>CM053645.1:15602234-25473170 GCA_028654395.1 Scutellaria barbata
AATTTCAAACAATTGAATTAGAGATAAAACCAAAAATATATAATTATAACTCAATTGATTGATTGAGAAGTATATATATTAATCTAAACATAGAACAAAAATATAAATATATTATGTTAAATAATTATAAAAATAACCCAAAGCCATATAAAAATATAAATAAAACTATAAATAATTATTTTCATTGATTAGTTTGGAGAAATAACAATATATATTAGTATGCTAGCATGAAAAATAAGATTTTCTATAATAAATTATCTTATTAAAATTATATATGACAAAACAACATAATTTTTTGCAATTGAAACTTTTTATAACAATGTTACCACGATTGTAAACATGTGATTAGATACTTTAAAAAAAGGGTAAATTACATTTTTGGTACTCAAAATATACCTCAATTTCACTTTAGTACCCCTATTTTCGTGAGTTTCAATTTTAGTACCTAACGTTTCTAAATATTTCAATTTAGATACCTTCCGTCAGTGTTCCGTCCAAAATGGACAGAACTTAACTAACCTAAGCAGAATTGGAGGCAAAATCGAGATATTTCCCCCCAAATTGGTTCTGCAACCTTAATCGCTCAATCCAGCTTCAAAATCTTCTGCAAGATTCACGCATTTTAGTTGTTTTCGAGAAATTTCTATTTCTTTCTTTAATATCACAACCATGAGAAAGAATTACTCTCAATCTCCAAGCTCCAGCTCCTCTGTTTTCAGAAATCATCAAACTGAGTTGGTGTATAGTGGATGTAGAATAGAGATTTCATTGAAGAACTTGTGGACTTCTGATAACCCTGGAAGACGCTATTGGACATACCCGTACTATGGGGTAAGTTTTCAAACTGATTTATAAAATCTCGATTTTGATTCAAAAAATGCAAGTCACATTCATATTGTTTTATGTTTATGTAGACACACAAATATTGTGGATTTTTCAAGTGGCTTGATCTTGAGATGTGTCAAAGGTTCAAGGAACTTATCCCTCGATTCCTCAACAAATTTGATAGACTGGAAAATGAAATTAATGCATGCAAGATTAAAGAGAAACAATTGGAAGCAGAGTTGAGAAAATCAAGAAGCAAGGAAAAATTTGCAAGTTTAGAGTATATTGCACTAAAGAAGAAGTTTAATTCTTTGTGGGTTTGTTTCTCTATTGTCACTGCACTTATGTTGTGTGTAATAACATTTTTGATGTGTAAAGTACACAAAGAAGACAAAAGCAATGAGTTTGAGTATTTGGGTTGAAGAGCTATTAGGGTTGGTGGATTTGGGGATATTAGGGTTGTAGAACCAATTTGGGGGGAAATACCTCGATTTTGCCTCCAATTCTGCTTAGGTTAGTTAAGTTCCGTCCAAAATACTGACGGAAGGTATCCAAATTAAAATATTTAGAAACGTTGGATATCAAAGTTGAAACTCGTGAAAATAGGGGTACTAAAGTGAAATTGGGGTATATTTTGGGTACCAAAAATGTAATTTACCTTTAAAAAAACCAATAAATCAAGAAACACTTTATAACAATTATCACTATTGTAAACATGTGATTAAACACTTAAAAAATCAATAAACCAATTTAAGTAGGCTTAAGTCATGAACTATGATCCAACTAAAATTAAAGCAATCTATTTATTCAATATTTAAATAATTACTTTATTTATTATTTTTTCACAAATAAATAATATAACAACTACGTTTTCAAGTACAAACTAATATATATTAAATATAAATTTCATTATTATAACCATTATTATATTTTAATACTATTTTTTAATTTCAACAAAATTCATATATATTATTGGAGATAAAATTTTAAAAATTTTATGTGACAAATTATTTAAAATCTTAAAATTTTTGAGATATTTTAGGAATGACTTATTGAATAAGACTCCAATTATATATAAAAAAAATGTGTCATAATTGCATCAGAGAAAAGAACAAAGAAAAAGAAAAAAGAAATATGATATGCCATTTTTGAGGGGGAAAAATAACAAATTAGTATTTTTTACCAAACTTCTTTACTTTTATAGTAAGTATACTTTTATATTAGTATAGATGCCAAGTATCCAGAAAACTAGGCTTGAAAATATCATACCTAGCTATTCGAAGACATTAAAAATTATCAACATTAATTAAATATGAGATATATTGTTTGTAAGGAGCATGCATTGCATGTTCAAATAATATATGTAATGCCAATTTACGAAAGTCAACAGCATTAGCATTTTGTTGCTAGAGTACAACACCTAATGTACAACTAGCTTGAGCATTAGGGTGGCTGCAATAGTAGGTTGAACATCTGGATTGAAATCAAGAATTTGGGTTTTGACCATTGCACCCTGCAGCTTTATATAATATAAGTTATAACTGTACGACTTTGATTCAAATATCCAACTCACATTTATTCAGAAATTGAGGGTACAAAGACAGAAGTAGAATTAGGGATGTCTACAAATTGAATTGAATTGAATATTGTTAGGTTTAAATTTAAACTTGTTTTAACTTTAAATATTCGATCTCAACTAATTAATGTATAATTTGTTAAACTCGAGTTTCATTTGATTTGATTCGATATTTGTATAATATCTATAAAATAACCAATTTTTTTAAAAATGTGTCATTTAAAATTATATTTGTAAATAAATAAACTATTAAAAGCAGCATAGTACATTTAGCATATGTTCAATTATATTTGATTAGTCTTACAAGTTTGTCGAGCTTGTTATTAATGTGTTGAATTCAACTATCTTTGAGTATAATAATTTAAATGTAAATTTTTATTATTCTTTTATACAGAAAATAATATATATTGGAGTGGAGTACAATATAAATAAATGGATAATATCCAATACATGATGGACATCAGGAGTGAACAATTGGTCTATTTGATCCTAAATCGAAAAACTTTCTTTTCCCTAAAATTGAATTGAGCCGTGCCAATCTGAATACAAAAACCACACCAAATTAAACCATTTCTAGTGCAATTAAATCAAGAGTGTGACTATCACACCCCAAACTTTTCTTAGCACGCCCCAATTTTTTTAGTTTTTAATTAAAAAAAATTCAAAAATACATAAATTCCCATATTATTTTTTAAAAAAGAAAAAAAAAGTTCTCTTAATGCATTAGAACAAATCATTCAATTGAATTCGATATTTTATTTTTTGTTTTGATTTTGCTCACCTATTTCATATAATAATCATTTGTTTGTTTACTGTCAGACGAAAATGGAAAATTGAGAAGGCCGATGACTGTACTTGGATAGTTTCCTTAAAACAGATTCACCGTCTCCTAAGGTGCTTGAGGTTTCACCGGTGTTCGTTTTCCAGGATACAACGGCTACGAAGCTCAAAGTTAAGCATCAACTCTACCTTAAGGGCGAACTGGATCGTTTTATAGGCACTCCAAAACCGTTTCGAAACGGTTGCAATGATGACATGAACGTGTCTAGACATTTTAGAAGTTGGAAGGCTAAAACTGAACGAAAAAGTGACAAAAGGAACGAGGCCGGGCGGTTGCAATGATGACATGAACGTGCCTAGATATTTTGGAAGTTGGAAGGCTAAAACTAGACGAAAAAGTGACAAAAAGAACAAGGCCGGGCCCGTCACTTTCCGAACCAACATTCGTATACGCAGGTGCACACAAATCCATGGCCCGAAAGCCTAAATCAGACCGTGATTTGCACCCCTACACACCTGTGCGCGAGAGAGAGTATACTTGCCAAACTTTCTTAACATCCACCAAAGGGAAAAACAATATATATTAGAGAAAATAATTTGAACTTTACGATGTGGGATAATATCCTTTAAAAAGGATCCAAACATGCAACTTTGAGACACAATTTCTCATTCACTCTTTATCCGTTTTGAGCGTACAAAAACTTGTCATGAACCTCTCACGGATGTGAACGCATTCCAACTTTATTTCGCCACAATCGGATTCAAAACCCACGTACAATTAATGTCCAAAGTAAGACAAAATTTCTGGAATTTAATCCAAAATTTCCAACATTATATATTCGATTGTACAAAATCTAACATATAAATATTACCCAATATAATTTACCTAAACTTATTCACTAAAAAGAACAAGCTTCCTGTAAATACTAATGTTAATATTCTCATTCTCATTATCGATGGTACTTTTCAAATTCTCATTGAAGTTTAAAATAATCCAAATTTCAAAATTAGATTTTATTTATGGAAATTATAATCCAAGCATAAATAGTTTCCATCCACTAGGGTCTGACCCAATTCATAAAGGGGTCATAATGGGTCTTATTTAATGATGGGCTATCTTTGGTATGTCTTATGGACTCAAACATAAGCAATGAGTTCACAATCAAAGCATTATTATAATCCATTGGCTTTCATGGGCTAAGTTATAGTTTATAATTATATTTAACCAACTAAAATTTATTTCAAAAGAATTGTACTACAAATCTCCCCTACTCATCATTTATCAGGAAACAATTTAAAAGTTAACACTAATACAATTATTCAAAGCAAAAAAACATTCTTATCAAGATGGAGATTATATTTTAAGTCCATGTAAATTTCACATGAAAATATTTTTTTTTCAAGTAAAGTAAATTAAAGGATTTGTATGATATATATATATACGATAAAAATTATTTGAATAAAACTAATCATTAGATAAACCTAAAATTTATATGAGACCAACACATATATAAAATGAAACCTTATAGGGACAATTAAAACTCATTTTTACAAATTAATATTTATATTTTAAATTATATATTATAGGATGTTCCATCTCATTAAATTAGATTTATGAGGATTCTCGTAATAATCATATTCTTAGATCAAAAGTTTGATATTATGACTTGTATATCGGCGATGGTGATATGGGGATCCAAAGAAGACAAGAAGAGTCAATAAGTATTTACAATTTTACATCGGTCAAAAATGAAACTTCATGTTAGATTGGACTTTAACATACACAGAAGCACAAAACTGTATATTCGTCAGTTGAGTTACAGTAGTGAAATTGTAGGATATTTTAAAATATTCAGAATGAAGTATATATAGTGATCATTTACTCTATCACTAGAATTCCTAACATACATCATTTCATATTCCCCAAAAAAAAAAAAAAAAAGACATTATTAATTAATACATAATGTATATTAAATTTAATTATAATAAAACACTAGATAAAACAGTAATTATAACAGAGAATTCATATTGTATTTATACTCACTATCAACTCCATGTTTTCGCGGACGAAGTATGTGGAAGAATTATTATTTGAATTTATAAAGTATATATTTATATAATCATGCGATGAACGACTTAACGTTTGCATCTATAAGGTTCGTTTTTCATCATGATAGCGTTGTAATGCATATCTTCCAGCTCAAATACACCGTGCAGGTAACGTTGAAGTAACCTTCTATGCTGAGAGGATTAAAAATAAAAAAGTTTCCAATAAACCAATACAGTGTAATTATGGACAACACATGTGTGTAAATAAATAAATATATATATATAGAGAAATAGAAAACGAAAGGAATAAAGCGTGGAAGCAAATATAAACAGAGAAAAAGGAAACAAATACGTCAAAAGTAAAAGTGGGAAAAGTGCAGGCCAGTGTATATAAAAATGGTGGGGTTGAGAGTTGAGACAGAAGCACACGTGATGCATCTACAAAACCCCATCCCATTTCCTCTTTAATATCTTTACTTCTTTTGTTAATTAATTTCCAAGTAACGGAATGGCGCTGCCGTTATTCTACAGTGGCGCAATCATTGCACTTCTGTTAACGGCGGCGTTAGGTGGCGGCGCCGATGCAGCGTCGGCGGTGGGGGATCCCGGAATGCGGAGAGATGGGCTGAGAGTGGCATTTGAGGGTTGGAACTTCTGCAATGAAGTTGGTGAAGAAGCCCCCCACATGGGCAGCCCCAGAGCTGCTGATTGCTTTGATCTCTCCAGTAATTATTATTAACCACAATATGTATCAGTTATGTTGAACTTTGAACAACTGTTTCTCATTAATTTCATGTTCATTTGCAGATAACTCCCTGATCCACAAGGTGACAGAAGCTGACAACAAGCTTGGAGTTGGGAAGGAGTTTCCAGGTTTGAATCCGAAAGCTCTGAACAATCAAGATCTCTATGCGGCGGAGAAGGAGCTCTATTTAGGCTCGCTGTGTCAAGTTTCCGACATGAAACCGTGGCAGTTTTGGATGGTAATGTTGAAGAACGGAAACTACGACACGAAATCGGGGCTTTGCCCTGAGAATGGGAAGAAGGTACCACCTTTTAATCCAGGGAGATTTCCGTGTTTTGGGAGTGGATGTATGAACCAACCCATCTTGTACCATCAGCCTACGGCTTTGTACGATGATGGGATTATGAGAGGTGGGTTTAATGGAAGCTATGAGATGAGTTCTACCATGGATAGTGGGAGTTCTTACTTTGAAGTTTCATGGGAGAAGAAAGTTGGGAGTGGGAGTTGGGTGTTTAATCACAAGCTTAAGACATCGAAGAAGTATCCATGGCTTATGTTGTACCTAAGAGCTGATGCAACCAAAGGATTCTCAGGCGGCTACCATTATGACACCAGAGGAATGCTCAAATCTGTAAGTGCACACTTAATTTACATGTAATTATTAATCCAAGTAAAGATAGTAGGTTTTTGAGATATGAAGTTATGGCCATTAATAATACAATCATGAGATTTTAGCACATGCTAACGATTCGTAGGGGCCCTAGATGAGAACACATTGACTCTTTTTTACACCTTTTTCAACACCCAACAGATGCTAGCTGTAATTTGGGGTAGGTTTATGTCACAAATGTATTTATGTTGCAGCTTCCAGAGTCACCTAATTTTAAGGTAAGGCTAAGCTTGGATATCAAGAAAGGGGGAGGCCCTAAAAGTCAGTTCTACTTGATTGACATGGGAAGCTGCTGGAAAAACAACGGCGCCCCTTGTGACGGGGATGTGCTCACCGATGTAACCAGATACTCCGAAATGATTGTTAACCCAGAAACCCCAGCTTGGTGCAGCCCGACGAATATTGGCAACTGCCCCCCTTACCATATCACTCCCAACGACACCAAAATCCTACGGAACGACACCAAGAACTTCCCTTATGGAGCGTATCACTACTATTGTGCTCCGGGCAATGCACAGCACTTGGAGAAGCCATACAGCACTTGTGATCCGTATAGTAACCCACAAGCACAAGAGTTGATGCAGTTGCTTCCTCATCCGATCTGGGCAGAGTATGGTTACCCTACCAAGCTCGGAGAAGGTTGGGTTGGAGACGGGCGAAGCTGGGAGCTCAATGTTGGAGGGCTTTCTAGTAGACTTTACTTCTATCAAGTAGGTGGAAACTATAAACTTGCTTGCGTGTATTGTTCTTGATAAGAGAGAGACTTACGTATTTGATTATTTGTGTTTCAGGATCCAGGGAGCACTCCTGCAAGAAGAATTTGGACCTCTCTTGATGTGGGAACTGAAATTTTTGTTAGTGATCAAGATGAAGAGGCCGAATGGACTCTCAGCGACTTTGATGTCATTCTTACTTGATGAAAACACATCAAAAAGATGTGACTAAGCAGAGTAAGAAAAATTAAGGCGAAGCAAAACTATAGCTTTACTTATATATAGAAAGGAAGCAAGCTTCTTGCTTGCAAAATTGATTAAGTTCACAGTTGCACCCTCTCTTTTTTGGCTAGACAAACAAAATGCGAAGTAGAGAAGAATAGATGACATGTAACAACTGAGAAATTCTCCTATTGTGTGCTTTCCCATCAGTAATTCAAATGAATTATGCATATCTCCATTGCAAAAAAAAAAAAAATGTGTTGGGGAGTTCAAAAGTCCTTCAAGTAACTATAACGTCATCTAAAAATTTATCTCACATACCAGTGATTCATTGCAGTTATCCAGCTAGTATTGCTTCCGATCTGAATAAATCTTGAAAGCCTTATGGAAAAGCTAAGCAAAACCAGATGTGTACCTGCTGAGTTAATATTGGAGAATAAGAAATTTTGTGTGGGGAAGGAGACTAAATCATCAATCAGAAACATATTTGATCCAAATCCCAGTTTTCGCTTCACACAAGCCCTCCTTAATTCTTTATCTGATCCAAACAAAACCATCAAGCAATAATAGAAGGTTATTACCACACTACAATCTCAGATAAACGAATCTATTCTAAGTGCCTAGAGTAAATGAGGTTTTCTAATTTGAATAAATAGCATCTAAAGTCAAATGGTTAATGAAATTCAGACAAATTGTACTCTAACAAAGAGAAGATCGAGCAGCTGCAGATTTTAATTTTTTATTTTTAATCTGAGAAACGCTCCTACAAGAGCAATATGGGGAAAACACTCAAGGTATTTGAATAGTACTAGAGAATGGATGGAGTAGTGACCAACATATCTGGAGCTGTAAATGCTAACTAGAAAAATTTAGCCATGAAAAATAACTTTTTTTATTACTGTCTGGAAGTGAAAGATTCAATGGCATCCATTTCTTGCTGCAAGAGAAGGGCATCAACGAATGTGTCCAGATTCTCCCCCTGCATTACTCCATCTATTGAGTGGCTGGTGATGCCAACACGATGATCGGTTATACGACCTTGAGGGAAATTATATGTACGAATGCGCTCAGATCTATCCCCACTACCAATCTGTTTAATGCAGGAAAAAATCTATCATAATTATGCACCGTAGGTCAATAGTCGCAATCAATAATCTTCAAATTGAAGTCATTACCTGCTCAGCTCTAAGTCTTGAACGACTTGCAGCAGCCCTAGTCCTTTCCATCTCATATAACTTGGCACACAACACTTTAAGTGCTTTGGCTTTGTTCTGGTGATACATTTAAAGAGAGAAAATTAGACAATGCCATCAAGAGGACAAGAACCAAATCTGGAAGCAAATAAGATCTTTATCAATTCATCATGCCTACATAAATATGAATTTTGAAAAGGTGCTTACTATCACTCTGCGGAATTGTAAAGCAATTACAGTGTACCCACTTTTGTATTTCAATTCGGTAACTAAGAAGACAATATAATTTTGTACTCATCTAGAACTGAGGGATTAGGTGTACATGTCATGTTTATGTTTCATGAATTTGCAGCATTGCCCCACACATATAATATTCGACCTTCAAAATGATCAAAAATTAAGTCAACCCAACCAGTTGAAAAAGAAGCTTAAGTAAAAGCAATCCAGAAACCTGCTTCTGAACTTAGAAATCAAGTTGAGCAAAGCAACTTAGATGGCCTCGAAGTAAATAGCAATTAAGTTGATTTTTTTTTTTTCCCAAAAAGAAACACCAAATATAATTCCTAATTTGAGAAGTACTACCATTCATGAGATTTAGATTGCAAAAGCTGATAACCTGAACTTGTTCCTTACACACAAAACAGTCGCCATAACAACACAAAATCATTTGATTTCTGCAATTTCAACACCTATAAGTTGTAATAATTGGTTTACATATTAGACAGCCAAATGTCAGTAATTGTGTCATTATTATCCTTAGTAAACAACTACAGATTATTTAGACAGTGAATGCATTAAAACATGGGACAATGATATAAAGTAGTGTTCATATATAAGGCCACAGATGACAATGCACCACAAAATAAAAGCTTCCAACAGATGACACCCCCCAAGGTCCCCAACACTGCTGGAAGATAGAAAGATTTTCCTTCATTTAATGGTAAATATTAAGTCAATCTCCTGGCCAAGAACAAAATTCATTAGCAGCTTCAAAGCAGATATTCTTGCCTGTTGTTGCGAGCGTTCATCCTGTATGGCAACAGTCAATCCAGTTGGTATATGAGTAATCCTAACAGCACTGTTGGTTGTATTTACATGCTGACCACCTGCACCACCAGATCTGTATGTATCAATTCTCAGGTCTTCATTCCTTAAGTGTACATCTACCTGCAAAAGTTTCAAATACCTTAGATAACTAACATACACAAAGATAAGCTTGAATGCAACCTCAAATTAGTCCATAAATCATAGAAACAAAAGATGACATAGTAGTTGACTGTTTCCATTAAGTACTTTAGTAATAACCAGTTCCATAGCATAAAATCCTATGAATTTGAACCTGATCCGCCTGAGGAAGGATAGCAACAGACACAGCACTAGTGTGCACTCGTCCAGATTTCTCTGTCACTGGAACTCGCTACAACAGAATCATATTTGCATTATCTGTGAAAATACAGAAGAGAATTAAATCCAAATGCAAATAGATTCGGGAGACACACCTGCACTCTGTGTATTCCACTCTCAAATTTCAGTTTCCCATAAACATCTGCACCAGAAATTGCCGCACTAGCCTCCTGAGGAGTCATAAAACATGAGAACAATGTTGTGAGACAAAGGTAGAAGACCAAAAAATATGCAACACGGAATGAATTGACACAACATCTTAAATTGGGGGAAACTCTCTCTCGGTCTAATCAACAAAAAAGGACCTTCAACAGAAAATGGATAGACAAAAAGGTAGTTACTCAACCAACCTTGTACCCCTTAACGCCGGACTCTGCCACATCAAGAACTTCAAACCTCCAACCTTTGTTTTGTGAGTATTTCTCATACCTAATATATTTAAATGACAAAGTCATCAGATCACTGAAAGCAGCATAGACATATCAAATAAGCTACAGAAACAATAACCTACATTTTGAAAATCTCCATTGCGAATAAAGAAGCCTCTTCCCCTCCAGTTCCTGCGACAAGCTACATCAGTAACTTTCGAACAATTCTTATATCAGAGAAACAACCGCATGAAGAATAGAAGAGTAGGTAATAGTTATTACCTGCTCTGACTTCCAAGATACAGTCGCGTTCATCGGCGTCATCCTTAGGAAGTAAGGACTTGAGCAACGAATAGTGAAGGCGCTTCTCTTCTTCAGACGCCTCCCCCAATTCTTCAGAAGCCATTTCACGCATGTCTTTGTCTTCTTGGGCATCAGCAATCAGCATTTTCAGGCCCTCAATCTCCTGCCAAATGAGAAGAACGATATCTAAGATGTCATACGATGCATAATGAATGAGTGAATGGGTGGTGCTTAAGTGAATTACCTGGTGCTTCTTTCTCAACTCAGCCACCACATCAATTGTATGTCGGATCTTCTTAAGCTCTTTGTTGGCCGTGGAATATTCTTCCGGCGACGCGTCAGGCTATCTTTCGAAACAAACCAACAAAGAGTTCGACACAGAGTAATTTAGTCGAACAGGTGGAGGAAGTGAACCATAAGAGGACTGTGGTAACTAAATTTAAATTACCTGGTTGGCAATTGCCTGAAGATGAGCATGTCGGTTTTCAATAGCAGTTAGTTTCTGTTCCATGATCTTGATTAAATCTGGAGAAAGTTGGGATTGGGGTTCTGCTGCTTTGATGGAGGTAGCGGCGGAGTATAGACGGTAGAGAAGTGTCTGCTTATTGAAAAACTGGTGCTGATCGTGGTTTGATTGTCGACAAACATTCAATCGGCGACGGAAAACCTGAGATTGAAGGTGTTCCAATGCTGCAAACATAACGCAACGATTCAATCTCCATGATCTTCCTCCTCCTTTCCCCATTCTGCCGTTTAAACAAATAAACATTTTTCATACAATGCTAGTTAATTATCTACGATACTGTTCCTCTTTCTAGAAAATTGCATGACCATCCCTCAGCTATGCACTATTGCCACTCACCCCCAAAAGATTGTTAATCGTTTGTCCTTGTGAATTGTTGGATTCAAGATTCTCGTCATCCTAACACCCAACAACTAATTTGGGACCAGGTTTAAGACACCATCAAGCCCACCCAAGCCCAAGCCCAAATATGGCAATTAATTTGGATATAATCATCACCGATTTTAATAGATTTTCATCACTTAAATAGATCTACTTACCTTAATATTGTAATCATTAGCCTAGATTATAAACAGGGCATCGTTTTACAGAAAAAAAGTTCTACTTACCTTAATCTCGTAATCATAAGCCTAAACTGTAGATATTCATTTTTGTAAAGGGTTTGAATCATTGTATTAACATTTATTATAAAGTAATAAAATAGGCTTTCCTTCTGACCAACTTATTTTGACCACGGGCCAAGATATACCGAGCTTAGTTACCCGAGCTCACTTGAATTCTTTTTTTTTTTTCGATTTTATTTGATTGAGTGACAAAAGTCTGTCCATACAAATTTATACAGGTCAAAATATTTTTTATTTGTATTTTATTTTGTTGTGTGACAAAAGTTTGCCTATAGAAATTTCTCACGTCAATAAGTTTGAATTATTAAATTTTTCATCATTCAAGTTTTCCACATTTTATTTTTGAGTTGCACTTGTCTATTGTATGGAACATCCATACAATACGAATCCAGTTAGACTGAATCCTATCCAAATTGGTGCATTTTCTTTTTTTTTTTCTTAATTTTTATGTTATTTTAATCATACTTTTATATTATGTTAGACATATCTTTATGCTTTGTTAATCATATTTTTATGTAATATTTTAACTTAAAAGATAAATCCTAAATTCTGTGAAAAAACTTTAATTTGTATATATATACGCCTTTATGTGATATTAAGTATACTTTTATGTAATATTAGTCATACATTTATATAATATATAAAGGTACAACTAACATTATTAAAATGTATGTTTAACATAATATAATTGTATGTTTAACATAACATAAATGTATGCTTAATATAATATAAAAATTCTAAAAGTATAATAATATAACATAAAAATATGTTTAATATAATATAAAAATATGATTAACATAACATAAATATATAGTACCCTGAGCAAATTTGGGTGGATTTGAGCACACATATCCAGGCTTAAGGAGCGGCACCTAATATTGAGTTGGGTCAGTTGCATGGATCAATTACTCAAAAGTTTTTGTATTTATATTTTAATTCTATATATTTTAAAATATCTTTTATTTTTAAACGCAAGTTGATCCATTTAATGATCAATTTTTCAACATATGACCCCCTTAAAGCTTAAAATATGATAATATATTATAACATTGATAAAAAAATAAACAAGTTTGAATCGAAATATTCATAGAAATCTGTCGAAACGTTACGTGAATATTTTTTTTAGTTTTTATTCATAGTTTAAAAACTTGGTTGTAATATTAACCTTGAGTTTTATTTGCTATTTTGATCAAATTTCAAGGATGATAGATATAATTCACCTAAAAATAAAAAATAAAATATTTACTTATCATAGTAGATAAGTAATTTAAAAGACCAATCTTTTTTAAATAAGAATGACTAAAAAATATATATATAAAAGATAAAAGATGAAAAATTTAATGAGATAAATATAAAAAATAATATATATATTTTTTTCTAACGATTATAAAGAAGATGTTTTTCTAGTGGCAACAAGCATATATCAATATGTTGATGGTCAGCTATCAAAAACAAAATACAAAAATAATTAAATTTAAATTACTATAGTCACAAAAATATGAGCGTAATACACAATAATAGCGATTCAATATATAGCAAATGGTTTGGCGGAGTGGCGCATATCAATGACTTTTCCAAAGTAACATGCAGGGAAACTTTGACTTGAATGGAATTATTCAAAATACATGAATTATTTATCAAGTTCGAAACCAACTACAGTAGTGTGAGTAAATGACAATCGAGTCCAACCTCTTGTCAACATCCGACGGTTCACGCCATCTGCAACCGTCATCATCTCAAATCTCACACCACATTCCATTCATTGCCGTGGTTATCGCCGGCTTCCATTATTGGATCTTCCTTCTTTTACTGCTCATAAACTGAATTTTCTCTCTCTACTCTCTTCTGTGTTCTTCCGAATTGTATCGATCGCCGGTTTTCAGGTTACGCTTTATTTCCGGTCAATCAATTTCTGTTTTTGTTCGGAGATTACTTATTTATGCTCAAGTTTTACTTCACTGATCATCCTCGAAAGTCTGCTAGAGTGAATCTGCTGCTGTTTAATTATTTATTGGATGGTTACGAGTAGTTAGAGTATACATGAATTTATTTCAATTTTCCTTTTTCATACACTCTCCTGTTTCTTAATTCTGGTAGATCCAAAATGCTGTTTGGTGAAGTAAGAATATTGAATTCGGCTACTGTTTACTGTAACGCGTTGCACACACCAATTGCATGCTACTTCGATCGCTCTTACATTTGATATATCTCTTTTTCCGACATTTTGGTGTGCACACAAGCTGAATTTCTTACCTCGTTCCTTGCTTTTAAGCTTGCTATATTGGTGTTCACTCGGTATAACATTATGGTATTTGTAGAATTAGAAAGACAAATCAAAATGTCTGAGGTTTTGCTTTAGTGGCTTGGTAAATTAGTACCTGTAACTTTCCATGTTGTAGGATTTGACCAACATTTCAAGTTTTTCTGCTGGCAATGATAAAAGGTTCCTTAAGAGACCTATAAATTGGAATATAATTATTTTGTCATGAGAAGTGGAAGTTTCTAATTTTTCAGTATCCGTTATCTTGAAGTTATTTGTACACATATGATGTGGCAGGTAACTGGTACAGTGGAAACCTTGGGTTACTGTGGTACCATGAAGTCTGATGGAGTGAAATCTCGACTCTGTTGGTACTTTATTGTTAATCTTGGTGCTATGCAATGTAAAGACCTACTCTTATTCAGAGTTTTAACCTTTGGATGTGGGGCTATTTAACTATATCTATAAAACAGGAATGTTTTCAAGTATGCTATTTGCACAATCGCCTTTTTTGTTCTGTCTTCTATGGCATGCATAAGAACGGTTCTTCTTGAGAATGTTTCATCATAACACTTTGCATCATTCTGAAATTTCTCTTGCTGAAATGATTGTAGAGAACATCATTTTATTGAGGGAGTATACATTTGGTGGAAAGAATAATGAGTTGTTTTGGCTGTTGCGGAGAGGATGATATCAGCAAACATGCTGATGGAGGTGGCCAGTACCCTTTAAAAAATTCAGCTGGTAATTCTTCATGCTCTATTGTAAGGCATTCATGTCTGACATAGAAAAGCTTGGCATTAATGAACTCATTTATTGAGTTAATTTGTTCTGCAGTGTTTTAACTTTTAGATCACTGCAGTAGGTTATTTCCTGTATCAAGCTGCAACAATTATTTTTAAATTTTTTCGTGCAGTTCGCCTCATGATTGTTTTTTTTTAGACTTTGACTTTTTTTTCGTTAAGGGATTATGCCTTGGTTGGGTTCTCTCAACTCACACCTCATTTGTACAAATATGATAAGGACAACACAAATACCCGTTTCACCTTTTCAATTAGCCCCTTATTGAACTTGAGTAACCTAATTGTTTCTGACAGGTTGATGGTTGTTATTGTGATATTTCTGCTAGAATGCATATAACATGCATAATTGTGATTTTGGAAGAAAGCTAGAGGTTACATGTTAGAGTCGTCTTAGTATTTCCTGTTCGAACTTAGGTGACTGTTAGGACAGTCATTATTAATCTCACCAACCATGATCTTAGGATCCTTCAGAATCTTTTTTGTTGAACTGATTGGGGATTGAACTGTTTGGCATGACTTGTCAATAAGCATCTCTCTTTTGAACTAGTTTTTAAACTTCAGACTTACATCTAATGAACATCATTTGTCTTCCTATGTAAAAGTTGAAATATTCTCAGACCATTTGGTTTCTAAAAACTAATTTTACTAAAATTCTTTTATTTCCATTGCATACTAAAATCAAACCACCTAAAGCACTACTTTATGCAAGTCCTTGTCTTGACAGACACTGTATGTCCTACCAGGCTAGATCTGATACTTCATGGGCACTTCTTGGTATTGATTCTAACATTGTGCAGAGAGTCTGGGACTATCGGTGTTGATTTAATTTGTGTCTTCATTGTGAAACTTTATGCTTGCAAAAGTTTCTGGTACAAAAGATTACTTCTTGATCTACAAAGTCATGAATCATTTTGGCGTTATTAATGTTGACTTTCTACTTCTCTATTGTTTATGACATGATTCATCATGGTATAATGTTTGCAAGAGGAACAACTAAACTGAAATGACCTTTTTTTTTTTTTGGTTAGGGAATGATGGAGATTATCATAGGACAGAAGTTTCATCAAAAGCACAAGCTGTTAAAGTCCAACCTGTTGAAGTTCCATCAATTCCAGTGGATGAATTGAGAGAAGTAACTGGAAACTTCAGCACTGATTCTTTAATAGGGGAAGGATCGTATGGAAGAGTATATTATGGAGTTCTTACAAATGGTCGGGCAGCAGCTATAAAAAAGTTGGATGCAAGCAAACAACCAGATGATGAATTCTTAGCTCAGGTTTGTTTGAAGATCTGTAACTAAATTCCTGCCTTGACAATTAGGCATTGAGGTCTGATATTGTGCTTTAAACCTTACAGGTATCCATGGTCTCGAGGCTAAGACACGAAAATTTTGCGGAACTGCTTGGTTATTGTATCGAGGGAAATCAACGTGTTCTTGCCTATGAATTTGCATCTAATGGATCTCTTCATGATATCCTGCATGGTATAATAACAACACTTGTAATAAGAAGGGTTCTTTTCTTTGGCTAATTCGAGGATCTTGTCTTGGAAATAGTGGCATGCATCATCATGTTCTGATAGATCTTCTAATCTTCTTTTCTACTGGGAATGCTGTTTCCTTAAAATACAGCCTTCACTGCTAATTGATATCTATCTTGATTCTTTGTATTTATTCTAATTTATCTCCAAATATCTGCAATCTGTTTTCTAATATATTGTTATAGTTGTGATGTACTGAAGAAAAACTTCTTGTGGTTGAGCAGAATTTGTTTCATCTCTTATATAAATTTTGCAGGAAGGAAAGGTGTTAAAGGAGCACAACCTGGTCCTGTTCTTTCTTGGGCTCAACGTGTAAAAATTGCAGTTGGTGCTGCCAAAGGCCTTGAATATCTTCATGAGAAAGCAGATCCTCACATCATCCACCGTGATATTAAGTCTAGCAATGTGCTAATATTTGATGATGATTTAGCTAAGATTGCCGACTTTGATTTATCAAATCAAGCTCCTGATATGGCAGCACGTCTTCACTCTACTCGTGTCCTTGGAACATTTGGTTATCATGCTCCAGAGTGAGTTGCTTTAAGTTTATCATATGCATCTCAAATCTTCATCTGGTCTCCTGCTTCCCCATCTACTATCTGTTTGCATTGGCCCTTTCACTCTAGAACAATGCATTTTCAATTGTTAGTGATCTTTGTTAATTTTTGATTTGGCAGGTATGCAATGACTGGACAGCTGAATGCGAAGAGCGATGTCTACAGTTTTGGTGTTGTCCTTCTAGAGCTTCTCACAGGACGTAAACCTGTTGATCACACATTACCTCGTGGGCAGCAAAGTTTAGTGACATGGGTATCCTCTCTCTCCTTGTCATTTTATCATCTGCCTTCATATGGTAGTTTATGATCTCTTCTTCTTTTTCTTCTTCTTGTTTTCTTGCTGTGCTCAGGTGTTAACTACATGATTCTATTATATATTTCAGGCTACACCAAAACTGAGTGAAGACAAAGTTCGTCAATGCATTGACAGTAGACTGGGAGGAGACTACCCACCTAAGGCTGTTGCTAAGGTTATTGGCTCTCTAATAGACTGATATTAGATTCATGTGATGCCTTTTTTTAAAGATTCTTAGGACACTAAAATCAGCCTGATTTATTTTCAGTTTCCAATATATCCTGCTAAAATAACACATTGATAGAAAATTTCTGTGATAAAAATTTTTGGGACTTGGGAGGTTATTTTCAATAGTCCTTGCAAATGGAGTCTCTTTTACCTCCTACTACATCTTACCTTAAGTTCTCTATGAGAGAGTTCTTTGGCATTTCCTTTCTCATTCTAATTATATTTTTCTTACACTATTATCTAAATCTTGAACAGATGGCTGCTGTGGCTGCTCTCTGTGTTCAATATGAAGCTGATTTCCGGCCAAACATGAGCATTGTAGTTAAAGCACTGCAGCCTCTTTTACATACTCGACCAGGACCAGCTGGTGAAAGTGGCCAATCATGAAAATTGCTATCCCGTTCCATGGTGTTCCTTGGTAAACATAGTTAATAATCCGGTTACCATAAGAATCTTTAATCCTTCAATATATGTGTGCCCAAATAACGATTCACAGATTGCTCTAGACCTATTAGCTTTCTGCACTTTAATGCTCGACTATGTGCAGTTATTTTCACTCATTACACATATTATTAGTGACGAATTTGATGTCTGTGAGGCGTTTTCGTTTCTTCTTTGTAATTAGACATATCATCATTTGGTGTAAATCTTGGATCCTTGTGAAGGTTCCTTGGCTTTCGTTTAAATCAGCTCTCCTCCGAATACTGCTCTCAGCTAACGGCGGGTTTTCAGCTGTTTTTAGCTCATTGTGAACTTGTCGATGATCACAAGAATAATAAATGGCTTATTTATCCATCATCGAACACACAGATATTGGAAAATTTGCTCAAGTTTGATGGCTTAATAGCACCCACATTTTTATCCTATCGGCACAGGTTGAAAGATATGTTTGATTAAAATCAAGATTTATAAAGATGTTAAAAATGTTTAAAGCAAGTTCTATATAAATAAGTGAAAATAAATTGAGTATAAATTTTGAAATGAGTGTAAAGAGGGGTTGGAAGATGGAGATAGGGGCTTGAGTTTATAATTCTCATTTCCATTCAGTAAGAAGAAATACATATTTGTGTGGTCTAGGCCCAAAACCTATAATGGGCCCCGTACTATCTAATCAACGAACTTAAGCAAAGCCCATTTACAATCGGGCTATACCCTAGCTGATCTATTTAAATGGTCTCGCTTCCACGAATTTTCACTCCATCTAAACTCGTTGCTCCTCCCAGAGGCAAACCAACCCTAATAATCCTTTTGCATTCCCTCGCACCGCCGCGAAGATGCAGATCTTCGTGAAAACCCTAACGGGGAAGACGATAACCCTAGAGGTTGAATCTTCCGACACCATCGACAACGTGAAGGCCAAAATCCAGGATAAGGAAGGCATTCCGCCGGACCAGCAGCGCCTCATCTTCGCTGGAAAGCAGCTCGAGGATGGTCGCACTCTCGCCGACTACAACATCCAGAAGGAATCCACTCTCCACCTCGTTCTCCGCCTCCGCGGTGGCGCTAAGAAGCGCAAGAAGAAGACCTACACAAAGCCCAAGAAGATCAAACATAAGAAGAAGAAGGTCAAGCTCGCCATTCTTCAGTTCTACAAGGTCGATGATTCCGGAAAGGTGCAGCGGCTGAGGAAGGAGTGTCCCAATGCTGAATGCGGAGCTGGTACTTTCATGGCCAATCATTTTGATAGGCACTACTGTGGTAAATGCGGGCTCACTTATGTCTACAACAAGGCAGGTAGCGATTGAGATTAGAAGATAATTTAGAAATTATTTTGGATGTTTATCGTTATGCGCAGAAACATATTTGTTTTGCTATAATTTTGAACTTGAATTTGGTGTTTTAAGTGATTGGGACGTGGCCTTCAATCTTAATTTTCAGTTATCTGGCGTTGTTTCTGCTCTAGTTTCGATATTTTTATGATTTACATTAGTAGCTCTGCTTGCTTTTCGTATCTGAATTCATGAATTCATGTTTTGAGTTTACTGTATGTTTGATGAATTATATCTTTCATTAGCAAAATTAGGTCTGAGCGATAACAAATTGCTGAATTTTACTCCAAAGAAATGCTGAATCAAACAATACGCAAGCACAATTTAAGTTCATACTATTATCCAAATGACTAGTGTTGGATTGATGTGGACACATTTTGATCAATATTTGTAAATTGAGTTATCAAAGGCTAGATGAAGAGTAGCAAAACTAGACTACAAGCTACTTGTACATCGACAAACCCACCTTTAGTGTTGCAACGAACAACATTAACTTGATGATCCAATGATTTTATTTACTTGGCCTTCGTATTGTCTGTTTTTAGGCTTTTACATGCTTCCTATTGGTACACATGACATCTGTTGCCTTAAAAAGATCACTGTGGTGTACCCTTTTTAATAGTTCATGGGTCGGGGTTAGAGTGAGGCCCCCTTTTTTAATTCGATCAAAAGGATGTATTGTGGGTTATATAAATCACCCAATTTTGGGTGGTTTCTTCATCAAGTGTTAAGCCCTACAATGAATGGTATGCATGCAAAATTTCTCATGTAGCCCCATAATTTACACAATTCGAACTTGAATCCTTTCGATCCAATTGAATTTTCAGAATCAATGGTGGTTGGAATTGTTGGTTCATGGTTCAAAATGGGTCAATGATATCAATGGGACCAAATACGGTCGTTTTGAGTTGAATTGAACCTTTGAACACCTCTGTATCTTCAGCGCCTGTATATTCGAGCTTGGTTGCATCTTTTTTGAATGGAAAACATGGAAGAATAGTGGTTGTTTGAATTAATGCTACAATAGATTGTTTAGCTGTTTTGAAAATTATTTAGGTGGATTTGAAATTACTCCTAATACATAATTTTCTATGTTTCAGTCTATGATTATCAGGTTTATTTCGTTCACATTCAGTTAAAGGAAAAGAAACAAAATGACATTGTTCCATTTCAGCCAAACTCGTGGGCATTCCAACTCAGAACAGATAAAATGGTTTTGAAATGGCTTTATTGGTCCAAATTAACGAGATGATAGAAAAGTTAATGTCAAATAATCAAAAAAAAATCAAACACTTTCCAGTTTTTGTTATTCTAGTCCATTTAGGCATGTTGTAGCAAATTAGTTGCAATTTTAATCAAATTATAATTTCAATCAAAACTAAATTGTATGTCCTATACTCAATTTCAATTTTAATCTGTAAATTCAAGATAATGTATTTATTTTCTTCATTTTTTATTTTTGATGAGGTTTAAATGATTTTTTTATTTATATTTCCAGCACGTAGAACATATACAATTTAGTTTTGATTAAAATTGAAATTTGGTTAAAATTATAACTAATTGGCTAATATGATTAAATTGCCAACTTTTAAAGAATTAACTAAAATGACAAAAACTTAAAAATAATTGGATTTTTTTGGCTATTTGACTAAAAGGTAATGTCAATTTTCAAGATGGAAAGGAGGAAAAAAGCAAAAAAAAAAAAAAAACCTTTCTGATCTGAGCATTTATATCCAGCATTCATTCAAATTTCTAGTGGTTTTTTAGCTATTTTTGTGAATTTGATGAATGGTGAATGTCTGAATTTTATTTTCAATTATGCTTGGAATATAATTTAGCTCAATATAACTTAGATTAATGAAAAAATAATTATAATGCGGTGAGCGTGGATCGAACACGCGACCTTCAGATCTTCAGTCTGACGCTCTCCCAACTGAGCTATCCCCGCTTGATGATGAAATATGCGACATTAATAAATATAAAGACAAATAAAACTACACAAAACAATATCTATGTCGAAAAAGGAATACTAAAAATGAGAAAAGTTAAGGCAGTTGCAAAGGAATTGATGAAAGAGAAAGTGGCATGAAGTGTCCCAAAAGCAGGTTGGGACATCAAGTTGCAGATTCAGAAAAGGGCAACACTTGTAGTTGTCTTTGTCACCTGAATCATCACTACTTCTTTCCCTTTCCTTTTCCTTTCTTCTCTTCCATATTGCATCCTCTTCTACTTCTCTTAAAACTGCTCCTACTAGCAACAATAATGATGCCATTTATTTCACTTACTTATTTTCATCTCACCACCAACAACATATATATATATAGCTCCTCTATTTATAGCCGCAAAAGATTCATACCAATTCTTAACTATCCTTTGAATTTTTACACCACCATTATCCAACTATAATCTGCCATGCACCCCTTTTTCCTATTTCTTGTAACTTAATTAATTATCCTATCATCATAATTAATTATAATTACATATAAAAAGAAAGCGTATGAATGTATTTCGTCACGTAACGACACTGAGAAATCCAAACTTTTGTTTCCCTGAGTTGGCCAACCGCAACCTACCTGACTTTTATAAGAAAAAGGAAAAAAAAAAAAAAACATTGTCCTAGTGAAGAATGTTGTACAAACTTTCATACAAAATGGATATTGTTTTAATTTTCTAAATTATATTCATATCTCTCAAGAATGTGAATGAGGGGTATAACTGGGATTATCAGAAAAAATGTGTGGATGAGAGATAGTATATGCCTATCATTTATTTATTTAGTTATTTCCACTTGAAATATCAAATAAATGAGAAGGTAGTGAAGAAAATATTAGATGCAGATCCTCCAAGTTGGCTTAGGTCACCTTCTTCTTCACAGATCCTCTCACCACCAAATCCAATCACACTTCAAATTGAAGAATATTTGCAGTGTGAAAAAAGAGAGTAAAATAAGGCTGAAAAAGAAAATATGGCCAACCCTCTCACTCTCACTATTTGCTTCAGGTTTCTTTATTGGCCCTTTGATAGATGGATTGCATTCAAGAGTAAATCTTGTTGTATACCAAAATGGGGCAATTCAACTTGGCCCTCTTCACACTAATATATGGGTAATTAGCTACCAATTTCATGACCCTATTACACATTAATTGCTATATATTCAACCTTAATCATTCAATCTTGTTCGTATGTACTGGTAGGTCCCTCCTTTACTCGGGCTTTTTTACTGCACTGTTGGCCTATTGCAACTGCTTCTTGACGACAGATTATACCCTGATGCGCCGCCCCAGGGTAGCCTCGATAGAGTAGCAACTTCATTCATGTCAGTGTTTCTTTGCACTTTATAACTTTACAAACTTTAAGGTAATAATTTAGGTCATGATTTCAGAGGATTGGTGGTGTTCATAGAGCTAAGTGCTGAAATGTACAAAGGTGGAGTGGCAGACAACATTGAAGCATACATATTATTTGCAGGGGCAGAATTGGCATGGTTGTTGCTGGATAAGAGCAGGCTCGGATTTGCACTTGCATCTCTTGTTGGCATTGCCTGCCCACTTGCAGAAATTCCCATAATCAAGTAATATATATATTATTATCAGATTAAATCATCATTATTAATCATCCATAATTATTGTATTGTTTTTGTGCTAAATAAGGGTGATTGTTATGATTTTATGTGGCAGATTATACCATCTGTGGTACTATCCTCAAGCAAATGTGGAAATTTTCGGACAGGTATATATAAATATATTCTGTCCGAATTTATTAAGTTAAATCATAAAAGCACTTATTGCCATTTTGCAGATTTGAAGTTGGTTTTGTTGAATGCATTGCAGGGGCTAGTAACTTGGACTATCACTTGCTATTTTGTCTATACATTCTTCTTGATACGTCTATCTCGTTACCTCAAAACTGTAATTGTTGCTGCAAATCTTGAGGAAGGATCCTTGTAGATTTCTTGGTTACCAAACTCTCCTATTTTGAATAGTCTTTAATTATAATATGTTATCATTAACGTTATGTATTTGTGGAGATGGAATAGAAGAAACTATAATTAAAATTTGTGGATTGTACTTTGTGTCATTGCTCATTAGATAAAAAATGGGTTAATCAATTTACTATTTGACCCTAGCTAATTAATTCTGATCTATTCAGAATCTTAATGTAAAAAAACAAAATGGACTGAATATTTTTATGTAATAGTACATTTTAAAACATATTACAAAACTTTCGATTTTATTTGAATTATGCGCCTAGCTTGATATCTATTTTTCATTAATTTTCAAAAAATAAACCAACATTTACTAAATGAAAGAAAGAAAACATGAACGGAAAATTAACTCAAAAGTAGATTTTCTTTTTGGTCAATTTAATGAATGCATTATTCTTTTCATATCACAAACTAAAATAAAAATAAAAATGAAGGTATGGTATCAACAAATTTTTTGTCTGTAATTAACAAGTGAGAAAATAGTGCAAATTGAATATCAAAAATTCAAATGAAAATTAAGTAGATACAAGTTTCTATTTTATTCATTGTTCTTCCTTTCATTTGGGCTTTGAAAAGTTTGAGATTTAGAAGTAGATTTATTCAGTCTCATCTACTCCAAATTTGAATTTTAGCTTAGCTTGACAACTTAATTTCGAATGAAGTGAAACATCAATGATTTTGTTGAAGAATATTCTCGAATGTCAAAATTTATTGTTAATCTTAATGATGTTGATGATCTGAGAAACTTAATCCTTTGTTATTGAATCAAGCGTCATTTTTATAGAATTTCGTCAGAGAACACTTTCAATCAATCTCATTCGAAGAACTAAGCTCCAAAAAAAAATTATCGAATAAAATTCTAGTTTTTTTAGTTATTCAACATTCAAAATATGCATTAGGTAGAGAATAAATCGTCAACTAATAAGTTGAATACCAAATAATTAATATCAGATCATTATGACCTATTATTAATTATAGGACTTAAATGTGAAAGTAAGAAAAAAGTAGTAAAATTCGAAACAAGTAATAGTTAAAGCACTTAATTTAGAACCTATTTTTCCACACAAGTATCTCCCTGCTCTGCTACAGTGTCGGCAGCGGCGGCTTTGATCTCTTTCCGCCGCCGTTTTTGAGTAATCTCTCTCTCTCTCTCTGGCAAATTACATCTTAATCAGTAATGCATTCAAGTAAAATCAGTTACCTCTTCATTCAGATCAGAGGTTTTCTTTTCCTCGTCACATTCGATTCCAGTTTGGGGTGAAAGCGAAAACGGCTTAGTTTCATGGTCATGCAATCACTCAATATTAGAACTCAGTTAACTAACTTTGGATTGTTTTAGGACTAACGCATAAATTTTCTATCTCTCTCTCTCTCTTTTTTTTTTTTTTAATCTTTCTTTTTTAAATGATCGAATTTGTAATGTCTGATTGTATGGCCAAAAGTGAACCACTTTTCAGCAGTTTGCTGATACTATTAGTTGTCGATGATTTTTCCCCTCCGTATACTTGTTTTAGAAATCAAGATAGACATAATTTAGCTTGTCGATTATTTTTCCCATTGAATATGTGCATAAGCTTTCATAATGTGATTTGATTCCCATGGATGCAGCAATTGTGGCCAGTGAAAGAGAGGCAATGACTTCCAGCAGCGTGGATGGAAATGGTCTGCGAAAAAAACTGAACAAAGTAGTGCTGGCTTATAGTGGCGGTTTAGATACCTCTGTAATTGTACCTTGGCTTAAGTATGTTGTTTGCTCTTTGACTTGATACTAAATTGAATAATTCATCTCTGCTTTCTCTTCTTCAAAATAATTGAGTAGCTGGTGATTTTATTTGTTACCTTAAAATCCTTTAGTGGCTGTTATCTAGAGAATGTTTACCTGATTCTTGCTCCTCCCATGTCTGCATGTTTTCTGAATCATGGGATGGTCATATATGTCAAATCCTATTCGTAATCAAACTTATAAATCCACTTAAAAGTGTTACTGTTCCAGTTCTCTCATTTGAGAGTGCAGAAATTATAATATTTCTAAATGTTTGAAGAACATCTACCCTGATATTATCCTTTCTAAGTCTGCACTTATTCTTCACACCTTTTCCTATTTCACTACTGAAAACATAACAATCTTCAGAATGACAAAAATTGCAATCGAACATTGCCCTACGTTTCAAGTTCTACAAAATTGGTCAACAACTCATACAATATTCCTAAATGAGGAGGAGCAATATTCACTCCAGATATTTGAATTATAGATAATTTCACTTCATTATGGGAAGAAGTCAAGACACTACCGATATGTCTTATGAAAAGCAAGGGTGAATAGATCAACATTGATTATTTCTTTATTAAGAGAATGTTTTTGATCATTTTGTTGTTAAGTGATCTACCTAGTGTAAGACTGTGTATGAAAATATGAATGGCAAGAAGGATGAGTTCTTTTTCTTGTCATTGATATATAGAGGATATTGCATAATTGAGAGTTAAATTCTCTCATAAGATATGCTTCTCACCTGCATGCAACACATTAGTGTTTTATCTTTGTTTACTGTTTTGTTCCTTGCAGGGAGAACTATGGCTGTGAGGTCGTTTGCTTCACTGGAGATGTTGGGCAAGTATGTGAAAGTCCATGTTAATATATGCATCAGTTCATACAAAATTGAAAATTGATTACTTCCCAAGCTTACTCATGAAATAATGGGATTAAGGACTGGAATTTTTAATTTGTTCTGACCAAATAATTATAAAAAAAGAAGAGGGTAGTCAGTGTGACAGTTTATGGTGGTTTAATGCTATGAGTTTGAACGAATCGAACACTCTTTAGGGGGTACAAGAATTAGAAGGTTTGGAACAAAAATCAAAAGCTAGTGGAGCATGTCAACTAGTGGTGAAGGATTTGAAAGAAGAATTTGTCAGAGATTTTATATTTCCATGCTTGCGAGCTGGTGCTATCTATGAGAGGAAGTACTTGCTTGGGACTTCAATGGCGCGCCCAGTTATTGCAAAGGTAGTTTGAAGATAAAATAACAAAAAAAAATAAAAATGGTATCAGTCTTTGCCTTCCTTCTTCAGTATAAAATGCTCTTCCTTCCTGCTCATGGCATTTTTTTTTACAAACTACTTGTGGTGTATTTAACTTCTATAATATGTAGTGGAAAACATATATTACTCACTCATTATATCTTTCTTGAAGATTTTACGTTCAGCTTTTGGACTGAATGCAGGCCATGGTTGATGTTGCCGAAGAGGTTGGAGCTGATGCTGTTTCTCATGGATGTACTGGGAAAGGAAATGATCAGGCATGCTTCAGAATTTTCTCTTCAGATCTTTCTGATTCTCATTTGTTTCCAAATTTTTATGGTTCAAGCCTTCTTCTTTGTTGCAGGTCCGCTTTGAGCTCACTTTCTTTGCTCTGAATCCTGAGCTCACTGTCGTTGCTCCTTGGAGGGAATGGGATATAACTGGAAGAGAAGATGCGATTGATTATGCTATAAAGCATAACGTGCCTGTTCCTGTGACTAAGAAATCTATCTATAGCAGAGATAGGAATCTGTGGCATCTCAGTCATGAGGTAATCAGTTAAATCTTAGGTTGGGGTAATCCGAAAGATTCTTTTATACTGGTTTAGTATATTTGCAATCTCCTGCATATCAAATTAGAATTCCTAAACTCTGCTCTTTCACCACTCTAAACCACACATACTGACACACACACACACACACACAATGTGGCTGCCAGTTAGAAATCTCATTATGAAAAATATGAACTTGACTTGATTGGTGCTACTTTATTTTGTCCACACTTTGGACTCAATCTAATTTATACTTCCGTTTGGTTTTCTAATTACTTCTTTTTTCCTCAGCAAGTCAGAATAGAATATATGGATGATTATATAGTCATTTTAAGTACATTGTCATTATTTTTCTTCCTGTGATCTTGGCTTGTAATATATATTTTGTATATATTTATATTTTAAAGGGGGATATCTTGGAGGACCCAGCAAGTGAGCCAAAGGAGGACATGTACATGATGTCTGTTGACCCTAGAGAAGCACCCGATGAACCAGAGTATGTTCCTACTTCAATTTATCTCTGGTTTCTCGTTTTTTCATTTCCATGTCATTTGTAATTTGTACTTACCCTTGCAGTCCATTCACACAGGTATCTGAAAATTGGTATAGTTGAGGGTCTTCCCGTTTCATTAAACGGAAAGGAACTTTCTCCTGCTTCTCTACTATCAGAGCTTAATGAGATTGGTGGGAAGCATGGTATTGGCCGTGTAGATATGGTTGAAAACCGGCTTGTTGGAATGAAAAGCCGTGGGGTTTACGAAACACCTGGTGGGACTATCCTCTTCACTGCAGCACGTGAACTTGAGTCGCTAACACTTGATCGTGAAACCATTCAAACTAAAGATTTTCTTGCGTTGAAGTATGCTGAGTTAGTATATGCTGGCCGGTGGTTTGATCCACTTCGCGAGTCAATAGATGCATTCATGAAGGAAATCACAAAGACTACCACTGGATCAGTGACACTCAAACTCTACAAAGGATCTGTCAGTGTAACAGGCAGGGAAAGTGCCAACAGTCTGTACAGGCAAGACATCTCCTCGTTTGAGAGTGGTGATATCTACAATCAAGCAGATGCAGCCGGTTTTATCCGCCTCTATGGATTGCCCATGAGGGTCCGTGCTATGCTTGAGAAAGGCCTCTGAAATGTTAGTGTTCTATATTCCCTTATGCTTTAAACTTCGTATTTGCACGTGCACTTATTTCAATTTTAATCATTTTCTTGTTTTAATTTTCTAGCAATATTTGTTTACTCCTACAATGACTGCATATCTTGAATCAAACAAAATACATGGATTGGACTTATGATACTAGATGATTATACAGAGTCATATCTAAGAAACTTGTGAGCAATGCTGTAGGATGCATAGGCATCGACACAGGCTTGCTCAACAAGCTCCGTATTGAGAACCCTTGATTCCCAATCACCCTTTAGGACACGAGTCATGCAGCATTTTCTCATGGAAAACCCGACAATCCCATATGCAAGAGCTTACATACTCGGCCTTCCTTTATAGCTCACTGGAAACAATCTCCTTGCCAGAAAATGAATGTCACATTTCCTGTTCACACTGAGAGCATATTCCTTCAGTAGTTTCCCTGAATTCTCCTCAATATCAATCCCGACAAATGTAGTATGAGAATCACCGAGGAAATCCCGAATAGACTGTGGTATAGAATCGTCCATGTGTAGCAGTTGAAGCACAAGACATTTTGTCTCGTAGCATAGCTGCAGTATTGCAATTTTGTTGCTCATAGACCTGATTGGATGATGATTAAATTTGCAGTCCATTCCAATAACTCTAGACCCTTGATCTTCCTTCAACATCTTGAGGATGTTTTGCATCCAACCTTCAGCCACTGAGGCCTTACTTGTGACTGTTGTCTCAATGATTTTACCACTGAATTGAACTAAATGATTTCTTTCCATATTTTACTCTTTCTGCATTATCATTGTTTGTAGATCAGTTTAAATAATAGCATACTAGTGAATGCCAAATTTTGAAGATTTATTTCTGCCCCTCCATCTTCTTCCCTCATGACTCTATGTATTCTATTGCCCCAGTTAATTTAATCATTAACCTTGATGAACGTATGACTGCCTCTTGGAATCTTGGCCAGTAAAAAGCTTGAATTTCAGAGAAGAAATTTTAACACAAGCATTTAAAGCAACATGGTATTGTTATGGGCTGCAAACAATCAAACTGTTCAATGCTAGAATCTAGATTGTTTGCTAAAAGTTCAGTGGGGCGATAAACATAACACTTAACAAACGAGTTTGAACTAATGTGTGTATGTGTGTGAGAGAGAGAGAGGCAAAACCAGCTCTTCTTCTATCCTATGCACTATCTCTGCCCTTGTCATAGAACAATGAATCTAGTTGAACCAGTCCATGATCTCTCAGCTTATTAATAGGTGCGTTATAAAATGAAATATGATGAGCAGAAAATGGTGAGGGTGGATAAGGGGCTGCGCCGCCAGACGAGAAGGCGGAGTAGGGTGGCGCCGCTGCAAGAACGCTTGACCTTGCTATTATTGGGCTTTCATGATTGTGTTGACCTTCGTATGTCGTGACTACTATGCTTGGATCGTTTAAGGATCTTTCCACCCTTTTCTTCACATTGCACGAACCACTTGTGCACCTATAGTAGCCCCTGAGCCAAATAAAATTACACAGGATTTAATACCAAATGTCCGAAAAACAAATAAAATGATCTCATATTTGACTTGGTCCAATAAAAATAAAATGCAAGTTTGAAAATATTTTTTGTTTGGGCAGTGATGACTTAAAGTATAAAAATGGAAATAAATTAAAAAAAAAAAAAAACCTTGGAAAAGGGCAGTTTTTGACAGCTTTTTGGCCGTACTTTCTCCATCTATATCCATCTTCGAGATGGTCGACCTCGCTCTTTGTCATGAAAGCAAATCTTGGTTCTCGTTGCTGCTTTTTCTTCTTCTCTATTATTTTCTTGGGTTTCAACCTGCACTTAGTAACAACAACGTTAAATCTGTATGTAATATAATACACGAAAAGTGTTCAGAAGTTTGCTTCTTTTCTTACTTTTTGCTGGGTTTTTGGTGTTCCTCTTCTTCTCGATCATGCACTACCTCTTTAACAAGAGCTTCATCGTTGGATTGAGAAGAAATCGAGGAAGAATTGGGTGTGGATGGGGTTTGAATGGGGGAATCTTGTGTAGGCCATTGCAGTACATCCGAAAGTGAAGGCCCAAAATCCTGCATGTTGAGCATCTCCATGAACCCTAATGAACTCTGAGAATCCAGCACTCCTCTTTCTGCCTTGTCATTATAACTATCTGGATAATAATCCAAGAATGAACATGGCGTTACATTCTCCATCTAATTCACTCGCTCTTTTTACTCTCAATATCAAAACTCTCTCTCTCTCTCTCTCTCTCTCTATATATATATATATATATATATTGCTGAGTCTAGTTTTCGTAACTTCATTTACGAGAGAGAGGTGAGAAGAGATAAATAGTAGAGAAAATGGGGTTTTGTTTTGTTTTGTAGAATGAAGTGAAAATGACAAAGAGGGGGTGTGGATGGAAGGAAAGAGAGACGTTGAATTCAGACATGGGGTTTGACCTCTGTGTGAACTCCTCACCTGATTACGCGGCAATGTAATGATATTCATCTCTCTTCGTGTGCATATCTCTAACATATTCCCTTTTTTTTTTTTTTCTCTCTTTTTCTGTTTTCCTACTCTTGTCTTTTTCCTTCTTATTCTACTCTCTTACCTCTTCATTTTTTACTTGTTACACTGTCCGAAATTTATAATATTTTATATAATTTAAATACATAACCGTATTTAATTACGAAACCTTAAAATCTTTTGCGTTAAATACTAACTTCAATCTAAATTACTAGAATTTTACGTCATGTTATGTTATTTTTATTGTTACCGCACAAATAAATAACAAAAAAACACAAACCAAAACATGGAAGAGTAAGAAGTGAAAGCCTGCCTGCCTGCCGCCAACCATAATTACTTTCCAATTAATTAATTATTCTAGAAAAGGCAATTAATTAATTAGAAGTTGGAACATATGAAGATTTTAAGGTAAATTTTGGAAATCGCAGACACTATTATTAAGGGGTAGAAAATAAATAGCAGCTTGGCCGACATTTACTGTCGGCAACTAACATCTGCGGGCCCAATCAATTTCTTTTATTTTTTCTCTTTTTCGGACATAGAATGATACTCCTTTTATTTTATTTTTTTAATTTGCAATTTGTACTAAATAGGTGACTAGTTGTAACTTGTAAGTGTGAGTTATCCTTTTGTTTTTTTAGATAACTGTGATTTCTCAATATTGTTAGAATATCGAGCTGTATATATTGTGTAGAATTTATTAATTGGGGACTACAAATCATTTGTTGGATTTTGATTCATGACAGTTATGTGCAGGCTCAACTTTTCACAAATTTTAATACGTAAAATATTTGTTGATTTATAATTTTTGTTTTGAGTGAATTCTTTTAATTCTTTACTTTTCCAGCTTAGATGAATGGAATGTTAAAGTACGAAAATGACGCTTAAATTTGTTGTAAATGTAACGCTTGAATCATATGCGTAATTCAATGCAAACATAATTTTGTACTTTATACATTAAACTTTTTGTATTGCATATAATAACCCGCTTGACTATGTAAATTGTTATACTTTTGTCTTTTCAACTATCCAGTTTCCCTGATTATCCTTACAAAAACATTATATTTTTTTTGTAATACTAAAATTAAAATTATATTATTAAGATTTTTTGTTTAAATGTTAGCCCATACTTCCTTAGCCCAGGAGTAGGACATATCTTCTTACTGCAGCCTACTTTTCCAAATAAATAGGGCCCAAAATAATGGTCCATTACCAATTATCTAAAATTATAACTACTTGTGTAATTTGTAGACTTAGATATAACAAAATGACTAATTAATGCAATATATACAATAATTTAACATTGCTTGTACGATATATTCTTAAAAATATTCAAAATAAAATAAAAATTGAAACAAAATAAATAAAATAAAAAATAAATAAAATATCATTATACTTTAAAGATGTCCTATTTACAAAACTTTTTTTGAGATGTATAAACTCAAGCTCATTTTTCCATTATAACCCGATATTGTATCCATTTTTTTATGTTTTGGAAAAAATCACACAATCAATATATATATATATATATATATATATATATATATATATATATATGTGTGTGTGTGTGTGTGTGTGTGTGTGTTAAAAATTTACTATTATGTATATAACAAATTACTTTTCTATAGTGGTGTATGTATATAAAATATATATCATGCATGTGAAAAATAATGTTGCAAGATGGGGCGGTCATGATACCAGGCCCACCTCGTCAGCTCATTTCATTTGTAGGGTCCATTCCAAATAATTATTTTATATGTTTTCCCAAAAATTAGACTATCGAAGAGTCTTTAATACAATTTCTAACAACTTTAATAATGCATTTATTTCAATACAATTAGGGTTAATGTTATCTTCAGTTATGCATGGAAAACAACTAATGGATTATGAGGGCCTCTTGCTACTTAGGCTCAAAATAAAGGTAAATTAGTGGCTAGCTAGTATTGTTCTTTCTATATGTTTATGTATGCATAATCTATGTATAACAAGATAAATTTTCATTAGTTCCAACGTTTAAAAATCTGAACCTGAGTTCTAATTTAAGGAGATCTAATACTTAATTCCACAACAATGAGGTGAGATATGTCATCATAATGAGATACAAATTCAAATTAATGAAAGAAAACAATTGAAATAGATTATAAACAGAAAATATGATGATGATGATAATAATATTTAACACGAGAAGACTGAACGAATTAAAAAGAATTGTATCAGCCTTTACAGATTAAAAAAAGAAGAAGAAGAAACTAGTGATGATGTGAAGCAGGTGAGAAAGCATCAACCATAATCTGCATGAGTTTAACTCTCATTTTTAAAGCCATAATATAATCAGCAGTCTCTCTGAAAACCCTTTCCATTCCCATTGATTCATCACTGCACGACTTTGGCACCAGCTTTTCCAGCATTCTCATCTTCCTTCTACAACGATGACCAAAACGCGCCTTTCTCTTCATCGATATCCTTTTGCTCTTCAAAGATCGTGGGATACAAATGCGCTTTCTCCTCCCCAACACTGGAAAGTTGTTTCTACCATCACCACTTTCTTCTTTGGGGGAAAGAGGAAGCTGTTGAGAGTCTCCAGACCCCATTAAGAACAGAAAACTGTTAGGTTACGATTAATTTGTATCAATAGTTGTTGCCAACTACAGTTTGGTTGCTATTGAGGTGGCAAAATGTGGGCCTTTTATAGATGAAATGGGAGAGGGGTTGGTGAACATTGTGGATAATTCCACAAAATTTATTATTATAATCATAAGTGCATATTCATCAAGGACTTTCTAGCTATCCTTGATTACATCACAAACATTCGTGTGAGACGTTTTTACGGATATAATTTCATGAGACAAAGTCATATTACACTCAAACTAAAAACTTTTTAATTTTACACAATTATATATGGATTGCTAGATGTGTATGAATTATGGGTTTTGATCAGTCTCACAAAATTAATTCATGAGTCGATTTTATAGAATTCCAACCCTATTTACCATTAGGAAGGCTTATGTGTAAGAAGATATGTGGTGTAGTTTAAATAGGGGAAGCATGTTCTCTAAGCTTAATGCACATGCAACCACATGATTAATGTCTTCACCACCAAGCCTTTCCTATCCACCTTAACTTTCATGTATAATATAACACCCTGGAGGATTCCTTTCCTATTTTTAATTTCCAAATTCAATGTATAAACACACACATTATAAATATATAATGTGGATATGGACTGCCCATATTTTTCAGTTGGGTTCTTAATTGTGGTCGATTTTTTCTTTAATTAGTATTAATCATTGCATGTTTACTAGTTAGTAAATATTCATCTAGATTTTATATACATGATGTATATTGGTAAAATTGAAATAAGAAATGAAATAACGAATTAACATGATCGAGTATCTCAATTCTCAATGTTGCTATTTTTTTCCTTATTTTCTAATTGAGACTTTCCAACTCAGTGTCGTGAATAGTTTATATACTACCAATAATTTGTATAGTGTGACCCTTATAGCTAGGGCGGCGCAAGGTGGTGGTTAGGGCTCCCATGTTTCAGAGTAGGAAACCTAATGATTAATTTATCAATTAATAATTGTTTAGACTTGGTGTAGATTTATGGCCATGTTTTTTTCTTTATAAAAAAAATTAAAGGAGAGAAGTAAAATTCTATATTTGGGTTCGGAGAGTATATATGTACTTGGTATCTGACAATTGGCTAGATCATATGCATATTCTTTTATTATAATAGTGTTGTTTTTGTAAATTGGTGTCCAAGGGAAGCATGAATCTTGTCAAAAGGTGTGGATGAATGAACCGTGCATGTTTAAGCATGTTTTATGAAATGTTTGTTTCTTCCATGTGTTGATAAATCTTAAGGTGCGTGCATCTAATTCTCTCTCGAGTTTGATCCAATTTTTTGATTAATCAAAAAGGTTGGATCATCATCAGTAGATTATTAAAGAAAAAAGTAAACATGTTATTCGTAAAAAATTTATATATATATATATATATACATGTATTCACACTTTACTATTTGAAGTATGTGTGTTTTTTTGAATTAGGTCACTGGGTTTTAAATTTTCATTTAACTGCTTCATACGAAGTATATAAACTTAATATTATGTCATAAGATCTATCAAATATATCGGTCACACCAGTTAGTATAAATCAATATTGGCATCGATGTGTTTTATCAATCAAAATGTTGGTTGGAATTGTTTGTGCACCCGTACATTTGTTTTCAGTTTGCTAAAGCTATAATCTTGTTTGGATTCCATTGCCACGATCAAGTCCACGATATGCATATTTCCTAATTACTCCCAACACAATACTCCTTTACCTCTTTGCATATGCAGGAGCCATCCACAATTTAATCCAACTGGACCAAATGTAACATCTTCATTCTGACTTTTAAAATGGAATTTAACAATCACACCCAATTAAATGCCTAACAAAACACGACAGACCTGATAAGGATACACTCTTATCTTAATGTATCCAACATAATATATGCATATATGTTCATTTGCTATTCTGTCGCTTCTCTAACATCTTATTTCTTCTCTTTACTGAAAAGATAAAGTAGAAACAAAGCCTAAGATAAGAACGTCAACTTTGAATTCGCCTACACGGCGGAACATAAGTGAATCTTGTAAAAACACATTCACTATCGAATCTTGAAAATTTCTATTTGAAGTGCCACTGTAGTTAGTTCTCCTAAATCAACTCACTACTAAGCAGCAGTGTTAAAGACTACAGAATTACCCTTGGAAAGCATCACCGTGGGGCTACAAACAGCACTATAATAACTATCTTATCATGATGAATCAGAACCACTTGCAATAAATCACCCAATTGGCAAGGCCAAAATTGGAAACAAAATCTGCTACTACAAGTAATGCTTCTCAAAATTTCATTCCTACCTATCAAGAAGTGACTGGTGGGCTTTAAATTAAATGGAGTATTAATCTGCCCTCAAATCATTCTTTAGGCCCCAAAAATCAGAATTCTTCAATAGGCCTTTTTTCTGATGGCAAACTTCTTAGCGTCTTTCTTTGCTGTTGCAGAGGAGCTTGTCATGTACATTCCGACCAAAGCTTGATATAGATCCTTCAGTCTACAAGCCAGAATCACAACAAATAAGAGATTCAAATTCAACAATTAGATGCTCAATAAATAAAATATCTACTACATTGTAGAAAGAACATAGACGATCTTTGCCTACCTTGGCATACTTATGAATAGGGCGATTACTGAAAGTCCAACAACCAGAGGATACACAGGGGCAGTAGTCAATTCCTAAAGAGCATCAAACAATGCAAGCAACATCAGCTTTAAGTAACATTTACATGATGATAATACATGGAGAATCGCCAAATGGAGTTACAACAGCTCCAAAGAATACACACATTAATGTAAATGTATGAAGATGCAGATAAATGTAATATGATTGGTAAGCAAATGTGTGGAACTTGAAATGTCAACCTTATTTTTTTTTTGAATTTACTCAACATAAAATCCCAATCAGATTCAAATAAAAGAAATATACCAAGACTAACATAACTGATACAGAAATTCCTATCCACTCTGCAAACTTTAAATAACCTAGAAAATACAATTTTCAAACAGTTTGGCAGACAAATTAGACTACCTGCTTATAGATGTCCTCTTCAATCGTATAGCTCAGAGGACCAACATGAACTTGCGGTTGGCTCTCTAAGTCGACCTCAACAACCTCAGACTCAAATTTATAAGTACTAGATGAGATAGCTGATCGAAGCTGGAGGAGGTGCTTACCCTTGGGTAAGTCCTTCACCTGAAAGAAGTTAGAAATTGGCAAGGGAAAGACGGATTCAACCTTTGATGGATCACTAACTGATCTAATTTCCACTCTGATATGTGAACGGAGCTCCTTGATATTTTTTCCCTCTACATGGCCACTTAAAATGGTCAATTCTGGCTGTTCAAAGACCACAAAATCTAAATCCTTGATATCCTCATTGCCAACCTAATAAGGAATACACCAGGCAGACACAATCTTCAGATACAAGAGAAGAAAGAATATAAAGATATAAACAATGAACTTAAGTAAACTGAAATGCAAATAACAGTAAAGCCAAGACTATATACGACAAAAACTTTCGGACAAATTGAAACTAGCATAAACAATGTTTTTGCAAGGGTTGCTATCTCTATATTTCTGGGTATGCTCATATTATTATCACAAGTAAATATTCAAAGAACATTAAACGGTGCATAGGAGCTTTGTTTTCACCTATCACTAAAATAATTGAAAGCTGTTGGTTACATTTGCCAAATATATATATATAGAAACTATTTCACAAGTCAATCACAAGGTTATAAATACTAAATGTGATTGGGGGAACTACCATTAAGCACTTTCTCTATCCTGCTTTCAATAAATTAATGTAAATTCTTTCTATTAAAAGCAAAAATTACAAATATTTTTTACTTCCCTTCCATTTTAGAGTCTTGTGTTAAGTTCTCTGGTTCCTTCGTTTAAGGCATACTGCTTGAGTGAGAGAAAAGCAAGATAATGTCTTTACGACTGACAAGGAATAAGTAATTAAAGATCAAAGATCAAATAATAGATATAAAATCTCAATATATACTTGAGATACCATAGCATACTATCTTAAACCATCTGGTACACATCACATTTAATATGATGAATAATCAGATTATTGACGTACTAATTAAAACTTCTACTTAACCAAGCATGAATTCTAGAAAGAGCAGAATAATCACTGCCATAATAAGGAGAGAATATAGGAGCAATTTATGTCGGATTTAGGGATCTCAATAAAAAGTGAAACTAACCTTGACAGTCTGGGTCTCGGGAGATGCACGCTCGATAAGTACGCTGTCCAGCTCTTTCTTCCTAGCTATTTTTATTACATAGGTAGTGTCAGGTTGGAGTCCCCTCAGCCGGTAGCTTCCTGAGGCATCTGTTATAGTTTCTTCATAAAAGCCTTCTGCCTCAGCCCTTGCTTCAACTGAGACACCTTCCTTTGGCTGACCCGACAATAGAGTAACCTTTCCCAAGGCACTGCAGGGGGATAAAGAGTTTAAGGTTCTCATAAAGCTATTGGGTTTTGTTTGGAAACTTAAGAAGTGGTATTAAGTTATATCTAATTCAAATGTAACAACCAAATGGTTTCATGCAATATTCACCCCGGCCCAAAAGCACAAATCCTCGGCACGGAATTTAATCCCAAAGTATGGGTCAGGAGTAACCACTAGTGATAGAGCAAAAATAGGGGGGAAAGGACATGTGCTGCTTTTACCCTGGTTTCACATGGTAAAGTTTCAAATTGTTTATATATAAACAAAGGTATTAAGAGCTTTGGTAGGTTGCTTGAAAACAAAAGGACATAATTGACAATCTATGATAGAGAAAAGGTTCAAGTACCCAGCTTGGGGATTGATTAAAAGGAAAGAAGATTGTCAAAGATTCACAGATTTAGATCACTTATTAGGATTCGAGTTTTCACTTGCATTGATAAGTGGACCAAGATATAAATCTCTATCCAGAGAAGCAGAGACAGAAATTATGTGAAGCATTTAGGAAATGCATGATAAAGAGAGTATCTACATGAAAACAATTTAGTCCAAGGTCAGATTCCTTGGAGATCATTCAAATACTTAAATAATTATAGAAATAGTGAGGCATGTATCCACATATTAAGAGATTGTAGCTCTAGACTATAAAGAAAAAAATCAAAACATTACAGCATATACGCAGAAATGTTATCAAGATAGAAAAGGCATATTATTGCTGGATAAATAGGAATAGCAACTATAAGGAATATATGATGAAGAAACTCTCTTGGGTAATACCTAAAAGCAACACGAGTAGCATGAAAGGTGACTTCCTTGGATTCCCCAGAGCCAAGCTCGATTGCCGTTGTAGGGGGGGAGAATGCATATTCCTGTGAGTAGGAAAAATAATTCCAGTCATATTATCATAAAACCATAGCCTACACTAAGTTATCAATTGTGACCAATATTTGATAAATGTGAAAGCAAACCAGACAACGCATATGATGGAAACCAAAAGGAATGCATGTCACTCTAAGCAAAGAATAAAGCCTAAAACCAGTTTTCATGCAAAAGCAATATGTATGATCTTGGTTGATTTTGGATTCTTTCAAATACATTTTTCTCTTCCAAATAACAACTTAGCTTAAAAAGTGTGTTTTAAATTCCATTCATCAAACCAAAAATAAAGAAATTAGTAACATTGCAGCCAACCAAAAGAGTAAAGTTGAAGAGTGATTGACCAGCCTGAGTTATTGAAACATTTTATTTCAAGTACCTTCAATAAAGGTCGGAGGTAAAAACTCCCTGGAAATAAGTTATCAAATGTAAAAGTTCCACCAACACCAGTTATTGAATTGTTTCTGTATCCATCTTCACCACTCAATGATAAGAGAACAGATGGAAAAGGCTCATTGCTGTCTTCTCTAGAATATAATCTCACAGATATTTGCCCCAGCTTCTGACAAGAAAAGGAATACTGTCCAACTTGTTTTACATAATAACCCGGCTGCAAGGAAGAGAAAAGAACAGTCATCATGCATGTCCACTACAAGAGAAAAAATCTGGAACAGAATCCTCTGTATATGCTTTCTTGTGTGCATTATCATTACAGTTTCATAATATTACAATATAGTTTACATGTAATTAGTTAGTGAAAAACAGAGATATACTATCTTTCTTCAGTAAACTTACTGACCAGGATAATTGTACATAAGGAAAGCTGACAAAAGAGAGGTGCAACTGCACATTCACATATTCTGCGGACATTTAACTAAAGATAACCTTTCCTTTCCCTTGCTTATTTGAAAAACATATCTATCACTCATCAGTAAAGGAAAAATATGAACATGCTCACTTTGTTCTTGGAATGGAAACAAGAGGACTTGATTATCAAGAGGGAAAAAGGGAAAAAAATGCACCTTCTAAATACTCAGAACCCAACATACATAGCTTATAAGTTAGCATCATGCAGAAGCAGACCGACTTCTCATTTTGAGAAGGAAAAAATATAGAACCTAAGAACACAGTTTCTGAAAGTCCCTGAAAGTCCCCCGTATAAAGATAGGTACACATTTAAACCGACACAAGAACTGTAGACAAATTTAACAAAATATGGCCTAAATATACAGACTTCCAACATTGCCAACTTCAATATATGTTCCTTGTATTATAGTTTCCAACTCTTTGAAATATCCAGAGAACATTTGGACAATCCTAAATGCATTTCAATAATATGTTTGCACAAATTAAATCAACAAAAGACTACATACTTGTCCAAGCAAGAGGCTGACTACAAGCAATATAAACTGTACAAGGAGCTGACTGGAAGCACTATAACCTAACAAAAAACATGTTATGGAAAGCACAATTTGAACTGTTTAAACAAAAATTTCAAACCTTGGATGCCTCTATGCTGTAACTCGCATCATCATAGAGAGGTCCTGCAAAAAATAGACCATCTGTTCCCGTGGAAGTCTCAAGCGCTGTATCCCCTTGCTTGAGTTGAGAAATATGACTATCTCTCTCAGCAAGAACTCGTATGTAAACATGTGAAAGAGGGGGTGAAACTGACCCTTCAATGTATAACCCCAATCGACCAGAAAATGGGGAAATTGAAACTTGGCAGCCATCTTGTGCCACTGAGATCTAATCAGATAAGAGGAAATCTTCAACAACTGAGATTTATCTACACAAAATAAATTGAAAGAAAAATCCTTAAGCCCCTTACATGCTGTTGTCTTGGGTAAAATAATATTTTCTTTCCCATATCGTCCCTGCATCAGATGCAAACTAAAGATGATGACATAAAACCAATAGTGATAAAGTAATCCATTGTGAGATAGTCTGACGATATTTATTTAACTAGAGAAAGTATATATATTAATGGCATTGAAATTTAAGGTTTATGGTCAATGGATCACAACCTCTGGTCTAAAATTTTGCAGCAATATTTATAGATACAAAAAAAGAAGGAAGAAGGCAAGCTCAAACTCCAATTCTAGATTAGCAAAAATACATCTAAAGTTCAGCATCGTGAAAGACATAGATAAGTATTCTAATGATCACTGATGTATTTTATGTCATTTTTACTGTGAATATTACAACTTATTTATCTTGGTTAGTGGCACAAGTGTTTCTACACTGGCAAATTAAATTGGTAGTCATTAAATTCAATAGCAATGGCAATGCAGCTTAATAACTGGACAAACTGTAAATATTTGTACACCTTGCAGTTAATATACAGATCAATAAAATATCTCCCTAGTCATATAACTCAAGTGGCCAAGAAAAACACTTCATTTCTTTTTTTTTTTTTTTATACATGGGCTAATGACAATGTGGTAGCATCTTATGAACGTACAAAACCAGGATCGAGAAAATAGTACGTTTGTTTAGTGCATTCAACAACAACCATTTTCCTGTTTTGAACAATTATAAGAGCAAGGGTTGGCAATCAAAAACAGAAAGATAGAGAAAAATGAAAAAAAAAAAAGAAATATAGTGTCTGGTGACAAGGATGAATTTCTATAGAAGGTGTGAAGGGTCTGACAAAAATGCATACTACAGATTACAAACATAAAGCACAAATAAGACTTCTGGTGAAAAGAAGTGAAGAAACTTTCCAGAATCAAAAAAGCACGCAAAATTGAGATGAACGATAAGCACCAAAACCAGGAAACATACCGTGGATCCCGAGGGACAAAGATGAGGTTATCTCCTAAACTAGCCCAAACAGAGTACTCGTAGGCAGCAGCTCCCGATTGATCAACTTCAGAGGAGATATGTTCGGCAATAGTATTATCAACCAATGTTTCTTGATTGTCTAAGATATCAAGTGGTATATAATCAGGCAAGTTCTCGTTCGATTCAACATTTATAAGCCCTTTGAGCAGGTATTTTTCTCCCTTCAAGTTAATAGGCTGCACAAACAAATTATGAAAGGAACCTTAACAAAAAAGAGAGAAGGCAAAATCAAGTCATTTCCAACACTCCCGCCTACCATCTCTTCCCAGTGACTCCAACCATCACCACCAGCCCAAACAAAAGAAACAAAACAGAAAAAACATGACAATGAAAATGAAATGCAATAGCCCTGTTAAGCACCATACTGATAGATTTGACGTATCGACTTTGAAACTGGAGCTCCCAAAGGAAATACATGAATTGATAAAATGGAGTTCATGGACACCAGGAGAAGTTACACAAATCTTCTGGGAACCTCTCTGCAATATGAGAACAATTACAGCGATGACTTCAAATAAAATGAGGGGTTAGAGATCTCAATAATCAATTTATGACTTTGACCTTAATTTTCAAGTTCACGCGAGAACTGTCTGCTTGTTCTAAGTAAGCATCCACATCATGGCTGGAAATTACTTTAACCCAATAACCCTTTTGAACAAAAGTAATCCCTGTTACATCCTCTGCACCAACATTCACATTTACAAAGTTCTGTTCCCAGCACCATATATCTTCTCCGGATGTGACTCCAGGAGAATTGTTTTTGACCTGGTACGAAACAAAATAATTATCCACTAAGAATTCATAAATTACAAAAGAAGCTCTGAAATTCAGCAGATCATTATAATAGCTAAATTTACTATCAGGGATAACATAAACGTGCATGTATTGGTGTCAGTGGCTACTGCTTTAGAAAGGACGTAAAAAGGACCAACATCAAACACTCTCACGTCTATGAGCAACCATTATCAGCAGTTCAGAATTACAAGAAATCCATCGAATTAAACACCAGTGGTTTTACCATAAGCTTTAATTCTCTCTCTCTCTCTCTCACACACACACACACACTACATACATGGGCATTTTAACAGAGAAATATGATAGATCAACAGAAACAGAGAACTGAGAACATGCCTTTGATTTAAGAAGAAAAAGAATCAAAAGGCTAAAGGCATTACCTCAACTCTGTATTTACCAGGGAGTACATTAGAAAAGGAAAAGTCACTACTCTGATCAGTTAGATCAATTGTACTTCTCTCTTCTTTATGTTTACCATCCAGTTTAACTAGTGTAACAGAAACAGAAGGTCCACATCTATCTTTGCAGGCTACTGATCCACGAACACTGACTTGTGCCTAAGTTCAAAGAAATAATTATAACAACAATCTGATAAGTCCTTACATACCACTCAAGGTAAACTTTGGACAATTACAAGTATCTGAATTAATGTGAAATGAAAATATACAGGAGTCGAATATCATAGACCAAATGGAATGTCGATTGTCAACCATCAAGAAGTAAACAAGATTAGTTATAAAGCGATTTATATATAGAAAGAAAGCAATCCTCCAGTCATCATATAAATGAAAACACATACCTGATAAAACTTCACATCAAGCAACGGCTTATTAATAATAACATCAATATGATGTGGAGAAAACAGAAGCTCTGGAGCACTGTCAGGTGTGGCCGCAATGGCAGACAAGCGGTATTCACCAGGAGGAACCTGAAGAACATTATTTGCCCAACTTATCACTTTTTTTCCATAATATAGCTTAATACATTATTCATTGGATTGATATAGTCTGATATATGCATTAAGATCGACACATATGAAAGTTTGAGGACTTAATAAATAATCCAGACACAGAAAAACTGCCTCATGATACAAGCTTACCTCAAAGCAAAAGTTGCCACTTTCATCAGTTAGTTTCACTTGGGGTTTCACATTCTCTGGCCCATGAGTCAAAGCAACCTGGCAATCAAATGATTTGATTGCTTGTAAGATAGTGGCAAAGAACAACAAAAAAAGAGAATATAAAGCATTTTAACATTTCAAAACAAACAAGATGCAACAATTTGTCAGAAGTTTTCCAGTCACCACCGTACAAAGTACATCAATCAGCCAATGCACACCCTCAAAACCATCACCCCACCAGAACCTTGGAAAATTAAATTTGTCGGATCACTATTGAAGATTTACATTCACAAGATTGCAGTTAGAAACATCAAACTTCAAATTTGCTTCCGGAAAAATAATATGTTTATTGATCTACAACTGCCCAACTCCCAGATACTTCCATAAGAGATTAAGAGAAAATAAAGCTTCTCATAGGATCCTTTGTCCCAGTCTTCTCCATCATGTATCAGGCCACTTCTAATATATAAATGGATTCACACAATTTTGCTTGGAATGCAATCAGGTGTTTACCTTCGCCTTGTAAGCAGAACTAACTGTCTGAGCCATGCCGCATATATCATATGCAATTGCTTTGATATCAGTGATAGAAGCCATGTTTGGTAAAACCTAAGAAAATATCAGATCAGGGCAGAAAGTTTATAGATGATGATTAGCCAATGACAAGTAAAAGGAGATCAATCATTCGGAATGAATTGCTTTCGTCCATTTACTTGTTTAATGTCCTGAAATGTTAACAACAAATGGAAACGCTTCGAGATTGACTCACCAAAAAGTCATTCAGCTTTTCAAACTTATAATGCTCCTTCTTGGCTTCAATACTGTATCTTTTTGATGTAACCTGAAAACAGGAGGAAAAAAAAAAAAGAGGGAATATAATTTTTAACATAAAGTGCCAAGCTGATCAAAAGTAAACTTTTGTTTATGCACTTATTTAATGTCTCTGCATAATTTCTTCACATTCTTAAATAAAAGGGAAATACTTTAGTATTTCAAAAATGTGACAAGTATACAAAACGTGTGTGAATCACATTGAACATGATAAGGAATGAGGAATGAGAATGGATCAGATAGAATTGCATACGGAGCTAAACGTTGTACTTGATTTCAAAGTCTTGAATAACTGTTCCTCAGTAATTGATGTTGGTTTTGTGATTACAACATATGGTCTCATTAGGACTCTAACTACTACAAGTCTTTTATAATGGTTTTGACAACTTTGATTGAATTCTAATAAATAAACATTTATATCGGACTATGAGTTTTATTTACTTAATGCATGTGTCTCTTATAGCTCAACTGGTATCCCACCTTTATAAGATGCGGATTATGATGACCTGGTTCAAACCTGGGTCATGCAAGTTTTCTAGTTCTTATTGTCTCCCTTCCTTCCACTCCCTCTAACTCAATTAAAAAAATATGTCTCTCGTCCTACAGAAGATTTAACGATTCCATAATCCAAATCTATGTGCTACAATTTGATAGCTTTAGTTCCAGATACCACAGTTACAAGGCTATCTTTTGCAGTCCACAGAACTTCAATACACTTGCACAGAGTAACAACATATCTTGGATAAGACATAATAAGGATATAACAGCATAACTATGTGTTTAATAGATTATACCATATAAAATCTGGACAATGATAATGGAAAGTGGGAATACAGCAACAATGGATGAGATCAAGTTATTTGTCAGCAGTAATGATGTTTAAGTAACCTTATAGTTGAACTTAAGAACTAAACATGAAATATTGCTGCTACGTAGTAACATCAGATTACCTGATCAAGCTTGTAATATCCTTCTTTATCAGTTATAGATCTTTCATGGCCATCAATTACAATTTTAGCACCATCCACTCCAATGTCATCACCATTAACCACCCGTCCCCCAACAGAAAACCCAGTAACCTGTATCACATGAATGCAGTATAAACATATCTATTCAAGAAACAGCAAGTTTAGCATACAAAAGATGAATAATATAGAAAATTAAATATAAAACTTACAAGAAAGAGAAATGATCAAAATCAGGTTCATCCTAGGCGATGCAAAATGTAGTGCATTGTCTTGGCACTAGAGAATATTCTAACTTAATTATTTTTGATATTTTAAGTTTGATACTTTTAATATTTATTATAGGCTGAAGACAAACAAGGGATTCAAGCTCACTAAAATACTTTATTAAAGACAATAACATAATCTTGGATTTATTTTAACTCTTATTTATAATGTATATCAAAATCATTGTAAAAATTTATTAGACTTATGGTATTTTTAACTCGAATATTTTAATTCTTTTTGTATTATACAGCATTGTTTTGGGCCAGAAGTAAAAACATATAACACAACAACAATAATAATATTTAAAGAAATATTTAAAATAAACTGGCAGCATAGGGTGCCTAAAAGCACCATCTCCACCTAGGCCACACAGCAACAGTGATTAGGTGAGTTTTGCTTCGGTCAAGGGGCGCTAATGGCCACCTGTACAGATTTTTACAGCACTTCGATTTTGCGAGCATAAGGAACAGCATGGTTATTGCAAGCAGAACAACGCTTAAGCGCATTGTTGAGTGATCTTTCCAAAATTTATGAATTGTGGACACATGTTGGTCAAAGAAGTGAACAATGTTACAAGAAAAGAATAATACGGCCAATGACTCGATATAACACCAATCCTATCGGGTAATACAATAACTAACATCACTTTAGAGTATAAGAAAGAAATGATACCATCAGATACTTTCTCAAGATGCCAAATCAAAACTATCAAGAAGATAATATTTCAACTAGACCTGTTTTTGGTGCAATGTCTTGTTCAAAAATAAACATATTAATAATAAATATAGTCAAAACCTAGATACCAAATGCTTAAAACATAAACAATGAAATTGGTTATAGAATCATCACGTAATAAACGACTAGAAGCATGTCTAAGTGATTCTCATACGTGTATTCTCCAATGCATTCCCAGCTTGAACTAAAACAAATATCATACCTGGAATCTTTGAGTGACTATAGCATGGTCGTGCTGAACAGACACCAGCATTGAAGAAGGAGAAACATCAAATACTGTATTCTCACCCTTATAGAAAGGTATAAGCTGGTAGACACCTGACACATTTCACCAAACATTTGTCTAAGCACCAAAAAATCAAGTTCTTCAAAATAATTGTAGGATTATGTTGAATGCTATGCTATCACGAAATAAAGTTGTCAAACAAGTACAGGCAGACAATCCTTAGATTGCTAGATGTAGAAATAAATATGATTGCAATGGTTATTTGCTTATAGCCCCCAAATTTATACCTAGATAAGGGAACTAGAACATACAGATAGAGATTGAGGAATTGAACACATCGTCCTTGATTTTCCTTACTAGCATTTTAGTTATCTATTCAAAAGTTCCTGTTACTGTACCAATCAATCCCCATATGTGGTTAGCAATCCCAATATACAAGGGATTTTGGATCCCAATCCAGTACCACTATAGAATACCCAGAAATAGCAGTAACAGCATTAGGTAGACAACCAATTACATAATATAGGCAAAAGAAGAGCACAATCTCTAGAGAAAACCGATAGGGATACAATATGAGCCCAAACAGAAGAGTTCATTTATAGTAGAACACTCAAGCATAATGGAAACACCAATACTAATTCAATAGACAAAGTATATGACAGAAACCTAGGAAAGATTTCAAAACATGAAAGTCACACAGAGAATGGAGAAGTTTGATGTCAAATTCAACATTAACAAAATTAAAATGAGTACCATGCATCAGACAAGAATAACCATACAGAAACCATAATTACCCAAAAGAGGGAGCGTATATCTAGCACTACACGAGACTCAAGAAGGGAGATCATACCACATGGTATTGATGTGAATGTGAACATCCCATCAGCATCAGATACAGCATGACAAAGAGCTTTCCCCAGCCCAGGTGCATTACCAGAGTCATGTGGGCAATTCACCTCCAAAACATCATCTGAGTATAGATAAAAGTGAACTCCCAATATTGGATTTCCCTATCAACATCACATCAAATATCATTAGTTGTTTCCTTTGGGGTTTAGAGATTATATCACATGAAAACTAAAACTAAAATGCAGATAAATCACCGTAGAAAGAACTACAAAATAATATAGTCCAAATTAGAGTAAGCAAAATAAATTAACCAAGGAAGCAATTAGCAATTATGAAATTGCAATCTATAAGTTAACCAAGCATCTAAACAAGCACTTTGGTTTCCTTTGTGGCAAACATTGTCATTCTCCAGAATATAAAACTACCGCTTAAACAAATCTCTTTCCAAAATGATATCAGCCGCTTTATTCACTGGTGTTACAAACCACAGAGTACCTTGTTATCCTTGTGCACTTAAATTTTCTTATTTATATGAAATCATTTGTCTTGTGTTCCTTATTTGCATTATTACACATCATGTGTATAATGATGATGCTAATAGGATACACGAACCCTTAGGGCCCATCTGTATATGTAAATGATGTTAATGAAATACGTACTGCTCTAATTTAACTTATTTTACAAAGTCCGACATTCTTTATTACATATAATTACTTAATAATTTATACCACAAGTGCAATCTTTTGGACTTTGTATAATTTGTATATATATAATCTTTTCAAAAAAGAAAACATACCATTAATTCCCCTAAACATTCCCAAACCACTTCCCCAGAGTCAAAACAAAACAAACACATCGCAGGTCTCTTCTAACATAAAATCCCCATCTTTCAGAAATTAAATACATATTGAAACAAAGTGCACCATGTGTCTGAATCTAAAAGATATGTGTAAAAAAGGAGCTACAAATGAGCATGCTATTATTAATTACATACTATATCAGACAAGAATATGCAGTAAAAACAAGCTGATTAAAAATAATCAATGGCCATCGACTTAAAACCATGGAAAACTTTAGAATCTTCCCTTGAACTTTTGGTCATTCATACACAAAATGGAGAAATGGAAAAGGGAGTGGGTGACATACAAACTATTTACAATAAATTCCAGCCAAGCTTTCATGAGGATGGGATTTTATTACGTTCAATCTGAACAACCAAGTAGTGATACAGAACTCTATGGTGGCAAAATCAAAGTTGAATGTTTACAGAAAATTACCTGTGCAACCACATGCCCTCGAATATCATAGCCAGATGCAAAGAAAATATCATCCACCACACCATTATCGAACCCCAATTCCACCTGCATAATCATATGAAAACTTGAATCAACATTACAAAAAAACAATGTGCAAAGAAATTGACAGATTTGCAGTGAAGAAAAAAACTAATTGGACATGATTGGAGTTCAGAATAGACAATGATAAAGCAGTAAACCAGGAAAGGGATTTGTGTAATTACATCATCATTACCCTTGATCTCGATATTTAAATCAGGACGCGAGGCGACTATTTTATACTTTCCTGCATCCAAGTAGAGATATTGTCAAAATATCAGAAAGGATTTTATCAATGAAATACAACTAAAAACACCAAAGGGGAAACAGGTGTTTCTTTCTTCCTCACAGCCAAAAGACTTAACCATTTGACACTGTATCCACTTCATAGAAATGAAGTTTTTGCATTGTGGATACTGCATACTCTACATGTAGTGTTTTTCTTTTAATAGATTGAAAATTATAACTATTTATTTAGTATGAGTCAAGTGCTTTTGGTGGTTTAATTGATATGAGTCAAAATGTAATGTAAAAAAAAAAAAAAAAAAATTGCATGATATAAGATAAAATATGGTTGTAAGGAAAAAATGATGGAGAAGAGGAAACAGTAGTTTATGTCAGGGATCCACTGACAGACCAATCTTGACAGAGGATACCAATTAGCCTATCTTAAACTATTAAGAAAGTAGACATGCTATAGGGTGAAAGAGCAACTAGACCTGGAACAACATTCTTGAATGAGTAACTTCCTGATGATGTCGTTGAAACTGAAGAGACAACATCTCCACTGGGAGATAAAAGCTTAACATTCACATTTGACGGACCACCATATTTATGCGAGCAGCTATCTCCAGAAACTGCTCCCACAACTTGTCCGGACAAAGCGAACCTTCAAGAAGTAATAAGATCATAAACCAAAGATGAGTAATAAATGTGCTTCACAGACAAGTCCATTGTTATCCACAAACAAGAACTAACAAATTCAAAATTAAGTATAGACTTTGAAAGAAGTAATACCCACCCAGTAAATCGAAAATTTATATCTTCATTAGCATTACAACCAGTATGATCAACAACAACAGGAACCTAAAAAAATGAAATCTGCAATGAGCATGTATGGGAAAAAAAAAAACAAGCCTGACAACTTTAATCTGCAATGAATATTGTAAAAAGAAACACATTACTAAAAAGAAACCAAGAAACTAAACTTGTTCTGGGGCATATGTCCATCCATCAGGTCCCTTAATTTTGATCACATAAGAACCCTGCACTCCAGATAAAGGCAAATCATAAAATGAGATAACATGACAAATCGACAAAAGTACGTCAATAACACGATTATATTTTAAAAGAAATGTGGAAAAAGAGACATGCATTTATATATTTCCATAGTTGATCCAACTGGTCATAAAAACTACTCACTCAACCATAAAAAGAATTGCAGCTTCAAAATGAAACTAAAAGGATACAAATCCGATGTAATCAAATATTATCTGCTTCTTAACCACCCATATCATGCTCACAAACCATCAACCAATATATTAAAAAAAAGCTTAAGATTACAAGCAAAGCAGTTGCAATTGAAATGCAAAAACTGTAAAACAATATAAAGGAGCTTTCACTTTATTTTTTAGCTAATCAACAGCCTCATCACTTTGATATGTTTGGTAGGTCTATTTGGTTGGAGGGAAAGATAAAGTGATAGGAAAAGAGGACGCATGACTCAATCACTCATCATATACTATTTTGGCTTCCTCAGCGTAAAGCATTAGTTCCAAGAAAGAGAAAAAAAAAAAAGCAATATAATGAAGGACCTTGTCATAAACTGGAATAAAGTAGTATCCGTTGGGAGCACAATGTGTCCGATCCTTAACCAATCCATCCAATGTCCGAAGTTCAACCTACGTTTCGAAAACCAGTAAGTACACGTTTACCACACAACAATATTCCAATCCAAGAAGGAAAACCCAAATTAACAACAATTGCAACAAGCTCGCGTACCGTGACATGAGAATAATCCAATTTAGTATCAGTAGGTTTCCTCGACTTTATCAACGCCGAACTTGCCTACCAGATAACAGATGAAGTTCAGTTCCGCACTAATCTTTTAAATTAAGTACAAAAACACTATATTTATCCACATCCTAAATGAATTCAGTAAAAATCAAGAACATAGAGATCCAATGAGTCATCGACAACACCTCAACGAATCCACCGCATCCTTGGATAGAATCGGCAATCCCCAGCCGATAACTATAGAAGATTACAGTTGCGAAAAGGAGAAAATGGCTTGTGGAAGCCATTGTAGTTGTTGATTGGTGCGACCTGAAAAGAAGAATAGTAGAAAAAGGGAGGGCTTAATTTAGATCTCAGAGAGCATGATTTCGAGTTTAGTACTTGTCGACTTCTTAGAGTCGAGTTTTGGATCGGCAAATAAACAATGTCAGGGTTTATGGTTTTCTAATATTTGGGGTTTAATTTAGGGTACAAATAAACAAAATAAACAAACTGCTGCGTATTCTTTTTTTAATATTAGTAATTATTAATCAATCCTATTTTTACCGATATTTAGAAATTTAGTCAATTTAATAAGCTGATTAAAGGTACCTCATGTATGCAATAAATTAGAAGACATCTTATTTCCACGTGCTGCCACAACAAAACTTAACATAAAATTCGCCAGATGATATGTTTGGTAGTTATTATTTAAAAAATTATGATATTTTAGGTAAATTTTGATACATTGCGACGAAATTGTAAAATACTCAAAAGTTCAAATATATTTAACGATTAAGGTTAATCATATTATGAGAAGAAAATAAATGGACTATTATCAACTATGCAATTTGATCTCCACTTTTTCAAAAATTTCATATACAAAATTTAAAATTCGACCCACCTAATGATTTTTTTGGTGATTTTTGGTTGACTTGGCTACCGAAATTGTCACCTTCGCTGCCAACAACCACCAGACACTTCTTATACATGTCAAGTTAGTCCACCAAAGTGTAGTTCCTTACGTTCATTCAAGTTGTTTAATCTATACTATATTAATAGAATAATAGTTGAGAATAATTATAAAAATATTTTCCCACCCAAATTATCTTATAATAAATGCTAATTTTTTTATTTATTGATTATTATATTAGTTTTTAAGAATAATGATTACATATTTACATATAATATAAAAAACATTTTTTATTTTAACTTTTGAGATTCCAATACATCACATTTTTACTATCGAAAATTTGATTTTGATAAAATTATTTTAATAAATTAAATATGAGTTTTTAATTTTTGAATTTGACTTCCTACTCAATCCTCTGTTGTGGCTTCTTCTTCAAGAAATTGATGTATTTATATATAAGCAAACCTCATTTTTAAGAGTTCAAAACTTGAGAAACCCAAAATTAGAATACAATTTTAAATAATTTCTCTAATTTTACAAGAGCAAAGAGTTGAATACTATCTTAAAGAAAAACAATTCCAAATTTTAAAATATTGAAGAAAAAAGATGTCTGCAATTTCAAAAAGTAAAAAAAAAAAAAACAGCAAAAAAAGTTGAATATTTATGCAAAAAAATCAAAAACTATTTTGAAATATCTAAAAATCTAAAAAGAAGTTTAACAATAAATTAATAATAAAATGATTTTAAAAGTTTGAGAAAAAAAAATTCATAAATATAAAAGTGGACTAAAAATGAAAAGAATATTTGAAATATACCTATTATAAATATCTCAAAAATACTTATAAAAATAAAGTCATAAGATTAACCATGAAATAAATTTTAAATTAATTTTTATATATTGAAACATTAACTTTTAAAAAATATAAATATCAACAAATAAGATCTTCAAATTGTTTAATAATAATAATGATTGTACTAATAGGCTTCTTTTTCTAATTTTTTTGAAATAAATAGAAAGATTCAAGTAATCTTATAATTTTTTTTTTGTTTGGATGCAATAGAAAATTGTTAAAAAATTTGAAGTTTATTTATATATTATTTTAAACTTTATTTAAAAATATAAAAATAAATTAAATTAGCTATAAATTTAAATAGTAGTTCAAATTTGAAATAACTACAATTATAAAATATTTTATATCTTTAAAATACTTATAATTAGTAAAATTATATTATCAAATAAATAATAGGGTTAATTTCTATTTGCTACCTGAATTACAACGCCTTTTTTTCAAAAGGTGTATAAACTCAATTTTTTTTCCAATCACTAGTTAATCTTTTCAAAATTTTCTAGTTGTTACCTGATTCGGCCAAAATTCATCGTAAAACTCTAAAATTCATGATTTATATGCCAAAATGATCCTCTTTTGAAGTTAAATTATAACCCTAAATTAATTTAAAGATTTTTGTTTGATTTAAATTTGAATCGAATAAAAAATGTTCAAAACCCTAAAATGATTTTTGTTCGATTCGTGATCGGATCGAATGAGAATCTTGAAATTGACTTGGGGTTATTATATGACTTCGAATAATGGTTATTTTGGCATATGAATCATGCATTTTGACTAATATTTTAATTAACATTATTTTATACCCATTAACTATAATAAAGTAGAATTACTAACTCCCATTTCTTCCCCTTCCATCTCTTGACGTTACAATCTCTCGTTCTTAACTCCTCCTCTTCTTCTTCCACATTTACTTGAAGCATCCCTACGTACAATGTCGTCACATTGAGAACTGTGGAGAAGAAGCTTTAGCAAAAATGGAGTTCGATAGTAAACCAACAAAAATCAGCAATTCATGAATGTATAATGGATATAACAAAAGATACAGATACTATTGCCCTACGTTTGGTGTACCATAAATTTCCATTCTATTTTCCTTCCCATAATTTCATGTAAGTCCGCCCTCTCACGAAGATGTCATCTATTTTTAGAGACTCATTTCTAGATTTTTCCAATTTCCTGGTTTTGGATGGATGCTCGGCAGATCCAATATTTGGCATATCCTTTCATGGGTTTATGGGTTCTTACGAAAAAATCCTTGGAATTAGTAAATAAAATTGAAATCTAGGAGTTATTGATTTTGGTTGCCTTATTGATTTATAAGTACTTTGCTGGCTACCACGAGTCTTATAGTTCAAGTGGTATCCCACCTTTATAAAGGTGCAGATTGTGATGACTAGGGTTCGAACTCGAATCACGCAAGTTTTTTAGTTCTTATTATTCCCCTCCCCTAAATTCATTTTAAAAAAAAAGTACTTTACTGGCTTTCGGTGCTTACATACATAAATGAAATTTTTTTAGCTAAATCTGGTGCTCGGCGTGTGGCTTCAATTGAGGGTGTTGCATTCATAGTCACCGATACTTCATCAAGTGAGCTTTTTTTTTTAGTTGAATTTTGTGCTCGATGGTGTTAATTATGTTGATTTTGTAAGTATATTGTTAGCTGATTGTTTTCCCTTTTGAAAAATCTTTTAAGGAAAGTATTGATGATTTTAATGTGTAGGAGGTATTGCTCCTGATCACAACTTATATCCTTTGCTATTTTCTTAAATGGAGCAGCTGTTGTTTGAACTCTTGAAACTGAGTTTTGATTTATCTCGCAAAACTCTTAGAAATGCACTTTCAAAGTCTTGATGATTAGCAACCTCGCTTGTAGAATTCTTATGCCTCTTGGAGCTAACTTAATGGAAATAGATATTTTATGATATATTTTTAGTGTAACATTTAAAGTCATTGTTATTTTGTACTAATTCTGATAGCCAGTATAGGGGGATTGATTTTACACTATTGGATTCATTAGAGAAATTGTTCTCTAATGTCTTGATTTTAAAAAGTTAGAGAACAATCAATATATGGAGGGACAATCAACAATATATAGAGCTTAATTTAATTTTTTTTTTAATTTTAATTAGGATTCATTCTGCTTAGATAAAATTTAATCTCCTTTTCTCTTTCAGTCGATCCATCCACTTCTCGCTTCACGAATCACAATGATGGTGGAGATCTCTCCTTCACCCTCTCCTATGTATGCCATCAATTTTCTTTCTCCATGCAACCTTCTCAAGGTAACTGTTTGTGTTTCTCTCTCTCTTTGTGCATGCTTTAATGTGTATATTAATTCACTGTAATACAATATTTAGTGTTGAATTTGTCTACTTCCATGATTAGTTTATTTATTTATATTTTCTGATTCTCTAATGTCAGCTGTAGAATTTGTTAATTGATGGATTTTGACCTGCATTTCTCTATGATGATATTCCATATGTTTAAGTTAGGTAGTTCAGGTCAATGTATTAATGTATGCTATTTAAATTTTGTGTAGAATTATTAGCTCTAATCAACACTAAAATAAATAGTATTTTATGCTACCTATCACATTTTGTGCTTTGATGTCAAAGTAGGAGAATGTGAAAAGATGCTTTACTTGTGGAAGTTCTTTTGCTAAAACATATCTCTTATAGAAATACATAGGAAGTAGAGAAGAGTTGCCTGTTTTCTCATTGCCCAACCCCTTTTTCTATATTTTATAAGTACAATTATGCCATTAAATGCACCATTTTTGTTACGTAAATGTACATTTGTAGATTTCAAGCATAAAATGTAACTTTTATTTGACATATGTATTAATCCACCTGAATCTTGTGTATTTTTGCAAATTAATGGCTCTTATAGCTTCTGATATTCCTGGTGTCACCCATTATATTTTTGCCAACCAATTATACTTTCCTCCACTATTTGACTAATCTGATAATTATTTGAAAAACTTACACTTCATTTTTATTTTATTTTATAACATTAGTTTTGTTTGAAATTTATATTTCTGATCTTCTAATTTCAGATGTATAGAAATGACAATTGTGCACAATATTGTTGAGGGTGAAGATTACTCACAATCACCATTTTCACCTGTGCAATTTCTTACCATGCATGTACCATTTGCTCAATGGAAAGAAAAGGTCTATTTATTTTTGTTAATACCTAAAGTGGAGAATTATAATATGTAGTCTCAATATGATATTTTCTAATGATTTATGGAACCAAGTATCCTTATTTTGGTTTATTTGACACTGAAATTGATGATGCTAGGTGAGTTTATTGAGATGATATTATCTCCTTTGGGGCATAATTGTAATGTGTGTATATATATATATATACATACATATATTTATATTATATAACTTCTGCAAAAAAAAATTTATTTTGATGGATATGAATTATTTTTTTGCAATAATGACTACATGATAAAGCAGCCATCAAATGTAACGATTATTTTGAGAAGTCCATATGTATTAGATTTATTATATAGCTTTAGGAGGTGAGATCAGGTTGGGGAGCATTCTATGGAAACCTTTCATGGATGTAGAATGGACGAGATCTTTCAACACATGGTATGATATTGGTGTACACATGTTAACCTTTTCTTTTTTCATTTAGGGATAAATCTCTCATTAAAGAGGTAGAATGGAGACAAGTTATATTAGATGAGGCACACGTGATTGAGAATTCAAACACTCAATATAGTCATACATTCACTAATTTGAATGCCAAGCGTAGATGGGCAACTATAGGGACTCCCATGCAAAATAACTATTTTAGTATGTTTTCTCTGGTTGCTTTTTTTTAAGCTCAAGCCTCATTTAATGAAAAGCCTTTGGAAGAGTTTGATACAACGACCATTTGCACAAGGTGATGACAAGCGTATCTCCCGACTATAGGTGAAGGAATACCTATAAAGGGTTTATTTGTCTTTAAACATTTTTATTTCCTTGTTTTTTGTTTAACATCACACACATTTCCATTATTTTGATATATAGGGATTGAGATGTCTGCTGCCTCTATGAAGTTAAAATCTTTGAATTGTGTAATGAATTTATTTTCATCGACTATTTTCAAATAAGATCATAGGGTGCTTGCTATGTTTGGTTCCAGTGAGTTAAAAGGCATTGAAATATATGTAAAAAATTAGTATCATGTAACATCCTTTTAATTGACATTGAAATATATATTATTTTGATAGCTATATCCTCAAGAAGAACAAAGGAAAAAGACTTGGTGGGTCTGCCATCTATAATTTCTCTCTTCAGAATTGACAAGAAATTAATTACTAAAGGAAATGCACAGTCTATTTTGTTGGTTCTTATGACAAAATGTACAATATTATCGGAATTGATACTGTGTGTTTCTAGGTGTGTCATATATTGATCGTAGTTTGAAATAAGATCAACATGACATCATTTTTCTTCCAAAAGTTAACAACTATATTTTAAAAACTCAACTAAAAATAAACCAAAATTAACAGCTCTAAATATGTGAGTTGTGTTATGTAAGATTCATCATTTCAAAAATAAGATTCTTTCATGTTATAGAGTGTTTTGTGTATTAGTGTACTTCTCTTAATTTACCTTAGAGTCTTATGCATTTTACCTGTAATTAATAGTTTACATACAGGAAGAATCAATTATATAGTATCAATGTAGATCTGTGCGCGTGATAAATATACACCATACGAGATTTTCTATTACACTTATTACGTCTTATATTCTAAATTAATCATGACAAGTCAGGTGTATTTATGACATCATTATTTAATACATAATGTGTCTTAAATACTATGAAATATGTGGTGTAACATCAAATGGTACACTGAATAAACTACATATTTTCTTAGTTCAAAGAGTCCTTGTGGTAAAAGACGAGTTGATTAAAAAAAATCAATATGAACTTTTATTTTTCAACCTAATTTTTCCTTGTCCTATTGCACCTCCAAGCTGATGGTTTTTTCAAAACTATGTTTCAGCAAAATTCAAAAATTTCAATCAATTTTGCTCAATTTGAGTTTAAATTGAATGAAAAATAATAATTTGATCTGAGACATTCGTTTGATTTGAAATATAGACTGTTTTTGTATAGATTTTATGTATTTTGGTTAAAAAAATGAATTTGAAAAAAAAAAGGTGTAGGTTGCTAATTAAAAAAAAAATACATATTTCATGTGAGTTTTTTTATATTAACCCAATGAAGAAACATAAAATAATATATTTGAAATTCATTGACAAAATACGTCAACCAAACCTTATTACGTTGAAACTAATAGTTTTTGAGAATCCAACTCAAAATTTGCACTTAATGTATGAATTTAGACCTAAATCCACGAAATTGAAAATTAGAATCAAGTTTTTTTTTTCAAAGATACAATTTTAAATTATAAATTTTAATTTACAATGGATGTCTGATATATAATATTTATAGCAGACAATCGTTGTAACCTTGCTCTTTATACAATAAGTCTTCGAAGATAGCTTATAGTGATGCTTTCTTCATGTAGCTTACAACAGCTGTTTTCCAAACAGCTTGCACCAAGGTCTTGACTTGTTTTTCTTGACTTCAACCTATTTTGTTGTTTTCCTAACAGCTTGCAGCAAGGTCTTAACTTGTTTTTCTTCATACTTCAACATATTCTATTGTTTTCCTAACAACTTGCAACAAAGTTGCTTTTCTTCATACTTATTCTAATTTCACCTAAATATTATGAAAATAGGATACTCTAATCTTCTATTACAATTGAGTTTTGTCTCATCAAAATCTAAATATCTAATTCCTAACAATATCTAAGTATCTAACAACAAGAAAATGAATAAAACTCTAATCGAATCGATGATCTCGCAATTCCTTTGATGTTTGAAGTCTTATTCGCTTCCTCCAAATGCCTTTATAATAATTATTTTTCTCTTTATGAATACTTGTTATGATTTCTAGATTAATCTTATTTATTTATAGCATTTTAGAGGTCTCTTAGGTGGATTATAATTGGAAAATATACTATTGTAGATCAGAATTTCTCTTGGGTCTTTGGGCATGGTCTTATTGTGTAGCACGATCGATCGTGTCATGGCACACAACTGGCTTTAACTGCATGGTTTTGACAATGTCATGGTGTACGACCTGACCAAGCGCCATTACATATGTGATTTTGGCTTGTATTTTTCTCTGTTTCATTCTCCATTTTCAGCGATTTCTTCTTTGATTATCAATTACACTTGAAACTTGTATTTTTTCTTATTAAAATTGTGAAATTAAGCACAAACCCATCAATTTCAACTAATACAATAAAATCAAATAAATCACTATAAAGATATATCTAAACATACTCGAATGAATACATAAATGTACATAAAAATATATGAAAAATGACATTTATTATGTATCGAAAAGAGTTTCAGGTAACTTAATAATTTGATATGTTTCTTCTTCTTCGCTTGTGTTATAAGCTTTTCTTATAAATTAATATGTTATTTTTGTAGAAACGATGTACTTGGGATTCGTTGTTAGACGAGGAAATTGCACGACAATACTCGGAAAAGACTGTGACACACTACCGTGACATGATGAATTATTTGAAGAAGAAATGATAGACATAGGGAAAACAGTTTGAGTGTGCAAAAGATGCGACTTTGAAGGGATTCCAAAATTACTGGGCTGATCAAAAGGTCAAATCGAAGTCCCAGGAGGTTTCAAAGAATTGTCTGAGCAAACCACTCGAATCGAGTACAAGACCCTCAAGACATAAATGAGGGCTTTGATCTGCACCTGAGCACCGCCTCAAGATTTTAAGTATTTTCTTTTATATTTCGTTAAATTTATTATGTTAATTTATTAATTTCACCTTCATATTTTTTCGCAGTCAAATTAAAAGGGTGCCCCTACTACCCATATGGACGTCTTCCTTCGACTCCACGGCTTATCAGAAGATGGGTCGTACAGCTGATGACAAGTCGAAGAAAATTGTTGTAAGTATTTTTTAACACTAAACAACTTGATATCATGACAACTTGATATCACTTTTTTTTTGTTTTTATTTGTCATTATCTTTCATGAGGAAATTCAAGAGAGAATGACCCAACTCAATCAGCCTGAAGTAGGGTCATCATAGACTTAGACAAGCTCTATATTGAGATTGCAGGTGTGTGTTCAACTTGTGGTTGATTGGGAAGAGAAGGTCGACGACGAGCTGTAGTTCCACGGCTGCCACTTATAAAGACAAGGAGTTTTATTGGGTAAGTAAGAAAGGAAGGAGTTTTATTGGGTAAGTAAGAAAGGACAACCGCTATTGACGAAACTCGCTGAAACATGCAATAGGAATTAACAACCGGATTTCAAAATTAGAGGTGGACATGGAAGCTTAGGCTCGAGAGCGGGGTATGTTGTTAAATCTGCTGCTGGAGCCAACTCTTGCCCAAATCAAAGGTGGCGTCTTGACGAGATCTCCCTGACACAGGATCAACAGCTCCGACTTCTCTCTAGACCTATACGAGGAGGAGGACGTCGGAGGGTCGAATGAGGATTACATGGGGATTTTTTTATTATAAATATTTTTTTAATTAAAAACGTATTTTTAGTTTCTCGTATTTTAATTTTATAAATTTTCATTTCATATATTGTTCTTAATTTTTATTAATAATAAATATTAGGAAATCTATGTTTAGATTTTAATTAGCGACATAATTTTCCATTGTTAAATTCGTCGATAATATGATTACTGATGAAATTTTCCGACTGATCGACATAAGTTTTCATTGCTAATACATGTGATTTTTCCAATGAGGATGAGCCGTGGTTTAAGTTTAAGGGATTTGATAATTGTAAATTTTTTATGTATATTTTAGTGGACATAATATGTATTCGCTTGAGTATTTTTTTGCGACATTTTAATAGTGACTTATATGCTTTATATTTCTATTATAAGTTGTGTTATTTAATAAATTTGTGCTTAATTTCATATTTTCAGTAAGAATAAAATTGCAACTTTCAAGTGTTATTACAAAACAAGAAAGAAACTACTGAAAATCAACGAAAAAATTAATGAAAATATGAGAAATGGAGTTGAAATAAACCACTTGAAGGGCAAAAAATTTAACTTACATAGAAAATTGAGTTGCGAGATAAATGATATATCTCACGAGCTTAAAGTCCAATTAAGAGATTTTTTTTTTTTTAAAGATAAGAAGAATATCTAAAATGTTCATATTTATCACATTTTTCAATTGTCTCTCCAACATAGTAGTAGATGAATAGAATGTGGAAGTTGGTTAAAGATGTTATATTTTTCATCCTGACAGAGTTCTAGTAATTTAGACATAACTTGCTCTATTGAGCTTAAATGAATGACATTGGAAAGCTAACTTAAAGAGTACAACTAATATGAAGAACACAAAACAAAATATAGATGAGAATCAAGTCAAAATACATTGTGCTTGCGGCATAGTCATGTTGAACATGGTCTGACCAAGAAAAAGAGTAAACCACATTGTGTTTGGGGTACGCCCATGTAGGTATACTTTTGATGGCTTTTAATGCATCGATTAACTATTTTGGTAGAGTTGTTGATTCGATATTTGTGATTGTTCTTATTTAAAAATTAATTAATGAATTTAGGTTGGTGAAAACTATATTTAGATGAGAATTAGATGAAAGCATATTCTTTAATTTGTTTTGTTATATTAATTTAATTCACTTGTTTTTAGTTTGATTTTATTTTTATTATAAATCTAAAACTTTCTTATATGGTATCTAGATAAAGTTGGATGTTGAATTTGAATAATGAATTATGTTTTAAATTCATAATTTATGTGGGATCAATCTTACTCAACAATTATATAATTTACACCATATATTTACGGATAGCTAATGAACAATGAGACAATGAGACATGATTTCGTTTGTGAAAGAAAACCAAAAGCATAGTTAGTTTTTCAAACATTTCAACCACGAATGTGAATACATATATAGTTGGTTTTTCAAATATCTCAACTACAAATGTGAATGAATAGGTTGGTTGGGATATCTTTATAAGTTGCTATTTTCTTGGAGTTCCAATAATCTTTACTAATAAAAAATAGTGTTACTCTAAATCTGAACCAGAGGTTTTCACTCGTGGCCATCCAATATCTTCCTCTCAGTTCTCATCAGTAAACGTATGGACAACTGCAAACAAAAGAGACAAAAAAAAAAATCAAAAAACAAAATAAATTACTCATTTGATCATTTTCTTTTTCTCAGTATTCGTGGTCGCTCTACGGATCCTCAGAATCTACCAAGAAATGGTCGACCTCAAATCCATAAGATCCAAAAACAAAAAATAATTAAAATTCAAGAAGAAAACAAAAACAGAAGAAGAAGAAGAAGAAGAAGGTGTACAGGACATTTGAATTCACCAAAAGACCCTGTATACCAAATATTCATGAAGCCATTCATGAGAACAACATGCCAAAAAACACTTATATCTTTTGTAACTCTTTTTCTTCTTCTAAATCCAATCCATGCCCAGAAGAATGCACCACCATCTCCATTGGCTCTAAGCTGCGGTGCACCAAACACCGCCAAAGATGCCGATGGCAGATCATGGGAGCCCGATGAGAAATACCTACTTGCTGGCCACAAATCCATCGTCTCCAAAGCTGAAATTCAAGACCCTTCATTACCTTCAGATGTACCTTACATGAATGCAAGAATTTTCCAGGCAGAAACGGCCTATCAATTCCCTCTACAAAACTCCTCGTCTCGTACTTTGATTCGCCTCCATTTCTACCCTTCTTCCTACTCGAATCTCAACATCTCGGCCTCCTATTTCTCAGTCGTCGCCAATGGAGTCACCCTGTTGAACAATTTCAGTGCTTCTATATCAGCTGAAGCTCTCTCTCAAGCCTTTTTCATCAAAGAGTATTTCCTGACTCCTTCCCAATTCAACACACTGAACGTCACGTTCAAGCCGTCTGATAAGCAGCCTCAGTCCTTCGCCTTCGTCAATGGCATTGAGGTCATTTCATCTCCACCAATATTCGCCAATGATCCGGTGGTGGTAGGCACAGGCCGATACGATGATGAGTTCAACGTGGCAAGCACCATGCCAATAGACACAAGCAGCATGGAGACAATGTACAGATTGAATGTGGGGGGACAGTATACTGGGCCCATAAATGATACCAATGGACTAATGCGAAGTTGGTACGATGACAGTGTGTATATGTATGGAACAGCTCATGGAATTGCCACCTCTGCCAATGCAACGATCAGTTACAAAGGCCTGCCTTCTTACATCGCACCGTTAGATGTGTACGGAAGTTACAGATCGATGGGTGCTTACATGGATCTGAACAAGGAATTCAATCTGACATGGATGTTTCAAGTTGACCCTAATTTCACGTACATGTTAAGGTTCCATTGGTGTGATTCTGAGATGACCAAACTAAACCAGAGGGTTTTCAATGTGTTTATCAACAACAAAACCGCTACAAAAGGATTGGATTTATATGCAACGACTCATGCTAAAGCAACTCCGATCATAAGAGACTTCGTTGTTAGTATGAGCAATACAATCTATGATGATGCCAAGCTCTGGGTGGCGCTTCAACCTAATGAGACAATACGTCCCGAGTTTGTCGATGTTCTTCTCAACGGGCTGGAAATATTCAAGCTCAGCAACAACGCCAAGGCCAATCTGGCTGGCCCGAACCCAACTATGTCCGACATGATGAAGAAGTACCTGGAAGCTCAATTAGCGCCCGCGAACTATGAATCTCCGAAGAAATCAAGCACTTTCACGGTGATAATCATCGGAGCAGCAGGCGGCGCCGCCGCTATCGGGGTGGCGTTCGCCGTATTCATCTTCGCTTATAAGCGAACAAAGAGAGATCCTAGAACAGATGGAACCACCACATGGCTTCCGATATCGTGGAACTCTTACACAAATTCCACCACCATGAAATCATCCATGTCGGGGCAAAGCACAGGCACGTCGATCTCCACAGACGCCGCTTGCAATTGCAGATACTTCAGTTTAACAGAAATCAAGAACGCGACCAAGAATTTCGACGATTCCAACGTCATCGGAGTTGGAGGATTCGGGAAAGTGTACAAAGGGGTGATCGATAATGGGCAGACGAAAGTGGCGATCAAGAGATCTAATCCATCTTCCGAGCAAGGTATACACGAGTTTCAGACAGAAATCGAGATGCTTTCCCGGCTAAGGCACAGGCATTTGGTCTCGTTGATAGGGTTTTGTGAGGATAACGGAGAAATGATCCTGGTTTATGATTACATGGGCCAAGGGACACTGAGAGAGCATCTTTATAAAGGTAATAAAATCGTCCTATCATGGAAGCAAAGGCTGGATATCTGCATCGGAGCGGCGCGTGGGCTTCACTACCTCCACACCGGAGCTAAGTACACCATCATTCACAGAGACGTCAAAACCACCAACATTCTCCTGGACGAGAAATGGGTTGCTAAAGTTTCGGATTTCGGGCTCTCTAAAACAGGCCCCGACATGAACAAAGGCCACGTCAGCACTGTCGTGAAGGGGAGCTTCGGATACCTGGATCCTGAATATTTCCGACGCCAACAGCTGACAGAAAAATCCGATGTCTACTCTTTCGGAGTTGTGCTCTTCGAGGTGCTATGTGCCAGGCCAGCTTTGAATCCAAACCTTCCAAAAGAACAAGTGAGTTTAGCAGATTGGGCTTTACGATGTGCCAAGAACAACACTCTTGAAGACATCATCGATCCTCAGCTTAAAGGCAAAGTGAGCACAGCAAGCTTGAAGAAATTCATGGAGACAGCAGAGAAATGCTTGGCTGATCATGGCATCGATCGCCCCTTCATGGGAGATGTTCTGTGGAACTTAGAGTTCGCACTTCAACTCCATGAAAACCCAGATCAAGATAAAGGAAGTGGTGCAGTGAAAACAGGCAGTGTGGATTTTGAAAGTCTTGAACCAAAGATTGATCAGAATAGTATCATGGCAATGCATAGGAGCATGTTGAACCTTGATGATGAAGAAGGTGAAGGGAATAGCAAGGCTAGAGAAAACGATACCCCGGATGAGATTTTCTCACAGATTGTTAATCCCAAGGGCAGATGAATACATATATATATGAGATGATGATGATGATGATGACGACTTTCACTGATTATATATCCAGCAAGTAGTACTGTTTATATGTATGCATGGTGTTCTTCTTTGTATATCATGTGATGTGTTAGTTTCTTACAAGCTACTATTGTTAAGAGGAACTCAAGTGCTTTGTAATTAATGGCATTTAATTTCCTCAAATCATATTATAGTCCTTCACAATTCACGTCATGTTTTGTAGAATGTAATTGATATACCCCATTATATGAGAATCAGATCTTTTATATCAAATATTCTTGTACTAACCACAAGGTCGATACGTCGAACTCAGGTGTCAATGTGGTACTCAAACCATTAGTGCATTATGTGTTTATATTCTACATGCATTTCTTTTATTGACTAATTATATATATATATATAATTAATGATTAATTAATATATATAATTGGAAGATTAATGACTAATTAATATGTTTAATAATATTTAATCTAATTTCATTTAAGATAATTATAAAATATACTAATGCATATTTTTAATATATTTTATAAAAATACTATTTTTTAAAATTATGAGTTTGTTCATATATATAAGATAATATTAATGCAAATAATATAAAATAACATCACAAAATAATTAAACTTTTTTAATTTTAATTTAATTAAAATAATATATAATTTTATATTATTATATAAAAAAAATTTGTATTGACCAATTAATATATGTATGTTTTTTTATTTAAAAAAAATAGTTTATGGCTTAATTAATATATTTAAGTTTTTTTCTTCATATTATTCTTTTAATTAATCTTTTTTATATCTTTTTTTTATTTTATAAAATAATTTTTTCAAATAATTTATGTTTTTGGTATTAATTATAAAACCAAACTCATTTAACTTTATTTTCTAAAATAATAATATATAATTTTTATATTATTATGTAATACAATTTTTTGTAATTTTCAAATAAATAAATGTATTTTTTTTTATTGTTGTAAAATAATTTATGGTTCAAATTAAAACCAAACTTATTTTATCTTTATTTTCTGAAATAATAATATATAATTTTTATATTATTATGTAATACAATTTTTTGTATTTTTCAAATAAATAAATGTATATTTTTTGATTGTTTTAAAATAGCTTATGGTTCAAATTAAAACCAAACTCATTTTATTTTTATCTAAAATAATAATATATAATTTTTGTATTATTATGTAATACAATTTTTTGTATTTTTCAAATTATTATATATATATATATATTGTTATAAAATAATTTATGTTCAATTAGTTAATTTAAGTTTTTTTATAATAATTTTTTTCTTAAATTAAATAATTTTAAAAATCTGAATTTTTACAATGATTACATAAAAATCGTTGTCGTGGCCGCACAACAACAACGGTACAAAAAAACTGTTGTCGTTGTGTGAAAAAATCCGTACAACGACAACGGTACTTAAAAACCGTTGTCCCAACCGTTGTCGTTGTGCGAAAAAATGCGCACAACGACAACGGTTTTTAAGTACCGTTGTTGTGCGCATTTTTTCGCACAATGACAATGATAATCCGTAAAACCGTTGTCGTTATCATATATCACAACAGAAATAGCTAAAATCGTTGTTAATCATGTGTTGTTGTTCTTCATATTTCTTGTAATGACCATATCTCAAAACTAGTTATATTGATTTTTAAAATAAAACGATTATAATATAAAAGAAAAAAATTAATATCAAAATTACATAATTTTGATGTGGTAAATAAAGTGAGACACAAATTTTAGTACAGAGGATCAGACAGCTCTGCTTCACTTGATTGTTATGAATCTCCTGGGAAGATATCTATAAACTATAATATTGTAAATTCCATTCAATACAAGAGTTTAAAAAGAATTATAAATGAGCTTATTAAATATATATATATATATATATATATTATTTATATTGAGAAAAACATACTTATAGTTTGAATATATATGTTCTATAATCAAATAATTAAGCCATCAAATATGATGTAGTTGGACTATAAACATTTATTTAATTGTTGAAACACTTGCCACAAAATTATTGTGTCATGATAATTTCGATTTCATATGAATATAAATAATTATGTCATGAAATTTTTAATATATTACATTTCTACTTATAAATTGGTGGTTTTTGTTGAAATTTTGCATGTGTTGTTCATTTAAGTGTCCAAAACTCAATTTTTGACACTATATATTAAATGGTGTGACATTTTGTATGATGAAATGGAACCCAATATATACTTAATTATATATTGTTCCTTGAGCGAATGACATGTCATTAAAATAACAACTAATTTTGAATGGCCACAAGTGCCAACTTTCAGCTAAACCACCACTTAAGATTTAACATAATAAAATATTAAAAGTTCCAGAATTTAATCGCAAAAATTGATTGGTAAGGGATTGAAATTATTAGGACCCATGTTTAAGGATATTTTTGCAATTTTCCTGGAAATAGGACCAAAGTGGAATTCAACTTTAACAGAGACACGCAGCCATGGACAGTGCAACGGCGTCGTATAGTAGAGCAGTGTTTAGCGAACACCTGGGCTCCGAAAAACTGCTTTTTCCGCACAAATTTTCAAGCAGAATTCACCTATTCACAGTAACATTTCATTTTTTAATTGCGAAACTCTCGCTGCTAATTTCTGTGAAAATTATTGAAGAAAACCATTCTCATTTGCGCTGTAATAAATCAAGATCAGGTATTATCTCGTTGCAACTAACATTCGATGTGAGTTATTGGAATTTTTTTTTCTTTTTTCTGTTTTGGGGTTGGGAGGGCAGCTCAAATTGAGGCATTGTTAGTTTTATGTGAGTTATTATCATTCGATGCTGCCTGTGTTATGTTTGGTATGGTAATCTCAGATCTCCTAATATGCGAAAAGTATTTTGATGTTTCGAATTACTGTTGTTGATGAGAGATTTTTTTCTGCAGAGCTTAAGATTTGAAGTTTGTAGGGAAGTATAATGGCGAAGATCAAACCTCAAGCTCTGTTACAACAGAGTAAAAAAAAGAAGGGGCCGAGTGGAATCAGTGTAATTACTACTGCGATTTACTGCGTGATTGTTGTTGCCTTGGTGTTTTTACTTTTCCTTACCTACAGACGTTGGAGTGGAAGGTTTGGTTTCTCTGCCTGGATTCCCATACCTCTGGCATGAGCAATCTTTTGAAGTTAAGAGTATTTGTTGTAGATATCATCTCATTTACTTATTATTTATCGTATGTTTAACACTAGGTCTCCTAGTAATCGATATGGCTAGAATAAATTTTGTTTGGACAGTTTATTGCTGTATGTATGTAGGAGATATCATCTCTTTATTTATTGTATGTCTATGTTTGAGAATGATGAAAATGCATGGAAAGCTACTGCATGGAGAGCTATACAGGCAAGCAAGAAGGTTCACTGCATGGCAAGGAAAATAGTGGGAATGTCATTATAATTTGAGCTGGCAAGAAGGGCAGCTAAAGCTCATACGAAAGGGATCAATTTGGTGGAGTTTGTTACTTAAATTCATCTGCTACAATGAGATATTTACATGTGTATTTGTACCCTTGTATTTGCCTTTAGATGCATTGCTATAGATAGCAGTCTTACATTGTAAAAACTACTTTCAATCAATAAAGAGAAATATGTTTCCTCTAGCTTTCATTTTCTGTTTTTGTTTATAACTTTAAGAGTAGCACTAGGTCTCGTTGTCAACATGGCCTGAATTTGCTTTGTTCGCATAAATTGTCGCTGTGAGTAATTTCATCAAAGATACGAGTGTTGTTTTTTCTGGATGGAGGAACCAGATTTGTCTGCTCTTTTGCAGCTCAATAGTTCATTTGCTCATTCAGGGAAAGGTGACATCCCAAATTATGCTGTAAATTTCTTTGCATCCTGGTTTAGTTATGAAACCACCCTCTAATTTTTTAGAACTAGCACTTATTCATATTGGAGTTTTTGAATTGGGTACTCCTCGGTTGCATACTGCATCCAAATTATGAAACCAAACAAAGTCATCTTTCCTATCATATTTGCAGCTCTTCTATCAACTGGACGGTCATTGGCTAAAGGTTAATATTTTTCGTCTTAGTAGCTTGTAATCTACGTTGAAATTTGTTCACATAAATGCTGTCATACTAATGCTAGAATATTAATGAGCTGAATGATTTTGGCATTGATGTTTGTGGCTTTTGTCTTAAGGAAAGTTGGTTAATTTTCATCTGGATATGTTTCAGTGATTTTCAGTTATTTCTATTTCTGTCTGCTCTTTGGTTCTTTCTTTATGTTTTCATTACTATGGTAATATATATATTTTTTCAGGTCAAACACCTTAAAAGGTTCATTAACTGTGGAACTTTACAAGAAAGGTTCTGCTGAAATCATTGATGAATTTATTGACCTATGGTATGCATTACATCAACATGAACCTTTTAACTCAGTAAATATACCAACCCTTCGTTTCATGTACCAAGGCCCCGGCCTCACCCCACTCCTTGCACAGGCAGGTTTAGCTATTGGCTTATTACTCTGTGCCATGCCTTGTGTTATATCCTTCGCTAACCTTACCCTTTGAATGTTCTGAATAGGCATTGCACATAACTTGATCGTGAGTTTTCATATTTTATTTAAGTTGCAGTCAGAAAGGACGCTACAAAGGAATGTCTTTTAGTCGTGCAATAAAGAGCTTTGTCATTCAAGGTGGTGATGTTAGTGCTGAAGACTGGACATTACAAGCAAAGCACCATCAAATTGATACAAGATTCGTCTTAACTCAGATCTACAAATGCTCCTGTTATTATTATCATTTTCTTATTTAGGTAATCAATGGTTGCTGAGTTAACTATACTTGTTCTAGCCTGAAGCATGAAGCTTTTAAGCTTGGCACTTCTAAGGCAAAACGCGGAGAGGAATTTGATCTTCTCATTACAACTGCACCAATCCCATATCTAAATGATAAAATTAACATATTTGGATGGGATTGTCCAGGGTGACGATGTTGTTCAGGTGAGATACCTTACTTATCTGCCCTTGTATGACAAACAAGCCATTAGTAGATCTAGGTATTATATGCTTCCCAGTGGGGGATCACTTCAGTAACTTTTGTAGCGTGCTACTAATTGTTTTGCTTGTAGTTATAGCATGTCATAGTCACTTTGAGTCAATAAATCAAGATATATTCAACGTCATGCTCTACCTTATTTATCTTTAGTTCAACAGGATGAATCGAACTCACTTTAAACCTGTCATTATATGTTGTGGCTACCAGGAAATTGAAGAGGCAGAGGTTGATGAACAATTTCGGCCTAAAATGACTAAAGATCATAGAAGTAACTCTAAAACTATAAAAATGGAAGCTGACCAATCATTTCATTAGAATATACAACCAAAAAAAAGTCTTTTAAGATAGTGTTTTCATTGTGTCATAGTATCATCCCTTGAGGATTCCAACTACTGCTGCTTTGAAGGGATTTGTGTAGACTCGTATGTATAATATTTTCTTTCTACTGTTGTTTCCAAACTGTTAGCTTGAATTAAGCTATATGGATTATTCATTGTCTTGACGAAGTCTTGTATAAGATTTTGGCATAATCTGATCAAAAAGATGAGGAATACATCCATTGTATCATATTTAAGATGCTGGTTTGATCGTTTCCTTGGAGATTTGATCATTTCGTACAGAATTTTTTTATTTGTTATGCATCCAGTTGGTCTTGAACAATTTCATTGTGCTGATGAACATGTGTATCCCTTTCTTATTTTAAAAAAGAAGAGAAATATATACTAAACTTCAGTTACCTCTTTTCATTTTATAATTTAGTTTAGATTTTATCGAGATCAAAGTATTTAATGATTAGAGAAAAAGACATTACTGAAAATGAAAATAATAATATGGACCTAATATTTGAATTTATTGCAATAAATTAAATTATAAAAAATATAAAAGTACTTAAAAGGTTATTGGAAAACCCTCATATAATTGTGTAATATTTTTAAAACCCTCCATTCAGGCAGCGACGCTGATATAAATATAACTAATTTTTATTGTTGAAGAATTAATATATTTTATTTGGCTCCTCTAAAAAATCAGAAAACAAGAAAGATCTCTAAACACGCCACATTCCTTCTTCTGCTCGCAGTCGCCGCCGTTGGTTGGATAAGCCTCCAGTTCAGTCCGCCACCACCGGCACTCTTCAGAAATGGCGCATTCATGCGTCTCTTCTTCTTCTCTCAGATTCAACTCTTCTTCACTTTCTCTCTCTTCCGCAAACCCCTTTTCTTCCTCTTCGACCTCCTCCAAACACCTCTCTCTCCCCTTCCAACCCCTCCGTTCGAGGTACAAATTGATTAATTGAAAAATTCGCCTATCTTTTTTTAGACCTCGTTAATATTGGATTTTGCAGGAAGTTGAAAAATTCAAGCCTCCGGAGTTCTTCGGTGAAGGCGACGTACACTCCGGAAACGAGCTCTCGCACGGGTATTTGGTCGATTAAGTAAGGATTTTACATAATTCTTAGAAGAAAAACATATTTTCTGCACTACGTTCATCTCAGTTTTAGAGCAATAATCTGTTAGCAGAAATAAATAATTTTGTCAATCAAAGTTTTAATTGTTTGATAATACGAATCGATAAGAGTGTTAATATTTGATGACAAACTGATAAGAGTGTTAATATTTGATAATACAACAGATAGAGTTAGTTATTACTAGTTGGTGCTAATGGAGTTTTTCTTGGATTTTAGAGAGGATTTGCAAGTCCCATCATCACCATACGTTCCGGCTTATGCACAAGGGTCACAGGGTCCACCTCCGATGGTCCAAGAACGCTTTATGAGTGTCATTAGCCAACTTTTTCAACATGTGAGGCGTGTTTGCTTGAATTAGATAAAAATTATGGGTTAGTAGTCATTCTGCTCTAGTTGTAACTCCAATTTATCTTTTAGAGGATAATACGATGTGGTGGAGCTGTTGATGACGACATGGCAAACATTATTGTTGCTCAGTTGCTGTACCTTGATGCTGTTGATCCTACTAAGGTATGTTTGTTCTCCCTTTCCTTCTCCCTTTTCTCAACTCATCGTTTCTTGGTTTTGCTAATCTATGTTGAACCTTTATAATTTCATTCCATACTGCACATGAACATGCATAATTTAAGATTGATGTTCCATTTCAAAATACTTGTGAAGTATGTCTTGCCCGAGCATTAGGTGATTCTTTGATCTGCTTGGTGCTGGCTGCTTTTGGGGGGAGCACAGCAAATAGACTCTGTTCCCCCCACTAAATGGGTTTCAAAGTCAAGTTGTTTTAATTACCCTTCACTCAAGCAATTGCACTCACCCAATGTTGGGTGTTATTTTCCCTTGAACATAGCTTTATGTAAGAGTTCCGTCTTTTAATCTGTCTACCATTAACAGGATATAGTCATGTACGTGAACTCCCCAGGTGGATCCGTCACAGCTGGTAATACATGTTGTTGAATACTTCCATTATTTGTGGTACAACAGTTTATGAGTTCTTATTGCTTTCTTTGAACTGTTTAGGCATGGCTATATTTGATACTATGAGACATATAAGGCCTGATGTCTCAACTGTGTGCGTTGGGCTAGCAGCTAGGTGAGGACATTGACTCTGGTTTTGGGTAACTTGCTGTAAGTTATGTCAGTGTTTTAAAACAGAAAATGAAATGCTCTTTTTCTTTTTAAAACAGTGCAATATCAATAAATCAAAGAATAAATGCCTGAACAAGTTTTGTTGCAGTTATTCTTTACCTTATTACTTGGTGAATAGATATTTTGTGCTTAGAACAACTGAGTTCTATTAGATTACATATTTGTGTTACTTCTTTTCCTTATATACCATCAGTTCGTAAAAATGAATAGCTGTTGTTAAGATGTTTGGTATATATTCCATAAATTTCACCCAAGATTAAATATCCCTATCGTTATTAGATGCATAAATTTGCTTTCAGCTCTTGATAAGTGTTTTTGGTGACTGGTTCTTGCATTCTCCTATCATTCTCTGTAAACAATATTAAGATATTTTGTCAATGAAGTTGACTAATTTTTACTTGTGCAGTATGGGAGCTTTTCTACTGAGTGCTGGTACTAAAGGTATACAATTTTGTGTCTTTTCAGTTAGTTTGAGGATTCAATTACGGCTTTCTTGCTTTAACAAATGATTCTAAACTCTTTTCTTGTTGACGATGGTTACTGAAGGAAAAAGATACAGCCTTCCAAACTCAAGGATAATGATCCATCAGCCTCTTGGTGGAGCGCAAGGTGGCCAGACTGATATTGATATTCAGGTGATTGTATCTTTTATGAGTAGTATGTGTCTGCTATATTGATCTTGCAAGTGGAAATATATTTTGTCGTGGAAAATAGACAGTGCCTTCTTCTGCAGTGCTTTGAATTAATGAATAATCTTTAGGTTGCATAATGATGTAACCACGACTACAAACTAGCCAAATTGGTCCAATCTTACAGTAGGCTCTCCATGCTTCTTTTGGTTTATTGAGGAGCTTCAGGATTAAGATTAACTTGCTTGATTTCTTAAGAGCTAACCAGATTAAATGTAATGTGGCCAAAAAAGTAACATCTGTATGTTTTGTTATTCATAAGCATGTTTTATATTGGCATTGGTACTAAATTTCTGAGTTCATATCCAGCCAGCAACATTATCTCTACTTTTAATAGAAAAATCACTCCTCAATTCTTGATCACAGGCAAATGAAATGTTGCATCACAAAGCAAATTTAAATGGTTATTTGGCATACCACACTGGTCAAAGTCTAGAGAAGATCAATCAAGACACTGATCGTGACTTTTTCATGAGTGCTAAAGAAGCCAAAGAGTATGGGCTTATAGATGGTGTTATCTTGAATCCGCTTAAAGCCCTCCAGCCACTTGCAGCTGCAGCCGAACAACCATGAAGCTCAAGGCTCAGTGTTTGCGCTGCGTCCTTATAGGTGTTGATTTTGTTAGCAAAAGATATGTTGGTTTTTATCTACAAAGCTAGAAGATTTAGAATCAACAAGATTTCATGTATTGCAACTGCTGTTATTATTTTTGAACTTATTGGCGTCCTGCTGAATCCCTCTCTTTATCCTCGGTGGATTTTCATCTACATCAACTTTTTCCTATTCCCTAAATGTTCTATACAAGCACATTGATTTTATATTTTTCAAGGTTATTGAAGAACATAGAAATGTAACGGGAACAGATTTTAGCCTGAATTCATGAGAATTATATGTTTCTGTAGTCTCTGGTTTTTCATAAATGCAGAATCTCTTCCCCTATATTATTGCATCTTTGTGGAACCAAAAGATATGGAATGAAATCTCGAAGAGTAGAGACCCATTGTACTCGACTTTGTCCTGTATCTCTGGTATGATGGTATGAGTTGACTGCAAGTCTGCAACTGCATCCTTTCCAGTGTTCCTTTATATATATATATATATATATATATGTCCACAATTATTCTACCAACGAACATGTTTGTCGTTTTCCAGTATCAACAACGTGGGGAATTGTAGTTTGGACCCCCGATTGTCCCAAGATCAAAGATGGATTGTGCATCCATTATGTTAATAATTCTCTCATTATCTGCTCTCAGCCTTAGTTTTAGTTAAGGAAAAAACCATTTCCTTGATTTACTTGGGAAAAAAACCGTCTGTTTTAAATATTATTAGTCTGGTGAAGAAAATCCAATTGAAGATAATCAATTGTAAAAAGGTCTTGAGTTTGGTTTTGAGTTATAAAAGAAGATAATCCAAATATCCAGTTGATGTAAGTTGAGAATGGACTTCCTAAATGAATTATTCATCATTAAAATTTTCACAAAGATAAGAATAATCTAATAAGCAACTACCAAGTACCAACCATAGCGTGTTTCCTCGACAATGCATTCATCAGTTTGACGTTATGACATTGTTGCCTCGTTTCTTGATTGAATACTTCAAAACTCAGACCAGTTGGAGGCCCCACCAACCCAATATTTTTTTTTTAAAGAGTTAAATAATAATATAGGTAAAGCATTGAAGATTTATAAGCATGGTACTTTCTACAACATAAGGATGGATAATAGGGTAATGCGACCCTGTCCTAACGCCCTGTGTCAACCAGGTCGTGGCCACCACTTCAGATTCCTTCCTCCAACCCCCCCCCCCCCTCCATACCATACATATATATAATGTATCTATATGATCTCATTCTACACTTATCTAATTGTTCGAACACCATTTACCCTCAATCATAAGCATAGCTAGGGATTTAATGGAGCTTAATTCATCGGAAACTAGTCAAAGCCATGGCAAGAAAAGCAGGGTGTGCTGCTCCGCCGCCATTGCCACCGTCAAAGAGCCGTTCCAAATCCTGACAACCACCCTCCTGAGCCTCCTCCTCCCTCTCTCATTCCTCCTCCTCGCCCGCCTCTCCACCGCCGCCTACTTTCTCTCCGTCTCCGACAACTACCCAACACAATCATCTTTTTTGTTCTCATTTTTCCTCTACTCCAAGCATCCCACAATTATCCACCTCATCGTTTCAATCATTAGCGTCTCGTCCCTAACTCATGCTTTAACCGGAAAAGCCACGTTTCTGTCTCAATCGCCTCAGCATTTAACACGACGCCGTATTCACGTCGCATGGATTTTTCTCTTCGTTCTACAACTCTGCGTCGGCGTGGGGATCGAAGGGAGCATCGCCGGCGGAGTCGAAGGGTCGGGATTTGGTCAGGACAACAGTTTCGTGTGTAGAGTGATTTTCTTTTTTGGTCTGCATGAAACGATGCTGTTTTGGGGGCGGACGGTGGTGAAACCTGTGGTGGACGACACGATCTTCGGTGGATGGAGGGAGGAGGGGCGGCTGGAGAAGGTGGTGGTTGGGCTGAGCTACGGCGGGCTGTGGTGGTGGCGGCTGAGGGAGGAGGTGGAGGCGCTGGTGGTGGTGCCGGAGGTGAAGAGGGAGCTGATGATGGGGATTGGTGTGGTGGATTTCGTGGGCTGGTGGCTCTATTATCTGACGGTCACCATTGGGATGGTCAGGCTGGTCAAAGGTTTCATTTCAACGGTCTCGATTTTGACACGTAGGGGAGAGGAAAGGAAAAGCCGGCTGAATGATGAGAAGGTATGAGTTGGACCGGTTCAATTATTATTTCATTTTTTTTTAATTTTAAATGATTCTGGTGTAATTTATTATTCAATATATTAATGAGAAGCTGCGAAATTGCGAGGCTGATGATATGTACTCACAATGTATGATGAGGAAATTATTTTTTTAACTTTTATTTCTTTTCGAGGGATGTTTTGTTGTATAAAGAATATTATATTCCCAATGCAAATGCATATCTCAATTTAATAATGTCTTCAATTAAAGTTTTATTCCCAATAGTAATTCCAATGAAAATAATATCCCACCATACGTTTGTCATTTTATATCTTATTTATTAACTATTATAAACAAAATGTATTGTATAACCTTGTATTTTTGTATAAATACTAGTTGTACTAATGAATCAAAAGTAAGAATCCATGCCATATCATCAGATTCTATGGGTGCTCACATAATCGTTATCTGTCAGAATCAATTTGAAACTGGAAATTTGATTTGAATTCAAAATTGAACTAAAAATTCAGTTACGATTTTTAGGTCTGATTATTCGAACTGAATGTTCTTCAAAATTAATATCCAATTTTTTAGATTTTCTATGATTTGTTTTGGAAATGAACAATAGATTTTATTTTTTGGAGTGAAATTATCATTCATCAAATTACAATAGTGGTGTATTGAGGAAATTCTAATATTGAAATGCTTGACTAATTAAATATTTACGAATAATGAAGCATTAGGTTTTTTTTTTTTTTTTAAGTTGCATAGACTACACTCATTGTATCATAAATGTCAAATCACCGTTAAACAATGTTGATAATATTATGGTGAGATGAATTAAAAGATTATGAAAGGAAATATATATATATATATATATATATGAGAGAGAGAATCAGATTTTATTGAATTCTCTAAAAATAGGTGTCTAGTGTATGTATGAATGGAAAATCTTGAATTTGAATTCCAAAACAAATAAATAGTGTGAATGCTAAAACAAGCATCAGTGTGGAGGCAAAAATTGTAGATGCCAAAACTAGGGTTGATTCGATACAGTATACCCAAAAAAAAAAATTATACCGTATATCGTATCAAAAATTTTCGTATGTCAAAAAATATATCGATACCGTATCGAAATTTTCGGTAATACCGAATTTTCGGTATATTAATAGCCTATACCGTTTGATATCGAATTTTTCGGTATACCGAAATTTACCGTTATACCATACCGAAAATTACCGAAAATACCAAAATTTACCGAAATATATCTATATATATAATAATAATATATATATTATTAATATTAATATATTTCGGTATATACCGAAATACCAAAATATCGAAAAATTCTAAATCTCCATACTGATACAGTACCGAAAATTTCGGTATACCGAAATTTTCGACATTTTCAGTATTTTTCGAAGTGGTATACTGAAATTTTCGATATTTTGCCCAGCCCTAGTCAAAACAAACGTAGCATAGAGTATTAATGTGAATGCTAAATTAAACAAAGTTGCCCCTATATTATATATTTTTCCAATCTATTTAGTCTATTTAAAAAAAAAAACTGTATAGTGTTCGACGACGGATTACTTGAAACCTTTAATATAGATACTATATTTGAAAAAGTTATTAAAAGCAAGATGACTTACAAAAATGTTATTAAAAAGGTTAGTAAGGAAATGTATTTACCTATTTTTAGATGTTACCTGGCATTATGCATGAAGTACAAGAAGATAATTGATCTAAGAAGTGTGTTATATTTGTCTAATCTTATGATTTTTAATACACTATAGTGACCAAGCGTTGTGCTTCGATATCAACGAGGTGCAAAATTGTCTTTTCAGGGTTTATGACTTTACGTGTCTCATTTCTACAATATTTAATTTAGCTTGATTTTAAAATACAAAATGGATATGAAGCCGACCCATAGAAAATAAATCTGCAGGCTTAGTGGATAAATGGATAGATCTATATTGTTAGTGTGGCATCATTAATGAAAACAAAAATATCCTCAGTAAAAGTTGACACCAAATAATTTATGCCGATAAAAATTGCTAGTATAAGACTAGTAGTACAATAGTTATATATATATATATATATATATATATATATATATATATTGACCATGTCAAAATTATTTTTCATTCAATTATTGTTCTTTTCTAAGAAATAGAAATTTCCACACAATTAATCAATTGACAAGAGATGAAACTTTGTGAGCCACTTTAAGGATGAAACACATTATAGTATGTAGTATGGTATGTATTAATGGGATCCACTTCCACATGTTTATATTTCATTTTATATTTAATTATTTTTTATACATGTCATTCATTAATTGATGATGTTATCTATATATAATGATCATTATAAAATATCAAATAAAATACATATTGAATTAGAGAATTTAGTTTCATTCTACACAATTTCTACCTCCTAATAATTTTTTTCAATAAAACCAGAGGCTAATGACAAATATTTAATTCAAAAAACTATAATAATTGTACGGTAATTCTTATTTCTTACCTCATATGTCCCTACCCTTGGCTTCATTTCCTCGTAAGCTTCTCCTTTGTCGCCTTCATTTCATACATCCCAATCAAATATTATTATTAATAATAAATAAAAAAATTCCAGCAAACACGTCCAAATTTTAAATAATGTGTATTAACTATCAACCCTCTCTCTTATTACTCTCTTGCAAAGTTTACATGAAAACTTTGATCCAATTTTGATTATTTCATCAAATGTGGAACGTTGCATTCCCTTCCATTCAAATCAACGACACAGCAAATTACGATCCTGCCCCTGGATATGCAACAGATCATGAAACAATCTCAAGAAGTAAACAGGATCCATGGATGGAAATGGATGATTCAGGATTCATGGAACTCTTTTCCTCAGTCTTTGATCAAGAGAACAACCTCCAGAGAAAACCCGAGCTGATCGGATTTGCTCAAGACGACGTTAATTGCTGCAAAAATCAAAAGGAAAATCAGAACTTATCATGTTCACTTGCACCTTTGAACAACTACGGTACGAGCAAGAAGAGTAAAACGGGCGAACGGAGACTATCAATGGAGGAAACGTTGATGATAGCGGGAGAAAGATTCATCCAATTCTCGACCAACAGATCAGACGGCATCTCCATGTTCATCCACCCTTACTCCTCTTCACTTTCAGACCTCTCCAACGAGGATTCAAGAGATGTCGAGCTTCTGCACTTCCTGTTAGCTGCATCTGAATATGCAAGCAACAAACAGTATGATCTTGCAAGAAAACTCATTGCTCGTTGCCTATGGATCGCGTCTGATTCAGGCAGCCCAGCTCAGCGAGTCTCGTTTTACTTTGCTGGGGCCCTTCAGGACAAGGTCGACAGAGAGTCTGGATTGGCTGTCCCAAAAAAAAGACTTCGAAAAGAAGCAGAAGCGCTTGCATTGGTCACAAACAATGCGTTTCTTGCAGCTCATCAAGAACTGCCATTTGCACAAGTGATGCAGTTTGCTGGGATTCAAGCCATCATAGAGAAGGTTAAAACAGGTGGGAAAATCCATCTCATTGATCTTCAGATAAGGAGTGGGATCCATTGGACAGCTTTGATGCAGGGGATTGAAGAGTGCTCGATTAAGTGTCTTAGAATAACTGCAATCGGGACATATGATCAACAGCATATAGAAGAAACTGGCAAAAGGCTTGAAAGTTTTGCCAGCTCATTGAACTTGCCTTTTTCTTTCAAGGCTGTGTATCTAACAGATATGAAGGCATTCAAACAAGACCTGTTACAAATCGAACGTGATGAAACAGTTGCTGTTTACGCATCAATTATGCTTCGAACCATGATATCTCAGCCTAATTCTTTAGAAAATGTGATGAGGGCAATAGCAAGTATCAAGCCAGCTGTCATGGTGGTCGTTGAAGTAGAGGCGAATCACAACTCGCCTTCATTCATATGTCGTTTTACTGAAGCACTCTTGTTCTATAGCGCGTATTTTGACTGTTTGGAAGAGTGTATGGACAGAGAGAATCAATACAGAAGAATAATCGAAGAGACTTATTTCGGACAAGGGATTGTGGACATAGTTGCAGCTGGTGATGAAGAGAGGATTAATCGGAATGTAAAGATTGATGTGTGGAGGGCTTTTTTTAGGAGGTTTGGGATGGTGGAAATGGAGCTGAGTGAATCTTCAAAGTATCAAGCAAGTTTGGTTCTGAAGAGGTTTCCTAAAGGAGGGTCTTGCAATCTTGAATGGGATGGAAAGGGTCTCATTGTTGGATGGAAAGGAACCCCTCTTCAGTCTCTTACTGCTTGGGAGTTCTCATAGATTTTATTACATGTAATGTCACAAAAATACTCAAATTATTAGGTATTATCATTGTTGATTTCTTATTTATCTCATTTGTCATGTTTGATTCATTAAGAAAGAACAAAGAAGAAAGTTATGGAGAGATTGCTGAATCTTGTCACATTTTCATGTTTTCTTATATTTCATTATTTTTAAGGTTAATATAAAAATAACAAATGAGATTATAGTAAATGGTTGCACTAAAGTTGACAACTTTTCCATATTGCATCCTATTGTCATTTTCAGACCATAAGTGAAATGTTGGTACTAACTTTGCTCAAATTAAGTTTTAATGAAATGCAAATCAGAAAATTGATTTCGACATTTCATTTGGTTTGACATGTGGAATGTTTTTTCATAACTTTCATGAATTGGTAAAAATATCCGGATGTCAAATTTGATTTTGACTAAAAAAATAATCAGAAAATGATTCTATGTTCCAATCTGAACTTTATTTTTGAATACCAACCCTTTATATTTTAGTACATAGACTAGGTAAAAGTGGAAATAGACATTGTTAGAGATATATGCAATGAATCATATATCGTATACAATTCCACACATCATACACCATCAATCCCATCCTCCCTCCAATCCAGCTCCCCAATTGACTCCCGGCCACAAATCCCAGCCACCCGCATTTCCCTTCTCCGGCGATTCCCCCTCCGTACGCGCCGACAAAAGTCCCGCCACTGCGGACGATCCCCTCCGCGGCGCTGCCACCCACGTACATGGTCTCGAACAAATCCCACCCGGCGGAGAGCATCGGCCCCATCACGTGCTTCACTTGCCGCGAAGCTCTTCTCGCCGCCGCTTTTCCTTCTTCACGCGCCGCCTCAGCAGCCACCGCCAGATCGAAATCCTGCCGATTGGACAGGCTTTCCGCTAATGCTCTCTTAGCAGCATCGGATTTAACCTTGTGGACGTAGATGGCTCTGATGTAGTAGAAGTAGAACTTGATTACTTCCTTGAGAAGACATGCGGTGGAGCCGTAGCTCATGTCGAAGCAGTTTGTGAATGTGAATCTCTCCCTTCGACTTCTCGAACGTTCTTCTTCTCCCACCAGCTCCCGGCATTTCTCACCTGCGATTATATAACAGCGCCTCCTAACCTTGTCATTTTGGATTTTTAAATTTTTATTTATTCGTTTTTTTAACTTATAATTTTATAAACTTTTCATTTTTAGTCTGCTATTTTTGTATCTATCCTTTTTTTCCTTTCTTAATCCTATAAATTTTTTTCATTTATGTTAAATAACATCGTCTTCTAACTTTGACATTTTAGATTTTACTTTTTTATTTATCCTTTTTCTTTAATCCGATGAATTTTCCTAAATTTTGGCTTTTGTTCATATCAAACACTGTGATCTAATTAATATATTTTTTTCAATAAGTAGTAAATTTCGCCCTAAAGTTGTATCTCATGACTAATCAATTTCTCAATTTTCAGTGACTTTTATACCTAAAATTTACTATGAATAGAAATATGCGAGATTAAATTGCAAAATTTCGATTTGGACAAAACAAAAATTGCAATTTACCCTAGATATATCATACATTCATCGCAAATTTAGATTATAATTTAAATTTGTATTCAATTGCTCAAATATTTTGGTTCTACCATCACTAAAATTCACGGCTTTGACCCTGTATCTTGTGGCGATTTCCAATCAAGTTTTCAGTTTTCGTAGATTATCGGTCTAAATTCATACAAAAATTCAAGTGCAAACTTTGGGTTGGATACAATCATGATTTGGATTGTCCGATAGTAATATGACTAAAAATGCAATCCACCCCAGATATGATACATTCATAGAGATGTGCATTAATTACCTAGGAAACAGAGGGCAAGAAATCCAGCAAGGAAGAGCAGCTGCATCCTCATTTTCCGGGGAATTTTTTCTTCACGATAAATGCTATCGATGATGAAGGTTATATAATTTGAAGTTGAAATCAAAACAACCAACATTTGATGTTTGTTGTGGGCAAAGAAAAGAATCTCTAGATACCTTTGTTTATGCAGAAGAATTACATAAATGTATCCGATTCCTAGCCAGAATCGGATGTTTTGCTTCATGCTCTTATTAACATGATGTATTTGAGTAGAAGATAATTTACTTTGAACTTGACTTCTTACATCTAATATAAATATAAAAATAAAAATAAAGATAACGGGGCTAGTTGGACCATTCAGAGGCAACAAGTGGGGGCATTGATGCACATTTTCCCTAACTGCCAAGATAAATAACTTAACCATAGAAGGTAGGCTTACCTCTACAAAGTCAAGGGGAAGTGGTTCGTCGCCACCTTTCCCTCTCCTAGTTCAATGAATGAACACAAGTTCATTAGAGCACGGGATGGATTATTTAACTGTTCGGCAGCAGCTATCCAGTCACCAGAATTTTAACAACCCTACCGACATTTCTCTTTCTCTTTCTCTTCTTCATCTAAAAGCTTTAACCATTTAAATCCAAGATCACATCCTGCATTGGCAGCAATTTCAAACTGTTCTCTTGCCATCTTAATTGGAGTATTCTCAGGGCTTCCACTATTCTTCCTTGATGTTTTCTTCACATTGAATTTGGTTAATGATTCAGGAAGTTGAACACCTACAACATTTGTAACAAAAATGTTAACTGACAAGTGATAAGAAAACCTGAAACATCACCTTGAATTGCTTAGGGGATATATATCCAGGTACACATAAAATATAGGATTAAAAACATTTTTTCATCCAAACTATACGTGATTTTACACTTTTTTGGTATAAACTTTTAAATGTTGCACTTTGTCATATGAACTTTAAATTCGTTGCATTTTACAATATTGAACAAATCATAGCCGTTGATTTAAGACACATGTACGGCTATGATTTGTTCAATATCATAAAATGAAACAAATTTAAAGTTCATATAGCAAAGTGCAGCATTTAAAAGTTTATACCAAAAAGTATAAAATCACGTATAGTTCGGATGGGAAAATGTTATTAACCCTAAAATATATCATGAATTCATGATTCATATATGTGTGTGTGAGTGCGAAAATGATATATATATATATATAATCCAAATTTATATATGTATAATATATAGTTTGCTAAAATACAAATTTCTAGTATTTTGCATTGAGGTTAGCTTCACAAGGAGCCAACATTGGGTTCTATATATATTGGGATTTAATCCAAAGACCGAATTGTAACTTCTCAAGAGTATGCTAATTAACTTTGTAGATTTGATTCCACCATTCTATTTTTCAAGTTTGATATTCATCACTAAGCCAGACTTTTCCCTATACATGTATTGTCAAAATATCTGCTTAAGTTTGAATGACTTAAATAGTATAAGTTGAGCAGGTTAAGGAAGTCCCATATTTCCACAATTTGAATACAATCCTGTAGATGACCAGCTGAAGTGCATACAGTTCAGACTTCAACATATCAACATAGTCTTCAATTATTTTCTTAAAGATCACCTGAATCACCATTCCGCTTCAAATAATCAACTTCAACATAACATGTAACACCTAACACCAATTTAAAAGGAAGCATTATAACACCAATGGGTCTTCTTCCGTATACTTACGACCTATTAGCTGAGTCTTCGTATTTCTAATGAGGAATTGAAGCACTCTACTGAGTCTAGACTCACAAAAATATATTAACATTACAAAAATCAGCTGAACCTGTATGTATACAGTTTTCACAGTACCTTATTTTTTTATCTCATCAATCTTTTAGCAAGTAACTAATATAAAATATTTGAATTGTTGTGGTTGCATGGAGGGATATAGATACAACTACTTCTTTCTAATATAGGCCCCAGGACAAAGTTACGTCAATTTGATCTTCTCTGATATGCTTTGAGGAAGAAAATAACAAATTAAGGCATAGGGCCTTTAAACAGTAGGGAAAGAAATAGGGAAAATGTGGTGCACAAAGTGATAACTCCCAAGTGGTTTTGCTCTTGAGTTAAAACTACTGCCAGAAGGTATTTTTTCATTAAGTTTTTCTCATTACTTCTAATTTTTTGGGGAGATATATCAATGAATTTCTTTACTCTGCTGTTAGTAAATCACCATAATGAAATAAAAACCCACTGTTGAACCCTTAAATCAGCTATATACTCATAAAAGAAACTTCGAACACATTTATAAATTCATTGATCCAAATACCAAACCAACATCAGATAATTATCTTAGTTGCCTAAAAAAATTTGAAATTATCGTTTTCCACATGAAGAGCTAACCTGCAAGAAGAAGTGATCCATAGGCTATAGCAGAACCAGCATGACCCTGCATAAAATCAAGGTCAGATAATGGGGTAATTATCAAAGCATCCTCAGGTCCATAGATACCTAAATAATACCTGCATAGGTTATAAAATCATTTCAGTATCTTGTGCAGGAGATGTAGTACCATAGCAGTTTAGATTAAAAACCTTATTGCTTAAATAATCACAACAAGTATAAACTTTGACTACCTTCTCAGATGCCCTGTGGAAACACCATATGGCTGAGGAAACATCCTGTTTCACACAATCCCCAGTCAAGTATACAGCTCCTAAGAGATAGAGAGCTCCAGGATGCAACTAGAAGATGACAAGTTCTTGTAAGGTCAAACACGATATGTTACAACGTGACAGTAAAGTAATATTACATTGAGTACACTATAATATGCATGTCTTGCAGAAAATACCTGGTCAACTGCCTTCTCCAAATAATAGAAAGCTTGCTGTTCTGATTGTGCATAAGGATTCTGCCAACATATAATAAATAAATAGTACAACATCCAATATGTAAAACTACTATGATCCAGGGGAAAAATTTTGCTTTCTAAAACAATATAAAGAAAGGAACACAAATGTAAGCAACAGTATGGTCATGCACTTGCATTTCCTCCACTTGAATTGTGATAACAGTCAATAGTTCCTCTGAGCAAAAATGTTTATAGCACTAACATCTAAAAGCTTTCTGTAGACACCTCCATCATTCAAAGCTTAAATTAGTGTCTTTCCACGAAACTATGAAGCAATACTGCTGCTCCAGGAAATTAAAAGCAAAGGTAAAAATGAAGATCATGTGGTATGAGAATCTACCAACTAAATTAAACTTTGAATATTCTAATTAGTTGTAAGTTGGAGGAGCTCAACGAAGACTACAATTAACATGGTTGATAATATATCATGGCAACTCAAATTAACTAATCGAGCAAAAGAGAAGGCTTAGTTCTGAATGCAAAACTCTACATTACAGTCAAGGTTATACTCTGACTTGAACTTAAGGCATCAATTGTGAATCAGAACTACCTTTATTGTGATTATGTTTGGACTGGAGAAAGCCCAAAACAAATGCATAACATCTGCAGTTTAACCAAGAGAAAAGGTCCACTTTGAAGCAAGTCTTTCAATTATTACGTCAAGAAGTTTGTTTAATATTTGTCATGACAAACCCCTTAAAAGAAAGAATTTCAACTACATAGAGTGAAGATAACAAGTCGACGTTTTTGTTTCAACAGGAAATCTAACCTCAGCTCTTAGACGGCAACCGAGATCATACAGTGCATCTGGATCACCCATCTCAGCAGCCTCCACAAGCAAAGCAGACCCTCTGTTATTAGGAGTAAGTGTAATAAATATAGTGAGTTTGGTAAAGTAATGAAGAGCATCCATTCATTTAATTTATTTTTCCAAAGCACAACCAAAGTCAAAACAGTCAATCAGGTATACGACAACTGAGTGATATAATAAAGTGAAAACTAACAAAAGAAAAAGGTAAAAGGTTTGATTAATGAAAACAAAAGGTTCAGAAAACGTAAGATACAGCAGATAGCTTTTCAGCTCATGGCAGACCCAGTAAAATCAGAATGTGTAATCTATACCCTGACACAAATTACAACGGGAAAATAAGTTATCTTACACAGCTTTACATGCACCAGGGCAGAAATGGTATTTCAGATGCATTTTGGATAACCAATATCTAGCATGAGCATTCGAGTTGTCAGCTTCAAGAGCCAACTCAAAATGTTGCTTTGCTGACTGAAATCAAGAACCAGAAGAGGAATGATGTTTAAATTGATTCAACAATGTAAGTTTCAACTAATGGAAGACTGACACTGTATAAGAAAAGAAGGTATGCAATGAGTTAAGGCACATTAATCAGTGATCACTATAGAATAAATATAGAGGTAAATAAGCACAAAAGCTGGTTTGCCATTCTCTGTAAAAAAATATAAGTGTTGAAACCCCCAGAACATGCAGGTTCTTCAATACATTAATACTAGACATCCTAAAGAAAAAACAGAAACTATTATCAAAAAATCACTGAAAAAGTGTATACATATATTTTCAGTACAATTAGTTTAGCAAGAGATTGCCTTATTAATTGCTCTGGCAGATCAAGAATTCAGCATTATCAACTGGTCCATAGGCTTATTACTCCCAAGACTCAAATAATTTGGTGAATCCACTTTCACACAAGTCAAGCATTCTAAATTATATTTAGTATATGATGTGTTTCCTAAATACTAATACCACAAACAGAAGGATTATCAGACATAATTCAGAGCTACATTAGCCACGATCTTCAAAGAGGTGCCCCCACCCTTTAATTTTATAAATGTGTTCTAATGAATGTAACAAAAAGGCTGATGCTTTCAGAGAAAATGAGAAGTTTTATCATCAAATTTTTCATTAAAGCATGAATATTACCCTAAGATAACGGACGAGACGATGGTCATTAATTTCACAATAATCAATAACTCTATCAACCTCCTGCAAATCATTATACCCTTTGGCTATGAACTCCATTGCCTTCTTAGACCTACTATGTATTCCTCTCTACAATAGAAAATAAAGTAAAACAAGTGAGTGCAAAATAAATATAAATCGAAGAAAGTCATAAAGGCACATGTGCCAATATTATGATAAAGAACTCACCGACAAATTGAACTGGGGAAAGACAGAAGCTCCAGTGGATTGCCTATAAGCATGTTTCCAAAGAATCGTTCTGAACATTTTTCTCCTAAAGTATAAAACAAATGTAAGAAACTAAAACCAACGAAAATGCAAAAGATGTACTGTGCTAGGCATCATGATAAAGGCTCTTTTTAATGTCATGTACTCAAGTGATCAGAACTTGAGTAAATAAATAACTATCTACAGGAAACAATACTACAAAGCTAATTCAACAAGCAACAGGAAAGATCGCATCTATAATTTAGATTAGCACCAGATATATTGGGTAATAACTAATAACTAATGTTGCTTATCAAAAGTATTTTCCCACATATGCCTAAGCACTTGCTCCAGGTCTTTATTCCTGCAAAGGTGGTAATAATACACATCAACGAAATCCTCACAAAAGAATTTGTGGCGCAGGTGATAGTTAAGGAAAAAATCATTATGTTTCTTGAAAAAAAATCTGTCAACGAAAACCTAGAGGATGGATGGTAACTGAAACGTAGTTGATACCTCAAAGGCATATGGTTTAAACTTAAAGCTCTCGGGGAAGCAAAGAAGTTGCCACTCACTCGGTAACGTTTTCACTTTTTTTCTTTCGATAATTATTTACCATGATCTATGTAAGTCATTTTCCGGGCGCACCCTGCCGGGAATTTAGCTTCTGGCAGCCGGAAATTGGAGAAGAGAAAACAGAATAACGCAGGTGTATGAAAGAAAGAGAGAAACAATTAACTTACCGTCAAGTTCGCGCGCAGTGATTCTTGCCCTAATTTTTGCCCATTATTTGGATGGGGCTTTAGATATGAGCATGGATTATAAGAATTTTTTTGAACCAAACACATAAAGAAATAATATTGTGTTTTTTTCTTAAAAGACACCCTTTTTTTTTTAACCTTATTAAAAAAAAGTGTAGTTTTAATCTAAATTTTATTTTAAATTAAATATTATTTTAGATTTTAAATTTTTTTTCCAAACTATTCATATCAACATTACTTAGCTAAAATTCTGGGATTTAATATGATATTATTTTATGAAATTAATTTGATTCTTTTTAAATTCTAAATTCTTGAATAATTAAGAATATATTTATTCAATTTTTATGTTTTTTAATCAAAATTAAAAAAATTCAAAACGACATTAAGGGAGAGTAGATCATATGATATTTGCTTTGAAAATGTAAATCACTAGATACTCATCTTATTTTTCTAATTTTACAACTTTCTAATTTCTTATTTTCACTGCCTAACTTTATGACAGCCGACGATGGAAAAATAAGTTGGTTCGGGATGGTTGATTTATGTTGTGGGCCGGGACAAAGTTCTAATAACAATTAGTAGAGAATCTAGAGATGGTGTTGTGACAATTATAATTTGGTTCAAGGGCTCAAAATACCCTAATTTATATAGTGGTGACTCTTTTCTACCACAATTGATATAAAGTGGATTTTTTCTACCATAAAATTATAACTTTGGTTGTTTTCTACCCTTTTTTTAACTTTTGGTTAAATGAATAGTGGATGTGGACCACAAATGATTGATGACTTGTACTTACTAATCATTGACTCATTGATTAAATGAATAATGTATGTTTTTGTTCATTTTAATGCAATTTTACTTGAAAAAAATTAGGGGGTACACGATAATTATTGTAAAATTGTCGTGTACCCCCTTTTTTTTCTAAAATTGTTGTGTACCTCTTAATGTTTTCTAAAATTGCCGTGTAGCCCTAAAAAATAGTTTTTCAACCTTTTTCTACTAATTATAAGAAAAACAAAATTTTTTAAAAAAAATTAGGGGTACACGGCAATTATTATAAAATTGTCGTGTACCCCTTAATTTTTAATAAAAATTGCCGTTTACCCCTTAATTTCATTTTCACACATGTTTTTCCACATTCTAGAGCTAAAGGGCAATTTGAGGCGCAAATTTAAAGTTTAAGGGGCTAAACGGCAATTATAGGGGGTAACCGACAATTTTGGTTAATTGTCGTTTACCCCCATATAATTTTCGTTTAACATATTATATAATAATACAAATATATTTTAATAGTATATAATAATATTATAAGTAAGTTTAGGCTAAATGGAATTTTTGAAAAAGAATTGTGGGGTACACGATAATTTTACAAAATTGCCGTGTAGCCCACAATTATGTTAGTATAAACTTACATAAGTAAACGAACATAAGTTAACATAACTATATTACTATATACTATATTATATTAGTTAATTGCCGTTTAACTATATACTATATTATATACTATATTATATTATTATATTAGTTAATTGTCTTTAAACTATAACTATATTATATTAGTTAATTGCCGTTTAACTATATACTATATTATATTACTATATTATTATATTAGTTAATTGCTGTTTAACTATAACTATATTATATTAGTTAAATGTCGTTTAACTGTATACTACATTATATACTAATATAACTTATTATTATTATAATTGCCTTTCACATAATTGCCGTTGACATGAAGATGACCAACAAAAAAATATTATTATTATAACAATTAATTGCCGTGTACTATAATTAAAATATTATATATATTAATATATTAATAATATATATTAATTGTCGTGTATATATTAATATATTACATAAACGGCAATTTTGAATATATTCAATATTTTCTAAACGGCATTTTCAATATTTTCTCAAAAAAAGGGCCATTTATTGAAAATTATATTAGTAACAATATGTCTTATTATGTACACGACAATTATTTAATGTGTTATTATGTACACGACAATTAAGAAATTCTTTATTTTATGTGTTATTATGTACACGGTAATTATTTTTTATTTTATTAAAATCAAAATTCATAATAAAACATAAAATAAAGAATTTCTTAATTAAATATCCTATCCAACTAAACAATAATTAAGTGAAAAAAATTGTGGGTACACGGCAATTTTTTCCAACTAAACAATAATTAAGTGAAAAAAATTGTGGGGTACACGGCAATTTTACAATAATTGCCGTGTACCCCATAATTTTTTTCAAAAATTGCCGTTTATTTTAATTAGTGGAAAAAAATGTTTACATAATTGGTTAATTGCTTAGGGAATACACAGAAATTTCATGCTTAGGGAGTACACGGTAATTGCTTAGTGGATAATGTACCCCACAATCATTATCCTATTATTCATTTAAATTAAATATCCTATCCCACTTATATTTTACAATATTTGCTTAATTGTCGTGTACTGAATTTCTTAATTATTATATAATTGCCGTGTAATAGTAGATAATTGTCGTCTAACATATTATATAATAAAACAATTATATATTTTAATAGCTTTTCAACCTTTTTCCACTAATTATAATTCATTAAAAAAATTTGAAAACAGATTAGGGGTACACGACAATTTTTACCCTTGAATTTTTTTTTTTAAAAATGCCGCTTTTTAATAGGGTACACGGCATTTTATTTACTTAGTAATTATATTACTAATTAATAATTAAATAATTAGTAATACTTATCTTAGTAATTAAAATTATGTAATTATATTACTAAGATAATTAGTAATTATTTTAATAGGGTACACGAATAAAATTAGTAATTAGTAAATACTAATAATTTTATTATTCATACACGGCATTTTAGCAATTAAATAAAATTATAGTTACTTTATTATTACTAATTATTTCATAGGGTACACGGCAATTTCAAAAGAACATTACTAATTATTTAATTAGTAATTAGTAATATAATTACTAAGATAATTATTACTAATTATTTAATAAGGTACAAGGCAATTTTGAAAATTATGTTAAGGGTACACGGCAATTTATTGTAATATTGCCGTTTACCCCTTAATATTTTTCAAAAATTGTCTTTACTCCTTGCATTTGCATTTACAACCTATTTTGCACCTACATAGGGTCACACGGCAATTTAGCAAAAAAATAGGGGCTACACGGCAATTTTGATTAATTGCCGTGTAGCCCCAAACTATACTTCTTATTTTCATTCATACACTTGCAGTTCTAATTCATCACAAAAAATGCACAATAATATAACATAATTGCAGCCCTAATTCATCACCATAATTGCACAAAAATATAACACAATTGCAGCCCTAATTCATCACAAAAATTGCACAAAAATATAACACAATTACAGCCCTAATTCATCAAAACCCTAAACTATAAACTACATTTTAATTCATAATCTTGCACTACTAATTCAAGCCAAAAATTGCAGAAAAAACCTCACAATGGCATAAGTAATAGAATAAATAAATCGCTATTGATAAATCGAAAAAAAAAGATACAAATAATTGCCGTTTACTAACCCGTACAATGTGTGGTAATGTTCAAGAAATTTGGCCGATTTTTGAACTCAAAACCTCCAAGCTTCTTCAATGGCCGTGTAGTGTTGTGAGGAAGAAAGGGGAAAAAAAAATAAAATTGTATGTTTGCACTCTACACGACAATATGCTAAAGTGAAAGAAAAAAATTCAAAACATATAACATGTGATATAAAATGCCAACATTTGTGTCATATGTGTCATATGATTTTGACTACTTTTGTACTTGCATTGTCACTTCAATGTCTCAATTGTACTTGTGGACATTTTTCATACAATTTATATCTATTAGGATAATATAATGTATTTATTATAGCAAATGTGGTATTCTCAACATTTCTCTCATTATAATTTTATTTAAATTTTCGATAACTTGTCAGTTGAAAACAGTGAGCAACTAAACGTTGCTTATGGAAGCATACAAAATATCTTCCTACACAATACCTTCATGTTGCTTGTGGAATATAAGCATACAAAATATATTTTATACAATATCTTCTAATTAGACAGACGTGGAAGCCTAGGATTGGCATACAAATGATAAGAAATCTGTGTCCACGATTTCGCACATACCTCAATAATATACTCTTACAACTCACCAAACTGTGATTTTCTTCTCAATATCTTTGCCATTGTAAGAGCAACCGATAAAAAAAATAATACCTTAGTACCAAATCCTGCAATGGCAGCAATCTCCGGAGTGAGCATAACTACCCCAAAAATCTTTGCCAAATCATCGGATTCATCAAACTCTCATCACCCCATCAAGGTTTCGTTGCAAAGCCAGCCGTGGAAGAGTTGCAATGTTCATCTGAGCAGCCGCCGGATGTCGATTAGGCCGGTGGCGGCAGCCCCGGATAAGCTGTCGGAGAAAGTGGAGGAGAGCATCAAGAATGCACAGGATGCCTGCTCGGAAGACCCTGTCAGCGGGGAATGCGCGGCGGCGTGGGACGAGGTGGAGGAGCTGAGCGCGGCGGCGAGCCATGCAAGGGACAAGATGAAGGACTCTGATCCACTCGAGACTTACTGTAAGGATAATCCTGAGACCGATGAATGCCGCACTTACGATAACTAATTATTTCTGTTGTTTTTGGGCTTCAAACTGTGATGCCTCATGCTTTAGTCCAATTTATCTGTTTGGGGAGTTTTATCAATTTGCACTTCACACAGTTTAGACACGCTCATCTTTTGTTTGGTCAAGTTTGTGATTTTTTTACTGATTATCTTGATGCTATATAGGTTTGATTGATTAGTATGCTATGTAGGTACTTTTGAAAATTATCAAATTAAAAAATATTTATCTCTTGAGTATTTACCATGACTTTATGCTTTTGATTTTGCTTCGGAACTCTCACGCCATAGATGTGATTGATTATGTGTATTGTGTGGTAATGCCTAACACAATGTACATAGACTAGGAAAACACACAAAAAAATCAAGACCCAACAGAGAAAAAGCTTGAACGATATTGGTTCAAGAAAAGCCAAAGAGCGATTCAATTATAACTAACCATCATATGAAGAATACCATAACTTTTTAGCTCATGAAATCAAAACCATAATTAGCCTAAACAACAATAAACCTAAATTCAATCAATCAATGAAGAGAAAATCTGCAATAGAATCAACATGAATGGGAAGTTTAATGGTATGATGCAACCTCGAAGTGAGAGAATCATCATTTCAGCACTGGAACATATCAATAGAAGCAGTGATAGGCTGAATCGGGCAAGGCAACTGCCATGGCTCGAGCAACAAATCCGGGATATCCAGAATATTCAAAGCGAGACCCCTCACATCAGACGCAATCTGAAGCACAGAATTCAGCGATCTGAGGCGATCATTCAGTTCAGCCATCTGAGCTCTCAGCACGTTGTTCTCGGATGCAAAGCTTAGGTACTTACGATTTGCATCATCAATCATCTGAATCACCTTCTTGTTCTCCTCCTCTATCTGGCTCACTTGTCCATTCAACTCATCCAAACGTTGCTGCTTCCTCATCCTCGATCTACGTGCTGATTCGCGATTGCACAACTTCCTTCTCATCTTCCTCTCATCATCTATGTCAGAACCTGGACTTGTTGCTAATTGTTTCGACTCCATTCCTCGAAAAAAATAACTATTGATTAACAATTAAAGTTTTCCACAAAATGAAGACCTATTGTTCCGATCGGTTAAAAGTGGGAGTTGATCGCAACAAACTTAGGGAGGATTGCAGGCTAATTCAGGAGAACACGTAGAACCAATAGAGGAACACTGCAGAGAAAGAGTGCAGAATTCTAAACCGACGCATCAGAACACTACAGGGAAAGAGTGCGGGATTCTAAATCGATGAAGAAACTCATAACCGCAGGAATGCGTTGAAGCATATGAAATCTGTTCAGCCGAATTCAAGTGCTCCAACAAATAATCAATCTGCAGATGAAAATAAAAATAAAACAGAAAATCCGCATCACAAACACCGAACCAAATGGAAAAACAAAAAAATAGAGCAATGACTAAATCAAACAGATAAGAATGAAATAAAATCAGAAGCTTGCAGATGTATGGAGAGGGAAAGGAGAACTATAAGACTTGCCTTTGCAGCAGCATTAGAAGGTGTGGCGAAAGAAAATTGGCAACCACTCGCAATGAGGAATTTATAGGAAGGCCGAAGAGGGGTGTGTGGTCCACCCAAATTTAAATTGAGTTTAATTTAGCTTTTTCAATTAATTTAAGGTGTGCTATACACCCACCTTAAAATAATTTAATACTATTGAAATTTTAAACACACCTACAATATTACTAATTTTACTCTTTCGATTATATAAAATAAAATTAAATAAATAATAAGAATATTATATAGCATAAAAAATAAAAACATACTAAAGAAGCTGTTTATTTTCTTCATTTTTTTAACGTTAAATTCAGGGTTTTAGTACTTTTCATTTTCGTTTTTTTTCTTTTTCTCCACAAAATCAGAGTAGTGATAGGTCCCCATTAAATCGATTCGATTGAACTAGTTAATCCGATCTAATTTCACAAATATTACATACATGCAAATTACATGAAACAATTAGCATAGTCAAACATTGATTTACGTGGTCAACTTGTATCTCATATTTCATTTAATTGGAAAACATAATCATTAACTATGAAAGGAATTACTTCAATAAATATGATTTGATTTTAAAAAGTATTAATTATTCGAATTAAAATTATTACTTTAAAAACATTTCGACTTTAAACAATATTACTTGCTTGAATTAAAATATGACATTTTGACTATGAATTCTATTAGCTACTTAAATTAAAGGTATTACTTTGAAAAGTTGTACTTACTATTTCTTTTAATTTATAAAGTACTCATTCTAACCATATAAATGAATTTTAAAGTTTTCATCATAAATGAAAGTATATTAAAAAATTTAAAAAAAATATCCTCAAACAACCCCTCTTTCTAGAGATTTCGTAGTTTAGCGTGTAGATAAACAAATGAAAGGGAAATTTTCAAATTTCATCATGTAACGTACTTGAGTTCTATCATTGGTTTTTGCTATTGATTTTACATATTGTAATTATAATCATTTAATTATAATTTTTTTTTTCAATTATCATCCGATTTTATACATAATTTTGATTTTTATACATGTATTGAAATAGCTAACGAGAATTTTTCAAACTGATATTTATGTAGGTAGAAATCAGACATTTGAAAAAGTCACTGTTAGAAAACTAAAATTAGAATATATAAAATTTATGTTAAAAAAACAAAAAGAAGAAAAAAGAACAAGACTTACATTGTATGGTCAGAAACTAAGATTTTTCCATCATAATATGGTTACTCAGTTTTGGTACATCCGACACGACAATGTGATGTATGATATATTTTAATGCATGAGTGTTTCGTTAAATTTAATATTTGAGTACCCCGAAGATTTATGTGGAGCATTAATAAATTCGTTTACACGGATATGGTCCATATCATATGTAGCCATTAGAAATAACATTTGGGTGTAGGTAGGATTAGAGAAAGTACAGAAATTTTACCACATTTATCATATTGAAAAAATCCAGTGAGGTATAATGCTTTATGATATAGTATAAGTGCGGTAATTTAGATTTGTCGACATTTCAATATATTTATATAAACATATTAATAAATTAAAAAAATTAAAAATTTCAGTACAATATTACAATATTTTCAATATAGTGAAGTTTCAATATATATTTTTCATTTCGATATAATAGTATTTCTAATATGACATATATGATGTATGTGTGATATCAAAATTTATGAAACCATAAGTGCATGCATTTCAACATATCAAAATTTTCGATATAATATACGATATGAGATTTTCTTTTTACTATGTTGTATCCAACCACATCTAAAATTAAGACTATATATTTATTTATCAAATGAATAAATCACACAAAATGTGAATCAAATGAGAATAATATATAATTCTCATATCCAATTTCAAATCATGAAAATGAGAATCAATATGCAATATTGGACAAAAGAGCCATGAGTTATTAAATTTAGATTGTAATGTGTGGATTTATAACCTTGGTAGAACTCAAATGATGTATAATTATTATTTTGAATTAGTTCATAAAATAATGCATGGCTTTATTATTCATTAATCCATCAAGTACCGGTACATCTATCCAAACTACTTTTGTACATATATTAACACGACATATGATATTCCATATAAAATGTTTAAATGGTCCAATTACAAATCTACATACAGAAATATATATATACACACACATTGATAATAAAATTTGTAAAAATCATAACACGCCATTAATCATTCTACGAGTGGAGTTCAGGAGTTGTAAATATTATATATAAATATATTAATTTATTTATTGAGTGAATTTATTTATTTATTGTTATTTATCAGAGACGAATAATTAAAAGAAGAAAATGGCATTAACGACGTCGAATTGCTGAACAACGTCAGTCGACGGCTTAATTCGCCCGATCAGATATACCCCGAACGCGTATCGGCGCCCGCCACTGTACATCCAATTCACTCATCTCCTCCGACCAAGAAATCTCGCGAATTGCAGAAAACAGCAGCGGTATGGAGGTAGAAGGAGGAGTTCCGTTGGATGACAAGGCAAAGAGAATGAGAGATCTGTTGTCGAGTTTTTATTCTCCAGATCACTCTTCGTCTTCTGCATCCTTGCCGCCAAATACTTCATCCAGATTCGCCACACTCGACACTATCAATACTACCTCATTCGACGCAGATCAATACATGAATCTCCTCGTACGCTTCTCTATCTGATTTCGGTTTACATTACTTAATTATTCTCAACCTAGTGTTATCCTCTTTGATTGGCTATTTGTTTCTTGGTTTTGTTTTGGTTCTGATACTATTTATTGGCACATGGATTACTGAATTTTTCGACTTGAATGTTAATATTTTGCCCTTTAGATTTTTCCCAATTGTCACATCGTATGTTGTCATTCGATCCTCTTTTTTCCCAATTGATTGAAATTCTTTTTGTTGATTTATAGACTTAAATTGGATGTCTCCTGGAGTTCTAAAACATTCTAGAGTTAAGAGTCCTTCAGAGACGATAAGACTTAAGTCATTGCTACTGACTGCAGCATCTGAATCTGTTCCTTTTGTTTTGTTTTGTTTTTTTAAGTTTCATCGTTCTGGAGGAAAAGATCAGTTTGATTGGGTAATCTTTGGTAGGCATGGGGTGTAGTATATCAGGCTGGAGATGGAACTTGTTTCTAAATTTTTTCTGTTTAGTCGTCACTTTCCAAAGATTTTTGTTAGTTACATTGTTGATAGCTTTATTAGTAGATAATATAAAGGGAAGTGGAGACATAGCTTTGGAATGATTAAAAATGTGTTCTAAGGAATGCTGTCCATGAGGTATATTTAGGTGTAAACTGCTTGAAGGTTTGCTTCACTATTGATTCATTTTCATTGATGCCAACATACATTTGCTTGGAAGATCTCGATGTTGAACCTGAGATGTAAATGATTTTATTTTAGAGGCATGATCAGAATACCAAAGCAGTGACAAATTCAATTAGCCAATCCTTCAGTATTGTGAGCATTATGTACTGAGGCGTATCCACCATTTCCGTAATGGATAACGCAGGAAATGAAGAACGGATTGCTTGGTTTAAATTGTCTATTTGACTTATCCATTTGGTTTGTGTCTTGTCTTATTTGCTGATTCATTAATGAGAAGCAAATTGCTTTCTTGAAAGATCATTAGGCATATCGTGACTCTGTATGCATATGTTTTCCTTTAATTTATTAGGCTTCTGATTAATTGTGTAGGTACAAAAGTCAAATTTGGAGGGACTTCTTCAGAAGCACGTGGAAATGGCTGCTGAAATAAAAAATCTTGACACTGACCTTCAAATGTTGGTGTATGAAAATTACAACAAATTCATCAGCGCAACCGATACTATAAAAAAGTAATATCTTGGTCTGGTTGTAAACAGATTCTAAATAGTTAAGCGTATGTGTTGGCTGCATAGATCGGCCATGTGAATGTGAAATGTGTGGTTTTAGATTCGTATCGGGCTGGCCTTAGTTTCTCCTTTATTTGTGAATGCGTATTACGTTTTTTATCTGCATGTTAATCTCTGTTAGATTAACCTGATGTTTCCCTGTTTCTAGGATGAAAAATAATATTGTGGGCATGGAAACAAATATGGAACAGCTTCTGGAAAAGGTGTTTGGTACAGATTTGTTTTCATTACTGACAAATGAATCAAAAGATATTTCAGAAAGTGAAGGTATGTGAGAAAGACAAAAACCTGCTGAAAATTGAATTGTTTGTTATTTTTTCCAGATAACATCTGTGCAATCTAGGAGTGATGGGGTCAACACTTCTCTTTTCGAAAAGAGAGAACATATAGAGAAGCTGCATCGCACACGCAACCTCCTGCGAAAAGTTCAGGTATTATTGTGATCCATGAGTCTTGTGTTAGCTTCATTAAGAATATTTTGTCTCTTGTCTGTTCATTTCTGATATACCTGTATATTTTGGTTATTATGAATTATGAAGCTGTTATCATTTGTTGTTAGAGCAGTTTATTTACGACCTGCCTACAAGACTTCAGAAGTGTATCAAGTCAGAAGCCTATGCTGAAGCAGTCAAGTTCTATACTGGAGCAACACCGATTTTCAAGGTTTTTGTCCTTACATTATCTATTGTAGTGTGGAATCTGTTACTACGTATCTCTATTTGCATTTTATTGTAAAATTGATGATATTCAACTCTCAATTGACTATCCCATCTGCAACTTCACTCTCTCTTAACTTTTGCTTCTTTCTGTTATCAGGCATATGGGGATTCTTCCTTTCTAGACTGCAAACGAGCCTCAGAAGAAGCCGTATCATTAATTATAAAAAACTTGCAGGCATGACATTTTTCTTTTACTTCATCATCTTTTCCAGTTTGAAGTTTCTAACCTTTTTAATCCATGGAGGCTGGATATACTTTTTCTATTTCATGGAGTCTCAAATTGTTATGAGTATTGGTCACTACAACATAATTGATGGTTATGATAACCATTAAAGTCATATATATCATGTTACTGCCATTTTTATTTGTCAGTAACCTGTCAATCAATGAAGAAAAAAATCAACATGCCAATGACATATATATCTCACTTAAAGATCTAGAGTTTCACCAGTACTTATCAATCCCTATTCTGTTGAAAGACTTTAGGTTTGGGAGATTTCACTTGGTGAATGAATTCATCTTTTCATTTTGTATCTTTCCTCTAGATCTTGATTTCTTTCTCTAATGACTGGGATGTGTACCTTTTTCCATGGTTGGAGGCCCTATCATAATTAGCATAGATACTGGGGAAAGAACAAATGTTGACTTAGCTGTTGTTTAGGGAAAAAAGAAACAAAGAAATGAACAAATGTTAGCTGTTGCATTGTTCTTTAAGTAAGGGTTATTGGAATGCTTCCCAGAAACCTTGGAACTATGCAGCTGCCTAAGATGGTTAATACAGGCTCTGTTAGTTGGTACAGATTGTAGACGACTCTTTAATATGGGTTAAAACTGATGCAAACAATTTGTTTTGTGCTATGAGACATGAGTTTCGTCCCTTGATTTTCATGTTTATCTTTGTAAATGCAGTTGAAACCTGCTGACTGATTGGTATTTATCTTATCAAAAAGATTTCAATGAAAAATAGGTTGTAAATTCAACTATTATTTCAGGGGAAAGTTTTCTCAGATTCTGAGTCAATACAAGCAAGAGCGGAGGCTGTCATGCTTCTTAAGAAGTTGGATTTTCCGGTTGGTATTTACAGCTTTTGTTTCTTGATAGCATATTCTAATGCATGATATATTATGCATTACAAACTTAGTTAAATAAGATTGTGAATGTAGGCCTTTTTGTTCTCTGAGGAATTTTACTGTTTTAGTGTCTTTAAATTTCAGTAATGTGGAGAAAAGTATTTTAACACTCTATTTTAGTTTGCTTATGATGACAAAAATCATTGTTGATTATTTTTTTCCCTTTTTTTGTTGAATAGGTTGAGAATTTGAAGGTTAAATTGTTCGAAAAGTTGGAACAGTTCCTGGTGGACCTGGATCTTGAATCTAAGGAGTCAACAAATGAGTCACTTAATGTTAACAAATCTGGTGTTGAGGGAATGGTTATAGATTCAACTCCCTCTACTGCACATGAGGTAACGAGAGAAATCAGCATATCCTAGTTTGTTATCACATGTTTTAAAGTTTTGAACATATAAATTGTGCAACAATTAGATGGATAATTGTGTGAATCATATAAATATGGTATAAGCTGTTATAAACAGTGATGCACTCTAACATGTCACAGAAATTGAGTATGCTCTGTACTTGGAAGTTTCTTCTTTAGAGGCACTTGATTACTTTTCAACTGTGCTAGGAAGTGTGAACACCAATCTGCTGTACGTAGAGTATTTCTCTTGGTTATGATATGCTTCAAGTATTATCATTTAAATTATAAAGTATTACTTACTTTCAGACTTCTATTCGTGAATTTGCGGAAGCTGTTCGAGCTTATAAAGTTATATTCTTGCATTCAGAACCTCAACTATCCAAACTTGGACAAGACCTTGTTAAGAAGTATGGCTGCTTTTATAACCAGTTTCATTGCGGTGTACATTTTTAGTGATAAAATAGAGAAGTTCTTATAATTGCTCTTCAATTACATTTGATGCCAAAATCTTAGGCACTTTGAAGCAATTCATCAACAAATTATGAAGCAAGTTCACTCTGCGGATCTTCTGGCAATGCTTCGTAAGTTATCAGCCTATGTCATTATTGATCATGGACATTAAAACTACTGTCAATACTTCTTAGGGTTATAGCTTTTCATCCTTCCTTTTATGCGTGCATATGCAGCAAGATTATGCATAATCTGGCTCTGTTAGTCCATTTGATCCATCATAAATAGTATTAGAAGGGGCAAATAAATTCTCTCAGTAAATAGTACTGGATGTGGCTTGAAGATATCTTTTAAGAATATGTGAACAAGATCATGACTTATCCATAGAGGATTTTAGATACTTCGACTCCTATATGAAGGCTTGATTCATGGTGACTTGGTGAGGATGTAAAATCGAGTTGTTTGAAGGACGTAGCCATATCTATTATTTAAACTATTTCTTAAAATTATATATTGCTGTCAATTTTTATGCTTTTGATAAAACATAATTTCATGTCTTGCTTCCAACAATGCCTTTCTTTTTATAGTTATTTGTGGACATTGATGATTTGTATGATTGACTCCACTATATGATGGAGTAGCCTTACAAGGGTAAAGTTTAAACTAAAAAACTACATCATTGATGCTTAGAAATCTGAAAATGAGGAAGACATAATCGTCATAATGCTTTGGGTTGGGAAGTTTGAAGCACTGATCAGAGTGACACAGAAATCTATGGCTATGTTTGTTTTGGGTTTATGTAGGATTGAGGAAATCCGACTTTGAAATCTTGAGTTTGTGAAATAAATGTGAATAGTTAAAATCTATGTTTGTTAAGGATTTTATATAAGGTAGGATTAGTTTTGTAGGTGTCAAATCAATGCTGGAAAAAAATGTATTATAATATTATATTGTTAGTAGATGTGATAGTAATGATTGGATGATTGTAATAGTAGACATTTAGGTGTGTATTTGAATATGTGTATTAATAGGCTAGAGTGTAGAGTTAAATATTGTGTTTTATTGTAAAATAGGGTAGTATTTGAGGAAATATCCTAATCCTTATTTGTAAGAGGTTTCAAAGAATCTCAAATCTTGACTCATGGAACAGTTGGAAGTTGAAACTTAGTTAGATCTGAAGATTCCCTTATTTGCTGTACCATACTCAGATATCTTTTATGTTGCCATATTTACAGATTTTGGGTAATATCCCGATCTATTGAAGCACTTTATGTTGTCTATATATATTTTTGGCATCACAGGGTTGTCTTTCATTCATGCCATATCCAATCAGTTAATCATTGGAAGAAGCATTAAACAACATAATTTTTTTGCATGGTATGAATAATGATGAAAGAAAGGTTGAACACTTTTTCCTTGTCTGATTCCCTGACCCATTATTCAGTCGATCATCTATAAAGGCATGAAACCTGAGTTTTATACTTTTTCAGGACATTTGACTTATGGAAATTATCATCAAAGAATGACTAATGGACTCTGATTCCACGGCATTTGGTTTCATCTCTTGAACTTGATATATATTACTTTTTGAATTTCCAGGAGTTATTTGGACTGATGTTCTTCTTATGGATGAAGTGCTACCTGATGCTTCCCTACCCGAGTTTGCTTTACAGGTGGAATTATCAGTGCTTAAACTACATTATACAAGCCTAAAATAATTTGTGCTACCATTTTCCTGCATGTGTATGCTATGTCAAATAAGCTGATAATTTATTGATTTTCAGTATGCTCGCGATGCTGTCAAAGATTATATTTCCAACAGATTTGGTCGGCTTTTAATGAATATTTCAGGTTGGTAGTTGGTACTATGTTTTGATGCATAACCAATACAGTTCAATTTCTGGGATATATTCGAATTTTATGTACTTAGAAATTTGATGTAAGCGACAGATATGTCTGATAGTCATATTCCATATTATTTCAACAACTGCAACTTCGAACAGTTAAAACTATAATCTAGTTTGAGCGAACATCATATGAAATTACTTTATTCAGCTACTCAAAAAATTTAATATATCGACTTGTCAAATTTTAGTTATGGCTGCTCACAGTTGCTTCCTTTTATCTTGCAGATTCCCTCAAGAAATTCCAAGTTATGCCGAAAGAGGAAATAGAAGAAGAATATTCATTACAGGCAGCTCTGGATGCCAGCAAAAAGGCAGTGATCCAAGGCAGTATGGATGCTTTAATGGTAAATATAGAAAAGCTGGATTGTGTATTTTGTTATGTCACTTTTGCCTTTTCATGTTCTCTTCTTATAAAACTTCTTGGTGGCCAGATACTACTTTTTTTTCTCTCTATGTCCTCTCTGGGTGAGGATATTGTTGCCAGTGAAAAAATTTCCCATGTATAGTATCATTACCATCCCTTTTATGTATCAAGTGGTTTAGTTACTTTTGTTGAATCAAACTAGTGAAGAATGCAACATGTTAGTGAGAAAAAAGTACAGGCTAACTCCGTAGCATTGTTAATTGGTGGTATATTTTCCCCTCAAGTTCCACCTTGATGTCTGCCTCATCATTTTATGATGTTACATTTTGTTTCTACCTTTCCCTTGATTAAGCATTTAATTTTCTGAAACATTTATTTCAAAAACCTGAGTTGACAATTTCTATATAATGGAAAATAAAATTTAAATACGCTGAATGAAAGCTTCAAATCAAATTTGGTGAGTATTCAGTTTGAATTGAACTCCTACTCTCCATGTACAAATACTCTTCAATACTTGAATGCATGTAAGATGCAAGGTTCAGGAATATCTGCGAGTAGAGATTGATCTCTCAAATGTTAAAACATCCAACTTATTATAAAAAGACAAAATAAGATGAAGTGTTTCCAGAAAAGAGAAGTAGGCTTGATGGCCAGTTATTATCTCCATGCTAACTATATCTATTTTTCAAGACCATATTACAGAAAATAAGAATGTCACACTAACCTAGCTATTTTGTATCATATATGTGCTGCTTCATGATTAATATCATCCTTGTTGATTTCAGGACTTCCGACAGCTTCTTGATGGAAACCCAGATTTATTACTCAAATTGAGAGACTTAACAGTAGACTGGGTCCAAGAAGGGTTCCAAGATTTCTTCAGGAAGCTTGATGGCTATTTCCTCCTACTCTCTGGAAAGAGTAACACTGGATTTGAAGATGTCAATGTGATAGAGGACATACCTGGTGACAAAATTTCTGCTGGGCTTGTTCTTGTGTTGGCTCAGTTAGCTCTTTTTATTGGACAAAGCGCCATGCCCAGAATTACTGAGGTAAGGAACCAGCTTTAAGTTTCTCTCTCAAATGCCATCTTTATTAAATCTAAATGTCTATATCAATTCAGGACTTTGTGTGACGTCTTTGTACAAATTTTCAGGAACTAGCTTCCTCTTTTTCTGGTGGTGGTGTTCGTGGCCTTGAACATCGTCCAGTGTTTGTTTCTGCTGAAATTTGTCGCATCTTTCGGTCATCTGGTGAAAGTTTCTTGCACCTTGTGAGCATTCTGGATCTAACTTTTTGTATTTCATGAGAGTCAAGTACTCTGTTAATGAAGAATGTTTATGAGGCTTTTGATTTCATCACATTGTTTATTAAAACGTTTTAATGCATAATATCAATTTCAGATTTAGGGGACCAAGCAAGCATACCCGCCATTATGTGTTCCAATTATTGGTTGCTGGCAGTGGTTGTCAAAATCTTAATGAATGTTTCTCAATGCTGGATAATGTATTTGAACATTATATAGATAGTCTTGATGAATGCTTCCTTTAATTCATGTCTGAATTAATTGCTGATAGCTGCAATAGTTCTAAATACACCCAATTGTCCTTTTCAGTACATAAAGATGAGAACTCAGAAAATATCGGTTCTCTTAAAAAAGAGGTTCACAGCCCCAAATTGGGTTAAGGTGAGTAGAATGACTGTGACTTAAATAATTTCCTTCTTACTTCAATAGCTGAAAATTATCTTCTTCATCTGTTTCCATAGCATAAAGAACCCAGAGAAGTGCATATGTTCGTGGATTTACTTCTTCAAGAGGTAAATTGATTTGCAGATTCTCTTATTCATTGGGTTTTTATTTCTTGAAAAACTTGTAGTTGAGCCATACTGTTGTTATGAGACATCAAAATATTTCTTGGGGCCCTCTTTCCTTCAGTTCGATTTTTTATGGTCAGATTTCTACAAATTAATTTTTAGTGTAATTTTCTTGATTTCATCTGTTAGTTCAAAGAAATAAGGACTGAAGTGAAGCAAGTTTTGCCTCAAGGCCTCAATAATAAGCATCGGCGTACCAATAGCAATGGAAGCACCACTTCTTCCCGCAGTAATCCTTTGAGGGATGATAAACTGAACAGGTCGAATACTCAGAGGGCGAGAAGTCAGCTTCTGGAGAGCCATCTAGCAAAACTTTTTAAACAGAAGATGGAAATCTTCACTAAAGTTGAGCACACACAGGTTTGGGCACTTTCACTTGTACAAAATAAGGCAGTTGTCTACCGATATATGATATTTGCTTATAACTTTTCAGGAATCTGTCATAACAACATTAGTTAAACTTTCATTAAAGAGTTTGCAAGAGTTTGTCCGACTCCAAACGTTTAACCGAAGTGGATTCCAGCAAATTCAATTGGACATTTACTTTTTGAAGACTACTTTAAAGGATATTTCTGACGATGAAGCTGCTGTGGATTTCTTGCTAGATGAGGCAAGTGTTAGCAACCTTTTCTTTCTCAATATTATCTTGGAAACCACAATAGGTTTATTACCATTTCTCAGTTATTAGATGTCAATTCTTGAAACAGAATTGCGAAATTACTCTCTACATGAATTTGCAGTGGAAATTAAAAATGTCACATGCTTTGTTCGAACAGGTTATAGTAAGCACTGCAGAGCGTTGTCTGGATCCAATTCATCTGGAGGCTCCAGTCGTGGACAGACTAGTTCAAGCAAAGTTGGCCAAGACTTCCGAACAAAGCCCAGTTCCCTGATATGAAAGATCAAATTAGGGAACTGCTGTTTGGGTTCTATATGGTCTTGAGGATCACTGTATTTGTATCCGAGCTGGAGCTTCAAACATCCCTATATTGGCATGGCTTTCTTTGATGACCTATTCAGCTTTTTGGGCCATTCATCATTGAGTTCACAGCGAGAGAATTAGAGGGCTTTTAAATGGGTGCCTGCTTGTGGGATTTATGATAAATTGAGCATTGTTAAATCTAATTGGTGGATATCAAGTGTTGAGAGAGTGATTACCTCGTGGCTTTGTACCATATTCTATAAAATCACAGAAACACATTTTTGTACTAATTCATGTTTTTATACGAATACTTGATGCTTGGTGTTGAATATGGAATTTGCTGGTGAAATCCGCTAGTCTGGTTCTGAGTTGTCGCCAATCTTTGTGTATCCTGTTAGTATAGTAAAGTAATCTCATTTTGTTTTCTAATTTGTTTGGAGAATTATTATTACTATTATTTTTATTTTTATTTCTTGCGGAATCAATTTTTAGTGATCAATTAAGTAATTAGACCGCGGATACGAGTTAAAAAATAATTTCCAATAAGAAGACTAAATTCATAGTTTTGTACATTCTATTATTTATTATCCTAAATAATATTTTATGAAATATATTTCAATGTTATGGGGACAACGTTTTCAATATCATCATATTAGAAGTTTTTTAAATAATATATGATTTCAAATACACATTTGGAAATAAACAAAGTATAACATCTTTGATAAGGTATTTTCAAAATTATCTATCGAAACCTGTAAGTGAAAAAACCTTCCGCACTAAATTTTAGTAGAATAATGAGAATACAACATTTCATTAAACAAAATTATGTATTTGCTATTTTATATGCCATTCATAATGCCTTAAATTTTTTATATGCTAATTAATGTTTATTTCAATTATGTTTGAATAAAATGCAGCTATAATTCCAATTTTTCGCTTCGTTTGTATTCTTACCATAAAATTATTGATTAATTATAAATCGCCGCAGTTGTGTCTGTGTTTTTTTTTTCTTAATCGGGATTTCAATGTAATTTTCAGAAACTCCAAGGGCTTGACTGCAACCAGTATCTGGCCTAGGTTTCCCGCCAAAACCACCCTCTATAATACATCCATTTTATCTTGCCGCCAAAACACAACTCCCAAGCTTTACGCGCGCGCTCTCTCTCTCTCTCTAGCCCATAGAGACACATACGCACGCAGGGTCGGCGCCATGAACGATCTTGACTTGAAGCAAGACAAAGGTAAGCGTATATCACCATCCATCTTTGTTAGCGCATGAATATCTCATGTTTGCATATTTATTTTTCCTGATTTGGCTGTTTTCCCCGGATACAGATATTGCAAAAGATTTCCTTACAAACTTCGCAGATGGGAATGGTGAAGCCAAATATATAGACATCCTTGTGAGATTTGCATATTTTTTCAGCATACATTTTCTCGCATTTGAACTACTTAAAAACTCATATCTCCCCCATATTTTAATTCCAATCTCATTTATTCTCGTAACTTATAATTCCCAGAAAGATGTAGCCAATCGGAAAATCAAGGCCGTCCAGATTGAGCTCGAAGACTTAATCAATGTAAAATCTCCGCTTTTAGTCTGTTTACTTCAATATTATTGAAGACATATCTCTGATTTAGGGTTTTTTTTTTTTGGTTGGCGGATAATTAGTATAAGGACTTGGATGAGGAATTTCTTAGGCGCGTCACTGAAAACACTCGCAGATATATTGGAATATTTGCCGATGCAATTGATGAGCTAATGCCAGAGCCAACTGAAGTGCTTCCGGATGACGACAATGATGTTTTTATGACTCAGAGGGTATCAGAAGGAACTGAAAATGCCGATGTTTCTGATCCACAAAAGAAGATGCCTCCAGAAATTAAAAGATTTTAGTAAGTTTGACAAAGGGCATCTTCATGAATAATGTTCTTTCTATTCAATTGCAAGTTAGTATTTGAGCTTTACATGGTTCATGTTCTGATATTTTGTTATATTCAACTATTGACTATGCCGAGTGCTGGTTGGTAGCAAATAGTAATATAGGTGAATAACATAGTGGCATCATTGCTTATATTTATATATCCTGCCAATTATAACAGAAAGTCTGGTCCTTAGCACTGATGGGAACAGGGTAGAAACAAATGTAGGGTCAGTTTGCTTCTTATGATTGTTTTTTGTGGCAATTAATTTTGTAAAATTGTTTCTAGTTAGTGGTCTGTTTGTGGAATTCAAATCTAAAAAGTTAGAAAATAAACATTACTTGTCTGCTAATTTGTAAGCATTAAAAAGATTCCACTTACAATTTTTTTCTTCATGGATTCCAGTGAAGTTTACATCGAGGCATCTTCAAAGGGGAGGCCCTTCACAATCAGGGAGGTTAAAGCTTCAAATATTGGTCAGCTCGTAAGGATATCTGGCATTGTGACACGTTGCTCAGATGTCAAGCCACTTATGCAGGTGGCTGTTTATACATGTGAGGAATGTGGATTTGAGATTTATCAGGTTTTTTCTTTGGCTCCTGATAATTTTTAATTCCTGGTATTCTTGAGTTCATTCAATTAATACTTTTATTGGCTTAACTTGTGAGACAGGAAGTAACTGCTCGGGTTTATATGCCTCTGTTTGATTGCCCCTCTGAACAATGCAAAGTAAATCATGCAAAAGGGAAACTCATTCCTCAACTCAGAGCATCAAAGTTTTTGAAGTTTCAAGAGGTCTGTGTTGCAATGTGATCATGCTACTGATTCCTTCCAAGGAATTCCGTTTTCACAGATTTCCTAACATTGTTTTCAGGCTAAACTTCAAGAATTAGCTGAACATGTTCCAAAAGGTCACATTCCTCGGACAATGACTATTCATTTTAGAGGAGAGCTCACCAGAAAGGTCAGTAATATTAACATCTTTTGAGTATTTTCAAAACACGCTCTAATTTGTTTTGCATTGTAATTAGAAATCCTGGTTTCAAGTACATATAAGAGATGTGTCTTCTTCGTGTCATATGTTTCTAAAATCCTTCGAGATGGTCAATGCAGACATGCATACTGATGTTAGTTTCCCTGAACTCCACTTTATTGCATATAAAATGGTAAGATTTCACAGCTAATTTCTAAATGATCTGGTACAATCAAAGTGTTTCAGAACACATAAGTTCATTCTGTCTGAAATAATTATATTGATCTAATCAATTATCTTGTGTGTGTGTGTGTGTGTGTGAAATTTTGTAACAATTGCTTAGTACAAGAGTACTGTTACCCATCCTTGTGTGAGTGTCGAGGTAGCAGATGCATACCTTATAGTATTACGATGAGCTTGTCTACTACTTCCCATTTTTTTCTTGGAGCATTAAGTTTCTAAAGTTATTCTGTTTAGAGTTCCATCTTCGTAGCATTAGTCTTGTTTCAGATTGTGCATTTTTAATGTTTGTATCTGAGATTTTTGCTCTGTATTTTCCTCAATACTTCAGGTTGCTCCTGGTGACATTGTAGAGTTGTCAGGAATATTTCTTCCAATTCCATATGTTGGGTTTAGGGCAATGCGAGCTGGCTTAATCGCAGATACATATTTGGAAGCAATGTCTGTCAACCATTTCAAGAAAAAATATGAAGAGTAAGTCTTTTTTTCTGCATTTATAGTCTAATAGGAATTAAGTAAACAACCAATTTGAATCTCTTTTCATGCTGATGATAAATTGGAGATGTTTAATCATTTGGTTTTATGCAGGTGAGTTCTGAAATCACATACTCACCTTTTGATTGAGAATTGTTCAAGTTTCTCATTAGCATTTTTTTTAAAGAATAAAGTCATTAAAGGAGAAGAGGATTCAGAGACTGAACAGAGAATTCTCTTCATGCCACCTACATTCATTAAGTAAATATTAGTGAAATTTATATGCCTCCTTGCAAAAATGTTTTTCAACTGAGGTATTAGTTTGATTTAGATTAGAACAAGGCAATATACTATGATTTACTACTCATTGTTCTAACCAGTTTGTTATGAGGAATCTTCTCCTAGTTACATGTGCTCAGCTCATTTTTGGTTCAGTTGCATGGAAGCATAAGTTTATCTGAAAATCTTATCATTGAAGCTAATAGATTGTTCTTTAATGCAGATATGAACTTAGAGGGGAGGAGGAAGAGCAAATTGCTAGGTTAGCCGAGGATGGTGATATCTACAACAAACTGGCACAATCATTGGCCCCTGAAATTTTTGGGCATGAAGATATTAAAAAGGCACTTCTCCTTCTCCTAGTTGGTGCTCCTCATCGAAAACTGAAAGATGGGATGAAGGTATTGGCATAACATGTTTGTGTGCAATGCTTCTGCATTTTCTTCAAGTAACTAGATTCTGAATGTCTTTTACTTGATGTTCCTTTCTTTTCCTCCTGTTAAATTGCTATGGTCCATACATTTTTGTTTGGAAATGTAGATCTTCTCGTACATCATATTATATATTGACATTCAATGTTTGAAAAGGCGCCATCTAGTGCCTAGGGTTGGGATAAAGTGGTGCCTTGTCAGGGCCTAGGTGGCTGCCCTGAGTGCATTTTAGAAGTCTGTCAAATTTGTAGATCACATTTTCATACTTTTGGAACCTTTATCATGCTTTAAGGTAATGAAGTGTCCTATGTACCAATGCAGATTAGAGGAGACCTACACATATGCCTAATGGGTGATCCTGGTGTTGCAAAAAGCCAGCTTCTCAAACACATAATAAATGTTGCACCAAGAGGTGTGTACACAACTGGAAAAGGAAGTAGTGGAGTTGGTCTGACTGCAGCTGTTCAGAAGGACCCAGTGACAAATGAGATGGTTTTGGAAGGTGGAGCTCTGGTGAGTATGCCTTTCTCTGAGTGCTTTGGGTTGTCTATCTTTTTTGAGGGTTATCTATAAGCATCATTTTTACCAGGTACTAGCGGATATGGGTATTTGTGCCATTGATGAGTTCGACAAAATGGATGAATCTGACCGTACAGCAATACATGAAGTGATGGAGCAGCAAACTGTTAGCATTGCCAAAGCTGGAATCACGACGTCTTTGAATGCACGGACTGCTGTCCTTGCAGCTGCTAATCCTGCCTGGTACACATGTCGACTCAATGCAGTTGTAAATTGATTTTTTACTTCTTTATCTAGAATATTCAAGTGAAACTGGCCTAAAGCCATCATGCCGTGTGTTTCCGTATAAGTTCTTGTGAATTCTAACTCTCCAACGCTGATGATTTACAAACTTCCTCCTATATGTGACAGGGGGAGATATGATCTAAGGAGATCTCCAGCTGAGAACATTAATCTTCCTCCAGCCCTTCTGTCAAGGTTTGATCTTTTGTGGTTGATACTAGATCGTGCAGATATGGATACTGATCTTGAAATGGCTCGTCATGTACTCCATGTACACCAAGCAAAAGAATCTCCAGATCTAGGGTTCACTCCACTTGAGCCGTCAGTTCTTAGGTATATTTGCCCAAAACATTATAAACTTGTTAAGCTAACTTTATAATTTGAGATGGTTTTTAAACTACACACTGTCCAGCCAAATTTATTGTGATATGTGAATAATGTGAAATAAGCTCTGTGAGCTAAATGATAATCTTTAAATTGAAATTTCTCTTACATTGATAAAGTATGCTATACTGTTGTGATTGTTAGGGCGTATATTTCAGCTGCAAGAAAACTATCACCCACAGTACCAAGGGAGCTGGAGGAATATATAGCTAGTGCATATTCCAGTATCAGGCAGGAAGAAGCGAAATCAAATTCTCCACATTCTTATACAACTGTCAGGACTCTACTCAGCATTCTCAGGATATCAGCAGTAAGTTTTTGTTTGATTGATCAGTGAATGAGGAGAATTATTCAAATATTTCTGCCCATCAATTGACAACATTAGATTATAACTCAGTTTTTAATTAATATTGATCAGAATAAAAGGTGTGCTAGAACATCATACCACATATGAACATTGTATATAGGATTATTGTGAGGCAAAAAACTGCCAGGTGTTGCACCCCCTTTGCAGTGATAATATGCCAATCTTTTTATGTGGCTAAAAATATGAAATTTTGAATCTTTAGACAATTTTGTTTCACTTGATATTTTACTCAAACTAAACCACCCTATCTTTTTTCTTAAATGAGAAACTGATTTTTTTTGTTTTTTTGTTTTTTGAGATTACCCTTATGTTTTCCTGAACATGAAGAACTTATTTTTATCTTTTCAGGCTCTGGCAAGACTCAGATTCTCTGACAGTGTAGCTCAGAGTGACGTGGATGAGGCACTTAGATTAATGCAGATGTCGAAGTTCTCATTGTATTCAGATGACCGTCAAAAATCTGGTCTGGATCCAATTTCTGATATTTATTCGATCTTACGTGATGAGGCTGCAAGAGCTAACAGGACAGATGTGAGTTATGCCCATGCCCTCAACTGGATTTCAAGAAAGGTTAGTTTTTAATATCTAGAATATGATTATTTTGGAGTTTCGGGGGTGCTAAATTTGTCGTAGTAAGTTCTAATAAATACGAGCGCCCCAATCATGCCAATTTAATCTCTCTCGACAAGTTTGTGGGCCATGAAGCAAATAAGATTGAAAAACATTAAAATAGACATGAATCCTGTATCTATTATTGTCAAATGAAGAGGAACACTGAGAATGATGAATCGAACAAAACTGTAGAAGAAAAATGAATTGGTTGTTTGGGATGTGATCCATGAAATGAGACATTTTTGGAACTTGGTTCATTGAAAGCCCTTGTTAAAAATACACAAGTTGAAAAGAAAACTAAAACTGCCATTCCCTTCCTGAAGCATGTATTGCTCATAAAATTTTTCTATAATAATTCTGGATAACTTATAGCCTGAGACTTGTTTTCACCAGGGATACAGTGAAGCCCAGCTCAAAGAATGTCTAGAGGAATATGCAGCCTTAAATGTGTGGCAGATCCATCCCAACACCTTTGACATTCGCTTCATTGATGCTTAAGCCACATTTAGATCTTGTGTTTGCTGCTGATGGGAGCAAATGAAGGCACAATTGAAGATGAATGGATATATAGTCTGTAATACTGTAACAGTATTCGATGATAATGTTATAGACGGCATAACTTAGATGCTACTGTAGTCTCAAGGTGAACTACTGTAGATGTTAAGTTTCTTGTGGCTTCAGATGTGAATTTCCAAATTTCATATTGATTATTATTTGAAAATGCTTCTGCTGTTTTTTCTGAGCTTCCATTCTGTCTCTAATGGAATTGATTTGTATATTCTGGATTAAGTAGCAGCATCATTCATGTAACTGCATTTACTTGCCTTTTCCAAATTGTGTAACCCAACAGAACAATGATATTTACTAGTGAAAGATGTGACCTTTCTTTCTGATATGTAGGACAAGTCACAAAGGTAATGTTTCATTCTGGCTACGCCTAAGTATATCATAGCTCAAAAAATGCTTTTGAATGTCTTTCATTTTCCATAACAACTGCTAACAAACTGCTTCTTTCTTTTATTCCATGACAAAGAATCTCCCAGTTTTTTATTTTTAGAAACTTCTGGGGATACGAAGAATTAATGCATACAGCAGATTAAAATGAAGGGACAATCGAAGTTGATTAGGATGGGTTGTGTTTGTGCATTATTATGCCCCTCTATTTGTTCATCGTATTTTTAGATGTCTTCATTTTTCAGAGCTCAATGATTGCCTGTAGGAGTGACTCGATATTGATAATGCTTAATGTTGTTGTGAATAACTGCTATAATCCGAACGAGTATATACATGGGAACAACTATGCCAATAGACTTAACTATAAGCACCTGCACAAATAGTTGATAACTATAAATTAGTTCAACTTGATTGGTAGCATAACCACTACAAGCAAGGTAAAACTGAAGTGGGTACTCACAGTTGGTAGTGAAAACGGATAACCTTGAGCTCCTCCAGTAAGATCAGCAAGCAAATGCTTGATCAGAAGAAGAGCAGTGAACTGCAAGATTGCAAATTTGAGCAGCAGTGAAATTAAATCAGTATAAGATAACTGATGTTAGTAGTTCACTCATCATAAATGTGACTGAGTATATAAAAGACTTACAATGAGAGCAACCAATCTGCAACAAGATGCATTATTGTTAGCTGCTGAAGTACACCCAGTGTAGTCAGTTTCCAAAATGTGTCCTTGATTTTCTGTTTCGGGCTCGTTTGTTGCAACTACGAAGCTTCCACTATACAGCAATACAACCCACAAAATACTTGAAGTTAAGTCATCTCATTGTTTGTAATTTAAGAGTAGCAATGGTATATATCTATCTTGAACTATATAGGCATGGCTGAAAATGTTATAGACACAAATGATACCTTATAGTTGATGTTGTTGTGTGAATTAACAACTGTAGCTTCTTAGGTGTAGCTGTGTACCCTGGTTTAAATTCCTGGAAAGCAAAAGTAGAGAGAGAGAGAGAGAGAGAGAGGTACAATAGTGAGAAATCCTGGAAAAATATGCAGAAAGTGGACCATAGGTAAAACAAAGGGAAGAATCTAAAACTTGAAGGTAAACCACCTCATTTAAGAAAGCAAAATAAGAAGCTTCTCAAATAGGTAAACTGCTCAAGAAAAACAGAAACGAATTCCAAAGTTTCCCGAACAAGAAAAACTGATAAAAAAAAGAAATGATCATCTTGTAAATTTGCTAGGGTGTTGATCATCCATTAAAAAAGATACGTACCTGTAAGCAAATTTCACAACTTGTGTTGCCCTTTTCATCACACCATCTCTGTATGCAATCTCTGTGTGCAAACTGATGGCTAAAGAAATTCAAATTTCAAGCAAACTATTGAGAGTATTATATATATATATAGAGAAAAATTTCAAACCTTGAGAGTTCCAGAACAAGCACAAGGTGCTTCCAAGCTTTTACAGCTTTCAAATTCTTGTTCATGGCATATTCTGCACACAGATTTAATGCAAGAAGATGTGAACTCATCTATGAATAACACACTTTCACTCATGCTTTTTAAGCTTCTGAGTTCACACTGTTTTTTGGGTGGATGTCTTTGTTTTTTTTTATAGTAGTGTTCTATTTTATGGGAGAGTTGCAGCTTATAAGGAGATGGAAATTTGAAATTCCAATACTACCCTTTGTAATTATCGGTACAATTAATTATTCATATACGAAGCTTGTCTTTTGACTTCATTATTCACTCACTTTTCACTTAAAGAAAAATATAGTCACAACTTAATTTTATTTAAGAAACTTTCGTTTACAAAAACTGAAGTGAAAAAAATTACCCTTTTTAGCCATAATTTAAATTTTATTCCTTTTAAAAATCAATAAAAAGATACTCATTTATTTTGTCATGTTTGAATCTACAAATACACATCATAAAAATGCAGCTCGTTACATCAACCAGTGACGGAGCTACACACCCCATGGGAGGCATGTGCCCCACATTTTTTAAAATTTTTTTTACTACTAGCTACAGTGTGTCTAATATATATAATATATTATATATGTAATTGTACTAGTCTACAATATTATATATTTGTGCCCCCCAATTATAAGTTTCTGGATCCGTCCCTGACATCAACCAAACCATTAGCACACTAGGATGATGATTTTGACTTCAATAACATAGTATAATATTAAAATTATGTTCTCATTAATGTTTACCTTGTGAGAAAATTGTTGACAATTAATGAAAGACATACATGTTGATGAAGATGTCCCTATATTGATGTGCTATTGTGAGATTACAGCAATGTGACCACGAAAAGGGATGTCAACTCCTAATTGTTAGAACTAACAAACAATTTTATTAGGTCTAGGTATATAGATGAGGTCAAGTATGTAACTTGGGCATCTTTTCCATATTTATGTAAAAAAGTTTAGTGTCCTAAAGGAAATAGGTGGGGATATTTTAGGAAATTTGGTGACTATCACTTACGCATAATGATTTCTTTTTTAAAATACTTTTATATATATATATAGTGCTCTTAGTTCTCATATTAAAATTAATGAAATAATATTGAATACAACTTGCTACTTTTTAACTCTGCAACCCATACTTAGATGATGTCAACACTCATCTAATTAGTGCCTATGTTTTGGCACAACTTGTGCGAACTATTATTATAGTATTAATTTAAAAGCTAATTGAATTGTACTAAAGTGATAAAGTTTCTGTGGTAGATAAGATTAATAGTAGGTTTTCGGTTTCGATTAATTAGTTATTATAGTACATTATAATTAAGGTCTGTTTGGAAAAGAAAAATCAAAAGCTTTACAATTTTTTTTAAATTTTAGTCAATTATTTACAAATTATCAATTTTAATTATGAATTGATAAATTAATTTCAATTTTAGCCAATTCATAATTTTGATCGAGATTAGATTATGAATGTGGTGATGTGAATGCCACATACATTGAAATATTATATGAATGACACATTACTTAAAGTTTACCTATCTTAATTAATTATGATTAACTCATTTTATTCTAAAAAATAAATAAATTATGAATCAAAATTACCTACAACAAACCATAGAATTTCAAAGTCCATTACTTTGATGGTCACCCCAACTCAGAATTAGAATTTCAAAGTTTCGAAATAATGGACTCTGAAATTCTATGATTTGTTGTATTTGATTTTTATTTATAATTTATCCTTCTTCTTCTTTTTTTTTTTTTTTTTTGTTTTATTTTGGTTTTAGGTTAAAATAAGTTAGTCATGGTTATTACAGCTTATTAGTTTTAAGTGATGTGTTATTCATTTAATATTTATATTTATGTGGCATCCACATCACCACATTCATAATTTAAGTTTGATCAAAAATATGAATTGGCTAAAATTGAAATCAATTTGTTAATTCATGGTTAAAATTGATAATTTTAAAATAATTGACTAAAATTTTAAAAAAATTGTAAAATTTTGGATTTTTTTTTGTTTTGCAATTAGCCCAATATTTAATGCTTTATTGAATCTACCTAATCTATATTAAAGAAGAACAAATCTTAGATAAGAGATGCTTGTTTCAGTGTGGGCATCAAAGTAGGTTTTTTGTAATTTGAATAATTCGGATTAGGTACCCAATAATTCAAGTATTAACGTTTTTTAACCAATAATTCAACTTAAAATGGATTGGCACACGACTTATTAGCCCCCACCCGTACTTTTAATTGTTTTTTAGGTTAGTGAGGCCTCAAAAACTACTTTTTTTAATTGCAGCAGAGTATTATTTATCAGTTCTAGATCTTAATTTTGAAATTTCTGATTTGATTTTATTCTCAATTTTGGGCTTCCAGTTCTCATTTCAAGGATAAAATTTCATATTAGTTTTCTTGTTTTTTTTTAATTTATATTTTAAATAAATTAAAATAATTTAGGATAAAATTTCATATTAATTTTCTTGTTCTTTTTCTTTTTATTTATATTTTAATATATATTTATATTTTAAATAAATTAAAATAATTAGTACAATTTAAAACGATTTTCATCTATACTCTATTTTTAAATTGAGAACTTAATTTAATTAAATTGGTCCTCTTATAAAAAAAATTCAAATTTTGTATAAAATTAAAAATCAATATCACAAAAACTTTTGTACACCTTGTGCATGGATCTTAGATCCATGCACAACAATCCGACCCGGTTCACGCGCCCTCCACGCGCCTCCACGCGCTCCCACGCGCCCCCACGCGCCTGGGTGGGTGCGCTCAAACACACCCAAATTCGCTCCAGGTGCTAGACCTTTATGTTATGTTAAGTGCACCTTTATGTTATGTTAAGTATACCTTTATATTATGTTAAGTGTACCTTTAAGACCTTTTATATTATATGAAGCATACTTTTATGCAAGCCTTTTACATTAGACCTTTATGTTATATTAAGTATACCTTTATGTTATGTTAAGTATACCTTTATGTTATATTAGTCATACCTTTATATTATGTTAAATATACCTTTATGCTATGTTAGTGATACCTTTTAATTATGTTAGTTATACCTTTATATATTATATAAAAGTATGACTAATATTAATTAAAGATATGCGTAATATTTAAATAAAGGTATATATGTACAAATTAGGATTTTTTTGTGTTGAAATTATAATTTTTTCGTCAAAATTAGGATTTTTTTGCCAAAATTAGGGTTTTTTTTAAAAACTAAACTGTTATATAAAGGTATACTTAACATAATATAAAGGTATACTTAACATAATATAAAGGTACCACTAATACAATATAAAGGTCAGGATAAAAAAAAATAAAAAAAATAAAAAAAGTGCGCGGATCCAGGTCGGATTCAGCCCGACCCGACCCGCGTTGCATGGATCTAAGATCCATGTAACACATGCACACAAGCCTTACTCTATATAAATTAGGTCTAGTTGTGTTGTAAAAGATTGTGCTCTGCACTAGGTTAATGTAAGGTCGAAACCTAAAGCATTCCTTTTTCCTTTTATTTTCATTCATTTTCCATTAATAATAAAGAATAATAGGGAATATTCATTTTTACTGTAAAAAAATATGAATGATAATTTTTATATTTATATACCATAATGCTGATGTTTACCTTCAGCGAAAAGACTAAAAAGAAAATAAAATACAAGAACTCAGATATCATTTTTCCCTTATAACTTGTCCCATTATTTTCTTGTAGAAACCTTTTTAATATAATAAAAATACAATAAAATATATACTTTGTAATATGAAATCAAAATTGTATTTAAAAAAAGATGGAAATAACTTATTGTGATGCACGGGCACCAACACATGAATAAATATTATAATTGGAAAAGGGACACGTGAGGCACAGATAGGACGCGATTTAATAATAATTCCAGTTCCATTTAACATCTCCCCCAATTACTAGTACTGTTACTCCACCGTCAAATCCGTTTCTCCTCTACAAGATCTACCGGAATCGCCTTCCGATCTCGATTTCCGTCGGATAATAATGTTTTTTTTGGACTGGTTTTACGGAGTGTTGGCTTCGCTCGGGTTGTGGCAGAAAGAGGCGAAGATCCTGTTTCTAGGCCTCGATAATGCCGGCAAAACTACGCTCCTTCACATGCTCAAGGATGAGGTTTTTCTTGTTTTTTTTTTGTTTGTTTGTTGTTATTATTATTATTATTGTTGTCAATTTTTGGAATCGTTAATTTGATTCTGTTGATGCTGGATTTGTGGTTTGATTCAGAGATTAGTGCAGCATCAGCCGACACAATATCCGACCTCGGAAGAGCTTAGTATTGGTAAAATTAAGTTCAAGGCTTTTGATTTGGGAGGTCATCAGATCGCCCGTAGAGTTTGGAAGGATTATTATGCCAAGGTAGATTCATTTACTGTGTTTTTTTTGTTTATTGTGATTTCAATTGTATTACTGGTGGTATTTGTGTCACTTCGTGCATCGGAAGTCTAATGGCAGTGTTTATTTATTGAAAATTGGTGTGTGTAGTGTGAGGAATAGAGCTGAGATTTAATCTTAATTGTGCAATACTAAAATTGACCTAGTGGTTTTAATGTCTTGCTGGAATCATTTTCTGAATGGTTTGTATATTTGGAATGTTTTTCTATGAAACTGGAAGTTAATGTCCCTAATATCACATCTGCGTGAAATTGTTTGTCCCATTTAGATGTCTTTCTGTTTCATCATGTTGAAGGATTCAAATTCTTTACAATTGATTAAGAACAACTAGTTTAAAAATTTGTATATTCTCCATGAAAAGAAAGGCTTTCTTATGTGAATATGAACTCTCAACTTTCTATTACTTGAAGTCATTACATGCTTTGATAACAAGTGTGTGTGTGTGTGAGTGAATTAAAATACTTATAAGTTATGGATTGCAAGACTATGATGGAAATATATATGGCTCATCCCTTTGTTTCACATTAATAAGCTAAAATTTTGATCATATATTATATGCCAATGTGACAGTTAAGAGCTCTATGTTGTCCTCTGCTTTTTCAAATATCAGAAATTTCTAACAGAATGGACATATGTAATGTAAAGAGATAATAATTCATTTTCTATTCTTAAAATTAACTGTACGACACCAAGTAATATCAGAAAAATGAACAGCAAAGTGTCAATGAAACAATTAAAGGGCATTTATTTTACCCCCTGGAATTGAATTTATTTCACATCTCTTCTACATCGACCCCAAAAAATGTTATCAAGATTTTCCTATTTTGTAGTTTTCTTGCTTGGCTGCATCTGTTCAGTGTTTCACATTTTATCAAACATGTGTTATAAGACTCCGTAGAAGCATTGACCTCAACTTCCCTTGACTAGTTTTCAATTAATCCTTCTGAATACAACATTGAATTCATTGGGATACACCCCCAAATTCCAAATTGTTATTTGTGTGGTATGGGTAGATCTGAGATTCAATATTTATTTTGCACATACAAATCAATTGAACTAGAATTTTCCAATTTCTTCTTCAAATCATTTTCGAAGTGGTATATGTGTTGTGACTGCGTGATCAGGATCGAATTATAGGATGATCCACTTAAAACTCTGTGTCTAGGGACTGAATTTCCTTTTGTTTTGACTCCCTGTTCGACCTATGATGGCAAGAATTCGTTAAGCTCGTCAACGGGAGCTTAGAGGACTAATTAGTGAGAGACCAGATCAGAATAATTTTCTTTCTTTTTTTTATTTTTTTATTCACTGGTCGCCTTATTATATAAAGGTTAGTAAGAGTGCAAAATATGGAAATATAGGATTAGGACAGGTAATGTCAAGGAACGCTACCCTAAATTATTTCAATTTAAGATTGACAGAAAACAAATCCTTACTAATAATACTAATGCTAACCACTAAGCTAATAGAAGCTGTAAATCTGTAAACCAAGCATCAATTAATCAAACAAGGATCAAGTCTGATTGTGCTTTCCATATGTCTTGCCTATAAATGCATGCATAACAATATTTTTTTGGAAGTTTGGCCTATAATGTAAGTGGATGCCCTTGATTTTGCAACTGTCTTTTTGGAATTGTTTCAGTATTTGTTTGTTTTAATCATGTTGAACGATTACAGTTCCTGACAATATATGAAGCTAGTGTTTTGCCGTTGTTAGTTTTCTGACTTTGAGAATATTCTTTGGAAAGTTAGGCTTCATAATATGATTATGAGTTCCATTCTTTTCTATTGCCTGAAGTTATTACCTGCTTTTCCAATGATTGTGTGTTAAAGTATTACTAGGATTGCCAAAACACTATGGTGAATATAAGTATACTTCATACCTGTGTTCCCAATATAGTAAGCTAAACCTTTGAAAATAAATTATATGGCAATGTCAGAGTTAAGCACTCTACAAGCTTCGTCCAGCAGTTGCCTGTGGTTTTGCTGAAGTATCTGAAAATTTTCAAACAGAATGGACATATGTAATGACTAATTTACAAAGATAAAGATCTTTTTTTTTTTTTTTTTATGGTTGTTGCATTTTCTTGTTTGATTGAATCTTTGCAGAGCTTGTCATGTTAGCGAAAAGGATTAACTTCAATCCTCGTTATTCAATAAATTTTCCATAAACTCTTTCTAGAACAATAAACTTAATGAGATGAACCCTAAATCCTAATTTTTTTAATCGATTTATTTATCTTGAGCAGACAACTTCCTATAGCACCTCATTGGTTATTATATACTATCATTAAATGATACTTTCGATGCAGACACATGTATGAATCAGTTATTGATTTATATTAAGCATACACTTCTGAGTGCAGGAATAGTTTATGAGATTGCATTATCTGTCCTTTTTATTTTTGAAGTGTTGTCAATATCTACAGCATAAAGTTACATGCTGACACTATTAAATCCTTGCAAATATATACATGAAGGTTGATTACAGTAAACATATTGGTCTTGGTTTTCAAAGTTAATCCTATCTGTATTTAGTTCTAGAGGAGAAATATGACTATTTAACCATATTATCACCCAAGGAAACACTAAATTTTATATAGGTTTCATCTTCTGATCATATTTGCATGATTTTGTTATCCCAAACATTTCATGAACTGATGAGATTTATCATGTAATTACAACATGCCTTGTGGTCCTACAGGTTGATGCAGTAGTTTACTTAGTGGATGCCTATGACAAGGAGCGTTTTGCAGAATCCAAAAAGGAACTAGATGCACTCCTTTCGGATGAGGCCCTTGCTGATGTCCCATTTCTCATTTTGGGAAACAAGATTGACATACCATATGCTGCCTCAGAAGATGAACTGCGTTATCACCTTGGCTTGACGGGTGTAACAACTGGCAAAGGGAAGGTAAACCTTGCAGACTCTAACGTACGCCCTTTAGAGGTATTCATGTGCAGCATTGTGCGCAAAATGGGATATGGCGATGGTTTCAAATGGGTCTCTCAATATATAAAGTAGGGCCATCTCCAGCACAATGTCTTTAATAGGTATGACGCATAAGCCTTCTTTCTTGAAGAAGAGGGGATGAAGCGCTCTTCTCCCAAAAGACGAATGAGAAAGGGGATAGAAGATTCATTTCTTTAAGGTCGATTCAGTTTGGTAGTTGTTAAAACATGTGGGCTTTGTCCTTCCTTTAAATTTGTAACGTAAGAGAAATTCCACTGCTTGTGCTCTGTAAAAATTTGATCTGAAATTTGGTGGCCTATGAGGATTTAGTGCGATACATCATTACTTTGTTGTAAGTGTTTGTGGAGCTTACTGTTGCTTCTCTTTTTATATTTTCTCTTCTCTTTTTTATATTTTCTTGTAAGAGCTGCCATTGCTTTAGAACCAATATCCTTCATGATGGAATCTCCCACCATTTTTCGCTTTTGATTTCAGATCTTATTTTACATTATCTGAATTATGTGGTATGTTTTTTCCTTATTTAGTACATATGTGATGCGTATATAATGAGTGAGCATTTAGATGTCTTGTGCGTGTTTTGATTTAAATGCTACAAAACGAGTATATCAGATAAATATAATTTATTAAGAAAAAAAGAAAAAGTAATGATAGTTGAATATGTGTTTTTGTTGTAATTTGTAAAAAAAATAAAAAATTGTAGAAGAAGACCAGGTGAGGTGGTGGAACTTGGTAAACTTCGAAGCCCATTATGAAAAGGCTTTTCCCTCATCCACCCAATGAGAAGCAGGCCGTATAACCATTGAAGAAACCCAAAATTATGTTGACAAAAAATAAATTTTTTTTTTCTTTCAATTTTCCATTTGCAAAAATGTTCTACAACAAAAATGTTTATGCTAAAAATTTGTTCAACATTAGTTTTATTAGAAAATGTCGCCAATAGTCGTGAGCGACTAAGCGGATGATTTTTTACACACGATCATGATGACATTTTTAATAAAATTAAGGTTAGGTTAAGATGACATTTTATCCAATTATCCATTTTCCTTTCTAATGTGCTAGTGACTTAAGAAAAATAAGTATATGATTTGAAGATTGGATATAAAGATGTGGGCGGGCCAGAGATTATTATGTCTACAAATTTTCAATGAATAAATGAATATAAATTATATCTATCCAGCAAAGCTCTTTATCTTTTCCACCAACCAGGACCATAGTTTTCATGTTATTTATCCACTTTATAAATGCATGTTCATCTCCATCAATCATCATTTTAACAACTCTTCAATCCTAATTTACTGAAACTTGTATTGTATATATATGGAATTGCAGCCTATCACATTCTAAGGTTGAAGGATATTTATCGTTGAAATGAGTAACAAAAAGTAAGTTCTCACTATTTCATAATGTTTTTCACTAAATAGGGACATAAAGTATTATCGCAATATATTTGTGTATTTAGAGATACACAATAGTGTTGTTGTATCTAAAGTTTTTATCACTAAATATGTTTTTTTTTTCCAAACTTTTTAGAGAAAATAATCGATAACAAAGTTTTAGGACTAAATATTTTTATGTCAATTTATTTTGAATTTGCAATTATACACTAATATTCTTTCTGTTTTGTGATTATATACCTAAAATATTACTTATGCATTTGAAATTGATATTATATTTTTGTACTTAAAAATAGAAAATCATAAATATGTTTAAGATTTTATATTTCCTTCTTTTCCTGCATATAATAAATTGTTCACAAAACACCTTCATTGTAGGTCGGGTTTTGTTGGTCGCAATATGGTTGATTTTGATTTCTAATTATTGTATTTTTGGTGAAAGAAATAAATCATGAGATATCATCTCAATAACCATTCATCATCAACTAATTTCCATCCTTAATAATAGCGAATTGGACAATAATTGTCCTTTGCTTGACAATATAAATTGGCAGTTGGTTGGATCAATTTACAATATTTTAAGCCCTCGATTTTTAATCAAACTTAAAATGGTTAGTTATTGTTCGTACCAACAAAAGAAATAAAATATTAAAAAGGTGATTTATTGAACAATGATAAAGTGAACAAAAAAGGTCAAGCATAATGGATAAGAAAATTGAGGCTTCAAGCAAAAACTAAAGATTTTTATCAAAGAAGTTAAGTTCAATATCCTTTCAAGTGTTATAATTAAATAGGGTAAGATTTTACTTTACCCCACGATATTATTTTTGCAGGGCTATGCCAAAGTTTTATGGTTGATATAGAGTATAACTGGGGATGACAATGTTTAGGTTCAATTCATTTAGAAACAATATTATTCGTACACATTCCCAATCCAATTTCAAAAGTATTCACATTATCGTTACCTATTTAAAATCAAATTACTAATCTTATATCTATATTTTGTGTGTACCTAGATAGCTAAGTGAGTATTTAAATGGGTTCCCTACCCATTAACAATAATTACACATCAATAATTATGTTTGATCTCATACCATAAGAAATATGAAATCATAGAAAATCAAGAATACAAATTATGACCCCTTTTTTTGGCCAAATATGTATATATCTATATGTGAAATACTAAAAAACTTGTAAAATTTTACATGTGTTATACTATCAGGTATCCCTACTCTTCATGAGTATCTGAGATATGAACTCGAACTTAATATTTATATATTTTCTAATCTATCTAAAATTACTCAAACCCATCTTTAAACAAATCAGAATTATACAAAAATAATAACCCACATAAAGATTTGATCTTTAGAATTGAGGTAATAAATTCAAGTCTTAATAATGCATTATTCGGTATAGGGGATTATTTGGTGTGAGTTAAAAAAATATAACTCATAAAAGATCTTCCATCTTTCATATTCCTTCAATCCCAAGTCCGAATCCTCTATGCTAAAATCTATATTCTATTTATGCACTACATCAAAATTACGTAATTTTAAATGAACAAGTCTTCTCAATTAAGCAATTAATTACAATAACTATTATTTTCATATTAAACATGAGATACATTTCATAACAAGACTCAATTTATAAATTAATTCTCAATTCTAAATCCGAATTTTAAAGCTTCTCAATAAGGGGCTCAGTTTAACATTTTTTCTCAATTCAAGACTTGAAATTTAGATTGAGTTCTCAATTCAAGACAAAATTTCATTTATTTTTATTTATAAATTTATTTATATTTCAATATGTATTTATATTTTGGATAAATTAAGTCAAGTTAGTGCGCTAAAAAAGAAAGAAAAAATATAATTAATTTAATTCATAAAATATAATTTGTATTAAATATTAAAACCGATTTTCTATACATTTATTTTTAAAATTAAGAAAATAAAAGAATCTTTATTTTTTAATTGTATTTATTATATATATATATATATAAATAAATAAATATATATAAATTAATATAAGTCGGATCAAAATCGTTCCAAAATTATACGGACTTGTCTTAATTTATTTAAATTATAAATATATATTAAAATATAAATAAATTATAAATTTAATAAAAAAAATTGTTTTGAATTGAGAACTCAATCTAAATTTTAAGTTTTCAATTAAAAAAAATATTAAATTAAACCCTTTATTAAGAAACTTTAAAATTCAGGTTTAGAATTGAAATTTAATTTATTAATTAGATTTTATTATGAAATTTATGAGTTTGGGACATCCTTACACAAGTGAAACATAAATATATTAATATAACGTGGATTACTCGTTCATTAATGCAGATTGCTGCATTTTCCCCATCCCAAAAAGGAAAATGTAAAAAAAAAAAAAAAGAACATATTGTGATGCAATGATGCAAGTAAATGAGGGCCCACCATCTGTCCTTCCAATAACTTACAAGCAAAGTTATACATAGACTTCATACAAGAAACGTAAAAATGAGACAATAAACATGGATCACATTCCTGTCTATATTAGTTTATTAATTTTGTGTCTTCATCTTATAACCAACTTAATAGGTTAAATCCAAATTTATTTTACACAAAATCTTCTCTCTCTTGTAGTTAATAGTTTTTGGGCATCATTCCATCCAAATTTTTGTATTCACACATTTTCGAAATAATATAGAAACTACATAAAATAAATTAATAATATAATAGAACATCGAAACTGATAACCTGACAACATGATGCAAATGCTACATTATTGTCACATCTCACAAAAGATATATAGAATTACTCCCTCCCGTCCCTTAACACTTTGCACACTTTCTTTTTTCGTTTGTCCCCAAACACTTTGCACATTCAAAAATGACAAATTTTAACATAATCAACACCCTCACAATACACATTTATTTACAAAGAATGTCATTACTTTTTCTCACACAATACCATTTAATATTTAAACTTTTTCTTAAAAGTTGTGCCTAATTTGACCACTATACCCTCAACCAAAAAGCAAATATCTACTTTTTTTTAAAAAGTGTGCCCAATTTAGTGTGTAAAGTGATCCGGGACAGGAGTACATTTTTCTACATATAAAAATGTTTTGCAATGCATAATTACGGTGGCAAGGTTTTAGTACATTTGCATGCATATTTTAATTCAGTTCTTGGTTGGACCCTCTTACAACGTCAATGCATTTAAAGATTTAAGATCATGTTTTACCAAGTCTTGTTATTTTTGTAGCAGAAAATAAATTAATTAAAAAATAAATTTATGGATTGGTTTTATTGGATGATATCAGTGCTAGAAAATAAAATAAAAAATCAACACAATTAATAAAATTTTATCTACAAAGAGATCAAAACTTTTTTAGCTTGATGGTGTGATATATATACATGTATATATATTTTTTTTGGGGGGGGGGGGGCTTTCAACTTGGGTTTGAAGAGCAAAAGACTGACTAAAACTCAAAATTGGGGGAATTCAAAAAAGTTGATGGAAAAAATAGTAAGACAATTAAAGATGAGTCTAGATGAAGGTTTAGTTCTATATTCGAGATAATAATTTACAAAAATGCTATAAAGTTTGAAAATAACACTAAATTGAAGTACTTAACTAAATTTAAAAAAAATGTGTTGAGCCTACCATTAAATTAACATAATATGTACTACTAAAAGTGGATTCCTAGAAAAATTGGATTAGGCTGGAGCCTGGTGGGGCCTAATATTTAAAATATATTAGAGTGCTAATATATTTTAATATTGGCTCGAAAAGCATCAGATAAATTCACTTGGTCAAGCTCCCTAACTCAATAATTCTAATAAAAATAACTATACTTTTAAAAATTATTTAGTTGGGATTATTGGATTGAGCTAAGGTTTGTAGGAATGAATCTAATATTTATACATTGATTACACAGTACCTACCAACCCATTTAATTATTTATGGCATGCAATTTTATTCTCTCTCAATATATCTCCAATATCAAGGCTATAAAAGAGGTTCATTCGTTAAGAGTTGGAGAAGTAAATTCATGTTGCTTAATGTGATGGTTAATGAGATTTATGACACATTAAAAGACATAAAAAAACAGAGTAAACTTAATGTACATACTTAAATTAGAACAAACCTAAAGAGAAAAAGAAAAAAACAAGATTTAATTAATGCTGTTGGACAAAGTAATTACTATTGCATAGAGAATCAGTCCATTCTTCAGTTGCAAATGAAGTTCCACTTTTTTTAGACTAATACATGACAAAATACTAATGATATCAATATATATAAGAATTGATAATTTGAGAACAAGAAATAATTAGAAATAGAATACACTTTTCTATCCTTACAATTGCAACTTGCAACTTAAAAAAAAAAAAAAAAAAAAACCCATTACTACAACATTATATTTGGACACCAAATTCTTTTACATCATCATTTCTCACTCCCTACAACCCCTTCACTAATCTTATTACAATTTTCTATATAAACTCACATCACTTTCCCTTATTCCTTAGCTTACACAACATCTTACAAACATTCTCTTCAAAAGATGAAGAGAAACTTGTCTTTTTCTTTTTTCTTTATTTTCACTTTTATATTCTTATTAACTATAGCCATCACCAGTTACGCCATTGATGAATCCAGAAAGCCATTCGCCTGTGACCCCAAAAATCCAGCCACTAAAACTACGCTGTTTTGTAGGACAAATTTGCCGATCAAAGATAGACTGCAGGATTTGATCGGGCGGCTGACATTGCAAGAGAAGGTTGGGCTGTTAGTAAACAATGCCGCGGCGGTGCCGAGGCTGGGGATCATGGGGTACGAGTGGTGGTCGGAGGCGCTCCACGGTGTCTCCAATGTGGGGCCGGGTACTAAATTCGGTGGCAAATTTCCCGGCGCCACCAGCTTCCCGCAAGTCATCACCACCGTTGCTTCCTTCAATGCTTCTTTATGGGAGGAGATAGGAAAAGTAAGATTCTTATTTGTTCTTATTACATTACACGTTATTACAATATCACGGATATTTACTGTCACATGAATCTAACAAAATTTATTTTCAAAAACTCTTATGTAAATTGTAAAGTATGAACTATAAGTTGATCAGTTTTAGATAACTAGATACTTGAGACGTCCTTTATTAATAAATCTTTATTCATCAATTCTTTAATTTTGGAAAAGAATAAAATTTTTGTAATAAGTCAAAAGTAGAGAATAAAACTATAGCATGGGATTAGATAGCACAGTTAAAGTCGCAGCCAAAGCACAGCACTTTTATTTGGTGGGCCCAAGGCGCCAACAATGGAGAGTCGTGGGCCCACAAGAATGACGTCATTCTTCCACAGGTGGTATCGGACGAGGCCCGAGCAATGTACAACGGCGGGATGGCGGGCCTCACGTATTGGAGCCCGAACGTCAACATTTTCCGGGACCCAAGGTGGGGCCGCGGACAGGAAACTCCCGGTGAAGACCCGGTAGTTGCCGGTGTGTACGCCGCCAGGTACGTCAGAGGATTACAGGGGACCCAGGGTGGCGACCGGCTGAAGGTGGCGGCGTGTTGCAAGCATTACACGGCCTATGATCTCGATAATTGGGGCGGCGTCGACAGATTTCACTTCAATGCTAAAGTAATTATTCTGATATTAATTAATTAACACGTTTCACAAAATTTAATAAAAATTACCAAAAAATAAATCTAAAAATTGGTGTGCAGGTAACAAAGCAGGATTTGAAAGACACATTTAGTGTTCCATTTAGAAGCTGTGTAAAGGAAGGGAAGGTTGCAAGTGTCATGTGTTCTTACAACCAAGTCAACGGCGTTCCCACCTGCGCTGACCCTTATCTTCTCCAAAAAACCGTACGAGGTGCCTGGGGTCTCAACGGGTATTTTTTAATTGTTTTTTTCTAATTCAATTTGTGTGCATATTTAATTAAATACGCACACATACGAACGTGTATACAGTATATCTACGAATTGATGGAGGTCTTATTTTGTGGTGTGCTAGGTACATTGTATCAGATTGTGATTCAGTAGGTGTATTTTTCGACAGTCAACATTATACACGTACACCAGAAGAAGCAGCAGCTGCTGCAATCAAAGCTGGTTAATTAATTACCTTTTCAAGATTTAATCAACAATTAATCTCAATTTAATGACGATCAATATGAATAGAATTCTCTATGGTGATCAGGTTTGGATTTGGATTGTGGGCCATTCCTTGCTCAACACACAGAAAATGCAGTCCAAAAGGGGCTACTAAACGAAGCAGAAATTAATGGTGCACTGAATAATACAGTAGCAGTTCAAATGAGACTAGGAATGTTCGATAACGAGCCATCTTCTAATCCGTACACTAAACTTGGTCCGAGCCACGTCTGCAGCCCCAGCCACCAAGACCTCGCCTTGCAAGCCGCGAGACAGGGCATCGTTTTACTGAAAAACGATGGCCCTGTACTCCCCCTGTCTCCTAAACGACTGAATTCTATAGCTGTTATTGGACCTAACTCAGATGTCACTCTCACCATGATTGGGAACTATGCTGGTAACTATTTTTTGGATCATTGAAGAGTATGGTTTTTATTGGTTTTTACTAACTTTGGGAGTATGAGATTGTAGGTGTTCCATGTGGATATACAAGTCCATTACAAGGAATAGGGAAATATGGGAAGACCATTCATGAACGAGGTTGTTCTGACGTTGCTTGTCGGAAGGATGATCTATTTGGTGGAGCCATTGATGCTGCCCGAAAAGCAGATGCCACTATTCTGGTTATGGGATTAGACCAGTCTGTTGAGGCCGAGTTTGTAGACAGGGCAGGGCTCTTGCTGCCCGGGCACCAACAGGACCTCGTTTCTAAGGTTGCCTCGGTATCAAAGGGTCCTACAGTTTTGGTGTTGATGAGTGGTGGTCCTATTGATGTTTCGTTTGCCCATAATGATGCCCGGATTGGTGCCATTCTTTGGGTTGGCTACCCGGAGCAAGCCGGAGGAGCTGCAATTGCCGATGTTTTGTTTGGAAAACATAATCCCGGTAAAGCTTTGAGTTCTGTGTATTGAATGTTTTCTTGGATAACCTAAACTTTTACATGCGACAGTGATGTTCTAACATTTTTCCTTTTTTTTTTTTTTTTTTTACTATTTAAATTGAGGTAGGTGGAAAGCTTCCGATGACATGGTATCCCCAAGAATATCTAAACAATTTGCCAATGACGACTATGGACATGAGACCAGACCCATCAAGAAACTATCCTGGAAGGACTTATCGGTTCTACAAAGGACCGATTGTCTATCCATTTGGGCACGGATTGAGCTACACGAAATTTGTGCCCACGATTGTGGATGCGCCAAAGTTATTTTCCGTGCCAGTGGAAGGGCGCCATCGGGCCAACATTACCACCGTGCCTAGCAAATTGGTCCGAGTGAATCATGCTAAATGCAAGAACCTTGCATTAAGAGTACACGTGGATGTGGAGAACACGGGTTCAATGGATGGAACCCACACATTGCTCGTATTCTCGACTCCACCAGGGGGTGATTGGGCGCCTCAGAGACAGTTGGTTGCTTTCGAGACGGTAGGCGTCCCCGCACATGGGAAGCAACGAGTTGGTATAAGTATTGGTGTTTGTAAGCATATGAGTGTGGTGGATAGAGAAGGAGTTCGACGGATACCAATGGGAGAGCATGGTCTTCATATTGGGGATGCCAGGCATGTTGTTTCTCTAGAGGCTCAAACTTTAGGAGTGATTAAATCTTGATTATTTTTTTTAGGAGATTGAATTGTTAATCAAGTGTTGATTTAGTCTTGATCTAGTAGTATTATTTAAAGAGTGAGAGATGTGGGGTATGAAAGATCATAGAATTAATTCGGAAAGGGATGGAAATATGTTGCCTACCGAAGCCTAAATGGGCTTACCAAGTATAAGATTGGGTTCAACTTTTTTGATGTCATCTTTCGTATTCGTTAAAATATTTCCACAACTCTTGGATATTTGTACTAGCAATAAGCGACTCCAGCCCAGAACTATGAGGCCCATTTTCTATTTAAAATACCAAAAGCTAGGTTCACATAATAAGGGTAAAAAATAAAATTCAAATACTTGATTAGATTTTATTTGCGTTAAATCGATAAAAGAGCAAACTCGCTCGAACGTTTTAATTTATTGAATACAATCTAGAACCTGATTGAATATATATATACATATATATTCCAAAATTTGTAATATAATCGTGACATTTTGAGAATATAAATAAATGACAACCATTTAAAATATTGTATGTTAATCAAGGTCATTTGAATTTAGGAAAACAAAATCGCAATTGTAATATATTAATGCAATTCGAATCACAATTATATTTTTCTAGCTATTTGAGTTTATGCACATTTCTAACTTAATAACCACGTTAGATGTCAATTCATAAGCCACATAATTAAAATAAATGAAAATAAAATGTTTATTTGTATCAAAATGTCGTCATTTTACATAAAATTAAAGTAAAACGCTTTTCTTTTAATTTAAATTCATCTAAAATGATGCTGGTTTGTTGGAGATCAATTTTTTGCTTTATTTTTCAAAATTATGTAGCGTTTGATGTGACTATATTTACTTGACAAGTGGATTTCATTGTTGGAAAATACAATTATGATTGAATTGTAATAGTTGGTTAAATCGTGATTTATATATTTTTTGAAAAAATCGGGATTAAATTGCAATATTTGAAAAAAAGATAATTTTCTTATGTTAAATCAAAAGGTTGGAAATAAAATGCAATTTTTAAAAGATTACGATGATTCTCTTTAAAATTTGGTCAAATTTTTTTTTTTTAAATTAATACTTGAACTTGATTATACTGAATTCGATAAATGCTTATTTGAAATGGGTTCGAACACAACATTGGAAACTCTATTAACTTTAGTTTTAAATAAAATTAATTAGTAGTGTGTTAGGCTGTACTCATCAGCTTTGTAGTACAAGTACAACCAAAATCATATATAGCCAAAGGATTAAAATCGCGAGCTCAATGATAATTTAAGCTCCATTTTCAAAACAGAGAAAAAAAAAAAACAAAAAAAAAGAGGACCCTCATCAATAATTATCTAATAATGCATGGCATTGTACTTTCTCAAAAAAAAAAAAAAGTCAATTCCAAGTTACAAAAAACGAGGGGATTACACTTTGTTAACTTAGACAGCAGTTAAAAACCACATAAAAAAAGGTGAAAGCGTATGGTGCAAAAGGTTTATTAGGGTTTGGGGCTCTATATAAATTGGTAAATAAATAATATATATTGAAGATTAGAAGAAGAGTGTGAATGGGATGCATAAAATTTGCACATATCTGACAGAGTTGATAAGAGCACACATGTTTGTTTGACAATGATTCACATTGCTTGCTGTCAAAGTGATTACTGCATTTTTGAGTCCTTCCAAAACCATTATTCTAAGTTTGTCAACAAAATCCAAACATATTCTTGATTTTCCTATGCTTCTACTCCTTCCCAATTCCATCTCTTCCCACCAAAATTTTGAATTGAAATTGAAATTTTAACTTTTTATTATTATATCAATTGTGGAGATTTAAACACATCATCAAATTGCAAGTAGTTCAATTACTTGTGTCATAACAAGTTATTATTAGGGTTAGATTGAATTTAGATTGGTAAAAATCCTCCAATAAATAGTTGATATATTTACAATTGCTAGTTGTGGAATCAATGTGACACATGATTATTTAGGTATGAGTGATCTTGGTTTATAAAGTATGGTCTTTTTTAGTCTTTCTAAGTTGATGAGCTCATGACCATTCCTTGATACTCTCCTATCAAGAGGGAAAAAAATAACTTTTATTTTTTCTAACTAAATCTATTTTCAGTTTCTTGTAGCTATCAAATTTCACTTACACTCCATTATTTATCTAATCAATCATCGAAAATGTAATAACTCAAACATAATTAAATCCTTTTGGATTAAGATAACAGAATTTTGAAATACATAAATATTTTAAAGGGGAGTAATATTAAGGAAAAATTAAATCAAAGGAAAACAAGCAATGATAACAAGTCTTTATAATACAAACTTAAAGAGAGTTATAGATATAGATCAACACAAGCTTTTGGTCATATTATAAGCTTAAAAGCATAACATCTTTTTCTTTTTTATATTAAAAAAAAAGGAAAAAGAAAAAGAAGAAAGAAAAAGCAAGTTAAAACAACTGAAATGAGGCTGGCAGTATAGATATTTGTGAGTTTGTGGTTCGCACGATTTCATCACATGGGCACGTGAATTTTGAGCCAGCAGGCACGTGCGCCATCTCTGCAATACTGATAACACTTCAGACTTTAATCAGAGGATTAAGTTTTCGAGTTCACATTGGATCAAATTCTGATCCATTAATCATGTAATTAAACCATTTATAATATGATTAACCCCCTACATATTAATATCATCATTGAAGACTAATTTTATAAGTTGGAATCCTTTATCGATCAGGGGAGTACCCTATCTGTATGATATATATACTTTTAAATTTCAATACTGGTTCAAATATTATTTTTTTCGATCGAGTTTAATATTATATGGTATATATATAATTTTTAAACTTCATCTATAAATATTGGTACATAAATTATAAACGAGCGAAACATTGTGTCACGATCTTGTGAAAAAACTTGTTAAAAATAGGGTTAATTGTAATATTGATCTTGTGTGTATATAAATTTCATTTTTGATAATCAAGTATTCGTTTTTTAATTTTGGTTCTTTATATTTTAATTTTTTACAATTTTAGTTTAATTGTGGTCAGAATTTTTAAAATAGCTGATGTAACTGTCGGAATTTAACTATTACGTCGACAATTTTGAAAATTTCGATCAAAATTAGATTAAAAAAACACATAAATAACCCAAATTAAATAATGAATATTTGTGTTGTCAAAAATGGAAAATCCTTCACATAAAACCTATATATAGGGCCATAATTAAAATTAACTCTTAACAATATTAATGAGCATGGTTTTGTCAATTAATCTGACTTGTTTATACTGTAAAATAACTATATTAATAAACATAATTTTGTCAATTAATCTGACTTATATATACAGTAAAATATTATAATAACATTACTAGTCGTTCCCACTTCAAGTTTTCATAATGTTCCTTTAGGCTTCATAAAAGAGCCTTATTTTAGTAGAGATATTGTGCAAATCTATAAACCCTAAATTAAATCCCTATGATGGCGTGGTTTTAATTGAACATCCATATATTTATGTACACATATGTATGTATGTTTTGTATGGTATATATAAGCATTATAGAAAGAATTAGGAGAACCTTATCTGCTTAGTAAGAGAATCTTTAGGAATTCACATCAGTCAATTGCCTCCTTGTGCACCAGCATGTCTAGAGAATGGGAGGTTCCCCATAATCTATGATTAACTTGATAATTATTGTTAATTAATTAATTGTTACTAGGTATCTTGTTATGGGAATTTTTCATTGTAAAGTAGAGTTGCAAATTGCAATTGTAAATAGGGTTGCCATGATCTTGTCATAAACATTCACATGCTCACTTTAACAAATTCAAAATGCATGAGCTGGGTATTATACTTAATCATCTCTTCTCATGTGATCACTACCATTATATTCTTAATTATAATCTGTAAAAGATATGTAACTGGGTTTTTTAATTAATTTTTTTTTAAACAATTAGTTCTAAACAAATGGGGAATTGGGAAGGTACAATGTTAACAATCATATGAAAGGGTTTAATGAAAGATAACGGAACTCAAGAAAAATATATTATAGAACACAAAAGCTTATCATAATTCATATTTGACGATCTTAATAATATAATTATGTGGGATGAAAGTCTCGTATCCATGAATCAAACTCATTTTCACTTTAATATAACTCATGTATATGAAATCTTAAATTATCAAATTAAATCAATGATTAAGATTCAGAGAATTGATGTTCCACACCATGCATATGTATGCAAGTATTGCATATTTAGATGTTTATGAATATTATTCGCGGCCGTGCATCAACATATTCAAAAGACCAGCTCAAATTAATGGTATATTGCAATTTATTTATTTATTTATTGAGCAAATGATATATTGCAATTATACATTGAAGTAATTAAAACGAATCTTTAAACCTCATCTTCCAGCATATATATCTAATTCATGCGCAGTGAGTCGGGTTCCTCTATTCACGAAGCCCTCTTTTACAATCTTACAATATCATAATCAACTTATATATATACATATATATATATATATTACACATATATTGACTATTGATATAATAGATACCTCGTGTGATTGAAATACTGGAATATGAGCTTGAATATTGGTATTAATTTGGTAGAAAATAAAATAAAATGAATGTCTCCTTCAAATTGCAATATATATATATATATTGAACTTCTCTTTCAGTCAAATCCATTGATTATAATCATGTTTCATCTTCTATTTTAACTTCTAACTTCATGTACAATAATATTATTTTATGCGATCAAAATGCAAAATAAAGTTAAAATATTGGAAATGTCCAGTTGTCCAAGTGTCATTGGCCTTGGCTCCTCAACTTTGTTAGAACAACTGTTTTGTAATGATAAAAAAAGGGTGATTATTGGAATAAATTCTTAAGAAATAGAGTGGTTACAGCTATGGCTGGAAGGCATATGCATGGCTATACATAAACACAAATAAGAGAATAAAATTTATTATAAAGTATTAAAATTATAAAAAAAGAAAAGAATATATATGTGTGATTGTGGAATGACAAGTGGATGACAAGGAATCTAAAAATGTTGAAAAGGCAAAAAAGTAGGCCAATCTAGTTAATATGAGAACATTTTATGTGAATTGACATATTTCAGGTACGATAATTGCCTCTTATAAAACTGCTCAGACAACGCATGTGTTTTCTCTTCGTACCCTAACCCACTTTTTTCATGAATTTTCTCTTTTTCTAATTAATAATGCTTATCTAACTTCATGTTTTTCAGTCCCCTTTTTCATCAAAATACACACTCTTTTTTTTTGTCCTCATTTTTCCTTCGAATTTTTGAATGTGGAAAGTTTTAGTACTACCAAGTTGTCTGTGCTCCAAGTCAAATAATATAGGTCCCAACCTTTGTGTAATCAATTTAATGTTTTCATCACCAAAAAACTCATATGATATATGTGTCATATATGTACAAATGTATGATTATTATAATTCGAATTAACTGTTAAAATGAGTTGGTCTAACCCATTTCATTAAAATGGAGAATTGGCTAAGTATTTAGGAGACCATAAAAAGGTGGGACTAGGTGAATGTGCCCACTGGTGGGACGAGCTTTGGTGTCAAGCCCACCATCATATTTTTTTTAATTAACACATATATGATCTATATATATCTATAATGATAAAATCTCTAACTTTTAATGCACATGTTAATATATAAAATATTAAGTTTGGTTATTTGTTTATAGGAATAATTTTTTTTTAAAGAATATTTATTTTTTACAAAAAAATAATGTATTTTATATGTAATTCAATATAAATAAAATTGAGTAAAAAGTAAAGAATATTACATATGCCGTGTTTAAAAAAAAAAATTAAAAAATTCAAAAAAGAAATTCAAATGGGCTGGCCCACTTAGTTTATGCCCGTTAGTGGGTTGAGTTAAGTTAGGTTAGGATTTTCTAATACATCTAAACCCTCTCTATCCCGTTCCGTCAAATGGTGGGTGGTGGGTCGGCTTGCTCCTTCAATACGTATTGACAGTTTTAATGATGTAGTTTATATAACAACAATGATTTTCAAAATTTTATAACTCTCAAATTTATTTGAATTTGAATTTTAATATTGTACAATATTCTAGAGAGAGAAATAATGGCGTGCTAATTGAAGCATATTAGTTAAACTTTCAAATGCCATTAGTTAATAAAAATAAAATGATTTTGTCAAATTTTATTTCATATATAGTATTAAATTAATTTGAGAAACTCCTACACACACATTTTTTAACATATAAATAAGAGTTAATTGTCGGAAAAATCACGAACTTTACTTAATTTAAAATTTTAATCAATTTTTTGAATATCACCAAATATAATATGAACTTTCATAATTTTTATAATTTTAACCAACGGGTAGATTTCAGGTATGTTTATTTTGAAAATAACTACTACTATTTTAAAATAACTATCATTTTGTATGCTAAGTTATTATTCTATTTTGAAATAGTGAGAATTATTTCCAAAATAAATATACTCGAAATCTGTCCGTTGGATAAAATTGTAAAAGATATACAAATTCATTTTATATTTGATGATATTCAAAAAATTAGTTAAAATTGTAAATTAAGTAAAGTTCGTGATTTTTCCCACAATTAACTCTATAAATAAAAACAACTTAAATAATATGTTAAACACCATATCAGGATATTGTAGAATTATCTAATTTAAATTAACTAATTTGTGTATATTCTTCGTTAAAGATGTATTTGCCTAAATATGTTAGTCCTTTATTAATGCAATCAATCTTATTTGCAATAACCGTCCACTTGAAAAGGTTTAAAATGCCCAAAGCAAGCAAATGCATTTTTGTAATAACCATCCACATTGAATTTTTGTAATTAAATTTGTATTTTGAATGTTATGTGTACTCGGAATTTTTTTTCTTTTGCTACTAATATATACTTTTAAATTTTGCCTTAAACAATTATTTAATTAAAAAAATCTGACATATTTTTGTATCATATGTATAAAGTACTGATATATTTTTAAATTTCAATTTAATTTTGATTGAAATTTTCAAAATCGCTGTTATTTCAATCTAGATTTGATCGTCATGTCAAAATTTTCGATGATCACGTAGTGATTTCGAAAATTAAAATGAAGTTGTAAAAAATTAAAACCCAAATGATCAAAATTAAAATTCATTCTTATAAAAATTAGAGATGTTAAATATATGGACGAAGATGTAGTGCAAAGAGTGAATGTATAGTGTGGCTATTTTGGTCAATTAACATTGAATCAAGTATAGTAGCTTAATTATTCAAATTTGTTGAAATTTTCATCATGAATTATTTTGTACCACAGGACACTACAAAAATCATATATAAACAGTGACTATATGAAATAACAATATCATAACAATATTTATATGCATTATTACATAAACATATAAAATGAAAATAAGAAGAAAAAAAAAATTACAATATACTACATAGGATTCGAATAGCATAGGAACAAAAACCCAGACTGCCTTACCTATTAATATCACATTTTTATTCTGTCCAGCATCAATGCGCTTAACATGCCATTGTAAGATGTGGGCAATTTTATGTGCAGGCTAGGGGGTCTATTAATTGAATTTTTATTTCATGTAAAAATCGTACATGATGAATTTATTTATATTACCAAATCGACATAGTTTTCATAATAATAGTATCAGTAAATTTAAAATATTAAAAGCTAAAAGATGAGAGTGTAAATATCTTAGGTGGAATTGAATTAGTATTGAATTATTCTGTGTTACACAACTGGTGGAACTTAAATCCTAATGTACATGTAGTATTGCTTTTAAGTAAACCAATGCATTCCAGATCGGGACCCACCTATAGTGTAGTGCCACGTACAAGGTGGATAGATATATGCATTAGTGTTATGGAGGCTGCATTCTATGCTAACCAATTGGTTGCACTCTCCATTTTTTTATAATTGTTATGGTTTATTTAAATATTCATTAAATTTGTTGTAATAAATATATAGTTGTGAATCTGTGTTAATGGTACACTGTATAAGGATCTCATTTGAGTTGGGTGTATATCCAACCCTATTAAAAAATATGACAAGTGTAAATTAAGAAATTAAAATCATTTGTTACTATATATCTTAGAGAGGTTGATTTATTGGGTAGGATAGAATGAACTTATGTGACCAAGTGCGATTGAGACCAGCGCACGATATTTTAGGGACCTATTTTTATAAGTATGTTTGACTTTTTCTTTTTAGTTTTTAAACCATCAAAATATTGAAGTAAGATCGTTTGAAGGATAAAATTTTAATTTTCATATGTTTTTAGTTACTATTAATTCAATTTTAATCATGTATGTAAAATATTTTTCATTTTTTTTCAAATTTTGATTTATCTATGTTTTTATTTTTTTTCCAAATTTGATCTAAATTTTTAAAATCATTGATGTGGCCACTAGAAATTTTGAAATGACAATCAAATTTTGACGACCATGTTAGCGATTTTGAAAACTTTTAATTAGTATTGAAAAAATAAAAAATATAAAGAACCAAAATTAAAAGACGGGAACTTGGTCGTCAATATTTTATATACGAAACCAAAGTTGAAATAAGCTCAGAAGTAATTTAAGAGATGTATAGTTGGTAGATAGTGATGGGGGATGGGAAGCATGGATGGGGTAATTTGTGTCCAAGAGAAAAGGTTGAGAGATGAATGGAGGATAGGAGAAAGACATCTGAGGATGTATCGAAATTCATGTGCACTCATTAATCAATAAAAGAGGAAAAGCGTGATGCTTGTGGCTCACGACTTTGGCCTCACTTTCATTTCTCCACTTCCATTAATATGTTGCTTCTCTCTATTAAATATCCTCATCTGTATTTTTTATTTATGCACCACTGATATTTTATTTATTGCACTGTTTTTTTCGATTAAGTAACTAAATATTGGACACCCACCACGCCACTACTAATGTTAATAAACACTACACTTCTGGTTCTCAATTTTTCTTCATTAATTAATTCTATTATGAATTAAAAAGAAGGTCCATATTGCACTTTACATTTTTGTTCAATCTAAAATCCTGCCTCATGACACCCTATTAGATATAATTTTATCTGTCATCTACAATGATGTTTCATATTATATATTCTATGTATCAAAATAAATGTTATTTTATGTTTTTTCACGATTAAAAAAATTAATAAACAATGATATTCTATGTCATCTACAATGATGTACCAAATCTGATATGCCCTTATAATTATTACCAACGTCATTTTTCTCATTTCTCTTAACGATTCTTTTTAAAAAAATTAATTTGATAAAAGTAAATGAAGATATTTTGGTAGATTATAGTTAAATATATCTTAGAATACTATAATGACATTTGTTCTAGGACAATTTTCTTTTTTACAAAAAATAAATTTATTTTAAAATAAATGGAGTATTACCTTGTAAATATAAGCTTATGCTATGTGTATCTTGTGATATGGCACTCCTCATTCTAATCTTCCATTTATATTTATATATATATATATATATATATATATATATATATATTAGTTAAAATTGGGATGGAGGAAATGGAATCCAAGACATGTTTGGGTTGAAAGATGTACCTATCATTAATCTAAGCCCAATGATATCTACATTAATTTATTAAAATTTAAAGTTGATTATAGTATATTCCAATAATATAGTTTCAAGAACTAAAATAAAAATAGATTAATTAGTGGTAGAGTTGAACAGAGGAAATCTTGATGGTAGAATTGAAGTCGAAGATAAACACATCAAATAATTTTAAGCCAGATATATTTAATGCGTGAACATTATTTAATCTTATTATAATCCACATGACACATCATTATTATTGTAGACATCTCTGTGTAGCAGGACATAATATTTTAGAAAAAAGAGACCCATCAATTGAGTAGAAGATATAATCACGGCAGTCTCGTAATTCATAAATGATAGTCGCATATAAGTAGAAGTGATAATTCAAACAATCACTGTAACTTGCAAACAACATTTAAAATACTCTCTTTTGGCCATGGAATCTAAATAATTCAATCCATTTGTAGCATCCTATTTATTCCAATAATTCTGTTACGGACATCTGGAAAATATAAAGCTTGTAGAAATTCACTAAAATAATTAATTCTACATGCTCAAATATAATAATTAGTACAATAATTCAAAAATATTTGTACTTGTATCTACTTTTGTATGTGGACTTTTGGATGTATAACAAATTGAAGTGTGAAAACGTGGTATTATAACCACAGGAAACAGAGAGTAATAATTACAGTTTCTTTATTATTGACTTTAGAATATTGAGGCAAATTTTGTTGGCTGGCTTGCTGTTGAATTCAATTAGCCAATCCGTGAATCAGCCACCGGATATTGACTTTTAACCATAGACTTCTTGGCTAAATATCTTTAATTCTCTCTCTCTTTTTAGAAAATAAAAATAAAATACCCAATTACATAATTATTGATTTATAAATTATACTCGAAGCTCGTATCTGTATTTATTTCAATATTTTCTCTTTAGGAATGACATTTTTATTGGTTGTCCAGGACCACAAAAATGTCAAGACACTCATTGAATTTAAGTGTATAACTAATGTTAATAATATATATTTAAATAACTAATTAAGTGTATATATACAGTGAAATGTCGATAAATGAATGTTCGATACAAATGAATAATTTTCTTCGGTCACGACTTGGACCAATGAAGTAAATGAGTAATCTCGCTAAATGCATTAATAATTTTTTTTTTAATTCTTAAAGACCGTATGTAAATATAAATGAATAATCATTAAAATACATAATATATATATATATATATATAAATACCCTAACAAACATGTCTTTCAATAAACAAATACAAAAGATCATTTCTTGACAAAAAAATCGTCTGATGTCGTTTGTTTTTTTCTTTCACCAAAATACATCACATCCTTAATTTTTTCTAATACAAACAAAATTTCTTGAATATTTTGAATGATTTACCAAATCAAAACTTTAGAACTATATTTACAGTGTAGGTTAGATACATTTTGTTAGTCTTTTAATATTTCACACATAGAATTTAGTAATGATGCATTTTATACATATATGATGAGGTGCATGTATTCCAAATATAGACTCTAAATATTTCATTCATAAAATCTTATAGATACATGGTGCATGTACATGTAAAATAATTGTACTGATAAAAAAAATATATAAAAATACCCTTTAAATAAATAAAAATTCAATAAATGAATAAATTATTCATTTATCGATAAATAACTAATTTCGTTAAATAATTTTTTTTTCTAATTTCAAGGGTATTCATTTATAGAGATTCACTATAGAATGTACACAAATATTTATATCAAACTACTCTATGTTTGTAATTACTATTTATTCCTCCTTATTTTCTTATCTTTTACGATTGTATTTCTTAGAATATATATACTAATAAATTTCAAACATCTGAGCTACTTGTAACTTTAAAAGTTATGTACCAGTATAAAAATTTGTTTCTAATTCTTAGTAGATTTCTCAACGATTAAAATATGATCCTTAATTTGAAACATATGTATAGATTGAGATAACGAGTGCTAACGAATTAAATGTACTTTCCTTGAAACCGGTTGTAAATGATCACCCTTCCAATATTAAAAATTTTAAAATTTCAATACATGTTGAACCAGTAAAAAAAAATTGAAAATAAAAGAAAGTAGTATTTAAATATCCTAAAGGAGAGTAGGGCGAATTTTCAGAAGTTTATTCCTACATGAAGCGATGGTACTTTATACTTTATAGGAGTATTTCCATGTATAGCTGTACCACTGTAGTTGTCGTAGGCCGTATAGTAGGCATGTAGCCAATGACCTCTCTATCACTACATTTACAATTTGAGAGAGAGAGAGAGTATCTGGTGCCAGCGATGAAGTAGAAGGATGAAAGCTTTCTCTCTCAGGTCAAAGCTGGCATTTGTTGTTTAAAGCCCCTACTCTCCTCTCTCTCTCTCTCTCTCTTCATTTCTCTCAGATCTCATGGCTCTTCCTCCCCTCTCCACAAGAGGGTAAATTCGCATTAAAATGTGACATTTTTTCACCCATATATAATAACCTCACATAGCCTGGAGCCACTTCTTCATGGTTGATTATTGCAATCCATCAATGGCTGTAGCATCTCCTTCTCCATCCGCCGAGAAGAAACACTGGTGGCTCACCAATAAAAAGGTACTTTCACTCTATTTATGTCGTATGATTAACCAATTCTGGAAACAAACTCATCCTCAATACCTCATCGTAATGTAGATAGTGGATAGATACGTGCGAGAAGCTAAGATGTTGATTGCGACACAAGAGCAGAGCGAGATTGCGGCGGCATTGCGCCTCTTAGACGCGGCGCTGGCGGTGGCGCCGCGCATGGAGACGGCGCTCGAGCTCAAGGCGCGCTGCTTTCTGCATCTCCGCCGCTATAAGGAGGTGGCGGACATGCTTCAGGACTACATTCCCAGTTTGAAAATGGGTATCTCCAGTGATACGTCCTCGACCACCGGGTCGTCAGATAACTCGTCAACTCAGCTATCTAGGGAACGAGTCACGCTTCTTTCGTCCAGCGGCGACTCACTGAGCGGGATCGAGCCGGCGTTCAAGTGCTTCTCTGTATCAGATTTGAAGAAGAAGGTCATCTCTGGTTTGTTTAAAAACGTCGAGCAAGCAGGTCAATGGAGGTAATTCCGAGATTGCAATCCTCATTTTCCTCTGTTTTGTTTCTATGAGACAATTGCTTGTTCACCACGCGAAACCACTGGCAACCAACCAATACTAATTAATCAAATCTCACAAAAAAACAAAAATTAATTGAGTTTCAACTGATTCAGTCTTTGACGAATTTTATCAAACTCCTAGGTACTCGGTTCTAGGTCAAGCATGTTGCCACCTAGGCTTAATGGAGGACGCCATGGCATTACTTCAGACCGGTAAACGCCTCGCCACCGCCGCATTCCGACGCGAAAGCATTTCTCTATCAGATGATACCTTCTTACTCAACAAATCACTACTTTCCGGCGATTATTTCATCAACAGCCAGCCGGAAAACCCTCCGAAAGCCGAGTCCGAAAGCATCTCCCACCTCCTCTGCCACATCAAACTCCTCATCCGCCGCAAGACGGCCGCGATCGCCGCCCTCGACGCCGGACTCTACTCCGAAGCCATTAGACATTTCTCCAAAATCCTCGACGGCCGCCGCGGTGCTCCGCAAGGATTTTTATCCGATTGTTACGTGCACCGCGCCTCAGCCTACCGCTCCGCCGGGAGAATAGCTGAGGCCATAGCGGATTGCAATCGAGCTCTAGCGCTGGACACTTGTTCCGTTAACGCTCTCTCAATTAGGGCAAGCTTATTCGAAACCATCAGGTGTTTGCCGGATAGCCTTCACGATTTGGAGCATTTGAAACTGTTGTACAATTCAATTTTACGCGATCGGAAATTGCCAGGCCCTGTTTGGAAGAGAACAAACGTCCAGTACAGAGAAATTCCAGGGAAACTGTGTTCATTAGCGTCCAAAATCCAGCAGCTAAAGCAAAGAGTCGCAGCTGGTGAAACTGGAAACGTAGACTACTATGCATTGATCGGATTGAGAAGAGGCTGCGCGAGATCAGAACTAGACACAGCTCATTTACTGTTGAAACTAAAACACAAGCCTGATAAATCTTCAAGTTTCATCGAAAAGTGCGAGTTTGCCGATGAGAAGGACGTCGATTCAGTTCGAGATCGAGCCAAAATGTCAGCATTATTGCTATACAGATTGATTCAGAAAGGTTATACCAATGTAATGTCAACGATTCTGGACGAAGAGGCAACTGAGAAGCAGAGGAAGCGAGCGGCGGCGATCCAAGCTCAACAGGCTAACGAGCCGCCGTTCAAAGCCAAAGCCGAGTCGATTCTGGCTCCAGTTCCAGAACATTCCGGCGGTACTAATAATCGGATGGAGAGCAAGACCGCCGTCTCAACGCCGCCAGCGCCGGCGTTTCAAGGAGTATTTTGCCGTGATCTTGCAACAGTTGGAAATATGCTTGCACAATCAGGGTTTAATCTTCCAATTCCAGTAAAATATGAAGCATTAAGCTGTTGATTAATGGATAATTAATGGGATAAATGTTGAATGTTAATAGACCGGCGGGGATTTATGTACAAAGTGGTAAACTAATATGTAGAGCCGGTCGGGAAAAAATTTTGTCACTAGGTAGTGGTACTATGTTGTTTCATTTTAATTATTTTGTCAAAATCAATTAATATTCTTCTACTTGTATTGTGATCTGAGGAGAGAGAGAGAGAGCGCGCGCGCAATGATGGTTTAGAGTTAAAATTGGTTAGGTGTCGTTTTCTGAGAGTTAGAGATATAATGTAAGAAAGCTGAAAAGGGGGTGGTTGAAATTAATAGGAGTGGGGGATGAGGCCTAGGGATGGGTGTATGTATCTGCGTGTCTCATTATTACTATCTGATAAACTGCCAATATGCATTGAGTATCACTTCCTCATGGGCCATCTTCATAAATCATCACCAACATAATCTAAACTTATTTATGAAATATGAGTTTAAGAGGGATTTGAGAGCATCTTGTAACAAAGATGTTTCTGTGAATTTATAACATGTCTAGTTTTAATTTTAGAATAAATTTTTCAATTGTTTAGATAAATAAGATGGTGTAACTTATAAAATGTTAGTAACAACAATTGTATCATTTAAATGATTAAGTTTAAAAATGATTTAAAAGATAAGATCTTATTTTAGAAATAAGTTGAGATAAAATTACTTTTAAAAAAAAATTTATCAGCTCCTCACATCTTATTTTAGGATGATATAAGATCTTATGTTTAAAATTTTATTAAACACTTTTGAGAAGTTCATAAATCATTAAACATAAATAGGATCGATGATAGACCTCAATCACACTATCTATATATATCATGTTAATGAATTAATATATTGGAAAAAATTGTAGGTTTTCCATTTAAATCTCTATCATGATTCCAAGTCCAAAAAATAAAAAGATCTATTAAGAAATAAAGAAAAAAATGGCTCCTTTGCATAGTTTGTATTTTATGAGAATGTCTCATGCAAGAGTTTGTCCCAAAAATACATATATTACTTTGTCTTTTGTGTATGTATATACACACACAATTTGCCAATTATGTGATTTGTTTCGCTACTTTTTTTCTGAAAATTAACTAGATTAAATATAAAATGCAATAATAAAAAAACCAAAAAAGACATCGGATCCAAGTTTGGATCTTCTATTACATTTGGTGTTACATTTCGTGTGACATAATATTTAATACACGTCACGTATTTATTAGTGATATCATTAAATACATGTAATATGTAGTGATTGATTTGAAATATGGGATGTAACACTAGGTGTATTAGAAGATCTCACGTCACCAGATCCTATCCCAATGCTATAATTGATGTGGCAATTAATTAATGACTAATAGCTCTTTCCAAAAGATATTGTATTTTTCACCATTATGTTAGATTGATAATTTCACTGCAGAGCATTATAAAGGTAAGAAGAAATCCAGCAAGATCTATTATTTTACAATGGTGTTTTATCGGTATTCCAAAATAACCTTTATACAACAAGTGTAAAAGATGATATCATTAATTTACACATGACATGAATTAAAAGTAATAAAATATAAAATGAAACACTAACTTGAAATAGAAGATACAAGTGGAAAAGAAACCTTCTTCAATCAAGGTGGAAAATGAGTACTAAAGTTAATTTAACAATACAAATTTAACCTGCTTGATTTAAGCTTTATTGTTCCCACCAACCAGAAATTAAATTCTCATGATTAGGCAGATATACTAAGCATTCAAAAGCATATTCCAATTATAAGAGCAAATAAAATTTGTCCATCGATTTTTTTTATTTTTTTTTCTTTTGCACTTTATCATCTAAGGGCAACATAACCAAACATATACTGACAGATATGTATTAGTTTCGGATTTCTCAGGGTGATGAAATATAATCAATTGTAAAAATCGAACATAAAAGTGAAAAAAATGTGAAGTTGGAAATAAGTGTAATTATCCCCAATTATGAATGATTATGATTAGTAGCAAGTTGGCAAAGAAATAATTATAATTAGAGTGCTCATTGTTGCCAACAACTCTACTCGAACGGTGGGTAAAATTGAACATAGTTTCAAGGACACAGCCAAGTTAACAAGACTTATAGTGATATGAAGATAAATCTTAAGTTGAGATTTGTAGATATAATTCAACACTCTATGTAACAAATTAATTGAGTTTGCTGATATAATTCAACAATCTATGTAAATTGCAGCCAAATTGAGAACTGTACATAAAAAGTAGGAATTATTAAGAATCATGTGAGTGCGACTTAACGTTCGTGGATTGATGCCCCCATCTTACATTTTGTTTCGAGGGATTAATTTATTTTATTGAAGTTTTGGCCCATACATGAGGTTTAAAATTCCCCAACAATTGTGGTTTTATTTTGGATTGAGAGAATTATATATATAATAATAACTCGAAGAGCTATCAAGCCCCATCATTCCTTGTCTCCCTTAAAGGGCCCCATGTGACCACAAATTTACTTCACATATGGACTTATATAAAACTCTTTTTTTTTTTTTTTATAAATATAAATCAAATTCAATACACAGCACTACCATTTTACATTGTAAAAAAAAAAAAAAAAACATATAATTTCAATACAAACTATTATTTTTATATTTTTCACGGAGAATTAGAAATCAAAATAGGAATTTCAACTTCAATAAGTAAACAATTAGGATCATGATTGTTGTGATAGCTGCAAATTTTAGGCCACTCAATACAAGTGTTTTGAACTATATAGTCTTGTATTATTTGCAATTGCACAGCATATATTCATGCTTGATGAGGTCTGTTTGGGAATTGAAATCAGCAAAATAAGAAAAGGAAAAAGATGTAAAGAGTCACGTGCACCCTAACAAGCATATCTGCAAATGTGAATTTTAATTTTCTTTTTTTAAAGTGAGTTGGATTCTTCAAAATATTTGTTCAATTATTGTTAGGGATGATGGTGATGGAATAAATTTGGATCACCCATGCTCCAACCAGAATTTACCCAGGGAAAATAAAAAGAATCCGAAACCCATCTAGAAAGTTTTCTTGGTATATATTTTAATTTTACCAGAGTGTTGCTGTTTTATTTTTCAAAAAAAAAAAAAAGTAATGTGATGCTCTCACAAATATAAATTTATGAGATGATGTTTCATTATTTATAAATAAAATTAATTTTCAAAAATTAATATGTAGATTGTGAGTTGTGGAGTATTGTATTAATTTATTTTACAAAATTAAATTCTTGAAACAATCTTAAGGGAATGCGATATGGTTTTTCAAGAGGTACTCAATCTTAACCATTTTTTTTCTTGATAGGAACTTTATAAGGACTCAAAATATTAAGATCGTTTATGATGTACATATTCACACGTGTTTTTCACTCTCAACCTAATTTCATGAAATATTAAATGAAGGGGAAAAATAATTTATCCCAATCTCCAGAAAGCGTTTTTATTTTATTTTATTAAAAATAAAAGTTACTACAATTTTTTAACAAAACAAAACCTATAAAAGGTATTGAGATTCAACAAAACAAAACCTATAAAAGGTGTTGAGATACTACACATTATCTTACAAAACCATTACAAGTAAAGCTAGGTATGAAAACGAATGATCTTTCTCATAAAAAAATAAAAACAAAATCTTCATCGTATATCAAATCAATATATATTGATAATTTACTTGTAGAATTCAAGGGAGTTATTATTATTTTTTTTAGCAAACCATTTTTGTTATTTATTGTCTAAATGAATTCGAAGATGATACTGTACTTATGGTTGTGGCCTTCGATTTTAAGTGAGTTGGTTTTTCATACAACTATAATTTTCTGTGTTTATTTGGGCTAGGAGTCACTGTGGGCCAGTGGCCCACTTCAAATACTTTTATTCGGATCTGGGCTTTGTATTACGAAACATTGTTGGACTGGAATATACAAAGCCCATTAAAAAGGTCCAATTTTCCTAAATGGGCATTTAAAATTCCATCTTACAAGGACTTCCTTTAACCTATCATTACACACACCAAGTGGTTTGGCAATGACTTTGAAACAAAACAGTCAGTGGTCATAGTTGTAGTGCTTGGATTTGGGACAAGAAAAGTTTCTATCACCAAAAATACTTAAGTTTTAATACTAATAGATATTTAATCGTAATATTATGTTTAAAATATAGGAAAATGATAAAAATGAAGAGAATGTTTGGTCCCATATATCCCGCATTGCGTGGAAATGAGATGAAGTAAACCGTCTCCTCTTTGCCTTGTTGGATGGATTGGTATCAAAGATTCTTCCCTTTTCCACTTGCTACTCTTTACTTTCTCATCCAATGCATCAACTTGCACTATTTGATTTCAACCGGACTAACAAATCGAACCGAACCGAAATGAAATAATAATATTGATTCGGTTTTGAGTGTTGGTTAATGAAAATTTCGATTAAATTGATTTGGTTTGATCGTAGAAATAAAACCATTGAATAAACTAAATCGAACCGAATTATATTTTAAATAATTTCCATCATCTTGGAGTCCTACTACATCGAGACCCGTATCCAATTTTGATTCCTGCGCTTTCCAAAACTAAATTTCAATTTTCTACCAAGTATTTCAATTCGACAAAAAGTCAGTTTCAATTTATATTTTGATTGGTTTGGTTTTTACATATAAATTCTAATTAATTTGATTTTTAGAGTTCAGATCCATTTGATAGCCGAATCGACAGATGCACACCCTATTTTTTTCTTGGCTTCCAATCAATCTCTCTCTTGTATGGTCTCTACCATCTCACAAATTTTATGAGATGGATCAATTCACAATTCATAACTCACAAAATAAATATTGATTTTTGAAATTGATATGAATCATGGATAAAGAGACTTCGCGGACAAAGAAGTTTCATGCTCTTATTAAGTTTTTGTGCTCTATCTCACATCTAATCATCTTGATATATATATAAAAGCAAACTTGGTCTCACAAGTTTGTCCCTGATTCATAGGGCAATGTTTTGTCATACAAAATTGAAGGCACACGTAAAGACATGGTTGATTCTAGTGGATGTTTGCTACAATTATCAATTTTCTATGCTGTTAGGATTGATTTTTACCATTTTATGCTAAAACATACACATCAATTTCAAACATCCTATTTTCTGCAATCAAGCAATAAAAAAAAATTAAAAAAAAAATCTTTTCTTCTCCTAAAAAACAATTGTAGATTTAGTACATTTACATAGAAACAAAATTTAAAAAAAAAAGAAAAAGAATTGGTAAACATGTATATTGATCAGTATAATATCTACTGCCAAAATCAATAAAGAATCATCTACTGGAACAAGCACCACAACTCCCTTTGTAATAAGAAACACCAACTTCCTACTTCCTTGTTAGTGAAGATGGATCAAGCTAAAAGTTGCCAACACAAGCATTCTTGCAGGGAACATTAGTACAACTAGCAAATGCATATGCTGCGATGCAACCAACGTGCTAAACCGTTTGAACGACTTTCGACCCGTTTTAACCATGCCCGAAAAATTTAACTGACCCTGCTCCATTGTGTTACCTGATGAGACGGGCCTGCTTACGACCACACCGGCACTAACTCCGCTTGGTGCCACGATAGGCCACCAAACTTTCCGGCGATGATCTCTCCTAGCTTTTCTAATGCGGTTCAGATCTTGACGAATCACATTTCTAACGGACTTCAAATACGAGTTCATATCGTGGTCCCTCTGAATTGTACCTTCCGAGCCATATGCTGATCGGTCACTCAGTATCTCAAGAGGGTGTGGCGAGTTCAGAAACACGGCCTGGGCTGCCCGGATATGCTTCTCTGGGCAGGTCAGAAGATAGAGGCCACTGCCCGGAGGAAGGAGGTCGTGGCTCGGAGAAAATTTGTTGTCTGGTTGAAGTATAAGAAACTCCCCCATTGGAGCATACAGCAGCTTCTGTTGTCAGAGCATAGACAAATGAGATTTCTCTGAAATGTACATACCAAAATAGAGAAGAGTTTGAGATGATAATTATATACCTGTTTATTAAGACAAGGATGGTTGCGGAAATTCCCATTTACAGCCTTGAGAAATTCAGCCACGTGGTTAGGATAGTTGCAAGAGAATGCGCGGGGAACAATGTCTCGGTGCATTGTGATTGACCGGACATGATTGCGTGGCAAGCCGAGTTTCTGAAGTAGACGATCCCCTCCACACATGATTGACGGGGCGCCGTAGGTTATAACTGGAAGTAACGAAGAACGAGGGGCTTCGCCCCGTATTAGCAGCATGAGATTTACGAGAACTGATAAACTCCCACCAAGAGAGTGTCCTGTGAAACGAAATGTGGCTCGATCTCCATGGGATTTAAGGTGTGAGCGGATTTCAGGCAACATCTGATCGTAAATCCCTTTTGCAGCCTCGTAGATACCTCTGTGCACAAGAATATCGAATCCCTAAAAACAGAGAATGTGGATCAAATTCCTCTTACCATTATTACTATCTTCAGAGATATTCATCAACCAAGAGAAATGTGATGATTACCTCAAACTGAATGGGCTCAAAAAGGAGATTGGCCCTCCATGAAGCCAGTGACTCAGATCCCTGTAAGAGATAGGAACATTAGGAAGATTAAGCAACTCATATATTCATCAAATCAATCATAGAATTGAAAATCATGGCATATATGAATCTCGGAGGAGTACCTGTATGACAAAGAATCTAGTGGCAGTCTGATCATCATCACAAATGAACCACTCACAAGGTGATAAGAGAGTCGAATTCAGATCATCGGCCACGGCCTGCTTTACTTCCTCCTTTGCAGCAACCACGGCGGTCACCCTATCAGTGGTAGCCATCAATGAAGCCACGTCCTCATTCATCGTATCTTTGCAGTCATTCTCGTTTGGCATGGATTTCGACGACTTGAAGCTAAGAATGCTCTTCGTACGAGAATGAAAATAAGAAGCAGCAGAAGCAGCAATTTGATAAGCAGAATAAGAAGTCATGCCGTTTCCCTCAGCCTTCGCCTCCACTTCTTCTGCCATTTCTGTTTCGTTTCCATTGGAAACTCGAGCTTTAGCTTTTGTGTTCTTCACTTCTATTTGTTGTTCTTCATGTGGGGCTTTTTCATTCTCAACCTTCAATTGCTCTTTCTTCTCTAGAGAAGAAGTAACAAACTGTAGTCTGTGATATCTCAGAAGATTCCCAGGCTGTGCCATCATTATTTCATACTAATAAGTTCAAATCTCCACAAATATGTATACAATATAATTCCAAGATTACAACACAAGAATGATTCTATTTCAAGCTGCATTTTAAAAAAACCACAATGTACGTACACTTGCAAGCTACATTTTCATTCTACACATCTTTTTCAAAAACTTCCAAGAAATTCCATAAAACGAAAATTTCGTTTATTAAGAAACATAGAATTTATTTGATTAATTGATAAAAAGTTTGAGGAGAAATTATACCTTGATTTGAGGAATGGAATAAGCTAAACTTCCCAAATAAGATAGCTGAGCATATAATCTTGATTCTGCTAAAGGCACCTTCCTTAGCAGCTTCGAAAACGATTCTCGATCAAATTCAATCTTGTCGTCGTCGTTGTCGTTATCATAAACCTCACAAACGTCGCACTCTTCATTTTTTTCACATAAATTTTCTCTCTCCTCAACACCATTTTCACCTTCTTCCTCCAATTCACCACCTTCTTCCCCTTTGAATGTCCTAAAACGCAGGACTTTATTAACCCAATTTTCATTCGGAGATTCGTCATCGCCGTCGCTAATTTCGTCCTTCTCCTCAGTCAAAACAGCGTCGTCGGCTGCAATGGCCGGTTCAAGTCGGATTTTACTTCCCGGCCACAAGGATCTCAGGGGATGCCGGAAAGTGAAACCCCAGGCCAAGTTCCTTGGCGGTGTAGCCGACACGGACGACTTTTCCGCCGCCGCAGCAGTCAGCCGGAGCTCCACATTTCCGGCGCCGGCAATAGGCGGAGCCGCCATTCCATGAATGCCTGCCTTCAAACACAAAGCATCCATTACGATAACCAGAAAAGAAGAAATGTTTATATGATCTGAAGAAATGTATATTTGTGTATGAATTTGTATATAATAGCTAGCTTCTCTTCCCCAGGGACGTGGCGTAGGATATTATTATAACGTAAAACCACAATCTTTGAATTTTTAGTCTTATTCAATGAATCGAGAGAGGAACCTCCTTTATTACCTCTCTCTCTCTCTCTGACACAGAAAATGTCCAAATATAGAGCAAAAGTTTTTTTTCTTTATTATGTATTTTTAAAATGTTTTTTCATATATTTAATTAAAATTATAATACGGTGTACATTTATAGGAAAAATATCATAAAATCGATAATTAAGAAAGATTTATGCAAAGGAACAAATTAAAGTCCTAAAAACAAGTAAGCAAACTTAACACGCCTTTACAATCTGAGCAACGAGTTTTATCGTTCAACTGCTAACTTCCAAACCACTCTATTTCTACGACACGTTTTTATTTCAAGCAAAAATAATTTTCTCCTCGTGAAAAAAAGAAAGAAAACAAATTGGAAAAATAATTAGTTGATATATTTGTAATATTTGCTGTATCTCAGGTGGATGACGCTTTTTTGTCGGGAAATTACAACTTTGATGAGAATAAAGAAACGCGTAGTCAGAGAAGTGGAAATTGCATGAACGCCACGTCATGTTGTTGCAGATCAACTACGAAGCCCCGATGACGTGTCCAAAATTTTGTTTGTGTGCAACAAGTCTACAGTAGCAGCCCCAACACCACCCACAATCGTATACCACCACATCTTCATTTATATTTTTCATTAAATAATTACATTTATTTTTTATTTACAATCTTTAAGTAATTATTCTCCTTTGTAAAAATATTTTATTAATCAGATTATTTCATTATATAATAAAATAATTTAAATCAAATATTATTACAAGTTTGACAAAATATTTCTATTTTCCATTGCTCCATTTTAATATAGTGTTGCATTTTTATTTGTGTAAATATATTTTTATTTAAAGGGTGCAAGATTAAAAAAAAAAACTTCCAATTACATGGAAAATAAATTATGAATATGTACACGAGCACAATTCCAAATTCCAACTAGAACCTTCGTGATTCACTTGGTTCATATACTGCTTCAAAATATCCAATATTAGAAAGGAAAAAAAAAAATCTATTATGTCATCAAAGCAACTCTACCTGTGTTTGAGATTGTTAAACATGATTTCATTAATTTGGTTGATCCCAATGTCACACATAGGCTCAATGGGCTGCTCATCATCATCATCATCTTCTTCATCTGTTGAAAGGATGCCACTCACTGGTTCCCTACTGAATTCATCTGCATGGATAAAACACACTTTAGATCAGCGTTTCATATTCATCTTTCACATGTCATTAAAAGACAAATACACACAAATGTAAAGAATTCCCAGAAAGTTAAAATTACCAAACATTGAGTTCATGGAGGTAGGAGGAGGAGTAGCCATGAAGTTCAAGCCTACATAAAACATCATAGCCAGTACAATTGTCACCATTGCATAAGTTGGGACAGCCAATGCCCAATACCTGGAAAAGTTGTTGACAAATTACAGCAGGGAATAATAATTTATCCGTGAATATGAATCAGTTCAATGCCAAATTCTTAAATCACTGAATTTTTTTTCTTTTTCTCGTCTCTTTCTCTCAAATATTTCACCAACGTCAGAGTATTTAGCTTGCTATACTTCTCCATCTAAGAGATGCATATAGTTATTATCATAATCTATGGCAACTATTTGGTATGTGCAACAATTGTTCACTAACGTTTTTATAATCTGTGGCAACTCATTGGAAAGCAAAGGTTAATAAATCACAAAACATCCATGTAAAACAAGTTGTCTATAGCTAGAAAATAATAAGGAGAGCTTCCATAATTGCATATGCCTTTTCTCTCCCATAAGGACAAAAGATTTACTGCATAAGTGTAGAATAAGAATATGCAGAATGAAGCTTCAAAAATCCGAGAACCAACCTGCTTGGGTAGTAAAAGATCCCGATAGAATGCAACCACTGGTCCGGAGCATATGCCCATATAATGAAAATGGCTGTTGCAAATTAAGAAGAGGAATATCTTAGATGCCATTTAATTATCTTCCTTAGGATCTCAAGATGTTAACTGACAACTTGCTAAGCATCCACCTTTCAGCATGAAGAATTATAATCAATACAAGAAAATTAAAGAATCATTTTACAGAATAAACAGGCAGTAACTGCGATCCCTTTTGCCTCTTAAATTGCAATTCATCTGTACAATTACCGAACCATCAAGAATCTTAAGAAGTGATTTTAAATTATGATTCTAATGTACTTAAACATATTTTGATTGATTATGGCTGATCGAATCTGATGAGAGTTAATTCAGTTGAAAATGTCTAGTGGGATATTTTATCAGCACAACATAACTAACAATTTCTCAATTATTCCAGAAGCCCTAAAATCAATCATCCGACTTTACAGAGAACCGAGAAAATAGAAAGGAAAAGATGAATTGAAGCACACCGGTGAAAACAAGGGTAGTGATGGATCCAACGAAGCCATAAACCTCGGAGAGTTTGGGGCCGTGGTCGCCGGAGACGCCTAATTGGTCGACATCGGGAAACGAGACATTGGCCTTCCGGTTCTTGGAGAAGCTCAAAATCCTTCTTGGGCTATTCACTGAACAACGCTCTTCCATCTAAATCTTCTTTTTCTAGCGGAATCCAATTCTATAATTTCATCCCGACTCTAAATAATTATTAGAAAAAAAGAATACAAGAGATCGCAGAATCAAGCTATGTCCCGTGCAGAGAGTTCATTTCATTTCTCTATTTGGATCTATTTTAAATTTCAATTCTTATTTTATGAATTCTTTGTTGAATGTAATATCTACTTCATTAACTTAATACACCGATATATTGCATTGAATTTTAATTTATCCTCTTATCCTTGTTTTGAGTTTGAGTAGATTAACACTCAAAGAGTAATATTTTGTTAATTATTACTTTATTTATATAACTATTACAATTTGAATTTTTTTTTTCAAGTTGGATGAATAAGAAAAAAGGAATATTCAATCTCATATATATAATTATAAATATATCTGCGAACTCAGGCATGTTCGTGAACCAAAATTAGTTCGCGAACTATCTAACAAACATGTTAAAGGAATATATGAATAGTTCACAAAACGACTTGCCTCGTTCATATTCCTGCTTACAAGAGTCAAACTATTTATTTGACGGATTTACGAACAGTCACATTTAATATATATTATTAAATAATATACTAATCCATTATATATGAGTATAGTAGATTGACTTGCTTGATTGTAACTTTCTTAATCATTGTGAAAATTTCAAATCAGTTTATATACATATACTCAGAGTAAGTACTTTGCAATCTTAACAAAGGTATGTAACTTGTGAGCATCTTGAGTATCCCTTGTACTCAGCTAAATAAAATAAAAATAAAAAGCGAGCGCACAAATGGTAGAAATGTTAAAAAAAAAATGGACTTTATAACTGCTGAAGTGAAAAGTATCTTTAATGAGGCTACACAATTTCAACCATAGAATAGATGACCTCTTCTGGTAACAGTTCTGAGTTCATCAATGGTGTTAGATACAACATATCAACTGGCAAGAAAAATGATGTAACTAACTATAAAACTTGGCCACCATAATAATACTAAAAATCCTACAAATTTGGACAAAATTGTGAGTAAACTAAGGTACACTGGAGTATAACAGATCTATAAGGACAATTGGTTATAAAATCTTGATCTCTAATGAAGAATCTCTTTGATCTTCGTCTTTTGGTCCTCGGTTAATGAACTGGGAAAGAGAACTTCAAACGTGACGTACAGATCACCCTTCTTGTTGCTAAGATGCAACGGCATTCCTTCGCCTTTAATCTTCTTAACTTCCTTAGGTTTTGTGATACCCTGAGAGAAGAAAATTTATTTACATAATATGCATTGAACAATGAAAATTCAATGTTATGAGCTAATAGCATAATTTGGTAGTGTCAATAAAACATTGTTTGAACTCACCTTGGAGCTAATATCCACCAAATGTTCATCAAGGTGTTTAATGGTCTTCTCAAAACCAACAAGAGCTTGCATCTGATAAAAACAGCGGAGTAAGCTTTAAATCCAATAATTGATTGGTTCACAAGAAAAATAAATGTTCAACTATTTCCACTTAAGAGTCATCAGCTTGCCCAACTATCTTGTCAATTTGGCAGGAAAAGATATTCAATTTTTTGGTATGATGTAAAGTGATCAGAATTCATAAAAAAAAAAAAAGAGGCTATGAGATGCTCCAAACAAATTTACCAAAGTAATAGTGACTGATGTATGCAAATCATTGCCTTCCCTTCTGTAGCAATCATGAGGTGCAGTATGGATGCGAAACTGTAGACATAAGTAAATGAATCAAAGAAGTTAATGTCGATTACATAAATAAACAGCTCATTGAAATAATTCCACTCCAAAAACATTCACACCTTCAAATCTCCAGCCTCACCATCAATTATGGGCTCACCTTCTTCATAAAATACTACTTCCTGTAAAATAGGACAACATAAACTTTTCTCTGAAATGCAGATCATGTTTGAATAAGAAATTAGGCTGGTATGGATCAAACTTATAGAGATGGTATTTGTGGAACAGTAATATTTCAATCACTTAATTAGGCAACCCTTGTGCAAATATCATTAAAATTTAGTCAGTCACCAGAATACCAAAAACCCGTTAAAAGCAAGTAATAAATTTTCTGAATCTGCAAACTGCACCCTGGTTCTCATGGAAAAGCATATTATGATATTATCATGTGGCATGTAAAAATAGAAAACAATTTTAACAAATTGGTTTCCACATGCATAGAACGGTACTTCCAGATCTTAAACAGATTCCTAATGTCCGAAGATGAAATGTTTCAGAGAAATCAAAAAAACAATGATAAAAGATGCAACTGAGTAAGTTGAGAAAATGAGATACAATGGTGTTCATACCAGTACGAACAGACATGCATGGGAGCAATCTTTTCCAGTGCAGGGATGCACAAACAATGCTGAAAACGATAAAGAAAACTTACTTGGCCATCCTTCATTCCTCTCTCAATATCCACAGTGATAAAATCACCCTCCCTTACATACTTCACATTTGAACATTCTTCACATACCTGGGGAAGCATATAAGATAATTAAGATGTGTGATAAGGAATAAACAAGGGAACACGATTTTGAATTTGACACCTTCAAATGCAAGATTTTCTTAGTACAGTTTCTCATAAAAAAATAAACAGACCTGCTCTGTCATCTGCTGAAACATTCCTGGGCCAATCTGCCTGTGGTAAACCTCATTTCTACAGTTGCAGCGCCTCTTCCCTGGGGCTGGTTTTATTACATTTTTTGTCCTCCATACCTGATGCATTCCACATGCACACACAATCCATCATTTCAATGTACTATAGATCAAACTAAAATCAAAAACTTATGGAAACAAGGTTTGCTTAATTCTTTTCACATGCAAGCTTTCATGCAGAATAAGGCATAGAAAGCCTGATAAAATCTGAGTAGATAGACAGTAGTACTCAAGCTCCAAATAGAAGTCCACATTACAATCTTTGTCCACATAAATGCAACAAAATTTATAACAATAAACAACGCAAGGTAAAGCTACAAATAGATCGTAAGAGTCACAAAATTTTCATTAATAAGGAGAAGATGGGAAAATAATTGTAGTTCTATTTGATATAAGGGAAGTGATTGGCAGTAATTCTTTCCAAATAAATCAATCATTTACACTTGAGGGAAAGAAAAAAAGTACCCTACAAAGTCAAGGAACTTAATCTGCATACATGCTTGTTTTATGATTAAATGTATCAAAATCAATACCTTTAAAATGCCCCCTGTGTAGAGATCTTCAAGTGTTGCATCTAGTTCAACAATAACATCATCACCTTTCACAATCTTTTCTTCCTCTTCTGTGGGACCTCCACCAAAAAATCTGAAATATTCCTCCGTCAATGAATCAGATTACAGGCTCACAAATAGAGTTTTAATTTAACAATCAACAAATAAAACCAGTACATTCCAGCAGCATGTGCTAGAACGGAATGCCTTAAAATTTAGAGATTGTGCCACACTTAAGGAAACCCAATCATACCCATTCTCCAAAGAAAGAAAAAAGGAAATGGAAAGTGAATGTCTGTATAGCTAAGTCCAATGTTTGAGCTTTCAAATCCTATGAGATCATTTTCTTATATAAGATTCCATTTCCAAGATAGCGAACCAACTGGGTCCGATATGGTTTTGACCAAGATAATTGGCAAGCTCATGAAGCAGTAAAGTTGAAGGCATAAGTTAACTTTCTCACGTAGAAAAAAGGAATGGTATGACACTTTTATTTGATTGAGTTTGGTGTTACGCAATGACTTCAAGAGCTAAATTGATTAACATGAATCTTTGCATTGTTATGGCCTCTACTTAATGATTGTCTGTTTCAAGCACTACACTGTAACAACTTATACAGGACACAATCTGCAAAAAATGTCCCTAACGATGTTTCGCAACACCTACGATCATTATTAAGTCACATAAATAATCCAATTTGTAGTTTGACAGGACACAGTAACATCAAGTCACAATACTACAATAGTGAATGAGAACTGTAACATTGCATATTGTTATGAGTTAAATACAATAAACTGAAAGGGCACTTACGTGTTAAAAATGTCTTGAAAATTAGATCCCCCTCCACGACCCCCATTAGCAGCATGCTGCTTAAGTCCTTCCTCACCGTGTCTATCATATATACCTCTCTTTTCACTATCTGACAGCACCTCATACGCTACAAATATCAAACGCCCAAACCAAGTCAAAAGCATCAGAATAAGTACCTCGACATCGACGTAACAATTCCTATAAGCTGACGATGAAGTAAGAACTAACAAATAAGAAACAGGAAAGGACAATTTAAATTAGTGATACCATTGCTGATTTCCGCAAATTTCTTGGTCGCCTCTTCATTTCCCTGATTCTTATCTGGGTGATACTTCAATGCCAGTTTCCTGTACGCACGCTTTATTTGCTCGTCCGAAGCGCCTCGAGGTACTTGGAGAATATCATAATAACTCTTCCTATTAAAAATCCGAAATCAGCAAACTCCATTAACAGAAAATTAATTGTCAATGGCAGCATCAATTACACTACTTACGCGGAAACGACGAGCAGATAGAACGCCAAACAGCACCAAACGAGCATCAATTTTGATCTTCGATGCGCCATTTTTAAGCGGCGCAGCTATTAAAATTACGCGTCTAAGGTTTTAAACGGATTAATGAGCCAACATAATGATTTATCTACAGAATTTGCAAACGTATATAACTGTATGATTGAAAGATTTGAAGTTTGAGAGTGAGTAGAATTCTAAACCGCGAAAGGGGATACCCAGTCTTCATATTTGGAGTGAGACCAAGAAGTCAAAAACTTTACTTTTTAGTTCACAAACGTGGTGCAGGGAAAAGTAGCCAATCAGATTACGATATAACTCACCCGAACCAATAGGTACCTGCCACGTATATGATTCTTCGTTTTTTTCTGTTGGGTGGGCCAGTGTTTTCGTTTTTTATACTTGTAATGTTATGTACCTGATTTTCTCCTCAAAAGAAAAAAAGAGCGCGTCTTATTATTTTCTTGCTTTTTATTTGTAATTACTAAGTTGGAAAAACTTCTTGTGTATCTAGATGCTTGCATATCTATAAATCTCGTGTGATGTATGTGTATATAAATTTTCACCAAAATTTATATGTATCAATTCATGTTACTATTCCGAATCAATACATGAGTTCTTTTTATGCGCGTTCACGCATCTCCACACATGTTACATTATAGTTAGTGTGCGCCGCACACCATCTAAATTGTATACTTTAAAATATCACTTATTTACTCTTAAGGTATCATACTGATAGCACATTATTGTCCTTCAAAAATAGACTGCTTTCTTCTTTTTCCTCTTTTTTTTTCTCTTCTTTCTCCCTCTTTTTCTTAATCTCTTTGCTTATTAATTTGTTGTTCTTCTTATTTGTTTTGTACATTATTCTTATTTTCTATTTTCTTATTCTTATTTTTTTTCTCTATATTCTTATTCTTCATCAAATCTTCATAAAGTTATTTATAGGGGGTTTTTCTTCTTCCTCTTCTCTTTTACTCATTTTCATAACTTTAGATGATTGATTTCAAATCACAATTTATTACAATAATTTTAAAACATTGAAAATCAATTATTTCAAATAATATAAAATCATGATTTGTTGATTTTGAGAAAGAAGATGATTTTTTTTTTAAATTTTAAGATTTTTCAATGAAGATATTAGTTGTATACTCTTAAGGTATTACATAAATACCTTACATGTAGTGCACATGTTCTTTCAAGTTCTAATAAATATCTGACATATGTATTACGTATGTTCCTTTCAAATATTACACATACCTTACAAATATTACACTTACCTTATAAATATTACATATGTAATTTTATAATACTTAAAGAATATATATTTAATACTTATAGATCATATCGGTCATACCTTAAAAGTATCAATGGTATCATGAACAATTATATATCAATGTTTAGGGTAATTATGATTTATAAAATCATAAACAATCAGAAATTTTGTAATACTTGTAAAACATATATGTAATACCTATAGAATAAATCAATAATACCTCAATGTTTTTTCATAATATCTTGAAGATTTTACTTACATATAATTCAATCATATAATTTTATAATACCTGAAAAGTATATATCTAGTACTTATAGATCATATCAATAATATTTTAAAAGTATCACTGATGTCATGAACAACCATATATCAATGTTTTAGGGTAATTCTGACTTATAACATCATGAACAGTCAGAATTGTTGTAATACTTATAGAACATATATGTAATATCGGTAGAATAAACCAATAATACCCCAAACTTTTTTTCATAATATTTTGAAGGTTTTACTTACATATAATTCAACCATATAATTTTATAATACATGAAGAGTATATATGTTGTACTTATAGATCATATAAGTAATACTTGAAAAGTATCACTAATCATATATCAATATTTTAGGATAATTCTGATTTATAACATCATGAATAATCAGAATTTTTATAATACATGTAGAATATATATGTAATATTAATACCTATAGAATAAATCAGAATTTTAAATACATGATTTTTATCATCTTCTTCCATAAAATTTATTCAAAATCATATTACTCAATCAAAAACTAACTACGGTGTTTGTTGCATCAATTATCTTATATATTGCTATAAATTGGATCAAGATAGAAAGAGTTTCAAGTTATAAGAAAATAAAAATCCTAGATTTTTATATACATTTTTATTGAAGTATTAGAAAAATAAAAACCCTAAATATGTAGCAATTATATGTAGCAATTATATGGAGAAATTGAGAAAAAAAGAAGAAAAAGAAAAAAGAAAAGAAACAACATCACAAGAAGAGGTAAGAAAAATAAAAAAAGAAAGGAAGTGTGTTTGCACATGAAAGAGAGAAAAAAAAAGAATTAAATTTAAAAAGAAAACCAAAAAAAAAGAGTGGAACGTATGTAGAACAGGAGAGAGAAAAAAATAAAATAAAGGAGTGGAGGGACACTATGAAAATATTAAACATGGAAAATAATAAACTTTTGGTGAGTACTTTTAATTTGATTTGTTACCCGTGTAATATATGGTCATAGAATTTAAATATTTCGTTAATTTACAAAAAAGTTGTGTTATAATTAAGAATAGTTTAATCTCATTTTATACATGTGCAATGCATTGACATACATTAGATACATAATAGTATTAATATTTGTATTGTTCCTAAAATCGTGCATGCATATAATGGAGAAAGTTATGTTGCTATTAACCTAAAAAATTACTCCTTCAATCCCATAAAGTATTACCATAAAGAAATACTTGTATACTATTTTCGTCAATTTCACAAAGATAGGCTTGATACTATATTAATATGGTTTTTTATTTGTAATTTCACATATGTTCTTCATTAAATATATATTAAATTAGCACACTTCAACTCTATATTTACTTTTTGAAACAAAAAAATGTTACATTCAATGCTAGAGTCAATGAAAGATAAGAAAATAATTTGAACTTCAAATATGATTTTAATTTATGCGAAAATAGAAGTAGGTCTATTTTTGTGGGATGGATGAAATATTGGTTAATAAACATATTATGATAAATAATACAAAATATTACCTGATTCTAATTGTTAAAATATTATATATATATATATATATATATATATAAAGATATCATATACATATGTATAAATTTAATAATAAGTTTCAACATTATATAACACTGAGTAGGTCATATATAATTTTTATGTATAATATTATATTTTTACAGAAAGTAATGCAATAATAAAACTAAAAAAAAGAATTTAATAATAATGTATTTATATGATCTACATTAGAAAAGAAACATTAAAACTAATAAAAAATGATAACAATACATTTATATTATATAGTAAAAAATAATGTTTGATTATTTTTTAACTATTTCACTATTAAAAAAATCTAGTATTAAATATGAAATTTAAAAATATACATATAATTATTTCGATCACACATTATAAACGAAAACAAAAACAAAAAACTGCACACACAAAAAAAAAAAAAAAAATCAAATTGTATAATGTAGCTAAAACAAATTACTAAACAAATAAGTCGATTTATTAAAAGGTGTAGCCCACGAATAAGCTTGATTCTTAATGATTATCAGTCAAAATGTCAAAAAATTGTACTTAATTAAAAAAGTTAGATGTATAAATATACGCGTGACGCGTGATGTGTTATAAAACTAGCTAAGTCATATATGCAAATGTTAATGCTTTGGTTGATAGGCCTGGATCAAAATACTATTAGAGCCCAACTGTGGCCTAGCCCATAAAATATTATATATTGGGCCTTTAATAATATTATTAAAGACTTTTTTTAATTTGATGTCCGAGAAAAATCGTAAATTGTCAATTACGATAAAAACTATCAATTTGATATCTAAAATATAAATTTATTAATTAAGAACTTACAAAATTAAAGTATTATTTGGCACCTTGTGCTTCATAATTATTCAAAAATATTTTAAGTCTTAAATAATCGATGAATTTCACGTATATGATAAAATAAAAATAAAAAATAAAGTTATACTTAATGATAATAAAGCTAAAAGATTTGAGATTCAACCGTGGCATTACTATTGTGGATCCTTAAACAATGAGTTCATCTTTTATGTTACGAATCGATACTTTTATCTTTAAATCCCAAATTAACTAATAATTAACTTATTGTTCAAGTATTAAATCTATAAAACTCTTAATATTCATTAAATGATAATATCGATGATGAAAAGTAAAAGATGAAAATCGAAAATCAGATATTAATAATACAATTAATAAATAAAATTGAAAATATAAAACGGGTATAAGAGGAACTACATGTGTTGGGTAGATGAGGTTACGTAGGTCGAATCGATGGATCCTACAACAACGTATAACTATACAGTAAAACCTTTATAAATTAATACTCTATAAATTAATAAACTTTCTAAAATAATAAAATCTTCCGGTCCCGACTTGGGCCTTTGTAAAAAATCATCAAATTCGATAAGATAATAAGATAATAATTTTTCAAAAAATCCCTTTATAAATATTTGGTCCCATTAAAACTCTAAATTAATAATTCATAAATATTACAATTATAAATATATTTAATTGACTATAATAGTTATTTAAGTGCAACGAATTAATGTAAACATGTATATTTAAGTAATTCCAATGAATTGATACATGCGTCCATGAATATAATAATTAATTGTATACAATAAATTGATATTATACATGAATATATTTAATTAGTTACAAAGAATTGGTTGATGCATGAATATAATCAATGAAACATGTATATGAATTCATTTATTTTCAATACATATATACTAAATTTGTTGAATTTAAAAAGTCTCTCTTTTAAATAATAAAATATTAATTTATCGATATATTAATATCTCTCTAAATTAATAAAATTTCATGGTCCCAATGTTATTAATTTATAGAGGTTTTACTGTATATACAATTAAAGTTGATAATATTCTGATCAAATAATAATATGTAAGTGAACAAAATCATGGATTTTATTGGATGATACAACTGAAAATCAGTATACCTAATAAGCTTACCCAGAGCAATTTATAACCATAAATGAATGATTTGCATTAAAAACATCATATGAATTATCCATGTCAAACAAGTGTCCAAACAATACTGTCAACTCTTAGTTCTCTTCGCCTGGGAAAATCACAATCTAATCAATCATCCCTTTCAATAACAGTAGCTTAATTACATGAGTATTAATTCAGAAAAATTGAACCACCATGAGAAGGAAATGCATCCAATCAAGGTCCACTCATATATTTGTAACACAGAACAAATATACGATAAGACAAACAGTCTTTTTAGAAATATAATTACGAAGATCGAATTGATAACAAGTAAGTTGGGCAAAATCCTTATATGAGAAGGAAATGAATTCTAAATTAATCTTTTTTTTTAAAATAAAATTCCAAATTAACTAGCAAACATAAATTGGTTGTTTCAAGACATAACGAAGGAATTTTGGACCCGAACTCCTCAAATTAGAATCAAAGGCGATGAGCTTGAGAAAATTTGGTTTTAAAGAAAAATAGAACGTTTGAGCAAAAAGTTACATCAATTATAATTGTTGATTTTCATTTTCTTTGATTGTCACGCAATGCCCAATTCTCATATGCTAGCTATTTGTTCCACGTCAATTTATATAATGCGGTATGTCATTACTGATGTCATAATTTTAATTTTTTTGGGGGGTTTATTTTTATGTAATTATTAATTAGTATTCACAGTCGCAGAATTAGTAACTGCAATAGCATGCCACCTTAGGCTAATAAAAATTAATGTACGTATAGCTTTATATGGTGAATTTCCGTGGATTTGAATATTTAATTCAATGAAATAAGTTGAATATTGATTTGTTGTGATACTATCATAATGCGAATTTTAGCCTCTAAGCCTAGTATGTTGGGCTTAATTAATGTGCGATATTGAATTTAACGTATATATATGTGATTAAATTCATCTTTCTGTGTCAAATAATATCAAAATACTGATTGGTATATATATATATATATATATATATATATATATATATTCTAATTACATAAATGTGGATTAAGGATTACTCAACCCTCACTAAACCATGAACACAAAATCACTTATCGAATGAAATAAATTTAATCAACAAATTCTTATAAGAGATCATTTTAGGGGTATATCTCAATTCATAAAACGAAACATCATATTACAATTATATAAAACGGTCAATGTAGATCAATATCATACCCGCTCGTAACATAGTGGAGAAGAATGACATCAATTTGAACAGTAAGTCAAAGTATGCTTACATTAAAATATTATTTGTTATGTAAATTTTCACTCAATATACATTACTAAAATATTTTAATATATCAAGAATTGTATATTAAAACTAATTATCTTACGAAATATAACCTAATACATGTTAAAATATAAGCAAATTCAAGATAAAAGGATTACCCATCTTATACTTACACTCATGATTGTGCAGCAAATATTGAAAATTGAATCATACAAAAACTAAATGATCAGGAACCTACATATTTAAATTTTCATTTATTGTTAGTGAAAAACAATTCTAATTGTAGATGTGTCAAAAATCAAGGGAAATACATTTTCATACGATAAAAACAAACAATTCGTAGTTAATTATATAAAAAATGTCAAATCATCTATAATCCAATTGGGATTAACCCATTACCATTTTTTTCCCTTTGGAAGTAAGATACATTTGCTTTCTTGAATAAGACAGAACAGTGCTGTTTATGGTACACGCGTTTAGAATTGGGAAAAAGTGGGATAGAAATGAAATATGATAGTTTTGAAGGTTAATCCACGCAGACAAAATAATAAGAGTATGAAGAGGACTAGACGTTTCTAAAAGAAATGAGGATCTGAAAGAGAAGAAACAAAGAAATGGATCATAAATTCCAAGTCTATTTTGTTTCAGAAGACGTGTCATGTGTATATCTCGTATATAAGATAAAATCCAAGTCCCATTAAATAAAAATGTCCCCATGCAAACAGGAAAGTATATATATGGCCATTCATCAAACCGCTCCTTCATTCATCTGCTTTTTTGTTTCATCATTTCTAGTCTCTCTGCCTTTTGTATTAATGTTTAAAATCTATTATTTCAATTAGGGAAAACTATACTTTTCCTCGTATAATGTACGTCTAATCCACTTTTATCATCAATTTTATATGTATTTAAAATTTGATTCTTTAACTATTACAATTTTTTTTTTTTGGCCAAATTCAGTTTGGATTTCTAGTGTGGGCTCCCCATTCCCGACGTCCATGTTGTAGAAATTGAGGTTACGAGCAAAATCGAACTATAATTGAGAAAAAAAAAGTGATAATTAGAGAATTTAAATTGGTTGACCCAATTTGAATTGTACGGATCATAGATCTATGTAGTTGATATTCAGGAATTTTTGTGATATATAATATTTATGACTTTTAATAGATACATATAATTGTAGTTTATACATGTAATAGGTAGCTAGATTTTGCTGAGTCTAGGTAGAGTTAAAAATAATCTTGTTTGTTTTGGAATCTGGAAAGATACACTTACATTTAAGATGTCTATGATATTGAGATGTGGTTAAACAAATTGATATATATTATATTAAGAAAAATTGTTTGAACAATAAATTGACAGTGAGTGCATGATTATTATTGGCATTCGTGATAAATGACGAAAAATGGTATTTTGGATCAAGAATGCATAAAATATCCTAAGATTAGCCTATATTTATTAATCACGTTCATCCAACCCAACCCAATAATAAAATATTAATTTCTTCCTCTTTCATTTATATAATTCACAATTCAATTCAATTCCAACATTTTTCATAATTTATTAGTGACACCAATCCAACCCAACCTAATATTTTTTTTCATTATTTAATAATTACATATTATTTTGTGAGCATATTTTTTATTATATATTTATTAATTCCGTATTAAACTATTTTTTATTAGTGATACATTTTCATTTTTTTTCATATATATATAACATATAAACATAATAACCAAATCGAAATTACAATAATTGAAATACAAAATAGAAATTACAATTATTAAAATACGAAATAGAAATTACAATAATTGAAATACGAAATCGAAATTACAATAATTGAAATACGAAATTACAATAATTGAGATTGTGAGATAAGTGAGAATAAATTTTGAATTGGTGAGTAAATATATCAATATTGGACTCTATTTGTGGAATTTTTTATTTTATGATTTTTGATATTTTTTAATTTTTTTAAATAAAAATTATTTTCAATATCAATACTTTAAATTATATCCAAATAAATTAATCAAGACCAATAAAATAACGACATATATATATATATATATATTATGAATTAAAAGTGAGTGTCTTCATCATGTGACCAATATTATGACACTCACACCATCTTTTTTAATATAATAATATCACGACTAACCATAGTCTTATATGTAAATGAAATAGAAATGGATGAAGTGGAGTGGAAAGATGAAAAAAGAGTGAAGGGGGGAGTGGGGGGACAGGGACAGGGACAGGGACGGGACCAGGCTGGTTAGAATAAATAGTCAACGTGGGAGTTTGATGCCCCGTCAGAGCTCTCGACACTGGATACGCCACGACATCTCAGCCCTCGTGGCAATCTTCGCCACCACAAACCCACTCTCTCTCCCTCTCTCTGTTAGTAATAACGAAATTTAACTTCGAGATATATATATATATATATATATATATATATATATATATATGTATTCTGCTGTTTTTTACAATGCATAAAACGGTAATAAAAGTCAACAGCCTGTACGCTCGGCGAGCACGAGATTAACACCTCAGTTATTTTCACAAAACTACATAGTCAAGAATTATTTATGAAAGTATTTAAGGAAGGAAAAAATGTGTGCTTGTCTTGTCTATTAAAATCAACATCGCAGGCCAAACTAGAAACTTGTATACTTCATTTGTAAAAGTGCTTCTCTCTCTCTCTCTCTCTCTCTCTCTCTCTCTCTCTCTCTCTCTCTCTTCTCTTCTCTTCTCTTCTGTTTTTATTTAAGGTTGTAGTAGCTAGAGTAGAGAAATGGGGAGAGCACCATGCTGTGAGAAAGTTGGTCTGAAAAGAGGAAGATGGACTTCTGAAGAAGATGAAATGCTCAGAAAATATATTGAGGCCAATGGAGAAGGCTCCTGGAGATCATTACCCAGGAATGCTGGTAACTTTATTCTTCAATGAATTTATATCTATAATGTGTTTTAATTATTTATCTCTTATTGGAATGACATTTTAAAATTCTCTTTCTTTTTATGGTGGTGTGTGTGAATTAAGGGTTACTTAGATGTGGAAAGAGTTGTAGACTGCGATGGATAAACTACTTGAGGTCGGATTTGAAGAGAGGCAATATTTCTAGTGAAGAAGAAGAAATTATCATCAATCTTCATGCTTCTTTGGGCAACAGGTTTGTCTTATTCAACAATATAATGTGCCTAATTTATTTATTTAAAAAAAAAAAAGATTCTAGAGTTATTGTTCAATTTGTTAGAACAAATAAGTAAAAGTTAGTAAAATCAACTTTAAAAAAAAAACATGAATTGGTGTCGATTACTTGTAAAAATATTTGAAATCTATTATTTCAATTTGTTTTAATAAGAGTTTAATTTTTTCAAAAATGATTTTTATGTGTATAAAGAAAATATCAACATAATCATCTTAAAATAGTAATTAAAACTCCCAACTAAAATTAACTACTGAGTACACACTACATGCAATAGGTAGTTAGGCTCGCTAATTACTATAATAACATAGTCAATTAAGTAATTTATTAAAAAACTTACTATTACTTTTAACTATTTCATATTTTGGTCTTGTAATTAAAAGTCACAAGTAACGATATATTTGCTTAAATGTATTTTGTTCCAATAGAGGGGGTCTATTAGACCCTCGTAGCCCACTCTTTCTTCCATAATAGTTATAATAATTATGAAAATAAACAGCTCTCATTAACCGTAATCATACCCCACCAAACAGCAAGCCCAGCTAAAGATGCCACGTCACCCAACTTTTTCTTTAATTATAAAAACAAACTATAAATGTCGGTTGTTCCCCTAAAACAAATGAACATCTGACCTTTAATTTTTTTTATTTTCTCAATCGAACCCACATGCTATTCAATTGGAACAAATTAGCCATTTATCTTCTGAACCTAAAGAAACTTCATGAAGATGAGGAGAGCGATGTGTGTGGAGTCATTCCAAGAAAAATGTGTGTAAATTGTTCGAGGAAAATTTGCAAATTTAGAACTTATGTTTAGATTTTTCATTAAATAATGATTTTAAATTTTTTGGTACCGACATTAGATATTAATTTTTTAATTTAGACTATTATAGGATAAAAAACTTGAAATTATGATTTTTTGATCCAATCACATGAGATTTGAACTTTTGTTATTATGATTTGATTCAAAATTCAAAGTTTTAATCTTAAAATAACCCAAATTAAAAATTAGTGTGTAAATATCAGATCTAAAAAATTAATATATTTCATTGGTGAATAACCTAAAAATAATGTCCTAAATTTAGGAATTTTCTTATGCGTTTAAGTATTTCAAATAGAAAAGGAAAGAAAAAAAGATGTTGAAGGGTGAAATTGTACTTTTAATTAAGCGCGCATTTTAGAGTAATTAAAGCGCATTACGACTTTTGTATAGGTGGTCAATAATAGCGGGACACTTGGCTGGTAGAACAGATAATGAAATAAAGAACTATTGGAATTCTCATTTGAGCAGAAAAATCCATAGTTTCCGGCGACCTAATCCCCAGTTTATTCCTCCGGCGGTGGTGGCAAAGCGGCCAGGGCGGCGGAGCACCAGGAAGAGTAAGAAGAGTGATGAGAAAAGTAACCCTAAAGCCTGGGAGGAAAGAGGAGTAAATGCAGGAGTTGTTATGCCCACCACCCCAATTCCAGAGAAAGAGTCATTCCCAAGCACCCCTGTTATTAATGACAGTGATATTATTCCTGACTCGTCCCCACTTCAAGAAGGAATGGAGAGCTTGGCGGCAACAGGGACTGAAGAGAGAGAAAGTTGGGATTCTTTAATGTTGCCCATAAATGAGGGAACTGAAATCTGCTCTGGAATGGGAATGGAAAATGGGGTTTTATGCCTGGATGATTTCATTAAAGACTTCAGTGGGACTTGGGGTTTGGAGAAAGAGGTAATTATGGATTCCAGGGCGGAAGAATCGGGGCCTGGAAATGGGGATTGCTGGACGGGGAATAATTCCAGGGATGAAGAATCAGGGCCTGGAAATGGAAACTGTTCTTCAGAATTACAGAAACTTGGAGAGTGGAACTTGATGACTTCTCCTGAGGATTCCAGGGAATGGCACTGGGGAGAAGAAGACAACACTTTTTCATGGTTTTGGGACGCTGAAAGATGAGCATTGTTTCTTGGCTTTTCTCCTGAATTATCACTTTCTGTAGCTCGTTATATTTTTTTATGTTTTTTTTTAATTTTTTTGTCTAGGATCATATTTGGGGTAAGATTCAATAAATTACATGATAATAACATATGTATTTATCGTGTAATTGATTTGAAATCGAGTGAAAAAGAACGAATATTGTAGTTTTTCTTCCTACATGTGAATGCAGAGACTGTAGTTTGAATGCATTGGAAATGTTTTGATGTATATTGAGGAAATTATGATGTCAATGCTCATTATCATTTAGCATTATAATGCATGAACATCTTACATGAGTTTTCTTATAATAAATGGCTTTTTAAGTTATAATTATCAATACCATTGGTGTATATACGATATTTGGATATTTATAAATTGACAGTGAATAATAATAAGACAAAAATCATTTACAGTAGATGATTTTACAATACAGAAAAAATTAAATACTGAACGTAATTGGTATATGCATGTTATATAATTTGTAAATCTTCACCTACGAGCATATGAATCATAGGTTACTTTTGTGTAAAAAAATATGAGACAAGCTTTATTCAAAATGATATCACACCATTAATTAAGGAGAATCCACTGCAACTAGAACTTGTATAATTTCGGTGGATGATTTGTAAGCATAATATATAATTTGATGGACTCTTTAATCTCCATAATTTATATATGATATTATTCCCTCCGTCCCGGCTCAACTTGCCTACTTTAACTAGGCACGAAGGTTAAAAAAACACAGTGGACTCAATTAAATATGCTTACTTTTTACTTTTTTCAATTAAATATACTTACTTTTTGCTTTTTTCACTTTAATAAAATTGAAAAATAAGAATATTTTGGTAAATTTTTTTTGCCATTTTTGAACTGACAAATTCGGTTGAAACAAATATAAATAGTAAGTAGATAAGTTGAGATAGGATAGAGGGAGTATGGATCTAAAAGAAAACACAAAAGCAATAAACAATTAAACATACATGTCCATCCTTACACATGTTACATGTATGCAGGGCAGCTCCTAGGGACGCGACAAGTCCCGTCATATAGGCCCGCCGACGGGGCTCCATTCTTTATATAAACGGTTCTGTATATATTTATAATAATGCGTTTATTGAACAAAGTTATCAGTTGCCAATTGATTCTTCGATTTTAAAATAAGTATTTTCCTAGTAGCAGGTATTGTTTTCGAATACTACTCTTGTTGCTTTTAAATTTTTTTTTCATAATTAAAATCACTAAATTGTCCTTATTTAAAATAATAAACCATTTGAAACATTAAAACCAAAATATGATATTTTTCTTTTTATTTTGTTTTTATATAATGTGTACAGTCAATATAATATGAATTTATCAAAATTACTAAATTGTCCCTACTTAAAATAATAAACCATTTGAAATATTTATACAAAAACATGATATTTTCTTATTATTTTGTTTCTATATAATATGTACAGTCAATGTAATATAATTCACATAATTAATTTGAATATTTCTTGAAAATAATTAGGACTTAAGTTTATCTTAACATAGGATCTTTCAAAATATTAGACCAACCTGTATGTGACCTTCTTTCTTATATTAATTAATATATATTGAAGTTGCTAGTAGTTTTTTGAAAGAACTAATATTAATGAAGCATGTTAATCTTATTTACACATTTTTTTTTGTGGATAATTTATTTATTTTTAATGACGTGTGAGTCTAATTTGAATTACTAACGATGAAAGAAATAATACCAAAATAATAACATGCCCACTGTGGGATTGTCTACATCAACATTTAAATTTTAGATTAAAAATATTAACACTCCTGCTATGAAATGTTGACACATCACTCATGTGGTGGGTTCATAAACACTAGATTTGAACCCGTGCGTTGCACGGGCTACATAACTCGTGTAATTTATATTTGTTGTTTATTTATGTTTTATATATTTGTTATTCTATATATATATTGTAGTTTTTTGTTTAATCAATTTATTATTTTGGTAGATTTCTGTATTTTTTGTAAAAATGATCAAATAGATACTAAGTTATGTAATTGTAAAAAATTATATTTTGATATGTTTAGCTATAAATACTCTTAATATTCAATAAAGACATATACGCATGACTTTGAAAATATTTATTGTATAATAAATAATTTTTCAATGCCTTCAAATGATAAATTAATTATTGTTTTCAATTTAATTGGTTTTGCTATTTTTAATTTACTCCTATTGTTTTGTCTTCATATAATTTTCTTCTTATTTTGAAAAGATTAAATCTGAATGAAAATTAAAATAATGTGATTACAAATCTAAAAATATCGTGCATTGTGAAATCGAAATTTGGAAAAATTGGGAGTAAAATTAAACTTAATGTATTATTTAATATATCCAAATAAATCTAAAATTTGGGTTTAGATTTATTAATAAGTTACAAGTTATAATTAGGTATGTGATACCATAATCTGTGAGTTGATATGTAGAGTTTAAACTACATTTAAATTTTATTAATTCATTTTAAGATATACATAAAAAAATTATTTCAGAAATATTTATTTTTATTAGATAACTTCTTAAAAGTTTATTTTTATTTTACTGTAGTTAAATAAATGTCTTATTTTACTTTGGGTGATGAATTATTTTTCAAAATTTCATAATTGTAATATATATCTATGGATTTCTTTTTTCATTTATTATTGATTTAATTCCATACATTTTTTATGCTTAACTTTTGCTTAAATGAATTAACTTGAGCAAAACATGTATCTTTTGATGGTTATTACTTTATATGATAATTGACACATTTATATATATATATATATATATATATATATATTTATTATTTAAAGAATTTGGAAAAGTTGAGGTGACATCTTTGGAGAGGGCCACTTGTCAACATTTAAGAGAGCCATTTGTCAACATTTAAGAAAACCAAACCCAACTTTTATTTTATTATTATTATTATATTAATATTAATTCATTTTAAAATATACGTAAAAAAATTATTTCTTTGAAATAGATCAAAGAAACGAATAAAGAATTTTTTTTTTCATAAGATGTATAAAAAAATTATATATCTATGGATTTCTTTTTTCATTTATTATTGATGTATGTGTTTATGAATTTTTAATTTCCAATTAATTCCATGCATTTTTTATGCTTAACTTTTGCTTAAATTGATTAACTTGAGCAAAACATGTATCTTTTGATGGTTATTACTTTATATGATAATTGACATACTTTTATATAAATATATATATATATATATATATATATATATATATATATATATATATATATTATTTAAAGAATTTGGAAAAGTTGAGGTGGCATCTTTGGAAAGTGTCACTTGTCAACATTTAAAAGAGTCATTTGTCAACATTTAAGAGAGCCAAACCTAATTTTTATATATATAAATTCTCGAAAAATAAAATAAAATAAAAATAATAAGAATAATAGTAATATTTGTACGGCAATGGAATTGGTCTGCTCGTGTCTTTGGTCCTTTTTTATTTTTATTTTAATACGTTAATAAATATCGACCCATAAATGTACGTGATCATACTTCTCAAACACCATTCTCACATTGAGTCAGCTTTATTATTTATTCATTATCAATGTTGCTTTGCTCAGGAAAAAAATGTAGAAAAATAAATAAATTTGATACAATATTCATTTGGATAAAAGAATACATAAATACAAAGTCTATCTACAAGATAAAATGCAATTCTAATTTAATTAGGACTCTCAGAATATTTGCTAATAGAAACAAAACAAATTTTTATACGTAAAATAATATGAAAATAAGTTAAACAAAGATCACTGATCACAAATTAATTACATCTATACTTTGAGCCCAGAGGCTTTTACATGAACACAAATTCGATGGCAACTGATCAAAGAAGAATAATTCAATGATATTCCTTCTATAAATGCTAGAAAATGCGAGAAATACCACTGGCCACCTGGTACATCAAAGAAAATATATTACTAGCAATTTATATATTAATTTTCATTTTATTTTGACTTTAGTAGTATATGTTGTTCTTGCCATATAAATAAAAGGCTAGATTTTTTCCAACAACTATAAATAGTTTATTTCAATCATGTGTTGTTAACTTTTCTTTGAACAAACTATTTTATTGGAAAAAATCTAATATTGGAATTTCACATGTTAAATTAAATATATATAGCTGTCTTAAAAAAATCTAATTGAAGTGATCCACTAAAGTTTAAAATATGAGCTTACATGAGTGTCATAATATTCATGGGTTTTATGTGTAGATACTATTAAGTGGTTTTCAATTTATTGAGGGACCAAATTGAAAATAAAGGAATCTTATTTTTATAAGTTAGGGTTATGGTCCTCAAACATCAAATTTGAATCCCAAGTTCTGTATTCTTTCTACGGATAGTGTAACAAAGGTGATTTGATAGTTTGGTAAATTACCATACCAATTAAAGTACGAATTAGTTCAATAATCAATTCATGAATTCAGGTACGCTTCCGCTTTATGGTTATCGTTTCTTCTCTATTTCAGTTTATCGTTTGGGGCTTTCGTGCTGAAGCATATTTATATGTGATTAAAGCATGCTATTTTGTAATTCAATTCTAACAAGTAGTATCAGAGCCACTCTACGTATGATTTTCTGAATTTTGGGAAGAATATTATATTTTTACATCTGTGATATTAGGTTTTGGATTCACTTTTAAATCTGATGAATTAAGTTTTATGCGATCAACAATTTTTTGATTATATATGTTTGGGTTTTAAGAATTATTCACCAATTTTGAAGTCTGGTGATGATTTCAAATCATCTGTTAATTAATATATTAATGTGGTATACTCCCAAAATTCCGATGAATTTCGGGTTAATATATATGTGTAAAAGTATGATTCGAATTGTTGGGCATCTCAAGTTCCTATTTAATTTTACTAATATTCGAGATGGGTTGATTGAAACTTGAAGTCGTCAAAGTGACCTCTCTTGTGTAGATTTTTCCATTGAGAATGTTGGGATGATTGTGTATGTGTATTTTCATATGGGTATTAATCGGTCCAAATGAAGATTAATGTTTGGCCTGAAATACACAAACACTTGTAGTGGTATACACGTGACAATTATAAGATTTTTCGTGTGAATAATAAGTCAGGCCAAAGGAAGACTGTTGCTTGACATGAATTTATAGTCAGTATTTGACCATTACATAGAGGTGACCACTGATGAGTTAATTTTACTATCCAAAGTCTTGATATTAATGTTGTGCTCGGTGCTTCGAGATGTTGCCATCATATTGAATTTATTGATTGTTTATTTACTTTTATGTGACCATGACTGTTATTTTGGTTTGTTATTCTCTATTCAGCTATGTCTGCTACTTCTGTATCTGCCAACATTAACAGCATACCCATACTAAATGGGTCTAATTTTAAGGATTCGAAGGATAACATTCTGATCACTTTGGGTTGCATGGATCTTGACTATGCACTGAGGGTAGAGCAGTCTGTTTCTCTTACAGTTGAAAGTTCTCCTGATGAAATGAAGAATTTTGAGAAGTGGGAACACTCGAACCGTGTTAATCTAATGATCATTAAACGCAACATTCCAGAAGCCTTTCGAGGCACTGCATTTGAGGAAATCACTTTGGCCAATGAATACCTTACCCATATTAAGCAGCATTTTGTAAAAAACGATAAGACTGAGACAAGCACACTTTTGGCGAACTTGATCTCAATGAAGTATAAGGATAAGGAAAACATAAGGGAGTACATCATGCAAATATCTCATTATGCTTCAAAATTAAGTGCACTAAAGCTTGAGGTGTCAAAAGACTTACTCGTGCATTTGGTGCTTATATCTCTTCTTGTACAATTCAGTCATTTTAAGGTCAGTTATAACTGTCAGAAGGAGAAGTTGACTCTTAATGAGCTCATTTCATACCGTGTGCAAGAGAAAGAAAGATTGAAATAAGAAAAAATTGAGATTGCTCAACTGGCCACTAATTCCAAAGAAAAGGAAAAGGGCGTGAAAAGAAAGTCTGTTGAGAAAGCTGATACGGATTAAGGTCCAGCACAAAAGAAACAACAAAACAACACTCAAGATAAGAATTGTTACTTCTGTAACAAACCTGGACACAAAAAGAAGGAATGTATCAAATTTCACGCTTGACGTGCAAAGAAAGATATTAATCTTACTTTGGTCTGTTCTGAAGTTAATTTAGCTTCGATACCTAGAGACACTTGGTGGTTAGATTCTGGTGCTACTACTCATATATGTGTTTCAATGCATATGACATTTTAGATTGTTATTACAGATTAGATATTTTTTGGATTTGAAATATACATTTATTGTACCGTCTTTTCAACAGAATTTAATTTCTATTTTCATATTGGACAAATTTGGTTTCACTTGTTCATTTGGAGATTGTCAATTTAAGCTTTCAAATAATTTCAGTATTGTGGGCACTGATTCATTAAGTGCATTTGACAATTTATATTTGCTTGATATTATTCATTCATATAATGAATCCCTGCATGTTGACTTTGGGGATACTAAGCGAAAATTAAATAAAGAAAATTCGGCTAACTTATGGCACAAGTGCTTAGGTCATTTATCGAGAACCAGAATTGAGAGACTTATGTTAGATGGTATTTTAGTATACTTGATTTTTCAGATCTTACTATATATGTTGAGTGTATTAAAGAAAAATAGACCAAACAAAAGAAATTAGGTGCCCAAAGAACTAAAGATGTCTTGGAATTGATATATACGGATATTTGTGGACCATTTCCTACGGCTTCTTGGAATGGTCAACAATATTTTGTGTCATTCATAAATGATTATTCTCGATATGGGCATCTATATCTCATTCATGAAAAATTAGAGGCATTGGACATGTTTAAAATTTTTAAGGTTGAGGTTGAAAATCAATTCAGCAAAAGAATTAAGTGTGTCAGATCTGATCGTGGTTAGGGATGTAAACGAGTCGAATCGAGCCGAACAGTACTGGGCTCGAGTTCGACTCGTTCGAGTTCGGTTCGGGCTCGAGTTCGGTTCGAGCCTTAGGAATGAAGCTCGAGCTCGGCTCGTTTGAAAAATATTGAGCTCGGTATTCGTTCGAGTTCGGCTCGGATAAGGCTCGTTAATAGGACAAACGAGCCCAGTTCGAGTTCGGCTCGATAAAAGCTCGAAAGAGTTCGGTTACAAGCTCGATAAAATTTTAAAAATGCTAATTGTGCAGATATTGATAATTAATACATATTTTATTTTAAAAATTGCTAATTGTGCATTATATCTTTTATATAAAAATAATATATACTCACTAAATTGTATCATTAATAATTGAATATCAAAATTTTAAAGATATTCAAATGACAATACAATTAATATATTAGAAATAAGTAGATTGTATTGAATTTTATTAGTTAGTATGTTTATAAAATGAATATGTTTAATTTAATCATGTAATATTTGTGTTAAGAATTTTTTAATTTATATACATATTTATTTAAATTTTAAACTCTAATACTATTATAAAATATATAAATAAACTAGCCCACAAACACTAAACGAATATGTTAACGAACTCTTCACGAACCTAACGAACGTGTTCGCGAGCCTGCTTAACGAACCTGTTCGCGAGCCTGCTTAACGAACCTGTTCGCGAGCTTTTGAATCAAACATGCCCAGGCTCGAGTTCGACTCGTTAAGTATTCGAGCTCGAAATTCGGGCTCGAGTTCGGCTCGTTAAGCTTCACAAACGAACTCGAACGAATATTTATCGAGCCGAGCCGCGAATAGTTCACGAACGGCTTGGTTCATTTACATCCCTAATCGTGGTGGCGAATACTGCGGTAGATATAACTGTTCAAGAAAACAACATCCGGGACCTTGTGCTATCTTCCTGAAGGAATGTGGAATAGTCCCACAGTACACCATACCGGGGACACCTAGCATGAATGATGTAGCTAAGAGACGAAACAAAACTTTAAAGGATATGATGAGGAGTATGATTAGTCATTCGTCCTTACCAGAATCACTTTAGGGAGAAGCATTAAAGACTATAGCTTATAATTTCAATAGGGTACCAACTAAAATAGCTGCTAAAACTCCATTTGAACTTTGGATTGGGCAAAAATCTAGTCTAAATCACTTTCCTATTTGGGGATGTCTAGTTGAGGCTAGTCCTTACAGGTCAAATGAAAGAAAATTGGACTCTAAAACAATTGAAATCTACTTTATTGGCTATTCAGAAAAATCCAGGAGTTTTAAGTTTTATGATCCCACTAGAAGGTCAATTTTTGAGACGGGAAATACAGTGTTCTTTGAGGATGTTGAGTTTGGGGAGAAAAATAAGATTAGAGATATCGCCTTTGAGGATGAGTCATGTTTGATCCCTACTACTGTTTATGACAATGTTCAGGTACCCATCCCTATCATTGAAGAAGAAGTAGATTTGGAAACTCATCAGGTTAATATCGAAAATCTTCCCAATCAAATTGATGAAATAATTCAAGAACAACCTCAACAACCTCAAGAACCTACAGAATTAAGAAGATCCACTAGAGAGAAGAGAAAAGCTATTTCGAATGATTATATTGTTTTTCTCCAAGAAAATGAGGACATTAAGGAATTAATAGAAGATGATCCTATTAATGTTTATCAGGCCATGAAGGGTCCAAATGCTCAAAAGTGGATCGATACAATGAACGAAGAGTATAAGTTAATGCAACACAATCAAGTTTGAGGTCTTGTCCCATTACCAGAAGGTTCGAAACCTATTGGTTGCAAATGGATTTTTAAAATCAAAAGAGATTCGAATGGTAATGTGGAAAGATATGGCAAAAGGTTTTACTCAAAGGGAAGACATTGATTTTAAAGAGATTTTCTTTTCGGTTTTCACGAAAGACTCTTTTAGAATAATAATGACACTAGTTGCACATTATGATCTTGAGTTACTTCAGATGGATGTAAAGATTGAGACGATATATATGGTGCAACCTGAAAGCTTTGTGTCTGGAGATCCAAAAAACATGGTTTGCAAATTAAAAAAAATCCATCTATAGACTCAAGCAAACTTCTCATCAGTGGTACCACAAATTTTATGGTGTGACTGTCTCATATGGTTTTGAGACTAATATTGTTGATGATTGTGTGTAACATAAGTTCAGTGGGAGTAAGTTTATTTTCTTGGTGTTGTATGTCGATGATATACTACTTGTCATCAATGATTTAGGTTTGTTGCACGAAACCAAGATTTTTCTATCAAAAAAATTTGAAATGAAAGATTTTGGCGATGCCTATTTTGTATTAGGGATTCAGATACATAGAGATCGCTCTCAATGTATTCTTGAATTATCACAAAAAGGATATATAGAAAAAGTGCTGCAAAGATTTGACATGCAAACCTGCAAGCCAGGTAACACTCTTGTGGTTAAGGGAGACAAGTTTAGTCTCAGTCAATGCCCTAAAACTGATCTTGAGGTTCAAGAGATGCAAAAGGTTCCATATGTTTCAGTTGTTGGGAGTTTAATGTATGTCAGGTCTGCACTAGACCTGATTTGAGTTTTATTGTTGGTATGTTGGGCAGATACTTAAGTAACCCTGGTATGGATCATTAAAAAGCAGCCAAACGGGTTATAAAATATCTATAGAGAACTATAGATTACATGCTCACATATAGGATATCAGATCAATTGGAGATCATTGGGTATTCTAATTCTGATTTCGCTGGATGCCAAAATAGTAGAAGATCCACTTCACACTACAAGAATTTTTGGATACGACAACGATTTTTCCCCGTTGTCGTAACTGTTTTTTGTGCGTTGTCGTATCGAGTGTTGTTAAAAGTTCTCGTCATTCGACAACGCACCAAAAAGCGTTGTCACTACAAGAATTTTTGGATACGACAACGGTTTTTCCCCGTTGTCGTAGCTATTTTTTGTGCGTTGTCGTATCGAGGGTTATTAAAAGTTCTCGCCATTCGACAACGCACCAAAAAGCTTTTGGTGCGTTGCAAGAAAAGGATTGTCTTTTTTTATTTTCTGAAACTATTTTACAACGTTTAAAAAGCGTTGTCGTATCTGATACGTTATCGAAAAAGTGACATGTCATCGCCACATCATCAACACGGTTTTGACACATCATTGCCACATTATCTTCCACACCATCAAATTTGGACACGTCATTGTCATGTCATCTCAAAAATAATTGTGCATTGTTTGGGATTCAAACTCGTGACCTTTGTTGGAAGGTGAACCACTAGGCTATTAGTGTTTTATATGCGTATATTTTATATGTATTTCTTTTATTAACTAATTATATATATATAATTAATGGCTAATTAATATATAATTTGAAGATTAATGACTAATTAATATGTTTAATAATATTTAATCTAATTTCATTTTAAGACAATTATAAAATATACTAGTGCATATTTTTAATATATGTTAAAAACATACTAATTTTTTAAAATTATGAGTTTGTTCATATATATAAGATAATATTAATGCAAATAATATAAAATAACATCATAAAATAATTAAACTTTTCAACTTTAATTTAATTAAAATAATATATAATTTTTGTATTATTATATAAAAAAATTTGTATTGACCAATTAATATATGTATGTTTTTTTATTTTGAAAAATAGTTTATGGTTCAATTAATATATTTAAGTTTTTTTTTCATATTATTCTTTTAATTAATCATTTTTATATCTTTTTTTTATTTTATAAAATAATTTTTTCAAATTATTTATGTTTTTGGTATTAATTTTAAAACCAAACTCATTTATATTTATTTTCTAAAATAATAATATATATTTTTTATATTATTATGTAATACAAATTTTTATAATTTTCAAATTAATATATGTATTGTTTTTTTTGTTGTAAAATAATTTGTGGTTCAAATTAAAACCAAACTCATTTTATCTTTATTTTCTAAAATAATAATATATAATTTTTATATTATTATGTAATACAATTTTTTGTATTTTTCAAATAAATAAATGTATATTTTTTTATTGTTGTATAATTAAATTGTTTATATATTCTTAATTAATTGATATGATATATATATATATATATGTATATCTTTTTTTTTAAGTTTTTTGTATTAATTTTAAAACACAATAATTTTATCTTTATCTTTTTTTAAGAAAAACATTCGTAATTTATGAATTATGAATTATAAAACACAATTTTTGAATTATGTTTTAAAATAATATACCAATTTTGTATTATTATATAAAAGGGTGAGAGTAATATTTTAGGTGTAGTTTCTTAATTAATTCAAAATAGTATTTTATAAAAATACATCTCACTTTTTTTAAATTATGAGTTTGTTTATATAAGATAATATTAATGCAAATAATATAATATAAGATAACATTATAAATTCATTAAATTTAATAAATTTAAGTTAATTAAAAAATAATTATTTTATAATTAACACATGCAACACAAAAAAAAAGGGTTGCATAATGGGTTGTAAATTTATAAAAAAGTACTAAGAAAAGACAACGTATAAGAAAAAGGTTGTCTTTATGAGAAAAATTTCACTATACGACAACCCTTTGAAAAACCGTTGCACAAAAGCGTTGTCTTTTTAAAAAAAAAAGTCATTTAACAACCCTACGAAAAAAGCGTAGTCATTTTCATTTTTTGCATTGTCGTATACCGAATTTTTTAAAAAAAGACAACGCTTAAAAGCGTTGCATAAAAGAGTTGTCGTTTGCTGGAAAAAATTTGCTATACAACAACCCTTTCAAAAAGCGTTGCAAAAAAGCGTTGTCTTTTCAAAAAAAAAAGGTCATTTAACAACCCTACGAAAAAAGCATTGTCGTTTCCATTTTTGGCGTTGTCGTATGACGAAATTTTTGAAAAACGACAACGCTTTTCGAAAAAAGCGTTGTAAATTCCCAAAAGACAATATAAATTCATGAAAAGCGTTGTTAAATGGGCATTGTTGTATGCCAAATTTCTTGTAGTGTCAGGCTACATTTTCTGTTAGTTGGGGGAGCTATTTCATGGAAAAGCGCTAAGCAGACACGTGTAGCGTTTTCTACCATAGCAGCAGAATTTGTAGCATGTTATGAGGCATCAAATCATGGAATATGGTTGTGAAATTTTGTCATTGGGCTGCATATTTTGGTACATATTGAAAGACCACTTAAGTTGTATTGTGATAATAATTCAGCAATACTATATTCCAATAACAACAGGAGCTCCACTAAATCAAAACATATTGACATTAAGTTCCTGGTTGTAAAGGAAATGATGCAGAGTGGTCAGATTTCTATAGAGCACATTAGGACAGACTCGATGATTGCGGATCCGCTAACTAAAGGTTTACCACCCAAAGTTTTTCATGAACATATGACTCATATGGACGTTATGTTATTTCAGCATACTTCAGTTTAGTGGGAGTCTGTTGCTCTATGTTTTATTTTGGACACATTACTGTATATTTAAGATAATACTGCGCAGAAATAAAGTTTTGATTCATTTATTTACACTCTATTATTTTATATTTTATGATTGGTCTCATTAAGATATAAAGAAATGTCCAGTTGGAAATAGACATGTTAGATCACATTACATGTCATTTCCATGCTACACATCATGAATGATTTGTTGATTAATTGTAATGATATACGTGATTATTGATGGGTCTAGTTACACTTAAAGTAACGAAAGTCTCTTTAGTCCTATGTCAGTGCAGTTGGTAATGAGATTGTTTAAGGGATACTCATACATGTGACAGCAAGGTTTGAGTTCATTTATGTAATACACATTTATTCAGTATCACGTGTTGCCCAAGTGGGAGATTGTTGGAAAAAATCCAATATTAGGCTTCCACGTGTCAAATTAAATTTATATAGTTGTTTTAAGAAAGCCCAATTGAAATGATCTACTAAGGTTTAAAATATGGGCTTACATGAATGTCATAATATTCATGGGCTTTTATGTGTAGATATCATTAAGTGATTTTTAATTCGTTGAGGGACCAAATTGAAAATAAAGGAATTTTATTCTTATAAGTTAGGATTATGATCCCCAAACATTAGATTTGAATCTCACATTCTGTATTCTCTTTACGGATAGTGAAACAAAGGTGATTTGATAGTTTGGTAAACCATATCAGTTAAAACACGAATCAATTCAATAATCGATTCATAGATTCAGGTAAGTTCCCGTTTTATGATTATTGTTTCTTCTCTATTTCAGTTTATCATTGTAGAATTTAGGATTGAGACTTTCGTGCTAAAACATGTTTATATATGATTAAAGCATGTTATTTTGTGATTCAGTTACAATACATTTAACAATAATGTATCAATATGTATAATCTAAAAACATGTACATTTCTTGATGTGAGTAAGGTTTCAAGTTGGAATTCTCACCCCTAATTATAATTATAAAAAAAAAAAACAATATATCAATAACGTTAAACAATTTGCCAAGCCTATCACAAATTTATAGAAAGGTCCACAGTTAAAAATATCAATATAGTGCATATGGTTGCGTGCATTAGATGATATTATCAATATAGCATTGTATGCGTAATATATAATATATATACTGAAATATGAAATAAGAAACGGCTTATAATGGAGGATTTCAGACTCATATTGAAAACTAAAATTAAATTAATTTGTATCATTGTAAATTTTTCAATGTGCCCACTCAAAACCAAAAAACCCACCACACAACACTTAGTTCTGCTAACTTAAATATTTTTTTCCCTCATGTTTCAATTAGACTTGAGTTGAGAGACATAAATGAAGTTTTAAATATATGTTCTCTGCTAACTAATTTGAAGCAGGAGAATGATCCTCTCCCTCTATCAGAATATATTAACTTTTGTATCATACCAACTTGATATATATTTTCTCTAATTTGAAAAATTATTGCTAATTTTATTACAGCAATATTTTGATCAAGTGACTACATTAATTATAACTGTGTGCAAATTAGTATAAGATATATATATGATCACGATATATATTGTCCAAGGCTTTGATTTTTTTTATTTTTTTTTGGGTGCAGTTTCATATTCAGTCATGGATTATTTTTCCAATCTCCTATTAAATACAATAATTGAATATTTAATTAATCATTAAGTGTCTTCATTTTGTTGAAGACAATACAATAATTAATGATTCTTAAAAAGTAATAACTTCACAATTGATTATCATGTCGAGTAGCCTTCAATGTTATTCTTTTTTGTAGTTGGTCTAGGATGTTATTTCATTAAATTAGTTGGACCATGTATGGGTACAAAAACCCAAGGAAATGGAGTGATCATAACTGATACCCAATTATAAAAAATAAAAAAATAAAAAAAATACTTTTTTAATTAAGAATTTGAATTTTATTTGAAGTCAAGAAAATATGTTTTTGGACCATCATATTACACATTAAATGTTAAAAGAGTATACTTGACAAAAATCAATTTTATATAACTAAAAAAAAAAATCAATACCCTGATAAAAAAGAATATTTATAAATAGACATGATTAAGAATGGAGTTACCATCTTATTTTATGAGTGTGGTCACATTCATAAATATAATAAGATCAATTTCATCTATCATCTTGATATTTGATCAAATTATTAATACATCCTAAAATTTGTCAAAGTTACAATTAATGCCCTTTATCTCTTAAAATAGTCACATAATTAATGATTCAACCGAGTTAATTTTATGGGTGATTTAATTTAAACTTGCTAAATTTTGTCCATATTATCATATATTTAAATTTCAAATGCATATCATATATTATTTAAAAAAAAAGGGTTTCATATATTAAAATTTTGATGAGTGTAATTGTAATATCTACAAATCTTAATATCAGTTAACTCAATATAATAGAAATCATTGTACGTATTAATAAGAAGAATCAATGTAATATGAGAAGAGGTAAACATCATTCACAGTATGATGGGAAATATTATTTTTAGAAGAGATGATTCTTCTTAATATAAAAATAGAAAAGTGGAGCAGTGAAATTAAAACAATAAATGAAGAAAAGGAAAGTAGGTGAAAGATTTATTTACAACAGTTATCGACCCCTTTTATTGCCCTTCAAAATGGACCACCTCTTTTATTTCCAGCCAGCCTTGTGCCCTAAAACGACAGCGGCATGGCCATAATAAAAATATAAATCGTACTCCCTCCATCTCGGATTACTTTGCACATTAAATTGGGCACAATTTTAAAAAAAAAGTGAATATTTGTTTTTTGATTGAGGATATAATAGTCAAATTGGGCACAATTTTTAAGAAAAAGTTTGAATATTAAATGATATTGTGTGAGAAAAAATAATGACATTCTTTGTAAATAAATGTGTATTGTGAGGGTGTTAATTATATTAAAATTTGCCATTTTTGGGTGTGCAAAGTGTTTGGGGACAAATTAAAAAGGAAAGTGTGCAAAGTGTTAAGGGACGGAGAGAGTACTATTTTGGCCACTTGAGCCTTTTTTTTTTTTGTAATCATGAAAATTGCAAAATACTTATTTATTACGTGTTTCTTTAATTTATATATCAATTAATTGACGTAGCATGCTAAAATCAAAACAAAATACAAGATGTATTGCATTCGAGGAGTTTAACTGCTTTATATATAAATAACAGCTTTATATATAAATAACAGTATTAGATATTGGACTCCAACCCGAGCACACATATTACTTGGCAAGTCTATAAAGATAGCTTTTAAGAGTCTGATCCAAACTATTCATTGAGCTTATTTATATGATCCGACCAGGATGCTTCACCTGGACGGCTTCTAGGCGATCCGACCAGGATCATTTCCGTGGCAGGTCTGAAGGGACATAACTGACCCGAACAGTATATGCCGAGCAGGATATTCCTGAAGGCTAGGAGATCGTGAGGTGACCAAACCGCCCATTCCCTTATAAGTAGGTGAAAATTAAGAAAGTAGTGGACATGATCCCCACTACCCGTGCTCTTCCTAGGCTATAAATAGGATAATTTTCAACTTATAAAGAGGTGGAACAATTTTGTATTGAAGGGGGAGAGAGCTTATTTCTCTTAATATATAACATACGATTTTGGCCGACCATAATAAATCGACCAAGATCAGCCGATTTAATTGTCTGAGTCGGCTTCAGGTCAGTGTTTTTTGCACTTTATATATATATTTTTTGATTTAATTCGCTTAATTTTGATTCGAATTCACATAATTTGAGTGTTCGATTAGAAATTAATCAATTACAAATTCCGACGTCAATATTAGAAATTAAGAGTAGGGTAAAAATTGGCAGTGGATGAAACGTAATAAGAAACAAAAAGAAACATTAAAATAAAGTAGAGTAAAATAAAGTTGAGAGAGATTATTGGGCCAGGCTTGGTTTGATATAAAATTCTAATTATGGGCTTTAGGTAATAGCCCAAATCGATCTATATTGTCAAAGTTCAAAACACATTTATTTGAGGACTTCTCAATTCTCTTATATCTCTATGTCAATTTAATTAGATAGACTCAACTTTCCAGATCATGTTCTTCACATAATTTACAAGCTAATGAATAATACAAAGTAGATATTCTTCATGTCGATTTACTATTAATTGGCACATATTCATAAACTACATTCCTTATAATTTCTGCTCATGTAATACATAATTTATAGTTCTACCTTTTTAACAAATATATTTCAATTTTATTTATCCTAGGCATGTACTTATTAAAGTATCAATAATAAGGTCAAAAGTAACTTTTAGATATAATTCAAGGGATATCATCTCCTTTTACCAATTAACTTAGTAGATTACTTTTTTACCATGTAAGAAAATGATAATTTTATTTTTGTTGATAAAAGCATAAATAACATTTTCTATCACATTAGTGAAAAAACTTACACTATACAACATGTGAATGCAAAAGTTATTTCAAACTTTTCATTCAATTTACGATAAAAAATAACGAAAGTATATATCGTAGTAGAAAAATTAGTTTTATTTGATTTTGTGTTAGGAAATTACTATTATACTTATAATTCAAAGCCCTCTATGAAATTCATACATCCTGGTCCACAAACTTCAAGAGGAGGAGATATTTCAGCAAATCACTGCACATCACTAAAGATAAAAATATATTATTGATAAAAAAAGAAAATAAAAAATCCACACTATCATATACATATATAAGTTATCTAGATTCCACTCACGAAACAATAAATTAAAAAAGAAAAAAAAAAAGAAAAGCAATTTGATTGGTGAAACATGGAAGAACTGGTTTTGCCCGGCCTTATTATTTTTTGAAAACAAAATTTTGAAAAAACATGGCTCTACAGAGACCAGATTTGTCAAGAAGATGGATATGTGGAGGAGGAGATTATCGTAACTTCACATCCTCCAGTTGGACAATGTGAGCACAATCAATCCCTGTTTTTCTAGTAATTACAAATTTCATACTCCTTTCATTTTGATTACTTCCTTAAACCGAACACAATTATTACTTGTGCATGAAAATTACAAGCCCCTGAGATAGATAATAGTAAATGCTTTAAAATTGCAGGATGAGTTCCATGTCAAAACAATACTCACCTCAAATCCGTACGTTTGCTATTCCTTCAAACATAAAAAAATTCGACAAAATGCAGCAAGTCGATCATGGATATACACCTGAATTTACGCAGTTTGTGGCGCGTGAGGCTCAACACGGCGATGAATATTGGGTAAGAGACAAATAAAAAATGCATTGTTTGCCAGAACTATTAAAAAAAAAGAAAAAAGAGTGATTTTGACTTGTATTTCTTCACCTATTTGAAGTGTTTTCATTCATTAAATTCTAGTTAGAATTTTTTAAGCAGCAAAAAGTCTACTTCAAACTGATTATAAGCAATTTTATTACAATATTATAATTTTGGGCAGACAGCAGCATGGTTAAGAGCAGAGAGTCATTTGGAAGAGCAAGAAAATGAACGGTATTAATTTATTTGTTTTATGTTGAATCAACCTTGGTTTCAAGAAATTAAATGATGATTTTAATTACCTTGAAATACTGCCAGATATGCTGAGAATTACAGAAGGACATTTGCTCAACAGGTTGACCAAAGTAGCATTTTCTTTAATTGCGAGTGATAATAATTACTACCACGTAAAATCCCTGGATAATTCTCAGGAGTTCAATGCAATGAAGAAGAGATACAATACACAATTCGGAGACAAATGCAAATGCATTGTGATGGTATTACACATCAAATAATCAATATTGGCATATACACTGATCGTGTGCATTCTGCAAGTTTTATATATATAAGTGCAGGTAAAAAACGAAGATAGAAACGTGAAGCATACCGTATTGAAGACAAGTCTCGTTGGAACCTTGGACTTAAGCATTCGATGTTTTTCACATGGAGAGACCTTCCCAGGGGTACTAAATCAACTGCAAACAATTAAAATCGGTTTGGCTTTTGAACTCTGTGTTAAGCCTAACACAGTCATATGATTTAAACAGGAATGTGTTAAGCCTCGACTTTTCTGGCTCATGGAACCGAAAGCCTCCAGCAAGTACGCCTACATTGCAAACTTATGTGTTGCTAAATCAGCACGTCGCCAGGGTATTGCCACCAGCATGCTGCAATACGCAATTTCGTCGGCCAAGTTGCATGGTAATTAATGTAAATCAAAATGTGTTTATTGAGCAAGCTTGAAGATTAGTAGGTATTGTGTACATTGCAGGTGCAGAAAAGGTGTTTGTGCACGTCGACAGGAATAACAAAGCTGCTGAGGGCCTCTATGAGAACATGGGCTTTCAGCAGGTTGTTGATGCACCAAGGTCTCAATCCTCTGATGAGCTTTTGATGCTTCGACTTATTTAGATCTATCCATGTCTCCTTAGTTTCTTCTCGTGTAATGAATGTGGTGGAAGATACTTCAATTGATTAACATTTCCATCTTTTTATGCATTAAGATTATGAATCATTTTTTTAAGATTGATAAAAACAGAATCCGGTGCATAATACAAGAAAAGAAGAGTTAAAGAGAGAAGATCCAAAAAGTACAAGACGTGGGGCAGATGAAGGTAATCTTTGAGCCCATGTGAATCTGAAACAATTTGTCTCACCATCTTTATTCAATCATAAACATAGTGCCCATCACTTATTCCCTACCAAACCCACTTGAAGAATACCCCCATGTGGACTCTGCTTCCAACTTTAACCATACATAAAATTCTCTTCACATTTTTACACTCAAATTCCACTTATTCATCATCTCATTAACAGTTAATGCCGAATTGGTTTAATAAAGAACAAGAGATGAAAAGAGGTGTTCAAATATGTCGAGATTGATAGAAGATTGATAGATACAGCAATTAAAATATCATTATCACATCATTTCTACACAAATGGCACTCCAAGATGGCATCAAACCTTTGTTTTAGGATATCATCATACCCTACAAAAGATTTGTCATAAGATTTTAGAAACGAAATCAAGAAATAAGACAAAAAGTGAAAGTTTCTCAATGATCATCATTTCCAGTTGGACAATAAGCAGGCAAATTGGATATGATAAGCTAGATTGGAAAAGTGTTCACAATCAAACCATCAAACACTACTTATTTCCCAGCAAAGCTTCTCGAGCATACAGAAGCTTTTGATAATACAAACATAAATATTCATGGCAGCAATCTATACAGAAAACATGCTGCTGTAAAAGCTTGATTGTTTCACCTTGAAGAAATGGGGTTTAGATTTCTAGTAAATCCCGTGAAAGCGCCGTAACTCTTGGAACTGAAACCCAAGCAGCCCAGAAGCCCTTGCCGGTAGGGCAAAAACGTCTTTTTCTTCATCTCCTCCGCCTGAGCTCTGTTTGCAGTGTAATGCAGCTCGTGCGCAGACGGTGGAGCCCGACGTCTCCAAACGCCGTTCGTCGGTTTTCTGGGGGCGGCGACTTTCTTATCCTTCTTCATCTCCGATTTGCCATTCTTCTCGTCACGGGAGGACGACGGAGACAGCACCGGAGGAGACGATAAAGAAGACGACGACGTTTTCTTCTCCTTCGCCGGAGAGAACGAAATCGCCGACCAGAACCTCTCCTTGTTGTTGGTTCTTCCCTCGCTTTTGCTCCGATGCAGGAGATCCTTTAGGAATATCCACTTCTTCGAGTTCCTTCCAGAAGAAGATGAACGCGATGACGAGGCGGAGCACGACGGAGTCGTTTCATTCGACTCGTTTTCCTTAGCTTCATTCTCTCGATCCGCGGATTTCAATTCGTACTGGGAAAAACGCAATGGCGACATGGATCTGGCTTTGCGGTGACAGTATTTGTTGCTCCGCAACCTCAGATCTCTTCCTCTTTCACTTCTAACCTTCTCCGCACCATCATCATCGCCGTAAAGATCCACCAATGGCGGAATACCGTTGTGCGGCCTCTCCAAGTGAGACGACAGTTTCATCGGTCGGATCTGACCGTTGAAGAAAAGCTCATCGGCTGACGCAATGGAGCCGTTTCCGCCCCATCCACTGGGGGAAAACCTGGAGGAGAACTCGAACTCAAAGGAGCCGGAGTCAGAGGAGAGAAAAACAGGCTCGTAGTCAGATGAGGAGGCCATTGTAGATTTATCATTCATGAGGAGGAAATGCATGGGGGAAGCAGGAGCGCTGAAGAAATAGCCCGAGGGAACATGGCCAGGGCTGGAGGGGGCGCTGACGAAGGGGGTGGAGCAAGTGCTATCAATGTCCTCGCTAAAGCGCGGTGGGTCTACGGCGGTGGCGTTGGTGTCGGAGAGCAGCATTATTGGAGTAGAGTGGAGCAGTATGGGGAAATGGAGAGTCTGAGAAAGTTTAAAGAAGAAAAGGTGGAGAGATGGAGAGAGAGAGAGAGAGAGAGTGAGTGATGATCTTGTTGGACACGTAATTATTGCTATCAGAGAAGCAGAGTGGTCTGAGCGAGGCGGGTGGTGAGGTAGGGTTCACTGAAGACGCTGCTGCATATACATTTTTATAAAGGACATCTATTTAGTCAAACCTATTCTTCTGCTAATTCTTTCAATTTTTTCTCTAAAACTATATTCCACATTATTTTCACCTTTATTTATCGTCGATACTCCAAATTTTAAAAGCATAGGGGAGGATGTTTCTAATCATTTTCATACTTTAGCAAACACTATGAGTTAAACTATTTTTTCTATTTCAAACACTCTTTAATTGGATGTGTGTTTAAATTTTTAATTCAATTAACGAAAATGGGGTTTTATTTCAGTTGTTTAAATTTTATATTTATTTCATTAATTTTAATTCATGTTTGAGCTGAACTTTATTTTCACATTTAAACAGATTTTTTTTATGAATGGTCCTGAGTTGAATATTTAGTTTAATTTCAGTTGTAAATAGATGGATTTAAAAAATATATATATTGACATTTAAATATATTTTTCCTAGACAATCGTTAAAATATCTTTTAACTTCTACTTTGAAATAACATGATGAATAATGTACAATACATTATGCATCCACTGACAAGGTATATAGATATTAAAATAGTTATAATTCCATGAAAAAAAATATATAATAAAATAATTGTTTTTTAAATCAACAAAGCAAATATATGTTTGTCTTTTGTACAAGAAAAGTAAAAAGAGTTTTTTTTTTTTTTTTTGAACCTTAAAAAATACATGAAACTTATATATCAGTAATTATGATTTAGGTTTGAGGAAGGAAGTGGAGCCCAGTAGAGATTGATTCAGTGGAGAGGTGACAACACGTGATTTTATTCGCCGATGCTCACGCTTTTATCTTGTGCTTAATTTTCTACTAATAAAACCTTTTAGTATATGAATATACACATCTCAATCAAATTATAAAAATTATTTCCTTCTTTTTTTTTTTTCTCAATTGTATGACACATCATACATAATGTAGGTGAAAATAATTTTCAAATCGTTATGATATAATTTTCCCCTAAATTATACTAAACCTACATTATTAGTTGTGATATCATCGTTCGTTTAAGTTTGAATATAAAAATATAGTTCAATTTCTCATTTAACAACATATAAAAGATTTTTAAAATTGCCATTTAAGATAACAAAAAATCAATTATAGTCAAATATCAGAAAACGTGCACATGTATGGTTAATAAAAACAAACTATGGATTACATGACATGACACATAATTTGCAATTGACAACAATCATGAGTCGATGTGACACAATTCTAAAACTCATGTCATCCACTCATTTATTTGTGTTAGAAGTGATAATATTTCAGGCATAATCTATTATGCCCTTTATTCCACTTCATATACATTTTAATTTTTTTATGTCGTATATTATAGAAAGTGATTTCATTCTATCATTTATTTTGATCAAGTCATATATGTAGAAGGATGTATTGAACATGATTGATAGGATATCATATTTAATTTTGACAGTATGATTGAATTAATTAATTATATATTAATATCTTATACGAAAATCACCAAATAAAGTATTTTACACGAAAATTATTACACATTAATATTACATGAAAATTGTTTAAAAATTGTAACATTGAATTGAAGGTATATATAATATGCCTTTCAGTTAATTATATTTTTAAATCTCTTACTTATAATATAAGAAATCTTTCATAAAAATATATTTTCTATATCTTATTTTCATGTAGTGTTTCTTTCACAATATCGTAAAATGCAGTAATATAGAAAAAACATTAATTTAATTAAATTTTGTGTAAGTGGTATAATATGGATGGTATGGATATTAATGCTTCCACGAAATATTGTTCATATTATACCCTAAATTATTAATTTCGTGGAAGGCTTCTGAACATTAAAATATCAAATGGGCAATATAGTATTACTATTTGGATATCACTAACATTTGATATCCATTTTACACGAACATTTGATATCCATTTAATATTGTTGCATTCCATGCAATATCGTTCATACTATGTTCTTAAATTATGGTATATTTAACGGTATTACTGCATTCCACGAATTGTTGAGAACATTGTTCGTATATGTTCGTAATTTTTTAATATTTGTGTAACCCTATTTTTTTTATTATTTGTGTAACCTATGAAGTTTAATTAAATTAACATTTTTCCTATATTACTGTATTTTATGAAATTATGGAAGAAATATTGTACAAAAGTAAGATATAAAATAAATGATTTTCAAACTTATTACACGAAAATAGCTAGGTATTATAAATTTTGATACCAAATATTACATAACTCCTATAACTTCAAAATAAATTTAAGGTTTAGTAGCTGAGATACAATTTCGTGGAAGACTTCTTAAATTATGAGTATCAGATTTAAAAAAATATATTTTTATGGAAGACTTCTTATATTATGTTACAGTAATAGATTTAAAATATATTTTTGTTGAAGACATATATACATGTCTTCAGTTCAATGTTATCCTTTTTAATAATTTTAATGTAACATTAATGTATAACAATTTTCACGTAAAAAATTAATATGTAGTTAATTAATCCAATCACACTATCAAAATTAAGTATGTTGTCCTATCAATCATGTCTCATCCGTCCTTGTACATATGTGACTTGATCAAAATAAATGGTAGAATGAGATCGTTTTTTATAATTATAGGATAAAAAGATTAAATTTATATGAAATTATATAAAGGGCATTTTTGTGGTATATTTGGCCACTTCGCCTAACATTTTACCAATTATAAATATTTTTGTCTCTAAAAAAATTCAAGAAAATATGCATTGTTGTATCTAGTTATGAATAATCTTTTGTTATTTTATGCGTCCATGGTTATTTATACTCATCTCCAAAAAAAATATATTCTCTAAATTTGTACAGATAAATAAAAAAATATTCTATAAGAATATTTCAAAACTCAAATTCACTTTTTCGTTTTATTTTTTCTTTTTGATTTAATTATAAGTTGCTTATTTCTTTTTTATTTTATTTTATTTATTTATTTTCATTTTATTGTATCAAATATTTTTATATAATTATTAATTTATTATAAATATTATGTCTAATATTATTTAATTTTAGATTTTTTAAACTATAAAAAACTAAAAAAACATATAACTTATTTGTATTGTAATATTTTATTAATACTAACGTAAATTGTAACTAATAGAAATATAAAAAAATATCATTAAAATTAAAATTACAAAATACAATGAAATTTACTATAATTGAAAACATTACTACATGCTAAATTTAAACTAAATAAGAAATCACAAAAAGCATGCTAAATTTACTACTAACACATAGATATAAATAAAATACAATTAATACAATAATAATAATATGAATTTTAGTAATCCGGTAAACCACTTTCAAACCCTCCAATATCATGGAAATATTTTACTAAATATGAATTTTAGTAGTTCTTTAATTTTTATTTTTGTCTAATAAAGTATTAGATTGTGTTGTATTACTCTGTAATTTTCTTTAGTTTTAATATGTATTTGTGATGAATGTTATAATATAATTTTGATATTTTACATCAATTTTCTTTTATTTCATGATTTTTTTTATATCATTGAAATCAATATGTTTAATTTTTTTATTAACTTAGATAACAAATATTTGATAAAATAGAAAATTCAAAAGATAGAAATTAAGAATATTCTATAAGAATGTTCCCATTAAGTTAAAATTTGAGTTCAATAATTAAGGATAATTTTACTGTTTGGTGGCAAATTGATTTTTTTGTGATAAATTTACCACCAAGATTGGAGATGGTCTTAGTACGTACCTGTAGAGACTCCATTTTGAATTTTAATTTTGTGAAAAAAATATTGTCTTTAATCTTGTGCTTTGTAAAATTAATATTTTAACATCTGATGACCATAATACCAGATATAAGAGATTTTTTCACCACATATGATAGTTTTACCATTTTTCTACCATAAATCAAAAAAATTGACAAAATTACTTTTTTGAAAAAAAAAAGTTAAAAAGTCATAGTGAGATATAACCCTTGAAAATAATGGATTATACGAAAATAAATTCAATTTCGTGTAATTTTATGAAACCATATGATTACATAAAAATCCTGTAATTGTTGTGGTGCACAATGATTTTAGACTTTTATCAGAAGGATAATTTTATCAATTTTTATGATTTGTGTAAAAATAACAAAACAATGTTTTATGTAGAAAAGCGATACGCTGAAAGTGTCCGGATGCTCCTATGCTAAGATAAATATGATCAGACTCACAATGTTGTCTCGGATGTTGACAACACTGGAGATAACACATCGGAATAAAAGATTTAAATGAACACAAGGAAATATCCATAAGTATATAAAATACTTGTGGAACGCGCAAAAGATATTATTAAATGAATATTTGAGTACAAGAGAAAACTCTCATGAAAAGACAGACTTGAAATGTTACACTGAATGTTGTTAACATCAAGAGCAACACTATGAAAAACTGATAAGACTTGAGAACTCTAAATACGTCTGCTCTTAAATTCTTTTTCACTCGATATACAATTTTCATGAAGTCCAAACTCCTTTTAAAAATATCTCAAGCATAATCCACGTTCATCACTTAGAGTAATGCTCCATGATCTCTACCATATTCACCCACTAAAAGTGCAACAACCATTCCTATAAAATAGGAATGTCTCATAGGAATGTCTAGGAATGTCTCATAGGAATGTCTCCATCTCCACTTCTTGCCACACGTTCTTTTCTTTTCATGATCTCCATCTCTCTCTTGACTTCTCACATTCTTCTTTCTCTTCAATCTTTATGCCACGATCTATCTCTTTTAAAATACACCACGTTCTTGTTTATATAAGAGAAGTGAAAATACACAAACAACTCTTTCCTATAAAATAGGAGAAAGTGTTTGAATGAGTCAAAATTCTCTCTCTTTTGAATTATGCAAAACAACGTGATTAAAAGAGAACATATTTTCTAAACAAATCTCCAAGATTTGAGTGAACAAATCTCCTAAATTATCTCTCACATAGATAATTGATTTAATTAAAAAGAAAAAGGAAAAATTAATTATGTTGAAAAATTCAACATTAACAACTATTAATCCTAATATTTTAACATACATTGATTGATATAATAATAATAACTATTATTATTATTAGTAAAAAACTTAAATACACTCATATTTCCCTGAAACTCCACATTTCTACAAAAATGCCGCATTCAAACAAGGAATTAATTCCCAAAATGGAATTTTATAAAAAAAAATTAAAAGAAAAAGTATTCATCAGCAAAGTAATACGACGCCCAAAAACATGTACATTATCAATTAGAGCTTTTGTCATTGTACTGCAAATACGAAATTTGTCTTTGAAGCTTCATTTGCTCATAGAACTTAGATATAAACTCCTCCGCTTTCAAATCGATTCCTTCATCAGAATCCCCATCACTCTCTGCCTCGAAGAAACTCATCCTCGCCGTGGCATCATCGCTACCATCGCCGTCAATATTATCGTCTTCGAACTCAAAATCATAGTCGAAATCGACGTGGGGATTGATGCATGGGATGTGCGGCATCTTGAATCGAAGCGATGAAGGGCGATGCATTTTGACGCGGATGATCGGAGTGTCGTCGAATGAAAATTCCCGATCGCCGTAAACCAGAGCCCCCGGTTGGGACCGATGCTGTGAGTGTCGGAGCTTTCTGATTCCTTTTTGCAGTACTTTTAGATTTATCACCAATCTGTTTCTGAATATTCCTCCTTTTCGAGCCCATAGCAAGGCTAAACGGAGAGTATCCCACGCTCTGCGCCCTTTGATTGAGCTCTTTTTCGACATTTTGTGTCTGTGTGTGTGTGTGTGCGAGAGAGGGAGAGAAGGCGGTGTTTGTGGTGTGATGAGAGAGAATGCTGAAGGTGAGAGAAAGTTGTTTGGCTTGTTTTCAAGTTGTTGGAAAGTTTGAATTTTGATGGAAGAAACGGGGTAGTATTTATAATAAATGGAGTTTTTTTTTTTCCTTCGAAAAAATAAATAAATGGAGATTTGATTATATTTAGATTAACGTTACGCGGTACGAAATTAAGAAAGAAAACATATATGGTAGTTATGGTTATGTAAATGGGCGGCGGAAAACCTCGTTGTCGACGCGGCTCTACGCGGCCTTCTCCTTTTTTTTTTTTCTTTCATTCTTTTATTATACAAAAGTCATGAAGCTTTTGACTAAATATCTGTTCATTTTCAGTATCAATTAGTTAAACTGATTTTTTTTTTCCTTTAACGAGTGGGATTGTTGTGAAAGAGTTTTTATTGATCTAATACATCAACTCTTCGATCAAACAAAATAATTTGTGAATATCAAAATTAAAATTTATTTAATTTCGATATTGATAGTTGATTTGATATAAAAAACTTATATGAAATTGTTTCACATAAAACATACTCCTCGATCTCTAATTAATAAACCCTACCATGATACAAGAACCAACACGAATTCAATTCAAGATTAAAGAAAAATTTGATATAATATTTAAAATAATTTGCATAAATGAACAAATTGTGATAATTGACGTTCGAATTTAATCATGTAAATTTTCTATTAATTTTTTATGTCTCTTCCTTCCACTTTCTTAATTCATTAAAAAAAAAAATTTCTTTCACACTTTCCCATTTGTGCGTTTACTGGAAAATTTAAACTCGGAATTTAAATTTCTACTTAGAACGGTTATATGACAGAGATCAAATAATTGTTCTTAAATAAAAATTAGTTCACAAAAGAGCAAGGGAAAAAAGAAAGGAATAGTTACACAAAGGGCAGTTTTAGACAAGTTTGGATCTTTTATTACATTTGGTGTTATATTTTATGGTATATAACAATTAATACACATCACATATTAATTAATGATGTCATTAAATATAGTATATTGTGAGTGATTTAGAATATGAAATGTAACACCAAATCTAATAAAATATTTCACCCCTTTTTGGGCATGATTAGGAAGAGGCGAAGAGGGAGCGCAATTGTCCAGCTAAGCATGATTTCTTAGCTGGCTCTCTTCTACATTTCTGTCATACATGATTTATGAATTATACTACAAGTTTGCAATCACACAAAACGCCTGAATTTATATATTCAATATGTTAAATATCACATATATATTATTCTATACATTTATTTTCCCTTCTAATTATGAACCTGTAAATATGGGCATATATTGTGATGTATCATATACGTACATTCTTTAAGAGATCAAATTTTAATTTGTTTTTTAGGATCTTAACAATTGGACATATAAATCTATTATCCTATCATAAGAGGAATTTTCTTCAATAAATCTTAAAATCTGATGTGCCATGTAAACTTATATAATATTTGAAAATAATTAAATTTAGTTAAGTACCATCTTTAATATTTGTTACACATCATTATATGATCAGTACTTGAATACTTCCAAGTACAGAAACCGAATCCTAAGAGCATCCTGAATTATGAGAGGAGCCTCATTTATTTAATTCCTTTTCCCACACAAAGAATTTATATAACTGGGTTTCAGTATGCCTTTATTTTGAAAATAAAATGTTTTAAATATGTATTTAAAGACTAACTGGCAACAGTCAACTATTAGATTTAATGTTAATCGAATTTACAACTGCCAAGTATTAGAAAAGGACTGGATGAAATGGATCAAAGGAAATTTAATAGAAAATGTGGTGCACCAATTTGGGAACCATCTATATTCATATGAAACGTATTAACATATGATATAATTTGATGAGACAAAATTCATATTGGATTATGGTTGTGCATTGAAGATTGATTTATATATAGCTTATATCCTTGATCATGTTAATCTACTCATCATTGATGTATGTCAATGGTTGATGTATCAGATATCTAATATATTGATTAATTTTGTATCTCATAATTTCAAAGGGTGTGATTATTATCATTACTGATGAATATATTAAAAATTTATTGATTATTTTAGTATTCTCGATTATGCTCCATACCTAATTTATTTATTTGAAAGGAAATTCTTATCAACATTATTGAAGGGGAAGGGAATTGTCAAATATAATAATCAAATGTATTCTATACCATATACAATTGATCAGCCTCTCTTAAATTTCATAGTAATTGATAGTTCTAAGACTAGTTTACCAAGTCTAATCACACGTCTCGATTCCTGCATCTCTTACAAAATGCAATGTCTGACCAATTTATTTTAATCAATCATCAATCACCTTACCAAACAATTGAGACATGGATAATAATCCTTCTATCCTATTATAATCACATATTAATATGCTTGATATATAAGCATATACAATTAGATTTCAAGTTAAATCAATTAAAACCGCATGAAACTAATAAAAGTTGGCTAAATCGGTTAAGTAATTTTTGGGCCAAAGTTTACTTCCAAACTATTATATATTGTTTTACCGAAATTTATTTGGTTTTCTATCTGATATGGGAGCCAAATATCATTCTTACTCTTTATATGTTCTCTCATTTTTTCTTTTAATTTTTTTTCTTTCAATTTAGGAGTTATGTTTACACATAATTTATTACATTTCATTCCATCAATGTCCATCTTATTGAGTTAATTAAAGTGCTTATTAATATCCAAGCCGATTTGCTAGACAATCCGATATCACATATACTTATTTCGTTACACCTTAAAGGACATGAATCACCATTAAGTATGTTGACCTATTACATTGCAATTTAAGTCATCTATTACCAACTGAATTCCTATCTCCAACTTTTAATTATGTTCTCGTTAAAAAACTGTAACATCAATTATTAGAAAAAAAATTGGGTGAGACACTCTCATGGATCTCATATTGTGAGATGAGTTGGATTGGATCAAATATAAGAAATTATGTAATATTTTTTTATGTATTATGTAATACTTTTCTATATATTAGGTAACACTTTGTATTATAAGATGCGTTTTGAGTTGAGTTGGACCATATGGAAAATATGTAATTTTTTTATGTGTATCAGGTAATACTTTTAATATATATTAGTAATACTTTTGTTTTGAGTTGGATGAAACTATAAGAAAATATGTAATGCTTTTATGTGTATCAAGTAATACTTTTGTATTACAGGATATATGACCCGAATTGAGTCGGATCAGGTCTTAAAAAACACTCTTCTCCTCGTGCAATATGTAATATTTTTGTGTATATTATATAATATTTTTCTTTATATCATGTAATATTTTTGTATTTTGCACATATACTGCATAATATAATATAAAGTAGTACCTGAAATATAAAAAAATATTACCTAATACATACAAAAATATTGTCTAATTATTATGTCATACATGACTCGTCTCACGGAATGGGATTCGTAGGACCATCTCACACAAGACCTATTCCAATTATTATATACATACTTTTTTACTCATAATGGAACTCAATCTCACTTAATTGTGTTCGTATAATTATTGTATTGTATCACGAGTCAGCTCGGTTCAGTCCATATCCGAGCCCATATCACCACTAAGTTAGTTCTATTCATATACAGACTTTCCTCACCTCCGAATCGATCAGATCAACAGCTTATCCGAAGAGTCAATTTAGGCCATACACCAACCAGATGAGTTGGAACTATCTGAGTCAAATCTGCGGAAGTCATTAAGATAGGAAGGCCAAAAACCGTCCAGGTCATCGCTTAGGATATGCTCAGAAGGCGGAAAAGTCATGAGAATCTTCAAGAAAATAAACAAATTAAGGATTAGTCATATCTGATTTTAGACAAGATTGTATTTATATTTTCCTTGTAAATAGGCCAAAATCAAGAGCTTTAGTCCTTAATCCCCAAAAAATGTAAGTACTCGAGCGAAAATTGCTCAAGTAGGCTTCAGGCCTTATTTTTTATATTTTAACTTGATTTTATTATTCGGCTCAAGTCTTTCGAGTTGATTCGATTTATTTGATGTTTGGCCAGAAATTTATACTTGGACAAATTTTGACGTGCAATACATTGCATATGGATATTTGTGTAATAATAAATAATCTTAATGAGATCTAAGTAGGAAAAGAGGAAAAATGTGCTAGCTTACAGCTTGTATCAACCACGTCCAAATAATTCAGACAATTTTTTTCCAAACTCAAAAAATTACAACATTTTCTCTCCCACCCAAAAAAAAAAAAAAAAAAAGGATTACAAACGATGAGGAAGCATTATATTTGTTGTACTTATACATTAATTCTAAATCTCACATAGCCTCAACAATAACTTATGTCAAAGTCATTTGAAGAAAACAAAATAAAAGGAAAAGGAAAATTGCATAAATAATATATCAGTAGCCATGAATAATTTCAGAGCACTTCTTCTTGAACCAGCAAAGCCCATTTCTAATAGAAGCCTTAACCCTACCTTCAACGTCGTACATTCTGTAATTCGCCACCCGTTTCCTCCTCTTCATCTCCGAACCCCTACGCCGGTGCCTCTTCATCCTATGGACCGGCGATGAACCGGTGGACTGGGTCGGACTCGTCTTGTTTGCACTCACAATACCTAGCCTCATCGTTTGTGTTCCACCAGGCACAATACCTGGGAAACCACTGCCTATCATATTATTACACACACAAACACACAGCTACGTGCTATTAGTCTCCTTTGGCTGGACATAGTAATAATTTAAAGGTTTCAGTGCTTGTTGGCAAAATTCCTTTCATGTCGTCGTGCAAACCTTGATCATCATATATGTATTTTATTATTCATGTTTTTTATCAATTTTTTTTTTTTACATGTATTGCTTGGTCTTTGTTGTACACGATATATATACACACACATAACCATATATAAGAACTTCATAAGTGTATTTTAATTAGCCAAGGGGGAGAGAGGGAAAATTTTCAATTTTGGTCACATCCATTTTTTGAGTTTAATTCTGTATTGATCAATTATAAGTTTTGATTTTTTTATTAAATTTTAATCCTTTTTTAATTAGAAATTAGATTTTATAATAGTCGCTATGTTAATGTGATGTTCCAAATTTATAAAACTGGCAATGTTAATGTGTTTGTATATTCATTGTGAATGACAAAAATTGATTTATCTAACCACGCTAAACAATTGAATCATTAATCTGAGGTGTCACACAATAACATTATTGGTGTACACGTAGAAATTGATTTACATATTCAAAATATAATTACTAGACTTATATCATAATGAAGAAACTATAATTATTTTAATAAGGAAAATTTTATAAATTATATAAATGTAATTATTCAGATGCACTTCTTATATTTGTGCTATATTCTCGTCCCTTTAAAAATTCACAAGAAATTTAAGAGAGAAAAAACAAAAAAATATTCATTTTTTTCCATCAAATTTCAACATTCATGTTATGTGTATAGTAATAAAATTAAATTATAAATTTATATAGTCGTAAAAAAATTAATATAAAATGGCTATCTCGACTCTTCCATCTCTATACAAGCACAAATTTAGCAAGTGGCTTTTAACACAAAATCTGCTCAAAACTCAGTTTAGTGGGCCGAAGAATTTTTGGGTGCCCAAGGAAGACCAATACTCATCTCAACACCCATGTGACAACATATGTATCGTATATCATGCACAAGCAGCGGGCCCACTTCAAGTTCAATGTCCAATCAGACTCCAAATACTTGAGGCTCATGCGCACGATAACCCCATTCCACCAATTAGCGCACGATAGCTCACACATCCTACCGACGATTATCCTCCTCCATGGATGCGCATTGTTCCCTTTCGGATCCTACCCGCCCTAAGATTTCTCTTGAATTTTCTCAAGTTTGAATAGAATCAACGGCTACTGGCATTTTCCCCAAAATTTGGTAAGTTTGTTCATGTTATTTTCTCTTCATTTTTCCGTTTCAGTGCAAAACATTTTGTCGGAGCTATCATACTCGAACTTTTGCAGCTATGTTGGTTAATTCGATGTTTCCATGATTTTTCAGATGCTCGAATCATACTTCATTATGACAATGTTTCCGAAAATTAGTCGATCTGGAGACGCTTTTGGAGGTTTTAGGGTTTACATGATCTGGAGATTTTAGCTGGTAAAGCCGAACATTTAATTTATTATAGTTGAATATATTCAAATAACTGATCGAAAAGTAGTTTTTCGACTGTGATTGAAGTGCAAAATGCAATCAGTGATAATTATTTAAATTGTATTGAAAAACTTGAACAAAAGTTTGCATAACTTTGTTTTTCCGTATCAACATAGCTTTATTGTAGAATTGCTTGTTTATTATTACGCGCATTTAGCTTTTTATGATATACAAGCTTTTGTGACTGTGATTGCGAAAACACAACTGGATGTATGGGCTATTTGACTTCTGAATTTTAATTTACATTTTACATTTACAGTATCTGGAGATTGATTTATGTGGGTGGCTCCAAATGTCGGAGCAAACAAATATACTCAATGGAACATCTGAGAATGGATCAGAGTCATCTCCAGATGATAGTGGCACTATGGAGGAAATGCCTGAAGACACAATCTTGTCACGGCAAACATCTGTAAACCTTGTACCTTCCATTGGACAGAGATTTATATCACAGGATGCTGCCTATGAATTTTATTGTAGCTTTGCGAAGCAATGTGGCTTTTCAATTAGGCGACATCGTACTCGTGGGAAAGATGGGGTGGGCAGGGGAATCACAAGAAGGGATTTTACCTGCCACCGTGGCGGTTATCCTCAGCTAAAGCCTACAGCAGATGGAAAAATGCAAAGGAACAGGAAATCATCACGCTGTGGGTGTCAAGCGTATATGAGGATTGTTAAACGAGCTGATTTTGATGTCCCTGAATGGAGGGTCACTGGTTTTAACAATGTCCACAATCATGAACTCTTGAAGTTCAATGAGATACAGCTACTTCCTGCCTATTGCACGATGACTGCTGATGACAAGAGTCGTATTTGCATGTATTCTAAAGCTGGGATGTCTGTGCGACAAATGCTCAGATTAATGGAGCTAGAGAAAGGTGTTAAGCTAGGTTGTTTACCATTCTCTGAGATTGATGTCAGGAATTTGCTCCAGTCATTTAGAAATGTTGAACGGGATAATGATCCAATTGACCTTCTGAAAATGTGTAAGGAGAAGAAAGACAGAGATCCCAACTTCAAGTATGACTACAGGATAGATTCTAATAACAGGTTGGAGCATATTGCATGGTCCTATGCTTCATCTATCAGATTGTACGAGAATTTTGGAGATGTTGTGGTTTTTGATACAACCCATCGCCTGGATGCTTATGATATGCTTCTTGGGATTTGGATTGGAGTGGATAATCATGGGGCATACTGCTTCTTTGGCTGCTTGCTCCTTCGAGATGAAAATGTGCAGTCATTGTCCTGGGGATTGAAGGTAACTGATCGTATAATTTATGCAATATTTGCTAGAACTCTGCCTTACTATTTCATCTAGTTCTTGAAGAAACCTTGAAACCAACAACATCTAATATTTTAGAGTTGATAAAGATAGGAATTTGCTGGTGCAAGTTGTCAAAGATCAAATTAGTGTAGAAAGTTTTAAAATATCCATATCCGTTTTCATTTTTGCTCTAACTTTGTGGTTGGCAGACATTCTTGTCTTTCATGAATGGAAAAGCTCCAGGAACAATTTTGACTGATCAAAATATTTGGCTTAAAGAAGCACATGCTATGGAAATGCCAGAGAGCAAACATGCCTTCTCGATTTGGCATATAATATCAAAGTTTTCTGATTGGTTCTCTGTGATACTTGGCTCTCAATATGATAATTGGAAAGCAGAATTTCATCGTCTTTATAATCTACACACTGTTGAGGAATTTGAAATTGGATGGAGGGAGATGGTTGACATATATGGACTACATGGAAACAAGCATATTGTCAGCTTGTATGCACTTCGTACGTTTTGGGCACTTCCTTTTCTGAGATCATATTTCTTTGCAGGAATGTCAAATACATTCCAGTCAGTGTTGATTAACTCCTATATCCAGTGTTTTCTCAGTGCACAATCTGTACTTGATGATTTTGTAGAACAGGTGAGACCTTTGTATGTCCATCTCTTTTTAAATTTATTATGAGTAATTAGAGACTCCAACGTTTTGCTCTTTTTACAGGTGGCCTCTAATTTAGATGCTAGAGATCAAGGAGTAAAACCGAAGATATCCCAAAAGGTCCCCCAAGCATCTCTAAAAACCGGATCACCAATTGAGTCTCATGCTGCTATTGTACTTACACCATATGCATTCTGCAAACTACAAGAAGAACTAGTCTTGGCACCACAATATGCAACAATGTTGGTGGATGAAAGTTATTTTATTGTGAGGCACCATACCGAAGTGGATGGGGGGTGCAAGGTATTATGGGTCCCACAAGATGAGTTCATCAGTTGCAGTTGTCGTCATTTTGAGTTTTCAGGCATCCTCTGCAGGCATGTTCTTCGTGTTCTATCGACAAATAATTGTTTTAACATTCCAGAACAATATCTACCTCTGCGTTGGCGTGACTCATCGTTAACAAAACCTGCACGCACTTCTTCAGGAAAGGTACAGATGTTGCATTCAATGATTTCATCACTAGTCACAGAGTCAATAGAGACTGAAGATCGCCTCGATGTTGCTTGTGATCACATTGCTTTGGTTCTGGCTCGCATCAAAGAGTGTCCTGCAATAGCAGATGATACCAATGGCATTGCTTATAACAGCCCTTCTGGTTCCCTCATTCTTCCAGATGTTGAAGATTCTGATAGTATAGCTCAGAGTTTCAGTGGGAATCCACATGAATGTTTTGCATTTGCCAAGTTGAAAAACAGAAGATCGAGAGATGAACTAGACATGTATAGGAAGAGAAGACGTTGTGCAGTCCCTTGCTGCGGACAATTTGGGCATGAAACTGGAAATTGCCCAATGGTGGGAGACGATGATCTACATGCAGATGGGCTAGGTTTTCTGTAGGATAACCAGCAATGGCAAGCTCATCATCTGTGGTCTATGAGAATTCTTAAGTGAAAGCTGCAGGTTGAAATCTCTCTCTCTCTCTCACGAGTTTCAGGATAGAAATAGAGACATGTTTCTGACGCAGTTAAATAGATTCATGATATGAAACAGTCTTATGTTATTCAAAAACTGAAATCAGAGATGTTCTGTTTATAGGTGTATATATAGCTTGATTCAAGTTGGAAACATGTATTGAAGTCCCACAATTTAGTGATGCTAGAACCATAACATATTTCCAAAGTAATCATTATACATTAGTGAAAGTATATTACTAGTTTTGAAGTTCATCAGCTATGGAAACTTTGCTTAGCCTACTTGGCAATCTTTTAGCATCCCTATTTCTGCCCCTTCTGCCCCTTCTTGGGCGGTGGCTCAATCCATATACTGCTCGATGTGCAAGCGCTTTTCCCGAACTGGATTCAGTTCCCCCTTCGTTTTCATGCCAGCTCTCAGTTGTGTTGTTTTGATGGTTGCTGCAGTTAATAGAAACTTCATCGTTTCCTTTTTCAGTATCCATGTGTTGCAATTTGTGCAGGTGAAATTTGTAGTTGTTTGACTACAAAGGAAGCAGGAAATGGATTTAAATAGCAGTGATTAATTGTGATATGTTTGAGAAGAGGAAAAAAAGAAAGGAATGGAAATTATGAAAGTAAAGATGAAAAAGGTGAAGATGGAAGAGTTTTGAAGCAAAGATTTGTCTTGGCCGAAAGGCATTCGTTGCTACTGCTCTCTCTCTCTCTCAAATCATGCACGCAGCAATTTTGAGAATGAAGAAACTGTGCACACAAAAAATTCCTATATATATTGCATATAATATTAACATTTTAACTGTATACCTGAAGTGCAACACTACAAACTAAATGGAGACTAAAATAATTTTAGAAAGGGAAAATGGGGTTTTGATCATCTATATTTATTCATTGGATTTTTCACTCTCTATCTTTCACCGTTTGTTTTATTAGTCATTCATGTTTAAAAAAAGTCCCTTTTTCACCTATCTACCACAACATGTAATTTTTTTATCTTTTGAATAAATTACATTTTTCACCATCACTGTTTGATTAAATTATCAAAATTTGTGAAATTATGTCAAACCCTCTAACTATGAAAGCCTAATAAACATTTCGATTAATTTCCATGAGTAATTTGATTCAAAATCACTCATTTTTATTGAAATAATGAAAAATCCTATGAGATAAACTTGGAAGATGGAAAAAACATTTGTTCCCCTCGAAAAATAAATGACGCCACATGTTCCCTAACTTCGATCAAAATCCAGCCATGATAAGGAGGAAAAAAATAAGTAAGATGTCTAATAAGACTCAAAACATGAATGTAAATTTCCCCTAAAGTATAAAAATTTATATGAAACCGTCTTATATAAGATTTATGTGAGAAGAAGCTTTATTTTATCTCATGTGAGATTGTTATTGACCTTATTAAATGGATTAATTCGTTTTTATTTCTGGTGATATATCACCGAAAAATTGTTAAACGCAAAACATCAAGCAAATTATGAAACTCAGCAACATAGTTTTGTTCATTTTAGTAGTGGTACTTTTTATTAGTTCAATATCCCAAGCAACTGATCGATGATGAAACCAAGCTATCACGTTCTCACATGATTTTATACCTTAATTACAAACTTGAATACAATTAAGAGGTTAAATACTATTTTTTTAAAAGTTAATTGCTTAATAAAACAAATCGGATCGTTGTCATTTTAAATGTGAAATATTGATCAAAACAAATAAAATGTATGTGGTGTTTTAATTCATTTATTTAGTTTGGAAACACAGATTCTAACAAATCCCAATTAATATTTCAATAAAGAAAAAACAGTCAAATTTTTTGATCGAGCATTCAAATGTATTTGAATATACTTAATAGAGTTGTAGTTGTGTGCAACTATATAATGCGAGTCGGGTCGGGACACGCCGAATCGAACCCGCATCTGTACATTTTTTTTTATCCTAACATTTATATTGTGTCTGTCATACTTTTATATTATGTTAAGTATACCTATATAATATGTTAATCATACATTTATATTATACTAATCATACTTTTATGTAATACTTCAACTTTAAAAAAAACCCTAATTTTGACGAAAAACTATAATTTAAGCACAAAAAAACCCTAATTTGTACATATATACTTTTATGTAGATATTACGTATATCTTTAATTAGTATTAGTCATATCTTTATATAATATATAAAGGTACAACTAATATAATTAAAATGTATGACTAACATAACATAAAAGTATGTTTAACATAACATAAAAACCCTAACAATATGCTTAACATTATATAAAACCATAAATGTATGTTTAACATAACATAAAAGTATAATTAACGTTGCATAAAGGTATGTTTAATATAATATAAAGACTCTAAATATATTACTAATATAACATAAAGATATGTTTAATATAATATAAAAATATTGTTAGCATAACTTAAAGTTATGTTTAACAAAATATAAAGATATAACACCTAAAGCGAATTTGGGTGAGTTTGAACGTATCCACTTAAACTATGGGATACATACGCCGCGTGGAGAATGCGTGGATCGAATCGGATCACGTGGAATGTTACACAAAAGTTTTTTTGTACTTAATATTCTCTAAATTTGTTAATGCTTTTCTCATTAAGAATCGGATGAAATAGAAAACTTTTTTTTTTTTTTGGTCAAAACTCCATGACATACAATTATATGAAATATGCATAATCTTATTTTATATTTTGCCACCATAAAAAAACGGTGATAAACATATTTACCAAAATATAAACAAAAGTTTCGCAAATTTTTAAACAAAAGTTAATACATTTATCTAAATATAAACAAAAGGTTTCCTAAATTATTATACAATTTAAAAGAAAATCATATTATTAATTTTAAGCATAAATAAAAACTCAAAACAATTATAAAGTAAATTAATTCATTTTAAGATTTATGTCATATTTGAGAGAATATTTGCTTGAGATAGAATTCATTCCATATCTATAATTAATGTATTCCTTAATTGACGCTTTTTTGTATACAAATCGTAGATTGAATCTCTATTACAAATTGATTGGTTAATAATATATATATATAAATTTTTCACAATTGTTTTTATACACCAGGTGTACGGATCCTAGATCCGTGCAATCGGGTCAACCCGACCTAAAGTGCATTTCACACGCCCCCACGCGTGCAAACCCTAACTCAAATTCTAGTTCTGCTGTATATTGACATAACCTTTTAGTTCTATCCTTATAACCTTTTAATTATTTGCACATAACCTTTTGCAGTGTTGGGTAGTGAAAAAAATATAAGTTATTCACTGAAAAGGTTATGATGTAACGTCCCGATTCTTTTTGGTAAATAAATCTTAATCGAGACATTACTCACTTATAAAAACATTACTCTTTAAATTTCACTAAAAATAAAATAAAATAAAATAAACTTTAAAATTCAAGATTTATTATAAAATATACATTTCCATAATTCATAAAATATCACATTTACAAATAAAAAGCTTCTGTAACCTTTGATCATCGGCTACCAACATCCACCGCTCGCGCGCCACGTCCTAAACTTCTTAAACTGAAAACATTTTAAAAGAGGGGTGAGTGACAAAAGTACACTCAGTGGGGTGGGGAACTCGGAATGACATAAAATAATTTTGGAAGATTTTACACGGCTTTCAACAACTTATTATAATAAAATTTTATAAATTTAAAAGCACTTACAAAACCACTATTTTATCACATAAAAGTGAATTTCGTAAAATGTTTGTATTTTAATAAAAAAAATTGTAGAAAATAGATCACTTTATAATGTAAGCATTCATCTCAAATCAATCATCCTTCACATTCAAACATATCACTTTCATTTTCACATTTACGGTTCTTAGCTATCTTGCAAACATACAATCCATCATTCACATTCAAACATTACTTTTCACATAATTTACGGTGTTTAGCCGCCATGAAAACATTTTACGGTTCTTAGCCGCCATGAAAACATTTTACGGTTCTTAGCCGTCATGAAAACATTCTTAAACCTTTACAGCTAACCTTTTCCATTAACCTTTACCATTAACATTTACCGCTAACATTTACCGTTAACCTTTACCGTGGGAATCAATCCCCATCATTTACCATCAGGAATCAAACACGTTCATTATAGGGGCTCAAACCCGTTCAATATCGGGGCTCAAACCTGATCATTTTCATCAATCACATATATCTCAATTAAACAATCCAATCAATCAACAATTACAAACAATCACATTATTTAAATCATCCAATAAAGCAAACAGTCATCTCAATTTATCATCAATCTCAATCAATAATCCACGTATTCATCCCAATCATTCCTCAGTCATCAAGATTTTCTTCAAACAAATCAATCAATTAACAATCATCATCTATCACTTAACTTAAATTATTCATCATTCACATTCACATTTAATAATAATCTTAGCTCAGAGCACTTACTTCACATAGCATGTATATCGACCAACGTCATTCAAGTATAATATTCACATTCATCGTATCATAATATTATCACACATAACATCTCATGCATTCAGCACGTATACCCAACTCATTTAACAATAATCTTAAAAGATTGCATAAACTTTATGATATCTTAATTTAAAGAATTTACCCCCACCTTGTTCGGTGGTTACCATGTGAGCAGCACATCTTAAAGATCATGTATCCCAAAACTTCACTCCAACAAGTAGGCTACATAAATTACGATGTTTTCTTAGATCATTATTAAATAAAATTAAAAGATTTAAACGATATCGAAAATCGAGATGAGACGGATCGGAACGGAAGGCCTAATGATTGAGGTTAAAGAAATAAAAGGAAAATATCAGTTTATGAGGCTGAGATGAAAGAGAATGAATTTTGGATCACAACAAAACAAGAATGAGCTCGATCGGAGTTGAAACGAGCTCGAACGGAGCGTTTTAAGATTTAGGGGTATTTTGGTAATTTGATCAAAGGGCTGACTTTGACCGGGACCCACGACCCCCGATCAATGATATTTTATTGGCAACGTCTCGATGATAAAGTACGATGAAAAGAAAACGAGATTCGGATCGAAAACGGATTGAAAATACGACGTCGCGTGTTCCCGTCGACAGGAAAATTTCCCGACGACGTCTCCCGTCGGCTGCCTAGTTTTCTAGGCAGCGGTGCCCAGACCTCCCGTCGTCGGCCTGCTCAAGCAGCCTACTTCCCGCAACCACCGGCTGTGGCGGAGCCACCCTATGCCACGACCCTTAGTCCTCCGGCTAGCCCGTACCGCCGGCTACCAGATCCGGCCATCTTTCGTCGGATTCCGGCATGAATAGTGTCTGAAAAACAGCCTCAAAAACCCTTCATCACGCACATTTCACAACGCCTTGCAACAGCCCCCCTTTCTAGGCCATTTTGCGGCACCACCCTTCCAGTGGCTAGCCCACAACTTCGGCAGCCACTCCGGCGCCTGCAACGACGAGAAAAAGAGCGAGAGAGAGAAAAACGGGAGAGAGACAAGGTGGCCAAAATCAAGAGTTTAGGGTTTGGAGACGGTTTTTCACCGTTTTCCGACGAACGGAGAATCGGAATTGAATTCCGGAAGTTTCCCTAGAGTCGTATCATCGAGGGCTACGTTGTATACGAAAATCAGCCTAAACAAACGGGTTTGACATTTTTCGGCAACGGCAGCGGCGGTTTTTCGCCATTTTCCGACGAACGGAGAATCGTAATTGAATTTCGAAAGTTGCCTTAAATTCGTCTCGTCGAGGGCTTCGTTGTGTACGAAAATCAGCTGAAACGGAGAAGTTTGAAGTTTTCCGGCCAACTCCGACAGCGGCGGCGACGGAATATAAAATAAAAATGAAAGAGAGATGAGAGAGAGACTTACGTGTGTTCGGCGCTTTTCGACTCGTTCGAAAAAACGGTGAAAATGAAATCGAATGAGGACCTATTTATAGAATTTGGAAAAGTTACCTTTATGAGTAGGTTACTGTTCATGGAGATAGGTTACTGTTCACGATAAGATTTCGTTTCTCGTTTTTCAGAAACTTTGTATTTTGCCATTTTCTTCGCCGTTTGAGCTACGGGTGTCCGATTGACCTCTAGTTCATTTCTATCTTCTCGTTTTTTCGTTACGCATCTAATCATATAAATTTTATTCTTTTAAAACTGAACATTAAACACGTATTTGAAACGCACGTAATTAAATTAAACAATTAAAAATTAATACACATAAGATATTTTAATTAAGAGTTTACTTATTTAATTAATCAATTATGCTTCGTTTTTGTTCTAGACGTTACATATGAAATTTGTACATAAAGGTTATAGTATTATAGTATAAAGGTTATATTGAATTTTTATAGTGAAAAAACTATAAGTTATTTATTGAAAAGATTATGAAATCTGTACATAAAAGTTATACTATTACAACATAAAAGTTATATTATTACAACATAAAGGTTTGGGTTATATTGCATGAATTTTTATAGTGAAAAAAGTATGTCATTCAGTGAAAATGTTATGAAATATGTACATAAAGGTTACACTATTACAACATAAAGGTTATATTATTACAACATAAAGGTTATGACATAAATTATTAAAAAAAAGGGTGCGGATCCGAGTTAAACTGGACCCGATCCGACCTGTATGCCCAGTTGCATGAATCATGACTCATGCACCTGGTGCACACAAGCACTACTCTATATTTTTACTCTTCTACATTTAACTCATTAAATTTTTCATCATTTATTTTTTACCCATTAATTTTTAGTCCTCCATATTTAAAAATTACCCTTTTTAATTAAAATTTAACTTTTAACACCAATTTTTTTTTTTTTAATTGATGGAACACTAAAAAAAAATTAATCACATATTTATATTCTTCATCTAACATACACAAATCAATATTATTAACTAAAAAATAAACTCTTTTATTAATATGCCTAAGTTCGGCATGCCTAAATTATTAATATTGACAATTAATTAAAAAAAACCACATATTGATTTGAAAAGCAAACCTTTTCAATTATTAGTATAAATTTAAACATATTAGATGAATAAAAAACAAATTTGTGACTAAGAAAAACTAATGTTCTATCAATTTAAGATAAAAAAAAATTTGGTGTTGAAATTAAAATTTTTATTAAAAAAGTTTACTTACGGACTAACAGATGATTTTTTTTAAACATAGAAGACTAAAAATTAATAGGTAAATGATAAAAAAAATGAAAAATTCAATGAACTAAATATAAAGGTCCAAAAAACTTTCTTCCTACTTTTTCTAAATAACACTATAAATCATTGTAGAATATTCTAAAATTTTAATCCAAGCACAAATAATTATACTATATGCAAAAATAAAAAATCATTTCAAGTACACATTAAAATACCGAACATCAATTTTCTAATAATAATATGTAGCTTAATATTAATATATTGAAATTGAAATATTACTAATATACTACCATCTTATTCATAACAAATATTAACAACACTGATCTCATAATTCAATATTGATTTTTATATTATATGATATGTAATATGGTTTGAACTATCATCCAAATCTTATAGAACAAAAGGATATTAAAAAGATCATTGCCAACCTTTATCAAAACATAAAAAATTCATACTTAATGAATAAAATCTCTTAATTACATTTATACGGTCGGTGTAATCAATTATACAAATTTTAATCGCTCAAAAAGGGAATCATACAAGAAACATATATATATATATATATATATATATATGTATTATAGGAACAACATATTTGACAAAAAGATAATTAATTGGTAAGTACAGATTTTCTTAAAACAGAAATATGAAATCGCCTATATAGGTATATATCAAATATAAGAAAATTCTGAACTTCTATATAAAAACTAAAAAGGTGAAGGCCACGAAAAATATGGTAGATATAGAGACTTAGTTTTGCAAATGCACTATATCGTGTAATTAATCATTCACAAAAAGAAAAAAATTGATGATTCCCAATCAATTTGAACATCTGATAATTACTTGTTAAGTATATTAGTTAGAAAAGATAACCAAATCAAAATAAACGAAAAATGGAAATTAACCAAATCAAATAAATATATTAGGCAAATAAAATCTAAATGATATCCGAATAAGCTTAATTTGATTGAGACTTATACGAGACATCATCAACCCTAAGTACAGAAAACAGCAAACACATGATTTATAAACATGTCATGAATGTGTTATGAGAAAGCAAAAAATATAGAAAGCATAAAACAGGTTTGCATAGAACATAATGAAAGTAGAAAACAGAACACACACATATCCTATAAAACCAGAGTCCTATGAGAGTAGCAATACAATCACTTCAAGATCAATCGACACATAATACAACGAGTCCCCACAAAAGCACCAAAATTTTCAAATATATAATTTCCTTCACGTAGAGCTGTCAAAAGGAATAAGCAAAACATACACTAAAAAAGTCCAAGGTTGAATTCACAACATGTTAAGATAACATGAGCTGACAAATTTAATAAGAAAATAAGTTTCACATCCAATGTAAAGATTAAAGCCGCAAGAAAATTCGTATCGAGAAGAGGTTACTTTTGACAAAATAAGAACACATCAAGACATTGGATTTACGAGTAAATCACAGTTCAGAAGACAAACTTACAATTACAAAGATAAAATTCATGAGGTTTTCCATCTTTAGATGTGTAGTCAATAAGATCAAACAAGAAATATGACATGATTAAGCATTGAGGGAGAAAAGTTTTCATGCACAATCAAACAATGAAATCAAATACAAACAAAAGCACAAACCACAATCTTAAGACAAGAATACAAAAGAAAAGAATTGGAACAACTTAAGAACACACAACAATGCATCTATGGTTACTGTTAATCAAGAAAGTCACAGCAAAATGCAAACAATTGCACAAGAATAACACAAACAACCTATGGATAAAAATTAACCACATAAGTTAGATTATTCAACTTTTATTCTCAACCACAAAAAATAAACCACAGAAGATTATCTCAATCACAGAAGTTAGATTATATTGCAGACAATCATCAAATTATATTGCAGAGGATTGAAGTTCTTCATCTTAGTAAGGATCAAAATCCAGCAGACAAGCACCAAATTACTCGGTCATTCTCTTTAGATTATCTCGACTAGAGACAATTGAAGTTAGATTATCTCAACCACATAAAATTGAAAATCTTCATATTAGTAAGGATCTGTTGGGTTATGGAGTCTGAGTTAGATAGACTTTAGAACTCCTGGTCAGATAAGGCTTAGGACTCCTAGTCAGATTAGACTTAAGATTCCTAGTCATAAAGACATTAGGACTCTTTTCTATAAATAACCCTTTGACTCATTGTATTTGTCAGCACATGAAAACACAAGAAAATTAGTAAATTCTCCTGGCTTGGTAGTGCCCCCAGACGTAGTCAGTTGACGAACTGGGTGAACAAATCGTTGTCTCTTATTTTTCGTTCATATCAAATTCTCTATAATTGTTCTCAAAATCCTAACAACTGGTATCAGAGCATCAGGTTTAGTAGATCTGGTGGGAGCAATTACGATGGCTGAAGGGAAATCGCCTGTTGAGAAATTTGATGGATCAGATTTCGGATTCTGGAAACTGCAAATCGAGGACTACCTGTACGGTAAAGATCTGTATCAACCTTTGGATAATCCGGGGACATCATCGTTCTTTGCAGGTGCAAAGAACGATGCAGATTTGTGGCACTATCGTTTGGGCCACATGAGTGAGAAGGGGATGAAAGTGTTGTGTTCGAAAAGTAAGCTGCCAGGGCCCTGAAACTGAGGATGCTAGCGCGTAGCGAAGGTTGCTAGGTGGCCGGGACCTGAGAAAGGTGAACGGACCTGGAAGCGAGGAGATGCTTGCTGGCGAAGCGGACGGCCTATGTGGTGGTGGTGCGAGGCGAGACGCCGAGTTATGGTGGTGGCGCGAGGCGAGATGCCGAGTCACAGTGACATCGAAGCGTGGCGAAAAGCATGTCGGTGCCGAGTCATGGAGATGTCAAGTTAGGTCGGCACTTAAATAAGTGCGAGGCACGGTTCTTCGGTGCCGAGTCACGGTGACATCGAAGTGTGGCGAGAAGACATGTCGGTGCCGAGTCATGAAGATGTCGAGAGGAAATGGAGAAGACAAGTTACAATTGGAAGTCAGTCTCCAGGTGGGAGATTGTTGGGTTATGGAGTCTGAGTTAGATAGACTTTAGAACTCCTGGTCAGATAAGGCTTAGGACTCCTAGTCAAATTAGACTTGAGATTCCTAGTCATAAAGACATTAGGACTCTTTTCTATAAATAACCCTTTGACTCATTGTATTTGTCAGCACATGAAAACACAAGAAAATTAACATGAAAACACAAGAAAATTAGTAAATTCTCCTGGCTTGGTAGTGCCCCCAGACGTAGTCAGTTGACGAATTGGGTGAACAAATCGTTCTCTTATTTTTCGTTCATATCAAATTCTCTATAATTGTTCTCAAAATCCTAACAGGATCAAAATAAGACAGACAATGATCAAATTATTCAACCATTCTCTTCAGATTCTGACAACCGCAGAAAATTAAAGTTGAATTATCTCAACCGCAGAAGATTGAAGTTTTTCATGTTAGTAAGTGTCAAAATAAGGCAGACAATGATCAAATTATTCAGCCTTTCTCTTTATTTATCACAACGGCAGAATACTAAAGTTGGATTTTTAACTGCAGAAGATATGTTAGTAAGAGTCAAAATATGGCAGGTAATGATAAAATTATTCAGCACTTCTCTTTAAATTATCACAATCGCAGAAGATTGAAGTTGGATTATCTCAACCGCAGAAGATTGAAGTTTTTCGTGTTAGTAAAGGTAAAAAATCTAGCAAACACCGATCACATTATTCAGCCACTCTCTTTAGATATCACAACCTCAGAAAATTGAAGTTGGACTATCTTAACCGCAGAAGATTGAAGTTTTTCATGTTAGTAAGGGTCAAAAATCTAGCAGACAACGATCATATTATTCAGCCACTCTCTTTAGATATCACAACCTCAAAAAATTGAAGTTGGATTATCACAACCGCAGAAGATTGAAGTTTTTCATGTTAGTAAGGGTCAAAAATCTAGCAGACAACGATCACATTATTCAGTCACTCTCTTTAAATATCACAACCTCAGAAAATTGAAGTTGGATTATCTCAACCGCAGAAGATTGAAGTTTTTCATGTTAGCAAGGGTCAAAAATCTAGCAGACAACAATCATATTATTCAGCCACTCTCTTTAGATATCAAAACCTCAGAAGATTGAAGTTTTTCATGGTCAAAATCTAGTAGACAATGATCAAATTATTCACACAACTTACCTTTAGATTATCACAGCCGCAGAATACTGAAGTTGGATTATCAACTGAAGAAGATTGAAGCTCTTCATGTTAGTAAGAGCCCAAAATATGGCAGGTAATGATAGAACTATTCAGCCCTTCTCTTTAAATTATCACAATCACAGAAGATTGAAGTTGGATTACCTCAACCACGGAAGATTGAAGTTTTTCATATTAGTAAGGGTTAAAAATCTAGCCGACAATGATCATATTATTCAACCATTCTCTTTAGATATCATAACCACATAAATTTGAAGTTGGATGTTCTCAACCGCAGAAGATTGAAGTTTTTCATGATCAAAATCTAGCAGACAATGATCAAATTATTCACAGCACTTAACTTAACCACGGACTCCTTAAATTATCACAACTGCAGAAAATTGAAGTTAGATTTTCTCAACAGCAGAAGATTGAAGTTCTTCACATTAGTAAGGGTCAAAATCTAACAGAAGATTGAAATTAGATTTTCCCAACAGCAGAAGATTGAAGTTCTACATATTAGTAAGCGTCAAAATTTAGCAGAAGATTGAAGTTAGATTTTCCCAACAGCAGAAGATTGAAATTCTACATATTATTAAGGGTCAAAATCCAGTAGAAGATTGAAGTTAGATTTTCCCAACAACAGAAGATTCAAGTCCTTCATAGTAGTAGTGAGGGTCAAAAATCTAGCAAAAGATTGAAATTAGATTTTCCCAACACTTCATCTAACAGGCTATGATCAAATTATTTAGTCATTCCCTTTACATTATCCAACTGCAGATGATTGAAAATTGAATATACGAACCCCAAAAATTTCATCTGGTCGTTATTCGAATGATTTGGTAGAAAGCCAAATCATCCAAGATAACAGATTCAACCAAGAAAACACTTGAAATTTTGGAAATACAAAAATAGATCATCTTGGCAACCACGTTCGACCAAGGAAAAACTTCAAACACCGGAAATAGGAAAAAAAGAACATCCAAGAAAGCAAATTTGACCGAGAAGACACCAAAATACTTCTGACATTGGAAATATAAAAAGCAGATCAACCAAGAAAACACATTCGAAATTTGGAAAAGCAAATTCGACTAGGAAAACACTTCAAGCATTGGAAATACAAAAACTAAATCATTCAAGAAAACAAATTCAACCAAGATAACACTTTGAACATAAAAAATTCGAAAACCAAATCATCCAAGAAAACACTTGAACATAAAAAATTCAAAAACCAAATCATCCAAGAAAACAAATTCGACCAAAAGCACTTCGAACATTAAAATTACGAAAACCAGATTATCCAAGAAATAAAATTCGACCGGGAAAACACTTCAAACACTGGAAATTCGAAAACAACATGCATGAAAACAAATTCGATTAGGAAAACACTTCAAACATTGGAAATTCGAAAACCCCATCTTGCAAGCAAACAAATTCGACCAAGAAAACATGGCGACACAATCAAGAAAGAAAGAAGAACAAACCCTAACAATGCCAAATCGGGACGCCAAGTCGCCAATGCCATCGTAATCGGACAGAATTCTTGCACGACAAAAAAACATGAATCGAAATTTCCATCAATTAAAAGAAAAAAAATCAACAAATAAAAAGGACGTAGAAACAAGTTTAAAACACAAGATGGAAAACAAAATAAAATATGAAGAGATTGTGATAAATAAGGTAATCCTTGTCGGTTACGCTTCAATTTAAGAATATAGATTAGGTATTTACAATTGTTATTGGTGATACTTAAATATTTTTTATTCTGGAAGCACACTCAACACCTGGGCCTAGCACGGGCCTGGGCCTATTTTGCGAGTCAAAATACAGAATACTATGGGCTGCTTCAATACAAATTAGCTCGACAAAATGGCCCACAACTTTGAACATGTTACCTCACTAATAGAATACCACTTCTCAATGCACACAGAGGGACGTGTTATAATATAATAGAATTTATATTACTTAAAAAATTATATTTTTTATTATTCAATTTGTATAGACCAAATGATGTTTTTTTTCGAAAGCCTTGAAGGTGTTAAGCTAAACTAATCATTTTCAATAATAATATAATGGATTCATTATTATGCATTAAATTGAGATATATATATATATATATAAATAATCAATAAACAAATTTATAATATAGGCAACTAATCATCAACATATAAAATCGAACACTTTAAGTAATCTGAGAAAAAATTTCATGTGGAATGACGGATATAAACCAAGAATTAGGTGCCCTAAAAAAATACTCTCCTTTTGTCATTCATTATAATCAGAATGAAACCAATTTCAGTCATCTACATATAAAATTAAACGGGACAGCTTGGGCCGGCCCACACAATATAATGCATTACTGAATTAAATTTTTGCTCGTCTATTTAGTCATATCTCAATCTTTTAAACAACTAATTATCGGCCCAATATAAAAAAATAAAAAATAAGAGGGAGAATTTTCTCTAGCCCGTAGAAGAGAAGCCCAACTCAAATCCTGTTTTTTGGGGCTAGACTCAATTCTTCTTCGGATTCGAGCTTAAAAGAAGTAAAAGAAACAGTAATCATTCATTGCAAAAAACAACGGTTATTAAAACGTATTTATATTTTATCAATTTAAGGGATTAAGTTAATTTCCTCAAATTAATTATAAGTAAACCAAGAATTGGGTTATAATTTTTAAAAACAAACAAACAAAAAAAGACAAGATTTAAGATTAAAAGTTGAGAAGGGATCTGTCATTACGAAGTGATCTGGGTGCTGGACCCACTACTCAAATCATACAAGTCGGTGGCCACCCACGTATTATTGACGGGCAAAAAAAAAAGAATTACTCCCTCCGTCCCGCGTCATTTTGCACATTAAATTGGGCACATTTTTTAAGAAAAAGTAGATATTTGTTTTTTGATTGAGGGTATAATGGTCAAATTAGGCACAACTTTTAAGAAAAAGTTTGAATATTAAATAGTATTGTGTGAGAAAAAGTAATGACATTCTTTGTAAATAAATGTGTATTGTGAGGGTGTTGATTATGTTAAAATTTGTCATTTTTTGATGTGCAAAGTGTTTGAGGACAAATTAAAAAGGAAAGTGTGCAAAGTGTTAAGGGACGGAGAGAGGGAATATTAATTTTCTCCCCAAAATCGATATCTAAATAATAATATTTAATATTAGAACAACGCATATAATTCAAACTCAGTGGCATTATTGTTGTTAACTTCAAAAGCTAGCCCAATTTTAGATTAAAAAGGTGGGCACCGCTCATCGGCCTCCATTCCTCACGAAAAAAATCCTCTCTCACTCTAAAATCTTCCATCTCTAGTGTGAGAAAACAGAAGGTCTAAATTTTTGCCGTTTTCGAAGCTTTCTCCGATAATCCGTTTACGTCTGATACAGTTATACAAACAAGCGTTGTTATTATTACGTGCAGTCAGTTTTTGTTTTGGTGTCAGTTTTTTTGTTTTCCTTTTTTTTGTAATTTTTTAGTGGATCGACGAAAATGTCGCTGAGGCCAAACGCGAAGACGGAGGTTCGCCGCAACCGGTACAAGGTGGCGGTGGACGCGGAGGAAGGGCGGCGCCGGAGGGAGGATAATATGGTGGAGATCCGCAAGAATAAAAGAGAGGAAAACTTGCTGAAGAAGCGACGCGAGGGGCTTCAAGCTCAGCAATTTCAGCCCGCGGTCAATGTTCCGCTGTCCGATAAGAAGGTACCATCTAAAATCCGATTTTATATTCTGTATATATGTTCATGTATGTATCTTTGTGCAGACATTGAATGGGCCATAGGGTTTTGATCCGATCGAAATCGAATTATTTGTGATATTCGATTGTTGAATTGCTGCAGCCGTATTTAGTTTGTTTTATTATGCTTAGAACTTGTTTAGGCTGTATTTAGATTCCTTGTAGGCATTTTTTTTTACTTGATTGAATAATTGATCGGATCAAGTGACATTGAAATACTTGTAGAACAAGATTCGTAGTCTGGTTAGCATAGTTGATGGTGGGTTGAATTCATGATTTTATTTTTTTTCCAGTTGGAAAGCCTTCCAGCTATGATATCTGGAGTTTGGTCGAATGATGCTGCACTGCAACTTGAGGCCACGACTCAATTCCGTAAACTTCTCTCAATAGGTAAACACTTCTAATTTTCATCTGGCAAGCTCATCTGCTTTGGTATTTGTAACTTTTGGTTGAGATTTTTCTGTTTTGTTGAAGATGATTGTTTTATATTTCACAGAGCGAAACCCACCAATTGAGGAAGTGATACAGTCTGGGGTGGTTCCTCGCTTTGTGGAATTTCTTGCGAGAGATGATTACCCCCAACTTCAGGTATGTGTCCTTGGAAAATTATGCAGTCTTGTTGCTCTTATCTTTTAACTTGATGTGTTCTCATGTAGCAATTTATTCCTATGTCTAGTTTGAGGCAGCCTGGGCTCTGACAAATATTGCTTCTGGGACATCTGAAAACACTAAGGTTGTGATTGATCATGGTGCTGTTCCGATTTTTGTGAGACTTCTTAGTTCTCCAAGTGACGATGTCCGCGAGCAGGTAATACTAAAAATATGTATTTGCCACATGCTCCATTTGGTTATAGTGCTTCCCATAGTTCTCATCAAGGAATTTTATTTTATTCTATTGCTGAATTTGTTTATTGGGACACCATTTTTAACTTTTACAATGTTTTGTAGGCGGTTTGGGCACTAGGTAATGTTGCTGGTGACTCACCAAAGTGTCGTGATCTTGTCCTTAGTTCCGGAGCTTTGGCGCCTTTATTGGCACAATTTAATGATCACGCAAAGCTATCCATGTTGCGGAATGCAACATGGACATTATCGAATTTCTGTAGGGGAAAGCCACAACCACTGTTTGAACAGGTTTACATATAATGTTTTGATTTATTGTGATGCCTTTTCTCAATGTTTTCTTTCAGAAAATCCCCCATGTCTTCTTTTCTTGATATTTGACATTCCTTAAGCAGGTCAAACCAGCCCTTCCTGCTCTTACACAACTTATACATACAAATGATGAGGAAGTTCTTACAGATGCATGTTGGGCACTCTCATATCTATCTGATGGTACAAATGACAAAATCCAAGCTGTGATTGATGCTGGTGTGTGCCCTCGACTGGTTGAGCTTTTACTGTAAGTGGCAGTTATGTGGTGGTGTTCCTAACTCTGTGTTTATGGTTGTCAAATTTTGCACTCTTGGTTGGTTTATTGAGCAGTTCGACTATTTCTTATTTTGTCTCTGCTTCTTTTGGTTCTGGTTTCATAGACATCCTTCGCCGTCTGTTTTGATTCCTGCTCTGCGTACTGTTGGGAATATTGTGACTGGTGATGATCTCCAAACTCAGGTATCTGACTGGATTCTCTTACTTCTCTTTCTAGTAAGAGAGTTTTTGCTTGATCAAGTTGACATATAACCTCTTCCTTTCATCACTCACAAGACAGAAGATATCTTGGTATTAAGTATTAAGTAGCCAGAACATGACTGTTTTAAGCCTTTTAGTATTATGCGTACTTATCCATGTATCAACCACACTACATAAGGAGGAAGAACTCATATGGAATGATGTCATTTCTTCACTGTATCTCTCTGCATGTTTTTTCTGTTGTGCCATTATCTTTAGGCACTCAATTTATTGTTTGTTTGTACACATGTATGGTTGTTTATTTTTCCATTGTGATGGTTATGTAATGAGTATATATTGTGTTTGAACTGGGTATGATAAGCATCATTTTGCCATTTCTATTTTTGACAATATGATTAACTTTTCCCTTCCATGATTTTTAGGTTATCATTGACAATAGGGCTCTTCCATGCCTGCTCAACTTATTGACTCAAAATTATAAGAAAAGCATAAAAAAGGAAGCTTGTTGGACTATCTCAAACATCACAGCAGGAAATAGAGGTCAGATTCAGGTATGCAGGTCTTAGTGGAGTTATTTTGCTTTGATTTTTATATCTATTTTTTCATGAAAATCATATCTTAGAATGTTCGAAGTTTTGGGGCTTGTACGTTTGTTTCTTTTCATTAAATTCTTTGCTGATGTTGGTGTTGGAGCATTTTCAGTTTGATCATATTTGATTAATTATGTATCTCATACTTCTCATTGTTTATGGCTGAATGAGCAGGCTGTGATTGAGGCTGGTATCATTTCCCCACTTGTTGTTCTGCTTCAAAATGCTGAGTTTGAAATAAAGAAAGAAGCTGCATGGGCTATTTCAAATGCCACTTCTGGTGGAACCAATGACCAAATCAAGTATATTATAATTTGCGAGTTTTTTCCTCTTCATTGTTGATTATAGCACATTTACATTGAAAATTAATCCAACTTAACAGGTTTTTGGTGCATGAAGGATGTATAAAGCCACTGTGTGATCTACTGGTTTGTCCTGACCCTAGAATTGTCACTGTTGCTTTGGAAGGTCTTGAGAACATTCTGAAGGTTGGAGAAGCCGAGAAGAATCAAGGAAACTCGGGTGATGTGAATATTTTTGCTCAGATGATTGACGATGCAGAAGGTCTTGAAAAGATTGAAAATCTTCAGAGTCATGATAATAATGAAATCTATGAGAAGGCGGTGAAGATACTTGAAACATATTGGTTGGAAGAAGATGACGAGCAGCTGGTATCTGGCGATGCTCCACAAGCTGGGTTCAACTTTGGAGGTGGTGAACTTCCAGTTCCATCTGGAGGTTTCAAATTCAGTTGAAGATACATGAGTTCTACAGTTATTCCATCGGTAAATATTAACCATATTATTAACAAAATGCCACTCCAAAAAGATAAAAGAAGAAAATATAGACATTTTCGCATATAAAAATTGTGAGATATTCTTTCTATAAAAGAAAAGTTGTCTTCTATTCTGAGATACTGAACTTTTATCATTTACAAAAAGGGTATTTTAGTCTGCTGCATCTTTTTTTAATAGGTGGCTATAATCCATTTTTTCATACTTTAGTTGACTGGAAAATATTTTACGCTCTCATTTTGTTGAACATTCTACCAGTTATGAATTGAGATGGTTGGTGTAAACTTTACAGGGGTCATTCGCTTTTAATTCAAAGTGCTTTTGATCTAGCTGATCAAATAGTCGTTGGAGTCAGGTGGGCAGCTACCAGTTTGGAGGTTTTGTTGTAAGTAGCACGTCTAATCGTGGTTAAAGAAAGCCATTCCACCTTTGTTTGGTCTTCTAATGTGGCTGAATTATATAAAGGGTTTGCAAGTTTTGTGATGCAAGTCAAACCACATGAAGATTAGAGTCCTCGTTTTTTTGGTCGTTTTGGGGGGCTTATTCTTTGGTCTTTTCCCCTACTACAGTTGGAAAGATGATAGGTCAGGTATATACAGTGCATGGGTAGACTAATTCCATGTTAGAGTCGGAATAAATATATGTAATTTGGTGAAATGTGTTTTGTTGGTTATACATTCTGGTCTATTGATGAGTTTATTCTTGTGCTTTGTTCATTGTAGCCTGATCGTTGGATTAAATATTTGGTTTGCAAGTTCTTCCTTGTCTTTGATTACATTTGCCTATTTCTATTACCAGCCCCAAATTTTGTAAGCCAGTATGTTTTCATTAATACTTAACTGCTGCAATTGCTGCTTTTATCTGTCAAATGGGATCTTTTGTGTTTCATCTAATGGCCAGAGTTGTTTGGATTCTCAAGAGTTCCATATTTTTCTCAAAATGAGATTCTTCAAGTGTATGTGGCAGCGATTTTAATGTTGGAATAAGAAATCAAATATACGTTTGAAATTCTTTGGTCATTCGCGCACACATTAATCTTGAAAGCATTGTGGAGTATTAATAATACGTGATATCCATGATGAAAATCTTCTCACGTTGATACTTATTTAAATAAGAATAAAATTTTGTTTGTTATTAATAATGAGCGTGTTGATAGATGGAGGATGTTAATTGAATGATGGACCTACATTGATGAAAAACAATTGTGTTTTAAAAGTAAGGTTAGTTAATTTTTTGCAAGGTTTTTTTTTTTTCATCGCAATTTTTATTTTTACAAAGGTGGGTACAGTTTAAATGATAAGATTCATGGTAATTTTACAAGATGATTATAGTAAATTTGTAGGTAGTTATGACATTTGATGAATATATGAATACGATGACTTGGCTTATGATATCAAATGGAAGTGACATGGGTAACAATATAACTATTATTGAGTTGGTTTATCCAAACTCGATTTTTTATATCGGACAAATGTGATGTAACTAAGAAAATAAGTGAAGTCATCATTGATATATCATTAAAAAAATAAGTTTTTATGTTTTTTGGATAAACAAGAAGATGTAGTTTATAAAATGTTAATAACAACTGTTTAATTAAAATGATGAATATAAAGAAGTTTGTCTAATATAAGATTTTATTTTAAAATAAGATAAGATCTTTCTCATTTCTCAAAAACATCTATAAGCTTATAACATCATATCTAATAACGAAATAAGATATTATTATTAGAATTTCGTCAGACATTCTTGTATAAGCTATTTATTCTTAATAAAACATCATCTAAAAGTGTTTTGATTCCAATTTATATTGTTTGAACTAGAACTCAGTTGAAAATCAAACAATTCCAAAAATAATTTTTAAAAATTTCAATCACAATTTAAGTAAATTGAGCCCTGTCTAATTAATTAGTTTGAATGTCAAAATAACATGCATTTTTACTTATCATCTATTTCAAAAACTAGTATACATATAATTAAATATTCGCAGTTCAATTAATTCCAAACACCACCTCATTTTTTAAAGCATACGAGTGTGCATTGCAACTTTCAACGGCTTCCAATAATTCAATTTTTCATTATTTGCTAATTATTGGGAACATAGTAGAGTGCTTAAACCCCTTTATTTGGCAATAATTTGCATAATGATAACAATACAGTTTTAAATTACTGCATTGGAGCTTGGACCACACAGCTGGATTATTTATTCTCCATTTTCTTTAATATTTTGGTGGGTATAAAAAAATAAAATAAATCGTGATGCATAGACTGTCCAAATGTGAAGCTGTCTAAAGAAATATGGTTTTGTGTCTTTTAATACCAACCCCAGTTATACGACCCAGGTTTTTGTCTTTCTCTTCAACTTCTCATTTTTTATTATTATTATTATTTTTTAATATTTGCCGGACCAGATTTTGAGCACTTCATATTTCTTGAAAGGATTCATACTAAGTAAAACAATTTAATAAGTTGAAGGTTGCCATAAAAAAATAAAAATCTTTGTAAAAAGAAGAATATAAAAAAAAAACTTGACTAATGAATTAAAAATTATTGGTTAATGTGTTGTTATAAAATGCAAATTTATTTCAAATCATTCAATCCATATGTCAATAATAATTTGATATAACTCGAACAAATAATAGGTACATACCCAACGTCAACATTTCAATCTATACATGTTATTTATATTCCTAAATTTGAATGTATTTTTAATCCTTCCCAAATTGAGTGTAGACTTAATTACTCATGCAACCACACAATACAAATTGAAGCCGTACCAAAATTGCTCGTGTTATAGTTATTAACTTTGTTATCCATCCATTGTGCAATCAATTTAAATACTACTTTTGAATCTCAATGTGTGTGGCGTCATGACATACAAAATATCAAGTGAAATTTTTATTATTTATTGTTTTGATGTCACACATTGTAATTCCAAATATCTAAATCGACACATTAATTGAAAGAGATTATACACTATCGTACTGTTCATACAAAAATGCGAATTTTCTTTAAATTAAAAGTCTGGCAGATCATTGTTTCCCACACTATTATTACAAAAATATTAATTTTTAATTGCTGATTTTACAAAGTAGAGACAAGAAAAGGAACAGAAACAGTAACAGTATCTTAGTACATTGTTTAGTTGATTGTATGTTGCAGAACCTGATCCAGGCTGTTATTCATGCCTTTGCCTTTGTGTACTGCTTTTAATTTATACCAAAAATATGTGTTAGTTGAATTGAAGTGGTAGTTGGGGTGCAATCAGCTTTGACCATAGGATGAAAAAGTCAACTCTATTGAAGTGTCAAATCAAGAATTTCTTCTACCCTATATTATTAAAACACTATTAATTTACACAACTTATCTTTGTAGGTTTTATTTTCCAATAAACCACAGTCACAATAGTTTATATTGAGACTTGAAAAATCACAATACAGACTTATTTAAATGGTTGAATATCTCTTTCAAAGAGAGGAAAAATCCAAGGAAAATGAGTGTATTTCTTGCGAGGACTTAAGCAAAAGGACAACAAAATATTATCCTATCAGTATGAAGAACATTAAACTAACATTGATTTGAAAGAAAAAAATTAAAAACAAAAAAAAAAAAAACAAAATCTATTAGCTATCGTGGAAACGCTACTATTAAATAAAAGGTCAAAGGGTACAAAGTTTTCATACAATATCCTTAACATCAAGCACTACATGGATCTTCTTCCAATAATGCATAAAAGCAACAACTTATCTGAATCTTGATTGCTTGAACGTCATTTTGGATTGGATTCACAGATAAATCCCTTGAAATTGCCCAAACGACAATATTCATGTCTAAGAAGAACTCAAGATTAATTTAGTTTCACATCTTCTACCTTTATTATACATGTCTTTAATTTAGTGTTAAATTTTTTTTTAACCAATTAATTTTTTTTTTTAAAAAGCATAAATTACACTCAATTGATATATTTTTGGCTAAGCTAACTATTTTAAAAGAACATGCTTAATAGCAAGATCTTCCAAGCATTTTAGGATTTTTTTTTTTTTGGTTTCTCTTTTTTTTTTTTAAACTCATAATTGAATATAGTAGGACCTAGACCTTACTTAAAGTGAGAGATGTATCTTTCGTTAAACTACTTATGAGTATTTTTTTAGTTATTAAAGAAATGTTATATATTACCCCATATATATATATATATATATATATCCTAGCAGTCCATATTCAGCAACAACAATTAAATACATCTGTTTTAAGTTTAATATGTCAAAGAATCTTAAATATTTAGAAATTAGTAATTTTCCACCTTAATTATTGCCACCGAGTTTTAATTTATCTTTTTTTTTAATTAAATTGACTAGGTACGTTATATGAAATAATAACTATAAATACATTAGTTTTCAGAAATTGGACTACATTTTGAGACGAATATAAAATATAAATTAGTCCACATTTATGGGATATAAATTAGGTGACTTGCTATCCTTTAAAGAAAAGGTGGAAAATCATCATTTTAATTTGTGGATAACATATTTGAAGTTGGATGGTTTATTGTAAATGGTTATTATTATCGATTTCAATAAATAACATGCTAAAACAAAGATGAGAATTTGATTTTGACAGACATATCTTGTACGGCTAAGATTGATATAGGGGATTCAAAATTTGAAGTAGATGAGGGGCATTAATGTCATTCCGTCAGAAATGTAGAGTCAGCTAGGGTTTCGTGTACGTCTGACTAGTGTCCGCCAGATATCCTCTTTTCTTTTCTTCTTTGCATTTTTCTCTTTACACATATTTATTTTACACACTCACTCTCTCTCTCTCTCTCTCTCTCAGTCACTCTATAAGCACTCACAGAAAATGGCGGCCCATTGATTCACAACTGATCTCTCCTTTCGTCTTCCATAAACCCTTCATCACTAAAATCTCATCCACTTTCCCCCTTTTAGTCATCCGTTTTTTTCCCCTTTAATCATGTTATGATCTGAAGAAATCTCTATCACGAATTCCAAGAGCAGCTTTTCTAATTATTGAGTCTTTCATCTGCTTCCTTCAATTGTTGCGTACATTGTACTTGATGGTATGGATCTGAACGTAGACAAGGTGAGAGATCAACTGATCACAGTTTTTTCACCGTTTCCTGAGATTCACGATCAAATCTCCACATCTAAACCTAATATCTCTTCATTTATTTTTTTCGTCTTCAGAAGCCAGATTTAGAGGAAAAGAAAAACAGCAGCCATTCACCGAAGACTTGCAGTGGCTGTCACACCACCAGAACTCCTCTCTGGAGAGGCGGTCCAGCTGGACCTAAGGTACATTTTCATTAAGTCATTTTTGACGCAACTTCTCAATTATTTTGTCTTTTTTTTTTTTTTTGAATTTTTTGGGGTTGATTTTCAGTCATTATGTAATGCGTGTGGGATCAAATACAATAAAAAGAGGAGACAGCTTCTAGGATTGGAAACTGGAAGGAATAGCAGGAAAAAGAAACGCAGCAGTGTTAGTAATCGGAGTAATGAAGTTAGAGAGATTTTGAAAATGCGATTCATGTCGTTCAGAAGTGATGTGCTACTGCAGAGATCGAGGAAATTGATGAGCAAACTGAGGGAGGAAGAACAAGCTGCTATACTCCTTATGACTCTCTCTTGTGGATCTGTTTACGCTTAGCTGAGTAGTACCTCCCGCTGATTCTGTAGTACCGACTGGAACTTGTGTTCATCTGAAATTGGGGGGGTTAAATAAATTCTAACCAATTGTAATGCTAGTTTAATTAGCTTCTTTATTTTATTTTATTTTCTTCTAATTAATTAATGTGATGTTTGATGGATGGAATTAGGCCTTTATTTTGAGTAGGAAGGACTGATGTAATCCGCTAACAATGATTATTTGATCTTGGTTTGGAGTAGGATTAATTTCTTTTATTTATTTGATTTGTACTTCATTTCTTGTGCTCCTTTTTTTTTTTTTTTTTGTGTGTTTAATTTATGTAATTGAGAAAATAGTGTTGAAAGGGTAAAATAAAAACATTATAATCGGAAGATTCAAAGTGAGTTTGTTGGGTAGTTTTCAGTCAATGCTTTCGAGTGAGGTTGAGTTTATAAAGAGATTGATTGGGAAAGCTGTATATTTTAGCATTTAAATGGTGCCACATTACCTCTTTAGCTAAATATTAGCTTTTAGAATTTGGTTCAACATATCTTTTATTCTAATACTTTTAATCAATGTTTTATAATAGAAATGTGTTTAGAAATAATAATGCTATCAATGTTTTGATACATTTAGACTGGATTAACCCTCAACTCCTGTCAAACTGACCAATCCGATCCATTCTAAAAACAAGCTTTTAAATACATGAAATTTGTATTCTAAATTGTAATTTATTTTGGAAATTGCATAACGAATACATATTATGATGTGTATGTTAATGATAATTAACATGTTTTTTTAACTTTTAAATGTGATGTCCTCAATCTTCGATTTTTGTTTGATCGTGAGATTAGTGGTATGAGGTACAGTGATCCGGAAGTGTTGACGTGGCATTTCTTCTCCTCCATGTGTCCAATATAGGTATCTAACAATATTAAAATAGGCATGCATGGCTTTCTTATAATTGCGAAATGTGATGATCACAAAACTTAAATAACATCTTCAAAATAAATAAATTCCACGTTCATCGACTTTAGAGGGTGTTTGGTAAGATGTTTTATAAGCTTCTTACAATATTTGATAAGATATTTAACATAGTGCTTCTAAAATTTAAGAGTAAGATTATATTTTATCCTAAACATGACATTAGTAGATTATGAATCTTTTTTAAGAGAATCACTTCCTATTTGTAAAAAAAGATCATATTTTTAAGTAAATCCTGTAAAGATCATAATTTAAATTACATGATTATTATTACTGATATGTTATAATTTGTTTACCAAAACATTGCGACAACTTATCTTTAAAATAAATAAGACATTTTAGAAGCTTTAAACATTCTTATAAGATGTAAGAATATCTTTTAAATAAATTTAGTGTCCTGTTTGAGTTTGTGTTAGCATCTGGCTTCAAAATTACAGAATGTTGGTAACTCATTTATAATGTTTACTGAACTAAAAGGACATGAATACTGGAAGTTTGAAACATTGGGAGTGCAGAAAATTTGGAAAAGGAAGGACCGAAGTAGATGAGATTGGAGGTTATATGTCGACTTAATAAAATGGTTATTGGGCCCAATTAAACTTTAGTAGCCCAATTGAGTTTCGCGAATCCATTCCAACTGTCAACTTTCAAAGTATGCAATATACACAAGAGTGTGTGCCCAAATAGTATACTAAAATAATAATAATAATAATAATAATAATAATAAAAAAATCAAAATTAAAAAAAGTGGAAAATGTATTTAGGTTAGACTACTTTAATTTTTTTGAATCAAACTCATTTTTTTCACTTTTAAAATTTAGATTCTGTACTTTCGCATTTTTATGAATCGGAATTTCACACTTTCAGTTTCACTTGAATTATTTGTTAAAATTAAGACCTTATTTGTATAAATATTTTAATTACTAGTCAAGCCAAAGTACATGATCCAAATTTCAATATAAATAAAAGTATATAGTTAGATTTGAAAGAAAAAAAAAATATATATATATATAGGTCTAAATTCAAATAAATTTAAACCATATGGATTGACCTTTACAGATGAGAGATAATTTAAACAAAACAGAAAGTACAGCAATTTCATATCTGCATTAAAAAAAAAAAAGGATAAGATCCAAATATGTTTCCCCCTAATGATTTATATTCAATCTAATAGGGTTCGAAATTCATTAGTTTTTTTTTTTTGTTAAAAAAAAAAATATGTATATATCATTAGTTTTTTTATTCACGCTAATTATACATGATGCATTAACTACCCCCACACAAAAATCTTTAAAATTGTTGTTGTGTTATTAAATTTAAATACACATTTTTTATTTCTGGTGTTCCATATCTCAAATTAATTCCCAAGACTTTAGTTACAAAATTATATTTTAGTTATAAAATTATATTTATTTATTGTAACTTGTGAAGGGGACTGATAAAATAATTAAAATTTCAAAATAGTTAATAATACAACTGTTTTCATAAATGTTCATTCGTAACACTTGTAAAGTTAGAATTTGTTGGATACAATAAACATATTAAATTTAAAATTCATATTAGATTTAAATTGTAACGATTCATATATATATATATATATATATATCAAATCATATATATTTTTAAGTTTTTCCCAAAAATATAAAATGTCTAGAAGCACTGAATTACTTACATGGCCTTAGACGAAAAAGTTGGGGTTTAACGGCTGAAAATACATGAGGTCGGTTTCGGTTTTCCACAAGTCAATGCTATAATGGTTTTATTTTATTTTCTTTAACATAATAATCAAAGTCTTTTCCTAAAATACCAAATTTCCAACGGCTAAGCTTCCTAACGGTTACATTTTATTTATTACATTAATGTATGTACATGTGAACAATGACGCATCCACATTAATTTTCTATTTAAATCAATAATTTTCTCCATTAGGGAACAAGCTTAATATTTATTTTTATTAGGATTTGACTGTATTAGTTAAAAATCAAACCTCACCACATAATGTTTTAATACCCTTTTTTATGGGAAATTATTCATATTTTTAAAGACTACTTATCATATACGTCATTACTGTAATCTGATTTTTTTTTGTTTTTTGTTTTTAAATAGAGAACACTAGAAGACTTGAAAGAGTGTTAGCAGATAATTTTGAGGTGGTTGGGAGCGGGGTGCAATATTATAAATCAATCATAATATTTGTCAATATGTGACCTATATTATATTATCTGAATATTTATTGGACTTGCTCGGCATTATAATTTATATATGGTTAATACAGTTAGGTAATTTCTAAACTATTTGTTTTTATTTAGCTTATCTTATCATCAATTAAGATAGAACAAAAAAAAAAAACGTACGAAGAGGAATTTGAACCAAGAATAGAAGTACATGTAAATAAATAAATGTTAGAAGTGTGTTTTAATCCAATCAAGCATATTAGGACCCGATCCTATTTATAACTAATTTGTCTTAAAGTGGGTTCAATCTATTCATAGATGATAGAACGATTTATGGATGAAAACATCAATTTATTTTAAGCGAGTTCGAACATATAATATTTTTTATTAGATTAATATGAATTAATTGTTGGTATTTTAAAATTTTGTAATGAAATGAATACAATATACTCTTATGAGTTTAAATAAATTGAATTGATTGTGTATTTTCAACACAATAGAAATACTTCAAACAAGTATGAGGTCATGATTCTCCCATGTAATGAATGTGATGTTTCATCAAACACTATTATAATCTACTCAAAATTTAAAATAAAGTTGTATCTTTTAATTTTTACAACATTATACTTCCAACGCTTAAAAAACATGTGTAATCGAACACTTTTTTCAAAAATCAACATGTTATAAATAATTTTAAACTTACATCAAATCAGTTTTTCACAACACTATGCAATCACTATAACTTAAATACATTAGTAACATGAATCTGATAATTTGTACAATTAACTCAATCCAACTCGTACTATGTGTGCCCTCTTAATCTCATACAACATACTTCATTGTTCTATTTGGATTTCATGTCTTCTTATTCAAATTTGCTTTTGTGTTGGCTGTAATGTTGAAGGTTTTGGGTTTTTTCCTTAATTGGTAAGTTTTGGCCTTTCCTTTGCTGTTTTGTGTTTTTGTTTTTTTTGGATTTTAGTTCGTATTTGTTTGCATTTGTGGTTTTCAAGGTTTTTTTGTTCCCTTTTTGTTTTCTCTTATTTTTCTATTGGTGTGTTTGTAATTGTTTTCAATATTTTTTGTTTGTTTGTATGCATTATATTTGAGTTTTTGTTTGTTGTTCGTGAAGTGTGAACACTATAAAATTAGTAATACCTTCTAATTAAATTCAACTCATTACAATACACATTTTAATTCAAATACTTGATATAATTCATGGTACAAACTAGTGTGGAATTATATTCAATGCAGTATCTAAATATCTATCCAATGGATCCCAAAAATCCAATCAAATAGAAATCTAGGCTGCGGCGTAGAGAATAAGAACCCCCATTTAACTTTTTGTTAGTGACCCTCACTCTCCCGCCATTTTCACGTGTCAATTTCACTGTGCATGCGGTGGAGACCAGGCTGGCAATGCTGCAACATGTTGTACGGTTCAAGAATCTATTGTCACTTGTGCCGCGGAGGTGCACCGTACACCTGCACCACTTTAAAAGCTAAGGCATTGGATTCTCCACGTGTGAATGCATCATTGGTGGGGCGCATGCACTAGTTTTCCTGGTCAATGGTCAATACTGCACCTCGGCCCTCCCCTTTCATCCTCTGTTTCGTTTCGCTTGAGAGACTGCATGTCAATTAGATTTCTGAGGTACAACGTACAATGTACAATGTACAATCACTCGATATATAAATTTCTGGTTTTTGAATTGCTCCAAATACTATAATGTGTGAAACACGACATGAACATTTGAATGCCCTTGCCTAGGATTCCCCCATCCATCCATCCCTTTTTTTTTTTTTTTTTTTCTTCTTTCCATATTTAACATGCCATTAGCATTATTAATTTAGCATTATTTGTCGAAATTTATCCCCTGTAACTTGATCCCATATTTTTAAATCATTTTTTTAACTAATTGTTGAATTTGAGTAGAAAGAGATGAAGAACTCTACTGTCCAACATGATTCAAAATTAAGGACACAAACCTCCATAATATTTCAATAAAAATTCATATTACATGAGGTTTGAATTTGCGTTCTCAGAGGATTCCTCTCATATTACTAAAAGCCTTACCAACTCGATTATATTCATGGGAGTTGATTTTGATTGGGGACTAATTTAAACAATTTAGATCATCTATTTCAATGTGATATTTCATTTTGTATTATATTGTTTTTAATTCATGTCATGTGTTAATTAATGATATCATCTTTGCACTTATCGTGTGATTTTTAATTTGAAACAATCAATAAAATATCAAAATGAAATAGACGATTTCACTTGTAATTTAAAAGTTTGTGCAAAAGTAAAATATTTTGATATTACAACAGTAGAGGATGATCAGCGAGGGCACTTGACCCCTAATGCATCCTTATTTTTGATTTTAGCTAAAATATTAAATAAATGTTTAAGTCAGCTTTGATTTTAAAACAAATATATTTTATTTATTAGCTCACTGTAAATAATATATTGTTTGGTGGGTCAATACTTTCAATTTTGATTTAGGAGGTTTAAGTCAAGATAATGATATTTACTATGAGCCCAAGCGCTCATAAAAAGAACAAAAAAAAAAGGCAACATGTATTGTTGATCACGAGGTCAACTCAAATTAAAGAACTTTGGTGCATTAATATGGCACAATTAGAGATAGGAGGCTCATCATTAGCGTGACATTCATGAGGTGGCATCATGTAACCATTGTTAGTATTTTAAGCATTTCATTTTTTATTGATCTATGATATTATGCAGTTTTGAAGAAGTTGAAATGTTATCAAGAAAATAAAGTTGAGCAAACAACTTTCCAGTGAAGTTTTGTAACAAAATTTTAGACACTTTAAATTTTTTTGCTAGCAACTAGTGTAGATTGCATATGTTAAAATGTTGATATTGAAGTTACGGATTTTCCAAAAAACATAAAAAAAAAAAATCATTTCCAGTCATTAATTTACCCAAACTTCTAATTTCTTATAATAATTCTTTTATATTGAATTAATTAATTTATCAAATTATAATTTAGTGAACATAAATTTAATTAAGATAATGTTGTAAAATAACTAATATTTATATAATATGGTTGTATAATATTAATTGACATTATAATTTTAAACTAATAAATTTGAAACGAAGAAGAATATGTATATACAAGTGATATCTTCTAGATCTTTAAGTATACTCAAGTAATCTTGGAAATTACTATAAAATGTCTTCTAGGTTCTACTTCGATTCATAGGACGGCTGATTTCAATTATCGTATTATGAGTGATTTATAATGTTATGTAATACATACAATTTTTATGTTATTTGTATATGGTATTATATGCATTTTGTGTATTGTATTTTATAAGTTATTAATTTAGTAAACTTCCAATCACTTTAATTAAAATTTCAAATAAGTTTAAAATGAGCAAGAGGGGTGGAAGGAAGAGAAATAATAAAAATTAGAAAATTTATCTGACACAAATTTGAGTTCGAATCATCACAATCTACTTTTTATAAATGTAATATAAATAATTGAAGTCGGACAATCATAGCCTACACTTTATAAATGTAAATAATTTAAGTTACATCATCACAATTTACACCCTATAAATGTAAATAATATTATGTAATTAATTTAAGTTGGATCATTACGATCTGCACCTTATAAATGTAAATAATTTAAGTCGTACCATCACAATCTGCACTTTATAAATGTAATGTAAATAATTTAAATTATCACAATTTGCACTTTATAAATGTAGGATATTATTTGAGTTATAAAACTCGTAATAAATGATTTATGTGTTGTGTTTGTTGTGGATATGGAAAAATGAGGAAAAAGATGAAAAAACATTAAATCAAAGATTATTCCATTTATATGGAACATAAACTAAAAAAGTAAGTTGTAACATTAATTGATAATGATTTCAATAGATAAATGAATTGAGATTAAGTCCTACATTTGTATTTTAGAAATTTTATTTGGTTGGAACTGGAATCTGACCAAAGCTTGTGAATCTTATCCATATCCCCGTGAGGAAAAAAACATTAAATTCAAATGCAGCTTTGTCAAAGCAAAAATTGTAGCTCGTAAAATAGGACAAACTAATCTGAAAAATGTAGAATAACTTTTTCAAATTTCATTTCCTCTTTGGGTCCAAAGTGTAGATATCCAGAAATTAAGCTCAGAAAATGATAGCTATGAAGAATTTGATGTGTGGAAAGGCCCATGTGTACAGAGAGGATGTGTATGTGTTCTTCTTTCTTGTTCTTGTCATAGAGGACAACTGGACAAGCACAGCTGGCCTTTTCCAATCTTTATTTCTAATTAAATCATTGTGAGTTTTGGATGATAAATAAAATGCAATAGCTTGTTACTTAATTTGGATACCTTTTCTAGTGTCTTTGTTAAATAAATGAAAAATATTTAAAAAAGGGATGATGATTTTGGCCGTGTGTTTCTATGGTGGAAAACTCAAAATAGATAAAAAGCGAAAAAACCCTTCCCTCACTCTCTCTCTCTCTCTCTCTCTCTCTCTCTCTCTTTTGAGTCTCTGCTTTGCTTAGCTGCAGCACCTTCTCCAAGAGAGAGAATTGGGGTGAATGAGTGACTGCATCGCACGTCGGCGCCCATTGATTCTCTCTCTCATTTGAGAGAAGCAGATTGCAGAGCAATTGAATTGCCAATTGGAATTTGGACATGTATTTTGATTGTTCCTTTAATTGCCGTTGTTAGGAATTGTGTTTCCTTGTCTCACTCTGGCAGACCTCAGAGGAGCCGTTGCGTTCCTCCTATCGTCGATTCATTCCGGTAGTTTCAGTTTCAAATCGAGGAGAAGAAAGCAGAAATTCTCATACAGAGGAACAAAAATGCAGTGGATAATGAGATTTTCTGGTTTTTTCTCCGCAGCTATCGTGATGATTGTACTCTCCCCTTCTCTTCAATCCTTCCCGCCGGCGGAGGCAATTAGGTCTTCTCACGTTGATTCTCTTCTGAAATTCTCCACACCTACACATTCTTTCGATAAGTTCTCCTTCCGAAGAGCACCGGCGTTCCTCAATGCCGGTGAATGTCGTTCGCCAAAATCAGAAAGTTACAGCATCTGCGATCCATCGCTCGTCCACGTTGCAATTACTCTCGATGTTGAGTATTTACGAGGCTCAGTCGCCGCCGTTCATTCAGTTCTTCAACATTCTAAATGTCCGGAAAGCGTGTTTTTCCATTTCCTGGTACCGGAAATCGGCCTCGAAACCCTAGTCCGATCCACTTTCCCCGAATTGAAGTTCAAAGTGTATTATTTCGATCCGGAAATAGTGCGAAATCTCATCTCCAGCTCCGTTAGACAAGCGCTCGAACAGCCGTTAAATTACGCTCGAAATTATTTAGCGGATCTGTTAGAAACCTGTATTACTAGAGTGATATACTTGGACTCGGATCTGGTCGTCGTTGATGATATTTCAAAGCTATGGAGTACAAAATTAGGGCAGAAAACAATCGGCGCACCGGAATATTGCCACGCCAATTTCACGAAATATTTCACCGAATTTTTTTGGTCGAATTCCAGATTTTCCGGCGTGTTTTCCGGGCGGAGACCGTGCTACTTCAACACCGGTGTAATGGTGATAGATCTGGGAAAGTGGCGGCGGTTCGGGTACACGCGCCGGATAGAGCGGTGGATGGAAGTTCAGAAGACAAGCACGAGCCGCATATACGAGCTCGGCTCGCTGCCACCATTTCTACTGGTGTTCGCCGGCCACGTGGCGCCGATCGAGCATAGGTGGAATCAGCACGGCTTGGGAGGCGATAATGTACGGGGGAGCTGTAGGGACCTTCATCCTGGTCCAGTGAGCCTGCTGCACTGGAGCGGCAGCGGCAAGCCGTGGCTTCGGCTCGACTCCAAACAGCCGTGTCCGCTCGACTCGCTTTGGGCGCCGTATGATTTGTACGGACACTCGACGTGAAATTTTTGGTCAACATTGTAACAGCTCTCCCCCGCCGGTACATTTCTCCAGTGAACCTTTTAATTTTCAATTTTAATTTTTTTTCATTTGCTCGATCGTTATTTTTACATTTTTCATTAATTCTGATTCCATTATAATTTTGTGCCTTCAATTCAATTATTAATTTGTTCTCCTAAACTCATGTCTCCTTTGATGATTAACTCGTTACCAATCATGATCGATTTGTGTTGTATTCTGTTTTTCTCTCCCTTAATGAATGGGAAAAGGAAGGATTTTATTCATACGTGTGTGTTTTTTCAATCTGGCAAATGTTCTTATTGAATTATTCAGACATCTTTTATTAGTTTAGTTCAACTGTATATAGTATAATGGTCGACTTAATCTAAAGTTAGAACACAAAATTGACTGACATTGTAATTAGTGTTAGAGCAGTTTAATGAGATGAGATTTGGATTAGGGGTAATTGAAAAAGTGTCACAAAATTGCCTAGGAATACAACAAAGTCTACAGAAATAATTTACGAGCAGTCTCGATTTTGTCGGCCAACTTGACTTTACTTTTGTTATTCCATGTGTACTACAATGCTCATAGCTGTATCTGTTATTTTCCCAATGTTAATCTTTTAAACACTGCTTTCTCCTATATATTTGACATTTCAATTTTATAATTTGTTTATTTTGATAACTTAAAATTCCACTCCTACATTTTATTATATTGTTCATGAACTACAGTGCAAACTAGAAAGAATGGTATTATTTGATAGGAAATAGTATTATTAATACTAGTTCATCCTATATTTCAATTTGGTATTTCGTATTATTTTTAATTGTTAATTAGTCATGTCACAACATAACATGTTTTATATCTTTCATGCATTTCTTTTGTTATCTCTCTGTTATCCAAAAATATCATAAAGGGAAAGGAAAATGATTCTCTTTTTTTTTCTGTGGATTCCTTCATCCAAACTCAGCATAAAGGAAAAGGAATTTAGAAAAGGAAAAGGAGGAGATTAGGAGAAAGGCAGAAATGTAGTTTTACTTTTAGCTTGTTGTAACATTTTATGGACTTGTTAGTTGTTTCCTATGAATAATAATATGTCCCAATTCCCATCAATTTACCCCCTTTTTTTATGGCAGTATTCACATATCACTCACATTCTTTTATTTATTTATTTGTACTTTTGTTTTTTGCTAAGTAATGATATTATTAGGTTCAGTCATTAAAATTACAACTATTTTTTAATCCATCTCTTTCAATGGCAAAAGAACATAAAGAATCATTTTTGTTAAATTTTCCAACTCGAATCACCTGGACGTGTCCTAGTTGTTGGAATCCAGTTGGCTAACAAGTCTTAAAATCACAATAGTATATTTGGTTATTAGTTTGACATCTTAGATTCCAATGTTGCAAACTTAACTTAAAGTCGTGCCCTTGTACAAAACTAGAAAATCATGATTTTGTAATCTAATTTTTACCACAATTATCTCTTTTCTTAGTGCATATGTGAGTTTGTGACATGAATTAGGCAGGCACACAACGTGATTGGAATATAATGTTAGTGGGGAGGGGGTTATGTGTTGGAGAATATAATTGTGAAAGTGTATTTGCAATTGAAAAATTGGTAGTTAAGTGTGTGGAATAGTGGTTGGTGCTTTGTTGTTGGTGAGAAATGAAACTTTTGCTCTCTCCACTTCCTATCCTTTCATTATTTCTTATTTAATTTCCCTACTTATCATTATCAACCCACCAAAACTAATCTTCTAACTCAAAACACAAGTATATTTTTTTATTTGTTTGACCAAGTAAAGTGGATATCTTACATATGTTTACCTGGTAGCAATATGATTTTTGTAGCCACTTCATTCGTTGACATGACATTAAGATACATAAAATTTTATTTTATTGATCTACAAAAAACTATTGAGTTTATTTAACTATAAATTTAATCGAGTTTCCATTGATCGAATATGAGGTAATTAGCTCTGAGTGTTTGATATATAGTTCTCATGTACTCATTTTATCCCTTTTTATTATTAAGCTTGAGATGAGTTTTATATTTCATCAAAATGTAAGAATATATAAAACTTTGTTGTATTTACTAAACCAACTTATGGAGAAGATTTTTTCGTGGAGTATTATGTGATTTGGTCTGGAGTTTTGCTTTTATATGCATAAAAGTGATTAGGTTGGCAATTACTATTGGTCCGAAACAAACGTGAATTGGAGGTAATTCGTCTAACAATTATCATAATTACAGATATTAATGATAGCTACAAAATTTTAATCCTTTGCAGCTCTGCTACACTACAAATTTTATGCAACGTCGCATTTTGATTGCAGGATTTCATACTAGGAAAGGATGTGGATTAAATTATTTTGTATCAAGTTCAACTTACTAAGGTAACAAAATTATATTTCAACCCCATGATTTGGATATAGATTTGAAATTCATAATATTTTTTTATTATTATTTACATAATTGGAAACCAAGATTTATATTTTACAAGTTTACATTACTTCATCACACAATAAAAATATAGAGTAAGTGTAAATGTTTAAAAAATTATGAGAATTGACCATACAACAAAAAAATTAGGATAAAATTCGGCCATGTCCATGACCCTACCAGTTGGTGCCCCACATGACATTCTTCATTAGTATATATCAAAATAATTATATATCTCATGTATCAAAAAATATATATCGATTACATTTCAATATTAAATGATATTATCAATTAATCATTATATATTAAAATAATAAAATACAACACAAAACAGAAAACGTGATAAATAAAAACTAATAATTCATCCTTCAGTTTGTGGTTTTAGCAGGCAACACAGAGATGGGCCAAAAACATATGAAGGCCCAAACATTACAGCTATAAAACAACAGAACTAAATTCAGCCTACTTGGACAATTCTATGACCCACAATTTAGCACATTCAAGTAATAAAGACGAATGTAGTAGGGGATCCTAATTCCTCTTAAACGAGGATGATATTTAAATTGGGGCATGTTTGGTTTGAAGGTTTGGATGTATTTGGATAGGTTAATTCGAATAAACTTGTATTTAGTTTGGGGGTTAAAAAATTCATATTTTTTTCGAGTTAAGGTGAAAAATGCCAAAAAAGTGTCTTATGGGAGGTTAAATAAAGCACCCAAACTTTTGGGTGGTTTATTAAACCCATCATAACCTCAATTTTCATTCCAATTTTATATGTTTGATTTTTATTTTTAAAAAATTATATTCATTTTATTCTAAGGACATTTTGGTCTTCATTATTTTAAACTCACAGCAACATTTGAACCAAACAAAATTTAATACATAAACCTAACTCAATAGATACCATAACATTCAAACAAAACACAAAATTAAGTCAAACATGTCATTAAATATTCAAACCAAATATATCAAAAAATTAATTCAATTTAACACAAATAGTGCAATCTCACCACAATCCAACTAATCTAACTAATCCAACACACGAACCAAACATGCCCCATTTAGTTAGACGGGATTTGCCATTTCTAGCTTTTGTTTTTATATTTTAGTATTTTTATTTCATAATAATGTATAATATATTTTAAACTTTTGCTTCGGCATGATTAATGTATAACATCTTCTTAAATTTGGAATTTAAACTTTCTGTTGTTTTGTTGCTACTTCAATACATTGTTTAGTGTTGTATTTATTATTAATTTGATGGTGAATTTATATTGCAACTTGAAAGTAATAGATTGCTTTAGTTGTTACTTTAATAAATAATTGTTGCTTGATTTATAATTCTTATTTTCCCCCAAAAGATTAGAAAATTTATTAAAAAGGAATTCCAAGTCTATTTAATTGTTTATTGCTAGTTGATTTTTTTTTTCTTTTTTCTTATTTTGGGCCCGGACTTGTCTTGTGCTCAAGGATAAAAATATCCGTGTTTGAGGATATATAGGTACCTTGATTTTACGGATATATCGATATCGGTGGAAATATCGGTAATTTCGCGAAAAAAATAAAAAAATTGAATTTTTTTTTTGAAAAATGTATCTATCACTTTACATAATATTACAATGAATATTAATATATATTGAAGTTAAATTTCAAACAAAAAGATATGTTTACAACTAACATTAAAAGATAAACTATTATATAAATGTTGTCTCATATTGGTTTACATGTCAAATTATCATTGACAATTAATACATGACCTAGTAATAACTTGAACTCCTATGGGTTCAAATGTATAAGATGACTTGTCATCTTTGGTAATCATGGAGATAACTTTCATATATTTCTTTACTTCTTTCAACTGTATTTCCATGAATTTGGTAATGTGAATTGACCCAATATGATTGACTATGTTGATGCATGCTTGAACCTCCATAGGACATTTCTTTCAACTGTGTTTCCATGAATTTGGTAATGTGAATTGACCCAATATGATTGACTATGTTGATGCATGCTTGAACCTCCATAGGACATTTCAGAGTGGGTTATAAAATGGATTTTGACTAGACCAATCAAGCTGTGAAGTGATATGTCTGCCGTGAGAATACGACGATCATTACTCATATTCATTGAATCAAGACTCATAGAAAGTGAAAAAAAAAAAAACCAAACAAAAACTAGTCCACGGATATATCCGGGATAAATTGGTGATATATCCTGGATATATCCGAATATATCGAAGATATATTGTAGAATAGGTGTACTATTTACCGATAAGGATATATCTTTGATATATGATTACTCATATTCATTGAATCAAGACTCATAGAAAGTGAAAAAAAAAAAACCAAACAAAAATTAGTCCACGGATATATCCGGGATAAATTGGTGATATATCCTGGATATATCCGAATATATCGAAGATATATTGTAGAATAGGTGTACTATTTACCGATAAGGATATATCTTTGATATATCGCGGATATATCCAGATATATCGGGGATATTACAACGGATTATTTTGTCAGCTCATATCGATATCCATAAGTTGATTTTACGGATATAGCGGGGATATATCGCGGATATATCCGGATATTTTCGTCCTTGCTTGTGCTGATGAGAAGTTTTCGAAATGACTTTCTCCAATTTAGCGGGTTTTATTTGTTATAATTATACAACTGTAATACTATATAGCACAATTCATTTCATCTTAAATTGAAAAACAAGATCGAATAAGGAATATAATTTTTTTTTGAATGCAATAAATTCGACTTGCAAATCTTTAATTATAATAAGAATTGAGAGCTAAATTTATAAAATATTGTTTAAAGATTTTTATGAGACCGTTTTATGAGTTATGTGTGATAAAACTTCATGAAGTGGAATGAATTAAGTGAAATATCGTCTTACATATATAGTATTATCCGTTAAATGGTTTCATTCAAGTTTTTGTCTCTATCAACATTTATGGTTATTTTCATTAATTACAAAGTTTTGAATTACATGACATCTACCATGCCACTGAGTGTCGAGTTTTGAAAACCACAATATCATGATCTCATTGAAAAAATATTTTGGACATCGAAAAGTTGCATCAACCTTTTCTATTTTTTATCTCAAAGTTCAATCTTTAACCACCTTAAGTTCTTCGGAGTTCATGAGGTTTGTGGTGCTACTACCTCAAGGAACATAGTCATTTCAAACTTTCATCTTTAGAGGCGTTATGTAAGATCCAGTAAATACTACCCTAAATTTATTTATTTAAAGGAAAAAAAAATATTACTTGACTCTACTGTTATTAGATCTTATCTTCTCAAATCATTGTAATATAATAAAACTTTGTATAAGTCACTGTTTTCATTTATTTTTTATCAATAACTGGATCAAGTCACACACGATTCCAACTTTAGTAATTTATCTTTTCTAAAGTTTGATCCAATGAAAATCAATTTGCCATTTTTACTATATCAAATTTAGATCATCTTTTTAGCATTTTTATCCTAAGTAGATATATACCAAAACCTTTTCTAATGGCACTTTTGATTAGGGTATGCAAATGAATGGATTTGATTCAATCTGCAACATGTTTGATGAAAAATGAATTCTAGCATGCATTGGTGACATGAAATAATCATGTTGATAATGAGTAAAATGTATTTCGCTGAATAATGTATTGTTGAGATCAAAAGTCAACCACTGATAGAACTAATTTCAATAAATGTTACATTAGACTCTATTTTTTTAAGTGGATGTGCATTGTGTTCTTTCAGCAAATCGAAAACCAACATATATCATAATCTCTTTAAAACTGATATAAAAAATTTCTCCATCGAAGAAACTTCAATTTTTAGACGCAAGAACAACCAACAATAGAAGTCAAAGTCAAAAGATTATCATTCCTCCTTGTGATTGGGATAATAATCTTTTGATTTTGTTCTGCAGGAATTTGGGCTGATAGTGCCATTTTTGGGTTATCTGTTCCCAAATAGGCCTTTGCCTCTATGTTGAAAATCATCTTTAAAAATTTCATAATATATATGTATCTGCAGGAACATGATACATGCATTGTACAGGGACTTCATCATTAAGCCCATTATCTTTTGATTTTCACCTGCATATCTTGCATGGCTAGCATGTGTGGATCTTTTGCTCACTAACTTTTATGTCCATAATCTGCGATAATTTTGTTATTTGTGGCATCTCTGGACCTGCATGTATACATTGAGCTTCTTCTCTTACATCATCATTTTACATGGACCTTAAGATTGTTCCTGTCTGATCTGCCTGGTTCTATCCCCTCATCTAAGTCTTACTAAAAACCCCCTATTATGAGATTAATATCTTGGAACATGAGGGATTTTTAAGGAACCCAGACTCTATATTCTGGTTGCATATACACACTTTTATATATTTCTCCAGCCATGCGCACTTTGATTTGGATTCCATGGATGCCTCTGCTTATCTTTTGCTATGCCCTCCTCATTGAAAGAGCACAACTCCACTTAAGCAGCACCAATCATTTTTTGACGTGGATCTTCATATCTCGCTGGATGATCTTTTATTTTATTTAGATTGATAGTTTTCTTTTCCTTTCTCTGTCTAGGGTATGTCCGAACAGACATTGTATTTTGCTTGTAGTCCACTCGCCTAAACATATCCTCCTGGGGATTTAGGTTGGTGGTTTTCATGTGTTTATACATTGTTTCTTTCATTTGGGGCACAAACCCCATATCTCTTGGCCCTCGAAGGCCCCCTCTCTTGTACATAAACACATTTTTACCCTTGATATAAAATTTACATTTTATCCAAAAAAAAAAAAAAAAATTATACCCCTTTATGGACAACAAAATATAATTATGAGAATTCCCTTTAAAAAATAATTACGAAAAAATATTAATGGTGGGGCCCACGGCCCACCAGTACACGAGAAGATCTGCGGCAGGGCCCACCAGTTAACGCGGGAGACGTCGGATATTCGGGTAGATCCGTGTACCCAAAATACCGACCCGAATCCCGACCCAATGTATTTATTAGTTATTGCCTTATTGGTTCTTTTTTTATTTTGGGGGAAAAGAGTGGTAGGAAACTCGTGTCAAATTTAATTTCTCTCTACTGCCTCTCTCTCTCTCCCACCTTGTCTGCGTAAACTGACTACTAAGAAGAATAGGAACAAATTAAACCCATTGCAAACCCTAATTATGTTTTTTTTTTAGTTTTTTTTTTTTCAGCCTTTTAATTTACATGTGTTTTCTAGAGTTTCATCAAGAATTATTTAATTAAATTAATAATGGGCGATCGGTTGTACGACTATTTGGAATTTGAGCTGGATTCCAAACACAGTATTGGTTAGTGTTAAAAAGAAATTCTGTAATTTATCGTTTCTTTATTTTCCCTGATTTTTCTGATGATTAATTTCATTTAATTTGTGATTGGTGTAATAGATGATTACAACGAGGAGGAAGAAGATATGGAAGGGGATTATATGGATGAAGAAGTTATCGATGTTGAGAACGAGGAGAAATCGGATGAATTGGCATGCCCATTTTGCTCCGAGGATTTTGATGTTCTCGGATTGTGCTGCCACATTGATGCCGATCATCGAATGGATGTTAAACCTGGGGTAATAATTTCATTTAGCTCTGTTTTAGTATTGCTTTGGATTTTACCTTAGCAATGTTTATATCATGTTGGTTTAAATTATTTTTGCAAGTATGCCTAAGAACAATATTTCATCTTTTTTATGTTTTAGTATTAACTTGTGATGCTTGGGAAGATTGATGAATGGCGCAGAAAATGAACTTTTTGTTGAGTTGTTTGATTGATAGGCTTTTTCTGTCGAGTTGTTTGACTGATAGGCTTTTCTATTTAGATGGAAATAGGTTTTGAGCTGAATTAGATTAGAATGTTGAGGTTCAAAGGGTTGGTTGGTTTGATATTTAAGATAGTGAGAAATGGGTAATTACAAGGCTACATTTACGTGAATTCTCCCTTTGAATTAAAAACCAAAAAGATGATAGAAAAGATAAAGAGGGATTTAAGTATTGTTACTAGTACCAATATAGGAACAAAATCCACACAAAATCTTCGTGTATTTGGTTGGGGTGTGCATATAATTAAAAGGTGTTTCCTGAGCTCACGCCATCAAGCTTGGTAGAATATCAATCACTTGGATGCAAGTTGAAATTTGTAACACTAATTGTTATGCTGAGGAAGGTATATTAAACCAGAGTTCTCTCTCTTTGCAGATATGCCCTTTTTGTGCTACAAAAGTGGGTATAAACATGGCTTCTCATGTAATCACGCAGCATGAGACTGTATTGAAGATATCCTGAGAAACTGTTGAGTTATTTATTGGTTTGTGGTTGAATTCCATGTGTCATTGTTTAGTGTAAAACTTGAACATGGTGTGTTGATATTTGGTCATTTTGTGTTGACCTTGACTTAAGATACGCTTTATGCACTAAGAAGCATCGGTATGCTCGCTCTCGTTCAACTATACTTCTATTGAGAAAAGATTTGCTGGAGAAGCATATACGTCGTATTAAGGAGTCTCCTTATGTTGGTACTTCCTCCGATGCAGCAGCTGATTCCAGGCTTCTTTCATTTGTAAATAATCCAAACCATGCTTGCAAACCTCAAACCAACGAAACTTCTTGTTGGACTGAAGCAAGCTTATCAGTGGAAAGTTCTAATGATGATTCTTCAGAGAGGTATGATCAAAATGTCTTCTCATCAGGTTGTTAGTGCATTAGCCTGTGCCCACTATTAACTTGGGTGGTGGCCCTTTACCCCATTTTTTGTAGCTTTAGTTGTCTTTACTTGAAAAGTATTCCATTATCTAGAAATGAGGTGTTAGTATTATATGCAAGCTTGAGTTGTTTGGTGTAACATCTTCAAATATCTTTATCACAAAGCATTGGCTAGCGAGACATGTTGGTGCATTTGTATATTCTGTTTCAGATGTAAACAATGGACAGTAGAGTGAATAGGTGCTTAGATTGATGCGTTTTCAGGGTGCTACAAGGTTATTTCATATACCAGGCTTCAGTGTCGCCTAGCATCTTTCAATTTTTCTATGGTTGAGTTATTTGGTTATATAGTTCAGACTGCTGCTATTAGAAAAGAACCTTATACATGTGAATATATCCATCATATCTAGACATGGCTGTAAATGGGGGTTTTTATCAGTTTCGAATTTGTTTATTTTGAAAAAACTTCAGTTCTCTCTTGCAGATAGATAAAGTATTGTAACATGGTTTTCAAGATCAAAAATAGTTGTTTACTTCACGCCTCACCTTCATTGGTAATATATTTATGTTAAAAGGTAAAAACATCTGACTTTTTACCTTCACTTCTTGATACATATCGAAAACCTTTAGAACAGATAGTTGGTTAATGAAAGGCCTGCAAAATTTGTTATAGACCCATGTGTACAACTGATTCTCAGTTTTCCTGTTTGCAAATAAGTCCTTGTATTAAATCTCATCCTACCCATCATACATGAACTTTACCTGGTAAATCAAGCTTCATGAAACCCTCCTTACCTTTCCTTGAGTCTGTGTCCTTGGGTGTGTGGTCTTCTTGATTCTGCGATCTCTGTGGCCTGAAATCATCATAAGGTCCTCCTATTTTGTCAAGCCTATGAACACAACTATATACATGTAGCATGACAAATATGTTGCTTTTGTGTAGTGGAGTGACAAAATATTTCTGTTACAATGATGTTTTGAACCACCAGAGACCGTATCTTTTCTTAGGCAAGCATGAAGCAACCTCATATTTGTTGGAGAACTGCTATCACTAAGTTCCCAGTCTAGATTTGCATTAAGCAGGTATAGCTAGTAATGCTTCATTTCATGATGTTGAAGGTTGGTTAGATTATTTTTGTGTATACATTTTGGACATATTTAACGTTCCAAGGTACTGATGGTTATAAAGTTGAAAAAGGGAATATTCTGGTTTGCATATCATGCAGTTATACTCTATCAATTCTTTGTTATAGCACAAGCTATATACATTTTAGCACGTTTGTTGCAGCTAACGTTATGTATTGTGGAGAAGGCAAAATCGTCGACCTGTTCTGACAGTGATAGTAATATATTCCTACTCTTATGACAGTTGCAGAATACAACCACCTCCGTCAACAGACTGGCATAACGAGAGGGCCCGGAGGTGCGAATTTTTACAGGGATTATTATTTTCCACCATTTTAGACCACTTATGAAAAAGCTGAATTAGCCATAAGCATGTTTGTTTGATGTCTAATTATTAAAAGAAGGCGATGGGGAATGTTGCTCAGTGATTTTGGCGATGGATATAACAAAAATATCTTGGCTTGATCAGTTTCTCTCGACCCTAATATCGTCTATAATAAACCTGTTTGCAGTGCTAATTGCTAAACTTGTAATGGACACTGATGTAAGACATTTATTCTTTTATGCTAAAGAGGGCTCGATTATTTTTACCTTCTTTGAGATCCTTAGGGCATGTTTGGTTTCATGAGACATGATTTATCTTGAAAAGTAAGTGGATATTGGAAGAAATAATGCTGCTTTAGATGAAGTTTGTACACTTGAATCATCCTCTATTTAGATACTTGAATCATGATAAAATTACAAATGTCATGTGCTTCTAAATTGAATAATTACTTTTGTGCTTCCCCATATTGAATAAATTTATTGAAAATGCTTTCCTTGGATGGTTGTTTGGGCTTATAAACTGCATGAAACATTTGATAAGATATGTAAAAGTTATAAGCTCTTTCAAAAGTTTTTGATAAAGTTTAAAATTAAAATATTATTTCATCGCATAATAAAAAATTAAGAGTTTATAAGTTTTTTTTTTTATGAAAATGTATTTCTAAAACATGGCTTCTTCTTCTTCTTTTTTTTTTCTCTCTCTGTCAAACTCCTTTAAATATTATTCTTGAAATTATTCAACTGTCGTTATTAATATCTTGTATAGTTACCTTATTTATTAAAAAAAAGTAATAATTCAACATCTCATTTTTATTTTATAATAAAGATAAATCATCTTAAAATTCTAGAAAAACATCTATAAAATGTATGAGCTTATGAAACCAGTTGAGTATTTAAATAGATTTAATCAAAAACCCTTTATGCGCCGTTATATATTAATTTTACTCTTGATTGGAAATGGAATTGACCACATAAAAACAGTTTCGTGCTTTTGAGTTGAAAATATATTATTTTTCTGTGTATTTTAATCAACATGAAATAAAGTAAATAAAGACACAACGAAATGCCAAATGATCCCTCGTGTCATACCATTTTTTAATGTTTATGTCGCAAATCAATGACTATGAATTGCGATAGTTAAAACACAGATGCCATGATGTACTTATGATTTTAATATTTACCACTTTAAGCATTAGGTCTATATTCTGTATCTACTCTACATCATGTGGGACCCACTTGGACGAATCGTCCGTCGCAGAAGTAAAAGCCGCCACATGAGTGGCTAAAAATGTTGGAATATATTTTTAATTTATAAATAATAAAAAATATTATATATTAATTTTCCCTATTATAAATTCAAGTCAAAAAATTTCACCCTCTGCTCCCTCTTCTTTTCTCTCTCTAGCGGATACAGAGAGGATCCCACCTCTACTGTTATCGCAACCGCTATTCGATTCTGATCCTCGATTCCATCGTCCTCAACATCCAAGAATATGCAATTTAAAGCAGTTCGATTTTAGCTGTTGATGAGATTTATCCAGAATCACATTCCAATTCTTGCTTACTATTGATTTTTTTAATCACTGAAAAGGCTGATTCTTGGGAGTAATTTAGGAGGATTTGTATGAATCGAACTGATCTTTTTCCGAGCTGTACGGTTTGGATATGCGAAGGTTGTTCTCGGCGGCGATCGGCCTCTTGAGAGAGGACTCCTTCAACACCAGAGCCGCCACCAATTATCACTTCTCTGAATTTGTATTTGTTGGTGCCATTAACAAATCTGCTGTTCTTTCGCGATTTGATTGTGGTATACTTCTCGATGGCTGTTGATTCTCACGGCCCTACCCCCAAGGGACTTCTCTGCAATGCCGGCGCCGGTGCTGCCGCTGGTATTTATCTATTATCTAGTTTCCAACTTTTTCCCCCTTTAATGAAGTCCATGATGGTTAATTATTTCCCCCGATTGTTATGAATTATTCAACCTGACTCTTCAATGGACTATGACCATTGATCACTTGAGTTTATTTATGTTAACGTAAATGTATATTATCAAATTTATTGCATTTTAAGTTTGTATATATATTAGACTTATTTGCTTTTGATATCAAATAGGAATTCATTTTGCTGTTATCTGGTGTTTTTCCAGGTTTTACAAATTTGGTATTTTAAAAAAAGTGTGAACGTTGAAATTGAAATTCTGATGAGGTTCAACTTAAATTGGCGCAGGTGGGATTGCAGCTACTTTCGTTTGTCCTTTAGATGTTATCAAGACTAGATTACAGGTCCATGGGCTCCCCCAACTTGCTAGTGCTAGTAGTAGAGGTCAGACAACTTACTTATGTGTGTGTTTTCTTGTTATTGTAGTTAGTTTGTATATGGACTAACGGTTTTAGAGTAGTTGAGAATAAGGAGTTCAAGTGCAATTGTTTGTTTTTCTCTGTTTTAAAATTTTAAGAAGATCTTAATTGTGAGTCGGGGATGGCATTTTTGTAATAAAGGTATAAATTTAGCCGTTGAGGGGGACAAAGTGTACACAGATAGTGCAATAGCTTCATTTTGTGATACTATCATGATGGTTTGTTGCTTTTTTCATGATTCAGGTAGTGTTATAGTGGGTAGTTTAGAACAGATATTCCAAAAGGAGGGGTTGCGTGGTATGTACCGTGGACTCTCCCCTACGGTGCTTGCTTTGCTTCCAAATTGGGCAGTAAGCTATTCTACTTTATCTAGATCTTTTTTTTTTTGGCGATTGCATTTCAAGATTCTTATTGAAATGAGCAAAAAGATCTTTACTTATTTGTTAAAAGAAGCAAGTTCAAATAAAATTGACTTAAAGTAATTTTCGACAGGTGTATTTTACGATTTATGAACAGCTAAAGAGTTTTCTTGGTGCTGATGGTTAGTTCTTCGTTTTGCTTTCGTAAAAGTTTTCTTCCGAGAAAAGAGCTACTTGCTTTTTTCTAATTTGAGATACTTAGACCATTGGGATCTTTTAATGGTGTACTGATTACTACCCTATTTTATTGAATTTTAGATGTAAATCATCCGCTATCTATTGGTGCTAACATGATGGCTGCTTCTGGTGCTGGAGCTGCAACAACAATTGCAACAAATCCACTTTGGGTTGTCAAAACGAGATTTCAAGTATGTCTACTTCTGGTCGTCTTTGTTGCATTTTGTTGTTCAAGAAATATGGTGTAGATGTAGTTAACGTATTTATATATTCATGCCAAGTGAAACTCCATATGCTTGACCTAAACAAAGAATAAGGTCAGTAAGTGTTATATTTGTTCATCTTACTTTTAACAGTGAAAGCATTGTTGTTCATTAGGTATTGATCTGTGTATCCACTACGACTTTATTATAACAAGCCTCTGGATGCCTTTCACAAAATCCTATTATGATATGTTTAGAAAAATGGAAGTAGGAGAATTTTGTTACTATGTGTGGTGGGGATGTGGGATCATTTGTCATGCAATTAAATGCTTTGTCTCTGAGCTTGTAAGTTAAACAGAAAATTGTTCTCTCGCATATTTGGGATACAAGAGTTTACAGTGATCACATTTTGCTCAAGTATAGTATATTTAGGAATGAATATATTCTTTTACATAGAAAATGGTTGCACATAGAATAAAACTTTGTTCAACTGAAACATTTCAGCTCATGTTGAAATGCTTGTTTAATTTCAAACTTTTATGTCTTCAATAAACTCTTGTTGACTTTAATGTAACAAATCTGGGTGTCACTGTACTTGTTATAGGCATATTTTCAAGATTATAATATTTCAAATCTTAGTCTTTTTCTCTCTTATGCAGACACAAGGAATGAGTAACGGTGTGGTGCTATATAGGAGTACACTACCTGCATTACGGAGAATTGCACATGAAGAGGGTATTCGTGGATTGTATAGGTGAATTACCTCTTTCTTGAAGCATGCAAATTATATTTGCTGATTAAATGTTTTGGCAAAGGAATGACTTCTTACTTTTTCCTTACGTTAATTATGGTGCAGTGGTCTCGTGCCAGCTTTGGCTGGTATTAGTCATGTTGCCATTCAGTTTCCCACCTATGAAAAGATAAAACGTTACTTGGCTGATCAAAGTATGCTTCTTTCGTTTCCTCATTAAATTATGTTTTTGTGGTTTATATATTTATGTAATTATTTTGCATAATTATGGCAGGTGGCACATCGACGGATAAACTTAGTGCTGGTGATGTTGCTTTAGCTTCTTCAGTTTCAAAAATAGTTGCTTCAACCCTGACGTATCCTCATGAGGTTGGTGCATCTTTTGTTTGCTTGATTTCTTTCACAAAAAATTATACCTGCTTAGAAAATCTGGGTAAAGATTAGAAATAACTATAGCACTGTGACACGGTGATAAAGATATTTTGGTTGATTTCTGAATTATGTAGCAGTTATTTAGCATAAAGCTTATGGTTGCCAATTGCCATTGAATTTTCTGCTCTACTTTTTTGAATCTGAGTACATAAATACAGTTTTCATCACTCTTTACATGTGTTATTTTATCCTGATTGTCATTCTGGAATGCTTGACACCATTGACAACTTATAAGCACAGGTAGTACGTTCAAGGCTTCAAGAACAAGGGTACCACTCGGAGAAGCGGTACTGTGGAGTAGTTGACTGCATAAAGAAAGTATTCCAGCAAGAGGGGGTCCCTGGTTTTTATCGTGGTTGCGCCACCAACCTGCTGAGGACGACCCCTGCTGCCATTATAACTTTCACCAGTTTTGAGATGATACACCGTTTTCTCGTTACTTTGTGGGATCCCTCCTGATCCTCACGCTCAACCATTCTGAACATAAACAATCATCCTACATTGTTTTCTCAGGAGCAGTGCCCCTATGTTATTCATGTATGAGCATTCTTTCTTGATTGTTTATGTAATTTTAATATTTAGGAGATTGAGATGATGATAATGATGATGATGATGATGATGATAACTTGTGTACAATATCCAATACAGTTTTTCTTTTCACTTGAGCGAATTGTGTTAGTTTGGACTCTGTAGAAGTGGCCATTTCTTCTCAGAGATCGTTGTGGTTTGAGGGAGTTGATGGTCAAGGATTGGAATATACAGATAGCATTTGGGCTTTTGGATGGTCCCTAATTTTGTATCCAAATTCTTCTTCACCTATTGGGCCAGAATTAAGCCCAAATCAACTTACCTATCCAAACTATAGTTGCATTCAATTCCCTCTTGTGTATTTATTTATATTTTGTAATCGAATGTTCGAGTTTTGCACTCAAGTGATATATATATACACACAAAAAACTTTATAATTGTTTTTTAGGAGTTAACTATGAATTATAGAATTTAAATATACAATAATATATAAAAGAATTTACAATTCAGTATTTAAATTATAAACTTAAATCTACAACCTAAATTTAAACATTAAAGCTTAAGTTCTAATATTAGAATTTAAGTGTATCGATTTTTGATTTTCTTTTGAGAAACAGTGTTTTGAAATTTATAGTTTATTTATTATTTATCTGAATTTCTAACTTAAGTGCATTTTAAATATTAATAATACACTAAAATCTATAACTTATATTTACTATACTTAAATAGTTTCAAAGTGGCATACATCGTTTAAATGTCTTTTTTAGAATGTTTTGAGTCTTTAGACTATTTAAAATGACAAAAGAAAATTGTAAATTATGATATGACTTATATTATGTAATGTAAAATTGTAAGTATGTAATATAATATGCATATATAATTTTACTTGTCTAAGTCAAAGTCTGATGGTGACATATTCATCCAAAACTCATAAGATTTATATTAAATAAATTAATCAGAAACTCATTTAGCCCAAAATCTATGAGGACACCTCACAATATCTCCACTAGAATTCGAATTCAATCTTCTAAGTTAATTTTTATCTTTTTGCTTTACTCAGGGATCAAGTCCTTATATTTTGTTAGTAGTCTTGGTTTATATGAATTGTTAGGCATGAATAAAAATTAATAATCAATAAGATCATTTCCATAAAGTGTTGATTGGATTGACTATAATTCCAACCTTAATCAGTTTTTCTTAAATATCTTCTCTCTTTGAGCTGATTAAAAGCAAAGTTTAAATAATCCAACAAACAATATAAATTGTTCTTAGTAGCTTGCATAGAATGGCATCACTTTTGCAACAATCCATTGATGGTATAGGTTACAATACAAGTGCATGTGAGTTGGTTGGCAGGCAGTAGATAACACACCTTTCCTTCTTTTCATCCCCTTTTTCTTTTTTCTTTTTAATTTTTTTTATACAAATAGGATTCTTGAAAATGAAATTCCCCCAGCTTCTAACAACTCCTGTGAATCACTCTTTCCACTTTCCCAAGAGAATAACAAACAAAATCAAAGTAAAGTATCCATTGCCATTTCACCTAATTAATCATTAACTTTTGTCTAAGCTTTGGGATTTTAATGTTCCATAATAACCCTTATTCTTGTACTAATGTAAAAGGTCAATCTAGTTGTACTCATTAGTGAAAAGTCAAGAATATGGGTATGTGTATGTCCCACTTATCATGCTTTTAGGATTAGGATACTTATTCTTTCTTTAGTTATGTTGTGGTCCTAAATTCATTTGAACCTTAATTAATGACAGATTAACCTCACTAATTAAAGTTTAGTTTACAGAGAGGACAACAGCTCATTTGACTGACATGTACCTGTGTTGATATTGGTCTGTATAGGAGTTTAGGGTTAGGGACAGATCACAACCATGAATCACATAGGTTTCCACTTTGGGCACACATCTTTTAATTCTTTTTTTGTTTTTTATAATCACAATTCCTTATTTCCTCTAGATCATATTTCTATCAACAATTAATCTTCACTGTGGATGAAGAGAGTAAAAATGACACTTGGTTACAAAAAAAAACATAAAAAGTAACCCACATAAATTCCTATACAACCCAACCTCGTAATAATATCAAGAAAGTGTTTCTTAAATTGACTTAAATTTATATAGATGAAGAGAGTAAAAATGTCATCATATAGTCATCCAAACACTCATTGCACACATGTGAGAAACAGTAGGAATGCAATGAATTTAGGGTAGAGCAGCATTAATATGATAAAGGAGGTTTAAGGAACACATATAGTGATATCATTAATCAACATAAATAGTTATCAATAATCAAACTTTTTGGTATTAAGAAAGCAAATTAATAATAATAATGGAATAGAGAAATAAACTGTCTTTTCTTCATCATTTCTTGATGGGCTGTAAAAGTTAAAGCCTTGCAAAAGTTAAGGAGTGCAATGCTTTCATGATGTTGAGGGATGCTTCATGGACCCCTACCCTAATTACATTATAAACAATTTCTATTAAATAAAGGCAATTTTGGAAAAAACAGCAAAGATTTGATGATTTTCTTTCTTCTTTAATCTTTCTGACAGATGTATATTATATATGTTATTACAATAAAAAAAAGCAATATGAATTTATTAAAATCTTGAACTAATTTGTGGGTGTGACTTTTCTTTCTTTTTAAATTGCGAGGATTAAAGGATTTCGTGATGACTCAAATTCAAGACCTAAACTTAGGAAGTAGATATCCTTACTGGCCACTAGGTTATCATATTTTGTTGAAAAATATTTTTTTTCAACTCCTATACCTCAATAACTCAAATCCAAGATTTAAACACCTACTGTAACGATTTAGTATAGGTAGGGCTGAAAATTAAATTAAAATATTCTATTTAATGTTCTATAAATGAGCAAATAAGTTGAACATATTTTTGGGGTGATAAGATTAAAGTTCGGCTTGACCTGAGCTTGATAAATGAAAAATAAAATAAGTTGCAAACGAATATAGTTATGATGTTAGATCGATGCCTTTTTCATGTACTAACATGAAAAGTTCCATTTTAAAAGAAAAATAGTATGTAGGCTGGAATGTTATTATTATTTTCAGATATACTTCTTTTCAACCTTATAAAATCTATATATTATTAGCTTTATGTTTTTGGAGTTTGTGTAATTCTTTTTAATAAGGGAAATCTAACAATTCTTGTTGCCTTGCATTAGTCGATCATTGGGTTGGAATGCAAACCAAGAACAATCTTCCTAATTAATGAAGAGATTTTTTTTTAAGCTAAACAATTGACTATCTAGACTATGTTTTGATATGATTTTTTTTTTTTTTTGAGTGTGGATATGATTTTACTTTTTATCTCATGTAAAAAGAGTAAATTGTAAATCACGTCCCACATTTTAGTGGGGTCGCATTTTAGATCCCACAAAACGGTGCCTATTAATTTAGTACCATAATTTGTGTAATGTGGTTTAAGTTCAAAATTTACACAACAAAAATGGCAAAAAGTAAATAATCAAGAAATAGTGCAAGTTCACATAGGATTCCCATAAAAAAAAAAAAAAAAAAAAGGAGGGAATAAGAGTGTTTGGCATGAATATTGGGGCACCACGAAGTGGGAAATGGAAATTGAGGCCCATATGCAATTTTTATGAAAAAAACTAATAATTATGTCAATACTCTCTATGGCAACTATATATTGCATATATATTAGTGCTTTGGTTTATCATATTGGTACTTTTTAGAGCATGTGATTTCAATTTACATATGATTTTTTTTCATCTTAAAAACTTTGGTCATATATGGAAGATCTAGTTGCCCTTTGCATAAGTGAAAAATATCATGATATTACAGGATTTTTCTGTTTTTATTAGAATCATGTTCCAATCTATAATAGGAATCACTGAAAGGAATTACACCATTGATTTGAACGATTGATAGAATTTAATATATTTTCAGATTACAACCCACATATAGGATTACTATTAAAATGCAATTACTTGTACTTTAAATTTTTTTTTTTTCCATTTAATGCCCGATTGCTACACGAATTCTATGAATTTTTCAATTTTTTTTTTTGGGCTAAAAACAACTATCAAAAAATTCAAAAATATAGTCTATTTCCAAATATCAGTCAAAATGTAAGTCATATACAAAAATGATTTCCTTTTGAAAACATTATAATCCTAATCAATTTCAAAATTGTCATTCCATTCGATCCCAAATTGAACAAAAATCGTCCAAAATCCTAGAATAGTTTTCACGCAATTCAAACTCGAATCGAACAAGAAACACGAAATTGATTTAGGATTATAATTATATTTTGAAAGAAGGTCATTTGGGCATATGACTCATGCATTTTGACTGATGTTTGAAGGTGAATTGTATTTTTGAGTTTTTCAACGATTGTTTTTGATAAAAAAAAAAGTGGAAAAATCGAATTCATAAGAGAATCTCAAAATTTTGTAAAGTTTGTATGAGAAGGAAGAGATTTGATCACCAATAATTCTGGTGTTTAGAGGCGTATTATTATATAGAGATTTACAACAAATCAAAAGGAAAATATAATTCCGATTATCTCTATTAGTTTGAGTAGTAATTGGGAAAAAAAAATAAAAATTTAGACACCGAAATGGAAAATGCTTAGACAGATGTTGTGCAGTTTGATATTAGATTTTGTAATTTATATGTCATGAGATGAAATAGCACTACAAATACTCTTTTGTACTTTGATGTAAAGAGTTTTAACACTTTTAACACTTACAACTATATCCATTGGTTGTTTCTTGTGATCTCCACGTGAGAAAATCAAGAAAGAGGAGGCTTCACTTCCTGATGGAATATCCCTTTGGCTATTAAATAAATTAGTTGGTGTGATGTCATCATTTTATTCACAATACACATTTAACGATTCATATTTGAATTTGTGAAAATGGATTCAATTTGTGAATATGAATTTGTGAAAATGGATTCAATTTGTGAATAATAATAAGAATTCGTCTTACGATAATTATGCATATATAAGACCGATTCGTATGAGTTTTTTTATAAATATAAATAGTTTTTGCCACACTTCATCTTCAAACTATTAATATATAAATATATGGATATTAACTATATTTAAAATAATAAATAATACTAATATTTTTTTGCACATATGCTTTTAATAAGTATAATTTCATATTTATTAAGTGAGAAATCATGTAATATAGTCGCATATTGCATGGCATTCATACATTGTCCTTTTTTTTCCCCCATCACACATATATAAGTGGATTTGGATATTTTGCAAGAAATAGAGAACTCAAATCTATGTACTTTATCATACCAAATCAGAAACTGACACGTAAGGAGAATTCAGGGGCTTACACGAGGTTCGGAACCGAACCACCGGTTTGAACATTTCTAACGTTAGCTGTATTCTGTACAGTATAATGCAATATAATTATAGGAACCTATGTTGTGTTCTAATTTAATGTGTTTGCATTTCAAATTTAATCAATTCTTGTATCAAAATCAAAAAAATTTAAGTAAATATTTAGGACGAGATAAATTATTTTAAGGAGTTAGATGAGTATCATTTAGGTGGTGGATTGCTTCGAGAAAAAAGAGAGGCAATGTGGGTACTGCCATAACCTTTTTTGTAAATTAATTAAAGTAGTTTTGGTACCCCTCTAGAATCCCAATTAATTACAATCACAGTATTTACTAAAAATCTATTGTAACCTCTTCAAATAATGTAATACAATTTTAACAATAATAAAGAGAATTTTAATAACAATTTGTATCCCATCAAATTATATGCCTACTCATTGAATCTATAATTATAAATAATCAAATACAATGCTTACTTCATTTCAAAAGAAGTGTTGTTTTAACAATCTACAAGTTGAGGAGGTTTATAATTTGATTTATCTGCCCTTATTCAAGTTTATTAGTTATTAAGTGTGACTTTTATTTTCGATGATATATTCGAACCCAAATTATAATTCCAAATTAATTTCATAATTCTCATTCGATTCGAGTTTGAATCAAATAAAAACCATTCTAAACTTTTGATATTTTTTGTTAAATTCAAATTTGAATCAAACAAGAATCATAAAATTGATATTTAAGGTTAAAAGGAGATTATTTTGGTTAATGTTTGACTTGAAAATATGTGTAATTGTAAGTTTGGTCAACTGACTGAATAAAAATCGTAAAATATGGACAATGGTTGGATTTATATTTTTAAATTTAGAATCTAAGCATGTGAAGTAACCTAGGGTGCTTCCCAAATGTTCACAGCAATTTTTCTATCAAGCAAAACATTGATACTAAATCACATAATCATAACCATCACTTTGGAAGTGGTTTATCGATGTCAAGATTATATACTTAGATTCAAAGAAAGCAAAACATTTGGTAAAAAGAAAATGAAGATTCATCTTAGTTTGTTGTGTCGGTTAATATTTTTTTATTCTTGACATCAATTCCAAAGTTAACTTCACTCTCAACGAACATTTCCTGAAATTGACAATTTGCCTACCAACGGCTAATGTTTGCTACTTTTAATGTAAGAAAATCTATATAATATGACACATACTGAAAATTTATTAAAATTTTTTAAAATAGTGACACCATTGTATCAAAGTTATTCTAGGACACTGAAAAATATTGACAAGTGTTGCATCTTGGAGACTAAGCAAAGTAACCCCAATTTTATTAAATAACAATAAGAAAATTTATACCCTAAGAGTGAGCAATAAAAAGTTAGGTGGTTACAGGATAATATATATATGCAAATGTTACACATAATTTCCTATATATTTCAAGGAAAAAAAATATTTATTTCACAAAAATTTATAATACACCATCTCACCCACACAATTCATGTTTATTTTTATTTATTTTGTAAATTATCCCGTCCCATGGAATTACATATGGCAAAAGAAAATCGGATCATTTTCTCAAAATTATTTTCTAAGGATTTAATGGTCTAATTATGTGTATTAAAAGTAACTATATAAGTATTGTAATAAGAAATTTTTTTTTTTTTTTGGAGTGGCGTGGAATTCTTTTAGTTACCGACGTCAAATTAGGTTTTCATGACTTATATAATTTTATCAATAAATATATTACTAATAATTTGTTTATGAAAAGTTGTATATATATATATAAAAGAGGTAGAGAGGATAAAATGATTGTAAATAATTGTAATTGTCGAGAGAAAATGATAAAAACCATTGCACGCTATTATCTTTCTAGAGCATCTTCATAATAATTCAATGAAAATGTTTACACCTTTTGCATGCATGGCCAAATACAAATTAATCACGTTCCCTTATTGCCCTCAAACAAGAAATTTATTTATACATTATGAGTAACACATTTCAACATCTAATTGTAGGGCTAATTCGGCCAAGATTTTATGAGAATCATGATTTTTAGAAATCAATAGCTAGAACATGAAAAGTTATCAAAACTCTATTTACGACTAGTAATACTGAATAGAATAAACAAGTCATGATCCTAGCTAGTATCCAGTCGATTTTATCACAACATTTTAGAGCTGAAATATAACATTGAACCCAATTGCACGCTGGGTACAAATTGAGTTAGAACCCACATTCTCAACATTTAATTATTCATAATAGATGAAAATATACTTTCAACTTGATGTATGTTATATTTAATTAATTGCTTATTATTTAAACACACAAATAGCTATATATTTATATGATGTATGTAAATAGATGATTTATATTTTGTAAACTTAGGAAATATAAATGTGTAACACCAAACAAGAGTCCTCCAAACTATCTTGTATTTAGTGATCTCATCATGTTCACGATAATCTCCTTAATTGAGATTACTTTGAGATCATACACATGACAAGAAAAAGTTAATTCTCTTTTTTATTCTTCATTTTCGCAAAATACATCGTAGGCGCATATATGTATATAAACTTCAACAAAACCTCTTTATAAATTGGAAACAACCGTTTTTAAGGCCCCCCAAAAATAAAGCTGGTTTTTTGTCTAATATTTTTCTTTAAATTATCCAATGGAGTTAAAAGCCCCCAAAGTTTAAGAGTTAAAACCCACATTTTCAGAATTTATTTGATATTTACAATATAATTATACCTTAATAAATTCTCAAATAAACATACATTTTCACTATTCACATTTATTACAAAATCTAGAATTTTAATGACAGGATTTCCACAATCTCATATAAATCCCTTCCAAACATACCCTAAGTATTATTGTTGTAGTTCCAATATCTACCAACAATAAAAAAACATAAATTAAAAATATTTATGTACTTTATACTTTACAGGAAATATTGACACTAACCTGTGAAAAAAATGAAGTATTTGAAATAATACTTCTATTTCCTCTTTAGGCAATATATAATTTATTTTTTGCTTCAAGTGATTCAGTATACTATGGAAAAAATGGAACAGATTTAATGTCGGATGATTACAAATATTTTATTCCTATTTAGCTTTAAAGAAACAGTACAATATATAAAGAAACTATAGCAGCAAATTTGTAACGGAATAATCAAGAAGTTTAATACTATTCAACCAAAAAAAAACATATAGAAAGATTTCCAATCTCGTATTTTATACAAATATAGTAATAACATTATACAATAACTTTGACTGACATATGAGTAAGATAGTATAAAATTAGAAGATGGCATGACAAGTAGATGATCTGATTGTTTTAAAATAGTCTATGAAGTTAAAAATAATACGTAAAACAGAGATATTTAAGTAAAATCTGGGGATAATGTGTTGGTAAATTAGGAGGATTGACAAACACGACTTAAGAAAATTACCTGAGCAGTAGAAATCCGAGCCTGGTGGTTCGGAACGAGTCTCGTAAAAATGGGGCTTTAAGCAAAGATATATATATATTCAAAAGGTGGGAGACACTCATACTCACAGCATCAGTAGTCCAACTATAAAGCGAAATAGAAGCTTTTCCAGTTTGGAGAGAGAGAGAGAGTGTGTAGCCATGGCCAATGCCTCACTGTAGTATTGTGGAGTGAGAATTCTACAAAAGCGAATTATTCTTTCTATATCTATATCTGTTTGTATTGGTGTTGAAGCTGGAGCTATAGTCACCTGCATTTAACCTTCCTCGCGCAGATATACAAATAAATGATCTGAATTCGCTTAAATGATATTGTTTAAACCGGAAACCTGAAATTCGAGATTTGTTGAGTGTTGGAGTGCATTTGGAATGGCGTCGACTGAAGGTGCATTGCCCTTCTCCGTGGCGTCGGTTGTGGAGAATGTTCTGCAACAGCATGGAAATCGATCACGTGGCCTTGATTTGGATGCTCGGCGAGCGGAAGAAGCCGGTAATTTTCAGAAATTTTGGGGATTATGGTGTTCGGTTTTTGTATTAAATCCTTATACGAAGCGCAACGCTCTGATTTGACGTTGGATTTTTATTGGTTAGAAATTGAAGCTATTAAAATAATGGAACTTGTATCTAATTGGATATTCTCTGGGTCATTGTTTTGCATAATATAAGTTTGTTTTGGATGAATTATCATGCTTGGTTTGGCTTGGCAAGAGTCAATGCGACTCCAATTTCTTCGATCGAGTTAAGATGATTATTCTTACATTGTGGTAATATCAAAGAATTAAGGCCTCAAAATTGGAATCGAAACTACTGCATGCTAATTTCGATGTATAATTCATCAGTTCTTTATTTGATTGCCAGCGTTTTACGCGTGCGCACACACACACACTGACTGCATTTTATTCGATTGCAAGCATTTTTGTACTCTGGTATTCGGTTCTTGATAATACGTCTGTTAATGCAGCAATGAGAAGATATGAAGCTGCCGCATGGCTGAGAAAACTGATTGGAGTAGTGGCGGCTAAAGATTTACCAGCCGAACCTTCTGAGGAAGAATTTAGGCTTGGGTTAAGAAGTGGTATAATTCTCTGCAATGCACTTAATAAAACTCAGCCTGGAGCTGTGCCAAAGGTTATTGACCGATATATTACCAACATTCGATTGAGCCTCACATATGTTCAGTAAAAGTTGCATCACAAAGTCATACGTATCTTCCCTTGCACTTGGCAGCTTTTAATTGTAATTCTGGATTGACCTGAATCCATGTATTGCAGGTTGTTGAAAGCCCATGTGATGCAGTGCCTGTTCCAGATGGTGCGGCGTTATCTGCGTTTCAGTACTTTGAGAATGTTAGAAATTTCCTTGTAGCTGTGGAAGAGTTGGGAATGCCTACTTTTGAGGCCTCTGATCTGGAGCAGGTATGCTAAGATGTTGAGATGCTAGCTTACAGACTAAAAAATTAGAGAATAGATTGGCCAAGCATAAAAAAATTGCAAATTAACAGTTAATGATCATGAATTGTTTCTTAGGGAGGAAAATCTTCAAGGGTCGTGAATTGTGTTTTGGCACTCAAGTCCTACAGTGAATGGAAGCAGACAGGAGGAAACGGGGTTTGGAAATTTGGTGGAAATGTAAGAACTACATCAGGAAAGCAATTTGTTCGCAAGAATCCTGAGCCTTTCACAAGTTCCATATCAAGAAGTATGTCCATGAATGAGAAATCTCTGAATGGTGTCTGTAATGAGACAGATTCTAACAGAACTGTGAGTAAGCTGTTCAATTTAAGTCGGCAATTAGCCTACTTTTTCACCTGTCACCTTATTTCTATATTTATGTATTTTTCTTGGGTTTGCAGTGTAGTTCTTCCTTGAGTATGCTTGTCCGGGCAGTTCTATTGGATAAGAAGCCTGAAGAAGTTCCAAATGTAAGTAAGCTTACATCTCAGATTTAGCTGTAATTATAATACACAAACACACACATTTACATGTGTGTGTGTGTACATACATACTACTTTATGAACCTCGCTTGGTAGATGAAGATTTGACTGGAAACTTGAAAATGTATTTATTGATGTTTCTCTTTTAATATGACCTGGCAAATAATACTTCAGTAAATTGAGAATCTGTGTGTAGACTTATTTGATTTATGCTCTTCGATTTCTTGACTTCGCAATATGATGTTGCAGTATCTTGGTTCTGACCTGATAATTTTTGGTAATTTGCAGCTTGTTGAGTCCGTACTAAGTAAGGTAGTGGAGGAGTTTGAGCATCGGATTGCAAACCAAATAGATTTGGTATAGTTTGTTTACCTTACTGATGCTGTGACACATGCAATTAACACTCCATGTAGTTCTTTTATCCATATTCATCTCTTGCATTAACTTTGCAAATATACACCGATAGAAATTTTGATTATTAGCCATTGTTATTTTGAACAACTCTCTTTTTTAATACCTCATTCAGTTAGTCTCTTGTTTGTTTGTCTATCAGAAGAAAGCTAGCTTTACAGGCTCCAACTCCAACACTTCTCATGTTAACAAATCTGTTTTAAAGCCCTCTTCATCCAATGTAAAGGTAGTCTGTCAGAACTAAATTCTGTGTTAGTATATATATATCAATCATCTGTTAGTGATTAACTTCACTTAAGAGTATATTTGCTTTGGTGATACATCTTTTCCACTCTTTCCTGAATAAGATTGATCAGAGGAATGCTGCATTGAAGAACATGATTGATGAAGAATCAGAAAGTAGATCAATGAAGCAGCATTTGATCGTTGATCAACAGCATAAGGATATTAAGGTCAGAACCAAAAGAAACTGGCAGCATTCTCCATCATTCTAAGAATTCCTTTTCCCTGTAGGGTATGTAAGCTAGTAAAATGCTTTACTTTGATTTATCTGTTGTAGGTGCTGAAGCAAACTCTTTCTACCACAAAAGCTGGAATGCAGTTCTTGCAAATGAAATTCCATGAAGAAATTCACAATCTTGGTAGGAATTTGAAAATTTTCGGTTTATCTTTTAGCATGGGCATGGCAAAGGGAAGTGTTTGGTGTTCTCTTTCTTGTGAACTGCATCTAAATTTTAATCCAATTTTAACCCAAGTCTACTCTCAACAGGCCTCCATATCCATGGTCTAGCTCATGCTGCCTCTAGTTATCATAGAGTTCTTGACGAAAACAGGAAGCTTTATAATCAAGTTCAGGATCTAAAGGGTAGGATTGTTTGTTCTTTATATTATTGTTATTTCTCATAGTATTAATGTCTTCAGGTAGAATTAATCTAGATTAATTTATTTGACCAGGAAACATCAGGGTTTACTGTCGTGTCAGGCCATTTCTGCATGGGCAATATGATTACTCGAGTACTGTGGATCATATTGAGGAAGGAACCATAGTTATAAACACTCTAGCAAAGAATGGAAAAGGACGAAAATCTTTCAACTTTAACAAAGTGTTTGGGCCTTCTGCATCTCAAGGTTAGCCATTAAGACATTTAGGGCTTTATCACTTATGTACTAGTAGATATAAAAGATTTCCATGTTTTTCTTCTTATATCTTTGTAGAGGAGGTCTTTTCAGACACCCAACCACTAATAAGATCAGTTCTTGATGGCTACAACGTCTGTATTTTCGCATACGGCCAAACAGGTTCGGGAAAAACTTACACTATGGTAAGATAGCAACTGAATATCTACTTTTCAACACTTTCAACTTATTTCTGTTTGAAATGAAATGTCATTATATTTATCCAGACGGGTCCCAGGGATCTCACGGAGCATAGCAAAGGAGTAAATTACAGGGCTTTACGTGATTTGTTCTTCCTTGCTGAGCAAAGAAAGGATACTTTCCACTATGATGTCTCTGTTCAAATGACAGAGATTTATAATGAGCAAGTTAGAGATCTACTGAATTCAGATGGCTTAAACAGAAGATATCCTTTCCAAAGCTGGTTTTTGACTTAATTCTGCAATTATAAGAATTCACACACACGCGCGCACACACATATATAATATAATATTATATGATCATTAAAACTAAAATTTCAATCCATCATGGTTTATACAGTTTTCTTCAGATGGGTTCCTTTACTAAGAGTACATTAGAAATTCGAAATAGTTCTCAGACAGGACTTAGTGTACCAGATGCAAGTTTGGTTCATGTCTCTTCAACATCTGACATTATTGATCTAATGAACCTTGGACAAAGGAATCGTGCTGTGGGTGCAACAGCACTCAATGACCGCAGTAGTCGCTCCCACAGGTCAGCAAATTGCAGCTAAAATGATCCTTAAGAGTGGCAATTCATCTAATATCCTTTTACTTGCAGTTGTTTAACTGTTCATGTTCAAGGAAAAGATTTGACATCTGGAAACATCCTTCGAGGTTGCATGCATCTAGTTGATCTGGCCGGAAGCGAGAGAGTAGACAAATCAGAAGTGACTGGAGATAGACTTAAAGAGGCTCAGCATATTAATAGATCTCTTTCAGCATTGGGTGATGTGATCTCCTCTCTTGCCCAGAAGAACTCACATGTCCCCTACAGGAATAGCAAACTCACCCAACTGCTCCAAGACTCGCTTGGTAAGGATAGTCGGCCTGCATTCACTAGCATTTTTATCCCCCTACTGTTAACATGACTTTATGCTATATTCTTTTTAGGAGGTCAAGCAAAGACCCTGATGTTTGTTCACATAAGCCCTGAGGCAGAATCCGTTGGAGAGACGATTAGTACACTTAAATTTGCTGAGCGTGTTGCTACTGTTGAACTTGGCGCTGCACGTGTAAATAAGGATACTGCAGATGTTAAAGAACTCAAAGAACAGGTTCTATAAAGTGTTCTTTTGTAGATTATCTTTGTATATCTGCTTCTAATATGTTCGAATAGTTTGATCATTGTTCAATGGCTCAAAAATTCTATTTTGTTGATAGATTGCTGCTCTTAAGGCTGCCTTAGCAAGGAAAGATGGAGAATCAGTGTCCCTGCAGCAGAAGATATCTGGTGGTTCATCACCTTTTCGAGCTAATTTAAATGCTAGAGATGCAAGCTTGCAGTCCATGAATGGGCTCAGGAAACCAATGGAAGACGTAGGCAACAAAGAGGTAAACGACTTTAAACCATTATAAGGACATTCTTGCCTTACCACTTGGTCAAGTTTACATATAGTACTGTCAGACTAAAGACTGTAGATTTCTGCTCAGAACTGTTTGGATTTGGATAACTTCACATTACAATGAATCTATATTGAGCTCTTCAAATTTTGAATCTATCAAGTCATTTGAAATCATTTTCAAGATCCTCCATTCAAATCAAAATCATTTTATAGGTTCGCCGTGCTTCTGCATCGAGGCAAAAAAGGCACAGTTTGGATCTAGATGAGCTACTCGCGAATTCCCCTCCATGGCCTCCCCTAAGCAGCCCCGGTCAAAACAATGGCGACGATGAGAGGGAAATGAGCTCCAGTGAGTGGGTGGACAAGCTCATGGTGAACAAGCAAGATCCTTTTTATGGCCTCGACAACCCCTTGCCGAGTTGGGATCCTAACAACAGCAACATCTCTGATGTTATTTATCAGAAGTATTTATCAGATTCTTCCAAGCTCTACTCTGAGAAATCATTTGGCATATTTCCCGCAAATAATCAGTTTGAGGTTAATACAACTGATGATTTGGATGAGCTTGATGCTGGAACCAGTGACTCGTCTGAGCCGGATTTGCTCTGGCAGTTCAACCATTCCAAACTTGGGAGCTTCAGCAATGCTATGAGTCCAAATGTCCAAAAGACTAATCCAAAACAATCCAAAAGCCCAGAACTCAGGTAACTTTACATTGTCTTACCACCTTAGCAAATATGTTTAATGTGAGTAAATATCAATCATATGATAACAGAATTCTTGTCTCATATGTCAACAGGACCATGATGCCGAAATTAGGACCATCGCCCTCAAAACGAGCTGTTACTGAAGGTGGACAAGCCCATCATCCTCCACCTCGGATTGGAAGGCAGACTACTGAAACGAAGCGTAAAACAGGTAGTAGAAAGTAGACAACTTATTGAGATTTCATATATATTTTTTCAATTTTTTTACTCCAGGTGAGACACACAATACATGTAGAGTTTGTTTCTTTTTTTCTTCTTTCCATACATAGGCCAACACAAATAATTCAAGTTGCTTGTATTGGAAGAATATTTGGTTTTTTTTTTTGTTGATATTTGGCTTTACAATGGATTTGTATGAATCAAAACTTGTTGAAGATTTCAACTTTGTCTTTTCAGCATATGTTGTACTTGTTTCTGCAAAACATTTATTTCTTAAACTGCATCAAGTGATTGGAACTTGGAGTCAAATTATCTGAGAGTTATATGTCATCACATATACATTGGTTGAGAATGTCGTGTACAAAACTTTAGACAAACAAAGAGTTGTATAATATTGCACGCAATGTTTTGTTTTATTATAAAACGAAATTGTATCTAAAATATAAATGTCACGTTATAATATAATAATAGGAAAATCAGAATATACATTTCTCTAGACGAATTGAGAAGGCAGATGATCCCAAGGTTATAAATTTTCTGAACTCTCAGGAATTTTATGGCCAAAAGAAACCAACATTGCTATCATTCAATTTGGTTCTTTTACTCAATGATTTGTTTCGATCACACATGTCATTCTATTTTTTATTCTATTGATCAATGCCATAAATGAAAATAACCTCATTAATATATTTATAATGTATACTTATAAAATTAAGGTGAATTATATCTACATTTCTAGAAATATGGTCATACTATCAGATGAACTCATAATGTATGTAGATTTTATGACAAAAACATAATGAAAATTCCCGAAATATTATGGTGTGTCGATAATTTACTCAAATAATGATGGAAGTAAATATAACTTTTATAAAGTCTGGGATTCATTTATATTTGACCAAACATTAGAATTTTTTTTTTTGTATTTCATCAAACTCCTATACAGATAAATTTTATTTGTACAAATTTTGGAACTTGTTTTAAAATTTAATTAAATCTTAAAAAGATTATTGTAAAAAACCCTCAATTATAATAAAATATCAAAATAAAACGCAATATATATTATCAAGGCAACCAAGCTTTCCATGATGTGACAACATAGCAACTTACTACCCCAAAAATAGAAAAAAATATATATATAGGCTGTCCAAGATTGTAAATTTAATATTCAGGAATAAAGTACTCCGTCAAACATAGTCAAATCAAGAAAACAAACAAAGATTTCTTCTCTGCTATATATTTAACTTCTCTATTTTGCGTAGGACATTAATACTTATAATCAATCAACATAAGAAAAAAATCACTTTAAATGGAAATATCAAACGCGTATTCTTCAAACCATAAAAAACTTTGATCAACCCTTTTATATTCAATCAAATCCCAGAAATCTCCCTGTCCAAGAATGTACAATGTGAATGAAATAACTAACATGAAACAAATAATGCTCATATGCACTACCAAAACTTTTCTTACAACATGAATGAAGCAAACTGATGCTGTACACATACTCTAATATCATCCAACTCCTTCCTGGTCAAGACTTTACTCCCTTTTGCTTGCCTTATGCATCGTCCGATGATCGTCTCTCATTCTTTCGATCAACAAACGAATTGGTCGAGATTCAATCAACAAAGAATCATAAATCCGCAACTCGACTACTCGTTTGTGAGAAGATGAAACAATCTCCCGATGAAGTAGAAGGCGCACTTAGAAGCTCCGGACAAGGTTTAGGCGACACATCAAAAGACGAGCCTAAGACGTTCAGACAGTGCCATGATGTAGATGCATCCGAGTTGAGATAGAAGGAAACATTCGACAAACATATCGAGGTGAAGGGTGATTCATTGATACCTAAAAAGTCCCCGGCTGTGGTGATGTTCAGACCAACAATGTCCTTGAAGGTAATTTCACTAACAACAGGTAGTGCTTGTGGATCAAATTTTTCGTCTGGATGAGACGTGCACTGACCTGTTGCCTTGATTCCTTGATGAACATTTTCCATATAAACATTGGATATCAATATGTCTTTCATGTAACCGCCTCTTCCGATCGCTGTCTTGAGCTCGATGCCGGTCTTGGAGTCGAGCACATGAATATGTTCGACCAATACAGTCGAAATTCCACCAGACATTTCACTACCAAAGGCAATGGCTGAACCAGCGAAAGATTGGAGGCGGACCTTACGGATATGGACGTTGGTAGTTGGTTTGTCATATGCTATTCCGTACTCATCCCAACCACTTTTAAGCACCACAGCATCGTATCCAATGCTAATGTTGCTGTTCTCAATGCAAACATGCTCAGTAGAATCTGAAATTCAGATGGAATTCAATGCAAAAAAATCATACTAGGAAACATAACAAATTGAATACTGGGAAATGAATGATTACCAGATAGATATAAGATCAGCAGAATGACTGAATTTTAATTGAAATTAACATCAGAAACTTTCTTAAATGGAACACTATAAGAAAAAACCTAGCAGGAAATACCCAATTTGAGTTCTAACTTATAACAGAGGCTACTGCTTTTCGTTTTTTGTCCTATTAACAGAAAGTCAAGTGACCATAATTTACTCCACGTGTGTGTTCTCTCACATTCCTCAGTGACTATTTTAGGATAAAATGTCTTTGTGGTTTGCCTCTACGAAAAACCATGAAACTCCTACTGAGGCTGACCCTCCTGCTAAATTTAGGTAAAGGGACAAACTTGCTGTTTTTAAGCAAAATCTAACGATTCTAACCTCAATAAATTTGTTATCAAACTTGCTAAAGTATTTATAAATGTTGTCCTTTATCACATAAAATACAAAAAATCAGCTCTACAAAACAAACGAGAATGTGGATGTGAATGAATCTTGATTTCAACAGACCTGGAACTATCCCACTTGTGTGTGGAGCATCAAGAGGTGAATAAACTGTTATGTTTTGCACAAGGAAGTGACTACATCACAAAACAGAACAAACATGTCATTAATACTAATGATATAATTTATCAATACCTCGAGGAAAATAGAGAAAGAGAGAAATTGATAAGGAGGGTACCTGCAATAAACAGGGTGTATATTCCAAGCAGGTGCATTTAAGAAGGTTAAGTTCGACACAACAATGTTGTCGGACTCAATAAATTCTACTAGATGTGGTCTACTGTAATTCAAAGTATGTGCATTAAATTGTTCCCACCACACTGAACCCTGCCCATCAATGCTACCATTGTTGCCTGTGATAACAACATCTGACAGATTTTGTCCACTAATCAAGCTGCGGTACCTTCGACCAGGTACTTCAAGGCCTTGCCCATAAGAAGGTAAAGGTTCGACTATACCCCAGTGACTATAATCCTGAAAAAGTAAGGGTGAAAAATATAAAGAATGTATCTGTCCCACTAAAATGGCATACAAATTGCTAGAAGTCCACTTCTAATCAGTAGATATGTAGCCTCAAACTATAAAGGGTGGATTAATAGCTTAAGCCTTAAAGGAACTTGACTTTTAGTTGTAAAAATTTCAACACCAACAGTGTTGGTTGAGATGCCCCAAAGAAATAGAGATTCAGTAAAAGAAGAAAAAGTAAAAAGAGAGGATGGAGATTCTACAAAAAAAACAAAAGGCAAAGAATCCATGGCAATTGTAGGATCTACAAAAACCACTCAAGAAATAGTTTTACACATCTCATAAGAATCAATAAAGACAAACAGATTAAATATTAAAAAATATTTATATATCAGTCAAAAACAGTTGATTGAAATGAAGCAAGAATAATCTAAGCTAGAATCCAACATTGGCCATCCACTGAACAAAACATAACTTGCTTAAAAAAATGCATAATAATATGAACCTGAGAGCCAAGAATAACAGCATCTTTTTCGAGAAAAAGCGTTAGATGGCTTGTGAGATTGATGCATTCAATAAGCCACCTTCCAGCTGGAACATAGAGTTGGGCACCACCTTTGTCCGCGAAGGATTTGAGATAGAATATGGCATTCTGAAATGCAACAGTGTTAATGGTAACACCATCACCAACGGCCCCAAATTCTGTGACAGATACACTGTGAGGTCTAGGGACGAGCGGCCAATGAGACTCGCATTCTCCATTGTTCTCTAAAGCATTGCTAGATACAAGGAGCACAAGAATAAATACCTGCAGAGAGGATACATAACAAAACAGGTAAAGAGAATTATACAAACAGCATACTAAAGAAAACAACAAAGAACAGCTATCCCATATGTTGTTTCATACTTGAACAAAAGAACTGTTAGGTTTTCTTCTTACATATATAATTTGCAAGTAAATGAAGAATGCAATGTTAATGTTTTCTACTTCACAAAGTTGGTTCCTCAGAGAATATAGAAAACAAATTATATCAAAGAGCTCATATATAGATCACAAGATTCCACCAAAATGCACTTGCAAATTAATATATAAACACACTATTTCACTAAGAACACTCCTTCAGATCTAGAATCCTACAATTATTTGTCTGCTAAAGACAATGTCAAGAGATTAACAGCCAAAAAGACTGAAGATCGATTCGAAACTTGCACTGTCAACATCAAAGGACACTTATTCAAATAAGAATCTTAAGAAAATCTCAACAACATTTCAAGATTACACATTTTTGTAACAGGGAATAGTATTAACAGTTCAGACAAGAGTAAAAGGCATAATCAGAACCAATTCACTGACAAGATTAGCTTTTTTCAGAAAATCTTAGATACCCAGAATTTAAAAAGTTGCTTGATCATAGAAAGCTCAGAAAAAACCATATCAATTCCATTAAACCATTTATGATGGAATTAAAATTAAACCATTTATGATGGAATTAAAATAAAAAATTGTTAACATACTTACTAGCCTCTTCATGTTTCTCTTCTTCAAGCCCTCATTCACAGCCAAAAATCTTATAAATTGGAGAAGAAGAGAAACAGAAACTAAAAAGAAACTAAATGGCGAAAAGTTTACATGAACAAAAGGAAAAAAATAAAATTTAAGGGATGGTAATTGACAAGTACAGCACAGAACAAGAAAAAGACAGCTCTTCGTCTACACACAAACTATATATATATATATATACACACATATATATATAACTATTTATAAATATGGAGTTTTATAAAAAGAAATAAATTGGTTCTTTACGAAAGAGAAAGGAATTGTCTTTAGTCGAGGCAAATAAATGTAGAAAGTGGGATGTGAGGATAGTAAATCACTTTAATTTCACAATTAGAAAACCTTAATTCACTCCCATAATTTGTGTACCAACGCTAACATAACGGACAAATTCAATTTCCTCCCATTTTTCTTTTCAATTGGAAAACACTATTCCATCCCCATTTTAGCATTTAGTACATTAATATGGCCTTTTCTTAATTGAAATTTCTGCATTGTTTTTGTAAAGTTCATAAATGCATCGATTATTTCATAAAAGTAATTTATGGCATTGAATTTTACAATTTGGTTTGTTAAAAAAAAACGTAAATAAAATAAATAATAATAATTTAGAATGGCAATAATAATTTGATATTGTCATCCCACACATTTGAACCTCATAGAACATGGTTTTGAAACTCAAAAAAAAAAAAAAAAAAGTTTGAATTATGGTTAAAATGTTATGTAATGTTTAAATTTACTATATTTTTACCGTACCTATATAATGTTTCCATAGAATCAATGTATGTATTGAATTTCTATAGAAATCGTTCGCATTGAATTATTTACCAATATTGATTCTTATCAATCATTTCAATTTTACCACATATGCCATTAATAAAAAGATTTGATGACCAAGATGATTATTGATGGCTCAAACTCCTACGAGAGGCACAGTGGAGGCTATATTCGTGTTATTATTTCTACTTTTCAAATTAAAATAAATATGGTTATTGCTTATAAACGTGACATACCCTACATTGCCGGATAAATTGATAAGAAACTGCGTGAAATCAATATTTTCATAAATCTTTTTGAATGCTTATTCAAGAACCATAATCTTTAACTTTTGTAAGAGTGATTTAGACAATGGCTTTGTAGAAAGAATTAGAGTATTGATTCCTTATTTTTATTGTGACAGGAAGGACAACTATCCACATTCAACTAAACCTCGTAATATATTTATGATTAATTGCTATATATATATATATCATGGATACTCAAGTGTAGATACAATAGATTGATAACAAAAGTTATTAATTTTGCTCTAAGGGCATGATAGTGTTGGAAATTACAATGTAACCAACATGATCATAAGAGAACCTAAGCATATAAGAAAACAGTGTCAAATTAAGGATGGGGACAAATAGAATCCAACATTTATTTAAGGTAATAAAATGTAAAGAAAGAAAGGGAAAAAAATTGGATGCATGAGAAGGGAGGCATGTGGGAGATGGGGCCTACAGCTTTTCAATGATTAATGAAAATGCTAGGCTGGCACCACTCACTTTGCCAGATGGACCTTCTTTCTTCTTCTTCTTCAATTTCAATCATTCCATTTTTCACAATTCTGCTCTCTTTCACCACCTCACTGCATTGTAAAAACAACAAATCAATATCTTTAAACCAACTTCTATCAAATGGTTTCACCCCATTTATTTGTTCTATCTCGTTACTTGTCAATTTTATTGTGTCTCTCACTATCTAATATAATAATTTCATTTTTAAACGTTTATGATGAAATAAATTCTTTTATAGCAACTTAACTTTCATTTTTTTAACTCAAATTTGGGCAATTTTACATTTGTTGCACGTCCAGGTACTCTAACTTGTACTATCAATTTTGTATCAATAGAGTCGGGAGTTGGGTTTTTCAATTTACATAAGTATTTTTCATCCATATGCAGGTTGTACCACCGCATCTCATACCAATATAATTAATTTGTTCATTTTTTATCTGTTCGTATCATCAAAATTTAAGTTGTCACTCTATTTTCTGCAAATAGTATAATTGATCAAAATTGTTTAAAATAATAAAAGTTCAAATATCTGACAATTTTTTTAAGGAAATTGGAATAGAAATGTGAGTTTCCATTATATTATACTCACATTTAAAAAAAAACATGCATAACATAAGTTTGTTATTCTATATGATATTTTAATATAATACTCATTATTTGTTTATGCCATGCTATATGAAAAGGGTGTAATTATGAGATAAAAAAGAAAATTGAAACATAGTAGAGAACAATTGATGAACACCTCTATCTAAAATGATGATTAATCTCTTCATTCGTCTCCTTCAATACATAAAATATATTGATAGGTTGTTTTTTACGCATTTTGCACATGTTGATATTGCTTGAACGGGAAATTAAACATTAAATAGATTGGAGAGTCAATAAATGCAATTATATGCATAAAAAAAATGATATATTGTCACACATACAATTAGACATCCATTTATTAGAATAATAAGATATATAGAGACAGAGAGAAGAATCACACGAAGATGGTGAGAGTAGTTATACTTCATTCATTCTAATAATGTCAATTTATAGAATTATATGAGGAACTTAAAGTTTATAAAAAATGAAAAGTTTCTCCCACATTTAAAATTCTATTAAGACCCACACTTTCATATTCTCAATTCCTGATAGCTCATTCCTCATTAAAAACCTCATTAAAAAAACCTATTGGTAAAAAATCAAATGAGGAAAAGAATACATGACATGTGCTCTTATTTGTTGCATTAGTTGTCTTGTAAAAAGCATTTAACCAAGAGATTTTTAGGACCTAATTCTAAGGATTATTTTGAAGTTATTCTTCCCATGAAGACAACAATGTATCAAATTTGCGCAAACATCTACCAGATTTTCATTTTTGAATAAACATTATACATAATAGTTTTCTATGCTCTTCTGAAGCACGTGAGTATAAAACTCAAAAAAGAATTAAGGTTAACATGCCTTGTCAAAAATTTATGGACTATAACCTTTACTTATTTAGGCAACACATTTAATGTTGTCATAAAGGATCATGGGTGATTTATCATTATTCGTGCCACGTAATATATTTACCTGTAACACTACATTCATATATACTTAGAGAAATGAGGTGTTGAAATAGGAAATTGGAAAAACACAATTTAATAGATGAAAATGAGAACAGGCCACTTCTTAAAGATGCAAAATCACAGTTGAATATTTATCAAGCAACAGGGTCTGATAAAAGCAAAGTTGTGTAAATTTAATACTCCTTGCATTAGATAGCATAGTTATGTGACGACAATAAAAAGATGAAAGATCAAAAACACTAGACTGCAGTACTAACAAAACCATGAAGAGGGCAAAGAACCACCAATCACCGAAAGTATTGTCATCTATCATCACTTCTTAGACTTCTTAGTTGGCCTGCATTGCAAATATATTAGATAATAGTCAGATCATACAACTCGTGTAAAAAATAAATCAAATGCATATGAAGATCAAGTACAAGTCACTCACTGTGCGGCCTGGGTTGTAGGTGCAGGAGCTGCTGGTGCTGCTTTCTCTCCTGGTCCCTGCAGTGCACAAATCAAAACATACTTTACAAACGGAAAGTTGGTGTAAAATGTTAACAGCATATGGGTATTGATCGAAAATCAAAACCACAAATTTCCAGAGATAAACACAAAGTAATACTTAAAGATGGATGGTCTGTAAAATATAAGACCGGACTTGGAAATGTATCTACACAGCCAGAACAGTGACAAGCACACAGATAGGATGAGTTTTGATTTGCTTTAACAAGGGGAGATAAACATTAAACCATAAGTAATACCTGTGCTAGCCGTTCCTCTCTCCTTGCGAACTTTCTTTCTCGGCTAGCTTTGTTCTTAGCTCTCTTAGCCTCAAACTGGTCGGCCAAGGTCTTCTCCCTAGCCTTCTCAGCCTTAGACTTGTGGATGCTCTCCATCAAAACACGCTTGTTCTTGAAAACATTACCCTTCACCCTCATGTACATGTCATGGTACATGTGCTTGTCAATCTTCTTAGACTCCCTATATTTGCGGAGCAAGCGTCTGAGCACCCTCATTCTTCTCATCCAAAGAATTTTAGTGGGCAATCTTGCCTCCCTGGTACCCTTACGTTTACCTGAAATCATTAAGAGATAACCCTATAATACAAGGCTAACATTCATCTTAGGTAGGCCATGAAGAAAGACTGCAGTTTAACAAGTCCCTAACATAAGTAAACTTTAAACAAAAAAATGCAAAAAACTAGTTATAAATGATCCAGCGATACTTCATGTAAGCATTAAACATAATATGCAATAAACTAAACTAGATCAGAAGAGTTTAAGTCAAAAATTGAAATCACTTGCCAGTAAAAAAATAGAGAGGTAATATCACAGCCATTGAATGATAAAAAGTCCTATCAATATAATTATAAACCCATTAGTATGAAACAGTACCATATCCAGAGTGTCGTCCCTTTCTCTTGGCCTCCTTCATTCGGCGAGCACGGGATCGGGAATGAATCTTGGTGGGCTTCCTGATAATGAAACCATCCTTGACCAACTTCCTTACGTTTTGTCCTACATTCAAAGAAAAAAATAATCTTTTATGACTTGAAGCCAGCAGACATATCGAGTTAAATTTCAGTATAGATATCAGCAATCCAAATATAGAGTCTGAGCAATAAGTTTGTGGCTAATATATAACAAAAGAGAACAAAACATTGCTGAAGTGAAGAAAATAGCACTTGTTGACTACACATTTTTATTAGACAATAATTTACAAACTTTGAATCACATTCATAACAATATTATGGTGACAAGCACTCTCATGAAAAACTAGAGCTCTAACTAGTTTATTTGACTAATTTACCCAGTCTTAAAAATTTATCTTTTCGAAAGTAATATTGTTGCACTAAGAAAGGTCTGTTAAGATAATGATCAATGTACATCAGAAATGCGACTCAATTTCTGAAACAAATATTTAATAAAATGGAGAACATATTACTTTATAATCAAAACCTTAGCATCGATGGTAACATTAATTCACTTAAATATAGCAATCCGTTGAATCAAATATAGAATAAGAAAATATTAAAAAGAAAAATACTCTTCTATCTAAAAGGCTAATCTTATATGCAATATCACGATTATAGCTGCTAAATTAACATCCAAAGTTTAAAAAGAAAAAAATAACACCAAACAGCAAAACATAACGCCGACAAGAATAGAATTACAACATGAACAGAACCAAATGAAACAGATCTCCGACAAATAAAACTACAAGGAATTACACAAATTCGTACACAATAAGAACACATATGAGGAGGAACATAAAAGTCTAGAGCGTACGAGAGTTAGCCATGGAGATTTCATTGACTTCGTTTGGATCAAGCCAAACCTTGCCCTTCCCACACTTCAGCACGCTGGCAGCGAGACGCTTCTGTAGCTTTAGCGACACCATCTCTCTCTCTCTCTCTCAATGAATGAGGTGCGCGAACAGGAGGAAAATGAAAGGAAATAAGATGAGTTTTTATACTCCGCTCCCTAGGGTTTATTGATTGGGGCTTTGCTTCGAATACAGACTTCGTTGGGCTTCTCGTGTTGGATTAAAAATTTTCTTATGGGCCGCCACTGAAAATTAAATTGATATATTTTCTTAGTCTAATTAATTCTGAGTTTTAATTAGTTTTCCATTTATTTTCTTCGTTCCGACATAATTAGAAGAGAAAAAATAAACAAAATTCCCATATTACCCTTTAAAGTTAAAAAAAAAAAAAAAACAACAACATCAATATAAACCCTAGAGATTCGACAAATTGGCCTTGTAGGTTTTAAAAACCCAACAGCTCATGAAGTTTCCAATACTACAATGAATCGAGTAATAGTGATATTAACTAAATATTTCAATCTTTTATTTTTATTAGGTATGATAGTATTGGTGGCTTCTTTTAACATTTTTTAAGTTATTTCAAATTGAGCTACCATTTTGAGATATTATAAAATGTATATATTTAAATCTTGGATTTACTAAATGAATCATATATACGGTTTTAGGACGTTTTTGGGCATATAAGGGTTACGTAAATGACAACTTTTTAACACATATTATGGATGACAATTAACTTTAAGTACAATCAGTTTCTAAATAATTCAAAAGAAAATGCTTACTCTCTTTGCCACTGAAAATTTGTTATTCTTAGCGTTTGCATCCCAACGTGACATATATATATTGAAAGAAAGTATTGTTCTTATATTGAAAGAACGTGGTATTTTGGAGTGACAAAAAATAAATAGAGGACCTATAAATTAATGTTCTTATATATCTTCAGTCCTATAGGCAACATTTTCACCCGACTAATTATCACAAATTTTCAGTTTGAAACAAAATAGCAAAAAACTAACATATGGAAATGTAAAAATTAGAAAATGAAAAATGTGAACCCGAAGATGACCTTAGATTTAGTTGGGTCTGCAATGGATTCCATTAGCAATATCACCTACAATCTATCTACACATATACATGTGAATATGTGTTTATGTATGTGTTACGTGCAAATAGATATTAGATATTGCACTCTGTAGAATCGAACGAGTATAACATAAATCATACACTCTGAAAATAACAGAGAGCTGTGGCTCATATTACCAACCAATGTACATGTATACTGTAGTTTAACTGATACTATACTACCACTCTTCTTTCTATATACAGTCCCTAGACCCCACTGATTTTAGAAAACATTTATACTGGATTTATTTGCTTATGGGGTTCAAAAGAATTTAACTAGGTTTGTGAATACCCCAACCGAAAAAAAGAAAAAACTCATCTCTCAGTCGACAAAACTTTATCCCAACTTTTAGCAGCTGAGGGAACTATACTCATTGCACCAATAATTCAGCACTCTAGTAACTGGTGGTTCTCCGGTGAGCTCAGCCAGCTGCAACCTGTTGACCATCCCAAAACACCGAGAATCAGATCCACCTTTGAACAAGCACCAACCTGGTGAGGTGAAAAATTCGATATGTTAGTTTATAATTGAAGGGATGAACAACTCAGGCATTTAGACATAACAAACGTACCAAATCATCTAAGCTTGCTTCAACTTGAAACAACATGACACCCATTCCCTTTCTTCGGTCAATTTCAGCCTGCCAATGTTGTGGTAACGTCAAATGGTAAGCCAAAAATATTTGTCCGTTAAGGAGAATTAAAAGAAGTTTTAACATTATATCATAAATAAAACTCACGGCACAAGAACATATTGTGATTCCTTCAGCTGCAAGTGCTGATGTAATATCTGCCATCATACCTGACAATGTCATCAACAGAATCATGCTCAAGATGACTAGTCAGAATATAAAGTTAAGCGATAAAGAACATCAACAATAAACTAAGCAATTTCTCCACTCTGTAGGGTTGGCCATATGGCTCACATCTCGGTATCACATTCAATTAGGACACATTCTCATTTATATTTAAGTACATCTTTTTTTCCTTTCCAAGTCTTCATATCTTCCTGACTCCTCTTCCCCTTTTAATCTTAGTTAATGAGTTTCTGCTTCTACTTGCCATACTGAAGATGGATATATCAAAACCACCTTAAGCGAGTCTATCTGATTTCCGATCTAGAAAGTTGAGTTACATAACACACAATATTACCTTTGCGGTCTATGCAGACAATGGACAACCACTGGATAGAGTTCCCTTCAAGGTTGTGCCAAGACATAATCTTGCTAGCTTGCCATACCTCCAAGCCAGGTAACACTTCTCTGTAAACAGGGATATTGGCAAGAATCATCTTAGCAACACCATTTCCTTGAGATAGCACCTCTCCTTTAGCTTTCAAACTCGTGTTCTTCATATTCTTGTTATGCTTCCCATTGACAGCTGGAATCTGAATGTTGCCCTTGTCAAATTGGAATATGTCTCCGCTGTTTGCTTTTGCAGATGCCATCTGCATAACATTCCTCAATATTTTCTCCCACGTGTGTTTAGCCCCAGTAGAAAAATTTACTATTGCTTCCTCTTTGCTTTCCTCTTCAGATTCAGAAGCAAATTCCTTCACTGAATCCGCAGTTAATTCAGTTGCTGATAGTGCAGCTTGCTCCCTCAAAAACTGAGATCATAGATTAGTAGAGTTTTGGTAACTATAATAATTTGAGAGAGATTTATAGTGACTATATGCTTGGCACCAAATGTAACCTACTTTCATTATCTTGTGTCGGGCACTACGTGTTTTTGCATGTTGCAACCACTGCTTGTGTCTCTGGAAGGCAGATTTATTCGAGAGACCCTGATTAAAAAGAAAAAAAAAGAATTCAATTGTATGCAGGATGAAGCTTGTAATATATCCAACAATTTGGGCGATGGGAAATTATTAAGAAAAGACCTCACAAAATGACAATGAAAAACAGCTGCTGATAGGACGAGTAAAATACATTTCACTGAATGATGTATAAATGCAGTAATTTTAGGTGATGAAAGCATTCTACTCAACAAATATACTTCCTCACAAGCAAAACATAATATATCTAGTTAGCGCATGATAGTTGATGACGTTGAATTGGGAAAGTAATATATTGCATCCAAAAAGAAGTGTGAACAACTTATTTAAATCAACTGACATTATAAGTAATAATCTCCACCACTTCAGCATTTGCAAGTGTATGTGTTGGAGAGACTAGATTGCCATTAACCTGAAAAACAAAACTTCTGACACTAAGACAAGAATGACGGGAGAATGGAATGGGATGGAATAGAGCAATGAGTTCCAGCCCGCAGATCAGAACTTAAAAGTACCTACCTTTGCAGCAACCATTTTGTTTCCAATTTCAGTGTGGATCATATATGCGTAATCAATTACGGTTGCCCCCCTGGGCAGATTTTTAATCTATAAAGAGAAACTAAATAAGCACAATTAATAATGCTTAAATTCAAGAGAAGCTAATTATGATATACTTACCTCTCCCCTCGGTGTGAAGACAAAGACGCGACTACCTAGAAGATCCCTGGTGACTGTATCGACAAACTCCCTAGAGCTCATATTTCCAACAAATTCCTCCTGCCACTCCCTAATTGCATTAAGCCAACTTATCTGAGAAGAAGAGCGGGGTTTAATTTGTCATAGAATTAGTAACTTAGTCAAGGATTAATTAACAGGAAAAATACCACATGAATATTTAACATGGAAGAGAGTAACAATATAATACTGACCCTGAGAGCAACATTGGCATTGTTTAGGCAGACTGTCTTCCCTCGGGAGTTTCTGCCACTTGGCAAGACATGTCCAACCAAGCCATTTACAAAAACTTTGCCGCTGTAATGTGCAGCAATCCCTCTTTGAGCAATCAAATCCATCTCTTCAGTCCTGATCTGCCAATCAAAGTAAAATCGAAATTAACAAGTTTTCTCTGATACAAATACACAGAAAAATAATCTGTAACATACATCAATGTCCTTTGATGCTTGATGCTACCAATGAGAGTATAATGAAAGTAAATCACTGAAGTATATGTATAATCAAGACATAATATCAAACCTGTACTTCCAGCCTAAACATGCTCTCATAGAGAAATGGAATCACTGTAGTGTGGAGACTCTGATAGCCATTAGGCTTTGGAGTGGCAATATAATCCTTCATCTGTTACCATAAGAGGAACGTAAGGACATATCCTTATGCCAATAGCCAAGAGAGGAAAAAAATTAAAAAGATCTGTCTATAATAATAGTAGATCACACATACAGCTCGAGGGATGGGTGTCCAAATTGAATGGACCAGTCCAAGCACATGATAGCATATCTGCAACAGAAAATTTATTCAGGAAAAATATGAACTCAACTTAAAATTAGAAGACTATAAATAAATTTACCTGCTGTGCACTACACAAAGGCCCAACTCCAACACACGGCTTTGGTTTTATAATTATTCGAAGCTGGAGTCAAGAAAAAGTGTGAGAAATTATTGTGCATTGGCACATCAAAAAGGTTACAAAATTCTATAACAACAAACCTGTGCAATCTGGTTAACTTCATTTATCGAGCTTTTAGATTTAAGAACAGCTTTATAGATACTGCAGATTATAAGAAGACATCTTAGAACCATAACAGACAACACTTTTTTTAGAACCATAACAAACAACACTTTTTTTTAGTACCATTGCTTACAACTCGATTGTCACATTAGTTTTTGCACAAGCGATAGTATGAATAGAAATTTTTTATTTGCGCTCCATATGATGTATAAGAGATGGTGCGACTTAATTCTGAACAGTAACTATACAGAAAAAGTAAGAGAAACACTAAAGATACCAAGTGAGTATCCAATCTCATATGAACAGGAAAGGTCTATGAATTACCTGTAAGGTTCCTTGCATACAGGCTGAACTTCAGCTTTCACAGTCATAAGGCCTAAGAATTGATCGTCATCAATTCTTTTCATCAAAATTTTGTTTGCCTAATGGAAGGAGCAAAAAGTTATTGTACAAGTATTAATTAAGATAGACTTATCATTTCAAAATGCACATTTAGGAAGTTTCTGCCACAGCATAGCAATAGCACATGCTGAATGATACACTTAACCACTAGTGCAGTTACATTAAAATCACAAAACATCAAAATCACCTCTTTTAGATCTTTTTCATGTTCTCTATAAAGTTCTGCAACTCTTCTCTTGACCTTAGCATGATCTTGAGGATTTGTGTACATAAATGACAGATTTTCAAGTTCAGACTGCAAAAGGAAATTGAAAATGAGTGAAAGATCCAGAATTACAATTTAGTGAAAGCACATACGCAATATAGAAAGAGCCCGTCAAGGTCTGGGAGGTTGTAGATTCAGGAACTAAAACAAGTAATAGCAGAATCTAAAGATTGGGCACTTAGGTATAAGTCTGAAAAAATAAACCCTTCAGAGTGAAATTAATTCTGTATCATTTTAACCTTGATTGGTTTCAAATTATTCGATTATAAATATGTTACCAAATTTTTGCACATAGAAAATGGTACAAAGATTATAGGCCTATTCCTGAGGACCTGCAGTATTCTGGTTGCAATTTGCACGCATTCAAATGGATAGTGTGCAAGGGTCACCAGGTATATCAAAAAGGACCCAGTCACACTAAAATGTGAAAGATATACAAGGTCAACACTTTCTATGCACAATTTTACAAAATTGGATCTTCAAGCATAAAAGTGATGGTATTATCTCTCATTCATACAGTTTAGTAGTTCATCAAACCTGTGATTTCAGGGAAATTGAACTGGGTCAGACCCCAGGGGGTGAATCAAAATAGTGATAGGGAAATTCGTTTTAATTCGTCAAAAACTGATTCGTGAACCTGGCAATATATGCAAGCTATATGGTTGTGCTATTATTTATATAAATTAATTAATGATTTTAATTACTATAAGGAAACAGAAATAATCATCTTGTCAGAGTCCCTGTTCCTGCCTTCAATATTAAAATTTATACATAACCTACTCAAGTATGGTCAAGTCCCAAATGCTAAATCTTTGATTTAACTAAGAACACAAAACACATTCATTTTGAAATATGTCGCATGATATCATATGGCCAACAGAGAAGTAAGTTACTTACTTTTATTTGGTAAATTCCGAGCAGTTTTGCGAGAGGAGCAAAAACCTGCAGTGTCTCCATAGCAATGCTCGACTGTACATAATAGACAATATGAAGAACATGATCAGATATAACAATTAACCGAAACAAAACTAAACTAGACCCACCTGTTTATGTGGAGGCATGTGTGAAAGAGTCCGCATGTTGTGTAATCTATCAGCCAATTTGACAATTATAACACGGACCTGACACACCATTACTTTGATTGTTAAACTCCATCATGCAGAGATATAAACTGGTGTATGCTTATAAGTTTGTATAGTACCTCTTCAGTCATGGCCAGAAACATCTGACGGAGGTCATCTGCTTTCACATCTTGAACAGAATGATTCTCATCCTTAGACTTGAGTTTCCCAAGTTTTGATACCTTAATTAACATCCACCAATCACAATAAGTATGAAATGCTCAATTATTACTGCCAGCTTAAATAGAACTTAATTTGACAAATTTCAGATTATATTTTTCTCCTTTACTAAACATCATGGCTCATTAATAAAAGTTCATTTTAAAGGGGAAAAAAAAGACATGAAAGAAATCTTATTGTGCGGAACCACCTTTGTTTCCCCTTCCACGATGTGACGAACAGTTGGGCCAAAATTTTCCTCTATTCTTTCAAAAGTAACAACATTTGTATCTTCCACTGTATCATGTAACAAACCAGCAGCAACCGACTCCCAATCCAGCTCCTTAAATAACAGATGCCAAGTATGAGATATATTTCATCAAAGAAAGTATTGATATCTGAAACAAGCCAAACCAGTAAACATTAAGTTAACAAGATAAACAAACATTAAAAATAACATAACCCACTAGTTCTCCGAGAATTTGAGCAACTGCAACCGGATGTATAATAAATGGTTCCCCACTGCGCCTTTTCTGTCCATCATGTGCCTCAAAAGCCAACTACAAAACAAAAGAAAAACAGAATAACATAAGAGAAATAGCATGCAGATAGTTCAAGAGAGATAGTGTACAATAGACTGATACAAACTTACATCCAGAGCCTTGCGGACCAATTCCAGTTCCTTCAGAGAGAGATATGAAATGCTAGGTTTAAGATCCTGAGAGAATAGTCAGCAGCTCAACGTTGTTGTACAACTATATTACTCATTTTCTATATCTTCATTCAAGATAAAATAAATTTTTCAAGACTAACATCTGCAAACTAGTTCAAGTTAATGGTGAGAGTCATGAATCACGCATACTTCAACTTAAATGGAAGTTGATAAAATTAATTCCATCAGCTTCGCAGTTGTGCCAATAATCTCTGGTGATCTAATACAATAGAAACTTCAGTCTAACTCTTAATTGAAAGTTTATGATTCCAACCAGACAATCTATTTGACAGGGTCCAAAATAATATAATTTATCATCTCCTAATTATTCTACTTTCAGCACTTCACAAAAATTCAATTCATATTTCATATATTTTTCAATCTTTATGTCTTAAATCATCCAAAAATAAGTTGAATCTAAGACACTTCATCTTCTGGAAATCTCTAAAGTCACTAGGTAAAGAAAAAGTTTTATTCAACTTACCTCCCACAAACTGTCTGGTGAAACCTCATAATGTTCTGAAGAAAGAGAAGATGGAGAACAATATAATTTCCATTTCTTGCAAGCAACGTGTCTTGTGCTCACATTTTCAAGCTTCTGCAAACTGGCAATACCTGAGGCCTCGTATAAGCACCATTCTCCAGAGTTATGAACCTCACATCTCTGGAATAAATTAATGAATGGTTATTCATAATTAGTAATGAAGAAAACTTCACTCCCCTCTACAGAAGGAAAATGATAAAATGCATCTAAGTCGTAAGTCTTAACTACTAACAAAATACTAGTGGAGTTGCATTCTATTTCTGTTCTGCGACGCGTGTCTATTATTTCAAGTCTTCACATAACTTAATTCTACCCCCAAAAGAAACACATGGTGGGGAATTGTTAGTGCTGTTGAACCTTTCGTATATGTTCCTAAAATAACATTACCATTTGCAAAAATGCATGTTCGAAAATCAGCGAGTGGAAGAATTTTAAAAAAGAAATTGTAAAAGAAAACCTAGAGCATTAACCTCACTTAGCTCTCACAAACATTGTTCAAAGATAAGCAAGAAACCACAGCAAATGCAAGTAAAAAAAAATCTTGAAAGAATACTCACACATTGGATGTTATTTCTTCTCACAAATCTTCCACCTGTCAGCGGAGGATGAGCAGTGCTAGCTAGAAATCCACTGAGCACTCGCGGAGCTTTAGAAGCACAAGACAGCATGCTGCAATCATATTTTCCACTCACGTCCCCTTTCCAAAGCTTACATATATTCACGCATTCTATAGAGACTGCCACAAGTTCAAAACATGAAAAAAAATCATATAAAGCCCCCCGGCCAAATCATTATCCAAGCACACACGTCTAGTTAAAATTGACAAATTCCACAAAAAATACCAACTCAAAACTTAAGATTATGTAAACAACAATATTTCTACACAGCCAATGATTCGGATTAAAAATAAAAATAAAAACAAAACCCTACAAATAAAGCAGCAATTAAAATTTATAAAACATAAATTCCGAAACAGAAGTTGGGAAAAGAACAAAACAACAATCACTCAAACAAAATCACTGCAATTAACACACCACCTTCATCATAACTATATAAATCACTTAACAATTGAAAAAATACCTGACATTGAAGAAGTAGACGCCATTTCTAATCCGAAGCATCGGTAATAAAACTAAGCATTGAAACACAAACTAGACCACAGCTCCCCAACATAAACCCCATAAGCCGATGTCAAAACTAAATTAATGGAACACACAAACTGTGTTTTCATCTGCAGAGAAAAAAAATCCGTTCCAGAAAAGCAGCAATTCTCGATTAGTAGGAGAGTTAGAGGGGATTTAGATTGAAAGAGGGTAGTGAGAATTATCAGATAATCAAGAGAGAGAAGGAGAGGGGCAGAGAGAGAAGGAGAGGGATAGAATGGAGTTTTAGTCGAGGCCACACAAATGCCGTATGGTAAAGATATTTTTTCTTTTTCTTCTATATTTTTTCCTGTTTGATTTTGAGTCGTGGTTTTAGGTTTATTATATAGTGTTTTTATTTTTATAGGTGGGACTTAGGGTGTGGTTTAAGTGGATCATATTAGGCTGAGTCTGCTGAGTGAAAGGGATTGTACCTCGTCAACGTCAAACGATTACACGTGGCACTAAATGCTTACGAGTAAATTTTGGTACACTGTATTTTCTTTGGGATTGAAGACAAAGTTAATTTTAGCTTATCATTTTATTAAAAGTGGCTTTTGGACTGTTTGGATTATGATTGTTTTCTTATTTAAACATATTATTCGCTTTTATTATAAAATTTAGAATTTTTCAAATTCCATGAATTTTCTTCCAAACATATCCTAAATATTTATATAAATTTACTATTTTTTTGTAGAAATCTTGTTTTTATTTGTAAGTAGTATTTTATTGACAAAGTTTTAATACCTACTAATCAAATCATTTTCACAAATTTATATTTAAATTATAAATTTATTCACTTCACAAATTAGATTCGTGAGATGCAGTATTACAATAATTTTATTTTAACCTAAATCTAGTTTGTTGTAGGAGTGATAAAAAAAATGGTAGAGCACTGAGATGCTCAGTTCAGTATGTTGCACACAAATCAGTTATAAATATTTAATTATCATCATCTATTTATAGATATATTTATATAATATGCTAATATATACTGTACGTAATAATTATGAAAACATTATACATATATATTTATCTTTTATTTATTAGTTTGGCAGAATGCATCCTAAGCCCCCAAGTATGAAGGTAAAAATACAAAATTAAAATACAAGCTAGAATAATAAGGATGGCAAGTGAAAACTAAACCAGCACTAATATTTGGTCATTTAAACACGAAAAAATTGCACCTCAGTATGACATGGAAGAATTTTAGCTGTACTGAATTTATTTTTCTTTTTATTTAGTTAAGTTTAATCTTATACACACAAAATTTTAAAATATATATAATGATATTTGTGTGATTAGGTTGATAAACTGAAAAAGAGCGAGAATGGTGGAAAATTGAAAACAAAAGATGGGTATAGATGAATATGGAACTTCGGACATATTCCTAATTCCATAATTTCTTCGTCAAATGTTTTATATAGGAAGAGTCCAAAAGTGAAGATGGAAAAGTATTGAACAAAAATATCCTCTTTTTGTGCCAATTTGGGCAAGAATATACCTAATATATGAGTTTATATTCTCTTCTTTGTTTTTTTTTTTTTCCATGTTTTAGCTCATATTCTCTCACATTATAAAGAGATGCAACTATGTTGGAGCAAATGGCAAGGAGTATGGCCCTTTTTTTAAATATATTATTCTTCAAAAAAAACTCTCATATTTATTTGTGTTAATTATCTCATTAAGATGATTATTAATCAAGTGTACCGGTCATGGAAAAATATATATTACATTTAATTTAAAATATTACATGTCTTCTATAATATAATTAGAATGATTATTAATCAAGTGTACCAGTCATGGAAAAATATATATTACATTTAATTTAAAATATTACATGTCTACTATAATATAATTAGTTTCTCACAAAATATCAGTTATTTACTCAACAAACTTTTTTTATATTATTATTATTTTTTTTTTTTGAGTTATAACGTGGATGGAATGAGAACTCAAACCTGAAATCTTGCTTAAGGAAGTCTATGAATATATAAGTATTAGTTCTTTTCTGTAAAAGTAATATTTTCATTTTAGGTGTATAATATTTTTCGATATTAAAGTAATATGTGTATTTTAAAAATTAATGAAAGTTGACCATAAGGAGTGTTGATTAGTCTATTGACTCAATAGTATAAGGCTCTATCTTGTGAGGGTTGATGGAATGCTCTCATAAGAGAGCACCTCTTTAAAATATTTCACTTATAATCCTACTAATTATCTTGAAAAATCGAACCTCATTTCTTGAAATTATAACTCAATTTCTGCACACATTTATATGAGATACAGTGGGCTTATCCAAACCCCAAAAGTACTAAATATATACATCAAAAAAATTTTGTATGAATGTACTTCATACATTACATTTTATTTGGGTGTGGCAATATATATATATATATATATATATCATTACTATATTTATATGATAATAAAATAAATACAAAATCAAAACATGTGTAGAAAGAAGTATTCGAAATGTCATATTCCAGTGCTCAAAGGAACAGTCTACAGACTCTAGTACTCTACACACTATACCAGCCACCAGGACCAGGTGACTGAAAATATTCATTGCTATACACACACATCTCTATATAATATGTTCCACGTAAAAAGTGTAAACTTAAAATATTCAACGGTATACGTGATAAATACAAGAATGTGTGTAACACATTCAAGAATTGACTTGGTTAATTGTGAATCACAGTAAGCACAAAAAAATATGAATATCACGTATCAATTTTGATACGAATACATTCACGTGATCGAAATAAAATGTTCACGTAATTGAAATTAAAAAGAAATGTATATGATAAATAAATAGTAATAATTATACACAAGCGGCAGGGCGGGGCGGGTAGATTTTGCCGGTAACAAAGAATTTGGCGTTGGAGCATGTTGATTTGAGGGGGCCAATTGAACCAAAGGGTCTCAAATTAATGTTTGATAATTCAACTCTTTCACAAGGGGCAATCGAACTGCAATTCAGATCTATTGGAATTTCTGAAATTGTTGTGCCCCTTATGTTTCTGAAGTGAATATCACTTAACTTCACCTTTGATTGCTGCAAGAAATTCGATAAAACAAAAAAAAAAGTTAAATAAACGTTATATATACTCTAATTTATTAACATGATAGCAAATGTAATAGGATGAGATGTAATGTTATTCTTTGAAAAACAAAATAGATGCAATGAATTAGGATAAAACGATAGATCCTCATGCTTATATTTGGTTTGTTTCTCTTCCTTTTTGTGAGTAGATTATTCCAAGAGGAGAAATTGTGATTTTTGTTTAGTAATTTAGATCTTGGTCACTTTTTTACTGATTGTATGTATTTTAATTTTGAAAGTAATTTTGCTTCTCTATATGGATGTCGAGACTTGCTGACATGAAATTTTCAATTCTGATGCCCATGAATGTAAAAATTGACATCTTGAGTAAAATTAGATGAAAATTAAAAAAAAAAAGGTTTTAAACACCAAAATTGTAATAAATAAATTGGTAGCAAAAAAATTGGACAAGACCTATGTTATAAAACAAAAATTGAGATTTTCTCATATAACCTAGTATAATAGAACATAAAACGTGTGGACACTGAAATAGTTTTTGAATTTTGTATTGAGATAAGATATTGAAATAAAAGATCAAAAAAGATTTAAAATATATATATCGGTCCGACTTTCTTTTTTTGTTTTCATATATAGAGTGAGTGTAGATACATGTGTATAATTAATTTAAAACATGGTAAATAAAAGGCAAAAATACCTGGTGTTGTTTCTTGGAGTTGTAATGCTGATCAATAACGATAGCATTTTTGACTTGATTCATGACAAGATCTTCGAAGTAAATGGAAGAAGCTTGGATCTGAGGAGATGCATGATAGGTCTTAATTCTTGCACCATTGGTTGTACCCGTGAGTGTGCAGTTTATTATGGTAACATCTTTCATGCTTGTTTCTGTTGGACGTTTTCCCAAACTCCCTATGCTAAGACCATGTCCAGGGCCACAGAATATCCTGGCAACGAGAATCTTATGGGTGCCATGGCCCACTGAAATGCAGTCGTCTCCGGTTCCAATGACGGAGTCGGTGATGTTAACGTTAACGGAACTGCTGAGGTGGATTCCGTCGGTGTTAGGGCTATCTGAAGGGGCCGTGATCTTCAATTTAGTGATGCTGATGTTGTTGCTGTCTGTGACCTTTGAGTGGAAACCCATACTATTGAGGAAATTCAAGTTGTACATTTGTGCGTTGTTGACAGTCTGGAACACAAAAGAAACAGGCAGACGAGGGCCACTCTTCTCGGCATAGTGCCAAACCTGGTCGCCACGGCCGTCGATGGTGCCACCACCGGTAATAACGACGCCGTCGACTCTCTGGAGCATGATCCAGGCACCGTTGGAGTAGGCGCTGATGTCGTCGTAGGCGAGGAGGGTGCCCTGGATGTCGATGGTGATGGGCTTCCTCGCCGTGCATGGCCCCGACAGTACGATCTCAGCAGCCATGAATTGCTTCTTCGGGATCAAAACACGAGCCCCCCCCTTCGATTTGCATGCTGCATTCCATGCCCTTATTATCGCCTGCCAGTGCTCCACTCATCATTTTTCTATTTCTTTTTTACCCATATACATATATGTTTACAGGCTAATTAAATTAAGATAATAAATATGGTAACCAAAAATGAATACAGCAAAACCTCGATAAATGAATAATCTCGACAAATGAATAATTTTCTTCGGTCTCAATTTGGGCCAATGAGGTAAATAAATAATCGATAAACGAATAACCTCGCTAAATGAATATTTTTTGCTAGTACCAAGGATATTCATTTATAAAGGTTTCACTGTAGTTGGTAAAACTATGCATGTAACATTCAACCAAAATCGAATTTGATGTCAAAAAATTATAATATATGAAACATTTGTCAAATCATCAAATGAAAACCCTCTTCTTCTTTTTTTTTTTTCATCATTTGGTGCTAATTTAGCAAAAATTGAACAGAAGTTTCAATTTTTGCTTGAAAGTTCAAGTTGCAAAATGAAAAATGAATTTTTTGGTGAAATTAAAGGAAAAAAAATTAGGTAGCAAAGTACATAAACCCTAGCTAGCATGTTGAGAGGTACGTACACACATTCAAATAAGATTTAATAGCATGAACAAAAAATTAATAAGATCATAAACAGGTAAACAACCTTATTCACAAATATAATGCGCAAGTTAAGTAATTTCAATGTAACCAAACTATAAAGTAATTCCACAAATTATTTTCTTCATATCAACTCCACTCCATCTTAAAATCATAAATTCATAGCATAAGATATAACATAAAATTAAAACAAACAAAAAAAATATATCCTTAAATAGAAATTCAAAGGTACATGAAAAAAAGCATATTGATGGATTCATAATTTGCAATAGATTGGAGATGAAAAGGATCGTACCATAGAATCGTCAGCCCTGCCATTACCTTTAGCCCCATACTTCGTAACATCAAAAACTGTCTCAGCAGCGACGGCACGGCGACGTCGTGTCGGAGGCTTGCAATGAACCACGTCGATGCTCAGCGGAACTGCTATCATCAATACAATCCACGCACGGATCAACATTCCGCCTGAACTCGCCATGAAAGACAATTTTTGTTCTGTTATAAAGTCTGGGATCTCTCTCTTCTAATGCTAATTATTTATTTATTAATAGCATCACTCAATTTATTATATATTTTTCATCTATCTATCTATTGCCTTATTAATTTCACCACCATCCCTACTTTTTTTTTATACATCCTATTCCCATCCCACCTTCTCTCTCCTTAAATTCCTATGATTCACATTACTTCTTTCTTCTTATTCATCTATTTTTGTGGTCGTTCTACTTTACCGATATTCTTCGAGGATATATGCATAATATCACTTATCATTATCCTTTGATTTTCAGCGACAAATAGTGATGATTTTGAAGACAATTCTTTTTTCTTATTTCATAAATAATTTATATATCTCAAACAATAAAAAAAAACTCATATGTATACTAGTATAATAAGACTTCTAGAAATACTAGCATTATTTTCTAATGAATAACTTAGAAAATAAGACTTTTAGACAAACTAAAATTACTTTCTAATAATGACACTAGATTAACATAAAATCAATAATTTTAAATCTATCTAATCTACACCACATTATTGTGTTGTTTCAATTGATTAATTTGAGATGTTCTCTTTAACAATTCGTGGAAATAAAATAAAATTAATTTTGTTCATAAGTATTTTTGAAAGCTGATCCGAAATATAATCACCCTAAATAGTGTGCATCTCAAAGTGAAAAAATCATTTATGTTTGGATTAAGAGTAGGAATTGTGTGCATACGGTGTGCCTTCAACCCCAACTTTAATACCTTAATATATTAAATAATATCTTTCACTAAATAAATAATATTTTATGAATATACAATTAATACCTTATGAATATATAACTAATATATTTAAGTTATATAAATAATATCTTATTAAAATATAATTAATATATTATAAGTATATAACTAATACCAAACTAATAATAAATAATAATACTTTTGTAGTAAATACACGAGTTATAAAAGTTTTTGTCTTGGATTAATAGTTCACCAATAACATTTTGGATAAATGTTTGGGCCTGCCTGACTATAAATTTTTGCCTTGCTTTGGTTGGGCCAATCAATATTCCAATTTGGGCTGATCATATGGGCTCCCATATACAATTCCCTCAATAACTTTCTCGCTTCTTTTTTTTCAAATGAATTTTGATTGGTTGATATTTTTATGGGGAATTTTTATTTCACAGATAAAAAAAAAAGAACTTTCTTACTTAATTACAATCCATTATTTATAGGTCAAAATTAAATATTTTTTACCATATTTTCTCGCACCACCCACAATAACCCAAAATAAGATGTTCCACCTATAAAATATATAACATAATTATATTGCTTTTTTTTAGCAGTTCGTGTGATTCAAACACAAGTCATAATAATATCATAATCTATCAAGGTATAATAAATCAAAATAATTCATTTTAAAATAAATGAAAACAGAAAAAATAAGAGATGTTTTTAGAAGCCTTGTAAGAATTGGGATTTTCACTATTTTTATAAATCAACAGCCTTTGGAAATTATACTTCTAATACGTAATGTACGTGTTTTATAATATTCTTAAATTTTATAATTTATGATTTTTTTTATTTCTTATGTTTGGCAACCATCCGATTGCAAAATTATTTAATAGATGAAGTCTTGGAAGGAATTTATAATGCCAAAAAATCACAATCCGATCCAAAGTTTCATCACTAGGGTATTATATTAGATAAAATGAAAAAACAATGAAAAAAATGATACTTAAACATGGAGGAAAAATTAAAAAAAAAGTAAAGAAAAAAATATATAAAATCTTGGGTCGGGACCCGATATAAAAAACCGAAAAGTCCAAGCCGGGGCAGAATGTCGAAGTCCGCAAGTCGAGGTAATTTCTGACGGGGTGCAGGAATGCAGCTTTTGACCACGTGCCTCACCAATTAGCTCCAACTACATCACGTGACACTTGCCATTTCCCCGCCAAATATTTCCCTGGAGTTCAACGGTCAAATATTGGGCCCCCAACCAACGGTTATAATAATATACATAGATCCGCTTCTATTCATGCCTATTCTCAACGTTCCCTTGCTCCATATTTTAGGCCACCTTTTTTAAATAAAAAAATAATATGTCAATATATATATATATATAGTAATTGTATATTATCCATAATAGGTATGGTATAGGTATTGATGTATTAAATGACAACCTTAAAAATATCGGTGTTATCAGTTATTGTATCTATATTTATTTTATGATTGATTATCAATGTATAAATAAAAAACTATATCCATTGAAAAAAAATTATACCTAGATATATTTATCTAGTACAAAAGAACAAAATTAATTCACAAAAACTCATATGAGTTAACTTATGGATATAAATTTGTAAGATGAAATCCTTAACTTTCAAATCAAATAAGTATTTTCGTAAACTTATATGTGAATTGGGGAGTATGTCTCACAAAATTAAATGTGACGAATTGTTTTTCCTACACTCCTACTTAAATAAAATTTAAGTCCAATGTTGGTTGATTATTATTCTTAATAAAAAATGTGAGATGTAATACAATATCTCTAAAAAAACCTAATAAGACCTTGAAAATTTTGACAAGACGAACAAGAGGGTTTATTCTTTTTTTTTTTTTTTTTTGGAGATTCTTTCAAGAAGTTTAAATTTGATAAGTCATATGTGTGTATATGATTTTCTTTAAAGTTTACTAACTATATTGTTATTTTATATGTACTTATTTATTTTAAAGTTTAATAAATAATAACCAGCATAAATATAAATTCTAATTAAATTGGTCGATCAATCACAGATTCTGAAGTGATAAAAACTAATCAGTTTACAAACTGATGCATTTGGTATTTCTTTTTACATGTTACTATTTTTAATAATATCATTTGATATGTGATAATTATTCTACAACAAACATAAAATATTACAAGACACAACATAGGAAATCAAATCCAGAATGTAACTGCTGAATTCTTGGCAGCATTCTGCATCATCTAAAACCCTCTGAAGTTAACAGTATTACTTCTGAATCTTATTATCATAAATAATAATATTTTCACTATTATTATTATTATATCTTATCTTGTATAATGTCTTATTCCCATTGGCTAAGATTTTTAATACAAAAATGAAAAAATTACAACAAGTGTAATTAAGTTAAGTGGTAGAAAACACGTTTCAAGTCCCAAAGCAAGAAAGAAGAAAAAAAGAAAAAACAAGGCATACAGAAGAGGGCAGTTAGCCAATGCCATAACTCCACTTGTTGAGCAATCACAGTCCATGCGCCGTCTATGGCACGAAAGTCGCATTCATTAGAAACACCACTTTTACAATCTTAAACAATTAATAAGTATACACTTCCATGCTGATATCAATCAGACAATGGTGCACCAAACACACACTTGTCTTCTCTATCTTACACACTTACTACTTATCTTACAATTAGTACTAAAACATGGACGAAATATCAAGGTTGTAGCCAAACGCCTATTAAACCATGATGTTTGGCCCTACAAAAGATAGACTAATTAATGACATCAAAATAGGCTAGTGATGATGGATGATTAGTGATTCAAAGTTGGCCAAATGAGTGTGCAAGATAAGCCAAGGATCCAACAAGAGGTGCATTGATGTAAGTTGCCGGCTCCGATTGCTCGTAGTCGGACCGGTCATCAGGGAACCGGTCGTTTTGGTCGGGCCCACCGACCACGGCTCCGGTGAGGACGTTGGGGTTGGGGGATTGAGAAATCATGACGTTGAAGGACTTGCATTGGATCTTTGATGGGTGAGCATTCACAGATGGGAGGGAGGATCCCCTGTGGTGGATCCTCAGCGGGTATCGTGCACCGTACCCCACCATGAACGACATTCTCATCGGATTGTCGCCCAGCAAATAGTCCACCTGCAGTTGGTGTACTTGTAAATGTGAGTATACAAAATTATAAGAATTGAGGTAATATTTGAAGATAAAAATTAAGATAAAAATGGTTGCCTGTTTCTTGGCAAAAGATCTGAGCTTCTTGGGTGTAATAATGGCACCACCGCAGTTTACGACCCTACGAGCAGTGGTCAAGTATTTGGCGTAGGTTACCAGCAAGAAAGAAGTGGAGGTAACATACTGCATATTACTGTCATTCATCTTGAACAAAAGACCACCTGTTTAAACAAATCAAGATTGAGTTTAGTGTGCTAAGTCCTTTTTTTTCGGGGGGGGGGGGGGGGGGTGGTGGTTTGGGTACAAGAATGGACCTGGGGTGTACTGAGCAGTGGAATATGATGTTCCTGGAATTAGAGAGCAAATGTAGTTATCAGCATGACTCTTGTAATCATGGAGAGGCTGAACATTTTGGACTAGATATGCCTGAAATTTGTAAAACAACCAAACATCATTATAATTGTGTCTCAAACAAGTTGAACCAGTAATGAGAAAGAAATTTTAATAAAAAAAAGAACCTTGGAAAGAAGAATTCTAGCTCCAACATGCTTGTTATCCCATCCAAATGTATTATCAGATTCATCGGCTCCAAGTGTTTGTCCATTGGCTTGAATGTAGCTAAGATAAGTGGGATTCCTAGTTGCTTTATGTAACCAAGCAGCACCCCACAACAACTCATCCTTCAACCACATCCAAACAACATTAAACCTCCACTAGTAACGCATAAATTTTACATTTCAACAAGCATAGATGTTTGGTTCTACCTGGTATCCTGAGAAATCACAGTAGTAGGGACACACATAGGGTCTTAAACCGGCACTGTAGGCGCCGCGATGCCTGTCCGCAAACTCAAACACCTAACCAATCAAAATGATACATTGAAACTATATTAAGTTCTTTTAGCAATAGATTATACAAGGTTTAGTTGTTGGAAATTGGGTTTCAAGTAGAATACCCCTATTGCCCTTCTGGCCAAGAGTTTGGAGTAATTAGGATCACTCTTTCTGAACACTAATGAAGCAGCTGCAAGAGCAGCAGCTGTCTCAGCTGCTACTTCTGTGCCAGGGGTATTTTTGTCAATCTTGACCACAGTTCTTGGAGTGTCCATATCCTCTGGCCTCTCCCAGCAAGCGTGATCTTTTGTTGCATCTCCCACCTACATTAATCCAACCCAATCAAAATTCCACCACACAGAATCATATTTAAACATTTCCCGACATTTCTCAACCTTGTATTCTGCTAAGAATTAGTTAAGGAACCTGAACATAGATGGTGTCTGGATGAGCAGTGGCTTTGAGGAGGTAATCAGTGGCCCAACGAATGGCTTCTTTAGCATGTGGCAACTCCCCTTTCATAAGGCCACCAAACTCAATCACACTCCATGAAAGCATGGTGGTGGTGAATGCCATTGGGAAACCAAACTTCACATTGTCCCCTGCATCATAGTATCCTCCCACCAAATCAACCTGTCATTTCAACCTTGTTCAAAAATCTTTCGAATTCAATCATAATGCAGCTCCATTTCCAGGCCAAGAACCAAATACACACACAGATACTCAAAACAGAGCAACATACACATGCATTGTCACTAAAAGTAAACCCCACTTCAAATCTTTCGATTTACATACTACATTGTCATTTGCGGTTCAGTATAAGTAAAACCCACTTCAAAAAACTTAGATTTTTTGAAGCAAAAAAGCAGAGAGGAGACAGAAACATACGTGCATTGCAGCGCCATCAGAAAGGCCAGAGTTCTTCCTCCAAGTGATTCTCTGGTTAGGAGGGAGTTTGCCGGATCTTTGGCCCTCGAAGAAGAGGATGGATTTAGTGAGGGCATCTCTGTAGTTGTGGGAGGCGGAGCGAGGGTGGCGGTGGTGGGTGAAAGGGAGGCGCTTGGCATTGTTGTGTTGCAGAAGAGAGAGAAGAAAGAGGAGAGTGGAAATAGTGAAAAGGGAGGGAAAAGAAGCCATTTGGAAGAAGGGAAATGCACAAGACTAACCCCCAAGAAAGCAACCAACCGGCAAGCCGCACAGAAAGCTCAGAACTCTGATGCTCTCTATTTATAAACCTAAAAGCAAAAGCCAATGCCTGGTTTTTTTTTTTTTTTCTTTTCTTTTCTTTTTTCAACTTCCTGCTTTGGCTTGCTAATAATTATTCTTAACTGTTTCTCTTATTAATCACAAATCTCCCTGAAAAGGATCATGCTAAAAGGCCAGATTCTGGCTGGCTATAAGGGTATTGTAGTAATTTACAAATTAAATGTGCTGTATAAATGTTGAATATACTCCTTTACTATTTAGTTCGAATTTGCAATTTAAGTTTGAGTATGACCCTCTTCTTGCATTAATTAATTTTATATGCCTTCAAGATGATGGGAGTTAACTCCAAACTAATTTATAGTTTATATTGCTATATTACATAACTATTATTATATTATATAGTTTATACTTTATTTAAATTTATAAAAAATAAGCTTTTATCTTTTAAGAATATAATCTCTAGATTTTATTCTGTCAATATGAATGATATTGGTAAAATTGAATACAAGTTAATGGAAATGAGCAATCAATCAATCCAACTCCTAACTTGGAGCCATAGATTGCCTACATTGAATGAGTTGGAAATTTTACCCCAACTAATCCACGGTGAAAAAGTTTATATTTTTGTATGTTCCTCTTCTTCTTCACTTGTGTAGCATTAAATACTCGTATTTCTAAATGTTCGAGAATATCAGTGGTTTTCTTGATATCTAAAAGTGACCGATCAAACTTGTTTTGAAGTGAGTTTGAACATTTTTTACAATACAATAATACCATGATACTTGTTTCTATATAGATTCATGGGACTCGGGATGCGTGCATTGAACCCTCTGAAGTTCTATGAAAGAGATCGATCCTGATACCCCATAATATATACGAGAATTTTGACAAGTGATTAAGTTTCTATAAGTGTTCGGACTTATTAATATGAATCGGTTATTATTACAAAAGTACAATATATGATGGGATAATAATTTCTACCATTTTATATATACAATAGTCCTTCTTTCCAAACTACTGATAAAACCATAATTTTAGTCAATTTCATTTAAAGACTAATATTCCCATAATAAAGGACTAATTAATAGTAATAAATCATTTAGTATAGGCAAAGTGGTGAAATCATTTATTCCATTTTTCCTTATCCGAAAATGGGCAAAAAAGTTTCCAACCAACTAAATTGATGTGGTTTGTGTATGCAAGTCTGGTTAGCTTGTAAAACATTTATTATTCCCATTTGGGATTACTTTAGCAACGGTAAGAATGAATGTGACCTGTCACGTGAAGCAGCTTGTTCCATCCCTCTTCATCTATTGGATAATACCTCTTGTAATAAATCATTCCTTTGTCCTTTTTTGAGTTGCAAATATCCATTAATCAACCCAATTCTGGGATGAAATTTAATTTAATTTAAAGATAATTAAATGAGTGATTTTCGATCTTAGAACTCCATGTAGAATATATCGAGTACAAACTTTAAACTAAAAGTAATTTATATCGAGTTTAGATTAAACTCGAGTCTCGAATTTTATAATCAGCTTTAAATTGAGTTTAACAATATTCAACTTGAATTAGTACATTAAAATAAAAAATTCTGACCACTCGAAGAGGGAATGCGATTGCCTTATCTAGAAATTTTGAAAATAAAATAAAAAATAGTTGTATAAGTATGAGAGACCAATATTTGGGATAAAATGAGTAGGGACCAATCCCTCTACATGTGCAATGTTATGTGGGTAGGTTGGTCGCATATAATGTATTTCAATCAAGCTTTTTGTTACTAGCAATTATTACATCTTTCTTAATAAATCTTTTAGTAATTTCAGATTAATCAATATATGAGCGTTTAAAATAATTCAACTTTCTCATTCGATTAGAAGCAACGCATTCATTCTTGTGCTAAGGAATTTTATAATAATGTTTGTGTTGCTCAAGAAGTTAGTTTACCCAAAATTTAACCATGATATCAATCTTGTATGTGTTGCATCTTGCCCTTTATTGATTTTTTTTTTTTTTGTTTCATCCATCATTTTTTTACTTCTCTCACACATTTATTTCTCTCTCTCTCTCTTGGCCTCCAATTATTAAAACTAATATAAAATAAAATGTGTAGATTTTATTTTTCTTAACTAAGGTGCATAGAACAAATGTGAGAAAGAAATATAAAAAGGGGTAAAATATGTATTTTCCTATATCCAAAAATAAAAATTGACTAGAAATCGGTCATGAATCATAAGTTAGAAAATCTTAAAAGACAGATAGTCACAAATTACATCCTTAATGTGTAGATTGGTAAGAATTAGCAAAATACCAACAATCCAATCAGATGTATCATATTAAAAATGTATTGAAACAAGGAAGAAATTAGGAAAAAATATACATGTGAAAATCTTAAATTGAGAGAGGCTGAGTTGTTATATACTAACAGGAGTCATGAAACCAACACAAATTGATGAGGTGGTGGTGGTGTGTGTCTTCATTGTAGCATATTTGTTTAACCAAGATTAAACATATTAATTTCTTGCAAAATAAACTCGATTCCCATGTTTGAGGGTGGTGAAGATAGGGAAAAAAATGATTTAAGTGTGGGACAAAAGAGTGATGGGTATGGTCAAAAAGTGTCAAAAAAAGCCCATATGCATCTGCATCACTTTTATCAAGACGATGTTGATTCCAATCTACCCCTCCATTTCTCTTCTACACTTCCATTATTCCTCTTATTACTCTCTCTCTCTCTCTCTATCTACTCTTATCCAAATGCTCCTTGCTCATAATTGCACTATCCTCAAATCTTTCCATCTCCATGTTTTAGAAAATCTGTGTGTTTTATGTGTGTATTGATGATATCAATGTTGATAACGTGATATGTGAAGTAGTTCATCCACATTCCGCAATTTATTTTAGAAACGGAACGGTAGGAAGACTTAGGAGTGAGGTTTGTTCTTTCCTTAGTGTGACTAAACATAAAACAAAGAAAACATGTATATGTTAATTTGACCTCTTACAAAAATTATGGAAGTTATTGGAAAAATTAATAAAATAGTTAGTTCCGTATAATGTCTATATTTAATAAATATTGTGCTCCCAACATATTATTCTGCTTAATGTTCCAAGACTAAAAAAATTAAATTAGGTAAAGGTACATTAGTATTTAAGCTAAATAAATATTACTCAATATATACTAATATACACACTTCCATTTTCTTTTACTTTTGTCCCTACGAATTTTAATTTCCACACATTTGCCTCTACTTTCATTTCTTTAACTTCCATTTCTCTTCTTTTTTTAAACTTTTGCTTCTACATGACTTTTGAATTTTGTCTCTTTAACTTTATTTCTATTGAGATCTACCACTAATTTCTTAGACATTTATTTCCTACACTTGGATTTATCTCAAACTTGTATCCTGTATTGGAGGTAAAAGTTAACAAAAAATAAGTGTGTGGATTGAAGTAAACAAATAGAAATAAAAGAGAGAAATGTAAGAGGCAAATAAATATACATTTTCCCTAAAACAAAACAACTTTTTCGCAAGAAGGAATGTAAAATAACAAATGAGGTGGCTATGACAATGGCAGTGGCAGTGATGATATTAGTGGTTATTGACTCAAAATAAAAATGCATTTTCCTTATAGCTGGTGTGGTTGTGTAGTGTATAGAGGGGAAGTAGTTGAAAAACTTTTTGACTTCTTCAAATTGTTGTTTCAAACTGATTTCTTGTCACTGCTTCTCTTTTACCTCATTTCTCTATCATTATTCCAAATAAAAAGCTGATGCATAAACAGAAAATAACTACTTTGGGAAGCATCATATGGTTTGTTGTTAAACCAACATTCATGATTCGATCAAGCTAATAAATATTACTCTTTTTTGTTTTATTTCTACATATTGTTACATAACTTCATAGATCACTTATAATTTACATGATTTTAATATATAAAAAATTGATATACGTTGATGATAATTTTTTCATTTACCAGTGCTAGCAATGTACCTCCATATAAATAAAACAAAATGTTAATGATCATTATATTTAGTTAGCTACAATTAATTATTTGGCCTCTCTTAGTCTTCTATTTCTTTTTTTCTAATTAAATTTCAAAAAAAAAGACTAAAAATTTTCAAAATGGAGTCTTTTTTCGCAACAGAGACCTCGTGGGTGGACATGCTGCTCATTCGATTCTCAAGTCGTTCGAGTACTCAGAATAATTCTTTGAATGATTAGAATTGGCCGATAAGAGTTCACCTCGGGCAGGTGCGTGCGCTTGATGCTCGGAGGCTGACCGCCATGGCCTCAATCAAGCATGGCCCCTCTAAAACAAAGGCTTGATTGGTGTTTAGAGACAAGAAAAAAAGGAACTAGGCATTGGGGCAGCTGTAATTGCATAAAAGCAAATAGAATTAGCATAAATTGCAATAGTGAAGTAGAGAATATAGTAATGAGAGCATGTGCTTTGATAAGTGTGAAAATATGAAGAGAAATAATATGAAAAGTCACACTTTTGGTCAGTATCTATAGACCTTAGAAGAAGCATGTTTGTTGCCTATGCTCTCTCTGCCTTTTCCCATTCCATTCCATGTGCTCTTCTGATTTATTTTCACATGCCAAAAAGCTTCTTCATAATTGCCTTCTTTCTTACCTTTTATTGGCTCTTCACACTGCAACCATTTTCCATCACAAATATTCAGTTTTTTCAATTAAATCACTTGTTAAAATTATCTGATATAATAATGACTGAAAAAAAGGAGGAGAAGAAACTAACTGTTTGGCTTGAAAATATAAACAACGGTGAGAATCCAATGTTCCAAAAACCCCTTTTTGCTCCGCTTTTCAAAGTAATGTTCTGCATTTTATTTTATTTTATTGGTATAATATCGTATGAATGATAATATGATTTCTATGTAAGTGGTTGTGCATTGATGACATTATGGTACACGATGAAAATGTCATTTTACAATCAGTGTTAGGTTTATTATTGTACTTCATTCATTTTTTGATAATTTTACACTATTAAAAAAATATTGAGACGTAGCGAAATATAATGTTAAATAGAAAGTATCATGTTTACAACAAAGAATTGGTGAAAGCCTTATTTCAAGGACCTAATTGCTGGATAACACATTACTTTCACAGATATTAATTTTGTTTAAAAAATTAAAGTACTGTAATAATTATTTATAGCATAAATCATATACATATAAGATATGTTAATTTTTTGCACTTGCACCTTAGACAATTGTCAAAAGGGGGAGAGGCATGTGGATTGTGCTAATAATTCCAAATCTCTTTTCAAATTAGTCATTGTCGGATTTCATCTTTTCTTAGTTGGCAAACTGTTCTTCACATTCATCCTCAGATTTTGGATATGAAATAAAAAGATGTTTATAATTGCAAAATCCACTCAAAATTACACATGATTGGGGCATAGCGTACTAGTATTTAAAATTGGTTCCTATTGATAAAATTGATTAAGAAGTATATTGACCAATCTCAACTTTTTAAGTACAAAAAATCACTATATCTGACTAACTCGATTTGATAGCAATAAATTAGTATATCTTGCATTATTATCATTTTTTTAAATGAAAAATCAACTCAACACAAATGTATTTTTTTTCTTCATATTTAGTTTTCTTTAAAACATAATTAGTATTTAATTATTTTATAGTAGTATACAATTTAATTAATCAAACCAATATAACTACTTTAAAAAAGTTTTAAACGTAACAGCAGTTGATTTCGACTAATATGTCGTCAATTTAATTTTGAATAATATATTAGTTATAGCATGTTAAATTATTGAGACCTAGTTATGTAATTTTTAGTAAATAATTACATTAGCAGTTTTTTTTACCACTATTCACAAATAATTCAACTACATTAATTACTAAGAATTAGTAAAAAATCAAATTATGCCCATAAACTGGGGTTCGACAAGAGCAAATCCTTCATTGTCATGCTCACATAATTCAGATAAATTTGTAATAGCTTTGGTGGGGGTGTGGCCCGGCCCATTGACTAGTGCAACTAAAAGGGCGACGCGCCAAGGCCCAGATAGCTTGCTATCTTAATGGGCCTTACCCTGAAATAAATTAATTCAATATTGTGTGGGCCATTGGCCTACGTATTAGATACTAATCCTCGTGGATTCTTACACCTTAGCAGATTCACCTAGTTTCTTACAAATAGAATCCAACTTCAATGTATTGAAACAAAACTTAATGCATTTATCACTTATTTTATCTAATATGAATGCGTCATTCATCTCACAAACATCGTGGTGATTTCACAACGATAAACGACGCCGTAGCTGCTGCTCCGACAAATGTTGTAATGAATGTTTTCTATATACATTGTACCTCCGGTGTGTACGAATTACGATGATTAAATCTCCATTGGTAAGAATCACAATTTACAGTACTTTGATAATGGTATCATGTGATGGCATCAATCTAATTGTTGTGAGTTTATAATTTTCAACTGGGACGCAATGAATGGTATTCTTGTTGATGCTTTTCCACATTAAGTCAGTAGAAAAGTTCTTTGGAATCAATTACAAATAATGCACATTTCAATTTCTTTCAATTTCAAACCACGATGTGTAAATAGAAAGATTGACAAAATTATTCAAGTAAAATATTGGCTAATATGTGTACAATAGCCTAGGATGTTCTTGCTCGCAGAAATGAAACTGAGAACTAGGTAAATCTTGTGAACAAGAATATATGATAAGGATGATCAAATATGATGAGGAAAAAACCGAACAATGCAAAAAAAAGAAGTTAAATATCATCACATTTGAATAATACTTGCAAATAAGAGTACTGCTGACACAATTTGCATCCAGGTAATGTTGAAGCAATAAGAAAACTTACGAAAAGGCCCGGTCAAAATCTCACTTAGTAGCCAACAAAAATAAAATCAGCAAACTCTGATGATATAAGATTAACTCAAACTCTAAATCCTTTGCTGTTTCTTTTACCTCTAGCTTTCTCAAATTTCCTGCCCTTTGATCGAACATAAGGCTTAGTATGGCTGTGGGGAACACCTGGTGCTGGGCCAAAATGCTTCACTGCTTCACGAGCTTTAGGAGAACCTCTCAGGAGTACCTGTATGACAAAAATAGCATGTTTAGCTGGTATTGTAATTTGACATAATTAAATGGGTACCATATGTTCATCGAACTTCAAAAAAGAATTAAGAATGAGATTTCATAAGTAGCATACAAATTTCTTTTTTTTTTTTCTGAAAGGAATGTAGAGCACAGAGCAAAAAAAAAAAAAAAAAAAGTGCCACAAAGGTCTAGTAATCTCATTCTACCATTTAAAGATTTAGTATCCCGCTGTCCAAGAACATAAATCCATGAATGATCCCTAAACATAAACATGGAACTTTGGCTGAACTTATTTCAAAGATTTTGTAACAAATCTAACCAACTCCTACATTATATAATAAGCTTTTTAAGTGGATATGATGTTTAATATTTATTTTGTAACAATCTGTTGAAGTGTTACGATGCATAAAAGGAAAACTTATAATGGTTAAAACATAATGAGTTTGTAAAGAAACAAACAAAACAGTGTAGTCCTATCTTACTTGGGTTTATGAGACAACGGTTAATCAACATACAAGCAATAGAACAATAGCAGAGCTTGGCCAATATTTTCAATCAATATTACCGTGTTTTGCCCAAGCGGGGTTCTCAGGGCAAGCTGATCAAAAGTCAAACATTCTCCGCCAGCCTTTTCGATTCTGGCCCTTGCGGTCTCTGTGAACCTTAGAGCAGTAACCTTCATTGCAGGGACGTCATGCACCCGAATGTCATCAGTGATAGTCCCTACAATCACAGCAATTTTGCCCTCCTACCAAAGGACCAAAATACACAATCAATTAAAACCATTAGCCACTAACTTTTAAACTCAAACAGTTATAATATTCTTGAAATAAACACATCAACTAAATTCATCCGAGAAAATGAACCTCCCATAGGCCATAACTATATCATTAACAGTATTGTTATACAATCTAAAAATAGCAAACTAACAAATTCAAATCCCAGGCACTGATACATTTCTTCAACAAATAATATGTATTCTAAGTTCACAACGGCACACCAATTTTTTCATTTTTCCAGAATCCAACTATTTGTTGTTTTTCCGACTTATATTGAAGAACAGGTATTACAAAATAAATTAACATCGAAAGGACTACTAATAACAAATATAAAAGATACATGTGTTCTATGCCGTAAATTTATTACCTTGTCCTTCATGAGCTTTATGAGCTTGGAGAGCGAGATAGGGGCTTTGTTGACCCTACTCATGATTAACCGCTTCAGTATCACCGCATTGAACCTACTCCCGGTCCTCCTCACCAGAAAACGATACAACTATCACAATCACAAACTCACAGATCAGATCATGTAATACAACTCCAATTTCAGCTCAATATTTGTATCACATATACAAAAATGATGAGAATAATGGAGAGAGGGAGAGAGAGGAAAACCTTGACGAGAAGCTTTAGATAAATATCGTTGGATTTAGGAGCAGTGCGCTTGGTCTTCTTGCTCTTACCTCCGGCGACCAAATCAATACCCTAGATGAAGAAAAATCAGACATTTTAGTGAAATTATTTTGTAAATTGACTGGAGAATGAGAGATCTGCAACATACCATGACTGCTGTGGGTGTTTCCTCCGCGCCTACTCGGTTTGTGAATGGAGAGTGAAGACTAGGGTTTTGAAGTGGCGATGCGTTCCTATATTTAGTTGGATATATATATGGGTCAGGCTTTTAATAGGCCCATTCTCTACAAATGGATATGAGGCCCAAACTTTAAATGGGCTTTTCCGGCCCAACTCGGGTGTAGAAGCATAAATTCTTAAAATATTTAAGTGACAAATAAATCCAAAAATAATATCGCAGGTAATTATTTTTTTATAAGTAACTAATATAAGTGTGGCTGAGTTTGTAAAAAATATAATATTATTGAAAAAACTTACAATTTCCTAATATCTTTTTTTTAATGAAATAAAACCTTATATTTAAAATTGACAAACACTTTGATGATTTTATAAATATCTTTTAAAATGTTTGAAAAAACTTAAGTTTAGATAATCACCACTAATGTGATTGATTTTGGAAAAAATATAAGATAATACGTGATAGATTTGAAAAACTCAATTAAGGTAATGTAGTTTTTCATTTTATGATTTTATAGGACTACGACTTGCCATTGAATCGAAATATAACCAAAACAATACCTTGAACAGTTTAACTAGGTTTCACATCAACAGTGGATTCAATACTATTGGTGTTCAACAATTCGAATCGTCAGTTTGAAAAATTGTGAAAGGTCAAATGAAAATCGAATCGTGAGGTTTCAGTTTCAATTCAGGTTTTCGAAATTGAATTGTGGGTTTTGGTCTTAGTTTCGGTTTGTAAACCGACGGTTCCGATTCAATCCGTCGATTTGACGAGTTTAATATCTTTTTTTTTTGTTTTTCTAAATATTTTTAAATTAAATTTGCATATAAATGAAAATTTAAAACTTACATTCATAAGTTACAACAATACAATATTACAACTTCAAATATAAGATATTATAATTTAAATACAACCATATATCTAAAATATTTAAAAATTATAATACAAATTAAGAATAATAATAAATACAATTTAAAATGGAAGAGTAAAATAACATAAATACATAATGTGATTTATATATAATAGAAAGAAGGGTCAAAACATGTTTAGCCTAAGGTAGATATAATTTATTAAAATTTTGTTAGGTACAAACACACCATTTAAATTATGAAATTAAAATATTGAAGCCTCCTTAGGCGGTGAAAACATTTCACGGGCTCCGTTAACCCTGCTTATTCAGAAAAGCTGGGAGTTTTAGTGATTTTTTTCTCTCTAATTTCTAATTTTATTAATAAACGTTCTTTACACTTCTCACCATTATCTCTCATATTCACATAACATCACGATCGTTATGGGTTCCTAAGAAAGATGATTGTTACTGGCAACATTTGATTAAAGCTTCAAGGAGTTTTAATTTCATCTAAATTCAATGACAAATTGAACTTTTGCGCGTATATTCAGCCCCATCTTCAGGTAATTATTTAGTTTTCCTAATACTTCTTGTGTTGTAGATATTGATGATTAGCCTAAACCCTAAATGAACAGGCCCAAAGGATTATTATATTTTTCTATCTTCATACAGTATGAGAATTTTTGTTCATTTGTATTTTAATTTTGGTGGCATAGAGGAATAACAGAGGAAAACTTGAATATGATGGTGGTGGAGACGTAGAGTGGATATACTATCGAACTTTGATCCCAATTATTTATGTTACTCAGACATAGAGAAGAGATATGCAAAGCACTTAAGCTTTGCTAAGGTGAAAAACATATTTGTGCTTGAGTCGGGTAAGGAATTAAGTAATGGATTATTCTTGATCAACGATGATGCATCTATTAGAAAAATATTATACCATATTTCTTTAGTTAGTGGAGTTGGTGATGTACAATTCTATGCTAATCATGATGTTGATCAACATGTATTTGAGAAAGTTTTGTATGTTATCAAGAGTCCATATTTTAATTATAACGGACTTAATAGTGTAGAAGGTGAAAGCTATAATAAGAGTGTTAGGTCAACCGGTTATATAAGTGAAGAAGATGAAGACAATGAGGATTGTGAGAATGAGGGGCACAATAAAGATTCTAGTGATGAATCGACTGATTTGGAGGATGGTATACCTATTAAGAAAATTGTGAGGGTGGGATATGATGAGGCTGACGGATTGCCTCATTTTATGCTTGGAATGACATTCAAAGATGTTGACGAGGCAAGATTTATAATTTCTACATATGCAGTTGCAAGAGGAGTAAAAATAAAATTGGATCCTAATGAACCATATAGAATTGGAGGTAAATGTAAAAATGAGGAAGGTTGTCCATTTTACTTATTCATTTCCAAAGATGGAGGAAACCTAGGTTTGACAGTGAAAATATTGACATATGAACATCAATGTTTTAGAGAGTTTAAGATTAAGCCTCTGCAAAGTTTTTAGGTAAAACATTATAAAGAAAAAATATATATAAATCCTAATTACAGAGTTAAAGATATGAAAGATGATGCTGAATTAACTTTGAAGCTACATGTGACATATCGAAGATGTAAAAGAGAAAAAAAATGATTATGGAGGAATTGAATGGCAGTTACAAGAGCGAGTTTGAGTATCTTGAAGTATATGTTGAAGCATTGAAAAGATCAAATCCAAGGACTAAAGCAGATATTGAATTGTGTTGGAAAAGTTTGAATGAAAGAAGAAGAGTTTTCAAGAGAATGTTCATTATGTTTGATGCTTGCAAAAAAGAATGGAAGTTGGGTTGTAGTCATTAATAGGGCTCGATGGTTGTTGCCTTAAAGGGGTTTGCAAAGGTCAATTACTAGTTGTTATTGGAACTGATGCTAATGGTCAAATGTTTCCTATAGCATGGGTTGTTGTTGATAAGGAAAACAAAGCTAATTGGAGATGGTTTATTTGCTGGTTGTGACAAGAACTAGAATTGGGAGATGGTTCATCATTGACAATCATTTCAAACATGCAAAAAGTATGAATTATGTTTTTCTTTTTTTTCTTAAATTTATTTGATTGCATTGAACTTAATGAGTAACTGATGTTTGAGTTTTTTGGTATAGGGGTTGATTGATGCAGTGGAAAAAATTCTCCCATTTGTGGAGCATAGGTGGTGTGCAAGACATATCCAAGCAAATTGGTCTAAGAAAAGTTGAGGTGATGTATTGAAGAACAAATTTTGGGTTTGTGCTTGGAGTACATATGATGACAGAGGATTTAATGAAATATCCACCTCACATCTGGTGTAGGGCATACTTTAGCAGTAGAGCTAAATCAGATAGTGTGGATAATAACATATCAGAGTGTTTTAATGCATGGATCAAAGATGCAAGATACAAGCCTACACCAGCATGCTTGATGATATAAGAACTCAAACTATGAACAAAATCAATGATAATAAATTATTGACTGATAGGTGGTTTAATGATTGGAGTCCACCATGTATGGAAATGTATCAAGACAATAAAGAAAAATCTATCGTTTGTAAGGTTATCTTTAACGGGGATGATGGCTTTGAGATAGGTGACGGGGAGGACAACACACAGTGTTTATAGATAAGCAACTATGTACTTGCGGAACATGAGATCTTACTCGAATCCCATGTGAACATACTATTTGTGTAATACACTCACTATAAGAGGATGGACCGTATAAAAATGATATCTGCTTGGTATCATAAGAAAACATACATGGCTACGTATCAGTTTCCCCTTCTCCCAATTCCTGGAAAAAGATTCATGAGATGTGATGAATACCTACCAATCGAACGCCCACCTGTTACTAAAATGACGGGAAGACCAAGAAAAAAATGAGTCAGGGAAAAACATGAACCAAATTCAAGAACGAGAAAGTTATCAAAAAAATGAGTGCTTTAAACTTGTCGTAATTATAAAGAAGAAGGTCATAATAGAAAGTCCTGCAAGATTACAAGTGATAAGGTTTGTGATATATATTTATTAAAAAATATTATATTATCTTGATGTTGCATTAATGTATATCTTAAAATTTCTTTATTTTTAGGTTGCTTCAAGTGAAGTTCATAGCACCACACAAACACGGAGATTTAAAACACAAACTTGCAGTAAGTGTCATGAAAAAGGCCATAATAGAAAACAATGCAAGAATACAAGCACTCAGGTTTGTGACATCTCTGTTATTTAAAATATTTTTTATCCACAAATTTCATACTTTAAATATCCTTATTATAGGTTGTTGTAAGTGGAATGCAAGGCTCCACACAAATACAAGGAACTGAAACAAGAGGTTATGGTGTCCATTTCAATTTATATACTGGTCAGACTACCTTAAATGTAAGAAAAATTTAGTGTTTTTGACTTATATATTCTAATCTTCCTTTTTATAACTTAAGCTCTCTCTAAATGTGTGACTTGTGTTTGGACACCCTGGCATGGCAAGTGAATTAATTATCGCACCAAATGAGGATAGTAGTCAACCATCAATAGATATTGATGTTGATCCACAAATCAATTGATCCACAAATCAGATATCTTATTCGAAATGAGAGACATGTAAGGAATAAATATAAAAATCATGTACCTATCTTTTGTAAGTGCTACTAGGAAGATCAGGTTTGTCAGGGATGACTTAGATGTGATTAATGCCAACAACCTACCTATTACAGCTCCAGGATTGCAGTGGATGGGAGAACATTCAATTACCTCAACAAAATTACAGATGGATAAAGACAAGTGTGTTGTAAGATAAAAGAGAAAGACCAACTTTAGAAATATTTTCTTGCAAATCATTTCATGTGTTTTGTTTTGTTTTTTTAATCATTTTTATGCACTTTGGTAACACTAAATTTGGAAGGAATAAAAACTTGCAAGTTTGCAACTCAGGTGCTTTCTTTTAAGTGTGAACATGTAGTTGATTTTTAATTTCGTAAATTTCATTTTAATTTAGAAAGTTGGTTCAATGGTGTTATCTTCATTTTTTAGGAAAGTTTAACTCAGGTGCTTTCTTTTGAGTGTGAACATGTAGTTGGTTTCTAATTTCGTAAATTTTATTTTGATTTAGAAAGTTGGCTCAATGGTGTTATCTTCATTTTTTAAGAAAGTTAACTTCATTGATTCTCTTTATTTTCTTAGAGAAGTTGGCTCATGCCGGTATCTTCATTTTCTAATGTCAAGAAAAGTAATTTTAAAAAAAAATCTTACATATATTTGTATCTTCCAAATAGTGAGGTTTGAAATTTTCTTTTTTATCAAGTCTTATAATTATTTAATTATAAGTTTTTTTTGATTGTCATCTCCCTATTTAGATTGTTTCAGTATATTTATCAACAATTTTTAGTTAGTTTCCTTTAATAGTGGGTTTTATGAGGAGGGATAGTGGGAGTGGGAAGAAATGTGCATATTGAAGTAAATATTATTTTATAAAATTTGTTTATTTTGTTAAAAGGGATTTAAATGATTTAATTTCATAACTTAAATGGTGTTTTTGTACCTAACAAAACTTTAATAGGTTATATATACCTTAGGATAAACATGAATTGTTTTTTTGACCATTTTCCCTATATAATATATAAAAAAAAATAGATAAACCGATGGTTACACGGCCGATTCGAACTGTCGGTTCTCGATTAGAAATTATTCTAAACCAAAATCCAACTGTCCGCATCACAGTTCGAACCGAGTCCGATTTTATTATTTTTCAAACTGTTAACCCGGATTCGATTTCAATTTTCCAAATCGGATGAGCACCACTTAGTAATAGTTTGATAATAATCTTAACATTAGAACTATCAAAATAGTTCATAAATAAAAAGATTGTGTTAATTTTCTTATCCATGAAATAATTTTCATGGAATACATTTTATTTAATCTCTCTCATTTTTTTATAGAAAAAGTTACATGCAATATACTGGATTGAAATTTGAAGTGTAAAAAAGAAGGGCTTGTCCTTATTTGGCAATTGCATGTATCAAAGTGGAATCTTTTCCGATAAAGGCAACACACCATTAATAGCGCCAAATGGGTATCTTTCGTTTGGACTCTCAACTCCCAAAAATCAACCACCAACGCTACGCTGCAAATCCACTCTCACTTACTGTACCGCCACCGGGTAAACCACCGTGGACAGCCGCGAACCTAAGAGATGCTTGGAAAAACGGCGGTGGAGGTCGGAGACGATGGGGTGGCTGTCGTCAGAATTAACAATCCACCTCTGAATCTGCTCTCTTTTGACGGTATACTTATTTGTTTAATTTTTTTTTTTTTTTTGTACTTTCCTGCTATGTACTTGATTCTATCGCATTTATTCGTGGAATTGCCAATTTTGATGATTTCTGTGTCTTAGGAAGAGAATTACAGTTGATGTTTTGCGTTCTATGCTTCAAGGCTAAAAATTAATCGAGCATAAGAATTAATTTAGGACTCTGATCTTCTCCTCAAACCTCATACTGCTTCTCACCGGCATATTAGTTCATCATCTGGTCTATTCAGACATTTTATCGCGTGGTTTTTGTATGAATGTTCTTATTTACGTTTTGGTATGATATTTTATTTGATTGATCAGAGTAAGTCATGATTTTTGGTTCAAAAATACTTTAAGAGCTATAAAATTCATTACTAAGAATTTGTGAAATTGAGCGACGTTGAACCAGGAAATATTCCGATTCAATCTAGGTATGACATAGATGGCTGGTAGTATATTTTTTTCTTTACATGGTCATCAAAGCTGATTTAGTTATTTCGAACAGAGAGAACTGGAAATGACTCCTACTTTTGACTCTTCTTTGAGCGGGGGGAGCGTATAAGCACATCAAACTAGTTATAAATTGTTTCATGAATGTTGCTTACGGTTAAAAGCGCAAAGATAGCATACACTGTTTTTTTTTAGTGTGGAGTTTGTAATCCATGCACCATGTACATCAACTCATGATTTGATTGTGTGGGAACATTTTGTAATATCTTAAAGCTAAAGTTATTTTCTTTTCCCTCTTATTGATTTCTTCCTTCGTTCATGTTCCTTTTGTCCCAGTGATACTTAGCTTAAAAGAGAATATCGAAGGAGTTTTATTAAGAGATGATGTGAAAGCCATTGTAATTACTGGTGAGATTTCAGATTTCATAGTTTGTTAAATTGAAAGATGATTTTGTTGTGAATTGAATGCCTGGTTCTCTGCACAGGTTCAAATGGAAAGTTCTCTGCAGGATTTGATGTGACTGCTTTTGGTGGTAGTCAGGGGAAAACAAGTAAGATTGGATGTATGTGTAATGTTTCTTCTTGAAATACCTAAACACAAGTTATGTTGTTCTAAAAGGAATAAGGCTGTAACAGCAAGGAAGGAGCTTGGATTTTTATCAATTCATTTTGTCACTGATACTTTAGAAGGTATTCTTTGCCGCCAGCTCCTGCTCCACTTGCAAATGTTTTTTTTTTTTCACCAATATTACTTCCATTGTAGCTGCAAGAAAACCTTTGGTCGCTGCTATTGAAGGCCTTGCTTTTGGTGGTGGACTGGAAATTGCTCTTGTATGTATGACATGTTTCAGTAGCTTTCTGTTTTTCTTCTGGATTATGTTTAATTACAAAGTGTATATTATGGTTAAATCTACACCATTTACAGTAAACTGTAAGTCAAACCCCCAATTTATTGATATTTCCATTTTATATTGACCCCCTCAATATTCTGGGATATTTTGTAATTTAAGAAGACATTAATGGAGATGAGGAAAATATAAATTTCTCTAAGGAATTTATTAAACGCATTCAGGAAAAAGGGAACATTTCTTAACACCTGTTGGACCAATCTTCTCCTCATTCACGCACCAGTGAACGCTTTCCATCCAGTTATCATTATCACTGCAAATGGTTAACCGCACCTCACATATAACCCACTATTTTTCTTGAAATGGAATGATTGGAGCCAAACATGATCTTCACTTATCTGATTTGGTACTCCATGGATATACATGGGTCAAGTGATATCATAAGTTCTGGAAGGCTTGCGAGCCTCGTGTATATTCTGTGGTAAAGCATGTTGAGCACTTTTTTTTTATTAATTTATTTCAGGCATGTCATGCTCGCATATCAACTTCCTCTGCACAACTAGGCCTTACAGAACTTCAGTATGGGATTCTTCCAGGACTTGGAGGTACTTTTATATTTTTATTAGAAGCACCATTCTCCTATTCACAATGATTCTATTTTGTGCATTGTACTCTTTGTGCTTTTACTATTCATTGTTCTTTAAATTATGTTTAGAAAACAGTTATTACAATTTTTCTTCAAGTATTTAATGTTCCCCTTGGATCAAATGGTTATCATGGGCGTAGGAGTCGGATTTCTTAGATGCACCCATAATGTTCAACAAGATGTGGGCTGTGGAGGAATAAGAACCTGATAACGGTTTCTTTGAATAAAACATAAAGGTGTTTCTATTTTTTTTTTTTCTCTTACCGCATCAATTATTCTGGCATTACATATGCTATGGGTTCTGTGAGATGTTGAGTTACTTCTAGGGTCAGTTTTGTTTGGAGTTGAGGAAGGTGCAGTGTCTCTCATGGATTGGAGTGATGTTTGAATTTAATAAAAGGTCAATGGTCTCTCTACAAACGTGGCCAGATGTGTGGTATAGCTAGATGAATGGCACATTAAAGAGCCCAAGGCTTGATAGAGATGAACAGAAGATGGAATTTGCTAATCTTTATTGTATAACAAGTATAAGGAAAGGACAGGAATGCTCGATGAGTTGTGAGACCTGGTACATTTGTGATACATTCCCCCTCTAGTACACTTTGAAATAACAGACTCCAGAAAATTCTTGAAGCCTTATTAAGAAGCCACCTGTAGACAGATGATCTGATCCTTTACTTTGTTAATAATTCATAGTGGTAACTGGTTTTGAAAATCTGATTTGCTCCAGGGACGCAAAGACTTCCACGGCTCGTGGGCCTTCCAAAAGCTCTGGAAATGATTTTGGTACGTAATCTTATGTTCTTTTGAGTTTGCAGTTTTTTGCTCTAAATGTCATGAGAACTTCCTTAGTGTGTCATCAGATGTCAAAGCGAGTGGATGGGAGAGAGGCTCGAATTTTGTCCCTCGTGGATGCCATAGCTCCAGCAGATGAGCTTCTTGAAGCAGCTCGTCAATGGGCTTTGGACATATTTGAGTTTAGAAGACCATGGGTGATTAGTCTTTATAAAACGGACAAGTTAGCGTCCCTTGAAGAAGCTAGGGCAATACTTAAGTCTGCCCGGCTCAAAGTGCAGAAACAAAATCCAAATGTAGTGCACCCATCAGTGTGCATCGATGTCATTGAACAAGGCATTGTTTCAGGCCCCCGCGATGCATTATGGAAGGTTATATTTTCTTCACATTTTTTCTGGTTGGACGGCAACTTCCTACTTGAATTTTTTGATGATTTGTTTTCTCTTGTCAGGAAGCAGAAGCTCTCCATGAACTTCGACAATCTAGTACATGCAGGAGTCTAGTCCACTTTTTCTTTGCTCAACGCCAAATTTTGAAGGTTCTGCAAATGTCTGAGATTTTTCTCTAGCCAACTCTTGGATTAAAAATTCGATGATAATTTAACTGGAATGATGAGCAAGAGTTACTTTAGAAGAAACATAAAAACGGGCCTCCTTATTCAACTATTGGTTGACTAAATCTGTTTCTCAAAATATAAGCCTATCATTTCAATGTTCCTGCATAATTAAAGTTGAAGGTCTTTTATACACTATAAATTCTGAGACACCAGTTATGTTTTTCTTTCTTTCTTTCTTTCTTTTTTTTTCTTTTTTTTAAATATTTGTTAGGAGAAAGTATTAAATACAACAGATTTACATGAGAAATGGAATTTAGCAATTTAATTACCAGCTCTATGTTTTTGTCACACTTTTGATGTACAAAAGAATCTTCTATCTAATTCCTTTTTTTTTTCACTTGTATCATTGTGTATGGTTATTAGATTCCTGGGATTTCTAAGATGAATTTGCTGCCAAGAAAAATAGAAAAGGTTGCTGTTGTTGGTGGTGGATTGATGAGCCCTGAAATAACAATAATGTTGGTTCTTAGGAACTACCAAGTTATTCTGAAAGAGAAAAACAAGAAGCAACTATTAGTAGAGATCAACAGAGTCAAAGGTAACCCCCGTCTTTGCTATTGCTGAATTTTTTTTTTTTTTTTTGTTAGAATGAGGAATAATTGCAGCTATTGTCTTTTTGCGGCAGAAAATTTGCAAACTCATTTGAAGAATGGAAAGATAACTCGTCAGGAACTTGAAAAGGCATTCAGTCTACTGAAGGGTGTTCTTGATTACGACAGCTTTAAAGATGTTGATTTAGTTATAGAGGTATGAAAAAAATGAAGAAAGTTTATACTGTTTCAAACTTTGAACCCGCTCATATTCTCTTGGTAATAAATCTCCATGCAAGTGCTGCATCAGAAAAGAGACTGGTTAATGCAGGCTAAAACCCAGGAATCAGAAACTGCTAAAACAGCTAATCGATATATTTAATAGCACAAAATAGCAGGTATTCCACGTAGCCTTAGAAGTCTTTCTCAGTAGAGTTTATAACTTTAAATAGAACTTAGTAAGAAAATTAGTCCCTTCTTCTGGTCTGGGCAGCTTCTTCACTTTGCAAAAATTACCATCTTTTGCACTTTCTAATTGCAATTGCCTTGTCTTCTGTCACCAAAGAGAATTGTTGAGCATAGGAGATGAGCCACCAAAGAACTCATGCATCATGGGTTAAAAATGGAGTGAAGCCTTGATGATAATACATTGTTGTGGTCAAATGTAGGCCTATCTGATAGTGTGCAAATGGAAAAATCATTCTTCATAAAACACATGGGCACTCTAAATATCAATACTTTTGGCAGTGATCTCCTGCTCTTGTTTGCCTCTTAGCATTATTTCCACATGATGATTTTTTTATGTGCACTAATAAATATTCCAAATCTCTACCTTCGTCATATTAAAAAGGCCAATCTCTCAGATAGGAGTCTCTATACAGCAATACTTGAAGAAAAATGAAACAGATTAAAAAAAAGGGGTTACACTGAAAGAGTGGCTGATAGAAAAGTGTTCTCTCTGGTGCAGTATGTTGTTACAATTTGTTCTGGGAATGACAAGTGAATTAGATTATGCTGACCTGGATTCCACAACTTCCTGATTTCTTCCCATTTTTAATAACTTTTAGCAGGCTGAATCCGAGAGTTTGTCAGTAAAGCAAGATATTTTTGCTGATCTTGAGAAGTTCTGTCCCCTGCATTGCATTTTTACTAGTAATAGCTCAACATTCAATTTAAATTTCATCGGCAAAAGGACCAAATGCCAGGATCGGATTGCCCAAATCCACTTTTCCTGGTAAGTATAGAGTGAGCGAATTTCTTTGACTCTATGAGTTGGTTAAAATCTTCCTCATTGTTTGGATGCAGTCCTTCTCTTGTCATGCCTCTTATGGAAATAGTTCGTACGGAGAGCACATTGCCTCAGGTTATCGTGGATTTAATAGGTTTTGGGAAGAAAATAAGGAAAACCCCAATTGTTGTCAGTGATTGGAATGGCCATGGAGTCAACAGCATGTTCATTTCATATTTGCATGCAGCAGTGGTACTCGCTGAACTAGGTGTGGATGTATACCAGATTGATCTGGCTCTTAAAAGCTTTGGGATGCAGTTCGGTCCCTTTAGGTATGTTGGATATTATGGATAGACTATTGGGCTTGTGTAACTATTTGTGTTTTTTGGGTCAATAACTTGTTAAAAAACATCATCTTCAGAATCTTAAAGAACAAAAATAGGAACAAAATTGTCAACTTTCTTTTTCACATGCACATGCCGCTATTCTGAAGCTTCACTATTTTAGGTTTGAATGTTGAGTGGATAACAAAGTTCTACCTTTTTCAGAACCTTTTCCATGTGAGATGAATGCAATCCAATTGTTCTAGATATGAGTGTTTCTGTTTCTTTCTGTTCAAGCAATGATATGTATGTGTATGAAATTACTGCAGAATGATTGATATGGTTGGATTTCAAGTTTTTGCGGTGATCAGTAAGATATTTTTTGAGAGCCTGCCAGACAGATCCTACAAATGTAAACTGATTACAGTTTTACAACAAGATGACCGTGATGGTAACTTAATGGCCTTTTCAGCTTTTCTACAGTTACTTTTTCAGTTTGCTTTTTTTGGTTTATGGTGAAGTCTATAGCTTGTGGCATTTATACCAGGTGAATGTAATGGTAAGGGTTTCTATAAATATGACAACTGCAACGAGGCTAGCCCAGATCCAGAGTTAAGGAAGTGCCTAATAAAAGCTAGGAATGCAGGCATTGTGACCATCGACTCCAAGGTCGGTCTTGCTCTCCCTCCCTCTCTCTCTCTCTCTCCAGATTAACCCATTATAAACGCCGTCGGCAACTGTAACCAATTGACCTTTAAGTGATTTATGGATTATCCGGGTTAGTTTAAGGATATAATCTCCTGCTTGTTACTCTTGTTCCTTAGAGGTTTTTATTTGTATGCACATAAATAAAACTGTATGAAAGAGCACATGGGAATTGTGTGTAGTTATTCCAATTTGTCATAAAATATTTTTAGTGGCAATTGATGGTTGATTAGCACCTCCTGTAATTACTAGTTCTATTGCCAGTTTGCTGACCCATCAATTACTAAGCTCCAGGAAGACCAAAATCACCTTTGCCTGAATAAATAGTTCCTTTCTTAAATTTCTCTAGGGTTAAAAATCTTTAGATCCTCATAGTTCTCCTTTCCCCTACTGTCACAGCTGACCAATTTGTCCGATGGGGAAATGGCTGAGATGATCCTTTTTCCTGCTTTTAATGAAGCATGCCGTAAAATCTCCGAGGGCATTGTAATTAGATCATCTGATCTTGATGTAGCCTCAGTATTGGGAATTGGATTCCCAGCATACAGGTATGCAGTTAGACCCTCTATTATGTATTCCCTTTAAATAATATGGTGCTGATTTCGTATCATCTGAACTAGGGGAGGAATCGTCTATTGGTCTAATTCCTTCGACTCCAATTATATATACTCAAGATTGAAGAAATGGTCGCAGGAATATGGAAACTTTTTCGAGCCTTGTGACTATATAGTGGAGAGATCTTCAAAGAGGCTATCTCTGGTGAGTAACATAAATCCTCTGCAAACTCTGGTTGTATTTTGGTTTGAATATTTGAGAATGAATTTGAAATCTATAATCACAAATTCATCCGTGGTCTTTGGAAGGAAGAATCTGTGATTGAGTAGAATGAATTTAAAGTCCATGACTTACTTGAAAGTTTGTGGAGATATTTATATATGAGATAAGTCATTAACGGGTGAAAAATTCATGTTGCAGGCAGATGGGTTGAAGCAGGCGAAGTCCCAATTGTAAGACATGAATGAGTATTCACTTTTGGGAACTGAGACTAAAAACATATTTGTACTCTAATCTATTAGACAGTCCTGTGTATGTATTTCTCATTTGGATGATGATATTTGTACTCTTGTAGTGCATTAATTTAAAAAGAAACTACATTAAAGACACTAATATGGACTAAGTCATAATATGTCAGAACTACGTATAGATTGTACTATGCAACTAGACGTGCGGATCGGGTTTGGTTCAATTCAATACATAATATATCGCATTACGTATAAATTATAAACATACAATTAGACGTGCGGGTTGGGTTCGGTTCAATTCGGATACGCGCCCAATTTTTTGTTTTTGGATTTATGTCATAATCTATATGTCGTAATGGTATAAGATAAATGTTGTAATGATATAATTTTTATGTACAAATTTCATAATTTTTTCAGTGAATAATGTAAACTTTTTTCACTATAAAAGTTCATGTAGTATAACTAAAACATTTATATTATAATAATTTAACATTTATAATATATAAGTATATTATATTAGTATAACTTTTATATGCAAATATCATAATCTTTATCTACTTAAAGAATAACATAAAGTTATATTATTAAAACATAAATATTATACTATTATAATATAAAAATTATGTAATTATAATATAAAGGTTTTGAAAGGTATTCTGGTTCTGTTAGGGCATCTCCAATGGTTTGCACTACTCTAATGCAGATTTTGCACTATATTAGTGCAGAATCAACATCTTTTCTCCAACAGGTCGCACTACTTTCAATACTACTTTATTTTAAATATCATTTTTATAAATTTATTAATACCAAAAATGTAATTAAAATACATATTACATGAAATAAAAGTGTAATAAAAATACATATTACATGATTAATAAAAGTGCAATAAAAATACACATTACATGAAATAAAAATATATATTACATGATTAATAAAAATGCAATAAAAATAAATATTAAATCATGAAAAAAAATGCATACGCCACTACATATTACATGATTAGTCGCCTAAATTTGAATACTTTGCCCACAAATGCTCAATCAATGCATTTCGTAGTGTGAAATTGCCTTCTGAAAATCGAATTTACCTAAATCGAGCCATAAAATTTTGAAAATATGTATTTTCATTTTCAGCTAATTCGACATCTAAAGGCTGCATTTCTCTTACATCTTAATTAAATTTAATTGAATTAATCAAATTAATATAATACAATTAAAATTTAATTAAACTAATCAAATTAATTGAATTTAATTAATTAATTAAATTAATATTTAAATTGAATTAATTAAATGTTTAATACAATAAACTTAATTTTTAGCACTACTTTATTTTTATTATTATTTATAAATAAAAAGAAGAAGAAAATGAAGTAGTGCAGCACTATTAGTAATGTAAAAATAGGAAATACACTAGAATAGTGCAAGTAATAGTGCATCGTTGGAGAAGTTTAATCCTACACTAAAACTATGTTAGTGCAGGGTTGGAGATGGTCGCACTGTAAAAGGTTATGTAAACATAACAAAAAAATTAGATTCGCTAAACTAAAATGTTAAACTAATATAACTGTAAAATTAGGGTTTGAGCGCCATGTTTGCGCGTGAGATGCACATAAGATGCATGAAATACACCTTCAGATTAGATCCATCCAATTACACGACTCTAGAATTTGTGTACCTTATACATAAAAATAATTGTTGGTATTCTAATTATCCTAGATTCGTACATATAATGCATAAAAAATAATTGTGAGTATTCTAATAATTTTAAAATTTGATGGATATAATAGTGAGTCGTCTCGCTAATTGTTTGTATGATAAAGTGTGCAGTTCACTTGATGTAGTTGAAATTTGAAAATCTATACTATATATAAAATATGAGAAATTGGTAAATTGTATTGATTTGTCATTTTTTTCTCCTAAAAATGTCACATCAAATTGTTTATTGTATATATATTTTATTTTTGATTTTTTTCTAAGCTCTAAAAAATAATATTTTATATGTAATTATGTGTTTATTTTTTTTATCATTTATAAGAAAATGTTATGATTATAATATTTAAAAAATTAATTATGGACCCTAATATTTCTAATAGAATTCACTTTCTCGCATTCTAATTTTGAATTTACTCAATATATTTTTTAGAAAATAAAAAAGAGTAAGAAGAATATTAAACAAGATTTGTCCACATATATAAATTGTGAAAAAGTTTAACACCATACACCAACATAGATCTCATAAAAAAAGAAAATCCTATTAATTAAGCATTTAGATTTAACTAAGATATATCATATCACCATAGAGTTATGTTCATTTATAAAATTACATTTTTTAGCTTGACTTGACAAATAATTTTGGTAATCGTATATTTTAATGATATAATTATATATTAATGATGTGACTAAAATTTGAAAATAATGAAATTTAAACATTATATTGACAATAAAAAATTTAAAAATTAGTTTAAAATTTTAATATATAAATGTGGAAAATAGTTTTAAAATATAAATACTAGGTGTTATAAAATGTTTAAAAGTTTGAAAACTATTATACAATCAAAATAATAATAATAAAATTTAAAATTAATTATATTAACAAGGTTTAACAATTTAAATAAAAAATATATATGTAATATTAATTGTGAAAGATATAAATTGAAATAAAAAATTGTTTAGTAAAATAATAAAAATATTTGGTAATTTATTCATAATTATTTCAAATAAATATAATTAATCTAAAAGTTGTTTAAAAAAAATTAGAATTTGTTTTAAAATAATTTGAAACATGGTTTAAAAAATCTAAAAAATAATTTGGAAGCTAAATTTTTTAAACATAAACTAAATTTTAGAATTTTTTTTTTTTTTTAACAAATCCAACTAAAAACATTGCAGAAAATTATTTATACATTCTAAAATATAAAAGAACAAAAATATGAACAAAACATATTTGCAAGTTTAGTAAATAACTTCTTAATTATTCAGAAATTAAAAGTCACAAACACAAAAGTCAAAACTATTATTATTATTTTATATTGTGTTAAATTAAGAGTCACAAACACAAAATTATTATTATTATTTTATATTGTGTTCAATTTTATTTTCGAATTGAATTATTAAATATTGATTTTATATTTATTATTTTTAAATATTGATGTTCAATTTATTATTTTATTATTGAAATTTTATTATTTTATATTGTATTGTGTTATATTTATGAATTAATTATATTTTTAATTTAATTTTGATATCATTTTTAATATATGTTATATCAAATTCATATCTATTTTAAAATTCATAATCTACTATTTACATAACATATATAATTATATCAAATTTAAAATGTTAAGTTTTAAAATTTTTTGCATTCGAAATTTTTAATTATATCAAATACAATTATTTAAATAATTTAAAAATTGAAATATTAATATTTTTAATTAATATAAATATTAAAAATTATATATATATATATATAACATTTAAATGATATATTATTATATTATGTTATTAATATTAAAAAATATAGATTTTATATAGCTTGAGTGTATTGCTAGTATGGTTAAAACCTTGAAACTATGACCACGTGGAACACAAGGCATCGAACACACACTCCTGCCCACACAGTGACACGTATACCAAAAAATGGCTTTAATGACATGTTTACATGGGAAAAATCGAGGACACTTTGGAATCAAAGCTGCAAATACTATAATAATGGGTGAGGTTATATGTATCCAAAAAATACTACACACTTCATTTTTAAAAATTAGGAAAGGTATAAAAGCACTTTTTTTTTGTCTTTTTTTTTTTTTTTTGCGTGGACAGCCAACCCTAATCAAATTCATTATTTATTTCAGACCCTTAATTCTCCAATTCTATTGTATATTCAAGGATTCTCCCTTCACCTCTCGCATAAATTAAAGAATGAACAGAGTGTGGGAGATTGATTAAAATTAACTTATCAAATTTTAATGATTATGAAGTATTTACTTAAGACTCGTGACTCACGAGTATTATTTTCAATAAGAGTGGCTGCCTTTCCAATACAAGCAGAATATCAATTCAAATTAAATGTTATTAACATTAATTATCATATTTCAAAAAATAGAAAATCGGCATTGACCAACTAACTGCCACTTACTTACCCTTCAAGATTTTCTACCAACCAAACCAACCATGAAGAACCTCAAAATTCTCATCGAATCGTCACAAAATCACTTCTCTCTACTTTAAACACCAATTCCAACACGTAAACTTGAGCTACCATTTTCAAAACTCCTCGAGTCCACCATGTCTCCCACGATTCTCCTCCTCCTACTCCTAATCTCCCTCCTTTGCGCCGCGCCGCCGTCCGCCGCCGATCCACCCACCGTTTACGATGTTCTCCAATACTACGACTTTCCGCCGGGCCTCCTTCCACTAGGCGTCACGAACTACGAAATAGACCCCAGTACCGGTGAATTCTCCGTCTATTTGAACGGAAGCTGCAGCTTCAGCATCGACGGCTACGACCTCAAGTACAAGAGCACAATCACCGGCACGATTTCTAAGGACAGAATCAAGAATTTGAAGGGGATTCAAGTGAAAGTGCTGTTTTTTTGGTTGAATATCGTTGAGGTGACCAAGGATGGCAACGAAATAGACTTCTCCGTTGGTATTGCGTCGGCGAGTTTTGAGGAGGATAGTTTTTACGAGAGCCCACAATGTGGTTGTGGATTTGACTGTGTGAACTCCGCCGCCGGAAAACGGAGCTTCGTCGAAAGGGTTTTTCCTCTTCTTCAGTATATTTAACGGAGGTGATGTTTGAGCTTCTGGATTAAGTCATTTTGGGGTGTCTGGACTGAAGTAGATTATCAAGATTGGAAGGCGACTGCATAAGCTTCTTCATCTTTGCAGGTCAGTGTTAAGCTTTTTATCAGCAATTTGTATTTTAAGCTGTACTAATATATAACTTATGTAATAAAATAGTTCATATGAACTGTAATAGGCTTATCTTCCACTTCCAATAAATAAAATTGACGCTTTAGGAGTTCTAAGTTTTTATTTTTCTCTTGTTTATCATGGTTTTTGTTTTCTAATGGAATTTACTTCCTCATTGCTTATTTTGTAATAAAAATAGGAGATCTCAGTGATGATCTTGAACAAATATGCAACATATTCTCCTAGTCGCGGGAATAAAAGGAGTAGGAAATTAAGCTTCAAATATATGTTACGTAGTTGAGGATGGGTATGAACTCAGTATATTATATGCTACACTTGGTGTAGTAGTGTTTTGCACCAAATGCAGCACGTGATTAATAGATTACTTGAATTCTAAGATTAGTTATTTTTGGTATGTTTGAGGGTAGATAAATCATGAATGCTAAGTTGCTGCTCTTCATCAAATGTTCTGACTTTTCCTACTTTGGTATGTGGCATTTAACTTTTATTATTATCGTTGTGAGATTTTAAAATACAGACTATGGTGATGATGCAGAATTATGCAGATGATGAGCCTAAACTTTAACCAGTAAAGTTAATGTTGAGCTTAAATAAATTAGGACCCAAATTACTACTTAACATATGATAGGTAGAAGAATGAATAATTTATATATTGAAAGTTTATGTGGCTACATTTCTCGCCCACTATAGCTATTTCATTGGGCTTAGGCCCAAACTAGGCCCTGAGCCTACATAGTCAATCCATGGGCCAAACTCCAATTAATGGGCCACTAGTCTACTGCATCCATAACCATCCGGTTAAAGCCCGTGAACTATCAATTCAAATATGCATCATACTGCAAATTCTTTCCTTTAATATTGATAATATCATAATTCATATATGATACGTGGCTTGCAAGCAACATTTTCTATTCCACATTGATATTATATCAAATTTTTTAAAATTATTACTACATATTAAATGTAAATATAACATCATTAATTTAATCATGATGTGTATTAAAAATATTAAAATATAAGATGAAATATCAAATTAAAATAGAAATTACTTAGTGATCAATTATGGATAAGATAGAATAAGTATTCGTTTCGTTTCTTACACTTATTTAATAGTTGACTTGAAAAGCTCTTAAAGCTGATTGACCGTATAAGACAGTTGAGAGATGGCTATTCGTTTCTTCAAGTGATATAAGTTGACTTTTTCGAGTCCAGTGTTTATTCATTGTTTAGTTATTGTGGAAGTTGATAACTATTAGAGCACATTATATGAAAGTGATTTCAATGAATGTGGTTCACTGCGATTTGAATTTAATACTGATGAACTTGAAATCATTATTATTTAGATAAAAATAAGCCATGTGGGATATCGGATCCACCTGTTGATAAAAATAATTAACAATTGCAACTTCCTTAAATTCTCTATTTTCAAATAAATTGAGCTAACTTGTTTCAAAAGATATATGATTTTATAAGATTGTTTAATGAATTAAGACAACTTCAATTTTATAAAACCGGTTAATCCACAACCCTTAATCACAATTGAGAGGAGTTTTTTGTATTTTTAAAGAACAACTTAGTGAATTCCAAAAGGAAACCTATGAGATTATGCCCTTATATATTTATTATCCTTGGGATTGTGTTGTCTTGCATGGATCCAATATTTTTCTCAGTAAAATTAGTGATATGAAAGGATAAGAACAAGTAGATATCGAACTCGAAAAATAATCAGTATTTTGAAACAAGAAAGTTGGAAAAATAAAAATAAGGCATTCAATCAGGTTAATCTATCGATCATACAAAGATCAACTCATCTTAATTACATACTCGGAACTGATCATAATAAAATAATAATATGTTCAAAGAACACAAAATCAATCATATCACTAATAGATAAAGATGAGATTCTTTATCATTTTATAATATTTAAATACATTATTTAATCATTTCATTATTATTATATATGCATATCATGTAAGTATCATATTGTGGGAAGCAACGTATTTGATCTTCTCATATATTGCGTTGATACATATTGTAGTGGAAATATATTGTTTGTATTTGCAGTTTTGAAAAATATAATCAATACAAATTCCAATCAAGCCCAAAACTGCACAACTATAAATAATTTATAAATTAGATAGATAAATAATTTTAATTCATAAAAATATGATCTTCGCTTGCTAGTAGTATGATTCTAAACCTGTTATCAAAACATTGATTTACGTGATGACTCTTTAACTCTTTAAACATAATTTTTCATATAATTAAATCTTGGAGCAAATAATTAGTGAAATTAAATTAGTTTATAAGTGAGTTGATTTGGTTTATAGCGGAAAACAGCCCAGCTAATCTCATATAGTTAGTTGTATGTTTAAGCACAAACAATTTCCACAAACAGTCCATTTTATTCGAGTAAAATAGAAACTGTAACGCATATATAAAAAAAAAAGCTCGTTAAAACAAAGTAGAGATAACAGAGAACATATAGAGTAGTATCTTTAATCTAATTCTGTCTAACATTGTTGTTGACGAGCATGGCCCGCAGCTCAGCAGCATCGGTTTGCTTGACCTGATTCTCGGGTCGGTAGTATCCGGTAACGGGGTCGGGCACCCATGAAATCTGGGTCGAGTCTTTGTTCAACATGTTGGTTCTAAGGGTGCTTGATTCTGATGCAGCAGCAGCAGCAGCAGCATATCCTCTCTTGCTCACAACCTCTGAGATTCTGTTGATGATGAAGGCAGAGACTGTCTTAGCACTCGAGAAAGATGGAGCCATTTTTTATTGTGTGAAAATATATAGGAGATCCAGAGATTATTTGAAAAGTAGCTAGCTAGCAGAAAATTGAGTATGTTAAAATCTTTTGCAGCTAGCTACTGTTTCTTTATCTCTCTCTCTGCATTTGATAGAAGAGGCAGCCTTTATTTATAGAGAGAGAGAGGGCAAGTGGAGAATATGGAACTTGGAAGGAAATGAAGAATTCCAATAATGATAATTATTAGTAAACTATAATTAATAAATTTGGAAGGGGTCAAATTAAACTTGGAGACCTCATTCATCTGAATCTGTCTCTTTCACCTGTATGATTAATGATTGTATCGATACATTTGTTATATTTATATTCAATTGATATTTTATCTTTATAAATATATAGATTATATATGATAATTAGGTTTGAATTTAAATTACATTAATTTCTATTTATTATTTTTATACTCCCTCCCAGTCTTCTACTTCATTAAAAAAAAAAAAAAATGAATCTACCTAATATCACTACCTCAATTTACAATGGCCATCATGATTTTTTTTATTTTTTTTAACTTCTTTTGGCAAAATGCTATATTTAGTTAATAACCTCATTAATATCTTTACGTCATTATTGAAGACAAAAATGTCCAAGGGTGTTATTGTTTTTGTCCATTAAAAGATAGAACTCAATTTCTTAACGCCGACAATTTATCAAAGCTAATAAAAAAGCAGTTATATTAATTTTATAAATTAAATGTAAATGAATGAAACAAATTAATTAGTTTTTAAATATCCAAATTGCCATCAATTTGGTTGTTTAATCACTTAATGTGTGAATTTCGTAAGAAGTGTAGTCAAGAAATGGGAAGTTTAAATAGATGTTCCTTTTTGCAAAATAATCATCTAATATTTTTTTTCTTTCAAAAATATCACTAATGACTTCGTATATACTCACGTACTATTATGAACGTAATAACGTTCGATCATACACGACTAAACTGAGAGTAAGACAATGGATTACAATTTTAAATAAAACTGAATATTGGAAGATATTTTTACAAGCGGTATTAGTATATTAATTTAGTATTTTAATGAATTTTCCTAGAAAAAGGTAATTGATGAGGAATGCCACCACATAGTGAAGAAATTTCTAGGAGGGGGGGCCTACCCAGGTGGCGAAAATCGAACGGTCCATTTGGTAATAAATATCTAGTGTATAGGATACAGGTGTCGGTTTCGGTTGGCGGCGTCAAGGAAACTACTGCCATTTTCAAGTCAACATTCAACGCAACTTCTTGCGCGCCTCTTTCTTCTTTCTTTCTTTTTTTTTTTTCTTTTTCCCACTAATCTTTATTTATTAAAAAGATTTTTGTATCTTTATTAAATAAAATAAAAATTGTACTAAAAAATATGACTTCTTTTAGGGGATGAGGTATTATTTTTGGTAAAAATGGTGCTTAATGCTAAAAACTCTTGACATACAAACAATCTAATTCAATAAGATTTAATATAATTAATTATATGAGTGTATGTATTTCCAAATATAGGTTGAAAAATCGTGGCCCTTGTTACAATGAAGATGAATCTATAAATAACATTTTGTTGTGGGTATCTTTTTTTTTTTTTTTTTAAGTTTTAAAAGCATTATGAAATTAAATACTTTAAAGCCCTTGATAAATTCTCAATATTTTGTGTTTTTCTTATCCCACAAAGATGGCACAAGTTAAGAGCTGGTGGTCAATATAGCTAAAAGATTAAACATTTGATACTTTTGTTTCTCATTAGTTATTTTATTAAGGTAGTTATTGTGAAATAATATAAATTAACCAGTATGTGGATCAAATCTTAAACACACAATTTACATGGTAATAATTTAGAGGATTGTTATTCTCAATTTAATTAAAAATAAGCTTGAAAATGGGTTTTAAAAAAATTAAAACTAAGGCTACATAGGAAGGAAAATTAAATATATGGTCAATATGGTAAGTGATTATTGAAAACTCTCACTCATAGTCATAGATCGTGAGGGGCTCAACTCTGAAGGGGCCATTGAAATATTGATATGTGGAGAAATAGAATCCCTTCAAATTACGAGAGAGAGAATTATTTCAATAAATTAATAATGGTAATTCAAATATTGAAAGGACTTCAATTATCTGAAAATTTGAAATCGTTATAGTTTTGGCTTTTTAGACAACCAAGAGACATTTGTTATCTGAGGATGTACTCTGCCCAAAATGATGGTCCATTCTTAAATTCCAAACAAAAATGAAGCAGAGAAATTTTATTTGTAAATTAATACCACTTATTCCAGAGATATTATTTGATTGTTGTGGCTTATGATGATCTTACCTTTTGTGGTTGGAAAATGGTTTAGATATTAAATCCTCTAATATGCATGCATGTCTTAGAAATGTTGGTCTGATTTCTTGATATTTTGGATGAATATATTAGAGATGGAAATAAAAATCAGAAAACTAAAGTATGTGATATTTAAATTGAGATTCGTGGTTGAAAGTCTTTCTATACTTAATATTATTACAAATAAATTTTATCAAATTTCATTGGACTTATACTATTACAGATTAAATTTAATTAAAATTTTCGTTCAATAAGATTTGAGATCAAATTAAAGTTAATTATCAACAAAATAATAAAACTAGCATAAAAAATCAAAATTTCAAAACCTCCATTATAATTACACTAGTAATAACTAAAGCTAACCACAGTTCCATTTGATTACCAAATCCAAATTAATTCAAATATAGGTTTTCGAGTCACAATAAAAAACAAAACCAAAATTATCGATGAAAAAATCCAACTATACTCAATACCATCAAAATATAACCTAAGGTTTCTGTCAAAAAAAAAAAAAAAAAAGGTTCCAAATCGCCATGTGGAAGTAGTAGCTAGACGTTTCAAGAAGAAGAAGAAAACAATTAAAATAACAAGTATGTGAGAAAATTAATGTGATGTCACTTTAAAAGAACATTAGATACTCATATAGTATGGTCAATTAATATTAAATTAGTGTGACATCTAAATATTGTTAAATTGCAGCTGAAATCTCGCCTAAAAGTTAAGTTGATACCCCAAATTTGCGACAATTAATTCAATATTTTAATCCCACCGCCGCTGAGCTCTTGTAATCTGACTTAACAGGGGAAAAAAAAAAAAAAAAAATTTTAATCCCAACGCCTTATCTCTATTCTTCCACAATAATTTTAATAGTAATTATTACTCCCTTCGTCCCGAATTACTTTACACATTAAATTGAGCACAATTTTTAAGAAAAAGTGAATATTTGTTTTTTGATTGAGGATATAATGGTCAAATTTATTTTTTCTAATGAAGTGATTAGTTTAATATTAAATGGCATTGTGTGAGAAAAAGTAATGACATTGTGTGTAAATAAGTGTGTATTGTGAGGGTAAGAATTATGATAAATTTTACCATTTTTGAGTGTGCAAAGTGTTTGGGGACAAATTAAAAAGAAAAATGTGTAAAGTATTAAGGGACGGAGGGAGTATTTCTTTAAATCCTTGTACACAAACAACCGGCAAATGGAATCTGTTATCCCATCTTAGGACTATTGCGATTATTAAATAAAGAATATTTGGCTGATCATTTAACTGCAACTTCATTAGAATTGATCCGTATATATATCCTCCATAACATATGTTTGAAGATAATCTTGGTTTATAGTGCACCAAACAATGTCAATTACAATGGGAAAACAGAAAATAAAACTGTTACAAAATTCAAATGTTTTCTCAAATGTCGTCACACTGCACATAACAGATTTTGAAACCGAATGTTGCCGATAACGTTGGCAACACTGCAAACAATACTGTGACAACAGAAACTTGAAACACCTTCAAACTTTTTAACTATGTAAGATTTTCGAGCTTTGACTACGTATAAGATCCAAAGAACAGCAGCAGCAACTCTGCACAAGAAATCCTTCAAATACACCAAAATAAATTTTGGAAAGTCGAGTCAAGAAGACATTTCCTCTCAAAAACGAACACGTCCCGACTAATGCTCACGGTACGACATGATGTTCCCAAAGGTAAAACGACTTACGTCTTCTAGTTAGTAGTACCACAAAACTAGAAGTACCAACGAACTAAAATAGTGGAAGAATTAGATCGCACTTCTATATGCTCAAACAATGTAAGATTGATTTTGCAAAGATGCTATGAGAATGATCTTTTAGCAAGAATTTTGTGCTCTCAATGCTGTATAATGCTTGTTTCATGCTTATAAAAAAGAATGAAAACTATGCCCTATTTATAGGCACATCCACCAAGTGAAGGGACACCTTATCTTAATGAGCATTTAAGGCATTTAAGCCTACTAAGTAAGTGGAGCTCTCTACTATCTTACACCATCAGTTACAGAGGATTTGGAAGACCATTAGCTACTAGGGCTTCGAGATGGGCTTCCCCAAATGGACTACCCAATGGACTTTTACGTTTTGGGCTTTACAGACGAGCGATATTGCCCGTAATGTTGTTAACATCAGTCACAACATCTGACCACCAGACAGGTTTTGGTCACTAACTTTGTACATGAATTTCCACTTACCGAAAATCGATTTTAAAAGTGTAAATGCACTACGATCATCTACTCAAGACGTAGAACGATCTTTTGCCCTTTACTTTCACATTTGCCTAACTTTAACTCCTCAAAATAATGGTCAAACACGTATGGTCAAGACTTCCTACAAAAGTCAACATTGACCCACACTTCTAATTGGATTAAAACCAATTTTGTCCAACAGATAAAATACCTCTTTAATATTCATTTTTATAACCATGATACTAAAAGAAAATATGGGGTAGATTGAAAGTGAGCGATGAAAGTAGTCATTTTCTGGCATTTTGATAAGTGTGAATGTAAAGAATTTTTAATGAAACTGGAATGACAAAATTAGTGATGATGATAGGCAGAAAACCAAAGGGACCAAACATATAAACCTCGTCAACCATATAATATATACATATGTCAGTTAATTCATGTAGCAACTTCATTAATCCTATGTAGCGATTTTGATTTTCTTGTTTTTAGTACTTACCAAGTCTGAGCTCTAGCTCAACAAAAACTGAACTTCAATCTAACAAAACGTATATCCAATTTTTTTTATTTTTTTATCGAATGAATCAAGTTCAAACAAAATGTAGAATCGAGAGTTAAGAGAGATTAAAAATGGTTGTTTGAATAGATAGGAGAAGAATATTAGAAAAACCAAGCACGTGATGACATTGTTGAGGAATGCAGATAAGATGGGTTTAGAAAGGGTGTTAGAAGAGATAGAAAGGATACATTGTTGAAGTAAGGTAGCCATATGGGATGTCGGATTCTTTTTATATTTCTCAAAGACAAGATAATATTCCTTATTTCATTTCCAAATACATAGCAATAATTAAGATGTATGTGGTATTAAAACATCTTAAGATGTTTAAAATTTTATAATTTTTCAAAAGTGTTTGATAATTTTGTAATGAGTTTGTCAAATGATAAAGTTTAAAAGAGTTAGTCGAAAATAAGATTTGATTATAGAAATGAGATGGGTTCTCCTTAATTGAAAAATAAATAAATTATAAGTTTTAACATTCATTTTAAGATGAAATAAAATCTTATATTTATATATCTACCAAACATTGTTATAGAACTTATAAACTACTAAATATTTTATAAGGAGCCTATAAGCTCACTTTTCATCATTTTATTTATCAACACTTCAACAATATATTTTTCGTATAAGATTTTAAATTCTAAAAACATTCGATTTAATATTTTTTATAAATAAAATTATATATAGCTAATATATATAGTTACAGTCTTGTTATCCTAATTATCATAGAAATATTAATATGTGTTCATAATTGATGTATTAAAAATCTAATTTAACTACTAATTTTACTTTTCATATAATGGGGAATAAAATCATTACATGTTGGGGATATTTTATCATAGATAATGTATACTCTGAATTGTGAATAGTACATATTATTCTATTTACAAACTCTATCTATAAAAAGAATAATCTATAGATATTAAATAAGTGTAGCATGATTGTTACATTGAAATGTGGCATAAAGCGTGTGAAGATAGAGGAATTAGGCAACAATGAAATAAATGAATTAAAATATGTTTCTAATTATGTTATGCTAACAATCGGCAACGCGTTAATATTCCAAATGCCAACAAGATTAGGTCAATAGACTCTATTCTTTTATTTGTCGTCTACCTTAAAAAACAAATAAACACCATTTAAATATTCTTACGTGACTAGAAAATAAAGTAAACCTAAAACTCAAACCATCATAATTTTTTAAACTTAGACATCAGGATTTTAGTAATTCAAAAAATCGAAAGGACTTCTTCATCTTTAAAATTGGAACCCATCATAGTTTTTGGCCTTCTAGACATCCAAGAGAGTTTTTATTTGTGGATGAACTCTAGCCAAGGTTATGGTCTATTCTTGTAAAGTCCCAAATGAAACATAAAATAAAGAGGATTTGTTTATAACAAATCAATTATTGTAAATATTTTATTGTAGTGCCTCATGATAATCATACCACTTGTGGCTCAAAAGGGTTAAATAATAAATGCTAATATGCTAATTATAGAAATTTTTGTTTTGTTTTTTTTTGTATATTTTGTAGGACCATATATTTAGAGATGGTGAATGATGAATCAAATTAAGTATCTGTATCTTGAATTGAGGTCTGTCGTTGAAAGTCTATTTGAAAGTTATAATAAATGAAATCAAGTTTCGATACAAACTTTCATTTTTCTAAAGGTCCCTGTGGCTGGTGTCATCACTGAGAAAATATCAAAATAGAGACAAAAAATATTGATTTAAATTCACAGAATATCAAGCATATAAATCACAAATTTGAAATCGAAATGTGAATCAATAAAATGCTGGTTGCAGAAGTCTCTAAATCGCATTTTTCGTCTCTAACACAAAATTTATAGACCGAATTACAAACAAATTTGAGATAGGTTATGTTTATCTTTAATATTCTGTCACTAATTGGATGTTAATGCGATAATAATTTGTTAAGCCACTATCTATCCTTAATTTGTTTCTATTTTGTCGTTATTTTATGACAAATTATATTTCGCTAATTTTTTTTCTCTAACTCACAAATTTCTCATAGCGTTAGCTCAAGTTCAAATTTACCTAGTTAATAATGACAAAATATTTATGAAAAGACCTCAAATTATTATGACTCAATCATACCATTCCTAGTTAAAGCTCATAGAAGCTTCATACAATTAACTATAAGGCCAAACTCGAACATAATCTTTTGAGTTACAACAGAAAATAGTAAGATGGAATATCAATATACTTGATTTGATTTAATGAGCATACACATTAAAACATAACCTCATGGTTTTACAAGAACAAATGTTTTGCATGTATCGGATTAACATGTACTAAAAGAAGGTTTAATACATTTAAAGAGAAGAGCAGATTATCAAACAGAAAAGATTATGGAATTATCAAACCTGGAGTCTGTCTATTCAGAGCTCTTCAAAGCCTTCTTCATCACACCCTTCTTCTATCCTCTGGAACTCTCTCCTCCAGATTTCCATCTGCAAGATTTTGCATCTCTGTTAAAATTCTCATATAAGACAATAAAAACAACATAAAAAGAGCAATCTGCAGCAGGAAGGACATTCCAAGCATCATTATTCTTCCTCATTTTTGGAGTAATCTAGTAAATAGAAAGAAAAAAAATTGTAGAGAGATTACTTGATATAAGAAATGTAAAATTCAAGAGAATGCATGTGTGATAATATAGTTTGAAATGATAAACATGATGTAAAAACAAGAAATATTCAGACAAGTTCATAGCCACAAGCAATGTAGATGCATGACGGGACTTCAAATCATCAGTAATATTCTACTCATGTATTTCAAAATTTTAATTTTTCATGGTGTATTCATATCATGACCTATTGTTGTGGCCAAGATTTGTGTGAGATTGTTAGTGTTGATTAATTTTTCATTTTATCCACTGTTCACGAAAACGAATTAAAGGAGAATCGACAAGATAATTTAATTCTCGAGCAACTACTTGCTCTACAGATGAGTCTGGCAGATGAATTATTTCCGGGATAAGCATTGGGATAAATTGCATGAGTCCATTGGAATGAAAAGCTACTCAGCTTTGAGAAGAAAGTTTGAATAGGGAATATTCTGTGACTCCTAAATAGTACTCCCTCTGTCCAAAAAAAATGACTTCTTTCTCTTTTGGAACAAGAGGAGAGGGAGTAATAAGTTTTAGCAATCACAGAGTCTTGCACATTCAGACATTCCTCTCAAAGTAGCCATCTAGTGATTTCCTTGATTCTCCAATTCCCCTTCTTTTACCTCATCAGATAGAATGAATAATACTTTGAATATCCCACAAATGTTGGGGACATAAACAAGTTTTCAGCAGTATCGCCTGATAGTATACAGACATGATTCCGGTACTAATGATGGTTATAGGATTTATAAAACTTAATTCCATAGTGGTAGAGTATGTTAATGGCACAAAACAAACAATCTAAGTGAGAGAAGGAAATAAGGAAGAGTTAAAATGTTTAGGAAAAAGAATGCTGGGAGTTGGGATAGCAAAGTAGGAATGAAGGTGATTAAAGATAACATATCAACTTTATCTTCAAACTTTTAGTATTTGAAAGCCTATCGGGACTATCTTGGTTCTCACCACCTAACCAACTTTAAATGCAGCTTAAATGTTTCTCTAGATTTGGCTATTTTTTTGACATAAATCTCATATACATTTTTTTAACAACAAACTTCTTGATTTCTTACCACGAGCTTGTAGCTCAAGTGGTATCCCACCTTTATAAAGGTGCAGATTGTGGGGACCCAGGTTCGAACTCGGGTCACGCAAGTTTTCTAGTTCTTATTGTTACCCTCCCTTCCACTCCCCCAAACTCATTAAAAAAAAATTCTTGATTTCTTGATTTCTTTAGAGAAATGAGCTCAATAATGACTTCTCAAGAGATCTTAACATGGAAAATTATGTTAACCTGATCATCAGAAAACTGCAGCTGCTCGGCCATGAAAAGTATATTTTTGTGGCCATTGGATGGTTCTTTCCGGAGGTTTCTTGCAAATTCGCCATAATCAATGATCTCTGCTCGTAGACCGTGGCTCATGAAAAGCTTTTCCATCCATGACATTCCTGTGGACTAAACCAACAAAAGAAACAGATGATCGTTGCCTCGATGGGGGTGGTGGATCAAAATCTAAACAGAGTTTCTTTATTTTTTAAATAAAATCTAAATAGAGGTTATTTTTCTGGCAACACTAAAGGTAACTCACCTTGATGCCGATTTCAGTTTCAACCAACCAACTAGGCAGTTCTCCAAAGAAAAAACATCCTTTCATGGCCAAACTACTTATAAATGCCAGAATATCTTCGAGTTCAGCTATCGTCATTATTGGAAATCCCTGCAAGATTGGAAAAAGAAACCACTATAGCGTATGACTTCTAAACGAAAACAAGTAAGAGGTAGCAGCATGCTATCATCTAGACTTGGCCATGGACACAAAACGATGTTCTAAAGGAGACCAGAGAAAATGCTGAATTTCAGGAAAGTAATTCAGTTAATCAATAACAGAGTTTAATCACCTGGAAAACCCACAGACTAGGTCTAGCGCCATTAAATCCTTTACTCCGTAAAACCTGTTGAATATCGGTGGTTTCAGCTGGAACATGAAAGAAAAAGCATCTTCTTGGAACCTTAGCACCAACATCTAATGAATTCCGCCAAAAATGAAAAATAAAAAAGTTTACTTTTAGAAAACATTCTTGTCCTCGGACAGATATGAAAATGAGGAAAGAACCTTTTAGTGTAAAGAACTGATAAAAGGTTTCATATTCTCCCTGTGCTGGAGACAAAACACATGATTTCAAAGAAATTAACTTGAATCTAACATCATCAACAGAACGATATAACAATCACCAGGTTCGGAACTTGACTGACAACTAACTCATCAGTCTCATTAGAGCTTGTAATAACTTCACTAACGTATGGAATCAGGCAGAATACAAATATTGCTTGCACTTTTACTTACCAAGAAAAGCATTACCGACATTATTATTATTCTTCTAAACCATTTAATACCATAATGTTTGGAAACTGAGTGATACTAACAAATTTAAAAATTCACAATCTGAAGTCTACAAGATGTTGATAAAATGCAAAACCTTCAAGTTTTTGAATTGATCTTCTAAATATTCTGTCTGGAGATATATCGAATAGCATTGTTGATGCTGGCCAATTAAGCCTGTAGGGACGAGTATCCATGCCATCAGTCAATAAAACAACCTGCAACAAGTAAGAAGACAACCATACATATGACTTCTAAAACTCTTGTAAAACTATCATCTTGGCCTTCAACATGCATAGGTGCGATACCTGCCTAAGCTCATCAATTTCATGTATAATGCTGAGCAGTTTGTCGTCGATAAACTTGGTTGCAAGGCAGTGTTTGTGCAAAACCTGATTCACATCCATTTGAATATCAGATGGAAGAAGGCATCTGATGTATGGGTCTATGATTAGAGGATCTGCCCAAACAAACAAAGAATCAAAAGAGCATCTTCTTCACATTGTAACTAAAAAAGTTCCAAAACAAATAGAAGTAAACATTCGACGTGCTTATTACTCACTCCATCCTAATAAGTTTCAATTCAGAAAATTTAAGTCAAAAGAAATAAAGAAAAACTGATTCTGCAACAGCCCATTAAATTTTTGGACAAGAGTTTTGAAAATAAGGTAGTGACTAGAAAGAAAGAACTTTATAATGGGTCATTATATTGTGATGAGAAATACTGTTTCGTAGCAATGAGGTGGACTTCAACTTCTGGCTTGCGCCTCATGAAAAATTAGCATAAAACTTTAACTATATATCTCAATATGTACAAAATTTTAATACACAACATCCAACAAAAAACTCTCAGTTGCCATGTAGTTGTTTGACAAAATGCCTGAAAGGATATTATGCAAAACAAAAAACAACGTCGATATGAATCCAGAGAGATAGAGATAGAGAGAGATAGATAAAGAGAGAGAGAGAGAGAGAGAGAGAGGATTGTGCCTGTACGAAGGGTCTCCTGGAAACGAAGAGCAGCGCGGTCCATAGCGACTTGGAAATAAGGGTCATCTTCTTCCTTGTGAAGTCTGCAATTGAAGGCCCAATTTCTGCATTGCTGGGGAGAATGAAACAGCCATGGCATTGGGGCTGCTAGTGGAGTTGCCGCCGGCTGCGGAAAGCGCAGAAACTGTTTCATAATATTTTTTTGGATTTGTTTCAGATGCTATTATACAGCTCCTTTTGCTAAATGCTAACTCAACAGTATATATCTTAACAACATGCCACACTTTGTAATATATTAACATTCCCCGATTTTCTTTTTCTTAATCATTACAAAGTACAAATACAATTAATCTTCATCTGCCGATTCAATTTTGAAAAATGATCCATCGCATCACAAACTTCAACCACTTATTTTATAAATTTAGAGATCAAGACCTCGAACTGTGAGCCAAAAAAACCAAATAAATAAATTCAACAATTTCAAAGAAAAATGCAACACTAAGATTCAATGTTCCAACGGTTAGAAACACCGTTCCAATTATGGTTTTACCATTTCAAAAAATCGTGAAAGGTCAAACCAAAATCAAACCTTAAGAGTTCCAATTTTGATTCTAGTTTGTAAACCGATGGTTCTAGTTCAAACAACCGGTTTTGTGATTTTAATTTCTTTATTTTTTTTACAAATTAAATTTGCATACAAATATTACAATTATTCGTATATTACAACATTATAATTTTTTTGAATTGATACTTTGATATAAATGAAAAATTAAAACTTACATTTACAAGTTATAACTATACAACATTACAATTTACAAGTTACAACTTCAAATATAAGATATTATAATTTAAATACAATGAAATATAAATCATAATCCTAAAAAAATTACAACTTATAATACATATTAAGCATAATAACAATACAACTTAAAAATGAAAGACTAAAATAACATAAATATACAATATCATTTATATATAAAATTGAAATTATTAAAAAAAAAGAGATAAACAAACCGTTGATTGCCGATTTGAAATTATCCCGAATTGAAATCGAACCACGATTCACGATTTTGATTTTGAACCGAAACCGGGTCAACAGATTTCCGAATCGTTGACCCCGATTCGGTTTCAATTTTCAAACTGGATGAGCACCACTATTAAGAAAAAAATATATAAGATCTACACTTAGATACAATTGTGTCTAAAGAAACAGCAGATGTTAAACTTGTGGCCTGCTGCTATAGGAAAAGATTTTACTGTTTACATTTTACACGACATGAATAGCTTGAGCTAGACTGAGCTCATGAAGAGATAAGTTATTAAATAACGCCAGAAACACGTAAAGATGACAATATGACGAAAATAAGCCATAGCATCATCAAATAAACACTAGTCATCCAGGCCCAGTGTCTTGGACCTCCCAGTTCTGCACCCAAAGTAAGACGCCTAAATACCAATACTCCGATACAGCCAACTGATGTAGCGAAGAACATGAGCAAGGAGAAGCTGAGTCCCCCTGCATTCTCTATCCTTAACGGTTCTTTGTATGCTATGAAGTTGTATAGTGTATCGATGAGCCATGGCACACCAATGCCTACGTATATATTCACTGAATTGCTGCATAAACACAAGTGAATCATCATATGTTACATGTAATGTAGTGGAGTTAGGATCTGAGGCTTTTGTGTGCTATACTTCAGATAAGACATTATCAAAGACCTCATTTTGGGCCGAAAAAGCATCATGCAAACACTAGTAGGGAAAACACAGAAATAAGATTTCATAGGATCTTGATGATTTAAACAACTTATGATCATGTTTACTGATTTCTGTTCTAAGTTCTTGCATGCACTAAATATGGGAATTGCACCAAGAGATTCTAAAGGAATCTGGAGATTGCATTTAAAGAATATGAGATGTTAAAGGAACCTGCAAGTGATATTAGCTATGGCAGAGTCCGCTGTTAACTGTCGCTCTGCTGCAATTTTGCTTGCCACTAAGTCAGGCCATGACGTGCCAGCAGCCAAAGCTGTCAATGCTATGACGTAAGCATTAATACCTGCACATGGACATTACATATTTTGTTAGGGGTGAGGGGTAGATAGATAGATCGAGAGAGAGGGGGGGGAGGGGGGGGAGAGAACCTGTAACACAGCTGATAAGATCTGTGAGCTTTGTCACAACATATGCTATCCCACTGATGAAAGCTAAAGAAAAAATGAAAGCAATCCATCCGTGAGCAATCTGATAAGGAGGTACAAAAGCAAACAGTAATCTCCATGGTGCAAGGAGCAACTGCCAAAAAGTTTTTGCAAGACGGAGGCATGTATTATTCAATTTTCTTGATTCTGTGCTCTCCAACTGTTCAAGGAAGAAAGCAACTTTTCAGAGAAACAAAAACATTTAAGTGAAAATAATGACATACAAGGATAATGGTTAGAGTACAAATAAGATGATGGTTGCCACCCCATCTTAATGAAAGAAAAGTAGGCAAAATAAATCACAAAAAGAGTACCGTGAGGGCATCAATAAACTGCTGCTTCCAGTTGGAGAGTAGACTATCCTTATCAGGAATCTTGTCACCACGAGATTGCTCTGAGAAGGATTCAGCAATGTCAGTATCACTCATGTTTTTGTATTCATGGCCTGCAGTTTAGAATGAATGAATTGTGCAAATAAATACCTTAATGGATATATGCAATGGGAAAATTTAGTGACAGTGATAACCACAAAAGCTCTTTCAGCAAATGGTCCTCAGCATTTGCCACAGCATACTATTGAACATGCAGAGCATTGACTTACTCTGCAGATATCATCTACCATATCTATATCTTACTAGCTGACAGTTCATATCTACAGCTATGTAAATAATTCAATATCTAAAATTTATCCATATTCAAGAAAAATAGTTCAAAAACACTCATCTGGGCAACTTAGATCACCTTAAAATCTTTTCTTAGTTTTCTATTAGTCCCCTTCTTCATTATGCAAAATTTTATCTGTTATTATATCCTCACAAGTCACACGTGATCCTCCAGCAACTTTTGAAACCAGAGAAAATTATATTTGACCTCCTGCAACTTTTAAACCAGAGAAAAATTGATTTGACCTCCTTTAATAGTATAATGTTATTGCTGAAGTCCAATTTTATTTTTATATTTTTAATTGCATTACATTTCCCCTGCATTTAACTTAGTCAGCATGTCTGTCCTTTCCATCACTAACAATCTAGGTATGATGTCAAACACAAGTGACTTGCACATGATTGTTGCATTTATAATGTTCTCCTTATTAAAAGAAGGGGATTAATAGAGGGGGCAAATTATAAGAAAACAAACAGTATGTTCTATTGATGGCAACCCCATCTCTGATCTCCTAAATCATCATGACATCCATATTCGATAATATCCTATCTTAGAGAAATCATATATTCTCATTATGTCCCGCACAAATCAATTTTTATAACATGAGACGTAAGATGGTAGTAAAACAGAAAAATATGGGCTTCAAAAGTTGGATGCAACTCCAAGGGCAAGGTGGAAGACACCTTTTTATCATTAAGGCTCCAAGTAAAAGAAGCACATTACAGATCCCATAAACGAAAAACGAAGGAAGAACGAGGAAAACAGTAGAAGGAAATGATGAATTAGAAATTATGTTACATTAACAAGGATTACCTGTGTTGCCAGAATGGATAGAGAAAATGTCAACAATATTCCTATCTCTATCTTCATCAACTTCATGCATTTCAGAGTACTTATCAAGGGCCTTATTTGCATTTCTGTTTCCAGGAGTTTCAGCAGGTACCCATTCTTCTGGCCTCTCATCTCTCGTCCTAATCAATGAAAGTGATGCCGGAAGTAGAAACTCATACATACATTCTCGTCTTTTCGGATAATAAATAAGCTCTAGGCTATTTAATTAGGCAGAGGGAGAACTTATAAAGTTTATTTACATGGGCAGAGACACATATGGCCAACGCTTATCTTGAGCATAGGCATGTGTAAGCAGCAGACCATATTGCAGTACTGTCAATAAAGCTTCCCAGAGTGTAATGACATTTGGGGTCCATACCTGCAATTGAAGTTAGACTTCAACAGAAAGCTAGCAAAGTAATTAAAGGAAAATGTCATATATCTCACTAGAAAAGATTCCTCATGATCTGCATTGTATCGAGGGAAATGCCAAATGAGTAAGAGAGTTCATATCCACAGATATGAGCTCTCATCACATAGCCAATGAGTTATCTTCCAATCTGTAAATTTGTAGTAAAATTATTTCAAAGGATACAAGTATGACCTTTAATATTATATACAGCCAGATGTAAGCCCAGAAAGACCAAACGAGCTCTACAAGCCAAACTCCAATATCTGATATTTTTTTCAGTTCTCCAGATTTAGGCACAACAATGCAGACCGCGTGAATTGGAAATAGATCAAAAGCAGCAGAACCAATAAGTGTTCCTGGACCTAAACCTGTTTAAAATTTTGATAATCACCAGTAACTTTTCCAAGTAAAATTCAATATTCTCCATAGAAATATGGCAACTTCCAGGTTGTTTTACGATTCAAAAATTAAAAAAGAAAGGAAGATTTCAGAGTGATAATGAAGAATCTGTAACTTTTTGGTAGAGTTTCATGGTGAAGAATTGGTAATTTGGTAGTATACACTAATTCAATATAGTACTGAATGCAATGGCTAGCTACGAAATAACATATATGCAGAAAATGATTGAATATGGTGTTCCGCGGAGTTTGAAAGGTATTGAAGAGAAAATTTAGCTTTCACAGGAAAACTTTCCTTTGAAATCTATAGTGGACATCTGGACATGAAGAAAACACTAGCTGCAGTGGCACAAATGAATAGATATTTTAATATAGTTTAGTTCAAAGACATAAAAAGTTCAAATACATTTAATATAAAAGAGGGACGGACCTCCAGCATACAAGTTTCCAAGATTCCTTATTGCATCAATAGTTGCCAAAGAAATCTGGGGAAAGCTAGTCCCAAATGCCAGCAGAGCAATGTCGGCTACTGCATAATTCCAAACCTTTTTCTGTCTAACAACTTTAGTATTTGTAACAGGATCTATCTCTTCAACTGTTCGAGAATGCTTTACCACATTTTCCATGGATCGGAAAAAACGATCAGTAATAGCTGATAGTCCGATGAAACAGTAAGCAAGGGCCACAAAGTATAAGAAGGCCCGAAAACCATTGCCCAGAATAGTTTCAACATGGAAAAGCAGATAAAATTGGCACTTCACTTGACCAAAGTTATCCAAACCGTCATTCGTGCTCAAAAAATTGGTATTATTAAGTGAGGTCATCTTAATAAAGATGCTCAAGTTTCACAGCTCAACCATGACATATGAATGTTCCTCCCCAACAGAGTACCTATTACATTACCATGATTAAAACATCAAAAACCAAGAGCGTTCAGAATGATATTATTACATCATCATCTTGCAGAACCATGAAGTGAGAAAAGTATTGTACGTGCCGTATAGACGAGTTTATTTTTGGCCTATTTATCAGAATTATGCTTGCTTGAGTACTAGACTCCACATGTTAACAGAGACAGGGTTGGCACAAGATCTCCTTGATAAAGAGATCAATTCTCCAAGTATGCTAAACAAACTGCAGATGATATGTGGGAAGGGAAAACGTCAAGCCTTGCAGACTAGTACCTAGATAGTAGATACTACCAATATTAAGATGTAAAAAAAACAAAAAAGCAAATTAAAGCTCCTTGTATACTATAATTTCCATTACTCAATATCTGTACAAATCCAACTATTGAAATTATTAGTCTAAGAAGGAGCAGTAACGAAGTAAATTACTTTTATAGGATTATTACCTTATTATTTAAAATAAATTCATGCAACACTCCAGTGGAGGCATGAAAGGGCACAAAGAGTGTCGTTGGAGGTTAGTGACTACGAGAGTATCCCATATATAATTTTCAGCTGTAGTCGGCTATCAGACACAGAATTATAACTTCAATCAACAAATTTCTTTCATGGGGAAAATTTAATGAAATTTGGCGAATTTCACTGTTCTAATTTCTATCCACATTTATTGGAAATTAAAATCTAAACTTTAACTGATCCTGTCACATGTTCTACACACAGCCATAGAAAAAAAACATGCTGTTAGTTTGGCTAAAACCTTGGCTTACAATCAATCGAACTTAGATACAGAGCATTCATTAAGCAAGGCCCTACCATTGGAACAAGTAGCTCATTCGCTTTTGTTGACTATTCGCATTCCAACAAACACAATACAACAAAATAGCAAACACAATTAGGGATTCGATTCAAAATTTCTTAGCTTTTACGATGAGGAAGTGCCGACGTGCAATTAATTTCGGATTAATTTGAAACGGACGAAATAAAGACAGATTGAAGAAGAAGAAGAAGAAGAGGAAAAACGCACAGAGAGACAGAGATGACGAAATAAAGACAGATTGAAGAAGAAGAGGAAGAAGAAGAGGAAAAACGCACAAAGAGACAGAGATGACCGGAGATTTGGCTGTGAGTGGATCTGAAAATCGCCGGGGAAAGGCTGCGTCTGAGGAGAAGTGGAGTGGAGCGGCGGTGAGACGTATTTGGGGAAAAGGATGCAAACATGCATGGCTATATAGCTACCTCTCTTTATATATATACATGTGTGTCTCTATTATCTTGCACAACTAATATAATGGGAAGGCACAACTAATATACTGGAAGTACTAAAGGCAATCTCAAACTTCTAAGCACTCCCCAGTTAAAACATTTTTTAATTAATTTTTTTTTTAAAATAAATAATATCAATTTTACATTTTAGATCAAATTTCATTAGTTTCATTCGATTATCATGACAGAACGTACTTGTTCGATTATAATGGTCGAACGTGTTTCTACATATTTTGTCAAAGTGACTAAACGATGCTTCTGCATGTTTTGCCAAGATGGCCGAACACTCCTACGAAACTGTTTTGGTTTGATCGATTTTTTTATGTTTTTTTATACGATTTTCATAAATTTATCAAATCCTTAGAATGTTCGTCATTATTGACATTACATTCCTCAAAAAATTAACATGAAATAAGAAAGATGAAAAATAGAGAAACTGAATAAGAAGACGGAAGCTAGGGTTTTTTTTTTCTTTTTATATAAAGGGTAAAATTAATATTTTTAAATTTTTATTTTTTTAATTACAATGTTTTTAATTGAAAAGTGTTTAGAAAAAGATGAGTGTCTTTAGTCCTATCCGATATAATATATATATATATATATATATATATCGACACATGGGCATAGGTATCTATGAAAGATATATATATTTATATTGGCACATGGGCATATTATATATCTATGAAAGATGGAATCAAGATTGAATTATATGATAATATTTATTATTTTTTCATATCACGAAATCAAATAAAATTAATATGTTTATTATAACATATAATTATGTTATTATTTTATTATAATTTAGACAAAAAAATTAAAATAACTCATGCACTTATATGCTTATAATGTAAGACTGTTGACTGATGTGATGAGAAATGTTATTTATATTTTATAAACAAATGTAGAGTGTTGTTTTTTTTATATTTGTGGTAAATATATATATATATAATGTTTTTTTTTATATTTGTGGTAAATATATATATATATATATATATTATGTATTGTGATTGAAAAAGTAAATAATTATTCTAATTTTGATGGAATGGGATGCTTATCTTTTTATGATAATCCCAGTATATAAATTGTAAAATAACCTTTTATAAATAATAAAGCGTACTTATTTTTAACCTTGACAATAACAACATATAGTTTGAGTATATGTGAAATGCATAGAGGTTGTTAGTTGTACGAACGTTATAAGTACAAAGAGTTTAGATTCAGTTAATTGGTTCATTAAGTGATGGGTTCCAACTTATCTAATATAGATAAATCTATTATATAGGTAAAATGAAACTGATATGTTAAATTTAAGATAGTGTTTTCCAATATTTATTATATTTTAACAATTTTTTGATAAGGTAATAATAAATTAAATTTAAGAATTCAAATATGTATATATAAGACTAATTTTCATTTCAGCCAAAGATATGATTACACAACAAATTACTTGAATCATATTCTGGAATATTCTCAAGAAAAATATATTATAAAATAGACCAGTAAACACTGATTGCACCTATTTCTATTTTATAGTTTCTATGGGTTTATAAAACTAGAAAATATGCTGGCTCATAAAGCAAACTACAAGCATAATAGTAAAAAAAAAGGAAATTACTTAATAGACCAAGTACACACTGAGTACACCTATTTCTATAATTCGGACAAGTGAAACACTTGTGTGCCGCTAGGCACCGTGTCCCCGACCCGCTCTCCTTTCTTTTTTATTTTATTTTAATTGTTTTTTCCATTTTTTTATCTCTCTCTTATGTTCCTTTTTTTTTTAAATTTTTTTCTTTTTTTTCACTCTCCTAAATATTCCTTCTTTCTTTTTTTTTTTCTTTTTTTTTTCTTATCTCTTCCTGTGGCGCTATTTCTTCTTTTTTTTCTTTTTTTCTTTCTTCTTTCTTAATTTTTTCACATGATTACTACAAATTTAGGGTTTTTATTTTTCTAATACTTTAACAAGTTTTTTTCTTTCTAATATGTATAAAAATCTAGGGTTTTATTTTCTTATAACTTGAAACTCTTTCTATCTTGATCCGATTCATAACAACATACGAGATAATTGATGCAACAAACACCATAGTTGATTATTAATTGAGTAATATGATTTTGAATAAATTTTGTGGAAGAAGATGATGAAAAACTTGTATTTAAAATTTTGGTTTATTCTATAGGTATTACATATATGTTCCACAAGTATTATAAAAATTCTGATTGTTCATGATGTTATAAATCAGAATTATCTCAAAATATTGATATATGATCATTGATACCTTTCAAGTATTACTGATATGATCTATAAGTACTACATATATACTTTTCAGGTATTATAAAATTACATGATTGAATTATATGTAAGTAAAACCTTCAAGATATTATGAAAAAAAAGTATAGGGTATTATTGGTTTATTCTATAAGTATTACATATATGTTCTATAGGTATTACAAAAATTCTGACTGTTCATGATTTTATAAATCATAATTACCCTAAAAACATTGATATATGATTGCTCATGACCAGTGATACTTTTAAGGTATTACTGATATGATCTATAAGTACTAGATATATACTATTCAGGTATTATAAAATTACATGTGTAATACTTATAAGGTAAGTGTAATACTTGAAAGGAACATGTGTAATACTTGAAATGAATATGTGCAATACCTTAAGAACATACAACTAATATCTTCATTGAAAAATCTTAAAATTTCAAAAAAAATCCTCAAAATCAACAAATCATGATTCCATATTGTTTGAAATAATTGATTTTTAATATTTTAAAATTATTGTAATAAATTGTGATTTGAAATCAATTATCTAAATATATGAAAATGAGTAAAAGAGAAGAGGAAGAAGAAAAAACTCCATAAATGACTTTATGAAAATTTGATGAAGAATAAGAACAAGAATATAGAAAAGAAGAATAAGAGCAAGAAGATAGAGAAGAAGAATAATGTACAAAACAAATAAGAAGAATAACAAATTGATAATAAAAGAGATTAACAAGAAAAAGGAGGGAGAAGAAAAAAAAAAAGGAAAAATAAGAAAGCAGCGCTGTTTTTACATTAATACCTGAAGGATAACAGTGTGATACCTTAAGAATAAATGTGTGATACCTTAAAAGTAAATGAGTGATACCTTAAAGTATAAAATTCAGATGGTGCACACCAGGTGTGGCCGCGCATGAGGTGCATAGATGAGCATAAAAACAGCCCACGTGCCGGTTTGTGTTGGGGTACGGATCTAGGATCCGTACCCCTGGTGCATATAAGTAAGAATAAATGAGTGATACCTTAAGAGTAAATGAGTGATACCTTAAAGTATAAAATTTAAATGGTGCACGGCGCACACCAACTATGATGTAGCCGTGCGTGGAGTGTATAGATGAGCATAAAAACAGCCCACATGCCAGTTTGAGTTGGGGCACAGATCTAGGATCCATATCCTAATGCATATAAATTTTAGCCTTCGGACAAATAGGTACATGTAGGAATTCGGACCTATTTCTATAATTTGGACAAATAGGTAAATAGGTACATATGATTGCACCTATTTCTATAATTTGGACAAAAGGGACAGATAAATTAAATGACGTGTGATACGTGATACATTACATTTTGATAAAATAATAAAAAAAATTAATTTTTTAAAATATTGATATCATATGGCACACTTTTTTTGATTCTGTAAAGTTATTTAGAGCAATAATGATGAAAATTTTGATTTCAATGAAAATATCATATTTATTTTGATTTTGTAAAGTTATTTATAATGATGATGATGAAAATTTTGATTTTAATGAAAATATCATATCTTAAATTTATAAATAGATTGTGGAAATATTAGTATTGATGAAAGTATTGGCATAAATATTTATTTGATATTTTTCCATATTATATCGATATTTATTAATATTATACCCATATTTCATAGATATTTTCTTGTTTTTTCATTGATTTTCCTATCATTTGTATCATGAAGTGATCGATATTGAAATCGATATCGATAATATCGCTACATGAAGCCATCATAATGATATCGAAATCGATATCAATATTACTAATATTTCATTGATATTTTATTGATATTTCACTTGTTTTCGATACACGATATTATCAATATAATGTCGACATTTATCATTTTTTCTCTAATATTTCAGTTAATATTATATCGTTTTTCTCAATATATCACTTATGTTCCTATTATTTGTATCATGAAATCATTAATATGGATATTGATATTTTACAGATGTTTTGGTGAAAAATTAAAAATATCTAATATCAATAAATATCGTTTTTTCTTCAATATTTCACCAAATTGTATCATTCATATCGATATTATACCGATGCTTTGCTAAATAAATAAAAATATATATTTCACCAAATTTTATCATTGATATCGATATCGATATTATATCGATGCTTTGGTAAGAAAAGAAAAATATCTAATACCAATATTTTACCTATATTTTAGTGAAAAAATTGAAATATCGGAGATATATTGTTGGAAATCTTTTTTGTATGGATCATGTATATCATGGTATATGATTTTTCGAAAAATAGTTTATATATTTTATAATCATTTCATTTTATAATTTCTTTTTCTAATTATAAAATGTTAATTTCACTTCTTTTTTTTTATAGTATGTTGAATTTCAACGTAATTGATTACAGTATTCGTGTAAAATAAGATTATAATTTTTTTTAAAGAAGATTATTTGGTAGGTTGATTATTAGATATTAATATATATTATTGTAATCTTTATCTATGAGTGGAGTTGCTTTTCTATTACGTCTATTACAAACATCACAAAATTTGTCATTTGTCATTTGCAAAGTCGATATCATTTGTCCAGAAAAGAAACACTAAATTTGTCATTTGTCCAGGAAAGAAACAATTATTTTATATATAAATTAGCGTAATGAGTGTTGTGAATTTTGTGCTTTTTGAATTTTGTGCTTTTGCTAGTCCATTTAAAGCAGTTAATAAAGATAGCAAATTTGAAGTAGGCACTTCCACTACTCGATTTCTGCATCTTTAATCATTTTTTAAACAGTCCCAACTTTCTTTCATCATTTTTTAAACAGTCCAAACTTTCAGGGCATGTTTGGTTTGGGTTTGGAGGGGTTATGGTTAATTAACTCGGATAATCGTGTATTTACTTTGAAGGTTGAAAAATCCGTATTTATTTCAAACTCGGATCAAAAATGACTTTTATGGTCTTATAGTGGGTTTATTTGGGTTAAATAAACCCACCAAAAATGGTTGGTTTAGATAGGTTTATAAGAGCATTTAGGTTTTTTAATACATAAATCTAACTCAATAAATACCACAACATTCAAACCAAACATATCAAAAAATTAACCCAATTTAATCCAAATAGTGCAAACCCCCAACCCAACTAACCTAACTACCCCAACACACGAACCAAACATGCCCTTAGTAGTTACTTGGCCCTAAATTTTTTAACAGACCAAATCTTTATTTCTGATTTATAATACACGAGGTCAGCTTTGTGGATCATATTTTTTCGATAGAAACATGTGCTCCTTCATATATAATATATATCCTTTTCAACTCACAATACCCATCCAACACTAACAACTTCTCAAATGGTGTGATCATGAACCTTAAAACCAGACACATAGTCCACCAATTTTACCCCTACAAAGAGAATGTTGACAGACTTGTTCATCCATGTATGAAAAGTTGAAAACCAATAATCTGTTTAAGCAATACTATCTGTACTTATCATACAGATATTTAAATTCCAGTAATTGCTAGTGCCACTGCATATGGATAAAAACCTGACTATGAATGAAATCACTTGATGTGTGGTTCAGCTGCAACCAAACTGAAAGGTTTATCAAAGCATCCACATTCATTCATTTTTAGTACACCATTTTAGTGTGAGGCCTACATGACAACACACCAATTAAAAATATTTATTTTTTATAAAACACACATCTACATCAATTTAACACAAATCTATATCAATTTTATCTCAAACACAATCATTACAATTTATTTCAAACACAATCATTACATATGTGTCTCATTATCCACTAATTTTTATTATATTATTTTATTTTTAAAAAAAGATATTTTATCTTAAACACAATCATTACATATGTGTCACATTATTCACTAATTTTTATTATATTATTTTATTTTAAAAAAAAATATTTTATCTCAAACATAATCATTATATATGTGTCACATCATCCATTAATTTTTATTATATTATTTTATTTTTAAAAAAAATATTTTTTATTAATTACAAATTAAATCATATTAATTACAATCATTAATCAATCATTTATTATATTATTTTATTTTAAAAAAATATTTTTTATTGATGGCAAATTAGATCATATTAATTACAATCATTAATCAATCATTACAAAAAAACAAAAATGTATTCTTAGAGCTTAACACACACACTACCTACACAAAAACACACTTAAAAATACAGCTACATTAATTAATACATCTTTTATTTTAATTAAAAACACATAAAACACATCAAAATGAATGAATATGGATGCTCTCATAACTCATAAGAGGGGTAATAATCCTCTAAAACACGTCATAAACACTAGCTCAACCAAACCAATCCAATCAAGGTCAGTTCAATCCAATCAAGGTCAGTTCAGTTGAAGTCTACGTATCATAATTCACATCATGTATAGTCAACACTTCATAGACTCAAAGAATTCCGAACTTGAGTGAACCACCAGGCAACAATGACCAATAGTGTGTCAGACATGTTCACCAACTTGATGATCAGGCAGCAATCAAACATTTGAAGCAATTGGAGAAATAATGAAAATGCTGTAACAAATAGGAAAATGTTTTAGCCTCCAATGAATCAAAGTAAAGAAGCAAGAACTATATAGAATATAGTCACATGCACTAACATGAGATATATTGCTACTGTATTAATATTGTAGAATAAGAGAAGACCACATTCACCAAAATTCAAACTCATAAATTAGGAGGTCTGAAAATCCAGGAAGAAGATAAAACAAACAACATAAATTGATCCAAGAAAGTAATTCTGAAAAGCAGAAGAGGAACACGAACTAGATCTATATATTTAGTCTTCTTCTTCTCCTTCTTGCTCAGCAATGTTGAAGTAGCGCAATTCATACACATTTCGTTCTTTGTTGGAAGCAATCACCCTAAGCCAGTCTCTCACATTATGCTTCTTCAAGTACTTCTTTGTCAAATACTTGAGATACCTGCAAGCAATGATAATTAAGCCACAAAAATGAAGACTTGATGAAGGATGTGCAGAATAGAGTAAATGAAACTACAAATTTACAAAAAAAAAAAAAAAAAAACCCAAGTCTGATCTTCTTCTAATATCAATAAATTCTATGACATGGCATCCATGGATAGTTCACATTTCATTTTGCAACTCCATTTAGCACAAAAACACTACAAAGGATAACAACTCTTTGTCTTGTGGAGGCAAATGAACGTTATTAATGCTGACTAATTCAAATCACATTTAGACGCATTTTAATTGTAGGTAAGTTACAACACCCAGTAATACAGCAAAGGACTCATCAAATATGTTACTTATTTTTTCCATATACAGACCAGATTATACCAATAGATCCTAGGCTCTAAAAAATGATGAATGAAATACAATTATTTGGTTTCAAAGAAAAACAAAGCAAAAATGCTTTCATGCATGAGTAATAAGCAATGCACTTGTTTAAAACTAGAAATTTGTTTGCCATTATGCAAATTTCAGTAGAAAATAAATTAACAGAATTCAATTCGCTTTAACTAGGGTTTTCCTTTCCACCTTCTATTACTAAATCCTAATATCAAGCTCGATAAATTATCACAAAAAGCAACTAAATTCTTAATTTCCTCACACAACTAAATAATGGACAAGTTAACATTCTAATAAAACATCAAACACGCACAATCCGCATCAAACACGCACAATCCGGAGCAAAAATATCCATAAACTTTAGAATGTAAGAACAAAACAAGAAGCTTATACCAAAAGCCCTAAATTAATTTACCTTTTAGAAAAGGTAGAATCGGCGGTAACGGTGATCTTATTTTTGTCGCGAGCAACAGTAACAGAATCACCTAGAGCACCGGCTTTGCCTCCGACCTTGATTCTCTCCTGCAAAAACTTCTCCAGAGAAGCAATTTCCATGATCTTATCCTCCACCGGCTTCGAGCAATCGATAACGAAGCTCACTCCCTTCTTCTTCCCGCCTTTCGGACCCGCAGCTGCCGCGCCTTTGCTCATCTTCGCTCTCTGCAAACTACGAAATAAATCCAATTAGAAACTTCAAAACCGTATAGATATAAACGCACATAAACATAGAAATGGAAAAAAGTTGTATGAAAGTGGAGCTCGTACTGGTTTAGGATCAACGGCCGAATGTGTAAAGTGTGCGCAGCAACTAGAGTGAAAGCTGAAAGGAACGATGGCTGGGTTTATTAGGGTTTCTTCGATTGATTTTAGGCCTCTAGGGTTTAGGCTTAGTTTGATTGGGCTGATCGTCTAAGTCCAGTGGACTTTTAGATATTGGGCCACTTTCCAAAGATATGGGCCTATTTTGACCTCACGTTACGTATCAATCAAATTCATAACTGAATTATTCTCTGGTGGTTTATGAAAGTCATTTGACATAATCGTGATAAGCTGTACAATTTTGAACCAAGCCTAACCATTTTTATTTTATTGGTTTTTAGCCAAAAAAGGAAGAAAGAAAATCATATATGTTTGTGGGTTAATTGGTCAATGACTTACGAAGGTTGTCATAATTTGTAATTATAGTATTATTTCATACAGTTGACCATTTCTAATACCAACTTTAAATTTTTTTTTATAATTTCAATAGTCAAGAGATTTGAGAATTGAATGGGTAAAATTCAATATTTTACATATTTAAAGGCTATTAGCAACACGAAAAAATTTGACAGGTAAAATATAAAAATTTAGTAATAAATATGATGGAGTGTAATTATTAAAAAATACGTTGCTTTCGTTTGAGAAGAAGAAAAAAAAAAGAAAAAAAAGAAAAAGGAGACTCGTGAAATGGGGGTGTAAAAAAGGAAAATGTATTACTTGAACTACTACCAATCATAGTACACAGATGAGAACTTGGATGCGCCGTCGCTACGTTATCGTGTTTCATTACCTTTAAGGCCTCGTAGGATCTATATGAGATGATTTTACTAACGTAAAATAGATTAATTTATAATAAATATTTCATAATTTATATATAAATTTACTTTATGGTAATTATTTGTGGGACTATCACATATAACTTTTTAAGTATTTATATTAATTAATGAATATTTTGATAAAATAAAATATATGAAATTATACTATGAATATAATTTGTATTATTGAGTCCCGTCATCTATCAAACAAATTCATTTTCAAAATGATTTTAAGTTTAATATGTCTCACAAATTAGATTTGTGAAATTTGTTAGAGCATTCATATGTTATTCTAAAGTAAGAGATCGAATAATAAAATGAATACAATATGTCAACATGTGATGTGATTGACACGTCTAGATTGCAAATAATAAATTTATAAAGTATCGAGAAACGTGATGAGGATAGAGAGAGAAGTAGAGGGGAAGAAGGAGACGCAGAAGAATGGGTCTCAATATTTTCACAGATTTGGCTAATAATAATGAATCATCATACATCCCCAATCACAACTCTCTCTATCTCTCTTCGTTACACTTTTGTATGGACTTAGGCTACACGCAATCCCAGAGCAGAATTTGGAACTTTCCAACATTAACTCCAACGATAAATAAGGAAAGCAGAAATTGACATCAAACCGCCTCCTTTCCCTCTACCTTATCCAAAATAATAAAAATTCTTGGAAAAAAAGCTTTTTTTTGATTATCTTCAACTGGTTTTCTGGGTTTAAGAGTGCGTGTGTTTTGGCGTTAAGTCCCATTACATTACAAAGTGTCTTTTCTGGGAAGAGTTGAATATGGATGTAGAGTATCTCGAGGTGGGTTTTTTTTTAATTCATTCACGTACCGATTATGAGAAATCTGTTTTATAAAGGGATTTTTGATTAAAGTTTGTTTGTTGTGGTGTTATAATCTTGGTTTATAGGAGTACATAACGAACTCCAGAGGTGTGCAGCTATTTACTTGCAGATGGTTGCCTTTTTCTTCTCCAAAAGCTCTGGTTTTTCTTTGCCATGGTTGGTATATTAAAGCTTATAATTTTTTTTCTTACTCACATTATCGTTTTCAATTAAATGGTATTGATGAACGAGTTTGCAGGTTATGGCATGGAATGCAGTAATTTCATGAAAGGTATAAATCCTTTCTTTAAAAAATCCACATCTAATTGTAGTAAGGACCTGTCTGTATCTCAATATCTTATGTGAATGAATTAATGATTAATCACAGTATGGTGCAGTTGTTCATTCCAATCATGTTTACATCCAGGATTATGTTCTTAAACTAGTTTAACTATTGCTTTGTCCTTTCCCTTTCTTCCCATTCTTCTCATTTAACTCGGACAGTAAAGCCTCAAATATAGTGGATGTAATGTTTGGCACAAAGCAGATTGCATTATGACCAAAGGAACTAGACAAAAAGTGAAATCATATATGCATTAATGTGCTACAAGACTAGATAATGCAAAGATATGATGAAATGTCCCATTACTGCTCTCTTTTTGCTTCATTTATTGCATCTGAACAGTGTCTATAATCTTACCTACTTCTAAGGTTATGGGCGTTGATAGACGACTATAATTACTTGACTAAGACGTCATTTATGTTGACATGTCGTCAAGTGCTTGGGCAGATGGCCTTTAGTGTCTTTATTTGGTTGAACATATTGTTGTTTTGTGCTGTTTAACCATTTCATCATACGGTGAATACAGACAGAATAATAGTGTAGAATGACTATGTAATAGATGTGTTACAAGTTAAAACGTATTAAAGATGATGCTCAAAGGAGTTGTGTAGTTGAGAATGTTTGTGGATCTCTGAACTTATATTTTGAGACCATAGCTTGTTATTAATTATTTGAATATGTTTTCGTTTAATTAGGTGTTGGGATTAAACTAGCAAGTCATGGCTATGCTGTATTTGGGATTGATTACGAGGGGCATGGACGCTCCTCTGGTGCTCGCTGTTACATCAAGAGGTTCGACAATATTGTCAATGACTGTAGTGAGTATTTCAAGTCAATCTGTGGTAAGTTTCCAACCTTTGGTTCGATAAAATCTTAATCTTGAATGGTGTGGGATGAAATTAGCTAGTTTAGGCGAAATGGTTGAGTGATCATAATCAAAGACTGGTAGAGAAACAGCAAATCTATCTTGATATATTTGATAACTAAGACATATGTATATATATCTTTACCAGCTAAATACAATGATAGTGGTCATGAAAAATTCAAATAAAAATGAAGAGGGATCTGTTTAATTGTAGAGAGTAATGCAGGATTCTTGTTTATAAGTTCAGACATTTGTTTTCTTGAAATTCAGCCCAAGAATCATACAGGGAGAAGAGAAGATTCCTATACGGAGAATCAATGGGAGGGGCCGTTGCTCTTTTAACTCACAAGAAAGACCCTACTTTCTGGGATGGTGCCGTTCTGGTTGCTCCTATGTGTAAGGTTATAATAATACTCGACTTTATTATGTACCAACTTAGATTGACCACATTGAATTGTCAGCACGAGTACTTGAGATTAATCTGATGTTAATTTCGGTTTCTTTTTTGTTTTTCAAACATTAGATATCCGAGAAGGTGAAGCCACATCCGATAATTATTAGTCTATTAACTAGGGTGGAAGATGTGATCCCTAAATGGAAGATCGTTCCAACCAAGGATGTCATCGATTCAGCCTTCAAGGATCCTGTAAAACGAGAAGAGGTGAGCTTATAATCTTGAACACACTTGAGGAATATAAACTATACGATTGTTGGTACAATTTCCTGCAGATTCGTAGCAACAAATTGATATACCAAGAAAAGCCGAGATTGAAAACTGCGTTGGAACTGCTCAGAACCAGCATGAACCTTGAGGACAGCTTAAATGAGGTCCCTTTATACTACAAGTTAACTCATTTCAAAAGCTATTGTCTTTTCATTGGATTATCAAAATGTGCCTTTAGCGAAATGTTTACAGTATTTAAGATTGAGAAAATTGCAATTTTCGTCATGTAACTTAGGTCTTGTCCACTTTTTTACGACTAATTCTACATAATCCAATTTTGGTCATGTATTTTTTTTTTTTCCAATTTCATCTGATTTCGCTCGGAATTTTGATTTTTGCTCATGTGGACGTAGGAATTTGCGGGCATGAGTTTTTCAATTCCTCCATGTAGGCAGAATTGACATTCTGAGCAAACTCGAATCAAAATTGAAAAAAAAAATGATAAAAGGATAAAAAAAAACTTAAAATTGGTGGTGAAAAAATGGACAATACCTAAGTTAGGGAATGAAAATTTAGACTTTCACATAAAGATTCTTGGAGTTTTGCTATTTCAAACAACACAACATAAACATAGAACTAATTAAGGAACCGATTTGTATAAATGAGTTTGGATTGTGTCTGAAGTCCTCATATGCGTACATATATCTTTCGACAGGTTACATTGCCGTTCTTTGTATTGCACGGTGAAGCTGATACGGTGACTGATCCAGAAGTTAGCCGTTGTCTATACGAACAAGCAAGCAGTGTAGACAAGACAATGAAAATGTATCCTGGGATGTGGCATGGCTTAACGTCTGGCGAAACTGACGATAACATTGACATTGTCTTCTCCGACATCTTGTCATGGCTCGACAAGCGCTCAGGTGACAGGACCACTCCGACCGTCGACTCAAGCCACCATCTTTGTCCTGGTTCGGAAAATGTAGCTGCAACAGCATTGCCAATTACGACAAGAAACGTGAAAAATCGACATGAAAAACAGCCTAATGCCAAGAATTTTTGTGGATTAGGAGGTCGTGGATTGTACCATCATTCGGCAATGTAAAAAGAAAAGAAGATGGTATATCATATGTGGAAAGGGACACGGAGGAATGAATGAATGGGTCCATTGAAATGATAGTTATCAAATGGTTCAGTTGCATGACATTTATTTGTTATCTTGTTTTTCTAATTCTTATTCTTAAATCAAAAGAAGGTGACTTTATCTTGTTATAATTCATAAAACTTTCATCTATGTATGAAGGGGAAACCGTAAAATTCAACTAATTAATTTTTTTTGCCAAAATGATTGGATAAAGAACTAAGAATTAAAAATTTTAATTCTTTTTTCTTTTAAGTTACAGTGAAGGTGGGGACTAGAAAAAAAAAATTAAGAATCAAGATTTTTAAAATATTTTTTTTATGACTTTTTTTTTTGAATTACAATTTGGGGTGGGGGATTGGAACCTGAGATCTTGATTAAGGTGAGTGGTGTATCTGCCCAATTAAAGTTACTGTTCAAATTAAAATCAGAAATGTTAAGATTTCAAGAAAAATTAAGAGCAATTTTTCCCAACGTTCGCTCTTTATTGTTGTAGCTTTTGCAATAGTTGTGTAATGAGTATGAAATTAACGAGATCTTCATCATATATTTAATTTCGTTAGATAAATTAATTTACAATTCTTATAATTTTTTAAAATCTTAGTCACTGATACAATATGATTGATATGATGAAATGATGTGTGAATAGAATCATCATTTCTATATTCATTCTTACTAATATGTTTTATGAGTAGAAATCATCATTCCCATAGGAATGATTTGAGAATAATCATGTATTCCTATGTCAAGGTATTATGTATTTGAATATTTTTTTAATTAATTTTGATATTTATCATTTTATTTTATTATTTTATAAGTTATAACGTTAATTATTATATAAAGTTGTGCAAATAATAGTAAGTTATTTATGAACAATATAATTATTAATTAATAATATAAAATAAAATATAGAAAGACCAAAATAGCAAATAATAATAATAAATATAAATGGTATAAAAATACATAATAAATTGTGACTAAAATATTTTTTAGATAATATAATATAAGATAATATTTAAATAATATAAACCGTATAAAATAATTAATAAAAATTATGATAAATACTAATAATTTAATCACTTTATAAATATGTAAATAATAACAAAATTAAAAAATAATATTTAAATATAATATACCTTAATATTAGTGTAATGATTAATTTTTCATAATTTTTTTTTAAAATTCAAATATACCAAATAATTAAATTTAAGTAATAAATTGAACAAAAATATTAAAATAAACTTATATTGAAAAGTAATTTGGTCAAATAAAAATTGATTTAATATTTATAAATTGGGTTAATTGTCGAAAAATCACAAACTTTACTTAACTTGCAATTTTAATCAACTTTTTGAATATTACCAAATATAATATGAATTTTCATATCTTTTACAAATTTAACCAACATGCAGATTTCGGGTATATTTATTTTGAAAATAACTCTCAGCGTTTCAAAATAGAACAATCACCTATCATATAAAATAATAATTATCTTGAAATGGTATAAGTTATTTTTAAAATAAACATTCTTGAAATCTGCTCGTTGATTAAAGTTGCAAAAAATGTGAAAGTTTAGGTTATTTTTAATGATATTCAAAATAATTGATTAAAATTATAAATTAAGTAAAATTTATGATTTTCTTCACAATTAACCTTTATACAAATTATTTATAGTTATCAATTATGAAATATAATCATAATAATTATTCTACTCATTCCCTATTCCTATGTATATCAATCATAAGAATCAATATTTTTTAAACTCATTTAATTTCCACCCAATTTCATTACACATACCAATCATAGATAATGTCTTAATTGGAATTTTTAATTTTATTTAAAATTGTATTTAAAATCGCCCCTCCTGTAGCCCAGATGCCGCAAATGGGCTTGCACTGAAAAAGGGAGACTTAGATGAGCTTTTGGGTTATGAACAGGCTGTAATTGGGCCGATTAAGCTAGTCAATTTGGAATCGGACTAGATCTCATTCTCATGTGTAAATATAGCAATTATTTTTCGAATATCAGTCGACCAAATTGGGAATTCGGGGGAGTCGATTAAGCCCTAGCAAACCCCTAGTTCGTGACTCTTGAGCAGTGAGTGAGTTCGTCGTTCATTCGAATTTCTAGTTCCCAAGTTGTAATTTATCCTTATTTTCGAAACTTAATAATATTGATTATCTTTCCCTTTTCCTAGTTTTCACTTTAAAGCCCTAGTTTTATTTTCAGGTGGTTGTCTTGCAGTTGTAGCTTGTTTGAAGTTCCAGTCAATCAAATATGAGGTGAGTGTAGGAGCTGTTTATTTGACGGTTTTCATAAAGTTTTATGCTAAATTAGTTTTTAATTTGATAATTCTTGCGGATATTTTGGATTCGAGTTTACTGGCACTCTCGATCTCTTTTGCATATTATGTTTTTAGTGGTATCTGAATATGGGGATGTTTTTTAGGCATTTTCTTATAGCATTTTTGCCATTGTTTTTTAATTCTGGAGGAATTATTTGAACCATTGAGATAATATTTTTGGGAATTTTACTGATTTGCTGTTGTTTATGTTCTGCAGTCGGCCAATGGAAGAAGATGCTGCACCTGTAAGCTCTCTGACTCATTTGTTTGTTGATTTTATTCTTGCGATTTCTTACAACCTGGTTTCAGTTGTTTATCACGAAATTTGTAGTTGCTGAGATGGCTTGTTAGAATTACAGCTTTTATTACTGTGTTTACGTGTTCTCTCTTTTTATGAACAATTATATTAGTTGTCTTTCTTCTTTTATTGTGTTTATGCATTTCTTTATTTAAAAATTGTAGGTCGAATTGGTATTTTACTTTTCTAAAACCACACAAGGTTTTGGCTATTACTTGATTTTTTTGACATGTTGTATGCCTTGCTTGTTTGTTTTATCAGAACTGTATTTGATAGTTAGTATGGGTAGTCACTTCATGGTTTACTTCTCACAATAATTTGATGCATCAGTCTTCTATTACCATCAATTTCCATGAATTATTCGGGAATGTGTGAACTTTTGTGGAAGCTTGATGATTTTCCTCTTATAATCTATTCTTGAGGTTGCGTTTGTGTTCTCTTTTGTTATATGTGTTTACCATTGAGCAATGTTTACAGGGGAAGAATGAGGAAGAGGAGTTCAACACCGGTCCACTTTCTGTTTTGATGATGAGTGTTAAGAATAACACCCAGGTACTAGTTAGGTCTTCCTGCTAGTGTAACTATGCATTCTTCTCTTTGAACATTACGTTTTCCATATTCATGTATTATAATTGGTTCTTCCGATGGGCACTTGTAGCAGGAAATATTTCAGTTCTCATCTCTTTATTCTCTTCAGAGTAGATTTTTCATTTTTCAAGATGACATACTAGCTTTGGTCATTTGACTTATTGTTTATTGGCTGCTAGGTGCTCATCAACTGCCGAAACAACAAAAAGCTTCTGGGCCATGTGAGGGCTTTTGACCGCCATTGCAACATGGTGCTCGAAAATGTGCGGGAGATGTGGACTGAGGTTTGTTTTATTTCTGGAAGGGCTATATCTGTCTCCATGTAGTGAATAGCTTGTGGTGTACTCAATTTTGTATTGCTATAGGGCACTGGTTCTAATACCTAATTCGATTTGTACAGGTGCCTAAGACTGGTAAAGGAAAAAAGAAAGCTCTTCCAGTTAACAAGGATCGTTTTATTAGTAAGATGTTCCTTCGAGGGGATTCTGTGATCATCGTCCTCAGAAATCCTAAGTAACAGGTATATACGAATGTTTTGTTTTTCTAGCAATATTTTCCAGTGGATGCATGCTTGAGTCAGGAATCCATGAACCCTGACAAATAGATAGTTCCACTCTGAACTTTTTTATTTTGTTATCTGTTGTTGCAGTCTTTAGTTAATCATAAGTCTATATTTGTTATTCAACTCCTGTAGTTTCATGCTTCACTCATTATTTTATTAGGCTTAGTTAGGTTAGTTTGTTTTTATCTCCATGTTCATTGTACCCTTCATCCTTCCTGAGGTTTTTATATGGTCTACGACTTTCCCTCTGGCCCTGTTAAGGAGACAAATCATGTATATATACTAGTCTTTTTTTGTTTTGCTAGTAATTCTGATTAAGCATAAGTATAAGATAGCACGACTTCAATATGGACTATTGACTGTAAATTTTATCTGCTGTTTACTGTTGTAGCTGTTCACAATTATTGTCTCTTTAAGTTCTAACATGAGAAAATTTTTCTTTCATGCAGTCGGGGAAATACTGAATGCCATTTTGGCCTATCCAGCCTGCAATATGATGATGATGATGAGGAGGTTTCATGTTTTCTTTTTTTGTAACTTACTGTCTCTAGATCATGTCAACTTCTGTACCTGTTTTTAACCCTTCTCTGAATTTATATTAAAGTAATGCTTCACTTTCTAGACATATAAACTATATTTTTTGTTGAGGCTGATGTTCTTAGTTGAATTGATGAGATGCCCAGTTATTTTCTTGGATAGTCAATGAAACGGTTCTACCATCTCGTTCTCATGACAACACTGATCTAGTATACTACGTACACAGATGCCAACTCTTTCTCATTACTGTATTCTCTCACAAAAAATTGACATTGTATGTTAAAGGTATGGAAAAGGAGTAAAGAGCACAATATTGGGATCTGCTTCATCTTTGGCAATGGTGATCAGGAATGCCACCCAAGGTTAAAACAGTAAAAACCTCTCCCTCCTCCATTAGTGAAGTTTAGACAAATGAAAATGGTAATGAATAGTTTTTAGATTTCTTTATGATCACCGAAGACTCGTTGCCTGAAATCTGAGACCATCATGGGGAGACCCTTACGCAGTGGCACTTTGGGCTCCCATCCCAGCAGCTCCTTTGCCTTGGAGATGTCAGGTTTCCTCTTGTGGGGATCGTCCTCTGTGTTTGCTCTGAATTCTATCCTAGCATTTGGATCTATAGTTTCTTTAACTACCTGCACTCAATACACAATGGAATTCGACGAGTTACTTACATTAATGGCATACTAACTTGTAGACTCGTAATTACAACATATGTTGTGTAATATATAGAATGGAAAAGATACCTGAGCAAGTTCGAGCATGGTGAACTCGCCTGGGTTTCCCAGATTGAAAGGTCCAACATGTTCTCCTTCCATCAAACGCATCAGTCCTTCCACCTTCCATTCAACACCACACATTTCTTTTAAGAAAGAGGGATAGCTAAATAGTTCAAAAGAATTGCTTATGACTTGTATGCAGAATTTTCTATTTCCTACATTTCAATTCCATATTTCCATCACTTTGTGTAACGAAGTATCTTTACCAGATCAGAAACATATTGAAAACTTCTTGTCTGATTCCCATCACCATATACCGTTAACGGCTCCTTCCTCAATGCCTGCAAATAAATAATACAGTTACTACAACATTTTTTGAAAAAAAAAAAAACGTTAAATAAAAAACATTATTTACCTGAGCAACGAAGTTGCTGACAACACGACCATCATCAATGCACATACGAGGTCCATATGTATTGAAGATCCTAGCAATTCTCACCTGCCCATCTCCTATTTGTTATGGTCCATATCTACTTGTTATTGCATACATTAATATATCTATCAATAGTTAATACTATGAATTATCATGGACCATTCAAATAAAAGGTAATAATATCAATTCTTCCATTGCATATCTTATTTCGCATTTGATGGGCTATGATCCCACAACTTACTCAATAAATGTGTCATGAGAAAAGAGGAGGCTCGAGTTTAAGACAAAATAAAGTCATATGCGATTTTTAATAACCCAAAATAACTAATCTAAAAAAATTGCTTTAAGTCCATGAAGATGATGAAGCTTTAGCCTTTACAAATATAATAACCACATTGGCAAATGCTTGTACAATACGGAAGTTTGACTAATAGAGTGGCATTGGAGGGTCTCTGCTAGACATATGTTTCGCTTTCGCACTCTAATGCTTGTCTGTGTGTTGAATCATATAAGTATAATAAAATAAAACATGATTATTGAATTGAAATAAACTCTCTCAAATAATTAATATTATGATTTGGTTGAACATTTTATCCCATAATTTACTTGAATATGATGTTATAAGAGCATTTAAAAGGAAAGAGAAGAACCTGAACTCCAGCTCCTCTGTGATAATCCATGGTCAAGGTTTCAGCAGTCCTTTTCCCCTCATCATAGCAGCTTCGGACACCTGTTCCCCGATCACCACCATTAGTAACCCAAAATAACAATATGAGAGAGAGAGAAAGAGAGAGAGAGAGAGAGAGAGAGAGAGAGAGAGAGAGAGAGAGAGAGAGCTGACCGATTGGGTTGACGTTACCCCAGTAGGTTTCTACTTGTGGATGTTGCAAGGGATCACCATACACCTCACTGGTACTCGTTAGCAGAAACCGCGCACCCACTCTCTTAGCCAGTCCAAGCATGTTCAACGTCCCCACCACATTCGTCTTGTGCCCCCGATCAATAACTATTTCAATTAAGGATTCCAAACATCATTCACTCAATCGCAGATCAATTAATTATGCTTCATAAGACTCAAATAAATATAAAGGATATAATCGTCTTGACAGGGTTGTGCTTGTAATGCACAGGCGAAGCAGGGCAAGCGAGATGGTAGATCTGGTCCACTTCCAGCAGGATTGGCTCGACAACGTCGTGTCGAATGAGCTCAAATCTCGGATTCCCAAAGTGGTGAGCCACGTTCTCCTTTCTCCCCGTGAAGAAATTATCCACTACGATCACGCTATCGCCTCTGCTCATCAGCCGGTCAACCAAGTGACTTCCTACGAATCCTGCGCCGCCGGTCACCACGATACGAAGACCCTTCCGTTTCAACCCTAGAGGAATTTTCCCGGCCGAGTTGAATGCAAAATCGGTGGTCAAATGACCGTTTTGGTTGACCACGCGGGACTGAGTCGACTCGGATGGAATGTACGAGTATGGTGTAGAGGCTTTGGGACTGGAGAAGGAACGGACGGCGAAGATGAGAGTGGCAATAGCAATACCGGCGAAGAGGAAAGTGATTCGCTGTTCGCGGAGCATGTAGCGAATGGGGCGAGTCAGGGTGATCCAGTTTCTGGGTGGCTTGGGCGACCGCGAGTAAGAGTCAATCACCGGTTGCGACTCGTGGCCTCGGAATATTAACTCGGAAGCCATTGAAGATAAATTTACAGAAGGTTGAAAATGGAGATGATGGATAATTTATTGCTTTCAACTCCGGCGGGTTATATATGGGGTGGAATGTTTGATGTATTCAAATAATGACGATGAGCTCTTTTAAAAGGATTTCTCTTTCCTCCTTTTAACGGAATGTGGATATTACTTCATTGCCCTTGTAATTACACTGAAATCACATCACTTTTAAATTTTAAAAATGAGGCTCTAAACCTGTACTTTTCATATCCTAACTAAATTTTTTGAAATATATATTGAAATAATGTGTTTCGTACTAGAATTAATTGGCAATGAGAAAAGTCTAACGAATAGAATGGAACCGACTTAAAGGCAATTAGGTGGGATCTTTGAGTAATTTCAACGCTCATTTCATTTGGGGAGAAATAAGTCAAATAAGCAACCACCCTAAAATGTTAAGTAATATAAAATCTGGCATGTCTATCTAATTGTACTGACCTACTTTTCCAAATCTAAAAATCAAATTTGCTTGGGATTGAAGTTGAGTTATAATACTATCATCTATGCATATAGTAATTAATTGGTTTAACAGTATCTTTTTATATAATATAATTGTTCAAAATTATTTTAGGTCTACTCAAGGTCAGAGAATTATTATTATTTAATAAGTTCAAAAAAAGAAATAAATAACAAATGGTGGACTAGGATTGGGTTGAATTAAGCACGTCGATGATCTATAATACAAGAAGCATCGATTGCACATGCATTTCACATGCACTTACCGCTACTAAGCAAGTTTCAATTTTATTATTTCAAATCTCAAATTACTATATGTAACAATTTATCTAAAATAGATATAACAAATGAGAATTTTTTTCAAGATTCTTTAAGTCATTAATATTCAAGAGATGATCTTTGATTGAGCTCTCATTAGATAAATATCTGATCCCACATGCAAGAATACATCAAATCTCATACAAATTCCAACTCTTATGTTCTATCACACCATCCTGTATGATAACACATGATTTAATTTGACAATTAAGGTCGCATATTTATTATATATATTTCAAAAATTTAAAGTTATAAAAAATGAGTGGGATCATATCTATTCCTAAAACGTCAACATATTGATCAATAATCTAATCTCATTCTCGCTCCATTGATGCTTCAAAGAACATCAAATTAGTAAACAAGGCTCATTATCCGCTAAAGCTTAAGGTGGATAGAATTTAGTGTGACCAAATTACGATTTAATTTCATGTGGTCTAATACAAATTCTAATACAACAAAGAGTAGTCCCAATTTTATTATTGAACCAAAGATGGATTTAAATAAAATTGAAAGAATCTTGTTAGAATAACCTTTTGGATTGAGTTCTAAAATTGAATCTTTTCTTTTTTGTTTAACCTAACTCTAAATTTATAGGGATGAGCGCAAGCTCAAACTGACTAACTAAAGAAAACAAAAAAAACAAAATGTATTATTTTATTCCAAATGTTTTTAATTATCTTGTAACCAATATATTGTCTTGTGTATAATGATATTATAATTTCTGTATTGATCATGGGCTGTAGTGATGCATAAAATGTATCTGGTCCCAAAAAAAGTAATATGAATTCATATAGTGCAAGTTATTATTACATCATGATATAAATACACACCACATAAATGGTAATGAAGTCACCACTATACTCGACTAATTATAGCAAGCATACATCATTTGTCATGCAGTTTAGAGTACGGAATATAAGTATATAGTGGTGATTGATTATACCAGGGCATAATCATATGCATCATGATAGTAGCAATATTGTGCACATGACATTTTGCAACGGAACATCCAATTTAATTTGCAGTCAAGTGTAAACAATTGTATAGTTTACTTCAACTTCAAGATTGTAATTCTAACAATGAATCATCACAAAATGAAAAGCAACGATAGAAAATATTAAGTTGAATAACTTGATGACCCCATATAGTGCAAAGTGGTATAATAATTATCTTCACCCAAACTTCAATTAGAAACAGAAAATGTGAGTCTCAAGTAAACAATCAAAGATCATGATGAAAGCTTATAAAATTATATGTATCATATAGACACAATTAAAAAACTCAATTGATCAAAAGGGTTGAAATTTGAAAAAAGAAAAAGAAATACACAGATGCAGTAGAAAAAGAAAGAAAGCAGATGACTGAAACATTCCAAACTTAGAATCTTCTATCGCAAAAAAAAAAAAACAAAACTAAACTAAGCAAGAAGATGGGTGGTATGCTGAGTGTGGCGAGCGAGTTGAATAATGCTTAGTGCTCCTCCTTACTATACTTGATTAGCAGAAATGAAAGTGCTGTGCAGAAAACAAACTAATGAGTGTTGTGCAATCCCCTGAAGAGCGGAAATGAGTTGAGCAAAATAGTAAGCACAATTTTGCTGCCTCTCTAAAATCATCGAGCATATAGGCATATTCTTATTTACACAAAAAAAAAAAAGAAAAAAAAAAGACAACTATATACATGGAAACTGTGAGAAACAGGTTGTAAGCACATTCTTGAATCACTAATGAGTCTAGATAAACAGATGGAGCCATATGATTTTGTTTGTCTATATACATCAGACACATAATTTGCCAGTCAAATTCACAGTTAATGCAACAAATAGGTAGTATCCAGATATCTTTCAATCACAAACAACATAAAAACCAAATCTCAGTTAAATGAGACATAATAATGAGATCCCCCCCAAAGAAAAAGTTTCCACCCACATACCATATTGCACATGATCATTGAGCTTGGCCTGGACAATTATGGTGGATATGAAGTGCCTCCTGAAATAGGTGGTGGAGATTGGTTGCAGAGGGCACGTGAAGGTTCTCCTTGAAACTCCTCCCGACTTCAGCAGTAGACTCCTGAAGCATTATGGTGTTGCAGTCCATAAATGGTGTCCCTATCATCTGGCGAGGACTCACATATATTAGATAAAAGTGTGCGTCAACTCTGTGCACCAGTCATTCTTAGATCCTGCTTCTTACGCCGGCATCGGTGATGGAGTTTCTGCAGCGAGTTCTCACCGACCCTTTCCAACTGTGAAGCATTATCTGGTGCATAAAAGGGAAAAAAAAGAGCTTAAGCATCAGTTTCAATAGAACTCAAAGGAATATACATCACTATTTCATAGTGGCATTAGTAATTTTGTTAACAATTAAAGGTAGCAATAAGCATATCATGCAGACAGCTGAATTCTTATATTCTAATAGCTGATGAAGTCTTTATCAGCTCTAAATTACCAGATCATTGAGTCCTAAATCAATTGAAATGACCTTCAATAAAGTAGCAACTCAAATTTACATATATCAAATTATCAGTAGATACATCACAGTAGATATTAAAAAGGAAAAAATACCAGTTGCTATGCTGCTTCTCATAATCTAAAGATTTAGGAACCCAACGTGGATGAGGTAATAAGTTGAATTGTACTTTCTCAGCTTATGTCGCTACTCACTAATCATAATGGACGGTAGTAAAACCTAACAAAAAAAAAAAAAAAACGACATACACTGCTGAATCAAGAAAATGAACATCTGACTACTTTGGGACTTTACAAGCATGTTCCATCACAAACTGGAAGTCAAAGCATGGTGAAGTAAGCAAATTCAACAATTAATAGAAATGCTTTAAACAAAAAAAAAAAAAAACCCAAGAAAATTCAAGTAAGATCACTTATAAGAAAAGAAAATTATTCACTCACAAAATCTCAGTATCAACTATCATCATGGAGGGGGTGATCAATGTCTAGCAAAATCACAGATTCCATGGTAATCTAGATGGTTTAAACAGCATATACTACAGCTATAACAAATTAATTTCTAGAGTGAACTGAACATTACCAATTTCACAAAATAATGAAGAACATTTATCAGTTTGCTGGTTTATTCTCAATAGTTTAATTGTTGTTTGCACTGCAGATGGAAACAAATTGTTTCATAAGGAAATAAACTTTGTGAATTAGTGAATCCAAACATTCAAGCTGCTTCACCATTATGACGCCCTAAATGCATCAATTGCACACAACACGAATTACAAAGCAAAGGCAGAAAGTACCTCCACAGTCTTCGCCCCAAAACAAAGCCCGCTGATCATCCTCTTCCTCATCAAATTCATCGCCATACTCAAGCTCTACATCTCCTCGATACCCCGGTTCACTTCCATACCCAGACTCATTTCCCTGAACATCACCATTGCCAAACAACACATGCCCAGCACTTGTGCTCTCCCTCTCACCACCCTCATTCCTCTCCCTCTCTCTCCTTGAATTCTTCTCACTCACATCAGACGCCCAGTTTGCCTCCCCAAATAGCTCTCCACTAGAATCCGTACCCACAGCCGCCATCAGAAAATCCGAACAAGTCCCGTTGGCCCCTGACATGCCAACGGAGCAGCACCTCCGATCGGAGCTGCGACCGGAAACAGATCTAGACCCGACACACCGGCGGCGCTTACGCGCGAACCACCGCTTGCGCCCTTTGGAGAACGGGAGGGGTTTACCGTCGTCAAAGAGGCTGAGTTTCGACATGTCAAGGATGGATTCAACTGAAAAGGACGTCGCACGGTCGGCTCGGCAGGGGCGTTTGCTGTGCGGCCCATGAACGGTAGCCGTGGCGTCGTATGGTTTGGCCGAATCGGCAGAGTCTAGGGTTTTGCCAAATGGACGCCAGCTATGAAGCTGCAATGCGCATGATTCAATGGCGTGCAGTGAATCTCGGGCTACGCGTGACATTTAATTACACTGCAAATTGTGGATATATCCGATCAGATAAGTGTGTGCTGTTGAATTGTCGATGATTAGGTTTAGAGAATTTGGGTGATTTTGGAGTTGACAAATTGAATTTGAAATTGAACTATTTATATCTTATCGCTGGAGCCAAGGAAACGGGAACTCAGTTGGTTAACGGTTTTCCGGTTCGAATAATATCCGATATAGTGGATTGATAGATACTGGATTCAGGCCCAATAATTGGGCTGTTCGAGAATGACGAATCAAACTATTGCAAATTTGAGAAAACTTTGTTTAATAGGATAGTTAATAAAATGAATTGTTGGATTCATTAACTTGTGAACAAATTTATGGGTACTCACTAAGTTAATTCCTAAAATATAAAATTAATAGTTTTACATGTAATTTAATTTTAAGGTCTTCGATTATGATAAGTATAAAAATTTGAATTAAAATATATTCGTACAAATTTTTACACCATAATATTTCATACTAATTAAGAAAAAATATTTAATGTGGTAGATCACTTTCATATTTGCATGTTTTAATATATGGTAACATTTATATTATAATATTTATTATTTATCTACCTACTTAAAAACATCTCCATTCATTAGTGTGAAACTTTTATCACTCCAATAGTATATAAATTATCATGATAAATCATTTCAACCATCATCCTTGCTTCGAACTAACGCAAAATTCAACTTGCGTTTAAGTCTTTTTCTTCTCTATTTCATATTCTTTTACTCATTTTTTTTCCCATTTTTTTTATTTTAGAATGAAAAGAGCAAATATATTAAATGACCGTAGGCTCCAAAGTCAGTGTGTTCTTGAGGAGAGAAGGAACATCATCCTCATTCCTCACAAAACAACTCACAACTAGAATCTAAAACAAACTGAGCTAGACCATAACCAATCAGTTTGCAGATCCTTTTAAGCCAACTAAAAGAAAAGTTAGAGAAATTTAAACATATCCTTAAAATATCACTCACTATATTACACATGTGGATGCCAATGATAAGCCCTACGTGGTGCCAAAGGAAATATTGTAAGAGCATATCATCTGGAAAAATGGAAAGAAACAGTCTCAAGTTCTTGTTCGATGGTCGAATTCCACTCCTGAAAGCTCGAATGGGAAAATTTAGATGATGTCATCATTAATTCAAAGATGTGCCTTGAGGACAAGCAATTTGATGTTACCATAACACAACTTTTAATCCATAGAAGGAACCCAAGCTGTTTTCTTTGAATTTTGATTGTTATTAAATTTTATAAATTTATTTATATTTACAATTAATATACCAGATATTAATATTTAAGATACTTTAGTTATATGCAATTAAAATATTAAATAATACCCTATATTATTTGAATAATAGTGATAATATCATGATTATTTAAATGTATTATACAATTTTAAATACTACATAGATTTAATAAAATTACATGCAATATTTAAACATTATATTATGATAATGATAAAAACTACATAGAACTTGATGACTTTATTTTATTGATGATAAAAAGAACTGAACATGCAATATTTCTCTTAGTAAACTGAAAATTAGTAAATATATGACAAATAAAATATAATAATAATAATAATAAAGAATATTATGAATTATTCATGTTTAGTCTAAACAAAAAATAATGAAGATTGCTAGCGATAAATTTCAATTGTTACATTAAAATAATATAAAAGTTGTAGTATATTTATGTACGCCGTAAAAAATGCCCTGGAACTTGAATTTAATTGTATTCCCAAAAAATAATAGAAAGTCTAAAATAATATAAAATAAAATTTATTACAATCACAATTCACACAACTAAGTTCACCTAACTCGCTTTCTAGCTGACTTATAAGTAGGCTAATATTTGTTGAGAGTCAAAATTAATATTATTTTTATAGGCAACCTCTTTTGTTTTTTCTTACTTTTTAAAAAAAAATATTTTTTAAAATTATTTTTACTTTTTTAAAAAAAATATTTTTCATTGAGGTTATGTTTGTAAGAAATTTAAGGTGGCTTTGCAAGTGAGAATTTTGTGAGTATAGAGTTTGAAGTTGTTGTGTTTGTTTTGAAATTTTATAAGATATAATAATAGTTAAAATATCATTTTTATATTGAGAATTGTAAAAAAAAAAGTAGATGTTGATTATGTAAGATAGGTGGAAAAATATTAATTTTTAATGGAATTCATAGAAAAAGTTGGATATGATGGTAGGATTTTGAAATTTAATTATTATTATTTTGATTAGGAAGAGATGAAGAGCTTCCTCACGTGATTGTAGATCCTTTAATCGGATGAGATGTAAATCAAGAGATATGTCAAGTGGTAGAGAACCAACATAATATAAACTCAGGACAAACCTCCAAGATATATGATACAAACCTCTTAACAAACTTCTACAATGTTTTATTGAAAATCTATTCCATGTAAAGTTCGAACTTACGTTCTTTGAAGATTTTTCATTATATCACCACAAATTTTACCTACTTGAGTGTATTTTGAAACGAATTTTATAAATTCTTGTACAAACAATTCATTCCAAATTTAAATGGGACAAGCAAGTACAAACACTCCTTGAGGTGTTGATTAACTTTCAAACTCCATTTGGATGAAGAGATTTGAAATTCCTAATTGTAAATTCATCGATAATGTTTGAATAAATGTTAATTTAAAATCCACAACTTTTATTTTAAATTAATTTTTAAATAATATGAATGAATTTAAAATAAATTTAAAATTTATTCATTTTAAATATTGAATTTCAAATAATTTTAGCAAGTCTTGAATTTGATATGAGGCCTGACATGAGCCCCATTTTTTCAATAATAATGTCGGAATAGGATTCGAAAAGGCGTATTAGAAGGAAAAATAAAATAAAACATGTTACATATGGATAGACTTAGTATCATTAGTAGCCAAAAAAAAAAAAAAGTCACATGATGTGGATAGACTTAGCTTTGGACCGTTGGTGCAGTGCGGAGGATGTTATTGACCATCAATTCACTTCTTTAAATGAATTTTAGCATTTTCCTGGTGTTTGATTTCATTTTTATTTTTTTTTAAATTCACATTCTAAATAAGAGTAACTGAACAAGGTTTCTGGAAAAGAAAATAAAATGAAATTCTAAACAAGTTCATTGGTTTGTTCAAAGTTATAGTAGATATCAAACTAAAATGTAGTAATACAGTATATATATATATATATATATATATATATTTATTTATTTATTTATTTATTTTATTCATCAAGTTGATATATCGGTATATACTAAAATGCGCAGAGTTAATTAAACTCAACTTTAAGTTTTTTATTTCAAATTGACCAATGTTCTGCTACGCAACAATGCAAGATTTACGGCATAGATCACATATGGACTTTGTGATGAGTCAGATTCTTTAGAATGGAGCAAGTATACTCATTTATTTAGAGGGTGTTTTGCTATGCTTATAAGCTTTTTAATTGTAAAATGTTTAAGAGTTAATAAGTTTCTCAAGAATGTTTTTTGAAATTTTAAAAATATAATCTTATTTCATACTAACTATCATATTATATGGTGATGACTATTTTTAAAGAAGAGACCATATCATATTTCTAAAATAAATATTTTATTAATTTTATTATTTCAATTTCATCATTTAAATTACATACTTATTTGTTATCATCCATGCCATTTTCTGTAATGTAGACCAATTAGAAGTCCTATTGACTTGATTGATGGTTGATGTGTTCACGGTCAGTTTGGTTTTGGATATAGGGAAACCATATAATATATGATTTCGATTCCTATTTTAGAATCAAAGGTTGCCTGGTTATTTTTTCTTTCCCTTTTCTTCCTAATTAATATCCTTGATTCGATTTTGAACCAGCAATTCCACCAACGGTTAGAATTTGTTTGAATTTTAGATGTTGATCTTCAACGGTTGGATTATCTAATAAGTAATTGATTACAAAAATTTTAGAGCCGTCGGTTCTTAATTCCAAATGTAAGGTAACTATAACCAGATCGTATGAAAATCGATTTCGATTCCTTTTTAAAATCAAAATTGGAACTAAACAACAGTTGAATCGAACCATTAACCCTCGGAACGGGTAATGTGTGACTTCCATATTTTAAAAATTGGAACTAAACAACAGTTGAATCGAACCATTAACCCTCGAAACGAATAATGTGTGACTTCCATGTGATATGTCGAACAACTAAAACGTGTAAAGTTTCACATAGCATCCTCACCTTTAGGCATAGCACATTGTGGAGATATTTTGTACAAAATATTGAAGACGACTCAAATTAAATTAGTACTGTTAATGCGTGCGCAATATTTTAAATGCATCATGACACATTGATGGGACGGATGGTACCGATGTATTCCACTAAAGATTAAAGACCACATAGATCATTATCAATATTGGACACATCATGCATTTTCAATGTTTTTTTGAGAAGCCCAAATTATTGAAGATGGCTTAGTTTAAAAGTAGGAATGGGAAAACTACCCAAAATATATCTTACTATATCGAAATACCTAAAATTATGATTCAGTATCAGTATAATAATTTAAAAATTCAATATTAATTCTAATAATATATATATATTACACTATATAAGTATGGATGTTTAGTCCATTTTTCATAATGCCAATTTTAATCTTGTTAGAGTTCATACAAATTATAATTTCTTTTTTAGAGTTCATACAAAGAGAAAATGACCCATTGTGCCACAAAACCTTATAATTTGATTAAGGTACTAATTAAAGAAAACTTTCAGAATTTCTTTCTTAGAGTCCATACTAATCAAAATTCTTCATTTAATTTTGTTAAAGTCCTAATTAAAGAAAACTCTCTATATCTAATTTAACAGTCCTGCTCACCTACCCATCGTGATGTGTCAAAAATCCAAAACATCTATTAATTTTACTTTCCATATAACGAGGAGATGAGATGAATACACGTCATCGGTGAGCATATTAAGAGTTGTCCACGGTAGACATTTGAGCAAAATCATCTAATTTAATTAGTCTTCATGAGTAATTAAAAATTAATCAAATTCAGGTTAGCTTTATTTTAGTTTTCCATTCTATAAAGCATGAATACAATCCGAATTTATATATTTCGGTAAGACAATGGAACTTAATATTATTATAAAACAATCCTCTGTAGAATTATAAAATAATGTATGTTTAAATTTTTTTATATATAGTGCTAAAATCTATCTTTGTTGTTTTTTTTTAACAAAAAATCATATGAAGGGCCAAAAAACATCGGTTGATCTTATAAGAAGTAAGTGAAGTCCATTTTCTAATTGCCCTAAACTACAATATGAAAGTTGAAGGAGGAAGATTGGGCACAGTAATTGAAGCCATAGAAAAGTTTGAGTCTATGGAGATAAAAGACGATAAATGAAACAATACAACCACGACAACGACACTAACAATGACCACCACAACAGATGATGCAGAAGAAAAAAAGAAAAATTAAGAAGACAAAAAAAACTAGGAATGCATCCATGAAGGATAATATAATCAAAGATTTATTAACCAAATCACGAAAAAAGAAGACTAAAACAGAAAAGAAGATCAAATAAGAAAATATATAGTTAGTTGTTAAATTAGAATTATAATCTTTCGTTTCAAAACTTCGATACTTATTATTTTTTTTATATTTTAATTTTTAGGAATAGAAAAACTAGAATTTTTTAATCATCAAATGCAATAATAATTTTTTACATTTTTTTTTACGTCTCCCAAGATATTTTCGATATATTTAGATTTCACATTAAATTAAACTCATACTTAACTTAAAGTTGGTAACTAAAGCACTAGCGACAACTTGATCTTATGCATCTCTCTTCTATATATATTGAAGAAATTTAGAAAACATTATACAGAAAATAGAGTTGGCTAGGAAACAATGGCCTACCGTGTTCAACTCATGATTCAAAATTTTCTTATTGTTCCTCCATCCTCAACTTATCAAAAATTATTTATGAGGACAAAAAAAGCTTTTACGCAGAAAAGGCAAATACATAGTATTCAGTGCACCAAAACCAAACAACATCAATATCGCCCGCGCCACCCGCCAAATTACCAGCCAAGTTCTTCTTGGAGCTATGAGTTCATGGAATCTATTACCAATCAAAATTATCATCTGGTAATACAAATTTTATCATTTGGTTAAAGAAAAAGGTTATGGGACGAAAATTGATTTAAAAAATTTTTTTTTTTTTACTAGATGGAAGCTGAGGAGGAGAAGAAGAAAATGGAGAAGGAAGTTGGAAGGATGCTTGAGAATGAAAGTGTGGAGCCATTGAGACTGGTTGAATTAATTGATGCTATTCATCGTCTTGGATTGGGCTATAAGTTTCAAGACTCTACTAATAGAGCACTTGGCAGAATCAGAATGATTTTGCTTCAATCTTCACATGAATTGGAGCAGAATATACACAAAAATTTGCATGCATGTGCCCTCTGTTTTAGGCTCCTTAGACAGCATGGCTACCAAATTTCCACAGGTACCCTCTTCATATTTTCTGTGATTAATTTTCACAAGATGTTTTAACCAACTAGCTTAATATTTTATTTTTGGAAAATTGAAGATATATTTGAGAGCTTCAAAGATTCAAATGGGAAGTTCAGTGAGAGCTTAGCTATGGATGTTGGTGGGATGTTAAGTTTGTATGAAGCTTCTCATCTTGCATTCAATGGGGAAAGTACCTTAGACGAGGCTAGAGAATTTACGAGCTTCCACCTCAAGAATATGATGAATGAAATGCACACAAAAAGTGCTTTGTTAGTGAGCCATGCCTTGGAACTTCCATTGCACTATAGAATGCAAAGATTGGAGGCAAGGTGGAATATTGAGATGTATGATCACAATAAATTACAAAACAAGGACAATCAATTATTGCACAAATTGGCTGTATTAGATTTCAACATGGTGCAATCGCAACACCAAGCTGACCTCCAAGAGGTGTCAAGGTACACTACTTACTGTATACATATTTGGCCAAACATATATATTAATAATATTCTGATAAATATGGGTTTTTAATTATGTGAACATATATGTTGAATATTTAAGGTGGTGGAGACATGTGGGGTTAGCAAAGAGGTTGAGTTTTGCACGAGATAGAGTAATGGAAAGCTTCTTCTGGGCAATTGGAATGGTGTTTGAGCCTCAGTTTAGTAACTGCCGCATAGGGTTAACCAAAGTGGTTAAGCTAATTACAGTTTTGGATGATATTTATGATGTATATGGTTCTCCACAAGAGCTTCAGCAACTCACTGACGCTGTTAACAAGTATGTCTAAATTAATACACAAGTTTATCATTCATATTAATATACAGTACTTAATTATAATTTCTTTGTTCATTTTGATCATCTATTTAGATGGGATGTGAGTTGTGTGAAGGATCTTCCTGATTATATGAGGCCATGCTTCTTTGCTCTTTACAACACTGTCAATGACTTGGCTTACCATACTCTCAAGGAACAAGATGGAGTCATAATTTCTCAACTTAGACAAGTGGTAAGTCGTTATATGGGAACATATATATATATATATACACACACACGTAAAGATATTCATTTGTGTGTGTCTCTCTGCTCTAATGCTAGAACGTCTACATGTTACACATCATATGTTACAGTGTGCAACATTCAACTTTCAATTCATAACACATGATCAAATAGTCGATTAAATTGCAACTGATATACGATGGATTGTATATTTTAATTTTGTTGGTTCATATGTAGTGGACAGATTTATGCAAAGCATTCTTAAGAGAAGCAAAGTGGAGGGAGAAGAAGCATATTCCTAAGTTTGAAGAATATATGAATCATGGATGGATTTCATCTTCTGGTGTTGTGTTGTTAACTCATGCCTACTTTTTAACAACTCCAACTATCACAGATGAAGCCCTAACAAACTTCACTAATCATACCAATGCTCTTTTGCGTTTCCCATCTTCCATCTTCCGTTTGGCCAATGACATAAGTTCCTCTCAGGTATAAAATTATAATATTACATTTTTTATTTTCCAATAAATAAACATAATAAATTAATAACAAAAAACTTCAATATTTCTATCCATTTCCAGACCACTAATTTTACGGTTGATATTACTTTTTTTTTGTTTGTTTGTATGAGATTCTATTTTCCACGATACTTGTTGATATAAACCTCGTTCTTGAATTATTTTGCTCCAAACTTATATAGTTATATGGAGGGAATTGTGTTATAAATTGGGATCTTGTCAATTTAGTAAAACAAATCAATTTCCCTTCATACAATCAAAATCCCAATTTAAAGCTCTATTAACATTTAATGTCATAAATCAAATTTCCAGTTAATTGAACTAAAATTAAGTAAAACCTTAAAGACCATTATAGAAACCTAAAAAATGAATGGTCAAAAAATGGATAGGATCCAAATTTATAGAATCAACGTTGCATTTTTCCCAATTAATAAAAAAACAAATTTATATATTGACTTCGATTTATTGTAATAATAAAATAGTGATACTACAAATTGTGCAGGAAGATGTGGAAAGAGGAGCTGCAAAAGCAGTGGCGTGCTACATGCATGAAAGTGGCGCATCTCATGAAGATGGTCGTGCATGCATGAACAACTTAATTGATCAGAATTGGAAAATGATCAATTATGAAATAAGTTATAATTCAATATTCGACACATCTTATATTAACATATGCTGTAATCTAGCTCGAATTGCCATGTGTCAATACCAACACGGGGGAGATGCTCATACTGCCCCAACCCACCTTTCAACAAATCGAATCAAGTCTGTTGTTATCGACCCCATTCAATTATTCTACAACATTTAACTATTTATGTATATGAGTTTTAAATTATGTTATAAATTCTACAATAAGATAAATACATTGATCATATTGTAGTATGCTTAAATAGATTGATAATTTGTTGTTTAAATTAATTTTATTTTACAGAAAATGGTTTCAAGTATTTAACAGAAATGATGACGCATGTTAAATGAATCACATATCCTTTTTTCTAAAATAGAAAAATAAAAAATTGTGTGAACTAATTACAAGAAAGTACTATCTTTTAGAAGAAAAAAAAAAGGATAAATTTCATATCAAAACTCAATTTATAAATTAGTTCTTAATTTTAAACTCAAATTTTAAATTTTTTCTTTAAGGGCTCAATTTTATATATTTTCTCAAAGGCTTCAAATTTAAATTGATTTAAATTGAATTCTTAATTCAAGATAAAATTTTATTTATTTTTTCTTTTTCTTTATATTTATAAGTTTATTTATATTTTAATATGTATTTATAATTTAGATAATTAAGATAAATTCGTGTAATTTTTGAATAATCTTCATCCGACTTGTATTAATTTTTATATATATAATAAATGCAATTCAAAAAATTAAAATTCTTAATTTTATGAATAAAAATATATAAAATTGATTTTAATATTAATCAGTTTAATATAATTTATATTTTATGAATTGAATTAATTATATTTTTCTTTCTTTCTTTTTTTCCATATAAATTAAGATAAGTCGGATAAAGATGATTTTTAAAATGCACTAACTTATTTTAGTTTATTCAAAATATTTATATATATTGAAATATAAATAAATTTATAAATATAAATAATATAAAAAAGAATATGTAATTTTGTGTTGAATTGAGAATTTAATCTAAATTTCAAATATTAAATTGAAAAAAAAATGTTAAATTGAGTTTCTTTATTAATAAATTTTTAAATTTAAATTTAGAATTGAGAATTTTATTGAAATTTTTTAAAATTTAGTTTTAAAATTGAAAATTAATTTATAAATTGAATGTTGTTATGAAATTGATTTAAAAGTTATTGAAAGACTGGCATCTTCTTCAATAAAAAAATGAGCAAAAAAGTTTCACTTTCGTTCGCAACATGAGAAAGGGGTGAACAGTCCCTAGTGGTGAATCTCTCAGCAAAATCAAATAAATAATCATCCTTAGTTTCTTCATCTCTGAATCAAGCGATGAACGATTCGATTTGCGAATATATTTTGGTTTAACTGTTGAAGATTTTAGCACTGTAACAAGCTCTGTTCGTTGAAATGTCTGAAACCGGCGTTTTCTCAAAGCTCTCAGACGATGTCGTCCTCAACATACTGTACAAGCTCGAGGACGATCCCCGCTACTGGGCTAGGATCGCCTGCGTCTCCACCAAATTCTCCTCTCTAATCAGAACCGTCTGCTTCAGAGCCAAGTGCTCTCAATCAATCTCATCCGTCCTTTCCGATCTGCTTCCATCCACCGCCTCCACCGCCTCCACCGCCGCTCCTCCCGGTGGCTGGCCGTCGCTTTATAAGCTCGCCGTATGCTGCCCTGGCCTCCTCCACTCCGGCGTTCTCATTGATAACTCCGATCCCAGGATCGATCCCAAATTAGGGTTGAATGCATTTGAGAGAGCTGCTTCTACAAGTGATGCTGATCGTGAATTAGGTGGGCGGCCAATTTTTGATGATTTATCGTTTGTTACCCCATTCAATAATTCTGATTCTTTGTCGAGAGAGCGGGCTGAAATTCAGCCCGAAGTTAGGGTTAGTAAAAGTGCGAAGCCCGATTTCAATGTTAGGAAGAGGAAGAAGATTTGTAGGTCACTTAGATCTCATTTAGCGTCAGGGATTTGGAATTTGAGCCGCGAGCAAGGGAACAAACTGCTAGCAAGTCGATTTAAGGATGATTGTTTGTACATCTGCGATTGGCCCGGATGCGTTCACGTTGAGGAGAAGCGTAACTATATGCTGTTTAGAGGGATCTTCAAGAATTTCAAACAGTCAAGGGTGTGGAGGATGATCAATGATGGGAATAAGAGCAAGACTGATATGAATTGCATATTTTGTAGCTCTAAACAAACATGGGGTTTGCATTCCTCCTTTTGTTTAAGGAGGTATTTCGGTTACCATGATGATGGGGAGCCTGTTGTTCGGGCTTATGTTTGCGAAAATGGGCATGTTTCTGGGGCGTGGACGTATTGGCCTTTGTATGCTTGAACTGCATTGAGAATGATTTGGTGGCACTAATTTCGTTTCAGTGATTCTGGTGATTTAATTGTGTTTGTTTCTGCTTGTTTGTGTTTTGCAGTGGATTGATCAATGGTATTTGTGTTGCTTATGTAGGACTGAATATTCTAAATTAGACAGCAAATTGTTGTGGATTTCCTTGTGATAGCTAGATTTGACCTTTAATGCATTTCCAATTTGTTGATTTCGCTTGTGGTATCAAGAAACCGAATTTGAATTAGGAAATCTTTCTATTTAGCTTCGTGTATTTGAGAATCTATGAATCAAGTCTTGCTTGGCCTCTTGTTTTAATTTTATTTCCTCTTTTAATTTGTTTTTCCTCAAGTTGTTGTGATTCCACTAGTTTCCATTTTGCTCACTATTCTCACTTCCCAGCTAGCTAGTCTTGTTATGACTAGAAATGTTTTAGTCTAGCTTTGAAATGTTATTTTCCTAGCATGTTTGCTATGTATATCTGGGCATGGTTGACATTGCGTTTGTATTCTTGTTTTTACTCATGACTTTGTTCTTGAGCTTCTATGTAAACTATGTCTTGTCTCTATAAAAGAAGAGATGCTGAACTAGAAGAAATTTTCACATCCTTAAAGTCATGTAGCAAGATACTTATCCTTGCCCCCCTTAGCATTTCGAACTGATTTCAGACAGAACACTGGGAAGACGGTTCTCTGTTTGCAAAGGTTGCATGTTTCTTATCTTCGCAAACTTGTGGAACTTTCAACGATGTAAAGTTCTCATGGCGTATTGTCATTAGTCTGCATCACTGAAGACGAATTTTGGTTGAATTTTTAGAGTTTCAAATAGCTGATAATGTTTTACGTGCACGTTTCTGGGTGATGGAAAGTGATTGGTGGTGGGGCTTTCAAATATTGACCCCAGATATTGGTTTTTGTTTGAAATACCGATAATTCTATATCCATTATCTACGAACATGCAAATATATATATATATATATATATATATATATATATATATATATGTATATATGTACATGTGATGTGATGATGAGTATGTAGTGTAGCCTTGAGGAAGATTTACTGGCAGTTTTTCCTATTTTATGTTACATTGTGTGTGGTGTTGTGTATTGTAAATGTTGCATCGCATGAAGCCCATTATGGGGTATATCTATATTATCTTTATGTACAATAGTCACATTTATATATTTATTATGTTTAAATAAATGATAAATACATAATATAATGTGTGTTATTTAGTACATATAGATGTTATTATCAATATACTTCACTTGTAAAGGGAAAGGTTTTCTGGATTCTAAACCGAACAAATACATTGCGTATGATGTTTCATAAATATATATAACCATATATGGAGAAAAACTTTTTGTTTCCCTTCATACTACAGTTGTATAATGTTTTTCAAAATTTGAATAAAGGTATAAAAATATTGTAAGCAAAATATCTATCTTATACCGAATATTAGAATTATAATAAGTAAAATAATTTAAAAAATAAAAATTTCAATATATAAGGCTCTTAGTAATTTGATCGACCCGTTTGAAGGTTTCATAGGAGAATTTTCTTATAGTTAAATGTTTTATGAATACTGTTGAAAGTTTGGACTAGGAAAATATATTATATCGAAACAAGTTATTATTGACATAGAGATATTAGATACTAGTAAATAAATCTTGGTATGTTCAACACTTTTGTTCGTCTACAAAAAGCCCATATTCTACGTTATTTACATTTCAGGCCCAGCGCATTTAGATTTATATAATGTCCATTGGGCCGCTTTCGCAGCCGGTGCCTCGCACGCGCTTTTATTTCAATGTCACCTCACATGCGAGGGCTTTACTTTTACTCGCAAATATATTCCCTTCGAGGGTTTAAAAGGGGTAGAGCTGCTTTGATCTTTTTCTCGCAACTCTTCTTCTCCTAGGGTTTTCCACTTGCTTTCTTTCTCGTCTCTTCGCAAATCAGACTCGAAAATGAGGTAATATTGTTCTTCTATGTTTACGGTGATGTTAGTCAACGTTGTTGAGTGTATATGTTGTCGGATTTTGGTTCGTGTTTTTGAGATACGGTTCATGTTTAATCACTAGTCAATTGCGTTATTTCTCGATTTATGGAAGCCAAAAGGCGATGAGATTGACTCTCTTGAGAAACTCAACTTGTTATTTCATGGGTTACAATTTTCAAAATATTGTTTTTGGTAATTGGTTCAAAATGCTGTAATTTAGAAGTGTTTTGTTGCTATACACTATGGTCAAGTTATATGAGAATAAGTTTTTTTTTTTTTTTTTTTTCCTGGTTCTAGTTAGTATTTTCAATGATGGTGCAAATTTGTTTTCCAGCAAATCATTGTGATTCTGGTCTGTCTGAGGATTAAAATATACACCTGGGTACGATTTATCAGGAATGAGATATGGTTTGAAAAATATATGATGTCTGCACTCTCCAGTTAGTATTCTTGCATTTAGCATCCCTTGTTTCATATTGTCTTTGTAACTGAATTGCTTGGTGCAAGTGATCAAAGGATGGTGCTAGTGTTTTGCAAAAAAAACCTTTTGTGATCTGCTGTATAGGAATTAGAATATGTGCTGTTGGGTACTAATTATTAGGAGATCTTATGGTTTGAACGATATCAGGTGGCTCTTTCAGTCAGTGAAAGAACCACTACATGCTGAAGAGAGCCTTGAGAACAACAATGAATATATAGATACTCCTTAAGCTAAAAAGGATGTCTATTTTTACATTCTGTAGCTGAGGTTTATTTATCCAATCTCAGTGTCTATTATGATTCAAATTAAATAGTACCCTAGTTTGTGATATTGGGGCACTAGCTAAAACATCTTCTATGCTGCAGCCGACATCCTGAAGTGAAGTGGGCCGAAAGTGAGGACAAGGTATATCTTACTGTGCTATTAGCGGATGCAAAAAATCCTAAGGTTGATGTTGATCCCGAAGGAACATTTATATTTTCTGCCACTGCTGGATCGGACAACAATCTCTATGAACTCAAATTGGAATTACTTGATAAAGTTAATGTGGAGGTGAGATGTCACTTTTGTTTTATTTGTTAGCATTAGTTGATGGTGAGAGATCTTTGAAGTTGTTCTATTTGTTCGTTCAATTGGTAAATTCAATTGAAAATCAATCAATTGATCCCTTTATGTGCAAAACATTTGAATAGCCAATCTCTGATACAGTTGCATCGTACTCTTATTCTGGCATCTTCAGTCAATTTCTTTGCAATCAATGTTCTCACAAAACCAATTCTCATAATTCCTTAAAAAGGAGTGATACTTTCCCTTGCATATCTGTTTTTACGAGAGGGTTGGGGGGGTTCAGGAAATGAATTTTGATCTGAATAAGGAATTTTTTCTGACAACTCCCATTTATTAGGAGTGCAAAATAAACATAGGTGTGCGGAACATATTCTGTGTGTTGGAGAAAACAGAGAAAAAATGGTGGAAAAAATTGTTGCGTGGAAGTGGAAAGACACCTCACTATGTGAAAGTAGATTGGGACAAATGGGTGGATGAAGATGATGATACTGGTTTGTTTCATAACTCTTTGGCCTGCCTTCCAATAATTTTATATAGTTTGGATAATTATAATTGATTTTTATGTATTGCTCACCATTTGATCAGGTGCTGCACCTGCTGATATGGATTTAGGCGGGATGGATTTCTCTGTGAGTTTTTATTTGTTTCTTGAATTGCAATTTTCCATGTTACCAGCTCTTTTTAATGATTCTCCAATTTGACTTGCCTTGCAGAAATTTGGTGATATGGGTGGAATGGGAGGCATGGGTGGAATGGGCGGCATGGGTGGAATGGGTGGCATGGGTGGAATGGGAGGCTTGGGTGGAATGGGTGGCCTAGAAGGATTGGGTGGCCTAGGTGGCATGGGTGGCCTAGGTGGCATGGGTGGCCTTGGAGATGATGCTATGGGAGATGATTTTGAGGATAGTGATGATGAAGGTACTGATTCTATTGCATTTTGTCTAAGTCTTTTCATTTTGTTTAATTGGTTAATCATAACTCTTATCAATGTTTTTTTAGCTTATTTTTGTTTTGGACATGGTATATTCATTTATTCATTTACACGGGACCTGGGAATGAGGTGTGGTTTTGTTCTTTCTTCAGCATATGCTCTCTCTCTCTCTCTCTCTGGTGTTGAGTGGACATCAAATGATGTAGATTCTTATTGTATCAAAAAGTTGTATGAATATAATCTTGGAGCATGATCAGATTGATGCCTTCATTGTGGATAAAAGATGAGTCTATTTTACCATAATAGACCTAACGCTTGGTTGTTTTAATTATATGATTTGATAGACAACAAAATAGTTGGTGTAGACAACAGCTTGCGTTGTTTGTTCTCCTTTTGCCTCATAAAATGACTGGTGAAAAAAGCCTGACATATCAAATTGCTGTGGGAAGCAGACTTGGCCAGTTTCCATTATTAAATTCCCTATATTCTCTTGTCACAGTAGTATTGCAGTTCCTTTAGTTTTGGGGTAATTACAAAAAATTACTAAAGCTTAGCATTTCTCATTCAAAACTAAGATTTCTTTTTCTTCACAATTGCACTTGTTTAGGGGAATATTTGTAAGAAAAATATTAATCTCAAGGGGATGATTATACCTCTACTGCTAATTGTGATTTCAAAACATAATAGGTTTTTTCTGTAAGTAGACCAAATTTCAAGGGTAGGTTTTGTAATTTCCCATTACTTTATGGTACATAACTACCTTGGCTGTCACCAAACGTCATTTTTGTTTACTGTGTTTTATATTTGGTGTTTGCTGTAGTGGAGTTACATTTCAAAGCTTCCTTTTGTAATGAAATGTATATGGGTTTCACCACTTGATTTATTTTCCTTGTTCTGAAGTCTTAACCAAACTATCCGCCATGTGCAGAGGTCAAGAAACCTGAGGCAGAGGCTGTTGACAAGGCAGAGGGAGAAACTTCAAAGGACAAAGCAGAACCCTTTACGAGTTCATAAATGCGCGTGTGATTCAGCTAGCATACGCTTTTTGCCAGAGTTTCTAACTTTGGTGATTTGTAACTTAAGCATGCTTTCCATGAATGAGTGATGGTGTTTATTGCCTGAATTTTGTACTGATAACCCGGTGTTATTTTACTCTTATGGGCAGAAGATATTTCCTTGCGATCTGTGTTGTATTTTTCATCCAGGTTTAATGGATTTGTGACTTGGAAAAAAGGATGGTAGTCAAATTAACCCTTCTTCACAGTCCTCTGATTCAACTATTTTCTATTTGAACACCTGATTTATACATGTTATGATGATGTATTGGAGATGATAGATGATCTTATCTTCACTTTTCTATATACAAACTCATCAAGAAACACTAGTTCAGTCTATAGATAGCAAATTGAGATTGAACAAGGTTGGTTGTATGCAGGCATGCGAGTTATCTTTTTAATATAATCTCTTACATGAGAAAAATCCAGAATTGGGGTAATACTGAAGCGTTGTTTTCACTGGCATAATTTTTTGATTATTATGCAATAAAGGGATTCTTTTGCAAGTCAACGTATTGTATGGGTTTGAGATTTCAACTATAACCCATTCGACATATTCAAATTGATTGCATTTAACTCCAAAATGTGTTTTATTACAAATTCTTTTGAAATGGGACTTTAATGAGTGGTTATCACGTCAGTCTAACACGCTGAAGGTCTCCGGTTCTGAGTTTTAAAATTGTAAAATATAATTCCTAATGTAGTTGTTTTGTCAACACAAGAAATGAAAAATGAACAAGTCTATAATTCTATAATTCTCTCTATCTGATTTACCAACTACCATATACAATTTTGAGGTGGTAATATAATTGGAGATGAAAGTACATATGAGAAGTACATATGAAAGTACATCAAGCATAGGTGAGAGGAACCTGAAAGTGGATCTAAAAGTAGTAGCTTGGTGGTATCTTCTTCTTTCCGGATCCACCTTCCCCATATAGTTCATTCCACTGGAGAAGTGCGTTCATGTACTGTGAATCCGATGCAACACTTGCACATACCTATAAATTTAACATTACATGATAGCAGCCATTATGACCATGTTAAACATATAATTCGCATGACTATATATTTGCAATTTTATTTCGCTGCTTTTCATTCTCGTTGCAAGTATCCATACCTGTTCATGTGCGTGTTTGAAGTCATCCATGCTCAGGTTGCGGATATCTGCAGGGCCATGCAACGGGGGCAATGGTCTTTCCTCTGCTAGTGCCAAGGCTTTCTCCTACAATTTTAGCTTCTATATTAATATCAAAATTACACATAAAGCTAGCTTTCATAAAGAACAAAACTTAGAAGCACAGGAGGAAGAAGACAGAATGCGTATCTAATACATACAAAATATAGCAGATGCCACAAAGACTGTAGCAACTGCATATGACGTATCTGCATGATTGGAAGTTAATGAGAAAAGCTACTTTAGATACATACCTCCTTCTCCTTCTCCAAAAGATCTCTTATAGGGCGATGTGCAGCTGTCACACAGAGATTCTGGATAACGGGCAATCATTTGGAAATAATGAGCCAAAAGCAAAATTGATATTAATATTTTCAATGAAGAAACTTGATATAATCTGGACATGAAAAATTCCAGGATCAAACCTTTAGATCACTTCCTGAATACCCATCGGTCATGTTAGCAACTGCTTCAAGGTCGACTTTTGGATCTAATTTTTCCTGGGCTAACATCACCTTTAAAATCTTCTGCCTGTTTTGAACATCAGGAAGATTCAGCATCAACCTGCTCAAAATATTCATTTGTTAAGAGGAGGTAGATTGATATTAGGAATAACAAAGGTTATATATTATTAGGAAGGGCAATGGTAAACCAACCTCCTGGGAAACCTCCTGATTACAGCCTCGTCAAGATCAAAAGGCCTATTTGTTGCTGCAAGTACTAGCACTCGTTCCTTATCCTTTGTACGCAAGCCATCCCAGTTCACCATAAATTCATTCCTCATTTTACGCGTTGATTTATGTTCTCCTTGGCTTTGCGAATTCCCTAAGATGCTGTCAACCTGTGGCAATACGTATAAACATATCGAAGAGAAGACTATGGAGCAGCCAAAATAAAAAAAGAAAGACTGCAGATTATACTGACCTCATCAACAAAAATAACACTAGGCTCTATTTTGCTAGCCAAAGTGAAGACTGCTTTTGCATATTTCTCTCCTTCACCGACACACTGAATAAAATATAAATACACAATCATTGATAGGGAAAGTAAAATGGGCAAGAAAGAGTAAGAACTGTACCTTTGATGAGATGCTAGACATCGATATGTTGATGAAATTTGCATGAGCTTCTGTTGCAACAGCTTTTGCAAGCATTGTTTTACCAGTGCCAGGGGGTCCAAAGAGCAAGATTCCCTTGCAAGGCTGCCAAGAAATAACATATTTATGTCATGATAAATAAACATAGAATTGCTTAACTTTACAATATGCTTCAAGCAAATTCATTTACTTTAGTAAGCTGTCCTTTGCTGAACAATTCTGGTCTTTGTAGTGGTAGCATCACTAGTTCCTTCAAAGTTTCTTTCACATTTTCCAATGCTCCAATGTTATCAAAAGTAACTCTAATGTCATGAGGTGGAATGACATCAACAAGGAGCTTTTTCTCAAATTCATTTCCTGTAAACACATCCTAAAACTCAAGCAGTCATTCTCCTATAAAAGAAAACATCATTTTGTGAGGAACATAAACGTGGAGACTTCAACACTCACCTTTAAAGCTTTCTTCTTATATTGAATGACTCTTAAAAGATTGAGCCCATATTTGATACTGTAATACAGAACCAGAAAGAATAGTACTTAGAATGTTAATCAAAACTACTTAGCCTGTCGTCAGGCTTCCATTAGTGGAAATGGAAATAGTTGTAACATGTATGCACCTTTCATTAGACATATCAGAAAAATTCAACTCTTTGGATGAAGATTGATGGTATTGATGAGCTATAGCCCAGCCAACAACTTTTTCAACACCTATCACCATTAGAACAAGGATCAAGGAATATCCAACTGAATTATATGAAGCATCGTTTGAAGATTTCAAGTTCAGAATTTTGACTGACTTTCACTCGACAAAGTTTGATCATTTATGCATAATGTTTCCAGATTAGGGCAATCAATGTCAACCCGACTTAGAACCTGAAATTCACATGAAGAAAGAGAAACACACAAATGTTAAGCCAAGAAAGATGACATCCAGTTCATCCAAATATTAGAATAATATTGTCGATCGCAGTAATAATTAAAAAGGGATAGGGGAAAGATGGGACTCACCGACCGAATGCTGCGTATATTGGATAGCGAATTCATCCTCGCAATATCTTGAGCTAACTGTTGCTTCCAGCACTCTAGCACAGTTTCATCCTGTCATATTTCGAACAGAATTCAATGCCTGCTCTTTGTAATATAGAAGCCAAAAATATTAATTACCTGGGGTATCTGTATGGTCACATTGTTTGGGAAAAGAGGAGGGAGCTGCACCATTGTATTTGAAGAATCTTTACTTCTATTACCATTATGATGCTGATGTCAACATAAGGATTGCACAGTGTTACATCTATAACATAGATTTGTATATACATAGCAGTGCTACTTCCAGAACACAGAGAAGAGTGCAAAGAATACAACCAAGACATACTTTTTCCTGAGTGCGCGAAGCTATTACAAAAAAACTTCCTGTCAAATTTTCCAGGAAAAATTTAATAGCTGCATATGACTCCGGATTTCCAACAATTGAATTCTCATTGTCTTTGATGAACAAAATCACCGGTCCATACTCAACGGCGACAACCTATAAAATCATAGCTTTTGAAAATTTCATTAAATAGCAAATAAATATGCAACACAAGAGAAAGCATGCATGCTATCTTGTTAAATATCTTGTAATGCATACAATAAATTTACCTTAAGGAGTTCATAAATGGTATCACAGTCATCCTCACTTGAGCTATCAAGGCGTAGTGAGTCAGCTAAGTAGAAAGATTAACAATCACCACAATAACTCGGTGTTTTACTTGATTAAGGTAAGTATATAGCCAAAGGGAACAGAAGTCAGTTAAGAATTTACCATCACAAGAGAAACCATGACCTTCTGGACATGAGCCACCAAGATTATTACCATCTGGAATTTTCCAATCACACATAACCCCAATTTTAGAAGATATCGAAACCACATGGCCTCTGGAACCATAGTCGGGAAGCCTGCACAAAGTTTTATGTTAAATCACAACTCACAAAATACAATCATATGACCAAAGACATCAGCAGGGTAACAGCATACAGAGCCAAATCCATTAGGCTAGAGATGAATTACAAGTTGAAATTTCTAGTGGCTTCGGAAACTAGTGCATTTTTTGGAAGTTGAAAGGAAAGGAAACGGCATCATTGTTGAATTTGAGAATGATGGTTTAATACACTTTACCTAATTGAAGTTTCAACACAAAATTCTGATGGGGAAGGACCCACATACTTTACTCGGTCACCTGCCAAAACAAGAATGCAATCCTTAGCATTGAAGAATCCTCAACTTAATATTAGACAAATTGATACACTACCTTTTTTAAAAGTGTATTTTTTTGATGTAGCAGTAGATGCCCCCTGCTTACAATAAGCCTGATAGAACTATTAACATTTTAAAAGAGACCAACAGAACAAATTGAAGCAATAGTACAGACACTATTAGCATTTGAAAGATACCATAGAAACTTACACCAAATAATAAAACTGCATCAACTATAAGAATTTTTGCTTCAAAATGTCTAGCAAGTGCCTTAGCTAATCTTTCCTGATATATTTCGGAGCCTGTGAAGAACATATGTAATGTTATGGTTGAGATAAGAAAACGTAGGAAAAACATATTTTTATAAATAAAATGGAAACATGGAGTTGCATTACCTCCAGGACCTGACAACAAAACTCTTGGACAGAATGCAGGGAGAAGCGGAGCAATTTTTTTTAATCCAGCACATGTCAGAGGTATGAATGCTGAAGCATAAAGGGCACACTTGGTGACCTCGCTGTCAGGAAATACACAATCAGAGTAAGCAAATGAAGTAGAATCACTAATGGACCTATACAACTTTTAAACTAGAAAGTCTCTTTCAGTGAATAAAATGACATCATATTACACAATATGCAAGCACATAGCTACTTGCAAGACAAAACCTATTGGTAAAACTGATTTTGAAATTACATTGAAGTAGGATAAGTGTAATAACTAGAATTTTACCTCAGATAATATGGAAAATTTTCGAATGAGACGTTGATATCTTGCCATTCTAATTGCCCTTGTTGTATAGTTTCTTTAATTTTTTTGCTTCTGGGTGACAATAGAATGGGAGGACAGGGATCGTCATCCTCATCGGGATCGTCATCCTCATCTTTAACTCCATTATGCCCATCAGGAGAAGGTACTGATGGCATTTCAGAACCTTGTTGCACATCTTCACTGTTGCAAGGTGATAGAGGGATGAGATGAGATGGAGAAGCCAGAGTTGATGCAACGGCAACCGCGGAAGTTTTCCCTGATCTTGCCTCGATTTTTAATCCTTCTGTGGATCCCCCATGAGCTTTTGGTGCCACACAAGTTGCCAGTGCACCACTTTTGGTGAGTTGTTGGAAAATCTAGTAGGATGTCAAGGAAATGGCAGTTGTCTAATAAAGTAAGAAGCTATGCTTTGTCTAGTTTATGATGAGAAATGATTGTAAGAAGAATATAACACAAATAGAATCAAATTATGTTGTGATGGGATACATAAGCATGTCTAGTAGACCAGGAAAAAACCAACTCTTCACCTCCATTCAGAGTAATAGTGAAATCTTTAGAGTAAACCTTTCCATTAACTTGGACATCTCCTTTTTCTCCAATGATTTCAAGCAATGTAACAGCCTCCCCTCCCTAGGAATTGTCATAGAACCCAGTAAACATCAGAATGGGAAACCTAATATTTACAAATAAAAATCACAACATACCTCAGATTTCATGTGCTTCAAATTACACAACAATTTGCTGACTGCTGGATCTCCTACCCACAAGTCACAGTCGCGGCCCTGACCTACAGTGAATGTAGGACGATGCATAGCAACACTGTAATACTGCGAGGGAACATTACACCAATGAAGTCAAGATTGAGTTGAAACAGAGAAAACAAAGAGCACTGACACTCAACAAGCATAGACATACACACAAATCTCACTAATGAAACATGTGCATATGGCAAGCAAAATGAAGATCCTCCTTTCACCCCGAACACACACACAAAGTTGCATGAGAAACACGGATGCATGCAATAAATAATTCAATGGATTACTGACTATTGAGAAAGCCTGGCAATGCAATCTGACAAATTTCATAAGAAAAACTACCAGCTACCCTTCTTACTTATCAGCATGAGACAAACAGCATTCCATGGATTCATCATTTTTATGGAGTGTTACAAAGGACTAATACAAGCTTAGTGTTCGACTTTCAACAAATGCATATTTCCAACAAACCTAAACTGTTTTAGGATTGCATAATCAGCATTGCAGAAATAGAAAAATGAGGAAACATGAAACAAGAATTGATAAAAAGGAACAATGCAGTTGTAGTTCCTGAGGGGGACACACAAGATTCGACAATAACTGCAAATCTCAATATGTCGGAAACATAGATACATACCCCTATAGTGAATGCACTATGAATCACAGTTCATAATAAATTATAACAATATCGAATTTCTCTTTCACTTATTACATGAAAATTTTGAGTTCATAAACAAGATGGAGTAACTCAATTGAGTACCAACTGTACACCCACCTGTGGACAGAGGGAGAGCAATTTTCCCCATGCTTCCCCAGCATCAGATTTCAGTTGCAACTTCTTTTCTTGATTTACCGATGGCACAATCGATTTCCCTTTCTTGGCATCTACAAAGGAATCGATTTCCCAAAAACACACACAAAAAAAACAAACAAACAAAACAAAAAACAAAAAACAAAACAAAACAGAAGAAATCACCAAAAGACACTGGAAGAACCAAAATTCCACTGAGCCGACAAACAATTCAAAACCCATCGGGAAACCAAGACTCACATTGCACCGCTTTCTCCACCTCCACGTCATCAGCCAGATCAGCTGATCCAGCCTCCAATTCAGTGGCGCCCACCACTTCCTCCACCTGCATGCACACAAAACCTCGAAACTAAAACCACCGTAAAATACAGTAGAAGGAAAGAAACAATAACAGAAATAAAGAAAACGAACAAGAAACTTCGAACCATGTATCGCTTTGCGTTCGGTGGAGAAGATGAAGGAGAATCTTCTAGAGGGCGCTTTGAGGAAGACGTACTCCGCCGCGTTTCAACCATATCGTCTGATCTTTAATCAAAATATTGGTTTCCAACTGAAAATCAAGATAATCAGCCAAAACAGAAATACAGAGTAACTAACATACACAGATAGAGAGAGAGAGGGAGAGAAGAGTGAGAAGAAAGAAAGAAAATGTGAATGAAAGATTGCGGGAAATATTTCCTTTTTCGGAGTTTTTATACTAAGTACCGGTAGTACCGGTTAAGGTGAATTTAATACTATTCAGTGTGTACTGTGTTAAAATTGGATTCCTATACTCATATTTCGGCATTATATTCAAAACTTCATATATATATATATATATATATATATATATATATATATATATTCTCCCAAAATAAAAATTTTAAAAATTGGTCTGCCCAATTTTCCTTTCTAAATATATAAAAAAAAATTGTCAATATTTTACCTTATATACATGTTTAATTGATGACAAAAAATCTCTTCTGGCCTGAGTTAAAAAAATTATCCATTTGATTTAATTCAACTGAGTTAATCAATCCATGAACGATTTTTGCTGATTTTATGATATGCTATCTTATCAAGAATTTTTTTAATGTAATGTTTATGCATAAAATTATCCTCTAACTGTAATGCTTTCACTTTTCCTCCCATAACAAATTTTTTTTTTAATTTTCATTCTAATTTTTAAAGAGTTTTAAAAGGATAAAGGAGTAGATTAAAAAATAGATGTGGCTTCGCAATCTACATACATAAAATTTATATATATATATAACAGAGTCGAATCATTTTCTTACCTAAATCCACCACCTTTATAAATATGTAATACTATAAAATAAGAAAATAAAAGTTGATATAAGGTAATTGCTAAAACCCACCCACCTTTTAATCCGATTTTTATATAGTTTATGATGGAGGCTCTTGTTTAATTTGTGCTTCAATATTTTTCCTTTTTATTCTTCGAAAAAGGAAATTATGATTGCAGCCTGTTGTCTTGCCAACGAAAATAATCCTCACATAAATATTGGCTGCAATTAAATCAACAACAATAATCAGCGTTTTTTAGAGGAAGGACTAGTCTACAATGTGTATAGTTAGTAATTTATTTAATTATTTTGTTCATATAACTAAATAACCTTGGAATTACAACTAATAACTTAACATCTAAAAATCAAGTATTCGAGTATTTGATCCACAAATAAAATTCGATCTTGGGTTTGATTTAACTTATCTCTTTAAGTATGATATATATTGTAGCAAGTTTACTCATAACTATGAGTCTATGACATGCATGCACACTCACACAGTGCTAATGATGTATGGTCTTTTAGTTAATGGAAATCATGTGTTGTATTTGCGTGGCATAACAATTATAATTTAATAAATCTTAAATCATAACAATAATGATATATACATTTTAAATTGGCAAACAGATAAACTTTTGACACTATAATAATTTTATAAACTTGGTATCATGAATATTGGTCATATAGATGTTGTAGTCAATACTAATATATCACTCTTATTCACCTAGTCAATACTAAGTGCTTTTAAAGACGCATCCCTTAAGACATTTCTATTGGTTAAGTGGTCAGTTTGATCCTAATTAATTACTCTTATATTTTGTTATATATGTTATTCAAAAATTATTTCAATTCAACTGTCAATTACTCAATAGAAATCATATTCTCTTTAACAAAATAACCGTTTACATATTTATTCCCTAAACACCTTTTAATCCATTAACAGTACATTCTTTAACAGCAACTAACTTTTTCAAAATGAATGGAAATAAAATCAAACACAAAAGTGTATATATATATATATATATATATATATATATATATATATATATATATATTTTAGTAATTTGATCCTATCATAAACAATTCTTGCGAAAAAATATAAGGCTTAGCAATTGAAGTTATGTCGACAATTGATCAACTTTTTAAGGATAAGATGACTGATTCGATAATTATCTATTAACTCTCAATTTCAATTTATTATGGATTACGAGTTGCCTGAGTATTATATTATGCAAGACTATTTCTATTTTAATTTATTTGATTATTGACTTTTCATATACTTATACTGATATTCACGAAGGTAGAATAGAACATATACATTGGTTGGGGTGATTTTGTACCTACCTTTTTGCATTGGGTTTCATATTGCAATTGGAAATTTCCAATTTGTAAAATAATTTCCCATTTACACATTTGACAGAAAGGAATACTGACAAAGAACGGAAGAAAAGTAGGCCCTACTTAAATGAGCCCTTAAATTTATGACAACAGCCCATTTCAACTAATTTGGATTTTCATTCTCCCAAAAAATTCCTTTGCATTTGAGCCCAATATGAGAAATAACTTATGATCATGTGTAAGCTTATAAAACATCTTGAAAGTGGGTAATTAAAATTCAAAATGTGAAATTTAAAGCAATTTAAAGTGAGATATACTTAGTTTAGTGGTTCGAGGTGGTGATAATCAAGTTTTATGTGTTGCACCTTCAAACATGTCTTGGATCAAACCTTGACACAAATATTGTGATTTTTCTTTTAAATCACAAGCTCATTCAATCGAATTAAATCCATACGATGGTGGTATGAAGACAGACTTAATTAAGGCTTCTCAAATTCAATCCATAATGCCAAAAGGTACAAGGAAAGTTTGGTAGATATCCAAACAAACCCTTAAAATTCAAAGGAAGTAGAGATCCAAACCCAATAAAAATAACACCCAAGACAGAATTATTGTGAAAGGGCTACATATTCACCATTAGCCGAAACAGGTGGCTCATTCTCGGCTCCAAACGTTTTGGCGATTCTCTCAATGGGCACTAGAGGCAAGTAATACGACACCGTATAGCCTCTATCCGCAGCATAAGCCACCATTTGGTTATACTTCTCGGCCCAGTACGCAGCCGTTGGGACCATAACATGAGCCGCTTGGGAGAACAATGGTAGGCTGTTGAGTGTGCGCCAAGCCGTGACTGCATATTGTTCGGCTACTGGCTCATACTTGGCGTAGAGCTCCTTAGCCGCTGGCTCGTACTCATTATAAGCATTTTTAGCGATGTTAGAAGCCGTGTCCACCAAGCCGGCTTGCTGGACCTCTGAAGCCAGCTCTCGAGCCACTACTGGAGCTCTTTGAGCCGCGTAACAAGCGTGGCGTGAAAGCTGCTTAAATAGAGCCGGCACGTGATGGTCCAGCTCGATTATGGACTTGTCCACCTACATATCACGTGAGCCAAACTACTGTAATCTACACAATTTAATACAAATAGTTTCATGCAATGATAAATATATCAAAAAAATAAATATTGTATATATATATATATACAAGAATTATTGAATTACTATATTAGGTGCAAAGCGACTAAGACAAATCAAATACCTCAAAATCATCGAAAACCTAATAAATTCGTAATAATTCTGGAATAAAGCGAACCTTGCGATCTACGAATTTGAGAAGATCGGACGGGACGCTGCGGAATTTCTCATAGACCGGACCGATGACGGTTTTGACGGTTCCTTCGACGGTCTTAACGCCGGGTCTTAACGGACCGGAGTTTTCTTTCGCATATTCATAGAGCGTGGAGCAACATACGATGGCATAAACTGCAGCTACTTGGACGAAATCCAGATATTTGAGCTTCTTCTCCTCATCTTCCAAAATCTTTACAAAAAAACATATTAATAAAAATCTTATATAAATCCGACGATGATGAATCGCCTACTCGAATTATTACAGAGAGAATGAATGTATACCGGTTGATCGGTGGGTGGTGTGGATTGTGATTCCTCCATTGAGAATAAATCTTAAGATTCGAAAAAATTAAATGAGAAGATGGAAGAAACAAGGATGTGAGAGTGGAGTGAGGAGAAAAAGGGAGGACGATGTTTTCGGTATTTATAAGAGGGTTTGCTCTTTGTCGGGGTAAAAATGTAAAATCGCCCATGGCTTCTTTTCATGAAATGGAAAAAATTGCAAATTTGAAACTCTGTTATAAATTCATCTTAATTATTCATTAAATACTTTAGTAAAAATGAATACAATTGCGGTGAAAACGTGACATTTGGAATATCGATAAGTGGTCACAAGCAGGGATGGGGAGATGGCACACTTATCAAGGTCATCACATCAAATGGGCCTACGTTATAGATATATTATGGGCTTCTAATTTTAGGGTCCACTAACCATACCTCATGGACTTTTTATGAATTTAGCCACGGCCTAAATTACCAGAAAACACCACCACGAAAACTTTTTGTAATTTCATTAGAGGACTGAAAAAAAAAAAAAAACAGCTTTTACTTCACTTTTTGGATTTTGTTTTGCTGACATATTTCCAAACTTACATCCAATCGAAGGACAGAAAATTATGATTTCGATGAATGTATCAGTATTTTAATTTTATAAAAATGTCAGGTAAATTTAATTTAGACAAATCATGGAATCTTTGGGAAAAAAAGGGAAAAGATACTTGATAGTTTACAGAATTTTATAACTTTTATTATATATATTTAACTTCAAATTTTAAATAAAATAATATATTTATAATAAATATAGAGAAAACTACTATATAAACATTGTATATTGGGATAACATGATAAAATTTAACAATTGATATTGGTTGGAGTCTTTGAAATGAATTGTTTGAAGGAATTATTGGAAGGCAATTATTTGAGTGGTGTAGTGTGGGCAATTTTTTATATTTTGATAATTTTTTGATCTAAAACACAAGAAGAAAAAATCGCAATATTTCTTTGATAACTTTAGTCTAAATATTAACTAAAATATTGGCAATTATTGATCATTATTTCATTAAAATTATAATATTATTTGCTTACAAAATATTTTCTTTCCTTTCAAAATTGATGTCATTCATCATAAAATTATATTTGAAAAATCAAACGCTTTTATTTTTCTTTCAAAGTTGATGTTAATCATTATAACATTTTATTTTAAAAAAACTCAAAATCGCAATATATCACCGAGATACCAACAAGAATAAGGGAGATTTAACGAACCGACTTATTCAAAATATTGCCGCATACCAACAAGATCAAGGGAGATTTAACGAAACTGATATAAATATCGTTGATATTTTGATGAAAAATTTGCGTTTTTGTTTTGATTACTCAATTAAGCAATATTTCAGGATATTTTAATATTTGCTTACATCTGATTACTTCGAGATATCAATTAGGTCCCTTGGAAATTATTATTATGTAAATCATAAAATGTATCTCAACTATAATATTAGGTCTAGTGACATGACAAACAAGATTATGCCAACCCCTATTTACCATTGAAATTTTGAATTATACTTTGAGGAACCATACGCATATAATGGTAATATCAAAATGAATATGATAAAATTAGCCCTGAAGTCTAGAACCGAGAAGTTGGCACGAAAACTGCCTTAGAAATGAGTGAATAAGTTTTGGATATTAATGGATGCGTAATATTTGTGATTACTTTTATATATATGTATTATACATAAGAATATGATATGGCTTCAAAAAAATGAAAAACGAACTTAATGAAATAAAGAAATATAAATATTATTTATATATTGGTATGTCGTATCATCTAATCTAGCGATTAAATTTTTAAAAAATTGGTGAACATATTGTTTAATTGTTAAAAATATCTTATATTTGTAAATTGTAAGCAATGATGGTTTTCATATGTTAATTAATATATTAAATTGAATTTGCAAAGCAATTTACGTTGGGCTAGGATGAAATGAGAAGAAATTTATAAAGATAAAAAAATCTAGAGGTTTAATTTGGGAGTAAAAAATTAGAAGTTTTTCAATAATTCTTTGTTGGGGAAGTGGGCCGGAGAATACTAGATGAATCCAATAATCTATGAGAGTAAATATTGAAATTTAAGTATCACGAGGTGGGATGATACAATATGCAACATAAATAACACTTGCAATGAGGAAAAAGAACTCAACTGACACGACAATTATCCTTTGATTATGTACAATAATTGGAATGAAAGAAATAAACGCATCTTTGAATGGATCAAAACTAATTTAGACACATGGGTAGAAGAATGTAAGGTAAGGACTTAAAGTTGGCTTTCGTTTTACACTCTTATATTTAATAAAAATCTTTTTTGTTTTCAGATAAAAAAAAATCATAAATATATTTAGAATTAATCTATAAAAGAAATTCTCAATCAATTATGATAAACAAAAATATAAGATTCTCTTTAACTTGTGTTTTTTAGTTTCCTACCAACAAGTTTTAAATAACTCTCACCAAATCCCAATCACCCCTCTCCCTCTCTCTCTCCAAACCTTCCAATAATATTACTTCTTCCCACCAAATAAATTAAATCTCACGCATTCTCCAATGGCGGATTTCAAATATTGATTATACGTGCATGAAATTTGATTCTAAACTCACGTCTAACTTACTAATATAAGGATATAACAATTTGGTTTCTCGAAATTATTAATCTTGGAACAACAATCCGAGTGACAACAAAACTTTTTCTTTGTTATCTAATAAAATCACATATATTGATATTGTGTGAGAATTGATACTCATTTTATTAAGAGAATTAGGGTCAATTGGGCAAAAAATTGTTTCCTTTAGCTTCTGTAAATCGTTCGTTAGCTAATTTCTATTAGGTTGTCAAATAAAGAATTATTGCTTGACTGAGGTTTCATTCCTTAATTTATTTTTTCTCAGGTTTTTATTCAGTTTAATTTGATGATCACGTTACACTGTGAAGAGGTGATTAGCCAGAAAGAAAATTAAATGAGTAAAAAACTGATGAGATATTTCTAGTTATGGGAATATCATTTGTGTAAAACACCATAGGAAAAATAAAGGGTATATCAACCACATAGTTGTGTAGATCGAACACTGAATATATAAAAACATAAAAATACACAAGTTATGTAAATGCACACAACACACATGATCACATATATACTAGATACTTTATTTTGGGATTTCAATAAGCAAAGATAATATATAATGAGTACGTAACATATATTATATTTGACTTTCAAATGTCGCATATATGATATTCTGTGAACAATGAGTATTAGATATTGCAATATTTTTCAAACCGAAACAACCATTAATTATTACATTAAGTAAATTTCACCAAATATAACATTAAGTAAGAATAATATTTTACTCTTGCTGCTACTTTCAAACGACCACTTATTAATTTATATATATTGGAAATGATCAGTCACAAGTAAAAAAAAAAAAAAATGGAAGAAGAACAAATTAACTGCGGCACTGTGTGACGGCGGAGCATGAGCGAGTGTAGGGATTGGCCTCGGCGCCTGGTTGGCAATTGTAGTACGACGCGCCGGGCCGGGAACAGGGCACATTGTTCGCCTGCAGCGCACCGTAGCTGATGTAATTGGTGGTTGCTAGTATGCGCCGGTTGCTTTCAGAATCCATGTTGAACTCACCACCATCGCCCATGCACTCCGCGATCGATCCTTGGCACACCGTCGGCTTATTCATCGGCATCCAGCTGAAGTCTTCGCCGGCATCAGAGATTCCGAGAATGAGCGCCGCCGCGATGAGCAGGTGGAGAAGGGAAGAAGAGTTCGCCATAGATGATTTTCTTCTGATCTTAGAGAGTTTTATACGTGGTCGTGTTGGTTTGTTTATTGAAGAGTTTAGAATTGTGCCCGAGATTATACGGATTTACCAAACCGCCACCACACCAATTTCTAAATATTTTTAATTGGTAATTTGTTTGAAACTTTCGCGCATGCATATGAATTATGATACCTGACTTAAAAAAAAGTTTGATTTTTTTTTTTTTTTTTGGAGTACAATATATTGAATAGTAGGGTAAAAATATTCCAATTTGGCATTTACATATTGCAACAACAATTTTCAATTGTCATCATTTTAACGGGTTAACACTAAAAACTTTTTAGTCTTATGAAAAAACTTTTTTTTTTTTCAAATGAAAAAATTGTTTTTATAAGAAGATCGATTTTAAATTATACATGACCTATCAATAATATTTTAGTATAATTAATAAAGGTACAATAATATAGTAACAACAAGCAAACAATTCTAATATATTTAAGAGTCATAAATATAAAACTAATTAATTATTAATGTTAAATTCTATTTATATCGAAGGATTTGAGTAATCTAAAAATTTATAATAGTAAATCTATAAATTTTTTAAAATCAGTTCATTTAATAATAAATTTAGAATTCAAAATTCTACTTTGAATTAGTCTGGCGAAAGAAGAAAATTTAACGGATTGAACTTTCAAGTGTACTATTATTATAGGAAATAGTTGTATAATTCAGAGTGAGATATTGTGATGGTTTAACAACTCTGAAGGATATATACAGCTGATTTGCAGTTGGTCTTTGTAATAGCCCAACAACCACCACCAGTTTAGCTCGTAATTCTCTGACCAAACTTTATAATATTAACATTAAACCTACTATGAAATATTGTATCACCACAATATGATGCTTATTACGACATCGCTCCTTACTGGCACCATGCTGTGCTCTACTATATCTCTCTCTCACACACACACGTATACATATATTATATTATATATAGATAAGTGTGTGTAAATGTGTGAAAACGTAAATAATTGAAAGGTTCAATGGGAAGATAATTTTTAATTGCCTGCTCATTTTTGTTGAGAAGTTGGATGCCTCAAAGCCACGAAATTTTCACAACCTAACATGGATAGTCGATACATATTTTATTATATCAAAAGATTCTTGTAAAATCATCCAACAGATGAATCTCATATAAGTCTTTTTTTTTTTTTTTTTGGTTCAGAAATTATGAAAGTATTTATAACTTTATGTTTGCTTATGCAGTTGGAAGCCATATTTACAAAATTTGTTCAAACTTTTTTTTTTCTCTCTTTTTTGAGGAAAGATTTTTGCTTCTGTTGACGGGTCTTCTTGTGTTTATTTGGTATATCGAGTTAACCCAAATTGCAACTCAGAGAGATCATCGTTTCTCGATCCAATGAACTTAGTCCAAATTCGATTAATCAAGAGTAATATAATCAAATGTCAAAACGATTAAAAAATAAATAAAACTTGAACATTGAATATGACAAATAATTTTAAAATAGCAAGCCATATGTGAATTTCCTATATTTTAATCCTGACAATTAGATATTAGTGGCTATTGGCAACTGGTTATCCATCCTCCAAACTCACAAAGTTTCCAAAGGAAATAGGGAAAAACGCAACGTCCCTAGTGGGATACTAAAGTCCCAAAGCAAATTATTTCAAGACTAAAACAAGAGTATTATCAACGCAAATGACTGAAATATGAAGAAACTAAATGAATATAAAAAAGATTCATGCTATATCTGGTGAATTACCGACATAATATTCAACGTCCATGTACACACATTCATACAAATGTGTTTACATAAGTGCTCGATATTATATCTGCATATTCCACCCGACACAACATCTACAAGACCATTGCAGATATTAGTAAAAACTATTTCTCTATTACTCTTTTAGCTCCATCCAAGGTATTCTTTAGAAGCATTGCAACAGTCATCGGTCCAACTCCACCAGGAACCGGAGTTATCCATCCAGCTACCTTACATGCTTCTTGAAAGTCCACATCTCCAACAAGCCTATAGCCGGATTTCTTACTCGGATCATCTACAGCATTTGTTCCCACATCGATTACTGCAGCACCGGGTTTAATCCAGCTGCCCTTGATCTGAGAATTGGAAGAAGTAGCAGTAAAGATTATTTTCTTGAAAGTGAAACACAGAGTTATACATAGGATGATAAATGGAAGACACTGATAAATGCGATTGTGATATCTCTCATTACCATTGCTGCTTGTCCAGCAGCAGCGATAATAATGTCAGCATTGCGAATGATGCTTTCGGGTTCTTTGGTACGAGAATGGACTATAGTGACCGTAGCATCTTCCTTCAGAAGAAGCATAGAAACTGGTAGACCAACTATGTTACTTCGGCCAACCACAACAGCATTCTTTCCCTTGATGCTTACTCCACTTCGTGATAGAAGCTCGAGGCAACCCTGTTTGGAAAAAAAAATCATATAACAAGAATCTACTCCATTAGAATCAATACAGAGCAGATGTAGATGTATCAGTGTGCACTTTTGTCCAGATTAGAAAATAATAATAACTAAAGATTCTCCTACATTTGCGTATTTGAAAACATTCCAACAATTGTGAGGTAAATTAAAAGGATTTGAATAGCATCTCATGCATGGGCTAGATGGTGGTTGCATATTTTACCTTTGGGGTGCAAGGGACAAACAGAGGATGTCTGCCTTTCATCGATAATTTACCAATGTTCAGAGGGTGAAATCCATCAACATCTTTCTCAAGGGATATTTCAGTTAAAATTTTCTCTTCGTTTATATGTTTAGGCAACGGAAGCTGCACCAATATACCTGCATCAACCAAATAGGAAAATACTTGCTAATTTCAAACTTGCAACTTTAAATATAGTATATATGAAATATCAGGTTCCATTATGATTACCTATATAGATTTTAAGTTCTTCAAGGAAATTAAGGAAAATAATCACAATATCACAACATCTAGGCATATGGATATGAGTTAATCAACCATTACACCAGATATTGTTTGCAAGTGATTCAACTTCTAAAGGGATAGATTAATAAGTATAAAGGATTGGATGAATAGAGGATACTAAGTGATGTTTTCCATATATTATTTGACACGCATCACAGTTGATAAAATTATGAAATGACAACATGATAGAACCGAAACTGCATTGGCATATTTCGAAATACCTGACATACTTCTTTGAAGTTTGTGTAATAGGAATATGGAAGAGTACTATAGTCATATTTGTACTTTTATTTTTATAATGTCTACTTTCATCTTTTAGTATTCATTTTGTAGATTCACAATGAATGCTGAATTGAGTGAAAAAAGTGTGTTCACAGTAAACTTATATTCAACTGAAGGCAGCAGTTTATAAGCTCAAAAAAAACACCCTTTGATACACTGGCTCCAAACTAGGGTAATGCAACAATTATTTAATGATGAATAAAGGCATTAAAAGAAATGGTCAGAAGTATTACTAAAAAACTATTCCATATTCTCACTACACATGTTTTCACAGAAGTAGTACAATCAAGTTTTTACGAATAATGCCAATGCAGTCTCTTCTCTATCATTGCCAACTGAAACACCAAAAGTGTAATAAAAAAACAGAACTCAACAAATCACTAATTCATAGAGGATGCCGAATTATGTAACAAAGGAGAACCCCCAATACGTATTATTTGACGGAATGCCACCCTTTATTTCTGAAAACACCTTAATTGTGACTAACAACAAATTAAGGTGACACATACTCAACAATCCATTAATTCATAGAGAATATCGAATTGGGTGGCAAAGGAGAACACCCGAATACTATTATTCAACTTAAATCCACCATTTTTATTCTCAGAAAACACCCTTAAATACGACTTGCCCTAATTAGGGAAAAAAGCAACAAATATTAGATGACGAAAATAGCATCATAAAAATAAGGTCACATTTTCACAGAAATAGTAATAAAATTTCCAAATACACCAATGCAGTCTCATCTCTATCTTTCTAATTGAACCAGTAAAAGCATAATAAAATGACCAATCTCAAAAAAGAAATCCATTGATCCACAGAGAATTCCGAACTGAGTGACATAGGGAGAATACCCCGATACTTTTATTCAATTGAAAGCCACCATTTTTAATCTCCTAAATCCTTAACTATGAGTAGGCTCAAACTATATTCAAAATATATTAAAAGACTAAGACTAAGCAGGCATTATAAATATAAGGTCACAAGTATACAACTAATGCATATTCTTCCTATGCTCGTGTTTTTAAATAAAGACAATCAGGTTTTACCAAATACGCCAATACAGTCTCGTCTCCACCTCTATATGAACAAAACAACATGCAATGGAAACATATTGAATGGACAAAAAAGTGAAGCAGATAAATTCAATGACAGTAGCATGGTTAGCTCACCAACCATGAACATCTGGATTCACATTCAATTCGTGGACTTTGCAAATCAACTCAGATTCGGATACTTCCTCTGGAAGATCCAAATCGATTGACCTGATTCCAACTTCTGCACAGGCCTTGCGTTTCATACTTACATAGCTCTGTGAATCCTTCCTTTTCCCCACAATTACCACGGCTAGACCCGGCACCTGATCAAAGTAGAGTTTAACAATCTTTCCAATTACTGCAGAGTGTACAACCCTAGTAAACATTAATAAAATCCAAAATCTGATCAATCTCTTTGCACATATTATTATAAAATCAGCTGCTAAATGGACAAGATAAACAGCAGGATTGAGAAGCTAAAAGCTCAAAAATACATCTGAAATCAACTAAAATTCCCATTCAGTTTTTTCAGCTTCCACTGCAGAGGTTATATTGCACTATCTCAATCTTAAATCTTCAATTAAATGCAAAATATGACCAATCATTGAACTTCAAACACACACACACAAATTAGAGAGAGACCTTGCCGTAAGTTTCGGAGAGGCGGCTGACTTCGCCGGCGATTTCCGATCTGATTGTTTGGGCAACTGCTTTGCCATCGATTATGGTGGCCTGATGATTCGACATTGTTTTGGGATAAGCCAAATAGATAGTGGATGATGCTGAATAGTGCTGATTCTGAAATGGTTGTTGGGGAATTCGGCCGCGGGAATGATTTAGAAAATTGTACCCGCTGCATCGGAGTCTGTACCTTATCCAGGCTGGATCCTTCTATTGCGTTTTCCTTCGACAATAAGGCCCAAATCTAAGCCCGATTAAACACCAGGCCTAGTCCAGTAAAAGCCCATTTTTTAACTGTTTAATTTTGGGTTTTGTATGTGTTGAAGAAATCTATTGGGCCTTGTCACTATTTTTATGTCTGCATTTCGGTCCAACACCATCCATGTTCTAGCAAAGCTTACAGACTACGCTTTGTTTTGTTCCTGGTAAAACATCCAATCAGTGCAGAATAGAGTGGCTGTGATTGGATAGCCCACGTTAAGCTCTGCACACTCTCAACTCTGTATCATTTCACTATGACCCCATTTGGACTTTTTACATTCCCCTACTCATCTAGCGCGCGCATATTTGAATTATTTTCGCATCTCTTTTCTATTTTTTAAGCTCCAGCACCTGATAAAATCCATCAATACAAGCGCCCAGAGAGAGAGAGAGAGAGAGAGAGGAGGGGAAATTCGATTGATGAAGAGAAAAACTCTGGGCGGAAATCGAAGTAGTAAAACGAGCAGAAAAGGTTGTAATATAATGGTGAAAGGCACATTGGCTAGCCACTTGATGGTTCAGCTGGATCAAGTCTCGCTGAATTCTCCTCTTCAATCGGTGAACCCCTCTCGATTCCAGAAGCTTCTAGATTCCGAATCTCTTCCCGACTCTTTGCCGCTGGATATTGATGCTGATGCTCCTGACGACAAAGATTTCATCCTCAGTCAGGATTTCTTCTGGTGAAATTCATTTATAATTATTTTCAATGAACTATTTCGGCCAATATATATACACACACTTATATTTCGTTTAGGGTTTCTTTGGTTGATTATTATTAATTTTTTTGGTGAAGTACACCTGATTATATTACTCCGGAGATGCCAGCCATTGCAAGTAATGTAGACTGGAGCAAGGTAAGTTGTTATTTTGTTATAAAATCTTGATTGAAATTTTAGGTGCTGATATTTCTGGTAACTTGTATTGAAGGAAAACATTCAGTGCCCCAAGTCGCCGGAGAAAGTCAAGACCATTAGGGGCAAACGTCAAAAACTAGGTGAGAATGATTAGGAAATTTTGTGCAATTATCAGTTGCTGACATTTCAGGAGATAGTACAGCAGCAATACAGCATTGAGTTCAGAAAAGTTTTCATCTTGTACTAATTTTCAAAATTTATGCCTAAAAGAGTGACAATCTTGACCAAAATGAAGATATGTATTGCCTTCCGACACAGTTTTACTCTCCGTCTAGTTGTTGTTTAAACTGGGTTCTAATAATCAGAATTTGAGCATGCTGCTCTGTCACTTCATGTTATACTGCCCGTGCTCTTGTGATTAATATAAGATTGAAGCATGCTACTCGCTACATGTTTAAATAAGATCTATTTTATGCAGCAGTAAAAACAAACTGATAGCTATTCGAGCTTGTAATTTGGTTTTCATGAGTGCGTTTGTAATTTGGTTTAAAAAAATCGTATGATTGGTTCTGATTTAGCTTCTTTAACTATTGGAACATGTCTTTTTTTAATAAGCTAATAAACAGGACATATTTCTTGTTTATATCATTGCATGCTGCAGTGGAGCTCTAGGTAAATGGTCAAGCTACTAACCAATGTTTCAACTCAGATCCGTGTGAACTATGTCATGGATATGTTTGCCATTTTAGGTTCTTTATTTGACTATGTAAAAACTTCCATTACTCAAACGAAACAGACAATTTGACTCCAAAACATATATTTTGCTCACGTGTCATGATTTGTTTCTCCATTATTCTTATGCTTCAAATGTGTTATCACCCAGATGTTGATTTGGAAGCATCTCTTGATATCAACCATCAACCATTTGAAGATCTTGCAACAGATACTTCAGGGACAGAAGAAATGAATACCGGATCAACAGTCGTGTTGCAAAAGAATCGCAGTTATGTTTCACAGTCAGCAGTTGCTTTACGGTGTAGAGTAATGCCTCCTCCATGCCTAAAGAATCCATACCTTAGGGATGCATTAGACTTTGATGCTGATCCTTTTGACAATCAAAGGTCAAAATGTGCAGGTGCAGTCCATTGCATTAAGCTGCTTTGATTTTGAATTTTTATGTGAAACATGTAGTTTAATGTGTGTATTTGGGCTGAAGAACAATTTATATCGTATTGACCGTATTTATCTTAGTGTGCAGAGTGATAGCATGTGTTGTTTTGTTCTAGGCCTTCTGTAACATGTGGTTTTGTATCCAGGTTTCTCCCCTGCAGGTATTGGTGGTGATGGCCTTTCACGCTATCGGACAGATTTCCATGAAATCAAGGTTTAAAAACCAAGACCTTGTTGCTTCATAATATTTCTTTAATGTAATCTATTTCTAACTCTTTTATCCCCCCAGAAAATTGGTAATGGAAACTTCAACCATGTTTTCAAAGTCTTTAAGAGGATAGATGGCTGCATGTATGCAGTGAAACATAGCATGAGACAGTTGCATCAAGAAACAGAGAGGTATGTTATCTACTTTTACCAATTCCGCTCTCTTGTGCAGCATACTTATATTTTAATACTTTTACAGGCGCAAAGCTTTGATGGAAGTGCAATCTTTGGCAGCTCTAGGTTTGTCGCATTTGTGTTTCCTTATTAACTGTATAAATGTTTAGATTCTCAAACTTAGTCACTGATGCATATTTCTCCAGGCTACCATGAAAACATTGTTGGCTACTACTCTTCTTGGTTTGAGAATGAACAACTCTACATTCAGTTGGAGTTGTGTGATCACAGTCTTTCTGTCAACAAATTACCTAACTTATTGACAGAGAAAGAAGCTTTGGAAGCAATGTATCAGGTGAACAATTTTAATTATATTTGGTGTTTTAAAGCTTTCTGTTGATGTGCTGCTATAGTATAAGGGTTATTTGATTAGTGTGAGTTTGATGCTGGATTTACCCAAGAATAATCCCTCCTTCATTAAGAAGACTTTAAGTGTAAGAACATGCGCCATATGATATTATTAACATTCTGTATACATGTATACGGATTCCTTATATGCTACTTTAGGAACTGAAAGAGGAATTACGTGTTAATTCATAGTGACTGATGTTAACTTACTCCTTCATCTTTGCAATCGGTGCGTTAATACAGGACCATCTTATCTGATTTGTTTATATTTGCTTGACTACTTGAATATGTTCTTATAATTTGCTAGAGGCTTTTGAAAGGTTTTGTTGTATGGAATGACATGCACATTCCTTGGTAGTTGATTTTTTTCCTTGTTACGACTTTTCTACATGAGATTTGTGATTTTAAGGTTCTTGATTTTTGCAGATCGCAAAAGCATTGCAGTTTATACATAGGAAAGGGATAGTTCACTTAGATGTAAAGCCAGATAATATTTATGTAAAAGGAGGAGTGTATAAACTTGGTGATTTTGGTTGTGCAACTCTGATTGATAATAGTTTGCCAGTTGAAGAGGGTGATGCGCGCTACATGCCTCAAGAAATCCTCAATGAGAATTATGATAATCTAGACAAAGTTGATATATTCTCCTTAGGAGCTTCTATATATGAACTTGTGAGAGGGTCGCCATTACCTGAATCAGGTCCCCATTTTCTCCATCTTAGGAAAGGAAAACTGCCTCTTCTCCCTGGCCATTCTTTGCAGTTTCAGAATTTAATTAAGGTACGTATTTTTTGGTGTTATGATTGTAAAAATTAGATTATAGTGAAGATTTCTGACATGTCTTTGCCTTCTAATGGTGACTACAACCATTCTTTTTCTACTGTTTTATTATAGTACAAGCAGCTCAAATATAAAGCCAATGCCTCAATGATGCCAAGAACATTACCATTACAATTTATTGAACTCGCATGTTTTTTTTTTTCCCTTGTGAAGTAAGGATAACTAACAAATTAATGGGAGAATGATTAATACAGTTTTCAGGAAATTAACTCACATGGTTAGGATTCTTCCTGCAGCACTGGCAGAAAGAAAATATCATTGTGTTGAAGAGTGAGGAAGTGAATTTTTTTTTTTTCTGAACTAGCCATATAGGCTGGTGCTTTGCCTCAATGTCAAAATCACAACCGATAATTTGAGAAGCTCTTTCCAAAAGGCAAAATAAGCCATGTACAACGATGTTAATTTTACAAAGAGAGCTGTCAGTCTGTTAGAATTTCTAAATTTTGAGTGGTAATGGTTCAACTTGATAAAAATTAACCTACCATTTGTTTGTATTATTTCTATTTAAATTATTTACCCTGTAATACCTGGGCCATAAGGATCACTTGATCTCACCTGGGACTTAGATTATGTGACAGCTTTGCTATATTGCATCAGGCGTTTGAGATATTAATTGATTTCTTAATTGTTCAGGCCATGATGGATGCTGATCCTGTCCGGAGACCATCTGCTAGAGAACTAGTTCAGAATCCAATTTTTGAAAGGCTCCAAGGAATTGGAAAAAACAACTAAATCAAATCTATGCAATCAGTTCTCATGATAAGCTGGAGCGTGCGCACGATATATTTTGGTCAAAGCTGAAAGAGCTCAGTTGAAGCAAATATGGACATAGCATTTCAGAGAAGAAAATTGTGCTACACCTTTTGCATTCAGTTCTCCATTTTGCGCACCAGATTTCCAAATATGATGGTGCTAATTTTGTATAGACTGGAAATGTAGAGAACTGGCTGAACTATTGTTGTGATTATGGCATTTGAAAATGATGCCTATTGGTGTTGGTTTACTCGTCTTTTTTTTCTTCCTCTCCATGATATATATTTCCTGTAGAAGTTAATTACAGTTAACAAAGATTTCAGGTTCCATATTGTGTTGAAGAGAAACACCAGTGTTTCTTTTGTTGTAGTCAAGCTAAATGCTGTCTATTACAAAATTATTCGATCTCAATAGTAAATAGGTTCTACTCACTACCTTAGTACCTTATATGTTAACTACAAAGCTTGTACACAGTGAAATTGAGAGATCCCTCAAGTTGAATTAAGTCTCATATCAGCCCACACATTTCAGGAAATTTTAACTCTTTATCCTGAAATTTTCTATTTGTGCAATGTGAAATACCTGTTTATTTTATATTAGCAGAGGTAGCTATCTGAGGATTTATGATTGCTATCGTGGAGGTAAGAGGTTCAACTGAGGGGAACCCTTCTTTTAACTATTGTATTGATTATAATAAACTCTGTTGTTATTCTCATGGCCACGGCTGTTCTTGTGTCTTTTACAGGTGACCTTTTTTGGCTGAATCCGTTTGCATTGGAAGAAAAGCAGAAAAATGCCACCGTTGCTTCTGTAGCACAGGTATGTATTCGTTCGTTCTTTTGTTGAGTTGTGTTGGTGTCACCCTCAATCCACGCCTGATTCTGCTGCGTAGGTATGAGTCATTGTTAATAGTTGTTACTGATTGACTAAGAGCACAACAATCCATCCCAATCCCATGTGGTTGGAAGCTCTGTAGTTAAAAACTATGATTTTCCTTGTCTTTACACGATTTCTTTATTTTTGTTGCTTTGCTAAACAACTTCCAAATAAAGCTCGTCTTTGAATGGAATATGCCCTCATGGACAGGAATATGTTGAAAACTTTGCCATCAATTCCACATCGAAGGAAACAAGTAAATCTACTCTGAAAAATACATTCGTACTTCGAAATTCATAGCCCATAGGATCAAAGAACTTAGAAGGCTGTACACTTAAGTCTAACCAGATAAAGTAGTCATGCAGCTATTGCCAGTTTAACGCAAACAAGACCTCTATTCCAAAATTACGTTTCATTTCTTGCCCCGGCTATTGGATTCCCGCCACATGTATTTTAAAAAACTCATAATACTGTTAGTAACAATAGTACAGTGTGAAATTGGCCATTTTCTAATGGCTAAATTCTGGTTTTACTTTGTCTAAATGGCTATATTCAGAGATTAGCACAATTTAGTTTGTAATGGTTGATTGTAACATCAAATTTAAATCTTGAGTGGAGAGAATACTAGGGTAGGTTTCTCGTACCAACTCCATTAAAAAATAAACTGAATAATTGTTACGTGATGAAACTTAAGAAAATGTAACTATTGTGCTTGTTTTCAATCAACTGTGCAGAAATACTTTAATTGGCAAAGTTCACACTTTGGCTTAGAAAACCATAAATTGAAGGTGTCAAGATCGTTAGGTTTCATAATTTGTTGAGAAATTAGTAAGGATGGTTTTACATATTTGAAAAAATACAGTTCGATAGAGACCCTGCAAGCTTAAATCTATCTGCTTAAGCCAAATTCTTTGTTACATCATGACAATGAATAATTAAGAGAAATTAAAAATATATCATTAAGTGGAATTATTGTCAAATTCAGTGACCACCTTATTATTGTTATAATTTTTGTCCGGTTTATTAATGAGGTTTTATTTTTCTAAAAAATGAATTTTCTTGATACAAATTGTTAGTACTAAAGTTGTTAATATTATGTCTATATATATTATAGTCGTCTATGATTCCATCTACTTGGAATGGAAGCTAAAATAATCTACTGCGCGTTACTAACTCTCATATTTTAATATTTAAAACTATTCTAACTTCCAAAAAAGGAATTCTATTATGTCGATTTAATTTATCAATTCATATTTGACTGACTATAAAAATACTCAAAGATCAAGATTGAATATATTTTGCCATGATTAAGATTGACAAACCGGATTTTTTCATTGTTTCTATGAGGGCAGTTAGTGATATAAAGTATATAATCCTGCTTATCTATCCACTATGAGTACATTAATATGTGTCTACGGTCGATGTGTCAAAAATTTAGAGTATTTATTAATTTTACTTTCTATATAACGAGAAAATATGATAATTACACGTCATTGGTGGGCATATTAAGAATTGTTCACGATGGGTATTTAAGCAAAACCAATAAAATATGACATATCATAAGATTTTAATCTAATATAACATTGTTATTGTGTGTACTTTTACAACTATAATAATTACTATATAAATATACCTTTTGTGTTAAAAAAAAACATTTTTCTTAATATAATTAAAGGTAATAATTTACGAGAAGTATGGAGTAACAATCAGATCGATCTATCTATCTATTCATATTTTTTAATAAGATTCATATTTTTTTTATCAGTATTTTGTAGCTAGAAGAAAATAACAAGTCCGAAAACATATCAAATTATAACGTGTGAAAAAAAAAAAACTATATCACTCTTCTTATAATATAATTCCAACTTATGCTTATTTGCAATTTCATACTTGTGAAAACTTAAAATTCAATTTATTTGATAGTGTGTCTTATATGCATTTGGTATACATGTAATCTGAGTCGATTTGAATCCACGTGTTTTTGAATTCGATAACCTTTATGTATAAATTCGGTGATCTTTATGTACAAATTCGGTGACCTTTATGTATAAATTTTGTGACATTTATGTTAAATAACTTAGAAAAAAAAAAAATTTCAGCAAAATTTGTACATCGATACCTGTATGTTATGTTCATATGACCCTTATGTATATTCATATAACTTTTATGTACAAATATTTATACATTCATATACATTTATATATTACATAAAAATATGGATATTTGTACATAAATGTCATATGAATGTATATAAAAGTCATACGAATATCATATAAAGGTATCTATATACAAATTTTATTGAAATTCTTCCTTTTTTTTCTAAGTTACAATGCATAAAGGTCATAACATTTATACATAAAGATTACAACATGTGTACATAAAGGTCATTAAGTTTGTATATAAAAGTTAAAACATAAAATTCAAGAAAAAAGAAGAAGGAAATTCACGGATCCGGATCAGATCAATTCGAATTACACGAATTTTAGATTTATGCACCAAGTGAGAATTTGTCATTATTTTATTCATGAATATTTGTGATTGTTTGTTGATTTGGGTTCTGAAACCGCCACATAAGACACCATATTAAACAATCAACTTGATAAAAAGGCACATGCTCAAAATAACAATTTTAATGATGTCAAAATTTCATATCTGAAATGCAACACGGGCATTGACAAAGTTTTTCATCATACCCATTTTAACACCCTACTAACCTCGTGCAAGTATGAAGTTAATTTGATTTCTAAGACCACTTTGCCAAAAAAAATTGGGATACCATGGAGTTCTTGATTTTAAAATGGTTGGATGTCTGATATTCAAAATCAAAATATTGCAATCATGTATTTTTATGTGAGTAAGATATTTAGCAAATGCATAGCATTACTAATCTTTTTTATTTTCTTAGATATATCGATCCCTTTTTACAAGTTATTGATTTATTTCATGAGATTTTCACAATATAAGATCTTATCACCATGATCGTTATCAATTTGGAATAATATCGACTTTAAATGAAATTGTGTGGAGCCTACACAAAGGTGTAGCCACGTGTTACTTGAGAGAGAGAGAGACATTCCACGTGCAAAACCACCCTCATAAACTTCCCCAGATAGTTTTAAAGAGAAAAAAAACAAAAACAAAAAAAAACTTCCCCAGGTATTGCAAAATTCTCCCAACCTATTTATAACTCATTTCAACATCATATATAACTCATCAAACGTTTCATTTAATAAGATCTGTTCTTACAAACATGTCTAGTGTTTTGCAAGAAGAATCCAATAGTACCACTGAAGAAGTTGTAATAATCAAAGAAGAAGAAAACCCTAAAGAAGTGAATGATCAAAATGGAAAGAAGCTTTCTGGGAATAATAATCTTAGACTCGACGCCGAACTTGGCGCCACCATGGTTATAAATTTCATTCAATTCATGTTCATATATTTAATTAATGTTTTTATCTTTTCTCTCATTGGTTGTCCTGTCTAGGGCGGCGGCGGCGGCGTTGGGTGGGCGGTGGTGGTGCAACTGGCGTTCCAAAGTATTGGAGTGGTGTATGGGGACATAGGAACCTCGCCATTGTACGTATATGCCAGCACCTTCACCAATGGTATCAAAAACAACGATGATATCATTGGAGTTTTGTCCTTGATCCTTTACACCATAACCTTAATACCTTTGTTCAAGTATGTCTTCGTCGTCTTAAGAGCCAATGACAATGGAGATGGTATTTTTTTCTCCTAATTTTATTCCACTATATATATATATATCCTTTTCAAAGTGAATATATAGGAAGTCTTGTAATAATTTCAAGCGATATATAAGAACTCATGTAATTGGGTATCATCAGAGAGTTCGCTAATCGCTATTGGGAAATTTTATTTATTTTACAAATGCGATATAACTTGATTATAATCATGAGAATATTTACTGTTATCACATGTCCGAGGGTAGTCATGAATCTCAAATCAGAGTAAATTGAAAGAGGACGATTTTCCAGAGCTAAATTATGAAAGATTTAGAAATTAATAGTTTTAAATTTTTCATAATATGCATCCGCGTCATATGATTAATAATTTAATTGTGTCCCTTTTTTCGTATTCAAATATCTTCATTGGTAGGTGAAAGAGAGATATTAATTCCATATTTAACGTAACATCTTTTAATTTTTTGTTACTACTTAAATTAAAAAAGCATGTGTATTTTGTTTATTGTAATTTTGTCCGGCTTTGCTTGTTAAACTCTCTATTAAACAAATAACACATTTTTACTTTTATTCATAAATCCAGTAATTATTTTATAGCGTTTTGAATTTTATTTATTTAAAAATTAATAGGAGGGACATTTGCACTTTATTCGTTGATATGTCGATACGCTAAAGTGGGTCTAATCCCAAGTGAAGAATTAGAAGATGAAGAAGTCTCGACTTTCCAACTGGAATTGCCTGATAATAATAATCGTAGTATGCAAAGAGCTTCCAAGCTTAAATCTAAGTTGGAAAATAGTATTTTTGCTAAGAATCTTTTATCATTCGCCACAATGCTTGGCACTTCCATGGTCATTGGAGATGGTATTCTTACTCCTTGTATCTCAGGTACATGATCCTTTTTTTTCTTTTTTCTTTAAATTAATTTGTTCATATTATATTAATTAGTCTTTATCTTTATCTCGGATAGTATTATCTGCTGTGGGTGGAATCAAGGAGGCTGCATCTTCTATGACAGAAGGTACACTATAGTTGCTAACAATTAATTACACAATCCGCTACAGTAAATATAAAAGATTCAAAATCTTTGTAGGCTGTGTCTTAGCAACTTGATTTAGATCATAAAACTTTTACAACAATAATTATTTTAATTTTTATTGATATGAAACAGATAGAATAGTTTGGACTTCAGTTGTGATCCTAGTACTTCTGTTCATGGCTCAAAGATTTGGAACAGGCAAAGTGGGCTACACCTTTGCTCCCATAATCTTCGTATGGTTCTCTTTCATAGCTGGCATTGGCCTCTATAACTTCATCAAATATGATCCCTCTGTCATCAAAGCTATAAACCCTAAATACATTGTTGACTACTTCACAAGGAACAAAGTTGATGCATGGATTTCCCTTGGAGGCGTCGTTCTTGCCATAACTGGTACTACTCTAACATTCATTCTAATTATATATTACGCTTGTTCATTATTTAACATGACTTGTTGCAGGAACTGAAGCCTTATTTGCTGATGTTGGTCACTTCTCAGTGAGATCCATTCAAATAAGCATGTGCACTATAACTTATCCAGCTCTCATTTTAGCCTACACTGGACAAGCTTCTTTTCTTCGCAAGCACAACTCCTTGGTTTATAATACGTTCTATGATTCAATCCCAGGTTCTATATATGTTCTAAAGCATGCAGTACTTACTGTCTGTTTTGTTAATATTGTCTTAATTTTCTCAAATTGTGAAATTAACTTGTAAATGTTGTTAATGCAGGGAAGATGTATTGGCCAATGTTTGTAGTTGCAGTTGCTGCATCAATCATAGCGAGTCAAGCTATGATCTCTGGAACATTTTCTATTATCCAGCAATCCCTTTCTCTTGGATGTTTCCCTCGTGTTAAAATCGTGCACACCTCCACCAAGTATGGAGGCCAAGTTTACATTCCTGAAATCAATTATCTTCTCATGGTGGCTTGTGTTTTTGTTACCCTCGGATTTAGGACAACTACAAGGATTGGGAATGCCTATGGTAATGAGATCATGATATATACATTAATGTAGTTTATTTTCTTGAAGAGATGATCTTATGTTATTTCTTGATTTGAAATTATTAATTGCAGGGATTGCTGTGGTCTTTGTGATGACTCTGACATCAGCATTTCTAGTTCTGATCATGATCATGATTTGGAAAACGAACATACTTGTCATAATCTTGTATGTTATGATCATAGGATCAATCGAGCTCCTTTACTTGAGTTCGGTTCTCTACAAGTTTGATCAAGGAGGGTATCTTCCACTGGCATTCGCCATGATTGTAATGACAATCATGTACGTATGGAATGACGTTTACAGAAAAAAGTACTACTTCGAGCTCAACAACAAGATCTCTCCAGAGAACGTGAAAGAAATCATCGAAGAGACGAATTCTCAAAGGCTACCAGGGCTGGCAATCTTCTACTCCGAGCTAGTTCATGGCATTCCACCCATTTTCAAGCATTACGTAGCAAATGTACCAGCCCTCCACTCTGTTCTCATCTTTGTTTCCTTCAAATCTTTGCCTATTAGCAAAGTGCCAATAGAAGAAAGGTTTCTGTTTCGAAGGGTGCAGCCAAAGGAGCTCCAAGTTTTCCGTTGTGTCGTGCGCTATGGATACAAAGATCCGAGAAGCGAAGAAGAGCCCTTTGAAAAGCTATTGATCGAGAGGCTAAAGGGGTTTGTTCTTGAAGGTGATGTGATTGTTGGCAACGGGGACGATGAGGTGGCGGTGGAAAAAGCGTGGCGGAGTGGGGTGGTGCACTTGGTGGGGGAACATGAGGTGGTGGCGGTGAGGGGTGCGAGCATTGGGAAGAAGGTGTTGATTGATTATGGGTATAACTTTTTGAAGAAGAATGTGAGGCAGAGCAATAAGGTGTTTGATATTCCTCACAAGAGAATGCTTAAAGTGGGGATGACATATCATCTCTAGACTCATCCTTAATTCATTCTTCAATTAATATGCTGTTGTGCATGCCTAGGGTTTTACCTATATTCCTCTAAAATCATGTATGCTTTTATCTATCAATTAATGCATATATTTCAATTTTGAATGAATTTAACTGGAAGCTAGCTAGTGTATAATGTACCATGGCAAATCTATTTTCCTATTACGATACAAAATAATACTGATTGAATCTGGATCATTAATTGGTAATGTACCATTAAAAAGTTATTTTTCATAATGATACACATTCCATAATGATAGACAGAATGTCATAAGATTGAATAACATTTCAAAAAAATAATAATATTGTTGAGTGAATTTTCAAAGATTGAAATGTAGCTTTGAACGAACTACATTTCAAAGCTAATTCATAAATTTCGCACGAGGATTTGTACATGTCACCTTTAAATCGAATTTGCTGCTGATCATGTTGACTTCTTATTACTAAATTAACTCGGATTTGAAATTTCACTTCATTAAATCAGTGGAAACAAACTATGTTTGGACATTAATCAAGTGCAACAACCATTTCAATTAATAAAACAAAACAAAAAAAATCTTAAAGGAGAACATATTTTGTGATAGGGAGTACTAGATCCCACAATTAGTTTTATGAGCTGGAATATGTTTGGAATAAGCACGTGCAAATTTAGTGAGCTAAATTTCAAATTTGAATTAATTTAATGATAGGAGTCCATACCAGTAATAAGTCCTATTTAGGTCGACATGTGAAATGTGCAAATCTCATGTGAATTGACTTGAAATTTATGAATTTCTATTTTTTTTAAAATTGTCCAAATTGATAATATGGTGTTCAATATCAATGTCGTGATTGGTGAAATATTGGTGAATTTGCATTTTTCCTGTTTGAATGTTTCTTAAATTTATTCCCTTGGCATCCTCCATAATGTCTTGATTTCTAACATGATTCGATGAAATTTAGGATTTGATAATTTAGGAACTCAAGAAATCAAATTCAATCTCCAACTCAAAAGCTCGATAATTTAGGATTTGATACCCTAATTTACTTAAAATCTTCAAAACAACATTCAATTTATATATAAGCTATCAAAACACATTTTTTTTGAATAAATTGTTAGATTATCCGAATAAATATACCAGTTAAGAGATATTTATGAGATAAATATATTCGATATGATTTTATCCATATTTTTTTCCTATATAAAAAGAAGTCTTGGAGAGCAAGAATAGGAAAACTCTTAAATTTTTGTTTTATTAAATAGTCCACAATATTATACGGTGCACGAATAATGCAGAAAAATTCTAGAGAGAACATCGGAGTTGAAACTACGAGGACGTTAAAGTACCTTACGAAAGGTATTTCGTTAACCTTCTTATACAAGATTAATTGTCATATAAAATATACATTATAATCGATCCTATGATGAGATTTCTGATTTAATCAGATTTAATTCTCGAGGGGTTTTATGATGAGATTTTTGATTTAATCAGATTTAATTCTCGAGGGTTATTTCCAACAACTGATATCAGAGTCATAGGTTATGATATTATTTTGTATATTTTTTGATTAATTAATTTTGTTTACGCATGTTTTAATTTGAGTGGTGTTGGTTATGTGATATGATTGTTATGTGATGAATGTTTTATTTATAAACAATTTATGGCCTAATTTTGATACAAATTGTATTTCGTCTTTCGAGTCTGTAAACAAAGGATGGATTACATCTCTATAATTTCTCCTTGTTAGATACGACATAGATTACGAAATAATTTTATTTGTATTTTTTTTTACGTCTTCAACGACAAGAGAATGTGGTGCACATTATCGTACTTGATGATCTCGGCCAACTTTTAAAAAAAATACAAATAAAATTATCTCGTAACTTTGTATCTATTATGGAGATGTAATTCATCCCTTGTTTACAGACTCGAAAAATGAAATATAATTTGTATCAAAACTAGGCCATAAATTGTTCATAAATAAAACATTCATCTCATAACAATCATATGCTCAAATTAAAACATGCATAAATAAAATTAATTAATCAAAGAATATACAAAATAATATCAAAACCTATGGCTCTGATACCACTTATTGGAAATAATCCCTCGAGAATTACATCTGAATAAATCAAAAATAATCTCGAATAAGAAGGTTAATGAAATACCTTTCATAGCGTGCTTTAACGTCTTCGTAGTATCAAAAATCTCATCATAGGAAAGATTATAATTATAATGTACATTCTATATGACAATTAATCTCGTATAAGAAGGTGCACGTCTTCGTAGTATCAAAAATCTCGTCATAAGATCGATTATAAAAAATCTCGTCATAGGATCGATTATGATCATAATGTACATTCTATATGACAATTAATCTCGTATAAGAAGGTTAAATACCTTCGTAGTGTGCTTTAATGTCTTCGTAGTTCCAAGAATCAAACATCTTATCATATGATCGATTATAATGTATATTCTATGTGACAATTAATCTCGTATAAGAAGGTTAACGAAATACCTTTGTAGCTCTTCGTAATTTCAAGAATGCTACGCCGTGTGCTTTAATGTCTTCGTAGTTCCACGAATCAAATATCTTGTCATAAGATTGATTATGATGTATATTCTCTATAAAAATTAATCTCATATAAGAAGGTTAACGAAATACCTTTGTAGCTCTTCGTAGTTTCAAGAATGCTACGCCTTAAACAGTGTGTTTTAATGTCTTCGTAGTTCCAAAAATCAAAAATATTGTCATAGGATCGATTATAATGTATATTCTATATGACAATTAATCTCGTATAAGAAGATTAACGAAATACCTTTGTAGCTCTTCGTAGTTTCAAGAATGCTACGCCTTAAACAATAGTTTTAATGTCTTCCTAGTTTCAAGAATGCTACGTCTTAAACAGTTAAACCTTCTCATGTGTTCTCTCTAAAACTTTTCTATAGTATTTGTGTGCGGACACCGTATAACCAATATTGTGGACTATTTAATAGAATAAAAATCTAAGAGTTTTAGAACTCCTATTCTTGCTCTCCAAGACTCATTTTCCATGTAGAAAAAAGGTATCGATAAAATCATATCAGATATATTTATCTTATAAGTACTCTTAACTGATAAATTTATCCGAATAGTCCAACAAACTTAATTATACTGCAATATATATTATAATTTTTATAATATATTAAGTTCATAATAGAGCCACCAATGGGACCTAATCGGACTTAATTAAATTAAGCTCCAATAAATTGATTCTAACTTAATCAACTCTTGACTTAGTCAAAATAACTTATTAAGTAAGAGATTGCAATCTTAATTAAATTGAATTTATTAAAATAAATAAATAAATAAATTATATTCTCTGATTGATCGATCCAACACAAACAACAAATTCATTCTTCGGAGGAATTGCATTTTTTGAGTCGAATTGCGAATTTTGAATAAGATTGCAGAAATTGGGAAAGGGTTTCTGTTTAGAAGTTCTTGATAATTGGTTGAAAAATCATTTTTTTATTTTCACATACATATTAGCTAAGGCTGATCAGTTTCATCGAATTCCGACTATAAGGCAGACTGCTAACCCTAAATTTCAACTCGTTGTCGTTTGGGTCATTGACTGCATACTACGTTAATTTCAATGTAATTTTATTGAATTGGGATCATCTGCTGGGAAAAACCTAACAAAGTGTGATGGGCTAAATTTTTGTTGTTTTTTGTTTTTTAATTTTTTCTCAATCATAGAATCATAAGGGTCTATAATTTAGGATAAATTTTATAATGTGATCTAATTTATAAATTAATTTTCAATTTTGAACCCAAATTTTAAAATTTTTTAATAAGAGTTTCAATTTAACGTTTTTTCTCAATTTAAAACTTGAAATTTAGATTGAGTTTTCAATTTAAGATAAAATTTTATATTCTTTTTTATTTATATTTCAATATGTATTCATATTTTGGATAAATTAAAACAAATTAGTGTGCTTTAAGAATAATTTACATTCGACTTATCTTAATTTTATATGAATATATATATATATATATATATATATATATATATATATATATATATATATATATACCGTGCCGGGAGATATCAACTGCTAAGAGATCGTGGGTGATAAAACCCCGCAGAAATAGGCGAAACACAAGAGGAAAGTGGGCACGATCTCCACTACTTTGGCTCTTTTGCAGCTATAATGTAATTTCAGTTTTTGTGGGTGATAAAACCCCGCAGAAATAGGCGAAACACAAGGGGAAAGTGGGCACGATCTCCACTACTTTGGCTCTTTTGCAGCTATAATGTAATTTCAGTTTGTAAAGGATGGGAACTTCATTTGTACTAAGCACTAAAGAACTAATTTCTCTACTTTAATAACATAAGATCCTGCCCGATCACTCAAAACCATCCAGGATCAGCCGAGCTAAATTGTCCGAGTAGACTCCGGCCAGAGTTTTTTGCACTCATTTTCATACCTTTTCAACCCATTCTCATCTGATTTTCACCCATTTAACTTTAATTTAATAATTTTCAAGTGTTCGACTAGGAATTCAACGTTTACAGATTCCGACGTCAACAGTCCTATAATTATCGTGATTTTCAATTTAGTTCCACAATTTAAGAATGTGTTAAAATTCAATCCAATTCTAATTGAAAAACTCAAATTTCGCCAGAAATTATCACATGTGATGCACGTGGCCCCCAAATTAGGATCTTCCGATGATGACCTAAGGTCTGACGTGGACATGTGTAAAATTCTTATTGATTCATCTTAATTAAAAAATTTAGAAATTAATAATAATTACAAATCATTCAAAAACCAATTTTAAATAGTTAAAAAATAAAATAAATTAGAAACCACTTTAAAAATTAAAAAATAAAACAAATTAGAAATTTTAAAACGCAAAACACGATTGGAAGCAGTTTGCGTCTTCATCTTCCTCAACATAATATTCCTTGGAAACATAGAAAATCAAATTGGAGAACCCAAATCCTCAGCAGAGAATCTGTTTCTCGAACGGTGAATTCTCATCCTTGTACCATATTCCCAAAATGGAAATGATAGTGGGATGGTAATGGCTATGATGATATGGTATTGGCGTACCAGAGATTTGATTTGGGATTTTCAATGTGTAAATCGGGTTTTGGGTTTTAATATTTCCAGTTTTTTATATAAAGTGATTTAATTATGTTGATTTTTTTTTACCATTTTCTTAAAATTGATTTTTGAATGATGTGAAATTTTTATTCATTTTCAATTAAAGTCATTCAATAAGAATCTTACAGAATTGGTGATGTCAGACTCATATCAGTGAAAATCCCCAATTTAGGGGTCACGTACATTGTATGTGACAATTTTTCACGACATTCTAAATTTTAGGTCAAAACTGATATAATTTCGGATATATTTTTAAATTATGGAATTAAATTTAAAATCATAATAATTATGGGATGGGAAATGATTTTTAATAAGTTAAACTAGAAGTGTTGTACAAAACGTAATTAATCCCAAAAAATCAAATTAACATAATTCAACTAATGCTAATTGTAATTCATGGTTTAATTATTCATGCTTTCAAATTTTATATAAATGAAGTTCTTGATTTAGTTTTGAATTATGAAACGTGTAAAAAAAAAAATGGATAAAATCGAATCAAACCATAATCTGGAAATTAATTATCGGACGGTGACTCTCATTTCTTTGCAGATTTCTTTTGTACATTTTTTTATTTATAATATCATATTTATTTAAAAAATAATCTAGAAATTAACTTTTCAATTTTCTAATACCTTCCAATTAGATATCAACTGATAAAACGATTTTAATTATAGTAAATTCCCAAAATCTAAACTACTTAGGAAAGGTATTGGAAATTTGGAATCATATTAATTACACGTAAGATTAATCTATTTATTTAAATCTCAAAGCATGCATGCAGCGTCGACGTTCAACAAAGGTGCACCCATCTGATAACTGTAAGTTAATACTAATTTACTAATTACTGATTTCTGTCTATTTTCGAAACAGTTAATTTCTTTTTTTGTAACTGATGAATTAAAAATATTTTCAGGGGTTTGGGTGCCAAAAATACCATCATGGGAAAAAGAATTTCTCCAGAAAATAGGGTGCTTCGAATGGGAAAAGTTGTTGGAAGCAAAGAAGATGATATCATTCGCCATGAAGTTTGGCCTCCATACTGATCTCGATGAGTTGGATATTCCCAATCCTGTTTTGTACATTGATAAGATCGATTGGGATAATGAAGGAGAAGAAGACAATGAGAATTACGATATTCGGGATAATATACCGGATTATTATCATATTTGGATTAAGGATATCAAGCTACAGGATGGGATATATGTTGATTTTGAAGAAACTTCCAAGGATAATGTTTTGGCAGGACTCATAGTAGGGGTTAGATTTTTGGTCTGAAGAACTAAATACATACAAGAAAAGGTTTAGGTCTATAGTTGGAAAAAACATTAATTATATTTCATCACAATTATTTTGGTTTAATTACTTTGATCATTTCTGCACCACAGGGCTGTTTGGTTAAATGTTTTGTAGACTTGTTTTTTGTTTCTGAATATCTTTCTAAAGAGGATCTCATGTCAAGCGTTAATTGGCTTTTAATCAGATTCTTTTTTTAAAAATTAATTTAATTTTATATATATAACACCTAATAACGAGACTTTCTAATCCTAAATAGTTAAAGAATTTAAGGAAGTATTGACCCGTGAATGAGATTCTGGATGAGATATTATATATAAATTTTTGTGTGCTTTTATCTAATATATACAGTTTGTTATAATTAAATCACAAAATTAGCATGTATTAATCACACATAAACATGCTTCAGCACATAAGCCTCAAACCTAAGATTTACGATGATAAACTGAAAACGAGAAGAAACGATAACCATAAAGTGGAAGCGTACCTGAATCCATAGATTGATTATTGAAAAGATTCGTACTTTAACTGGTATGGTTTACCAAACTATCAGTTCACCCTTTTCACCTTTCCGTAGAGAGAATACAGAACGTGGGGACTAGAAACTGATGTTTGGGGACCATAACCCTAACTTATAATAATAAGTTTCCTTTATTTTCAATTTGGTCCCTCAACAAATTGAAAATCACTTAATTATATCTACACATAAAAGCCCATGAATCTTATGATACCCATGTAAGCCCATAACTTAAACTTAAGTGGATCACTTTAATTGGGCCTCTTTAAAACAGCTATACACATTTAATTTGACACGTGGAAGCCCAATATTGGATTTTTCCAACAATCTCCCACTTGGGCAACACGTGACACCGAACAAATGTGTATTACCTAAATGAGCTCATATCTTGCTGTCATATGTATGAGTATTCCTTAACCAATCTTGTTATTAACTGCACTGACATAGGGCTAAAGGGGCTTTCGTCACTTTAAGTGTAACTAGACCCATCAGTAATCACGTATATCATTACAATTAATCAACAGATCATTCATGGTGTGTAGCATGGAAATTACATGTAATGTGATCTAACATGCCTATTTCCAACTGGTCCTTTCTTTATTCTTTAGTGAGATCAACATAATACATAAAATAACAGAGTGTAAACAAATGAATCAAAACTATATTTCTGCGCAGAATTATTCATATACACAATAGTGTCCAAAATAGACATAGAGCAATAAAATATACACAGACTCCCACTAAACCGAAGTATGCTGAAATAACATAACACCCATATGAGTCGTATGCTCATGAAAAACCTTGGGTGGTAGGCCTTTAGTTAGCGGATCCGCAATCATCGAGTCTGTCCCAATGTGCTCTATAGAAATCTGACCACTCTGTACTCTTTCCTTCACAACCAGGAACTTAATGTCAATGTGTTTTGACTTAGTGGAGCTCCGGTTGTTATTAGAATATAACACTGCCGAATTATTGTCACAATACAACTTAAGTGGTTTCTCAACATTCCCCAAAACACGCAGCCCAGTGACAAAATTTCGCAACCATATTCCATGATTCGATGCCTCATAACACGCTACAAATTCTGCTGCCATGGTAGAAGACGCTACGAGTGTCTGCTTAGCGCTTCTCCATGAAACAGCTCCCTCTGCTAGCAGAAAAATGTAGCCTGAAGTGGATCTTCTACTATCTTGGCATCCAGCGAAATCAGAATCAGAATACCCAATGATCTCCAACTGATCTGATCTCCTATATGTGAGCATGTAATCCTTAGTTCTCTGTAGATACCTCATAACCCGTTTGACTGCTTTCCAATGATCCATACCAGGATTACTTAAGTATCTGCCCAACATACCAACAATAAAACTTAAATCAGGTCTTGTGCAGACCTGAGCATACATCAAACTCCCAATAACTAAAGCACAGGGAACCTTTTGCATCTCTTTAACCTCAAGATCAGTCCTAGGGCATTGACTGAGACTAAACTTGTCTCCCTTAGCCACATGGGTGTCACCTGGCTTGCAATTTTGCATGCCAAATCTTTGCAGCACTTTTTCTATATATCCCTTTTGTGATAATCCAATAATGCCTTGAGAGCGATCTCGATTTATCTGGATCCCTAATACAAAAGAGGCCTCCCCAAGATCTTTCATTTCAAATTTCTTTGATAGAAAGGTTTTGGTATCGTGCAACAAACTTAAATCATTGGTGGCAAGTAGTATGTCATCCACATACAACACCAAGAAAATAAATTTACTCCCACTAAACTTGTGGTATACACAATCATCAACAGCATTAGTCTCAAAACCAAACGAGACAACTACTTCATGAAATTTATGGTACCACTGACGAGAAGCTTGCTTGAGTCCATAGATGGATTTCTTTAATTTGCAAACCATACTCTTTGGGTCTCCAGACACAAAGTTTTCAGGTTGCACCATATATATTGTCTCAACAATGTCACCATTGAGAAACGCTGTCTTTACATCCATCTGATGTAACTCAAGATCATAATGTGCAACTAATGTCATTATTATTCTAAAGGAGTCTTTCGAGGAAACCGGAGAGAAAGTCTCTTTAAAATCAATGCCTTCCCTTTGAGTAAAGCCTTTTGCCACAAGACGTGCCTTATATCTTTCCACATTACCGTTTGAATCCCTTTTGGTTTTAAAAACCCATTTGCAACCAATGGGTTTCGAACCTTCTGGTAATGGGACAAGATCCCAAACTTGATTGTCTTGCATTGACTTATACTCTTCATTCATGGCATCAATCCACTTTTGAGAATTTGGACCTTTCATGGCTTGATGAACACTAATAGGACCATCTTCCATTAATTCCTTAATGTCCTCATTTTCTTGGAGAAAAATAATGTAATCATCCGAAATAGCTTTTCTTTTCTCTCTAGTGGATCTCCTTAATTCTATATGTTCTTGAGGTTGTTGAGGTTGTTCTTGAATTATTTCATCAACCTGATTGGGAAGATTTTCGACATTATCCTGTTGAGGTTCCAAATCTGCTTCTTCTTCAATGACAGGAATGGGAACCTGAACATTGTCATAAGCAGTAGTAGGTGTCGAAATCGACTCCTCCTCAAAAGTAATGTCTCTAACCTTATTTCTCCCCCCAAACTCAACATCCTCAAAGAACACTGCATTTCCCGTCTCAAAAATTGACCTTCTAGTGGGATCATAGAACTTAAAACCCCTGGATTTTTCTGAATAACCAATAAAGTAGCTGCTGACTGTTTTGGAGTCCAGTTTCTTTTCATTTGGCTTGTAAGGCCTAGCCTCAGCTGGACATCCCCAAATATGAAGGTGATTTAAACTGGGTTTTCGCCCAGTCCAAAGTTCATATGGAGTTTTAGCAGCTGCTTTAGTTGGTACCCTATTGAGAATGTAAGCTGCAGTCTTTAGTGCTTCTCCCCAAAGTGATTCTGGTAAGGAGGAATGACTGATCATGCTCCTCACCATGTCCTTTAAAGTTCTATTTCGCTTCTCAGCTACACCATTCATGCTAGGCGTTCCCGGCATAGTGTACTGTGGGACTATTCCACATTCCTTCAGGAAGATAGCAAAAGGACCTGAACGTTGTTCACCTGAACCATCATATCTACCGTAGTATTCACCACCACGATCAGATCTGACACACTTAATCTTTTTGCTGAGTTGATTTTTAACCTCTGCCTTAAATATTTTGAACATGTCCAATGCCTCTGATTTTTCATGGATCAAATATAGATACCCATATCTTGAATAATCGTCTATGAATGATACAAAATATTGTTGACCATTCCAAGAAGCCATAGGGAAATGGCCCACAAATATCTGTATAAATCAATTCTAAGACATCTTTAGTTCTTTGGGCACCTAATTTCTTTTGTTTGGTCTGTTTTCCTTTAATACACTCAACACATATAGTAAGATCAGAAAAATCAAGTATATCTAAAATATCATCCGACACAAGCCTCTCAATTCTGGTTCTCGATATATGACCTAAGCGCTTGTGCCATAGGTTAGCCGAATTTTCTTTATTTAATTTTCGCTTGGTACCTCTAGAATCAACATGCAAGGTTTCATTATATGAAAGAACAATATCAAGCAAATATAGATTGTCAAATGCACTTAACGAACCAGTGCCCAGTAAACTGGAATTATTTGAAAGTTTAAACTGACTATCTCCAAATGAACAAGTAAAACCACATTTGTCCAACATGGAAATAGAAACCAAATTCCGTCGAAAAGACGGTACAATAAAAGTATCTTTCAAATCCAAAAAATATCCAGTCTGTAATAACAATCTAAAATGCCCTATTGCCTCCACTTCCACCGATTTGCCATCTCCCACATAGATGTATCTTTCACCATCACTTGGCTTTCGGCAGCTCAGGCAACCCTGCATAGAAACACTTATGTGAGTAGTAGCACCAGAATCTAACCACCAAGTGTTTCTAGGTACTAAAGCTAAATTAACCTCAGAACAGACCAAAGTAAGATTAGTACCTTTCTTTACACGCCAAGCGTGAAATCTGGTACATTCTTTCTTTTTGTGTCCAGGTTTGTCACAGAAGTAACAATTTTTATTATCTTGAGAGTTGTTTTGTTGTTTCTTCTGTGCTGGACCTTGATCCGTAGCAGCTTTCTCAACAGGCTTTCTTTTCACGCCCTTTCCCTTATCTTTAGAACCAGTGGCCAGTTGAGCAACCTCAATTCTTTCTTGCTTCAACCTTTCTTCCTCTTGCACACAGTATGAAATGAGCTCATTAAGAGTCCACTTCTCTTTCTGACAGTTGTAACTGACCTTAAAATGACTGAATTGTGCAGGAAGAGATATAAACACCAAATGCACGAGTAAGTCCTCAGACACCTCGAGCTTCAGTGCACTTAATTTTGAAGCATAATGAGACATCTGCATGATGTACTCCCTTATATTTCCCTTACCCTTATACTTCATTGAGATCAAGTTCGCCAGAAGTGTACTTGTCTCGGCCTTATCGTTTTTCACAAAACGTTGTTCAATATGGGCAAGGTATTCACTGGCCAAAGTGATTTCCTCAGATGCAGTGCCTCGAAAGGCTTCCGGAATGCTGCGCTTAATGATCATTAGACTAACGCGATTTGAGCGTTCCCACTTCTCAAAATTCTTCCTTTCATCAGGAGAACTTTCAACCGTAAGAAAAGCGGGTTGCTCTACCCTTAATGAGTAGTCAAGATCCATGCAGCCCAAAGTGATTAGAATATTATCCTTCCAATCCTTAAAATTAGACCCATTAAGCATGGGTATGTTGTTAATGTTGGCAGACACTGAAGTAGCAGACATAGCTGAACAGAGAATAACAAAACAAAATAACTATTATGCTCACATAAAACCAAAAGAACAATCAAGAAAATTCAAATATGATGGCAACATCTCGAGGCACCTAGCACAACATTAATATCAAGTCTTTGGACAGTAATATTAACTCGTAAGTGGTCACCTCTGTGTAATGATCAAATACTAACAATAAAATCATGTCAAGCAACAGCCTTCCTTTGGGCCGACTTATTACTCACACGAAAAACCTTATAATTGTTACGTATCTACCACTACAGGTGTTTGTGTACTTCGAGCCAAGTATTAATCTTCCTTTGGGCCAATTAATGCTCGCATGAATATACACATCCACAACCAACCCAATATTCTCAATGGAGAGATCTATCCAAGAGAGGTCACTTTGGCGACTTCATGTTTCAATCAACCCATCTCGAATATTAGTAAACTAAAAGGAACATGAGATGCCCAACAAAATTAAATCATATTTTCATACATACAAGAGATGTATCTAAATCCGAAATCATCCAAAAATTGGGAGCATACCACATTAATATATTAATTAACAAATTCATAACATTTGGGGAGCAGCCATATCAACAAGATATAGCAAAATTATTATTTAAATACTGTCACATGCAAACCATAATAAGAAATATCAAATCTATAATGAATAGATTTAATAATATAAAACACAGAATTCTTGTTCACCAAATTACTGTACATATTAGCGTGAATCAAAAGCAATTACACAATTGCTAACAATATGGGCAAATAAAACAAGAATACGCATGACTTCAGAATTAATAATTACAAACTACACATGACTTCAGAATTAAGAATACGCATGACTTCAGAATACACAGGATTCTGATGCACTCAAGTTAGTCATGACTTCAGAATAATAATTACAAACTTTTATTTCCAAAAGTCAAACTGAATGGCAATTGGTAATAATCAAATCAAATCAAAACATGAGTTTCTCTTAATTGAAAAAAAAAAATACGAAGCCCTAATTTCTTGTGAATCAAGAAAAATAAAATTATTCCCAAAATTCAGAGAATCATACGTAGAGTGGCTCTGATACCACTTGTTATAATTAAATCACAAAATTAGCATGTATTAATCACACATAAACATGCTTCAGCACATAAGCCCCAAACCTAAGATCTACGATGATAAACTGAAAACGAGAAGAAACGATAACCATAAAGCGACCTAAGATCTACGATGATAAACTGAAAACGAGAAGAAACGATAACCATAAAGCGGAAGCGTACCTGAATCCATAGATTGATTATTGAAAAGATTCGTACTTTAACTGGTATGGTTTACCAAACTATCAGTTCACCATTTTCACCTTTCCGTAGAGAGAATACAGAACGTGGGGATTAGAAACTGATGTTTGGGGACCATAACCCTAACTTATAATTATAAGTTTCCTTTATTTTCAATTTGGTCCCTCAACAAATTGAAAATCACTTAATTGTATCTACACATAAAAGCCCATGAATCTTATGATACCCATGTAAGCCCATAACTTAAACTTAAGTGGATCACTTTAATTGGGCCTCTTTAAAACAGCTATACACATTTAATTTGACACGTGGAAGCCCAATATTGGATTTTTCCAACACAGTTACCCTTGAGAAACGAGATTTGATATGTGGCTTCTAATTTTTATTTTTTTTTAACAGATTTGAGGACTAATGATTGTGTTTACCCGTAATTTTATTTTGAGATTTGAGGGCCAATGACCCTTAGACCCGGTGCTGTTTTTAACTTCAATGACTAATCTTATATTTAACATCGTGTTGAATCTAAGTTCAAATAAAATTTTCGTGAGTGATTCTTATTTCTTAATCATTGATCGAGTTATCTTGATTCTCAGTCCTATTTTTAAGTAGTAGATAGGAAATTCACTTTAACAAGCCTGATATGATCTACTAGTTTTGATTTATTCTAAAAGCCCAACAATCTGAAAATTTTGAAGGCTAAAATGGGGGGGGGGGGGGGCAGGCCCAATTCAGTCTGTTTGATAGAAAAACTCGAATAATATCTCTATATCATGCAAGAATATAGTAACGTGCGTTCAAAAAAATCAAAGGCACATTAGCATTTTTCTAGTCGCTATATATCTAAGTTAATGGAAGAATAGATAAGAGCCAACACAAGAGCCAAATAAATGTGTGGCAACCATTTCTGCAAATTCAACTACTTTACTTTGCTAGTTAATGATCATCCCAAAATGAGGAAGACAGTGAAGATGAAGATGAGGACTAAATCGAGGTTGAGATTTCGACACAGGCAGCATATATGTTGGAGGATTTAGTTTGTCATTACAATCCAAGCAATAGCATACATAATGTTGTGATCTTTTATGCAAGTAAGATTACAAGTAGCTAGTTTTGAGTAGTGTAGTTCTTGCAAGAAATTAAACAGCTGTTGTTTGGTTTCTGTGTTTTGACTTTTGGTATGAGGATTCAGATTCTAAAGTGGGAATGCAGTGGATAAGTTCTTATCCTTCTTACACATCAGCAAAAGGATCCCACAAAGAAACCACCAGAAGAATAAAGTAGTAAAATCAACCTACAGCTTCAATTAATATTTCAATGGAACATTGATTATTTTAGAGCAATATAGTGCTTAATTTAGCTTCATTACTCATAAATAAACACTGTAGATTGACACTTGACAATGTTAAACTCATAGTTTGAAGAAAACACTAGACAAAATGTGTGCATTCTTTCTTGCAGGAAGAATTAAGTCACTTTCAAGAAAACCGTCACAGGCTGTTTTTCTTATCCAAACAGACAACTTTATGATTCTCACTTCCCATTTCCAAGATAACCAAACACAACACTAAAACTGTCAACTCCTCTCTATAAATAGAATCACAACTAACAGTCATCAGCACATCTACACACACTGCTAGTCCTGAAGCAGTTGAAAGCAATGGAGATGGTAAGAGAATTGGCATGCAAGAATGCAGCAGTGATCTTCACAAAAAGCACGTGTTGCATGTGCCACAGCATCAAGGCCTTGTTCTATGAACTAGGAGCAAGCCCTGCAGTTCACGAGCTCGATGGAGATGTGAATGGGAGGGAAATGGAGTGGGCTTTGGGAGCCTTTGGGTGCAACCCTGTGGTGCCAGCTGTGTTCATTGGTGGACGCCTTGTTGGCTCAGCCAAAGATATCATCTCTCTCCATCTTGATGGATCTCTAAAGCAGATGCTCATCAATGCCAAGGCTATTTGGTTCTAACAGCCATTTTTACAGCAACTTGGTGTGCAGGGATTTTGATCAAGTTGCCTTTTTTCAAGATTTTTAACCTGTAATTCAGTTGGGATCTTACATTGTAAAAAGTGTTTCATACAAAAATTTGTAGAAAATGTGTTTTCTTGAAACACTACACGTCATCTCACAAATGACATTGAAATTTGCCTTTTTTAATTAGTTTTCTTAAAAATTCAATCATTAATCAATTAAATTTACCGATAAGGTGTTTGTGTGCGTTCTATTTTTATACAACATAAATATAATTTACTTGTTCACAAAACATATATATTGAATAATATATTTAATTAGATTTTCCGTTTGTTTTTTGGATTTAATTTGATTTAATTCAGTGTTATTAATAAATATAATTATTATAATTGTAATTTTAGTTTTAGTTTTATAATAAATAGTAATTAAATTGTATTATTAGATATATTTTAAACGCCCTATGATCTTATACAATTAACTCTCTTTAGTTTTTAAAACATCATGTGACTTCTTATCTTTTAGAGATTATAAGAAGAAGAAAAATTTAAAGGAACAAAAAATCCAGCAAAGTTGCGAAACATTTTAAAATTCTATTTTCTCAAATATCATGATAAGGAAAGTCGTGTTATGGTCTATGATACATTTTATCTTCGATTATATGTTGCTCGTATGTTATCATCTCATTTAATCCAATCAAGAAAATCAACATCAAATAACTTATCAATGATCATGATACTTATTCATGATTATCTGCGGAAAATTCTAATTGTTTTTCTTCCTCACTTTTAAAAAGTAGCCAAATATTAATAGTCTCAATCACCATGTTCTAATTTAATGTTTCATAAAATAAATAAACAATGATCGATTACAATAACCTCATAAAGACAATCTCTTTTTTAGTTGCCAGCTCCAAATAGAAGACTATTGATTTCTACTTTTGAACACAGTTTCTTAAAATGGAAATAAGAAAGTTTCAATGCATAACTTAAAAGGGATGTCCTTCCCAACATTTTGGAGGTTTGAGGGATATTGAAGAAAAATATATTATCACCAAATAAACAGTAAGTTGGCAACTTGTTTAATTCACTAGACCTTTCTAAAGCAAACATGACTAAGCAAGTTGTAGTTTTTTATTTCTACAACTTGACAAATTGTAGAATTGGCCTTAGAGTTAGAAGTATTCCCTATTTTTGTTGAAGTGATCAGCTAATTTGTTGACCAACATTTGAGTATTACAAATGAGACTATGTTCATTGGAGGGTTTGTATTTCCAATAAGTGAAATAAAAATAAAGAAGTCATTTAATAAGTGTCTAATTAGAAATCTCCAAAGTGAGATGAATAGAGATTTTGGGAGAGTGAGAGAGAAAGCTGAAGTAAAGTGACTGTGCTATTAAGTTCAGGTTATACAATTCTGCTCACCTATCCACCGTAGATATATATGTGTCTACGGATGATGTGTTAAAAGTCCAAAATATCTATTAATTTCACTTTCCATATAATAAGGGGATGTGATCATTACACATCATTGGTGGACATATAAAGAGTTGGCAACGATGAGCATTTCAGCAATATTTCCAAGCTATAAGCCTCTATATATATCAAATTTGTGTGTAAAATTTGTGTAACAACTCCTCAATTATGTGCAATTTTTTGGGTATTCAGAATATCTCCTATTAATTTATCTCGTTATTTTCTATTTTATCAAATATCTGTTCCTAACTGAAAATATATTTCCATATATAATATGTAACCAAACAAAATATAATATTATATAGATTAAATTTTATGTACTTCAATAAAATAAACACCAAGATACAATACAAGTCGAAATATAAATTGTAATAATATATCAAATAAGAATTAGGAACTTTAATATAAATTGTATATATTTATAAAATGAATATCATCGTAAACAAAACAAAAGAGAAAAAACGTTAAACTTAATATTAATAAAAGAAAGGAGAAAAAGGAAAAAAAAAAAAACTTTGATTCCATGAAGAATATGCCCCAAAGTTGTGGCTGCACCGTTCATTTGTAGCAATTTGCCGCTACTTTTGGAGAATCTCTCTTTTAAAGCAAATCATTGTTTTATCCTCATGAGATCTTGTCTTATTTTTCATAAATTCTTTTATTACAATTCATATATTATCATATATATTAAATAATATCATTAATTAATATGTGATGTATATCTTATAAAAAGGATATAAAGGAAAATTGTAATTTTTTTCCTACAATTTAGACCTTATCCAAATTTTTTTATATATTTTAATTTTGATCATCTAACTATCATTTTAATTTTCATTTGATTTTGTATAAAAATTACTTTTAAATTCGATGCCAATATATATAAAAATTGATATTTCAAATAAATAATTAAAATTAAAATTGGAACAAATTGGTGGGCGCAGCTTCAAGGATTCACCACCGAATTAAAGGCATTTTTTTATTCGTGATCTTTCTTCCGTAGACCAACAATATATTATTCTTCTATCAGACCATCAATTTTCAAGAATCTACACTAAAATTGATACACTTTCTCCTAAAAATAAAAATTCCGCTTTTGTTGCAATAAAGTTCACCCTACGTGGTGAGTATTCGCACAACGTGTTAATTGTTCTCGAAATTAATATATAATATATATATATATATATATATATATATATATATATATACACACGAGAGTATTCACACAACGTGTTAATTATTCTTGAAGTAAATAAATAAATAATATATATAGAATTTTGAATATATATATATATACACACGAGAGTATTCACACAACGTGTTAATTATTTTTGAAGTAAATAAATAAATAATATATATAGACCATAAACACTTTTTTAAAATTCATTTTTTAATATTTTATATTTTATATTATACACATAATTTTTTTTTACACTACCATTTTATATACAGATTTTCTTATTAATTCTCATCTCATCTCAAACACGTAAACCCTCATCAATATCTTTATATATGAACTCTTTTATTAATTTTCATTTCAAATATAAACCTAATACAAGCAACCATAACTACTAATGAGAATTTATTTTTTTTGTTGTCAATTTATATTTTAATTTTTATGATTAATTTTAAGGATATATTTTAATATTGATTAGGATTTGAGATTTCTTAAAAATTGATTAATTGAATATTTTTCATTATTTCAATTCATTAATTAATTCAATATTTTTCATTATTTCAATTAATTAAATTCAATATTTGGTGTGAGATGCGAAATAGTTAAAAAGATCTATATTGATGAGGGGTTAGGCCTATATTTAAGATGAAAATTGATAAGAAAGTCTATATATAAAGATGTTGATCAGGATTGATATATTTAAGATGAGAATTGATAAAGAGTTTGTATATAAAAATGTTGATCAAGGGTTAAATGTTTAAGATGAGAATTGATGACCTAAGATGAGAATTGATGAGAAAATCAGTATATAATGTAGTAACGTGAAAAAATAATTATGTGTATAATATAAAATACTAAATATTAAAAAAAATACATTTTAAAAAAGTGCGCACGGTGCACATTTTTTAAATGTATGCCTAATCAAAAAAAAAAAATATATATATATATATAGTGACAGAGTGAGGATTTCAATTCAAAAGATCCAAATCAGTTAATAAAATAGTAGATTGCATTTTTCTATAGTATCTTTTCATTATTTATAAAATAATAGAACATATTATTTATAAAATAATAGAACATATTAGTTGAAAGTAAATTTAAAGTTCAAGAACTTGGTAATGCAAAATGAGATTTTGTAAAAAAATTGAAATTTCAAGAACTAAATAAAACATAATAAAGATATATTTAGAGTTTAAGAGTTTAATAAAGAGTTTTGCCACATACTTTTAAAATAAAAGATTTCATCTTACTTTCTTCATTTACTCTATAATCTTGATATATTCTTTCTATTCTTCACGAAAACTTAAATATTGACTAATAATTATATAAGAATATTTTAATTTTTCTTTCTTAAAAGTCTTAAAAGAAACTAAATCTTATGGTAATTTAAGAAACAAAATAACATAGTCATTTAACAAATAAGTTTGTTCATCTCCTAATACAATGAAAATTTTGCATCATTTCAAACACATAAAAATTCCATAAACAAAATGTAAAATCATTATTTATCAATTTTTTCCAACTAACCACTAAATCTCATTTAGATTTAAATTACAATAAATCGACAACAATAATGAAGAAGGAAAAAAACAAGAATGATATTAAAAAATTTAGAGAAAGTGGAAATTTGATCCGAAGGAAGAAAAGTACTTATATCCATTTTGTGATAGTAACACTCTCAAAGAGCATCTTCAATGGTTCTATCTAGATTTTAAATTTTTTAGTATCATATTATTATTACTTTAAAAGTAAAAAAACTTCTACCTTCAAACAAAATATATGATCAATCATTCTATCCAAAAAGTAACTATTTATGGTTTCACTATCAAATCACTCATATATCTTATAAATCTTTATTAATTTACCATCTCTATTTATTACTTTATTTCATAATAAATAAAATTTCATAATATTTCAATGATGTAATTAAAATTTTAATTTTAAATATTTATTTAATTTAATAATACATAAAATAAAATTGGACAATATATTATTAAATTTATTAACAATATATAAATGGAATAATACAATAAAAAAAGACAATATATTTATAAAAATTGTAAAATAATAAAATATTAGTCGAAAGATAAATTAATATTTAGCTAACTATTATTGTTATTTTGAGAAGATATTTTTTATCCGGAATTGGAAGAACTAAACCAATTCATCCAAGAATCTTTATCCATTCTATGAATGAAATGTGTAAAATTATGTAAAAATTGATATTTGAAAATTGTAAGAAGTGATAGAAAATTGTTGAATAAAATCATGTATTTATAATGGAAAATTTCTAAATTTTAAAAAAATGGTTATTGAAAAAAATAATCATTTCAAAATTGCTATAAACTAACAAAAAATAGCAGTAAATTGTATTCTTTTAATTTTTTTATTTTTAAAGGCAGCTACTTCTCCTCTCTTTCTTCTACCTTTCTTCTTCTCTTTTTTCTCCCTGTCTTCTTCCACTCTTCTTCCTTGGTAGAGAAAGTTTTACATCTATCTCTACCTACCTTCCTTCAACGATTTACTACCAAAAAAAAAAATGTTATGTGAGTATCTCCCCAAACATTGAAGATGCTCTAAGCATGCAACTGATTTATTTATTCTCTGTTCTAAAAAAATTAAAATAATGAAATGATTATTATACCCTTCTTGTTTTGAAAATTTTCTTGGCCCTTAGTGGGTCCGTCACTGAGTAATATATACATATATGTATTTTTTATTTTTTTCCTATACTTAATTTTCAGAAGGTCGCTGAGTTTTTGGAGGAATAAAAATTAATGTACAATTCTGAATGATTAGAGGGTCAAAAATCTTCTCTTCTAGGACGAATTTATTCAACGAGTGGTGTGGACTCATCTCCTTTATTCTCATGTGATGTTCAACTTGCTTTGTGGCCACACTTTTTTTTTTTTTTTAATGTTTCATTTATTGCCATTTGTCTAGGAATATATAAATATATTTTCAACCCCAATCTAAATTTTATTTTTGCTAATTAATACTTATGAAATTCGATATTTTTTTTATTCTTATCAAGACCACGAATCTGGACCATCATAATTCATGTTCTTTCATCTACATTAACGTGCATTATCAAATTCCAAATTATTCCATCATAATTCCTACTACATAATAGGCAAAAATAATGACATTGATTTGTAGTACTAAAAAAAAAAAGAATTCTCTCTTTTAGAAAGTGGTTCCAAATATATATTTTTCAGTATCTTGAAAAAGTGCCTTTTATTAGCTGTTTGTTTTTTGGCATCAAAGAAGTGAAGCCCACTTCCTTTTGAATGTTCTTGCTTCGAAAAAAGCAGTCCACTAGTCTTTTTTGTGCTCTTCTTTAATATAAATAGAGCTGCAAAAACAGCTCAAAAACTCAGGCAACAAATTTCAAGAAAGCTTAATCCCATAGGCTTTCAACTCCTTCATTTTTTTTTTTTACAACTTCAACTTAGAAAAAGGGACTTATTTTCTTTATTGAAGTAAGATAGAAAAAAAAAACAATGGAGAAGGTGGCAAAACTTGCATCAGAAAATGGAATTCTGATCTTCAGCAAAAGCACATGCTGTTTATGTTATGCAGTTCAAATATTGTTCAAAGAACTAAGGGTAAATCCTCGTATCTACGAAATCGACCATGATCAGGAGGGGAAAGAAATCGAAAAGGCGCTGACGAGGATGGGTTGCAGTGGGCCCCTGCCGGCGGTGTTCATCGGCGGCAAGATGATCGGATCAACCAATGAGGTGATGTCACTTCACCTCAGTGGCTCTCTCATTCCACTTCTCAGACAATATCAGCCTAACTTGTCTTAAAAACCTCCTCATGCATCAGAAATAATATTGCTGCTTCAAGCATATTAATAATTATTATTAGTAGTAGCTAGTACTAGGATTTAGCTAGTACTAGAAATTAAGAATAAGATTTGGAAGCTGGTGGTATTCATGAATCGTAGTAAATATTTGTGTAATGTAGAGGTTGATTATATATATGTTGTTAGTAGATATATTATTATAATCTAGCTTTGATATTTTAGTTAAATTAAGAATGTATTCTATTTGCTTTGTCCATCAATTAATGAAGTAATTATTTAGATTTTACTTAAATCATTTCTGTTTTAGCTATAATTTTTTAAATTTGAGTTGATGAAAATAAGCTTTCATTGCATTAATTAGCTAGCCTTATAGTTTCAAGATTCTCCACTCAATATGTGCAAATATGTGGGCTTTGACAACACGATTGATGGGCCTTTTACTCGACCACGCAGAAAGCTAAGCTCGACCAACTCATGATATCAATAAACGATATATTGAATTTACTAGAATTAATTGGGAATAAGTTCATAAAAACTTCATTTTCTATGTATATTCAATTAATTGTTTTAGCTAACTTATAACACGATGAGAATGAGCACAACCACAGTACAAAATTTCATGTGTTGTTATCAGGTAGATGTAATTATATTACGGTTACGATAAAATCACATACACCATAACATCTATATGTTTGTGTAATATTGTCGTGTTTCGTCAAGAATTCTAACCATGTGTTTTCATGTGGTATTTTTTTGTCCATACAAATGTGATGATAAAAATAACCACAAACACACATGGAAATATTTCACGTGCTAAATATTTAAAGTAATTTTGGTGTCATGCTGATCATATTGTGTCTTTGCAATATATGCATAAAAAACTAATACACATTCACAAGGAAAAATAAATTTTCATCATATAATTTATACAATGGTTGAAAGTAATCATGTTAAATAAAAAATATCAATTTTAATCATAAAAATCTGAAAACTGTCCAATTTTAGTACGGTTTTGCAAGAATATAAAAGTAGTACCAAATATTGGGTCTATGAACAATTTAAGGATTTGCAACTTAATTAATGTAGCACCGTAATACTTATACATCTCATCTTTCATTTTTTAATTAATATAAAGAGTTAATTTCAATTTTGATCTTATATTAAGATGTTTTTTATTTTTTAACTTATTTTTCAATTTTGATCATCTATGTTTTAAATTTTTCAAATTTTAGTCTTTTTTTTTTGTTAAAACTTTCGAAATTACTAACATGGTTGTCGGAATTTGGATATCACGTCAGATTTTCCGACATCCACGTCAGTTTTCCAATAATCATGTCAGCAACTTTAAAAGTTCCGACAAAAAATGACCGAAATTGAAAAAAAAAAATATAGAGAATCAAAATTGAAAAACAAATACTTAATTGTCAAAAAATGAAAAGTATATTACATACAAGACCGAAATTAAAATTATCCCTAATAAAAATTTACACACTTTACAGTGTTCACACACACGAAAAAATGTTTCCATCCCCGATTAGAATGGTATACAACTTAAATAAAAAAACATACATAACAAGATACGAATTGTATATAATGCTCATAATAAATTGGAATACATTTTCCTTTAATTTTATATAAAATACCAATTTGATTAATTCTATATGTGTATATTTGTATATATAATCAAATTGCTCAAATTCAACACGTGTCAACCCTCTCAATCAAAGTTCATCCGAAATAAATTTAATTGATAACAAAAATGTTCAATAATGAATGTTATATAAGATCGTCTTATAATTACGTGAAATTAATCAATTTATGATTTATAATCTATACTTATATAAAAGCAAGACAGTTGGAAAATATTACAAGAATGTCATTTTTCCTTCTAAAGATGTCACATCATTATTTTTGTTAAAAAAAAATTCAAAAAATTATTAATTTTGTCAAGAAGATTGTTCATGTTATTTAGGACACTTTTCCCATGTAATATATTATTAATTATTATTATTGTTATTATTATTATTACTTATTATTAACTTTAATTACTTAATGTCAATAATTATTCTTATTATCAATTTTAAAGTAAAAAAATTTTAAGATATTTTTTTTTTGTAATTATAAGAAATATTGTATATAAATAATATTTCAAAATTTTTATTATTAATTGGTCACTTTTAACCAACTCCAAAAATCATTGACTTATCAAATTATCTATCGAACCATGAATTTTTTTTAGTAAAAGATAGAAATAAATAGAATGTAAGCTTTCAAGTTTTTAATTTTTTTTTTGACTTTAATTAATTAATGTCTAGAATTATTCGTATTATCAATTCGAAAGTTCAAAGAAATTTTAATATAATTTTTGTAATTATAAGAAATGTTGTATATAAATAAATATTTCAAAACTTATTTTGTTAATTGGTCGCTTATAACTAACTCTAAAAATCATTGACTTATCAAATTATCTATCAAACCATGAAAAAAATTCAACATAAGTCAAATAAATAGAAGTAAGCTTTCAAGTTCGTTGTTTAAATTATTTATAAATTTTGTATTCCAACTTTTAAATATTATCAAATATAATTTAGAATGACATATATCATTTGTGTTATTTGAATTTAAAATAACACGCAACCTAAAAATGAATGCATAAGGAAGCCCTAATGTATAGTGGAAATTCAACCAAATTCTACTTTTTTCAGATAAAACTTTACTTTACCTGTGAGACCCGAGCCTCTCGTTAATCTTTTGACCAAAATAGTTCATGCATCGTATGCATCCCTTATTGCTTATGTGTTATTTGTGACGTTACATGATTATAATTTACTCTTAAATATTGAATTATTTATATGCTCTTATATGATTGATGATGAGAAACCCCTATTATAATTTATTAAGATTCGAATAATTGTCGAGTGCATAATATAAATTATGTTGAATTTTGTAAAGAAAATAAATTTAAATTAATTATATATATATATGTACTATATAAATTAGTATATATGTATATACGTAATGTAAGTTATAGTATATATATATATAAAAGAAGTTGATTAATATTATATATATATATAAGTAGCGAAATGTATGCATATATATATATATATAAAGAATAATATTAACTAACTTATTCTTTATATATATATATATATATGTGAGAGATGCATGCATGACAACAAATATAGTATAATAATATAATAATGAAAGTAATGTAAGTTAGTATATAATAATAATAATAATAAAATAAAATAAAAACTTATAAAGAAAACTCCTGCAGAGGCGGTTGAAGATATGCATAAATATTACTGTAGTAGAATACCCCATTTATGTTATTGAGAAGGGAAAGACCATTTTTTCCCTAATTTAAGTGGGGGGGGTCTGCTTGCATAATTAGAAAAGAAAAAAAAAAGGGGGGAGAAGCACAGTGACGAAAGTGGAAAAGTATAGGTAATTGCTTTTCATTAAAGTTGAACTTGATGATTTCCTTCTTATGTTTTTCTAAATAGTTAAATTCTTAAGTTAATATAGTTTTTAAGCTCTTAATTAAATATAGATGTTTTATGGATTACAATGAATTATGATTTAATTAATTATTAGAGATTTCATAAATTAGTTGAAACGCATGTGCTTGGATATATTTTTTATAATAAGATTTACAATTCATTGAGAGAATAATTATTTGTCCTAAATTATGGTTACTGTTATTAATATTAGCAACTAAGTTTTGAGGATTTGTATATTTATTAACCTAAGCACTTACATATGTTTATAATCTCGAAAGTATGATTTGTAGTTGGGATAATCTATCCTAAAATTGTTAATAAGTAATTGATTAATATATTTTATTTTGTTAATTGATAAAGTAAGTAAAAAAAATAAAGCCTGTTTGAGTTAATAAAGATGTATGTACAAGGAATATATATTTCATATATGAGATATATGAGTATCTGATAGGGTCTTTCTATTTAATATACACAAAAAGTGTTATTATAAATTGGTTTATCTCTACTTGTCATGTTAATTAATTGTAGTCTACATAATAAATAAGAATTTCAATACTCACATTTTGTTGGAATTTAATTTGTATATATATCAGATATTTGAGAAGAAGTGTCCCATCTGTTGAGTGTAGGATATCAATTTCTGGAAGATAAAGTAAGTAGAAATTTATTTGCAACTACAATGTATGAATATAATATTTCGTGTTGTATATTGATTAAGTGATTTTATGTGATTTTATGTCTTTTTGAGAGTTAACGTACTTGAATGATGCTGTGGTGAAATATATGAGTTGCATTATCATTCACGAGCATCAACACGTGCATATGTAAATGATGAAAGTTATTGCATTCTACATGCACGAAGTGATTTGAAGAAAAATATTTTATTGACCACTACTAGTGCATTGAGGCATGTAAATCATGCTTATGATATACTATATGATTAGCCGGTGGCATGTGAGACATGGATATGGCTTGATTTGTTCAGCCGGTGGCATGTGAGACATGGATATGGCTATTAATGATATATGCTTAGCCGATGACATGTGAGACATGGATATGGCTATTAATGATATATGCTTAGCCGATGACATGTGAGACATGGATATGGCTTGATTTGTTCAGCCGGTGGCATGTGAGACATGAATATGGCTATGATGAATAATGTTATGTTGAGCTCTACCCGGTGCCTAGTAGATGGTGGTCAAGGGCCCGATGAAAGAAAATGTTTTCGAAATAAATGTTTTCATTCATGAACATGCATCAATAACGTTATTTCGTATTATTCATGTTGTGTGCATAATTTCTGCTTACTGAGCTTTTTAGCTCATGTAGTTCATGCATTGTAGGGGAACCTGGTGATGCATAAGCTCATGGACTCTCTGATGATGTTGTTGAGTTCCTACGGGTTCAGAGACGGTGTACATGGATGACGACCTGTTGGGCTAGGCTATGGGCTTATTTTGCTGTAAACAATATTTCGATAAATTATATGAACTTCTATGTTTTTCTCGTACTCTGATATACATAAATATGTAAATATACAGGTGAGTGTGGTTTTCAGTATAGTACATGCTTCGATGCATGTTATAAAGTTCTTAACGAGTTTCATGCAAGAAGGTTTTCGTGTGCAAGAAAAGTTTTTATGTTATTTAAATTTAAAAAAAAAATTCACGCACTTTCTTACAAGTCTTTTAATAAAAAAATTCTATATAAGTCTAGTTAAGTTGGCTATGTTTAAAAATGTGGATGTGACATTACCCAACAATATTTTTAAATTATAAAATATAGCTTTTAAAATCAATAGAGATATGAAAAATATATTTATATATTATACAAAGTTTGAATAATAAAAGATGTATGAATAACTTTTAATATAACAATTTTATTATATAATTACAAATTTTATATACTACCACAATAAATAATAAATCGAGCATTGTACGGGATGAATGTTGTTAATTATTATTATTGTTATTATTATTATTATTATTATTATTATTATTATTAATTATTATTATTATTTGTTATTGTTGACGATGATTATCATTCATTGTTGAACAATAATTTATTTATTATTTTTTTTTGTTAACTTGAAATACTTAATGTCTATAATTATTCTCATTATCAATTTTAAAGTTAAAAAAATTTTAAGATATTTTTTGTAATTATGAGAAATATTGTATATAAATAATATTTCAAAATTTCTATTGTTCATCTGTCACTTTTAACCAACTCCAAAAATAACTGTCTCATCAAATTATCTATCGAACAATTAAAAAATTCAGCAAAAGATAGAAATAAATAGAATGTAAGTTTTCAAGTTTTTAATTATTTTTTGTTTTTTTGTTAACTTTAATTACTTAATGTCTAGAATTATTCATATTATCAATTTGAAAGTTAAAAAAAATTGTAATATACTTTTTGTAATTATGAAAAATGTTGTATATAAATAAATATTTCAAAATTTATATTTTTAATTGGTCTCTTATAAATAACTCTTAAAATCATTTGTTTATCAAATTATCTATCGAGTCATGAAAAAAATTCAACAAAAGACGAACAAATAGAATGTAAGCTTTCAAGTTCGTCGTTTAAATTATTTGTAAATTTTGTATTCCAACTTTTTGATATTATCAAATATAATTTAAAAGAACATATACAATTTGTGTTATTTGAATTTAGAATAATAAGCAACTCAAAAACAAATGCATAAGGAAACCTTAATGTATAGGGAGAATTTAATAAAATTCTACCTTTTTAAGTTAAAACTGTACTTTACCCAACAATTTTTTAAAATTATAAAATATAACTTTAAAAATCAATAGAGATATGAAAATATATTTGTATATTATACAAAGTTTGACTAATAAAAGATGCATGAATAACTTCATAGTATAGTAATTTCATTATATAATTACAAATTATACACTATCATAATAAATAATAAATCGCGCATCGTACAAATGAATTACTAGTTTACATATAAAATAATAAAAATGAATTTTATTTATGACTAATAAAAATGAATCCTGATGTAACTTTTGATGAATGTTAAGAAACATAATCTAAAGAAAACCAAAGAGATCAACAATTTGGATTGAAGACATTACTAGTAATTGATAGCAACATTCATTTAATGTATCGTAGCTTGATGTCGGTCATTCATTACCAATCATAGACTGAATTTCTTCTTTCTTAATGGCAATGTCTTTTTTCTCCAGAGTTTGGGAAAATAAATATTAGGAGGACAGACCTTCCACGATTGACACATAATTAATTTGATGTCCACGAGCAAGTACAAATATAATTAATAGCGTAAATAATTATGAATTTTAAACTAGTTTTCCACGTGACTAATAAATTAATTAAGTTTACATTGATAAGAATCTAATAATCTAAACAAAAATACTTTATGTATGGAACCTTATAATTAATCACTTTCGCGTATAATAACTAAAGGACTCCCAACTCTAGAGTTGGAGCATGCCACGTTTCTTTCATGGGTTTAGAATTCAGACACATTACCAAATAATTTTACATAATTATTGGTACGTTCATATAGGAGTCATATATCAATCAATTCAAATTATGTATATTAACAAAATAATGACATGTTATAATCATGAATCCCATAACGTGGCATGATTAAAAAATTTCAATAATGAAAAATTAGGTAAATTGATTTATTTATTTATGAATACTATTCCTTTTGTCTCGTGTAGTTAGATACATTTTGAATGTTTCAGATACACCCACATCATGTATTTAGCTAATTTACTAATATTCGATATGAATTATCAACAATTAAAAAACATACTTCCTCCGTCCCTTAACACTTTGCACACTCTCCTTTTTAGTTTGTCCCCAAACACTTTGCACATCCAAAAATGGTAAAATTTATCATAATTCTTATCCTCACAATATACACTTATTTACACACAATGCAATTATTTTTTCTCATACAATGCCATTTAATATTAAACTAATCACTCCATTAGAAAAAGTAAATTTGACCATTATACCCTCAATCAAAAAGCAAATATTCATTTTTTCTTAAAAATTGTGCCCAATTTGATGTGCAAAGTAATTCGGGACGGAGGGATTAATATTTATAGAAAATAGCTAATTTACTAATATTCAATATGAATTATCAACTGTAGTATTACTGTATTAGAAAACGTAATATTTATAGAAAATTGATTTCTTTAATTTGCATTGAGTTTGCATTTGCATATCACAAGTGTGAAGGTGAAACCACCATTATTGAATTATCTTTTTCTTTTTTTTTTTTCTTTTCCTGGGAAGGAAAGCTAACAAAGAAAAAGACTGATAAGCTGACAAACAAACGAAGCGTCAAACACCACCGATTCCTCTCTCTGTCTCTTCTCTATCTAATCTCACTTGCCGGTGGTTCCCTAATCTCAACTCGCTGGAATTATTTCTCCGATCTCTCATTAGATGGGGTCTTGATCAGGTTATTTTTCACTACTTTTTTTAAATCATCTTTTCTTGTTATATATTTTAAAGTTCAGCATTTACTGTTCATTCCCGATTTCTGTTATGGATTTTCGAGATTTATATTGATTATTCTATAGTCTCTGAAAGAAATGTTACAAACTAGGGTTTTGATCTTTCTTGTGAAACTGGATATCGAGATCCAGTTTAATTAGAATCTCGGATTCTTGTTGGAGTAATATCGAGTAATGTTACTGAGTTTGGAGGCTGGCTCAGGGTTATTCATAAGATTCGTAGCGGGGCCTTCTAAATCCAATATCCTATATTCAAGTTAGTAAATGTCGAATCAGGCCGCCCCTTGCCTTGAAAGACGGTATTGACCAAGGAGCAATTGAGTGCCATCCGGGAACAAGTTGGGGCGAAAACTCCAAAACTAGGGTTCCAAACTCTTCTAATTCGTCGATACGAGAAGAAAATTGTTGTGTGACGAAGCCTTCAATTTAGTGGCTTCCCCCGGGGGAGGTATATACTCAGCACCTGGCGTTTTTCTTATCTCTATAGGATACGAAGAAACCGGACTTTTGACGGACCACCCCAGTTGATGTTCTCCATTTTGACATTGCAGAGAGTCCTGTCGAAGAGGATTTTAATGGGTAAACTAAACGCTGAAGAATTTTTTATTTTTTTTCTAAGTTAACGTACGAATTCAAAGGGAAAAGAGAATTTAGCAGATAAGCTCATTGGTTTTCTTAATTTCATAGATTTTTTTTTTTTAAATTGATTATATTCATCCAAAAAAAGAATAAACTAAATCTAGTTTCCATGTATTTTTGTTTTTCTTAATTTCCTCTGATGAACCTGTGGTTTAAGTGGAATGTTTGGAGAATTTTACATGAAGTATTTGGTGGGTTTGTGATACAGGGGCTTCTTTGAGCTTTCTGTGATAAGAGTACTTCTTGGATCATATGAAGTGGTTACTCGATTTGTTGGGCGATTCAGATGTGCAGTTGCTGGTGCGTTATATTGATTTATACTTTTTTTGTGAATCAAGGTGTGTGATTCTTGGTCATGCCTCTGATTTTCAAGATTGATATAGTTGGAGTGCATAACAGTCATGAAATTCATAATTGCTTTTCTTTATGTCAAGAATGGTTTAATTGTCTGTGTATAATTCTTATTGGGCAGGTTGAATTTGGTGAATTGAATTCTGCTACTGATAAACTTGTCATTGTATTGCATTCGGGTTCTGCAAACACAGTAGAGACAGGTTACTATGGCTGAAGGAGACAACAACCTTGAACTTAAGTTCAGAATTTTTGATGGGACAGATATAGGGCATGGATCCTACTCTTCATCCATTACAATTGCAACTCTTAAGCAAAGGCTTCTTTCAGAGTGGCCTCAAGGTTGTGATTCTGCACTTCTTACTTGTGTGCTCTATGCTCAATTTCCGTACCTTTTTTGCCTGCTGTTACATACTTTGATCAGACATTTCACTGTTGAATGTAATTTGGTTCCCAACTATGTTTCATGGGGTGGTAATTCTGCCTAAGTGCTTGATTTTTTGGTTTATATTTGCCATGAGGAAAGGTCACTATACAGTCTTTAGTGCTTGACTTCTTGTGGATTCGTAATTTAGTTTCTTTGAATTATCAAAGTACTTCTCTAGCTTGTTGTGTGTATTGGTAAACTATGTACATAATAAGGCTCCATTGGACAGATCTACTTCGAGCGGTAAATGAGAACCTTCGTGATGAAGTTTTAGGACTAGTTTCCTGAAGTTTTGGTGAAGTGAGTAGTATACTGTAGTGTAACAGTTTTTAGTTTTCCTTTTCTCGCACTAAGCTTCCTGTTGTCTGTAAGTCTAATGTGGTATTAGTTTGCTGTTCTAATGTTATTTCTGATTTCTTTCCCAACTCTAATCAAAAGTTTTGATTAAATGTCTTGCCTTTTGTGTTAACAGATAAGTCGGTGGTTCCAAAGTCAGTGAGTGATATGAAATTGATCCATTCTGGAAAAGTTTTGGAGAATGGAAAAACACTTGCTGAGTCTAGAGTACATGTTGGTGATCTTCCCAGTGGAGTTGTTACCATGCATGTGGTTGTACAGCCTGCTGTTGTTAAGAAAAAGACAGGTGTGCTTTGCAATTTTTTTTTATTTTTTCTTTGGGTGCTATGACATTAATTTTGTGTTTTTTTGTTCAGGGATGAAAATTCAACAAGTTCCATTTTGTTTGCTGCATTATCATTATCCATTATTGCATTTGATCGTACTGGTGGCTATTATTATTGGATTTTTCTCAATTTTAAAGTATCTTATTTCTACAATAGGTTGTGCATATGGGAGGGCCATTTCCTTCTGAACCTTATCCATAAAAGACTTGTTGATTTCCTGGAATTTGCTTCTGAATTACTCATCAGCTTTCTCGTTAAATGTATCATTATGTATGTGAGACTACACCAAACATCATGTTTTCTGTTAAACTTAATAACTTGCTGAAAGATGGCATGTTATCATCATATTTTGCTGATTCATATATCAATGCACAGACTCCACTCTCCCAAATTGTTCGTTGTGTTTATGACAATGTAAACTCCTTTGAACAAGGACTGTTCATTCGGTGCCTTTTATCTGTTCTCCATGGGATCTAAATTTAGACAGCATCTTTTAATTTCCTTTGTCTCCGGTGCAATGCAGATAAGAAGCTGTCAGAGAAACAAAAACAGGGTGCATGTTCTTGCTCTATCCTTTAGAGTCTGGTGCCATGAAAATCACACAGATGAGGTCAACGTCTCATGCCTTTTATTTTACTTTCATCAAAAAATTACTGCACTGTAGCATTGACGATGAAGCGTCTTTAAGAACAGAAAGAATTGGCTTCTGGAATTTGCAACACAACCTTCATACTTAGTCTTTTTTTCCCACAAGATATTGTAGTTTATTTTTGTCATGTTGTGAATTTTTAGAATGTGGATGTCGATTTCTTCCCATTGGTGTTTTTGTTTTCTGGTGAGCAAGTGAGCAACTCTTGGCTTGAATACGATTGGGATAAGAATTTGAGTTATTTTGTATATAGTCTTGAAATTGTTGTTACTGAGCAGTGTGCTCTCAAATTGAAATATGTTACACATTTCTGTTTATGGATCAGTAAAAGTTGGTTTGGACCTATTTGATTATTAATTGAATATATTTTTAATTAATTGTATTTGAGTTGAGAGTTCTTGTAGCTTGATTTGGTTTATAAATCTTTAAACACCAATTTTTGAATTCATATGGATATGGTTTTCATGTTAAAAATTAAATTATATAAATTCTAAGATGTTTAAATCAATGAGTTCAATATCGAAATTCGGACACAAAATCTTGCAGCCGATGCCAATTTGAATGGTCCTGTAATGTAACAGAAGTAAAAATATTTATAAAAAAAAGAATGGAATAGCAGGGTAGTATTGTCAATATTGGGAGAGAGAGTAAGAAACATTATAATAGTATGATTAGCTCAACTTATAGCCATATTCAAAAAAGTCTATAGCGGCTAGACCCTCGTTTAAATCCTGCCTAATTTTTCGAGTATCTTCCTCCTAGCATAGGGGTGGAGATTAGAACGAAAATTTCCGATATCCGTTGAATTCGATTCGAAATTTTCAAATTTTGGAACGAATATTTTTAATCCGAAAATCCGAATTCCGATTTTTCGAAAATTTTCGGATGGAAATCGGAATTAGTTTTGAAATTTTTGGAAATTCCGATTTCCGAAATTCATCCGAAATTTCCGATTTATTTCCGAAAATTTTATTTCGATCCGAAATTTTCAGATTTTGGAACGAATATTTTTAATCCGAAAATCCGAATTCCGATTTTTCCGAAAATTTTTGGATGGAAATCGGAATTAGTTTTGAAATTTTTGGAAATTCCGATTTCCGAAATTCATCCGAAATTTCCGATTTATTTCCGAAAATTTATAAAATGTATTTAGTAGAGGCATTTGAGAATTGAACACAAGACCTCTCACACTCAAAGTGTGAAACTTACCATCAAACCAATAGTAATTGTTGAAAATAATTCAAACATTTTATACTATATACTATTTTCTATAGAAGAATACTATATACAATAATATACTATATATAATATAATATATTTTATATACATTTACTAAATATAAATATACATATTATAGTATACTTTATAATATTATATTCTATATAATATATTTTATATACTTTATACTATGTGTAACTATAAATATACATATTATAATATATTTTATAATACTATATAGTATATAATATATTTTATATACTTTATACTATATGATAGTATATAAATATATTATATACTATAGTCTATAGTTTATATTAGAGTTTTTTAGTATTATTTTATAATATATACTATATATTATAGTTTATACTGTAATTTTTTAATTATATTATATTATATACTTTATGTTATATATAATATATACTATATGTATATAGTACAGTTTATACTATAATTTTATTTTATACTATATACTATAGTTTATATTGTAGTTTTAAAATTATACTATATTATATACTGTATATTATATACTACATACTATATACTACATACTTTATACTATATACTATAAAAGAATACTTTATACTATATATCATATATTATATACTATATACTATATATTATATAAAATAAAAAGTGAATATCTAATTTCAAAGGTAAATATATTATAAATTTTATTAAAAATGATAACATGTTATATAATAGGAATAATGACAAAGAAAATTATACAAATTATAAAACAAGTATTTTAAGTATCGAAGAATTTCGAACAAAGCATTATCATAAATCATAATATAGATTCAAATATTCATTTGATTTGAGCTTCCTAAAAGAAAAAATAACTTAATAAATATGAATTAATAAGTATAATTACTTACAAAATGATAATATAGTTTATAATATAGTTTTATAGTTTTATTTTATACTATTAATATATACTATTCATATAAATTTTATAGTTTTATTTTACACTATAGTATACTATAGTATATATTAAATATAAAATATGACTCAAAAACTATAAAAATTTATATGAATATGTATTTATCTATTGTCAATGATTCTTAGTATGATTTGTTAACTTTTACTACTAACAGGGCTGCATTTTTGTGTATTGTCTATCATGTGTTTTATATGAATATTGTACATGAGCATAATAATTAATCTCTCATGTCTTTGGTAAATATTATATTGATGTTAAATGCTTGGAATATAAGATTCGAGGTCGTATTATTTCTTAGGATATTAGAAAATGCTATATAGCTAATAGACCAACCAATTAATTTCGAAAATTTTTGAATTTTTTAATTTTTGAAAATTCCGAAAAAAATTCCGAAAATTTCCGAAAATTTCCGAAAATTTCAGAAAAATTTCCGAAAATTTCTGAATTTTTAAATTTTTGAAAATTCCAAAAATTTCCGAAAATTTCCAAAAAAATTCCGAAAATTTCCAAAAAAATTCCGAAAATTCCGAAATTTCGGAATTCCGAAACAAAAAAAATTCCGAAATTTCCGAAATCGGATTGGATTTCACATTTTCGAAAATTTTTGGATGGAAATTGGAATTGGTTTTTCATTTCCGAAAATTTTTGGAATTTTTCCGAAACACCCTATTTCCGATTCGATCCATCCGATCTCCACCCCTATCCTAGCATCTTTTAGGCTATGTTTATGGGATGGGCGTGGGGAAGGGCATAGCAAAATGACTAAAATATAGATATATATATATATATATATATATATATATATATATAATTTTAATTCATGATAAGATTGTAACATGATCATGGTCATGAGATTTTGCTCACTCATTATGATGACACGTGTCATCGTACGATTCGTCGAGCGTATTTTATTTAGATAATTACAGATTTTGATTTATCCACTTTAAAAAAAAAATGTACACCAAAATTCATAAAATAAAATTCTCTATAAATAGATATCAATATTGATATATTTTGGATCACAATCTCATACACTCTCTTTTCTCTTCCAACTTGTATCAAATCTCTTTTCTCTTCTAACTTGTATCAAAAATCTAAAATATTAAATAATTATATATATTTCTTAAATATTTAAAATATAATAAAAATTAATTATAGATATAATTGTAAAATTATAAAAAAATAATTTATTAAAGGTTGGTTGTGGTTGTGGTGGTTATTGATAAAGTATGAAAAAGATGAGATTTGGTTATAGTGTAGAATGTATATGTGGAGGAGAGATACATTAATTGTTTATTAGTTGGTTGTGGGTATGGTTGGACATGAATAAACATAGTCTTAGGAAATTGTTTGTGTGTGAGTGACAAAAATAATTGTTTGTGGACTGGTTACTAATACCATCTGTCTATTTCTCGATCCCGTCTCTCTCCAAGTTACTGCCTAAAACATAATTTATGTTTCAAGACTAAAATAGTTTGCAAGAAAAAAGTGGCTATTAGATATTCTGAAAGAGCATATGGTGGATTCAGTAAAAATTTGTGATACTAATTTGAAGCAAGTGGTCATTTGCTGACAATGAATGAATACTTTGCAGTGATTTTACAGAAGATGTCAACACCTCCAACTCTGAATTGATCTCTCAGGAGATAGTCCATCGTCAAAACGCGTAAATATACACCATTTATTACAGGGAAGAGGTGTTTCTGTTAACTGAAACCAAAAATCAATAATATAATGTTACAACTACTTGTTTCTATTGCCAAAATACAATAATCCTCCACCTCAAGATCCATCATGTTATCAAGTCTAAACTTAGTATACAAATTACTTGTAACAACAATTTATCCGCTCATACATGTAACAATACTCGAAACGTTTGGTCTCTACTAGCAAAGAATAGCTCATCCAAGTGCAAAAAATTGGTGGGCAATGAGTACCTCTTAGGCCCCTCAGCCCACCTTACATCCGAGCTCCGATTCACCTAAACCCTACAACAATTCTCATATAAACATGCCATCGGTGGCAGAATTATATGCTGGCTGGCTATCAACCCAACACTACCTAGTGTCGTTTGGAACCAGAATCTCTGAGCTTTGGGATGTACCTGCTTCCTAGAAGAAAGAACCAAATGGAATTTCTATTTGCTTAAGACATGTCCTTCAAGGCTGCATCTTCATCCATCGTCCAAACGAACCCAGGCATGTCAACTCTGCGCCCAGCAACTGTTCGGTAAATGTAGAGTTTCTCAACGGGACAGCTATCTGGCCTGGAATCAGGGGGTCCTCTCTCATCTATAACTTCAACATTGAGCCTGGGCAACTTATGAGCAAGCAGCTTGCACGCTCCAAAACTTACCAAGCAAGATGACATCCAAAGGGATCGCATTGTCTGCAGCTTTGCAGCATTGGCTAAGAGAGCCTTGTCCCCGAATGGACAGTCCCTGATCTCCAGTTTCCGCAGGCTTTCACATCCGGACAACACATGATGGAGGCCCAGGTCACTATCCCCAGCAAAAGCTATGGAAAGCATCTCCAATTTCTTAGCATGGCCTCCGATATATTCAAAGACTCGATCAGTGAGGAGGCCAGAAAGTGATAGGCGTCGTAAATCCTTGCAATTCTCTACAATGGCTCCAAATCCAGTATCAAGTGGTTCGAGCGTTAAATAATCAGGAGATCGAGGCTCAATTATACATAGTCGAAAGCGGATCATATTTGGCCGATTCCTTGCAATAGTAACTAATGCAGCATTTGACATTTGGCGGCAGAAGTATAGAACAGACTGGAGTTTGGGGCAGCCTGCAGAGACAGAGACGAGCCCCTCTTCTGTTAAAGACACATTAGGTACGGCCCCAAAAGGATCTGATGGAAACACCCGGAGTTCTTCCAGATCCTTGCAAGATGCAGCAAGGGCTTCCAGACCCATATCTTCAATATAATCCAAAACCTGTATACACAGTAACGTTCTAATTAGTTGTAGGATGTAATGCAACAAATGACACACGACAGTTCACAAATTAAAATTATAGACACATGATTGATTAGGGATCTGATTTGTCCTGAATGTTTGATTCGTAAGCCAATGAAATGATTTAATTCAAACACAGTGCAGACTTTAACAACAAGGGAAGTACTTTTTTGTACACGTAGTTTGTAATTTTGTTAATAGCACATCATCGATCCATCAACAGTCCACAGTCAATCATTACAGGATGGAACATAGCATGACATGCAGCAGGTAAGAATCACATACCCAGAGACACTGCAAATGCCGACATTGGCTAACAAGTTTGGCAAGATCAGGACTTTGGATTGTTGCATAACTTAGGTTCAGTGAAGTTATTCCAGAGCAAACGGAATACATAGCCGGAAGATAAGCGGGAACAACATCCCAAAAACCAGACAACCCTTTCAGATGCTTACAAACTGAAAATGCTTCTGCCAAGTTTGAGAAGATATCAGATCGAATTTCAGCTGAGTAGGCCCCTGTACCCAAATAAACTAACCGGGGGGCACGGTGTAGTAGGTTAGGAAGCTTCTCAAGGGGTATAGCACGGTTCAACCGAAGAGTCCTAAAATTAGGGCATCGTCCAATCAGGCGCTCCAAGGCAGAGAAGCTAACCTCCGAACCTAAACAAGACATGTTAAGTGATATCAATGAGGTGCAGTTGTCAGGGAAATGGCTAAGCCAATGACCACTTAAGTCCTCCACATCACTCTCTCTCAAATCTAGTTCTTTAAGGTTCCTGTGAGGAAAACAATAACCACATCATCAAGACATTTGTGAACTAGTACAGAACAATAACCCTTGACAAGAATCAAAATTGCTGGCAATTGAAAAAACATTATTATCAATCCTTGAGAATTATAGTAAATTAATGATGTCACATTACTGCACACAAGTACCATGATGAGCAATAATTAGTCATCCCAATATGTAGCTAATTCACAAAATGATGTCATCAGGATGCAACAGCAAGGGAAGTTAATTCATGGACAGACATAAAGGCAGAAGCTCTCTATTCTACATGAGCTGTCTCAAAAGAGCACCGAATCCTAAGAATGAAAAAGGTCAAAACTCTGTGTGTTGTGCGTGATAAGGGATTAGACTTAATCGAAGAAGGCCTCTTCCTAAGTAACGGGACTTCATTTCTTGCTGATTGTATGTCCAAGTGAACCTTCCAGGTGCAAACATAAAATGCCTGGAGTGTTTTTACCATGTCACAGTAATTACAATAAAAACTTTATACAAAATAAACTCCAAAACATGAGAAACAAACAAATAAAGAAATGACTGGTGTTCTTATTTAATCATTCTCACAAAAGGAAAAGTAGAATCTACTCAATAATCCAAAATAACATACATCCATTTAAAGAATAATACAGGTCATATTATTCTATGGACAACTAACAAAGAATCTTCCACAAATGAGCAAATCAGACACGGTAAGCAAAGTGTTCACGTCATTGATGGAAACAAGCTTATTCCCAATTCACTGAACTTACAATTAAGAATTGTAAACGGGGGAGGTCACATTTAGACTTTATAGACTAGTAATATGTGCCCCAAAACAGAAGAAACTAAACCATCAGGCAGGAAATACACATTAAAAAAAACTCACTAGTGAAATTAAAAAAAATTATCAACTTTAATTTGGGATCTAATGTTCAGCTGGGGGGGAATCAAAAATATAGAAATGAGTTTAGAAGAAAACAAATCGCAGTTACTCCACCTCAAGCAAAACCGTCATACCGTCAAGATTCGTGAGTGTAGGCCTAAAACTTTTTATTCAAGTTGTCAAATCTCTATTTTTTCTGTGTTACCAACAAGGAAATCAAAGACATCGAGCTGAAACAAAATAAAAGTGAAAAAATAAATGCTTCCTTCAGTATTTCCACTGAATCCCATTGAGACAAACTTACTCTAGTCAGTTCATCAAAGAAAGAAAATAACAAAAACACTCTCATTGCTTCATCAGGAAAAATAAAAAAGACAACTGAAAACATTATTATATCGCTTTTTAATTAATGACCTGCAATTAGCAGCAATAGACGCAAGACCGTCCGTCGTAAACCCCTCGCAAGAAGAGAGCACCAAAACTTTGAAATTCTTAAACGATTTCGCGATCAGCTCGAGACTCTCATCTGTTACCACCATTCTCTTCAGCTTGATTTCCTCAAGAAGCGGATACGCCCCCGACATCGCCTTGATCCATGGGTGTATATAAGCACCCCAACCCTCCGGTACGAGGTTGAAATCAGCAAAATGCGGCTTCCCCTTCACCTCCACCGCTCTCACCTCCGGAAACCGCCGGATCATTATCTCCGGAGATACAGCATAGCAGTTTCCGACGAAAATACGGCGTCGGCACCACCGTTCGATCTCGTACCACGACCTGCACACCAACGAAACAGCGTTTCGGTCCTTATCGGAGCTCAAAAACGAAAAAACGTGCTCCAGAACTTCCTCCGGAAACGAGTACGCCATGGGAGGGTCCGGACGGTAATTTCGCTTGTGGATCTGAGGATCCCTGCAATGGCTAAATGAGCGCAAGGAGAAGAGAGAGAGAGGGAAATGTGAGAGAGAGAGAGAGAGAGAGAGAGAGAGAGAGAGGGGGGAGCTTTATTGTAAAGTGTAAACAACTGAAGATAAGGTTTTTTCCCAAATCATTTTATATCTGCTGTTTTACTTTGGTGAGATCAGGACTGAACTAGGGTTTGAATTTACGGCTACGATAATGACACGTGTTTTCAATAAATCGACGCCGTCCTTTGAGATGTGGTCCCCATTATCTATTTGAAGCGAAGCGCGACCGTAGAAAAATGCAGTGTGTGTCTGACGTGGCGACCAGGAGATGAGAAATTGCGGTAATTTCGGATTTTATCGCGGTAAGTTTGGGATATTATCGTTGTATTCTATGCCTATATTCAATGAATTTAATCGAGTGTTTGTATTTTTTTATTTATTTTACATTTACTCGCATATTTAGCTGTCTGTGAACAGAAAAATACATTTTTGCAACTTATTCTCACTTATTTTGGTAAGTGTTAGTTGTTCTCCTAATAGTCATTATATATTTATTCAAAAGTGAGTAAATTTATTTTTAAAGCTTTTATTGGGAGATTAGTAATATGTTGGATACCAAATTCATTGCAAGGTTTTTGCATACCAAAGTCTTGCAACCATGAACTCATTTTCGTTAAAAGTTGGTTTGCTTTGTGCTGAATGAATGAATAAGCATGCATGACTCTTTTTTTCTTTTCAAAATTTAAAATATTAAAAGTGTGTTTATGTTTGAATCTAATTCTCTTCTTCCCTTTTTTTATTTATGTAGCAATTAAAGCTTATAATTTGTTGTTCTATACATGTAAATTTGTATAACAAAAATTTTAAGTCTATAAGCATATGAAATTGTATAAACACAAATATTCTTGATTACATGACTGCATTTGCAAATTCATTAATATACATGCAATGTAAATTATAAGAATCAAACACAACCCAATACATAATGATATATATATATATATATATATATATGAATGGATTTAGTAATAGCAAACACTTATATAAAATTGTTATCTCGCATAATCATTTTGTGAGATCATAGACATGCTTTCATTACACATTTATTATACAGCCTCACAAAAAATATACTCTTTAGTAATTTGATCATTTCATATAATATTTAAAATATATAAAACCATTGATATCAACTGTGAGATATGATATATGAATTATCTCGAAAATAAATTAGGGATCAAGTAACCGGATCTAAACTAAAGTGAACCGGACCGAAGAAGCATGAACTAGGGTTTGCAAAACAGAAGCAGCTAAAGTTCGAACCGGATCTATTTTATTTTTTTCTTTTATAACTGTTCATTTAGCAAATTAGGGCATTCGGCGCAGGAACTGAATATCGAAGCCAAAATCGACGCGATTGAGTTACAGTTTTCTTGAATTAGTTTAAGGCTTTTGATCTACATATATAGGTTTAGTTTCAATTCTCCATAGCTTAATTTTTAGTATTGAGAGAATTAGAGAGAGGATTAGGGTTCTTTAATTTTCACAGAAAACCCTAATCTATATGTCATCTTGTAACTCACTTTTTTCACTTGATGCTCAATGGATTTATTCCTTTCTTTGCCTGATAAATGTAGGTCGATGTGGCAAGTCGAACCACCATAAATTCTTGACGTGTTATTAGTTAATTTGCATAGCATTCACTCAAATTCGCAGCCATCTCCATTTGCAGTCTTAGCTCGATTTTGCGTTCTTCTTAGATTGTTGAAGATTCAGAATGAGGTGTACAATTCTTAACATCAACCATTGGTGATTTTTTAACCAAAGACATAGATGTGTAATCTTATGAAGATTTAATAATTATAAGTTACATCAACTATATTTTATTAAACTATAACACTGAAGCTATGTATATGAGTGTAGAAACCAATTATTACTTCCTCCAAAAATTATTACTGTGAATTTTAAATATCTGTATTTGGTTGGAACGAATATAAATGATAAGAGGGTAAATAGAATAAGGGAATCTCATGATTCAAAATCAGAGCTAAGTCTGACGAATTTGATTGCGCAGGGACCACGTTGGAAATTACATGCTAATTACTATATTAATTTAATATACAACTTTATGTAAATAGAAATATGCATATACTCTTTTCAAAAGAAAAAAAAAATGCGTATACTCATTTAAAAGCTATAATTAATACAAATACAAATATATATTACGTAGTCCACAGAAGTGCTGTAATGAATTACTTCCTTTTTGTTATACAATCTAGTAGTGACTTTTATTGATAAATACTTAAAATGATGAGTATTTAAGAGATAACGATCTATAGTTAATATAATTATTATAGAAAATAACAAGAATGGAAAGTCTTAAAACCAAAATTAATAATTGGTGTATTAATGCTCTACAATGAAGATGGCATTGATAAGTGAATTATATAATGGAGGTAAGTGAATTGTGTCCCATTTTCATAATTATGAATATGCCATCATTTACTTTCATAATTGACAGCATGTTTATTTAAGATCCTTAATTGAAAGGAAAGCTACTTTTCAATTTGAGGAGTCATCCCAGATGGGTCATCACTCAATCTTGAGTTAAAGTAATAACCATTGGATTGGGAAGTGGATAAAAATGTGAAAATGTTTTTTAATTTTTCTTATTAGAGAAATAAAAATGTGAAAAATTTATTACTAACAATTATAAATTTCATTATTAACTAGGTATGAGGTTGCTCACAATTGTTGCAACTTCGAGCACTCAATGTTGATGATCTACTTGGATCGTATTTTTCTATATACAATAATGATATATATAATTGAAATACTAAAATAAAATTAATAAATAAATAAAAGAGGTAAGGACTGCAGTATTAAGAAATTCGTTTGACGTTTTAATGACGAAATCACCCATGTCAGATGGGGACAATAAATTGAATCGTTGTAATAGATAAGGGGCAATATTGTCAGTCCGTGAAAGGGACACTGTATAATGGGTTGGCACTGTCTCAGTATGGATTCCATAGACCAGTCCCTTTTATGTCCAAAAGCTGATTTCATGTGTCCAAATTTTAATAATTTCTCTTTTTCTTTTTTATAACTAAAGAAATAAAGGAGTGTTCTATATACAATCGTATATACGTATATGCTTATACGTTATTTTTAAATAAATAAAAAGTCGTCTATGGTTCCACGAAAGTTTTGGCTAGACTTCTCTGTGTATATAAAGATAAAATGAGAGTACAAGAATGTTTGCAGAACTGTAATAAAGAGTACTAGTGTACTCTACTACTTTAAATGTGGCATTTAGTTCAATAATAAAACTATTATAAAAATGTATGGTAGCCTAAAAAACCTGAGTAGGCGAAAAGAATAATATAAATTAAAAAAAAATTCTCAATTTTACCTTATTTGTCTAATATAATTTTTTTTCATCAAGTTTACCTTAATTCTCTGCAAAAACATGTTTTTTTCAGTTATATATATTGAAGGGTTAAATTCAAAAAATAACTTAAACTATTGATTTTTTTTCTTTTTTCAACCTAATTTATCTTTTTATCAGATTATAATCCGAATTATTAAAATTAAACAACTTGCAACTTGTGATCCATTTTTCGGCAAAAATATAAACACGTGATCCATATACTAAAAACATAACAGTATCTTTATAATTTTGTAATTTCAGATCACTTTAATTTAAAGTTAGTTTGCGAGTCACGTGTTCACGTTTTTGTCGGAAATAGTTCAAAAATTACAGTTGGATAAAATTTAGTAGTTCAGGTTGCAATCTGATAAAAAATAAAGTTTAGGTTGGAAAATGAAATCATAATAATGATTTAAATTTTATACTATAAATATATCTTTTGCATATATATATATATATATATATAATTTTTTTTTTCCTTTCTAATGTCAATTTCAAATCATATTAATGATATAAATTTTATACTTACATATTACAACGGACACATCAAGTATAACGATGGATATGAAATTTTTCTCCACATTAGTTAACATGGCTAACTAGTGATCAAATCTATTTTAGAACTTAGACGATTTTTCATAATAAGAATAATAAATGGTAATTAATGGTATGTATATATATCAAACACAACACACTATATTCATTCAAAAAGTTTATATTTATTTAGATTATAACTTTCTATTTTTATCAACTAAATAAATAATCATGTGTAAGTTGTCAATTCGCACTTATCACCTCTATTTATAACCCATCATCTTAAATTCACCACACAAGGTTTGTTATAAAGTTATATAAAATTTTCAATTAAATAATATATATATATATATATATATATATATATATATTGAAATAGTACATTTTATTTTAGATAAAACAATTTAATAACAAGACCCCTTTTTTTTTTCTTTTCTTTTTGGACCTTGAAGAACAAGTTATTGCAGTTATGTAGTGCCTAGAAGGTGAAAACAGTACTAGCATCATAATTTTTAACTAATTTATTGTACTTTTAGGGAAATCGTTATTTTATTGTTTAATATCCAGTCAAGTACAGTGTGATGAGCTGTAATGCACGTAAAGTTGATTATTTAGGAGTAAGGTATTGGGATTAAGAATTAAATAATTTGATTATCACAATTAAAAAAACAATTTATACATTTGATTACTAAGCCCACGCATGGTTATCCGGGAATATCTCTCCCTCTCGACTGGTTAAATTATGATTTTCTTTTCTCTATTTCGAAAAATACTCAAATATTTACTGTGACAACTCTTAATATATCCACCACCGAAAATAGATAAGGAAGGTTGTATCTATTTCTCCCATCTTTTTTTATTTAAAGCGAAAATAAAGAATTTATATAATTATATATATATATGTATATATTTTATATGTGGTAATAGGTTTTAAACCAAATATTTTTAATTATACGAGTATGAGTATGCGTAGCATTAATTAGATAGGGGAAGCTTGTGACATTGATATGTCGATGGACCTTCTAATTTCTAAACTTTTAAAAACATATTATCATTATTAAAGAAATAAAATCATCCCATATTTTAATTTGTCAACAACATATAAACCAACGTACATTAATAGATAACTTAAGAAATGAAAATATTATTTCACAACGATTCATCAAGAATTCGAGTAGGTTGAAGAGTAAAAGGTCTATTTTCCAGAAAAATATGTTCTTTTGGGGAAAATGAACAATAGGGCCTATAATAATTTAAGCACTAAAAAATTACACTTAAAATATAATTATTAATTGTCCATCTTTAATGCCACGTACCATGCAATTATTTTGTTATGGACTATTTGCCCATTCTTGGAGGTCCATTGTTGTTGTCTGCACATGGACTACATGTTACGACAACTTGTACTCGTTTGTCCTGCTATATTTATTTAAAGTTTAATATGCTGAGTTTAATTGACATATGTTAATGATGACTTAACAAGCTATCTCCAACCTTAAGTGTTACTTAAAAAACAAATGTTGAAAAAGCAAAACGACTTAGTATTTACTTATAAGAAAACAATTTAGAATGGTCAGATTATTATTATCAAATTATTTAGACATAAGTACCTACATAAGCCTGAATTTGTCGACTCTCAAATGCTTTGTCAACTTGTGAAGTCCCACATATATAATTGAAGGAAGCTGCGATTAATTTAAAATGAAAAAATAGATCCTCTAGTAATTTGAGTTAATCGAAGAATATACAATAATAAATGAAATACTAACAAATACTTTTCCGTTTTCATTTATATTAAGTTTTAGTCTCATATTCAGTTCATCAATATACAATATCTTTTGAGAACATATCATACTGAGTGCAATAATAAACATGACATACACGAGAAAAATATAAATTTGTTTCCAATTAATAGTAAAATTGATCTCTTTCGTTTTAATATCAACAATTACATTGTAATTGTTAATTTGATCTTCAGAATTAAGATTTCAAATTCTCAAGTTTCAATGGAAATCATTTCGTGTAAAACACATGATAGCAACAATTTGGGAAGTTTGTGAATTTCGATCGATCTTGATTATATGTCATAATTCTAGTAAATTATGAAAAAGGAAAAAAAAAAAAAAAACCTAATATCCTTTGTCAAATGGGCACGTTTTCGACCATTCAGATTACATATCTTAATTCTGCCCAACTAGGGAAAAGAGCCCTAATTCCAATGAAACTAGGGGATATAAGACTATTTGCAAGAGAAAAATGATTGAAAAATCTATACTATATATAAAATGAAAGAAGTTGGTAAAAATTACTGATTTGTCATTAATTACCCAATTAGCAAAAATTACTGATTTACCACAAGTCACCTAAATTTATTTGATTTATTTTTTTTGGTTTGGATTCAAGGGAAAATTGTTATAATTTATTTAATTTAATTTCATAATTGCAGAAAATGGCTTCAGGAGTGTGCAAATGTGGGTCAGCTTTTTGATTATTCCTATATAATTTTGAAGCTAAATTTTTTAAACATAAACTAAATTTTGGAATAAATTAATTTTTTGTTGTTGAACAAATCCATCTAAAAACAATGTAGAAAATTATCTACACATCTAAAATATAAAAGAACAAAAATATGAACAAAATATATTAGCAAATTTAGTAAATGACTTTTGAATTATTCAGAAATTAAAACTCACAAACACAAAACTATTATTATTATTTTATATTGTGTTCAATTTTATTTCAAATTGAATTGTTGCATATTGATTTTATATTTATTATTTTATTATTTTTTAATATTGATGTTCAATTTATTATTCAAATTTTATTATTTTATATTGTATTGTGTTATATTTATAAATTAATTATATTTGTAATTTGATTTAGATTTCATTTTTAATGCATGTTATATCAAATTCATATCAATTTTAAAATTCATAATCTACTATTTACATAGCATATATAATTATATCAAATTTAAAATGTTGAGTTTCAAAATTGTTTGCATTCAAAATTTTTAATTATATCAACTACAATTATTTAAAATAACATAATTTTAAATTTGAAATATTAACATTTTTAATTAATATAGATATTAAAAGCAATATATATATATATATATATATATATATATTATATTTTATTTAAATGATATATCATTACATTATGTCATCAATATTAAAAAATATTGATTTTATATCACAAACCGCGCATCGCGTGGGTGTACTGCTAGTTGTAAATAAATGAAACCAGTTTTAACATACCCCATAATTATTATTTACAATACCAATTTATATATATTATTTTTTTAATTGACATACACTCGTTAAGTCAAAATACTTGAGATATATTAAACACAAGTTCTGTATTTAATTGGATTCTTATAATAGGAGAGATGAAGGAAATTAGTTGTGATGGAATGACTTAATTAAGACAATAATCTCAATTATGCCGCCACTAATTGTGAAGCATCCTATTACAGAAATGGGGAACACGTGATTCCAAAGCTGAATTCTATTATATTAACCTTAATGCCCTCCTAACTGCTTTCTTAAGAGATCAACTATTCTTCACTAGTAAATAACTATTTATTTATCCAACTTTAATATGAAAATTTAAATTTTGACCCCAAAAATGATCTGAAAAAATCATGAGCTTTGAAGCATAGTCAAGAAAATTAAATTAGATTGCAAATTGCAGAGGATTATATTTGAGATTGATTCAATATATCATTATATATTTATTAACACTGAGTCATTATGTAATAAAATTTAACATTCACATCATGTATATGTTGAAAAAATTTGCAATTTTTGTTTATTTTGGGGTAATTTTGCATATGGGCCTCGTATCCAAATTAAGAAATAAGTTGTTGGAATGTGTTTTCCTCTAAAAGAGATTCGAGATGGTATATAACTTGCCCAAAATAATTTAATGGGTGAATGAGAAATTATAGGTCGAAGTGGTGACTTTGGATACTTTTTGGAAGGTTTGAGAACTTAGAAGTGTCTTGTCCCACATCGAGGAAATGAAACTAATTTCATTGGTTTATATTGTTTTCCCCTCTATTGATGATAAGAATGGTTGGATAGGTGCAAATCAAATGTAATTTCAACTTCGAACCTTGAACTTGGGTGTGTGCATGACCTGCGTACATGAATGTCGGTCTGGAGGCAGCGGGCTTAGCCTCGTTCTTTTTTGCCACTTAAACTTCGTGTACACGAATTATTTTTTTGTGTACACAGAATGTCGGTTTGGAGGTGGCGGGCCTAACCTCGTTCCTTTTGCCACTTAAACTTTGTGTACACGAGTTACTCTTTTTGTATACATAGAATGTCGGTCCGAAGGCAGAGGGACTAACCTTGTTCCTTTTACCACTTAAACTTCGTGTACACAAGTTATTCTTTTTGTGTACACAAAATGTGGGTCCGGAGGCGGCGGGCCTAGTCTTGTTCCTTTTACCACTTAAACTTCGTGTACACGAGTTATTCTTTTTATGTACATAGATTGCCATAGAATTCATGTACACACAGAGTGCCGAGTTACTCTTTTTGTGTACACAGATTGTCACATAATTCGTGTACACAAGTGGCACTCTTTGTGTACACGCTTTGGTGACTTTTCGTGTACATATTTTTTTAGCTCCTAATGTCTTTGTGAGCCTAATCTCGTTCCTTTTATCACTTAAACTTCGTGTATACGAGTTACTCTTTTTGTATATATAGATTACCACAGAATTCATGTATACGAGTGATACTCTATGTGTACACAATTTAGTGATTTTTCATATACATATTTTTTCAGTTCCTAGTATCTTTTTGTTTAGTTACATTATAATTTATATATCTATCTATCAACGGTGGCAATCATGATTTTCCATATCCTATATCTCTGGAAGAAAAAAAAAGTAAATAGATTAATTTTTTCACTCATTAGGACAATAAGTTGTTATTTGGATAAAACATGAAAGATTTATCTACGACCTAGAATCATAGGTAGTATTTATGATTCGGTTTTCCATAAGCATGCACTGATTGGTAGGGTAGGCTGGATTCATATAGTGGACTTGCAATCAAAAGTCTAAGCCTAATTAGTTCTAATTAAGATAATAGGCAGAACTACTAATTAAATTTTCATATAAGTATTTTCTAATAATGTTATACTTAAAATTTGCACTATCAAAGTGAAAGAGGTGATTTTTTTTTTTTTTTTTTCATTTTTGGTAACTGCATTGCTGATCAAATTGATTTTGTTATTGAGAGTAAACTTGTTCTATGATTTATTGGTCCCATGAAAATGAACTATATACTAAATTTTATTAACCATTTGCTAAATTTTATTACCCAGATACCCTTGGCTAATTAGTTTTGGTCTTGAGGATATGTCAAACAATTATACTGAGTATAATATATATTATTTATTTCTATAATTACAAAGAACTCATACAGAATTGTGACTAAAGATAACCCTCCACTAAATTAATCGAATATTTAAGTGATAACTATGCTAGAATCTTGATTACTCGAGAAAATCTTTGGGGTACCAATCTGCATTAAGTAAACTTATCACGTTGAAGTAAGGCAGAAAATGAAATAAAATAAAATTGAAAAGGAGAGGGAAAGATAAAGAAGTTAGATAATGAGGCATGGCACCTTCCAATGAGTGAACCATTAAATAAACATAAACTCTAATAAATAGAGTTAATGTTTGGACCTACTAATCACACGTCATTTCACTCACATTTTCTTCTTTTATGTATATAAATTATTGCAATTTGTAGTCATTATTTGAAGGTGTATAGGTAATTCACACATCCTGCAATAGTATAAAAATCATATATGACTAGTTAATTGATCCATAATAAAGACATGGAGGTTCCAACTTGACTCATATTTTATTATTACATATTTGTATGATTGAGTTTGAGTTGTTATTTGTGTACGATGTAATTCAGAACTTGAAACAATATTTGAATTTGTATAATATTTAAGTGAGATTATAAACTCTGGGAAATATATAAGACGATCAATTTCCGGTAGGTTATATATATTGGTCAATAATGTAGTATTTTGTAATATATCATTTTGACATTTTTAATTATTTCAATGATCAATCTTGCATAGTTACACTTTTGTATCCAACTTCTATATATATATATATATATATATATATATATATATTTTTTTTTTTTTTTCATTTTAGTAACCAACATTTGAATTTTGTAACAGATTGATATTTGACTTTTGGTTTTATCATTTTAGCCATCCAAACTTGCATACTAATTAATGATAAAATGTAAGTGTTAATTTTATATAGTCATAAAGGTACAACAAAAAGATTTTAGATATCAATTTATCGCAAAATACGAAAAAATAGTAAATAAAATTAGAAAAATTAAAAGTTGAATACCAATCTATTAGGTTATATAGTAGCTAGTGATGTTGGTATATAGTGTGTATTATTGTGTTGTAATAAATTGGAACGAAATATGTATCATTTCTTTTAGCTTAAAGAAGTATCGGAAAAATTGCAGCCAAGGATTGTGGAAGGCTGAGTTTGTATTTACTTTAATTCTTTTTATATGCGCATATATATATATATATATATATATATGTGATTGATTATTTTCCCCTAAGCATGCAATGATAAATATAAGCATTAAAAATACATAATAGGAAGAAAATGAATGTGGAGAGTGATGATGATGATGATGAGGAGAGTGGTCCTAAACCACAATATCCAGAGGCTTTAATTCAATGATTGAGATTCATTTCACAATTTATTGCCCAACCCTTCAACATATATATGATGGACCACTTACGTAATAAATGGTCCAATTACTATCATACTAAATATGCACCACTAAATTCATTTCACACTTATATATAGAGAGAGATTTGCAGCTGTTGTATAAAAACTAATGGGTGACCCATAAATAAACATGATATTATTTATATATAATTGGATCACTGGAAAGATTTTCCGAAAATTGATCCAAGAAAAAGGGTGTGATTGCATATGAATGTTTCCCATATAAAGAACTATTATAAACAGTGTTTCTATCTTATTGAACGTTTTGGCTAGGAGCTCATGGTTTCTCCAATTAATGATTTGGTGAATAAATAGCTTAATTTTCCCCATAATTTAGTCTTATTTTATCAGTCAGTATAGATTCATGGTTTAGCATTACATAATTCTAAGTATCAATTTTCGGATAGATAAATGGATCTACCAGAAGAGTATAGTGTTCTAATTAGAGATCGAATTTATTTCATTTACAATTATAAATCGTTGAAACATTAGAAAAGAAATTGATGTAAATATCTGAATATTTGTCAAGGCCCAAAAATCAATTGGGCTGTAAAAACTTATGAGGGTCTCATAAAAAGTATGATGAATAATATATATTCTTTTGAAATTTAAGTTTTAAAAGATTCGTATATCATTTTTTGGTCATTGGACGGGTCAAACTGTAATTTCCACAAATCTCATGATTGCCACGAGCACAATTTAAATGGACAGAGTTAAAATATGCTAATGCAACATACATTTCCTCAATTACACACAACTCAGAAATCAAAGAGAGAGATCATTTCCATTAATATGTGAAGTGTAGATGCAAGAAACAAACCCCTTCTCCAAAGGAATAAAAGTACAATCCAGATACATGGTCAAATTCAGACATAGCTGTTGTTAAAGTCAAGGCTAGCATAGCACACCTGATCCTCATTCGCAGGCGATTTTCGTGTCGAAGCTGCTAAGACAAATGGCGAACGCCTGAAAAGCGGATATGGGGTACTGATAATCCATGGTGAATATGTCCTTTCCCACCTTCCCAAACTGGAGAACCACATTCTCTTGCTGCTCCTGCCCGCCGGCCCCGTTCTCGAGAGACGCGACGAGCTGAAAGTTCTTGACCGAGGCGACTGTTACTCGTCCGTTGAAATTCAGACACCAGCACTGGAGTTGGTCGTGCCATCGAGGAGTCTTGTTTTTCAAGACCAGCATTTCATCTCTCGGTGTCGACAAAGGCCCGGACCGGAAACTATCCGAGCGAGTCGATTTTGACCTGAAAAATGGGAGTGAAGGAAAGGAGTCAAAGTGTCCGGGCAGTAGTTCGGTTTGTGTGGGGGCCACACCTCCTGGTTCGATTGCAGAAACAGGTATAGCATCCATTATGCACTGCATCCGCCTCGGTCCCCTGAATCATGATGTAAGAACTCAAGAATTTAAGAAAAACCTAAAAATATATGGAAACAAATCTACTCGAAAGATATGACATGTGTCTTGACCAAACACGATGGAGTCAACACCAATCCAAGGAAGATAGGGTTTATTTATCAACTTCAATACAAGAATTCTGTGAGAAGGGTTAACTCATCACCTTGAACCCAAGACGTTCAACTCATATGATATATGGGCCACGGAATAGTTGCCGGCTGGGACCCTAGGAGAGATTTGTCTCATTCCGACCATCCTCGTGGAACGAGATTTAGTAACTTTAGCTCCAGCATTCGGAGGTTGAGCATCATAGATAGTGAACTTGGTTCCCAAGAAATTGGACCTATCATAAAAAAACGAGGACTTATAAATCACCAAGGGTAGGTAATTAGTAAGCAAGCAACCTCGTTTAAAGGATTTACCTCAACTTCCCAATGTAGCTGCTGCTGCCCTTAGATACATCGCCAGCATTCAGAGAGATTATGTAGTCTGTGTAAGTTGGTCGTCTACATCTTCGAGCAGCAAGTATAAACTTCCCCTCATCATTAGAAGCTGTTGAACAACCAAAAAAGAAAAAAGATAATTTGCTGCTATTTTTTGATAGTGAGAACAGCTTGGCCAATGAGGGTAGCATTGCCAAATAAGATGAGGGATGAAAAGAATGTACTTTGAGCATCTTACCTTGATTATAATTGAGGTAAAGGTGATATGTTTGAGCGCCACGGTTCCGCTTAATGAAGCACTGAATTAGGGTGTTCTTCGGACCAGGCTGCAGAAACAAAAAATAAATTTAAAAAAAAGACAGCAAAAATGCATGTTAATGAGAATTAAGTAAAAAACAAGTAAAACAATTATACTGACACGTTCAATATCATTTACATCAACCACAAGATTTTCCTAATGAAGGTATGCATTATTACAAAGTTCAATTCTAAATCAATTCTATTTCTAGAATATCAACGACAGGGAAAAAAAAAAGGTACCTAGAATCATCATTCTCTAAATTGTAAATTTTCAGATATTAGAACTGCACACTTATGTCAATCTGGAAAAAATGCTAAATTTAGATCTTCAAAGAACCTTTTGCCCTTGTGCAATGGAGTGTTTGACAAAAGACAGGTTTACATTTACAATTTCCTACATCATTTTGTTCTTTAAATTTAAGGTGGGAAATTTTTCATCCATACATATTTGTAAGTGAAGGATGGATGTCAAAAAATATATCAGCAATGTTTTGGAAGCAACATAGTTCAAGAAAATTTGGCATGAAATAAGGGAGATGCACCTCATCTCATCTCCTTTTCATTTGTGACACTCTAAATTATGCCAAAGAGCTATATTGTTTTTGAATGAACACTAAACTCCCTTCATCCTAATCCCCAACAAGTTTTAGAAAGCCACAAAACTATCATTACTCATTTTGAATGAATTCACTTCTCAATTCTGATATATTGTGAGATAATAACAACCACATACATAGCAAATCTCGTCAGTGACCTACTATTGATATTTCATCCCAGAGATTAGTGGAAACTACCACAAGATCACAAATCACATAACAGCCACAGTAGCATCATGCCTGATGGTAATGTACGAGTCTAAATTGCAGAAACAAAAATGATAGACAAAACAACCATTCCACAATCAAAGAACATAAACACAGAAAAACAAACCTGCTTCACAGAAATAGGAAAGGTCAACTTCCCAGAGATTTCCAAGTCTTTTACAATCTCCTTCATGATTTCTCTCCAGCTTCTACAAACACCAGCACAAGCAACAACATTCTTTCTTGGGGGCCATGAACAATCGGATTCCTCAATCCGCATAAGAACATCCCTCAAGAGCTCTGTTGGCATATTTGCCCAACAACTCTGCCTTAGAGCATCCACAACCATCGCCGACGAATCCTCAACCACACGATGAGACCTAGACCTCATCCCATAACCAAACCTCCCTTCAAACCCCTTCCTAGATATGCTCCCAAATTCACCCTTCATATCCTGAATTATACTCTTCAATGACATAATTAACAGCAATGTCGCCTCCAAAACCAATCAGTCAACGTACAATACCAGAACCCTCTAAACCTAAAGCCTAAAAATCTAAACTTTGATGAAATATCATCAAAAACCAATAAAAATACCCAATCAGTATATAGCTACTTAGCCCCATTAAACATTCTAAAAGTTTTTCCTACTAAAACCCCGACAAAAGCAATCTTTCTAGCAAACAAAATGATTCCAAAAACAGCAACTAATAAGAAAAATTAGAACAGTGTTTCAAACTATAGCTTCGAATCGTGACAAAAAGGGAAAATCCAAATATACACATCAAACTAAAATGCAAAACAAACCCATATCACGAAAAATCGGCATTAACTACTGGAGCCATCCAACAGCCAAGAACCACACAGATCTGTACAAAACCTATTCCATCAAAATTAGATCTTTTTTACATGGTTCAAGAAAAATCAATCACACAAGAAAAAGGAAAAAAGAAAAAAAGGAAATGATTTTGACAACAAAACCATTTGATGCTTAATTAGATTATGATAAACGGTTAGAAGTGTTTACAACAAAATGGGAGTAAAAAGGAAGCGATTAGGGTTGGTGAGGGTATGTTTTGTGAATCTTGTGATCACCTTTTTGGTTGCTGCTTTATATGACTTGGGTTTTTCCGCAAGCCTCATTGTGTTAATGTCCTTATCCATGCTTTGCAAATATACCCACTATTTTACTAATTTTGTTTTTTAAATTTAATACTAATTAACATTTATACAATTCAATTGTTTGTTTGTTTGAGAAGAAACATTCTGCACATCTTGATTTATTATAATAGTGCTCATTTAATTGTTTAAATCTTATTTAGTTTAACGTGTATGTTTCAACTTAATTGATTATTAAGATATAATAATATCATTAAGTTGTAATCCAGTTTAGCATAAATGATTTGAGTTCCAATTGCATTGTGCTTTAAAGGCGTAAAAATTCATTCAAATTTATTAATATTTGAGTCATGAAATTCAAGCCGAAGCCCAATAAAAATACATTCAAATCTACTATGTTGTGCCAAGCCCAAAATAACAGAATCTGGCCCAGTATCTCTACTTTCAAAGTTGTGCAACAAACTGCCATCATAATAGCATCACAGTTCTTCCACTAGAATACGTCTCTGTGTTCTCTATACTCTTACTCTGTAAGAAATCAAAACAAAAAGATTCACTCTAAGAAAACCCTAATATCAGTCTGGAATTCGATTTCAACAAGTAATTATTTTTCCTTTTTCGGATTTTGATTACTAATAGCAATGTTTTTTTGGGATTTCAAGGTTTGGTTACGATAGGCGGACATATACTTTTGAAGTAAAAATTTTTTTTTTTCGTGGTTGATCAGGTAATTGGAACGCAGTTGAAATTTCTCCGTTGAAATCTTTGAGTGTTTCCTGTTTCAAATAGGGTTTTTTTTTTTTTTTTTGCTTTGATTGGATTGTTGTCGTAAGTTTTACTTCTCTGTTTTTGTGAACTTTTTTGTTTAGGTGGATAAAACTGTTCTCTTCTTCTGAAACAGAAATAAGAAAGAAAAGAGGAATATTTTCACTTCATCTTGGGTAGTCAGTCGATCATCAATCATATAATGGACATCGGTGGGGGTTCTATGTTGGTGAGGTTAGGAGGTTTGCTGTCTGATAATACCGATCAGGCAGAAGTTCGATCCATGATGCTGTTTGTCGTGCTCCTATGCATTTGCATTGTGCTTGGTCATCTGCTGGAAGAAAATCGATGGATTAATGAGTCTGTTACTGCTCTTCTTATTGTGAGTTACCCCCAATTTAGTTTTATAAGAATATCGATGAAGCTTATGATCAGTTTTTTTTTCATTTATTTAACTATGTTAATTGATTCCAGGGTTTGGTAACTGGAATCATTTTGTTGCTTGTTACTAATGGAGTGAGCTCACGGGTCTTGGAATTCAATGAAGAACTATTTTTTATATATCTCCTACCACCTATTATATTTAATGCTGGGTTAGTCAATTGTATCTACAGTGATATTTCTCTACTTTTTTCCCGTAAGCTCTTTTGTTCGCACTGTGCATCTGGTTCCATATCAAGTAGGTCAAATGTAATGAAAATGGTTTTTACTGACTGAGATGTTGAATGGATGTTTGGCAATGCTTTTTTGAAGTGCTCCTTTAGTTTTTGGCTTGGAAAAAGTTATTATGTAGTGTTTGCAAGTACTGCCACTGAATTTGCTTAAGAAAAAGCTACTTACAGCTAAAAGCAGCAAAAATCTGGGAGCAAGCCATTTGATGCTTTTAAGTTTTATCTGCTATTCTTGTAAACAAAATGAAATTCATCTTACCCTCATTCCTAGGGGCAATTCATATGAAATATTAGAATTTAGTGCCTTTTTGTGGCAAAAACTACATTTCCAATTTCTTACAAAAGTACTGTGATTTTCAACTTATTTGACTATAATTGTTGTTCTCTATGTTTCAGTTTCGGTCATGTTAATCTGTATACAGTTGAAATCTAATAATAGTATTGTTTTCACGTTGTCACCAGGTTCCAAGTAAAGAAGAAGCAATTTTTCAGGAACTTCATGACTATTATGTTATTTGGTGCAGTTGGCACATTGATATCTTTCTGCATCATATCATTTGGTATTCTTCTACTGTAAATTAATGTGTAGAAAAAAAAAGAAGAAATTCTCATTATGTTCCAATCATCTTATAGGAGTGTAATGTGGTAAGGTCTCCCGTCTCCATTTGAAAATTTTGGAATAAGATCTGACTAGATCCTATCAAACTGTGAATAAACTGCCAACACATAAGAAGATCATCAACAATTGTGTGTACTAATCTGGCCTAAATCAATATAAAACTAATTTTAGTTACAAACACATAAAAATACTCTGACTCACAGTTCAATATGCAGTGGCACACCATGGAAATATTTTTCTCAGGCAGTTCACTATGAGTAATATTAGTTGTTTCTGCTCTATTCATTAATAAAGTAGTGCACTATTAGAGGTTCCCAACTTATATCTGCAAATATGGTTGCTATTTGTATATTACTTATACTTGAAATTGAGATACATGTTTTTGTATCTGTTGTGTGGTCTTTGACTTTGTGTATTGCTAACTCCTTGACCATATCAGGTGCAAAATTGCTATTCGAGAAATTGGGAATGGGCTACTTGGAACTTAAGGATTATCTAGGTGCTTCATTCTCTTCGCTATTCTTCGGTCATTTTATTCTCCATATTTCTCTTCTTTTACTATTGTTACGTCCATGATAGTCCAAAAAAACCACCATCTGTTTTTCTCTATTTATCTATCCACTTTGCTGCCAACATTGTAGAGGACCAAATGTTTGATTGTATCTTATTGATATGTCCTTGACGATTTTGTTTACTGGTTAGTGTTTATGCCTTTGGTAAATTTTGATAAGTTACCTTAATTATGTCTACTGAAGTTGTTAATGCAATTTAATGATTTTATTTTCTTTCATTTCTATTTTCTGTGTGTAAATTTCTATTGAATGACTGGTTTTCCCTTGGTGATTGGTATACTTTGTCTGAAGGTTGAAGTAAATTCTTCTTGTAAGATTGTATTTATAAGGCTTCAGCTTGTCTCTCTTGGGAATGAGATACATCTCCAAAGTCATGTTCTTGTCAGATTGCTTTACCAATAATTAAACATCATTTATGCAGCTATGGGAGCCATTTTTTCAGCTACAGATTCTGTATGCACATTGCAGGTTTGGATTTCTATTTGGTTGTTCAAGAAGGGGAAAGACATACCTGACAAGTGACAAGGAAAAAGTCCTGCCTAGTGACTAATAACTGACTTTTTTGGCCTAATTGGCAGGTTCTTAGTCAGGACGAGACGCCTTTACTACACAGTCTAGTTTTTGGGGAAAGTGTGGTGAATGATGCCACATCTGTTGTTCTCTTTAACGCAATTCAGAAACTTGACCTCTCAGTTATCAATACAAGCTTTGCCTTAAAGTTCTTTGGCAGTTTCTTTACATTGTTTATAACCAGCACTCTGCTAGGTGTTTTGGTGAGTTTCCACTAGATTTGTTTGCCATAATTGCACATTTTAGCAGAAGTCTGGTCAAATGTGGCATCTTTAACATAATTCTGCATTGTCTGTATGGTTCTTCCTCTGCAAGTAACTATTTACCTGGTTGCATTATCGGAACTGATGGGTATGATGTAGGAATGTATCATTGTGCATGTCTACCTTGGTGGACATCCAATTGATTTGCATGTGGTTTATTTTTATCACATGCTTTCTATTTTCTTTATGTTGAATTTATTGGCTGGAATAACAGAAATATTAACTTTACAGTCACTGCATGTATTAAGACATCACTATGTTTTGGACTTCTTTCACAACAATTATTGTGGATATTTTAACCACCATATCAGCCTTGTTTAATCATTTGGTTTTAAATTTCAAATTGCAGACTGGTTTGATTAGTGCGTACATCATCAAAAGGCTGTACATGGGAAGGTATGCAATGCTAGCAAACTGTCTCAACTTTTCAATTTTGCACTACAGTTCCATTGACACATTTTGGGTTCCTGAATATTAAAAAAAATAAAAAAATTCAGGATGAGCATAAGTCAATAAGATAATTCTCATAAATCATCTCTAGATCCTCATGAAGATCAACTGCACTTGCATGACTAGCCAAAATTGCTAAGTTTTCTTTAGTACTGTAGTCATTTTCTGTGATTCAGGAAGGAGCCTTGAGGAAATGGGGAAGAAGGCTTGAATGGTGGAATTGATTTATAGTATTGTTACCCTCTTAGTGGCCTCACCATTTCCCATTAACCATCTAAGCAATCACCACATTAAATATAGGATAGTGAAGAATGAATTTCATCAAAATCATTGCCTTTGTTCATGGTGCCTGGTGGTCTAAAGATGCCTTGATGTAAAAAACACTTTAAACAGAAACTCTTGCTTCCGCTTCCTCTATGGCTATTTCTATTGGTTCCTAAGTATGTTCAATTAATGATGACCTTATGTATTCGGTCACTTATACCTTCTACTTTTATATATGGCTATAAACCAATTCTAGTTTATATATGGCTCTTCACTATTTGTCAATGGCCTATAGTACAGATAAATATCTTAAGTTTCAAAATCTGTTGGAAATATGGAGCTGTAGCTTAGAGTTTAATTCCATGCCCAACGCATGACATCAATACTCAGTGAGATATGCATGATGAGGAAAAATATTTACATCATGGCCTGTTAGTATCTGGATATCATGTGGATTCTTTATTCTTTATGGATGTAGATGTTTTTACAGGTGTTCTACATATTTGTGCTGGACACTTAAAAGGGGTTATTCAATTAGATATGTATGCCGTCCCCTGTGCTGAGTTTTGAAATTGCTTTTTACTATCACAGCTAACTGAATTTCAGGCATTCAACTGATCGTGAGGTTGCTTTAATGATTCTCATGGCTTACCTTTCTTATATAACAGCGCAGGTACTTTTGCTTTGACCTCTTCGCCGAATTTTTGTATTGTTGTCATCAATTGAAAGCATACTTAGCAGTTATGACTATTAATCATGTTTACTGCACCCATGTTGCAGCTCTTTGAGATGAGTGGAATTCTTACGGTCTTCTTCTGTGGAATTGTTATGTCACACTATACCTGGCATAATGTCACAGATAATTCCAGAGTTACCACTAAGTAAGCAGTTATTTCTGGAAAACCTATTTCTCCCTCTCTCACAGCATTCTTATTATCTTTTTTTCTTTTCTGCAGGCATGTCTTTGCAACTATGTCATTTATTGCTGAGATATTTATCTTTCTCTATGTTGGTATGGATGCATTGGACGTTGAAAAATGGAAATATGCAAGTGACAGGTAATTAATATCTACAAATATTGCTGAAAAGTAAATTATGCATTTATGCTATGATATCAATTCAAATACTGATAATATATTTTTAATTATTCACGAGTTTCGCATAATTCTATCCTGCTACATAATTTTTGCAGTCCTGGAAGATCTGTTGGAGCCAGTGCAGGGCTGCTTGGCCTAGTTTTGGTTGGGAGAGCATCTTTTGTTTTCCCACTGTCCTTTTTATTCAACTTTGCTCAGAAATCTACAAGTAACAAGCTCAATTTTAAGCATCAGGTGAACTTTTGAAGAGCTTAAAAAATTTTCTCCTGTGGCCAGGAATAAAATACTAATATGAATATACAGGTTACGATTTGGTGGTCTGGTCTTATTCGAGGTGCTGTTTCCGTGGCGCTGGCTTATAATCAGGTAAAGGATAAGAGAAATTTCCAAGTACAATGTCCGGGGTCTGCTGTGGGGTTGGGGAGAAGTTAATCTGCCTTAATTAAATCGTATAGAGGCAATTGAATGTCTCCTAACATATGTTATACCTTAATCTTTAGAAAGTTAGACCACAACATTCTGACTGAAGGTTGACAAGAATGCCTTATTTTGCATTTTCAGCAATTGCCTTACAGAGATCCTTGAATCTAATTATATGTTGTCTTTTACGCTTTGAACTTCCTATCGGAACTTTACAATCAATATTACGTGGTGATATCCCCACTTCTCTTTTACTATTTCATTGACTCCATTTTCAAGTTTCAAACAATCTATGCTTCATTCAACTTCAGTTTGCAGATGCCCTTGTTGTGAGTCTTGTGACAAGCCTCATGTGGTGGTAAATATTAAACAATAGAGCCTGACTTCTTTAAACATGTGCAGTTTGCCCAATTTGGACACACTAAGCAGCCAGGGAATGCAATCATGATTACCTGCACCATCACTGTGGTACTTTTCAGTACAGTGGTAAGAACACGAATTCACCTGTCAATAAAACATGAATATTTTCAATTTCATCACCAGCCAAAATTTTCATCTGATTATCTTCATTTGACTTAGTTGATTCTTTGTATGGCATCACTGAGAGTCTCTCAAATATTTAGTTAATTACAAGGGAGTAAATGCTTGAAATAGGCATACTATATCCATAAAGATGGCCCATTACCTGCTAAATTTATCATTTTTAGCAAATATGGGTTTTTTACCATTTGGGTTGTAGAGAAATAGATATAGCTTTTTTTTTTTTTTTTTTTGAGAAAAGGAATATTAACCATTTGGTATATAAAGATACCATTTTTGTAAAAGACAAAGTTATATCTTCTCTTCCTGTCCCATGACCATTGAGAAATCCAGTCTCCCTAGCATGTGAAGCTCAACAAATCCAGCTATTCCCTTCCTGTGTATGCAGGTCATGGGACATGTTGAGTGAAGGCAACCTTTTCATTTACGATTTGGTTTATGTTAAAATGACATATATAATATTTTTTACTAGTGGTTACATCACAAGTTTACATAACTAAAATTGGTAGAATTTATTTGCCAAAAAACCCTTTGTTCTCTTTTCGATTTTAGCTTAGATAAGATGCATTCTTGCTCACCACATCTATTCTGATCATATCATATTTTCTTATGTTCTTTTAGGTATTCGGGTCGTTGACGAAGCATCTTATAAGGTATCTGTTTTCTGAATCGAATCATCATAACAACGATAGTCCTGCTGAACCTTCAAGTCCAAACTCTATGACACGTCCTCTTCTGGCCTTTGGGGAAGGATCAGAACACAATGGAACAAACAGTGGAAGCAACATTCCCCGGCCATCTAGTTTGAAGATGCTTCTAAGCGCTCCAGCCAACACAGTCCACTATTACTGGAGAAATTTCGACAATGCATTTATGCGCCCTGTCTTTGGAGGCAGGGGATTTGAACGAAACTCAGAAAGAAAGGATGTCACAAACACTGAATTGGTGTGATCAATAACTGCAGGATTTTTAGCCCCCTTTGTATATAGCACTACTTCACATCCTACTTATGAAATATATTTGCTTGCTTATATTTACATAGGTATTTTGTTTCTTGAGCTGTAGGTTTGATTATGAGATTGCTATTATAAATTTTAGCCCCAGTTTGTAAATACAGTTGATTCATTTTTTCCACTTATATTTCTGGGCTAATTAGTATTTTTAGAATCAGTATTTTCATTTTCCGACAGTGTTGGTATAAATTTGGAAAAAAGTGATTCTCCATGTTTGATTTATGGTTAGTTATTTTGAGTATTTTCATCCATTAGATTCTGAATAAATAAAACTGAAAAAGGACAATTTCTAAGATAACAAGGTTGTGTCAAACTGGTTATGATTTATGCTCTAATTTATATAAAAAAAACTTAGATATGATTTTTTGTGGACATTTCGTATTTGAAATTTCGGGCGAGGGAAAAAGGAGACGAAAAGATTCAGGAAACAGCTCTCATGACCGATCTACCTTTTATTAATTTGAGGGAAGCAAATAAATTTCCCACATCTAAGGGGTAGAATAGTCAATTCGCAACAAATTTGAATTCCCAGTGGCCGCTCCTCGAGACTGAGAAGGATGACACGTGGGAGATTACTAGTGGGTACATGAGAAGAAAAGTAAGACAAATACAAGCCTCGAGATCATCAAGTTCAAAATTTAGAAACAATCTTCAACTTGCCAAGAGTCACATTTTCACATACTGAGTGTGTATTTGTCAATTTGTGTGTGTGAGAGAGAGAGAAAGGAAAGCTCTGTGAGGACACACAGGATCATCATCAATCCAGGTGAGTTTATCCACCTTATTCATTATTTTTGCTGACACAAACTCAAACATTCAAGGTATGCTCAAGTGTGATAGATAGAAGAGAGTAAAGTAAGGGATAATGAGCAAGTAAAAACAATTAGATGAGATATCAATTATCTTTTAGCAGTATTATCTATATATATTTATTTAGCAGTCTTCGCATTTGGTTTCGCCTTCCAACATTTAAATGGCTTCGTTTTCACGGATACAAAACACGAAATTCTTGTCTTGTTCGGACATTTTCAATATTTGTGCATATCAGATGATCCTTTACCATGTTTACCGATTGTGTTGTGAAGTGAAGAAGAAACAATGGTGGAGGAGACAAAAGATATGGTTTCATCACACCTTTGGTGGTTCGATAATCACAGAAAGAATCACTGGAATCGATCCCCTTGGCTTCAATCAACTCTAGCAGGTGACACTCACTTGTCTCTCCTTCACTTACATCAATTTTGTAGATATATATATATATAACTTGGTGTGAGGTTATTTGTGTCAATAGATCCAGTTCTTGAATATTAATGCTTGATATCATGCTCAGTGATATCTCTCCTTTTCCTACAAGCATTAGATGAGCATGCGGGCTCAAATAATAGCATCAGCACTACAGGAATGTTAGGATTGGGAGTCCATTGGGGCACAACACAGGGGACCTATTCTCCTGATGTGAGCCTATTTTAGGCCCACCAATAAATATATATAGATAAAGATGAGTATGTGAATATATCTATATATGTGAACTTTCTGATGATAGAGTCTTGAATATGGAAACATTTAGCATGTGCTCTATGCTTAGTTTCAGCGGAAATTGGTTAGGTGTTGAATCGGCATAGCAGTACAGTTTGTGGGCCACAACATGTTTAAATGTCTCTGTTAGTTCAAAAAACCAGAGCACTAGATTTGAGTGGATATGGAAGAATCCATTATCCACTCACATTATGAATCAGTGGACATATCATATGCTATAGGTATGTGCTGTCATTGGCATATGATCTGATATCCTCTATTGAATTCAGTTCCCCAACTCCTATCAAATCGAATCCTGCTAATGAATGAACATCTGGGTCTTGTTACTTCTACTCCTAAATTTTAGTTAGATCCACAATTAACAGAAACTCTTTTTTTGCTGGAATTCTTGGCAGAGTTGGATGAGAAAACAAAAATAATGCTGAAGCTCATTGAGGAAGAAGCAGATTCATTTGCACAACGAGCAGAAATGTATTATAAGAAGAGGCCTCAGCTCATAGGCATGGTTGAAGGATTTTATCGAACACATTGTTTTTTAGCTGAGCGTTATGATCAACTCAGATCTGAATCAAGAAACCAACTCCTAAGAACATGGTTGTCTCCACTATCGTTCACTAAACATCGACTGGGGAAGTCATTGAGATTAAATGATGAAGCATATGATAGCAATCCTGAGGTCAATGGACCAGAGGAATTCAATGGATCTGAGGTTGATGATCCAGAGGAAGAAGAGGAAACAATGCAAGATCATGTTGAATCTGGAATACATAAAGTGTTTAGTGATTCAGGTAATGAGGAATTCATGAAGCTGAGGGGAGAACTGGAGAGACTTAAAGAAGAAAACAAGGTTCAAGATGACCAACTGATGCAGAAAGATGAAGAGAAAAGAGATGTTATTAGACAACTAAGTTTAGCCATGGATTTGCTGAGGGAGGAGAACATGAAGCTGGAGAAGTGTGTTTCTGATAAAGGAAAGCTCCCTAGAGATCAACAAGCTGAAAGGCCGTTTAATTGGGTGGTTGTTCAATGGTTTTTTAAATCATAGGAACATCTAATAGCTCATTGGTTATAGTCATGAATGTGCTTTAAAAGGTAGTAATTATCATACAAGATCCTATTTCCTTCAACTCGTATTTCATCTCACTAGTGTAAGCCACATGCTGAGTGTTGAAGTGGTACTGTACCGCATGTTGTGTAAGGGTGAAATCAAACACATAATTGAAACACTGTATGTAGTAGAGAATCTGAACTGAGTAATTATATTAATATTGTAAAATTATTTAGTAATAATGTAATTTTGACGTGTAACGATGAAATGAAAATGCAATTGAAATGCACTATGTAGCCATTATTGTACCATCATAATTCATAACATGCCATCCCCAATTATCTAGTTCCTACCACTTATGTATAAATCTATACTAAACATGAATAGAACAAATTGATTCACAATCTACACGATATCATAACTCAATGACCACAATAATTCAGAGCAATGAAGAAACTAAATCCACCATTACCTTATCAACAAAGACAACACTCACAATAAACCAAATGCAAGCAAAGCAGAAACCAGCATTGAACTCAAGAATCCTCCGACTTTCAACTGAAGTGAAGAAGAATCGGGTGCAAATGCCACAGCGGGGCCCAGAGCCACCGAAGTGTTATCATCAGGATTTGGAGGGCTAGGACTCGAGGGAATAATGGGTAGTATTGATTCAGTTGGAGAAAGCTGAGGAGCAGCAGATGAGGGAAAAAGAGGAGTTATATCAGGTGACAATGCTGGTGGTGAAGATGAAGGAGAATCAGGCAACAATGCAGGGGCTGCAGAAATAGCTGAGGCAGGCAAGTTGCTGTCTGAAGCTAAGGATGGTGATGAGATTGTCATAAACATGGTTGTAAGAACAATTAAGAATGGGTTTGTGGAGTAAGCCATTAATGACTTCACTGATATTGCTTTGCTAAGCTCAACTTTTCTAGCAGAGGGTACTGAAATAAATGCACAAGATTTTAGGAATGAATGGATGAAATAGAGTTATATTTGGAGTAGGAAGGGACTTGTAAGGCATCCTAAGAAAGGGCCCCCAAGTTTTCTAAGGTCTTATCTTTTAGAAGTTCACCACCATAACTTCACAGCAACATTTGGCTGTTTTTCACCAATATAAAATCTTTACACAGTTACCAACGGTTATGGTACTCTAAAAAGGTGAACTTTTGTAGTTAAACAATATCCAGCTACTTAATAAATGTAGTAAAAATCAAAATCATCTTCCTGGAGAGATGGGGTATATTTGAGATGATTGGAGAGAAGTGAGTGATTAATGAATGCAGTGAGGAAACAACGAATGTGCGTTAGTTAGTGCTGTCTTTTTCTTGAATGGCTGTTTGCTGGCCATTCACAAGTCCCTGATATTCTTGTCTCAAGTTTACTATTAGGGCCCGGCTATCCACACCCCGGGCCCTTCTAAACACACCCCAAAAAATAATGGAAAAAGAAATATAATAGGAAATGTCCACAATGCCCTTACAATATCTAATTATCAATAAATTATCTAAACACACCCACAATATGTAATTTCTAAACACACCCCATTATCCTAGGTTATGTTTGGAGAGACACTACACACACCCATTTCCTTCTTCTTCTTCACCAATTGAATCCAAGATTTGTACAAAAACCCCACCCAAAACTCTACTACATTTGTGCAAAAAAGATCATAGATCAAGATAGAGCACGGGAAATGGATAATGTAAGTGATTTTACATAGTTTAACCGATTTATTTTTCAGTATTCATCAAAAAAAAAATTCGCGCAGTTCCCGATCAACCAATACAGGCCGAACAATTTATAGTGTGTTCGACCTGTATTGGCCGAACATATATGGAAGTGTTCGATCATTGTGAGTCGAACGTATAGGGAATGTTCGACCGATTATGGTCGAACGTTTTACATTGTGTTCGTCTTGGTCTGATCGAACATATTCAATGTGTTCGTCTAGTAATGGTCGAACATATTGCATATGTTTTACATAGTCGAAGATTTTTTTTGTGGAACTTTGGTATTTACACATGCTCTTTTTTATAGGAATATGGCTCCAATGAAACACAATTGAGTGTTATGAATGTTATCGACCCGATGTATGAGCAAATAGATTTTTCGGAGGATTTTCGAACAAACGAGTTATTCGATACTCGCGAAGATTTGGTGAATTGGGCCAGTAGGGTTGGAAATAGTCTTAATATGGTTGTTTTGGTTAGGTGATCTGACAGTGGAGACAGTGGAAGACGAGCACGGGTATTTTTAGGATGTGAGCATGGTGGTAAATATCGTCCGCCGAAGTCAAAGGTTGTGGGAGGTACCTCTACCGACCCAGAAAAGAAATCTGCTAAAGGACGTCAGATTGGAACAAAGAAGTGTGATTGTCCTTTCATGCTAAAAGGAGTAGAGATGAAAGAGACTGGACAATGGTGTTTGATGGTTGTATGTGGGTCCCATAATCATCCAATGGGGCTGCATTTGGTGGGACATTCTTTCGCCGGTCGACTAACGACTGATGAAGATCGGCTAGTGCGGGACTTGTCTATGAATAACACGAAGCCGAAGGACATCTTGAGCACTGTTAAGCTTTCTTTTCCCGGTAATGAGTCCACCCTAAAAACAATTTATAATGCTCGGCAAAAGCATAGAGTGGTCGAGCATGGAGGCCGAACCCAAATGCAGTTTTTGTTGGGGAAGTTAAAGTTGGAGAGCTATTACTTCTTGGACCGGAGAGATGAGCAAACAGATCGAGTCACAGATCTCTTTTATGCGCATCCTCGATCTGTTGACCTGTTACGTGCATTTCCGAGCGTGCTCCTAATGGACTGTACCTATAAGACTAATAGGTACCGGATGCCACTTTTGGAGGTTGTTGGTGTGATATCGACCAACATCACTTTTTCTGTTGCCTGCGTGTACATGTCCCAAGAGCGTGAAGATAATTACAGGTGGGCTCTGACGACGTTGAAAGGGTTAATGTCCGACAACCGGCTTCCTTCGGTAATTGTAACTGATCGCGAGTTGGCCTTGATGAATGCCATCAGTGTTACATTCCCCAACTCACGTCACTTGCTGTGTCGGTGGCATATCAACAAGAACATTTTGAGCAATTGCAAGAATTTGTTTGGACGGACGGAGAAATGGGAACAGTTCAATCATGCATGGAATATGCTGATTTTTGTTGAGGATGAACTGAGGTTCAATGAATTGTTGAGGAGGTTAGAGGATGACTACCGAGAGCATCCTAGGGCTGTGGCTTACGCCCTAAAAAACTGGATCACGCCGTATAAAGAGAGATTCGTCTCGTGCTGGACTAACAATGTCATGCACTTCGACAACACTACGAGCAGCAGGTAATTTTATTAAGTTTTACATCCTGTCAGAATTCATTTTCGTTCGGGTAGGATGTTAGGTTCCACTACTGACATACACGCTTGACTTATAGGGCTGAGAGTGCACATGCGAAGTTGAAAAAACAGTTGGCATCGTCTCAATCAAATTTCGAGACATCCTGGGAACGCATTCACCATCTCCTCATCACGTCGCACACCCAAATCTTGGCCTCCTTTGAACAAAGCTTGAATATCACACCTCATCGGTTTGCAATTCATTTATTTAAGCTCATCCGAGGCTTAGTTTCACATGAGGCCCTGAGTAAGATTTTTGAGGAGATGAGTGGTGTTGGTAGCTGCGGTGTTGATCCTTTGCTTTGTGGATGTGTTTTGAGGCGAACGTGTGGGTTGCCTTGTGCGCACGAGTTGGCCGAGCTGGAACGAGATGGGCAAGTTATCCAGCTCGACATGATCTACCCATTCTGGAGGAAGTTGGACTGTGAACCAGTTGTGGATGAGGGTACTATCAATGCGGATGTTGGTAACCGTTGGGAAGAAACAGTCGGTGATATTAATAACATGTTCGGATGGGCTTCGGAGGCTCAAAAATTGTTGTTGCTAAAGCGGTTGCGCGAGATATCCATACCTTCAACCTCTCAGTTGCAGGAGCCCGTCCCACCACACGTACCCGTGGTAGGCCTGGTAAAGCGAAGGCCAAAAAGGATACATCGACCAAACGCTTGCCTAGCAAGTTCGAATTGGTCCAATCATACAACGATAGTTGCTCGTTCGAGGAGGATCAAACGATCCCCATACAAACAGAGGCCAAGTCCACCCCTGTCTTCACCACACTGAAGCGCAAGATGATGCCGATAAAGCGACGATCAATTCGGAAGGCAGGGGATGAGGTGTTTATAGGCTTGCTACCGGCTTTAGTGCAGCCACATGTTGTAAGTATAAAAAATCCATTGGGAGACGGCCACTGCGGTTTTCGATCGATTGCTCACGCAATCGGGTTGGGGGAGAATTCATGGGGCCAAATCCGTAGCGATCTTATCCAGGAGCTGAAAGACTTCAAAGGTTTGTATTCCAATATATATGGCATCAAAGATCGAATGGATGAGTTGATCGAAAACTTGAGTTGCTATGAACGACCTACGTCAAGCATGAATTACTGGTGGACTTTCCCTGAAATGACCTATCTGGCTGCTAATGCATACAACATGGCCATCGTCCATTTCTCCCCTCAGCTGAACGTTACGGTGCTACCGTTACGGGCTCAAGTTCCCCCGAAACCTAGGCTTGTTTGCATTACTTTCGTTCACGAAAACCATTATATTCTGGTAAAATCAAGTTTAACTTATTCAATGATAGGCTCAAAAATGGTATATCCTTACTGATTTCAAATCCATTGTAGGTCAAACTGGAAGACGAAGCGCCGTTACCGCCCATCATAGACCGGTGGTTCGAACATCGTCTTCCTTGTGCAAGTGGATGGTCCGAGGTGTATAGGAGACGCATCATGCAGTACGCGGCCGACAGTCGTAGTGAAAGTTCTTCTGTTAGGCAAGACACAATCCAGATCGTCGATGATTGATTTGTATGGGTGTATGACTCGGACGATTTTAGAAAGGGTTAATGTTTGTATGAATTTTCATTTCATTACATTTACTATGAGTATGAATATTTGTCGGAGTTCGTAACGATGTGAATTAATTTGGATTCTTGAGTATGTGAATTATTCGACTTATTTGCACAGGCCATGTAAACGAACGTAAGGGAAAACGAGTCTGTGATGCGAACTGTGGCCGAAAATGATTGGCAGCGTTCGACCTATAGTCGAACAGGTATGCAAGTGTTCCGGCATGTGTCGAACAAGTACAACATGTTCGACCTATGGTCGAACAGTATGAACTATGTTCGGACAGGAGGCGTCGAACAGGCTCATTTTGCACTGTTGAGATGTGTTCGACATGTAATCGAACATTGCAGTATTGTTCGACGTATAGCCGAACATATCCTCTTTGTTCGACCAGTATTGGTCGAACTTGATGCATGTTGTTTGACCATAGGTGTTCGAACATCCTATGATTCCCACAATCAGAGTTCGTACGATCCCAACCTACTACCAATTCGACAATTAACCATTCCAGATATCAAAGACACATAAAATACAAGGTAGCATGTTTAAATTAATCGAAAACATCAATTACAAAGTCGGGATAGGTGCAAGAGTTACATCAAAAGTTGTCTGAATGCGAAATGAAAAATACATAAATGAACAGTTCTAAAATGAAAGACAAAGAGAGTAGACTAAGATCTCCGAGGCCTACGCTGCCGGCTGCTGGAAGCTCGTCTTGATGACTCGACCGGCTCCTCGGTGTCAATCTTCAGGGCCCTATATGCACCAACTAGGGCTGGAACTACCATGGACACGTCCAAGCCTTGTTCGTCAGTTTGCCACTGTTGGTACACGGGCTCGAGGTGACCAAGTGCCGATGTGATCATATCCCACGGTTGGGGGCCTCTGTGTCTGCTCTGAGGGACGTGTCCAGCCTGAAGTTCATCCGGATTTTGGATGAATGGATGTGAAACCCTAGAGTACCAGTCCAGGTAGTCCTCGGAGCACTCCCAGGCAGGGTATGCACTTCTCCCAAGTGCTTCGGCTGACAGAACATGGTTCTGCCAGACTCTAAAGTATGCACCTAGTGCATCCCAAGTCACCTTGTATGTGGCCCCCTGTTTGCCCCTCCGGACGATAATGGGAATCAACGGCTCATCCGGAATCCTCTGAACAAATCCAAACTGCCTCAAGACACGGTCCGGATGATACGACTCCACTATATCAAAGACTCGAATGCATCCCTGGTAAAAAGCTAGGGGATAATGGTCACGAACCTCGGAGTACGGATTCCAGTTCACCTGCAAAAAAATCATTTGGAGTACACGACACATCTGTGATGAGAGATGAAATAACATAAGGTCGAAAAGAATTGGACAGGTTTTACTCACGTCGTGTGGAGATATCGTATCCAAACTCTCCCTGATGGCAAGTAATCGGGCCTGTGTTCCTCCGCCATGAGAGCATTGCACCCATTTCCGTGCAAGCGGCTCACCCATTCGAAAACCAACATTATATGTTGGTCGGAATGTAGGGAAATATTCGTATATCCAAGCTTGAGAAAATTGAAAACGCAACGGTTAGAAAAATAAAACAAAGTACATTTAGAGCAGGTAATCTCTCTCAAATGAATGTTATGCACATACCTCGAGTAATGTCAGATATCCACACATCTGCCGAACACCAACTCGAGAGGCCAACCCCAACTGTCGATACAAGAAGGCCAAAGCCGCTGTGCCCCAAGCGTATTCATGGACCCGGTTCAAGTGCTCCAATAGGCGAATGATCTTGGACGATGCCCTGGTGCCGGTCTTGTCCGCAAACAGTGTACACCCCAACACAAAAAGCTGGTATGCACGGGCAGCACGCTCCAACACCAACTGGTTCTGAGAACTCCTATCAGCTTCAAGTTGCCTTCGAAGCCACTCCATTTTGACCGATCCTCCTCGAAGGTCTTCGAGTCCCTCCTTTGCAGCCTTCACCGAAACGCCCAACAACCGACTAAGGAGATCGGACACGGGCTCCGGCCTGGATCGACTGTCCGGAATCATGACGGATCGGTCACTAACCGGCAAACCAGTCAAACATACTACATCATCCAGGGTGATAGTTATCTCACCCCAGGGCATGTGAAATGTGTTGGTCTCCGGTTGCCAGCGCTCGACGAATGCACATATGAGGTTTTATTGGGCGTCTTATAAGACACCCACCTCAAATCTGGGATGGGACTGCGCTGTAGCAACTGCTCCCAAGCCGGATTCCGTACCTCGAATTGCCACGTCTCCATCTTTGTAGTGTGGCACCAACACTTCAGGATAGGCCGTTCCTCACCGTTCCAGATGGCATAGGCAATGTGCGATTTGAAGCTCGGAATCAGTTGTGGATCGATCGGTCCACCAGGGCAAGGGCCTCTCAAGATATCATCATCATCGGCCTCTCATTCGGCCTCCTCAGGCACCGCTTCCTCATCAGGAGCATCGTCACTTTCTGCTTCCTCTGCCGGTGCTTCGTATTCGATCAGAGGAAGAGCAGATGTAGAAGACATCGGTGGATCGATCATGGTGGCCTCTTCGACCCGACGCCTTCTGTTCGAGGCCGTAGGCCGTGTCCTCCTCCTAGTATAAAAAATGTCTCCACCTGCAATATTCATCAACGGCTAAAATCAATTAACGTATACATATATGCTCAAATTCATATACATCCCTCGTAGGCCAAATATTCATCAAACCTAAACATATATGCACAACGATCAACAATGAAACGAACACCCTAAAACAACGTTCGACCAATCATCGAACGTTATGCGAGTTGTTCGACAAATGATCGAACATTTGACCTACGTTCGACGAAGTGTCGAACAAACACCTATTGTTCGACTGATGATCGAACATTGCCTATATGTTCGACTAGTTGTTGTCGAACATTCTTCACTTCGTTCGGCCAACCAGGGCCGAACCAGTCCCGTCGCGATCGCCCATTTTCGAACAAAACCCACGCCCAACACAATGCAATTTCAACACATTATCCATCATTTTACATCAATAATCGTTCTAAACAACAATCCTAAGCATTTAAAGTGTATTTCACACAAATCTACTACATGAAAATCATAATTTCATAATCAAAATTGAAAACTTCACTTACTTGGCATCTCACTTTCTTGATTTCGATCCATGGTAGATTTTTTGTTTGTAGATCGAACTTGCAATACAATGTTCGGTTGAAGGTTGAACTCTTGCCAAATTATGGAAGCTTGAAGCTTGGAGGTGGAGATGAGTGGTGTGTGTTAGGGTTTGTGTTGTGTTTGGGGTGTGGGGGAGTTGGGGGTGTGTTTAGTAAATTATATCTTTTTTTATTTTCTTTTATTAAATTTATTACTAAGGGTATTTTAGTACTTTTTGGGGTGTGTTTAGTATTATATTAGTTGTTTTTTAATTATGTGGGGTGTGTTTAGACTTTGGGGTGTGTTTAGAAGAAATGGGGGTGTGGATAACCGGGCCCTTACTATTATTCTCATTTGTTTTACATGGACAATGTGTTCTCTCTCTCTCTCATGGGCAACTTTGGATATTATTATGTAATAGCTAACCCCTAATAGCTGGTAGCTGAATTAAGAAAATCAGGCAACATATTGTGATAAAAATATCAAAGAACAATTCATAGTCCAAGAATTAAGGATATAAGAAGAATGTAGTGGTAGAATTGGGAATAAAAATGAAGATAGGTGTGATATGAAAACAAATTTCAACCTTAATGTAGAGTAGGCAGTAGTAACACATCCGAAAATTGAGCATCAAGAGTGTTGATTATCACTCAAAAATATTATATTCAATCAAATTAAACAATGCAATTGAGTTTTCGTTTGTACCTCCATCAATGATTTACGGATTGGTTTCTTAGAAATTCCTCTCACCGGATTCTGATTCCGATCCTCTGATGATTTCTATGCGCTCAAGGTATGATGCCTGCATCATGTACAAGGAGGCGGTTGGAGGTGGCGCCGCCGTAGGAAGAGAGAGCGGCGATCGGTACTGGGAAACGGAGGGACAGTGTAGGTTTATTACTCAGCCAAATTTGACAAGAGTACTTATTAAACGGCGTCGTTCCGCCTCGATATTATCCTTTCTTATCCCGACGCTCGAATTGCGAAGTCCGTTAAACTGATTTCTCAAATCATCCCCCACTCATCCTCTCATATTTCCCGCCATTAAGTAACCTTCCATCTTTAATATATTAGGAAAAAAGGAGATCTGGTTGAAATTCAGGATCTAAAAATGGGAATTTTGATTTTCAATTTCCCCACATTTGCTAATCCAATCATCAATCGAACTGGAGGCATGCATAAATTTGCAAAGATTGATTTGGCAAGCACTATTTTTCAGTTTTGCCGCCATCAGAAAACTGGCGCTAGATTTCCCAAACTTGGCACAAGAATTTCTTACTCAAGTTCTCAGGGAGATGGCGGTGAAGAACAACAGAGTTCCGTTCAAGCACTCAGGGTTCCCAGCCACTGGTTGGAGCCTTCAAAAGCCGCAGAGGTAATCCATTTCAATTTTTCCTAATTATTTACTGAATTGGAAGATTGCACGATGTTTCTTTGATGTATTCGCTTGATAGGGTTCGAATTTGGGAACCAGTCATTGGAATGCTTTATGGTGTTTATACTTAAAATGAGATAATAAATTGCCAAATTTTTTGATTACATATACTATGGCGTTTGCTGCACAAATATTTTGTAGCAATTAGAGTAAGATTGGTGATGTATAAGCTGTGATGTTGCAAATGATCCAACCAGTGTTCTGCCGGTGATAGCAGGAGAATCTTTTTGGTCTTTCTGGTCTTTTTTCTTTTCTTTATTATTTTTTGTTTTTGTTTTTTTAATTGGCACATAATGTTTCCTCCAAGTATGTGATGAAGAACATGGATTTCTATATCAATTGTGAACATCTGGAGTTGGAAGCTTTGGGTACTCTATTGCAGGAGAATTCAAAGTTGATAACACTAGTTATTGATCTTTCTTTATGTGTTTAAGCGAGGCAAGATGACTATGCTTATATAAGAGCAGTGATACTTTACATGATGTCATTATAATGGAACTGGTGTTGGCAAGTTGGTTTTATAACATGACCATGTGAAATTTCATTTTACTTATCGAGTTTTTCTTAAAGATGTGTACAATGTGACAAGTACCCCAATACATATAGAAGATGCTTCTCTTCTATGACTAATAGAGAATTATTCTAGCAACCAGTGTCCCTTAAACTTATAAAAGGCAATTCATCTTTTAACTATTTGTAACGCTGTGATGATTCGGATTGTATATTGCTCTCCTGCAATGTCCAAGCAATATTTCTGATAACTTTGTCAGCCTAGATTAGGACAATTTATGATTTATTCTCACGGTCGTATTTTCAGGAGTCAGAATGGCTTAGAGTGACACTTCACAAATGGTTGGATGACGAGTACTGCCCTGAGGCTACTAACATAGAAATAAGCAAAATTGCTGCCAATTCTTTCTACAAATCACTGGTTGAAAAGAGAGTCGATTTGGGAGAGATTTTGTTGAAAATGGCTGTAGAATTGGAATCCATATCCTACCAAGAAAGCTTTCATGGAGCATTCTCCTCAGCAAATGCAGCAGTGAATCTTATTGTTCAACGGATGTTGGAGGAGTAGTTGCTTTGCACAAGAGTATGACCTTCTTAACCTGCAGTTTTTATGGTTTCTCATGTCCTTGTAAATTAACGTATGCTACATTATAATAAAATAAAGTGAGTGTGCCTTGAAGGTGTATACTCTATATCCATGGTTACTGTGTGTTCTTGACATTCCGTACAGTGCAATTTCTTGCTAATAAAATGCACCATGTCAATTGAAAGTGGCCTTAAGCTTCTTGCATGCATACTAGTTACAACATAATGGAGAACATATATTCTATATCTAAGAAATGTTACATTTTGGTGAAAAACATATACAGATATCTGAATATGTGTGTGTGTGTGTCAAACATGACATACTGCACTTGATGTAGGGGGTATATCTTTACAGGATTACAAATGTTGTCTTTATTTTTCCTATTTTTGGTTAGGGATTCAATATTACAAAATTGATTATTGAACAGATTAATTGGAGTAACTAGATTTCTTACAAAATCGAGTGTATAGAAAAGTAACTAAAATCAAAAGAAAAAAGTTGTTTACGGAAAAATGTGAAAATGGATGCGTGGATAAATATTTATTTACTGGGATTAAAAATAAAAGATTATGAAAAATGGGGCATTCCGAGAATTGAACTCGGGACCTCTCGCACCCTAAGCGAGAATCATACCACTAGACCAAATGCCCTTCTAATATTATTTTTTCGAATCTATTTAATTTATATTTTAATCTGAGAAGTTACATTTCTAGGATTTTTCGTCGCCATTGGCATAAGAAAGATGTCGAGTTCTTGTAATTCAAAGTCATATATGTACGTATATGTGTGGGATATTAAGAAATGGAGAACAAAGTCAGAAATTATCCATATACCCTATCTTCTTCATAGTTGTATATTTAGGAATACTTACAACATTGCCTTATTCACGTTCAATATTCTCAATGAATGAACCGAAAAAAAAAACCCAAAGAAATGAAATTCAACGAGATTAGTTCCTTTAGTATCATTGTATTAGTTTATCAAAACTGAGATATTTGAGCAAGACATCTTCTTGATTGAAACAGGTGGGGTCTGATTCAACTCTCTACAAGACAGTACAAACAATGCTAATGCTAATGCTTCTGCTTAATTTTATCAAAGCGATCTTGCTTCAACAGATCGAAAATTCTCTGTACAAGTTCTCATCATCGTCGTCCCTAAACGTCACATGATTTACCGAAGAAGAATACAGAAGAGATAAAAAAAACTACTGATTTGCCTCAGAACCTTGAGCATTAGCACTAGAACCATCACTACCAACACTTGTAGGTAAGGAAATGCTCCCTTGATATGGTGGAGGAGGAGGCAGAAACATTGGTGGGGCACTGCTAGTGGGGATGCCAGAACTCCCCGGAATCAATGGAGGAGGAGCTGTCACGGGTCTTTGGAGACCATTCATTTGACCTGGGACAGGAGGAGCACCTGGAGGAGGTACCATCTGTGGCGGCATTGGAACAGGTGAGTAACCTGTTAAAAGTAAGAAGGAAAATAGTTAAACACAAGATCGATAGAGTTATTAATATTCAATCATTCTCCTCTCAAAATCATTATTAAGTATTTCCATAGCTATTTGACTGCTTGTGGGACTTGTTGAAGATATTACATGTTTAATGGATTTCTCTCCAACAACTTATGTTAAGACAAGATGATGCTGATGCACAAGAGGAAAGGGGACATCTCACACTTCTAGAACTAGGAAACCCTAATAATCACACAAACAAGTGCTAAGATACTCCTTAAATGAGTTGAACCAGGCATAACACGTCGTTCAAACTTGTTTTAATTGTTATCAAGCTTTAAGATTTCTGTGAGCTTAATTCATTACCAAAAAACATATAGAGCTTGAACGAGCTTGACTTGAGCCAAACATGAGTTAAGCTTGAGTTGTTTGATATTTCAATATTTTTACACTTGTTCTATTATTTTTACTACTCAACCTGATTTGATATGTTTATCAAACCAAGCTCCTATAAGCTTTTTGTAAACATTATGGAAACAAGTATTTAATAGCTTGGTTTTATTTTCAATATTAATAGTCCTACATAAATGAGAGATACAAAGCACCAAATCTCATTTCAGTGATGATCCAAATGCGTAATGGTGCCACTGCACATGAGATTGACATATTATAAAAAGACAACGAAAAATGAAACGAAACGATAGCATATTACTAAAATTTGACATACCTGGAGCTCCGGGCATTGGTCTTGGAAAAACTGGAGGTCTAAAAGCCATACCAGGAGGAAACTGTCCTGGCAATGGCGTAGGTAGAATGGGCATACCAGGCCTTGCATAAGAAGCAACAGGAGGTCTAAATGCCCCCAGATGTTCCTTGACTTTTTGATCTATCAAACTTTGATTTAATTGTGCCTCGTATTGTTGGTAATAATTTCGTACATTTGCCTGCATTGAGTACCACGATTCATACAATTCAGAAACAGTATCCTGAAGAAAGAAACAAAGACATGAAGAACAGAGCTGAAGAATACCTTGTGCTTGTATCCAGCATTATGTTGTTTTCTGACCGAAGGCTGAAAAACACCCAACAATCTCAATATCAGAACTCAAATATTATAAACTCAAGCATAAATGGATATATCATCCGATAATCCTAACCATAAAGAAATGAACAAATTCAGAACACACCATGTTTTAGTTCCAAAACCAACTCCAAAGTAGCAAATACAAGGAAATCAGATTCTCCACATTTATCAATAGAACATCCAATTTTCAATACTTTTTTTTTCCTTTTTCAGCTAATAAATACAAGAATAGAACTGATTGATCCATTACTCAAATAAATAGCTAAACATAAACAAAATTCAAGAACAACAACCTAGAATTAAAATCAACTAAAACAAATTCAAGAGAAATGACTCACCGAGTCATGCGTCAGGTAAGTGTCGCAATAATCACAGTAATACCTGAAAAAACAAATTCAGATGTACATAACCAAAATCTACAAATAATTATGTTCATTCAATCAAAGAAAATAAATAAAACTAATCCTAAGTAAAAAATTACCTGGGCATTTCGGAATTTTGAGCTAAGTCTATCCAATTCGCGAGGATCCTAAACAATCTTTAAGCTCTTCGCAGATCGGAACAATCGGAGCAGCAAAAAACCCTAGAGGAAAGATTTAGAGCTCTTTTAGTTTAGAGCTGATTTATAGAGACAGTGTTACCTCCACGCTTTTATTGTTTACATCAATACATGTACCCAATAAAACACGTTTATTGGAAACACCACAAAAAATGTTTTCGGATCGGGTCGCCGTTCGAATCTTGGAATTGGGACCCGATCAAATCCTATACGGGTCGGCTCTAATTAACTAAGATTTTTTTTTCCAATATATAAACATAATATATAATAAATCATTATTATTTACTGAAGTTTAAATAGAATAATTGCATTTTACCTTCTAGACAATACCATGTTTTTCGTTTTCCATTTGAACTAGTTTTTTTTTTCCGCCAAACAATTAAATTGTGCAATAATTTTCTTTCGTCAAATGAGGTCCTTTGATGACTAAATATTTGGATTGTATTTAGATAGAGTTCCATCATGTGACCCTCACATGAGTCACATGATATCTTTAAAATAATGTTCATTATATATTTATCATTGATAATAACATACACTGACACAAATGACATATTATTCCAAAATAAAATGGATTTTGTACTTTTGGGGTTCTTATAGACAAAATCTCTTCATTGCTTTTTCAATATCTCAACAAATATAGATATATATATATATATAACACTTATTATTTTCTAATTATACGTTATAAAGTGTATTTGACAAAATAATTAGTATTATTCTTGTTGGGTTGACATTTACAAATTTGTAAGAGGGTGGAAAGTGATTGATAAATGATTATTACTGTGATCTATCTATATATAAAAGAAAAAACAGTTGATAAAATTTACAATTTTACCACATTCCCTCCTAAAAATGTCACATCGTTATATGGGTTAATAAAAAATTCCAAATATTATTAGTTTTGTCAAGAAAATTGTTCATGTTATTTAGAATATTTTTCCAATACAATATATTGTTAATTATTATTATTATTGATTATTATTATTATTTGTTGTTGTTGACGATGATTATTATTCATTATTGAACAATAATTTATTTCTTTTTTTAAATTTTGTCAACTTTAATTACTTAATGTCTATAATTATTCTCATTATCAATTTTAAAGTTAAAATAATTTTAAGATATTTTTTGTAATTATGCAAAATATTATATATAAATAATATTTCAAAAATTCTATTGTTAATTGTCACTTTTAACCAACTCCAAAAATTATTGGCTTATCAAAATATCTATCGAACCATGACAAAAAATTCAACACAAGATAGAAATAAAGAGAATGTAAGATTTCAAGTTTTTAATTCTTTTTTTTGTGTTAACTTTAATTACTTAATGTCTAGAATTATTCATATTATCAATTTGAAAGTTAAAAGAAATAGTAATATACTTTTTGTAATTATGAGAAATATTGTATATAAATAAATATTTCAAAACCTATTTGTTAATTGATCTCTTACAACTAACTCTTAAAATCATTGGCTTATCAAATTATCTATCGAGCCATGAAAAAAATTCAACAAAAGACGAACAAATAGAATGTAAGCTTTCAAGTTCGTCGTTTAAATTATTTATAAATTTTGTATTCCAACTTTTTAATATTATCAAATATAATTTAGAAGAACATATACAATTTGTGTTATTTGAATTTAGAATAACATGCAACCCAAAAACAAATACATAAGGAAGCCCTAATGTATAGGGAAATTCAACCACATTCAACTTTCTTAAGTTAAAACTCTATTTTACCCAACAATTTTTTAAAATTATAAAATATAACTTTAAAAATCAATAGAGATATAAAAATATATTTGTATATTATACAAAGTTTGAATAATAAAAAATGTATGAATAACTTTATAATATAGCAATTTTATTATATAATTACAAATTATACACTATCACAACAAATAATAAATTGCGCATTGCGCGGGTGAATTACTAGTGAAACCTAAAATAAAAAAATCCATTTAATTTTGAGAAAATATGTCTGTATACACTTTTATGCATTTATAGCAAAATAATTTTGAAAAGACAGTATAGCCCATAAAAAATGTCCTATGAGTGTAAACATAATAGAGTTGCACTTGTATGCAATTATTGTATGAATTTTAGATTCATACAACGTGAGTCGGGTAGGGTTGAATCCGACTTGAACCCGTACATTTTTTTTCTACCTAACTTTTATGTTGTGTTGGTCATACTTTTATATTATGTTAAGCATATCTTTATATCATGTTAAGCATACATTTATGTAATACTTTAACTTTAAAAAAAAAACTCTAATTTCGACCAAAAAAATCATAATTTCAACATAAAAAACCCTAATTTGTATATATATATATTTATGTAATATTATGCATACTTTTATATATTACATAAAGGTACAACTAACATAATTAAAAGGTATGACTAACATAACATAAAATTATAAAGGTATACTAAATATAACATAAAGGTTTACTTAACGTTATATACTTAACATAACATAGAAACCCTAAAATATGTTTAATATAGCATAAATATATACTTAATGTTACATAAATGTATGCTAATATAACATAAAAACATTAAATGTGTGATTAACATAATATAAAGATATGTTTAATATAATATAAAGATGTAGCATCTGGAACGAATTTGGTTGGGTTTGAATACACTCACCCAAACATAAGGTGCGTGCACACATGTGAAGAAACGTATGGATCAAATCAGATCAATTATATAAATTTTAAATTCGTACACCAATTATATAAAAAAAAATTGTCAACACAATACAACTACGGGGCAATATAGCCGGAATTAATAAACAATGAAGGTGATATGATATGTCAAAGTGCGGCTATTGAACATTTTAGTTGGTTAAGTGTAAAAAAAAAAAATTGTATATATATAGTGTAAAACTATACATAATCTGAAGGCTAAAGTGGAATTACTCTTTAAAAAAGAATGTCACTGAGAATGTGTTTTCATAAAGTTTAAATATTGTTTATTGTTTGTTCACTTCATATAAAAGTTAACAACTCATGAGTAATTAACATTGATAATATTGAAATAATAATAATAACTATATTGAAATGGTAACAACAATATTGAAATCAAACACTATATAAAATATCAACTTACCACAAAATAAATAAAAAATTGTCATCCATAATAATAATGCAGTTCTTAATGTTGACTAAGTGAGATGCCATCCAGCCTGCCGGTAAGTCGTGCTTTGCCACTAAAATCAATATAACTTATCTTCTTTCTTTCTTTCATTATTTTTCAAGGAAGATTTTATTTTGGTTCATCATATCAAAATCGGGGTAATTCTATTTTTTAGCTACTTTTGACTATTTATTAATGAAAAAAAAAAAAGATTGGACTATTTTACATGTTTGTGTTTATTTGAAATTAATTTTCAATAACCTATTCATTTTGAAATGATAATTTGCTCTTCCCATTATGGACAATAACCCCCCCCCCCCCCTTTTTTAAAGGGACAATGAATATTTTGGTATTTTTATTTTCATATATTTAGTGTGTTTATATTGCCTTTCAACAAATATAAGGTTCTCAATATATCCCATCTATTGTCTTTATTTTGTTTTATATAAATTAGTTGTTCTTTTTTTTTGTTCAAAACAATCCTAGCCGTTGCATCATGGTCCATATATATATGATAAACAAAAACAAATAAAATGAGATATGAAATACATTTCACATGATTTATTTGTAATTTATCCATTATATTTTCTACATTTTTATCTTTTTGTTTTTTCATTTTCCTTTAATTTCTTTGGGTTCATCGACGGAAAAAAACAATAAAACTCAAGGTACAACGAACATTTGTAGAAAGCAAAGTCAAATGACAAAAAATATAAAAAATAAAAATCAAAATGTATATTATTTCCCTAAATCAGGCAAATTGTAGTAGGACAAAATACAGTCATCTGTTGGGCATGCGAATAGATGCATTTTTTGTAATTTCTTCTAAAAGAGAGCTTGGCGGGACAGTCTGTCATTTCCTACCATTAAACCTCGTTTCCTATAATTATCTACGAATATGCCCTTTCTTTCATGGTACATTAGTAGTTAGTACTCTTTTTTCATATTTTGTTTCAATTTTCTTTAATTTAATATTTTATAAATTTACATTTATAACATATACGTATCATACATTAATGAAAATAATTATGATATAATCAAACTAAAAAATTAATATTTTTTAACATTTTATGACTAAATTATAAAAATGATAAATAAAGGTTGAGTGAATATTTTGTCCGACAGTCACACATTGTCGGGTCGGGTCAACGTGTGTTGACACATGTCAATTTGTAATATAAAATGTTTTTGTGTGTATTATATATATGTATATATCGAATAATATTTTTGTATTATGTATTACACCATATAATATTACTTGTGCAAATTATAAAAATATTACATAATCAGAATAAATGTATTATTTGGTAGATTACAAATGCTTAAATCAGTCATAAACTTGAAATGCATTATCTATTATATATAAAAATATCACATTATACAAATAAAAATATTATATGAATAAAATAAAAATATTATTTATCAAATAGTAATTTTTGAAAGTAATCATACATGTGGAGTGCATTATATAATAATCTATAAAAATATTATTTGATACTTAAAATATTATTATTATATATAAAAAGGTATTATATACTATAAATTAATCTCGCTTTGATCCGATCCGACCCGAACATCGCACTTTTCGAATGGGTCTTTCTAGAGTATTCACCTACAAGATTAGTTCTAAAAGGAAAAAAGGTAATGATAATTGAACCGTGGAAAAAACAGTGGCAGACCATGTAAATATTTGCACATAGAAGGGTATTCTCCTATTAATTAACAATAAATTCACAGAACATCCCAGCTTTTCCACCTAGAAAATTCCCAACTTCCTTCATTGGGGGAGCGAAGACTCGGCTCAAAACAAGAAGAAAAAACTCTCAGAAAATCATAGCAGATCATCGTCAAGCATTTCGTCAAGCTGCTGAAGAAAATCTGAGGAGCGAGAGGGAGAAAGACGGGAAGCAATTATTGAAAGAGACAGTACTTTTACAGTAATGGCGGAAGGAGAGAGCGTGAAGCTGTTCGTAGGCCAAGTGCCGAAGCACATGACGGAGTTGCAGCTTCTAGAACTGTTCAACGATTTTACGCTTGTCGATGAAGTCAAATTAATCAAAGACAAATTGACGGGTGTTTCACGAGGTTTTATTTTGAACGTCTTTGCATGATAGTTTTTAATATTGATTTCACCGATCGTGAATCCGTGATGTTATTTTTTGGAGGATTTTATGGAGTAAATGTTTGAGATTTTGAGTTTGAAATCCTAATTTGAGTGACGCTTTGCTTCTTCTGTTTTTTAGGCTGTTGTTTTGTGATATGTCCATCTAAAGAGGAAGCAGACAAGGCGGTAAATGCATGTCATAACAAGAAGACGCTGCCTGGGGTTAGTACAATTGTGTTTTATGAGCTTTTTTTGCTTCATTAGTTTGGCAATGTGTTTGATGATAGAGTTGAAGTGTTGCATAGCTTGATTTGATGTTGGAAAAATACAGAGAAAAAATGAATATCTGATCTGAAACGACTTTCCCTTGCATGAATATGTCTATTTAAGTGGTCAGGATTTTAATAATTGGGATATTCTTATATCACTACCTGGACCTTGCTTACTCAATTGTTGTGGCATGTATGGTTTTGTGAAGAAATGTATGGCAGTTAGTACATGTGCTAGGATCGCACTGGTTTAGCTTTCAAGATGGTATTATAATATATATGTCATAGTCAGGTAAGGATGCTGGCAAGGAACATATTGTAGGTTGTGTTGCTGTTTTATCATTCTCTTGAGTGGTTTGTTCTGGACTTAAGTTGACTTTTGCAAGTTTGGAATTAGGATTTATGATGATTTTGGGAGTATGAATTTAGAAAATCTTGTACTTGTTTTGAGATTTTGTAGTAGAGGATTATAGTTAAGATGTCATTTTCATGTTGAGAATTGTAAAAAAAATAGATGTTGTTTGTTAGGATTTGTAGAAAAAATGAAAAAAATTATCGGAAATTGTAGAAAAAGTTGGAAAAGTAGGGTAGCATTGTAGGATTTTGTAAATCCTTGTCCAAACATGGATTGGACTCAGCCCATCCAAAATCCGGATGGGTTAAGTCCAATCCAAACATCCTCTTAGGAACGCCAGTAAGTGCTCTTTAAATAGTTGTGCTTCCTAGTGTTAAGTTGCACAAAGTTAGGAATTGATTTTAATTTAAGATGTTCCTTTCTCTGATTTGATTGCTTACTTAAGCGTGTGAGAAAGTTATATGAATCTACATATAGGTTAACATAGACGAACTCACACTCTAGGAAGAAGCAACATTGTTTGTGAGCTTGCAGTATGACATAAAAAAGGGTGAATGCATGACACTAGTTTCACATTCCTTTGTCATGTTGATTACTTAAGTTTCTGGCTAGTTTCGTCTTAATCCTGTTCTTGTTGAAGGAAACAAGTCATAATAGTTACTGCAGTGAAAAATATACTGTTTTCTTTTGTTTTCTCCTTCCTTCAGTTGTTCTTTGTATGTGATTAGTGTTCAAGTTTCTCCTGGGTGCTGAAATGATGTTGACTATATTTTAGGATATGGGGTTGAGATATAGGTCTTTAATTATGTGGAAACAGAGACTCGAGTGCCTATAAAGTGTTCAGTTTATTTTGGAATATGACAATATGAGATGGTTCATATGCCTTTACTTGTTCTATTTCCTTCTGTGTGTATGCTCATGAGTTATGATCAACAGTGTCTGTAAATTTGGGTAAGGGAGTTTTGTGAGGTTAATCCCAAATGTGGTTCACATATGATTTCTTCTTCTATGAGTTGCTGTGAGTGCTAAAATATTAACTATAAAGAACAATGATAAATGACACAGTTTTTTATTTTCTTAATACAAAATTAAGGAAAATTGGAAAAGTTTCATTGATATGTTTTCCTTTTAAATATCTACTCTTGGATTAAATTTTGCATTGTTTGTGAAAATATTTGGGTTTTAGTCACAAAGTTCTGTAATCAATTGTACTCATTGGTATAAAGATGATATGTTCTCTTTGTCAATGCAGGCATCTAGTCCACTGCAAGTTAAGTATGCTGATGGAGAATTGGAAAGGCTAGGTGTATATTCTTCACTCCTGTACCCTTTTCTTTGTCTTCCTTTTATTTATATTCACATATGATCATTTATCTATCTTACTTTTCTTGTCCATAGTTCTGGTTTATTTTATTAATGATTGTTCTTTTTAATTATATTTCCATATTATTTCTAAACGAAAATGTCAGAGCACAAACTGTTTGTTGGCATGCTTCCAAAAACTGTTTCTGATGCTGAGGTTTCTGATCTATTTTCGGAGTATGGAACCATAAAAGATGTGCAAATTCTCAGAGGTTCCCCTGAAACTAGTAAAGGTTAATGGCTTATGATCTCTCTCTCTCTCTCTCTCTCTCTCTCTCTCTCTCTCTCTCTCTCTCTCTCTCTCTCTTTCTTTCTCTCTCTCTTTCTATTTCCCTTATAGCTTGGGTTTTTCCTTTTTTATCAAACAAGCCTCTTTATTCTTGTAGGTTGTGCTTTTATAAAATTTGAGAAAAAAGAACAAGCACTTGCTGCTATAGAAGCCCTCAGTGGAAAGCATATGATGGAGGTGTGTGTCAGTTTAGAAGCTAATATTTACATATAGTAAATTACAGCCTCCCCCGAACACCTCCCACCTCCCCAAATCATAAAATCTAATAAAATGAATCTTGTAATCTGGAGTCCTGTGCTACGTATTTTGCGTGCTTTGACATGTTTGTGGTTTCTGAACTTGTACAAGTATTGCCACATCGATGTAATGAATTAGAATTGCCCTGATATTATGTGATATAATGTGATACTATGTCTCTCATTCAAGGTTGACTCTATGTCTATGGGGCTTTTTTCTCAAATCTTCAGATAGTGATTTAGGACATCTGAATTTATACATGTACTCTTCACATTCAATAGCTGGTTACCCTCATCTGTCTAGAACATTGGCGTCAATCTAGGAGATTAAATTTCTCCTGGAATTTATTCATCTCACGTGTGGACTTCTACTTTTATGTCAACTTTATCTTGTTATTCTCAAGCAAATGCTGGAAACTTAAGAATCCATGTCTGGTAATTTAATGGGTACATTTTTACGTTGGTCACTTCTTTGGATTTATTGGTTTTCTCTAGACTATTTCTCAGTATGATTTCAACTTTTCAAGGAAAACTAAATTGTCTACTATCATGTCAAGTTAGGAATATATGTCTCTTGTCATTCTAGTAAAATGTCTCCTATGCTTTAAAGTATCAGAAGCCAATTGAATAGCTGAAATTTTAATCTTATTGGCTACCATGATAGGGATCTGCTATTCCTTTAGTGGTCAAATGGGCTGATACAGAAAAGGAAAGACTGGCTCGGAAGATTCAAAAAGCTCTCTTGCAAACATTGAATGTGCAAACTACGATCTCCAGGCAGCATCCATTGCTATATGGTGCTCTACCAATGGGTTATATTCCTACATTTAATGCATACAGCTATCAGGTTTGTTGGATTGATTTTACACTGAGATGAATTTCTATTTGAAATCGTTTCTTTGTAAATTGTGATTTTGCATATAGAGGGGGTACTTTTATCCTTTTGTAATGATATTGATGCTGAAGGTACATTTATATCAATTTCTACTCGCCTTTGTAGACACCAGGGACTTATGGACTCATGCATTATCATGCACTTCAATTGCAGAATCAACATGCTTTCCCCAATGTATTACCACCTTTAAAACAAGGAAGTGCTATACGTGGAGCTACCCCCGATCTTTCATCTAGATTTGCACCAAAAAATTATGCAGTGCGACCTGCAAGTAATGTACAATCTGCTTATCCAGCTGTGCCTGGGTATCAATATCCAGCAACAGACCCTGAAGGAATCACAAGTAATCAGCAACTGGGGATTTCCTCCAGTTCTCTATCGCCTTCTACTGCAAATAACCAACCTGTAGCATCTTTGAGTGTCAGCACAAGTTCAAGGAGTCAAATTGAAGGTTGCTGAATGTTTAGACCACCATCTTTCTTCAATTAGTGTGTGTGTGTGCTCTATACATCTGCAGTTTTGCAATATCTTATGCGCGATCAATTCTCATGGATAGCAGGCCCACTCGGAGCTAATTTATTTATTTTCCACATTCCCCAAGAATACGGTGATGAAGATCTTGCAAAATTGTTTTGGCGTTTTGGTAGGGTATTGAGCGCAAAGGTTTTTGTAGACAAAGTAACTGGAATCAGCAAGTGTTTCGGTACAAAATCTAATTTCTCTGTCGATATGGTGATATATGTGTTTCCCTTCTAACGAGTGGTATCTGCAGGATTCGTTAGTTATGATTCACCGGCAACAGCACAAGCTGCAATCCACATGATGGATGGGTTTCTGTTAGCTGGTAAAAACCTCAGGGTTCAACTCAAAAGCAATAAGCCAAAAAAGCCTTGTTAACTTGGAGATGAGCTATGGATGATAATGTGGGAGTGGGAATGGATACAACTGTTGATACTTTTTTGAACATCCATCCTCCTTGGGATTCAGCCCCCGTGATTCTTTATTGATTTATGTAACTTGTTGTCTATTTATTTATAGAAATGGAAAATGCATTTTTCGGTTATTTTAATTTCTAAGTTGAGTCTTTCTACTTTTTATTTAGAAAACTCGAGTCTTCTAAAGTTTACTTCTTATCCAGCCACGTCGCTCACTTTATCAAATTTTAATCTAAATAAAAGTATTAAGAATGCATATTCTACATTAAAAAATAAAGGTACTTTACTTAATTTGGATGCACACACCTAAATCCTAATTTATTTTTCCAAGCCTGATAACCATTTTTATATTTATTATGCAAAGCACTTACCAAGATGCCGCATGTTTCATGGTTGTGCTAGTATTATTCTTCAAACGAAATTTATATTTATATTTCTTTTGACGTAATTAAATTATTATTATGCCTACCTACTAGTATTCAAGGGCGAAAAAATCGCCGATTTTTCCGATATTGTCGCCGAAATGTCATTTTTTTTGGAGTCCCGATATTATATACGGGTGTAGTGTTTTTTCATCAAAATGTCGGTAAAATATCGGCGAAATGTCGGTAATGTCGATATCGATATCGTTGTCGGTAAAAAATGGGCAAATGTCGTAGCGTATCGGCGAAATGTCGACGAAATATCGAAAATATCGGTGTCGATGTCGGTACCGGAAAAAAATCGGTGGAAATGTGAATTTTTTTTTTTTTTGCCTCTTTTTGTTACTTGCAATATTTTGGAGTTTATATCTAATCAATTCTCCTTCATTGATATTATGCTTATTTATTTATTTTATAGTATATAAAATGTGTAAATAATTAAAAGATTTTATTGAAGAAAATGTGAAGAAAAACAACAACCAACATTTATATATCATTACACATGTTTCTAATATTAATTAAGGATATTTTAGAGAAATTAATTCTACAAATAAAGAAAATAACTATAATATTGGATAAATAAAAATATATATTATACTGTTTTTATGGGATAAATGAATATTAATTTTATATAATACAATTTTTTGTAAGTACATATGAATTGAATCTTCATGATTATACTCTAAATTGGTTTAATATCATGTGTTGATTTATATGAATTTAGATGACATGTCATCTTATTCATTTAAATATCATAGGAGTTCAAGTTAATACTAGTCCATATATTAATTTTGTACAAAATTTGTCATGTTATCATAGCAGACAACGTTTATATAGTATTTTATCTATATATTTGTTGAAAATATATCATTTTATTTGAAATTATAAGTTCAATATATATATTAATGTCAGTTATAATAATTTATAAATTAATAGATGTAAGTGAACAATTTTTTTTTAAAAATTTCATATTTTTTAAAAAATGTCCGATATTTCCACCGAAATCGATACCGACATCGACATTTCCGTAAAATTAGGGTACCGATATTTACACCGACACCGATATTTTTGTCCTTGCTAGTATTTGCTCACCATCACGACACGAGATCACTCTCCCAAATCCCCATAGAATTTGGAGTAGTTAGATTTAGGGCATTTGAAGCAGAGCCATAGAGAAGCATTGAGAATATCGAAAGATGAAGGCGTCTGAAACTCCGGCGAAGAACAACGGCGGCGAAGGAGGATCGAAGAGAGAAGAAACTCAGAAACCCTATTTCCGACCCGCCAAAGACGACACCAAACCTCTGCTCCAAGACCCTGTAAGAATTACTCGCTCAAAGCTTCCCTATTACATTCTACCTTTTTTATTAGGGTTTTAACTTTTGGGGGATTTGATGATCCGTAGATATTGAGATCCGACCCGATTGAGACAGAGGAAGCCGTCCTCAGACTGCCTCCCTTACCAGATTGCATCAAACCCAAATGAATTTCGTACGTATTTGCTTTTTTTTTTTTTATAAATATTTTCTTATGTTTGGATTTTGAAATATTCTCTCTCTCTCTCTCAATTTTTTTTTTTGCATTTTAGGTAATGTTAATCACCTGAAGTTCTTACTACCAATTCCACTAAGGTAACCTGTCAACTATTTAGAAATGGTAAAATTTCCAAAATTGGATAAAGTTTGCATCGTATTAATATGTGATGTGGCAATCATATTTAATGGTGTTGCTATTTCGTAGTTTACAAGTTAAAGATGTTTTGAAATATTTGGCAATTAAGCTACTCCATCTGAATATTCAGTAGTTTAAACTTATTTTAATTTTAAGTAAGTGTTGACAAATAATTTTGAGATTTTGTTCAAATGACCTACAATTGAGCTGAGAGCGAAAGCAGCCCCGAATATTGGAATTGTGTGTGTATTTTGTAACTTTGTTAATTTCTTGCTAAAAAAGCCCATATCTTGTTTTCCCAATTTATTTATTTATATATTTTTTTTTGTTTCTGATGTTAAAATAATTCATATATAGAAAGAAGTTGAAAATAGATTGGGCATAGCAAGGATTGAATATACGCAGTTTCGGTCACAATTTGGGATCGGGGGTTCGGTTGTAAACCCATTCCGGTGGCATATTTTTTTAAAATTCTTTATACCTATATTTTAAATTTTATATACAAGTAACAATTTTGTTTGAGCAAAAAATTTGATATAAATTAAAATTATAACTTAACAGTTACATGTTACAGCAGTTATATAAGTTATAAAACTACAACCTTATAAATTAAAAATTACAATCTGAAAACTAAAACGTGCTTTATTTTAAATTTTAATTTACTATTTACAACTCAAATTACATATAAAAAATATCAATACAAGTATTATGTTGTGTTCGTGAAATTCAAGACTTAATGAATTTCAAATTTATATTTATTCGTGGATGTGATATCATGAATTTCAAATCCTCCTAGATTAATTTTTATAAATATAAATTTTTACGTAAACAATATAAAATAAAAGAGAGATCGGTGGTGTGAAGCATTTGGACATCCATATGCAAGGATATTGAAAGCATAGTTGAAAGTAATTGTAATTTGTGACCCAATTCTAGACTTATTTATGTAAGGATAATGTTTGTGTAAATATTAAGGTACTTGAATTCATTGATATCGAGATAGAGGTATATGGTTGTACAGGAAAGAGGTCCTACAATTCCTTCTAGAAGAAAAAAAGCGCGGTGGCAGCAGTCCACAACCTTTGGACCCAAATACCACCAGACAAGGACTCATGTTGCACGAGGAAACTAATGAAATTAACTGAAACGTGTGCCAAAATGCTCAACAATTTAAGGTTGTGTTTGGATTCACTTTATTTCAAATTCATCATGCCTTCGATTCACTAAAAACACCATTATAAATATTATGTCTTTCCTCAAAAGTCTTCAATCCAAATACTACCCAAGAGATTTCCCTCTTAACGCACCATAGTTAAGCAAGCAGTATCAAACAAGATAGATACACCATTTCCTCTTCTCTCTCTTCCCCCACCTCTCTCCCTCTCTTACATATACACAGAGAGAAGAGAGAGAGGGAGAGATTATACTATAACAATGGAGGGAGGAAGAGTGTTGTTTGATGCATCTTCTTACGTGTTATTTGAGGCCAGTGGAGATTCTGAAGCCGAATTCTTAGACACGGCGGCGCCGGCGCCGGCGGAGGATGATGCACGTTCGTGCAGCTGTGGCCACTTATCTGATACTGCTGCCATACATGATGGGATAGATGCAGCTGAAGATGATTTTTACAGTTCGGATATAATTGATGAGTGTGTTGAAAAGGTGGAGGAGGATGGCAGCGGCGGCGAGGTGGAGGACGGAGTGGTTGATCAGTGCTGCGGCGGAAAGGCGGCGGAGGTCGGCGAGGAGGAGGATGAGGATAGGCTCTTTTGGGAAGCTTGTTTGGCATCTTAGCAAATTTGTCATTTTCTATATCTTAATAATTAGGTGGTTTCTTTTATTTTATTATTTTCTTTGCTAAATATTTAGATTAATTATACCTGCAAATATTTAATATTTTGGAGATCTCATAATTGTACAAAACCTTTTTCTTCTTCTTAGTTTGAGCTACAGACTAAGCTTTCTTGGTAGGTAGTTCGTCTTTTAGGTGAAACATATACAATTTTTTTACTTTATTATTATTATTATTATTATATTTTTATTTTTTTTTGGGAAGGAAAATATGTAATCACTTTAAATGATTAATTAATAGTGCGACTTTCGAAAAAAATTCCTTGGGCTTTGAAGGTGTTTGACCAAGTTTATAAACACACGTTTCCTTGAAATAGGTTACGAAATATTTGATGTTTTGTTAAAAAGAAAGCTTATAAGTTCTCAAAATAAGATTTTAGAACTTACCAGAGTCGTTTTGTTTTGTGACAATAAAAGATCATGATTTGTTGTTGAAATAAGTTCCTTTTTTCTACACAAAATTAAATTTTTATCTCGATAAATTGATTTAAGATTTGACCATTTAATAAAAGTTACGTTTTTTAAAAGGTCTTAGAATCTTGATATATTTAAATACTTCAACGATATATCTTTTTAAAAAAATCATCATTTTATATATGGTTGTAAAAATAGTTTTTAAAATACAAGAACTTATAAAATCTTTTAAATAAACATTGGCACCCTATAAAGGGAAAAGGGAAAAGAAAACAATTAGTATAAGAATACAAGATTAAGGGTTAAAATAAAAATAAAATATTTAAAATAATGCTATATTGTTAATCAAAGATTTGTAAAAATAAATAATAGTATTTTCATTGCAATTTGAATCTTATGTTTCCATCATATTTTGATCTTGTATTTCAGGTCACAAATACACACCACATGTACTTTATGACAAGTTACCAATACAAACTTATATAATTATAAAATAAAATATGAATTTCAACACCAGGATGCTTAAGACACAAAGAATCAAAATTTCCAGTCAAAACACAATTTCTGAGGATGTGGATATTTTGATGATTCAACCTTAGTAATTACTATATTTTCTCAAAGAGTTGTTGAACCTTGACAACTGTGTGCTGCTTAATTTTTCTCACCAACTCATAATTATGGGCATTTCCAAAATGGAGCACTACAAATTCAAGAAACCTCGTAAATGATGCTAAACCATCCAATCTTAAAACTTTGTGCATTCAGTCATTGTTGAAATTAACCCAAAACTGAAGAAAAAGTCGCACAAATAATGGATTTTCTTTTATCATGGCAGAAAAAAAGTGCTTATTAGCTTCAAGAGTCAATGAAAGAATACAATCAACCACAAATTTGTATATTTTTCCATTACTTATCAACAAAAAGGGTATTGATAAATGATAGCAACGAAGAAGAAGATTTACAGATAGATATAAGAGTTCAAATCAGATGGGAGAGGTGAAAACCATCACTCTCAAGCACTATTTTTTAAGTGATTTTAGTGGATTTCAAATCAATTCTTGTTCATCTTGTTTCCTGAAAAACTGAACTGGTAAGAAGTTAGATTCTTGCTGGTATAATAGATCGATCGAAAGCCATCTTAGCTATGATCAATGTGTAAGACCTACTCCAAAAACATACACAAGCAACTAGTAAGGAGATAAATCATTTACTGGAAAATATTCGATATCCTAACCTGCAGGATGTTGACTGCTGGAAGGAGATTGGTTAGTTGTGCTGGTAAAACCGAGAACTCTTGGTGATTGTACTTAATCTTGAGTCTTCATTGTCACTCATGCTATTGCAAGAACTACCGATTGTACTGTCAGAAAACGAAACGCATGAATCAGCATTTAAGGTAGAATCATTGGAGGGACTCAGGTTATCTCCACACAGAATCCTCTCAAGTTGTTTGCGAAATCCATCTTTTGCAATTTCAGTCTCATCCAGTTGACTTGAGAAGCAGCATTCATTATCACTCAACGACTCGGATTCGACACTTGTTGGGCTGTATTGAGCCAGATCTTCATCCTCAGAGCTGGTGGCCATCTCATCTCGACCATAGTATTCCTCATATTTCTGCCCATTAGAGAAACAAGGGGACACCTCCTCACGCTCTCGTACTCTTTTCATGATGAGTGTCTCCAACAAGTTTGTCACTCTAACAGCATGAATGAGAGCTGTCAATGGATCAGACATCTGGACAAACAGAAACAAGACAAACTAAGCCTCTATTTTGGTTGATTCTTGATATACAAGTGAAATGGTTTGACTGTATGAATAACCTTAGTCATGTTGGGAGCAAACACCATAGCAATGTTTCTTGCATTCATTTTATTCGATTCTTGATACTCAACAACATCGGCCATGAGATCAATAGCCCACCCTAGCAGACAACTCTCAGTAGGTTTGAGCTGCTTAATGAGCTCAACAGATTCCTCTTCTGTATTGCATTGCAAAACCTGTTGGGGTGAAAGCCCATCAAGAACACCAGATGGGAGCTCTCGAAACCAAGCTTTGATCAAACCTGCCAGACAGTGAACGTCAATTTTATCAGGTACAATGCCCCTGTTCAGATGTTCTCTCACATGTTCTTCTTCACTGTTGTGTGGATTAATCCGAAAAATTCCTTCTGCCTATCACAACATTAAGAGAAAATTGAATATCAGAACCTTGAATCCTTGTATCCAAAAAGAACATAAAATAGAGAATATGTTGTTCACCTTGAGGCCACCTAGTCCATATAATTTTTCCTGCATTAATAGCAGGATGGTTGGGACACTATTGCATCTTGTGTCATAACTCCACTTCATTGAATCAGCAGAAATTCCACATATACTGACACTGCATATTTGGTTAAAAGAAGAGTTATACAAACATTAACTTCCAATTAATCCAGTTGAAATGACAGTAAATTCATACTGAAAACTGTCTAGAATTGAAAACATAAACATAGTAAACTATCAGGAATACAGTTTGTACCAAACTATCATTGGAAATTTACTAACAAGGCAAGTCTTTCTTCTCTGTCAGTATCAAACATAGAAATCTCAAAAACCCTTTTCCCAGGAAAGACCAAATCAACTTCCACTCACGACATCTCTATATGGTGTTTCATCTCCTCTTTTCGATATTACACGTGACTTGCATTGAAACTGTTTGTAATAGAGAGTATATACTTTCAAGTTTGCATCTTATCAGCAACCAATATATAATGGGCTAACTTTAAAACAGCAACATTTGATAGTAAATCAGATCTAAACATAAACCAGGTGTCCCCTCAACAAATAAGGGAAGAAAAAAAAAAACAAACATATAAAAATCTGATATTTAAAACAGCTCATTCAAACCAATAAGGCTGAGTATTTGAATTTTTTTTCGTTTTAAACATTAAACCAAAACACCAATCATTAAAGAAAATTAAAAGAAGAAAAAGCAAGTAAAAAAAAGAGTCCTTTAAGTTGTTTATAGCATACCTTGCACTGGGAGCTTTACATGGAATTTCAAGCTCATACTCAACAGGAAGACCCAAAAAACCATGAAATTTATCGAAAGTGACATGAGTAACATGCTTGACATTTGTGGGCCATCCGATTTCCATGTGATGGACAGTGGAGATCACTTCTTGATCGTGCCTATCATCAATACGGCATGTTGGCACCATGGATTTTCTTAAAGCAGACAAAATAAAGTCCAACAAAGAAACCTGCTTACTCTCATCCTCACTTGCACAAGACTTCGACCTCTTCCCACCACCCTTTGTGGCCATAAACATGCTCTCCCTCTCTCTCTCGAACTTCCCTGTTTCTCTCTCTAGAAGAAGTTTGATTTGACTGTGTTGCATTTAAGTGGGGGGTTTGGGGGGTGTAAATGAAGTGGTGATTCGAATGGGCAGTAATTTTGGATTTGCCATTGGGTCCTTATTTTTGCATTAAATGACCAAATGGGGTCTGTGTTTGAAAGAATATTTCTGGTTTGCCACTCAGCTATTTAGTTATTCCTCTCTAAGTAGGTAGTTGGTTGGTTTTGTCACCTCCTTTTATAATAATTGTAGGTCTGCTGTCTTAATTAATCAATTTATTTATTTGGGTATTTTATTTCAACTTTCTTTTTAATCAACTATGTTTTTAGCATAAACTTAAAGAAAGGGGTGTAAGGTATGATTGCTTGTGCTTTCAATTTCTAAAATTCGTTACTTTAGAGAGAGTATAGAAAAAATTAGTGTTGGAGAATAAATGAGCATGCTTTAGATTTTGTTTAGATTTGGTGTGAAAAATGTAATGATTATAGTTGATGATGTTTTTTAGTTTATAATGTCTTTTATTAGAAATGTGTATGAATGTTTAGTATTTTTTTTTTTTATCTTATATATGGTAAAGTTTGTCATATTTATAATTGATGTAGCATTATCTTATAGAGATTGTATTTGAATGATGGAAATAGAATAGATATATTGAAGATAAGAACACTATCACAACCAATATACCTCATCACCAGGAAAAGGATTGTATTTGCTCATCCAATATGTTTTTATGTAGAGGTATAATAATCAAAACATGAATTAAATTAATTGGGATCCAAATGACAACTACAACCCTATTTTATTATACTTGTCAGAAGTCGTCATTAATAACGGTGACTTCACCTATTTTATTAAATCCCATTTTTCAACTATATTTTGTTAACAAAAAAAAAACTTAAAACTACCACATTGTATTAAAAAAAACCTATTAAAGAATGATCATTCGGCTATTTTGACAGAAGTGAAGGGTGATACAGACAATTGATAGCCTCCAGGGTCCCCAGTTAAAGCCCTAAAACTCGTTTCCAACAAAAGATGTGCTTTATTATGCCATTGATTTTAGATATAATTCAGATTTATAATAGTTAAAATATTATCCACTTGGTAATATAATCCATGCTTGGTTACCTATATACTAAACAGCAAAGCCCATGAATCATGGGGAAGGGTCCCATATCTTTTACTTTTGGCTTACTAAATTATCATCAATAATAAAATTAAATTCTTTATCATAATATTTTCTAGAGTATATCATAAAGAGATTTGATTAAAAATGTCAATTTTGCAATCCAAGGAAGAAGAGTATATTTTATTATGGTTTTGAGTATGTGTGAAAAATGAATTTGAATGCATTCAATTATACCCATTTGTCATACCCAAATCCATGTTGAGCCTAAATAACCGAAATGAAAAATATATACAATTCATAAACTTATTGTATTGGGGTTTAGTAACTTTATTATGCTCGAGCAGGAATAATATGTCAATATTTAAAAAAAAAAAATCAAGATAAAACGATATTGATTTTATCTAATTAAAATTTGGGAAAAAAGATTACTAAGTTTACATTATGATCGGTTCCAAGAATTTACCCACAAAATAAAATAGAACAGTTAAATAGTAATACTGATATCAATAACAAATGTACTCTTTGCAAACAATTAGAAAGCATGTAATACTAATCGATTCATATCCAATCAATGGCAGTATTGCATCAAAAAGTTTAAAAAAAAACAGACAAAAAAGAGAGCAAAGATTATAAAGCTAACAAGACAAGATAATGGGCTTCTCCCACTCCAACAAAATGTCAGTCATAATACAGAACAGAGGAAGCTAGCTATCTTCATCTTTTAGCAGCAATCCTCAGCATAGGAGAAATGATGCCTTGTAGTTCCAGCAAAGACTCTTGTATTCTGATCTCCTCTTTCACATCACGATTTAGATTTCTAATATGGTTTCTTAGTTGATCTGAAGTTCTTATATCTTCAGCCCTCAATTCAATAACCTTATTTGCCAATCTTGTCAAAAAACCAGCATATCTCGGAATCGTCGAGTATTTCTGTAGAAATGCCAATAACAATCCAAGCTCTTCTGTGTCCAAATTGGATATGCATTTCAGCAACTTCTTACGCGCAACCAACTCCTCCATAACAGCCACAACATTATCCGGATTCTTTCGATTTAAAGCAGCTACCAAAGCCTCCTTATGCCTAAACTTCTTCAATAGTTTGTCAAACTCTGTCATCTTCACTTTCTTTGGTCTCTTAATCAAGTAATCCCCCTCAGAGGGCTTTATGTTTTGCCCTCGATGGAAGTACCTAAAATACGATGGCCTTAGAATCTTCCTATGAGGTTCATCATCAACAATTCCCCAACCCACACCATCTCCCAAAACCTCACTATCCACTTTCCCTTTCCTTCTACCAATATACAATGTCCCTTTGGATGTCCCTATAACTCGCGTTGAACAATCTGGCGAAAACCCTACTGATAAAAGAGGCTCAGGAAACCTCATAGTATGAGTAATCTTGAACTTTGCATAATCAAACACCTTCATATACCCATCCAATGAAACACTCAATATCCTGTACTGGTCAGCCTCCTCTCCACCCCCTTTCCCAACTTTACCAATGCAAAGCGACGTAACCGTCTTATTATGGCTCTCCATGGAGTACAACAACTTACCACCTCCAATCACATCCCATATTTTCACAAAGTTGCCACCGGAGGTTGCAATCAAGCCACCGGAGGGCAAGTAAATCACACTCTCCACAGGTTTCTCATGATTTAATTCCATTACAGAACCTGCAGTTGACACTCTAACATCCCAAAGCTTAACTCTATGATCATAAGACCCTGAAACGAACATTTCATCACTTACAGGCGAAGCATCGCCACACCGCACATAATCCTTGTGCCCTAAAAGATTAAACACGCATTTCTCAGTTGTAACATCCCAATACTTAACAATAGAGTCATCTCCACCTGAAAACAGGTGGAATTTATCGGCGGCCCGTGGGTAACGTACTAACCGAGCTGCTGCTGCGTGACCCTTTAAGCGACGGAGATGGCTGCGAGACTTCGCATCGAACACGTGGATAGTACCTGTCAAGTCTCCGGCAGCAAGGAGCTTCCCGTCGCAACGGAAAGAGGCGGAGGCGGCAGTATTGGAGAATGCGGCGATTGTGGATTTAGGCTCGAGGGTTTTGCCGGAAAAAATGGTGACATTGGCGGAATGGGTGGCGGCGAAATCGTGAGCGTCAACTGGCGAAAAGGCGATTGAGTTTATAGGGTAAACAAAGGATTTCGATGGTGTAGTCTCGATGTCTTTGGGGATTTTGAAAGATCTCCAGTACTTGGATTCAGGGGTGGCAGTGGTTTTACCCGACGTGGGCCGGAGTTTCGGTTTAACCAGAAACGTTTCAGCCATTGATGAAGCAGGGAGGAGCAGGGGCTAGGGTTTTAGGGGTTTTGGAAATTGGAGAAGAATTACTGAAAAGAGGAATTAGGGTTTGCCACTATATATATGCGTAACAACTCGATTTTTTCTGCTCCCAACATTGATATTTTTGGACGAGTATTTTGATATTGCCAATTAATTTATTTGCATTATTATGTCATCTAATAAATAAAACCCCTACGCAATTAATAATGGAAATATATGTATAGTTTTTTGATATATCATAAAGTAAAGAAATATAGGTATTATTTCACTGTTTTAAACTAAAAGTATTTAAAGTAGATAGAAAAAAGCTTCCATTTCGAGGAAAAAAACGAAAACAGGCCCATAAAGTTTAGAACATCAAAAAAGGATGGAGCTATTATGTTTTTGTGCCTTTCATCTTTTAAAAAATGGTGTATGTTTAGTGAATATTGGGGTGTGTATAATTTAACATTACTAAAAAACATATATCGTTTGGGCTTTGTTTTAACATCTGCTTATTTTAGGTATGTGGTTTTACTTAGGTAGCCTGTTTGTACAATTAAAGAAGATTATATTTCTCTGCAATACAACATAATTTCAGGAAAAAAAAAACATTAAATTTGAAAAATCGATAGATATTACATATTTACATTCCATATAATCCACTAGATTGGCAGAATAGACATAAAATAAAGCCACCGAACCCAAGATTTTGTTTTAGACAAGCCTTACATTAAGGTAGTGTATACATATGATATTTAAGAATTTAAAATCCAGTAAGATTGTGTTGTACAAATTATCTTTCTAAAATTATTGAAATGAACAGCACACACTGACACAGCTATATATAAATAAACCTATCCATTCTATGATTAACTTACACTGAATTATTCTGTAATTCTCTTCTCTCAAAGTAGCACACAAAAGATGACAATTTTCCTCTTATAAATGCAAATTCTCTTCTATACACCAGAAAATCCATCTACCTAAAACTCCCAAGCTGTGTACAAACGACTGACTATCCTTCTGTGTGAAGTACAACACCAGTGTGCATTCTACTGCTTCGTCTCGAGCAAATTACAATTGTGCCCTTTAAGGAAATTACGTTGGAACAATGCGATCACATACAAATATCATCAAGTGACATTATATATAGGCAAGTGAACTTCTGTCGAGTTCAGGTTGTGGGCGACCTCTCGTAGGAGTCGGAGGTCTTTGGATGTTGAGCTCCTAGAGAAACCAGAATTCAATATTATCTTCTACTTAACAAGAATCAAGTATTTGACAGCTGTTATGAAAGAGAATCAATTGAGGAGGATTGCAAAGTACCTGCATCCATGTCTCCTCTGTAACTCGTTCTGGGGATGTCTCGGGTGATTGAAGAGGGGGTGGGAGTGGATGAATCAGTTTTGGGACGATGACTAGTCCTCTACCAACGACCAATATTGCTCCAGCATTGTTTGCCGTACCTGAATGTATTTACTTAATGAGATTGTAATTCGATGAATGGATGTGAAAATGGTGTGGCGACTTAGAATGCATACCACAATAGTTGGTTGCAGAAAAAAGGGTGATCAGTTGCCCCTGGGCAAATCGTTCGAATCCATCCATAACACACTCATGAGCTCTTATGATAAGTTGTAACTTGTTTTTCTTACAGAACTCCGTGACCCGATCGGGCTGCAGTAAGTAATTGATACACGGAAAGCATGATTTGTAAGTCCAAATGCAACATCTAACACACTAGAGAGATATTTTAAAACCGTGGGTTGACAGTGACTACACTTATCACACCGGGTGTAGTATCCACCATTGATTTCACACACACCACATGGATGTGTGATTGTGTACATATCAATGGAGGATAGTAAACCTGGCATAGTATCAACTGCAAAATCACTGAAGTAATGTAAATCAACATAAAATGTTTTGTCAAAAGCATACTCCAAAAGTTACAAGGCCAGGTCCTCTTGCATTTGGTCTCAAGCCCTCCACACTATCATTTTCAGTGGGATCTGACCTGAGAAGAAACGTGAAAGCATATTAGAAGGAATTAAAAATATGAGCTAAAGTATGTATGGTTGTGATGCTACATACCATAACAAGTCCATGAGCACTATTGACCCAGCATCCATGGTTATAGGCCTCTCTAGTTTTTCTATCTGTTCTACTGAATTTATTGACCTCCCTATTCCACCATGCATGCAGATGATTTTTTTCTCTATCAATGCAGCAAGGGGTAGATAATTAAACAACTGGTTAAAACGAGTCCAAGCCCAGATTCCATCACTTTCTCCCTGCATGAATGTCACAATTAACCTTTCATCAGATAACAAAAGTAGATGATTGAAATTGTTGTGTATTTGATTGAGTATATACCATTCTTTCAATACATTCAATGCGAAAACCGAAAAGTGCATTGATGTCAGCAGCTTCATGGTTTCCACGTATCAGGTGAACATTATCTGGATACTCAATCTGAAGTCCACAAACAACAAAAGTCAAGATGAGCAAAAAATATATATATATATATATATATTTGATGGGAAAAAGCATCCACAAGTCACTCAGAATCTTGCCTTAAGTGCAAGGAGTAAAGTTATAGTTTCCAAGCTGTGCTGCCCACGATCGACATAGTCTCCCAGAAACAAATAGTCTATGTAACTGAAACAGGAAAACCAGAATATAATGCCAAGAAAAGCAAAATCTTGACTATTGCACATTGAAAGAGAGAGTATGTATGAGTCATCAAACTCCGTCATTCAGCATACAGCATACATTGGTATTTAAATGCAAGTGTCTTCCATTGACTCAAGGAATTCGATAATTGACACTTGCAAAATAGAATGATCTGCATAACGGCTGTCATTTGGAGACAACAAGCCATTTCGAAAGTAAACTAGATTACTTTAGAACTACACACTCCACTTCAGACTTCAGTCTCAATTGAAATCACATCAAGAGTGAGTTACGAGAATTACAAGCCACATACATAGAAGCTACTACAGTGTCATTTTATCTGGTGGCAATGAGCTATTATATTTACATGATGCCTCAAACAAGGACAATCTTAGAACTGATGCTCCAAAAGCCATATAAATCATCTTCAACAGCAAAAACAGAGAGTGGTTTTACATATGGAGTACCACAGCCAGGAATGGGTCAGGAATTCTGAAATCCGTTTTGTCATCAAACGAAAATGAGATATAAATTTAATGAAACACAGGTGGGGCCAACCAAATAAAATTACTTTTCATCAAGCTGAGATCAGAGGCATTAGAACTTTCTTTTCCACAAGACCTTAATCCTTGTCAACTTGTTCAATCCTAGAATTTAAAATTTATAGGCAATAGTTTATAGCAGTAATTCTCAACAGAATTCAACTGACAAAGTGTTGCAGCTTTGAGGGTGGTGGGCATCATTGTAATAGTATATTGATTATTTGTATCAATTGAATGCTTAATACAAAACAGCACACCTTAAAAAGTAAATATGTCGTGTTGGATTCCATAAGCTATAACATGAAACTTACGTAATATCTCCGGCAGTAGAAGGAAATCCATATTCATCAAATAGCCGCATCAAATCACCAAATTGTCCATGAAGGTCACCAAAAACTTTGATGGGAGCCTTCAATTGAAGAACAGTTTGTTCATGCATGAAAATCTGCTCAGCAGCATAACAAAGCTCACCAACTTCATAAGAGTCCAGGAAAAACTTTCTGTTGACAGGAGGCTTCCAATTTCGAGGCCGCAGCAAAGTTGATATGATCTGCAGCACAAACAATAATCAATATCAAGATGAGCACAGGGATGAAATTTTATTATGTTGTTAAAAAAAAATTGTCAGAAACAACAATCTAATGAAACTTGCCTTTTTATGCAAGCCTTGAGGTGATCTCTGTCTCGCAAACTTTTTAGTAGGATTTGACAGATCGTTATGTGATGGTACCATCCGTCTACTTTCATTTTCAAATTGATCCAAGGATAACTGCCTAACCATACCCCCCAAATTCCCAACAGCTTCTTTTGCGACCACAACCTGAAATGTTGAAAAATATAAGATTTCAAGGCTCCCTCATAAAAACCTTAATATTTAAACCAACAAGAGTATGCATCATACCGCCCTAGGATGAAGGCGAACATCAGCCTCTGTGTCGCTGCCCTCAGAAGTAGTCTCTAAAGACTGTGAATTGCCATCTGATAAAGACGCTTCTTCAGGGTTGGCTGAAGCTGCCTGGGCTGATTGCCAGACAGCATTAGCAACCTCAGCTTCAGCAGCAGAGGCCTCAGCTAATTTCTCTAAGGAGTTTTTATCAACACTAGAGAAACAGAAAATTGATTAAAGTTCAGCAGTCATTTTTCTAGAAACATGAGAACTATCACAACGGACAAGGAAACAGACCCAAAAAATCCAGATGAGGGTGTATCAGGTCTATTATCCGGGGTTGATGTGGAGGAAAATGGAGAAAAATTAGCATTGTTAAACCTTGGACTACTACTCATCAAGGGTCTCTCTGATGGTGGGGAATTGATATCGGGTTGAAATTGAGAGTTCTCTGCAACCAGCAAATCTTCTAACAGGGTGTCTGCTGTGCAAAAAATTAAATACCTTAAAGCAGTTTGGATATATGAAAGTAGGACACAAGGATACAAATATGAACAATGTAAATGTAACTGTTGCATACACATCTGTTTTAAATTTTAGAAGTACAAAGAACTCCTAGAATCATGAAAACAATTGATGAGAATCATTTCAACCATTACTCCCTTCATTAAATGAAGATCATATTTCTCCATGTTCACAAATGGAACACACGTTCCTTAGTAAAATGTATAACTGTGCTTTCAATATGGAGTCCATTGGAGTCCTACAATTTGATTTAAACAATTCATTTTTGAATGTGTACAAAAAGTTCTCACAGATAGTAACCCTTGGTTGAATTTCTCTTTAAGATGCACCTTTTCAGATTCAGAAGCACTCAAACGAATAAGACTGGCGGAATGGATGAACTTCCAAAACAAACTCTAGTTTTGTGTGCTCATACTCAATAAGAGCATTCAAGAGCAGGAGGTAATATCTCATGATAATACATACAGCTGTACATACATTCTCATCCCAAAAGAGTGAATATTTGCCAAGATAACACCAGCTGTAATTATGTCCAATAGCCATCTTGATGAAACATAATATCTAAAATAAAGAAAAGGTTGTGCTGCTAAACGCAAAGTTTGTCCTAAATCACCATAAAAACAAGTGGAAAAAATTATCTAAAATATAGAAAAGGTTTATTCCTAATGGCAGAACTGACCTCCTTTTAAACCCCCAAAAATATATATTCGAACGCCAACAGATGCAGCCGCATGGCGACACCTGCGCATAGCCTCCAAAGAAGGATCTGGATCACCATGTCCTTTATTTCCCCGTGTAGTCACCAGCCCATTTCTATCAAGCCAAACTCCAGCAGCAGTATCCAGCACTACAAACAGAAACAACAATAGAAACATAAGGATATTCCTCAGCTGAATAAGTCCAAACACTTCCAATCAATTTACAATCAGTAAAGTGAAAATAAACTCAGAGAAGATACCTGCAATTGCAGCATCACCTTCAACTGCTCGCCCACCTCTAAGAACACCTCCCGTTACATGCAATCTAGCTCCAACAAAGACCTGATAAAATATGAAGAATTCTTCAAATGATAAAGAGCAAGCAGCAAATAGAAAAGGCTTATTGTCCTCCACTCTACAACACTAAACTTCTCTGCAAGATTGTTGACCTCCAAAGTTTTAAATCCTTTCACAGGCAAAACAAGACCAAAACTTTTTATAAAGTCGAGTTCAGGAAAAATATGAAGCAGTTAAGCATATATTTTTCTTTCCCAGTAATTGACTATGAAACCCAACTCTTGTCACATAACAATAGTTGAATAAGGAGTTTGTAGAAGTAAAATGTAAGAACCCAACCTCATTCACAATTCATTAGCATACAAAACACTGACCAAATCAAACAAGAGAAAACTTTCTCATAAATCAGATAAACAGACTCGAGTACAGATTTAAAATGACAGCAAGTAACGAACCTATAGAAAGACAATGAAAAAATAAGAGTATCATCTGAATTTCAAAGAAGCAGCAACCTTTAGATCTGACTTACCGCAGCATGCTGATACCGAGGCGAAGGTGACACTCCTGGTGCAAGAGTCCATTCCCAAAGACCATTCCGATGCATAAGTAATCCATAGGCATCTGCCAATGGCTGTACAGGGTACATAAAACTATTAGTATTACTTTAGTCAGACAGCCTCATGCTATGCCTCAGTTACCAAACATGAAGAAAATGACAAAGTACTCAGTTTAAAGGAGAATAAGCAAATATCGGTAACAGATCGAGCGAGTAAGCAGCTCATCAGAGAGCAAATCAACATATGACTTATCATGACCTGCCATATTGATATCTAAATACTAACTTCATATAATTGACTTTATTTTCTAAGTATTGCAAACAGACGGCAAATGGTAATAGTATTCCACTTGAATGTGTGCGGTTCATAAAAATAACAAAATGCGTTCATCCACCAGCCAGCAATATTTCAATTTGAAATATGCACATCTATTTTCTTTTATAAGTCTAATAGATTGGATTTAATCACCAGATCTAGATGATAAACAAATGGTTTATATCTCCTTGTGAAGAATAAGTCATACCGTGCCTGATGCATCTCTTCCACCACAAAGCAGAAACATTCCATCTGACCGAGCACTAGCCGTTGCATACCTACATAGATGATCAATTAATCTGTTAATGCTTGTTCATGAACTAAGAAAAAGAAATCCCTTTTGGGTGCTCAATTGCACCTCTGAAACCAATCATGATCTAACAGAGCCAATTAAAGGAGATCAGAAGATAAGGTCTACTGGCACACAAGAATTCAAGAAACAAGGAACTGGACAACAATTAACACCACCAGCCAATGACCTTAGTTAATATGGAAGATAACTCTTAAAAGATTTTTATGAAAATTAAAACCCTAACCAGTATATCAGTAATTTCACCATAAAATTATCCTAATAATACTTTCACATTTGCTAAAAGCCATGTCCAACAATTAAGGAAATTAATCATTGTCGAGCTGGCAAACATCATTATGACTGGAATTTTCAGACTTTGATTTCTTAAGCTAATAACACCACATAAAACTAGATTAATAACACTCCTTACATTCTGGCAGAAGGTCTATCACCCTCAGGATTAAGCCTCTGCCACGCATATGGTTTCTGGGCAGTGTCCAAAGCCCAAGCATCTGATAGTACTCTTTTACCTGTACAAGAATAAAAGAGCTCGGAGTTAGTGTCAGCTAATTAGCACCAGATCTACTGAATTAAGAAGTTTTTAAAACAATTCCAACATCCATGGGAAAGAGTTCAGTTGCACTGTATGTAATATATCCAAGTCAAATTATCATCCTATATTCCAGTTGAAAATGAGTCAGGTCACAAATGCATTGTCAAAGTGATTCTCTAAGTACAACTGCCTCCAGCAGCTAACAGCAGAAGTTCACTTAACGAAACTCATCATACAATACCCCACAACTAATCAAAGATCCAGTTGAAGCTTTCTACAACAGCCACTATCACTTTCGATTACCAAAATGACAATATTCTTCTGATGCACTAATAAACTTCTCGAGGTGCTTCCCCAGGATATTTTCCCTTATAAGTAATATAACTGCCAAGACATTTTCTCACCAAAAATAATCAAGAGCATTTTATTGACAACAGAAGGTTTGCTTGATCTCACCATCATTGCCACTGACTGTGACAAGATATCGTTGTGCGACCAAGTCCATGACATGTCCGTATCTTGGCCCTGGACCCTGTCCTTGAACAACTACTCTGACCTCCAAAAAAGATTACCAAGTCAAACAAAACATATATTTACTATGACACCAAAGAAGGGAACATGGAACAACAATCTCTGGGAACTCACCGATGCCACTTGAATTTGTCATTTGTCAAATCTAGCACATAAAGATCATCAGTGGAATGCCCTGCAGGACCTATCCCACCCTGGCAAAGGACAATATTCCTTTATCCAAAATAATCTAACCAAAAAAAAAAAATCATTTATTCAAAAAAAAAAAAAAATTCAGCCATTAAATCACCTGAAACACAACCATGGTGCCAACAGCTGCAGCCGCATGTGCAGCTCTAGGTGATGGCGGCTCACCCGCTGGTCGAACTCTAATCAAATCATTCATAAAGAAATAAGCATTCACTCTGGAGTAAATCTCAACAAATTGGAAATTAAAAATAGCAAAAACACATATTCAAAATCAACTGAAACAACAAACACACACACTAAAGACAAAGAAAACCTTGTCCATTTTCTAGTAAGTATATCGTAGGAATGAACAGAATTCGTCACACCATCCAACCCTAAATCACAAAACAAAAAAGAATTCAGACACCGAGTATAATAAAGAATAAAAACCAGAAAAGATGTAATCATATAGGAAATTACGAATGCCAGCAGCGCCACCGTTGCCTCCGCCAATTGCGGTGGCGCCTCCGAACAAAATGAGGCGTGGTCCGAGGGTCTTAGTGGCGGCGACGGCGGTGAGTGTGTGGCCACACCGCGGCCCCGGCGCGTCGTCATCAGTGTCCCAATAGCTTTCCAAGTACCGATACTCCGGCGCCGGATATAACCACGGCTTCGATCCCATCAACAAACTATTACTAAAACTAATCGACAATTAATCAACTGAAAAATGCTGAAACCAAAACAATATATATAATCACTCAGCAAAATCAATGAATCTACAAAAATGGAACCCTAGGACTGGTTGAAAGTACAAAAGAAACAGTGGGATCCAGAGTAGCAGCGGTGGGTGCCACCGGAAACTGGTCCCTCTACTGGAAGTGGTTGCCAGATATTTAGAATTCAGATTTTAGTGAAAATTTTGTAATTTCTTTTCATGGGTTTCGTTTAAATTACTGATAAATACCAAAAAGATGAAATTTTGGAAACGGGTTTTATCTATTGAAGAATGAAGTTATGATTGAGAACTGATAATTGAGATTTTTGGCAAAAAAGTGATGAAAGCCTTACTGGCTCTGAGTCAACTATTATTGCACTTTCTTCAAAAAAGTTTTCATTTCTCTCTCTTTTTTCCTTTTTTTTCCTCTTTTTTTTCAGAATAATAATGGATTCTTTTTAAAGGAAAGTTCGTTAGTATAGAAAATATCTGGAATTTAAAATATTTAAATATGAATTTAACTTTCAAGTCCTATTTCAGATACATTACAACAAATATTTTTCCATTTGAATATGAAAGTTTGACCTCTTTTGTTTTTTTCTTTCAGATTAAATTCCTTTAGTTGTACGTGTTAATTCCATAATAACGTTTAATTGCTCAATGAATATCTTGTATACGTAAGTAATTAGAATAAGGATTATTCACGATATGGATCATCACATAAGGCTTTTTTTTTTTATGATATGGATCATCACATTAGGCATATTTTTTTTTATGATTTGATATTTCAAATAAAATGTTGGGGCTGGTAATTTATTTGTAACTAATATTCATATTGGATGAGGGACGTTTGAAGTTAAAATATATACATACGACAGAGTTTAATTTAAAAATCATAATTTAAATGTCTTAAATTCCATCTCTCCTGAATTCACTCCTTTTTTAAGGACAATTAAAATTTAACCTTAATCTAAAAGTATTTTAAATATCATTATCCTGAATGGAGTTTGGTGCCTGGAAGACCAGTTGAAATAGGTTTTTCCAAAAAATTTCCTCATTACAAAGTTGTATTAATAAGTTACTAAAAATAAACATATTTTTTCTAGTAACACAACAAATTCGACAATAAAAATGGTAATAGCCTGTTTATTTTAATATAACTAAGTTTGATTTTTTTCAATAAATAAATAAACATTTATTGGCTATTATATATCATTTAAGGTAAAAATCTATATTTATTTTAAGTATTACAAAAATAAAATGTCGAAGAATACTAAATAATGTTGTTGGACCCCCCAGATTCGAGTCCGGACGAAACACATGACCTAGTCGGTTTCCATGGATATTCGATCGAGCACACCCGGTTCGACATGTATGAAGGTACAAGACCCGGCCAGCCCTTCTGGAGAGCCAAGTATGATCAATGCTCCAACCAAGATAGTGCACCGGGCCTGCCACCAAACGACCAGCCTAGAGTCGATCTCACAACGACCCTAAAAGAGCATGTACCGACCAGGCCAGAATATGGCCCAAAAGAACAGGAAAAATCCGACTACACCCTTGGAGGGTCTGATAGGATGCTCCTGATTAATAGGAGAAAATGGAGAGGAAATTAATCTCACACTTCCTAGAAAGTAGGCAAAAATTAAGGGAGAAGTGGATATGAAATAATAGAAATTAGGACATTGAAAGGGTTCGAAAATCATTGTATTCAAGTACAAAAGAACTCATTTCTCTTACATTTATTAAATACGATTCTGGCCGGTCACAACAAACCGATCAAAATTAACCGATCTAATTTGTCCGAGTAGGCTCCGGACACAATGTTTTCTACACCTTTTCATTTAATTTCTTTATCTGATTTAGTTCATTGAAATCAGATTTTCCTAATTTGAATATTTGGTTAGTAATTTACATCTAAACAAATTTCAACGTCAATAAGTAGATATTTCAAAGATCCAACCATGAGGCATTAATATGTTTTTCCTTATAAATAAATTATTATGTAAATAATATTACTACTTTATATAACACAACAAATATACGACAGTAAAATTGTTGCAGCTTATTTATTTTAATTAATAAACTATTAATTTTCAAAAAACTAATATGTAATCATTGGACATCATACTTCATTGTAAGATAAAAGTAATTAATTATTGTCAGTAATTAAATTTGAAATTTTGATTTGGACTTTACACGAATGTGGCATGTGGAAGTTTATTGTTTCTGTCCATTGATCATTAAGATTATTTAAGAGGTCATCATCAGTTACAACAATTTATGTTTTACATACAATTAGTGATTTTATTAATGATGGAAAGAAACACAAAGATCGTAGTAATAAAATTTGGATGTGCACGTCTTAAAGTAATTTTCTCGAATTGTTATCTTTAAATTAATTAGATATAAACCTCAAAGTGCATTATTAAAAATATATATATATATATATATATATCGATTTTGTTAGGATTCTATATATGATTATTATTTTTATGAGAGTATAATAACATTCATTGCAATTGCAATAAGATAAAAGTTGTGGTGTAATTGATTATTATGCTCTACTCACATGATTGTTATGAGTATATGATTGGTGTGGTAATTCTAAATTAAATTATTTGGCATGATTATATTATTATATATATAGAATTATGATAATATTTGTTGGGAATTTTCCCAGCATCCTATCTTAAGTCGGAGTTTAAATTGATCATGGCTCTATCAATTTCGAATTCGTGAGCGTAAATCTACATAAGTGTAAGGTATTAAAATTGCGTCCTATGTCCACTGGATATTCTTTTGATGTAGTGGACATAAGTATAAGACATTAAAATTGTGTATGCCCACTAGATATCATTTTGAGATATCATTTTGATGTAGTGGTAAAACACTTGATGGTCAAATAATATTTTATTAGCTTATTGCGATAAAATATTCTGACATGGTATACATTATTTTTTAAATTCTACGTATAATTCATATTTGGAACTTAACTGTTAAATGACATAATATTTGTAAGGGTTGATTTCAATTAGCAATCTAAACTATTTGATTTTTTTTAATGGGTGTCTAAACTCAAAATTTTTCCGATCAATATCCATTTTTTTAATTGCTACCTCAAATACATATTTTTTGGCCAAATTTTGTTGGAAAACTTGAAAATGCAATTCACCTTTAAATATTAGTCAATAACTCATGGTTCATATGTCAAAATGACCCTTATTCGAAACTAAAATAACCCCAAATTGATTTTATGAATCTCATTCAATTCGATCACAAATTGAACTACAATCATTCTAGGATTTTGAACAAATTGTATTCAATTCAAGTGAAATCAATCAAGAACCGTTAAATTAACTTAAAGTTATAATTTGATTTCGAAATATGATCATTTTGACATTTTAATCATGCATTTTTTACTAATATTTGGAGGTGAATTACATTTTCAAAATTTTCGAAGAATTTCAACCGAAAATTATGTGCTTAAGGTGGCAACCGAAATTATTTTAAGAAAATGAGAAGTGATAAAAAAAAATTTGAATTTAGACATCTACTAAAAAAATCCAATAATCCAGGTTGCAATTTGAAAAGTTATTTGTAATTATTTCTTCAATCCAACCATCCAAGTCATGTAAAGTGAACTTTAATTTGTAGGCTAAAATCTAGTTTGAACTTTGAACTATTCACATTTTTTTTTAACTTTATCAATTAAACCTTTTTTTTAATTATTTAAATCACCATCTCAACTCATCGGATTTTGCACTACACTTATTTAGCCCATACTTCATCGAGATATGTTATGTGCAATTGTATGTGCAATTTGAACTTTATTTATTTATTTATGTATTATTAAACTATACTTCTTGAACAGTTCTTTTTTTTTTAATTGCATTTTACAAATTCTGTTGAATATTCATCAGTATATTATTGTGTAAATTATCTCGGAGATGTAGTCAATATATTATTAATTCAAATGATTGTAGCTAAAAACAATAATAAAGAGAGAAATATAAGCAGATGGTAAAGTCCAGAACTTGAAAAGTTTAGATGAGAAAAATTTTATCCACATTATTAATATAATTATTATACACCATGAATGATTAATATAATGTATGATGATAAATAAAATGCTTAATTGAAAAATACACGAATTTTCACAAATTTAAAAGTTCAACAAAAACTTTAAAATTCAGTAAAATAAATAATAAACTTAGCATTACGTTGCAATTTGAATTGTCGTCGTTCTTTGAATGAAAGTTGTAGATGTGTCTACCAATTCTGTCGGCTAGTACGTTATCATTTAAACAAAATAAATAAATAATTTATCCAAAGAAAGATGAACTAAAACATCAATTGGATTCCTAGAATTTGAGGTCCGGAAATAATTATTTTTGTAAAATTCAAATTGAATCTGTAAGTCATCATGACAAAAAAAAAAAAAAAAAAAAAAAAAAAAAGGAAATAGGTAGAATTTGTAGCTGGGTATATTTAGTTTCCAGAATTAGTTGACCGCGGTTTAAGAATGTTTGTGCTAACACCTAACCTAACCTTGAATTATTCCAACATATTGAAATCATTTAATTTGGAGTAATTTCTTATATCTCATGACCAGTGACTATAAGAATTGACAACTTTCCAGAACCAAGAATAAAGAATTGGTCCCAAAATCAGTTACAGAAAGCACCTAGTTATGCCCACCTAAAATAAAATTATAAGTATATCATAGTAGTTAACTGATGCTCTTTTTTTTAGATACATATGAATATTATGATGATGTCTATTTAATGTTGAGAGCTCCTCATTTTTAAACAATTCAGTATTTCTCAGAGTTTAGATATATCCTATGAAAATTGCATCAATCGATTTAATGTGTACTGATTTTGCAACCTATCTTTAAAGTTTTCCAAATAGCTTTTAATTGTTATCGAATTTTAATTAATACACTCTCTGTATCCATGGATAAAGAGTCATTATAATTAAGGAAAAAAAGAATACCTTAGTCTCAAAATTTTCATAGTTACAAATCAGTGCCAGTGTCGAAAAAAAGATTGAAAAGGCCACATCCTCTGTAACTATCGTAAGGACATAATGGCTAAGCGAGAGATTAGGAACGAACCTACGAATGGCGTTGTTTGTTCATCACAAGGATGCGAAAGTCTGAGCTGTTTTAGGGGCAGGGACTGGGAAATGCTGAATGCACCTTGTTAATTTCAGTAACTATTTCAGGAGTAAGCTCGACTCTGCAACCATCGAGTACCTCCTCGAGCTGCCACACCTTTGTGGCTCCAAAAACAGCACTGGCCACAAGAGGGTGTTTTAAAACAAAAGCTGCTCAAAATATCCCAAAAGAAAGATGCAAAGAGCCATGCTGTCAGTACATCAGGATAGGCATACAAATAAATATAAAAAATATTGCGCAATGATACATGCAATGATGGATGTTTCATCAAGAACAATGCAAAACTCCATGTTGATAAATACAATGACAAAGGGCAAGCTGGCTAGAAGAACTTGGTTTACCTATTGATAAAGATACAGGATGGATACCATACTTTCTGGCAATGGATATATATAACTGTGACAAACAAGTAGATATGACATCAGCAAAGACATTAAATACTTGTCGATGCAATTATGCATCCCAAATAAAAAATACTAATAGTTTACACAGGATTCCCTTATAGAATCATGCAGTATCTCTAATAAATCACTTGGAGATATCGTAGAGTAACCACAAGATAAATAGGATTTAACAAAAAATGCCGCAGAAGCTAAGCCAATGATGAAATATTACTATTGTAGCGTTAATGATGCATATACAAAGCAACATGTTCGAGAAGGATAAAGAAAGTGAGAAGACAGCCATAGTTGAAGCAGCTGAATGCTCACATGTAAGTTGTACAGTGAAATGATCAATCAAAGTGATCCATTCATCATTAAAATCAAAGTCTTGGTCTGATCAAGTAAATAATGAGGAAGCAATCAAATTTTGCTTACTTCGGTGGCTTTTCTTATGATATCATTTGAAAGGTTATATCTCGATTCCCCTTCAGCATACCTTCCTGAAAAACACACAAGCAAACAGTGTCATATAATAAAGTGGCAGATGCAGAATCCCAGAAAAAGGTGGACGACAAACCTTTGAAAAGATTCATGCGAGCATCAATTGGACCTTTATCATGTGAGAGATACTTTCCAGAGAGAATGCCCATGGCCAAAGGGCTGTAAGCTAATAAGCTTACCCTAGAGAAAAAACAAGAAACGTTCTAATGACAGCCAGAACACTATAAGCTTTTATTATTTTTTAAGAAAGATCTCAGACAAGGCTTCCAAAGATTACATAGAATTACTTCAGATTAGTGGTCAAATCCCATAACATTGAGGAACTAAGGTTACTCCTTTTCTTTTTAACATTTCAGCTATCACACCATGACTTGGCAAGGTAAACCAATGCATATGCCCTCTGCTTAAGAAATTTAAAGCTCCTTCATATTTACTCAACTATACATAGGAGGCTCAAAAATCAAAACAGCACAATTGATTTGTTGTGCTTTTAGCCAAGACAAGGAAGAAAACATTCAATTAAGAGGATTTAACAACAAATCATTTACAAAGCCCAAATGAAAAGTTCAAGAAGATAAAATACCCAAAATATTGGAGACAAATCAGTCAGTGATTATTATGACCATTGTCAGAAGAGGAGGTAAGAACATGATATATAGAAGCAACTGAAAAGTTAACCTCCAGTAAGAATGGCAAAACCAAGGGGAAAAAATGCACTTATGGATTTATGATGGATAAACAATGTTACTCTTGTTACATGGTTTGTTTATGTTTAGAAGGATAACAATCTATATCCATTTCTTTTCCTGTAGTTCTTATACTTCCTCAAAAAGGTATTATTGATTAGAAATAATTCTCACAACTTTTTGCATGAACTAAAATACACCAATCCAACATTGGCAAAAAAAGCAAAATTCCTCAAGAGAGTTATATAAATCAAATTATAATTAATTCATAAAGGGGTTTAAATTAACCAAAAGATAGTTAGTTCTATATCCAAATCCAAGTGCTTTGGAGTTCCAAAGCTTACTCAATGTTGATTGATAGATCTTAACTATTCATCATATCTTTTATCAATGTGTAATTTACATATACATCTAAAAGTCAACTGACATTCAGATTATCACAATATTGTCAACTACAACAACCAATTCAGTATAAGCCCAACATATCATGATGCTCTCATCATTTAATGCATATAGACACAATCTCTATGAACAGAATACAGATTAAGGAAATTTCAAATAAATACCTCTCATGATGACAGCACTCAGCCATCCCAGAATCAAAATTTCGGCAAAGAAGGTTGTAAGAATTCTGGAAACAAAGAAAAATATCAACATCTCGAATAGAGAGGGGGGGGCGGGAGCCTCACTATTCTCGAATAGAGTTAAACCATAAAACACCTGCACAGAAACTATCCTGGAATTGCAAGAGAAGCCTTCAGCGACATGTAGGAACTTCATGAGACCATATGGTGTCTCATTACTGAGTCCAATGTAACGTATCTGCAAGAAGTACTTTAGACCCATTGAAAAGAACACAGCTCCAATATTGTTAACAAGAAGGAAAATCCACCCTGAAGGACCACTGACCTTTCCAGCACAGATAGCTTTGTCTAGAGCTGTAACTTGTTCCTCAAAACTCACAGACGAAAAGGTTCGGCTAGGGTCAAATTCTGTTTCTCCAAACATAGGAACATAGCTGCATAAACACTGTTGGTTGTAATGCCAGAAATACTGAATATAATGCAGTTATGTTGGAAGACGAAGCCTGTTGGAAGCTCTGAAGTCATATTAATGCAAGACAGTACATTGATCCTTACTGTGCAGAGAGAGAGAGAGAGTACGAACCGGTCCGGCCAATGAACTTGATACAAGTCAATGTAGTCACTGTGGAGGCGCAGCAAACTGCAAACACATAATTCCCAGTGAGTTCCAAACAAGTGTAAAATCACAAAGGTAGTAGCTAAAACTCGGAGCACGGGCAATAAATCCACTGAAGCTAGTCAGGGGAAGTTGCATTAACTACAATCTTATCAGTTACAAGTCAACGAAAGACAGATCAAATTGAAATATATAGAATAGTGTGATTCAGCTCAACCTATTGTCAAGTGCCTCAGATATATTGCAGGAGTCTACGCTTGCTGGTCCATTTCGAATCCAAGTCATTTGTCCTGATGGCCCACAAACCTATCTTCACACAGGTAAATACGTTTTTCATCAAAGTTTGATCAGGTTGCAGGAATCAGTGGTAGATCATGAAACCATATTCTAAAAGAGATAACCATTCATTCAAGTAACTTGAAAAACAATTTAAAACATCTTGGTCATTGTGCATTGCTAAGTTCTACCAAGTCATGTCCAATGACTCTCATTTAATTGGAAGCTGGTATTCCATGAGTTAGAAAAAATACTTGTTTGTATTTCCAGGACTCATAGAAAGGGAAAGTGACACAACATGGATAAGCAAAGAATTCACCGTTTGGCTGAATAAGGTTATAAAATGATATGAAAATGGTTGTATATATTTATTATTTTTTTTTTTTTCTTTTAACCAGCTTTTGAGCACAAGGGCCATGGAAGTTGGGCCATGTTCTACTACATTCAGGAGCTAGTTGTCTCTTTTACTGGGCAGAGCTTGAGACAAGCTTCAGATGATTCAGGCTAAGAGTGTGACATAAAATTAGCTCAGAATTTCAATTCGATAATGAAAACCTTCTAAGAGAAACCTCCACATACAGTCATCTTGATGACATAAACAAAGTCAAGCTCAATTTATACCTAATAGCAGTATGACCTAAATTCCATTCTTCAAAGATTACTTACATTAACCTTGATACTGCTTCTACAATATAGAGATAATTGCTTTTGCGCAACCAAAAAGAACATCAGTTTCAGCACATTATTTAAAGAGCTGAACTAAATTGATGAAACCTTCGTAGCAAGAACTAAGCGATCTCGTGGGATATTTCGTGTTCGAATCCATCGTCCAAGATACTCCTCACTCCTACCATGAGTTTCTGCACGCTGCGGCACAGGATACCTACAACAATTCTAAAGTTTAAAAAGAAACAGATCGAAACTACAAATAAAGAGCAACGTAGATGACATTGTACATTTCGGCGGAGTCGAAGAAGTTAATTCCGGAGTCGAAGGCTTTGTCGAGGAGCTGAAATGACTGCGGCAGCGAGTTCTGCTCGCCGAATGTCATGGTGCCTGAATCATAACAGAAACAACTATAAATCAAAATTTCGAGTGAGAAATTGAGAATTGAAAGAAGAAGAGGATAAGGAGATATAAACCTAAGCAAAGTCTTGAGACAGTCATATCAGGGGCAAGATTGAAAAGCGGCACCGCCATGGATGAGCAGAGCTAAACTCTTCCGCTGCATATGAAGATGATAAAGTGCTTGTCTAACCCGGGAAAAATAGATATATATTTAATCCTAATTTTTTACTCATTCATAAAACTATTTTATTTTAATTCTGTAATTTAAAAACATTCGATTTTAAAGTTTGATTGCTAACAATAACAAATTACAGTGATATGTTTGATTTTATTATGAATAACATAAAGTTCAATCTTGAGAGATTATGTTTAATTTTATTATGAATAAATTACTTTGTTAATTGAGGAACGGCACATATTTTTCATTTTGATTAAATCTTTTCCCAACAAATCTATATACTGATCAAACCAGATTGCTGTAAATAAATGGTCCAAGATATTTTTTCAATCAATTTTATGCAAATGTAATCAGACAAATAAAGAAATATATCTTCTACACATTAAGTGAAAGTAAAATACCTTTTAAATTGAAAAGAAGATTTTGAACATTAATATAAACTTGCTATATTTTAACTGAGCATATTGTTGTAGAAAATGCAGAAGTAAGAATAAATAATAAAGAGTTAGCCAAAAAAAAAAAAGAGGCAAAACCTCAATCAATTAAATAACTTTAGCAAAAAAAAAGGTGCAATAAAAGGAATTAAGAATAAATAATAAAGAGTTGGCAAAAATAAAATTGATTTCCTTAAAACGACTGTATATATTCCAGCAAAACCAAAATTAGGGTTCAAGCATTTTCACAACCCCATTACATTATCAAAAACCTTGGCAGCCTCTACCCAAAACCAGCCTAATTCACAATCAAAACCCTAAAATTCTTGAGATGCAGAGCCAATTTCTTTGTCCCTTCCACCAGCTTTCTTCGGCAACAAATTCTGATGAATATTTGGGAGCACACCGCCATTTGCAATAGTCACATTCCCCAGCAGCTTGCTTAATTCCTCGTCATTCCTCACTGCCAACTGTATGTGCCGAGGAACGATCCTGTTCTTCTTGTTATCTCTTGCCGCGTTCCCCGCTAGCTCCAAAACCTAACAAATTTGATTTGAAATAAGAGGTTATGCACAATTTCAACAAAAATCAGAGGAAAAAAACGATTTCAATCGAAAAATTGGAAGAATCCAAAACCACTGAATCGACACAAAATCCGTGTGTAAATCTAAAATAAAACAATAACAACGATTAACCGGCGACTACCTCAGCGGCGAGGTACTCGAGGACAGCGGAAAGATAAACAGGGGCACCAGCTCCGACGCGCTCAGCATATTTACCGGCTTTGAGAAAACGCGCGATTCTACCGACAGGAAATTGGAGGCCGGCTTTCGACGAACGGGAGACAGATTTGGACGATTTCGGTTTGCCTCTGCCGCCCTTAGTGGTTGCTGCTTCTTTGGTACTCATTTTCCGGCCGCCGAAGATTGAAATTTGAGAAACCCTAAGAAGAATTGAATCGAATACTTTGGAGGTTTTTGTGAGAAGTGATAAATGAGAAGGGTGCGAATGGGAGATTATATAGGGAGCAATGGTGGATTCTGATTGGTTGGTTGGATACGGTGCGGATTGCCAGCCTGGCAGTGGGAATTAGTGGAGCGAAAAGCAAAATGGTTTTAAATTTATTTTTCTATTTTGGCGGGATTTATTTTCTTTGTTGGGCCCAAATTAAAGTGTAGTGGGCCGGGTCCAATCCAATATCCATTAATGTTGCATTAGAAAAATCCTTTGTATAAAGAAAATTGTCCAATAACCCAAATCATTTTTTAATGGACTATCTATAAATGGACTAATTTCAAGATTCGTGACTAGATGAAATATTTCAAAAAAAGGAACAAGTTGAGTAAACCTTAAAAGAAAGAAGATTCTTTGATGGCCTACATTTCTTTTAAATATACTACACGATCAATATCATGTACAATGCACGAGCTTTTACTACATATTTTTATTAATGGAAGACAATTTTTTTGTAAATAAACAAAATGACGCTAGTGAATGATAATGTCAAAGATTGATGTAACAAAAGTATAATTTCATTGTAATATTTGTGAGTTAGAATATAAAATATGTAAATCTTTTCGTAAAAACCTTTACCACCTCCTTAGCCACACCCGATTTGTCAAGCCATATCTTCATCAAGTAGTCCAAAACTTAAATCATAGTGTATTAAAATATTAAAAAGAAAAATTAACGAAGATATAATTTTCACGTCACACAAACACAACTTTATTAGGTTAAAAATCCCCAACTTAATTATATTTGTTGCAAAGAGCGGAGATATGGTTTTGTTGTAGCCAACCTTTGATGTTTCGTGGGCTAAAGAGCTTTATTGGATCACTATTATCTTATGCTTATTGGGCTTTCAAAAAAGTTGGGCTCATAACCCCCTCTCATATTTATTTAACAAGCATCATAAATATTCGAGAGAATCAAATCATTATTATATCTAATATTTTTTCCAAAATGTCCTCGTGATATTTAATATTTTGTAAGTTTGACCTGCAAGTATGAAACCAAAAACTTTCTTCGTGACTTAATTAACATTCTTGTTGGCTTGTTACTTTGGCATCTACAGGGAATATTCTTAACCCAAAGCTGGTAACAATTTATTTTTTGTGACTGGTGACATCACGGAATTCATTTAACAACTATAGCAACTACAAATAATCTTGAACCCGTTTAATTAAATAATATTTTATGGAAATAGATGAAAACCCACTGACTGATTAAATCGCCATACATTTTATACTCTAATAAATACAAGCCATATATCTAATGCTCATTAATATATTCATAAATGGAATCATTATAGTAAAATAATATTTTATATTATTATATAATCAATATCGTAAGCAAAAAAGGTTGTTTTGTTTTTAGCTATGATGATGAAGGCATGAAATGACATTCCAACTAATTCGAGCATTATTTCACATTTTACACATAATTAATCAAATTGTGTCACTCTTACTTACATATTAATTAGTAATTAGTCACCTTAAATTGATAAATGGTCAATATATTTCAATCTAATTGAATAATAAATATTAGAGGAAGCAAGACTTGCAACTTTTGTTCCTGGCCGCCGTGGCAAAGGCATGATATTGATTTTAAACAAGTTTATTCATCATTGGTTCTACGACTCACAAATTTATTAATAATGTTATATTTATATATAAATTAAATGAGTTATAGGTTGATTAAGAATTGATTAATAATTTTATAACTTATATAGTATATCTTAATCTGTTAATTTACACAATTTAGGTCATGTCCTTTTATATGAAAACATCAGGAGAATCAAACATAATTCTAGTAATAATAACGAAACTGTATGCAGAATTTCATCAAACATCGTTTAGATTGAAATCCTCCAACGCAAAAATACTAATTCTCCTAGTACGTACTTTAAAACTTTATTAATGCATCACAAGCCAGACACATGATACCTAATTTATCTAGCTACATATTATTCTTATTAATTTCCTTGCCATCAAAGTGGACTTAAATAAAAATAAAAATCTAAAGTTGAATTTTGAAAGGAAAAGAGTTAGATTTGAATTTCCGTCAAAAATACTTCAAGGACTCACAAAATAGCAGCCAGGAATATAATATTCATCACAAATATCAACCATCGCTTGTTATATTGTTTCTTTCCAGTGAAGAAATTTGTTCTTGATTTAAAAAAGTTAAGAGGAAGAAGAACATAATTGTTATTTAATTTCACCAAAAGTTAAATAATACCGTCTTGTGTATATAATTTTGGGAGATCATATCCAACTCAAATCCATTTTTACTAGACAATCTCTATTTTATAGATCATACTTAAGGTCATCTCATGAAATTAAATGAACGAGACGATCTCACAAGACTTCTACTTTTATTATTTTGGTTTGAAATCAGCCTCTTTTGAAGTTGTTGAGGCCTTTGTGTTACAAAATCTTAAATATTCCATACATTAATTCAAGAATATTACTCAAAAGAAATCACAAGAATACATCTCTAACAGTATGATCTCAACTCCAGATTAATTTCTCAGATTGTACAAATTTAATTGATATTGCAAATAAAACCCACAAAACTTGTTATGTACACACATACATCAATCTCCAATTGAAGATCAAGAAAGAACATTCTTGAAAGACTCGAGGTTACAATTCACCATGCCTTGCAAGCTCTTAAGACTAGCTTTAGCCCCATGAGAAAGAAGATACATAGCCACCTCGACATGGGCCCCCTCCACGGCCCGAAGCAGAGGCGTATAGCCCGAAGCATCGAGCAGATCCACTCGGGCCCCATGGCCTACCAGAAGCTTTACACTCTCCAAGTGGCCCTTGAATGCAGCCCTATGCAAAGGGCTCCAACCATTCTGATCCAACCCATTCACCTTAGCGCCTTGAGCCAAGCAAGTCTTCATCGTATGAAGATCGTTAATCCTTGCAGCCCTCTGCAACAAGTCTCCTAGATGCAATGCATCATACACCTCTGAATTGCCATTCTCCACTGCCAAGGCATAGGCAGTCTTGCCTTGCTTATTCACCGCGTATTTGGCGAAAACCGAGTGGCTTAGCAGGCATTCTATGGCCTCGAGATGGCCTTCCTGTGCAGCGTAATGCAGTGGAGTGTAGCCTTCTTCATCTGTGGAATCTGTGTTGCTTCCAACCGAGACCAGAAACTGGATTGCCTCGACTTGGCCGTGGATTGCTGCTAGATGAAGAGGCGTCTGCTGTCGAGAATTGAGTGAGTTCAGATCCAGATCTATGTACCCTAAGCACAGGATTTCCATTACGTCCACCAGGTTTCTAGAAGCTGCGATATGCAGGAAGCGATCGACCTTGTTGTCGATGGCGAATCCGGATTCGACCAAGATTTGGACAGCCTCTGTTTCTCCACGCTCAACAGCTAAAGACATCAAAACTTCCTTCTCCCTGTCGTTGACGTCGGCACCGGCCTCGATTAGGGCCTGAACAAAACGCGATCTGCCATTTCTGACGGCGACTCTGAGCAGGGAGGTGAGCTGGGACTCGTCGCAGCGAGATATGGCTTTATCGAACTGGAAATCGATATCGAGGTGCTTCAAGGGAGGGGAGGTGAGAAGGAACTCTGCCACGTGGGGGCCCACGAAGGAGATTGGGAGCGTTGCGTCTTTGAAGATGTGTGGTCCCAGCTTGGAGAAGAGGCGGCGGAGCTCCTCCTGGTTGGCTTTTCCGGTGGGGAGCATGGAGGAGCGGACGAGGACGGCGTTGGGAGGGGAGGACAAGGGGGGGTGGTCGGAGGGCTTGTTCATGAGGAGAGAGAAGGAGACGGTGGAGAGAGGAGGGATGATAGAGAGAGAGAGGTTGAAGGAGAAGATGGAGGGGTTTGAAGAGGAGAGAGAAACGGCCACAGGCATGGTGTGCATGAGGTTGGTCAGCTTGAATTTGTGGCAACATTTTTGGCCTCTCATGAAGACCAAGTCTATCGCCGGAAAGTCAGGTTTGATCAGCCTGTCCATGGCCGCCGGAGATGGTGGTGGTGGTGGTGAGAATGAATATATGGTATGGTTTTTTCTTACATCAACACTTTTGTTTTGTGAATATAGTGATGGTGGAAATTAGGAGAAAGTGATATTGAAGAAATTCGAAAACTGTGTACCTTTTAGAGCAACGTCAACAAGGAAAACAACAACCTTAATAATTTATGTTTGTAACAAAATGATCAACAAATCCTACTTCTTGACCAGGTCACAAACCAAGTACTTGCTCATTTTTCTTTCTTCTCTCTCTCTCTGGCCTAGATCCTTCGTTTGAACAAGTATTACAAAACTCCACTTTCACGTCGCAAAATATGTTTTTTAAACTACAAATGTAATGAAATATTTATATAGTTTTGATTATAACTCACGTTTGTTCTCTTATTTCAATATCCTTAGTGTACATAATATATATGGAGAATTGTTTAGTCATTTGACTGGTCAAACAGCATCAATGCGCAACTTCTGAGAAATTTAGAAGGTCTTGTCTTATGGTAAAATTAGTCTTGTCTCATGAAGACTATTGAATACTTTCTCATTACGCTGACAAAGAAACAATAGTAATACTTTTTTTTACATAATTAGTGAGATTTGATCTCTTTATCTTATATTGTAATTGTAATGAATCTATGACCATCTCATCTTTTTGTCTCCAAAAGATTCTTGTATCTCACTTGGGAACAATGATGAACTTTTTCCAAATAAATTTACAATGTATCAATTATAATAAGAATCCAAATTGGGTCTTAATGGTCCAATTTAATATGCCCAACTCTCTCTCTCTCTATATATATATATAATCACCTTCTAAACATCATATGATATGTGTGTAAAAATTTCATCTTTTTAAATATTATAATTTGAAATTAATGATTGTATTAAATTTGTGATACATCAATTTTTTTTAAATATTATGATTCAATATTAATAATTATATTAAATTTGTGACACGTTAGCCGATAATTGATAAGATAACAGACTTTTGGATTTATATATATACATATGTATCTGATACAAGCAAGAAAATGTTGGAAATTCTGGATTAATTCCAGAATTTTTGCTTTACTTTGAGCATTAATTGCACATGAGTTTTAAAATTCGATTGTGGCAAAGTAAAGTTGGAATGTGTTCACCTCCATGAGAGGTTCATGGCGGGCTATTGTATGCCTAAAACGGATAAAGGGTGAATGAGAATTGTGTCTCAAAATTGCATGTTTTGATCCATTTTATGAGGAGTTATCCCACATCGGAAAAATCAAGTTATTTCTCTCTATATATATTATTTTTCCCTTTGGTGGAGGTTAAGAATGCTTGACAAGTAGGCTCTCTCTCGTGCACAGGAGCGCAGGGGTGGTCCAATCTGGGCTCTCGGACCATAGACTGATGAGAATCATCAGAAATCAGTCTCCCTTCTTATTCCTCATTTTATGAGGAGTTATCTCACATCGGAAAAATCAAGATATTTCTCTCTATATATATTATTTTTCCTTTTGGTGGAGGTTAAGAATGCTTGACTTTTCCCTTTGATGGAGGTTAAGAATGCTTGGCAAGTAGGCTCTCTCTTGCGTATAGGGGCGCAGGGGGGTGCAAATTATGGTCCAAAATCAAGTTATTTCTCTCTATATATATTATTTTTCCCTTTGGTGGAGGTTAAGAATGTTTGGTTTTTCCCTTTGGTCCCATATATTATTTTTCCCTTTGATGGAGGTTAAGAATGCTTGGTTTTTCCCTTTGGTCCCTTTGGTGGAGGTTAAGAATGCTTGGTTTTTCCCTTTGGTGGAGGTTAAGAATGCTTGGCAAGTAGGCTCTCTCTCGCGCATAGGGGTGCAGGGGGTGCAAATCATGGTCCAATCTGGGGGCGCAAGGGGGTGCAAATCATGGTCCAATCTGTCCTCTCGGACGCTCTTCCTTCTGTCAGTTCCTTCTGTTTTGTGATACCAGTCGGGCAGTACCCAGTTGGCCCATAAGCTAGAGTGGTTTTTCCCTTTGGTCCCTTTGGTGGAGGTTAAGAATGTTTGGTTTTTCCTTTTGGTGGAGATTAAGAATGCTTGGCAAGTAGGCTCTCTCTCGCGCATAGGGGTGCAGGGGGTGTAAATCATGGTCCAATCTGGGGGCGCAGGGGGGTGCAAATCATGGTCCAATCTGTCCTCTCGGACACTCTTCCTTCTGTCAGTTCCTTTTGTTTTGTGATACCAGTCGGGCAGTACCCAGTTGGCCCATAAGCTAGAGTCCATTAAAAGAACACCTTCTGTTTTGTGATACCACAGTTCGCCCATAAGCTAGAGTCCATTAAAAGAGAACACCCAATAATTAATAATCCCGCAGGTACTGAAACCATTAAAAAAACACCCAATAATTTATTGGGCACTGTACGAAGTATTTGAAATACGGGAAAGAAATACCATTCAGGTAATATTTCCAAGGGGGTTGCAAATGAATCTGTCGGTTCACCAATCATTGATGGTTCTAGAACCGCTAAGCCTACGTTACATGCAATAGTACCTAGAATTACTACTGGAAAAATATATAAAAGATCGTTGGGCCACGCGGGTTCTCTGTAATAATTATGACCCATACCTTTAGCCAATTTAGCTCTTAATACGGGATCATTCAAATCGGGTTTTTTTTGTTATTGGGATAGGTGAATTCTTATAGATCCATCCCCCGAAGGAACCGGACATGAGAATTTTTTATCATCCGGCTCGAGTAAGACTCTAGTTTTCCTTCTGTTTTGTGATACCAGTCGGGCAGTACCCAGTTCGCCCATAAGCTAGAGTTAGTACTTAACCTCTGAACTTCGTAGTCATTGTATCCTGGGAAACGGACACCGTGGAACCTCAAACACCTTAGGAGGTGGCTCGTTTTCCTTCTGTTTTGTGATACCAGTCGGGCAGTACCCAGTTCGCTCATAAGCTAGAGTTAGTGCTTAATTTTGAGCTTCGTAGCCATTGTATCCTGGGAAACGGACACCGTAGAACCTCAAACACCTTAGGAGACGATGAATCTGTTTTAAGAAAACTGTGCAGGCACAGTTTCCTTGGTTTTCTTTTTCCAGCCATTTTCTTCCAACATAAAATAAATCGGCATAAATGAGACATATTACGAATTCATGTTTACAGACTAAATACATTTGATAATTCGTTAAAATAATACCAAAATAATAATAGTCCGTTACTTGGAGCTAAATAACTTACTTTAACATGCTATTAATTATTTACAACCTTTTAATAATTTTTTCTTTTCAATATTTGAAATTGTACAACTCATCTACCTTCATGTGACATAAATGTTTCTAATATAGTATTACTTCCAGTTTTTTCACTACTATTTACTTTTTGCTCAATATTTCACTAGTGATGAGAATAAAAAAAATTAGTAAATCAGAATTGATAGAAGATTAAGAGAAGAAGTAAATTCTAAAGAATGAAATATTATTTATTAAGGAGTGAATAACTTCAAGGAAAAGACAATATTTCGATTATTTATATTTATCATATAAGATAAGAGTAAATAAAACAATATATCGCTAATACAAAAATCCTGATTACATGAGGCAATTAGGCCCAATTAGCCAAGATCTGCTGGGCAATATATGAAAAATGAATTGCCACAAGAATTGATGCGCTTGCAAAAAATAAATATTCAGAGTTTTGATAATTTTCAGCTATCCATATTTATACAATTCTTGAACAGCTAAGTTTTCCAACTTTTTTTACTTCTTCTTAATTAGCTGCAGCTCATAAGACAAGTACCAAACTTTCAAAGCTAGTTATATAGGCATTGTTAATACTAGTAATTCACCCGATGCGCAATTTATTAGTTACGTTGATAATGTATAATATATACAATTTGCTATAATATAATGAAGCTGCAAAGATTAAGAGGTTATTTATAGCATCTTTTATTATTTTAAATACCTACAATATTTAAATATATTTTTCATATATCTTTTATTTTTTTAAATTGTATTTATAGTTTTCGAAAATCATTGTATAAAATAAAAAATCATTTGATAGTTTACATCATGATAATATGTCAAAATTTTATAAAATGACCCACGAATCCTAATCCTAATGCCTCCTTGCCACCCCCACCATCCTTTAATTGAATATAACTGAAATATTATAGAAATATAATTAGAATTCCAAAAATAGTTATATGCATAAACAACTGTTGAATAGTAATTGTTTCATTAAAAACCTTGTTGATATATGTATTGGGATGATGCACTATACAATATAGAGGAATTACTTAAACAAAGATTTTTGTTTTTCTTTTATTAGCCATGAATATTAACACACCAATAAGAGACTTGTACAGTGGAATTTAGATATAATTTATAAAAGAAAAGAATAAATAAAAACCCAAAATTTGAAATGCAAATTGATCACAAAAATGAAATAAATAAAAACATTGCATTTTATTTCCCTAAGTTAGGTTTTGGTCCCACACTCCCCACTGGTTTCTATTACTTTGTACATCCATAGGGCTGTAGATTAATTGATCGAGTCGAATATATTATTATTCTGTTTGAATTGTTATGATGTTATATTTAAAAAATGTATTTGAACTGTTTGAAAATAAATAGAATTGATCTTGAACAAACTTCAATCAAACTAAATAAAAGTCGAACTGATTTGACAACATTTTCAAGGATTACTTGAAACACAACCTATACATGATGTGTTGCTATGCAAGAAAACAGGTACACATCTACTTAGGAAGACCCAAATTGGCAAAATAAATGATACTGACAACAATGAAAAACAAGACAAAACTGAAAATTAAGGGCTCCATGTTTAAGACATCTGTCCTAAAACAGTACTTCATATATAATATAGAATCTCAAGAAATGAGATAATGGTTGATGTACATGTCTTTGAGATTAACTTGTGTCTTTCCTTTTGGCTTTAACCTTAGATTATGAAGCTGAATTTGTACAATAAATACGTCTTATCTCAAGTCCTATTCTGCTATCAAATATGTGTTAATATAAATATACATATTTTAAATTCAAGTTTGACCGAACTACTTAAGCTTGATTATAAAATAAAATTAAATGTACAAATTTTCAAAAAATTCGAATTTTTGCACAATTTTTCAAATTTAGCATATATCAAATCATGAATTTAACATAATTTTACAATTTGTAACACACATTGCGACTCGTTTTGCAAATATTACACGATTTGGAACTGTGTGGCATCCATTATGTAAAATTAGTTAAAGACGTTTAAAATATTTCACAGAAAATTAATGGATGGTAATATGAATTGCAAACTATGCTAAGTTCGTCATTTATTCACTAAATTCACAGATGTCATGTTACTTACTTATACCGAATTAACCAAAATATTAAAAAATACTAAAAAGAAAACATATTATAAATGGATGGTAATAGAAGATTTTAACCGATTTACTAAATCTGGACTCAACTCTTCTTTTTTTTAAGACAATCTTTTCATAATATTTTTTTACGCAATGCAAGGTACTTAATTTAATTAATTAAATTATTTAAACCACAAAAAATTACATAGCATTTTTTATTTTGTTGCCCTTATGACGTGCTAAGTAATTCTCGTTGTGCCAATAGTGAACCCTTAAATTCAAACTCTAAGAAAACAAGTCATCAGCAATAATTATGGGCTTCTTGTCAACAGGCCCAACTCCCAAGCCTTGCACTGGAACCACGTTTGGGCCTTTCGGTTTTCTAACAGTAGAAGGCCCAAGATAAAAAAGAAGAAGAAGAAGTTAATTTAGATTTAATTAAGTATGATAAATTCTCTTTTAAAAAAAAGGTAAAGTAAGATAATTAGGAAATATCATAAATTTATCAATAAAAATAAGAGCCTTGATTTATGGGGAGAATGCTGGATTATTAAGACATCTTTAACGATAATCCCAACATTAAACTGTCCCGAGGCTGTTAAGTTTTTTTCTTTGTCTTATATTTGTCTTCTCTTTTAACTTTTTTCCAAACGACATTTTTTTAATTCATTAAACAAATAAATACAAACTCGTTACTGAGTTTAAAGAATCAACCTCAATATAATTGTCTTACTTTTCATTTATATTTCCTTCTTTTACACGTATCACGCGAGTTCAAACTTTCTTATTTTATATTATTAAATCTGAATTATATATTGTTACTTTTTCTTTGTTTATCTATATTTTTCAACAATTATAGCACGGATCGAATTAATTCTTAATGAATAAAACCCTAATTTTATATACGTGTCAACCTACAACTCGTAACACACAATCAAAGATTGATTTGTAAACATGAATATGAGTTGGAGCTTGAAGGTCTATAAATTACTTTTTATTAAATTATATTTTTAAAATTGTCACATAAATTATTGTGGTTAATTCCTCCAAACCAAAATATATTGCCCTAACCATATATAACTAATATATACAATATAATATATATTGAACTACCTAATATATTTGTATGTATCATAAGTGCACAAGAAAATAGTGCAGGAAACAACGTGGGGTTGTTTCATGTTGTGGTAATGCCATTGGACGATGCAATACAGTCACGCGTAATTAGGGTTAATTCTTTTCTAATCTCTGTCTTTACCCAATACTACACACTTCCAACTATATATATATATATATAATCAACCCTAATTTTTAATGTCTTCGTTCATCCATTTTACCCTCTTTTTTTGTCTCTTTGCCCCACTTCATTTTTTATGTTATATATTATTTGGTGTTCAATGTAAATTAGATGAAATCATTTTAGTTTAAATATTTGAGAAATATATATCCATAGGGGATATATATTGTGTTTCTTAACTTAACGTGACTAATACAATAATATAGGTTGTGTTCAGCTTGATCAGTTGTTATTGATTATGGAATATGAATGTTATTCACTTGATTTATGATGTATACTCAATATATATATATATATATATGAAAGTGTTATATTTTCAAAAGTACTATATTAATACCTAATTTATAACAATATAAACTTTTTTTACTAAGTCATGATCTTAGTAATCAAAGCACTCGAGATTTCAGTTTTTTTATTTGAGGGAAAGTCCAATTAGTCAAGTCTGTGCTGTTTTGTCAGTCTATATTTGTGCGAATTAATAATACTTTTTTTAGAAAAAAATAATGATATTGTCTTTGATATATGACAAGTATTTATTTTTATAAAGTTCAGTTAACAACTCAAAACTATGTGCATGGGAGAACAAAGTTCAATGAATAGTGCTAGTTATCGAATTATTTTAGTTTTCGACAAGTTACATTGATCATAGCCCATAAAGACTAATTTTTGGCATGGAGATCAAATAAATTTAATAATAGTGTTGAGAGCTTTTTGACCAGATTGATAAAGTTTAGTCAACAAGTATTCTGATATATATTTGATAGGCAATACTAATAATAAGATTCTAAAAAAATAAAATAACAATCTTATACTTTTTTTGTTGGGTATTTATTTATAAAATTCGTATCACTAAAGTAATCATATTATCTTAGTTGTGAACTCAACTGTACACTACTCCCCCACAGTTTTAGTAATTTCACTTCAATGTGTAAATTAATTATGTTTTAATATTTTTTTTCAATTTCGATAAAATAAATAATTGTCTTTTCATCAAGGTAAAATATTAACTTCATATAGTTTATTTAAAAAAAATTAGAAAGAAATGTTGGTTCCATCTATTTTCACTTTTTTTTATTTAAGATAATCTGAACTTTATTTAAGGCTGGATCATCAAAGGTGTATAAAATATGCATGTACATATATCGATATAAAATTAGAGAACTATTAGAACTATATATGTATATTACATTATCCGTAAAATATATTTTACAGATATAATGTTAAATTTTACTTGTGTTGTGTGTGTGGATGAAACAAAAAAATTGTTTAATTATCAAATTCACTAAGACGTAAAATAGAAAAACAATTGAAGTCATATAATAAAACCTCGTTGTTTGATCCATATTCTAAATCCCATAAATATGAGCAAATTAAATTAATTAATTAATTAATTATGGTATGTGTTAAGTGGAAAGGGGGATGAAGTTGAGCTAGGAGAAACCACCAAAAAAAAAAATTTGGTGATAAAAAAAAGGAACAATAAATAGCAACGACTCTACTATTTGCAAATGAAGCCAAACGCTGTTTCCAGTTGTTGACCTAACAAGCTAAATGCCAAATCTGACTCACCATTTCATCTTTTTATTTCTTTACTTTTAACCCCCTGAACTATTCAAATTTATAAATCTGGCACGACACATTTCACTCCTCCAAAAAGGAAAAACAAAAGAATATCAATCATCACATCAGATCAAAAGCGTCATAATATATTAGTAGTTATAATTTTGTAATTGATTAACAAAAAAATGATGGTGATTTCTAAAATTGTAATTTAATTTCGATTTTTTTATGTTTCAAGTTTTAAGTATAACTGTTTTAGATATTTGATTTTTCTATTAATTTAAACATTGGATCTTGTTGTTATTCAGGATATTGAGTGAATCTTGTATAAAACGTATGTTTTGAATAATTTTTTTTATTCTTTTATAAAGTGTGAATATTTATGTAAACCAATGTAAATTTATATTAAAAATAAACTACGACAAATTGGAGATAAAACAGTTACATATCTTAATTTAATTTAAACCATGTTTCTCTAATTTGTGGTTTTTATTTCTTATTTAAACTACAATACTTAGTTTTTTCTTTGGGTTAATAACATTTTCCCATTCGAACTATACGTGGTTTTACACTTTTTGGTATAAATTTTTAAATGTTGCACTTTGTCATATAAACTTTAAATTTGTTGCATTTTACGGTATTGAACAAATCATAACGGTACACGTGTCTTAAATCAACGGCTATAATTTGTTTAATACCGTAAAATGCAACAAATTTAAAGTTTATATAACAAATTGCAACATTTAAAAATTTATATCAAAAAATGTAAAATCATGTATAATTTGGATGGAAAAATATTTTTAACCTTTTTTTCTTTTAAATATATAATATTTTTTAAACACTCAATTCATTCAAGATGATCATTTTGTAACATCCCCGTGTGTCGAGGTTGTCATTCCAAATGGTCCACGTCAACAGGAAGTCTAGAAATTGTCTCCTAATTCGAATTTTGAAATTAAAAAAGGATAAAATTATAGAAAACACCTGTAAACTGTTCGTGTTAAAAAAAAAAAAAAAAATTAACATTGATCATACTTTCAGATATTAAATAACTTCTTTCAAATTCTCTACCAACATCAAAATTTGAACATATCTTATAAGCTACAAAATATTTTATTTAAGCATTTCAAAGTATTTATAACCATAAAATGAATACTCTCTCTTTTACTGGTATATAATATAAAAGACTAGTCTAAGTGTTTTAATTCACATCCGTACAATCTACGAACTCAATAATGTTGCATGAAACAAATCCAATTTCTAGTAGTCCCTCTCAATGAATGATGATGTCATGTTCCGGGTTATATATGATATTAGTGTAATAAAAAATAAAATAGAAACCAAGAAATAAACAAGAAAGATTTAGATAATAAATGTATAATAATGAAACGTTTAGCGATGTGGCGCGATCAAGGCAACATGTTTGGTTTGTGGGATGTGTGTGGCACATACTTAGCCACCTCCACCTCCATATGCTACAATTATTAATGTCCCTCCACTTCTCATTAATACTTTTAACTATAATTATTTACTACACCTGCCAACATCCTATACATCCAATCCAATCATTTTGGTTATTAAATTAGTTTGAAATTGTGTTGCCTTTGTTAATTGGAAATTTATAAAGATTAAAAATATTTTTCCTTTCAAATTATACATGATTTTATTTTTTATAAATTTTTTAATATTACATTTTGCTGTATGAATTTTAAATTTGATGCATTTTACAGTATTAGATAAATCTTAATCGTTGATTTAGACACATGTATGGCTATAATTTTCTTAATACCATACAATGTAATAAATTTAAAATTTATAGGCAATGTACAACATTTCAAAATTTATATAAAAACATGTAAAATCACGTATAATTCAAATGGAAAAATGTTATTAACCATATTTATAATGCTAAAGACATAAACCAAGCGACCCACCAATCAACCTATTTTTCACTAATCAAATTTCAAATTTGTAGATTAATTCATAATCTAACCGTATGAGTCATATTCATACATAATATACAACTAATAATAATAACATGATTATTTAAAACACAATTTATGATTTGATCCAAAATGTACCGCTAAAAGCTACTCTAATTTAATTGTATATTAGGTATGATTATTTATTTATAATGTACCTATTTTTAACGGATAGTGATACTTCCCCAGTTTTCATAAAAGCTACTCTAATGTAATTGATTTATCTTGTTTAGCAAATAAAAACACAAAAACTTTTATATAAATAGTGTACGGATCTAGGATCCATACACTTAACTCAATCCGATTCACACGCCCTCCACGCGCACTCCACGCGTTTGGATGAGTGCATTCAAACACATCCAAATTCGTTCCAGGTAGACCTTTATGTTATGTTAAACATATTTTTATGTTATGTTAGTCATACCTTTAGAATCTTTATATTATATTAAGCATACACTTATGCAACGTTAAGCATACCTTTATTTAACGTTAATCATACATTTATGATTTTATATTATATTAAGCATACCTTTAGGATTTTTATGTTATGTTAAGCATACATTTATATTATGTTAAACATACCTTTTAATTATTTTAGTCATACCTTTTAATTATATTAGTTATACCTTATGTGTTATATAAAAGTATGACTAATATTAATTAAAGGTATGCATAATATTTACTTAAAGGTATATATGTACAAATTATGATTTTTTTGTGTTGAAATTATAGTTTTTTCGCCAAAATTAGAGTTTTTTTAAAAAGTTAAAGTATTACATAAGGTATGCTTAACATAATATAAAAGTACGACTAACATAATATAAAAGTTAAGATAAACAAAAAAAAAAGATGCACGGATTCGGATCGAATTCGACCCGACCCGACTCACATTATGTGGATTAGATCCATACGACACATACACACAAGCCTCGTTCAATAAAAAAAAGGGGTTTCACACTGCGGGAGTTTTGCATTGCACGTGCCAAACACGTGTCAATGGCTTTCAATAACCAACCCTGCAAAACGATAAAACTCAAACCCCAACCAAAACAGCTAAAAGAAAAATTGGGAGGAAAAGTTGGGAGGCGTGGGCCCCGTACCAGAGTTCTGACAAAATAGCGTGCCATCACGCGTTACCCGCTACGTGACAAAGACGCGTCGCACTCCGTGGTGTGATTGTAATTTCGGAGTAAAAGAGGGGGCTTCTTTGTCACTTCGATCTCCATTTGTCGCCACGTGCATTGGCGTCGGCCGCACGCAGGAGACCTCTTGTCTGTATTTGTTTCTCTCTTTGTTTTTAATTATCGTTGAAGTACGACTATCTATACACCCTTTTTGGCTACCTCCAAAACTTTCTCTTTCTTCTTCCCTTTTTTTTTGTTTGGATTTTTGTTTCAGAATATTATAACAGAATCTAAAGCATGAGATGTATTATGCAACTCTAGGTTTATTATAAGAATTTCCCATTGATCTAATTTTGTAGGAAAAATTTATAAAATATAGATTGATTTATGATAATTATCTTGTAAAATTATAATCGTATCGTGAAACAAATTTTTTTTTAAGTAAGTTTTTGTGTTGGTAATAAACTATTTGTTTGGTTAAATAAAAAAGATAAATTTATTTATATTTCAATAAATTATTTAAAGAAAAAAACTTTAAAACCATTCAATTGAGAACATCAAATAAATAATATTCATGAGGTGACTTATTTTAGTTGCTTTGATTGAAAAATCTAAATACATTCTGAAAATGTTATTTTAGTTGGAGTTGAAAATAAGTTACTTAAACTTGATTTATTAGACTGTAATATACACTTATAAAAGGATATGAATACTTCATATACGGCTTCCATAAAATATATGATATTTAACACTTAATATAAAGATAGAAACACTTAGAATACAATGTTATTCTTTTCCTATGTTGGTGAGATGGATGGGGAAACAATTCCAATGAGATGATGATACTTTCATTGTTAAAGCAACATAGTCTATATTGTATGAGAAATCTCATATTATATCAAGTAGACTTACAAAGTAAAATTTTCACTCTATATTATGAAATTTATACCACCTATTCATTTATTAAAACAAAATAAACATAGAAGACTAGTTCAGTCTAGTTGGCTTAAAAATTGATACTTCCCATAGACACAACTGGAGTTGTCTTTAGTGGTGGATCGCTTAGACCACTCCCATTTCTGTAGAAAATAACAAAAGACAATGCATAGGAACAAAAATAGGAGCAATTCCACTCTCACATCAAACAAAAATGTTCTTGGCCAAATATTTTTGGGCTTTAGCCTTTTATAATTTTATAATTCTCAAAAGATTAAAAAAATAAGGAAAAAACCAATGTAAAATAGAGTAATTGCGTAGTAAAAAAATTGGGAAAATTCAATGCTACCTATCCCTAAGATCATTGGATGTATAGCATGTGTTAATAAATAAAAAAAGGGATTTTGACAGCTGATTGATACCGTAATAAAGGATTTTATGGATAATTTTGGAATTAATGATAATAAATTCAGTTGGAGTATTTGAATAAATGTATATAGTAATCTATTGGATAAATTTTATAACAAAATCTAATTTATAGATTAATTCTTAATTTTAGATTCGGATTTTAAAGCTTCTCAATAAGGGACTTAATTTAACATTTTTTCTCAATTTAAGGCTTGAAATTTAGATTGAGTTCTCAAGATAAAATTTCATTTTTTTTATTTTTATTTATAAATTTATTTATATTTCAATATGTATTTATATTTTGGATAAATTATGTCAAGTTAGTGCGCTTTAAGAACAATTTTCATTCGACTTATCTTAATTTATACGAAAAAAGAAAGAAAAAAATATAATTAATTTAATTCATAAAATATAATTTATATTAAAATCGATTTTCTATACTTTTATTCATTAAATTAAGAAAATAAAAGAATCTTTATCTTTTTAATTGCATTTATTATATATATATATATAAATTAATACAAGTTAGATGAAGATCGTTCCAAAATTATACGGACTTGTCTTAATTTATTTAAATTATAAATACATATTAAAATATAAATAAATTATAAATTTAATAAAAAAGAAAAAAAAATGAAATTTTGTCTTGAATTGAGAACTCAATTTAAATTTGAAGCCTTAAATTGAGAAAAAATATTAAATTGAGTCCCTTATTAAGAAATTTTAAAATCATGATTCAGAATTGAAAATTAATTTATAAATTGGGTCTTATTATGAAATTTATCCTAATATATTTGATATCCAAAATTATTATTTAAAATTTGATATCCAAAATTATTATTTAAAAAAAAAAATGAATGGCCGGACCCTTAGCCCGACAAGTTGGAGCAACTAGTTTTTTTTGTAAGTAAAAATATATAAATAATATTTTACAAATTAATTGGTTTATTTATTACAGATGTCAAATATGCGAATAACATCATATGACAGTATATGTATAAACAAGAAATTAAAGTGGCACCGATGTGGAACATGTTGAGTTTGAAAATAAAAAAAATCTATGAATACCTCAAACTTGTATATAATTTACAAAACTATATCCAGAAAAATTGAAATTTAATCCTAAAAAAACCTTTTCAAATATTGTAATATAATCATAATCTTTTGAATGTAGTAACAAAAGAAAAAAAATTATTATACAATTGTAATTCAAATCATCATTTTTTTCGATGATTTAAGTCAATGAATCTGGTTGATAGCCACATTTGCCACATCATAAACCATATAATTTTACAACTATTTTTTCTGTCAGTATAAAAAAAACATCATCATTTTGAGTGAATTTAAATTTAAACCCATCAAAAATAATGTCGATTTAATGGAGGTTAAAATTGTGATTGAATTCAAAATTATGTGGCTTGTGAATTGTGATGTGATGTGTGACGTGACTATTTTACTTGATATATGGATTCAAAACGTTGTAGAATATAGTCGTGATCTTATTCAATAGTAAATGAAAATTGTTATTTTTTTCTGTTGCTATTAAAAATATGTATTTAATTAATATTTTTGAAAAAATTACAATTTTTATTATTATTTTAATTAGACATAAAATAAAGATTGAACAATCAACAATGACGATACAACTTCCCCATTCCACCATCCAAACATAACTTTATTATCAACCTATTAGTAATTAGACTTAAAAAACACATGCTTCCTATATATATATATATATATATATTGTTTTCTCTTTTTTTCTTTTTTTACCTTGACTTTCACATTTTATTTTGACTTTGAAGTGATAATACTAAGAAAATAAAAAATTAACGGACATAAAAAAGTAAACAAAAAAAGAAGAAAAAGTACAAAAAATAAAAGTGTAAAACATAGAGCACTAGGTAAACAATTTTTATTTTTTTCACGAGGAAGATTATGAATTTCCTTATTAAATTTGACTCTAAAAAATTGAATATCCCCTAAAAATGTTTTTAAGAACACAATTTATTAAAAAAAAAGTGAAAAAAATGAAGAAGAATATCCCCTAAAAATGTTAATAAGAACACAATTTATTAAAAAAAAAAAGTGAAAAAAATGAAGAAGTGGAAATAATAGTTGGTGGGGCCAATGAAACAGTCAATTCCATCCATCCTCCCTCCCTCAAATTGTCGTGTCTCTCTCCTCTCGTCGTAGTTTTGCCTTTGACTCTACCCCTCCTCTCTCTCCCTCTCTCCCCCCTATCTATTATGGTAAATTCACGCGCCACCCTACTTTCTCTCTCTTCTTTATCTACCATTTAGCCTATATACACACATGATTTTATTTTATTTCCCTCTCACCCAGTCTCTATTTGGTCTTGATCTTTTCTACTTCTGTTGTGTTAGATAAGTGAAGCCCCCTTCTGTCTCCAGAATTTTTTTAATACTGTCTTCTTCTTCTTCTTCTTATTTTTCTCTTGTTCAGAAGTCTTCAATCAGAGAGAGAGAGAGAGAGAGAGAGAGAGAGAGAGAGAGAGGGGTATTTACCTATTTGGGGTGGAGACAATTGTGGAAATTCCATTTTTCGGGGAGATCATTGTTTAAAATTTCAGAAGAGCTGCTCTGTAGCAATCCCTTATGGCGGGCAGTAATGAAGTAAATGTCAGCGAATCAAAGGTAATCATACGTATTTCTTCCCGTGTTGCTCCGAATTTCATGTTTTTTGTTGTTTTCTGGTTCGAAATTAGGGTCTTCTCCGATGTGGGTTTTTGAAATTTCTTCATATTTTGTCTGAATTATTTTGATTAAAATTGGGGTTTGAGCTTGTTTGTCGATGGCGAGATGAATTGGAGGAAAGTGGTGTGATTTATGGTTGAAGATTGAATCTTGACCTTTTTATATCGAGGTTCTGAGCTGATTTTTTTCTATTCTTGTTTTTCCCTGTTTTTGCCCTTTATTTTCGTCTTTGTATGTACCTGCTGACCACTGACTTAGCAGTCCCCATAAACCGATTTTATGCTTGTTTGTTGGAGTTTTTTAGGTTCTTTCTCCACTTTCACATTTCTTTCTTTTTATGGATATACATGATTTTTATCATTCTCCTTTTCAGCAGTTTCCTTTATAGTTTGATTACCTTAATGGGTGATTGATGCTGATTTGGTGATGCTTGTGTATATCTGATCAATCTTTCAATCTCAATTTCACTTTGACTTTTACTTTGTGCTGTGATTGATGAATAAGGAAACCTCAAGTAAAATTGACTCCTTGTGTCTGTGCAGAGGGTGGTTCCTCTTAATACATGGATCCTTATATCCAACTTCAAGCTTGCTTATAACATGCTCCGGCGCCCTGATGGTACGTTTAATCGGGATTTAAACGAGTTTCTTGATCGCAAAGTGACTGCCAATGCTGTTCCAATAGACGGGGTTTACTCTTTTGATGTTGTCGATCGTGCCACGAACCTGCTTAATCGTGTTTATTTGGCCTCTCATGATAATGAGCCTCAAATGGGGATTGTAGAACTGGATAAGCCCTTGAGCACCACTGAGGTTGTCCCTGTGATTGTATTCTTCCATGGGGGAAGCTTTGTTCACTCCTCAGCCAACAGTGCCATCTATGACACATTCTGTCGTCGCCTTGTTAATACTTGCAAGGCCGCGGTTGTATCTGTGGATTATCGTCGTTCCCCAGAACACCGGTATCCCTGTGCCTATAATGATGGATGGACAGCTCTGGAGTGGGTACACTCGAGATCATGGCTTAAGAGTGGGAAGGATCCTAAGGTTCATGTGTACTTGGCAGGCGATAGTTCGGGTGGTAATATAGCTCATCATGTGGCGGTCCGAGCTGCAGAAGAGGGTGTGGAGGTATTGGGTAATATTCTTCTTCATCCTTTGTTTGGGGGGGAAGAGAGAACAGCTTCTGAGAAAACATTGGATGGGAAATACTTTGTAAGGATTCAAGATAGAGATTGGTATTGGAGAGCTTATCTACCAGAAGGAGAGGATAGGGACCATCCAGCATGTAATGTATTCGGGCCTAGGAGTCGAAGCCTAGAGGGACTAAACTTTCCTAAAAGCCTGGTTGTTGTGGCTGAATTGGACCTTCTTCAAGATTGGCAACTGGGATATGTTGAAGGGCTCAAGAAATCGGGGCACGAAGTGAAGCTCCTTTATCTTGAAAAGGCGACAATCGGGTTCTATTTCTTGCCAAATAACGATCATTTCCATTCCCTAATGGATGAGATGAGAAGCTTCATCCGATCTTAACTGTTAATACAAATATAAATTGGGTCACAGGCAGGCATACATAACCGAAGCTTGACTTTTTTTACTCAGGGTTCTTTTTATAGCAGTTATGGTGTGTAGTAGTATGATTGTGTAGATGTTTACTTCTTTTTTGTTGTTGATAACTCGTCATTTGTGACACGTCTGCATGGATATCGGATTCTGTGCATTTGAAGGTCGGTCGTTGCTGTGGTATCCGTGGGTGGAAGAAGCATTCCATATCGGAAGCTCAGTAGTTGTGTTTGGTTTGAAGGGAACAAGTCGTAAGACCGTGGGAGTTGTATGTGGTGGGTGGGTGCTAGTAGATAAAAGCTAATTCAATACATGGATTGAGGTAATCCATGCTCTTATCATCAGTATTTCCACTCGTGCTTTAGAAATATATAGAATTTTTGTGTTTATATGTAACAATCCAAACTTTTTTCCTAATATTATACTAATTTTATCATGCTCTTTTCTTCTGTTTGATTGTGTATGGCTGAATCAGATGACACATTTATGATCATATTCTGATTGTCTGAAAACAGAATTCTGTGATTAATGCTATGATTGATTTGATCATGAAAAGTATTTTTGTGGGAAGAGTTGAGAAACCTGGAAAATATCCTTACAGGACGAGGGTTGGGTCCGTGTCTTTCTCGACCAATTCGGTCTGATCAGCCACTCAATATGTATAACGAGCTTGAGAGGTGCAGCTACATGGAACTATAATCTCCATTTTTAGGTCACTTTTAGAGAAGTTGGAACAATGTTTTGTAATGGTGGACCATGGAATCCCCTTCTCAAACCAGCCCTCTTGCCTCCTTAAAAGCATATTCTACGAAGCTTCTGTTGGATCATTTAGAAATAGGAAGAATAGGTGAATCCATTGAGAATGTTAATACATATAGGATTACTATTAATCATAATAATTTATACATATTGTTTGATTAAATTAGTGGGTCCGTCTGGAACCCCGTCCTCGAAAAAGCAGAGGCCAAAAAATGATTGACCAAACAATGGATTTCACTATCATATGATGTTGATCTGATTAATTCTTGGGCCACCATTCATTCTTTATGCATTGCTTCTTCAAGATAGGCTGCCCATTTGGAGCATCTTCACATTCATTTTCCTACTAACTCCTTCTGCTTCATCAAACTTCTTGATTAAAAGCTGTGTTTTGGTTACATATGAGATGATATTGGATTTATAAAGTAACACTGTTTTTACTCTAAATATATGGAATATGTGTTGCCATATCCCTCAAAGAAAATAAACCTTTTGTTGTCGTGCATTCAATGAGTAATTGATTCATTGTCAATATTCTTGATACCTATCAATTATCCAAACACTACTTTGTCATTTTCTTTATGAAATTTACTTATGTTTTAAGCTACTAGAAGATTCAACATAGTTTTACTTTTTTTGTTTTTTTGTTTTGTGAAATAATGTGATGTATCTTCCAAGTTTATAATGTAAAAAAAATACATATATATGCAAAACTTGACACACTTTTTTAGTGATAGGAAAAAAGGGACCATTGTGGGAAAAGAAAAAAAGAGAAAAAAAAAAACCCCACAAATAATCCCTTTACATTTTCCTCTTAATTTGCTGGGGTTGCTTTCTTGGAATTGTTTTGTATTTGCCACTAAATGTTAAAATAAAGGCAAAAAAAAAAAAAAAAGGGAAAGAAAGCTACACTTGGACAATGACATAAGTTGCAGTCCATACCCTTTATCATATTTTAGATTTTGATTTATTAATCTTCGTCATATATATAATGAATGTGTATGTATAATAAAGTGAAATGTAACATTAGAAAAACTATAGAAAATAATCAACATTATATTATTCTAAAAAAGTCCAGCTGTTATACATTTTAACTTACCAAGAAGTTAAGAAAATTTCCTTTTTTAGTCGACAATGTAAGCAATGCAAATAGTAACTGTTGCTTGTCTCATTTGCATTATTATTATTAACTTAGATATATCATATATGTCTTATTATGGTTTGTATTTTTATGCATTAGTCGATTTTTGGTGGGCTTTATACCAAATTATTAATTAGGTCATTTTCACTAATTGATGCCTGCTGGTTTTGTTTGGAAGCATCTCACTGTTAAGACAGTAATTGATGTCTTGTTTGGTGGAGAGAATACATTCTTTCATAATTTGGATATTGTAATATTGATTGTTTTTGAGATACGTGAGGGTAATTCTTTTTTTAATTATATTTATAATTAAAATATTTTGGGCAAATGTGGGTTGCATATTATTAAATAGCTATGCTAAAAAGGAAACTTTTATTTCATTGACAGGTGGCAATTAGAGTTCTTACAATGGAAAACCAAAAGTAGTCCAACAAAACCAAACGTGCAAGAAATTGCTTCAATTGAAATAAATACAATTATTCATATACAATTATTGTTTTTTTAGTTTTTTGTGAATTTTGTCCTTTATTTGTTTTGGATATATTTGTTTTGAGTATATGCTGCAGGCCCATAACAATGACACTCCACCATATTGCCCACGCATTGATTCATTCACAATCTAACTTTCTTAAATTATAAAGACTGATAAATAAATTAATTGATGTTTAAATCTTAAATATTTGATTTATATTCAGTCACATAAAGTCATAAATGAAAAAAGATTGAACTTATTTTTTCATTTGAAATCTCACAAATACATGAAATTTTACAAAAGCTTATTTATTAGGCCCAAGTGGACAAACAATCAGGTCCAATGCCCAGACAGAATGTTCAAATCATTACCTTCATTTAATTATTATTATTATTTTTTCAAATTGGAATTTTAGAATTATTACACTATGTCATGAGGTAGTAAGTATATGAGATTAAAAAAAAAAAAAATTAAAACTTGAGATTTCCATATTAATTACATATTAGAAAGAATTATAGGAGAGGGACAATTCCTCTTGACATAACAATTAACAAAGATATAAACACTACAGATCTGGCAACATAAATAAGTGATATAGACTCGAAGCAAAATACCCAAAAATAAGACCAAATTGAGAAGGTGCAAATCCTGAATCTTATCTTGCTGCAAAAATGAATGCTTACAAAAATTGATCTCTAATAGCATCTCTACTTTCAAGAATTTGATCAGCATGCATCACATCCATCACTCTTAATAGATCTATATTGTACAACACAGCAATAACACGAATAATCATAAGATTCGAGATTTGGAAGCCAATTTACCATGATAGTATCTGTTATTCACGAGTCAATGATCCCAAATGAGACGACGTAACAATTATGAGGTAGCCTTAGCCCTGCACAAAATGATGACACCCTTGTTATCAGTTTGGTGACTAAAATATTCGATATGCATTCTACATGATCGAATTGAAAACACCCACTGTTCTAAGTCTTGCATATGCCCTTTTAGAACGAATACCTTTTAGAACATTAGAAACACCAAAAGATAGAAAAAAGTATAAAAGACACTCATGGAAATACAAGTCCTATAACATTGGGTAATGTGAAACTAGCAATAGTAAATTAGCAACCGGACTGACAAGGAGACGAGATGTTGAGAAGAAACGTAAGAACATACAAGAATGTGATACGAATTTTGCCATCTTGGCATGACATTGATAGCAGGCTTTGTTGATATATATATAATATATATATTTTTTTTTTCTTTTTTAGTTTCAAAATTTAATAAATAATCTTAACCTAATATAGTTTACACAATAAAGAAAATATATAATTAATTCTGACTACACCTATTACACCTATTGGACCGTCGGTTGAATCTATCTAACTAAACACTAGACTTTTCCTTTTATTTCGATTTGAACCAGTCTTCTATTATTTGGATCCTTCAAATGAGTATGTCAAAAAATATAGCAGATCTGAGCGTAATATCATTCTAATATCATATGTATGTATCATGAATTCAAATACTCACTTACAAGATGGAATAAGAAAAATGGATCAAAACATGAAACTATCTAACCGGTCAGTAAAATTGGTTTAATCACTGATTTGATCAAGGAAAACCTATCACAAGACGAGAAGGTGCTAGAGCCAAAAATTAAATAAAGAAAACATGCAGCACCATTATTACGACTGAAATGCAAGTCATCTTATTTAAGATCAACACTTTCAATCCAATTCTTTTGAAGGCACTTCTACATCCCAGGAACATAAAAAAATGTTGAAAGCTAATATTTTTATTTTAACTAACTGCTATACTTGGAGGCCACCACCCTACAATATTGGTCAAATGACACGGTGAAGCATGGCAAAAATTTATCAGTTAAGTGCTCACAGGCGTGACAGCAGGTACATATGCTATTAGCACTTAACAACCAACCAACTCACTAGTAAAAATTTAGAGATACACAGGATGATTGAAAAATTAACTTTACCTTCTTCAAGTGTGATGTAATCTGTATTCAATCCTTGAATGAGCCTTGGACTACTACTACTATTACTTCCATTCTTGCAGAGGAATTTGTGACTTACCTTTTTTATCATTGGTAAGAGTATTCTGATGAATAGTATGCTTTAAAATCGCCTTTATATCCATGTTTCCACAGCATCCCAATAACCTGCTCAAGCTTATGTCTTTCACCCCATCTCAGATATGCCTTATATAAGATCCAATATGTTTTCTTTGACAAATGCATATTTATTCTAGACATTTCATGAAGAACCCTTTCCATTTCAGAGAGGCGCATCTGTGATGCATACATAACCATTTTGCAGTGGTAAAGTGACCGACAGCTTTTCCAACCTGCAAGCTCTGCATGCTGCACAAACTCATGAAGCTTGTCCACTGCATCATGTCTGAAGTAGCTTGAAATAATGGCATTCATCACACCAACTGTTGTGACATAGGTCTTACGCATAAATGCCTCATTAATTGCATTTTCCATTTGCTCTAACAAATTCTCGTTTGCATATAGACAAATCAAGATCACATTCAACCAAGGTCTATAGTCATTTTCTGGAATTTTCTTGAGTAGTTGCTCAACCTTTTGCACCTTAGAAGCATCAGAGCTCTTGCAGTATGCACGTATCATGACTCTAATCAAGTGGATTTCTTTATGATCAACATGATCCCTTACCATCTCATATATATCTTCCATCTTCTCCATCTTACCAGCAATTGCATACCCTCGAAGCATTAGAAGATGAATATCTAAGTTAGGTCTGACCGGGCTTGCTTTCATCACCTGGTAAGTCTTTTCCATTTTTTCCCACATCCATGCTGTTATATAACCAGAAATTAAAGCTTTGTATGTGTTGACATTTGGGGCAAGGTTTAAATCCTTAATCTCCCCAAGAGCTGCTTCCATGTGATCAACAAGCATCATACGACCAAATGATGAAATAAGTATGTTGTAAGTTACAATTGATGGGGTACATTCGGGATCCATCTTCAGATCACGAAACAATGTTTGACACTTCATAGGAAAACCATTATACGAGTAAGCAGTCATGAGAGCATTAAATAAAGATGTTCCCTTTAGTTTTTTATTGGAAGCCTCTTTAAAAAGTTCAACAGCAAGATCAACATCATTTAATCTACCAGCTATGGTAACACCCATTGCATACTCCTCCACCGTCATGGGAGCCCCATAGTCCAGCTGTTTTCTCCTCCACCAAAAAACCTGAATGGAAGCAAATGATTGATCCAACTTCATAAAAATAAAGCCCTCGTGACTAATTGAACCAGATCCAAAATAGCTGAATTCAGAAGATCCAAAAATAGCCAAATTCAGAAGAAGAAAGTATTATCAACTCAAATTGAAAGGGCCATTAATAACACACACTATCACACGCACACATTTTTATAAGGGATTGTGTTTTCACTTATTCATTAAACTCATTAATATAGTATAGAATATCACAATGTATTTAGTCTTGAATGTAGGAATCATTATAGTCAAGAGGAAAGTTTCATAGGAGTATATTGTGCATTCATGAGCAAGTCAGAAATTCTTGATCAAGCAACAAGTTTATGCAGTTATAAGCAATACTCACAGTATATTCCCCACATTCAGGCAATAACATGAATTCAAAAAAGCAACAACATAATGAAAATCGATCACCTTTACTCATTTTCTTCCAAATAAGGACTCATCATTCTTTCTCAAACATTATTCAAACAAAGATGTTCATAATCATGTGCATATACGAAACACAAGAAGATTTTGGAAAGTAAGTCACCTCCATAGCTAAATAGGGAAAAGGCTTTAGCTGTTTCAAGAGTTCAACTATAGCAGATCCATCGGAGTATCTCTTAAAAAGCGCGACACCATTTTCTTCCAAAACTTTATCAATTTTCTCAACATCCTCATTATTTAGACCCAAAAGCTCTTTCTTCAATTTCGAAACTTTGTCATTGAAATCTTGCCTCGCGATTGTCTCTGCAAAATTACAGCCCCATTTTTCTGTAAATAAGGATTTTAAATGGGTGATGGTCGCTTGGTTTCCATCGGTATGAGGAGTCTGAGTTGCATCTTGACAGATGAAACGAATTGGACCTGAGGTTCTTGAGATTCTATCATGGGTGTATAGAGAGAAAAGGCACTTATGAAATTCTGAAAATTTCCACACTCGTTTCATTATAGAGAGCTGATAAAGAGTAGAAATTTATGCATTTTTTCCTCCTCTGTGGGGATCTCCGGGGGTTAGGGTTTTGGGTGGGGTTTGGGAAGAATTAAGATTGGGAAGTGAGAGAAAATCGGCCCTCAAAGAGCACTGAAAGAGAGAGACAGAGAGTGGGAGAGTTTGCATATGGGTCGGCCCAAATATTTTAGACGCTGCTTATGGCCCAATGCATTCACCTTCTCATATTATTAAAATATATTATATATATAATAATAATATAATATACTATAAATATAATTATATAATTTCGTCTGCTGTTCTCGTGTTCGGATATTTTTTAATTGCTGTTTTTATCAATCAATTATCATACAAGAACCAAAAAGGATAAAGGATTAAGCGATTATGAACCTCCAAAATCATTCCGCTCAAGAACGCAAAACTATTCCGTTATAGAACAGAAATTCATTTTTCATAATCCGCAAAATTCAAGCAAAGGTTTTCTGAGGTGAGTGGTGAGTGGTGACTGGTGAGTGAGTCAACGTATGATTAAACTCGAATTGGACGTTATAATTTCTCGTTTCTTTTTGGTTAATTCTTTTGTGGGATTGTTATGTATGTATATGTCTATTTTTTTCTTTGTCAGTGAATTTTTTTGTTTTAGATAGTAGAAGTGGTGCTTTGTTACATATCTTGAAATGGGATTTCTTGATTTTGCAGTAATGATTTGATTCTGGGCCATTCTAGTGAAGCCTGTTGTAAAAACATAAAACTGTATGTTCTCCGGAATTTCTATGATTACTAAATTTGCTACATTGGTTAATAGATTTAGTAAATATGATTAAACAATCATATTTGTACACTCATACGAGTGGATTGTGGTTGCTTGGTGTGTTAAAATCATACATTCTAATGAAATTTTGTGGGGCTCCAATTCACAGGTGTTTGCTGGTTTGGCATTATGAGAATTCTATTGTCAGTTATGTGAAGAATGAACTCTGCGCCAGGTCTGCAACACAAAAGATTTTCTCCGTATAGTGGCCTGAAATGTGGTTTATATCTGAAGACACACACACTGATAATATGGGGTATACTTTTAGTAGATTAGAGATAGAATCTGGGTTTGTTGATGGCTCAAGTGGTGATGTTGGTAGTAGTCCTTGGCTAAAGAGAAAGTCGGATTATTTGGATCATGATATTGCTCAATTAACAAAGCTTCAATCGGGCCCACATGAGAACTTGAGCCGAGTTCTCCCTGGGAAACGGGAGTTTCCCATTTCAACTGTGAAAATGTTGGCGGGTCGAGAAGCAAATCTTTCAGGAAGAGGAAGGTTCTCATCAGGGGATTGTCGTCATGTTTTGAGTAAATATTTGCCAGTTAATGGTCCGTGGGTTGTGGATCAGATGTCTACTAGGGCTTATGTGTCACAGTTTTCCGATGATGGATCCCTTTTTATTGCTGCATTTCAGGTATTACCGCTTTCTGCAATGGTGGTTTTAAAATGCATTAGAAGGAAAGTTTTGTTTCTGATAACATAATTGGACTTATGATATTCAACTAGATTATTGACAGTTCCTTTAGCATGTTTAGTTTCTTGATTTGTGGTATTTTTATTGATTTTTATGGAACAGGGAAGTCATATTAGAATATACGATGTCGACAGAGGATGGAAAGTTCAAAAGAATATTAAGGCAAGAAGCCTAAGATGGACAATCACTGATACGTCTCTTTCTCCTGACAAACGGCACCTTGTAAGTTATTGTGTTGTACTTAGTCGAAAAACCATGTGATATTACTTTGGATTTATTTTTAAATCATGCCCAATAAATATGCCTGCTTTGTTTCCCAGTGGAATTGCTGAGCATAAAAGTGAAGATAGCAGGCAACCAACATACTTATCACATTATAAAGACGACTAGTTTTGTGATTTGCGTTATTATTTAGTCTAGTATTTATAAATTGCTTTTGGAATTATGACATGATACTTTCTAAGTTTCATTTATTTTGCATTGCATTTTCTGCCGGCCTGGTTTTTTTTTTTTATCTTAAATCTCTTTCTGATTCAAATTGAATGTTTTATGCAGGTATATTCTAGCATGTCACCCATTATCCATATAGTCAATGCTGGATCTGCCATGAAAGAGTCTCTTGCAAACATCACTGTATGAAATTTGATTGTTGTTTATTTTTGGTATATATAACTCATCATGTTCTAAGGATTGTGCTTTTGCATATGAAAAACATGGTATCGAGGCATGCTTTGTAGTCCGACCTTAGTTGTTTTTCATGGCCAAGTGATATACTATGTCATTATTATGTTAACTGCAGGAGTCATCACAAAGTGATAAATGGGTTCTGTGTTGAACAGTGATTTTTAGGATGCTCTTTGCTTTACTGGAAGTGGTGCTCACATTTTTCTTATAAATTTTCCAATTTTACTGTTTCCAGCTATCATTCTTCCATTGGAACATACTCTGACGAGTAGCAACTGTTGGACTTAGAAACGGTTTTGCTAAGATAAACGTGTGATGTTACTACCTTATTTGTGACTATTATTTGCCTCATGCAATTGCATCCTGAATGTGTGTTTCCTTGTGTATTAATTGTTCCTATTAAATTATTGCTAAAGACATCTACACCATGCAGGAGGTCCATGATGGTTTGGATCTTTCTTCTCCTGATGATGGGGGATATTCTTTTGGAATCTTCTCTTTGAAATTCTCAAATGATGGGCAAGAAATTGTCGCTGGAAGCAGCACTGGGCATATATATGTGTATGACCTTGAAGCGAACAAACTCTCTCTTAAAATTTCAGCTCACATGGTAGTGCTGTTGTTGCTATTTGCTATGTACATTTTCTATTTCTAATTGTCTTCAAAAAGGCAGTCCACTTGGTTTTTAGGTGGCAGAAGTGTGATTGATTATTCAATTTCTTTCATCTCCAAAAACGAGCTTTCATTTGTCCTAATATGTTGTTGTCCACTAGAATGACACTTTCTTTCTATTCTTTCGTTTCCCTTTTCTCAGTTAGGATGAAACCAGGAAACAGCCTTAAGCCTCCTTGTGGTAAAAGGACAGTGCTGAACCCTGAAGTCAAATTTACTGGAAAATAAATTCACTTATTTTTTTGACTGATTAATTGGATATTTGAATTTGGAAGTGTCCTTCTGGTACATTTAATGATTAGTTTTCTAACAAAAACATCGCATTCTTGTACCCTTCTCTTGAGCAATATGTTAGTGTTAACAGATGCGGGATATCAGTTTGAGCAACTGCACTCTTTTGCTTAATATCAAGAAAACAATACAGTTGGTTTGGTTTCTTAGTTTGTAAAAATGTGAAGATACCTTAATTAGATCGTTCAAAGGGAATAGGTGAATTTTACTTCTAAACTAAAATCAATGTCAGCCTCATGGATTCATTACCAACTTTGTGAAATCAGCTATGCGATGTCTTCATAAGTTCTATCCCTGCGGTTTGCAGGTTCTGTTATAGGCTATTCACTCTGGAAACTCTAATAGTCACACAAGGTTGTAGCTAGCAGGAAGTTGACAATACATATTTCATGTTTCTATGCAGTCTGATGTCAACACTGTATGTTTTGCTGATGAGACCGGCCATCTCATTTATTCTGGGAGTGATGACAATTTTTGTAAGGTAATTTCCTTATTCAAACATGGTAACTCTTGCATTGGTAGTTATGATGGACACTTTTTGCGAATTTGTAGAAGATTGTGGTAATCGAGTGCTGTTTATCTGGCTTTTGTCCTCAATAATCTTGAATTTGTAGTATGGCGTAGCCTTCATAGACTGATAAAAAATTTATTTTTGAAAACAGTATGAATAGTGATGCTGCATTGTCTTACTCAATGCAAGATTACTCAGTTATGCTGCTGGCCAAGGATGACTCAATTTTTTATTACAAATGATTGAAATCAAATTCTAGCTGGCCATACATGGACACATCCAAAATAAGAAACTTTGACTAATTTTTATCCTAATAAAATAAATCTAATTTGGTTTTGAAATAATCTGTAGCCCAGTTTGTGTATATCATTGATTTGGGTTCCCGTTAATGGAAGTTTTGTATATTAGAGTTGCAACACCAGGGTTAGAAAGCACAGTAGCCTTGTGCCCGAGGCCATGCCCGAAGAAGTGAACAGTTCACTATTTGATGCACATATTTTGTTCGATCATGATGAACAGAGTTATGAACTATACTAATGGTTGCCTTGTTAACAGGAAAGGAATATCTGAGGAAATGGTACTTTGATTGTCCTTTGGTGTTTGCGGTGTAGATGATGAAAAGTGAATCACAAATATTATATATCAAAATACTGAAGAAAAGTTAATATTGTCCTCGTGTTTGTTTCAAATAAAAAGACATGATAACTTGCCGTTCCATATAGGTCTGGGATAGACGCTGCTTTACAGACGTAAGCAAGCCAGCGGGGGTGCTTATGGGTCACCTAGAAGGCATTACCTTTATTGATAGTCGTGGAGATGGCCGATTTTTAATCTCCAACGGTAAAGATCAAACTATCAAACTGTGGGATATACGCAAAATGACGTCTAATTCTACTTGGTAAGATCCACTGAATCTTTGCCTAGTTTACTGCCTTAAATCCTTGATTGGGAGTGAGTTTTCTGAATATATGTTTAAAATCTTAAACCATGATCTCTTGCATTCTTGGGTTGTTTCTTTAGGCCCTCTTCATTTCTTGTTGTATATCACCCCATTGATGTCCCACATGGTGGGTTCACATTAATTTCCTTTAAAGCCGGTGATATATTGTGTTCGTCTTTCAGCTATCGAGGATTCAGGAACTATGAATGGGATTACAGATGGATGGACTACCCTATGCAAGCAAGAGATATCAAGCATCCATACGATCAATCAGTCGCTACATATAGAGGCCACTCAGTTTTACGTACACTAATCCGTTGTTACTTCTCACCAGAATACAGGTCAACCCTAAACCACATCTAATATGCGCTTTGCTACATATATTTTCTTTCATCTAGCTTTCAAAACTAAATGCTCCATACTTTATCTTTGATAGCACTGGGAAGAAGTACATCTACAGCGGATCTCACGACGCTTGCATCTACGTTTATGATTTGGTACGTGCAGTAATGACTAATGATGAGTCCGAAAGTAGAAATTCGCAAAACCCTTTTTCTTATTATATGATTTGATGGCTCTGTCAGGTTAGTGGTGCTCAAGTTGCAAAGCTACAACACCATAGATCGACGGTTAGAGATTGCAGTTGGCACCCAACTTATCCGATGTTGGTTAGCTCGTCTTGGGACGGAGACATCATGAAATGGGAGTTTCCTGGAAATGGAGAGGTGACTCTACCTGCAAACAAGAAGAGACTTCAAAGGAGGCATTCCTAAGTCTTGAGTCAGTTTACACTTCTTGTAAGCTCACCATGTCAATGCCATATTATAGCAACAATAGTTTGAATTGACAAAGTCTCGAATAAGGGAGCATAACCATTTTCTTTTGCTGCATCTTATATACCAAAATACGTGCATAATACTCAAGGTTGTATGTATACTCTGTAAACTATATGCAAGTGTAGAAGAATATTTTGAATTCTTGTTTTAGATTGCATTCTTATATATATATATATATATATATATATATATATATATATATATATACCAAAAATAGTTTATTTATTTCCTAATTATTAATTTATTACAGAACAAAAATTTAGGTAAGATTATCTCATTAATTACATTCTGTGAGATGGAGTCATTAGAATCATATAGTTCATTCAAACTTCTTATTAAGATTAATGAGAGAGTATATTTCTTACTAAACAGTAATTGAGCAAATGTAAATACAAAGAAACAGATACACAGCAAACAGTAGGCTAATTTTCTTTTAAATGAATAAACAAATGGCAGATTTTTAATAAAAAATCTACAAATTTCTGAGTACAAAAAGATGAGCAGCAACACAATCCCAATCCCAATCCCAACTAGAATTGGAATGGTTTTTTTAAAATTATCCACAAATATATTTTAGTCTCCACATATTACAACAAAAGAATCAATAAATGAATTTAATAAGAAAAATAAAGAATACTAATAGACCGTATTTGGGCCCTGATGAAAAGTGGAATTCCCCATCTTACCCTTTCCACTGGATGCACTGTGAGGTAGGTCTGGCCTTGTCCGGACCAGCCTTAAGCGGGCAAGGCGTCTGTACGGGCAGGACCATGCAGTTATACTGTAGACACAGCGATGAGCTCAATGGAATCTCAACCGTCGGATTAAGCCCTATCCCGCTCAAATAGTTATGCTGTAAGTAGAGTGTTTGTATGCTCGCATCTAACAACCGGTCCACGATGCTACTTGGAACCCGACCGGTGAACCGGTTATTATTCAGATACAAATTCTGAACCGTTGAGAACATCGGAGATATCTCGCCCCATAGCCTGTTGAAGCTCAGATCCACCATCTGGATCGCCACCTGGACAACCGGTTGAACCGGCCCCATGAACTGGTTTCTCTGCAGTTGAAGGCTGCTAATCGGTAAGCCGAATAAATCGACCGGGATGCAGCCGTTGAACTGGTTCATGCTGAGGTCCAGGTAATTTAATTGGTTCAACTGTGAGAAGACCCGGTCCACGAGCCCGGTTAGCTGGTTCGATGAGAGCGAGACGTACTGGAGTGAGGGAGGGAATATGAGCGGCGGAAGTGAACCGGATAAATTGTTGTGCTTCAAATCGAGCCGGGTTAGAGTTTGGGAAACGAACGGCGGAACCGGGCCGGTGAAGTGGTTGTGACAGAGAATGACGTTGGACAACGCCGGCAGGGTTCCGATGGAAGATGGAATTGTTCCGGTAAGCTGGTTGAAGCTAAGGTCGAGAGTTCGTAGCCCTTGGAGCTGGCCTAAACTCGCCGGAATCTCGCCGGAGATGAAATTATGACTGATAGCCAAAAACCTTAGGTTTTTCAGCTGGGACAGAGTGGGTGGCAATGATCCGAAAACCCGGCCCGGAACAATGGTCAGCTCGGCAAGAGCAGAGAGTTTACCGATAGCCGGATCGATACGGCCCGTTAAACCAGGCGTGCCGGCCCGAGGATCACCGAGATTGAGAGCGATGACTCTATTCCCATCGCAGTAAACTCCGGGGAAACCACAGGGATCCGCCGTGAAATCCCATGAAGCAAAATAACTCGACTCCGGCAAATCGTTTAAGCTCTTCCTGATCGATTGCAGCGCCAGGAAATCAACGGGCTCCAACATTGCATGCGCGAGAAACCCAAATTTCAATGAGAAAACCAAATGGGCGAGAAATGTAACCCAGCAAACGGCCTTCATTCTCCTCGACCAAAACTGAATGAGAGTTTTGCAGAAAAGCAAACAGTCGATAAAAATTTGATCGAGAAAATGCAGGTTTAATTTGATAGTATTGTTGGGATAATTTGTGTGGAAGAAAGTGGAGAAATGGGAAATGGGAAATCATTCACTCACTGCAGCGTTATGTTGTCGTTGCTTCTCTCCTCGAGTGTGTGTTTGCAGCAAGTACGAGACGTTTTATTTATATTTTATTGGGACTTTCTGCAAATGTTTTGTCCTTGTGGGATATTAAGTGTTGGTTTTCTAATATTCTACTTGAATTTTAATTGCCACTTTTATTTGTTTAATAAGGAGGTTTGGGGTGGCAAACGGTTGTCCGAGCCTACGTGGACGCGGAGAGCCCAGGCTCGGACTTACATGTCATCCGGCTCGGCCCTTACGCATAGTAAGTATTACGTTTTGACTTTCTTTTCTTTTTTCCCACTTTATTACACAGACCAATTTTGTATTTTGGCAAGTAAAAGTTAATATATAGCGTGTTTAGTGCATCCAATAAAACTTTTATTTAATTTAGGTTACTTTTATTTTGACTTTGAGATCTAGTTCAAATTTCAATTATAATTGGATAGATCTTGTTTTATTTTGTAATCTCCTCATAAAATTCTACAAAATCGTAATTTGAAATTAAAATTGCAAAAATCTAAAATGAATGAGAAATAATTCACAAAGTAATGCGAGTATTGTATGAACCAAATGTATGGATCATGATTCATGCAACTAGGTATACGGGTCTGATTCAATCCGAATTCACATTCAAGTTATTTATTTATGTAACACCCCATTTTTAAAAAAAAACGTGCATTGCATATTTTTATAAATGAATTCAAATTTTATTTTTAAATAATTCGTTGTTAATGATGTTTACGACAAGCTTTACAATTTATCAAGAAAAAATGAGCTAATGTTTCTTTAAGTTTAAAGAGCTCGCAGGATAGCAATCCGAGGAGATCGAGTTCAATCGTAATGCACGAGCAATGGAATGAACAAAAAAAAAGGAGATAAGTTACACATAAAATAATTTTAATAATGAATGTGACTTGTGTGTTTAATTATAGTTAGGTAGATTTTTGCTATATAGTCTATGTGCAATAAAGTATATGGTTATTATGATGTGTTAAATTAAATATATTTTCAAACATACTTATACGACTTATGTGATATTAAGTTGAACATACCTACATATATACTTATGTGATCACAATATTATCAAGACTCTAATTTAAAGATGTGCAAATTAATTTCAAGTCATGTCATCTTATTTATGTGTGACATCAATTTGATTAAATTTATATGAATTAAATATTATGTGCAATAAATTACACCTTAAATTAATCATCCTACAAGAGATATACATGTATGACACCATAAATTACTACATATAAAAGAGAGAGAGTCCACTTTTAAGCCTTTCATTTATCATTGGGCAAGATGCACTCTCTCTCTAGCTATTTTGCTCCTCCTTCTCTCTACATTTTTATTCCTCTAAAAAATCTTCATCCTCATCTTCAACCAAGTTGCCATTTTCAAGATTTGAGTAAAGAATTAAGATCCTTTCAAGACAAGATAGGAAATCAAGCTCAAATTAAAAGCTTCTTCCAAGCAATTTTCAAGAACACATAGTTAGTGCATTCAAGAGGTAATTTTTGTAAAACCTCACCATTCTTCTTCCTTAAAAGCATGATTAAGTTCTAATTTTATGTTGCATGTAAGATCTAAGTGAGATTTCCTACAAATGTGATAAATTTGTTGAATACCTTATTCTAAGTAGTTAATCTTCAAAAGTATGTCTCTTTTGGGAGTTGATTGTGCAATTGCATATTGATTTAGTCTTTGCATGTTTGATTTCTTTACCTAAACACATTTGTATGTGTGATCCAAGGGTGATTTTCTACTAATGTGAAGAAAATGTTCAAAATCTTGTTTTATATGTTTGATCTTTAAAATATGTTTCTTTTGGGAGTTGATTGTGTAATTGCGTGTTGATTTAGTCTTTGCATGTTGATTATCTTGTCTAAACTCATTGCATGTGTGATAAATTGAGTCAAGATGGTTTATTGAAGATTAATGGAGTTATTAAAGTTGAATTTACATTTTAATTAAAAAAGTGAATGAGTTTTATCAAGTTGTGAAAAATATTAGTAATGGCAGTCCACTTTGTAGATTTTTATAAAATCGCATACTTAGAGTTTTTCAAAACTGTTTTAGTATGTTATGCTACATGAAATTTTGAGCTTGTGATAAAAATTTGGTAATTTTTTCAGTAATTTATGAATTATTATGATTTTTTAAAGATAGTCCAATTTGAGTTGGAATTATGCAGTTTCAGACCTTAGAAAAATAATTTTATAAATTCATTCAATTACAATTTCTGAAAACTGTTTTGGTATGTTATACTGCATGAAATTTTGAGTTTATGGTTAAAGTTTGGTAAATTTTGAAGTAGTGTACGAATTATAATGATTTTTTAAAATAAGTCCAGTTTCGAATTTAAGATTATACAGTTTTGGTCCTTAGAAAATTAATTATATAAAATCGGTCCATTATACATTTTCAAAAATATTTTACTATGTTTGAGTACATGATTTTATGAGTCTAAATTATTAATTTCAGAAGGTTTCAGTAAATATACAATTTACAGTGAATTTTATAACACAAACTGGTTTTAGAGCAATTTCGAACAATTTTTGATATTAGTAAATGATTTATTAAAGTTTTTATGATTTGAATTTATCCCTAATATTTTAGCATGGATGACTGAGGATTGTTATGTAAATGTATACTTAATTTTATGAATTTTGAATGATCATGTAAATTATGAAAATTGTTGTAGTAAAGAGTGTCTTTTCTTCCTAACTTCAAGATCAAATTTTATCTATGATTTAAGAATGCAACTTGACCATATTTTGAAACTGATATTATGTGATTGAATGTGTGCTTATGTGTGAAGTATTAATTAATTTAAGTCTTTAGCATATGAATTAGAGTTTTATGAGTTAAGATGTAAAATACGGTTTTTATTCCCTTTAAGGTACAATTGATGTTTGTTTGAAATTATTTTCAAAGGAAAACTAAAATTACTTCGAAAAGTTTCAAAAGAAGCAAAAAAATGGGTTATCAAAAGTGTTATTTTTATAAAAAATTTACTTTAAAATTTCTCCCAAATCTATAGTTATGTGTTTATGATATACAATATGTGACATGTATGATAAGCATGTTCGGTTAGATGATTATGATATGATTTAATGATATTATAATTAATTGAAGCACATCAACAAACACCGAGTCATATGTTAAATAAGTAATCAGTGAAAATGAATATATATGTATGTTTATGATATAAATGAGATGTGATTGGAAGACTAAAAGTTAATGAATGTGACGAGTGCAGTACGAGACGACCAGATACTTCAGTAGCTATTCCCGCTTCAAGTCGAATCTCAAAAGTGGGTAACTTCTACTCTCCAACTACGTGTTGTTAATTGAATTAAAAAGTTATGTATGAAAATTTACGGATAAAATCACCGTAGCTATAACCGATATGCAGCTTTTCTACCAGGTGTCGACCTTAAAGGCGAAAGTGTCTGGTCTACGATGCGAGGTTTAGTGAGTGAGCAATCCCACTTTTCTCGATGTTATGTTATGGTCCAAGGGTGAGCGTACCTAAGGATAATGTTATGGATCAAGGGTGAGCGTACCCAAGGATAATGTCGTAGTATGTGCTTAATGATTTAATTGTTTTAATGTATTAGAGAAGTACGGTTATCCCACTGGACTTCCTCTCCGAAGTAGTCTCATGATGTTATCTAAAATGTTTTTCAGGTTCAGCTTACGATGAAGCAGATGTGTAGCCGGCTGTACGGACTTCTTCCCATAAGCATATGTTTTAATTTATTTTAATGTGTATGATTTTGATATTACATAAAGTCTTTGAAAACTTCTATGTTGGATTAACCATTCAAGTAAAATTTTCATATGTTTTAAATATGTCATGATTTTGATTTACAAATGTGGGTAGAACATGAGTTAGTTTCTTGCATTTTAAGCTTTTCGATTTAAATTAGAAAGAAAAAAAAATATACTCGTGTTTTTAATAAAGTCTTTCGCTGAGTTTCTCTATGAAAATGATTTTAAATTATTATTATATATTTTTATAAATATTTTAATTATATAATGTTAAGGTGTCGCCTTAATCCTCCTAAGTTGGGTTGGGATGCCACAATTTATTTATGTCATAACTTTTATGTTATAATAGTATAACCTTTTAGTGAATAAATTAGATTTTTTTCATCATAAAAATTCATTTAGTATAACTGAAATTTTTATGTTATATTAGTATAATTTTTATATACAAATATCATAACTTTTATATATTTAAAAAATAACATAATGTTATATTATTACAACATAAATATTACACTATTACAACATAAATATTATATTACTACAATATAAAGGTTTTAAAAGGTATTATAAATCTATCATGCACTGTAAAAGGTTATACGAGTATATCTAAAATGTTAAGTTCATTAAACTAAAAAAAGGTTTGAATGCGTGTGGGCACATAAAACGCATACGCAACGCATTAAATATACTCTGAGTCGGGTCAACTAAATTGTGTAGCTAGTGCATATAAATAATTGTCAAGTAATTTATATGATATTGAATTTTTCAAGACTTAATATTCCAATTATTTCTTCAATTAGGAAAATGAAAGAAAATAAATAATAATTATAGGCATTCTCTTAGCCCATTCGAAAGGATTTCATCTCATAATTATCCACGACTGTTTATGTATCTAGCACGACCACTTGATGAAATTGGAGGGAAGTGAAATAAATGGCCGATACTACTGGAAGGATAATAGTAGTCAGGAGACCATTTTAGCAATTTACTCTGCTTATTGTACTAGTTGCTATAAATTATCGATTGTACTTTGATATTTCATTCAACAATAGTACATACCAAATATATGAATATTTTAGTTGTGTATGTTATGCAATTTTAAATTTCACCTACTTAAAAATATTATCATTTTTCTTCATTTTTGGAACTCCAAACAAAATTCTTTTCTCCTTATGTTCTTTTTAATGGTTTATGAAAACGAACAACTTAAATATGTTCTTAGAAAAGTTGACAGTGTTTGGTACTCTTCATTGATATAATATGTTAGATATAAAAGTTAACTAATATGTATGAAATAACAGTAATTTCTACTTTACAATATAAATAATATATTTTTCTATTACAATCCAATAAAATGATAAATTATTCTTATCAACAGACATAAATATAGTGGTGATAAGATAAATTTACCATCACATCAGTCATTTTTGCGCTATCCACATGTGAGCAAAGATTATTTTTGTCAATTCACCAAAATTATGATAGAAAAATATAAAAATTATATTATATGGTAAAAAAAAATTTCCTTATTCGACTTAATGATATTTCAAGACATTTTGCCTATTGTGCATTCTATTACGGGAGAAGAATGGATATTATATATAGTTTTTTTAGCAAACTTAGTATTTAATTTTTTGAATATGATCGATTCTTTAAAAGAAATGAAAACCCAGGAACAATTGTTTTAATTTGCTCCTGAAATTAATGCTTAATAACTGTAAAGCACATATCCAAGCAAATTCAATTATATCAGGAAATGATTTTCTCCATTGAAACTCCTTATTACTGACTTATTGTTGCCTAAAGTAAATATTTGGGCAACATAGAAATTATTGCTGTCACTATTTATGTGGACATCAGTAGTTGCATATATGGTGTTGGAATATGTTGTGAAATGGCTCCCCCTATCAATGAATAAGTAATTGCACAATCTTGTCTCTTCATCTTTAGATTCTGCACCAATAATCCCATCTTTTATTCGGATATGTTTGCTTCACGTTTAAGTTGGTTGGGAAAATTAAGATTTTCTGGTCTTAAGTATACAAATATTTATGTTTCTGTAAGAAAAACTTTAAGAAGAAAGTTAGTTTCAACCACGCAGTCATAAATAACATTTTTTTTAGCTGTTTCAATGAAATGGATAGAATATCCTTTATATAAAATAGAATGTTAAGGATTACATGATATAATAGTCGATTTTTGAGAGTTGCATAATATATTAATTGATTTTAGTCATTATATGACATACATGTTACATAACGTAATAATCTATTTTTAGGGATTACACAACATAATAATCGATTTTTAAATATTACATCATATAGAAGATTACATGATATAATAATTAATGTATAAATATTACATGACATAATAGTCGAATTTTAGGTATGACATAGCATAATAATTGATTTTATCCATTACACAACGTAATCGTAAATCATGTGAACCCAAAGGTATTTTGTATACTTACACCATGTGACCCAAATGATATTTTTATCTTGAAACAAAAATGGGTAAAAAGGCTGATTCTTATCTTTAGTGGTAAAAAATAATATTTTTCATCATCGAATAGTAAAAGACACCATTTTCACCTTAGCTTGTGTGAAGGATGTCACATTAGTACCAACAAGATATGTATTGATATGGAAGTATCGGTTCTGGTACCCTTTCACTATAAACACATTAAGATGTATTTACAGTTGATATGTCAAAAATTCAAAATACTTATTAATTTTATTTTTTATATAATGAGGGGATGAGATCATTACACGTTATTGATAAACATTTTAAAAGTTGACCACAGTGGATATTTAACCAAAATTTTATTTTGGTTCGTGATTTTAAAGAATAATAAATCAACAAACACCAAATCGACCCAAAGTTGTATATTCCATAATATATATATATATATATATATATAAATGTTTAATACATATTTATACATTATTTTGACAATCGAGCTCGTGCCTTTTACTATTCAACTCGATTGAGTTCCTTTTACTATTCAACTCGATTGAGTTCGATCATATCCCCATTAGTTTGATAAGAACATGATATAAGAGATGGTTTGTATTTTTCAATATCTGGTTTCCTAAAACTGTTCTAATAACATATTAAAATTACGATAAAATAGTTTGGTATATCATGTTAAATTAAGGTAAAAGTATACAACTTTTTAAATAATTTAGAGGGTTTACTGCAAACCAAACAATTCGTTCTTAAATATGCTAATGCTTATTGTAATGGACGTAAACGTAAACACCTCACAGCTACTGATCAATAACTTTGAACTTCTATCTAAAAGACAACCAAAACTTTATGATATTCTGAAAAAGAAGAAATATTGAGAAAGAAAGATGGTCAAAGCGTCAATCAAGTAAGATGGACAAAATGTCAATCAAGTATAGCTGTAAAAGGCAAAAAAAATATATCAACAAAGTTGCAGGGACTTCATTGCTAAAACCAGAATTCTTGAAGTCCTAAAATGATAACTCACAGAAAAATTATCATAGAGAAACTAGTCCATAATAAAGCTATTATTTCATGTGGCTAAAGAGTCTAATTGGACCTGACTTGGAATTAAGGGGTTTAGATTTCTACGATACATACACGATATGTAAATGATATCAACTTATAAATAGGAGATTTTAACATGATTTGGTCACAAGGGCATTTTCTCATAAAATTGGCATGATATACCTAAACTGTAACAGAACTGGAAGGGAAACGGTGAAGAACAAAGACGAAACCTTCGATACATTAATTCCTGAAACAAAATGTTAATCTTCTAACATGAGTAGTTTTCTATCGGAAACATAAAGTTAACAGATACAGCTGGAAAACAGAACCCATGATGAAAGAAAAGATGAAAAGAGTATCAAGTATAAACAGCTACGTGCATTACAAAATGTCGACATAGAAAGCACAATTTAGAGACAATAAGAAAACAACATAACATCTATTTCAATTTTCATACAACATTCACCTCGGTCATTCATTAGATCTACAACTAACAGAAACACTCAGTTCATCGATTACAATGGAACATTCCTTTTGCTGACCTCAGCACCATGTTGTTTCTATGCTATCACTGGAACTGTTCCTCCAGCTTCCAAGATTTGTTGCTCCAGCTACATTAGCAGATGCCATTGTTATACAATATTCGGGTTTTAAAATGACGGAGAAATTGATATATTAGAAGAAACAATCATCACATACTTGTTTGGCAGACTAATAAGAGTGTTGACAAGATCAAATATGAACTTCAACAAGATACTACACAATGGTAATATGTACTCAGCTTAACATGTGAAGATTAAGAACACTTACGCTAAACAAGAATTCCAGCTTGTTCTTCACTTGATGATACTCAAGTTTTACTTGCTGCAAACATCTCAAACACCTGCATGAATAATTCTTCATTTAAGAAAATCAAGTAGTCTTAGTCAATCTCCAATAGAGGGAGACCAGACTTTGAATACGATTTGTCATAAAATGAATTTGTCTAAACAACAAACAACGGAATGACAAGATTAATTCTACTGATGATAATGCGTTATAACAAACCATTAAACATAAACTGTCATCACATCTACCATTTACAGTCTCCCCATTCAAAACGAATAATCGATTAAACTAATGTTCCAATACACAGTTCATCAAACTAGTGTAAAGACGATTGAATTAGCAGAAAAGTGGACTCACCCATCAAGGTTCTTCTCTTCACAGAAGTTTCTGAATGCAACACACATATTCTTCACTCTGTGTGCACCTATGCTGGTGTTGTGGAGAAAAAAAAAAAAAAAAAAATTCCAGTAAAACTATAGCCAGATCTAAATCTACTCTCTCTCAAGTCTTAACACAAACATTTGGTGTGCAATTTCAATTAGACGATCAAATCAGGAAAAAATTATATTGATGAAACAGTGTAACTCAACAAAAAATAATTATTACCTGGAACTGCTACCTTTAAACTGATGAACATGGGCATCAACCTGCTTAAAATCTACAACCTTCTGTTGACTAAATAATACAAGTTGATATTAAAATGAATAAACAAATTAGTAAAACATGAAGGCATAAATAAACCTCAAAGAGAAAATAATTAAGAAAAACAAAATCGGAAGCCTACAGAGCAGTCGCTAAATTATTCAGAAGCTTCTCAGAATCCTCAAAGAAGAGCGAAACGACTTCACATACAAAATCAGGATTGCTCTCATCTTGCAGTTTCTGCAGCTGTAAAAATTGTTCATCCAAGATCCCCTGTTTTTCCCGATCAAGAAAAGAACGTTAGATTGGTAAAAAAAATTCACAGAGCCCTTTCCAAATGAAAGAATTTCAAGTCCTTTTCAAGGATTAGTAAATCTTGATTACTATTTCAATACTCGAAAACAGTAAAAAAAAGAAACTCAATTAAAAACAAAAAAAAAAAAGGCGAAAAACTTACCTCCCGATACAGAGAAGTGGAGAAGTCAACGAACTGTTTCTGCAACTTGCGCACAATATCCTCCATTGGTGGAGCTTCGAAGACCGTACACACAAGGGATCAAAGCTTGCAGATTGAGATCTCCTTATAAAGTAGAAGCGTTTTTAACGTAAGAATTGACTTGCCATAGCTGCGCACCAGCAAATTTATGTGTCTCATTCTCTGCCTAATTATTTATTCATTTTTTGGAAATTGATAATTATATTATTTTGGCTTCATTACAAAATCAAATACGAGGTTCTTTTTCAAAATAATTATGCATTTAATCTTATTTTCTAATTTGAAGTGTCAATAATTTGCCATTTGAGGGTTTTGGACATTTTCGATCAATTTTGTTTTGTTGACGGTCAAATAAAATAAATAATAATAATGAAATGATGCTGTTGTTTTCATTAAAGCATTTTGTTTTTCGTTTTAATTTTGTTAGAGTTGTACAAATGATAAAAGTAAATAGTATCTTTCTCTTCACCTTTCATTAATTTTTATTTTGACTAATAATGTGATGAAGAATAATATACTTTTCATTTTAAAATATGTATCATTTTAAAAATTTTATCGTAGATTAAGGAACATAAAAATTAGATAAATATATCCTTAATTAATTAAGGAATTTAGGATTCAAAATTGGAAGTATAATCAAACTAATTCCATAAAAAGTATCATATTACATCCTAAATTGTAGATAAGGAAAAATCGCATTAATAGGAATAGTTTGATAATAAAATTACATTAAAGTCTAAAATGACACTTAATTTGAAATAAAAATTTGATTCAAAAAAAGGTCATTTATTTTAAAATGGAGGGAATATAAAGTTGATCATTTATTTTACTAAATTCAAAGTTAGTTCTGAAATTATAATTTAATGAAAGTAGGTTTTTTTATGAAAGTTTTTTTCTTTATTTGTTAAAAGACGGGTTTGAATGATGTGAATTTACATGAGAATTAGCAAATATTTTGCCGGGGGGGGGGGGGGGGTGGTGGGAAATGAATTATGTTTACAAGCATTGTTTTACATTAATGGAATTCAGTTGAGTTCTCTTTATATATTCCAACATTTAAACATGTAAATGCTTTCCACTTAAAAAAAAAAAGTAAACGCTACTACAATTTCTAGTGTTTTATGAGTACGGGGCATGTATTATTATCAAAGGCTTCATAGATATTTGTTGGGCCTTGCAATTTATAGAGTTTAATTAGAAAAAGAAAATAGAAAAATATAAGAAAAATAATTGAAATTAAAATAATAATAATAAAGAAGAGAACAAAAAATGTTTAGACATTCTCGTCGACAGCAGGGTTCGAACCTGCGCGGGCGAAGCCCAACAGATTTCAAGTCTGTCTCCTTAACCACTCGGACATATCGACTCTTTTTGCTGTTTTATTATTTTATTTTTTTATAAAGTATCTTTATTTACTTATATTGCAAGAATTAGGCCTCCAGGCTGATAATTATTAGTCAATTAGAAAGACTTGACTCTGTTAGTAATTAAGTTGAGACAAATAATTTAATGCAACATTTTAGCACACTGAATATTTCCTTCTTAGGTTTATTAATTCAAAGTTTCGAATGAAAACTTCAAACCTATTCAAATATATACTACATATGCATGTATAATGTTTTATATTTAATTCATAATTGAGTTGACTATTTTCCTTAATACACTTTAAGTGGTTCAAATTGTAACCAAGTTATAAAATTTACGATTGAACTTATCTAATTTACAAATAAATCAAGTTTGAACAGATTTTAATTGAACCATAAGTGAGTCAAGTTCAAGTTGTGTGATCTTTTTTCAACTTGTAATCAAGTTTGAACAAAGGTATAGATTTGTTCAAACATAAAAATATACTTGTTTTATATTTTCAGAACACAACCAAAAAAATATTTTCTCATATTTACATATCAAGTTTTTAAATACAATTTTTTTTTTTCTTTTCTCAAAAAATCTTCTTCTTAATTTTTTTTTTTCTTTTTTTGAGATTAAAAAATAAGCTTCAACTACTACTAAACGACCAAAAAATCATCTTGTAAAACACTCAAAATTCATCCAAACATCCAACATGCAAAAGCCATTAAACACTCAACATACAGAAAAAATAACCTTTCAACTAAATTAGTGCACCAAAGGTAAGAGAAAAGATTTGTAGATAGAAACTGCAGAATCACAATGTACACTACAGCATCATCACTTAGTAAACCCCAACTCCACCATCTAACTTTCTAACCATTTTTTCTGTCTTCTAAATAGTTTTCTTGGTTCAAAATCTACCTACTGATGGCAATTATAAGGCCAGATTAAAATTCTAAAAGTTAAGCCAAGTTTCCCAAAAACTGCATCATCATCCTACTATTTCTCACATCAGCAGTTCCAGTTTCCTACCATCTGATACTAATCTTCACGATAACTGACCGAAACCCGTTTCTGGATCGTTGCCCTGCAAGAAGGACAATCATTCATACCTTGCTTTTCATGTAGAATGCTGCAGCTATCGCAAAGAACCTGATGAGCACATGGGAGGAAAACGACAGAGATCTCATCAGCCATGCACATAACACATTCCCTTTCTGGGCTTAGGTCTCCGGCCCCAAAGTTGTCCTGAAAGACAGCCAACCTCTTTGTGATTTTAGGAAGCTGCATTCCTTGGAGGTTACCACCATATCCCATATTAAGAGCTGCGATTTTCGATCTATCGGACTCGAGCCTCAATTCGGAGATCATTTTCCCAAGATTCTTGATGTCGTCTTCGCATTTCTGCATGTTTATTTCCGCCACCCGTTTTATGTTGTCCGATTCTGCTTTCATTGAAGCTGCTTCTTCTTCTTTTTTCTGCCTCAACAAATCGATTTGTCTCATAGCTTTTACTTTCTCCTTCTCTTCCTGCTTCAACAGAACCTGGAAAAAATATATCCAACAAATTATAGACAAACATCAAGAGTTATGTTTAAGCATAAGAAGATTAGGGATATTCTAAATTTTGACACAGCTTCTATTCTTGGGTAGAGTATACCTTGAACTGATCCTGACGTGCTTTGGCCTTTTCTACTCGATTGTTCAAAGCAGCTATTTGGCGTTTCACATTTGTCATTTGCTCGAGGATTAAAACCTTCTCAGCTTCCCATGACTGCAATCTCTTCTGATATTCATGCTCCCTCCTCACAGCTTCCTGCAAATCAGAGACAGATCGTAGTGCCTTCATTTTAGCACTCTCCAGATCATCCATCAACTCATTGTTCTCCTCTTCAAGCCGACGAATGGTGCAGTTAGCCACCTCCATCTGGCCAGTGGCATTAGACAATGCATACTCCATTTCAGATAGCCGTTTCATGGTACTCTCCTCCAAAGTTTGCTTCTCCTTCTTATATTTTTCCATCTCTTCTTTTTCTTGCCTCAACACTTTCAACTCGGCCATGTCCTTTCCGAGCCTTCGTGCAGCCTGCATGACCTTCTCGTTTGCCCAGTCCATCCATCCTTGGAGTTCTTTCTCAAGTGCTTGCTTATGAGGGACAAGCATCAGAATGGCCTCTTCTCTGTCATCTCGAGGGATGTACTTCTGGAGAGTTTCATCAAATGGGATTGACGCATAATAATCGATCACTTTAGGAGTATCAGAAACATTGATTTCGCCCTTCGAACGAGGATCTGTATCTGAGACAGAAGATTTATGAAATTTAGAAATTCCTGCAGGTAATAGAATGGCAGGATCTTTAGCAATGCTAACAGGCACACAATTGTTTCCTTCCACAGGGGAGCTACTAATTCCAGCAGGAGTAGTTAACTTGGCATAAGCTCCCTTTATTGCTGCTGCACTAGAAGAACCAGATTGTGACTTCAGTGATTTGTCCAACACCATACTTCCCCAGGCAGCTACTTTGGCCTTAAAAGCCCCCTTTGAGAGGCGACCTTTATAATTTTTCTCAAATTGAAATGTCTTCTGTCGAAGCATATCTTTCTTGGAATTAGAGGATGAGCCCTTTTTACCACCTCCTGATTTCTCATCCACGGCATTTTCTTGGGATGAAGTCTGGATATGCTCCTCACCAACGCCTGAAGAGTTTCCCTTTGCTTCTTGAAGTGCGAGAGAGCTTTCTTTCCCAAGATTTGATTTGCAAGTTGATAGAGGATAGCGAGGGCTAGTAACAGGGGCTTTGGCTTGAGAACATTGATCTGGGGGCATTAGCTGTTTTTCTTTAGCTGAGTTGGTAGAATCTGATCGAGTGGTGATCAAAGTTTCTGACTTAGATTGGGCCACTGTTGGGCTTTCTCCAGAAGCTTCCTTACTAGAAGAAGCACCAGCAGGACCTCCTTCCACAACAAATGCGTTCACAAGGTTCAAATCACTTATTAACAGGCACCACATTGCTTCGGCAATGGTCAAGTCTGGCCTAACCTCTCGAAGCACATAAATCATCTCCAGTAATGTGTAGTCTACTAGGCTCTGCAGTCCCTCAAATATGGGATGCTTGGGCATATTAAACTCTTTTTCCCTCTTTAGTAAAGCCAAAGCACCATCTACGACATTGGATACAGCATCTTTACTACCATGAAACAAGCTGCTATTCAATACGGCCCACTCCGCAACTCGTTCAGTGTATCCACACTCAACAATCTTCTTCACTGCCGTGCAAAAGGTTGAAAATAAGTTATTCGTCAAGAGTTCCTCAAGCTGGCAGGCTACAGGATCATCCCAATCAGCCTGTTGGTATTCTTCCATGTCCTGCTCCTCTACAGTGTCTTCAGGCCTCTGGATTACAGATCCCAACTCATTTAAAACATTCCGAAATTTTGCCTCTAGCATTTCATACCTAGGGAATTCCGTTAGAGACATGGTTGATACTTCAACTGGAGTATCTAGCGACGTTTCAGATAAAAACTTCCTCTTATTTCTACCCTTCTCGGTGACCAAAACAGCTGAGGGTCCTTCATTGCTACTGTCAACACCACTGCCACTTTCACTCATGCCTCTTGTTCTACAGAAGACTATTACAAATTCTGTGAGTGGGTCAATTTGATATCAGAAGCATATCAAGATAATTTCATAAGAAGTAAAAATGAAACAGCAACATCAAACAATGACAGACATAAGGTTATTATTTAATGGACAGAACATTTCATTAAATCCAGGAGCAAAAATTTAGTATATCTTCTCTTGATTGATAGGGAAAAATATAACCAAAGGATTCATCAGAGACATCGGTAAATCCTGGTGGTAATATGCAATTACTGATAACCTGGATGTATCCGCAAATTAAAGCTTTTCAAAATTTTCATGGATTAAAGTAACTAAATCAAATCTAGATGGCACTAAATTATCACATATTCAAACACTGAATGAAAAATTTTATAGACGCGCCAATGCAATTAGCAAGCACAAGTATTAGGAAAAAGATATACAGTCTAAAATCAGAAGTTTAGTAAGCTACAAGAACTGAGAATCCTTCACTGATACCACCAAACATTACCACTGTCCAATGTCCTTTATTCTACAGAGGACATTTTGAGGGCTCAAAATGCCTAACCTCTCTGTTTGGATGTTATAGTAATATCATATTCAATGCTATGATTATTAAAATGTCACAGGACTACACGTGGGATGTTAAAGTAATATCACAATCAACGCTATGATTATTAGAATGTTGCGGGACTACACATGGCTATCCGCACAGGGCCCCACAACACATACAGTTTCGATTACCCTAAGACCAATGCACGGCCTCCCAACGACTAATCCATACCTATGTAACAGTCGTACGGCATACATAACAGTTAAAGTAAAACAGGACAAATAGGAAACAACAACTCCATATTTTGGAAAAGGGTTTAAATGGCATGAGTTTCTATTTAATTCAAGAAGCAAGCATAATAACTTTATCTATGTACTCATGATCAATGAGAAAAACAGGCAAAAAAATAATAATAAACAAGGGTAAACATAAAAATAGAGAGAGAATAACATTATTTTCTATTCGATCCAAGAAATAAAATCTTCACACATCCCTACACAGAATCAATAATAAAAACACAATCACAAGAATCAAGAACAATCAGTTTATAATAAGTAAATTTATCAAAGACAATCAAGAACCAATTGTACCTGGGAAGCTTCAGCAAACTAAACCTTCTAAAAACTTTTCCTGCATTGAAGTCGCACAAATAAATCAGGATTAGAAACAAAAGCCACAAAAATCACTCTCGGACTATAAATTTTACAACATGCCCACTTAACTAAACAGGAAAATTATAGAGAGAAAAAAAAAATCAGTCTACAAAAATGAAATGGATAAAGAGCAGAATCCGAACAACAAATAAACCCAGCAAAAACCATGCTTTTTTTTTTCAAAGAACTCGCCGAAATGAAAGAATTAGAAAAATATATTTCTCATTTCTTTACCAACACCATTCAAATTGAGTTCATGAAACAAATAACTGAGTTGAATTAATCAGTGAATAAGGGCACTCACTGAGCGGTGTGAATTGAAAAGTTTTCGCCTCTTGCAGTGTTCGTGTGAGTGAAAAACGCACACACAGAAACACCCTTTTTTTCTCGCTCTGTTTGGAACACTCTCTCTCTCTTACTCTCTCTCTCTCTCCTATATAGTGATACGTCACGGCTTCATATATAGAGTGACTGACACAAAGTGGAGTTAACCTTAACCGTAATTATCTTTATCCCTGGTTAGATAATCAAATTTCCCATTTCTGCCCCAATTAATTATCTACACTCTTGCTTTTTGCACATTTTCAAAATATACATTTATATTTTTATAATAATGATGGTAATAATAAATTTTAATTTTTACGATCACAAAATATGAAATAAATCGTAGACCACATAGGTAATTTCTTTTAGTTAGTTGCTCGATTCATAATTTGATTATAAGTATAAATTAATTCTAGTCAACAATTGAATTTTTTCGTACATAAAATATACATTATTATTTCTCTTTTAATAACTCTGCAGACAATCTATTGTCATACGTTCAAAACATACTTACACACGATATATATATATATATATCATTATTTGATCGATACTCATTAAGATTTGAAAATTTTGGATAATCAAAAAAAGATTATTTTTATGTAAATTTATATCTTTTAACGTCACTTTTTAAGAAATTATAGCTAACAACATAAATATTGTATTTTAGTGGGTATCATTAAAATCATTATTTAGTCAATAACTCATCAAACTTTGGTAGGTTAGTCTAAAACTTTGGTAGGTTAGTCTAAATAAAAGTTTCTTTTTTATTAACTTCTTAAATAAATAATGAGTTTGTACTTAAGTCTCACTGGACAGTTAGGAGGCTTGAAAAAACAGGAGATGAGAAGTTTGATTATATTGTTCCTATAGGTTTCTTGTCATCTGCTCATTTGAGGAGAATGGGTTAGAGCATCTCCAATGACCTTGCCAAATTTGTCCCTACAAAATCAATTTGTCATCAAACACTAATCATCTCCAATCATTGAACTTAAATTTTTAACTCAATGAGAATATTCTTAAATTTTATCTTTTAAATTTTCTATTTTATCAAATGTTTGTTTTATAAGTTAATAAAAAAATTAAAAGATATTAATTTCAATGATAAAAAAAATTCTTGTAGTAAAAGAAAAGTGTTGTTGTGATTCTATTTACATTTAGTTATAAAATTATGAAAAATTGCATTTGTGTGCAACTATTGTATTTCTTATGTTGTTTTAGTCATATAGTTATATTATGTTAAGCATATTTTTATATTAGTCACACATACATTTATGTAATAATTTAATTTAAAAAATAAACCATAATTTTGACAAAAAACCATAATTTCGGCAGAAAAAACCCTAATTAATATATATATATATATATATTTATATGATATTACGCATACATTTATATAATACATAAAGGTATAATTAATATAATTAAAAGGTATAACTAACATAATATAAACGTATGCTTAATATAACATAAAAATATACTTAACATAACATAAAATTATAAAGGTATGTTTAACATAATATAAAAGTATGTTTAATATAACATAAAGGTTCTAAAGGTATGGCTAACATAAATGTGTGTTTAACATAATATAAATGTATGCTTAATATAACATAAACATATAGCACCTGAAGTGAATTCTGGTGGGTTTGAGAGCACCCACCCAAGCACATGAAGAGAGCAGCACGTGGATCGGATCGAGTTAGTTGCGCGGATCCTAAATCCGTACACCAATTACACAAAAGTTTTTGTGAATTACGAAAAAAATATTCTATTTCATTTCCTGTTGTATTGATTTGTTTGGTTCTTTTTATATCTACAAAAACAAAGATCTTTTTTAAAAATATTAATTTTATTTCGCAATTTTCATTTATCATATAAAAGTGTCAATATATGTCATAATATAGAGTCATTCTATAGTATATCAATGGTATTAATACATCAGTGGTCTTAGTCATTAGATCTTACATCATCGCATCATGATCTTTCATTTTCAATTTACCTTTTTTATCTTACTTCAAAAGTTACTGTAGTAAATCATAAAAATTCCGTCAAAAGGCAATATAGTCTATATCTACATTATTCAACAATTGTATTTATCCGCTAATAACAATCATAAAAGCACAATTAAATCAATTTACCTTGTTTATCTTACTTTAAAAGTTACTACAATAAATTATAAAAAAATTCTCAAATAGTCTAATTTCACAAGGCAATGTAGTCTATATCTACATTCTCCAACAATTGTACTTATCTGCCAATAGCAACCATAAAAACACAATTAAATCTTCTTGTATTATGGAGCGTGTGATGACGAATCATTTGAGACCCATATTCGATATGTTTTATTTTGTGTAGATGTAATTCTCTTATTAGCAAAACTAGCAGTACACTCACACGATGCACAATTTGTGATATAAAATATATATTTTTTAATATTGATGACATAATATATCATTTAAATGTAATATATAAATATATACAGTGCTTTTAATATTTAAATTAATAAAAAATATTAATATTTCAACTTTAAAATTATGTTATTTTAAATAATTTTATTTGATATAATTAGAAATTTTGAATGCAAACAATTTTGAAACTCAACATTTTAAATTTGATATAATTATATATGCTATGTAAATAATAGATTATGAATTTGATATAATTTTGGACAAATCTTGTTTAGTACTCTTCTTGCTCTTTTTTATTTTTTAAAAAATATATTGAGTAAATTCAAAATTAGGTTGCAAGGAGGTTAATTCTATTGAAAATATTAGAGCCCACAATTGAATTTTTAAATATTATAATCATAAATTTTTCTTGTAAATGATAAAAAAAATCATTACATATAAAATATTGTTTTTTTAGAGTCTACAAAAAAAAAAATTTATAAGTCAGCATTTTGATATAATATTTTTAGGAGAGAAAATGACAAATCAGTAAAATTTGTCAACTTCTCTCATTTTATATATAATATAGATTGTCATGAACATAACACTCAAGATCATTGCAGCCATAGTTTTGTATACACGATTAACTTTAAGAAAATATATATATTTCTATTTAAATACTAATATTAAATATTAAAATAAATTATAATGTTTCAGTTTAATTTAATTTCATATCTAATATTTAGTATTTAAATTAATCATGTTGCTTAATTTAATTAAATACTACATTACAAATATTAATTTTAGTCAAAACAAATATTAATTATCTTGATCACACCACTAGTTTAAAGTAAATACTAAATTATAAAATATTTAATTTACAGCACCACTGTATAATTTAGATGAAATTTCGTATGTGAAACTATTTTTTGATTTGATGTGATGTCTTAATACATAATTAACATTAAGAAAATCTATACATTTCGATTTAATACTAATATTTAATATTAAATAAATTAATCATGTTGCTTAATTTAATTAAATACTCTATTATAAATATTAATTTAATTAATTACTACATTATAAATATTAATTTTAGTCGAAATAAATATTAATTATCTTAATCACGCCACTAGTTTAAAATAAATACTAACTTATAAAATATTTAATTTATAGCCGAAACAAATATTAAATACTATTTAATTGTATATTGCTTGTATCCTATTACGGTGTTGCTTGGTAATTATTTTTAATTCAATTGATTGCATATTATATTATGGATATTGGTTGGTTGATTGGTGTTGTGTGGTTATTTGATAATATTTATTATTAATTGACTTATCATGTTAGGTTATTGTATGGGTCATCAATATTGATTGGTTGAATGTTATTTCATTGCATGTCGTGTCATTAAGATTGGTTGGTTGCATGCTATTTAATTGGATATCGGTTACATCCTACTTGCATATGATTAATTAGTAATACTACAATCTTTTGATTATAAAAATTACAATCTGAATATATCTTCATCCATTGTATAAGATTTAGTGTGGTAGACATGTTGGATTTGATTTCGATCTATTTCACGTATCTTATCATTTACATATAGTCGATTTGGATGAATTTTGGTATGAATAAATTATTTCGATTTAGATGATCTTTCGTATATCAAACAATTTTTGATTTTGATGTGATGTCTTTTAATACATTATTAACATCAACAAAATAAATACATTTCCATTTAAATACTAATATTAAATATTGAAATAAATTTTTACGTTACAGTATAATTTAATTTCATATTTAATATTACTATTTAAATTAAAGGGAGAGTGATTAATTAATTAAATACTACATTACAAGTATTAATTTAATTTCACATTTAATATTACTATTTAAATTAAAAGGAGAGTGTGATTAATTAATTAAATACTACATTACAAGTATTAATTTAATTTCATATTTAATATTAATATTAAATTAACTATGATTTAAATCAAATATTAATTTAAAAGTATTTAATTAACATAAATATAAAATTAATTACGTAATTTAATTAAATACTCACAATTGTTGGTGTCATGTGATTTAAGCAAAATCAAATACGTGTAGCAAAAAAGAACTCATGTGTATTTGGATCTATGTAAAAAGTATCAATGCAGTTCACAAGATCACAACCAACATTTTAACCAAAAATCAAAAATTATCTTAATTTTATTTATTATAGTTAAAAAACTGATGTATTAATATCATTAATGTATGACAGATTTATTTTACCCCATGATATATACTCAAAGTGCTAATTATTTTTGGACGCACATACAAAATATCAATGATGTGAAAATTGGTTGACAATATAACCCAATACGCTATTAAAGTCTTTTGACCAATTAAGCATTATTGGATTAATTAACATTAAGCTATTCACAAAAAAGCTAATACACAAATACGAATTAAGAGCTAAATTGCAATGTTTTGGCCAATATGGATATGTTTTTAAATCGTTCAATATTAGAAAATATATTAGCAGTATCCAATAACACGGTTGGCAGAAATTAATAGAATTATTTGCTCAATCATCTTTTATGGATTTAATAAAATTTATATAATATTAGGAAACCCTAAATTTTTTTACCAGCGTTCCACCATATTTCCTTTAATCATGGTTATTCAAATAAGGAATCTAATTTTCCATGGTTTCCCAAACCCCATTTAACAGATCGGATTACATTACAGGTCCTAATTAATTTCCAACTATATATTATAAAATCACATGCCTCCTTTTAAATTTTCCTTTTATGCACAATTTCAAAAAATTACACATTTATTTATTAATTATTATTTATTACTACCTTCTGCCACACATGACAGTCTACCTTTCTTTTTTATTTATATCCTATAATGATGTCAGCTTTCTCTTATTAATAGGTGTATAAATGTATATTACTTAATATACCATTATATAATAATATTTGAATAAAAATATTATATTACCTTTTTTTAAACAATAACATTAAAATAAGGGTATAGTAGGAATTTCTAAATATATTAAGTTTATTCCTTAATTCAAGTGAAGATTAAACATGAGTTAATTGAGTTGCATTTGTGTGCAACTGTTATATGAATTTAAGATCTATATAATGCGGGTCGGGTCGGATCAAATCCAATTCGAATTCGTACTTTTTTTTTCTTGACTTTTATATTGTTTTAGTTCATACATTTATATTATATTAATCATACATTTATATTATGTAAAACATACATTTATGTAATATTTTCACTTAAAAAATAAACCCTAATTGCGACGAAAAAAATTTAATTTCAGCACAAAAAATCATAACTTGTACATATATACCTTTATGTGTTATTACGTATACCTTTAAATAATATTAGTCATACATTTATACAATACATAAACGAACAACTAACATAATTAAAATGTATGACTAACATGACATAAAAGTATGCTTAACATAACATAAATGTATTTTTAACATAACATAAAAACCCTAAAAGTATATTTAACATAATATAAAAAAATACTTAACATTACATAAAAGTATGCTTAATATAATATAAAAGCCCTAAAGGTATGACTAATATAACGTAAATGTATGCTTAATATAATATATAAGTATGCTTAACATAACATACATGTATAGCACTTGGAGCGAATTTGAGTGAGTTTGAGCATACTCACCCAGACGTGTGGGGAACGTGTGCGCGTGGATCGGATTGGATCAGTTGCATGATTCTAAATTCATGTACCAGTTATACAAAAGTTTTTGTGGAGTTAATTTCATGAGATAGAGGTAGTATAAGCAAGCCATTTTAATGATAACTTAAATAAATTGGAAATAAGTTGTAGATATAAATAATTATATTCAAAGTAGTTACAGAAATTTGATTGGTATATTTTTTAGTTAAGGATTATACATTATTTACCGTACCTACACATTACTTGGATGTCATTGTATAGATTATAATAGTTATATCTTAATAATGTATTCACACATAGTAATAAAACAATATTTAGTACTAACATCTCGAACTTCAAATTACTCCAATCGCAATTAGAATTTAAAGTATTAACTTTAAAGAATTTTCGATCAAGTATTAATCTCCAAAATATTCTTAAATACAAGTATATGATTAAAGGCGGGTAATACTTATATATAATCATATTCTTTGTCAATTACTCAATACTTCAACTAACGTTTAGAAAATGCATCTACAATATCATTTAATAGAATTAGCGACTGACCCAAATATTTTATTTGGGGTCCAATTAATAAGAAGAAGAAAAAAAATCACACCAATTTTTAAAATAATATTATAAATTAATAACAATTTTGATAAAATCACTATAATATATTATATATAAAAACATCTTATTTTAAAAATAAATATCTCAATAACTTTACTACATTTCAACATGACAAAACAATTACACTATTTCTATAATATAAAACTTATAGGCTTACCATGTGCCATATGATGACATTCTTTATATATATATATAAAGATAAAGATATACAAATTAATAATTAAATGAATAAAAAAATTCAATAAATAATTGGACTGTACAAAAAAATCACTTAATTAATATATTACAACTCGTTTAAATTACAAACTAAGCTCAAACCAATTAATAAACATGATCACACAAGTGGCATTTCATGTAGATTTATTAGTATAACATTCAATTTTCCATGAAACCACAAAATCAATATAGGAAAAAAAAGCTATGTAGATTCGAACATTCAGTTTTACAAATATGGGTTCTTTCATTCTCATATCAATACATTAGTAGTACACATGGAAAAGAGTTGGAAGTCTTATGTACGAGGGAGTATACAATCTGGCCTTTACTCAAAATCTAAGTTAGAAAGAGTAACACAACACCAATTTGATCATAAATACACTTCCGTTTGAACTCCTTCCCAACATAGAGATCGAAAAAACCTAGTCGAGAAGGAATGAGAGTTAGGACTTCACACTCTCGGTTAGTATCTTGTAATGCAGGTTGGTCGATCCTATCACAATAGTTGGTCGTTTATATATATACATGTTTATGCATATATACATGTACCATGGCAGCAAAAACTAGTCGAGCTTGGTATACTCGAGCAACATATGAGGTGACCTGTAAATCTTCACAAGAGTCCAGTAAAGAACCTCTTCAACTTCAAGTTCTCCTTCTGCTCTTGCAGCGTATATATCCTCACAGATGGCGATCAATCTGAATTAAATGAACAAAAATATGAGACTGATGAATCAATGGCTGAATTTATATCGCCCAGTTGATATTTAGTATCATGTTTCAAGATTGATGAAAAAAAGTAAAGAAAGGTTGTAGTTTTAGTCAACATTTTGTCCCCTGTCCCCTATATTTCTCAACATGATAATCCCTCGTGGTTTTGCCTAAGAAAGCTAATGTATCAATTGAAAAAACGTGCTTTGTTGCCTTCTATGCAACAAGAAACTTAGGGTTTCAATCAGAAGAATGAGAAACTAAATGGGATTGATAAATTTGGCCTCTAAAGTGTTAAACACAACTAGCAGAAAACAAATATCAAGAACTTTTTGGGAATCCAAAATGCTGTTGTATTTAAGTACTCATTATATCAATGGAATTAATAACAGAAATGGGAAAATGGAATGCTGGGAATATCGATAATTACCTGTCACATGAAGGAAGATTCTCATACGGTATTCTCATCCTTAAATCAGAACATTGCAATCTGATAAACCGGCCAACAGCAAGGACAAATGTGATGTAGAGACCCCAAATACTGAATTTGCTGAGAGTCTCACCAAGAAATCCCTCTGCAATAACATTTTAACGATTAATCATTACTAACAAATCCTAACACATATTTCTTCAATTTTCATACATTATCAAGTTGTCAATACTTACGTGGGGTTTCCTCGGATACAACGATAGCCATTGGCCCAGAAAATCCTTGACAGCCATATGCATCCAAAGGATTGATATCATGGAAGGACCACCATTTGTAAATCCCATGATGTAAGACAAGATCCGCATGGACATCATTTACCTGTCCATTATTGACAAAACGATTGCTTGAGATGTACTAATTAAGTGCAGTTATGTGACCAATCTAAGCTATATTTTCAGAAATCATAAAGTTAATACAAAAACTAAGCTGACACCCATTTTGTGTGGTAGGCTATATAAATCTTATCTCGCCATCGTGTTGGTCTAAACACATGTTCCCATTTATATATAACATGCTTTCCTTAATAGTTTTTTACTTCTTTTTTTACAAATTAAAAATTCACTAAAAAAAATAAGGGTCTATTCCCTGGTTTATTTTCTTTATTTTTATTTTATTTCTTTTGACTACAGACAAAAGAGCACAATAATATCAGAAAAAACATTGAAAAACTAAAACATGGTTTCAATTTCTGTTACAATATAAAATGCTCATCAACATGCAAAAATATCTCACCCTATATCAAGTAAACTCATGTTTCTTTCAGAAAATTTGCAATTGATAAACCGAGCAATTCATTGTCTTCAGAATTCATAAACTTAGGTTCCAATTAATCAGAGATCTCCTAATCATGCAATAGCGATCAGAGTTTGCCAACTTGAACAAATTTTGCTGCAGGAAGGTACTTTTGATAATTTGTGCAATCATGACTTTTGATCAATGGTATACAGTAATCATCACACAAGTGCCATTTTTAAAATTTTTTAAAATAAACATAGTTTCCCTAACTTAGCTTAAGCCCCGCAAACCACCCCCACAGGCCCTTATCCCACTAGATGAGGTCAGTTATATGGATCATTTCTCGCTGGTACATATATATTCTCATTTATATTAAGTAACAAATATTTATAAATAGATTCTTACCAACTATTCAGGACCAAAACCTGTTGCCTTACCACTTGGCCACGCCACTTTTCAATTTCGGATCGACACCAAGAAACAATAGATATTGGTATTGCTTGTTTGTCAACTCCAGTCAAATTATCTATAGAATAGATTGGTACTAGGATTTTGATCTATATAGATATAGAATTCAGCTTAATTTATTGATCATTACATAGAATTCAATTAAGATATTGTATGAAAGTATGATTTCTTCTATTCTCCAGGAACATGATGTTTCTGAGCAGAAGAGCCATTTTCAAATAGTGTTCGATCGATTACGTATTAATGCCTTTTTAGGTCATACTCTTCCCCATTAAATTTGAGTCGATGATTCTCTACTTTATACTCGGCATGCATGTCCAAATGAGACTTTTAGATGCACTAGTACTTCGTCACCCTCTTAAAAACTAATTTGGGATGAGTTGGAGCATTCAGTTAAACGAGGAAGGACTAAATCTAAACAAGCATTATTATACGTTATATTAAATGATAACCAGTTTTAGGAGATGCATTAAAAGTTATTGAACTCGGTCCTGAGTCTGAATAAACTTCTTTTACTTGTGTCATAACATGAAGAAGGATAAAGAAAATCATACCTCCTGTTCAAAAGGTCTAATTTCTCCAGAACCAGTAACCCGGAAAAATCTTGGATAAATATTATGAACCCTAAAGCTGCTGAAGGAACCATTGAGAACCCCCTCAACCTCTGATGGTGTTGGAAGATTTGATTTATCAACACTTTTTTCATATTTTACTGTTTCCTTGCCTTTTGGTCGGTCCCTTGTAAGTAGCCAAGAAACTTTCATATCCATGTAGCTATAGAGAGACTGGATAAACTGCATCTGAACCACATCTGGGACAAGCCATAGAGTACTTGCATCAGCTTGGCAGCAAATGAGCTGGATGTCATTCACATTATATGAGTCCAAATAATTTTGCGGATCAAGCTCATCTGCATTTCGATTATCCCATGGAAGTCTTTCACAAAGAGTTGTTAGGTACAAGGTCAACTTGCCGCCAGTTGCCATGATATCAAACTGAAAACTAACATCATTGATTGGATTTGCTATGTTTGTTGGATTCCCGCTACTGTACATCTGTAACAGAAAAGTCAGCTTTTAACACCTTTCAAAACCACAAATCCTTATAACTTATGTGTTTCCAGAATATGAAATGGGCTTTTCTACTGAAAAATTTACCAAACTTGATAATCATCCCATGAAAATATCAGCAGATAACATTGACAATTCTTAAGCACTACCAAAACATTTAAAAGGGCAAATCTTTCAATTGAATTATCAGTTAATCTGACTTGGCATTATCAGTTTCCGCAACTTTTTTGCCAAACTTTCTACCGTTTCATAACATTCCAGAATTAAGTAGTTATTATGCAACTTGAGGAGGATCTCAAGAAGAAATCAAGATAAAATGTGTAAGAAGACCGGAACCAAGACTTGTAGCAAAAGCATTCAGGAACCCTTCACGGTCACGGACAAAAGACCATTAATAAGAGGGCTTCTATCTTTCATTATAAAGTATGAGTATCTTCAACAATGGAAAAAGGTAACAACCAAATAGAACATCTTCATTTTGAGATCAACCATTGATTTATAATTGCCTGGAAACAAAATGCAGAAAGAATATCTGATTACTCACTTTTTATTCAACTTGCTATCAATTACAATGTCATATTTCTCTACATTTTATCAATGCTCCCTCTTCCTTCCAACCCCCAGTCTTCCACCCCATTGTCAAAGTAAATAACAATGGTAAATTAACCTAAACATGTGTCTCAATCAAGATCAGATCACTCATACACAATAATTTCAAGTAAACACTAAAACTAGAACAAATAGATGGCGCATCTTTTTCTATGCCCTGATTGTTAATAAGACTGCTAGTACTTTATTACTAAGCAGACTTGCACAGGAGTTTCTTACCAGCATTGGAGCCCAAATAACAATGATTAGAATAAAGAACAGACATATGCCACTGCAAAACTTGGTCATCTTCGTCTGCTTCTGTCCTTGTTTATGTGAAGCTCTGTTCAGAACATTATCGCATTTGACAAGGTACAGACTTGCATTAATGTCCTCCAGCTGAAAGTGGATATAAAATTATTCGTGAGTAGTATAGATTTTAATCATATAGCTGATATGGTTAACAAAATCAAATTGTAGGGTCGATAGATGAATGGTAGTGTCATATATTTCCAATTTCCAAACTAGACAACAGTTTCAACCTAGGTAATCAGATTCCAGCTTCGAAGGGTTAGACATGCCAATTGTCAACCATTAAGGGAATATAGCCTCTTTTTTGAAAATCTGAGCGCAAAATTGAGATAGTTTCTATCTAATTAACAAAAGAGAAAACACATTTGATTGGAACTTGCAGCACAACTCAAGAATTGAAGAGTGGATTATTTTCTTTTTTAATAAGATAAATCTATTACATAAAGAAATAAAGGTTATAAGGAAAAGGCAGAACTCCTCAAAAAAGAAAACATGAAAGGCTGAGATGGTTGACCAACACATCCAGTAGATGAGCCAGGAATGGTACTTTCATAATTCTTATATTCCCAGTATCAAACAACTCAAACGGGTCTACCCAAGGAAACAAAATTCAAGCATGGAAGTTGCATGTAATCCCAATTATAAATTGGAGCCTTCACTTTTCAGAATTGGTAATAGACTGCCAAACTTAAGAAGCACGAATTTTATAGAAATATTGTCCACAGCTTGGTAAAACAAAGCAAGAAACTTGAAGATTGAAATGTAAATTACATTTTAAAGTAAATATTATAATAAAGGTGAAAGAGATTACTAGGAAACACAGTACAGGTCCTAAAAAACACACGTATGAACTACAACAAAATTTTAAAAAAATTAAATAAAAAATAACAAAATAAAATGGTACTCTCTGCAAGTCCCCTGAAGGTGGGTCTAACAGATCTACTGTCTCGCACCAAGAGAAGACAAGGTGGACAACTTTCAGCCAAATAGAGGTATTAGTCAAGTAATTGTCCCTAAAAACATACTTGAAGTACTCTCTACCACACCTCCATATCTTGGCAAAAAATCCAATATTTAAGTCTTCCTTAGTCCCTTGCAACTTACATCATCAATCGAGGATTTAACATCAATTATATATATCAATAACTTAAAAGGTCTCTAACTAACAGTGCAAAATAAGATGACCATGATTCCCATCATTATTTTTATTAATGACACACTACAGTTGGAGGACTGGATTATATATTCCAAAAAAAAAAGGACTCTGCATTTAGCTTCACAGACTTAGAAGTCTTGTGTAAACTTGAACTTGACATAAAATTTTAACTTTTAGAACATTCTTAGTTACTCACTGGTGCTTGGTTTCAACTGACGTGGCAACAATAACAACAGTTTAACTACCTTATCTAAATAGAATTTATAAAATCTCACCCCCCCACCCCCACCCCTCAACTCTCTCTCTCTCTCTCTCTCTCTCTCTCTCTCTCACCTCAAATGCATTTAAGAGAAGAGCGGTAACTAATAGAAACTTGAAGACTTACCTTCAGCCAGTCATACATCGTCAATGATGTGCTTGTGCAAGACCAATCAAGGACACATCGTAGTTCATACAGAAAAGGTAAAGCTCGATAGAGCTTGTAACCCAGATAGTTGACACGAGACACTTCACTGGTTAGAAACTGTCGATACAGTGTGCTTTGGTGAGGAACACCATAACGAATTTGCATGGCTTGTAGTGCAAAAGAAACTGCTTTGGTAAAATATATTGCTCGAAGGGCCAACCCAGCAGTATTCTGTTGCGACGTATCCATATTCCAAGCATAATCGGTGACAGCATAAGTGAAAAGAATGAGATTGGAAATGTAGAAGATGACTTTCAGAGTTGCAAATGAACATAGGTATATGACACGATCAACAACAATCAAGAAGAAGATTATCTGCACAAGAAGCAATTCAAGCAGATTAAAAGAAACAATTATGCATATTGCTCTAAGATCGAGGATATATGCATTTAACAAATAATTGTTCACACTCAAAGGTTCTTCAGTCAAAATCAGCATTTGAATCAAGTTGAGCCACATGATCAAAATTTCAAATAGAAATAGCACTCCATAATGTTTCCTTTTTATTAATATCATTGTCATTCTTAACATCTGACATAGGTTTTCCAATTTCAAAAGATATTCAAAGCAGAACATATTCTTACCATTAGAAGAAATACATATTCTTTGGGGAATTGATCCTCAAGCTGATAGTATTCCAGGAGTTCACTATTATTTTTAATAACAGACTGGTAGAATATGGCAACCAGAAAGAAGACAGTCAAGTCAGCACCAAATATATAGGCATAAAGATCAATTTCTCTTTTTCCACCTCCAATTACAGAGACTATATGGTAAGGGAATCCAACTTCATCAGTAAAGCCCATACGCTGTGCCCTAAGGATCTCCTTTGCTATGTCAGCTGCTGGCGTGAGAGATTTGAATTGTTCTGCTGGCCTACAGTCTGTCAATGAAGAGACATTAACCACCTCAAAAACAGCCAAGGCCACATTTGTGTTTTCAGAGCTTTTTTCGATGCTACGAATTTGAACCTTGCTGGCACAAGGGCAACAATTAGGCACTTCATTCTTGCAGTTATTATCATGTACAAGCTGCAGTAGCCTATTAATTCCAGATTCAATTCTCTCAGGTTGAATTCCATCCTCTGGCCATGCTTTGACATCCATTGACAATTGAATAAAGTATGGAGGAGATTCTGCTTCTTGTGTCAGTGATTTCCAATACCTACAACAGCTACTGACCACCATTAGAACCACTCGTTTCATTGATTGGAAAACCTTCTTTGCTTTCTCACTCCAGCTAGAATCACTTTGAACATCCACTAGATTTAGTAGCCCCCCTTTGCCATTACTAAATCCTATTGAAAACCATTCACCATCTTTCGCAGTAATAGAGCTCTGTATTAGAGTAAATAGATACACCAAAAACAGAGGTAGCAAACTGATAACAAAAGATGATGTTATCTTTTTTGTAGGGAACCCCAAATCACGTAGAAGACCTGACTGGATGCTGAAACCACAATGATGTATCGTAATTTGGTACAAGTACTGAACCAAAATATAGATTTCTGTATAGATTAGCATTATGACCCAGAAGATGTAACTTGGCCCAGTATTCACACAGAGAGCATATAGAAACAGAGCCGCCAAGTAAACCATAGAAAGCAAACTGAAATTCCAAAGGAAAATAAGAATAAAACTACAGTAACAGACGACATCATTGTTTGATCGCATTTGAGACCATATATGACTGACTACTCGTCCAATCTTCAAACTTGAAAATTCTGAAGTTCCACTCTTGTCGGACAGCACAGAACATGATCTACTCAAATGTGACTGTTTAATATTTGAGCTTCTCTGCTCACTAGAGAGTCCTTCTTCCAAAGATAAGGGCTCATTTGAATCTAAATCTTCAGGTGCAATATTCAAAAAGCTCACAAGACTGCTAAAAGCCTGATTTCCAATTGATTGAACCTGAGAAACACCATCACCAATCAATTGTACAGCAGAAGCTAAATGGTTTTCCTTCAACTGGCTTTTAATTTTCTTTGCTTCATCTGAATCATTATTGGTGTTATCACTTGCCTCCTCCCCAAGTTCAGTAATCTCACTAATAGAAGCATCTGTTTGTTGCTTTCTAGATTCTACTGCAAATGGATTTTCCGCTCTTAAACTACTGGGAGAATCATACATATTAGTGGGAAAAACTGAATCAGCACTGATATCGCCATCTTGTTTCTCAGTATAGCCAGTTTCATGCAGATTGAGTGAAGTATGCTTCCTCCTTTTCAATCCTTCCTTAGCAGGTGAAGCATCAGGAGGAGCAGTATCAGAATTTATACTGTGGAGCTGAATTTGTAGGTTGAGCATCTCAGATTTTATCTTCTCCACTTGTAAGTTACGCTGACGTTTCTTCTCATCAGATTCTCGAATGTGCTGCAACTGTTCAGTCTTCCAAGTAGCAATCTTCTCTTGCTCCCGTACAATTGCACCAATTTGTTCAGCCTCAAGATATCGAAATACGTAATCAAATTCTGAAGAAGAAAACATATATGATTGACATGATACCAGAAGAAAAATGATGATTTCTACCAACGCGGATCTTGAGGTAATTCGGAATCCATAATCATATTTATAAAACCCAATCACCTCATAAATGTAATCAACAGTTTCACACTTCCCAGTGTTAAAATCACCGATAAATGGAGACTGATAGGCCAGGGACAGAACAATTACAGCAAAGTTATACATGCGCAAATACTTGAAGATCTTATTTTTCTTCTTTAATATGGTCAGCCTCATGCGGAAGAAAGTAAGAGCAAAACCAAGATATCCAAGGTGCAGAATGTCATACTCAAGGGTTCCCGTGATTAAAATCAGAGCAAGTACTAGATCCAAAAGATGACAATAGCAGTAAACCCTCAAATAATCCAGAAAAGTCCACATTCCTTTGGTTTCAAATGATAGATCTCGCCAAACAAAAGCATTTTTACGCTGAGAAACCATCTTGTGATATGTGAATGGCCATGAAAAACCTGATGATCTGTCAGCTTGAAGTTTAAAACATGCCAGAGCGAATACCATATAATAACTGATCAGCATGCGTGAATCATCAACTATAATACCTGCAAATAGAGTAAAAAGAATAAATCACACACATAGAATCCAACAGAAAACTTTATCATGGTTAGATACTGCTCTGAGGATGATCCAATCAGTGGTGTTTTAGGCCAAGAGAACACAGCTTTTAGTACATAAAACGAAGCGCCTATTTGGGAGCTTTCAGAAGTAAATCATAGTAGGTAACAGATAGTGGCTAATAATGATGGGGTGTGATATCACCACTTCTGCAAACTAAATATTTTTTGTGTTGACTGCTTGTACACAGCACAGAAGTAATGATGTTTGTTATTGGGCCCCCAACTTCCTGATAAGACATTTCTTACAAAACTAATTCTGATGAGCATCATAAAGCTACAACTGGATTTCTTCTCCAGGTATCCAACCATACACAAAGATTTAAAGACAAACAACATCAGAAGCTTCCAAAAGTTTTCTGGATTGATGTGGTGGTTAAGTAATTTGCATTTAAATGTAGAAAGTACAGAAAGGGAAAAAAGTAAAATGTATGTGTGTAAATATATATATATACATTATATGAGTTTTGTGAGCAGAGAAAATAACAAAGCGAGAAAAAATCATACCCAACCAACAAATTTCGCAATACTGGAAATATATGCTTGAGTTTCTCCAGCAATCATGGCAACGTGCATCAGTTGGAGTCAAATCATGTCTACTGAAAGGCATCACATACTTCCACATTGCTAAGTATTCACCGACAAGAATGGTAGCAAACAGAAAGACAAAAATTGGCCATAGCTTACGTATGATAGAGTGTCCCAACATAACACAAGTAGCTAGACATGCAATGTAGAAAATAGAAATGGCATTTAACAAAGCAAAACTGGTAACTAGTAGTGCCATCATGTTGATCTCAAGGCCAAAGAGGTTGAACATGTTTTCCATCCAAAACTTCAAATAAACTTTTAGCACTGTCTTCTGCATATTAAACCTCTCCTGTCTCAAGGAAACAACACTTTTCTTGTTCCATTTGTGACTTTCCTTAATGCTTCCACAGAAATAACCAAATGAGTATTTGCTATTGCTTCTATCATGAACACCACTATTGGAGGACAAATCCTGAGATGGTGGATAATCACCAGGTCTGACAGATGACCACGAATCACTCCTTATCCTTTGACCAGATGGTTCACCAGATTCAGATGATGTCTGATTATCCCCATTGGGAGTTGAAACAACAGTTGAAATATCTTCTTCCGAAACAAATAAAGGACATGGTTCTTTTGACCTCCCAGAATTCAGAAGAGAACCAGGCATTTTTTCCAACCAGTGAAAGACATTATACTGAAGGGTGCATGCAGCAATTACCAGCACTTTTGGCCTCAAGCCTGCTTCTAAACCCTCAAAACTTTGTCTATATACCTGTAAACCCAGGAAAATAGACAAATCATGGTGTTTTTGTCCTGGAAACATCTTAGCCTGTCTACCCCACATCTGAAAAAGATATTCAGTTGACACCAGAAATCCAGTATAAACTAAGAATGTTTTGGATGTAATTCTGGAGTCTTTAGGCAATGTCGATGACAAAACAAGACCAAGAATGTACAAAAAGCCAAACGCACTTATGGGAGATAATGAAACGTAGAACAGCGCAACAAACAAAATCTTGTGACTGTGCCAAATCAGGAAACGTTTAATGAATCCCAAAATCCCCAACTGCAAGGGATCAGCCTCTTCCAAGTTCATATGTTTGCTTTGTCTTCGTTCATAGCTATAAAGTTGCATGACAATCACGATTGCTAGAGACTCCAAAAGATTTTCTAACAAAGAAGCTTCAGTATTATAGCCAAAGCATACATAAAGATTGACTTTTTTGGACATCCACATCTCAAACATGGGAAAAATGCTTAAGATATAAATGAAAATAAAAACAACGATTGCATATGCTTTGAGTGGAAACCATAGACGCCGTTTCGACCTCTCAACAATCTGTCTTCCAATGATCCAGATGAGGAGAAGAAAAAGGTAACCAAATGATATGTAATTAGGTCTCACAAGGTACACCGCAAGAAGGTTGGTGAGAAAAGCAATATAAGTTCCAAATGATCGATATATGGTTAAGAACTTCTCCCCAATAGCACTCAGATATAATGCTATCCTTCTTTCTGAAAGATGGGGAAAAAAAATTAGCAAATACAATTATCATGCAAATATGAGTTTTCTGAACTGGAAAGGATTAAGATAGAACAAGCATATTTTCATGAATAAGTTGTGCAGACTAATTAGTTGTAAGGTTCCTAAACTCTCATGCATTTGCATATTTGTCTAAAGCAACTTCATGTATAGATATAGTTTAACTGCCACCATGGAAAAGGCTTAGAGTACCATGGGAATGATTGTCACCGTCTCTGATGTTGGAGGTGGCATAAACTGACAAAAGAACTGATTTGTTCAAACCAGCTTTCAGAATGCTAAATCCAACAGGAAGACAAGGTGTGTGCTGAACAATAGCAGAAAATGAGAACAGAACTTCAAATCCATGGTTATGAATGGCACAAAAACACGCAAGCAGGGCTATTTCCAGGAAGTCCCATGAACTATCACTTTCTAGAAGACCTACAAACAGTTCACAAATAAGTTAGCAAACATAGAATATTAGGTCTCAACAAATAATAAAGAATGCTAGGAGATATTTGGCGGTGATAAGTCAGACATGCAAGTAACCTAAGACTAATGAAATTCACACCTAACTGTGATAGCACTTCCAGGCTTATAGAGCCCTTTTGTTCCAATTTTCGGGATAAAAGACTGAGCTGAAGGATGTATAGAATTGCAAAGTGAGCCTCGCACAGAAGAATAAGGGATTGGCGCATCCTCTTGTCGACTTGATGGCTCAAAAGGTAAGCAAGGAAGAATATCACTGAAATGAAACAGTTTATTACCAATTAGAATATTGAGCAAGCATCACCATGCAGGTCATCCAGGTATTTTGCAACTGCTAAATTATATATAATCCAATATAAATTTTGCATTTACAACTTTGACATACTATAAATAGCATGAATTAGACCAGGTTTGGTAGCTATGAGGAAAATCAGTATCAACATAATAGGCCGAGAACATTTTCGCAGTCCCCAAGCAATTGTGGCAACAATCAAGACCTTGGTATCTTCTTTCACTGCACCCATAATTAACAGGTAGTCAGGGTTTCATATGATTGCAGATTCACTTAAATAGAAGTAATTCATCATGAGCATGATAATAGCAAGAGCACGTAGAAAAGAGCATGGATAAGAACGAAATCAAATCATATCGCAAGTATATGTACCACAATATGCAAGTAATGAATGATACATTGATTATCCCGCTTAAAATATCTTTTGGACTCTTAACTTGGCAATTCAGGAACAACTTCAGAAGGTATGAATACAAAGAAACCTACCAACATTAATCATTCGCAAACACTGTTGGGCAATGCTTTTAAATGCAGACCAATCACTAAACTATAAAATTAATTGAGTTATTCAGTTAATGATCTGACCAATTGAACTGTTTTCAAAAAGGTGAATGACCATATATATATGTATGTATACATATAAAAGAATAACTATTTATATGCATACACATGTAAGATCAAATGCAAGTACCATGATAACAAAAATAAAAGGCACAATAGTAAAATGCATGTGTATTAGAAAATTTACAAAATTTCATCAATATTTTTATATTAATAAACTTTCGAATAGAATATTAATTTATTTGTCTATTAACCAGTTCAGTGGTTTTTACCTGATGGCTTTGGGATTTTAGCCACCTGAGCTACAAACATAACAGAGATGTCACCTCAGTTCCCTATTAAACCGGTCCAATCAGACTGTTACAGGTTTGAAAATCATGCTGCTAAAAGATTGAGCCAAAAGATTATTTTCTAAAGCAACTGGATAGAAGCCAGGAATAATGTCCTCCATATCAATTAGAAGTCTTATTAAAAATATATACAATCAAACAACACTCATCTAATTCACTTAAGACTAACTTGCATGCAGTGTTATTTAAGAAGCAATAAGCGAAATAGGTGATGACTTGATAAACAATAAGTTCTGTCTTTCAGTCACATGGATTACTTGGAGCAAGGTCTTCAAGACAAACAAAGAAGCAATAGATTGCACCAGGTCATTTTTAGTGAGGATGGAATGCTACCATACAAGTTTTAGTAAGAGTATCCGCACCTTCCTCAGTCTCATTCTCATTAGAAAATTGCCTCTCCTCATTTGATAGGCATAGAAATACCGAGTTGTTTACAAGATTACCAAGAGCAACAAGAATCCCAAGACAGAACTGAGCTAGAAGGAAAAAACCAGGGATAGGATAATGCCATAATCCAATCATCTCCCAGATCTCCATATCCTGATTAACAAGGATAAATACTCATATATTAACCAAACTTGAACTTCTGAACTCAAGTTGAACATTAAGATAAAGAGGTACCTTTCCAAGTTTCCAGTTCACATATGCACAAGCCACATTGAAAACATATGTGCTCACAGCCCATAAGAGAATGAACACAAGAAGCAACCCATTTAACCGGTGTAACCGAAACAAGGATGGGAAAGCATACAAAACATACCCAACATATGCAAGTAATCCAAATGCACATATACTAGCAAAATGGAAGCTCCAGTATGTAAGGGCAACCAAGGATACCTGCCATATTACATCTGAAATGTAAAATAAACACATGGATAATGTAAAAAGGATTCGAAAATATCAATTTTATCAAAAGCCACTGACGAACAACAGTTTTCAGTACAAGCATACATTTTATAGAGGAAATTAATCTTGACATTAAATACATACCGGAAAGCCATAAGTGAACCAGTTGATACTGAAAACCCTGAAAACTGTTCCCCTTAATAAAATGTTGGTATGCCTTACACCAGACCTGATAACCAGGGAGATAATAATTTAATAAATTAGTTAAAGCACATATCATATAACCTTGACATAACAACATGAGTTAGAAGAAAAGGGATCTTCTCCCAACAAACCGTTGAAACTTGGAGCACTGTCAGAAACATCCCATGAGTATTAATTGCCACAGAAAACAAAGCAAAATCATTCCAATAGTAAAACTAGCTTTCCTACAGTAATCATAAAGGAGCAAAATCTATGCTCTTCCTCATAATGCCAGATCAAATAAAGCAGTGTTGCTGTATGCAGCAATTTGCTACACTTCAATGATCTCATTCTGGATTAAAAAGATTTAAGTAATAATCAAAACAAAACCACCGAGAAGCATTTACCTTAGCTGACGTACAAAAAAGGAAGTTTTTGAGGGAAGAAGTTGCTCGGTCAAGCTGCCTTGTCTCATGGACATCATGAATTCCATGTCTTCTAAATCATGTTTTACACAAGATAGCTGCACATGAATTTAAAATCAATCATTAATTAATCAAATCAACCATTAAGTGCCAAATCATCCATGAGAGGGAATGGAAATTCATCATGCTAATCTGTTATACTAGTTAACTTGATATTTGATCCACTAACTGTAATATATGTTTCTGACTATTATCGATAATAAAAACTATATGTCGCACATTTATGAAATGAAAATAATGGTTTATGTAAAGGAAAAGGAGGGAGAAGAGGATAGCAACGGGGAAGAGGAGGGAACAAAAGTCATAAAATAATTCTCACTGTTGAGATGTGTTTTCTGCTAGACTGCTAGTCAGATGTGTCAACAAAGAGCATTATGGGTTAACAGCTGTAAAGAAAAATGGAATGACTAAGGAGACTATGGAGTAAAGGAATTGGCCAAGTAAAATGATATTTATTTCTTGATTTACAGCAGTCGGTCAGAACTGCCAAGGAAACTATGGAGTGATCATTCACTACCATCATTTACAATGGATTTCATCCCAAATTCGAGGAGAATGGTAGACTGAATTGGGTAGTCTGATTCCTTGGTTCGCAGCTCAGTTTCTGTCCCAGGTTTTATGGAAAAGGACTACTCAAGGGTCTGAAGTTATATTCATTCTCCCTGGGAAGCTTCTGATTTGGCTATAATGATCTCCTTTGGTTTCTTGTGTGGATTCAGGATTGGCAATAACATAGGATATCCAGTATTCCTTCTGCTTGGTCGAATATAAATCCGATTCGTTTGCTCTGCTCTTCCCATTGACGCTGGTGGTAACATACCCGAGATATGTTCTCCATGTCGGGTTAATATTGTCATGAACCTAGGGTTGGCGACAGATCTCGATTCAGCACATTTTTATTAGTGATTTGAACGAATGACCAGGTTAGCCCAACCACATCTGGTCGGAGTACAACACTCCTCCCTACCACACTTCCCCAATTAAACTTCTTTTTCTATGTGAAAGGAATCAGTCTCACAATAAAATGCACATGCCTAATATGTCATGCATGTGTCAAATCAAAAATATATTTTGATATTACGGGCACTTGGAAGGGATCATCTGGAACAAGGTAGGACGAACTACACTCATCTTCCTATTTACCTCCACAGACTTGTGATCATAATTTATTATAAACATGAAGCTAGAACACAGACTGATTTACCTTCCTACTCAGAAGAACTATAATTTCATTCACAGTGCTTCAGAAGTCAGAACATAAAAATAATGTTCATACTTTTGAAGGCAACTTCATCAAGATCTAGAGGTCGGTGAACCATGCCTAATACTTCTTTTTTCCCTTAACCTGAAAATACTTTACATCTCTTGCAAAGTGGCTGTGTAACCTCATAGTCCAGTAAGATCCTATCTATGTGATAGAGCTTTAACCAGTTGCTCAATATTATTCACATCAAACATCTTTTTGTTGACAATAATGAATAAACATTTAAGAGCCCTAAGAAGAGCACTTACAAATTATGTGGCTTTCCAAGATCTAAAATATTGTATGAATGACAGTGTTAACATGCTAACCTTTATTTCATATTGATATTTGTAGAATAACAAAAGAATTCCTCAATTAAGAGACAAATATATGAAACCTGGCATATTTCAACTGAAAATGAGTTGTGATTTTTAAGTTACCTCAAGAGTATGTCAACATGTATTTTTGTTTAGAAAACACTGCAGATCTTAATTAATTCCTTTAGAAATTGCCTGTAAAGTTTTGATTGAAATAGCTAAGATGCAAAATCTAAAAGAAGACGCTACAGGAATTTATTTGTCTTGCCATTAGTAGGGTGATATGATATTAACCCTGAGACATGACTGCTTTCAGACGTACTTTTTTCTAGGTGCATGCATACTAGATCTTCATACTTGGACCATAGCCATTTCAAGAAAGAGAACATATGCACAGCTACTTAGAAAAAGTGCATCTGCAATACAAGAAAGTCATAATGATACATGTAGCTTGAACATATGAATAAATCCAAATTAATCTTTGGTGAATCATGGGCAACATGACAAACTACACGTCAAACTGAAAACTAAGACAACAATGCGTACCATATAGAAAAACACCATCAGAGAAATACCAGAACAGATTTCTTGCCAGTTGGCATTGACAGATGCTTTGTAAAGACCAATTGAGTCAGCTATCACTTGAAAAGACTGTGGAACATCAACAGGAAGCTGATACACATAAAGTAGGCAAATGCAGATGCTAGAGTATGCCCAAAGCAGCTTCCACCACCTTCATGACATGCATAAGAATATTTATACCAACCAAAAACTGAATTTCAGAAACTCAAGTCATGGACTTCTTTTTTTTTTTTTTTTTTTTTTTTTATGATCCTAAAAGAACCTATATTTGTATACAATACTAAAAGGATAGAGTACCTGAAAAGGCCTAAAAAGTTGCTTGTCAAAGACCAATCAACTAGACCAACACAGCTACAAATGAAAAATGGCAAGGAAAGCCAACAAGGGTTGCTGATCCCTGTAGCTAACTGCACAGCTGGGAGCAACAAGCAGGATACCAACCTAAGGCGATAACCTTTCATTTGAGACAAAAATAGAGACCATAGTCAACATATGGCATTATAATGTGGTAGCGAATCTTGCTTAAAATGTCCAGGGAAAAAAAAAAAAAAAAGCACTATAAATTATGAAAACTACTACATCAAAATGTGACAAGTCACCCGCAATAGACATCTCTACACAAGTTCTTATGCAGAGAAGTTCCAATTGCATAAGAAATAACTCATGAACTGGTATTGAGAGCCCAACATTTTTACTGCAATTCCCATATCAGACTTGTCCTAGCAGAAACAATATGAAGATCAGTCTTTAACTTACCAATGAGATGGCTTCTTCTGTATTAGTTCCTGCCAAACAACTCCAGTGGATAAAAACTTATCTTATCAATAGTTTTTGGCAGAAACCATTAACAGCAATATAATGAATTTATTATTTTAAACACAATAATTGGCGTGCAGGTTTTGAAGACACCTAATGTGTGAGTAATTCTGATTGTCCAATCTCCACTTGTGAGCACACATAAACTACAGTATTGGCATTCAACTCAATTGATGTAAAACAATTTCCTGAGTAACAACATGCATGAAAAGTGGTAATTGTGAGGGTCCAAGTGATTCACCAGATTTTTATTTTGTCCATTTAGTTATTAGTCAAAACAAAAAGGGAGGGGGTAGTCAATTGGACAAACCTATATGTTCAACAAGTGATGACAAATGACCCCAGCATGAATGTCGAGATTCCATGAAGCCAATTCTACTTCTGTTGATCTCAAAGAAAGCTACTAGCGCCGCTATAAATTCTACAACCAGGAAATAGACAACTGTGGGGGATCTCCAGGACTGGATGCTGCAAAAGCAAACCATGTTGAATAGCAGCAATAACATGAGAAAAAAGAAAAGTGCTGAAGTAGCTGTGAAATGGAAATAGAATGTCCTACTTCATAAGTCCAAATAGCTTTATCCACCAGGCATCTGCAATGGTCCATCGCCAATCCAATGTTGCGCATAGGATAAGAAAAATCACTTGCAGAATAATCACAACAACTGAGTATATGAAAACAAACCACAAAAACAGGACTCTCCCTCTATATTGAAATCCTGCATGATATACAGAAAAATAGAGAAGGAAAAAGTACACATAATTAGGTAACCAAACATTCGAGAAATCAAACATTGACATATGTTTGTGGAGGGGAATTGGAAGCTTGCCAGAAAAATATAAATGTAGATTAAAGATAAATCTCATCATCTTAACACATGACCCTGGTAACAAAACATTACCTGTTTTAGGAGAAGTAAACCGGAAAACAAGAGAAGCGACCAAGTTAATGAGAGAAATCAAACTCCAGTTGAGTAACCCAGCTGCAAGAATAACACAAAATTTAAGAATAATAGTAGAACAGAAGAACTTGGAAGGCATTCCCACCAGTGAAATGCACATATAATGAATGCTGTGTAGTTAAACCAAACCCCTATAGCAAAGAGAATTTCAAAAACATTCAAGATGCTTCTTATGTTAGACTCAAAATACTTCACTCTTGCAGATACTTAACTCCTCTTTTCAAATCCATACATAATTCATCAAAAAAAAAAAAAAAGCTCACAAAATCTAAGTTCAATGAAGAAACAAAGTTCAAATTCAGAATTCAGATCCTCTTCGATTGCACATTAATGTAAGCTCTAACTAAACTATATTGCCGACTATATTACAAAAGCTGGATATAGCGATAAACTAGAGAACACTTGAAAGACATAAAACACGGTCACTAATTCAACTAATCTTGAGAAATACAGACAAGTTGGATGCAGAAACAAAGTGAAAACACTTGGATACAATGAAGTCATTCATTCAATAAACTGCAGAAACAAGATAACACTAATTAAATTAAAAAGGAATATATAATCTTCGTACCTATCAAAAGTAGCGTGGGCAATAGAAACCCACTCACGGTACTCATTGTTTCCTCTTTCCACAACTCAATTGCATCTCGAAGATTCAGACATCGCTTCCGTATAAATGACTGAAAAAGCTAGAATTTATAAGAATTTGAATCAAAATTTGGCAACAAGAAGACGATACTTCGAGGCTGCGATTGGAGCTCACTGAACAAGATTTCTTCCTATATATCCGGAAATTTGATGTTTAGATATTTAGTGGCGAAGACATTGAATTTTGGTTGAAAGATTACGCAATACTTGAATATAATAAACTTTGCTTAATTAAAGACACGAAATTTTGGTTGAAATATTAAGCAAAACTTTAATTAAATAAACTGCTTAATTACAAAATAATAATTATGATGTGGTGAATTTATTTTAACAGACAAATTTAATTTGCAATATTATTGGTCATTAAATTCGTTTTAAACAGTACCTTTCAATGAGATGACAATGTTAATGCAAATAAAAATTTTAATTGAGATTTGATCAGTATTTTATGATTTTGTTAATAAATCAAATAAACTAATGTAATTAATTATTTATATTAGTAATATTTCTCGCACAACAGTGTACATGCGAGCGCGTTTGTCCACTTTACAGGTGGAAGGCAGGAGGGTATTCTTGTCATTTACCTGGAACCTTCGGCCCGTCGGGAAAAATCTTGAATTAGATTCCACTGGCCCAGTTGAAGAATTGTGGGCTTCTATTTTTTCTTCTTTCTTATTGAATCTGATTATAATTATTAATTTATACGAGTGAATTGAATTCTCGCCACTAATTTTTTTAGTAAATGATTGAGTGGATTTTAAATCACGGCCACAAAATCTCCCTATGGGGATCTTTAGAACTTTTTTTCCGACGTGATAACAAAATCTTAAAATAAAAGGGATTTTGGATTTATATTCCTAGCCGACTTGTTCTTCCCCCGTCATTTTATTCATCATTTTTTTTTCTTAACCCTAATCTCTTTTCTCATCATGACCAAATGAGATTGCATATACCAAACATTTTTATATTACATGTGTATCATATCTCAAAATTAGTTATATTGATTTTCAAAATAAAACGATTATATTGTAAAAGAAAAAAAAATCGATATCAAAATTATGTAGTTTTGATGTGGCATATAAAGTGAAATACAGATTTTGGTATAGAGGATTCAATCTGCATGACTGTAATTTCTCTTCCCACCATACTGTTATCTTTCTTCATGCTACATTGTGTCTCATTTCTTCTTCTTCTCACTTTTCTTTGTATGTTGTATTCATCCTTACTATTGTATCTTTTTATCTCATTCTTCAATTCATCAATTCATATTTGTGGTTTTTTCTTTAAATCACAATTTCATGTTTATAATTTCTTCTTTTTCTTTTAGTTTATTTTTCATCAAATAACAATTTCATGTAATTATGATGAGTTATGTGTAACATCCAAATAAGAGTTATTTTAAGATTGCAATTTGTTGGTTAGATGATCACTCAAGCCCATAGTTGAGAAAACTTGTAGAAAAAACCCAAGAAAATGCAGAAAACACAGATGGAGAAATCTCACAAAATTGAACAAAGAAAGCAACGAAATAACACCCGGATTTATCGTGCTTCGGCTCACCACATTGGCCTACTGCACGGGAGAGAAGAAAGCAAACAATTTCACTAAGCAACGAATCAAAATTACAAATTACAAGAAGAGCTCACACAATATTTATCAACCTAAGAATCCTAACACTATGTCTCTGAAATTGATGAAGGGACTAATGATAATTCCACTCAAATGATCTATGTTATATATACAACTAAAACCCCCATCCAATTAACTTGAACTGTAATTGAATCCGCATCGATTTTAGCTCCAAAGAAGAAATTGTATAACAGAAGACCTTACACTTTTGCATTCAACATTGCAGATTTTCCCAACTCTGGTTCGGCTTTATTTGCTCCGGTTTTGACGTCTGAACCCGGTTCCATACACACTATTTTTTTCTTTTTCTTTTTTGAGTTAACCATCTTAATTGCTCTTCAAGTTTGATGATTAAGGTATTTGGAGAACTTTTAAGGAATAAGATGATGAAATTAGAAATTTTATGATTTTAAACCTACATTTAATATATTGATATTTTAAGAGTATAACATTGATATCTTAAAATTGATACCTTAAAGTATGGGTTCCTATATAAGTATACAATACCACAAAGATAAATATGTGGCAATACTTTAAAGGTATTTATGTAATATTTAAAAGTAAAAATGTTAAATGTATGTTTGAAATACTTTAAACATAATTATGTAATACTTTAAAGATAACTATATAATACCTTAAACTGTAAGCATTAATACCTTAAAGGTAAATATGTAATACATTAAATGTGCATATATAATACCTTATACAATAAATACTAATACCTTAAAAATAAATATGTAATATCTTATACTATAAATATTAATAAAGGTAAATATGTAATATCTTAAAAGTATACAACTAATATCTTACTGAACAAGCAACTAATACCTTATAAGTATACAACTAATATTTTATGAGTAAAAACCTGAACTTTTGGTATTATATACTACATGTAATTAGATGACGCGTGGTGTGCACTAACTATGGTATAACTTCATATAAGGGCATGTGGATGCGCGTGAAGACAGCCCAAGTTGAATTGGGGCAAATTGGGTTAGATACATGCCCCTAAGTACAAATGTTTTTGCCTAACATAAAATACAAAGATATCCTTAAAATATGTATTATTTCATCCACTTTCTTTTTGTGTGAGTCTTGTATTTTAACTTTCGTCCGCTTTGATGTACATTAATACAATTTTAAGTTGAAGTTTAATTTTTGTAACTTATGTTTTAATATATATATATATATATATATATTTATTTATTTATTTTCTTAAAATAATAAGTATAACAAAATTTGAAAACCAATAATATTCTTATAAATAAAAATAATTTTGTTCTCCCTGATATTCAATATTATATAGTATTATGTTTTTTTTTATTTTTATAATCTCTCTTATTCATGTGAAAGGATTATAATTCCATTCATCCATCATATTTAATTAAATCTTAATTCTGAAACAGAAAGGACTTCTGTGATTATAAGAAAAAAGAATAAAACCCTATTTTACACTAAAGCATAAGAGTTGAACTTGAATATAAGTGGTGTATGGTTCTCAAATCTATACATGTGAATAGGGTCGGGTCGAATTCGATTTGAATTCGTGTTTTTCCTTTTTTTTTTTTTTTAACATTGATCTTTATGTTGTTTTGATCATACTTTTATATTATATTAGCCATACATTTATATAATACTTTAACTTTAAAAAACCCTAATTTAGCACAAAAAACTCTAATTTTGACACAAAAAACTCAATTTCAACACAATTTGTACATATATATATGTAGCATTACTCGTATCTTTAAGTGATATTAGTTATAAATTTATATAATACATAAAAGGTATCACTAACATAATTAAAATGTATGACTAGCATAACTAAAAGGTATGACTAATATAATTAAAATGTACGAAAGTTATTAATAAATGTCTAAAAATATGTTAAAGAACACTTAAAATTCTAAAATATATGACTAATAAAATATAAAGGTGGATCAAATCTGTTGTACGAATCTAGAATTCGTACACTAATTACATAAAAGTTTTGTCAAAAATAAAGAATAATCTAAAAAAAAACATTATTTTGTCGATTTCTAAATCATTTAGATCAACGCTCACTATTTCCTTTTTGACACGCTCTCCTAATTAATTACAAAGTAAAAAAAGAAAAATCAAGTTAATTTGTTTCTATTGTATAATTTCTACAATCAACTTGAAGTTGTTATTGAATGCTGGTTAAAACATTGCAAATAGAATAAAGACAAATTATGTTATCTAGATATGCTATATATATATTCAAACGCTAATGGTAAAGCAGCTTCAGTTACTGTGTATAGTTGCAAGCTTGGGATGGTTTCAGATAAAATTTTAATAGTAATTAAAACAAATTTAGATTTGCTAGGAGTGTTGAGAGAATATGTTGGGATATTCGTCATTCCATTATATTTTGAGGATAATCCAGCTCCATTGATTGTAGATGATCTTGGTCATACTTCTAGTTTGAAAGATGTTGGACTTTTAGAATATATTAGAGGGGTGTGGAACCTGAGATTGAGCAGAATGAAAAATTGGGTGAAGAAGACGTAGGTGAAAAAACATTCACATAGAATAAACTTTTTATATAGGTAATGAAGGGTAAATGGGTTTTTATGCACCCTCAAAAGTGAAAAAAAAACACCAAAAATCTCATGAAAGATGCGTGTTTAACACTTTCGTTAACATTAATAGAGTTGGGGATTTCGCGCTACATTTAACAAACCATTTTTGCGCAATTTTTAAAATATAGGTGGATTTCATACCGAATTTTCAAACCACAAGGGATTTCATACAATTAACCCGATGTTTTAATGTGCATCCCACCCGAGATTTTCAAGGTTATTTTGATCATTTCTACATTTTTTTTCCTCAAGCCACCAACCCACCCTCAGACTGTCACTCATTGTTGTCGAAAGACTCTAAAACCAACTTTTTCTTCAATCTTATATTTTCGGTTGAAGTGAACTTGGTATCATTCTTCATTCTATTTTATATAAAAACATCAAAAAAAAAATACAAACATCATCAAAGAAATGCCACCACATCGGCTAGCACACTTCACAAATGCTTCTCAAACTCAAAATTTCGATTACCTTTAAATCTCAATCAATAAGAGATTTACGTTAGATTACTTCTCTCCTTACGCTAAACTAAAGCCCGGAACCAATATTTCAATTTCATCTTATTCAAACTCGAATCGAGTATATTTGAACTTATGTTTTGCGTTTATGAATTTTCATAAATTGTTTTATTTGTTTTAATCTATATTTTGAACATCGTTTTCCATAAAGTTTTGTTTTTCTTCATTGGCTTTTAATAACTTGGAGATTTCTCCTTTATTTTGAATTTGACGGTGTTGGTGTGTTTCTAATTGTAATTTTATAAGGGAAATAATACATGGTTGAATTTTATCCAAAATATGGGGATTGTGGCAAAAATTAAATATTATGAAGGTTCCGCATATTGTAGAGTGATGACTGATGGTAGACTAATGATTGGAGGAAAGGTGATGCAAAAAAATTAAACACTGAAATACCTTCGAGAATCACACACGAAATGTACGTAATTTACATAAAATATCCATCATTAGGATCATTCGACTGACAAAATTTATTTTGCTCTTAAAGTCAAATCTTGTTCCTAAAAATAGGTTTGGTGCAATGGTAGGCGACTCCACGTATTTTTAATCAAACCGTGGATGAGGCATGTATGGAAAGCCAACTCATATATCTAAGTTTCTCGTAAAAGAATTATAGATAAAAAAGATATGTAAGACCTCCAAAATAATTTTAAAAGTTGCTTTCAGAAAAAAGGATGAAATTACCATTTCTCATTATCAAGATGGTGGACACACAATTTTTGAAATTAAAAAAGAAAAGAAAGAAAAAAAAGGTCATAATTTTAAATTTACAAATTAGAATGTCTTAATTGTCCATTTGAAAGCCAACATATGAGGGTACAACTCTCATGTGTGTTCTCTTTTTTCTTTTCGAACTCCTATACGAACATAACCAACACAAACTATAAAGTCAATTATTGCAGGAAAAATAGGTTTTGATGCATTGGTGGTAACTGACCTTACAAGATTTTAATCGGATTGAGATCATGACATATGAAAACCAACTTAAATTAATAATTTTGATAAAATATAAAGGAAATGCCTTTTGGAAAAAAAAAAAAAAAACTATATATGTTCCATTAGTAACATAAAAATAATAATACAGTAAATTTAAAATAACATCTAAATACAATAATTTCAATTAAAATATAAGTCTATCTTAACTTGCATTTAAAAAAAAACTTAGGTCTAATTAAATCTCATATCTAATTCTCTACTTGTTGCATTAAATATTTCTCGAGTTGATTTCTCAAAATACGAATAAGAAATTACAAAGTGTTTCCAAAAATGATGAGGTATTGCTTATACTTCGAATGCATTATTTTTGTAGGAAGATAAATATATTTTTATTCATTCTCAACTCCTCACAAGTGGAATTTATGAAATTAGGTTATTTTGGTTAGGAATGAACTTTTTATCGAGCCAATCTGTCATTTTGGTAAATTCAAGGGTGGAAACTGCAAATAAAATGTAAGGCGAGGGCACAGAACGTCAATTACCAATTAGATGAAAAGCCAGCTCTCCAAATTACTCTACAGTCTATATAAACTTCCCAATTTTGACGCCAACTGTTTCTGGAAAATTCATGGATTATCTTTGGATTTCTTCCTTGATTGTGCTTTTGTTTTCTGCAACTGCTAAAGGGTCTCACTGCGCAGCCAATGGTATATACATTTTAACAAACACGGGGTGTGCGTAAAGTTATTCAGGTAGTGTCCCCGTTTCTTGGGATGATCAGAGTATGATTTTGTTCTTTATCTCTGAACTGATTTTCAGGCGTGCCCATTGTGAGAAATATCAGTGAAATTGGTGAGGATAATTATGGTAGGCTGGGTTTATCCCACACTACCATTGCTGGCTCCGTCATGCACGGCTTCAAAGAGGTAATTGTTGTTCCATTTGATTGTTTGATCAGTTGTCTTACTGCTAAGCTTAATATGATCTTATATTGTAGTGGGCGGTTTTCGTCCTAGTTCTTTGATTTTTATTTTTAAGAACCGGATGAATTTGGTGTTTTGGCAGATTGAAGTGTGGCTTCAAACATTTGCACCCGGTGTTCGAACGCCAATTCATAGGCATTCCTGCGAGGAAATCTTTGTGGTTTTAAAAGGGAGTGGTACTTTTTATCTTGCCTCGAATTCATATAAAAATTATCCGGGCAAACCTCAGGAGTTTCCAATTTTCAAGAATAGTACATTTTATGTCCCTGTCAATGATGCTCATCAGGTATATTGCCATTCTTTTTGTGTTTAGATATTAAGGTTAGAGTCAACAAATTTGTCGTGTTAAAGCAACAGATTGTGTATTAAAAGTTGCACTTATTATGGATGTTGTTGGTATTTTATGAATGTACTGATTGCATATCAAGTAGGCAAACAAAGCAGAATATAGACTAATCTGTATGTCACCTGCGATTTGAATGGAGGATTTTGTGGTCGAACTTTATCCATAAAGGGAACCACATAGCCTCATGAAAATATCTGGACTTTTTAAATTAACATGTCAATGCTAATATGATTTGCAACATAGAAGTGATGGGTGATGCATTGCAACTTGCGATTTATCTGGAGATGGAGTGTTTCTCCTTTTTATGAAATTATTCAACGTTGAACCGAGTTTACTTGTCATTCAAGCCTTAGGATTCTTTAATGTTGAACTGAGTTTGCTTGTCATTCAAGCCTTAGGATTCTTTAATCTTGGATCATGTAGCTACCTCAAGTTTGTCTTTATTGGAGGTTATTTTGTCTTGTCCTCTATCCACTGAACATTTAATGTGAGTTTCAATATCTCTACAATACTCAAAATAATATATGTTTACTTAGATTTCTAAGTCTGACAGCAACAAGTAGGGCCTTCAATGAACTGCATAATATTAGCCCAGTTTGCATCACTCATTCTATCTACACACTGACGCTAGTGCTTTCTCTTCCCTTTGACTATGATTGTCTCCAGGTTTGGAACACAAATGAACAGGAGGATTTGCAGTTCCTGGTTTTCATATCTAGACCACCAGTGAAAGTGTAAGTTATCATGTTCTCTCTCTCAGATTGCCATGACTTTGGTGAATTGGGTTTTTGAACTGCTTTTGAAAAATTCTATCTTGCAGAATGTATTGTTTTTCATGTTAATAAATATACTTTTGTGAAAGACTATCACCCGTTTGCATACGTGATTACAATGAGATGGAATTGGGATTATCACCTGCCTGATTACTTGTATCATGCTTACAGATTGTACATTCTTTCTAGTCACTTTCGAGCAGTTATAGCTTAAACCTTTGAAATTTAGATACCTACCTCTCTTGCTTACACTTTCTTATGCATGACGAAGCAAGTTTAATCTTTCTGCCACTCTCTGTTAATATATTGTCTAGGAAGGGCTTATTCCGGGTTTAAATTGTTAGCTCGTTCGTGCAAACACGAAGATGATAATCTGCTGTGTCTTTTGATAAGGCATTCCAACAGTGTATGAATTTTGATTTCAGGTTCATATATGAGGATTGGAATATGCCACATACTGCTGCCAAACTGAAGTACCCCTATTATTGGGATGAAGCATGTTATCAATCAACGCAAATAAAAGACGAGCTTTGAGCTTGTAGTAGGATCTTTCTCATAGAATGTTTAACTGTTGCTAATCCGAAGCTCCTCACGTCGTACAATCTGATGTCCCGTATGATATGAAGATTGCTATAGGTTCTTCCTTTGAACTGTTGTTTCCATTTGGAAATTGTTATCGACTGATTAAAGATATGAAAACTTTATACATTTTTCGAGCTTGCAATTGCTACTGTTGATCCGAGCACTACATGCTAAATGATAATGCTAGAAACGTGGAGCTTGCTATAAAAAATTATTGGCACATGAACGCATAACTCATAAACACAAATTAATCACAGAGATAAGTGTCATGATAAACACATGATTTGTGTCAACATGTAACACGACATGAGGAGCACACATTTTCAAATTTAGTATGATGTATACTTGTTTGTAAGTTTACGAATAAAGGGCTAATGCGAATCTATGTATGTGGGACACAAGCCACGAAACTCCATACCTTAACTTCATATCATCGTATGAGAGGGAACTTGTAACACCCACATGTCTTTTCTTAAGCAGGAATAATTAAAATTAATCCTATGGTATAGTTTTAATTATTTTATGTTAATGAGATTAAATGAGAGAGTGACACCTCATATCTTTCCATCACACTTGTCAAGCTTTTGCAAAATGAGGAGTTAATTAATAAAGCAAATGTGAGGAAAGGAAAAAAAAAAGAAATAAGCACAGCTTCATCCCTTCCATTTTACCATCTCACCAAACCACCATCACCGCCGTTTCCAATCACCATCAGTGAGATTTGTTCCGGCCAATTGCTTCGGTCAAGGTATAATTACAGTCGAGCTCATCATTAATTCAAGCCCGGAACTTAAATCGGCTCTATTCTTTCTCCTCTATTTCTCTCCCCATCTCTCTCTGATTACTGCTGTGCGCCGCTGATTTTCTGCCGTCTTCCTTGCCGGCGCTTGGTCACGCCGGCGGGCTTTGCGTGGGGTGTGGTGGCCGGCGCTATATGCGCCGACGAGATTGGTTGAGGGTCGCCGCATCTAGCGGCGACAGAACTGGAACGTATACTATATATATATATTCATGTTTGTGTGCTTGTGTGTTGAGATTGATGGGTGCTCTGATTGGTCGGGTTTTGGGTCGAATTGGGGAGGAAGCCGGCGCCCGTTGTGCCTGCGGGCTGGAGGAGGAAAGCCGCCGCGTGCAGCGGCGGCAATGCTGGAGAAGGATACTATATATATATATATATATATATGTAGACTGTGTGTATATGTATGTATTGTGTGTTTGGTGTGAGTGGTAATGGTTGCCGGCGACTCTGTCGCCGGCAGTGGTGACGGTGAGTGGCGGAGAGGCGGGCAGCAGGCGGCGGCAGTGGGTTGGGAGCAGGGGAGGTGTTTTGGGGGTTTTGGGGTTAAAATGGGAATTAGCTAGATCTAGGGACTTAGTTGCAAATTCCTGGATTTGAAAGAAATAGCATTATAGTCCCTAAACAACTAGGTATTCACCATTTAGCCCTCAAACTTATGAAGACTTCTAGATTAGACCCTGAACTTAAGAACATTAACAGTTTGACCCCCAGAACCTTCTGAAATTGCAAAACAGTCCTCAAAATTACTAGAAATTACAAAATAGACCTTAAACCTTGCATAAATTACGAAATCACCCTCAGACTTGGATTAATTGACCGAACGATTATATTATGACCCCAGAATTTAATAATTTCGATATTTTGAGTCCTAGACGTTATAAAATGATAAATGACAAGACAATGGACCCTTTAAGCGAGAAAACCCTAATTTTAGGGGCGAAGTCCACAAACCATAATTTTCGGTAAACTCTAAATTAGGAACCCCGTCTATCGATTTTCTCCAGGATTTATTCCTTTAGGGTATGTTTGTTTTAGGCTTGCCCCCACCGGATTTGGGATTTTAAAATCCCAAATCCGTGTTTGTTTAGAGGATTTTGTCAAGAATTATCAAATCCATCAAAAACTTATTCTACCTAAAAAAAACACTATAATTAACCCTATACCTAAACCTATTAATACACAAATACCAATACATTATAAATGCATTATTACTTCTTATTTATCATTATTTTAATATATATATATATATATAAACTCATGAAAGAGGAGTTGAAAAGTAATTATGATCCGTAGACCTACCCTCTTTCTCTCTCCACCTCAACCCTATTTCTCACCACTGTGCCACATCCTTCCCCTTTTCCCCTACAATTCTCTCCCCTTCTCTTCTCTCTCACATTTCCAGCATATTTATTGTCCTTTCCCCTTTTACAGAAGCTAGCTTTTCTCTCATTCTCTTCACCGTGTACTTTTCCACCATCTTTACTGTAAGCTGTGTATTTTTTGCACCCTGCAGACTGTGTCACTCTCTTTATTGCGTCTTTGAAATTTTTTGGTCTTAAATCACGGATCTGCTTTTGGTGCAGAGATTCCTGTCGATAAATTCCAAAATGTGTTCTGTTTATTATATGTACTTTTAGTTTATTTTATTTTTGTATATGAGGTTCTTTGAGGAACTAGTTTTGTTTATATATAGCATTTGAGTTGTAAAATGGAACCTATCACAACCCACACACTGTGCACTAATACTATCGGGGCACCAAAATTGCTGAGAGCGAAGAAGAAGAAGGGGAAAAGGAACGATCCACAAGTGCAAGAGAGAGGGCAGTTGGTTGAGATCTCATCAGAGCAAAGTTCGGTGGGTAGCAATTGTGTACCCTGTCCACAACGTCAAAAGAAGGTTGGTTTTTAGGGATGTGAGTTTTTGAGATTTTTTTGTTGATGCTGCGTATTATTTGAGGTTTGTTCAAAGTTGAGAGTTGAGATTTGTTTTATTCTGACTTTATTTGTGTTCTGAAATGTAAATATTTTTTGATTTTAGTTGATTTGTTTTGAGCATATTTATTTTATGATTTACAGTTTTTCCCTGTTTTAAAAAATTTGGTTTCTGGTTATAGTGTATAAATGGTAGGAAGATTAAATTTTTTTGAGTTAATTGTACTGAAGATTTAGTTTTGCAGGTTAGTATATTATTTATTGGTAGGAATCAGTTTTAATTGTAAATGTCATGCAGATTAGTATAAGATTTATTGGAGTATTTGAGAAATATTTTGATTGTCAGTTACAATTAATGGGAGTAAATTAGGCAAATTAATGGGAGTAAATTAGGCAAATGAAACATAATTTGATGGTGTTAACCATATTACTATTATTTTAAAATCCTAGCAAATAAAATTAAGTCAAAATATTGTACATGAAGAGATAGAAAGTGATAAGTAATACAACGACATTCTATTTTAAAACTAAGAACTATCTCACATTTCAATGTTTAATTACTAGGAGTTGAAAAAATTATAATTATGGAATATAAATAAATAAATATATATATATACATATAATCTCCACGTATATATATAAATGAGGTGGTTAGAGAAAATTGTTTACAGAAATCTGAGTTATAAATCATTAAACCTCATTTTCAAGCAAGATTGGATATACCATACATATATACATATATATGCTATAAGAGGATCTGTCACCATAATCAATTATCCACACGTATTTCCATATCTTTTAATATTATTAAAATTAATGTTTATTTAGTTCAATTCACCTGGGGATAATCTCGAACCCAAAACACATAAATTGGAACCAATTATATTTTCTAGAGAAATAGTTTTTTTGAAACTGAGTAAGTAATTAAATATATTGTTCATTATTTAGATTTTTTTGTTTTGTTTTCTTTATGTCAAACAGTAAAACAGTAAATCAGAGATATTTTAATTAAGCAAATGGAAAAAAAGAATCATGTTCATCACCGGTTAGCGAAATGGAGTATATTTTAATTACACAATGTAATTAAGATTGATTAAGCATATATTTTAATTAGACAATATTTATGGAATTAAGTGGGTTGTAATATAAATTGATGAATTCAATAAAAAAAATCCAACACTAATAACACATGTGCAACTTAGATGCGTCGTGGAAATGGTGGTATCGGGCGGATGGAAAATACCACGTGGACCCGTGATAACGAGGCTCAGTTCATAGTATTATGCCATCAAGAATATCTGAACGGACTCCTCCTCACAACCTCGTTTTCGAAGTCTGTAATGGGACAAATTTGCGATAGGTTGAACGCCATCGTTGCGGACCACTACTCCTACAACGTTAATCAAGTTCAAACAAAATGGAAGAGCATTAAGCGTGCATGGCGTTTGCTCTTCAACCTACGATTCAAACGTGGTTCCGGACTTGGTTGGGATCCTGAAAAAGAGACAATCGTTGGACCTAATGATGCTATAGATGCGATCTGCGCGGTAATTCGATCATACCCATCCTTTAATATATTATCATACATTTTGAATATAATCATTAACTTAAAACTTGATAAATAAATTTAAGTAGGGCTAATACATTTACTCATTAGTGGTTGTACACGTGTATATTGTAGGAGCAGCGGGATAATCGTGCGATCATCCGACATGGTCTTCCCCATTTCGACCTATGTACAGAGATGTTTGAGAAGAGGATGGCCACCGGTGACTTTGCTCGTTCTTCTAGACAACCTCTTTCACAATCAACTAGTTCTTCTGATAATGATGACATTCCTCCGCCCCCACCAGACCTTAACTCTGTAGACAATGGAGGATCCTCCAGATCATCGGGGAAAAAAAGATCAAGCGGAGCCTCTGAGCGAGATGCTATCCTTGTTCGAGCCCTGGCTAACATCGAGGGTTACTTTGGTGATAAGAGGACAAAGACATCGGCTGCTGAGCAAATGTGTGATGAGTACCACACATGCATCCGTCTGATGAGAGAAATGGAGGATATCCCACTGGACTCTCGTGTCATCGCTGGTGAGCGCCTTCGCAAGGCAACTACAAGGATTATGTTCTTGTCCTTTAATGAAGACGAGCGTCGTCGATGGTTGATTCGCCTACTCGGTTGATGAGGATGAATTATGTTTGATGAAGACTTAATATTATGTTATCTTCGCACTTATGGGTAGTATTAAGACAATTGTTATTTGCGTATTCTGACATTTTTGGTTTTCATGCATGTTTATGTGATCTCTATGTTGTAAAATATGAACAAGACTTAAAAATAATTATGTTTATCTATGTCATATTATATGCCCTATTTTGGTTTTTTTCTCTGTAGACAAGTTTATTTATATTATTTATATTTTTTATCTTCTACTAATTCATTCCAATGATCATATGACACTGAATGAGGCCAATTTGTTGTTTTATCATGTAAGGACTATGTCGCAATTGTCGCAATCACCTTCATGTGATGAACAAGAATTGGATGACCGGGAAAAGTAATTCCTCCGACACAGAGAGCTATTCATCAGCTGATGAAAGTATTGCAATCGCGCTTACTGGAATTGTAATTCCAATGGTCACAACTCCACATCGTGTGCCAAGAAATACATCGAGACTTCAAGGAAATGATTGGGTTGCTGAAATCCTTTCGGGGACAGAGGGTCGATTCTACGATATAGTACGAATGAGTAGACTAAGTTTTTATGCCCTTGTGGCTCAATTGATGGATAGGGGATTACTCATTCAGGGTCCGAGAGCACGAGTATCAGTAGCTGAAGAGGTTGTGTTGTTTTTGCGCACTATATCTTCACATGTGCGAAATCGAGAGTGTATGGAACGTTTTCAACATTCACTTGAGACTATACACCGTCACTTCCATCGTGTACTTGATGCTATAGTTGCGTTATCCCCTGTTTATATAGTGTCCCCAAACTATAATGAGACCCCACCACAAGTATCGAACAATGCCGATTTCTTTCCATATCTCCAGGTAAAATTTATTTGAAATTATTCCAAAATATTCCTATATGTCGTACTATGAAATTAGTAAATATGTTTTCCAATAATTTTAGGGAGCAATTGGAGCTATGGATGGGACATTAATCCCGGCATGGGTGCCACAGTCTAGACAGAATGCCTTTCGATCTCGCAAGGCAACTATCTCCCAAAATGTCCTTGCAATTGCTGATTTTAATATGATGTTCACGTACGTATATGCCGGTTGGGAGGGCAGTTCAAGTGATGCGAATGTTCTGTTCAATGCCGTTCAAAATGACCCCAACTTTCCCTGGCCTCCAGAAGGTATTATATATAATTAACCTCGATATTTAATTGCTATCTAATTTAAGGAAAAAAATGAAAGAACTAAAAAAAATCGTTCTTATTTAGGAAAATACTATCTCGTCGATGCTGGGTATACCAATTATGGGCCTTTCCTCGCACCATACAGGGGGACTCGTTACCATATCAATGAGTTTCGACAGAGCGGAGCAGTTGCCAATACGCCCATGGAGCTTTTCAATCATCGACATTCACGTTTGCGAAATGTGATCGAGCGGTGTTTTGGATTGTTAAAGAGTCGATTTCCCATTCTAAGATGGGGAATGCCTTCTTATAAGATGCGGACGCAAGTGAAAATTGTAATTGCATGTTGCGTGATCCACAATTTCATACGTCATAGCGGGTTACCAGATGCTCTATTTGAGGGGACTTCCAATCAGTTGATGGATGATGATGAGATTATATCTCATCGCTACCATCCTACAACCACGCACATTGAGCAGCAATCTGAGTTTCGTGACTCTGTGGCAGATGCAATGTGGCAGAACAGAAACCCCTAAGATGACATCTTCACGTCGTAGATACTTGTTATGTTTTATATTAAGCTACTTGTTGTCTTATAACTGTGTTCAAACAATGTTTGAAATTATGTTATATTTTCTCCATAAAACATGATTGTTTTTCACAACTTCCTATGTATTTGAACAACTGCATGATCTATTGTATGATAAGACTATTTGAGTTTATTGTGGGCACAATTCTCTACGTAAATGTTCTTCTATCAATAATTGATCTCATTCTTTTCCATACAAACAGATGTTTCAGGAGCATCCAATTTGTTCATGTGGGGCAGGACCTATGATTTTATTGCAGTGTAAGAATACTGTGAACAGGGGTCGCTACTTTTACGCATGTCCGTCCGGTGTTAGGCATGCTGGATCATTTATGTGGTTGGACACATGGACTGCTTATAGATGTTCATCTTCTACTTTATCTCGGAGTCAGGCTAGCCTAATGCAAAATAATACTTTGGACCGTAACAGTACTGAGCTACATAGTCAAGCATCCAATGTTGAGGGTGGCCAGGTTGCAAGTTCATCGGCCAGTGGTTCTTATCGCGCACCACACAACAAGAGTGACACAAATTTTATATTCTGGCTTGCAATACCAATCTACGTGCTCGTCCTCGCACTATTAGTGAAAATGGTGTTTTCTTGAGTATTTATAATTTCTTTAAAATGTTGGTTTCTTGGATATGCTTTCACGTCGTTTCAAGTTTTTGTGATGTCCAAAACTATGATAATAATGGTGTTTGATGACAGTTTATATATTTAACTTTGTTTATCAACTGTAGTTTCTTTATGGTGACAATTTTTTTATTTAACTTTATATATATACATAATATATATAAGTTAAATTATATATATACATATATATACGATTTTAAGAATTATATATATATAATTTTTTTTTGGATATTTACTGACATAATTCATTAATTGACGAGTGATTAAGTAGTCAATTTATACATATATGATTACGTTTATATATAATCATTTTATTTTAAATATAATAATATACGAATATAATTACATAGAATAAATAGTACTAATTAAAATTTTAAAACGTTTTTACATAGTATAAATTAAATTCATAGATAAACATATATTTTTTTAAATAGTAGTCTATGATATATGTATATTATATGTATAAATAATTTTTTTCTTTATAAATATTAGGAAAATAAACCAAAGTAAGAAATATAATATAAAATTTTCCAATTCATTTTAACAATACAAATTAATCATTACCATTACATCAACTAACAATATAATATTACACACTCCTACTTTTTCCATCATTGATTTGACATCTACAGTAATAATCCTGCATATAAAATCTCCAAACAAACACAGATTTTAACTATTCACCTTTATTACCAAATCTCAAGATTTCAAAATCCGGATTTCCCCCATCCTACATAAGCCTTAAACAAACATACCCTTATAGATTTTATTAGTCTTAAGCTATTTAAATCCGATAATAAGTTCATTTCTATTCCCTGTAGGAAGTTCACGCGGGAAACCAAATTAAGCCGGTTATCGAAAGCTTTTGAGCAGGTTTCGGTGATAAGTTCAAGGTGGGGGTAAAATCTTATTTATGTTTTAAATTGTACAATTTTACGAAAAACTATGTGACTATGTGATTTAAATTCTGTTGTTACGTGACGTCATTTTAAAGTGAAATGTTTTCACTACATGAATTTTATTCGAGCAAATTATACGACTTCGAAAGTTATTGATTTCAAGAGACAAAAATGAGACTGGCTCCATGAAATGAGAAGACGGGAAATACCCGCATCAAGAGGGTTTCATTAGAAACCAACATATGTCAAAGTTTTCTGTACTTATGTGTTATGTGAGTTATGTGGCCAACGTGAACGTGATCAATGTGCTCTATGTGTTTATGTGGAACCACTATGTGATATTTAACTGCGTATGCGCCTTCACGCCAAGTAGGGTATTCCTTGTCGGAAACCCATCAGAACGGGGTATTCTTCGAAAACCCAGCACAAGGGAGTGTAATAACCCAAATCGGGTCGGCTTGGGGCCCTGATAGGCATTCTTCGGAAACCTATCTAGAGTTCATTGGGATTACTTGGGAGTCCACAACGTGGTTTGTGTTTTTATTTACAAAGAAAATGTTATATGTCCCATTTCCTGTACAATTGGACCCCACTAAGTGTTCTTTTGACACTTACCCCATATATGTGTTTTTTTTTACAGAAAAACCCTGAATGCAAGGATGGTTGAACAGGAGTGTCTGTTATTTGGCATGTAAATAATTTTGTCTATGGATGACTGGTGGTTCTGAAGCTTTGTTATGTATAAAACAGGGTTTACACGTTTTGATCGAAACAAGAAAGTTTCCTGTTGATCGGAGAAAAAATTCATATATTTTCTATGATTATCTTCTAGAATTTGTTTTGTCTTAAAATCTTGATGGATTCGTTTTCTTGCTGGACGCCCGATTTTGTAAAGCTGCGTTTATACTCTATAAAAAAAAATTCAAAAAATCACTATTATAATTCAATTATGTTTAAAATTCTGATATGAAAACGGGGCGTGACAGAACTGAAGTCAAATGTATCATCATTTTATCCCCCTTCTTGTTGGCCTTATCTCTCATTTTGAGCATTCAAGAAGCTTTCATTGATAATTTGGGTTTTGAATGTTATCCATGTATTTTTTCATCACCAACAAATTAATACATTTGTATTTTAGAAGTAATACTTTAAAGTAGTTTTAATAAATATTGATAATACTTTAGGAATAAATAATAGTTTTTTTTTTTGATGCACATAATAATATTTTCAAAACTAAAATATTACTTTGAATTAATTTTAAAAGGAATAGTAAGTCAAAGTAATACTGTAATTTTGTTTCGAATATGTAATATTTTTCAAGTAAACAAATTTTGGAGATTGAGCTTACATAATTTATGAGTTACGATGGATTGATGTTGACCCACGTTGATTTAACTGGCTTATTGATTAAAAAAAAAAGTAGTATAGAGGTGTGTATATATATAGCATAGGCACATGTATAGTTGATTGCATGGATCCCCCGAGGAAAAATGCATGCCTCCCAAAAAATGAAGAATCCCACCAACTTCTCTCCTTCCACCTTCGTTTCCAACTAATCTATGTATCAGAATCAACCATTTCCAATCCCACCTCCTAAACCTTCTCTTCACCAGCCTCCCATGGCTGCTCTTTTTATTTTCTCCTTGTCCTCCACAATGACTCTTTCAGCTTAGGATGGTTCTCATCCCCACCCCCTCTTTCATTCCATTCCTCCTCCTCCTCCTCCAATCAACCGCCGCCGCCACCACCACCACCACCACTCCCCTCCTCGATTTCCGCGAAGCCCCGGCCTTTCGCAATGGAGATTTGTGTAATTCATCCACCATCCACATCGCCATGACCCTTGATGCCAACTACCTTCGCGGCACAATGGCGGCGGTCCTCTCCATTCTCCGTCACTCCACCTGCCCGGAAAACGTCACCTTCCATTTCCTCTGGGTCAGGACCGACCCCGAGGTCTTCTCCGCCATCAAATCCACCTTCCCTTACCTCAATTTCAAGGTCTACGTCTTCGACACGAGGAGGGTGCGTAGCTTGATCTCCAAGTCGATCCGACAAGCTCTGGACCAGCCATTGAATTACGCGAGGATTTATCTGGGAAGCATACTCCCACCGGAAGTCAAACGCCTCATCTATCTGGACTCCGACCTTGTCATGGTTGATGACGTGGCAAAGTTATGGAAGGTGGACTTGAAAGGGAAGGTCCTGGCAGCACCGGAATATTGCCATGCTAACCTAACCAACTACTTCACTCGGGCCTTCTGGTCGAGCCCGGAGCTTTCTAGAACATTCGAGGGCCGGAAGCCGTGTTACTTCAACACAGGGGTAATGGTGATGGATTTGGAGAAGTGGAGAAAGTTAGGGTGCACTGAGAGAGTAGAGAATTGGATGGTGGTGCAGAAGCATAAGAGGATATATCACTTGGGTTCATTGCCGCCATTCTTGCTGATCTTGGCCGGAGAAATCGAGGCCGTTGATCACAGGTGGAATCAGCATGGATTGGGGGGTGATAACATAGAAGGGAGATGCAGGGGATTGCACCCCGGCCCCATTAGTCTTCTCCATTGGAGTGGAAAGGGGAAGCCATGGTTGAGGCTGGATTCAAGACGGCCTTGTAATGTTGATCATCTATGGGCGCCTTATGATCTTTATCGTTCTTCCAAGCATTCTTTGGAAGAGTGATTGAGAGTGGCTTATGGAATGTTTGAGGAGGTTTCATTATATCTTGTATATCTATACTATACATACTGTAATATTCATCATCAGATTTTAACTCATAAACCATATTCTTTGCTTGTCTCTGTTATCATTCATATCATCTCTTCTTCATTGAGGATTGTTTGATCAAAAGCATGATGGCATTTCGCATACTCAATTTATCGCTTAAAAATCAATTAAACTGTTTGATTGATAATCAGATAAATATATTTGAATACAACCGTTTTTACATGGGATAACATCAATTTTCTAACATAATTAAGACAGTAAAATATTTTTCTACCACAGAAGATAATATATGCATTTTTTTATCATATATATAAAAAAAAAAAAAACAATTCTACTCTTGTTCATATGATATAAATAACATATCTCATCCCATTATATATATATATAAGTAAAACAATTTTACTTTTGTTGATATGATATAAATAACATATCTCATCACTTTAGTTAACAACAACCTATTGTGTAAGAGTTATTTTAGACTTTTCACCTAAATTATAGTAAAAAAATAACAAAACTCTATATTACTGTACAAAAATTAATTTTATTTGATTTTGTAGTATAAAATTATTATTATACTTCTTTTTCCATTTTAAAAGTTACTATTTGATTTGCAAGTAGGCTGAAAAATGAATAGGCCCAATAGGGTAGGCTATAGCCCACATGACCGGCCCAAATGTATTGGGTGCGGTGAGCAGTATCATTATCACCCGGTAACAGGTAGTCATTATCATAGTTAGTTTATGATATGATTCATGTCTAAAGTAGAGCAAAGACAGGTAATCGGAATCACTTTAAAACAGGAAACCCTAATCGAAATCCTTCGATTCGCCAACTCACACCATGAATTTCTTCAAATCCATTATATTAGACGATCCGGATCCTCCGAAAGATGAAAACTCACCCGAATTTGAATCGAACTCCGCCCACAAACCATCCGAGGAAGATCGCAGTCAAAACGACGTCGGTCAGGATGACAATGGGTGGAGTTTCGGGGGTTTGATCAAAACCATAGCTACCAGATCCGAATCAGTGATCGAGACATACAGTAGAGATCTGAAGGAATTCGGATCGGGTCTCAGGAAAGAGTCTGAGATTATCAAAGAAGCCGCCAGCCGAGCCGTGAAGGATCTGCCGGCTTCGATCGAAGCTGGAACGTCAGCCGCGCACGGTGTGCTGGATGGCGTGCTGAAATCAACTGCTGAGATTATTGCTAAAGAAACACAAGTTTTTGCATCGGATGGGGAATCCGATACGCCGGAGACGAACCGGAGCTTGAATTCGGGTCGGTATAGCTGGTTTGATGCGCAGTTGAATGGTATTCAGAATGATTTGAATACTTTCTGCGAAGAGCCGGAGGATGTGGAGGAGTACAGCAACTGGAAATCGAGCTTTAATTTGGAGGATAAGGCGAGTGAAATTGAGGATCTGATTGGGGAGAACGGGATTCTGGAGGGTGTTTATGGAAAGGTTGTGCCAAATGTGGTTGATCACGAGACGTTTTGGTGTAGGTATTTTTACAGAGTGGATAAGCTCAAGCAGCAGGAGAAGGTGAGAGCGAATCTTGTGAAGAGGGCAATTTCGGTTGATGAAGATGATGATGAGTTGTCTTGGGATGTTGACGAGGAGGAGGAGAAGGATGGTAATGCGAGTGAGATAAAGAGTGGTGAGGATGTCAAAGGAGGAGATGGAGCTGAAGACAAAGCAGCCAGTAATGGAAGTTCGAATCAAGTAGAGACAAGAGAGAGTTTGAATGATGGATCACAGCATGAGAAGGAAGAAGGCGATGCTAATGTGGATGTTGGAGTTAACAATAACGCGGTCAAGTTGAGTGAGAAGAGTAGTGATGAGAAAGAAGTTAAATCTAATGAAGTTACTGCAATTAAATCTGAAGAAAGTGTGGAAGAAAAGAACAATCAGAATGTGGGTGTGGATAAGGTTGAAACTGGTAAAAAAGGCGAGACATCAAACAATCAGGTGAAGATGGAGGAGGAGGACATGGGGTGGGATGAGATTGAGGATATTGGAAGCGACGATGAGAAGAAAATCTCAGCTGGTGAGAGACCAAACAGAGCAGAGCTGAAGAAGCAGTTGACTGCTGGAGAAGTTGACGAGGATTTGAGTTGGGATATCGAGGATGATGATGAACCAGTGAAATCTTGAGCTAAGTGCAAACATGGTACCTACCCAGTAAGTGTTGGTAATAAAATTCATTGGAAGATTAAAGCTTCTTACCAAGTAAATATCAAGAACATTAAAGTATCAATGTTTCATTCTTTTCACTTGATTGTTGATGATGAATTGGCAATGTAATTTCTTGGATGTGGCTTTTTGTGTTTAGTGGATGAACATGTCTGTTTAAGTTGCTGTCAGAGATCAATTGTAATTTTCCTTCAGTTATCTATTTTATGTCAATATTCAAATTCAAATATTAACAACAGAAAACAAGCAATTTGATGATATTAATCAGTGTATCAAAACAAAACAAAGAAATTACTTGTAAATTTGTCATGTATATTAAACAAGTACATCTGAAATCCTAACTCCAGCACAGCAATTTAATCAAGCAATCATAACTCAACATCAAGACTTTAAGCTTATTCATTAACACATGTTCTGTTGTTCATATATGTATATATATAGATCATGAAACAAATGGTCCACAAACAACAAACAATTCCATAAGCTATGTTCACTTGAGAGAAAGGGTCTTCTCAACATGACCATCACCAGCACCACCAACATTTGAGGCAGTTCTCATCATCCTGTTCTTGACCTTGCTGATATAATCAGAAAACTTACCTTCATGAATTGGATGATCATCCTTCTTGGACCTAACCTTAGCGAATCGAGCATGGTTAGATGGCTGTTTACCTTCAGTAGGAGCCCCTTTTTCAACTTTCACAGGTGGAGCAGTATTAGCAAACTTTTGGCCTCTAACAACCAATATTTCTCTGTCACCAGAATCTTGCACCACCACTTTGCTACTAATGTTTGTGTTTTCTTTCCCTGCAGGCTGAACAACAGGGGAAGAAAGGGCTATTAATGTCTTGGTGTTTTCAGCAGAAAGATGGTTAAACTCAACTGGGATCATCTTGCTTAAGCTTGACTGATGCAAAACATGAGCTGGTTTTCCATCATTGGTGACAGAAATTGAGCCCTGAGGCTGATGGGAAAGACGGCGAATTCTTGATCTGAGAGGGCTAACAGCACTGTGGAATTTCTGGCACAACCCCTGAGATTTTCTGTTGGTGTTATGTGCCATGTTTTCAAGTGTTCAATGATACTATATAGATTTATATGAAAAGTGAAGATGCTATCTCTATTTATACAATGGGTGTACAAATAGTAGTTTAATAAGTTGCCTGATTTTGATGTGAACACCTCATTTCATCACTGTGCTTTTTTACAACTTCATGGAAATTGTCACATAATAACACTGCCCCTGCAGGAGATTCTCTTGGATGGAGTTTAATGCCATCTTCATCAATTTTCTTCTTAGAAGAAACACCAAGTCAAGAATCTGATTCTGGCTATGTCTCACAAGTCTATGGAATCCAAATGATCAGTTCCTAGCTGTGGGAATCAAACATGATGATTGGTAACGTTTCGTGTAGAGAGCGCATAACTAGTGCTTGAAAACAGTCCCATGTTAGAATAGATTAAGCAGGCTAGTCAAGGAATCAGGACAGGCTTTGTGTAAGAAATATGGTGGGAAATGGAGCTAGTGTGGGATCATGAAAATTGAAAAGAGTGTTTGATGAGCTTTCACTTGAGAGGAAAAGTTGATGAAAATACTGTCTCAGTCATGGAGTGGAATCAGATTCTTATCTGCTTTCTTTCTCCTTTCTTTATTGGCTTCTTTTGTCTTTAAAGCTAAACACCTTACACTGCACTAAGCAATCATCTAAAGAATTATTTTTTATAAGTTTCAATTTTCATGTGATCCAGGACTACTACATGTTGAAAGAAGAGTACAAAGCTAAAAAAACACAACAAAGGAAATAAACCATAAAGATATGAGTTTTTATATATTTTTTAAACGTAACTATTGATCATATATAATATCATAATATTGAATTTTATTTTGAAAAGAAAAAACTTGTAATATTTTAGTTTAAACATTTTTATTGCACTACTTATACTGTATCTAACTAATATAAGGATATTATATTTTTAAAGTTACTTACAATATTCTAATTAGATAATAAAAAATTAAATAATTAATATTATTTTTATAAATTATTTTTTATTTGAAATATTATTTAATAAAATAACATGATACTTTATTAAACTCATTAATCATGTGCAGCCAAGTGTTATTTACTAAATATAAAAACATCATTATTAAAATTTACTTTTGACAGATTCATAAACTTTCTAAATAGTTTTTCTCATTATCATATATTACTCCAATTTACCACAAGCCTTATAATTCAAGTGGTATCCTTAATATCCCTATATTTATAAAAATATAGATCAAAATTTCTATTTCTTACTCATCTTCCAATCCCCACCTCATTAAAAAATATTTATATATATATATATATATATTACTCAAACTTGATATATGCTTAAATGTTACGAAACTCTATGACTCTATCCATATTAAATATATCATTTGAACTAATTTGCACTCAATATGGGAAGAATTTACATCCACTTTATTTGAATATTTTGAAATTCATAACTTTCATCAATATTTTTCTCATATCCAAATTCTTCAATTTAGTTGAAAATAAGAATTGCAATGACTAGTGACATATCAATTTTTGCACTTAAAAGAATAAAAACATGAGATATCAACCAATTAATTAATGAAAGGGATCACATATCTTTGTATAACAATTTGACAGATGAGATTCTATGATGGATTGCTTGTCATTTTTTTCAACACTTTAAAGCAAAAAGCTTTGAATCCTATCAGCAACAACCATTGAAAAGTATATCCAACATTTACAACAAAAGCAACTTCATTGATATTAATCAGCGGTACAAGGTAATCTTGTAATAAAACAATCACAATAAAAGTTTGATAATATGAAGATCATCATAAAACAGAAACAAATCCAGAAAATGCAGATAATTCCACATGCTGTTCTTGTTTCTTCACTTGAGAGAAATGCTCTTCTCAACGCCAACATTTGTCGTTGTTCTGATCTTCATCTTGGCGTGATCAATGTAGTTTGTCACCTTATCGTTAAAGCTATCTCTTCTTGGTGAAATACGGCCACCACCACCACCACCAACACCAACACTTGAGGCTGTTTTCATCATCCTGTTCTTAACCTTCTTTATATAATCAGAAAACTTATGATCATCATGAACTGCCTCATCGTCTTTCTTGGTCCTAGCCTTTGCAAACCGAGCATGATTGGATTTGGGTGCCAATTTCTTCGTTTTCTCAGGAGAAATATGGTTAAACTCAACTGGGATCATTTTGCTTAGACTAGTTTGGTGCATAATTTGTTTTTGATCATCTGTGGTTGAAGTTGAAATACGACGAATTCTTGATCCCAAAGGGCAAACAGCATTGTGCATTTTCTGGCACAAACCTTCAGATTTTCTGCTGTTCTTATTCTCTGCCATTTTTTCAAGTGGTAATAGTTTCAATGTGGTTGAACAAAGCATGGACATGCTATCACTATTTATACAATGTTTCAAATGGGCTAATAGCAGCTTATTTGCTTAATCTGATCTTGCGTGTGAAAAGCCCATATTCTGCTTAAGTTTCCTGGGAATTTTTGTCAACATTTCTATGGCCCTGCAGATTCTGTTGCGCCTTCTTTTAATGTATATATGGATATGTTTTAAACATAATAGAGTTTAGTTTAACTTGAGTGCTTATTGGATGGCATTTCTTCCCAGAATAAACCCATAAGTCTGGAATCAGATTCTATGTCTCAAAAGTCTACAAAACCAATGACTTGTTAGTTGTGGAATCAAATACAACGACTAATTTGGTGATAAATATGAGCCAATTTCAATTTTGTTCTTATTTGGAAGATATTATTCATTTTTTAATAATTAAGTATCCCTCTTTTTATTTTTAATCATTTATGTTTAATTTTTTCAGTTTCAGTGTAAATTTTTTTTAAAAAAATGTCAAAATCGATGATGTTGCTATGGGAAATTATGATGTGGCAATCAACTTTCGAGATCTGCATTAGTGATTTTAAAAATTCCAACAATAATTGGATTAAAATAGAAAAAAATTAAAATATAAGGAACTAAAATTAAAAAATGGATATTGAATTATTATAAAATGAGAACTGCTAGATTAAAATTGAAATTACCCATATTAAATAATTGTACTTATTCATACTTGTACATGGATTTAGTGGTTATATTTTAAAATCGGGGCCATTTTAGATGGATAAGCCCAACTATATACTAATTAGGAAAGCCCTAATTAAGGTTTACGTAAAAGTAAACCCTGGAATTACATAACCTCTTCTTCATATTATCTTATAGCTTTTATCGTTTATCGCTCTGATTCTCTCAACAAAATGGCGTCTCTTGCATTACGGAATCCGAATTCGAGGCGCGTCTTTATGCTATCACCGAGCATTTACTCTTCATGCTGTCGCGAATCGCCTGTCTCCTCGCAGTCGCCGATGTATTCGTGTCCTACTGCAGATCCTTGGTGGAGATCCATGGCCACCTTTGCTCGCACGTAAGTCGCGTGGTTTTATTGGTGAATTTGAGATTTTGAATTTTGGGAATTGGATGAGTTTTTGTTTGTTTGGTTGACGTGTTGCATGTTTGCAGGAAACCGCATTTGAATGTGGGCACAATTGGACATGTTGACCATGGAAAGACCACTTTAACAGCGGCGATCACTAAGGTGGAGTCGAAAATGATGAATGATTACTAGTTCTTCTATTTTGAATGCAAAATTTAGATACTTTGTTCTCATATATGTTAAGGAATGCATTTGCTTGGCTTGTATAAATTAAGGTCCTAGCGGAAGAAGGGAAGGCTAAAGCAGTTGCGTTTGACGAGATTGATAAAGCGCCTGAAGAGAAAAAGAGAGGGATCACAATAGCCACGGTTGGAGATCTTCTTTCTTTTGTCACGCATCCTTGCTCGATGTCGTCTATGTTCTTATGGCTGGAAGTTGATGGTGCAGGCACATGTCGAATATGAAACTGGGAAGAGACATTATGCTCATGTTGATTGCCCTGGACATGCTGATTATGTTAAAGTGAGTTGTAAATCCATATGCTTTTAATTTAACTTTTCTCAAGTACTCTGTTTTTTTTTTTTTTTTAGTTTAGGTGATATGTTTCACGATGCATGCACACGATTAATGATCTCAAGAAACATAATTTTAGATGCCTAATAATTGAACTAGTACAGAACTTATGCCTCCTTGGGAAGATTTTTCCATATTGACATCTCAAATGTTTCTCTTTATACTGTAATCAACAATAAAGTTTGGCACTCCTGTCTCCAATCACCTTTGAAAACTATCTCAAAATGATTTTTCTGAATGTCAATTTCTAGTTGATTGACTCTATCAATTGCACTATTTGCCTATATTAATGGATTCTCCTCCTGGTTGTGATTTTAATGCAGAACATGATTACTGGAGCCGCTCAAATGGATGGGGGAATTCTTGTTGTATCTGCCCCTGATGGACCAATGCCACAAACTAAGGAGCACATACTTTTGGCCCGCCAGGTCATCTTCACATGAACTGAGTCTTTAACCACCATAGAAAACCATGATAAAACTTCATTAGGTTGCTTCTCTTCTGTGTTCTTCTCCAACTTTTCCCTTTATTGCAGGTTGGTGTGCCATCACTTGTGTGCTTCCTCAATAAAGTTGATGCTGTTGATGACCCAGAATTGCTGGAGCTTGTGGAAATGGAGCTGCGAGGTACGTCAAAAACCTGAATATGGCACTCATCTTTATAATTCAAATAATTCTAAAATTTTCTTATTCTATCTGCAGAATTGCTTAGCTTCTACAAGTTTCCTGGGGATGACATTCCAATTGTCCGAGGATCAGCTTTGTCTGCTTTAGAGGGTACGAATGAAGAAATTGGGAAAAAGGCTATTTTGAAGTTAATGGAATCTGTAGATACTTATATTCCAGATCCCATGCGTCAACTTGAGAAGCCTTTCTTGATGCCCGTTGAAGATGTTTTTACCATTCAGGTAATAGAACAGGCTTTCTTTGTTGTTAAATTTTCATTCAGGGGATTTAAAAATGAGTGAAGCCTAAGATGATCAAATTTTGGAAACTATGGTGAGAATTATAGTTGACTGTCCTGTAAATAGTGATGATGAGTTTTTGTTATTCTCCTGAGTGTTGAGTGAACTGAACCTCTTTGCAAGTATAGTATTTCCTTTGTTTCATTTGTGATTGGATATTTTTGTCCTGGTGTTGAAGGGGCGTGGAACTGTTGCAACTGGCCGTGTTGAACAAGGAATTATCAAACCAGGGGAAGAAGTGGACATTTTGGGTCTGCAACAGGTGATTTATATCTTTATGCAGAGCTTCAGTTTTGCAGTTTCCTTCCCACTTTTAGTTTGTCGATGGTTGGAAGTTTCTTCCCAAATAATTTTACTTTCTAGTCTTTGAAATTAGTTCATATTTCCTTTTTAAACTATTCAAGATTGAAAGCGGGTGGAGTCCCAGATTTTGAAAATGTTGAGAGAATTGGATGGCCGAAGTAGTCAGGAACTTATAATTAGGCTTCAGAGAATCAGAGATCTTTGTTACATTTTCTTGACACTGTGGTAGCTCTGTCACTTTGTGTTCAAGATATTCTACTGCTTCATTTTCAAATATATCAACATTTGGAACCTTTCTACAAAATGGTTGGCAAATAACTTTTTCTAAATTAACTATATGCCACAATTCAATATACAACTAATATTGCTTTCTTTTATACAGAATAAGCTTAAAACCACAGTAACTGGAGTCGAGATGTTCAAGAAGACATTGGAATTCGGCCAGGTGAGGAATTTAGCCTGTTTTCTTTCAATAATGACATTCCATGTTGCCCATCTTACACATTTCCTTTTTGCCAGGCTGGTGACAATGTGGGTCTTCTTCTACGTGGTCTGAAACGTGATGAGATCCAACGAGGAATGGTCAGTGCCATTTAGAATTTTCACTTTTGTATTAGAGTTGTATTCCATGCAAGTTTCTTGTAGCCTTGCTTTCTTCTAATTGTGAGCATGGCATGTTCAGGAATTCCAGTCTCTATATCTCCAACTTTTTCAGTCATCAAAGTGCTACCAAAATCACTTTGTTATCAGGATGAAAATAAACACCCTTTTCCACCGTTTCTATACCAACAAATTCTGTTAATCAGTCGACGTTAAAATGTTCTGTGTAAAGTCCCATAGCACACTCTCTCTCCTAACTCCCTTTACTTGAGTGTAGGTGATTGCAAAACCAGGTACTCTTAAAACATACACAAAATTTGAGGCAGAGATATATGTCCTTACAAAAGAGGAAGGTGGTCGCCATACTGCTTTCTTCTCAAATTATAAACCTCAATTCTACATGAGGACAGCAGATGTCACTGGTAAAGTTGAATTGCCCGAAAACGTAAAGATGGTCATGCCTGGGGATAATGTCACTGCTGTCTTTGAGCTAATCTACCCAGTTCCTCTAGAAGCAGGTGCCTCTATCCTTACATTTATTGACCAACAAAATTTCTCTTTCAACATATGAACTTATCATAATCTTTAAACATAGTAAGTACTTGGAAAACTCTGATCATGACTTCTATGCCTAGCTAGCAGTAAGGAGTAAAAAAGGTTTCTTCTTTTTCATTAATGGCAGGACAAAGATTTGCCCTGAGGGAGGGTGGCCGGACTGTAGGCGCTGGAGTTGTTTCAAAGGTCATGAGTTGAGTCTGATTTCACTTGAATCGTAAAATTATCAGATATTCTTTTTTCTCAAAAGAAATGCATTGAGCTGACATGACGAAGAACACAGATTCTTTAATTTATCATCAGCAATAAGTTAGGTGTTCTAAAGCGTTTTATGCATGCTTTGCCCCTGCCAGATTAGTCATATGTACATCACTTCTATTTGGATGACAATGAATTTGGCATACCTTGCTGGTTTATTAATGCCATAAGCTGAAGTTTATTCTTGATGCATTTGTTGAGATACATGCTTGAAGTTGAAGCATCTATAGTGTAATATATTTAAAGTTCATTGTTAAAAAGCTCATAAAAATCCTATTATTTGGTCTTTTTTAGCTTATAATTAGTTCTTGTTGTAAAGTTTAAATAGAATATTAAATACTTGGATCCTCTATAAATTATGTCTATGAAAAGTCAACGATTGTTGGTCAAAAGTATATCACACAATAAATATAGGATAAATCAATTTATGTTATTTTTTAAGTGGACGTTTAGGATAATTAGTAAGAACTAAGAATAAGAAATAATACTGAATGACAATAATAATTTACTTCATCAATAGTAACTATAACAATTAAGAAACGATGATATGAGGATTTTTATGAAATTGCTTTTAAAACACTATATTGATTTGTTTTATGTTTTTGAGTATATGTTTTATCTTGATTAATAAACAACCAATATTAAATTTTTTCAGCTTTTATTTTACTCAAATCTTAATATTATTTTGAAACCTTGTGAATGTTTGTTTAGCTCTTAACATATGTATATGAGATTTTATTGTTTTAAAATGTATCTTTCATTTGTCTCATAAAATTTGAATAATGTATTAGGAGAAAACTCGATCATTATTTTTTCTAGTATTCAAATTCAAGTATGATGTGATAATAAGAGTTGTACAAACATCTCTTTTATATAGCAATTGAACTCAAAGGCCACCTTTAAGAGTGAGACATTGTATTGTATTTATGTAACGTATAGTAATTGAACTCAAAGGCCACCTCTAAGAGTGAGACATTGTATTGTGTCTATGTAACAATTGGACAGAAACGTTCAACTGTAGCACATATGTACTTAGACTTGATTTTTTTCCCCTTTTTTATTCCCAGTCCAATATTTGTGCTCGAAGGTCTTCGTTTCCGTGTATTTGATCTCCTCTGCTCTTAGAGATAAGTATTTTAACAATATAACTTATAAAAATTAATATTCGAGCACCCGATGAGTAGATGTGATAGTTTATATAAAGCAAAAGGGTCTGAAATGTTAACTGTAGTTCCAAGAAGTTAACGGAACCAATCATCTTGAGCCACGTGGGCAATTATTTTCTGCTAAAATTCAAGTTTAAATAGCGCGAGATTAACTATAATTTGTGATCATTCCTGCTCGGCTAAACTCTCTCTCTCTCTCTCTCTCTCTCTCTCTCTCATAAAGCTCTCCTCCCACCATCAACTTTTCTCCCCGAAACCCTAGAAGTTTATCCGACTTATCAGAATTGTCAAATCCAATTTAAACAAAAACGCTAGATTTCCTCGAAATCTTTTATATTCAAAAACCCTAATATTTTTCCACAGACGCTTTCTTAACCCGCTCGAATTTCGTTCGGATCGGCTCAATTCCCCAGAAATATTCATTTACGTTTCTTCTAACCCCTAAAATTTCTTTAATTTATAGTCTTGTATAAATTCACAAGCGTACGGTGTATATAGTTGTAATGGGCAGGATTTACAAGGAGACATCGAAGCCATCTTCTTCTGCGGAGTCATCGTCTTCGCCGGTGGTGACGACTTCAACGTCGACATCGGAAACCGTTAATGGGTCGCACGAGCTCAAGATCACTGGATATTCTTTATCGAAGGGAATTGGGATTGGGAAGTACATAGCGTCGGATACGTTTATGGTTGGTGGGTACGCTTGGGCGATATATTTCTACCCCGATGGGAAGAGTGTAGAAGATAATGCCACCTACGTTTCACTTTTTATCGCGTTGGCGAGTGAGGGAACGGATGTGAGGGCGCTTTTTGAGTTAACTCTTTTGGATCAGAGTGGAAGAGAGAGACACAAGGTTCATAGCCATTTTGGCCGGGCTTTGGAGAGTGGGCCATACACGCTAAAATATCGAGGCAGCATGTGGTTGGTTTTATGTCCTTTCTTTGAGATTCTTCCACTTGGATATCGTTTATGGTTTCTGTATTTGCTGAATGTTTATTTATTAATCATCTGTTTTCTGAATTGTTAAGGAAAATGAAACATGGAAGTCAGCTGAAGTGGTCTAGTAGGATAAGGATAATGTGTACTTAAGTACTATTGCTGTCTGTCAAATTTTTTTCAGTGATCCTTTCTTGCAAAGTGGATTCATTATAAATTAGATAACTTATGCTAATATCAATGACATTGATTGAAAATGGTTCTTCAATGTGACTTCTTTCAACTTTCATGTATAGATGTCTATGTTATGATTTTGGTGGTCGTTTATTTGGAAATGTTGTCTGTTGTCAAATTGTTATTTAGTGACCGTTTGTCTTTTGGAGGGGGTTGTTGAAGTGAGCTTCCTTCTATACTCAAGAGGCCGTTACATCTTAGACTTGGACAGCAATTTATGCACTTCTTTGCATTATAGAGTGGCTGAGTTGAAAAATACCATGGGTATATAACATAGTGTTTGGTTCTTTCTATATTGCTGTGAAAATAGTAGGAGGGAGGGGTTGCAGATATTTGGCTCCATAGTCCACAGCTCCACTATTTTTCCAGGGGTATCTATGCTATCTGTCTTAGTGAAGATAAGATGATCATTTATATTTCCATCCTGTAGTCATTCAGCAAAGTCCGCCACCCTATTTTCCTTCTAGCTGTTTGCGGGGCATGGACATCCATTAAGTATGAAGAACTACATAACTTGTCCCATAGTGAATTGCTTACGTAAATGGTTATTTTTGGGTGCAGGGGATACAAGCGTTTTTTTAAAAGAACTGCTCTGGAATCTTCTGACTATCTGAAAGATGATTGCCTTCAAGTTCATTGCAGTGTTGGTGTTGTTAAGTCTCACACAGAGGGACCTAAGATCTACTCTATACCATTGCCCCCTTCAGACATTGGTCAGCATTTTGGGAGGCTGCTTGAAAGTGGAAAAGGAACTGATGTAAATTTTGAAGTTGACAGAGAAACTTTTCCTGCTCACAAGTTGGTACTTGCAGCTCGATCACCTGTATTTAGAGCTCAACTATATGGTCCAATGAAGGATCAAAACACCCAGTGTATTAAAATTGAAGACATGGAAGCACCGGTTTTTAAGGTCTCTTGCAGCTTCCTCTTCCATCCAACAACTATCAATTTTCTTTCCAACAACTATCAGTTTTTGTTGAAATGATCGTATGGTGTCCATTGCATTATGTATTATCTGTCTTCTGATTCAAATTTATTCATAGCTGTTGACTACAGTTGTTCATATATATATTCAAGTGGGTAGGGGAGGTATTCTCTACCAAACTTACACACAAAAGCTGCTAAATCCTGTTATCAACTAGATTAGTACTTGTAGTGCCATCTTCTTGCCCAAGTATAATTATAGTGCAGATTTCATGTGTACCTTTGTTCCTTAGTACTTGTTATTAGTTTCTCAAGGTTTGAGGATCAATGTACTGTTGAAAATGCTTACATTTAAATAATTTGATGGAGTAAGGAAAGATACAGACATATGGAGTTTTAGTGTGCAGTTTATAGCTGTCAACAATATGAAGCAATGGTTCTTTCCAAGGCATAAGAATTTGAAACATATAGTTTTTCTTTATGTATTACATATGAGAGGCATTTCTGCTTTCAGTGCTTTAATAGGTGTTTTCTGTGATCATGCCTATAGGGGGGAATTTATTTGTTAGGCCCCTCTTTGGCGGGAAAGCATTATGTATGACTGGGAATGTTGCGCTGTAATTAAGTTGAATGTTCAATTGTGGAGGATGCTTGAGAATGGCATATCAACAAAGATGAATGATATGCTGGTTCCCTTGATCTGGTCTGCATCTCTTTTGGCCTTCTGTAGGGACTACTTCAATATATTAACATTTGAGTTGGTGATGTTCGTGTCTCATCTATATCATTAGTGATCCTTGTGATCTTTCAAATTAAGACATAAGATAATGACTAGAGCCTGACAATGACATTTAAACCTTTGCTTTTGTGAGTGACAATTATTAGTTTAGGTTGCCATCAGTGCATAATTATGATGATTGAACCTTTTCTCTTCAAAAAAGTTTTCTGCTCAAATTGCTATATACATGCACTTCTAGTGTGATATCTATCAGTGTATGCTTATCTTCTTGGAATTCTTTTTTCTTTTTTCTTTTTTCTTTTGTCAAGTACAGAAAATATGGAGCCTGCAGTTGGCTAAGAACTCCGTTTTCCATTTAAGTCTGGTGCGTCTGGTTATGCATGTTACAAATCTGGCTTTGTTCTTTCCATTTTGATCCTATGGTTGGGCACTTGGGCCATTGAAGCTGCTTCACGTTCTCTATCCATGTTTTGAGTGGTGTATTGCAATATTAATGTCTGATAGTTGGTGAATTGCATGTCTTAGTTTTTTATACTCACTTGTGATGAAAATTGACCCTTTGGTATATTTCTCTGAGACTGCAATAATAATGTTTGATTCTGTCTTTGCATAAAGGCTCTGCTTCATTTTATATACTGGGATACTCTGGCTGATATGGAAGAGCTTACTGGATTGAATTCAACATCGGCTTCAACCTTAATGTTTCAGCATTTGCTTGCTGCTGCTGATCGGTATGGTTTGGATAGGCTCAGATTGCTCTGCGAGGCTAATCTCTGTGAGGATGTTGCCATTAACACTGTTGCAACAACATTAGCACTGGCAGAACAACACCACTCTTTCCAGCTAAAAGCTGTCTGTCTCAAATTTGTGGCATTGCCTGAAAATCTTAGAGGTACATCTTTTGAATGCATTTACTTTTAGCTTTAAACTTTCTGGGGGAGAAATGGTTTATTTCGTGCCTATTAGCTGAAGTAGTAAGTTGGGCTTTGTGGGTGCACCATTACTCCCGATTAATATTATACAAAGAGAATCATGCTAATGCTACCAATTGCTGGTGATAGGTGTTTGTCTTCAATGATACGGTCTGGCTTCATATTTGAAATGCAACATTTTTGTGCTCTGAATATGTATCTCTTATTGTGATGAATATGTGAATCATCGAACATGTCATGTTGTCATGCATTTTGAGCAATGATTATACTGATTTTATAATTGAGTTCATGGTATATCTGAGTACCCAATAATTTTGTGGCTACACTGACAAATTTAGGGCGGAAAGGGTTTAAACTTTTGGAAGTGAGGAATTGGTATGCCTTTTTACTTGGTAGGAACTTAACGAGGAAGGGAGCATAGTGGATTGCTGGTTGTGATATCTAATCATTAGTCATTACATAATTTTGGAGCTAAAAGTTAAGCTCAATACTAGTTCATCAACCCTCGCATCGCAGCCCCTCATCCTTTTACTAGCCTCCCATATTGTCCATATACTACTGTTCTTAAAAGATTGTGCCGGATTATAAATTTTCCAACTTGTTTTAATTGAGTCCTATAATGTTGTTTATCGTCACTCATGGATCAATGCTCGATGAATGCAGCTGTAATGCAAACAGATGGATTTGAATACTTAAAAGAGAGTTGCCCCCATGTTCTAACCGAATTGTTAGAATGTGTTGCTAGGATCAATGAGCACTCTATTGCTGTTGGCAAGCAAAGAACCGAAGGTATCCTGGATGGAAGTGATGTCAATGGTAGACGTGTGAAGCAAAGGCTATAGCGTAAGTTGATAGTGAACGATAGCTGAGGAAGCAAATAGTATAGATTCTTCTTTAGAGTTCTATTAGAATCATTTTTGATTCCTGCTGCAGCGTCTAGTTTCATGCAGTTGTAAATGATGTGTTAGTGTTTGTCTTGCTTGTGATCTAAAAGCTGGGTCTTTCGAGATTCTATTACCTGTTATGAATTTGTAATTTGTGTATCGTTCCCATGATTTTGAAGGTATGAATGAAAAAATGTAACCAAGAAACAGACTGTACTTGTATTTGAGCCCCAGACTTGATGATGTCTTTTCTTTAAATATGATAATTTGTGTTTCATTACTAGTTTTAAATTTTTTTATTTACTTACTAAATAATATGCATGAGTTAAAAAAATTCACCAACTTACACGAAATTGCAATTTTATTGAGACTCTACAAATTTAGAATAACAAAAAAAATATAAAATAAAAATCATAAACTTTAAATGGCTTAGCAATTCGAATAAAAAATGTTGACATTTTCAGTTTTTACACATATAATGGGGATGGATGAAGGGCTGTGTTTTAATGGATGTTGAGGAGTAGACGTGGAGACAATTATGGTTGGAATCGTGTCGTTTAGTTAGGCAAAACCTCCCTAGTCTTGATAAACGACTAAAATGAGTGCTATATTTTCATTATAGATTGGTTTCTAAATCAAGCATCTCAAACTCATCATATAACCAAGTGAACTTCCTGGTAAATGACATTTTTTAATTCATCCTCATTCTAAACATGTACACAACATATATAACTTGCTTCTCTTCTGGTTTTTTATTCTATGTTGGTATTACTACATCCTCATTCTTTCCAGGGGATAATTATTGTTCATAAATATGAAAAAAATTCTTCTATCATATCTGCACGAAAGCTACCTGAACTAGAACTACTTGTCTTGCGTGAAATTCTCTTCGTAGGAAAAAGTGGATTATTCTCCTCTTCATCAATGGCTTCCAGTTTATCCATCTCCATCCCTTTCAATGCTGGGTGTATGTAAGCATCCTTGAGGTATGCTTTCAAGTTCAGATTCGGTTCCTTGGCACTTTCCCATGTGTCTTTTATCATCGCATCCTGTTTCGTTACCACACATGTAAAAGTTTCAAGTTAAAAAGAGACATTTAATTGAGCAATCTAAACATGAAGGCTTGAGCTAACCTGTATTGAGAACTTCACGAATGCTGGCTCAAATCGGCCCTTGCAGGATAGATGAAACCAGATGGTGAAGAGAGTAAGTACAAGCAACAATGGAGTTGATTTAGCAGCATTCTTTGTGCTCAGCAACCCCATTAGCAGAAGTTGTGATAATATTAGGCTTATAATGATACGAAGATGCACATGTGGCCAAAATGTAGCCCCACTCTCATACTTCTGGTCGTATACATTGATGATCTAGATGTAAGAACGAAATGCCAAATCTGATTACTTTCCTACTTACTCTTGTTCTGGTGCTGTAAAGATACAGCATAGACTCTTATATTTTGTTTCATGATTAGTTAAAAAGTTGGTATACATAAGAGCATACCTGATGGCGAAAAATCAAATAGGCGAAGGCGAAAAAGACAATTATAAAGGGCAAGATTAAAGGAGTGACTACTGCATAAACGAGCCCCAACAAGAAGTATAGTTGCATACGAGGTTCATTTACGGCGAAATTTATAGAACTAGGTTTCGTTGCTTGTTCCAAATCGAACTCTGTATTTACCCAGAAGGTCCTTTTGAGGTAGAATTTGATCAACGGGACCACTCTGACGATCTCTGCAGCAACACTTGCCCAACCATCTACCATGATAAAAGTGATAAAGAAAGTGGCTTTCATTGGAATGTCAACACCCACCGTTTTTGGAATCCTACAAGGTAAGATGAAATAGATGTGGTAGAGCTATTGAGTAGAGTATATCATTTAATGTATGTTTAAGAAACCAGTAAAAGATAAGAACAACTCAGGTAACTTTACAAGATTTTGCATATTTCTGATTTATTCTTTATATCATGTCAAATTCAAGGGATTTTGCAATTCTCTTTTTATGCTGATAAAAGAAAGGCAACAAATAACCATACAATTATGATAGCAACAAGTAGGCTTAGACTGCAATATGTATCATACTCTGATGGGGCCTCATTAATTAACATGTGAAGTTGCTGAAATGCTGTTCCTGTGATGATACTTCCAAAGAATACATTAACAAGTACAAAGAAGTGATACTTTGCGGCTGTTGTTCTTTCAAGAACTGAAAGAGATGTATGGCCTTCCGCTTTGGACATCATTGTGAGAATTGTGGGAAGACCGATCATAAATATCTTTAGTACAATTCCAGGAAGAACGCCTTGAATAACGGACTTGACACGTCTCCTGAAGTAGAAAAACTCAATCAGTAAATTGTTCTAATGAATGCAATATCCAAATAAAAACCAAGATTGAGAAGATATTTTTAGTGATGTTCTTAAAGAGTATGATATTGCCTACAAAGAAAAACGAGTGTCTTAGCCAATACATAATGATTCCTCAAGCATCATTCTGTTCTACTGATTAATTAATGCGACATGCTTGTATATTAAGGAATGAGTTTGCAGAAAATCAAATTAGTTCTAGTAAGATAACATTGGTTAATTAACCAAACTTATTTATCTAAATAAAACCAAAGCAATTAATTAGAGGGAATAACAACGATTGTTCTGCAACTCAAATTATTTAAAAAAGTAGAAAATAACTTTTCAACTTTGGGCATCATGTCAACCATGTAAATAATAATATTATCTCATGTAAAGTTGTAGAGAAGTAAATAATGATTATTCTTCAGAAGTGTTGTCTTTGATATCCTCAACAAACATCAAGATAATGAGATGCTATAGGAGCTTACTTTCTTATCAATGGTCTTAGAAACACAAGAACCTTTTGAATGCCATCAATGTTTGCCAAGGATTGCACAAACGCTATAGGGATCATGAAGAAGAATGTGAGAAGGAACATAGAAGCAGCTACTATCAGTTTTTTGACATTGCGTTGAGCATGTGGAATGGCAAGATTATCCCAGTAAACATCACGTGGTTCAGGAGCCCATTCTGTTAGCCATATTGATGGATTGCTTGATTGTTGAGTTTGAGCACAAACAGCGGCTCCCCATCGGGACTTAAATGAAACAAATGCTGCAGGGATTATGGAGTTGGGGTCTCTCACAATCCTTTCCCTTTCTGCCTTTTCCTGCATCCTCAGAAAGGGGAGGAGATCAAATCAATTCATCAAAGTATAAAGAAATGAGTTTACTAGCTAAATAAAAAAATAGAAACCAATAAATAGTTTTTAATATGCATTTTCAAGTTCTGCATTATGCATAACTGAAGGCGTACTTTGTGCAATGTCTTCTGAATTCCTGCTTTGTGGTAGTCAATAGCATCAACAGACTTTCCAAAACATCCCCACCAACCTATCTATACACTTGAAGAAAATCAGATACCTTCCACATATTAAATGACAGTTTCCTTAGAATATGAAGATGCAAGGGAGAAGTACCCTTGTTCTAGGTCTACTTTTAGGACTCCTCTCAAATCTTGTTTCATAGTAAGTAAGCCTATTCCTCCATTTATCCATTTCCTTCACCAATCTGGCAAGTTTTTTTGCATTGTATACGACCTGTGATCCAGTTATTATGAGGTAGATATAATTAAACTAAGGAATACATTTTTTAGACTTAATCTATATTAATTCATCAAATATGCACCTACCCCTCATATGTTAATTAGTTTACAAGGGCTTAAAAACCAGATAGAAATTTGTACCTGGTGTGTGAGGTAATGATCAGGATGATTTTCAGAGAAGAAATGCTCAACATGCTCACTGACTGATTCATCAGGATCTGGTGGAATATTACTAACAAGGACCTGAAAAACAGGATGAAATTTGTATACTTTAGCTTTAAAAACAATGGATTTTTGAAAAAACGAGGCTTGGAAACAATGGCATATGATAGAAATATGAATAGAAAGCATATTAGTACATGCTCACAGTGAATTGATCTGGGCGACGCTTTGCAGAAGCTAAGAATTGTAACCTCATATTAGTTACAATCTCGTATTCTTTGTAAAGCACAAAGCACGTCCATAATGTAACAACATATGCCATTAATATGTGAGCGATAAACCTGAATAAGAACAGGAAATATCAGCTTTTACCAGACTATAGAAAGATCATAGATTTTAAGTCACTGTATTATCTGGGGGAAAAAAAAAACAAGGATAATACTCACCTTAAAGATCCTGAAGGAACATTGGATATCGAAAGCTTATCAACATCACTGTATGTCAAATCTGTGATATGATCTAGAGTTTCCCCTGTCCAGTTTACAGGCACCAGTACTGCAAAAGCAAGTATAGCTATAGGGAAAAAGATTTTCAATCTGCATTGAAGATTTCTATCAGAGCAAGTATCTACAGACTACAAGTGCTTATAAATATAGAAAAGTGCCACTGTTCAACATGATAATGGAGAAGGCGTTCGATCTTATTCACTCACCCTAGAAGGTAAATCCGTATATACACAAGAGAATCAAACCCTGCATGTTCTATCAGCTCAGCCTCCGGCATTCTCAATGCTGCTGACATCCAAGTCCAAAACCTTAGACAGGTTCTTATATCTGATTTGATAGACCTCTTCTGAGGGCAATCTCTTGTGCCATTTATGTACCATTTTGCGTAGTAAACTCTATCATTGATTGGCATGAGTCGTAGGATTGCAAAGGCCGAAAGAAATGTCAGGACGGATATGATATTCACATAAGCTGATAGAGCGATATCTTGAAGATTAGCCATATTCTGATATGAATATTATTTGTCAACTTCACTTCAAATATGAACAGCATGAGTTTTATTTTTCCTACATTGCAAACATTGCCATATTTTGATATTATCCAAGGATAAACATCATCTGAGTTCTAATCAGTGATACAATACATACACATTCATGCTTCAACAGGATGAAACGTTTACATTGACATTCAGATCGTTATTTATATATAGACGCGAAAGAACAAAATTGAAGAGGCAATACATCTGAATTTAATGCAATAAATATGTCTAAAAGGAAAATATAAATTGCACATACTCCAAAAAGTTCCTCTAAATTAAGAAGGCGCCAATGGTTACACGAAAAATAGCAAACAGCAAAACAAAGAAGAATAGAGAGGACAAAAATACTATATAATCGGTGAGTTTTACCTTTTCACCATTAAACTAACCAATCGAAATTGAAACAACAAATCCTCTTTCTTATCTCTGAGTTTTTCTTACCTTTATCCTTGAACTTGCACAATGGCGATAATAATGTGCGGCGTAGGACTGAAACTCCCCGCTGATGAATCAGGTTTGACGGAAGAAGGTCAACGAACGGTAATTCTGGTGGTTTTCCTGCGGTGGAATGGGCGGAGGCGCAAAAAGCTGGCACGGCCAACGGTCGAGAGTTTGTTGTTTTGCTTCAATTCCGTTTGGATGGAGTTTTGGACGAATTTACCCTTGCGTCGTATTTTATTGTTGAGTCAACATAATGTCGGACCTGTTCATTCCATATTTATATGACCTATGAAAGACATTTTTGGTCAAGTTTCAACGGTGGAAATGTCTATAATACTTAATATTAGAAAGGAAGAAAAAAAATCGAAAATGCCTCATTTTTTCATGCAACTTTTTTAAGATATATTTTTAAGACATGTTATATTTTTCACAATTTTTATGTGTTTAATTTTGTTATAAATATGCGGATAACTGGCACCATCATAATAGTTACAGTATTGTTGAATAGAGGTCATCTTTATATTATCATCAATACAAATGTATTTTTTGTTGGGTTGGATTTCAAATAAATGGAGAGTCCAAATATCCAATATATGGTTCATGTGTCTTGAGTATATATAGAGTAGTCCAAATTTGAAGTCTATGTATTAGTATCTAGTTTTGTCCTAGATATAAATGCATGGTTATTGGAGCATTGCATGAGAATTTGAAGAAGTGAAATTTGAGATTTTTTTTTTAAAAGAGTTATCTCTCTTACTATATATTATATATCTATATTCTATCAATAATACACGACGTTATGAAAAGTATTAAATTAATATAGGGTTTGTGATGTGTTCTTTTATGTAATTCATACCCATAAACAAGGAATAATATTATTTACACATTCATGATTCGTCCAATCATTGAAGTGAGATGTGTGATTTTTAGTTGAAAGAGATGTGGTCAACCTACAAAAGAAGAATGTGATTAAGTTGAGGTAAAATTGAGCAAATTTGATTGCTTTGGAAACTCAAAATAAGGAAGTTATTAAGTGAGAATATCAGCTAATCGATGTTGGGCATATTTATAATGCTATGTTGACGAGTGCAGGTTACATGAAGATTGAGAAATATAATCGTACATTTATGAAGGATGATAGATGATTAAATTTATAGCATAACCATACATAGATTTGATAATACTACAAGTTTTAGAGGTTGAGCATCATTTTAGTGATGTTGCTAGTTTTAGATGTTGGGTATTTATAAAAGTTGGAGTGATTTTTTATGCCTCCAATAGTTCCCACATCACTTATTTTACTTGTTCTTTAAGAGAAATATTATACACGCATTAAGCCTTTTTGGCTAATTTGAGTAATATATTTTCTCCTATCATGCTCTAATTCTTTTTTTATATCACAAGCATATACACATATTTTTATGTTGTCATCAGTTTATACAAGAAGAACACGTGTTTTACTTGTGTTTTTTTTTTTTTGCCATCTAACTTCATTTCCGACTTTTGTTACACTAACATTTTACCTTTTTCATTTGTTGCTCATTCATTAAGCAAACAAGAGGAGACCAAAATATAAGAAGCCAGAGCAATGAAGAATATAAGTTTATGGGGGCAAGAAAGTTAAAAACAATATGTAGGGGATAACGACAATAAAAAAATATTGCGAATGTGATAGGAGAAAAAAAAAGCATTTATCCTTTTATATATTGATATCTTCTAATAAAATTGAAGCACATCTTAATAAATAAATAAGTTTCTATATAATAATCTCGAATGTAATTTAAATCTTCAAAATAATTGAGCTCATCACCTAAATTGTTCTAAAACTCCGCTTGCATATAAATAAAATTGTTTGCATATAAGCATAAAGCATTTGATTCAAAGGTTGAAATTTTCGATCTCAAATATAGAATAAGAAATGAAAACTACGTTAGATTGAAGACAATGTGAAAATTCGACAACTTTTATGAAAAAAATCATATAAAAAATCATGTGAAGTTTAGAATATTCTTTATTTTACATGACATGTTGCGTGATTTAACTATAATATCATAACAAAATTGAGTTGATGTAACTACAAGTAAGATACACATAAATTATATATGAGGTGAGAAGTTAATACTTTGAATATCACATGGTGTATTTTAATTTTTGGTACTAATGCGAGTGATAGAACAAAGATTAACTTGAATTTTTTTGTCCCGCAGATTTAATATTAATAGAACAAGTGGGAGGAGTTGTTGCAAAATGCAACATTAAATTCTTAAAAGTTGTTATTGGAAATGAACCTATAATTATAGTTGACACGTTAAATATGATTTAAATGAATCCTTAAAATAAAAAATTGGGAAAATCTTAAAGTTTTAGTGTAAGGCTCTTAAGTTTTCCATAGATTAATTGGGAATGTTTAAATTGAGAATCTATGTTTGTTTTTACATGCAAATTTTAATGTTCATTAAAATCATATTTTTTTTAATTATATGAATTAGTCTTCTATGCATTAGTTGTATGGATCCAAATCCATGTAATTGGGTCGATCTGATTCGAATGCTTATATTTTTTTTTTTGTTTTTTTTTAAAGATTTATGTTTTTTTTTTTATGTTATATTCATGTAATTTTTATGTTGTATTAGTATAATATTTATGTACAAATATCATCACCTTTATATATTGTAACTTAGAAAAAAAAAGAATTTTAACATAATTTGTACATATATACATATATGTGATACTACTTATATCTTTATATTAATATATTCATACCTTTATATAATATATAAATATGCAACTAACTTGACTAAAAGATATGACCAATATAACTAAAAAGTATAAAAAAGAATAACATAAATGTATGATTTTATTGATATAAAAATATACGTAATATCACATAATATTACATAAATATATGTTGAAAAAAAAAGCGTTGATTTTTTTTTCCTAAGTTCTAGTACATAAATGTTATGATATTTATACATAAAAATCATACTAATATGACATAAAAATAACACATGAATAAAAAAAATATGCGAATTTAGGTCGGATCGAATTCATACAATTGGTGTATGGAAGAATTTGGGTAATTATATACACTAATCATTATTATAAACAACACATTCTTCAAAATAAAATATATACACCAATCATAACTACAACACATTTTCATCATAAGATATTACAAATATTGGTTTGACTTGTACATTACAATATACCTTATTTGACAAACTTATTTTTTAATATTCATCTTTATTACATCTAAGATTTCAAAGTTGCATTTCTCTCGGTCCACCTATTTTAGAAACAATATGTAGCAATTTAAAATTCTGTCATAAAAAAAAAAAAGAGAAAAAACATTGGGAAACAAAGGTCAGCCCAAAACCCAAGCCCACACCTGAATCGGGCCATCCGAACTAAATATACGGGTCGGGTCACGTGATGCCCGTAAACTTTATATCGTACCGCGCCGTATAACACCGCCTCTCTTCAAAAAACAAACCAAACTGTGGTATCCCATTTGGCACTCTCTCTCTTCCACAAAACACTCACCCCCTACCATTTTCCATTACCCCCACCCCACCCCCACTCGTGGATGAATTAGGGTTAGGGTTTTATACCAACTTCATCAAACTGATTAGGACGCCTGTATCTGAAAAAAGGCGTATCTTTTGTTGGGACATCCTATGCTGAGAGTTTTTGGATATTAGGGTTTAATTGTTTTTTATTTGGTCTTCCGATGCTTGGGAGGTATTGGTTTGAGTAGTAGCTTATGGCTCCCAGCCGGAAAAAAAGCGCCAACAAAGCATCGGCTGCGGCGGCACGGAAGTGGAACTTTGGTGATCTTGTGCTGGCCAAAGTCAAAGGATTTCCGGCGTGGCCTGCAACTGTATGTTTTTACCTATTATTTTCATTTTTGGAAACCTATTTATTTTATTTTCACCTTGGCTAGCTAGGGTTTCGTGCTGCATGCTGCTTTTATTGTTGTTGGATTCTTTATTTATGTTGTTGATAATATAGTAAATGCGAATTTAGGGCGAGCGTTGTAATTCTGGCTTGGTTTTGTGTTTTTGGGTTTTTTTGAGCTTTGAAGTTCTATTTTTTTTTACCTGTGCACGCTGTTTAATATTGAAATTAAATGAAAAATATTGCGCCATGCAAGCATAAATTGAGAAACAACTTTATGGATTTCTGTATGTGTTTAACACAAATTATCCTGGAGAGGTTTTTGGTGTATAGCTTGCTGAAATAAGTAAGGGCGGATCAAGGAAAGGGCGGATCAAGGATAGGGCGGCTGTTATAGTTTCTGATATAAATATTAATGATTAGTTCTTCATCAGCACCAATCTACCTTCCAAGTTGCATTTTGAGATGTATTACTCTACTATGTTGAGATGCATTATTCTACTATGTAGCCTGCCATGGATTTTCTCTGAAGCTATGTATTTTTCTGGTCATGGAAATGGTTTAAAGTATGCAAATAATGCTCCCGGAGGTGTTTTCTTTTACACCTGCTGGATACAAAAAATTATGAGTACTGTTGGTGGGCTGGGTTGAGTAGATGTGGTATTTCTTGCAAGTAAAGTGGAAAGTTGGTTCTTGGTAACTCCTTTTGATTAACTTTCTGCCTTCCGTTGGTGTTAGTTATCTTATCTACCATGTTCTGCCTCATCTAGATAACGTACACATGCATTTAGATTGCCTTTTTTTAAATATAGTTCATCAATTCTCATAAGACATGGTTCAATGATAAAAAGGCCTAGGTGATAGGCAGCCGGTGGCCACCATGACTCTGCTATAATCAGCTTCGTTATGCGGTCTCCCGGTTACTAGTTGGCCTGGTCCACTTGGAGTCAACTAAGTCTATTCTATTTATTTATTTTTTAAACGACCAAAGAACATCATTTGGTATTTATATTTTGTTATTAATCTTTGTATTTAATCTTTTCTTAATGTTAACCAGATAACTTTGTTTGGTCTTAAATATGTTATATGTTTGAATTATTTTGGGGAGATAGCCGAATTATGGTAGCAATCAGCACTTGTCCACTTGTTCAGTCCGTCACTATATGTCTTGCAATCTCATAATTCAAGCTCCTCTTCTCTCCATCTCGCTGCTGTCATTGTGTCGCCAGAGCTGTAAACATTTGTGTGTATTTTTTAGTTGCCTTAAATGTGTCTGTTATGTGATTACTTTTGTTGAAAACTTTACTTAATTAGTTGTTACATGCACGTTGCAACATGCTTTCTTATAAAGAAATACAATAAGAACTCTTTGTTTATATTCAACCCGGAATGTAGATTACTAAAAATTCAAGCTAGAATGCTAGAAATATCACAATAAAAATAACTTAAAAAAGAAATGCTGCCGCCCAAATGACTCGTAGCTATTTCTGCAACAATGCATGTTAAAAAAGGGGATGTAAACTTTTCATATAGTTGTATGGAAGTAAATCTTTCATCTTTCTTTTGTAAGCAACTTTACTTGAGTGCTGAACAAATTTGGAAAAAAAAAAAGTTTAGATATTCGATCAATTATAACTCTTTATGGTGAGGAGATAAATTTTGCATATTTTCATCCATGGATTGCACAACAGATGTTGCATAATGCTAACGTGCATTGGTTATTAAATTAGTTGTGAATACTTCTCATCATGGTATAAAGGCTATGTTTTTTTTTTTGAGGAATACGCTATCAGTTAGACAGGTGTCTTTAGCATATAGAAAAGATAATTAGTACAATGACATAATTTGGGTAGATGACTGCAGACACAAAATGGTCTCAATATTTTTCTAAAAAAGTGGCTGCAAAAAAGATTCTCACCGTGCTTCTTGTGAGTGTGCACTTGTAGAATGTCATTAGGTTTATCTTCTTGATATAGTTGTTAATGTTATGCCTGAGCTGAGAGGCTCATCTGGAGCAGGGTTTGGTGCCTTGAAAAGGCAAGGTGGACGTTGTTCTGAAGGCACACACCCTAGGGCACATGATGGAAGGCGCGCCTTTCTGGCTTTTCATTTTATGTGTTCTTTTTCCTTTTGATTGATTAAACCTGACAAGCATTGGGTTCTTAAAAATTTAGGGCAAGATAACAGTGAAATGGGAAGTTAGAATCATAGAAAACAATGTAATGGGAAAAACAGTGGCTCTAAAGAGAGATGTCACTGCCTGCTGTTTCTGACTGGTCAACCATTTTCCACCAGCAAGCACCATTAGGTGTTGCTTCTTCTGTCCAGCCTCCTCCTATTTCAGCCAGATATAAGTGTTTTTTTTTTTTTTTTGGCCTTATATTTCTTATCTCATAAACCCCCCCCCCCCCCTCATTTTTTTGTCTTCTCTTTTCTTAGAAAAAAGAAACTGTATTTTTCTTTTCATTTGCCTCTTTTATATCTAAGAACCTTTTGTTTTTTTGTTTTTCTTTGGGTGGTGGGAGTTTTTCTTTATGTTATACTTAAATTTATTATATTAACATCATGTAATTTTGATTTCAGTATCTCTTACATTTTTTTCTTTTACTGAAATATATACACATGTACGATTGCTTCTTCTTCTTTTGTTGCAGATTTTGTGTAGGATATTTTAAGCTGTAATTTTGCTATAATTTTTTGAAAAACTTAAGTGTGTATGTTTATATTTTTTTCCGCTATATATTGGACTCTTATTCTAAATTACTTTTATGTTGCACCGTATGTGAGCAGATATCAGTAATTAGATACATCGCTATATCACATAAACTTGTTAGTTGTATAATGACAAAAAAATCATGTTTTTTAATAATATTTTTGTGCCTTGTGTTTGAAAGGTGCGTGCTTTGCCTATTCTATTGGAGCATTTTGTGCCTCGGTGTGCCTTGAGCTTTAGTAACTTTGTTTCAGCATGGAAGAACATGTAAATGGCTCTTCCTTGGAAGCTCTCTCTATAGTTTTGTTAAAGACGGAAGATGTGTTAGGAACTCTGGATGAGATAGAAGAGTATGTTTTTATGATCACTTATTTTAAAATAGAAACAGAAAAAATTAAAAGATTAAAAAAAAAGTACAAGGAATAAAGAGGGATTACAAGGAAGAGCGGGGTAGAGTACATATTGTTGATTTGTAGGCAATTAGAACAATAGTGAGGTGCAGGGTAGAGTACACTGTTATGGTTGCATATTTGATTGGTCAAGGTGGCTGTTTTGAGTTATTATTTATATCTTAATCAAAGTTGGATAGATGGAGGCCATCCTGTTAGAGATGTTATATAGCTGTTTAGGTTATGATTCTATGCATGATGGGCTTAACTTTCATGGCTGTTTTGTTGACCACCCATTGTTGTCAAAGGTGTGTCCAAGGCGAGAACTGGGAGCTGCGTGATGCTGGAGCACCTTGGTGTACCTAGGGTGCACTTCTTTCTTGAGGCGCGCTTGGGCAGATAAAGGCGTAGTACATTGAAAAATCCAAAAAATCCATTGAAAACCCTAATTTATAATTTAAGTTGGGCCGAATCAGTTTAATATCAAATGGGCTTTTAATATCATAGAAAAGATCCCCAATTCACTAATTAAAATGAAGATAATTTTTCTACCCAACTCAATGCGATAACTTCTTTCTGTACAACCTGTCTTTCTCCTCCACCGTCTATTTCTCTCTCTCCTCTGTCTCTCCATCTCCTAAATCTACAATCTGAGGCAGGGTGTTCGGCTGCTATTTGCTTATAAATTATAGTGGAAATCAATTTCTGCTACTTACTTTTGATGTCTTATAGTTTATTACATCTACGTGCCTGTCTTTGATCGGGTGTGCATTTTAATTGAGCCTATCGCCTCAGGCGATCGGAGGCATATGTGCCTTGGGTGTGCCTAGCGCCCTTGACAGCTATGCGATCACATTTATGACTTTTGCTTCTCTGATCATTATAGTTACTTATTGATTATTGTTTCTTCCCTTGACAGGTGAGCGAGCCACAGAAGTGGGGTTTCCCTTCTGATTCGAAGAAAGTTCTAGTCTACTTTTTTGGGACTCAACAAATGTAAGTTCCATATCTGTACATGGTTTCTGCTTAGATGCTACTGGTTGTTGACTAATCTATTTCGGAAATGTAACTGGAATTGTCTTTGTGCTAAAGTTTTCCTCTTGACTGAAGGCAGGTATATCATGTGTTGTTCTTTTTTTAAAATTTGATAGTAGATTGAGTTGATGAACCTGTATTGCTCTATTGGCTGTTGTATTTTTTATTGTGTTTGATCAGCTAGAGTGCATTCTACTGATACTCCCATGTGAATTGTATTTACCATTATATTAATGTCATAAACTGTATGTTTGAGATCTTTGTGCTAATTCAAACTTCTGCTCTAGTATATTGTGTTGAAAGAACTTAATTTTTGTTCCCCGTCCTATCCATTGATCATCCAAGGCAATTCTGTGGTCAAGTACATATTTTTGTGCATGTTTACATGTAAACATGTACAAAGTATCCGCATATAATTGATAGTCCCATTAAAATATTATGGTGGTCTTTACTTCTGTTAATACTTGTCCTCTTATACAGTGCCTTATGTAACTCTGTGGATGTTGAAGAGTTCACAGAAGAGAAAAAAGTGTCTCTGTTGGGAAAACGCCATGGAAAAAGTTCTGATTTTGTTCGTGCATTAAACGAGATAATTGATTGCTTTGAGAAGCTAAAGAATCGGGACCAAGTTGCTAGTGATAATCTCACTGAAGAAACTAATATAACCAATGAAAACAATTCAGAAGAGTCCTTGACTAGATCTATTAATGATGAGGCCGCTGTAGTTGCAGTTGAACGGACCTGTAGTGGAGCCACTGATGATTTGAACTCACTAACTGAAGCTGCTGTGGCTGCAGCAGCCGAAGATGCATTGCATGATGAAGTGAAATTGGAGGAGACAAATTCTAATTCTGGATTGGAAATGCGTATTTACTCAACAAGAAGCAAAACTGATGCTACCCAATCACGGAAAATTGGCTTGCACAGGAGAATATCTGCTAGAAGGTTAAGACGTTCATCAAGGGTAGATGCCGGTAGAATCCAGAACTTATTATTGCCTTCTACCAATAACCATAGGAGCTCTAGGTGGTTGGCTAATAATGTGCAGAATAAATCGCTGAGAAGTAGTAGAAGGGCATCTGATGATTCTGAGGGGTACAATGCCGACTCACCACCTTTTGTATCAAATGATAGCATAGATGAGAATGATTCTGAAATTATGACAGTAGACTCCGATCCAGATGGAGTCAATAATGGCAGCTCCGTGGATTCGGGTTGTAAATCGATGAGAGAAGAACCTCTCGCTGAACATAATGGAAGAGAAGCTGAGTTGAGTGATAGGTTTGAGTTTCAAGGTAATGCAACCATTATCAAGAAGAAAAGAAAGCCTAATCGAAAAAGACTTAGAAGTGATCTGGTGGCTAAACTGGATGAATTTGTTTCAGAGACTGAAATACTCAATATTGTGTCTGTTTCACCTATTAATAACGAGAAAGTGGCAGAAAGATGTCATAAAGAAGATGATGATGAGCACTTGCCATTGGTCAAGAGGGCCAGAGTTCGTATGGGTAGATTATTACCTGCAGGGGATGAAGAAGGCAATTTGGCATGTGAAGAGGAAAATATAATGAAAATTCCCAATAGTTTTCCTATGCATTCTTGTAGGCCCTTGAATTCGAAGGTAGATTCTCCTCCTGATATGGAATCAGATCATACTAAGGGAAATTCAGATACTTCATCTTTATTGCATGCAAGTCCTGCTAGAAAGCTTCAGTATTGGGATACTAGAAAGAATTTTGCTGATGGTGAAGCTGCATTACCTCCATCTAAACGCCTGCATCGTGCCCTGGAGGCCATGTCTGCTAATGCTGCTGAACATAGTCAAAGAGATTCCAATTTGCCAATGGGGGATACTCATGCTGAAGGGTGTTCTTCATCTTCTGCAAAAAGCTCTGAGCCATCCATTGAAAAAACAACCGTGATTGAAGCAAGATCAGGACAGGTGGAGGATCAGAGCAGTGATGCTTCTGAGGACTGTCCTGGGTTAAACATGGAAGTGCAGGAAACTGGCGAAAAAACTACTGAAGTGGTATTAGATTGTGGTAAAACTTCTTCTGATGTTGATAGCTCATGTCCTGAATTATGCAAAGATGCGTTAGAATATGCAGAAGGTTTTGAGAGTAAATGTCTGAAGTCGCCTCCCTTGATTGCTGAGAATCAACATGTAAATCCTTACTCATCGAATAATGGTGAAGATTTGTTTTGTTTAGACAGCAACAGACCATGCTTGATTGTGTCTCCAGATGGCTGCAAGGTCAAACCTTCAGAGTTGGAAGCGGCTGCCAAGAGATCTGATACTGATATTTCCCCAATAAACTCAGATGCTATCTTGGTGGAAGAAATTGTTGGTGGTTCACTTAATTTTGAGAAGTGTATCCATACAGACAGTGCAGTTGGAGGAGGTGATGAACCACGCGCGAAGAAGCAACTTTCTTTGTCCAAGAACCAAGATAGTCAGAGGTAAACTTAAATACTGCAGTACTTTGCTCTCTGGATCCCCCTCACTCAATTAAACTTTATACTTGTAACTTGGTTTACTGTTTTTGATTTTGGTTTTGGTGTAACTTTAGGTCTGAGTTTCTTGGAGAAGCTACGGCAGGATGTACTATGAAGCTTTCGAACAGTGGCCGTCGTCGATATCTTTCTCAATCTAATATTGTTTCTGATGGTCGTCTGGGGGACAGGGCTGTTTCAGTTACTCAATCTTCATATGTAACTTGTGGACCAGAATCTGTTGCAAAGGCATCTCCTCCCAGTTCTTCCATGTGCAACATTTCATCATCAGATGGTTATGTTGAGAAGAACAGCTCTTGCAGTAACGCCCAATTACATCTTTGGAAAGCTAAATTTTCTGGAAAATCAAACAGCAAGGTGGAACTTCTGTCATCTTTTGAAGCAATTGTTAGATCTTTGACAAGAACAAAAGATTGCATAGGTCGAGCAACAAGGATTGCTATTGACTGTGCAAAATGTGGTCATGCAACAAAGGTAGACCTCTCCCTTATAATTCAAAGATTATTGTTTCATAATTTTGATGACCACCAACATGTTGAACTTCTGTACGTGTTTTCTCGTCCAATATAGAATGTCATTATTCAAGGTCATAATTTTTAAATCCGTTATTTACATGTTAATAATCGCATGCACTATTGAGCCTTGTGTATTTAATGGTAGATATTTTATTCATTCTTATCTTTTGATGGACAGTATTTGTGGATCTGTTCTTGCTAAAGGAAGATTTGATAAATGCCTCTATTATGCTTTGGTTTATCTGATATGCTCATAAATTAATCATCTTTACAAATTAGCAATTAGCAAAGAAGAGGTGTATGTTTGCTAGCGAATTGTTCTGATGAATGATTCTGATCATAGTTTTGGAGCACTTTGGTGCACTTTTATATGTCAGAACTTGATGGCTATGCATCAAGATCCATAGGAACCTTGCACAGTGTTGTAGGTTCTTTTCTGTCTCACCCCAGTCTCCTTTTGATCTTGCTTCTAGTGAAGATTTATGGCTGAGGATATTTAGGAAGCTTTGCTAGTAGTGCAGATTTACTGGAATTTTCTCCAAGACTCCAACCCAAAGTAGTTCATGCATGAAAATTATGTCAGTTCATAGTAACAAGTGTGCATCACCCCTTGATTTCTGATTGTCAAAGAATGATCCACTCCAGACTTCTTGTACTGGCTGTAGTTGAACTCATACAGTTATAAGTATTGGTAATGTAATGCTCTTGTGGATTTATTGATGTAGTTTGTATGCTATATTCTTGTTTTTTAATTTTGTTTTAAAAATTTAAAAATTTTTTTTTTTTTGGAAGCTTTTTATTTACCTCCTCCCATGTGCTAATGTTGCACTTTTGTCATGTTGTAGGTGGTGGAATTACTGGCCTGTAATTTGGAAAGTGAGTCAAGTCCACACAAAAAAGTTGATCTCTTTTTCCTTGTTGACTCTATCGCTCAGTGCTCTGGAGGCATGAAAGGTAACTCAACTTCTTTAGATGTCATTGGTCATTTTGTTTGCCCACATATCCCTGGTGCTGTGCTGTTTCAACATTGTATTGCATGCAGAATTTTCTCTTCTGACTTGTATCATGTGCCTGTTCAGGTGATGCTGGTGTATATCCCTCAGTAATCCTGGCACTCTTGCCACGTTTATTATTTGCTGCTGCCCCTCCCGCTACTAGTTTCAATGAGAATCGTAGGCAGTGCTTAAAAGTGAGTAGAGGCTCTCTTCAGATGTGCTCTACTGGACATTCCTTGTATTTGTAGTATTTTTTTTTTACAGGGTTATGGTGATAGACAATCTTTCCCTACTTGTTGATAGGTTTTGAGAGTTTGGCTGGAGAGGAAGATTCTTCCAGAAACAATTATTCGTCACCATATTCGAGAACTTGATGCTGTTTATGGTTTGCATGTTCCCCGTGGCTCCCGCCGTTCTTGTAGATTTGAAAGGCCTTTTGACGATCCTATCAGAGAAATGGAAGGAATGTTGGTAGATGAGTATGGAAGGTATAATTCTTATTCCAATTTCCAGCAACTTAATGAAGATGTCGTCATTGTACTCTATTTTTCCTTGGTTGTAACTTTTAAGTATGTTGGATTTTTTTTAAACCATCACTAATGAGCTTCAACTTATAAATATAGTAATTCAAGCATTCAACTTCCTGGTTTCTGCATGCCTCCCATGCGAAGGGATGATGACATAGGAAGTGATTCTGATGGAGAAAGCTTTGAGGCTGTTACTCCAGAGCATAATGTTGAAAGTCATGATGGAGAAGCAGCCGTGATTGTTAAAGCTGAGAAGCGTAGCCATATCTTGGAAGATGTTGATGGTGAGCTTGAAATGGAGGATGTGGCTCCGAGATTTGATGTTGAAATTACTTCCACCAGTAATATTACTGGAACAGATTGCAAACAAATGTCACACCATCAACATTATGGAGCACCATTTGACTCTCATAAACCTAATGATACCCAACTAATATCTGCTCTTTTGCGGCGGTCTCCCCCTCTGCCTCCGCTTCCATCTGCAGCAGTACCACCTCCACCACCTCCACCTCCACCTCATACACTTCCACCATCTGTCTTTCCTAGTGAAGTACTTGATTCTGTTTCAGAAGTTCTTTATTCGAAACTTCTTCCAAGTTCTCAGGTTTGTCTCGGTCTTGTCTTTATCGTTTCCAGTTCTTGGATCATTAGTTCTTTACTACTATGGGATGTCTTTTTTTTTTACTTGACTGTGGAGATGTGTGATTATAACTTTTCTGTGCAGGAACCCAGGGAGAAGCAGTCTCTTTCACCAAGAATCAAGCCAAGAACCTTTGATGCTGTGCATCATCGTTGTCGTGACAACAAGGATTCTGAAGCTCAGTTGCCTAGGCAGATATCTCACTGCAGTAATTCTTGTCCTTTAGGCGAGAAACCTACCTCCCACTTATCTGGTCGAGCTTCTAATGGCTTCTATCCAGTGGATGGTGCCTTCAGCAAGGGTTTTCATCTGTACCCGCCAAACCCTGCTCAGTCAAATCAGTTTTCATATGTTTCAGAGCAACGAAACCAATCTCGGAGGGATATCACACATCATTCTCATCCCAGCAGATTCCATACACGAAGTGCAGAAAATGGGAACTTTTATAGGGATCGTGACAGAAATAAATTTGGCCAACGCGATAATATTGGAGAGCACTGGAGGCCACCATTGCCATCCATTTCTGGTAACTTGGTTTCCTCTGCATGTACTTCTCTGTTAGGCATCATGTCTTTCATTTTGTTTGGATCTTGTCAATCATGGGCATTTTAATATTTTCTCAGGTCCATACCATCAAGATTCCAGAATAGCTCATGCACCCATGTCGTACAGTGGTGGGCCACCCCGTGAGCCAGAATTACCTAACAATAGGTGGATCTCTCCCCGGTCCATGAGCCATAGACAGTTCAATCATTATAGGCCACCTTATGATGGTCCTATTCCAGTGTCAAATAGAGGTCTGTCATCTTTCTCTGCATTTTATGGATAATATAACTGTTCTGCCAAAGGATTGCCCTCCAGATCTTTTGAGATTTGAATTGCATGTGTGAGGTGATTCCGTTTGGAGTGTCATTAAGTTTTCTGAGCCTGCCCAACATTATGTGGTGCAGGACTGTATGTAGCCAGTGACATATTTCTGTCATTTCCAGAATTATACAGTGTTGTGTTAATAATTCCCCTTAATCAACTAATTATATTTTGAAAAATGGACTTTGAATCTTAGCAATTTTGTGCTCGATCCTTAAAAAAGTCACGCTTCTTCAAAGCACAAACTTTTTATTAATGCTCACTGAATAATGGTACATATACTTATGCCCCTCCATTTATTTGTCGGTTTAACTTATTCAATCACATTTAAGGCATTATAGAAAATCTAATAAAAAGCTTGCTTTTCGAACAAGACTTCTTTGGGACTTTTTGTTTTTGTTTTTTGGATAATTTTTGTTTTTGTGTGAAGGACGAAGTTTAATATGTGTCCAATTTTGTTTAAGAAGACTTCCCCAACCTCTATTCCCCCCTCACCTGTCTTATAATATTTCATCTGTATCTTATAATTATCCCTTCAATATAAGAAAAAAATAGTGGTTTATTGAATAAATCAATTGTTACCCTTTCTTCAATTCCTTTATTTGTTTGTTGCTCAGGCCCTAATTTTTGGAAAGGAAGATAATTCGTTCTGAGGCAGCTATGCGTTAAACTGGTAATTTGGCACTCCTGTTACTATTCCATGCCATTTACTCTATCCAGGTTCACAATAAATGTCTTTAAAAGTTTTACGTCAAAAATCTAGGAACATTAAAAAATTACTTCTATATTCTTAAACATTCAAATGTCCAATTCTAGGAAAAATATCACATGTAATGAGTTGGAGAATGAGGTTCTTTTAGGGTTATTTTAGCATAAAGTTTTACACAGATCTAAAATGACAATTGATTTGCTAGATTTAAGCTTTAAAAAGGCACTTGTTATAAATCGAAAGCATATGTCATTTTTGTATTCCTGTTTGCTAATCTTGCCATCTCTTTTGTAGGTTGATATTTCATTAGGGAGGGTATGGTTCAGGAAATGCACGTGTTTTATGGTGAACTCTTCTGGGATAGTCCTAAAGGTTGATGTTTCTTTGACTCTTAAGAGAAAAGACGGTTTGCTTACTGGCGGTTGTACATATGAATGTTGGTGTTTTACTGAAGTTACCTGATGATGATTAGATAATGCGAGCTTGGGTGATGCAATATTATCCCTAAGCAGTTAACTACTTTCGGTCACATAGTTGTTAGTATCTATAATATTTTGCCTTATAATTGGCAATATAATTTATTTATGCCGTTGTCTGAGTATGGGTTTGCCATCATCATTCAAGCGATGATTTGTATTTTCTCTGAGGTGGCTATTTTATCACTGTAAAAACGTAGTGGGCACTCTGTACATTGTGAGTAGTTCTACTTCCTCAGCTGATGGGAATGTTATCTGATTGATATCCAAATTTTTCTGCATCAACACTTAGAAATGGTGCATGGGCTCTGATTTACCCTCCCTCTCTTATTGTGGATGCTTAGTATGTTGTGGTGTTATGGAGAAGAATAACGGTGTTTATGCACATAAGTAGAATTCTTGGGATTGTGTATCATTGCTGTGAATATAGTGAGAATTGGGCTCTTATGAATCTGTTTTTCTCTACTTGAAGGTTTCTATGGTGGTTTTATCTTTTCTCAAAAATGGAAAGTACCTAAAAGCTCAACCTGATTTTTAGTCCACTCGAAATTATTAGAGCTTCTCTCGGGAGGTAAAATCCTGTCATTAAATGTGCATTGGTTTTTTGCACGCCATGTAAAACACCCTTTTACGCAGTATTTTCAGAGTATTTTAGTATACACGTACTGAGATTGACACCTTTCTAGTGCCACTTGGAAATTACTTTATTGAATCTTGATGGTAAATATAAACTACAATGGTATATTTAATCTGGCAATTCACGATTTTATCTTTGCTTGTAGGTCATTCACAGTTTTGAATCCTATGGTATGTCAAACGTCATATCGTAAATCAAATAATTAAAAAAATAAAAATACAAATTATTTTGATCTTCATCATAAAGATGTGCTTCCTTGAAGGGAGGTTTTCATTTTTAATGAAGTATACGCACTTTTTTTGTCTTTTTTTGTATTCAGAATTTTGCTTTGAGCAAATGCAGTTAGTTTGGAGAAATCTAGATAATCTACGTTATTATATGAGAGAATCAAATGGAATCAATTGGTTTAATTGAGTGTTGGCAAGTACCCAATTGGTATGACATAGAAAAATCGAGAGAGAGAGAGAGAGAGGCTGATATTACGGACCCTTCTTTCCAAAATAAGATTACTGAGTTTAATTTTCCCATTTTCTTACAACGCATTTGGACGTTGAACCTCAAAAAAGAAGATATGCAGAATATTGGTTATAATGTTATGTAAACCTCCAACAATAATGTAATATGCAGAAATGGGTGCTTCTTCATCAGCCCCACGGCAATCCATCCACAATTTCCATGTCAAGGTCTTCTCTCTCTTGTTTTGCCCTCATTTTCTCATATTTGTTTCTATTAATTGATAAATGATAAAGGTAGGCATGCAGGACAATGATGGTAATGATGTCAGCCTCCATATATATAAAGGGAAGGTCTTGCTTCTTGTCAACGTTGCTTCCAAATGGTATATTCCCCCTTCTTTTCTTCATTGATTTATTTTTTCTTTTCTGTTGTGGAATTTACTCATTTATTGATTGTCTGAAAACAGTGGGTTCACATCCTCAAATTACAGAGTTGACAGAGCTGTATTCTGAATACAAGGATGAGGGTCACTTCTTTTTAGCATTGCTTGTTGCTCTGCTTTTTCCTCTCTTTTAGGCTCATCTAATTGTGTGTGTGTGTTTTCTTTTTTCTTTTTCTTTTTTTTGTTTTTTGTTTATTGAGATATAGGTAGTAATATTGTACATCAGGTTTTGAGATATTGGCATTTCCATGCAATCAGTTCATGAAGCAGGAGCCTGGATCGAGCCAAGATGCTGAACAATATGCATGCACAAGATTTAAGGCTGAGTTTCCCATCCTTCAGAAGGTAAAATCACTTACTTTTATTCATTCACTTGTTTGTAATTCGTATCCATATCATCTTAATGTCAATTCTGTACTGCAAGGTCAAAGTGAATGGACCAGATACGGCACCAGTTTATAAGTTCCTTAAGTCAAGTGAAGGAGGTGTTTGCGGGTCTACCATTAAATGGAACTTTACTAAGTTTCTGATCGACAAAGATGGACACGTAATCAAACGTTATGGAACTGCAACCTCACCATTGGCAATCTCGGTCTCTCTTGACCAAATTTTGTACGTTGTTATTCAGTTCTTCATATCCTATAGAAGGTTAACTATGCTGATTCACATTATGTATTGCAGCGTGATATCAGAAAGGCTTTGGGAAAAACTTGAAGGACTTAGATTTGGTTTGGATGACATACAAGGCCAAGATCGCAAGCAGTTAGTGTACATAAAAAGTGGACGGTTTCATTTTACCATCATGTTTTCTTGGTATGTTGTGTCAACATGATTGTATATTTTTTTCAATCCTGGATTTTTCAGAAAATTTCCACATTCCAAAAGATAATAATGATCCCAACAGTACTCTGAAATGAATTAATATAGAATAACAGGTGATTTGACAAATCTTGTTCAAATGGTAGCAATTGGTCATTCAGCTGTCTTCTGAGTATGATTTTGTACAATTACATTTTATAGTATGTTTCTAAAGTACGATATGTGAAGTTTTTCAATAATAAGATAATAGTAATAATAAATATGTAATCAAATGATGAAGTATCGACTGGAATCTGACATTGGGAAATTTTAGCCTCACAAAAAAGAGATTGTTATATTAACAAAATAAACAAAATATTCACAAGATCGAATAAATATACCAGGTTTTAGAATCCATAGAGTTTAAAGAGCCATTGAAAAGATCTCTACAAGGAAGATCAACAACTCTTAACTCAATGAAAACAAAATCAGGAATTCAAAACCATCAGAACCGAAAGAGTCACACTGTAAATTCACCAAGTTTTCTTCGTCAACATGTACTCGTATGCATTCAAGAATAAATTTCACGGTTATCAAAAAGTTCCCACCCATCGTCTAAAAGTGACTTACGATCTGGGTCCTCTGCAGATGACCTTTCAGTAGAAGAACACTCCTTTTGAATCTTCAATGATTCAGCTGCTTCATCTGGCAGCGACTCCAAGTCCTCTGGAATCAAACTCTTTGAAGATGAGCTCGAAGAAGCTAGGATGCAACTGGTCTGGCTAGATGAGAGCGATTTGCTAAACGGGACATGATCATCAAACTTCTCCTTTAGCAGCCTCACATCTTGACATATAACTGCTATTTCTCCTCTGCAAGAAAAGCAAAAGACGCTCATAAGCTAGAGACATTAAGCGCTATTTACACACAAAAGAAATTTAGCAATTTCAGATGTACAAAGGCTAGAATAGTGACTGATATGGGAAGTCCAAAGGCCAATCTGACACCATTCAAAACCATCACCTTAAGGACTCAAATTCAGAAATGATAGCGCAATAGAACAGGTTTCCATTATTAGATCTTAAAATTTAAAACTCAAAGAAGGCTCGATTCCCATTACTTGATCAGGAGCTTTCTAAACAATTCAGTTAAGATTTTTTCTTTTGGATACTGGTTATGTTGATGCTAATAAAGATATGATATTAACAAAGGCCAAAAGAAAAACCGCTTTGCCTTTATTAGTCATACCCCATGGAATATACTGCCAAATCATACACTTACACAGAGGAAATGATGGTGATTTAAGACAACCAAAATTTTAGTCTAGCAAATATAATGAGAAGGAAAATGACCAAACACATTTGAACTTACTGCAATGTATCAACAACACGACCACGATCTACAAGAAATTCCCGCAACTGCAACACAAAATGAACAAGATAATTAAACAACCGCAGTACAAGTTACTTAAGTAATAACATAAGGAGGTAAAAGAACTTGGGTGACAAAAACAGCATTAAGCAATAAACTTAATATTAGCAAAGTGCAATCCTAGCAAAATGGCTGAACATTAAGTAATACAAATAAGAGACCAACAGTGGCATGGACAACTCTACCTTGGCATTATCCTCTGCTTGTTGTTTTATGATTTTAGACTCTTGCACCACTTTCTCCATAATCAGTTCCTGTTCAGCAAGGACTTTCATCACAGCCTTTTCCTTTTCTATTTTTTCCTTCTCAGCAGCCTTTATTTCATTCTGAGCATCAGCTAACTGCACCTCCAAAGCTTCTCGCATCTGCAGATATATTTCAATATTTGATGACAGTTAACCATTGTAGAACTTGTATGATTTTAGAAGAAATGATTGATCATATCTACATTGGCACAACTTGTACTGAGCTGGTAGGCTGTTCAACTCGAAGACAAAGGAAATCTATCTATAATCATTTATCATTATAATGAATGTGAAAAAAAAAACATCTCATCATATCAAATATAGTGAAGTATTACCCAAGGATTACCACAAAAGAAAATCCTTTCTTCACACATCCTGTTAATAGTGGTTGAAATCATATGCTCAGTTTGAAAAGGAGAAAAGATATTCCAACAAAAATAAAAAATATGTGGATTGAATGACAATCCATCTATTGTATTATTAATGAAATAGGGGGTAAGGAGACTCTATGGAAAGAAAATGATTCACTTTGATGGTCTTTAAGGAGTAAGAATGCAGGTATGGGATAAAGATTTTTAACGGCCAATCTTGGTCCTATTGAAAATACTAGTGAAAGTAAAGTCCTTATACAGAAGGTAGGACTAAAAAGCACTCCAGCAAGTAGCCTCACAAATGCTATTTAATGCACACTGCAGTAAGATAAATGACAGAAGTATGAACAAACTATCACAACAATACCCTAAAAATCTCCAATAAAAAAGAACACTATAAGTAGTAAAGAAAATAAACTAGAACATGACTTTTTTTTCAAAAATTACCGCACCAAAATCAGAGAATCAACGATCAAATGGGGACTCACATGCACAGTTGAACCCACAACAACAATGTGCTACAGTAATACTAATAATATTAGTACAAAGAAAAGGAGACAGGGTTATGTCACCTCATCAAGAACTGTAAGAGATTTGTCTCTTTCATCTGACAAAGAGAGCACACGAGACTGAAGCTCTCTTAATTCAGTTGCTAGGATGGCCTTCTCACCATATACTTCCCCAGCATGCTGGAAGAGAAGAAACATGATGGTCACATGTTTGTTTTAGTAAGAACAAAAAGGCTATAGATCATCCAACAGTAATGTAACAATATCACTAATAAGAATACAACCGTGGCGTTTGCTTCCTCCAACTGTTGCACCATTTGTTTAAGCCCTACAGACTTGACCAGTATCTCTGCACCACCTGTTGCAGCTTCCAATTTGGCTTGTTCTGCAGCTTGCTCTTTAAGCTCCACTTCCTTCATCAAGCTGATAACAGACTGCATTGAGGAGAACAATGTTTTCTGCAACATTTTAATAACTATTTAGACACACTACCAATTGATAATTATGCAGAAAAATTTGTAAAGAATTAGGATATTGGTAAATCTAGGTATAATCAAATTGAAATAACATAAAGGCAGGGTGAGAAACAGCTAAACTTAAAATATCTATGAGGGAATAAGGAAACAAAATTTGAACCAATGTTTTAGGTTAAATCCATCTGCAAGAACATCGAACCATTCAACACATGAATCCCCATCTGCATCATACTCTTTGCCAATATCACATAAATAAAAGATGGTTTATAATGAATAGGAGTTAGAAACTACTGATACCTTATTATTTCTTGCATCAGTGATAATTTCTTCGAGAGCACTAATGATACTGATTTGACTAGATTGGGACATGGAGGTATTCAAGGTACACTCATCTTCAGTGCCAATAATGTTGCTGACAGTTTCAATCTTGGAAGCAGGACTATTAGGCAAACTTACATCTAATTCCTCTAAACCACTCCCATACATGTTCTGCAACTGGGAATTGCTTTTGAAAGGGCTTGTTGTTGGATCATTAATGGTCAATGAAGCAGATCCAACCACAGAACCATTTCCATCTCCATAGGACCTCCCTTGATCATCTTTATCAGTATCCGTGCCAAACTCAGTTTCTAAATTGTCACTGTCTACACTTCCCTGAAAGAGATTTATATTTTGATTGGTTCCATTATCCTTATTCTGAGGGGTGACCAGAGAATGAGAGCTAATATCATCAGGTGCAGTTCTGATGCTGCTTTCTGGATATTTATCATCTGAAATTGTTTCACCTGTATTTGGGTCACCTGATACTTCAATTTGATGAGCATTTACGCAATCTTTATTAATCAACTGATCCTCTTCACTATGAGAGTGAACATCAATGTCCTTTTCCATGCTATTTCCAAGAATACTTTCAGAACAAGTCAATGCAGGGGTATTACACTCTCCATCTTCACCATGAGAGATAACACCAATGTTCTTTTGCACTCTATCTCCAAGACTATTTCCAGGCAATGTTAATTCAGCAGTATTGCCCTCTCCTCCTTCATGCCCATCAGTATGCCCATCAATAGCATCATGGAATGACTGCTGATTTCCAATATTCACATTAAAACCATTTTGGCCATCAGCTGAGCCCACTACATTAACAGATGTGCCAGCAATTGGAGTAGTGGCGATAGCACCTGTTCAAACAAGAAGAGCCACAGAAAAAGGTAACATCCCAAATCAGCGAAAATTGACGTTTAAAACTCAACAGGGTTGCATGCATAGTTGTTGGAGGGGAACCCTGAGGCATGAGGCACATGGGGCGAGCTGTAGTGCCTCTACAACTAAGAGAAGATACTGTACATGAGGCGCACCATTTCAGTGCCTCCTGCGCCTTTTTTCCATGTTTCTGATGCACAGGCTCCCCCCAACCCCAAAACATGTTTTCAAGACCCCTAATAAGGTTTTTAAAGACGTGTTCTTCACAAAAACAGCAGAACATCAGAGCTTCATATTGATAGGGAAAAACACTTGGGAACTTAAGGTTTACCCAAGAGACACAAAAGAAGAAAATTTGGATATGCTGCTGGACATTGATAACCCATGTATTCTGACCACTGTTGCCACCGCATGCCAGCATATTTTTACTCTTTAATTTAATAGTTTTTGTTATGTTTTTTTTTTTTTGGCTCTGTTTTAGACATTTAATATGGTTCACAACAATTTAATATAACAATTTTTGCAAAGTACATGAACATTTCGTTTTTTTAAATAATTTTTTGGATTTCTGCGACTTGTGTTCAAGAGGAACCCTTTTAACTATAGTGCATGTGAATCATCATAATGACCAAAAACCTAAATTGAATACTATAATCAGAGGAACTATCACCTTCTGATGGTTCTCCAATAAAAATGCTCCTAGTTGAAGGTGTTCTTGGTACAGGTCGTTCTGTAAAGAAAGGTACAATCTCGGAAAGCACAGTCTCAACAGCTGCATCAACGTCCTTGCTATGTTCAATTGCAACAGCTCTAAGAACTCGTGGGTCAAGCTTTCACCAAAAATAAGGCCACCAGGAAAACCACAAAATTTATCTCAGAAATTACGATTTTACAATCAATTCTCAGAAAATCATAAGGCATCACAAAGGAACATGATAACTCATACAGTATCATATCCTAAATGTATCTATTTATGACTAACAAAAGTTCTATGCTCAGAAGGTCGATATTACCTGCGGGAAAATTTCCAGCAACGACTTGTAAACTTTATTGAACCCCATCCCTGAATTCTAAAAATCAACACTGCAAAAAAACCAAAAGATTGCAATTTCACGATCATATATAATTTTTCAATTTCCATTCACTCATCAATTCAGTACAAACATGCAGTCAAATACAAACACAAATACACACATATAACGTGTAAACAGATCCCAAAACCCTAATCCCCTAAAAAACTACGACGATAATATTGAACCGCAAGAAACAATATCCAAATAGAAAAAAAGTAATTCCTAGATGGCTGAAATAACAATACAAAATTTCGTCTTCTTTCTTTATCAAACGCCAAGAGATATGGACGCAGAGAAAAGGGAAATTAACAATATACATCGACAAATTTCTTCTCCTCACCAGCAAGAAACAAATAGTTGAGCTCAAATTTCAATGCGGAAAACCAGAAAAACAAAAAATGAAAATAAAGTTAAAATCACATAAAAACTCTATAAAAATAAACAGAAGATATGGAATTTACATAAAATTGCGCTGAGGGTTTCGTCAGAGCGAATCAGTTCTATCTCTGTGCCGCTATATATTCTCTGATTTGATATTGTTAAGTGTATTTATATATTTATTTATTTATTTATTTTATTTAGTGCATGTATGTATATAAGTATATGGTAAATGATTATATAGAATACGACCACTTTGTACGAAGTGATCTTGTTTGAAGTTTTCTCGCTAATCTGATTGTACATTTCTCCTACGTGGACTTGAGAGTACAATACGAAGAAGCGTAGTATTGTGTGGATAAAGAAGTCGGTACGAGGAATATATGGCTCTAAGAAACAGGGTATTTTCGTCATTCTGCATCACAAATTGTTGATGGGTGGAGTTTGATATGTGGATAAGACTTGGAGAGGAAACTTATAGCGCTAAGAAACGGGGTATTTTCGTCATTTCATTAATTTGTGATTCTTAGCCAGCGTTATTAATTCCGTTTCATTGGGCTTGGAATGATTGAAACGTCAATAGTTTGGGCCTTTTGAGTTAATCATCCTTTTCACATTTACAGGGACCAACTTTATAAACACTTATCAACGATAAATATTTATTTTTAAGTTTTTGGCAATGTAAAAAGTTACGAAACAGTTAATATTTAATTTAGCTCTCAATATCTTAGTATTTAATTTAGCCCTCAATATCTATTTTTTGAATACTCAGGATTTGTTTTGTGCCATAATAAACGCATACATAATTAAGTTTTCATTTAATTCGGCCCCTTGTTATTAGTAGCTAACCTTATTATTATTATTATTATTATTATTATTATTATTATTATTATTATTATTATTATTATTATTATTATTATTATTATTATATTATGGTAAATTTTATCAATTCAAGGTTTGAATCCGATTAAAATTCAAAATCTAATTTTCATTGTGAACTTATATCATTTTCTTTCAATTCATTCCTCTCTCATTTAATATTGTTTAAACATATGAAATTGTAATTAAAGTACTGGAGTCTATATTGAAAAAAATTAACAATAATTAATTTGATAATTAATTAGATATTCAATATGAGAGCTAACGAACATAAGTTACATGACCATGTAGTTAATAAAATAAATAATTTAAAGTTTAACACTCTAAATTTTAATATTAACTTTAATTTTTCAATTGACACATTAATAGGTGAAAGAAGATAAAAGAACAACCGATAGAAAAATGATAACGTCATGTTATAATAATAATAACAATAATTGTTATTATTATTATAACAAACATGATTTTTGAGTTGTAACATACTTATTCATCATAGGATATGCGTTTATAAAGAATGTAAAACAATGCATGAGATAAAACCACGTTAGCATAGGAAAAACTAAAACGGTAATGTTGCACACCAAAAAATTGTTATAACCATTATGAAAATCGAGCTTTTGTCTTCAAGCAATTTTACAACACATATACGATTGATTATGACATAGATAAATAAAAAGAAACAATTATAAGAATCCTCATCAATACATACAAGATAGCCACACAAAGTGAATGACGCATTCTTAACCATTCCAATCCTAATAGCAACACCAATAATCAAATCATAATTCTAGACTTTTTATAACCTAAGTTAACTTTATGAACCTAAAATTAACCTAATCGAAAAACCACGTAAAGCTTGTGAAGAAACAACAAATCACTCCCATAAATACTACAAGAACGACCATCCGAGGCAACTCACTCACTCTCAACTCAGTGAATCAAACATGGCGGCGATGAAACTCCTCACAGTTGTTCTGATTCTGGTACTCCTCCTCCTCCACCCAAAGACACCGGAAAGCCACTGGATCGCCCACCGGCCTCTCTGCTCATCACAGTTTGCACTGGTGAACCGCGCATGCTCCTTACTGCCCTACACCCCAATCGCGCCACCAGCTCCGCCGGCTCCCGACAATGGACCTGCGCAGGGCGGGCACGGGCACGGGCACGGGCACGGTCACGGTCACGGTCACAGGCACCGGAGACATGCGCATAGAGAAACGGCGGCGGAGGAGGAGTGCTGCCGGTGGATGAAGGAAGTGGACAATGAGTGCGTGTGTGATGTGCTGGCACATTTGCCCCCGTTTCTTACAAGGCCTGTCCATAATTACAACGTTGTTGTTGATGAAACTTGCCAGATCACTTTCCGCTGCAGTTCCAGATTGGTTATCTGACCTTTCTGCCCTTTTCTTTTCTTTAATTAATTATTATGCTCTAGGTTAATTATGTGATCTCATAGAGATATATATGTCTGGTAAAAGGGCTGGGTTGTTTCCTACGTACTTACTTTATATGTTTGCTATATTTGTTTCATGCTGTGCTGTTTCATTTTATAATTTTAAGTTTTTATTTCAATTTTTTGAGTATTTGTGTGTCTTCATATTTTATGGGCAGGCTAAAGAGTCAAATCAAATGATTTGAGATTGGTTTAATATAACTAGCCAATAAACTCAAATATAATACCGTATTTGATATGTTATGAGATTGAGTTCAGAAAATGTAAAAGAAAAATAAATTATTTGAGCTAAATTAACAAGTGGACCGCTAGGTTTGATTTATTATATATTTTGATATGAAAATGTTAAATACAAAAATTAATAAATTTCTTCAGAGAATTCCGATCTAATTTATTACACATGTGGTGCACGAATATAAAATTTAAATATTTCAAGTTTGATGTGAAAATGTTAATTTAAAAAAAAAAAACAAATCAAGTTCTTAATAATATTTCAATCACATTTGGTTCCCAGATTGATGCTTGGACAATTTCAAGTGTTAGTATTTTTTTGATATAAAAATGTTGATCATCAAAAATAATATAACTGTCCAAAGTTATTTCAATTTAATATATTTTCTATATAGTTTACGAATTTTAAATATTTTTTATTTTCATCATATGTTGTTTGACTATTTAGTAAATGTTTTTGTTCCAATTGGCGTGGAAAACAGTTATGCAAATATATGTCCAATAATTTATTTATAATGAGTGTAAAATTATTATTGTATACTATTTTGAAGTCTCCATAATATTTCAACTTCAATTGGCACCCGTGTGATGTAGCAAATAAATTTCAAGTATTAGTAATTTTTTGATATAAACCAATCAGTTTTTTATTTCAATGTAATCTACAACCCATGTAATTTACTCATTTTAAATATTTCTTATTTTCGTCGTCATATTTTGTTTGAATATTGTACTAATTGTTTTGTCACAGTTGACCTGAAAAAAACTAATGTAAATATATGTTCAAGAGCTTATTCATAATGAACGTAAAACAATGATGTTACTGTATATTACTCCAAAATAAAATTTCTATTTTAAAATACCATTACAATATATATATATATATTCAGATGTCTTAAAATCAAAATTTATCTTATAGAAAAATCATATTGGATGATAAACATTTCAAAATCTGATAAATCTTAAATCATGAAATTATATAACAATAGAAAGTAAAATATTTTATCATTTCTCTTTAATCATAGAGAAAACATTATTTATTCTTACACCAAAAAGATGATATATTTTTTGGCTAAATTTTTAGTGGATGTATAAAATGATTTTGATTAAGGTACAAATTATTATTCATAACTTTTCATAAACTTTTAGCATAATTTTATTACCATATATACACAGATCATGCTAAATTTATCACATATCGAATATGATCAAAAAAAAATTCCCTCAAGTTTTGTGTATGTACAAATGGTTTTCATACTATGGATGTACATAAATTATGAAAAATTCATTATTTGTAATTTATAAATTATATAAAATAATGAATAATTGTATTTGTACTTTGGAATGTGGAAATGGGATTAGGTGGTTCTTATATAAGTGACAATAAAATTTCATAATAAAAAGTTCAAAGTTTTTAAAATATATATGAAAAAGAATTCTTCATTGACATATTATCACCCTTATAAATACCAACGACTTTCTTTTCTTTAAGATCAATAATGGCGATTTATTTATATAATCAGGCATTATGAAATAGAAAGTGAGTTTTATTAATTTTTATAAGTATATGTATAAATGATATATTTTTATATCATTTTTAATAAATGTTATTTTGTTATATTTAATTTGTAGATTTTAATAGAAAGTATATGGGTTTGTAAGTTTCATACTTCCTATTTAGATATTAAAAAAATTTACGATTTTTAATAAGAACTAATATAGCATAGATAAGGTAAATATTTGGAAGCTATCATCATTTTTATTATTAGATTATACTATAAATTTTATCGTAATATAAAAAATAATTAAACATTTATTAGATGAGATCATATTATCATTCACATGCCATATCAGATTATAATTTCCATATTTACATCTTTATTTGATTGTAATAAAATTATGTTTTTTTTTTATATTAGAACCATTGATTTATTAGATTATAGATAGTTGACTTCAATATATAATAAAAAACATATCAATATATATGAAATAACAAACTCTACATTTAAAGGAGAAAATATATCTTTCTTTACTTTTATCCATATTGAAGGAATTTCATTAAAGGAAAACATGGATTTTTGAGACTTGAATTTAATTTGTACCAGGCTTAGATCAAATGGTTTTTTTCAAACTATACATTTAGAGGAAAACATATTTTTTCATTCATGATCTCAAAAGCTATGTAATTTTTTAATAATATTATATAATAATTAGTCATGTGTTTCTTAATATTATATATTAAAATTTTAAAATTTTAAATAGTTAATTAGTCTCCTAAAAATAATGGAATTATCTTACAATTTGGTCAATCACCACAATGGAAAAAGAAATCTCAAATGAGTCTTACCAGAAATATGTGTATATATTGAACGATAAATTGAAAACCTGTTTCCAAACTTGAATTTCTATTAATTTATTTATTAATTAAAAAGAATTAAAATAGAAGGTTTCAATGTTAACTTTTAGCGGAATTTTACTATTTTGAAAAAATATTAAGAAATCATTTTGTTAGTATTGAGGCATTAACAACATATATTGCCTTATTATACTTCAATTAACAGGATCTAACATCATTTTCTCAATCGTATCAATTTAATTAATTTCATTAACTTTTGGACGTTATCTTCTTTATTCAGTTTGTGTTAAATAAAATATTATTTATGAAATCATTTAAGTTGGATGACCAACTTCTTCATATTAATTAGCTAGGTCTATCATGGCATGAAAGCATAATAGATCTACGAGAAAGTGCTAAAATTCAAAATTTATATAATAAATTGCAATTAATTACCCTCTAATTTAATCATGAGTTCTCACTTCTCACCAAGTTCAACTAACTTTGGTGTCTAGCATTTTTATAGGACGTATCTTAAACAATCAAAATTAATCAAATTATCTCATAGTCAATTTCAAATATTGAATCACTAGATAAACTATTTTATATAGCTTGGCTACATAATTAATTGATATAAAGGAACAAGCTCGAGACATATTCTTTCATGAATATCTTTGTTGAAGTTTAAATAATACTGAATTAAAATCCACTCAAATAAAAATATGAAAGCATGCATGAATAGATTCTAGCTAGCTAGCTAGCTCTGGGGTGGCAATGGCAGAATGGATGGAGGAATTAAGAACAAATAGAGTGATTGATTGGGCTCGATCCACTCTATAATAATATTCCCAACTTATCACTTTCTCTTTACAGCCTGAAGAATAATTCATAAATTATTGCTCAATTCCTTCTTCAGTTGGATTTTCATCTTCAAAGTTCATGACGTTCCAATTTGCTGCGTTCTGATCATCTTTCCACTTATTTTCTAACTTAATTAAAAGGAAATTTTTCATCTTGATAAGGTTGCAAATGATTATGTCTACGAAAGAATATATATAATTATATAATATATATATAGGTCTCACTTATATCATACTCAATCTTTTGATCATACCTTATAACTTATAATAATAGCCTACTCTTTTACGATATATCCTACTCGAATAATTGAATATCCATTTTTAGTTGATAATTGTGTGTGTATATATGTATTATAATATTATGACCTTGTAGTTCTTTCAAATGGAAAAATTCATGCGAACTACAATATTTGGTTGGTTAAATTAGCTAGTAAATGTCAAATAATGATTTATAGATCAAATTATTTTAGTTATAAGTTTTGTTTGAATAATATTTCATGAGATACATCAACTGTTTTCAAAATAGTAAATAAGTTGTCACAATCTGGAATCTGAATAAGAATATGTATCCATCAATGATAAGATTTAGATTCTTTCTACTGGTCTCATTTTCTCCGTACAAGAATACTAGTACTCCATAATCTGAAGTTCTATATTCACAGAGAGTTCTATACACACATACATAGAAACAAATATGAACCCCATTTTTAGCTTTCATTTTTAGTTTTCCATATAATGATTTTTATATTTTTAGTACGTACATATTGAGTTTCAGTATACATATATAATATTTGTTTTAAATGTTATTCTAGGGTTTTTCTCTCTCTCTCTCTCTCTCTCAGAATATTTTCCAAATTGTAAAGAGGAATTATTACTCAAGCATCATTTTCTGTTCCAGACTACTAGTATATGGGCAAAAAACATATTTTCTTCTACTTTTTGTAATTCATGTATTGATGTTCAACATATGTACTTGTGAGAACTTGTTTAGATATGATGTGTCGTAGTAATTTACTTATTTTACGGTTGGAATTGGGCCAACTATTGGGGATGCTAATGGATAGTATCGGGCTAGTATCTGTTGGAAAATTGGTTGTAAAAAGTGGTGTATGATATCATTTTGACCAAAAGTTAAGTGGCTAAATATTAATCCTTTTAAGAATTGAATGTCAAAAGATTAATTTACGTTCGAAATAGATAATCTAGACATTTTAAATCACTCAAAACCAATTTTTGGTGAGTGAGAAATTAAGCATTTAAATTGGCCACTTAAAATAGGAATATGAAGGTCTTGAGTGTGGGAAAGAAGTTTAACTATCCCATATAGGAAGATGGACCTTATAAATGCAAGTATTAAAGAAGTCATGTGAAGTGGCTTAATAATTAATACAATCTTGAAGTGGTATGTTTGTGCAACACAAATGAGTGAGCGTGCCGCGTCTTGCCTCGGCACGGCTCGGCTCTGACCCAACCCTTGGCAATTGGATGTTGGGCTGGACTTGGGCGGATGGGGCGGGTCGGGTTGAACTTGGGCGGATGGGACGGCTCAGGTTTTTTCCCGACCTGCTACTGCTGGACTTGGGCGGATGGGGGGCGGCTCGGGTTTTTTCCTGACCTGCTACTGCTGGACTTGGGCGGATGGGGGCAGCTCGGGTTTTTTCCTGACCTGCTACTGTGGTTGCTGCATTGCAGCTCCCGATTGCGCCTTGCCTCGGTACGATTCGGCTCTGACCCAACCCTTGGCAATTGGACGTTGGGTTGGACTGCATTGCAGCTCCCGATTGCGCCTTGCCTCGGTACGGTTCGGCTCTGACCTCAATTGGACGTTGGGTTGGACTTGGGCGGATGGGGTGGGTCGGGTTGGACTTGGACGAAAGGGACGACTCAGGTTTTTCCCAACTTCCCGATCGAGGATGCAGGATGCAGCAGGTTTTTTCTCAGGTTGTCATGCATCATTTTTTACACACGAAAAACACAACACATGTGTAACCCCCATGGTGAAGACTTATAAATAGAGGTTCTAATGCGTCATTTTTTACACACGAAAAACACAGACATACAGGCTTTCCATTTTGCATTTGCTCAGTTCTCCAAAACACTGAAGTTTGCCAGAGCTTTTGAGATTGTGGTGCTACATCTCAAAGGACGTAGTCGTTTTATCTTTGGGAGACGATACGCACGAACCAGTGAGCACTTTCCTGGGCGTATCTCGTCTTAAGGATAGAGGACTTCCTCGACTCAACTAAAGCTGAATTTTGTAATAGAATAGGAGTTTATTATAAGTCACTGTTTGTATTTATTTCTATGTTCGACAGGTTAGCCATTATGGTGTATTTATAACCAACAGTATCGAACATATTATTCAAGAACACTATTTTTGTCAACATTTTCATTCTTTCTTTCGAAAACTAATTTATATATAGGGATGTAGATATCTTTTAAAAAAAGAAAATTCAAATTTCCTAATTTGTTCTGGGTAAAAATAAATTATAGCTTCAATTAGAATGCAATGAGTTTTATCGTATCAAATTAAGTAACAAACTGAAGTAACTTAATACTGTAAAGCTGTGAAATAGTCCTATCATCAAACGGATAATAGCATAAAAAAGAATTAGCGTACATATGATACATAGTAATAATCATAAAAGAAAAAGGACCGATAGTAATACAAAATTGCAAAATTGTTACCCAAACCAAAGAGAATCTAATACATTCTGTGATTGTACCCCATCCCACGTTTAATTATTCCACCATAATTATCATAAATTATTATACTATATAATAGAAAATTCGAATCAAGTGTACCACGTTCAAAAGTTAGTCTAATAAGATGCTGCCGCCATTAGAGGATCTCTACCTCTGATCTCCACCATCTTGCCGCCAAAAACCACCGGCTCCGATTCATACAAAAACCTCCTCACCACCGCCACTCCAGGCCCCGCCACCATCTCCTTCCACGCCGCCTCCGCCTCTCCGCCGCGCCTCCTCAACACCTCTGTCGCATCAAGGCGGTGCATCTTCCACCCCTTCATATTCTTCAGCCGATGAATATTCTCCATCTGCCGGCACGCCAATCTGCTGGTGTTCATCTTTATTTTATTAATCGCCTCCGCCAGAATTCTCCGTCGAGTCTCCTCGTTGCAGAACGATTCCACTCGGAAGAAGTGATAGAACTCGGGAACTCCGATCGCTCTTCGAATCCCCTTCGTGTAGTCCGCATTTGGATCGAAGAGATCTCTCACCTCCTCCACCATTCCTCTCTCCACCATCGCATCCACCCGATCCGACACGGCGGCGTGAAGCACAGGCATTGCGGCGTCCACCCAGAGGAAACAGCAATCGTACTTGGACCGGAATTTCGCGTCCACCAGTGCTTCGATGAACGAGTTCGATCCGCCGACGATTATAGGAAGCTGTTGACGGCGGAGTATGGATTGCTGAGAAAGAGTCGCCATGGATCGGAAATTAGCTGCGGAGAAATCGGATTCAGGATCAACGACGCCGAGGAGGTGGTGTGGCACGCCGCGGCGCTCTTCGTCGGTGATTTTGTTGGTCGTAATGTCGAGACCTTGATAGACCTGTATCTTGTCGGAATTAATTATCTCCGCCGCGAAACGGGTGGCGAGGTCGATGGAGAGCCGGGACTTTCCGGCGCCGGTGGCACCCATCACCACCACCACCTTCTCTTTCGGCAGCGCGTGGCGGAGGAGTTGATGGTTATTGGTTGGAATGTGCAAAGATGGCTGAAAGTGTTTAGAAACCGGCAGTGACAATTTCATGATCCTTTTTCCTTAAATAAAAAATAAAATATATAATAATAATTAAGTAGTTTATTGGTTAACTAGAAAGAAGGTTCGATAGATTATTGTTTTGCATTTACGAGACGTGGCGAGTTGAGAATGTTGTCTTGCACAAACTTGTAGGATTTGAAGAAGAATTGTTGGGAGAAATTAAAGAAAATGTAAGTAAAAGAAAGTTGAGAGTGGGAAGTAATGGGAAAAAATATAAGAGTATTTATGGAGGGAGGTCATCTAAGTGAAGACTCCATTGCCTTCACTTTCCACCACTAAATAGTCAATCCCACATTGCTAAATGAGAATTTTTGATGACACATCGTATATTTCAGTATCATATATTTCATCTGTATTTTAAACTAATCATCATACATAAAAAAAAAAATTAATCAATAGTTAATTTTAGTTATGAAATTATTATTTTATTATTTATGAGCAAGTAGCTAGATAATCCTTTTTTCTTTTTTTGCTACGTTTATTAATACATACAATATGTAGAGAGAGAGAGAGAGTATAACTATATATTAATAAACATAGAACATGGATATTGATAATGATAGTGATAAGGCGGAGGGAATTTGTAAATGGAGGTGTGGTAGTTGGACTCCAACTTGGTGTAAAGGTGAAGAAGCTTTATCCTTACAATTGTAAGAACAAAAATATTAATTCCGGTGAAAATATCGGTATATTGATTTGGAAGTTCAAGATAAATATTCATTTTGACCAAAAAAAAAATACCCATGAGTCTCTCAATCCACTCTCAATCTCATTAGTTGTAATTTTTAAAATTATTATTTTAAATTATTTTTAGAAATTTATATTCAAAATGAAACTTTTAAATAAATCATTTTTATATATGTAGTGTTTTTTTTAATATTTTAAATTAATTATGTTTAATTAACTTTAACCCCATATTAATAAATAAATAATAAAAAATTAAATGGAAAGTAGGAAAATAATTAATAAAGAAATATATTAAAATTAGATAATAAAACAATAATAAAACATCTCAGTTGTTTTGATTTGGACAAGTGCGTTTAGTATGTCCATTTTCTCAACATGTTACATTTCCTAACACCACATCTCCTTGGAATTTGTTGTTTTTAGTTGACCGCGTTTGCTGATTCTTGACTTAATCCTATAGGTTAGGTTTCATTGATTCTTGACTTATGTGTGGAGGTTTATGTTTCTAGTCCGGATCGTTGTCTGCTTACTCGTGGTCGACCAGCTTGCCTTGGTTGCTTAGATGTATAACACTTGATGGAGTTCAAATGTGCTTGGGATACCTTGTTTTCGTGCTTCTTGAATGGAAAGCTTCTTGTTCCAGTTTTTTTTTTTTTTTTTTAAAGATAAGCCTCTTTGTTCTTCAGGAAACATAGAACGTTTTTTCTTGAATGGTAGTTGAAAATAAATGTCGGTAGATTTTTATAAATAGTGTAGGTGGGGAGTGACCGGTTGGTTATGTGAAAAGGAGTGGGTCCTCCACTTTTAAAAACATTTTAGACAAAATAATATAAAGTGGATATTTTTCTTATTTTTAAGTCAAAGTGGATAATTTTCTTTTATTGGAGTCAAAAATGAGTATTTTTCTCTATATTCACTATTGATTTTACAGAAATATCGGTGGATATATCGGATTCGGTGGAAATATTGGATATTTTTTTTAAAATATGAAAAAATTGTAAAAAAATTAAAAAGTATATCTAAGTAGTTTACAGATTATTATAACTAACATTAATACATATATTGAACTTAAAATTTCAAATAAAATGATATATTTACAACAAATATAGAGATAAACTACTATAAAACGCTGTCTGCTATGATAACATGATAAGTTTTGTATAAAGTTAATACATGAACTAATGATAACTTGAAATCCTATGAAGTTCAAATGAATAAGATGACATGAAGCCAGTGTCGTGGAAATAGAGAGCAATAGGCAAAAAAATAAAATAAAATCTACCGACATTTTTTCGACTAATATATTACCAATATATCGATGAAATCCCCCAAATTGAAACATTTTCACCGAAAATGAAATAAAAACGATATTTTACCTTTACAAAAAAAAAAACTGCACCTCATTTTTATTTTGGAACCACAAGATGAGTGATATTTCGACGAAATATCGTGATTTTTTCATCATTGCTTACAAGTTACAAGTGGTCAGCGTTTCAAACGTTATTACTTATATTTTCCAATACTGATGCTATTTTATTTCGGTGTAACAATAATTTTATTAGGTTAATAAAATCTTAGTTATTATTTGCAAAATTTTAAATAGAAATATAATGAAAATAAATTTAATACATTTTAAAATTTAAACATCTTAAAAATTAAATCAAATAAAAAAAAGTTTTGATCGATCATAACATCTTGATTGTCAGCCCAATTTTTAAGTGGGATATGTGAAAAATTCAACCTTTTATAGTACACTTCGAACTCATAACATCTTTGAAATATCTTATAACTTTTTTGAGGTACTTAGTTTATACTTGTACTAGTATTAATTTCACAAAAATGGATACTCCCTCCATCTCCAAATTAATGACGGTAATTAATATTTTATTAAAAAAATTATTCTAATTCTTAAATCTCATTAATTAATTATTTTATTTAGATAGTTGTCATGAAATGATATCAGTACTTAAAAAACTATATGAAATGAGAGATTAATAATATATAATCTATCTATATTTATAATATGTAAGTCTATGTTTGTTGGTTGGGAAAAGGAGAGAATAATCTAATTTAAGGGTTACTTTGAATAAGTGGATTTTGGAGATATCTAAAAATTCATGGTAGTAAATTTATTGGTGGTATTTGGATATATGTGTGGATTAATTTAAAATTCTTCATTTTTATTTTAAACTAATTTTTGAATCATTTGAGTAGATTAGAAATACATCCTAACTTAAGTGGATTAAAATTCATTCATTTCAAATTTTGAATTTCAGATCACTCTATCCAAACACAACATCAAGACTCATTTGAATGAAGATATTTACATGAGAATTTGAAATTTTTAATAATAGATATCTTGATCAATGAATTTAAAATTTATCACTTTCATTCTGAACTAACTTTAATAATATAAAATGAATTTGAAATTCATTCACTTTTAAATAATGAATTCTATATCATTCTATACAAACACAACTTAAGTTGAGCTTGATGTTAAAAGAGAAGGTGAAGAAGATCCGACAGTAATCTGTAGCGTGTGTTCTCCACTAAGCTTTAACTATGACATATCCTATCAATAAAATCTTATTCCAAGTTTTTGTATTCTCCCATTGCCATTGTCCACCATCACTTTCTCCGAATACTATCTGCTTTTTTTTTTTAATGAAAATGTGCTAAGTATATATCCATTCATTAAAAATGATATAAATTTAAAAAATCCCAAATTGAAAAATAATAATTCACTGTTTCAGCTTGGTTTGTGAGGTGTAGTTAAATATACAGATTCCAAGTCATATATTTCAAATCCAGTTTAATTAGAGTGTACGTATTCAAAATTAAATTAAATTACTAAAAAGATTATTCAAATTAATAAGAGTGATGAGTTCGAATACAATAGCATTAAGTTCAAATTCAAATTAACTTGAAAATGACTGACATTTAGTGATTTTCCTTTGATTACAAAGGCATATTTTAATGCAACTTGCATGGGAGGAGAGCATATTTTATATAGACATAAAAGGAACATTATGTCGTTGTTGTACAACAACGATATTAATGCTCCAAGATATTTTATATTTGATGATAAAATTTAAAGTTGGATTCTAAATCCAACTCAATAGATAAACAAAAGTAATTAAAAAAAAGTATATTACTTGATTGATTAAAATCGATAGTTGAAACTTGGCTCCATTAATTATCAAGTTAGTTCATTTACTAATTTTAATATTTGATAACATTTAAATATATATATATATATATGATTATCTCATAATGGAAAATGATAAAATACTCATTGTGGACAATTTTTAATATGTACACCGATAATGTGTAATAATCAAATATCCTAATTATATACAAAGTGAAATTAATAGGTATGTTGGACATCTGACACATCAAGAATTGATACATATTAACGTGCCCACGTTGAGTAGGATAGATCTCATAATGTTACATTTCAAACAAATATACACATATAAGTTATATCTATATAAAACAGGATTTTCTTTTATGTTTTTGGTTGGGGAAAATTTCTTTGAAGCTCTTAAATGTAGCTCCTAAATGTAGCTCCTTCTCACAGCCCACTCATCTGGCCATTGACAATATATAGTGCTACATATTCGACAATATTTCCAATGGCCAATTATAGCCCCACCAATTACTACTAGCTACCATATATGCACAATTCAAAAGCTATCCAAGTTGCACTAAAATATGTGATCACATGAATCATACTCAAAAGTCAACCAGTTTTGAATTTCATCAACTGTCTTTATCTTTTGGTGATTTATATTTCATTTACTTTTTGCGAAATTTGATTTCATAAACAAACTCCAATTTTAAATCTTTTGATTAATGGGATAGCTAAAGTTGTGAAACAACTTTTGGTACTCACACAGAGAAAATTCAAATCACTTGTTATTGGTCCAAATTCATACATTGTCTATGAGTATATACGTAAAATCAGAGTAAAAAAAAAAAACCTAGCAAAAAATAATGTGTTCCCTTATGATCATTATAACCTTAGTTTTTGTGACTTCCATTGTCTTGCAATCTTCAGCTCAAACAACCCATGTTTTCAGCCCAGTAGGAAAAGATGAATCGACCAAATTGTACCGCATGTTAATTTACCTAAAAACCCCTCTCCGACCCTCAGAATTACACCTAGACCTCGGCTCCTACCTCCCATGGTACGACTGTGCTCGCCACTACACCTCATCTTCTTACAAACCCCTCATCTACAACTCCTCTCTTTGCTTAGACCTCGACACCAAGGTGTGGGGCAACTGTTTCGATAAACCCGGTCCAGGTTGCTCCAACGACACCTGCTCTTCCTACCCACAGAACCCGGTCACCCTCAAAGCTGGAATGGGAAGCATAATCACCGACAATTTTGCCCTACCAACTGCCGAGAACCGACAGGCTCAACTCCGGTCCGCCTCCCGGCTCGTTTTCTCTTGCACCATGCCGAACCGGTACTCCAAGATTTATCGAGGCCTCGCCAAGGGCTCAACCGGTCTAGCGTCTCTAGGCCGGTTCAACTATTCTCTATCGGCTCAGATAAGCCGGGCCTTTTCTTCTCCTTGGATATTCGCGCTGTGTTTGCCAAGTTCATCGAATTCAACAGGGATAGTGTTGTTTAATTCCGGTGGGCCCTACAAGGTTGACCTTTCAAGTGTGCTCACCTACACCGGACTAATCCTGGGCCCCAAAGGGGCCAACACGGATACGACGTATTGGTACAAGTCTTCGGATTATTACATAGGGTTGACTTCATTCAGAGTCAACGGAAGAGTTGTACGTTTGAATCAGAGCCTGTTAGCCATAGACGAAAACGGAATTGGTGGTACCTTAATCAGCACATCGAAGGCATACACAGAGCTGGAGAGCTCAATGTACAAGGCGTTGAGAGATGCGTTCGTGGAGGAATCTGCTAAGCTGAACCTCACCATATACACACCGACAGAGCCAATCACCATTCAGCCATTCACTGTCTGCTTCGAAGCTAACGAGGTTCCGGTAACACGTGTGGGGCCAGCAGTTCCCACCATTGATCTCGTTTTCAGGAGCAGTGAGAATTACTGGAGAATTTATGGATGGAATTCAATGGTGAGGATTGAGAGTGCGTGGTGTTTAGGGTTCGTGGATGGTGGCCAGTACCAATGGCGTCCGAAGGTGGGGCCCAGTCCGAAGACATCGATTGTGATTGGTGGACATCAGATAGAGGATAATTTGGTGGAGTTCGATTTGGAGCGTGAGCGAGTCGGGTTTAGCTCCTCTCTTCTTCTCCATAGCACCACTTGCGCTGATTTCCACTCTAAGTATTAGTACGGATCCTTATTGCAATATTTGCATTTGATATTTTAGTTTATAAAGGAATTATGTTTTTGTATTTTGTATGATGCTTCGGAGTATCTGCAAGTATTGAAATGAATGTATCTATAAAAGAGCAACTCCACATGCTATTAATGTTGTTTTTTCTCAACAAATTATCTTTATAATTGGTTGGTTGACAGTTCAAAAATCTTATTCTGATAATTAGGAGAATAATGTACCAAATTTTAGTGGCGTGCTTGGATGACAAAAACCTCCTACTCCATTTATGTGCAATATTGTTGCCTCTGTTACATATATTGTTGGTGTTGGAATTGTTTTACGCAATCACGATGAAAGTTTCGCAGCATGTAAAACGGTTTGTAGACCGTTGTCATGTTTATGAAGCTAAAAGAATCGGACTTCTTGAGACTCTTTCATGGATAAAAACGTAAACTTTCAAAATGTCATATTTGAAATGGATGTTAAGGTTGTTGTTGATGCCATTGGTTCCATTATGTTGCTGATCATTTAGAATTTTGCTTGATTGTTTTGCTTTACATGAATGTTTTATTTAAAATTGCAGCCGCTTCTGTTCAATTTGTCAGCATGAGTCAAATAATGTTGCTGATTATCTTGTTTAATTCATTCAATCTTCTCAACCTCTTCCCAACCTCTTTATCTTTGACGAGACTCTTGAAAATATATATATATATATATATATATATATATGTAATCCAGATAATTACTAAATCATCTGAAAATTCTCTTTCAAAGACTCGATAATCAATAATCTGATCTTGTTTACTTGTATGAAGTGAACGCTTAATCATGATGTGCTCTATAAAAGACTTGTAAAATAAATTGTGTATGGGAAATAGATGACTAGAGAAATATTTTGTTCTTATTTAATTAACTAAAAATAAAAGGTTGTAACTTAAAATTTTTTTTTTTTTAATAAATGGGATTTAACATTCTTCATTTACATTAATTAAAAAAACTAACTGAATATACACTTAAACATTTTTTTTTTTTTGGTTAGTTATAGAAATATACACGAATTCATATATATATATACACACCATTATATCACGACTTTTTAGTGTAGACTCAGGATAGGCAATAATTTTATAAATATTGCTTATTGACAGGCTAGGAGTATAATAAATTGTTCCCTTCTTCAAAATTATCCGGTGGGCAATAGAGAAATGGTATTTAATTCTTTAATTAAAAAATGAATTCTAGAAACATCCAATGAAATATTATTTTCTGATAAAGAAACATGTTACGTCAATTTAGCTCTAAACTTAAATATTATCGATATTCAATTCTGTCCATAAATATTTTTAATTTTCTCACCCATCTATTACTTTATTATGGAAGTCAACACAATACCAAATAGAAATTTACACATAATAATTTAATTTATTAAAGGATAAACTAAACAATAAATCAGTAAGAAAAGTTTGTAATGATTTTTCGAAAATAATTAAAAGCTGTAAGGCTCATTAGTCCAGTTTGAGCTATTTGTCAAAACATAAAAATTGATTATATATTTCATGGGTTATTAAAAAAAAATAGATTAAAAAATACTTGAATATTTAATGAGGGGATTGATTCGTTTCAATTCTTAGTATAAAAAATTTAATAGTATATGTATCATGGAATTAATTAATTAATACCATATTACCATCTGTATTTCATGGCGGCCTGGCAATAGTAAAATAGAAGTAATTACTAATACCATCTGTATTCCAATTTTCATGGCGGCGTGGCAATAGTAAAAAGAAGACAACTCTCGATCCACGCATTTTCTTCTTCCTTTTTTTAAAGAAAAGAAAAGGAATTTTCCCAAAATCGGGTCTTCCCCTAACCCTCGATCATGAACATGCCATTTCTGTTTATAGTTTCGACATCTTTCTACAGATAACGTACATTCTTCTCCGTGTCTATATCTATTTATCGAGGTATTGTATACATATAGACAGAAGGCTTCAACTCAAGTATAGGACGAGGGAGAAGAGGAAAATGTCGCCAACGGCGGCGGCGGCGAAACAGGCCGAGCAACTCAGACAAGACGGCAACGCTTACTTCAAGAAAGACCGATTGGGTGCGGCCATTGATGCTTATACTGAGGTGGGCTTGTCTTTGGTCATTGATTACCTTTTTATGCTGTCAATTTTGGAATTCCTGACTTGGAAATTTGATTTTTGAAGGCTATTACTCTGTGCCCTAATGTTCCGGTATATTGGACGAACCGCGCGCTGTGTCATCGCAAGAGGAAGTATGTACAAATACAATAACTACACTCATTAGAATGTTCGTGATGGTCATTTCTTTGTTATTTGAAAGATTTTTCTTTTCATATCTTTCTTGAAAGTTTTGGTGTTTTATGTGCTTTTGGTGGTGTATAGTGAATGGAACCGTGTGGAGGAGGATTGTAGGAGAGCAATTCAACTCGATCACCATTCTGTAAAGGTATGGCCTGTTAAGTTATTCTATATCAGACATTCTAGTGGTTTTAGCTCCTTTTCACTTTAGGTTTTGCTTGCTTATTTCTCTTCAGCGGCGGAGCTAGACAAGTTATGTTGAGGGGGCTCGTTGGCTTTGAGGGGCTAAATTATCATAAAATGGGCATTTCAGCACTTTAAATGAAAAAATAAAAAATATATATATAGAAAATTAATTTTTTTTTAAAAAAATTTGGGGGGCTAAAGCCCCCACTTACCTTAAGGAGGCTCTGCTCCTGTTTCTCTTCGTATTATTTCATTCTGTTGTCCTATAATTTTGCTTTGGGACTTCTCGGTTCCCTTTGACCAGTTCTTTGCCAAGATTTGTGTCAAATATTTAGCCTTACTATGTATGTGCCTGAATTCTATGCTATAGTTCAAAATGTACCCTTTGTATGTTAAGCCTATAAATGTGTCGTGGCTAGGACTATTTATGAGATATGGAAAACTTTTGATTTGTCTTTGTTAAAATGAGTGGAATGCTATAGTGTCAGGATAAGAAGAATTGGTATTTTATGAGAATGACTATTTTATGAAGGGCTTATCATTAATTCCCCACGAGCTGCTGCCGGAAAGGGAACATGTCTTTTTCTTTCATGGAGTCATAATGTTTCCTGTTCTCGAGGATGGCGGCAACTTTAGCATAGTCGTGTAGAATGTTGATATTTTCCAGTGAAAAGTGACATGGAAATGTTATTTTTCAATGTATGTCTTTTGCAAGTTGGGGTTATGGTCATGCATAATCAATTTGTAGTTGGTGGGAGTGTTGTCATTCCTTGTTTTCATTCGTGGGCTTATTATGAGCAACGTTTCTGTCCGATCACTGAAACTTTGAACAATAAAAACTTATGTCTAGTGGCTTAACACTGTTAGTAACTGTAGTCATACCACAACATAAATAATTTCACAGATTTTTGAGACTTCCAAGAGTTAGCGCACATAAACTTTAAAAACGATTTTGTTATGATAAATTCAGAAATAAAGGATTCTTTTAACAATATCCCATGACTGTTAAGGTCTCAAACAGTTGATGCAATGCGAAATCTGAGTAATTGCTTTTACAAATAACACCGATAGCATGCCAACTTTCTGATGTTAATCTTATATAAGCCCCATCTCAATTCTTTACTAGTGGCAAAATGTACTGTAGTCTTGAATAGTTAAAATTAGTACACTCTTTTTGTCTAGTCTTGTTATCGCACAACATAATAATCTCTCTTATTTGAAAAATATGAACCCTAGTTAGAGTTCCAACTTCTTTGGTTCTTAGGATGCATGTGACATTAGTGAGCTGCTATGTTGTCAAGCTTATTGCAGATTATATTTATTTGACATCATAAATGTTTTGAAACTACATTTGTCTGCTTGAAATGGAGCATTTAAAGAATATTCTGTATTTGAAAAGTCAATCCTGATTCTGGTATGTCTAATGCTCCTCTTATTCAACGAGCAGATGATTCTTGATCCTTGAGTTTTGTCGTCTTCCTTGTGGATTTAATTTCACTTAGGTTGTGTTTGCATTGGATGATTTGAGATTCATAGTAGCAAATCCACTGGTAATGTTTGGATTTGAAATCTCTCACTTTCATTTTCAACTAATTTTTGAGCAATTTGAGTGGATTTTGAATGCACCCAAATTTGAGTAGATTTGAAATGCATTCATTTAAAATCTTGTATTTCAAATCACTTAATCTAAACACAACCTTGGATCTTTGCAAGCTTCCATGGTTAATAGCAGCAAATGAGCTTGGATAACTGCTGTATATAATAGTATTTGTTGTCATACATTATTGATTCTGTTGACATTTGATTCATGTTTGGCTCTGTTGTCATTAATTATACATTTAGAAGAATGCCAGTAACTTGAGCTTTTGCATACTACTGAAAATAATTAGATAATTTTCTATTTTAATTCACTGAATAAAGGCAAGCTGATTCAGATTATGCTCAACTAATGTTGGAAGTCTTTGTATTCCAGGCTCACTATATGCTTGGACTTGCTCTGCTACAAAGTAAAGATTATGGGGAAGGTGTGAAGGAATTGGAGAAGGTATGAGGTTTTTTCTTTAGGAAGATTTTCATTTTCAGTTTTCGTACATTTGTGTACAGTTCTGAGACTCTCTCCATTCAAATGTATGGATGCATTGCATCTAGTAGCGAGCCATTTAGTCGGTATTGGTTTCTATATTGGCTCAGTTGCTGATGGAGATATTTGAATTCATTGTTAAGTTTCTGAGCTGATCCTTTTTCATGAACTCCTAGTTTGAAAAGATTGTTGTGTTTGATTTGGTTTATTGCATCTTCCCAAGTTGACCTTGCCATTTGTTGACTGTGGAATTCCATATTCTGTGCTTTCATGTATTACCTGTACGCCATTTGGTATTATATATTCATCATGTGTATTTAAATGTTGTGTGATTGAATATGTCAAACATGAGTGACATGAGCGTTATGTGTGATTACAATCCTTTTATTTCGAAAAATGTTGGGCATTTATTGAACATGATCTTGTTTATTCTTGACGCATGATGTAACATTCAGGCATTGGACCTTGGGAGGGGCGCAAAATCCATTGGGTACATGGTAGAAGAGATATGGCAAGAGCTTGCAAAAGCAAAATACTTGGCATGGGAACATGAATCTACCATGCGTTCTTGGGAACTTCAAAAATTAAAGTAACTTCTGTTTCTTTGGCTTTTTCTTACCATTTTTCTTAATATTTCCGTGTTAATGATATGTAGCAATTTCTTTCTCACTGATGCAATTAATTTGTGTACTGCATGCTGATTTCTTATTGGTGTCGGCATATATGTGACACAGAGAAGCATGTGTAGCAGCTCTGAAGGAAAAGCATGCACGTGATAGTGATCTAACAGAAGGTTTTGTAGATGATACTGCCAAGTCTAATCTAGATCAACTTGAAGCTTTGGATCGAGTATTCAAAAAAGCTGCCGAAGATGATACTCCAACTGAGGTGAGCATCGATGTCCTCATACATTTATATTATTCCTCCCATCTGGGTTTTCTGTGACAATGACTAAATATTTCAGGTGCCAGACTATTTGTGCTGTAAAATTACTTTAGACATTTTTCGTGATCCCGTAATTACTCCAAGTGGTGTTACATATGAGAGAGCATTAATCTTAGACCATCTCCAAAAGGTAGGTCCATTGTCTCCTTTCTTAATTGATATAGTCGCTATCACAATGTACATACATGTATTTGACCTCAGATTTTGCCACTTTAGGTGGGAAAATTTGACCCCATTACTCGTGAAACATTATATCCATCTCAGCTGGTACCCAATTTGGCCATGAAAGAAGCTGTAAGAACATATCTAGATGCACATGGGTGGGCCTATAACATGAATTGATCTCTGTTATGGTATTATCGGCTTTTCTATATAGATTTTTGTTGTATGTCTCTCAGCAAGAAGGGGATATTCAATGTTAGTCCTTAATTCAGTTGAGCAGGTCAAAAACATCCTTAGGTCCATGAAATATTGTGGTTGCTGCATAGCTTCGTGATCAAGAAAATATAGCACAATGCTTTTATAGCTAATTAGAAGCTCTCATAGTTTGTCATTTGTGAATTGTATAGTCTCAACCTCCGTTCTTGTACAGTGTTGTGGAGATGAAATCTTGTGTTTACTTGTGATCCTAGCAAATTAATCTGGGTTGAAATCATCCGAACTTGATTGTTGATACCATATCAACTTAGTATATGTTTTTTGGGTCAATAAAATGCATATGATCTTAGTATATGCTTTTTGGGTATATTAGTTGTAGACGTATCCATATATATTTTACGCATTGAATCCATATATATTTTACGCATTGATGTGGATACATCTACTATTGTGCGAATATAAATGGTGGCTATTCTTCATCACACTAAAATAGTGAAATCTTCTAATATCAGGATAATTCTCTTAGGCTACGTTTGGACTCGACTTGAACTTGTCTGGATTTTGGGTGGATTCAGTCCAGTCCATATTTGAACAAAGATTCTTAAAATCCTAAAGTCTACTATTTTTACTACTTTTTCTACAATTTCCATAAAAAACATACAAATTTCAACAAACAATATCTATTTTTCTACAATTTCTAATATGAAAATAACATCTTAATTATTATCCTATTCTATTTACCAAACATACGTACAAAATTCTTCAAAATCCAGAATTTCTGAAGTAAGTTTAATCAGAACAATGATAGCCTTAACAATTTGTGAAGCATGGCAGATAAAGATTCGAACTGTTGACCTCATAAGAGAAAATTAATAATAATCTACTCTCTTATAGAATACTGATAAAACAATCAAATTATTATTAGGTAGAATTATGTTTTCATAGGGCGATGGTGGACTTAACATAGAATGTTCCAGTCGTAGTCTTTTATGTATAGCAATTAGGGGTCGAGATTGGAACGGAAATTTTCGATATCCGTCGAATCCGATCCGAAATTTTCCGATTTTGGAACGAATATTTTTAATCCAAAATCCGAAAATCCGAATTCCGATTTTTCCGAAAATTTTTGGACGGAAATTGGAATTAGTTTTGAAATTTTTGGAAATTCCGAAATCCGATCCGAAATATTTCCGAAATTCAATTTTTGGAAATTTCGATTTCCGATTCGATCCAAAATTCCGATCCGATTTCTGATTTATTTCCGAAATAATAGTATATAGTATTCTTCTATAGCAAATAGTATATAGCATAAAATGTTTGAATTATATTATATAATATAATATATTTTATATACATTTACTATATGTAAATATAATTATACATATTATAGTATTATAATATGTATATTTATATTTACACATAGTATAAAGTATATAGTATTATAAAATATACTATATAATATATATTATATACTTTATATTATATGATAGTATATAAATATATTATATACTATATGTATATAATATAGTTTATACTATAGTTTTATTTTATACTATATACTATAGTCTATAATTTATATTGTAGTTTTTAGTATTATTTTATAATATATACTATATATCATAGTTTATACTGTAGTATTTTAGGTCGTATTATTTCTTAGGATATTAGAAAAGGTAATATAGCTAATAGACCAACTAATTAATTTTGAAAAATTTTTAATTTCTGAAAATTCCGAAATTTTGAAATTCCGAAATTTCCGAAATTTCCGAAATTTCCGAAGTCGGATTGCATTTCACATTTCCGAATTTTTTTGGATGGAAATTGGAATTGATTTTTCATTTCCGAAATTTTTTGAAATTTTTCCGAAACACCCTATTTCCGATTCGATCCGTCCGATCTCCACCCCTAATAATAGCAATCCACTGTGTGAGAGAGAGAGAGATTATGCATGCCATTTTTTTTTGCTTCATCAACCGACTTAATATATTATTGTAAAATGTCAACAACAATTGAGAATATGACATAAATTGATTTTTGTGTGAAAATTGAAATTAGGTATGTTAAATATAGATCTTGTTTGATGAGATGTAATTTTATATTTTACTACAAAACGCCAAGCAAACAAAATTATGTGCGTTGTAATATTGTATATTTTGGGTGGAGTTCTTTCTTAATTAATATAATAATTTAGCATGATGGGGTGGATTCCATTTAAATTTTATAATTTTTATATTAAGTAGATTTTTACTTGATAGTCGTAGATTCGTCACTCGTAGTCCACATCCATCTCTCTTAATATATATTTTGGAGATCCTGTTCTTTTTTTTTGTTTTTTTTTTTTAAAGATAAGGCAAAAAAAAAAAAAGGATATGTCGTGGAAGATAGATAGAATAAACAAGCAAGATTTCTCATATATAGTATATGTAAAGGTTTAACCTTGTTCTTCATCCTACGAAACTAAATATCTTAGATCCATGAGAATTATATAAAGGAAAAGCAGGGTAACAAAGAATTTACACGATATTTGCAGCAAGTACTTGATCATGCAGTGTGGGTAAAATTCATAATCCGATTCATTCTATCAAGAATGCCATTAGCTTTTCTCTTAGCTCTTGAACTGCCATTTTCAGCAAGCTGAGATATTGTATGATACGTAGTCTCCTCGTCCCTCATCTCTTTCAACTTGCTTCGATCACTGAAACAGATAGCATATAAGATAGCAACGCAATTCTCCTTATTACGAGCACAAGATATCTCCCTAATTATACCAAGCAAGCAAGAAACACCTCCTTGCTCTCCCATTTCCTCAATGGCATTTTGGCTAGTGGAAAGCATAGAAAGAATCGACAACAACTCATCAATGTGGACTCTACTAACGAGCTTTTTCAAGATCACTCTCACCACCCCATCTCTAACAGCTCTAGCCCTGTTCACATGAACGATACACAGATTAAAAATAGCTGAAGCAACATCTTTCATTGCTAAAGGATTTCCTTCGTCCAATAACTCAATGAGGGGCTTCAAGGCACCGGATTTACCAATAAGGGCCTTATTTGAATCAAGAGCTGATAATGTGAACAGAGTTGCAGCTGCATTGCTCCTTGTTTCAATTGTTCCAGACCTCAACGCGTTGATGAGAAGAGGTATGACCATAGGTGTTTCTGCCACGAGCTTCTTCTTGTTGTCGTGGATGGAAAGGTTCAAAAGCGTTGTAATTAGATCTTCTTGGAGGTCCAAATCAAGGGATTCTTCTTGAGAGAGTGGATGCAGTAACTGAGGTATAGTGTCAAGGGATTCACTGAAGAGAGTACGAAATGAAGGGATTCGTTTTGTTAGTAGGCGGAACTCTTTTGCAGCCTCTTTCTGATCGGACAAAGTGGACATCATTTTGTCGAGCAAACGAAGGAAATGGACCCTATTAACTTCAGTTAAGCTATCCAGCCTATCCTCATTGGTGTAAGAAACAGATTCAGGCAATTTGATGCCATGAATTAGGCACCCTTGTGATATCATTTCTTGAATCAAGTGGTTAGGTGTGAGGATGGTGTGAGAGAGGACTTGTTGAGTTCGAGGGCATGTCCTGTTTCCAGCTTTTATCCATTTCTCTATATATGCCCTATCAAATGTCTGCAAATTTGCAGAATATATAAAGATGATATATAGGAAATGTGTATACTAGACTAATGCAACCTCGTCAACACAAAATAATCACAAATCCATCAGAGAGAGAGAGAGAGAGAGAGAGCATAAGGCATGATTATGAGCATCAATTTCCAGCAGAAATTCAACCAACCACAAAACTAGGTATCCCAACACATACTTTCAATCTCCAAAACCAGAGAAAAAAAACCCCAATTTCATCTACACACTCCAACCAACGTCAGAAAATACACAAAAAAGATGAAAAGTTGAGGCATAATGTAAAATACAAACCTGTCCGGAGGCAATAATCACAGGATCTCTCATGAGTTCCATGGAGAGTGGGCACTTAAACTCCTCCGGCACCGTACCACCACCCCTTCGATGGCCATAACAATGATCGTCATCATCGAGCTTCAATCCAACAGACGTCTTCATCTTCAATTTCAATTCCTTGAAACCACAAAATATTCGCTGAGCTCTATCGATTGCCTCTAGATTAACATCATCGTCATCCACAATAGCCTCGACCAATCTCTGCAATTGTTTCTTCAGTTCCATGGCCTTAGCCGCCATCGTAGGATCCCCTTCAACGACGCCACACTTGGCCATCACGTTTAGTCTCTGCACAAGCAGAAACGTGGCCACCTGTATTATACAAACATTGACGGGATTTGCAGAATTTGAAGTTTGTTTGAGTAAGGTATGGCCATGGAGATGGAGGTGGTTCCAGTGTGTCACGCTAGCTCAACCCCTGGAAGAACAGCTGGCATCTACGCGGAAATTTTAATGTTTATTCATACGCAACGTTAATCGCCTCCTTTTATGCTTTCCTAAATTTCATTTTAGGTTTTAAATCAAAAATACTTTCAAGTATAGATTTTTTTTTTCTACTTTATAATTGAATTTATTTTTCTTTTTTCACTTTCAAATTTTAGTCCATTTTCTGATCTTTTTTGTGGTCAATATAGAAAGTTTTGTATTCTTTTTGCTTAAATTAAACTTGAGGCTTCGTTTGATGTGAGATGGAAAATCTGTAGGACATCAAATTCAATATTAGTGGGAAAATATTCAATTTGCAAAATTTGTGTGGTCTTTAAGATTGGAGAAAATAAAAAGATTAGATTGGAATGTGTAAAATGGATTATGCTTAGCGAACATATTAAAATATTTATTATGGATAATTCTTATTATATTTATTAATAATGTGTAATAATTTCATCTAGTGATATTATACAAAATAAATTTAATAAATATACTAGATATTTTTCACATATTAATGAACATATTTGTCAAGTATATTTATCAGAAAAGAAGGAAAATTATAAGAAAGGGCAATTAAGGAAATATAGTACTTGGGATCCGAGGTGGCATTATGGGGATCGTCGGTTTGTCGTTATAGTTGCTGACAAAGTACCCAATAATGAGTGGTGTCTGCGTGTTTTTCAGTAGTGCTTCTGCTGTTTCTTTTTTCGAGCCTTTTTCAACTTTGAATCTCTTTTTATTTTTGTTTTTTTTGGGAGATCAAAAATATTTTACTTTTTTTGGGACTATAAATTTCATGAAAAAAAATTTAAATTATTGTTATAATAACTTTTATATAAAATAATAGGGTTATTAATCATTCTAACTGTGGTGTGATTTTAATAGTTTTATGATATATTAATTAGTTATCTAAATACATTATTGAATGCATGAAATATCTCAATTTGAAAAAAAGTTGAAAATGATTGTAAGGAATGGAAGAACAATATTTACATAGACTACATATGATATGTTATGTATAAATGTGACGTCAAATGTTTAAATTTCTCTTCATTGACGTATCAAATAGGTATTTTTATATAACATTAACATGTCTTTTATACTGATTAGATACAGTAGTATATGAATATTTTTATTGTTTTAGTGTTTTGATTATGTTATTTAGATACAACTAATTAAATTAGTTGTGTTAGATTCATATTAAAAGTGCAATGTTTCTCAAACTCACTACAAACACAATAGAACATAGTGCTTGTGTTAACACATTTTCTTTCCAAAAACAAATCACTTATCAAAACACAACCATATTATAATATTATAGCTTTTTAAAAGAATAAATATATCTACACAAGATACCGAAGGCAACGTTCCAACAAACAAAATCTTTGCTTTTGACTATTGTGTTAAAAAAATTGTACTTAATAATAATTTGACCTTTGAATTCGAATGGAGCAACTTTAATTAGAGATAAATTAAATAACTACACTACTGTGTACTTAAATAAAGTTAAAAAAACTATTTTAAGTATTTTATTTTGTAATGTAATTATTTTATTACGCAACGATCTAGAGAACAACCATATTTCATGTAGCCTCTTTCCTTTTTCCCATTTAATATTGATAGAAATATACTATATGTTTTTATTGTTAATGTTTTAATAGAAAAAGGGAAAGAGGCTTCGTTAATAAGGGCATCTTAGCCACTGAAAATATATATCCCAACATAATTCATTTTCAAACCAACATATTCAAATTTCCACTCACGCATCCAATTAAAATTTTCAAATTTTATTCAAATATCATAACCTCAAGTTCTCAATAACTTTTACTATATTCTTGGAGGAAAAAAAAAAAAAAAAAAGGACGAAAACTTTCAATAAGAATTATCTGTCACAAATTGTATCAAAATCTCATTTTTCAATTTACTAACAACACCATAACATAACTATAGTGCACAAAGAATATAAATTATGAATTGAAAGATATAAGAATGGAGAATATTTGGGCCTGATTTATTGATCCGGCTTGGCATAAAAGTAGATCAAATTATTGGGTAAAGATAATCAATACTTGGTGGGCTTCGTTAAACTCTCTAGCCCAATGCTTTTATGTAATGGGCCATGATTCCTAGGTAAGGATGATTCTTAACTTTAACAATCTTCTCTGTCATTGCCATCTCGATTTAAATAAAATAATATAAACTAAATCAAATGATTTTTTTTTTACCCCTTCTTACATGCAACTCCAAAATTTTATTTTACTTGTAATATAAAATATGAGAATTAATAAAAAAAAAAAAAAATTTCAATATAATATTTTATATTTAATAAAATAAATCATTAATTTAACATTATTTTGCAACTTCAATCACCATATATTTTTCGGAGAAAACGTGTAGCACATCGTCAGTTTATATAAAATACAAAATCAAAGATAATGAAATTTGAACACGTGTAATTCATTGATATTGATGTGTGTGCATATGTAGTTTTCTGAATTAAAGTTAAGAGGAATAGAAACTGAATGGACTTTTTTTACTCAAATCGATATGTGGTAAAATGAAGAAAAACTCTTAATGTTGATGTGGAAATAATTTGATGATGTGGACTGACATGTGGATAGAGCAATCTGGATCAGTTACAAATTGGCTGGATCATAACTAACCAAATTAAATTAGTTAATTAGGCAGTAATCAGATTTGCATGAAAAAAACGAGTTTAGGGCTAATCTAAGGTTTTCTGTGCAAAACTCGATTTAATTAGCTAATGTTGTGGAGATTCAGTTGCGATTAGTTTCAATTGGCATAGGGCTTTTGTTCAGTATATAAATATGCATATTTGATTCTAGTTTTAGAGAGTTTCGTCGTGAGAGTTATGAGATCAGAAGTTTAGGGTTCTTAACTCTTTTTTTTTTTTCTGATTCTAATTTGAGGTTTTTTCGATCTGTACATTCTTCTTCATCAAATTCTAAATAAAGTTGATCTGTATTTGTGCACTCAAATTGATATAGTCGAACCACGTAAAATCTCTGAGTATTGATCGTTTTTGTTTTGATCTTCGAATTCGATTTCTTGAATACGATTTCTACAATTTCTTGAGCTGGGTTAATCAATTGATTTGGTGCGTATGTGAGCTGGTTTAAGAGTTCAATCTCTTACATGTGGATATCATGAAATTTAATTTTTTTTGTTTACCAGCATGGAAACACAAATCGTTGTAATTTAGTTTATTAAATAAATAAAACATTTATACTTATATTTTATATAGGTGTGCAGTGTGCATTTATATTAGAGGAAAGTATTCATTTTAGCATAAAAAATATAATTATATATTCAAATTACCATAATATATAATAGTATGCCACTTTCTACCACCAAATATAATAGTATGCCACTTTCTACCACCATTTTTGTCAAGGTCAACTTGATGATTGGACAATTATTATATTTTATTAATTAATCAATTTTATAAAATCATTAATTATTGTATAATTTTGCATCAATTTTCCACGTGTATTAATTTCAATTGACTCATGAATTATTGTTTAATTTTTTTTAAATATATCCACGTGTAAGGACCTATTGCAACAATTAATTGGGTTGTGACTATTACACCAAATTTTTTGTTTTGTTTTGTTCTCATTCTTCATTATTGTCTTCATTGAATTTGGCCATGCATGTCAATTAATTCGATTGATGACAGTGCACCAATTTTTTTGTTTTTTCCTTCTCATTATTAAGTGTGAATTCACTTTATACTGTGAAATCACATGTAATTTTCCTCCGTTTGTTCTTCTATATAGGTTGATAATTTCAGTAGGAAATTATCAGACAACATTTTGAAGAACAAAACATTCGAGTATTTTTTCCGACATTTTGGCTCTTCGAAGAGTGGAAAAATTATTGTTGAAATAAGAAAGGTATGTTTACTAGTTAATAATCCTCATTTAACCCTATTTTTTGAGAAATTAGGTTTAATTTGTTTTCATATATGCTTGAATTGATATTTGGAATGGTTAAACGTGTTTAATTTTTCATTTGATAGAGTTAATTTGTTTGAATATATGCTTGAATTTATGTTTGAAATGGTTAAACGGGAAAAAATCGACGTTTGAAATGCAATAAATTTTGATTTTATAGTGATTGTATAGAATAATCACGTTTAACACTGTAATGATAGTGTTAAACGTGAATAAATTGAAAATTCACGAGTAACCCTATAATTGAAGTGTTTTGAGATAGAGGGGTATTTTGGTAATTTGGTCAAAAGGTTGACTTTGACCGGGACTCACGACTCCCGGTGAACGGTATGTCGTTGGTGATGACTCGATAAAAAAATATGATGAAAAGAAACGGGATAGAAAACGAATCGAAAATTCACGGTTGGGATTTTTTCCCGGCGACGGGGAAAAAATACCCGTCGCCTCCCGGCAGCTGCCGAGAATTCTCGGCAGCGGGGGCACCCATGATCGGCAGCTGCCGAGAAATCTCGGCAGCGGGGGCACCTATGATCGGCAGCTGCCGAGTTTTCTCGGCAGCGGGGGGCGGGGCTTCCGGCAGCTGCCGAGAAAACTCGACGGGGATGGGCTACACGTGATTTTTGTGGGCTACACGTGAATATTTCAAAATTCACGTGTAGCCCACAAAAATCACGTGTAGCCCTTCCCCGTCGAGTTTTCTCGGCAGCTGCCGGAAGCCCCGCCCCCCGCTGCCGAGTTTTCTCGGCAGCTGCCGATAACGGGTGCCCCCGCTGCCGAGATTTCTCGACAGCTGCCGATCACGGGTGCCCCCGCTGCCGAGTTTTCTCGGCAGCTGCCGATCACGGGTGCTCCCGCTGCCGAGTTTTCTCGGCAGCTGCCGAGCACGCCTGTCCCCGCTGCCGAGAAAACTCGACCAGACGGGACAACACGTGATTTTTTCAAAATTCACGTGTAACCCTATAGTTTTAGGGCTACACGTGAATTTCACGTGTAGCCCTATAATTATAGGGCTACACATGAATTTTGAAACAAATCACGTGTAGCTTTGAAAAATTCACGTGTAGCCCCGTGTGGTCGAGTTTTCTCGGCAGCGGGGACGGGCGTGCTCGGCAGCTGCCGAGCACGCCCGCCCCCGCTGCCGAGAAATCTCGGCAGCTGCCGAGCACGCCCGCCCCCGCTGCCGAGAAAACTCGGCAGCTCCCGAGCACGCCCGCACCCGCTGCCGAGAAAACTCGGCAGCTCCCGTCAGCCGTCTCCCGTCGGGCGCGCATGCTCCCGTCACCTGCCTCCCGTCGGGCGCGCGCTCCCGTCACCCGGCTCCCGTCGGGTGCGTGCATCCAAACACTTGTCTCCCGTCGGGCGTGCGCTCCCGTCACCCGTCTCCCGTCGGGCGGGCCTGCTCCGGGCACCTGTCTCCCGTCGGGCGCGTGCTCCCGTCACCGGTCGCGCGCGCCCCATACCGCGCCTCGTTTTTTAAAATCCCGTTTAAAAAATATAATAATTAAAATTGGACAATTAAATTTCATATTGAATTATTTCCCCTTTAATAAATTTATTTAATCTCCGTTTAATAATCCGCACGTACTAAAAGTAATTTCCTAATCCGGCTTGCATAATATATACGTAATTTCAATTTAAAAATTAATAATCCCAATTTCAGAATTCAAGTAACATAATATCGTAATCGAACTTAAATTTTTGTACTAATTTTTTTAATATCCGTTTATTAATCAACACTTAATTTTGAAATAATTTCCTAATATTTTATAAATATTATGTAAATATGACTGAAAATAATCCTCTTTAATAATCCCCATTCCATAATTTTAACAACATAGTTTCCTCGACCCGTTTCGATTTTTTTTCTCGGTTTTTTTTTCTCTCCATTCAATATTCAACTCTTCACTCATTAATTATTTTCTCGAAAATCTCATGATGAGAAAATTGTATAATTATAATTGGACAATTACATATCATATTGAATTATTTCCCCTTTAATAAATTTATTTAATCTCCGTTTAATAATCCGCACGTCATAAAAGTAATTTCCTAATCCGCCTTACATAATATATACGTAATTTCAATTTAAAAATTAATAATCCCAATTTCAGAATTCAAGTAACATAATATCGTAATCGAACTTAAATTTTTGTACTAATTTTTTTAATATCCGTTTATTAATCAACACTTAATTTTGAAATAATTTCCTAATATTTTATAAATATTATGTACATATGACTGAAAATAATCCTCTTTAATAATCCCCATTCCATAATTTTAACAACATAGTTTCCTCGACCCGTTTCGATTTTTTTTCTCGATTTTTTTTTCTCTCCATTCAATATTCAACTCTCCATTCCATTTTTTTAGTTTCTAGGTTAAACCAACATTAGGTGTTCATAACACTGAGTCATGACTTCCATAATTAATTATTGTTGGTGTTTAGAATCGGCTATAGTTGTTGTTTTATTTTATTTGTTACCAGTTATGTGTTGCCTATTACGTGTTTCATGTTTCTCACCATTTTTTTTTGAATTTTTATGCAGCATAAAAAAAATGACTATTGAAGTTATTGTATGGTACGGTGGCTATTGGGAAGGTTTAGAATACACGAACGGTTTTGAAGAGGTCATTCACCTTCAGGAACGAACCCTATTTCAGTTATTGTCTTCCATTCATGAAGTTGTGGGTGCCGATATGACGCAGTGGGGTTATACGATTCACTCGCTGCTCGATTCTGCCGGAAGACTGAGGAAGATAAAAATAAAAAATACAGAAGTTTTGCAGCGAATTTTGGCCCAAATCGATGGGGCTCTTGTTGTTTTCGTTAGTTTGACGAGGTTGAATGTTGGAAGTTCAGGTGTTGTCGTGTCCCCCGAGCCGGATAATACACTCCCTAGTGTTGGTTCGTCTTATTCAGACATTCCAGAACACCATGTCACCCCAGATGAGTACAGTCAACCCAGTTGGGAAATTAGTCCATCGTTTTCTTCAACCCAAACGGATCCACCTTCATATGTCTACACCGACCACGGTCCCTATTTTGCTTCGGTTCCCCTTGGACTCCAATCCGACCCGGGTTTTCACGCAAGATGGGGAATCCCCACTGAAAGTGACACTACTCATTTTGCCAGTTCATCCGGAATGCAGTGGGCTTTCGGATGCCCAGATCACCTCCTTATTGTGTCCGATCAACACCGGAGCATTGAAAATGCCATCAACATTGCCTACCCAGAGGCGACTCATGGGCTGTGTTGCTTTCATTTACAGCAAAATTTGGCCAGGTATGGAGCACACCTAGTGGGACTTTTCAAGAGAGCTGCCTATTGTTATGATCGCGACGAGTTCGATAGGTACGTTACAAACCAATTCACTCGCAAAGTAAATTTGCATTTTGAATAGTCCACCTATACAAATTGACCACATCTTTTGACTTGTTTTTTCAGGTACATGAACAATTTGAACGCATCGGAGGTTCAGGGTGCGATAAACTCATTAAACAGAGCGGGGCAGAACAGATGGTCACGCGTGCATTGTCCGGTTCGTCGGTTTAACTTCATGACGTCAAATGCTGCCGAGACGTGGAATGCTCGCCTTCTTTGGGTGCGGAGGCTTCCCGTTTGTTCATTTTTAGAGGGGGCCCGAAAGATTATTGAGAAGTGGTTTTATGAAAGAAGCACGGCGGCTGAAGATAGAGAAGAATTCCTGACGAAGGCGGTGCACGATCGAGTTATCGAATACTTAAAGCTTGGCCGACATATGATTGTCGATAAGCTTGGACGGCACAAATTCAAGGTCACGGATCATTCGAGGATTTTCATCGTTGACTTGAACTCAAAAATGTGCGCATGTAACGTTTTCCAGAACGACCTGATACCATGCTCGCATGCCTGTGCCGCCATAAGGTATGTAATTCAGGTGACAATATGGTTTTGCTTCTTTTATTTGTTTCAATTAGAAATTATCTTACATCACTAGACGTACAAAACAATGCTTTGGCTGCAGTGTGGGGAACCAATCAGTTACTGAATACGTTTCTCCGTACTACACGACGGCTTCGTTAAGGGGAATGTGGTCTGGTGTCGTCACCCCTGTGCCCGACCCGAATGAGTGGAATGTGTGCGAGGAAGTTCGTAATGTACTTTGTCGGGCACCTGACAAACCAAGACAAGCTGGTCGCCCCAAGGGTAAACGAATTCCGTCAACAGGTGAGTTTTCTGGCCGAACGAGGGGAACAGGGCCATGTGGTCTTTGTGGCGGTTCCGGTCATAACATAAGTAGATGCCCCGAACATGTTGCACGAATATCTGAAGATCAGCCCCATGAGGGAGTCGGTGATGATAATCAGACAACAGGGCAGCCGCAAGTGAGGACGAGAAGACGCAAGAAATGCAGTTTGTGTCGTTCAGAAGATCATACTAGAAGAAAGTGTCCTCTCTATCAGCAAGGCAATCCTGAGGAGTAAGATGGCCAATATGTGTATAGTATGCCCACACATTCATCGTGATGCAAATCTGACCCCTGTGTTTTGTACCCTGGTGTCCTTGTTTCAATATGTGGATGTAAAATGTTTGATCACTTGTTTTTTTCGTAGACAAATAGTTTGAATCTGTAAGTCAGGTGAATATGGATTACGAACACAGGACTGAGCTTTTTTTTCATGCTCTCTGGAGTTTGACCGTCTTTTTTTCGTTTTTTTCGTCTTTTTTGGAGATTTTTCAGATGATTTCATTCATCTCTCCTTTTTTAACGATTTTACTATAAAAGTTTATGTTTTGATTTGAATATGTTAGACACACTTTTTTGGTGATTGTTCACATTATTTGTTTTCGGGACGATCACTGTCAAATTTTTACCCACAAAAAAATATGTCCACCACGGAATAAAGCATGCAAACACTAATACATTGAAACTGACGTTAGAAAATGAAATCAAACAAGCCTAGTATGCTCTGCAACACTATGTCGACGAGAAAAAATCACGAGCAACCGTGTCCCCATCGGTACTCCATCTATAGATATCGAAGCCCATCCTTCATCGAATCTTGTTTATACCCTCGTTCAAATAGGGTCTAGGCCAAATACGAGTTAGACAACACTCGATGGACATGAGGGCATATATGGCGCAAGAACTGTTGTCCGTCTGTACATAACATTTGGCCTCTTCTCCTGTGTACAACTCATACTCGAGGGGCATGGGAAACTCACGTAAGCCCTGTTCTCGTCTTCACTCATTGAAGGATGCGTGCTCAAATAGAGCTGGGAGAACACGTCTTAGTGGTAGTGTCTGTACCAGCCGACGTTCCTCCTTTATGTTGTCGTACGTGTGCCTCATGCTATCATACATGATGACACGTCCTCGATAAAGTTGAATCTCAACGGCCACCCAATGCTCGTTCATATTGATCACTGTAAGGACCTGCACCGCAGATATTATTAGTACGTATTTGAGCACATAATTTCTCCACGAATTAAATGAGAACCTTTTTAGTACGAGTATAGTAATAAATTATGCTCACACTATCCACGTAACTCCACCATGGTCTGATGCGGTGCCACCTAGGCATGTGACCTCGTAGGTAGGGCATTAATAGCTCTAAAGATGCAGCTGAGAAGTACTCCCTTTTCGGCGTGATGTTGTCCCTAATATGCTCGGGCTCGCCGGCGTGCGCCTCAGCGAAGGCGGCCTTACATTTTTCCTGGTCCGAAATTTGCAAATAATTGTTAGTACGTTTAGTTCGAGCTCGACCCGTGTAGAGTAATAGTAGGAGAAGGATCATTACAAAAAAATGTGTGTCCACTATCTGTATCCTGCCAGCCCACTTTTCATCGCGTTTGACATTGACGAACTTCGCACTGGACTGGAGGATGCCGAGGTATGCATCAATCGGCTGTGTAGACAAGGACCAACCATTACGATAGACTCAGTTTCAATCAGACGTGAGTTATAACAATGTGAACTGGCGGCGATGCCCACGCATTTTGTAATAACAATACGAACCTCAAAGTCGACGTCCACATCCGGGGCCACGAATTTACTGAAAAATTCTGGGTTTTCGGTGCAGCCGGACCCCACATTCAGCCTGAAATATGAACATGAACATTAGTATGTCATTCATTAGCAATAAGATATTATCGAGTGACGAAATAAGAAAGGGGACAAACTCTTCGGCGTTCTTTCCGCTGGCCATGTATCGCTCGAACTCCTCCTCCTTTGCCTTCTTTCTTGGTCGTCTTTCATTCTTTATGAACGGGCTGAGGACATATTTACTCGGAGCTCTCAGCCTAACACCATGGATGCCGGCACTTGTACTAGGCAAAATATTTGAAGAGCTGGCGGCCTCTGACCCATCATCCTCATTTCCAGCAGTCGGTGTGGTCTCCAAAAGGGTCCTGCCTGCTGTAGAAGTCCCCAAATCAAAATGAATCGGGGATATGTGTCCCTCGGGGTGGATCTTGTCTGAAGGTACGACGGGAGTCGTATCAGTGGGTACGTCGCCATGTGGACGATAGAAAGACGCATGCCATCCGGATGTAGGTTGAGAAGGGTAATACTGCTCGTCCGGTGGGTAGAACTGCTCGTGGTAGGAGGGTCGATTGTTGTAGTACTCCGAGATCCCATACTGGATCATGTTTGGAATCTCCAGCTCCAAACGCTCATACTCCTCACGTCTTCGCTCATCCACCTCATTGATCCTACCATCGACGTATGATCGAAGCTCAGAGAACTGGTCACCGACATACCCTCGCAATCCCGTAAGGCCTGCATTCACTGATTCGAAGCCTGTGCTGAACATGTTCCGGAGCTCGTCAAACATCACACCAACAGCAGGTGCAGAAGAATCTCCATAACCGGTGTGTGAGGGACCTGCCTCGTCGACGATAGGGGTGGTCTGGGGGGGATACGATGGCGACTGGAAACCACCGAAGTCATGAAACTGCTCGTCATATGGGGGACAACTCTCGATCGGACGGGAAGGTAGGCCGTAATCACTCTGCAATGGAATGTCGTGCAGGTCCAGAGAGACAGGGACATCAACATAAGTCGGTACGAGATCCTCCTCCTCCTCCTCCTGTACCCCCAATTCGTCGCCCGCCGGCACGTGTGACAAGGACCCACGTCGTCGAGTACTCTCGCTTGCAGTCAATGTGGGCCGGCGGGACCGCATAGTCCTCGACGCCTGGGGGGCCGCAATCATGCCTTCACTCAAGACGGCGGTGGGCCTCCGTGGGCGACCCCGTCTTGACTGGGTCGGCATCTGGACACCGTCTGCGAGATCCTGATCCAGGTATTGCAAGTACAATTGGCTCCTCTCACGACGCTCAACCCGAAGGTTCTCATGACACTCGAGACCCTGCAGTAGAGATAGTCACAATGCAATTTGTGAGTAAGAGAAATATAAATGCATGTAATCACATAGAAACTTTGCATTTAAGTAAAGGTGGTCTGAACAAACCTCATGATCAAGCTCCCTCGACACGTCCTCTTCTGGCCTTTTCGTCGACCACCTCAGAAGCCTCGGTAATACGTTGTGAGACTTCGAAAGCCGTTTCCCGGCATATACACCGGTGTATGGAATCGCCTCAAAATCCCATATCTGAAAAGATCGAAGAACATTTAAAGTTAATTGTCAAGTTCAATTATTGAAGCCTAGTATGAAACAAGACCAAATTATGATGTTAACACTAACCATTAGGGCTAACGAGAATCCATAGAAGTGGTACGAGGGGGGCCTGGTTGCAGTTGGCGGGGGCAGCGAAGCTGGTAGTTGGTTGATTTTGCCGAGAAGATGGAGATAAGAAATCTTACCCCAGGGAAAGCTCTCCCATCGATCCTCGTCCTCGACTAAATCCCAAACCCAAGGGTCAACTGAAGTGGTGAGTGGGTCAACTCCAAGCAAAACTGAGTAGAGGAGGATAATCTTAGCAATCTTCATCGTGTCATCAGCACGTGCTACAAACTCCTCTGCTCTAAACCGCTTAAGAAGATCCGCCACAGATATTCTATCCTCGCCTTCAGAAATTCGATAAAACACGCCATCCAACTGCTGCGGCCTCGACAGAACGATCGGCCTAAATGTAGAGTCACCAAACCGTAATCCCGTCACCAGGGCGAACTCAGTCCTACAAAATCGACAAAGCCGACGGTCTCCACCAATGTGAAACCACACCTCATCCGTCGGAGTATCGGGCCCACGCACCTCACGTGATATAAGGGCGTGTAAAAAGCTCTTGCAACTGTCATTCTCAGTTGCCCAGCGCAGAAAATGGCCGAAGCAGCTCGCCTGAAAATCGATCACACAATCGTCCTGAGTTTTTTGGAGGATTTGCCTTATGTATCCTAGTACTTGGACACGTGTGTACGAGTTAATGTATGCCAGCGTCGTCTGATACTCCGGACGCACCCAATCGACCTGAAAAGGAGAAAAGAACTGTTGGTCACATTAATTCATACATTAATATACAAAATGAAATGACATATGTGAATTAATATGATACGATGTTTCATGAAAAAAAAAGATATGAAACTTATAAAGGTTGGATTTTTGCTTGACCAAATTAGTAGAGCTGGATAAAACGTAGATTTATAAATTACATTAAAAAAATGCTAACCGACCATTATTATAAATTTAAAAAGTTTAAATGATCCAGTTAACTACGGAAACAATTAAATTGGGAAAAAAAACGAGTAATCCAAATTATGTTCGTATTATGCAAGACGGATGAATAAATTATTTTCATTACGTGCTGATTGTTAAACCGATAATAAAAAAAATCATTAAAGGGGAAATAATTCAATATAATATGTAATTGTCCAATTATAATTATTAAATTTTTCCATTATGAGATTTTCGAGAAAATAATTAATGAGTGAAGAGTTGAATATTGAAAGGAGACCAAAAAAAATGGGAAAAAAAAAATCGTAACGGGTCAAGAAAACTATGTTGTTATAATTATGGAATGAGGATTATTAAAGAGGATTATTTTCACTCATATGTACATAATATTTATAAAATATTAAGAAATTATTTCAAAAGTAAGTGTTGATTAATAAGCGGATATTAAAAAAATTAGTACAAAAATGTAAGTTCGATTACGATATTATGTTACTTTAATTCTAAACTTGGGATTATTAATTTTTAAATTGAAATTATGTATCTACGATGCAAGACGGATTAAGAAATTATTTTTAGTACGTGCGGATTATTAGACGGAGATTAAATAAATTTATTAAACGGGAAATAATGAAATATGATATTTAATTGTCCAATTACAATTATTAAATTTTTAAATCAGGAATTTTCAAAAAAATATTTAATAAGTGAAGAGTTGAATATTGAAAGGAGACCAAAAAAATGGAAAAAAATATCGTAACGGGTCGACGAAACTATGTTGTTATACTTATGGAATGAGGATTATTAAAGAGGATTATTTTCAGTCATATGTACATAATATTTATAAAATATTAGGAAATTATTTCAAAAGTAAGTGTTGATTAATAAACGGATATTAAAAAAATTAGTACAAAAATTTAAGTTCGATTACGATATTATATTACTTTAATTCTGAAATTGGGATTATTAATTTTAAAATTGAAATTACGTATATATTATGCAAGCCGGATTAAGAAATTATTTTTAGTACATGCGGATTATTAAACGGAGATTAAATAAATTTATTAAAGGGGAAACAATGAAATATGATATTTAATTGTCCAATTTTAATTATTAAATTTTTTAAACGGGATTTTAAAAAACGAGGCGCGGTACTGGGGCGCGCGCGACAGGTGACGGGAGCACGCGCCCGACGGGAGACAGGTGCCGGGAGCAGGCCCGCCCGACGGGAGACGGGTGACGGGAGCGCACGCCCGACGGGAGACAGGTACCGGGAGCACGCACCCGACGGGAGCCGGGTGACGGGAGCGCGCGCCCGACGGGAGGCAGGTGACGGGAGCATGTGCGCCCGACGGGAGACGGCTGACGGGAGCTGCCGAGTTTTCTCGACAGCGGGTGTGGGCGTGCTCGGCAGCTGTCGAGTTTTCTCGGCAGCGGGGGCGGGCGTGCTCGGCAGCTGCCGAGTTTTCTCGACAGCTGCCGAGCACGCCCGCCCCCGCTGTCGAGAAAACTCGACCAGACGGGGCTACACGTGATTTTTTCAAGGCTACACGTGATTTTTTTCAAAATTCATGTGTAGCCCTATAATTATAGGGCTACACGTGAAATTCACGTGTAGCCCTTAAATTATAGGGTTACACGTGAATTTTGAAAAAAACACGTGTTGCCCCGTCTGGTCGAGTTTTCTCGGCAGCGGGGGCGGGCGTGCTCGGCAGCTGCCGAGTTTTCTCGACAGCTGCCGAGCACGCCCGCCCCCGCTGTCGAGAAAACTCGACCAGACGGGGCTACACATGATTTTTTCAAGGCTACACGTGATTTTTTTCAAAATTCATGTGTAGCCCTATAATTATAGGGCTACACGTGAAATTCACGTGTAGCCCTTAAATTATAGGGTTACACGTGAATTTTGAAAAAAACACGTGTTGCCCCGTCTGGTCGAGTTTTCTCGGCAGCGGGGGCGGGCGTGCTCGGCAGCTGCCGAGTTTTTTCTCAGCAGCTGCCGAGCACGCCCGCCCCCGCTGCCGAGAAAACTCGGCAGCTGCCGAGCACGCCCGTCCCCGCTGCCCAGAAAACTCGGTAGCTCCCGTCAGCAGTCTCCCGTCGGGCGCGCATGCTCCCGTCACCTGCCTCCCGTCGGGAGACGACGGGGATTTTTGCTCCCGTCGCCGGGAACGCGCAACGACCTTTTTTTTTGATTCGTTTTCTATCCAAATCTCGTTTTTTTTTTCATCATACTTTATCATCGGGTTTTCGCCAACGAGATAGTGGGTCCCGGTCAAAGTCAACCATTTCACCTAATTACCAAAGTACCCCTAAATCTTAAAACACTTAAATTATTGGGAAAAAAATTCCCATTTTTTTACAGTATTTTTGATGAATTATTCCCTAAAATTACAGTGTTAATCTTGAATTATTAATTATAATTACACGTGATTAAACATGCATATTTTCGATTAAACGTGATTATTTTCGATTATGGCCATTTAACCCTTTCAAACATCAATTCAAGCACATATTCAAACAAATTAACCCTATCAAATTCAAATTTAAACCCAATTAACCATTTCAAACATGAATTCAAGCATATATGAAAAGAAATTAAACCTAATCCCCAATTAATTTGGGGTTCAATTGGAATTCAAATCCACGTTTAACCCTCTGTTTCTTCAACTAATACTCAACAAATTCGAAGTATTAAGACATATTTCCAACAAATTCAACAAAATTTCAACAAATTCTCAAGAAATTTCAGAAAATTCGAAACTTAATGTCAACAAATTTGTGAAAAAACGAGGGATAAATCACTAACCTCTCATTCTTCGTTTGACATCTTCGTCTTACACGTGAATTTTCACCAAAAAATCGAAGCTTTACACGTGAATTTGAGCTCAATTTTTGAGCTCAAAAATGGGGGAAAAACTGGTGTCTTGCAGCGGCTGTTCGTGCGTTTGGAAAGGGAGAGAAAGTGAGAGAAAGGGTTTGGGGGTGGGGTAGGTTAGGTGAGAGAAATTCCACTTTTGTTGACTCATTAAACATTCTTTGACTAATTGTTATTGGGTAATAATTGCATAATTCAAAGTCAATCAAAAATGGTGGTATTTTTGGCCATACTTTTAAATTTGATGGTATAAACTATCTCACTTTTATTTTTAATGGTAAAAAAACACCTATTTTATTTTTGATGTTATTTTGAGTCATATTTTATAGTAATTTTGGTAATTTTGGTTGCTATCCCTTTATATTACTCTTAATAGTTGTTGCGGTCTTCATTTGATTAAATCACTGAGATTTGTCCTGTCACATTCAGAACATTGTGGAAGATAATTTAGAATAATCAAAAAAAAAAAAAAAAACATGCAGGATAGACATCCACGTGTTCTTTTATTTCTTTGTTAAGTACACATATATCCAAATCCAATAATTCATTTGTATAAGACAGGTCACACTCACATTTACGTATTTATTCGGATGTCAGCTTTCTGAGTAGGTTTTCAATTTTGTTGTCATGATCATATATAATTTAATCATCAATTTTTTTTTTTGGTAAATCAATTTGTATGAATAGTATAGTATAAGTCCTTTTTTTTTTTTCTTTTTTATTTATTTATTTTTAAATATAATAGTGTCATTCTATTTCTTAATTCACGTTTTCAAGGAGAAAATCCTTTTTTGTTTTCTTCTTTGTTTTTCTTATCAAATAACATAGTCATATTATGAAACTATTCTGAATTGAAGTAGAATTTTGGTTAAACTAAAATTAGTGTCAAATGCAGAAATAATTGTAGATAAGGTTCAGATTTAGTACATTGTTTTTAATTATTTAATAATTTATAGATTTTATGATTATTTTCAGATTTTATGAATTTTTTTGATAGCTGCTAGATTATATTAAAAATCAGATTTACTTTTTAAACAATATTTTTTCTTTTAATTTCTTAATATAATTTCATATAAGAATATTATGTGGCCAAATTAGTGCATGTGGGAGGTGCATGACAGCTGCTTTAGCCTAATTGAAAGATCGAACAAAAATTGTCCTTTTTTAATAAGATTTTCAATTTATAAGCCCATAGGGATATCATTGTGAAAATGCTACACACCTACAATTACATGGGGAAGAAAAAACAATGATCCCATATTTTAATTCCATTGGTATTTCATTCTATTATATAATTATTTAGTTTTATCAAATAAAATTTAGATTCAAATGAAATCTGATTTTTTTTAATGACAAGTTAAAGAAGTCAACGAAGAATAATTAAAACGCTAACATATAACTTTTTTTGTACATCAACACAAAAGAGAATTATTTTAACATAGAATAAATAAACAAACAATTATATCGTGGTTTTCTTAAAGTTTAGTTAAATTAAATGTAGTATTGTATTTATGGTGAAGTTAGGTTACATTTTATTTGCCACAAATAGATGAAGAGAAATAAAAATATAATAGGTGGTTTGGAGTTGCCGTGGTGTGAGGAATTAACAAGTGAAGGGTGGTACACATAAATAATGTTTCTTGAGAGGCAAGACAGCATATCCAATTAATATTCTCTCTCTCTCCACCTTTTCCACTTACCAAGAGACATTGCCACCTCACCACCCTCACCCCACTAACCCTATGCCCATCAAATAAATCCATATCTCTATTTGCAAATTAAATAGTATTATTTTAACACATGGGATTTTGTGTGACAGCAGAAGATCATAGTTTCTTTATCCATTCATACATTTACAATTAATTCTAAAGTCCTGGAAGAGATTTAGTATAACAACATTTCAAATTTTAAAATTTTAATCTATGTTTGTTTTTATATCTCAATAAATATAAAAATTATTATTTATATTACAATTATTATTTATTATTAAATATATTTTTTCATAAAAAAATATTACATTAATTATTTTTTCATAATAAAATATTATATCAACCCATCTTTTCCAATATCGATTTGAGATTTCTATTATAATCTTTCTCAAACAATACCCTTAAGTTTTCACATGAGTGAAATTTCAGCTATATTATATATTAATGAATGAATAGTAATGAACTTCTTACTCTCAGATTTCAGAATCAGGGGATTCCAGACATAATAATACTATTTAATAGACAATTACATGTTATTAATACTGATTATTACTTTTAGTTATTCTACTTGCCAGGAAAGAAGTGTAAGAAGATTGAAACTATTCAATTAAAACAATTTAATATGATCGATTTCAACGAGCCCTAAATAAACTACGTATGGCTGGAAGAATCCAACGGATATGCCTTTAAGATGCTTCCTCTAGGACTTAATTAGTAATCACAGTTAATCCTCGTACAGGGATACATAATAGAAACCCGGAATATCCTTGTCCACTACCCTGACTTCTTTATCCCGTCAAACAAACACCCATTAATGTTTTATCTCAACCAATTATTTACTTTTCTCTCGAATGTTCCTTCACTATTCCTGCCATTATTGCCATTTTTTAGGCTAACTGCTCTTTTTCTAACCTATTTATCGGGTTCTTTCTTTATATAAAGGTGTGAGCCCAATAGCATTATCCGTATTCGGGAATTGAACATTTAAAAAGAAAAAGAAAAATGAATTCAGGTTTTACGAGAATGAAGAGAGTGACTGACCCGTTAGATGATAAGGCGAAGGCGCGGATCGTCGGCCGGGAAGGAACCGGACCGGATTACGTCAGCAGCGGCAGCGATTACTCTGCCCAAGCTGATGATGAAGCCACCTCGTCGTGCCTCTCCGAGCTCTTTTTCGGTTTCAGCTTTGATGACTACGGAGGATCGTCGCCGGAGAGCGGCGACTCGGATTGTGAGCGCGATCGGTCAATGTGTGAATCGAGTTGCGTGAATTTTGATAGGATCAAACCGATTCTGCAAAATCAGAATGATGCGTTTATGAATGTGCTTAGGGCTCGGGTTTGGAAATCTGTGCAGATTTTTTCGTGCGCGAGATCGAATAAGCAGATCGTGCGGAGGAATGCGATGTCGTATTTGAGAAATTGCGGTTACAATGCGGCGATTTGTAAGACGAAGTGGGAGACTTCCGGTGGACTCACCGCCGGGAGCTACGAGTTTGTCGACGTTGTCCGGCCGGAGTTTTCTACCAGGTACTTGATCGATTTGGATTTCGCGGCGGAGTTCGAGATCGCGAGGCCGACGAACTCTTACGAGCTTCTGCTGCAGCAATTGCCGAGAGTTTTCGTCGGAACTAGCGAAGATTTGAAGCAGATTTTGAACGAGGTGACCGCCGCCGCGAGGCGATCGTTGAAAAGCGGAGGGCTCCACCTGCCGCCGTGGAGGAAAAACCGTTTCATGCAGAACAAGTGGCTTGGTCCGTACCGTCGGACGACGAACATATTTCCGGCGTCATTCTCATCTCCGTCGGCGGCGAAGCAGGGTTACGGTATCAAGTGCCGCGCCGTCGGTTTTGACGCTGCCGTTAACGGCGGCCATGTATTGTTTCCCGCGACAGCCCGTACGAGATGATTGTGATGGAATATTAAATTAATATAGACTTGTAATTATGTGAAATATTAAAAATTAAATTTGTCCTTTTTGGGGATAAAATTATTATTTTAATATATTATTATCGTTTTGAGTATGTGACGCGGCGAGAACAAGTTGTATTTATGCGTGATGAGCATGCCTCACGTGTCAATACAATCTAATGGGAAATCAGAAATACTATGAGTTATGGAAATTATTTTTAAGCAAATTATTCATGGTGTTACCCTAAAAAATAATTATATTAAATAGTGCTGAAATACAACATTTGTATCATAACTGTCTGAATTTGGTCAGCTCCTTTCATGGTAGGTCTTTAGCACTTGATTCCCCAAATTTATTTAGATCTCCAACTTAGTTATAGGATAAACAAACAATATCATAAAACATCAAATTCTAAAGGACAATAATAGTAATTATAATTCATGGATGAGACTTTTTTTTCCTTGGTATTATTTGCAAGGTTTACAAGCTAATCATACTTCTTTTCACAAATTGATTTTTTTTGTTGATAATATCTTGTAATAATCGATCTAATCATATTAATTTTGACTTTTTTAATTTGAACCTTAAGAAATACGTGACCCTCATTCCTTCGATTGCTTCAATCAACACGGAGGATTTATATATCATAAGTACACTGTCGTCACTTTTTGAGAGACATTGAAAAAAAAAAAACTTGTCACGTTTGATCAATTTGAGGAATTGATCACTTATCTTATTTTCTTGCATCCCAACCTTCATTAACACAACATTCACCTTAAATTTCCCTTTGTTATGTGGTAATGAATCCCCAACCAATTTGGACCTCAATAAATTATCTTTGAGACAATTTATAGCATATTTTATACATACTTCTGAATTCTGATGGACCATATTTTTCGAGCAGAAGTAATCTTTGAGTATGAATGTCGATTTGATCAATTATAGATTTTGTGAATCTTAGACGATTCTATCGGATCACGACATGTGGAAAAAAAAAAAAAAAAAGGCAAACTATATTCTTACTTCAAAAAAAAAAAAATTTGTGAAACTTGTGTTTGTGCGAGACATTTGTGTTCCGAATTCCGATTTCTGTATTGGCCAACTTTTATTGCCTTTAGTTTTAAAATTAGATGACAATTTATTTTAAGATTATTTTTGGTTTTTTGTTTATTGGTACACGTAAAATTAATTTATTACTCTATATTATTTGGTACAATCAATTTAAAAATGTCCAGTTGGAAACTGTAAGATGCCAAACAATGTGTTGGAATTGTAGCTGATGCATTTGATTTTTATTTTTTATTTTTTATTCGGAGAAGATGAATTTGATGTATTGACAACACATATTTTCATCTGTCTTTTATATATATATATATATATATATATATATATATATATATATATATATATGACTTTTGAATCTATAATTCAAGAGAGAGAAAGAGAAAAGGGTTGGGGTTAAAGGAAGAAGATAAGACTAATATATGCTTTTGGCCTTTGGTAGTTTGCATTCGTTTAGGGTTGCTGACCCTTTTCTTTTACTTGGGGCTGCCTTCTTCCACTTCTTGCATTCTATTTCTTTCTGTTTTTGTTATATTTTAACAACAATAATCTTTTATTGAACTTCAAAAATACATGTTACCTACATCTTAACAATATTATTCTAAACACATGATATGATAAAATTAAAATATCGATAAGATATATTTTAAGTCAAAAGTAACACAATTTGCTAGTCACACAAGATCTTATATTATACTAGGGCACAAAAGCATGGCATCAATGACATCATAACATACCCTTTAAATACGATATAAGGTTAAAATACATTAGGAAACAGAGCATCAAGCCTGAGTTATTTTCTGGCATACAAATCGCATAATTCTTGATTCAGTTGAACACGATTCCATTCACTGTAAGATAATTTGCATCCTAATCTTGGATCCAATCCAACTCCAACGGATAAAATGGATCTCATGATATTATCCAATGCATTGCATCTATAAATTATGGTTCAAAGTAAAGTAAAAATCAAGAATCAACAATGTGGAGGGCAGGCACCATTGTTAGTATGTTGGGAACTTAGAATCTACGTCATGTGCCCACGATTCAAGCCCTCCGACAATGTCTTTAGCTGAAGAAAACCCCATCTTACGAAGGTAATCAACTGCCCTCTGTGAATCGTTGCCTCTTCTGCAAATCACATACAAAGAAGCATCGTTGGTCTTGTTCTCTTCCAAGGCAGATGATATTTCTGACAACTTTCCTTCCAAGCTTGAGAGAGGAATGTTCAAGGACTTGGGGAGAGAGATGATTTTGTAGTGATGTGCAGGTCTCACATCTACCAATACATGCACCTCGCCTTTCACATTTCTCTCGTTATACTCCTTGCTGGTTATTCTAGCCTCTTCTGGAAGCAGGTGCAACCTCAATGGGGACTGCATATTAGAAGCATGAAATGAGACAAGATGAGCTTAGTCTTCAGATTAGGTAAGTCTGATCATAAGCCAAATCAAAGAATATAGCAGAAATATGAGCAATCAAGAAACTAACAGATTTTTATTTCTAGAAACCAGTAGGAAAAGGCAAGTAATCAATATAATAAACTAACAGTTAATTTATTTTCTTAAATTTTGAGACTCAATGCAGAGAAGAGGTAATTATGATGCCAGGATATCAGTTTCTGTGAAACATCCAAATAAGTGTGAACATTGGCAAAGGATTAAGCATCACCCACAGTGAAACATACATTAAGGGTTAGTCATGGTGGAAATAAACAGAGTCCATGATCATTGGTAGTATTCACAGCATTTACCCTTCTCTTAATAAGTAGATGTCTTTGGCTGTAAGTTTTAAACAATGTTATACACAAGAACATGAAAAAGATAATCAACAAAGTTCCGCACCGTGGATAGTGGAGATTGAGTGAACTTCTCATAGTCAAATTTACGGAATTGCTCTTCTGTCAGTGTTGCATTTTCCCCACAGGCTTCACACTGTAATGACCTTCCTCTGATTTTCACCTATAATATTTAGAGGCAAAGATTTAGAACAATGGTATGGTTTTACAAAGATTAACGATAAGTTTATAAGCAGAAATTAAAAGGAAATAGGAGCTAAATAAGTTTGCCTACATGTGAACTCCTCATCATATTGTACCATGAGCAAACAATAATTTAAATTGTGGAGGAACTCACATGTTTTCATGCTAAGTGTTGAAAAATCAAATAAATTTTGACTCAATGTGAGAAACATGACAAGAAACATACAACACGAATTCGAGCAGAATGTGCATCAAAGAGAAGCATCCTTCCTGAAAGTGGTTCCCCAACAGCACCTGCAACTTTAATAGCCTCCAGGGCCTGGAGACACCCAATAATGCCAGGAACTGTATTCAAATGCAAAAAGTAAGTAAACAACAATGAAATGACACAAAACTTTAAATTCTGAAAAGTTCACTACATCTAGTCTTTGAACATATTTTAAATTTTCATGCAGACCAGTAAATATCTAAAACCATAAGTAGAAATGATACATGTTCATCATACCTACTCCAAGAACTCCACTGTCCGAACATCTCTGACAGGCTGTTGTAGGTGGTGGAGTAGGGAATAAGCATCGATAGCATGGACCTCCACTATAATTGTAAACAGTTAGCTGCATAAGCAAACAAGAATGGATAAACAATATAGCTAATTGGTAAGAGTATCTTTCACATTGAAGTAAAATAATGCGAGTTTAGCATAAAGGTTGTCAACAGTAACAAAACGGTAATTTATTGCCCAAAAAGCACACACCTGTCCTTCTAGCCCGAGTGCAGCTCCGGAGATTAGAGGCTACAAACATAACCAGAGGTCTCTCATTAGAGGGGAGGTTCAAATGCAAATAAATAATAAGATTATATTGGTAGTTTTAGAAACAAAATTGACATCTATCATTGAAATGTGCTAATACATGCAACCAATTACTAGTCCCTGGAGTAAAATGAAAATTAAGACACTCCTCTAAATATAGAGCTTCACAACTCCTACCACAGTGACAATAACAGATTGAATTCGACTCATGATGGACATTGATGCAACATGTAAAGAAGTGCAGAAATGAATAGACATCCCAGTGACTAGAAACAAATATGTTTGTATCACATTTCTTATAATCATAATTCACTCAAAAGAAGAGATAGCAAACAGCTCCTCACCTTTCCCAACACCACACAGCAATCGTTGATCATGTAACGACTAGGTACATTATCGGTTGCATCTACAACAATGTCATACCTGTTATACAAGGAATGCCCCCAAGACAAATGTCAATCCATTAGTAACTACAAAAGAAACTAACATGCTGTATGATGAATCAAAATACATAGGAAACATCATACTTTCTCATTATCTCCAAGGCATTTGATGTCCGGAATGCTTCTTTGTGCTCTACTATCTGGACAGTAGAGTTAATCCTGGAAAAAAACAACATCAAGATAAATAAAAGGTAAAACAATGAATTTTCACAAGAAACAGTGACTTGTCAAAATTTTGTACACAAAAAATACTATTGAATCCTTTCATTGTTGCTTTACTACAGTCAACAAAACTAATAAATAAATGAACTTGTAGCATACGCGCGACATGCAGCAGCAGCAGACTCTACTTTTGATCTTCCAATATATGCTTCAGTATGAATTATCTAGAAAGCAATGGCGAAAATCAGTGTATAGCCCCATAGCAATCAAGATCATCTCAAACAAGGATAAGAGCACAATGTACATTTCCCCAATTACCTGCCTGTGCAGATTGTTAAGCTCCACCACATCATGATCAACAATACCAATACGGCCTGAAAACATGCCAATCCAAAACATACAACACTCAGTTCACGCCTAATAATAGGAAAACCAATAACCTTCAATTAGATTTTTTATCCACAAAAACACACACACCGATGCCACAAGCCGCAAGGTAAAGCAGAGCGGGTGAGCCCAAGCCGCCGGCGCCAATAACCAACACGGAAGACTTCAATAGATTAGCTTGTGCTTCAACTCCAAAGGAAGGGAGCAATAGATGGCGGCTGTATCTGTAGATCATATCAGCCGACAATTGGCCATTGAAAGTCGTTTCTATCGGCGTGGAAGAATTGGTGTTCGTGCTTCCATCTTCAGAGCTATAAGTATTGAGCCGAGCTTGCAGAGTTGATAAACGGTCCTCGATTTCCGCCTTAGCCTTCTGTAAAGACTCAATTTCCCGGCGAATATCCAACGCCGTTTCCCCTACTCCGTTGGAATCCATGGCCGTTTTTCTGATTCAATAAGACTGCAATTACACGGTTAAAGAACTTGAACTGTACTGAAGTTAGGGTTTTCAGGTTAGTATAAGTTGCATTTGAATTCAAATATAATAAAGTTGAAATTTACCATAAGAGTCAAGATTATTTTATGTATTAGTTTATTTTTTTCTTTTATTTCTATAGTTTTTATGGTACTTTTCTTTTCATGTTTTAATCTATATATATATATATATGTGTATATATACATATATATTTTTTCTTGAAAAAAGTTATTGTTCGACTTCCAACTACGGCTTCTATAACAATTTCGATTCGGTGTAAATTGAAAGATGAAACTCGATTTTGATTATTCATGGAAGGAGTTGAATGCTGGATAATTCATGTTTGTGATCATAATACGGCATGATATTTTTCTCATAATTTTAAATCGAATCGGCATATACAAATCAATGTATAAGTAAATTTAGAATTGCTATTTTTAATATTAGAATTAATTATACATAATTAATTTGAAGTTGAATTTGATTTGATTTTACAGTTACTAAATTAATTTATTTCATAATATGGAAGGTCGGAAATCAATTTACTAAAATTTTTTTTTCCTAAAAATCAATAGTTGATATCGAATTATTTATATTTTTTGAATTTCGTTAAATTCATTTTAAGATTTAATCTGGTAATCAATATACAATGTCGAAGGGACGATGAGTAGGGATTATAAGACTTTGTCATCTAACACCTTTTTTTTTTAAAACCATCTATTGTTTATTTATTTATTATTTTTTTGATTTAGTGTCTGAATATTTTGAAACTATCAATTAGAGACCTCAAAATATTAATCCGCTTAAACGAACTTTATGCGTGATTAACCATATTTTGTTGTATATATTTTTATTTCTACGAGTGTTTCATTAGATGATGTTATTCTATTTTTAAAAAAAAATTCTCCTTCCATAATCAAAATATTGTTGTTTTTTAACATATTTAAAGAATACACTCACACCAACTGAAATATAGTTTTTGATAGATCAAACATTAAAGATAAAAAATGAACTTATAGTTGATAAATTGTGAAAATGTGATCAATATATATATATTATTTATGGTGATGTTATATTAGATTAAATTGATGATGAAATGATTGTGCAATATTTCAATATTATAATATTTTATCAAGTTATTATTATTTAATTACTTAAAATTTCATCATTTCTTATTATAGTTATGAGTTTATGTATCTGCTACAAATGATATGACAATAGTGCACAAATTATGAAGACCCCTACATATTTTAACCAAAAAAAAAATGTGATAATTTGGATGAGATATGTTTTGTTCCTATACGTTTTTTTTTCTTCCGTCCCCCATATATTATATCTTTTTTTCGCTTTCTGTACGTTCCTTTTTTATTTAAGGGAACTTTTGGTTTTGGACCTACACTTTATTATTTTACAACATTTGTTCTTGACTTTTTACCCTCATTTTTTTAATTAAAGGGGCAAAAACGAGAAAGAGAAAAGCACAGGGGGTAAAGAAACTAGAAAATAAAATATAGGAGGCCAAATGTAAAAAATCTGAAAGTACAAGGGGTTAAAAAAAAAAAAATTAAACAAAGAAAAAAAAAAAAATATGAATATGTGGAAGAAAGAGGAGATTGTATAATCTATATTTAAATGTTGAAATTATTCAGGTAATGAGAGTTAGAGAAATAATGCATTATCATTAGATAGAAGCAAAAGACAAATATCAACTACCATAACGACCTGACCGTCCGCTTCTCCTGTTCTCCCCACCACTCTCTCCTGTCTTATGCCAGGTGGGAAGACAGAGAACCACCACCACCACCACTCTGACCACCCCCACCCACCGGAGATAACCAAACCGCCACCGGAATGCCTAAAAAGAGGCACATTCCCCTCTCTTGCAACACCCTTTTTCTCTTGACCGCCTTATTGGCCGCCAACATCCACCATGTCTCCGGTGATGATGCGGCTGTCATGGACAAGCTGGCCAAATCTCTCGACCCCACCCCCTCCGGCTGGACGGGTCCTGCCTTCTGCAAATGGCCAGGCGTTAGCTGTGATTCATCCACCAGAGTCACCTCCATTAATCTCTCTTCAAAATCTCTCTCTGGAAGATTGCCACCAGAGATTAACCAGCTTTCTAGCCTGAAATTCCTCAGCCTTCAACGAAACCGCCTCTCTGGGCCATTGCCGCCTTTGTCCAACCTCGATTCCCTCGAAGAAGTCAATCTGGATGAAAACGCTTTCGATTCCATACCTCCAGGTTTCCTCTCAGGCTTAACAAGTCTGCAATCTATCAGCATGAACAATCTCTCTAGTCTTCCACCATGGACATTGCCTGATACCCTGAAGGATTCAACTTCTCTCACTAGCTTTATCGCGAGCAAGGTAAATATCATGGGACAGATTCCTGACATTTTTGGATCCTTGCCTAATTTCCAGAACCTGAGGCTTTCCTACAACAACCTCACAGGGTCGTTGCCACCGTCGTTTGCCAAGTCGGGGATTCAAAATTTATGGCTGAACAATCAGATGAATGGACTTTCGGGGTCGATAGATGTTGTTGGTAGCATGACAAGTTTACAAGTTCTTTGGCTCCATGCCAATCAATTCTCAAGGCAAATTCCTGATCTCTCGGCCTGTACAGAGCTGTCTGATCTCATTCTCCGTAATAATCTTCTCACCGGTGTGATTCCTGATTCGCTTACTAAGCTTCCAAAGCTTAAGAATATTGCTCTGCAGAGCAACCATTTCCAGGGACCAATGCCGAGTTTCAAGCCAGGTGTTCAAGTGAGTCTTGGGACGGAGAACCATTTCTGCCAATCTACCCCGGGCCCCTGTGATCCTCAGGTTACTGCATTGCTCGAGGCTGCTGAGGCTATGAACTACCCGATTGAGTTGGCAGACTCATGGGAAGGAAATGATGCATGCAACCAGTGGAAGTTTATAACATGTGAAAAGGGACGTGTGGTTACAGTCAATTTTGCGAAGCAGAATTGGGTTGGAATGATATCACCTTCTTACGCAAAATTACCTAGTTTAAAATCATTGTTTTTAAATGACAATAAACTTGTGGGCACCATACCTAAGAGTTTGACGAGTTTACAGCAGCTGCAGATTCTTGATCTCTCCAACAACAATATTTCTGGAAAAATCCCAGAATTTGCTCCTTCTGTGACTGTGAAAGTCTCTGGAAATGAATTCATCGGGAAAGATGTGTCGATTACTTATCCAGGAGGACCAAACAATGCAGCAAATGGTGGAACCAAATCTTCTATACTGATCATTGGTCTCACCCTTGTCTTTGTTATTATCATTGCAGTCTTGGTTTTTGTGGTATACAGATGCTGCTTTAATGAGAAAAATAACAGGATCAATTGGTTAATGAAAGGAAATGGAGTAAAAAGCATAAAGCAAATGAAGAGCAACATGGATCAGGTAAATAATAGTGTAAGAAGCGGCACTCCCAGTGGTTCTAGTGAAAGTCCTATCAAATCAGGTGGAAACAGCGATTATTTCATATATGATGGGGGGAATATTATCATACCAATTGAAGTTATCCGGCAAGCAACAGATAATTTCAATGAAAACAGAATAGTGGGAAAAGGAGGATTTGGCATTGTGTATAAAGGGGAGCTCCATGATGGCACTAGAATAGCAGTGAAGAGAATGGAATCCTCTGTAATAAGCACCAAGGGACTTAACGAGTTTAAGGCTGAAATAGAGGTCCTCACAACAGTCAGACACCGGAATTTGGTCAGTCTTCATGGCTTTTGCAGCAACGGTAGCGAGAGGCTATTGGTTTATGAGTACATGCCACAAGGTTGTTTGGGCCATCATCTGTTCCATTGGAAAGAAAATGGAACTATTCCTCTCACTTGGAATCAGAGGATGAATATAGCACTGGATGTTGCCAGAGGGGTTGAGTATTTGCATACCATGGCACAGCAGAGCTTTATTCACAGGGATTTGAAACCATCAAACATTCTTCTTGGAGATGACATGAGGGCTAAAGTCTCTGATTTTGGCTTGGTCAGACCTGCCGCTGATGGCAACCAGTCAATAGAAACACGACTAGCAGGAACCTTTGGTTATCTTGCTCCAGAATATGCCGGTATGTACTGGTTTCTGCATCATCTTATACAAGAACAAAAGTATTCCATAAGCCATAATTGAAGTCATCTATAATACAATACATGCATCTACACTATTTATACGTGCAATTGGCAAAATGCGATAAAGACAGAGTGGAATAATATCTAATATGTAACCATTTAATTGAATAAACAGCCACAGGAAGAGTTACCAGAAAAGTCGATGTGTATGCCTTTGGGGTGATCCTGATGGAAATCATCACAGGGAGAAAATCCTTAGATTGCTCCCTGCCAGAAGAAATAGGCCACCTGGTGACATGGTTCAGGCCATTCCTCCAAGACAAAAACCAATTAAAAGAAATTGTGGACCCCGTCCTCCACTCAGTCATGGATGAAGAGATCTTCCAGAGCATCTGGAAGGTGGCTGAGCTGGCCGGGCACAGCACAAGTAGAGAGTCCCACCAACGGCCCGAAATGAGCCATGCTGTCAACGTGCTGTCCTCTCTGGTGGAGCAGTGGAAGCCAGCTCCAGATGAAGAAGATAGCTTCAATTTAGACTTCAACATGAGCCTCCCACAAGTCTTGAACAAATGGAAAGCCAACGAGGATACATCCTCTACAATGTCCACCGATTATTTCAACAAGACTACTACTAATTATGGCACCAGCTCCAACAGCAACAGTGGCAAACATGCATAACCTAATTATATATTTCATCAATTGTTTCTCACCTGAAATCACACTTATCATTTCCTTTGTAATTTTGGGATGCTATTTGGTTCATTCATTTGAGGTAAAATGTAGATGCTGTAAGAGATTTACAGTCTTGTGTTCTGTTTCACTTTCACATTAAAACTGATCTTCGAAGAACATGGATGATAAACTCTTTATTCTTCAATTTTTGTAACAACATCGAACGAATTTAAACATAAAGCAAGGGTTCCAACTGTATGAGGCAACAGCCAAAAGATCAACGTGATTCATAATCTTACTAACTTCAGTAAATACAAAAGGGAATATATATATGGAGTATCTGTGCTTACAGGAATTCATTCCAAACATCTCACAAATATTAAACATATTCTACTAGCGGTAAGGGTCTGCATCTGACTTTTGGATCATGCCTGAAAGCCTGTGGAAGAACTTCAAGGGATCCCAACATTCGGCACATTGGATTAGTAATCACTTGAAGAAACACTCTGTCCCGAGCAATTCTACTTTTACCACAAATACTGTATCCACTGATATGTCTTGTATAAATAAGAAATCAAGACACAGCCGGTAATATATATGTGTTCTTTCTTCATCAGTACCAGAGTCACCGGGAAATAGAGATGTTAAATAATAATTGCATGGAAGAACACCAGAGGCATTGAGAAGAGCTTCACCATAACAGAATCAATACATCATCGAGGTAATATGTGATCCCCAGCTTGATCGATTGCATCTCTGCTAAGCCAAAAGCTCTTCATACAACCTCAGAAACTAGGCTATCCAAGTATGAGATGGCAAATTTCTATGTTGAAATTTCTAGTAAGGAATCAATCAGCTAGTGATCTCTACTTGAAAAGTGCAGTCCATTCATCAAACTGCTGTAAATTTTCTCATTCATAAAACTATCCCGTTTTCGAAATCCTTCAAGAAGTTTAAACGCTTCGCTGCCCTTGCCATCCCTACACATTTCTTCCAGCAATGTCTTATATGTCAAAAAATCAGGAGACATGGAATTGCCTAACATGTCATATGCAGTCTCGATCGCATCCTTAAACCTTCTCTCCATAGCAAGACTACAAATTAAAATCATATAAGTGCTCGATTTTGGCACCAATCCTTTTCCTCTCATCTCTAGGAAAAACCCCAGCCCTTGATTCACCCTACCCTTTTCACACAATCCTTTGGCCAAATAACTATATGTATATGCATTAGGCTCACAACCATACAATCCCATTTCACGAAAAACACGAATTGCCTCATCAACTTCATGACACTTTGAGTATGCTTTGATGATCATATTCAGCAAAAATGTGTCGGGAATAATCCCCGACGCCTTCATTTGCTTAGCTAATGATCGTACCGCATGCAAATACACATAGCAAACATTCAACCTATCAAACTTCCTCAGAAGTGTATTCAAAAGCAATGCATATGTCTCCAAATTCGGCTTAGCATCCTCCGATTTCTGCATTTTCTTATAGATATCGAAAGCACGATTAAACAAGAATTTTCGGCCACAACAGAACTTGATCATGGTGTTGAACAAGGAGAGGCTTCCAGGGCAAGCTCCGGCAATAACTTCTTCAATTAAAGTCTCCGCGACACGATAACGCTTACCTGAAACCGCGATTTCGATCATTGTGAGGTAAGTGACGTGACTGTGCTTGTAATGGCGCTGCTGTGCCGTGCACCGGAAAATATCAAGGGCGATGTCCGGATCTGTTTGGGCTAGGAGCGCCTCATTGACGTCGGATTGAGTGAAGCCAGGCTTGAGATTTTGGAGCCACGTCTCAAATTGTTTTTCTAGTGGGGTTCGCGTGCGCAGATTAGGGGGTTTTGGTAGTAAGGAAGGGGAGTGCTCAGGTGGAGTCGGCGGCGAAGGGTCATCGAGAGTGGTGGTGGAGATGTGGCGGAGAGAGAGGCGGAGAGAGAGGCGGAGGAGAGATGTTCGGATGGTACGAGGTAGAAGCAGGGCCATTCCTGGTGGTGGACGGCGGAAGAATGGCGGCCGGTTTATTGCTTTTGTGTGTTGTTGGGACAGAATGGGCCGAGCCTCTGAATTTGGGCCACAACTTGGGTTGAGGATTGGATTCGGGTCAGGAAATACTCCAAATTTGCATCTAAGGATATTCTCTATTTCGATGTATTTTATCTGTTATTCTAACTTATCAATCACCCGTCCAAAAAAAAAATTCGATCATCGTTTTTCTTAAAAAAATATCTAATTTTTTTGATATATCTATAAATTTTTTTAGAAATTTCATATAAAATTTAACAGTGTTGAAGTTAACCTGACCATAAAAGACATGTGTTGATTTTATTCAATCACACATATTATTGACATACAAATTTGGATAAACGTATTCGAGTTACACAACTAGTTAAAATGATTGAGATAAAGGCTTTATCAGTAAAATCATAGAGATAAGAGTTTAATTTGAGTTTAGGAGTTTCTATTGGGTGAAAAAAGTAAAGTCAATTTTAATTAGTCGAATCTGACCAAACAGAATGAGTTAATATATTGTTTAATTGAGAGCTTTGAGTATACATTTTTCAACCATTTCTCTTAAATGATCTCATATTTATAGAGTGGGTATAGAGAAATTAAATATATTTTTTCTTGTATTAAGGGATATTGATCCGATCTAATCGCACTAACTATTATGGGATGGGCATAATAAAGTCATCATTGATTGTCCCAAATGGTCAGATTGCTTAATTTGTAAGGAATTTCAATGAAACTGAGAGGGTGCTCAGCTCGATATGTTGGTCGGCTTTAGCTCGAAGGGGTCTTGGATCAAGTCAAGCCGAGTCGATGACACAACACACATAATTGGTATTATTTTAGTTATTGAATGTTTGGATATTAAAATGTAAAGATATGTTATTACATATATAACTTACTTATTTCAATTTTAAACAATCTATCAATATTATATTATATATTTTGAAGTTTTTTTGTAACTAAATTGATAAAAGTCAAATTTAGATACCGACTTATAAAAAAAACTGTAACCTAACATAAACAATTTCATTTTTATACTACTGTTAATTCACCTCTTAAACAAAATGTATGGATCCATCCCTACCCAACACACAAACTTGAACATGAACATTACTGCATTGATGACAATGTTTTTCTTTTTCTAATAATTATGTTAACTTGTGAAAATCGATGATAGTGACTGGATTTATTGTGGCTAAGCTTAGATCGTAGAGCAAGTATAAAGAGGGTATTATCGTCATTCCATGTCTGACAACAACAATTTGTACTCATTATGCGGCACTTTTTATCGGTGCCTACACCCCACGTCTGGTTCTGGACGGCATTTTAGCTTCTAAATCCTTCTATTTACGTATATAATCTTTTTACTATTATTTCTTAGTATAATTCATCGTCTTCTTCCCCATAAACGCTGCAAGTGAGTGCTTCACTGAATTGGCTATGGCGGGGAAGCTTATGCATGCGGTTCAGTATCATGGTTATGGCGGTGGACCTGCTGGGTTGAAGGTGAAACATTTTATGTGCCTTTAATTAATAAATTACTCAATTGGGGGTTTGAGGAATCCAGCATTCCTAAACCTCCTTTTTAAAAGCTTTGTAGCCGTAGTCGATTGTATAGTTGTTTTTTTTTACAAATTTTATTTGTTGGATACAAGTATTTGTGGTTCATTTTTTTATTTTATTTTGACGTAGTAGTTGCTGCTGAAATAACATCTAACAAGTGGGATGTAAACTCGAAATGATTATAGCTAAATTAAAACCTATGGCTAGTTAATTTTGTTATGAATTATGATACTGGCTGTGGTTACGCTGACTTCTTCATGCCTAGAGAAGAAATGAGCTTTATGGCTGTTTCTGCTTTGTCTTGATGCTTGCATGAGATCAGAGTAAATCCTTGTTGCAGAAAGACATAAAGTAGTATTAACTTATTTTGTGTTTTCGCTCTGTTCAAATTATTTGTTTGTCGAATAGGAGAACTGAATCAACTGATTTATCACAAAAAATTGTCCATAGTTGCTATGACTAGAGAAGCTATAGCTACATATACGATAATTTTTTCTTCATTTTTTTGAATTAAATTGCATTGGCTTCATCAACAAACATCAGGTGAATTTACAATAATTAACAGTTTCTTCGATGGTTGACAAATTAGACAATAAAACTATGAAATATAAGGATGTTTATACCAGAAGAGCAGAACAAGATCTATTTCTCAGTAACTGAAATACTTGTAAACCCTTTAGTTGACTACATTTGTGGATCATCAATTTACTTTTTTCTAGACTGATATTGAGGATTTGTGCACATGTCCGATACATTTAGATAAATGAAGTTCTTGAATATGCTGGTTGAGAAATGATTAGCACATAAAATATAGCATTGTAAAATGAAGAAGTTTCAAGACCATTGGTTGTGGCTATAACATTTGACCTAGTAATAACCCTAATTGTTATTACGTACCATAACGATTACTTCTTGCAGCACGTTGAAGTTCCTGTTCCCACTCCTTCTAAGGGAGAAGTCCTGCTAAAGTTGGAAGCCACAACCTTAAATCCTATTGATTGGAAAATTCAGAAGGGCATGATTCGTCCTATTCTTCCTCGGAAATTTCCTTATATTCCTGGTACGCTTGCCACCAGAAATTCAGATAATTGACCTACATTTTGTAATTCCCAGCCATTAAGGGTTTTTAAGAAATTCATTTACAAAATGCTAGCTTGACTACCCGAGAGGATGTTCATATTACATTATAAATAATTCTTTGAACATTAAATTTTGTAACTTATGGTGTATGTTTAGTTATTCTAAAAATTTTAGTCCATTTGTTGGGGGACCTTGGCCGAGGTGTGAATTAAGTGGGTTGTGCCAGTAAAGTGAACGTTGGAGATGCTGGTAGGTTGGCTGGAGAAAATATTGTAATTCACCAAGGCCATGTTTCTATAGCTGTAAGGATTGCATCAAGTGTGACATCATTCATCCTGTCTCTCGAACAACCACTGGAGGAAGATTAAGGGCAGTTGTGTTTGCCTCATCTGTACCACAGTTTATAATTGAACCCCAATTGTAAGGGAATCACCCATTTATGACATTTTCCCTACTTCTTGTCTATAAAAAATGGTGCTCTTTGAGCTGTATGACAGAACATGTTGGAAAATGAACATTTTAACTCTATGTAGCAATGTTTTGAGTTTGGATTGATGAGTTGGTCATTGTTCATTCCTCTTCTTTTGCTTCTTCTTCTTCGTTCTACCTTTTCTTGTTTTCCTGGAGCAGCTACTGATGTAGCTGGAGAGGTGGTAGAAGTTGGATCTGAAGTAAAAGACTTCAAACCTGGTGACAAAGTTGTTGCAGCGATTAGTCAGCTTGTAAGTGTTAAAAAGTTGTTTCTGCCATACTTTATTTCATCTTGCATCATTTCTTTTGCTCCAGTTGGAATTATTGGGTGAAATCAATTATCAATTATGCTTTAATGAGAGCACGGGATGTCAGAAAGATTTACTTGAACTCCTCAAACTGATAAGGGTGTACTGTGCTCTCTTATATTCTATTGCATGCAAACTCTTTCAACATGGTGGTCATGGGATGATTACAAAAAACTATCCTTGAGGTTTAGCCTATTACGAAAAGAAAATAAAAAATCAATGAAATTTGTTTTCTTACGAAATACCCTAGAGTATTACAAGCAGCTCATTGATGTTTGTATCTTTCTTACAAATACCTCCCTCAATTGGGGCAATTTTGAAGGAAACAAGCTTTTGTAATTAGACTGAAAATCTCAAGGGTAATTTTTATAATTACTCTTAATCTTTTCAATGAAACAGACAGGAGGTGGTTTGGCAGAGTATGCAGTGACTATGGAAAATTTGACAGTTCTTAGGCCTCCTGAAGTATCAGCTGCTGAAGCTGCAGGCCTTCCGGTAGCAGGTCTGACGGCTCACATGGCTCTCACCCAAACAGCTGGGATTAAGCTTGATGGAAGTGGGCCCCAGAAAAACATTCTCATCACTGCCGCCTCAGGTGGCGTTGGCCATTATGCTGTTCAACTTGCAAAGCTGGGAAACACACATGTAACCGCTACTTGTGGTGCTCGCAATATTGATTTAGTGAAAAGCCTCGGAGCAGATGAGGTTCTCGACTATAAGACCCCAGAGGGAGCAGCTCTTAAGAGCCCATCAGGCAAGAAATACGATGCAGTGATTCACTGTGCATCGGCCGTACCCTGGTCCACTTTCGAGCCAAATTTGACAACATATGGAAAGGTAATTGACATCACTCCGGGGCCTAGTGCCCTGTGGACTTTTGCTGTGAAGAAACTCACCTTCTCTAAAAAGCAATTGGTGCCGATTATCCTCACAGCCAAGCGCGAGAACCTGCAATACGTTGTTGAGTTAGTGAAACAAGGGAAGTTGAAGACTCTCATCGACTCTAAATTCCCTCTGAGCAAAGCTGAAGATGCGTGGGCTAAGAGCATTGATGGTCATGCTACTGGGAAGATTGTTATTGAGCCATAGATAGAAATGTCCTTGATGTTATTATAATACTGATATGAAATGATTTCTGGATTTGATAATATATCATGTGACTTCATATGGCTTTATTTTCTATGTTACATTTGGTTCATACTTTACCTGTAGCTTCTACCCTTGTCCTAACTATTACCCTAAGAAACATGGTTTCACTGATATTAAGGTACATGATTAAAAAACTCAAGAAAGTTTCAAAAATTGGGCCTGATTCATAGCTAGTTAGTTGCAGTTTAGTATGAGTGGTCAAATTAGTAGTCTATTAATTAGTAGCCTATTGCTTTGTTATTTTACTTTGCTTGAGTGTAGGGTGAGAATTTTCTTTCGGGTACCCGACCCGTACGGGTATTACCCGATCGGGTCGGGTTTCATTACAATTTCATAAACTTTCGGGTATTTCGGGTCAGGTACCCGCAAAGTTCGGGTCGAGTCGGGTATTACTCGATCGGATTTTGGGTACCCGAATAAAGTTTAAAATTTCATCATGCATTTTCTACTAAGATTCTCATTTATCTAGCTTTCAACGATAATAGGTTATTTTGTATAAGGTGAAGCTTTCCCGACCCGATAAGGCGGGTACCCGATAAGTCTGGTACCCGAAAAAAGCGGGTATTTTCAGGTCGCACTTGTCGGGTACCGGACCAAAACGGTACCCAACCCGAAAACCCGAAACCTGCCAAAACCCGACCCGATCTCATCCCTACTTGAGTGACACTATTTTAGGAGTCTAGCACTTGTTTTTTCACCTATTTAAAGATTGTAACACTTTTCATTTCTTAATGCAGAACATTCATCTAATTAAAAGCTATTTTTATCTTCTCTGATATTTTTCTTTTAGCATAATGTCATCTATATATCTTCTCATTTTGCTGACACTTACCCATAGACGCAGCAATAAAAAACATGCATGTTGCTCCGAGCATTCAAATTTCAATCGCTCTTTCACAAACCCCATTTTCGCGCTCTTTGCACTACTCCTCACCCAGGTTCACTAAACGACGTCGCGTTCAGCGTTTCCGCCATGATCAAGGAACCCGACTGGCAGAACAACGTTCGCCTAAAATCCCTCGTTTCTCACGTGAGCCCACACTCGGTTTCCAGAGTCATAGCCTTAAACAGCACGGATATTCCACTCTGCCTCAGTTTTTTCAAATGGGTATGCAATCAGTCAACTTATTGTTTTAATATAGATAGCAGAATTCAGTTATTGCAATTATTAGCGCTAGGTAATTTTTGGGGGGTTATGCATAAAGTGCTTGTTTTTTTAATTCAAGAGTGTTGTGCTTCTCAAGATGATGTTTTGAAGCTAATAGGTGCGGTTGAAGTAATGAGGAAAAATGTCGGGTTTCGGATTAATTATCCTTGTTATAGTATGCTTTTGGTGTGTTTGGCGAAACTAGATATGGGTTTAATGGCGTTTTTGGTGTTCAAGAGAATGTTGGAGGATCGGTTTGCTGTGAGTGAAATTGATTACAGGAATTTAATAAATGCCTTGTGTAAGAATGAGTTTGTACAGGCTGCAGAAATGTTAATATCTAGAGTTTTGAAACTCGGGTCAGCGTTAGATGCTTATATTTGTACATCTTTGATTTTGGGCTATTGTAGAACTGGTGAACTTGGTGAAGCCTTCAAGGTGTTTGTGTTAATGTCTGAACAAGATGGCTGTGGTGTTAATAGTGTTACATATTCAATTCTTGTCCATGGTCTGTGCAAAGTAGGAAGGTTAGACGATGCATTGAAATTGAAGGAAGAAATGAGTAAGAAAGGCTATAGACCGAGCACACGCACATATACGGTTTTAGTTAAAGCTATGTCTGATAGAGGATTGATTGATCGGTCATTTGGTTTCCTAGATGAGATGATAAAGAATGGGTGTAAACCCAATGTTCATACCTACACAGTTCTTGTAGATATGTTATGCAGAGAGGGAAAGATTAAGGAGGCTAATGGGATGTTTAGGAAGATGCTAAAAGATGGACTGAACCCTGGTACTGTAACTTACAATGCACTAATTAATTGTTATTGTAAAGAAGGATTGGTGGTTTCTGCTTTTGAGTTGCTTGGGGTGATGGAGAGAAGGCAATGCAGACCGAATATACGGACATATAATCAGCTTATGGAAGGGTTGTGCAAACTTGGTAGGCCTCACAAAGCAGTGGCACTATTGAGAAAGGTTACAAACAATGGTCTAGTTCCTAGTGAAGTTACCTTTAATATTCTCATCGTCGGGTTTTGCAGGACAGGCCAGCTTGATATGGCTTTCAAGATTTTGTATTCTATGAGCATGATTGGCATTGAACCTGATCGATTTTCTTATACTGCGTTCATTGACAGTCTCTGCAAAATGGAACGGCCCGAACTAGCATGTGTGTTTTTAGGACTTATGATGAAAAAGGGAATTTCCCTTGATGAAGTGATGCTAACTTCTCTTATCCATGGCTATTGCAAGATGGGAAAAACTAGATATGCACTTCTGCTCTTGGAAGAAATGATTAAGGATGGCTATTTAAAAGGTCCACATAGTTTTAACATATTTCTTGATATTTTCAGTAAAGAAGTTAAGCTAGTTGAAGAAAATGCTATGTTAGGGAAGATGTTAAAGCATGGTTTAGTTCCATCTGTTGTGACTTATACCACATTGGTCGATGGGCTTTGTAGAGCCGGTGATACGAACACTTCTTTGCAACTATTACAACTCATGAAACAGGTAAAGTGTCCACCAAATGTCTGTACATATACTATGGTCATCAACAGTCTTTGCCGGGGTGGGAAACTGAAAGAAGCAGAGAATCTCCTGATTGAAATGCAAAATACCGGAGTATCACCAAACAGCATTATATATGCTTCATTAATCAAGTCGCATGTTGCAGCTAGGAGATTGAACCATGCTTTTGAAATCATGTACTCCATGTTCCAAGATGGTTGCCAACCGAACTATAAAATATATTCTGCATTGCTTACTGGAATTTCGACAGTGGACACAACAGATTCTAACAGAACAGACTTACTTTTTGTTGAGATCAACATCCACCATGCTTTCCAGCTTCTAGACAGAACAATAGATTGTGGTGCCCACCCATTCGATGTCTACAAGTTTCTAATCATGGGCCTATGCAGAAGAGGAAGAATATCAGAAGCCGATATTCTTATACAACAAATGGTGGAACATGGCCACACTCCAGACAATGATATATGTGCTTCCATGATTTCACACTTGTGCAAAAGTGACGATTACACTCGTGCTCAAGAGTGGATCAAGAGATTCGTTGGCCATGGTTGTGTCCCGTCTTTTGCATCTTACAGCTCTGTGATCTTTGGCCTTCAAAACGAGGGAAGGTCTCAAGAAGCTGAATTACTGATATCTCATCTTCTAACCAGTGCAGGTGTTGAGGATAACCATGCAATCTCACCATATATCAGCTTTCTGGTGAAGAGAGAGGAGCCTTGCCGAAATTTCGAGTTTCTAAGCTTCATTGAGAAAAGGGGCTACAATGAGAGACCAATTGTTTAGCACTCTTGTTCTAACAGATACAGAAGAACATGGCTATTTTGATATGATTGTATTTGTCATTTTCTCAGTAACTTCATATGCTTTAGCCATAGCAAAAATGTGTTGATTTATTTGTTTCTCCCGCCAAAAAAATAGTCTTGCTTTTTAACTTTTTTATTTTTGAGAATGTAAATTTTTATAATGTGCGGAGTCTCTTTAATATCCCCCTTTTTTTTTCTTTAAAAATAATCATATTTTTTTGCAATCAAATTTAGCAATGAAATTCCTCTAATATTTTTTTTAATGTAATTAAACTTAGATGTATTTTATAAAGGATGGAAAAGATTAATTTGCATCCTCCTGAAACGATTCTTCTAAAGTTACATATATTGAAATACTAGTATAGGGTCCGTGTAATACACAGAGGTAAAACAGAAAACTAATTAAACTTAGTAAAAAAAAATTTTAATGTAAATATTAACTAATTAAACTTAGTAAATTTTTTTTTTAATGTAAATATTATTTATATAAGAGAAAATATAAATAAAATACATATTCACAAAAAATATTTAATTTCATTGACAAAAATATTTAATTTCATTGATAATATATTTCAATAATCATTTTTAAACAGCTCGATTTTATTTTAGTTTTCTTTTTTTTTAATAAATTTCTCTAAAAAATTTAGATTAAACAAATTTAAAATAATTAAACTATTTCTATACTAGAAGTCTAACATGTTTTATTTCAACTTTAATTAAAATTCATATATTCTTTACTAATGTCTTATCAACATAATTAAATTGATATCATTAAATAGCTCCATTAATTAGTTCTAAAATTCTATTTATTACAAATTTAATTTGTAAAATTAAATTAAAACTAAAGTAAAAAATTGTATGTTTCACATGTACAACATGTGATCCTAATATATATAAAAGATGTGAATGCATGATGTATTCATCCAATCGCAGTCTTTGTCTATACTTAGAAATTAGAATAATATTTCCAAAAGGAAAGTAATTGCCGAAAAATTTAAACTGAAAACATAAATATGATTTATTTAAGGATCACAAGTCAAAACACGCAAAGATTTACTAGGTCAAAAAATATCAAGGGTAATACTGTAAATTTGACAAGGTAGTGTGTCAGGCCCATTGAGCCCACTGAGTTTTATTCACGTTTTTTATATTAATCACAGCTAAACATTATTTTACTAGTAAAATACTTTTATATATTGGTCGCCTTGGTTTCTTCTCCAATGCTTCTTCTGCGGATTTTGCTGTTACTATTTTAATTAATAGCATATCGCCATTAATCCAATTCTCTCTCTCTCTCTCTCTCTCTCTCTCTCTCGTGTTATCAACGATGCATGTCTTATTACATTCTTAATTAGAATATCCGTTTCTTTCTCCGCACACGTATTTTCTCTCTCTAGATTTTTCTTCTTGTCTACTCATGGCATGTTGCTGTTTCATATGAGGTGAGTTCACCACCGTTACTGCTTTGAATTTTCTGCAGCTTACGTGATTGTAAAACCTTTTTCTTTTACACGGATACTGTGTTCGATTATGAACTCTGCAATTTTAATTTCAATGCTTACAAATTACAATTATCGGAAATCTGTAGTATTTTATTTTTGCCCTCCTTTTTCATTTTATGTTTTGAAGAGTTGATTGTGGGTCGTTCTCAAGCTTGATATTCTCCATTAACTCATTACTTGACTGTACTTTTGGTCTTTTTTTACTTTTGGATTGTGTTTTGAAGTGAAATCATGAATGAGATGGATTATGTTAATCCTTTATTTCAGTTGGGTGATTCCTCTATGCCACCTGTTGATACAAAATTCATGCTGACTCTATTTGACTCTTAATAGCAATTTGAGCTGTTTCTGTGATTAAAATACTTTGTAATGTATTAAAGTTGCAATCTGTTCATGATAGGTGATTTCAATTTTTTTGATATTGTTATGCTTATGTTATTAGATAACTTACGTATGATCGTTCTATCCTGTTTGTTGTTTACATGCGAGTTTGTATCTGATAAAATCAGTCTAGCTTTGATCTTTTACTAGTTATGTGGCGTATCCTCTACCTTTCTCTCAAATAGGTGGATAATGGTTCAAATTTACTCTGGCTTAGGACTAATTCATTTGTGTTTATTTCACTCGTTGGTCTTTTATTTTTTCATATTCTTTTACTTTTGAATGCAAAGTGTGTTTTTAGTTTTTAACCTCCAATCTAAGCAGACAATGCTGGTACTGTTAAGTTTAAGATTATGTGGAAGTTCTAAGCTGATGGTTGTGGAAATTCTCAGACTTAAAGCTGAAGTTTTTTGCAAGGTTAGAGCAGCTGATTTTAGATGATATCCACTGCTTGCTGCTACTAGAGGCTGAAAATAAGCATGTTCCCAATATTTTGGTTCATATTGGATGATGCTCATAATGAAAAGCCAGCACTTCATTACATATTGTATTACATGGTGGACGCAAGCGCAGATGTTTGCATAAATTTAATTGAAGAGCGCTGTTTAGACTGTGAAGATACTTTCAAGAGGGTACAAGTCCATTGATTTAAATTTTGCCTTCAGTGACTCAAGCAAAATGGAAAAGTGAGTTCTTTTTCTAGTACTAATTTCAAATGTGCTCCAACAAATTTCACCTGCCAGCCTGCAAGTTACTTAATATGGTTTCCTGTTCATTGCTGGTCCAGATATAAATTTTTGGCAGAGCTTGGGGACGGAACTTGCGGGAATGTATATAAAGCCATGCATAAGGAAACTTTTGAGATTGTATGTCATTATCTTAACTATGTTCCTTTCTCTGTCTGGAAATTCCACTCCTTGCATTCTAGATGCATCCACTTATAATCTAGATTATATTCCAGGTTGCTGTCAAAAAAATGAAGAGAAAGTTTTACTACTGGGAGGACTGTGTAAACCTGCGAGAAGTAAAGGTTAGTGTGTCAATTTAGTGTTTGGTTTATAACTAAAAAAGCAGAATGGAACTTCGAGGTAAAAATATGGAAGGTGGGAGCAGTTGCTTTAATTGAGAAAGCTAACCATTCTTTATTCTTCTTTTGTGCAGGCTCTACGTAAACTAAACCATCCAAATATTATCAAGTTGTTGGAGATTGTCCAAGAAAACAATGAGCTTTTCTTCATATTTGAGTATATGGTATCATCTTTTAATGTTGTGCTAATTGTTCTTATCTTATATATTATTTTTAATTTTTCTGACATGTTGCTATTTAGAAGACCTTCTGAAAGTTCATCAGAATTCAACTGAAAGATTAGGAACATTTTGAAAACTAGAGAAAATTAAATAGTATAGCATAATGTAGAAAATGAGAGAAGATGCAAAAAAATTACTGGACGTGGGTGATGGTCCTGATGGATGAAGAAATGAGGGGAAGGGACAAAAGGGGTGACTGTCATTTAATGTATTTTCATGAGAGATGAGATATTTGACTTATGTCCTCATGAATAACTATTAACACAGAAAATTTTGGTTTTTGGTTGGGGGTAGGGGTGGGGGGTTCTGCAGGGTAAATTTGATGCAATTAAAATGCTTTATGTTATCATCTGTTTATCAGCTGGATCAAATACTCTCCAACATGATTGAGGTGCTTTGTATTCCAGGAACATAACTTGTACGAAATAATAAAAGAGCGACAAGAACCTTTTCCAGAGGAAGAGATCCGATGGTTGATGTCTCAAGTTCTACACGGGCTTGTCCATGTACATAAACAGGGATATTTTCATCGCGATTTAAAACCTGGTATAAAATTACTAAATAATGTTTTTTTGTTTCTTATGTGTGTCTGTGAGTGTGTGTATTCATATATTTGTTGGAGAGAGAATAAAACAAAGTTATAAGCTGATTGTCAAAAGAATTTCTAAATGCAGAAAACTTGTTGGTGACAAATAACAAAATAAAGGTTGCTGACTTTGGATTGGCAAGAGAATTGTCATCGCTGCCTCCTTTTACTGATTATGTTGCCACTCGCTGGTGAATAATGTTAATCAACAAAAGTAGACCCTTTTTTTTCCTTGTGTTTCTGATTCAGAATTGTCTAATGGATGTTTGAAATCCTCTTTTGCTAAAGGTATCGAGCTCCAGAGGTATTGTTGCAATCTTCATCCTATACGACTGCCATAGGTATACAAAGGTTTTCTTAGTCAAACTTTCTTCATCCTAATTTAAGATGTTCATGAAAACTCAGTTTCCTTCTTTTTTTTTTTTTCCCTTCAAATAGGAAAAAATATTGATTATAATCTTGGTTAGATAATTGGGATTATATTGAGTTCTCTGTGCTGCCCTTTTTAGTGCTTATCTTGAACATTGTGAGACTATATGCATTTTTGGTGCTTTGAATCATGATGGATTTTGATTTAACTGTTTGTTTGTGGAGATATTTGGATTTTTTATTTGGTTTCTATACCCTTTTTTTGTATGGATAGCTGATTGATGGCACTAATCCTCACAGATATGTGGGCTGTTGGTGCAATACTTGCTGAGCTTTTCACCTTGTGCCCTATTTTCCCCGGGGAAAGGTGACTGCATAATCTGTCTTCATTCTTAATTGATCCAGTAACAACATAAGCGTTTCCTTTCTTGGTTTTATGCAACCAGCTGAAGGACTGAACTTTGTTTGTTATTTGAAGTGTCTTCTTTATTCTGATTTCATCTATAGTATTCAGATACAATTTATTTGAGATCATCAAATCAAGCTAAAAATTTCAGAGCTGTATCCTTTATAGCATTTTAATCTTATTTCATGTATGAACAGTGAAATCGATCAACTGTACAAGCTTTGCTGTGTACTTGGGGCACCGGATTGGAAAATATTTCCCAAGGCTACAAACATGTCTCGATTAGTAGATATCACTTATTCAGAAGTGAGTAATTCCTAAATCTTCACATTCACCTGCTATAGTCCAGTCAGATGTTCTTCCTGTTGATCTTTTTACTGATCTTAGCATCAATTTTCTTGTCAGATGATGCCTGCTGATTTTTCTAAAATAATTCCACATGCAAGTTTGGAAGCCATAGACTTGATCAAGGTAGCTTTACTCAACATTCCACTTTATATTTTAGGTATCATTTTGATGGGGTGTAAAGCATATACTAATGCTTTTATTTTTTGCCATTGTCAGCAACTTTGTTCGTGGGATCCATCAGAAAGGCCAACTGCTGATCAATGCTTGGAGCATCCTTTTTTCCATGTAATATGGATCATTTGGATAAGCTTAATTTTGTTTCTACACAAACACTAAATTTCTGCCTACAACTAGGTCTGCATGAGGATTCCTCGTGCACCTGCAGACGCACTTAAGTCAAATTTAGGTAAGTAGTTATCTAGCATATGATGTATCAAGATATATCTTCTGCTCTTAACTTTTACTTTGTGTATAGGTTCTGAACCAAATCTCGAACTGAATCTCTGGAACTTTAGTGCTGCAGTTGATGATTGTTTTCTTGGCTTGACATTGGCAGTGAACTCCAGTTCTCCAAACTTAGGTTACAAATTGTATTTCTATCTCATGATTGTTATGTTGATATTTGCATCGATCCTTTCCATTCCATTCACTGCATATTGAGTCAAAGCAATTGGAGAAGAATCCTAAATATCTAATATGTGCAACTGCTGCCTTAATTGGTATTCTTATTAAAAAGCTATATACCCATGAAATACATTCAGAAAGCACTATAAACAATGGACCCTTATTAAAAAGCTATATACCCATGAAATACATTCAGAAAGCACTATAAACAATGGACCCTTTTTTCAAAACCTACCCTGTTTTCCATAAGCCTGCAATCCATTTTCAGAAGGCGTTCTTCATATTTAAAATTATGTTTGGAGTAGACCAGACTTTTTGTTTTTCCTTTTCCAGAAATTAAACGTCCAATCAATGTACCCAGTCAAACTGATCAAACTTTGAGTGTCGCATCTCTCTCTTCCATACTCATTTTTTCATTCCGTATAGAAATATTTATCCATATGATAATTGGTAACAAGTTAATTGCAAAGTGAAGTTGCAAAAAAGTGGCCACTTCATTCAAATGCAGAAACTTCTCCGCTCAGAAAAGGCATATGTAGAGCTACTGCATTCATAAATATATCTCTGTTTCATTTTCTATTGGTTTCTTGGTATCCTGCTTCGCTGGGTGCTTTTAGTTGCTGCCATTCTGGAACTCGACTGTTGTCTGATACGTGCCTTTTACTTCTTGTAGAGAAGGTCAAGCAAACTAAAAGTACCAAAGAGGTATGTTTTATGGTCTATCTTCCTCTTGCTGCTCTTTAATGTGGTGTGCATGAATATATTTCATTTTCAATTTTAAATTGTGACCTTATCTGGCAGGATATAATGCTCTGCCCTGGTTTCCAAGATCGTTCAAAGGAATCAGGTATTTTTAGTTTCCATATATCTCAACTATTACCATAGATTTGACCCTCTACATAAATCTTGATATAACTGCACTTTCAAAATTTATATCCCTCAACAAGAATAACTACATATGCCCTGCTGCTATTTTGCAGTTTTCTGGTCACCATTTCCTTCTGATCAGAACTTAGTGACCGCATCAGTGGAGTCCTCCCTATCCTTATCTTTCAAGTAAGTTTCTGATGTGCATTTAACTCGACTCTGTGGTGTAAGTTTCTGCATCTGCTAAATGAAGACATTTTTCTTTTGTGATGAAACACACACACATAAGTCAGGCTGCAAATTCATTAGTCTACCAGCATCTCGTCCTTCTCTTTGATGGTTTACTCTTTATCACAGTTCAGTTCCACATCCATTCATTGGAGGTTCGCCTTTTCAGTCCAATACCATAGACTGCTGTCCCTTACTGGCGATATCCTCCCCCCTTCAGCTGGGCCATTATTACCATTGAGTCGTTGACAATGTACATAAGTCCTAGTTTGATTATATACCGAATACAATGTGAAATTTTGGGTTTTGGTTATCGATCATGATTCTTGTGTATACTCTTGATTTACCTGTAAATAACACAGCTGATCCAAACTGGGTTCAATTTTTTTCTGCAATTGTGGCCTCCAGCAGCTGTTAAATTCCTGGTCTTCCACAGTAGTGTTTTGATGCAATTTCTATTCGATTATTTATGTAATTATTCTCTCTATTAATCTTAATAGGTATTAACATTAATGTTAATTCAATTATGTGATACTCTATCTTAAATAAAATTAATATGATGTGGTAATTTTGAGATACCTGGGGTGGTAAATTTCAACACGTTTGGTGTATCAATACGGGTAATATGGATGGTAATATTTGACAAGACCAAACATGATACAAAAAAAAGAGCCTTTTGTTTTATGCGTCGAATACGGGTAAGTACATGAAAATTTACATGGTGTATATGTCGTGTTTGACTTTGTGTTAACTTGTTAAAACAAGACTAGAATATTCTATTAAAAGATTATGCTAAATAAGATTGCATGTGTAAATATGTTAATTAATTTCCAACAGAATAAATAATAAGATTAAATGAATACAGTGAATTTTGGTACAAATTGCTGAAGATGAAATATGCATTGATCATCTTCTTACAACAATGCTATGCAGTAAAAAAGAAACTTTTTAAGTGAATATTTGAAAAACTTATTAGGATATGATGAAGATGATAGATAACATAAGGAGTTTCCATGGGCTACAAGGCCTTTGTGTTACAGGCACAGAGCCAAGGATTAATGAATACTACAACAAAAACAAATTCTGAACTCGCTTGCCATTACAGCTTCAATGGCACTCTCTCAGACCAAACAGATACTGAGTGAATTCTTTCCGTAGTTTTCTGATCCAACTGTCTGATCAAGCTGCTGAGCTCAACAACGGCGCATTTCAAAATAAGACAAAACTGTAATCCTGGTATCAACCAAAGATCAACCTTCGCTAAGGCTAGAGTTCGGAATGGTCTGCAAGAACTTCATCCTTGCTGAGGGGTCATTGGAAAATCGACCCAACACAGCAATCGTAGCAGTGCTGCTACCGAATTTCTCGATTCCTCGAGAAATCATACAAGTATGGCTAGCTTCAACAACTACTATTACATCTTCACCTAAGAACGAAGAGACTGTTTCAGCTATCTGCCTCGTTAGCCTTTCTTGTACTTGGAGCTTGAACCCGTAAAAATGTACTATTGACTGGAGAATAGATTTTCCGATTGGATTGAATCCGTTGGAATTGTAATAACCTATGTGGACTACACCATGAAAAGGAAGCAAATGGTGCTCACATTGTGACCAGAATGATAAATTCAGCTCAATACAGAGATGCTCTTTGTTGTGGCTGAAATCCCCATTAGAAGTTATAGAATCTCTCTTATTTCGGACGGATCCATTTAGCTTCAGATCCAGGTTAGAATTTTTGAAGTTCATCAACCATCGGACAAAGCGAGCAGGAGTTTCTAGAAGTTCTTTCCTTAATGGGTCCTCGCCAAGAGAACAAAGTATTGAAGTTACTGAACTAAGCATTGCCGAATCAAATGCCCCTGTCTTGCAAAACGAATGAGAGGGGCACCAAGATTTGTCCTCTGAACCTCCAGAATGAATGTCCTCAACATTTATTCCTCGGAATCGCAGAAGACCAAGGAAATCAGTCCAAATATCGGACATCTCATCGACAAAAACCCCTGTCCCTGACTTAGCTAACATCTTTACCCAGCCTCTGTGGTTCGGGTCAAAGAGGGCCGACTCAAAATTGGGGAAATTAATATGGGAACATTGGAGGATAACAGCAACTCCAGTTGGTCTAAAACCATGCTGCAATGCTGCTGAAATCTCGTTGGCCAATCGATGTGGATCTTGAAGACGTTTAGCGAAAACTTCAGCAACTCGAGAGAGCTTGCTTAGGCCAACGACTCTTTGACCAGATGGGACATAACCAACATGACACTTAACTTGGAATGGAAGCAAGCAAGATTCGCAATATGAGAAGAGATCAATATCTCGAACAATTACAAGTCCACCAGTTCCACCAGCATGACCAGCCCTGTTTTCCAACCCCGCTTCTGGAAATAAAGCCCCACTAACTATATCCTTCACCTTTTGTTTATAACCTGGATAAAAATCAAAAAGGTGAAAATCATAAATTCAGCTTCTCACATAAACAACAGCACATTGGTCAACTTTGTAACTCCCGGAAAAAAAAAAAAAAAAATCCAGGAAAGTGTAATTTAAAATATTCCACATGTGTTGGCAAATACTGCCACCACAAAGTAATCAATTTGGCAATAAATCTTCCACAAAGTAATCTATTTATAGACAAATGAAATCAGTTATAAGTAACTCAATTATGTACGGACAAAAGTAAGTTGGTTTGCCAACTTGACAAGCACATAGTTCCATTTACTGTTTTCATTTGCATGTGTGATTTTTAATGAATAAGTTTAGCATGAGTTCATCTAACAAACTTCAAGATCGCGTATTGATCCCTCATCACCATAAATAAAAAAAAGGCAAATCTTGTCCTACAATCTCTCATCACTTTGAAGGAATGCTAATACTGAATCAAAACATCCGTTTACATTAAAAAAAAAAAAAAAAAGTCTTCAAAACTAAATCAATCCAACAATAACAATCTAACAATTTAACAACGTTCATAGAACCACAGATCTGCTGAAAAATGAATCCTCCATTTCATCAAACACTTAATAGGTAACTAGAAAGCAACAGATCCAACTGGTATAAGAATGAATAACTCAATGAAAATGAATAGGAAAGATATAGAAAAACAAACCTCGAGTCCCTTGTTTAAAGGCCTTAGCGACGCGAAGAGGTGTCTTTCTCAAACCTTCACGATTGATATCTTCACCCAAACCCTGCAACAAAACTTTGACAGCTTCTTCAATGGCCAAAGTCCGAGGCTCTTCCGCAAAATCCACCTCTCCAACATTCACTCCATTGCTCAGTTCCGCATCAAAATGCCCATCGTCTAAAGCACCCATCGACAATCCAATCAAATCAAGATTCACGACACCCCTTCTGCTCGAGGAAACAAAAATACCCAAACTTTTGGGCTCCAAAATGATGAATCTGATTCAGAGGCGGAGGCGGCGGCGGCGGCCCAGATCAGAGCCACAACAAAAAACAGATCCCACGAAACAGAGTATTGAAACCAAGTCTCAGGAATAATTGTAAAGAAGCTAGATAGGAATCGGAGGGCGAGAGGTGTGTGTGCAAATTTGAAGCTTAGAAAACGAAGGGTTGGCGTTTGGTTTAGGAATGTGTGGAAGGATTTGCAAATTGCAGTTTGGTCACTCTCTCCTTTCCCACTCTTCTGCTCATTTCAATTGCTTAGATTTCGGTGTGGCTGGGTGGGACCCTAATCAACGCCCACAAAATTTGGGTCGGCTATCATTCTTGATTACTAAATAAAATTAATTAGAGGTGTTCAATCCATTACAAACACTCATTAGAAATGAGTCTGGGTTCACGGTTCTTGATTTTTTTATATTTGAAATCCAACTCGTGAACCGTAGTAGTGCAAGTTTGGTATCTGTTTGTGTTGTAAATCGGAAACAAATGGTTAGAACGTCTATTTATCTTTTTTTTTATTATATTATATAGAAATAATATTATATTATTCTACTTTTTAATTTTAAATTGTATTTATTATTTTTTTTAATTTTTATTATAAATTGTGATTTTTTTAGGTTTGTTATTTGTATTTAAATTGTGATTTCAAAATTTTAAGGTTGTATTGTTATAAATGCAACTTTTGAATGTAAATTCGAATTTTTAATTTATATCAAATTAATAATTCAAAAAAAATCATCATTTTGTATAATAAGAAAAAATCATATTATTTATATGTAAATTTAAATAAAAAATAAATAAAATGAAAATCAACCAAATCGAAAGCCCCTTTGGTATATTTCGATTTCACCTGATACATTTTTTCCAACCGTTGTTTGGAACCGAAATCAATAGTTCAATTCGATTGAGAACCTCTAAGTATAATCATTTTCTTTTTGAAAACTTTTTTTTAGAGAAAAAAAGAAGATTTTTTTCCCTCTAATTTGAATTTTCATCCTTTATATTATATTTGACATTTGACATTTTAATTTTTTCATCTATGTTAAAAATAATTATTTTTTGTCTACTTATCTATTATAATAGATTTTTTTTATTTAAACAATTACGAATTGACCCCAACCCCATCAACAATTAACTTTTCAAAACATATCACCTTATTTAGACTTAATATATATGATAATATAGAATATTGAATACGAAATACAAAATTGATCAATATTGGACCGAATAACACTTTCGATTGGGCTTATACACCATTAGAATTCTTCTTTGGCCCATAGATATGCTTAAATTAAACTAAAATAGAAAATTGTATATACCCTTCTCTCGAGTATATCAAAATAGAATCCAAGTTGGGTCAGCCCATATAACAAACATGCAAAATATAAACTATTTTTGATATTTAACTAAACTTTTGAGGGTAGAAACGTAATTCACATTATTCTACCAATGCCAGTGTTTTTGATGTTTTCGTCGTGTTTAAATGCTTCAAATTCTCCTGAGATGTTACAGTGATGGTCCTCCGTAGGTTTTGAACTAATCATTATGAGTTTAATTTAAAGAGAAAATGGCCCAATTTGTCCTAATTCACTATAATAAATCCCTCAATGTCCTTTAAATTAAAAAAAAGCCTCCACTTACCTCATTTGTTATAATATTATCCCCATATGTCCTTTTTCCTATTGTTGGGCGTCAGACCCGAGCTGCGCAGTATATCACACCTGAACGGTAGAATAACTAGTGGCACTCCACCTGGTCGGCCACGACAGCAACGCCGTCCCAAGTTGACAGTCCAAGTTAATTGGGAAGCTCCTCGGCGGATCAGCTTGGCCGGCCGGAGCCCGAGCAGCCGTCCAGGATACCGCCAACTTCCAATAGATCGTGGGTAACAAAACCGCCAAGTACCCAGTAAATAGGCGGAAATCAAGGAAAATGTGGGCTTAACTCCCACGACCTCCACGATCTCCGACACTCAAGTGATGCTCCAGCTATACATAGATGTAATTTTAACTTGTAAAAGGGTCGAATCCTAATTCTGTGTAAAGCACTAGAGAGCTGATTTTTCTAACATAATACTATAAGGTCCTGCCCGGTAATCTCACCGTCCAGGATCAGCCGAGCAACATTGCCCGAGTAGGCTCCGGGCCATTCTTGTGTTATACTTTTCATCTCATTTTCATCATATTTGGGTGTTAGACTAGGAATTGTTCTCTTACAAATTCCGACGTCAACATTTTGGCGCTACCTGAACATAACTCCAGTACACCATGAGCAATTCCGAACGCAATACTACCCCAGAGCCCCAAATTCCTGCCTTCCAGGTTGGCGGTTCCACCCGAGCTCGACCAATCACGGCCGAGGAAGTGACTCAAATGGCTCCCATCACCTTAGAAACACCTGACACCCCCATGACTGTGGCGCAGATTAGAGGTGTTATGGCCGCACTTGCCGAGCGGCTCAAAGAGGCTGAGCAAAAGGAGAAGGCCAAAGAGACCAATGGCCTGTTGGAGGACTCTGAATCCTCACACGAACCCAGGCGGAGGCGAAACCTGGGGAAGCGGATAGCCGAAGCCGAACTTCGGCAAAGTCAGTCTCCCACACGTGCCCGACCAGATCACCACCAGGTCCGCCCAGTTAATGTCGGGGTACAGGCAAACAGACGATATGCCTCAGGTGACAATGAACCAACCCTCGCCGGGAAGGCCAGGAGGCTCGGCAGGCTTCCTAATGAGAGGGGTGAGGTCCCGTCACCTCATGATGAGAGTACCGGTCACAATTTGCGGTACTCGGAGCTTATGGAGGAGCAGGAGCTCCGACACAGACTGGCTGACATTCAAGCCAAGCGCAACAAAGGAGGCTGGAAGAGGGCTTCCCCCTTCGCAGAGCACATTGCCACCATGGTCCCCACGAAGTTCAAAATACCTCACATCGGTCAGTATAATGGAGAGACCGACCCTAGTACCCACCTGGACAAGTATACGTCCTGGATGGAACTACAAGGATTGGGAGAGGAGCTCATGTGCAAAGCATTCCCACTCACGCTTGGGGATCGAGCACAAAGATGGTTCCGTTCTCTCCCTGACGCGTCCATAGGGGGATGGGACGAGCTGTCTGATCTGTTTTTGACACAGTTCATGGGGTCGAGGATGAGGTCGACTCCCAAGGAAAGGTTAGTCAATGTGAGGCAAGACAAAGCGGAGCCTCTGAAGTCATACCTGGACCGCTTCAACAAACTGGTTCTCGGCATGGAGCAGGTGTCGGACGACGCCATTCTTATGGCTGTCATGGCCGGATTGAGGCCCTGGACCAGATTTTGGTGGTCCGTCCACGAAGAAGGGCCGAGAACATATCACGACTTCCTCAACCACGCAGAACGGTATATAGGGGCTGAGGAAGCCATTCCAGAGGACAGGGCCCCTGAACGAGAAAAGAGGCCTGAGCGGTGCGAAGAAAGGAGGGAAGAAAGAAGGAAACCAATGAAGCCGTTCAGACCGGCCACGAATTTCAGAGTCTTCTAACCTGGAGGCCCCGCCCAAGTAACTGAAATCCTCACAGTTGCCCCATCACAAGTCCTTACTGAGATTAAGGACAAGAACCTGCTGCCCGAGCCACGACCTATGAGGGCCGACCCAAATCGCCTCAACCAGAATAAGTACTGCAAGTACCACAAGACGAAGGGACATGGCACTGACAAATGCTGGGCATTGCTGGCCGAGCTGATGAAGCTGATCGACCAGGGTCAGTTAAAAAAGTATGTCAAGGGCCAAGGACAACAGGGCCAGGGGGCACAACAAGCCATTGCCCCACCACCTCCTCCACCAAACGGAGCTGCTCGCGAAATACATACGCTCATCAACAACAGCTTCGGCGAGCAACGGGAGTCCAAGCGAGCCCGGAAGGGGCAAGTTCGGGAGGCCAGGAACGCTTATCAGCGGTGCGTTCCACCTCGGGCAATACCCCGCCATGCACCCATCTTATTCACTGAGCTGGACAGTGAAGGGATAGCATACCCACACAGCGATACCTTGGTGGTATCGCTCAATATCTGCAGGACTATGGTGCACAGGGTCATGGTTGACACCGGCGCCTACGCTAACGTGCTCTACCTGAGCACCTTCAGGCGGATGAGATTTCATGAATCCCAACTCATGCCATCCTCCGACTCTATTCAAGGCTTTGGAGGGATGAGCACCCGGGTACTCGGCACCTGCGAGCTCAAGGTCCTGTTCGGTTCCGGCGACAGGGAGGTATTCACAACCACGGAGTTCGAGGTGGTGGACTTGAACTCCCAATATAACGCCATTTGGGGCAGGCCACTTCTAGCCAAACTGAAGGCGGTAGTCTCCATCTATCACCTCGCCCTCAAGTTCCCTGTGGGCGACGAAGTGTATGTTGTGAAAGGGAACCAACTGGCCGCCAGAGAGACAGACATGGGGCTGCGCCCAAAGGAGCTCAACCAGCTTGAGCTCGCCCAGACAACTCCGGCCGAAGAACAGATGGAGGACGCCTTTGAAGATTCTGTTCTCGAGATCGCCGAGCACAATCAGACTGCCATGGAGGTAGATAATGAACCTCCACTCCCGACAATTATCACTGAACAGCCGGTCAGCTCCACTTTCGAAGTCGGATCCTCCTCTGGTACCGCCGCCCAGAATAACAGAAAGGAAGTGGCGATGGACATGCGAGAACCCGAAGAGGAGTGGGGGTCCGTCGATCCCCGAGGGGACGGACCCCAGAGACGAGCCGCACCTGTTGAAGAGCTGGATCTTGTCAGTATGGATCCAAACAGGCCGGATATGGAGCTCCGGGTCGGCCATGAGTTGCAAGAGCCCTTCCGTACCGAGCTGATTACCTTCTTGCGGGGCAATGTTGATGTCTTCGCTTGGGCTCACGAAGACATGGAAGGGATCCGATCAGAAGACGCCTGCCATCACCTTAACATCAACCCTACCATGCAGCCGGTGGCCCAGAAAAGACGCCGATTGAGCCCAGACAGGTACGAGGGGCTAGAGCTAGAAGTACAAAGGCTACTGGGTTACCGCTTCATTAGAGAGACCAAATATGCAACTTGGGTCTCCAACCCCGTCCTGGTCAGGAAGACAAATGAATCATGGAGGCTATGCGTGGACTTCACCGACCTGAATAAAGCCTGCCCAAAAGACTGTTTCCCACTCCCCAACATTGACCAGCTGGTCGACACAACTGCCGGCCATGAACTCATGAGCTTCATGGACGCGTATTCCGGCTACCATCAAATACCAATGGCCGAGGACGACCAGGTCCATACAACCTTCATCACCGACCGCGCACAATACTATTACACCATGATGCCGTTCGGTCTGAAAAATGCAGGGGCTACTTATCAGCGGCTTGTAAACAAGATGTTCGCCGCGCAGATTGGGAAAACAATGGAGGTCTACGTGGACGATATGCTTGTAAAGTCAAAATAGAAAGCCGATCACGTAGGCCACCTGACAGAGATGTTCGATATCTTGAGAAGATATAGGATGAAGCAGAACCCCAAGAAATGCTCCTTCGGGGTAGGCTCAGGAAAGTTCCTAGGATATATGGTGAGTCAGAGGAGAATCGAGGCCAGTCCTGAAAAAATTCAAGCGGTCATGAACCTGACCCCGCCAAGACGGATCAAGAACGTCCAGAGTCTGACGGGCAAAATCGCCGCCCTCAACCGCTTCATATCTCGATCCACCGATAAATGCCGACCATTCTTCAACTTGATCAGAAGAAACGCTCAGTTCGAGTGGAATAATGAATGCCAGTCGGCCCTCGACGACCTCAAAAAAGCACTCATGGAAGCCCCGGTCCGAGCAAAGCCTCAGCCAGGAGAAAAATTACAGCTTTACCTGGCAGTGTCCGAATATGCGGTAAGCTCGGTATTGGTCCGTGCAGAACAGAAGGCTCAACAACATGTTTATTATGTGAGCCAGTCACCGCACGACGCCGAGCTCCGCTACCCAGCAATGGAAAAGTTAGCTTACGCGTTGGTCATCTCAGCCAGAAAGTTACGGCCATACTTCCTGGCACACCAAATTGAGGTATTGACTAACTTTCCTTTAAAGCAGGTATTGGGCCGCCCAGACGCCTCAGGAAGACTGTTAAAGTGGGCGGTCGAGTTGGGCCAGTATGACGTCCATTATGCGCCCAAAACGGCAATAAAAGGTCAGACACTTGCTGACTTTATCGCCGAATTCACCCCAACTCTCATCATCCGAGAAGAAAGAATAGAGAAACCTTGGAAGATGTACGTGGACGGGTCATCCACCACTCATTGCGCCGGGGCTGGCATCGTCCTAGTCAGCCTCACCCAAAAATACTTTTACTCGACGCTGCGGTTCAAATTTCCCACAACAAACAACGAGGCCGAGTATGAAACGCTGCTGGCCGGACTGGATATGGCGAAACAATTTGGAGTGGACGACCTCGAAGTCTTCAGTGACTCCCTCCTGGTCGTCAATCAAATTTCAGGCGAGTATGTAGCCAGGGATGAACAAATGGCGAAGTACTTGAGATCTGTCGAGCTGGCCTCCGTAGAATTTAGACGGATTCGTGCCGAGCAAATCCCTCGTAGCAAGAATACGCAAGCTGACGCCCTTGCACGGCTAGCGACAAGTGAATGAGCTGAAGATATTGGATTAGTAAACATTGGAACGGTGGACAGCTCGGCCCTCGATCAAAAGGAAATCTATGATATTGAGCCAAAAGTGACTTGGATGACCCCGATCATCCAATACTTGGAAGGGGGGAAGGTCCCCGCCGATCAGGGCGAGGCTAGAAAATTGAGAATCCGAGTTGCTCGATACACCATCCAGGACGGTCTTCTGTACAAAAGAGGTTTCTCACATCCTCTCCTGAAATGCCTGGATGACGAAGAAGCCAAATATGTGTTAGCCGAGATTCACGAGGGCGTATGCGGCAATCACTCGGGAGGCCAGTCGCTAGCCTTCAAAGTTATCAGACAAGGATACTTCTGGCCTAGCCTGAAAAAAGATGTTATCAACTTCGCTAAAAAGTGCGACAAATGTCAGAGATGCGCGCTACTCATCCGAGCACATTCGGAAGATTTGAACTTAATAATGGCACCGTGGCCATTCGTAAAATGGGGAATAGATCTAATTGGCCCGATGCCCACTGACCGAGGAGGAGTAAGATTCGCTATCGTCGCCGTCGACTATTTCACCAAATGGGTGGAAGCAGAACCCCTAGCACGGATAACCGAGCTGAAAGTCACAAACTTCATATGAAAATCCATCATTTGCCGCTTCGGGGCCCCTCATTCCATCATCACAGATAATGGACGACAGTTCGACAGCGATGACCTAAGGACATTTTGTGAAAACCTGGGCATCAAGAAGCTGCTCTCTACCCCTTATCACCCTCAAGAAAACGGTCAGGTCGAGGCCATGAACAAAATCATCAAGCACACCCTGAAAGCCAGGCTTGACGAATCAAAGGGAGCTTGGGCCGATGAACTGCCCGAGGTACTTTGGGCATACAGAACGACGGCCAGAACAGCGATAGGAGAAACGCCTTTCTCCTTAGTATTCGGTTCCGAGGCAGTTATCCCAATCGAGCTCGGCGTTCGCACTTGGAGGGTGGACAAATATGAAGACCAGCAGAACACAGAAGCTCTGGCCGCCAACCTTGACTTACTAGAAGAAAGAAGAATGGACGCAGACATAAAGAACGCCATTTACAAGTAAAGAAGTGCAATGTATTATAACTCAAGGGTACGGACCAGAAAATTTCAGCTCGGGGATCTAGTCCTCAAAAAGGTCCTACTACCGAATGGAGCCTTGGGACACAACTGGGAAGGACCATACAAGATAAGCAAGATTCTGGCCGGAGGTGCATATGAGATAGCAGACCTGGATGGAAAAATTGTATCCAAACCATGGAATATAGAGCACTTAAAAAAGTATTATCATTAGCCGGCCAGGATTTCAATTGTAATTCTTTTTGCACCTTTTTATGATTAATGAAATTGTTTTCCCAGCTTGTAATATTGACTAAGGCTACGGCCTCATCCGCGCCGTCCAGGCCGGATGAAACAGTAAGGCTTCGGCCCACCTAAGGCTACGGCCTCATCCGCGCCGTCCAGGCTGGATGAAACAGTAAGGCTTCAGCCCACCAAGGCTTCGGCCCACCTAAGGCTACGGCCTCATCCGCGCCGTCCAGGCCGGATGAAACAGTAAGGCTTCGGCCCACATAAGGCTACGGCCTCATCCGAGCCGGCCAGGTCGGATGAAATGGTAAGGCTTCGGCCCACCCAAGACCGCAACTTCATCCGAGCCATTTAGGCCAGGCCAAACTGTAAGTATTATACCTACCTCGGCTCCGGCCAGGGGTAAAGTATTGATCAAACAGAAATGATAAAAATCGACGTGACAAGCAGAGCAGATTCACACTACCATTATCAAGTGATTAATAGTTTTTACTAAGTGTTTCAGGCATTTAAGTACCGAGCTGATTCGGTTGAGACGAACAAGTGCCAACTAGAACGAACTACATATATATATGGAAGATTATAAACCAGCAAAACATGATATTAAAATCAAAATTGGTTTGGAGGCCAATACCTCTTACAAAAAAAGAAAAAGAAAGAAATCCCTACAAAGAGCTAGTGCTCAACATCCACCATCTCCTCTTCCACCACCTCGCCCGTCACCGCAGTAGGCCACCCAGCTTCAGACCGTCCAGCTTCAGAAGCTGCTCCCATGTCAAAGGTCGGATCAGACATAAGCATAATGGGAGGAGCCGGAATAAGCAGTTTCTCCGACCCGGCCGGAAGATACTTCGGCAGGTCACTCATCAAATCCAGATTGTAAGCTGGAAGCGGGTTCTTCTCAATGTATCCGGCCAGAGTTGCCATAAGTGGACGGTCGTCCAGCTTCTCCTTCCGGGCCGCCTCAATAGCGTCAAAGAAGGCAAACAGGTAAGCAAGGCTACTTTCGAGCTTATACTCGTCAGAGCCCTTAAACTTAGCAACTACGGCCACCTCGTCAGCTTGGTCAGCCCGGACAGCATCAAGCTCGGCCTTCAGCTCCTCCATCCCGGCCTGAAGCCGGGCATTCTCTACCGCCAAGTCAGCCACCCTCTGCCTATCCAATTCAGCCGCCGAAGTCGCCTGCGACAGAGCCTCTTTAGAAGAAGCTAGCTGAGTCTCCAGCGTCTTCTTCTCCTCAGCCAATTCCTTCAGCTCGCCGCTCCTCGTCCTCAGCTCGGCTTTCAACGCCCTGATCTTATCCAACCGCTCTTCATACTGGTGTTGAGCCTGCCAGGCAAACACGGACGCCTGCGCCATGAGGATAGCGGCACAGGAACCGGAGTCCACACCAGACATCTGGCGGGAGAACTTATCCAGATCCTCCGTCCAGGTCTTAACATGGGCTTCGACAGCTGAGGACACCGCCGGAGGAAGTTTCTCCATCACCTCCGGAGTCGGAGACTGAGCCCGGGAGAAGCTGACCTGGAAAGGCGGGCGACGACCGAGATACTCCTTCGTCTCCTCGACCCGAGCAGGGTCCCATCCACAAATGCTGACCGAGCCGGTCAGAGGACTTTCGGCAGTCCAGACGCCAGGCGCCGCACGAGCAGCTGAAGCCTCAGGTATCCCTGAGCTTCCCCTTCCAGCTCCCGAACCACCCCGGGAGGTCCCCGCTCCACTGCTAGAACCTGGCCTGGATCGCTTGGCCGGGGGAGCACGCGGAGCAGCTTCCGCGGAAACAGTAGCTGGTGATGGCGCAGTAGAAGCAGGGCGATCCACGTCTCTACCCTTTTCTTGACCTCGGCCTTGAGGCCTCCCCGCATGCCCGGCAGCGGCTTGCTGGGTCCTCTGCCGAATCCGTTGAGTGGGATTCATGCTGAGCTGAAGGCCGTGAGGAGGAAGGACAGCTAAAAAAATAAGAAGCATATGTAAGCAAGATTTTTCAGAGCAAAGTAAATAAGTCCGAAAAGACTACCTTGGTAATTGTTCGGAGCAGGACGGAAAGGAAGGATGAGGCCGGCTCTAGCGAGACGCTCTTCGGTGATGAGCCTCTTGAAATTTCGCTGAGCAGGAGCGGTGAGGTCTCGGAGAAATACTATCTTCCGGGAGAAGGTGCTGCCAGCTGGGAGGCCCTCTACCGAATCTCTGCAAAACGGAAGATAATTAAAATCAGATAACCGAGCTGAAAGCAAGTAAAATGATGGTATACCATTTGCCGTCCCAAAGAACATCGGACAAAACACCCGCTCAGACTCCTGCTCTCCAACCTGACCGGGGCTCATCCAGTCACCTCTAACCCAGAACCATTTCGTCTTCCAATCTTTGATAGAGGACGGAAGGTCGATGATCAATTGAAGACGCCCATACCGGAGGGACAGATAATACAAGTGGTTCTGAGCCCTGGGCAGGAGTTTCAAACCCAATAGCTAAGATAACTCCTCAGGGGTCGGGACGCCAAGATTGAACGACTAACGGAAGACAAGCAACCCAAGAATGGAGGACCAACTATTCGGGTGTAGCTAGCCAGGAGCAAGGCCCTAAAAGCGGAGGTACTTAGTAAGAGGTGGAGCCAATGGAAACCGAAGACCACCTTCCAAAGAGCGGAGATTGATGGCCACGCTGTCCGCGGGTGGCTTGTCCATCCGCTCGTTCGGTCTCGGAACATCGAACGACACCCCTCGTGGGATGTTGAAGAGGGCGTGCCACCTATCCAGTTCAGCTCGGGTAACTGTGGACGGCCAAGACATAGCCTCCGAATCTATAAAAGGCTGCTCTGTCCGGTTATATTGTCTAGGCGGCCTAGGCATCCCTATGGGAACGTAGCGGGCTGGTCGGCCTGATGTCCCTGCCACCTCAACCGCAGGAGGACCCGAACTCCTAATCTCCTCGGATGACGAACTAACCTCTAAACTTAATTCTTCAGAAGGATACCCTCCATACCCGGATTCAGTCCCAGAAGATGAAGAAGAAGACATGGTGAGAAAATAATAATTACCTAGAGACTGGTCGGGACGAACGATTGAGGACGGTCTATCCTGGACGAACGATGTTGGACGGCTCAATCTGGTCGGGTAATATCAGAGAATTCTCTAAGTAATCACAAATTCGTGAAGGTCAAAATGAAGGAAGACTGCCCTTATTTATAGGAAGGGCGCGATCCTTCAACTTCCATCCGACCAGAGATGACGCGTGGCGAATCGAACGGTCAACTACAGAAGACGCTTCGTCTCCCGGAACACCAGATTACAACACGTGTCAGGCTCAAGAAGAAGTCCAGGATCAGATCATGCCAGATTCCGCAAATCTCTCCAGCATGAGGCCGGCCAAAACATAACGACAGACATGCCGACCAGGACAAGATATATGACATTCAGAGAATCAGACATATTCGGGCCGCCCAAGATTAAGCTACGTGTAATGTTGCATGTTAGCAATTATATAATGAAAATGCAGCAGGGACAATTAGATTCAAAATTAGGGATATCATTAAAGATTGCTGGTTTGGAGGCCAGAACCTCTTAACAGACGACCCTTTAAACCCTAAACCCTAAACAAAAGACTCGAATGAGCAGCTCGGTAATAATATATGCTATTAGAAGAATTGACCGGGCCGTCAGTCCGACCAAGCCTCCCTCTCAATATTGACATGTCAGCCAGGGCATTTTACGAACGGACGGCAGTTGCTGAATATGTTGCCAAGTACTTAAACTTAAGAGAACTGCTCGGAATCCCTTATGGCCAAGATCGTAACACCGATCATCCTCGAGCACGATCACACCATCTTCAAACCTAGTCGCACTGGCCCCCTCAGCTTGTCCTGCTCCGCAAGTCTCCACACTGAAAACTGTCGTAAGTAGAACTGTTAATGAAGGACGGCTCATTCTGCACGGCAATTCTTGCACGGCAATGTTGGAATATTATGGGAAACTAAAGAGTATCATGGCAAATATGAAAATGAATAAGCCCCCGCTATTTATAGAAGGATTGTGACTGTTGGGATCCTCCCCTATCATAGGCGACACGTGGTGATTCTGAAATCCAATAATAACTACACGTCATCTGTCATCTTCTAGGCTATCAGCCGTGACGTGTTAAACCTATAAGCTAAGCCATCCAGGATATGAAGCTCTTATCCGGCCCTCCAGATACAAAGCCGGCCTGAATACTAGGCTAGGGGCTAAAACCGGTAAAAACATATCAGCCCGACCCGTTTAAATTAAACATCGATACAAGTGAAACATTGTCCATTTGAAAGTATAAGTACACATACTGGTTTGCAGGCCAGAACCTGTTCACAAAGGGCTAAGTGGCCAGGAAGAAGAATAAAAAAAACAAAAGAAAAGAAAATGCTACGCTAATCATCCTGGAGTACAATTACGTCCTCCTCAGATCCAGTCGCATCCGCTTCCTCAACCTGCTCGGACCCAAAAGCTCCTAAGTTAGGATCTGACATGAATCGAATAGGAGGAGCCGGCTTCAGGAGATGCTCAGAACCAGGAGGGAGATAGCCGGACAAATCTTCCATGAGGTCCAGGTAATATTGGGGAAGAGGATTCCTCTCCAAGAAATCGGCTAAGGCAATACTAAAGGGACGGTCATCCAAGTTGGCCTTCCGAACTACCACAATATTGTCCATATAAGCAAAAAGATAGGCCAAGATTCCCTCATACTTACATTCATCAGACTCCTTGTATTTCTGCGCCACAGCAGCCTCGTCCAGCCGGCCAGCTCTAGCAGTGGCCAACTCATCACGTGCAGACTTCAACTCAGCCCGGATCGCCTCGAGCTGACCTTTAAGCAGGGCATTCTCAATGTCCGCCTCGGCCTTTTGTCGAGATAATGAATCCTGAGTGGAAGTCAGCTTGGCCCTAAGCCCCTTTATCTCCTCAGAAGCGGCGGCCAAATCGGCCTTCTTATCACCGAGCTCAGCTCTGTTTTCCATGTATTTATCCTGCTGAGAAAGGTATGCACGGTTAGCCCGCCAAGCAAAGACGGAAGCCTGGGCATTCAAAATTGCCGAGCAAGCCCCCATATCGGCCGCCGACATCTTCCTTGCGTAATCCTCCAGCTCCCCTGTCCAGGACTTCACCGGGGCATCCATAGCTTGCCTAATCCCAGATGGAAGGTTCCTCATTAAATCCGCGCTGGGCGGCCGAGCACGAGAAAAGCTGATCTGAAATGGAGGACATTTCCCGAGGAACTCCTTGGAACTTTCAATCAGTTTGGGATCCCAACCACAAATGCTGACCGAGCCGGCCAGCGAAGATTCAGAAGACCATATTCTTGCACGAGCTGGAGTGGCGACATCGGGCTTATCGGTTGGTTGCTCGCTAGAAGTCGGGCGTGATCTTTTTGTTGACGGCCCGATAGGATCCTGACTCGGAGTAGGAGTCTCAGTCGCTGGATGTGTAGAACCCCTCCTTTTTTCAATTGGTTTCTTCTGCTTGCTACCTCGTTCCGCCCTGATTTTAATGCGCTCGGAAGGATTCATCTCAGGGCAAAGACCGTCGTGAGGAAGGATGGCTGCACGAAGAGCAATAAGTTAGAAATTAGCCAAGCTTAATCTTATTCCAACAGCAAGACCTACCTTGGAAATCCACGGCAACACGCGCAAAATGAAAGACTAGGCCAGCCCGGATAAGCCAATTTTCCACAATCAGCTGCCCAAACGTTCGCTGCTCCAAGCTAATGCTATCCCGCAAGAAACGGATTTTACGAGAAAAATCACCGCCACTCTCAAGGCTCTCAAGCCCTCCTTCTGCAAAATTGAAAAATATTTAAAACATTAGCAGGCCTAACCAAGAAGATGAATAAGGAATACCTTCGCCAGACCAAAACCAACTGGGCATGATGCCCTGACAGCAAAGGAGCTCTTAAATGTCCCTGGACTCCTCCAGTCCCCGTCGACCCAAAACCACTCGCTCCTCCAATCTCTTACTGGCAGAGGAAGATCACAGACTAACTGGGGCCGATGTATCCGAGGAACAATGTAATAAAAGTGATTTTTTACCCCGGGTATAAGCTCAAGTTTAAACAACCAGGACAGCTCTTCAAAGCTGGGCTCCCCGAGGTTGTAGCTATGAAGAAGCACTAACAAACCCAAGAGAGAGGACCAGCTATTTGGACGAAGCTGTCCTGGGGCTATCCCCCACTGCCAAAGATATCGGGATAAACAGGGCGCCATCGGAAACCGTAGGCCTCCCTCCAATGCTTGAAGGTTGATAGCAACACAATTCTTCCGTGGCTTGTGCATCCGCTCATCGGGACGAGGAGCGAGGAAGGAAACACCCAAAGGTATATTGAAACGAGATTGTATCTTATCTAGCTCGATTTGGGTAACCACGGAGGGCCACTTCACGGCCTCTGAATCCTCGAAAGGAACCTCAGCCCAGTCGGCCCACTGTTGGCCTTGGGACCAATTAGATGGGATATTCTTAGGAATCTCAGACATAGTCACGAAAGAGAGGAATTATCTTCTGAGCAAGGGCGCTCTCACAAGATGACGTAGCACGGGATATCTAGACCGACTAATCCTGCTCGGGATACGCAACAAGTACTCGAAATCGAAAGCTAATGAAAGGTCAAATGTCAAATGAGAAGAACGCTATATATAGGTGATGATCCTTAACTCTCAACCAATCACCTACAGATGCGTGGAAAATCGAACGGGTACAAGACAACGACTTTTCGACTTCCACTCCACCAGATGACGACACTTGTTCGCAACATACTGACTTACGACTCATTCTTGCTCGGCTCGACTTATCAAGGTTGATTAGGTCTCAGCAGAAGCGATTTTCTGCCAAGACCTAAGGGGCTATTGTTGGGCGTCAGACCCGAGCTGCGCAGTATATCACACCTGGACGGTAGAATAACTAGTGGCACTCCACCTGGTCGGCCACGACAGCAACGCCGTCCCAAGTTGACAGTCCAAGTTAATTGGGAAGCTCCTCGGCGGATCAGCTTGGCCGGCCGGAGCCCGAGCAGCCGTCCAGGATACCGCCAACTTCCAATAGATCGTGGGTAACAAAACCGCTAAGTACCCAGTAAATAGGCGAAAATCAAGGAAAATGTGGGCTTAACTCCCACGACCTCCACGATCTCCACGATCCCCGACACTCAAGTGATGCTCCAGCTATAAATAGATGTAATTTTAACTTGTAAAAGGGCCGAATCCTAATTATGTGTAAAGCACTAGAGAGCTGATTTCTCTAACATAATACTATAAGGTCCTGCCCGGTAATCTCACCATCCAGGATCAGCCGAGCAACATTGCCCGAGTAGGCTCCGGGCCATTCTTGTGTTATACTTTTCATCTCATTTTCATCATATTTGGGTGTTAGACTAGGAATTGTTCTCTTACAAATCCGACGTCAACACCTATCCGACTCAACAAGTCCGTCCGACATATCTGTCAATTCCGGTGATTCACCTGACAAAGCCAGACAAATAAGCCATTTCTCATTTAATTAATAATTATTAAGAGTAAAGTATTAATCTTTCGTGTAGGGAATTTAATTATTAATTATTTTTTAATCCAATTATTTCCTACACGAAAATGGGATAATTATGAAATATTAATTGTTCTACACGAAAATTGGATTAATTATTCTCTACACGGAAATTGGATTAATTATTAACTATTAATCAATTCCCTACACGAAAAATATTAAATATTAATTATTAATTATTAATTTTTCGTGTAAGCCCTGTAATTGTTAAGTATTTTTTCATCCAATTATTCCCTACACGAAAATGACTAATTATTAAATATTAATTGTTCCTACACGAAAATTGGATTAATTATTAATTATTACCTACACGAAAATTGGATTAATTATTAATTAATTTCCTACACAAAAATTATTGAATATTAATTATCAATTATTAATTATTCGTGTAAGTTTAGTAATTGGTAATTATTTTTTCTTGACTAAACTTCCCAACATAAAATGGCTATATTTAACCCCACTCAAAAATCTTGATTAATTATTAATTATTAATTATTACCTACACGAAAATTCGATAATTATTAATTAATTCCCTACACGAAAATTATTAAATATTAGTTATTAGTTATTCATTTTCGTGTAAGCTAAAATTATTGAATATTAATTATCAATTATTAATTTCTGAACTTTTTCATGTAAGTTTAGTAATTGTTAATTATTTTTTTGTTGACTAAACTTCCCTACATGAAAATTGTATAAGTATTAATTATTAATTATTAATTTAACCCTACACGAAAATTGTATAGTTATTAATTATTAATTAATTCCCTACACGAAAATTATTAACTATTAATTATTAGTTATTAATTTTCGTGTAAGTGAAAGTTATTGAATATTACTTATTAATTAGTAATTTTCGTGTACGCTTGTTAATTATTTTTGCCAAAATCTATTCCCTACACGAAAATTGGTAATTAATAAATATTTCCTACACGAAAATGGATAATTATTAATTATTAAGTATTCCCTACACGAAAACTTGACTAAGTATTAAAATTGGATTAATTCCCTACACGAAAAGAATTAAATAATATTTATTAATTATTAGTTATTATTTTTCGTGTAAGCTTGTTAATTATTTTTGCAAAAATATATTCCCTACACGAAAATTGGTAATTAATGAATATTAAATATTCCCTACACGAAAATGGGTTTAAGTATTAAAATTGGATTAATTCTCTAAATGAAAAGAATTAAATAATATTTATTAATTATGAATTATTCTTTTTCGTGTAAGCTTGTTCATTATTTTTTCAAAAATATATTCCCTACACGAAAATTTATAATTAATAAATATTAAATATTCCCTACACGAAAATGGGTTTAAGAAGCAAATGCTCAAATGCTCAAATTAATAAACATGAAACAGATTCCAATGTAGGGAATTAATAAGTATTATCTCTTACACGAAAATGGGAATACACGAAAATGGAAAATTTATTAACAATGAATACATATCCATTTGAATACTTAATCCCTAATTCGTGTAGGGAATAATTAAACCCATTTTCGTGTAGGGAATATTTAATATTTATTAATTACAAATTTTCGTGTAGGGAATATATTTTTGAAAAAATAATGAACAAGCTTACACGAAAAAGAATAATTCATAATTAATAAATATTATTTAATTCTTTTCGTTTAGGGAATTAATCCAATTTTAATACTTAAACCCATTTTCGTGTAGGGAATATATTTTTGCAAAAATAATTAACAAGCTTACACGAAAAATAATAACTAATAATTAATAAATATTATTTAATTCTTTTCGTGTAGGGAATTAATCCAATTTTAATACTTAATCAAGTTTTCGTGTAGGGAATACTTAATAATTAATAATTATCCATTTTCGTGTAGGGAATATTTATTAATTACCAATTTTCGTGTAAGGAATAGATTTTGGCAAATGTTCACTATTTTCTTTTAGCTACTCCCGCAAGTGTACGGTGTAGATTGCAGAAACGGTAAGCAAGGTCGATCCCACAGAGACTATCGATTCAGGAAATCACTAACTACCCAAATTCTATTCACAATTCTATCTAGGGAAATCAAATATCATGAATTGCAATTAAATTAATAAACTAACAATTACGAAGGTAAAATTCACTTAAAGTTGACAGAAATCTGAGACAGGTTCTAGGACATGCTTTCATCTAATTCTCATCAAGACATCACTTTAATCAATCCAAGTTCATTAATCAATCATCCTATACGAGCAATCACACATATCAATTAATCACTCCCCCGAGTCAATTAATCAATTGATTATTACGCTATCAGAGGTATCCCTACTCAATCTGATAAAAACATAACAACTCCCAAAAGCACCCAAGATTGATATCTCATCACATAAATTCCTTAATCTCCCGATCTAAGTCTTTTATGTGTCATGTGTTTATTCTTCCATAATTAAATCTCATCTCCCGAATTTTGATTCAATTATTAAAACATGCTTAATTATCGGCCAAATAATCAAATAAACAATCAATTCATAAACACACAAATAAGATGAAAGATTAAGAACATTGAATTAAATCAAAGATCCATCAAGATTCGAATTAAACTACTAACAAGCCCTAGAAACCCTAAAAAGAATTAGCTAGACATGATTATCGTCAAACTCATAGACAAGATTAACAATATCATCTCTTAAATGAAAAACTAACGAGAGAAGAAAGTTTCAACTCGTATCGCCAACGATCTTTCGATTTCTTCGTCTCTTCTCCGTCTCTCTCTCTCTATCTCTATGTGTATTTCTATCTCTAATTGTCAATCTCCCTCTTTTTTCGTTTCTTGGGGTCTTTTATATCAATTGAAGAATGAAATCTCGCCAAAATAACAGAATTTGCTGATCACCTGGACACGGCCGTGCTATACGGCACGGTCGTGCCTCATCCTTTAGTGGTCTGGCACGGTCGACCGTGCTGTGGGGCACGGTCGTGCTACACCGTTCAGGCCCAAATCCGTCGCGCACGACCTGGCCGTGCTATTCAGCACGGTCGTGCGTGCCTCTTTCTTCTTGAGCACGGTCTGACCGTGCGCTCCCGCACGGTCGTGCTTTCCTTCCTGGCCATTTCGCTCAAAACTTGCACTTTTTCTCGTTAAAATCATGAAACTAAACATAAACTCGTCAAATGCATCATCTATACAAATCATCACAATAATCACCATAAAAACGTAGCTAACACATTCAAAAGAATACATAAACCTACGCAAAAATAGGTGAAAATTGGCACTTATCAAAATCCCCCAAACTTAAACTGTTGCTCGTCCTCGAGAAACATCAACTACTCAAACAAAACTAAACTCTAACAAAACTAAACATCTGACTAAATAAACCACAAACCATGACATCAAGTATCATAAACAATAAACCACATACACCCAATCGACATCAAAAATTCATCCGAACTTATAATAAATACTTCAAACACTTCATAACTATGCACTTTCAAGGAGTAATGAACCTCACAAGGTAAATTTTATCACTCACGCTCAAAAGTGTTTATAAATAGGACATGTATACACTCAAAACGATAAATCAAGTAAAACCTACCATAGGCTTGCAGATCGTCTCACTTCTCCACTACATTTGTACATGCGAATATCATGAATCAATAAGGACTTTCATTTGGACGCAATGAGGCTCTTTGGACAGGGTAGGAAAAATTTGGGAATAAAGTGACTTCTCAAATAAATGATCGAAGCTCCTTTAGAAATTTCAAACCCCAATTTCTTGCTTTTCATCATACAACTTCAATCGATTTCTTCTCCCAAAACATGAGCTCCAGCAATATACCAATCACAAACATCATTCAATCGAGTTCCAGAAATGGCATAACTCTTGATAACAATTATACAATTGAGTTCCAAAGAAGGCACAACTCATGCAATTTTTTTTTCATCTATCCATTCTTCAAGCCAACTACACATTTTTCTTCTTCTTTCTTTTCTTCTCTTTTTTTACTCCACTAAAATTTTTCTCCAACTTTACATATATTTCCTACTTGAGCTTCAGAATCATAAATAGGTAGGCTCAAAATAAAGGCTCGAATAATCCTCCCAATTAATTAGGCTAAAACAAGAATTAGGTTCATAAGCTCAACAGGGCTCTCAAAGGAAATAATTCAGATTTGGTGGGAATTATTTGGCTAAGTGACTCATAAAAACAAAGATGGCCTTACATCATTTTCAAAAATTCACAGGTACTTGTAGTCTCAAAAGAGATACCAAAGCAAGTTCTAAAGGTATATACAAGACTATCGCCAACACTCAATCAAGAAAATAAGACTTGGTGTAATATCAAGTCAAGGCTCAAATCTCACAAGCTTATTTTCATACTCCTCAAAAATATACAATCATTGCATGCTCAAATGTATTCACAAAAAATAGTTCGACCCGAATTTTCAATTTCAATAAAGCAATATGGATTCGTATTCATTTTACTCAACTCATGCTTCTTATAGCTCTATAAACAAAAATCCAGATATCATCAAACCTATTGTGCACTAAGCATGTTCATCAATTCAAACACAATACCGACCATATAATCATGCATTTCCCAAAAAAAATTCAACACAAATCTCGTTTCGATAAACATCCCCCAAACTTAAAGTCTACAATTCCAGAGAAGACATAAAAATAGGAGACATGACAAAGAAACGAAACCAAAGATGAAAAATACAAGAGAAAGAAAGACATAAGCAACAAGACCTCTCGTCGCTCAATCCTCAGCCGGTGGTGGCGGTGGTGGGTAAACATGGCCACTGGAAATCCTCCAGTGGTCCATACGTGCCATGAAGTCCATCATCGTCGCCCTGTAGTCTCTAAACTCCCCACGCAGCTCATCCAAGCCAGTCTCCAACGCTCCTAATCGAGCATCGTACTGAGCGGTGTAGTCGTACTGCTGCTGCGGCGGCTGCTGTGGATAATCCTCATGCGGTGGAGGCGCGGTATAAGCATGATCTGCACCTCGTTCGTACGCCTCCTCTTCCTCCATCGCCTCGTGATGCATGTCCGGCACATCAGGGGCTGCTGGCTCGTACGGCACACCTTCAGAAAGGGCAATGTGTGCAGGAGTATCCATGGACCAGTTCAACTGATCTGGCACGTACGTGTCCTCATTCTCTTCACTCACAGTCGTAAACTGCGGGTTCGGCAGTGGAAATCCCGGTGCTCCCTTCTGCTGAAAGAAGTAACCGTGGCCCGTCGGGTCAGGGCAGATGAAGTGCTGGTTTACCAGCGTCTGTATATCAATCGATGTCGGCCCGGGCACATGTGATAACGAGTCCAATGCCATCCCGATATGTAGTGCCAAAGGAGTGATCATGCCGCCTACGACAATCACCCCGCTCGTTTGCTTCGCTGCCCTGCTCATCTGCCTGATTAAAAATGTAGCGGCATCTACCTTCACAGCCTGGACCATACAATACAGAATGTAAAGCTCATCCACCCGGAACCCACCGCTATCATGTCGAGCAAATAGCGTCTTGGCTAAAACCCTCTGCATGTATCTAAAAACGGGGTTGCGTATCCAGGTGGCCTTCGCCTTCCTCGCATCCCACGGGACCGGCTCTCGTACACTGCAATCAGTGATCAGGCCCCAAAATTATGTCGCCCTGAAGTCCCGGTGATGCTTCACTGTGGTCGCCTCGGCCGGTAAGTTGTAAATCTGGCGAAACTGTGCAATCGAAATCTCATACCTCCGATTTTACAAACAGAAGCTTATACTCTCCGGGGTCAATTGAGGTCTCGATCTTTCCTTCACGGATAGTGTACTGAGGAACTCCAGTACAATCTTCGGGTATGTCTTCTATCGCCCTCTGAAAAAGGCCGTCCACCCAATGTTTTCGACTAGTCTCCAAAAATCATCGTGTAGGCCCAACGTTTGTAAGGCACCATCATCGGCATACCGAGTCGCCTCTATCTGTCTTCCCACTAATGCATTCCACCGAGCCTGATGCTCGGGATCTGTTAACCGTACTTCGTAATGTGTAGGAGAGGTGGGTAGAGGGATCGCAGAGCTAGTCGAAGCGCCCTTGGTTGTCTTTCTCTTCTTTCCTCCGACCATATTCGATCCTGCACATTTGTCCGCAATCAGTTATATGTGATATCATATTGAATAACGAAGCACTGAAGCAGAAGCAAGACACGAACAATAATCAACAACAATGCAATGTAACTCCAATCGATGTTCCTCCCCCCAAACTTAACCATAAGCCACATTCACATTTCTATCCTCATCTCATCAAAATATGCAATTGAATTTCAACATTCTAACGTATGTTTATCAACTCATCACTCATGCAATAGGATATATCATACTCTTTGAACATCACATCAAATCATGCTCAAAATGCCAATAAGAATGAGGAAAACATAGTGCACACCAAGTGTTCGATAAAAATCCTCAAAGACAAAAATTCACCAAATCAAATTCTACTCCGATCAAAACTATTCCCAACTCATATGCAATCATTTTCATGCAAAATAAGCTGAAAGAACCGGAGAAAAACATACATTTTTGACGAAAAACAAAAAATGCACTTGGTGGTTCTTAAGTGGCAATGGGGGTGTTTTTTCGTCCAAATTTTGAAGAAATTAACGTGATTATGGTGTGGGGAAGTGATGAATCGAAGTTTGAGACGGAATAATCGGTGAAATGACGTCCAATTTGGTGGATTGAAGCTAGGGTTTCGAATTGGGGAAGAAAAGAAATGAAATTCTCCCCCATTTTTCCCCTTTTTAAAATCACGATCTGCTGGGGCACGACCGTGCTGTATAGCACGGTCGACCGTGCCCCAGCCTTCAGTGCCATTGATCTGTGGGGCACGACCGTGCCTCGTGGGGCACGATCGTGCTCTTTTTTTTTATATTATTATAAAAGAAAATCATGAGACCAAGCCTAACTAATTGGGTTGCCTCCCAAGCAGCGCTAAGTTTTACGTCTTCAGCCGGACGAGATGAAAACGTACCTTTTATGAGTCATTTATGAAATAAATGCACCTGGCCGTCTCCTTTGTTCCATTTCCGTAGTAGAGCTTGATTCTTTGTGCATTAACGGGGAACGTGCGTCCATCCTTTGCCAATAGCTCGACATAACCTGGATCAAACACCTTTTTCACCTAAAAGGGTCCCGACCATCTTGACTTCAACTTTCCAGGGAACAGTCGGAGTCTCAAATTAAATAGCAATACTGGATCTCCTGGTTTGAACGTCATCTTTTGAATCATCTTGTCATGAAAGCGTTTTGTTCGTTCCTTGTAGATTCGAGCGCTTTCGTAAGCATCATTCCGAAATTCATCCAATTCCAAAAAGGTTTTGTACTCGATCCGAGCTTGCCCGTTTGTAGTCGAAATTCAATGCTTTTGTAGCTCAAAATGCCCTGTGTTCCAATTCCACCGGGAGATGACATGACTTACCAAAAAGGAGTTGGTAAGGGGACATACCAATTGACGTTTTGAATGCCGTCCGATATGCCCATAAGGAGTCATCTAAACGGAATGCCCAATCCTTGCGATTTACGCTCACCGTCTTTTCCAAGATTGTCTTTATCTCCCGATTTGACACCTCCGCTAGCCCATTTGCTTGTGGATGATACGCCAACGTCATTTTGTATTTGATGCCGTATTTTTCCAACAATTTGGCAAAGATCTTGTTATGGAAATGCTTTCCCCCATCACTAATAATTGTCTTGGGTGTCCCAAATCTATTGAAGATGTTTTTCTTCAAAAATTGTAGAACAACTTTAGCATCATTAGTTTTGGTGGGAATAGCCTCTATCCACTTAGACACGTAATCCACAGCAAGCAAAATGTAGTTGTATCCGTTGGATGGGGGAAACGGTCCCATAAAATCGATGCCCCATACATCGAAAATCTCCACTTCTAATATGTTGGTGAGAGACATCTCATGTTTCCTTGATATTGTCCCCGTCCTTTGGCATCGATCACAACCTGCCACAAAGTTATAGCAATCCTTAAATAAAGTTGGCCAATACAAACCTGATTGCAGTACTTTGATAGCTGTCTTCGTCCCACTGTGGTGTCCTCCTACGGGTGATGAATGACACATCTCCATAATGTCATCCCATTCTTCAAGCGGGACACATCTCCGAATTATCGAGTCTGCACATCTCCGAAACACGTACGGGTCGTCCCACATATAAAACTTTACATCATGAAGAAATTTCTTTCTTTGATACCCATTTAAATCTGGTGGAAGGACTCCTTGCGCCAAGTAATTCACGATATCTGCATACCATGGTACCGGAGCATCGTTCACAGCAAGTATGCACTCATTGGGGAATTTTTCCTTGATTTCATCGCTTTGATCAACTTCGTCGTTCTCTAGTCTTGACAAATGATCAACTACCACATTCTCACAACCCTTCCGATCTTTGATCTCCAAATCGAATTCCTGCAACAATAAAACCCAACGTATTAGACGTGGTTTGGCATCTTTCTTATCGAAAAGATAACGAATTGCAGCATGATCAGTATAGACTATTGTTTTAGTGCCGATGAGGTAAGAACGAAATTTGTCGAATGCATAGACGACCACCAACATCTCTTTTTCCGTAGTAGTGTAATTCTGTTGGGCTTCATCCAGCGTTCGACTTGCATAGTATATCGGTCTCAGCACTTTATCTCTCTTTTGTCCAAGCATAGCTCCCACCGCATAGTCACTTGCATCGCACATCAATTCGAATGGTTGTGACCAATCTGGAGTTACCAAGATTGGTGCACTCGTCAATGCTTTTTTTAATGTTTCGAACGCTAAGTGACATTCTTCATCGAACTTGAATTCGGCCTCTTTTTCTAGCAATCGGCTCAATGGTTTGGTGATCTTTGAAAAATCTTTTATAAACCTTCGATAGAAGCCTGCGTGTCCAAGGAAACTGCGGATTGCTTTTTCTGTTTTCGGTGGTGGTAATTTTTCAATAGCCACGATCTTCGCCCGATCTACTTCCAGTCCTGCAGAAGAAATACGATGACCCAAAACAATTCCATCTTTTACCATGAAATGGCATTTTTCCCAATTTAAAACCAGATTGGTTTCCTTGCATCGCTGCAAAACTAGAGAAAGATTAGATAGACAAATATCAAAGGAAGTTCCAAAAACTGAAAAATCATCCATAAACACTTACATCCTATTTTCTATCATATCATGAAAAATAGCCATCATGCATCGTTGAAACGTGGTTGGTGCATTACACAATCCAAAGGGCATCATTCGAAATGCAAATGTGCCATAAGGACAGGTAAAAATGGTTTTCTCTTGATCTTCCGGAGCAATCGCAATTTGATTGTATCCGGAGTATCCATCGAGAAAGCAATAATAATCATACCCAGCCAAACGATCCAACATTTGATCTATAAACGGGAGAGGGAAATGATCTTTTCGGGTGGCCGTGTTTAATTTTCTATAATCAATGCACACCCGCCACCCTGTTACCGTTCGAGTGGCTATGAGTTCCTCATCCTCGTTCTTGATTACCGTCATTCCTCCTTTCTTTGGCACCACCTGTACTGGACTTACCCAATTGCTGTCGGAAATGGGATAGATAATTCCTACATCCAGCCATTTTAGGACTTCCTTCTTCACTACCTCCTGCATAATTGGGTTAAGTCTCCGTTGGTTCTGGATTGAAGGTTTATAAGTGTCCTACATCCGTATTTTATGCATAACAACGGAGAGACTTATTCCCTTCAAATCCGAAATGGACCAACCGATGGTATTCTTGTGCTCTCTCAACACACGTAAAAGTTTTTCTAATTGAATTGAGTTCAGAGATGAGAAAACGATTACCGGGTTAGCTTTGTTACTTCCTAAAAACGCGTATTGAAGATGCTCAGGAAGGTCCTTCAGTTCCGGAATGAATACGGTAGTTTTCGTGTCTGGAGTCGGCTCTTTCTGGTCAAGCACGGTCTGATCGTGCGCTCCCGCACGGTCGTGCTCGATCTGTAGAAACGGCAGCGGTTGGGGCATGGTCGACCGTACTGTAGGGCACGGTCGTGCGCCACTGATCAGGCTCACTTTTGTGCAGGGCACGGTCTGACCGTGCTCTCCCGCACGATCGTGCCCGGTTCTTCCGCCTCTTCTTTGTTTCTCGTTTCCTCGTTTCTTTCTTGATAATTCCTGTAATGCTTCGAAATAATACACGCAGTCGATCACCTCCTCGTTCTCATAATCAAGGTTCTCCGCTTGAATTTGTAGTGATTCCTTTAAGCACTCGATCCATTTGATCCTCCACACATACGTCCTCTATTCCAATGAAGCTGCAAGTTTCGTTTTCGTCATGGAATTTCATTGCCTTGTAAATGTTGAACAGGATATGCTCGTCATTTACTCTCAAAGTGAGTTCTCCTTTTTGCACATCGATCAATGCTCGTCCCGTAGCTAAAAATGGTCGTCCTAAAATAATGGGCACAGCATGATCTTCCTCCATGTCGAGCACTACGAAGTCCATTGGGAAGATGAATCGATCAACTTTGACTAGTACGTCCTCAATGATCCCATTGGGGTAAGTTATCGATCTATCAGCTAATTGCAACGTGATCGTGGAGGGTTTCACTTCACCAAGCCCAAGCTTCTTGAAAATGGATAGTGGCATCAGATTAATGCTTGCTCCTAAGTCGCACAAAGTCTTGTCAAAACTTGATTCTCCAATCACACAAGGGATTGTGAAGCTTCCTGGGTCTTTAAGCTTCTGCGGCAACTTTTGTTGTATGATCGCACTGCATTCTTCCGTAAGATTCACTCTTTCATAATCCGCTATTTTCCTCTTCTTCGACATGACATCCTTCAGAAATTTTGCGTAGTTGGGCATCTGTTCCAACGCATCTGCAAAAGGAATGTTAATGTGAATTTTCTTGAAAATTTCCAGAAATTTAGCGAATTGAGCATCTAACTTTTTCTTTTGAAAACGTTGAGGAAAGGGAAGAAAGGAAATAGTAAATGGGAGTGAAGCGTTAGAATTTGATTTTGGCTTCTCAGCCCCTTTTTGTTCGACTTCAACTTCCTTTTGTTCCACTACTTCTTCATCCTCTTTCTTCTCGTTCTCATCTTCCTCCACCACTGGCATGCTTGGTCCTTCATATTCCGTACAACTTCTCAATTGAATCGCCTTGCATTGCTCCCTTGGGTTTATTTGAGTAGTGCTTGGATATTGTCCATTCTTGTGTTGATTTCCTATGTTTTCAGTCATTTGCCCCACTTGTAACTCCAAGGCCTTCATTCGTGCATCAAATTTCTCTTCCAACCTTGAGAATCTATCTCGTGATTTATTCACAAATGCACCTACCAAATCTTCAAGTGCCGGTTTCTTCTGTTCATCAATGACTCCATTTGTAACAGAAAAGCCCGGAGGCGACTGCAAAACATTCTTGGTGTTTGCATAGGAGAAATTCTCATGATTCGCCCCTCCGTATTTATACTGATACATCCCCTTATTCCGAAAGTTTTGGTTGTTTCGGAAGCCTTGGTTGTTGTAATTCTGCCCATTCATGAAATTAACATCTTCTACTTCTTCCTGTTGGGTGAACTCGCATCCTTGACTTCCAACACTTCCTAAGCTTTGAGTCTGAACCTTCGCCAGCGCAGATACTTGAGTTGTGAGAGCTGCTATTTGTGAAGATAGTGCGCACAAATGATCTTGACCTTGAATTTCAGCCACTTTTCTATACGTGTTCCTCTCAGACGGCCATTGGTAGCTGTTTGTTGTCATTTCCTCCAAAATATATATTGCCTCATCTGGACTTTTTGCTAACAAAGCTCCTCCTGCTGCTGCATCTATCATTGCTCTCGTTGATCCAAACAATCCATTGTAAAAGAAACAGACTTGTTGATCCTCGGGGAATCCATGTTGAGGACATCTTCTTAACATATCTCTGAATCGTTCCCAAGCCTCGCCCAAGGACTCTCCATCAAATTGCTTGAACTGTGTGATCTCACTTTTCAACTTCAACGTCTTGCTCGGTGGGAAGTATTTGAATAAAAACTTCTTACTTAGACCATCCCATGTAGTAATCGAGCCTGAAGAAAGTGAATTGAACCACAGCTTTGCTTTATCTCGTAAAGAGAAAGAAAACAGTCGTAGTCTTATGGCATCATCAGAAACACCATTTAACTTTATCGTATCACAGACTTCGAGAAATTGCGCCAGATGCGCATTGGGATCGTCCAGATGGCTTCCCCCAAACTGATTATGTTGCACCATACTAATTAGACCCGGCTTCAACTCAAAATTATTTGCTTGAATAGGTGGTCTTACTACCCCCCTTCCATTTTGCTGCGGTTGAAAATAGTCTCTGATGGGCTCTGAGCAACTCGTGGTGCTTGGTTCATTCCTCCTTGATTGTTTAGTATATGATCCATTGGATTATCGTCAGCCATTTGAATTGGAGCAAACAGTTGCCTTCGCGCGTTACGATGTCTGTAAGTTGCTTTAATCTCCAAATCTAGTGCATTCAGGTTCGCTTTTTTAGAGCGAGTGTTCATGCACGATTTGAAACCACCTGAAAAACAAGTATCAGATATTCTCTAAAACAAAACGAAAAAGAAATAAAGATAAAATCCTAGATTAAAATTAAAAACAAAATTCGAATATTAATTATTCCTAAACTTCAGTCCCCGGCAACGGCGCCAAAAACTTGTTCACTATTTTCTTTTAGCTACTTCCGTAAGTGTACGGTGTAGATTGCAGAAACGGTAAGCAAGGTCGATCCCACAGAGACTATCGATTCAGGAAATCACTAACTACCCAAATTCTATTCACAATTCTATCTAGGGAAATCAAATATCATGAATTGCAATTAAATTAATAAACTAACAATTACGAAGGTAAAATTCACTTAAAGTTGACAGAAATCTAAGACAGGTTCTAGGACATGCTTTCATCTAATTCTCATCAAGACATCACTTTAATCAATCCAAGTTCATTAATCAATCATCCTATACGAGCAATCACACATATCAATTAATCACTCTCCCGAGTCAATTAATCAGTTGATTATTACGCTATCAGAGGTATCCCTACTCAATTTGATAAAAACATAACAACTCCCAAAAGCACCCAAGATTGATATCTCATCACATAAATTCCTTAATCTCCCGATCTAAGTCTTTTATGTGTCATGTGTTTATTCTTTCATAATTAAATCTCATCTCCCGAATTTTGATTCAATTATTAAAACATGCTTAATTATCGGCCAAATAATCAAACAAACAATCAATTCATAAACACACAAATAAGATGAAAGATTAAGAACATTGAATTAAATCAAAGATCCATCAAGATTCGAATTAAACTACTAACAAGCCCTAGAAACCCTAAAAAGAATTAGCTAGACATGATTATCGTCAAACTTATAGACAAGATTAACAATATCATCTCTTAAATGAAAAACTAACAAGAGAAGAAAGATTCAACTCGTATCGCCAATGATCTTCCGATTTCTTCGTCTCTTCTCCGTCTCTCTCTCTATCTCTATGTGTATTTCTATCTCTAATTGTCAATCTCCCTCTTTTTTCGTTTCTTGGGGTCTTTTATATCAATTGAAGAATGAAATCTCGCCAAAATAACAGAATTTGCTGATCACCCGGACACGGCCGTGCTATACAGTACGGTCGTGCCTCATCCTTCAGTGGTCTGGCACGGTCGACCGTGCTGTGGGGCACGGTCGTGCTACACCGTTTAGGCCCAAATCCGTCGCGCACGACCTGGCCGTGCTATTCAGCACGGTCGTGCGCGCCTCTTTCTTCTTAAGCACGGTCTGACCGTACGCTCCAGCACGGTCGTGCTTTCCTTCCTGGCCATTTCGCTCAAAACTTGCACTTTTTCTCGTTAAAATCATGAAACTAAACACAAACTCGTCAAATGCATCATCTATACAAATCATCACAATAATCACTATAAAAACGTAGCTAACACATTCAAAAGAATACATAAACCTACGCAAAAATAGGTGAAAATTGACACTTATCAGCAAAAATAATTAACAAGCGTACACAAAAATTACTAATTAATAAGTAATATTCAATAATTTTCACTTACACGAAAATTAATAACTAATAATTAATAGTTAATAATTTTCGTGTAGGGAATTAATTAATAATTAATAACTATACAATTTTCGTGTAGTGTTAAATTAATAATTAATAAGTAGTAATACTTATACAATTTTTGTGTAGGGAAGTTTAGTCAACGAAAAAATAATTAACAATTACTAAACTTACACGAAAAAGTTCGGAAATTAATAATTGATAATTAATATTCAATAATTTTAGCTTACACGAAAATGAATAACTAATAACTAATATTTAATAATTTTCGTGTAGGGAATTAATTAATAATTAATAATTATCCAATTTTCGTGTAGGGTTAAATTAATATTTAATAATTATACAATTTTCGTGTAGGGTTAAATTAATAATTAATAATTATACAATTTTCGTGTAGAGAAGTTTGGTCAACGAAAAAATAATTATTAAATAACTTCACTTACACGAAAAAGTTCGAAAATTAATAATTGATAATTAATATTCAATAATTTTCGCTTACACGAAAATTAATAACTAATAATTAATATTTAATAATTTTCATGTAGGGAATTAATTAATAATTAATAATTATCCAATTTTCGTGTAGGGTTAAATTAATATTTAATACTTAGCCATTTTATGTTGGGAAGTTTAGTCAACGAAAAAATAATTACCAATTACTAAACTTACACGAATAATTAATAATTGATAATTAATATTCAATAATTTTCGTGTAGGAAATTAATTAATAATTAATCCAATTTTCGTGTAGGTAATAATTAATAATTAATCCAATTTTCGTGTAGGAACAATTAATATTTAATAATTAGTCATTTTCGTGTAGGGAATAATTGGATGAAAAAATACTTAACAATTACAGGGCTTACACGAAAAATTAATAATTAATAATTAATATTTAATATTTTTCGTGTAGGGAATTGATTAATAGTTAATAATTAATCCAATTTTCGTGTAGAACAATTAATATTTCATAATTAGCCCATTTTCGTGTAGGGAATAATTGGATTAAAAAATAATTAATAATTAAATTCCCTACACGAAAGATTAATACTTTACTCTTAATAATTATTAATTAAATGAGAAATGACTTATTTGTCTGGCTTTGTCAGGTGAATCATCGGAATTGGCAGATATGTCGGACGGACTTGTTGAGTCGGATAGGAAAATGGGCATATGAGGATAATATTATAACAAATGAGGTAAGTGGGGACTTTTTTTTAATTTGGAGGGCATTGAGGGATTTATTATAGTGAATTAGGGCAAACTGTGCCATTTTCTCTTAATTAAATCGACCTTTTAGATTAATGTCCAGTTTTAAATGGTAAAAAAAAATGAGATTTTGTTATTTTAGCAAATTTTTTAAAAGTTGTCAATTTAACCATGTTTTAGTCAAATAGTTGCAATTTTAACTAAATTTAAATTTTGGTCAAAATTAAAAATTATGCATCCTACGTGGTAAAATATGAACATTTACACATCATAAAAGAAAAGAAAAAAAAAATTCACATCATCATCAAATCATCAATACTAAAAAACAAAAATCGAATTCCCAAATCAATAAACCTTGGTGTGTTTGTTGCCAACGACCATGGCTACTGGTCTTGTACTGTAACTATCCTCAAAATCTATCTCTTCCTCTAAAAGTTCCTCTCATACTTAAATCCTTACTAGAATGTTATAGGTTCTTGTTAAAGACAGCAGATTATTTTGGGAAAGTGGGACAGAGAACAATAGCCGCATAACACTATTACATGAAATGCTTTCTCAACCATCTTTAAAATCTTGTGAGGTGAGCTGCAGAGAAATTTCATTTCAAGTATTGATGTCCCTCACCTTCGTTCACTAGTGGCAGAACATCAGTTTGATTTAGGATTGGTTTTGGAGAAATTGATTTAGGGTGGAAGGATTGACGTTTTTTTAAGAAAACCGAGGGAATAGATTTTTTTTCTTTTATTTCTTATGATGTGTAAATGACTTTTTATCCGCATGTTTACCATGTAGGATGTATAATTTTAATTTTAATCAAAATTGAAACTTAACTAAAATTGCAACTAATTGACTGAAACATGGCTAAATCGATAAGTTTTAAAAAAATTGGCTAAAATAATAAAATCTCGTAAAGGTTTAGAATTTTTTTTTTTTTTGACTATTTGACCGTAGTTTAACATATACCTTACAAATTTAATTACATAATAAGGAAATATATCACTAAGAAGTTTATGAATTAGAGGTAGAATTCATCTATCATTAAATATAAAATTTATTGCATGATTCAATTAGTGACAAATCAGTATCATCAATTATAAAAAAACACTAAAAAAAAAAAATCAATTAATGATGAATCAATGTATTCGATTATAAAAAAACACTCAAAAGATGAATATATCTATTTTGATATTGTTTGTATTAGTTATGATTTTTATACAAGTCATTTTCGAGCCTATGAAGTGGACCGCTTTGCTGGGAATTGTGTGGTGCTAAATGAGCCAAGGTGGTGGTGGCCAATTTGCCCTGTTTGATCACTTGACCCTCAATGGCAAGTAGCATGACATATACACACCAATATATCAAATTCTACATCAAAATGCATTTGCTTGATTTTTATTTTTTTTCTTTGAAAACCTCATGGAGCTCAATTTCAAGTCAATCAAACCTTAATTTTTGGTTGAATTGAATAATAACTTAAAACTATCTATATAAATAATCAAGCCAATTTGAGTTTATTAAGATTGTCATTATCTTGAACTAGAACTTAAACAATTAAGCTCAACTAATTTCAATTCGAGTTCTAGCTTGACACTATATTAACTCGACCATTCAATTATGTTTATTTCTCCTGTTAATGTTTTTTTCTTTCTAAAATTTGGAAAAAGAAGAAGATGGATGTTTATCATACTCACCATTAACATATTAATATGTATCCACGGTTGATGTGTCAAATATCTAGCATACCTATTAATTTCACTTTTTATATAATCAGTAAATTAGATCATTACACATTATCGATTAACATATTAATAGTTGCTCACTGTTGACATATTATCATTTTCATCAAAAGCGAAGCATCATTTCAAAAACTGAGGCATCATTTCAAGAATTACTTTCTCGAAACATGAGATCCCTTAATGGGTTTTCATTATGAACAGACGTGAATCTGAATCCGTATTATGTTATAATATATTGTTAAGTAATGTTTAATATTTTTATATTTTCAATACAAGAAGGATTAAATTATATATAGTGGTATATTAATAAATGAACTAAATAAATATTACTTTATATAGAAAATGGATTTTATATTTGAAATTGAAAACAAAAACAAGTCTATATACTATTAAATAGAATAGTATACTAGAAACTATAACATATTATATATGCTCGTTAAATATGGACAAAGCTGAAAACTGACTTATTTAACTGTGTTTTTTTTATATATTTTTTTTGGTAATTTAATCAACTTTTATATATATATAAAAGTGTTTAGCCAAATTCTTTTCTAATGTTTGCTGAATAAGGAAGAAGCGTGTTTTTACTATAAAAAGGTTGCTGTAGGTTGCTGAAAGTAGTTATTGGAGGTGGTCACTGAAGATTAGTTTTTCTGTTTTTGGTGAATCCGAGTCAATTACATTCAGTTAGCATTACAATTTCGTTTTTTAATCGTTTTCGCTCATTTCAATCTCTAGAAGTTCTATATATATATATATGACTCTTTAGAGTGTCAAGTAGAAGAGGACAATTTAGATCATAAGAGAAAAAAGATAGATTAGTCAAAAGAGAGAGGCTTAGTCAGTTTTTCAGAATTTTGTATTCTTTATTGTAAAGTTTTTCGATTGAATAAAGTTCCCTTCCCTTTTTTTCGTGGATGTACGCTTGTTTATGTCGAATCACGTAAATCATTGCGTGTTGGATTTAATTGTTGAATTTTATTACTTGATTAAGATCAATTTTTAGACCTTGATTGTTTAAGACTTTTACTTACAAGTTTTATTATTTTGTTTTATTATTTTTTAGAGTTTCAATTCTGACCATATATACGTGTAACATGTCTAGCAACGAATTTTTGCAGACACCATGTGAAGCACGGCCCATTCATTTTTTCTTCGCAAAAACCATATTACATATGTCTGGTATGATCCGACTGTTTTGGAGAAGAAATAAAGCAATGAATAGTTCAAAACATGAAACTCATGTCTAAAGTTTGAATATCGAGTAACAATAAAACAAATAATAATACATCAATTTGAATATCATGTAAGCAATGTATTAAATAACATTTAACATATTATGACTAAAATTCTAAAGTTTCTACAGTTTTGTGATTAAAATATAAATAAAGAATTGATAAAGAATTACACCTTAAATAAGGTAAAGTTATAGGATGAGATAATCTCTGCTTAATAATTAGTAAAATAGTTAATATCATAATATATTTTCATCAACAACAACACTAACAAGTTTTAAAGTGAAATTTTTTATATAATTAGACACATAAAATATTTACAGGACATTTAAGTTAGGGGTGTCATTTTTGTTAAAGGTGTGAAGATGTATCTATTTACCCTTTGGGGGGGGGGGGGGTTTGTTGTATTTTAAAGATTACATTTTAATATATTTGATTATCAATTAAATTAAATTTACTAAAAATGAGTTTCAAATAAGTAGAGATAATATAAAATATTCTGCTTTTTATTCTTTTTTCCCTCTACATTCCAATTCCATGGTGATCATTAAGTTTTATCAAATCGAATAAAAAATAAGTCAAATTTTAGTTTGCTTCATTTATCATTTTGAATTCAAATTGAACATTTAGTAATCCATTTGATCAAGTGAAATTTAATTTAATGTCCTCTGTTCATAGAATTTTATAGTTAATTTCTTTGTAATAATTAATTAAGTAAACAAGCCTCGATAATGACAACACTAAAAGACCGATTAAATTAGCAACATATGTTGTTTTTTCTCCCCAAAGAAAAAAAAAAAAAAAAAAGGAACAGGTGTTTGAATTGAATAAAACACAAACAATTTTGGACCGTGAATTTTATCTCCATTATATGCAAAACACGACACTTATGTCCATTCAATTCAGTGTGATATTTTCTGTTATAAATTAGTTTCTGTTTCAATTTCCTATTTGACTTTTTTGTTTGAATATTTATTTCGGTTTTTAAATTTAATTTATATATGCTATTTAATATCATTTTCATATGTTTTATATGCTTTAATTAAATAAAATATAAAAAAGAATAAAATATTTCATGTAAAAGACATATATATATATATATACACACTAAAAGCATGCCTTATAATTTTTTTTAAATATCTTATAAAATATTTAAGAATTAAAACACATCCAAACACTCTCTAAATTTAATAAGGTGAAATAGGAAAACTTATAATAGCCAAGAAACCATTAGGTACAAAGTGTTAACAACCATATAATATTTGGCCATTATGATTTATAGCAACCGCTTGGAATATTAGGACTTGCTACCTAGACTATTTGTGCCTATTTATTTCGAAAACATATTCTATGGTGAAGGTTATCTTCGATCTTATTTAAGTATCGTTTTAGAATTTCGTTAAAATTGCTTTTGATTATATATATACTCATAAATAACTATAAATTAAAATTTAAAAGATAATCAAAGTGATTCTAAATAAAAGGTGTTTCTATTCCTAAGCTGCAAATTGTTTTATTTTTGAAGAACAGTACAATAGGAATTTTTTTGAACTTTTAAACGTAAAAGACTAAAAAAATCAAATAATTGGAAACAAGACCAATCATCTGCAACAACACTTAAACAAGATTGGGGAGGGTATTATTTATTTTTAATTTTTAACTTACATATTTATTACTCGCCCTGATTTCAATGAAGTATATCATTCTAAAAGTCAAAATTTCTTTCCAATTATTTGTGTTTTTAGACTTTTATAAAATATTATTTTCCAAAATCATCCATATTACAATTCCGTAGCAAAAATTTAGAAGATAGGGCCTCTTTTTTGGGAATAAATGTAATCCCCTTTCGAATTTTGGATACAAAATTCCTTAATTATAAGTTAAAAATATATTTATTCAATTTTCGCATTTTTTAATGTATGAAAAAAATTCTAGAACAAGGGCACTTAATTAGAGTAGAAAGAGTACATTCCATAACTATAAAAGAGCATCCTGGGTTGTGCCAACATGCATTTCATCACCAAATCACTCCAAAATGATCAATAACATTCTTAGTTTGATAATAGAACTAATTGCACTATGTCTTGCCACAATCCCAATCCCCATTTTCCACTTCTTCAAAACATCACTACCAAAAACACGTGCGCCGGAACCACCGGGTGCATGGCCCATCATAGGCCATCTCCACCTCCTCGGCGGTCAAACTCCGGTGGCTCGAACCCTCGGCTCCATGGCCGACAAACACGGCCCCGTTTTCTCCCTCCGCCTGGGCCGCCACCACGGCGTGGTGGTGAGCCATTGGGAAGCCATTAAAGAGTGCTTAACCAGCAACGACAGAATCTTCGCCTCACGGCCCACCATGGCCGTTGGAAAGTATATGGGCTACGGCAATGCGGCATTTGCATTGGCGCCGTACGGAGAGTACTGGCGCGACGTACGGAAAATGGTGACCGTCGAGCTTCTCACGGCTCGACGGCTCCATGATTTAAGTCATGTTCGGACCTCTGAAGTGGACCATTTTACCAAAGATTTGTATTTAAGGAGCTTGGGTTCGCGTGAGAAGGTGGTGGCGATGAGTAGTTGGTTTGAGCACTTGACCTTTAATATTATCATCCGGATGCTAACTGGAAAAAGATTCTCATTTTCCAAGTAAGTTACATGAGAATGCATTTGCTTGATTTTTATTCCTTTTGTTTTAGATAATATTCTTTTTCTCCAACATCCTATACATGCATGTTCCTGCAGTGGAGATGAGAAAGATTGGGAGTTGAAGGAAGCAATAAAGAGGGCGTTGTATTTGAGTGGAGTGTTTGTTTTGTCAGATGCAATCCCATCCCTTGAATGGTTGGACATTGGAGGATATATCAATGCTATGAAACAAACTGCTAAGGATATAGACAGAGCCTTGGAGGATTGGGTTCAAGAAAGAATTCGGACAAGGAAGGAAAATATTGCAAGTACAACTGCTGAATCTGATTTCATGGATCTCATGCTTTCAGCTATTCAAGAGAATGATATTATATCTGGTTACAACAGGGAAACTGTCATCAAGTCCACAATTCTGGTAACCTAGCTCATACTCAATTTTTAGCAACCCACTTTAGCTGTGTAGCATATGCTAGTTAATTAGATGCATACCATGAAAGGAAGAAGAAACACTTGTACAATAAAGAATCTTGTTTTTTTTTTTTTATTAATTATTTGTTTTCAAAGGAAAATTGCAAAATTAGTTCCATAAGTATTGAGCCGTGACTTCTTTTAAAAGTGGCAAAACTAATTCTGATCATGTTTGCTTCCAAAATTCCCAACTCAGTAGTAATTTTCCATATTCTGAGCAATGAAGATGACGTAGCCAACCTTAATGTGTCATGGACCGAACATAATGCTACATGTGTGATGTCATGTCAAATTTATATCATTTTAGGATGATCACGCTATCTAATTAATCATGGTATGTAAAATTCCAGCTAAATTAGCGATTTTGGAACAAAATAACACTATACTTGAGGTTAATGAGACTAATTTTGCCATGTTTTAAAAAATAGTCTAGTTTTGTCATACTTCAATAACTAACTATAAGATCAAATTTACATTTTTTTACTCTATATTTTCACTAAAAATTAGTTCATGCATTTGATCAAATATCTATTTTCTTGGTTTCAGATCTTGATTTTGACAGGATCAGAAAGCACTGCAGAGACACTAATATGGGCACTTTCACTGTTACTAAACAATCCCCACACCTTAAAAAGAGCCCAACAAGAACTCATAACCAACGTAGGTCAAGACAGATGGGTCCAAGAATCCGACATAACCAACCTCACTTATCTACAAGCTATTTTCAAAGAAACACTGAGGCTATATCCACCAGGCCCCCTAGCAGGGCCCCACGAGGCGACCCAAGATTGCTACATTGGCAACTATTATGTTTCAAAAGGCACTCGTTTGATCCTGAATTTGTGGAAGTTGCATCGCGACCCTTACGTGTGGTCTAATCCAGACGAATTCCGACCAGAACGATTTCTACATGAGAATAGTCACTTGAACTTTAGAGGGCAATGTTTCGAGTACATTCCGTTTAGCTCTGGAAGAAGAATGTGCCCTGGAATGACATTTGGATTGCAGGTAATAGAATTAACTTTGGCTCGTGTTCTCCAAGGTTTCGACGTATCTACTCTGATGGAAGAGGCGGTGGACATGGGAGAAGGGTTGGGAATTGCTCTTCCAAAGCTGAAACCTCTTGAAGTTGTTCTCAAACCTCGCCTTCCTCGAGAACTATATGAAAGTCTTTAATCGGACTTATTTATGACATGTATTTATGGGGTGATATATAATATTAATGTTGATAAATTTAATAAATAAACTTATGTTGTGGAGTATTGCACTATTAGCTCTTTATTCTGGGATACCATGTTATATTACGGCTTAGGGCATGTATACAAGTTAACTCATTCTTCGCCTCCTCTCTCCTCCACGTAATATTCCATAAATTATAATCAATTCTTCTTAGAGCATTTATAATGGGGGAGAAAATTTTGAATTATAGACTTATAATTAACTCTCTCCTTCACCTACCTTTTATATTATCATTCCATTAACTATAACTCACATTTTTTAACTCCTCAAACCATATTATTGGTTAAACACTATTTGGATAATTACAATCAAATCATATTTTTATCCAAATATTATAATATTTAATTTGAGAATTTTTATCATCTAAAATAATTTTATATTTACGATAATATGAATAAAATAAATATCAATTTTTAAAAATTTAGATTTTTTCAATATATTGTAAAAAAAATCTTGTAAAATATTGCGCTGCTATATAATTCTATCATTGATTTTTTATCATCTTAAAAAAATATAAAACAATTAATATCTTATTTATAAATACAAAACAATTAATAATAATTAGGAAAAAAAAAGGAAAAGAAAAGAAATCTACGTAGGTGGGTTCTGCAACTTTCTAACACGTCCGTGTGGCGTGTGCACTTGCACTGAACCTACCAATCCTAAACATTTTTTTTTCAACTCACCAACTAATCACGGTTCATAACCCATCTCCAACGCGTCTATGTGGCGCATGCATTACACTTGCCAATTTTAAACATTTTTTTGTTCAATTCACCATCTAATCACGGTTCATATCTCATCTCCTCTTTATTCTACAATGCTAATTGGATTATAGTTACCTAAATATAATCCAATTTTTTTTTTGATTGTAAATGTTGTTAACTATTACATTCATCATTTTTTATTATAATTATAATTAAACCCACAATCTACTTATTACTTTCTTTATTTTATATTAAATTAGTTAATTAAAATATATTTCAATTTTAAATTTCTTTACAAATTAAATATATTGTAAACAACTTTTGTTATTTTGCTTGAATTTTGGGATTGTCCAAAGAATTTGGGAAAATAAAAATACTGTAAACCACTTTTTTTATTTTGCTTGAATTCCGAGATTACATCTCCGCATCCAAATAATAATAATAATAATAATAATAATAATAATAATAATAATAATAATAATAATAATGCTTTTGTTTCATCTCCAGTATCCAAATAATAATAATAATAATAACAACAGAAATGACAAAATTATAATATTACCATTATTATTTTGTTATCAATGCTTACTATGGAATTTCAGAAAGAAAGAAAAAGATATCCAGTTCCGTTACAATTTGTCACATCAATCGTTTGTCAGAAAAAAAACTAAATTAGAAAAACATATGTTTGATATACAAAAAATTATTGAATGTCAAAAATTATATTGAAAAAATAATTGAAATCGAACAATTTTTTAATAATGAAACTAAAATTGAATTTTTGAAATTAACTGATTTAGTTTTGAACAAGTATATTGGCAAATTGAATTTAGTTCAATAAGTTAATCTTATTTCTATAATATAATAAGATAATTTTTTTTAATACGGTCCTATTCATGACATAAATATGCTAAAGTTAACAAAAAATGGAAATAATTTGACATCCAATTTTATTAGGAGTATCATTTTTGTTAAAATCAAATCTTTATCAACAAAACCTACCTTATTAATGTGATTTTATCTAAATCAATTGTTTACAGGCTTGATTTTAATAAAACTGATTTTAATTAATATAATAATTAAGATTGTAGGGACTTTACTTCTTCAAATCAAACTATAAAGGAGGTTTCAATAAAAGAGGTTTCAAGATGCCAAAATTATAAACACAATAAATACGTATACGTATAAAATCATAAAAGCGTGTTGGGACTTTATTTCAAGAAGTCAAATTATAACCACAACATAACACACGCAAACGCGTATACGCGTATTAAATTTAAAGATCCAAGATGGCGCGTTGTGAACTTTCAAGAAACCCTGCGTTTCTTATACGCATAATTGGTTGAAATCCCCAATTTAAAAACAATTCTAAGGTTTCCGATGTCGAAAGTGAAAGAAATTGATGGCGAAATTATTCTATCGGATGCAATTAATGAGAAATCCGATCGTTTCTAAGGGGAGAAGAACCTGCTCGAACAATGATCCTATCCAAATCTTGGTCGCCGCAACCTCGATTTCGATGAACGCAACGTCGGAACGTTTTTTAAGTTCGCGAAGAAAAGGTACCAAGAATTTATTATTGAGATTTTAAGGCTATGAATGAGAGATGCATGCCATAAGGAAAAGAAAGTTGGGTTTACTGTGGCCAACGAATTGATTTAAAGCGATCGAAAAGGGTGTTATTAATCTAAATGTCACAGTTAATCTTGAGGTTCTTGATCCGAAAGCCTTATCAGTTTATCTGTTAATGGGTGCAAATTTCGTAAAGGTAAGTTGTTCGAGACTGAAATCCCTTAATTTACGCAGTGTGTGTTTTGTGGGTAATTTGATTTGGTATTTACATTGGAGATGCCCTTTGGTTGAGAAATTGTCATTACTATCTTAAATTGCATGATCCTTATTAAAAAATGTATTGCATGTAGCCATGAGGTCCTTTACTGAATTTGGAGAACAATATGTGGAATCAGTTGTTGATGGTATAATCTGTAGGTGGTATAATCTAAAGAGAATCCCAACCTAACTGCAATCTTCTGCGGTTGAGTTAATCTAACTTCAATTTTCTGTAATCTAAAGACAATCCCAACCTAACTTCAATTTTCTACAGTTGGGATACTCTAACTTCAATTTCCTGCAATTGAGATAATCTAAAGAAAAGGGCTGAATGTTATCCCAACCTGACTTCAATCTTATGTGGTTGGGATAATGTAACTTCAATTTTCTATGATCTATAAAGAGAATCTCAACCTAACTTCAATTTTCTGCAATTGAGATAATTTAAAGCCCAACTCTACAATTGAGATAATCTCTAACTTCAATTTTCTGCAATTGAGATAATTTAAAGAAAAAAAGGGTGAGCATTATCCCAACCTTACTTCAATCTTCTGCAGTTGGGATAATGCAACTTCAATTTTCTGTGATCTAAAGAGAATCCCAACCTAACTTCAATTTTCTGCAGTTGGGATACTCTATGCGAATGAGAATCTCTAACTTCAATTTTCTTCAATTGAGATAATCTAAAGAAATGGGGTGAATATTATCCCAACCTTACTTCAATCTTTTGCGGTTGGGATAATGTAACTTTAATTTTCTGTGATCTATAAAGAGAATTATAAAGAGAATCCTGACCTAACTTCAATCTTCTGTGATCTATAAAGAGAATCTTAACCTAACTTGAATTTTCTGCAGTTGGGATGCTCTACAAGTGAAATAATCTCTTAACTTCAATTTTCTGCAATTGAGATAATTTAAAGAAAAAAGGGTGAGCATTATCCCAACCTTACTTCAATCTTCTGCAGTTGGGATAATGCAACTTCAATTTTCTGTGATCTAAAGAGAATCCCAACCTAACTTCAATTTTCTGCAGTTGGGATACTCTATGTGAATGGAGAATCTCTAACTTCAATTTTCTGCAATTGAGATAATCTAAAGAAATGGGGTGAATATTATCCCAACCTTACTTCAATCTTCTGCGGTTGGGATAATTTGACTTCAATTTTCTGTGATCTATAAAGAGAATCTCAACCTAACTTCAATTTTCTGCAGTTGGGATACTCTACAATTGAGATAATCTCAAACTTCAATTTTCTGCAATTGAGATAATCTCTAACTTCAATTTTCTGCAATTGAGATAATTTAAAGAAAAAAAAAGGATGAGCATTATCCCAGCCTTACTTCAATCTTCTGCAGTTGGGATAATGCAACTTCAATTTTCTGTGATCTAAAGAGAATCCCAACCTAACTTCAATTTTCTGCAGTTGGAATACTATAACTTCGATTTTATGCAAATGAGATAATCTCTAACTTCAATTTTCTGCAATTGAGATAATCTAAAGAAATGGGGTAAATATTATCCCAATCTTACTTCAATCTTCTGCGGATGGGATAATGTAACTTCAATTTTCTGTGATCTATAAAGAGAGTTATAAAGAGAATCCCGACCTAACTTCAATCTTCTGCGATCTATAAAGAGAATCTCAACCTAACTTCAATTTTCTGCAGTTGGGATACTCTACAATTGAGATAATCTCTAACTTCAATTTTCTGCAATTGAGATAATTTAAAGAAAAAAAGGATGAGCATTATCCCAACCTTACTTCAATTTTCTGCAGTTGGGATAATGCAACTTCAATTTTCTGTGATCTAAAGAGAATCCCAACCTAACTTCAATTTTCTGCAGTTGGGTTACTCTATGGGAATGGAGAATCTCTAACTTCAATTTTCTGCAATTGAGATAATCTAAAGAAATGGGGTGAATATTATCCCAACCTTACTTCAATCTTCTGTAGTTGGGATAATTTAACTTCAATTTTCTATGATCTATAAAGAGAATTATAAAGGGAATCCCGACCTAACTTCAATCTTCTGTGATCTATAAAGAGAATCTCAACCTAACTTCAATTTTCTGCAGTTGGGATACTCTACAATTGAGATAATCTTTAACTTCAATTTTCTGAAATTGAGATAAGTTAAAGAACAAAGGGTGAGCATTATCCCAACCTTACTTCAATCTTCTGCAATTGGGATAATGCAACTTCAATTTTCTGTGATCTAAAGAGAATCCCAACCTAACTTCACTTTTCTGCAGTTGGGATACTCTATTTCGGGTTTCAGGGAATTCTACCAGGTGACCTTATGTTTGAAATTTTTTAAGGTATGTGTCGAGATTCATGATCTAAAGAGACTGATTGGTTATCATGAATCATCTACTTGTACAGGGTTTTCTTCTCCGAGCTGGGATGCATGGTAAATCATGGATGTTCTTAAGTTGTTCAATCTCATGTTCTTCTGTCATTGTTTCCTCTCATGGCCTACCATTTTTCGCTTTGGGTTATCGTATTCAGAATACCCTTATATGAGACTATTTCCATCAATTTGCTTATATTCTTGTTTCTGTTGATGTTCATTTGATTGTCTTTGCAATTAAATATGATTTTATATGTTGCCAATATCTTGTCTTTCTATCTTATGCTCTGTCTGCCAAGTGGTTGGATGCCTACAGGTGGTGGTTGTTTGTGTTATTCTTCTGCAATCCTTTGCATTTTGTCTCCTCTCTAGTTTGGACTTTCTGTATTTTGAATTGATGAGCTGTAAATCATAGAGGTGTTTCTGTGTTCTAGACTTTATGATTTGGTGGGAGTTGTTAACTTGTGGCATTTCTCTTCTTTTGTATTGTTTTTGTTTTAAGACTCTGATTTGTGCTTCTGTTTGTATTTAATCTTCAATTGTTGGTCTTCTCTATAGTGCATCAAATATTTCTCCCTCCGTGTTTGATCATTTCATATTTCTTGTTTGAATTGGATTCATAAAATGGGAGAGTGATTAGATTCTAAGAGGAATATTGTGTCTTTGTAAGTTTATCTTCTGAACTGTGATTTGCTTGTAAACCTAATGTCTTAATGTTCTTATTCTTTCCAAAATAACCTCTTCTTGATGGTGGTTGTCATATTTTTCTGAAGCATTAATATTAATTTTCTTGCTGCTTCAATCTTTTCCTTTGTTCTAGCCTTATCCGTGATGTTCCACCTCTGCCAGTTGAAGTTATCATAATTGATCACCTGTTAAAATTGACATTCTTTGAATTCAATCTTGGACTATAAATTCATGTTTGCATATCTCGCTTATTTCTCTTGACTGGTCTACAAGAAGAAATTTCAGGTGCTTTTGTGTGGGCACTCATTGTGTTGAATTCATTTTGACTATACCAGTTGACATTTTATGTTTTAAAATCTTTCAGGTGAAGCTAAGTTCAATATCTGATTTTGTACTTGTTATTGTTTGATTTTAATTTTATGTATATGTCTACTAAGTGATTGTTTCATTTGCCGTGAATTTATTTGGTATCATTGTACCCGTCTTAAAAGTAGTATTATTTTATTCATTCTTCATTCTAAAAGCATTTTGTTTCTACTTGGGTGGTTCTACTTGTGTGATTCAACAAATATTTAGAGAGATTTGCGAACATGTGATGGAAGTTGTTGTTGCTAATTAACTCCTTTTCTTTTTGGTTGTAGTTTCCCAATTTGCTTATATTCTCGTTTCTGTTGATGTTCATTTCCTCCCTTCAGTTTGTTGATGTTTGTGTTATTCTTCCACATTTCCTTGCAATGTGTCTCATCTCATTGTTTGGAGTTTCGTGTTTACCGGAGTTTCTGGAGTTTCTGTTAAGTTGTCGCTGTCCTATTCTTTTGTTTCTGTTTAGTTTCATGGGACGCTGATTTTTTTTAGAGAAAGATTTCACTAAAAGCAATTCAAAGATGGTAAGATATGTGAGGTACAACAACTTCCTAATTCTTATGGTGTGTGTGTTCTGATTTCTATTTTTATTCTGTTCTATGCAACCATGCTATCTGTTTTTTTTTTTCCTACTTAAAATACATCCCTGAGTTGTTAAAAAATGATGTGTTTTGCTGTTTTCTATTGTGCATAAATAATGATTAGTTCATGTCTTGGTGCTGACAATTTTGGGATTTATCTATAACTGGATATTCTTATATTTCATTTGCCTAATAATAATATATGTATTTGTTTAGGTGGTTAATTTGAAAAAAAATTAAGATTTTCATCTAAATTTAGAAGTTTTGAATAATATTTTAAAGTTTAGATTTCAAATTTCAAAAAAAGATTGTTGAGTTTCAAATGCTAGTTACAATTTGATTTGGTGCATTATTGATTTCTCTCTTTTTCTTATTTTATCTTCTTATTTATTTAATTATTTTTCATATACAGATTATATGTATTTGGCATATATAACAATATCTTGACTAACATAATTATATATATATATATTTTTTTTTTTTTTGTATTGTTCGGGATTTCTTTTTAAAGTGACAAGATAATATAAATAGATTTTTTAAGGAGATAATTCTTTACAATTAAAAGTATCGATAATTTCTAGTCAATATATTTAAAAATGAATTAATAATCAGATGTTCACATTAGTTTGGAACCATTAGATTTTTTTTTTTTTTTGAAGTATTTAGTTTGGGATAATTAGAAATAAATAGTTTTTTGAAGTAATTAATCATACAATAAAGTGTACTTGTAAAATCATAGTATTTCTATTAGCTACCAGATCTTTATGGCCTCCCTTTATGTTTCTATATAGAAATTTGAACATTTGTTATATTGTATTCTATTTGATATTTTCGTCTAAAGAAAATCTTTATTAACCAATTAATCACGCCTTTTGTAAATTTTATTTTCCTATACATTGTTCTCGAAAAGTATATATTAGTAGAAGCATCTTTCTTTATGTTGTCTTCTTTTTTTGAAGATTCCATTTTTACACGATTAAATTTGCATAATTAATTATGTTTACCTTATAACTGTAATTAGGAGAACTGATTCATTAAGTTTGAATTTTATGTTTTGGATGATAAAATGTATAAGAGTGTATATATATAGAGTAAAATTTCTATAAATTAATACTCTATAAATTAATAAACTCTATAAAATAATAAAATCTTTCGGTTCCGACTTGGGCCTTTGTAAAAACTCATCAAATTCAATAAGATAATAATATAATAATATTTTGAAAAACAAATGCAATAAGATAATAATATAATAATATTTTGAAAAATTTCTTTATGAATATTAGGTTCCATTAAAACTCTAAATTAATAATTCATAAATATTATAATTATAAATATTATGGTAATTTGCTAAAATATGAATATATTGTTACTTGATTTTTCTTAAAATTTAAGTGTAATGAACTAATGTAAACATGTATATTTAAGTAATTCCTATGAATTGATACATGCGTTCATGAATATAATAGTTAATTGTATACAATTAATTGATATTATACATGAATATATTTAATTAGTTACAAAGAATTGGTTGATATATGAATATAATCAATGAAACATGTATATGAATTCATTTATTTTCAATTCATATGTACTAAATTTGTTGAATTTAAAAAGTATCTCTTTTAATTAATAAAATATTAATTTATCGATATATTAATATCTCTCTAAATTAATATAATTTCATGGTCTCAAAATTATTAATTTATAGAGGTTTATTGTAAATATGGAGTGAGTTTTATGTGCACCTGAGGTATGAATTCACAAATCTTAGATCCATATCCTTGTCCCGACACATCTTCATTCTCTATTTATTTGTTTTTTTTTTCCTTTCTTCATCGCGCTTTCTCTCCCTTTTTTTTTCCCCTCCATGCTTCTCTTTCTTGTTTGCTTTTTTTTTTTTTTTTTTTTCTTTCTCCATTCTATGTTATTCTTCTCTTCGTTACTTCTTTGTCCAATATAATCATTATCTATTGTTGTTAAGGAGAAGTTGAATTTCATTATTCAACAATTAAAATATGATTTCATTTGTTGTTTCATTTAATTTACATGAAGATTGAGTTCTTTAAGAATTTGTGTGTTGAATATATATTTTTTAAGATTATATGCAAAAAAATTGAGGAAAAAGATAAGTAATAGAAAATTTGAGGAAGAAGATGATAAAAATCATACATTTACTAGACTATAGTACACTGTAGTTTGATATCTTATAATATATAAGTAATACTTTGAAGTTATATAAATAATATTTTTACATGCAACAAATAATACATTAAGTAATATTTTAATCACTAATATCTTAAGAATATACACAACTAATACATTTTATTAATGAACAATCAATACTCATAACTAATACCATATCGTGTGAAATAAAATATACAAGTGAGGTATACTTCGGAAATAAAATATCATAAATATACTTGAAAATCGTACGAGAATATTATTGATGAAATGATAGATAAAATTCTGTCAGTAAAAGGTAAAAAAGACCTTAAAATTTTTAAGAACTCATGTGATTTTTGGGAAGACGGTTTGCCTAAGTTTGTAAGTACTTTAAACATGTTTCTTAAAATATTTGAGAACTTATGGTTGATTTTCTAATGTTTGACAAAAATATTATTTTTGTTTCTGTATGAATATGTTACAAATCACTTTTAGAACAATTGAAGAGAAGAGTTATAGGTTAGATGGGAATCTTCATCGCACTTTGAATCACCACAAATTTGAATATTCAATCATTCCTCCATAGTTGTAGACTACAATCTTCTCGACTGATTTTGCAGTTCCCCGAGCATGATTTGAATACGTTTTACGTAAATCATTCTAGTGATCAATTTGATTAGGATTTTGAGAGTTTTATATTGCTTATGAAAAAAGACAACAATTTTTTTTCCCTTTTTTTTTTGAACAATTAAAAAAAATGAAACAATCTATACTATATCTAAAATGAAAGAAGTTGACAAATTTGTAAAATTTGTCATTTTCTCTTTCAAAAATATCACATCAAATTGTTGGCTGTGTAAATATTTATTTTTTGATTTTTTTTGTAGGCTTTAAAAACAATACTTATATGTAATTATGTGTTTTTTTTATTATTTATAAGAAAATATTATGATTATAATATTTAAAAATATAACTATAGGTTCTGCTATATGCAATATATAAAAATTCAATTATGGGTCCTACCTTTTCTAATTTTAAATCAACAAATAAAATTTAAGTATTAATTCAAATATATATGCAATACTAATTGTGAAAGATATAAATATCAATAAATTGAATTTTTTTTTAATAAAAGTAATAAAAATATTTGTTAATTTATTCTAAATTGTTTCAAATAAATTGATATATTTAAGCTAAAAGTTGTTTCAAAAAAACAAGAATTTGTTCTAAAATAATCTGAAACATGGTTTCAAAAATCTAAAAATTATTATTTTAAAATGTAAAAATATAATTTGGAAGCTAAAATTTTTAAATATAAACTAAATTTTAGAGTACATTAATTTTTTTTGAAAAATTCCATCTAAAAACAAGTGGAAAATTATTTACAAATTCTAAAAATAATTCTAAAATAAAAAAGAACAAAACTATTATCTAACAAATTTAGGGGTGGAGATTGGAACCGAAATTTTCCGATTTTGGAACAAATATTTTTAATTCGAAATCCGAAAATCCGAATTCCGATTTTTCGAAAATTTTCGGATGGAAATTGGAAATAGTTTTGAATTTTTTGGAAATTTCGAAATTCGATCCGAAATATTTTCGAAATTCAATTTTCGAAAATTTCGATTTTCGATCCAATCCGAAATTCCGATCCGATTTTCGATTTATTACCGATATTATAAACTGAAATTCCGATTTATTTTTGAAATTATAAAATGTAAAGTTAGTAGAGGCATTTGAAAATCGAACACAAGACCTCTCTCACACTCAAAGCGATTTATTTCCGAAATTATAAAATGTAGAGTTAGTAGAGGCATTTGAAAATCGAACACAAGACCCTCTCTCACACTCAAAGTACGAAACTTACCATCAAACCAGTAGTAATTGTTGTAAATAATTCAAACATTTTATACTATATACTATTTTCTATAGAAGAATACTATATATAATATAATATATTTTATATACATTTACTAAATGTAAATATAAATATACATATTATAGTATACTTTATAATACTATATACTATATAATATATTTTATATACTTTATACTATTTATAAATATAAATATACATATTATAATATACTTTATAATACTATATACTATATAATATATTTTGTATACTTTATACTATATGATAGTATATAAATATATTATATACTATAATCTATAGTTTATACTGTAGTTTTTTAGTATTATTTTAAAATATAAACTATATACTATAGTTTATACTGTAGTATTTGTAGTTGTTTAGTATTATATGTATTATAGTTTATACTGTAGTTTTTTAATTATATTATATTATATACTACATATTATATACTATATACTATATATTATATATTTTATTACATATAGTATAGTTTATACTATAGTTTTATTTTATTCTATATACTATAGTTTATACTGTAGTTGTTTAATATTATTTTATAATATATACTATATATTATGGTAATTTGTTAAAATATGAATCTATTGTTACGTGATTTTTCTTAAAATTTAAGTGCAACGAATTAATGTAAACATGTATTTTAAGTAATTCCAATGAATTGATATATGCGTCTATGAATATAATAGTTAATTGTATACAATGAATTGATATTATACATGAATATATTTAATTAGTTACAAAGAATCAGTTGATGTATGAATATAATCAATGAAACATGTATATGAATTCATTTATTTTCAATAGTAGGATATTAGAAAAGGCTCTATAGCTAATAGACTAACTAATTAATTTCCAAAATTCCTGCATTTCTCAATTTTTTAATTTCTGAAAATTCCGAAAAAATTTCCGAAAAAAATTCTGAAATCGGATTGGATTTCACATTTCCGAAATTTTTTGGATGGAAATTGGAATTGGTTTTTCATTTCCGAAATTTTTTGGAATTTTTCCGAAACACCCTATTTCCGATTCGATCCATCCGATCTCCATCCCTAAACAAATTTTCTACCGTCTCTAGCTATTTGTGTTTGCAATGAGTCCGGATTTGTATTACATTTGGTATTATATCTCGTATTATATAGTATTTAATACACGTCACATGTTAATCAATAATGGTATTTAATTCACATGGAATGTGGTGATTAATTTAGAATATGAGATGTAATTTCTGCCATGTTTCAATATAGTCTATCTGGACTTTGCATCTGCTATGTTGGAAAATCATCCTTTCACAATCAGTACTATGTATCTTGTGGTTGTGAATGAATTTTTGTTGATTTTTATTCAATATGTGGTTGTGGACGTCCATCTGCCCAAAACTTCCCATCAAAACCCCATCAAGATTAGTAATTGCTAATTTGCCATTATAAACACTAAAATCATTTGGCAAAATTTCACTTATAAATAACCCCATGTTATGATGCCACAAAACATCCCACAACCAAATCTCCACAATGGATAATCTTCCCATCTTCCTACAAATTGCTCTATTTCTAGCCACAATCATCATCTTCAACTACTACAAAACATCCAAAGCAACCAACCAAAAAATCGTAAAAACCACCGCGCCGGAGCCACCGGGTGCCTGGCCAATCATAGGCCATCTCCACCTCCTCGGCGGCCAGACTCCGGTGGCTCTAACCCTCGGAGCCATGGCCGACAAATATGGCCCAATCTTCTCCTTCCGGCTTGGGACCCACCACGGCCTGGTGGTGAGCAATTGGGAAGCAATTAAAGAATGCTTCACCAACAATGATAGGGTCTTTGCGGACCGGCCAAACATGGCGATTGCCAAGTACATAGGGTATAATAGAGCTGGCTTTGCATTGGCTCCATACGGACCGTATTGGCGCGATGTACGGAAAATAGTTACCACCCAGCTCTTCACGGCTCGACGGCTGAGCAACATGAGCCATGTTCGAGCCTTTGAAGTGGACCACTGCATTAGGGAGTTGTATTCATGTTCGACTAGTGAAGGTCCAAACAAGGTCCTAAACATGAATAGTTGGTTTGAGTACGTGACTATCAATACCACAATCAGGATGCTAGTTGGAAAGAGGCTTTCAATCTTGAAGTAAGATATCAATTATTACTGTGAGAATAATTTTAAGTTTCATCCCATTATTATTTTAACTTTTCTCATATAACTTAATTTGATTTAATTAGAGTTCTAATTAAATAAAATTCTCATTATAACTAATCAATCAATTATGACATTAAATAATAATATGATATATTATCATATCAGAATCATACATATATATAACATCCACAACTAACCATCCAAAAATTATTTGACTTTACCTAATCTAAAACTAATATATTCATTTAAATATGTGTAAATGGCTCCCAATACTCATTTTCACAAGAGTTTTTACTTTTCTACCTGTAGTTAAATAAACAAATTTTCTACGCATTTGACGGAATTAAATGTCTAAAATAACATTAGCAATTTTTTAACCATAGTTTACATGTGAATCATATTATGTACAACATATATAGGATACAGTTGTATGGTGCACTATAGATTCACATTGCATGTTTACTTCTTCACATCGAATCATATCACGTGAACGATATATATAATTAAAAACAAATTAAACTTTATTTAAGGGCAAAAGGAGAGTAAAAAATGAGTGAAAAAAATTGTTTTCTTATAACATGGTAGAAAAGTTAATCCACTTATAAAAATGAGTAAAAAAAAATATTAACCTTTTAAATATAAGCTTGATATTATCAAAATTGTGCCTCTATGTATGAATATATATATATATATATATTAACACGGATGCTTGGGATGTGGCAGCAAAGGAGTTGACAAGGATTGGGAGTTCAAAGAAGCTGTGAAGAAAGCATTGTATCTTAGTGGTGTGTTTGTTTGGTCAGATGCAATCCCATCTTTGGAATGGTTGGATATTGGGGGATATATCAAGCAAATGAAACAGACATCCAAGGAAATGGACAAAGTCTTGGAGGATTGGGTTACTGAAAGAATTCAGACAAGGAAGACAAATTCAAGTAAAACTGATGAAGAAGAAGGTGCAGATTTCATGGATGTGTTGCTATCAATTATTCCTGAGAACGAAATGGTATCTGGTTATAATAGGGAAACTGTCATCAAGGCCACAATTCTAGTAAGCATTTTATACTCATGAATTAATTAGCACTTCTTCTATTTCTTAAATATTATTATTATCAATTAATATCTTTTTAATTATCTCGCATGTGTTTAGATGCTCATTCTGACAGGATCAGAAAGCATGGCGGTAACCCTAACTTGGGCCTTGTCACTGTTACTAAACAATCCCCAAACCCTAAAGAAAACCCAAGATGAACTGGAAATCCACGTGGGCCATGGCAGATGGGTTCAAGAATCGGACATGAAGAACCTCACTTACCTAGAAGCTATTCTGAAAGAAACTCTAAGATTGTATCCACCGGGCCCACTTGCAGGGCCCCACGAGGCAACCCAAGATTGCTATGTTGGAAATTATTATGTTCCAAAAGGCACTCGTTTGATCGTGAACTTGTGGAAGTTGCATCGCGACCCTAAAGTGTGGTCTAATCCAAACGAGTTTAGACCAGAACGGTTTTTGAATGAGAATAGTGATTTAAATTATAGGGGGCAATGTTTCAAATACATTCCGTTTAGCTCAGGACGAAGAATTTGCCCCGCAATAACATATGGATTGCAAGTTGTAGAGTTGAGCCTGGCTCGATTACTACAAGGTTTCGAGATAAAGGCAGGGACGGTGGACATGGAAGAAGGGTTGGGAATTGCTCTCCCAAAACTGAACCCTCTTCAAGTTGTTCTCACTCCTCGTCTTCCCAAACAACTTTATCAAAATCTAGCTTGATGCAAATTTTAAGTTATGAGGAATTAAAAGAAAAATAAATATAACTAAAATAATCTATGTTTTCTAGGGAGTGTGATGAACTGTTGTTCTATATAAAACCAACTTCAATAGTGTTATTGATGATGTTATTAATGTTTTCATAATATTTATAATGATCACAAAAATTATGTTATATGAAGGTATCCATTATAAACTTTTTTATGTTTATTGTTTTTTTACTTTTTTTCCTTCCCACAAATTATGACATGCCATGTTATTAATGAGATTTATGCCTTGTGCTTTAAGCTAACCATTGTTTGGTTAGGTGGAAATTCAAATCCATTAACATATTCTAAATCTAGCAAAATTTTAAAGGATAGTTGAAAATGAAGGTAATTGACTATTTTGGTTTTGTTTTCAGTGAAATTTTAAAAATATGTTATCAAATGAGATTTGAATGGTGTCTTGATTTTTGGGTGAAATTTGACTATTTTGGTTTTGTTTTCAGTGAAATTTTAAAAATATGTTATCAAATGAGATTTGAATGGTGTCTTGATTTTTGGGTGAAATTTGAAAAAAAAAAAAAGTGTCTAATGTTGCTCAAAATCAACCTGGTTAAAAGGGAGCTCAATTAGAAACTTATCTTATTTTATATTGCATTTATGTTATATGCTATTTTATAAAGAGTTGCACTTGTGTGTAATTGATGTATGGATCTTAGATCTATATAATGCGGGTCGAGTCGGGTCGAATTCCATCCATATCTGTATTTTTTTTATCCTGCCTTTTATGTTGTGTTAGTCATACTTTTATATTATGTTAAGGATATCTTAATGTAATACTTTTAACTTTAAAAAAAATCCTAATTTTTACAAACAAAAAAAAACCCATAATTTAGACCAAAAAACCCTAATTTGTACATATATATACATTTATGTAATATTACGCATACCTTTAAGTAATATTAGTCATACATTTATATAATACATAAAGGTACAACTAACATAATTAAAAGGTATAAATAATATAATATAAAGATATGTTTAACATAACATAAAAACCTTAAAGGTATGCTTAACATAACATAAAATCATAAAGATATACTTAACATAACATAACATAAATGTATGTTTAACGTTATATAAATGTATATTTAATATAATATAAAGGTATACTTAACATAATATAAAAATTCTAAAGGTATGCTTAACATAACATAAATGTATGTTTAACATAACAAAACATAAAAACTTTAAAGATATATTTAACATAACATAAAACCATAAATGTATATTTAACATAACATAAAAGGTATGCTAAAGGTTACATAAAGGTATACTTAATATAACATAAATGTATACTTAACATAACATAAAAACCCTAAAAGTATGCTTAACATAACATAAAACCATAAATATATGTTTCACAAAACATTAATGTATACTTAACGTTACATAAAAGTATGTTTAATATAGCATAAAGACTCTAAAGGTATTACTAACATAACATAAATGTATATTTAATATAACGAGTTTCAGATCACGTGTGTTGCACGTGGAGATCATTTCAAATTATTACAAATATCTTATTTATATAACACTTTTATATTAGAGTTTTAATTATAATAGAATTCTATAGGATTTTGAATTAGTTATAATTCTAATATAAAATTATTTAAGTATGAAAATCCTAAAATTACTATTCTAATCTTAATAATAATCATTAATAGGGATATATTCGGCAATCTATATTTTGTAAGAAACATCAACACTTTTATATAGGTAATAGATATAAATGTATGCTTAACATAACATAAAGGTATAATAATTGAAACGAATTTGGGTGGGTTTGAGCGCACCTACCCAGGCGCATGGGGTCGCGTGCGCACGTATGGAGGGTGTGTGGAGCGGCACGTAGGTCGGATCGGATCAGTTGCATGAATTCTAAATTCATGCACCAATTATATAAAAGTTTTTGTATTTTATAAAATATTTCTTTTACATTGTAAAAGTTTTTTCTAACATATATCTTCAAGAAATATATTTATTATATTTTAGAGTATTTAGGAAGTGAGTTCGTGGGCAACGTATAGAAGCTAGTTTTGTATCTACCAAAACCCAAGTATAACATTGTAATTGGTTTCTTATCAAATAAAATATATGGTAGTATACTATATAAAATAAAATTTCTGTGAGAACTGTCTCACAATTTAATTTCATAAGATGGATTAATTTATAATTTATAGTGTATTTATGAGTTTGTAAAGATATGTTTGGTTTATACATAGTGCGACACAATATTAAGAATTTAAATTCATGAGACATTTTATGTGAGCTTTTATTTAGTGTGTATATATATGTTGGTCCCAGTGGTATAATGTTAAGAGGGGGGTGAATTAAACTTATCAAATTTTCAACTTTTACTCCAAAAATATTAAGTCCCTGATGAACAGGTAGCTATTAAGCTTACTGCTCGATAGGTTTCTGCTCAGGCAGTGACCTCAGGACTTAGACAGAGAATATAATGCACAGCGGAAATACTTATAATTTTCGAAATACGTTTTTAATGCAGTATGCTCAGGATGCAGATAGATGAATATAGAGCTGTAAATAACACAAGCAAGCTTATAGAGGTTCAAGGGTGAAGTAATCCCTCCACGTCCTCTCTACTCCTTCACAAGGAGAAACTTTGTTAAAGCAAATTTGATTTACAATAGACTCTGCTAGCACAAACTATACTTTAAACAGAACTGTCAGCTCTATCCACACAGGTAGCTGCACAGTAACCAACTATCGACCCACACAGGATCTCCACACAGGTTAACTGACCCACACAAGATCCTTTCTCTTCTTCAGAGAGATTACAACTTAGCAAGATACACTCCTGCCTAAGTGACTCCTATCAGACTTAGAATAAAATGAGAGTTTTCAAACTATCGAATGCAGCAAGCTCCTTGAACTTCTGAAGATCACAAAGGTAGTTGGCTTGCTGCTGCTAAGACTAAATATCTTGGATATGATTGCTTGAGCTTGAAACGACTTGCTTGTAGTTCTTAGGTTCTCTTAGTTATCACTTGGTTATCTCTTGGATTATCTCTTGGTTGTCTTCTTGCATTCAGTCTCGATCTTCTATTTATAGGTAACAGATAGTTTTATGCCCGTTGGAGAACAGTCTTTTGCTCGATGAGGTGTCTCTTCCTGATTGGTTTTGCTGATCTTCTGACACCTGCTCTGAAATGCCTTCATTCTGTTCTGCCACTGCCTTGTTCTTTGTCTGCGCGACTTCATCCTGCAGTCTGTTTGTACTGTGTCCTTACTGCTTTTTCACACATGGCAGATTCTGATTTGTTGGAACTTGAGTGACTCTACCGGCTAGTTAGGTTGCACTGATTCTGATGTATCTGGTAGTATCCTCTTCGAGTAAGTCAGCTTCATTGACCATCTCCAGGTTCCTTGTAGCATCCTATGAAGCTTAGTTACAGGTTGCTTGATACAGTATGCAGGTAGCAGGGACTTGGCTTTCTGGTTTCTTGGCAGAATCTTCTCGTCTTTCCAGCATCCTTGCCTTAGCTATTTTACATATAAAGACTTATCCAGATAGCTAATGTTCTAGACAATTACACGTTTTGTCTCATCAAAATCTATTACATTTCATCCTATCAATTTCCCCTTTTTTGATGATGACAAAACTCCTTAATAGGATCAAAGAACCATATTTTATTAACTTGGAACAAAAATGCAGAAAAGATATAATCATTTATAAGCATGCATCAAGTTCACAAGATGTGAGCTTCCAACAGTTAGAAATGTTAATTTTTCATTAATCAGAGTTAAGTACAAATCATAGACATACTAAGCAGATAGCTGAGCAACTAGAATCTCATCAAAAAAAAAAATGAAAACAGAAACAAAAAGCAAGACATCAAGCTTTCAACCAACTGGTTTTCTTCTTTCTTTCGAACCTTGTACCTTTCCACCAGTTGGCTATAGAATCTTGGTAGCTAGGTTCCATCCTCTTCACTATCTCTTCAGATTCCTCAAACCTGAGCCAAAAGTCTTCACTGTAGGGTATGAACTCCTTTCCTAGTTTCTGTCTCAGCTTAACTTGGATTGGAAGTCCACCTTTCTTTGTCAGCTCCAGGAACCTCTGCAAGGCCTCATTGTTCGTTCGGAATCCTCTGAAGAGAGCAGATTCCTTGCAGAGTGTGGTGAAGTACTTTATCAGCTTCTTTCTTTTGAATGCTTCAATCTGGAAGAATGATGGATTGACCTCAGTGGGAAGAGTGACCTCCGGAACTTTTGAGGCTACGAACTTGTCACTCCTGGGATCAGGACTGGCTTCCAGGAAGTTTCTGAGAAAGGCACTTGCTGCGACATCAGGACTCTGCAAATTTTTCTCCATTTCGGCCATGTCAGGCAGCTTGTGCGGTGGGAAGACCTTGTCAAGGGCAATCCTGGGATCTGATGAAAATACAGCATCCAGGTTGCTCTTCAATTCAGCCTCAGTCCTCCTCCTCTTTTCTTCTCTATTCTCAGCACCCTTCCTGAAACCTGGATGGACTGACCCAGAAACAACATCTGATTTCCTTTTAGCATTGCTGTCTGAAGGGCCTCTAGGTCCAGCTCCCTTGTGTCCTCCGTCTCCAGAGTCGTCTCTCCTCCTACTGCTTACTACCATCTGCCTGCAGGCCGTAGGATCCTGTCCAGACTTCTGTCTGCCTTCTATCCTTCATTCCCCCTTTTTGTCATCATCAGCCCGTCCAACCGCAAAACTGACCATGGAGTGAATTTCAGACAAGGTGCCTGAGTGATCCCGCAAGGTCTGTGATTGGTTGAATTGCTCCCTATCCATCCGGTCTACTGCAGTGACTAGAGCCTTCTGATTGGTTTCCAGGGAGATCATCTTCTCCTCCTGTCTGTTAAGTTTCTCCATCACGCTCTTGACTACTTCCACTGCAGCATCCTCCTTGGGGGGTCGGTAGGCAGAAATCACCTGAGTCAATGTTGCCAGAGTAGCATTGAGGGAGTCCATGAAAGTATAAGTCTTGATAGTATTGGAGCGGGTTTCCTTGCGGAGTTTCCTGCTCGCTTTCACCAGGGACTTCCTCATCTGCTCAATTGCTGTCAGCACGTCCTCATTAGATTTGGTAGGTTCCTGGCGTTCTCCTGCTGGTGCCTGTTCATCAGAGACAGATGTTAGTGTCTTGGATTTTTCGGCTCCGATATCACCCTGTTCACTGGGTGACCCATCATTGCTGCTGGAAGGGCTACTGGATCCTCCATCTCCTGATCCAGAGTCCTTGGCAGGTGTTTCTTTTCCAGCGTCCTCCTCATCTACCTCCTGCTCCTTATCCTATTCAGCCACCTTTCCCTTGCTGAACACCATTTCAGCATCCTTATCCTGTTCTATCTCCTCTACAACCTCCTGTACTTCGGTTTCCTTCTCATTTTCTCCACTTTTGTCTCCTCCTGCCTCCTGCACTTCCACCACCGGTTCTACTGCAACAACTTCCTCCTCAGTGACCATCACTCCCTGGTCCACTGACTTGAAAGGTACTGTCTCCTCCACTTCCATCGGAACAGCTGCTACAGGTAGATCCTTCTCCATCGGGGCAGGTTCCTCCAACACTTCAATCAGAACAGGTGCCTCCATCTCCTGCACTTGTTCCCCCTCAGCCTCTACCTCCATTGGTGTAGGAATGGATGTCTCTGTGGTGTCATCGACGGCTGTTACTGTGGATGGGACAATCAGCTCAAGAGATGCCACAGTAGCGAGGGTTTCCAACTCCTTTGCCTTGGGAAAGTCAGTTGGTGTCGAGCTCCTCTCCTTCATCGGCGTCTGTACAGGGACTTCAGGCAGAATAATCAGGTCAGTAAGATATGAGAATTCCTCACCATTTTTCTCCACTGGGGAAGGTGACCGCCCGCTGATAGGTTCAACCATCAAAGCTGAGCAGGAGGATCTTTCACCCATCTGGGGTTCTCTTACTGACCTTCTCATCCTGGTCTCTGTCAAGCTGATGTCAGCAGCCTGCTTCAGCATCCTCTCCAGGGCTTCCTCTTCTCCAAATCTTTCAACCTGTGCAGCAGCAAAGGTCACGTCATCACCTGCTCTGACCTGGTCAGCAACAGCATCCAGTATCACCTCCTCCCTGTAGAAGTCTGGCTGGACAACAGCTTCCTTTCCCTTCAGGCTCCTGGGACCAGGTAGCTGTGATGCAGCTTCCTTCTGCTTCCTGGCCTCACATTCAGCAGCAATCTCCGCATTTTCAAGGAATTCAGGCCACTTCTGCTTCCTGAGATCCTTCAGAAATTTCTTTTGAAGGATCTCCTCCAGATCATCCATGGCAGCCCAATTCAACGCTCATTCCTCCTCTGTCTTCCAGTCAGCCCACTGGATGAGATCCTCCCTAGGTAGGTGCCTGAACTGCCACCAGGTAGTGAATCTCTCCATCAATTTACCGAACTCTTCCTCCAGCTTCGGTATGCTGATAACGTACTCCATCACATCCTCCTCATCCACTTCCTCCTCAACATCATCATGAACAGCAGCATTCCCTGCCTGTTCATCCCTTAGTGGAGAGTCAATCTCCACTTCCACTGCAGGCTTCTTAACAGCCCGAGTGGTGATGCTTTCTGGTTCATCATCAGAGATGACCAGTCTCTTCTGCACCTCCTTCTTGTGCTTGATCTTCTTTGGCACTTCAGGAGCTGGTGAGGGTTCCTCCATCCTCGAGCTGCTTTCCGACGAAGATGAGGCGTTGCTGGTCCGGCGGAATGCCTTCCTTGTCCTTGGAGCACCCTTAGAACCCTCAGAGACTTCCCTGGTTACTGGGGATGACCGAGCAGTGGTCTTCTCGGCAAACACCCTGCCCGCACCTATGAACTTCCCCTTCTGAATAGATTTCTCTTGGGACAGGTCCACCTTTAGATGACCCAGGAGGGTATTCACAATCAGCCTGTAGGTGGGCTTTCCAATCTTCTTCTCCACCTCCTCCACCAGCCTAGAAAGCAGGTAGCTGGCCCAGTCCACCTTCTTCTTCTTCACTATGGCCATCATCATTCTGTACCGAAAGTTGGTACACTTATCAAAGGAACCAGAGCGGTTCTTTATGATATGACAGCAGATGTCATGCAGCATTTCATACTCCAGAAGGAAGACCTTCTTGCTGCAACTCCGGGACATCCCCGCCGTGTCCTCCTTACCGGTGAAGGTTGTCCAGAACTCCCTCAGTTCATCTTCTCCGTAGGTGGAGAGGTCACTGGCATCCATGCCCTCGGTGAGGAGAGAGAACACTTCCTCCAGTAGATCGGTGTCCACGATCACGGTCATTCCACCAACCTTCGAGACGATCTCTGACCGATCCTCAGAAACCTTTGCCCTACGGTAGAATTTTTCCACTTGCTCCTCTGCGTAGGGGGTTTTGTGATAGGAGCAGAGCCTTAGGAGTCCAGAGAGGCCAAGATAGTGAAGAATGTCCTTCATCAGTTCCTTCTTGTTTCTCTCATCTTCCACCATCCTGAGAAGGACTTCACGATCCACAAGCCTGCCATCAACAACTTGTGACTGTTTTGGGGCCATTTCAAAGAGAAAATAGAGTAATACTGAGAATGGAGAGCTTTGAGAGAGAGAATGAGAGATAGGGTTTACAGAATATGGAAATGTGTAAGTGTGAGAGAAGAATAAGAAGAGACTCTCTTATATTTGAATTTTGGTGAGAGTTAATCTAACGGTCCAGATTGGTCTTGAATTTGAAAAGACCCTTGATCCATCGGTTGAGATTTTTGGCGCGGCATACGTGTGCTCAAGTACTTGATGTGATATTTTATGGATATCGAGGGGTTTCCTGCAAAAACGGCTGCTAGACGCGGGGTAACTGTTCCTCTTTTCACGTGCTTCGATTACTGGTTCCTGCAGGTAGTTTAGAAAGCAGTATCATTGTATCCAGTAACTGTACAGGGACCTTGAGCAGTAACCTTTAGGTTGTCGTTTTACTCTTGCCCTGCCTATAGTTCCCCCTAAGCATTATAGCCATTTAAGCAGAAAGGGTAGAATTATGTAGAAGATTATCACAGATTAATTATTCCCAACTCGTTTCTTAGAAAAGAAAATCTTGATTCACAGAGGGGCTTTGTGAATATGTCAGCTAGCTGTAGATCAGTATGCATTTTTTCCAAAGATATATCTTTCTTTTCAACATGATCTCTGATGAAGTGGTGTCTGATATCAATGTGTTTAGTTCTTGAATGAAGAACTGGATTGTGAGTGATAGCTATTGCACTTGTATTGTCGCATAGGATAGGTGTTTCTTTTTCCTCAATTCCGTAGTCCTTCAGTTGCTGTTGAATCCATAGAATTTGTGCACAGCAGCTTCCTGCAGCTACATATTCGGCCTAGGCTGTTGAGGTTGCTATGGAGGTTTGCTTTCTGCAAAACCATGATACCAGTTTGTTTCCTAGTAGCTGGCAGGTACCACTGGTGTTTTTCCTGTCAATTTTGCAACCTGCAAAATCAGAGTCAGTATAACCAATAAGTTTAATTCCTCCTTCTTTTGGGTACCATAGTCCAGCTTCCTGGGTTCCCTTGAGGTATCTGATTATTCGTTTGGCTGCGGTCATGTGTGACTCTTTTGGAGCTGCTTGGTATCTGGCACACATTCCTACTGAGAACATGATATCTGGCCTGCTAGCTGTCAGGTAGAGCAGTGATCCAATGAGTCTTCTGTATTTTGTGATGTCTACTGCTTTACCCTCACTATCCTTGTTTAGGCTTCCTGGGGTTATCATCGGTATGCTCACTGTGCTTGCATTTTCCAATGCAAATCTCTTTATCAATTCCTTGGTATATTTTACTTGATTGATGAAGGTTCCATTGCCTAGTTGTTTGACTTGAAGACCGAAGAAGAAACTTAGTTCTCCCATCATGCTCATTTCAAATTTGGATTGCATGAGACTTGAAAATTTTTGACACAGTTCTTTGTTTGTGGAGCCGAAGATAATATCAACATAGATCTGAACGAGCAGTATGCTATCTCCATCTTGGATTCTGAAGAGTGTCTTATCCACCTTGCCTTTCTTGAATCCATTGTCAAGTAGATATTTTGAGAGAGTATCATATCAGGCTCTAGGTGCCTGCTTAAGTCCATAGAGAGCTTTCTTCAATCTGAAGACCATGGTTTCTGGATTTTCTTCGAATCCTGGAGGTTGCTCCACATAGACTTCTTCAGCGAGCAGTCCATTGAGAAATGCACTTTTAACATCCATCTGATAAACTGTGAGATTGTTGTGTGCGGCGTAGGCTAGGAAGATCCTGATTGCCTCTAGTCTAGCTACTGATGCAAACATTTCCTCAAAATCTATTCCTTCCTCCTGGCAGTAACCTTTTGCCACTAATCTTGCCTTGTTTCTGACTACTTGTCCTTCCTCATCAAGCTTGTTTTTAAATACCCACTTAGTGCCGATCACTCCTTGGTGAGTAGGTCTAGGAACTAGATGCCACACTTGCACTACAAGAATTTCGGGTTTTTACAACGGTTAAAAACCATTGTTAAAGACCAATTTTTACCGTTGTCGTATCCAGGGTTGCAAAAAAAATTTCGCACAATGACAACGCACCAAAAAACGTTGTCGTATCTATATACGACAACATTTTTTGGTGCGTTGTAAAAAAGGGTTGTCTTTTCCGCCATTTTTGAATTTTTTTTACAACGCTTAAAAAGCGTTGTCTTTTCCTATTTTACAACGTTTTTTGGTGCGTTGTAAAAAGCGTTGTCGTATCTGAAAAAAATGGAAAAAGTAACACATCATCAGCATATTTTGGACACATCATTGCCACATCATCTTCCACATCATCAAATTTTGACACATCATTACCACATCATGAGAAATAAATGTGCGTTGTCTAGGATTCAAACTCGTGACCTTTGTAAGACCCTGAACCACTAGGCTACTAGTGCTTTATGTGTTCATATTATATATGTATTTCTTTTATTAACTAATTATATATATACATATATAATTAATGACTAATTAATATATAATTGGAAGATTAATGAATAATTAATATGTTTAATAATATTTAATCTAATTTCATATTAAGACAATTATAAAGTATACTAGTGCATATTTTTAATATATGTTATAAACATACTAATTTTTTAAAATTATGAGTTTGTTCATATATATAAGATAATATTAATGTAAATAATATAAAATAACATCATAAAATAATTAAAATTTTCAACTTTAATTTAATTAAAATAATATATAAATTTTGTATTATTATATAAAAAAAATTGTATTGACCAATTAATATATGTATGTTTTTTTATTTTGAAAAATAGTTTATGGTTCAATTACACATATTTAAATTTTTTTTTCATATTATTCTTTTAATTAATCATTTTTATATCTTTTTTTTATTTTATAAAATAATTTTTTCAAATAATTTATGTTTTTGGTATTAATTTTAAAACCAAACTCATTTTATCTTTATTTTTTAAAATAATAATATATAATTTTTATATTATTATGTGTTAGGATTTCATTGTTTAGATTTTGATGAGACAAACCAACCATGTAATAGGAAGTTTTGAGTACCCCATTTTCACATTGTTTAAGTGAATAAATAGACTAGAATTGAGTCTTGAGTCAAGGATTGAAATGGAGGTTAAAAGAGGATAAAGTTGCATCTAAGCTTTAAAAGAAGATATCGCTGCAAGAAGGCAGGATACAGTATCGCTGCATGAAGGCAGGATACAACAAAGCAAGGAAGAACGGAGTGCAGCATCGCTGTCTGAAAAGGATACAGGAGTACTGCTAGAACGAAGTTACAGCAGCACTGCCAGACAATACTGCAAGCAGGTCTAAAATACAGCAACACTGAAAGTATACATCAGCTGCACAGAGACCAAGGATACAGCGCAGACTTACAAAACAGTTAAGTATATACAGCGCCAACTACAAAACTAAGTATCCTGCAAATCCCAGGAAGGATAAATGCAGTACGAGGAACGGAGATCCAAGCAGGGACAAAAGAGCCGTTCAAGAAAAAGTCAAAGTAGCAGACACGGAGCCAATAAGAAGATGCCACATGGACTGACGCGCCGCAGAAAGCTGCGAGCCACAACTGCCGCATTAAATACTCCGAAAAGAAAGGTCAGTCGCATTAAATGCGAACCATACTTTGGCCAGGCTATTTCAAATTCAAAAGAGGGATGTCTCCTTCAACGGACATCTTCTCCTACAAGTATAAATAGAGGTCGAGGAGAACTAAAGCTGGTTACTGAAACTTCTACGCTAAATCCACAAAGCTTACAAGATCCAAGTATTCAAATCTACAATCAGTTTCAGTCACTCGACCTATCGAAGTGAAGCAGAGTTCAAGCTGAAAGATTCCCTACGGATTCAGAAGCTCACTTCGAAACACAAGTTGAAGAAAACATTTTTATCATTTTAACCTTGTTGTTGTGTGCTTAGGTTGTTTTAGTGGTGTCAAGCAGTTGATAGGAGAGATCCTTGCTGTTTGTTTTAGTTGTCTAGTGTTAGGCAGCTTCCCTGTGTGGGAGTATAGAACCCTGTGTGGGATAGCCTTTGAAGTTTGCAGTTGATGTGTGTACGCTGGACTTCAGTAGGTGGTTTGCTTTGTAAAGTTGATAGATTGTTAGGAGAGTCCTGTAAATCAATCTTGCTTAACAAAGTTCCTGCTCGAGGAGCAGTAGAGTGGACGTAGAAGGATTACACCACCTTCGAACCACTATAAGCCATAAGTGTTTTTATCGCTTTATTTATCTGTGCTTATTTTCTGCATATATCTATCTCTTCTCATCATAAAACGTTTGAAAGAAGCATTTTTGTGTAAAACAGTCTTGTGTTTAAAAGTATATTTCCGCTGCGTACAAAACTCCAGGTTACAACGTGCAGCACTGCATTCTAGCGCTGCAAGCAGTAACCATCTATCGCTGCAAGCTTAAGTAACTTGCAGTACAGAACGGTTGTTTTAAAGATTCTGAAAAATCGACCGAGGTTCATTCACCCCCCCTCTGAACCCCGGACACCACTTGGGACCAACATTATGTAATACAAATTTTTATATTTTTCAAATTAATATATGTATTGTTTTTTTTTTTTTTTGTAAAATAATTTTTGGTTCAAATTAAAACCAAACTCATTTTATCTTTATTTTCTAAAATAATAATATATAATTTTTATATTATTATGTAATACAAATTTTTATATTTTTCAAATTAATATATGTATTGTTTTTTTTTTGTAAAATAATTTTTGGTTCAAATTAAAACCAAACACATTTTATCTTTATTTTCTAAAATAATAATATATAATTTTTATATTATTATGTAATACAAATTTTTTTATTTTTCAAATTAATATATGTATTGTTTTTTTGTTGTAAAATAATTTTTGGTTCAAATTAAAACCAAACTCATTTTATCTTTATTTTCTAAAATAATAATATATAATTTTTATATTATTATGTAATACAAATTTTTATATTTTTCAAATTAATATATGTATTGTTTTTTTTTGTTGTAAAATAATTTTTGGTTCAAATTAAAACCAAACTCATTTTATCTTTATTTTCTAAAATAATAATATATAATTTTTATATTATTATGTAATACAAATTTTTTTATTTTTCAAATTAATATATGTATTGTTTTTTTTGTTGTAAAATAATTTTTGGTTCAAATTAAAACCAAACTCATTTTATCTTTATTTTCTAAAATAATAATATATAATTTTATATTATTATGTAATACAAATTTTTTTATTTTTCAAATTAATATATGTATTGTTTTTTTTGTTGTAAAATAATTTTTGGTTCAAATTAAAACCAAACTCATTTTATCTTTATTTTCTAAAATAATAATATATAATTTTTATATTATTATGTAATACAAATTTTTATATTTTTCAAATTAATATATGTATTGTTTTTTTTTTGTTGTAAAATAATTTTTGGTTCAAATTAAAACCAAACTCATTTTATCTTTATTTTCTAAACTAATAATATATAATTTTTATATTATTATGTAATACAAATTTTTATATTTTTTAAATTAATATATGTATGTTTTTTTGTGTTGTAAAATAATTTTTGGTTCAAATTAAAACCAAACTCATTTTATCTTTATTTTCTAAAATAATAATATATAATTTTTATATTATTATGTAATACAAATTTTTATATTTTTCAAATTAATATATGTATTTTTTTTTTTTTGTAAAATAATTTTTGGTTCAAATTAAAACCAAACTCATTTTATCTTTATTTTCTAAAATAATAATATATAATTTTTATATTATTATGTAATACAAATTTTTATATTTTTCAAATAAATAAATGTATATTTTTTTATCCTTGTATAATTAATTTTTTTATATATTCTTAATTAATTGATATATATATATATATATATATCTTTTTTTATGTTTTTTGTATTAATTTTAAAACACAATAATTTTATCTTTATTTTTTTTTTTACAAAAAAACATTCATAATTTATGATTTATGAATTATAAAATACAATTTTCGAATCATGTTTTAAAATAATATTTAAATTTTATATTATTATATAATAGGATGAGAGTAATACTTAATTAGGTGTAATTAATTTGTTAATTAATTCAAAATAGTATTTTGTAAAAATACTATTTTCTAAAATAATGAATTTGTTCATATAAGATAATATTAATGCAAATAATGTAATATAAGATAACATTATAAATTAATTAAATGTATTAAATTTAAGTTAATTAAAAAATAATTATATTAAAAAACAATTATTGCATAATGGGTTGTAAAATAAAAAAAATGTTTTAAGAAAAGACAACGCTCAAAAGCGTTGCAAAAAAGGGTTGTCGTATAGCCAAAAAAGGTCATTAACAACCCTACTTAAAAAGGGTTGCATAATGGGTTGTAAAAAAAAAAATTTCAAAGAAAAGACAACGCTCAAAAGCGTTGCGAAAAAGGGTTGTCGTATAGCGAAAAAAATGTCATTTAACAACCCTACTTAAAAAGCGTTGTCGTTTCATTTTTTACCGTTGTCGTATGGCCATTTTTTGGAAAAAAGACAACGCTTTTCTGAAAAAGGGTTGTAAAAACCCAAAAGACAACACAAATTCATTAAAAGGGTTGTTAAAGGGGGTTGTTAAAGGTAAAAATTCTTGTAGTGTTGGTTTCTTTCAAATCCATTAAGTTCTTCCTGCATTGCTTGAATCCAGTTGGTGTCTGCTAGAGCATCCTCTATGTAGCTTGGTTCTATTTGTGAAATAAAGCAAGCAAACATTGTTTCATGGGGGTTGCTTCTTCTTGTTCTTACTCCAGAGGTAGAATCTCCTATAATCTGATTCCTTGAATGATTCCTTAGCCATTTCCTTCTAACTTCTTCAGCCTGTTGTTCATTATGAATTTCAGCAGGTTGCTCTTGATCATCCTGTTCAGCTTGCTGATTTGGATCAGGCTGTATTTCTAATCGTACTTCCAGTTGAATTCCTTCAGGATGATGTATTTCTTCTTGAATAACTGGTGCTTGTTGATTTGGAGTAGGTTCCTGATCTCTAGGTTGTTGTGTAGGTGCAGGTTGCTGATTCTGAGTTGATTCAATATTTTGGAGACTTGGTAACTCAGCATCAACATATTCAACACGAGTGTTGGTGATGCGAGTGTTTCCAAAGTCTTCATTGAGTTTATCTATATCAGCCTTAGAGTAATGTGGTTCATCAAAATCCACATGTACGGTTTCTTCCACAACAAGTGTTCTTTTGTTGAAGATTCTGAAGGCTTTGCTTACCGAGGAGTATCCTAAGAATACTCCTTCATCTGACTTTGAATCAAATGCCTTCAGGTAGTCCTTTCCATTGTTGAGCACATAGCACCTGCATCCAAAAATATGGAAATGTTCAATATTTGGAGTATAACCGAACCATAGTTCATAAGGAGTTTTATTTAAATCTTTGTTGATAATGCATCTGTTCTGGGTATAGCATGCTGTGTTGATTGTTTCTGCCCAAAATCTCTTGGGTAGCTGTGCTTCAGCCAGCATGGTCCTCGCAGCTTCCTTCAGGGTCCTGTTTTTCCTTTCTGCGACACCATTTTGTTGTGGTGTCCTAGCTGCTGAGTATTCATGCTTAATTCCATTGTCAGAGCAGTATGCTTCAATAAACTTGTTGGTAAACTCAGTGCCTCTATCTGTTCGGATTTTGATAATGTTTAGGCTATTTTCGATCTGCAGCTTCTTCAGTAGCTCCGGTAACCTTCGCTGAGTGTCTGACTTCTTTGTTAAGAACAGGGTCCATGCGAATCTTAAATAGTCGTCCACCACTACAAGTGTGTACTTTCTTCCGCTCATGCTTACTGGTTCCACTGGTCTGAATAGATGCATGTGTAGTAGATCTAGCACCCTTTCAGTTGACCTTTGGACTTTGTTTTTGAAGGAGCTTTTAGTTTGTTTTCCCTTTTGGCATGCTTCACATAGACTCTCTTTCTTATACACCATATCAGGTAATCCTCTGACCAGTCCTTTTCTGGCTAGCTTGTTGATCGTTTTGAAGTTCAGGTGGCTCATCCGTTTATGTCATAGCCAGTAGCTTCTGATGATCTTTTTGCAATGAAGCAGGTAGTTGTGGTCACTGAGCTCCAGTCAGCTACATAGATGTTTCCTTTTCTGGTTCCTGATAGTTTTACTTCCTTGAATTGGCTGTCCCTTATTAGGCACTTGTTGTGATTGAACTCCACTGAGTAGCCTTTGTCACAGAATTGGCTTTATGCTTAGCAAGTTGTACTTCAAGCCTTTTACATATGATACTTCCTTTATATGAGTGTTTCCTTTGATGAGAGTTCCAACTCCTCTAGTGCTTCCTTTGGAATTATCTCCGAAGATTACTTTGGGTCCCTTGTACTGCTGGAAGTCTTTAAGAGTTTATTTATCTCCAGTCATGTGTCTCGAGCATCCGCTATCAATGTACCACACTTCCTTGCTGGTTCCTACTGTAGGTACCTCGTCATCCTCGCTGTCCTCTGCCTCCTGTGCCATTAGGCAGATAAGTGTTTCGTCTTCTGAAGAAGATGAATCACCGTCATCATCAGAGGAGTCCACATCTTGCTGAGCTTTCTTGGAAGGTTCTTTTCCTTTTTCTATTTCACTGAGGAAGACTTTAATTCTTCTTCGTTCTTCTTTTCGTTTCTCCCTCTTCTGGGATGATTCTCCATCCGGATATCGATTGATCTTTGGATGAGGACATTCTCTGGCATAGTGTCCTGGCTTTCGACAGTTATAGCATAGGTCGGAAGTATCTTGGTTTGATTGCTGAATAATGGGTTGTTGGGGAGGTGTCTGGTTCTTCTTAAAGTCACCTCTTCTGTTGTACCTGATAAATTTCTTGAAATTTCTTAGAAGAAGGGTCATTTTTTCATCAGTACCCTCAACAGATAGCTCTCATTGCTTACTGCAGGTAGCTCCAGTGTCCTTTGCGTTTCTGGCTGTTAGGGCAGTTACCTTTGTACTGGATTCTTCTGTCTCTTTCTTCCTTCTGTTGATATCATATTCGAAGGCTTTCAAGTCAGAAAAGAGATCAAAAGTACTCATCGACTTTAAGTCCATGGAGACCCTCATTGCAGTAGTCTTGCTATCCCATTCTGCAGGTAGTGCTCTTAGCATTTTCATATTTTTCTCCTTCTGAGTGTAGAATTTGTCCAGAGATTCAAGCTCATTCACAATGTTTGTAAACCTCAGATCCATTTGCTCCAAGGTCTCTTCTGGGAGCATCTCGAACAACTCGAATTTCTGAGTTGCTGTGGACACTTTGTTCTCCTTTGTCAGCTCTGTTCCCTCGCAGATTTGTTCAAGCTTGTTCCATATATCCATTGTTGTCTTGCACGTCTTGACCTTACTGAAGGTTCCTTTGTCAAGAGTGACAAATAAGACGTTCTTGGCTACATTGTCCAGGTTAGTTCGTCTTCTATCATCAGCAGACCATTCTTCCCTAGGTTTGTCAATAACAGCTTGGTGGGGAATGGCTCCTGCATCACTAGCATCAGCAGCTCTTGCGAATATTGGATTGGGCTTGGTGATCCTTGGGGGTCCATCAGTGATAACCATCCACATTTCGTCGTGCATGGCTAAGAGATGTGCCTGCATTCTAATCTTCCAGTTGTCATACTCTTCAATAGAAAATATAGGAAGCTTATGCGTATCCATGATAAAAAGCGATGTATGCAGATTTTCGAAAATCAGGGATCAGGGATTTGACCAGACAAGTTGGGTTTTTAATCCAACCTGCTCTGATACCACTTGTTGGTCCCAATGGTATAAGGTTAAGAGGGGGGTGAATTAACCTTATCAAATTTTCAACTTTTACTCCAAAAATATTAAGTCTCTGATGAACAGGTAGCTATTAAGCTTACTGCTCGATAGGTTCCTGCTCAGGCAGTGACCTCAGGACTTAGACAGAGAATATAATGCACAGTGGAAATACTTATGATTTTCGAAATACGCTTTTAATGCAGTATGCTCAGGATGCAGATAGATGAATATAGAGCTGTAAATAACACAAGCAAGCTTATAGAGGTTCAAGGGTGGAGTAATCCCTCTACGTCCTCTCTACTCCTTCACAAGGAGGAACTTTGTTAAAGCAAGTTTGATTTACAATAGACTCTGCTAGCACAAACTATACTTTAAACAGAACTGTCAGCTCTATCCACACAGGTAGCTGCACAGTGACCAACTATCGACCCACACAGGATCTCCACACAGGTTAACTGACCCACACAGGATCCTTTCTCTTCTTCAGAGAGATTACAACTTAGCAAGATACACTCCTGCCTAAGTGACTCCTATCAGACTTAGAATAAAATGAGAGTTTTCAAACTATCGAATGCAGCAAGCTCCTTGAACTTCTGAAGATCACAAAGGTAGCTGGCTTGCTGCTGCTAAGACTGAATATCTTGGATATGATTGCTTGAGCTTGAAACGACTTGCTTGTAGTTCTTAGGTTCTCTTAGTTATCACTTGGTTATCTCTTGGGTTGTCTCTTGGTTGTCTTCTTACATTCAGTCTCGGTCTTCTATTTATAGGTAACAGATAGTTTTCTGCCCGTTGGAGAACAGTCTTTTGCTCGATGAGGTGTCTCTTCCTGATTGGTTCTGCTGATCTTCTGACACCTGCTCTAAAATGCCTTCATTCTGTTCTGCCACTACCTTGTTCTTTGTCTGCGCGACTTCATCCTGCAGTCTGTTTGTACTGTGTCCTTGCTGCTTTTTCACACATGGCAGATTCTGATTTGTTGGAATTGGAGTGACTCTACCGGCTAGTCAGGTTGCACTGATTCTGATGTATCTGGTAGTATCCTCTTCGAGTAAGTCAGTTTCCTTGACCATCTCCAGGTTCCTTGTAGCATCCTATGAAGCTTGGTTACAGGTTGCTTGATACAGTATGCAGGTAGCAGGGACTTGGCTTTCTGATTTCTTGGCAGAATCTTCTCGTCTTTCCAGCATCCTTGCCTTAGCTATTTTACATATAAAAACTTATCCAGATAGCTAATGTTCTAGACAATTACACGTTTTGTCTCATCAAAATCTATTACATTTCATCCTATCAATATATATATATATATATATATATATATATATATATGTGTGTGTGTGTTAATTTCATGAAACTTATAATTGTGAGAGAAAATCGAAAAAAATACATGCTTCAATTTATTCTCATGATTTGATTCACTATTCTCACTCATGCATATTGTTTTTATTTTATTAACCTTTACTTTTATTCTTCTTTATATCGAGTCTTATATAAACATGCTATTGTACATTTATGTTGTTTTATTGAATCATACAACTTTAATTAAAACTAAACTCAAATTGATTAAACAAAGTATATTTAAATATAAATACTAAACTAATATTAGTAGAACAGAGTTTAATTAATTAGTCGAAATACATAAATTAAAATCAATTCTCTCAATTGGTTAACAGAGCATACTTAATTAATTTGATTTTAAATTAAGCAATAGTTTAAGGCACTTGATTTAATCGAACTGATTTTAATTAAACTAAAATAATAATTCAAATTTTAGGGGCTTTTATAAAACAGGGAGCATTGTTTCAACTATCAAGTGCCCCGCGTTTCATACATGCATTATGGTTTGTATTTGAAATCCCCAATCCAAACCTAATTCTAGGTTTTCCGATGGCGAGAGTGAAAGGAACTGAAGGCGAAATTATTCTACCAGATGCAGTTATTCAACACATTCAATCATTTCTTTGTGGAGAAGAAGCTGCTCGAACAACGATCCTTTCCAAATCTTGGTACCGCGCCTGGTCGACTCGCCCCAACCTGGATTTCGATGAACGCAACTTCGAAACAACACCCGCATTTTTGTTGTTCGCGGAGAAGACTGTGGAAAGGTACCAAAAATTGAACCTAAAGATTGAGAGTTTAAGGCTATGGATGAGAGATGAATGCCATGAGGAAAAGGAAGTTGGGAAATGCAGCAGCTTTTCTGTTGTTAACGAATTGATTGTGAAAGCGGTCAAAATAGGTGTTACTGATCTTGACGTCACAGTTAATCCTGAATCTTGTTCGTTCGTTTTGCCGCGTGAGGTTCTTGAATCCGAAAGCCTTATCAGGTTATCTCTTAGTGGATGCACTATTCATCGAGGAAAGGTAAGTTGTTCGAGACTGAAATCCCTTAATTTGCGTAGAGTGCATTGTAGGTCACTTGATTTGGGATCTACATTGGAGCTGCCCTTTGGTCGAGAAATTGTCATTCTCTGAATGCAATCTTGAATTGCATGATCCTCGTAGAAAAATGTATCGCATGTTGCCATTAGGTCCCTTTAATGAGTTTGGAGAACAATATTTGGGATCGGTTCTTGATGGTATAATCAGTCCGCAGTATGAGTTTCATAAGCTGGAATCTTTGTTCTTGGAGAAGTTGGACTTTGATACCTCGTTTTTCCATGACTTATCGTCTAAATTTCCTTGCCTGAAGGATTTAGCCCTTCATGATTGCACTGGCTTTAAATCGATACAAATTTCTAGCCATTCACTTGAGTGCATAAGCATCTCGGAGATTAAGTTGAGGTGGGCCAAGTTTGATGTTCCAAATATTCATAAGTTTGCTTTCTCTGGTTTGAATTTTCCCTGCCTCTGCTTCGTAGCAGCTTCAAGGGAAATGGAGTCTGAGGTATCTATATCTTACAATAGGAGTACCACTTCCTGGTTTGGTAAGTTGAAAAAGTTTCTGAAACGTTTGAGCATGTCCAAAATCTCGCTCTCACTCAACTTCTTGGAGAGAAGCATTGATGCTGGGGATGTTCAATATGTCCCTCAACTTACTGATACTACTGATGCTGGAGATGCTCAGCTTTTAGCAAATCCTGCTGTGGAGAATATGAAGTTATCTATGGATGAGCCATCTTTAGAACTGCTGGAAGGTTTATTTTGTATTTGCCGCCCCAAGTTCATAACTCCTTGCTCGACATTGATGGGGGAAGCAAACAATGGCTTACTAAAGCTCCTCTGGGAGACTCTTGTACAAGAAAGAAGTGAAAATGACTACATTGCTAATAGAAGTAGGCTTGGTTTGCATGATCTGGAGGAAGTAAATGTGGAAGTGTTCGAAGAGAGTCTTGTTGAGTGGCGGCCTCTGCCCTGGAAGACATTGTCAGCTAGTCCAGGAAAAAAGCAAGAAGTTCGCTTCCATTTGAGATGGAGAGTTGGGGATTAGAGCTTTCTACATTCAGGTGATGCAATACCCTTTGTGAAGTTGAATAGTCGCCCTTTTCTGATTTTAATAGCCTTCAAAAGATCCTTCTATATCAAAATCTGGTGTACAAACTAAGCTTCGTATGTTGTTAGCATTAAATTTGTTGAGCAGCTAAGTTTGAACATAATAACTATGATGATGCTTGCTGGCAAAATCTACAGCTGTGGTGATAATCAAACTGTTTTTTTTTTCCCTAATTCTGTTAGTTTCCATGCAGTATGGCCAGCAATTTCTCTCAAACCTTTGATTAATCGGGTATTCAATAGATTCAAAGTTATCAACCTATTATAAAACCTAATAAAATCATTTATTTTCGCTTGAAAATTTACTTTTTTTTTCCCCTTTTCCGGTTCAATTAATTACAGAAATTTATTTCAATATAAACTGATAAATAAAATTTGAGAAAACTATATCAAGTTTTTCTGTGTTATTTTGCTTTAAATTTTATTCTAATCCTTTTGTTTACACAAGTGAAAAAAATAGCTTGATTTTGATTAAAATAATATTGTTTTTAATTTTGTAGTTGATACTTGTCTAAAGAATTAATTTACAGAAGAATTTAGATAATTGTGTGATTACAATTAATAATTTAATATGTCGTTTTCACTTCAAATATTAGTGAAAGTTTTGGTTTGATTTAGAATTCTTCCTTTTCTATTCTTCCATTTACACTTTTTTAACTTTTTCTAAAGAAAGAAGTAAGGGCCATTTAGATAGAGGAATTTAAAATATCAAGTCATTTGAAATGAATTCCTTAATTTAAATTCTATTTTTTTTTATGCAACATCCTTTCTGTTCATCTTTTGGTACTATTTCTTTTGTGAAGTTAATAGTGAGCGTTTGGTGATTTTAATAGTGTTCCAAAGATACTTCTATTTGAACATGATCAGGTGTATAAACTTAGGATCACATTTTGTTAGCATTGCACTATAATATGTTCTCTCTCTCTCTCTCTCTCTCTCTCTCTTAAAATTTGAGAAAACTATATCAATTTCTTATTTTGTATTATTTTGATTAGAATCGAATCTCGATGCCAATAGTCAGTGCATGATCGACGAAGTTGTTTGGATTTTTATTTTAATCCTTTTGTTTATACAAATGACAAGTGTAGATGGGGAAGGATTTAATAACTGGACTTTGATTAAAATTTTGTTGTAGTTAACTTGGTAGTTGGTATTTGTCTAAATATGGTGAATCTTTAATACTATGAGTTTTTTACTTTATATTTATTGAAGTTTAATTTATTGAATGTATTCATGCCTTATGAGTTTACTCAATGAATCAAATCAATCTTAAATAAGATTAATGTATTTAAATCACACTATTATCGCCTCATTAAACTGATCAATTATATGTTTTGAAAAGGGTATGATATATCTATTAAAATTTATTATTTTATTCGACCAAATATATCAGTTAGACCATCCACACCAGTTTACACTACATTACAACAAAATTCACACTATATTACAGCAAAATTCACACTACATTAAATTTATCTCCAACAGTCAACACTACATTCTGCACTACATTTACTATTCTTATTTTTTATTGATTTAAAATTTATACAAGTTTAAACTTATTAATTGCATAATTTTTTTCTTGGAGTTTTATATTGATTATTGAATATAATTATTTTTATTAGTTATTTTGTAAAAATATGTGAATATAAAAAGACAAAAAATATAGAACAACATTAAATTAAATTTCACAATACAATACTACAATCTTACATATTAAAAAACATAAAATTAACACACACAAAACAACACACACAATACAAGAAATTTCAATAAAACAATAATGATAAAATTATTATGTTTACTTTTATATTATACACATGTAGTAAATAATAATTTTTTCATAAACAATTATATTGTTTCATGAAATAATGAAATGCAAATTCTATTAAAAATAAATTGTGAAATTAAAATTGTATTAAAAAAATCATAAAGTAAAAATAAAAATGTAGTGTAGTGCAATAGTGACCATTACATGTAGTGGTACACTATTCATTTTTGTAATGTAGTCTGAAATGTAGTGGTACTGGTGGAGCAAAATCTCACACTACATGTAGTTTAGTGTGAGACTTACAGCAACTGCTTTGGATGCTCTTAGAAATTTCCTGTATTTATCATAAGTTAAGGTAAAAGTTTAAATAAATAATAAACATAAAATTATATAAATAATAAAAATATTAAGGATATTTACGTCTTTTGAAATGTACTCACTTTTAATTTATTTATTGTAAAGTGGTTGTTTTTATGGGTGTACCCATTCGTATTTTTATGCTCCACTTTTTTTTTGCTTTTTTTTTTTTTTTTTTTAAGATGCATGATATAGTGAATGTTGATTATAGACTCAAATCCCCAATCCTAAAACCTTTTTTTTAGGGTTTCCGATGGAGAAGATGAATACGATTGAAGCCGTTAATGGCGAAATTCTTCTACCGGAAGCCATTATTCAACACATACAATCATTTCTCAGTGGGAAAGAAGCTGCTCGAACAACGATCTTCTGCAAATCTTGGTACAACGCCTGGTTGACTCGCCCCAATCTCGATTTTGACGAACGCGACTTTCCAATGAGAGCCTCTGCGATTCCAACATTCATGTTTGTGGAATTCGCGAAGAAGACTATGCAAAGGTACCAAATATTGAACCTAAAGATTGAGAGTTTTAGGCTGTGGATGAGACTTAAAAGGGATGATACTGTTGAATGGGAACGCTATCATTTTTTCTGCTGCTAAAGAATTGATTGTGCAAGCCATGAAAATGGGTGCAACTGGTCTCAGTGTTGAATATGATCGCGTATCTTTTTCATTCATTTTACCGCATGAGGTTCTAGAATCCGAAAACATCATCAGATTATCTGTGAATGAATGCGTAATTGATCAAGGAAACGTTAGTTGTTCTAAACTTAAATCCCTTAGTTTACGAAGAGTCATTATAAAAGGTCACTTAATCTGGGATATATTCTTGAGCCGCCCATTGATTGAGAAATTGCTGCTCTATAGAATGCCTTTGGATTTGATAAGAAGGTTAGGATTGAGTCCCCTTGTTGAGTTTGGAAAACAGAATGTGGGATCGGTTGTTGTTGGTCCGGTGAATTCAATCAGTCACTATGAGATACATAAGTTTCATAAGCTCAAGTATTTGTTGTTGGAGGATGTCTATGTTCATAGTTCGTTTTTTCTTGACTTCTCATCTAAATTCCCCTGTCTGAAAGATTTGTCTCTTCCCCACTGTGCTGGCTATGATAGAATAGGTGTCTCTAGCCATTCGCTCAAGTGCATAAGCTTGAGGCAGCGTGGGATGTTGAGGGCGAGGTTTGATGTTCCAAGTATCCGCAAGTTAAACTTTGAAAGGTTACTGTTTGCCTTCCCTGACTTTTAAGACAACTTCAAGGGGATGGGAATCTAATATATCTATGTATTGCTATGAGTCTGGTACATCGTGCTTTGTTGGGTTGAAATTATTGCTTAAAAAGTTGAGCCTGTCCGAAGTTTCTCTCACACTCAGGTTCATGAAGAGAATTGGTGATGCAGATGTTCAAATTTTACCTAAACATGTACTGGAGAACTTGACGTTAGATATTAATGAGCCATCTTCGGAACTTTTAAATAGTTTAATTTCTAGTTGTTGCCCTAAGTTCATAATTCAATATTGGTTTCCCAAGTGGAAAGCAAACAATGGCTTAGTAGAGCTTCTTTGCAAGACACTTGTACAAGAAAGAAGTGAAAATTGTTACATTCCTAACCAGAGTATGCTTGGTCTGCATGATCTAGAGGAAGTAAATGTGGAAATTTTTGAGGAAAGTCTTGCAGAGTGGCAACCTCTGCCATGGAAGACATTGTTAGATGTTTCAACAAGTCCAGAAAATTCGCTTCCAATTGAGATGGGGACTAGGGCCATTGACAAGATGATGCAAGTCCAAAATAAACGTAAAAATCTGTGTGAGACAAATTTCAGATGCGGTGCAGGTTTCTCCTTGAGACTGTAGTGGAAATTTTTTGAGACAGATCTGTCTAGAAAAACCCATGCAAGACTATGAGCCCTGTCCGTACCACATGAAGCCATGGAGGACTGTTTGTGAGTGGCTATCTGGTTCCAAAAGGGACAGATCTATGCACGAATTTATGGAAGTTGCAAAGAGACCCAAGTGTTTGGTTGGATCCTGAAAGCTTCATGACAGAGGTTCTTGACAAACCATACAGAGGTCGTTGTCAGAGGCCAACGTTTTTAATTCTTTCCCTTTGGCAGACGATGTTGCCGGGATCACATTGGCATCATCAGGTGTATAAACTCAAATTGCAGGTGTATATTGCATCGAGACTCGATTCTAATCAAAATAAGAAATTGATATAGTTTTCTCAAATTTTATGTGAGAGAGAGAGAGAGAGAGAGAACATATTGTAGTGCAATGCTATCAAAATGTGACCTAAGTTTATACACCATCGAACGTGCCTGTGGACATGATAGAAGGGACAAGGTATTACCTCGCCCAAGGCTAATCCGTTGGAAGTTATAATGACGAAACGCCTACCTGATACCCTCTACGAGGGACTTATTAGATACATGTATGTTCTTGTAAGAAAATGAAGCCTTGTATGCTTACTGTTTTAATCATCATGTTTCTTATCAAAAGAAAAAATTTGAAACTTATGAAAGATTGTTTTTGAAACAAGTCACTTGAAAACAATAGCTAAAAGTTACATCCTTGGGCTAATTTACTTAGCTGACTAAGTCCAAGAGAGAAATTTTGTTCCATCCAACAGGAAATATCACCATCAAACAACCCACCTCTTAACTTTCTTCTTTAACTATAGTCTTTCGTCGTATATATCTCTGAGGAAGTTATCCTCCAAGTCAACTCCAAAGGGGACACCTTTGTATGACTGAAATATCAGTTACTGAACCATAATTGAATACTGTTTCTGAATTCTTCTGTTCTTTCTCTCTGCAGGATGAACTTTCTCTCACCTCTATCAGCTATTTCCGGGCTTTTAGCTCTGGTTCTGTTATACAATCTTTGGAGAAGAAGCCCGACTAACCAAAAGGTTAAGATGAATTTAGCACCAGAGCCATCAGGTGCTTGGCCTGTAATAGGTCACCTTCACTTACTAGGGGAACAAATCCCAGTTTGCAGGATTTTAGGAACTCTGGCTGATAAATACGGGCCTATGTTTACTATTCGCCTCGGGCTGCACAGAGCCCTTGTAGTGAGCAATTGGGAAGCTGTTAAGGATTGCTTCACAACCAATGACAAAATCTTGGCCAAAAGGCCTAGTTCTACTGCAGGTACTTACCTTGGCTACAATTATGCTGGTTTTGGTTTCACTCATGGCCCGTTTTGGCGAGAGGTAAGGAAGCTCGTGCTGCTAGAAATGCTCTCGGCCCGAAGACTTGAAACACTGAAGCATGTACGAGAATCCGAAATCAACACCAGCATCAAGGAGTTATATAAAGCTGCTCAGAAAGGTGAAGGCAAAGTGGTGATCAGTGAGTGGTTTGAGCAGCTAACTTTGAACATCATTATGATGATGATTGCTGGAAAAAAATACTCAGATGATACTAATGTGGAGGCCCAGTCTTTCAGGAAAATTATCAAACAGTTTATGTTCATATCAGGACAGTTTGTTGTATCCGATTCAATTCCATTTCCACCACTGAGATGGATGGATTTTCAGGGGCACATCAAAACTATGAAGAGGGTTGCAAACGATTTGAGTACTATTTCCGAGAGCTGGATCCATGAACATGTTGAAAGGGAGCACAAGAATGGGTTAGGGAGTGAGCAAGATTTCATTGATGTGATGCTTTCAGCCATTGATGATAAATTTACAAGCTTTGGACATACACGTGATACCATAATTAAGGCAACAATACTGGTATTCTTCCCCTTTTAATATATTCACTATTTTCTTGTACAAATTCAAGTTTTATATACGATGATTACGGTTAATCAGTGGCAATCTTGAAACATATGCTCAGTTTTTGTTCTTAGTCCAGAGTTAACGTTATGTCAAAACACCTTTTTTTTTTTTTGCACAAGATCTGTTGTTATGCAAATGCATGTTCTTTTTTTTGTGTAAGTATTAAGGAGTTTGTTCTAGCTTGAACATCAAAAACATATTCTTCAACTAACTTGTATTTCTTTACAGAACCTCATCTTAGCAGGCTCAGACACCACATCAATTCACCTAACATGGCTCCTCTCAGTACTACTAAACAACCCACAAGCAATGCAAAAGGCTCAACAAGAAATTGATGACAAAATTGGTAAAGACAGATGGGTACAAGAATCTGATATCAAGAACCTAGTCTACCTTCAAGCCATTGTCAAAGAAACGCTACGCCTATTCCCACCAGGGCCACTAGCAGTACCACATGAAGCCATGGAAGATTGTCATGTGAGTGGCTATCACGTCCCAAAAGGGACCCGAATATTGGTTAACGTATGGAAGTTGCATCGCGATCCCAGGATTTGGCAAGAACCAGACAAGTTTATGCCAGAGAGGTTTTTGAACAGCCATGGTGAGGTTGATTTCACAGGACATCATCATGAGTTCATTCCGTTTGGTTCAGGAAGAAGATCGTGTCCAGGGATCACATTTGCAATGCAAGTAACACATTTGGCCCTGGCTCGTTTGCTTCAGGGGTTCGAGTTTAACACGACATCCAATATGCCAGTGGATCTGAGTGAAGGACTTGGGATTACCTTGCCTAAAGAAACCCCGTTGGAACTACTTGTTACACCACGGCTCGTGGATGTTCTGTACCACGACAAAGTGTATTAGATGTGTTACGATTTCGTGTTTTATGTTTATCTTGATCCATTATGTGTATAGAAATGATATCATAATGTAGTATAATTTGGTGATGTTACTTAAAATGATATGAAATAAAAGATGTTTGTCACTAAAAACAAAGAAATGACTTTCTTGGTTCTCATATGTTGCAACTTGGAAGAAAGCAATTGCATAAAATATTGAATTAAACTAAAATAAAAGTATAATTTTATTACATCATTAATTATTTTGTTGACTATTATCTTATATCATCATATCCCTTAATTTGGCTTTGCAAGTCTTATTCAATAGGCTTTTCCTCTTCTCTGAATCATCATGAATTCGTCTTATTTTAGAGCAATGTGTCTTATATGTATGTATAATAGTAATATTGTTGTATACCATCTAAAGTTACATTCATTTCATCTATCACCTCATAATTTTCTGAAAATCGAAATCTTATGATTGTTGACTTTAGAATGACTAATCAAATTTGAGAAAAGGGATTCATTTTCTATAATAGGGTAGTTTTCTGAAAGTAGGAAAGACAACATTCAATTTAGGAATGATATGGATTTTTGTATCAGATTATATTTTCAACCAATTCCCATGAGTGTTTTTCTACGATGAATCAAGTTTAGTTCAAATCTTAGATTAATCAGAAATTCTATAGACCAAAATATTGGTTAAAAATTCATCTGCCCACATCTATCCGTTTAATTGTCTTAAATAAAGAAATAAATAAATAATTGTCGTCCTAATAGTTAATTCTTCAATTGATTGTTTAAATGGAATATTTGGTTTAATTTTGGTTATATTTGATTTGAAGTTTTATTTGATTTTGGAGATGATACTTGTTAGAGATCCCTACTTGTTATTATACATACAGATTTGGCACGATGCATTTTTGTTAGTGACGATGAATTATTCTTAATTTAGAATCACGAATGAAAAAATTACATAAATATATACTTTGAATATAATACCATATATATGAAAATATATAATAATTATAAAAGTACATATATACTGTCGTTGCAATTAAACAATAATTACCATTTTCTTCGTAAGTAACATAAATAACGTTTTTTCCAAATTAAAGCACCTTAAATAAACAAACCACTTTTATGAGGAAATATATAGTATGTGACTGCAGTGTCAAATAAAGAAAATAATTATATATTAATTCATTCTTATCATTTATTATGTAATTAATTGAATTCAAGACACCAAATCAAAAACAAGCATTGATAGCGAGTCGGAGGAGAGAATAACAGAGATTACATAAAGTCAAAAAGATCTTACATTAATCTGGAAATAAATGTCGGAACAAACGGCATATATAACGCTATTTTAGAATTTGGCCAGAAATTTTACATAGATACATAGTTATACGGCATGCGGAGGAGCATTACGGCGCCGTTTTACAAGCTTCTTGCATGGGTGCGGCGGCGGCCGGCGAAATCGAAGACCGTTTTGGCGGCGGCGTTTGCGCTGTGTGTGGTGGCGGCGCTAAAGCTGCTGGTCAAGGATCACACCCACTTCTTTGTGGCCTCTGAAACAATTCACTTTGTCGGGATTTTGGTCTTGATTTATAAGCTCACCAAGCAAAAGTCGTGTTCTGGTAATCATAACTCGCGATTCATAATCTATGTTCCTGTTTTCGTCGTCGAATTTTGTCTGAAGATCTGTTGTTGAGAGAGAGGTTCTGGTTGAAGTGATGATCTTTAGCTCTAGATTTTGGGGGTTAATTTCCTGGATTGGTGCTATTCTTTTTGTCAAAGAACAAAACGTTTTATTGGTTTTATCTCGGATTTTAATTTAATTTATTTTGGGCATTGATAAATTTCTTGAATAGAATATAAAAAGAAGTTGAATGGAGTTTTACAGTATTGACCCATGTTGACCGGTTGACTTTGGTAAAAGAATATTACTAAATATTCCTGTATTCCTATTATTCTCATTGTTCTGTTTTCATAAGATGGTATACATTGTTTTCTCTTCTTTGGGGGGGGGGGGGGGGGGTTGTTGGGTTAGTGAAAATTAAATCATGTCCTAATGTTTTGCTGCATCAATATCATGGTATTAATACACATATCAACAGTATAATAGAACAAGAGATGAATAATATTACATAATAAAATCCGATTTTTTTTTTATGGATTGCAAATGATGCAAACTTAGAAATAGTGAAAGGGAAAGAAATTTGGAGCCAAAAAAATGAGCTGAAAATCTAGCATTTTTTAGCAATATACACACACACTGATGGGAGAGCTTAGGGGTTGATTCTACCAAAGAAGCAATTATCATTGATTTGGTTGAATGATATTCAAGTTTTGATTCGGACACACATCTAACCTTTTTCTTAATTGTTAACAGAGTTCATTGATTATGACATTCTAAACATTTTTTTGCTTAACAATCAAAGTTCTAACGACATTTATTTTTTTGTACGTATTTGTCATCTTCCGTTTGACCCTTTAACTTGATTGGTCTGGTTTTTAGGCCTCTCATTGAAGACTCAAGAGCTTACAGCTATATTCTTGGCTGCAAGATTATACTGTAGTTTTGCTATGGAGACTGACATTCACACTGTTCTCGACTTTGCAACACTGATCTCAACTTTGTGGGTCGTATACATGATAGGATTCAAGCTGAAGTCAACCTACATTGTGGAGCTAGACAATTTGCCTCTGTATTATGTGGTAATGTCATGATGGTTGTTTTGTTTGTTGTTTTGGTGTTATTATATATGATAATAATGTTGCTTTTCATGGTCTTTGATAGGCTATTCCATGTGCGATACTAGCCATACTTATACATCCTTATACACACCATGCTCGTGTTTCTCGCATCCTTTGGGCATTTTCTGTGTACTTGGAATCTGTCTCAGTATTGCCACAACTTAGGATGATACAGAACACCAAGGTAACTATATACTTGATCCTGTTTCTGTCTTTGTAATTTATCAATCCCCAACTAATCTTAAGTTTTTTTTTTAAGATAATTGAACCATTTACGGCCCATTATGTGTTTGCACTTGGTGTGGCAAGATTTTTGGGATGTGCTCATTGGATCATTCAGGTAAGCATCACACAATCTTTAGTCATACCATCTGATTTCAGTTGAAACTAGTGAACGTAGAAATATTAGTTTTTGCATTGATATGAAGTCATTTTGCTTATATATACAAGACCTTGAATGAAACTAGTCTTAGAACCAGCACGTTAACATGTTGCTCGTAGATTATGGCATTGCAAACATTTGATTGTACTATACTAATAATAGATGTTAGCTTTAGTTTCTTGATAAAGCTTTTTTTTCCCCTCACCAAAACTACAGTCCACTTGCATCATACAATTTTGAGTCTTATTGAGAATACCTATAACTTCATAGATGTTAAATTTAATTAGTTTCTTGATTAAATGCTATGTCGAGAGAGAGGGAGAGAGAGAGAGAGGGTATCCATTTTGGCATATAGAAAGACAATGTTAACCTATTTGTCGTCTCTAATCCAAATATACTTGAGGCCTTGGATGTCTCAAGCTTGTGTGGCTCGTAACAGTCTTCCTCTTCGTTTTTTCTTATACATGTAGCTATATAGATCTCATTTATTCTATGACTCAAAAGATAAACCCATATTTGGTGTTAATAGAAGCCGACTCTTAATGAAGGTCATGATCATAATCCCCCCATTGGAACTCATCGTTGTAGGTATACGATTCAGCTGGAAAGTACTTGTATCTTGTTGGAGCTGGCTACATTTGGCTTCCTATGGTCCTGCTCTCCGAAATTGTTCAGACATTCATCTTAGCCGACTTTTGTTACTATTACATTAAGGCGTAAGCTCCCTCGATCGTCTTAATTTGAGCTCATTTTCATGGCTGTTATGATCTTGTTATAAACCTAACAAAGCTATCTTGTATCTCTTGTGATTTTTGCAGTGTTATGAATGGTAAACTTATAGTCAGCTTGCCTCTAAACGTCTGAAATTTTCCATTAGGAATTGAAGGTTATTTTGACTCTTTTGTGATGAATCGAATTGATGGAACACTTGATTTTGTTATATATATCTTATGGTATATTGTCAGCAAACAACCGTCTGTTTGAGGTAATAATAATGCAGTTGTTTAGCTTAGGACATCATATGGTCAGTCCAATTTTTTTTTATCCACATGGATATTCTAAATGGATAAAATATTCACTTTAAATGTATTGCTCAACATATTGCTTAGTGATTGGGATTTATTTGAATTATTTCTTAAATTTATTTTATTTTTCATTTCTTAATTTCTCTACCGTTTCTTTATTTTATTTTTCATTTCTTAATCTCTCTACCGTTTCTCATTCCATTTATATTATTTATTATAAAGAAACGGTAGAGAAATTAAGAAATGAAAAATAAAATAAATTTAAGAACTAATAAAATAAACGGTTTGTTTAACGTGTTTTTTTTTGTCTAAATGTAATTCGATGGAGATCTTATTGCAATTTTGATATATTCTAATTTTTGATATTTGTATTATTAATATGTTATATTAAAATATGCTTTTAGATTATTTTAACTTGTTGGCTCAAAAAGAATAAAAATAAAGATAATAAAGAATTAAAAAACGAAAAGAAAAAAAAGGCCGAATGAATTAGTGAAGTGAAAATAGCTTATTCCAAATCCTTGAAAAATGAGCATAAATATTAATAAAATATATCTTAACAAAATGGTTGATGAAAGAGATTAATAAAATAATAATAAATAATATAAATGAAATGAAAAATAGGAGAAAGATTAACAAATAGTATTAAAATTGCTGGTGCTGGTTTTTTAACCAGCAGAAGATCCAAATCCATGCAAAACACAAAATGAAGTCATTTATTCCTTAAAAAAATATATAAGAATTGAAACTTACATATTAATGGATTATTTAATTTCATTTCATTATAATTTATATATTAAAATACCTTTTGAAAGCTTGAATATTACAGAAGGAACTCTATAAATTAATTCTCATGGTACCATTAAAAATTATTAATTAAAAGAGTTATTAATTAATCAATAAATTAATAATTATTAATTAATATTTTATTAATTTATAATGAAATACTCAATTTACAAACACATTTCAAACAATAGTTGTTGATTGATGAAGAAATTATTGAGAATATTATTGGAACTAATAAAGATGATGAAGATGATGATGAAAATTCTACCATGGAACCCCCTTCACGAAATGAGACTATTAAAATGATAATTATATTAAATAATTTCTTGTTAAGTTATGAGAAAACAATATCAGAAGTTTTTACAATGATAAGGAAAATTAGAGACGAGATTTAAGGTGAAATTGATTTCAACAAAAAACAAAAGATAATTGAGTCATTTTTAAGAAACCTTCATATATTATTCATGTAATATATAGTATATAAGGAATTATTAATTTATATTTTATATGGAATATATAGAAATTATCAAAAATATATTATCTTATAATTTTAACGAATTATTAATTTGACACCCTATCCTCAAGTCGGATCGATCAAAAATATTGTCTTAGAGAGTTTATTAAATAATGAGTATTAATTTATGGAGTTTCTACTGTATGTAGAATCAATTCATCTTGGTTTTTAGCATTTTCATTTTTTTTTTCATTTTGTTGAAATCTATAATTTTAAAACTTAAATAAATATATAAATATATTCAAACATCACTTATCATACTTTCACATGTATAAAAGGTATAGAAATCGTACTTTCAAAATAAAATTAAAACATAAAGGGTTAATATTGAATTATGGACATTTTTTCTAATAGGTGCCTAAACTCAATTTTTTTTCCGATTACTATCCAATCTTCTAAGAATTTTCCGACAGCACCCTAAATCCTAATTTTCAACATTTTTCAGGCAAAAATTTAGGGTGCTGTCAGAAATATTTGCCGAAAAAATATTAAAAATTAGGATTTAGGGTGTTGTCGGAAAATTTTTAGGAGATTGGATAGTAATCGGAAAAAAATTAAATTTAGGCACCTATTGGAAAAAATGTTCATACAGGTAATTTGATATTAACCCAAACATAAATACAGTTAAATTTGATTTGAAAAAATCGTGTATTTTTGTTATTTTAATCTTTTTATTTCCATAATATATTGTAGACGGTATTTTGAAAATTCTGAATGTTTAAAATGTAAATTTATGGATAATGTGCAATTAATTAAAAAGAGAATCCGTGAGTAAGATTGAAGGATTTTAATATTTTAAAGGTTTTGGAAATTATATCTGAATGTAACGATTTATAGCTATGGAAAAGCACAAAAGAACATCTGTTGGACTAAAATGGGGCCCACAGAGGCGTGGAAAGAGTCTGAGCCGCCACGTTGCGCTCAGGCCTGAACAGAAAGCGACGGCCAGATTCATAGCATGAGTTGCCACGTGTCCATGTCCCAGAATTCCTCAATCACCTCTTCCATACAACCACGTGTCGGATTCAGGTGGATGGGGCGCAGGTGCCGCTGGTAGGCTCTTACGTGGCAAGATGAATACATGCAGGGTCTGCTACTAATTATGGATTAAGCGGGATATTAGGGGCCACTGATTCGGATTAAGGGTTGGCCTAATTCCGAACTTAACTCTTAACCAATTCGGTGTCAACCATCACTGCGTCTTCTCTTTTCTTTTCTCTCCACGTGGCGCAAGCCCACCTCGTATCTCTCTCTCTCTCTCTCTCTTCGGTGTTGTTTATATATCGTCATGCGTCTTTTCTGTTTTTGTGGTGCTGTCAAACGTTGTTCAAACATAGTCCAACCAAAGAAAACAACTGGTGAGGGGAAAAGGGTGGAGGATTGAGGAAATATACTATACTTTTTTCTTTTCTTTTTTCTTTTCGTTGAAATTTTTGAATAGGGTTTTGGGAATGGGGAAGGAATTCGCAGAGTTGGGAGAGAGGGATGGAAAAGGTGGTGATTTTGAGCTGAATCTGGAGTTGTCTATAGGTGGGAGGTATGGGAAAACAGAGAATTCAAAGGGGGGAAACATGAATTTTTGCCAAGGAAATGTTAATGTTGAGAACAACAATGTTTCTGGTGTTTCAAGATCTGAGTTTGAAGATCTGCAGAGGAGAAGGGAGATTCAGGCTTTGAGGAGGCAAGAGGCACGAAGGAAAAGAGAGGAGAAGATCAAGAAATCAAGAGGGCAAAATGGGGTGGGATTTGTGGATGATAAATTGTTCTTGGAGGCTCAGAAGCGTCAAGCCAGGGTTCAAGAGAGAGAAGCTAGAGAGAGAGATTGTGGTTGTGAGGAGAAAGTTAGGAAGAAAGAAAAGAATTGCAGCAATGGAGTTGCAGATGAGTTGAGCCTCTCCTTGTCCACTGATAACAAGATGTCGTACCCTAAAGTACAACATAAAAATGGATTTCAATATTCTTGTGGGGTATTTCCATCTTGGAGGCCTAATGTTGGAGAGTGGGAGAAGAATGATAATTTCTCCTTGGATTGTGATTCAGAACATAGCAATGGTGTGAATAATGGTCTTAGGAATGGGAAAACTGTTTCTAGTAGATCATTGGAACAATGTTCTTCTGCTGTTTCTGATTATCAGAGCATGTCCCATAAAGGTGATTATCTCTCTTTCTTGTTAATTGTCTACAAATTCTTGATTGTTTTGTTTACTATTTTGTGGGGCCTATACCTTTGTTAGTTTCTTGATTACTTAAGTATGGTAATGAGAAAACAAGTATCATGTACTATGTTGTTATTCTTAATACAATGTCCAATTTTCAGATGATAATAATCTTTGTTTGAAAGCACATTTATGTGTATAGATTGGGATGCGTTGATTAGGAGACAGTTCTTCTAACACTTTTTGTACGGACGAGATGTAAGAGTGTCGAAGGATTCGAACTTTCTTGAACAGACAAGTACGGATGTCTGAATTTCCCCCTTTTTATAGGATAGTGATATAATGTCAAATGAAGACTGAACGATCCTTGCAATATCATCTGAGTATACTTTCCACAATGATGAGCTATTTCACTTCTTTGATGAACATTGTTTCATTTTATTGCCATTTTCTCATGAACAGTTTGACAACATTGTCCCATTTGCTCACATATTTATGTAGTGGCTATGTGATTTTGAGGGTTTTTCTTTATTTAGAATTAGAGTTTTGAATCTTGATCTGGGCTATTAGAATTACATGGCAATCTTACTTCAATCTTAGCATTAGAGAATCTAAAGTTGCATAAAAAATTAACTGCTATTATAGGCGGAAGCAGTAGTGACACAGGAAGCCACTCGAGTTCACTACAACCACCACACCAATATCCCAGTATCTCCAAGAACGCATTGGATTACAACGAAAGGTATGTGTCGTGTTCACGAGCAGAAACGAGCCAAGTTGTTCGAGGATCGAATCTGGCAAATCCTCAATCAACATGGACAAAACACATCAAGACTTCAACACAAGACAGTACTTCTCTTGACCAAACCAACAACACTGGCCCATCAAGAGAAACAAGTGGAAGTCTAAGTGAAAAAACGTCGAACTACAATGCAGTTTCCATCCCAAAAATGCCTTGTGTCTCAACCACCGGAAATGGCCCAAATGGCAGAACCATAACTGGGTTCTTGTATAAGTACACGAAAATGGAGGTGAGCATAATGTGTGTTTGCCATGGAAGCTCGTTTTCTCCGGCTGGGTTCATCGAGCATGCCGGAGGCCTTGACACATCGCAGCCGTTGAAGCACATTACAATTGTGCCTGCAACGCTTAGACGATGATATGTTGTTTTTCTTGTAATGTTGAGTGCTTAGAGTTGATGAGTTTGCTATGTTGAGGTTTTTATATTTTGGAAAGAAGTGTATTATATGTAGATTATTGGGGCCTTTTCTTTTCTAGTTTGAAATATAAATTTCTTGGATCTGTATTTGGGATTTTGAACTCAAAGCCTGCAATAAAAATGAAATTAATTGAACAATGCAATTGAATTTGTTTGGATAGATTTCAAGTCCAACCTTCAAATTTGATTTATGAGTGTGGGTATATAAGAGAATCAAATCCAATTGAATAGGCATTGAAAAATTCAAGACTTGGATTTTAGTTTGATGTGGTAATAGTTAATTAAATTGGGTTATATGAGCTTTAGTCAATCAAAACAAAAAAATTGAATTTTGAATAGTTTATCTATGCATGCTTTTATGATACCCATTTGGATTTTATATCCAATCAAATAATATCACTTGTAAAACGATATATTAAATATTAATTTTTATTTTAGGAATTTAAATTAAATTAATTTAAAAAATAAATAGATAAATAATTTATATTTTAATATATATGCTTGACCAATCAAATATTATCAAGTGTCCAAATTTGAAAATAATATCTTTGTGTTTCATGATTATTCATAAGTAATATTTTCTTAATTATTAGTTTCTTTTATGAAATATTCATCTTGTTGTAGTAGTTTTCAATAAGTATTATAATTCAATTACATTAGTAACTAATTCAACATCACATTATAAAAAAAAAATTAATTGATTGATATATACCACATTCAATTCGAGATGTGGTACTTAAGAGTTTTTCTTACAAAAAATATAAAAATTTGGACAATTAGGACTTGTGTGCCCCAATCTCATTTATAATACCTTTACTTAATACTATGAAATAAGTGATAACGACTAACACATAATAAATAATACATTAAAAATTATCTTTCATTAAATCATATATTTCAATTATATAAGTAAATAAACTTATGAATAAACAACTAATATCATTTCAGTATCTTATGAATATGCAGTTAATATATTATGAATATAAAACTAATATTTTAGTTATGAGTGTATAATTAATACCAAACTAATAATACATTTGGAATATGCACATGGGATATCTTTGTTTCCTTGAAATTAGTTTCACTCTACTTTAATTTTGGTTCTTTGATTCACTATTATTCGACTAAACACAAAAATATTTGAAATGACTTTGATTTGAATAAAATTAAACAGCTTACAAATATTTATTGCCTTCGAAAAAAATTCGATTTCACGTTTTTGTATTTTGCCTAGAATTTTATATAATCTTAATTTTGATTATTTGTAGTCATGTGAGTTTTTACGAATTGGTGTTTTCTTCTTTAGTTAACTTTTTCATAGATTTGGAAAAGTAGTTATTTTTATTTCATCATATTTAAAATATATTAATTGAAAAAATCATTATTTCTCCAATTCGTGTTTGATGCTAAAATTTGGAAGGAAAAAAAAAAAAAAAAAACCTTTGCCATCCTCCAACTGCTTAGCTATGGGATGCTCCTATGAAGTGGAAGAAGTTGTGGGGTTTTTAAACAGAAGGATTGGTGTGACTTTTGCTATTCAAATTTTAATATATTTAAATAATATAATTAATATTTTTACATATAAAAAATAATTTTTTTTAAATATATATTTCAATAAAATAAAAATATATAAATAAATAATTAAAAATTTTATGAATATACAAATATCGTTCACCAATATATATATATATATATATCAGTTATATAAGTAATATTTTACGAACAAACAATTAATATTTTTCATTTAAACATATATTTCAATTATACAACTTAGTATCTTTCATTAAAATATATACTTCAGTTATATGAGTAATACTTTATGAGTAAACAATTAATACTTTTTATTAAAATATATATTTCAATAATGTAAGTAATACTTTACGAATGAACAACTAATACATTATTAATATATAATTAATATTTTTCATTGGAATAAGTAAAATTACATGTAATACCTTTATTTTTTAAAGTATGGGCCTGGGTATATATGTGTTTTGTATTTTCCTAAATCAATCTAGGAAAATTTGAACCCAATTCAATTCTGCAAAATCTATGTAAATATGTTCCTTTAACAAATTTATTTGTTCGGAAGAAAATATTAAATTATAGTTTGTTTAGAGATAACAAATAAAATAAATTTATTTCAGATAACTACATGAAAAAGAGTTTAAAAAAGCAAAAACACATGTCACCATTCATAATGAAGGAAAATGATAAAATAATTTTAATATGTCTACTGATAATGTGTAATGATCTTATCTAATTATATGTAAATTAAAATTTATATGTATATTAAATTTCTAACACATTAACAATGAATACATATTAATATTTCCATGATTGTAGAATAATATGTTGTCATAAAAAATACAATGGGGGTAAGAAAGACCATTTATACAATAATTTAACTGAACCATTGAAGCAAACAAAAGTTAGCAAAATAAACCCTTATGCAAAATCATAGATTCACTCATATCGATCAAAAATATTATCTTAAACTTAATATATATAACAACCAAATGAAATATCCAAAAAAAAAATATCAAATCAACTTTACATTACCAATTAGTACCCATCATCCCCTATTATTTTAACTAACCCTCCCAACAAATCAAAAGAGACCAAAAAAAAAAAAAGTCAATTATCAAATTAGGAATTTCTGTTCACTAAAACTTTTATGAAAGATAATTCTGAGATGCAATTTTGTGAGAGAAAAAATCTAATGCTATTAGAATTTGGAATCCTAATTTGATAGTTATTATTCAAATTTGACTGTTTCAAATCTTTTAGAACTCAAATAATAGTTATCGTAATTTAATAATTTAATACTTTCAATTTGATTAAAAAAAGTAGAACTCAATTGATAAATTTATTTAGTATTAATAATTAGCTTTATGTATTGGGTGCGAATTGATATAATCGCGTGTAACAAACTCATCACACAAAGATAATATAAATACGTACAATAAAACTTCAGAAAACCCTCTCTCTCTCTCACATCGTGCCCTTTCCGAGATCCACCGTTCCTCCTACACATTCGCTTCTTAAACCCTAGAAACCACCGCAGGACCTGCACAACCACTTGCCGGAGTCTTCATTGATTTGAAGAAAATTTTAAACTAGAGAGAGAAACAGAAACGGCTGGTTTCTCTCTCGGCGCTCTTTCAATCGGATCCGATTCGCATCCAGGTATGACCCGATCGTAAGATACTATGTTCGGATGATTTGTATCTATTTGTGGTAATACGTTGAAATGATTGATAGAGAAAGATGTGTGAAGGTTTAGGGTTTATGCGGGTAAGATAGTGTTTGAGTTTATTTTTTGTGATATTGGATTCTATAGGTGAATAGATCTCTGATCAGTGATGGCAGCAGTAGAGGCAGCGGCAGCGGCAGCGGCAGCTCAGCCGCCAGTTTCTGCTCAAGTTGTGAGTTCTCTTTTATATAGTTTTTTTTTTTTTTTAATAATAAAAAATAAAATGATGACATTGGAAAATTTGTGGGACGCTAGGTTGGGAATGCATTCGTGCAGCAGTACTATCATATACTGCATCACTCGCCAGAGCTCGTCCATCGGTTTTATCAGGACATCAGTAAGCTTGGTCGTGCTGAGGAGGATGGCTCCATGAGCATCACCACCACTATGAAAGTAATCTCTATCTCTCTGGGTTCAACTCTTAACGGTTTCAAGTACTTAATTTATTTATTTTAGGAACTGGTGGCGTGGTCACATAGATAATGCAACTAAATATATCAAGGCTAACTGCTTGATTTGCTTGGTTATAATGCATATGGGAATGGGAAAATCATATTTTCTTCTGGTCATGTCGAAATTTTCATTGCGTGCTTCTGTTCCTAATCTTTTAGGTTGATTAATGGTGAATCTGTGAATGTCCTGCATGATTGTTTTATAACTTGTTATTTTTCTTGGATTGATTATGCAATAAAAAAGGTGGTTGTTTGAGGTGTTAACTGATTGAATTGGGAAAATATTAGATTTTTATAGTGTTTTCTATGGATCTGATTGTAGGCCATAAATGAGAAAATTGTTTCGCTCAACTATGGAGACTTCAGAGCTGAGATTAAGTCGGTGGATGCACAAGAGTCGTTTAAAGGTGGAGTTCATGTTCTTGTAACTGGCTATCTGACAGGAAAGGACAACAAAGTTAGCAACTTTGCTCAAACTTTCTTCCTTGCTCCACAAGACAGGGGTTACTTTGTTTTGAATGACATGTTCCGATATGTGAATAATGCCACTCCTAATCCAGCGTTGGTCGGTGATGTTGTGGTGCCTATTGCTGCAGAACCTGGTATGTGATTTCGTTGGAACATTTTGTTTCTTGTCATAGTCCTTGTTGTTTGAGTTGACTTTTTATTTCTTTCTCAATTTGCTGTTGGCAGTTCCTGCTCCAGTTGAGGAGAATCATGTTTCTGAGCAGAGCACGCCACCTACAGAGGAAGCTGTTTCTGGAGAGGTTTTTAACCCTCCTGAGAATGGAGATGTGGCGATTGCTGAAGAAGAAGTCCCTATCGCTGAGGTTGTCGACGAAGTACAGAATGAGCCGGAACTGGTGGTTGACTCCCATGCCAAAATTGAAGAAGTGCCAAAGAAGTCTTACGCTTCAATTGTATGTGGTCATGAATAATTTGATAGATAAGCCTACTCTTATATCCTGCACCTTGTAGTCTGTCACATTTCGATCCCTACATTGAAAATAAGTATGCGATATCATGACCTGACACTTTGGTTGAACAACAGTTACTGGTCTTGTACTCTCGCTTGTGTACTTTACCTTCCTTTTGGTTCTACAGGTGCATGTGTTTCTGTTTCTTGTCAGTCAATCTTAGTTTTCCCCTCATGATATTATTTCAGGTGATGCATCTCAAAGAAACTGCTGCAATTTTCTCGCCTCCTCCATTGGCTCCTCGGAAAGCACCACCAAAGAGGACGGACCAAGTTAACCCTACTGTTCCAGCACCTAACGGACATGTTTCCAGTTTGGACTCAATTGATAATGAACAGAACCAAGAGGGTGAAGGCATGACAATTTGAATCATCTATACCAATCACTTGTTTCTATTTTTCATTTGTTGTCTTTGGTTGCTTTGTTCTTCTTGTGTTATTTCTTTGGTTGAACCACCTTTTTCTACTCTGCATAACATTGTGTTTCTATGCTTTAAGCAGCGGATGGTTATTCAATATATATAAAGGGTCTTCCGATGAATGCTACTGAAGCACAACTTGACGAAGTGTTTAGCACATTTGGAACCATCAAGAAGGATGGAATTCAAGTTAGAAGCAATAGGGTATGTTCTCATCTACTAATTACTATTGACATGATTAATGCATATTGTCTCTATACAAGTTTTATTTAGTACACAATCAGACTGGTCATATATTTGCTGCAGCAACAACAATTTTGTTTTGGCTTTGTGGAATTTGAGGAGGCAAATTCCGTGGAAAAAGCCCTCGAGGTATGTTGAGTTTTGTGGGTTCATAGTTTATAATTTATCTTTAGCCATGTTTGATTGCTATTAATCGGAGAATGAATTTTACACTAGCACTATGATGCTTGTATTACATGTGCTGTTTGGTGCTTGTGACGTGACACTCTTTACAGGATTCTAGAATGACTAAAGTTAATCACAAACCTCAGTTTTTTAGTCACTTCTAGATAATTCCACTACTTTTTGGTGTTTTTTTTATTATATACACCTAACATGAACGTGTCTATGTGGATATCCATGTACTGAATTGATAAAATTTTTGTTACACTTCATGCAAACGTTATTCTTATTGGTGATATTGCCATTTAGATTGTTATATGTCAGATGACTAAAGCACAGATTTTAGACATATGAGGCTGTTACACTGATGTGTACTTCTTCTCATGGATGAATTGAAAATTCTATTTAAAATGCAAACACGAATTATAGAAGGGAGTTGAATGTGGGTACTGGGAATGATGTTAAGATGGTCATTTTGTTCTATTTCTGTTTCTTATGTTAATGTCATAAGCCTATTTTCTTAACATAAAATCTGATCATTAGTTGTTTTTAGTGGTTTGCATTATCACATTGTCTTGATGTAACAGGCTTCTCCAGTAGCAATTGGTGGACGTCAAGCCGTTATAGAAGAAAAGAGGTCTACAAATACTCGAGGCAAGTGGATTAAAATCTTCAAAAATTAGAGCACTTGAGGATTGGTTTTGCTCTTTTAAAACCCCTTTTTTTCATTCCTCTGCACATTCATTTTCCTTGATTAATCATTTGACCCTTCACATAATGTATTAAAGTTCATTTTATTGCACATCTCTTTGCTTATTGTTGATGTTGGAACTTTCAGAAACAAACATGAAACTTTGCTTTTTGAACAATTCATAGTGTGTGTGGCTGAGCTTATAAGCTCTTAAAAACTGTTTGGTAAATTAAAAAAAAATACAAAATTATTTGTTGTGAAAATAAGGTATTAGGAACTTATAAACTGTTTTTAAAGTAAGGGGATCCCAACTTTCTTTTTTTCATTCTCTTATTGTAAAATAAGATCTTAATCTGTCAAATTCCTTTAAATCTGGTTATTTTAATTGCAAAATTTCTAAAACCTTAAAAGCTTTATCACCTTAGTTTGTCCAAGCACTTTCAATTGTATTTTTAAAATAAGATCTTATATTTTATAATAAGCTCTAGAACTAGATGTAAGCAACTTCTAAGATGTAAGATCTTGAGATCTTCTAAAGACCTTTTGGTTAAGCCTTACTCTAAGTAAGTTCTTACTTTGCTTTGGTTTGCATTGTCTACACTGTGCAACAGGAAATAATAGGGGAAGGTTTCAATCTGGAAGGGGCACTGGGTTCAGAAACGATGGAGTCAGAGGACGTGGAAACTATGGAGGTGGCCGAGGCTACAACAGAACCGAGTTTAATGGCAGGGGTGATTTTGGCAATAGGGGGGGAAATCGGGGAGGATCCTCAAACCGTGATGGATATCAGAGGTCTGAAAACATCAGTAGCAACGGAGGTGGCCGCATGAATCGAGCTGGTGGGATGGCCAATGGCAATTCAAAGAATATGGCACCTCGGGTTCCTGCTTCAGCTTGAAGCATTTTAGGTTCTAGAGGTGGTGGTCAGTGAGTGATTTCAGTAGGCTTCTCCTTTTGGTTTCTTTTATTTTTCATCCATTTTGGAATTTCTACTACTTTTTACCTGGTTCGAAATCTATTTATCTGGCAGTTCTATTGCAGCGAAACTGTCTGAAATTTAGTGGCTCTCTTAACGAATTTGTTTTACAATTTTCTCATTTGTGGGTATAGTTCATTGTTAGGTGAGATTTAGACATTTAGTAGGGATTTTCTATTAATTAGTTTTACTGTTAACCGCTAAGGTCCCAGGAAAGCACTGCTTCAATTATTTTTGGTCCTTTTTTGTCTGTATTTGATGGATAATTATTCAAAGTCTTTTTCCCACCCTTCAGTGTCTTGGATGGAATGATAATTTATTTTTCTTTTCAATTATTCTCACAGATCCATTGCTTGCAAGCAGTTTTTTTAATAATTATTATCGTGCCTAATTCTCCTGTTGGGGATTTGTTATGGCCCTGTGGTGGATGAGAGAGAAGCACTGTTTGACTGGTTGAATGCGACATCGATCTATCTATCATGATTAACAAAATTAGCAAAAGTACAATTTGTTTTAAGCCATTTATACCTTTAATATCTAATCTGTCTTTTTAAAATATAACGTGTATTCCATGTAAAAGTTAGATCTAATCAGTATGTGATTTTGCAAGCCCTTGCACTTTTGGCTGGTGGGACGAATCCTTGTTTTTAAAAAAGAGAAAATAACCCCAAATGCCACAAATCCTTATCCTATATCCCAAAATGCTACAAAGCCTATAATATTATTCCAAAATACCATAAAAGTGGTTAAAGACCAATTTACCCTTAAAAGTATACTATGCTAAATGTTATTTCCACTCTTAATTTATGTCTTCCAAACCATTTTTGCTAAAGTATGTTTTAAAATCGGATATAATTATTTTTGTATTCTGGTTGGAAACCTTTCTCGTACCCCAAAAAACACTCGTATTTATACTTGTGATCTGGTCTGAAAGGTATAACAATGTCATGTACTAGGTGTTATTATTTGGAAACAAAATTAATAGAAATTTTTCCATGATTTATATTTATTGAGATCCGATGCCAGAAGTGGTATCAGAGCCAAGTTTTATTGAAAAAATAAATTAAATTATGTTGTACAATATTATTTTCTCGTGCCTAACGGAGGAGAAATCAAGAAAAAATGTATTCGAAAAATATTTCGAGATAAAACAAGTGCAGAATATCAATGACATCCAGCAAAGATTGGAACATAATTGTTCCAGATACATCTAAGGTTACCCAAGACCTTAGGAAAGTCCAAAAGACCATCATATATTATGGTAGACAGATGGAGAAGTTGTGCCGATCTCTATCCGAGATCCAACAAGAAGTTTTAGATCTGAAAAAAGAAATTACAGATCTAAAAAGAAAGTTACCAAATGGAACAGGTAGATCAATGAACGAGCGCTTCAAAAATGTGTTCGGAGATAAATCAAAGATTCCCAAAGGAAAGGCTACGGAAGTCCCGAAGTCTAAAAGCTACGAGGAACTCTTGCTTGACATCATTCGATAAGTTTGATGGAAGTCTCAAGAGAAGAACTCTCGAAGTTAATCGAATCACTTTCCAACCTAGGAATTGTGGATTTGGTTAATCTCAAAATGAACGACCAAATTCCTAAATAGGAAGAAGGGATGAGTGCTGAAACATCCGTCGAAACATCCATTCCTCAACAACCACGATAATGGAATTATGATCGAGTCGACTATAGCACAACTATGAATTGATAAAAAAGGCGACCAGAGTGGAACAAGACAACAACATCTAATACCCCTTGGGAAAAAACGATGCTACAACCTACACATCCATTCGGGGTAATGCTCACAACCGACGTCATCGACTTCAGAAATATGGAAACTCTGATTGATGAATGGATGACAGCATTAAAAGTTGCCACTTCAGCGTTGGACGTGGATCAAGTACACTTTGGCAAACTTATTGAAAATAGTTTGTAAGGTTCAGCCAAGAAAGCATGGGACAAAACGGAGGCCCATATCAAAGATCAGATCGGAGAAGGAGATGATCTCTATGAGATTATCGAAAGATTCGGTAAATGGCTCAAAGTACGCTTCATCAACGACGGATACTTTGACGAAAGAAAAGAAGAAAAATAAAGGGTATACACACAAGCTTTGTATGCTCTAGAGTTAAGAAGTATATGTTATGCGGATGAGTATATATACTGGTTCCACAAATATTACTTCCAGACTCAGATACCATTGAATGTTGCAACAGAAATGTTCTTTGCAAAAATATGCAGTCCTTGGAGAAAGATGCTTATACAAACATATAAGGTACCTCCAGAAATGATAGATTCAGTGGCCCGAAGGATGTCCTTTTTAGAGGACAGCTTAAGAGAGTGGTGTCATCAAGCGACACTACAAAAGAACAAGAAAAAACTAAAAGGATTGGTAAAAATGACTCCTCTTTGCTGCGATAATAATGATTTTCCAAGCATTATTGGAGAACCAAATCGCGAAAGACACGGAAAACGTAAGAAACACTTCCAAAGGAGGTTTCGAGCGAAATCCAGAGGATCATACAGAAGGTCTTCCAATCACGGAAGATCATGGTGGTCCAAATCAAAGGCTAGATCTTACAAATTTAGTCAAAAGTCTGGTCCTTCCAGGTTTCCTTCACAAGGATCTAGATCCACAGGGAAGCCAACAGGAGGAACAACCAGAAGGAGAACTTTTAGGCGAGCTCATACTTGCACAAATGAAAGTTTCAAAGATTGCAACTGTTGGACGTGCGGTGCGAGAGGCCATATTTCACCCAATTGCCCACAGAAGCAAAAAGATGTGCGCCAGTTTGAGCCAATAGACGACATCTTAGATGCGGTCTACTACGACGATTTGGTGCCCGTTTATAAGTTCGAAGACATATCTTCAGATGAGAGCATCTATGAAGAAGAGTTTGAATCTGATTCAAGAGGATCTAATGGATCATCTACAGAATTAGACGAGTAGCCAAGGCGAACCGAAAGATAGACTTCAAACCTCGAAAAGTCTATCAGGATTCTTTTCCAGAATGACCATCTCCAACAAAACGATGGAAAAGATCATGCGACAAGACTCAACTTTAGGTCCATATGATGGATTTAAGAGGGGAGGTCTTAATCGAATCTGTGACCAGATTGGGTTAAGACAACGAAATCATCACATCATTTACCAGGTGAACTCAGGTGAGTTTTCAATTCCTATGGAATTAACTGGTAATCGAGTTGATATGCAGCTTATTCCAAGAGAAGAGATTCTTGAGGTACTAAGTCATATCAAAGAAGAGGTAGCAGTTACTATGAAATGGATCCATATTGGAACTATTAAAGTAGTAATTAAAGCAACCTTTAAAGAATGTATTGATTCTGAATTACATTTATCTATAATGGATAGGAGAATCAATAATTTGCGAGATAGTTGTCTTGGTACAATGGTAGGAAATCTGTTTGCAGGGAAACTTATGTTTAATATCCACCCCAGGATTGCATACAACCTAGCTGACCAAAATTTTGATAGAGTCTTAACCCTTCATCAGGATTTCAAGAGAATCGATTTAATGAAAAAGGGTAATAGACCATATTTTATCACGTATAGAATTGCATATGCACTTTCCAATACGCATCATTCAGATATGTTTCTTAGGAAAGAGTATATAGAAATTTCTAGAATTTTTAAGGAATTTGCCAAGGTGATGACATCAGATCCTATTCAGATACCAAAGATAGGAGGTGTTAATATACTAATCAAGGATCATCCGATCTTAACCAAATCATCAAGGTTTGATTCTGAGATTAGTAATAGGATGTCATTTTCCGAAGATAGGATTCTAAGCCTAAAAGGAAAAGAACCATATGAGGATTTCAATCCTCAACAGATTAGGGTAAGAAAAGTCAAAATTAATAATCCTAATGGTTGGAAAGAAATTTGTGTAGTTTTTGATATATCTGAAACTGATAATTTGTTTCCTTGTGATGAGATATATCATTTACAGCAACCAAGAGAAAATAGATATGAAGGCTTGTTAAACATAGCAGGTTATGAAGTATCTGTTACAGGAAGGGTGGGAATAACTAAGGGGGTTATGACTCTTGGTCTAAGTTTCCTTGAGGATCACAAACCTTGGAGAAGAAAAGGAAAATGGATGGAGTTCGACCTTGATGGACATACAATCAGGGTAGAATAAAATCAGTTTATATGCCAGGATTGCGTATAGACGAAGAGATCGAAGATCTCAGAAAAGAGAAAGTTGAGTTGATAGAACAAATGAAAAGAATGCGTAGAAATGGTCAAACTCATCAAATACAAGATGTGATAGAATTACAAAGGTTAGCCTATGAGCATAATATAAGAAGTTCAAGGATAAACATGTTAGAATCCTGGAGAAATATGAAAAAATATCTAGACGATCCAGACGATTCTGAATGACGGGTATTTTCTTTATATTTATATATGTAGGGATATTATATGATCAATATAAGACAGAATATTTTGCAGCTTATATTGACTCAAGATCAAGCATTTGCACAGCAAAGCCAGGAGTTTTTCCCAGCGAAGCAGTAGAAAAATTGCCTCTTATTGCAGGAAGGAATTTCTCCCAAAAAATCCTAATACTCAATAAGGGTATTTGAGAATCAAGAATAATGATTGGAGGCGCATTCGATACCTCTTGGTATAAAGTAAGAATGCCACCCATTTATATTCATGATACAGGTGCTGATATTTTGTTGGGTAATAATTTTATCCAAACATTCGTAAAATATAAGCAGGATAATCACAAGAACCTGTTGACATTTACTACTAATTGTGGTAGTTTGATACAGGTTTTGCGGCGAGAGAAAACTTTTAATAGGATAATACCTATTAATTTTCGCAGCAAACGTGGTGATAATGAAGCCAAGTTAACTCATCCTAAAATGCAGGATAAGAGGAAATTTGGAGAAGCTTTTTTGTCTTATAGACAAAAGGGAATGGAGAAGACACATGAAGGAGCAATTCAGCTCCTAAAAAATGCCTTATAAGAAGGACCACCTCAGATCGACATTGATGAGGAAAGTTTACTTTCCCTTGAAAATGTAAAAAGACTAATTCAAAGGAATTTCAATGAGAATCCTTTAGCCTGGTGGGACAAAAATCAGATCGAAGCAACTATAAAGGTAAAAGAACAATACAAATATGAGTTGGTTCGGTATAAGTCGATTCAAATGAACATTGAAGATTGAAAGGATATGCAAAAGATTATTAAGGAGCATATCGATCTCAATCTGATCGAAGCAGATATTTCTCCTTATAGTAGCCCTGGGTTTTTGGTAAGAAACCATGGTGAAATAAAGAGAGGAAAAGCAAGGTTAGTAATTAACTATCAAGGTATTAATAAGATTACTGAATTTGATGGTTATTACATCCTAAGTAGAGAACACTTAATTGATTGTATTAAGGGGTCAAGAGTGTTTTCAAAATTTGATTGTAAGTCTGGTTTCTATCAGATTAAGTTAGAAAAAGATTCGAAAAAATTAACGGTTTTTTCTACTCCACAGGGTCAGTATATCTGGAATGTAATGTCAATGGGTCTTGCAAATGCACCCAGATATACCAACGAAAGATGGATAATATTTTTAAAGATTATTTTGAGTTTATGTTTGTTTACATAGACGATATCCTTATTGCATTTAAAAATATGAAAAATCATTTAAAGCATCTTGAAATATTTTCAAAAGCATGTCATAAAGAAGAATTAGTGTTCTCTAAAAAGAAGGCAATAATTGTGGTCAATAGAATCGAGTTTGTCGTTGTTATAATTGATCATACATGTATGGAACTACAGGAACACATTGTGGAAAAAATCCGCAATTTTCCAGATATTCTTAGAGATAAGAAGCATCTGCAGAGCTTCCTAGGAGTAATCAATTTTGCAGGTTCCTTTATGAAGGACTTGGCAAAATATCGCAAGGATTTATGTCCTTTATTACATAAGGATGAGAAGACTGAATGGAAATGGGAAGACATTCATTCCCAAAGAGTTCGTAAGTTAAAACAGGTTTGTAGTAACTTACCAAAACTCGCGATTCCTCAAGATGAGGATCAGTTAGTTGTCTACACAGACGCTAATGATTTCAGATGGACAACAGTGCTCATGAGAAAGACATCTACGGGTGAAGAACCATGTAAATATACAGGAGGGTTGTTTACTGAACAACAAGCCAGAGTCTGACACATTAACGAGAAGGAATTCTTTGCGGTGTGGAAGGCTTTTAAAAAATGGCCTTTATTTTTATTAGCCAAAGAATTTATATTAAAGGTTGATAATACTAATGTTAAAGCTTTTTTGAAAAATAAACTTGAATCAAAAATCGAAAAAGCCTGTATTATCAGGTGTCAAGCAGAATGTCAATATTATTTATTTGATATTGTTATTGTGAAATCTAATGAGAATGTTCTTGCAGATTTCTTAACAAGAGATGGACATCCTTGAAGCGGATTCCATCACGGTCAGATCAAGGCACCTCAGGAAAAATCTTGAGGAACTACACAAGGCATTTGAGTTGCTTAGGATACGCGCCGAAGCAGCTTCATATGTGCAAAAGACAGATTTGGACAAAGTCCAAGAAGCCATACAAGCTTCGCGATTGGCCCAACTCCATTTATGGAAAGTATTGGAAGGGTCTTGCACTCGAACGGGTTCACCATCGGTAACCCATAAAGAAATACATGAGAAAGGTTCATCATCGATGAACAAACAAGGTACATATATACCCGAAGCAGGACATCCTGCTGACAAGTGTTTTTCATCGGACACCGGTGAAAAGGCTGATAAAGCCACAACAAGTGTTTTATCGGATTTCGATAAAAATATGAATTCGGAAAGTCAGGAAGTAATTCCAGGCAACCCGAGTCAACCCAGCATTTTTGGGGAAAAAGAGGGAGAGGTTAACCTAAGGCTCCAGACTGGCCCCAAACAGGTTAACACTAACCAAGTTGTTTCTCTTTTGCAGGTTTACCAAAGAACATGAGAGAAATTAGTTACAAGAAATGAGATCAATCCAAACAGGATTATTGCGGATTGGTCTGGTAAGTATCCGAGACTTTGGATGCTTTCGGGTGTAAACCCTCATGATGTACGGGAATGGTTTGATTTTGGAGCAATTGCTTCAGTTTTCACTACCGCACCCAGTTTTCCGAAGATTTCCAAACTACCGGATTGGATAGCCACTGCTGTGCACGATTCATGGCAAAATAACTCATACTTGGGTCGAGGAGATATACTGGAGCTAAAGATTATTTCAGCTGCTCCGGAAATCACAGGAAAATGATCTCATCCAGTTTTTCAATTCATAAAACTACAGAGATCTGAAATGTGGGCGATAAATCGAGCCAAATCACCCCTAGAAAACAGCCCATTGGTAGTCGCCCTTACTGAAGACGATATATCAACCAGGAAAACATGGGGTCTTTGGGTCTGTCTCATCGAGATGGACAAAGTGAAGTATCCGTTCAAAATATTTCATAATTCTGTGAACGTATCATTCCTGTTAAATTCCATGACAGGAAAAACTATCGGATTTGCTGAGAGCCTGTTCGAAAATAAGAGGAAGTTAATTTGGGAAAACAAGGTTACAGCAACGGAACAAATAAGGAAGAAGATATGTAACATAATACATATCGGAAGATGGGAAGAGAGGATATGCTCTTACTGTCAAGAACAAGAGAAACCGTTGTTCGGACAGGGTTTCAAAATAAAAAAAGATAAACCCAACTACCGAAAGAAAAAGGGAAAAGGGAAGGGTTTTTAGAAAATAAAACCCTAAAATGTAATAAAAGAAAGCGGGTCTAATTGGACTCGATAGTTAACAAGTTGTATTGTATTCTAAAAATGTAATAGCATAGAAATACAGTATAATCAGCATTGGATGCTAGTTCAGACACAGGATTGTGGTAGGTCCCGTCATTATTTGAAGAATCAGCATCTGGTCTAAAGGACAAAATTGGAGGACCCCTCCACTCATCAAAAGATTCGTTGCCAACACAAGAAGACAACGAAATTACCTAACGGGTGGTAGATGCACTTACCAAAAGGTGGGTGAGAAATAAAGGAGGTTGACCCATTCCCACTAACCAAGTGGAATACAAGCTGGCAAGGCAATAATGGAGTCACACAGGAGCACATTGATGCCTATAAAAGAAGGTCTTCAGCCTCAGAAGAAGATCATCGAAAATCCACAACACCTCTCACTACCATAAGTTTTTCGAAAAATCTTCTCTCTAGTTTGTAATAGTTTAGTTTTCAAGCTTCCCCTTCTCAAGTTTTAGCCATGATTGGCTAATTCAAGTTTCTCCTCCAATAGCGGAGAAGATTAATATTGTAAAATAGTTTAGTTTATTTTTTTCAATAAACAAGGTTTTTGCTTTCCGACATACTGTCCAAAAATTTATAATTCTGAGTGAAATTCATCCAGCAGTGAGTCTCCCCGTGATCTCCTTAAAGGCAGGTGGATTGGATCTATGATCCGTAAAACCTGAACCGAATTTCAAGGGAATTTAAGAGACAAAGGCGAGGTATGTTTCAAACTCGATTTTATTTATTTACGGAAGCATGTTAGGCCTGATATTGATTAGAGGGCTAATTCGGATCTAATAAATGTAAAGATTGGAAAAAGGAAAAGATTGCTAATGGCAAGTATGATTTTTTGGAAATTAATGAAAGTCAACAAGAGTAGAGTTGTATTTTGGCATAATTTGTGGCACATGGGGATGTTTTGTTATAATTTGTGGCATATGGAGATATTTTGTTATATTTTGTGGCAGTTTGGGTTAAAATATAAGGAATTATGGCAAATAGGGATATGGACTCTTTAAAAAATATATGAAAAAAGAAGTTAGGTCGAACTGGTGGGACGAATCCTTGTTTTTAAAAAATATATGAAAAAAAGAAGTTGGTGGGATGAATCCTTGTTTTTAAAAAATATATGAAAAAAAGAAGTTAGGTCCAATCAGGGAAACTTTCGGTTTCGATGTAAAATTTAAATATCGATATCTCAATTTTATGGAAATATCGTAAAAATATTGGTATAAGTGGAAATATTGATACATCATAGTTATCGATATTCCAAAGATATTTACCGATATTTATTTTTTCGATATTCTAAAGATATTTACCGATATTCATTTTCCCGATATTCGACAGATATTTACCGATATTTCCTAATATTTAATCGATATTCCACAGATATTTACCGATATTTCCTAATATTTCACTGATTTTCCTATAATTTGTACCATAAAACCATCGATATTGTAATTTTTACTGATATTTATCAATTTTTCACTTATATTTATCGATATTTCCCCGATATTTCACCTATTTTCCAACTATGGCCACTAATATCGAAATAAATACTGATATTTATCGATATTTTATTTTTCATTTATTATTATATCAATTAAGTGCAAAAATAAAAATATTGAAGAAATATTTGCGAATATTTTCATCTTGGTCTAATTACTTGAATCATGACTAAATTGATATTTTAATAATTTTAACAATTAAGAAAGTGGCAAAATATTCTATAGCCGGTGACCATTTGCTCACAATAATTAGTTGAATCATGACTAAATTGATATTTTAATAATTTAAGAAAGTGGCAAAATATTCTATAGCCTGTAATTATTTGGTCACAATGTGACCAAAAGCAAGACGAATATGTGCTTCAACCCATCTCATCAGTTTGCAGTTTGTTGGTTATTTTAATTTAGCAACATGCCGGAAGTATGCAATTTGTTGGTTATTTTAATTTAACAACATTCCGGAAGTAAGCAAGATGAATGTGTGCTTCAACCCATAAGTATGCAGTTTGTTGGTTATTTTAATTTAGCAACATTCCGGAAGTAAGCAAGTTAATTTAGCAACAACATTCCGGAAGTAAGCAAGACGAATGTGTGCTTCAACCCATAAGTATGCAGTTTGTTATTTTAATTTAGCAACATCCCGGAAGTAAGCAAGACGACCATCTCATCAGTTTGCAGTTTGTTGGTTATTTTAATTTTGCAACATTCCGGAAGTGCCAAAGGGCACTCAAATCGTGCAATTATTATCATATTTCAAAGTCGTCCACTCATACACAAGATCTTTTGTTCTAAATATTATTCCTCTCATATTCAAAATAATTATTCTACATCACATGCAATACACAATATTATTAATACACACAAAATGTATTAAAATACTGAAAAATGAGATGTAATATTTATTTGTAACAAGAAGAGATCCCAACTGGTCTGCTCAGCTGAAGGTTTTCCCCAAGCTCCCACGCAAATTCCTGCTTATACAAACAATCCACCACCACTAATACCTCTATAAGATCAAAGATCACTGATTCCAATTAGGATTCAATAAAACCTCACACTGATAAGTGAAGAAAATGAAATTTCGATACAACTTTAGGACAAAACTAGAAGGGACCTCTGTATAACAAGACATCATGAATCACATGCAGTTAAAAAATTTCATATATGAAAGATAATGAATCTGCCAGAACAGTAAGAATCATATGTAAGTTGTCAATACGATTCAGCCATAGCGGACTTGACACTTGACAGTGAACAAGTATGAACAGAATAAGATCTATACTAATTCTGAATAAATACTTACTAGTTCTGAATAACAAATGCTTAAGGATTTAAATAGCACCAAAGTCTCTAGGTTGGATGCGAGGACAAAATATCTACGTGAGAGGATAGAAAAGCCTCAAAGTTTCTTGAAGAACTAGCTTAGCCAGTCCCCAAGTATAGGTTTTACGGTGCACTTTTTTACTTATAGACCAAAATTGCAGACCTGGACGTACTCATTTTCATAGTCTACATACTTGGTCCAAAGTGGACGGAACTGGGTAATAGCAATGTCAAGCCACGGCTTCATGTTCCCATTGAAGTGTATGACTGCAGCATTGTTAATCTCATCCACGCTTATGCTTGGATTGTATCCAAGCCCCAAAACATGCCAAGATTTGTCTAGTGGCTTCGTTGTGGAGTAGTAAGTGATCAGACCTGGGGGCAAAGTCCCTAATTTCCATAGAGTTCGATTCTCATTCTGCCAATGACAACACAAACATTATTAGTTTTGCAAGTGTAATACAGACAGATAATGTGTGAAGTTACTGAAAAACAGAAAGTAGCTAATATTATTGTGCCAGGACCCTCAACATAAAAATTCCCAATCCTGACCTCAATAAATCTTGCAGTGTGGATCGCAAAAGGATGGACTAGCACCTAAAACTACTTAAGAGTGCTTTTGCTATAACATAACCACACAGCAAATAACTGAAGTAACAAAAAGAAAATCAAATATCTAAATAATTATTTATTCTCACCAGATTCTGCCAGTAGTGGTACTCCTCAGTGCACTTTTCCCTCCTCCAAGCATCCAAATCAAAGAAGTTCATCCCGTAAGCCCATGCACATGCCTTGGGACTAAATCTGGCCTTGATCAGTGGATGGGAGAAATTCATATATTGTGCATACCGATGGAATGATCCAAAACATGTCTCCACAGCCCCGTTCACCTTTCCATCCATATCTATCTTCCACAAGCCAGTTAAATCTCTTTGAACTACTATATCATCATCCAAGAATAAAATCTTGTGCAACTTTGGGTACATTTCAGGCAAATAGAACCTGAGATGGTTCAATATTGATAAATACTTAGGATTCCTGAACTTCATATTAGTTGTATCCTTTGTTGCATTCTCAAGCTTATTTTCAAAGTAGAACTGCTGTAACTTAGAGGATTCTAGCTGTTTTAGCACTGGCACATAAGAAGAGTTAAGGAATTTATAATCCTCCACAGCTTTCACTTCAATATGGGCACCGCTGTAATCTCTCATCTTAAACATCACCTGCATAGCCCCCAGATTCATCTTATCAGTTACAACATGGAACACATGCCTCCATGGCTCTTTCGTGTTTTTCACAGCTGAGTTAACCACAACAGAAGCAGCAATCACGTTATCAGAAAAAATTGCATAATGATAGAGCTTTGGATCTTCAAACTCTGGCTTAGGGGGATTTGCTTCATCAGAATACTTTTCAGCATGAGCAATTCTCTCTTCCATTAATCTCAGAGCCAAGCAATGCAAGCTCTTGGGAATCGACTTGGCAGCAATCAAGCTCGAGAAAGCACCTTGTTTTTTAGCTTTTGTCAACTGTTCATTCAAAGCAAATATAGTATCTTTCAGCTTATGGATCTTCAATTGATTGTCAAAGGATTCTTTTGCCTCGGCAATCACTTGCCGCGTCAGTTTAATTCGCTCCTTCACCTCCTTCTCAAATAGTCTCAATGCCGATTCATCAATTGAATTTGCATCTGAACCAAACAATGCTCGATACACAGGTTTTGAGATGAGATCCGTGTAATTTCGAGAGAGATCAGCAAAAATCCTAACAACCTTTGAGTTTTCAAGCTTCAGCTTCCGTGCATAGGAAGCATAAGCTAAAGCTAAAGCTCGGTGATCCTCTGCTTGTTTACGGATCTGATCCAACCGTGGCTTCAATGGATCTGATTTTAATGCCAAAATTGTTCTCCGTAGAGATGCAGATTTGGATCCAGAAGAACCATCAGCAGAACCCTAAAATAATACAATAGGCAGAGCAGAAAAAACCAGTCATTTCTAAACAAATGTAACTTAAGGTAAAATAATCCAGAAATATACGTCAAATGTTAACATGTATTCTGAAAACAGCAGAATGCGATATGATAAGTTAGAAAAATAAAAATAAAAACACCAATAATTGAACGAAAATGACAAAAAGAAAAACAGAAATCACTTCAGCATCATCATAATAACTTAAATGCATCTATACATACAAAAAAAAAACCCTATAAAACAATACAAAATTATAAGAAAAATCACTTGCGCCATACTTCCACGGAGAAAACCATACTGGCTTAACAATAAGGAAAAATCTACACAAATTAAAAGAGAAACAAAATTAACATAAACGAAACTCACGAATCTGAGATCGGCGGGAGCCGAGGAGACGGTGAGGAGAAATGACGCTACAAGGAATAGTGAAACGGCGATCGTCAGAAAACCGGCGAAGTATCCGAATCTTGAGACTGTGCCGCGAAAAGGATGCCCGGAAACCCTATCTGGGACCGAATTTCTGTAGATCCGACCAGAATTCGAAGCCATTGCCTCTCTAAACTCCGTGGAAGAATATATTATTGAGTGAGAGTAGGAGTTTTGAGATTTTGCAGATGGGGAGGAAGGATAGCATGCGATACAGATCTTGTACAAATTCTGCAACCGCATGCTTCGTAGGTGTTGTACCTTCAGAACTTAGTATTAAAGGCTATACTTTTTGTCTTAACAGTACAACGTCTCAGAACAAAAACGCGGTTGATGACGGTGCAGTGGGCTCCACTTGAGTAAATTGTGTTAGTGTGTATGTGAATAGGGATTAGGAAACATGCCGGCTATTATTGTCGGTGATTATGATTAGTGGTTTTCAATTAACGTTTGTGATTAGTACTTAATCACATATTTGTTTGTTTACTTGTTTTTCTATATTGATGTAGATTTTGCGTTTCTATCAAATCTACATCACAAATATTTATGATCAGATTCCATTATCATTCCCTTTTACGAATTCATGAAACAATATCATAAAAGCTAACAATTAACTTTGACATATTTGACGCCTAAGTTAATACTATATATATTATAACTTAATAAATACGCGACTATATAAATTTTCATTTAATAACGGTACATGGATACATTTTGTATAAGTTAATAATATACTATAATTTAATAAATACGGAACTATATGATTTTTTTATTTCATTTCACTAATAATTCTCTAGTTCTTATTTGTAGTTATATATATATATATATATATACATATATATATATATATATTTGGTTATAAACGAGGAAAGAAGAACTTAAATTCTCTATTCAAGTTGGGATATATATTTACAAAAATGAATCTTATAAATGCACTTGAGGGCTGATTTTAATACTAATGCAAGGTACATGAACTTAATTCTGATTCTAATAAGCTAAAATAAAAAAACTCAAATATTTATAAATGAAATTAAATATATCCAAATAATTTGCACGGAAGATGCCTACTAACCGAAAGTCTATTAATTTGAAGACCTAAACCCCACATATCCATGTGACAAATTTGTTTTAATTATCAAATTATTAAACAACTTGAAAAAACAAATCACAGCTTTAAAATATCATCTCTATCATCAAAATATACTTACAACAACATTAATGTCCACCATTAATGCATCTCAGTTCTGTACTTGTGTAGCCAAGCAGATTGCAAGATTCAAAACTTGTGTTTCATCGCATATAAACCTCGTAAAAGAATGTACATATCGTACACACGGCCACCAATCGTCTAGCTAGTTCGTGACAAGACTTGGTCCTCGACCTTTGCTATCTTCATAGTTGCTCACAAACATCAGGCTTTCACGAACACGATCTGCAAGCTGTGAAGCTTCTTGATCCGACTTCAACGGGCGCCTTCTTAGAGACTGCAAGCATTTAATCCATATCAGGAATTTGACAGACCAAATGGTTGAGTCCAAGAACGAGAGAAAAGGGGCATACCTCAGACGTCCACAAGCAGTCGTGAGCTTTACGTGGAATTATGTGAATGTGGGTCTGAACTTGCAGAGAAGCAGAAAATTACAAGTATCAGTAATCTGATTATGATACGATAGAAGAAACAGAGGCGTGTTTATTTTTTAATACGATAGTTGAAATGAAATAAGAAGTTACATGATATATAACTTGGCCTGCAGCTGTACCATTGTTGACTAGCAAGTTGAATGAATCTGCATGGTTAAATAATCTGAGCTACAAAATGCTTAGTTTTCATAAAGCATAAACAGGTGGTGAGTTAGTGCATTGGATCTATTTTACTTTGTAATATTAGAATAAGATACCATCTTATCAACTTGGGAAACTCAGGATACTTAAAAGTTGTAATTTACATTGTTTTAGGACCAAAGAGAGATTGTCGTGTGCCAGAGGAGGGACGAGAGAAGGACTAGATTCGGTACAAGGGAAGAAGATAAAGAATAAGGTCAGTGTCTTCTTATACGTGCTTTGTTTTATAGTTTATATCATCGTGAAGGCCTATATATACCAAATCAATGAAGGATCTTCTCATTGGCGAAGAAATATTTGAAATTGATGAAGAATTAGTTAACAAGCAAGGTTAAGCAAAGGAAACCTTAAAGAAACATACCACAACCAGTAGCTTTCATGACAGCATTGCTAATCAAAGGCACTTTTGAACACATGGCCCCTATAATCTGCATCTTTCATAATTCAAGTCAGAATAAGTGGAATATAGCATCTTTATAGTGTAAGAGTATGCCAATATGCTTAGTTCATGTTGCATTATCAAAGAGATCCAAGGTTCCTTGTTTTTCTACAACAATAGCAACAGAGCAGCACAGCTATGCAAGAACAAATATGATCAATCAAACTAAGTAAAAAAGAAAGCATAATATGGGTACTAAACTGTTCACTGAAACCTGAAAATAAATTATTTTGATGAAAAAATATAGCTTTGTAGTTTATTCCAGTGTATTTCAATTCAAATATTGTGCCACCAACTTGTTGAAGCACAAATCAAACAATTGATAGAGGTTGAGGAGGTTGATGTTGACAAAAAGTCATAGGTTTTATTACATTCTAAGGTAACATCTTATAAATTTAAGCCATGATTCAGCCATATAATGCACACAGCACCAACAGGATGACTTCAGGTTTTTGCTTCGTCCATACAGAATAGCTTCATAATATAAAAATGTTTTTCTACATTACAAAACAGAAAATGAACCTAGATGATGGAGAGTATAGTTCACTAGGCAGCTTACCGATGGAGGAGTTGCATCCAGTGAAGGATAATGGCTCTTCGGAATAATAAGAGAGTGCCTAGAAGAAATTTTAAGTTTTTGCAGTTAGCAGCCTCAATTATGTATCTTGTGATAAATAGCAGTAAGGGATGGAAACAAAATAATTGATTTTATGCCTTTTGACACTGATAAATAACCGATCAAACATCAAGCATTTTTCATATGTGAATCTCTGTAACTAAACGATATACATAGAAACTTTACAAGTCGTTCCATTTTCAACTGCAATTGAACGAATTATTTCTACCACAAAACAGAAATATAAGGTTTTTAAGAGATGATACCTTACCCATGACACAAAGGATATATATCCAAGATGCACAGGCATTCATCATCTTCATATAACTGTAGTCAAATCCAATGTGACAGATTATCAAACTTCAGAAGCTGACCATAGAAAGTAAAACATTAGTTCTACTTCTCTTATATGACAGAAGTGCTTGTAAAAAATGGATTTTTTAGAAGAACGACCCAAATTTTATGAAGGAACACACAAATGCACATCTTAAGTGTCGAAAGTTGAATAAAGAGGAATAATGGATGTAATTAACTGCAATCATCAAACAATAAAATCACGAAGGAATGAGAGGGAAAAAAAAAAAAAAGACAAAGGAGAAGACAGATATGTCACCACCCTCTCAGTTGATTATACAAATAATGAAGAATCACAAATTCAAAGTTTGATGTTGAAAATAACAGTGGCAACCTTTTAAAGAACCTTGAGAAAATAAGTTCATAACAAAGCTTATTTCTACTCCATTCATCCTGCTGTTATGTTTGTTCCTGTTCATATTATCTGCTGCAAAACTCGATTTGTTGAAACACCATCACCGTCTCAAATCTTCTCAATGACTAGAAGCAAAACTCCTTCAGAGAGATTCTTGAAACAGAACTATGTGCAGTAAGTTGCATTTTTATCTAACATTCATACCTAAAACCTCCTACAGATATTGATTTCAGACCCCACAGGGAGCATGAGTCAGGAGATGACTCAAATTAACTCACTTGCCAAGATATATAAAGGAGGACCACTCAATTACTTCAAACATATTGAGAGTGGAAATCGCTTTGGTGTGTAAACATTTAAGTATGGTTGGCCAAGGTTCAATAGAAAAGGCTAATCTTATGACCATTTATGAAGTATTTCGGATACCATCTTAATCCCGAGAACAACCTATAACATCATATAGACGAATGTTAAAAGCTGAAACCTTTTCCATCACTCTCTTATTCCCTTTAGACATATTCAAACACATATTTTAACATCTTAACTACATTGATGCAATGATGATTGATGGGGTAACTTTCCTCTTCAAACAAGGCCCAAAATCAATTTCACCCTAAACTCCTTATATAACTCAAAACAACAAAAACATCATCATTATTGTAGCTAATTTCTGCCAAGTAAAACTAGTTAAAACTTAAAATACGGCACCAACAGGTCAATAAAACAAGAAAGCATCGATGGGAATCCAAAAGGGAGTTTTCAATTTCTTGTGAGAAACTATTAAACCAACAACGTGCTTGTACAAGCTATCTCCCAAGTCTTCAAACACAAAGGGAAATCATAATCAAATATTTAAATTACAGGTAAAAGAATCATATGGATAAACTATACCTTCAAAGCAGGAGCTTCATCACGAATAATCTTGCAAAATATACAATCGTTTTGCCCATTCTTCATTTCCGTCTCTCCGTTAGCAATAGAAGCGCAAGGGGAACCCAAAAGGCAGCTGGGCAACGAGGTCTCTCCGTTTGGGTTAACGTGGGAAGAAAGGAGAGCTAAACGACGTCGTGCACGAGCCTGGGCCTCCATTGTAAAGCAACCAAGAAAACAGTAAAGGGTTCTTGTTCGTTGGCTATGGGAGAGTGTTCCCCATGGATTTCTGCGTTGAGAAGCTTGTGACAAGACAAAGACGAAAGGAATTCTGAGTTTGTGTGATGATTTTTCATTTCAGATAATATTACCTCATTATTGTTTCTTTACTTTTCTTTTTTAAATTATTATTATTATTATTATTATTATTATTATTATTATTATTATTATTATCTTCAGCTTAATTGTAGACTGCAATTTACTCCATGGAGAATAATTGGTGCCTGCGGATGGCCCTACGTTAACCACAATATTACGCCCTATTTTTGGGAATTTTTTTCAGATATTTTTATATTCAATTTACTTATTTCAAACTTGTTAAACAAGTATTTATGGTTAATTTAAAAATAATATATGATGTATAAATGAAACTACACAGATGGTATCAATAATCATTAAAAGTCAACTGCATGTTTAATACTCATATTTAGGGTTAGTTGATTGATTCATGTATAAAATGATGCTTTAACACCTACCAGTGATTCTATATTTCTTAGCTCAAACAACAAGGCTCATTTGTCATTGGACTCCAAATAGACATCAACATTTTGTAGAGAATCTATAACGATTAATTTCGTTTAAAAGAGACAAACCCAATTATTTTCTAGGACACTTTTGGAATACGAGTTTTAATCACGTACGTTGTACGTGGAGATCAATTCAAATTAAGGAAAAAAATAATACAAATATTGTGTATAAAACACTTTTATATTAGAATTCTAATTATAATAAAATTCTATAAGATTTTGAATTAGTTATAAGTCTAATATAAAATTATTTCAATATGAAAATCCTAAATTACTGTTATAACCTTAAATAATAATCTATAATGAGAATATATTCGATTATTCATATTTTATAAGAAATATTTTCTATAATGAGAATATATTCGATAATTCATATTTTATAAGAAATATCTTTAATATACTGACCTCTCATAATTACAAATACTTGCATTTAAACCTCATAAGAACAAGTGAAATATTGATGTAGTTACAAAAGAAATGCTTTGAAAAGAGAAAAGCATTTGGCATAGTAGAATAACCTACTTCTCTTTTCATCTCTTCTGCATCCCAATCTGCTTTAATACAACACTAGTATTTTACATGTGCGTTGCACGATTTGTCATATAAAGTATAATTAATAATTTTATAATTATAACAATATAATGTAAATATATAATATTCAAATATATAGATGAGTTAAATAAATAAATTGAAAACTCTATATTCGAAATAAGAATGAGATAAATAAAAATGTTCAATTTGACCAAATTTGTGCAACCATTAAATATTTAAAAATCACATAAATTAAATTTAGTGGCTAAAATAAAATAAAAAAACTTGAATCCTACAAATATGCTATGTGTATTGAAAACGATATAAATTTAAATAAAAAACTAAGATTAATAAATATTATATTTTATCACTATTCATAACTATAGAGATATTTTAATAAAATTTTTGGTTCCATCAATACAAGCAACTTGATTATTTTAGATCCAATCAAATATATATCAACTCAATAATCCATTGCTATTTGTATAAATAATATTATTGAAAATTGGACTTAATCTAGAATGTATTCAACACCCCAAACTAAGATGAATAAACTAAATCATTATACCAAAAGATTATTTTTTTTAAAATTATTTTTTTTGAAATAATCAACATTTTCTAATTTGTAATTTTAATTATAGACATTTTCTTTCATATTTGTAATTTTGTTAGGTATAATTTTAACTTTAAACATATTTTTAACTCCCACACTTCAGTCTATAATCGTAACTACTACAAATCAATTAAAAAAATATTCAAATGCTCTAACACATTAGATTTGATAAATTGCCATATAAATATCAAATTAAATATTATATTAAGTGGTAAATTTGATATATAATGTAGTAAAAATGAATTTTAAAATGAAAAGGTTTTTAAATTTGAAGTAATTGTTAAAAAAAAAACACTCACATCTCCTTACTTAACACAATTAAAATTACAAATTTAAAATAAAAAGCATGTCAATAAACAAAACTATAAATAAGAATGATAAATTTGATTTATCATGCATTAAAACGAATTTTATTAGAAGCTATTTATTTTGAAATTATGATTAAAAAATACACACCCCACCCCTAACGACCAACATCCATCAAAATTATAAATATAGAATAAAAATGACAATGAACAAAATTTTAAATAAGAAGGAGAAATATGATACATATGCATTAAAACAAATTTCAAATAAAGTTGTTTAATTTGAGATTCTTTATTTGATTTAATTATATATATTTTTATTAAGTAAATTTTTTAAAGTAAATAAAAAATGCATTTCATTTTCTTTATGTATACAATATGAATATCAAATTAAAATCATTAAAAGTGATTAATTTGATATATTATATGTTATAAATGAATTTGAGATATAATTATTATCTTTTAAATATTTGGTGAAAAAATTAATATATAATAAATGTAATGTGAAATGTAATAAATGATATTTTTTAAAATGAAAGTTAAAATAAACGGAAAAATACTTTTGATATTTTTGGCAAACTATTTTGTTTTTATATACATAGATAGATTTATTCATCTTGTTATTATTATTAATGGATCCCCCAACAACATAATTTCTACACCAACAAGGGCATTGTTGTAAAATAGTCATTTCTCCTTGGTTTTCCTTCTTTGGCGGACTAGAAGTTATTATAAAATATTAATATATACACATGTACAGAGGAAAGAATGATTAATAAAATTAAATTTGGAATCCTAAAATAAAATACAGTAATTGGGATGGTTCAAATTACATTGTTCATTACTACCCAAAAAAGAAGCTGTTTTGCTATACTAAGTCAAAGTTTTTACTTTTTTATTTATAGCACTTGATAGATTTGTTAGTTAAAACGATCACTCTAAAGAAAAAGAAAGATCATATCATTAACACAAAAACTAAAACTTTTGTACACCTTGTGCATGGATCTTAGATCCATGCACAACAATTCGACCCGGTTCACGCGCTCTCCACGCGCCTCCACGCGCCTTCCACGCGCTCCAACACGCCCCCACGCGTTTGGGTGGGTGCGCTCAAACCCACCCAAATTCGCTCTAGGTGCTAGACCTTTATGTTATGTTAAGTGTACCTTTATATTATGTTAAGTATACCTTTATGTTATGTTAAGTGTACCTTTAAAACCTTTTATATTATATGAAGCATACTTTTATGCAAGTCTTTTACATTAGACATTTATGTTATGTTAAGTATACTTTTATGTTATATTAGTCATACCTTTATAATTTTATGTTATGTTAAGCATACCTTTAGAGTTATAATGTTATGTTAAACATACCTTTATATTATGTTAAATATACCTTTATGCTATGTTAGTGATACATTTTAATTATGTTAGTTATACATTTATATATTATATAAAAGTATGACTAATATTAATTAAAGACATGCGTAATATTTAAATAAAGGTATATATGTACAAATTAGGATTTTTTTGTGTTGAAATTATAATTTTTTCTTCAAAATTAGGATTTTTTTGCCAAAATTAGGGTTTTTTTTTAAAACTAAACTGTTATATAAAGGTATACTTAACATAATATAAAGGTATACTTAACATAATATAAAGGTACCACTAACACAATATAAATGTCAGGATAAAAAAAAATAATAATAATAAAAAAAGTGCGCGGATTCGGGTCGGATTCAGCCCGACCCGACCCGCGTTGCATGGATCTAAGATCCATATAACACATGCACACAAGCCTTATTCTATCATTAAATATTCCAATGAAAATTAACTTTAATTTAAAAAAATCGTACATTCAGAAAAATAAATAAAAATCGCAAGAATATGAATATGAGCATATATATTATATTATATCAAACATTAGCCACCTGACTATCCTGCACTCATTATCCTCTCACTTGGATATTGCAACACCGCCGATATCACACAACCGCCTCCGCCATGCACGGCGGCGACCACCACGAAAACTACAATGTGACGGTTCCTCTAGACCTAAATACCCTGAAGGTGATATCGGCTCTCGGCCGCGGCGCCAAAGGCGTGGTTTTTCTGGTTTGTACGGAGAAAGGGGAGTTGCTTGCTCTCAAAGCTATGATAGGATCTTCATTTCTGAAAACGAAGATCACAGGCAGTAGTCATGGCGATGAGTACAGGAGAATCGGCTTCGAACGAGAAGTTTTGAGCTCAATTGATCATCCATTGCTGCCGAAGCTTCACGGAGTTTTGATCACAGATAAGATCGTCGGATACGCCATTGATTACTGCCCCGGCCGCGACCTCAATTCCTTGAGGAGAAAACAAACTGAAAACGTCTTCTCCGATGATATCATCAGGTAATTCTATTTCCAGCGTTCTCCACGATTAATTTTTTTTCTTAATCGGAATTTCATTTCAGATTTTATGCCGCGGAATTGGTGTTAGCGTTGGAGTATCTCCATGGAAAAGGCATCGTTTACAGAGATTTGAAACCAGATAATGTGATGATTCAAGACAGCGGCCATTTAATGCTAGTAGACTTTGATCTCTCCACAAAACTCGCCGGAAAAACTCCGCAGCCTCGCTCCGCCGCCTCCCAACCGCAGCCGGAAATGAAGCCGAAAAGGAAGAAGAAATTCGCCTTTTTCAGCGACTCGGGGATCTCCCCGGAGGACTCCGACCACCGAAGCGAAGTCGGCAACGACTCGAGGGAGAAGTCTAACTCCTTCGTCGGAACGGAGGAATATTTAGCGCCGGAAATGATCCTAGGAAACGGCCACGATTTCGCCGTGGACTGGTGGTGCTTAGGCGTAGTGCTCTACGAGATGCTCTATGGGACGACGCCGTTTCGGGGGTCCAATAGGAAGGACACCTATCACCGGATTATTGCAAAGGAGCCCAACTTAGCGGGTGAGTTAACGCCGTTAAGGGGCTTAATTGGTAAATTGCTGGAGAAAGATTCGAAGAAGAGGATTTGCGTTGGGGAAATCAAGGGCCACGATTTTTTTAAGGCCGTTGATTGGGATGGAATATTAGAGATCCTCAGGCCGCCGTTTATCCCTGAGTTGACGGGCGTCGGAGATGTAAACGGACATAAAGAAATTAACTTGGAGAAATATGTCCAAGACGTGTTTAACGTTGGGGAGGAAGGTAAAGTACAGAATTAACAAATTGTGAAAAGAAAATAAAAGTTTATTGGCTAATGCATGAATGCAAGTGGTAGCATTTAAATTTTCACCACTTTTTACTTTTATTTTTTTTAAATTATAATATAAATCAGTACATTTAACTTTAACGTAGTACTCACTATGTAATAAGTAATCCATATGAATTAATAAAACCGAATCGATTGATTCAACATGATCGATATGGCATAGTCAATATCGATTTTATACAATATTGTATGGTCAATAACGATCTTTTATGTAATATCTATAAAGTGAGTAACGATCTCTCATATAAGATCTATAAAATTTCTTATAACTAAAGGTTTTGCGTTTAACTTGTCAAACAAAAATGTTACAATTGGCAGTGTAAAAGGTGAAACTATCTAATAAATGTTTTTTCGTTTAATTTATCAAACAAAAGAGTTACAATTTGGCAGTAGAGATCATAGATGAAAATGTCGCCGAAATTTCAGAAATTGTCGTCGAAATTTCGGTATTTTGAATGTTCCAACATTATATACGGGTGCAGCTTTTCTTTTGGCAAAATGTCGATGTCGTTGTCGGTAAAAAATGGACAAATATCGTAGCGTGTCGTCAATATATCGGCGAAATATTTGAAAATATCGATATAATGTCGTTGTCGGTAAAAAATCGATGGAAATGTGATTTTTTCTATTTTTTTTTAATTTTTTGCCTCTTTTTGTTACTTGCAATATTTTGGAGTCTATATCTAATCAATTCTATTTCATTGATATTATGCTTATTTATTTATTTTATAATACATAAAATGTATAAATAATTAAGAGATTTTATTGGAGAAAATGTGAAGAAAAACAACCACCAACATTTATATATCATTACACATGTTTCTAATATTAATTAAGGATATTTTAGAGAAATTAATTCTACAAATAAAGAAAATAACTATAATATTGGATAGATAGAAATATATATTATACTGTTGTAATGGGATAGATGAATATTAATTTTGTATAATACAATTTTTTGTAAGTACAAATGAATTGCATCTTCGTGATTATACTCTAAATTGGTCTAATATCATGAGTTGATTTGTGTGAAACATGTCATCTTATTCATTTGAACCTCATAGGAATTTAAGTTACTACTAATCCATATATTAACTTTGTACAAAATTTGTCATGTTATCATAGCAGACAACGTTTATATAGTATTTTATCTATATATTTGTTGAAAATACATCATTATATTTAAAATTATAAGTTCAATATATGTATTAATGTCAGTTATAATAATTTATAAACTAAAAGATATAATTTTTCAATTTTTTTTAGAAAGTTTTCATATTTTTTTAAAAATGTCCGATATTTCCATCAAAACAGATACCGACATCGATATTTCCGTAAAATTAGGATACAGATATTTACACCGACATTTTCGTCCTTGGTAGAAATGTACAAATATTGATTTCAAGTCATTCAAGATGCTATTATTTAACAAATTTGCTACTCATACTTTAAAAGTGGAAGTGGTATAAACTATTTTTAACAATGAATCTAATTTGAGTATGTCCATTTATTTGAAAAGACGAGAGCATGTGGCAAAGCTTTGTCCACAATTTTGTTTGAAAGATTTGTGTGTAATCATTAATGAAACGGGACAACCCCTTAAGTTAAGACATGTGCCCTTAAAATCAAAGGTAGCGACCGCCAATACAATTGTAGAAGTGGTTTGTCCACAATTTTTTTTTTCTTTTATAGAGTAAGTGTGTAGCTTAGGTTTGCTAGGTAATTTAACAAAAAACATGAATTGTGTTTTAGATTGAGATTTTTTCCCACTAGAAACAATGTAGTCATATTGAAATACCATATCTGTCATATAAGGAAAAAGATCCGTGACAAAAGGGTTGGAAATTCATCAAAACAAACTCATAGGATATACTGTGCTTAAATAAATCATATTGTTAGTGATTCCAATTAACAAAATACCTACTTATCTCAAAATATAGTACTATTTTTATTTTATTTTTGTCACTATTTCATGGAGAACAACATAAGGGGGCATTTAATTTTCTTGTCCCACAAACTATTCAATAAAAGAAAAGTATGCATAGCAATTGCTGAATGGCCCATAAGAATGAAAAGCCAAATAGGCAACATTTTTAAACGACAACAACCTATGTGATGTTACCACTTACCAGCCAAACTCGTGAAAAACCTATGTACATATTTCTAATTTTTCCGGCTATTCAATAACTATAGCACATCTGTCAACACCACAATAACGAAATGCTGTAAACACCAAACAAACTCAACAGTTGCATATTGTTCCTTGCGAAGTATTCCTATAGCATTAAGTATATAATTTCAGAGTCAAATCTGGGTGAGATGTAGCTTTCTAATCGGTAACACTGGGACCATGGAAAAAATGAGGTGGCTTTAAAAAATAGAATGCTCAAGTAAATAAGGTACCATAGAACTTAAAACAAAACTGTGTCAAAATGAAATAGCATGACATAGATGGTACAAGTCTGACTTCATCACTATTAAATCCAATCAAAATTGACCAGTTTGTAACAAAAAAACAGCCCAACATTAAAAACAACAGCTTACTCGTCCTCCTGGCTGCGCAGCCTAGCCAATTTGTTGGTCACAACAATATCTAATTGAGCAGCACGTTCAACAATTTCCTTTCTTTTCCTGGTAGAAATGTTGTGTGCTATCTCAGCACAGTATATCCTGGTAGAGCACAGATTATGGCTCAAAATAAGCACAGATGTTGAGGCTACCAGACGACCTAGTAGGTTATTAAGAAATATAATATATGAGTGAAAATTCTAATAAGAAATGATAACTGCACCTGTTGTGCATCATGAGAACTTCCAGCTCTTTGACATTGTGCACAACAAACTTCTTGAAACCATTAGGAAGATAATGACGGGTCTTCTTGTCTGAGCCATAACCAATGTTTGGCATCAAGGTGACCCCTTTGAACTTTCTCCTGACACGGGAGTCAATACCCTTGGGCCTGCGCCAGTTTGGCTGTCATGTGAACCACAAAGTTAGTTGAGGCAAGTCATGGATAAAGCATAATAATTTTAATATCAAGCAAGGATTGTAAACCATCAAAGGACAAAAGTCGAGCAAGGTTCTAACTTGCAACCAAATCTATGTAGCCAGAAACAAAATCATTGAACAGGGGCTTGATATTATAGAGGGGATTAGAAACGAAAATGGATATGATTATAGTAAGTAATGAGTTTCATTTCTCCAATTTAGAAGAGGAATCACTCATTACTCCAAAGTGGGGATTTGTTCCGTTCCATCCTCTGCACCAAGCACCCACAGTCCATTCCATTCCCATTCATTCTCCGAAAAACCATAAAACTAAGCACCCCCCGAGATTAAAAGTATAATATAGTAAAAAAAAAAAAAAAAAACTAGGACAAGAAAAACTCATTACGAGTTTGAATCTTTGGAAACAAAAAAAGAAAAGGCCAAAGGTCATGAGTTTAGATAAGTACTTACATAAGGAGCTCACATGCGGTATGACACACTACATAGTATATCTTACAAAAGTTTTATGTGTTGCCAAGGAACTATTCAGACCTAACAATCAACCTAACGTTGAAGTTACTTGTATAAACCATCTTACTGAGATCTCAATTCTTTCATTCAGCAACTGCATTTAGAGCCAAAGACATTCCACAGGCTTAGCACATCAAGTTAAATTGGGGAAGAGTATGTTTCTGCAGAAATGGTGTGAGCCTCACGAAACAAAGTTTGGTCTTATCCCTTGCAATCTAGATAGGCCAGTTGTAACTACATATTTAGGTATTAAGAGGGAATTGAAGCATGGCCATTATTGACAGGTTATCGGGTTCAACTAACTACAGTCTACAGTTTCCAAGTGGCCACAAGAAAAATTAAAGTTACAGAGTAGCAGGTCTTCTCAAATTCCATTAGAAAGATGCTTGAGTCTGAAGTTTATTAACATCAGCTTGAGCTTAATTCATTTACAATTACACTGTACACTATGGACAGAAGCAAGGGGAGAGAGAAAGAACCTTCAAAGAGGCATAACGGTCACTCTGGTGCCTCTTGAACCTCTTGACACGTTTCTTGATAATCTTCTTGCTCAGCAACGGAACGGCCATGGCTTCTGCAAAACATTAGTACACTTAGGCAAGAAGCAGGCACAAGAAAATAATTCAACACAACTCCCTAGATATTCAGGAAAGCATTTTTCTCAGCATACATGGTTCAAGAAATCTAAACATCACGTAAAAATCAATCACTTTCTAATTCTAAGTACGTTATATTCCTAAGCAGCAATGTGCCTGATATAAAGCTCGGATTAAGGTAAGTCCAATCAAAATCCATAAATGAATACAGTACAAACTTCAGCATACCTAAGAGGTTGAACTAGTTTCACAAGGTCAGTATAGAGAACTTACGAATTGGAACTATTTCAGTAAATATTCTACTCACATGCAGCAACTAAATAGCTCGATACATATTCAATATTGATTCTATGAAATTGTAAAAAATTCTAAACAGCTTCAGCTTCATAAAATGAGTAAATTGAATTGTACCAGGTGATTAATTTGGAAAATAAAAAAATCATGTCTACACGAACTTGGCATATTTAAACAAGCGCATTATTGTAGTGGAAATGCAGATTTGAAAAAAATAAAAATAAAAATTGATATGAAGGCTTCAAACCTGGTGGCGACGCGGCGGATTCAGCCCCTCCTCCTCTGTGGTGCGACAACGTTACGAGAGGAGACGATAAAAAAAATATTGCTAGGGTTTCGTGCTTTTATGTTGGGTACTGCTCGAGTGTATTAACTTGTCTTGGTAGAATTAATCTGGGCCCAGATAAATGGATCTTTAGACAAAGCCCAGTTAACTTAAAAATATGAAGTAAATAGATCTTTAGACAAGGCCCACTTGGTTTGAAAAAAATGAAAGGATGTGTGAACATGCCAATAAAATATCGAGAAACGCTGAGAATTTGCAGGAGTGACTGTGAGAGCACCCATTAATGTATAGAACAGACAGGTTTGTTTTCTTTACCTATTTTTATAAAGAGATTTATTTTCTACTCATTTTTGTTAATAAATAATTTTTCTATTCATCTTAATGTAAAATCACCATTCATTTTCCTAAAATGTTTTTATGTATAAAAATAACTTTTATACTCATTTTAGGACAATATTACTGTAGACATTTAACCAGATAAATAGGTAGAAAAATTATTTAACGATAGAAAAGTATATTTTCTTATGAAAAAATAAGTAAGGAGAGAAACTTTCACAATCAAATTAACTTATCATTGTGTGTATTCACGAGCTTAAAGTCGAGTATGTGTTCATGAACTCGAGTTCAAATTAATTAAACATATCAAACGAATCTTTTGTCAATCGAATTAAAATTATAAGTTGATGCAACCTCGAGTTTGGTCATAAAAGATTGAATGGAGTGAAAAACCAAAGGAACCAATGTGGAGCTTCTGAGTATTCTAATGATGGGTTAATATGTTATTGTAAAATTGCATTATTTGCAATTAAGAATAAGAGTCCAACCACTGTGATAGAGTTGTGGTCTTGTGGGGCTTAAGTAGACAACTTCCCATCATCATTAACATGGCCAGGCCTCCACTTGATCATCATAAATTCTCCTCTACCACCACTCCAACCAATCAACAATCATGGCCTCCTCTTTCCTCCTCATCGCCGCCGTGGCTCTGCTAATATCTCCGGCGACTTCACAGACCTGCAGGTCACAGACATCCTCTCAAAACACCACCAAATTCACCACGTGTAGAGACCTCCCCACCCTCAAAGCCCAGCTCCACTGGACCTACGATCCATCGGCCCAGCCCAAGCCCACGCTCAGCATCGCCTACATCGCACCTCCGGCCAGGCCCGATGGCTGGGTTGCGTGGGCCCTCAACCCAATGGGCTCCGGCATGATCGGAGCCCAAGCTCTCGTCGCTTTCAAAGACACCAACGGTTCCGTTGTCGTGAAGACGTATAATATCTCCTCGTACGCCCCCATCGTCGAGTCGAGAATCTCGTACGAGGTTCTGAGAAAGGCGGCGGAATATTCCGACGGGGTCATGAGGTTGTTCGCGACGGTGGCGTTGCCGGCGGGGGATACGGTGGTGAATCAGGTCTGGCAGGTGGGTGCGTTGGTGAGGGACGGTGTGCCGGTGAAGCATAACTTCTCGCCGGAGAATTTGGGTGCGAAAGGCGTGTTGCAGCTAAGCAGTAAGGCGGCTGTGGATAACGGCGGTACTGCGCCGGCGCCGAAGCCGGTTAGAGTGAATGATTCAGGAGGTAGTTGGAGGATTTATGGCAGGGGTATGTGGTTGTACGGAGTTCTGCTGCTGCTACGGGTAGTTTGGGGTTTTTAGATGTTACTGTTTTGATTTATTTTCTAAAATTTTGTGTCACGCTTGTCATTGGAAAACAATTGAATTGGAGTATATTGGGATGGAACACATTTGTGACTCGCATATTTTTTTCTTCATTGATAGCAAAACAACTAAGGGTACTAATGCCTAAGTATTAAATGATGAAATACAAATATTTAATCTACTTGAAGAATGACAAAGAAATAAATAGAGTAATCAACCTTAATTAGTTGTGCTCAAATCATAAAGATATATGTGGGATATTTATCATATTTAGGGGGCAAAAAAAAAACCAACTTATTCTTAGACTTTGTTAAATACATTGAAAGTTAAAGATTTTGTCTATATTCCTTTACAAGCTAAAGTTCTCATTAATTGTTGCAATCTATCGATTTTCATGATTATTATTTATAACAAGCTGTAAAGATAGTTAGATAGGATTTGTTCATGACTTTGTAGTTAAGGCTATGTTATCTCCAAAATCATGATAGTACATAGATTTTGCATTAATTTCACGTCTTCAAAATAATTTGTTTCATAATCAAAATCTTCCTCACAAGAACGTCATCTACGTATCAATGAGTATTTACCTACGTATCAATGAGTACTTACCTTTTTTCAACAAGTCAAGGTGAAATATATTTTAAAACCTCATATTATAAAAAAAGCTATGCTTTCTTGCACCTAAAGGAGATAAACTTGAAAAGTAAGGTAGTTTTTTTTTATTGTAATTGAGTATATATATGCAGATTTTCATCTCATGGATGAGCTTCAAGGGTAGAAATGGATATAGAAACTTTGATTCTGGGCTTAGAATACTCAAGCCTTTGAACACATTGATGATAGCTAGCACAACAAGTGTGTATCCACAACCATGATGGTAGATGATTAGTAAAGTTTACCTGCAGAGTTGCGATGGAAATAATGTGTATTAAGGACACGTTGTAGGTCTTAACATTCATCTCACTCTTTTATGGTTGATGACCCTACGAAATTCAAGGTGACGAAGGCAATCGAAAGGGTGGACCCGCCTTGATCATACGTCCAATGAAGGTACAAATTCAAAATCGGGATGTCATTGTAGAAGCCCTGTGACATGCACGTGGCCGACTCTAACAAATAAAGAAAAAAAATATCAAAAGAGGAAAACCGGATAAGAGTTGATAAAGAGAAGTGTGAAATGTTTCTGTTTGGTTATATATATGTGTATGAATGACTGGAATTGACTCTAAGCTCATGTTAATTTAGTAAGGAGAAAATTTATGGATATATGTTATTGAGAGAGAGAGATCAATCACTAACCTGAACCATTGTTATATTCTATTATTTACTTATTAATTGATGATATCATTTATGTGATAATTAATTTTAAATATTACAAATAAAATACATATTAAAATATAGCATGTTATTTGATGACAACCATCTATTATATCCTATCAACGAAGCTCAATTATCTTAGATTCGATTCAAAATTATACACTCCTCATTTATTAATTATACCTTATATAAAAGAATTTAAAATACAAATTTTTCTATACACACCGCGTTAATTTCAACTTCAATCTTTCATCTTTAAGTAAAACTCTCTCCTCCATCTCACATGTCTCCATCCTTTCTGGGTCTTCAAAAAAAATTAAAGAAGATTTGTTATTGAATTACCCACAATAGGAAACTAAAACCTATTATATTGATAAGAAGATTTCACATGTTATTAAAATGGATTGAAAATGGACTACAAAAAATGAATAAATTAAATGAATTATCTAACTCTAGTGTGCCAAACATTTTGAAGATTATTCGCATCCATTGATATCGAACATTATTGAAAATATTCAATTTCTTCCAATTGAATGTTGATAATTTGTTCGATTACTAAATATTATTATGTAAATTCAACTTATGTTCGAAAGCTTTCGATTAATAGCAGTCGAATACACAATACAAAATTTGATCAAATTGAAATTTCTTTTTCAACGAATTCTAGAAACATATGAAAAATAAATCTTATATTACACGATTCAATCCAAAGATATCGTCATAATCTATTTTTTTTAATTAGAAAACAAGGTTAGAATGAGAATGATAATTGTGTTATTGTATATACAGTTTAAGAGATATCAGATACAAAAAGATAGAAGATGATCCAAAAAGAGGAATATAAATTATGGATAAATTTCATAATAAAACCCAATTTATAAATTACTTCTCAATTTTAGACTCGAATTTCAAAGTTTCTCAATAAGGGTTCAATTTAACAGGTTTTCTCAATTCAAGACTTGAAATTTAAATTGAGTTCTCAATTCAAAACAAAATTTCATTTTTTTTTATTTATATTTATAAATTTATTTATATTTCAATATGTATTCATATTTTGAATAAATTAAGTCAAGTTAGTGCGCTTTAAGAACAATTTTCATTCGATTTATCTTAATTTATACGAAAAAAAAAGAAAGAAAAAAATATAATTAATTTAATTCATAAAATATAATTTATATTAAATATTAAAATCGATTTTCTATACTTTTATTCATAAAATTAAAAAACTAAAAGAATCTTTATTTTTTTAATTGCATTTATTATATATATATATTAATACAAGTCGGATGAAGATCGTTTCAAAATTGTACAGACTTGTCTTTATTTATCTAAATTATAAATACATATTAAAATATAAATAAATTATGAATATAATAAAAAAGAAAAAAAATAAAATTTTATCTTGAATTGTGAACTCAATCTAAATTTCAAGCCTTGAGTTGAAAAAAAATATTAAATTGAGCCTCTTATAGTGAAACTTTAAAATTCAGGTTTAAAATTGAAAACTAATCTATAAATTGGGTCTTATTATGAGAATAAAAATTATTTAAATATAAGAATAATTTAAAAATTATTTGTGTAATTTTCAAAAAAAAAAAAAATGTATGGTGCGTTTAATGGGGGGTATAATAGTCCTACCCCATTTCCAATGAAATAAATTCTTGATTTCTTGTTGGAAAATTTAAATTGACGATTTAATTATTACCATTTCGGGCATATACCCAGGTAACGCATCGCGTAGGCCCAAAACGCCGCGTGCCACCACATAGCCACCAGATCCTCCCCCCACTGTAAATCCAATTAGGGTTTTACTGTTTGATTGCATGGGTAATGGAGACCCTGCAGACGCGAGTGGAGACTTGGATCAGAGATCAGAGGACCAAAATCATGAAGGTGACGTGGCCGCCGCCCTGGAGGGTGGTGGTCAAGTGGCCTTGGCACGACGGCCGCCGCGAGCACCAAAAGAAGATTCAGGAAGAGCTCGTGCGGCAGAAGAAGCAATTGCAAGAGTTGTGTTACGCCGTCAAGGCGGAGGCGATTCCCGATTTGCAGGAAATCTTGTGCTGCATGGTCCTCTCCGAGTGCGTCTACAAGGTGCGTTGCTCACTAATTTATGGTGGAAATTAAATTGTGCTGGTGGTGTTAACAGTTTTGAGTTTTTCTGGAATGAAGGTTTACGGCCATTTAAATTTGCGAGTAGGCATATATTTCAGAGAAAATTTGCGAGTAGGCATATATTTCAGAGCAAAATTGGTTGCTGTTTGACGTTTCTTCTTAGGATGCAATGTCGATTTTATTTCTTCCGATTGCTACTATAAAACCTTCAATACATTTTTACTCAGTTTTGTAGCCACAGGGCGCTGCTATAACTAGCTTGATTTTTAAAAGCTTTATAGGGTGGGAAAGGGAGTAAGATATAAGAACTAGACACTTGATTTGTCGCTCCAAATACTATTACTGATGATGGCAGCCTCCTGGACAAGCTTCGCAGTGATCTTTGTAATTTGTATGTAACTTTTCATTGGAGAAGACTGTTGAAGTTTTCCACAGCAATATTTGGATTTTAAACTGATCAAATTCCGAGTGCCTCTGCTAAATAGATTGTGTTAGAGGTACCTTTTGTAGTAGTGTCTGGTTTGGGTCTTGAAGAAATGATACTAAGTTTTATCTGCCTCTCTGTTTCATTGGACTATGGGTACTTGGGTAGTACTTTTGAGTTCTTGACATTAATATTCCTTCATGACAGAGACCTGCTGCTGAGATGGTTCGAGCAGTGAACAAATTTAAAGCTGACTTTGGTGGACACGTAATTTCTTTAGAGCGTGTCCAGCCATGTTCTGATCATGTTCCTCACAGGTGTTTTTAATGTAATATTTAGTATATAATATATGTTTTTTCTTATTTTCCACCATTCTTGTTTGAATCTATTCTTTACTGTGAAGTTTGTATTTGTAGTTTAATGTGCTGCACCTGTTAGTCTTTTTGGTGCTATTATATTCTACTTCTTAGGATATATAGCTAAGCAAGGTCATTTCAGACAGTTTATGAAAAGGGGTGTATGGTTGTGCTTAGTAAATTATTTTGTTTTTAGAAATTGTTATGAAGATTAAAGGTTTATGAAAAGGGGTGTATGGTTATGGTGGTTATACAATTTTGCCTCTCACATCCAAGCTAGGTTATTTTCGAAAAACCAAAATAGACAAAAAAGAAAAAGAAAATTTTAAATGGGTAGTGTCAATATTTGACCCATGATTTTTGCCTGATCTAGTACCTAGACAATTGAGTGAAAAGTCTCATCTTAAAGCTGAATTCGTTCGAGAGGTTATCACTTTTTATATACTTCCTTCAACTGTTCACATCAATAAGAAGGATTACTGAGTTTTGTGAGAGGTTTATTCACCTTTGAAGTCCATAAGACAAATCTAAGGTGTTTATATTCTGTGATTTGTCCATTCTTTCAAATTTAATCATTTATATCATCCTTTTGAAGATTCATTTAGTATATATCAATGCACGTGTTTTCTGTTGACTTAGCTTGATTTGATGCTTGTAGGTATTTATTAGCTGAAGCAGGAGACACTTTATTTGCTTCCTTCATTGGGACCAAACAGTACAAGTAAGGATGATTTGTACAATTTGGCCAGCTATTTACCTTCTCTCCAAGATCGATATGTGAATTGTGTTTTACTTTTTTTTTTTGCCCTACTTGTTATAAAGGGATGTCATGGCTGATGCAAATATATTTCAAGGTGCCATATTTCATGATAATACAATGGAAGATGTAAATAGGATTGAATCTACAGAAATTGACAATCAGCTGGGTAATGGAGACAATGGCTCAAGACTTGTTGAAACCAACCCTAAACAAACAAATTTTGCACCAAAGCCTGCGGCTCATCGGGTACGTAATGCACTCCCTGGCATTTTATTTTTGAAACTAAAGAATTTCTTCTCCTCTTGTGGTTCATAGTCTTCATCCAACTCTAGGGATTCATGGCTCGTGCTAAAGGAATACCTGCATTGGAGTTATACAGGCTAGCTCAGAAAAAAAGACGAAAACTGGTGTTATGTGGACATTCACTTGGTGGAGCAGTATGTCTTTGTTTTGAGTCATGTTGCTTGATCTAACTCCAGTTACTTGGTAATCATAAGTCATAAGGTGAATTTGATATCTTTGTCGATAACTTGTTCAGGTCGCAGTCTTGGCCACTCTTGCAATTTTGAGGGTTATTTCTGTTACATCTAAAGAAACTGAAAGGATATCAGTAAAGTGTATCACATTCTCCCAGCCTCCAGTCGGAAATGCTGCGCTTAGAGAGTATGCCTTACCATTCTGTTTACTGTTTCTAATAGTCAAACTTGCAGTCTCAAGCCTCCTGATATGTTTCCTTTCAGCTACGTTAATGGAAAAGGATGGCAGCATTATTTTAAGACCTATTGCATTCCTGAAGACTTGGTGCCTCGAATATTATCTCCAGCATATTTTCATCATTATAACTCACAAAACCTGTCTGAGGCAGCTAGTATTGAAACTTCATCATCAGTGTCAAAATATATGGAAGGACTTGAGAAGCAGAAGGCAGATAGATTGAAAGAGAATGAAGGGGAGCAATTGGTGTTGGGTTTAGGTCCTGTGCAGAATTCTTTTTGGAGACTTTCAAGACTTGTTCCTATAGAAGGTCTTAGAAGACATTTTGATAATAGGGAAAAACGAATTCATCCAAGTGAAGCATCTGTTGCTACTGATTCTGCTGCGACATCAATGCTTGATGATATAATTACTGCTCCACAATCTCTTGAAATCGAAGAGAGTTCTAATGGCATTTCTCTTCGGCCTTTACCTGAGAAAAGTGAAGATATTTCTGGAGTGAAAAATGAGAAATCATCTGGTGCTAGTAACAGCAGCAGTGGGAGCAGATGGCGAAGAATACCTTCTTTACCGTCATATGTACCTTTTGGTCAAGTAAGATTATTAGTTGATTACCTTTTTTAATTCTATTATCTGTCTACTTATCTGCTGTTATACTTATGATTGAACAATCAAATGGTGATGTTTCTTGTACATGCTATTAAAATTTTATGTTGCTTAGTTAATTTTTAATTTCTTATTCAATCGTGTTGTATTTTTTTTTAACAGCTTTATCTTTTGGGAAACTCGTCTGTGGAATCTCTATCTGATTCGGAATACTCAAAATTGACATCGGTGAGATGACTGCTTCTTCTCATCCCCTGCATTGCCAATTCCTATCATCATTCATCCCCTTCATTGAACATAATTTTGTGGTTCTTGCATTATGCATTAAACACTGTTTTTATAATCCTGTAATATTCTCTTGCTAATAATATTGTCATTTTCAGGTCAGATCTGTACTTGCTGAAGTAAAAGAGCGTTTTCAGTCACATTCAATGAGGGCATACAGGTCCCGTTTTCAAAGGTGATATTTTGAACTTTCACCTTTCGGTTTTCCTTCTGTTTTTAGCAGTTGTCATATGGAAATTATGTTTCTCAACTAAGGATTCAAGTGCATGGAGATCTGGCTCTTTTTTGTGGATAAATGATTTTCAAAACATTTACGCAATGTTGGAGTAGTTTCTGTTGGTTTGGGAAAATAAAATATGCAGAAAAAATATTGGGTTGTCGGACTGGAAAATGTGTTGGGAAATAAAGCTTTTTTGGATAGTTTGTTGGAAAAAATGGTCTGATGATATTCTTGTAAATAGAGTTTTGTTGTGGTTAGTGGAGAACATTAACAATTATTTAAATGTTATCATTAATAATTTAGATTTTGGGAGCACGGTAATATCATATCTACAAAGTTTTAAGAAACAAACATGTTTTCTAGAGAAGGAAAATGGAGAAAGAAAATGAGGCCAACTTGCACTAGTTAAACAGTTCAAACCTTAACATGCAGCTTTGCCAGAGTTTGCCCTCTCATTTTTCCCATGATACACTCACTCTTATAGAAATTACCATTTCTTGTAATCTCTTTGTATTAGTTGACATAAGCTTCTTTTATTTTTTTACAGAATCTATGAACACTACATGAATGAAAATGCCTTTTCATTCTTGGGAAGGGAGCAAGAGCTGCAATTTCCACATTTGCAAAAATGGCTAGGAATTTCAGTTGCTGGTACGGTAGAACTTGGTCATATTGTTGAATCTCCAATTGTTCGTGCTGCCACTTCTTTGGTTCCTCTTGGATGGACTGGTATTCCTTGTGAGAAGAATGGAGACCCACTGAAAGTAGATATAGCTGGTTTTGGATTACATCAATGTACTTTAATTCAAGCTCTGGTGAATGGTAAATGGTATTTTTCGCGACCTGTTTGCTACCTAATTTTAATGTTTATGCCATGTAGTGGCATGTTTATTTTGTTTTCTCTGTCTGAAGTAACATCACCTCTGATTAATTTATTGGAACATGTCAAGTGAATTTCAGTAGCACAAATAGCTCTATACCATTGTACATAATATTTTGTTGAGTTTCATCCTTTAAGTCAAGTCCTATCTGGTTTCCTTAATCTCAGCCTTTAACTTGGTAATACAGAGTAAATGTCCTTATTCATAGTTAATTTTGTCTGTTCCAATGAGAACTAACCTAGACACTTGTAGCTTATGTATCATGTAGGGTGCCGGTAGAACTTCCTCTTATGAAGTCAATTTCTGTACACTGTGGAGTGTGGACTATATTACTCACCCATGGCTGAACTCTGGCAGGTGCTCAACTACTGTTGAATCCTTTCCTTCTCCACCGACTAATTCTCCACAGCATGAATTACAACCGGAGATGCAGAAGGTGCGGATAATTGTAGGAGCTCCATTGAGACGACCACCTAAACATCAAATTTATGATGATAGGTTGATGCCTGCATTTCTTTCTATTGATCCAAGCTCTGTTGATGTGAAGTTGAAGCAGAATAAGTCCCCAGAAATGGAGGAAAATTTTATCCATCCTGATAGTTTGAGTGATTTTGTAATATTTTGTACAACAGATTTTTCAACTGTTGCCAAAGAGGTTCATGTTAGAACCCGCAGGGTGCGGCTAATTGGCCTTGAGGTGACATAAACTATCAGTCTTCGCATTTTATGTTTTGTTTTCTCTGTCATGCTTGTTATTGAAGTTATTTATTATGTAGGGTGCTGGTAAAACCTCTCTTATGAAGGCAATTTTGAATCAAGGTAGAACTAATACAACAAGTCTTGAGGCTTTTCCTATGGATATTGATGTTCAAGAAGGTATTGCTGGCGGTTTGCTCTACTCAGATTCTGCAGGAGTAAATTTACAGGTTTTCCCTATGGCTAGCTTTAGCATTTAGTTTGTATCCATTGATTAGTCACACAACATTATTCTGTTTCTAAGTAGGTACTTCATGAGTTCATATTTCAAGTTTAAGTGGTTAAGCGAAAGTTTCAGGTGCCTATAAACTATTGACATTCCTTTTTTAATAAATAAGATGAAACCAAAGTTTCAGGTGCCTATAAAATATTGACATTCCTTTTTTCATAAATAAGATGAAAACGATTTTTTCGGCAATCATTACCTTTGACTTGTCTTCAATCATTTCCATTAATCTCCAGTACCCATAGACATGATACATTTGTGAATAGCTTGACTGGTGATTTTCTTATTGCTATATGTACATGCATTCCTTTTCCTTTATACATTTCTAACATTTTCTTACTAATTTTCTACTTGAAAAGTACAAACATTGTCCGATAATCTTCTAGTCAAAAAGTTTACTATCTTTCAGAGAGTTAGGGTGACTTCAAATTATGATAAACATTTATCATAATGCAAATGCAAATGCAAATTTAGGGGAAAAAAAAAAAGTGCATATGAAGTAAGAAAATGCAAATGCAAGATTTCAGTGAGTCACATGCAAGAAATATATATTTGTAGAAAAATGTTCTCAAGTTTGAATTATTAATTAGTGCCTTCCCATGCAAAGCCAATCTTGCAATGAAAATATCGCAACCAGAGTTTTTCTGAACTTTTGAGGACATAACAAATGTCCACTATGCTGGGTGTAAGTTGAAGTTTGTAAGACTGACACGATTCAGTGTGAATATATACATATACATATGTGTGTGTGTATTGACTCTCTGTTTCTCCTTGCCTCTGATGCAGAATCTGAGTATGGAAGCCTCTAATTTCAGGGATGAATTGTGGAAGGGAATTCGTGATCTTAGCCAGAAAATAGATCTGGTGGTTCTTGTGCATAACTTATCCCACCGAATACCTCGTTATGGCATTTTGAATGCATCACAACCTCCAGCTTTGTCACTACTCTTAGATGAGGCTAAATCTGTTGGTGTTCCTTGGGTCCTTGCCATAACAAACAAATTTTCTGTCAGTGCACACCAGCAAAAGACAGCTATTAATGCTGTATTACAAGCATATCAAGCATCTCCGAGCTCAACCGAAGTTGTGAATTCATGCCCATATGTTATGCCAAGTGCAGTAGGCGACTCTCTGTCTTGGCATGCAATAAACAGTGTTTCTGAAGGGAAATCAGGTGGTCGGCGGCTCATTTCTGCTCCACTTAATCTTGTTCGGAGGCCTTTCCGAAAGAAACCAGCTGTTCTCCCTGTAGAGGGTGTGACAGCCCTACGTCAACTTGTCCACCGTGTGCTTCGCAATGATGAGGAAGCTGCTCTAGAGGTAAAACTTCATGGCTGATAATTTTTCCAAAAAATGCCTAATCACTAAAAATTCCAGAAATCTGCAAAATATTGCTATTTTGGTCAATTTTTTTGAAATGTCAATTTAGCCATGAATTTGTTAAATGTTATTCATATTTTCAGCTGGATACGTGTTTGTTGATGTGTTTGTATGTTTATATACAGTGGAAACCATATTGGATGTATTTCACATGGTGTAGCATCATGAGAACCTTTATACCCCTAAAACCAGATCTTTGCTTCTTCAATTTCAAAATAATCGGCCAAAATAGTAAAATGTCAAGAACGTCAAAAAAAAAAGGGTGATGTAAAAGGTCGTGGTAGTTTTGTTCTAGTTTGGGCAGGGTTGTCCAATGCATTGCGTTCTGGTAAATGTGGATAATTCTAAAATTTGTGAGGCTGATGACTGTGTAGGAGCTTGCAAGAGATAGAATATTCTTGGAACTAGCAAGGGAACGCGCAGCTGCTGGAAATGCTGATCGAAATGCATTAGCAAAATCCAACTCTTTGAGTGCAGCGACCGTTGGTGCTTCAGTCGGGGCAGGTGTCGGCATCCTATTGGCGGTCGTGATGGGAGCGGCCTCGGCCTTGAGGAAGCCATGACAATATAAGTTTCACATATCGTTTTTGTAGATGATATAGTATGTAGATATTTAGTCACGAATAATATATATGTATAATCTCTCAACTTAATTCTTCTCAATTTTTGAATGAGCATCTGCAATTACTTAAAGGATCAGTACAGTGTGCTCACATTGCACACTATTGAGCTTTCTACTTTCTCTTGACTGATATCTACCATCATCATTCTTGCTAATTGGGTTACTCCCAAGTCAATGCTTATATATATGTAATATATGGTACATCATTGATACATCATACGCATTCTTGCCTTTTTATTCTACTGATTTTCTTAAGTAATTTGTCTTGGTATATAATTTTATGTTTTATATAGTTTCTTACGGATTTTCATTTTCACTTGTTGGATTTTTCAGCTTTGGTGAACTTTTTTCTTTGTTGGCAGTTCCTCATCTGCTCTCGTTGACTGCATGTACGATGTCACACGAGAGAATCATTTATTGAGCCATACCTTAAATTTAGTTGTTTCCAAAGTCCAGAGTTATTTTACGAATACACTTGCCAATTTCCTCGAAGAAAAAAAAATTATATATATATAAGCACTATTTTTTCCTGTTTATTGCAAAAATAAATGATACACAGCCAGCAGCTGGTAGATAGAGAAACAAAGATTCACATCAGGAAATCATACACAATAGAAGAAGCTCATCCTGAACAGCATGAGAAAGAGCTTTTCTGTTTTGATAAGTCGAGGCTGACCCGATTGACAGATAATTCTGCTTTATAGGAGTCGGAGTTGAGAGTTCTCCGGCTAACCTTCTCGTATATCTCACGGATAACAATCTCAAACGCCTTGTTCACATTTGTCGAATCCAGGGCTGACGTCTCTATAAAGAATAATCCTTCTTCTTCAGCAAAACTTTTACCCTCCTCCACACTTACCTCTCTAATGTTCTCTAGATCACACTTGTTCCCAACTAGCATACGTGCAACTGCGGTATCCGAGTGAGCTACATAATCATTTTGAAAATTTTGATATATTAGTCCATAAAAATGGCAGCTTTAAAGAGCAAGATCCGAACCTGCAAGAAATTTCTAGATCAAAGGAAAAGTATCTTCTTCAGATCCCCTTTTGAATTCTCTACTTATTGCATAAGCCACATAAAATGTTAACAAGCTTCTCCAGATATGATTTTACATCCTTCCTAAAATGTCTATGTGATTGTATCAGTATGCAACTCAAATAATGGAACCTTTAAACCTCACAACCTTCAATTTACTGGATTTTCTTGATAATGGAAAAGTGATTCCACTTGCAATAATGTCTCATTTACATGAGTTATTTCAAGAAAATTTCAAGCAGACAAATCTTGCCTATATTAGACTCCATTTAGAATCGTAAACTCAACTTCTCTTTTTACACTAATTTACAAATATGAAATTCAATACTAGGTCTTAGAATTTCAATTGTTTCAAATACACTAACATCTAGACTACTTTACAATTATTGTTATTGTTAATGACTTACATGCTCTGGCTAGTTGCTAAAGTCTATTAGTTCAAATTCATGTGCCAATAAACTCTGTGTAAATGCATTTTATGATTATAGGTGAAGGTGTTGGTTGTACACCATGGTCTAACGACATTAACAACAGAAACCGTATCTTCCATGATAACACATGTATGCCTAACTGAATGCGTTGTAACTTTTCTGAAGTGCATTAACAACTTCAAAGGCACCGACAAGAAAAATATAAATTCGAGAGAAGTGGTGGTAAAGAAGTGAGTCGCTGATGCAGTAGAATACCTTCCTATCTAAAATAAAAACGAGGAGGTAAAAACTATTGTACATAAATTTCAATATCAGATACATTAGAAAAATCAGCATGTATAGTATAGCGATCGACAACTCCAAAGTCCAAATCATTCTAAACCGTACAAGAAATACTGTTCCCCACCATTCTGTCTACTTTGAAAACATATTAAGCAAAATCACTAGGAAAGCAACATAAGCTCTTTATCCTCATTCTCAAGGCATCAAATCAACAGTATATTATTTTCTTAGTAATCTAAGTTGAAGACCACAAATAAATATTAAGAGCATAGAAGATCACTCTAATTACAAGGCTAATTAAGTTTTCTCCACAATCCCATTTCAATCACTATCGAGTTTAATCAAACCAGCAAAAAAAAACATGAAACTCGGTAAAAGTAGGCATAAAAACGAAGACCACAATTCAATGTTTTGACTTGAGATCCATTGAGCTTGCTTGATTGAAAAGCTTCCTTCATTTTTTTCTTCTGGAAATTGACTGAATTATTAAAATAAATATACCAAACTCGACTCCAATTTGATTCAACCAAGCCACGTAATAAATTTCAACTCAATAAGAAACTGGTCAAGCAAAAAGCGAAGAGAAAAGGTGGAGAACATACTGGTAAGCTCATCGAGCCAGCGTTTGATGCTGTGGAAAGTGGTCTTCCTGGTGATATCATAGACAAGGAGAGCTCCGACAGCGCCGCGATAATAAGCGGAGGTAACGGCGCGGAAGCGCTCTTGGCCGGCGGTGTCCCAGACCTGCGCCTTGACCTCCTTGCCGTCGATCTCCAACACCTGCGTTTGAAATTCGACTCCAATTGTGGCCTTTGAATTGTGGTCGAACTCATCGCGAGCGAAACGGGAAAGCAAATTGGACTTTCCAACAGCAGAATCGCCAATCACCACAATCTTGAACAAGTACTCTTCCCCAACTTCTTCCTCCATTTCGCTTTCGATTTTGCTGTCGGTTACTGTATATCTACGCGCTGAAAGAAAGATGAAAATGTTGGATTTTTGTTTCTAATTTCAAGGAAGAAATGGTGTGGACTTCCAAGCCAGATAGAAGATCCTTTTCTCCCTCATTTTCCAATATTTAAATAGAATTTTTCTTTTTACAAATTTAATTCTTATAAAAATGAGATTGAGTTGTAAATAGTTCAACTCAATTCAACTCAATCTGCTAAAACTCCATCTGTGAAATGTTTTATGTTAATATTTGGATTTTCACTTGAGTTCTCACTTTTTCAAATTTAATAACTCTACTTTTACCTTCTTCAAGGAAATTATAAATACAAAGATCCAACATTTATGGGATAAAAATATAAAACACTTTAAGATATGTTTGGAAAGAGATTTTGTCGGAAGAAATTGTGAAAATTTTGAATAGTGAAATATAGATTGTTATAATATTTTATTATAAAAAATTGTAATTTGATGCTTATAATATATTTAATAATGATTATGTTTGTGATCCAAATTTAAATAAAAAATAAATATATATTAGAATTTTCAAGTTCAAAAAAGTTTTTGAAGCTACACTTTTTTCCTTATTTATTTGCACGTCCTCGCTACTTTTTGTAATTATTGCTCTGAAATTTGATGTTTACTTAACTGTCAAAGTATTAATATATATAATTTAGGTAAAGTCTAACCAAGTACTATTAGTTTATACTTTCGGAGAAAAAATTAGTAATTTTCTTCATTAGAAATATATAAAATAAAAAAATAAAAAATTATATAATACCGAATGAAACCCTACTATTAGTCAGCCTCTTGAGCTTACCTCCGCCTCTGCGCCGCCGCTCTACACCTACCGCCGCCGCTGCTCTGTCGTCACCTGGGCTTTTGATCGAATATTTTTATAACTGATTGAACAAAGTGTAATGCCGCTGAGCGTCAATCCTCCGACCCGATTCCGGAGCACCGTGCATTGCCGGTGAATTATGTGATATCGTTTACTCACAAAAACCACGTCTCTGCTTACTTGTTTGTTTCCTTCATCTGTTTTACGACTTTCCTGTAATGGCGTTGGCTATTGGATGCTGTTCTCTTAAAGCTAGCTATCGAGGTACTGATTTAATGCTGATTTATTTTCTAATTTGTGTCTTCGTTTGCAAATTGAAGTTACTGCATTTCAACTCTTTCTCCTGCTCAGTCATTTCCGTACGTTAAAGACGGGTGGAAAATATCGGCTTTAGTTTTTCTATATTATACTAAGCTTGTAAGTTCAATGATTTGTATAGGTATTTATATACTTTGTTGTTTTTGGCATATTTGTCGACGACGATGTGTAGAAGTAGAAATATTTCAAATCTCTGATGTTTTCTGTTGTCTTGCTTTTTGGGTTTTCTTTTGTCCACCCGTTGTGTTTGTCATCATATCAACATTTTTAACTCATCTTACTGTGTCTTTTGTTGTGTCGTTTGGATTTTGGAATATATTGCTTAAAGGTATCTCACCATCAAACACTGTGGCTTTATACTTAGATTACTGTTTGAAGAACTCATTTTGTTGGTGCTTGCTTAGATGAGTTTCTAGTGTAGCTTATGAGATGGCTTTGAGGAGGTGTTATGTGCAGTTCGAGAACATGTCCTGATTGGCTTCGACCTTTAATAAGAAATAAAAGAAAAGAGAACCAAAGGGATCGAGACTTAAGGGTCTCCCTGTCTTCACTTATACTTTAAATGTAAATATGATTTATTTCGGATGATTGATGCGATTTTATTGTTGTTGTTCTCAAGTTCATTGAGAAGGGATGCCAAAATGGAGGTCTCCTAGAGCAGCTGGAGTTCCCAATCTTCATCTTTTTGCCCTCATCTCTAGCCAGATACTTTTTATTCTCTTACTCAGCAGTGATGCTGACCTTTACAACTATCCTGCAGAAGGGATGCCAAAATGGAGGTCTCCTAGAGCAGCTGTGGTTCCCAATCTTCATCTTCCTATGCGTAGTTATGAAGTTAAAAACAGGTTGCTATCTGACCCACTTCATATTTTCAGTCGATCTTTTCATATTTCATTTGTACAAGTGAGATGAGAAGTTGTGAACCATATATTTGCAGGACAAATGTTGATGACATAAAGTCGCTTAGGTTGATAACCGCTATTAAAACCCCTTATCTACCAGATGGTCGGTTTGACATAGAGGCCTATGATGCCTTAGTGAATATGCAGATTGAAGATGGTGTGGAGGGCGTGATTGTTGGTGGAACAACTGGTGAAGGCCAGTTGATGAGCTGGGACGAACACATTATGCTCATCGGTCATACTGTTAACTGTTTTGGTGGATCGATCAAAGTTATTGGAAACACGGGAAGCAACTCAACTCGGGAAGCAATTCATGCCACCGAACAAGGCTTTGCTGTTGGAATGCATGCAGCACTTCACATTAATCCCTATTATGGTAAGACCTCCATAGGTGGTATGATATCTCATTTTGAAAGTGTGCTTCCTATGGGCCCCACTATTATCTACAATGTACCATCCCGGACTAGCCAAGATATTCCACCTAGTGTAATTCAAAACTTAGCAAAGAGCCCCAACTTGGCCGGTGTAAAAGAATGTGTTGGAAATGATCGTGTAGAGCAATATACTAGCAACGGGATGGTTGTGTGGAGTGGGAACGATGATCAATGCCATGATTCCAGGTGGGATTATGGAGCCACTGGTGTGATTTCAGTAACAAGCAACTTGGTTCCTGGTCTAATGAGGGAACTGATGTTTGGGGGAAGGAATCCATCACTTAATTCAAGTCTTGTGACTCTAATTGAGTGGCTCTTCTACGAGCCAAATCCTATTGGCTTAAACACGGCCCTGGCTCAGCTTGGGGTTGTGAGGCCAGTTTTTCGATTACCATATGTACCCTTTCCTTTAGCGAAGAGGGTGGAGTTTGTGAATATAGTGAACGAACTTGGAAGGGAGAATTTTGTAGGAGAAAAACATGTCCGAGTCTTGGATGACGATGACTTCATTTTGATCAATCGATATTAGTTGCAATCACATACATGAGAACTAGAATGTATTACTAACCAAGTTGTCTTGTGCTATGTGTTTCTTGAAACAATATTCAACATCTTCTTTTGTGTTGTTTTCTTAGTTTTTTTGGAAGGGGGAGGTTAAAGTCAATCTCCCTGAAAAGTTCATTACTCGATGTTTGTCAGACGACATTTTCTATTTTCTCAAATATATTCGAGTCTCATACCATATCTAATTAGTTAGTTTTATGTTACATTGCATATCCAACTTCATCAATACATGTTAAGGATTCATTAATGATGTTTGATGAGTAAAAATTGAATATGGTTTGGAGCCATTGTTGCGAGGCTGGGGTTATACATACCCAAAAAAAATACTAAACACATTCCAAAGTTTGTATTTTAACACCTTTCATTTTTTTATTTTTTTTAAATGGGGTGTGTTGTTTTCCATATATATATTTAGTAAGTTTTGGAGTGCATATCATCTCACCGTGGTCGTGAAAATTCACATATAGGTGTGAGGTTATGTTTGGCTGTGTTTACTTATTGGAAATATGGAATGACGTTTCCTTGGGTGGTTGCAATCTATTAAAGTATAGTGAAGGTGTTTTCACTTCATGATAATATGGAGTTGCCAAATAGGGAAAAAAATCCCATCCAATGACGAGTCATGCGTTTCGCCTATATCTAACCAAATATGGCTACTACTAAATAACTTAAACGATGTCTGTCCTTTCACAATAAATAAATAAATAATGTCTCTGTGAATTTCTGCATTAACTTGGTAAAAGTTAGACGTTTTTACCTTCTAAAATGGTAAAAAGAGTTGCTACAATCCCAATCAATCCCCTAGTAACCTTTTCTATATATAGGAAGAGTAAAACAATAATCATAGTTATTATTGTCATTATCACTATTATCATCATGATCATATTATTATTAGTATTATTATACTGGCTATTTTCTGGTCTAATAAATGATTAAAAAGGAACGAAGGTCTGCTTTTAAAAACATTTGATAGGAGGTTTTTTAATCTTTTTACCACTTCACATGGGTTTGAAAATGTATCAACTTTATTAGAAAACGACAAGAAGTGTAAATTTACTTGACAAATGTTGTTAATGCAAGAGTAAATTAAATAATTAACAAGTGAAAACAATTTAATATCATACATATATATATATATATATCCTGATTCTTGTTCTAGTATGCTTGTGGTGATGAAGAAGAAAGAAATGGTGGAACATGTAATGTTTTGTAATAAATAAAATGATGATGAGTTGGGGACCTCTTTAATTGGTTTTGCAGTACTGCATTTTTAGTCAGTCTCATTATTTAATTTAGCCCACAATTCAACCACAACCTCCTTAATTTCTTCTTTCTTCTTTCTCCTCTCAATTCCAGATTGAAAATGGCAGGTCCCACCTTGTATCACTTCCTCTTACTCATCATCCCATTCCTTTGTATACCACTTCTTGTACAAGGTATATTGCTTGCTTGCTATATCTTCATTATCACTATCACATTTAAATACCATCTTTATTAAAATCTCCTTTAATGATTCAAGCTTTGTTTTGATGTAATAATTTGAGGGATCAGTTTTTCTTGAAAGTAATCATTCACTCTCATCATATGTATCACAGGATCTAGAGTTCAAATAGCACCTAACAATCAATATCACAGGGTAAACTTGAAGGTGATCTGACAAAAACACCCTTTCTCATCACAATTTTATGTTCTGAAGTATTCATATTGTTCATACCAAATCATGTTAATCAATGCAGGATAGTTCAAAGAGAATGCTGATCGGATCAGTGGCACCGATTTGCACTTACAACGAGTGCAGAGGTTGCAAGTATCAGTGTAAAGCCGAGCATGTTCCAGTCGAAGGCAATGATCCAATCAACAGTGCTTACTACTACAAATGTGTTTGTCATAGGTGATCATGCACCTTCACATGGATTTTTCTCCAAATTATAGAAATATTATTTGCTAGAGAAAAATGTTAATTAAGTTTTTATGTTACTATGATTTGGAGCAGTGAGATATTGTTCAAGAATGAAGTTTAAGGATATGTAATTTGCCAGGTTGCTATGTTGTATGAAAAGGATGTGGCAATGGAGATTAACTAACTTGGAGTTTCAACATGTTTCTAAATAACTCTCTCTCTCTCTCTCCCCTTTCAAAAAATATGCATGTGCATATGGCTCCAACATAATTAACTAGGGTTTCTAGGATAGTTCTTATATTGTAAATTAAAGTTTCGTCATCATTTATAATTCAAAAAAAAGGGCAATTAAAGAAATGACAAGATTATTGATTAGTTGTTAAATAGTCTACATGCAATTAAAGAAATTATAAGATATTCAATCAAAAACATCACTATTTTCAACCATTTATTTAAGACATGTTGAGATATTTATGTATAAGGTGTAAATGTATGCTATGCTATATGTTGACGTCGAAATTTGTTGAAGGATAATTCCCAGTCGAACACTCAAATGTGATTGAATAAAGTGTGAAGTACAAAAAAGACTGGCCTGGAGCCTACTCGGACAATTTAGCTCGGCTGATCCTGGACGGTTAAAATGACCGGGCAGGATCTTATAGCATTAATTTAGAGAAATAAGCTCTCTAGTGCTGTTTACAGAATAAGAATTCGAATCCTTTACATGTTGAAATTGAATCTATTTATAGCTACAAAGGCAACTTAAATGATGGAGATCGTGGAGGTTGTGGAAGTTGAGTCCACTTTCTCATTGATTTTCGCTTATTTATGCAGCATCGAGCGGTTTCGTCACCCACAATCTCCTGACGGTTGGCTGTTGCCTGGGCAGCTATATCAGTTTTGGCCGGCTAGACTAATCTGTCGAGGATTCCTCCCAATTGGCCTGAACGGTCAGTCGGGGAGGATATTCAATGTGTCATCCTGGCTGGCCGAATGGAGTAATGGCTTTCATTAAGCCGTCCAAGTGCAATGTGTTGTGCAACTCGAATCGAATGTCCAACACTATAAGTTGTGTAAGTGTGTGTATCACATCTATACACATATATTACTCATTTAACATTCAAACACAAGATAAGAAGAAATGAATTGATAAGGAAAAAAAAAAGTTTTGAGGCTACAAAAAAATGACGAAGTGAGAATTAATTGCACATGGAGGTGGTCCGAATTCCAAAACCAAAGGTGGTGCAATGAGACTCCAATAACATGACTTATTTCACAAAATAATTTTCTTAGATAAAGTTTTACCATCTCAACCAAATATATTTTTATAAATTAATTTCTATTTTATCGAATATGAAGATTCATAAAGTGATGTTATAAGATTCATACTCTTCTTACAATTAATTTTTTGATATAAAATGGCACATAGCAATTCCTTATGAGCGAGCATTAATGGCTCCTTTCATGTGCTAATGATGGAAGAGTTTTTTTTTTTAATTAATAAAAGGAATGCCTATATTAATAATCAACAAGACAGTAATTATAGTTTTTTTTTTCCCTAGAAGTAGAGTAAATATACTTGAATTTCTAGTGGAAGTACACTATCATAGCTGTTCTATTATTTGGGCCTTGATTGACTGGACTTAGGATAGTGAGTATTAGTGGGCCTATAGAATGGGCCTACTACGACTGATATAAATATACTAAGTTAATCTTCCTACCAAAAACAAAACCTTAATAATTCGGTATTATTGAACTTCTGTACCATCTTTATATTAAGCGATGTTATTCTGTATTTTAGAAAATAAATTATCGACTCTTTAAATATGGAGTTAATTACGTAACCGTAATAAAGAAGTCATCATTTTGAGACAAATGGATATATTATTTTATTTTGGTAAGTAATAATGATGAAAGAATGTGCCAAGAAAAGTAATATAATGATGGAGCAATCTTTTGGACGGCTGCTAATTAATTCTTTTAAACTCATTCCTTAATCATTGTTAGATTTGCCCTTTGGCCCAATCCAAACAATAATAAGAGGTTCTCATGATTCTCTTTATCTAAGTTTTATTTATTAAAAAAATAAGATTTTGTTTAGATTGTGATTGTTAATATGATATTTTGATTGAATTTACGTATTCGTGAAATGTTTTCATAAAAATCATACTTATGATCAGTATATTGTAACATAACCTTTAATATTAATTGTTAATTAAAATTTTAAGTTTTTAATATTATATAACTTAAAGACTAGGAATTGCAATTCTTGTTAATTGGATTGGATATGCTTTTGATAGGTAATTAACAAGATAGTATTATTGGATCACACTTAATTATATATGTCGTCACTAAACGTTATGAGTTCTTAGTGATAGGCTTTTAAAATTTATACAGTATATTTTAATAAACAACTTAATATAACTTATGAACTTAGGAACCCATCAAAACAATCCTCATAAAATCTAAAATTGGTGCTAAAAATTATTTCAATTTTGGATTCAAGAAGAAAAGATTAAAAATAATTTCTAAACTCAAGATGACAATAACTTTCGGCTTTAGTTTTTAATGTTTATAACCCACTAAAATCCAAAATTTAATAAATAGCCCAAAGATTCCTTTTACAATAAATGCAAATCGAAATTCAATAGAATGCCTTTAAATAAATCCCTAGGATGTAACCCTTGGATTTTGAATTAGTAATTATTCTCCATGGACAAATATTAATAAATTTAATTACGCAGACTCGGCCCACAGCAAGGATTATTAAATTAGAAAATGAAACATTATTCTTAACAAAAGCCCATGACATGTAATCATGACACTAACACTTCTTGGATAGGAAATAAAGATATTTGCAGCCTTTCTTTTCAAAATAATATATTTTAATATGCACATTATTAGTAAAATAATCATCACTACCATTTAAAATTGACACCATAATGACCTTAATGGCTACCAAATTGTGCTGCCTATTATAATGAAAAATTTGTATTCAATCGGGACCATAACTCACATAACTTAATTGTAAAAATTCAATGTTACAAGATTTATAAAATGATTTTGATATATCTACTGTTATAAATAAGGATATAGTTAAACAATTAAAATCCAACTGCAACTTAAATGGATTGTAACTTAAACTTATTAGAGTTATTCTTATGAAATTGCAAGAATTATATTTGATCTATAAAACTCCATTAAAGTTTCTGGAATTCAGCCAACAATGATTTGTGGGTCACAGAAAAATGATTAAAAGTATATTAAACTGAATTAAAACAGAATATTGATAGCATAAAGTAGAAGCAAATTAAAGCATTATAATTTTTAACACTAAACACAAGCTATCACACTCTATATATAGCAGTTGAGTGGGGAAAATGACACACGGAATTAGATCAATAAGAAAATACATTAGGCAATTATGCTGAAGAGAGGGTACATGAGTACATCGGTATTATCCAACTCCGGCGTGGTGGTTGGGTGGTGGCGCACACGTGGACGGCGGAGGCGGGGCACGGTACGGCTGGGAAAGCGGCGGAAAGGATTCCGGCGGGTGGTGCAGTGGGGAGTGTTGAAGAAATTGGTGGCGGAGATGGTGGCCAATGGCCGCATCTTGGAGGCTTATTGCTATTCATTGCTCTTATTACGCCCCACCCTATTTCCTTTCTCTTGATTCTTTTATTTATTAAACCATCAATGTTTTCTACTTGTTAATCTATGTACAGGTGAGGATAATGATCAAATTTGGGTTTAATTTCTTTTTTTCTTTTTAAGTAAGAACTTTCTTCTCTTTCTAATTTTCGTGTTACAAATTTTCTATTTCTATTTACTGTTTAATATTGCAATTTTTATTTTCTTAGTGCAAATAGTAAAAAAAAAAAAAAAAAGAAGAAGAAGAAGAAAGAAAAAACAATTTTATCCCAAAGGAATAAAGGATGAGGGAGGCTAAAAAAAAAAGTAAAGAATAAATTACTGATAACAAAGTTGAATAAAGTTACCATTTTATCGAATTTTAGATAATGAAGTAATTAATTTTATATATGGATATTTTAATTGATTATATGTTTACAAAATTTATTGTAAATATATAGGTCATATATGATAGACAATGATAAATATCTATATTTATATGGACACTTTTTGAAATATAACAAAGTTGAATATTACAGTTTATCAGAAAGTATTAATTTGCATATTTTAACTTAATACAATGATTTTATAGATACTTTTAATTTTATATCACATTCATTTTTAGCAACAATAATCTATAAGTATTTTTTTTAAAATAAGACAGATGAGGAAATAAAACTTATATGATCCATATTTAGATATTGGCATTATTGATGTTGATACGCAGGAAATGGATTTGAGCTTAGTACAATGCAGTTATGATTAATTTTGAAAATGCAGTTTTATTCATTTTTTACGATCAACCCTAATAAAAATTGTGACTGTTACAAAGTAAGCCTTTGAGATAATTATATAATTTAAAAATTAATTAATAAGTAAATTAATTTAGTGGCAAATAGAGGCGCATGCAATGCAGAGAGGCGAGTGCAAAACATATCAATCAGCGGAAAAAATGGCTACTCTACTCATGGCTGCTCCAACAACTCTCATCCTCCACCACCACCGCCGCCGTCTCACTCCCCTCCCCCCGCCCAAAATCTCAGCAATGGATCATGATTTGCTCTCTGGATCAACCCGGACAGTGTCGACGCTCTTTGCAATGGCCATAACCGCCTCAAAAATCTTCGGTCCTTCTTCGCGGCGATGAAGGAGGCTCCGGCTCCAACGAACAGGGCGCTCACGGCTGTGGCTTCCGGGATTTTTAAATGGCCGGATGTTTACATGGAGGTATTGCTGGTTAGGGTTTTTCTGAGCTGGATTCGGAATATTCCGTGGGATAGTCAGCCATCAATTAGGGATTTGTGCGATCCCTTTCTAAATCTGTTTCGGAATATAATTTCTCCAACATCCCTTACATTGGGTGTCAGTCCCATTTTGGCTTTCGCTGTTTTGCTTGCCTTGGGATCCATTCTCAAGCCTGAAATCTGGATGCAGTAATTTGTGCGTCAGCATATTGGTGAGAATTCTGAATTCTTCATTGCTTAGAAGATATTGATTCTAGATGTTAATATATAGCCTGTTATTTGAGGATGAATTGATGATGTTGAAGAATTCTGCATCCCAGCTAATGTTTCGTGACGTGCCTGTTGATGTGTTTTAGTTTCTGTTCAAATTTGTCTACAATGCTACTCATCTCTGAGTCAACAAACAAACACAGGACTTCAATGTTAAACCAAACAATGAAAATGTACACACAAAGAGACATTAAGAAGTTGAAGGAGACATTAAAGAGTTGAAGGTTTCTGAATCATACAGAAATGACCTTCAGCTAGACGCTATCTAACAGACTAACACGGTCAATTTGCATACATTATGACTGCTTCAAAACAGTGATCGCCACACAAAATCTCGACTCCTGTTCTTGGTGCTTAAATAAAACATCATAACCTAGTTCATCTTCAACCAATATGTACATGGATTATATGAATCAACATGTTTTTAGCTTCTGCCAAAGTAAGAAGAGATTGTGGGTTGCTTATCGTTGGCACCCTTGCTTCTTTTATTGGCAGGACTGATATGCTGCCCTTTAGTTTCTGTAGCAAATGGCCTAGTATGACCAGAAAACTCCACATGGGCTCGTTTCTCTTTGACATCCGGAGCTTCTTTGGGAGATGTAGAAGAAAAATCGCTTGTGTTTTCACTATCATCTTTCTTTGAAATATATTGATCATAGTCATCCTGCCTTTCAGGTTCATCTTTCATAATTTTCTGATCAATAGGTTCGTCTTTCACTGATGATGGACTTTCAGGTTCCTCTTTCATACTTTCTGGTAAACTAGCTTCATGAGACTCTTCCTTAATTTGAGGATTTACTAGTTTCAGCACCTCTGTTGCACGTACGTCTTTCTTTGAGAAAAACTGTGAAATTGTCTTGTTTTCCTCTGTTTTTACCTGTATCTGTCGTGAGCCAGTAGAACTCAGTACTGATCACATATGATGTAAAGAAATTTTATTTTTTAAAAATGGAATAATCGATCCCTTGAGAAGTCCACTGCCATCACTATAAAGACAAAATGCACAATCTTCTTGCAAAAAAAAACAACGTTTGGCAACTCCAGTCAATACTATCATGGCAACAACCCAAACATAAGAATACATTTACCTCCTTGATGCACTCTGGTCCATCAAAAGAGAGCTTACCCATCGCAGGTGTCACTGGATACCATGCCTGTCAGAGAAGATGATATGTTTCAAACCATTGTTCATAACTCGAATATCAGTTTGGTTGACCCTTACCAGATCTGTTTCTTCATATGGTTTGAGAATTTTGTCAAGATCGGACAAGGATGAATCACTCAGCCAGCAGTCAGTTGATTCTTTGTTGCCCAAGATAACAGGCATCCTGTCTATAACCATAACAGATTCTCAAACTTTGACTGGAGGTAAAAATCCAGCACTTATTTTTACATGCTAATTGAGGTTGTGAAACATGAAATACTATCAATCATAAAATCAATCAAGGGCTCTGTTTCAAATTATAACAACCCTCAGATTTATTATTATTTTGGAGAGGAAGTGCAAACCATGAAGCCATGCCAGAGATGATGATGATGAAGTTGTGATGATGGTGAAGGTGTAAAGGATTTCTCCTGCATAATGCAATAGGAAAATAGCTTCAACACAGTAACAAGTTAAGCAAATGAATCCGCAATTAACTAAAACACATGGAAAACGGTTAAAACAAAACTCAAAGGTGTATGGAGAAAAACATAAAGAATAACTTCAGAAATATGTTAAGGAACTTCTGATACTGTAAAACATGTTCATATGTTTCACCTTCGGAACTTCTCCAGGAATCAAATAGAGCAGCAAAAACCAAGGGACGACCATCCTTAAAGTGTATGTAGTATGGTTGCTTTTTTGACCCATCTTTCTTCCATTCATAGAATCTGAACACAAAACAACATCCATGTCGAGATTGTACTAATAAATCCATGTAATAACTATATATCTATTAAATTATAAGCACATCTTCCACAGGTCTTTGACAACCAATTTTGGGTTAACTTGGAGCAAAAAGGTTCTAACTGTAAGCTATATAACGAAAACACGAATGTAATTGACTTATTATGCATGGTTAAATCATCTAATCACACATCAGGGCTATCTATCCACCCTGCAGTTTCTTTCTCTCCCAGTTAATCATATTCATTTCAAATGTTACTTTAAAATTTGCACGTTCCTCGAGTTTCATATAACAGAAGACTCTACAGAAGCGACTAAATGAAAGTGAAACCGGATAGTATAACATCATTATAAAAAAATATTGACACAACAGCAATGAAAGTTGTTCATTGTTTTTAATTTTTTTAATGGAAAAAAGAAAAGCAAAAGTAGACAAGAAGATATTCTTAGAATCTCAGAGAGCATACCCTTCAAAAGACACCAAACATCGATTCTTTGGAATAAGCCGACGAAAGGAAGCCTTCTCTCTAATCGATTCAGACCGAGCATTGAACTGAAAATGACAGCACTAGTGTAAGATTGATTTAAACAATAAAATTGTTGTAGCATTACGAAGCAAATATTTTAGAGCAGAAAAAATTGGAACAGATGCAAAGATATTATTAAGAAGCAATACCATTGGATTGATCAACAAAGAAAACACCAGGCACAGCCATATATAGTAAACAAATATATGTAAGTTGAAAGTAGATAAGTCCACAGGAAAATTTCCAGTTACCATCCTAAAGTGGTCAATTTTTTCAGTTTTCTTAGTGAAGCTTGGAATCAGCCCCCATTTCATGCCGTGCAAAACGACGCCGTCAGGATCACCATCATCGTCTCGCCGAACCACCGGCACGTTGAACCCCGGCGCGACGTTATACGATGGCCTGTACCTAATTAAGTTCCATTTTTTACTCAAAATCAACGGATTTATTCCCAAGCAAGTGATTAATCTAATATAATCTGCAAAACACGTAAACGTAATCATTAGGGATTTTAGGCAAGGCAGATATACCGGTCCATATTGAGGTGACGAACGGGCCGGGCATTGAGATGGCAGGCCCGGACGAAATCGTCGGGCCTCATAGTACACCGTCCTCTTCCACACATCGTCTCTCTCTCTCTCTCTCTCTCTCTCTCTCTCTCTCTCTTGGCGGGCTTTGTGTTGAGGGGTTTTGTGAAGCAAAGCGGGAAGAATGTAGAATTAATTTTAGGGAAGTGGAAAGTAACTTATGACCGTTGGATTTCTAATTACAGCGAGATGCTAACAACGCTCTGTTTGGAGTCATTAAAATAACATTCTCTTTCACCAAAAATATTTAAAAAAAAAACACTTTATTTCCTTGCAATAAGTAGGAGTTTCTTCTCTCCTTACAATAAGTTGTAATGATTGTTTCGTTTGAAGATATTGTTTCTTGTGTGTTTGTTGGGTGTGTCAAGATGTAATCATCACTTGTTCTCTCTTTTATTTTGCTTCCAATTCACTTGTTTTTAATGAGAAAAATAGAGATTCTTGGAGTTAGTCTGCATGCATATTGATATGGCCAAGGCCCAAAAGTGGTATCTACCTGAACCAAATTCCCATCACACCTTTATTCCCTTCATTCATTCTTCATTCCCTTCTAAATTCCCAATCTTCATTCAACATTATTTTACCAAAAAAAAAAAAGAAAAGCATAACATGTACCACGTGTTCCACCTCCATTTCTGCACAACTTCAGAAAAAGTAAAACAAAATACCAAAAAACAAAAAATCGATGCAATTTTCGCACAATGTTCATATCAGAGACTGAAAAATCATAGTACAATTATAGCATCATGAACAACTCTTTCACTTTTGAACCCTCAAACTCTGTTTAACAACAATCAAGAACATTGAAGATACACAATGATTATAAGTTTATCTTCTTGATGCAACCATATCGATGGATCGATAACAAGTTTATCTTTCATTCTTCTTGATAATAAGTTTAGTACATTGAGAAACCACACTATTAATACAACGACAACTATAACAATAACACTCAACATCAATATCGATTGACATATAGGTTGTTAAAGAAACCCAACACCAAGACATTAATTACCTATATACTAAGTAAATATCTTGCCTTGCCTCATCTATGTACCAATCCTTTATGACAAAAGTGTTGACTAAAAACAAGTGGGAAGACAGCTTGACAAGAAACTCCATGCTTTCTTCTGCATAAAAATCCAGAATTAATAGTGATAATATACACATGAAAGTAGTGAAAGCTCAATGGACTAAATGCATATATACATACCCTTTTGGCCTGGGCTCGGAGGAGCTCCGGTGAGATCTTGTACAAATCTTCGTCGACGGCTTTAGGCAGTGGCGCCGGCGAGGCTGCCAAATCACAGACCAACCACTCATCCTTGTTCCCTTGTTTCTTTCTTGGATATCCTGATTTTCCCTGCATAAACTATATCATCATATATAATAATATACCAATTAACATACAAAGGTAATCAAGAAATGGGATTTAATTACTCTGTGGCGAGGTACAACAATCATAGCAGGAGTTACAACATGGTTCTCGTAGAGATCACCAGCAACGTACAAGTCACGATCCTCGGAGTAACTGTATCGAAGCAGGCCTGCTTGTCTTGCAGATTCAAAGCACTGAGTGAATGAGAGATCATGGTTGCAATCCCAGCTCCCAAACGCTGGAACGTGTCTTCTTTTCAAGTTTAATTCCTGCCAAATAAGATGGAAGAAATCGTTGAGAAATATTCAAGAATGGGATATACTGAAACAGGAAAGTATATATGATGCTCACATGAATATCCATGGAGATTGAGAGATGAGTAGGAATTTAGAGAGGCTTTTGTTGTGGATACTTTCTAATAGGTAGGCATGGTGGTAGGAATTTAAAGGGAATGAGTGTAAAGAGAAGCTGGGAAATGGGATTCTTTACTTTAGTCTTTTGAAGAGGAAAAAAAATAGTGAATGTGAAAGGAGGAGAAATGTGGGGTTTATACTGTTAGTCTACAGATGAAAAAAGGGAAAGCAAAGAAGCCCAGATATCAAAGAATAACAGCACCACCAGACACCAAAGGTGATGAAGATGAGAGAGAGAGAGAGAGAGGAGAGAGAGAGTTTTTTTTGGCAGTTTTTACTTCAGCTTTAATAGGAGAAATCCTTATCAACTTTAACAGAGGGATCTTCTTAGCTTTGAATTGTACTAGTGAAGATGAGACGGTAGTTGAGGGGCATAGTATATTTCCCATGACTACTCCATTTATGGCCTCTAACTTTCATAAATTCCCACAAAGTTTAGCTTCAACTTTGAAAATAGGATTTTGTGTTTGAAATTGTTTTATAATACCATTTTGATTGCCCAACCGTTGGCATCTTAGTAAGGGGCGAACTAAGGATGAAATGTATTGACGGATATTTTCGAGTTACAGATATCTGCGGATGAAGCTTATAGAATTCAAATTTTATGATAAACTTCAACAATATTTCAGTGAAAATCTGTTTCATACGAAATTTGAACCCACATTACTGAAGGATTTCTTCCCACATCTTTATAGATCTTACCAACTCGGTTGTGTCTTTAAGGTGCTTTCAAAGCTCTTTATCTTTACAAATAGTGTATTTGATGTCATGACTACACATATGTATGTTGAAATTTCAAAATATAATATGGAACTTCTTTTGCAATGGAAGAATCTAATTGGTCTTTTAGACATATTTTTATTATTTTTGTGATATAGCTTGTGACAAATATAGTTGAAAGTTGATGATATAATATTCTTCTTTTGAATTATGAAATAAAATAATTTTCTTTTGAGGTGAGGAATTTTATTTGTGAGGATCTTAGAAAGTAAAAACAAATTTAGAGTAAAATGATGTTTATTTGTGATAAGCCAAAACAAATATTAGGATTAATAGTTGGGAAGATTGTTTTGAGAATTTGTAAACCTTGGAAAAACTAAAAATAAAACAAAAGTTAAAGACTAGTTTTATTTTGTTGTATATAAACTATAGAAGATGTAGTCTGGTATACAATTATTTAAATGGAGTTCATTTTATAAATGTTTGTTTGAAAATAAAAAGATCAGACTCCCCCTTCACAAAAAGATAGATGTATTAATTTCTTGATATTATTTCACATAAATTACTTGTGTAGAGTAATTAATGTGGTCATATAATGATATATAAGCAAAATAAAGATAATAAAAATTATAGCAATATCAATTATAATTTCTTAAATTCTCAAAAAGGAGAATTTTAATGATGAACATAAAAAAGATAGGAAAAGGCATCTTGCATAGACTTAATGAGACGAGGAAAGTGTTGGTAGCCATTGAATTGTCTCTCTCACCATATTGATTTGAAACATTTATTCTAGGATCTTGTCAAGATATGAAATGGTACTATATATGTCTGTTTTTCAAGTTTTATAGAGATTAAATAAATATTCAATTAATTAATATAATTATGTGTATATTTTGAAATACATGGTTCCACTTTGTGATTTAAACTAAAATACAAAATAAATTCATTATATATGTTGCTTTGCAAACTACGGTTTGCTTAATTTTATCTGTAGTTTTTATTGAAATAATAGTAATGTAGTCGACTTAGATGCATAACTATGTGTATTATGTACTTTCTCAATTAATTTCGTTAAATAATCAAATATACGATCTGAATGAATGATGATGAAGTTTTTTGTCTTTAATGAGTAAAACTATTTTCGTTTTTACCTAAAAAAAATAATCCTAAAGGTTACAAATTGAACTATTTTATAAGATATTCCCATCCTAATAGTTTGAAGATAGAGTAGTTGGACTTCATATATCACTTCTTATACTTTGATTTTCTTTTTGAATTGTATCCTTATAATATGTATTTGTAATTATTATTGAACTTAAGTTCCTATATTTTTATTCAATAACATTAATTGATGGTACTTTCATTTGCACTAAAATTTAATTCTTATATGAGACGTCACAATCAAATTTAATAAAAGTAATACTACAAGAATTAAATACTTAGAAACATAAATTTGCTACAGTTCTGATGCAAATAAAAGTACGCAAATATGATATTTAAAAAATAACAATATACTTTAAAAACTGATGGGAATTAAAAAGATAAACTAAATTTCAATAAATTTGAAAGAAAAAAAAAAGACGATGAACAAATTCATACCATTTGACTACTATTCATTGAAAGCCTTTGAAGGTGTTCAAAAGATTGGTTATCGAACATTATTAAATTATTTTATATTTTTTATCTGACAACGTCAACATATCCTCAATAATTACAGACCAAACAGAAGTTCACAATGTACAATCGGGAAATATTATTTTGTAAAAAATAAAAAATAAATCTTCTAAAAAAAAAGACTAAATGAAATAGGGGGGCCCATTTAACTTGGTATTAATAGAAAAGCGCTTTAAAAAGTTGAAATGCGCTTTTAAGCAAACCCCACATGCGTTTTACTTGGTGTTGTGGGCCTTATGTCTCCCATTAATGCTAAAGTTTAAATTAAAGTATTTATGATTTGATAAAAAGTTTGGGGATTTCTGTAATCCTATTCTTTTCTTAATTGCACGTGGGGTCCCTCTCCACAGACACATAAGTTAACATCTAACATATGTTAAAAATAATGAAATATAAATGTATGTAACAAGAAATTGAAATGCTCTACGAATATATAATTTACTGATTGTTTTAAATTTTCTCAAATTTATAGTAATATTTCCTTACTCCAAGTAATATTTTCTCAATCATCGATTCAAAATAATTATAGACATATACTAGAAAGCAAAATGAGTATTGCCTAAAAATAGAGAGCAAAAAAAAAATCTTGATTAATTTAGCTTTCAAGATAGTTGGGCCAATTAGTATGATTGGATTGAAAGCAGTCTCTGTGAACGGAGAAGGATATATTTATTTCAGTCCAAGTCCATCTATAACTGGGCTTGGCTTATTCAAAATAATTATTTTATTGAGTCGTCCAACAAATTTTGAATTACATGATGTAATTTTATATCATATAATTATACAATATAGTTTGCAGTATAATAAATTATATTATGTTTTATACGATACTAGTAATTCACCCGCGCGATGCGCGATTTATTATTTGTTATGGTAGTGTACAATTTGTAATTATATAATGAAATTGCTATATTATGAAGTTATTCATGCATCTTTTATTAGTCAAACTGTGTATAATATATAAATATATTTTCATATCTTTATTGATTTTTAAAGTTATATTTTATAATTTTAAAAAATTATTGGGTAAAGTACAGTTTCAACTTAAAAAAATAGAATTTGGTTAAATTCTCCCTATACATTAGGGCTTCCTTATGCATTTGTTTTTGGGTTGCTTGTTATTCTAAATTCAAATAACACAAATTGTATATGTTCTTCTAAATTATATTTGATAATATCAAAAAGTTGGAATACAAAATTTATAAATAATTTAAACGACGAACTTGAAAGCTTACATTCTATTTGTTCGTCTTATGTTGAATTTTTTTCATGGCTTGATAGATAATTTGATAAGTCAATGATTTTTAGAGTTAGTTATAAGTGACCAATTAACAATATAAGTTTTGAAATAATTATTTATATACAACATTTTTTATAATTACAAAAATTATCTTAAAATTTCTTTGAACTTTCGAATTGATAATACGAATAATTCTAGACATTAATTAATTAAAGTTAACAAAAAAAATTTAAAAACTTGAAAGCTTACATTCTATTTATTTCTATCTTTTACTAAAAAAAATTCATGATTCGATAGAAAATTTGATAAGTCAATGATTTTTGGAGTTGGTTAAAAGTGACCAATTAATAATAGAAATTTTGAAATATTATTTATTTACAATATTTCTCATAATTATAAAAAAAAAATATCTTAAAATTTTTTTAACTTTAAAATTAATAATGAGAATAATTATTGACATTAAGTAATTAAAATTAATAATAATAATAATAATTAACAATATATTATATGGGAAAAGTATCCTAAATAACATGAACAATCTTCTTGACAAAACTAATAATTTTTTGAATTTTTTTATTAATAAAAATAATGATGTGACATTTTGAGGAGGAAAAATGACATTCTTGTAATATTATCCAATTGTTTTGCTTTTATATAAGTATAGATAGTTTATAATACACGATATAAATCACATGGCTACACATTATGGGTTGGTAAAAATGAAATTTGTTTATGTTGGTTCATATTTAGTAAATTAGCCCATTTTCACTACTATTTATAATATGGCGATGACTTTATTACATTCGTATATTAGTTTTGAAAACTTGATTACTTAGCTAACGAATTTGTAGTAAAATACTTGGCAGTTTGAGTTTAACTTTCTTACATCAATCCTAAATTTACACCAAGAAAATATTTTATTGACTATCTATCTACACTCTAAAATAAATAAATATATTTACAGCAAGGCTTAATAGCACCAAAAAAGAGAAGAAAAACATGAAATACAAACTATGGTTTTATTAATGTCGTGCAATTTTATTTGACTTGTAAAATGAATACAAAACTAGATAACTATATAATGACAAATGCATAGATCAAAATGTAATCGAAGTTTGGTTACCTAACTCAGGTAAAACAAACAAGAAAGGAACAACAAATGGATGTCTAATCAAATTGAAGGATACTTAATTGACAAATAAAAGAAGAAAATTGAAACACAATTCATACCCTAACACATAAAATCTTTAATAACCACTAAGAACACTTGTCAACTTGTGATTCAATAATTTCCCTCCTAAAAAGAAAATAATCTTAATCATACACATGTCAGTATTTAGTAGCACTAGTTCAGTTCAAAACCCCTAATTTCTTATATCATCATCATAATAATAAATAATAAATAAAATCTCTCGATACATACATCAATATCATATCATATATGTATTTATAAAATTCGTGAATCAACTCTATATATTAAATTGTACGTAACGATATTCTTCTAAAAATTAAATTGTTTTAATTATTATTTAAAATTAATCACGAGACTTCATTTTTGTTTTTGTATAAAAAAAATTTCATCTATTTATATTCACCTTGTAAATTATTAATGTTGAAAAATCATGTATCATACAAATACAGACAAAGATAATATATATATATATACATATATATGTAAATTTATATTATATTCCATTATTAAATGAGATTATACTAATATTTGTTAATTACTTCTACTTATTAATTATTTTCTTCAATTCTATTACAAAATTAATATTAAAAAAAAGTGATTACATTCAATCGGGTCAATTATATTTTTGATAACCAAAATATATCTCAATTTCACTTTTAGTATCTCAATTTTAACGAGTTGCAACATTAGTACTCAATGTTTCAAAATATTACAATTTTGGTACATTCATCAGTTTTCCGTCCAAAATGAACAGAACTTAACTAACCCCAAATTTTTTGGAGGCAAAATCGACTTATTCTTCCCCCAAATTCATTCTGCAGTTCAAGCTTGCTTTAATCTCTTCAATCACTCTTTAATCTTCATTGGAATCTCGCATTTGAGATCAAAGCTGACCAACTAAGTCTATGAAGGGAAGGGCGATGTCAAGCAACATGATCGTACCCTTGGGAAGCCATGAAGTTGGTGGTCTATTATTTGCTACAACTGTTGCAGCAGGTTGTGGGAGATATATGCATGTATTCATTGATTCTTTCAACGGAGATGATATAATTAGCTAAGCTATTATATCATCTTGAGAAGAACACTTGCGTCCCAATAAGTGCAAATGCATAAGAAAAAAAGAGTCCTACAAGAGTTGTAACAACGAATAAATGAGTGAGCTTAGCAATATATACAGAGAAGCTTGACAAGTAGCAATGACAGTAGGTACCTGGAGCAATATAGTTGTTGAGAAATAAGACTAGAAAGATGACAATTGTGAATATAGTAAGATTTTGAAGCGCATTAATTCTCAAAACAAGTCATTCTTGAACCCCGTTTGAGCAAAGAAACACTTTGGCATCTGTATCCATTTTAGGTAGTTTGCAAAGAAGCCATCCACTACTCGATCGGAATGCCCTTATTGTGGCAACTCCAAGTGTGTTTCAGACGCGTAGTTCATAATTAGGGCTTTTGTTGTTCCGTTTATTCTCATCACCTCCCCTGCAGATTTTTGATAGTATCCCTTCATCTAAGAGAAGATTTAATCAACATACATTAAGGTAGAACTAGATTATCATAATATCTGAGATCTTTTTCCTAGTATTATTACCTAGACATATTTTGAGGATATCATTGCATATATGCCACAAAGAGGACTTGACATATCACTGAGGCTATCATTACAAATAAGCTTGAAGATCAACATTAATTCCTTCTCATGATTGTGATATTGAAGAAGATAATGGAAATTTGGAGAAAAAAATTACAAATGCGAGAATCCAGTGAAGATTGAAGAGTGCTTAAACAGATTAGGACAAGCTTGAATTGCATAATGAATTTGGTAAAGAATGGGTCGATTTTGCCCCAAAAAAATTAGAACTAGTTAAATTTCATCTGTTTTAGATGGAACAGTAACGGAAAATACCAACATTGTAATATTTTGAAACACTGAATACAAATATTACAACTCGTCAAAACATGAATATTGAAAATAAAATTAGAATATACTTTATATACCAAAAATATAATTTACTCCATTCAAATCCATCAAAAATATGGATTCGGATTCATAAGATTTAGTAGATTGGCGTGTTAAAGGAATCAAATTTTGACCGTGAAATTAGTAAAACAAAGAAACCATGAAATTAGTAAAACAAAGAAAAAAGAAAAAGCAATTCACGAGAAATCTACTCTCACTTCGATCCTAAAACCACCACCACAATCTCCATTAACTCTACTCTATCGAGCAAACCAATTCTAACATTCATATCCCTACTATTTCCATTCACCCATTATTAATCTCAACTTCATTATTTTTTAAAATAACATATGATATACTACTATACATTTATAATATGCAAATAAAATGTAAAGTCAAACATAATTAAAAACAATTACCCTTGTCTGAAATAACCTTATTGGAAACTGCAATAATTAATAACCAGTGCGCAATATCCTCGTGTTAAGGAGCTACAGTTAAACCAAAAAGTTCCATAACTGCAATTAATTGGACCAACTACTAAAGTTAGAGACACGCAGACGGCTAAGATCTGATCAAATATTGAACGGCCCTAAGCGGCCTCGCCGTTGCTGCACTTCTTAGGAGGCGTGCAGATTAGCCAAACGTTTCCGTACGGGTCCGTCACCTTCCCCACGCGCCCACCGCAGCAACCCACATCGCCCTCCGTCAGCTCACTTTCCGACACGGCGCCCGCCGCCACGGCTTTAGCCACTGCAGCTTCAACATCTTCCGCCTCCAAGCAGAATAGGCCACCGCTTACCGCAGACTTCACACTGCCAACAAATAAACACACACTTTCACAGAAAGAAAAAGGAAAACATTTTTGCGCTCATCAAACTATTTGTCCTTTAATTTCATGAGTTTTTTTCATTCTTTAATTTCATGCGTTTTTTTTATGCAAATAGTTACAAGGAAAAGTTAGCTCGCTCAATTCAAACATGTACATTCTCAGAAAAAAAAAAAAAAGGGGTGAATGATATACGACCGCGACGTTAAAAATCAGACTCGATAATTATATTAAGAAAATTCATATCCAGTCAGTCAAGGACTCAAAAAGTAAAAAAGTGAAAGTTATATTATCTAAAAAAAGAACAATTAAAAGGCCTATAAAAGAACGGCGCAAATATATACAGAATAAAATAGTTGCCAAATCCATGCAAACAAATAAGAAGACACATCATATAGTCATTTCATTAACGATCTAAAGGAAGGAATGATCACTAGTCCAAGCAAAATATACCGGAACAAAGATACGTAGTTTATCACTGGCTCTCAAAAGCATCATACTACGCGAAAGCCATTCAAGCACACAGAAAAGGAATTTGTATGGCATAGTCACAGATCTAACTAAATACATTAAAAAATAAAACGGAAAAACCATAACTCGGGATAGAACGGCAAATAAACGTGATAAAAGGTTAATATAAACGTACGGCGAGTCATCGGTGAGGTCAGCGACGACAATGATGGAAGATCCAAGCTTAAGTTCCGCAGAGACTACAAGAGGCAGCTCCTGATCCGCCTTTCTCTTAGGATGATTCACGCGGCTCACCTCCTCCGCTCCGAACGCCGCCTTGTAGAACTGTACGGCGTCGTTCGCCTTAGGAGCCTCCACCACGAGCCACGGCTTCACCGCCGAAAAGACCACCGTAGAAGCATTCGACCCGTTCTCAGCTCCAACCACAGTTTCTGCCTCCTGCGCCATCGTCTAAAAGAATGCAAATAGAGTACGAAAACCCTAAGAGAGAGAGAAAGAGAGAGTGAGGGAGAATGCGTGAGTGATGAACAGAAGTTTTGAAAGCGTACAGTCGTAGTAGTATTCTTATAGGAAGCTAGTAAGTTGAACCGCTTTTAGGGATAATTCCGGTATTAAAAAATTAATCTTTTGCGGGGTAGCCCCTCTTTTTTGTTTTATTTGCAAAATTACCCGTGGTAATTCCCCTTCAGTTTTGTCTTATTCACGATGGTGCCTCTGCTTTAACTGCAACGGGTATATTTTGTCATATAGTTTCCATCCAACGGTCGATAAGGATTCAGATGAAACTGAAACAGACATCTACCGGTTATTACATTTCACCTGAAATATGCAGCTTTAATATCAGTGAATTTACAAGCATGTCCTTTAACCCATATTTTTTGTTTTTTTAGCAACCTTTACTAGTTTTTACTTTTTACACAACATAAAACGGGAATATTTTCTGTGTGTCTCAAAACAATAATAATAATACCCCATAATAATATTTTCTTTGATAAGTTTCAAAGAATTAATATCTAACACTTTGGTCGGCCGTGACCAATAACTGAAATAGTGTACTGTTGGTGAAATAAGCACAATATTAAATTAATATTTATTGATTAAAAATACTTTGAATTTACTAAACATAATAGATGAATTTGAATATACTTTTACGTTTGTAGGATTCAAAACTAGACATGAACACTATCGTAGAACTTAATAAACTATATAAGATCAAAAAAATGAAGGAAAAAAAAAAGGTTATTCAAACTAGTGTGCATGAAAGTATCATAAACACGAAGTAACTAAAATTTAAAATATATAGCATGATCATAAATAATATGTAATGATGATGATAATAATAATAATAATAATAATAATAATAATAATAATAATAATAATAATAATAATAATAATAATAATAATAATAATATGTATGGAAATGAAAATAATAGTAGTCTATTTCTTCATGCGACTGAATTTCTTCATGCGCTGAATATACGCTATCTCTACTTTTTTTTTTTTTTTGTATTCTAAATATAATATATGCTTACATTTAATGATAATTTATGGATTCTTTTATAAATATAATTTTGTTTAATATATAACTTTTGGTATCATTATTTATTATATTTAACTAAATGATGGTAAGTTAGTAGTAAATAAAAAGAGCACATGAGGATAATTTTTTGAATTCTTTAAACGATATTTAATTTACAAAAAAAAAATTATGGATAACTTTATTTTAATTTGTAAGGACTATTAATTTATAGTTTGAAGTTTATTTGTTGTGTCATCAGGCGGTAATACAGAGCCGTCTTAGCTCAGCCGGTAGAGCGCATGGCTTTTAACCATGTGGTCGTGGGTTCGATTCCCACAGACGGCGAGTACTCTAATATTTCATATATTTATATTTATTGTACAAAAATTATTATTTTAGTCCATAATATTTTTCTGGCAGAAAAAATTGATGAAAAAAAATAAAATAAAAAAGTAGTGGATCTATTTGCAATCACACAACTCAAAAATGTTATTTCCCTCAAATATAGATCAATAATCCATCTCTAAGAGAGTGTGGGTGAATGAAGCCCAACACAACAATCTTTATTATTATTATTATTTTTTTCTTGACTTTTTTTTTTTGGGTATTGTTTTAATATATTAATAACACTCTAAAACAAATTGATGAAGCTGTCCTAAGAGTAATGAGCAACGGGAACTAGAAATTATTGAGATGACTCTAATTTACTATTTTTCAGTATTGTGAATGATTTCATTACATATATGACAATGGTAACAATGGCCCATGTGTGTTAATATGTGATATACACCTCAACAGTACCCTTTTAAAGATTTTGACATAATTGGAATTACCAACTTTTTTCCAATTTCAAACGCAATTATAGCAGCCATAATATGGTGGACAAAATTATGGTTAATTTGTAGGAGAATATGTCTTCGTTTGAATTTTTTATAATGTTTCAATCCCTCATTTAATATGATCTATGGCATCAAATATAGGGTTTGATCGATATGATCAAAAACAAGGAAGATTTAATTCAATAGTCAAATTTATAGCTGATGTAGACACAACAAAGAAATATTGATCCCCTGGTTATGACTTTCATCCAATATGTGTATTTAATTCTATGATTGTAAATTGTAATTTCTTTTTGTAATCGTATCTCATAATTAGTTCTTTCATTTTTTCAATATAAACTATTTAAGAAAATATTTCATATAGTGATCTATACTTTTATTTTTTTATAATAGAAGCAAACTAAACGCTTTTGCAGAAATTAATTATACATTTTATGTGTATATAAAAGGAAGATGTCTTCAGTAGTCCTAAATTTGCTGTATAATAATGTTGAAGGATCAAATAACAGAATATGTGTATTTTTACTTGAAAGTTAGAAGAATTTGCATAATGGATGTGATTCTTGAATCAGTTGAATGAACTAATTTACGAGTGCTCCAATTTATTTGATTATCAGATTCAAATTTTTTTACAACAATTTTAAAAATATATGAGAGGCAACTAATTAATTCTTTGAACAGTTGATTTAAAGACGAGATTAAGGAAACAACGACAACAATAATCTATAAAGAAAATTATCACCAAAAAGAAAAGGCTCAAATTACATATTGCATAATATAAACAATTAAAAAATAAAAAGCCCACCAAGACACGTTATTTATTCCAAGCCCACAAAAAAGACACTCAACAAACCCAACTAATTCACTTTGTATTTGTCAACTTGATGGGCCTTCCATAACCAAAATTTGCTTTGTCATTTTTTTCACCACTATAAAAATGTTAGATATATTAATACACAATATAGTTTAGAACTACAGTAAAACCTCTATAAATTAATACTCTATAAATTAATAAACTCTCTAAAATAATAAAATCTTTAGGTCCCAACTTGGGCCTTTGTAAAAAATCATCAAATTCGATAAGATAATAAGATAATAATTTTTCGAAAAATCCCTTTATAAATATTAGGTCCCATTAAAACTCTAAATTAATAATTCATAAATATTACAATTATAAATATTATGGTAATTTGCTAAAATATGAATCTATTGTTACTTGATTTTTCTTAAAATTTAAGTGCAATGAATTAATGTAAATATGTATATTTAAGTAATTCCAATGAATTGATATACGCATCCATGAATATAATAGTTAATTATATATAATGAATTGATATTATACATAAATATATTTAATTAGTTACAAAGAATTGGTTGATGTATGAATATAATCAATGAAACATATATATGAATTCATTTATTTTCAATATATATGTACTAAATTTGCTGAATTTAAAAAGTCTCTCTTTTAATTAATAAAATATTAATTTATCGATATATTAATATCTCTCTAAATTAATATAATTTCATGATCCCAAGGTTATTAATTTATAGAGGTTTTACTCTATAATTCTGAAAAGTATTTGTAAAATAAATAGTATATATGTATGATTTCTTACATCCTACACCCGGTGTATTACACGTGGTAAATCTACATACATGCCACGTGTCTTTAATTCCAATTTTTTTTCTTTTTCATTATACATTTTAAGGATAGCTAATCAATTTTGATAAATATGACGTAACATGTAGAGATTCGTTCAGAACAATGCATTAGGTACAGGATGAAAGATACCATGTATAACGTCACTATGTTGCCTAAACAAATTCAAAATAATGTTTAATTAGTAATTAGTTGCTTAATAAGTAATTAATTAATTAGGACAAGGTACAGCTGTCAAAGACCAATAAGACAATAATAGTGGTCCTCGCAAATTGAAGGGTGTATATAGATGCATGCATGCATACTAATAATTTTGAAGATTCAATTTATCAATTAATTTTTAATTTTTAATTCAAATTTTAAAATTTTTTAATAAGAGGTTCAATTTAATATTTGTTCTCAATTAAAAACTTGAAATTTAGATTGAGTTCTCAATTCAAGATAAAATTTCATTTTTTTTCTTTTTATTAAATTTATAATTTATTTATATTTTAATATGTATTTATAATTTATATAAATTAAGACAAGTTCTTACAATTTTGGAACGATCTTCATCCGACTTGTATTTATTTATATATATATATATATAATAAATGCAATTAAAAAAATACAGATTCTTTTATTTTCTTAATTTTATGAATAAAAGTATAGAAAATCGATTTTAATATTTAATATAAATTATATTTTATGAATTAAATTAATTATATTGTTTTCTTTCTTTTTTTCGTATAAATTAAGATAAATCGAATGAAAATTGTTCTTAAAACGCACTAACTGACATATTGAAATATAAATAAATTTATAAATATAAAAAAAAAAAATTGTCTTGAATTGAGAACTCAATCTTAATTTCAAGCCTTAAATTGAGAAAAAATGTTTAATTGAGTTCCTTATTGAGAAACTATAAAACCATGACCTAATTGAGAACTAATTTATAAATTGGGTCTTGTTATGAAATTTATCCAATAACTTTTTATGTAAACCATTATTTTAATAATTAGGAGATGATAATTAGTTAAGTGGTCTTAATATTAAACAGTTTTGATGTATATATATATGTCAATCCACGACCAAATCTTGACCCTACCCATGTTACACCTATCCATGCGTGTGTTTTTCTCATTAGTTCCATCATCTATTTATTATATATAAAGGGATGGAGTCAGAATTTTTTAACGATCGAGCAAAATATATTCTTTGAGATATTTATTAAATTTTTTAAAATTTGAAGATGACGACATTTATAATTTTAACTATAATTACATTATATATTTATATATACGGTAATTCCGTCGGTCGCCGCAGTCCCCCTAGCTGTCTCTCTTTTTATATATATATATATATATATATATATATATATATAACACCCATTGTTCATGATGTGCATGCAACTCATTTCGTATTCACATGCATTATGTATATGTAAATAGACGTGAGATTTAATATATTTTACAAGTTTACCATTAGAACTCTCTCTCTATATATATAGGTTGATAAAATTTGATCAATTATTATATCATAAAAAGCTATGTGTAATCCTCGCACCGGTTTTATTTATAGTAGAAAAAAATATACTTATAGCTATAAAATGCATATTTGAATTATACTTGTAAAACATACTTATAAAACACATACTTATAGCTGAAAAACACATACTTATATCTGTAAAAAATATATTTGAATCTCGTCGCATATAAAAGAGTCTCACAAAGACCAAATGTTAGTATATATATATATATATATATATATATATATATATATATGACTATCAATGAATGAAATAAAATAAAATATACGAGATAACTAAATCATTTTAATATTAAATACAACTTCGTTTATCCGATCCCATGATGATATAATGATTATTCAATGCCGAAAATTAGCTTATTGCTTGATTCATTAAATGGTTATAGACTATCAATTTTATGTAAGTTTAAAGATCATATACTACCAACTAACAAAGTATATATATATATATAGCAATTTGTGGCCTAAGATTTGTAGCATATGGGATATGGTCTAAAGAAGAATCTAGCTAGGGTAACAAATAATTGCTTAAAATTCTTGATATATCATTAGATGGTTGACAGCTTGCAAATCATATAATTCAATTCATTCATCCTTCAACTACAAACCCCAACTACTGAAATTGCATATATATATATATATATATATATATATATATATATATATATATATTGCATGAATTGAATTTGTATCTCTTAGACGGAGGAATATTGTTATGATAATTCATACACACATCCAGTGTGTACTTTTGTAGGGCAGCGAGAAACAAGTACTGTGTTACGTTGTTTTAGAAGGCTCAAAAGGTACTTAAACGAACTGTATAGAGTTTAACATATCTATATTATGTAGTATAAACCAATTAAAATCAATTAGCTATATAAAATCGAAGAAATATTGTCTTGTATATTTTTTATCAGTGTTTGGTTCTCATATATACTTTAGTCATATCAATATCATCACTACATAAGCATGCATAGATTAAATGACATAAAATTAAATTATGTATGATAAGATTGTGAATATGTTAACATGGAAATTGGAAGAGTCCAAAGCAAATATTAAAGGATTAGGTGACAATGGCTTTTCACAATGGCAAGAAACTTCCAACAAGGAGGTTAAGCCATATATCTCCATTATTTCAACAACTTAATTAATTATGCACTAGTAATGAATGATTTAGCATGAAATTTATTTCAATCTCCAAAAGGATTGTATATATCTTTGATTTTGATTTGCTTTCAAGATAGAAACTTATGTGGGCTCTATCACTTAATTAATTTATTTTCAAACGTGCACACACAAACCATCAAGACAACATTAATTTAACTTTATTTGCAATTAAAATCAAAAATGAAGGATGCTATCCCCCAACTCCTAAACAAAGTTTCACTAACAACATAGTTTAGACATATAGGAATTCCTGTTAACCTCTCACATATTGATTATACACAAAGACTTGTCTGAATTCATCTCACATATATATTTTTGTAAAATGAATAATCGACGTAGTATCCATTTTTATAAGTTAATCGTTTTTAGTTCATTTACTTTACTGCCATAAAAGAACTAGATTTATTTATATATGTGCATGTATTTTAAATACTACACTTGATAAAATTACTTGGTGCAGTATTCATGGTGTGAATATTTGTGCTTTTGAAATGATGGATTCTATATACTTCATTTTGTATATGATCGATTTAAACATAGTATGTATATATATATATATATGTGTATACATTTGAGAGAGAGAGAGAGAGAGAGAGAGAGAGAGAGAGAACAATAATGGAGCCAAAAGAAAATGAAAATGTAGCATCATTTGAAGAGGGTAATGAAACCATGTGCAACCATATGGTAGTTGGCACTCATCCAACCCCACAAAAGTTCTATCTTTCACCTCTATATATCCTAAATGAAAGTGAAAGGCTGAGACATGTATATATATTCATTTGCATAATTTTTTATTTCTAATTTATTCTACTCATTTTGTCTACCTCATCTTGAATAAGACTTTAATCTCTAAATAATACTTATCTGAACAATTATTATTCAAATAAAGAAATAATTGACGCCAACTATTCAATGTAATTAAGTACATGCATAAATTAATATTATATTGTTATGTTGTTTGCATTTCGTGACAGATAAAATCAAGCATATGTGTCCATGCATGTAACTTAAAGTGGAAGGAGAATTTATATCTACAAAATAAAATAAAATTCAAACATTGTGTGTGAGATATACGCTTTATAACTTTATTTTTATCAGATATATTATTTGGTATTGTATGTTATTATTTATCAATCAACATAAGTGCATGTTATATATGTTGTGTAATAATGTATATGGAAAATGATAATGCTATATCATAACTTCATCAGTCATCATATGCATCGATAGATTGAATATTTAATTAAATCATGATTTAAAAAAAGAAAAACTAAACATCAACTCTAGAGATTGACTTTGAAGCCCCCTTTCTAATTAAACGCTCATTTTCAATCCGTCCTTCCTCTTCATACCTATACCTCTCTCTCTCTCTCTCTCTCTCTCTCTCTCTCTCATACACATTACATAAAAGAAAATGTTATAAATAGATCTTGTGGGATGAGAAGTACGAACTCATAGTAGTGATTCTTATGAGCAAAGGAAACCCTTACCTCTAGTACTAAAATCCTTACCTTGAGCAAATTAAGTGATATATATATATACTTACTCTCTTAATAAAACCCTAAATTATTTGTGTGCATATACTTGTTCTCCATCTCAATGAAGAAAAGTAGCAATATCCCACCCACAAAAGCTAGCCCCCTCAAAGCCAGGCTTGCTTTTCACTTTCTGAAAGCCATGAAGAAACTGAACAAGAATCCATCATCACCATCCATGGCAGACAAGGACAAGAGATACCATGCAATCAGAGGTGCAGCCTATGCATCCATGGCTTCTGCAATCGGGCCGCGTAAGGCATGGAGTCGGGCCATACTCAGAAAACATAAACTGATGATGAAATCTGCAGAAAGACGAAGTCATGTTCGGAAAAGGATGAGAGCTGGAAACCCTAGAAAAGAAGGGTTGAGTTTAGGACAGGAATTAAAGCATCTTTCAGAGGTGGTACCAGGTGGGAAAGCCATGGATTCTTCCAAGCTCTTGAATGAATCAAGTCATTACATTAAGTGCCTCACTGCCCAGGTAGAGATCATGAAAAAGATTCTTCATTATGCCTCAACATAAATTACATATATATATATATATATATAAACCCTAGAGTACTTGTGAATTGAATATAGTTTCAATGTCAAATATTGAATAAGTACTTTTTGTTTCGTCTTATAATTTATCATATGAATCGATCTTTTCCTACACCTAATATTCTGCCTATATATATGTTTATATACACACACTTTTGTATGTTGAAGAGATTGCAGAAAAGAAACAGGTGGTTAATTTGTATATCAATTTAATTACCCTGACAATGTAATATAATAGGGTAGCTTGATATATATATATAGGTTTATGTATTTCTTGGAAATTAATGCAATTCAATATGGTGTAGCTCAATTTAATAATTTCTCTGTAATTTTACTGAATTTGATTTCATTTCAGTATGGTTTTCGATGGGAATATCTTGTCTTATATGTCTCCTTACTAAATTATATTACCAGGAAATAAACGATACTTGTCTTCAATACTATCGTGTAGATTGGTATATATATACAATTCGAATCTTCCATTTCATACTATGAACAATATACCATTACAAATGTACACGTTTCATTTAAAATTAATTTGTGGGAATGCAGAATTCAGATACAATATAAATTACTAGAAAATAATCTTGGAATTTAATTTTTTTTTTGAAAACAGAAAATCTTGGATGCTAACTAAGAACATACAGGTTCAATATATATATATGTACACGTTCTCAAAATAAAATTTCATCATTTGTTTAATAACTCGGTTTCAAGTTTAATTACATTTAATTGATCTGATGAGGATATCAATCTCATCCTTCTAAGTTGTTATATACCGGGTAAATTGCATGATGTGATCAGTTACTTTAAGTAAAAGGATTAGAAAAATAATAATATAATACATATTATGACCTCTGTTGAATTGGTGGGTGAAGCTATATATAACTATCCATAAAAGAATCCAAATTGATTTAAATTTGAGTGCTATTGTAATATATTCATATGCAATAATATTTAATTAGGAAAATACTTTAATTATAATTTATTTTAAGATACGATAAGGAATTATTAATGTTCATATATATTTTTCTTCTTTAAATTTCTTTTTTAAATATTAATTTGTTACTTATGCAATTAGGAAATTGATCCATATATATATATATTATTGTATTTATATGCAGTTTATACATGATCGGTTTTATCAAAATTTCGTATGGAATAAAATATCAATTTTTGCAAGTTTTTTTTTGTTTTTTTGTTTTGTTTTTAATTTCGATAAATAGTGGCAATTCATAAACTGTCATATGTGATTCATCAATAATTAAATATCCTGTTACTTTTGATTTCACTTTGGCAACATTGAGATGTGAAATGGGAAGGGAATTTCTTGGGTTCATGCCAAATCTAGACCAACATCTTGAGTTTTCTTGTCAATCTATCAGTTTTATGTCAAAATATTAAATTGGAATCATCATTTCATCAATAAATTATTTAACAAAATAACAAAACAATTTACAAAAGGATGCCTCTTATACAATCAATTTGGCAATTCGACATAATGAATCATTATTTTACAATCAAGAAAAAACCGATCAATATTTTAATGTTTCGAGTAAAGAAAAAGTTGAGAGGTGTATCAATTTTCAAAAATAAAAAATAATAGAGAATTAAATATATGTAATATGTTTCCTTTAAGATTTCGTAAAACAAAGATGTTATTTTGAAATGGATTAACATTATAAAATAAATAAAAATTACACAAAATAATGAAGTAGCTTTGCACCAATTTGGGTCTAAACTATTTGCATGATTTGAGCTTTAGCCTTTATGAATCGTAAAAAGCTTATAAACCCAAAGGAATGAGAAGTCCCTATACAAGCCTAAATTTGTAATTAACTATTTTCTAAAGGCCCATTCGAGTCATTGTCATAAACCCCATTTCTTGCCTGCGTCACACTCACACCTATGAATCTCCTTCTAGTATTTTTTTTGTGTATAACATTTATTGATGGTGTTAGAAATATATGTGTGTGCGTGTGGTATGTAATAACGAATTTCAGATGATTAAATTGTTTGTCTTGAATTTTCGACCCAATTTATGTCATCTACACGTAGCACATATTAAATATATAAATAATGTCCTTAAATCTAATTTCCTGATTTTCCTAGTGATTAGATCATATTGTAAATCAAAAACAACTCAATACCATGTAATCATATCAGCAAAACTTATATGTGACTTTCTATAAATTAGATAATATACATAAAGAATTTATAAAAAAATCAAGTGCAGCTTATGAAGAAAATCAAAGAAAACTTTACACGTGATCATCAGCCTCTCACTACTTCACAATTTGCCCTATTATATGGTTATATCTCAACTCCCATTTATATGGTGAACTATACTAACAGTGTTTCGAGACAAAAAAAACGAGCAACGTGGTCAAGCACCAACGGTTGAACCAACTTGTGGAATGAGACGATTTGCTAAGTCTTGGATTCTATATCCACTGCCCCAGAACGAGGCGAGACAAAGGCCCATGATAGCCATGGCGACAACCGAGCAAGCAGGGGGGACTGCTTGAGTGGTTCCTAGAAATTGGGTAGCAAGAAGTCCTGCCAGTGTTGAACTTTGCATTCCGGTGCACAATGAAATTGTACGAGAAACTTCTTCCTCTAATCTGTCAACACATTGTATGACTGTTAGCTTTTCTTCTAGCAGGGAACCAAACATTTTGAATGAACAAGAATGAGATATCGAGATTTGAGATCAAGTAAATGTATATAACACATGTTGGTCTTTCTACTTCATGTACTGATTATTACGAAGAAAGATTGAAATTACAGGAAAAACATTACAGACTCTAACAGTGAAACCATCTACAGAATCCCACAACATGGTCAAGTTAGTTTTTGGAGACCAGAATCGAACTCGATTTGAAGGATATGAGGTGGTTGTTTTAGATAAGTTTCCATTAATATATTCCTTGGTCGGGGTAGATTGTTGTATTTTGAGGTTCCAAGTGACCGAAACTTTTAAAGAACTAACAGAGCTGGAGAACTGAATCTGGTATTACTGTGGTGTGCGTCCGTGTAATGGAATGACAAGCAAGTGAACTAAATGTGTAGATCCAAGACTCATAGTTGAGATATATGAGCAGAAGATCCAAATGGTTCCAGGTGAAACCAAAAGGTCTAATGTCAGAACAAATCTGGAGTAAATTATTGATCAGCTTCTGTTGTAAGAATCATCAATAGAATGACCTCAAATCATAATTGCTCATTAGCTAATCACCCCCCCCCCCCCGAAAACTTCCCTTATGTTCATAATTTTGGTTGATAATTTTACAGATTGATCTAAATACCGGGTCCTTCAATCTTTTTCAGATCATAAGGAAACCATAATATCAAAATATACTTGCCTCAGAGGTGGAATTTTGGAGATCCAATAGCCCAAGGTAAATGCCGCTGCATGAAATGATAGTACGGGACCAACCAATCTCAGGCCTTCGGTGGAAAGGATTTGGTTCCTATTTATAGCAAGAGGGCTTCCAATACATATCGAAGTACATATCATCGCAACAAAAGGCATCACGGGTTGTAGAACTGAAACAACTGATTTGGCATAAGTGTTGAGCACCAAGCCAAGAGCAATGGGAGCAAGAACTACCTGAAACAGTATTGCATGAGCTAAATAACTCAAGAAATTTCATTATCCGTCTCAATTTCTTCAAAATAAAGTATAGAGCATCCACACAAATAACAAAACTAAAAATTTCAGCCTCTATTTTACAGTACCTGCAAAATTGATTTTGACATGGCAACAGCATCAACTGGTACGACTGAGCCGATGAGAAGACCTGTTAAAAGAGGAGTAACAAGAACCGATGCAATGGTTGATGAGCTCGTCAAAAGGATGCTCAAGGCTACATCCCCTTTGCTCAAGAAACTGGCATAACTAGATAGCTGAGCTCCTGCAACACATGACGTCAAAACAAAGCCGGCGTAGAACATCGGAGATATTCCTAAGGTCCGTGCCACAAACACCCCAAGAGCAGGTTTAAGTACATACTGAGCAATGAATCCAATGGATAATGGCAGAGGTCTGCAACAAACAGAAATTCGCTTGGTTGGTATGCAAATCATTAGCATACTAAGAATGTAATCTTCTCTCTCTCTCTCTCTCTCTCTCACACACACACACACTCACTCACTCACAAAGGGAAAAGTATAAAGAAGAAGATGTAACCTCTTAAATGCTAAAGCAAAATCATCAACTGAAAGTCTGATTCCAATGGACAACATAATCCCTCCAAGTGCTGGAGCATACAATTCTTTTGACACCCTGCAGGTTCCTCTATCATTTACAACAAAAAAAAAAAACAAGAATATACACCGCTTAAGAAAGCATTAACAAATGTAATACCAATAACAACAATCGAAAAATTCAAGTTTTTAACTACTGAGCTATTTATGCATTGATTAAATGAAAGTTCTTTTAACTTTGGTCTACTCAGTCAAGATTACTACCATAAGTGCAAGTTGCATTAAATAAACACGCAAATTGCAATCTGAAAGACAAAAAACACAAACTAATAGTATATAATTTCGACTGAAGAATCATTGCTAGAGTATTTATAAACTGGCCAGATAAATTCTGTCAGTAAAATAATCAAGTAACCTTAGTTTATAAGCTATTTGTCAGTTTTTTAAGTATTAAATATAAACAATTAGAAAAAAAACTATTTATTTTCTTCAACTTATCTTTATCCTTCACAACGCAGAGTTAGGCAAAAAACCAATCATGAAACCATCACAAGAATCTAGAAATTATCTATAACTGCAGAAAAAGTTCCAGAAACAAAAAATCAATCAAAGCAATAACCATAACTGCACTCACCAAGTGAAAGTGGACGGCTTGGAAAGAGCGGCTACGGCGGTGAGCGCCACCACAAACGGAAGCAGCGCCGATAAAAATTGAGAGGCATCAGATTTTACTTCAGCTTCCACCGCAATTTTGGGGTCTACACCGAATGAAAGCAGCGTGAAATTCCCCTCTCGTTTGTGCAAACCAACTCTTCCTATGAAAGGCGATGAAGTTGAGCAGGCAACGGCAACCAGAGAGCCTCCTTTGACATTCTTCTTGTATCTCGACATTAATTTCGGAGCCAGAGAAAAGGAATTGTTCTTAATGCTAAAATGAATTCGATTTTTGGAGAAGGAATTGCGTTGAAAGAACAGAGTATTGGGAGCGGATTGGAGGCAAAGACATGGAGCTGGTGACATTTCTTGTGAGGGATTTAGGCGGTGATAGTCTCCCGCCGTCCAAACGTAGGTATTCTCCGGCGAGTGGACGGTGGTAGTGGTGGTGGTGGAGAAGCGATAGGGTACACGAGAGTCCTGACTGTTTATTTGAAAATTATTTATATCAAAAAGAAAAATGTAAACATAATAATTAGCTGTAGGTCGGATGGACGGTTTCATTAGGTATAGTATCATAATTATGGGAAATACCCAATTTTTATAAAGTTTGATCCTAATTTATTCATAAATATAATAATATATTTCTAAATAATTTTAAATATAAATTTTGATCTTAAAATTTTTTTTTTTTTTCTCAAGTCAACTGATATGTGGGCCTTCAATTGATTTGTCGACTTCCATTACTTTTTGTCACTTGCTCACTATTTTCGCTCATTCACTATTTTCACTCATTAATAATGTTCGAAAATTGCATTAGTAACTAATTTTCAAAATAATAACTATTAATAAATAGTAACTAAAATTAATATTTTCAAAACTAATAACTATTAATATCATTAACAAAGATACGAACACGATAAAAGAAACACATAGTACATAATACATATACAAACTGTAGAGAAAAATAAAAGAAATAAAATCCACCATTAGATCCTCCATTTTTATTATCAACCATTACCCAAATTTATAATTAAAGTTTTTGAAAAATGACCAACAGACCTTAAAACACGTCTTACTTTATAATTTGTTCATAATTTGTTCAAATTACCACTTGGCAATAATAGTGTATTTTTAAAAAAAAAAAAGTTAAAAGAAATTTGTCATATCACAGTAAAATTAACGCTCACAACCCAAACTATGAATTAGATAAAATTATGTTGCATTCAAAGGCATGATCGAACTGATAAGATTTGAGGTAATTGAGAGTTGTTCATCTCTTCCTAATTAAAAATAGAAAAAATTATGTTGAAACATCACAAGAATAAAGGTTAGAGATTGATGAAATGAAGGTTTGTTAAAATCAGATTAAAGTTAAGTTAGTGTTGTCTATTCATGTTCTTAATGGTTGAGGTTATTTTAGGCCATAAACGAATCAATCAATCATATAAATATCATTCAAGAAGTGGACTTCACCCTGATAAGGATATCTTATGAAAAAGAATATAGGGTAGAGACGAGTTGGAGTGTAATATCCCAAAATAAAATAAGTCAAATCCAAGTATTCGCATCAACTTTTATTTAGTTTATTAATACAAGAATAAATAAATAAAAATCCTTTTGAAGGCAATATGCACCTATGTTTATAATGATATTACTCAATGCATATAATGGAATTAACATAAAGATTTTATAAATACTATATTTCATAAAATGACGTGACCACAACGCATCCAACAAATTCCAATTTCCAACTTGGCCATTTGATTTTTGTTTAGATAGAAATATTTGCTAATTTTAAAAGATATTACAAGTCCAGAGATAGTCCAAAACCAAGCAATGGTTCACTTTAAGTATATGCCAAAAGATCAAATAAAACATCTTGGAAACAATTAAGTTCATTTTGGTCAATTGAGGTTATAAAAGTTCTTGTATTACTTACAAACCGCGATTTAAGTGCAAGATTGGTTTGAGTCGGGCCCACCTACAACGGCAGTTTGATTCGTTTAATTTCTATAGGAAAAAATTCAATACATTTTAAGTTTCCAAACAACTCTTGTTTACTTACAGGGTGTATAGTGCAATGATTTTAAACAACATTATTCAAACTAACTTTTGAATGATTTTATATGTCATGTTAGTGGCTAACAAAATCACTATCACCCTCTACTACTACATGTAAGAAGCACAAAACCATCTCTTGTTTTGTCCTCAGAACAAGAGATTGAAGCAAGAGAACTATATGCCTTATTCTTTCTTCAGATCACAATGTCGTGTAACAATGTCAAGATTACAATCCAATGCTTTATAAATTGGTTCTACGAAAAACCAAATAAGGAATATGAAACAGAAAAGGAAATCGGACAATTTTATTCGTTATTTGATTGAAACAAGTATAACTAGCCATCTAACTCTACTCATACCACAAAAACAAAAAGGGAATCAATTTAACAATCCTGCTCATCCTCCATATTCACAATCACATTGTAGCATCAAATTTATCACCTGATTGCTCGACCATGGCAGCTCCCATATGGTCCTCCTCTCTGTGTATCGTGGAAAGGATTTGGAACGACTACTCCATAGACTCAGTACCACTGCAAAGGCAACTGCAATCACGCGTACTAGAACAAAGAAACATGATAACTAGAGCAGAGTCCGTCTAGTTTTGTACATACAAGAATTCTAAATCCATAACATGATTTGATGAAGTGTGCATTACTACAATGCTGTCCTAGCAGAATTATCCTGATCAAGCCCATACTGGAGCGGCTCTCCTGAACCAATCTGACGAATAGAGTTTGCATCAATTAGAAGAAATATCGAAAGCAACAAAATAAAATCAAAAGCAGCCATACTCAGAAGCATTTCAACCATATCATACCTCAATCAGGACAATGGATCAAAACCAATGTATTACTTCAAATTTTAAAATATCCAAATTTGATTTTTTTTTTTTAAATGATCTTGAATTGCAGCAAATGGTACCTAATTAATACAAAAAAAAAAAAAAGCTACACAAAATCATCATCAAACTTTCTTAGATTGTAAATCACTTAAAAGGGACTCCAAAAGATCCAAACTTTTTTGCAAAAAATGGCAGTAACCATATACTTCAATTCAAACCAACAAATTCTTACTTTCTAACATCTGCAACCACAAATTAGTCCAATACTATGAAAAACTCCCTTTTGCAGACAACGCATTAAGACATAATAGTCCAAAGAAACAACAAATAAACTCCCAAGAACAGATCACACAATCATTAACCTTAGAAACAGACTCCACAATTTGACTTCCAGTTTCAAGACCCGGACCCGGAACAGCCAAACAATCCCTTGGAGTTTCAAATGAAGAGAGAGAAAACTGCTTAGAAACAACCCCGACATTGAAGTATATCAACCCGGAGCTGGGAACATCGACCCGGATTTCAATCACCGGAAACCACAAAAACAAATCCCGCGCCGAAATTCCCGACAATTTCTCGATCAGACCGTACCCAAGAGTGCCCGACACATCCATGTCGTAGTGAATCTCATCCTCGAACTTCGCATTGCAAGCGTGATCCAAGTGCACTTGGAATTTCCCTGAATTATCCAAGCTGAAATTATTGACCCCTTTGGGTAATAATCCCATTGGCAGGCCGTGACTCTTCAATACCTCATATATTGATGATTCTGATGATTCATCACTGTTTGCTAGTGAACAGATTAAGAGAGTAGCTAAAACATGGCGTAAAGATAGCATTTTCCTATTCCAATTACCTGGGGCCAAGGGCATGAAAGCTCTTAGGGTTTTAAGGGAGGCGAATGGCGGCGGCGGCAGCGGCGGCGGCGGCGGCGGCGGCGGAGAACACAGAGGGGATTGGAGAGTGATCAATTATTGGTGGCGAAGAAGGGGGAGTGCAGATTTGAAGCACGTGGTTATTGAGGTTTGGGAAATAAAGGGTCAGAAGAGGGATTCTCGATGTGTTGGACACGTGGTGGGTTTTGCATGGTGGAGGAGTGATGGAGTTGGTAGGCGTGTAGCAGGAGATAGGCTTCCTGATATGCATGGAAATAGATAGAGCGATAAGTACGAGAGAGAGAGAGAGAGAGAGAGAGAGAAATGATGTAAACAAGGGAGATAGATCCAAGTGGTTGAGGACTTACCATAGCAGGATATGCCTTCCACTGCTGTGCCTTATTGGATCTTATGCCTAAATAGAGTCAATCCATATCATTCTCCTTACCAAGTTTTTCTAATTATATCCTAAATAACCAACATAAAAACATAACTGCTCTACCTTAAATAATCAAGGAAATTAGGTCAAAGTGAAAATTAAAGTAGTGATGTACCTTAAAACATACCTAAATTTTAGCAAAATAAAGTGCACATGTTAATGATGAGAAATTAAAAGATTTTTATGAAGGTATATTACCGATTTCCATATTTTTTTATCCTAAATATTTAAAAATAATAATTTTACCCTTATTAATAAAACATAAATATTATCTCTCATCATATTTGTCAATAACATTTCACTATATACATGTGAGTAGAAGGGTATTTTTAGACTTTTCACCCAAATTGTAATATAAAATTAACAAAATTATATGTTGAAGGAAAAAAATTGAACTATTGTATCTTTTTATGAAATACAAATAAAGATAATCTTCAAATAAAATTGGATAATTCTATGTTTTAAAAAAATTATATTCATGTACCCATAACAGTTACATTTTTCATCTTAGTAAGGATTAAAATTTTAGTTTTTTATTGTTTCTCACCCTAATTGTAACCAAAAAAATTATATCCGTTACTCTATTTTCATTGTACTAATACTTACGAGTTACAAATATAATTTCCATTTCATAATATACACCATTTGATATTGAAATTTGAAAAGCTAATAATGTGTCTAACAAATTGAGTTGGATATTTAAAAAAAAAAAAAAGTTTCTTCGCATTGCAATTTTATACTTCACTCTTTTTTTCCTTACATGAATTAATTATAATGATGTTCGAAAAGTAGTATACAAAAGTTTCTTTGTACACCTTTAGTTTGTGTTGTGAAATATTATTATCATCACGACATCAAATATTTAGCCCAAGTCATCATCCATACTTGAACAGATTTATTTAATATTAAATATGAGGTATATTATTTGGAGAATGAAAATATACTCTCAAACTTTATTATCATATTATCTAATTGAGCTCAAATAACTTTTTAATGAATGATCTCAACTTGAGTATTAAGTATTTTTTAATAACTGACATTCTTGTTATAGTAAACGTATAAATTGTTATACACTACATGTAGATAAGGATATATGACTCAAATTTATATTGATTATCTAGTGGAATCAAATTCTACTTATCTAAAATTTCAGTTATCTTTATTTATAGATTTAGAACAAGTTTGGTATTTGGATTAGTTGCCACAAAAAAAAAAATCATGATTTTTATTTTTCGACATTCACAATTTAATAATAACTTTAAATTTTTGCAATTTCAACAATGATCTTTTGAAATTATCAATTTAAAGCACAAAAAAGTTTTCAATAAGAAACCCATGAAGCCAACAAATTTTGCTACATAAGATGACAAGTGAGTCCAACACATTGCACACTATTTTGAACCCAAATATTTTATACCTTTTAAAAGGGTATTATTTTTCGTTTAGTTTTTTTTAATCTAAATGGTGTTTATCGATTATGTTGTTAGATTAAATATTTTAATCTAACAACAACAACAAAAAAGTAGATTTGAGATTTTTAAAAAATATTTTAACTTAATCTAAATGGTGTTTATCGATTATGTTGTTTTTTTTTCTATTTAAATTAAAATCAATATTTAAAATTTTAAAATATACAGAAACATTAAAACTTATTTAATTGGATACCCACTTACTGTTCAGGTTATGGACTTTACTTTAGGTCAAATGGATAAGGGTGCTGGCAGGAAAGTTGGGCTTTTTTTTTTAATGGCTTAAAGAATCTATTCATACATTTTTATTATTATATTTATTTCAAAATAGGTGTTCTTTAATATTATTTTACTAAGATTAAGAAATCATTTAATATGTATAAAATGATTTTCACACAATATATAATAGGTATAATCAATGGATCGATGATACATTAACACTATATAATAGTCTAATATAATTATTAAGATATTGGAAAAGTTGGAAAAAAAAATAATGACACTTCTTGATAAAAAAAATATAAATAAATTGAAATAATTTGTATTTTTTAAAGGTACAAATATCTCAAGCAGACTCCTTGTTAGATACGTTAAACCGGTTGTGGCCTGCCAGGCGATCCCATTTAAGAGTAGGTCTTGTGTGAGACCGTCTCACGGATTCTATTTCGTGAGATGGTTGGATCGAGTCGAATATAATAATTAAGTAATATTTTTATTAGGTAATATTTTTTTATATTTCAAGTAATACTTTGTATTATATTATTTATTATATATGTAAAATACAAAAATATTACATGATATATAGAAAAGTATTACATAATATATACAAAAGTATTACATATTGCATGAGGAGAAGAGAGCATCTGAAAGCCCTAGAATCCGTGTTTTTTTTAAGACCCGATCCGACCTAATTCGGGTCATATATCCTATAATACAAAAGTATTACCTGATACACATAAAAGTATTACCCGATACACATAAAGTATTACATATTTTCTTATAGTCTGACTCAACTTAAAACAAAAGTATTACCTGATATATATAAAAGTATTACTTGATACACATAAAAATATTACATATTTTTCGTATGGTCCAACTCAACTCAAAACATATCTTATAATACAAAGTATTATATAATTTCTTATGTTCGACCCGATCCGTCTCACAACATGGGATCCATGAGACGGTCTCACCCAAGACTTTGTCCCATTTAAATGTTATGTACATTTTGATGCAAAATTTTATATTTAAAAAACAAATATATATATATATATATTTTTTTAATAATTTGTTTACTCCGAAGCTTGATATGATTAGAGTTATAATAGAGATTGTTTAAATCATTTCAGGTGAAATTTATTTATTACAAAACTCGTTAAAATGAATTCAAAATCGTTAGAACTAGTCTGTTTAACATCTCTATTCTCCATCTCCACACTCTATGGAGAAGGTGGGTTGATAATTTATTGACACATATTGTTTACTTATTCATTTATCTAAAGAATATAAAGGCAACACAAATGATGAAAAATTTGGAAATTTGAGTCACCCAATATCAACACAAGTGTAATGAAGTTTGGTTAGAATTTTGGAAAAATGAGGGTGATTTTACAATATCCATTTTCTTAAAATTGAAGAAGTATAGATAAATGTGGATATTAATACAAATGGATATTTTTTAGAAAATGATTTTGTAATAAATTTTTATTAACATATTACTTTTAAAAAATATGTATATTGTATACAAATAATATAATTTTACCCAAAATTTACACTTATTATTTTAAATAAACATATACGGTTATACCTACCTTAATATTTGAAGCATTTATTTCTAAATCTCCAAATCCACTAATTATGTATTAAAAATTCACATAACTTGTTCATAAAGAAGTTGAAAATAAAAGCAATATATTCCAAATTAATATCAGTTCAAACATCAGTTTATTCCATATATGTTAAATCTTTCCTAAAATCCTTTGGAGCGTGTGAGAGAGAAGTGACCATAACTCACTATCCTGATATCATCACACCAAACAAGGAAAAAATTATTATCTTTCCGCCCAATTCTCTCCACCATTTTCTTGGCTTGTAAGCAAACATTTGTCGAATTCAATTCAAGATTTTGCTTCTTCCTTTCGTTATAACCCCACTTTGGTGTTGTGAAAATCAGGAGATAATATAGTTAATCTTCTCCTGATTTTCCATATCCAACATGGTTAACACTCGTTTTTTCTGCTTTTTACCATTCTTCTTGATTCAACTTGCATTGATCTTCAATCCAGCTTCATCCGCGCCTGAAGCTGCTCTAGTTACCACGATTCCTGGTTTTAATGGCAAATTCCCCTCCAAACACTATTCTGGGTAAGAGAAAAAAGAATGTTTTATTGATTGTGTGCTGATGTATATTTAAAGAAAAATTAGTTATTGATTTCTTGTGGGATTGCAGGTATGTGACTATAGATAAAACTTATGGGAAGAAACTGTTCTATTATTTTGTGGAGTCTGAGAGGAATCCATCTACAGACCCTATTGTTCTCTGGCTTAATGGTGGTCCTGGGTGTTCCAGTTTTGATGGATTTGTTTATGAGCATGGTAATGTCAGCTTTATTTTATAGATTTTGAGTTGGTTTGATGCTATATGACTTGGTTTGTTAAAGATGTTAAAACGAAAAGATTATGAGTTTGGGCCTTTTTTGTAGAAATTTCTATTGTAGGGAAAGATTCCCTAGTTTGGTGGGCTCTAATTGGAAAGACGTTTGGCCTTATCTTGGTTTCAATTTGCACTTGTTGTTTGGTCTGATGTTTAATTTGTAAATTGATTACACATCATGTGTCATATGTTATTCATGCCTGTACATGATAAAGGAATGCATCACTGTTGATCAGTTTAGTTATTATAAAAATTCGTTTGTGAAGTTTCGTATCTTGATTTCTTGGTTGTGTGTTATTCTTACATGGCAAGTGAACTAGCAATGACTTGAATATTATTTTTGTGTTCTTCCTTCTATCTACTTCAGAGTTCAATCAAGATTAGTTATTTTAAAAGTTTGACATTAGATAGCAGTAACTTTGGTTGATAAAGTTATAAGGATCTGCTTTTGAGCAATGATCTATTCAGAATTTAAAGAAAGAAGAGAGAGATTGCTTTCTTTTGGTTTCCATCTGTCGATAAAATAATTTTCTCGTGCATTTTAATCGCAGGCCCCTTTAATTTTGAAGAGGGAAAACCACGTGGTAGCCTTCCCACCCTGCATCTTAATCCATACAGCTGGTCCAAGGTTAGATTCAAAAATTATAGATCATTTATTGTTTTTTAATACTATTTATCAAATGTATTTTACATCTATTACAAGATTCAACATTTAATGGCACTTTTTGTCATTTCAGGTATCTAGTATTCTATATTTAGACTCCCCTGCTGGTGTTGGATTATCTTACTCTGGCAATGAATCTGATTACAATACAGGAGACCTAAAGACTGCTTCTGACTCGCATATATTTCTCCTCAAGGTGACAAAATCTCTGCATGGTATTTATAACGTTTTTGTTGAGTTCAACTTTAACCACCTATAACCGTTTATATCATCTGGATAGTGGTTTGAGCTCTACCCAGAATTCCTCTCCAATTCATTTTACATATCTGGAGAATCATATGCTGGAGTGTATGTGCCAACTTTGGCTTATGAAGTAGCAAAAGGTAATTATTTATAACATATGAAGTGCATCTGTATTAATAATGTTAGAATTGATTTGGTTATTGCAATTCTGTAGGATTGGATGCTGGTATAAAGCCTGTGCTCAACCTTAAGGTATTGTTACATGTATTAAAAGTTCACACCTTGCGCATGGTTTTGGCAGCAAGTAAAATGTTAAATTACAGGGGTACATGGTGGGAAATGGAGTTACTGATGACGTGTTTGATGGCAATGCTCTTGTACCCTTTACACATGGAATGGGCCTTATTTCGGATGAACTTTATGAGGTATGTGGTTCTATTTCTTTTTGTTTTTATTTTTTAAAATTTTAAGCAGGTGCTATATTGATTCGTATTCAGACATTCTGTTTCGGTTTTATGATCGCATTGGTGTTGCTTGTTGCTTATTGATTATTAGGAAGGATGCTATTTTTTTTTAATATGAGTTTTGGGGGGTTTCTTCAGTTAATTCCATTATTTTCCTTCTCCTTGTCATCGGTTTTGGCTGAATCTTATGAAGTATTAGTAAAGATAATTCTTTTATCCTAGTCTAGGAAACAATGACACTTTGTTTACTCAAATGTTTGAAAATTGACAATCAACCCAAACTTTTAGTTTTTTCTATCATAATTATGATCATCATTTCGATGATGTCTCTTTTGCTTTTGAATGTGATGTTAATCTTGCTGTCTGGAAAATTCGGCCACTTGACATTACCTTAAACTCTTCCATGTTAAACTACTTACTATTACACAATCAGATTTACCTAAGACATGATAATGTTTTTGTTAAGATTCTACGTTGATGGATTTTAATGTTGCATATTACATCTTCATAAAAAAGTATATGATTCTTCAATACCTGGTTTTAAAAGCATTACTACCTGAAAGCCATTCAGAAAAAAATGAAGAATGAGAGTCAAAATTAGAAGGAATATATACAAGTCTGTTATCTACAATATTCTCATTCTTCCTGCTTCACTTTGCAGGCAGTTACTGCTGAATGCCAGGGTAACTATTACAGTCCTATGGCTGAGAATTGTGAAAGCAAGCTTGCTAAAGTCGAAGAAGTAAGATAGATACTGACTAGTTTCTAACATTTTGTGAAATATGTATCCTTCTTGTTTAAATGATCCCCTATCCACGGGCACAACTTAATGGACCCACCACTGTTGTGTCGAGGCCATATCAGCACGGGACACCAGAAGCACCCTGATGTAGCTAGAACGGTGGGTACATTAAGTTGAAGTCACAGTGGGTATGGGATCATTTCGCCGTCCCTTTTATATCATTAAATTAGGTCATTTCAGGCTATTGAGGACCTAAACATATACGATATTCTTGAGCCATGCTACCATGCCCCACCTAGTATAAGTCGACAGGAAAACATGAAGTTGCCTCTAAGCTTCAGGAGGTTAGGCGAGACTGAAAGGCCTTTACCTATCAGAAAAAGAATGTTTGGCCGTGCATGGCCTCTTAGAGCTCCAGTACTAGATGGACATGTCCCAACTTGGCCGCAACTTCTGGGGGAATCTGCCCCGTGCACTGTAAGTAATAGAAACTTTTTTTGCCTAGTACCTTTTTTGTATGTATGTGTGTTGTGTGTGTGTTTGAACAATGATTTTGCTTTGAAAGTTCTCCAAGTCATTTGATTCTTAGTACTTGGAAATTTTGCAAAATGATGACCTTCATGCACTCCCTAACTATCGATTTGGGCAAAACATGTAGAGTGATGAAGTTGCAAATGCATGGCTGAACAATGAAGCAGTTAGGAAAGCAATTCATGCTGAAAGTGTAAGGTTTTATATTTTCTCATAAAGTCCCGTTTGTTAGTAGCAAACTAAAGTCATATCGGTAACAGATAAAGGTAGCTGGAAAGTGGGATCTGTGCACTGACAGAATTTCATTTGATCATGATGCTGGGAGCATGATTAAATACCACAAGAACCTTACATCAAGGGGTTATCGAGCCCTCATATTCAGGTCCATAGAACAATTCAACCATGAAACTACATTTTTTTTTGGAGAATATATATATAATTGCAGTTTCTAGATTGCATAGACTGAGAACGATATTAGTGAAACTATAACTCTATGAACCAACTCGGAGAAAGAAAGGGCTCAAAAGCCATGTATATGTGCTAGAGCATAACTAGTTTGAGTACTATAATACATGCTTTGCTTTGTTTCCTGGCAGTGGGGATCATGACATGTGTGTTCCATTTACGGGAAGCCAAGCCTGGACAAGATCGGTTGGATATAAAACCATTGACGAGTGGAGGCCTTGGATTGTCAATAGCCAAGTTGCTGGGTATGTAACAAACTAATGTCATTAACTTGGCTTCATTTCTATGTTTTGGCTCTTACTGGCTACCTCATTTTTACATGAAAATTTACTGAAAGTAACATATCCATCTTTGGTGTTCTGTGAATACAGGTACATTCAGGGTTATGACAAGAATCTCACTTTCCTCACTATAAAGGTAGGAACTTCTTACAGCTTTCAAGATTCTACTAACTAGCTGTTGGGATATAACAATCCTTACTCAATAGAGACATGGAGTCGATAATATGTCCTTCGAACCTCAATTATGCAGGGAGCTGGACACACTGTCCCAGAATACAAACCTCGTGAAGCATTGGAGTTCTACTCTCGTTGGCTGTCCGGTGTAAAAATCTGAAATGAGTGGTCAGTCAGTCTGAGGGAAACCAAAGAACAATGTTAGCACATTCAGTATTCCTTTTCCAACTCTCTCATTCTTGATTGATTTGAATAAAATAAATTATGGAGGAGATGAGTGCTTTATTTGCTACAAAAGATGATCCAGCATTGTCTATAAAAACATAGAAACCTGAAATATCATGTGTTGTTGCAATTAATTTTATTACAAAGTTTCTCCATCCACCGAATTATATTTCTGTGATTTGAATTTTATACTATGTGTTCTTTCTTCATCAAGGTAATGTGATTCTCAGGTATTCAATAATCTGCTCCAAGTTTACACGATGGTTATTTTTTGTCATTTTTATATTAATTTTTCCTGTATTTGCCAAGTGTTTTTTTCTATATGGTTCAAATCTTGAATTTGGTCATAAAAACATGTAGAATGTCTATTTTATCATTCATGTTATTTTTTTATTACTTATCTTATTTTGTATATTTCAGATTTAACAGGTAGTAACTAATCTACTATCTTATTATTTTTATATAATAAAAAAATTCAAATGGCCTTTGATAAATTGCTCGTACAGCCAATTGAATTACTAACTGATAATAATGTCGATTTGATTATTAATGAACACACTTCAACAACTCGAGTCGACCATATTCATGCACCAACTCATATGTTCCCATTTTTACGGCATTAAATTTCTCTCTTTTATTTTATTTTTATAAATAATTTCCGAGAGTACAACCATAATATTTCTTCACGTTTCAAACACGACCTAGCCTCAAGACATGGTTTAAACCTTTGGTCAATCTCAAAAGAAGACAAAAACCTTTTACTGCATACCCAAACTATAAAAAAAAAAAAGAACAAACAATTCAAACATCACTTTCCTTGCAGACTACCATAGTCTATAGATAAACTGCACTGAAGAAATGAATGTTCTCTTACAGATCAAAATGAGAACTTCTCCCTTGTTCTTCTACCTAACATTTTCTTTAATCCATTTAGTGTTGACTTTCAAAGCAGCTTCATCAGCTCCTGAAGCTGCTCTTGTTAAAAACCTTCCTGGTTTTAATGGCAGGTTTCCTTCCAAACACTATTCTGGGTAAGATAACAAAGAATCTTCAAGCTCTCTCCTAATCTCAGTTTCTTGATGCATTTTCTTGTTGTCTTAATTAATCTATATATGTTCTTGATGGGTAATTACAGGTATGTGAATATAGATGGGATTAATGGCAAGAAACTATTCTACTACTTTGTAGAATCCGAAAGGAATCCATCCACGGACCCTGTTGTTGTCTGGCTTAATGGTGGGCCAGGGTGCTCTAGCTTTGATGGATTCGTTTACGAACATGGTATATGTATTTCAATAGATAAATATTGGAGTATTTTTAGACAAAGCATTTATGTTGGCTGTTTGTATTGGTTTGGAAGTGAGACCAACTGTTGATTTAAGTAATGCCCTTTTGAGTTCCTTCTCCTTAAAGAGATCTTAGATTTCATGCATGAATGTCATTCTTCAAATGCGGATATTAGAGCAGTGACTTTGGTTGATGTAACGATATGGTTTTTCTTACTTTATTCTGGTGTCTGTAAAATGATGAAGCAACTTAATCTACCTATGCATTTGCAGGTCCCTTCAATTTTGAGATGGGAAAGGAACAAGAAAGCTTTCCCACTTTGCATCTGAATCCATATAGCTGGTCCAAGGTTGTTGATAAAATCTTGTTTCAAGAATCTGGTTTCCTTTTACTCACTCGAAACCAATCGGGTTTTTTAGGTATCCAGTGTTATATATCTGGACTCGCCTGCTGGTGTTGGATTCTCTTACTCAGGAAACCAATCTGATTACACCACTGGAGATTTAGTCACTGCTTCTGATTCACATGTGTTTCTTCTCAAGGTATTGTTACATGGGATTTAAGTACTTTATCCATCTGAGTTAGCAGCTGCTAACTCTTGTTTGTCATGTGGTTAGTGGTTTGAGATGTACCCTGAATTCCTTTCCAACCCGTTTTATGTATCCGGACAATCGTATGGTGGAATTTATGTCCCGACTTTGGCTTATCAAGTGGCTCAAGGTGAAGTTCGTCTTTATCATATATCAAGGATGTTAACATATGTTCGATAGATGACATACAGACTGATCTAGTAATCACGGTTCTGTAGGAATTGATGCTGGTGTGGAGCCTCTTCTCAACCTTAAGGTATTTTATCTTGCAACTTCTTAACCTGTCAAGTGTTGACCATGGCATTTGAAGTAAGAGAAATCTTGAATTACAGGGGTACATGGTGGGAAATGGAGTTGCAGATTTGGAGTTTGATGGAAATTCTCTTGTACCATTTGCACATGGAATGGGTCTTATATCCGATGAGCTATTTGAGGTATCATCACTCTATAATTCGTTTCTTGTAGCATAAAGAATTTAGAAGAAACATGCATGTCTTAATACTCATAGTTCCTTCTTCACTTTGCAGGCAGTTAAGGGTGAATGCCATGATAACTACTACAACCCAGAGAGTGAGAGCTGTAAAGACAAGCTAGCAGAAGTTTATAAAGTAAGATAAATGTTCTCTAGTTTCCACAATTTTTTTGAAATGTGTTTTTGGTTTATACAATTTTGAATTTCGAGTCATTTTAGGAACTCGAGGGCCTAAACAAATACGACATTCTTGAGCCATGCTATCACGCCCCAGAAAGCAAGATTCAGCTCGAGAACATTAACTTGCCCCTTAGCTTCAGAAGATTAGGTGAAACTGAACGGCCTTTACCAGTTAGAAAAAGAATGTTTGGCCGTGCTTGGCCTCTTAGAGCTCCGGTGAGAGATGGATACGTCCCAACTTGGCCAGAAGTTGAAACCGGAGGTCTCCCATGTACTGTAAGCAACCCTAACTTACTTTCTTTACTACCTCGTATTCATTCATATTTTCTAACAGATCTGGTTAAAACCTATGTAGAATGATGAAGTTGCAACCACATGGCTGAACAATGAAGCAGTTAGGGAAGCAATTCATGCTGAAAGTGTAAGACTCATAATAAGTAGCTAGGTTCAATTTTGAAGCAGAAAACTAATATCATATCTGAAACAGGAAAATGTAGCTGGTAAGTGGATTATGTGTACAGATAGAATTAGGTTTTTTCATGATGCTGGAAGCATGATCAAGTATCACAAGAACCTCACTTCAAGAGGGTATCGAGCCCTCATATACAGGTTGGATGATTCATTTAAACATGTTTTATTACTCATTCATATCTTTACTAGCAGCCCTCTTGGTAAAAAAAGCTCGTGATATTTCTTACTCGTTTGATTCACTTTCATCTATTCTGAAAATAAATGAGAGCGTACTTGGTTTCGTGGCAGTGGGGATCATGACATGTGTATTCCGTTCAAGGGAACTGAAGCCTGGACGAGATCCATTGGATACAAAACCATAGATGAACGAAGGCCATGGATTGTAAATGACCAAGTTGCAGGGTATGTATTTTTCATCAAGTTTTTGAGGTCTAAATCCAAGCAAGATAAACTATTTTTTTTTTGCTCACAGATACATTCATGGTTATGATTACAATCTCACCTTTCTCACTATAAAGGTATATATCTACACTTACAACCTGTGTTGTAATAACTCTACATTGCTCAAACAAAACAACCCTTAAGAAAATTTATCGTCTACATATGCAGGGAGCTGGACACGCGGTACCAGAGTACAAACCACGCGAGGCGTTGGAGTTCTACTCACGCTGGCTTGCTGGCCTCAAAATCTGAAAATAATCGGTTCTGTTTTCGTACAAACTTTATGATTCTTGAAGATGATTGCAAATAACGAGCATTTGAGGGACGTATTTGTCACGGGAAAGATGACTTTGTAGTTCTTCATGTATGTTTAACACTTGATAAAATCTATAGGAGCTTCAATTTGTGCTCAAAGTTGAGTTCTTGAAATCATGCAATAAGTGCTTCGTTCCCAGATTGTTTCATAGCCAATTCTCTCCTATCTGCTAATCTGTTTGTTAAGAATCCATTTCTCAATTTATGCATGTTGTTCTTGTAAATAGGTCATGCTAATCTTCTTTATATAGTTTCTATTTTATCTGATCGTAACAAGCTATTATGTGTGGAAGATTAAGGATGAAAATGAAATTTGGGATTTAAAATATGAACAAGATCAAGGTTCTATCGTGATTTCTATTTTAAAATCCGTCACAAAGAACTCACTCTGTTTAGTTTATCTTTGTTTTATTGTTTAGTTATTTTACATATCTATGCATGTATTTATATAATTATTTGAAAATATAATCAAAATTTTAAGTAAACTTATTTAATAGATCTATCCTTAAATTTATAAATGTGACAACTCTTGAGATAGTTGGATTCGAGGCAGCTCACTTCTAATCCATCACATTATCGTCCATAAAAAGAAAAGATATTGTTTTGGACTCAAAATTTTGCTTTTTTTTTTTTTCGGTAATTTATAATTGAGATGCAATCTAATAAATATATTAGAGAATGGAAAAGTTTTTAAGGAATAAGAATACTCTTTTTTGATTCTGATACACTTTAGTAAATTAGAGTTAATGTGTAGGAACAAACAAATAAAATAACACAACATTTATTCCAGCCAAATCCATTGCATTTTATTAGCCCAAAAATATATGTTTTGGACAAAAACAATCATTCTTCTCTTTCCTCTTGATTTTCTTAGGAGGTGGATTAGGGATGACAATGAGATTTGGACATGGTAGGTAGTTGACTACTCAGGCTCATTCCATGCACGTCTGCAGACCTATTTCAGCCCGTGCCCCGCCATAAGTCTTGGTTAGCTGACCCGTGCCCTGTCCCGTCCTGTCCCTATAATTTTTTCTAAATATAATTTTAAGAAGGTGGAAAACAAAAAATATCTTATTAAATACATAATATAATAGAAATTTATGTAATATTATATATATTAATTGTGTAGGGGGGGTCTATGTGGTACTCGGACCTGTCCCGCCCCTTTTCTAGCACTGGACTGGTTTTTATCTGTTCTAAATGTTATGGGGTAGGACGGGTATCCATTGATCAGGTTGATGTTGACATTCTTAAGATGAACCTCATTTTATTAAGAGTAAAAATGACAATTTTTTGTTGTATTTAATGTTTTGTTATCTTTTGACTATTTAAAAAAATACTTTATCTTATTAGACTACTTTTGTGATTATCCTTAAATTTTTTGTACAGTACATTTATGCTACTATATATGTTTATGTGAAAATTCGGTGGTGTTTGAAATATCTATATAGGCAAAATACCACAAATCAAATAGTGAATTATGTTTCCACCACAAGTGATAATTTTATTATTTTTATACCATAAATTAGGAGAGTATAACTTTATACAATGTGTGTTTTATATGGTCACATAATATATATGAATCATAATGAAATATAAATATGAAATTGAATAAGTGAGACTTTTTTTTTGAATGTAAAGTCATACTACTTTGTATCTTCCTCGTTATATGCAGATCACCATTTTGAGTTTCTGCATCTTCTAACTTTCGCTTCTTGCTTGTTTTTCTTTATTTTGCATCATCTTCTGCTGCTATGAAAACTATGTCTACTAATAATTAGATGTTATAGCCTCCTTTGACAACACACGTTTCTAGATCAATCTAAACCTTTCAAATATTTTGGTGTTAGGACAAGTCAGTTTAACGACTAGGAATTACAATTTGGATTTGTTTATGCCATTGCTATCCAATGATTCGAGGTTTTTGGGGTGGGTCACACCTATCCCGTTCTAAGGATGGTGCGAGTCGGATTTAAATTTTCTTTATGTCTTGATCTTGATCTATTTGTGCCACACAATGTATTATATAATATAAACACATATTTAAAAGTCTATTTAAAAATATAAATTTAGATATATTATAAAGTTTATTATGATAAAGGACGTGATGTTAAGGAAAAATTTAAAATCATTTCATAACAACTCTTATAAAAATTTAGGTATATTATAAAATGTATTATGATAAAGGATGTGATTTTAAGGAAAATTTTAAAATCATTTCATAACAACTCTTATAAAAATTTAGGTATATTATAAAGTTTATTATGATAAAGGATGTGATTTTAAGGAAAAATTTAAAATCACTTCATAACAACTCTTATAAGATAAAATTGAAATGATTATAAATAATTTATATTTATATTAAATTGTAATATCAAATTATTGTTTATTTATTTAAAATTTGTTTTCAATGCATGAAATATTATCCAACTCATCATTTTTTATAATTTTCATTTTTTCATTTACATTACATATATAGTAGTAAAATATCAAAACTAAAATATTTAAATTTGAGAATATTTAACTTTTTAGTCTATATATATATATAATTATTTTGATGATAGTTGTAAATTAAAATATTGAAATTAAAAAATGTGTTCTATGTAAAAGTTATATTTATGAATTTATAAATATGAAATAAGACATTAATAAATAAAATTACAATTTAGAAAAATAATTATTTTTTTATAATATAGATTCTAAATTATTTGAGAAAAATAATTAGAAACAAATTTTTGATACAATTGTTCAATTATAACTATAGATATAACATCTTGTGTCTCTGTGTACTGGTATTAAGTAAAATGAGAAAATACTAATATTTTTTATTTCACAAAAACTTTTATATAACTGATGTACGGATCCGTACATCTGACCCGACCCACGCGACATTTTACGTGCGCGCACGTCCCCTATGCGCCTAGGTGGGTGTGCTCAAACCCACTCAAATTCGCTTCAGGTGTGAGACCTTTATGTTAAGTTAAATATATATTTATGTTATGTTAGTCATATTTTTAGGGTCTTTATATTATATTAAGCATACATTTATGCAACATTAAACATACCTTTATATTATGTTAAGTATACATTTAGGATTTTTATATTATATTAAACAGGTCTTGATGTTATATTAAACATACATTTATGTAACGTTAAGCATACCTTTATATTATATTAAACAACCTTTATAATTTTATATTATGTTAAGCATACATTTATGTTATGTTAGTCATATCTTTTCATTATGTTAGTTGTATTTTTATGTATTATATAAAAGTATAACTAATATTAATTAAAGGTATACGTAATATTTACATAAAGGTATATATGTACAAATTAATGTTTTTTTGTGCTGAAATTATAGTTTTTCTGTCAAAATTAAGATTTTTAAAAAAAAATTAAAGTATTATATAAAAATATACTTAACATAATATAAATATATGTTTAATATAATATAAAAATATGCTTAAGATAATATAAAGATCAGGATAAAAAAAAATACACGAATCCAAATCGGATTTGATCCAACCCAACCGACATTATATAAATTTAAGATTCATACACAATTGCACACAAGACTCACTCTTTTTATTTTGAGTTGGAAAATACTAATATGAAGTAGGCATCATATACTACCCATATGAGAAAATACAAAACTAATAAGGAAAATGTTAATTGCCCCACCCATAAATATATATAATACCCACATTAAATTTAGAATATATTTTCCGCAAAATGTTCTTCAAACGCTTTCTCTGCTCTCAGGCGGCCGCCGCCCACCGCCGCCGCAACCAATGGCCGGTTAAACAAGTGATAAAATCTAATTTCTCCGAGGCTTTAGCAGATTTCAGAGACTCCGTATTCAATTCCGATTTTGTAGCGGTTTCGTTGCAGAAAACCGGCGGCCACTCTGCGCCGTGGCAAAGGATCCTCCCTATTGATACGGCAGAGACGGCTTATATCAAGGCAAAACACGCTGCTGAGCGATATCAGATTCTCCAGTTCTCTGTCTGCCCATTCTCAGTTAAAACTTCTAAGCTCACTGCGCATCCGTAAGCCTTCAAGTTGCTCAAAGCTATTTGTATGTTTGATTTAGCATTGTGTTAATAGTAGAGATGGAATTTTTTTTTTTTTGATTGAATCATCGTATCAGTTTGGTTGCTTATTATTGCCTGTTGTTCAAAGACGACCTAATATTTTGAAAAAGAAAATATCAGATGTTCGTGAATCAGCTATAACACTTTGATTGTACATTTTAATAAGACAGTTAGAAGGATGAGAACTTACTCTTCGGTTAAAAATGCCATGAAGCTAAGCCTTGCAAAAATGTGGTAGTTGTCAATATACCTAGCAATGCTCAGTTGTATCTTAGAGATTACATAGGAGAGTTGGTAATTTGACGAGGCCGTTATCTTTCTGGAATTGAATAGAATTGCATGAGGATGGTGACTATAAACGACAAAGAACGTGTTCATGTTCATTACTGTGCTGCTAGTCGATTACCTTTGGGTGTAACCTTTGTGAACTGAGAGCTTGAGCTTATTCATTTGTCGACAAAACAATTAATAAAATGCATCTTGGAAGTGGACTTCCTCTCTCATGCCACCATGATTGGTACAGAGTATTAGAAAGAGGAAGAATATTTACAGCATTCTATCAAAATACTCTGAAAGTGAAACATGCATGAATTTTATGGCCACACCACACTTTGACTTTAATAAACTAGCCTTCCTATGTGAAGAAATATTAAAATGAATCAGGCAAAAATATGCCAAGCCCAACTCAAAAGAATAATATAGATGTGATTTGTCTCAATTTGATATAATGGCTATGCCTTAAATTAAAGGGAAACTGCAGAAACACTTGAATCGAGCTTTTACTGATTATTGGTACACTGCCATTTAAATCCACATAACTATGTGCCCCAACTGTGGAGCTTTGGAGCAATACGTGGTTGATGTAAAAATTGCGAAATTTTTATGGGGTATGTTGTAAATTAATTGACTAAGTTTTGAAATAGACCAAGTTGGTCAACCCACATCACATCAACATTGTTGTTCAACTGATGGCATTCTCTTGAAATTTAACAAGTTTCTGGTGCAGGTATGACTTCCAGTTGTTCCCCAGGGAAGAGTTGAGAGTTGGGATGCCGTCTTATAGTTTTTCATGTCAATCATCATATTTGACCTCTTTGGCACGAGAAGATTTTGATTTCAATGCTTGCATATACAATGGTATGCAACATTGGTGCTAGGTTTTCTCTTTAGGGTTTGCCTAACATTTCCTACTGTATATGTTCTGGATCTGGATTAATTCATTTTCTTTTGACAGGTATATCATACTTGTCGAGAGCACAAGAATTATCTGAAAAAGTTCAATCTGGACATTTATTACTTAATAGCTGCACGGTGCAATCTTCTTCAGTCTATTCAGTTGCTGATTCTATATTTACAGAAAGGATCAAAACTCGAGTTAGGAATTGGATAAATGCTTGTGAAGATACAAATAAAACTGAGGGTGAGCAAAGTGCTAACTCATCTTATGTTTTCTGGTATGTCTTCCTTTGATGGTCTAATGTATTCATTCGACAGTTGAAGATGTTTTGTTAAGTTCATTGAGAAAATTGGTATCATCAATTGAAGAATATGGTTCCAGACCATCCTTGACTATAGATGTCTGCAGTGAACGTCAAGTGCAGCTTGCATTTGAGGTGAGCTTATTAGCATTGAGGACTACAGTTCATTCACTATAAGTTTGATGCTCATTTTCTGTATTTTAATTTTTTCAAATGAGCTGCAGGCGATAAAAGAGTTTATTAATATTGTTCCGCTACAAGTTCGAGGACAAGTAGGGGTACATGCAGTTCGAGTTGTTTTGACGAGTTCAGAAGAAGACAAGAACCTTCTTGTGGTATAAAATGAACCAATCTCCTTAATTATCATAATCATTTATTGACTTAACTAAATTTGCAACCTTCATTTTATTTTACAGAAGGAAATTCAGGATAAGGAAGAGGAGCAAATGAGGCTTGTTCGTGGCTTTCGAGAGGTGATAGAATTGATTTCTACTTCTCAGAGACCTGTTGTGGTGCACAATTCACTTAATGGTTTACCTCTGCTTTAAAATTGTTCTAATCATTCAAAATTTTGAGAACCAAATTTTGATGTTGATACAGTTCATTATGTTCATTTATTCAGATTTTGCTTTTATACATTCAAAGTTCCTAGCTCCACTTCCTCCAACTATGGATGAATTCATGAGTTCGTTGCTTTTGGTCTTTCCTCACATACTTGATGTCAACCATCTTATGAAGGAAATTGGACCTTTTGATAAAATGAATAACTTGCCAGCAGCCATTTCCTATTTGGAAAGAAGATTCACTGCGCCAGTAGACATGGACATTTGTAATCAAGGTAAGTACTCAAGCTTCTCACATCTTGTTTTTGACTTGAGAACTGAGTCATCAAGCCTAGTAATTGTCCTTTTCCTTTTCTTTGCTGCTGAATTTTGGCACTTTATATGATTATTTTTGCATCCATCTGTCTCCTGTCTTAAACAAATATTTTTATATGATACACCCATGTTGAATTTTTCTCATCAACCATTTATCTTGGTTTTCATTGTCTTGATGAGCCAGACAACAAAACAAACATATTGTTTATGTTATAGCTAATTGATGATGACTTTGTTTCCGGCAGAAACTGATGAAGTCAATATTCGCGGGAGTAATGTTCTGAGAGTATGCCAGCTATTTGTTAAGTTGTGCTCCATACTGAAAATCTCTTTAGAGATTCCTGAAGGTGATCATAGCCAGTTGTCTTCTTCACTTCAAAGCTATTCCAATATGTTTAGTCCTTGTTCGAGTAATTCCAGGGATACTGCTGACTATGATGTAAGAATTTGGACTGGCAACAGTCAAACAGTTAGTACTGACAACTTGATTTTCTTATGGGGGTTTCAAAGTGGAATATCTGCTCGAAATCTGAAAGACTTTCTGTGTGATTCGCATGATATTTTCCGTGAAGAATTTGATGTTAAGATGTTGGACAGGACATGTGCTATAGTTGTTTTCTGGACTCCTGGTTACGCTGAAAGTTTTCTCAGGATAATGGATTCTGGAGAAATGTCTCCTTATAAGCTGAAAGATATGATCTCAGAAGGCCTGAAAGCTACTGGCTATGTGACATATAAAAGAATTTGTGAATCAGGTTTATCAAAATCAGATTTAGCTGAATGCTTAGACCAAGCTGTGGATGAAACGGAAATGCTTTCTGGAGCCAAACTGCAGCAGGAGCTATCAATAGTATGCTGGAACAGTGATGAAATAATTAACCTGGATGAACTTTAGCATTCATTGCTTTGATTGTATCTTCCGGAAGAGGCTGTTGTTTACCTGATTGACCAATTCTACACACTACAATGGGGTTTAGGTGCTTCACTTGTAGATTTTCAGTTGATGAATTTCTCATAAGCCATACCATACCATACCTACCTATTGGCGGCAGCAATATCCACCAAAACTATGCAACATCAACTCACCTGATAGTGGTGAAGAATGTAGACCAATGCTCCGTCACTGCTGGCTAGATCAATCTTGAATGTGCATATCGTTTGTCAAGTTCCACTTTCTGGTGTCAGAAGCTGGATGATGACGAGTACAGGTAATGCGTATGCTCTAACTTTTTGTCAAATTTGAGTCATATCCAACCCATTGATGGTCCTCAACTGCAGACCACTATATGCTTCAGAAGTTAGAACTATTGTTTACTGGAGAAATTTGAAGATTATGAATTATAGAAATTGAAATATGTGATTGCAAACAATGGTGAAAAGTATGAATAAATTGAAGTTTTCTTAAATATTAGTTTCCTGTTGGAATATATAAACTGCTATGTTTTGAGTATTTCATCCTGCGACATTGCAAGATCCATCTTCAAGCTATCACATGAATGTGCTGTTAGGAATTCCACTTCTCAGATTTCCATCACTTGATGTACCCTCTGATGTCTCTGGACACAAAACCTTGTATCGAAAGTCAGCTCTTCCTCGTCTGTTCTTAAGCTTATGATCTTGGTTTCTGCCTCTGATTCTTTCCTTCACTTCTTCAAGTTCATCTCCAAATTTTTTGAACATTTTATGGATATTTTCATCATCTATCCACTTTGTAGATGGTTGTCCTAAGGACGTGTCATCGCCCGTACGCTTCGATAAGACATCAACCACTGCTATTCCCTGGGCCATCTCAAACTTTTCAGGCAACATACTGAGGAAATATTTGTCAGGGTCTCTGAGAAACTCTGCAAACTCCATTGTCCCTTCACTTGGAATAGGCTTTCGAAATGCTGTTGGCCTGTTTAGTGGATAGCCAGCATAGTCATATTGTTCTAAGCTTATTGCACCATGAAGAGCAGAGACCGTCCATATTAGAGTTGTTAGAGTCTCAATTAGATCAGCCCGAGTTGTCATAGAACACCAGGTTTCATTGTGTTTATCACCATGGCCAACGTATATGATCTCTGACCACCACTCTTGGATCTCGTAGTCGGACCTTAAAGAAACATCATCTTTATAAAAGTACGAACAGTATTCTCTCACCCAGTTTTTTATGGCTATCCAAATATTGAGTCCATCTGCACCGTATGGATAGTCTTCAAAGAGAAGCTCGACGTTTTCTGGCAGATTTGGGTTGTGTAAAGCCATACCTCTGTGTTATGGTTTCATAAACACAGAAATGGTAAGAAAAGCTCAGAAGTTTTAAGAAAAGGTATGTAATGGAGAATTGAGATTACCGTTTGATCAGATCAGCAGGGAGGCTTTGTTCATGAAATCTCCAGTTTTTGTAGAGAAACGATGTTAGCTCCATCGAAGCTTCACCACTAAATAGCATCTCTTCAAGAATTCCTCCAGCATTTAGCAACACACTCCTTGCCAGTGCATTTACTTGTATGGTGTCTTTGAAATGAGGGTCGAGTAGCCTGTGAATTGGGTGCATTATACTCAACCTTCTTCTAGTGGCAATGATGAATGGCTCGACTACTGCATGAGTTTTTAGCCTAAAAAACCAGAGCAAGTTTCAAGAAATAGTTTCAAACACTCGAACCAGAGTGAAAGAGCAAAATCGGTGATATGAATGATTTCCTCACCAATGATTGACTAGTTGATGTTGACATGAATCATTTGCTGCTACATGAGCTTTTGCTAGTTGCCAGAGAGCCGCCTCTGTCCCGTTATGTGCTGGATAGAAAACTCTGTGGTTCTCCTCATTAGGCAAAGAACCAGGCATGCTCAGTTCTATGGCTAGTGGCTTTAATGTGGAGTCGTTTCTCAAGAAGAGTATTGTTCGCGATGCATAAGCACATACACCATGTTTTCCGTTTATTCTGCTCAAGAATGGCATCAGATAATCATGGTGATCTAGTTTGAAGATTCTCCACTGGTTCATTGCCTGCATTATGCTAGAAGATGAGAAAGAATTTGGAACTCGATGTTCAGTAACAGTAATCAAGAGAGGTTTCTACCTCTCTTATTGTTAGTCCATCAAGGTTATGCTCTATCTTGGATTGCTTTATTGAGCTCCTCACTCCATTTTCGCCTTTTGGTGGGAAATTCTGTGATTTGCTTAAACTATGAGCCATTACTGTAACAGTTATATGGATTTCTCTTATGAATATATTCCTTTTTACAGAATTCCAGTCTTGAGTTTTGAGAAATCCTAAAGGTAGCTCTAATACAAGGTGAGATTGAAGTAAAAGATACAGCAAGACAATTGAAGCAGGTAAGGTTTTGATTTCATAATCAGAGATTTTTGCTGTACCTGCAGACATGAAATTACTGTTGGATTAGTTCCAGCAAGCATCTGGCGTCCAAATTCATCATCATACATCCATGCAAGCTCGTTCCCTGAAACATTTAACATCCAAAGGAGGCTCCACTTTTCAGATTAAACTGTAAAGATTAAAAAACTCACAATCTTCCAGCAAGTTCTTCTGCATTACCTGCTGCAATCCAAGGTAATGGAAACTTGAGAGGCTTCTCCATCATTACCCGTTTAACTTTCTTGAAAAGATCATCAGGCAGTTCTTGTTTCAACAGTTTTACCAACCTTTCATCAATGGAATGACCTCTGTTACTTGTGAACAGCTTATGAATCTGATCAAAGGATTCAAAATGACTAGATTCTTCGTTCATCAGTGATCTTGCTTCTGGCATCACAAAATGCATGGCAGCTCGGATCACATTTGATGTAAACTCTGACAGTTTCTGTTGGCTAAACCGCTCATCTGGAGGAACATATAAATCCATGTTGAACCATCCTTCAAGTCGGCTCTCAGTACGTATATCTGTTTAATTTTTTTTATGAGTTGCTCATTTTATGTCAATGTTGAAACATCATTAATTGATATGATCAGTTTTTGTCAACAGGAGTTTACACGTTACCATGAGTGTTAGGAGGGCGACCAGTTCTCAACCTACATGGATATGGAAACGACTCAGAGCCACCTAAAACAGGTCTAGCATATTCAAGGCCCTTGTCAGGATTGCCCAAGTCATTGTAGTAGTCATAGTCATAGATTCGATCCCACTCTCGCCTTTCTCCAGTTCCATCTCCTCTCAATCTGACAAGTTCCTCTTTCCTGAGCTCCACCAAACCAACTGGGGTTTGGTTAGGTAGATAACACTAATCAGGAAAACAAGAAAAACAGGTTAGAGTTACACCTGTTTCTTGATTCATTCTTATGATTGGAAATGAAATCTAGTCCTCACTCACCCTATTTGAGAAGAAGATTCGATCTTGCTTGGTTAGATGAAAAGGATAAATCCAGGAGCTGCATTCATAATGAATTATCTGGCTGTTGTAAACTTCGAGAGACACAGATTGAAGAAAAAATTTGTGTTTGAGTTCATTTTTTATCACAAGACCTCCTGGAGTTCCAAAATCTGGCTCAAGATTGAACTCTAGTTCATATCTCATAACTTTTGCCCCAGAATCAATCTTCATGATGCCCTTGTCAATGTTTCCATGTTTTAGGAGAACTCTTTGAGATAGTTTCCCTTTTCCTGTGCCTGTAAAATTTTACGAGACAGACAACATAACGTATCAGTGAAGGAAAACAAGATATAATCATTCATGGATCATATTATGTACAAATTGGTGATGTCCTGCAAGAATTAGGCGTTGATGGATTTGTTGCATCTATGAACTCACGTTGATCAATATTGGAAGCACTATATAGATGAACTGAAGCTGGTTTTCCATGCCCTGATTTTCCATGGAGAAACTGGATAATGATCTCTCCATAGATGAAATTTTCCCCTGGATTTTTGAAACTGCAAACACGATCGGCAGTTACATCGCCTTGAAACACATTAAGACAGGTGATGATGTTTGAACATAAGCTTCGTTTTTCCATTCTTTTTCTTGTTTGTATTTCCTTTACCTTCACAAATGCATGTGTTTAAACTTCAATGGCGATTTTAGTTTCATGTTTCTACTTTCAAGAAAAGAAGTTTGGGCAAATCTTGTCCATGCAGCAAAGGATTGGATTCATTTTCTCATTGTAGGATTTACATTGTTGGGTCAATGCAGGATCATGTAAGTAGGGGCAGGTCAACACAGTCGACTGTAAGTAATATTCTAAAAATAATGTAATTTTTTCGAAGTGACAATTTTCGAAGTAAAAGAATAGTAAGTAATAATTTTCAAAATCAAGGATACTGTATTTCAAAAAGGTAATATTTTTAAAATCTATGCATTATATTTTCCAGATAAATGAAATTCATATTTTATTTCCTTATTTACAAGTTACAAAAGGCGCGAAATAATTGTTGTACAATGATAATGAAATATATTATTACATGATGAACAGTAGAACATTTCAAATAAAAAAAGTTGGATAAAGAGAATCATGTTTCATTCAATTGAGATAAAAAACAAATTGAAGTAATAATAATGCAAAGGTTACGTGTAACCCAATATTTGGTGTAATGCTCAATTTTATTCTATAACTTCTGATTTTAACCCTAATTATCTTCTATTTAAACAATAATATGTTCATAAGAAATGGAATATAAATTTAAAATTATGATCTTTATCTTGATAAAAACAATTGCTTGGCAATGATAGTGTAATGTTTACGTTCGAATTGTACATATTATATTTTACTTGTGAGGATTATCCCAAAAAGTTTACAGTTTCTTCTTTATCATCTGTTAAAATATACTATATTTTACTTTTTCTTTTATGTAAAAATGTTAAATTTTTATTTCAATATGTTTATTAAAAACTACAATTTTTTTGAACCTAATATAATATAATTTTATTAAATATATATCAACAAAAAGTTCGAAAAGTTCTCACATTATAATTCATGAAAATATTTTATAATGAAACTCCATATTATATTCTTTTATTGATGAGAGGTGCCAAAGTAAAAATAAAGTATACTTTATTATTCCTTTGGGTGTAGGTGCATTTTGGCAAGAAAAAAAATGTTGGGGGTCAAAATTGGAAATCACCATCTACGAATATAGCCAAATCTCCCTGTTCTCCACTTCAAACCCTCGGAAGCACCAACAATGGCGATCTCCACACTCCAGAAGCTCGCCTGCCAAATTACCAAAAACCCCTCGATTTCTCTCTCCTCGCGCACCCTGATCTCCCGCTCCTCCGCATCCTCCTCCGCCAAAGTCTCCGATCGGATCGTGAAACTCTTCGCGATCGACCCGGACGGCCACAAGCAGGAACTGGTCGGGCTCTCGGGTCACACCTTGCTCAAGGCTTTGACCAACAAGGGCATGATTGACCCGGCTTCGCACCGGCTCGAGGAGATCGAAGCCTGCTCCGCCGAGTGCGAGGTTCTCATTTCGCAGGAGTGGCTCGACAAGCTGCCGCCTCCGTCATACGACGAGCAGTATGTGTTGAGGAGGAATTCTCGGAATCGGGTAATGAACAAGCATTCGAGGCTTGGGTGTCAGGTGATTCTCACGCAGGAGTTGCAGGGTATGGTGGTTGCTGTCCCTGAACCAAAGCCGTGGGATACCCCGTAAAGGTTTGATGATCCGATCATTGGGGCGGAGGCCAGATGTAAGGCCATTTTGTTTTGAATAATGTGGATGGATTTTATGGATAATTGACCATGATAATGGGAATTGTTGCTTTTCAGTATGCGTACCTTTGAATTAAATTTGATACTTCAAATATTTCGTTTATGTTGTGAGAATGCAACAAAAAGAATGAGCATAATCCAAATTTTAGATTGAACATTATCAGATTATCTTGTTGCCCTGAATTCTTTAATTGACTAGGAACATTGAATTTTTCTAACTTCTGTATGATAGTTGGTCGTTAAAAATCAGCATATCTGTACTTCTATGTGCTGTTGTATGATACTCTTCTGTGTGAAGTTGTAGAGAATAGTAGTGGACTCCAACATAGTAATTTGTTGAACTTAGTGCTCAATTAAGAATGGTCACAAGAAATTATAACAGTGGTTCTATTTTTGCACACAGTTTAATATCCAAATCTTGTCGTATTTTGGTAGACATCAGCTATAACTTGTAATATTCCTGACCTATATAAATTATGACGTGTATTTTGCAAAGTATTGACATTCCAGTGTGCCCACTTTTCAGAATAGATGGGAGCAGAACTCATGTGATGATTCTAACTTAGGATATATACTGATATTATCAACTAATGGTCTACTGAATCAATGTGTTTAAGTATTGAATCTGAACTAAGACCAACAGTTTTTGTAGAGAATGGAAAATTGCTTGTTTGATGTTATCTAGAGATGAGTAGGCCAAGTGAAATGCAGTAATTTCTGGGTACGTGCTAAAAAACCGAGCTGCATTCAGTGTAATACATCTGCAGCAAGAGTAATTTTGTTTCCACTGAACTGGCCCATCAGATTAAATTAAACCATTCATAGATTTGGTGTGGTGTTTGGTCAGCAAAAGATTAAATTGGCTTAGCTTAGTCTCAAACACCTGAAATTACTTGATATCAGAAGATTGTTTCTTTATGAGTATGGAAAAACATTGATCTATGTGTAAGCAAGGTGCTGTACCAATTGAGCTTAGCCCTTGGTGGTTGTGGTGCAAATTTTATCATATATATAATCCCTCAAGATGCATTGTTCTACAATCCAACACCCTATGCTTTGGAGAGGTATGGCGTAGATTATTATTGCTTATAAGGAATGTGATATTTTTTGACCCATTGATTGAATGAGTTCTATTTGGTTTTCTCTAGGATGATGAATGACCTAAGTCAGTGGTCAGAATATTGTTATCATACGGTGGGACTCGTAGGTTCAATCCACTACTTGGTTGTACTCATTAGATAACATCGACTCTAGTATCTAACAAGTTTTTAGCCCCAACATTTGGTTATTTGATAATAAAAAGCCTGTTGATTTGGTTAAGACCCTCATCTCCAAACCATATTTATGTAAGAGGAAATGGGACATAGAGGATATTAGATATGTCTGAATTAGTATACACTATGACTGTCATGTTTGGTTGGCTGTGCAATTTCATTCTATTGTATTCAAGTATGCTCTAATTGTGCAAGTTTCATGTTCTTTCCTTGATCGATTTTGGGTTGTCCTGAAGCCAAAACTGGGAGCAAACGGATTTATATTGCAATGTTGCATCTGCTCCATGTTTTTCTTACCTCTACGAATGTTGTTCCTCGTGTTGTGCATCCATTATCTTGAATGTTTCATTCGTCTTATCTTTTTTTGTATCCACTCTCTCATTTGGACATGTTTTGGAGCTTTCAACTGCTAGCTGATTTTGCCATGAACATCCACCACCACTATAACAGTATATTATTGTTGTTGCTTTTACTTAATAATGGAATAAGTATCACTGCTACTACTCTTATTCCTAATATTCATATAAGGGAAAAGGATCAAATTGTTGGTCCTTGTCTTGTATCTTTAGCTGCAAAAGAGCTTTTTATCTCTTTTTTTCTTCAATTAAACCTTTGTCCTTTCCAATTGAATCAAATAAAATGAACCCTTTAATTTCTCAAAGTCAAACATGTAAACTGTTGTGTTTGGACTAGAATGTAGGTGTCCTGATATTTTGAAGTATTATGAATAGTGGAATCTTGTATTTGTTTTGAGACTATGATTGTAGTTGAGTTGTTGCATCATGTTAGAAAGAGTTAAAAAGAAAAAAATAGATATAATTCAAGACACTAACACCAAGTTTATGGGTTTTATTAGGATTTGACAAATCACAATCCAAACAAAGGCTAAGGTATATTGTGAAAGAAATGGCCTTAATAAACAGGCTGATGGGTTCCTCTCAGTTAAAAATTGTAACATCTATTTTGGCTCCTCAATTATAGAAACCCAACTTCTGTGCTTTGAATAGATTCGAGTGGTGAAATACAAGTTACTGATGAATAAGCACTTTTATTTTAACAAGATTTGTTAATCAAGTTTCTGTTCAAAAAATTCTCCTATTTTGGCAGATTAGTTGAAGAAATTAAAAGAGAATTCAAAAAAATAATAATAGGAAAAGAGGAAGTGGGGAATTAAAAGGGCCACAAAAATTTCTAATGGGCCAAGCTTCAGCCCATTATCAACTTTGCCCTAATCTCCTTCTTCACTATTTATTCAGCCACCTCTCTCTCTCTCTCTACGCACTCACAATCCACCTTCAAAATCCTCTCTCTCTCTCTCTCTCTCTCTCTCTCTCATTCTCACATATCATTTTTGTTCTGAAATAAGTCAAAGCAAGTTCAGCTTCTTGGCTGGATCCACAAAAATCCGATCCAGACAATTATATTATAAAACTTGCAATATGAATTCGCCGGTAACACTCGCCTGACTCTGAATCTGCTGATTTCTCAGGCCCTTTATCTACCGGCACATCTTTCTTCTTCCTTTTGTTTTTAGCAAACGCACTCTGTCCTGAAACTTTCATTGTTTTGTGGCAATTTCTTCGTTTGCTAAATTAATTTACTCTTTTTCCAATTTACTCGTCCATCTGGTCTTTCATTTGTGATCATTTCGGACACATGGTTGGATTACATTTTCTTTTTTTTTTTCTTTTTAAAATTATTGCACCACTTTGTTTTTACTCTAAATAAAGGATAAATGATTTCTAAATGCATACAAACAATATATCATTTCAATAGTAAATCGCAATTCAATAAATATAAAATTAATTTTCTGGGATTATCCCATTCGTATTGTGATAGATTGATCTCATTCTACTTTTAATTTATCTTGCATCAGACTATTATTTCATCCAACTTATAATGCATAAATATTTTTTTTAACCTTTTTATCTTGTACCAAATAAATACTCCTTTAAATATGTGGATAACTTTAAATTTTTATATTTTGATTTAATCATTATATTAATATGTTTTGTGACCAGAAACTTGTACAAATCAATTTAATAAAAAAAAATCAAAAGTCATTTTTAGATAAATCATAAAATAGTCCTTGCGGAGAAATAAAGTCATGTCTCATTTGATATTTGAAATTTTATTATGTACCAAACATTTAGAAATTAGTTACTAGATTTAAAAAAGAAAAGTACATTAAAAGTTGGAGCAGAATGTTATGGAATATGTAACCCACACATAATATACCTTTTTTTTTAATCCACTAACTCATAAGTTAATACCAACAATTCTTCCAAAGAAAATAGAGATACAAAGGAAAAACAAACAAGGTTGGATGAGTATAGAGAAACAAATTTGAGAACCCATTCACAGAAAAGAAAAAATGAATTGAGTAAAAAGCATAAAACATGGTATAGGGAAATGGGGTTTGCAATGGCTTTTGATAGCTTAGGGTATTAGAAGCATGCTAACGAAAAGCATACAACACAATGCAATACTTAAAAAATGCATAAATTACATAATGATTGTCATTAATGTTTTAAAGTGGCATATTTTTCTTCATGTTTATGTATTATAGTAAATTTAGAATGTTTATTTTGCTTATTTAGTATGTAGTAATGTTTATGCATTGTAGTAAATTTCATTGTATTATGTAATTTAAACTTTTAATTATATCTATTATATTCTTATTAGTTATTTGTAGTCGTATTTATAAAATATAACAATACGATCAAGTTAAAACTGGATAAAAAATATTTCATACAACAAAATGAAATAAATAAGAAATAAAAAGCTCCAAAAATAAATCAAAACGGAAAAAGGAAAAAAAAGGTGATTTGTTTGGGAAAATGGCCCAAATTACCCATTTTTTTAAACTTTCATCCCATTTTGCCCATTGATATAATTGCACACCCCTAAATATCCCTAAATATAGATTTTGAACCCAAAATGCCCATTTTTCCCAAAGTCAATGGATAATTGTGGGGTCCATGTCAGAATTTGTGGACTTCAATGTGCAAATACACTGTTTTTTATTCATTTGGACAGTAGACACTGTTTGGAAATACAGTATTATTCATGTACACCTATTAGTAATTAATTAATAATTTATTCATGTACACCTATTAGTAAATAATTATTTATTCATGATATTTTCCTGTTTCGAAAATAAAGACATGATATTTTATTCATGTACACCTATTAGTAAGTAATTATTTATTTATTAATTAATTTATGCATGAAATTGCATGACTCATTTTCGAACATTTCTGCACTGCACTTAATCTTCGAAAATCATGTTTTCTTAATGTTCGAAAATCAGGTGCTCGTAATGTTCGAAAAATATTTCATGCACTTTTAATACTATTTAATTAATTAATAAATTATTTATTTATTTATTAATTATTTTATGCATGAAATTGCATGACTTATTTTCGAACATTTCTGCATTGCACTTAATCTTCGAAAATCCTATTTTATTAATGTTCGAAAATTAGGTTCTTATAATGTTCGAAAACCATGTCTTGCACTTGTAATAATATTTTATTCATGTACACCTTTTATTAATTAATTAATTAATTAAGGACACTTTGTTTTCGAAAATTAGCAAACTTGACTTAATGTTCGAAAACTCTATTTTGTTAATGTTCGAAAACTATGTCATGCACTTTTAATAATATTTTATTCATTTCCTCCTTTTATTAATTAATTATTTATTCATTTCCTCCTTTTATCAATTAATTAATTATTTATTTATTTATTTATTTATTAAGGGAAATTGCGTGACAAATTTTCGAAAATTAGTACGTAGAATTAATGTTCGAAAATTGTCATTTGTTAATCTTCGAAAATTGTCATTTGTTAATCTTCGAAAATTTTATTTTCTTAATGTTCGAAATTTATTAGTTTCATAATATTTTAGTCATTCACTCCTATTATTAATTAATTAGGGGTTTATTTATTTATTTATTAATTTAGGCTGGATTTATTTATTTATTAATTTAGGCTGGATTTATTTTCGAAAATTAGTGAATTGACATAATTTTCGAAAACTATGATTTGTTAATTTTCGAAAATAAACACATGCACTTGTAATAATATTTTATTCATTTTCCCTTTTTAATTAATTAATTAATTAATTAATTAATGAAGGCTGGTTTTTTCGAAAATTAGTGAATTGACCTAATTTTCGAAAACCATGATTTTTTAATCTTCGAAAATAAACACATGCACAATTTTCCCTTATTAATGAATTACTTATTTATTTATTTATTTATTGATTAATTTAGAGCATGACTTATTTTCGAACATTAAAACTGTCTTAATCTTCGAAAATTGACTTGTGTTATTCTTCGAAAATGGTAATTTGTTAATGTTCGAAAATCATGCACTTTATTACTTTAATAATATTTTAGTCATTCTTCCCTATTATTAATTATTTATGTATTTATTTATTTTCGAAAACTCATTGCACTGTAATTATTGTTCGAAAACAAAGTTTTGTTAATGTTCGAAAATTAGGTTTGTATAATGTTCGAAAATATTTCATGCACTTTTAATAATAATATTTTAAATTCTCGAAAAAATTGAAGGAATTAATTTTTCAAGATTAATGTTTCGAAAATAATAAAGTTCTAAAACATCAATAATAATAGTTATAATATTAATAATTTTCGAAAACATTCTAATTAATGTTCGAAAAGTACATGATAATGTTCTAAAAGAATAATAATAATAATTTTAGTAATTTTCCAAAATATTGTATTTCATTTTCGAAAATTCCTATAACAATTTTCGAACTTTTTTTTCTTTAAAATTATAATGTTCGAAAATACTAATATTAGTATTTTTCGAAAATTATATATTCTTATATATCATAGTGTTTTCCAACATAAATTAAATTTCGAAAATTAATTGAATTCAAAAATCTTCGAAAATAATAGTTATAATATTAATAATTTTCGAAAACATTCTAATTAATGTTCGAAAAGTACATGATAATGTTCTAAAAGATTAATAATAATAATTTTAGTAATTTTCCAAAATATTGTATTTCATTTTCGAAAATTCCTATAACAATTTTCGAACTTTTTTTTCTTTACAATAAAATTAGTATTTTCGAACATTAAAATTGTAAAGAAAAAAAAGTTCGAAAATTGTTATAGGAATTTTCGAAAATGAAATACAATATTTTGGAAATTACTAAAATTATTATTATTAATCTTTTAGAACATTATCATGTACTTTTCGAACATTAATTAGAATGTTTTCGAAAATTATTAATATTATAACTATTATTTTCGAAGATTTTTGAATTCAATTAATTTTTGAAATTTAATTTATGTTGGAAAACACTATGATATATAAGAATATATAATTTTCGAAAAATACTAATATTAGTATTTTCGAACATTATAAATTTAAAGAAAAAAATGTTCGAAAATTGTTATAGGAATTTTCGAAAATGAAATACAATATTTTGGAAAATTACTAAAATTATTATTAATCTTTTAGAACATTATCATGTACTTTTTGAACATTAATTAGAATGTTTTCAAAAATTATTAATATTATAACTATTATTATTGATGTTTTAGAACTTTATTATTTTCGAAACATTAATCTTGAAAAATTAATTCCTTCAATTTTTTCGAGAATTTAAAATATTATTATTAAAAGTGCATGAAATATTTTCGAACATTATGCAAACCTAATTTTCGAACATTAACAAAACTTTGTTTTCGAACAATAATTACAGTGCAATGAGTTTTCGAAAATAAATAAATACATAAATAATTAATAATAGGGAAGAATGACTAAAATATTATTAAAGTAATAAAGTGCATGATTTTCGAACATTAACAAATTACCATTTTCGAAGAATAACACAAGTCAATTTTCGAAGATTAAGACAGTTTTAATGTTCGAAAATAAGTCATGCTCTAAATTAATCAATAAATAAATAAATAAATAAGTAATTCATTAATAAGGGAAAATTGTGCATGTGTTTATTTTCGAAGATTAAAAAATCATGGTTTTCGAAAATTAGGTCAATTCACTAATTTTCGAAAAAACCAGCCTTAATTAATTAATTAATAATTAATTAATTAATTAATAAGGGAAAATGAATAAAATATTATTACAAGTGCATGTGTTTATTTTCGAAGATTAACAAATCATAGTTTTCGAAAATTATGTCAATTCACTAATTTTCGAAAATAAATCCAGCCTAAATTAATAAATAAATAAATAAACCCCTAATTAATTAATAATAGGAGTGAATGACTAAAATATTATTAAACTAATAAATTTCGAACATTAAGAAAATAAAATTTTCGAAGATTAACAACTGACAATTTTCGAAGATTAACAAATGACAATTTTCGAACATTAATTCTACGTACTAATTGTCGAAAATTTGTCACGCAATTTCCCTTAATAAAAAAATAAATAAATAATTAATTAATTAATAAAAGGAGGAAATGAATAAAATATTATTAAAAGTGCATGACATAGTTTTCGAACATTAACAAAATAGAGTTTTCGAACATTAAGTCAAGTTTGCTAATTTTCGAAAACAAAGTATCCTTAATTAATTAATTAATTAATTAATAATAGGTGTACATGAATAAAATATTATTACAAGTGCAAGACATGGTTTTCGAACATTAACAGAACCTAATTTTCGAACATTAAGAAAATAGGATTTTCGAAGATTATGTGCAGTGCAGAAATGTTCGAAAATAAGTCATGCAATTTCAGGCATAAATTAATAAATAAATAATTAATTAATAATAGGTGTACAAGAATAAAATAATATTAAAAATGCATGACATAGTTTTCGAACATTACCAAAGCCTGATTTTCGAACATTAAGAAAACATGTTTTTCGAAGATTAAGTACAGTGCAGAAATGTTCGAAAATGAGTCATGCCATTTCATGCATAAAATAATTAATTAATATTATTATTATTTAGTGAATAGTTTTCGAAAATAATGTTCGAAACATTATTATACAATATTATTGCTATAATACATAATGTTCGAAAATAATTAGTAAATCAGCATTGCCCTGCTTTGAAATATTATTTTCGAAACATTATTTTCGAACTATAATTAGTACTATTAATTAGTATTATAAACTATTAATTAGTATTATAAATTAATAACAAACTATGAATAATTTAACAATTAAATAATAATACTGTATTTCCAAACAGTGTCTACTGTCCAAATGAATAAATGAATAAAAAACAGTGTATTTGCACATTGAAGTCCACAAATTCTGACATGGACCCCACAATTATCCATTGACTTTGGGAAAAATGGGCATTTTGGGTTCAAAATCTATATTTAGGGGTATTTAGGGGTGTGCAACTATATCAATGGGCAAAATTGGATGAAAATTTAAAAAAAATGGGTAATTTGGGTCATTTTCCCTGATTTGTTTTGTGACACTTAGTATTCACAAGTGACAAATTGAATCAAGAATAGCGATTGGGTTGGAGAGTATATTAACGCAAATTTAGAGTTTGTCATTGAAGAAGCTCTAAGTAAATGATGATACTTGACTTATTTTTTGATTTGATAAGTAAGAGTGTATTAATTTGTATTTAAAAAAAAAACATATGATTGGGATGAATTGTGTATATCTTTTGAAATTTGTTTATTAATCACAAAATTCTTATTGTCAATTAATGTCGCAAGAGTTTCATGATTTTGGTTTATAATTTGTTTTGAAAATATCTCATGACTAAAGAAAGCAACTTATTCCCTAAATAATACTTCATTAAAGACATTAAAAACATATTAACACTTATATAGATAAAATAAAATTATATATATATATATATATATATATATATATATATATATGCACACATTTTAATAGGCTCCCCGCATTTCCCTCCACTTGAATGAACCTCTTATTTTTCTACAATTCATATTCTTTCTCCAACTATTCCCTCCTCAAATGCATCCAAATTCAAATCCCTAATTCGCTGTTCTTCTCCATTTCATTCCCAACAATTACTTTTGAATTCTACCACACTCCCAACCAATTTGATTTATCTCCATTGATTACCTCCCTTCCCAAACAGCTATTGCTGAAACTCGAAGAATCCACCAACAATTACTCATTCAGTTTCCGTTTTTGATGAAGTAATGGAATCTCGGGAGCTGCGGCGCGTATTCTCAATGTTCGATCGGAACGGCGACGGCAGAGTAAGCCGGGAAGAATTAAACGACTCGCTGGAAAACCTGGGGATCCACATCGCGGAGAAGGAGCTGAGGCAGATGATCGACAACATCGACTCCAACGGCGACGGATACGTGGACGTGGAGGAATTTGGAAGGCTTTACGCCTCGATTATGGAGGGGAACGAGCGGATCGATGAGGAGGACGATATGCGGGAGGCCTTCAAAGTCTTCGACCAAAACAACGACGGATTCATCACGGTGGAGGAACTGAGATCGGTGCTGACGTCACTTGGGCTGAAGCAGGGTCGGACGCTGGATGATTGTCGGCGGATGATCATGAAAGTCGACGTCGATGGCGACGGAAAGGTTAATTTCAACGAGTTCCGGCAGATGATGAAGGGTGGTGGATTCGCCGCCTTGGGCTAATAATTCTAATTCTACTTATTTTCCCTCCAAGGATATATGAGCATTGTTCATATTAGTCTAAGATTAACTTCTGTTTTTATTTTTTAAATTCAGGTTAACATGTCAGTTGTCACATGTATTCACTTTAAGTCCTATTTTTTCCTCCTTGATTTTCACAAATTTGATCAAACTATTTATGCTTTATGCCTGATTTCATATTTAATTTTAATAAAAAAAAAATTGAATGTAACTTATGAGGTTCTTAAAAGAGAACATCTTATGATGTTTAAAAATTTATGTTAGGTAGTTTTCTTTTCTTTTGAGAAGATATAATACAACTCCAAAAAGATGTTTATCTCAAATTATTTTTAGTAAGATTTAATTTTGTTATGCTTCTTTAAGTTTGGTAGTTTTAATTACATGATTGTTATTGTTAACAACTTAAGAAAAATGATTATTTTAATAGCTTAAAAGTTTCTAATTTTACCTTAGTTCCTGTTTCAGTATAAATTCTATTAAACTGGATACTAAAATATCAAAAATCCAAGGCTTTGTTTGGATTGAGATTTAGATGGATTTAGTGAATTGGGATTTAAATGGATTTTGAAAAAGATGGAATATGATAATTTTATATTTGTTTTGCGATTTTATAAGAGAAAATTATAGTCAAAATGTCACAATTATATTGGAAATTGTAGAAAAAATAGTTAATATTTTATTATTTTATTTTTAAAAGATAGATGTTGTTGTTAAGAATTGAAAAAAATAGAAAAATAAGGTGAATTAATAAGATTTTAAGATTTCATAACAAATTAGGATAAGAACTTGGCCATCCCAAATTTGAATGAATTAGTCTCGATCCAAACAAAGCCTTATTATTAGTATTTAGTACCAACCACCAATTGTGTTTTGGCTATCATTTTAAATTTGCCATTAAATGAAATATTTTGGTATCAAAGCATTTTAAATTTCATTTTGAACTATTTTAAATTTTGTGCATGTATATAAATATATACAATTACTATAAATATAAACTATAATTATAAAATTAACCAAAATTACTTTAAAATAAAATATTTGAAATCAGATTTTTGAAATAGTTCGAGATCAGAAACTTTGAATAATTTTGCCCCGTGGAGTCAGTACAGGCTCTCAATGGACCATTTAGTGCACTTTAAATCAAATATTTCATGAAGCCCAGAGTAAAAGCCCACAGCTGAAAAGCCCAATACCATTTACTGCCATCCTGCATCAAATTGCAGAGCAAGAGCAGAGTAAAAACTCGAAAGGGCAAAGAAGAAACATGGCGATGAAAAATTTGGCATGTAAATTGCCATTATTCAATCGTCTCTTCGCCAATTATACGCCTTTTTTGCCTCTCCTCTCTCGATCCCACTTAATATTTCAAAGCCCCAGGTAAAATTTCTTCTTCAATTTTCTTTTTCAGTTTGTTTTTGTAAAAACTCTGTGCATATGAAGACTATTGCTGGCTGTATTGGTTCCACAAATATATCATTTTCTGGATTCTATGAAATGGTTGCTATTTTTTAGGTTATATCTTTATTTGAGTAGAATCTGATTTTAGTATGTTGTTTTTAGTCATGTACAAATACGTTGGATTGTTAACAGAGGCATGCCTCTTGTTCGTCAGAAGTATTTGCATTATGAAATTGGAGTTCAAAAGTTTATCATTGGTGGTGTTTATTGGATCCATTTGAGTCGGGTTTTGAAAAATGTGGAGCAGAGTGGTAAGGGTGATGGTGTAGATGAGGGGTCGGGTGAAGTTGAGGTGAAAAAAAGGAAGAAATTGAAGGGAAAGAGAGCAGTGGTGAGGTGGTTGAAGTTTTTCAGGTGGAAGAAGAAGAAATCTTATGAAAGAATGACCCCAGAAGAGAAAATCCTCTATAAGTTGGCAAAGGTAGAGAACTGGATTTGATCCTGCTTTTGTTATGTTCTTAATGTGTTGCTTCTTTTGTGTATTAATGTGGACATTAAAACAAGATGAATCTGGTTATGTAGTAATCGATAATCACAGGCATTTACCATTACTTCTGAGCTTCTTAGGTTTTGCTTGGTGCTAGTAACCATTTTGGTGAAATATGAGTGGCTACATTCAAGTCAAATCCTCAAATTACCTTGATTGAATTAACTTTTTCTAGCTTCAGCGATCATGGTTTAGGAAGAATCTATCTGGTGGAGCCTTTTTGAATTTACATTATGCTAAAGCTTTCATGGCATTTACATGAGGTTTGTCTTTAAGAAAGACTGTGAGAGGGCTTTGTTGATCCATGATTTGTGTTTTATCTTTTGATTTCCTTTTAGTTTTGGTGCCAACTTGCAAACCGAAAATTTCTTAAGAATCTAGTAGGCAGTGCATATGCTGTTTTGAGAAACCCTATTGATCAATTCCATTTGTTTCTTTCTCTTGATTCATTCCTGAATGAGATATATGACTGCTGTTATGTGTTATCAAAAAAATATGGAAATGTTAGGAAATTACCTGAGGCATGCACAAGATATGGAGTCCTTAGTTCATTTCTTCCTAGAAGGATAGGTGTAAATCATGAAAAAATGGATAGAAATTGACTTCAGTGCTATCCAATTTTTTATTTGCAATCTGTGTACTTTATGTTGTTTTTCTAATTTTGGAACACTACCACTGCTTCGCTTTGCTGTCTGCTGGTAATAAGAGGGATTCAAGTTCGATCTTCTTTATTTTAGAATTCATTATTTGAAATTCTTATGGGCGGTTGATTTCATGCTTCATCAAGGCTCGGAAGAAAGAGGATAGGTTACTTGAAGCTCTCAAAAAAATCGAGCCTAATGACTCATCAGAAACTGCACATGATCCTGAAATATTGACCCCTGAAGAACACTTCTACTTTTTGAAGATGGGTGAAAAGAGCAAGAATTATGTCCCAGTTGGAAGACGTGGGATATATCAGGGCGTTATATTGAACATGCACTTGCACTGGAAAAAGCACCAGACTTTGAAAGTTATAGTGAAGACATTCACACCAGATGAGGTGAGGGACATTGCTTCAGAGCTTGCAAGATTGAGTGGCGGCATTGTGCTCGATATTCAGGAAGATAACACCATTATTATGTACAGAGGGAAGAACTACTCTCAGCCTCCAACAGAGATTATGTCTCCCAGAATAACTCTCTCAAGAAAGAAGGTTTTTTCGTACATAATCCTTTTACTATCAGCTTCTTGTTATCGATTTTATTGCTAAAAGATTTTTAGAGGCTAATTTCTACCTCTGATTTCCTTTACAGGCTCTGGATAAATCCAGGTATAGGGATGCTCTGAGAGCTGTTAAGAGATGTATTCCAAAGCTTGAGCAAGAGCTGGAGCTGATTCAAGCTCAGAATGAAAGAAAAATCAACACGAGCAAAGAAAAACAATCGGTTGAGGCTTGTGATGTTGATTCTGAAAGCCTTTCGAATCAAGAGTTTGATGGGTCTGACAGGCTGAAGGAACTGTTGGCTAAAAGTGATGAAAATGATACAAATGACTCGAGTATGATTTCAGATTCTGAAGAACTCTCAGATATTTTTGACACAGACACAGAGAACGAGGAGAAAGAAGAAAAAACACTTTACATGGATGAATTTGAAAAGATTCCAGCACAGAGCGACAGAGAGGAGGATGATTTTGAAGAACATCTTCGCCAAATATCTGCCAATTCTAGAAAAGAAAAATTGTGTGATGAACGCGTAGAGTTGGAAGATCTTGATGAGGTTGATAGAATGGTCATACGAGCTGCTTCACTTTTGAAGAAAAAAAGGAAATAATCAGAACATACTGCCAATTACTGAATTGGTTACTCCATATCCTTATTGTTGAGGCCTTATTAGCATGTTGTCTTTATGAATGAAGAACAATGAGACTAGAATCAAGATTTTGAGCATCGATCACCATGCCTATGGGATAAAAAGCTAGGTTTTGTTCTGGTTCATCACAGATATCCTTAAGACTATTTCTACTAGAATCAATGGCTATGCTTTGAGATGACAGAATACTCTGAAGTCAAAACACTATGTCCAAATGGTAAAATCAGTGCATGTGATCAGAGAAATTGGATCGTGGAGGCTCACAGTGATGTATCTATAGAGCTAGTAGGTATGGTTAATGCCTTAATGGTCCACCAGGTTTCTTTTCTGCAATGTTGTAGCCTTTTATATTCTAAGAAACGATACACATTTTCTTCGATACATCAATGAGAACATATGATTCGACATGAATTACCAACTGTGTGCACAAGAGTATTGGCACAAGGGATCATCTCTTATTCTGGCTATTTCAGACACAAACGTATCCTTCAATGAAACCTTACTTGAAAGCTTCAACAGTTTTATATACTAATAATAAAAAACATGAACCAGAATAGGATCTCTAAATCATACAGTTGCTTGTACCGTAGGCATCAGCAGTGCTTCAGTCAGTGCTTCAGATTCCGCCTTTTTCACGTTTTCAACCACTGCTAGAACTTTTGACGACATTTGATGAGCTTGACTCTCGATAGTCCCCAAAAGGTTAACCAATCTCTCTCTATATGCAGCACACAGTTCTTCCTGTCGCTGAAGCTCTCGTGCAAGTTCTTGGATTCTCTTGTCCTTATCGAGCTTTAATATGAACGGAAAAACATCAGAAATCTGTAAAAAGATAACAAACAAGGTAAAACAGAGTAAAATGATCACACGAGTTGGGAAAGGCGCACCACATTTCTATATTCATGAGCAGTGATGACTAGAGGGTGATTATGATCCTTGACAAATCTTGTCACTACCCACTTTCCCGACTTCTCCATCTTAAACAGTATCGTTGCCTTGCAACCTTCACGTGCACTAGGCCTTGGCTTTTTATCAGGCCCAATTTTACCTTTTGTATTGGGAGAAAAACCCTGTTTGTTGCATCCGAGTCTGCGTGCAAGAGTTCTACCATCTATCTCAGAACGACGACGTTGCATAACACGTACAACAAATCCTACTCTCCTTGCATAGTCGTTGTAAAATCTCCTAGCATCATCCTCTGATTCGAACTCCATGCCTACATATGGTTCGTTAACTTCACCCTTCAGTGACCTTGTATTGTCCTCGTCTTCAACAAGATCGTCTTCTTCTGAATCCCTTGAATTCAACTCTTCTTTGTCTGAGTCAATAGCAGTTGCTTCTCCCACTGCAAGTTAGAGAAGCTGAAATTACCATATTGCAAACAGAGCAAGCAGATACACACAATGGTGCAAATTTTCACATGTTACTCTAGGGAACCTATCCGTCGGGATATTGGGGGTTTAGTGTGATATGCAAAATTGCACAATAATTCATGCATATTCCTAAGCATGCATAGCAATAAATGTGGAGAAATTTCGGAGGTGTTCTGCTAGAAATTACGCCATGTCCAGAACAAGAGATCTAATGAGCACAGGGAAGAAACATTTCCTGATGCATTACACTTGGACTAACGAGATAAATGACAATCAAAAAAGAGATTGTACAGGATGTTAATATAGGTATGTAGAAGAGAAAACATCATTCTTGATGGTTGTCGTCATCCATTAGCATTGCGTCTCCAAAACAGATCCTTTATAACCAAAGGATTCAAACTATGCATTATGAATCAGCTTCGTATGCTGTCATTCGCTTGCTAAGACTTGGTAAATTGAGAAAGTGGAAAACTGCAGGTAATTTTATCAGTGTAAGCATGTAAATATGAAGTAAAGAACTTGGGGTCCTTAACCATGAAAGTTTAACTGCTTTTCAGCGTCTAGGATCTTATAACCTCCTCCATTAACTCCTGAGATTTCTATCAACCAAATAATCCATTCTCATCAATTTTTTCAGAGCCCTTTTCAGATAATTATATTAGTGTAAACATGTATATATGAAGTTGTTAGTTTCCATTTCCACCAATCACACTGGAAGAAACAGAGATCAAGCATGGAAGAGTAGTGAACAAATTAGCAAGAGCGACCTACTAAAAGTTTAAACATACAATTACAAAACAGCGCAAAAACCTAGCAAAATCCCCAAAACACTTTCTTGCTAAAATTCCAAAAAAAATCACAAGAACCCAATTCGAAGAACCCAGAAAGAACGAAAATTTCCTGAAGCTCATTACAAAACAGATTCAGAATCATCAATAAAGAAAAACCCAGGAATCCAAACAATTGAGGGTCGCTGGGAGCAAGAAATGTCCATTAAATTGAGTTAAATTGAGACACGAAAGTGAATGTAAAGAGAAACTTACTTGTTGATAGAGAAGGAAAATGAAGAAACAGGAACTAGAAAGTGAAAGGTGACTAGTAATTTGTGGGCTTTAAACCCTCACCTTTGAAGCTCAACTCCGCAGTATATGGGCATCCATCCGTACATCTAACTCCCCCGTTTCTTTAACTTAGAACCTTTTTTTTTTTTTTAACCAAACTTTTTAACTTTATATTAATATATTTTCACAAGTATTTATATACACTAACTGATCAATGCAATTCGGGTTATATGACCAAATAGTATTTTTTACGCGTTCCACCTACACTCTACACGTTCACATGCACGCTCAAGCGTTTCAAGATCTGCATTCAAATCCTAGGTTTACGTTCAAACTCTAGCTTTACGTGTCTAACATTTAGTTATGTTCGCCTAACTTTTTATTTATGTTCTCATAACTGTTATGTTTATACTAATCTAACTTTTTACAGTGTATTAAATACCTATAAACTTTTATATTATAATAATATATCTTATATTTTATTTTTAAGTACATAAAAGTTATAATAATATAATATAAAAATTAAATTATTATATTGAAAAAAATGTAAGTTATTCACTCAAATGTTAAAATATTTGTATATAAATGTTATATTACTATAATATAAAAGTTATATTCGTATAACATAAATGTTATTGTATAAATTTTAAAAGTAAAAATTTAATTTGGGCACTAATCCGGACCGCACCTAACTCGACCCTATCCATACGCGCTCAGCTGCACCATTTGATTCACAAGAACACTATTTATATATTTTTAATTCTTTAGTACAAATTAATATGGAACCTGTGTGATATACGATATTTATGAAAATTTATATTTTAAGAAATTAATATAAAAAGATAATACATTTTATGTAAGAAATATAATAATTTCAAGAATAACTTTGATTTATTTAAAAAAATGTCTTTATGGTAATCAAAACTGTTTTTATTTTAGTGAATAATATTTTAACATTTTATCAATGATTTTTATGATCATATTTAGCGGAATTTGTCATAAATATGCTTTAATTATATGTTATATTCAAATTAAAATGAAATAGAAATAGAAATTCATATAATAATAAGTTATAAAATACAATATTTCTAAAGCTTTTTTTATAAATATGTACCAACATAAATAGCATCGCATCTTTTATTAATATTTTCTTTAATGTATTAATATTAGCAAGCAACAATTTTTTTTTATTGAATTTACTACATTAGTTTTTTTTTTTTTTTTTGTAAATAATCACATGGCCTAAAAAATATTTATGATTTAAATTATATTCTTAATTTTCTTTTTCATGATACGTGTGAATATATCTTTATTATTTTTAATGATTATATATGTAGAATTTTACTATATGCATATAAATTGATATTATATTTTGCACTTAAAATAAAAAGTGTGAGTGCACTTTAAATTAGATCTTCCAAAATTTTATTTGTTTCAAAATTTTAAGTCTATCTTTATATACATAATAGATAAGATTACATTAATGAACGAAATAATAAACATAATTCTTTTCCTATTTCAACATAAAGAAAGTAAGTTAGCATTGATTATAAATTGATTGAAATTTAATAATTTATTTAATTTAACATTAATTTATATAAAATTCACTTAAACATAATTTAATTGAGAATCTAATTTGGGAGCTAGAGAAACCAAATAAATGAGAGAGTGATACATGTCATTAGATGATTTTTCATTTATTATATATTAAAGATTAAAGATATATCATTTATTATCTGAAGATATATTAAAGATTAAACATTGAATTTATGAATTTCTTAGTTAAGAGTTTTAATGTTATGATCCATGGTTTATGACTCGAGGAGGAAAATTTTAAGTTGCTGGTTTTATTTGACTTTAAAACATACATTTTAGTTAAATAGCTTTCAAAAATGAGATAAATTTCATAACAAAACCCAATTTATAAATTAGTTCTCAATTTTGAACCCAAATTTTAAAATTTCTCAATTGGGAGCTTAATTTAACATTTTTTTCTCAATTTAAGACTTGAAATTTAAATTGAGTTCTCAATTCAAACAAAATTTCATATTATTTTTTAATTATATTTCAATATGTATTCATATTTTGGATAAATTAAGACAAGTTAATGCGCTTTAAAAATAATTTTCATCCGACTTATCTTAATTTATATGAAAAAAAAGAAAGAAAAAAAATATAGGAATTAATTCAATTCATAAAATATAATTTATATTTAACTAATTAATATTAAAATCGATTTTCTATATTTTTATTCATAAAATTAAGAAAATAAAGGAATATCTTAATTTTTTGAATTGCATTTATTATATATATATATATATATATATTAATATAAGTTGGATGAAAATCGTTCCAAAATGTTCGAACTTGTCTTAATTTATCTAAATTATAAATACATATTAAAATATAAATAAATCATAAAAAAAAAAAGAATCTTTGTTTTAAATTGAGAACTCAATCTAATTTTCAAGCCTTAAATTGTGAAAAAATTTAAAATTGAGTCACTTATTGAAACTTTTTTAAATTTGGATTTAAAATTGAGAACTAATCTCTAAATTTGATCTTGCTATAAAATTTATCTTTGATAATGTTATTAAATTAGAGAAACTCTGTCATTTTTCGATTATGAACTCACGTTTGGCTTTCTAAAAAAAATGTTTTATTGTTTAAAATTCTGAATTGGAACATGACACCTTTTCAAATAATTTAGAATGCACTGATATATAGTTTCAAGCAGGGATGAAAATATCGCGATATATCGCGGATATATCGCGGATATGGATATTGCGATACGGATATTGGGGGGTAATGTTTTTTTTCCCGGGTATCGCGGATATATCACGGATATATCGCAGAGTATCGATATCGCTATCAATATCGGTTCGGTGTAGAACAAAATTGGATGGAAATCGCGATATATCGCGAAATATCGCAACAACATCAAAAATCGCATTTTTGATGGAAAAAAGTTGATTTTGTCATTATTTTCATAATTTGAATAGCAATAATCATAGTGATATGTCTCAAAATTCATATGTTCTTGATATTTATAAAAGTTTACAATTTGGTTGGACTACTCGAGATGTTTTTGATCACCCACACCCTCAAATATCCTATGAAGGCCAAAATGAATATCAACAATATGATTGGATTAGTATACACTATCTAATTCATAATGAAGCAGTTGGACGAGATATAACAACTTATGAATGATATGTGCATAACTATATTAATAAGTAGGGAAAACGTTCAAATAAGCCACTGATGTTTACTTTCAAGTTCATATATCCCACTAAAATATGTTTAGGTACAAAAACACCATTAATGTTTATTCTCAAGTTCAAAAATCTCACTAAATTATTTTAAGGTATAAAAACACCACTAATGTTTACCTCTAAATACATATAACTCACTTAAGATTTATTTATAATATAATACACCAATAATATTGTAAAATTAAGATATTTATTTACACATTTTATTTTTTATTTTTTATTTAGACATCATATCTTTTACATATTTTATAACAAAAAACTAGTCATGAAAACATTAATATAATACCTTATTATATATATGTAAATATATTATTATTATTATTATTATTAATATTAATTATTATTATATTATTATTGTTTATATATATATTTTTTACTTTTAAAGACTAAATAAACAATTAGGTTGATTTGAAATAAAAAAAATTAACTATGATATTTTCTTTCACATGACATTTCATAAAATATAGAGGTTAATTTGTATTTAAATTAAAAAATAATATTATAATGAAATTATTATTTCAAATAACTCTAGTTGTTTAATAGTTTTAGTCTTCAAAATTAAAAAGTGTAATTAATAATAATTATTAATAATAATATTTATATTCACACATATATATAATAAGATATTATATTATGTTTTCATGAATAAATTTTTGTTCTAAAATATGTAAAAAAACATGAGGTCCAAATAAGAAATTAAAATTAAAATGTGTAAATATATATTTTAATTTTACAACATTATTTGTGTATTATATTATAAATAAATCTTAAGTGGGTTATATGTATTTAGAGGTAAACATTAGTTGTGTTTTTGTACCTTAAAATACTTCAATGAGATTTATAAACCTGAGAATAAACATTAATGGTGTTTTTGTACCTAAACATACTTTAGTGGGATATATGAATTTGAAAGTAAACATTAGTGGCTTATTTGAACATTTTCCCTAATAAGTATTCTAATGTAATGAGTTAATATCAATACTATTTGGATCAAGATGACATTCCATTTACTATGTTTGAACTTCATAGGTCATCCTTTTGGTACTAATGTATTATGTGATGTAATTTTAGTAATTTTGTCTTGTGTTATGTAATATATTGTCAATTTTCATTCGAAATACAGTATTTATAATGCTTATTATCTATATGTTAGTTTTAAATATATTATTTTAATGTGATTTTGAGTGGAATAATTGTGTAATGATGTGTAAAAATAATCCCTAAAATTTCATATTAAATTTCCAAAATTTTAATATGATTTCCGTTGTTTTTTCAAATTTTTTGCGATATCGATATGCGATATCGATATATCCATCGATATATCCGTAAAATTAAAGTTGCGATACGACATGCGATATCGATATTTTCATCCTTGGTTTCAAGTGTAAGTGATGATTTAATGCAAATATGTTAGATATGAAAACTTAACATTTTAATACTTGTAAAATATTTTTTTAAGATTGAAATCACTTTTATATATTATAATTCTTCAAAATTGAAATTACAATGGCGTATAGAAGTCCTAAATTCAAAAGGTTTGAATTAAATTGTAGTTGTAAATTATATTTTATTCCACTTTAATTTAGGAAAAACGATATAATGTCATGAGTAAGGTGCTAAGAAACAATCAAACAACACACTTTTATTGCAAAGAGTGTTGAAAGAAATAAAATTGCAATAGTTTTTAGCCAGTGTTTATGTTGTAACTTTTTGCTACCTTTTTTTTCCAAGGGTAAAATCGCCTTTCTCTTCGTTAAAGTGTTCTATGTGACTTAATCTATTTACTAAGTCTTGCTAATAGACAATATAAGCAAAAAAAATAATCAGTTTTTTTAATTAAATCTGTTATTTTGTCAATATATATAAGTTTGATTGATATGTCGAGAGCTCAAATGTAGCAGGTAAGAATAATATGATATTTCTAATAATATAAAGTAGGGCTAGTAAAACACACCAACTACGATATCAATACGAGATTCAAATCTTTATGTAAAAGAATAATCAGGATAACACGTATCATCTTGCTAAATTATTATTAATCATTATATTAATTAATTTTATTGTAAAATCAATAAAATATGAAAGCAATATATATGAAAAGAATATATATATATATATATATATATATTATTAAGGATTCTAGATAATTTTCATATTATTTTGTGTATATCTTGCAGATTATGTTGTATATTTTTCTAGAACCGTCTTGATTATTTTTCATTCCTTGTAAACTGTATATAAAGCCTTACTGGCCTAAGTAATGAAATGAGAAAAATACATTATCATACTTCTATATATATATATATCAAACAATTTTCATGAATTAAAATATGAAAAAAAAATATCTATATAAAAGGTTAAGATGTTTTTAAAAATCAACTTCCTGAAATTAGGATTTAAGTTTTTATTATTATTAATTTTTTAAATAAAATATTATTATATTATAAATAACATACTTATATTATTCAGAATAAACTAATTATATTATAATTTTTTAAAATAAAAAACACTAACATTAACAAATAAAATGTAAAAAAATAAATATATACAAAATTCCTAAATTTGAAAAATAACTTAAAGTAATAATAACATTCACTATTCAGGAAAATAATTAATGCAGGGAAAATGACCCAAAATACCCATTTTTTTAAACTTCGATCCCATTTTACCCATTAATATAATAATACACCCCTAAATGATCCGTTTTTGATCCTAAAATACTCGTTTTTCCCTAAGTCAACTGATATGTGTAGGCCATGTCAGACTGAGACATATTGTCATTTGGTGACTGTTTTCGAATATACTGTTTTTAATTATTATTAATAATATACGAATGTACACATATTACTCATATATACGTGTACACGTATTATCACAAAACGTGTACACGTATATGGTTAATACGTGTACATGTATAGAAATGCATTCTGGTGGTACACGTATTAGGATTTGTGTTCACGTATTAAACTTGTATGTGTATACATATTATATTATATTAATACTTGTACACGTATATGAGTAACACATGTACACGTAGTAATATTCCACCAGAATGCATTTCTACACGTGTACACGTATATGATTAATATTCCACCAGAAATATTACTACGTGTACACGTATTACTCATATACGTGTACATGTATTAATATAATACGTGTACACGTACAAGTTTAATACGTGAACACAAATCATAACTTTTATATTTGATGGTATATGAAGCCACAAAATAGGAAAAAAATGGTAGTATTACTCATATACGTGTACACGTATTATAATACGTGTACACGTACAAGTTTAATACGTGAACACAAATCATAACTTTTATATTTGATGATATATGAAACCACAAAATAGGAAAAAAATGGTAAATAGGGTCATTCTCTCAATAATTAAATCATGGGTTTGATTGGACTTGCGGACCCATTTAAAAGTTGACTTGATTCAAAAATGGATATTTTGGGATCAATTGTTATATTTAGGGTATTTAGGAATCAATTATTATATTAATGGGTAAAAATGAATCAACTTTTATAAAAATGGGTATAAAGGGCTATTTTCCCGCACAATTATTATCTATTATTAATAGCCAACTCCAGTTAATATACAATTTTGATAAATTATTAAAATATAATTACGTCATTTAAACAGAATAAATAGAAGCAAAAGATTAGAAATCAGATCTGCTTTCCCTATCAGATAGCAACTGGGAGGAGAATAGCCATTATATTACGCAATATACGTATATATACATATCATTCCATTCTTTCTCCTCAGTCCTCACCACTTGATCTATATCAGTGTATTTTTTCATCCAGTTCATTTTGTAAGTATTCACTCTGTTTATTTTAATTTTCCAAAGTCGTTGACTAATGATAATAGGATTTGCAAATTTTAATTTTGATTTTAGATAACTATGGGTTCCGTCTTTGGTGTAATGGGATTTCTTCACATTTGAAAAGGAGTTGATTTTTTTTTTTTTTTTTTTTGTGATTTTATCTAGCATTAGCATGTTTTAGTATTTTTCTGCTTTAATTTCAGTAGAATTTGCAGAACCCACTAGCAGGTTTGACTCTGATCTGTTCTACTTCCTTGTTTCGTAATTCTAATTCTACGCCTATGCATGACTATCTTATTTTGATTCAACTATTTGAAGTTTGTTATTCTAAGATATTACTGATTCAAGTTTTTTCGCTTTCCTGTTCATTTATGGCCTAAGTTGGAAATGCTGAATGTTTATGTTGGTGTGAATTATCTAGCAATTATTGTTCCAGTAATTAAACTTGCACATCTTTAGGTGAAATGAACTGAGTTGACTTTTGTTCTTGATCCATAACACTTTGTTTCAACGTAGTAAATCACTTGGGGCTTTATGGCTTTCATACTTAATCCTTGATCCCTGTTTTTTCTGATTAATTTCGTTCATAAAAACCTTCAGATATTGGGAAAATGGGTGTAGAAGGAAGTGTTGGTCATCCCTTTGTTCCAAGAGATCTGGACTTGCCAGGCTTTGTGCCTGCATTCCTCCCTATGTCGACCATTGTTGGTGTTTACGGCCTCTCATCTGTGCTGGTTGTCATCTTCACATGGATTTTATCCGGTAATACATCATCTTATGTTAAACTGTGCTTGTTGTCATCTTCACATGGATTTTATCCTGTAATACATCATCTTATGTTAACTCAATGAGTCAACTGCACAAACTTTGAATTTGTGGTTGTTGTCATCTTCACATGGATTTTATTTGGTAATACATCATCTTATGTTAACTCAATGAGTCAACTTGTCAATCATGTTGCACAAACTTAAAAATTTAAGGTGGTTTTGATGGTATTTTTTGGTTATACTGCTTTCTTGCAATACTTTGTTCATTTAATGTTTACTTTGATTCATCTGAAATCTTTGGTTGGCTTCCCTGGATTTGGTGTGAAGTTGACCATGTCTGAGTTATATATGTTAGTATCTTCTTGACATCAAGATTCGGTGGAAGCAGATCTGATCTCTTTTCATGGGGTTACGTTACATGTAAAATCTAATTGTAATGTTTTCATTTCATACAAAGGATGTATCCGTAAGATATCAAAAGTCGACAGACTACTAATGTGCTGGTGGATATTCACTGGCCTAACCCACATTATTCTGGAAGGCTATTTTGCCTTCTCCCCTGAATTCTACAAAGAGACGACTCCACATTATCTTGCAGAAGTTTGTAAGTTCTTGACCTATTCACAACTCTTCATAGATACTATTATACTCTGTTTTCTGGTCATGTATTACTTAAATACGACATTTATCAGGGAAAGAATATAGCAAAGGCGATTCAAGGTATGCAGCCAGGGATTCTTGTGTCGTTGCTGTTGAAGGAATTACAGCTGTTTTAGAGGGTCCAGCTTGTCTCTTTATTCTGTAAGGACAAAATTACATATGATTTCTTTCAAGCTTTTAACATCTAGTTTAAATGTTAATGTATATTGGGCCTCTTCAGGTACGCCATAGCAACAAAGAAGTCGTATTCTTACATACTTCAAGCAGCCATTTCTTTAGGTCAGCTATATGGTACTTTAGTGTATTTCGTAACAGCTGTCTTGGAAGGGGACAACTTTGCGGCAAGTCCATTCTATTATTATGCGTATTATGTTTTCGCTAATATGTGGTGGGTTATAATTCCGACCTCCATTATTATCCGTTGCTGGAAGAAGATATGCGCAGCATGCAGTGTTCAAGAAGAAGGGAAGATGAAGACTCGTTGACTATGAAACCGATCTTTGCTTATGCCACTGCATAATTGATACAGAAGCACATCTAATTATGTTTTATCTGCATAATTGATACAGAAGCACATCTAATTATGACAATTTTAATTTGGTTATCCATAGTTGGGATTCTTGATTTCTTGGAAGGGGACAACAAGTCCATGTTTTCGCTAATATGTGGCGGGTAATAATTTCGAGGGAAGATGAAGACTCGTTGACTATGAAACCGATCTTTGCTTATGCCAGTCTCTTTTATCTGTGACAATTTTAATTTGGTTATCCATAGTTGGGATTTTAATTTGGTTATCCATAGTTATGCCAGTCTCTTTTATCTGTGACAATTTTAATTTGGTTATCCATAGTTGGGATTTTAATTTGGTTGGTTATCCATAGTTGGGATAATTTGGTTATCCATAGTTGGGATTCTTGATTTTCTGTTCTATTCTAATCTTGTATTTCATTTTATCGCCATGTTTACGATCATTGTGTGTTAGTTATGGACGAAACGAAACGATAAGTTGTTCTATTTAGTTATGGACGAAACGATAATTTGTCCTATTCTAATCTTGTATTTCATTTTATCGCCATGTTTACGATCATTGTGTGTTAGTTATGGACGAAACAAAACGATAATTTGGAATAGTGACCTGGCATAGATCACACTTGAAAATTTTCGTATTACCTAAAGATTCCTATTATCGGAAAGTTGAGCTGCTCTTCTGGTTTATTAGAGTGAATGTAGATCTGCATCTTTTCTGTATTTCTTAACTTTTGTTGTGGGCATCAAGATTTGAAATGGATTGATTCAAACTAAACCATTGAATCCTCATTGTGAATTTCACATCTATCTCTATCTCAATCCTTCAATTCAAAAGCAACCTTAGATTATAGCCTGGAAAAATGATTCACGGTTGTTTAACAAGTAACGAAGTTTGGTGAACATTATATTTGTTAAGATGTCATTCTTTAAGCTAAGAATAGAAGAATGATCTTGTAAATGTTATACACTTGTACTTGTAAGGTACACTCAAGGACAAAATTCTAACACTCAGTCTGGTCCTAACAAAAACCTTAAAGCATCCACTGATAATACAATCAATGAATACCAATTGCAAACAAATCATTTTAACAACTTCAAATCTGTTCAATTATTGCAATGTTACATTGAGGAACATTACATATCTGACAATTGGAGTCAACAGAGAAAAAGGAAAACAGAATATCCAATCTTACATTGTTTACAATATCATCAGACACAGGAGGATCTCACCATCCATATTTTCCTTGTGTTTGAGCTTTGCTTTGGAAACCTTTAGCCCGTCTTTCAGCAAGCTCTGTCTCTTTCTGCCTCATGTCATAATACAGAGCCGAGATTTGATGCTTCCTTTTCAGCAGCTTCGAGGGCTTACCTTTGGTTGAAGCCGGCTATATTATGGGCAAATTGAGATTTAGTAGAAAGTAAATTAGTTATTTAGCAATATACTTTGCATTATTTACTTTCACCCAATAGGATATCCATCAATGAGAATTCTTATGTTATCTTTTTCAGTAATCAACCAAAATTTTCTGAATACTTGCATCAGACACCACCAAGGATTAGGTACAAACTGTTACTAATAAGCAGTTATACTGCTATCAGGACCTTCTGCATTTAGATGATAATATCAAGGATATTTCAGCAATGCATCTCACAGATAAAAAATTCGAAGCCAACATCTTCTCTTTCCTGCTAGGTTTCTAAATTAAATAACATGCTTAAAGTCTTCAGAGTGATAAAATTCCAGACAACTTTCAGATGAACAAACAAGAAGCAGGAAAATTGTACCTGGTATGCAGGGCCAAATGCAATCCCAGTGGCTTTGACCTGGTCCTCCCTCGGGCGATTTTTCATCAACTCATCCTGCTTCACCTCAATTATCTCTGCTGGAATATCTTTTCTGCCCCTCCTTTCATGCACTGGCAATGCATTCTCAACCACCCCAGATACCCCAGGCAATGCCGTGGCATTTGCCCAATTATTTTCATATTGTGCATTATTACCATGATCAACATAACTCCCACCATAATCCGTGTATTCTACATGTTGCCCATGTGCATATGAATAATCAACAGCTTCACTTCCAGCTGTACTAAAACCATTTACATCCGAAGAACTAGAATCATAGGCACTGTAACATGCAAAGCTTTCACCACCTAAACTAGCAGAATGATCATAAATCTGATGAGATTGTTCCCCCAAATGTCTTCCATCGGAAATCACACCAGCATTACTCCCAATACTATTGCTACTTAAAGGGGCATTAACATTAAGGGTAGCACCATTACCACTATGATATGCATGGTTTTCACTCTCGGAAACCCAACTAGAATTATCATAATTTGTATCATTGGACTGATCGTTCGAGTATCCCACATTAGGATTCACAAACGCATCAGTAACTGTTTCATTAGCTGTACTTACAGTGGAGGATGCAGCTTCAGTTTCGAGCACGTGTCTCCTGCTCTTACCCGAACCGGAAGACAAAGCACCCAAAGTAGCTGAGTGCCTGGGTGCGGGGATACTGGACAAGAACGACGCAGCATCGGCTGTGGATAGTGACTCTCTTGATCTCTTCCTCTTTCTTTCCTCTTCACCTTCATCATCATCCTCATCATCATCATCATCATCAAAACTAGCAGAGCGTGGGTTCGTAATAGTCGGAGGCCTAAATTGAACTACCCTTTTTGAGGCAGAAGAAGATGACGAAGATTTGGGCTGAGGAAGCGAAGAGAATAAAGATGAAGACGAAGAGTTAAGCTTCGGATTTTGCACATTATGCTCGTCGCGCTCATTAACTTCTCTTCGACGTTCAATTTCAGCTTGGGGGTTAGGGTTAGAGAACGATTGAGACTTGGGCGGTGGAAGTGAATTGAAGAGAGAGGGTTTAGGCGGCGGGAGAGAATCGAAGATCCCACCATGTTTTGTGGTGGATTTTGGTAGAGTATCTTCATCTTTCTCTTCTACGGCTCTTGATTCCGATCTGACTGGTTTTTCCGGTGGAAGTCGCTGCGACGGTTGTTCTTCTTCATCAGAGGAGGCGTAATTGGCTAGCAAAGAATCCATACAATCAAATAATTGAGTAGGAAAACACCAAATCGCAGAGGAGAAGAAGAATTAGGGTTTGAAAATTTAGCCTGAAAAACTCGATTTATTCTCCGTTTACCGTCAAGTATTTTGGGGGAAAATCACAGCGACTTAATTAGGCCAGGCTAATTTCATGGGCTCTCTCACTCTTTATGGCTACATCTATCAATATGGGCTACTATAATTTTGGGCTTTTTTTTAAGTTATTAAACCAGAACTTCATTTGCGTGTAGAATGTAGATTTAGCTTGCCTTGTCCCTTTTTTTTTTGGCTTTTAAATAGTGATGATATGTTAAGAAACAATTGATAGAACAACGAATTTAAAAGTAGTGGATTATAAAAGGATGAATCAGATGGCATAGGATTCCTTTATTGTCTACTTTATTATAATCGCGTACTTGATCTCATCACCACATATATTGTACTGATGCATACCTTAAATGTAGGTATTGTTACAACAAAAAATAGAAAATCCAGAATGGAACTAGATAACAGGATCTTCCATTCTTCGTAATGTTGTCAGGGATATTCATACTAAATGATATTTCTAAATAAGTTTGAGTAAGTAGAAGAGAGGCTGATCATCACAATCTGCAACTTTATAAAAATGATGTATCATTGAGCTTCAAGGTTCATGGTTAATAAATAATTTAGTATAAAAAAAATCACTCAAGTCTATTCACTATCTTACCACGTTGTACCAGGTGGTATGCCAAAGAGAGATTGAGGTATAGCACCTAGACGAGGCCTCAGATTTTGGAAAACCTAAGCTTCAAGGACATGTGATTCACAAGATGTCATCGAAGCTTAGAACTACATGTGATTTATCCGCCATAAAGACAATTTACGTGAATAAAAGTTAAAACACCTGTTATAATTCACCAAGCATAGAATCTAAAACCTGTTTTTTTGCGTGGATATACACGATTCAATCCACAAGATACTGTATTCTGCAAATAGCCCTTATAATTCTTGAAGCTATATCAAAGCCATCTTCATAGCATTGAATGAAACACAATTTCCAATAGGGGGCAAGGGTGATGATCAAAGCAAAAACACATAGTTTCCATATAGAAACAGATGGGGAAAGACACAATGCCAAGAAGGGTCATTGCATTTTCCAACAATAAACATTGAAAACTATGAAATAAAACCCATCTCATAAAGTTATCATCTTTAACAAAATTAAGTTAGATATTGTCACAAATCTCTGACTAAACGAGGAAATTCATTTGAACATTATCATTAACTTATCCCAAATCAAGAATCCACATTCTATTACTACATAAGATACACATTCAACTGCAGGTTGAGCTAAATCAATGCAAAAATGCATAAACAGCAGTTGAGATATAAACCACAAGAGCAGAAGTCACCAGAACAATCAACGCGGTCACTGCGTGTACCGTGGACTTGCTCCCACAGGATAGCATCCCCAGTCTAATCTCAATCACATTCACCATTGATAGCATCAGAAACAAGCACCCCATCACCGACCCAATCGCCGAGGCCAACATTCCCAACCTCAGTACCTTCAAATTGATGTGAGCTCTGAAGATTTCATCCACATCTTTGCTATTCAGTAAATTGATCGCCAATTTGAGGCCCTGCGCCACGAGAGAGGAGAAAAGGAAGAAGCTGAAGGATACCACCTCAAACACGAGGAGCTTCTTCGCCACGTCGACGCCGGCGTCGCAGGCGGTGCGGTTTTCGAGGCTGTGCTGCCCCGGAGTGGTGAGAGAGAGGCCGACGAAGACGGCGATGGTGAAAAGGGAGTTCACATTCACAAGGCCGTCGAGGGCGGTGACGTGGACGCTGGTGGTGGAGGAGGATCCGCCGCCAGAGTAGGTTCTCGGCGGCCGCGGCGAATAGGATTCCTTGGGATAAGCTTCGGATCTGCAACAAATTCAAAATAATTAAACATAAGAAACGATAATCATGTTCTTGATTCGTTGATTACTGATATGAAATGTCTATTATTCATATTATCATACTCCATTGAAGATTGGCGGTGGTCGGAAATGGCGTTTGCAGGTGAAAAATAGCTGCTACAGCTGGGGTTCTCGCTTCGAGGGGTTGCACATCGTGGTACAACCTTATTCTTTATCCTGGAGTAAAAGGAAAAGAGATGATAGCTTTGCCTTTTAGACTTTGGATTCTTATGGTCTGGACGTCATATTTTCCTTTCAAGCTTTCTTTTTCCAACTTCCTAAACCCTCTCTCTATTTTTTACTTTTTCTCATTTTCAAAAAAATATTTGTTAGTATCATATGTACTCAAATTTTAATTTAATTTATCTGTTACATAATTTTTATTGTAATATTAATTCTAAAGGACATATATGTCGTAGAAAATAAATAGAGTACATGACGAATAGTTGGTAATCAAACTCGTTTTGTTTAGTAATTTTAATGAATTTAAATATATTTATTTTGTGTGCATATAGTATTTGTTGATTTGTTATTAGTTTATCATATATATTAAATGAGAAAAGACTTTTTCTAATTTTAATTATAATCATCTTCAATTGGGAACTGGAACACAGAAGATTACAACTTCCAGAGGCGACATCACTCTCTGCTTCTTGCTAAATTTCGCCGGTTTCGAAGCCACGCATCCCTTCCATGGCCTCCAGTACCAAGAACAAGGATAGCCTATTGGAAGAGGAGGAGGATAATGAGGTAGTTCGAGAATTGATATTTACTTTAAATACTTCAATTTTGATCAAGAAGAATTTTAGAAATAGTGTGTTCTTCTGTATAATTTTTTTAAGAACATCACCTCGAAGATGATATTGTTCGGATAGATTTTTTATTTTTTTTAATTATTGGGCTGTTACCACGTTTTGCATTTTCCCCCTTTTCCTTCTTGCTTATCAGCTGTTTGATTTTTATGATGAAGATGTTCGTGACGGTTTATGTTATTTTGGGTGGATTGAGTTAGGATTTAGGTCATTGATGTTCGATAACTCGTAGATAATGATTTTGGTAAAGTATTTAGCATTTGATAGTTATTCGAACGGAGAAATGGTATGTACTTATGATGTCGATGGACTGGCTTTTATGATTGAAATAAGTATTCACTTTGTCAAGTTGGATGATGATGGTTTAATATATCTTCCTCAATTAAATCTTGATTTAGCATATTTATCATACACTTGTAGGGTGTCGTTTTTAACCCTATCTTCTTATACTCTGTTGAAAACCTTGCTTCTATGTGTAAAAAAAATTGTGTTCAAATTTGTGCTTCATCCATCACTCTCATGATTGCATCTATGATATGTGAATACCGAAGTTAAAACGTTTTTGAACATTTCTTCCTTTATATAGGGTTGAATTCTTAGTGTTTGCGGTTCTGCTTCCCTCAGGCCCCATCCATCCAAAAAGATGAGAAAAAATCAGCTGAATCCTTGCCTAATCAAGACATGACTACAACTTCTCAGCATTACTTCGGCAGCAATCAAGATGGTCTCTCAGTCTGCATCATTGAGGTGTTAATCTTTGCTCTAATTATATATCCTGAAGTTAAGAAAATATGGAATGTGAAAGACAAAAAGTAATTGAGAAAACTGAGTTGATTGTAGTTGTTTTATCATTTATGTATCAATGTTTCTCATATTCATTTGACTGTCTTGAATCAGAATATGAAAGAAGAATATGGACTTTTTGTATGGCCGTCAAGTGTAATTCTGGCTGAGTATATTTGGCAGCAAAAATCACGGTTTTCTGGGGCTAATGTTGTTGAGGTGAGTCAGGTTGGCATGATTTATATTAGAGCTCAACTGGTTCATCAAAATTTTATTTCTCTGCAATATATTATGAACAGCTTGGTGCTGGAACTTCGTTGCCTGGATTGGTTGCTGCTAAAGTGGGTGCAGATGTAACACTTACTGATGATTCAGATAGAGCAGAGGTTTGTATCATTTTGAAACTGACCGTGTATTTGGATTTCCAACTATTCATTAGGTTGATATCTGTTACTTTCTTTGTATGCTTGCTATTTAGTTCATGGTTGATATCAGCCTGCAAGATTTTTGGTTATTTGCCATCTGAATTTGCATAGGTTTTGTCACAGTTTTGGTTACTGATAATTTTCAAACTTTCAACACACTGATATTTGAGATGAAAAGTCCAGTTTATCTCCCTTTTATATACAACATATGAATCCCAAGTATTTATCTGTTTGACTTGTATGATACTCGTTCAGTGGTTGGAACTTTAAATTTCTTCTTTCTTGTATAATTCCTAACTTGTGCTTTTCATTGGACCTCCAGGTGCTGGATAACATGAGAATGGTTTGCAACATAAATAATCTTAAATGCAAGGTATTTATTATTCATGCTTGCTTCATGCCACAACGGTTAATTAATACTCTAAAGATCTTTAACATCCTTCACCGTCGTGCTTGTCATTTGCTGTAGGTGTTAGGACTTACATGGGGTGTATGGGATGCTGCGGTCTTCAGTCTGCACCCAAATATCATTCTCGGAGCAGATGTGCTATATGACTCAAGTGGTAAGATTGATGAATTTCTCCATTCAATCCCCATATCTGGAATCTGAAGTGCTATTCCTTTTTATTGCATGATGGTGCTAAGCCTTCGATGATCTTTTTGCAACTGTAACATTCTTACTCGAGAAATGTCCAAATTCTGTTTTCATCACCACCTATCACAATAGAAGGTACTACTTCAATAGAATGCATACACTTGCCATATGTAGCTTCACTCCATGAAGATTTGAAATTTTGACACAGAAAATGTGACTTGTGTTTCTCTTTGTAGCGGGCATCATCTCATAGAGTTCCTGATGGAGAAATGGTGTTTGAAGTGTACTAAGCTTCTTGACGGGTTTTCCTTCATTCCGTCTCACAAAGCATCGAAATTGAGTGGCAACATTCAGTTGGCAGAAATTGTTCTGGATCCTGGTAAACGACGGTTGTAACTATGATGCTCAAACATTATAATTAGGAATTTATATGAAGATGGAAATATATTTGAAAAATTACTCCTGTGAAGATCATATCAGTTTAGAAATGAAAACCCATCTTCTGAATTAGCCTCCAACTTATGATAATTTCTTGATATTCCATTTAACATAAAAATAAGTGTTTGGCTGAATTTGTATGATTGAATCATCTTACAAGATTCTTACTAGCTTATAAATTTCGAGCAAGTGTTTGGTAAAACTTTTCGTAAGATAATAGCTTATAAACTCCAGAAAAGGGAAGGAAATTTCATTGTATTTCTAAAATAAAATCTTGACAAACTCCACATTCAACATTTAATTATGTTCAATTAAAAAAATGCAAGTGAGACTTGAAGATTCAAAACAATCAGTCAGCACAGTTATACGGATGATTTATTCAATAAGGAAGTTTAAATTTATCTCACCACCCCTTGGTCGCCAATCTTGTCATTTCCTATGACAAAGCAGTATGGTATGGAATTTCTTTTAGCACTTTGCAGTATCAGAAAATGGGTGTCCAAGCGGGGAAAGCCTAAAACCAGTATAGACTAAACATAAACAGCCTAGTTCAGCCAGCCCGAGCTTGTTGTCGGAATGCACCGTGGGTCACAGCAATGGACCTAGTAACGGAATGGAATCAGTTTACCGGGCTGACTTCCATGCCAACACGAGTAGTTTAACTCGGAGTGGCAGCATTCCTTTCTATTCCTGTGAACCAAACCACATAAGATTGATAGGATTGGACCTCTAGATGTAGCACTGGATGTAAGAAAAAACTCGACTGCAAAGCAGGACCTAATACCACACACTAAGATATTTCGGCTTACCGAATGGAAGACTAGGGGCTTAGTCAAAGGCTCCTATTCAAACTAGGCTAGATTGTTAGCCAAAGGAAACAAGTGGGACTTCAAGATTCAAACTTCAAAGTATATACTGTAATTGCATGTAAATTGAATCTATTGCGAATCAATAATCGATAAGTGAAAGGTATGAAAGATCCATCTCAATCTCCACTAGCAAGAAAAATGTGAAGGAAGCTTACATTTTATAAAAACTCTAAGATCATCCTCTGGTGCATATTTACATACCAGCACAAAAAAAATGCTGTACTCATTAGTGTGGCTCTAAAAATGAAGTCTTATACTATCATGTCTCTATCTTGGCATGTTTCAAAGATGCAGGAATATACTAAAAACAACCCAAACACCATGGAATTGTTGCTTCATCACAGGCTAATTTCTAACCATGAATACTATAAGTGGCTTGGACACTCATCCGCGACTTGTTTAACATTGTGAACAATATGTTGGACACTTCTAGTGAGGTGATCCACATGAAGTTCTACATCATTCAATATAGTATCAAGCTGCTTCTGGCACTTGGCCAATTGTTGTTTGGTGCGGTGAAGCTCAGCAGATAACTCCCGAATTCTCTTGTCCTTATCGTCCTACAAGAAAAGGCGAAACATCACAACCAATGGTCTCTCAAAATGTTAAAATCTATCCTACTTTGCATTGATCACTCTTGTCTCAAGTTCAAAAAGAACTTAATGAGGTAGATAAACAAACGACTATTACAGCCAACACAGCCTTCATGTACTTCTTTTCATAACGTAGGGATCAAAATGATTCTTCCAGACCATGCTGATGAAGATCATATTATCTCAAATTGGTTGAATTTGAAGAGGCATCCGGAAATGTTATCCCCAGCTAAAACTCTAATACATATAAGACTATCACTATGCTCCAAGCAAGGCTCTTCCAATCTTAACTCTTCAGAAACTAAAAGCAATAATCAATTTATAACACATTCTAGAAACAAGAGAGTTGAATTAAAACTGAAACAACAGGTTTAGTTTGGTCTGACCTGAGACCATGCTCTGACAGAACCACGCCGTATCTTCTGAGGAGATAACCCCAGAGGATGATTATGCTGAGTCTCGAGCTTAGCAACAACCCATGATTCAGATTTCTCTTTTCTAACCATTATCATAGCTTTGCAACCTTCCCTAGTTACAGCCCTCGGCTTCCTCACTTCTACCCTCTTCACCTTCTTATTTACACGAAAACCTTCCTTGTTGCAGAGGAACCTACGGCTAATAACTGAACCATCACCACTTGAACGATGGCAATTGCCAATGCGGATTATAAACCCTACACGCTTGGCATATGCATCATAATACGCCATTGCAGCCTCTTCGGAATCAAACTCCATACCAACATATGGATCCATATTAGGATGTAATTCTTGCATTGGAAACTCCTTTTCGTCATAAAAGTTTATCATTTCTCCCCCATCCGATATACACATATCGCTTCCAACTTCCATTAGCTTATTGTCTACATCTGAATCATCAAGTTCTGCATCAGGCTCAATAAATCCCATATCTTCCACTTTATAGTTTCCAACCTCGTTTGAGCCAAAATTCACTACAAATCGCAAGAGAAAACTAACTTTAAGAATAAGATGAATTCACATACATGAATGTTTCAACAATTAAACATACGCCCAAACAAACTATGATAATTGCAATTCACTCTGCATATATAATCACGAATCATCATTTCTTTCAGCCTCAAGACTCAACATTTATTAAAACACACACAAATCCCATCTCAAGAAACAACATTAAGTGGATTTAATCACTAGAAGAAATACAAAATCCGAAAAAGAAGGTAGCAATCGGCAATAACCACAAGGGTTCCTCATCTTTTCTCAAACATGTTGCTGCAAACCCATGAAGTATAGAAGAAAATATATGGAGATAGCTTTATCAAAAATGGAGGAAGAAGCATAGAAGGGCACGCTTACTGATTGACGGATTGTGTGACGACAACGACGACTCTGTTACTTCCTCGCTACTTTGCCACGCCTTTACTTTAATTGGAAAAATATTAATGGGGGAAATTGCAATCTTTTTGCGTGCATACCGATAAGGTATATATATTATTTATTATGGGCCTCATCACAATTAATTTTAAATTACTTCAAATTATATAGGTTTAGTCCAAAGCCCAGAAACTGATCACGCCCAGGATTTTTATGGTATTAGCAAGAACTAAAAAAGATATATATATATATATATCAAAATAATTAAAATAATATTAAGGTGAGGCTAAAAAAGACTTTCAGAAAAATTAATTCTTGTTATTAAAAAAGATTACTGTTACAAAAAATAAAGCAGAGTAGTCTTTGATGGTAAATCAATACAAGATGCATTGAAGGTGAAGTATATACACACCTCTGAACCACATTTAGGAGTTAGAGCATCATCCTTCTACCAATAATCACCACAAGAACAACTCCCATTTTCAAAATGGTGAAACCTATTTCTATCCCTCATGACAATCCTTCTTCCAGTGATCTTCGAAATGAGTTTTATCATCATATGGCAATCATCACAAACTCTCAGATTTTTCACGATTCTTATCGTGCTACTCGGTTCGGTGGATATTAGTCCATAGCATATTGCGAGCCTCTCACTGTGTATGGCTAAAGCTCGTTCTTTTTCTTGATCCATGATGTCCTGTGACACCACATTCACTTGTGGATGATAGCCTTCTGCTCGTACTTTCTGATCCGTTTCTTCCAACTTTCTGTAGATTGCTTTCTTCTGAGGATGCCTTATATCGCCTAAGAGGAACTCGTGCATCTTGTTATCAACTTCAATCAAACTGCTGCCTGGTTCCTTCTGAATACCCCTTTCCTTCAACTTGCCTCTCACTGATAAAGCTTCGTCCCATTTTCCCCAAGATGAATAAAAATTGGACATGAGAACATATGTTCCGGTATCACAATAGTGATCGTTCAATAGAAGTTTTGCAACTTGTTCGCCTAATTTGTATCTTTTATGAGCTTTGCAAGCACTTAAGAGAGATCCCCATATTATATGATCTGGGGTGGCCTTCATTTCCTGAATGAAGTTATAAGCCTCATCAACCTTACCAGCACGGCCTAAAAGATCAACTATGCATCCATAGTGCTCAATTTGTGGCTCTATACAATAGTCGTTTTGCATGCTTTGGAAAATCTTGAATCCAACATCTACCAATCCTCCATGACTACATGCATTAAGAACACCGATGAAAGTAATGTTGGTTGGCCTTGTTCCTTCGGTTATCATTCTTCTGAACGTTTGAACCGCCTCTATGCTTTTCCCATTCAGTGCAAAACCAACAATCATTGAATTGTAAGTGCTTACTTCTTTCTCCTTCACTTCCTCGAACACTTTCTCTGCCTCTTCAATGCTACCACACTTTGAATACATGTTAATCAAAGCTGAACCTACAAAATGATTTACCTTGATATCATAGTATTCGACATAGGAATGAACCCATTTACCTAACTCCAATGCTCCTAATTGTGCACATGCAGATAACAAACATACAACTGTAACTTCATTAGCTCTTATACCTTCTCTCTGCATCTGCCTAAAATACTCCAATGCCTTGCTCATTTCTCCATTCCTTACCAGCCCATCAATCATAGCTGTCCAGCAAACTGTATCCTTAGCCTTCACTGAATCAAAAATATTGCAAGCATTTTTGATTATCTTATGTTCGAAGTAGGACGATATCATCACTGTTATTGCAACAACATCTCTTTCAGGCATTTCGTCGAGCACCTTCTTCATATCATCAAATTCCCCACATTTCCCATACAACTCCATTAATTTTAGTTTAACCTGCCGGTTTGAACACAACTCTAGTTTCAAACCGTGAGCGTGTATTTGTCTACCAAATTCCAAATCCAATTCAACTCCACACGCCTTTAACACAGAATTAATAACAAAATTATCTGGAAAAATAAAATTTTCAATCATCTGCACATATAAACAAATGGCATGGCAATACAATCCAGATGCTACAAGCCCATCGATGAGGGCAGTGTAGACATAGACATTCGGCTGCCAGGTTCGTCGGAAAATATTGACAGCGCTATCAATGGCGTCGCACCTGGAGCAAGCGCGAATAAGCTCGAATGCAATGAAATGGTCGTGTTCTTGGCCATTCTTGATGATGTTTGCGTGAATTGGAGCGATTTGATTAACATTTCTGCAATTCTTGAGAAGGGAAATCGTGTGCTTGCGGTGTTGAGATCTGGGATTATGGTGGTTTGAATTTGGCGGGAGATGAGATGTAGGTGCGGCTACTTGCAATGAGGAACTCATTTGGATCCTAAATTCTAAAGCATGGTTTGGATGCATATATAACTTTGTACTTAATAATATATCTATTTTTATTTCTTGAATAATATTTGTTCACATAAAATTTCATTTATTTTTCCCAATACATTATTTGTATGGTAATTAATTATATAAGGGATCTTGTTTGAAAGACCTTATTTTGTAGTGGTGTTTTTTTTTTCTATATTAAATATGAATTTTAAATCAAAGATGGAAGCCAATTATCTATCATTAAAAAGTTGTTTGTCGAATATTTTAAATCTCTTTTATTATCAACTCTATACATTTAACCTTAAATAAAGTTAAAATATCTCATACACATGGAGGGAAATACCTATCATTGTTATTTTCACATAAAAAAATACGTTTATTTACTCATCAATATAAGAGACTGAGAAAGTATGTTTCTTCATTCATTTTTCATCTAAAAGATCAAAATACCCTAGAAAGTGGGTAAATTAAATGTTCTTTATAGTTTTTAAGTCAAACTAAAAGAGAATTTTTTGTTTGAAAAAATTGAAAGTGCGTAGAAAACAAACTCCCATCTATTTATGGGAAGAAAATAATGTTAAAATGTTGTGATAAATAACATTTTCTATTACAACCACATAACATCAGGATAAAAGCTATATGGCTTCGATTCATTCTTGTGTTTGAATCTAGATATTTTAGTGATTGAAAATTTTGTGGAAAATGGTGTTCCAGCACATTTTTTTACTTTTCTTTGGCAGTTGAGCATCAATTTTTGGTATTCCTAGTTTAAGTAAATAACAATTTATTTTTTTAATGAATGTATATAGGTCAATAAATGTTTCATAATGACATTTGTATGATGACCTTTCGTTTATATAGTCTGTCACCCAAGGTAAACATATTTTTTCAAGGTTTTTCCAAACAAAATCCAAGATCAACATACATACCCTAAGCCAAGGTCTAAAGAATAAATTCCAATTGAAGATTTGAGTCAAATATTTAAATTTAAGCAACATATAATACACAAAATCATCATACTCAAACTCTCATCGATGGATCAAAAAATCACAAAAATATAAACGAGATAGTCCATACAAACATCAAGTATCATTCAAGTCATGTTCAAGAATCCACCATTAATATACAACTTTTGCGATCAACAAATTCCAAGCACAACAACTATGAAAGCATCCATGCCATTGCCATCTACTTAACATAGTAAGGAAGATCAAGAACATAGAGAAGGAAATAAGCCCAGAAAACACCAGAAACCCCACCAAAGAAGAATCCACCAGTGAACTTAGCCCATCCATCAGCAGTTTGGAGCTCATCTGGCACCTTCTTCCTCCCCGTCAATGTCAGTGCAGGTGCAGTTGATGGCTCTCCTTCTTTAAAGGATGCAATCCCATAGATTGTCAAGCAAATGCTGAGGATCACAACCAGTCCAGCTGCTGCCAGTGATCCTGCCCCACCTGCATATGGGGTGTTCCTCAGTGGGCCCGTCTTCACAAACGGGCCCACCAGGAGGTACCCGTGGGCCAGCCCCACCTCCACCCCGCGGAGTAGCGGGTTCACCGCCGTCCGGTAGGCCGGAAGGTTGGAGAGGTACCATGCTATCAGTGGGCTGGAGGTGACTGGGGTCTCAAGGCTGCCAATGAATGGATCACCATTGATTGGTTGAATCACTTGGTAAGTTGGCTGCATAAATATAAAGGAAAGAAGTTGAGTTCTTGATTGAATCTTTATTATTACATGTTACATGTGTCTGTCATATAATGTAAGAAAGAGAGAACCTTTTCGGATTGGATTGCCTTGATGGTGAAGGTAGAGGTCCTCTTGGAAGGGTAGAGTCTGAAGGGAGTACCAGAAATGCCCTTTGGGGTGGCAAGTTTTCTTGTGAATGAAGAAGCAAAATTGCTCTTGAGCTGGCTGGCCATGGTGGAAGCAGCAGCTGCCATTTTCTCTTTTTGAGTTTTTCTTGATTGGAAAAAGGGTTGGTTATAGGATGAAATATAACCAAAATGTGTGTAATCAAGTGAGATCTGAGTAAGCAAAAATAGTAGATCTTTTGAGGTAAATTTGTGGTTCTCAGTAGTGTTTGTGCAAATCAAATGGTTACTATTGGCTGATTTTGTGTTTCATACCTTATCCCTTATCTACATCTGGGCCCAGCTTTTGTTTATATGGTGTACGTGGGATTCTCTCTCTCTCTCTCTATCTCATTTTATTTTATTTTTTCATATGGGCCCTTTTCTTGTTTTCTTAGAGGGATGTTGAGAATGAGTTTAAAGCATATTATTTCCACTGATGTTCTGGTGGGATGTAAAAAACTTCAAAGCAATATATACACAAGAAATTAAAATGAAGAATCAAATACATATCCATGGCTCTCTGAGTGCAATTGTCTTGGCCCTTTTTCTTATATTTATTAGAGCATCTGATAGTAAGCTAAGAGCTCTCTCTCTCCATTTTTTTTTCTTTTCCAATCGATCATAACTATAATTAAAGTTGTCTGAAATTATTGTTACATTGATGAAAGAAGGAAGGAGAATGCAGGAACATGTTGACAACAATCTTCAAAAACTTCTTTACTCGATTCTACTTTCTCCACCACAACCAATTCCGATGATGGTACTCAATTTCTTAACCTGATTCCATTTTATTAAAAATTATCATAGTCCTTTTTAGTTGCAAATTATTGATTTAGAGTTATATTTTGCAATGACATTTTGGTGGATGCAGTAGGGGCATTGATCACACTTATCGATCAATTCCCAGGATTAATTGGAGTGCAGTTTCCTTTTCTTACCAAAGACCCTTGCTATCCACAGATGTTACCCTGGATCAAATGTAGCAACGACAACATACGTCGTGTCACTGCCCTGTAAGCTTTAATTTCTTCCCCATCATCTTCTACATTTTACATATTATCATGTAATATATGAATGATTAGATCTTATTTTTGAATCTTGAAATCATGTAAAAATTTCAGGTATTTAGGCAACCAAGGTTTGTTTGCACCTCTTCCAGATTTCAGTTCAATGGATGCCCTCCAGACAATGTAATGCTAAGTCAACTATTTTATCCAAATTCTTCAGTAAAAATTAGTATGGGATGAAATGAACATTGATCATAAAATTTATTATTAAATCATAGATTAGTTTGAAGTTTTTTTTTGTGCTTAAAATTAACTGCAGAGACTTGCATCAAAACCTGCTTACTGGAGCTATTCCTGAATTCCTTGGCACCTTTCCAGAGTTAACATATTTGTGAGTTTACAATATGGGAACATTGCATTTAAATTTATATATTTACGATCTTAATTTGTCTAATTTTCTTATGTAAGGAATTTGGCCGACAATTATTTCACTGGACCACTACCTGATTCACTGGCAAATAACAAGAAAATAAAATTGATGTAAGCTACCACAAACTACCTACTCTTTAAATACCATTCACTTTTATTGTGATTATCCAATTTTTATTTACTAATGATTATTATCATGTGATAATTTTGGTCTGGCTGAACTTGGTTATTTTTATTGTGATTATTTTTATTCCATGCATTGTAATTGTTGAAAGAGAGTGTTTTAAATAAGCAAATCCAATGTTACTAATTCTTGATGAAACACATTAGTGTGCAAGCACACAAGTAGGACCTCCTTCTCTGTACTCATAACTATATTTGTTCTGATTAAATAAAATTTCAAAATTGAAATACAATGAAAATTAGAACAAGGGTTTAGTTGGTCAGGCCATATACAAGCTAAAAGAAAATTGTGTTCAAAGTAAAACAAAATTATGTTCGAGTTATATGCAGTAGTCTAGTTCATGGAACCTTTTTTGTTTTACTCTTTTTGTAGTTTTATATTGAATTAATTGAAAGAAAAAAAAAACACAAAGTTTCTTAAAATTGCAATTTTAAAATGATTTTTGCAATTTAGCAGAATAAATTACAAATTACTTCACATAGGGTCATTTTTTCAACAAAGGATTGTTATTTGCCAAGCATGCCTTTTTTTTATTTTTTATCTCTAGAATTTCAACACAACACATTCAACAAGAAAAAACTAGCAGCAGGCATGGGAAATCTTTTGTGGACAATGGATGCAATTCGAATCACCAACTTTCTTAAATTAGTAATTTAATATTTATGCCAAATATAAAAAAATTCGATATCAAATGTGTGAGTTTATATTAATTTTCTTCAGTTAAGCCTTGGATATGTTACATGTTATATTACTATTTTATAATAAATAAATTATTATATACATATAAGTATTCTAAAGAGTTAATATATTATACATGTTTTTTAATTTTACATTCTATACGTTTTGTTTACTTTTAAAATTTTCGATAACATTTTTTTGTTGTGATTTATGATTTTTGCATGCAACACGTTAAAGAAATGAACTTATTTTTGTTTGAACATTGCTTATCACCACAATTCTTTATTTACTCAAACTAACTTACAAAAAAATTTGAGAAAAAAAGTTATAGCTAAATTTGATTTTAAATAGGAGTTAATGATTTAAAAAATAAACAAAAATAACATTTCATTGACGTACGAAAATCACACGGGCTCTTATTTATCGATTATTGAAGTTGCAAGAATAAACAAACGTAGAATATAAATCGTGATTTGCAAAAAAAGAAAAATATTAGGATGAAAAATTAGAAAACTTAAAATAATATAGGTTTGGGAAATGAAATCGATCATATTCTAAATGAACCCTCATAGAAAAAGAATGAAATGATGATTGTTTTTTGTGGCAGTTTAGGCAATTCCTTATGCAGTGGTTGTTCTGGTTCGCCACCCACCCCAATCGTACAATTTCAGTTTCCTCCGCCGCCGACTCCTACATCTGGCAGCGGCGGAGTTAATGATGATTTCGACAGTTTTGATCTCCCCGATTCCAGAAAAAGAAAAACAAGTAAGCTCCCAACAATGCTCGGCATCACAATTCCTCCAAGCGTCCTTGCTACAGTTGGTGGTGCTGTTTTTGCCGTTCGTCGTCATCGTAAAAGAAATGCAGCCGCCGCTGCAGTAAGTTAGTCGCCATGATTGTTTGTGGATTTCTCTAATTGCGTTCGGCTTTTCGATTGGTTATTGAGGGTTGTCTAAGGATACGGCGCCATAAACCCTAATTTATATTTTCCCCCAAATCTTCATGCTAAGAAACCCAGCAGCACCAATATGATTTACTCGGTTGAGTTGAGCAGTTCTTAAGGTTTTGGGGGTTTATATGTAAAATTAACCGTCTTTTGCGGGGTTATTTTGCAAATATGTAATACATTTGGTCAAATGTGAAACTGTCCTGACATAAAATGTCTCAATCTTCAACTACTCAAGTGAGCTTCTTAATTTGACAAAACATTAAGTCGAAAAAAATTAAGGAAAAAAAAAAGAATTTGTTTGTACCTATATAAATGCATGCCTTGTAGCAATGTACAAAAATCATGAAAAGTCAAGTAAAAACTGGCGTCCATGGTTAGCTCTCAGAGTTCAGTTCTTTTGGCACTTTGTCTTCTACTTTGATGGTAAGCTATGTTTGTGCTCCTTTATTTTCAAATTAATCATAGACAATTTTTTTAAAAATTTATTTTGGTATGAACATTGTTGAAGAGTACATTCTTATACTGATAAATGTGGAATGAGTTGTTTCATAAAACAAAACAAATATATACAAATACAAGAGGAACCTAAAAATAAATATATGAACTCCTAACAAAAAACAATAAGGCACAAAAACAACAAAATCCTACACTTTCCGTCAAGTTGGAGCGTGAAGGTTACAAACGCCCAACTTGGACAACAAAAATTGAAGCTGGGCAGCACCAAGTGGTTTGGTGAGTAAATCCGCCACTTGATTAACTGTAGAAATAAAAGCAGGTCGTATCTCTTGGCTCTCAACGCGTTCCCGTACAAAAAAGCAATCCATTTCCACATGTTTAGTACGCTCATGGAACACTGGATTATTAGCAATGTGTCTAGCAGCTTGATTATCACAATACAAAATAGTCGGTTGATCTTGAATGGTATCTAACTCACGCAATAACCATCGTAACCGTAGCACTTCACTGACAGTGGTCGCCATGGCCCTATACTCTGCTTCTGCAGAAGAACGAGATACAACCGATTGCTTCTTGGTGCACCAAGAGACGAGGGCACCTCCTAAAATAATACAATAACCCGTCCGAGAACGTCGGGTGGTCAAACACGCACCCCAATCTGCATCACAATATCCCTCAAGACGAGAACCTCCATCAATGGGTAATAAGATCCCCTGTCCAGCCGTACCTTTCAGGTATCGTAACACACGAAGAACAGCATCCCAATGAGACTGTCGAGGGTCAGAAATAAACTGACTCAACATATTAACGGCATAAGTAATATCAGGACGAGTCACCTGTAAATATAAAAGTCGTCCAATCATGCAACGAAAACGGGAAGCATCAACCTTGGGACTATTCTCATCCTTCTCAAGCTTGATGTTTTGCTCCATTGGGAAAGCACTCGGCCTAGATCCCTGCAAACCACTCTCTTCCAGAATATCCAAAGTGTACTTCCTCTGACTAAAAACCAACCCATTCTTAGTCCTTGCCACTTCAATGCCCAAGAAGTATTTCAAAGGCCCAAGATCTTTAATACTAAATTGTTGATCAAGGTAAGTTTTAACTTCTTGCATTTTCAAATCACTATTTCCCACAATAATAACATCATCGACATAAATAAGAGCGAAAACATAAATGGTACCTTGTCGAAATATAAAAAGAGAGTGATCTGCTTTGGATTGATGAAAATTGATCCGGATGAGTGCCTGGGTAAACTTGAAGTACCAATTACGAGATGCCTGCTTAAGTCCATACAGTGACTTGCGCAACTGACAAACTCGTCTATCCCCATCTCGGGCAAATCCTTGTGGTACTTTCATATAAACCTCCTCCATCAAGTCACCATGCAAAAAGGCATTGTTTACGTCGAGTTGGTGCATAGCCCAACCTTTCTTAGTAGCAACCGCTAATAAAGTGCGAATAGTCACTAACTTTGCAACAGGAGCAAATGTCTCATGGAAATCTATCCCTTCCACCTGTGTAAATCCCTTTGCTACTAGACGGGCCTTGTAGCGCTCAATCTTACCATTGGGTTTGTACTTGATCTTATAAACCCATTTCGAATCGATAGCATGTTTCCCAAGTGGTAACTCCTCAAGAGTCCAAGTGCCGTTATTTTCCAAAGCCGTAATTTCTTGTTGCATGGCATCTCGCCAATGCTGACTCCGGATAGCTTCACCAAAATACTTAGGCTCATCATGATTAGTGATGGCCGCAAGAAAAGCCTTGTGAGATGGTGAGAATTTATCATAAGATACAAAGAAAGATAGAGGATGTACCGTCGAGGTCCCTAAATTGGCGGTAGGCTGTGCATGGTCTATAGAAGAGGGAATATCCACTGCGTAATCCTGCAAATGTTTTAGCTGAACCCGAGTCCGTGTGCTATGACGGATATTTAGGTCAACCCGAACACCATCCACGGCCCCACCAACCTCAGCCTCTTCACCATTTACCCAAACACTATCATCTCCAATCCCTGTCTCCATAGATGATTCATCCTGAGCCAACAACTGCTCCAATGATTCTTCATCAATCGAGGAAACCCGTTCTTCTCTATCAAGGGCAACGGGGGAAATTGAATCGGTCCTATGATTGTCAATAAAGGGGACCGATTCAATCCTCTGGTCCTCATAAGATTCAATAATTTTATCTTTATTATCCAAAGCATATGGAAAAACTTGTTCCACAAATTTCACATCCCGAGACACATAAAATTTCTTATTAGATAAATCAAAAATACGATAACCCTTTTGTCCCGAAGGATAACCAACAAATACACAAGGACTCCCCCTTTCACCAAATTTATCACCTCCTTTCTTATTATTATGTGCATACACCAAGCAACCAAAAACACGCAAATGATGATAAGTAGGTTTGTTTCCAAGCAAAATTTCATAAGGGGTTTTATTTCCAATCACGTGAAGGCAATCTATTTATAAGATATACTGCAGTTAAAATGCATTCACCCCAAAATTTGATTGGCAAACTAGCTTGGAATCGAAGAGCACGTGTAATTTCTAAAATGTGTCTATGTTTCCTTTCAACAACCCCATTTTGTTGAGGGGTATAAACACATGATGTTTCTGATGTTTCTAACATCATCATCTTTTCTGCATAAAACTCCAACATACGGTGAGATTGAAATTCTCCACCATTATCACTTCTAATTCTCTTAACAGTTTTCCCAAACTGAGTAGAGACCATATTACAGAAAGCAACTAGACAATCACCAACATTTGATTTATGAGCAAGCAAATACACCTAAACAGCACGGCTATAATCATCAACAATAGATAAAAAATAACGAGCACCCGAAAAGGAGGGGACTCTATAATCTCCCCAAATATCACAATGAACCAAATCAAAACATGCATCAGTTTTAATAGAACTATTTCCAAAAGGAAGTCTCGTTTGTTTCGCTCTCATGCAAGAGTCACAAAAAGCATCATTACAAGAAAATGAATCACCCAAAAAATCTATATGCTTGAGTTTTTCATCCGAAGCATGCCCCAATCTCTGATGCCAAAGTTTTGAATCCGCAGAGACTGAGAATCCTATACCATAGCTCCTGACAGGCTCCAAGCAATATAGACCATCATAGTGCCTACCCGCTCCAATCAGGTTCCTCGAACGTGAGTCCTGTATCACACAAAAATCAGATAAGAATATGAGACCACAATCCAAATCCTTCGTCAGACGGCTCACAGATAATAAATTACATCTAAAATCAGGAATATATAAAACATTATTAAGACACAATCCGTTTGCCAAAACTGCTTTTCCAACTCCTGGAACGGGAACTACATCCCCATTAGGAATTTTAACAGGCATATAATTTCCTGCAACCTGTAACTCCTCCAACAACTCCTTATCACAAGTAATATGGTCCGTAGCACTGGTGTCAATGATCCAAGATTTATTTACAAAAGTCTTACCAGCCATGTTAGCAACTGGATTAGTCTGAATCTCGGATATACCTTCACTGCCCAAAAAATGCTTCAACTTTGAAACCTGGGCCTCGTTTAGACTGAGGCCCGTCCTCATCAACTTTATAGCAGTAGCCCGAGGTTGCTGTTGTCGAGTCCCGGTGCCACGGCTGTCATGGCCGCGGCCTTCTCTCTCCATCTTTCTTCGATTCTCCCTTTCCATCCACCATTCGGGATACCCAACCACTTCAAAACATGATTCAATCGGATGCCCGGATCTTCCACACTTAGGACACATTTTGACTTTTCCAATCTCCCTTTTATTATCTCTTTCAAGACGAATGCCGCCCCCTGTTTGGAACGCCGTCACCTCATAAGTAGGTTTATGAGATGTGGTAATGCTACGTTGCTGCTCATCTTCTGCCACAAGATGATAGGCGGTGCCAAGCGAAACAATAGGTTTCGTGCTCAAAATCTGTGTTTTGACGATATTAAAGGTATCATCAAGTCCCATGAGAAACTCGTATAGGCGTTCCTTCTCCTTTGCCTCCACAATCTTCTTCGAAGCACCACATGAACAAGTCGGGATCGGCGAAACCGAATCAATCTCATCCCACAAACTTTTTAATTTTGCATAGTACGACGAAACTGAGGAATTTTCTTGCCTAGTCAACGTGAGGGTTCGTTTCAGTTCATATGCACGGGGTGCACTTTCTTTTTGGAATCTCTCTTGGAGATCTCTCCAAATTTCTGCCGCCGTCTTAGCGTATCGGATGCTATTCCTGATTTCCTTAGCCATTGCCGTGGTGATCCAACCCTTTAACATGTCATCGCATCGTTTCCAAGCCATCAATTCCATGGCTTCTTGTGGTTGTTCCATTGTTCCATCGATAAAACCAATCTTATTTTTCGCAAACAAGAAGTTTTCCATCTCTTGAACCCAATTCCCATAATTTCCGTCGCTCAAAACTTCATTAACGTACAGATGATTGGGAAAATCTGAAGGATGTATGTAATATTGTGAAGTGGGGTCATTGTTTAAAGAAGTCCCAGGGTTCGAAGAGTTACCACTACCCGTGGCAATCGATGATGATGGCGATTTGTCTCCCATCGCCGAATCAGCCTTCTTCTTCAAAGGAAGGAGGTTTTATTTTATTTTTTTGAGGCGGTCGAAATGGAGGTAACGTGTGGAAGGAATGTTTGGTTACCTGCTCTGATACCATGATAAATGTGGAATGAGTTGTTTCATACAACAAAACAAATATATACAAATACAAGAGGGACCTAAAAATAAATATATGAACTCCTAACAAAAACCAATAAGACACAAAAACAACAAAATCCTACATGTACTAATGAACCAGAAAGGACACTGCAGACACATCTCGACGATGTTAACGATCTATCTTCAAATACTTTGTTATTTTCTAACTTCAGTTAAAAAAATAACATGACTGTTATTTTAAGACTGGATCTGGGTGCATGACATACCATCTCAAAATTCCATCACAAACAATTAATGTTAGGACAGATAATAACCTAATTTGTCTTTTGTTTTATGAAGGATTAATTCACCAACAATTATTACAGTGGATCACTGCCAGATTCAGTGGCAAATCTACATATATAAAAAAGAGGTTGAGTCTCTCAAATATTGGTAAGTGGATTTTTTTAATCTTGCCACATCAGCTTTTTGTTTTATAATCAATATTTTGTTTTAGGGAGCCAAATATTTCCATGCAAATATCCAAACACAATTACATCCTCTCAAAATGTAATGCAAGCTCCCTACATGTTAAAACATGTGTTATTACTCACCTAACTACTCAAATTTGAATAAGGTTCGATCTTGGATTGTTGATAAGTTGTTATTATTCAACTAAGAGTGATAATTTATAGAGTTGTTCGTTTATGCATAAGGTGCATGAATTTTAAATCCATACATTTAGATCAATCTGAATTTAAGATCCATTGGTGCACATGAGTTTTTGTGCAGTTTATAAGGCTTTTTAACTACCTACATATTAACATAGCATGTTAAATTTAAGTTAAAAAGATTCAATTCCATACAATTATTGTTGGTCCCAAGTGGTATAAAGTTAAGAGGAGGAGGGTGAATTAACCTTATCGAATTTTCAACTTTTTCTCCAAAAATGTTAAGTCCTTTGGTGAGCAGGTAGCTAGATAGCTTACTGCACGATAGGTTGCTGCTTAAGCAGTGACTTCAGGACTTAGACAGAATTAAGAATGCACAGCGAAAATAATGTGATTTTTGAAAGATGTCTTTTAATGCAGGATGCTAATATGAACAAATATATGAATAAAGCAATAAAAGCACAAGCAAACTTATAGAGGTTCGAGGGTGGAGTGATCCCTCTATGTCCTCTCTACTCCTTCTAAAGAAGGAACTTTGTTAAAGTAAGTTTGATTTACACTAGACACAGCTAATACAAACTTCACTCTACACAAATACTGTTAGCTCTATCTACACAGGTAGCTGCACAGTAACCAAACTAATCGACTCACATAGGATCTCCACACAGGTTTTTTGACCCACACATGATCCTTTCTCTTCTTTAGAGAGAACAACTACTTAGCAGGATTATCCTCTGCCCAAGTGACTCCTAAACAGTCTATTTAAGAAAGATAGAATATTTTTCAACGATTGAGTACAGCAAACTCTTTGGACTTCTAAGTTTCACAAAGTAGTTAGCTTGCTGTTGTTATAGACTGAGTGACTGAAACGAGTGACTTGAAAGATGTTGAGCTCTTGGAGAATATACTTCGTACGTAGGATGTTTCAGTTGTATTCCAGGTGCACTCAATCTTCTACTTATAGCCTTTAGTGAAAATCTACCCATTGAAGAGACAGTTTCACTGTGGTGAGGTGTCATCAAGGACGAAAATATCCGGAAATATCTCCGATATATCTCCGATATTTCCATTTTTTCACGTAACCGATATAATAACGGCCTGTATATTTTTTCGATATTTACCGATATTTTTTCGATATTCCACCGATATTTCCGTAAAATGGAGATATCAATATTTACACCGACACCGACATTGTCTTCCTTGGGTGTCATGCAGTCATTGGTTCGTGCAAAAGATCTTCTAACACTATTTTCTGTTTCATCCCTTCACCTTTGCTCTGCGGCGCCCGCCTTGCTCTGCACTGACCAGAACCAGTTCTTGGTCCTTATCTTTTCCAGATGGCACTTCTTGATTGGTTTGGACTCGAGTGTCTCTACCGAATCCTCAGAGTGTACTGAAAAAGATGTAGTTGGGAGTTGACTTGCAGCTCTTCCTTCTGATAAGACAACTTCCTTTGACTTGAAGAGACTGAGCTTGCTCCTAGTGTCCTTTCGTACTTAGACAACATCCTTCACTTGTAAATGCAGCATCCTGACTTCGTGCAGACAGCAGTGACTTGGCAGGCTTCTTCCAGTATCTTCTTCTTCCTCTTCCAGTGACTTTGACTTAACTAAACTTTTACATAAGGAACTCTATCAGAAAGTTAAGACCTATCGATTGCATGTTTTGTCTCATCAAAATCCATTACAAGATTATCCTATCAATTTCCCCCTTTTGATGATGACAAAACTCCTTAAGAGGATCAAAGATCATATTTCATTTATCTCAGAACAAAATGCAGAAGAATGTAAACAATCATAATCATGCATTAAGTTCACAAGAAGTGAGCTTTCAAGAAACAAAACCATAATGAATTTTCATTGATGAGAGATCAATTCTCAAGTTCAGAAAGCAGAAAAACAAAGGAACATAAGCAGCAACATACATGATAAAAACAGATAGAGTAAAACAAAGATAGGATAAACTACTAGGTCTTCAACCAACTGGCTTTTTTCCTTCTCTCATACTTCAATCTTTCCACCAATTAACTAAAGACTCTTGATAGCTTGGCTCCAACAGCTTCTTTACCTCCTCGTCCTCCTCAATCCTTAGCTAGAAATCTTCACAGTAAAGTATGAACTTCTTTCCAAGTCTCTGTTTTAGCTTTACTTGGATTGTAAGTCCTCCATTCCTGGTAAGATCCAGGTATCTCTCCATAGCTTCCTTGTTGGTCCGGTATCCTTTGAACAGAGCAGACTCTTTACAGAGGGTTGTGAAATACTTCATCAACTCCATCCTCTTGAAGGCTTCGATATGGTAGAATGATGGATTGACATCAATAGGGAGAGCGACCTCCGAAATCTTTGGAATGATGAACTTGTCGCTCCTGAGATCCGGGCTTGCTTCTAGAAAGGTCTTGAGACTTGAGCTGGCAGGATTCTGCATGTTCTTTTCCAACTCAGCCATATTAGGCAGCTTGTGAGGTGGATAGACTTTGGCAAGAACTTCCAGCGGCCCTTTCGCAAACACAGCATCCAGGTTGCTCTTCAGTTTAGCCTCTGTCCTTCTCCTCTTTTCCTCCCGCTTTCTGCACCCTTTTTGAAGCCTGGATGGATAGACCCCAAGACAGCTTCTAATTTTCTCTTCGAGCTGCTGTTTGAAAGACCCCTTGATCTAACTCCCCTATTGCCACCATTACCAGCATCATCTCTCCTTCTGCTCACTACCATCTGCTTGCAGGTAGTAGGATCTTGTCCACTCTTCTACCGGCCTTCCAACCTCCCTTCTCCCTTTTTGTCATCATCAGCTCTCCCAACTGCAAAGCTGACCATTGAGTGAATTTCTGACAAGGTGCCCGAGTGTTCCCTTAGGGTTTGTGATTGGTTGAACTGTTCTTCATCTATGCGGCCTACTGCGGCGATAAGAGCCTTCTGGTTAGTTTCAAGAGTGATCATCCTTTGTTCTTGCCTATTCAGCTTGTCCATCACGTTTCTAACCACTTCCACAATAGCATCCTCCTTAGGGGGTCGGTGAGCATCAATCGCCTGACGAAGCTTTGACAATGTTATGTTGAGGGAGTCAATAAAGGTTTGTGTCCTGATAGAGCTCAAGAGAGTTTCATTGGGGAGTTTTCTGCTCGCTTTCACCAGTGACTTCCCCATCTGCTCAATTGTGGTCAAGACTTCATCATTTGATCTGATAGCTTCCTAACCTTCGGCAACGTCCACTGGAGGTACCTGTTGAGAAGACGAAGGGGTTAGAGCTTTGGATTTTTCAGCTTCGGTATCACCTTATTCACTGGGTGACCTATCATCGCTGTTGGATGTGCTGCTGGATCCTCCATCTCCTGATCCAGCTTCCTTCTTCAGGGCTTCCTCTCCAGCCTCCTTCTCATCAGCTCCCTTATCACCCTCATTCTCAGTCTCATTTTCTCTCTCAGGCTGCTTACTTGCCTCCTGAATCTCATCAGCCTTATCCTCCTCCTTGTCCTCAGTCTCCTTCTTCCATTCCTTGTCCACCTCCATAGCATCTCCTACCTCCTGCTCAGCATCCACCTCATTTTCTCCTGTTTCTCCATCACCAGTGTCCATCTCGCCATGTTCCACTGGTTTTACAAGCGCTGTTTCCTCCATCTCCATAGGAACAGTCTCCTCTACTCCTTGTTCCTTTTCCACAAGGGCAGGCTCCTCCATTTCTTGAACTTTTTCAACAGAAACAGGTGCCTCCATCTCTTGTGTCACGTCCTAAATTTTATAACACTTTTGAAATACAAAACTCTGAAAAATGTGACATTAATATTTTTTTTTTCAAGCTAACAAATAACAAAATAACAAAAACGACATATCATAATCAACACCTCATCTATACCAGAGCATAAGCCAATATCTTACACCAAAGTGTCATCAGAGTTCCCCTAAACCAAACATATAACATTATGGCGCAACGATTTTAAACATATCCCAAAAATTTGAACAAAACTAACATGGTCAAAAGCAAAATAAGCCCAAGTTTTAGCCCCGCAGGTCGTCATCCATGTACACCGTCCCAAAACACCGTTGGAGCACCAAAACATGCTAGCAATTCCCAAAAGTTCATCAAACGTTGTCATGCTCACCTACAATGCATAAACTAGGTGAGCTAAAGCTCAGTAAGCAGAAATCATGCATGCACTGTCATACAAATGGCTGTAAGAACTTTAAGAATGACGTGAATGCATGGCTTTGATATCTTTTACTATGTTGGGCCCTTGACCTGTCTACAGTACATCGGAAAGGAGCTAGCTCAATAATCTCTGTACTTTACTTTGCTTTGCTTTAAAGTCATATTTATAGCCCAATATCTTCGAACCATAACCACGGCTCGCATGCCACACAGACACACTTTTACTTTGCTTTAAAGTCATGTTTATGGCCCAATATCTTCGAACCATAACCACGGCTCGCATGCCACACAGGCACACTTTTACTTTTAAGCCATATCCATGCCTCGCATGTCACCGGCCTCGATGTACTAGTAGCGGTCAACTTTGCTTTAACTTTGTTTCTTTGTATGATTATGATGTGCATACAGACTCATCATGTCTTCTATGCATACACCTATCTATGCTCATGAATGACATGTACAAAATTCAATGCTCACGTATCATCTTTAATTACACATAAAAACTAATCACCAATATCAAGAAGCGCAACTTCACTATTATCATATAATGCAAGTAAACACATAAAATACTATGTTTATGCATTGTAGTTGCAAATGAATTTCTACTTACCTTGTCTTGTAAAATGGTTATTCTCAACTTCTCGTCCCTTTTGTGTCAATACCACTAAACAAAAATAATGTATAAGCTGTTATATCAAATCAATGACAATTATATTAAACTAAAGTAACTTCTAATAACCTAAAACATCTTTTATTTGGATTTAATAATATTAATTTTAGTTATTATAATGATTATAACATGAAGAATATTAAATAAAATTAAATCTATAAACTAGTTTTTCACCTCAATTTCAACTCAAAATCAGTTTATTTAAAAAATTTATCAAATATTATAGACTTCATAAAATAATTTCATATTTTTACAGAATTTAAACAACATGTTGAAGTATAACATATAAAAATATCAACTAAAACTAAGCTTTACATAATTAGTTATGAATTTTCGAAGTTTGCTGAAAACAGGGTACTTTATAAGGTGAAAACATGTTTTCTTGTAAAAATTCTCATAAATTGCACAAGGCTTCAAAATTTACAAGGTAAATTTCTACATCTCTACCAGAACTGGTATTACAATATAGTCAAATATGGCATAAATATATGGTTGCAATAATTAGTTATGATATTTAGAACAAGACCGAAAATAGGACATGACCAACACAGAAAACCAACTATATTGTAAAATTCGGCATAAATTGTACAAAACTCCAAAAATTTCATACTAAATTTCTGTACGTACCTAAGACATGGTTCTAAAACATAGTAAAATATCATATATAAATTCGAATTATACAGTTCAGAAACATAATTTGATTCGGACTCAAAAACAAGACAAAAACTGTCTCCGAACAGCTTATCTTAGAAAAATCATATAAAATCGATTTTAACTCCAAATCTTCTGAAATTTGACAAAAATATTCTACACTTCATATAATAGATTATGTTAAAAAGGTTTAGCTTAAATCAATTCCTACATCACCCAGAATATTTCGGAACAGAGATGCAGAATATGAAATAGAGGAAATCTATCACTGAACAGGGCTATGTTTGAAAAATCATAATAAATCGAATTTATGTCCAACTATTATGAAATTTAACAGATATGTTCTTCACTTCATATATTAAAACGTGGCCAAAGGGTTTAGTCAAAATCAATTCCTATAAACCTACGAATGTTTCAGAACTTACTTGCAGATTTCCATCTTATAACACATGCATACACTATTTTGCATATTCAAGTAAATGAAATACCTAAAATTCTAAACCTAATGCCAAAGAACATCTTTGGATCTTCTAAAATATATGCAATAAGTAAGAAAACATCAAACTTCAAAGAAGAAATTAAAAGATTTAAGCCAAAGTACCTTCAAAATCAAAAACAAGAGGTGTGTTCTTCCTTTTCTTTTGAAATTGTGTTCTTTCTTCTTCTTGCTAAGTTTCCTTACGTTTTTTTTTTCCTTTGATTCATCATATCATATTATATATTAGAGGGTGTAGCTCATGACATAGGAGGTGACTTTTAGGTATTAGGATGTAGGAGAAGGTTCTTTCATAGATTAATGAGGCTTGCTAATTCAAGTTGCATAAATATCTTCATTTCCTTTTCCTTTCATTTTTTTTTATATAATATATATATGTACAACACCTATTTTATTATTTCTTCTATGTATTCTTTAATATATAAATTTGGGGCTTTCAATTACTAATTATAAGCAAATAAGATTTTTATAAACTAGATAACTATGTAAATAAAACGAACACATTATATAAACTCAAATATCACAAAATTAACAACATGCAATAATTCATAAAATGCATGGATGCATGAACTATATTGGTCAATAGGTAATGAGGGGCTCGGGTCTCACATCTTGTACCTGTTCCCCCTCAACCTCTATCTCCATTAGTGTTGACATTGATGTTTTTGCGGTTTCATCGGTGGCTGGTGGTGGTGGTGTGATGGTTAGCTCCAGGAAGGTGTCTAGCGTGGCCACAATAGCGAAGATTTCCAACTCCTTTGCCTTGGGATTGATTCATTTATTTGATTCTATAATTGGTGTGCTTCGTGTGATTAAAATAGATGGGTCTTTATCTAATCCAAGGGTTGAAGCATCACGGTTGATAAGAGACAAGTTATCTTTTGACTTTATATTTGATTTACACTTGATGAAAAAAATACTAGGAATAACAAATGATTTGTCTCAAGCATTGCAAAGAAAAGATTAAAATATTGTGAATGTTATGAACTTAGTGAATGCTTCTAAGACAGGACTTCAATCAATGAGAGATGGTGGATGGGATGAATTGGTCGATTGTGTGTCTAATTTTTGCAAAAATCATGAAATTGAAGTGCCTGATATGGATGATGTTCATGTGGGTGGAAGTGGTAAAAGATCAAAACAAAAAGTTGAGGAAATGACAAACTCACATCTACTTTGTGTGGAGGTATTTAATAATGTGCTAGATATGTAATTGCTTGAATTAAATGATCGATTCAATGAGGCAAATATGGAATTGTGGTTTTGCGTTGCTTCTTTGAATACATCTTACTCTTTTAAAGCTTTTGACGTAAAAAAGTTATCTCGGATAGCAAAATTGTATCCAAGTGATTTTGATGATGTCGTTCTTTTGGGAATGGAAGACCAACTTGAAAATTTTGTGTTGGATATGAGATCGAATATTGATACTTCAAATGTAAATTGAATTGGTGTTCTAACTCAAAGAATGGTTGAAAGTTGAAGAGATAAGGTATATCCATTGGTTTGCAAACTAATAACATTAACTTTGTTTTTGTCGGTTACAACAGTTTCAGTAGAAAGAGCATTCTCTACAATGAGTATTGTGAATACACGACTTCGCAATCGGATGGGCAATGAATAGATGAATGATAATTTAGTGGTTTATCTTGAAAAAGATATATTTGAGTATGTCACTAATGAAGCTATTGTTCATAAGTTTCAAAATATGGCGAACCGTAGGGGTCAATTGTGAATTAGATCTTTCATTCATTTTTTTGGTTTAAAAGGAATGTATAAAAGAATTTTCGAAATCACTTGCAAGTTACATTTTGTATGTAAATTTAAATGTTTGTATATTACTTTTACTTGTACCAGCTCTTTGTCAAATTTCTGCGTCCGCCACTGGACGGAGGTAATGATGATTTCGATAGTGTTGATCACTCCAATTCCCAAAAAAAAAATGTAAGCTCCCAACAATACTCGGCACAACAATTCCTCCAAGCGTACTTGTTACAGTTGGTAGTGTTGTGTTTGCCGCTTGTCGTCGTCGCAAAGAAATGGCCATACCAATGCTGTTGATATGGCCGTCGTTGCAGTAAGTTAGTCGCATTTCTCTAATTGCATTGGCTCCAATGGGTTATTGAGGGTTTGTGTAAGAGTGTATGCATTATCTGATACGGCGCCATAAACCCTAATTCATATTTTCCCTCAATCTTCATGTTCAGAAAAAACTCTCAAGCTATATTTTCACCTTAACATTTGTAATATAATCATATCCTATTAAATTTTTAAATAAATATACAATGGTCGAACTTCTTATAATGTGTTTGAATATTGGGCGTCCAATACAACATAAGATGTTCGGTGTATTCTGCCACCCAGGATCGAACAAATTGTTCCATTCTATCGATTTTTTTATTTTTTATTTTATATAATTTTCACACAATTTTTACATATTTAATTTACCCGTAAAATGCTTATCATTATGTAATCTTCATTTAGCAAAAATTAAAGAGAGAGAAAAAAAAAGATAAAATAAAGAGAAAAAGGAGAAACGGGAGGAAGAAATCAAAAAATATGAGGGTTACAATTTTTTTTACTCATAAGGGTAAAATAAGATTTTTAGAAGTTTTTATTTATTTAATTAAAATAAAAAGTATGTTAAGAAATGGTTGGTGTGGGGATGGTACCACCCTAAGACTACCCCATCGCCACAGGTCACCAACCTGCTGGAAGAAAAGACAAAAAAAAGTTTAAAAAAAAAATGTAAATGAAATTCAAGGTTGCAATCATCTTAAAATATGGTCTCAATCTCAACGTCAACCTCAATTTAGGTTGGCCAATCAAGAGATGATACATGTTATTTTTTAAATTGGTTCAATTAGATTTTATAAAGATAAAATGTATATTGTAATTATTGTGAATAATATGTATTTAAAAAATATATATATATATATCAAAATTCGTAATTTTTAATTGTCTATAAATAGACACCAATATTGATATATTTTGAAACACATCTTAAATTCTCTATTTTCTCTTCTATTTTTTATCATTCATCTCTCAATTTCTATCATGGATCCAAACCATCCTAATTATTTTCCAAACTCCCAAGGTTATCCAAATTCTCAAAATTATCCAAGCTTTCAATCAATTCTTAACTTTCAATCTTTTCCTCTCTTAGAAGATTATCCAAACTATTATTAAAATTCTCAAATAGTTTTGTCCAAATCTAAATCAAGATTCTACATCTGAGCATGTCTAACCACCACTCTATTGAACGCATTGCGAACTTGTCCACTTATATCATTAATAAGGAATAACTTCGCAACAAACAAGCTCACAACGCTCTAAGAAACGACTTAATTGAGCATATATGACAAAAAATTGGAACTAGCTATGAATTAATGTAATTTGCATGTTCTGTATTTGATTTTTTTTATTTCATGCATCTACTTGTACTTTGATTTATTTCTTTTCAATTTCGTATTTCAATTCTTGTAATTGTAATTTCGTTATTGTATCTTATTCTAAATGCATTTTAAATTATTTTCCTTAATATACTTATAGATTTAGAATATTAAATTACTTAATGTAATTTTTGTACATTTTAAATATAATAAATATTGATTAAATATTTTTTGTAATTAATAAAAAATAAAATAATTATTATTATTTTAGGTCGGGTTGGGTTGTGGATGTAAATATAGAAAAAAATAAAGTTAAGTTGAATTATGGGTTGAATTGATGGATGAAAAAAAATTAATATTTTATTTTAGATTTGGTTGAGATAGATTGTTGATGTGGATAATCTAACAAAATTTTACCGGGTTGAGCCTAATTGAGTTATTTATATGATAGTTAAGGTTTTGAGGGGTCATTTAGCAAATACTAGAACATTTGGTCAAACGTGAAAATTAATCTCACGGTCTTGAAAGGCCTGTTACTATTAGAGCCCACTTTATAACTGAGTAGAGTCTCAAATTCAGTCCCATATCCTCTCAGTTGTAACCTAAAAAAGTGTAGCTACCAAAAATTAATAAGACTAAAAGTTCAATGATTAATAAAATAGAGATAATCTATAGGGATATAAGCTATACAAACTTTATCAGTTGGCTTTCTTCGAATTCAACTATTTAAAAATCTTTAGTGCAATTCCAGTTTTAGTAGTTATTTTCATAAAAAAAATTATATAACAATCATCTTATAAATATAATTTTATGAGATGAAGTATTACTATTCATAATTCAAAATATTTTCACATACGAGATGATCTCATAAATTTTATGAGAATCATATCTAATTATCACGAACTAAATGATTGAAATTGGAGTAGTTTTAGAAGAATTCTTTTATATGTGTGTATATATATATATACATATATCATGATTTTCTTTGTACCCATTTTAATGGATCCCATCAATTTCATGTAGTGGAATCTGTGATTTCATAAATGGACCACCTTATAATTAATATAATTTCAATTTTGTTATACTAAGACTCACATACTTTTATTTGTATATACTAATCAGGTTTTGTGCATTCAATTTATTTAAATTTGACTTGTATATTTTCATTTGTGAAATTGAGTTAGCCTACTTCTGATTGCATTAAAATATGTTTCTTTATATTACCATTAAGGACCGAATTCAAAACACAAGCTTTAAAATATATAGAAATCTAATCCAGCAAAATTGATTTATAAGATTTCAATTTTTACTAATAAAAACATAAAGGCGCAATTTTGTAAATTTGAAAGTACAAAGATATAAGTTTATTGATTAAATATATGATACACACATTCCAAAATAAAATTTATCGGGATCCCAAATGTACATTTTTTTCACAAGGGACTGCTTTGTTGTGGGTATTACAAATTTAAAAACAACATAGAATTACAGACTACAGAGTAGAGTTGTAAATGAATTGAATCGATTTGAATATGATGATATTTTATTCGTATTTATTTAATTAAGCGAATATTCGTATTCGTATTCGCATTCATTTATTATTTGAATTATATATGAAATTCGTATTCAAATATTTTAATTTGAAAATGTGGATTTTGAAATTTCATTATTTTTTCAAATATATGTTTATTTTTAATTAATAATATGAAATTGTAAATATATAACATATGCATACATAACACAACCTATATAATACATAGTAAATAATAAATCATACATCAATTTTTTTGCAGTCAACAATTCATAAACTAAAAGATTTCAAATTAAAATGTAAAATATTTATCATAATCCAAAATATTTATGTGGTTGGAAATTGAGATCGGAAAGGTAAATGGTAAGTAAAAAAAAATGTAAGTATATATATTATTTTATTAAATAAATATTTAGTTTATTAAAATTATATACATTTATAATTATTCAAATATATTCACGAATACTAGAAACGAATATGGTTATATTCATATTAGTATTTGAATAATATTCGAATTTTAAAAAATATTCTTTTTTGAATTTTTATTTGGATTTTTAAATTCGAATCACTATATTCGAATTCGGATATCGAATCGAATCAAAAAAATTCGATTCTTTTACAATGTTACTACAGGGTGCCCACATGCCACAAAAACATTGTATTTATTTTAAAAGGAAAATTCCCTTGAGAGTAAGATTGAGTAATCAACTAAATTAAATCAAATTAATTTTAATAGCATAATGTTACTGGATGACCAACAATTACACAAACATATAGTAACATAGATGTCCAAACTTTACTCGAATAATCTTGAAAGATAACAATGTTTATTTTTTGAACAAATACGAAGTTTAAAAAATAACCACCGCATGAATTATGCTCCAATGACCATTGACATAGCCATGTATATGAGAGGTAAAAGAAAAGAACAAAGAAACATATTAAAGAAATCAGGAAAGATAGCATCAACAACATAAAGAAAGGAGAAACAGAGCATAACAGAATACTAATGCAACATTATAAACATTAGAAACAGAGCATCTATTTAGAAGACAGTGATATTAGCTTTTACAACAGGCTAGAAATTAACATGGCTAATATCTTTTGTTCTTTTTTTTTTTCCTTCAAATATTAAAATTTGCTGATAAGTCTGAACATTGCACAAACTGAGAAGGGTCAACACTAATAGTCAATGGATCACGATGAGTCTCCACATCTCTACGGATTAGTGCAAGTACGCGGTGTGGTACTGGTACGCGTTCCCAAAGAAGTTGCCATGACTAGGAGAGAAGTTGTACGCAGGAGTGCCAACATATGATGTCACATGGTGGTCATTTGGTCCAATGTAAGCGTATACCGGTCTCTCATAGACGTACTGTGGGGGCCTTTCAGTCATTCTACCATAGAAGTTCTTCTCTGAGGCAATGTTAGCAACTCGAGGTGCATGTGCAACACCATTAGCACGTGGTCTTTTGGACTGTGGTTTTGCAACCTCTGTGGCGCGTTTCTTGTCTGCCTTTGCCTTCTCAATTTCAAGAACCTGTTTCTGGAGAGGATCCACAGGGAATCGCTCCTCAAGCTTATGATCTTCAACGCACTTAATTACAGCTTTAAGTGCAGTCAGCTCTTTCTCATTCACATCATTCTGGAACAGAGGATTCAAGGATAAATATCTAGATTAGACTAACATGAAGAAAGATCCAATAATTAAGATATAGCAAATAAACTTTCTAACGTTCAAGATTTCAGTTTTGACAGAATTCTAAAAGAACCAAGCAGAAATAGCCCAATTTTTTTTTCTTTGAGTTCGATCAGTATATTTGGTTGCAATACTATTTCATCTTGCAGATATTCCACTATGCATAGCTGCTAGTTAACCGAATCTATAATTCATCCAACAAGATATACCTGATGCTTTTTAAAACAAATTAGTAAAAGCAATTTCTACTTAAGATGACCAACAAAATCAGTAACAATGGAGGATAATCATACCTGTGCAGAAACACCAGGCGATGCATTTCCAGATTTGGCAGGTGATGCCACTTTTCTGGCCTCAGACAAGTACGATTTCAGCAATGAAATAGGTGAAAACTGATCAGTAAGCTCAAATGCAAAAGCTAGATTGACAGCATCAATCTGTCTTCCATTCTTGACCAAAACATCAATCACACCTGATTAGACACAAGACAGTGATGACATATATACTTCACAATTAGTGAGCCTGATACATTAGCAAAAATTAAAAAAGCTCACGTGGTTTAGATCCAACAAATATTGAACTCCCACATATCAAAATTCAATTATGAAAATATAGGCTAGGCAAGAGACAAAGGCACCATTTTACAAAATCTCATGATGAGCGGCCATTTACATTCACATTGCACCATTTATATGAGATTAGGCAATCACTTAACAGAGGAAAAAGTATTTAAACATTAATTTGCTTGGTCAGGATACCAACCTGGCATTTTGTCTGACAAGCCAAGATAACGGCATAATTCAGCTGTTTGTCGACGGCGAGAAACCATGGGTATTAATTTGGACAGGCAATCCTGATCAAAATCGGAATCAATGCCAAAAGTAGCCAGAAGCTGTAGGAATGCATGAGCCTCTAAGGAATTTCCATTGCTGGCATCAACGTCAAGATAATCTAACTTTGGCTTCCACTCTTCAGCAATAGCTTTTGCTCTTTCCTTAGCATATTCTGAAATAATATCAGAAAGAGAGTGCACATCTAGATTTACAAATAAGCTGCTAAGACACTCCATTAGCATTATGCAGGTTCGGCGAATGCCTAAGAGATTTGAATCTTTTCTAGCAGGCAACTCAGTGCCATAGAAACCCTTAAGTGAGTCCAGAACAAGGGAAGCAGGATCATGTGCAGCCCTTAGAGCAAAAGGAATTTCCACCCTTAAAGTAACAAGGTCCTTGCGGTTGTCAGATATAAATTTATGGAGTCCCTCAGAATTCATCCCTTGGCACAATTTTACAAGCTCCGGATAACACTTCACCTGAGTAGTCATATTTTCAACAGGTTTAATGATACCATTAATGTTACTCATAGTACCTGAGGCATCAGGTGTTTTTTCCTCCAGAACTGGTGCTTCAACTTGTTTCTCTCTATTAGTGACACATGACTCCACATAAAATGGCTTCTCCTGCTTCTCCATAGCAGTCAAAATGGCAGACACTGCAGCATCTCGCTTCTCTTGAAGCCTCTCGAGTGAAGATTGCTCATTAGCGACCACAGCTGCTTTACGCTTCTCCAACGTCTCTTTGGATTCAACAATTTTGGTTTCAAACTCCTTTTCTTGTTCTTCCAGTTCAGTGAATCGTCTCTTTAGAGATTTCTGAAGTCCATTAAAATGCTCCTCAAGCTGTTTCCATTTCAAATTTAGAGTGACAGCTCGATGACTCTCAAGTTCAGCAAATGCCTTCTGAAGTTGTTGTATCTTAGAGGCTGTTGAGTCCATCAGTGTGGGAGCTGATAAATTGTCCTCCATGACATAGAAACCCTGGGTAAATCGTAAGCAAATTTTCAGTTCATGAAGAACAGTAAAGAAAGACATAAGTTGGAGAACAAACAATAAGTTCCGATACAAGAGAAGCTATAGTTACTTGTTTAAATAACAAAATGGTTGCCAAAATAAGGAGTCTTGCGTAAAGCCTGTATGATAACGTGAGTTGACTTAAAACAGAAACAAACAAACAATTAAACAGTGAGAGTCAGACGCAAGAAAATCATTTGTAAGGTTGCAGAAATTCAAGATAATATAAAACACTAGAATGATTAAAAACACAAGTCAACACATAAGTAAAATTCTTACAAACTTGGTCAGCAACAAGATTTTAGAAGGAAATAACACTCCACCCAAAAGCAAATGCACAAAGAAGCCCTAAAAACACACACACACCAAAAAAAAAAAAAGAGGGACTAAAGCGGAATATCAATACTAATTAACAAAATATATAAACTGAAAACAAACGAAGAATTCGCCTAAAATCTTGTCAATCCAGCTACTGGAACTCAGATCAACAAACTTCAAACCGTAAAAACTAAATTCACCATAATCATCCAAATAAAAACACCCAGAAGCAAGTCAAACCGACAAATGCAGCCAAAAATAGCAGCTGAAGAACTAAATCCTGGAAATTGAAGAGCATTCACCAGTAACAATGATCCTAAACAACTAACCTAGATGCAAAAAGACACTTGATCTGCAAGTATAGACGGAGTTAATTGACAATAACGGGGTAGAAATGAAGAGCAGAAATAACCGGATCGCACGTACTGATTCTTGCAGGGGAATGAAGGGCAGAGAATTGCGGCGGAGAGAGAAAACTCAGACCATCGTGGATGAGAAACAAGGGGTGCCGAATCCCTAGAGAGAGAAAATGTTTGGGAAAGAGGAAAGAATGTGTGGGGAAGAGATGTTGTATTTATGAGAGTATGATTCCGACAGCTACACGCTGACACCACATGCACTCACCCTATGACCTTTGCTTTTTTCTTCCACCACTCTCCAAATTACTATTTCCCATTATCTAATTGTTTTTTAAAGAAAAAACAATATGTCATTATTTCTAAGTAGCCGTCTGCTCCTTTGCTGCACCATTTATTACAGAGTAGCTCTCGGGTGGGACAGTGCAATGAGTTTTTTACTAATATAAATATGTATTTTATACATATAAATATATATTTATAAGTTTTATTATTAGGGGTGGAGATTGAAACGAAAATTTCCGATATCCGTCGAATTCGATCCGAAATTTTCCAATTTTGGAACGAATATTTTTAATTCAAAATCCGAAAATCCGAATTCCGATTTTTCCGAAAATTTTTGGATGGAAATTGGAATTAGTTTTGAAATTTTTGGAAATTCCGAAATTCGATCCGAAATATTTCCGAAATTCAATTTTCGGAAATTCCGATTTCCAATCCGATCCAAAATTCCGATCTGATTTCCGATTTATTTCCGAAATAATAGTATATAGTATTCTTCTATAGCAAATAGTATATAGCATAAAATGTTTGAATTATATTATATAATATAATATATTTTATATACATTTACTATATGTAAATATAAATATACATATTATAGTATATTTTATAATACTATATACTTTATATTATGTGTAAATATAAATATACATATTATAATATACTTTATAATACTATATACTATTTAATATATTTTATATACTTTATATTATATGATATATTATATACTATATGTATATAATATAGTTTATACTATAGTTTTATTTTATACTATATACTATAGTCTATAGTTTATACTGTAGTTTTTTAGTATTATTTTATAATATATACTATAAACCATAGTTTATACTGTAGTATTTTAGGTCGTATTATTTTTTAGGATATTAGAAAATGTAATATAACTAATAGACCAATTAATTAATTTCGAAAAAAATTTAATTTCTGAAAATTTCGAAAAAAATTCCGAAAAATTCCAAAAATTCCGAAATTTTGGAATTCCGAAAATTTCGAAATTTTCGAAATTTCCGAAGTCGGATTGCATTTCACATTTTCGAAATTTTTTGGATGGAAATTGGAATTGATTTTTCATTTTCGAAATTTTTTGGAATTTTTCCGAAACACCCTATTTCCGATTCGATCCGTCCGATCTCCACCCCTAGTTGCACATGAGTTTTTATATTTATTATATAATATTTAATAATTTAAATTTAATGATAATTTATTTTAACTTCGAAAATATATGATGTTTTTTATATTTTTATTGATAAAAATTTAGTTATTTTAAAATTAAATTAATGTCATTTTAAATAAATGTATTTGATAATATTATAAATTCAAAATACAAATAATAACATAAATTTATAGATAAGTTAGATAGCAAAGTGAAAATTCTATATTCAAAATATGAGATAATCAGAAGTGACAATTTGATCAATTAATGTTACAAATTTTGAAAGACTGTGTTTGTTACATTTCTCATAAATAAAAATGTTTGATCCATTGCTTTACCCCCACTAATTACATAAATACAAAAATTTGAGAATTTAGTACCCAAAAGAAAAATTTATTGTATCAGTAAATGAGGCTTGCAAAATAGTGTAAGAGATAGAGGTGCTCAACGCATTTCGGAAATCAAAACCGAACTGAAATGGTGAACACTAGTGCACTGATTTGGTTTCGATTCCCCTATTTTCGAATCATAAAATCGGGTTAAACAGTCAATTTTTTTTTTCTTTTAAAAATTATATTATATATAAATAATATTATGTATTTATGTTATTTCATATTTTCATTTTAAGTTGTATTGATTATTATTTTTTATTTATATTATAAATTGTAATTTTTTTAGGTGTTTTTTTTTTTTTTTTTGAATTGTACTTTCTAATTTTGAAGTTAATAACTTGGAAATGTAAATTCTATTTTTTAATTTAATTCAAACATAATTGTTATCTTGTAATATATGAATAATTATAATATTTATATACAAATTCAATTTAAAAAATTAAAAAGACGAAATCTTCAAATCGAAATTGAAATTCCCACAATTTGATTTCCGTTTTTCAAATCAATAATTTTAAACTGGAACCGTGGATTTGAATCATCAGAACACCTTCACATCTCTAGAAAGAGAGCTGATTCAACATTCAAATGGGCTTTTCTAAGGCCCAAATTGAATTTGTAACGAGGCCTAATATGTCCCAGTAGAGTTGATATAGGCCCAAATAAGTTTTATTGAACGGCCCAACAAACAATACATTTCATGCTCATCCCACACTGGTAATCTCAAATAATAATTTCATATGAGAAGGACTTATGTGCCCCCAACTCGCTCTGTCCAACCCGCTCCATGATCCAAACTCGTTTTGTTCTAATATATAGGTTTTTTTTTTTTTGCCTTGAAGATTGGCGGGCAGAGCCGAGAGATGACGAGAGCTGAGAGATGGCGATAGCGAGAGCTGAGAGATGAGAGATGGCGGTCATCTCGTTTTGCTGCTCAATCTTTAATCTTAATTTCTTCACATGATAAACTATACTGGAAAGTTTTTATTCTTGTCTTCCTAAAATCTAGGGTTCGTTTCTTCTTGCTATCAAAATTACCCAAACAACAATGGATGGAGATTTGAACAATGACCAAGGTAAAAGGTTTATGTCTTTTCATATATTGGATGAACATTTATACAATGAAAATAATACAAAAATTTGATATAAGTATTCTAATTTTTAGGTCAAGAATCAAATACAATTCATATATTGTCAAGTGAAGAAGATGAGGACAATGCTGTAACGTCAGCTTTTCTTAATCACATTATTGCGACAATAAATGAAGGTATAAGACACTGATTTTATTTCATCTTTGTGCATGTTTACTTTTGAAATTATAATGAAAAATTCTTTGAGGTATTATTGGTTTATTCTATATGTTCTACGAGTGTTATGAAGATTCTGACTGTTTATACTGATATAAATCAGTAATACCCAAAAATATTAATATATTAGTTTATGACATCAGTTATAGTTTTCAGGTATTACATATATGATCTATATGTACTATATATAAACTCTTCAGGTATTACTTATATGTTCTACAGGTATTACAAATATAACATGCTTGAATGATATTTCAATTTATTATGAAACTTTTGGGGTGTTACTGATGTATTTTATAAGTATTTGACATATGTTCTAAAGGTATGAAAATACTTGTTATGTAGATGGCATGCCTTATTCAACTGATGTTAGTGACTCTCTACTTGGATTAACAAGACATACAATTGAAGAGATGTATGAGCTTTATTGCAAACATGCTCGTTTATTGGGATTCTCTGTTCGTAAATCAACCACTAGATATTCTACAGGTGATGAACCTATAGAGATAGGGAAAAAGTTTGTATGCTCTTGTGCTGGACTGAAGAAGCAGAGAAATGATTTAACAGATAACAGAAGAAAAAGGGCAATCACTAGAACAAATTGTAATGCTTTGATGATGGTAAAGATGAATGATGAAGGCTTGTTTGAAGTTGTAAACCATGTAGTGTTACATAATCATCCATTAACAAGGACAGAATTTAATCATCTTCATCGTTCAGAAAGAAAAATTGATAAGGAAAAAGGCAAGACAATTGAGCACATGGTGACTTCAGGTTTAACTGCAGTAAATTCTTATCGATACATGGTACACGATGCTGGTGGTGAGTAATATCTTGGGCATACAAAGAAAGATCATATGAATTTTGTGAACCGGTTGAAAATGAAAGCAATAGAAGGGGGAGATGCACAGACCGTCATTAATATGATACAAGAAGAACAAGCCAATGAAGATGACTTTTTCTACAGAGTTCAATTGGATGATGAAGGCAGATTGAGTAACATTTTCTGGAGGGACTCTATGATGAAAGAAGATTGTCAAATCTATGGAGATGTAATGATTTTTGATACAACTTATAGAACTAACAAATACAACCTAATTTGTGGTCCTTTTGTTGGTATTAACAATCATCAAAGAAATGTCATGTTTGGTTGTGCATTCTTGACTGATGAAAAGACAGAGACATTTCAATGGCTTTTCGAAGTATTTAAGAAGTCGATGACATGGAAATGTCCTGTAACTTTATTCACAGACCAAGATCTAGCTATTGCAAATGCAATAGAAAAGGTATTTCTCTGATAATTTGATATCTTAACCTAATATGTGAAATACCTTAAATGAGAATGACTGATACCTTATGTATGACTATGCAGGTCTTCCCTCAAACAAGGCATAGGCTTTGTCTATGGCATTTACAACAGAATGCTGTAAGTAGATTTGCAGAATTCAAGTCAGATAACTCATTTAAAGCATTATTCAACAATTGTTTATCAGGATGTGTTGATGAGAATGAGTTTGAAATTTGTTGGAAAACCATGATATCGCAATATGGCTTGGAGAATCATTCTTGGTTTACAAGATTGTATGGCTTGAAAGACAAATGGTGTACGGCATTAAACAAAGATTTCTTCTCAGCTGGAACATTGTCATCTCAAAGATGTGAAAGCACAAACAACGCCATTGGCTTCCATGTTAACAAAACAACAAGTTTGACTGATTTTTACAAAATTTTCAAGGAGACAATTAAAACATGGAGACTCAAAGAGCAATATGATGAATTCCAGTCATCAAGATCAAACCCTGAATCTACCCTACCAATGACGGGTTTGTTAAAACATGCTTCAAGTGTCTACACATTGTCTGTTTTCAAAGATTTTGAAGATGAATTCATCATGTGCATTTCAAGTTCTTCTACACTTTTAATACTTGAAAATAGCACAATGGTTTATCATGTTTCATCCGATCATGGCAATGGTTCTATGCATCGAGTCATATATGATGTTCAGATGAAGCTGATAACATGTACTTGTAAGAAATACGAGGAATATGGTATGTTATGCTACCATTGTTTGAGGGTACTACATATCAACTCTGAACAGAGTATACCTGATACTTATGTACAAAAAAGATGGACAAAACTTGCTAAATCAGAAGTTTGGGATAGATTTAAAAGTTTGACTGTTGCAACTGAAAAGCTAGGTGATAGTATTCCTTGGCGACATGATATGGCACGAAAATATTACAATCTTGTGTTAAAGTGTCAAGACAATCAGGAAGCAAGAAGAGTTATTGAAGATAGCTATAAAAGAGATGTTCTTGCAATTGACAACTTGATATCTCCAACAGAATTTACACATCAATCCGAAATATCAACTCAATCAAATGTTGTCCTTGATCCAGCACGTTCAATTACAAAAGGACGACGACAGAGGGTTAAAGGACATTTTGAAAAGAAGAAGAAGACCAAAGAAAGTAGTTCAAATTCAACAACAAAGGAGTTTGGTTCGAAAACACCTAATGTTAGATTATTTTAGTTTAATCTAACATTGTATTCCAACATTACGATTGAAGTTATTATGGTTTACAAATTCTCATCATGTGTATGTATACTACCTAAATGGAACATACGTAATACCTATAAGGTTGTTATATAATACAAAATTAATATGAGTAATACTTATAAGGTTCTTATATAATACCTAAAAGGTATCTACGAAATACCTATAAGGTTATTAAATAGTACCTGAAATGAGCATGTGGGATACATATATCTTTTCTGATTGTTTTCACCATCAATTATTATGTAATGTAAAATAATAATTATTAAAAATGGGATACCTTAAAAGGTATGTACACACTACCTATAAATTGTGTAAGAATTTACCTGAATTAAAATTCGTAATACCCATAATGTTCTTATGTAATACCTGAAAGGAATATAAATAATACCTATAAGGTACTTATATAATACCTGAAATGAACATGCGTAATACCTATTAGGTACTTATGTAATAGTTGAAAGTAAATTGTGTAGTTAAATACGGGATACTTTAAAGGTATCTACGTAATACATTTAACTTTACCTTAAAATTTAAGTATTCATATCAGTAAATATGTGTGACACCTTAAAAGCATTAGTGTAATTTCTTAAGTGTGTATATATAATACATTTGTTATTAATATTAATACCTTTGAATACAATCAAGTAGTATCCGAGTGTATCATCCTGTAACAAAAACAACTTTAATATGTAATTATGTACTTATGTTTTAGTCTTTAACAATATCATCATGTTGTTATAAATCTAATACCTTAAAAATATCTATATAATACCTCAAATGTGAATAATACCTGTAAAACAAACAATTTCATCTTGTTTTCAACTCAACTACCAAACATTAAGAAGAACATTAGATTATATAAAAAAAATATTCTTGAATATCATCATTTCCCCGCTCTTTTTGTCCGTGCCCTGTATGTCTTTTGAATTGACATTCTTTTCTTTCTCAAATTTGCAGCCTTATCTGCTGCTTCCTTTTTCTTTGCTTCTGCTATCATCACTTTAACATCTGGCTTCCTTTCATAAAAGTTGAATACCTTCTGCAACATAATTTTCTTTGCCTCATTCAACTGTGACAACACAATTGTTGCACATATTTCAACTCGGAGCACTCGTCGTATTGCAGCCTGAAAAAAGTAAAAAGTTGTATAATAAAAAACCAAAAACATATAACAAAAATTTCAAAAAATATTTGATACCTTGTTAAAACATGTGATGTCTTAAATGATTATATGTGATACCTCAAGTATATTCATATAATACCTTAAGACTATTAATGTGATACCTAATGTTTATTCATGTAATACCTTAAACTATTAATGTGATACCTCAACCATATTCATGTAATACTTTAAAACTATTAATATGACACCTAATCAGTACAAAGACAAAAAAATACCATAACATGATGTTGAAAGATTAATTAAAATACAGAAAAAAAAAATACATTTGTCATATCTGGAGTAGAATATACGACTCCATCGAAATGCTTAATGTGATGCATCATGTATACACCACAATCTAAATCTGGAGTTGTTCTTTGCCATTTAAAATTCACATTTTCAAAAGTATAGTTGATCATCTCTTCTACTTTATCATATTTTCGATCAGAAAAGAATTTCAACGATTGAACTCTCTGAACATCATTCAAATGAAAAACAAACATATGTTATAATCAGACTCATTAAAAATTATTATTTATTCAAAATAATATTTCAAATAACTTACCAATATTTCAGCAGTTTGAAAAAATATATTGTCTTCATTATCTCCGTACTTTCTGTTATCTAAATACTGAAACTTCTTGTCAGGAATATTAAAAACAACAGCAGCATAATGATCATCAAGACAAAATGGAATAAATATCTGCAATTTCAATAAACATAAATTTACATTAAAATCTACAAATATTCATAATAAATATATGAATTGCTATAAAAATTTACCATTTCAACATAATTAAGAGAGCTTTTATGTATATCCATCCACATTTTGAAACTGTCTCTTATCAAACTTGCATTCTCTTCAGCATCAGGCTTATTATCAATGATCTTAGCCAAAGCATCCTTAAAAAAAAAAACACAATTAATAACTTATAAAAAACAAATATATTGTACTAAATAAAAATTTATTTACAACTTACACTATGTTCCAAGTTGAACACAAACCGACTTCTTTTCTGTCCATTTTCACCACCATTAACAATCAAACACCAAGCAGTAATAACAGATTGAATAACTCTTGTCTTGGGAAATAAGGAAGTCATATCCTGTCTTGTCACAAAATTGAAGTATACATTTACAAACAAACGTTCCCTGAAATAAAAAATACACAATGATAATTAATAAGTTATATCCTAATATTGCTTAAGTAGTACTTTAACTATATGACATGAAAGATAAACAACTAATATCTAAATGGTATTCAGTAGATACTTTAAATGTATACGAGTGATACCTTAAAGGCAAACAACTGATACCTTAAAAGTATCCAGCAGTTACCTTGAAGGTATATATGTGATACCTATAAAGGTATCAGATAATTTCTTATTATATACATGTCATGCATGAAACTTAAATTCATATAACTTAAACTTACTCATCTTTGTGATCTGATCCATCATCATAAAAACAATAATCCACAATCTCTTTGTGTTTCTGATCCATAGAACCTAAATATTGCTTTGAATGAACCAAAAAATCAGACAAGTAGCCAATATCTTCTGTAATTCTCCAAAACCCAACATTGTCCTTCTCCAAATCATTCTTGCTCTTTAAACCAACTGATAACATAGCTTCATTCAGTTCTTTAACTGAAGGGATTTCTTTATCAGATAAATTTTCATTGTCATTTTCATTTGTAGGAGAAGATTCCTTGTATTGAGGAGGATCTGGTGTCAGAAGATCAAAGGATGGCATCTCCGAAGCCAATTTCTTCATACTCAAAAAATTTTCAACAACTTCATCAATATATTTGTGAAGCTTCTCATTAGAAAAGAACTTTTGTGACGACTCAGACATTTCTGGGCTTGAGGAGCTGCAAGCTTGTTTCTTCTTAATTTTATTCTTCATCTTCAGCAGCTTCGTCATATGATAATTAGAAACAATTGAAATGTCTCTTTTATAGCATAAAAATGCTTCATGTACTTCCTAAAAAATAAAATAGAAGCATGTCTATCAGTCATAATACCATCATAATGTATTGAATGTAGATAGTTGATACCTGAAAGGTATTTATCAGATACATTAATACTATATATGTGATACCTTAAAAATATTCAATTGATACCTTAAAGGTATTCAGCAGATACCTCCACTATCACATGTCATACCTTAAAAATCAAATACATATAATATTTTAATAGTATAAATATGCTACCTCAAATATAAACATGTAATACCTATAAGTATTAACAACTCATAACATAAATTAAAAATACTTACATCTTTTGCAAGTTTTTTAATCTCATCATCATCCAGCTCTCCATCTGGTAGATCAAATTTTATGTGTTTTGAACTTTTATTAACCCCACCACGACTTTCCTCATCTTCTTCAACTTCTTCAACAACATCATCGACCACATTAACACCACCAACTTTACCCATAAATGACACTGGGTAAACATTCAGCAAAAGTTCACCTTCCCCATATTTGCCAGCAGCAGCTTCTTCAGAACATCTCTTAGAAATCTTTTCATCAACCCAATTCTGAATGAGAGGCAACGACCTAGGTTCTGCCACTCCTTGCCATTTTACCCTTTGCAAATATAGAATTTGCAACAAAATGACACAACCACTTACATATCTTAAATTGTCACTCTTAAAGGCCCTAACAGACTCACATAACTTGTCTAAAACATATGAACACCAATCTAATTTTGGAATTCTATTCACATCAACAATAGACTTCACTACAGTCATACTTACCAATCTATTAGAAGAAGGTACTAAAAAGGAACACATAGCATACAAGATAAAGATCCTTTTAAAATCATCTCCACCATCAACTAATCCTTTCATTACATCCACCAAAACTCTTAAAGGAACTCTAGAAGAAATTTCATACATCTCATTAAACATATCACCACAAAGGAGATGTTTCATCACTCCTTGTATATGTTTGAACATAGTGACCTTCATTTCTAGGTATCATAAAGACATCAAAAACGTCATTTGGTGTAACAGTGAAACGACGATAATTGTCAATACTGACCATCCTACTAGAACTGTTAAAATTATTCAGTAGCCAGCTTAACATCTTCATATTGGACTTGGTCAACTTTAGATATAAGAGACCTCCAAACCCCATACTCCTAACATCATCCTTTTGTTTATCAGTCAGAGATTGTATGAGTTCAACAAGACCATTTGGTCTACATTGACTGACAAAAGTGCTGCCAAAAAAGAATTAGGAAAAAATATAAAATACTAATATCAAACATATAAGATATTCAACTGACTGCACATAAGTAATGTAAATAATACATAATAGACAATAATGTATTAATTTAAGACTATACATGTTTATAAGACAAACTTTTGAGGGTATTACAGGTTTATTCTATTACAATATAAGTAGTATTCTTATACATACAAATTACACATTCTACATATTCATCTGATAAATTAAAAAATATATGATACCTTAAGTGAATATATGTGATACCTTAAAAGTCTTTATTTGATACCTTAAACACACACACACACACACATATATATATGCATGTGATACCTCGAGGATGTTAATATGATACTTTAATTGAATACATGTAATACCTCAACTAAAAATAAACATCATACAAAAAGCATGAAACCTTTAACATACAAGAGTACAATCAATTTAACCCATACACATACATCAGAATTATAAGCATATACTTCATTGAAGTACATAACTAAATAAGAACAAAATAACACAAAACTCAAAAATTTAAAAACTTATCAATTTATCTACCTAGAAACAGCAGTTGAACCTCTTTTACTTGATTTCTCCGCAACAGTCATTTGGATTTCACTTCAAAACAATAACAAAAAATATAAAATCTAAACCTTCATTATATAAGTATCAAAATATATAAACAATATAGAAGGTCAATCCAATAAATGAAAAATACATATACAAAATTACCTATTCTTTTCCACAGTACACATTTTCTTTACTTTCTCAGCCTCTTTTTTCTCACTCACCTTCTTTTCACTAAAAAATTAAATAAATATGCATAAGAAAATTTAATGTAAAACAAAATCATAACAAAAATTTCAAATACATGTAACACCTTAAGTCAAAATATGTAATACCTTAAGGATATTAATGTGATACATCAACCTTATTCAAGTAATACCTTAAAATTATTAATGTGACACCTACTCAATACAAGACAAAAAAAATACCTATCAACTGCAACAACCGCCTTTCCCTTTTTTAAATTCTTCCTCACAACCAATTCCTGTTGCAAATTTACCAGAATTTCATCTTTGGATCTTTTACGCCCAATCTTCTCATGATCCAGTAATATAGTTTTCCTCTTCTTTCCAGCAGCTTTTGTTTTCTCCATTGTCCTAACACAGATGAAAAATCACACTCATACATTCATAAATCTGCAATTATATGTTCATTACTATTGTTGAAAGACCAAAACACATAAACATATACACAAGATCTGAAAAATATATTGATGTTCATCTGCATAAACACTGATTTCTCTTAAATCAAACATGCAAATAAAACTCATAATAAACAACTAATCATACAAAAATACAGAAAATGAACACACACATACATGCACAGAAAATACAGATACTGAACACACACATAAAACACAAACAAACCCTAAAATTTCGAACACATACATACAAATACAAACAAACAAACACACAACGAACAAAATGAAAGCAAAAACAAGTATAATCTAACAACTAACATTATCTATGAAAAAAAAACGAAAAATAAACTATACACTTACTACTGTCGTTTTGAAGCAAAAATCTCCACAAAAATCCTTTAAAATATTGATAATCTTCCACAATATAGAAAAAGGATTACAATAAATTGAAAAACGAACGAAGAAACTGCAAAAAAAATCGAAGAAAGAGAAGAAGAGAGTGCGCGAGAAGAAGAATGAAACTGCTCGAGGAAAGTGGGGGGGAAATCTATTTTCATTTAAAAAAAATTAAATTAATATATATATATGCTGACCCATTTCTTACCGGGTCGGGTTCGAAGCGGGTTGGGGGCATATAAGTTTTGTCCATTTCATATTAAAAGATGGTACATCAAAAGCAACTAATCAATAATATAGAGAAAATTTAAAAAAGTTTCTATTAACTAGAACAATTAATAATATGATAGTAAAAATTGAATGAGTTCTCTTTAAAAAATAAATAAATAATGAGTTTAATTTTGTGTAGTGTTGGATCATCTGACCCGAGTTAGAATCGATTGGTGAGCCTGATTGGTCTACAGTAAATATGCCGAGTAGGATGTCTCCAACCGTTAAGGGACAGTGCCAAGCAGGGCAGGATATGCCGAGCTAGAACCGATTGGTGAGCCTGGTCTGTCTACAGTGAATATACCGAGTAGGTTATCCTGTCCGAGCTAGAACCGATTGGTGAGCCTGGTCGGTCTACAATGAATATGCCAAGTAGGATGTCTCCAATCGCTAAGGGACAGTACCAAACAGGACATGATATGGTCTACAGTGAATATGCCGAGTAGGATGTTTCCAACTGTCGGTCTACAATGAATATGCCAAGTAGGATGTCTCCAACCGCTAAGGGACAGTGCCAAGCAGGACAGGATATGGTCTACAGTGAATATGCCGAGTAGGATGTCTCCAACCGCTAAGGGACAGTGCCAAGCAGGACATGATATGTTGAGCTAGAACCGATTGGTGAGCCTGGTCGGTCTACAGTGAATATGCCGAGTAGGATGTCTCTAACCGTTAAGGGACAGTGCCAAGCAGGACAGGATATGCCGTATGGTCTACAGTGAATATGCCGAGTAGGATGTATCCAACCGCTAAGGGACAGTGCCAAGCAGGACAGGATATGCCGAGCTAGAACTGATTGGTGAGCCTTCCTACCGCTAAGGGACAGTGCCAAACAGGACAGGATATGCCAAGCTAGAACTGATTGGTGAGCCTGGTCGGTCTACAGTGAATATGCCGAGTAGGATGTCTCCAACCGTTAAGGGACAGTGCCAAGCAGGACAGGATATACCGTATGCCGAGTAGGATGTCTCCAAAGCGGTTCTACAGTGAATATGCTGAGTCGGATATCTCCAACCGCTAAGGGACTCTCCAACCGCTAAGGGCTCCAACCGCTAAGGGACAGTGCCAGGTAGGACAGGATGTCTCCAACCGCTAGGAGTACGATGTCTCCAACCGCTGGGACAGTGCCAGGATAGGATATGCCGAGTAGGAAGGGACAAGATATGCCGAGTAGGATGTCTCCAACCGCTAAGGGACAGTGCCACGCAGGACAGGATATGCCGAGTAGGATGTCTCCAACCGCTAGGAGATCGTGAAGGAGTTAAACCACCCACTTCCTAGAAGATATGCCGAGTGGGATGTCTCCAACGATTTCTCTACTAATATAGCATACGATCCTGCCGGCCACTCAAAACCGTTCAGGATCAGTCGACCTAATTTGCTCGAACGATTTCTCTACTAATATAGCATACGATCCTACCCGGCCACTCAAAATCGTTTAGGATCAGTCGATCTAATTTGCTCGAGTAGGCTCCGGGCCAGTGTTTTCTATACTCATTTTCACACTTTTCCAATCCATTTTCATCCAATTCTTACAAATCTAATCCCTATTTGATAATTCTAGGAATTTAACATTTACAGATTCCGACGTTAACATGTAGTAAGTAACAAAAAGAACAATTGTTATATTTTGACCGGAATAAAGCAATTATTTTAAACAAAAAGATTTTTACATCTTGTTTCATGTAGAATAACTATATAATAAAACAATTAATGACACTTAAAATATTAATAACTCTAATAAGTAAATAAGTTTAAAATATAATTCATAAATATTATTATGAGAAAAAATAAATATATTTATTTGAAGTAGATTGTAAATAAAGTTCAGTAAGCAATGAACAGAATGGACGAATAATGATTATTGATATTATAAAAGGAAAAAAAAGTGGATGATGTTATTACCATGTATGAACATGGTAAGACTTAAGAGTGAGGTGTGAACACTATGAACATACCCATCCCAAAAAAAAAAAAAACACGTACACACACAAAGATGGAAAAAAAGTCAGGCCCTTATAGCTCGTTAGTTTAAAGTCTCTTTCTTCCACTCTTTCTTTCCAGTCTCCCTCTTACTGCTCCACCACTCGATCAAATAGCAATAAAGCAGATAAAATTAAATTGTAAATTAAAATGGGAGAGAGAGGGAAAAAAAATGGTGGAAGATTAGTAGGCCTCCCCTTATTTGACCCGAAATTCAACAGTAGCAGAAAATGAAAACGAGTGATACTAATAGTTACAATTTATCAAATATATAATTCTTAGAATCATATCCCATAATCACAGTCCACTCCCTAGTCTTCCTCGAGGATCAAAGATCTAAGCTTTCATACTACCCAGGTAATAATTCCCTGCTCTTGTTTTGTGTGTTTTCTTTTTTTGTTTTGGGAAATTTTCTCTGGGTTGTATATATATATAATAAACTTACTTTAAGGTTTGTTGTGAGTAGTTTATATATATATATATATTTTTTTTTTTTTTTTTTTTAACTTTCTTTTGAACAACTTTGAGATGGGCTTGAGTTTTGCTCTTTTCATTTTCCTTTCTTTGGAGTTAGGGGTTTCTGATTTAATAAAGCCCTTTTGTTTTTAGTTTTTGATTTTGTTGTATTTCAGGTGATTTCGTTCAAAGCTTACATCTTTAATCAATTTGGTATGTGGGTTTTGTACTTGTTGAAGAATTTGATTAGTTCTTGTAGATCTTCTCTTCTTTCCTATTGTGATTGCATAATTTTCAGGAAAGGAAGAAATTTGAAGTTTCTACTTTTTTTGTCGACCTTTCTGAAAATTGTGTGTGTGTGTGTGTGTTGGATGTATTTGACGCTACTTTTGTGCCATTTATCATCATTTACGCTTGTATTTTGTTATCCTATTTAGGCGCTAGGGTTTCTTTATATTCACTTGCCTTTTCCTGCCTTAACCTTAACCTAATAATCTACATAGCAATTTCATGTTTCTGCTTTCTTTCAGAGCATCTCACAGTTAATGTTCAATTGTGATTTGTGATGGAATGTTTAGTGTGCCTTTACCCTCTCAATTGGCCTTTTTGATCTATTACTCAACCTGCAAATGTTCTTAGAGCTTGTTTGATTCCACATTTCTGTATCAGGAAGTGAACTATGAGTCGTACCAAGTGCCAGAAATCTTGATTTGGATTATATTCTCGGACTATTAAAGAGTATGGTTTCGGATTTTAGAGCAGCCCCTGCTCTCATCACCGTCTTAATTTTGTTGCTCTTGAATGGATATCTCGGCCATGCCACTGAAACTGATATTGATTGTCTGAAATCTATAAAAAGTTCTTTCGAAGACCCAATGAACTACTTAGCATCATGGATTTTCGATAACAGCACCCAAAGGTCTATCTGCAAGTTCACTGGGATTGAGTGTTGGCATGAGGATGATAATAAGGTCTTAAATATCCGGCTCTCTGACATGGGCCTTAAGGGCGAGTTTCCACTCGGTGTTTCCCTTTGCAAATCCATGACGGGCCTTGATCTCTCAAGCAACAATATTCATGGCAGTATTCCAGATAATATCTCTAAAATAATTGGTTATGTCACCATTCTTGACCTCTCGTCCAACCAGTTTTCCGGAGTGATCCCCGTTGATCTTGCAAACTGCACTTACCTCAATGTTCTTAAACTTGATAACAACCACTTGATTGGTCAAATCCCTCCACAGATTGGCCTACTTAACCGAATCAAGACATTTACTGTCACGAAGAACCAGCTGACTGGGCCGGTTCCCGTTTTTGTGAACTCCACAGGCTCCACTATTCTTGCAGACAGCTATGCTGGTAATGCAGGACTATGTGGTAAGCCTCTGCCTCCTTGTCGGGCCTCTTCAGTGAAATCACATACGGCCATTGTCGGAGGTGCTGTTGGTGGGGTTACTTTCGCAGCTTTGGCTTTCGCCATTGGTATGTTGGTCTATTTAAGGAAGATGTCTCGGAAAAGAAAGGAAGACGATCCTTTAGGCAACAAATGGGCGAGGAGTATCAAAGGCGCCAAACGCATTAAGGCAAGCTATTAGACCTATACCCGATTTTTTTGGTCACTTCTTGATCTTCTCTTTCATAGCCATCTTATGAAATTGCTTTGTTTTCAGCTTTCAATGTTTGAGAAGGTGGTTTCGAAGATGAATCTGAAAGATCTGATGAAGGCCACTGAGGACTTCAGCAAGGAGAATATAATCGGGTCAGGAAGAACCGGGGCAACGTACAAGGCAGTATTGGAAGATGGGACCTGTCTTATGGTAAAACGATTGCAAGACACTCAGCACTCGGAGAAAGAATTCATGTCTGAGATGACTACTTTAGGAAACGTGAAGCACCGTAACCTGGTCCCACTTCTAGGGTTTTGTCTTACCAAGAGAGAAAGGCTCTTAGTCTATAGGTACATGCCAAACGGCTCCCTTCACGACAAGCTACATAATTTGACCGATGGCACCAAGGTCATGGATTGGCCGCTGCGGCTCAAAATCGGGATCCGGGCCGCAAAAGGGCTCGCGTGGCTGCACCACAGTTGCAATCCGCGCATCATTCACCGAAACATCAGTTCGAACTGCATTTTGCTGGATTCGGATTACGAGCCCAAGATCTCCGATTTCGGACTAGCTAGGCTCATGAACCCTATCGACACTCACTTGAGCACTTTCGTGAATGGTGAATTCGGGGATTTGGGATATGTTGCACCTGAATATACGAGAACCCTAGTGGCCACTCCCAAGGGAGACGTCTATAGCTTCGGAGTTGTGCTTCTAGAGCTTGTAATGGGGGAGAAACCAACCTACGTGGCTAGAGCCCCGGAAAGCTTCAAGGGAAACCTAGTCGAGTGGATTTCACAGCTATCTGCCTCGTCTAAGCTTCAAGATGCCATTGATTTAGCCCTAGTCGGAAAAGGCTACGACAACGAGCTTTTCCAGTTTCTTAAAATCGCTTGTAACTGCGTGCTGCCACCCAGCCCGAAAGACAGACCAACCATGTTTGAAGTGTATCAGCTTCTTCGAGCTATCGGACAAAGATACGGATTCACAACGCAAGATGATATCTTGGAGCCGATGGACGCAGGGGGTGCGGATCAACTAGTCGAGCTCATCGTTGCTCGAGATGTATAGGAAATCTATTGGAAAGTGATCATCAAAGTCTTGACAGATTGCTGAACAGGGCAATAATCCCATCTGTGGTATGATATATATATTGTTGGTATGTAACAGATTTTTGTTTCTGGTTTATATATAAGTGTTCCTATGTCTGTTTCTTGAGCCTCATCAGTTAATTTTTTACCAGGTCACTTTTTGTTTCCAATGTCTATGTCTGTATTATCTGTTCCTTGTCTTATTTTTAAGGCTCATGTTTATGATAAAATGAAATATAGGATTGAAAAACGATAAGAGGATAGAGGATTTCATGAATCTCATGAGAAGGAGGATTTTATTTTGTTAGTGATTAAAAGCACAAGTGACATGAGTAATTTTCAAACATTTGGTTTAAGAGTCAATTTTACCTTCATAATTGTTAAAGTATAAAAAATTGCCATAATTTATTAATTTGCCTCTATTTAAATTCTGTTTCTCGATGGGCTTACAATGTTTGCTTTAGTTATCAAAAGAATAATATTTTCCAAAATAGATTTACAAAAATTAAAATCATGATCTTCCACTTAATAAAACGAGTTTCAAAATCATGTAGAGATCAATTCAAATTAAAAAAAGAAATAATACAAACAGTCCTGCTCATCTACCAATCGTGGACATATTAATATATGTCTACAGTTGATGTGTCAAAAATGCAAAACATTTATTAATTTTACTTTTTATATAATGAGTGGACATATTAATATGTGTCCATAGTTGATGTGTCAAAAATGCAGAACATTTATTAATTTTACTTTTTATATAATGAGGAAATAAGATGGTTACACGTTATCGGTGGACATATTAAGAATTGTCCACGGTGGACATTTGAACAAAATCAATAATACAAATATCTTATATATAACATTTTTATATTAGAGTTTTAATTATAATGAAATTTTATAAAATTTTGAATTAGTTAGGATTTTAATATAAAATTATATAAGTATCAAAATTTTAAATTATTATTATAACCTTAAATAATAATTTTTTATAGAAATATATATGTAAATTCATATTTTATAAAAAACACATATAAATAACATTTTTTAAGCATTAATTTGATATCTATAATGACATTTATCCTATACATTCAATAAATAATCAAGTGTTTATTATTCACGAATTCCAATCGTTGAATTTCCCTAACCCACGTAAACGTACTTCAAACGTTATAAAACGACATAGATCATCAACAGTGATCATTAATATTATATTTTTTTACTTACCTAAACTTTTCACATTGGTAATATCGACAGTTAATGGTGGTACCAGCAATTTAAATGAGTTGAAAAATATTAATCATGTTATATTGCTTCTGACTTTAATTTTTCCAGATAACTAAAAGAATGGCAAGAAAAGCAGAACTTCGAATTCGAAAGTGGAATTTGAGAGGTGTTTTATTAAAAAATAAAAAATAAAAACTTATAAACTTTTGTGAAATAAATCCTATTATCTATCACAAAAACTTTTATATAATTGGTGCACAAATCAAGAATCCGTATACCTGACTCGACCCGATCCATGCGCTGCTTCATACGTCCTCCACAAGTGCGGACGCACCCCCACACGTCTGGGTGGATGGGCTCAAACCCAATCAAATTCACTTCATGTGTTATACTTTTATATTATGTTAAGTATACATATATTTTATATTAGTCATACCTTTAGGACTCTTTTTATTATATTAAGCATACATTTATGTAACGTTAAGTATATATTTATGTTATGTTAAACATACTTTTATAGTTTTATGTTATATTAAGCATACCTTTAAGGTTTTTATGTTAAACTTACCTTTATATTATAATAAACATACATTTATATTATGTTAAGTATACATTTATATTATATTAAGTATACCTTTATAATTTTATATTATATTAAGCATACCTTTAGAATTTTTATGTTATGTTAAGCATACATTTATGTTATGTTAGTCATACCTTTTAATTATGTTAGTTGTACCTTTGTGTATTATTTAAAAGTATGACTAATATTATTTAAAAGTATGTGTAATATTACATAAATGTATATATGTACAAATTAGGGTTTTTTTATGCTGAAATTAGGATTTTTTTTGTCAAAATTAGAGTTTTTTTTTCTTTTAAGTTAAAATATTCTATAAATATATATTTAACATAATATAAATGTATAACTAACACAATATAAAAGTTAGGGTAAAAAAAAAAGTGCATGAATTCGGATCGAATCCGACCTGATCAAACCTATATTGTATGATTCATATAACAGTTATACACAAATACAATTTATTATCTACAACCTAATATTAAAAATCAAGAGTTATTGTTTATGAATTGATTCATTTCTAAGGTTATATAAAAGGTTGAATTAAATAAAAAGAGCATACTGAAAATGCCTGTAATAAATGCTGATATATTTAATACCTCATTTTATACCATATCATTTTAAAGCAAATTTTAATCTACAATTTTGTATTAAAAAGGCCCATATATTTGAGCATATACATCCATCTATAAAGGGTCCGGCTATTCATATCTCATCTTTTTCTAAACACATCCACTAAAATGTTAAAATAATTTATAATTTTTTAAACATATCCATAATATTACAAAAATACCCTTTATTATAAAATATTTAAATAAAATATAAATTAAATACTACACACACCCCCAAACACTTCTCCATATCCAAACCCTAACACAAGAGAGGAAGAAGAAGAAGCAAAAAAGTTTGAAGTTTAGAATTAAAAAGTGTTTGACCTCAAATCGAACAAATTTTGACAAGTTCGATTTCATACAAAGAAGTATACAATTGATCCACACCAACAAGATGAATTCCAAATAAATAAAGTTCTAAAGATTTTGAAGATGAAATTATGAGTTTGATGTGTTAAATTTGTTTAATATTGTTTGAAATATAATGTAAGTTTTTAGGATTTATGTTTAGAACTTTTTTTATGAACAACAATGCTTGATTTGATGAGAAATTTATTTTTTCGATCACTGTATTTTTTGTTTCTGAAAAAGTCTCGTTCGATCCTAATTGATTGAACAGAATGTAGTGTGTTCGATTAGTGGCCGAATATAGTGTGATGTATTCGACTACAGTGTGATGTATTCGATTACTGGCCGAACACTTCATATTGTATTCGACCACTGGATACCAATGGTCAAACAATTTAGGTTTTTTAATTTTAGAGTAAAAATATAATTATCTTTACATATTATATTTCATTTTTATTTAATTTTATGAAGTGTGTTTAGAAGGAGGCGGAGTGTGGATAGTCGTGCTATCTACAGAACCCTTATCAAAATTCAAAACCCATTAAATTTTTTGTTGTACAATTATGTTATCCTAACCACTTCATTAATGAATGATAATCTCCAATTAAATATCTGATCTAGGGTTCATATCATCATTTGAGAAATCCCATTTGAAGTTTGAGTTCAATGCAGCCCAATTGCTCCCCCTGCAATCTCATTCCCATTTTTTCATCTCTATCATCCCAATTTAAAAGTTCTTTTAATAAAAATGGTTCTAATGATTCTTCATCAACTAAAAAACCCTTGAATTTGTGGCCTGGAATGTACCATTCACCAATGACGATTGCGCTTTGGGAAACCAAAAGCAGCATATTTGAGAGGCTTATTGACCCCCCACTTGATGCACCCCCTCAGAGTGAGTTGCTTGTAAAGACTCCATCTCAGAGTAGAATGACGATTCTCTACAACTTCTCTACTGATTATATATTGAGGGAGCAGTATAGGGATGGTTGGAATGAGGTCAGAATTGGGAAGTTGCTTGAAGATCTTGATGCTCTGGCTGGCACCATTTCAGTCAAGGTATATCCTTTTCTAGATTAGTTTTTGGTTAGCATGCTTTGATGTAAGATTTTTGGGATTTATCTCTGTTTTCTCTTTCTCAATCTTCAATAGTTGTATATGTTTTATGTTTAGCAATGTGAATGTGTATTTGACAGGATATATATTGGTTATAGATTCTTCAAAATATGTAGATTTATTATCTTTTGTTGGTGTTCTTGCTTGTTTGTGGTTATATATGTAAAAAAGATTCTAAATGTCAAATTCCATGTGTTCTTGTTAGTTGGTATTTTGTTTTCTTTTGTAATTTTTATCTTCTCTGTTGCTTATTAGCACTGTTCAGATGATGAGAGCACTACTCGACCGCTATTGCTGGTGACTGCTTCTGTTGACAAAATCGTGCTGAAGAAGCCAATCAGTGTGGATGCAGATCTGAAAATAACTGGTGCTGTTGCTTGGGTTGGTCGGACGTCTATTATGATTCAACTTGACGTCACTCAGCCTGATACTGGTACTTTCTTTAGAACATGTACCTCCTATATTTGGCCTGAAAGTGGTCCATAGAAAAAAATTGATGCTCTTGTTTAATCTAACTCAGAATCTATCCTTCAACCTGGGAAAGTGTGAACAATGTGAAATATATTAGGAATAGAAGTTAAAAAATGTAGGCTGTAGCCTGTAGGCATATTATGGAGATCCATTCCACTCTCAAATGAGGTTGTTTGCAATAAACTCTGAGATATATCTTCATAACTGATCTATCAATTCATACAATTGTGTATGTGTGTATTTATGTGCAAACAACTTAAAAGGTTCATTAGGTTTCTGAATCTTGAGGTTGGACAAAAGTAGTGTTGTGAATATTTAAACTGATGGGTGGTATTGCCTGGTATCTAGAATTTGATAAAATCGTATTGTCTTGTACTCTTGGTCTCACCATCAAGTAAAAGATCTCTTCCTGCAGAGACAGCTGACCCCACTGATTCAACTGCTTTGACTGCCAACTTCATTTTTGTGGCTCGTGACTACAAGACGGGCAAAGGTGCTCCAGTGAATCGGCTCAACCCAGAAACAGAAACAGAGAAGTTGCTATTTGAAGCAGCAGAAGCAAGAAGAAGTAAACTGAGAAAAAGGAAATTTAGTGATCAAAACATGGAGGTTGAGAATGGAGAGGGCAACAGATTTGAAGCATTGCTAGCTGAGGGACGGATCTTCTGTGACATGCCAGCCTTGGCAGATAGAAACTGCATTCTTCTTAAAGATACTTGCCTTGAGAACTCTTTAATTTGTCAGCCCCAGCAAAGGAATATTCATGGTCGTATATTTGGAGGATTTCTATTGCACAGGGCATTTGAATTAGCCTTTTCAACTGCTTACACTTTTGCGGGGATGATGCCATCATTTCTGGAAATTGATCATGTTGATTTTCTGAGACCAGTGAGTATAACACAATAAAACTCCATTTTCATTTTTCTATTTTAGTGTCAAATTATTGATGGCATCACACATAAAATCTTGACTCCTTAGTAGGGCAAGAACAGATGCTATAGTCTAGTTGTGAACCAAACTAGATTCAAATATTCTTTTGAACCAAACTTCATGTTAATGTGAGAAAAGAATGCTAATCATTTCATTGGTAATGCAGGTGGATGTTGGAGATTTCTTGCGTATCAAATCTTGTGTGTTGTACACAGAATCTGAGAATCCAGATCAACCACTAATCCATGTAGAAGTTATAGCACATGTTACGAGACCTGAACTTAGGTCTAGTGAGGTATGATAAAATTTCAAAAAATTTACGAACAGGAAAATTATTATTTTTCAAATCTTATTTTACAATGAATCCTACTCATGTATACTCAAATACCACCTTATATTCATGTCAGTGGAATAGAGTGTATTTAGCTACTAACATAGTACTGGTGAAAACATAGACGAAAGTATTTGGTTGTGCTGATCTATAGCTGTTGGGACTTTCTATTACATGTGAAAACTTGATGCCCTTCTAGGAGAACTAAAGTGGCTAGTAAAAAGTGTAGAGGATTTTGTGAAACTAAGAACCAAAATCAGAAAAGTGTTGATTTCTATTGCAGGTTTCAAATAAGTTTTACTTCACGTTCACTCTTCGCCCTGAGGCAAAGGCAACAGACACACATCGGATCAGGAAGGTGGTTCCAGCAACGGAGGAGGAAGCACACCGAATCATTGCTCGCATGGATGCTGATTTGTAGTTTCCGAGTATGCAAAACCATAAAAACACTGTTTTCTGGACTCCTGCTTCTGTATGTAATAATCCTTGTAGGGATTTTGATTTCTTGAATGGAGTTATATACATCTAACTGTTTGAAAAAATATATGGAATTAACTGCCCAGTCGATGGCTAATAGCCCCAGAATGTGGTCATTTACTTGAGCAAGATTTCTTGAATCTTGAATTAAGAAGCTTTACAAAAGAAATATAGCAAAAACTCCATAGGCTCCAAGAGATATATTTTTTGTATAAATCTATAAAACCCGAAGGTTGCCAAAATCTTTTACATCCATCTATCTATTAGATACAAAATATCAAAACAAAAAAATTATGCATCTGAGAAACTAAGCAGAAACCATGGTAGGAAGCCTCTTGTTTCCCCTCCATTGATAACATTTTTACAGCCACTGATATTGGAATGATCATCTGATACGCGCACTACGCATTAAGCGGAAAGCTCTCATCATCGGATAAATTGTTTTGCCGACTATGAGACACTCCCGAAACTTGCTGAAGCATTGGATTAACTGGGACTGGAAATTTGTGGGCCGAACTAACTATGGTTCGTTCATTTATCATCCCAACATCTTTGCATACACGATCTAAGGTCGTTAGGAAGTCCCTCACCACCATGAAGATTCGGAAAGGATGAGCTTCTTCCTTTGCTGAATTTCCATGGAAGTATTCAGTTATTTCCTTCACCAGAGACAGAGCCAGATTTTCTTGAGCTTGAATCTTGAAAATCTCCTCTTCTGCCTTTTCAACAAAGCTGTTCATAGAGTTGGAAAATGTGTGGATGCAACTTTCTTCCAAAGATGCTGCTTTGATTATTTTAACAATCTCTCTAACATTCTCAATTCCTTTTGAAAGCTTGGAGACTTCACTACTAAGTATTTCTGCATCCATGACAGCTGCTTTCTTGACATTTGAAAGCTCTGAACTGAGAGCTGAAACTACTTGGAGGCCTAGTTTCCTGCATTTAATATCATCAGTTATGGAGTTCTCTTGTGAGCCCCCACCAGAAAGACGAGCACCTTCGCTTCTTATTATCTCCTGAACAACGAAATGCAGAAGCGTGGTTTTCCCATCAGCTCCCTTGACATCAACGAGCTTGAGGAGCGTGTCAAGCTTGAATGCATGAGCATCACCTCGATTTGTTCCCACATTCATCCGATTTCCAGTTTTCAACACTGCTTCTAGAAGTTTGAGGAACATTTTGCTTGTTCTCAATTCTTCACAGGCTGCCTGTAACATCAAAATTGGATATATCAACTCCATTGTTAGTAGATGCATATAGACAATATTGGATAGAAGTTAAGTTACACTGGTTGATATGAAATATTACCTCCAGAGTTGAAAATGACTGTTTAAGGTATTCAACCTCAGATTCGAAATTGGATATATAGAGCATCGATTCTATTCTTCTGAACGCGTGAGGTACTTCAACAACAGCCTTCAAAAATCTCTCAGCAGGCCCAAGGTTTACTGGGGAATCATCCTTGTACTCTTTCAGCTTATGTTCCTCTTCCTTGGTCGGAGCCATCTTCAATAAACCTTCCAGAAGCTCGGTTCCTAGATTATCTGCATTGCCTGTATTCAAACAAGTTATGCCACATTGTTTCTCATGAATTCTTCTCCTGTTGATCCTGATATTAACATGATCATTCTTGAATGGAGATCGACATGAAAATGAACATAGTATTACATGATACATGAATGAAATTACATTTCCATTCTGAATGATACTTAGATCAGGTGATTAAGATAAGGTGCAACCAACACAAGCACATTGCATGGATAGGATCAAATCTGATATACAACGACCTACATAATCTTGAAGACAAAAGGATGCTATCAATACCTTCCAAAAGTCCTTCACAAACTTCATCTGCGGTGACATGGAGAGCCTTCAATAGGATGGCGATATTCTGAGCCTTCTTCGGATCAAGAACCCAATTATCATTGTCTTGGCCTGGAGGGGGAAGAACCTGCCACCTGGCTGCTACATTTGGATTTGGCTTCGGAGTATTAACAACAAACAACGTTTCAATCATCTCCTCATTCAATCTGTGAACGGTTCAACATCACAAGCATATTAATTCATCAATAGTGAACCCTGCAAACAAAAGTTAACCAACAAGAAGATAGTAACTGTGATAACAAGGAGCAAAGGATCATACTCAAAAGAGCTGCATTTGAGTTGATCCCATACCATCTCCCGATCGGAGCTTGCTCTTACTTTATCCCAGTGCAATGGCTTCAATTTTGGTTTAGGAGGACTCTCCCCATTCGAGTCGACATTTTCGCTTGAGTACTCAGTTTCCTTATTTGGAGATTCTTTATTGCTATCACTGTTATCAATGAGGGCATCATTTGAAGAAGGCAGCTGAATGGGAGAGATCAATGTGGTACTATCGAAAGCAATTGGCTTTAACGGGTTTTTCAAAGTCGGTGGCTCCATCAGTCCTTTGGCTGGCGGAGTTGGAGTTTTAGGACTTTGCCATGCTTTACTCAGAGGTAGAGGCAGAGGCGGAGGAGGTGGAGGTGGTGGCGGAATAGAAAGTGGTTGTGGAAGGATAGCTGAAGCAGGTGGTGCAGGAGATGATACAGATGGCTCGAAATCTGGGAGATACATAAGTGGAAGTGGAGGTGGAGCCTCCACATTCTGATCAGACTCATCCAACCTTTCTGGCAAGGATGAACTCATAGGTGATGGCGGTTTATGCTGTTCCGAGCTGCTAATTCTAACCGGAGATGCTACATCATGATCAGAAGCATCGGAATTATATTTTTCCAGGAACAATGGTACCAAATCTTCCATCTCCAGGGGTGTTGGATTTACAATGGTGTTATGCTGGACAGGGTTGCTCACCGGAGATTCCACCTCTTGATCGGCAACATTTGAATCCCTGACTGATGAATCCTCACTTCTCCCCGAACGTCTTTCTGGAGATGATAACACTAAATCTTCCATCTCCAGGGGTGTTGGATTAACAATGGTGTTATGCTGGACAGGGTTGCTCACCGGAGATTCCATCTCTTGATCGGCAACATTTGAATCCCTGGGTGATGAATCCTCACTTCTCCTCGAACATCTTTCTGGAGATGATAACACTAAATCTTCCATCTCCAGGGGTGTTGGATTAACAATGGTGTTATGCTGGACAGGGCTACTCTGATCGGAGGCACTGAAAACCCTACGCGACAATTCCTCATTCTTCCCTGAATATATTTTCGGGGATGATGAATCCGACAAGTTGTGATGTGCAGGGCTGCTAATTCTCACCGGCGAGTCCACATTTTGATCCGAAGCATTCGAGTTCTTCGGCGATGATTCCACACTTCTCATCAAACATCTTTCCGGTGACGATGATGCAGATTCCGGTGTGACCAAAGCTTTATTCTCCGGCGCTGTTGGGATAGCGGTCAAGTTATGCTGTGCAGGACTGCTAATTCCATTTTGATCCGATACATTCGAATTCCTCCGCGATGATTCCTCACTTCCTCTTAAATATCTTTGCGGGTACGATGAACTCAGGGGTAATGGTGATCCAGATTTAGGAAGCACCACACCTTGTATATCCGGCGGTGTTGGGATAATGACAGTGGTGTTATGCTGGGTTTGGCTCGCGTGAGATTCCACATTCTGATCCGAAATATTAGAAATCCTCGGTGATGATTCCTCACTCCTCCTCGAATATCTTTCCGGGGAAGATGAACTCGGCGGCGACGGCGTTATAGAATCGTGGAGAAACAAAGCTCGTGTCTCCGGTGGTGACAATGTTTGTGGAGGCAACTCAATTAAGTCCGGCGACTTGGGCATCGAATTTACCCGACTCAGATTATTCTCCAGGGAAAGACTCGACGACCTAGACCTCACTGGAGAAGCCGAACCTGATCCGGGAACAGAAGAAGAGTAAGTAGACGAAGAATTTGAAGTGGAGCCATTGAAATTCTCCACTTCTATTGCAGCAAAAGCTCTTCTGGAAGCTGATCCAGTGCCAATCGAGCCCCCTTTACCATTAATGGAGCCTTTGGGAGAGTAAAACTCTTCACTCTCATCATCTTTACTCGCCACAACATCAGCAGTATTCCGAGAATTCTGCCGGAAACCTAGCTGCATATTCAACGGCGGCAACGGGCGGAGCTCCGGCGAGTCAAATTTCCGGGCATTAGAAGCATTATTGTAGTTAATCGTGCCCGTGCTGCTTCCGCCGAAAGCAGCGGAGCCGCCGCCGCCAGGGGCATGTGAATTGACCAATGTGCCCAAGTACAAGAACTCCGAGCTTGTTTGCGAGGGTCTCTGAAGCTTGGGAATATGGTGAATATTCGGAGTCTGGTTAAATGAAATGGTGCTGCAGCTATCCGATCTCTGTGTTTTCGATTCATCCAAGGAAGATGCAGCAGCACGGTCTGCGCTGCGCTTACGGAGGTGGAGGAAGACGGCAAGGGATACGACAGCGATGGCAGCAATGACGGCAGCGACGGCGGCTGCAATGAGCTTGGAGGAGGAGGAATTGGGTTTGGAGGATCGGGGAACGGAGATGGAGGAGATGTTGGCGGGGAAGGTGGCGAAGGAGGCGGGGGAGGGTGGGGCCGGGGGGGAGGTGTAGGATGGGAAGAAGGGGGAGTTGTCAGGGGTGGAAGAGGTGAAAGGATATTTGGGAGGGGAGGGGGCCGGGGGTGGGGAAGGTGGGGTGGTGTCTTCTGGGAGCAAGGGCTGGTGGAGAACGCGGCGGTGGTGGAGGGTGGAGGATAAGGGGCGGAGGGTGAAGGATAAGAGGAGGAGGAGGATGGAGAAGGAGGTGGTCGGAGGCATTTTGGTAATGTGTGTATTTTGGTCAATTCACATTTTTTCACACTCAGTGTGTGTGGAGTGGAGTGAGCTCTGAAGAGAAAGAACACAGCTTTTTAATATTATTACTGTAATCATGGGGAAGTAGACTATTCTGCATTTATTACTGCTTTGCTTTTCTTTTTTTTTTATTCTAAAAAAAAACTCTTTATTAATTTTATCTATGATGTAATTACCCTGCTTATCACTGATTAGGGATATTTGATTGAATTTGAAAGTAGTAAGTTGCATTTATGATGATGGTGGTGGTGGTTAAATTTGTAAAAAGTTGCATCATGATCTCAACTTTATATGGCCTGAAATTCAATTATGTGTTTTAATTATTACACAGTCTAGCTAATCTATGACTTTTGCATGCAATCTTGATTTTGTCAATTAATACGAGTTTTGAATGATAATACAAGAAGACTCATAACTTATAACATAAATAAAATAAAATGTAAATAAAATAGAGAATATTATGCATCTTTGAATGAACATTGGAATATTTTATGTCACAAATAGTTGATTCAAAATTGTAAATTTAAGTCAACAGTCAGCACCGACGCTTGGAGCAGCAAAATGAAATAAATAATTGTCGTAATGTGCTTTTGGAACATTTACATCATGATTCATGCATTGCTGGTTTTTTCTTTAATTTTTATGATATTTAATATCATTGTTTTATAGTGATAAAGACGTTTATTAGTAAACTATGATTTTATAATAAAGAACATGGAGTGATGCAATACCCTCGTCCCACATTAGTATTTCAAATTAATCTATAATAATAAAAACATAAAGTTGTTTCTAAAAATATGTTTCTTTCTAAAATAATATTAGATTAATTTATGGTATAGTATATTGGAGGTAAATCGACTTAAATAAAAATAAAAACTTGCTCCAAACCCATTTAATAATACTAAATTTTAGTCTAAAACTAGATCATGATTTGTTTGAATATGTGTCATGCAAAATAACTCATTATTCATCGCATGTATAAATTATGTCACTAATCAACATTGTAGATAATAAAATATTATATCAAAGAGGGCCATTATTTATCATCCTAAGAACAAAGAAGAGTGTAAAAAGAGTGTGTCATAATTGAGTGTGTTGAAAATGATGAAGGGATTTAGTCTCAACATTGAATACTAAATATGGTTTCACAAAAATCCAAATGATTGCAATAATTCATAGTAGAATAGAACCTTAAATACTTATATATATTATATCCTTAAATACTTATATATATATATATATATATATATATATATATATATATATATATATATTATACTGACAATTAAATTAATAATTAGTGTAAAACTAGTGATTCGGAAAGCATTTCGTCTCTACCCTTTAATTAATTGTGTTTGTGGCCGACAAACTCTTTAGTACTAATTACTAAATTATAGATTTTTAATTAGAACCATCACTACTATGTACCTACCTATATCATATATGAATAAAATAGGATTAAATTATCGGTAATTCTACGTTATCAGATTCTGCCCAAACAGAAAAGTGCAGAACATTAATTAAAAATTAAAATGATGTGTTAAATGACAATCATACCCTTAATAAAAATATATACAATCAAATTTTTAAATTTGAAACCAAAACAATTATTTCTCTCTCCACTGAAACAATATTTTCTCCACTAATTTCATAATTTATTGTCATAAATTACATAAAAAAAAGCGTTTGTATGAGGAGATATAAAATTTGATTTGATAAATATTTTAAAATTATTAATTATTGTATAAATATTTGCTTGATGATGAAGAAGATTTGACTTGAAAAATATTTTAAAATTATTAATTATCTTACAAATATTTGTTTAATGTATGAAGATTTGAGTAGATAAATATTTTAGAATTATTGATTAACTTACAAATATTTTTGAATTACAAAGAGGAAGATTTGACTTCATAAATATTTTAAAATTATTGATTATTTTACAAATATTTGTTTGATAAGAAAAAGATTCAAATTGATAAATATTTTAAAATTATTGAATATTTTACAATATTTGTTTGATAAGAAAAAGATTCAAATTGATAAATATTTTAAAATTATTAATTAACTCACAAATATTTTTTTAAATTATTAATTATCTTACAAATATTTGTTTGATAAGGCAAAGATTCGAATTGATAAATATTTTAAAATTATTAATTAACTTACAAATATTTTTAAATTACAGTATTCTTTTATTAAAATATATAATAATTTTATGGGTTTACTTAAACCATTTCACCATATATTTTCTTTTTAAAAACTTATTTTTATATTTATGTTTAATATTTCTATTCAATATGATTTTTTACCTTATTAATAAACTTTTCATTTTAATTATATTAACTCATTTTTTTCCTCTATTTATGTTAACCCTAAAATTGTTATCCCATATCTGAATTTTAAAATTATTCTAAAAGTTTTTTATAATTTTTCTTACACATCTTTTTTTTTCATAATTTTTCTTATCAAAATTTCATAATTATTCTAGAAGTTATTGATGGAGCAACACTTTGAAAGGTATGCAAATAATAATTAAATAAAAACCAACTTAATTGAAGATGTAAATAATAATTAAATAAATACCAACTTAATTAAAATAAATTAAAATAAAGATGAACTTAATTAAAAAAAATATATATGATGAAATGAAAATATGAACAAGTTCTAAAAAAAAAAAATATTAAATATTAATATATATGGTGAAATGAAAATATGGTTTAAGTTATCAAAATCATTACTACATGATTGAGCAGGCATATGAAGTATCTGGGGACTATCATTTGTGTTTAATTTAATTTATGGTCAATATGACCCCAATTACTATAAAGTTTTTGCACATTCTAATAAGGCTATGTGGAAAGACAAACACAACTTTGAATTGGGTTCCCAAAATCAAGAAATAATCAATCTTTCAAATCATTGTTTAAAAAATAAAAAATCAACTTACAGCACCTTTTATTAGCAGTGGAAAGAACAAGATTGGAGAAAGGCTTCCACATGGATAGGAGTCTCGATCCAATAATGAAGGTTAGAAAATGAACGAGCCACTTAATTTCCATAAATTATAAGTTACATTATTGATATTACGACAGAGAAGAGCAACATCAAATAAAGGATTCTCATCTAAGATAAGTTTGCAACTGCGCACAATACTTCCAAGCTCAGTGTTATCAAATTATTGTGATTAGATGTATTGTTAAAATTAATATAAGGATAAAAATCATGTGATTTATTCCAGCTACCATGTCATAAAAATTCGTTGGAGATTATTCAAGTGCATCTAGATTTAGCATTTTATTATATGAACTTTAAAAATTTTTGTTTCATTATATAAAATTAAGGGGTTTTGTAGGTTACAATATTTTTTGCTACTATATCGTAAAATCTCATTAAAAACTGCTTACGTACATGATTTTTAGGAGTAAATTTGTTTTGAAATCAATGTGAAAATATTGTTAGTAACACGACTAATCAAAGCCACCACACTATTTTTCTAGTGTAGTTGCCAAACTTATTAACTTGGCCATAGTCAGACTCATCCAATTTTGAGCCTTAATTTGAGTAGAAGAAGAGAAATCAAACAAATTTATCCCTCTATAAATTAGATTGATGTATGTCAATTGTTTTCAGTGGAATTTTTTAACATGACAGTCAGAAATACTCTGACTGTATCTTGTAAAACTTTTGTAATTTATATAGTGAAATGAATTTTTTTAATATTCATAAAATAAAGTGCTAAATCGAAACACACTGGAAATTTTGAAATTTGTCCGATGAGATTTCACGGTGCATGAAATCAGCAGCAACATTAAATATTATACAACTATTGAAATGGACCTTACATTGAAGTTGTAACATTAATGACATCAAATATAACAAACAAACAAAATATCATTTTGGGTTATTCAATTTTAGAGTATATATTAAACTTATATTTCTTTTTCCATCGTTTCAATTATCATTTTTATCTATTTAATAATATTTAAAATTGATAAAATCGTACTAAGACTATATTGTTTGTTCGAAATAGACATAATAATGACTTTTTTTCCGTATAATAGTACTATTAAGGAAACTTATTAAACAAATCCACTAATCATTTAAGACCAAAAACTAGGTTTATTTCATAAAATGTGCATGATTATACGTTAAGACATGTATTTATTAGTAAGTATCCAAATTCCTATACATGCACGTTCACACACACACATACATATATGTGATTTAATTTTAGAATGTGAGAGAGAGAGAGTAGATAAATAAGCATACACATGATCTTGTCATTTTTATTCTAAAATACAACTAAATACATGATCTTGTCACGATATGGTTGATTGCGAAAGGATATATGTATATCTTAAGTACCCAATTATTTAATTAAACCCCAGTAAACTAATATTTGCTTTTCAACATTGTATTTTCAATTTTTTATTCACCCAACTTATTTTTCATTTCCATATTTCAAGAATCTTGGTATTTTCCCAAAATGTGATTTGACATTAGAATAAAAGACTTGTCCATGCATTTTTTTTTTCAATCGCCACCAATAATTTTCATCATGTTCCAATTAATGTAGTCTTGGAAGCTTTACAGCATGCATTGTCTTGTAATTTAGATGTATAAATTATAATTTCGTTCTTCATCTATTTTTCCATAAGTCAACGACAATTTAAAACTCTAATTTCAAATGATCACATTCATGTAATGCTTGACAATTCACCTAATATATGCTAAACCATATATAGCATGCAACTCATCAAGTATCTTGTTGATAATGCAAATACTAGTGTTTTTTGGGTATTCATTTTTAAATATTTTGGAGTAGAAAGATTCTGTTTTATTAATATCTAGTACTCCATTAAAAGGAGTGAAAAGAAAAAGGTACAACAAAGAGGAAAAGGGAGGCAAAAAGGAAAGGGAGTTGGTGAGTGCATGGTTTTTGTCATTTCTAAAAAGTTAAATGGCCAATATTTCTTTTCATGCACTGGACAAGAAGAGCAAAAGAAGAAAAAAGAAAAAACAGAAAAGTATTTGAAAGTGAAGAAAAAGAGGTAGGGGCATATTGTATGGATAAATATGCTTTGTAGAATTTGTTCACATAATTTAAAAAAGAATGATTATCTATCTACTCATGGCCACATATTTGTTTGTACGTAAATATTCTATGGATAAAGTCCAACAAATTATGTTGTTTAAGGACAAAATACAACAACAAAAATGGTTCAATAAACAAAGTGCAAAACCATGTAAAAGACATTTTCTCGTAAAACTATCTCAAAGATCTTAATCTGTAAGACAAAGCTCCATTAAGAAATTTTGCATATAAATGATATATTTTGACTCAATAATAAGATGTAATGAATTGGATGAAAATTCATCTCAGTTGCCAAAACTTTATTCTAGTTCAGTCATAAGAAAGATTCTTTTCTAGCGAGGAAACAAAAGATAAAAAAGGTTGCTCAACAAAAACACCCTTATTAACACGTAGATAAACCTCATCGAACAACACGATATGAGGTGACACAAATTATGGATCGTATGAACCACAGTCAGGGTTAAAATGGGTGTAATTTTGGCATCAACCATGGTTCGTGTGAACATGGTCTAATTTTGGTTGATTTGCTTGACACGAACCACTATGAATTGTGTGCAAGAACCAAGTCTCCATGGGTGCGCGTGCATGTTTAATATAGCAAGAGAGTTTTTTTTTAATCCTGAGAGTAAACATATGACAGATGAACCAATGGGTACTCATAATAACGATGTGTTTTGAATAAAATAGCATCTATCTATCTATCTGTCTATCTGTTTCAACGAATAGTACACATCGCCATAGATATTAGATACCATCTCTCCTTCATTACATAGATACCATACCATCTCCTATCTCCACCTACTCTTACGATTACCAAATCTGTAACCTAATTAGACATTCTCAAGGGGAGGAGAAAAATGAAGAAATCAATGAAGTCAGATTATCTATCCATTGCACCAAATAATGAAATCAAAGCCTTTTTTTCCTAAATACTGGGATGGGAAATATGAGAGCCTTGTTACAAAGCAGGAAAGTCCATTTTTCAACAATTTTTTTGTTTTTCTTTTACCTTGAATTCACAGTTTAGCAAGTGAATTCACCTTCTTGGCAATCTTTAGTAAGTCCAAATAAAGCTCTGCATGGAAGAGAGAAATACAAATGTATGTAAAAGCAGCAGTGCACACCTTATAGGGGTTAAAGTAAAAACCATGCACACAGGAGAGAGAGCTCTATCTCTACTAACTTGTGATTGGAGATCGCCCTAGACCGAAGAAAATAGAAGATGATCTACACTCTTAACTAGGTCAATGGATTCGAACAATTGTTATCAAGTGTACCAACCACAAAGCTATAACATAACAGCGGTGTGATACTGAACGTGTTTGTCATTGTTTCTTTGTTTCTCTTTCACATTGTTTGATTTAGGTTGAGCCTATTGAATATTGGGTAATCTCATATCTAACCACTCAATTATTATATAATTAAAGATAAGAAGCCTCAACATTTCTAATCAGACCACTAAACTAATTAGTCTGTATTGTTGGGATTAACAAGATTAAATATGATGAGGATATAATCCTCCACTAATAAGTAATTATGTACCTTAGATAACTTGAAAATAGTTAAGTAAAGAATCCCTCAATAATCAACTCCAACATCTGATGACAGAACTAAAAGATCAACCACCACTTTTCAGCCTGCTACCTTTATTGCTCCCATATCATCTATCTTCGAGCTCTTGTGCTGCATAGTTTAAGGGGTTAGATGCATGATTTGGAGGAATATTAAGAAACAACATTGAAAGACAACCACACAGGTCAGTCATATCAACTTCACATGCAAAAGAATTCAATTAAAATTGATATAAATGGTCAAATTTGTCCTCTTTGTACCTTATTTTTCTTGTGTTTATGAATATCATTTCCATCCTCATCTCCATCATGCTTCCTCTTCTGAAATATATTAAAAAAAACAGTTATAATTAACCGTCCAACAAAATAAAACCCCAGCGAGTCACTCTCACAGAACTCCAGAAAGTGACATTATATGAATTTTAAATGTCATGGACTAGATAGCTTTATTAGAGGCAACCATCCAAAGATGCTAGACTCCATTAATAAAGACTAAGGAGCATTTCATATCAAAGCCTAATAAGTGTTTTGCTCTCACCAAGATCGAAGTAAGCAGAAAATATAGCTTTCAAACCTTCTCATGATGCCTTTTGAAGTGATCATTCCCAGAATCATGATGGCCACCTTTATCTTTTTTCTTCTCCTTGTCCTTGTCTTTGCTTCGATCTTTATGCCGATGTTTGTGCTTCTTGTGCTCTTTATCCTTGTCTCTGTCTTTGTCCTTGTGCTTTTTATGTTTCTTCTCCTTATCTTTAGATTCACTTCTCGATTTCCCAGCAACAGTTGGTGTTCCCTTCTCAGACTATAAAACATTATAAGACTACCTCAAAGTTTGCAAATGATGAGGCTCTAATCTTTTGATTGATGGTAAAAGGACTATCATCAAACAGCCAATAATAATAATAATAATAAGTTGTAATATCATTGCATAGAAACTCACAGGAGGAAGATCAACTGGAGCTGTTTCCCTCAGTTGAAAAGCTTCCCTAAGAATAGCTAGGTCAAAAGGTTGTATACGTGTACTACGTTCTCTAGATAAAGATGTATCTTGAATGAGCTGGCCCAACTGCATCCCCTCCCCTTTTCTGATTTCGGTGTCTCCAACCACATTGTGAAGGTAGTGAGTGTCTGATATTGAGACAGGAAGTGGTCTCTTGCAGAAGAAATCATAGTGAGGCAACAACTTGTAGTGACTTATAAGATCCACAGCACCTGTTAGTTCTCTAGGCCCTGATTTGAAGAACAGGCAACATGTATTGTAAAGTCAGAATTAAATAGATAAAAACACAAGTTAAAGCTGAAACACCATCTTTTTTCATTCAGAAAATGTGCAACTAAAAAGAAACTAACCTCATACATATCTAGTCCAGACTAATAAAAGGAAGATTTTGAGAAAATCACAGAAATAAGGCTCCTAAGAAAATAAATTCACTTTCATGAAAGCAAATATCAGCAAGCACTGGCAACTCTAAAGATAAAATACTTGTCATTTTTTTAAGTGTTTCTTGTTACTTCTTTTCATATAAACTCCATCACCAAACAAGCCAAAAAGTAAGGAAATTTTTCCAACACTGTCTTATGGATCACCAATTCCAACAGTAAGTTGAGTTTACAAAGCCTAAACCACCTCAAAAAAAAACCCCCTGTTTCACCTTCCAAAATTTCCTTCCCACCTTCATATATAATGATCCAACAAAAGCAGAAAATCATTTTATTCTAATTTAATTCTAAACCACTATAGGTAAAGGAAAAGTTCCAAGATCCAGCTTCTCTGAACGTCTTTCTAGAAGATTCAACACATTTGATTACCTTGTTCTATATAATAAACCCCCATAACTCAAAATATACAGTTATAAACTGGCTGACATTATAATCAGAAAAACACGGATGCAGTTATGAAGGAGAATTAAATTGGGTGATTATTGTTTAGTGAGTGTTCTACTCCTCTCTCTCTCTGTTCCATTTATATAGTCCACGTGACCTTTCTCTTTGATCCCAAATATATAGTCCAGTTTCCACATTTGATAATAGAATTTCATTCTTTTACTAGTATATCCCCTATTTAAAGTGGATATTGTGTTCAATAATGATGATGACTATCTTTCCGACTCACTAAATTAAGGTATAGTATGAAACGTACTTGTATAATTTCTTTTTTTCCCATCAACATACATAATCTGTGTGAAAAAACAAAGTGGACTTTATGAATGGGACAGAGAAAGTAGTTGCCATTGGCCAATCAGAATCCAAAATTCCTATATCAGCATAATTCCTACAAGATAAGAAATTATTGATGTGTAACTATCAATAAAAATGCTATGTTATTCATTGATGTTGTCTGAGTTTTCAAAGACAGCAGACTACAGAGATGAATGAACCGCTCGAGCGAAGTCAGAAGACTCAGAACAGAGCAAGCTTCATATTTACAAATTTACCTCTTCCAAACTTCTTGTAATCAGGATCCATCAATCAGCGCCTAACATGGGAGTAGCTCATTACTGCCAAAGAATTTACTGAAACAAAGACAGGATTGATTAAACTCAACCAATTCTTGTTTTTGAACTCAGGGCTATAAGCAACAAACACCACCAAAAATTAATAAAAAAAGAAGTTAAATATAAAACCAAAAAAACACAAGAGCAGTTATAAAGAATCAAATAACAGGTAATTTCCCTACAAAATCTGATACAAGATAATACAATGAGAAAGAGGTCACGGTGATGGTAAAAAGCACACAGGTAAAATGGTGAAAAGTAAGAAATGAACTAAAAGGTAAAAACAACCGATCTCAGAAAATATATACAAGAGTAGCAAACTGCAATTTTTTCGTACATTTTCAGCAGTTCAATACATAATTATACAACATAAAATCAACTGAATTTCAAGCACAATGAAAAATTTACTGCATAATGGTTTGTTACTGTGAAATATAAAATAAATTGTAATACTTAAAATCAGAAATTTAAAAATTACAATACTTGCCGAACAAAAGAAGTGATTCAAGAATCAAAACGTTTGCATAAAGTAACCTGTGCAGGACATAGTATACGAAGCATCAGGATACATTATGAAAACAGTTTGGCCACTAGGTTAAATCAAGCATCTAGGATATTGTCCAGATAAAAGTTCTGAAGTATTAATCTGCTACATACATTAAATTAAGCTTAAGAAAGCAAGGATCACACTATAATGTATAAAGTAGATGAAGGACAAGAATTTCATCGAATGAGAGAGAGATACCTGAACTGTAAACGCAGCTCCAAGTCTAGTCCAAGGAGGTACCTGAACTGTACGCAGGTCTAAGAAATCTAATCCAACGCACAAACTGCAATTTTAACAAGAAGAACCATCATATGAAATCATCAACCTTGAAACTCCAGGATACGAAAAATCAAAAACAATAACTGCTCATAAAGGAAATTGAGTTGAAATACTTTGTATACAAACGTAAAATTAAAGTCAAAATAGGTGAGAAAGATGGAACTTTGTTTGATGTGGTCAGTTTCTTGTAGATTTCAATCTTTCGATTTGGTACTAAATGGTTGCTCTAAAAAACCTAAAAAAGTAATGTAAAACCTTACTAGTCCTATCATACAAAAAGTTTAGTGAACATAAGACCATCACAAGTCAAAAGTAAGAGACATGGCCAACAGCCATAAATATGACATGGATAGAGTCAAATGCCTCAAATATTCACAAAATCTGATCTACAAAAAAAAAAAAAGGACAGGTCAACTTTAGGTTACAGCTATGCTGCTACTGCAATGTCTACTAGATGATATTTAAAGTGTTTCCCTATCTAGTATCTACAAAATATCTTACAGGATTTTAGTTATATTATCCAACTTAAAGGTACTCTCGTTTTTCTTTTTTTTTGGGGAGGTGGGGATTTCAAATGATTTTTTTATTAATCCAAGTAAGATTTACCATATAAGTTCCAAAACAAACAATACACTCTCTTTATCAGCATGGTTTTTCTCTTCCCATGGTTCTGACATATAAACCTACAATAGATAAGACTACCCAATTTCTCTTATCTCTGAAATAACATCAATAATCCTTTGTATTTGTTCTCATTTTGAATCATATAAGAAGTTTTCATTTCAATGCCTTTCATTTAGGAGGACAGAGTATTCAGTTTCAGTTAGTTCCCATTACTTGTTTCAGCACTCTGTATATCAATAGAGGTGATTGGGATCAGGAATTTAATGCAGAATAGCTATAATAGCTTTATTAAGTTTCACCTTAGTCAAAGGCTCAAAACCATGAATTCGGACTTGTGACTTGGTAGACCAGTAGTTAAGAAGAGCTAAAATAGGCTTGTTTCTCAGTTACTCAATCTGTTTACATTTCAGTGGATAAAACTATCCTGCACGTAAAATTGCAATGTTGAAAACATTTTTCTGTCATTCATGGCATCTAGAAAATACACACTATAGCTCCTACAATAACAAAGGTGACACTCCATATTTTCCATTTTAACTCCAAATACGGTAAAAACCTTTTGATTGTAATGCCTCTCTCCCACTTTCTAACTTGACATTTAAATAGAAAATGTATATAATTCATGCAATTATATTTCTCAAGAGACCTTAGATCGTATTTAATACATATTAAGTCAATCAGTTACAAGAACTGGAAATTAGTCATTTTTGACACAATATCAAACCTGTAAATTATTATTGCTTATAACCACCAAATTATTATTTTTTGATCAGTGGAAGGTAAGACTCGAATACTCTCACCAAAAACCCTATAACTAACACAAAGTTGATAGACAACCAAACTAAAATATATTAAAGAAAACAAGAAAATTTACATTTAAAACTCCAGAATAAAATAAAAAATCAATGCAGCGCAGCATAGCCCCATGCTTCGATGATAATGCAGCACAAGATAAGCTTCAAAACTAATTAAAAAAATAACAGGAAGAAATTGAAGCAGAAACCAAGACATCTCCATGAACCGCTAAACCAGAGAGAATGAAGTGACTACTCAACTCTTACAGAATAGGTACTTTTGAACTGCATTTACATGTGCCAAGATTATACAAAGGAAACCCTAATCAGCAAAATCCGAAAGAAGTGGTGAATTAACAAAAACCCTAAATTAACAAAATCCGCAAGCAATAACACTGGAAAACAATCCAAACGCGACGAAACCAATATCAATTCAATAGAAACAAAAAAAAAAAAAAATCCACGAATTACAATTATACCTTCACCCGAAAAGCAACAGAATTTGGGGGCTTTTCCACTGAGTTATTCTCGCGATCGCCCCCGGACAAACCACCGCTCAGAAACAATTATCGGAATGAAGATTGTGCGGTGTATGTAGACGTAGAATAGGGAAAATTAGAATATTGGAAGAAATTGAGCTGCTTAAAAAAATCGTTAATGGAGGGAAAACTGGGGAAGGGATCGGGTGTTGGTGAATCGGGAATCTCGAATGTCGAAGAATGCTTTCAAGGGCTCCTTCGATTGGCCTCCTTCCTTTATATAACACGTGGCATCAGACTAGCGGCTGTTGTAAATTTAATATTTTACCAAATTTTTATTTTTTTTCCTTTTTTGCCCTTTTCCCTTTTTGGTTTTAGGAGTGTGTGAAATTATTTTATTTATAAAAAAAAACAGATATGTTAGCTTAAATAATTGGAAAAACTGTTTATTTTGATAATTTAATTACAGAAATGACAAAAAATGAGAAGTAAAACCGGAATGTGTGTAGTGTGGTCGTGTGCGATTTAAGGATGACATTGATATATGTGAAGAAAATGCAATTTGTAGGGAAATGCTTCTATGTTCATTAATAGTGTTTGTACTTCAATGATATTTATCATGTTTATGCTATCATGAGAAATTTAGTCCTTTTTTAGCTTATTAGTATATTGTAATAATTGAAAGTAAATGAAATGAAAGAGTGTTGAACGTAGGTCGTTTAGAAGAAATAAACATAATTGTTCAAGATGTTCTAGTTACACACGTTATAAGATGTCTAAAATTTGATCTTGGATAATTAAAAATAAATATTAGATGAATAGCGTAACTAATAATTTTTTCATAAAAACTTTTATACAATTGGTATACGGATCTTAGATCCGTACACCTGACCCAATCCAGTTTCTACGCGCCCTCCACATCCCCACGTGTCTAGATGAGTGTGCTCAAACCCACCCAAATTCACTCCAAGTGCTAGACCTTTATGTTATGTTAAGCATACATTTATGTTATGTTAGACATATCTTCTGGGTCTTTATATTATATTAAATATACCTTTATGCAACGTTAAACATACATTTATATTATGTTAAGCATACATTTATAGTTTTATGTTATGTTAAATATATTTTTATGTTATGTTAGTCATACCTTTAATTATGTTAGTTGTACATTTATGTATTATATAAAAACATGACTAATATTAATTAAAGGTATGCGTAATATTTACATAAAGATATATGTACAAATTAGAAATTTTTATGCTGAGATTATAGTTTTTTCGTCAAAATTAGGATTTTTTTGCCAAAATTTGGGTTTTTTTTTTTATGTTAAAGTATTACATAAAGTATGTTTAACATAATATAAAGGTATAATTAACACAACATAAAGGTCAGGATAAAAAAAAATGTGTGGATTCGGGTCGGATTCGGCTCGACCTGATCCGCTTTGTATGAATTTAGATCCATATAACAATTACACACAAGTCTCACTCTAACTTTTTTTAGCTTGTTTTGTCAAAAATAAGTGTTGTGAATTTTACGAGATCGTTTATGTACAAGTTTGACATAAAAGTAGATATATAAGGCATCACGTGTATGACGATTTTTTTTAACATATTAATAAGAAATTAGGATATAAAATTTTCACTAATACTTACTTAAATTAAGAATTGGAAAAAATAAGCCAAGTGAGACCGCTTTTAACAAATAGAATTAGTGAGTACGTTTATTTTATTTCTATGAAAAAATAAGATTGCAATTAATCAAGTTAAATCTACTTAGTAATTTGAGGTCTAAAATTTTCTCGACTATTAGACTTTTGTGTTTTCTCTTTTCACCTGAAAATATATTTAAGCTATATTTTGCAAGTTTGGGCTACACACAAACTAAAGTCCAATTACTTACCTACATTCCAAAAGAGGTGGTGTTTCTTCAAAGAGAAGATAACAATGTAATAGTGAGTTTCCAAATATCCACACTAAATGTACACACATTGATGAAAAAGATGCACATCAAAAGGATATACCTTCTACGAATTAATTCAAAAATAAATATTAGGATAAAAAGATATTCGTGACTATGATAATATTATCTTCCTGAAGAAAAAATAAGAAACAACGCATATTCACTAACATATATAATTTTCTGTATAATCTTATGATTTAGAAAAGACAAAAAATTATATTTGATGGTAGAAATAAAATCTCTTATATCAATAGTATATTGGAGTAAATCTAGAAATGAAAATCACATATAGAATTAAGAAAACCAAACTAATTATCTTTATATATATATATATATATATATATATGTTTTTTTATAGTTTATACCATACATATATGCATCAAGAGAGACGAGAGGAGATCTATAAACACAATTTAGGATTTTAAAGTAAGGAGACTAAAATTTATTTATTTGTACTAAAAATATTATTAATTTTTTTTTAAAATTTCATTATTCTTACGATTAAGTGTTTTATAAATCTTGTTATATTTATATTTTTAAGATAAAATATGACATATATTTATTTAAACATAAACCAATCAACCTATAAATAAGATTAAAGCAGAATTTTTTTATTTATAAATTTCATAGTATTTGGATATACTATATATATTCTGCAGAGGACAAATAGGCATAACAGAATATTCCGAAAATTGACTGGTAACTGGTAAGTATGTAATGCCGTCTAGTCTTGAGATGAAGTCAGTCCAACAACTCTAACCTCTATAAACAAGTCGTGTCTCATCACGCAATTCCATCACACCACCACAACCATGGTTTCTCTCCACGCCCTATCGCCTAACTTCTCAATTCGAACCCTAATTTTCATGGTTATTCTATGGGTTGGATTGCTTTGCATCGCAGAGGTCAATGCGAGTGGGGATGTAGGAGAACTGTTGGCAAAAGGAGGAGGAAGTAAACAGAGAGAGTTCGACTACTTCAAGCTCGCCCTGCAATGGCCGGGTACCTATTGCCGCAAAACTAGCCAATGTTGTTCCACCAATGGCTGTTGTCGAGGGTACTTTCAGTATTACAAACCTTCTATTATTAATATTTCCCCGACTCTGAGTACTTTGCACTCTTGTGGTATTTTGTTTGTCAAGTTTTTCGAATTAAGTGGTTAGTTTTTCTATTGATTTTTTGAATATTATAGTAATTTCATCTGTTGAAAACTTGAAATGCATGTAGATAAATTTGGCTGAGGTTATTCGTATGGTTTCTCGGGGTGAGGGGGTGGGGGAAATTGTTTAATGTTCTCGGAGTTTTTTGTGATTCGAGTGCCTGACTCTCCATCTTAATTCTGAAATTATTGAAGTACACAGGCGATTAGAGAGAAATACTGTCTGATAAGATTTATAATATCCGTTGTCTACAGTGAAGATGGGTTGTTATATTAGCTACTTAGCTTGGTTAGCTGATTGGTCACACATAAACATGTATGATTAGTCTCAAAATTCATCAAGACCTAACATTCATATTCATTATCCTAATTTCTTAGTTATGCATTTATTGGGGGCTGAGCTTAATATATCATATTACAGACTTACAGTTATCTGATGGCCGAAACAAAGGACTGATCTCCTTCCTAAGCTAATATTCTTTGTTTTGGATTGGACTTCTTTGTTGAGTCAAGTTCTATCCGTCAAGGTAGGTGGTTTAGAGTCCACATCATAGAGAATCTGTTTTGCTCCCACTGCCTGAGGCCTCAACTTTAGTCATTTTTTGCATGTTTTCCAGACCTTATATGTTTGTTTTAGGCCACTTGTTGATTGTATCCTGCTTCATGGGAATGTGATAGCCCAAAACCAGAGACAATAAAAATAAACAATAACATCCTTGAACTTACGCAATATAACTTTCATGTCAAAGAAAGTAAGTCCTATTTAAGCTTATCCTCGCTTCATTCACTTGCAGCTATTTATTTCTTCTTGCTACTATGAACATCTCTTAGTATTCTTATTTGGAAAAAGCATAAGAATGGCAAAAAACCTTACTTTTGGCATTGTTATTTGTCCAGCTCGAACGGGCCGACAGGATTTACGATCCGTAAGTCCACTTCTTTACATTCCTTAAACTTCTAAGTTTAAATTAGAATATGCATGTCATTGTCCTTCAAATTCCCTTTTCATTTGTAGGAGTAAAGTGCGAGCTACCATATTTAGATAAGAATTTGTAGTGTGCAAGACATGTAGATACAAAACCAAAATGTTAAATGATCTTGTTGTTCATAGGATTGTAAATGAATGAAGCCTCTCATGAGCTATTTAGTTCATTTTGATAAAAACTCGTTTAATGAGGCTCATTAAATAAACATACCGACTCAACTTGATGACATTGAGGTCGTTATAATAGTTAAGTTTTTACCTGTGATTGGTAAATATAAAAAAAAACCTCTGGGAACTTATTTAATACAATATAATTTTGGATTATAGTAAATGTTTTGAACTTTATCATAATGCATGATTAATCTTTTAATGAATTGCTAATTAGTTTAAATTATTTAAAAATTTATTTAGTTCATTTAGGCTCGACTTAATTTGTGCACCAAATTTAAATTTGATGAACTAAGCCTAGGCTTGATTCGATAACAAACAACTCAAACTCAAATTATTAAGTTCAGCTAGATTTGATTACAACCCAATAATAGAAAGAGGGGGTATGTGCCCCGATATCTGCCATAAAAGGGCCAAGCCATAACAATGGGAAGCGATACGACTCAACTCCAACATAATAACTCTGATATAGCTAGCCCTTTTAGGTACTTGAATATTGCCTAGCTGTTCGTGTCCATTTACGGTTATAGCTTGTGAACATAATAGCTAAATAATCCCAATGTGTTAACTATGGCAAATATTGTATAATTGTTTGATTTTCCACAAATTTATCACCAATTTAAAATGACACCATAATACCTGTTTCTTTGCAGATGGACTTTGGGCAGATTATAATGATGGAACTTGGCCATCATGTTGCACTAGTGAAGAATTTGATGTTAAGGAGGTAGATTTCGTCTACTTTAGTTTATAGAGACATATTAGATAGTAGAACAAATATGTTTACATGTGCTTATAGCTGAATAAGTTGTTATGTGATTTATGTTCCCAATATTACTTGGTTTGGGATAGGTGGAGAGAAGAAGCTATATATGTATTACTACCATTGATAGCTTTGAAGTATCACATAGTGTCCCAGATCTGAAGACAGTTAAGTCCTCAATTGCTAAAATATTAGGTCCTTATTTGAAACACCCCTTGATATATCATTTTTTAATTTGTCAAATAAGATAATCACTAGGAAACTTATTAGGCTTCAGGAAGAACATAAAAAAATGTCAATTTAGCATGTGCATGTTGTCAATTGACTCTATTCATAATTACATATACATAATCTTTGGTTAATAGGGTAATCTCCTCGACAAAGTTCGATCCTGTTTTAACTTGTTAGTTTTGTTACATAGATGGAAGTTGGATAATCAGCAGCATATAAAGAAGCTTATGTTTTTCATGGTTGTGACATGTGATATGGTTATGTCTCTCTCTCCCACCGTAGATTTCTTTCATTATATTCCTAATGGTTTTTGACTTTGAGAACAAGGCCTATGTTCTTCCTCTAATTCCGTACTTAAAAAATATAAAATTGTCTAACCACTCATGATTCTCCCATTTGGAAGATTTGCTTTGTAAGGCTTACGGGTATTCTGGTTATTGGAAGTTACTGCAGCTTTTTAAATTACTATAATATGGAAAACTACAGATTTCAACATTGCGTGTTGCACTATATAAGTACTGGCCATCTTTAAGCTGTGGTTCTACATCAACCTGCCATGGTGGAAAAGGATTATTTTGGGCACATGAGGTTTGTTTTATCATTTCTGCTATACTTCAGAATTTGTGATGATTATACATGGAACTAATACTCCTTTCTTTCTGTCATGTTTGGATTGCGTAACGTCTGGAAAAAAGTGGGGTAAACATCTTCCTGAAGTCCTAATTCTCATATGGCCTGTATTTTGATTTCAGTTGAAATTAAATTGCTGAATATGCTTGAGCGTGCATAATGTAATTGCTTAGTTCATGATATGTGACACCACTTTATCTGTGAATATATTGTTAAGTCTTTTGAGTTGCTTTTCCCTGTCCAGAGTAGGCCCACTCAGATTTCCCTGTAGCAGTATTCTTCATGATTCTAACAAAACGTGGCTGATCTTTTAAAACCTTTATAATGATATTATCGTATGTCCATTTGAACTTTTATCCTCTCTCCCCTCGCATCGTAACCTCTTAAAGCCTTGAACTCATTGGAGGAAGTAAAGAGACCAAGTTGTGCCATAAATGCAGAAGATACATGGAAATTCTATAGACCTAGCACATTTGCATGCTTGATGCTCTCCCTGTGTGTATTTTTTGTTTATCTTGGAAGTGGTACATGTAGAACAGAACAATACCAAACCCTGATGTTTTTCATATAGCTGGAGAGTTCAGTGCATGGCATACTAGAGAGTATTTTTTAATTTCAATGTACCAATTCATTAGTCAATTAGCATGAGGAATATGACACTTAGAACTTGGTAATATGGCTCTTGAGGCACTAATAAAAGTTCGATTGAACAACTACCTCAGAAGTACATCATGCAAAAATGAGATGTACCTTGATTTTGACTCCCAAACTTATGGTATGAAATCTCAAGCATTGATTTCGAATAGACATGTGTTTGGTTATTTTTTTGTGCATGTACATATTTAATATGCTGTAATGAATCTTCATTTACTGCAGAAAAACCTAACTTCTCTTCTTTATTTCCATGTTCTGCAGAAAAACATGGAACTTGTTCTGCTGCAGTTACAGGAGATGAATACAATTACTTCGTGACAGCACTTAATCTTTACTTCAAATATAATGTCACTGTAAGATAACTCTATCCTCATGCAGGCTTGTTGTGTACTATCACGTATCTACGTAGTCTATTTTATTCATCGCTGAAATCTGTAGGTGTTCTTAATCAAATTGGAATTACATGTTCAACTTCTGAACCTACAACTTAATAAAAAGTTTCTAAGGGAAAATGTGATGTAAGGTGTTTTAATAATAGCCTAGATTGAGTTTGTGGAGGTCACCCTTCCTTATAGAAGATATAGTCAACAAATGTCCAGCAGATTCTGCCCTCGTGTTGTTTCCAACTGTAACAGAGCTTCCACATTGATGATAGCCTTGTTAAAGTAATTAAAATGTAGCCTGTGTCATCAGACTGGAGAGAAGTCCGGTTCAGCATTGTTAATTCTCTAGTGAACCCCCCTATCCCCAAATCGACATAAAAGAATTAATATGTAGGATGTATCACTTCTCCTGATCTGCCCCGGACCCTCCTCCCATATCATTGTGGTGTTCCTACAAATATTCAAAAGGGGGTCCTTCATCCAAACCCTAGTTAAAGATATATATTTTCAATATCCCAAAACAAAGCTCAAATGTATGCTTTAGATGATGAAGGTGGGGGAAAATAGTATCATCTTTGCCTTACTCTGGGCCAGTATCTCCCAGATACATGGAGCAAGGAGCTAATTTTCGAGATGATTACAGTCTACCTATACTGGGAGTGTGACGAGACATGAACTGGACTCAATAGGCTAAATGAGCTCTGAGACATGTTTTGTTAGGTTGATCATTGCTGCTTTGACCCAACTGATTTGAATAAGAGGCCTTACCTCCATGGAATCAAATATCAATTTTTGAATACAAATGGTATCTCCAGATAACAGAGCTTATATAATTTGAGAATAGCTTTTCATATCATCGTTGTTGCAAACCAATAGCCAATATATTCTTTTTCTTCCTGGCTATACATCATTTGTTTAGTTCTTAATGAAAACTGAAACTTGGACTTCTCCAATTAATTAGTTGCAATATGGGTCTTTCCCGTCTTGACTAATATATTCATTGCACCGTGCAGGAAGTTCTGGCGGAAGCTGGATATGTAGCATCTAATTCTGAAAAATATCCTTTAGGGGGGATTACTTCAGCGATTCAAAATGCTTTCCATTTAACTCCAACTTTTAAATGCTCTGGTGATGCTGTGGAGGAACTATATTTATGCTTCTATAAGGATTTTAAGGTCAGGCCTGTATTTTTATTTTGTGAATGTCATTAAAACAACAGTTTGGAGTTTGAGCAACCAAACAACTAATTGTTTCCTGAAAATTAATTGCTCAATGTTTTCTGTATTCATTCTTTCAATTGCTATTTTCATTAATTCCTGGACTATTCTGCTGATCATGGTGAAACTAGTGTGAAAATGATACAAATATTAAGGAGTTTCTCTTGATAAGAAGCATGCCTATTTTTTTCCTCTCATTTATGCTCAACATCATTTGCTTGTTTCTGTAAAGATTGATTTACACCATGGTCTGAAAAGGAGATATTTTTGCAGCCTCGCGATTGTGCAGTTGAATCCAACACCAAAAGCAATTCGAACAAATCATGTCCCAGCTACGTCAGCTTGCCAGAATATGACTCAACGAGTGAGTTACATTTCTCCATACATATTCTTTGAGTACATATTCGTACTAATGCATCATATTTTCCAGTACATCTCAAAAAACAAACACTTCTCTATAATCACTCAAATAAATCCAAGCACTCCCAGAGTCTCTCAACAGCAACATTTTCTCCAACGAGAAAAATGTTGCAAAGCTTTGGCTATTTTTTAGACCAAGCCTCCATACATATGTGCTTGTAATGTATACTCTGCATGCTTCATTACCTGCCTGAAACGATTCATTTTCTGATCTCAGAAGTTGTAGGCGCTGAAACTGAAGTTTCAAAGTCTACGCTACAATCATCGATTTGAACGAGTCGTTGGATAGGGACCCAAGCTGTTGTACTATGATTATGATATCAGTTAATAGTGCCTGAAATGGCTCTCTTTGAACAGGCTTCCAACATGCATTCTATTTGGTTATATTGTATTTGATATTTAATATTTCCAAGTAGTGTTGATTAATAATCAGATAAATTTGAAGTATAATGTGTTACGATGAAGTCAATTTATTTGCCACTTTATATGTCCTTTTAAATATTAAATAATTAATCTCGAATGATTTTGAACTTAAATTTTTTTTTTTTTCGTAATTATATGTTTTTATTTATTTTCTTATGGCTTTAATTTTAATTTTTTATCACATGTTTTTATTATAGTTAATATTGGATATTTAAGTTTGTGTTTAATGGAGATTTAAATTTCATTTGATAGCTAACCAGGAAGTTATTATTATGTAATAAGAAAACTTATACAGAGTTTGAGTTTAGTTGAAAAACTTTAATGTATAAAATTTGGAAATGATTGTGATAATATCAATGATGAAAGTATCATTCAATAAGTACACATATATCCTATGTTATTCTGATGCCTTTAAGATGACGTTCTTTGGAAGAAAAAAAATATTAAACAACTTTTTTATCCTCAAAATTGTTGCTTGGTATATGATGATGTCATACAAAATATTGATGAAGTATAATGACAACTATATTCTTTCAACAATTGTATACATCGTGATTCGAGAAGTAACTGTACATATCATATGACTTCAAATATAATTTTTTATATGGAATTACTCTACGTTCAATAAAAATATTTATATATTAAATTAAAAAATAAATTAACTTTAAAATCATTAAAACCACCTCAAATCATATCAAACAAGTACAACATATTCAAGTTTTGTTTGAACATCATAATTCTAAGTTTGCATGTTAATAGGAAAATGGAACTTTTGGTCCCATACGAATTTTTTTAAATCAATCATGACCCTATGTTTTGATCTCATCCTGAGTTTGATTGAAATTGCTCATCCGTTAAATATTGAATAGAAACTACTAGTTTATTTATTTATTAATTTTTTTTTTAAAGACATACACTTTACCACTTTTTTTTTTTTTTTTTAGAAATGGCTCAAACATACTCGAATGAAAATTATTTAATAAATCCAAATAACAAACAAAAATCTGAATGCAAACGAAAACTTAAAATCATATAATTACATCTAAATAATATATATTAAATGTACAAATTATTTAGATATATGTGCATTTTACCAAAATGAAATCTTAAAATTATATAATATTACTAAGTCTTAAATTTGTCTAAATAGCTTTAAATTTTTTTTATTTATCTGGTTACTTTACTAAGTCTTAAATTTGTTTAAATAGCTTTAAATTTTTTTTATTTATCTGGTTACTTTCATAATTATTAATTTATTTCATAACTTTATTTCAATAAATTCCTAGATTTATGTGAATATATAATGCTCATATTTTATTTCCTTATTTTTCCGATTTTAATTTTATGATCAATTTAAATAATTTTTATATTTTATTAGGTAACTTCAAGGAATCTTTAAAAGTTTGTTCGATTTTGAAGATGTTCTAATCTTCAACCACACCAGACCCGACTTATGCAATTTTAATTAAAATATAAAAAGCATCGTAACTAAATTAACGCATTATTGAATTATTCAGTCATTAATTAGTAAATTATTCATCAAATAATATTTCCTTTGTAATTTCAATGGTACCATCTATCGTTTAAAGTTTACGTGTGTATTCATCAATAATTGAAGTAATTAGCTACTTAAAAAGAAAAAGAAATCTATAATATAATCTATCCAATTTCTTATCCTAAATTTTAAAAAATTGATATGAATCTCTTTCTTGTCTGCCCACTGAATTACCTTTACCATAACAAACTTCATTTTCAAATCTTCCATTCCATAACCATATCATTAGCCGACTGATTAATTCTACTAATTATATCTTTAATCTAAATATTAATAATTAATTTCCTAAGAAAATCACTGATTAATCCCGCAATCAACGAACACTTATACTGTCTTATGCATCATTAATCATTTTCTTAGCTATTTGCAATAAGTGCAGGTCACTACATGCAATATCAAACCTGGAAATTCAGTTTCATCATTAAAAAAAAAAAATTCTAAATTGGATAATAAGTCATACTCGAACAGATTATATGTGATATTTTAACAAATGACAATATATAAATTAGTGAAAAATACATCAACAAATAATAAGTGATACTTTAATATATAACAAATATTATTTTTGATGTGTTATCACGTGATACTTTTAACATATAATAAATATTTCAATATAACTAAAAATCATATTTTTGGTAATAAAATACAATCAACACATAAAATACATCTGTAATAATTCTGAATTCTCACATAATTTATGACTATTGAATTAATCTTCCAACAAATACTCAAGTAGTATTTTAACATGATAATGTGATACTTTAATTAATAAATAACATGTAGTATTTTAAAACAAGTGATACTTTAATATGTAACATTAGATAATATTTTAATATATATTATGTGGCATTTTAACATACATCTCGAGGATACTTTAACACATAATAAGTAATATTTAAAACATAATAAAATATATTTTTTACGTAATAATAAGGGAATTAAGCTTTCACTGCTATTCCATTAAAATCCTACTTAATAATAACCAACAACGCTATATAACACTTAATCCTTACAATTCAATACAAACTCAAATTAACAACAATTAGTTCATCTTAATTATCTAGTGAATTAACACCTCTTATAATACATAACATATTAATTACAACCTAAGGATTGCAAAATTATATATAGAAAAAATAAATTACACACGTGTCATTATCTGATACAATCAGTATACTTCAGGGAGAAACTGATGCAAATTTTGGACAGGCAATATTCCATATAATGGTGAGAATTGATGGTACGCTATTTAATTATTTTATTAATCATATGATTATTTTAAAGGAAAGCAACTTTTAGGAAGTAATAATGGCACAATTATTGGGAAATATTGGTACAACTTTTTTTTGCTTAACGTCGTGACATTAATCCCACTTCTAAATATTTTTCTATTTTATGACCCAATCCAATTTGGTTCATCTTGTCTTATATACCTGCACTTACTTACATACACGAATATTCTCATTACCTTTTTATTAATTAATCTTTTTTAATATTATTTTTAATTATTTATTTCCAAATGCATATCATTTTCCACCTACGTACATCTCCATGATGTGTCAACGATGATATACTAATGGAAACATAAATTAATTTAAATAATTCAGTAGACTAACCACTTTTCTTTTTTTAAAGAATTACAATAATATAGGATCAAGATTTGATTTAATCTTTAAGTAGCTAGCTTTTTTTGAAAACTTTTTCCACTCTATTTTCAACACTTGTACTTCCAACTTTTGAATGCGTGTTGTATGTTGCACGCAAATATCACTCAACATCCATTGTCTATTTTTCATATATATATATATATATATATATATATATATATATATATATATATATAACTATTCTATCTAATAATAATCCACCCTAGCATTTTAATATTTCTTGTTTATCAAGAAGTTGTTTTTAATGTTTAATTACTATATCGAATATAGTATTTCCAATCCACGTACATATTAGTTACACTCTTCTGCTCGGGGATAAAACTTTATATTTAAATATTTCATTTTGGTTTCTGACCCTTTTCTCATAATTTAAATATATATATTTGTACTTATTTTTAGGTCACTAGCTTCTTCTTCTTTTTTTTTTTCATGTTGGCCTGCTTCCTTTTCATTAATTTTCGTTTGCATCATTTACATGCACACTTATTTCCATTGTACAATTCAATATTAATACAAAGAAAATGAAAATCAGTATACAGATAAATTATCAAAATGAAATATTGTAAAGGAAAATGACCAAGATGAAAAGGAAAAGAAAATTAGTGACCAGAATAAAAATGAAAGTAACCATTTATATATGTGTACCTTCCTTCATATATATGTTAGTTTATTTTATTATGTGGCCTATGTTATTAATATTATTATTGTGCACTAATTTTTGTTTTACAAAATTAAGGGTATCTGAATTTTTTGATGGAAAAAATTCAGACTGCTATTAATAAATTATACTGGTCCCAAAGATTGCCTCAAAATATACATAAATAAATCTCCTTTATTTGGACATAATTTTGAAAAAGGAACGTCACCTCTCTCTCTCAACTTTTGAGAGATTTTAGGGATTTAATTTTCCTTCCTTCCTAATAATCCAGCTCCATCTCCAGCTGATTTTAAGAGAATAATTTTTGGACAAGGTTTTAGTCCGTATTATTTAAGAGAAGAAGATAAAATAAAGAAAACGTCTTAAGAAACTTTAATCCATCAATAAGAATTATGAGGAAAACTTTTGAAAACCAAGTACTAACTCTTCCGCTCAAGATCAAGTACCAACGCTTCCACTAAAGGATGTCTTCAATTCAAAATTGTAAGGTTTTAATGTGCTTGTTATTTTATTTTGAATTTACGGATTATGTTCCTTTTTGTGTTTTATTATTACAAAATACTTAACATAATGTTTTAAGTCTATCAATATATATATATATATATAATGATCTTAATAATTAAATTTAAATTAGGTTAACCCAAAACCTAACCCTAGATAGTAATGTACAATTAGGTGTAACACTAAAAAAGGATGGTAATATTTAAGTGAGATAAGACCAAAGTTAATGAGCTAAGCCGCCATTAGAGGTTGCTAAAAAGGAGATTTTGTGTGATCTTTTCGTTTAAAGAACCTTCTACGCTGATTAAGAGATGAAAAGTGGTGATTAATTTATTTACTTAACTTCTCTTTTCTGTAATTATTTAACAGACAAACCTTCAATAATCGATTTATTTTAATGGAAGAGATCAACTTGGTTTATCCTGCTTCAAAGAGACCAATTACGCTAAATAATTGAGCCAAAATATTGATGTTCTAATTAATTAGTGGGAAAGAAATACCACATTTTCCAAAATTAAAATGTAATCCCAATATTTTGACTTTAGAAAGAGAAAAATAATATCATCTTTTCACATGTGAAGAAAAATAGCGTAATAAGTCGAATTGCGATAATACGTTAAAGTTGTGATTTTCTATTTAGATGTTAAAAGTATATCTTCATCTAAAAAAAAAAGTTGCAACAATTTCGGTGAATATTAAGTGTTCACACTCTGATTTTTCTATTTAATTTGGCTCCTTGCATCTCCTACTATATATATATATATATGTTAATGACATGTCAAGTGTGTACAATATTTACACCATAAATATATTATATGCACCCAACATAACATGTGTATTTGAATTTTTGAATAATTAGTTCAATCAATTGTCTAAGTTATGCACATCCCTCTATATGTGCAAAACGTTAAAAAACTATGTGTAAGTCAATTGCGTTTTTTTTTCCAATATACTTTACTAATTTCATAGACTTCAAAAAGTTAGGTAATATGGAAAAAGTTGCATAATAACAATACCATAAAGTTTATGTAGTAGGTATGCCCCACCTCCCCCCACCCCAAGAAAAAGAAGAATTAAATAAATAGTAAACAAAATAAGAAAAAGAAAAATAATATATTTAAGGCTATAGAAACAAATTAATAGTGAAAATTAAAAGAATTAATTAGCCATTGAATTTGAAGGAGTAGCTGGAAAACTTAGTATTTTTCCCAAGTTTTCATTGTTTATTTTGACCGCACTAACTAAACTTTCTAGCTATGGTGTGCGCACAAATAAGAAATTATATTTTATTGTGTATTAATAACATGAAATGTGATTTAAAAATAAATAAGAAAAATGGTCTAAAACTAAAAAATTCCAACCCCATTACAATTTGTAATTAGTAGGTTTATAAAAAAGAATTTAGAATATGAATACTTTAAAAAATCACATAAAAACATGCTAAAAACTCATTATTCTTTTTTTTATAACTCAATTTTAAATTTACGTCTGATTAATTAGGGTTAACAACCTGACTCCTCTAACTTGATATCATGTATATCTGAATAATCAAATTTGAAATTAAATCCATTTATATGACTACCAATATTGTTTTACCCCAAACTTTATTGTTTATTAAAAAGCTTGATCACTTATATATGCTATTCAAGTATCCCCAGCAAAACTTTACTTTTTGAAAGCATTGCATTTAAATTCACTAACTTTTGTTTTAAGAATTTTTGACTGATACTCTTACATTTGCAAAGTACCAAGTTCAATCTATATATTATACATGTTGGGCTTCTTAATTCATATATAATTTGGACCTAGCCAAATCATAATTGACTAAATCAACTTCAAAGCAGAAATTTTCATCTGATATAAAAAACTAAAGGGAAGTTTTTACTAGGAAGAGATATGCATTGGTTAGTAAATTACACATAATTTATACTCAAATGTAATTTATATAAAATAATAAATGATTTGACAAAAACTTGGATAAAACAGTTTTATGAATTTAATTTATGTGAGATGATGAGGCTTCACCAAATTTATTTTATCTTATTATTAAGTTAAATAAGTCATTTACTTTTAAATCTTCTAAATGTAACTTCGTCTCACATGTAGAATTAGTGAGAGTGTATCTCAAAGTTATTTATTATGAGTGTGGAAGAGTAATTAATAATATTAAATGTAATAATGAATGTGGAATTTCAGGTATATATGCATGCGGAAAAAAGGATGTGTGTATATGATTGCACGACCACGCTTTTATCAAACAACACAATCATCATACTCCTAAACCTATAATCGCATCTATTCTTTTTTTTTTCCTACTGTGTTTTATTTCATATTTTGTTCATAATATGAGATTATAGTATATGCACTAATTAAATAATTATGAAATTTTAAAAAGGGTCTGATGAATCAGTGAGTAATTTTATTGTTAACTAGCTAGTTCATGTATACCTAGCTTATATAAGTGGTCATGATTTACTTAAATAACCTCGATCAGGATTCATTATGAGCACGTACCAAATGAACCCAGATCAAAAGATCAATTTTCCTGATTATATGAAAAGAAATCACACAAGAAATTCTATTACACTTGATGTAATATCTCATCTCAAAATAATGATCAACACATACTACGTGTATCAAACAACATTATTAACACGTCCGTGTATTTATTATTATTAAATATGAGATGCAACATCAATGAGAATAGAGAATTATGAAAACAAAATAATATGTGTGATGAGCACTCATGAACACTACTGCAGTGCCTTGGAATCATATATAGGCATATTATCGACCAGTTTTTTCATGCATGCCTTAACTGATGTGGTCACACTCTCAAGTGTGTGCAAGTATGAGAGAGATCGCACTATTTTTTTTTATTTTTTTTATGTAACTATATTTTGTTATGTAGAGACACATATATTTCTAATTTATTCTCATTTGGAAGGCATTATTTATTTCCATACCCCTCAATGTATTTTCATTTATTTTATTCTGAAAAAAATAGGTGCGAATGTGGACTTTTACCCACTAATTTCCTTAACCAAAAATGAAAAATGGTACCAATTTCTGTATTTATTTTTGAAGTTTCAATTGGTCTCAAAGTTCACAATATAATTTTTCATTATATTTCAATCCCGATTTTTTTTCATCAATATATGATTTGTGCCCAATGAAGCAATGATATTTTGTATCACATTAATAAATAAGTTATATATGAGATTGAAATATTATAAAGAGCATCTCATGTAATTACGCAGGGGACCAAAATTAATGTTTATTTACTTCATAATTTAGACAAATTGTAGTGTACTTGTTAAAGAGAAATCTTGTGTCGGACCTCATTTTGCAGTTGATTTAATTGTATTTTCTTTTTCGTATATATATATATATTATTATTATTTTTTTCTGAATATATTCAATTGGAATTGACTCTAACTTTGATTATGTAGCCAATTTTTTTAGTGAATGTCTATTTACATTATTCCCATTAAACTAGATGTTAATTACTGAACCAATTTATATATGAATCTATAGAATGCTATCGAATAATTTCTTTTATATATAAGTTATAACACCATACAATAAATTCTCTTTCTTACAGACACCAAAGTTAATAAATTAAATTGATTTTACATATATTCATAGGAAATTTATTGAAATAAAATTAATGATGTTTCCCAACAGCTTGCGACAAATACTCGTTCTGTTTGCTAATTGGAGATCATATGTTTGTTTCAAACTTTGGATTGCTTTGACTATACTTTTATATAAAAACACTTGATGCTTCCACATGTGCTATTTTGTTCTACCTTTAAAAAAAAATCCTCATATTTATATTTAATTTCCTTTTTTTTTTTAAACTCTATTTATATTTTAATTTCAGTGAAGAATGTCATAGAAAATCATGTAACCTGAGTTAAGGGGGCGTGGGATTAAATCGTTGTCTCAATAGTAATTAATATCTAAGTAAAACCTTAACTTGGTGAAAAAACTAATCTACTGACAAAGTCAAAGTCAGAAAAAAATATTAAAATTCTTCTAGAATATGGAAATCATGATGGACAAAAAAACATGTCCCCAAATATACGTACTAATATTTAAATTCACTTTAGTTTTATCGAGATTACATTATATTTAACTTTATTAAATCATCAATTGAGTTAAACTTGGGAGAGGTTTAATCAAACAAAATATGATCAATTCAGCTCCAACAGACTGATGTTGAGCGCATTATTTTATTTTATTTTATTTTATTTTTTGCATTTATTGAAATCTACTCGAGCAGTACTATTCTAAATACAATTACCAATAAAATAAACATATTGAAAACTTATTTATCGTGATTATTAAATTGAACTGCAATAAACTTTTCTTTTGAGAATTTCAACAGCATTTTCAGTTATATAATCAAAATTAATTTTGGGATTCTGGACAATTACATTAAGTGAACAATGTGATCAAGGGACCATATTATACACTGTCAAGGTTTTTAAAAAGTTAAAAAAAAAAAAAAAAAATCATACCAACCATAAGCTTTTGGTTCAATTGACAACTTTTAATCCTGACACAATTTTTTATGAGTATTCTGAAAAAAAGTATTTTATATATATATATATATATATATATATATTTCATTATAAAAATCGAGAATGGGTAGATACATGTAAAAATGGGTTGAGAAAATAGCATAAGAAGACAAGCAAACATTAGAGTGGAGGGTTCAAAACAGCCCAACAGACAGCGAAAAAGATTATGGTACCTTCTCTCTCTAATGGTCACTTCATTTCATTTCTTACATTAAGGTCCATGCATATAATCAAAACCTAAACTATGTTAGAATTATTATTTGAATCCAAGTCAATGGACCGGATTAATCAATCGTCCATGTAGACTGACCCTATCCAATCGTATCAATATCATTGAAGATATTTAATTATATTTTGCTATTACATTATATTTGAATTGTGATTTATATAACTATTTTAGTCCCAACAAAAGCTCGTGATTCATCCATGAATTTGATTGGTTTCTACCAACTTACCATATTTTGCCTCGAGTTAAACTTAGTTTCAAATTTCCATAAAATCACATGGAACATTATAAGTTCAACAAAAAAATCAAAATGTCTGTAGTACTATTAATTAAGTGACATTTGAAATATAGCACTATTCACCAAAAGTTGAGAAAAAAGAAAAGAAAAAGGGGACAAAGAACCCCATCACTCAATTATTTCCCTGCATCTTCGACCCCACCCCACCCCAGCCCCCCCCCCCCCTCCCAACCAAAACCCAATGCACATAAATCTCTTCACATCACTCCCAAAATCACTCTCAACAAACTCCTCTCAATAACTCAAATATCCAAATTAATCAATAAAATTCCTATAATGTTTATTCTTGTAGCATTGCTCCTCCTCCTCCTCCTTTCGCCGCCGCAGCCAATCTTTTCCGCCACCGTAACGTCCACCACCGCCGGCCATGCAATCCCATTCCCCCATTTCGAACACCTCAACATCAAACAATCCATCGCCGCCACCAAGCTCCGCCCCCTCGCCTCCACCCCCAACCAGTACGCCGACAACGAGCTGGCTCCAAAGCCCTTCAACGACAACTCCAGCGTCAAGCTCAATTTAATACACCGAGATAAGCTCGCCTTCTCATGGCACAAAGATCACCGCCGCCGCCTAGAAGCCCGCATGAAAAGGGACGTTAAAAGGGTCGCCACCTTGATCCGCCGCCTCTCCCCCGGCCGCGCAGCCGCCAATTACGAGGTGGCGGATTTCGGGTCGGAGGTGGTCTCGGGCATGGAGCAGGGCAGCGGCGAGTACTTCGTGAGGATTGGCGTGGGCAGCCCGGCTAGGAGCCAGTACATGGTCATGGACTCGGGCAGTGATATCGTGTGGGTCCAATGCCAACCATGCAGCCAGTGTTACCACCAATCCGACCCGGTTTTCGACCCGGCCGACTCCGCTTCCTTCTCCGGGGTTTCATGCAGCTCCTCGGTCTGCGACCAGGTCGAGAATTCGGGTTGCCATGCGGGTCGGTGCAAGTACGAGGTTTCGTACGGAGACGGGTCGTATACAAAAGGAACCGTGGCCTTGGAAACTCTCACAATCGGACACACCATGGTCCAAAACGTGGCCATCGGGTGCGGGCACATGAACCGGGGAATGTTCATCGGGGCAGCCGGGTTGCTGGGTCTGGGTCGGGGCTCCATGTCCCTGGTGGGCCAGCTGGGTGGGCAGACGGGTGGGGCGTTTAGTTATTGTTTAGTAAGCCGGGGCACCGGCTCCTATGGGTCATTGGAATTCGGACGCTCCGTTATACCCGTCGGAGCTTCGTGGGTACCGTTGCTTCAAAACCTACACGCCCCGAGTTTTTACTATATCGGGTTGTCGGGTCTTGGGGTCGGAGGAACGCGGGTGCCCATATCGGAGGACACTTTCCGGCTATCAGAATTGGGCACCGGCGGGGTGGTGATGGACACCGGCACAGCCGTTACACGGCTCCCCACGGCTGCCTACGTGGCCTTTCGGGACACGTTCATGGCACAAACGGCCAACTTACCTCGGGCTTCATCAGTTTCTATATTCGACACTTGTTACGATTTAAATGGGTTTGTAACGGTTAGGGTACCAACCATATCGTTTTTCTTATTGGGTGGGCCCATCTTGACCCTCCCCGCTCGGAACTTTCTCATTCCGGTGGATGAAAGAGGTACATTTTGCTTTGCATTTGCTCCATCTCCTTCGGATCTTTCCATAATAGGAAATATTCAGCAAGAAGGTATCCAAATCTCTTTTGATGGAGCAAATGGGTATATCGGATTCGGGCCAAATGTTTGCTGATGACCCGACTTGAATTTTGAATAACATATTTGTAAAATACTGTTTTTTTTTTAGCTAGTATATAGTGGAGTATGACTTAGTTATATATTATTATTATTATTATTATGAGATGGGTAAAGGTTTGATTTTGTGCTCGTGGAGAGTAAGATATGTAATAAAAGTATATTATGTATGTGATTAACTTTTCTAATCACTTTTAGCTGCTATAATAAAGTAATTGAATTAAGGTAAGATAGTGTGAAAAGTGACATTAATTACAGCTATTGATGGTCAAAACTAGAAATATATTTCGTGATTTAGCAGCTGGATTTTAGTCAAAAAGTGAGGACAAAAAAGGCATTTACTTGGGAATAAGAGTACCTTTTTACACCTAAAGAGGATCCAAGAGGTCCCTTTTGTTACTTGTAGCCTTGTACATCCATGTACTCAACTCTGTGCTATCAATTATATGTCATTTATCCACCTCAACTTAATATAAATTTACGGAGTATAGCATATCATAAAATACATATGATTAGAATCATGTAATATTAATACAAGAAATATAATTATAATGTTAAATGTGAAAAGTTGGATAGAAGAAAGAAATTGTTGAATGCGAATTAAAGGTTCGAAAATGGGGTAAAGGAAGAAGGGGTGGCAATGAGTGTTTATGGAGAGCAATTAGGGTTATAGAAAGATTCTCTTTGTTAGAGGTGGTCCGTCTAAACAAGCAGCATTCAAATCATGAGAGGAGAGAAGAGGAGGGACCCACCACCTTTGGTGGACATGTGAAGCAATCACTACTACTCATACGGATTTTTATTTCCCATCAATTCTAATATTTATCGTTTATGTAATATGAATGCTCATTAAGTAACATGTAACAATGACAGTGACTCAATAACCTCAACACACCCTGCTTCTGTATATTCAAATATTCATCATAAACTTTGTAAGGGTTTAAATTATGGAAGCATTTGAAAAACAATACAAAATGTCCATATTCTCCACTTGATAATTCTTTTAGTATAAAATGAAAAAAATTAACTGAAATTGTGAAGTAATGTGATTTAAATTCTGATGGATAATATAACATATCTGTGGAGAATATAATTTTCAGATAAAGGCTTTTCATCTATTCATTGTAAACTCATGCTCGTCGCAATAACTTCCAGATTAACTCAGCTCAAGAAATTCATCACAACAGTCATATCTAATTTATAAAAAAAAGGTGTAGATAGATAATTTAGACAGAAAATGACACAACATGACCTTAGAACAAAACACCAAAATTGACAATGACACAGGCCCCTCGTTATGTAGTTCACTCATCATCATCTTCGTCCTCATCGTCGCCATTTCCAGCAGCAGCATTGAGAGCGTTTAACCTCTCAATCAACTTAGCCTTCCTCTCCTCGTATGTTAGCTTCTTAAGGTTGTATCTGCAACGACAAATTTGCAATTGAGACATTTAATTTCCCATATCAAACATTATCAGATGGCAGTCTGTTAACTTTTTCTTAGCACGTCACATAAAACACTATTTGAATTTAGAATGGAGGTGCAACATCTATGCAAGATAATTTCATCACATGTCAAATAAGCAATTTGTAAAAGCATCTTATTAGGAATTAAAATTTATGTGTGAATCATGTTCCAAGACTTAAAGAATGAGGTGTTACCTCTTGTGCTCCTTAGGAGGCTGTTTCTCGGATTTCTTCTCTGTGGGATCGGCACGGATGGCAGCATGGACCTTCTTGTACATCTCCTCAATGTTATCTGCCTCAATTCCCCTTTTAATGTACTCGCAAAAGTGAGACTGATACTTTTCAGGCTCATCGTCCATCAGAGTCTACATACTCAAGAGCAAGTAATTAATTTCCAGAGTTAAATTAAAATTCAACAATGGAAATATTTATCAATTGTTTCGGGTTGAACACCAAAAAAAGTATAATACATATCTAAGAAAGACAATTATCAAGACTCACATTCATGTAAGCAGCAACATGGCCTCCATAGATGTACTTCCGGTGCACCTCCGCATCAAGTTGCTTGGAATCCTTGCTGAAACCAGCAAACCTCTTTTCACTATGGGGAATATCAAGTCCAGCATCCAGAGCTCCCTGTATCATGAGGGATAACGATAACACTAACTGATGTGAAAACTACATATGATGTGACATCCATTTTACATGAAGATTAATTAAGTTGTTTCACTAGCCATGCATAACTAATTCAATGACAACAAAACAAACATAAACTATTCACTTTAATCAAATAATTTCAGTTTCACAAACATAAACAACAAAAACTTGCAATATCTTGAATGTGTAAGCTACAAGTGGTTACACACATCAAGAGTGTTTGACCAGAAAGGGTGACTTTTCTAGTAATGTATAAAGATTTACCCAGTTACCTTGAGGGCACCAAAAACACGGTTCCCGGTTGTGGTGTTCAGGAGGCCAACATCAAGGAGAGCACGGAACGGCCTCCTGCTTTCAGCTGGCTCAACAGAGTAATCCTCTCCAGTTGCCTGAAAAGTATATTAATTACTTGATCTGGTCCCAAAGATTTAATCAATAGTACAAAAACATGAATATGCAATGTACAAATACATAGTCATTTTATCAAATGATGTGGAGTGCATGATAAAAACATACAAGCAAACTAACATACTAATATAGACTCAGCAAATGCATCCACCTCAAGGAACAATACAAATATAAAAACAACAGACAGGCCAAACAAGTTACCTCAACATTTCCTTCATACTCTTCATCCAGTTCAAGCTTCTTAAGAACTCGGCGACCCAACAGGAGTCCAGTGCAGTAAGCTGGTTCATAAGCATATGCCTTAGTTGATAATATTCTTTTGAGAAGATATTTTTTAAAAACTCATTTAGCTAATAACAATACCAGCAGCATAATTGGAGAGACCAACTTCAAGGCCATAACGAGGCAGCTCATGTGAATAAGCAGCAGCGAGTACAAGATCACCAGCAACGCTTGCAGATACAATTTGGGCAATTATATCCCTGTTGGTCTACCATTCATATTAAGGTACACACAATATTTCAACTATAACACTACAACAACAGAACATTAGCAGTGGAATAACATGTAGCCACTCATATAGTTTCAACTTATAGCAATATCAAAGGTCAACCAAAAGTCATACACAACCTAAATTTCTGGAAATCAATAAAAAATTATAAGAATAAAAACAATGTCCAACTAAAAAATTCAAAACTTAAAGCCAAAGCAGACATCATTATGATTGTATAAAAGCTAGGATCCAGCAGTATATTTGTGCGTGCCCCAATAGATGAAAATAGACGGTGAAGAACATTAAAAAAAAAAATGCTAAAGGTGCAGCAGCATTACATATATAGTCAATTTGGAAAGGAAAAAAAAAAAGGCAAAAGGAAGATGTTAAGGATACAAATCGCACAACAAATCGAAACTTTGGAGTGTTGTACTTGTTCTTGTCTTGATTTATCAGGCGAATCCTTGCTCTATAGTCAGTCTTCCCCTCTGTATAGTAAATTATCAAGGTCATAACATGATATGGCTAAAACTCGAAAGCAAAAAACATTGCTAAGCAACTTACGTCTCCTTCTCTTAAATTTAACTTGAAATCGCTTAAAGTAAGCATTCGACTTCTGGGACTTGACGAACACCTGTGAACATCCCCAATGTATACTCAGACAAAGATAAGTATGCTAAAAATTACGTAGAAAGTGATTCAAATGTAATAACGAAACTTAAAATGTTTAAATTCTGCGAACTGCCATTTAACACTTAAACGCATAAATTTGGCACGCTAAAGAAAAAACTAAAATTTACAAAACCCGCTAAAAAAAAAAAAAAAAAAAAAGTTGGAAAGAAATCAAATTCAGTGATAACTTGTGATTATCCATTGCTCTATGGTAATTAAACGAAAGAAACAAGGCAGAATATGGAGATACAATTTAAATCCAATACAAATACTTGGTTGAACTTCTGTTTATCATCAAAAAATCAACAGCAAAACTAAAGTAAACAATGATTTGGAAGAAATATAAAGTTTTTTCCGTAAAATACCGAATAATTCAAACATATATGTGAATATAGAAAACGAATTAGAACTGAACAACAACATGGGATCTGAAATCTCACCATTGCTCTTCCTTCGATGCGTCTTCGCTAAGGTTGAAGAGGAGAGGTACAATATACTGCGGAGTTATGCTCAAATATGCTTAAACCCTAGCGCGGTAATGGGCTAAATTTGACGGGCCCTTTGGGCTTATGAATTGCGCTAATAATGTTAAATGGGTTTGTATAGACCGAAATTGACAATTCCCCATTTCATTTATACCTTTTTTTCTGTTTCTTTTAACTTAATTGCAAAATAAAATATGGATTTTATAAAATTAAATTTCATTAGGGACTTTCCTATTTAGTAAAAATAAAATTTTAATTTAAACCTTTGTGATTGAATTACATTGATTTTCTGGATTGTCCGACCAATTTGTCCATATTGGTTGTTGTGCTATTACTTATTGGTCAAATAGAATAAAAATAAAAAGTATTGAAATGATAACAAAATGGCATCGTTAAAAAAGAGGATTATTTTTTCACTTCACTTTGTTATTAGAGTTTTACGCAAATGATGGAGTAGCAGGAAGTTATTTTGTTTACATTTCTTTTTTTTTTTTTTGACCAATAATCACAATCAATATAAATAAATTGATCGAACATATCTGTAAGTTTCGAGAGAAAGTGATTGGAAATTTAAAATATTAGTAACATTCATAATATGTTTTGATAAACACAAAAACTATGTTGAAATTCAAATTTTATTAAAATTCATGTTCTTTTTATATAATTAAGCCTTTTACATATTAGTTGAATAAGTGTTTTATATTTTATAATTTTAAATTACTCGTCCCATTATATATTTATCGTTCCAAAATTATGTTATAGAATAACTACCCAATGGTTGTTTAGCTATCAAGTGATGGTTTACCCCATCTTCTCCACTTTTAAATGATCACTTATTTTTTAAGAATTTATTTATATTTTGCCCATTAATATATATATATATATATATTTATTTTTTTTATTTTTTTTAAGAATGAAAATGTTTAAAGATAGTATTACATAGCATGAGCATGAACTAAAATCCATTATAATGAACTCACAAGAATTTTTTTTTTTATAGCAAACAAAAGGGTTTTATGATTAAAACACTCACTCAATCGAACACCAAATTATAAAATAACCCAAATCATTATCATGTCAATTTGTGTTGGATGTGTTAACCATGAGTTACGTGTATGTATTTCATACCCTAAATATATTGCATAAATTTTTATATGAGAAGCGGTTTATAAATATAATTTCCTAAGATATATAAAACTCTACATCACCCATTATTAATAGTTTATATTTTATAGGTTATGAATTGTTTCGTCTCATATCTCATAATAATTAAATAATAATAACAATACTCAAGTTATTATAGCATATCACCACACAATACTATAATTTTTGGATCAAATATCCATCAAAACATCATTGACTCCTCATCAAAGCCTCTAGAGTTCTTCCTCCAACACAATACATACATTGTAGTGTGAAACGTGACCAAATCTATATAAATTCATAAAAATAAATGTACAATCATATAATGAAGAATCAATTCAGCAAATGAAGTGAGAAAAGTACTAAATAAAAAGAAAAAGAAAAAAATCATTTTTTGAAACAGATTCTAAGCTCCATGATGAGAGTAATGACAAATACGATGACGAGAAAAGCAGCAAAACCAGCATTCCATGAAGACCCAGCCTTCCCCAAATGTATGCCATAAAACACATTCACTGCTGCCAGAAATATTAGGGCTCTTCCCACTCCAAAATGATACCAATTCCAATACTTTCTTACTTTCGATGCTTTGTCTGGTCGGATCAAAATTGCCATCACCTATAAATAATTTAATTTATTTTATTTGCTGAATTTTTAAATTAACACGTCACACATATCCACCAATATTAACAAACAATTGATGGAGTAACATGAAATTGTACAGAATATAATAACGCTGTAAATATCAAATCATGCTTAAAAATCGTCAACGTTTGTATTACTTATTGTGAAAAAATATTGTTGATCATATAATGTACGTATTTTATTATGAAAAAATGACGACGATAATAATGAAACATTTGGCGGGAAACTAAAAAGAATGATTAAGGTGGATAAAGAAGGAAGAAGGTGACCTGGAGACAGCCGAGTGCGAGAATGAAGATGCCAATGCCTTTGTGCCTGGAGACATTAGCCTGGATACGATCCTCCAAAACTAAACCACATATTACACCACTAAGGCCCAATATGAAGCCCAATGATTGAATGGCCATATGAGTATAGAACCAAAGTGGATCCCATTTCCTCATGTATCGGGCCACCATTGCCCCGATTGGCATAAAAATGGCCCAGCCCAACATGCTTAAAAGCCCGTGACTTCTACGAAGACTCGCCTGCGGGCTATTTGCTGTTTCAAATTGACCTGTTACAAAGCATAACCATAAAGTTGTTAGGAATTCATGGATTTTGATTTTGTTAATTAAATTTTCAATTGAAATTTGGTTCTTGAAATTTGTAAGATATATATTGATATGTTACAAATACAAATATTATATCAAATAGTATGAATCGAATTCAATTATTAATTTAATATTGTAGTTCCCAATTTAAAGAGAGCATATTCATTTTAGGGTTATTTTCAATTTACTACCTGAATTATAACATTTTTTTTCAATTGGTGTATAAACTCAAATTTTTTTCCAATACTAGTCAATCTTTTCAAAATTTTCCAATTGCTATCCCAAACACATATTTTCCGGCCAAAATTCATCGAAAAACTTGAAAATGTAATTCACTTTCAAATATTAGTCAAAAATACATGATTTATACGCCAAAATAACCATTATTCGAAGCATAACCCCATGTCAATTTCATGATTCTCATTCGATTCGATCACATATCAGGCAAAAATCATTTTAGGGTTTTAAACATTTTTAATTCGATTCGAATTTAAATCAAACAAAAAAATTTAAATTAATTTAAGGTTATAATTTGACTTCGAAAGAGGATCATTTTGGCATATAAATCATGAATTTTTGAGTTTTTCGATTAATTTTGGCCGAAAAATTATGTTTGGGATAACAATTGGAAAATTTTGAAGAACTTGATTAGTGATTGAAAAAAAAAATTAAGTTTATACACCTATTAAAAAAGTTATAGTAACCCTTCATTTATTAAAGTGGACAGGGAAAGAGTATCTTGTAGCTTGAACCAAATAGTAGCCATTGACCAATAACAGTTGACTAAACACCAGTTTATGTTAAAAACTGATTTATTTATATATTTATTGTAGATTATATTGGCCAGATGGTCACTATATATAAATTATGTGAACTGGCCATAGAGCATGTGACTCATTAGAAGAAGAGCCAGGTCAAATTACACATCAATAGATTCCTTCTAAAAAGAATAGAGTATAAAATCATTTTACAAAGAAATTGGTTAATTCATAATCAATAAAAATGATTTGTCAAAAATGAGTTGAATTGAATAAAGTGTTTGTCCTCTATTTGAAATAAGGTACTAAACTATTTTGATATACATGTTCACATCTATAATTGTACGCTTATTTTCTGACAAAAGGATTAAAAAGTGTATGTTTATTGATATATGAATTGATAACAAAAGGTATTATTTTGAGATTTTAAAAAACAATTATGAAACATTGTTTTTTAAGTAAAGCTTTTTTGTTACTTTATAGTTTAGGTGGGTTAGCCGGCTATATTGTAATTCCACTCAATACCAACCACTTCTGAAATTAGCTGTTATGGGCCCTACAATTAATTATCTTTTATAATAAATCATTTGTATATTACTGGTTATGAAACGCGTAACGTCTTTCAAATATTACCTACAACTAATATATTTTTAATTATTTATTTATTAGTAGACGCCGGACATATATTTAATTATTATCTACGACTATTACATCACAACATGCCTATTTATTTACATTAACAGACAACATGTAGATTTTTTTATTGATAGTGTATATTGACACGACCTACTACATTTGAGATTCATTGTGATACTATCCTTCTATTTATTTATTTTTATAAATATATCGTGTCATACATATATCAATAATAACATATTCTACACCTAATGTATGATAAACATAAAATCATTTCAGGCTAAAATCATAAGAATTATCACATCATTGAATTTGAAAATGTCTTAATGACATCAATATCATACCTAAACATTATAAAATATAAATTTAATTGAAAATTCTAACAAGAAATCCATGTAAGATGACGAGGGAGTTAAAATCATTTTTCATTGCATAATTATGATGTTGATTTTGGTTTTATAATTATCACGACTATCAATTTAAGCTTACATTTAAAAATCTGTCCGATTTTAGTTCAATTTTCGAGGTTTTCTAGTGATTTAGAAATGACGCGACATACATATCAAATTTTGATTGATTGACGTACATAAAATTTTTCTAAGTCATAAGAAAGTCTCAATTTAGGGATCACATGATCGCACATAATATTTTCAGCTAAAAATCGAATTTTTCAATCAAAATTGGATTAAAATTAAAAAAAATTAATTATGAGATTAAATAAAAAATTATGAAACTAAAATAAAAAAACATGGTATTTATGAATAATTGAAGGAATAAGTGAAAATGTTTAGTTTGGACAGACCTGAAGCATAGTTGAAGACGGTGGAGATCATGGTCCGGTGCTGAGTGAGGCGGAGGGCGGTGCCGGAGGGGAGTTGTCCGGTGGGACCCACGGCGTATAATAGCCGTGTGGAGGGTTGGTCAGTGAGCAACTGAAAGAACATGTAGATATGGTTTGATTGAGGTGATGCAAGCAAGGTTGAGTTTCCAATAGGCAGGCCTTGATCAGGTGTCTGAAGGGTGACAAGATTTGATGATTGGCCTCCTAGAAAGTACTTTCTCATGGAGCTTGTCCCATCTGATCCAACCCACGCTACTATGGCATTTGAGCCAACCATGTCTCCATTTGGTGAAAACCCCATTCCAACATATGCATTTGTGTTTGGTGCTGAGAGCACAAAGTTCCACACATTTGGTGCACCTTGAACATACTGACAAACACAAGTAAAGGGGTCAGTTGGATTCTTCTTTCATGTGTTTCTAGAGAGAGAGAGAGAGAGAGACTTACTCTGAGGATGAAGTTTTCTGAGCCCCACGCTGTGACACAATGAAGAGAAGTTGTGTCAAAGGGAGGGGGGCTTTGGAGGGTGAGAGGAGAGTTGCATGAATCTGGTGATTGTGAATACACATATGAGATCAAGAAACTGAGTATGAGAGAAATTTGAGTGTATTTTGGAGGAGCTTTCTTCATCTTCTCTCTCTATCTCTCCCTTCTGTTTTTCTTCTCGGCTTCTCCCTCCCTCCCTCCCTCTCTCTCTCTCTATGTGTGAGTGTATTTCTTGATTAGTTTAAAGTGCAAAGTGGGACAAAGGTTATAGAGTTTACTTCAAGGAAGGTAGTTGACTAAGTAATTTTTTTGAATTTGGATTATATTATTTGAGAACTCACATGGAAGTGTGTGAAAGATGGGAATATACATTGACAGGTTCAACATAAATATGATTGCTGTTAGTTATTATCATTTATCATTATTGCATTCATGTGATTTTTTGTAAACTAATAGATATTTTTATTTAATAAGATTGGAAAAGTAGGAAAAGAAAGATCATCATAATGAGCTTCGCAAACACTCTTTTATATCGTAGACAATAATAACACGTTGAATGTTGAAGATCGGCGATGGATCCAAGATTATGAAACTAGTTATACACACTTATAAGGAAGTATAACAAATTAAATCAAAATCAACAACAAATAGTCTCTCCCTTTTTTTTTTCTCAAGACCATATGCCAATTCGGAAGTTGAAATATATATAATTATAAACTCATCATACTGAACTTCAGAAAAAACACAGTAAGCCTAACAACAATTCCAAAGTTAAAAAATATATATAATTTCAAGATCTGCCATTTTTGATATGTTACTTAATAGTAGTGCAAGACGATATAAAACTAGAGAACAAAATATCATTTGAAATTTAGGATCGGAGTGGGCTCACCCGATGTAAAAAGTAGTTATTTCCTTAAGCTAAATTAACCTGATCTGCTAAGCTTTTCATTAATTTTCTTTTAGGTATAAATCATTACATCACTCTGTTTTCTTCATATCAATCAACCATACAATGATGACTAGATTAGGTGTTAAAGAAGAAGAGAACATGATCTACACGAACCTTCTCCACATAAACAGGGCTTCCGTTCTCAAGAGCCAACATGGACCTAATGCAGTCTAGTCCAACACATGGTGGATGGGGCCTTCGTCTGCCCTAAACGGCAGCCAGCCAACGACACCTCGATTCACTTTTATCAACACCACAACAAATATAGAATAAAACGTACATTCGAAGAAAGACCATGAATAGCTAAGAAACTATGTTCTAGCTGGAAGATGAAGTACCTATCTGCTAATAGTAAACAAACTGTTAAAAAAAGCAGCATTTTTACATCCGATCAATATCCTACCATGACTTCCAATGAAACGCTTTCATTGTCACAATCAATGCAGGATTTTCTCAGCATTCTTCCAGATAAGAGGACTCAAAACAGTTGATACCATGACAAAATTTTGAAGAAAAATAAAGGTCAAAGATTGTACATACATTATGAACAAACATTTGCTATTACTACAAGTATCGTTTGTAGTTCAAAAGGTTGGTAGCTGATCGGCTAATTTGCCATCTATTTAACAACAAAATACTTCATATCGGAGACAAATTCCTAGCCTTTGCTAATTGTAAGCTCTTAACTTCCTATGGATTCTGTAAACTCTCTAAATATTAGAACAGTTAAATTTACAGACAAAAAGGTGCCAAATTAACTTGCTAGCTATTGGAGGTTTTGGCCAATTATAGTCGAGTAGACTCCATTACTCGCAGAAGATCTATCACTATTAACCCTTTTATAGAACAGGACATAAGCAGCAGCTGACTTTACGTCATCTTCGTTGATGGGAGATATATGGCTATCATCAAAGTTGTACCACCTGTTCTCATCCAGAAGCTGCAAATGAGTTTTATACAAATTAGAAAAATCCTTCACCTGGTGGATTCAACTCGATCTCACATTAAAATTAACATGTGGATGAGACATAAGATTAACCAACTACCAGACCAAGAGTGTCAGGTGGATATTTGAAAACTAGATAACCTATGTGAATCGTGTATAACAAGGAATTGGAGCTTTGACATAGAAAGCAATTACAGGCACCAATTCAAAGCAATCCATGAAATAATATGGACCTAAAAACAAAGACAAGAAACAAGAAACAATAAAGAACATGGCAAACCTTGATGTGTGCCGTATAATGTCCACTTCCCATACCACCATAGTGATTTGTCAAGGCATAGAGTTCGTAGATCTGACGTCTTGTGTTGTTCTTGTTTGCAACGTAATTAGTCAAATCAAAGTCATGAATGGGAAAATTTACAAATGTGTCAAGCTTGTGCTTCATTGACCTACTGTAAGAGAATCTTTTCAAGTGAATAACAAGAACTTCAGGAAGTCTCCATAGGTCCAGCTTCTTGCTTGCCTGGCGCCTCTCCTTGCATTGAGGGCAGTACCTTCATTATGAACACAAACAAATGTGATCCGATGTGAGTAAAAACACTTGCTCTTTAGGTTAAACCGAAAGGAGAGAGAAAATGGGAAAATTAAATGAAACATTATACACCAGTCCAATCTGAATCACATGTGTTATCCAGGGGTCATCAGAGAGAATCATCACATCTATTGTGCCTATAAGCAACAGACAGTTAAGTCAAACAGCTTACCACATGTCCTCAGGGACCAAAGGCTCTTCGCGCAGAAAAGCTTCCAAGCAAGTGTACAATGAGAGAGGTTCATTACGAGATTTTTTGCTTACATGTCCATATTTACAAACTTCTGATAGATTTTCTATGTAGCTGGTATCATAACTTGCCAGAAGTTTCTGTGACCAATCAACAAATACAAGAATTGACATAGAGGACGAGGACAACTTAACCACCTTATCATCACCCACAGTTAAATCAATGCAAGCATTATTTTCATCGACCAGCTGCAACGGAAGTTTCTGCAAGGACACTGATTTAGAACTACCACCATCCACTTTTTTTGAATCAGCAACATTGGAATCTGTATGAGATTGATTCGATGCCACCACTGATGCATTACTTGTGGTTGTAGTGCCTGCACCTTTTGTTCTTAACATGGGTGAAAGCATAGTGTGAACTATCTGCTGTATATCACTTCTAGTAATAGTATCATCACAGCAGATAGGTGAAACAAGAGGTGTTCCATAAGGCTTCCACCCAGTACTCTGAGTGTTTCCAGTACCCCTACAAGCATACACCAAAAAGGAGTAGGAGATATTACAAGGAATAGACATGAAAGGAGCAGAATATATTATACTGAATTTAAAGTAATATGGATTGAATAAAATAGATGAACTAAGGGAATCTTTAGAGCAGAAAATGTTTATAAAGTAGAACATACTGTTCTTCTCGTCGGTGTATCAACTGTAGGAACTTAGTGTTCTTCAAAACTTTTGGAATCTTATAAGCAGTAAGGTGATCATCGTCCTTTATGGAAGACAATGATATCAATGGATCTTCAAGGAATCGGTAGATCAAGTGGCCTCTTATCTATGAAAGCAAAGAAAGAAATATTAAGTTACCAATCCATGCAGATAATTTTGATGAGACCACCAAGCAATTTACTCTACCAACCTCTGCGAGCAGAAGCTTCTCATTAAGTTGCAAAGAACAAGCATTGCTGAGCGCCTGATTCAAATCCCTACAACGCCCCTGCTTTGGCACAGTTACTGTGTGAGCTGCTGGCAGAGCACTTCCATCACAAGTAAAAACAGTGACTGTCATGCTACGAGTGGTAGTGGACTGAAGTGGCAAGGAAAGGTACATGAATGGATCGAACGTAATTGAAACTTTATTGCATATAGGACAGACAAGCGTTGATTTGTATTGACCCTGCAAAACAAATGTAACCAAACTTTTAAACAAAATGATCGTTTTATACACAGTAAATGAGATTACAGAACTTTGAGAGAAACAAGAAGTGAATAAATAAGCATGAAATCCAGCACATTGCTGTAAATTAGCAAGACTTAAAAGAAAAGTGAATTATTATTAGACATCGGTCACATCACTACAATATCTAACGAGATAGTTGTGCAGTACAGTTCAGCTGGGTTTCAACTTGAATTTATTTCAGTAAAGCTAGGGTCTAAGCATAAGATGCAAGCGCGTGGCAGTGTAAGCACAGGATAAAGTTAGAAAGACTTTAAATTCATTGTGAAGATGTAAAATCTTGTTTAAGTGCTGAAGTGGGTGCCCAAATATCTGCATGTTTCAAAATATATAGTAAAGGATACCAATCATTTAAATCCATCCACACGTGAGAGAAACCATAAAACTACAGATGATACATCATTGACTTGAGTTCTTCTTCTGATGAGAGTAAATGTACTTTTTCGATTTTCGGTTCTCGGAGCTGGGCAGGGGAGCTTTCAGGTGAGCTGAAAGATAGTTTGGGCGGGGGATGGGGCTGTTTGGGTTGCGTAGCAGTAATTTTTTATGATGAAACCTCAAAACTGAAATCCCCCTGCTTACCTTAGTCACTTATTCTGTCTTTCGTCAAATAAAACTTGAATTCACCATATCTGAAGTATCACCCACCTTGGTTTACATCAGTATGGTGAAATCAAGGGTTTCAATTGACTACAATGGAACAATGTAAGCTCCCCACTCCTAGAGCAATCAAATTTTTTATTTTCCTGATTAATTTACAAAGCCAGCAAAAAAGTCTAGCAACTAAATTCTAATAAACCATGGTTGCTAGCAAAAAAGTCCAATAGCTGAATTCAAATAAACCATGATTGCTGCACTTACTTGGCATACATCCACAATAATTGAATCATTACGGGCAATATGATTCGCCCAATACTCATCCGCAACTTCTTCATCAGGTCGGTCATCTGCATCTCTAGATTTTATATATGGCTTGTGTTTTACACGATTCAGATCTTCATGAAGCCCATCCAACAGAAAGGCAAGAAGCTCCTACACATGAGGCACCAGAGATTCCTGTTGACTTTTAATCAATATTACCAAAGTTAATGAAAGCTTGATACAGGACACAAACCTGTGAATCATGTTGACTGCATCCACTAAACTGTGGGGCGAAGCGAGCTAGCTTTGCCTTAAATGGCCTGGGGGCAACTGGAGCACGCCCTGGTGCCCACAATTTTCTAAGTAAATCACCAAATGCTAAAGCAAGCTCCCCCTGCATAACACATCTAAATTCAGAATATGATAATACTGACAAATCAATAATATGCTCAGCTCTATTCACAGGCAAGTCTAGCATTTTCAGGCTCCATTGATCACAAACACTGAGTTACGCCAACAGGAGTTTCAGGCTCCAAGTCTTCAATCAGAAAAGATGTTTTATGCATGACATATATATGATTTCATGGCACGGTAAGGAACTAAAAGTTTATCAACAGGAGATATCAGTTGTAATTTTTACGTATACTAAAATCAACAATTTCTCACAGATTCTTTACAGAATAAAAAGGCAGCAAAATGTTTTGGCAATACAAGAACATTTAGAAAGTCATAGCATCAAAGTTTGAAACTTACAACCATGCCCAGAGGATTTTGCCGATTTATTTCTTGATGGTAATCTTCACGAAAATACCGAGCAAATTCTGGTGTATGAACAAGGCATTGTATTGCACTGTTCATAAAACAAGTGTTTCCAAGATTCAACAGTCCAGTGAGACCACAAGAAGACCCCCTTGTACTGACACCACTTGATCCATATGCCCTCTCAGAACTTAGATTTTGAAATTGCGACTCCGAATTACCATTTCTTGACGAATACTTGCTTGCAGATGAACCTCCAGAAGTTGCAAAACTCAACTGTGAAGGTGCAGCAGCCAGGCTTCCATTATTTACAGATCCATTCTCCTGGTTGGAACTCATACCACCCTCTGTTTTACTATTGATAACCTCTACCAGGATCTGCTCATTCATTGCAAGGAAATATGGAACATTAGAATGTCTCCCAGTATCATGTAATAAATACTGAGAACACCATCATCTGACAATGACCACTAATGGCAAGCACTGAATATAATCAAATCCACAATGATTTTTAAACACACATTTAGGAGCAAGGGAATTTGCAAGGTCACTCAATGGATAAGATGGAAAGTAGAATTTGAAAGGGGAAATTATAATAGAAGTGGAATTCAGCTGATGCAAATGGCCATGTTACAAATGACTTGTGAGAGTGTCGACAAATCAAAATTGCGGGAGAGCGCCACTAAGATGTTACCACAAACAAAAATCGAGTGGAAGAACCACGATGAAATAAAAGAGGTAAACTAAAATAAATGCCTAAATGGTACTCAAGCTGAGGCCTAATTCTCACAATTACAAACCAAGCCAACTTGAGAATTGGCATTGCATTTGGCAATTTCAAAACCTTATGATTTAAAGCACAACCTGGTACCCTATGTCAAGGGCACACCCATTTAACTATTGAGCTTTATTATTTGTCGAGTAAAGAAAGAAAGAATTTAACAAGTAGATTTCTAACATTAACTATGTAGAAAATGAAAGTAAAAGCCTATTTTCCATAACCATAAACCATGGGTTTCCAAAAAAAAGAGGACATTTTCAAAATTTCTTACAGTCATCAAAATGAAATGGCTACAATAAACCTATTACCAAATCTAGCAAAAGTATTCCTAGATGAAAAAAATGGACATAAGATTAGCAAAAGACATTTCTTTATCAGTACAAAGAAAAAAAAAACAGTAAAATCAACTATAGTACTGCCACAACTGGTGAAGGATAAAGGCTGTAATCCACTTCTCGCTCAATAAGTTAAATAGACAATCTGAAATCAACTTCAAGAGAAGATAAAACACAGATGAATTAAGCTTGTGTGCTCAAATGGAAATCACGTAAATTGACTGTTCCACTTATGGATCAAAAGCACACCAATGTAAACTTTGTTTTAGGAGAGGGCAGTCTTAAATATGTTAAATTGGAATAACATGCAGTCACCTACATCCTGATCCATTTGAATATTTGCATCATCAAGCGTCTTTTCCATGTCATTCATCAATGCATGTTTTTGGTGGCTGAAGTAATCCCAAATAGATACCTGACAAATTAGAAAGTTCAGCTTTAGGATTGAAGTCACCAAACAAATTACTAGAAACATACAAGGAGTACGATATCTTCTACGAAGTGCTATTACTTGCTTAGGTGTGAGATCAAAAATTTCACAAGCTCTTCGATGAAGTTCCCCAATTGTTTCCTGACAAATGAAAGATATAAATAAATGTCTTAAGGGTGGACGATAAAGTTTCTTTTTCTATAAAAGAAAAGGAACACATTTAAGCTACCTTTTTGCTAATTCTTACGGAAGAACGATCACCTTTGGGCATCAAATGCAACTGGAGCCGTAGAGGATAAACTTCTACAGACAATTCTGTTTGAGAAAGACCAGTGTTGATTACTTTTCGGGACAACACAGGACCACCCCCATACCTATATTGATCAAATGATATTAGTTGATGAATATATCAACATGGTAAAATATTGGAAAGAAATTTAACATTCTAACTTCAAAGTTCCAATACATTTAGTTTCTATTTTATTTCTGTAAATAGGTGCAGCATAATATGTGTACATTTCCACCAGTGTGTTGTAAATTTCGACTTCTGGTAGAACATACATGCTCTTGTTGGTAATCGTGCAAGTATGTTGCCTTAGAGTGAACAATTGTACATTCAAAATTGTAACTGCTTTATTTTAGTTTTAATAAATTAGTTGTGGGCTATGTGAAATTAAATCTTATTTACATTGGGTGGTATATCGATCAGTCAATAGAAAGAAAAATCAGAGCAGGAAAAACCAACCAAAGGCATTTGTAAATGTTTCCACATCAAAAAGTCCTATAATCATGTATGTGAATCAGAGGATCTATAGTTTGAGATAATGTGATCCAAACTTAAGTCAAAGACGACAATTCATTCAAAATAATCAACGGGTATACTGAGGTCCTTTGTTAACATCGCCAAACATGAAGTAGTAAATATTGGAGGGAAAACACATGAACGCAAGCCAGACCTAAAGTTCCTTTCATCAGTGAATGATTCCACTCCCAATCAGTCATGGGTTGGTTGACTGTCCTTCAATAACCATTTCCTGATTTCTATCTATCTCTCCTCCACTCCAACATTAAATTAAACACTTACCTCCCATACAAGAAACAAGTTTTATGGGCATCCATTTACTTTAATATACAAAAGGAGTTTACCTTGATTGTGGAAGGAATTACTGTTCATCTCTATTATTAAAGTACACATAAAATGAATAACAAAAACTTGCAGAATACAGAGTTGGTAATCGTGAGCATTTTGATCAGCCTCTGTCAAAATTTGTTATTCCACTAATACGGTCGCACAACAACTTGACTATACTTCTCATAATAATTAGAAATTAATATCCACAAACAAGCTCTAACTAGAACAAAAGGTTGATACATCCAAGAGAATAGAATATTCTGTGAAGCTACGCATCTCCTTTTCCATTCATAAATCATGGAAAATTATTTTCAGATTATTCAGAAAACCATCAAAGAATTGTGTACTGAATGACAAAATAAACTGACGTTGGCTGAAGTGCAAGAAAATGACTTCTCACTCACCACAAATATAACTGATTCCAGACTTCTTGTGGAAGCAATATATAATCAGTCCCTTCAACTAAGGTATCATGAAGTTCAATTCCCATAGCAGAATCCTCCGATGCCGATTCATCTATTAAATCAGAATTGTCAATGCAAGAAGGCCTATTTAATGCACTGGAGTTGACTGAGCCATGATGCTCAGAGGAAGATTCGTCATTCGCATTGCTAGTTTGATTTTGATTTACATACTCAAGCCACTCTTGCCACCATCTGCCAGCAACCATGATTAAATGTCACAGATGGAGAATGCAATGGTTTCAAGTTTAAGCTAAAATGTAGAAAAAGAAGTGGACCTTATAAAAAAGAAAAGAAGAATAAGAAGAATGTCCAAGTTTCAAAGTGCACTTAACCAGTAACGAAGCCTTTCTATGGAACCCTCATACATCAAAGGCAGAAAATTGATTCACTAACAACTAATTTTAATTGGTCCCTCCTTTTGGATGGACATGCAAGATTTTATTTTTGTTAACACTCCGGACTTTTAGACAACCTCCATCTGTTCAGGTCTAAATGTATAATTTGGATAAAGATGATCGTGCACATACCTTCAGATAGTGATTGTACTTTATTAAGACTCTGTTATAACCAGTATACAGTTCTCTCTTAACCTTTTTTTCTGAAAATCTTAGATTCTTAAAGTAGAACTAACACGTATTCACATTGGCTTCATTCGGAACCTCATAAAATACAGCATCAAGTTGAGTTTTGGAATGCATGTTTAGGAGGAATCAATGAAAGGACATCAATTCCAATCCTGGATTTTCGAATTGGGTGTTATCATGACTACTTTTGGATTTTTAAGAGTATAGACTATATATTACTATTTTGCTCAACATGTCATTGGCTCATTGCACTAAAGTCTGGATTTTCCTAAATGAGACTCATAATAAGAACATTTCTGAGTGTTGAGATAGAAAACAAAGTGAGAACCAGATGTGTTTCCTTTCTCCCCTGCCCCTGCAGAGACAAACTAAGCCAGCCATTGGATTCAAAACAAAAAAACAAATTCTAAAAAAAATATATATATACTATATGACTCGGGGGTAAGTCTAGCAGAGTACATCATTCTACATTAAGCCTTCCCATAAGCAACCACATTTAACCTTAAAAGAAAAACCCAATGAAATTGAGAAAAATAGCATTTAAAGTCATAAAGCATCCTGAAAGCTCTCTAATCTTAAACCCTAACTCTTTCTGATCCACAGCTCACCACGATTAAAAGTCTTTAAGACACATCAACCAATTCACCCAATTCAAGAACTAAAGGCACCATCAAAACACACTGAAAAAACGCATCGCTTCTCATCGTAGATCTATTGCACCTCTGGTCCAATTGACTGAGGAAAAAAATAAAATTACCTCTGGGTAATTAAAAAGAAAGTGTCACCGACTTTGGTCTGAGCTTCGGCGGCTACAGCAATGTCTCTAATGGCCTGCTTCTCTTCCTCCGGCGTCAGCTGCCTGGCCACCTCCGCCATTTCTTTACCACTTTCTCTCCCGCCCAAAAATAGCAAAAAGAAATTGTGCCCCCAAAAAAATCCGGCTAAATTTTGAGATTTCTATACAGAATTGTATGAGAATGAGAGGTTCTGCAGTGATTTGTTAAAAATAAAAATAAAAAATTGTGGATTTTCTGTAGGGGCGTTACAACAGAGAATGAGCCCCAGATTGTGCAGAGATGAAGCAAGGGTTTTTGGCTTTGTACAGTTGAAGTTATAACACTGCCACCTCACTGTGAGGCAGGAGACCTTTTAACTGATATGTAAGCTTCAAATTTATTACTATTTAAAAAAATAAAAGTTTTTTCTCAAAAAAAATAATAAAAAAAGTTTCTGATATATATATTTATTGCAATTTTCAATATAAAAAATACTACTTCAATCTCAAAATAAATGTTGTTTTAGCAGGAAAAAAAAAAATTAAGTGTCATTATAGAAATTTAAGGAGCATTAATCTATAATCTATTGAAATTATTTTCATTTGCTCTTATCAAATTTAACAAAGTCAATAAGAAGAAAGAGATAAAAATTTCACGTTAATTATATTTAAATATGGATATAACTATTTTTATGCATCAGGTGCACTGGTCAGAATCCGTGTAATTGGTCGATACGATTCAGAGGTGGTTTTCACACTCCCCCATGCATCCTTATATTTGTGCTCACATTTGTATCTCACACGTAATTTTTATATTATCTTCATATAACATTTATATTATGTTAACAAAACTTTTATGTTATACCAGTTTAACTGTTACATTATATTATAAACATGTAATATCTTTTACTTTTATATTATAATAATAATATAAATAATTTTAACTTTTATATAATACTTTAAAATATAAAAATTATTATATTTATACATAAATATTATACTAATATAAAAAATAAATTATTATAATATAATAATACTGTATGTTGTTAACTATTACATTGCCATTGTGGGAGTACCGCATTCCAGGTGTGTGAAGTTCAGTTTTTTATACAACATTTCACATGACTAGGGTAGATACTAAATCAAGATCATAGAATTCAATGGAAATTCTGTGAATTCCACGAAAAAGCATCATTCATTTTCTTTGTTACATTTCGCATAGTTACTAAAAAATTTGGATAAAAAAAATTTTCTCATCTAGACTATACATGATTTTACCTTTTTTTGTAAAATTTTTAAAATGTTTAATTTTACTGTATGAACTTTAAAATTGAAACATTTGTTTATATCAAACAAATCTTAATCATTAATTTTGGACAGTTGTACAATTAAGATTTATCTTATACCGTAAAATGTTTCAAATTTTAAATTCATATGATAAAGTGAAACAGTTCAAAATAAAAAAATATCTATATAAAATCATAGTTCAAATGGGAAAATATTTTTAACTCTAGTAAATTGAGTATTGTTTAAACTGATGATCATAAATTTAAAACTCTACAACTTGTGAACATGAATGTTGAAATCACCGGTACTCGCATATCACATATTTGATAGGATGTAGCCATACACACCCTAAAAGATACTGAATACACCTACTTTTTGAAAAAATGAAAGGCACAAAAATACATTTTTGAGGTGCATTAAGTATTTTTAAACTGTCTAATTGTGGATAGACCCACCAATTCAAATATAGGACTGTATGCGTAGAGATTAGTCCGATGTATATCGTCAGAAAATTACACTATTAGAGGCCATTAAAGGTGCTCTTCCATTGAATAGCTAATGGCTAAAAAAGCATTTTCCTTAAAGAGAGTTATATACAAGACTAAGACTAAGAATGAGTTCTATTACTATACTACTGACCACATTTAGCAACCTACACAAACATGTCTCCCATGACAAATCAAACAACTGAAGGAAAAGCAGAAACAAATATTGACCAACAAACACAAGCAAGCACAATTGAACTTGAGCAGAATGGCAATGTCTTTGTTGCTGAGTCCTTTTCTATGGGTACAAGTCAAGACTTCTTTGTTGCTAAGTCCTTTTCTATGGTACAAGTCAGGACTTCTTCGGAATGGATAATCGAGGAAGAATGGAGTTGGCTAGCTCGTCATTCAGCTTGACTGGAAGAGGCGGCATCTGCTTAATTATTTCCGGCATGTCACTCAAGCTGCAAAACACAGTTCATGTTAGGATGTGTAATCTGGTTACAAGGAATTATTCTGTAAATCATGCTCAGAATGTATCCGTGTGTACGAGTGTGCAAGAGAGGTAGGAGGATGGATTGGCCCACTTATCAGATCAAGTAATAGACACATGATATTTAACCTACACAATACAGCAACTTCCACAGTTGATAATTGCAACACGTGTATTGTAATGTTTAAAATACAAGAGAAGTGTGGGGTAAGACTAGTAACGGTAGATTTAACAATAAAAGGTTTGACAAAAAAGTTGATTAAATGAGAAATTGACGAATTTGAACTCAGTAGTTTACAACTGATTATTGACATAGGAAAAATATTTAACATAGCGAACCAGGGAGGGTGGGCCCAATATAGCTGACTCCAAATGAGCCAAGGCAAGGCTTTTTTTGGTCAAACCAAGTAACTTGAAGTGAATTTATACCTTAAAATTTGAGAAAAAGCCATGATCACCATTTCAAATTGAAGTATTATTTGTAACATACCAAGAGAGTAAAACAATAGAGAAAGGATCTTCAATTGATTTCATGCCTGCATTATCTAATCAAATTAATATTAAGTCACTAAATTTCCAAACAGGGAAACACATTATCTTCTTGACAAAGGAAATGAATAAGCACATGAGGAAAGTAAGACGGCTCTTCCTTCATCCATCACAATATCCATTTCACTTCTCCTTCAAAGATCAGGCAGATACATTTAAGTAGTTCAAAGTCAAAGCTAGTCTGACGGAACATAAATATATTATACACAAAAGACAAAATCTCTGTTTCTATGGTATTTAGAATTGTCTGGGTGGCTACTTGTGCAGTTTAGGGATTGAGTGGTCAGAAATTATGATGTCAAAAAAAAGGTCAATGACACTAAAAGAACAAATGAGTAAGGTAGAGCCTGGTAGCTGCAGCCTAGCAGAAAAGGCATGGAATTCTAATGATGCAGCAATTCTACCCAAATCATGCTTTGAGAGGATTGCATAGCTATGTCCCGGAAAAGGGAAAAAAAAGGTAAGAGTTCTGCGACTTACTCATTTAAGATTGAAAGGATATTAGCTCGAGCTTGACAAAACAGATTGATGTTCTCATGAATCTGCACATAAGAATAAGCAAATATGATGTCAACAGGATGAATCAAAACTTAGGAAGTAGCTCTGTGCCATGCCGTCAATAAAGTTGATGTCATCAGCATTATATGCAATGTCTTGCATATAGGTGAAGCAATTCTCAAATCAGAAATTTAAATCCTAATTCTTCAAGTTAGAATGATTTCACATACTATCAAAGCATAATATCCTAGTTAGGTCATCTGAAAAGTTCAAAACGATCTAACAGTTGATGGGCTCCATTTCCAAACAGCTTGTGGGTATTGATAAGAAAAGAACTAAATACTATGTATGTTCCCATTCACAAGTTATTCATCTGAAAAGGCAAAAAGATTTCAGGTTATTATGGGTTAATTCAGGTAGTTTTAACTATTACTCTTGTCCACGTGTAAGTTGACAACACTACAGACAACTGCTGAATCAACATATTATGTTCAAGCTGTTCAATGGCTAAGTTTGAAAAACAGCCACCAATGATTTTACCCTTAAATCAGTCTACATTCAAATAATATCTGATATCCACCAACTGATGAAAGAAGAGAATGCCTATAAATATCTTTCATAAACTTATGGAAAGAGCTACCCTGATTCTGAAAATTAGAAACCCAGAGATATTAAAGCTGCAGATACCTTGCAAGCAGAAAAGTTGGCAGAAATTTGATCCAGAGCCTGAGCATTATGCTCAAGAAGCTGTCCAGCAGCACCACCAATAGCTGAAATTCACAACTTTTAAAGTGCTTAATTTGTAACCAAGAAAGCGTAGACTAAGAAAACTAGTGCAACAAAAACTACAAGCATCAAATAATAGGACATGTAGAGCAGAGTTCACTTCTGAAACTGAAATCCAATGCATCACATAGCTGTCCTACAATATTCGCATTGACATCCGTTGGGATAATTGGCAATAAAATAAAATTCCCTAAGACTTAGCATTTTGAATTACACCTAACTAACTTGCATTTATGAAAATCATGACATGCATCCGAAAATGAAATTCAAGGTCTGGTTTAATACATAATCTACACAAGCAAGTTGTTTATAATTACTCTTTTCTTATTAAGAAAGCAGTGTATGAATATCCAAGCTTACAAAAAAAAAAAAAAAACACAATAGACCACCGTGAATGCTTTACTTAAGAAAAAAGAAGACTTTACTACAGAACATCGAATAAATAACAAAATGTCAATATGGATCACCCTACATAACCAGACCCACTATTTTAAAAATGGACAGAAGCCTTGAATTTGACTTGTTGAAAAGGTATCTATTTAAATGAAAACTCACATGTTGCTTTCTTGAGAAAAGCTAAAATCAGCAACCTGGATTAATAAGGTCAATTGTCTGATATATGAGGTCATAATTAAAACAAATAACACAGAAGCACAGTGCACATCAAATTCAGATTTGACATGATCTTGTTGAAAAGGATGTATTTGCTACATCTAACTGAAGCATACAATGGATAAGGGTAATTCACCTATCAAATTTTTTTTTTTTTCCAAAAGCACAATTAGCAGGTGAATCGTACTTAAAAACATGCCTTTATTTTTAGATGAGTACAAGAGAGGTGAGAGCATAGACTGACCTTTGTATGAAATTCCATCATCACTGTCCATTGACTGAACATAGGGAGGGCCATTGGAGCGGTTTGCTACTTGAGATGATTTTGGCAATGAATCTGTAATTTTTTCCTGAAATTCCGAGGAAATATACAGATTATGGAGTTAGAATATTAATAAGGCGAGTTATATGAACTTCAGATACATATATAAATCAGTTTCACTTTGCTTCGAGAATTTACAGAATCAAAAGCCATATCATTTTGAGGAATAGCACAAAAGTCCAGCATTGCTCTTATCTCGATGGTTTTGATTGCCTGTTTATTTATCTTTAGATACAGGTTAACAGCCAGAGAACATCTTTCTAGTATTATTACGGAGATCATTAACCAAGTGTGAGTATAACAAGTTCACTAGCATGTCATCAGTAGCTTAAAGGATTGCTAGTTCAAACCCAAGTGAGAGCTGGAGCAGCCAAATGAACCAACAGTCCAAACTAAAAGATTTTAGATCAGTATAAAGATTATTATTCCACTGAGCTAAAGCCACACCCCACCCCCCCACACCACGGAAAAGCCAGAGAGAGAGAGAGAGAGAGAGTCACAGAAGCATCCCTTCCTGCATCATCAAGTCAAGCAGTTCTTGAGTTCATATGTTACCTCACATTAACCATCCATTACAAGCCAATATAAAATTATAACTGATTATGGTAACTTTGTAATTGTTTGAACTATACCCTATTCAAAAACGGATACATATCAGTATCCTATTTATTTGCTAATGATCAAGTTCATGTCCAAGCAGATTAAGACATCTATAATTCAAAATTGCTGAGAACACCAATAGCAAATGGGTTTTTCTGTTTAGGGGCAGGATACAAGATATAGGAAAGAGTCTTAAGAATTAACCCGGACTGTTTATAACATAAAATATCTTAAGTACCTTTTTGTCTTTATTTTTCCTTGATGAGTTATTATCGTCTTTCCTTCTCTTGCCGTTCTCCTTTTTCTGCAAAACAGAAAGCCATTCAGATTAGCATTGCCAAAATTAGCAGTATTTAAATATAAGAATTGTCATGTTTGCCTCATGTTACTTCCACTCTTGTTCTTGGTGTCAATAATTATCATTTATATATGGAAACTGAATAATGGAGCTTCTTAAACCTTTTTGAACTTTATCTCCATTTTGTATTTCTTTTTTCCAGTAGACACAGTATATATCATTAATCAAAGGCACTTTTAAGTAAGAAAAATCACCTGTCTGTATAATTGCAAAAACTGATCATCTGAGCTGTCTAGAAATTGAACCAATTTATAGTTTCCCAGAGCACTAAACTCAACCTCATAACCTTTTCTAGACATTGTATTGTACATTAAGGGAAATCGTGTTTCCCCTTATACCAAACTGTTTACTTAGAATTCTTCAAGAGAAGACAAGGTTGACGACTCAGAACAACTGAATGACATCAAAATATATTAATATTACAGACAATGAAAAAAGAATCTTGATAAATGTTACAAATATGTTGAGGTCATCTTTATATAGGACAAACTTATTTCTTCTGTGGAAAAGCTTTCTACTGGAATAGCTCAAAATTCAAACAAGTACGGGTGCAGACAAGGATCCTACTACCAACATGGATATATTAAAGTTTTTGTATATCATATAAATATAATTTGAATTAAGTTTTTACTGTGATAGAAAATCACAATGACCACCATAACAAAGCTTTACATTTTATCTATATCATGAAATCTTGTCTGCTACATCCAATATGAACTTCATTTGATTCTCCTCATGACCCCTTATCTTCAAGTCTGAAGTAGAAGGATTTAGCCTAACGGAAAAATAAAATCAAGATATGCATTCACGAATACAGTCTCAATCATTGCATTTCAAGCCCCCAAATAAATTCCATTTAGATAGGCATTTGGAAGTAAATTGGAAGATTGCTATCTTATTCCTGCTGTACACAAACTTCAGTGCAATTAGCTTATCCTAGAAACTTTGATTGCAGATCATCAAAAATGAAAAATCAAGAAGAAATTTTGATGAAAACAATATCTCACGCTCATCCATCTGCAACGTAGTGCGACATCCCGTACTGTCTTATCTTGTAAAGCTTGAGCAATTTTAGCATAACGGACAACGTTGGTCTCTGAGGCATATCTGCAGAAAGGGTAAACCAATGTAAGATACACAAAACCGATAAATGGCAAGAACCGGCTGCAATTCTGTAAACGTTGACAGTAAATATGTCAAAAAAATCATAAATTATATTAAAAAAATCATGTTGATTCAGTATGTAAAAGGTCTAATGATAGAAGTCATGCGGTCTTCATCAGGTGGTAAGATTGAGGGCCAAACTGAGAAGTCTAGGATCAAGTCAGATCAGTATGGGTTTTATTCTACTAAGTAGTTCCTTTAGTAGTATATGATTTAGGAGTTTGAGTTTTCATGTACTAATTTGATTCTGCTAAAAAAAATAAAAATAAAAGGACAATTCAACTGGAGCAGTTTTGCCAGAACCTAACAGGATTCAAGGTGGTGTGGTCCAGGCGTGTAAAGAAAATTAGTGAACTGAATGTACAAACTTCAAATGATCAAACTTGATACTGTAATGGAATTTTTTTATGGTAAAAATGCATCTAGCAAATCTTAAAGCATGTTGGAAAAAAAATATCAACACCAGTTGAACTACAGTATATTTTCACATATGCTATCAGTTTTTATCATAGGGCAAGATATGCAAATCTTAAAGCATGTTTTGTTATGCTCAACAAAACAAACTCAGATGAGATATTAGAGATCAATTTTCAATCAAGTCTCCAGCAATGTAGCCCATTTCATGAGAATATTATTTTCTATAATATGATATATGGAATACAACCTTTCGCATAGTAACAAGAATCGGTGAAGAGCTGATTATAATAACTACCTGAATACATGTGTAGTAAAGGAATCCAACATTTAACTATATTTACTACTCTTAAACCAAGCTTCAACAATTGTGACTTAATCTAAAAGTGCATCCAATCACGATAATAAAACATCCAACTGCCTACAAATAAATTCTAGCTCCTTAAAATCTACCTCATCACTTTATTAGGTCGACACCATAAAATACAGAAGAAAACAAAATGATGCAAAAAATTCTTCATATTCTCAGCCTAGAATGAAAAAGGGAAATCAAAAGGATTTCCAATAAATCCAATGGTTGATTGAATACATGATCCAATATCCAAAAAAACGCAATGCCAAAACACATAGTACATATACCTGCTTTCCAACACACTGCAACAACATCAATATGCATAAGTCAGAAAATAAAATGAGAGAAAGAGAGAGAGAGAGATAATCAGGAGCCTACTTCGCGAGCAAATCTTCGAGCGTGGACTGTTCATCGGGTGTCCAATCAACAGATATGCCGGGATTATGGCGGAGACCTCCAGGAGTGGGTTCCACCGCCGAATTCTCCGTTGCCGATGCGCCTCCGCCGCCACTTGCATTCTCCGTCCCGCCGCCGTTGCTGTTACCGCTATTATTGCCTCCGTTACTAGTGTTGCTATGACCCCCAGCCGAAGGGTTGGCACTCGCAGCCATCAAAATACAACGCCGCTAAAACCGATAATTCTGAATTGAACTTCGAATTCAAATCGGTTTCTGTAAAATTGAATTGAAGTTGGACAGAATTCCAAAAGGGTTCGCGGAAAAACCACTGAATTTAATATTGAAGAAAGAATTCCCAATCAGATAAGCGTGGCGGAAGAGAGAACCCGCTCGGATCGGCGGTTAACCTCCTACCTTTTGTATTAATAAAATAATATAATATAATATATGATATGATATTATATATATTATGTTGTAATGAAAAATGGTAACTATATATATTACAATTATTATCCATTAAAAATGGGGATATTCTGAGATTAGACAGTTCCTTAAAACTTTTTTCCAAAGAGGTTGGGTTCATTTGCTCAAAAGACAGATATAAAATTATCCTTTTTACAAGAAAAATATACTCCCTCCCTCCAATAAAAAAACCTTTTCTTTTCGGGAAAATAGTTTATGTTTGGAAAATTTATAGATTTTTTATAAATGAAAATTTTATAACGTCCACATTATATTAAATACAAATTTAGAATGATAGGCAAATGTAATAAGGTATAATACATGTAAAAAAAAAAAAAGATATAAATGATTATTTTATTAAGTTGATTATAATAACCGAGGATATTTGTGGGGTTAGGAATCCCCATTTCCTTCAAGGAACCACCCCAAACAAAACGGGGATTCTCCGATATTCATGAAGATGGGGTCAAATGGATGGGATGAGGATCATATTCCCATCCCGATCGCATGGGGATTTTATATATAAATATAAAAAAATATTATTTATATAATAGCTATTATAAAAGAATTTCATTAATTATAATATATATGTTTTTCTATTTAAATTTATTAATTAGTCATGATAACTATTTTATTATCAACCTTATATTTCATTCATAAAAATAAATTAATATGAGAAATATTGTAAGCTTGTCATCTGGCACAAAAGCAATCATTGTTTTATACATAATATATATATATATGAAAAACTCTAATCTAATCTCATTTAATTCCTTTTTATTTTTTTAAAATTCAAAATCTGTAATCCACATTCCTTACACCATATAGCGGTGGTCCATCAATTCGAACTGTTAGTTCGGTGAACCGGTTAAAAATAAATTGAAACCAAATCATGGGGATGTCAGTTTCGATTTGTAAATCGACGGTTCGAACCGTCAGTTTGTCCCGATTTTTTTTTCATGTTATCATGATCCTTCACGTGTTTTTTAAAAAAATTGAACCGATCGGTTCAGACTGTCGGTTCACAATGGTTAAATTGTTTCGATCGTTGATGATCAACAGTCAACTCATCTAAACTCTCCACGTATCGCAACCCTGAAATTAAAAAAAAAAAAAAAAAACCACCAATTTACGATTCAAACATATGTCGAATCGAAACTGAATTGGTAAATCACAATTCACAGTTCCAGTTTGAAATTTGAAATTGGCCAACAATTTTCTAAATTATTAATTTCGATTCGATTCCAATTTAATTCCGATTTTTCGAACCGATTGTGCATGTATAACACCGTGTGCCAGCATTCCTAACTTGCCGACCATATTTCCAAATATAAACAACCATATTTTTTTTCAAATTTAAAATACATTAGGATACTAATGCTAAGAATCTCCACCTTGTTAGCTATATTTCATTTTCTTAAATGTCTCAAGATATGTCATATTTTCAAGTTTCAGTGGTCGATGTTTTTTATTTAGATTATTATTAGTACAGGGTTGTCTAATACATGAAAAAAAAGTAAATTAAAATTTAATAAAATTAAAAAAATAATTTATATAAGAATATATATATTTATGATTTTTGCAATATACATTGCTTAATTTAACGTTACACACATCACAATCTGATTAATATATTATTTAAATATATGTTGTATTTGTAAAAAAATAAAAATGAATGAGTTTTTATTTATTATTTTGATAAAATGTATATTGTCAAGTTTATTATATTATTTAACATTACTGCCATAATTTTAGTTAGATCTTATTGTTGAAATTTAGAACAACCCTCAATTTTATTTTCAATTCAATAATAAAACAATGAAAGTCAAAATTTACCAAAAAAATAATAATCATAGTTTATTTTAAAAACATGTTCGCAAAAGACTCAATTACATTAATTAATTAATAAGTTTCAATAGAGGAAAAGTTTAAATAATCAATTTTAATCAATCCATATTTATTTTAGTTTTTTCTTTTTATTTTATTTATATTTTTCTTTAAAATTCGTAAACTAACAAATTTTAAATATATAAATGACTCCTATAATTAAAATCAAGCATGCACTATATTAACAATCTTAGTTAAAGTTTCTGTATTATTTAGTATTTTTTTTATTATCAACATTAAATTCTATATAATTAATTACAATATTAATTAACTTTAAAATTTTATTTGTTATAGATTTAAAATTTGTAAAAAAAAATATAGGCTTGCATGCGGTAGATATGGTCATTCTTTATATAATATATAAACTAGAAAGTCCTCCCGTATGTTGCCCGATTTGTAATATAATATATAATAAATTTTAATTTTGATAAAATAAACATAAATATTTAAAAGAAAACAAAGTATATAGAATATATAATTATTAGAAAAAATGAGTTTAAATAACTATAATTTACCTTATATATTTATATTTCATCACATTAAACAAATGATAAATATGTTATAAATATCAATTATTTGATAATAAATTATAATCAATTATATGCACACCGAATATAGAGTATTCAATTATCAAAAAAAATAAAATTTAAATAACTATATTTAAATATTTATTTCCTCTTCTATGATTGTATCTATTAATTTTAAATAATTGGATTAGAAATAAAACAAAAAAAAAATTGTAACTCAATCAATTGATTGAGAAGTCTATATATTAATTTAAACATAGAACAAAAATATAAATATACTAAGTTAAATAGTTATAAAAATAACACAAAGGCATGTAAAAATATAAACAAAACCATAAATAATTATTTCATTGATTAGTTTGGAGAAATAACAATTATATTAGTATGCTAGCATTAAAACTAATATTTTCTATAATAAATTATCTTATTAAAATTGTATATGACAAAACAACATAATTGTTTGCAATTGAAACTCTTTATAACAATATTACCATTATTGTAAATATGTGATTAGATACTTAAAAAAATCAATAAATCAAGAAACACTTTATAATAATTACCACTATTATAAACACGTGATTAGACACTTAAAAAATCAATAAACCAATTTAAGTAGGCTTAAATCACTCAATTATGATCCAACTAAAATTAAAGCAATCTATCTATTCAATATTTAAATAATTACTTTATTTTTTATTTTTCACAAATAAATAATATAATAACTTTGTTTCAAGTACAAACTAATATATATAAAATATAATTTTCATTATGATAACCGTTATTATATTATAATACTATTTTTAAATTCCAACAAAATTCATATATATTATTGGAGATAAAATCAAAATTTTATGTGATAAATTATTTAAAATCTCAAAAAATTTAAGATATTTTAGAAATGACTTATTGGACAAACTCTAATTACATATTATATATATGAAAAAAAATAACTTAGTGCCATAATTTCATGAAAGAGAGAAAAAAAAATCTATAATGTGATATTTTTTAGAGAAAAAATGATAAATTAGTAATTTTTACCAACTTTTTTGCTTTTATATTAGTATAGATTACCACTATTATAAACACGCGATTAGACACTTAAAAAAATCAATAAACCAATTTAAGTAGGCTTAAATCACTCAATTATGATCCAACTAAAATTAAAGCAATCTATCTATTCAATATTTAAATAATTACTTTATTTTTTATTTTTCACAAATAAATAATATAATAACTTTGTTTCAAGTACAAACTAATATATATAAAATATAATTTTCATTATGATAACCATTATTATATTATAATACTATTTTTAAATTCCAACAAAATTCATATATATTATTGGAGATGAAATCAAAATTTTATGTGATAAATTATTTAAAATCTCAAAAAATTTAAGATATTTTAGAAATGACTTATTGGACAAACTCTAATTACATATTATATATATGAAAAAAAATAACTTAGTGCCATAATTTCATGAAAGAGAGAAAAAAAAAATTATAATGTGATATTTTTTAGAGGAAAAATGATAAATTAGTAATTTTTACCAACTTTTTTTGCTTTTATATTAGTATAGATATAGTTATAGTTGGGCTGACTTGATTAGAAATTCTGTAAATTTTGTAAGACAGTAAAAGAGTAATTGGGCCATGGCGGCCCGTAAGGAGGGGTTGACCTGGGCCCACCCACCACTTCGCCACCGCGTTTTAAGTTTCTCATGAAACCCGTGGAAGAATTGGAGGGTAAATTCGTCCATCTATGTCATCCAGAAATTTCTTGGGCCTTGCAAGGAATACAAAATTCAAGATAAACATTTGCATTTCTCCCCCTTTTTCCGATCGTATCCTCCTTTCTCTCTCCTCTTTCTATCTGTAGGGTTCGAGGACCCTTTCCGATATGGAGAACAACGGCCAAGCATCAGGTATATGAAATTCAACTCATGATCAATTTGATTACCTGTATCTGTTATCTCATCATATTTTCTGGATTTTGGCCGTAGTTACTTGTTTAGGGAGTTTGATGTATTCATTTGTTTGGATTATCGATTGTTTAGTTCATGGATTTGTTTTCTTATTCCTCGTATGTTTGAAGACTGGAATTCATTGTGCTATAGAAGAACTTATAGGTGAATTGCTGGGTTGATATGGCCCTTTCAATTCTTCAGTTCGATTACATATTGCATATCATTTCCTTTTTGAATATTTTAAAATTCAGAGGATTGTGTATCTGGAAAAATTTTAAGGTTATAGCCCCTCTCCATCCACTGCTTTGAATTGTGATTGGTTGTGGTTTCGCCATTGGCTTAAGAGAAATAATATAATGTTTCAGGCAATGAGAACCTTCTCAAACATGCATGCCACTCCTCTAGTTTTTGACAACTTCTATAATTTGGGGGGTTGTAGAGAAAAAAATTAGAGTTTTATTACTTAGGATAGTTATGACCAGTATACATTGTCGCTAAACCGCTGAATTGGGGTGCAGGTAGTAGCCCTCCACCAAAACCATGGGAAAGAGCTGGTTCCTCTCCTTCTGGATCAGCTCCATTTAGGCCACCCTCTGCTGGAAACACAAGTGAAGTAGTAGAAGCTTCTGGAACAGCTCAACATGGGGAAGTTGTTTCGACTGCTAATACAACTGTCAATAGAAATACACTTGGGAGGCCAGTTCCTAGTAGGCCATGGGAACAACAACAACAAACTTATGGAAGCACCTATGGAGGTATTGATATTTATTTTTATTGTTTAGAATTTTTTTCCTTTTGTCTTCTATTTTATTATCACCAAATTAATTGAGGTTAATCAAAATTTTCGTTTAATATTTGCTCAAATTGATCTTTAATCAAATGTAAATCCCAAAATTGATTTGGGGCTTTTATTTGGTTTGAAATAGTGTTTTTGCTTAGGTTCATGTATTTTCGTTAAAAAACCTGGGATAGCAAATTTGAGTTTGGCTGGAAAAGTGATGGAAAATGACACTAGATATAATCGATCATAAAATATTATTCCTGTTATTCATTAATCTAGAGTGGATGCAATAAGTAAACAAGAAGATAGACCCACTCCTTTCGTAAAGTATAATTCCTCAAATTAAATATAGAAGAGGGATTGGTGCGATTTATGCATACATGTTTATATGTAATATGTATCTGAAACCTTTTAGATATCTGATGAAAACATAGCCCCTGGTTTTCTTTGTTCAGGTTATGGTTCAGGTCTAAATGTTAATTCAGGTTATGGAAGCGGGATGTACGGTAGTTCATATGGTGGAGTTGGGTCATACGGCAGTGGGTTGTATGGAAATAACATGTATAGAGGAGGTTATGGTGGACTGTATGGAGGAAGTGGTGGCATGTATGGCGGTGGAATGTATAACAGTGGTTTGGGAGGTCCAATGGGAGGATATGGGATGGGAATGGGAATGGGGATGGGGATGGGGGGACCTTATGGCGATCAAGATCCAAACAATCCTTATGGACCTCCTTCTTCTCCACCAAGTTTTTGGATTTCGCTAATGCGAGTGGTGAGCTCAAGAGTTCCTCTCTCTCTCTCTCATTAGAAAAATCTCTTTATATTTTTGCTGCCCTGGGATTTTCAAGGGCATTAGATCTAACTGCTATCAGGGATTCTGAAGACAAATGTAGTTTATGGTTATAGATATCACTGTTGGTGGAAAAGATTCCATGTTGGAATTGTTTGTTTAATATCTCTTCCGAATTGATGATACCAATTTGTTTAGGAATTTATTTCATGCTTTACTTTGTAATCAGCCCACTAAATCCCTAACTGACTCCAACCTTCCAACGAAATGAAAAAAATAATTATGACAAGAGGCACTTTCTTCAGATGAGACAATAGCGAACTTTCCTTGGGCTTCTTTTTATGTTACCCGTAGCTTAAACTGTCATCCTTGTCTTTGACAGATATTCAATGATTTTATTTAAATTGTTTGACAATGGCAGATGCAAGGTGTAGTAACTTTCTTTGGAAGGATAGCAATCTTGATCGACCAGAATACACAGGCATTCCATATGTTCATGTCTGCTCTTCTTCAGGTATTCCTTTCTTCCCATGTCCACTTCCCAGTGCAGTTTCTCAGAATGAGCAAGCATAGTACTGTGTTTGAAGACCATTGTATTTCCACATGTAATTTGGGTGCTTTTGCAGCTATTTGATAGGTCTGGAATGCTATACGGAGAGCTTGCCAGATTTGTACTTAGAATATTGGGAATCAGGACAAAGCCGAAGAAGGTTCATCCTCCAGGCATGGAAGGTCCACCTGGACCTCACAACGCCCCAGGTAATCACAACTACGCCGAGGGTCCCAAGGCTCCTCCAAGTGGTGCTTGGGATAACGTATGGGGTAATTGATCTGATCATATGAGATTGTTCAACATAGTCTGTAGCATAGATGATGAGAATTGGCCCAAACCTGTATTAAGGTGCTGCACAGAAAGAGGATTTTTTTTCCTTGGAGGAAATCCCCCTGAGAGAATTATAATTCCCCCAACACACAGTTACACTAAGAATACGGCCCAATGGAAGGAACGGAAGAAAATAAGTCGTGTTTCTAAACCTCTGCTTGTATTAGTGGAACATGTTTTTTTATTGAAATGTGGAACCAACCTTGTGGAATGATCGATGGTTATGTTGTATAATGTTTATGGTTTAAAAGTGTTAAATTGTTTTTGGCAAGTCTTTGTAGTGTCTGTCCTTTTCTCCCTTGTCTATTTCATGTCATTTATCTTTTGTTCGACATCATAAACAAAAGGAAAGGACGCAACAAAAGCGTCAATTGGTGATGACATGGTAATATGGGACCTAATAGAGCATCTTCATTATCATATAAGACAAAAAAATAATTTTAGGATATTAAAAACAACACTTTGAGGATGGCTCTCGCAGTTCCCATGCTTAAATTCCATGAGCATAGATATCTAATTTAAAACTTTCTTGCTTCATCATTGACACAAACATTTTTCTGGACAAATCAAATGTACTTCACAAATAAACTTATTTCTCAATGTTTTTCTAATTTTCTTTACCTGCTAACTAGAAGGCCCAATCAGGCGCAATGCACATTATTTCATCATCTAAGATCTGCACATCACTTCTTAAAAGTTTAAACATCTCAATGGCAGCCCAGCCGATATGATTGCGTCGACCTAAGTACAGCTTCTTGAGTCGTTTACAGCCATTTCCTATAGCCTGGAATCCTTGATCGTGAAAGTTCCTGCACCGGTTCACATGTAGTCGTTCCAAGTTAGAGCAATGTGAACCAATCGACTCCCACCCAACCACAGTAATCTCATGGCACAGAGCCAAGTTCCATTCCTCAAGCAATGGGCACCCTCGTGCAATTTTCACAACCACATCATCGACAATGGTTCTGCAAAGCCGGAGATTGAGTACTCTCAATTTAGACATAAGCCCAATTTCTATTGCTGCGAAGCCATGCCCATGAACGCACCAGCTAAGATTGGAGATGTTTAAGTACTCGAGTCCACCTCCACTAAAAATGGCTTGCATTCCTTCTGGTTCAAGCTTGCAAGTATCTGCTTCTAAACATGCTAAAGAATGGGAACATCCTTGAAAGCCAATGCCATCTAGGCTTCTGCAGTGAGATATGTTCATAGCTCGAAGATGTTGGCAGTTCTTGGAAAGAGCTCTTATTCCACGGTCAGAGATGAGCGAACAATATGAGAGATTGATATCCTTTAAAGCTACACAAAACTTGGACAAGGTTTCCAGACCTGCATCCGTTATGTTGCATCGATAGAGACTTAGGTCTGTTAAAGAAGGGCATCCTATGGCAACAAATGAAAGTCCTTGATCTGTAATGCCAAAACAACAATCTAGATGCAAACTTTGCAACTTCGATCTGTAATTAATCAACAGGGATAAACCTGAATCTGGGAGTTCTGTGCAACCAGATAGAGACAGAGCTTGCAGCTGTGGATAACGATTCAACAACCTATACAAATGGACGAAACTTATGGTGGTTGGAGCTTGAGATAGCAAGAAAGGCCTCAGTTGGGTGAGTGAGCATGGGAATTGTAAAAATCTACGACTTGAATTCTGAATATGAAGCCAACGACGACAAGTTAATCCAAATGACTCACGGTCAGAACTAGAGTCAAGCCTTTCAAAGATAAAATATAAGCAATCATTGGGAAGTTGGTGGACTGATGTAGGTAGGTCTATAGGGCCATTCTCCATAGTGATAAACTAGCAGTCTTCAGAAGGCTGTAATGCTCGGATCTTTACCACGATTTTCTTATAAGATGAGCCAGATGAGTTTGGTGAGTCAAGACCACAAAGAGCTGTTGAATCTCCAAATCCATAACCAATGAGAACCCCACAATTGCGGCAAAGAAGTTTGGATTTTGAACGGTAGGATCCCCAAGATATAGGAAGACAACTCACTTTATCAACTTGCGTAAATCGACTAGGATCAATAGAAAGAAAAGAGATACAACCTTTGCTGATGGATTTGCTATATTTGGAGCCAATGCTGGATGTTACACGATTGGAAGAAGTTAAGTTGAGATGATATCCACAAGAACCACAGCTGTAAAAGTTAAAAAATACATGATTTAGTTTGAAACTTATATGCAAGCATGGATGCTACAATAATATTACAAACTGAGCAAGTGTAGCAGATTAGGAGAATATTTGTACTACAACACACTGATTCAAAATACCACTAAGAAAAAAGTAAATCCAACCCACATTACCCTTCCACTTGAAAAAGAAAAACTGAAAGGCAGCACAGACTGTTCAACTTGAAAAAGAAAAACTGAAAGGCAGCACAGACTGTTCAACGGAATAACAGTTATGACAGACTAGCTTTTGTTTCTACTTCAGCTTTATTATTATTATTTTTTAATTAACTAATTTTTTTTACTCCAAACAATAACAAGTTGATGGGATTCTTATAAGATGTATATGAGGGTGTTGTACACTAGTCAATGCCCTTTTGGTTCAGCGTTTGATTCTAATAGTTTTCTAGAGGTTTTTTGATCAATATATTCTTATTTATCACCACCAAATGTGAAAAGATAAGAGCTCAAGTGAAAAGAACCAATGTCCAACAAGAAGTCACTCCCTATTTTTGTGATCTGAATCTACTTCTCCGATTGAGGATGAGATTGAAAAGTAGGGGAGCTGTGCATCAGATTTTTCCTTAAATATATACAAAATTACTTTCCAAAAGACTTCTCCCTAAATTCACAAGCAAACTTCTTCCCTCTCAATCCAGCTTTGTCTCGTTTTAAATGATTTTTATATGTTCCTCTACTAATTTTCAATAACATTAATCCATGTTTACTTTAAGATTCCACAGAATGAACTAAGTCTAGTTCAATTTTCATCACATTTACAAGGGTGAAATAACCTATTCAGCTGAATAAAACTCATCAAAAAGGAGAATTTTCATGAAAACATGAACTGATTAAAAAAACAGTGTCTTGAATATTAAATTCGCAAATTCAACAATAAAATTATACTTCTACAGAAAAATCCATAACACACACAGAATCAATTTCACCACAGAACGACATAAACACCCCGAATAAAAATTCATCAATTTCAACAAATAAACAAATCAATCCCAAGCGAAAAATCACAATCAATTGCTGAATCAAAATAATCATATGGATACCCAAAAGGGAAGAGAAAAAACCTGTAAGAGACATCAGCCTGGGACATTGCTTGATCAGACAATCAAAGAAAACCTTTGTTCGATCCCATTGCAACTCTTGCAGAAGGCAATATTTATTATACTTAACCAATTGTAAAAATTCATTCAAGATAAGCACTAGTTGAAACCAAAGTCTCTCTCTCGATGAAGAAGTTGACAAGGAAAAGGTCTCTATTAGATGTCGCCTTTCTTTCTCGACGCTTTTGGTGCTTTTTTCTTCTGATTTCTAAAGTCGCTATTATACTGCTATTCTTGAAAGAGTCGATATAATTAAGGATATCTTTAAAAAAAAAAAAAGAAAAAAAGATTTTAAGGATAGTTATAGATAGATATATGTTCGTATAATTTGCTCTTTGTTGTCCAAACTCTCAAAATCCGGTTCTGCAATTCAACGTAATATTTTGATTCATTTAATCCAATTTTTATACTGTATCTTCTGAAAGATATATAGTTCCAACAATATGATTTTCAATAATACGATGTGATTGTTTTATTTCATTAAAAAATATATTCGGGGTTTTGGGATAGCTAATACGATTCACTTTAAATCGAGGATTTTGGAGCAATCAGAATTGCCCCCTTTTAAGAATGGGCGAGTCTGTCCCACATTGTTCTGTTATGCTTCTTATATATTTTTATTTACATGTATGGTGTGATACATATTTATTGTGGGATATAAAGTGTAAAAATGAAAAAAAGAAATTATTATAGTTGGTAATTGACCTTTTTTTTTTAATGATTTCTTCTTATAGTAGTTTTTGGCGTAGACATGATATGGGTGTTACTTTGTTTTTTTTTTTAACTTTCTTTTAAAAACCAATGCGCGTGTTTCATTCAGAAGACTTTAAGCTTTTTCAGTTGTTTGGTATCATTTTTTTAATTAACTTTTGAGTGTAAAAGTATATTTATAAATTTTAAAACTTGATAAATATGTTTTGGATTGACTTTTGGAAAAGACATTATCAAAAGTTCATTCTAGATAAACTACAGTTTATGACCTTTTAAAAGTTTCATTTTGAAGATATCAACAAAGAAATTTCACTAGACATTTTAATAATATTAAAAGCACTTTTTCAGAAGCACATAATAGAACGTGCATTTCCAGATGGATTTCAATTTCGAAAATATTTACATACAACTAATTAGAGGATAATAATCCTAGGAGGATTATCCTAGTTCCTCCTCAATGATCCGATTTTGAAATTGAGTCAACTGATATTACTAACAAGGTTATCAAAATTCGAACTCGCACTGCTAGCCTACAATATGACTAACAACCCACTTCTTTGCGGCCTTACCATTGAGCTGTGCTCAGAGGACCGAACAACCTCTTTATATAGACAAATAGGGGTATCATGGACATAATATGAACTAGTTAGTATTGCAACAAAATCAATTTAGAGCATTAGATTGCAGTAATCGATGATAAGATGATTTTGTATATATTCTGGAGGGAGGATTTAGGAAAGAGTGAGGCTTGTGTGCAACTGTTGTATGAATTAGATCCATACAACGCGGGTTGGGTCGGACCGAATCCAACCCGGATCCGCGCATTTTTTTTTTATCATAACATTTATGTTGTGTTAGTCATACATTTATATTATGTTAAACATACCTTTATGTAATACTTTAACTTAAAAAAAACTCTAATTTTGACGAAAAAACTATAATTTCAGCACAAAAAACCCCTAATTTGTACATATATAACTTTATGTAAATATTATGCATATCTTTAATTAATATTAGTCATACTTTTATATAATATATAAAGGTACAACTAACATAATTAAAAGATATGACTAACATAACATAAATGTATGCTTAATATAACATAAAAATCTTAAAGGTATGCTCAACATAATATAAAATCATAAAGATATGCTTAACATAACATAAATGTATACTTAATATAATATATATAATATAAAGACCCTAAAGGTATGACTAACATAATATAAATGTATGTTTAACATAACATAAAAATCTAGCACCCGAAACGAATTTGGGTGGGTTTGAGCACACCCACCCAGACATGTGGGGATGCATGCACGTGCGTGAAAGACGCGTGGATCGGATAGGGTCAGATACACGAATCTTAAATCCGAGCACTAATTGTATAAAAATTTTTGTGTTTAGAAAATGAGTAGATAGATTAAATTTGAGATGTTTTGCACAAAATGTATACAGTATATCATATCTAGCGTTCGATATGATACATAAATGTTGATAGATATCCAGATTACAGTGTTAGCCTAGTGTTGTTATCTTTCAGATGGGTGTTTAAAAAAATAGTAAAAGATAATTCGTAATAAAATTGGAAAACCCAATTGTAGCCTTCACTATAAACTTGAACATCTCTTCTTAAAAAGTTAAAGAAGGTTCTAGATACATACTTTATATTTAGGTTGGAGAGAGAGTCACATCTTCATATTTAAAACTGATGTAATCAAATAAATTCAGCCCATCGAAGAGTAATAAACTTCACAAATAAGACTATTTTACGGATATGATTTTATGAGATGATTCTCATTACTCATAATCTAAACTCATTATCACAATTAATATATATTTTTATGAGTTATGAATTGTGGATTGATCCGTCTCAATAGAGCCTACTTATAAAATTTGCATAGATCCATAATACTTAAGTGTACTCTATACAGTATCACATCTATACACACACATTTGATGTTAAATCAAATGGTTATATATGTATATATACACAGATTAGTTCGGAAAAGTTAGAAAGTAAATCAACACCAGTTTTTGAAACGAACATCAAATGGTTATATATGTATATATACACAGATTAGTTCGGAAAAGTTAGAAAGTAAATCAACACCAGTTTTTGAAACGAAAACCTCGGTGATTTGATACCTAAAACTCAAAAACTATGATAAAAAAATATGCAGAACTTTATTTGTGAGAACAAAACAACTTCAGAAAAACTGAACTATTAGATGGTTTGTGTGTTTAAGAAGAAGGTTCTGGGAGGAAAAAAGATAAGCGGGTAGTGAAAAAATATAATTGAGATTGAAATATGTTAGAAAACGTGAATGTGTTTGATTGTATTGTTGGAGAAGGAATTAGAAAGAAAATTTCAAGTTCTTTGATCATCATAAACCAAAGGGGATAGATTTGACCAAGAATTTCTACCTTCACCTGGACTTTGTTTGCTCAATCTTGAATCAAGCAATCGGAGTTGTTGATTGATCCATGGAGGATCATTATCTGAAAGCCAGAGTGCCTCTCCGGTATCCTTGTGCCTAAAATCGGGCATTCTGGGGTTCAATTTTCTGTTTCTATTATCCCACCACTCGTATGGGTTGACGAAAAATGTTTGCCACAAATGAAGGCAGTTTCTACGCTTCTGCATGATATCCTGAGCTGAAACTGCCAATTGATGGATATACAAAATAAACAGCATTATTGAATGAAACAAATAGAAAACAAAAGGAGAAAGCAATAGAGTGTTGAATTCAATGGAAGTAAAAGCAGGAGGGAATGCTGGATGCTGAGAGAGTCACCATGGCCTAAAAACACCAGGCAACTGCATCAAATAGGAAAAGAATTCATACCTTCTTGTTCTAACTTGACATGGTTTTGGCAGGACTGCCCTAAACCGTTTTGTGAAACAAAGTTCATCTCAGTAACATTTACCTACACATAAAAATCTCATCGAATGAATATATATAATGCATCAGATAGAAGTAGAACCAATCAAGAAAATGCTTGTAGGGGTACTTTAGATGCACAAGTACACTGAAACATGGAAAAAAAGAGCAAAGTATATTGGATACGGTATTTTCTGACATTCATAACCAATACAATCAATTGAATTGAACTCATACATATGTAACAAACTGATATTAATTTGTTCTATACAATCAATTGAATTGAACTCATACATATGTAACAAACTGATATTAATTTGTTCTACTTAACCAATCAAGAAAATGCTTGTAGGGGTACTTTAGATGCACAAGTACACTGAAACATGGAAAAAAAGAGCAAAGTATATTGGATACGGTATTTTCTGACATTCATAACCAATACAATCAATTGAATTGAACTCATACATATGTAACAAACTGATATTAATTTGTTCTACTTAGATGTACTCTATGTAGTGTCCTGTCGGTTCATATTTGATATCAATTTAAATTGTCATCCAGAGCCTAGTTTGGAGAAACTTCAAAAAATAAATAATTAACACAATTTTTTTCAAAATAACTTTTTCATAACATGTCAGGATTTGGTCCCAGGATATTTAAAAAGTTTGTCCAAAAGTTTATATAAAATTGATGATATACAATGTCTGAGATGCCTTGTGATACTAAGAGGCACTGAGCTCCTAGTGATTTCAACCAAAAGGTGTTACATCTTTGTAGTTCAAAATTGATCCAATGATGGCTTTCAATATTACGTTAACAGTTAGTCATCAAAACTTTCTTGTCCATAGAAGGTGAAAGACAAACTGAGCAACTTCTTGACTAAACATTGCAACATTTGATGACAGAACAGCTAATAAGAACACAAATCAGTCTAAGTCTTGTCCCAACTAAGCTCCCAACAAGAAATGAAGATAGCATTCACATGCAATGCCCATCACTGTTTGGCTGAATGTCAAATTAAAAGTTTAATAATAAATAACTGCTCTTCTTTTCCATTCTGGAAATAAAATTGCACAAATCATGAAGTGAAGAATTTTTTCCTCAATTTGTACTTTGGCTGCCATTATAACCACTAGACTAGGGTAGTTGTACTAATAAAGATAATCAACTTAAATGGCAAGTTAAAGTAAGCTCAAGCCACCGATAACATACTGATGCTAAAAAGTTAAATCCTCCATTTGTAACACTGAATATACTAGCTTCTTAAAGTACTAATACTACAAGCTCTTTAATCACATATTAACCTTCTCCATACAATAAAAAGAGATAAACTATGAGTGATTCTGTGATTAGATAAATTTTCAGATCCTATATTTCATTTGTTATTGCATCTGTATATCATCTTAACAATTGTCAATCACCATCCATATAGTTTAGTCTTCCCAATCTATCAATTAGGAATACTGTTTCTTTGCTCGTGAAAATCAACATTCATAATACGTATTTATCTCAACCATCAATGATACAAACAGCTTCATAATTACTAAGTATCATATCAAACCTCATAGTAACGCTTCGGCTTCCCATCCTCATCCACCTTCATGTACGATCCAAGATGTCCCGAAACAAAAATTAAATCATTTAGCTTCAAATGCTGAATCGACACTTCAGCCATTTCATTCCAAAATTTGAGCATTACTCTGCTATTTTTACACATGAAACCAAAAAACGAACATTATATGAAATAACTAACTAAACGACACACACACACACACATATAGGCAGTAAAACGGATTTAATCGAGCCAAGCATACTTCTGATCTTTTAAACGACAACGAAAGAAGCATCGAGTAATGTAGTATAATTGCAGAAACAGAATTGACAACAGGATTGCTCACCTAAAATCAGGATAAACACCAGTAGACGCTTTAACGGTAAGGAACGTGTGAAAACCAAGTTTGGCGGAGTTGATACTTCTCAAAGGATGCTCTACTACACCGATTAAGCTCACCGAGTTTCGCAAACTTTCCTTATATTGGACGGTGGTAGGTCGCTGGAGCTTAAGAGCGCGTTTATAGACTTCGCTTATGCCGTCCGATCCTTCCGATGCCTGGCTCCACGGCTGCAGTGCGGTGGTTGAAGATGATAGAAAACGGGCAGCGATGGAGGCGGTGTTCTTCAATGGGACCACCGGAAAACGGGCAGTCCCCATGAGAAAATCGAGAGGAAAAGTGAAGATGGCGCCTTCTTTCTTCTAACGCTTTTGGTGATTTGGGGATTTTTCTAAAGTCGTTGTTTGGGATTTGAAGCCAAATCCCATATTATATTTGGTTTGGGTGTTTCACTTTAATTGAAAACGACCCAATTTGGCACAATTTCTTATATTATGGGCCCAATTATCCTTGTCTTTAACATCTATGTCTCAAATACTCAATTTCTTAAATTATGTGTCTCATATATCCTTTTTTTGACCAGAAATAAAGTACAATCAAATATGATGGAACGTGACTGACATGGCAGAGGAATCAATACATACACGAAATAATAAATTTTTTATTAGTAATAATTTTTAATTTTCATTCTAATTAGTAATAATTTTAAATTTTGAATGATTAAGTGATCTAAAGTGATTCATTCTAATAATTTTTCACCAATTACAAGTAAAGGGCAATTTTTATAAAAAATTATGGGGTACACGACAATTATTGTATAATTGTCGTGTACCCCACAAATTTTTTCAAAATTGCCGTTTAACCTTAAATCTTTGTTAAAATTACGGTTTTTCCATAAATTTTAATTACAAACCCACTTTGCTCCCAAATAGTGCTACACGGCAATTTTTAAAAAAAAATTACAAGTGATTATATTAATGTAAATATTAATGTTAATTGCCGTTTAACATTATGTAAATTATATAATATAATACTATTATATACCATTAATAATTGCCGTTAATACTATTATATATATAATACTATTATTAAGGGTGAACGGCAATTTTTTAAGAAAATTGAGGGGTACACGGCAATTTTACAATAATTACCGTGTACCCCACAATTTTTTTTAAAAATTACCGTTTACTTGTTAATAATACAGTATTATGTTAAACGACAATTATTAATGGTATATAATAGTAATATATAATACAAATAATTCTAATTCTAATTGTAATTGTAATATTATAAAAATTGTATTATTGTAATTCTAAACGGCAATTCTAATTGTAATATTGTAAAAATTGTCGTGTACTATATATTATAATACTATATATTCGTAATACTATATATTAAATTGTCGTGTAATATTGTAATACTATATATTATAATACTATATATTGTAAAAATTGTCGTGTACTATATATTATTGTAATACTATTATTATATAATATATATATAATAGAAGAGTATTAGTTTACCCCATGAATTGCCGTGTACCCATGAAAAAAAATTATACTATTATTTTTATAACAAAAATTACTTTTAATATATCTAATAATTAAAATTACAACTCCGAGATTAAGTGATAATTATTGTCGTGTACCCCATAATTTTTTATATTTAAAATTATTACTAATTATTTAAAATTATTACTAATTAGAATGAAAATTTAAAATTATTATTAATTAAAATTTTAAAATATGAAATTTAAATAGACACTTGTAATTATTACTAATTATTTAAAATTTAAAATTATTACTAATTATCACTTAATTAGAATGAAAATTGCCGTTTACTTTAGATCATTTGTAATTTAAAATTACCGTTTAACTTATATATATTATATGTTTTTATGTTTTTTGAATTTACTTATTTTGCTAATTACGTCACCTAAAATTACCGTGTACATTTATATAATATAATACATTATATTGAAATAATGAATTATAGGATAATGATGTAGTGTAGGATATGATTTGTGGAAATCATGTGATATATAAAATGGGAAGAGTAGTTATACACGGTAATTTTTAAAATATGTTTAGGGGTACACGACAATTATTGTAAAATTGTCGTGTACCCCCAAATTTTGTTTAAATTACCGTTTGACCCTCAAATATTTTTTCAAAATTGTCATTTAACCCTCAAATTTAATTACAAACCTATTTTGCTCCCAAATAGTGCTACACGACAATTTAAAAAAAAAATGGGGGTATACGGCAATTATTGTAAAATTGCCAACAACCCCTAATTTTTTTTCCTAAAATTGCCGTTTGCCCTCAAATCTTTTTTCAAAATTGCCTTTGACCCTCAAATTTAATTACAAACCTACTTTGCTCCCAAATAGTTCAAAAATATAATTTTTAGAAAAAATTGGGGTACACGGCAATTATTGTAAAATTGTCGTGTACCCTACAATCTTTTTAAAAATTGTCGTTTACCCCTAAATTTCATTTTCCAACATGAATTAAATAAACAAGATTTTGGCTCAATTTCATGGAGGAAAACTCCAACATTGTGGATGCAACTGTATTGACTTAAAGTGACTGAGGAGATAAGATAAGGGTGAAAAAGTGAATTTCACACTGCAGTTCTAGTCACATGCATACAGTCTACAGTCTATGTAAGCAACTACTCTATATAAGAAGCATATACAAGTACTTGTAAAAAACAAGATTCCGTATAATAGATGAAGCTAAAATCTCAACGAACAGTTAGTAGCCAATCAATATCGGAAAGGAGAAATATTGAAGATTAAACAAAGTATGTTGACATTTTTTTATTGTGAATTTTCGTGTACAATTTTTTTGAATATTATAATTTTGTGTTTTATTATATATTATAGGATGAAGCATTTTCTTACTAAACAATTGTTAATCCATTAGTGTTTTATCACAATCATTTATTTCTTGGGAATATTAACATAAATTAACGTATTATGTATGAATATGAACTGATGTACGAGCTTATTTTCCACAACATACACACAGCTTTATGTACTCCATAAATGAATATGTTGATTATTCAATTCAAATTAGATTATGAGATCATTAGCTGAGTTTTATTACGTTTATGTTTTTGACAGCTTGTAGATTATGAGTTTTATGTCGGTTGTCGTTTGGTACGGAGGCCATTGGGAAGGTTTGGAGTATAAAAATGGATATAAACAGGAGGTTCAACTTGAGAGAATCACGTACTATACTTTATTCATGTGCATCCATGAACTTGTGTGTGCTGACATGAATAAATGGGGATACGTGATTCACTTAATGGTTGAGAGAAAGGGAAGAGTTAAAAAGAAAAAAATAAAGAATGATTTTCATTTGACAAGATTATTGTCCATGATCGACGATGCTCTAGTTGTGTTTGTCTCACTGAAATTATTGGATGATAAAGTATCTCATACCATGCTGTCAACAGAAGGTCAGAATAGTGTTGTCGGAGGTTTCAACTATAATATTGGATCCTTCGATGAAGCAGAAGGAAGCACGTTTCATCATTCGACATATGATGGTGACGTGACACAGTTTGACGATATATACAATCAAAATTGGAGTCGTAACAACGCTCCTTTTGGATTACAAGACGACGAAACATTTTATACAAAATGGGGTGTCTCATTTGACGAAGGATTGTCGCAGTTTGGTACATCCTCAAACGATCAGTGGGCAACGAGGCCATCATCATCAAGCGGTCGTGTGAACTTTGGATCGGATTGGGGTCTTGGCTATATTGACTTGAATACGTCCCCAACTGTATATGGAGATGAGAAGTTTGTACAAGTGTCTGACATTTTACACCCTACGCAAAACGACCTAGGTAGGGAAGAGGGATATACAACTTGTGAAGGTATTGTCAATTTTCATAATTTCATAAAATATATTTTCAAACCGTCCCCTGTACCTTTTTAATATACTTGTTTACATTGTTTTAGTTTCACAACGTGGTGAAGATGAAGATGATTCAGAAAATAATATGATCGATGATTTCGAGTTAGATGAATATGATGAAACTGTATGAATTTCATTTTCAACATAATTATTCCACATTCAACATATGAATTTCATCTTCCAACATAATTTAACATATTGTGCTAAACGGTAATTTTCGGAAAAAAAAAAAAGGGGTACCCTATTTTTTTCCAAAAATTGTCGTTTACTATATAAATTTCATTTTCCAACATAATTATTCTACATTCAACATATCATTCAACATATGAATTTCATCTTCCAACATAATTTAACATATTGTGTTAAACGGTAATTTTTGAAAAAAAATAGACAATAATTACCGGGTACCCCCTATTTTTTTCTTAAAATTGCCGTTTACTATATGAATTTCATTTTCCAACTTATTTATTCCACATTCAATATATGAATTTCATCTTCCAACATAATTTAACATATAGGGGTAAACGGCAATTTTCGGAAAAAAATAGGGGGTACACGGTAATTATACAATAATTGTCGTGTACCCCCTATTTTTTTTTTAAAATTGCCGTTTACTATATAAATTTCATTTTGCAACAATTTATTCCACATTCAACATATTATTCAACATATGAATTTTATTTTCCAACATAATTTAACATATTGTCGTGGTTCATTACAATTTACTCTACCATAAAAACCCTAAATTGTCAAAAACCCTAAACTGTAAACTATTTGTTCAACACATTTTCATTCATAAACTTGCAACAAAAATTGTAGAAAAATAAAACACAATTGCATCCCTAATTTAATGAATTAATTGCAAAACTTTGGAAAAAAAAAGATAGAAATAATTGTCATTTACTAACCTGTAAAATGTATGCTAATCTTCACGAAATTTGGGCGATTTTTGAATTCAAAACCTCTCCAAGCTTCTTCAATGGCCGTTTATGTTGAGGGAGGAAGAAATGGAAAAAAAATTCTTGAAAAGGTTGTACACGGCAATAGAAAAGAGAAAGAAAAAAAGTTGAATGTACACGACAATAATAGTGAAAGGGAAAGAAAAAAAAGTTTTTGCATATCACATGATATAAAATGCCAAACAACTTTGTGTCATGCATGCAATTGTGTCATATGTGTCATGCATGTGCTTCTTACTTTTGTACTTGAAATGCCCATTCAATTGACCAAATTGTACTTTAGGGCATTTAACATACAACTTATATCTATATCTATAACGGTAGAAAAGTGTATTTATTATATCAATTGTGGTAATTTGAACACTTCTCACTTATATTTTATGTCTTATTATGAATTTTGATTTCAATATAATATATTATATTATATAAGTGTACACGACAATTTTAGGTGACGTAATTAGCAAAATAAGTAAATTCAAAAAACATAAAAACATAAAATATATATAAGTTAAACGGCAATTTTAAATTACAAGTGATCTAAAATAAACGGCAATTTTCATTCTAATTAAGTGATAATTAGTAATAATTTTAAATAATTAGTAATAATTTTAAATTTTAAATAATTAGTAATAATTACAAGTGTCTATTTAAATTTCATATTTTAAAATTTTAATTAGTAATAATTTTAAATTTTGATTATAAAAAATTATGGGGTACACGGTAATAATTATCACTTAATCTCGGAGTTGTAATTTTAATTATTAGATATATTAGAAGTAATTTTTGTTATAAAAATAATAGTATAATTTCTTTTCATGGATACACGGCAATTCATGGGGTAAACTAATACTCTTCTATTATATATATTATATAATAATAGTATTAAAATAATATATATTACATGGCAATTTTTACAATATATAGTATTATAATATATAGTACACGACAATTTTTACAATATTACAATTAGAATTGCAGAATTGCCGTTTAGAATTACAATAATACAATTTTTACAATATTACAATTACAATTAGAATTATTTGTATTATATATTACTATTATATACCATTAATAATTGTCGTTTAACATAATATTGTATTATTAACAAGTAAACGGCAATTTTTAAAACAAAATTGAGGGGTTTTTTTGTCGTATACCCCTCAATTTTGTTTTAAAAATTGCCGTTTACCCTTAATAATAGTATTATATATAATAGTATTAATGACAATTATTAATGGTATATAATAGTATTATATTATATAATTTACATAGTGTTAAACGGCAATTAACATTAATATAATCACTTGTAATTTTTTTTAAATTGCCGTGTAGCACTATTTGGGAGCAAAGTAGGTTTGTAATTAAATTTCATGAAAAAACGGCAATTTTAACAAAGATTTGAGGTTAAACGACAATTTTGAAAATTTTTGTAGGGTGCACGGCAATTATACAATAATTGTCGTGTACCCCATAATTTTTTATAAAAATTGCCCTTTACTTGTAATTAGTGGAAAATTATTAGAATGAATCACTTTAGATCACTTAATCCTTCAAAATTTAAAATTATTACTAATTATTTAAAATTATTACTAATTAGAATGAAAATTAAAAATTATTACTAATAAAAAATTTATTATTTCGTGTATGTATTGATTCCTCTACCATGTCAATCACATTCCATCATGTTTTATTGTGCTTTATTTCTGGTCAAAAAAAGGGTATATGGGGCATATAATTTAAGAAATTGGGTATTTGGGGCATAGATGTTAAAGACGAGGGTAATTTGGCCTAAAATATAGCAAATTGTGCCAAATTGGACCGTTTTCTCTTTCTCGGAAGTTTAATATACATTAATATTTCTCAAATCCAGTTTTATTTTGAGTTTACTGGAGGATATATAATCTAAAAAAAATCATATTTTATTTAAAAAATATATACAAACCTTATACTGTAATCTATTAATACATAAATTTCAATACTCACTTAAATTTCTACTATTACAATCATCCAATCATTATTCTTAACATCAACTAACAATATAATATTATACAATAACATTATTTCAACATTGATTCGACGTCTATAATACTAATTCTAGCCCTACAAAAATCAATAAATAAACACAAATTTTAACTATTCATTTTTATTTCAAAAACTTATGATTTTAAAATTGAATTTTTCCAATTCTACATAAACCCAAAACAAACACCCCTAAGGTATTTGTAGTGGTTATTATTATTATTATTATTATTATTATTATTATTATTATTATTATTATCTATAATATGTATATTTATTTATTTATTTAATGTAGAAAATAATTAAACATATAAACTTTTCAACATTACAAAAAGTTATTTATATATTTCATTATAAGAATTGAAACATATATATTTCATTTTTAAAATTATCATTTTTTCAAAATATTTTTATTTGTAATTTTATTAAATACTAATTATATAAAATTTATTTTTATTTTCAAACTTTTGACCTAAATCTATCCAAAGTAGCATTATAATTTTAAGAAATAAAAAAAAAACTCAAACTTACCAAAGTCATATTTAAAATTTGACATTTTATTTTATATATCTACTATCCATATTAAATTAAAGCAGTAGGAAGCGGATCAATTTGATATATAGTTTACTCAAAATGGATCTAAAACTATAAAATTATACAATATTTAAATTCTATAGAAAAAAATTGTAGAATATGAAATAAATAGATATTTTGACAATTTCCAAAAGTACTCTTATAATTTGAGCGGAAAAATTATGTTATTGTAAATAACTCTCTCCATTAATTTTATGAACCTGGTAGATTTCAAAAGGTTGGACTATACACATTTTAAAATTTCGTGAGCCCACCCCATGTTTTGAAAAATAAAAAGGGTAAAAATATTAGTGTTTTTGGAGGGGTGTTCATATTTAACATGTGGTTGAGCTAATCAATTTTTAGGACATGTATCTAAACTACGTGATTCAAGAACAGTGTGAAATTTGGTGAGTTTCTTTGCTACCTTTTATACATGGTTATTTACATAGATCTTTGGGTTTTGAGGGTATTTTTCAAGTATTTTATATGCATAATGTATGATTCAATACGTCTTTGTATTGTATACGATTGATTGAGTTAATTCGACCTATAAAAAATAGTAGGTTTGTTTAATTCCCACAAGCCCAATTCATCTTTCTTTATCCAAAAATTTAACCTCCTAAAAACAGATTGATGATCTAACTGGGCCACAAACAAAAGTTGTTATTGGGTTAAGAACTATTAATCCAACCCACTATCAAACAAACTTGGGCAACCAACAAATAATCCAAACAAAGGTTGTATTGGGTTAAGAACCATTAGCCCAACCTACCATCAGACCAAACTTCGGATTTAGACTAAGGTCGTATTTGTTTGACGGTTAAATTGTTAAGTTTTGATGGGTTAATATCGTAAAATTGTAAAATGTAAACTGTTTGAACAATTTATAAATTTGGATTAAATGTTTAAATGGTGATTAAATCTATATTTATATAAAAGCAAAACAGTTGAAAGATATTACAAGAATGTCATTTTCCCTCCTAAAGATGTCACATCATTATTCTTGTTAAAAAAAAAATTCAAAAAATTATTAGTTTTGTCAAGAAAATTGTTCATGTTATTTAGGATATTTTTCTCATGTAATATATTGTTAATTATTATTATTATTACTTATTATTAACTTTAATTACTTAATATCCATAATTATTCTCATTATCAATTTTAAAGTTAAAAAAATTTTAAGATATTTTTTTGTAATTATGAGAAATATTGTATATAAATAATATTTTAAAATTTCTATTATTAATTGGTCACTTTTAACCAACTCCAATAATCATTGACTTATCAAATTATCTATCGAACCATGAAATTTTTTTAGTAAAAAATAGAAATAAATAGAATGTAAGCTTTCAAGTTTTTTATTTCTTTTTTTGTTAACTTTAATTAATTAATGTCTAGAATTATTCGTATTATCAATTCGAAAGTTCAAAGAAATTTTAATATAATTTTTGTAATTATAAAAAATGTTGTATATAAATAAATATTTCAAAACTTATATTGTTAATTGGTCACTTATAACTAACTTTAAAAATCATTGACTCATCAAATTATCTATCAAGCCATGAAAAAAATTCAGCATAAGACAAATAAATAGAATGTAAGCTTTCAAGTTCGTTGTTTAAATTATTTATAAATTTTATATTCCAACTTTTAAATATTATAAATATAATTTAAAATGACATATACAATTTGTATTATTTGAATTTAGAATAACACATAACCAAAAAACGAATGCATAAAGAAGTATAGTGGGAATTCAACCAAATTCTACTTTCTTCACATAAAATTTTACTTTACCCAACAATATTTTAAATTATAAAATATAGCATTTAAAATCAATAGAGATATGAAAAATATATTTGTATATTATACAAAGTTTGAATAATAAAAGATGTATGAACAACTTTTAATATAACAATTTCATTATATAATTACAAATTGTATATACTACCACAATAAATAATAAATCACGCATCGTGCGGGATGAATGTTGTTAATTATTATTGTTGTTATTCTTATTATTATTAATTATTATTATTATTTGTTATTGTTGACGATGACTGTTATTCATTGTTGAACAATAATTTATTTCTTTTTTTAAATTTTGTTAATTTGAATTACTTAATGTCTATAATTATTCTCATTAACAATTTTAAAGTTAAAAAAAATTTAAGATATTTTTTGTAATTATGAGAAATATTGTATGTAAATAATATTTCAAAATTTCTATTGTTAATTTGTCACTTTTAACCAACTTCAAAAATCACTGTCTCATCAAATTTTATCGAACCATGAAAAAATTCAGCAAAAAATAGAAATAAATAGAATGTAAGCTTTCAAGTTTTTAATATTTTTTTGTTTTTTTGTTAACTTTAATTACTTAATGTCTAGAATTATTCATATTATCAATTTGAAAGTTAAAAGAAATTGTAATATACTTTTTGTAATTATGAAAAATGTTGTATATAAATAAACATTTCAAAACTTATATTGTTAATTGGTCTCTTATAACTAACTCTTAAAATCATTGGCTTATCAAACTATCTATTGAGTCATGAAAAAAATTCAATAAAAGACGAACAAATAGAATGTAAGCTTTCAAGTTCGTTGTTTAAATTATTTATAAATTTTGTATTCCAACTTTTTGATATTATCAAATATAATTTAGAAAAACATATACAATTTGTGTTATTTGAATTTAGAATAACTACCAACCCAAAAACAAATGCATAAGGAAGCCCTAATGTATAGGGAGAATTTAACCAAATTCTACTTTTTTAAGTTAAAACTGTACTTTACCTAACAATTTTTTAAAATTATAAAATATAACTTTAAAAATCAATAGAAATATGAAAATATATTTGTATATTATACAAAGTTTGACTAATAAAAGATGTATGAATAACTTCATAATATAACAATTTCATTATATAATTACAAATTATATACTATGATAACAAATAATAAATCGCGCATCGCGCGGGTGAATTACTAGTTAGTAGATTAATATAACAAATATACCATATATTTTAGTTTTTTTTATTCATTTTGCGTCTAAAATCACAAAGCTTTTTCAATTGCCACGCATACCTTACAAAATTTTCAGATTACCTTCTCAACCGAATTTCTAACAAATTTTTCAAAAAAAAAAAATAAATAACGGAAAATTTGAAAATGCAATCCATCTAAAAATTATTGACAAAGATGCATCATTTATAGGTCAAAATAATTCCTTTTGGTGCAATATTATAGGTTAGTTTATCCAGATATAAGCATATGTGGAAATATTTAAATAAAACTAGATTATCAAATGAACAAAACGGTTCGTGAACTATTCCGATCACGAATGTTAAATATTAGTTCAAAGCAAGGATGAAAAAATCACAATATTTTGGCGATATATCGTCGAAATATCGTGATAAATATAGATCCGATATTATAATATGATGCAATTTTTTTGGGTAAAATATCGGTTTCGATGAAAAATGCTTCATTCTCGTGGGATTTCGCCGATATATCTGCGAAATATCGGTAATATATCGATTTCGGTAAATGTCGGCAGAAATTTGATTTTTTTATTTTTTATTTTTGTGGCGTTATTTATTTATTTATTATAAGTGTAGGCTCCATGTCTTAATAATACTCTTCGTTATTATCACCTATCACAAAATCCAATTTCTTATCCTTACAAGGTCATTTATAGATTTTTTTATAATAAATTTTATCTTCTAACTTAGGTATAAATGTGATAGTTTCTACGTATGGAACATAACATTTCTTCTTCTATATTATATTCTACAAGCTCTTCTAAATTAAAATTTACAAATTCTTCTTAAAAAATCAAGAAGATTCATCATTTAAAGGTAGTTAATTTAAATACTTTACTAAATATTTTATTTCTTCAAGTGATGTTATAATCTATATTTCGAATAGTTCAAATAGTATAATAAACACTAATTTCTCTTTGGACAAAACTTTAGTTTTTAAAATTATAATTGAAGATTCAATTGAGAGATAAAAGTACAAATTGCATCTTCGTGATCACACTCTAAATTGGTCGGTCTAATGTCATAAGTTGGTATAAAATATTGTGTAAATCAAGATGATATGTCATCTTATTCATTTGAACGTCATAGGAGTTCAAGTTACTACTAGTCCATGTATTAACTTTGTACAAAATTTGTCATGTTATCATAACAGACAACGTTTATATAGTATTTTATCTATATATTTGTTGAAAATATATCATTTTATTTGAAATTATAAGTTCAATATATATATTAATGTCAATTATAATAATCTATAAGCTAGTAGATATAGTTTTTCAAATTTTTAGAAAGTTTTCATATTTTTTTTTAAATGTCCGATATTTCCACTGATACCGATATCGATACCGATATATCCGTAAAATTAAGATATCGATATTTTCATCGAAATCGATTTATTCATCCTTGGTTCAAAGCTCACTTGTTGGTTTTCACAAGTCGAACTCGAGCTCAATAACTTTTAAACTTGAACTTAGATATACTCGTCTCAAAAATTGGCCAACAAGTTCATTAAGCAAATTCACAAATCTATTCGCAAACAAGTTTGTTAAGTATATTCATGAGCCTGTTTATTTAAAGTTCGTTAAAAATAGATCACAGGTGTATTCGTTTAGAGTTTGTTTACTTAGTTCGTGAATATATATTATATATTTAAGTCGATTCGTACTCGAGTTCAATTACATGTTTTTCGAGCTCAACTCGAACTTGTTAATGAATTTTTTTTTAAACTGAATTCGTTTACCTTGTTAAAGAGTTTTTTTTGAGCCAAACTCGAGTTTAATTTGTTTAACTCAAACCGAACTCAAATGAATATCGAATTCAAGATTTTTAAGTCGAATTAAGCTTCAACTTGAGCCCAGAAAAAAATGAAAAAATCAAACTCAAAGTCTTAGGATATTTTGTTCGTTCAACTCATTTACATTTCTAAGGCATTGAAACTATAACCTTACCATTATCAATTTTGAACTTAGAACGGTGAAATAATATACAAAGTTAAAATAAGATTTAGGTAAAAAATACGTGAAATTATTTTTTCTTATGAATAGTTTTGTAAAAGTCCATATAGTAATAGTTATTAGGAATAATAGACATTAATATCACAAAATTAAATATATATTTTGATATTTTTTCACAATTAAAAAAAAAACTCAAATAATCCTTGATAATAATGACTGTGGAAACTATTTATGAATAGACGTTATATAACATGATAGGCAGAACATTAATTTTTGTTTCTTTTTATCAAGATTACACTGAGAGGGAAAATCTTTATAAATTAATACTTTATAAATTAATAAACTTTTTAAAATAATAAAATCTTCCGATCCCAATTTGGATCTTTGTAAAAAATCATCAAATTCGATAAGATAATAAGATAATAATTTTTCGAAAAATCCCTTTATAAATATTAAGTCCCATTAAAATCCTAAATTAATAATTCATAAATATTATAATTATAAATATCATGATAATTTGCTAAAATATGAATCTATTGTTACTTGTTTTTTCTTAAAATTTAAGTGCAACGAATTAATGTAAATATGTATATTTAAGTAATTCCAATGAATTGATAGATGCATTCATGAATATAATAGTTAATTGTATATAATGAATTGATATTATATACGAATATATTTAATTAGTTACAAAAAGTTGGTTGATGTATGAATATAATCAATGAAACATGTATATGAATTCATTTATTTTTAATACATATGCACTAAATTTGCTGAATTTAAAAAGTCTCTCTTTTAATTAATAAAATATTAATTTATCAATATATTAATATTTCTCTAAATTAATATAATTTCATGGTCCCAAAATTATTAATTTCTAGAGATTTCACTTATTTTCTTGAGTTATGATAGAAAAAATACGTGTCTTATCATTTGTAATAAAAAAAATAAGTTGTTGTATTAATAGTGGTAAAAAAATTCACAAACCCGTAATTATTTTATCTTAAAAGTCTTAAAAGCTGTTTTGAAGTGAAAAACAAGTCGACTTGACGACTTCAATTTTTTAATTTTTTTCCCAAATATGTATTCTTAAAAAAACGTTGTTACTATAAAATGATTAAAAATATAAATTCACACGTTTAACAGTTTATGCACAAAAAAAAAAAAAAAAAAAAAAGGTAGGGAGAGAGAATCACCAATTTATAGGAAAACGTAAATGAAGTAAAAGACAAATGAAAAAAGGAAAATTCAATTTAAATTAGCAACGGGGAGAGAGTGGTGGACATCGAAAAACAAGAGTATTGGAAAAAATTCTATCCTCTAGAGAGAGAAAGAAAGAATTGAAAACCCTAATTGAATTTGGTCCTCTCTCTCCAATCCCATGGAGTAGCTGCAATACGTCAATTGCCCGCATTTTGTTTTCAGTCGTCTGTCTGCAGAATAGATTCGGATTCTCCGAAGGCATAATCCGATCACGTCACCACTTCAACAATCATCCACTCGTTATCAAACAGAAGTTTATCTGGTTGGATCCTTTGGCACATCCATTTCCGGATCCAGCCAATTGGCTGGGTTAATTTTCTGATTAGATCTCGTTGATTGATTTCGTTAAATGGATGATCTGGATGTGTTGGCCCGCGATTTCGGGCTTGGAACCCGGGGGAAATCTAATCCGATGAGGTCTGCTCAGACGGATCGGCGATCCTTTGATGATCCATTGTTCAGCGACGTATTTGGTGGGCAATCAAAGTACACAACGAGCTCTAACTTAAACAATAATAACAACAATTCTTCGGTGAATGATTTCGATTATGAGTCTATATTTAAGTCTTCGAATGCTGAACCCAAAAACACTAGTAGCAGCAATAAATCATCATCGATGCCGGTGTACGACAAGCCGGTGTACGATGAGGATATATTTGATGGACTGCCCGGGTTGAAGAACAAATCTCCTACCTCATCTGTGAGGTTTGATGATGACGTGTTTGCTACGATTTCCTCACCGCCCACTGGTAAGAGTCGGAATGAGAACAGTGGTTTTGATGATTTGTTGGGAAATTTGGGGAGGACCGACAAGGTAAGGGAGAACAACACTAGTAGTAGTGCTAAAAGCAGCTCGAATATAAAGGAGTTTGACGATTTGTTAGATGGGTTGGGGAGTCAAAGTTCCTCTGCTAGCAGAAGGTAATTTTTCTATATTTGTGCTGAAGATTCAGATATATTATGTTTTACGGATTTTTTAACTGGTTTTCTCTTTTGCGTTTTTGATTCTTCAACACGAGAGTATCTCCTTAGTCTGAGTTCTTGTTGTAGAGTTGTTCATTCCAAGTATGCAAATTTGTTATGTTGAGAAACATGTTAGATTGGTTATCTATTGGATAGGGAAATGTAGTGGGCAAGTTATGAAAGAAAAATTCGAATACATCTTACCCACGGTTATACTGGCCTCAATTTGTCTTTATAGCATCTAAAATTGATGTGTGGACCAACACTGATTGATGTTGATAATAAAATTGGAGATGTTTCATCCTAATACATTTAATTATTCTACTGTATTAGAGAACAGAGAATAAGGACTTCTGTAATGGTTTGTTAAATTCATGTTGAGTACATGCATAGAATAATCTCTTCTGTCCACGTTCTTGAAAATTTGAGTTTGCTGAGCATGATTGTCCACCAAATCCTCCAGATCAATTAGTGGCGGCAGATTTTTTTTGCAACTGTTGGTTGTTATAATGTTACTCGCCATTTCGAAGCAAGTGAAATACATGCATAAGAAGAATTATGAAAACTAACAAAATTTTGTGTTCCCCATTCGAATTTTGTTTTTTATTCCTAGAAGTTTTTCAATTTTAAAGTGTCAGACTGGAGATGCCAGTAAACAAAAGCAAAAGATACCTGTATTTGCCAGCATCAATTTCTTAGTATAGTCAAGAGAATTCTGGAGTTTTTGTTTGTGGCAGATGAGGCCAATGTCAGAGTTAGAGTAAGCGAATCTGATTAGGTCAACCACCTTCTTATTAGATGACTATTTTCTGATTTAGATAATTTTTACCCTTTTTTTGCATATGATATACTTTTTTTAATTATTGCATACTTGTGATCTTACCACCTCTCAAAATACGCAGTTTGGCAGCTCAAACAACAAGCGTCTTAACTCAACTGATAGCACATGCCTTGTGAAATCTTAGAGGTTGATTTGATACACAGAAACTGAACTAGAGAAAATAATCTGTTTATCTACATCAATTAGCTACAGCTTCCTAATTTTAATGAATTTCACATAATTATTGGACTTTATGGATTATGATGAGATAAAAGTCAATGTTAAGTATTAGTATCATACGGAATCTTTCTTTGTCTTAAAGGGCTGAATAAAGAGTCAGATTCATGTTATCATTTTGTACAGTCTGTCTACCCAACCCATCTTCAGTTGCCGCCCTTCCATGAACTCACCTTGGCTGTCTTATGGCCTAAAATGACCTTTTGTTTTATCATGCTACTGAATAATTACCTTCAATCAACAAATAAAATTGACGATTGATTGTCAAGTTTGAGGATTTCTCTCATTTGTTGCATATTTATGAATTGTTTTTGGATAGTTAATTGAATTTGGGAGGTCACTGTAGAACAATGATTAACTACAAAGAGATGTCTGTGAGTAGGAATTGATGTGATGAACTTGAAGATGGAAGTAGGTGATTTTAAGTCATAAACTAACAAAGTAAAAATCCAGGTTTGATTCTGCTGGTGTAATGTAAACAGCTGGCGATACTTCTTCCCGAGAAAGGAACTCTCATGCTAGGCATAGATGAATGTTGCTATATTTCAGTAGTTTGCTCATTCAAAGAAAGAAAGTAAGATCCCGGATCAAGTTCATAATCATGGTTTCAAGGGAAAATTCATAATAATATAAATAAAATGACAATTCAACTCCATATTTTAATTGAACTGATAGCTCGGAGATAAATTTTGACCGATGCATCAATTTATTGCATTATACATGTTTTGCTTCTATTGTAATCTACAGAACTAACAATTTTTGGGAAGAGTGCTATTTCATGCTTGAAAAGTAGTGATTTCTTTTTGTTTATAATGATGTTTATGAATGAAGGCATAAAATGAATTAAGTACTTTTGCTCATGTTGATCTATTTCCAACCAAACTTAGATGATGCATCTTTGATTTACTTGTTGACACAGGCCAATACCCGAGTCAAGGTGGGGTTCTGTACTGACTGCTGGTTCAAACCATAGGAATATCCTGGATGATCCTTTTGTAGTTCTGGATTCAAGTTCAACATCACCCTTGTCATCCACGGTATCTACAGATCCGCTGGAAGAGATCGGTAAGTTTAGTAAATCTAGGAGTGCGAGGACTGAAGTTTCATCTGGTACTGGTGGGACATTTGATCACTTAGACCCTCTTGGTTCTATTGGAAAATCTGCACATTCATTTTCCCCTGGAAGGGATGACAGAGGGAGAGATGAGAGTACATCTCGACGGGCAACACCCGAATCTGCTACTACCAGAGAACCAATGAATAATTCTTATTTTGGATATTCAGAGATCAATGCAGTGAAGAAGGTTCCTGTAGATCAGGAACCTCCTTTATTTGACATGCCAAATGATTCGACAGATTTTCAGAAATCTTTTGGTCAGACTTCTCCTCAATATTATGAAACATTTTCACAGGTTGATACATCTCCTACATCAGAAGGACAGGGACATCAATCTGATGACATTTGGCTCACCGTATCAGAGGTTCCTCTTTTTACCCAACCTACACCTGCTCCACCACCATCACGACCTCCTCCACCCATACCTCATCAGGCTTCAAAGCCAGCAACAGGTTCCTTTTCTTCACGTTCAAGAAAGAAGGGTGATGAGTTCTCTTCGCCTTTAGCCAAGAGCCCTCCAGTATCTCAGTTTGATGAACTTGAGGATTTTGCCATGGCTAGGTCGCAGAACAGTTTTGATGAAACTGCCAATTTTCATTCCGGTATAGAAACCAATGCTTTCTCTGCAGCAGCTGCATCTGCTGCTGCTATGAAAGATGCCATGGATAAAGCAGAGGCTAAATTCAGGCATGCTAAGGAAGTACGTGAAAGGGAATATGTCAAGGCTGCTAGAAATAAAGATGTTGGGCCACTGGATAATGATGAACCAGATATGCAGGAGAGAGAGTATAGGGAAACCCAGGAGAGATTAGAACGTGAAAGGAAACAGAAAGAAGAGGAAGAAAGGGAGCAGAGGAGACTTGAGAGGGAGAGACAAAGGGAGATTGAAAGGGAGAAGGCTAGACAGGCTGTAGAAAGGGCTACCAGAGAAGCTCGTGAACGAGCAGCAGCTGAGGCACGTGAAAGAGCAGCTGCTGAAGCTCGCTTAAAAGTTGAAAGGGCTGCTGTTGGGAAGGCAAATGCAGAAGCTCGAGAACGTGCTGAAAGAGCAGCAGTTCAGAGGGTACAAGCTGAAGCCCGTGAAAGAGCTGCTGCAGAAGCTAGGGAAAGGGCGGAGAAGGCTGCTGCAGAAGCTAGGGAAAGGGCAGAGAAGGCTGCTGCAGAAGCTAGGGAAAGGGCTACTGCAGAAGCAAGGGAGAAAGAAGCGCGGGAGAAAGCTTCTGTATCAAGGGGTGAAGAAGCGAGACGTCGAGCTGAGCGAGCTGCTGTTGAAAGAGCTGCAGCAGAGGCTCGGGAGAGAGCTGCTGCAGAAGCTCGAGAAAGGGCTGCAGCAGCTGCGAAGATGAATCAACAAAAGAATGACAATGATTTGGAATCATTTTTCAGCATGGGACGGGCAAGCAGTGCACCAAGACCTAGAACAAACTCAACAGTAAGTGCTAGTCGTTGAATATTGAGGTTCATATCGTAGCTTTTGGTTCTATTCGTAGTGTTTTGATTCGCATTTGATTCTTATTATTTTCCTTGTTTCTGTTCAGGATCCATTCTTTGATCAACAATACCCGAACAAGGGTGGATCTGAAGCTGCAAAGAGACCACCATCAGCTAGTGGAGCCTCATCTAACATAAAGAAAGCTTCTTCTGCTTCCAATTTTGTTGATGATCTATCTTCTATTTTTGAAGGTATATCACTCTTCTATCATTCATAATATGAAAATGCTATATAGCATCTGTCTCTCACTGACTGTTTTTCTATGGGAATAATCTTGCTACGGAAGCTGCACCATCATCAGGAGATTTTCAGGAGGTTGATGGAGAAACAGAAGAAAGAAGGCGAGCCAGACTTGAGCGCCACCAACGCACTCAAGAGCGGGCTGTACGTTTTTGTGTCCTTTTTCTTCACTGTTTTTGCTAATTTCACATTTCTTCGTCTTCTGTTTTTGTTATGCTTTGATGTTATCACTAAGTTATGGGTCTTGTTCACTTAGGCCAAAGCATTGGCTGAGAAGAATCAGCGGGACCTTCAAGTTCAGAGGGAACAAGAAGAAAGACATGTGAGTTTTCTGCCAAAAATGTATACAATATACATCCAAAGGATGCATATGATACCATTCTTTGTATCTTGAATGTTTTTATCTGTAATTACTTACCTTTTTTCTCGTCATAGTGGTCAAAGGACAACCTATTGCAGTTGTCTTCTCTTGATGCTAATATATTTTTTATGTAACAGTTACCCTTTTATCAACTGCAAACGCTTTTGCTTGCATTTTAGTTGTGCGGATGTGTGGGGATAAGAGGTTTTAGCATTTGGCCTTTTTAACTGATAATAATTCATTTTATCCCTAAAAGTTATTAGAAATAAATTTATAAAAGACAATGAAATGGTGTTACCAATTCAAGTTGAGGCTCTTTTGCCTCTGTTGACTAAAATAAATTTAATGAAAAGTAGATGCCAGGAGAAATGATTCAGTAGACCGAAAAGTCATATCAGTTATTTTTCATTGATTTCATTGTATTATATAGATTCACAAATTCTGAATTTTAATCTTGAAGTTCTTGTTTAATTCTTAACTTGGAATATGCTCTCGAATCCTTTTTCAAAAAGTTTATAAATTTCAGCTAATTTATATAGGATCTGGTCGCAAAATTTGGATAGTTTAGTAGATGTATTATTTTATGTCACAAGGTGTTTCATCACTCATCAGTTTTAAACTTGATTTGGTTTCATGCAGAGGATTGCCGAGTCATTAGATTTTGAAATCAAGCGTTGGGCAGCTGGCAAGGAAGGAAATTTGCGTGCTCTCCTGTCAACTTTGCAATATGTGCGTTTGATTATTCGCACTCCTTACACTTGATCATACAATAGATTGTGGCATGTTTTCAAAACTTGGCTACGCAATTTACTGATTTCTGAGTATTAGCAGTGTTTAATTTTTATTTGTGTATAGTTTCAGCTGTAATTGGTGTTTGCATGTTTGTCCAGAAAATTGTATGAATGTATACAAAGTTATACCACTCGCATCAAATTGGGTACCAAAATTTAATTTGTATTAAAATGGGTATGTGATTGATATTTTTGTTTCATTGGTGGTGTAACCTCAAATTTTTGGTCAATGTTATCCTACGTGGCAACTGAAGCTTAACTAACCGACTCGATTAAATTTGGCATTAATTACATTGTCTGATTCAAATTATAATGTTTAGTGCCCAATTTGTTCAAAGTTCTTGCTGGGTCCTCCTGTATTTTCGGTTGCCATGTAGGATGAAATTGGCTGAAAATTAGAGTTTGAAATACCAGCTAAATAAAAATGAAGTTTAGTACCAATTTTGATACAAATCAAAGTTTTTAGTTTCCAATTTGATACAAGTACTTTGGTACCCATTTATACAATCTCCCCATATTTGCCATAAATATTGCTAATTACTATTCTCTGGGTGATAGGTGCTTTGGCCAGAATGTGGCTGGCAACCTGTTTCTTTGACAGACTTGATCACCGGTGCGTCTGTTAAAAAAGTTTATAGAAAAGCTACTCTTTGCATTCATCCTGATAAGGTTCAGCAGAAGGGTGCCACTCTTCAACAGAAGTACATTGCTGAAAAAGTCTTCGACCTGCTAAAGGTATTGTCCATGTACCTTGTTCTAATGAAACTTTCTTCCTCGAATTTGCAAATTTAAATGTATAGTGGCATTTTATGGTAGAAAGTTGAGCACAAAACATGGTAAACTGGGAAACAAAGTTTTGTTTGAATCAATACTCTACATTCTCCCTTCATTGAAGAAACATGTGACCCATAATATCAAGTTATTCTCCGATGGAGCTCTCGGTTGATTTCAAGTTTGATTTTCTGAACCAGGAATCCTGGAATAAATTTAACTCAGAGGAGCTCTTCTAAGTATTCAAAAATTCTTCATAGTATAATCTCCTACCTCCGAACCGTGCCATGTAATGGAAGTGATCTTTGACTGGTCTCGCCTCATCATATACATGCATTGTTGCACCAACCATTGCATGCATTTTTCGGATGCTGCAAATTGTAGAAAGAGAGAGCTGTATGTGACTGGTACGCTTGAATGGCTTGTACATGTACGCCCCACTGTAAATTGATGTCGAATGCCGGAGATACAAGTGAAGCAAAGACTTCAAAATGATTGCTTGGTATAGACTATGGTCGTTTTTATTTTTATTTTTGTATCTTGTGCTGCTTCTGAACCAAATTTATCATCCTTATGATGCGATTGAGGCGATTTTTCTTACCTTATTCATCCTTTTTTTCACTTTCTTATTTGCCTTATTCATTTGCATTATTATGCCTGAGGTCTTCAGTACTCAGGACTAGTACATTCTCCCTTGTATAATTGTTTGAGTTGAAATTTATTCAAGGCAATATCATTTTGTTTCATTCAGATTTTGTCCCCTTTTTTTGTTTGGGTCTGTTGATATTTTCTTGTACCATCACATCCAACTATATTTTCATAATGTCATGCATCATCATTTGATGTGCCTATTAAGGTGGCGAAAGAGATAATTTTGTGATGATCATGAAAAAATAACTGTGTTGAGAATTCGTGATGAATAAATATATCATGAAAATATAATTTTGCTAGTGTATATGAAAATACTGTGATAGTGATTGGATTCACTCTGTATTTTCAGATGATTTTGGGTGTGATAGTGATTGGATTCACTCTGTATTTTCAGATGATTTTGGGTGTACTTAGCTTACGCATGGGCGAATATGTAGCTTTTATTTTCTTTTTCCTAAGAAGGAATTCAATTCAAATAATAATAGATACTTGAATATAAATGGCCCACTTTTTGGGGCAGATTATTCCTTTAGGATTTGTAACGTGAAGTTTAGAATATTTGAAGCATTAATTTTTTTTTTTATGCCAGCCAGGTAACGCCACAAATGATGTGCACTTTTTTTTTTTCTTAAAAAGAAAAGCTGTGGGCACGTTGTTGATCATGCAAATTGAAGGATTTGGCTGCTTCTCACGTTGATTGCTAAGTTTTATGTTAATCTCAAAAAATCTCGATTAATATTGCAATATTAATCTAACTCTATGATGTGTGATTAATCTTGATCAGTATAAGTAATTTGGATTGATACTATAACAAATTGTAAAAGTAAAATTTTAAATTAAAATACTCACTCCCCCTAGGGAAAAACATGAGCAGTATTTTAAAGATTATAACTTTAAATTTTTGACACTAAGTCGTAAAATATTATAAATTTTTAATTAAAAACTAACGCTCATTTTAAAGATTATAACTTTAAATTTTTGACACTAAGTCGTAAAATATTATAAATTTTTAATTAAAAACTAACTGTTAATTTGTTTTTTCAACAGATTGAGTTATTTAAAGAGAGAGGAATTTAATAAAAGAACAGATGGATGAGTACTTAAATAACCAGACCAGAAAATTCAATTATTGGTAGCCAATCAATTTTGTCAAATAAATAAAAAAGAGAATAGAAAAATGGTTGGCAAAAACCCGTCACAGTTGACGCTTCATAGTGTAACAATCTATACTTATATAATAATGAGCAATTTTTTTTTTTTTATGTAACTTAAGATCCGTGTATCTGACCTGATTTGATTTATGTGTCCTTCGTACGTATACATGTACCCCATGTGTTTGAATGGATGAACTCAAATCCACCCAAATTCACTCAAGATGTTATATTTTTACATTATACTTTTACATTATGTTAAATATATTTTCATATTATATTAAATATACTTTTAAAGCTTTTATATTATATTAAATATACATTTATGTAACGTTAAACAAAGGATACCTTTATGATTTTATATTATTTAAACATATCTTTAAAGTTTTTATGTTATGTTGAGCATACATTTATATTATATTAAATATATATTTATATAACGTTAAACATATCTTTATGATTTTATGTTATGTTAAACATACCTTTACAATTTTTATGTTATGTTAAACATACCTTTATGGTTTTATGTTATGTTAAACATACCTTTAGAGTTTTTATGTTATGTTAAACATACCTTTATGTTATGTCAGTCATATCTTTTAATTATGTTAGTTGTACATTTATGTATTATATAAATGTATGACTAATATTATTTAAAGGTATGCGTAATATTGCATAAATGTATATATGTACAAATTAGGGTTTTTTATGCTGTAATTAGAGTTTTTTGTCGAAATTAAGATTTTTTTATGTTAAAAGTATTACATAAATGTATGCTTAGTATAATATAAAGATATGTTTAACATAAAGTATAGAAATATGACTAACACAACATAAAAGTTAGGGTAAAAAAAAATTAAAAAAACAGATTTGGGTCGGATTCGGCCCGACCTGCGTTGTATTGATCTAAAATCCATACAACAATTGCACACAAGTACAACTCACTAATAAAATAGTCTGGGCAAATTTGTAATTTTACATTTCTTTAAAAACTGATTTATTTAAAATCAATTTTGTATTTTTGGAATGATATCAAATGATTATTACTCTAATTATCTAATTTTTTGGGTTAGTTTGAATGGATGTTTTATTAATCATATACCTTTTTTTGTTCATTCAACTTATATGTTGAATTGAATGTGTTTCTCATGTTGCAGGTTGATGATTTTCAATTGAATAAGGTTCATTGAAACCATAATGTTTATGTTAAGAATTTTTGCTATTGTTGAGACTTGATTTATTGTACAAGTTTTCAGAAGTTGATTTTCAATAACCATCTTCAACTTTTTTTATATTTGCTTGAAAATGTTACGATATAAGAACTCACTTGCAAAATTCTTTTTTTATTAGAAACATAAAACATCTTTTTTCATTATTGAGGTAATATCATTTTGTTATTTAAACTATTTGATTGTAAAGTTTTTGAGAAAAAAAGTGTAATAGTTCAATTATCAAATTGATGTTACCATTTTGTAATATATTTATTTATATATTTACTTGTTCTTGATTATAAACATATTTTCCATTCCTTATACACACAACATTTGTAAATCATATATCCACGGGTGCATTACTAATTCTATTAAAAAGAAAAAAGATAAGAATATGACATTTTGTTATAACATTTAAATAATATACTAAAGAAGTCAAATAAAATTGGATGTCGCGTTTATTAAATTAGATTAGCCAGGACAGCAAGACTGGAGAATTTGTTGGAATAACTTAAAAGCGTGGTCCCATCACGCCAAAAACGTGGAGTACTCTATTATGTCACTACGCGTCATTTCCTTTCACAGGCCTTGTTTGGTGTCACAAAACTATTAGGGTCATTGAAGTGTAAAACAATTATTACCACACTATTTTTAATAATAATTATTTTCCTTAACCAAATCCACCCACAATAGTGTTACTCATTAATGGTTGACCCAATTTGATAAATTCCACTTTGAAACAAGAATTTTCATTTTGGGAGGAATAATATCAACCACTTTATGTCTATATGAGGATCCATTATGATTATCTTATATTCCTTTTTTTTAATTATTAAATTATTATTATTGCACGGTTCGAATTTTTTGGATAAAATAATTACATGATGTATTAAGAAAATTTGACGAATTTGTAAGAAAATATATTTTATAAGTAATTATATTTGTTTGAGTTAGTCTCCTAAACACCAATTGCATGAATCTAAATCCATACAATTGGGTTGACCTCAATCCGACAGTCGTGGATCGACGTACTATTGAGTTTATATTGTTTATTTATTTATTTGTTATCTTTATATTATATTAATATGACTTTTATGTACAAATATCCTTATTTTTATGTATTGTAATTTAGAAAAATAAAGAATTTTAACACAATGTGTACATATTTACCTTTATATGATATTACTCATATATTTTTATAGTATTATTTATATTTTTTTGTGATATTACTTATATTTTTATACATGAAAATGGGAAATGTTTATGTTACTCTCTATATAACATAATAAAAAATTGTGGTTAAAAAGAAAACCTAACTTGGCTGTATTTCTTTTTTTGATTGACATTGAATTTATGGCTAGAAAAAGAATAGAAGATAGTGTCAAGTTAATATCGAAGAAATCTATAATAAAACAATATCTTTCTCAAGAAGTGATAGAGACGCTACTAATAAATGTATGTGAACAACATATTTGACTTTTTTAAAAAAGAAAATCAAACAAAGATATAAGCATAATCATTTTGTTTTGCTTAATTAATTAACGTGATATGTCCATCAAGAATTGTAAACTTAATCTTTTTGAGAACAACCAATATCATTAAATTAATTTTGACAAAATACTCACTCAAATAAAATAAATTTAAAAATAGACAGACCTTTATTCCTCCACAAAATAAAAATAAAATGATAAATGATATTTGCAAGAATTACGAAAAGCAAAGAAGAAAATAAACCACTTGGTTTCTTACAACAAACACGCCCTTATTGGCTGCAATAGACAAACAAACTGTAAAATTAATCACTGCAATAATAAAGACATAAGAACGAAAACTCTGCTAATTGACGCTCCAAATTTCCGCTCTATATACTCGAATTTGTTGAACTCAACCACTGCGGTTTTGTCTTCGCCATTGGAGTTGATTCCTCAGCAGAATTTCGCACCGAGTATTATTTTGTTGGTCTCTCTTTGTTCTTCCTGTTTTCTTTGCTTTTGTGGACTTATCTGTAGTGGGTTCGGAAAAAGGTGAGGAAAATGGCGGGCGGTGGGGAAGAGGAAGGGACGAGTTTGGAGTATACTCCGACGTGGGTGGTCGCCGCCGTGTGTACTCTCATCGTCGGTATCTCTCTCGCCGCCGAACGGCTCCTTCACTACACCGGAAAGGTCTCTTATTTCACCAACACTTTATGCATCTCTGGTTTTTTGTATAATGGGGGTTGGTGTAGCTTTCAGAAATTAGAGTGTAGCACTGTAGCTCGTAATTCAGAAAATAAAACTGGTTGTTTTTTGTTCTGTTTTGGCTCCGTTGATGATCTGAAAGAAAATGGAATTTTTTTCTTGCTTTGGTAATTTTTTTCTTGGATAAATTTGAAATGGCAGATTTTTTATTTTATTTGATATAGCTGTTTTTTTTTTTTTTTTGTGAATTCTGGGCTGCTGCTAAAACAACGACGTTTTGCGGATTTTGTGCAGTATTTGAAGAAGAAGCAGCAAAAGCCACTCTACGAGGCTTTGCAGAAAGTTAAAGAGGGTAAGTTTAATCTATTTATGCTAATTATTTCTTAGTTCTCCTTTTCATTGTCACGTGTGATCGATCTACGAGAATCCCTATTTATATGTGGCAAGAACAGAATTTTAGTTTATTGCATAGATCCCTATTTATAAGTGGCAAGAACAGAATTTTAGTTTATTTTCCTTGAAAACTGGTTTGTGCTTGTGATCTGATGGACATTTCTGTTTTTGGGTGGAAACAGAGTTGATGCTTTTGGGGTTCATATCTCTTATGCTGACTGTATTTCAAGCCCGTATAGTCAAGATTTGCGTGCCTCCTGGTACTATGGATCACCTTCTTCCATGCTCATTGTCTGCTAAACCTTCTTCTGGAGAAGAACCAAAAGCTTCTCATGAAGCCAGTGGTCATCAGCGGCGCTTGCTAGCTGAGGAAGCTGTTGGAGCTTTCTGTTCTGCAAAGGTAGTTTCTTTTGTTTCCTTCTATTTCGTTGTGATATGAATTTATTATGTTTTTGTGGTACATTAGCTCTGAGATTCTTGTGTTATTGTGGTGCATATTGTAGTGGAGTATCTAGCCTTGTTGGATCATTATATATGGTTGTAGTTTCTTTTCTCTTGAGGTGGTTCAAGTTCTTCTTGTGCTTAGTTAGGCATGCTGTAAGCCAGAGTCATTTGCTATTTCTCTTCCTTTTCTGGGATAAAACTGTTTGATGGTGACTTGGGAATCTCGGATAGTTATGGGCCCCTAATTAAGTTTGGCTAAGATTCATTGCATGCCAAATGATGGCCCTTAAATTAGGAACTGCTTTACAAGTTAAAATGTACAGTGAATCTTGACTATAGATATGTTTAAAATGCGTTACAGATGTTGGAGTAGTTAAACCTAAAAAAATCACTAGTTGGCAAACTTAAAGTCACAATCGACCTACTTTTAGCATCATAAGCACATCTCCCTTATTGTTGTTAATAGATTTTGCCGTCCATTTATTTGCAGGATTTAAATCTTACTTTGTTTGCTAATCATGGAAATCTTGAACTGATGGTCTAATTTGTTAATTTGTTTTTGATCTGCAGCATAAGGTTCCGCTGTTATCGCTTGAAGCTTTACATCATTTGCACATCTTTATCTTTGTTCTAGCAATTGTCCACGTGACATTTTCTGTTCTAACGGTAGTATTTGGAGGATTGAGGGTGAGTATACTAGTTTTATTTTCTTATGTATATGCAACATATTCTTTCTATAGGTTTCGAGTAATTTAAATTTATGTGTAGATACGGCAATGGAAGAGTTGGGAAGACGCCATAGCAAAAGATAATTATGATACTGGACATGGTATAGATTTACTACCATTCAGCATATGCTATAATAGGTGTTCTATGGAACTTATTAGCATGATTTTTTTGTGGCCAAATAACCAAATAAATCCAAACCTTTTTGAGTTTTTGCTGTTTTAGCCAATTCTTTAAAAGTTGTCAATTTAGCCATATTATGGTCAATTAGTTGCAATTTTAGCCAAATTTCAATTTTAGTCAAAACTAAATTGTATATGTCCTATGTGGCGGACACATGAGTAAAGAAATCATTTACACCTCATCAAAAATGAAAAAATAAATAAACACATTATCTTGAATTTACAGATTAAAAAAAATAAAAAGAATTGGACTTGAGTGTTGTGGAGAGTAAAATAAAAAACAATTGATGAGGTGTTTATTTTCTTTTCATTTTTGATGAAGTGTAAATGATTTCTTTATCCATTAGTCCGTCATGTAGGACATATACAATTTAGTTTTGACTAAAATTGAAATTTGGCTAAAATTGCAACTAATTTGCTATAATATGGCTAAATCGTCTAAAATAACAAAAACTCGAAAATGTTTGGATTTTTTTGGCTATTTGACCAATTTTTTTTTATATAATATGAGGATGTGGAGTTTCAGCGTCCACTTTAATGAATGGATGAATTGAGTTTAAAATTCTTAGTTAATATGAAGTGTGATAGTATTCTCAATCATGAGTTACAATGTACAGTTCTGAAACACAAGGTCACACATGTTCATCAACATGATTTCATCAAGACACGATTTTTGGGCTTGGGCAAACATTCTGCCATATTGACTTGGTTGGTAAGTTGAAGTTTTCCCTTCAGAAATCTGAACTTTGTTTTTGAATATGATGCCATGCTTCTAAATGGCATTCTGAAAATGGCAAGAGACCACCTTACCAATTCTTGAATTTCTTTTGCTAAAAAAGTTACAATGACTGCTCAATGTAACTTCTTATTTTGATATATGTCAGCATTCCTTTTTCAAGCAATTCTATGGATCTGTCACTAAGTCAGATTATGCAGCTCTCCGAATAGGTTTTATAATGGTATGCTACATGCATTGTTAGTTGGTTTAGTTCTACTTAATTATTTCTATATTTTCAGTTTAAGATGGTGCATGGCCAGCTAATATGATACTTGTCCTTCCACACAGACACATTGTCGAGGAAATCCAAAGTTTAATTTCCACAAATACATGATACGTGCTCTGGAAGATGACTTCAAGACTGTTGTTGGCATAAGGTAATTTATTACTGAGGAGATGAGACGGAATAGTGTTAGATATTAAAGTTTACTCTTAAATTAGCGTATGAATACTTGTTTTGTGTATTAATGTCTTCTATTATTTGTTGCAGTTGGTACTTGTGGGTTTTTGTCATCATCTTCTTGTTGTTGAACATTAATGGTATGCTTTCCTGGCCATTGCTATATATCTATGTATTGTTTCAGAATATATGCAACCTGTTATATCTTCAGTTGAATACAAATATGCACTTTCTTTCTGGTGTCTGTTGATAGATCTTGACGACACTTCACTTACCACTTCTGAAAGACATTTGAGTTGGAAAGAGAATAAAATCTTGTTACGCTTTTTCGGTCTATTTCTGGCTGAAAACCTAATACTAGCTATACTATATTAATGGTCCAATATATTTCACATGTGTAAGGTGTGTACTGGTCCGAATATTGCAGTATTCTGTTTTTATTTCTAAAATTCTTGATGCAATATTCTCTCTTTTCCGATTTATCTTTTACAAGACCATAACACTACTTGGAGAATGATGTAATTATCAGTTTACACAAGTCAAATTTTGTGGATTGCAGGTTGGCATACTTACTTTTGGATCGCTTTTTTCCCTTTTGTTGTGAGTATTCCTACGACCCAACACTATTGTTATTTGCATGCCATATTTCTGTCTCCTTTCCTTGATCCCCCTTTTTTTTTATAATTTATCTACATACCAATGAGACATTTTATGTGAAGCTTCAAAATCATAGATTCGCCACTGATTTTAAAATACCTTAAAGAGACCTCAACATCTGCATGCTTTTAGTTCATATTATTAGCTATCTTAGAAATGTCAAATGTGTCAATTATCTAACATCACTACCTGCATATGTATAATCTTGACTATACCATTATTACATAACCATGATGATCGTACTGCAGCTTTTGCTTGCTGTTGGCACCAAGCTGGAGCACGTCATTAACCAGTTGGCCCATGAGGTGGCCGAGAAACACGTAGCTATAGAAGGTGAACTGGTCGTGCAACCGTCTGATGAACACTTTTGGTTTCGTCGACCACACATTGTGCTTTTCTTGATCCATTTTATTCTTTTCCAAAATGCTTTCGAGATTGCATTTTTCTTCTGGATTTGGGTGAGTTGAATAGTTAACTCTCAATATTATAAGCCACAGATCTATTTTCCATTGGTTAAACCTCGGTATTCTCATCGCTCTTAGGTTCAATATGGCTTTGACTCCTGCATAATGGGACAAGTCCGATACATTGTTCCAAGACTCATCATTGGGTATATACCCATTTTCCACCCTTTAATCTTCTAAATGTATATTTTTATTCCATGAAGTGCTAATCACAGTTTTGTTTGTCAAATTCTTAGTGTATTTATTCAGGTACTCTGCAGTTACAGTACATTACCACTCTACGCCCTCGTTACACAGGTGATTCTTGCCACACTGCCTTCAATGCTCTGTTTTTCAATGATAACTCATCATTGATAGCTGATCACTGAAACTCTCTTTCTTTGTGGATGAAGATGGGAACCCATTTTAAGAAATCGATATTTGATGAACACGTGCAAGTTGGGCTAGTCGGTTGGGCACAGAAGGCCAAGAAGAAGGGGTTGAAAGCCGCACTTGGTGGGGGCTCGACTCAAGGTGGTTCTACTCAAGGTGGTTCGACCCAAGGTGGTTTGACCCAAGGTGGTTCAACCCAAGGTGGTTCGACCCAAGGAGGTTCGTCTTTAGGAATTCAGATGGCCGCGCTTGGTGCTCGGAAGGAACCTACACCACCACCACCACCACCATCTGAGGTTCAACCTGCTAACGGCTCCTAAGAACTCAAGAAACTGTTTACTTACAAAACCAGCTATAGCATTCAGATAGTAAAACAACGTAGCTAAATTAGAGAAGTGAATTGATGGCAAGAGGCTTTAAGATTTTTGTTGTAATTTAATAGATATAAATGTGTATTAGAATGACTTTTTGGTCACTCCTTTTATCTCCCAACTTAGAGGGAAAAACCAACTTTGAAATGCTAGTGCTTATTTAACAATTCGTACCAAGTTGTTTGTTTGTTTGATCTTGTGACCTAGGTAAAATGCATCTTTAGGTAACAATTCCCCTCACGAGTTCTCCTTTACCTTCCCCTCTTCGTCGTGTTGGGAATTTATATGGAGTCTCAATCTGTCACCGAAGATTAAAATTTTCTTGTAGAAAATTTCCCACGACATCATTCTAGCAAGCGTAAATCTTCTCAACCACCACGTGCCATCACACGTGTCTTGCTATAATATGATAGAAAAAAAAATCTTGTCCAAATTTGAAGTGTTTGCTTCACTCACATGGCAATGGTGGTCTTCAAAACAGAAATGGTGCCATGAATCAAAGCTGCATTTTGGCCCCATTCACGATACTCCATCCAATGAATCTCTTTCATCTTTTAGGATTGCTAATCAGATCCTAGAGAAGAACATGTTTCAAGATTGTGTTGGTGGTGGTGTATCTTGAGCCAAGCAATTCTTGGGACATTGAAGAGTGGATGTGGATGCATGTTGGGATGATCGGGAAGGTTGCTACTCTATCGAAAGTATTTGTTGTGACTATGAGGGACAACCAATTGTGGCTTTTGGGAAGAAATTTTTATAGAATCAACTATATATATTGTTGAAGGAGAGTTAATGGTAATTAAAAAAGGACTCGAAATTATTTTTGAACGTAAGCTTCTATTAGCCATATTTTTTTCTAACTCTTTAGCTGCGGTGCAAGCAGTCACCAAATTTAAAGATTTCTTTGATAACAGCATTTTGACTAATGATATTAATCTCATTCATCAATTTGCCTAATTCTCATCTATGCATTGTGAATGCTCGACCACAACCAACGTGGTCGCCTATAGAATTGCTTCTTTTACTTTATCTTCTTCCTTCCTCTTTGTTTGGGTTATGAAAGATTTTCCTTGGATGGTTAAACTTGTAATTTTGAACTTGTGCCATTTGAAATAAAATTATAAGTTTTTCTCTAAAAAAAATATCAATATTTATTTTGAAAATAAATATTTTGATATTTTAGAGACCGTTGAAACATAAAGTAATTGAGTAGTTTTCGAACTTGATCTCCATAATAATTGATTACATAGGCTCATATCTTATACATCTTATTAAGTTTATAATATTGTACTAATTACCATGTAGTTATTTACATGTAAATATGTATATAATATAGCAATTGAATCAAACATTATCTAGTCCTTTAACAAAACAAATTGAGTTATGATGGGTAATTTGCTAAAAAAATATTAATAAACTCTCATTGTTGAAAGTTATATCTATCAACTTAAAAGCTTCTTTTATATCTGTTTAGATTCTTACTATTCAATGAATTTGCAATACTCGTCAGAATTCTTATTATTCAATGACTTTATAATATTGAAGATTTTGAATTTCAACGATGACAATCCAATTATTTCATTCTAACCAAATAAAATCTAACTTAATTCCACAAAATTATATAGATCTACTATCCTGTTAACATTAGGGTCTAATATATTATATTTGTAATAGTAGATTATTATTTGTATAATGTGGTGCCATATATTCATTCCTAAAGAGTGTTAACTTATGAAAATTATCAACTATCATATTAGCCCTAGGTGGGAATTAAAACATGAGTTATTATATAAAATAAATTATTAATGTATCAAAGTTTTATTATTTTTGCTATTTCTATAATAGGAAAATGGGAGTCTGCGAAAACGGGCCGGGTCAAACCGAGGTGGTCTGAGCGGGTTAGGGGTTTTGTAATTTAGGGGAAAGGGTTTTTCTATGCTGAATCACCTTTGGTAGCCGCCCTTTCTCTCTGGGAGAAGAAGAAATCAATTTCACTCTTCTTCTTCTTCTTCTTCTTCTTCTTCTTCATTTTTGTTTAAGTTTCATTCCGAACACGATTCAGTTTGTCTCAGAATCTGAATCGTAAACCGGCAATGGCAACCCTTGTTCCTCCATCGCCTGCCGCGGCAACCACTCAAGCGGCCACCGGTTCGATTCCGGCCCCCGTCGAACAACCGAAAGTGGATTATTTGAATCTCCCTTGTCCCATTCCATATGAAGAAATTCACCGAGAAGCTCTCAGTTAGTGATTTTCTTTTCTTTTATTTTCGTTTGCTGCATTCTTTGTGTTTGTTTATTTAATGTGTTGTGACTGCTTCTGCAGCTTGCTATTTGTAATCATTTTGTTTCAGCTGTAATTCTTATAGATTGGGATGTAGTATAGCTCTTGATTGTGGAAGGATCATGTTCGTTAATGCGAGGGATTTTACTTTGTATTTGATCATTTTCAAGTATGTAACTTTGATTGTATCGATTTCAAAAGTATAATAAGTTGCTTCATTTTAGTTCTGTCAGGACTTTGTAAGCATATATCACAAGATAGCCTTCGTGCATTAATGAGAGCCCAAGCTGGGTAATATGTTCAATTTCATTCTGTACTACTCACTTAGAGATCATGTTGTTTGGTTTACCTTAGTGATTCCATCAGCTCTTTGGAATTAAAATGGCTTGTTTGACTGCTGTTATGAAGTAAACTGTTTGATATTCTGTGCCATTAGATACTAAGTTTGACGTTTTTTACCAAGAGCATAGAATAGAGTACTGGTTGAGAACGGAGCTTGTGCATGTTAAAAACATGATGCCAACTCAGTTGTTAACAATTCATCTACTTCAAGGATGCTTTTTAGCTGATTTCATCAGCTATTTTAATTTTTACACAGGTTTATGACAGAGTTTTATTTACCAATCCTGTGAGTATAAGTAGGATGACTTATACTATGGTATTCCTGTGAAAATCTGTGAGAAGAAATTAGTGAAATACATTACTATAACTAGAATACTAATATTACTTGTTATTATTGGCAGTGTCCTTGAAGCCGGAACTCTTTGAGGGGTTGCGCTTTGATTTTACGAAAGGACTCAATCAGAATTTTTCTCTCAGCCATAGGTGGCTTCCTGGTTCCTTTACAATATTACTTTAATCCTGTACTTCATTTTTGTTTGTTTATTTGTAATTGTTTTCTTTAGATTGGGGTGCTTTTTTTATGCCTAATGCTAATTGATTTTTTTGTTTTGATTTTCATCAGTGTGATGATGGGACCTACTGAAATTCCTTCTCAATCATCTGAAGTTATTAAAATTCCAACTGCTCACTATGAGTTTGGTGCCAACTTCATAGATCCAAAGGTGTGCTGCAGCTTTACCATCAGTTTGTGGTTATGACAGGATTACTTGATCTAACCCTGAAACAATTACTTGCTCCTTGGCAGTTGATGCTTTTCGGGAGGGTACTGACAGATGGGAGATTAAATGCTAGACTGAAGTGTGATTTGACTGAGAATCTTACTCTCAAAGCCAATGCTCAAGTAGGCATACCATGTCCATCCACCTATCCACAGAAGTTTAAGAATTGGCAACTGCCCAAGAACTGCTACAAACTTGCAGTATTTGTCTGTTCATACTAGTAGATAAATAATATCTGTTCTTTCTCTTTTTGCAGCTTACAAATGAGCCACATATGTCGCATGGCATGTTCAATTTTGATTATAAGGTAAACTTTATTTAACTAGTCCTAATGTATGCTGTGTGTCGTTTTGTTACATGCACACATTCATGCAGACTGTTTTATGCTTATTGATTCCTGAATACATTCTTTTATCTGATGCATGGTTTGGCCAGATTGTATGTCATTATATTAATATTAATGCCTGTCTCACATTTGGATGATGTGAAAAATGAAGCTAATTGCAAGCATTTTGCAAATTTGTACAGGGATCAGACTATAGGTCTCAGTTTCAACTGGGTAATGGAGCCTTATTTGGTGCAAGTTACATTCAGGTAAATCATCTGATGCTTAGTATAACGACTACAGCAAGCTAAGCCTCTATTTCACTATGTGGGGTTGGCTAAATGGATCATATATCGCCATTGTGTTCAGTTGAGACTTAATCACCTGTTCTCATTCAGATTTAAGTGTAACCTACCATTTTTTAGTAGTCATTTCCCATGTCTTTTTAGGTCTTTTTATTCCTCTTTTAGTTGAGTCAATGGTTCTCTACTTTCTACATGTTGAACCAGAATATCAAAAGGTCTCCTATGTACATGTCCAAACATCTAATCTGTCTGTTTACTCATCCATGCAACATTCTCATTTATGCTGCCGTCTTTTCATGTTCAAATTTAGTCGTTCAAATTTAGTCGCTCATCTGATAATTGGTATGAAAATGAAATTTTGATTTGTTCTAAATAATATGTTTGACTTTATAAACTTGGGAAAAGCCACAGACGATTGCTTTTATGTTCTTTTGCAGAGTTTAACTCCTCATTTATCCTTGGGTGGTGAAGTATTCTGGGCTGGTCAACATCGGAAATCTGGTATTGGCTATGCTGCACGTTACAACTCTGATAAGATGGTATTATTCTTTTTGAAATTTTTCGTTCCAGTACTTGGCTTAAAGGCAATGTTGATTTCTTTTTCATTGAAAGTTTTGCTCTTTTAGTTCCATGTCCTCAAGTCAATGCATATGCTCATGAAATGCCTTGTTTGGTGTTTTTGCATGTGATTCAGTGCTGGTGAATACTATATTCAGTATATTAAGATTCTATGAGCAGAGATTTAAGGACGATAAATTTATGAACTCATGACATCAACATTTATATTTGCAAATTTATAATTTGTGTCTATGCGTGGCAAATATCTTTGCATGTCTGAGCTCCTCAAGTTGAAAAATTGTAGTCTGAATAATTGAGCAAATATGCTTCGGTTTAGGTTGGGCTGAGGATAATAATAGAAATATGTCTGGTGACTAAAACAAGTAAACTACAATCAAACCATTTCAGATGCTGAGGTCTGTTATTTCAGGTGATAAAATTCTTGAGAATAATTATATGCTTATTGAAATGTTGAACACAAACTCGTAAGTGTTTTCCTATTTAGGGTCTTCCCTTTTCTTTATGGTTGATACAGTTGAGTAAAGCAGTAGAGGATGTCTTCTCCTTGCTTTTCTGTGCTGTGTAGATAATAATTGAAGTCGAAAGCAGATTTGCTGAATAACTCCTAAATATGTGATTTCTGGTTGCTCTTCCTCTGCAGGTCGCAACTGGACAAGTTGCTACCACTGGTATGGTTGCTCTGAGCTATGTTCAGAAAGTATCTGAAAAGGTAGTCCCAATTTCTTATTCAGGGCATGTGCTGTGAATCTGTATGTCATTTTTTATGCACTATTTTATCTGTCAGTTAACAACTTGCCTTTTAACGTTTAGGTTTCACTAGCGTCAGATTTCATGTACAACTATATGTCTAGGGATGTTACAGCCAGCTTTGGATACGATTATATACTCCGGCAGGTAATTTATTTTCTCATGATTTGAAGTTTTTGCACTCTACTGCTTTTGCTTAATGAATTTGGTAGTTTTGCTCCCTTGACCAATTTAGTCATTAGTTTTTTATACCTAATTTACTCTTAAGAAAGGACCTATTATGATCATTTGTGCAAGTAAGAAGTTTATGTGAGTTGTTGTAAGCAACACGTGGAGTATTAGTATGGAAATGGAAAATTTCATTTTTCAGCCATCAAACTGTACTTTAGTTTTATTGATCCCGTGTACTTCTATGATGTTCTATTAAGCTGTTAGGCTTTTCTTTTGATTCACATTGAGGACCTTGTACGCAATATTCTATAATGGTATGTTGAGCCCTTCAAGTCCCAAAAAGAGTTTTAAATGTGAACAAAAAAAATTGAAGTTGAAGGACTTGAATAAATAATTTATCCTATAAAAATAGATCTTTCAACTTACATCTGGTTGAGGTCATATAATATATGTCCATTAAATTGTGAGCAACTTTTCTGGTGTCTTTGCCAGTGCCGTTTAAGAGGCAAGATTGACTCTAATGGTGTCGTGGCTGCTTTTCTGGAAGAGCGGTTTAACATGGGTCTGAACTTTCTTCTTTCCGCTGAGGTAATGATTGATGGGCTAAACAATATTTCTTTTTCGACTCAATTTATGAACTTTCCTTTTATCCCTTGTAATATTAACGTTCTGGATGACATGTTTGCAGATAGATCACAGGAAGAAAGACTACAAGTTTGGGTTTGGACTCACAGTGGGAGAATAGAATATAAACTGTATTGATTCTGTGTTTCCATTTTATCTGATTGTTGCAAGCATATGAGCTGGTACGGGAGATCTTTCTCCCGTTCGATAAGCATCAAAGAATCGAGTTTTGTTCTTTTATCAAGTGACATTATTTGTTGGATAGCAGCTACAGCTTCTACCACAATCAGAATCACTTGTTAGTTGATTTTGCAGGTTGGAGATATTGATTCTGTAGATTCCCTTTTTACCCTTTATGCTTAATTGGTGAAATAGAGATTTATTGGTTCAAATTAGTTGCGTTGTTGCATCGATCAATAAAAGTTCTCTATTGCCTAATCTTTGCATCAAATTTTTGAGGTGAGAAAAATGTGCTTTGTTGCTATTATGATTTGCATACATTTGTGCTATTTTTGATCTTTTTATTGGTGCGCATTATTATTGTTTTTCATTTTTAAAAAACATGCGTTAATTCACTTTTCTATCTAAGCCAAACACCCTCAAAATAAATTGGTATAAATTATGTTCAACATGAAAAACTTATTTTAGATACTAGCTCATAACTAGAAACTTTTATCATATAATCTTTTCCTTGTTAAAAGTGAAACAAATTTAGTTTACTAATGTACGTTGATATATATCTTTTTATAGAAATATATATCTTCTGTTTATAAAAGTTTTTTTTTTAATTAAGAAATTTAAGTATTTTAACATTGTGGTAACATATGTTAAAAATATCGATTGTGTTAATATATCCCTTATTTATAATTTTTTATTCTCCTTATTGGTAATTGACATTAAATAAGTCAATAAGTTTTTGAAGGGAAATGTTAAATTGTTTTTTGATGGTGATTGATTAGGATATGAGGGATTTTTTTATAACTAGTTGCCAAAAAAGTTCGGTTTAATACTGTGTTTGGATATAATGGAATCCCCACTTTTCAAACTTTAATTTATAATATTTTGTCAGGTAGTGGATATATTCCAAGTGCCCATATATTATATTATTTGATTTGTGTTTGTCCCCACTACTCCACGACCTAAAATCTCGATTCCCTTACCTATCCAAACTTATTTAAATGCTTCATTAAATGAGATTCAATGCATCTTTATGAGCTAAATATTTGTCCCAACCTTCTAATTTTAACAATCTTATCACTATCTTTCAAAGCTAAACAAAACAGTTTACGAATCAGATATTTCTTATAAAAAAATATTTGATTTAGATGACAAAATATTTTTTCATATGCAAAGAAGATGTAAAACTTCTTTTTAAATAATATATTCTTAATATTTTGAAACTGATGAGACAATGTACTATAATAATTATGACATTATTTCAATAAATGAATATTCCATGCTATCAAAGTGGGTCTTTATCCAAAATCTTTAAATTATTATTTTTTAATATTTACTGTAAAATAAATATTCTGAATGAATGAAGCTACATAATGACCAAATAAAATGAGTCATTTTTATTGATAAATATATTTCATCAATGCAACACTTACCATTAATTAAACACTTTCATACCTTCTGAAATGTAATAAGATTGAGTTCCGGATAAATGACAAATATTATATTCAAAATATTACACTTATTTAGGACAAGTGGTGGTGACTCCTAGGCCCTAGGTAGTCTTGCCCATTGTTTTATGTTTTGTGAATGGACATATCCCACTGCCATGTCATGTCCTATATAATTTCTGAAATTCAAGAAATCAATATATTCACATAATTATTATATTTCCTTTTCAGAGAAAGAATCTGGAAAATTAAAGAATAATAGTAGTAATGCGGGCAAGAAGAGATGAAGGGTCCGGATGTTGTCTCAAGGACTGAAGGTGAAGCTGACAGGTGGCCTTCTGCTGATATATAGTGAACTCAATATGAGATAAAGAAGGGCCTGCTGCTTGTACTCTAAAAGGGTTTTTTGCTTGTGATTACTCTTATTTTTTCCTTGTGATTTTTGCTTTCACTTTACACTGCTACCTTTGGTGGATCTCCCTCTTCTCAACATATCGACCTGTTCAGGTAACCATCATGAATCTGATCTGTAACATTACTTGTCTATGTGTCTGATTTGCCTTGTAATGAAGGGTTTTGAAGTTCTTGAAGATTTTATTTTTCTTTACTTGAATGCAAAAGTCGGATTTTTTATGTGGGATTCATCATTGTATGTTGTGTGTGTGTGTGTGTGTTCATGAAATTCATGGATTTATAGATTTTTCTAATATCTTGAAGATTAGACTCTGCTATGCTTCAAATGATTGTAACCTGGAAATCTGATGTGAGTGTATAGTATATAGTTCATGGACACATGATCTTGTAGGAGTATCAAAATGCCTTTTTTTTTTTTAATAATGGAATTTGCAGTTACATGAAAGATCTGAAACCTCATGATAGACCACTACGGGTCTACACTCGACGAGCCAAGATGGGTGCGGGCCTCGTTGAGTTGCTGGACTGATTTGTTTCTTGGTTTACTTATTTAATTCCTTTTTCGTTTACTGATTTATTTCCTTAATTACTATTGCTCTTAGTTTAATTATGATTTTGAACATCTATTAGATCAGGCCTTGTTCATGGGCTTTATGAGGAGTGTATTTATTTGGAGTTTCATACCCTAGTTGATTATCTTGGATATTGGAATTTTGCACCTTCTGGTTGTGGCAGAGCATTCTCTGTGGCCTCACTTTGAAGATTTATCTATCTATTGCAAGTTTAGATTGTTCGGTTGCCTACACTCTATCACCTCATTATTTTATGTATACCCAAAAATAAAACCAATGAAAAAAAAAGGGCTGAAATATTTGTGGGCTCAGAAGGTGATGATACTGAGTAATCTCCCTCAACGTCTCGCAATTGCTTTCTGTGTTTGCAAACCTTAGATCTTGCCTTGTTTGTTGGTTTCTCTTTTCATCTTTCCAAATAGTTTTCCAAACGAAGCTCTGAAGCATGATTTGCTGCTAATGGTTTGTGGTTAATAATGACTATACTCATATGTCCAAAGAATAAAAGTGATTCTTAGGATCATGGGACAATCACAACTTTGTTTGAGATGATTTATGGGTCCAAGAATAATATGTTGAAGAACTTGTTTTGTTTCTGCTTTGGATGACAACTTCATCCTTAGCTGAATCAAACTAGGTACTTTCTTGAATCTTGAACGATTTGTTATTTAAGGCACAATGCAAGGAGGAATTCAAGCAATCTTCTCACTCAAGAATGCCGTCCTGCGCCATATGCGCATCGTTCCTCCAGCAATGCGAGCCCATATGTTTATGCGCCATGAGTCGACCTCTGCTGCTCGTATTGAAGAGCATGGTTTTGAAAGCACCACAATTTCTGATATTCTGAAGAACAAAGGGAAGAGTGCTGATGGGTCCTGGCTTTGGTGTACCACCGATGACTCTGTCTATGATGCTGTCAAGTCGGTAAGCATCTTCTTTATTTGCATCTTCGATTTGATATCTTATGAGGATGCCTGAACCATTTTAATTGCAGATGACCCAGCACAATGTTGGTGCTCTCGTCGTCGTCAAATCAGGCGAGCAGAAGTCTGTTGCTGGAATTATTACAGAAAGAGGTCTTAAATTGTTCAAGTTTTAAAGTTTCTCATCTTGATCTTGTGTTCTTCATGCTTCCTTTGAGAATACTCGAAGTTTGACAAAAATTAACAACCAAAGTAATAATCAAACCAGTTAACCAAGTGTTCATGAATAACAATAGTGTTTCTAGAAACCCTCTGATTAAGCACTTACACTATTTATCTCATTTCCCACATACTACATTGTTTCTTGAGTAGTTTCTTAACGCTAATATGTCGATGTTGATCCAGATTATCTCAGGAAAATCATAGTTCAGGGAAGATCATCCAAATCGACCAAGGTTGGAGATATCATGACTGAAGAGGTATAACCATGTTAATGTGAAAAACGTGGCATTACAATGGACTCTGAGATTCTGAACTATTACTGTGGTGATTGCAGAACAAACTTATTACAGTAACCCCAGATACTAAAGTCTTGAAAGCAATGCAACTAATGACTGGTACTAGTTTTCTTTCAACAGTTAATCATCTAACTTGTCAAAATCGATGATGACAAAGGTTTTGATCGATTCTTGGAACTGTTGATTGGCAGATAACCGTATCAGGCACATTCCAGTGATCAACGACAGTGGGATGATTGGGATGGTGTCCATTGGAGATGTGGTCCGAGCAGTTGTGAGCGAGCATCGTGACGAGTTGAACCGCCTAAATGCTTACATACAGGGAGGATACTAGATGATGACGACGACGATAAGCAACAACGTGTCACTTGCTCTTGAGGCCTTTCAGTACTGTATATATTCTGCTTTTATGCATTTTCTGGAATTGTCTTGAGATGTTATGCCTAATAATACATGCAGAAGCAACTTTGCCCATCTTTGTTTGTCACTCAAAAGAGAGCTCTTTATAAATTTTAGATGTTCCTTTTGTTATAATCCTATTATGTTACACTTCTGCTATTCTTTTTTCTTTGGTTTATTGGTCTATTGGTCTCTTATTTAACTTTTTTTTAGTAGGATGTCATATCATATGTATGTATACATATATTAATGTATAAATTTGTGAAATAAGTATAATATGTTAAAGCTACACAAATATGTCAATGTTAAACACGATTATCTGTGACCGGGTGAGCAATGGTTCGATATGGAACCGAACCGGATTAATAATCAAAAACCGAAATCCAACTTTTGTAAACTGAATTGAATCGATTTATGTATTGGTTCTGAAATTTATACTTGAACCAAATCTTTTAAGTTTTGGCTCAGCCTGGTGTAGTTAGTCAATACCGAACCTCCATTTAAGTAAATAAAAAAAAAAAAATTCAACTAAAAGATATTACGTAAACCATGTTAATATAATATAATATGCATGAAAATGAATAAAATTACTTATAAAATTCGATTGAAATATTGATATTTATTTGGTACTTTGGATTGGTGGTGAACAATTTAATTCACTAATTAATGTGAGCAAATAAATTATCATGATAAACATCTAAATGACTTTCTGAAATACGCTATAGATTAATTTTTAAATAATATTTGGGGTTTTTTTTTTTTTAGCAATTTCCACCGCCCTAAATTAAAAATAATAATAGGGTAAGTGAAAAAAGAGTGTAAAGTGGGGCCCAGCCGTCTTTTGATGAACATCTGGAAAGCCCTACTCGACACCTGTCTTTGTGTTAAGTGTTTCTATTTTCTTTTGATCACCAAATACGTCAGATTACATCAAATTAATATGGGACTATACCACAAGATTCCCCTCCGATTCCTTCTCTCTCTCTCTCTCTCCAGAATTTGACCTCTATTGATTTTGCACTTCATACGGTATACGATAATTCCAAATCTTTGAAGTTCTACCCTGTTAACAAAAAGTTTTGATTAACTGAAACTTGTTTTGAAGATTCATAACCTAATTGATTATATGTATATATATATATATGGATTAGGGCGAGGGGGTTATGGTATTAGATAACTCTGTTTTGCCCCAAACTCCTCAATTTTACTGAATTGCCGCAAGAAAAAGGAAACGGAAGAAAATCCAGTTGGTAAATTTCCTTCTTTTGTCTTGTTCTTGGTATGTGAGTTGGAAGAGAAGCGTTTTTTACTAGGCTAATTGGATATTTTAACTAGAGTAAAATGATTGTTATTTAGCTGGAGAAGGACATTAATGTCGTTGGACATGGGAGGTACCAGTGCTGATGCGGTGGAGCAAACCTCACCGGACATGTTGAAGAATACGCCGTCAAATATAAGGAGATTGGCTAATGAGATTGAGCAGTGTGAAGGGAGGCAAAAATACCTTGCGCACACTAGGAGCCACTCAGATGGCGGTGACGTGCGGTGGTACTTCTGTAAGGTTCCTTTAGCAGAAAATGGTGAGTGCCAAAGGAACTTGGATTGATTCTTGTCATGATGATTGTCTCGAAACTATATTATGAATCCCATTTGCTTTTCTATAAGCAATAGTTTCCCATTTGCTTGCCATATCATATTTTCCCTAGACTATTTTTACAAGTTCTTATTACGTCATTATTATGTTTGTTGTCACACCAAATCCTGTTATGAGCATGCAATATGAAGGAGAAAGTTGACTTATGGCTATAGTTAAATGATATTGTTGGCCATGAACAAATATCTTCTGCTCAATGTTTTATTGCAGTATGGCCCTAAACTGGATAGCTGTAGGAGGATTGAATGGGCCTTCCTGTTTATCTTAGTTTGTCAGAAAGAGGCATTTTGTTGGTCATGACAGTCTCTGTTGTTATGTTACTCTTTTTTTTTTTTTTCATTATTATTATTTTTCATTATATATATATATATTTTTTTTTTTTTTTTTGCAGAGCTTGCTGCATCAGTCCCTCAAACAGGAATTGTTGGGAAAGGTGATTATTTTAGATTTGGTATGAGAGATTCTCTGGCGATAGAGGCATCTTTCTTGCAGGTCATGAGATATGTCTTGTTGCTTATCGTACTTTTATAAGTGGGATCTCACTTTATGTAGAATAGTGCTGATAGATATTGTTTATATTCACAGAGGGAGGAAGAGTTACTTTCAAGTTGGTGGAAAGAGTATGCAGAGTGTAGTGAAGGTCCTAGAAGGCAGCCTAGTATTGTGCCCAAGTCAAGCCAAGAACGTCCTTCGGAGAGTCCTGAATCATGCCAACTATTTACAACTGAAGAAGAGAGAGTTGGTGTCCCTGTAAAGGGAGGGTTGTATGAGGTAGTCTCATCATCTTCTGGCCTCTTATTGATTCATGGTTTATTTGTAAATGAGTATTATGTGGAAACTTTTCATCTGTTGCCTCTGAATTAACGATTTTCTTGTTGTTAGTAATTATAAAACAAAGTCTTTTTTCGAAAATGGAATGAGGTTATTGTTACTCTTTGTAAAAAATAATATCTAAGCTGACAAACTAATCCTTCTCCTATGTTTGGGTTATGTCTTCATACCTTAGCGGCATTTGGGAGATTGATTGGACTATGCACCAGGTTTATTGTAATCACATAATATTCAGTACTGAAACTTAGACAATTCCTCAGAACTTGCATTTACTTACAGTCTAACACCCCCTGTTCCCCCCTCCCCCCCCACCAAAAAAAGAAAGGAAAAGCTTTATGTTTTTACATAGATTTTTTATTTACGTAGGTACAATCTTTTATGAATCATCAATTCTCACTTGTGCCCCTCAATTTATTTATTGTTTTAAGCAATTTAAAATCTTAAACGCTTTGTGATAATGGCATTATAGAATTTTCAGTTTAAAACTAACTCTGACTTTGGAAACATGACTCCTTTTTTTTTAGATAAAGATAAGTTTTAAGAATGTGATGGGAGTGCCAAACTATCCTTATTCTTTACAGGATTATTGATGTAGTTGTGTTAAAGTGTAATAAAAAAAACTCTTTCCCCTAACTAAAATGCAAGTTTTCAACAGTCGTTCTTATATGAAAAATTGTAACTGGTTTATATCTCTATTATATACCCATCTCTCGTTTGTATCCTATCCTAGCTGTTGAGTTTGAAACACCTTGGATGTTGACTGATTTGCTTTTAAAAAAGAAAAAAAAAAGAAAGAAAGAATGTTGAGTAATTGTATTTATGTAGGTAGATTTGGTCAGAAGACATTGTTTTCCTGTTTACTGGAATGGAGAGAATCGAAGGGTGTTACGGGGCCACTGGTTTGCTCGTAAAGGTGGTCTTGATTGGCTTCCACTGCGTGAGGATGTTTCTGAGCAGTTGGAGTATGCATATCGAAGTCAGGTGTTCTCTAATTCTCCATATGATGCTCTATTTGTTGTTAAATAGATTACAAAGGCATCAGTGAGATGCAGATAAAGACTGCTTGATTACTTTAATTATTCTGCAAGTATCACTTTTTTCTTTTTCTTTTTTATCAATCTTTTTTTTATTAACAAGGATTTGATAAAATCTTTTGAACCTTTTCTATTTTCATTTTCTTTTTGGCTTTCTCATTTCGCACCAAGTTTTTCTGTCTGTCTTGGCTGAGTCTCCAAAGAGTAATTATGAAAGCTAGGATTCCTTGCTTTCAGGTTTGGCATCGAAGAACTTTCCAGCCATCAGGTCTCTTTGCTGCTCGAGTTGATTTACAAGGCTCAACCTCAGTATGATCTTCATTTAACATTAAATAGTCTGTAGTGGTTACTCTAATGAATTAAAACTATTATTTGTCCTTTGGATGCAGGGTCTGCATGCCCTTTTCACAGGTGAGGATGACACATGGGAAGCTTGGCTAAATATCAATGCTTCTGGGATTTATAGCATTGTAAACGTTGGAAATAATGACATTGAATTGAGACGTGGGTATGCTCCACCTCAATCAAAGAAGCCAACACAAGTAATTCTTATTACTTCTAACAGTTGTTTGATACTGAATATAGCACTCCTATTTTTTTCCTCACCATTGATGGCTTCCCATTGGCTTCTCCTCTAAATCAAATTGTTAGAAATACGACCCAGAATGGGGGTTGGTTACAAAACCTGGAGCCTATTAGGATCCCTTAGTACTGGATGAATTTACGACCATTCGTACAAGATGGAGTAATTAGTGAGTTGCTTTGCAGTAAATCCCTGCCCAATTTTTAATTTGAGATTGGAACGGAAGATATTTATGGATTATGCTAGATCTAATTAAATGCCTTTAGTTATGGTATATGTTTTGGCTGAAGAATTATTTTATATATGCACATTGTTTCTCTCAGAAGTATTAGGTGGGCCTATTGAAGAGAATTATTCAATCATTACAGTTGAACCTATAATGATAAACTTAAAAATGATGTGAAAAGGAGGTCCCTTTCTCCTATCAAGAATTTATATTGCCAAAACTTTTTGACCTTCAGTCGGCTTTTTTGTCTTTGGGACCTTTGTGTTTGCTCATTTTGTTTTACCAAAACTTTCACTTTCTCAAGTGATGGTACTGTTGTGTTATAGTTTTCACAGTGCAGAAGTACGTGTTTTATGAATTTATGTGGAATCCTTTTCTTGCTTACATAGCTATATAGGCAGTGGCACTGACATTATTTCCGATTTATCTCAGGATGAATTGCGTCAGCAAAAGGAGGAGGAAATGGATGATTACTGTTCACAGGTATGCTAAGTAATGTTTTGAGGAGGAAATGGACGATTACTGTTTCAATTTCTGTTTTTCCTTTGATAGCCACGTTTCATATTTCTGTATTTCTCCTTTCTGTTATATCTGTTAGTCGATGTTCTCTGTTTGAGCCTTTCAAGTTAGTAGGAATCTTTGGCCCATGGGCTTTCAGTTAGGGTTAGTATTTAGTATTTTGGATTGTCATTGAGTATTGTTATTGGAATCGGCATATGCTTGGGCAGATTGCGTAGTGCAATTTTGTGGGCAGATTATGTATTGTAATCTGACTTATTTTTAGTGAAGTGCATAGTTTGTTTATCTCATTCCCTTTACTCTATCAAATTCTCTTTGTGTGTTTTGCTTATAGATTTCCTTATAGATGTTTGGATTCCAACATTCAGTGGCTATATCTTTCTATTTATTAATATTGAAATGTTCCTGCACATTTGGTGTGTTGATTAGCTCCTGTAAAGTATATATCTTTCTTAGTACAATTAATTCTTTTCTATGTAGGTTCCTGTTCGACATTTAGTATTCATGGTTCATGGTATTGGTCAAAGGTTGGAGAAGTCAAATTTGGTGGATGATGTTGGAAGCTTTCGCCATATAACAACAAGCCTTGCAGAAAGACACCTTACTTCTCATCAACGTAGTGCTCAAAGAGTTATTTACATTCCATGTCAGGTAATTCAGTGCACTCCCATAATAAAATTATGCTCATTAGTTTGCATTTGCAGTTTTCTATTCTAGTTGCATTGTGCCAATGAAACCGGATAATAAAATTCCTTAATGCTTCGTATTGAACTGAATCTGCGTCTATCTGAATATTTCTGTTTCCTCTTTTGTAACGGGGCTCATTAAACCTTTCCTTACTGATCTGATGAGGGTATTTTGCTATATATGGTCTTGGTGTATTATTGGGTTTATGAAGTTAGCTCCATGCTTATGATTTGTTGTTACTTCTTTTTCTTCACTAGTGGAGGAAGGGCCTGACTCTCAGTGGTGAAGCCGCAGTTGATAAAATCACTTTAGATGGTGTGCGAGGGCTACGTACCATGTTGAGTGCAACAGTTCATGATGTCTTATACTATATGAGTCCGATCTATTGTCAAGATATCATTGACTCGGTACCCCTCAATTTAATTTCTTTCCAATCATACCTCTGTTGTTTTTTTCTCATCATTAATTTTTGGATGCCTCTTATGTCTTGTTTCTTGATATTATTTTGAGCACTAAATTGCATATAGCAGCTCTTTGATTTTTTTAACATGATTGTTTAACTTTTCTTATTTGCTCATCATGAAAAGGGAATTTGAATAATTGCTTTCATTTATATATCCTTCCCAATTTTCCCTTGATGCTCTCCCACTTCTTCACAGTTACTACCTGCAAAATCTATGTGTTTTCATTCTCTTAGCTTGAAGTCAAGTTGAGAAACTAGTATAGCAACTGGTAATGCTTCCTTAGTATAAAGGTTTTGACCATGACAACATTTCATTATCTTAACTGAAACACTTGGACAACAGAGACTTGGGGATTGGATGAGTGCAGTACCTTATAGGCACAACAACCAACTTGTGTAAATATTTGTTGAACAGTTGCATCAAGCAAACTGTGAAATGTAGGTAGTTTCAGTTCCCTATTCATGAGACGATGAAACCCACTGATTGCTTTTCCATTGAAATGGATGTCGCACCAATCCAAATTTGTTTTTGTAAGTCATCATATTGATCACTCTTCTATTGTGTGCAAAGTAGTCATAGTGATTTCATAAAATGTTAAGTTTGTGAGATCATTAGTCATAAGGCGGTAGTTTCTTCAGTTTCATCTTCTGACATGGTATACTGACATCAAAACATACTTACAAATAAATAACTAATTGGATTATATTAACATTGTAGTTCTACTTTTTATTTTGTTGTTTCCTGGCTTCTTGATCAACATCATATGGTTTTTGAGGGAGCAGTTATTTCTGAGATTTGTTCAAATTTTGTGATGTTATTTGATCAATTTGAGCTGTACTCGTGTTATTTTCAGGTATCCAACCAACTTAACAAATTATATCTGAAGTTTCTTAAGAGAAATCCTGGTTATGATGGAAAGGTATATGGCTCCTTAAGTAGAAATTTATTATCTTTTTCAATGATGAATTGAATATTTGAGCTTATTTCTTGAACTGAGTTGTTCATCATGGAAGCTACTTTTTAGGTTTCCATATATGGTCACTCTCTGGGAAGTGTTCTATCTTATGATATCCTTTGTCATCAAGAAAATTTGTATTCACCCTTCCCCATGGAGTGGATGTACAAACAACAAAAAGAAAGTGAGGTGCCTTATTCTGTAAGGAATGATGTATCATCCAACTGCAAACCCATCTCAGACGTTGGGGATGAGAGCTCTGAGCATTCCGGAGCTGAGAACATAGTCAGTCGTGTTGATAATCCAGACTTTGTCGAAGAACATATGGAGGGAGTTTGTAATCAATTGGGTCCTCCTGCATCATCAGACTCGGATGAATCAACTACTATAGATAATGGTTATGAGCGGACAAATAATACCTTGGCATCAGCTGAAAATTCAGAAGAAACTCTTAGCAATTCAAATAGTAAAGAATACATTAACAGTGAAATGAATGATCCCAATAGCAGTAATAGTGAGATTGTACCATGTGATGACAGTCCAACTGGTAAGGATGTCGCTGATGATGGGAAGGATGAAACAATAAAATCACTTATGGAGGAGGTAGTTACTGATGACTCTTCTCTGTTTCTTTTTGTGATACCTTAATTTATCCTCACCACCGTTTATCTCTCAGATTGATATACTCAAATCAAAAATCAAAGAATTTGAGGCTGCATGTGCTGACAGAGGTATGAGTTGTGTGATTCAAGATGGAGATCTGAGGCTGTTTTATACATGTTCAATGTAGAAGCTTCCTTTTTTTAATTAAGTTTAATGTCCGGTGTTTGATGTGAACAACTTACCAGTAAAAGCAAAGGAGGGTACGATTCCAGTGAATTTATCTGGTTCCAAGAATGTTCAACTTGGGCATAGCGATTCGTTGAAGAGTTATACCCCACAGATAAGATACACAAAGCTAGAATTCAAAGTAAGTTTCTTTATTTTCTTTTGCTCTGAGATCTTTGCCTTTAGGACTTGTTTCATTTAGTAGTATGGATATGCTTTAATTCCATAATATGCTGATCTGTATATGAGTGCTTGGGCAAGCGGATCAGACTTAATGATAGTCTGCTAACCAAAATCTCTGTTTTGGTTCATCTATTGCCTAATTTCTGTGAATGTTATGCTGCAGTTCTTTTTCTCTCCTTAAATATGCCACTATCTTCCGTTTTGTACATCTTTGATGCATAGGTTATCTTAGATCAGTAGTCTTGATTTTGATGTCAGGTTGACACATTCTTTGCTGTGGGGTCTCCCCTTGGAGTGTTTCTCTCCCTCCGTAATGTTCGTATCGGGATTGGTAATGGCTCCTTTAATTTACTATACTTTTTCTCTTTCCTCTTTTTTCACTTCTTCTGTTGAAGTGTATCAAATAGCTTTTTTAGAATAGGGTGACATGGAGAAGACCACTTTTAGCTTTGTAATTTAAATAAAGATTAGTCGATTGGTTATTATGGTTCTCAGTTCTCTATTTTCACACAAATTACTGGTCGTTTGGCCTTATACATACTTGTTTTCTTGCTTAGTTTCACCTAATGTTTGCCATTACCATTTTATTAGCATGTCTTAAATCTACCCTACATATAATTACTGGACATTTTTGATACCATCTCACCCACAAAATTGCTTTAGATTTGCACAATTACACAAGTTCACATCTGCATTTTTTTGAGTGAAAGGTTCATTTGTATTTTATTTTGATTGTATAGACAGACAGGTATGTATTGATTCTTTGGAAGTGATGAAAGCCTTCCTGTCTACATGTCAGACTTGTTACATGCAACTCATCAATTGAATTTATAATTACTTGGCTAAAATATATTATTTTGTCTTGGTTGGTAGGCAAAGGGAAAGATTATTGGGAAGAGAGAGATATTAATGAAGAGATGCCAGCATGTCGGCAGATGTTTAACATTTTTCATCCTTTTGATCCTGTGGCATATCGGTTAGATTACACTTTTGATCCCAATTTTTATGAGTTTGTTCTTTTCTTCTTCAAACCTCATATGAGGTGATGCGAATTTGTCATACAGAATAGAACCACTTATCCATAAAGATTACGTAGACAAACGTCCTGTTATTATTCCTTACCACCGAGGTGGGAAGCGGCTCTATATTGGTTTTCAGGTAAGGAACACAGACACAGTCTTCAAAATACTATCTTGTGCTTAATCCTCTTTCTGTGCTCATATAATGTCATACAGGAATTTAAAGAAGGGTTAGCTGAACGTTCTCAAGCTTTTATGGATCATTTGAGCACAGTCAGGGTTGGTATCTCTTGATGACCTGTCTTTATTTTTAGTTTTTATATATTCCAATTTCTACGTTAGAAATTACCTAAGTTTTGGTCATTGTCAAACTTCTTTCCTGAATTAGTTTGTTTATCGTCTGCTCTCTCCCCTTACTAAATATTTTGCTTGTGGTTTTTTGTCAGTTTGGAGAATAGCTTGGTAAATATGGGCCAGAAACACTAAATTTTGGACTTAAAAATTAAGTTGGTTATTAGTCTCTCTCTCTTAATAGAGGGGATTTTCTTGTTGAATATTATAGAACTGATTACAGTTTAGCTAAATCCATCACTGCCACAGCTTTTGACAAGATAGTTTGATGTATGCATTTTACGTAAGAATTAATCTGTCAGCATATGTGTTCAATAATTTACTTGATTAATCTAATGAGTCTTACTGTAAGCTGCTTTGAAATAGGTTCGAGTGCTCACAATCTGTGAATCGAGAAGCAATGATGGGGAGGCTGGTAATTGTTCTCTCCACTTTTCCTAGCATCATGGAAAATTAGTTTGTGTTAATGTGATATGGTTGTCATGCAACAGACATCATAAGCTTTTTCTTGATAATCATTTATACTTGTTTTGTTCAAGATTTGACTGATCTCTTGCAGAGGAATCTGAAAATACGCAAGAAAAAGTAGAGAGATCGTATGGCTCAGTTATGATGGAGAGGCTAACAGGAACTGAAGATGGGCGAATCGATCATGTATTACAAGTACGTAAATTTTCCCATTTTACTGTGCATTCCTGAGCCAATTTTACATGGATCTTCATGAGTTGGAGCTGTTGCCATTTGACATTACTCCATTTCAAAACATACAAATACCCTTGGATGTTTTTCCCCAAGAAATTACACTTGTTGAAGGGCATATTTATAAGAAAATTTAAAACCTCAGAGGGTAACTGTAATATTTCAAGGGGATTTTGTAATTTCAAACCATAATAGCTTTTATGTTATTGTGTAAAGGCTAAGCCTCAAGAGCAGATTTTGTAATTCGCCCATTTCAGAATACTGAACAAAAAGTTGAGTGGCTTTGGTCTCTCTATCTCTTACTCTTTCGACATTGCAGGATAAAACTTTTCGGCATCCATACATATCTGCTATCGGGGCACATACGTAAGTAGCAATATTCTGGTCCACCCTCCTTTAAGATGTGAGAAATGACCAACTGAAAGCACATTTTGATGATTTTTCTCAACAGAAACTACTGGAGAGATCATGACACGGCTCTTTTCATATTGAAACATTTGTATCGTGACATATTAGAAGACCCCAGCTCGCCTCACAAGCAACTAGAAAGCAGCTCGAATAAATGGTTCGATCCTAGGGAAATTGATGAAGAAGAACTTCCTTTGACCTTTGCTACCAGCATCTCTGTTAAAAATTTCTCCTACAAAGCCAAGAACGTGATGAAGAGCTGATGACAATCCGTTCATAGTGTACAGCAAAGAAGAGTTCTTATTTCAACAATTGCTTGTTTCTTGCCATCATACCCTAGTAAGCATGACGTTTGACAGCATACGCCCCTCATACGCCCCTCATCCGGCTTCCTCTTGGTTGGTTATCTGTTTTGAACTTACAGTGGCAGGTTTTCTACTGATGGCACACTAAATTCTAGCATTTGGTGAAAAAGGAAATTGTAACATAATAGAAGACAGTGAGTTTGGAGTAGGAAATGGGTAGAAAGGGGAAAGTATGCTTGTATACATGTATATATAGGTGAATATCTTCCTCATCATACTAGAAATTTGAAGTGACATATTGTTTCAATAGATAATCATGTTAGATGTGAGTTCAGATTATACAAATCCATATACATCTATTGTATAAATCAATATAAAGAATTGAAGTTTATATAATATACATGTGTACCATGTTAAACACAGAAAATATGTAACATTGACAATTACAAAGAAATTCAGCATATGAATTGTCTCGTAATCAAGTTTTATATGGCTTATCATGATACTCGTATTCAAATGATATACTTCATTTGTTCCATAGAAAAAATCACATTTTGAAAGAAACTGTTCAAAAAGATGAGTCGTGTCGTGAAAGGAAAGGTTGGTTTTTCGCTGAATGTTGACTTAATGGACAAATGAAGGGATATAAATCACTCCATATCATATTTTTCAAAAATGGAAAGTTACAATATGATGAAAAATTATTATCTTTATTAACTTTTTATTTTTTGGAAGTATGGTATTTTATGAGTTGGAGTGTTGTTTATATGGAGATGAAGACTGTTACATAATCGATATTTTATGTTATTTTTAAATTAATTTAAAGTGTCAGTTAGAGAAGAAATGGACCCTTAAACATATAAAAACTCAATAAATATCACAATCAAACTTAAATGTATATTTAAAGAGAGAGAACATCATCTTCAGTGAGTAAATAAAATGAAACTTGTTCAAAGTTTGCACATTAATCGATTAAAATTAATTATTTTTTCAAAATAACGACTGTAACCGTAGAGCTCTGTTTCCAAATGAGAGTGAAATGACATAAAAGGGCATGAGTCGGTTTCCCTCCTGTTTCATAATATATTCCCATTTTCAGGTATCTTCCTTCTTCCTCAGGTCAGCCTCAGGTGAGTTGTAAAATTCTAGAATTTGTTCATCACTCTTCATTATTTTAGTCAACACCAGAATTCCTTGCTACTCCACTTTCGTTTCCCTAATCATTGGTTTCGTCACCCCTACTTGTAAATATTTGGATGGCTGCTTGTACACCTTGATTCTTCTTCTGGTACCCGAGTTTTTTTCTTCTGTTTGAGGGTTAAGTCTGATTGTTTTTTTTGATTCTTCAACTTCGATTTTTGCAGGGACAGCAGGAAATATGATGTGGGATTTTGAGGGTCATGCTACTCCGGCAAAAAAATTGCACTGGCTCTCGTCTGTTTTTCTTGGGGTTTTGATGTGCAAGATTGTGAGTGTGTGTGTTTATAGTGATATTTTATTTTTTTGACGGGTATTGTGTTTTCTTGCACGTTAGTTTTTTGTTCTGAGTCTCTATTATGTTCCTTGGAAACTCATAATTTTTGTGTTGTTAATTGAATGAGCAAATTTAGATGTTTTGGGATTATTAGGATTCTGATGTTCTGGTGTTTTCTCTGCTTGTTCTCTTCATTTTTCCCAGATCACCTTCCTATTTGATTATGGGAAAAGTCGATAGTTGAGTGGAAGAAAGAATTTCGGATGAGGGATATGATCATTTTGCTCTTTTGTAAGATATGATATTTTTGTAGTATATTTAAATCACACTTTGTATGGATTTCTGTGTGTTATTTTTCAGTGTTTTCTCTGTGGATGTGTGTGTGTGTGTGTGTGTGTGTGTGGTGGAGAGCTGAGTGTAGGGTTTTGGTTATTTGCATTTTTATTTGCAAAATGTGACTTGAATCACATTTCCTCCTACGTATTATGAAACAGTCTTCTCTTAGAAAGATCTGAGGTTGATAAGGGATAATTGATTGCTATTTGAACATTCTCTTGACATTGATTGGGATGTTTGATATTCTTGCTTTAAGCAAGCACATTGGTTATGTCTGATACCCTTTTTAAAGAGATCCAGTGTTGTGTTCTAGATATATGACTTAACAGGAGTAATTAGCGCTTCATTCTTGAAGGCATACACCAAGCTTAACAACAATCAGAAGCTTGAATGGAACAACAGGTAGTCCTTCTTGGTGATACTGCAAAATGTTCTTTAATTGCCTTTAAATAATTGCTACGTTGAACTAGGTATGTTACTGTTGGCACTATTGTACAGGGGATTCTCCACTTTCCATGCTATTGTTGTGGCTGCTGGTTCTCTCTATCTGTTGCTTGTTTCAGATCTCTTTGTCGATTCTCAAGATGGATTGTTTAACAGATCCTCAATTTTATCAGACACCATAATGGGGGTAAGCTAACTCTATTGCTATGCTTTTAACTGTGTAAATCATTACATTACAACCTTGTTGAAATCCTATGATTAGTATGTGTAGGTTTCATCATGTAACAGAGAACATTGGTGTTGTGTCTTTCTATTAAAAGAGTATTAGACTTAGTAGTTGCCTTTGGGTTTTGGTAAATTTGTCAGAGTGAGTGGTCTAGATATCTCAATGACCATCTTCCAGATGTTTCTACTGATACTCTATTGGGCCAATACACTCCTTTGTCACTACTAACATTCTCTTTCCTATTTGATTCATGACAACTTTGGTAATTTTATCATATTTGAGGTTTGTTATTTGATGTTACAGGTTTCAATTGGGTACTTTTTGTCCGACTTGGCATTGATTGTTTATCACTATCCAGCTTTAGGTGGGATGGAGTATGTAAGTATGAGAATCTAGGCAGAGTTTACCGAATTTTCTTTTTCTGGTCCATTTTTACTCGGTGTGATTTTCTACCTGATCATTGTTAAAATATATATAACAACCCCACTGGATATTCCTTCTTATGCAAGTTTCTGAGATGTAACTGCATTTATGATATATTAAATATCAATGTATGGTTGAACGGCCTTACCGGTGTTGACTATTCATTTGTTTTGTGATAATGGTTTTTTGTGCTCATCTGTTTTTTGCTAGGTTGTACATCATTTGCTCTCTTTGTTTTCTATCATTCTGTCCCTCTTGAGTGGTGAAGCACAATTCTATGTATTCCTGGTTCTCTTCACTGAAACCACTACCCCATTTGTTAATCTGAGATGGTAAGTAGCTGAGGGAACATGAGTTTTGCAGTCTCCTTCAGTTCTATCTCTCTCTCTTTTTTTTTTTTTTTTGCATTAACTATTTATTTACCACATATACAGGCATCTTGAAGTTGCTGGGCTGAAGAATTCCAAAACTTACATTTATAATGGTGTGGTGTTGTTCTTTGGGTGGCTGGTATGGTCTCTCAAACACTATTCAATGTCAGAAAATTCGTTACTTGAAAGTTTAACCAGAGGATGGAGTCATAAAAATATAATGTTCTGAGTCAGCCATCCTACTATTGCTGTAGTTAGTAATTCATACATATACTGTTTTGCTTGATAATATATATTTTGGATGACAATTAGCATGCTCTTTCACCAAAAAAAAAAAAAAAAAAATCTTATCCCCATAGTTTCTCACTGCACTATGATTATGTTAAAAGATAGAGGAGGATCCTTGGTTTGTCGATGGCACAGAAGTTCATTATCTGTTCACTTCAGTCCTTTGATTGTACACTATATTTTATGGTGGTAATGTTTAACTAATGATTTTCAGGTTGCAAGAATCATTTTGTTTGTGTACTTCTTCTACCACATGATTTCCCATTTTGATCAGGTGAGTGGGTTTTTATGGGCTATACTTTACGCTAATGTATCTACCATTTGTGTCTTTAGTAGCAAATGCTATTCAGAATTGATTTTTAAAAAACTTCCAAATCCCAAAATATCCTAGAATCCTTGCTCAACATCATAGTTAAAGTTGATACAAGATTATTTCATCAGATGCTATGTTGTGCAATCATGTATACATACCGTGTAAAGACTGATCTGGACTTGGAGGAGAACGGCCTTTGTGCTAGCATTTTATTGCAAGTTCTGGAAATTGGTGTACTGTGGAACTTTTTCTGAAAGAGGGATCTTTCTAGAAATTATGGACAAAGAACTGTACAATAGCTATCTTTAGAGTCTCTCCTCTACTCTGCCGTTCAGGATGATGTTGTCTGAGACACTTGAATCGTTCAAATATATAGGATAATCAGAGGTGCCTTTGGAGAATTTGTTATGGAAATGCATTTATGGAATGCTAGACAATACTGCAGTTATGGTGTACTTCAAAGTGTCGATATTAACAGGAACATAACATGTACCGCCTTTTATTGGCTTTCAAGCCAAGGAAGTAGTCAAGTTAAAGGCCACCTAGATTTGCTATGTTTAAGTATGAATTGTAGACAAATGTTTTTCTTATATGTTTTTTGGCTCATCTTTCAGGTGAAGAAAATATTCCCGTTGGGCTTTTACAGCTTGATGTTGGTAGCTCTGGTGTTGTCACTGATGAATGCGCTCTGGTTTTGGAAAATCAGCAAAGGTATGATAAAAACCTTGAGAAAGGTTAAACACAGAGAATAGTGTTTCTTTAGGATGTATATCGTTTCAACTTAGCCCTCTTGAAATCCCCGTGTATGTGGCTTAGACATTAGAAACTGTAAAAATCACATTTTCACAACAACATATACTCCACAAATTTTATATGTACAGAGGTGATGATTCCCTGTTATTCAGAAATTTTCTGCAGTTTTCTTACAACTTGGTCATATGGTCATGTGATGCCATAATAATGTGGTTGAGGATGAACTTCAGGGCCCCATTTCCATTCTTAGGCTAATTATATTTGATGATTTTGGTTCTCAAATTGGCGCTTCTATTGCAACTGATGTATGTATTCTTTGATTTAATAATATGATATAATTGTGCTCAATTAATGATTCTTTCAAATTCATAAACAAGGATGTATCACAAAATATCTTCACGATTTGCTTTTCCACAATATTCTTAATTTTTAGTATGAAAGTAACAGTGAGGCAGTATGGTAGTACATAGAGAAGAAACGTTTATGTCAAAGTCATCCCATCTCTTTCTATATCCTTTATTACCAAATATAAGAATCAAATTGTGGGCACAAAATCCAAGCCAATGCCATAGTGGGGATATTGTGGGACACTGTTCTTTCTACTTTGACAAAATCTCATCTATCTTCCCTTTCTATTTCAATGTCGCAATTCTGACAAAACTCTTATGGTAAAATAATAAATGATGGTATAAAATAAATAGAATTATCTCTCGTTTAATCTTTTTTAATTTTTATCATAAGTTAGGAACTTAATAACTGGACAAAAAAAACTCTTAAAAAACCTTGTGGTCTATCGTAAATTAATAAAGATTATAGAATTTTATGGTGTAAAATAAATATGAAAAAGATTAAATATGTTTTTTGAAAGTTTAAGAAATAAATCTTTCAGGTTAATTATTGAGGATATAAAAATAGAATTATGACGAAAAAATAAATAATTGAAATATAAGATTCGACCTAAAACGCACCCAAACAATTACTACAAGGGATTAGGGAGTAGGTATCATAATTTTATGAAAGTTAGTGGTTGAGCTTTACGAATGAAGAGCCATCCTATTTGACAAAGAAACTACAACTATTTTCCTTCCCATTTGAGGAAGGTGCCACGAAGTTTCTTAATTTATTAATAATTGAAAATTTTATTTTATTGATAACTAAAGTGGGTGTAAAAAATACAACTTGCCTTTACAAAAAAAAGATTTTGTGTAATGTGCATCACCACAAGAGCTTGTTTAAATTATACTAATATTTTCTTTCGTGCGTTGTACGAATTATAATATTTATAATTAATTTTAAAAATCATGATATTAATGGATTTAAAATTTTATATTCACTAAGTTAGAAAAAAAAATCAACATAATATAAAACAAATAATGTCTACAATAATAACTAAAATATAATAATTACAAAACTCATAAAACTTCTTTATATACAACATTAATTGATACATAAATAAAGTTGTGAATATAGTTAATATTAATACATAAATATAAAATTAAGAAACAGAAATAATAAATAATTGGACCATAATTTTTTAATTTCATTATGTCTCAAGGATTTGTGTTTTTGTAGATTTAACTTTTGGGCCATGATCTTATTATTTAAATTCTACAGCTTTAATTATTGTAAGATTTTTGAAATAAATTTTAACTTTAAAAATAATATTTTGATTTTTAAAATAATTATCAGATTTTGAAAATAAATTTCAAATTTCTCAAGAAAATTGTGGATTAGTTATATCTTTATTTTAATTTCAATTAATTTTTTTAAAATTTCCAAATAATTTTGAAATTTTTAATATTTTATTTTAAAAATCAATCACTTTTAAATTTATTATTATTAATTTTATTGTAAAACTTTTTTAAGATTTCACTTGTTTATGTGTAGATATTTAAAATAACTATTCTGATTATTTATTATGAAAATTTTAATGTCATTATTAATTCTTTTATAATTTTAATATTTAAAACTTACAATTTAATTATATGAAATAGTTATATTTAAAAAAGAGTTATTCAAATTATTATGGTCTTTTTCACTAAAATTATGTTCAATTAAGAGGATATGATTTTATCAATTACTATTAAAGCTCAATTATTCAAGGTAATCCCAATTAGCTCTTTTATTAAATATATACATAAATAAATCCAATTATTTAAGGTAAACCCAATTTTCATGAATACATAATATATAATTTTTTAATATTTTATTATGATAGTGACATTTTTAGGAGAGAAAATGACATTCTTGTAATATTTTCCAACTGTCTTGCTTTTATATAAGTATAGATATCTATATATATGATTTATTAGTCGACATAAAATGGTGATATAAGAAAAAGACAAAGCAAATTCGAATATTATATTAAATGATCTGCTTAATAACATAATAATTTATGAAAACATCACATTTAATTAAAATTTATAGCCTATACAAACTCCAACACCAATTTTACTTCGTTTGCTTCACGCAAATATTTTTATGCAAAAAAAAAAAAAAAATTCCAATTATGTGGTTTGATCTGAGATGAATAAATTTAAGAGTATGGAAATAGTTTTTAAACTAAAGCGTGATAATTTCAATTCATAATTTAAATTATAATTGTATTAAGTTTTAGATATTTCACGAGAAGATTTTTTATTTTTTATTTTAGGGCATAGCCACGGAGGCATACCACCATACTCTTGCATATAAAAAAACAATAGTTTTAATGAAGTAACTGAAAATAGGAGAGTCGAATTTATTCAAAATTTTCTTAAAGGTAATTGATATGATTTTTATGCCCGAATAATAAAAGGCACAAATTCAAATAAGATTGTTTTATAGATCATATTATGTGAGTTTTGACTCAATAAGTAGATTTCATCTAAATCTTTTAAATTCGATTCAATTTCCCAAATATGGAAATTTGAGAGTCGATATCTTATTAAAGAATGAATAGGAAAATTGGTAAAAAAAATATTCGTAAAATGATGTAATAAAAATTTCCCTTGTAGTTAAAGAATGAAATAACAAAGTAGTTGTGTGGTAGATTGATTTTAATTTTAAATAATAAAAAAGAAAAAAGAAAAAAGAAAAAAGAAAAAAAAAATAGCAAAGCAGGCTTATCTAGCAACACGCACAGTGTGGAGAGCGCGTTGGGGGCGGGTCCATCACCGATGAATGTGCACGTACACAAGGGTATTTAATCAACCGCTGATTTTGAATCGGAAAGGGGAAACCATTTTGGGAATAATTGTCAGTTGTTGAATATGTGGAGAAATCCTGCGACGAATTTGTTAAGGCATGCGTTCAGGGCTGCCGCCCGACCCGTACTGGCCGGGCCCGGGGCCGCCTCTAGATTTCTGGGCGTGACTGTTCATCATTATTGTAGCGCCGGCGGAAATGGGGGCGGCGACGAGAATGCGATGACATTTGGGGAGGCGAAGAGGTTGATGAGGCTGGTAAATGTGGACGCGCTCAAGGAGAAGCTAGGAATGGAGGAGAAGGAAGTGATCTCCTACGCCGAGCTCTTGAAGGCCTGCGAGAGCATTGGGGTCGCTAAGTCGGAGTCGGAGGCCGCCGCCTTCGCCAGAGTTCTGGATGAAGCCGGCGTCGTTTTGCTCTTCCGCGATAAAGTGTATCTCCATCCTGATAAGGTATTTGTTTTTATGGTTTTTTGGGTTCTGAAATTTGCTGATTCTTTTGTGGGGTAAGGTTGATTTGTGTTCGAGTTTTGATTTGTGAGTGTGGGGTTTATGAATAGAGGAAAGTTAATTGTGTGAACCCACATGACCTAAAAAAGTAGGATAAAGAACAGAGGGGTATCATATTTTCGTGATTTTGGGCTGAGAAAGTACACCAATCACAAGATCTAAGACTAGATATTGTGTGGATGTTGTTTGCGAATGGGTTTTTGACCTTGACTAGTTTGAGATGCTTGATTGGCATGGGTATTATGATCGAAGAGTTGAGTGGAAAGTCCGTGATATATTGATGATGAAGAAGAGTGGAGAAGATAGAATAGGATTAAGTATATCTCCAAAGATATCCACCACTAAACACACCACGTCTTTCTCACCAGAGCTGGACGACGTGTTAATATAGTCAGCCACTCTCACATCTTCATGCTCAACATGTTTTATCTGTGACACTGTTTTCCTTATTGTTCTCTTTGGTTGTGGCTTCTTCTTTGGTATCTGTCTGATATAATGCATAAATTGTAAGATGCTCTTTCAAAACACACTTAGCATCTTGAGTCAGCTGATCTCCATTATCATTGTTCCGACTACTGGATACACTGTGGTCAAAGCACTATAAGATTAGCATGCTGGGATATGTAGAGACCCTCCCGGAAATTGTATGAGCAATATCCCATTTCTTGACCTAATAATACTCAATCCTACTGCTGTAGCCTTGAAATTTAGTGATGTATCCGTGCAGGAGAAGGGTAGAGATCTTATGTTCCCAGTGGATACTTTAGGCTCTTTTCGAGTCCCTACACTAATATCCCGAAATAAGATATGCTCACTTGTCATAGCTGTGGGGATTGCCAGGAACTCCTTTTTTGTTGACAAGTCCCACGTTCCTGGACTAAATGACTTGCTGTTGATACAAAAAATAAATGCATTTGAGTTGTTATTGGTTCAGCCAGATTTATTAGGCAGTTTTTGATTTATTGAAAATATGACTTCAACTTGCCTTCTCACGACTTTTCGTTCAGGTGGTTGATTTGGTTAGGAAGGCAGTTCCGTTTGCACTTTTACCTGAAGATGACCCATGTAAAGACGAGCTCAAGAAGCTGCAGGAGAAGAAGGATGAAATCGACATGCTGGCACACAGGCAGGTCCGGCGCATACTGTGGACTGGATTGGGGTTTGCTGTGGTACAGGTTGGACTCTTCTTTCGTCTGACATTCTGGGAATTTTCTTGGGATGTGATGGAGCCAATCGCCTTTTTCACAACCACAACGGGAATAGTCATAGGCTATGCCTACTTTTTGGTTACTTCAAGAGACCCGAGTTATCAAGATCTGTTGAAGAGACTCTTTCTCTCTAGGCAAAGGAAGCTATTGAAGACGCATAATTTTGATATTCAGAGGTTTGTGGAGCTGCAGAGAAAATACAAGTTGCCTTTGGATTCATGTGCGCATATCAAAAGGAAGATAGGGGTAGATGTGAAACCAGAGGATCTGTTACATGATCGGTGATATCGTATTATCCTCCTGCTTCGACTTTTACCCTATATAGAAATTAATTTCCTAATCAACCACAAAAGCTCCTTTTATTTTTTTGAGGGAGATCATATATAACGGAAGTTTTATTGGCTAGTTTCGCTAATTTTTGGAATAGAGGTTAGACTTTTCAATACTTCTTTCCTCTAGACTAGAGAGGACTCAGAAAGGAACTGTGTTGACAATAGGCGTTTGCTTAAGCTTCTAACAATTTGATGTCTTTGTAATTGATGCATACTTTTGCCAGATTATTCTAATGTTTTCTTAGTTATATATTCCTTCCATAATATTTCAAGGAGAAGAAAAAAACAAGAGTTGCCTGTAATTTATTTGGGGGCTCTTACTTTTGCAACCAACATCCAAGTTCGACTCTCTTAAGACAGTGAAGTGTGTATTTCAGTCACCAAATATATTATGGCTCAAGATCAGACTTTCCTTGGAAAGATTTATGGGGTCAAATTACTACAAAAATCTCATCGGTGAATAATAGTAACATAACTTTGTCTATAATGGAGCAACAGCAATCTAGCGAAACATAAATTGTTGGAACTTGTTTGCATTATACTATGCTGAAGCTGTTTGTTGCTCTAGCTGGACAAAATTATAATTGCATCATCTCTAGTCCTGTGATAAACTGTCGTCCGTATCATGTTCCATCACAGTTCGTTACTTTGTTGATTGATGTTTTAAACAGGGAAGGTCAAATTGCATATTCTTCTCTGTCATCAATTTAAATCTGTATCATTTAAAACCACACCATGTTTAATGTTCACTGAGTTGATCATGTTAATTGCGTGGCATGAATACAGCTCAGTAACTAATTGCTTAGCAGGAGCAGGCATGAATACGGAGTATGTCTGCTCTATTTTAATCTTATATTCATCTACATATACTACTCTTTTGATATACGGATAAATGGAGGAATAGCCTCGGATAACAGATTAGTTGTGGTCACAGTTCAGTTGAATAGTCCGTCACTTGAGGATGTAGCAGCATCATACCAAGAGGCATAAGAATTGCCATATTCAATATACTGGTTGTGCTCATGAATGCTCTTCTCCATTATGTAAGTTAACTGCGGACTCTGAGACGGTGTTGTCAAAGACAATGCATTGGAAAGTTGGGTGCTGAGTGTCAATTTTTCTGCAACAACTTGATCCAACTCAGATTGCAACTGAAGAACGCGCTTTTGGAGAGATGCAATGAGGGCAATGCAGCCGTAAACTGGCTCCTGGAGCCTTGCTGTAGCCTCATAGACCAAGCTGGTAACAGCATCTTCTCTATCACTGACAGGAATCTCCTGCTGATACAAAAGACATATAGGCTAGAATATTATTCTTACTATCTCCTCTTGTCTCGTCACATATTCTTGCAATAAAGAAGTAAATACATGGGCAAAAATGAGATACAAGTACCTTGGAAAAAATGGGATACAATCATTTAGCATATAAAGAGATACTCTTTTTATAAAAAGACATACCTCTCTCCCTGAGTTTTGAGACCTGTAGAAGCTCGAGACGTCTCTTTCAAGCTCAAAATAGTGGTCACTAGTGTTTCAACCATGTCACTATATCGAGCTTCTTCAGGTTTCAACACACATGGAGAAGATTTTGCCTTTTACAGAAAGAGTACCTTAGTCACTTTATATGTCAAAATAATTATATCCCTTTTTCTGTAACATATGGCTGTATTTCATTTTTCCTGACTCAGGATCAAAAAAACCTATATCTGAAAAAAGAAAAATTCCAATAAAGGAGTAGCAGTAGTAGTGAAAATTACTTGCAGCATTTTACTAATGTTACTGGCACCAAAAATCCGGTGAACGGCGGCAAATTTCTCTGGTTCAGTAGGAGGAAAGTGGGGGAGGAAGAGGCAGTCTTTGGTGCAACGTCGCCGGAGAAGCTTGCATGCTGCACATGGCATGATGCTTTTGCTGTGAGTCTCCATTGCAGATACTTCTAATATTTTTGTGTGTGTTTCAGGTGTTTGAGACATGGAGAGAAAGGCCTTTTATATATTAGTATGGTAATGATCTAGAGAACAAGCTGGAAAAAAACCCATCTTTGGAGAAATCCAGGTTCTTAAATGTTTTGATTAATTGTCTGGTTTCTTAGTTTTCGTCTTCTTTTGTGATCCAATAGAAGTTAACTCGTGTGCTTAAAGAATCAAAATATCACATTAATAATATATAAGATTTGGTGGGGCTGCTGTCTTATTCAAGACAGATTCAATGAAATGGAAATTGCTGGAACATGAAGATTTTATTAACAAGGATCGGCTGCTAGAACATCAAAGAAATTTTAATTGCAACATGTGAATTAACAGGATACTAAACTAATAAATAAAGGGATACTGTTAGCGTGTCTAGATGGAACCAAGTTATAAATTTTTGTTTCTTATTTTTAAATTTTAGTGATGTTGGAATGACAATGCCATGATCTCATCCTATATCATCTTTCAATAATTGATTTCTACTTAATAAATTACCAGCGGACAACAGTTTCAATCTTTCATAGTGTCCAATTTTGCACACAAGGTGCTGCCATAGGCAGAAGGACCCTTGCATAAGTTTATATAATCATTAAAAAATAAAAAATAAATAAATAAAACCCCTTTATGAAAGGAAAACCTACTTTATTGTTCTTAAGAAAAAATTTCAGTTTTGCCCCAAACATTACAATTTCTTGACCATATCAGACATCCAAGGACTTCTGCAAAAACATGTCCGAGAGATGTAAAAACCATATTTAGCAATGTGTAAACATATTTATTTATAGATTACTAAAATCAAGATGTTGGATACAAGGATCATGAAATAGCCAAGAGTATCAAGGAAATAACCTAATCCAACTACAAGAGGCGAAGAACTGTGCCACTGATTTATACTAATGGCTCTTGATTAAAAAAAAAAAAAAAAAAAATCTCAGAGCAACAAAGGGGCTAAACAATTCTAATGCAAAATGCGGTTGCAAGACACTAGTTTCCTATACGAATAGTTTTCTGTATTCATCTGCCTCTTCAGTCATCTCTTCCATGCTTCTGTCCTTCCTCTCTTTGTCAAGACACTAGTTTCCTATACGAATAGTTTTCTGTATTCATCTGCCTCTTCAGTCATCTCTTCCATGCTTCTGTCCTTCCTCTCTTTGTCAAGATCGAGCTTCTGCTTCAATTCCTTCTCCTTCTCATCAATCTGTTCAAAGCATTAGTTGCAGGAAAAAATATCTAAGACTGGAAAAAAAGATTAGCTAGATTAGCTAGATTGTCTTACAGCATCATAGATCTCATCATTTTTCTCAAAATCACCACCTTTGCGTGGGAGTATGTGAATATGAACATGAGGAACAGTCTGTCCAGCCTGTGGCCCATCCTAAGGTGAAAGCAAACATCCAGACATTAAGACTTGGAAGAAACCATTGGAAGAAATGTTACCACTATTAAAAAGAAATAAAAAACATTCAAATGTAATTGAATCATCCTAGGTATCAACTCTCCCTATGCATATTTCTGGTTTACCCTCACAGGTAAAGTGGAAACAATAAAAAACAAGGTTTTCTACTGATACACGTGTGTCCTCTGTACATTTGGAAGACATAATCTCTACTAAACTACATGTTTGGATGCACAAGAGAATAATTTAAACTTTAAATAGTGTTAAGAACCCTGAGATAATCAAACAGTAATAGTCAAATAGAAAACAAAAATAACAAATAAAAAAGATGGGATTCCATAATGCCGAGCTGTAACTGGGAGTTTAATCACAGGTAAAATGGAAACCAAAAATGAACAACCTCAGCTGAAATCAGGTCACCGGCTAAGAAAAAGATGCGTTGATGTGTGTCATATCCATACACTTTGGAGGACAAATCAACGTAACTTACACGTAAGGATAGACAAATAGAATTGCTATTTCGTACATAGCGTTAAGGATATTTGAGACAACTAAACAGTAGAAGTTAAACAGAAATACATTAAAGAGGAAAAACGCGCAAGCAATATGGTACATGAACTATATACATTCTCATATTGAGTAGATGTAAAGCAGAGAAAGAAAAAAGATGAAAGCAGTATGAAAGAATATGTGATGGAAAAAAGTAATGATGGCTTCTTATGCCATCCTTCATCTTACTTGGATTGCAAATGTCAGTGAAGAAGCCTTATGAAAGGACTCAAGTTGGCGCCCAATCTTCTGAGCCGAAAGCCACAGATCACAAGTTTCATCAGCAGTAAGATCAAGGAAGCGCTGTACTTCACGTCTCGGGCAGACGAGCACATGTATCTTGTGTCAAGTCAACCCAATTAGAATATATGAATATGGAAAGGCACCAATTTTGAAAAAAAAAAATTCTCCATTTTCATGGGACCTGAATATTAACAGTGCAGATATTCACACAACTCAAAGAGCAAATTAAAAATATGTTTTCTTATCATATGTAAAGTAAAAGCATTGCAACACATATGCTACTTAAGCATAAACCAAATATTTCTTGATGACAAGACACACTTGCTAAACCAAAATCTTAAGATGAGTTCAAGGATATTTGTGCCATTTAACCAAAATACATCCAAATAATCATGGTTAACATGCAAAGCTCGTGATCAAAAATTCATTTGGTGATGCTTAACCAACAGATTTAAAACACTCTTATCATATTGTAACTTTATGCCGCTGATCAAATATTGACAGAGGAAGGATATGACCTGTAACAAAAATAAAATACAAAACATGATCAATAAAACAGAATCGGAGAATATACAAGGCATGAAAAACATGAATATGATAAACACAGGTCTATTTCTCAAAACATTAACTATTGATCTTTTCTCTTTAGATTTTCTGCTACCCATTTTCACCTGCACAATTATGTATTTAAACGGGAATTGTGATCAAGAGTAATTAACTACACCACCAAGGTACTAGGGTTCATAAACAAATAAGTAACTACAATTATCATCCAAATCACAAATTAGGTTACCAATAAATGGGAAAAGTAAGATCATAAGCTCAGCAGCAAATCTTCACGTTGAAAAACATAAGAAATGTTAAGGGTAAATGCTTACCGGGAACAAGAGGGCGTAGATTGACCATAGCATACGAAGAGTGAGTAGAGTAAAACACTTCTTTAGGGTTGATTTTGTACGGGCCAAATGTATAACTTTCAGACTCCATCTTCACCTGCAGTTTTCAATTCAAAAATAAACGAGAACACGATTAGGGCACAATAATTCCGAGTACACAACGTAACGACGTAATTAGGTAAAGTTAAACTTCAAAAAAAAAAGACTTGCCTTACGATTGGTGTGAATGAAGGAGGATGAGCTTTTGGGTGAAGGGAAACCTGGTGAGATCGATGGCTTGTAACGGCGGCGGAAGAGGCGGCGCGTGGTGGAGTGCAGGTAGAGAAATGAGGTGAGAGAATAATGGGAAGAAAGAAAAGGCGGAGACTTTAACATGGAGATTGGAGAACACTGTACACAGGTGGCGAATTGGTGCTCTCTCCAATTGTTAATAAACAAGGTTTTTTTTTTAAAGAAAATATTAAAAAGAAATCTAAATTCAGTTTTATTTTATTTTTCAATATTTTTAACCACAAAATAGAGTTTTGTAGGCATAGAAAAACATGGGCTTATTAAGACAAAGAAAGGCAGAGGGATAAGGGGAATCAAGAATGGTTAAACAGGGCAGATAAGGTTGCTTTATTCCCCTCTTGTATTTTTCCTTTTCTATCTTCTTCTTCTTCTTTTAGAGAGTGAGAAGCTGCTTCCTTTTTTCCGCTTTTCAGACACAATCAACTGCCATGTTAGCTTCTTCTACCTTAAATCTTGGGTCTTTGGGCACCCACTTGCTCAATGCTCCCTCCCACAAACCCATCAAACCTTTTCTTCTTCCACCAACAAAATTGTTCTTGATATCCTCAAATCCCATATGCAGCAGTTTCTTGAATTCGAGGAGTTCCATGAAAACAGCAGTTGCCGCGGTTGATTCCTCTGATCCCATTGCAAAGGTATACAAATCGTATTTTTCAACTCCCATTTGGTTTTAATTGCTGTTAACTTGTTTGATGTATTGCTTCTGAGAGAGAACAGGAAGCAGAAGAAGGTGGGAGCAAGAAGTATCATTTCCTTGTGGCGAATGCAAAGTTTATGCTGGATGAAGAGGAGCATTTCAATGAGCTTTTATCCGAACGCCTTCGAAACTACAGTGAACGCAACAAGGAGCAGGATTTCTGGCTTGTGATTGAACCTAAGTTCTTGGATAATTTCCCCAACATTACCAAGAGACTCAAGAGGCCTTCTGTTGCTCTTGTTTCCACTAATGGGACTTGGATCACGTAAGATGAGCTCATTTTGCTATGCCTACATTACCATGATGCATGTTGTTGCTGTGATTTTGATCTCTCTTGTCTTTTTGCATAGATTCATGAAGTTAAGATTAGACAGAGTTCTGCAAGAAAGCTTTGAAGCAGACAGTCTTGAAGAAGCCTTGGCTTCCAATCCTGTTGATCTTGACTTTGGAAAACCTGCAAAATGGACTGCTCCTTATCCCAAGTATGAATTTGGATGGTGGGAGCCTTTCCTTCCCCCCAAAACATCCATGGTATGAAGTGCATTGCTTTTTTTTTTTCAAATTTTGTAAGTGTTCTCAGTCTTAGAGATGGTATTGTAGATTCATTTATATTACCATGCTGTTAAGTTTAGCCTGGACGGGTATGTTGAATTCAAACTCTGTCTTTTCGTCTCATATATGATATGAAAAGTAAAGCAACTTGAAGTTCATCTTTATATGATTAGTTCTTTAAGAGTTGATCCTTTATGAGACTGTGCTTTTACTGGTTATATATAGTGATGTGGAGAGTTATCATGCTCGAAAGTAAGATGAACTTTGAAATAACATGAAAAGTGGTTATAGATGGAGTTGAAGAATGATCGATAATTGGTATTTGCCATCCAATTGAAACAGAAAAGCACTTAACTGACAAAATTTAGTGTTGGTTGTACCACAGCTAAGGATCCTAAAAATGTAAAGACAGATAGATCCCCTGTCCTAAAACATAATTAGGTTGTGATCCCTTATCCCAAGGCATATAGTTCTTGCAATCTTCATTAATGCTGCTTATTGTCTGAAATAAAAGGCACTTTTGGTAATTTCTGAAGAACCTTTTCATCCAATGTGCTGTACTGTCTCTTGAGTTTGGCCTTTGCCTTTAGAGCATAAGAATCCACTTGATCTTCGTGCTTCTCGTACAACGGGGTCATTGTCAGTATCATCAAACAAACTGCAACCATAAGAATCCACTTACATCTTGCTTAGTTCCTGTAGGTACTCACGATAGACAAGATAGACTAGAAGAACACTCACTGATGTACACGATAGTCAAGAAGTCGAACCAGCTGCCAACAACAGAGAAAACCCACAAAGCGAAAATTGCCTGTAATAACATTACATAATCATAAGCCCACCACTGCATAGCAAGTTGAAAAGAGGGGGGTTATAGTTATACACTATAGAGAGACACACAATTAGGAACTTCTTTAAATCCTTTCCAGAAGCCACCTCCCAGATCATACTGATAGCCTTGTTGCAGTTGTCCCTTAGTAAGAGAGCTATATTCGTGGACAAATCCTCTGGCAACTGAACCTCAGGGAGGTTTAAAGGTGCCCTATGAATCAATGTATAGAGTCATAAAATCCTTAGTATAATAGGTACTGAAACTAGATTGGGTGTGTGGAGTTAAGATACGGACTTGTGAACGTAGAAGGAGAGATTGGACCACAAGAAGAGAGTGGCCAAAGCCAGTATGAGAAAATGGCAAATGAAAGGAATGAGATGATAGCCTATCCATTCGAAGAGAAGCCATATGACTGTTGAACCGGCTAGCAACGCTGCAGACATCTGCTTGTTCCGCCATAGAATCACATCCGCAGCTGAAAATAAACCTCATAGTGCCTCAGATGAGATAGAGAAATGGTTCCTTCACACATTACATGTATACATAAACACACGCAGGATTTGTCGTTTCATGCATTCATGTAAGCATACATTGAATCATAATTGAAGAAAAAGTGGAAGATGAAAACATACGCTTGCCACCACCAAGGGCGGTATGGACCGGTTTCTGGCGGCCAAAGAGATGAACTTTTTCTTCCTCGAACTCATCTTCATTATGATGCTTTTCATCTGATGAGTCTGAAAATTCTTGATCCATTTTCACTAGTTCTTTCTACATCACCAAAAATGAGGAGAAAACAACAAGAAAATGAACAAAGAACAAAACCCACTTTAGATATACATGCACAGATTTTCAAGAAATTAACCCATTCAAGCATTGAAATGTACAGAATACGCTAAGTCATACATTTATAATTAAAATAAGAAAAGAAGAAATATAAGGGATGAATCAATGCATGTTGATAAACAAAGAAAACATTCTAAGATAGGATGTAAAATTACTTGTGGGATTCGTTGAGATCTGAAGAAAAGCCTTTTGATATTTGCTTCTTTGTTGCAAGTGGTTTTGTGTGATATGGGTAACTGAAATGTTCAATGAGCCTAACTTACTAAGAGCATATTATGTTAGTGGGGATCCAATTTAACCATATATTGCCCTTCATTCTCGGCCATTTCTTGTTTCATTTTGCATCATATTTTTTTCACTTGGAAAAACATAACTGTGCAATCACCACTCTACTGTTCACTTCAAAGTAACACTCATTCACCTCACCATAATTATTAATATCTTTTGTATATGTACATTTCAATTATTATTTATTGTCTTACAAAAGAATGTCTATTGTTTAGGGGAAGTGCTTTAAATGATTTTTAAAATCAAATGATCATACACCCTCTTAAAAAAATTTGTCATTTCGTAAAATAGAACTAAATGTGCAGTTTGGCAACATTTTAACAATTTATAAGTTGGTTTGGTTTAAAATTTAATTATTGTAGGAGTAAAAGTTTTATTAAATCGATAATTCTTGCAACAAAAGATTGTGATGAATTAACTATTAATTAATCTTAAATAAATAAATTTGTGGTAAATAACTACATGATTAAAAACTTCAATCAATCCACATCAGCTTTTGGGCCAAGCCCATTTTCATCAATTAGAATGGTTATATTGTTCAATATAAGCCCAATGTAATGGGCTTTTTTCTGCTGAAAAGAGAGAGAGAGAAAGGAAAGGAAAGGAAAAGAGCGCAGTTTCTTTAATTCAACGAGCTTTCATCAATGTGGAATTCGAAATTTGAGAATAGTGGATTGTAGTGACCGTAACTCCGGCGATGGAAGTGGTGGCGGAAGGGCTGTGGGCGCTGTCGGAATACCACGAGCAGAGGAGGGAGATAGGGAAGGCTGTGAAATGCCTAGAAGCTATTTGCCAGAGCTCTGTCTCGTTTCTCCCCATTGTCGAAATCAAAACTCGACTCCGCGTCGCTGCTCTTCTTCTCAAGCACTCACACAACGTGAACCACGCAAAATCTCACCTTGAACGCGCCGTACGTATCATTCCAGTGGTTTTATCGACTTTGGAATTGGTGGTTTAGCTTCAGTTTGTTCTTTTCCTAATTCGAGTTAGGAATTTTGAACGAATTTTCTTTTTCTTTATCTTTCTTTCTTTCGTGTTCCCCCTTCCACGAACTATTCAATTCATGGTGTAATCTAGTATAGGGATTGGCTCTGATTTTGATGCAAGTGCATTTAATAGTTGAATGGTTCCTTATAAACCATGAATTCGAAGTGTTACTTCATCATCTAATGGATCTCAATTTGGTGCAGCAACTTCTCTTGAAGTCTATCCCTTCTTGCTTTGAGCTGAAGTGTAGAGCATATAGCCTGTTGAGCCAGTGTTACCATCTTGTGGGAGCAATTCCTTCACAAAAACAGATGCTAAACAAGGGTTTAGAACTTTCTGCAATTTCTGGAGATGGGTATACCTATTTAGAGTACATGAAGCTTTAGCCTTTCTGCCCTGATTGCTGCTTAGCTTGGCAAATAATTTTTCAGTTTTCTGTATAATCGAAGAATATGTTGCATATAACGCTGTGATATATCCTTTGATTCTTCTTATTAACATTATATATAATTTACATAGAAGAGGACATATCCTATCTTCTTAAAATCTTTTCATTAGAATTAGAACAAAAATTACTTATTCAAATCTCCTGGAAAAAGCAAAGTCACTAGCCTGTTGACCGTCTGGATGCATTTCTTAGTAGCAAGAATCATTTAGAGTCTCTATGTCTGTAACAGCTCAAATTATTGCACATGAAGTTCATCTGCCAATTATGAACACACTTCTCACCATAAAAAAAGAAAATCCAATATTCATGGTCTTTTTAGTTTTCTAACAAATTATACAAGCGGTAACTTATAAACCAAATACAAAATCTTATTACAGACTTCCCCAATGTTTTTGGATATTGGCATATTGCTCTTTTAAAACTTTTGAAGGGAATGAGATTATCTAAAGATATGAACTGTTTTCTTCCTTAAATGTTACGATTCAAATGCATGTTGCTGGCATCTCTTATACATTCTCTATATTTGGTGGTTGATCTGGGAATTCTGCTTTGGATTTTCACACTGTTCACTGTTGATACGAGTTATGTAATAAACTGATGGAAAATACCTTATGGTTTTTTTTTTCCTTTTTCCAATCAGATTCTATTAGCTGGTCTGGTAATCTTATATTACTTTGTGCTTTGACAAGTGTGTATTAACAGCTGGAATATTTTATCCTTGAAGGTTTACTGGGAGATTATGGTCTTGCAATTTTAATTCTCAGCTTGCAAATGCCCTAATAATCGAGGGAGACTACAATGGTTCAGTTTTGGCTTTGCAACAAGGACTTGCATTTACAATGGAGATGTTTTATCCAGAATTGCAGGTTTGTCTTATTGTTATGATGGTTTTTATATGTCAGATATTATATTGGGCCAAAGGGATGGCATTTTGGGAGGTAGACAAAACCCTTGTCTGGAAGTATATATGGTGCTTATTAATCAAGTTTTTGGCTTTGATCTTTCATTAATGGCATTGAATACATTATGTCAGGAATTACACTGTACTCTTATGTAAAGTTAACTTCAAGTGATGGTCATGACATTCTTTTATGTGCTTTTGCAATCTTATGTTAAAATTGTTCAATCACTTTTTCTGTTTTTTTACGTTCACGCTAAGTGTACTTTTCATGTTTGTTATGTTGCCTGAAAGATGATATAAATACTTGTTGGCATCTAATTTATGTTATTCAGATGTTTTTTGCTACTTCAATATTGCACGTCCGGGTGATGCAATGGGACAGTACAAGTCTTGTAGAGGAATCTGTCAACAGATGCAATCTTATATGGGAATCTATTGAGCCTGAGAAAGTAAGCTATGCTCTCACTGTTCTTATGTTATTATTTCTGTTCCCTCTTTCCTTCTATGGTAGCTAAGTGCAAACGGATTTAACTCAAAACTTTGGACATCCCAATGAATGCACCTATCATACAATGTGGTCTTTGTAGAATAATGACCTTACCATGGATGATTTTCTTTATGATGTAATAGTTTCTTGTGCAGTTAAGAGTGCAATGTGTTATTAACATCTAATAATGTGGACCTCACATGCCACATCATCATCCCATTATTATCATTCTATTAACACACCACATCCCTTTTAGCATTAATACTCATTACTTTGTAGGTCTCATTATCCACCAACCTATGTTTATATATTACATCAAATAAATGCATTAATTAAAAAAAAAAACAACCAAAAGTAAAATATGTAACATGTGGGGTACATCTATTCACCTTTGAACATGTTAATAGGTTTAACACATTAAGTAGGCCCTGGTGTTATTTGCACCAACCTTTTGGTATTGAACATTATTGTTGTGTTAATACTTAATAACAACACAATAATGTCCATTGTGGCTGCCCTTATAGAAGTTACTCTTTGAAGTTTTTGAAAGCATCCGCTAAAATAAGAATTCTTTTGATTTATCAGCACGTAACGACTTTACACTAGGCAAGTGACAACTAGCAAAGAGTTCACCTTGTTAATGTGATGGCTTCAGATCTCGTAACTGAATACTGAGATTTTTTCCCTTGTTTTGTTCTCCTCTCCTTGTATCCAAAAGAAACAACACTGCCTTGGTTTACTCTTTTACCATGAGCTGCTGCAATTGTTCTATCTACTCCGGATATGTGACTACAAGACTGCTGCTCAACGAATTGATACATTAGATGCTGCTATGAAGTCTGATTTGGAAAGGATGCATCACATCCGAGGCCTCACCAATGAACTTGGTGCGATAAATCAGAGTCTTTCACACTCTGACTTGAATTACAAAGACAGATCTGCCCTTTCTGAAAAGCAAACTAGGCTTGAGAATCAACTTAATTTTTACAAAGGGGTGAGCTCAACAGGAAAAACAACATTGGAACCTGCATATTTTGGAAATGTGAGGCGAGCATGTGTTGATAAGTTGGAATTGGCTCCACCTCCTATTGATGGGGAATGGTTGCCCAAAAGTGCAGTGTATGCATTGGTAGATCTTATGGTGGTTGTTTTTAATCGGCCAAAAGGGCTTTTTAAGGATTGCCAGAAGAGGATTCAGTCTGGGATACAAATCATCCAAGGTTGGTTTTGGAAAGTGATGGGAAATTTATTATCTTCCTCTTTCCTTTTGCATTTTGACGTTATAAGTGGAATCTTTATTTTGTCCCATCATTTACTTCATCACTGGTGAATTTACTTGTCTTGCCACGCTCAAAATTCAAATGCATTTATATCATTGTTCATGAAGAACTTTTGAGGACTTAATAATTTTCTATGCTACCTATCGTTGATGGCTGACCAGTAAAAGTAGAACCTTATAAATTCTAATTTTATCTGATCATACTGTCAAAATTATTGCATCTAGATGTTCTTGAAGTTAAAGTAGGGTGAAAGAAAAATAAATAATGCCGTTGAGTTTGAAGTAGGACATCCATCTGGTCAGTAGAGAGAAGTGGCATTTATCTCTACTTTCCTAGTCAAGATTGATACATGATGATTGCATGTTGCATGGCAAATCCATAATATGGGCATCTAGGGTATTTGCATGTATTATTTTTTTCAAGTTTGTGAAGACCATGGATCTGCCATTTTGTTACCTATAAGTGTTGGCTAAACATCAGGGTTGACCTTAAAAAAGGGAAATAATATGGGCAATATCCTCAATTATTACTATGAAAAAGCATATGTTCATTTTCTAACTGGTGGATGATGTCGAAATAAAATCATTTCAGAGTTGATAGTTCATGGGTGGTAGGGAGTTTTTACCTAATAAGGATACTCGACTCAGCTTAAAATTTGCAATGTTGTTTTACTTGCAGAGGAGCTGGGGGAGTTGGGGATTACTGATGGGGCCAAAGGTAAGGTTCTGTTTATGTTATATATCTATATTCTGTAATATCCTGGCCAACCATGAAAGATCTCCACAACGCATACACATACACAAAGAGGATTACTGTAAGCTGATGAGAGAGGGAGGGCTGATTTAACCTTTTTTAGTTGTCAGAAAGAGAGGATTACTGGAAGCGGATTATAACTTTTGTGGTGGTCAGATGTCTCAGTTTTTTTATATAATAACAAGTCACTGCCTAAAGGATAATTAACACATGTTTTCTGCATTAAACTGAATGCAGAAGTGGAGTTGCATCACTCTGCAATTTGGATGGCTGGTGTCTATTTAATGCTTCTAATGCAGTTCCTTGAAAACAAAGTAGCAATTGATCTTACACGAAGTGAATTTGTAGAAGCGCAAGAGGTTAGTTGCTACGTGACTGTTGCAGCTTTGATTATGCTCGACTTTCCCTGTATCTATATTAAGAGTAATGTTAAGTGTTATATTGCTGAATTTTCACTAGAGTTGTGTTTTTTCTTTTTTTTTTTGGTCTCTTTTCTTTGTTTCATTGAATGTTGACTTATTACATATTGGTAAATGTTACTTCCGTCCAACACCCCCCCCCCCCTTCAAAAAAAAAAGAAGAAGAAAATTTAAGAAAACAATTTCCTTTCTCAATATTTCCCTAAAACAGAATCTCGTTCAAAAGTCAAAAATTAATACTAAATTGAAACTTCTATAATGTGCTCACAACAAACTTGTAATTATTTTAGGAAGCATAAGTGAGACTTGATGACTTACAAAAGGTTGTACCTTCAGAATTGGACAAAAATAAAAAGTTGTACTTTGCTGAAACAAGAATCTTCTTTGGGGAAGGGAAAGAGTATAGCTTTTCCACTATGTACATGCAGATATTATACTAGAGGGAAAGGCTGGAAGCTAGTTTGAATGTGATCTTTGCTCAATGGAAACCTGAATTCCCCCCCCCCCCCCCCTCATACCCACACCCGTCAATTAGTAAATATAATTTAAATAAAGATAAATATGGCATTATTGCTACGTGTTGCAAGCTTTCCGTAAGCTAGTGGTTATTTTATGGAATGTATGTCTTAAAAGGATTACTAAATATACGATATGCAATAGAGTTGAAATGAAGATAAATGTATGCTGTATAAGCTTGTGCATTATTTTAGGTTGTCTATTATCAAGGTCGTTAGGCAAAAATTAGTTGGGAGTGCTATGCTGTTGGTCAATGCGGTAATATCTTTAGTTGACTATTTATTATTTTCTCAATCTACATTTGATGTCTAAGTACAGATGTCACAAAGATATCAATACAATTGGTGTATCTCCAGGCTTTGGTGCAGATGAGAAATTGGTTTGTTCGCTTTCCAACCATCCTACAGGCTTGTGAGTGTATGATTGAGATGCTAAGGGGCCAGTATGCTCATTCCGTTGGCTGCTACAATGAAGCTGTTTTTCATTTTCTTGAAGCATCAAAGGTAATATTGTAATTCTCTTCATGCACCTGCTGCTGATGCATAAAACATATTCCCATTTTAACTCCCCCCTCCCCCCGTTCTCTTAATTTACATACTGATTATTCATGCCATATTATACATTTTTTCCTTCATAACCATCATTATATGTGTAGTTAACTCAGAGCAAATCGCTTCAAGCCACGAGTCACATTTACGCAGCAGTCTCCTTTATTTGCATTGGGGATGCTGAATCTTCATCTAAGGTAAAACCTCCCCCCTTTATGTTTTAAAATGTCTGCATGACATTTTTAAGATCTACTAACAAGGCCTCACTATCACAGGCTGTTGATTTGATCGGACCTGTTTTAGGAGTGATAGATTCTTTTGTCGGGATGCGAGAAAAGGCCATTGCCTTGTATACTTACGGATTTCTACTCATGAGGCAACAGAATCTACAAGAAGCCAGGTAGGGAAGTACTGTTTTTGTATTTTTTTATCAGATTCATCCTTTTTACCAAATTACATGTTTGCTAGTGCACTGCTATTGTCTCCTTTATCTAATAAAAGGTAATCTCTCTCCCCTTTTGTTATGTATGCCATAACTTTGATGCAGAATCCGCCTAGCCTCTGGCTTGCAGACTACACACACTTATTTGGGGAATCTTCAACTTGTTTCTCAGTATTTGACTGTGCTAGGAAATCTAGCACTTGCTCTACATGACACTGGACAAGCTAGAGAAATCTTAAGATCTGCTCTAACATTGGCGAGGAAGCTCTATGATATTCCAACACAGAACTGGGTTCTCTCGAACATGACTGGTACATATACATGCGAGGGTTTATGTTTGTGCATATTTTTTAGGCTCACTGTTAAAATTATTCCATATGCTGCTTCATTATAGATATCTCTGTCTTGTCAAATTTTCTTGAAAGTGCATTACCATTATCCATTGGTGCTGTGTGCAATGTCTTGGAAAATGCTAATTAAAAGGGGAAGGGAAGACCTTAAAGGACTTAAAATAGAAACTAAAAAAAAAAAAGATGTAGGATGAAATTGTGAATTGTATCTGCCACCCTTGAGCTTTGGGCAAATTACTAAACAAACCCCAAGATTTTAGGAGATTACAACCAGGCCCCCAAACTATGAAAAACTCATGCAATATTTGATTGAATCTATTAGTAATTTAGCTCAAACTCACTCATTTCTTATTGAGGCTTGAGATCATACTATCCTATCTTTTAATTTTTAAGGGAATCATATGTTGAAGATTTGGTTGTTGAAGGTGTTCGGGTGTCATTTTCACAAATCTCGGGATCTGTTTGGTAATTTGACCAACATGAAAAGAAGTAAAATGCAGCCAAAGAGATATTTTACTTCAAATAAATGGGAACATTTGTTATGACCGATCACTATGGCATAAAATGGTCCATATAAGGTGACCTTACATGGTTGGGTACAGGCCTAGATTGGATTCTTTGATTTTCTAATGTGTCTTATCAATTTCTTTTATTGGAAGTTCATTTATCTTTTGCTATCGACAGCTTTGTACCAGCAATCAGGGGAGAAAGGAAGTGAAATGGAAAACCTCGAGTATCAAAGGAGGAAAGTAGAGGATTTGCAGCAGAGACTTGCAAGTGCACGTTCATCCATTCATCATGATGAACTGGTAACAAGACTTATTCTATTCATGACTATCTCTCACTACAAGAATCATTTAGAACTATGTGGTGATAATAGTTGTAGCATTACTGCTCACATGCTCGTCTGTCCGTGCTTGAAATGAGCAGATTGGCAAGGTGAGAGTCCAAGTTCATCAAATGAACGAACACGATATGAAACGAGCCATTGCTGGTCCTTCCAAGAGCGTCAATCTTGATATCCCTGAATCTGTTGGCCTGTTGACTCCACAAAACATGCCTTCATCAGGAAGGCTCATGGATGTTGACATTGGAAGGCTTGGGAAGAGAAAAATATAGTATCCCATTCCCACTTGTAAGTTAAACTTGTTTGTTTGACATCTAAAAATTATGGAATGGAAAAAAAGTAAATCTGAAAATTATTGGCATCTTTATGCAGAATTTCCTTTTCTTTTTTAATTGGTCGAGTCTGAGGTTGATGGGTGGTGGATTAATGACAGATTCAAACCCTATCACTTCTTCATTCATGATAACAAATCAGTATAAAGGTTGATGGTGTGGAGCTAGAATGTCAGTGGTGGTTAGCCAAATACGTTTCACTTTCACGACGATTAAAAAATAAACCATTGTGAGAGGAAGAAGATGATAACCTCAAAGTTGGATGGAGTTTTTAGTGTTGTTATAATTAATGGAGCTTAGAGAATGTTAGGTGAGCTTATAAACTACTTAAAATATTATTTTTGAAGCTTATAAATTCTTCAAAAGTGTTGGATAAATGTTTAAAAATAAGATCTTTTATATGATATTTGATGGGTTGGTGAGATGTAAGTGCACGGTACGTACAATGTCGACCACCACAGTGAATCAATTTGTGCGCGCATTATTCCATTTTAAAATTGACATAAAGCTGAAGAACAAAAGAAAGTAGTAAAATAAAAGAGAAGTTCCCAACTCAATTTAAAAAGGCAAAGAAAATCAGAATACATAGTTAAAGATATACCAGTTTTCATGTTAATTTCACAATGCAACATGTATTGTTAGAACCATCGAGTTTTTCTAGTTACAACCTAAACATGTTTTTTTTTTTTTACCAACAAAATGCACAATTAATCTACATGTTATTTGGAAGGGCATGTTTGTCATTTGAGTTAAAAATAAGATTTGTTAATACTTTTGTCTTTCGATTGGGAAATGCCCTTCTAAATCTATTACAGGGTTTGCATATATATGCATATATATATATACCCTCGTTGTAGGTTTTCATTTGAAACTTTTTTTGAATTTGAATCGACTGAAGCTTGACCTGAAACAATGGTGTCCAAATATCTCCTCATGCTTTTTCCCTTCAATGTACCTTCCATCGATGATGTATACCATTGTTAATCAGTGTCTTATGTTTGCCTATTATTCAAGAAATTGATATTTAGTTATGGAAAATTGTACGTTGTTGTTTCCCAAGTGACGAATCACAGTGGATTAAACATTTTAATATATGACAAAGATAATCACTAGTGTTTCGACTAAAAATGTTGAATGCAAAGGTCTTTCAAAATTTGTAGCGCTGATTGATCTAATTGATCACTTCCTAACTACCTTCTATATATATATATATATATATATATATATATATATATATATATATATATATTTTTTTTTTTTTTTTTTTTTTTTTTTTTTGAGTTCTTCTATTTTGAAATATAGTTACTTGAGTTAAATGCAAAAACCAGCCTAAAATATAAAGTTTTTTTCACTTTGCAACCTGAACTTTTTTTTGGTTTGATTGCAACCTTAAAGTTAAGAGTTTATTCGACTGCAACCTAAATCACTGTTCATTTCAATTTTTTGGTACATGGTGTAATATTTTCACTTTGCAACCTTTGTTTCTTCTATCTAATTACAATCTCAAATTTAGAATATATTTTGATGAATATTAGAACTTGAGGTTGAAATTGGATAAAATAAAATTTAGGTTGTAAAATAAAAAAAATTAAATTGTGTGAGAGTGATGTAATCTTCACTTTGTCATAAAAGTGATTTATGTTGCAATTGGATTTAAAAAGAAAATTAGGTTGCAAATTGAAAACAAGTCATATTTAAATTTTTACATTTAACCCTAAAAGAATGTTCATCTAGAAATGTTTTTTACAAAGATATTTGATGGGTTAAAGGTTTTAAATTACGATAAAGATTTTATATATATATATATATATATATATAAAAGGAAGTTTTACAAAATCGATAATCTTAATAGGTCAATTCTTACTACCTCATATTTCAATTATAGGTTTTTCGATTCGCTATTTACAAATTTCTATGTTATTGTTAATGTTGAAAATTCATAATATTATCAAACACAACTATATATTTAGAATGACATATATACATCTAAAGTTAAAATACCCAAGTTTTTATTAATATGACAGTTAAAAAGAAATTTTATATACTTCATGTTAAGATAATATACTATCACACTATGTTATTAAAAAAATTAAATTATTAGATGTTACATGATAAAGCAAATAATTTGTTTAGAGGCGACCAAAAATGCATCTGTGCTCAACTACCGATTGAATAATTAGAGCCAAACATTGTTTAGATCAAAATATATATTATGAGTGAGAATTCATTTCTTGGGATGTATCACATAATTTGAACCAAGATTTATTTGTGGTCTAACTCCTTAATTAACCAAACATTATGGATAAAAATACACCTTTTAATTTCCTATCTATAACGGCTGTTTAATTATATCTCTTTTGAGTAATATGAATAGTTTTAAATCAACAATTTATATAGATGAAATGACCATAATACCACATGCAAAACATATAAGCTAAGGTTTACTATTTCTATCATGAAACATATAAGTTATCTCTTTTCTATTATATTGAGTCAAAGACGGACCCATTAAATTGAATGAATTTGATGGACATTAATCATGATATTTTACTTTTAAAGTTTAATAAATTAATAATGGGCACAAAAGATTTAGACATGTAAACGACCATTATATAAGAAATTTAACATTAGGGCTATGTTAAGATTTAAACATATAAATACATGGTAAGATTTAGACATATCGTTTATAACATAGCCCATAATAATCGTCGTTTATAACATTAATCTAATGTCGTTTAATTTAGACATGTTAAATTAACATATAAACGATGTTAAATTAACATAGCCACAATAAATTAACTAATTTAGATTTAGTTATAACATTATATTTAGACATATTAAGATTTAGACATGTAAACGATCATTATATTAATATATCTAAATATATGGGCATGACCATTATAATATTATATATGGTTGTTTACTTGATATTAAAATTTTAACAATATCAAGTAAACGGCCATTATATCATGTGAACGACCATTAATATGATATAAATTTTATCTAATGTATGTAATTATGTTTGTTTATCATGTATGTAGTTATCTAATGTAGATGTCTAACCACATTAGTAAACGACCATTAATAGATGTTTAATATCGTTTAGTGCTATTTTAATATTAGGGCTATGTTTAACGACATTTTAATATAAGTTACATTAGAAATAAACGACATTTTAAATATTGTGACTTAATATTAGGGGTAAACGACATTTTAATATTAGGATTATGTTTAATGTCGATCGTTTAGTGTTATGTTTAATATTAGGGCTATGTTTAACGACATTTTAATATAAGTCACACTAGGGATAAACGACATTTTAAATATTGTAACTTAATATTAGGTGTAAACGACATTTTAATATTGAGGGTAAACGACATTTTAATAAGTCACAATGTTTAATATTAAGTCACATAATATTAAACATTAAAATATTAAACATTTTAATATAAGTCACATTAGGGGTAAACGACATTTTAAATATTGTGACTTAAAATTAGGGATAAACGACATTTTAATATAAGTTACAATGTTTAATATTAAGTCACATTAATATTTAAGGGGTAAACGACATTAATGTATAAACGAACATTATACTATAATATAGTAATATTATAATATATTATAAATGTAATGTTCTTTTATATATATACAATAAATATAAGAGAAAACGACCCAATCTACCCATTTTCCCTATCTTTAAGAGAAAACGGCCCAATCTACCCATTTTCCCTATATTTATAGACAAATTACCCCTCAACCAATATTTATGCCATGAATACCCAAATCCTTATATTTATAGCCCAATCTACCCCTTTTTTTTGACAAAAATGAACAGATGCGACAGGCTGTCAGTTGTTCACTAATAAATTTATTATTTCATGTATTTTGTTTAATTTGGCTTATAATTAGTAATAATTTTACATTAATTAAATATTTAATTATTATATTATAGTTAGTTATTTTAAATTGCCGTGTAGTTTTTTTTTTTTTTTTGATTTTACCTATTTTGCTAATTACATCATTTATATAATATAATACATTATATTAAAATCAAAAAATCATAATAAGACTTATAAAATATTGGCACTAATATATATTTACGGAACGGCAATTTTTAATAATATTTATGGGGTGCACGGCATTTTTTTTCAATAATTGCCGTGTCCCCCTTTATTTTTTCAAAAAATTAGGAAAATTATTACTAATTATTTAAAATTGTCGTGTAGTTTTTTTTTTTAATTTTACTTATTTTGCTAATTACATTATTTCAAATTGCCGTTTTCTCTTATAAAATATAATACATTATATTCAAATCAAAAATCATAATAACACTTATAAAATATTGACACTAATATATTAATATATATAATTAATATATATTATAATGTATATTAATATATTACATAATTGTCGTTCCCATTATATTAATATAGATATATATATATATATAGAATGCATATTATATTACATAATTGCCGTTCCCACTATAGAATGCATATTATATATATATATATATATTACATATAGAATGCATATTACATATATATTACATATTATATTATATATATATTACATAATTGCCGTTCCCACTATAGAATGCATATTATATATATATATATATTACATATTATATTACATATATATTACATAATTGCCGTTCCCATTATAGAATGCATATTATATATATATATATATATATTACATATTATATTATATATATATTACATAATTGCCGTGTAGTTTTAATTTTTTTTTTGTTTACTTATTTTGCTAATTACATCTTATATTATAATAATAATAAGACTTATAAAATATTGGCAATAATATGTATTTAGTGGGAACGGCAATTTTTCAAAATATTTAGGGGGTGCACGGCAATTTTGAAAATAATTGTCGTGCCCCCCTTTATTTTTTGAAAAAAATTTGTAAAATTTTGTTTAGTGTTATAATTAGTGAAAAAATTATGAAAAAGCTAATTTTGAAAGTTGCATTGTAATTATTAATAATTTTAAATGATTAGTATTAATTTCCCAATTTTTTGAAAATTGTCGTTCCCCCCTATATTTATATATAATTTATACAAATTAAATAATTATTTAAATAATTAATTATTTCTTGTTATATTAGATTATATTACATTTTGGAACGGCAATTTTATGCAAATTATTATCTTATTTAATTATATTATATTATAATTGCCGTGCAATTATTTTTTTTTTTTTTACTTATTTTGCTAATTACATCTTATATTATTTAACACATTATATTCAAATCAAAAATAATAATAACACTTATAAAATATTGTCACTAACATGTTTAAAGTGGGAACGGCAACTTTTTTTTTTTAGGGGGTGCACGGCAATTTTGAAAATAATTGCCGTGCCCCCCTATATTTTTTCAAAAAAATTTGTAAAATTTTCTTAAGTGTTATGATTTGTTAAAAAATTATGAAAAGGCTAATTTTGAAATTTGCATTGTAATTATTAATATTTTTAAATGATTAGTATTAATTTCCCAATTTTTGCAAAATTGTCGTTCCCCCCTATATTTTATACAAATTAAATAATTATTTATTTCTTATTATATTAGATTAGATTATATAATATATTTCTTATTATATTAGATTATTTCTTATTTGCAAAATTGCCGTTCCCCACTTGTAATTATTAAATTTTGTAATAATATAAATATAATTAGTGTTTCAAAATATAAAATATAAATTATCATTTAGTATTTATATTTGCCGTGCCCACTCAATGATAATTGCCGTGCCCACTAAATGATAATTTATATTTTATATTTTGAAACACTAATTATAACACTCAATGATAATTGCCGTGCCCACTCAATGACAATTTTTTTTTGAAAAAATAAAGGGGGGCACGGCAATTATTGAAAAAATTGCCGTGCACCCCCTAAATATTAAAAACAATTGTCGTTCCTTCAATATATATTATTGCCAATATTTTATAAGTCTTATTATTATTTTTGATTTGAATATAATGTATTAAATAATATAAGATGTAATTAGCAAAATAAGTAAAAAAATAATAATAATAATTACACGGCAATTATAATATAATATAATTAAATAAGATAACAATTTGCATAAAATTGCCGTTCCAAAATGTAATATAATCTAATATAACAAGAAATAATTAATTATTTAAATAATTATTTAATTTGTATAAATTATATATAAATATAGGGGGGAACGACAATTTTCAAAAAATTGGGAAATTAATACTAATCATTTAAAATTATTAATAATTACAATGCAACTTTCAAAATTAGTTTTTTCATAATTTTTTCACTAATTATAACACTAAACAAAATTTTACAAAATTTTTTCAAAAAATAAAGGGGGGCACGGCAATTATTTTCAAAATTGCCGTGCACCCCCTAAATATTTTGAAAAATTGCCGTTCCCACTAAATACATATTATTGCCAATATTTTATAAGTCTTATTATTATTATAATATAAGATGTAATTAGCAAAATAAGTAAACAAAAAAAAAATTAAAACTACACGCAATTATGTAATATATATATAATATAATATGTAATATATATGTAATATGCATTCTATATGTAATATATATATAATATGCATTCTATAGTGGGAACGGCAATTATGTAATATATATATAATATAATATGTAATATATATATATATATAATATGCATTTTATAGTGGGAACGGCAATTATGTAATATATATATAATATAATATGTAATATATATGTAATATGCATTCTATATGTAATATATATATATATAATATGCATTCTATAGTGGGAACGGCAATTATGTAATATAATATGCATTCTATATATATATATATATATATATATATATATCTATATTAATATAATGGGACGGCAATTATGTAATATATTAATATACATTATAATATATATTAATATATTAGTGCCAATATTTTATAAGTGTTATTATGATTTTTGATTTGAATATAATGCATTATATTTTATAAGAGAAAACGGCAATTTGAAATAATGTAATTAGCAAAATAAGTAAAATTAAAAAAAAAAACTACACGGCAATTTTAAATAATTAGTAATAATTTTCCTAATTTTTTGAAAAAATAAAGGGGGACACGGCAATTATTGAAAAAAAATGCCGTGCACCCCATAAATATTATTAAAAATTGCCGTTCCGTAAATATATATTAGTGCCAATATTTTATAAGTCTTATTATGATTTTTTGATTTTAATATAATGTATTATATTATATAAATGATGTAATTAGCAAAATAGGTAAAATCAAAAAAAAAAAAAAACTACACGGCAATTTAAAATAACTAACTATAATATAATAATTAAATATTTAATTAGTGTAAAATTATTACTAATTATAAGTCAAATTAAACAAAATACATGAAATAATAAATTTATTAGTGATCAACTGACAGCCTGTCGCATCTGTTCATTTTTGTCAAAAAAAAGGGGTAGATTGGGCTATAAATATAAGGATTTGGGTATTCATGACATAAATATTGGTTGAGGGGTAATTTGGCTATAAATATAGGGAAAATGGGTAGATTGGGCCGTTTTCTCTTAATAATAAATATAATGTGCATTTACATTATATGATATATTTATAATATAATTATAATATTACTAAATAATATATTATATAAACGAACATTTTGATATAATATATTAGTTGTAATATAATATAGTATAATATAGTGTTCGTTTAATACATTAATATGTTCGTTTAGTTGTAAACATTAATATGATATAATATAGTAATATAACATTAAAATGTATACTATATAATGTAACACTAAACGAACATTTTGATATAATATATTAGTTGTAATATAATATAGTATAATATAATGTTCGTTTAATACATTAATATGTTCGTTTAGCTGTAACATTAATATAATATAATATAGTAATATAACATTAAAATGTATACTATATAATCTAACACTAAACGGGCATTTTACCAAAAAATTTAAGATTAAACGGCAATTTTGAATTTTAAACTTATTTTTTCACTAATTAGGGTTAAACGGTAATTTCATCAAAATTGTCGATTGATCCTAATTAATTTAACAACTAATGATTGTTTAACCTTAATTTTGAATTTTAAACCTATTTGTTCACTAATTAGGGTTAAACGACAATTTTACCAAAAAAATTAGGACTAAATGACAATTTCACCAAAATTATCTAACCCTAATTTGATACATATTAATTATAATGCTATAGCTAAACGGTATTATAATACTAATGCTAACACATATTATAATGCTATAGCTAAACGATATTATAATACTAATGCTAAACGATAGTTAATAAACGATATTATAGCTGATGCTACAGCTAAACGATGTTATAATACTAATAAACGATATTATAGCTAACGCTATAGCTAAACGATATTATAATACTAATGCTAAACGATATTATAATGCTATAGCTAATGCTAAACGATATTATAATGCTATAGCTAATGCTAAACGATATTATATATTTACTAATGTTATAATATTACTAATGTTGGTTTACTAATGTTATAATATTACTAATGTTGGTTTACTAATGTTATAATATTACTAATGTTGGTTTACTAATGTTATAATATTACTAATGTTGGTTTATACTATATTACTAACATTATATAACTATATACTATATTATATACTAATATAACTTATGTTTACTTATGTTCGTTTACTAATGTTCGTTTACTTATGTTAGTTTATACTAATATTTAATTATAGTAATGATCATTTATATATTTACTAATGCTATAATATTACTAATGTTCGTTTACTAATTTACTAATATTATGTAATTAATATTAGTTTATATTATATTACTAACATTATATTTTAATTTCATTTACCCTTAATATTTAATATTTTAATATCGTTTAACAAAATATTCGTTTAAATAAATTAATTAATAGGGGCATAAATTAATTAAAATACATAAATAAATTAAATTTGGTCAAAATGTTCGTTTGGCTCTATTTCAGGCTAAACGGACATTTTAGGACTAAAAAAATGGACATTTTTAGGGCTAAACGAAAATTTTAAATAAAATGTTCGTTTAGCCCTAAAAATGCCTTTAAATTTTCGTTTAGCTCTAAAAATGTCCCTTTTTTTAGCCCTAAAATAGAGTCAAACGAACATTTTGATTAAAATAGGGTCAAACGAAAATATTATATGTTTTAGAGACTATATGTAAAAGTTAGGCTAAACAGATATTTTTAGGGCTAAACGAATATTTTTGGGCATTTTTAGGGCTAAACGAACATTTAGCCTTAAAATGTTCGTTTAGCCCTAAAAATTTCGTTTAACCCTAAATGTCTCTTTTTTTTTATTTAATTAATTTATATATTTTAATTAATTTATGCCCCTATTCATCAATTTATTTAAACGAACATTTTGTCTAAATATTTTAATTGAGAAATGAACATATTAATGTTTAATGTCGTTTACCCCTTATGTCCGTTTACATTAATGTAAAGAATTAAAATAATATTTTAATGTTTAATGTCCGTTTACATAATATTTTAATTTTTAATGTTTACATATATCCGTTTACATTAATGTCGTTTAACATTTTAATGTTCATTTAACCCTAAAATAATCATATATGAATTATTCAATTATTCATATTATGCAATTTATTGTAAAATTATTCAATTTTCTGAATTTTTTTAATTTATTAAATTTAAAAGTATAATATCATGATTAATTTTATGAATAAATTGCATATATTGTAGAATTGCATATATGTCCATCAAATCAATTTAGTGGGCCCACCTTTGATTCAAAATGTACTTTTTTTTCGAAATATAGTAGAAAAGTGATAATTTATATGTTTTGTGATAAAAAAAAGTATACCTTACATATTTTGTGGTATTATGAAATATTGTCCCTTAAATTATATATGGAGTATCATAATTTAGAAAAGTATATATGGAGTATCATAATTTAGAAAAGAAAAAAAAAAAGTAGGTGGATTTGGACACATGTTGGGGCAAAGTAGTCTTATAATTAGCAGTGGTGTCCCATCACCAGAGTTTGTGTATTCTTGAACCCTACTATATATGTTAATCGTTTTACAGGTAGTTTACTCACAGCTCTCTTGTAGATAAAGCCGACACTGATTGGCCGCACAGAGAGAGAAAGCAGAGGGAGGGAGAGAGTACTTCAGACTACTCTCTCTAGCTATATATTATCTTACAACTACATCACAACCCTTCTTCATTTCCAGATTTTTGCAGAGATATAAATATGCATATTATTAATAATGACTCATATTCTGATTCTATATATGATTCCTTTATATGCTCGTTTTCAATACATAAATATTCTTGTTTGCTTTTCTGCTCCGCTGGATCTCTATCTCTCTCTCTCTCTGATTTTGGGTGCATTTTTATTTCGATGCTATTATAATTAGGTAGTTTAATTGCCTATTTCTCTCTAATTTCTTGTTGGTTTGTTTGTTCATCGTCTTGATCTGCTTTTTTTTTCTGTTCTTTTTTTTTTTTCTAATTTTTATTGCTCCAATCCACAGTGAGATCAGTTGCATATTATATACTAGAAGACAAAAACAAAAAAGGTTTATGTGGTAATTGGTTAATAGTAGGTCAAAGCCATGATTGTCTTGTTTGAGATGTGTCTTCACACACGTGTTAATAATCTATGCCAGAAATCAGCAAGTTAACTGCAGATTTGAAGGAGATCAATATGCGTTTCAAAGGATAATGTCTATTTATATATCTATATATATGGATAACCCTAAATTGCATTTCTAATTTGTTCAAGAAAAAATAATATTTGGAGATTAAATTTACTAGTGTTATAAGTCATGTACTATGAAGTATGAAGGATCCAACCCTCATTGGGTTCTGTTTAATTCTATTGTAATTGGTAGCCTAGGGTTAGGGTTAGGGTTCATGCAAATATTTTCTTTCCTTGGGAACTACAATTTTACTACTTAAAAAAAAAAAAAAAAAAAAAGACTAAACAATTAAAGTATAATATGATCTTATATATGTTTAATATCGCCTGTTGGCTTTCTCAGATTTTCTGATGCTGATCTGAAGGTTGGGGGAAAATTTTCTAAGTGAGCAGGTATGAAAATCTACTTTTAATTTCCATACATGATCATCCCTAGCCATTATTATGATAAAAAAATTGCTTCCCTTATTGAGAAATTAAAATGTGTGACAGGATATAATACTATATATATGCCTTAAAAGTTGCCAAGAAATTGTTAGAAATTAAATCATGATATAAATAGATGCTAGCTATATTGGGTTCTGATTCTGTCAAATAAAGCTGGCGTTTTTCCTTTTTCGTGGTTATTAATTTGTTGTCACATTTACAATTTGATCTATTTTCCAAATCCTGATATCTGAGGATCAAATGGGTTTGTGGGAGCTTCATTCAGTCCAGCCATGGATAGATTAGGGGTTTGAATTTGCTGCCGACTCATTCATACAAACGCAGTAGTAAAGAAATATGTTTCGTACTATTGTGAATGTGTGAATGACGCGGGAGACAAATTTCAACCTATCTCGTCTGTGCTTGGACTGAAGGGAGCTCCCTCTTACTTCATTATTCTTCTTACTTAAATTGCTCATCTACGTATCTTACAATTCAACTCACAATGCTGTTATTGTGAGGTGATCATCATATATGAGATCAAATTTGGTAGAGTTTGGGGAAATTTTAAAGGGGTTAACAATGATCCAATCTTTTGAAATTCTACTTCAAGAATTTCTTAAAAATTCCTAGAGTGTTGTATGGTGACCTCGTGAGATTTCATTGTATCTATTCAAATTTCTTGTATTTTTCTGTGATCAAGGGGATTTGAATGGTTATTGTAAATCTTGTTTTGGAGATTCACTTTTCAAATTCTACTTAAAGGATATATTGTGTACATATTATACAATTTGAATCTCCTGTTAAGATTGTTGTTATGATTATTATATCTATGTTGATCATGAATAATATTTCTCTTGTTCTTTGCCTAAACGGTTTATGAATACAAGATGATGGATGGTCTTTGCCTAAAACAGTTCATAAAAATTTTCTAGACTACAAAATTTATATACTTGTGAAATTTAATGTCATACGACAACGACTGCCTTAATTACGAGCAGCTTCAATCCAAATATACACGATATTGCAGTTTAAATATTGTTATAATATAACTCTTAGCTTTATTAAAAAAAAAAGTCAATTAAAAGCTACCATTGGAGGGGATTAGAACTCGAGACTCAAATTGAAAAAAGCTAAAATATTTTTTTAAAAGAATTTACAAATATAATTAATAATAATAAATATATGTTGCTGACAAAAATTAGTGTCATCTTACTTAACATTTAAATATAATATAATTTGATTAATATTAGTTAGGCATGCATTTGTGTATTGTTATAATTAATTTATTTATTTTAAATGGAAAAGATTGATTTATAAATTGACATGGGGTTAATTTCGGGTTGTTTTTTTAGCAATATATGTTAAAGATAATACACATTATGACATCATTACTACACATGATGTAATAAATTAAATCTTTTGAAATAGAATATTATCAAACATTATTAGTAAATTGTAACTAGGTCTTAAAATCAAATCAATTCACTTAAACTTGACTCAAATCCATTCCCTAAAAAAAGTTTGTGTAAGCTCAAAGTCAAGACTCTAGAGTCTATATGTGCGTATTTGGCTGTAAACACTTTAGCCTATTTCATAAAATCCGGATTAAGCCTAATTCTTTTTTTTGCAGTCTATATATTATTGGAACTTGAACTTAATATAATAATTATTAATAGAGTATCTAGTTATACATTGAATATGGGCTTCCAAGTGCCATTTTTCCATTAATTATTAATCCACACTTCACATTCCCATGCTACTTTATTAATTTTATAACATGATTGGGTGTGCTAGGCTCTACCTATTGCTAGTTAATTGCTAAAAGTTTTTTTTTTCTCCATTTATAATTTCATTTTAATCAGTATTGTTGTTGTTCACCCAAAACATAAATGATATCTTCTATTTTACACAAGATTTCAATTTTCTTTCTCTTCCTTTAATTTCTTCAATAATAATAATATTAATATTATTTTGTATTTCACTTCATCAATATAGATGATAATAGTTATAACATACGACAACATAATATTACACTGTATAAATTAAGTGTATTTGGACAAGATTAGTTTAAGAAGTAATTAATACTAGATGAAGTATACCAGACCTCTTATTCTTACGATATTTTAATTTCATATTTGATATCATCAGTAAACTTGAGATATTTGAACTTTTATATTCAAATAAAAAAATTAAAATTGAGGAATTTTAAAATATGGGTAAAAAAAGCAAACCGAATATTGAACCAATGTGAGACTTAGAAGCACTTGGTTATGCGTTTGAATCCTTTTTTTGGAAACCTCATTTTCTTTTATTTTTTCATTAATTTTGTCGAGCCAAAATTATTATTTAACTCCCTAATTAAACATGGGGTGATTAGTGTGTGTCTTTGTGAAAAGTAGAGGTGATTCTGTGAGTTTAATTGAAGCAATAAAAGAGTGACTTCATTGTGTGGATCCATAATGAAAAGTACAATTGGGAAGGAGTTTATTGCAATATGGTGTCTTTTTCGATGTAATTAACAGCTAAATATGCCTTGTTTTTTTTTAACATCTTCACTGTCTGCAATATGTCTATAGGATGTCGTCTAGTAAATGACTAGTTGAATCTTTAGTAGTGTTATTGAGTAAAGCCCAATTTACTACTTGGACTTTATTTGAATTAATGTTATATCAAATTTAAAAATTATGTTTGAGTTTATTTGATAATTAATTGATCGAGTTCAAACAAGTTTCAATAAAGTTTCATACGAGTCAAGTTTTAATAATTTTATATTTATATTTATTTTACTTTTTTATACTTATCAAGCTTTGAATCAATCAAACATTAACATGTGTTCTTGTTTATTATATTTATCGAAAACAATTTCTTAACAAACTTTCTTGAATCGTTTAGTTTGATTTGATTTTCAATCATAATATTTAGTTTAATTATATAGAGGCTATCAATATATATTTTCATTTGCCATCCCAACTTCAAACTACTCGAATTGCGCAATTCGAATATAAATAAAATCATTGGAGAGCTATTGCGAAGGTATAAAATGGATCGTTAATTAACAATAAAATAGAAAATGAAATATAAGAAGAAATAAACTGGAATACAATGACTCTTTATGCTAACATTTTGCTTTAGATACATTAATTGTAGGGATAAAGTTAAACTCCTTTATATTGCAAATCCTAAACCAGAGCTAACTAAGTACCCCAGCAATGGCTCTATCCATCTAAACTGCAGATGTATACAATGTGTAATTCAAGTAAAGACTGTACAAAACTAGTTGCCAAATTCCCATCAATCCTAAGATCATGAGCACGAACATGAAAATGATACCATCATCGTGGTGCAATCGTGGGAACGACACCACTGACAAGATCACTACCGGATACATCTTGAGAAACAAAAGGAGTTTTCATGGAAGAAGACGAAGAAGGTGGAGTCACAAGTTTCCCAGAATCAGAGACCACTGATTCTGTCATATGTGTGTCCGATTCTGGCAACATTAGCCATATGCTTTCGATCTCTCTATACACTTCGGTCATTGAAGGTCGTGAGTTGGTCTCTTCTTGGCAACACTTAAGAGCAAGATTTATGAACTTTTCGACACATTCAGAAGGATAAGACCCCATTCGATCATCAATAACCGAGAATATCATACCCGCATGATATGCAACCTTAACCTAATCAGATTGACAAGTGTGTTAAGTATAACTGTAGAAACAAGTTTTTTTTTTTTTTTTCTTGAAGATATAATCACTAATTTAAGAGGAATCTGTAAGAAATGAGATGGTACCTCTCGAACGATGTTTTTGCCGTGTGAAATGGGATGCATTCCAGTTAACATTTCAAGAAAAACAACACCGAGACTATAAACATCGCTTTTATCTGTGAGCTTATGAGTCAGGAAGTACTCTGGGTCGAGGTATCCCTGCAAGAAGCAGAAATGGTCGTTTTTTGAGGCACTGAATAGCTAAAGAAAATTGGGTTAGTTTAAAAGGGGATAGGAATGCTCACCGGTGTCCCTTTGACAACTGTAGATACATGAGAGGGCACATCTCCTTCAAACTCTGAAACGGGGGCTAGGCGTGATAGTCCAAAATCAGCAACCTTTGCAGTAAATTTAGAGTCGAGCAAGATGTTGGTGGCCTTGATATCTCGATGGAATATTGGAGGATTGGCTTCCGTGTGAAGGTAAAGGATGCCTCTCGCTGAACCTAGCGCTACTTTTACCCTCATAGCAAATGCCAGTGGCACTTTAGCCTTACCTGCAGTGCCATACACATTAACACTAGCATGAGAGAGAGAGAGAGAGAGAGAGAGATTTGATATACAAAGATTATTTCAAGAATTACCTGATAGGTGATCTCTTAAGGTGCCATTAGGCATGAACTCGTAAATTAACATCTGCATTGTGAAAAATGGCCTGTTAATGGATCTGGGTATGACTGTTTGTTTATTTTCTGATGATCTAAAAATTGTTTGGTAGTTTTGAACAAGTGAAGTATGGTACCTGTTCACCTTCTTCGTCACAATATCCAAGCAGCGATACTAGGTTCCTGTGGTGCAACCTCGATAATAGTTCTATTTCTGTAAGAAACTCCTTCTCACCCTGCAATGATCCCTCTTGAGCACGCTTTACGGCCACAATAGTTCCATCAGCAAGAACACCTCGATGAACTTTTCCATAACCCCCAGACCCAACCACAGTTGAGTTATCAAAATCATTGGTTGCCAGTGCCAATTCTCTATAAGTGAAATCCTTCACACCATCTATTCTGATGGAGACCCTTGTTGCTGAAACATAATATAAACAAAATATAAGCATTATATATATATAGCTATAATATAAGATTGTGCGGTACTCACATGTACGTCTCTTTGAGGATGCGTGGTGTTTCTTGACGTGGCGTCTCAAGATAAGAAGTGAGATGAGTGCAGACAGGGTAACTGATCCTGCAATTGTCCCCAGAATAACACCTGCTAGTGCTCCTTTGCTTAAAGAAGATGATTTACCAGGGGATGCTGCAATATAACTACAAATTCAATGCTGATCCGTACGAGAACACAAAGATAAGCATGAAGCTCATGCTATTTCAACAATTCAAGCACTGCAGTAGACTTTTTCAAAAGAAGAAGGAAGTGCGGAGTTTAATAATTTACAAAACTGCAAATTGATAACATCGGGTCTAAAGGAAAAGCCCACATGTAAAAAGTAGAGAAAAATAGTAAGAATCTCTAGGTCTGAAAATTCATATACCTTCTCTATATAGCTCTGAGAGAGTGAAATTAAGAAATTCGTAAGGTCCAAACACGGGACTATCGGGAATTCTCCATCCACCAAACATTTCACGAATCCACATGATCTCACTTCGGTTAAATAACCGAACAGTCTCATTGACATATGGTGGAAAAATCTTTAGGTACATTCTAAGACGAGGTCCCTTTTGCCATGCCGCTGAATGAATATCAAGCTGAGACGTATTCATTTCAAGACCAGTGCTTATGTACTCCTTGAAATGATCAACATATGGAAGAAAATCTGAGAATCCTGGACTCTTCAACCGATATCCAACATACACTGGAGCGGCACAAAAGCACTGTATGGTAGGAGTTGGAGGGGCATATTCATAATTTGGTGGGCATCCTTGAAGAGGACAACCATTAAAGGTTTTAGTATTTAATGGAATGCTGAAATCCTCGTCATGAGGCCCGCAGAATTGAATTAAATTGTTACTTGAACATACAGGATTTCCTTCAAGCCTAAAGAGGAAAGAAGAACCAATGAGGGAAAAAACCATTGACCAAAAAAAAAAAAAAATTTGATGAAAGATGTTTAACATGACGAACCCAATGGTGATATTGGGAGGAGGGGTGATGAGGATGCCGGCAATACTTGAAAAATTATTGAACCCAAAATCCCTGCAGTCGTATCAAGTATAAACTCATATTAACAAATAAGGCTCGGTCTATTCCAATTTAAAAAATTACCCAGGTGAGTAGAAATGCACAATCGCTTTTTTCAGTTAAGAATATTTTACAAAAACAGACTAGTTTTATTTTCTAGTATGAGGACTTACAGAATCATTCTTTCTGTTGAGTTTAATGTCCTATTTTGCCAGATACCAGAGGGAATAGAACCATTTAGTGAATTGACTGCAACTGACCTGCAGTAGAAATTGATAAGATTGAAATTACTTGGATCAACTCACTTTTTGGAAGTATAAATCAAGTAATCAAAATAAAAAGTTATGCAAGTTCCATATAGAAAATTGATGATTGCTCACAATTTTTGCAAAATAGGAAGCCCTGAAAAGCTAGCAGGAATAGTTCCATTTAGATTGTTGTTTGACAGATCACTGCAGGATAGAATTAATTATTGGTTAGAGAAATGAAATCAAAGTTTTTGAAAGTAGTCTTCTACTGATAAAGGTCAAAAGCAATATAACAAAGTTAGAAAATGATTGCTTACATAGTTGTGATACTTCTTGAAAGTGCGCCTGTTGGTATTGGTCCACTAAGCTGGTTCAGGCTTAAGTCTCTGAAATACCGAGCTCCACATTATCATATGAAAAAGTAAATAAATAGAGCAATATTCTACAACAGTAATCAATCACCCCATAGTTGTGACATTATGACATATGGTTTCTCTCATTAGAAAGGAAATTCCAGATTTCATAAAGGCCACAACTTAGAAATAAATGTTGAGTTTCCAGTTCAGAAATCAACTCACGGGATGCTGATGGATATTGACTTACACGTAAGAAAGGTTTGGAGAATTGCTCCAAGAAGGTATTGGTCCTTTTAAACTGCAGTTCCTGAGACTCCTGATCAGACAACAAAACCAAACAATTACGAACTCTATTCCAAAAAAAGAAACACTTCTGAATATGATTCATTTCTTCTGAAACATCAAACCTTCTGCAAAGAAAAAGAATAAACACAAAATGTTCCATATGCTTACAACTTCAACAGCCTAGTCATGTTGCCATATGAAGATGGTATAGTGCTCCCTTCAAAGTTGTTGTTATCGAGTTGACTGGAAATAAACAAATACAAAAATGTACAAGGCAGTGAGTTTTTAGGTCCCTGAATTTTCTACATCAAATGCATAAGTAAAAGAATACAACAAAAAAGAAGCAAAAGAGCATTGAATATTTTATTTAAAAAATAAAACCAAGAGAGGTTATTGATGATATATTAAGGGAGATATAGGAGATTAAGGTGCAGTTAGCATCTAGGTAAGGCAGATATTTGTGGACCCATGTACATATTCTTGAAAGACAACAATGCAGCATAAAGCAGGCAAGAAACTAAATGTATTGAATGAGGCAAAGATGCCTTACAGTATAAGTAAACTTGGCATTTGAGACAGTTCTGGTGGAAGAGGTCCTGATAAGTTGTTATTATCAAGTAACCTGCAGAAACATTAAGTAATTCAGATCATATATTCAAAATGCCATGGAAGTATTTAAGAATGTCTAACTCACAAGTGAACAAGAGCTGGAAGTCGAGAAAGCTGCGGTGGTATTTGCCCACTGAGTGAATTATTGTTCATGTGGCTGCTCACAACAAACAGGGTGATTAGAAGACTGGTGGTAAGATCAAGAACCCTGTCAGTTTACTTTATAAAATTGAATATAAATAAAGAAAAAACAATTACAAGTGTTTTGCTCTGTTCAATTTTGCAAATGATGCAGGCACTGGTCCTGATATGAAGTTCTGGTCAATTTGTATCCTGTCCAAGTTTGAAAGATTGCCAAGCTCATCAGGCAAGGAACCTGTGAGTTGATTTCCATTTAGAAGCCTGCGACCAGACAATAGAAACTCAATTAAGCAATGCCGAACGAGATGCACCTTATAGGAATATCAGAAAACTAAAGAGAAAGTTTCAAAGTCCTTTAGGTTGCACTTTCTGACATGATTGCACTATTCAGTATAGTTTTCAAAAATCAATGACTAATTATCAAGCATTAGAGAAAGTATATCTGAAGAAAAAATGGGAATGGAGGAAGATTAAAGAAAAAGTTGCTTCCACTCACAACAATTCAAGCGTTGTAATGTTGCCTATCTCCTTGGGTATAGTCCCCGTTATGTTGTTCCACATAAAATCCCTACCACAAAACAAACAGAAACTCATTATACAGAAAAAGGCAAGACCACCACTAGGTAAAAAACAAGTGTATTAACTTCGATTAGAATATGAAATACATCACTCACAATATCTTCAAATAAGATAAACGTCCAAGTTCTGGAGATAAATTCCCAGTCAGGTTCTTATTCAATAATGTCCTGTTATAAGTCATCATTTGGAAAACAGTTTAATCAATGTTAAATGGATCATATTCCCTTTGCTTAACTCAAAAAAGATAGATATATTCCACAATTAGAATAAGTAGTCAAAGTACTAAAGGACTGAAATCATACAATTCACCAACATGAAGATAACCATCATCAAGTGTTCTATTATAGCAGATAATCCCTGTCCAAATTGAATTGCACGGATCTCCCCTGTTCCAACGGTCAAGATGTCTAAATGGATCGCCCAAACTTGCCCTGATAGCTCGCAATGCGTTCACTGCACATACAAGTCCAAGTTAATCACGATTTCAAGCAAAAACAATTGGAAAAGAACCTAATTCTATTCCATCACAGGACATTGTTAATGCTAAAATATGGTTAATCTTAACTACTTGAACATCAAATAAGCTAATAAGCATATATCAAAGCAACAAAATGAAGGTATTAGACATGACATCAACCTTCAGCCGGATCGGTTCGCTGGCCATCAGCACCAATAAGCAACAAATACCAGCATAAACACATGACTAAACTCATCCTAATCTTTGAAGAAGTCAGCCCAGGCATCCCAAGAATCTCCATTTCTGCAATAACCTCAATAATCTCTAAACCCTGACCCCAAACCTGAAAAGGGAATCAAATTCACAACTCAAACCACAGTTTCCAATATGATTAACCAAAAACCTAATTGAAGATGAAAGAAACATACTCAGAAGAGGAGGGAATTGCAGCAGCAGGTTTTTGCAAGAGAAGAAAAAGGGGTTTGAAATGGTGGAGGAGAGAATAAGAGGAGAGGGTAAAGGGGGGATGGAGTTGACTGATTCTCCATTGTTGTTGATAGTGATGATGATTAGAGCAGCAGCCATCTTTTTCATTAGGTTGATGTATTCAACTGTAAAATATTGAATTCTAAACACAAAACTCAAACCAATTTTTTGCTGGCACAACATATTAAAATGAGTAAAATGAGGATTGGCTTTATTGACTTTTGGATGTGGAGTTGTTGTTGAACGGCTTTTCTTTCTTCAATATATACTCTTGCCACTGTTGGATCATCAGTTAATAATATTAAATAAAACAAAGAGGGCAGATATGGTGAACATTGTGAGAGAATGGAATCTTCCCAGTTCACATTTTGATGATTGGATTGGAGTTGGACCATATCTTTGCCAGCTAAGCCTTGTACATCTGCGACTGCGACAAGGATTTGAGGATGTTCAACTTTTAACATGTTAACCATTTACCCAAACAAGTTTCTGCAATAAATAGGTTTTTTATTTTGTATTCTCAATTTCTCATTTTTCTTTTTTTTATTCCTTTTTTTCTTGCACTGTCTAAAAGTTATCCAAACATTTCAAAGATTTTCAAAAATATATTAAGCTTTAAAACTAAAATATGCTTGAGAATGACTGCATCATTAAATATACATTATTGTTATCTTTGCAACTACCAAAAAAAGTAAAGCAATGCATCTTATAGGAATAGGGTGGGGCTAGTCACACTCAATTTATTACCACAATTACTAAATGTATCTACTTTAAAATGTTTAATACTACCAAATTTCTAGATATATCCACGACATTATCATTTTATCATTTTAATTATATAACATAAAATTAAATAAATAGTAAATAATTGAGATATTTATATTTTTAATACAATTTTTTTTTTTTTAAATGAGGTGTGTTTGATAATGAGTGTGATATGTATCGTATCACCCATATATATATTTTGGATATATAGAATATATATAAATATATAAGTCCACGTTTTATATCTTAATAAATATATTATGTATATATCATTATATTATCATTGTGTATTGTATATATGTGTACTACAATACTGTTAATGTCGTATAGTAGAAAAGTCCATACAAATATTTAAATTAGGTGGGTCGGTATGTGTATGTATATCATTAAGAAAATAAAGGATATTAATTAGGTGAAGAAATCAAAATTAGGTTTTCTATCCCCCTCGCCAAACTAAAAATTGATATTAAATACCACTTGATAATAGAATTGGATTTATTTGGTCTGGTCTGGATGTTGGCGTGTAATAAACAACAATAAATAAGGTAATTCCTGGCTAACAGCGTTCACTTAAATCCTAATTATTAAATTTAAGTACTTAATGTTGATTTTTCAACATATTTAGTTTTTCTTTTTTCTATTTAAATTAATTAATTAATATATTCTAGATGTAGATATTTTAGGAGGTTTGTTATTCCTAACTTAAATTTATTTTTGTTCTTCACGTGTTGTATTGCAGATGAAAGAGTGAAAAATAAATCAAACAACTTTTCCTATTATATAGGAAAATTGTTTATAGATTTCCAACTCTTAAAAGAAACGTAGATTGACAAGTCTTTACTAGAAGAAGACTAAGTCACAAGAATGTGGAAGAAAGAAATCATGGACTTGAAGATTATGGAAATCATGGAATCAAGAACATGAAGTAAAGATCATGGGGCATGAAGGTGGAAGAGTGTGAAGGTTCATAACATTTATAAATAGATGTTTTTGACGTGAAGATCGATACAGGGTTTTGAGAGAAAAGAAAAAGAGCATACAATTTTGAAGTCTTCATTTACAAACAGTTTTCTTAGTGTTGTTCTTAGTATTGACCACGTTTCTTGTAACAAGGCTATCTATTTTCTGTAAAGTCATAGTGTATGTCTTTTTCGATGACTTTCCAGCGAATATTAGTTACGTAGTTAAGAGTTTTTCATAAGTGTATATGTTCTTAATTTTCACAAATTTTCATAAAACGTATTGAGTTTATCAAAGAGAGTCTTCATAAAAGATCTATTTGTTTCTTTATAATTTCAGAATTCATATATTAAGAGAGTTTTGCCCTGCAGGCATTCCACAAGTATTTTATATACTTGAGGATAATTTTTTTGGTTTATTTATTTCATATTATACAGTATTGTCAACATTATAGATAACATTATCTCTCTGTTGTATTTTATTTGTATAAGAGCATCCGAACACTTTCACTTAAAGATGCATAAGTCGTGATGAATAAATAATTCATAGGTATAAATGTATTATAAAATTAATTACCGGCTGTGTTGTCAAAAAGTATTGTATAAATGTGAACAGTATTTCTAAGAATTCTCCGTCAAAATCTGTGTTTGTTATGAGATTTTATAGGTAGGATTATTACTGTAAATGTTAAATATTATACTGTTAGTTAATGTGTAATAGGTTTTAGGTATATGGTTAATTATAGTGTTTTTTTTAGATAGAATAGGTTTTTGATGGATTTGATAATTTTTTACCAAATTCTTCAAACAAACACGAATTTGGGATTTAAAATCCCAAATCTGATGGGGTGAATTCTTAAACAAAAATATCCTTAAATATGTATGGTAATTGAAAGAATATTTACATATAATATAGTATAGGGTGGGATTCTTGTAAAACCATTTTGTGGATTTAATTGTATGAAATAGATTAATCCATAAATCCAAAATTGATAATCTATTTTTAAATTCAGGAAAATGAGTTCAATTTATGATGATAGATTCCTTCTAATCAATTTATATCTATAAAATTGTATTTGTATGAGTTTTTATGTTGAATTTATACTTAGACAAACATCTCTGGAAATTTATCTTGGACAATGAAATTTGTGAATTTCTAGAAAATAAGAACGCGTGTGTTCTATTTTAAGTTTATTGGTAATAAGGTGATGTATATATATATATATATATTATAATATAGTATAAGGTCTGTCATCTATTTAGCATCAAATATAATATAATGTGATTAATACATTATTTAATTGTTGGAATGTATTTGTCATGTTTGTAAATGAATATAATTTTATTAATATTTTGAAATATGTATACTGCTATATTTATTGTGTTACGAAACATGTTTACTATTTTTTTAAATTTGATTTTTATAGTTAAAGTTTAGAATAGTTCTTAAATATTCCTTTTCAAGTAAATGATAAAAAATAAAACTTAAATTTTCCAAAAATATTTCATAGTTTATTTAAACATAATTCACAATAATTATTCAATTTCATGAATTAATAAATTATAAAAAAATATTAATCAACCCTCCTTCATTTTATCTATTTATTTATATTTTTGTCAATTTTTTGTAATTAAACAAATTTTAAATATATAAATAATTTCTTGAATGATAGCATATGATATTTTGTTGAATCTAACTAAATTACTTATATTATTTAGTAATTTTCCTTATAAACATTATTTAAAGTTATTAATTAACCATATTAAATGTTATTGTATTTAAAATTACATTTATTAAAGATTTATCTTAAAAAGTTATTACTATGAAAAATTTGCGGGCTTTACATGTGAATAAGTGATCTTACTTTTATTTATATATATATATAAAAAGATGAGAGATAATTACATAAAAAAAATCTCCTACTTATAATGATCATATCTTAATACGTCCATATCACAAAAACTCATGTGCACAAATGTATGAATGTAGGATCAATGCATTCGGATCGACCTGACTCGAAACGCGCTGTGACGTGTCCCCACACATCTTATTTTTCACGTCCAATTAAACTTGCGTGTTATAACTTTTAATTGTGTTACTCATGTATTTTAGTTATACTAGTCATATCATTTAGTTATTTTTATTGTACATTAACATTATTTTACACAGACATGTAATACTTTTATACATTTTAGTTATATTAGTCATGTTTTTAGGTTTTAGTTATGTTATTTATACTTTTATATATTATATATATGCATGACTATGTTGATATCACATAAAGGTGTGAGTAATATCACATAAAAGTATATATATGTACAAATTATGTCAAATTGTATTATTATTATTATTATTTTTAAGTTAAAATGTTATATAAAAGTAATTATTATATTTGTAGATAAATGTTGAACTAATATAACATAAATGCCATGCTAATATAACATAAAAATCAACATATAATCAAAAATTAAAAAAGTCAAAATAAAAAGAGCGCGGATCCGAATCGACCCTATTGAATCCATGTACCTGATGTATAAGAAACCAACTCGCCCATCATTAATAAGTAAAATTTTCATCCTTTTTAATTATTATAATTTAAAATTAATAATTATATTAAATTTGTGACAAAGACACCTTAGGATATTCCAACTTAGATAGAGTAACAAACTTGCAATTACATATTGAAACTATGTATGATGAAAGCTAACTAGAAGGCTGTAGCTATCAACCTTAAATGCAAATTAATTAACTATGATAATTTCGGTTATAAAGTCATATAATCAATAAATGCAAATGCGAAATAAATCAAACCTGTCCCAAAATTTCAAAGTAAGTATGCCATTAATTTGTAAAATCCTAACTAGTAATTTATGGGCAAAGAAATTAAATAACAGTTTAATGAATCTTAAAAATAATCGATACCTTAATTAAGCTGATATCCATTCAAGTTATTACTAATATTTTACTAATAATCAGAAAGAATAAATTAATGAATTCACAGAAGTTATAAAACATCAAAACTTACTAAAATAAATAAGATATGATTGATGATCGAAGTGAAAAGAAGACAAATGGTTTTCGAAAATAAGAGAAATGTCATATATAAGATTTAGGAATAATTATAATATTTGATTTGAATTATGTGATAGTTGTATTTTACCACACAAGTTTATTTTTATTAATTTTTAACATATAAACTTTGCCATTCATTACATTTTACAATTTCGAATATCTTAATCGTATATGTGTGTAGCAATCAATGATTAAATATTTATTCATGAATGACAAAATACAATTGTTGTAAATTTCATACAACAAATGATAATAAAATTTATATGATAAATTGCCAAAAAAGAAAAAAAATTCTGTTTCAAATAGAAAATTATAATTAGCCATAAGTTGTAACTATACTCGAGTATTGAGCCTATAATTTTTCAAATTCAGTGACCGCGATGTATGAAACGTAAGCAAAATTGATATTTTGTTGAGATCCTTAAACTGGGCCTTGGAAGTGCTGGCCCAATTGACCCAATGATTATGCTGACCAATCCACAGTCTGCGTAGACCAATTCAAACCCACGACTAAAAATCAAGCCCAATTTTTTAATTTCTGATCTTTTCTTAAACATTAATATAACTTTGTGTTCCTTTCAAAAATAAAATATAAGTTTGTGTAAGGCTAATTTTTAGTCAATCTACATAATAAATATTTTATTTTCCCTAATTTTTGTAACTGTTGTTCCTTTTTAGCTTAGTTTGAGTCACATTTTCCTTCATTTGGTAATAAGGGCTAAATATTGTATTACCTCAGACTTGCCATACAAATTAATATACAATTTTAATTAAATAATGAAAATTATTAGTTCACATTACCTTTTTCACTACCACCAAAAAAAATACTTATATTTAAGTTTCAGCTCGCATTGTGTTTATCATTAATCTTTATGTGTATATATAAATAATACCACGTGTGTTACATGTCAATCATGTACTTGTAATTTTTCGTATTTATTTTATTTTAATTTATAAATTAATTTTATAATAAATAGAATATCAAAGCTAATTGATGTCGCTATTTAATAATATCAATTTAATTATGTTGATAATATATATTAGTATATAATATATGAATTTTGTAATAATTTTTTTTAAATAAACATGCTAGACTTCAAATATAGAAATTATTTTTAAATTTTAATTTTGTTTAATTTAATTTTTTAGTGAAAAAAATATATATATAAAAATTAAGTTAAATGTGAACTAATTAATTTTTATCATTTAATTGAACAGAAATTTGGGATTATTCTAAACTTTAACTATAAAATAAACAAAAAAAAATTAGTGGGAGGGTTGAAGAATATAATAAAATAACAATTTTTTTCAGACTTTTATATTTAATATCAAATTAAAAGATATGTATCACACAAAATCATAGACATTTTTCTTATATACATAATATTCATATTTTTCTAGTTTAACTAAGTGTAGTTTAGTTTTTTCATGGTGTGTTATACGGGCCTTATACTAATTGTACCATATAATTAACTTGTTTTTTAAATGATAATCTACTGCTAATCTTACAAGCAATGTAAAATTTCTAGATTACTTTGTTGAAAACCTTGGATGAATAATTTTCAAAATTCTAGATTAACTTGTTCAAAATTCCCACAAGCCTGAAAACTGAATAAAGTAGAAATTTTGAGACAAATTAGTTAACAAAACTATTCATCGAAGAGAACTTTCTTGCTAAATTAATCTGTTAAAATCAATATTTTTCAGTACGTACAAAGATGTTAGATCGATAATTTAGCAATTGTCTTGAACGAGAAGGTTAAGTAGAAGATTCAAATGCTAAATTAATCTTTAACATAAAATTTTGTATGAGATGTTTTCATAAATATAGTTTTATAAAATAAATTTTCAATTTATCTATAAAATAAGCAACCAATAAATTACAAATTTATATGTAGAATTTAATGTGGAAATTGTAAATTGTAGAATAATATTTTATGAAATTAGATTCGAAAAAAAATCAAAATAATATTCTTTTTGAATTTTAGAGCCCGGCCTAATTAATGATGCCATGTCCATGACTTGTTGAATCTTATACAACTATTGTTTTATTCTTTCACAATCGTCAGTATGTGATTACGTCATCACTAAAAAAATTATTAAATCATACAAGTACATATTTTCATTATATCAATCAGATCAAACTTCTTTAAAAATTTGTTTACTTTGACATTAATTTGTATTTTTAGTATCATATTTTAGTGTTTTTGCCCTAAATATGTGTAGCATATTTATCATTGTTGAACTTTGAAATCTGGTACGAGTTATAAAATTTTATAAAAAGCTTTATATATATATATATATATATATATAAAAGTTATATTTGAATTGAGTGATTTGAAATATAAGAGTCGAAATGAATGTATTTCAAATTAATCAAAATTACTAGAATGCAATATTCAAAATCCATGTATATTACTCAAAAATAGATTAAATTTGTATCCTTAATAAATTAAAAACAAAATTATGATAATATCTTGCTGCTACCAACATTAATACATAGGAACATGCCATATTTTATTCTATTTTATTTATAAAATTGATTGAAAGTAATTAAATCTAAATTTTTAAGTGCCTATTTTTAATGTGGAAGAGAATGTGCTCAAATCCAAGAACAAACATAAATTTAGATACATTTATTGTTATGCTAAATTTGTAGGTGTAATTTTAAAATACTCTTAAACTTCAAGTTGTAATCATAACTATCATGTTATATGTTTTGTAGCACAATTATTCTATATCATGAAATTGAATTTAAATAATTATACGATATATATAGTACTAATAATATTAAACTAAAATAGTGAAATTGAAATTGTCAAGTTTTGCTATGACAAGGGAGAAAGAAAATTGTTCCACGTGAGGTGTTGTTGGGAAAATAATTGGACAACCATTTATTATTACTTGTTCGTTCGAAAAGATAGCGTACCCACTTTCATCATATTACATGACTTTAGTATTGAAAGATTAGTCTAATTGAGAATTTTTGTAATAGTTTTCATCGTTATTTGGACAAGTACTAATCGTTATATATGAATAATAATGAATAAGAAATATTAGTTAAATACACTTCCAAACGTAGAATGCACGAATTTTTTTAGTATAATGATGATATTGTTGTAATTGGAAAGTTCAAGATAAAATTTGTTGTACTAGGTCTTATTACCTTATACAATGTGCTGAATTTCTTTTGATTTTTTAGCTATAGTAAATTTCTTTGTTTCTAGGTTATTTTTTCTTCAACCTCAATAGTTATATCAATTTGTTAAGAGATGATATATCAAAATGTTCAACTTCAACACTCCAAGCTTCCCTTCACACATATAAATTGATATGTGGAACACATGTAAATAGATGTATATATATGTTTTAAAATGTGTTCTATATTTATCTACATGTACACAAATATTCTATATGTTTCTTCAGAATGTGGGTTATTTCAGCATCTACATGTCTTTATTTTATTTAATTAGTTCGATATGTTTTGCTACTTCGCAAATTTATTAACCATATCTTATTGTGATCTCTTTAGTTAAAAAAACAAAACAAAAAAGAGTTACAATAAAATAGAGAGTAAGACTTGGGTGCAACAGTTGCATGGATCTTAGATCCATGCAACGCGGGTCGGGTCGGGCTGAATCCGACCCGGATCCGCGCATTTCTTTTTTTTTTTAATTTTTTTTTTATCATGACCTTTATGTTGTGTTAGTGATACCTTTATATTATGTTAAATATACCTTTATATTATGTTAAGTATACCTTTATATAACAGTTTAGCTTTTAAAAAAAACCCTAATTTTGGCAAAAAAACCCTAATTTTGGCAAAAAACCCTAATTTTAACGAAAAATTTATAATTTCAGCATAAAAAAACCTTAATTTGTACATATATACCTTTATATAAATATTACGCATACCTTTAATTAATATTAGTCATACTTTTATATAATACATAAAGGTACAACTAATATAATTAAAAGGTATAACTAATATAACATAAATGTATGTTTAACATAATATAAAGGTATGTTTAACATAACATTATAACCCTAAAGGTATGCTTAACATAACATAAAATCATAAAGGTATGCTTAACATAACATAAAGGTATGCTTAACGTTGTATAAATGTATGCTTAACGTTGCATAAAGGTATAATTAATATAATGCAAAAGACTTGCATAAAGGTATGCTTAATATAATATAAAAGGCCCTAAAGGTATGACTAACATAACATAAAGGTACACTTAACATAACATAAAGGTACACTTAACATAACATAAAGGTCAAGCACCTGGAGCGAATTTTGGGTGGGTTTGAGCGCACCCACCCAGGCGCGTGGGGGCGCGTGGAGGTGCGTGGAGCGGGTCAAATTGTTGTGTATGGATCTAGGATCCATACACAAGTTGCACAAAAGTTTTTGTGTAAAATAGAATATGTGTGTACAGAGTTTGTGCATGATAAAGATAGAATTGGATTTCCTTTGCAATAATATATATATATATATATATATATATATATGTTTGGTAGATCAAAATAATGATTAATTCGATAAATGACAAGGACAAGTTATGAGACGCTAAAGTCCCCAACATTTGATCATAAATATCATTATATTTGCATTTTAGGTTATATGTTCTTGTTTAAGTTCATGTATTTAGATTTTTCTCGGGGATTTTAAAGAAAGTAGTATTTGCTTATTTTGTAATTTAATAAATTATTAATTTAGAAACGAAAAATAGGTTAGTAATAAATATATTTTAAAAAACTATCAATTCGAGATCTGATAAAACCATCACTTAAAAATTAATGTAGGTAAGAACATGTTTAGATGTTATAATTATGATTATTTTTTGAAACAATTTTTTTTTTCACCAATCTTATTTTTTTGGTAACATCATGTTAGAAAACACTTTTAAGAGATTAGGTAGGAGTTGTAAGAGTTGTGAAATAAAGTTGTATTCTTCGAATTTCAAGTTTCAAATTAATGGTTTTTTGCTCAAACTCTAAATTGTCCTTTAAATTTGTATGCTCTTTTTTATTTAAGTACCCAACGAATTTGATTTTATATATGTGTATATTTCATTCTCAACTGCTAAAATGCAAAAGAAGCAAAAACTATGCATATATCAGTCTTGTTCACTTATTCATCGTGGGCACATTAATATATGTTCATGGATGATATGTCAAAAATTCAGAGCATCTATTAATTTTACTTTTTATATAATAAAAGAATAAAATGATTACACATCATTGATAAATTTATTAAGAATTGTCCACGGTGGATATTTGAACAAAATATATGTATCTTCCAAAGGTGCATGGAGTAGGATACTCTTTAATTTGTAAAAGCCCATAATACTAATAAAATGAAAAAGTAGTAGGCCAATAACTGGACCGCAGCAATAATTGGGCTAAGCTGGCCTCATTTGGTAGGGCCATGAAATAGTAGATGTGACCTATAAAATTAACTTTATTTTGGAAGTTAATGACATCCACAAGCAAAGAAGAGGAATGGTCCCAATTAAGGCCCACTTATCAAAATCAATAACAACCTGTTTCTCTCTAATTTCTCCATGTATTTCCTAGCTTGCTTTCTTCTCTAACCTTATCTTCATTTCACAAATCAATCAACGGCTACTCTTAACATTCTTATAATTAGTTACAATTATGTGATTGCTGTCCTTTATTCATATGTATTTTTATTCATCTACACATAATATATACATGCCACATGGTAGTGAATACAAATATTAAAATATAATATTATCACGTACAATATCTCATGTATATTAATGATTTAATAAAAAGATATAGGAATTAAATTAAAGCACATGAGACATAGTTGTATCGATCACATTGAATATATAGAAGTATACGGACAAAGAAGAAAATGATGCAAGCAGTTGTTTGCAAGCTAAGAAGTCTAGAGGGCTCAAACGGTCAACATCGTGAAGACGATATATATGAAAGGGTAATTATTTAAGGAATTCACAACCAATGGATCACATTTTAATCAAACATTTAAATAAGACTTAAGTCACCAAATATGGAAAAATTGCTTATTTATTTAGCTAACTGGTGTTAGATAAAGAACTTGGGCTCGAATATATATCCCATAACTTACTTTACACATCCAAAATAAATATATTTTAACTTAAAATTTTCTAAACACACCCCACCATATTATAATTATACCTTTTACAAATATAACAATAAATTAAATATAAATTGCATCACAAATCCTAAATTTTTCACCCCATTCATAAACTCAAAGTGCCCCACCCCATTCCACAATTTCAATTCACAAACCCTAGGTTAAATTTGATTTATGTTAAATGATTCTGATATTGTTTAGTAATCATTTATATAGAATTTTCATATGAAAAACATAGTAGAACACAAAAAAACAAGTAAAAAAAAATGTGAGTTTTTTTGTTTAAAGAACATGTTATGTTCGACTCTGGTTCGGTGACACGGTTTCAATATGTTCTACCTATGTTGAACACAACAACACGTTCGACTCTGGTTCAGCGCTACAATTACAACAAGTTCGACATAGGTCAATAACAATTCAACAAGTTCGAGCCATGATCGAACACAACTCAACATGTTCGACTATTCATTGAACATTTTGTTGTTTGTTCGGCCATTATAGAACAAACATAATGCAACATGTTCTGTCTATGATAGCCGATCATGTTTTTCACGATTTTTTTGATAAAAAAAATTCTAACTTTCAGATAACTCATACTACTAAAAGAATTTTAAAAATAAAGATGGAAATTCTTTTAGAATTTATATTCTTCATCCTGAGTATTTTTTTTATTGCTTCATGGTGTTTTTTTAATTCAAATGAGTTTTCTTAACTAAAAGATGAGTTTCAATGGTGTTAGAGAATGAGAAAGAAGAAAGAGAGTGGTGAAGAAGAAGTATCAATTGGGATGTATTTGGAAAATTTTAAATAACAAGAATACAATTATCTTTGTGTATATAATTTTATTTATATTTATTTTTTTAGTACGTGTTTAGAAGAGGGTGGAGTGTGTATAATCAGGACCCGAAAAACTTACACAAATTTCACACACATATATATACATACTTAAATTTCATTTGATTTAAATATTGTATATTTTTCAACGAATTAATAATTGTATGTATTCATGAATTAATTAGTACACATGTAGGGTCAATTCAAAAAGTTGCAATATTTTAAATGAACTGCATCGATTTGATAAATTAATCAATTGAGAGAATGTTTCAGAATCATTCATGATGATTGTGATGTACAACTTCACCATCTTCATGGTAATGGTTTGTCGATGCCCTCACGAATTGCTTATAATTTATTGAACTCTTAATTGCTCATTATTATTTTTATTATTTTTTTGACAAACCAGCGATGGTAAAATTTGAAAAGATTGTTTAGTCTACTTGAAGTCCAAATACCATCTCATGTGTCTATGCTTATTGTTGGGTTGAAGGTGCAAGAGAATTTTGAAGATTTGGATTATGAAAATTCAGTGTATGTTTTCAAATTTTGTAGGATTGGATTTTAATTAAAATGTAACATTAATGTATTATCTTAGTTTGAAAAAGTGGATACTGTTGTTCTTGAACATTGTAAAAAGGAATATTTTTTTTCAAAAAATAGGATATAATTATTAGATTTTGTTAATCTCGCTCACTCAAAACATGGTGTAGACTAGGCTTATCCAAAATCATAATAGCCAACAAACATAACATAAAACATTTAGGCTATGATTGGAAGATATTTGGGATGGTAGGATTTTGAACTTCAAAATCTCAACATATGTTTGTTTTTATATTTAAATTTGGATTACAAAATTCGAACATAATCATTACTACCTATATTACAATCATCAATCATTATTAAATATATTTTTCATACAAAAATATCACATCAATACACTTTTTCACAATAAAATATTATATTAATTCACTTTTTTCAATATCGATTTGATATCTATAATATGATTATACTTTACTAAATACTCATAAATATACATTTTTACTATTTACATTCATTACAAAATTCCGATTTCAAGAATTTTTCCAATTCCACATTATTCTCTTCCAAACATATTCTTAACATTTTTGGTAGAATAATGATTAATAGTCTAGTTTATAGATAGACATTTTGTGTAGTAATTTGAGATGACTTGGAACTCCAGTTAAGTAGGTGAAGACATGCATCTGCACGACATGACATTGGGTCCTTAGCTCCTACCTAGCTACAGGAGAAATATTAGTCAGCATTCACCATATCTTGAGCCTAATAGTTTTTAAGAGTGTTTTTTTAATAATAAATTATATATTTTTGTATTTTAATAGAGGATATATTTTTCATTAAAATCGTTTTTAGAAAGAGAAAATGTGAAAGGTATAACTGCAATAGCCACACGTGAGAAGCAAAACTCTATTATATGATCGTGTGCGTACCACATGATAGAAGCGCGATTTTTATACATACTGATAAGATGAGACTCAACGCTTTTTTTATGATATTTTTTAAATATATTAAAACAATTGACGAAATCCATTAATATGCATGTGTAAGATATATTCAGTAAGCATGTTATCATTTGGACCAATTCACTTAGACATTTACTTCTTTTTTAGCTACATTAATTAATACATATTATATATACATCCACGATCCTCATACTATGTATGATATATAGATGTGGCATTTACTTTTATAATGCTGTACTTTAAACTCTACATATGATTTTTATCTTTATATTATCTGGAAAAAAAAATCGACCTATGTCTCATATATTAAGATATGAATGGTAATAATCTCTTGTATTAGCTAGTAAAATATTTCTTACCTTTAATTTGACATTTTTAATCAGATCAAAAACCTCATAATTTACGATATAAGTGAAATCACCTCGTACTTATGACGGAGCGTGGTATCTTAGTCATAAAAATGTCAAATCTTCATATTTAAATACTTTTAGGTTCAATTTATCGAGAGTATGCGTAAATTCATTTACTCATCACGAGTTAAATAAGAAATCAATCAAACAATTTAATAACATTTAATTTCTTCTGACCTCATTGGTTTCTTTCAATTTAGAACTACATTATATCAGCTATCACAGTAAATTTAACTAGCATATGTGATCTCACATGCAAAACTTAGGTAGACAATTTAGACTGTGTAAGAATGGACAAAAAGACGACCTGAGAAAAGTGGATTATTACGTAGATACACCACACATGCAGTATTGCATGTGATTTGGGTCCAAACGTGAATGCATGGAGTACAATTACAAAAAGAGAAAAGTGCAAAGTGTATTATTTATGTAGGTGGATATGTGTAACAATCAAAGGGAATGGATGGAAATCGGGAAGATGCTACGTGTACAGTTCTGATTAGCCAGTCTCGGATACTGTGATGGCCCACAATGTGCTTCAGTTATCCTGTCTGAAATCGTACGTAATAAAGCAGTAGAGGGGGCCATATTATAAGTATTACATTAACAAAATGACGTGGCATAAGGACAACCAAGATCTTAACTTCGGGCCCAATAAATGAGAGCCACTTATTTGAGTGGTAGAGATCTACAGTCTTAATTTGTATAGTTTCCAGCACACACGACTTGACCTAATTTAATAATATTTTTTTCTGTCTATACTCAGGGCCCAAGAAACAAGCCAATAATATTATGATGTCTAATAGTGGAATTGGACTTGGGAGGGCTAAATTCTACCATGATATTCCAACTAAATTGTGTAATAATGTGGATAATGAAAATTTTTATGTGGATTTTGACAGATGAAATTTGTTCATGAGAAACTCAAACCAAACTTGTGGAGTGGGTATGTTTGGTTTTGTGGAGTGGGTATGTTTGGTTTTGCGTTCGCAAAATACAGATTTGGATTTGTATAATCCCTATCCAATCATATTTCCAATATACATTTTTTTACAACTATCTTAACAAACTTATTATTCAAACAACTTTTCAGGATGAAATAGTACTATTTGTTCCAAATTCAATTTCATTATATGTTTATCCATATAATGCATCATTGTACTAAAATCAGGATATTAATTTTTTAACGATATTCATTTTAGAATACATCAACAACATCTATTTGAATTTTTTTCCAATATGATATAACAGTTTATTCCTACAATCCCCACAAATACATGGTTTATAAAATCCAAACTTACAAAATCTCAATCCAAATCCCAAATTCAAGTTACAAAATCCAAATATATCCTTAAGGGACAAGAATTTTCGGTTGCCTCTTCTATCCTCCATAAAATTGAATTTGAATTTTGATTAAGACATGCATGCACGTACCAAGTGGAAGGTGGTCGACAAATCAAATCATAAACATAAATACATCTCAAAGCATATTGTAAAGTTCGTTTTAGTAAAATTATTTTGATAAAGTTCATTGGATTTACTCCCAATTAATTAAGAATTTAAGATGCATGAACTTGATAGTCCTAAAGTTCGAAATTCAACCGTCCATTATGCATTACTTCTTTTGATTCAACCAAATTTGTTTAATAGTACTTCCTGTGATCACAATTAATTAAGTGTTGCTTTAAGTTTTTATCAAAGATCAAAGAAAATAATAATTGAAAAAATATTCTCTTAATTACTAATTAAGGAATTTGGAATTTGAAATAGGGGATAGAATCAAATTATATTCCAGAGAAATGATCATAGTAAATCTCTAAATTTTGAATTTTAGCTAATAGATATTAATAGAATTAATTTGGGAATTAGAGTTGCATAAAAAATAAAAACCAACACTTAATTGGAAATAAAATTCATTATTTAAAACAACATTTAATTGAATTGAAATCAAATGGAACATTGTTTTATAGACATTAATTTAGAAACTATTTAGTAATAGAAAAATATATAAAATGACCACATCATCCATCATTTAATAATACACAAATCTATAGATTCCGATAAGTAAAAGCTTATTACTAAAAAAATAAAAAAAAGGGTAAAGTTGGATGGAAATATTAGCACATTTTTGGGATAAAGAAAAAGGACATCTAAATTGAAAATAAAAATATATTATAACATTAATAGTAAAACTTATAGATAAAAAAATTTCTTCACGAAGTTTGCATTAATATTCTTTAATTCATTTGTTCTAATTTACAAGTTTAATCATCCATTGATCTAGTATTCTAAAATAGCAATATTTAGTTACATTATTTGAAATGAATCGTAATTCCTAAAATATTTTATCACTATATGAATTTAAACTATCCGGCACTATATATTTAATGGCAATCAGCTTAATTTGAAGAGCAGAATTAGAGATGACAACGGGGTTAGGGTAGAGATGGCAACGGGGTTAGGGCAGGGTGGGTAGTTTGCTATTCATGCTTATCCTCGCAGACCCATTATGTCCTAAGTTCCGTCACGGGTCTGGCTTAGCCGTCCTGTCCCATTCTGTCCTATTCTTATATTTTTTTCTAAATATAATTTCAAGAAAATATAATTAAAATCATTTAAAGCATATAGAATACAATCCGTTCAAAAAAAATTACAAAACATACAAACAACAATCCACTCAAAACAAACTATAATTCATCAACAACAATTATTAAAAATCCACTCAAAACAAACTACAATTCATCAATAATAATAATTAAAAAATATTCATACATTCAAAATATACAATTAGAAAAATTTAATTAATAAAACTCATTCAAAATTATCTAGGTTCACAAAATGAAAAAATATTTAATTAAATATATAATATAATAAAAATGTATATATAATATTATATATATATATATATATATATAATAATTGTATGCGGAACGGGTCAGATAAGGGTGGGCCGGGGCTTATGTGATACCAAACCCGTCCCACCCCATTTTTAGTACAGACCGGGTTTTATCCGCCCCAAATTTTACGAGATTGGATGGAGATTCACGGATCAATTTGATATTCACATCCCTAGGCAGAATAGACAGATGGAATCTTGCAGGCTTGAAAACTACATGAAGCAAGTTGGAATGTCGGTCAAACTCGAATGAGGTCGCACGGATAAAATACTGTCCCCCTAAATGCCAAAAAAAGTTTGTTGAAAAAACAATAAAAAGGTAATTATTTGCATGGAAAAAGCACCTTATTACTAGATAAATTAAGCTCTTTATATGTAACCCATTAAAGCCATATTAGTCATCTGAAAATCTCTCTCATCTTCCTCACTCATACATGGCTAATAGACATTCTCTTGCAATGGAGAGAACTGGGCAGTGGTAATTTTCTTGATTCTTCTCAAATAATTTTCCAGACATGATATGATCTTCTTTTCCTGCTTGTTAATCTCACTTTTCTGAACAGGGTTTTTTCTCAAGAAATCCCAACTGATGTTATCGTTGTCGTTGGGGAAGCCCATTTTTCTCTTCACAAGGTATGCAAGAAAACCCTAGAAAACAAAACCCTCCTTGATTCTTGATATTTTAATCTGAAATTTTAACATTCTTTCTCAAAAACTTTGTGGGCTTTGGCAGTTCATGCTTGTAGCAAAGAGCAATCACATAAGGAAAGTGATTTTGGATTCAAAAGAAGCAGATTTAACAAGAATAGATCTTTCAGACATACCTGGGGGCCCTGAAATATTTGAGAAGGCTGCAAAATTCTGCTATAGTGTCAACTTTGAGATCACAGTTCATAACGTGGCAGCTCTAAGATGTGCCGCTGAATATCTTCAAATGACTGATAAGTATTGTGATGGTAATCTAGCTGGAAGAACTGAGGATTTCTTGTCCCAAGTTGCTCTAACAAGCCTCTCTGGTGCTCTTGTTGTCCTTAAATCATGTGAAGATCTTCTTCCCATGGCAGAGGATCTCAGAATTGTTCAAAGATGTGTCGAAATTGCCAGCGCCAAGGTAGTTTCAAGACTGCTATTTAATGCTAGATTTCTTGTTTTTTTGTCATTTCTTGGAAATAAGTTAAGTGGATTGATTGCAGCTCTTGTTAGCTTTCATCACTTGTTAATATGTTAAGTGTATTGATTGCAACTCTTGGTTTGCTTTGATTTGATTTGATTAGGCTTGTGTGGAGTCAAATTTCCCAAGCCGTTCGCCTCCCAATTGGTGGACAGAGGAGCTAACAATCTTGGACATAAGCTTCTTTGAAAGGATCATTGCATCGATGAAATCAAGAGGGGCTAAGGGGCTTACTCTAGCAAGTGCTGTAATAACATATACAGAGAGATCACTTCGTGATCTGGTCCGTGATCACTCTGGAAACGGAGTTAGAGCATCAGATAACGCGGACTCTGATGTTAGAACGCATCAACGAGAAGTCTTGGAGGCGATTGTGGGTCTATTGCCCTCGGAAAAGTCAGCCTTCCCCATAAATTTCTTGTGCTGTCTTCTTAGGACAGCAATTTTCTTGAGGGCAGACAGTAGGTGTAAGAATGAACTAGAGAAGAGGATATCAGTGATTCTAGAACATGTGACAATTGATGATCTTCTGGTTCTGTCTTTTACCTATGATGGTGAGAGGCTGTTTGATCTTGAGAGTGTGAGGAAGATTATATCAGGATTTGTGGAGAAAGAGAAGAGTGTAGCTGTTTTTAATGCAGGGGATTTTGGTGAAGTCTGTTCCACTGCTATGCAGAGAGTTGCTAAGACTGTTGATGCCTATCTTGGAGAGATAGCAACTTATGGTGATTTGAGCATTTCCAAGTTTAATGGGATTGCCAATTTGGTCCCCAAGATTGCTAGAAAGGTCGATGATGATATTTATCGCGCTATTGATATCTACTTGAAGGTTAGTCAATCTCTTGCATTGGATCCATGTTGTTTATGTTATGATTATTGATAAATTATTCTTTCAGTATAAGTAGATTGATAGATGTCCCTGTTACCCATCCAAGTCGTCTGAATTGATTAATATGATGATCCAGGCACATCTATGCTCACAAATCTTACTTCTTGTTTGATTGTGTTATGATTCTTGACTTAGATTTTAAGTTCACTACCTCAATATGTTGAATCTTGATTTAGATTCGTAGATAGATAAGTATTATGTTGTTCTTGTTGCATATTTAAGTCGTCTGAATTGATGAATATGAAGGCACATCCATGCTCATGATTCTTGATTCTTGTTTGATTATATATGTTATGATTCTTGATTTAGGGTCTAAGTTCACTACTTCACTATGTTAAATCTTGATTTAGATTGCTAGATAGATAATGTATTTTGTTCTCTCATTGCGTATTTAAGTCGTCTGATTCGAAGTATACATGATCAATGCAGGCACATCCGAATCTGGATGAAATAGAGCGAGAGAAAGTATGCAGTGTGATGGATCCACTGAAACTATCGTACGAAGCGAGAGTGCACGCTTCACAGAACAAACGGCTACCAGTCCAGATTGTCCTCCATGCCCTCTACTACGATCAGCTCAAGCTAAGAAGTGGCGCGGAGGATCACCAGACACCGGATGCCATTTCAACGAGGAATCAGCTCCAAGCCGATGTAACCCTTGTCAAGGAAAACGAGTGTCTTAGAACCGAGCTTTTGAAGATGAAAATGTACATACAAGACATACAGAAATCACAGGGGACAACATCTTCTAAAGGGCCAACTGCTGTTGCTGCTAGAAAGACCACATTCTTCTCATCTGTGTCCAAAAAATTAGGAAAACTGAATCCATTCAAGCATGGATCTAAGGATACTTTGAATATAGATGATGGAATGCCAGATTTAACCAAGCCCAGAAGAAGGAGATTCTCTATTTCTTAAGCTTTTTTTTTTTTTGATTGATTGCATTTTATTCTTTTTCTTTTTTTGGTGTGATTCATATGTGTAAAGAGTTTAATGTTTCTGTTTGTTCATGTTATCAATATACTTCTTTGATTGTGGTTCATCATTTTGATCCCCTTTCTTTTTGTTCTTATCTTCTTGAAATTGTTTGTGAATTTCATTTATTTATTTGTGTATGTAATTACATTATTAATTAATTAATTGAAAAAAAAAAAAAAAACAAGAACGAAGTGGTCCTATTTCTTTGGGTTCATCACCCTTGACCACTCAATGAGGTCCCCAATCCCACTAGATGGAAGTAGACGATATTGCTATTGGGATCTAACCAAAGTCACAGAAATGGATTAGGATTTAGATTGATTGGCCCCATTAGAAAAAATAATAAATTTTTAATCAAGTGATATGAGATTGATTTTTTTTTTTTTTATCTTAAATAGGATCGGATACTTGGACTAGAATTGTTGAGATTCTGAAATTTGGAATTCAGAATCTTGTTTAGAGAGTGATGGGTTGCAGTGATAGGATTCTTTTTAATGCCTGGGGTGGAAGGGTGAGAACAGAACTGAGATGGACGAGAGGTATAAATATTAAATAGCGTGACGTGTTAAATGATTTCGTAGTAAACCATAAATATTAAAAAAATTATGTGATTTAGGTTTGAACGCATCACAATTTATATCTTTATAGAGTATCATTTAAGATATAAGGTTCGTAGTGTTGTAGTGTTAGATATGCCGTTGTATTGATATGTTTTTTAATTTTCAATTACATATATATACCTTAATTAATGTGTATTGATATTGCTACTTCATCTTCATATATTACTTTTTGAAAAAAATATTTTATTAAAAGGAAGTCTCAATTAATAAACTCCAAACATATAAATAAAACTTCAAATATTTAAATTACATAAACTATACTTTCTTGATCGAGGAATTGTTATTACTTTATTCCAACAAACAAGTTTTAAAAAAGATATAGTGAAAACTTCGTCCAGAAAATAAATATAAACAAATTAGTAAAAACTCTATTATCTAGGCAGTCATTTTGGTCCATACATTTAGACATATTCACTTTAATTTACATGTGACAAGGGTATGATAGAGACTTAGGAGTAACGTGGATATAGTAAGAAATTAAAAGATTATGGATAAAATTACCTATTAACATACATTTATAAATTATCCCTGCTTCTCAAACAAACCCATTTACACTGTTTGGGCCGGACCACCTTTGAATTGGGCCGTCATAATAAATGCATATGACCCAATTATCTTCTTCTTGTTCAGGGGTAGTTGTAAGCCCATTTTTTGTGTGCCTATTTAGGAGCAATTAATTGTGCAAAATATTTCTTTTACGATCATAAAATCTATTTTCAAAATGATATTTGACGATCACAAAGTGACTTGCTTTATCCACAAATGAAGAAAAAAATATTTAACTTTGAAAATCTAGCGTTTTACATATCTAGATTTGCATAATGTATCAAACTATCTTTGTACGTGACATAGGAAAATTAGGGTGACAAAGTATAAAGTGCATCTGAAATAATATACCAAGTAAAATTAAAAAATTGTAGGGATATTGTAGATATAATTAATATTATTGTATGTAAATTATGTTTGATTAATGTAGACAAATCTTGATTCATGAAATTATATTATATTTACTTAGTTTTTAAGTTATTACAATACTATACTAGGCATAAATAAATCTAGACACACACTCTATTATATTCATTTTTTAAATTATTTATTTCAACAACTCGTTACTTCCACCGTGTCACTATATATTATCTATATTTAATTATAGAGGAAAAGACACATGATACCACAAAATGTATCTCAATTACACAAATTACACTTTAACCCCTCATTTTCGAAGATTACACCCCTCATTTTTTAAAATTATTCCTTATTTTAAAAAATTCGCCCATTAATTTTTGAAAATTATCCAATTACACCAATTACACAAAAGGCCCGTTTACCCCAATTACACCCTTTACTGCCCCTTTCGCCCCTCATTTTCGCCTATTATCATAAAATAACCGTTTATCCCTTTTAAAAGAGTCAAATTTTCTTTACAAAAAGAGTTTGAATTTGGAGAAGGATTTAGCAGTTGAATTACATATCTATGGCTAACCAAGTTAGTTTCGAATTGAAAAATATCATTTAGATTTGAGGTTTATTTTTTTATTTATTAGTGTTTGAAAATTTTGCAAATGTATTCATAAAAATTGTGCAAGTGTATTCATATTAGTCATGGTGTTTGAATTGGGGTTTTAAAATTGATAGTAAATGGTAATTTTAGGTAGTAAACAGTCATTATAGGGCTAAACGACAATTTTAGGGGTAAATGATAATTTTAGGGCTAAACGGAAATTTTATCAAAATAAACAACAATTTTAGACAGTAATTGGTCATTATAGGGCTAAACAGTAATTTTAGGCAATAAACAACCATTATAGGGTTAAACGACAATTTTAGACAGTAAACCGTCATTTTAAGGGTAAACGGGAATTTTAGACAGTAAAAGGTCATTATAGGGCTAAACATGAATTTTAGGCAGGAAACGGCCATTATAGAGCCAAACGGCAATTATAGGATTAAACGACAAATTTACTAAAGTAAACAACAATTTTAGGCAATAAAGGTCATTATAGGACTAAACGGCAATTTTAGGCAGTAAACAACAATTTTAGGCAATAACCGATCATTATAGAGTTAAACGACAATTTTAGGCAGTAAACGACAATTTTACAGCTAAAAGACAATTTTACCAACAAATGATAATTTCAGACAGTAAACTATAATTTAAGAGTTAACCGATAATTTTAAGCAGTAAAAGGTCATTTTAGAGCTAAATGGCAATTTTGGGCTAAATAGTATTATTTTGTTGCTAAATAATCACATTTACTATTCAAATCATTATAACTATTCAAATCATTATATCAATCGGACAAATCATCAATAAACATGATCACATTTATTATTTAAATCAAGATTAATCAAAAAAGCAGTAAAAAATATTCATATTTAAATTTTATAGTAAATTTTTTTTTCATTATATAAATACTGTAAAAAAAAAAATTTCTTATATGTTTTGTAATATTTTGGGTTGCTACCTTTAGACCATGTTTATCGGGCATGTATATGCCCAGGTCATAGCAACAATCCAAAAAAAAAATGGAAATGCAATTAAAATCCATGACCATGGTTGTGGCATGACCATGGTCATGAGATTTGGTTGTGCAATTATGATGACATGTGTCATTATATGATTCGTCAAGTGGATTTTATTTAGATAATTACAAATTTCGATTTATCCACTTAAAAAAAAAATTATACACCAAAATTCATAAAATAAAATTCTTTATAAATAGATACCAATATTGATATATTTTGGATCACAATCTCATACACCCTCTTTTCTCTTCTAACTTGTGCCAAATCTCTTTTCTCTTTCAACTTGTGTTAAAAATCTAAATTTTTAGCATTTTCTACATGAATCCAAATCAGCCCAATTATTCCCACTACTCTCAAAATCATCCAAATTCTCAAAATGATCAAAATGATGAATCATTTTTAATACTATTGATTCCCAATTTTCTCAATATTATCAAAATTCTCAATTTTCTCCAAATTTTAACCAAATTCCTATCTCTAAACAAGTTCAAAAATCGAAAAATATCTCTTGCGATTTGTTCGGAAAAAAAAAAGAAAAAGGTGACAAAAATAGGATGGTCTGTTAAAGAAGATGTTGCATTAATGTCATCTTGGTGTTTCATCAGTGAAGATAGCACGGTTGGCAAAAATCAAAAAATCTCAAAAGTGTGGGAACGAGTACATGCTATGTACGAAGAAGCTCGAAGAGAAAATCCGAAGGAGATAAATGAAAGAAATATAGAAATGATAAGAAGTCATTTTAGACAAATTAATGAAAGTTGCAACAAGTGGTTGGAAGCATCTAAGGAAGCACATAGACGATATAGAAGCGGAATGAGCCAAGGGGATATTGTGAAAGAAGCTCATGAAATTTATTGTGTTGAACATAAACACAAGTTTACAGATTTGGTTGTGTTTAATGAAGTTTTGAGTAAACATGTGAAGTGACAAATAAATTTCGATCGTGCTCCAACTCATCCCCGTGCTGAAGATGAAGAAGGTAATGAAGAAAGTGGTGGCAGCTCAAAGAGACCAAGAACCAGTGAAGAATGACATATTCCAACCCCACTGATCAAGAAACTCTAGGCAGCGACGGTTCAACTATCTCACGTCCTATAGGTAGAGTCGTAGAGATAAGGAGAAAAGAAAAGGAAAAGGTAAGGTGGTGTCAGATGAATTTGCTGAACAAATTAGTGCAATAAGAATCACTAGAAAAACTGAAGTTGAAGTGGTTAGAGAACGAATCAATTTATAGAGAGAAAGAGAACAAAAGAAGAAAGCGGAGAAGAAAATGGAGCTGCAACTTTCTCTTTTATCCCAATTGATGACGAAAGATCACTTATCACCAGCCGAGCAAGAGATGAAAGACCATCTATTGGCATTGTTCAAATAATCAGTGTCATTTATTTTCATGTACTATTACTTTGTGCTTTATTTTTTTATTTTGTAAGTTTTTTTAATTTGTGTGATTTTATTTTATTTCATGTAATCTCAATTAGTTGTTTTAATTATGTCGGTGGAAATGCAAGATTTTTCTGCTTTATTTATTTATTTATTTTGTAGTGTAACATTATTAAAGTTATCTTTACTCATATGCATATCCAGAATGGAAATCAAATCACATTATACCCCTCCATTATTAAAATTATCTTTCTTCATATGCATATCCTAAGTGAGAATCAAATCACATGTCAAGTTGTACCCCTCCATTATTAAAGTTATTTTTGTTCACATGCATATCCCAAGTGGGAATCAAATCACATGTCAAGTTGTACCCCTCCATTATTAAAGTTATATTTGCTCACATGCATATCGTAAGTGAGAATCAAATCACATGCCAAGTTGTACCCCTCCATTATTAAAGTTATTTTTGTTCACATGCATATTTCAAGTGGGAATCAAGGGTACATTTCGTATAAATTATTTCCTATAAATAATACTTGAAACAACATCATACTTACATCAAACTCCTTATCTTTACTCCTCTCAAATATAATTACTACCCATTTGTCTTACCTATTCCAGTTTACAAATGTCTCTCAATGAAAATAACTCGGTAGATTCAGATTCAAGTTCAGATTCATTAAATTTGAATGATCTTGATGAATGGCAAGAACGGAATGTTCGGTAAAATTGTGAAATAGATCGTATGATCAAGGATATGGTCTTAAGCAATCTTAATATGATTGGAGGAGATTCCACTCCTAGAGCTACAAGAAGATATTGTGAAAGGGAACACGAGCTTGGTGAGGAACGCTTGATGAATGACTATTTTGTCGAAGGCCAACGTATACTCCCGAGATGTTCCGACGCAAATTTCGAATGAAAAAATCTGTATTCCTTCGTATAGTGGAGGCCGTCACTGTCAATGACGAATATTTTCAACAAAGACCTGATGCCACGGGTCGATTAAGTCTTTCCCCATTATAGAAATGTACTGGTGCTATGAGGGTGTTGGCTTATGGGACATCTACTGATGCAGTTGATGAATATTTACGCATGAGTGCAGCAGTAACAAGACAATCTCTCAATCATTTCGTTGAAGTCATCATTTCCTGCTTCGGTGAAGAGTACCTTAGAAAGCCTTCCGACGCAGATTTGGCAAGACTATTATATGTTGGTGAACAACGTGTTGAATATTTACGTATGAGTGCAGCAGTAACAAGACAATCTCTCAATCATTTCGCTGAAGCCATCATTTCCTGCTTCGGTGAAGAGTACTTTAGAAAGCCTTCCGACGCAGATTTGGCAAGGCTACTCTATGTTGGTGAACAACGTGGATTTGCGGGTATGATAGGTAGTATTGACTGTATGCATTGGGAATGGAAAAATTGTCCTGCTGCGTGGGCTGGGCAATATGTAGGAAGAAGTGGAAAATCAACCATCATTTTGGAAACTGTTGCATCATATTACTTGTGGATGTGACATGCTTTCTTTGGAACTCCAGGTACGTGCAATGATATTAATGTACTCCAACGCTTTCCAGTTTTTACAGATGTCTTGGAAGGTCGAGCTCCAAATGTTAGTTATGTCGTTAATGATTCGGAAAATAATAGAGCTTATTATCTAACTGATGGTATATATCCTTCATGGGCTGTATTTGTCAAGTCAATTACTTCTCCACTAACCTAAAAGCACAAATTGTTTGCTCAACACCAAGAGACTGTACGAAAAGATGTTGAACGAGCATTTGGAGTTCTACAGGCTCGTTTCGCATTTCTTAAACGTCCATGTTTTGTTTGGGATAAAGTTTCGATGGGAAAAATTATGATGACTTGTATCATCATGCACAATATGATAGTGGAGGATGAATGAGACACATACCAAAATTATTATGATCCGACTGAATTTTTAATGGATTGTCCCGTAAGTGATGATCAGGCCTTTCGATATTCTACTGAACGTATTGTAAGTTTATCCACTTATATGACTAATAGAGAACAACTTCGCAATAAAGAAGCTCATACCGCTCTTAAGAACGATTTGATTGAGCATATATGACAAAAATTCGGCACTATTCATTAAATATGTAATTTGCATCTTTTGCTTTGTTGTAATTTATGCATGTATTTGTAGCTCGATTTATTTATTTTCTTTTGTATTTCAATTCTTGTAATTTTAATATTTTTATTGGATGTTGTAATTTACTTTAACTGTAGTTTCAATTTTTTTTATTATAATTACGATTTTTTAAATATTGAATAATTGTATATATTTTTTAAATATTTAAAATATAATAAAAATTAATTATAGATATAATTGTTAAATTATAAAAGAAATAATTTATTAAATGTTGGTTGTGGTTGTGGATGGTCATTAATAAAGTATGAAAAAAATGAGATTTAATTGTAGTGTAAAATGTATATGTGAAAAAAAGAGAAATGAATTGTTTATTAATTGGTTATGGGTATAATTGGTTATTGATAAACATAACCTTAATTATATTTATTTTAACAGTTTCGATTCTCGAACATATGAGCTGATAAATATACAAAAATAAAGGCGGTTTTATAGGCCCCATAAAACGTCACCGTTTGTCGCTTTAGTTCACCAACAATGCCGACAGGTATGGTTCTCGACCCTAAACCCTCACATCTGGACCCACCACCGACGCGACCCAAACCGGAATCCGACCATTCTGCCGACGCCGACGATGATCTCTACTCTCGCCTCAAATTGCTGCAACGCCAGCTAGAGTTCATCGAAATTCAGGAAGAGTACGTAAAAGACGAGCTGAAAAACCTCCTCCGTGAGCTGCTGCGGTCGCAGGAGGAGGTGAAGAGGATTCAGTCGGTGCCGCTCGTCATCGGGCAGTTCATGGAGATGATTGATCAGAACAACGCCATCGTCGGGTCTACCACCGGGTCGAATTACTATGTTCGGATCCTCAGCACTATCAATCGCGAGCTTCTTAAACCCTCTGCCTCCATTGCGCTGCACCGACACTCTAATGCCCTCGTCGACGTGCTTCCGCCGGAGGCTGATTCCAGTATTTCTCTCCTCAGCCAGTCCGAGAGGCCCGATGTTAATTACAACGTAAGTTGATTTAGTCATTACTATTTGTTTTGGGGATTTTTTTTATGAGTGGTGTTTTGGGGGTTATTTTATTGTTGATGATGCTATTTTTTTTTTTTGGATTGTTAATTTCTAATTCTAAGAGTAGTTTTACCATGTGAGCTGATTTACATCCTATCCTGTTTTCTGGCTTAACTTATGAACGCACTCTACGAACTTTTATTTACTGTATCTGGAAGCAATTCATCAGGATTGTTGATTGAATAATTACTATCTGTTTTGGGAATTTTGGATTACAGTATTTAAGGGTTCTTTTAATACTGATGAATATGATACTATCATTCAATGCTCATTTTCTAGTTAGATTGTGAATTTATGATACTAAGAGTAATTTTACCATGTGAGCTGATTTATGAATCTATATTCATTAGATGCTATTTAATATTCTGTCCATACATCACATTTATCTTTGCACGAAAATGTTTTGGTTGATCGTCTTCCCCCACCCCTCAAAAGAACTGTATTTCTATGTCTCTTTTTTATAGGAACCATGTTTAGCTATCAATGTATTTTTATTATAAGGGTTCAAAATGAAGAATCTGTTTATTATTCTTTCAGGATATTGGAGGGTGTGACATTCAAAAGCAAGAAATACGTGAAGCTGTAGAGCTTCCTTTAACTCATCATGAGCTGTACCAACAGATTGGCATAGATCCTCCTCGTGGGGTCTTACTCTATGGTCCACCTGGGACTGGGAAAACTATGCTTGCCAAGGCTGTTGCTCATCACACAACTGCATCCTTCATTAGAGTTGTCGGCTCAGAATTTGTTCAAAAGTACTTGGGCGAGGTATGCTGTAGGATTTTTCGGTTTTATGTGTATGTGTATGCATCTTCTATTCTTCACACATTTGGGGAATTGATTCCCCTGCTTTTTGTAAGCAATTGTGTTTTCTCAGGTGTTTCATATGACCTGATAAATGATAACACTCTACTTTTATAAATTTCTGATGGGAACATGTTCATTGGTCACAAATATTATAAATAGTCCTTTGGAAACTAAGAATTGGGAATCAGCAGAATATTCTTTCGATTAAATTCTGACTGGTGGTTGGTTACTGGTGACACTTTAAAAACCCCATTTTCCCCTGGAAAAAGGACTCTCATTATTTTCTGTTTATTTAGTTTAAGATACAAATGAAGCTGATAAACCTGCATGCTATGATCACATCTCTAGATATCTCTGAATTGCGGGAGTGTATAAACAATATTTGTTGTTACCTTTCCCTTAAAATTGATTAAGTTGATTACAATACTTTAAATTTGTCAAATATATATGCAGGGTCCACGGATGGTCCGTGATGTTTTTCGTCTTGCTAAAGAAAACGCACCTGCAATAATTTTTATTGATGAGGTAGATGCGATAGCTACTGCAAGGTTTGATGCTCAAACTGGAGCTGATAGAGAGGTTCAGCGTATTCTCATGGAATTGTTGAATCAGGTAGGTATGAAGCTTAGATACAGGAAAATAATTGTAAAAAGACAATCAAGAGGGTTGAAAATTCCCTCTTTTTCGAAATGACATGTTACATTATAACTTGAATTTGGTTTCACTGCGTGCTTTTACAAAGAGTGCTATCCACAATGTTGCTTGTGTCATCCAGTTATATTTTAGTGATCAATTAGGTCTGTCCTCCACAGATGGATGGCTTTGACCAAACAGTTAATGTGAAGGTTATTATGGCAACAAATCGAGCTGACACATTAGATCCTGCCCTTCTCCGTCCAGGAAGACTTGATCGTAAAATTGAGTTTCCTTTGCCAGACAGACGGCAAAAGCGGCTCGTCTTTCAGGTGATGCTTGAGCACTTACGTTTGTCCTCCTTTGTGCTAAATGTTTTTTCACTAATAGTTAAAATTGCAAACTCACCAATTCTCCTCACCCCCCCCCCACCCCCTAACAAAAAAAATAAAGAAAAGAGAGAAAAAAAGATAATCCCCAGAGGCTGCGCATCTAAGAGAAGGAGAGCTCCCAGAGCCTTTTCTGCATCAAGTTAGAAGCAGATGTTTCGATTTCTCAGTGAATCTCTTCTTAGGTTGTTTTCTTGGAATACTGAGGTTGATCATGCAATAAACAAATGTGGTATCATGTGTAGGTTTGCACTGCTAAAATGAACTTAAGTGATGAGGTAGATTTGGAGGATTATGTGTCTCGTCCAGACAAAATTAGTGCTGCTGAGGTACATTTGACATGTTTCAATAATATCGAGTTTTCTTTTTTCAATATATGCCATCTCTTTGTTTAGGAGCAATGTTATTAAGAACAGACATGAGTGTTCTTAATGACCTCTTCTTTGAATCTAAGTATTTTAACCTTTCAGATTGCAGCCATATGCCAAGAAGCAGGCATGCATGCAGTGAGAAAGAATCGGTATGTTATACTCCCCAAAGATTTTGACAAGGGTTACAGATCTAATGTAAAGAAGCCTGACACCGATTTTGAATTCTACAAGTGATCATTAGAAGTCCTTGCTCGTAAATTTGAATAAAATGCATTCTCAACCACTTGAATCTCTCACTTTATCATACCCCGGCAACAAAGGGTGGGAGTTTCTGGTTATGTACTATACTAGCAAGTTGTTTTAGTTTAATTTTTGTGTATATGTCAAATGGTAGGCCTTTAAATCATTATAGTTACTTACACGAAACATATAAATTATCACCATCTATTCCATCATGCAAAGATGGAGCCCTTTATTTGCATTTGGGTAGAGTTATATATCATGGCTTTTATCATCATCATCATCATCTCTGTTTGGTATCTTGACTTTGCTTTATGCATGCTACCCCATTGGATTTCTTTGTGCCACGGTTCTAAATGTTATCTCTATAATGTGAAATATTTATTAACTTAGCATTTATTTGTAGAACAATTTTCAGAAATATCCGACATAAACTTAAATTTTAAGAAAATAAATATGTAAAATGGATTATATGTTTGAACTATGTATCTACGTTGACGACTTTCAGTTGGACTTTTTTATTAATATTGATATTGTAGCACTCATCCATTTTGAAAAGGTGCAATACAAAACCAAATAGAAAAATCAAAATTAGGGGAAATGTTACTATCAAAGGTCAGAAATGGGGCCTCTAATATTCTTTTGATGAGCAAATGAAATTAGGGAATTTTTGGGGTGACATTAATTCTTCCAAGAATGATTACACCAACCCCATTTTTTCTCATCATAACAATATTGCATGTGGAGGGATTATATTCGGATTATATAGATTCCCATAAAGTTTCTTATAAACTCAAAATTCGAAAACATTTTGACATAATCCAATCTTCTAACTTATGAATATTGCAAGTGCTGATTGTGTATTTTTCATAATTACATGTCATTTTTCTTATTAAATGTTGAATATAGTATATAGGCAATTGTCCTTTTTTATTTTCTAAATTCTTTTGCCTTTCTGTCTTTCTTCCATATCATCATGTCATCAAATTATTATCTTTTCTTGTAATGGCATAGAAATAAGACTATTTGGGCAATGAATTTAGAAATAAGATTCTTAGTTGTCTCATATCTGTTGGGCAAAATACCTATTTTCGTCTTCTATCACATTAGCATATACTATCTACATACATTTAAAAAAAAAAAAAAAACAATAACAGAGTGGTTGGGATCATAGATTTTATGAACCTTTTCACTTGAAATTATTCTGGAACTTATTATACCATGTTAAGTTTTATTTTAAAGAAATCATTAAAAATGTTTAAATAAAAAAAGATCGGTTGATATAGGGCTTTTAGAATGTCAAAAATGATAATTTTGCAATGTAAATGATTAGTTTTGAAAAAATCTGTGAAAATAAAATATTATTTTTGAATATAATATAGGATATCATTATACTTTGATAATAAAAGAATAATTACAAATTAGTATGAGGGGTGTGACAAAAATCCTCTCAAACTACCATATATATATATATATATATATATATATATATATTAAAATGGAGGCTTTTGTATTATGCTGTCTCTTTTTATTTGTCTTTCACCACTACTACCAATGACTGTTCTTCTGGTGAGCTTGGTTGTTGGACCTTCAGCTTCAATGGTTGCACTTCTTTGTTGCTTTATGCTAGGCAGGTATTCCATGCAATTTTTTTATTCTTTTAGAACTAAAGTTAAAGTTATATAAAAGTGAAACCCCTGAATTTGACTTTATTTTAATGCATGTCTCCATGTATCTCTTCTTATTTTTATTTTTTTGAAGTATAATTAATACATATATATATAAATAATAAAGAGAACGAACACATGGTAGGGACATGTTTAGTCCTTTCCTTATAATTTCTTCTTACCTAAACTCGATGATTTTATGTCACTCTCTAAATAAAAAAAATCAAAAAGAAAGAATTAGAACATCATCAAATTTGTACAAATTATTAGGACATTTTGGTTATTATTATTTTTTTTTTGGCTCATTATCTTTTAAGTAAGGAAAAATAATCATTTTGCCTATGGGTTTGCCTTTGTTTAAATATTTGGGCTTTTAAGAATCTAAATTTAACAATTTAAAGCTATAATGATGTGAAATGAGTTTAGGTTCTCCAATATACTATTTTTACGATCTTTCTAATTTTATGTGGATTTTTGTATGTAACAGTATTTTGAGCTAGAGAATATTAGATGATTAAAAGCAAAGCCCTCTAATTAAGTAAAAAGATATATTGGTATTCATTATTGTTTTATGAGGGTGACTAGATTGAAAGGCCATAGGGGTTTTAGATTAATCGATAATATTGGTCTAGTTTTAAATTTAATAATATATCAATAATTCTAAGCACCAACTCGACTACAATATAGATATTCATACATTCTAAGTGAATTAAAAACATATATAAATATAGATTATATCTTGTCATATTGCCCAAATGAATTCAAAATCAGCATGATTGCAGAGAGAGATAAGAAGAATGTTCCTTCATATTTAAACAAACAAATACTATAATTATACTTTTATAATTTGTTTGTTTGTGATGACACCCAACAAACCCTCAACAGTATTCACCCACCTCTTTTTGGACAATTTTTTTTTTATTTGTCTAACAATTGAGTACAAAAAATATTACATTTCAAATTTGAAATGCATGTGAAATCAGTTTTTTATATTTTTATATATACTTAGTTTTGAGAATCCACATCATCAGATCTCTTTTATTGTCTGTACAAGTATTTTTTTTAATATATAAATTAGAACTCAACAATATAAACATATAAAACATAACCATATATTTGTGTTTAACGATAGATTTATTATTTGGTTGCCACGTAATGACAACCCGATATTTATATATATATTGCCAAAACTATAACTACTCTTATATTTTATTTTACAACAAACATAAATAACATTCCATGAGGAATTTTAGGCTGGTATATATAGTCAAGAAATTGAAGAAAACTTTTATATGATTTCACTTTTAAGGTTGATGTCTTTTCAATCTAGCAATTTAAGAATTACGTGGTCTTATATGTACACATAAATTAACTTTGAGATTAAAATGAGTTGAATCTGATCTTATGTGTTGATAAAGTGTATAGACATCTTCAAGACTTCTGTCAATTAGAAGCATATTTTGTCATTTATTTTCTTCACAAAACTTTAGGCACATGTTTGATTAACAAAAGAAATTTATAAGTTTGTCCGTTTTAAGAATAAATAAACTAATTGAAAAAAATATAATTAGCTACAAGCCATTTCTTTGTAAATTCTATAATAATGTTGGTAATATATCATAATATTCAATGTATGACATGTGGTATATTTTTTTAAAAATTAATCGTCATTTTTCTTTTTTTTTTTTTTTTTTTTTCAAAATGTGATATGTATCACACATCCAACAATCTTAAGGTATTATCTATATGAGTAGAATTAGTTAAAGACTATGCTGGGGAACATTTTGTGCGATGATTTAGTGTATAAATTAGGGATGTTAGAAGGGTCGTGATTCGATGGATCTCTATCCCATTTAACTTTGCTCGTTTAATTCAAAATCATTTAGCTCGAAATTTATTAGGCAACCCGATGATTAATCAGTTCGTCCACTAAATTGAATTTGTTTTTATTTTTTTAACATTAGATTAGTCTTAAGTATATAAAATATAATACAAACTTTTGATTATATGTTTATTAACTTAAATTTGTTTTTTTTTCTTTTTCAAATTTAAATTATAAGAATTAAATATTGGAAACAAATTATATAATAATATAATATTTATAGACAATAGAATATTAAACATTTAACCGATAAATGAGCACAACTAGCAAGTGTACTCATATTATATTGCAATTGTAGTCATTTTTTAACGATTTTATCCATGAATTGCAGTAAGTATAAATTGTCTAGTGACTCTAATTTCACTGATGTTTTTGTAAAGAATAATCTGATGTCAAAAAACTATGTTGTAAAGTAATTTTCAAAGTTTTGAAACTTAAGCTTTCAAATATTTTGTCTTATGTCGTTATAATGGAATTATAAATTATGTAAAATTTTATTATTACAGATCATTTAATTATAAATGTTATGTATATTTTAATTTAAAATTTTATATTTAAAATATAAATATAATATTTTTTAATTAATAACATGATAATAATCCGTTTAACCAAAACTCGATAGGATTAGAGTTAGGTTTACAATATTAAAGATTCATTTAAATTAGCTCGTTTAATTCAAATTCCGTTTTAACCCGAAACCTATTAGGCTAGCCTAAAACCGCTCTAAACAACCCATTTAACAAATGATATATATATATATATATATATATATATATATTTATTTAGACATTTTATTGAAATGGGGAAGGTTAGAAGAGGAAGAAATAAATGACAACCATATATGTCTTCTCTCCTTAAATAGTAACTAATTTGTTGGTGGTATTAATTTTTGGATAGAGAAAATCAAAATGGGGGGACATATTACTATTACTAACTAATGTACACGTGATCTACGTGTCACCTTTCGTGATTTCTTTTATTCTCTTCCCTTTCACTTTCTTTTTATTTCTACTTTGCCATTTTCACTATACAACAACAATATATTTAATTTTCCTTATTTTTAAATTATGATGGTGATTCAATTTTTTTTAATTAAAGGTCTCAATTAATTATTCTGGGCTCTGTTCTGGCGATATAATTATATAAAGAAACATTTCTTATCACCTTAATTTCAAATAACGGTGTTCATGTATGTAAAGATACATACTGAATTTTTGAATGGCAATTTAAGCTTTCATTTTAGAATCTAACATTTTTAATTTGTATTTTATTTTATCAGTACATTATAGCACAAAGATAGGCATACTTCTATCTTTCAGTAATTTTAATATTGAATATAACATTTTCTTATTTTAAAAACTAAGTGTGGGATTGAAGTATGTTAATTTAGTATACATTTAATAAAAAACATATATTGAATTATAAATTAAAAACTATATTAATATAGTAACAAGTCTATTTTTATAGGACGGATGGAGTAATATCATTGATATGTGTTTATAGTAATACTTATTCCTAGTAAATTTATTAGAAACAAGTCCTTGATTCTATTATTTATTTATAATTACTCATTTTATATTTATATTGTCATAAGAATAGTTGTTCCCTTTGACGTATAAAAAAAATTAAATGGATAGATAACATTGAGGAATATATATCTGGTGTTAGGTAGAATATTTTAAAAAAGTTCATTCGATATGTAACGATCTAATAAATAATTCATTAATTAAAAAAGTTTTAAAAGGTATGGGATCCGATGCTGTTGACTTATATTTGAATTTTGTCAAACCATTTCTAAACTCTCAACCTTTCAGAATTGATTGATTTTGCTATGGAGGTCAAACGAATTTACTTTTTTGCCCCTTCAGTCGTTTTAAGGCTCTTTTGGCAAACTTGAGTGTATATATATATATATATATTCATGTAAAAAAATTTATTAAATGATAATAATAATGATGATAATTTGGAGCAATTTGCTGTTTTTTCTCCTTGTCCATCTTTAGTTTTTGAATTTCATCAATTTGTTGAAAGCCAAACAACTTCGTAACAAGTGGTAGGAAAAGCACATATTTGGCCCCTCCAGTTTTATTTTTTAAAAATTTCCAATAGATATTTGTATTTATTTAAAGATATTGAGTTTTATACATATTAAATTTAATTTCAGACATTATTTTAAAATGAAACGAATATAATGTTAGTTAGTTATGAGGAACACACAAAATTATATGTTCTTTTTAAATTGTATTCAACCAAACAATTTGGATGGTCGTTGACAATTATTCTACTGTGTCGTACTTTGAGATAATCATGTCTTAATCTAGTAATTGACATACGCTAATCAATTGATTGGATTATTGTTAGGTAATACCAGTGCTCAAATATTTGCATATATATTGCCCATCAAATTTCAATTCTAAACTCAAGACTTACAATACGAGTTCAAAATAAAATTTAATTTTTCGTAATTTTGATAGTAATACTAAATTATTCAGTTTTAAAATTGATTTTCAGATAAAATTCACGATTTATGTGATAATAATTTAAGAGGGTCAAATTGTCATATCAGATTAGTGAGATGTTACTTTGTAACTGGATTTAAGAAAAACAAAGGTTGTTTTTTTCCATCATGTTAAAAAGGGAAAACCTTTTTCTTAATTTTCTCTCTCTTACTAAAGACAAGTCTACCCACAATAAGTGGTTGAATCACTGAGTCTAGCTCACCCCACCCCCCTCACTCTCTTCATTTTTTATATCCATTTCCAGCTCATTCTCAATCTAAAAGCTGCACAAACTTCAGCTGAGAATTGTTTCTTGGTGCATTTATGCTCTTGGATCTTCGATCTTCCATTAATGGTGTGAACTCTTGACTAAAATGCGCTTGCCAATGCTGCTTCTATCCACAAATGTCCTCTCTCTTTCTGCTCCATTCATATACTTCACTCTGAAGATCCAAAGAAGCAGCAGCTCCACTGTTGACTCTCTACTTCACCATTCTTCATAAACCCCCCACCAAATTCTGGAATTTGCACTTAAGAGTCAACACATTTTCTGGGCTCAGAGGGATGTTTCAAGGTAATCTTGCAAACCCTTATCTCTAATTGTGTGTGTGTGTATGATTTTTTTTTTTTGGTGGTGTTTCTTGTTTTATGAAAAATTGTTTAGTTCTTGGCGTGGAAGCTTTTATGGCAGATCTGAGCCAGTGGAGATTTGTACTTGCTGTGGATTTTGTAATGTTGGTGTTTTATTTACTGCATTTGATGCAATTGAAGTCTGTTTGTTATTCTGTGCCTATTAAGTTTAGTAATGTAAGCTTAGAAATCTTGTTTATCACTATAAAGATTATTCAGATTTGGGTTGTTTTTCAACCAACCAAAAGCACATTTTTATATCTGGGATTATTTTTTAAAGAAAGTTATCTAGGACTCTCTCTGCTTGGTGGATGAAGAAATTCATGGAAATTTGACTCCAAAGATCTCCAATTACTGTAGGAATTCTTTTCTGTGTTTCTTTTTTTGGAATTCAGGAATGATAATTAAGTATGTGACTGATCATAAGTGTGGAAGTCCAATTTGTTACCTGATTTTTTGGTCTGAATTGGGAAACTACTCTTCATCTAAAATTTATTTAATGATTGAGTCTCCTTTTGTTTGCCACTACCAGCATCTCTTAATCCACTTTCTTGTAAGTTAAGCTTGTTTGATTACTCTAGAAGCTAGAAGATTAATGGAAAAGGAGACATGTCTTTGCCTTTTCCTCTCCACGCCTTTCTTTAAGTTTTGTTTCCTTTTCATCAGTTAAAGAACTTCTTTTAGTAGGGATCCCAACAATGTGGCTTTGCTTTTGGTGTGTGGAGCGTTGTTAAGACCTCATTAACTTCTACTAGAGCTTTTTTTGTCAGCAATATATTCAACTTCCCAAAGAAAGCCCCTTCTTTTTGTCACCTGATATAAAGATTTATTGTCTTTTGTTGAAAGTGCTTTATCGTATGAGGTATGTCTTGACTGTCTTTGTGAAAGAGAAGTCATAATCACTGTGGTAATGAAGTAATTTAGTGGAATACAATTCACATTTTGCTGGAAACTTTTTCTGCTCAAAATTCGATTGGATCTAGTTTCATATTTATACATGTGCATGAAAAGTTCTTCAATTTAAATTGATTAGGTACGAGCAAACTTTTTTATGTGTAGTCTATTTTCTTCACTTTGTATTTGTCTGTTATTATCCACATAAATCTGTCTTTTGTTTCTTCTACTTTTGTGAATACTATGAACTCATAAATTAATTATGCACTCTTCCTCAGGAAAACCGCGATCCCTGCCACATAATGCTTCAGTGGATTTTCTCATGAAACACTTTTCTGCTCATGTAATCCTATATTCCCTCTTTCTAATTGTGGGTCTTCTTCCACTGGCTTGTGGTGACTTGAGCTCAGATAGACAAGCCCTGCTCGCATTTTCTACTGCCGTACCTCATGGCAGAAAGCTCAATTGGAATCCTGCTTCTCCTATCTGCACATCGTGGATAGGGATCAACTGTAGTACAGATGGCACAAGTGTGATTGGTCTTCGCCTTCCTGGGGTTGGACTTACTGGTCCGATTCCCACAGACACTATCGGCAAGTTGGAATCCTTGATGGTTCTCAGCCTTCGAGCCAATCGCCTCAGTGGTAATCTGCCTTCCGATATCCTTTCACTCCCTTCACTTCACTACCTCTTCCTCCAAAATAATAACTTTTCTGGTGCTATTCCGGCCTCACTTTCTCCTCAACTTAGTGTTTTGGATCTCTCGTTTAATTCATTGACTGGGAGCATTCCACTAACTTTTCGGAATTTGACTCGACTTACGGCATTGAACCTTCAAAACAATTCACTTTCCGGACCTATTCCTGATCTTGGCCTACTACATCTCAGACGTTTCAACCTTAGCTACAACCATCTTAATGGAAGTATCCCTTCTTCTCTACTTAAGTTTCCGAATTCTTCATTCATTGGGAACTTTTTATGTGGGCCACCTCTGAGTCCTTGTTCCCCCGTCCCTCCACCTTCCCCTTCCCCCAGTCCATTGTTTCCGCCTTCAGGCATCCCTCAAAGACAAACCTCCTCAAAGAAACTTTCTTTGGGAGCTATAATTGCTATTGCAGTGGGAGGAGCTGTACTATTGCTTCTTATAGCTCTTGTTCTATTTTTGTGCTGCTTTAAGAGAAAGCAGAACGATGATGGTGCCGGCCCGAAAGTTAAGTCTTCTGGTGTAGGAAGGACCGAGAAACCGAGTGAAGAGTTTGGCAGCGGGGTGCAAGAACCAGAGAAGAACAAATTAGTTTTCTTTGAAGGGTGTTCTTACAACTTTGATCTCGAGGATCTATTGAGGGCCTCAGCCGAAGTACTGGGTAAGGGCAGTTTCGGGACTGCATACAAGGCAGTCTTGGAGGAGTCGACAACAGTTGTCGTGAAAAGGTTGAAAGAAGTAATTGTGGGTAAGAAAGACTTCGAACAGCAAATGGAGATAGTTGGCAGAGTCGGACAACATCCAAATATCGTGCCTTTACGTGCCTATTATTACTCAAAGGATGAAAAGCTCCTTGTCTATGATTACTATCCAAATGGTAGCTTGGCAAGCCTTTTGCATGGTATTGACTTACACTCTCTCCAATTTCCTATCTAACATATTTCTTGATCTCTACAAATGCATCTCTTTTAAGTCTTGAAGATGACACCTTATATCGATGTTTTATGCGCTTTCAACCAAACAGGAAACAAGACAGGTGGAAGAAGCCCATTGGACTGGGATTCAAGACTCAAAATATCCCTAGGAGCAGCAAGAGGAATAGCTCATGCACAGGCTGTTGGTGGAGCAAAATTCACTCATGGAAACATCAAGTCCTCCAATGTCCTCCTCAACCAAGATCTTGATGGCTGTGTCTCCGATTTCGGCTTAGCCCCTCTCATGAACTATCCTGCCACGGCATCCCGGCAAGCAGGATATCGAGCCCCGGAGGTGATTGAGACGAGAAAACACACTCATAAATCGGATGTGTATAGCTTTGGAGTCATCCTACTGGAAATGCTGACGGGGAAACAACCAATCCAATCTCCGAGCCGGGATGACATTGTCGATCTTCCCAGGTGGGTCCAGTCGGTCGTCCGCGAAGAATGGACGGCCGAGGTGTTCGACGTGGAGCTAATGAGATTCCAAAACATTGAAGAAGAGATGGTTCAGATGCTGCAGATTGCAATGGCATGTGTTGGAAAGGTGCCGGAGATGCGTCCGAGCATGGATGAAGTAGTTAGAATGATCGAAGAGGTACGGCAATCTGACTCGGAGAACCGGCCATCGTCCGATGAGAATAAATCCAAGGATTCAAATGTGCAAACCCCTTGATGTTGCTAAAGCCATTACAGGTTCTTATGTATCTTGTTCTGACTTCAGACAAACCTCATCTGATTCAACAACCCTATTTGATTTTTACATGCCTTAATGGTGCTTGTGTGAATGTTTCAATCAGTAAATTTCCTAGCTAGGACAACTTTTCAAGTGCTGTTGTTTCGTTGTACACCATTCCATTATTTGTTATCATTACTACCAGTTTACACAACTGCCTATGAATCTTTATTTGGGGTTTATAAAAGTGTTTGGAAAACTATTTTTGCTTCATTAGCACGTATAGATCAATTCAAATTAAGTAAAAAAATAATATAAATATCTTATACATAACATATTTAGATTAGAGTTCTAATTATAATGAGATTCTATAAAATTTAAAATTAATTAGGATTCTATAAAATTTTAAATTAGTTAGAATTCTAATATATAATTGTTTAAATATGAAAATCCTAAATTATTATGATGATCTTAAATAATAATTTTTAATAGGGATATATTCGGTGATCCATATTTTGTAAGAAACTTCCACACTTTTATATAGGTAATATATATATATATATATATATATATATATATATATATATATATATATATAAACAGAACCACAATAATTTAAAGATTTTTAACAAAAATTAAAAAAAAAATCATTTTTTAAATATTTTTAACAAAAATTAAAAAAGAAAATCATTTTTTACACATGCTGGAGAATATTTTCTTCAATAACAAAAAAAAAAAAAACCTTCTTCTGACAACCTATTCTTGTATATAATTATGAGTCTGGTTATCCACACCCCATCATTTTCTAAACACTCCCCAATTTTTAAATACACCCATCAAAATATAAAAATAACTTAAAATTTTCTAAACACACCCCACAATATTACAAAAATACATTTTATTATTAAACATTTAAATAAAAGCATAAAATCTGATTATTAAAAAAAATAGATACAGGTGTATCGAAGCAGCTTTTCATGACCATCGTCTCTCTTAAAAACCCACCAGACAACCACCATCATCTCTCTCATAGCCAAACAGATGTGAAAATATGAAATCGATGGATGATGAAGAGAATCTTCTTATAACTAATAATGGGTACAAGAAGTTAGGATTAATGGTGTAAATGGTAAAAGAGTTACCGCTGAAAGTAGAGAAAATCGAAGGGTGGACTCGGTTGTTCGGCTCTAATTCATTTATTTCGTTGCTTATGGTTTGTCCACTTGTGGTTGAACTCATTCGCAGCGTGTTCGACTCTAAGAGTGGGCTCGGTTGTGTTCGGCTCTGGTTCGTTGATTTTATTGCCTATGGTTCGACCACTTTTGGTCGAACTTATCGCAGTATGTTCGACCGATTGTGGTTGGACTTTGGACATTCTATGCGCTAAGTAACTGTGGAATTGAGAACGAGTTTTTCGGTTAATAATTGATCTATAAATCTCTTTTTTTTTTTTTTTTTCTTTTGATTAATAACAATAGTTGCGCGTATGTGAGTTGTGAAGAATAAAGGTTTATAATTTTGAAGATAAAGATGTGTGTAATAGATGTAAGGTGTCTCTATGTGTAAGTTATTGAGCAGATGATAAAGTCTGCGCCTAATTATAAAGAAGAAGATAAAGACTGATTATTTAGTGGATGCTGATAAAGGTATTTAGGTATTTTTATATATATTTATTTATCATTTATTTTAAATAGGATGTGTATATCCTCACCCAATAATTATAAAACTTAGGAACAAAATAATGGACATAAATTATGTAAAATAAATTAAGATGATTACCTGGCATTAATTAGATGCATGTAGCAAATTTTTATTATTATATTTGTATTTTCATTCATATTTTTATAATAGTATATTATGTCACAGAGTTGATGTCATTTGCTGACATTTGCATGCATTGGACTAGATAAAATTATAATAGGATCATGTCACACAGTTTTCTTTTTCTTTTCTTTAAAAAAAAAAACCTAAATAAAATTATAATTTTTTTTACTATCTGAATTTTAAAATATTAGGTTATACGTTAAATATTTTTATATATAATTTAATAATTTTGAAATTAAAATATTGATAATAATATTTGTTATAATTTATGTCATTCAAAAGTAGTGTCATTTTTCTCTTAAGTTCGTAATTTTATTTCATAAATAAATTATAACATACTTGTTATACTTTATAAACAAAATTTTAAAAACATAATTTGTCCTTTATTAAATATATATAATAAAAGAAATGAATTTGCATGAAAAGAGAAACCATGAAAATGGAGGATTTATTTTCCACCCTGCTTTTGCGGGTGACCCCTGAGGCTGAGGGCAAGGAAAAAATTGCGGTTCTCCTGAATTCAACACAAAATCATATCACCTCCAAAACTCTGATTGCCATTCCACTGCGTGTTGTCGTTCTTCTCTGCAATGGCGGGCTCTACTCTTAAAGCCAATCAGCTCCCATTGCAGAAGAGCCTGAGCCGCCGCGTTTCTTTCAACGAAGCCAGCCTCCGCTGCCGCCGCGACGACAGCGACACGGAATCACAATCCGATGGCGGCTGCCAGCGCCGCCACCTGTTCAGCGCCATTTGCGACAGCTGCTGCTTCTGGATCTCCTTGTTTCTAGGTTTCCTCCTGTTCGTACTCATCCTCTTCGGCAGTATATATTTCGCCTACCTCAAATCGAACCTCCCCGAAGTCCGAGCCCAGAAGCTCGATGTCTACTGGATCGACGTCGTTTCGACGAACCAGGGCACATTGTTGACGGCGGAGTTCGGCGTGCTCCTCAACACGACCAACGAGAGCAGCAAGACGGAGCTGATTTACAGCGGGATGAGCGCCAAATTTAGGTCGTCGGGGATCGACTTTGGGAAATTCCAATTGGAGGATCTGAATCAGCCTCCGAACAATTCGACGCTGCTGAAAGTGGAGGCGGCGATTCGGAATCTGACGGTGGAAGACGCGGCGGCGAATGAGCTGCACGACAACTCGAAGATACACATGTTGGTGATCGATGTGGAGGTGAGGGGGAGAATCGATCTGTTTGAGGAAGGCAAAAGGATCAATGGCTTCCCCTTCAAGATCGATTGCTCTGCAATCGATCAATCCGAAATTGACAATGGACATGCACCTAAATGCGATACTTATTTGACTCCTTTGCAGTAAGTCTTGGTAGAATTGATTCAATGCTCTCTGCAATTCCTCCATGGTTTTGGCTCTCAACTCATAATCTTATATGATTTAACTTGGTGCAGTTGAACAAGTAGCAATGAAAATACTCGTGGGGGTACAATCGTCATTTCAAGTTTTGGAGCAATAGAGTTGGTCTTCCTAGCAAATTTTAGACCTTGATTGACTCGTCACCACGCTCTTCTGCCTCTTAATGTAATTTATTGATTTTTTCTGTCCTACCTGTTAATTATCTAATTTTATTTAAAACTATAACATTTTAACTAGTATTTAGGGAATTAACTTATGCTCATTGTGAAAGTTGAAAGTCAAATGTATGAGTTTGACCTACGTTAGTAGTTCGTGACTTTATACAAGTTGATAAGTTATTCAGTTTTATTTTTCTCTACAAGCTTGATAGTGATTAAAAAATATCATAATCAAATTTAATAATATTTTGTTAGGGTGGTAATTGTTTTAGAATTATCAATTTATTTATATAAATTGATATGATTATAATCAATTTATCAAAATTGATAAAAACTAATAATTCACTTGAGCTAGCATGGGGATCTAGTTGCAATTTATATTAGTTATTTAACTCGCTGCTCGATACTAACTCAAAGAGTAATATCTGAAATAATATTATAAAATATATCCTTTGTAAAACATCAACAATTAACTGATACTATTTGACATCATTCAATTAATTATTTATTCCCTTGACTTGTACATTTAGCTAATGTATCAATTGCATTAATGTATCCGCCACTCACTTTATACATTCAAATTTGGCACATGAATAAGTCGAATAAATTAATTTAAAATTTTAATTATTTATTCGATTTATTTGATGTTATAGCTATGAGTTTATACTTCCGATTCAAATTCCTTATTTAACGGATAATTTTTAAGTTTCTCATAATTTATGAAAATTTTGATATTCTACTGTGTTAGCTGTATTAGAAATTAAATGGATACAACATATTTATGGTAATTGTAATCATTAAAATTGATATTCATATATATAAATACTAATTAGATTAATGTTCGAAATCTTAATTATGATATGACTTATAAAACAATTCCACAATTTGAAAGGAAAAATTGACATTTCTTGATTCATGGTCTTTATTATTATTTGTTTTGTGGTTTAAATTTATAGAATAGCTCTCATATTAAATCGGAAGATTAATAGTGTCGTCACACAATTTGTAGATTTAACCACATTTGAATACAAATTAAAACAAAATAAAAGAGAGTATCAATTTTTTTTATTACTTGAAATTAAAATAGAACATATTTATAAATTGATTTTTAAAATTCACTGCTTACACTAGTTTTCAATTTGATCGAAGATATAAATTCGGAACCAAGTTAGTTTACAACATTATCAGCTAGCCTTCTTTATTCTAGCGTCGAGATTTAGCCCAGTGATAAATTATATGACTGATTCGTGATTTATGTATTAATCATGCGTACTCATTTTCGATATATTTTCAACCTCCATAAGATGTATAGAACAAATATTATGTTAGTATGTTTGAATTTATTAAAATTGTTATAAATTTATAATTTTCTATATATATATTAATGTAAATTGTATACGTATTAACCAAAAAATTCAATGTTGTATCTTTTAGAATTCGAGGGTTCAAATGTTATAAAGAAGTTTTTCGGTTCTAAAACGAAATTTTATTTAGAAATAATTACTGTATAATTTAGGGAATTTGAAATGTAGAAGAAAGCTGGTGCCATTCATACCCGTTGAACAGAGCAACGTATAAAGCTGTAGAAATGGCGTTGATTGCACGCCAAATTCTTTAATTGCGACTCTCCACATGGAATTTTCTAGAACATTTATGGACCCCCCCACTGCAATTACTTCACGAATCTGACCTATTATAAATAAATTATTCTTTCCTTCTCAATCCTTTCTTCCATTCTTGATTATTGGCTCAACTATTCTGCTTGTTTTTTTTCTTTCTGAATCAGGTATCTCTTTTCCCGTTGGGTTTGATTTTGATGTGAAAAACATGTTTGTGCTGAATTTTTGTTTGTGTTAATTTTCGGTTTCATGGAGATGGGTTTGGGATCTTTGGAATTATGCGTTAATTGTTGATGTTGTTGGCTTGAATTTTGCTGTGAGATTATGAGGATCTTTGTTTGTTGGTAGGTTTAGGGTTCTATTGTGAAGGTGAAAAGGGGTTTTAATGGCGTCGAAGAGGATACTGAAGGAGCTCAAGGATTTGCAGAAGGATCCTCCAACGTCCTGCAGTGCTGGTATGCTTGCTTATATTTGAATTTAGCTATCATTTTGTAGATTTAGTTCCAAGTCAAAGTTTTGTTGATTTTTTCTGGACAATAGTATGTTTGAAAAAAAAAAAATTTGTTGCATGATTGTTGCAGAGGTTGCTTTCTGAGCTTCAAACAAACTGTTATCATGTAGTGATTTTGATAGATATATTTTGTTGCAGTTCTTGCTTTAGGTGATTTGTGAGTTGAGAATGTGTTCAGGTTGGTTTTGTGCCTTATGTGAGTATTAGTTGTGATTTGTGAATACCAATTGCTAATGAGGATCAAGTATACTAACTTCCAAATTAGATGGCTTGACTGCAATTTTGCTGTTAAGTTTTGGTTGAAATGTTGGCTAGGATGCTTACAAGTCGTTACTTTTGTTTCCGACGTTGGATGTTGCAAGAGTTGACGATGATGTCTGGATGTGTTTCCTATGTCTCTCTTCCATGTTATTATAAACTAGCTACATTAAGTGGTTTGAATCTTGTGTGTGAGTACCTCTTTAGTTGGATCTTATCAGGTATTTGTACTTTGGATGCTCACTTATCGCTTCTGAGAATGAAAAAGTTTTCTGTCGAAGTTCCTATTACTATCATGTATATATTATCCTCCTTGTAGTTTCTTTCTGCTTTGTTTGACTTCTATCATCTAATGAAATGTAGGTCCTGTCGCCGAAGATATGTTTCATTGGCAAGCCACGATAATGGGGCCCACTGATAGCCCATACACGGGCGGTGTATTTTTAGTTTCGATTCATTTCCCTCCTGATTATCCTTTTAAACCGCCAAAGGTATGACTTTATTTTGATTAGTTTCAAACCATTTAGGTGCTATTTATCGTGTTAGCTTCTGATAGGTATTTATCGTGTTAATTATTACAGGTTGCTTTCAGGACAAAGGTATTTCACCCTAACATCAATAGCAATGGAAGCATTTGTCTTGATATTCTGAAAGAGCAGTGGAGCCCTGCCTTGACTATTTCCAAGGTATTGACCACTTCTTTTTTTCGCTTAACTTTTCAAGATGTTTATGAACATGACATTTAAAACTGGTGGACCATATGAGTATATGACAATGGTGCAAAATCCTGATAACTTAACATTCTTCTTCATGGCTGACCCAATGGTAGGTCCTGCTGTCCATCTGCTCTTTGTTGACGGACCCAAATCCAGATGACCCATTGGTGCCCGAAATTGCTCATATGTACAAGGCAGACAGATCCAAATACGAGTCTACAGCCCGAAGCTGGACGCAGAAGTATGCCATGGGATGATGCTGGACAAGTAACCCAAAAAGCTTTGCAACAACTCCCATGGTCTTCATGTTCTTCATTTGGATAAATAAGTATTGGTGTGGTACTTTATTAACTCTTGGTTTAAACTTGGGAATATACTCAATCTCTCAGTTTGTGAATATACTCTTCGAAGATTGTTAGCTAGAAGTTATTGTTTTCTGTCATATGTGTGACATTCTAACACAATCCATTATCATCGTATTCAAAACTTGATTACAGGAAACAGAGAGAACACTGGTTCATGGCCAGGTAATGTGGACACTTATTGATAACTTTATCATTGGCATCAACCTATATTACTTGTATTTTTTAGAAGAATGCGATAAACAGCAATGATATTGTGATAATCGGAGCTGAGCTTAATCTGAAGCCCTGAGAACTGTATTTACTGACGCCTGTAAAACCTGTAAGAAAACGGGGTTAATTAGCTTTCCATTGGATTGGATGTTTTCGTTCCTGTGAAGTGTAGCATCTACAAAACGTGTTCTTTTAGGTGTACCTTGAGTTGGATTGCAGCCATTGTTGATGGTATCGTTGAGATCTTTGACAGTAGCATAGTTGGCGAACCTGTAGTCTTTCTTGACCTCATTAAGGCAGGTGAGCAACAACCTTGTGTGATCTGCGCAGCCGCCTGGCTTGCAGAACTTTTGGCCTTGGTCATGGGTTACGTTTAGCCAACCCGAGTTGGTTAGTGTATAGTTGAACTTGTCCTGGCATGAAGTGGATGTCTGAAAGGTTTATTGGGTTAGTTCATTCTGTGTGATGGAAGGATTTGATCTGATAAGAGGGCTTCAGGAATGGATTTAGATAACTTGGTACGATATGTGTTTTGATCAGAAGAAATCACTTTAACAATGGTATAATCAGAAAATGAGTAAAATGTAAATTTGATTTTATTAGTTAAAAATTAAGTTCAGAAATATAGGATGGATATATTACTTAATGCATAATTATTGTGTAAATCCATGATAACTACTGCACTTAAGGTATCACAAATTGGAAAAAAAAAAAAGGTAGAGAAGAATTACTACATTTTGCAGGCAATATTCAGCACTTCTCCATTCTTGGAGTGGACTTAAATTCTGATTGGCTGTGGGGTATGTTGTGTCTGCACCCAAATAATATTGCAATTTTAAACATGTTAGTAGGCCATACAACATTGGAACAAACAATAAATTAGTTCTTGCATTCCAGCATTAGAACTAGTAAATTTTGGATCATGATTGGATTTGTAAGAAGGCATAAAGATGATGAGTAAAAGGAAAATAGGAAGAAAATTAGAATTACTCTCTGCTTTGGGAGTGGGAAGGAGAATTGATATGATAAGAAGTAGGGCAACCCTGCTTAGGTTCTGCCATTGTTGTCCCATGTTTTTTCTTCTTGTGCTAATTGAATGAGTGTTAGATGTTCCATGTCATGATTATGTGCATATATACAAGTATAGCAAAGGAAAACATCGTTGTCCAAAAACTAGGAATTCTTAATAAAATGGGATATCCTGAGAATACATAGATATATATGTGATGGAGATAAGACCTATGTCATCAGGATATACAACCAACTAAACTGCCAGATCAAGAGCCGATTCAACTAAAGGACAACTCCTATAAGCTAAGGTACAATGCGCTATTAATATCACACCTAATATGAATTATTTAAATCTAAATTAAACAATCACCATTCTTCATATATTTGATCATTCTAGTATCCATCTTTGAGGTTTAGAGCATAAATACGTGGTTTTATCGATAAATGATATATTGAGTGTATAAAAAAGAAAAAAAAATGTGAATGAGATAGATATGTCTAAAATAAATTTTGGAACCAAGAGTTGTATACTCAAGGAATCCAAATTGTTATAAGCAACAACGAACTCACACTCTGCGAAGACCACTAACTCACCTTAAAATTACTTAAAAGTTATGTTATGGAGCTTTGTACAAGGTTTTATTGGCTTAACCAACGGTTCGGTTGAGTCAACTCACTTGAGTTGGACATCAACTCGAATACGAATTGGGAATAAATGGATCCTTGATGGGCCCTTTGGGCTTTGTTATCTTAATTTAGAGCCCATCAATATCTAACCCTCAGCCTAATGATTTACTTCTTGGCTAATGTCCAATATTCTACAGTCCATTATGCTACTCGATATCCTCAATTGATAACCCAACAATGAGACACTACTAAAATGAAAAGCAATAACTCACTTTATTGATAATATGGTCATGTATTCAGATTCCATGAAATTTATGATTATTAAAGTTCAACATGATGTATTCTTGTATTACTTTTTACATTTAATTAAATATGATCTTTTGTTTTCTTATTTAAATAGTTTAAATACATTTATAAATTGAAGGATAAATGAGAAAGGATTCGAACTCATAACAGGAATTGGAAATTAATATATTATTTGGTATTTATGGATCAAATTAACAAAGAACGGATTCAATTCTTACCTTAATATGGCATTCTATGTCAAAATTACTATACACATAATCAATCATTATTGTAACTTGCTTTTAAAAAAAAAAAAAATCTGAAATTTGAATTCAATATTAGTCGTTCGAAATATTAAATTTATCAAAATTATTGTTATTAAGTGTCATCACACAATTATAATATTTATTCCAAGTGCCGGTTTTTTTCATCTACCAAGAAATTGATAGAATTTATTTTATTGAATCTCTCTTTTTTAGTCAGTGTGAACAGTTGTATAAAAAAATTATGTTTACTTCGTTAAGCTAAGGGAATTGTAACAGAAGATAAAATTAGAGAATTAATAATTATTATGATCTTACTTAAGTGGTAGAGTAATTTTCAAGATTATAAGGTTGGATTTATGTAGAATTTTTATGAAATCTTCTCACGAAATTATATTTGTAAAATAATTTATATAAGTTTTTTATAAGATTTAAATGTGTAAACATTTATAAAATCATGACCACCTCATGTCTAACTGATGCATGTCTTTGGTTATATGATCAACCGGCTTCATTAAAATTTAATTTAATTAACAATCCAATAAATTAATTAAAAACAAAATTTTAACTTAACAAAAATTTAAATAAATTTAAGCAATAGTGTCTCTCATTCAACGCAATTTATTTAGACTTGGAGTTTCGATTCAAACCTCACCTATATCGACCTACTCTAATAGCAACATTTCATTGATTATTAACTTATCATTGTAGCTCATGAATTTTTTCTTTAGTTAATAATTGAATATTAAAATTCAAGACGTGATGATAAATAACTATATATTTACTAAAACAAAAGTCAATAATCATTCAAAAAGATGTGCCAGGTGGTTACCCTCGGATGGGCAACCAATTTTGGCACTACATGTCACCACCTAATGAAAAATAAATTTTATAAATTCGAACGCTCCTAATTATTGCAGTGATTTAATAAAAACTTATATAGTCTAAGGGTGAAAGTAAATTCTATGCGTGCGAATTATGTTTGGATAAATTTGAATGAGCCTTCGAGTTATTAAATCTATAAAATAATTATATTGTAAAATGGAAACATAGTAATTAGTATATATAATACTATAAATTTATAATCCCCACACCGTTTTCATATAAAGAGCACTATTAACAAATAAATACTATAAGTTGTTTTTTGTTGTTGTATAGGCTACATACTCAAGCAGTTTGAATTTTTTTTGTTTTTAATTAATTTATGATTCTTTGTAAAAACCTAATTAGTAATCACATTATGCACTACATCTACATACACCTAAATCAATTTGGGAGAGAAAGAGAGATTTGTGATCAATGTTATTTTTCCTCAAAATAGAGGGTTATATTTTTAAAAAATTAGGCCACAATTCAAGGAAATTTGATGTACAAAATGAAGAAAAAACTTAATGGAAAGTGACATTAATTAAAGGGAGCAAGCTATATAGCCCTTTGCCGGCCCTCCACACAACTAATTAAGAGCACATTAAAACTGATCAATTATTTTCAAATTATATCCACACATATATGCATAATGCATGCTATTACTTGACTTTAAATTAGTCTATATTTTGTTAAACATTGAACCTCTAATAAATAAACTTTACACTTTTAGTCAATCAACATCAAATTAGGACAAAAATAAGAAGAAGAAGAAATTGTCCCTACATTTGAATGAAATATAACCATAAAGCAATAAGATGCACTTTTCAATAAAATTTAACCAGGGAAGGACTTGATTGGGAGAGACAATGGCCACCCTTGACAAAATATATAATTGCATAAACTTATACTTAAGTTTCATATAAATCTAATAGAAGGTCACAATTTTTAAAATAATAATAATATTCAAAAGTGCAGCCACATCAATTGTTTGAAGGGTGTTATTAGCTGATAAATAAATATTTTGATAATAAAAAATATATATATTTTGTGTTTTTATATAGTGATAGTGTTATCCTGTAAAAATGTTTTTAGGAAGAAAGAGATTGAGTGAAAGACTGATCAGGTGGGTCTCAACACAATAACCTTTATTATTATTATTATTATTATTATTATTATTATTATTATTATTATTATTATTATTTTATTTTCTTAATTTTTTATGATATATATTTTAATATATTAATAACAGTCTTAAACAAAGCTGAAAGTAATATATGTAAAGAAAACAATGCATTCTAAAGTATATAGAAATGGAAGTTGTGAATGGGCAATAGAAGTATTCAACTATGATGAAGTAAATGCATAATGGCCGGTGGGATTTCATCTCTCTCTCTAATAAATTATTTATATCAAATATTGAGCCTCTTTCAAGATTTATATATCCTATCATTTTCCGATCAATAAAATTTAGTATGAATTATTCCATTGTAAGAAAATTCCATATTTTAGTTGCTAGTAGTCATCATTCCAATGAATATCTGTTGTTGAAAATTCTTAATCTAAATTTATTATCTATATCAAAGTAATATTTCATATTTTAATGGATATTGAAATGATTTTTTTAATATATATATATATATATATATATATATACACGATGAATATTGAAAACATTGAATATAAGTATGAAATTATATCATTTGCCACAAAAAAATCTAACTATTTCTATTATAGAGAATCGCAAAATTATCGAATAATTGTCCATATATTGATGTTAATGTGTTACCTCAAAGAAGTCCTCCTATGAACAAACAAATATTAACAAATCATTTGCAGATGTTAGATATCTTGTCTCAAATTCATCTATTTAAATATTACTAATTGACATTAACGATCGATGTTATTGAAACCTAATATGAATTGTCAAACGAGCATATATATGTAAAAACTACAAACATATATTTTAGGTAAACTCTATAAAGCTATGTTTGGAAGGGATTTGGCATGGAAGGATTTTGGATTTCAAAATCCCAATGTATGTTTTTTTTGTATTTAAATTTGGATTACAAAATCCGGATATAATCATTACCACCTATATTACAATCATAAATCATTATCAAATATACATTTTCATAAAAATATATCACATCACCCACTTTTTCACAATAAAATATTATATCAACTCACCTTTTCCAACATTAATTTGACATCTATAATATAATCCTACTCTACTAAATCCTCAAACAAACATACATTTTTACTATTTACCTTTATTACAAAATCCAAATTTCAAAGTTAGGATTTCCCAAAACCTACTAAAATCAGTTCGAAACATACCCTTACATTTTTACTTGATGTTGGCTATTAAGCTTCTAAGTCATTAAACAAGCATGAGCAATCAATCAATTATGTATATAGGTGCCTAACACTATTAGAGGATAACCTTTCTGTAAAAAGAAAAAAAGAAAAATCAAATAGCTAAATAAAGTTTGTTTCGTTCTATATTAAGACATATAACTTTTTTTTTTCTTACACATTAAAATATAGATATTAAATATGTTTTCTACAATACGTTTTTTATATGCAAGTCTTCGTAGTTTATCTTCATACCAAAACAAAATTGAATTACCATTGGAACGAAAAAAGAAAAAAGAATTTTGTTGGTAATAAAAGATGTTGAATTTAGTCAAATGAAAAATAATTAATACTTTCAGTTTGACATAAGTTTATTATATTAAGATGGAGAAATATATATATATATATATATATACTAGTTTTAGATCATGTACATTGTAGATGGAAACTAATTAATTTATTTATGGTTGAATTATATAATTAAAGTTTTAATTGAATTTGAAAATATTAATAAATTTTAATTAAATTGAATTATGTGAGAAGGGTTAAAATATTAATCATATTTTTATTATAGTAATAATATATATATATACACATATATGATTTACATAAATACAAGTAATTAGAAAATATTTTATTATACTCCCTTCGTTTTAAAATAACTGTTGTTCCAGAGTTTATATACTTTTTATGAAATTAATTTGTTTTTTCTAATTTTAAATTTTAAATTCCTTAATTAATAAATGATATAATTATATAATTTTTATATTTCTTAATTAATGACAAAGATTTCAAAATCACGCATATTTTGTAATAGATGGAATATTTAATAATAAAAGGTAATGTAACTTCAACTATATACGCCTAAGTTAAAAAGTAAAAACAACATCAAAGCCGAATAATTGAGTGTGTTGGGAGGCTCTTATGGCAATAATCATGCTACAAATCTAATGTGCGAGTTGTCAAATCTCATCTTCCTAATTATTTTCATAAAAAATGTTTTTGTAATGTTTCTTTTATAGAAAACTAAATTCAAGTGTTATCCTATAACTACAACTTTATCAAATTTTGGAAAAGCAAAATTGATTGATTTTTTTTTTTTATTATTATATTTATATACATCCAACCCAGATAGGGTAAGGACGAATAAAAAATATTAAAAAAGTTTTTGCTTTGCCATGTGAACAAAATTTCAGACATGGTGTGTTGTGTCTTGTGTGCCCTTCCAGTCTCTTCCCACCGTCTCTCTCTCTCATAAGCAAGCACAGACAGTTGCATCCACCTAAAGGTAAAAACTAAAAAACAAGGAACTTGGATATACATACACAAATTCTGTCTCTCTTGCCCCAACTTCATAATTTTGTTCTTTTCATAGGCTTTGCTGCTTTGTCTCTCTCTCTGTCGGGATTTTCTATCTTTGCTCTGATTTTCAAGAATTAGTCAAAAAGGTGAGACATTTTCTAATTCTTTCTTTTTCTTCTTTTGTACTGTCTTCTTCATTTCCTTTTCCACTATTCTGAAATCTCACCTTTTTTTTTTTTTTTGAATTTGTGGTTTGAATTAAAGAGTGCATCTTGTTGAGAAAATTCCAATCTTCTTCTGGGTTGCCGACAAGTTTTTCTGCAACTGTTGATTATCTTCTTGCTCTCCTTCTCCTGATCTGAGGTATGTTCTTTTGCCTCTCTCTCTCTCTCTCTCTCTCTCTCTCTGAGTATATGAAAATCTTGAAAATTGAAGTTGTCAGAAAACTTCTTGTTTTCTGGATCAGCTAATTAACCCTCCTATCTTCTTCTGTCCTTTTGAATGGTTTTATTCATTTATTTGTATTCATTGATTGGTAGAATAGTTTGCGATTGATAATTGAAAAAATTTGGTGCTGTGTAGATGGACTGTTAATCTCAAAAACAATTCTTTATACTACATATCCATTAAATTCTCACATATATTAGCCAAGGCATTGTCTATTGATTTTCTGGTTGTGGGGGTCCTCTTTTTTCTGGAAGTGAAAAAAAAATATTAATTCATTTTTTCTGTTTCTGATGAACTTTTCATATAATATTGTCAAAAAGGACAATCCCTTTTTCTTTTTTTTTTTTTATCAACAAGATAGTGATTTCTTCTGAATATTCTGCATGATAATTTGGTCCTTTAGTTAATTTTGGTTTTTTTTTATTATTACTAGTAATTTCTGTTTATTATTAAAAATTAAATTAAGCTATATAAAATAATGAGTCAAGGTTATGATGTGAAGATAACAACCTCGTGGCTGTATAGCTGGTTTATGCTAAGAGTACAGTTGTGCTATGTTCAAAGCTGTTAATAAATTAAGTACACATCTTAGGCCACACCCTTCGAGCAATGTGAAGTGAAGCACACGCCCGATTTCATCTTTTTATTTTATTTTTTGCCCTGTTTAATTAACTAATTGTAATATTGTCAACTCATGTATTTTCAAGTAAGCATGATGATCATGGTTAGTGGTGTTTGTATGTTATATGTGTTTGTTATTGTTAAGCTTACTGTCTATTTTGTTGAAAGATGAGTTTTTGCATTGTTGTAGCTTCATGAAATACGTAATGAATTCATTTGGATGATCAATCATCATGTATGTTGTTTTAATGCCTTATTGTCCTAAACTTGTAAGCCGAGCTAATATCACTATCCATCCTACATTGCAGCTAATCAGCTTCTTGTTTCTGCCAACGTTTTTGGGTCAAGCGCCAAGCTTGCAATAATGTCATCAGCCTTTGTAAGAAGTTAATCTCAAAATCTTGTTACATTGCTTCTTTGTATTAGTTGCTATTGTCTGAGACGGTCTTTGTTACTTTAATTAAGGTGAAGATGAACAGAATGAAGAGGATGGAATCGAAGAAGTCTCACTCCTGGTGGTGGGATAGCCACATTAGTCCCAAGAACTCTAAGTGGCTACAAGAAAATCTTGAAGGTACATTATTTGGCAATTCACATGGTTGTCGATATGCTGAATCAAATGCAGATTTGTAATTCATTTTCCATCTATATTGCTGAATATACTTTGGTTCGTTAAGTAAAATATATGCTTATATATATGTGTGTGTGTGTGTGCGCGCGTGTATTTGCATTTTTTTTCTCATTTTGCTACCTATATAGATTATGCAACATTTTGCTGATTAAACTGTTCAACTGCAACATTCTTGTATGTTTTGGACCTATGAAAAATTGCCCATTTATGTTCATTGAGTATGTCTAGATGATGAGAATATTATTGATCTCAGAAATGGATCAGCATGTCAATAGGATGGTAAAACTAATAGAAGAGGATGCCGATTCGTTTGCCAAAAAAGCTGAACTCTATTTCAAGAAGAGGCCCGAGTTGATCAGTCTTGTTGAGGAGTTTTATCGAATGTATCGATCATTGGCTGAACGGTATGATCATGTGACAGGAGAACTCAGAAAAAACATCCCCTCGGATCTCCAATCTCAAGGGTCTGGGATATCTGATGTGGGATCTGAACCTCCTTCTATGCCGTCTCCTGATCGAAGGCCCGGTCGTACCAAATCGGGCCCTCGTGCTGCTGGATTTGATGTTTTTCTTGGAAGTGGTGGAAGTGGCTCGGACTTGAATAGTAAGGAAGGAGATGAATCTTCCACTCTCGATTCTGAATCAGATTCAGATGATTCATCTGTTAACAATTACTCTAACACGCATAGCAACGGTGAGGAACAAGGGTTGCGTAGGAGGATTAATGAACTTGAAGCTGAGCTTCACGACGTGAAAGAGAAACTCCGTGTGCAGAACGAAGGTTTCAAGAAAGTCGATCATGAAAGTTCTGAGTTTCCTGCCAAAATAGCGGCATATGAAGTCGACTTGAGAGTTGCAAAAGAAAATATTGAAGCATCTAGAGAAGAAATAATGCGATTGAGAATCGATCTTGAGAAGTATAAATCTCTTGAATACTCAAACAATGTGCTTTCTGAAGGAGACGTGAAGCAGAAAGATTTTGAAATGTTAGAATCGAGTCCCTTATCGAAGCAAAATCAGGTTAGAGAGGTTCACGACAATGACACAAATCAGACACTAGAACATGAGCTTAGGGTCACACATGTGAAGCTTCATGAGTCGGACGAGGAAGTGGCGAGATTAAGACAGGAAATTATGAGTAAGGGCTCCTCGATACAGAATTTGCAGGATCAGCTTAAATCGGCACAGAAGGAGGTTTCTGTTTGGAAGAACAAACTCGAGAGAGAGAAACGAGAAATTTCGAAGCTTCTAGACCGCATAGTGAGGTACAAAACAAATCTTTCAGAACGTGATCAAGAAATTAGGGGTTTGAAGGAAGCGATAGGCAATGCCAACAAGAGCTTATCTGAAGAAAATGAGCAACTTCGAGCAGAAATGACGAGAATAACAAAAGAGCGAGCTTATTTGGAGGATAATCTAAAAGAACTGGATTTACGTTGCCAGTCTTTTGAAGAGGACGTAAGACGAGTCAAAGCTGCAAAAGCCGAGATGGAGGTCGAATTTGGATCTGAAATCGAGCAGCTGAAGGCCCACATTGTAGAGAGAGAAGCCCATGTTGAAGAACTAAACAAAAACCTCGATGACTTCAAGCTGAAACAAGATTTGTTAATGGCTGTAAAAGACGAACTAAATGCAATGATCGCCACACTTGGTTCTGAGATCAGATCTAAAGATGATCAAATCACTCAAACGAGTCTGCATTTGCATCAACTGCACATGCAGCATGCCGAGTTGATTGCTAGCACTGACATGGCACATAAATCGGCTGAAGAGCTACGGTCAAGAGTCAAAGAGCTGGAAATGGAAATCGAGAGAAAACAAGAAACGATCGTCGAAGGAGCTGAGGAGAAAAGAGAGGCGATAAGGCAACTTTGCTTCTCCATTGAACATTATCGCAGTGGGTATCATCAGCTTCGACGAGCTGTTATTGCGCATAACCGGCCGGCTATAATGGCGACATGAGTTATGATCAGATGTGGTTGCATCGTTTTCAGGTTCCATGCGACCTATCTTTCCAGGTCTCATTTTTTCGTTCAACTTTGTATCTGCTTGTAGTTAAATGTGGAGATTTGGGTGGATATTTCTCATGGTTTTTTGCTCATGTTTGAAAATATTTGATCATCGACATTGTTTTGGTGAGTTGTACTATTATCGAGTTTTGAAGAGAATAAATCACTAGTTCGAATACTGGGTAACATTTGAACTGAATTTTGGTTTGGTTTTTAATTTTAAATTTTTTTTATTTTAGTTTTTGGTTCATTTTTGGTAGACTGATTGATATTCCAAATCCAATTAATTATAGGTCAGTGTTGGGACATGCATATTCAGGATATAAATGTCATGTTTAATTTATTTTTAATAGGGTTAAATGTTAGGCAAATCACAAATTGCTATTTTAATCAATTTTCTTATATTTGTAGAAATAATATTATTTTATATAAGTTATATATTATGTGATTAAAATTAATTTTGAAAAAGTTCGTATATTTTTTTAATAAGCTTGAGGGGTAAAAATTAGAAAATTTAATTGAAAATTTGTATATTAATGGATAATGATTTTTTTTTTCTCTAACTTAGTTAAAAAATATATTATATATATAAAATTATATTATTTTGATAACATTGAATGGTTTGGTTAAAAATGACAAATATTAAAAAACTACAATAGAAAGCAAAGTGATAACTATAATTTATTTGGTGAGTTATTCTATGTTATTCTAATTTTCTTAAATAGGTACAAATAACAATCATTTCACTAGTGGTTGCACGTAAATCATTTTATCAATGCTCGATGAAGTTATTTTTGTGAAAAAATATGTCATTTTCACTAAATACATGGTTATGTTTTCTTTAAGCAATGTGAAAATTTTAATTATTCTCACTAAATACACATTTGCTTCCAAAATAAAATATTTGAAATTTTCAAGTGGTTCCTGATAGAGTAATGAAATCACTTTTTATTTTAATTTTTTTTTTCAAAAGAACTTATTTTAAAATTCGTCTTTTTCTTTTTAGAAAAGAACAATAACGACAACCTCATAATTATTCTAAAGAAAAACAAGATGAGGGAAAAGCTAGGGGTGGGAATAGATTAGATCAAGTTAGATTTTTTATTGATCGGTCTAAATGTGAAAGTGTAAATATTAGACCTGAATTTGGACTATGGTACATAAAAGACTTCTTTTTAATCTGATCTGATCTATTTGTGTATATGTCTGACGTAAAGCTTATAAAACCATCTAGTATGTAATCTTTTTTATTTTCCAAACAATAAACTTTCATTTAAACTTAGAGAATTACATCAAGGAATGTGAAAATAATATAAAATATAAAAAATATCAAATATAAGTTAGGTTATAAATATATCCAACTATAAAAAATATCAAATATATTATATATTTTCATATAATATTTTAAATAGATCGGCCTATTAAGTTTATTTGATTTATTTTAAGACCTGGTTCTAAGTTTGAGAAATTTTTTTTGATCTGACTCATTTATAAAATAGATTAAATCAGAATAAACCAATAATAAGTTAGGTTATAAATCTCAGTTGAATAATTTGAACTATTCTCACAAGCAGCCACTGACAAAATACTTGCCAACACATAATAGGAAAAGAGAAAAAAAATAAAAATAAATAGTCACTATAATTACTTAAATGTCATAACCCACGTTTTAATACACATAATAGGAAAAGAGAAAAAAAAAAAGAAAAGAAATAGTCCCTATAATTACTTAAATGTCATAACCCACGTTTTAATGGCTTCGCTCTCTTTTGTGACCACATACTCCAACAACTTACACGACAAAATACTTGCCAACACATAATAGGAAAAGAGAAAACAAAAAAATAAAAATAAATAGTCACTGTAATTACTTAAATGTCATAACCCACGTCTCAATGGCTTCGCTCTCTTTTTGTCACCACATACCCCAACAACTTAATTTAAACAATATGTGGCATCTTTTGAACATGGGCAACAATTTGTGTGTTCCAGGGAATCCGTATCTCCAACTTGATTCGATGAGTGCGTCGATTTTATGCGTCTTTCACATATGATCACGTCATAGTTGGTGTATGCTGCACATTATTTGAGTCCATATATAATTCATTCAATGAATGTATCACTTATATACTTTTAAAGTTTCAGTTGTTTATTCAATGAATGTATTAATTGTATGTTTTTAAGATATCGGTTATATATTCTCAAGGTATTAAATATTTACTTTTAAGACATTAATGTTTATAGTATAAAGTATTACATATGCGCACATTTAAGGTATAAAATATTTACCTTTCAAGATATTAATAGTTATAGTATAAGGTATTACAAATGCACATTTAAGGTATTACATATTGCAGAGTTTGAGTCTGTAGAGTTGCCGATGAAAGCAGCAATGGAGTTTGAAGGGAACTCAAGAAGTAGGGCTATGGTATCCTAAAACATATTTATATTTAATGTATTAGTTGTTCATTCATTGAAAAATACTAATTGCAATACTCTTAAAATATCAATTGTTTACTTTGTGTATTGTAGAGTGAGTTTAAAATTTCAAATACCTGATTTTCATCTTCTTCCTCCTTAAATTTTCATATATAATCAACACACAAATTCTTAAGACGCTCAATCTTCATGCGAAATGAAACAAAAAATAAAATCATATCTTAATTATTGAACAACGAAATTTAATTTCTTCTTAATATCATTATATAATAATCAAATTAGACAATGAAGAAAAAAAGAGAACAAGAAAAGTGAGAAGAACATGGTGAAAAATTAAAAGAACTACACTGAGAAAGGAAAGAGTAGGCGACAATGAAGAATGAACATGACCAAGAGAAGAGCATACGATGAAAAAGAAGAAGAAAATGACCCGAGAGAAGAGTAGCAATGAAGAAGAGGACTAAAGCAACACACCAATAAAGAGAGAAAAATAGGAGGAAAAAAAAAGAACAATGCAGCGCACATGAACCAGATCGAGGGCACATGAACGGATTGGGTCGAACCAGATCGAGGGCACATAACCATGCATTAGGGGTACAAAAGTGTTTCTCATATATATATATAGAGAGAGAGAAATCCTTTCAAATCCTCCTACAAATGAAAGTAGAATTCAAAAAATCCTAATTCCAATTCAACTCATATGAATTGGTAATACAATCTTGTTACCTTACCCATCACTTATGTGTTAAATATTCAATGTGTTTATTAATTTTAATTTTCATATAATTAGAGGATGGGAATATTAAACATCCGTGGATATATTAAAAGTTGTTCATAATAAGCATTTTATCATTTTAAGACTTAAGTATCTGGCTCTAAAAATAAACTTGAAAGCAAAAATGGGATTATATTAAAATGATAAATAATTGAAAATAAAATTGAATCCTTAGAAAATTATTTACATAGGAAATGATTGAGGAAAATATAATGCTAGTTTGTAATTTTTTGGAATTAGCTTGGGGAAACTCCCTCAATTCAATTTGGTTTGATTGGATCAAATAATACATATAGTACTGCATCATGGCATGGGGAATATTAAAATTAAAAAAAAAAAATTCTTCACTCTCACTTTCTAATAATAGTAAAAGCAAGAATTAGGAAGAATACAGTGAACCGAATCTTACATTTCAAAGATAATAATACAATATCTATACATAATGTACAAACTGACAATATAATATATTATTATAATTGGTATTACTCTGCATTTATAGACACCCAAAACTATGTATATACTACATACTAACTATATGAAATACGTTCTTTTTTTTTTCTCTAAAATTAAAAAAATACCTTTTTCTATCACGTATATAATTAATACGCATATATAGTTGAAATAGAATATGAAGTTCAAGACGAAATTCAGATACAATCAGGCAAATTAAAAGTGTAATATTAATTTTATGTGATGATCCCTTGTACAAAATATATCATTGTTCAACTCTGATTAAATTTTTAACACATGAATTTCCCTATTAAAAAGGAAAAACTAAATATTTTACCATTTCCATTAAATATTAATTCATACATGAATATCTTGCTTATTACATATTATCTTATCCAAAGACCATCATCATATTACTTTTTCTAGTTAAATATGCGGTTGATTAACATATGATGAATAATTGGATGTAACAGATATATATATATATATATATATATATATATATATATATATATATATATATATATATATATAGTTGAATACTCATCTATGGTGGTAGGTAAACATCACTATTGCTCTCTCATCTTCTCAAATGTTCTTTTTACCTATAAAACTTTGAGTGACAAAAAGGCAAACTAAGAGAATGAAAAAAATTAAATATTCATGATGCTATAATTGATGTCGAAACATGATCAAAGTTGGCATATTAACCAAGTAAAACAAATCCTACTTGACAAAAATTAAATAAGGATATAGTATAATCCTCCTAATGAATCAATGAGTGAAATATATATTGGACACTTGAAATTAGGACCCACTTTTAGTGGTAATATAAAATATGTGATGTTTCCGAGACTCATTAATTGGTTGGCTACTAATTCCCTCAAAAAAAATGCGTCAAACAATCGAATCAAATTACATCAAACTATGGTCATTATACTGTTTGAACTTATTTAAAGTTTATTGCAATTACATTTGAGAAATTAACTTTGTTTGTTATATCCAACGATTAAGTTTACACAAATTTTAGTTAGTCCGAATTTCAAACTTTATGGTCCATCTTAATAAACACATACATGTATGTCTATATATATATATATATATAATAGTAAAAAACATGTGCAATGAAAAATTATAATGAAGACCAATCAAAAATTTATTAATAAACTATTATAATTTAGTAATGATGGAAAGTAGAACAATTAAGTATTTATGAATAAACTAATATAATTTAGTGAAGGTGAAGAGTAGAACAATTCAAGTATTTATAATCAAATTAATATAATTTGGTTAAGAATAAGAAACGAATTAATTTCCTTGTCCTTTGAGGAATGTAACACGTTGTATGCCTATGTTTATAAGCTCATTTGATTTATTAAAGTTAGTTGAAAATTTTCTCATTTTATGTGTTTTTAAGAAGGATAATTAGAAATGAATTAATATTTAATACTAAATTACATATATATGATTCTAATATAAATTATAGGGTTATTAGAACTCCATAAAATTATAGGTTATTAGAATTTTATAGGATTTAGGATTATGATTATTTGGTATAGGTGGATTTGGAAGAGTCTATACAATGCAAAAAAATATTAAATTACATGCATATGATTCAAATGTAAATTATTATTAAACTACATGTATTTAAATTTATTAATTATTAAATTATTATTATGATCTTAAATAATAATATTTAATACAGATATATTAGATAATTCAAATTTTGTAGAAAATAAAGATAATATATATATACACTACTTATTTACTCGTGCTTGAACTTAAGCTTTAAAGTTTCACTTATAAAAGAAAAGAGAAAAGTTTAAATTTATATTTCTTTTGTCTCAAAATAATTTACATTTCAGCTGTTTTTTTTTTTTTTTTTTAAGATCATATCAAAATAAGTATCATTATAGATTTTAAAAGAATTTGCTCATATTTCTAGCATAATTACTCTCATTTATTACCCTCAAATTGGAGTAATACATAAAAGTGATTTTCTTAAAATTGCCCATAATAAGTGTACTTAAATACAGATAGATAACCATTCTATCAAATTTCTTAATTTATGTGAAATTTTAAATCAACATTTATTTTGGGAATATAATATAAAATGAGTGATATATAATCATTATCATGTGCCGTGTGCCTCCAACACTTCAAATATGACTTCACTTTATATTAGCTAAGGACAACTGTTGAAAACAATACTTATAACAACCCACTACCACTTACGTACTATTTTATTATTTTGCTCAAATTTTTAGGAAGTAGCAAATTTAATTATTACGTATGTTGTGCATCATTGTAGCTGTAACATCTTTATTTCATTCAAAGTTGGTAACGTGGAAATTTTATATACAACAAAATTTTAATTAGAATTTTCGAATTCAAAATATAATACTTTTGGAGGACAACACTTTCATATAGACAAATTTAAGATTTTGTTTCAAAAAAGGCAAAAATTTCATATTATAATATAAAGCAGGTTATGGCAAAACTTTATATAGTCATGACCACAGTGCAAGGAGAACAAATTCTTATAAATTAATTATATAAATATAAAATATAATAAAAAATTATTAAATTTTTTTTTTGTCAAAGTTTTATTTATTTATTTAAGTATATCGATTTATTATATTGAATTGTGATGACTAGCGAATTCAGTGTCTTGATTATATTTATAATTTATGAATGATGAAACTATACTTGCTCGAGGGCGTAGCCGTCACATATTATAAATATATCACTTTTATTTCTAATTACTTGTTGTAAAAAAGAAAACTACTTTTTTTAGTGGTGATCAACCGGCTCAAATCATGAAATTGACGGTTTAGGAAAATGCGAAAGTTGAAATTAAAATTGAATTGTGGGATTTTCGATTTCGGTAACAACTTATAAACCGTCAATTTCGGTTTCAATTGCTGGTTTGACGGTTTGTTTTTTCTTTTTTTTTTTTAAATTTTTTTGATACATTTTTAATTTTTTAAGATTATATTTACATATAAATATTACAATTCTTCATATATTACAAAATAACAATTTTGTTTGAGTTAATAATTATATAGAAATTCAATATTTTTACTTGTATTTATAAGTTACAACAACACAATATTACACTTTATAAATTACAACTTCAAAAATTAGAAATTACAATTTAAATACAATAAATTACAAAACATATACCTAGGGGTGGAGATTGGAACGAAAATTTCCGATATCCGCCGAATCCGATCCGAAATTTTCCGATTTTGGAACGAATATTTTTAATCCAAAATCCGAAAATTCGAATTTCGATTTTTCCGAATTTTTTTGGATGGAGATTGGAATTAGTTTTGAAATTTTTGGAAATTTCGATTTCCGATCCGATTTCCGATTTATTTCCGAAATAATAGTATATAGTATTCTTCTATAGCAAATAGTATATAACATAAAATGTTTGAATTATATTATATAATATAATATATTTTATATACATTTACTATATGTAAATATAAATATACATATTATAGTACATTTTATAATACTATATACTTTATACTATGTGTAAATATAAATATACATATTATAATATACTTTATAATACTATATAATATATTTTATATACTTTATACTATATGATTGTCACGCCCCATTTACATAAAAGGTAAAATCGCGTAATTTTTTTTTTATAATCAGAGTATAAACGCAGTTCGGTCATAGGGCGTCCAGCAAAGACCTAAACAGTAGAATATTTAAAACAAACAAGGTCTAGAGACTACCTGACAGAAATATTTCAGGTCTACGTCAACCTATTGGAGAAAACGATCATATTTATATCAAAACGCACAGCCTTAGTTTCGAACATAATCAGGGTTTCAGAAACGCAGAATATTCATATACAGAGCTATATTTATATACATATGCAAAAGTAACAGCATTTCTGTTCACCCTTCCTTGCCATCAAAGCTTTCTGTAAAATAAAACATAGAAGGGGTAAGTGCCAAAGAACACTTAGTGGGGAAAGGGAAAGATTTTAAATAAATAATTACATATACTATAATTTGCATATTATTCATAAAATACACGTTGTAGACTCCCGAAGAGCCCCAATGGCACACTGTGGATAGGTTTCCGAAGAATACCTATCAGGGCCCCAAGCCGACCCGAGTTTGGGCTGTTACACCCCTATAGCGTTGGGAATTCCGAAGAATATCCCCTGTAGATGGGTTTCCAAAAAGGAATTACCCTACTTGGCGTGGCACACGCATGCGCAGTTAAATTTCACATAAAAGTTCCACATAATCACATAATACACATTGAACACGTTCACGTTGACCACATAATTCACATAACACATAAGTACTGAAAACCTTTTCTTAGCGGGTATTATCCCGACTTTCATCCTTTGAACCATTTCCATTGGGATACTTGAAATCAATAACTTTCAAAATCATATGCTTTATTCGAAAGTAGATCACGTAATAATAAGAATTTAAGTAAAAATATCATCACATAATTACTGAAATTAAATCACGTAGTCACATAATTTTCATGAAATTGTACGATTTTTAAATCATAAAAGGATTTTTACCCCCACCTTGGGATTACGCAAAAAGTCCTGCAAAACCCTCGGTAATAGCTCTAACTCGATCCTCCAAGTGAACTTCCTACAGAGAATAAAAAAATATAATTTATTTTTCTAACTTAAATATCTTAAAATCTATAAAAACCTATAAATAGAATAAATTCTCGAGAAATAATCTATAGTTGGGGTTTCTAAATTTAATTAGGGTTTATTGAGAATTATTTTAAAATTTGCTCGCTTAAAAGTTTCGTTTTGTCCTATCCTATAGCACTTTAAGATTGAACTATCATTTCATAATATAATAGGATATAAGATATAAAATTATTGAACTCTAAGGTCAAGATATAATTTTCTATAAATTTTAGGGGTTATTTTTGGTCATTTTATCGAGACCTAGGGATGCGTCGATAGTTTCTATAGGGATTAGGGTTTATATCATAAATTCTAGGGTTATAAGGACTATTCTGTAAATTTCCAGCAAGTTTTGAGGTTAATTTGTTAGCTTTCCAGAATTTCAAGGCTACACTGTGATGCTCCATAAGCTCAGGGACCAATTATTAATTATTCTAAACCTAAAAATTGCTATTAAGTCCCTAAAGTTGCAGAAATCCCCAAAATCACCCCCCCAAACTCCAAATCAGCCCTCCCCTGCTCCAAACTTCCAATCTGCCGCGCCCAACCCGTCTCCGTGCCGCTGCCGTTTCGCCGCCACCTCTGCCTCCGGCGACTTCCCATCGCCGGCTACGCCTCCAACCACACCCAAAACTCCCCAACCAGCACACACAGTACATATATATACACACATTTTACATACATATATATAGTATACTTCCTTGCATCGCCGCCGCTGCAAGCGGCGGCTCTCCTTTCCCAGCCCGCCGGCGCAACCGGCGCCTGCTTCCTCTTCCAAACCGAACCAAAACCCAATCAATCAGATTACCCAGCCACCTCAATACACAACTTACACACATATAGATTTACATACAGTTTTATATATATATATACATCATCCAGTTCTGCCGCCGCTAGTTGCGGCGGCTCTCATCCATCTTCGCCGGCGCTGTAAGCGCCGGCCACCATGCCCCTCCACACAACTCGCCGGCGCGACCGAGCGCCGGCGACTACACAGCAAAAACAGGGACGGCAGCGGGTATAGAGAGAGCGAGAGATTAGAAATCAAAACCGATTAAAGTTTCCGGGCCCGGGTTCATGTCGGGCTTGCCGGAAATTGTACCTTGATCGGATGAATTGGCCGAAAATCTCACCGGATCGAAGTGGAGAATAGGTGGAAATGGTGGCGGTGAAGGAAATGAGAGAGGAGAGAATTGGGGATGGAAAAAAATTCTATTTCCTATTCCTTATAATTTCTTTCCTAAATACATTTTCTTCATTTGCCAAAAATTGCCAAGTGTGCTTCAATTGATAAAAACTTGCCAAGTGTGTTTTCAATTAGCAGGAGGTGTAATGGAAATTCCCTAACTTAATTAGCTTGTATTAATTAAGAATTAAATAAGACTAAAGTTAGGTTAGTTAGCATAAATAATTTGCGGATACTACATCCTTCCCTCCTTCAAAGAAATTTCGTCCTCGAAATTTAGAGACGTACCAAGAGTCGATAGATTCGGATACTTCGCAAGAATTTCCTCTTCTTTCTCCCAGGTCGCCTCCTTCGCGTTGTGTTGGCTCCATTGGACTTTTATTAAGTTTACATCTCGATTCCTCAGTTTATGGACCTTTCTATCGATAATCGCAACAGGAAATTCTTCATAAGATAGGTCCTTGTCCAATCCAATATCTTCTTGGTGGATCACGTGACTTGGGTCAAACACGTACTTTCGCAGCATAGATACATGGAATACGTTGTGAATGCCCGCGAAAACAGGTGGTAGCGCCAATCGATACGCTACTTCGCCGACCCGTTCCAAAATTTCATAAGGTCCAATGTACCTGGGTTTTAGTTTACCTTTCTTCCCAAATCGGTGGACTCCCTTAGTAGGCGACACTTTTAGGAAAACTTTATCACCTACTTCAAATTTTAGCTCCCTTCTTCTCTTATCGGCATAGGATTTTTGTCGGTCCTGAGCTGCTTTGATTCTTTCTCGGATTTTTCTTATTATCACTACCGCCTGTTCGACCAACTCCGGCCCCAAAACTTGTTTTTCGCCTACTTCATTCCAATATAATGGTGATCGACATCTTCTTCCATACAGCGCTTCATATGGTGCCATTCCAATCGTCGACTGATAGCTGTTATTGTATGCGAACTCTACCAGATATAAGTGATCTTCCCAACTTACCTGCAAATCCAGAGCGCTGGCTCTCAACATGTCCTCCAGAATTTGTATCGTTCGCTCTGTTTGGCCGTCAGTCTGAGGATGAAAAGCGGTGCTGAAAGCTAATTTAGTACCCAACTCCTTTTGTAAGCACTGCCAAAATCTGGAAGTAAAACGGGGGTCCCTATCCGATACAATCGAGACTGGCACTCCATGGAGCCTGACTATTTCCTTCATATAAATTCGGGCCAATCTATCCACGTCGAACGTCATTTTAATAGGCAGAAAGTGAGCAGACTTGGTTAGTCTATCCACTATAACCCACACAGCGTGATTTCCTCGAACTGTTCTAGGTAACCCGACAACAAAATCCATAGTAATGTGCTCCCACTTCCATTCGGGAATCTCTAGTGGTGTCAGCATTCCTGCTGGTCGCTGATGCTCTGCTTTTACCTGCTGGCAAACAAGACATTTCTTGACAAATAGTCCTATGCTCCTCTCATGTTTCGCCACCAAAAAGTTTTCCTCAGATCCTGGTACATCTTCGTACCCCCAGGATGTGCTGAGTACGGTGTCACGTGTGCCTCTTCCAAAATTCTGTTTCTCAGTTCTTCATTCTTTGGAACACAAAGTCTTCCTCTGAAGGTGAGAGCTCCTCCAATAGCTTCCGTAAATCCTTCTGCTTCTCCTTTCTCCATACGAGCCCTTATCTGCAACAAAAATATGTCATTCTTTTGGGCTTCTGTGATCTCATCCTGTAGGGCAGGTCGGATCATTAAAGCTGTCACCCTTGTCTTGATACTACTTGGTGGCACCACAATTTCTAAGCTCAACTTAGCAATTTCTCTTACCAAGGAATCCTGCTTGGTAAGCATATAAGCTATCCCTTCCGCCCGTTTCCGGCTAAGTGCATCAGCAACCACGTTCGCCTTCCCTGGATGGTAGAGAATTGTACAATCGTAGTCCTTTACCAACTCCAACCACCTTCGCTGTCTCATATTTAGCTCCTTCTGTTCAAAGAAATACTTTAAACTCTTATGATCAGTGTAGATTTCACATTTTCCTCCATACAAATAATGCCGCCAAATTTTAAGGGCATGAACTACTGCAGCTAATTCCAAGTCATGAGTTGGATAATTCTGTTCATGAGCCTTTAATTGTCTAGATGCATAAGCCACCACTCTTCCCTGTTGCATCAGAACGCACCCCAAACCTTGTTTGGAAGCATCGCTGTAAACCACAAATCCTTTTGTTCCATCTGGAACTATCAAGATCGGTGCAGTAGTTAATCTCCTCTTCAATTCTTGGAAACTTTCCTCACACTGATCAGTCTATTGAAACTTCATTTCCTTCCGGGTTAACCGAGTCATGGGCGTAGCAATCTTGGAAAATCCTTCAATAAACCTTCGGTAATATCCAGCCAGTCCAAGAAAACTCCGCACTTCATTTACATTAGTAGGCATCTTCCAGTTGCTTACTGCTTCCACTTTGGCAGGATCCACCTCTATTCCTTTCTCGGAGACGATATGTCCAAGAAATGACACATTATTCAGCCAGAATTCGCACTTCTTGAATTTTGCGTACAGTTTCTCCTTCCGCATAATCTCCAATGCCATCCTCAAGTGTTCTTCATGGTGTGCTTGGCTATCTGAGTATATCAAGATATCATCAATGAAAACTATTACGAATCGATCGAGATAAGAGTGAAAAACCCGATTCATCATATCCATGAAGACTGCCGGTGCATTACTAAGTCCAAAGGGCATGACCACAAATTCATAATGGCCATATCTTGTTCTGAAAGCTGTTTTAGATATGTCTTCCTTCTTGACCTTCACCTGATGATAGCCGGATCTTAAGTCGATCTTTGAAAATGCACTCGCTCCTCTTAACTGATCAAACAGATCCTCAATCCGAGGTAAAGAATATTTGTTCTTGATGGTCCTTTTATTTAGTTCTCGATAATCTATACACATTCGAAAAGTTCCATCCTTCTTCTTTACAAACAGTACCGGAGCTCCCCATGGAGATACACTGGGTTGGATAAAACCTTTTTCCAATAACTCTTGCAACTGAACCTTGAGTTCCTGTAATTCTTTTGGTGCCATCCGATACGGGGCTTTTGATACTGGTGCAGATCCAGGCACCAGTTCTATCCCAAACTCTACTTCTCTGTCTGGTGGAAGGCCAGGTAGCTCTTCAGGAAAGACATCTTTGAATTCGTTCACTACTGGAACTCTTTCAATAGGATCTGCGTCTTGTTCAGGATTCACCAAATTAACCAGTATTGCCTCACAATCTCCTTTCTTTAGCAATCTTACGGCTTGCATAGCCGTAATAACCCTGAAATTCAAACCAACTCGAGTTCCGAAGAAAATAAAATTTTCACCTTCAAGTGGCTGAAAGAGAATTTCTCTCTCAAAACACTTGATCGTTGCGTGATTTCTCGTTAGCCAATCCATTCCAAGGATTACATCAAAATCCTTCATCTCTAATACATGCAAGTCGGCATAGAGAGTTTTATTCTCAAAGGAAATCCTCAAATTTTTGCACATCCACTGAGTGCTTACTACCTTCCCTGAAGGTATGCTAACTTCTAGCTTCTTAGATTCTATCATATCACTTCTTAATTTTAGCATCTCATAAAACTTGACAGAGATAAAGGAGTGGGTTGCCCCAGTATCAAATAAGATAAGTGCAGGCAAATCGCAAACCGATAACATACCTGCCATTGTCTCGGGTTCTTCAGCGGCTTCCTGGCGAGTAAGAGCATAAGCCCGGGCTCTTCCTGCCCCTGGTCTTTGATTAACACTTGACCCCATAGCTGGGAAGTGTGGACAATTCAATGCGCTGTGCCCCGGTTCCTTGCAGCGAAAATAATTAGCCGTTCCCATGAGGCATTGCCCAAAGTGAGGCTTTCTACACTTTGGACACATCGGTTTTTCTCTATTATTTGGAGTGCTGGAACTTCCTCTTCCCATTGGTCGTTTTGCCTGACTGGGGTTCCGACCCTGATTCGGTCCTGGGCTTATCCATTTTCTCTTTCCCGATTCCTCATTGGCTCTCTTTGGGGCCACCATATCCGTTCGCAACCGCGATGCCACCTCCATAGCCCGTTTGACCGTCTCATTATAGGTTATCTCTCCCTGCCCCGCTAGTATAGCCCCGATGTCCGGGCGTAACCCCTTACAAAACCGTCTCGCCTTCTTCAAATCAGTATCCACCAGGTGCACTGCATACCTGCTCAACTGATTAAATTTCCGCTCATATTCTCCTACTGTCATGAATCCTTGACGTAGGTGTAAAAATTCTGTCTCTTTAGCATCCCGGTATGACTGAGGCAGGTACTGTTGCATAACTATCTCTTTAAAATCCGTCCAAGTTAACTCATTCCTTTCCTCTACAGTCAGCGTTCGACTATAAGATTCCCACAAAAAACTGGCCTCCTCGGTGAGTTGGAAAATGGCACAGGAAACTCGTTGTGCTTCGGTGCATGTCAAGTGAGCGAATAGTCGATCCAGGGCTCTTAGCCATTCTTCAGCGTCTGCTGGTTCTCCCTTTCCATTAAAAGTCGGAGGATTAAATCTTCGAAAGAGTTCTATCACCCGATTCTCATCTTTCCTAGGCTCCGTCGGTGCTGTATTCGCATTCCCGCTATTCAATCGTTGGGCTAACCTTTGCAATACTGCTACCAAGCTTTCCATAGGTTCCAGGTTGGGTGGCCCAGACGTTGATTGACTTGGTGTAACCGGTGGGGGTGTAGTTTCTTCTCGAGTATATGGTTCAGACGCTGACGGTCCCGACGCTGACGTCGTCGGAGGAGGATTTTTCCTCGGTCTGCCCCTCCTTATGATCTGATTAGAAATTAACCAAACTTATTATAACACTCGAAAAGACAATAATAATAAAGTCCTATAACGCAGAATATTACCCTTAACCGTTAACCACTATCGCATATATATATATCATGATCAAAATTATAACAAGTACACTAGTTAGCTAGATACAGGCGACTCTATTCCTATGTACACACCAAAAAGAATAACCAAGCCCTCACTGTATCCTACAAAATATTGCATATATACAATACATATACAACAAAAATATCGTTCATCATCATAACCCAGCCATCCCGTACCACCCACTTCCCCTAAGCCATGGCTACTGGTGGTGACGGAGGTCCCTGTAGCCCCGGTGGGAAATCCCTATGAACCCCACCGTCAGCAGCCCCACCAAGATCCTCATCTGGATCCTCCTCTGGATCCTCCTCCGGATCCTCCTCATCGTCTCCGTCATCACCCGAGTCGCTACTAGAGGGATCGAACAGTCCCTGCTCTGGAGTGGACGGGGTCGCCCGCCGCATCCATAGGTCCATCATCTGTCGGGCCATACGCCCAAAATCTATGCTGGGTACATTATCTACTGCCGAATACACCAGCTCGTCACGAAAGACGCGTCGGGCCCGTACGGCCCACTCTCCGGGTAGGGTGTGGATCAAACGAGTGGCTGCCTCCATATTACCTATCTGACCGGTACCGCTACCAGTCTCCCGCCAGCAATGGATGGAACAGTCTGGCTATGTGCTCTCCCACCGATACGTCACCCACTATCTGGCTGCTCATGAACAGCCGTCTCATCCTAGCTCCTGTGGACTCAAAACGAGGGACACTTATCCTAGCGGTTCGGCGCGGAGGAACCATCTGTCACCCACAACCCAACATGTAAGTTTCATAAGGAAACCATGTCAATACCATCCTCAACCCGGAAAATTACCTCATCTTATTCCCAAAATAAACATACACAGAACGAAAAATTAATAACAGATAAAACAATAAGATCATCACATTATAAAAATTTTAAAATTTTTCAATCAAACCTGTGGAAGGAGGTTGAACAGAATCACCTGTCTATTTTGCATATTAACCATACAATTCATGTCTATTAGTATATATATCAAAGGAAAATTTTTACGAGCAAGGCTCCACGAAAAAGATAGTAGAGCCAGGCTCTGATACCAAAACTGTCACGCCCCATTTCCATAAAAGGTAAAATCGCGTAATTTTTTTTTTAAATCAGAGTATAAACGCAGTTCGGTCATAGGGCGTCCAGCAAAGACCTAAACAGTAGAATATTTAAAACAAACAAGGTCTAGAGACTACCTGACAGAAATATTTCAGGTCTACGTCAACCTATTGGAGAAAACGATCATATTTATATCAAAACGCACAGCCTTAGTTCCGAACATAATCAGGGTTTCAGAAACGCAGAATATTCATATACAGAGCTATATTTATATACATATGCAAAAGTAACAGCATTTCTGTTCACCCTTCCTTGCCATCAAAGCTTTCTGTAAAATAAAACATAGAAGGGGTAAGTGCTAAAGAACACTTAGTGGGGAAAGGGAAAGATTTTAAATAAATAATTACATATACTATAATTTGCATATTATTCATAAAATACACGTTGTAGACTTCCGAAGAGCCTCAATGGCACACTGTGGATAGGTTTCCGAAGAATACCTATCAGGGCCCCAAGCCGACCCGAGTTTGGGCTGTTACACCCCTATAGCGTTGGGAATTCCGAAGAATATCCCCTGTAGATGGGTTTCCAAAAAGGAATTACCCTACTTGGCGTGGCACACGCATGCGCAGTTAAATTTCACATAAAAGTTCCACATAATCACATAATACACATTGAACACGTTCACGTTGGCCACATAATTCACATAACATATAAGTACTGAAAACCTTTTCTTAGCGGGTATTATCCCGACTTTCATCCTTTGAACCATTTCCATTGGGATACTTGAAATCAATAACTTTCAGAATCATATGCTTTATTCGAAAGTAGATCACGTAATAATAAGAATTTAAGTAAAAATATCATCACATAATTACTGAAATTAAATCACGTAGTCACATAATTTTCATGAAATTGTACGATTTTTAAATCATAAAAGGATTTTTACCCCCACCTTGGGATTACGCAAAAAGTCCTGCAAAACCCTCGGTAATAGCTCTAACTCGATCCTCCAAGTGAACTTCCTACAGAGAATAAAAAAATATAATTTATTTTTCTAACTTAAATATCTTAAAATCTATAAAAACCTATAAATAGAATAAATTCTCGAGAAATAATCTATAGCTGGGGTTTCTAAATTTAATTAGGGTTTATTGAGAATTATTTTAAAATTTGCTCGCTTAAAAGTTTCGTTTTGTCCTATCCTATAGCACTTTAAGATTGAACTATCATTTCATAATATAATAGGACATAAGATATAAAATTATTGAACTCTAAGGTCAAGATATAATTTTCTATAAATTTTAGGGGTTATTTTTCGTCATTTTATCGAGACCTAGGGATGCGTCGATAGTTTCTATAGGGATTAGGGTTTATATCATAAATTCTAGGGTTATAAGGACTATTCTGTAAATTTCTAGCAAGTTTTGAGGTTAATTTGTTAGCTTTCCAGAATTTCAAGGCTACACTGTGATGCTCCATAAGCTCAGGGACCAATTATTAATTATTCTAAACCTAAAAATTGCTATTAAGTCCCTAAAGTTACAGAAATCCCCAAAATCACCCCCCCAAACTCCAAATCAGCCCTCCCCTGCTCCAAACTTCCAATCTGCCGCGCCCAACCCGTCTCCGTGCCGCTGCCGTTTCGCCGCCACCTCTGCCTCCGGCGACTTCCCATCGCCGGCTACGCCTCCAACCACACCCAAAACTCCCCAACCAGCACACACAGTACATATATATACACACATTTTACATACATATATATAGTATACTTCCCTGCATCGCCGCCGCTGCAAGCGGCGGCTCTCCTTTCCCAGCCCGTCGGTGCAACCGGCGCCGGCTTCCTCTTCCAAACCGAACCAAAGCCCAATCAATCAGATTACCCAGCCACCTCAATACACAACTTACACACATATAGATTTACATACAGTTTTATATATATATATATATACATCATCCAGTTCTGCCGCCGCTAATTGCGGCGGCTCTCATCCATCTTCGCCGGCGCTGCAAGCGCCGGCCACCATGCCCCTCCACACAACTCGCCGGCGCGACCGAGCGCCGGTGACTACACAGCAAAAACAGGGACGGCAGCGGGTATAGAGAGAGCGAGAGATTAGAAATCAAAACCGATTAAAGTTTCCGGGCCCGGGTTCATGTCGGGCTTGCCGGAAATTGTACCTTGATCGGATGAATTGGCCGAAAATCTCGCCGGATCGAAGTGGAGAAGAGGTGGAAATGGTGGCGGTGAAGGAAATGAGAGAGGAGAGAATTGGGGATGGAAAAAATTCTATTTTCTATTCCTTATAATTTCTTTCCTAATTACATTTTCTTCATTTGCCAAAAATTGCCAAGTGTGCTTCAATTGATAAAAACTTGCCAAGTGTGTTTTCAATTAGCAGGAGGTGTAATGGAAATTCCCTAACTTAATTAGCTTGTATTAATTAAGAATTAAATAAGACTAAAGTTAGGTTAGTTAGCATAAATAATTTGCGGATACTACAATGATAGTATATAAATATATTATATACTATATGTATATAATATAGTTTATACTATAGTTTTATTTTATACTATATACTATAGTCTATAGTTTATACTGTAGTGTTTTAGTATTATTTTATAATATATACTATATATTATAGTTTATACTGTAGTATTTTAGGTCGTATTATTTCTTAGGATATTAGAAAAGGTAATATAGCTAATAGACCAATTAATTAATTTCGAAAAAATTTTAATTTTTGAAAATTCAGAAAAAAATTCCGAAAAATTCCGAAATTTTGGAATTTCAAAATTTTCGAAATTTCCGAAGTCGGATTGCATTTCACATTTCCGAAATTTTTTGGATTGAAATTGGAATTGATTTTTCATTTCCGAAATTTTTTGGAATTTTTCCGAAACACCCTATTTCCGATTCGATCCGTCCGATCTCCACCCCTACATATACCTAAAAGACAACAACTTATTATACAAAATAAAAATAATAATCAATCCAACTTAAAATAAGAGAATAAAATAACATAAATATATAATATTATTTATATATAATATAATTTTTTTTAAATTACCGAAAATAGGGAAAATCGAAACCAAACTCATTTTGATTTGAACAGTTAGCCAGATTCAATTCCGATTTGATTCTGGTTTTCGAAACCGATTAAGCACCATTAATTACAAATTAGTATTTATTTTTTTTACCTAACTTTGGATATATTTTTTTGATATTTTACCATCAAATTTTTTTTTTCATACCAACAGAAACATATTATTCAAATTTAGCCTCTATCATTCAAATTTAAGCCGTACAACCTTATTTTATATTAAAAATAAAATTGATCAAATTATTTATAAATAATAAAATTTAAAAAGGCAAGTGGCAACAGACATTGATTTTTTTTTATGGATCGTCTAGAAGTTGAGGTTGTCACTGAATATACTAAATATAATGCAAATGTTTTTTTTCTTTTAAATATAACACGAAATAAGCACTAATTACGATCGTGCATACATCACGCACAAATAAAAATATAAAATAAAAGAATTGATAAATTTAAATCATGTAAGGTTAGTAGGAGTATGTTATATTTTATATTGAGGAGGTAAAAGTTTGACTAGATTTCATTTATATATATATATATATATATATATATATATATATATATATAATTGAAATAGTGGGATACTAAAGTAAACGGAGTTGTGCAACTTGTAATTCTTTTTTACGTAATGATTTAATTTAATTATTAAATATTATTCTCCACATTAACATGGTAGGATTTAAATCCCTGTCATGTTTTCTTCATATGTTTTGACTTTTATCTAAACAAACAGGGTCATGACTGCAAAATCGGAAAAGAATCAAAATATTAATTTTTGTGCTTTTTATATTCATCTTGATCTGCTTTTTGTCCAACAACTTTCAATTTGGGTCGAAGATGAACATGTACCACAATTATGTTAAAACGAGTATTGTCGATATATTCAATATCAACAACTTGACACCCAATTATATAGAAAATATTTATATCTACAATTAAATTGTAAAATCACTTAATATATCACAAATATATTTTTGTTCAGAGAATTCATCTCACATATATATTGGAAGACCGTAGTAATAAACATTATGACAATAATAAATCTTACGTGAAAGCTTATATAAAAAGAATTTTATATGAATTAATGAAAGCATGTCAACTTATTCAATACGGTTAATATCGATCTTACATAAAATTATATAAGGTTTCATCTCACATAAAATTTTATATAAAATGGGCTTATATAAATTTTTGCGTTCTAAACAAAGCTTAAACCTATTCACCTAAGGAATTTTTTTTCTAGATTGAATTTCAAAATAAGGTTTTATTTTTTAAGTATTTAATAAATAAATCTTGAGCAGCCAAATATAGTTTTTAATTTCCATAGGATAATAATAATGTCCATATCAATGCATGATTTAAATTTGAACTCTGCATTATACAATGTATGAGAGTGGATATCATTTACGTCACAAAACTCATGCTAATAATGTCCACAACATGTGATTAGACTTTATTGGTTAATGAAAATATTTCAAAATGCAATTAAAATATTTGAAGAAAACCAATCATCTTTCGCGAACTTTCAACTCATTTTTAGAAAATAGTTTCATCTCAAATTGAGATAAGCTTCATTTTTTTTTTCAAAAAAATAATGGAAAATAATTTTTTTTTTTTTGGATTCAGATTGGCTCTTGCTTTTTTTATTTTATTTTATGAAAACTGATTCAAATTGGTTCATCTAGAAATGGAAAAGTACATCTTCACGTGTTGGTGTTTAGTTTGACTTTCAACATTCAAGAATCAAGATATATATAAAGCTAACTTGCATCATATATATATATATATAAAACTTGCATCAGACATAGGAAAATAACTCTAGCTTACGTGTCACTATTATCGAATGTGACACATTTTCGCCGAATGTCACTGCTAGTACTAAATCGGGTATATACTATTAATAAATAAAAGATTGAAAAACCTTTTTTTTTAAGATTGAAAATCTATTTTGTTACATAAATGAAATTTCAATCTTTGAAAACAAAATGCAATTATAATAGTACCTCGTCATATATAAAATTTGTTGATTTCTCAACTCTCACTTTAACTGACAATAAAGTTCCGGAAGAAAAATCACCTTTTAATTATCTTTTCCCATTTTTAGAAAGTTTGATGGAAATCTTATTTGGAGTTTTGTGTATGAAAGTTTTTATAAGTTAATCTTTATTTCAAGACTTATAAATTCAATTATCTCATAAAATTAGATTTGTGACATATATCATAACTTAGAATAAAATTAATGAAGACGAAATCTCCCTCATAATAAATTTATAAACATCCGAAAGAATAAATTAACGAGGCTTTATTCTGTCTAAAATAATTTGAAAGATCCTTGATAATATTTTAGGATCTTTTTGACTTTTGTGCTTAATGATTTGTAAATTGATATCTTATAATTAGAGTTAATTTTCAATGAATTGTCATTTTTTTGGTAATCATTACTTCCAAACAACATTTAATTATTAATTGATTTTCATATATATATATATATATATAACATTTATATCTATTTATATATACTATATAGTTTTACAACACATTGTATAAACGTATGTTATGATCGAACTATTCCTGCACCAAAAATTCTAATAACAGTTATCACAAAATAAATTAAAGAATGATATGGGGTGACTATTAGAAAAACGAAATATATCATTTAAAATTATCTATATTTAAAATTATTTTTACATTTTCAGATAAAATTAAAATATATAGTTATAATATGATAAATAAATACGTATTTTGTGAATTGCAACTTGAGTCAAGCATTAGGATGAATTTTCCCTCAATGTTGATATACTTTATGCTACATATAGATATGAAAATTTTCAACCTAACATTAATTTTATAGTGTCATATGGATAGCACGTGGACTTAGTTGTGATAAATATTTAAAATTAAAATGTTGTGAAGGTAATAATAGATTGTTGGATATGTTAAGTGGATGAAAGACTACTAGATTTAATTTATATGTACATTTTTAAAAATATGTTAACCAAAGGGCGTTTCATTCATGTTCTCTTACTCATTATATAATCATAGGTAATTATCTCATTAATTAGTGTGTTCTTACATGCTCATTAGTGTTATTACAATTTTCTCATCTGAATTAGACTTAAATTATATAATTAGAGATATGAGCCACTTTTCATCTTGAATCATCCAACTTCTAGGTATTATGTAAATTATAAAAAAAAGTAGTGGCCAATTTGCAAATATATAAAAGTAGTTGACTTCTATTGTTTTTGTATGGCTCACCAAATCCACCACCTACCCCCATTTTTCCGTCATCTTGTCCCGTTAGATCTAACGCCGTGAACTCCGTTACACCCCACAGGGTCCCACACCATCACCTAACACCTGGCAATGGCATCACTCTATAAAAATCCCAACTCCATTCCTTCCAACTGCTCAGAACAACCCCACCAAAACCACCCTCCTCCGCCGCAAACCAGCTCCGATCAATATGAATCTTCTCCTCCTCGAGAAGAGCCTTCTGGGCCTCTTCCTCGCCATTATAATCGCCGTCGTGTTGTCAAAGCTCCGCGGCAAGAAGTTCAAACTCCCGCCGGGGCCAATCCCCGTTCCGATCTTCGGGAATTGGCTCCAAGTCGGCGACGACCTAAACCACCGTAATCTGACCGAATACGCCAAAAAGTTCGGCGAGATATTCCTCCTCCGCATGGGGCAGCGCAACCTGGTGGTGGTGTCGTCGCCGGAGTTGGCGAAGGACGTGCTCCACACGCAGGGGGTGGAGTTCGGGTCACGCACACGGAACGTGGTGTTCGACATATTCACCGGAAAGGGGCAGGATATGGTGTTCACGGTGTACGGGGAGCACTGGCGCAAGATGCGGCGGATCATGACGGTCCCCTTCTTCACCAACAAGGTGGTGCAGCAGAACCGCGGCGGATGGGAGGCGGAGGCGGCCGCCGTGGTCGACGACGTGAAGAAGAATCCGGAGGCGGCGACGAATGGGATCGTTCTGAGGAGGCGGTTGCAGCTGATGATGTACAACAACATGTACCGGATCATGTTCGATAGAAGGTTCGAGAGTGAGGATGACCCCCTGTTCGTGAAGCTCAAGGCGTTGAACGGAGAGAGAAGCAGATTGGCGCAGAGCTTTGAGTATAATTATGGCGATTTTATTCCCATTTTGAGACCTTTTTTGAGAGGCTATCTCCAGATCTGCAAGGATGTTAAGAGGAAGAGGCTGCAGCTTTTTAAGGATTATTTTGTCGATGAGAGAAAGTAAGTTGTTCTTCTTACATCCACTCTTGACTATAGGTAAAATCATTTTTTGCTTAGTAAATATCTCTACTCTTTTAACACCTTGGAGCAAGTCCCTTGCTTCTTGTTAACGAAAACAACAAAAGGTTAATTGTTAAAACTCATCGAAACTGATTGCGATGTCATCGCTCTTTTATTGTTACATTATTATTATTCACTGTTTACTTTTTACATCAAAATAAAGAGCCAACTTTTATAGGTGCTGGACTTAATAGTGCCAACTTTATTGTTTTTATGACAGGAAACTTGCAAGCACAAAGGCTTCGGACAATGATAGTCTAAAATGCGCGATCGATCACATTCTTGAAGCCCAGAGGAAAGGAGAGATCAACGAGGACAATGTCCTTTACATCGTCGAAAACATTAATGTTGCTGGTACATTTATTGCCTTTTTTCTTTTCACTTTTCATCTTTAAATATTAACCAAATCAAATTAAAGAACAAAAGTGGTTGTGATTAGACTGAAAATGGAGGAGAGGGGTTTTAATGCAAATGATTATAACTTAGAGAGAGACAGGATCCAAGTGTTGGTTTAATTATTATCAGAAAAGGAACAATTATTTTATGAACAATCTTTCTGTTTCCAACCAAAATTAAGTTTCTATTATTTTATTACAAGCGGGGTTTGTGATTGGCTCACTGCTTCTTGAATAAGTCTACTTTGGTTTTTCGAGGATTGACTAGAATTTTCTATCACGCTGTGGTAGGTCATATTGTCCTATGTCCCAATATAACTATTTACATACCATTATATTAACTATATTTTCGTAGTTGGTGGTAGTTGACTTTCAACGTTGCAGTATGTGATTGCAAGTTGCAACCACCTTACCTAACCTAACCCCCTCTTTGGATTTCTTTTTCTCAACTACCTTGTTCACCGGGTAATCTTCATATCTTCTTTTTTAACTTTTCATTGATAGAGAGTGGGATGGTTTTGTTTTTTATTCTTTTTAGCTAAAGTTTATAATTCATTCTCTTTTTAAACAAAATCGCACAATTTTATCTTTTTTAATCGTACCTAGGACCATTAAAATTGAGTAATTTTAATTATTTATATCACTTTGTACCATCCATTTTAGTATCAACAATATTCCATATAATTAATCAACTAGTCTTTTAGGAACTAGATTGAACAATAAAATTGCAAAGAACGCTACAACATTACTCAATTTCTAACATTTGTTTCTGGGACAGCAATCGAAACAACACTTTGGTCGATTGAATGGGGCATCGCTGAGCTAGTGAACCACCCCGAAATCCAGAAGAAGGTCCGGGAGGAGCTGGACACCGTGCTCGGGCCGGGGGTCCAAATAACAGAGCCCGACACCTACAAGCTCCCGTACCTCCAGGCCGTGGTCAAGGAAACCCTTCGTCTCCGTATGGCCATCCCTCTTCTAGTACCTCACATGAACCTCAACGACGCCAAGCTAGGTGGCTACGACATTCCAGCAGAGAGCAAGATTCTGGTAAACGCTTGGTGGCTAGCCAACAACCCGGCCCAATGGAAGAAGCCCGAAGAGTTCAGGCCCGAAAGATTCTTGGAAGAGGAGGCCAAGGTCGAGGCGAATGGCAACGACTTCAGGTATCTTCCGTTTGGCGTTGGGAGAAGAAGCTGCCCTGGAATCATTCTTGCATTGCCTATCCTCTGTATCACCATTGGACGCCTCGTCCAGAATTTCGAGCTCTTGCCTCCACCGGGCCAGGCCAAGCTCGACACCACTGAGAAGGGAGGGCAGTTCAGTCTCCACATTTTGAAGCACTCCACCATTGTTTTAAAGCCAAGATCATTTTGATCATAACTTGTTTCTTTTTTTCTTTTTATATATCACATTTGTATGTTGTAATATTGCTGTGCTAATCAAGTGTGACTGGATCTTTGGATTTGCCAGAAACAGTCTCTTTTGATCTTCTGCCTCTTCAATGTATCAAGTTATTAATTAATTATCAATGCAATTAGGAAATATGTACATCGGTTTGGTAAAACGTAATGTCAAATTGTTTTATTTTCGAATGAATCAGATTATTTGATATTTTTGCTGGATCTATATACTGGTTTCTAGATTACATATGAAATTATGTAAATTACAAAATGTTGAAGAAAATGTCACAAGAAAAAGGAAAACAATTTCTTGAAAAAGCCTTTCAGATGTTTCCAAATTATCCTTAATTGGTTTTTATTTTTTATGCAACTCTAATTCCCAAATTAATTCTATTAATATCTATTAGCTAAAATTCAAAATAAGTGGCTCTCATTTATTGGGCCCGAAGTTAAGATCTTGGTTGTCCTTATGCCACGTCATTATGTTAATGTAATACTTATAATATGGCCCCCTCTACTGCTTTATTACGTACTATTTCAGACAGGATAACTGTAGCACATTGTGGGCCATCACAGTATCCGAGACTGGCTAATCACAACTGTACACGTAGCATCTTCCTGATTTCCATCCATTCCCTTTGATTGTTACACATCCACCTACATAAATAATACACCTTGCACTTTTCTCTTTTTGTAATTGTACTCCATGCATTCACGTTTGGACCCAAATCACATGCAACACTGCATGTGTGGTGTATCTACGTAATAATCCACTTTTCTTAGGTCGTCTTTTTGTCCATTCTTACACAGTCTAAATTGTCTACCTAAGTTTTGCATGTGGGATCACATATGCTAGTTAAATTTACTGTGATAGCTGATATAATGTAGTTCTAAATTGAAAGAAACCAATGAGGTCAGAAGAAATTAAATGTTATTAAATTGTTTCATTGATTTCTTATTTAATTCGTGATGAGTAAATGAATTTACGCATACCCTCGACAAGTTGAATTTAAAAGTATTTAAATATGAAGATTTGACATTTTTATGACTAAGATACCACGCTCCGTCATAAGTACGAGGTGATTTCACTTTATATCGTAAATTATGAGGTTTTTGATCTGATTAAAAATGTCAAATTAAAGGTAAGAAATATTTTACTAGCTAATACAAGAGATTATTACCATTCATATCTTAATATATGAGACATAGGTCGATTTTTTTTTTTCCAGATAATATAAAGATAAAAATCATATGTAGAGTTTAAAGTACAGCATTATAAAAGTAAATGCCACATCTATATATCATACATAGTATGAGGATCGTGGATGTATATATAATATGTATTAATTAATGTAGCTAAAAAAGAAGTAAATGTATAAGTGAATTGGTCCAAATGATAACATGCTTACTGAATATATCTTACACATGCATATTAATGGATTTCGTCAATTGTTTTAATATATTTAAAAAATATCATAAAAAAAGTTAAGGAAAAAAAAAAATTGTTACGTTGAGTCTCATCTTATCAGTATGTATAAAAATCGCGTGGTACGCACACGATCATATAATAGAGTTTTGCTTCTCACGTGTGGCTATTGCAGTTATACCTTTCACATTTTCTCTTTCTAAAAACGATTTTAATGAAAAATATATCCTCTATTAAAATACAAAAACATATAATTTATTATTAAAAAAACACTCTTAAAAACTATTAGGCTCAAGATATGGTGAATGCTGACTAATATTTCTCCTGTAGCTAGGTAGGAGCTAAGGACCCAATGTCATGTCGTGCAGATGCATGTCTTCACCTCCTTAACTGGAGTTCTAGTCATCTCAAATTACTACACAAAATGTCTATCTATAAAATAGACTATTAATCATTATTCTGCGAAAAATGTTAAGAATATATTTGAAAGAGAATTATGTGAAATTGAAAAAATCTTTAAAATCTGAATTTTGTAATGAATATAAATAGTAAAAATGTATATTTGTGAGTATTTAGTAGAGTATGATCATATTATAGATGTCAAATCGATGTTGGTAAAAATGGATTGATATAATATTTTATTGTGAAAAAGTTGGTTGATGTGATATTTTTATATAAAAAATATATTTGATAATGATTGATGATTGTAATATAGATAGTAATGATTATGTTTGAATTTTATAATCTAAATTTAAATATAAAAACAAACATATATTGAAATTTTGACGTTCAAAATCCTGTTATCCTAAATATCTTCCAAACAAAGCCTAAATGTCCTAAATGTTTTATGCAATGTTTGTTGGCTATTAGGATTTTGGATAAGCCTAGTCTACACCATGTTATGAGTGAGCGAGATTAACAAAATCTAATAATTATATCCTATTTTTTGAAAAAAAAAAATTCCTTTTTACTATGTTCAAGAACAACAGTATCCACTTTTTCAAACTAAGATAACATTAATGTTACATTTTAATTAAAATCTAATCCTACAAAATTTGAAAACATACACTGAATTTTCATAATCCAAATCATCAAAATTCTCTTGCACCTTCAACCCACCAATAAACATAGACACATGAGATGGTATTTGGACTTCAAGTAGACTAAACAATCTTTTCAAATTTTACTATCGCTGGTTTGTCAAAAAATAATAATGAGCAATTAAGAGTTCAATAAATTATAAGCAATTCGTGAGGGCATCGACAAACCATTACCATGAAGATGGTGAAGTTGTACATCACAATCATCATGAATGATTCTGAAACGTTCTCTCAATTGATTAATTTATCAAATCCATGCAGTTCATTTAAAATATTGCAACTTTTTGAATCGACCCTACATGTGTACTAATTAATTCATGAATACATACAATTATTAATTCGTTGAAAAATATACAATATTTAAATCAAATGAAATTTAAGTATGTATATATATATGTGTGTGTGAAATTTGTGTAAGTTTTTTGGGTCCTGATTATACACACTCCACCATCTTCTAAACACGTACTAAAAAAATAAATATAAATAAAATTATATACACAAAGACAATTGTATTCTTGTTATTTAAAATTTTCCAAATACATCCCAATTGATACTTCTTCTTCACCACTCTCTTTCTTCTTTCTCATTCTCTAACACCATTGAAACTCATCTTTTAGTTAAGAAAACTCATTTGAGTTAAAAAAACACCATGAAGCAATAAAAAAAAAACTCAGGATGAAGAATATAAATTTTAAAAGAACTTCCATCTTTATTTTTAAGATTCTTTTAGTAGTATGACTGTATGAGTTATCTGAAAGTTAGAATTTTTTTTATCAAAAAAATCATGAAAAACATGATCGGCTATCATAGACAGAACATGTTGCATTATGTTCATTCTATAATGGCCGAACAAACAACAAAATGTTCAACAAATAGTCGAACATGTTGAGTTGTGTTCGATCATGGCTCGAACTTGTTGAATTGTTATTGACCTATGTCGAACTTGTTGTAATCGTAGCGCTGAACCAGAGTCGAACGTGTTGTTGTGTTCAACATAGGTAGAACATATTGAAACCGTGTCACCGAACCAAAGTCGAACATAACGTGTTCTTTAAACAAAAAAACTTACATTTTTTTTACTTGTTTTTTTATGTTCTACTATGTTTTTCATATGAAAATTCTATATACATGATTACTAAACAATATCAGAACCATTTAACATAAATCAAATTTAACCTAGGGTTTGTGAATTGAAATTGTAGAATGGGGTGGGGCACTTTGAGTTTATGAATGGGGTGAAAAATTTAGGATTTGTGATGTAATTTATATTTAATTTATTGTTATATTTGTAAAAGGTATAATTATAATATGGTGGGGTGTGTTTAGAAAATTTTAAGTTAAAATATATTTATTTTGGATGTGTAAAGTAAGTTATGGGATATATATTCGAGCCCAAGTTCTTTATCTAACACCAGTTAGCTAAATAAATAAGCAATTTTTCCATATTTGGTGACTTAAGTCTTACTTATATGTTTGATTAAAATGTGATCCATGGGTTGTGAATTCCTTAAATATTACCCTTTCATATATATCGTCTTCACGATGTTGACCGTTTGAGCCCTCTAGACTTCTTAGCTTGCAAACAACTGCTTGCATCATTTTCTTCTTTGTCCGTATACTTCTATATATTCAATGTGATCGATACAACTATGTCTCATGTGCTTTAATTTAATTCCTATATCTTTTTATTAAATCATTAATATACATGAGATATTGTACGTGATAATATTATATTTTAATATTTGTATTCACTACCATGTGGCATGTATATATTATGTGTAGATGAATAAAAATACATATGAATAAAGGACAGCAATCACATAATTGTAACTAATTATAAGAATGTTAAGAGTAGCCGTTGATTGATTTGTGAAATGAATATAAGGTTAGAGAAGAAAGCAAGCTAGGAAATACATGGAGAAATTAGAGAGAAACAGGTTGTTGTTGATTTTGATAAGTGGGCCTTAATTGGGACCATTCCTCTTCTTTGCTTGTGGATGTCATTAACTTCCAAAATAAAGTTAATTTTATAGGTCACATCTACTATTTCATGGCCCTACCAAATGAGGCCAGCTTAGCCCAATTATTGCTGAGGCCCATTTATTGGCCTACTACTTTTTCATTTTATTAGTATTATGGGATTTTACTGATTAAAGAGTTTCCTACTCCATGCACCTTTGGAAGATACATATTTACTGCTTTTGCTTAAATATCCATCGTGAGTAATTTTTAATATATTCATCAATAATGTGTAATCATCTATATGAAAAATAAAATTAATAGATATTCTAAATTTTTGACACATCAACCGTAAACACATATTAATGTGTCCATAGTAGGTAGGTAAACATGACCGATATATGCACAGTTTTTGCTTTTTCTGCATTTTAGCAATTGAGAATGAAATATACACATATATAAAATCAAATTCGTTGGGCACTTAAGACCATCTCCAGCAGCACGCTACATTTCACACTACCTCTACATGTAGCGTGAAATGTAGCTCCAGTAGAGCACTACATTTCCCCCCTATCCTACAGATTTGAATAGTGCATCACCACATGTAGTGGGCATTATTGCACCACACTACATTTTTATTTTTACTTTTTGATTTTTTTTAATACAATTTTAATTTCACAATTTATTTTGAATAGAATTTGCATTTCATCATTTCATGAAACAATATTATTGTTTATGAAAAAATTATTATTTACTACATGTGTATAATATAAAAGTATTTTTTTAAGCTAAATAAAGTAAACATAATACATTAAATCACAAAGTATATTAAATTAAAATACATAAATCACAAAATATATCTAGGCAATTAGGCTAAAATGCATAAATTAAAATAAACATAAAACATCTAAAGAACGATTAGGCTAAAAAAAGTATGATACGAGAATTTAAACGTCCTAATTAATAATTTTCGAGATTACTTCCCAATCCTCCGAAATCTGAAAAATATCCATTATACATATCGAAAATATTATTTATTGGTGGTTGTTGGGAATGTTCTTCATTTGTTCGTATAATTTTATTTTTTTTAAATGGTAGATGAGATGAGAATGGTAGGTCTTTATGGTAAGTGAGAATGGTAAGTGAAACTGAGAATGGTAAGTGAGAATGGTGGACTTCTGAAATCTAGATTATCGTTATTGTTTTATTGAAATTTCTTGTATTGTGTGTATTGTTTTTCTTGTGTTAATTTTATGTTTTTTTAATATCTATGATTGTAGTATTGTATTGTGAAATTTAATTTAATGTTGTTCTATAATTTTTGCCTTTTTGTATTCACATTTTTTTACAAAATAATTAATAAAAATAATTATATTCAATAATCAATATAAAACTCCAAGTAAAAATATTATGCAACTAGTAAGTTTAAATTTGTATAAATTTTAAATCAATAAAATAATAAGAATAGTAAATATAATGCAGAATATAGCGTTGAACATTGGAGATGAATTTAATGTAGTGTGAATTTTGCTATAGTGTAGTGTAAATTTTGTTGTAGTGTAGCGTTATCTACTGGAGATGATCTAAATAAAAAAGAGCATACAAATTTAAAGGACAATTTAGAGTTTGAGCAAAAAACCATTAATTTGAAACTTGAAATTCGAAGAATATAACTTTATGGGAAAATGTTCAAATAAGCCATTAATGTTTATTTTCAGGTTCATATATCCTACTAAAATATATTTAGGTACAAAAACAATTAATGTTTATTTTCAAATTCATAAATCATACTAAATTATTTTAAGGTACAAAAACATCACTAATGTTTATCTTTAAATACATATATCTCATTTAAAATTTATTTATAATATAATACACTAATAATATTATAAAATTAAAATATTTATTTACACATTTTAATATTTATGTAACCACGTAAAATGGTGTGACCACGTAATCACATACAACGTCATCACATACTGACAATTGTGAAAGAATAATAGTTGTCTAAGATTCAACAAGTCATGGACATGGCATCATTAATTAGGCCGGGCTCTAAAATTCAAAAAGAATATTATTTTGATTTTTTTTCGAATCTAATTTCATAAAATATTATTCTACAATTTACAATTTCCACATTAAATTCTACATATAAATTTGTAATTTATTGGTTGCTTATTTTATAGATAAATTGAAAATTTATTTTATAAAACTATATTTATGAAAACATCTCATACAAAATTTTATGTTAAAGATTAATTTAGCATTTGAATCTTCTACTTAACCTTCTCGTTCAAGACAATTGCTAAATTATCGATCTAACATCTTTGTACGTACTGAAAAATATTGATTTTAACAGATTAATTTAGCAAGAAAGTTCTCTTCGATGAATAGTTTTGTTAACTAATTTGTCTCAAAATTTCTACTTTATTCAGTTTTCAGGCTTGTGGGAATTTTGAACAAGTTAATCTAGAATTTTGAAAATTATTCATCCAAGGTTTTCAACAAAGTAATCTAGAAATTTTACATTGCTTGTAAGATTAGCAGTAGATTATCATTTAAAAAACAAGTTAATTATATGGTACAATTAGTATAAGGCCCGTATAACACACCATGAAAAAACTAAACTACACTTAGTTAAACTAGAAAAATATGAATATTATGTATATAAGAAAAATGTCTATGATTTTGTGTGATACATATCTTTTAATTTGATATTAAATATAAAAGTCTGAAAAAAATTGTTATTTTATTATATTCTTCAACCCTCCCACTATTTTTTTTGTTTTGTTTATTTTATAGTTAAAGTTTAGAATAATCCCAAATTTCTGTTCAATTAAATGATAAAAATTAATTAGTTCACATTTAACTTAATTTTTATATATATATATTTTTTTCACTAAAAAATTAAATTAAACAAAATTAAAATTTAAAAATAATTTCTATATTTGAAGTCTAGCATGTTTATTTAAAAAAAATTATTACAAAATTCATATATTATATACTAATATATATTATCAACATAATTAAATTGATATTATTAAATAGCGACATCAATTAACTTTGATATTCTATTTATTATAAAATTAATTTATAAATTAAAATAAAATAAATACGAAAAATTACAAGTACATGATTGACATGTAACACACGTGGTATTATTTATATATACACATAAAGATTAATGATAAACACAATGCGAGCTGAAACTTAAATATAAGTATTTTTTTTGGTGGTAGTGAAAAAGGTAATGTGAACTAATAATTTTCATTATTTAATTAAAATTGTATATTAATTTGTATGGCAAGTCTGAGGTAATACAATATTTAGCCCTTATTACCAAATGAAGGAAAATGTGACTCAAACTAAGCTAAAAAGGAACAACAGTTACAAAAATTAGGGAAAATAAAATATTTATTATGTAGATTGACTAAAAATTAGCCTTACACAAACTTATATTTTATTTTTGAAAGGAACACAAAGTTATATTAATGTTTAAGAAAAGATCAGAAATTAAAAAATTGGGCTTGATTTTTAGTCGTGGGTTTGAATTGGTCTACGCAGACTGTGGATTGGTCAGCATAATCATTGGGTCAATTGGGCCAGCACTTCCAAGGCCCAGTTTAAGGATCTCAACAAAATATCAATTTTGCTTACGTTTCATACATCGCGGTCACTGAATTTGAAAAATTATAGGCTCAATACTCGAGTATAGTTACAACTTATGGCTAATTATAATTTTCTATTTGAAACAGAATTTTTTTTCTTTTTTGGCAATTTATCATATAAATTTTATTATCATTTGTTGTATGAAATTTACAACAATTGTATTTTGTCATTCATGAATAAATATTTAATCATTGATTGCTACACACATATACGATTAAGATATTCGAAATTGTAAAATGTAATGAATGGCAAAGTTTATATGTTAAAAATTAATAAAAATAAACTTGTGTGGTAAAATACAACTATCACATAATTCAAATCAAATATTATAATTATTCCTAAATCTTATATATGACATTTCTCTTATTTTCGAAAACCATTTGTCTTCTTTTCACTTCGATCATCAATCATATCTTATTTATTTTAGTAAGTTTTGATGTTTTATAACTTCTGTGAATTCATTAATTTATTCTTTCTGATTATTAGTAAAATATTAGTAATAACTTGAATGGATATCAGCTTAATTAAGGTATCGATTATTTTTAAGATTCATTAAACTGTTATTTAATTTCTTTGCCCATAAATTACTAGTTAGGATTTTACAAATTAATGGCATACTTACTTTGAAATTTTGAGACAGGTTTGATTTATTTCGCATTTGCATTTATTGATTATATGACTTTATAACCGAAATTATCATAGTTAATTAATTTGCATTTAAGGTTGATAGCTACAGCCTTCTAGTTAGCTTTCATCATACATAGTTTCAATATGTAATTGCAAGTTTGTTACTCTATCTAAGTTGGAATATCCTAAGGTGTCTTTGTCACAAATTTAATATAATTATTAATTTTAAATTATAATAATTAAAAAGGATGAAAATTTTACTTATTAATGATGGGCGAGTTGGTTTTTTATACATCAGGTACATGGATTTAATAGGGTCGATTCGGATTCGCGCTCTTTTTATTTTTATTTTTTTAATTTTTGATTATATGTTGATTTTTATGTTATATTAGCAATCGTATGGATATGTAAAATACAGGATTTCCAATCCTAGCAGGAAAGGGAGGGAAACGGATACTCAATTTAAGGAATTGATCGTGATTTTGAACCTGTTCTTTCCATGACCCCTCTTAATTGAGATGAGACAGGAGATCCAATGCTTGAATTGAAGTAGGAATCACTTTGATTCCATCATACTATTGGGATCAGGCATTTATGTTATATTAGTTCAACATTTATCTACAAATATAATAATTACTTTTATATAACATTTTAACTTAAAAATAATAATAATAATACAATTTGACATAATTTGTACATATATATACTTTTATGTGATATTACTCACACCTTTATGTGATATCAACATAGTCATGCATATATATAATATATAAAAGTACAAATAACATAACTAAAACCTAAAAACATGACTAATATAACTAAAATGTATAAAAGTATTACATGTCTGTGTAAAATAATGTTAATGTACAATAAAAATAACTAAATGATATGACTAGTATAACTAAAATACATGAGTAACACAATTAAAAGTTATAACACGCAAGTTTAATTGGACGTGAAAAATAAGATGTGTGGGGATACGTCACAACGCATTTCGAGTCAGGTCGATCCGAATGCATTGATCCTACATTCATACATTAGTGCACATGAGTTTTTGTGATATGGACGTATTAAGATATGATCATTATAAGTAGGAGATTTTTTTTATGTAATTATCTCTCATCTTTTTATATATATATAAATAAAAGTAAGATCACTTATTCACATGTAAAGCCCGCAATTTTTTCATAGTAATAACTTTTTAAGATAAATCTTTAATAAATGTAATTTTAAATACAATAACATTTAATATGGTTAATTAATAACTTTAAATAATGTTTATAAGGAAAATTACTAAATAATATAAGTAATTTAGTTAGATTCAACAAAATATCATATGCTATCATTCAAGAAATTATTTATATATTTAAAATTTGTTTAATTACAAAAAATTGACAAAAATATAAATAAATAGATAAAATGAAGGAGGGTTGATTAATTTTTTTTTTATAATTTATTAATTCATGAAATTGAATAATTATTGTGAATTATGTTTAAATAAACTATGAAATATTTTTGGAAAATTTAAGTTTTATTTTTTATCATTTACTTGAAAAGGAATATTTAAGAACTATTCTAAACTTTAACTATAAAAATCAAATTTAAAAAAATAGTAAACATGTTTCGTAACACAATAAATATAGCAGTATACATATTTCAAAATATTAATAAAATTATATTCATTTACAAACATGACAAATACATTCCAACAATTAAATAATGTATTAATCACATTATATTATATTTGATGCTAAATAGATGACAGACCTTATACTATATTATAATATATATATATATATATATATATATATATATATATATATATATATATATATATACATCACCTTATTACCAATAAACTTAAAATAGAACACACGCGTTCTTATTTTCTAGAAATTCACAAATTTCATTGTCCAAGATAAATTTCCAGAGATGTTTGTCTAAGTATAAATTCAACATAAAAACTCATACAGATACAATTTTTATAGATATAAATTGATTAGAAGGAATCTATCATCATAAATTCAACTCATTTTCCTGAATTTAAAAATAGATTATCAATTTAAAAATACAGGCTGGGGAACATCCAACAAATTAGACATGATCAGAAGTTAATGACAACAGACGGGAACAAGAAATAGAGGATTTTATATACTTGGACTTTAATCTTTGCAACGACTGCCTCAACTGTAGAGATAGATCCTTAAAAAATGAGCAAATTCCTTGTTCTCCAAATGTTAAAAATGGTACAGCAAAGAGCTATCTTTCTAGCCTTTTTAAGGACAGGGCCCCCGGGTTCTTTTTTGATCCATTTTAGGCCACTAGCGATGGTATTCATAGCTCGTCGAATCCCCAACCATCTTCTTATCTGATCCCAAACAGATTTAGAGAACCTACATTCAAAGAAAAGATGTGAGGATGATTCCAAACATATATAGCATAGAGGACAAGTAGGATCAATATTTAGAAAAGTTAAATTATCCCTCGATTTGAGCCTATTTTTTATAGCTAACCATACATAAAAGGAGAATTTTGGAGGGATAAATTTTTTCCATATAGTTGACTTCCAAAAATCCAGCTCCCCTTTCTTTCAAAATAGATCATACATATTAGACGAACAGAGCCCAAAAGGTTTCGATAGGAGGATAAGCTTTTGTATGGCAACCGAAATAGATCCAAAACTTAGAATAATTTCATCCCTAATTTCACATTCTCTTTTAAAGAGAGAGGATATATTTTTGGAGGGTTTTCAAGTCCAAAATTTTTGATTCTTGAGATAATAAGAATTAAGCCATTTAACCCACAATGAATCAGATTTTGCATGTATATTCCACACAATTTTACAAAGAAAGGCTTTATTCCAAAATGATATATCTTGTAATCCAAGGCCCCTCTCATTAAGAGGGAGACATAAATCTGCCCAAGCCACGGGGTTTGTTCTTTTTCCCCACAAAAAGAGCTTACACAATTTATATATTCTATCAATAATGGATTGGGGAATGGGAAATATTTGAATCCAGAAACATTCAACCCCTTGTAACACAGATTTAATGAGTAACATTCTTCCTACATAAGAAAGAGAGTTAGCCGTCCATACATTTATGTACGAAGCAATTTTATTCAAGAGGGGGACATAATGGACTGAATTCAGCTTTTGGGCTGCCAAGGGGACGCCCAAGTAACAGACTGCTAAGGTTCCAACTAGAAAATCAAGTAAGTCAAGAATGTCATCGAGATCATGTCCAATAATTCCAGCAGTGAAGACACATGACTTTGCAGTATTTATATTCAGACCTGAAACAGCTTTAAAGATGTGTAAGCAATCGCATAAAATTTTAACAGACATGAGATCTCCCCTAAAAAAAAACATAAGGTCATCGGCAAAGACAAGATGTGTAATACTCAATGACTCACATCGAGGATGATAATTAAAATCAGGATCCTTAGTTTTGGAAATAATCAATCTAGATAAATATTCCATGCAAAGAATGAAAAGGCTAGGGGACATAGGATCCCCTTGTCTAATAACTTTTTTTCCCTCAAAGTGGCCATTGGGGCTCCCATTTATGCATATGGAAAAAGAAGCCGTTTTAACACATTCCATAATCCAAGAGACAAAGATATTAGAAAAACCAAAAGCAACAAGAATGTCTTGAATGAAGGCCCATGAGATAGTGTCGTAAGCCTTTTTCAAGTCAACCTTTATTATGCATCGTGGGGATATATGTTTCCTAAAGTGGTTTTAGATGATTTCTTGTGCAAGAAAGATGTTATCCGACATGTTTCGTCCATATGTGAATGCTGTCTGTGCTGGATTTACAATTAAGGGCAAAATTGGTTCAAGTCTTTTAGAAAGTAATTTTGTGATTATTTTGTAGATAATATTACAACATGCAATAGGTCTGAAATCTACAACTGTAGGAGAGTGGTCAGTCTTAGGAATTAAGGTAAAAGAAGTATGATTTAATTGTTTCAGAAGCTTACCATTTCTGAAAAATTCCAGTATTGCTTCACAGACCTCATTTTCCACAATGGGCTAGGATTTCTTGAAAAACGCAGCAGAATATCCGTTAGGTCCTGGTGCCTTATCGTCACCAATTTCAAACAAAGCAGATTTTATGTCTTGATATGTAAAAACAGCAAGAAGGTCATAATTGTGATGAGCAAGAAGGCAGGGACCACATTCAACGACTTTCGGGTCAATTGAATCAGTTTGTACACTTGTTCCAAAAAGATTTTTATAGAAATTAACAAATGCTCCAGAAAGTTGTTGAAAAGATGAAGAGGGGTTTCCATTTTCAAGTGTAATTGATGCAAGATATCTTTTAAAAGTGTTTTTCTTGATAATATTATGGAAAATTTTAGAATTACGATCACTTTGAGACAGAAAAGTACACTTTGATTTTTGAGAAAGAAATGATTTTTTAGCATTAGCAAGCAGAATAGCTTTGTCCTTAAGGGCAATATTAGCATTAAACAATACATCATTGAGGGGATCTTTTTCCAAGGCTAGTTGATTTTCCTTTAAATCAGATTTGGCCTTTTTTGTTCTCGAAGAGATGTGACTGAAATGTTGAGTGTTAAGGTTGGAGAGCAGTTTTTTAAGTGATTTTAATTTTTTACGTAGCCTAAATTGTGTCGTGCCTATGTGATTATAATTCCAGTTTTGGGTGACAATGGGTAAAAATTCAGTATGCAATGACCACATATTAAAGAATTTAAATGACTTTTTCAGAATAGAGACATGCTGGAAAATAGATACAATAATAGGGGAGTGATCGGAGAAAATCCCTGGGGGTGCAACAAAGGCTTCACAAAGATATCCTGAAGACAACTATGAAGGGTTAATCATTGTCCTGGCAAGTCTAACCCAAACCGATTTGTTAGTCCATGTATAAAAACAACCATTAGATCTCACATCTGATAAACTTAAAGCAAAACATACATCTTGAAAATCATTGAGGTAGTAATTGGTTAGGATATGACCATTCAGTTTTTCATTTGCGTTTTTAACACAATTGAAATCCCCAATTAACAATCATGGTTCATTTAAAACATTTCCAATATCGAGAAGTTTATCCCACATAACTCCTACAATGGAATATAGGCCATAGATGAAAGAGACATAAAATGTGTTTTTTGTCACTTTACACAGAACGTTGACATGTATAAGTTGGGGAAGGGCGCAGATTTGTACAAGAGTTATAGAACATGGATTCCACATTATCAACATGCGTCCATTACAGCAAGTATCAAAATTATGTATATAAGACCAACCATGGAATTTAAGTTTCATGACGGTATCACATAAAGGGAGAGGAGAGACATACTTCATATTCCAACTTTGTTTCTAGAATGCAGACAATATCCAAATTATGTTGCTTAATTAACGCTACTAGTTCAATATATTTTTTTGGGTCTTTAAAACCCCTAATGTTCCATGATATAATCTTCATTATAAATTAGGTGGTTTAGCAAGAGGTTTAGCAGAGGTAGATTTGGCATGCACTTTAGATGAGTGTTTGGGTACGCAAGCAATGGGGGAGGTATTAATCATACCAAAGTGTGCTAAAATCACAGATATTCCAGCAACTTCAGTTTCAATAAGCTTTTCTTTCAATTTAGATTTCCTATCCTTTGGAGCAACACACATAAGAGCCGAAGTATCAGGCACAGGTGGGTCCAAGGCCTTCACTTCAGAATCTGTAGAGATTGTTGCCTGTTGTTGCTGAGGGTCCAGAGATTCCTGATCAATAGCATGTTCTGGTGGGAGAACGGGAGGTGGGTGTAGATAATCTTCATGGCTGCTGGAATTTTCTGATGATGATCCATAAATATCAAATGGTTTGTTCGCACTTACAGGTTCAACTCGAGGAACAGGGGGCTGTTTCGCAACCCATGTTGCAATTTTTGGAAGGTAATTAGATTGGGTTTTCTGAGGAGGTTGTGGGGGAATTCTCGAAGAGGGACGAGTTTAGTTCGCATTTGGACAAGTACCCTTAAAATGCCCAAAAAAGGAACACTTAGAGCAAAAATGGGGATGAGATTCAAAGTAAACCAATTGATTAAAGATTTGGCCATTGGGAAGTTGTATCTTAATTGCCGTGGGAAGTGGGACAACAGCATTAACCTCAATGAGGATACAAGCGTACGAGGTTCGCATCTTTTCTTGAGTGTGTTTATCAACGCAGCTCGACTTTCCAATTTTGGAAGCTATTTTGCTGAAGTCATTCTTATGCCAGCACTCGAATGGTAGATTTGAGAATTTTGCCCACACAGGAACTTGGGACAAATAGGAACTTGGGACAAATTATCAAGATTCAGGATTACTTCATTTGTTATTTTCCTAAGCAGGACAATTTTGCCTTCACAAGTATAAGGATCCCCTTGAAAGACTTTCTCCCAATCTGCCTTATCCTTGAATCTGAAGATAACACAGCTTTTAATGTGTAGACTGAAATCACAAACAACATTTCAAAAGGATATTAAATTTCTGATGATTTCGATGCCCAACCATCTATCTGCAAACCAGGCCTAGAGACAATAGCCCTATTCAAGGCTAACATCACAAACATCAAAGATATTTTGATAAACCCGACCATCTACCTACAAACCAGGCTTGGAGACAATAACCACATTATGTGAGATATTTATTTTGATATCATAAATAATTAATAACATGTATATTTTGACAAAAAATTGTGTGAGTCGTTCTAGGAATCACATCCAGTGAGACCATTTAACAATTCACATTCAATGTGACGTGATTATACTCAACTTTATTATTAATTTAAATCAATTTTCTGAATGGGCTTCCATTTCATGTATAAAAAGAAGGATGAAATGGTCTCATAATAAAGGATTTATTATATTTCTCATATTTAAAATTTGATTAATTCGCCCTTGAACCATCTCTTTCCTTCCACTCATCCGCCAATTCATGCAATAGATTAAGGGAGAATTGAAGAATTAATGGTGCGAGATAAAAGAAAATAATCAAAGTTTTGGGTAAGACTGTCTTACAGATCCCATTTTGTAAAACATTTTGAGTAGAATATAAAAAATTATATAATGTTTTTATGTGTATTAAATAATATTTTTCTTTATATTAGATAATACTTTGTATTAAGTAATATTTTTCTATATATCAGGTGATACTTTTGTATTATAGGATATATAACCCGAATTGGATCGGGTCGGATCACTAAAAAAACACGAGGATCCTAATTGTATATGTCCACTCAAATGAATTTGAAATTCTGACCGCGCTGTTGTGACGCTATAAAATTAACTAATTTCTTTTCTAACCTTACTAACTAGTAGTTAAAACAAGTTGGAGTTGATCCCACGAGAAGTGTAGAATAAACTATATCATCGATGTTTGTTCAACAAAACACTAAACGACGGGGGGTTTCAGATTGAATAATTATCACTATATCAACTAGCAACCTAAAAAGTAATTAAATAACAAGAAATTAATATGAGAAAATATTCCAGTTAACAGTTCAATTATCCCTCGTTATCAATTATTTCCTAATCAATGTTTCATCCATCTCTCAAATTATCATGAAATTATCATCCCTAGTTTAACAACAAGTTCTGTTAAACCGAGTCGTCTCTTAAAATTAGTTAAATTAGGATAAGATCACTAATTAATCATATTCAATTGAATAACCTAGAATAAGCTCTCTAAATTTAATTCATCAAATACATTAATCACCAAGACGATATGATAAATTGGACTCCAAATACATAAGGTTGATTCGATAATTTAGTATTATGCTACCCTAGAGATGCACGACCTCTAGTTTACTACCAATGAAAACTAAATCACAACAATTAGGATTCATGATCTAGAATTCTAACAATCAATTATTAACACTTAACCTAGGTAATCAATCTAAATCAAGTAATAATAATCGAAAACAATATTCACAGATAGCATAATCAATTCCAATCAAATATCGAGAGAAAGTTATGAGATTAATTAAAAAAAAAAGATAAATGAATTCAAACATCCCTAATAACCAAAATTGTGGAATTAGTCGAGTATCCTTGAATAATTGAATTTATAAAAATAATTAAAGAATTCATTCTAAAAGCTAATCATCAAAAATAATATTCCAATTCTCTCTAAAAATCTATCTCTACTAATCTTTGTTGCTACCCTGCGTGAGTAGTGTTTTTCATTGGGACTTAGAGACTAAGTTAAATAATGGATCTCCTTGACAAAAGTGGTGTGCCCTTCATTCTTCTTTCACATAGGCTTTCCTTTATTTTATTTCTCAAGCCCAATTGTTGCTTCAATTTATTTTTTAAAGTAGTGAGCTTCTTATCTTTTTCAACCCAAGGCCGCTTTTAAGTTTCAAGTGGGAAATGAGCTTTGAAATACTTTAAATAAAATTTCTAAATAATCAAGAAAACAAATTATCAAGCACTTGGAGTTCAAAAACACGTATATGTAAAAAAACGATGCATTCAATTATATCAAAAAACATAAAATTCTAAATTAATTTATAAAAATATGCACTAATTTCCTACCTATCAAATTCATTCATTCAAAATTCGAATTTCAATACATTCTATGTCTAAAAATATTTTAAACATTTAATACTATCAAATTTTCACAAACTACAAGAAAGTTGTCCATTTTTCATGGAGATTTACCCATCTGGGATTTTCGTAAAAAAGGAACGAGTGATAGGAGCCGACAAATAGTAGTGCCGGTTCAGGCGCAGAGAAGTTGTTTATGATAATTATAGATAGAAAAGTAATTTTCCATTATGAAAATGGATAATAGGAGGCATTTTCACTAAATATTTTTTTATTAAGAGATACATTGTACATGCATGCATGATGCTGTAGACATAAATTAAATTCTCAATTAATTATACTTTAAGTTTTCTTACATCAACTTGAGAAATGTCGTGAAAAAATGTAGCATAGGTTCTAAAAACTGGTAATAATTCGGATTAAAAAAAACATTTTCTTTTAACCAAAAATAAATAGTTTGGTTTTGAAAGGGAAAACAAATGAAATTTTAAGTAGGCCCACGGTAAACACATTTTTTTAACTAGAAATTTGAAATTATTCTTTTTTTAGTTAATATAATATTTTTTTGGACCATTTATTGTTAATAAAATTAATTCCATTATATCTCATATCACCATATTTCATCTTATATTAGTCTGTACCACCTTATTTCATCATATATTGGTTCGTACCACCATAGTACATCCGCATACCATTACGAATGTGGTGTATACCACCATATAACACTTATGTATCATTATTAATGTGGTATGTACCATTATATTACACCTCATACCATCATATTACACTTCAAATGTTAATAATCCGACAAAAACCAATGTTGATAAGTAGATGATTAAAAATGAGGGTTAAAAAAAAAATACCCATAGTTAGAAATAAACAAAATGTGAAATAAGGTTAAGAGTTCCATAAAACAACTTAGTCTAACAAATAGTTATGATTAAACAAAAGCAACATGTTGTGAATTAGGATTAGACATTTAGAGTTCCATAAAACAACTTAGTCCATGCCTCTCTCTCTCTCTCCCTCATTATTCATCCATATATAGATTCTTTTGGGGGCACTTAAATATTTATTATATGAATTCTCAGTTAAGTTACGTTGTCGCCTCCTTCATGCCGCACTTAAATATCTATAATTTCTTATATGCATACATCCATCAAATTGATGTATATAAATGGTTTATTCAATAATAAAATTTTATATTAATTTCTTAATTATGATATAATTATGATACTTGACATCGTTTCTACTTGTAATATGCGGTTTTTGACTTCTAAAAATCTATTTGCGATCTAAGCTGATCTTAGCCACATAATTTTAAAATAAAAAATACAGAATATTAATAAGGTAATTATGCATTTATAATTATTGATATTTTCATCTCGCACATCTACAAAAATATTATAATGAACTCTATTAAACGTATATTAATATCCGTTTGTACATATACAGATACAAGTGTATATTTATATACAAATAATCATAAATAATGCACTCAACAGAATCCATTGTAAATAAATAATAGGCAGGAACATCTTGCTATTCATGTTATTTCTACTATTATTATATTTTGCTTTAATCAGTGCTAAAGAATACATACCTTTCTTCCCTTCCATATATCACCAGATAGTTATTTAATTTTGTTTTCATGTTCACTTCCATTTTTTTTCCTCCCCTTTTTTGGTTATATAAAACAAGGAAATTAATATATAGGAAGAATTAATATAGATAATAAAATTTGAGTCAAGGCCTGCAAATTTTATTTATTTATGTAATCATTTACTATTTATCTTGGAAAATTCAAATAATTATAATATCAAATATTCTATAAATAGCCTATACCCACACTACAAGTCTACAATCTCATCACCACCACCGTTAGCTGCTTATCAACATCTCCTCCGATGGATCTTCTTCTCCTCCAGAAAGTCCTCCTCAGCCTCTTGGCCGCAGTAGCAGCGGCGGTCGTGATATCAAAGCTCCGGCGCAAACGCCTGAATCTTCCTCCGGGCCCATTCGCCCTCCCCATCTTCGGAAGCTGGCTCCATATCGGCAACGACTTCAACCACCACCACTTAACAAACTACGCCAAGACATTCGGCGGAGTGTTCCTGCTCCGAATGGGCCAATGCAGGATCGCCGTCGTGTCGTCGACGGAGCTGGCAAAGCAGGTTCTGCTCACTCAGGGTAAAGAGTTCGGGTCCCGTTCAAGAAACATCGTGTTCGACATATTCACAGGAAAAGGCCAAGACATGGTGTTTTCCGACTACGGTGACCACTGGAGGAAGGTGCGGCGGATCGTGACGGTTCCCTTCTTCACCAACAAGGTGGTGCAGCATTACCGGCCCAACTGGGAGGCGGAGGCGGCGGCAGTGGTGGAGGATGTCAGGAAGAATCCAGCTGCGGCGACGGAAGGGGTGATGCTTCGGAGCAGGTTGGAGCTGATGGTGTATAATAATGTGTATAAAATGATGTTTGATAAGAAGTTTGAGGGTGAGGATGATCCTTTGTTTGTGAAGCTTAAGACCATCAATGGTGAGAGGAGTAGATTGGGGCAAAGTCTTGAGTATAATTTTGGTGATTTTGTTCCCTTTTTGAGACCTTTCTTGAGAAAATACTTGAATGTTTGCAAGGATGTCACTGGGAGGAGATTGAACTTATTCAAGGATTCCTTCATTCAAGAAAGAAAGTAAGTCTAGCTACTCTAATTATTGGATTAAAATCATTATTAGTTTTATAACTATAGCGTCTTATTATATTGGTTTTTATAATTTTCATGATTTTTAATTTAGTTTCATAATATATGTATTTATCCAATTTTAGTTCACTTCTTCGAATTTGGGCTTTCGGTGATTTAAAAATGATGTGAGTGACACAAATCAAATTTTTATTGATAGACAGATGTCATCATATTCCTGCTAGGTCACCGAAAATCTATTTTTTTGTAAAATTGGAATTTTCTGATTAAAATTAAACTTAAATCGAACAAATTCTTAATTTTTTGGATTAATTGAAAATTGTGATATTTATGGAATCAAAATAGAAAGACATCATAATTATGGAACGAACAATGATTTGAACCCCAAATTATTAGTGATAGCATCATTATCTCTAGATGTATACTAATAAAATGAAATATGAATGTCTTTTGCTGCAGGAAGATTGCATCCACAAAGATGATAGACAACAAAGGGCTGAAATGTGGGATTGATCATTTTCTTGAAGCTCAAAAGAATGGAGAGATCAGTGAAGACCATGTCCTTTACATTGTTGAAAACATGAATGTTGCTGGTATGTATAGTTTAATTTCTGCTTAACATTCTTTAATTCCTATGTGGTTTAATTTGCATGAATTGCTGAAAATGGTTTATATATGTATATGACACTGTGGCCACCAGCTATAGAGACCACTATCTGGGCACTTGAATGGGCCATTGCAGAACTGATCAACAACCCTTCAATTCAGACAAAACTCCGGGCCGAAATCAACAAGGTTCTTGGCCCGGGACAGCCCGTGACAGAGCCCGACACTCTGAAGCTCCCGTACCTCCAAGCTGTGATCAAGGAAACTCTTCGTCTTCGAATGATAGTTCCATGCTTAGTCCCCCACAAGAACCTCAGCCAAGAAAAGCTGGGAGGCTATGACATCCCAGCTGAGAGCAGAATCTTCGTCAACGCGTGGTGGCTAGCCAACGACCCGGCCCACTGGAAAAAGCCCGAAGAATTCAGGCCCGAAAGGTTCTTGGAAGAGGAATCGAAGGTGGATGTGAATGGCAATGATCTCAAGTACATCCCGTTTGGAATTGGGAGAAGGAGCTGCCCGGGAATTCTGATAGCAATGCCAGTTTTGGGCATCACATTGGGAAGGCTGGTGCAGAACTTTGAGCTTCTGCTGCCCGCCGGGCAGACCAAGATCGACACCACCGAGAACAACGGGCAGTTTGCTACCCGGATCTTGAAGCATTACAGCGTGGTGATGAAGCCAACGATTAATGTTTGAACTTTGGTTTCTTTTCAATAACATATATAGATGCATGCATGCGTATGCCTGAACCATCGATCCTTCTTTTAATGTAATAATGTTGTTTTTCTAATGTTCAATTCATCTGACTATGTCAGCTGGCTATAATACTTTTGTCTCAATCCAAAGGGTGTGAATGTTTTAATTTTTGAACATTTTCATTTTAAATCAAATTTCACAAAAGTATTAACATTTTTTTTTAAAACTAAAGGTTTTTATGGTTAATCAAAAAATTAAGGTCATTATTCAAGAATTGCTGTAATTACTCATAAATTAATTATTATTGTATTATAAATTTCGCGGTTAAAATCTTATAATGAAACATAGTTCTTTCATTGAATAATAATATATGAATCAAATTTTCTATATCAAAATTATGTTTTATTTCTTATGGCATTAAAAGTATTTCAAAAGTACACAATTCTTTTTTGTTTTTTTATTGTAACCTTAACATTCTAATTCTTGGAAATTTTGATACAGAAAATTACAATTCAATCACAGTTTATTAATTTTTGCAATTTTATTCATCCGATGAAATTTCATAAACGTTTTGTTGACTTAATTAACTACCAAAACCGCGACGTGGAACATTATTTTGGACTACTAGTTAACAACAAGAAAGTCAAGTTATTAGAAAGTGCAATTATGATTTTGGAGGATTAGGTAACAACAAGAAAGTCAAGTTATTTGAAACAACAACTCTTTTAGGACAAAATTCTATATTTGAAATACACTAACCAACTTTAGAGTTTTCGTCATCTTTCATTTTGAAAACCCGAATTTTCTTCTTTTGAATTTATCTCTAAAGAGTTCAATTTGACATTTACCATTCTTTCATTGATTTATTTTAAAATTTTAAAATTTATATGTATGTGTATATGATAAAATACACCTAAGAATAAAAATTAAAACTTGACCACATTTCACCTTTCTGAATATGTGATATTAGTATTTTTAAGTTATATTCTTGGAACTATACTGATTATATGAAAAAATAAAAATATAAGTGAAATATCAAAATATATTGGTCAATAAAAAACTGAAAATATCAAAAAAAATATCAAAAAATATCAGGATATATGATCCATGATTGTGACTACATTTCTTTTATGTTATGCGATTGTGAATAGAACCAGCCAAAATTCCTCCTTTTGGCAAAGTGATGTGTGTAAAAGTTAGGAAAACAAGTTTTTTTATCTTTTAAGTTTACCTTACTTTTTATCATTTATCTTTTACATTTTAATTTTTAGTTTAAGAATTAACATATTTTAGTTGTAAATTTTTATTTATTTAATTAAAATTATCTTTAATATCAATAAAAATAATATTTTTAATTGACAACTATTTTTGTTCATATTTCCAAGTTCATAATGCCCAAATTACAAATATTACTAATTAATAAAAAAAATTCGAAGTAAAATAAATTTTTTTATTTTCTAATATTAATTTAGATATGTTGGATGAAAAATCAAAATTTATAATTACAAATATTCTCTCAATTAAAAAAAAAAATGTTACAATTATATTTCAATATGAAAAATATCTAAATCAAAAAGTGAGAAATAAAGAACTATAAATCCAATGTAAAAAGATCAAAAAACTTATTTTTCTTAAAACTTATTGTCTTCAATTCAATATCTAATTGGAATTAATTTAACTCTTGATTTTGTGAAATATTAGAATGATAAGAACGTTATTGATAACTTAATTAAATTTCTATTTAAAATTTATAAGTCAAAACATTGATAATACCCCTATTTCTGCTAGCTACAATTAATAAAGGTATTTGGAATGAGATGTATTCAGCCTGATTCATCATTGTCCAAATTGAAATCCATTTTTAATTTACATATAAGAATGTTAGAATGGTTATCTGTATTGATCCATGAATTATGATTATTAAAATCAAGAATTGATCTATTGTCCCGTGTCTGATGAGTGCATTCCATCTACAATCACAAATATGTTTTTAACATTATAATACCGACAAGCATGTATAATGCTTCAGATTTAAATTTTAAAACGACTTCATAAATAAAAGATTGATTTTATTCAAAAAGTATTAAAATTTTCTGGATAAACTAGCAGATGCTCATCTGAAAATTTAGAACTTCATTTGACAACACGAATATTAGAGGACAGATGAGATTCAAAACTTGAACGAATTAGAGGCAGATCTAAGAAGTACTTGAAAAGCAATTAAATATCATTTAAGGAAAAAAAAAAAAAAATCGATTAAAATACGAATCAAACAAAAAAAAGGGAAAAATTAACCAAAAAAAAAAAAAAATTGAAAATGTAGGTCTAAACCAGGCCCTCAAATCATGAATGAATCAGAGAGAGCAGACATGCCGACCTTGAATCGTCCTTCTCTGTGCACAGTACCATGCTTCCTTCATCTTATATCCAGAGCATCGGCTTAATTGTACACAGATCCAAATAATAATCTAATCACCAAACATTATATATATATATATATATATATATATATATAAAGTATAAAACAAAGAAAAATTAAATCGATTAAGATGCAAGCAGAGACTCTGGGTTACAGGGTGGGAATAATCTGTTGCTGCAATTTATAGGAGTAGATCCGAATGAGGTACTAGGGTTTCACTCGTCGCGTGAGTTGTGGATTACCGGAAATGCCCCCTTCATCTCCACTTTGTTCGGATTATTGGGCCTTAACTTGGACTGTTTCGTTTGGGCCTTAAGCTCCAATTACGACACTTTCGTTTTTGGACTTATATAAATAGTATATTTATTTTTAACTGGCAAACTTCGTTCTTAACAATATTTTTATCAAGTTGTTAACTTTTATTTTTAATTAAGAAAAATAATTTTTGTTTAATTATACCTGTAGTATGATATGATAGTATGGGTTACACTAATGATGATACGGGGAGTATCATGATGGTACAAACTATAGTAATAATGATACGAGAATGTAATATGATGGTACAAACTACATTAGTTATAGTAAGGAGATGTACTATAGTGGTACGGTAAAATATGATGCTACGGGCTAGTTCGGGATTAATTTTATTAAGGATACAATGATTCAAAAATATATTCTTTTGGCTAAAAAAATATAATTTCAAAATTTTAGTTAGATAAAAACATTTAATTTTATAATGGAGTGCGTATAATTTCATCTGGTTTAATTGTTTTCTAGTAATGATTGTTCAAAATTTGTAGTAGAACAAATTTAAAATATAGGGAAACAAGATTTTTTGCCGTCAAAGTTTATTTTATTGGATTTTTCATCATTTATCTTTCATCTTTTGATTTTTAGTCATTTATGTTTAAGAATTACCATTTTTGAGTACTCTTATCTATTATAAGAAATAAATTTTTATTTTTTAATTAAAATTCATCTTTAATACCAAAAAATAATAATTTGATAAAACACTAAATTAATATTAATAATTAAACACTAAATTTTTTTCCATCATATTTTTAAATACGAAATGATTAAATTATTAATATTAATAATTAATAACAAATAAAAATAGTGTTCTCTCAATTAAAAAAATGTTGTTGAAATTATATTTCAATTTTAAAAAACAGTTACCCGTTGTAACAATTAGAATACTAAAAAAAATGGTATTTTTTAAGTATAGAGAACTAAAAAATCAAAATGTAAAAGATAAATGATGAAATCCAATGAGGTAAATTTAAAGGATAAAGAAACTTATTTTCCCTAAAATATATTATAGTAATTTTCAACATTGTGATATGAGTATGAAGCTTATATAACCTCTTCATATATAGGATTTAAGTTTGTACGTGATGATTACAATAAGTTAATCAAGATTCATTTTAAGAGACCAACATTTTTCTCGTAAAGTAGAGAAAAAATCTAATATTTTTATTGTCTTTCTTTTGTTACTGAACTAGTCTCGTCATCCAAAAATCTATTGAATCTTGATAAACTACACTTTCATGATATTTGGAAAACAATTTTTATTATTTTAAATACAACAACAATTTCTTCCAATGAAAATGCCCACAAGAAGAAGATTGGAGACATGTTCTATACAAGTCTTTTTGTGTAATAACAAACGGATCTGACTTGCTCTAATGGATCCACCAAAGTATTTAACCACTTATAATCTATAAAATACTCATATTATATTGAGATCCACATATATAAAGGCAACCAATAATTTTAACCAACTATAGGGTTCTATCGGATAGCAAATGTGAAATATAACAATCTGACTATATGTTTGAACTTTGACATGTTTTCAGATTATTCTATTATATATATTTTTTCTACTCATAAATATGACTTAATCTAATCTATTATATTAAAGTATTTTAATATAGAGTTCAAATTTTAACAAACATAGTTCAAATTATCTTCCAACTTTCACTGCCTCACAGACTTTTAAAAATATTATTTCTGCGTATAATCTTATAATATATAATTTTTATAATCCTATGAAAGTTCATTCATTTAAAAAAAATAAAAAATTGTCCCTTTACTTTGTAATATGTAGTCGAAATTTTCACCTCATTTTGGACCAAATCGTAAATCTGTCTCTAAATCAAATACTGATGACATTTGATAATGAATAAATTTGCGTTTTCTGGAATTTTCATAATTTGACTGGATGGAGTCGTTTGACTAGTTTGATTTTATAATTTTGTTGCCTTTTCCACAAATATTAAACATAGATTCTATAATATAAAAAAATTCAATAAATTATATCATTGCAACTAAATCTTAACCGTCACTCAAAATAAATAATAATGTCATGAAAGAAAATATTTGACTATAATGTAAAAAATATCAATGTCGCTGTTCTAAAAATTTCGTGGCCGAAATATTTAGACTTCAAGTATTTAGTTGCCTTTTGATGTTATTTTTATTTAATAATTGGCAATAAATTAATTTAGTAGAGGTGATGAATTTGTTCTTAAATGAGGATTGAAACGAAACGAAAAGAAAAAAAAGAAAATTAATTTAGTAGAGGTAATAGAAAGAAGTAATAATGTGGTTGTGTCACACAAACTATAGACATATTAACTGATCGTGTCCGTTGATTGTGAGAGATTAAAACTAACGATATATAGTTTCGGGAAAATTTATAATTAGGGTTTGAATTAATAGAAAAAACTAAATTATAATACCATTTAAAATATAAAAGATCTCTTTAAAGGAGATGGGCTTGAGAGTTGAGACAAGTAGGAATTTACTAATTATGTGCCCATACTCCACACCTACTTTGAATAAAAAATTCATACAATAAATGCACCTGTCATTTATACTTGTCCTTTGAAATTGATACAACAAATATAGCAATCCAAAAAGAAGCAGAAGAAGAAAAAAAAAAAAAGGGGCTTTAGGGACCCGTTTGGTTGCAAATTCTTTAAAAGCAATGATAATAATTTTGGAAAAAAAAAAGTTAATTAGTTTGATTAAGGAGTGTATGATTGATAAGGGATAGTAGTTATCTTAATAAAGAATGACGAACTCATTTACTTTTTATATTATATGTTTCACTTGATTTGAAGCAAATAATTAATATTATAATTTACTTCTGACTCATCGTATGTAATTTTTTTTTTATTTAATCATCTTATTTCATCATATATATTTGAAAGATATGTTAATTTCAAATTTAAGACATCGTTCTTATATATGTTTCAAACTATTATGGGTCTACATCATCATTAGTTTAGCCCATCTTCAAAATCGGAAGAAAAAAAAAATATATAGAACATCTTTTTAATTTTATCAATTTAATATGGAACATAATTAGCTCAAGTAGTTTCTTTTAAACATGACTGAACTTTGAATGCTATCAAATTATTGGTAATATTTAAGCCTAAAACTTAAAGTGAGATTTTAAAATTGAAGTTTAATTTAAATACTACAGTTTAACTGTACTGAAATGTATAACTTATTCACATAGGGCCCGGCTATCCACACCCCGGGCCCTTCTAAACACACTCCACAAAAAAAAGGGAAAATAAATATAAGGTGAAATGTCCAAAATGCCCTTAACATAAAAAAAAAACACAATCAACTAATTATCTAAATACACCCAATCCAACCAATTGCTAAACACACCACACTATCTAGGTTAAAATTACACACACCCCACTTCCTTCCCTCTTCTTCTTCCTCACAAATCCAAACTTAAAAAGTGCAAAAACTCCACCAAAAACCCTACTACATTTGTTGGAAAAAGGTCATGGATCAAGATAGAGCACAGGAAATGGACAATGTAAGTGATGTTACACAGTTTAATCGATTGATTTTTCAGTATTGTTCGAAAAAAAAAATCGCGCAGTTCCCGATCGGCCAATACAGGCTGAACATTTTACAGTGTGTTCGACCTGTATTGGCCGAACATACATAGACATGTTCGATCAATATGAGTCGAACTTTTGGAGGATGTTCGACCAGGATCGGTCGAACGTTGTGCAATGTGTTCGGCTGGTTCTGTTCGAACATATGCTATGTTTTCGTATATTAATAGTCGAACATACTGCATATGTTTTACATAGTTGAATGAATTTAGGTTTTTTTTGTGGATCCATGTATTTACACATGCTATTGTTTATAGGAATATGGCTCCAATGAATCGCGATTGAGTGTTGTGAACGTTGAAGACCCGATGTATGAACAAATAGATTTTTCGGAGGATTTTCGAACAAACGAGCTATTCGATAGTCGGGAAGATATGGTGAATTGGGCCAGTAGTGTTGGGAATCGTTTTAACATGGTTGTTTTGGTTAGACGATCTAATAGTGGAGACACTGGAAGACGAGCACGGGTATTTTTAGGATGTGAGCGTGGTGGTAAGTATCGTCCGCCAAAAGCAAGGGTTGTGGGAGGTACCTCTGCTGACCCGGAAACGAAGCCTGCTAAAGGACGCCGGAGTGGAACAAAAAAGTGTGATTGTCCTTTCATGCTAAAAGGAGTTGAGGTGAAAAAGACTGGACAATGGTGTTTAATGGTTGTATGTGGGTCCCATAATCATCCAATGCGGCTGCATGTGGTGGGACATTCCTTCGCCGGTCGACTAAGGACTGATGAAGATCGGCTAGTGCGGGACCTGTCTTTGAATAACACGAAGCCGAAGGATATTTTGAGCACTGTTAAACTTTCTTTTCCCGATAATGAGTCCACCCTGAAGACTATTTACAATGCTCGGTAAAAGCATAGAGTGGTCGAGCATGGAGGCCGAACCCAAATACAATTTTTGTTGGGAAAGTTGAAGTTGGAGAGCTACTACTTCTTGGACCGGAGAGATGAGCAAACAGATCGAGTCACAGATCTATTTTATGCCCATCCGAGATCTGTTGATCTGTTACGTGCATTTCCGAGCGTGCTCATAATGGATTGTACCTATAAGACTAATAGGTACCGGATGCCACTTTTGGAGGTGGTTGGTGTGACATCAACCAACATCACTTTTTCTGTTGCCTGCGTGTACATGTCCCAAGAGCTTGAAGACAATTATAAGTGGGCTCTGACCACCTTGAAAGGGTTAATGTCCGACAACCGGCTTCCTTCGATGATTGTAACTGACCGCGAGTTGGCCTTGATGAATGCCATCAGTGTTACATTTCCCAACTGTACACACTTGCTGTGCCGGTGACATATCAATAAGAACATCTTGAGCAACTGCAAGAAATTGTTTGGACGAGCGGAGAAATGGGAACAGTTCAATCATGCATGGAATATGCTGATTTTTGCTGAGGATGAACCGAGGTTCAATGAATTGCTGAGGAGGTTAGAGAATGACTACCATGATCATCCTAGGGCTGTGGCTTATGCCCTTAAAAATTGGATCGCGCCATATAAGGAGAGATTCGTCTCGTGCTGGACTAACAATGTCATGCACTTCGACAACACTACGAGCAGCAGGTAACATTATTTTTTTGTAAATTATGTTAACATTATTTTCGTTGGAATAGGGTGTTACCTGCCACTACTGACATACCTTCTTGACTTATAGGGTCGAGAGTGCATATGCCAAGTTGAAAACGCAGTTGTCATCCTCTCAATCAAATTTCGAGACATCGTGGGAACGAATACACCATCTCCTCATCACGTCGCATACCCACATTTTGGCCTCGTTCGAACAAAGTTTGAATGTCACACCTCACCGGTTCACGATTCCTTTGTTCAAGCTTATTCGAGGTTTAGTCTCTCATCAGGCCTTGAGTAAGATTTTCGAGGAGATGAGTGGTGTTGGCAGCTGTGGTGTTGATCCTCTGCTTTGTGGATGTGTTTTGAGGCGGAAGTGTGGGTTGCCTTGTGCGCACGAGCTGGCCAAGCTGGAACGAGATGGTCAAGTTATCCAGCTTGAGATGATCCACCCATTTTGGAGGAAGTTGGACTGCGAACCAGTTGTGGATGAGGGTACCATCAATATGGATGTTGGTAACCGTTGGGAAGAAACAGTCGGGGATATTAACAACATGTTCGGATCGGCTTCGGAGGCTCAGAAACTGTTGTTACTGAAGCGGTTGCGTGAGATATCTATATCTTCCACCTCTCAGTTGCAGGAGCCGGTAACCACCACACGTACCCGTGGTAGGCCTGGCAAAGCGAAGGCGAAAAATGATACATCTACCAAACGTAACCCAAGCAAGTTCGAGTATGTGCAATCATTCCACGATAGTTGTTCGTTCGAGGAGGATCAAACAACCCCCATACAAACGGCGGCCAAGTCCACCCCTATCTTTACCACACTTAAGCGCAAGATGATGTCGATCAAGCGACGATCAGTTCAGAAGGCAGGGGATGAGGTGTTTGTAAGCTTGCTACCTGCTCTATTGCAGCCGCATGTTTTAAGTATCAAAAATCCATTGGGAGACGGCCATTACAGTTTTCGATCGATTACCCACGCAATCGGGTTGGGGGAGAATTCATGGGGCCAAGTCCGTAGCGATCTTATCCAGGAGCTCAAAGACTTCCAGGGTTTGTATTCCAGTATATATGGCATGAAGAATCGTCACGATGAGTTGGTCTCCAATTTGAGTTGCTACGAACGGCCTACGCCAAGCATGAATTACTGGTGGACTTTTCCTGAAATGACCTATCTGGCCGCTAATGCCTACAACATGGCCATCGTCCATCTCTCCCCTCAGATGTACGTTACAGTGCTACCTTTGCGGGCTCAAGTTCCCCCGAAGCCTCGGCTTGTTTGCATGGCGTTCGTTCACGGAAACCATTACATTCTGGTATAGTCGAGTTTGTCTTATTGAATGATACCCATCCAAATTTATATGCTTACTGATTTTACCTTGCTGTAGGTCAAACTGGCCGACGAAGCGCCGTTACCGCCCATCATAGACCGGTGGTTCGAACACCGTCTTCCTTGTGCAAGTGGATGGTCTGAGATGTATAGGAGACGCATCATGCAGTACGCGGCCGACAGTCGTAGTGAAAGTTCTTCTGTTGGGCAAGAAACGATCCAGATCGTCGATGATTAATTTGTTTGGATGTATAATTTGAATTATTTTAGTAACTCACAATGTTTGTATGAATTTTCGATTCCCCTACATTTACTATGAGTATGAGCATTTGTCGACTACTGAATAACACGGTGTGAATCACAATATATGGTTGAGTATGTGAATAATTCGACTAGTAGGGGAAAACGAGCTAGTTCAACCAATTGTGGCCGAGGAAAATGAAAATGTTCGACCATGAGTCGAACATTTAACCAAGGTTCGAGCATAAATCAAACATATGTGATTTGTTCGACTACAAGTCGAACAGTGTGAACATAGTTCGACCAATGGCGGTCGAACAAGCCCGATTTCCACTATTCTGGTGAGTTCGACACATAGTCGAACATTGCAATTATGTTCGGCCATAGATCGAACATGGCCAGATAGTTCGACCTTGAATGATCGAACATTATTCCCACAATCCGAGTTCGTACGATCCCAACCTACTACCAATTCAACATTTAACCAATTCAGATATCAACGGCACATAAAATACAAGGTAACATGTTTAAATGCATCAAAAATGTCAATTCCAAAGTCGGGATACGAGCAAGTGTTACATCAAAAGTTGTTCGAATACAAAATGGAAAATACATAAAGGACCAGTTCTAAAATCAAAGACAAAGAGAGTAGACTAAGATCTCCGAGGTCTACGCTGCCGGCTGCTGGAAGCTCGTCTCGACGATTCGGCTGGATCCTCGGTGTCAATCTTCAGGGCCCTATATGCGCCAACTAGGGCTGGAACCACCATCGACGCGTCCAAACCTTGTTCGTCAGTCTGCCACTGCTGGTACACGGGCTCTAGGTGACCGAGTGCCGAAGTGATCATGTCCCACGGTTGGGGGCCTCTGTGTCTGCTCTAAGGGACATGTCCAGCATGAAGTTCATCCGGATTCTGGATGAATGGATGTGAAACCCTGGAGTACCAGTCGAGGTAGTCCTCGGAGCACTCCCAGGCTGGGTAAGCACGTCTCCCAAGTGCTTCGGCAGATAGAACATGGTTCCACCATACTCTAAAGTATGCACCTAGTGCATCCCAAGTGACCTTGTATGTGGCCCCCTGTTTACCCCTCCGGGCGAGAATGGGAATCAACGGCTCATCCGGAATCCTCTGAACGAAGCCGAACTACCTCAGAACACGGTCCGGATGATACGGCTCAACTATGTCGAAGGCTCGAATGCATCCCTGGTAGAAAGCCACAGGGTTCAGAGGATAATGATCACGAAGCTCAGAGTACGGATTCCAGTTCACCTGCAAAAAAAACCAGTTTGAGTACACGACACATTTGTGATGAGAGATGAACACAAAAATCCTTGCGAATTTGACAAGTGTTACTCACGTCATGTGGAGACATGGTATCCAAACTCTCTCGGATGGCAAGCAATCGGGCCTGTGTTCCTCCGCCATGAGAGCGTTGCACCCATTTCCGTGCAAGTGGCTCACCCATTCGAAAACCAACATTATATGTTGGTCGAAATGTAGGGAAATATTCGTATATCCAAGCTTGAGATAATTGAAAATGCAACGGTTAGAAAAATAAAACAAAGTACATTTAGAGCATATCTAGACATTATGCTGTTATGCACATACCTCGAGCAAAGTCAGATATCCACTCATCTGTCGAACACCAACTCGAGAGGCCAACCCCAACTGTCGGTACAAGAAGGCCAAAGCTGCTGTGCCCCAAGCGTATTCATGGACCCGGTTCAAGTGCTCCAATAGTCGAATGATCTTGGACGATGCCCTAGTGCCGGTCTTGTCCGCGAACAGTATACACCCCAACAGAAAAAGCTGATATGCATGGGCAGCACGCTCCAAGACGAGCGGATTCTGAGAACTCGTATCAGCTTCAAATTGAGCACGAAGCCACTCCATTTTGACGGAAGCTCCTCGAAGGCCTTCGAGTCCCGACTTTGCAGCCTTCTCCGAAACGCCCAACAACCGACTAATGAGCTCGTTCGCTGGCTCCGGCTTGCTTCTACTGTCCGGAATCATGACCGATCGTCCACTGACCGGCAAGCCAGTCAAGCATACTACGTCATCCAGGGTGATAGTGATCTCACCCAGGGCATGTGAAATGTGTTGGTCTCCGGTTGCCAGCACTCTACAAAAGCACATATGAGGTTTTTATTGGGCGTCTTATAAGACACCCACCTCAAATCTGGGATGGGACTGCGCTGTAGTAACTGCTCCCAAGTCGGATTCCGTCCGTCGAATTGCCACGTCTCCATCTTTGTGGTGTGGCACCAACACTTGAGGATAGGTCGTTCCTCACCGTTCCAGATGGCATAGGCGATGTGCGATTTAAAGCTCGGAATCAGTTGTGGATCGATCGGTCCACCAGGGCAAGGGCCTCTCAAGATATCATCATCATCGGCCTCTCCTTAGGCTTCCTCAGGCACTGCTTCCTCATCAGGAGCATCGTCACTTTCTGCTTCCTCTGTCGGTGCTTCGTATTCGATCAGAGGAAGAGCAGATGTAGAAGGCATCGGTGGATCGATCGTGGTGGCCTCTTCGACCCGACGCCTTCTGTTGGAGGTCGTAGGTCGTGTCCTCCTCCTCGTATAAAGAATTGGGCCACCTGCAATATTCATCAACAATTAAGATCAATTAACGTATACATAACACCTCAAATTCATATACATTACACGTACGCCAAGCATTCATCAAACCTAGCCTAACAATACACTACGAGCAACCGAGCAACAATGTAATCAATTAACCCAAATGCAATTTCTACTCTCAATCTACTTCAATCACCGAAAAATCGACCAATCCCTAAATAAATGGACTACAATGTGGCAACATAAAATCTACCAATTACAAACCGACCAAACCGACAATGTTCGACCACAATCAACCAAACACATCCACAAATGTTCGACCGGAACACACCGAACAAGGTTAGAATGTTCGACCTAGAGGAGACGAACATATTAGGAATGTTCGACACTAACCGATCGAACATCATTCACAACGTTCGACCACCATTGGTCGAACAAACCCTCTATGTTCGAACTACCAGGGTCGAACACCCTTCAGCCCGTTCGACCGCCCACGGTCGAACATTCCCCGACCCAGAACGTCAAATTCATGCTAAAACCGAACGAATTTCATGCATTCTCCACAAATAAACGAATCCTAAACACTCATATTGTATTTTAAACTACATTACACACATTTAACACACTAAAAATACAACTTCAATCTACTAATTCATAAGGTCACTTACTTGGCATTTCTTCTTCTCTTTGATGCTCCATTGTAGTGTTTGAGCTATGAAATTCACCTTGCTACACCCTGTTCGATTAATGGTCGAACAAACACTCAAATTTCAGCTTCAAAATTAGGCCTTGGGTGGGAAGGGGGCGACGGGCTCTTTGCAATTTGGGAAGAAAATTGGGAAGATGGGGTGTGTGAGTTTGTGTGGGTGTGTTTAGACTAGGGTTTTGATTTTTTTATTTTTTAAATGCATAAGGGTATTTTGGTAATCTTGTGGGGTGTGTTTAGTATTGTGTGAGTTGTTTTTTAATTTAATGGGGTGTGTTTAGATTTTGGGGTGTGTTTAGAAGGGCTCGGGGTGTGGATAGCCGGGCCCATTCACATATTGCTAAATTTCTAATTTGAAAATAGTTTAAAATTGCATTGAAATATATATTTTGAATTCAATGATGTATATTAACGTTAAAACACTGATATAACTTTGTGCAATTTATCTTCAAAATTTTCCATTCAACCGCCTTTTTTTAAAAGATTATCTGCATGTAATTTAAAAGACTTTATATAGCAAAATCTCATAAATGCTAGTTAGTAGAAATTAAAAAATAATATTCGTCAAATTATTATATGTATCAAAATCAGTATTATATTAAATATATTTAATTAAATTAAATGGGATAAAATCCAGACCCAGATGGTGTTGACAAATTTACCAGGTCTGACTTACCGTAAGACTAGACAGAAATTACCATTGAAACATGGGAATCTACGAAACCGTTCAAGCCATCATATTACAGTGTGTCTGAACACTCTCACACGCCGTAAAATTTCCAAAAGAAAATCCATAAAATCCCAAATGAGAACACGCGAATATGGTTTTGGGGCAGAAATGCATAGTGGATGAAGTCGAGGCGGGGTCTTCAATTGTCGTGCATGCATTTCCTTCTGCATGCACTCTCTCACACTTTTTTATCTCTCTTCCCCACTTTCTCTCTCTAAACCTATAGATACACGTCCATGAATCTATCGAGCAGGCTCACGCATCGTCTTTTTGGTTTTATTATATTCAATTTATTTTAACTCTGGTGTCTGCGGAATCGCCCACCGCCCACCGCCCACCGCCGTTGGTTTTCTAAACTTGGGGTTCTGTTTCACTTCGTCTTTTAGTGTCAGATTCAATTCAAGATTTCGAGTTCATGCTATTAGCAATTGGGCTCGTGGGTTTTGTTTTGGTCTGAGGATGTTCGCATGCGGACGTTGAATTTGCTAGATTTGAAGAAGGTGAGTGAAAGATAGGTTTTTTAATTTGCAATTACTGGGGAATTTCAGTTCGTGGTGTGGAATAGTGCTTGTTTTTGTGATTTAAAGATGTGGGAGTTTCTCGATTAATTGAATTTATTTGATCTGCGCGACAATTGATGGGTTCTTAGGGTTTTGATTGTGGTGATTTGGGTTTGGGGTTTTGCAGAAATTATTGGGTTTTGGAACTGAATTTGCGAGAAATGGGGTCGAAGACTTGCATGAATGAGGCGTGCCGCACAACGACGTCGTTGGAGTTGAAGAAGGGTTGGAGTTTGAAATCAGGTGGATTCGCTAGGCTCTGTTACAAGTGCGGGTAATTTCTTGAATCCCAATTTTGGCCTTGTTCATCCATGTTCTTATTCTTCACTGATTTCGATTTCTCAAGGGGTAGTTTGGGGATGTGCAATTTGGATTCCTAAAATACCGCTATGTGCTGGAGATGTTTCCATTGTACTACTATGAATAGTTTTCAATTTGATTTTTCCTATATTTAGTATATTTCTTTTCCCCACCTTACCGTGCCCAGTTTTGGCCTTTTTTTCCTAAAATGTTGAAGTTTAGTTCCGCGACATTCTGGTATTTGCCTCTTATATTTTGTGTTTGTTAGTATAAAGTGGCTTTCATGAATGAAATTAGTGATGAATTGATGCAAAAACACAGTTGGTTGGAGTTTTCGGGAATGTACGCCATGTTAAAAGTGAAATCTTATGAGTTGTGATATAGGAGTTAAAGGGTGTTGTGATGCTGTCATGCTCTCATGCAACTTGCCTAAGAACATTTCACTTGGCTGTACTTGTACGTATACTTATATTGTGTATGTTTATTGTCTATTAGATCTTCTTTGAGTTGTTTCTGCCTTTAATTATGAGAAACAGGCTCAACGGTATGGATTAACCATCCGCCACTGGTTGTGATGTATATGTATTATCCTTTTGGCTGATGCATTGAACTCTGCACTAGTTTACTTTACACAAGAGGTTGATGAATTGATATTAATGTTGGCTCTAAAATCCTGTATATTGCATGGTCAATGCATTTCATCTGCTTCAAAGTAAATTGGAACCAGAATTTCATTTAAAGTCGTATCACTTTTAATTGCTTGGACTTCTGTTTTCTACCATCTGCATTTCTGCTTTTTTTTTTTCTTGCTTTGATATGGCTTAATGTGGATTGCAGATCTGCGTATGAGAGCTCTGTTTTCTGTGAAACATTCCACTCAGAGGAATCTGGTTGGAGGGAATGCAGAATATGTGGGAAGGTAATATTAGTTTTTACATCCACTTATTCGAATTACTACCACTCTCTTTGTATGGTCTAACCATTTATATATGACAATCAGATTGTTCATTGTGGATGCATTGCTTCAAGACATCTATACGAGTACATGGAATTTGGTGGTGTTGCATGCATAAGTTGTGCTAAGCGTTTGGAAATTCATTCTGCACAACCAACACAGGTTACAATAGTTCAATATAGCTAGAATGATGATAATTTTCTAAAACCGTGTAAAGAAATGGACGATGAAAACATGCTAGGAATATTGATAGTGGTCCTGTGCAATTTGCTGTGAACAATTAGATATCGTTTCACGTACCTTCCTATCCAATTAATCATGTAATTTCCTCATGGCTTTTGAGGTTATTTGAATACTTTCTCCTTGAGCAATTTATGTTCTTACTTTTCTTTGGTAATTTCATTGAGGGCATACTTTTAGTGTATTGCTCATATGCTTATCTATTTTTATTGTTTTTCACTTTTCGGATGCTTATACTTCAATTGTTTTTGCAGATTCCTGCTGATATTCCAAATGACAAAATTTTCATGAAAAGTTGTATAAGAAATGCTCAACCTGTAGTTACTGAGAATAGAGTTGATGATGGCAAATTTAGCACAGAGAGGCTTATGCAGTTGACCAAAGCTATAGGAGTCAACAATGTACCTTCAGCTGTTGAGCAACTTAAAAGAGAAGAACCCGTTCTTAAAACTGACAGCAGTAAACACGTACAAAATCCGTCCCTAAATTGTTCATCATCAGCTTTTGTTAAAGCTGACAACAACAGACCTAAACAAGGGGTTAAGGAAATGTTCAATTCTCCAGCTAAGCCGTCCCTAAATTTCTCTTTGACTACTCCTTTAGGTAGTTCAAGCAGCGTGCCGCCTGGTCCTGGTGGGATTATTGAAGGAAACGAACAGAGCAAAAGTCCTTTCCAACATGGACAACGGGGTCGCCATATTTCTCCAAAGCCCCCCAAGCCTAGCCCAGTAGCGGGCCCAGAGACAAATAAAGGAAGTGCATCACAAACGCGTGTTCCTAGGCCACCTGCTGAAGGGCGGGGCCGCAATCAATTACTTCCTCGTTACTGGCCTAGGATCACAGACCAAGAATTGCAGCAATTATCTGGAGAGTATCCATGATAGTTATTCCCACACTCTTACCTTTCTGTTCTTTTGAATTCATATGTGGTCAATTTTTATTTGTTTTGTGCCTACTTGTTTATATGCCATTTGATTTGTATCTAGTATTTGCCTTAACCATCAACCTCTAGTTTAAAATCCACAATTGTACCATTGTTTGAGAAGGTTCTAAGTGCCAGTGATGCTGGCCGAATTGGTCGTCTGGTCCTTCCAAAAGCATGTGCTGAAGTGAGTATTTAGTTTTTACTGTGCACTTTGTAACTTGGAAGCATTTAGACACTTATCTTTTCTTATATATGTGAATCAAAACAATACGTTACACAGGCATACTTCCCTACTATCAATCAATCAGAAGGTATACCAATAAGAATTCAGGACATAAAGGGCAAAGAGTGGACATTTCAGTTTAGATTTTGGCCTAATAATAACAGCCGGATGTATGTACTGGAGGGTGTAACCCCTTGCATCCAAAATATGCAATTACAAGCTGGTGACACAGGTAGACATCCTTATCTGTGTATTGTGAAAATTATTGTACTTTTTTTTTGAAGTTATTTGCTTTTATTATCTAAACCTTGGAATTGATGGAATCCTTAGTCTTGATGGGGTTCTTTCTTGGTTACTATAGGTGTTTTTTTTTTTTTCTTTTTTTTGGATATTTTCGGCAGACTTTAATTTATTATTATTATTTTTTTTTGTCTGCTTTGTTTCTTCTCATTCTTTTGAATGACATGAGCTTATGGATCAGCAGTAATGTTATATTTCCAAAGTTATCTAACAATTAGATGAAAATGCATGTTTGAAACCTCTGAATTTTAAGCATTTGATTTGATGCATAGTCTTGTCGTTAAATGCTACCTCACTTAGTCACTTATTGGACACACACACACACACATATATATAGTATTATTTGGTGGAAAACTAATTCCCCTATTATCATGCTTTGTTTGTCTTTTGAGTAGTGATATTTAGTCGGATAGATCCTGGGGGTCAACTTGTCATAGGCTGCCGAAAGGCAACAAACAATGCTGATGTGCAGGTCAGAAATTTTGGGAAAATTTCCCCATGCTTTTATTTGCCTTTTTTTTTAAACATTTTTTTCTTCTTATGAAATATCTGACATTTTCTTTTGACAACAAGTAGGATTCACAAAACCCCGCCGCTTCAAATAGTGATTCTCCAGGAGAAGCATCTTTTGCTGGTGTTGCTGATTCTCAGCTTTCAGTATGTTCTTACTTGCTATTTTCCTATCTTTATTCCTTTTTATTTTGTAAAACCTTATTCTGATAGAGATTCTCCAATGTGCCAAATAATGTGAAGAATGGAGGCAGAGCATCTGATGAATCTCAACAGCACCATATGACCGTGTCCGAGAAGAAGAAGGCTAGAAACATTAAAAACAAGAGGCTTCTTATGCACAATGATGATGCTACGGAACTGAGGATCACTTGGGACGAAGCACAGGAGTTGTTCCGTCCATCTCCATTGTCCAAGCCAACTGTTGTCATGGTTGAGGACCACGAATTTGAAGAATTTGAAGTAAAAAAGATTTCATCCAACCATCAATTTCTGTAGAATTTCCTCCCTTGTGTGATTATTAAACCCTGGTTAATGCTAGTGTTATGGTGTGGTGGCATTTTAATCTTGGTTTGCTTAATTATGCTCTGGTACTCTGTTTTCATTATTGTTCTTAATGTTGTTTAGGAACCTCCGGTTTTTGGAAAGAGGACAATTTTCATTTCTCAACCTTCAGGGTAAGGACTGCCATGTTTAATCTTGTTGTTCTTAGTTACTTCTCTAGAATATTAATTTCAACGAACTAGGTTAGCATTTGGCCCATTTCTACTATGAAAAGGTGACGAAACAATGTGTGGGCTCATGCTTTCTTGAGGCTTCATAATGTTTGAGTTTATGCTATGAGGTCTGGATATTGTACGACTAACTGCTAGCCATTTTTCGATCTGACAATGTTGAGTAATGTTATCAGGGATCAAGAACAGCTAGCTCAATGCGACTGTTGCTCAAAATGGCGAAGGTTGCCTGTGCATGCTCTTCTTTCTGCTAATTGGAAGTGTTCCGATAATGTCTGGGACTCCAAGAAGTAAGCAACTAACTTTGCGATGTTTTTAAATGGAATCATAGGATTAACCTTTGTGTTATAATGTGTGTTCAAAGCTTCGGCAAAAGGAAGAAGTGAATTCAATTCAAGGAATTCTGTCTCTATAATTACAATAGTCAATAATTAATGTCTCTTTAAATTGGATTGGATTATCAAAATATATTGTCTTAGTATTATATCTGAACACACTATTAGATCAGGAGTTCTACGAATACAATTTCTTGGTAGCTATCTCCACTTGAATGGTTGATTGCTGATCTTGCAACATTTTTTTATTATACTTCACGATGTACAGATTGTTCAGATCTAGGATCACTCACGAAACATGCAAACGGAATATTTTATATAACTATCCTTTTAAATCTTGTGTCGTCAAAATATTATGTCCTTCTGTTAACAAAAATCTATTATTTATGATGGTTATCTCAGATGTTCATGTTCTGCTCCGGAGGATATACATCCGAAGGATCTGGATTTGTTTAATACCAATAAAGGTACGGACAACAAGTTCGTCTATTTTTCTGTAGCTTCTCTCCCCTTCTCTCTCTCTCTCTCACTGCATGTGAATGCAGTCTCACTTTCTCTGCTGCCAAGCAAATTATAAGTTTGGAAGGGAACTAATTGCTTTTCAATTGTGCAACTCTTTCCAAATTGGTAGCCCTAGAAAAATTAAGGATGAATTAATTGGCAGAAAAAACCTCAATTTTCTAGATTAGATTGCACGTATTCTCAATCACATTGTTGTCATTAACTCATTATACTCATATAGAGCATTAATGTGTATCACCTTGCCTTACAATGATAAAATAACAGGGAAGTCTATGGAATGAACTTATGTCAATTTTTTCATGAATTTTCAATATTGGAAGTTTGGAACACACTTTATGTTCCGACACACTTCGCGAATTTGAAAAGAAAATAATTTGGAAAGAGTTCTTTACTTGTAGCAATTATTATAATTGTTCTGTTAGAGAACTTTTGGCTTCGTGTCATTCTAATTCTGTTTAGTTTGTCGATCTCTGCTCATATTAACTTTCCTGAACAATAAATCGTGTATGATTATTCAAGATTTTATTTGGTCTTTCACCAGATCATAAGAAGCAAAAGATTACAGAAGGTAAAGGTTCCAGAGAAGGGGAGCCTTCTGGTTTAGATGCCTTAGCAAATGCTGCTGTTTTAGGGGACAACATTGGTGACATCGGAGAGTTTTCAGTCGGAGCGACAACAAGGCATCCACGTCACCGGCCCGGCTGCACCTGCATCGTCTGCATTCAACCGCCGAGTGGAAAGGGCAAGCACGAGCCTACATGCAAGTGCAACGTCTGTTTGACTGTAAAACGCCGGTTCAAAACCCTAATGATGCGAAAGAAGAAACGGCAATCGGAGCGTGAAGCCGAGCTCGCCCAGGAGAAGGATAAGTCTCCTGCCAAACTTGATCTCGAGAAGGAGGACATTGCTGGACTTGCACTTCTCAATATGAATGGTCTAGAGAACGAAACGAGCCAGAATGGGGATCGAACAGATTTAGAAGACACGAACAAGGGACAGCTGGATTTGAACTGTGATCCTCACCGTGAAGATGAGATTTTAGCAGAAGCGGCAGGGATGAGCCTCACTACATTGATGAACACTGCTAACTTTCCTTTGGAGATGTTTTTGGGGCAGAATGGGATCTCGAGTTTAGGGCCGTGTGTGCTTTCTGGAACGTCCGATGCTATCGAAAAAGCGGTTGATGAGGGAGGGGGATTCGTATCTGGAGACGCAGAACAGGACAACCAATCTTGAAAATCGGTATTGTTATTAGTGTCATTCGGCCCGTTTAGATCTTGTAGTTTATCTTGTTCGATTATGTAGATATATCGAGTTTTTGAGACCTCAGAAATCGTGTTTCATTTGCTGTACTCTGCTGTTTCATACACCTACAAAGTAGTTTGTTTTGTTCCTTTTTATAGTTTATTATAAACTCCCAAATAGTAATATAATGCAAAGAACTGGTTTTACTCTTCATTTTCTCTTCAATTTTACCTCAGCTATATTGTTATGAATCCTCCAATCATGATCAAATCATTACATATTATGAATCCTTACATGATTCTCTGTACCATCATTCGTAGAATGTCCGATCAACGGTTGCCTACAAGTAGGGCATGAAGAATGTGAAACTAACCATGTGTCTATACACTTAAGATGAAAGCCATGATTACACCTAGGAAGAATCCGAACATCCTCGCCTTCTACAAACTCTCCGAGGCAGATAGGGCAGTCTGTGGCCGGAATATGAAGACTGGACTTGTAAACCACCACTGGAATCTGACTCAATGCCTCTTTCTTGAGACTGTTTGAGGCCAAACGAAGAGCCACTGAATCAGCTGTCTCATGATGGTATGTTGTGGTGCACCGGAGCACGCAACGGACGATTGAGTTAAGCCCGAGAGCGCATAGCAATGCACAAAGCAAAGCTGCCAAGATTATGACCATATTGCTGTCGAAATTTGCATCCTCGTAATGAGAGTCAGTTGTGTTGTTGACAAAGGTTGGACTCAGAGTGATGTCTGAGTTGAGAAGCAGACGATGGCAGCGATGAGTCGACATTAATCTTTAGTATGCCTTGAGTAATACAGAATTTTGAAGTTGAGGGTTCTATAAAGCAGGATCAAGAGTAGGCAAGACTGTCAAGACAAGGAAACAGAAAAGATTGTAATAATCTTGTTTTGGTAGTGGAAAAACATTGGTAGTTTTAAAGCAAAATCAGGGAGTGTTGGAAGGATTCCAACAGGATAGAAACATAGAAAAGGTATCCAAATTGTGATGAAGATAAGGCAGAAAACTGAATAAAGGGGCTATCTTTTATTGGTTTTAGGGACCAAAATCTTGATCAACAACTGGTCCTCAAAGCATAGCATAATTCAAATTCTTGAGGGGGAGAGAGAGAGAGAGAGAGAGAGGTTAGAATGAAGATGTGTTGCCAATTGTACAAAATTAAACAGTGACTTGTATGGCTTAGCAGAAGTGGTTTCCATTGCCAAATCATATTTGCAAACTGACAAATTAGATATTATTTTAGATTTTTTTTAAGTTAGGTGACCTATCCATCTTTAAATGATAAACCCCTTTGCATTCTTCAAAGCAGAGCAAATGGATCCAAAACACATCTCTCCTTTGATTTTTCATAAAAGATATCTAAAAGACTAGATATTTTAAGATGAGAACTTTTATTTATGTCACTAAACTGGTAATTCTCTCATATGTTGCTCGATTCATGTGATAAATTTTTACTTTTGATAAGATAGCATAAATGCTTAGACGAAAACATATTATATAAAATATTTAATTATTAAAAAAATTGAATTTTTACATAATTATATTTTACATATATATTTTATCTTATATACTTACATTTTGTAATATTAATTAAATGATAAGAAAATTGTAATTAATTACATGCACGGTGAATATATAGAGTATTCTAATAGAATTCTATATTGTTTATTTTCGGATTGAGCCTTTAAAAGATGGGATCCATCAGTCAAATCCATACGATTTATGATTTTTTTAACTAATTTTGATTTTTTTTAACAATGAACTGTGCTATAATTACACCAAAGAGGGGGGGGGAAAACATATTCATAATAAAACATTTTTAGCGAGAAAGTTACATAAGTATAAATTTTGTCAATTTTCCAACTTTTATATCTGTATTGATTTTATTTAAGAAAACAGAACGGCCACATTTCCGACCTACTAGTATTTATAGACAACCAAATCTTTTATTACATTTAGCATTTTGTCTCATATTTTTAATACATTTGGAATATCATAAGAATCACAAAGTGGAATAAAGAACCTCACGTGATTCCATATACTTCTTATTGCGATCAATTTTTTATGATCAAATGTCAAACCAAGATATTATCTTATGATTTTGCTTGATCATACCATAATTTCTCTGTATTAAACATACCATATATCATCGTACAATCGAACGGAGCCATTGGGATTTTCGATTTTATTAAAATAATACTACTTGGCTAGGACTTGTGTATAATAAAATGAAATGATAACATGAATTTAAATATATATGTGATATAAAACAGAACACGAGTTATCAAGCCTAGATGAAGGAAAATAAGCGGATAGGAATCTGAATCAATTAACTGAACATTCCTACCAAGGTCAAAATTACATTTGTACAAGATTTACAAAAAAGAAAGAGAAAAATAATAATAATAATAATTCCCATGTAGCAACTTGGAACTATCTCCTAAAACTTACCCTACTGTACAACAAACTTCAACAGAAATTACAAAATTTACACACTTTAGATGGCCATAATTGATTCTAACTCGGTCGTATGCTTCGTAGGTTTCAGACATATTCCAAACAGCAGTAAATAAACCTTTCAGAAAAGAACGAAACCACAGAAAACCATGCCACAGCAAAAGATGTTCACATCAAATATCAATGGCTTCAAAGATATCACATATCTGAAATCATGATGTTAAATATGCACATCCTTATTTTCAGTGAACCAGTTAAACACACTTTAAGTCCCAAATCGACCATCATTCTAAAAATTCCTCTCTAAAACACAAGCGTGTTTAGTGGAACAAAACCTAATGTAAAGCAAGGGGTGGTAAAAAAAATCAGACTATTATACAACCAATGTCATCAAAACCGGTAAATTCACTTTACTGTACAGTTATAAACTTGTCAAGCAATGTGTAATACCCTTCATTGATGCCCCTGCTGCAAAAGTTCTATTATCTCACAGCAATGGGAAAACAGATTAAATAAAACCAAGAAACATGGCTGAGTTGAGTTCTATTTTCTCACCAAGCACATGCTGTATCCATGGAAATTAGCATCATTATCATCTGCCAGCTTTCATTATCATCTGTTCCAAAGTGACTTAAACTTACCATTAAAAAGAACGTTCGATGTATTATTTCAACACCAACATGTAGAAAGATATCAATTCAGGAAAAATGTCACGGAAGTTTTTTAGTTCAGGGAAGGAAGCAGTTGATAAGAAGCAATCTTACATATTATTTAGTAATATTTCATAATACTAGTGTTTATTTTCCGATTAAGCAAACTGAGAAAGCATGATAGCACAGGAGTCATTTCAGAAAACTAACCTAAGCAATCTTGAACCAACATTTAACCACAGATGATGTTAACATCTATAGCTAATTTTCCCAGTAATATACTGATAATTTACAATTCCATTCTTTCGATAACCAAACAGACACTTGCTCTATGTCAAAAGGCTAATATCAAATGTTATACCTTTACATACAAAATTCAATGAGTCCTCAGTAGCGCGTCAGGTTTCTCCACTTGTCCTTCAAATCAACCTGAATCAAACAACCTTCAATGACTTGGGTAAAACAAAGATGAGAATTAACATAAAGTCATGAGCCCACAAAAAAAAAAAAAAAGACTTACTTCAGTACGTCCTTCAAATACTGCTTGGTTGAGAGTTAGGATTGTCTTCCAATTTCCTTTCCCATACCTTCAAGAAATTAGTCGTATGAGTAAAGAATTCCTTCTAACTAAGCCCATATAATGAAGGACATGATTCAAATGGAGATGAAGGACAAATGAGATGAGATTTTGAGCCCAAAAAGTACATAAGGAGTGTCTGATTGTAATATGGCAAATAGAAAAACTAAAGACGGAATATAATAATGAAATGAATCAGGTTCTTTAGCCAATGAAAGGGGATTGATCATCCAAAAGCAAAAGCTAGAAACAACATAAAGGAAACGATATGGTAAGTGCTTATTACAAATAACTTTAGTGATAGATCGTACTTCTCCACTCCAGCTCTCAAAGCATCTTCTTCCTGAAGACTCCACTTCCGACCTCTCCGCCTCTTCTTTAAATTTTTTAACGCATATATATCTAAAGGTGAGGTTTTTATTCTCCTTGGGCTAGGCAACTGAAGCATACCCCTGCAAGCAGGATCTTCTGGTGATCCTTCAATTGAGTCATCCCACTGCAAACAAAATCCATTAATTACAGTAAATGATTGCATCCGAGAGAAACTTACAAACAGAATGAGTGATTCATCATCAAAGAATACTTTTTTATGCTTAAGTGCCATTAATTGAGCAATTAGCACGAGAGATTGAAGACAATTCTCAAATTTAACAAGGATCAATGGTAATCATATGGATAACACAGTAAAAGTAGGCCTTACATTTCAAACAGTTAGCTTTCTTATACTATTGATATTTGGTAGTTAATATGAGAACAGCCAATCGTACACTGAAATGGTCACCTCTAAATCTCCCTGAAATAGAAGTTTAGACATGCAATATATGGAGAGATACTGACACTTCACCTTTCACGTTGTAGCTAACAGGTACCACTGGATATGCCACTGCTTGTGCAACCTTAAAAAACAATCTTTAGACACATGTAGGACATGTAAGGAGATATGCTACACAATTGCCCTTATGGGAACCTTCTCCACTAATGTTAGAAAAGTAATAAAGCTAGCATATCCCAAGAAATAAGGACTGCCATCAATTTTTATGCTACTCAATAGAAGTATTAGGCCTTAACTCAACACTAATGGAGGATCTAAGCAATTAAAATATGTAGAAGACTTGAAAATGTCCAGGTCATGAAAGCAAGCAAAGTAAGTAGAACCAATACAAGCTTATTACCTCATACGTATGGGCAGAAGTGTTTCGTTCCATCAAACCTGGCCTTGGCACATTGCTTGTTTCACGCCTGGTAGCTTGCACAACTCCGGCACCAGTAGCTTGAGCATCTCCAGCACTGGTAGCTTGCGCAGTTCCGACATCGGCAGCTTGAGCAACTCCAGCATCGTCGACTTGAGCAACTTGAGCACCAGTAGCTTGAGCATCTCCAGCACAGGAAGCTTGAACAACTCCAGCATCATCCACAACAAATAAGTCAACATTAACATCATTATCTTCTGCAGGATGTTGACGCTTATTATTTCTGGGCTCACCAGAGATAGTTTCTGCAAGTTTTATAGCATCAGGAAGAGGATCCTTCACAACTGCTTGGAGCTCCAGGGAACTCAACTCAAGGGCCTCGCGAACTTTATTAACTTCTGCACTGCCTGGTAAATTGTACTTCCTATATGACGGCCTGTTTGTCATTTCATCGGAATCAACAATTTTGGCTCCTCTGGAATTTCCATTTCCAGATGTCAATCTCCTAGAACGCCTCAAACCAACAAGTTTGTCTCTAAGCTTAAATTTCCCCGTATACATTTCTACAAAGAAGAAAAGACAAGATATAGAAAAGAAAGAGAAACACCTTAGCAGAGGAGAAATTTATTAGTCCAATAAACGCGGCAGGAAAATAAAATGCAACCCACAAATTCTACATAAGATCAAGAAAAAACCAAGCAGGAACTGTAATTACCTTTACCAGCATTACTTCCATCTGCAACCCCATCAACACCACATGGAGGTGCTTCTTTTCCACCTGCTTGATCAGTATCAAGCCCTCCCAGAATTCCCTGCATGTCCTCATCACTCTTCACACTCTCAGCCACCAATTCAAGAAATGAAGGGCCCATTTTCTCATTCTCTTCCCTAATATAAGCATGAACTGCCTCAACTCCATTAACTTCTTCACTCTTCTTCACAACACTTTTAGAAACGTCATCGTCCCAAATAGCCGCCTCAATCTCATCTTTCCACAGCCAGAGCAGTTCCGAACCTAATCCTCCCTTCTCCACAACTTTCTTCATTCTGCCAATTCTCCCCCGCCATACCCTCTTCACCGCCTCGAAAAAGTTGAACCTCCTATCCTTCTCCCCATCATCTCCATCTGTCAAAATTTTCACCGTGCACTCCACCGCAACAGCGCAATACGCTCGCTTCATTGTATCAGAAACCGTCTCATTCCCTCGATGGAATTCTATCTCCTCCAATTGCTCCAGCAACTCCAGCGTCCTTTCAGAAACTAATTTGCGCGAGATGTCAGACTCGAGTTTCTTCAACAACAACAACTTTTGCAATTTGGGATTGTCGTTTGGGAGAGGCAGAGCACGAAGCAGGGAATTCAATGCCCGGTCTTCAATAGGTCGTCGGAGAAGATACTCTAGAACCCAATTCGCGATTTGGGGGTGGATATCCATCGAAGAAGCACGAAGCATCAAACCTTCTACTTTGTAGAAGAAAAGAGAAATCTTTCATACGAAAATATATTTTCTTGGAGTCGTTAGGGATTTGTTTTGAATTGGGGATTTTTGGAAGTCGATGTGGAGAAAATTAGAAAGGGGAAAATTAAAAATACTCGAGACTCAATACAGGCCAAATAATTTGAATAATTTATGGGCCTATTGAATGGGCCTATGACCTTTTTAAGAATTACAGCTTGAGTGATTATATTTACATTCACGATACTTCTCTCTAAAGCCACAGTATACCTAATTTATCTTTTATACTTTTAATATTTTTATTTTTTTTCTTAATCATCATATTACTCATATTTATCAACTCCTCTACCAGAATAAAATATATATATTTCCACTTTTCAATCTTTCATAAATTATGAATTTCGACGATGTAGTATTCAATACTTAGGTTGAATGCATAATTTTTAGTCTTCATGCATTTTATTTGAAGATATTTTGAATTTAAATTTTTTTCGAAATTATTTTTTTAACTCTCTACATCCATGATAATTTATTTTTTCTACATTTCAATATTCAATGAAATTATATTGTATAAATACAAAAAATCTCTAAAAAATCTTGTATTCCTAAATATGGGAATAATTTTCTTGATGGTGATTAAGATGGAAAAATGAATTTTAAAGAAATTGTGTTATTATGATATTAACTATTTTAGTGAAATGTTTCAAAATATTTTTAAAAAAAAATGTTAAGAGAAATTGAATGGTTGACGGTAATTTTTTAATAATTTTTCAAAAATAGGATTTAAAGTTTCGATAATAATGCATAAAATTTATGTATATTGTGCTTAAGACAAAACAAAAAAAGTGGTGGTTGAAGATTGTAAAATAGAAAAAAAAAAAAAAAACTTAAGATCAAAATGATTATATAAAAAAATATTGTGATTGTAATTAGAATTACTCTAAATTTTAAATTGTGGACTTATAAGGTTACACATGAGTGGGTGGGTTCAATACTATACCATTTGGGTGTATTTGAGCCAGTTGGGTGTGTGATAGATATGAATATAAAATGATGTACATTGACTCTAATCAATCTAGATTATCTTTGTTATTATTTTATTTATCTTTTAAATTTAATTTTCTTTATCACACATTTAATCTGTTTAGGTTCCACCTTAACGATGCTATAAAATACACAATTATTTTTATATACCAAGTGCACGGATCCTAAATCCGTGCAATCGGGTCAACCCGATCCGAGAGTGTTTTTCATGCGTCCCACACGCGCTTCACGCGCCCCCACGCGCCTAAACCCTAGCCTAAACCCTAACTCAAATCCTAATTTTGCTGTATATTGACATAACTTTTTAGTTTAGCGAACTTAACCTTTTAGTTCTATCCTTATGACCTTTTAGTTATATGCACATAATCTTTATATGCACATAATTTTTTGCAGTATTGAGTAGTGAAAAAAGTATAAGTTATTCACTGAAAATGTTATGAAATTTGTACATAAAAGTTATAGTATTACAACATAAAGGTTATATCATTACAACATAAAGGTTTCGCCTATATTGAATTTTTATAGTGAAAAAATTATAAATTATTTATTGAAAAAGTTATGAAATCTGTACATAAATGTTATACTATTACAACATAAATGTTATATTATTACAACATAAAGGTTTGAGCTATATTACATGAATTTTTATAGTGAAAAAAGTATAAGTTATACATTGAAAATGTTATGAAATTTGTACATAAATATTACACTACTACAACATAAATGTTATATTATTACAATATAAAGGTTATAATATAAATTTAAAAAAAAAGGGCGTGGATCCGGGTTAAACCAGACGCGACTCACATACCCAATTGCATGGATCATGATCTATGCATCTGGTGCACAGAAACACTACTCTATAAAATATCTCAATTCTTAAGTTAATACGATATCCAAATTATAATATTTTATACATAAATCTTAGCATTTTTAGGTAAATATGATAAGTGTGGTCGTGAACATGACATGATAACAAATACTATGAATAAATACAAAGTATTTGGATTTGGACACACATAAGGATATATATCCAAAACATAATATTCACATCAGTGTGTATATATGATGATGCCATCTAAATTCATGAATTAATGAAGAAAGCTATCATCAACTAATATTAAACATGTTCAAATGATGTGAAGTAGCATAGCTCTGCCCTTGTCAAGTTGGTTTTATATATTTCTCACTTTTTTAAGGTATCATGATATGATAATTTAAAGTAATAGTATTTACATTTTATTTTCACAGTACTTTGTAATAGTGATAACTTACATATGGAATTAAATATTGAATCCAACATCATAAACATTATTTTAAATATATAAAGCTACTGCCCTCTAGCTTTCGGTGGAGATGGGAAATTATATTCACTTTGGCATCTTAACCATCCTATTCTAACCTAAAACCTCTCAATTTAACATTATTAAAATCTTCATATGTAATCTATATACACTAAAATTAAAAAAAATATATCGATGTCTAAAGTATATTGGTGAATAAGTTGAAATAGAATAATTGTTACTCACTAAAGTGCTATCAATCTAGTGACATACTTGTCTCTCTCAAATTTGTGATTGGATACAGAATTTTATTTTGTTTGTCTCTAATATTCTGTCACTAATTAAATTAATTTGATGCAATAATAAGATTTTATGGCACTTTTTATCATTATTTTGTTTATATTTTGTTATTATTTAGTGACAGATGACACGCGTCTGTCATTAAATTTCATCTCTAATTCTCAAATTTCTGTACATATATTAGTTTATACAAAAAAAATTGTAAGTTTTTTATTTTTTTAAGTTTCTTCTATACGAGATATAATTGTAAACAAATCGACTTGAAATGAACTACAAATAGTCTGAGTTTGACTCATTTATTATGCCGTCAAATCTACATTAAATTTTATAGAATTTATTCATACTTCAGATTAGTCGAGTATAAATGAACTTAGTAAATATAAATTTCTATGAATTGAATTATTCATCAATTTATTAAATTATTTATATATAACAAAAAGCTGATTTATATTTACAAAAACATACATTTTTTATTCAGAAATAAGTTTAATTCGAGTAATGCTGAATTATCATAATTCGAAGGGTAAATATATAAGTCAAATATATGACAATATTAAGATATATTAAACTAACTTGCCGAAGAACGATAATGAGTCGAATATTGTCAACTTGAGTTTAGTTGATTTATTAACGAGTCTTATTATATGATTTTTTGTCGAATTTAGTTTCGAATAACTCTCGTTTAAACTCCGGACACATTATATGGTGAATTTTAATTTTATAAATAAAAATCGTGGACAAATTTATATGTATATTATTCTCATCTTACTTTACATCTCTTATATATTATGTGACTATTACAAGTTTATAATTAGGCCTACTATGATTATTTCCAGCCTTAAGCAGACCAACCACATTAACATCTGCCAAAGTCAATATAAATATCAAAGATAATAAAAATCACACCAAAGAGCATCTTTTTCTTCTTCACATAATTGCTTGATTACAGCAAATCACAGCCATTTGAAAGATGTTCCCAACTCTTGTCACATTATTAGATGACATCTTCTATTTCATTTGATATTTTAAAATAATTAATTTATGTTAAATTGTATGTATAAATAAATAAATTAGCTAACATTAGATCAATGTTTTTATAACCGGATCGATGATCAAACTTGTTTAGCTACCGGCTCAAGGTTTAACTGATCGAATTGGTTCAACCGATGGTTCAATCAGTTAAATGAAATTGAAGAGAATATTCAAAGAAAATACATTTATTCAAAATTATGGAAAATTTATAGATTATCTCGAAAAAAGTCCAAATAAAATATGGAGAATTGTGTACGAACTTGTCCCATATTGGTTAACAAACTAATATGAGACATAAGTTATGCACTATAAAAAATAATGTAGTGTGGAATGAATTTATCCCATATTGATTAGTCACTAAAATGACAATGAAGCCATTCACTATAAATAGTGCTAGTAGGGATGAGTGTATCCCACGTTAGTTAATTAATAAAATGATATTAAAATTATTAAAATGATGATAATGTTCAGTAGTGTACTTATAAAAAATACCTTCTTAACCCTTATCAAGGCAAAAAAAAAAAAATTTCAAACTAGTTTTTAACAGGCTCTTGGCCGATTTTGATCGTTTGAACCTTGAAAACTAACTATTTGGATCGGACTAGTGTCTGATTCCTAGTTTAACCGGTTGAATCAATCGATTCGATCCAATTATAAAAACATTGCACTAAACATGTATTAATTAATTCATGTGAAATATAATATAAAACAATAATTTGTAAGTTTGTAACCAATGATCTGATCACAAATATAATAAGTCACAATTCTTTGTTTCATAATATGATTTTGCACATGTACGGTTCAAAAATTATATGGTTTTGCGTAAGAAAGTGCAGCTACAACAAGAAGAATGAATTGTACGGGAGTTCTCAAAGATTCTATTAAATGTGGAATTTTCTTTCAAGGAAAATTCACCATCTACATTTTTATTTTTTACAAATTAAGAGATATACATAATTGTAGGGGACATCTAAATCAACTGTAGATGGTGTAAGGCATTATACTTAGGATGTTTAACTCAACATAGCATTTTAGACAATAATGAGTGCTCATATTTCGATCAGTCCATTAAGAAGCACTTATGTGTATCCATGTCCCACCAATCTGACCCTTTCTGCAGCATAATATTTAATATATCTGAATTATAATATTTTTTTTAATAGATGTATAAAATATTTTAAAAATAAATATATAATATTTTAAATTATAAATATTAATATTTTAAAAGTAAATATATAATATTTTTAAAGATACATATGTATTATCTTATGCTATAAACATTAATATTTAAAGGTAAATATATGTAAAGACACTTGCAACAAATTCGGAGGAGATGTTTGCGACGTTTTGGCTGTGCTTCTAGATATGGAGTATCAAGACTGTGTAAAGGCTTTTGATGAAGCAGATAGATAAGCTAGTTGGATTCTATAAACTCTCCACTTTATTATTTATCAATAATATAATGAGTACATGTTTTAGTTGAAACATGCATTCATTTTTAAATAGGTATAGATATATTAATTATTATCTATATTAATAATAATGATAGTAATAATATTTTTTAAAAATAATAATAATAATAATATTTATATTATTATTATTATTATCCTATATAAAAATAATAATGTAGTGTGTATACGTTGTTGTAATCCATTTATTTTAGATAATATAAAAGCTTAAAATAAATGTAACATATATTAACGATTTAATCTCAATAAATAACTAATTTATATGACATATATAATTTAGATGCCTATACAAAGAAAATTTTCCAACAACAAAATCAATAATAATAATAACAACAATAATAATAATAATAACTAAATCATTGAAATGTAATATTATATTTCATCTCTACTCCAACTTTATGATGAAAATATATTGAATTTTAATATGATACATATCTTATAGTCCAACTTTGAATTGTTGCTCTTATTTGTTAAAATTGGTGTATCTATTATGTATGGAAAATATTCGTGGAAGACAAATCTTTGTGTCCTCGAATTCGTTGTAATGCAACTTAAAGTACAGGTCCAGATAGTACAAATCAATCTCCTTGGATTTGTTTCAAACAAATCAATCTCGTTAGATTTGTCAAAATGTTTGAAACAACATATATTATATATTTGATTGACACATTTATTTCGTAGAGAATTCTAATCATTGAGGATTGATTTAATAATCATTTCAAATGTTTCTAATCATTGATTGAGGATTGATTCAACAACCATTTCAAATGTTTCTAATCATTAAGGATTTATTGAGGATTGATTCAAGAATCATTTCAAATGTTCAAATAGCAGATAATTCAAGAATTATTTCAAATGTTTGAAACAACAGATATTGTATATTTGATTGACAGATTTATTTTGTAGAGAATTCTAATCATTGAGGATTTATTGAGAATTGATTCAAGAATCATTTCAAATGTTTCTAATCATTAATTGAGGATTGATTCAACAATCATTTCAAATGTTTCTAATCATTGAGGATTTATTGAGGATTGATTCAAGAATCATTTCAAAATTTTCAAATGTTTCTAATTATTGAGGATTGCATTTCAAATGTTTCAATGCTTTAAAGAATCTGTATAGCTCTAGTCCATTTAGTACAAATCCATCCCCTTGAATTTGTTTCAAACCAATTTTTTGCCTGAAAGACTGTAATATAACATTGTAATATACATTATTCATTAAATAATATAATACACATTCTTACCTGAAAAATTGGAGTCACCGTGCTCTGATCATTCAAGAAATGGTAAAGTTAACATGTATTAACACTATAAAATACCAACTTACACTATAAAATACCAACCTTAAATATGGTAGGGTGACGGTTTGATTTAAGAAAATATAACATTATAGAGGTATAAAATACAACCTTGAAAATATGGTAGTGACTGTTTGATTCAAGAATTGATGCAATAGGGTGGTAAAGTGATATGAGAGTTTCGCATCAGGCGAAATTACCAATAATCTGGATTGATAACTACTTAAATTGTGGATGATATAAATCTTTTTTTTTTCCCCTAATGTAACTAAATCCATTCTCAACAGCTAAATGTCCTTGTTTGTGTTTCTTGAGTTTTACTATATTACTGATCATATACTTAAGTTTTATTTATAGTATAATTTAAAGAAATCGCAATCAATTTGGAACATTAAGTTTTATTTATAGTATAATTTAAAGAAATCGCAATCAATTTGGAACATTGCAAATCAATTTAAGGACTAGACTTTTTACCAAAATCAATTATTGATATCAATATCTATTTAACAATGCCGAGATTGACATCGATTATGTTTTTCTATGTGCGTGATTAACTGATCTTAAAAAATAAGCATTGAAAATGAATTTAAAATGTAGAAAATGTGACTTTAATATGTAACATGGTGATAATGGAAGATTGTTTATTTTTTCATCCTAACGTAAATTATGCACATAGGTTGAAACAGTGGTTTAGTTTGGTATAATTTTCCTTGCTCTGTGCCTTAAGTTCTCCATTTTTAAAATGGAGCACTCCCCTTTAATATAAATTTCAAGACATGATTTGCTGCTATGAACTAATTATTTATTCACATGTTACAGCTTTGAGTTGTTCGTGCAGTTGCTGTTCTTGGAGGGTTACAACAACTTCTCTTTTTTATGTACCTCAATATGTTCATCAAATGAGAATATGATTCTCCAAGCCTAGAAATTGTGCACATCCATGATTTCAATCGACATTTAACACCTTTCCGAGTAGAATGAGATCCGAAGGTAACAAGTCCTCCCTATACTTCAATAACCAAAACAATTCCTGAATTCAACATCCGATTAGCTTGAAAGTTTGACTATCTTAGTGCAAAAGTGATCATAGTTTGACTTGAGTTTTGTAATTTATCATTTTTTAAATATAAAATATAACTTTAAAAATCAATAAAAATATGAAAAATATATTTGTATATTATAAAAAGTTTGAAAAAATAAAAGATGTACAAATAACTTTTTAATATAACAACTTCATTATATAATTACAAATTATATATTATATCATAATAAATAAAAAATGGCGTGAAGTAGTAGTTAAGTAAATATTGGAAGTATTGTTATGAACATGACATAATGATCACATATACAAAGAATTTGGATTGAACTCCCCTAAGAATATACATTCAAAACATAATATTCACATCAAGTATGCATATATATGTTGTGATGCCATCTAAATTTATGAATTAACAAAGAAGGCTATCATCATCTAATATCAAACATGTTCAAATGGTGTGAATCATTGATTTTGATTCAAACCTTTAATTTCATTGTTTCAAGTAAACAGTACTTTGTAATAATGTTAACTTCATATGGAATTAGATATTGAATCCAAAATCATAAACATTATTTTAAATATATAAAGCTATTGTCCTCTAGCTTTCGGTGGAGATGAGGAATTATATTCACTTTGGCATCTTACCCATCCTATTCTAACCTCAAACCTCTCAATTTAACATTATTAAATCCTTCATATGTAATCTATATACACTAAAATAAATTAAAAAATATCGATGTCTAAAGTATATTAGTGAATAAGTTGAAATGGAATAATTGTCACTCACTAAAATGCTATCATTCTAGTGACATACTTTTCTCTCTCAAAGTTGTGATTGGATACAGATTTTATTTTGTGTCTCTAACATACCGTGAGTGATTGAATGTGGGTGAAATATGTTATGTCCTATCATTATTTTTTTTTTATTTCGTATTTATTTAGTGATACATCATGTACGTACACCTGTCATTAAATTTCATTCCTAATTTGTAAGTCTTTTTTTTTTTTTTTTTTAAGTTTCTTCTTCTCTTGAGATATGATTATAATCAAATTGGGTCGAATTGAACTATAAATATTTTGATTTTGATTCATTTGTTATGTCGTGGAATTTATACATGACTTACAAGGCTACTCCACATTAATCGAGCATAAATGAACTTAGTAAATATAAATCTCTATGGATTGAATTATTCATCAATTCTTCAAATTTTTTTATATATATAATGAAAAGGTTTGTATTTACAAAAACATGTATTTTTATTCAAATAAATAAGTTTAATTCAAATAATTCTGAATTTTAATAAGTCATGTTTAAAATTTATAAGTCAAACATATATATATCAAGCTAATAATATTGAACGAACTTGCCGAATAATACGAATATTGTCAACTGGAGTTTAGTTTATTTATGCTAACCAGTCTTATTAAATGATTTTTTGTCGAATTTAATTAGTTTCGAATAACTCTTATTTACAACTTCGGACACATATGATGAATTTTAATTTTATAAAATAAAAACTGTGGACAAATTATTTATGTATATTTTCTCATCATACTTTACACCTGTTATTATTTGATTACATGCAAGCTTATAATTTGGCCTACTAAAATTATTTCCAGCCTTAAGCAGTCTGCTAACCAACCACATTAACATCTGCCAAAGTCAATATAAAAATCAACGATAATAAAAATCACACGAAAGAGCATCTTTTTCTTCTTCACATATATAATTGCGTGATTACAGCAAAGCACAGCCATTTGATAGATGTTACCTTATCCCGTCACACTTTTAGGATACGAGGTTTTTTATTTTAATACGTGTTTTATTAAAGATTTTAAAATAATTATTTCACGTGAAGTCATACATATATAGAGAATTATTATTTTACACAAACCATCTATTAAATCCAATGAAATATAAGATAAAATATCAAAACGTAACCAATGATCTGATCACATAATATGATTAGCTCAAAATTCTTTGTTTCATAATTTGATCTTGCACATGTATGTTATAAGATTCAAAAGTTAAATTGTATTGCATAAGAAAGTGCAGGTACTACAAGAAGAATGAATTTTAAGGAAGTTTTCAAAGATTCTATTGAATGTACGTGGATGATAACATGTAACGTTTAACTTATGTAAGATCATAAATACGAATTTTTATAGAAATCTAAAAAATCTTTGAAAACTAGATTTTATTCTGGACAGGGTCTAAGGCCACTCATTAGTCATATCATCGATCCCAAACTTAAGTATATACTCTACTAGTTCTAAAATAAATGTCGTTTTAATCGGAAAAAAAATTTGTTCCAAATAAAAGTCATTATATAGAATTTGAAGATATATTTACTTATGATCTACCATAAATACCCTCATTTACTCATATCAAATTATACGTGTTAAAGATGATCGTTAAGAGGATAGAGAAAAAGATTTCCACGATAATTATACTTAAATAAAGGTAGATAGACTTTTTACCACCTTCTTTAATTGTGTAGAAAAATATTATACAATATTTATTTTGGGATGGAGGAGTATTTATTATTTAAGCAAGCTATGAGTTTTTAAAGTCCAATTTTTTTAGGATAAATTAAGACCCAATTTATAGATTAGTTCTCAATTTTAAACCTGAATTTTAAATTTTTTCAATAAGGGGTTCAATTTTATATTTTTTCTCAATTCAAGGCTTGAAATTTAGATTGAGTTCTCAAGTCAAGACAAAATTTCATTTTCTTTTTTATTTATATTTATAGATTTATTTATATTTCAATATATATTCATATTTTGGATAAATTAAGTCAAGTTAGTGTGCTTTAAGAACAATTTTCATCCGACTTATCTTAATTTATATGAAAAAAAGAAAGAAAGAAATATAATTAATTTAATTTATAAAATATAATTTATATTAAATATTAAAATCGATTTTATAATTAAATATTAAAATCGAATTTATATACTTTTATATCATAAAATTAAGAAAATAAAAGAATCTTAATTTTTTTAATATATAAATTAATATATATATATATATATAAATTAATACAAGTTTGATGAAGATAATTCCAAAATTGCACGAACTTGTCTTAATTTATCTAAACTATAAATACATATTAAAATATAAATAAATTATAGATATAAAAAAATGAAATTTTGTCTTGAATTGAAAATTCAATCTAAATTTCAAGCCTTGAATTGAGAAAAAAATGTTAAATTAAGTCTTTTATTGAGAAACTTTAAAATTCGGGTCCAAAATTGAGAACTAATCTATAAATTGGGTCTAATTATGAAATTTATCCAATTTTTTTAAGACAAATTAAAAAAATATTGGCACTTTACATATATTTTACATAGCTATTCAAAGTTATACAGAGATTTTTGTTTTAATGAATTAAAGAAAGTGGAAGAATAAAAATTAAAAAATTTAGGTGATCAAAATGTAGTCCGATGAATACAAAGTTGCCATTTAAATCATCGTGTATTTCAACAATTTGATTACTTTGAGTCCATCGTGAATCTGAGAAGACTCCAATAATTCAAGAAATATATAGAGATACGATATGGTGCATAAACAAAAAATGTGAGGATTTTGTGGTGGTTGAATACATGTGGAGAAGATGGGGCCTACTACTAGAACTAATGCATGTGCTCTCGTATTTTTTTACCATATCATAAACCCTCTCGTGGCTGTTACCCCCAGCTTGTCTCCTGTCACCTTTCCCCTTTTTCTTACTTTTTTTTTTTTTTAAATTTTGTGTATTCCTTCATTATAAAGACCACCTTTTCCCTTAATTTGCCACATGAATTCTAGCATACATTACCTGTCAAAAATGGTAGCTAAATCGGTTTGTCTTGCCACTATTGCTCTCTTCATTCTTCACATTCTTGAATTGCATATTGCTATGGCTGCTTATGGAGGTTGGCAAAATGCTCATGCCACCTTCTATGGTGGTGGGGATGCTTCTGGCACTAATGGTACGTAAAACAATGTTACTTACTTCATAGTTTATTATGAAATACGAACAATTAAATTGTTTGAACATCTTGAATCTTGTATATTATGTGTTTGAATTCAGTTTTGATTTCGGATTTATTATATTCTATTAGAGAATATATACTTTTTTATTTGACCTGGTTTCATCTTTGATTATAGTTATTCTAAACAATAATATACAAAATTCTCTCCTAATTGTGATTGAGTGCACCAATTATAATCTTTTATACATCATTTAGGGTATCTGCATCAACTTGTTTTGAGATTAATGCTAAGAATATATTAAAGTTAAGAAAAGAAAAGGAAAAAATAGAAATAATATTTACTATTAATTGGGGCCCACATACACATGTTTGTCCCTAGGAAAGAAGACAAAATATATTATTTTATTATTAAAAAATTAATTTATCATCTAAAAACAACCAATTCACTTGCCCTTATAACATAAGCAGTCATGAAAAATTGAAATGGGTTAAATGAGATGACTTAAATTTCTTGACATGGTGATAACTAATTTGAATTGTTAATTAAATGTAGGAGGGGCTTGTGGATATGGCAATTTACTTAGTCAAGGTTATGGAAGCAACACTGCAGCCCTAAGCAGTCCCCTATTTAACAACGGGCTAATGTGTGGGGCCTGCTACGAAATACGGTGCAACGACGATCCAGGATCGTGCTTATCACGCACCATTGTTATCACAGCCACCAATTTTTGTCCACCAAACTATGGATTACCTAATAACAATGGGGGCTGGTGCAATCCCCCACTCCAACATTTTGACATGGCCCAGCCCGCTTTTCTTCAAATTGCTCAATACCGGGCCGGCATTGTGCCCGTTGCGTTTAGAAGGTTTGTTACCAATCTTCACACTTAAATTTATTTATGTCTAATTTGCTAAGATTTTGTTTGATGCATGCAATAATAACCTCTTCTCATTTTGTTGCAGGGTGCCATGTACGAGGAAAGGAGGGATTAGGTTTACTGTCAACGGTCATGCATACTTCAACGTGGTTTTGATCAGCAACGTCGCGGGTGTAGGAGACGTTCATGCAGTCTCAATCAAAGGGTCCAAAACTGGTTGGCAATCAATGTCCAGAAATTGGGGCCAGAATTGGCAGAGTAATTCTTATCTTAATGGCCAAAGCCTCTCGTTTCGAGTCACTACTAGCGATGGTACAACTATTACCAACTACAACGTGGCCCCTGCTAATTGGCACTTTGGTCAGACATTTCAAGCCAATTAATTATTTATACATTATTTATGGAGGAAACTATGTAGATTATAGATTATTAATTAATAAATAAGTTAGTTAATAGCTGATAAGTTAGCTAAGTGTAACTAGCTCACTCTATATTATTATCTGTACATTCCAAAAATTTAAAAACATTTGTGTTTATCTTCTCATGATGTATTGAATTTTCGTTCCTACTTACAGTGTTCAATTGGAAAACCAACTAATATACAAAAAGACTATTATCATATATAACTTTCATCAACGCCATTGCCAGTAGATTGATTATGTAGCTACTATAAGGAAACAATTCATTGTCTTTTTGTCATATATTCACAAGCTTAATTGCTAAATAATGTAATATATCCCTACATTTCTGTTTTTTTAATAATTAATCTCTATTATTTTCGAGTTACATCTCAATCTTTCAAAGAATAATATCAAATATATCATCCATCCAATTGATTTGATTATTAAAATTAGGATTTTTTTTTATTTTTTTTGTATAAGCATAAAAATAAAAAATTGAGCACAAACATTGACCTTTTAGACCAAATCTAAATATTTATTCTTGTAAAACTGAACTTAACATAATTTTTCTTACTTAAAATTTGAGCACAAGCAATGACCTTTTAGGCCAAATCCAAAAAAAATATTCTAGTACTAGTATAATAAACAAGAGGCCTAAAATGTTCTATATCAACAATAAGTGACGAACCATTTTACTTTCTTATATAAGCAGATTAGCAACTATATTAATGAGAATTTGACATTTTATAATCTAAAATTAAGCTCCAAATAATAAGTTTAAGCACTTTATAAGTTGAATCAAATGCTCCACGCTATTAACGTATGTGCATTTTAGAGCATGTAAGATGTTAAATTTTATAAAAAATATAATCTATAATGAAAATATATGCACAAATTAAGAGCACTTATGTGTAGATTATATATAATACGAAATTTTAATTAAATCCGATGCATGTATTTAAAAAAATTAAATTAAATTAGGTGTGTATCCTAACTCGAGTAAGATTTCAAGAGATCCATTCCTTAATTGTAAGTTGTAATTACATTAAAATAAAATGTTTAATAAAATTTTGCCAAGGTAAAGTTGTGAGATTTCTTGGGCCCAAACAAAACTATTGGGCTATAACCCAAAAGAGAGGCAATTTCTGGGTCAAATGCAAGCCCAGTTGATGTAGGGTTTTCTAAGAACTGCATATATAACCCGCACCTATTTTCTCTCTCATTCCTCAGAAATCTAAACCCTGCAGCGTTGTAAAGCAGTGGCCGAGCTCCTGAGATCAAATTCCGTTCGTCGACAATGGTAAAAAGCAATTTCCTTCGAAATCTGCTTGAATTTATTCTAATCGTTTGTCAGTATCTTTTCTTTGTTTGCGAGTTTTCTTCTACTGGCTAAACTATAATTTTTTGTTTGATAATTCGTAGACGTTCAAGAGAAGAAACGGAGGGCGCAACAAGCATGGACGTGGCCATGTCAATTTCATCCGTTGCTCCAACTGTGGCAAATGCTGCCCCAAGGTATTCTTTTTATTAATTATTATTTTTTTAAATTTAGTATTTTTTGATCGGCATATCTCAATAGATGGTGAGTGGTTTTTTTCTTTGTTAAAAAATGTTGACCGCTGCGGATCTAATTTTGGTTTTGTTGTTTTGTTTTATGCTAGATGGATTGAAATGTTATTTGTGGATATATATTTTTAGTTTCTGGTTGTTGTGGCATTGAGATGTTCCCCATTCGTGTTTGATGTTTTTTTTTTCTTTGAGTTTGCTTAGAAAATAAATTTTCTAGATTGGTATGTGTCTGCCTCTTGTGTGGAATCTTGAGATATTGTGTTTGAAGATGAATTTTTGTGGCCAATTAAATCAGATTTCCCTACTTCTAAATCTTCAGTTAAGCTGAATTTATCTAATTTTGGGTTTGTGGTATAGAATGCTGCATCTATGATCCCCCATGTTAGCAAATATGAATGTATAGGCTATATTTTGATCAGTTATACACCGGCTTGATATATATTCTGACTTTGTACTTACATTTTAAGAATTCTGAAATTTCTATTCATGTGTGGTGCATTTTCAGAAATATATCACTAGTATTCTGCGTGGCGGGACATAGTTGTTGCTGTATTAATAATGATATTGACCTTCTTATGATTTTTTATTTCTTGAATTATATTGCACATTTCTAGGTAAGATTCTTTGATTACTTGAGGAGTGTTTTTGGAAGGATTTTATATGATCATTGATGGTTGAAGTTGTCTTTGTTTCATAGGATAAGGCAATCAAGAGGTTCCTGGTAAGGAACATTGTTGAGCAAGCAGCAGTTAGGGATGTACAGGAAGCTTGTGCTTTTGAGAGTAAGCTTTTCCATCTTGAATTGGTTGCCCTCTTTTTTAATGGGCACAAATTGTTTGGAAGAGATTGATAATGATGTAATGCCTATTTTTGTAGTGTACACTCTTCCTAAGCTGTATGTCAAGATGCAATACTGTGTTTCGTGTGCCATTCACTCCAAAGTTGTGAGAGTTCGCTCTCGCACTGATAGGAGGAATCGTGAGCCTCCACAGCGCTTCAGGCGCCCAAGGGTCAGTTTCATTTACATTTTCTGATTTTATTTGCGGGTTATGCTGTGTTCTCTACTTGAGAGTAGCATCTTAATGTACTACTATTATCAGTTCGTATATCACGCAGACGTGTTGGCATCTCTTTTAAAGACTTTTCCATCGCACTTCAATATTATTGCTGTGGGAATATGGTTATCCTACGGACAAAACTCCTCTTGCCAAGACAATCTTGCATATGTACTTAAACCTTTCTACCTCCAGGGGGACTTGATAAAAAAATTGTTTTTTTTTTTTCCAAAGAAGTATGAAATTGATAAAATGTCCATTTTGTATTTGAAAAATATTGCAATTGCCTCTTAACACATGTTCTTACGCCTTTTGAGACCCTACTTTGATTTGATTGGCCGATTTGTATTTACTGATGATGTTGGCCCTGGAATGTCTGCATTTTTCTACATTTTGGTTCATCTTTAGTGTGAACTTATTGTTTGATCTCTAAACATTTTTTCTGTTATTTTATTTCCACGTCTACAGGATGATGCACCGAAGCCAGGTCAAGCTCCACGCCCTGGTGGACCACCACCTGTTGCCGCACGGCCTTAAATCTTATGTTTGAAGTGTTATGCTCCTAGGCTCTATGGTCTGTTTTGCAATTTTTATTTCCTGGTTTGACCATTATTGTTATATTTAGCTGTCTGACACTGAACCATGTAACTGAATTTTCATGTGCAAGAGAGTTCTTGAATTCAGTTCTATGTCATTTTATTTATACTTGGAAGTAAACGGCTGCACTGAACTTGGAATTCATCTGCTTCATCAGTATTTGTTTTAACTTGAAATTTGGTTTGTGAAATTTCAACTTATGTTTTCTTGCTAGTATCATGCTTGTTCAATTGAATATATATGATATTGAATTATAGTAGATTTTAGAGATCTCGATTAATATTGTGCCATGCAAGTAGTTGATAACTTGAATCTCGATTATTACTGTGCCATGCAAGAAGTTGATAAAATCAGTTTCCTGTATTAATCACCAAATATCTAAAGCGTATTCATTAGGATTTGTGTACCTATATCATGAAATTCATATCTAACGGTTTTGTGGACAGAAATATAATGTTCAAAACAGGATAATTTATAGTTTGTATAATATTAAGTGAAATCATTTATATAAATTTTCTTTGTTTGTTTGTTTATTTTTTAATGGCTGAGGGAAATATTGTATGTTCCAACTTTTTTGATTTCTGGATCATTAAGAAGAGGGAAATATTGTATGTTCAACTTTTTTGATTTCTGGATCATTAGGAAACGGTAATAGTAAATGGTAGATGATTTGTTGTGTTTCATATTATAAAGAAAGAGTTTGGAGTCATTTTTTTAGATTTGGGGATTGCAAATAGGAAATAGAGAGTTTATGTGTTTTTTCATGTAATTTAATTCAAAGCTTGTGATTGTGAAGAGTAAATGGGAATTGAAAATATGAAGAAAGGGGTTTAAACCAAACATTTAATTTGATTTTTGCTAAGAGAAAAATAAGGAATGTATTTAGAATTACCCTTAAAAAACTATGAAGAATTTGATATGTATATATCTAATGGCCCCACACATCATACGATAAATGGTCGAATGATCAAACATATTCATTACCTGATGATATTCATATGAGATGTTAATAATATAAATATAAAACATTGATGAAATTTGATATATAAAAAACTTCAAAATGATGTAACTCATCTTCGCATACTTGAATTTTTTATTTTATTTTAGTTTTAATTAGTGTTTCGTTTCATATTATATGTTATGAATTATGTTTAAGTGTGTATGATATTTATATTGAATTATTTGTGCATGAATTTGAATTTAAATTGAGTACTACTTTCTAATGATGCATGGGAAATTAATTAACTCAATTACAAGGGATTATTTAAGGCAAAAATTTGTGTGTCCAATATCCGTTTCCCGAATTCAACTTAGGTTGCTTCTATGTGCATTCACGTCCCTCCACGCACGGTCACATCATAGTTGGCGTGCACTATACACCATCTCATTCGACATCATTTATTCAATGAGAGGTATCCATTTTATACTTTTAACGTATCAAATGTATATTCTTTCGATATAATTTATCCAACGAGAGGTATCAATTGTATACTCTTAAAATACCATTATTTCGATATAATTCATCCAACGAGAGGTATCCATTATATGTTTTGAAGGTATCTATCGTATTAAGTGTATTCTCTTAAGGTATTAGTTGTTCATTCAATGAAGATATTAGTTGTATATTTTTAAGGTATCAACTGTATACTCTTAAGGTATTACATATTTTATCTTTAAAGTATTATATTATATAAATATGTTTAAAGTATTTTATATATACGTTTAAGATATTACATTTTTATCTTAAATGTATTACCTTTAAGGTATCATATATTTACTTTTGTGGTATTATATACTAATATTATAAGTATTGCATATTCTTAAGGTATCAATTTTATATTCTTAAGTATTAGTGTACTGAGTGTAAGTTTAAAATCTCAAAGTTTGAAAGCTGATTTTTCATCATCTTTTTCTTTAAAATTTTTGCAAATAAATTCATATTCTCCTATCAATAATCATCAAAGTAGAATATTAAAATAACTTTTGTTTGATCATTGATACACAATAATAATCATAATAACAACTAAGATAGATTATAAGTAATGAAAGAACAATCTAATTGAAATACTGAATCAATATTCTTAATATTAATTCTAAAAAAGCAAGAAAAGAATGGAGAAAGTAGAATGAAGAAAGAAACGGTAAGGAAGAGAAGAAGAGAGAATAACAAGAAACATGAGCACTATTTTACAGAATAACAAAGAGGAGGAGAAGGGGAGGAGGAAGAAGAAGGAAGACAACGTGCAACAACCTCAAATAAGGATTTAAAAAAGGGAAAGATTAAAGACACCCCACACACTTTTAAGGACACCCTATTTATTATGTATATATACTACACCATTTACCTATGAATAGAGTACCCTTAGAAATGTATGAGATGTCTTTAGTCACTCCTTTAAAAAAAGAAAAAAATAAATAGCTGAATGGGCTGGCGGGTCGGGTTGGGAGATCCGTGCCCATGCGCACGGTGCACATAGGTGGCTCTCATTATTTAATTCTGGATCCTTGATTTCATAATCAATGGATTTATTTATACAATAAGAAATTAATTCATTATTAGAACTTGGATAATACTGAATAATTGAATAGAAGTGGATTATGGAAAATTGTTCAATTGTGTCAAATCATGCAGAGTTAAGGAAACCACTCTTTTGTGAGAAATTACATAGAGCTTTAGATATGTTAATTTGGATTCATTTATTTTTATTATATTTTATATCTTCTTAATGGGTTCTTTTGTGGGAGATTGCTACTCTATTGGGTAGCAATCTAATAAAAATCGATGAGTAACAAATTTAAAATATCTTTTAATATTAACCAATTATAAATTATACATTAATATAATTAAATATGGAGTTTTACTTCTAGGTCAGTGTCATTTTTTGTCTTTTTTCCCTGGCGGCAATGAGAATAGAAAATGGAAAAAAAAGGCTATTTTGGGATTATCCAAAAATTGAAACTGGGGTAAGGGATATATTTTATTATCACATTACTTTTCAATTAATGCACATGTTTAAAAATATTTAAATTTTAGATCATAACCATTATTCCCTCTATATCTTGTTTTTTTATTAAGTAATTATTTAATGGAATGTATTAATAATGACTATAATATATCGGGTAAATTACTCATTTTATATACATAATCTTAAATATTAAATGTTTTCTAATCTTTATGAAACTCTAAGATAATTATTTTGAAATAAAGTATAAAACATATAATGCATGAGTTATTTTTTGAAAATTAAATAAAACATATTGTATTTAATTAAAAATCTTATTCCATCTAGCCTTTTCAATTCTATAATAACATGACCACACTATCAATTTTATTTTTTTTAGTATTAAAAGATGTGAATTCCAGCAAAAGTTATGAATATAAAAAATAAAGACCTGTTATAAAAAGGAAAAAAAAAGAAAATGATAAAATGGAAAGTAACTTTTTTAATTCTTCTTTGTAATCGAAAAACTATATATATAAATTCAAACAATATTTATTTGTATTTTACTATATTCTACAATTTTTGTTATATGTAGTATATGATTTTAAATATTTAGATATATCTTATTTAGGTCTAAACATGATGATCATGACATTTAATTGGTGGTTAATTAATTAGAAACATTACATTACGTGTGATATTATAAAATAATTTTATTTGAAATGCAAAAAATTGATGTTAATCCATGCCTACATTAATTATTTTCTACTTATGCTGATCTTGAGCTTCAACAAGAAATTCTAATAAAAGCTCGACTTATTTACAATAGTGAAATTAAACATTATTCTTCTTCTAAAATTATAAAATTCAAAATTGATCCGAACCATTATCAGAATATAGACAAGTATATTGACTCGACTTTGCCATATTTTCTAAATTGGAAAATCATTCATTATACAATTAATACTGTTAACTGTAACAATAATTATAGCCACAATCTAGTATAAATTATTAAAAAATATAGACTAATCAAATAAATATGATAAAATTTGCTATATTTAATTGTATTTCATCATATCTCAAATAGTAATATTCTTCTGTCTATGGTGAATATGATTTAATGTACCATCATTTTATGGTAATTGGTTATACGACGTGAATGCTAAAGTCAACTTTCTTTTCACACCGGAGTTACCCCTAGTTTATTTGGATAAATAGTAAAAATTAACTCGTTTACTGATATGATATTATCGTAATAGTGATGAGACAACAAAATACGACCTAAACTTCATTGTCGACAGGGACGGAATCAGAAACAAAAGTTAGGGGACCAACTGTAATAAAAAAAATTAAAGAAATAAAAATATAATATAAATTAAAGGGATAAAAATAAAATTTTTGCAAAATTTGAGGGGGGCCAGGGCCATCCTACCCATGACTATGGACCCGTCCCTAATTGTCGATATTAAATATAATATTAAACAGACAAGTTAAACTAATTTGATTATCAAAGAGGCAAGTTCTAAATATAACCAATTTAACTTTAATAACTTTTAAATCATTTTTAAATTCATTCAAATATCAATTACATCGAATTTGAACAATTTTTAATTCAACAAAACAAAGAGTTGAGTTCCAATTGTTAGAACTTTGCTTATATTTCCAGCTTATAAAACCAATAAGAGTAGCTCTCACATTAATTTGTGATTTTTTTTTTTTAGAAAACAAAAGGAGATTAGTACATATTAATAATTGGTTAATAATTATAAAAAGATTAGTACATGGTCCTCAAGAAACTGTGGAGTGTACTTATCAACCTAGCTATAATAGTGGATAAGGTTATAATTAAATACAAAAGAGGAAAGTCACGTCATCTGTAACAGAAGAGATTTGTCGGAAGTCAAAAATTAATTAAAAATGAAATTATTGGATCAATCTTCAAATAATTAAAGTTTAGGCACCACTAATAATTATTTAATGCCCCCTACAACTTTATTTATTTCCTTCGAAGGCACATATCTTTATGTAGATTACAAAAGGCTAATTTTCACTTTCTCACCCCAGAAATTCGTAAAATCTCATTATAAAATACCTTTTGTTTTTTGTTTTTTTATCATTAACATGCAATCTTGATTCACGAGAAATTTTAGGCCTTTAATTACACATTATTGCTACGATTGCAAAAATATATACTTTCTATAAATGATCGATAAATTAATTATAATATCGAATTTATGTGGATTCTATCTAATTTAATGAGCAATTATTTCACTTTACCCCCTAAAAAAATATACTTATGTGAAATGGTTACATTAGTGAATAAGGATTGATAATTGACTTCAATATATATAATAATTATCTCTATAGAAAATTCAATATGTTAAATAATACGTACAAGACTTTTACATGATAAACGAGTTGATATTGACATCGAATTGACAATTAACACATAACATAAATAAGTGATATATATTTTATACACGTGTTATCATTTTAACTAAAGGATAAAACAAATTATCATAATCAACAAAAAAATTCCTCTTTTGAGAGGATTAAACTTCTTTTATCCGTTACATTCTCATCATCCAACAAATTATGATAATTGTACGATCAAGAACATGTCTTCAATGTTTTTAACTCTTTATTTAAAATTTGAACACATAAATATGATGTATTTTAGAATAAATATCATATAAAGGTTCAAAATGCACATATATAAAAAGTAAAAGGAGTAGAAAATAAAATCAGTTAAACTTTATTTATGACAAAATCTATAGTCGTAACGGAGACCCAAAATAAAGCACAACTCGCTACATCCATTAAACGACGCAGTAAGTCATATAGAAACATCAAAACGACGACGTATGACAAGTAGTCCCATGTATTTCTCCTCCGTCGCGTCCGATTTTCTGCAGCGCCATTTTTAGATTTTTATTTTTATTTTATTTTTAGGAGCAAAAAAGGGAAGAAAAGAGAGAAAAATCCTAAAACCTATACACACATTATATATATAGAGAGAGAGAGCGGGTTTGTTTTGCTTTTTGTCATCTCTCTGCAAATAACTGAAAAAGAGAGGAGAAGTTTGGAGGAAGATGAATGAATACACACACATTATTACAGTTTTCGTCTTCATCTCCGGGTTTCTCGTTCTCTCTGTCTCTCGCTTTTTCCCCAACAAGAGTTCTGAAAGCAAACCTTAATTCTTATTAATGTTCACGCAAACCCCAATTTCTAAACCCTCTCCTTCTCCAGAATTCTCTGTTTTTCCATGTAACGACAAACAATGGGAGCCCTTTTTTTTTTGTTTCTTTTGTTTTTTTTGTTTTTTCCTATCATGGCTGAACTAGTAATAAGACGATGATGATAAAAATCATAAATAATTCTTCTCTCTGATTGATTGGATTTTTTAAAAAAAATTTTTTTTGAGTAAATAAGTTTATATCAGAGATGGGAGAGCTTAAGGTGGCAAATTCAAACGGCGCCGTTTCGAGTGAGGCGGCTTCGGGTTTTGGGAGGTGGAAGTCTCCTCCGCCTGACCCGGCGTTGATTACTGAGGAGAGCTTGTCTGCGGCGGAGGAAGCGGCGGATCAAGTGTTGAATTGCGTACACCCAAGACTCGACTCTGAGGAGAAGAGAAGAGACGTCATTGATTACGTTCAGCAACTAGTCAAAAGTCGTCTTAATTGTGAGGTTATCATTTTTCCTGCCTTTTTATTTCTTGAATGATTAAATTTTTTCTTCTTGATTTTTTAATGTGCATGCCATTGGAAGGTGGTGTGGTTCTGCTGTTTAAGTTTTATCTAATCAGGCTTTTCGTTTTTTGCAGCCTCATTTCTTTGATTGTTTAATGCGTGTATCAAACGTGGTGGTATATTTTTTGCGAATATATTACTTTTGATGTTTCTTGTGATGCGTGGTACTTCATTTGTTTATTAACCTGAATAATCCCAGCTTGGTTATCTGGTTAGTATGGATGATTTAATTGGAGGTATATGTTTATTAATCTGAAAAATCCTGGCTTTGTTATCTGGTCATTGTTTATTAATAGTTTGGCAACCAGGTCGCTTTTATGAAATTTAAGATAATTATTTGTTGGAAAAATTAGGACTTTTATGGATTGTGTTCGGCTCCGTTATATCCGGGTCCTTGTTATATTCTAGATTCACTATTATAAGTATTTGGATCTTCAGTTTGCCATTTGTAAAAACCAGCATGTCATGACAAAAATTGAAAAGGGCTGTTGCAAAACTAGTATGGTATGTTTAAGTTTGTGCTTGTGGATCACGAATTATGTTTGACTGGCCATATTTGGGAGAAACACCACAAACAGAGGATTAAATTTAAGACTTTTTTACTTGTGTTCTATTGTTTAATGTTGACATGTTGATGTTCAGGCTGTCTCGTATGGATCCGTGCCGCTCAAGACATACTTACCTGATGGTGATATTGATTTGACCATCCTTAAAGGTCCTAATGCTGAGCAATCTTTGGCCAATAATGTTCTCTCTCTCTTAGAGGATGAAGAGCAGAATCAAAACGCTGAGTACCAAGTTACGGATACGCAATTTATTGATGCTGAGGTAGTCCACATTTCTGTTCTTCAAAGCAGCCTCCTAAATGCTATATTAATAAATGATTTTTCTATTTACTAACAGTACCAATCTACTATTTTAGTTTTCACTATTCATTTTTATTAACAACCATCTTTACCTTTGCATTATGCTTGCAGCAGCTTGGATAAAGCGTTGATTTCTGTGTGGCTACTGGCTACTTCATATTTTTTCATTTTCAATTGTCTGCTCTGTCCACCTTCAATTTAAATCTTTGAACTAACCAAAAATAATCTGTGATTTTGGACTTGAGGCTCTAGGTAGGATCTGTCTAGTGAGTCATATCTGATGACTTTCATTCCTCCGCAAGTGTGGAAGCTTCTCTTTCTGCATATTTATTTCATTGGTTCTTTTTTTTTTTTTTGTCTTTTTTTTTTTTTTATAAATTTTAAATATGGTGGTAAGTGTGACTTTCATTCCATCTTGAGGAGTTTCACACATGCGTAGTTTGGTTATTGTGACAGCTGCGACGTGTAGTTTGTCTATTTATTACATGATGAATTGCTTTGCATTCATGCCCTTGATATATATGACTGTCTTGTCAGGCTTTGAACTGATTATGATTTGCTTCTGATGTAGGTCAAACTTGTGAAATGCCTTGTGCAAAACATTGTGGTTGACATAACTTTCAATCAACTAGGTGGACTTTCTACGCTTTGTTTCCTTGAGCAGGTAGCTATGAAGACTTTGGCTGTGTTCTCCTGTGTGTGCGTGGGTGTACATACATATATTGTCATGATCCTGTAATGGTGCCTTCTCAGACGAATAGCGACTATAGAATGATTAATTTTATTTCCTTTTGAAGTGTGTTCTCACAGTTAGTTGGATGGAGATGTTGGTGAAGTGGAGGCTTATTTTACATATTTTTATTGTATTTCTCGTATCATTCAGTTCAACAACATGAAGAAGTCGATGTAGCAAAAAATGGACATTCAATAAGATTGATTGCTCAATGTTCATTATGATAATTACCTAGAGTGCTGCACTTCTAGGATTTTCAATCTCTCATTTTTAAGATATTAACTTGTGAAATCACATGTCGTATTTCTTGTTAATTAACATCTTTCATCTTGGACTGGTTTACTTATTCAGGTAGATCGTGTTGTTGGGAGAAATCATCTCTTTAAACGTAGCATTATCCTGGTCAAAACTTGGTGCTATTATGAGAGTCGTATCCTTGGTGCCCACCATGGTTTAATTTCTACATATGCTTTGGAAACACTTGTGCTATACATATTCCATTTCTTCCATGCATCACTAAGTGGCCCTTTAGCGGTAAGTACCTTCGATTAATGATATTGACTCTTGGAATTAGATTCAAATGGATGGATTTGACAGTTTATTTGTTGTTTCCATACAGGTACTCTATAAATTTTTAGATTACTACAGCCAATTTGATTGGGAGAATTATTGCATCAGTTTGAAAGGTCCAGTTCATAAATCATCGCTACCTGATATAATCGGTGAGCAATCTTCTTTGATAATGCAATGATTTTTGACAATGTACACACTCGAAGACTGTTAGTCGCTGGCAATATCATTCTTGTTGGCTGTTGCTAATGGTATCTCTTTCTTGATGTTCTTGCAGTGAAGTTACCTGAAAATGGGTACAATAGTCTCTTACTTAGTGAAGAATTTTTGGGGAACTGTATGGAATTGTTTTCAGTTCCTTCTAAGGGGGCTGATACAAACCCAAAAGCATTTCAGCCAAAACATCTTAATATAATTGACCCGCTGAAGGAAAACAATAATCTTGGTCGCAGCGTACACAGAGGTCAGTAGAACTATTACTTTTTCTTTCTGTTCAAATGACATTTTTTGCTCTCATCAGATGAATTGCTAAGTTGAACTACAATTATCTTTTCACTCCTAAAAGCTAATTGGGGCTGTTGGAATTCACACAACACTGAACGATGTTCTTTTCAAACTTCTACCGTTGCATTCACTGTTCATCTCCACAAGTTTTTGTTTTTAGATTTCATTTTGAGGAATTGTCCATTGTATGTGAAATTGTTTTTACAATTACTCCTTTGCTTTCTACTAGGCAATTTCTATCGCATAAGGAGTGCATTCAAGTATGGTGCTCACAAGCTTGGCCAAGTTCTTTTATGCCCAAAAGATGAAGTTGCTGATAAGATCTGCAGTTTTTTCTCAAATACTCGTGCAAGACATGAATATCAACACACAAGTTTCAATCGACATTTGGCCCTAGAGTTTAGTGATGAAGAGTCTTTTACTGCATCTTTATCATCCCCTGTTGGATCGTTTTCTGATGATGACATGTTTCTAAAGTCATCCGCCAGCGACTTTGATAATGATAGTGATGGTAGGGTTGATTATTCTTTAAGCCACTCAAAATCATCTACTGAAAATGGAAGTTCAGAAGATCAGCAAATTTATTTAGCAGATTCAGAGAAGTTTGGGTTCAATATGTGGTTGGAGAACAGAGACGAGCAAATGGAACTGAACTACAAATTACGATCATGTATGGACAACTCTGTGGCCATCTGCAATTGCAAAACTGATTGTAATTGCACTCCAAAGGCTAACATTTTGGAAAAGCTGTCCCTTGATTTAAGAGAGACAGACTCAATAAGTGTGGGAGGGGAATCAGAAGCCTTCAATCCCTTGGCCGATCTCACTGGAGACAATGACTGTAATTTAAGGAGCTTGCTTCGTGCTCAATTATGCCATGGATTTGCTTCATCTTCTGCTCCTGTGGTGCTTAGTCGTACATTATCATCACCATCAAGAATTCAAAAAAACAAACCAGTGGATGCTTTTCGTCGATCAATGTCACTCAAGGAGAATGACTTCTTCCAAATGGATACAAACATAACATCCACAGACTATATGATGTGCCCTGGTCTGGATTCTGAATTGCTCGCTAATGCTTTCTATTTTGAAGGAACACAGAAAACTCGAGGAACTGGAACATATATTCCACAAATGGTATTACATTGCTCGATCTTGATCTTATTACTATTAATTTTTCACTTGAAATTTTACTAAAATTCATATCTTGCAGAGTGCTTGTTACATGGAGAGGGCTTCAGAGTGGAGGGGCAAGAACAATCCACTAGGCAATCATAACCATCTTCATACATACCATAGTACCGGCTTCTATCCTACTCGTGAATCAAAGCCTTCTGAAAACGGCAACCATGAAGCTCTGCCTATACAAAGACAATATCAAGGACGAAGGAGGAGACTAGACTCGCATTCCCAATCTCCACATGCAGTTGGAAGTGGGAATCAAATCAATGGATATGTCAGTGGATCATGTAGAATTGAATTTGGCTCAATCGGGAATCTAGCAGAAGAGGTGATTTCAGGTTCGGCTGTCAAATGCTCGACTCTAGGTGCCTCACAGGGTTCAACAGTTATGACTATGGGAGATAGGTATGAAAACCCTTTTCACTCCATCATTGTCTCAAATCAATCCCTTGTGTATGCATGTCTAAAGCTCAAAACATCGTTTGCACTTTTAGGGTTGCAGGACAGTCAATCCATCTTAAGAACGAAGACGAGTTCCCCCCTCTTTGCCTATGAAATGCTGTACAAAAGAGTGAAGTTTAGACGTGCTGACAAATTGGATGACTTTTAGGTAGCTTATAGAGACTTTTGCAGGGCTCGAATCTCAGGTACTCGTTATCTTCCAGTATGAGACGGTGGTAGAAGTAGCAATTTAGTGGCATTTGAATTGGACAGTTAGAAAGATTAGATCATCATCTTGGTAGAGAACTAAGGCCAGCTTGGTGGTGACCTCCTCAAACCTCATCTTCTCCATTTCCTGTTTTGGGGATATTTTGTGTTTTAATGTAAAATTAGAACTCTAAAACTTTTTTTAAAGAAAAAAATCTCGAATTGATGATTTTTTTGCATGGAGAAATGAATTCTTTTTTTGCACTAATGCAGCATTTGGGTTTAGGTTTTCGGGTTCTCTACTACATAATATGTTTCTTCTTCAGTTTCAGTATTGTGGTATTTTTATGAGTGCATCATGCATTTTTGTATGTGTGTTTTCCACTTTTTATTTTTTGAAAATGGGGTCTTGATCTTGAAGAAGAAAGAATATCTATCTACTTATAAGATATAAATAAAAATTCTTCGAAGTTGAAATTCCAAAAAATCACTTCAAAAAATAGACAAAACGTAGGGTGCACATTTTGAGTGGATAGTGATGGATTGCCACTTTATATTCCATTGAATTTTGTTTAGGAGGGGTCTTTGACACGATGAATTATTAAAGGGCACATTATAATCGATTTTTTCTTGAAAAAAAATAAAGATCAACTACATTATATATTTATGGGTGCGTTCACATTTATGATTTTTGTGGCAAACATCTCGTTTTCCCTATCAAATTTATTTGTGTACGCAATTAATTAAGTCCCCACCAAACTGAAAATGTGGTTGTTTTATTTAGGTAAAAAGAAGAAATATAAGGAGGAATTCAGATTTTAATCCAATATTATGTGGATGAGGCCAATGAGTATATGTCGATAAATCATTTCTCCACTTGGTATATGCCCTACGTATATCCTCAAATTCTTGAATGCCCTCAAGTGTGTGTAACGCGTTCAATTCATAAAACAAATCATTGGATTCATGGAATAATGTAACATTTGCATATTGAGATATTTATAGGCCCAATAGAGATATCAAATGTGCAAGCCAAATTAATCGATACTGTCAAGGCCAAGCTCAACTAGTTCTTGGTAATAATTATATAGAGAAGACGGAAGAGAACCAGATAGAGAAAATTGATATTCTGATTCATATGGTATACTAAGAATCCTATTTACTAATATCTAACTCTTAGATAATATATTTTATTTTTTTGTATTTTACAATGCAAAGGATGGCTTTATGAATGATGACATTAATTAAAATTTTGGTATGTATTGGTATTGGTGAAAATACATGAAACATAACATATTAATTAAGTTACCCTCCTCTCCCGCAATCCAACAGTCAGTAATCATTATCTAATGAAGATTAAATCAGAACCATTAAATAAATAATATGAAGAGATTTTTCTCGAAGTAAATCGTGTACTCCAAAAAAATAGTTTGATCTTTTATCCTTTTGTCATATTTTAACTTATTAATCTATTAATAGAATAAAAAAAACAGGAAATCTCGTACACTACTGGTACAAGTGATGAAGACAGTTCTGATGGATTAATTTGAAGAAGAAAATTCAAAATTGGCATGTTCGACCCACTTGAGAGTTGTGACTCAGCAAGTTCCGTTTGTCGACATAACGGCGTTGAAAGTTCAACGTTCAAACAGTACGTTATACAGCCACAAGCTGCCAACTCCGTTACGTACGCATATTAATACACTTTAAGAACCAAGTGAGCTCATAGATACAGATACTACGCCCACTTTAAACCCTATTAATTATTAAATCTTTTCTAGATTTCATCTCAGTGTATCTAAGTGAATGATTTAATATAAGTTCTTTTTAATCTGGATATCTAACTGATGCTGGTTAAAATATTCTTTCGTTACAATTTAACTTTTTTTTTCTTTAATCATTTTGGTCTATTATTTTACTAAATATCATGTCATACAAATTGGTTACATGTGTTCGGATGATATGAATTGATATAGACAATTAGACAATATTCTATTTGTAAAGATATGGTTAAATGATTTATTTTATATTTTAGTTATATATGCTAGTGTAAATGGTTTTCTTAAAAAAAAAATCACTCTTAACTAAAAAAATGTATTTTAGGTTGTGATTAATTAATTTTTTAATTTTTTTTTTCTTGTAAACCCACAGATGAGAAGAAAACGAAAATAGGCCTATCTGGTATAGTTCACATCAATGTATCCATAATCAATTCAATTGCGCAGGCCAACCCCACCTACCCCCCCCCCCCCCCACCCTATATCTCTCTATATATTATTTGTACATACATTGTCTTAATCTCTTTTCTGGTAACTCACCCAGAATTTAGCAGCCATAAATTGTAGAAAAACTGTAAGAATGTTTGCATTTTGTTTTTGATGGAATGTGTCGTGTGATTGTTGTAATTATTGCTGCTTAAAAGTCAAAACTCTCTTTAGCTCTGGTAAGTGTTTTATTCTATTACAATTCCTGTTGTCATGATCTTCAAAACACGACTTTTCGTGACTGTTATTGTTACTTGCAATACAGCTCTACCAAGATTGCTTGAACCACATATACCAATACATGTTTTTGTCTCTTTCATCATGCATGCAGGAATTTCAATTGATGAATCATTTTTGACTTTTTTTAATTTTCAGCACAAAAAAATAAGAAGAAATTATTAACTCCCTTTTACCTCTTTTTACTTTGTAGCAAGATTATAGTTTTATTCTGTCAAATGTGGCTGTCGCTTTTCATCGAGCACTTGGGCTGCATATAGTCTTGCAATCTTTCACAGCCGTGGAGTGTGTGGTGGGCATGTATTTGATTGCTCTCTTTTTTTGTCCTTGTAATTTATCCATTAAAATCAGAGGGAAATCAAAACCCCTGTTTCTTAGATGCTTCTCTCTTTTTTTATTATTTGATCTCTTCTTTTAAAGGTGAAAAATATGTAGTCTTTTACACATACTTTATTCAATCAATTTCTTTACACAGATAATTGCTTAACTTCAATTAACTGTTCACTTACTGCAGAGGTATTAAGCAAACATGTATAAGGTAAGGTTCGGTGAGCAGGTTGGTGAATCGATGGAAGAAGATTCATACGTCGAAACTGATCCAACAGGTCGTTATGGCCGAGTAAGTTGTTTTTGGTGTTCTTTTCTTTTCATCATTTTCATGTTTTGATCAGTTCTTGAAATATAAGCCATGGATATGCATGTAGAAACCAGGATTCTTGATTAGTTATGCTTACGAACGATATATTTACACGTTCATTCGGTCATTATTTAATACTTTGTTATTCGATTCGTGTTTGAAATGCAAGAAAAGAAGAATAAAAAAGAGAGATTAATGGGCCCTTTGTAATCTGCTTTTAAACAAAATCTAATCTTTGTTTTTACTTTCTTCATCTCTCTTGTCGTCGACATAGGCTAAGTAACTGGTTTAATGAATATTGTGTGTCTTTAGTCTTCGATCAATCTGAACTAGAAAATACCTGCCCGAGTAAGATAGGATCATATGTTACGTCATTGATTGTGCAACTAAGTCTGTGATAGTTGACTCTGATAATCTGATTAAAAATATCTCAAAGTGTTTTTTTTTTAATATGAATGATTGACAGTATGAGGAAGTTCTGGGAAAAGGGGCAATGAAAACAGTGTACAAAGCAATTGATGAGGTGGTGGGGATGGAAGTAGCATGGAACCAAATAAGGGTTGTGGACTTGCTTCAATCTCCAGACGACTTGCAACGTCTCTACTCTGAGGTTCATCTTCTCAGCACCCTCAATCACCACTCAATCATCCGATTCTACACTTCTTGGATTGATCTGGAAAACCGAACTTTCAATTTTATTACTGAGATGTTCACTTCCGGCACCCTCAGAGAGTAATTTCCCTCCCCACTATTAGTTTCAAAACACCTTTTTTTGAAGTTGTATATTGTTCATGTGTCAAGAAATAGTAGGTATACCTTAGAATATTGGAAGATGTTAAATCAGAAAAAGCTTCTGTGAGTGCTTTGTGACTCGTAATTCAATGTCGGGCCGCTTAAAAGAATCGATTTTATGTGTCTGCTTAAAAACTGAACCAACTTGGGATGAGAAAGACAAGCAGAAATAGAGGCAAATATTATACTTTCATTGGCCTGACCTGTCATTTTTTTGAATTGGATTTCGCTAAATGCAGGTATAGAGCTAAGTATAGGCGAGTGAATATAAGAGCTATAAAGATATGGGCGCGACAAATACTTGAAGGTCTCGTGTATTTGCACAGCCATGATCCTCCAGTGATACATAGAGACCTTAAGTGTGATAACATATTTGTTAATGGCCATCTCGGGCAAGTCAAGATTGGTGATCTTGGCCTGGCTGCAATTCTACAAGAGTCGAGTCGAGCACACAGTGTTATAGGTACTTGGTTTTAGGTTGCTCATTATAATCCAAAGATTACAAATCAACACAACTCATTATATAAACCTGAGAATATTCTGGTTTTAAATTGGTTTTAGGCACACCAGAGTTCATGGCGCCTGAGTTATACGAAGAGAACTACAACGAACTTGTTGATGTATACTCATACGGGATGTGTGTTCTAGAGATGATTACTTCGGAATATCCCTACAGTGAGTGCACCAATCCTGCTCAGATATACAAGAAAGTGACATCAGTAAGTCATTATACGTTACGTTTTGACAGAAACAATTTAAACTGAGCGAAAACTCAACTTTAATGTTTCATTTTAAGGGTAAAAAGCCAAGGGCATTTTACAAAGTTCAAAACTTGGAGGCTCAAAGATTCATTGGGAAATGTTTGGAGCATGCATCAAAGAGATTATCCGCAAAAGAATTAATGCTCGATCCTTTTGTTGCTGTTGATTATTTTGATGATCATCCTGCATTAGATACTAAAAGTTACAAGCCTTTTCAAAATGACAAGATTGACCTTGAGAATCTGCAGTTGAACGACGATGTTCCCAGGACTAATATGACCATTACAGGCAAGTTAAACCCCGAGGATGGCACCATCTTTCTGAAAGTGCAGATTTCTGATAAAGAAGGTATATCTCTTCACTTTCAGGCCCTCGTTTTCTTGGAATGTCAATCGCTCAATATCATATTCATCTCTGTTTTTAGGTGATGTACGAAATGTTTTCTTCCCCTTTGACATTGTTAACGACACCCCACTTGATGTCGCGAATGAGATGGTGAAGGAGTTGGATATATCAGATTGGAGACCATCAGAAATAGCGAATATGATAGATGGGGAGATATCGGGCCTAGTTCCAGATTGGAAACCTGACCATTCTCACTATCATTTACTAAATTACGAAGAAGATGATTATGATCACCATAACCTTTTTTCACCATCTTCATCGTCCCAAGTGTCAGCCTTGGGTTCAATCGCATCTCACAGGATGGACGCAAGACCTCAAGGTATTCATCTTGCAACTTGATCAGTTCACTAACATACAAGCTTTATCAAGATCATAGTTAAGGATGTTGTTCTTATTTGTTTTCTCATAGGAGACTTATATGATGACACCAGCTCACAAAGCTCAACACATTCGGAGAAGTATTCCAACTGGGCCTACTACTCTGCAGATGAACATGATCCAATGAGCCCGAAAAGACATGGACAAACTGCTTATGAAGATATGCTAAGCACTTCAAGATTCCACCCCAGAGAAAACTCAGCCACAAGGCAGAATCTTACTAAGCTTGACACGAAAGAAGCTTCTACTTCTAGAAACAGTTTCAAAATGGAAATGCCTAGGTTGACTAGGAACCGGTCTTTAGTAGATACTCGAAGCCAGTTGCTGCATAGGTCACTACTGGAAGAAGTTAATCGAAGGAGATTGTTCAAGACTGTTGGGGCAGTAGAAAATATCGGGTTTCAGTCTCCTTACGATGTTTCAGTGAAGCCCACATGGGGGATTAACGGTTCTTGTTCTGTAAGATTCTCTGGTGGTGCAAAAAGGCAAGAACAGAGAGCAAGAAGAGTTTAATCTTGTAATGGTTTATCTCATTAATCTATGGAAATGCATTGCAAAATTTAGATAGAGATGTAAATTGAAATAATGAGTTTTGCTGCAGAATGCATTTATGCAAAACTACTTTGTTCTAGAATGTGAGTTTGATTGTTAACAAATGTATATTATATGGTGGATTACTCGTAAAATATGAAATGAGACACTTATTATGAATATAATTGAAAATCGAAACAAGAATTCGAGTTCCAGCTCCCATATACAAATATGGATGTGACATGTATGTATTTGATAAGTATCTGAATGTTCTGCTTCAAGAGAATCCAATTTCTCATTGCCTTTTTTCATAGTTGGGATTTTAAGAATGCAAATAAATGTGTATTGGAACTGGAAACTTGTACAAAAATTGTTCTTTTCAGTGAATAGGACATCCTTGTTTTCCAACATCATTCATAAAAAGACGATGGGAAATTGAGGATTGATGTAATTAACAATTGAGATTCCTCCACTCTTTTTCCATTTTTTGTGGAGAAAACCATGAACTTGGTTTTTCACCTACCTCAGATTATTTTTAACTTTTCTGCAACTTTTTACACTAACAGTTAATCTAGATCTTGAATTTCAGTGAAAAATCAGAGATATTTGCAAAATCGGCCAAATTGCTATTTTTCATCCATCAATACATGATGTGACAATTTAGTATCAACAACTCTCAATTTTTTGTAATTTAAGATAAATTTTGCTATAATTCCAAACTGCTGTTGAAAATCACATGTGACCTACCTGTAATGAGACTTTTGAGATCTTTTGACATGATTTTGTGGTTTGAAAAAATTGTCATTAAATTGAGTAAATTGATAGTTTTTGGTAATATATTGACATATTCCGTAAATATGTTATAGCAAATGTAATAAAAGATTTGAACTGCTTAGTTGTAGGATAAAGATTGCAAAATTGGCTAAAACTAGTCATTGAAGATTTTGTTTCCAAATCTGGTTTGAAAATTACATTTGAAATATTCTTCAAAAGTGGTTATGATGAAAATTAGTTATATTTTAATCTTTCAATTTTATTTAATTAAAAGGCATGCACTCCTAGTCAAGACTTTCAATAATCTGAGTAAAAATAATTTTCAATCATGTAAAAACCCAAAAAGACAAAAAAAATTAAGGTCATACGTATGTAATATTATATGTGTAAAATGCAAATAGTCATTATGTTGTATTAGCATGCTGTGTCGATTTGTAATTGAGTCACTAGACATTTTTTTTCTAGAAGAAAGTTGCTAGATCTTATTAGCAACAAATTATTTCTAACCTCAATTATGATGTTTACTCTTTTATCAACCTATAAACATTAACACAAATTTTATATTTTTTTAAATTAAAAATAATATAAATATCTTACAGACATAAGTCCGTGATACAGCCTTATATAAAACTCTTTATTGCAAAAGATATAATTACTATATTAGATAATATATAAATTTTTTTTTCTTTTTCTTTTTCTTTTTCTTGATATTGTTTTGCATAATTTATCATTTTCATTAAATAATCAATTATTAATTTGCATTGACATATTTCCAAAAATAGTCATGAATTTTAAAATTAACTTTTTGCTATGTAAACACCATTTTGATGAATTATTTCGAAACTTTTCTGAAATTTAGGAATCATATATGTCAGAAAAATATGGAGGTCTACGCCTACCTGAGATTTTTTTTTAATTTAATTTTTTTTAGTTATGTTTTATATGTAGTAATATTTATCAGATCTTTCTTCACAATATCTGTTTTCTGAGACAATATTTGTTTGGTCTAAAACTTTTTATAGACTGTTTAATAAATAACCTCAAAAATAGACTGTCTAATAAATTATACTCAACGTTAAATACCGTTTGATATTTTCACTTTCATAACGACATTTGTTTTGCTATCTCAAAAAAAATAACAACATTTATTTTGCTGAATTGAGAATTCAAACCAAATAAACTGAACCCCGATCTTTTCTAAAATTCTTTTAGAAACATGATTTTATTTTTGTATTATAATATTCAGTACAAATAATAGTCAAAAAATATATTCCAAACTAACTCAAGCAATTTGTAAGTTTGTAACGTGCATGAAAGCCTTTTATTTTCTCTGACACCCAGGCAAACAACCTCAAACAATGGGGTAATCAAGTGCAGAATTATGGACAGTTTGGCATCATCAATAGCAATAAATTTTGTAAAGTGACCTCAATTTTCTACATTCATATATGGATTTTTTTTCTCTTCAGAATGAAAAGAAGCTTGAGCTTTACTAACTCCCTCACAAAATAAGAAATTATTGTTTCTACAAATAATCAAGTTATAGAAACAATATTTGATCTTACTTTGAGATGAAATTAGTAATCTGTTGAAATCTACTCGATCCATTTTCTTTTTTATACGTAAAATCATTTTTCACTAGTATAGTACCTATTTTAACATCACTTCATCTAAATAGTGATGAATAGTGGTATTTATTTATACGAATCATGTGTATGTATAAAATATAATATGAAACTGAAACACACTAAATAAGATCAAGTTGATGATTATAATTGAGTCTGCTTGAAGAAAGAAGTGGAAATGAGTGGTGAAAATGGTTAAAATTGTCAAAGAATTCCCTAAAAACCTCTCATATTTTCATCATCAATTTCAAGTCAGAGCCACAAAATCAGGGTTCATGCTTGACCCAATTGGCTAAATTTCACGAACTTAAGAAACTGGTCATTATAAAACAAACCCATTTATTATTTAGTTATTTGGATTGAACAAAATTGTAATCCAAATCAATCCTTCAAACCTTAACTCAAACTCATTTTTATCCTATTTTGGAAATTAGCACCCTTGATATGATGAATGAGCCAATGTGAATTGTCTCTAGCTATGGATCACAAATGATAGTGACATATGGCATGCGAAATATGATGATGAATATGTCATTGAAATTAATTTCATGAATTATTAATGAAATGGAAAGAGGTACTATACATTCTTTTTAGTGCATGAACAGCCAAATCCCCCTACAACTGAATGATTATATATACTTTACTTTAGACAACTCCTCAAAAGTGGGCTTTACTTTAGCCCTACTTCTTCCCTTATCTACAACAATTAGTCTGTGCACTAAGTGAAAAAATTGTGGACAACAGACATTTGAGGCCTATTTCTTTTTTAATTAAAACACATAAAAAAGAAAAAACAACTGTTGATATCTTTGATCTCAGAGTTCAGACCTGTCAGAAAGAATATATGTAATAGATTAATGAAGTCAATACATCTGAAAACTGAGATCAAAATATTCTCTTCGTCATTCTCATTTTCCTTTTTTAATATGCAGTCAAACAAAACTAAAAACAGGTATTTAGTAAAACACAATGTGGGTTAAAGATTTGATAATCTGTTGTACAAGTAGTTACATTTCATGAGTTACATAAACAGAAATATTAATACATTTTAATAATTAACTTATAGCTAAAACTGGAGTCTTGGCATGTTGAACCAGATTTGCTCAAATGACTTGATAATGAGGTGATGATACTGATTGGAATTGAGTGAGAGATAGCAAGCAAGAAGGTCTTCCAAATCCTTGGATTCTCTGATGTTATTCTCCACAATCATTTCCATCATCGATTCTCTAAAATCCTTTTCAGGATCAAAAGATGCTTTCACTATCGCAAAACTCTCTGAATAAAACATCCCAGCTTTCTTCTCGCTGCATTTCACACTTTTCCGGCGGCCTGTTTCCACCTTCTTGCTCCTCCGACCCTTTCCCTGGATTTTCACTCCACTGGAGACGGATTTCCGGCCACCAGGGCTCGTCCTGTTTCTCTTCACTTTCTCTGCCGGAAATTCAGCAGATGTGTTCTTGTTCTTCAGCTTGGGAGATTCTTTATTCCCTGGTTTTGTTACAATCGGGGGGAGTTCTTGGAATTCTGTGAATCTCTCAATGTTGATGGATGTGAATGTGGAAGCGGAATATGATTCGTCCATGTCGATTATGATGTCAGTGGCGGAAGAACTTAGCTTACTGCAGCTACAAGAACTCATGGACTGATCATGGCCATCGTCCAGGGAGTGATCATCATCGAATTCCGACAGGGATTCCAGGAAATATTCCTGATCATCGTCAGAAGTAGGGACATCAAAGCCTGGCTCGTGTTGAAGCCCGACGGAGCTGTCATCGGGCTCCTGGAAAATGATTTTTCTTGGAGATGGCATGTAAATCGTCTTTCGCTTTGATTTCAGCTTCTTCGATTTTCTGGGAGGATCGTAAGGAAAAGGGGTGTCGAAGAACTTGGGATTCTTGCAGAGATTGTTGTCCATTCGAATGGAATTATGATCAGTGGTGTAGTAGAATGATTTTCTTGGATTTTGAATCGAAGATGGGAGGTTTTTGTTGATGGGATGAGAAGGGTTGTGGTTCTTGAGTTTGCTCATGTCTCTGAGCTTGTAGAACCAGGCATTTGGCATCATGTCTGACAATCTGAACCTGTGATTTCCCATTGTAAGAAAATGAGAGTTTGTGAGAATGGAGGTGTGATGTTAAATACTATAAGGGTGGGAGGAAATGATGTGTGTTAATAGTAGTAATACAGTGTTATAAGAATTAAGAATAATAATAATAATAATAATAATAATAATAATAATAATTGGGAGATGGGGGCCACAAGGGGAACACTAGCATGCATGAAAGCAAGTGGAGGCAACAAGGCCTGGTTTTGCTGCTATGCCTTGCCTTTAGTAACCACGCATACTACATTTTATTCCACTTTTTTAACCTCATGTGCCTTAGGGTGCATTCGGGTCGGGTTTATTTTCGATCATCTCTCTCATTTTTTCGTGTCTCATTCATATATTATGATCATTAGTTCATTTTTTTTTTCATCCATATATCATTGTCATCTTTTATGTATATTGTCAAATGTACGATAATTTTTATATCAATTTTAATTAACTATCAAAATAATGTAATTTCGATATTTTTATATACAGATGGATCTTCAAATCTTCTGTTATACTTTTCTCATTCACCGCATATATCTGCATTTACTTTGATAATGTACATATATGATATTAACTAGTTCTAGATATACATTACATGTTCTGTATATCCATGTAAGAGAATAGAAAAAAGTGACAATATTGTAAGTCGGTCACATTCCATTTAAACTTACCCTCTATTTTAAAATAATATTTCATCTTCTATTGTAATCTTTGAATTGTTACGACAACTTAAAGGTCCCTTGTTGCGGCTAAAATAGGAAATGAAATACAGAAATAAAAGATCTACTATTGCCCATATCATGCAAGAAAGTAAAATAAAATGTAGCTTGCGTGGCATCAGAACATATCATGTTCATAAAGATAATGTTGTACCGTAACGAATAAAATGAACGAGATAGAGCTGTGGTTGATTGGTTAAAAGATTGGTGACATGTCATGCATCAAGGAAATTAATGTTTGGAGTCAATTAATTTTATTACAAAAAAATACGAAAGATACTTATTAAAGATCATAAATTATTTTAATTTAAATTATGCTAATAAATGGTAACATCATAATTGCTAACACCATAAAATTTCAATATGTTATTGATTAAATCTTGAATAGGACACTACTTGAATATTCTTATTATTTCCAAAACTCGACAAGCTTGATCTTTATAGCCAATAATCAGCTAGAAATATTGAAAATGTTTATAAGTTGATTACAAAGGATCTTGTTTGATGATGAAGAATGATGTTGATTAAAAGCATAGTTGTGTGTTATGATTGACAACTAATAATGGCCTATGATGTAACAGCCAAAAAAAATAAAAATAAAAAAGTAAATGAGATATATTTAATATATATATATATATGCAAGAAATAGCTGTATTTTTCCAAAATTCCGTGCGCCAGAAATGATGGATGCGTACACGGTTTGAACTGTATAAAGTTGATGACTCACTCTCATGCTTCAAACCTCATATTTCTATCTTTTATTGCAATTTTATATTCAGGATCGAAACTACTAATATTTCCACTCCAATTTTTAAAATAAACTCCTAATTTTGTATCCAGTGTAAAATATTTAAATCATTTATAATATTCAGAATACTTATATTATCGTAAAAAAAATAAGCAAGTTTAAAAAACATTCGCAATATTCAAATATTTATACTACGACAGAAAAGAAAAAAAAAGTTTAAAATAATTATTTATATATACTTGATTTTTTTTTCTTTTCTGAATGCACACTCATAATTGAGAGATATTATACACTGATACTGAACATTTTTAAAATAAAAAAAAATTTAAGTTATCAAACCATGAATTGAATGATATTATACAATGATATTAGAAATATTAATTAAAATTAAAAAAATTAAATTAACAGACCATGAATTAGTTTATCAATACAAAATTTAAAACAGAAAGAATACATAAATAAATAGATAATATATTAAGTTGGGTTGAGATAAGTATTTTAAATTATTATTCCTCTAACAAGTTTTAAGATTAATAATCAATAAAAATAGATTTTAACAATTATATAAAATAAAAGGAAAACTTTTAACTATGAATCAACAAAACATCATTTTCCACGCCCTCACTCATTAAAAAAATAAAAAAATCATTTAAGTGCTATAAATAATTGGAAAGTAAAAAAAAAAAAAAAAAGGAGTTAAAGCATTATTTAATAATTATAAATAATTAAAAAAATCCAGGCAAGCCGCCATTAGTAGGATTCGGACCTCTGCCATTTAAAAACTAAATCAAGGGCACTCAAACATTTAAAAGTTTATATTAAAATATTTCACTAAAATATTTATACATAACATAACAAATTAAATATATAAAATATATTAAGCCCGTATAAATTCGTATTTTTCTCGGACCTGAGTCTGTCGACTCCTCCACCTAATGGAAGTTCCAGCCCTGCTTTATATTTAATATCGTATTTTATAATCTAATTAAAATTACTGGACTTGTTTATCGTGTATTAATATAGGAAATGTGTAATATCTTGAAGGTTTTTCATATATGTGATCGAAAAATACTATTTGGTTTCACTTTTATTTTGTGTATATATAACACTTATTATTCTGTTCAGATTTGATTTTGGTTTCGATCTCCTAAGTGTTACAAGAATTGAAATTTTATAGTTTTTTTATTTTATTTTATATATTTTCCTTACATAGTCTTTATGAAATTTTTATATATTCAAAAGCCTGAAAACATATATAAAAAGTGCAAAAAGAATCAGTATGTGGTTTGACCTCAAAGCCTAAAAAAAGTTGATAATAATGATCCTGACTAAATTTGATACGATATATGTTGGCATTTTTGCAACCCAACAAATATTGGGCTTATTCTTGGACTGGTAACTACAGTATTGGGTCTGTCCAAGGAGAGGTGTAATAAAAAAATAAAACCCTACTTTTCATGTAAATTTTTGCCCATATTCAGTCCAAGAGTCAATATCTCATTTCAATTTTATTTATGTATGACTTATTTAATAATTATAAAATTAATTTTTATCTGTATTACTCAATTTGTTAATTAGTTATATATATCTAATTACATAATAATAATTTGATATAAGTATAAATAATATATTAAGAACACTACCGTTTTGTTAAATAGTTAAAAAATAAAATTATTTGAGATGGAATAATTCGGCCTAATCCTACCTACAACTGCCTAATGTCTAAAGTGGCCAAATAGGCAAAAATGGGTAATGCTTGAAACCGTCTACATTGATTATTAGAATACAATAATACTAAGGTAGACAAATGTGGTTGGATAGCAAAAAAATTGAAAAGTGGTTTCATGACATCCATCCCTTATTTCATTATATTGGGCACGTTGCGATATAACGATAGGATAACGATTTGGCCTAGGAAATACAATAATAAAAGAAGAGAGGAATGGTAAGCAACTAGGAAATAAGCATTGGTTGAAAAGTTCCATTTTGTGGTATAGCACTATGCCAATAACACGACGTGAAATCCACACAAAAATGAAACTACTTTTGGGCTTTTAAATATAGGAAATTGCAAACAACTTATTCATCACTTACTCTGTGTATTTGTGTGTGTTTGCTAAAGAAGCTAACAGCCATCATAATCCTTCACCATTCCTTCATCAACACACATCCCTCAAATCAAATGAATCTATCCACCTTCAAACGCAAACTTCTCAAACCATGCAAGAAAGTACTGCACCTCTTCAAATTCAAGCTCCACAAGAAAGTCTTTCTAAAAGCCCTCCAATTCCGCCACCATCATCGCAAACCCAGAGTCAAGAAGACCACCACAAACGAGGGGTGTTTTCCCAAAATCCAGTCGGTTTTTCACTCTCTAAGACGCACTAGAGAGGTGGACAGGGTTACGGAGCTCAAGAGTTTCTCCGATGCAGGGCATTTCAAAGCACCCTACTCTTCACCCATCACCCCATCATATATAAGATCGAGCGGAGCGACTAGAAAGGAAGTCCCGTATCAAGATGTTGAAGATGCATGCAAGAGCTTCGAAAACTATTTGATAGAGATGATCATTGAAGATGGGAAGATGAGAGATTTGGTGGACGTTGAAGAGCTTCTATACTGCTGGAAAAATCTCACATGTCCAGTGTTCACTGATTTGGTATGCAGATTTTATGGAGAGCTCTGTAAAGATCTGTTTTCGAACAGCACTGAGAATGAAAAGAAACATCCAAGGCGAGTCTAAGGTGGATAGATTCGGTTTCAAAGACTGTTTTTTTCAATGTAAACTGAATGCAAGCATTATTTATGAGAGCAAAACATATTATCACTTTCACCAAATAGCAGATCAAACAGCAGATTCTATCTATTCGATACAAACAGGGTAAGGTTTCATGGCATAACAAAGCTGATCATATATTTACATGTCAAAAGATACAGAACACAATTTACTTACAGATTATAAATTCATTTTGATAATGTTTCAACCAAAGGCCTTTAGTACCCATTACGCTATAGCATTATGCCAAGCTGCAGGTTGGTCTGCTGCTTCTGACTATAATTAAAAGAAAAAAGCATGCGAAAGTTTTCACAAATAGAACCTTCTAATGAGTGCCGTTAGAGACCCCCCATTTGGACACATATACTTGAGACTTGATTAAAGTCTCCCCAAGCTTAAAACCAGGCATAACCATGAACTCAACTTTGCATCTTTCATGATCCTTATGCAGAGTCATGGACTCCTTGAGCTCCTTTAGAACGTTCATATAAACATCTGAGAACTCACTTCCTTGCTCAACACCGAAGATTTCAGCTTTAGGCTCAATAAAAGCAATCAATGCCTGCAAATACCAGACACATCGTGCCATTCTGACAAATGCGCGGTAAAATGGGGTATAAGGATGAATTCCATTAGTCACAAAACTCCTGTGGTCCAAATTACCGAAAAATGATTCTTCCATCTTGGGATGAACTACAAGCAGATATTTTCTTCTGCAAAACTTAGCGAAATTAGATTGTGGGTCTTCCATCAAAGCAACAATAGGGTCATCCAATTTCATTATGTTCCCCAAAAAACAAGGTTGTAGTGAAAACCCATGAAACATCCTTCTAGCAACATAAGCTTCAAATGCATATTTTTTATGCGACCTCTTCGCATATACAACAGATGCTTGTATTGCATTAGCAGCCTCATCTAGATCCCAATCTGAGAATTTCATTAAGGCGATCAACGGCTTTGCAAAATCATGAATAGCTTTTCCAACTGCCTTGACTACATTCTCCAAGGAATGGTGATTTATTCCTGCAAATCTTTCCCTCTCTCGCTCCTCAATCTCTTCGGCCAACTTTTTATTCCTCATTTCCAATTCTTGAAGCTTTCGACGCAAATTACCCACTTCTCTGTCCATATTCTTGGCTTGAGATTTCAACTTCTCCAGGGCACTCTCCTTAACTTGAATTTCATCAAGCAAAAGAGCAGAACATGCAGAAACAGAGTTGGCTTCCTTCAATAGCTTCTCCTTGTAAGTATTCTTGATTGTGTAGAGCAAATTAAGCTGAGACATCACTTCTTCATCAGCAGCTCTAAATTTCTCAGGATCATAGGGAATGTGAGCTTCTTGAAGCTTAACATATGCTAATTTCAAAGCCAAAAGTGTGTCAAACAATTTCAACATCTCCACTTGATCACATGAATTCCCATTCTTTTGGACCTCATCAGGCTTCGGATAAATTTGTTTGGCAACAAACACAACATCTTCGATAGCGTTCCTGCTTTCTTCATCTAATGATGGAGCATTATCGCCAGACATTAACGGGTACACATGACATTGGTCTGGGTTTTCAGATGTACTAAACACACCAATGGACCTAAATTTACAAACTTTGGCGAACTTCGAAACGATATCTGAAATATTTGAAGGGGGTTTAAGGGATTTAGGGGTAGCTGCAAATTCCATCCCCCTCTTATCCGACTCCAAACCCATTCTCGCCAAAAATCCAACTCAGTCCAAGATCTGTTATCAAATCAAGAGCTTAAAATGATTCTTAAAAAACAAGTAAGCTTTCCTTCCCCCCCCCCCACACACAAATATATATACACATATATATATATATATATATATATATATATATATGAATGTATGTACATAACTTGCTACCAGAAAAAGGGTTCAATGTGGGGAACCATAAGCGTCAATCCCGCTGAACACGAGCTTGAAAAAACAAATAGGGTTTGCAATGATTTGTGAGTTAACTCCGGATATAATGGACCCAGAAAACAAAAATGAGGAGAGAAAATCATCATGCGCGTAAAATCCAATTAAATAGCCCGAAAAAAAAAATGGCAAGATTCTTCAGATCCACTAACAATTCAGGTAAAGAGAAAGGGCAGAAATGTACCGCAGAAGGCTTAAATCCGAGCAGACAGTAGTGAAAGTGACGCCGCCGTTTCCGACATTGAAGAATCAAGTAAAGGTGAGAGGAAGGAGCATAGAAATGAGTAGGGTTATAAAGGAGGGTGCATATATACGACGTCGTCAGATAGCTCTGGATGCAGTGGATAGATTAATGGGAATCTGATTGTGTAGCACTCTCTCCCCCTCATGGCACTGACAACAAACGGTACACGTTCAAGTGTGTGAGCAAACGACGTCGTGCCGAGCATAGAGAGGAAAAGCAGGAATGAACCTGTACTATGGGAACTGCGACACGCGGAAATAGAGAAGGGGGAATCTTTTTGAATTCGATTGGGGACCTTTTAGTAATTTTGGGTAGCTAGACAATACCGTTTTAATTTAATATATTAAAATAATGGTCGTATTAATTCAAGTTATTGCTGAGGAATGGTCACATTCGAACTGGATAATTAGTGGTATTTTATTATTTTAACATATAACAAATGATCTTATATAAAATCACAAGGATTGCTTTGGTAAATAATAAGGGATACTTGAATATAAACTAAATTAAATTGACATTATAATATAACTAAAAAAACATATTAGTACTATTTAAAAAAAATCAACTCATAAAACACTTAAACACATCTTCAATAATAAATGAGATTTTAGTAGATATTAAGTTAAACATAAACTGATAACAAATAATACTTAAACATATAACACATAATTAATATTTTAATATATATTATGCAATACTTTAATATATACTAAATGATACTTTAACATATAATAAGTTATACTTTAACAAAATTCTAACAGCCAACAAATGATAATTAAATAATATTTAACAGAAAACAAATGATATTTTTACAAATAATAAAACGATACTTTTAACCCGCATTGACTAACAAATTTATTAAATATGGAGCTCCATTTTATGACAGAATACGCAGTCTCGTCTGTTAAGTTTTAGTTTGTTTTAGTGGACTTCAAATGAGACGAGGCATTTGAATGATAGTTACATAGTCCTTTTATCATGTTTAAGATTCAGACAAAATAAAAACTCAAAAGAGAAATTCAGCTACATGCAATTGTTGAGCTAGGTGAAACGTGAACATTACATCTTGGATATGGTAATTACTAATTACAATATGTAAATGTTTTGTAGTGAAAAAGTGTAAAGACAATTAATTTGCCATTCTGTTGCAGTACAAAGCTGCCATTTTTCCTGGGCTCATCTTGTCTTCTTCTCCTTTGTCTCAGATTCTTGAATTGACCTTATTTTCCTCAAGAAATTAGATGTTGATCAATGTTAGAACTGAGATAAATACATGTAAATCTCCTACTTTGAACTACTGTTGTTGGTGGAGGAAGATGCATGCTTTCCTTTTAGCCATTAATTACTAATTCAAGATTATTGTTCATGTATTCATAAACATTTGTATATTTCATGAATCAAGGCTGGTCGCACTCTTAAGTTTTATGTGCTAACTATATTAACCATCATTGCCTAATTACCTGTATCAAAATAACTATAAAATCTATCTTTTTGGGATGAAATAATCTTTCACTATTGCCCACATTTACGTTTTTGGGATTAAATTCTTTAAAGTTGAACGGGTAAAGATGTAAATATACCATTAATGTTTGTAATGAGGTGCAAATAAACTCTTAATGTTTAAGTTGTGGTGCAGATATGCCTATAATATTTTTATTATGATGCACATCTGTCACAAAAAAAAAATTTATTTTTTTTTACACAATTCTTATATAATTTTATATATTTTGTCAATAATCCTAAATCAATTTCAAATTTTCAAAATAATTTTTATCTTGAGAAATTGTTATATCTATTTTTTTCTTAATTATGTTTATTAGTATTTTATAATAAACTTATAAATTTTAAAAATCAAAATCTCATTTGTTATTATACTTATAAAGAAATATTGTTTGGGATTTGGAATAAAATATTTCACATAATATAATACTATAAAAAATATAATAATTTGCATTGGAAGAATGTGAGTAAAATATCTACAGAAAGAAAAATAGAATCAATTTGTTCTCAAATTCAAACGTTGAGAACATATTTGTATTTAAAACAAGATTGATTACATTTTTACTTCTCAACAATAATGTTTGGTTTAATTTTACATCTTTGCCCTATTTGAAATAACCATTTGCAAATGAAAAGAAATATTTAATAGTTTAATTTTTCATAAGCATAATACTTTTTTATTTTTTGCAATTCTTTAAAAAAATACAGTTATTTTGAAATGAATGATATAACAAATATTGTAAGTATGAGTGTGATTGTGACTAGATGAATATACTATGATGAATGCTACATTATGTGAGTCATAAGAACGAAATCGTTTTCTTTGTACTGAAAGTACAAGCTTGTTAACGACTTTTGAGATAATCGCACAAGGTACTTGTTGTTTATGAATGAACTTTTAACATAATTAGTTAGATTAAACTGTGCCCTATTTGAACATTTAAATACCCTAATCAAAGCCCTAGTCCTAGATCATCACCATCACAATATATATATATATATATATATATATATATATAAGTTATTTATTTGCACCTGGTTATTATCTATGGATAGTACAAGATTTAAAATGAATGAATTCTAATTCCATCTAAATTAAAGTGCATTCAAAATTGCTCAAACTTTTATTCCCATAAAATTGAGAGAATTTTGAATATCTATCTATTTAAACAATATAAATTGATTTACACGTATAAATTTCAAATCCTTTATCAAATGATGCGATTACAAACTCAAACCTTCCAGAATTTGATTGCAATTATAGTATAAGCTGTCTAATCTATTTATTTATTTCTGTTCTGTACAAATGATTCATTGGAAGCATAGGCTGTCACTAAAGCTATTTTTAATGTGGGATTCTAGCTACCAACTGTCTCCTCATATTGTGTGTTGGTTATTTGGTTCATACAAGCTAGCATATGGGCCACATTAAAATTGCCTTGTTTGGTGAATGTTATTAATTATATTATTATGTTTCTTTTACAAGGTTATATAGTTAAAAACCTAAAGTATTTACATTGAAAAATTGATTAGCCTAAATGGGATGGGCACTATCGGAATACGTGTTGGAACTTGGATCCATGTAATTACTATTATGTAATTTTAAATTGTAATTTGGACTTTGGAAATATTATTTAATTAAGGAAGAAGTTTATAAACATCACCGTTATCAAGAATTTAATAATTAAAGAGACACGTAATTTGAGGATAACTAAATAAATAAGATTTATGATCGGCCTTAGTACAAAAATGATCTAAGAATCATAACACAACAAATCACTGAGCATTTACTTCATCAATACCTTTCTAGTTCAGTCATTTGGCCTTTCTCATACTACTATAAAATTTTATTTTTTTCTTGACTCTCATTAAATTCTTCAACTGATTTGAGTATCATATTTTTTTTTTCCTTGAAACAAAAGTTACAACTTCACTTCACGAAGAAAAACAATCCATATCTCATAAAAAAATACAGTTATAAAATTGAAAACTCATTTCAAAATACACACCAAAGTTCCAAAGAAATGCTAGCAACAAATTTAGTGATATGGACAGTTGAAACAATATTTGTTACAAATAAGCATTTCTCCGAATTAATTCACACTTAATAGCATCGGGTATATTCCGAACTATTTACACGATTATTATGATGAATGTAAGGCAACTATTTATACAAATAAAACTCCAATTTCTTTCTATATTGAATTGTTTTAGCCCAAAAAAAAAAAAAGGAGGAGGTGAATTGTATTTTAACTACCTAATTCAGAGACAAATAATTATTCTCTCTATTTTAGAACTTGGATATATAATTTTGTCTTCTGCCACTGCTTTCATTTAAAATTTTCAACGAAATAGAAATAGAAAACAATAAATTATTAAAAATAAAAATATTTCCACCGACCAAGGAGCTTCTCTGCCGGTCGCCGCCGCCCAACCCCACCCTCAATAAAAAATTGCTATTGACAAAAAATAAATTAGAAGTTAAAAAAAAAAAAAAAAAGTCTTGAGACACGTGTATGGATGAAAACACTACATTGGACTTCATGGATTCGCTGAGTCACGACCGAATTCTGGATCGAGTTACACCGAGTTAATTGGATAAACCACGTGTTATCCGTGTCCAAAAGGGCAAAAACTAGACTTCATAATAAATAATCTGGTGACACAATATTAGGTGATATATGTATCGTTTCCTCAAATTTCTTTTCTACTCCAAGAACAAAATTTTGTTGGTTCAAAAAAGAATAAAATTATATTTTAAAATTTATTCTTGAATATTTCTTTTGTCATGGGATTTCAAAAATCATATATCTCTACTATATTTCTTACAATTTCCAACAACAATAATACATTTATATTTCTTCTTTATGATGAAAATTTAATTTAACATTTTTACAGCAATAAAAATCATTGATATAATTATCAATAATTTTGGACAAAATTCAATTCGACTATATAACGATCCAAATGAGTTTATTGATGTATTCAAATTAAAGCATATGCCCATATTCTGATAGTGACATGATAAGAAATTGGGTCAATCACGGGTTAAACCCGCCCGTTACCATCTGTCCTTTTCAGACCCAATATGAACGCGTAAATTAAACTTGATCAATATTATTTATTTAGTCAAGAAAAAGTCTTACGCTGCTAAAGTAGCTGTATAAAAATTGTGCACAAACAGGACAACTTGTGACAGCATAATTTTTTTTGAATATCAACCTCTCTAGAAACATCCAATAAAAAAGGTAGACCAGTGGTTCACCAATCTAAATTTAGCTGAATTTCCATATTTCTATCGAGAATTTTCATTTGATTTGCTCGTTTTTCGGTCTCTGGATTGCTCCAATGTCGGAAATCCCAGGGACCTCAAATTCCGGTCGTCCGCCGCCGTTGTCGGGTGGTTCCTCCACTATGGCTTTGTCGCCGGAGAATTCTTTGTTTAACAAGTACGAGGTCGGCAAACTTCTAGGGTGCGGTGCGTTTGCTAAGGTTTATCATGCTAGAAATGTGGCTACAGGGCAAAGTGTTGCGATTAAAGTGATTAACAAGAGCAGATTGAACCATAACGCGAATCTCGTCAACAATATCAAACGTGAGATTTCGATTATGAGTCGGCTGCGCCACCCGCATATTGTCAAGCTTTTCGAAGTCATGGCGACCAAGAGTAAGATCTATTTTGTTTTGGAGTTTGTTAAGGGTGGGGAGTTGTTTGCTAGAGTGGCAAAAGGCCGGTTTAGCGAAGATCTGGGACGGAAGTACTTCCAGCAGCTCATCTCCGCCGTCGGTTACTGTCATTCGCGCGGCGTTTTCCACCGCGATCTGAAGCCGGAAAATCTGTTGTTGGATGAGAATGGCGATCTCAAGGTGTCCGATTTCGGGCTCAGCGCGTTGGCCGATCATGTTCGAGGCGACGGCCTTCTGCACACGCTTTGCGGAACGCCGGCCTATGTGGCGCCGGAGATTCTCGCGAAGAAAGGGTACGACGGATCGAAGGTTGATGTTTGGTCATGCGGCGTCGTTTTGTTCGTCCTCGTCGCTGGGTATCTGCCATTCAACGATCCCAATTTGATGAATATGTACAAAAAGATTTACAAAGGCGAATTCCGGTGCCCTAAATGGATGTCGCCAGATCTGAAACGGTTTCTGTGTCGAATTTTGGATACAAATCCTGAAACCAGGATCTCCATTGACGAAATCAAGGTTGATTCGTGGTTCAGTAAGGGTTATCAGGAGGTGAAAATAGAAAGCCGCGGCGTTGTTTTGCAGGAGGAAGAGAAAAAACTGCAGGATCTAAATGCTTTTGACATCATATCTTTCTCTCGGGGTCTAGATCTCTCCGGATTGTTCGATTCAAAGTTCAGAGCGGCGGATGACGTGGATCGGCTGACGGCGGAGGAGTCGCCGGAGAAAGTGATGGAGAAGGTGGAGGAGGTGGTGAAGGCGGAGATGGGGGGAGTGGAATGGAGGAGAACGAAGGAATGCGGGGTGGAGCTGGAGGGGCAGAATGGTAACTTCGTAGTCGCACTGGACGTTTACCGGTTGACTGACAGGCTGGTAGTTGTGGAGGTGAAACGGAAAACCGGGGATGCCACGTCGTTCTCTGAGCTGTGGAAGGACAAAATTAGGCCTGTCATTCTGCAACAATCGGCCTAAATCTGTTTCCACCGCCACATCTGCTGGGGGTTTTTACGTCTTTTGATTCTTTGCTATATGTATTATAATCTTTTGTCCTGTATCCATACTTTATAATATATTTATATATATACACACACACGTATGCTTGCATAATTTGAGAAGTGTTGATAAGAGAAAACCATAGTTTGTAAATAAGTATAGTGTGTTAGGACGTAGAATGCAGGCCCGGGATATGTTCAGATTTTTGGCCCGGATTGTAAATGCGTTCCAATTATGTGTAAGAGACTGAATCTGTCCTTCAAGACAAATATCTTCTCACCATTCTATATTTTCCTTCTGTCCAATCTACCTTGTGTGCTTTTTAACCTAATAGCATCTACATTGATGTGTGGATATTTTAAGAAGTGTTATGAATACAAATATTTGCTTTTGTTAATTATTGTATCAATGTTTTTAGATGCGTGTTTAGAGATGTTTTTCATGAATAACACAAAATATATTTTAATGTGTGTAAGAGAGGAGGGAGACGAGAAAGAAAACATATTATTTTTTTGATGTTAATTAATATAAGAGTGTATTTTTTTAAAAGTGAATATTTTAAATAGGATAGTTGGCACATGGGATGGATAACAATGAGTGTTAATTGTTGACGTCGGAATTTGTAAATTAATAATTCCTAGTCGAACACTTAAATTTATGTAACAAGGGATGAAATTAATGAAATTGGGTGAAAGAACTGATTAAGAAATGTAAAAATAGTGAAGAGAACATTGGCCCGGAGCCTACTTAAGCAATTTAGCTCGGCTGATCCTGGACGGTATTAGTGACCGGGCAGGATCTTATAATATTCAAGTAGAGAAAGCAGCTCTGTAGTGTTTAGTACAAATGAATTTCGAACCCTTATAAGTTAAAATTGCATTTATTTATAGCTAGAGAAATGTCCAAGTAGTGGGGATCGTGGCCACGTTTCCCTTGACTTTCTCCTACTTTCGGGGAGAAGTGGGCAGTTCAACCATCCCCCGATCTGGAAGTAAGGAAATAGATAGTTTGGTTGTCTCATGATTTCCTGACAGTTGAAAATAAGACATCCTACTCGGCGAACCCTGCCCGGACCGATCGAGTCCATTTGGGTCTACAAGAGAAATGATCCTGGCCGGATTATTGAGGAGCCGCCCAGGTTAATCGACCAGGCCGGGTCAGATGCGAGCCCAATAAATTATTTGAACTATCCCTGGCCTTCTCTTTGTATTGTCCAGACATGATGTGTAGGTCAGCTCGAGTTGGGTGTCTAACAAACGTTTATTGATGTGGATGAGTGTTAATCACATTACTGTTTCAACTTGTTTATTATTGTTGTAATAAATGGAAATGGGCACGAAGACCCTCCGGGCCACTCAATTTTGGAAATTGCGGATAATTGTTTATAAAATCTATGATCGAGTGGAACAAAGAAAGGGAAAAATAAATATCGTATAGATATGGGCGAACAACTAATATCCAATCCAACAAAAGGCAAAGACAATTTGATCGAAACCAAGAATATTGATTCTTTAGTATTAAAAGGTCACCATCCAACTAACAACTTGAATCAAGGAAAATCTATTATACCAACAAGATCTTTATTTCCAGAGCGGATAAAAGTTAAAGACCACTTATAAATAGAAATATATATTCATCATAAAAGAAATAGGGACATCCGAGCATAACAAAAGGTGAACAAAAGCTAACACATTCAAGGATAATAATCAATTTACATCTCAAATGTCTAAAATTTCTTTAGCAGTCTTTCCCTTATTTGCATGTTCTTAGATTAACTTTGATATCATTATTTCACGTTCATCTGTTATTGTCACGTATTATATGCCCAAAACATGCATCAAGAATTATATTTTATTGAATAGAGCTCGAGCAAAATTTTAGAAAATATTGGTGAGATGAGTAATATTGACTTGCTTGATTTATTTATCATTCCTACTTGTGCTCCAAAATTTTGATGTCTTATAATTAATTCGTCAAAATTTCTACCTAGTTCTAAATGAAAAATTAATAGTGATTGAAATTAAGAAAAAACTCTATTCATTCAAAAGGATAAATTTTATAACAAGACCCAATTTATAGATAAGTTCTTAATTATAAATCCAAATTTTAAATTTTCTCAATAAGAGGCTCAATCTAACATTTTTTTTCTCAATTTAAGGCTTGAAAATTAGGCTGAGTTCTCAATTTAAGACAACATTTTATTTTATTATATTTTACATTTATATTTATATTTATAAATTTATTTATATTTTAATATATATTTATATTTTAGATAAATTAAGACAAATTAATACAATTTTTAAACGATCTTCATTAGTTTATTTTAATTTATATAAAGAAAGAAAGAAAAATATTATAAATTCAATTTATATTGAATTTATAAAATATAATTTATATGAAATTGATTAATATTAAAATTGATTTTCTATATTTTTATTTATAAAATTAAGATAATAAAAGAATCTTAATTTTATGAATTGCAATAATTATATGTATATATAAATTAATACAAGTCGGATGAAAATAAAAATTTATTTTGAATTAAAAATTCAATCTAATTTTTAAATCTTAAATTAAGAAAAATGTAAAATTAAATCTCTTATTAAAAAAACTTAAAAATTTAAATTTAGAATTAAAAATTAAAATTGAACGAAATTTAATCTATTCAAAATTAAGTCGATGGGACATAGTACAGTACGTGGATGAGCAGAATCTTTCACAAGTTAAAATTAAAATTTTGCCAGCTGTCCTTATTGTCCGCGTGGTTGTTTGGTATGGTAAGAAAAGTAGTAGATATGTAATATTTTATTTCATCGATACTCAACCATTGAAAAGCAATACATCATTTTGCTGAATATTATTTGTCGCCGACGCCAATAATATATTATTTTCAATAATTACTTCGACTTTTATAAATAATTATCAATGCTTACCTAATGAACAAAGAAAACGAAGATTATCAAAGTCAAAGAAAAACCTAAACTCTCTCTGTTGCACCCATAAGCTTAATTAACAATGTATTTATATATTTTCAATTTGAGTAAGATTTTATAATATAGGCTTCTTTCTTTCAATTGTAACTCAAAATACTATTTTCCTCAAAAAAGAAACTCATGTTTGTTATAAGGACAATAGCATAAAATGTAATTAAAACCCAACTTAAGCTAGTGTTTGAAACATTTTCTTTTTTGAAAAAATATATGAACATGACTGCTTTTGGAAAGATGGTACGACCTCTTTTTTTTTTTTCTTGGTTAAAGAAAGACAACTAACTTTACATTATTCTAGAAAAAAAAAAGATCTAAATGTAGTCCCTACAAATATTTTGTTTTTTGTTATGAACAATAACTTTAAAAAACTTAATTTTGTGGATTTGCCTTGGCCTTACAACCTATCTCTCAGTATGCATGAATAGGATATTCCATTATTATCCATTTTGGACGCTCCAAAGCATGGTAACCAATTTGGGCCCTCAAGCCTTTGATTTAATACCAAACAAATAGGCTTTCTAACTAATTAAGCCTACCAACCTATTACACATAAGTATTTCCCTAATGGGCTCAGCCCACTATACTTTCAGAATTTAAACACTACAGGTCTGCTGACCTAGCAAGCATGGACATATTAAATATGTTAAAATCTAAAATATTTATTAATTTTATTTTTTATATAATAAGGATATAAGATAATTATATGTCATTATACTATATTAAAATCAACTGGTTTGTATTCAGATTTTTTTCTTAATCAATAAAAAAATTCCAAGCAAATTTAAAGTATTTGTCGTACTTATATGAAATGGTTATTTCTTATGGATTGTAATTTGTCAGTTATTAATTATATATTAGTTTTAAATCATGTACATTGTACATGCAAATCAATTAATTTTTTGAATGGTTAGATGTAGATGATATATACATACATATATATATATATTGAATTTTGATATGGGAATATATAGTATATTATTATTTAATTTCATAATTGGTTGATTAATTATATAGAGAATTTCATTTAATTAGAGCTCTAAATTATTAAATTAAATCATATAAGAAAGGTATTGCCATATTTTAAACAAGATATATTAGGTGAAATAATAATTAATTGATGCCACATTAATTCAACTCCAATAGCTTGATTGTTAGAATGAGTACATTACTTTTCTTCTTAACATTAATTGTTTAAATACAATGTAGCGGATACAAACAAAACTAGGTGGATTCAACATAATAAGTCTTAATTAAAATCAAAATATAGGAGTGCATGATCGTAATCAAGAGATATTTAATTAGCCAAATACCCCTATCCCTCTAGCTAATTCATCTACTGTAATTTGTAGTACTTCGTCTTACAACTACAATATTAGGAATTTTGGAGTAAAGGAATTTACATACTCATATGCATATTGATAAAATGAAAATACAAGATTTAAAAAAAAAAAAAAAAAAAAAAAAGAGCTGAACTGGATTTTTCACAAAGGTAGATGCCCCTGTCCATATGTTTTTTTAAACACATCTCCATTTGTATGCTTGAAATTTTGGAAGATTTCTTAAAATAAAAAATAGTTGAACGTGTGAAGCAAAGTCAGGAAGTTGCTGTCCCAAAGTCAAATCTTTGAGATCTCACACATGGGCAACCATTGAAAGAGCTGGCATTCTTCTCTCTCTCTCTCTCTCTCTCCCATGTTTATCTTCCTGTATATTTAAACAGTCCCTTGTTAATTTGTTCTGCCTGCAGCCGCCCTTGTTAGTTTTTACTCACCTATTTCCACACTTTATCATTTTGCTTTTTCCAGTTTCTTGAAATAACATAACTTTGACCTTACTTTTCCCTTGCGTGAGAGAGAGAGAGAGAGAGAGAGAGAGAGAACAAGATCTCCACTTCTAAGCAACCCTTTATTTCACAATATTCCAATATTTTGTAGTTTTGTTGAGTCTCATCAACACATCATCACAGTTGTATATATTGAAACAATCAAGGCCCATATTTGTTGAATGTCCAGACAAAGGTAAGAAAACCCCAGAAACCCTATTCTCTATATACAATTATCTTCATGATATCCATATTTTTCTGATGGAAGTTAATTAATAAAAATAAAGGGAAGGGTTTGATGAGATTGGGAAGAGAGATGAGATCATAGATATGGGAAGAAGACATATGTTGGGTCCTCCAGGAAGTTTAAACACAGTAACACCTTGTGCTGCGTGTAAGCTTTTGAGAAGAAGATGTGCTGAAGAATGCCCTTTCTCTCCTTATTTCTCTCCACATGAACCCCACAAATTTGCTGCTGTTCACAAAGTCTTTGGAGCTAGCAATGTTTCCAAGATGCTCATGGTAATTTTTTTTTTTTTACCCTTTCTTGTTTCTTTCTACTAAACTTTTCATTAATTATATGTATATATGCTCTCTCAATCTGCTATTTTTAATCTCATCTATACCTTGCAAAGTTTATGCTGATTATTAAAAATATCAGATCTTGTATGTTGTCTTCTACCTAAATTATCCAAAGGGTTTCACATTTACAACTTGCTAATGTTTACTACTAAACATACATCATGAGAAAAATACAATATTGTGTTTTCAGTGAATAGAATGTTTTTGGAAAGTAGGAATTGGAAGTCAAGATATATATAAATCTCAAACAATTGATAAACATTACTAATATGCTCAATTTGAAGGTTATATATCTATATATACCATAACATAAAATCAATCAAATTAACAAACACAATGAATTTTATTACTATAAACTTAAATTAAACTTATCAGTCAAACCCTTGGATCAAATTTCAACCTTGTTACTACATATATATCAAACAATTAATCTTTCTTTCTGATCATGTAAATTAATTAATTATTAAATTTTTAGGAGGTGCCAGAGCCTCAAAGGGCTGATGCTGCAAACAGTTTGGTTTATGAAGCAAATGTGAGGCTTAGAGATCCAGTTTATGGGTGCATGGGAGCAATTTCAGCTCTGCAACAGCAGATTCAATCTCTACAAAATGAAGTAAATGCAGTAAGAGCTGAGATTCTGAGATACAAGTATAGAGAAGCTGCTAATTCTATCATTGCTTCCACTAATGCTGCCTTGGCCGTTTCCGTGGCTGAGCTGCCCCAAGCTCCTCCTACTCCGACGCCTTCTCCGCCAGCTCCATCTGTGTCAACACCTCGTCCGCCGCCGCCTCCGCCGCTGCCTTCTATTGTTGTTTCTTCCACATCTTCAACTCCATCTCTGTACACATCCCCTTCTAGCACCGCTAGCTACACCGGCATTTCCAATAATCATATACCTTTCTTTGAATAGTTGGATCATGATCTCTCTTTTTTTTTTTTTAATTTAATTTTCGTAATTAACGTTTAAACTTGATAGCTAGGTAGGAAAAAACCCTTGTACGTCTTGAAAGTACTCTTGGAATTTCAGTTTAATTTTTCCATGCATTTTCTTGATATGTAGCTGTCTTGTCTCTTGCATGTATGTTAATGAATTCCATAGAAATAATTTAGAAATGTTTTGAGAATACTGTACATTAAATCATATATGATGGAGAGTTGGAACATTATATATGTTTGAATATTTGAGATTGTGGCGTATAATTTGCAACACTACAATTACTGTTAGTTTAATTATTTGAGATTTAAATCATGAAAAGCGATTAGCCAACTAATTTATCGCTATTATTATTTGGTATGATGATTGTGGTGGCTAATCATGAATAGTGATTTAAATCACTTAACGTGACAATGCAAGAAGAAAAATGAATATTTAGGAAATAGATGGACTGTTGTTGTTCCTTAATGCATGGAAAGAACACCTAGCTAGGCACTACTAGCTAGGGTTTTGATTTTACTTTCTTGAAAATGATTCTTCTTTTTCCCCCCATAATGCTTATTAAAGGTACATCCAAACAGACCTTAAGGTTGCACGTGTGGGGGCGAATCAAAAGCTTTGACCAAGCAATAAATTCAGTGTCTTAACTGATCATATTAGTCTGTGCCATTAAAGGAACTGAGAAGTTCAAATTAAAGGAATTAAAGAAGAGACAAAAGGTATAGTGATTGTGCTGCCCAATACTCTCTACTATATATATAAATTACAACTGAAACTTATACATATATATATATGATGCATGTGCTCACTTGAGAATGTTAAATATCCACACTAATATAGTGAGAGAAAAATATGTGCGATCTTGTTGTTTTTTCCTACTGTTAATAATATGTTAGATGAACTCCCTCCCATTTATTTATTAACTTCTTGTTTAATAATATATATATATGTCATAAATATTAAGAATATTGTTTTATAAATTAGGCATAAATATTCGTATAAAATTGTCTACTTTTTGCCCCCATTGCTCTAGCTTTTCTCTCTTCCTTGTTTTGTGTTCCTTTTTCTTGGTGACACAAGCAAACACCAAATAAATGACACCGAAAAAAAACAATCAGTTACCCTTTTCAATTAAATAATTAATCCTGTTATTGTTTATATAAAGAAAAAAATTAATATTAGAGTTTTGGGCCTTTAGAAATTGCATGGAATGTAGTGAATCAAAATAATTTATTTAGGTCAAAATTGTAGGTGCTTATAGATGACTATGCCTTAACGTGTGAGACAATTATGTGTGTGTACGCGAACCCTAATTCTGTAACAATATTATGGTGTCGATTTTTAATTATTAATTACTTAAATCTTTGATCAATTTTCATCCATATATCTACACATACAAAAGATTTGGAGAGTGAAAAAGTGGTGATACCTATTTTTATTGTGTTGAATTCCTGTTTTATTTTGAAAGTATATGAAAGAAAACATAAAAATGTAACTAAAAATAGAAAGAAAAAAAGATTTCGTGTTGCATGGAATAAATAGTAAAATTAGGTTATGCGTTTAAAAAGGGCTCACAATATTGTTGTGGGAGAGTTACAGTTATCTTGGCGTGTGGATCTTATCCAATGCATGTAGGACCAACTCTTAATTTATACACCACATTCAATGCTATTACAATTTGGGACTATTTAATTATATAATTGTTACTTTTTCTTTGTTTTTAGTTTGTAGAATGAAATTTCATAAAACGATAAAAAAAAAAAAAAAGTTTTGTAGAATAAAGATATTCCAATTACTTCTAATTACTTTCTTTCTTTAGTTCAAATTAATTTTGTTTTCGAAAATAGAAATTGTTTCAATATTTTCGTCATTTTTTAAGTAACAATAAGAGATGACTTTTTCCAGTTGTCTCTTCATTTTTTTTTGTTTTTGTACATGACTTTTATTCAGTATAATACACGTTAATTGTATCTATTAAAAGTTTAGAAGTTTTACATATAATTGTACTTATATTTAAATAGTCTTCTTAATTTATGTGAAATAATGTTAAAATAAATTTATATAAATAAACCTGAGAAAGCAATCAGTCGAGCGCATTTACTCCATTAATTGGAATTTTTGAATGCTAAAATATTGTTTGACAATATCAGAAGTTAGAACCAAATTACTCAAAAATGATGAATTTTTATTGCATTGGTTTTTGAGAAGTTGCAAAATATTTTCTTCAATCTCAAGGCCTTTGTGTCAAATTAAGCATAAAACATGGTTCCAATGCGTAAACATGAGTTGACTTTTTTGTATTAAAATAATTTTATAATTGTTCTACATTAATTTACTATCGAAGTCGGCAATGTATTAATGGGTCCTTAGTTTTTTAGGCCACAATAATTTTTAATCTTGGTACTTAATTAAATAGTTTGTTTATGGGAGGATAAAATATACAATTATATTTTTGGTGTGTTTAAAACTGGTAACTTATAATTCAAATACATGACAGCTCAATCACACATGTGGTCAAATATTATCGTGGAATGAGACAATATTCTGTTTATTATACATGTAATAATATTATAAAATAAAACACGAAATTTTAATTTTGCTGCCTGTAGCTAAAAGTTTAAGATGATAATCTTTAATTTCTATATATCAAAAGAAAAAAAACAAGTTAACTATATAATTTTAAACATAAAACTCAATAATTGCACTGATGTAATACTAATATAATCGAATGTCATTTTCAGCTATCAAATTATGGGGCTTCATTTTTCCGCAGAATATCTCGACTCATGGGATTATATATAAAATCTTTAAAGTTTCGAAAATTATAACAAAAACAGCTGAAATTGATCATGCGTTTGTATACATTAAATTATATTTTTTCCTCTCTTATTATCTATCAACGTATTGTATTTCAACCAAAAAAAAAATTTGTATTTTGTTTTTTTACAAAAATTTATATGACAATCTCACAAATAATTATGGTAAAACGAAATCTCATTATGCACGAACATATAAATTACAAAATATAAATTGTAAATTAACACATTTTATATAATAAAATCCGTAAAACAATCTCAAACTCAACCTTGATTACATGAATGTCAGACAAGCTATATTGTATATTTACCATGTAATTAATGATTAAATAATAGACAGGTGAGATTACCGAGGAGCATCATAACATTATTCTGTATTTGGGCCATTTTATAGTAGCTATTAAATATTGGGCTGTGATAGCTTTAGCCCAGTTCTTCTTACAGTCCGATTAGATTAGGCACAGTCACACAATTAAAAGGGCACGATTGTAAAAATGCATTGCTCAAGTTCTTATATCAAAAATACATAAATAACAAGGAACTGTAGAATTATTTCAAAAGTTTAATTTTTTAAATTCTAATAAATGTAATATCATCTCCAATATATATATCTATCACTAATATATAATTATGAATGTTTCTTACAAAATATGAATTATTTAATATATTTTTATTAAAGTTTATTATTTAAAGTCATAATAATAATTTAGTATTTTTTTTCATTTGATAATATATTGGAATCATAATCAAAAATCATATAGAATTTTAAACCAAATATTTTCATATTTTCTAATTTTAGAGAGAATCCTACTCCAAAATTCTAGAAAATCCTATTCCTTTATAGAGTCGTATTCAAAAATCCTATTCTAGAAAATTCTATTGTAATTAATTTAGTATTTTTGGCCTACTGAAACTTTTACAATTCAACAAATTCTATCTTGACAGACAACACAAAAGAAATTTGAGCATTTTTTCATTGAATTTTTTTCTTTTATTAAAACTCACTATATTAGTAACTAACATAGGATTCTATTTATGCTTCAAGTGAATAGTGTTTCTGTTCTTTTTATTAGGTTCTTATTGTTATTATTATTATTTTTTTTTTACTAGATATCATATTTGATTCATTTATTAGTTTCATTTTAAATTTTGATTCTATTTAGATAACAATTCATTATCAAATTAACGCTTTTTTTTTCTTGTAAATTTTATTGTTTCGATAAATGACTATTAACTCAAAAGTTACATTATGTGACTTTTTATGGAAGTTATACAACAAAGTAGAAAACAAAGATCTTGATATATAGAAACAACTATGCCCCGTAAGACTTTTTGCAAATCTTGGATAAACGAACAATTCAATACTACTAAAGGTTTTTACTTGTTCAATACAAAATAAACAATCCCATGTAGATAAAAAAATATAATTGTATTTTAATCATATTAAAACACAATGTTTCTAATAAACTTATGTATTATAAAAGATTGATAATTAATTAGCAGATACAACCAACTAATAATTATGCGATTGAATAAACTTCAATGATAAATTAGAGCAGTAAGCAATATATTGCACTGCCCATGGGACAGCTGCACCTTTCCACCCAAAAATAATGGATTTTGGTTGAGTATTTAGATGCCCACCCCATATGGTGGGAAGAAATTTTGGTGGGTTAATTCGTCTGTCTTTTTTTTTTTTTTTTTCTTTCTTAATTTTTTTTCTTAAAAGTATATATAGTTATGAGATAAGAGTAATAATGACAATAATCATGAATTAATCTAATATTGTAAGTAATTATGTATAAAATATTAAAATGAGTTGTTTTATTTATAAAATATGAAGAACTATTTAAAAAGTATTTTCATATTTATATGTAAATAAATGCATAGATGTTTAAGTAAAATATATACATATTGCATTTACTATTTATTTCCTTTTAGAAATATACATAAAAATAAATTAATAAATAATGCATTGTAATGGATTGTAGGTTGGTCGGTCCCGCCAACTCCCATTGACACCTCTAATTATAAACTTATTTTACTAACTAGGTAAAGATAAACTAAATACGCCGTCAAGAGAAAGAATACTTAAGCTCTCTTATTATTGATACCTAACCATTGACATAATGTCATAATGCAATGTTGGATCTCTCCTCAACTATCAACTCATTATGGACTGCAATGTTGATGTTCAAGCTTAAATATTAACTAATTTCTACTTTCCTAAATTTTCTTTCTCTAATTGGTATACAAGTTAAGTATCAATTGTATGCCAATTGTCCTGCTTAAATTAATGTTGCTAACACAAATAATGTCATTTGGCAATGTTGGATCTGCCCTCAAATATCAGCTCATTATGGATTGCAATGTTGATGTTTGAGCTTAATTACTAACCAATATCTAGCTTCCTAAATATTCTTTCCCTAATTGATAACGAGAGTTGGGTATCATTTGTATACCAATTATCTTGCTTATATTAATGTTAGTAGCACAAATAATGTGATAATGCAATGTTGGATCTGCCCTCAAATAGCTCATTAGGGATAGCAATGTTGATGTTTGAGCTTAATTATGAACTAATTTCTACTTTTCAAAACTTTTTGTCTCTAATTGATAGAGAGTTGAGACTCATTTGTATATTGACCAGAATTAAAAAAAAAAAAAAAAAAAGAGTTCAGACCATTAAAAATCTTATATTCATAGAACAATATCCCACAACCATCATAACCCCATCATTAATTTTAATCTTTTTAATGTTTATTTTTGAAAGGAAATAAATGGTATATGCAATATCTTAGGTTCCATTTAGATAGAGTAATTTGAAATTTAAAATTTGAAATAAAATTTCTTAAGTTGGGGTGGATCTGAAATCCATCATTCATAAATTAATTTAAAATGAAAGTGATAGATTTTAAATTCACGCTTATCTAAATACCATCAATAGATTACTTACGATTAGAAATTTCAAATCCCCCATCAAATCTTGCATCCGAGTGGAACCTTATATATTTTAATAAAACACACATGCATTTAGTTAATATAAATATGAAAATTTTAAAATAGTTCTTCACTAATTTCTTTTTATTGCTATAAATAAAATGACTCATATTAATATTTTATACATAATTATTTAGAATAAATTATTTTAGAATTCTTGTCATTATTACTTATATCGAATATCTATATTTCAAGAAATAATTAAAAATATAAAAACAAGTCAATCCACCAAAAGTTCGGCCCATCAACGTGCCAACCCACAATATCATTTAAGTTGATTCAATCCTATAATTCTTAAGTATATGTATGCGCTAATTATCAATCATGTTTCTAATAAATAAGTCTATTAGAAACACAGTGTTTTGATATGATCAAAATAAAATTAGCAAATTTTTTTTTATCTTCACGAAATTGTTTATTTTGCAACATAGTTTGTGTCCAACACGTAAAATTTTTTAGTTTATAAGTTTGGGGGAATGGAAGAGAAGAGAATAATATAAAAATATAAAACTGTTTGACCTAAGTTTGCACATTTATAAAAATAAAATTATTTTTTGTTCAATGCAAAAGTCTTATGATTAGAATTGTTGTGTTTATCGACATCTTAAATTATTCTCTCTATTATATAACTTATAAAACCACATAATGTAAAATTTGAATTAATAGTCACTCATCGACATAATAATGTAGGAACCAAATATGATGTTGTGGTATATATATTGCACCTTATAAGTATTTGTCTGACAAAAGCATCATTCTTTGTTTATCAGCTTTTCACCCAAATGATTTCTCAAAACCAAACCATAAATTAATTATTGATTCAAAACCATAAATTAATTATTGATCCGCAGGGGCCCATTGGACGGGCATTTGGGCCCAATATTTGGTTTCTCACTTTGTTTGGGCTCATTGAAGAACATATATATGAATGATAGTAATCTTTTTCGAAAGCAATGATAATAATAATTTTATATATTTGGTGTAGGAACAATATTTTAATAATTAACCTACAGGCTTTTCATCTAAAAGGCTAATATTCTTAAAAACTGGTGGAAAGATGTTTGGGTTCAAAAAGTGGAAAACATATTTACTATATGTAAATAGGTAATAAAAATTAGTCCAATCTCTTGTTAATGAACCACATGATTCCTATTTGATATTTAAATACAAACATTAATTTTTTTAATTTTTTTCTTATAATAATATAGTTATCAATTATATAAATTTATTTAAAATAGGTATGTCTTCTTTTCTCATTAATATATTTATTTTTTGACCTTTTTAATGAATTTTTGTAATTAGCTTAGAAATTAATTCATTTATGATTAGCAGCTTAGATGCCAAGTAAATAACATATCACTTTGACAAGTTAGTACATGTATTTAATGTAGTTTTTGTTTTTTTTTTTTTTTGCCATTAAGATATTCTTAAGATTAAAATTATTATTTTCACTGTAAACCTATGTTTCCATATCCCAATATGCAACCAAGTTCTTATGATACCTAATAAGTGCTGTGTTTTTTTAAGTCATTCAAGCTGCAGAAAACTATTTAATTAATTGTTTTCATATTTAATTAAGAAACAAGATCATCTTATTCATATGTTATATATGTTATTATTATATAAACACGGATATCATGTTTATAAAATGACATCATCAATATACATTTATTATTGGAAGTGCACATTAAGTAAAAGGCGAGACACAAACTGCAATAGAGTACACGTAGTATCACGACAAGTAGGATAGTCTATTTCCACAGACTATTCCATCTCGCACTCACGTATTAATGAAACAAAACACAACACGAGATTGAATTCCAAATGGAGATGGAATAAAGGAGTCAATTGATGGCCCCACAAGTCTTCCTAATCTCACCGTTGGATCCGACAAGAGGTTTAATGTCGCCCATTCTGATCATGGCACAACCAAAGTCATAGAAGAAGGCTTTAGGGTTTTTGCTGTAGAGTTGGACGAGGCTGTCGGTGGAGTTGCCATTGTAGAGAACCTGATCGGAGTGCAAGAGACCCTTGTTCTTGAGGAGGTTTACGAAGTAACTGTTGTCAAAGAATGTGGGGGTATTAAGGTCCAGTGGGGCCAGGTTGTTATTTCCGGTCGGAGCAGTAGGAGGGCAGTTGGCCTGTCTGCTCTGAGCGAAGGAAGGGTCGATGTTGCTCTCGTTGTATATTCGTCCTCTGAAGGTTACACACCTTGCTGCTCCAATGGTGTGTGCTCCTGTATATATCATGTTGCATGAGAGAGAGAGAAGGAGAAAGAGAGAGAGAAGGAGAAAGAGAGAGAGAGAGAGAGAGAGAGAGAGAGAGAGAGAGAGAGAGAGAGAGAGAGAGAGAGAGAGAGAGAGAGAGAGAGAGAGAGAGATGCATATATAGACCTGATAAGACAACCATGTCCCTGGTGGAGAGACCTTGAACTTGAAATCTATTGATGAGATTGGGAAGATCTGAAGAACCAAGAGGAATTGCACCACCGTTTGCGGTTGAAAAACTGGCTGTTCTTGAATCCCTCCTCCCTACTTTAACATTCCAGCTTGGACCTCCAAGCTATATATATATGAACATTTTGTTTAAATTCATTTATTTACAACAAATGTTAAAGAAAATGAAATCACTACAAGAAATTTGGCTTTTAACAACCCCTCTTTAACAACGCTTTTACTGAATTTGTGTTGTCTTTTGGCTTTTTACAACGCTTTTTCCGAAAAGTGTTGTCTTTTTTGCAAAAAATCGCTATACGACAACGGTCAAAAATGAAACGACAACGCTTTTTAAGTAGGGTTGTTAAAAGACGTTTTTTTCGCTCTACGACAACCCTTTTTCGCAACGCTTTTGAGCGTTGTCTTTTCTTAGAAATTTTTTTGTTTTTTGCAACCCATTATGCAACCCTTTTGTTTTGTGTGTTGCATGTTTAAAATAAAAAACAATTATAAAATAATTATTTTTTTATATAATTATTTTTTAATTAACTTAAATTTAATACATTTAATTAATTTATAATGTTATCTTATATTACATTATTTGCATTAATATTATCTTATATGAACAAATTCATTATTTTAGAAAATAGTATTTTTATAAAATACTATTTTGAATTAATTAATAAATTAATTACACCTAATTAAGTATTACTCTCATCCTATTATATAATAATACAAAATTTGAATATTATTTTAAAACATAATTCGAAAATTGTATTTTATAATTCATAATTCATAAATTATGAATGTTTTTTGTAAAAAAATATAAAGATAAAATTATTGTGTTTTAAAATTAATACAAAAAACATAAAAAAAGATACATATATATATATATCAATTAATTAAGAATATATAAAAAATTTAATTATACAAGGATAAAAAAAATATACATTTATTTATTTGAAAAATATAAAAATTTGTATTACATAATAATATAAAAATTATATATTATTATTTTAGAAAATGAAGATAAAATGAGTTTGGTTTTAATTTGATGCAAAAATTATTTTACAAAAAAAAAAAAAAACAATACATATATTAATTCGAAAAATATAAAAATTTGTATTACATAATAATATAAAAATTATATATTATTATTTTAGTTTATAAAGATAAAATGAGTTTGGTTTTAATTTGAATCAAAAATTATTTTACAAAAAAAAAAAAACAATACATATATTAATTTGAAAAATATAAAAATTTGTATTACATAATAATATAAAAATTATATATTATTATTTTAGAAAATAAAGATAAAATGAGTTTGGTTTTAATTTGAACCAAAAATTATTTTACAACAAAAAAAAAAACAATACATATATTAATTTGAAAAATATAAAAATTTGTATTACATAATAATATAAAAATTATATATTATTATTTTAGAAAATAAAGATAAAATGAGTTTGGTTTTAATTTGAACCAAAAATTATTTTACAACAAAAAAAAAAAAACAATACATATATTAATTTGAAAATTATAAAAATTTGTATTACATAATAATATAAAAATTATATATTATTATTTTAGAAAATAAAGATAAAATGAGTTTGGTTTTAATTTGAACCAAAAATTATTTTACAAAAAAAAAAAAAATACATATATTAATTTGAAAAATAAAAAAATTTGTATTACATAATAATATAAAAATTATATATTATTATTTTAGAAAATAAAGATAAAATGAGTTTGGTTTTAATTTGAACCAAAAATTATTTTACAAAAAAAAAAAAAAAACAATACATATATTAATTTGAAAAATAAAAAAATTTGTATTACATAATAATATAAAAATTATATATTATTATTTTAGAAAATAAAGATAAAATGAGTTTGGTTTTAATTTGAACCAAAAATTATTTTACAACAAAAAAAATAATACATATATTAATTTGAAAAATAAAAAAATTTGTATTACATAATAATATAAAAATTATATATTATTATATTAGAAAATAAATATAAATTAGTTTGGTTTTAAAATTAATACCAAAAACATAAATTATTTGAAAAATTATTTTATAAAATAAAAAAAAGATATAAAAATGATTAATTAAAAAAATAATATGAAAAAAAAATTTAAATATGTGTAATTGAACGATAAACTATTTTTCAAAATAAAAAAACACACATATATTAATTGGTCAATACAATTTTTTTATATAATAATACAAAATTTATATATTATTTTAATTAAATTAAAGTTGAAAATTTTAATTATTTTATGATGTTATTTTATATTATTTGCATTAATATTATCTTATATATATGAACAAACTCAAAATTTTAAAAAATTAGTATGTTTATAACATATATTAAAATTATGCACTAGTATACTTTATAATTGTCTTAATATGAAATTAGATTAAATATTATTAAACATATTAATTATTCATTAATCGTCCAATTATATATTAATTAGTCATTAATTATATATGTATATATATATAATTAGTTAATAAAAGAAATACATATATAATATAAACACAAAAGCACTAGTAGCCTAGTGGTTCAAGGTCTTACAAAGGTCACGAGTTCGAATCTTAAACAACGCACATTTCATGAGAACATGATGTGGTAATGATGTGTCAAAATTTGTTGATATGGAAGATGATGTGGCAATAGCGTTGCAAAAAGCGTTGTCATATCCTAAAAAAAATTCAAAAATGGCGGAAAAGACAACCCTTTTTTGCAACGCACCAAAAAGCGTTGTCGTAGATACGACAACGCTTTTTGGTGCGTTGTCGTTGTGCGAATTTTTTTTTGCAACCCTACCTACGACAACGGTTAAAATTCCTCTTTAACAACGGTTTTTAACCGTTGTTAAAGCCCAAAATTATTGTAGTGAATTGATTTCTTCTTTCCATGCGTTTAAAGATCAAAATTAATAGTCTGTCTTGTGCTTATCACACTTGTAACAATGAGTACTTAAGCTCAAGAATCAAGACAATATACATGCGACTTAGTCTTCTACATGAAAAAGAGTATTTCAGTCTTTTTATATGTTAAAATGGCTAACATGTTGCTATATATATATATATATCTCATTTTCTCTACAACCGAAGGGCACACATATGTACTCTATCTATCTCACAAGGATAATATAAATTCTTCCCTTTTTGATCACTCTGATTAAGAAGTGAATTTATTTTGTCAAATAAAAGAACAAACAATTTTTCTATTACAATTTACACCCTTATTTGCTCATCACATGTATATTTTGTAAATAAAATCAAAATCCCTACAGCACTTGCTCCTTAATGTCAAAGAGCATTAAATGTGCGGTGAGAGAAAAAAAAATTGATACACCTTTAATATTAAGACTATGGAAGGGATTCCACGTGGCAGAATTCTAAACTTCAAAATCCCAATATATATTTGTTTCAATATTTAATTTGAATTACAAAATCCAGATATAATCATTACTATTTATATTACAATCATATCAAATATTATTTTTCATAAAAAAAATCACATTAACTTATCTTTTCATAGTAAAATATTATATCAATCCACATTTTCCAACATCGATTTGACATTTACAATATAATCATATTTTACTAAATTCTCAAACAAATATATATTTTTACTATAAAATCAAGATTTTAATAGTAGAATTTCTCCACTACCACATAATTCCCTTCCGAAAATACCCTAAAGGAAATGAACTATAATTTAAAACAGATAAATAGAAGGAAAATGGCACAATCAATCCACGTTGGAGAGAATATAGATTTATAACACTCCTTTGAACCTACCAAACAATGTCATATATCTAATACATATTTATTAATTTCATATTTTATAATTTCAAAGAAAGGAATTATTATTATAAAATATCGATAAACATATTAACATTTTGGAGATTTATGATATAAATAATAAATTATAGAAGTAGAAAAAGATCTTACAAGAACAACAGAATCACGAGCCGCAATGGCTAAAATATCAGCACAAGAAACGACGCCAGGACAGTCAGCTTCGAGCCTGGTCTTAGCAGCTTCTACCACATTAAACCCTCTTATGCCACCATTAGGCAACGCTGTTTGCTCCCCTTGGAACGAAGGTGTATCGTTTAGAAGTATGGACGCATCACACCCCTATATTTCACGACAGTTCAGATCCTTCGTTATATATATATATTTCTATTTCATCTCATTTTACATTACACTTAGTTAATACACATCATGTCATTTAATACGAAAGATTGGGTGTTTACACAAGGTTATTTAATTATGCCACTTTATTATGTCAATGTTAACAACATTTAATGTGGTACGTAAGAATTAATAAGTTGAAATAAATTTTGTTGAAGAAGGGTAATAGAAGATCCCACTCCAATAACTGGAATGAATGAATTGAAAGAGTAATTACTTGAACGAAGCAATCGTGGAAATGGAGGCGGAGGAGGGAAGCACCCATCCGTTTGTCGTTTGCCAGAGCAGACTTAATGACGGAGGAGACCGTGCTAAATACACTTGGACACGACTTGTCGTAAAAACTAGTGGACAAATAATGAGCTGAGCACCTGCCCATCAACACTGCTAATATAACTAATACTCTTGCAATTATCATAATGGATGAATAAGAAGAAGAAGAAGAAAACTGATCTTTCATTTTCTTTCTTGCAACTAATTACTCAACTTATTAAGGAAATGGTATTGGATGAATTGTGAGATTATTTACGAAAAATGCTATGCATATTGGAGGGATATATATGGGCAGCTAACTCAATGAAGTGACTGATAGACATGTTTTTGATTTGACTAATAAATTATATTAATTGAACATTTTGGACCTGGATCAGAAGAGTCAAATTTAAGTCTTTTAGTTCAGTATCATCAACCCTAATTAGAGCTAAGGTGAATGTAACTAGCAAGAATTTCAATGAAGCTCTTACATGCACTAATTAATTCAAATGACAGTGTAATGAATTAATATCATGTAATCGATGTATAAACTGTATACTCCTTCTATCCTAAAACAAATATCGTTTTAGCAAGAGAAATTTGTCACAAAATATGCATCATTTTAGGATTTCTAAATGTATTTACGAATAGTTTACTAAAAATACCCTCATTTACTTCTACCAAATTAAAAAGGATTGTACAGAAAAAAGATAAAAAACTCTCACAATAATTATATTTAAATAGAGCTTTACAACATTTTTTTTTATTTGTATGGAAAAACATGTTTCGAAGTTATCGTCTCATATCTTAGAATAGTTGATGTAGCCATTCCTATTCAATATAGGTGGGTGGTTTCTCATTTCTATTACTCTATTCGCATTGCGGGTAGGCTGCTCTCTTTTCACCACTTACTCTTTCACTTACTAAAAAAGCTTGTATTTGGACTCAATCTTCACACTATCGGCTGACAGGCGGTTTGACTAACTTCACCAATTTATTTTCTAAATTTCAACCTAAAATAACATTTATTTTGGAACAAAAAATATATATCTATCACGTCGATTATAATATTTTACTAATCAAGTCAATAGCCTATTTTATGTTTATATGTATGGATCATAGTCCGAGTCATCCAGACCCGTTCTATTTGGATTTAATATGGGTCAAAAGAAAATTGTTCAAATAAAGTTGGAAACATGTTGAGTGATTGATTAGTGGCGTTGTCAAGATTTCCATGCATGAATGGACGTAAAAATTGACGTGCGATAAAACTAAGAGAGACGTGGAAAAGTTGAAAAAGAAACCTGACCACTTAGATATAATACTACTATTGGTGATAATATTGTATTTATTTCTTAGCAATTTGTGAAATTTTGAAAAATCAAAAAATTTGCTGCTTTTGTTTGGACCGGAACTCAGACTTTTAATTTCCGAATTTGATTACTACAAAAATAATTATCCTAAAAATTCAAATAATCCTCAATTTGTTTTCTTCCACACGTGGTTGTTAAGACACTTGTAGGCAACAAACAAAATTAAACAACCTTAAATCCATCCAAAGACTATATATAGTACCCAATACAAAATCGTGTAAATTGTAATTAACTTTATATTTTTGTCATTCCAATACCAACTAATTAAGAGATATTGAAATTATAGATAAATATTGTTCGAAGCACTCTAGGCTATTAATAAACTTTATTTTAAAAATAAAATATCGTTTCTAAATACGTAGTTTGTTGATTATTCAAAGTGGTTACTACATATTGTCAGCAACTGTTACATCATAATATTATACAGTGCTTTTTAAATTTCTCAACCTTAATTTGGAAGCCCAAGACATACAGACCATTAAATTTTCTGGTACCAAATAATTGATTGCTCATTGGATAATTATACACCGTTGAAAAGGATTAGATTATCGGATGTAATCATGATATTTTTTGAAAAGGAAAGTGGGGTAATTATTGACTAAATACAGTGTAATTAGGTACGATATAAATGTATTTAATTTTAGTCATAAAGGCGTCTTTTTTTTGTTTAAAGACTTATTCTGCAATTAAAACTGAGATTTTTCTGCTCTCTCTCAATAAAAAAGTTGATTGAAATTTTGAAATAGTACAACACATACACCCTACACTTTTCCACACACATATAGATCCATTTAAATCTGCAGTACTAATTTTTGTTCTGTCTTAAACAAGAATGACACCTATGGAAAAAGAAAAAATGTATCAATCATAAATACGCATGAAAGATTTTGTCCTAGTATAGTTACATAAGCAGCCTCTAATATTCTCTTATATATATTTTTTCGTGAGCGAGTGTTGGGTGTAACATTTTGATTGGCTGGTCAATGTGTGGTTCAACTAATTTAACATAGTAATATTTTTAGATCAAATATTCGGTTACATTTGGTTTAATATAAGCTACCACTATAAAATTCTCATGATATTCCGGCATTAATCCGTTGGAAAACTTTTTTAAACAATTCGAGTTTACCGAAAGAAATACTTCGGTAATTGCCAACGAAAACAATTCATCAATAAGTTCTGTCGACATATGTTTTTGTTGTGTACGTGTTAATGAATGATGTAATTATTTGATACACATAGTATGTAGTGATTAATACACACTTTAATATTTTTTTATATATATTAAGTAATACATTTTATCATGTGCATATATTACATGATATTACTGGGCCAAATTATAATTTATCAAAAATATTAGATCATATGTATAAAAGTATATACTTGTCAAAATTAAAAAGTATTACATAATATTACATGATATGAATACAAGTACTAAAAGAACTAAATGATTGGAACAAAAATATTATTTGTTAGATTATAATTAATTTTCAATTAATCATGGAATCTAGAGTGTATTTGCTAATATATTAATATATATATAAAGTATGACATGATAGTTGGTACGTATATAAAAGTATTATATATTATAAATTAACAGATGTATTGATTTACTCCAACCAACCAATGATAGGACCGTCACGCCTTAGAACTTGTCCTTTATTTTTATTTCATTGTATTGTATAGTTAAATAAATTTAGTTATATGCAACTATTTATGATCAACAGGTAAAATCTACGTTTCTTTGAAATGTATAAAAATATGATTGGTCGTGTAATGTCTTTTTCACTATCTAATTTCGTTTTATGTTTAAAATAACATGAGACGTAAACTTGAAATGGTACTCCCATTTGAAAAGTAAAACTCACCCTAAAAAAAAAAAAAAAACTTGGAAGAAATTATTTTGCCATGCCCTTTAGTTTAAAGATTTATGATTCCATCCTTGACAGTACAAATATGGCTCTAAAGTGAATAAAATTATCTCAAAACCTGAATCTCATACTTAGTAAAAAAAGCACATACATATGAGTTTACAAAAATATATAATTCATATATCTGATATGAGTTTTTATGATAATATAAAATTTTGACTTTTTAACATCTTATGTTTAAAGTTACGAGTCCACGATTCCAAAATTCAATTAAATAACTACGTAAAATTCCCAAAATATTTGGGCTCAATGAATAAAACGAACAATTGGAATCCTTAATTTGTTTCATACATACTAATATAGCAGATGTAGTAATCACTAAATAAAATTTATGTCAACAACTTAACATACCTCGGGTATGTACCCAAAAATATATTGATTTGGTATTAGTTATATATTTATAATGAAAGTATTATTAGTATATTTTGAAGTTATTAGTTGTACGTTTATAATATATTAATTGCATTTTTATAAGGTATTATTTATACGACTGAAATTTATGTTTGCATTTTTATATGTTTATCTTATAAGGTAGTAATTGTTTGCTCATGAAATATATATGTTTTAATAAAAAATATTATTTAAAATATATTTTGTTACATATAAAAAATTAATCATATTATTTAAAAATATTAGAATTGAAATTGAAGGGATACTCTACCAGGCACACCAGCCATGCTCAAACTTTATTGATAACAGAACCACGAAATAAATATTCTGTGTCTCCAAATAATATATGCGTAGATTCTTGAAATTCTGCATCCAAATTTGCAGTGACAACAAATAACATCATTATGCTACACTCATATCTTTACTTTGGGAATAAATTTTAGAAACTTTTTCCAATAGAGGTTTTATTTTTAAAACTCCATTTAAATTGCTATATTACAAATATCATCTTAATGTTTTATATTTTGTAAATCACAACCAACATCCATGATCCATTTAAGTTTCTTAGAAATATTTGTATCTTAGTTCTCACTATTTATATATAATTTCAAAATATTGGAATAGAAATGGGCTCATATGATGTACAAATGTGGTTTGGACATTCGCTCTCATAAATTAGTTTTCATAGATGAATTCAATCTAAAGCCCGTGTAATATAAAACCTAGCAAAAGTACTTTTTATTTTTTTATTTTTTACATAAATATGACTGATTAACTTCAAGAATATATATGATATTTTATAATTTACACAATGATCGTGTAAAACTTAGGTAACACTATGGCAATTCAAGAGCAAACATTGGCATGTGATAATGGATTAGGTCTATATCTTAATTAATTCAAGCCCACCCTGCCCAATCAAACTTTAAAAGCTGAGAAAAATGTGACAAAACTCTTTAAATTCTAGCTACCATTATGTTTTGTTATTATCACTTAGTTATTGCGAATGCAATAATTTCAACATAATTCCAAATCAATTTGACATCGCCCAACAATTGAATGGATCTAAACCAATGACCCTTATCTTGTGGAGTCATCCCCAAAAAATAAAAAATAAAAAACTAAAAAAAAAAGAAAGAAAAAAAAAATCAAGATATGTCCTTTATAATTAGTGTAATTTTACAAAAAGTGTAGGGACCAAATATGAATTTTACTTCTTTATTAATTTTTTTATGTTACAATTTAGGATAGATGTGCTACAATGACCCCTGACATTTAATATTAGTTTATGAGTTAAACTAAGCATTTCTTCTTTTATCATATATTATGTTTTAAATTTTAATTTTGATTACACAACATATATAATTTTTAGGTGAAAACAAATTTTGAATAAAGTATTTAAGTATTATAAAAATCTGAATTCACATCATTATATTTTAAATATATGATTTATGTCATACACTTATAGTTTGTAATATTAAAAATTGAATACTTTTATACATAAAAAAAACTTATTGTATTATGGAATAAATACATACTTCTGATGTGAAACATTTATGTTTAAAATAATAATATTTGTACGTACATATATTTATTGGAATATTTACTTTTAAAAAATAAAACTATTATTAAAAAAATTGAAAATTACTTACATAAAATAATCATTTCATCATTTCAGATAAAGAATATTATACAGATGCTTTGAATGTAAATAACAATAATCAAAAGAATAAATCAAAAACAATGTGGTAAATCCAACTAACTTTTGTTGTCGCAAAAAAAATTTAAAAAAAAGGATAAAACAATAAAAAAAAATTTCAAAAAAGCCGGACTTATGTGTGACCCAACATGAAAAAAAAAATATATATATATATATATAATAAAATTTATATGGTGTATATGAATATTCAGCGTATTTCTATTGATAAAGTGTAAAAAATTATCGGTCATCCTACCAATTTTTCCTTCTAAATTTGTGAATAATACTTGAAATATGAATTTTTTTTCTTTTAATCAAATAATTTGTATGCTTTTCTAATTCCGATATATTTGTGCTTTCGAATATTCCAATATGTAATAGCTAGATGTATTCAAAGTGTATTGCATATCATTGCTTAAATAGCCCAAATCCACTATTAGGCCCAATTGTTAAACTTATCTAATTAAAAGCCCACTTCATTATTCCACATATATAAGACAATTGGACAGCCCAAAACCCTGATGACTCACCACCCTTTCTCCTTCCCTCACAATTAAGGCAAGAACAGAAACGTGTAAATGTAATACGTTTTTGGATACGCGCGGGACTCTGACTCGAACCGCCCGGTCTACCAGCTCCGACAGACCGAAGCCCATAGGGACCGGACCAATTCAACAATCAGAATCTAGGTTTCTTTTCTTAGCCCCAAATTTTGATTTGCATTTTTTTTTATGCACGGGTAGTTGATAATTATTTATGAAGTCTCAAATTAAGAATTAGAATTTTTGGGAATCCAGTTTTAATTCTCGAAAAAAGTTGAACAATCTCGCATAAGTCCCCATTTTCCGGTTATTTGTCAACGATTGTTTGTTGTTGCTGCATGTGAAGCTTTGTGAATGGAACGATCATATCATGTGGAGGTTGGGAGTCTAGAAGCTTCGCTGCTTCAAATGATCAATGATCACAATCACGCTGCTATTGCGCTGCGGGAACAGACTGGTCAGTGTACTTATACAGAATTTATACTTAATTTGATTATGTGATTTGCATTGAATATTGGTGAAATTTCCAGTTTTATCAGTGTTTCTTCTTGCCTTCTCTATTTTTTTTTTTCGATTACTTGTGGAATTATGGTTAGATTTCCTGTTTAATTGGTGCTTTGATTCTTCACTTCCGTCTCCTTTTTGGGGAACTATGCACAACTTTTGAATTTAATATTTATTTATTTTTGATAAAATCAGACAAAGCTAAGAAAGAAGCTATCCGTACGGCAATACGTGTGTCGGATCTGTTAGTGAATGCTGTCAATGGGGGCGTCCAAGAGGTCTTCATAAATGAGAAACGAATTGAAATGGAAATTCGAGCATTGACTGCAACTATTTTGCGATTCTCAAAGCATACTGATCAGTGGCTTGCCGCTTCTCATGCCATCAACAATGCCGTGAAGGTTAGTAATTGAATTCTTTCAATGTTTGCTTGTTGAGTTGTATAATGTACAAATGCACTGTGATTTATGCAATGTGTGTATTGGTCTGAACCATGTAATTACAGTACACAAATAGTTAGTGCATGGCTATAGCTGTTGAAACCAACCTCAGGCCATTATCCACCTCATCTATTTAATATGCTGAAGTATGTAATAGCGGTTCTCTGAATTTCTTCTCTCTGTTTGTTTTCTGGACTATTGAAACTGAAATTTCTTTGATGAAATATTGATGCATACATGGTATACATGTGCGATATTGTTATATATTTGACTTGATGAAAAAGATCACGCTTACATGGTGTTTCATACTAACTGCCGGGTGGGATATATACTTGCATGTTTTTGTATCTAGCATGTAAGGAACAATCAACTTGCAGCTTTCTTTCATCACTTAGTTTAGGGAGTAAACCAAGACTACCATGTGTTTCACAAAGGTTTGAATAGATTGTTCAAAACGGTTCTCAACTAACCACTAAACATTTACATTTAGTGAAAGATTATGATATCTTTTGAAGACGAGAATGAAATTGATCAGCATTGTCGGTTCTGTTATTTTACTTGTTTATATATCATTTGTTGCTCCCTTTTAGCGTCGCACTTGGTTGTTGTCGGGAGCAATACATGTGAACTTCAAGTAAATAATTTTTTTTCACAGACTTCTGTTATTTGTTGGCTTGGCAGTTCATAAATTACAATCCATCAAAAACAGTGGTTAAAATCTCCCCAGTATTGTTTTCAGTTTGCTGTGATTTTATTTTCTCCTTCTCTGGAGTACTCACAGTGTAAATGGACATTCTTACTCAAGCAACCACCAGTTATAGTAGAAAAGCATATAATGTTATGATAGTAGCCTGAGTACACCAGTGTCTTTGTTGCTCAAAACACACACAGAGAATTCACTCTACACACATAGCTGGGGATGGTATGTTGGAATTTTGCGAGAATCAAATAAAACTTGAGTACATTTTCTTGAATGATTTGCATTTGAACAGAAAACTGACAATCCATTTTCGCTGAGTGTCTTTTTTCACTTATTTGGAAACAGGAAATTGGAGATTTTGAGAATTGGATGAAGACAATGGAGCTCGATTGTAAAAGCATCACTGCTGCAATCTGTAACATCCACCAAACATGATCAAATAAGGCAAGATCTGAATTTCACAATTTCCATGTGTCTACACTTATTGTGTGTATATGCTTGCTTGTATAAATTGTCTTGATAGCATTTGCTGAAGAAATATACGTCTTGGTTAAGAGCTTTTCTGATTAGAAAGTCTTATGGATATATTCATGGAATTGATGTTCTATTTAAAATGTTTCAGCACAAAAAGCTTTAGTATGAAGTGGAACTTCCCCTTCTGTAGCAAAGATTGTTTAGGAGAAGCAATTTCAATAGTTAGAGATCAATGGCTTAGCTATCTCCTATTGAATTTTTGAAGAGTGTCTTGTTTGATTAGAAAAACCTATAGCAATTGATTGGGGGAAAAGACCAAAAGTGAGATAACGCTGATCTTATCCATCAGTTAGACTTTTGAAAGAATAATAATGATAATACTTAATAAAAATAAGTTTTTCTCTATCCTTCCATGGTAGCAATTGCTATCACCATCCTGCCTTTCGTGTAATGGAGTAGCTAATGCTTTTCTTTTTTCCTCAGGTGTTATATCCGCATGGTAGAACTTGAACGCTAACTCTAGCAAGTGGCGCTTGTACATGGAGCCTTTACAAATTTGTATCTCTTCATCATTTCTTGGCAAGCTACTTTGAAGAAGTTCAGAGAACAAGAGATGTTTGGCTGCACAATTATTTTTGCTTGGTTTATGACTTTATGGTATATTATATAATTACAAGTCCACTTCTTATATCACAAAACTAGTCATCATACACAGATGATTGTAATTGTAATTGTCCTCAAACTCTCTCAGGAATTATACTCAACTTGAGAACATATGATTTCTTCATGATGTCATCATTAGTTAAAGAGTGTAAAGATTATTCATTTTATCAGGTAAAGTGAAAAGGTTCAAACTATATATAAGAAAGTACTAAATCACTGAATGTTGAAGGGGAAATGCGATTTCTAGATGGCACAAAAATGGGCAAGGGAGAATTAATAATTTCCTTTTTTCTTGGTTACTGATTTCGCTAACCACATTGAATTGGACAAAGGCCCAATTAATAGCCCAACTAACAACAGCCCAAGCCAAGGCAAGAGCGCTAGTTTTGAACACGATTTCTGATAGGGAGCCGTAGACAGGGATGAAAATATTGCGATATATCGTGGATACGAATATTGCAATATAGATATTGGGGGTAATATTTTTTATTTTGGGGGTAATGTTTTTTATTTCGGGTATCGCGGATATATCGCAAAGTATCGATATCGCTATCGATATCGATTCGGTGTAGAACAAAATTGGATGGAAATCGCGATATATCGTGGATATATCGCGAAATATCGCAACAACATAAAAAATCGCATTTTTAATGAAAAAAAGTTGATTTTGTCATTATTTTCATAATTTGAATAGCAATAATCATAGTGATATGTCTCAAAATTCATATGTTCTTGATATTTATAAAAGTTCACAATTTGGTTGGACTATTTGAGATGTTTTTTATCACCCACATTCTCAAATATCCTATGAAGGTCAAAATGAATATCAACAATATGATTGGATTAATATACATTATTCAATTCATGATGAAGTAGTTGGACGAGATAGAACAACTTATGAATGACATGTGCATAACTATATTAATAAGTAGGGAAAACGTTCAAATAAGTCACTGATGTTTACTTTCAGGTTCATATATCCACTAAAATATGTTTAGGTACAAAAACACCATTAATGTTTATTCTCAAGTTCAAAAATCCCACTAAATTATTTTAAGGTACAAAAACACCACTAATGTTTACCTCTAAATACATATAACTCACTTAAGATTTATTTATAATATAATACACCAATAATATTGTAAAATTAAAATATTTATTTACTCATTTTAATTTTTATTTCTTATTTAAACATCATATCTTTTACATATTTTATAACAAAAAACTAGTCATGAAAACATTAATATAATATCTTATTATATATATGTAAATATATTATTATTATTATTATTATTATTATTACCATTAATTATTATTATATTATTATTATTTATATATATATTTTTTACTTTTAAAGACTAAATAAACAATTAGGTTGATTTGAAATATAAAAAAATTAACTATGATATTTTCTTTCACATGACATTTCATAAAATATAGAGGTTAATTTTGTATTTAAATTAAAAAATAATATCATAGTGAAATTATTATTTCAAATAAATCTAGTTGTTTAATAGTTTTAGTCTTCAAAATTAAAAAGTGTAAATAATAATAATAATTATTAATAATATTTATATTCACACATATATAATAAGCTATTATATTATCTTTTCATGAATAGATTTTTGTTCTAAAATATGTAAAAAAACATGAGGTCTAAATAAAAAATAAAAATTAAAATGTGTAAATATATATTTTAATTTTACAATATTATTGGTGTATTATATTATAAATAAATCTTAAGTGAGTTATATGTATTTAGAGGTAAACATTAGTTGTGTTTTTGTACCTTAAAATACTTCAAGGAGATTTATGAACCTGAAAATAAACATTAATGGTGTTTTTGTACCTAAACATACTTTAGTAGGATATATGAACTTGAGAGTAAATATTAGTGGCTTATTTGAACATTTTCCCTAATAAGTACTCTAATGTGATGAGTTAATATCAATACTGTTTGGATCAAAATGACATTCCATCTACTACGTTTGAACCTCATAAATCATCTTTTTGGTACTAATGTATTGTGTGATATAATTTTAGTAATTTTGTCTTGTATTATGTAATATATTGTCAGTTTTCATTCGAAATACAGTATTTATAATGCTTATTATCTATATGTTAGTTTTAAATATATTATTTTAATGTGACTTTGAGTGGAATAATTGTGTAATGATGTGTAAAAATAATCCCTAAAATTTCATATTAAATTTCCAAAATTTTAATATGATTTTCATTGTTTTTTCAATTTTTTTTCGATATCGATATGCGATATCGATATATCCATCAATATATTCGTAAAATTAAAATTGCGATACGACATGCGGTAACGATATTTTCATCCTTGGCCGTAGATAGCAGATCAATCAAACTACAACCGCTTCAGTAAGCTCAGACTCATCTTCAAAGTTTGAGCAGCCATGGCGATTTCCTTACTACGTATCCCAGTTTTTCCATGGTGGGTTACTCCATTAACAACAGGTCGCAGCTTCAATTTTACGCATTTGAAAGTAATTATTCAGCGCTTCTCCGCTGAATCTTGTTCCGCCGCCACCCAGGTGGGCCCCTCGGAGGTAGGACTGAAATGGGAGCCTTTGCGCAAGAAGAAAGTCGTAATGCGTGTCGGTTACGTTGGTTCTGATTACAGAGGTCTGTTTATGTGTTTTCTGTTTCATTCTTTCTTCTTGCACAACTGCGTTTATTTCATTTTTGGTTTGATGGGATTTGTTCTGCTCTTGCGGCAGGTTTGCAGATTCAGAGAGATCAACCTGAGTTTTCCAGTGAGATTTCTTCTTTCTTCCTCGCCTTTTTGATTTATTTGCTTTTGTTGTCATTTCCTTCTTTTCTAATAGGTAATTTCTAGAAGATTTTATTTTAATTTTTTGAAAAGAGACCTAAGAATGGAAGAATTTTATGATATAGTCTTCTTTTTTACTCAGTAACATGGAATGGTGATTCAAGCCAGGAATATACAGATTAATTTTTACTTTGTGAACATTGATTATATGGGGTCGTTTGTTTCTTGATGAAATGCGGATCAGTTATCTGTTTCTCCATCTTTAATCGTGCTCCCTTTCTGTTCCCAGAAAGCCATTTTCTTAGTGAATGTGGCGTTAAACGAGGTTTTATAAAGCACCATAATCTTGTTCTGTAGCCATTGAAGGTGAGCTGGAAAATGCTATTTTTAAAGCTGGTGGAATAAGAGAGAGCAATTTTGGGGATTTGAATAAAATTGGTTGGGCAAGAAGTAGCAGGACTGATAAAGGGGTAAGCTACATAGTCGCTATTGCAGGTTTTTGTTTAAATTTGGTTTCTGCCGCATGTATTTTTATGCAACTTTGTTCATCAGACTCCATAACCACCATGCGTTCAGGTTCATTCACTGGCGACTATGATATCTTTAAAAATGGAGATCCCAGAGTTTGCTTGGAACAATGATCCAAATGGCTTTGCTCTTGCAAGTTATGTGAATTCTTATCTTCCTGAAAGCATTAGAGTTTTCAGCATCTTACCTTCACAAAGGTAGAGAGTTCTTTGCAAGCATGGTGCCTCTTTTATCCCTGTGTTCTCTCTCTCTCTCTCTGAAGGAATAAGACATGAAGATGTTTTTGCTAAATCTGGCTTCATCACTTCCTTAGAATATTATGCTATCATATTCTATGTTTTATGGAGCATAAGTACTTTTTCACCTGCTGGTTTTTAGTTATTTTAATATGTTATGCCCATACTGTTTTATGTTTAATAATATCGACCAATATGTTACTTTTGATCATGTGTTTCTTCTTGTTTCAATCTCCACTTCTTTCATTATTTAATGTTTGCTTACTTTATTCTCAGGAGTTTTGATGCCCGAAGAGAATGTAGCATCCGCAAGTATTCATATCTTCTTCCTGCAGAGGTTATTGGAGTGAAAGAGAATTTCACTGCTGTTGAAGTTGATCGTCATGTATCAGATTTTAATGATATACTGAACACTTTTGAGGTATGTCTAATGCAATATTAGAGATTTCCCTTAGGTGTTTGGTTTTCGCTCATAGTGTTATTTGATATTGTTAGAACAAGCTTTGAGGCTGTTGGGAGAGTATTTTTCTAGTAATTTGTCATTTCTGAAGGCCCTTAAAAGTCTTAATATGCACTTTCTTTTAAAAAAATGCAATTCTATGAGCGTAGTAGTCTAGAAGTTGACCTTCTTAATGACTATATTCTTGGAATTGATGCAAAAACTTGCAAACATGGATTATGGGATAGGAACTTATATTTGCATGCATTTGCAGAAGTTGAATCACATTACTTCTTGGATACTATATTCTCATAATACAGAAAAAATGCTCACGTTCACTGACTAGTATGTGCCACTACGTGGTGTTTCAGGGAGATCATCCATTTCACAATTACACAGTTCGATCTAAATACAGAAAACCCCTTCCTTATAGAGCCTCAAATGGAAAGAGTTTTGTATCAAAGAAGGTTAAGTTACCCCATGTGCGAAGTGGCTCTGAGTCAGATGGAAGTGATGAAGAAGACATTTGTGAAACTAATGAATCTTTTGCTACAGATTCTGGGGAAACGGAAAATAGTTCCCCCTTGTGTAGTTCTGAAACAAATCTACATGGAGGCTTTGATGAAGATAAAGACAGCTTGAAGAAACAAAATAATCTTGTTTCACCTGTACGAGCTCGGTGGTTAGATGAACCTGATGAGAAGGACAGAATTAGTGCTTCACATTTCAGAAAGATTTTCCAGTGTTGTGGAAAACTGGAGCAGTTGTCTGGTGTAAATTATGTAGAAATAACCATTTGTGGAGAGTCATTCATGTTGCATCAGGTAAGAAGTTTTTATTTTCATTTAACAGAATAGTTTTGTGCATTTGATGGTTACTTCCTCATCCTTGTGCTTAACTTGTTTTTACTATATACAACCAGATACGTAAAATGGTAGGAACTGCTATTGCCATAAAACGCAATATACTTCCAAGAGATATTTTGAAGCTATCCCTCTCCAAATTCTCCCGGTTTATCCTACCTCTTGCTCCATCTGAAGTTCTGATTCTAAGGGGCAACAATTTTGTCATCAAAAAACGAGCTGGCAATGTAACGAGGCCAGAAATGGTGACATTGGTTGAATCCGAAGAAATCCTCAAGTTGGTTGACAGCTTCTATTCTTCGGTGATGTTGCCTCAGTTGTCTAAGTTTTTAGACCCTTCAGAGTCACCCTGGAAAGAATGGGTGCCAATATTAGATGCAAACACTGGCATCCCTGAATCCCAATTAAACGAAGTAAGAATTGCTTGGAAATTGTGGAAAGAAAGGTTTGGGAGCCGGGAAAAAAATGGCAGTGTAACTATCAGTGGTATGTTGAAATGTATTTAAGTTTGTATATTATGATTGATTATTGTTCCCCTCTCTAGATTGGTTATCAAATGACTGAAGTGGCGAATTGTCCATTGAATTGTATCTTTCTATGTTCATCTATCTTGGTGCAGACTATGTTCGAGTTCAGACATCATGAACAAGCTGCTCATTGCATCATGGTCTTGCTTTTCACTGTTTCTCTCGTTACTCAGATGGCCCTCTTGGAACACAGGCACCATCCATATATTCTCAGCTCACTCATAGGAACAGCAGATCTTACATGAGGCTTCTTTGGAACTCTTTTCTGGTGCAACCTGTGTTTGTTTTACGTGTCAATGGATCCAAGAACTGATTTTGCTGGTAGTTGCATCAAACGTGTCTTGATTGCTGAAGATGCATTGGAATGATGGTGGCAGAGTGAGAAGTAGCTGACAGGTCTGAAGGCTGGGAAGGTAATCTCTGTAGTAAAATTTGTTATTTGTTGAAACTTATTGATCTCTGATAAAATCAGATTACATAACTTTTAAGACAGCATTAATAATTTGGCAAATCAGATAAATTTGTTATGTATGCTCTTATTTCTAGTGAAAAGGGATCTCAACATCACTATACTCTATTAAGTGCATACAATTTCTTAGTTCTTGCATCAAGTATCAAAGCTAGCAAAGTTCCCAAAATACACAAACCACCCCATATCACTTGTTTGGTAGCATCTCTCTCCCATGCAATTCTCTTCTCCATTTACTCTATTCCTTTTGTAGAGCAATGCCGCAAAATCCCCAAACAAGAAAGACCCGAGTGGTATATTCGAGACTAAAATATTGTGATTTATCCTGAAATTCTTGGTCCCAAACAGCTCACTAGTTGTGGATACAGATATTGAAGTAATTGCACCTGTGCAAACACCTATAATGGCCGTGCTAATATACAACGACAAGTCATGTTTGCTGATTATTAATAAGAAAAAAGCTCCACACATAGGAGTCGTCATCTACCCCATCGCATTTGCCCTTGAAACGACATACTTCGTCCTGAAAACAATGCGACGAAATGTTATATGTGTGATGCTTGTTTTTTCATGAGGTTGTTCACTGAGTATACGTCAAGTTTCAATACTTCTAAACTGATGCATGATGTGTACATGTCTAAACAGACGAATTTATATGTAGATACAAAAATGTGACGGATGACACGATTCTCAACTAGTTGGGGTTGTAACAGCTGAAGCTCAGTTGTCTCATTATGCCTTAGGAACTTACGTCAAACATGTGCACTAAAAAAGAGATGCATATATCATATTAAAATAAAATAAATAAAATACTATATATATATATATATTCTGTATAGTAGAAGATGCTGATTGTTGTTTTGACATTGCCGGTCTCGCATGCATGCTTTCAAGTTTCAATATATACAAGTAAAGTTACTCTGTTAATTTCCTCAATTCTAATCGGTACTAATTAATGATAAATTATAAGCATTAATCATGAACATATTAAACATTAAATACGATAATAAAAATAATTATAGTGACTGCTGTGAGAAATCAGAAGTGCATTTAATCTAGATTCTCAGACAAAATTAATAAATGAAGATCTTATATATATGTAAGCATATTGGGGCTGTATAATTCTGAGCATATTGGGGCTGTATAATTCTGACTTGAGTTTTCGCATTTTTTTTTTAATTCATTTGTTAGATTTATATCATATTAGTGTGACATTTATGTTATATTAATATAATATTTATGTACAAATATTCTTATATTATATAATACTTTAACTTAAAAAAAAATCAACACAACTTATATATATATATATACATTTATGTGATATTATCATACATTTAGGCTTTATATAATACTACTAATACATTTATATTAACATAGTCATATTTTTATGTAATATATAAAGGTGCAACTAATATAACTAAAAACTATGAGTATATAATTAAAAGGTATAAAAATAAATTGTATAAAAATATGATTATGTTGATATAAAGATATACGTAATATCACATAAATGTATGTTGATCAAAAAATACACTAAAATTGATTTTTTTTTTTTTTACAGAATTACATGAAGATTATGATATTTGTCCATAAATGTCATACTAATATAATATAAAGGTAACACATAAATAAATAAATAAAAACTAAAAATACACGAATCCACATATCGATCCACTTGCATGGATTTAATTGCAACTGGCGCACATGAATATTTGTCTTCTCGCTTATATTTTTCTCATGTAATACAATTAAAACTTAATAATTTATTAACGTGCATGTTTTAATTTCACACATCGTTCATCTATGCACCTTATGATGAGAAATATTTTTTTTAGAAGAAGGCCGTATCATTATATTTCATTCCAATAAAATTAATCTCATTTGAGAAGAGTTTATTGGACTCCTGATTAGAGCTCGACTAGGGTACATAATCTAACCGGAATTGAGAAGAGCTGACTAGGGCCATTACCAGGCCAGTCATCAGGAGAGCCAATCAGGACCGATCTCATGCCGATACTAAAACTACAATTACCGACCCGATCAGGATATGGCGAGAAAGATCAAAAAAGGATCAGCTAGGCTCAGATTGAACTAGGAATTTGCCAACGTCAACCCCTATTATAAATTTCGATTCGAATTGATCTCGGTATCCAATGTTTGATATAAACTTATGATATGATGAGGACTCCAATCAGAATGCAGATGGCAATTTATCACTAATTTTAATGGTGGTGCATGTAGGTATCCAATGTTTGATATAAACTTATGATATGATGGGGACTCCAATCAGAATGCAGATGGCAATTTATCACTAATTTTAATGGTGGTGCATGTAGCATATAAAAATTTTGGGGAAAAGGTTATGATATCTTATAATTTAATTACATGACAAAGATCAAATCAAGTTATTGTTGTAACAAAAGTTTTGTTCGGAGTAATAATAAATCTTGATTCATGTTGGATTTGATTCAAGGTAGCATGCCTTGATCGTTTCTTTTAGCTAAGAGATCGAACACTTATTTTATCATTACTACATTATTGTATGCTTTATTTAATTTCGATATTCTTATCATGTTGTCTATTTTAATTGAATTTTGAATTTGATAGGTAATGAGGAAAATTTTGTATGAATTGGGAAAAATATTATTCAATTGTTTACAAATGCAAAAGTTAGTAAAATTTTGATTCTAAAATATTTAGTCTGATGGCCCACAAAGAAAGAAACATGTAAACAAGTTTGTACTCCATTGAGTCCATTCTCCATTTCCAAATGAAAATAGTGTAAATATTAATCTGGAAAAAAGATACTTGTGTTAGTGGAAATATGCCATTATATCCAATAAATATAATAAAAAATGAAAAATACCAACTTTATAAGAAAATAAGTTTTGTATCAAAAATAAGATAAAATATCATCAATGTCCTTATCCACTATGTAAATTGAATTGTTTTTACTTTTTTATCTCTTTCTCCTTCCTAAATACAAATATGATTTAGAATAAATTTCATCTAAGATAAAAATTATTTTTAAATATAATAAAATGTAGTTTATAAGTTTTTCTTCAAAATATGTGTTTTTATATGTAAATCAAAGTTTAAAAAAATTAAAAATCTATAGCAAGAATAGATCACGATGGTAAAGACAATCTTGTATAGATCATAAGGCAAAAAACTCTTTTTTATCTATGTCTTCCTACCAGAATATATGCAAAAAAACTCTTCTTGATCTATGTTTCCTATAAGAATATTTCACGATGGTCTGACATAGAGCACGGTAAGTGTAGATTAAGATGACAAACACCATCGTGATTTATAGATCACGAAGTAAAAAACCCTTCGTGCCACAGTGATTTATGCATCGTGACTTGTTTTTGTAGGTAATATTTACCATCGTGATTTACATCAAACCGTATTAATCCTAATTTTCACCAATTCAAAATTCTAAGGATAGTTGGGTACTAAGGATAGTTCGGTGATTTTATCTCTAATTTGGATATAGAAAACTTAGTTTTTTATCAAATGAATATTTTTCATCGTTTTGTTATACATATTGGGTAGAAACACCACCCCAACTTGTTATTGTGACAATAGGAACAAGCTTAATGTAAAATTAGTTGCATTTACCTGAAGAAGCTTGATCTGAAAGTGGGAGTGGATTATTAAGATGAGAAAACAGCTTCAATATAGTCCTGTCGGGATCACTATAGATATGGATATCCTTCAAGTGGGGATAACCATAGATTTGGAGATTGTTCAAGTCTCCAGTGTCACGATCAAACACCATTAATTCATAATTCAAGCCTTGAAAAAACATATATTGTCCTTTTCTCCAAAACCCCAAAGGCCTCTCAACACCCGACAAGTTGACAGTGCATTCCTTAATCCATGATCCATTCATCATAACCCACACATCAAAACACTTTTGAATTCCCAACCTTGGGTAAACAACGGCACTCAGAAACCCATCAAACTCCAAAATTTCGAAACGATACCATCCTTTTGAATTACTTCCAATATCAGGTATAGGTAAGATAGCAAATTCTTCCTTGGCAAAGTCGTAACACAAAATGTGGGCCGCAACACCACACTTACGATTTTCACATGACCAATAATAATAGCCATTTATCAAAACTGAAGACTGACGATTACTCGGACGATAATGCCAAGGAAGCGGCAAATCCTTCCACAATTCATTCTTAAGTGAATACACCTCAACATGGTCTTTCCATTCAGCACCAGTTGGATATGCTTCAAGGTCATCTCCATAATTATATTCAGTAAAAAATCTTAGCATTTTGTAGTCATTGCATGTAGGATCAAACCCAAAACAAGTAGCATAGAATGTAAGTCGTTGACGCTCATGAGAAGGGGTAACATAAGGGCTGGTGTGTGGAAGGAGTTTGTAGTTGTTTGTTGTCGGGTTCCAAAGAAGAACCTTACCCCCTCCATAATCTAGAGACAACACTCCATTACAACTAATACTACTTTCAACATAATTGCTAGTCCAGGGAATATCAGTCTCAACAGAGGGTGGGTAAAGGTGGTTATATTTTGGTGACAAGTTTTCTCCTTGTTCACTTGAGAGTGCTGTGAAATAATCGGCGCCGTTAGCGTCACGGCGCTGGAGAAGAAGACCCCGGTTGTTATCGTCGGCTATGTAACCACGTCGACAAACAACGTTAACTAAAGGATTCTTATTAAACCAATTCCTCCAACAAACGTACCTCGAGAAGATCCCCATGTCCGCCGCCCGTTCCCCTTTTCTGCTTAATTCTCAATTCCTAATTTTTTTTCTTAGGGTTTTCCTCTCTCTCTCTCTCCCTCTCTCTCTCTCTCTCGGGTTATAAATTTAATATTAACTGAAAAGAAAAAGAAAGAAAAAAAAATCCTTAAACTATTAAAAAGACTCAATAGCCGACATGGCACTAATTGGCGCAACCCTAATAATATTTATGCATAGTCTCCCTAGACCCTAATAATCGGCGTAACCCTAAAACTCAGTAGTGAGAGATATGGCACGCGCCGCCACCCGCCACCTCTTGTCCATCATGCAGGCTCATGCTCCTCTCATTTCTCATTCTCTCCGATCTGTCGCCTCCACCCGGTGGTGTCACTCAAACATGTTGGGCGATTCCGCGCTTTCAGAAGCAGCCTCAAAGAATCCTGGCATGGATTTTAAGCACTGGTTCGTTCAAATTAACTTTGTCGACATTGCTCGAGTAGAAGGACGTGATATTAGTATTAGTATTGAGGAACACATTGATTTCTACATCAAAACCCTAGCTAAAGTTGTGGGCAGGTATCGTATTCTTCTAACGTTTCCATTACTCAATTATTAATCTGGATCCATCGTGTTTAAAATTACTACTTTATTTAATTGAAATGTAATTTGTTAGTGAGGAGGAAGCTAAGAAGAAGATATACAAGGTTAACTGTTTCCAGCAATATCCCAGTTTAAATGGGATCGGGTGTGAGATTGATTGTGAAACCACAAATTTGCTTAAAGGACTGCCTCATGTTTTCTCTGTAACCCCGGATTATTATGCTGATCCAGAGAATAAGGACTATGGAGGTGAATTTGTGTTTAAAAACGGCAAGCTTTTTGAAAAGTCTTCCAGGAAAATGCTACAACTTCAACCAAGTAGCAGCGTTTTAGAGAAACCATGGACTGAATTATTGCTTTCATCAACACCCACTCCATCCCCGTGGCTATTGCTGCCACCACCAGCATTTGGAGAACAGTACGACAAGGTTTATCGGTTCTATAGCCTTGCAGAGGGGAAAGAGTTTAGTATCAAGAGAAATGAGGAGGAAGAAGATGATGATGAATTTGTGGGATCATCAAATGGGTGGCTAGCTTTGTTCAGGCGCTGCAATGGCCAATTGTTTCTATCCAATCCCCTTTCAGGTCAGCACATAAAACTTCCATCCATTCACAACACGTTTGGCGAAGTAGGGAAGGTGATCACCTCCTGCTCACCTAATTCAGAAGAAGAGCAGTGTCGTGTAGTAATGATCTTCGGCCCCAAAAATCGTCTAGCTTTCTGCTGCCCTGGCCACAGCATCGGCCGGTGGACTCATATCGGCGGCAATTCTTGTTCTAATTATTCGGATGTTGTGTATTCCCAGAGTCAGAAACTTTTCTTGTGCCTCACAGATAGCGGTAGATTGGAGGGTTGGGATCTTAGGGACCCAGTGTGTCCAAGGATGGTGGACGAGCACAAATTTGATGTTGTTGCGAATTGGAGTGTGGGGTTACTCGAGAAATCGAGGATCCATGAGGTGAAACATCTTGTATTGGACAAGCAGTCGGAGGAGCTATTCATAGTGATTCGCCAAATCTTGAGGCATCAATCTAGTTGGGGTTATTATGTTGAAAGTCGAGATCCTATATATCCGTACGCAACAGATGATTTCAAAATGTACAAGATTGATAAAGAAAGAAAAGCTTCGTTCTGTTGTCCAGAAACACTGAATGGTCTGGCGATGTTCGTGGGAACCAACCACTCATTCGCATTGCCGGCATCGGAATATCCAGAATTGGATGGGGAGTGCATTTTGTACACGGATGAAAAGAGACTGATTCCACCAAATTGGAATACTTTGGCGATGGGTGGCCCAGATGTTGACGTATACAATTATGTACACCAGTTTTTCTGTACCAGAGACCATGGCTATGCATCTCGTCATAGGTTTCCCAAGCACAAGTACGCTTATGCAAGTGATGCCCCACTCATGAAGAGGGCTCCCCCACTACCTATGTGGTTCACGCCAACCCTCCATTGATTCATTCTTCTTCATTTGTCACTTTCACTTTCACTCTAAATTTACTATATTTTCAGTTATCACTAGCATTTCATTCAAATTATCATATCAATATCAACTACTTTTTTTTTTAATCAATCTTAACATCTTCTATTGTAATTCAAATGAGAGTTTTTATTTCCCCCTAAATTTGCGGGTTTGGTAATTTTGAATTTTAAGTTTTTAGGCCGACAATTTAGGATAATATTTTTTGAGCTTCATGAATATTGCCCAATTTCAGTAGCTGAAATTGCCCGTGTGCTCGCCAATTCAAGCTGATCATACCACTTTTGACCAATTTTACTCACATGTAACTTAATTATATAAGTGACATTCATATTGACATTAATTTTATACATCATCATGCCACATGACATTAAAAACATAAACTATATATATATAACCAAAAGAGGAAAAAAAACAGAAGATTAGAAAATGAAAAATCTGCCCTAAGTTCATCTTCTTCACCCAGCGCGCCGCCGCATCTCACACCACGGCACCACCACCTGCAGCATCTCTAACCCGCCAACCACCGTGTGACCCTTGAGCCCCTTCATCAACCCCTGCGAGATTCCCACCGTGCAGGCTGTTAGAGAACCGTAAAGAACCCCGCCAGTGTCTCAGGCAAGTTCTGGCAAGCCAGGAGCCTCAGCAGGTAGCCAAAATCATATCCACTGTGAAACATCACCCAATACACATTATCATTCAAAACGATTCCAAATGACATCAAAAGCTTCCCAAAAATGTGAGCCGCAACTGGATGAGCTTCAGCAGATCAACGTTGTCTTTCAATGTCTGGTAATGGTAATCACTTGAGGGTCCCTTCATCAACCCCTGCGAGATTCCCACCGTGCAGGCTGTTAGAGAACCGTAAAGAACCCCGCCAGTGTCTCAGGCAAGTTCTGGCAAGCCAGGAGCCTCAGCAGGTAGCCAAAATCATATCCACTGTGAAACATCACCCAATACACATTATCATTCAAAACGATTCCAAATGACATCAAAAGCTTCCCAAAAATGTGAGCCGCAACTGGATGAGCTTCAGCAGATCAACGTTGTCTTTCAATGTCTGGTAATGGTAATCACTTGAGTTCTTGAAATTGCCTACTGGCCGGAGAACAACTCCGGGGAACTCGGTGTCTGGATATTCATCTGTTGGTATAAGATGGTGAATTTTTTTTTTTTTGTGATTTGGATGCTGAAACGAGGAATTTGATGGTGAATTTTCACACATATAATATCAATCACACAATTCTTGATCCATCCATTACAACCAACAACACAGTTAAAAAAAATGATATCTTGATCTACTACACATGATTTGAGCACCTTATTATTTAACCAACCCAAATACAACAAATTATTGTTGCTTAAACAGAGATCATGAAACATGAAATGTGACCTCCAAAGAGAAACACTAAACTAAACTAATTATAGAAAGCCCTCAATATTTCCCTGGTGGAGGCTAACTCACACACTCAGATCACAAAAATTTGGCAAGTTTGAAGAAACTTATAGGCGATTGCTTATGTTCCAGACACCCCTGCACTTTCGAAAACTATCAAGAGTGCCCTTCCTTCATGCCCTCTTTGCAGCCAACACTGGAATGGAGTTAACTTCTTCATCACTTGAATTATCACCAAGATGGCATTCAATTCTACCCAAGGTGACAACTAACAACACATCACCATTCTCCTCCTCACCATATACCCTACATAAAATCCCAGAATAGAAATAAATATTGATCACCAGCAATATAATTGAAGAAAAACTAATAAAAAAAACAGTTGAAAATTTACCAAAAAGAGATGAATTACCTGAAATTTAGTAAGTGGGAGAAAATCAAAAAGAGATGAATTATCCGGCTTGTGAAGTTTGGTAGAAAATCAACCTTGCTTAAACCAGTTTTATTCGGATCCTTAAATCCAACTTCCTTTGCACACCTGTGTAAAGAATAGGCCGTGTCATCAGAATGCTTGCATATGCACTAACACCTGGTATCCCCAAAGAGGGATGGACCCACCCCAGCAATCTGCCATGTCATTTGCCATGCTGACACAATTAAAATAAGAAAATACATGAAAGTTACACTTCGAAAGAAACATTTGGTCCTCCAAGAAAAATGTTTATATATGAAATCTAATAACTTAATGTGAAAAGGATGGCATTCAACCAAGAATATTGAAACACTGCCTTAGTGAAACATACCATCAAGAGGAGTATAGTCCTCAGGAGGACATAATCTACAACTTCCAAATATCTCTCATGAATAATTTCTGTATCTATCCTTTAAGTGGATGCCATTGTATTATTATTATTTTTTTTTTCTCTTTCAAAATTAATGTTGACCTTGGAACCCACGATGTCACACTTCAATTTCATAAAGTATTTAGACATGTACAAGCCTAAAACGACAGTGATTTCATAAAAAGAAAATATTTAGACAATGATTGACCAGCAAAATCACGTACAAGCCTAAAACAAAAAAAACCTGGCTGGAAGCAACTGGCAGTTTGGTTGGTTCAACTTTATTGGCCCCAATTTGTCATCTGAACCAACTCTTTGATTTGTTTTTTCTTTACTTGGTGGCCAACTGATTACTGAACTTTACAATAACTGTACTTAATTATTACATACAAATCTCAGAGTCCTCGATTGCTATGAACACCCACACCATAAATTTACACCAAAAACAAAAAAAAAAGACTAAATGCAAATGGAATGAGAAAACGTAATTATCTTTCACACATATATCCAACTCCAGAGAAAATATGGTGTACTGTACTTTGAAAAAGAAGGGCATACCATAAGTTAATTAAAACTACACATTATATTTATATTGAGTTGGGTAGTACTAATTCAGTAAGCAAATAAATCTTGTACAAGTTGAATTCGTTCACTCGCAAGGAAATTCAGACAACCAAGAATTTAGAAGAAAAAAAAAAAAACACAAGTTCTAACACACTTTGAATTTTTCAAGCAGAAAAACAGTAGTAATGACAAATTCTGGATGCAAATGAATTTCCTGAGATAATCCTACTTTCCTCATAACAAGACCAAACACTGCAGGCCCTAAAATAATAAAAGTCAAATTATGTATTCAAGGAGGAATATCAAGAGAAAGATAAAGGTTCTTTTAATTGGAAACTTGTTTACATTCTTTAAATGCTTCTAGTTCCACAATAAAACTTAAGAAAAAAGAATAACTTAACCATCAACAAGGATGTAACAATTAAGTTTAAAAAAGCCATTGTTCAAACTTGATAGGGCAATTTGACATTGTCTAATCAAACAAAAGCTAACAAGGACAATAAATATTCACAAAGTTAAAATTCAAATAATTTGTCTCAACAAGTTATATCTAAAAGCAAATGATCCAACGTGTCATTTTTGGAAGTTGGAATTAAAACATAAACCAGAATTCTGAGCTAAATTATAGTCAATTTGGCGAGTCACTATCAGGGCAAAGATGGATGATACACAAAATGCACAAAAATAGCTCAAGTCTAAATTTATATACACAATACAACATTTCCATGGGTCCTTAAACTTGTATCTCCTACATTTCTCATGGCCATGCAGTTATAAGTTCATATCGACAAAGAAAAAAGTACCATGCTAGCATACTATGTTTCATGAAATCCCAAATAATATTACAAAACAGAAAGAAACATAAGAAGTCCCACAGTCACTAATCTCAGAAGCTCAGTTTCTCTCTCTTCCTCACCCCCATCATTCCCCATAGTCATTCACAATTGCAAGTAAAATGACCTGATGAAACACCATCTGTAAGGAGTATAGTAATAACTAATGTATAGAGAAATTTACCCAAATATCAGTAAGGAGTATAGTAATAACCAGAAGGTGGCATACCATCTGTAGACCTGGAGCATGATATCTACCAGAGCTAATCTTGGCCAAACTAGCATGGCCTTGCATTCCACTTCGGGAGTATTGTTGCCATACGATCTGCTCCTGCACCAGTAACTGCTGCTGCTTCTCCATATCCGCCATCTGCACATGTGAAGGAGGAGGAATGAGCAACGAGGCTGCAAATGGATCTTGTCCAACTGTTTGGACCATTCCATTGGGTGCTGGGAGCGCCAAAACTGGAGTTTTATTCGCTCCAAGACCTGGCAATGCTGCGCTACCACCGCTCAACTGGGCTGTGCTCACATGTTGTCTCACCATTTCCTGATCATACATCCCATTCAACAACAACGGATCTAATCCACCCCCCATTGCTGTCTTTTGCCTAGACAAATGACTGGCAGATTCAACCAGAGTCAATTCCCAATCAGCCTTGCCAGTCTCTGCAGCTGGATTCTGCCAAGCAGAAGTCACCTCTGCTCTCCATTCAAAGGGAAAGCTTCCCACAAGCCATCTGCCTTTTGTCTAGACAAAAGACTAGCAGATTCAACCAGAGCCAATTCCCAATCAGTCTTGCCAGTCTGCAGCTGGATTTTGCCAAGCAGAAGTCACCTCTGCTCTTCCATTCGAAGGGAAAGCTTCCCATGAGCCATTTGCATTGTTTGCCCCTGGTCCAGCAAACAACGCCAGAGCAAACTTATTACCTTGATCATCAGCCGTTACTCCCTCATCCCTTAAATCCAACAAATCCCCGCTCTGTTGAATGGCAGGCTTGGAAGGTTCAGGTTCGGGTGGCAGTTGGGGAGTATAGTCCTCAGGAGCCGGCAGCACCTTGATCTCATTCATATCTGGCACTGGCTCATCCTCAGCAGGAGCTGGCTGGGCCTCTACCTTCCTCTCAGGACTCTTCATGGCCTAAGCCCTATCTCTGACAAACTCCCCCAATGTTTCCAATAATTTGCTAGTGATTTTCTGCACTTCTGGATACTCAAAAGATCTCGCCACACCTATATCTTTGCACCAGTTATAGAATCCAACCAGCTTATCTATCAGCTTCGCTGAGCTAGCATAAGCATCAAAAGCCTTTACACAGTCTTGATACTCCATATCAAAGAACTTATCCAGAAGCACAGCCAAAACCTCGCAAACATCAGCATACAACCTGAAGCTCTCCTTCACCATAGCATACAGTGCCACCAGAATCATCCTCTCATTCTTCGTCAAGCCAGTTGGCCAACAGGACAAAAACCGATCCAACAGCCTCTGCAATTGACCCATCTTCCCGAAAATCCTCTCAGGCTTCATTTCCCTAAGAGGAGTGGCATATTTCCTTTCCTGTGTCGACTCTCTAACATCACCAGACAACCTTGATCTGCGCATTCCATAATTCGGCTCATCCCGATATAATTGTGGTATTAATAATCATGCCCCCGATTTGATCCCGGGGTGATTGATGGTCATATCTATCATCTCTACCCCAAAATCTCTCAATTTCACCTCCATTTCCGCTCAGCTTCCTCTCATAAGCCATCAACTCAAGCCTCTGATCCAAGTACAGAGCATAAGTCCTCACAAAAGCTAAACGATCCCACAAACTCGAGTGGGTCACATCACGAAAATCAAACTTGTTCAACAATCTAGTCCCCCTCCTGGTAGCATACATAATTTCCTGATGAAAAATAGCATCCCCATCATTGAGCAAGCGGTGAATAAGCATCAAACACTTGAGGGCCACGATCCAATCACAGGTTTTCCCCGATCTCTTGGACACTGCAACAACACAGGCGCTAACACAACCCTGAGAATACGAGGTCAATTGGAGAATTTCCCTGATATACTTCTCAGAGGCGGGATCATCATCGTGGCTGCTAGCTTTGACAACGGCAACTTCCAGCTCAGGCGCCATATTGCTTGCAACTTTAAGCAATTCCGATGCTCGACTGATCTTTCACCACTCCAATTGCCTTGCGTATCGTGCTCGGCGCCATGGCTTGAACTCGATCTCGATCTCCCCGATATCCAACACTATTAACACCCAAGTATGATTTCAGCGCAAAAGCAAACTACAATACTTGGTAATCTTTCAACACATAATTCACAGTCAAATCCAGTAACAAAATCATGGGAAAGCAATACAATCCTTTAATCAAGGAAAATACACATTCCATATTCGAACAGGATGAATAATAAACGAAGCCTTAGACTTTTTTCACCTTACGAAAATATCAAACTCGTAGATCCGAACAGGTAATGGAAAAACAATCGATCCACCGGGAAAAAAAAATTATATATAGTGGCAACAGAAAATCAGCTAACATTTCGTGAGAGTACGGTGTGTTTCGTGTCTGCAAATTGGGTATGGTGTGACGGAAGATTGTAATTACAGGGTGGTCTTTCTCTTTAGATTTGCTATTTACATATGAATGAGGTGTCGTTAAAAGTCTTAATCAATCCCTTTCGTTGCGAGTGTCTTTATTAGTGAGGGGGATATAGAGGGATAAGTTGGGTGGAAAATGGAATACTTAAATGATTTTTTCTATTATTTACCGGGAAATGGAAATTGTTATTACCATCAGAATGATCATTTATTCCTACATCTATGATAATATGTATTTCTGTCTATAAATGAATTGATTATATTTATTAATTTTGATTATTTTATTATTATTTATTTTAATTTTTACAAGTTAACTTTTCAAAGTTAAAATAATATAAAATTGTGTAATAATATTAATTTATTTATAAATAATATAATATAAAAAAATTAAAATATCAAATAAATAATAAAATTAAGTACATAAATAAAATAAAAATAAAAATGAATGTAAAATTTTTAAAAACATAGAGATAATATGATTATAATATTAATAATACAAATAAATATAAAATTTTATCTTTTTTTTAAATATATATATATACACACACAAATCAGATAAATGAATATTAGGATAAATAATAGTTTATATAAAAATATAAAAATGAATTATGTCTAATAAAAAAAAATTAGATAATAAATATATTATTTTAATAACATTAAATTATATAAAATAATTAATAAAAATTATCATAAAATATAATATAAGAGCAAATTATATATTTGGTACCCAAAGTATACCCTCATTTCATTTTGGTACCCTTATTTTGTGAGTTACAAAGTTGATAACCAATGACAATGTTTCAAAAAACCACACATTGTGTACCTTCCGTCAAGCTTTTGTCCAAACTTGACGGAATTTAACTAACCATAATACTTTGGAGCGAAAATTATTGTTTTCTTCCTCAATTTCATTCTGCAAATATGAACTTGCCCTAATTTCTTGAACCACACTTCAATCTTTAGTAGATATATATAGAATTTCTCTCCAAATTTCCATTAACCTCTTCAATACCACAATCATGAGAAGAAATTATTGTCAATCTTCAAGCTTCAATGGATGTGTTTTCACATATCATCAAATTGGATTGATGTCTTGTAGTGGGTGTGGGATATAGCTTCTATTAAAGAACTTTTGGATGGGTATATTAATTAAATATACTATATTATTTAAATTTAAGTCATAAATAGAACAAGAATATTGAGATAACATTATAGTAAACAATAATTTGATCAAATAAAAATTAATTTAATATTTTATTTGTAGTTATCAATTATAAAAAATAATCATAATGATTATTTCATTCATTTCCTATTTTTTTGTGATACCAATCATAGGAATAAACATTTTTATACCACTCATTTCCCATCATCATTCCATTCTTAGGTTTATTTCATTCTTACATAATTCCATTCCATCATACTAATTATATCGTTATTGTTTTAAAGGATTTCAATAACGGTATCCTCTACCTTTAAAAATCACATTTAAAAGTAATATGTATAATATATGTATACTATATACAAAAGGATATACAAATATGAATATTATATATGATGTCTTATACATATATATAAATAATTAACTTCATGCATAATTATTTATAAATTATATATTTGTAAAATATGTAAGTAATGTGTACAATACATATATGTTATATGAAAACTAATATATATATATATATATTATATCATATATGGCTTATTATATTAAAACAGATTATTATATATATAATATAAAAATTGACCTTTATCCCACCCTTTTCACCCAAACCAAACAACCCCTTAAAGAAAAAAAGTTCATAACCAATATTGTAATTGTAATAATAATAATAACAGCAAGGATAATATTGTTATGATAATAATTGTGAAGAAATTAGCAAAACGTTCTGCATGCATTGCTGAAGCAGGAAGAGTCGCATTCTAATTGTTAAAACGTAGAAAGAAATAGCGACTAGGACACGTGGCGGCCTGAGGAAATAAACGGTGTTTCACTTATTAAATCGTAATCACCTTAAACACGATTTCTACTCATTTGTGAAGGCTGAAGCTTGTAACCATAATCACGTTTCACTTAAAGAAGTGCTATCTCAGAAATGCGTCTTCAAAACGGGATTAACCAACGGTTCAAGAAACTTGCAAAAATCGTTGCTGAAGGAATCAGTTTTCATGAATGAAGTGCTGATCTTTCAGTTGGCATATCTCTCTCGTTTCTAGATGGTTCTGGATGATTTCATAAATGAAGTGCTGATCTTTCAGTTGGCATATCTCTCTCGTTTCTAGATGGTTCTGGATGATTCCAAGTTTGGTGTGTAGCTTATATATAGGACTTCTTGTATACATTAGGGTTTTTACGTTTTAGCTCATTGTATAGATAGTTGTGAGAGAGGGAACAGGCTGTGTTGATCACAGTGAGTGACAAGTTTGTATTTCAAGTTTTTCTTCCTTTCTTGAATAAAGCAATCCCCCATATTTTCCCGAGGACGTAGGCATTGTAAAGCCGAACCTAGGACGTAGGCATTGTAAAGCCGAACCTCGTAAATTTCATGGTGTGTTGATTTCATTTTGAGCTCGTTCAAGTTTTGGTTTAGATTGTGATTTGTGTTGTGAGATTTCTTGAGTTGTTTGTGAGAAGTATAGCATGAAGCAAGACAACCATTTTATTTGTATGCATGAAGGAAAGGTTTGAAAGTGTGAAAATTTCGTTTTTTTTCTTAGTATAGGATAAAACTTTTCTGTTTTGATTAGATGAAAATGCAATAAATTAAAATGTTAGAAAATTGTCAAAATTGATAGAGCATCCCTTATGCTATCTAGCTTTTTTTTAAATCACAAAAACCTCTTGTATCAAAGAAAGCATCATTTGAATAAGATAAAGTCAAAAAACTACGGGACAGAAATAAATAGACCCGGTTCACTTATCACGATGAATTATATTTGTTCAAACGTAATAGCAAAGTGCGACTTCAAGTTAGTTAATTCGGTTATCTCTCAATTCTTGTTTTCTTGAGTTTCTTGTGTGCAGTTTTGATAGAGCATCTTGCGGGGCAGTTTTCTCGCTGGATACTCAATCGATTCCATTGATTCAAAGTCCTGGGAACTCTAAAATGTGGAGTTCATTTATTTAGTTTTATGTTTTCGCAAATTTTCACTATACAGAGAGATAGAGAGATAGGGTGCTAGGAAGTGAGGCTGTAGAAAGTGTTTCTATAGTTCATAGAGAGATAGAGTGCTAGGAAGTGAGGTTGTAGAAAGTGTTTCTATAGTTCATAGATTTCTGGTTTTCTTGCTTTGTAAACCTGTGATTCTTGATTTATTCTTATAGTGGAAGTGTTATACAGTGGATGTAGGCATAGTTAAGCCGAACCACTTTAAAAATCGTTGTGTGTTGATCTCTCCATTCTCTTTTTTGGTTTCAAGTGTGCATTTCTTGTTTTGATTGCATTCTTGAGTGGTTTTGTTGCTTTCTTGCGATCTATCCACTACAGTTTGGTTGAAAGAACTGACAATAATAAATTACAAGTACACTACAATAGGGTATATTATTTGGGTTCCCTAACAATAATAAATTACAACCACTCTACAGTAAAAACTCTCTATAGTAATACTCTATATAGGAATAAACTCCCTATAATAATTAAAAGTTCAAGTCCCAACTTCGGACTAGTTATAAATAAGAATAAATTCCACATTGTCATAAGTCATACATTTTTCAAGTCTCGTCTTAAGGATTTATACCTCTATATAGGAATAAATGATTAATATATTATAAAAATATTTATTAATTATATTTTTGTTTATCAAAATCAATAACATGTTTAAGATGACTTAAAATATTTATCTATAGTCGATTGTGACATCGACTTAATTTTATAAATCGATACTTGATCCTTCAATTTGCGAGTGCTCAATAGCTCGCTTGCATGTGATCCCTCTTGTTGAAGCTCAATAACTCAAGTGTATGTATTTAAATTTTCAAAGCTTATAGTCCTAGATTCATTTTTTGATTTAACTCAAGTGTATGTATTTAAATTTCTTAGTCAAAACTATTAAATTAGCTACATGAACTTGTGAGATAGATAATATACAATGTATATGTTATTTTTATATTTATATTATTTTTTATACGAAAAAATTATTTTTTTTTGTAAAACTCTATATAAGAATAACTCCGTATAGTAATATTTTTTCCCGATCCCAACGATATGACTGTATGGAGTTTTTACTCTATATATAATAACAGAAGTCAGTCTATAATCATTTCTTTTTTTAAAATAAATCTAAAAATATATATAATAACAGTAGTTACTCTATAACCGTTTCTTTTTTTAAAACAAATCTAAAAAAAATAAAATTCTGTTATTCAAATACGCAAAAAAATAACTGCTAATTCTCCCACCACTAATATGTTAAAATTAGAGAAAAGTCATTCTATAACTGTTTCTTTTTTTTAAATACGCAAAAAATAACTGTTAATTACATCTATCATCAACTTCCTTCCACCCCTATTGAATAAAAAGTAACTGCTAATCAACGTACAACTGCTGCTCAATACATAAATTAACATAAAAATAACTGCTCACATCCACTATCATCAACTACCTATACAATATAACTGTTGAATATAACATCAACGTATAAAACTACAAAACAATTATACACAAAATCATATCCATATTATTTGTTTCTAGGTTGGTAAAATACAATTCACCTACTTATTTTCTTCTGTTATTCCTTTTTAACTTTGATTAATACTATTTTGCGTTTGTATTTATAGGTTGGCAACTATTTTGCGTTTGTATTTATAGGTTGGCAAAGAAGCAGCAGCATAATAGGACTCTTCAATTTAATCAAGGTCATCAATCTTTCGAAAACAAAATCATATGCATATTATTTGTTTTTAGGTTGGTGAAATACAATTCGCCTACTTATTTTCTTCTGTTATTCCTTTTTAACTTTGATTACTACTATTTTGCGTTTGTATTTATAGGTTGGCAAATTTATAGGTTGGCAAAGAAGCAACAACATAATAGGATGGATTATTTACCTGCGTGTTATGAGATAATATTTAATATTTAATTTCTTTATTGCATGTTTATTATGGTGGATGATTTACAGATTTGTTTGAAATTTTATCGAGTTCTTGGATGAATGAAATTCCTATATTTTATTTATTTTATCAGTTCTTACATTTGTAGACAACCTGCATCATCAATATTAAGATGAAATAGAATAAACTACATAGTAAACATGTGATTTTGATAGAACATTTATGATATTAATAATATAGTTATTTACTTTTCAATTTATCCTCAAATAAAAGAATTTAAAAATAGATACGATTTATTTCTAAAACTACTTATGAGTAAAATGTTGAATTGCAAAATTTATTCTCAATATGTTAAATGTTATTATAATGATATTCTAAATTAGTAACATAGTTTATTACGTAGTCAAACATATAATGAACATAATTTTTTAATAATTAAATATCCAAATTAATTTATATAAGATTTATTAAATATCCTAAATACTTGATATACAAATTTACTAAATACCGTAAATTCTTGATTTATATAAGATTTAGTAAATATCTGTTTCATATATTCTTAATATACAAATTAACAAATACCAATGTTCCTTGATATTAAAATTTACATCCTCAAATCATCTCAATAAGAAAAATTAATATTTACATCCTCAAAATTAAAATTTATATTAATATTAAGATTTATATCCTCAAAAACCACACTTCGATATAATTACCATTTATTTCGATTAAAAAAATTATATTTAAATCCTCAAAATTAATATTTACATTGATATTAAGATTTATATCCAAAAATGCTGCAATATAACTATAATTCATCTTCATAAGCATAATTAATAATTACATCCTCGCAAAATACGCTCATCCTCATAAGAAAAAAATAAGATTTAGATTATATTCCTAAAAAATTCCATATATATACCTCCCCATATATATACCTCCCATTCATCGTCATATATATAGCTCCCGTTCATTCTCATAAAAAAAAATTAAGATTTACATCCTTAAAAAGGACTACAATTTATCTTAATTAGAAAAATTCGTAAAATCAATACCAAATGAAGATTTACATACATTGATATTACACTCAATTTAAATTTATCGTATTATGCAACTAATCAATTATTTTAGTTTGATAATCCATTTATTTTGTTTGTTTTTCGTAATTTAAATCGATCTAATTATTATAAATATAAATTAAAATAATATAAATATAAACTATATAAAAAATAGATAATTTTTATATTTAATTCCGTGCATCGCACAGGTGCACTGCTAGTTATAACAAATAACAGCAACAATTCGAGGTTAGATCATGAGGTATGTATCTTGTTAAAGTTTAAGTTATTTGATATTATATTTATTTGATACTTTTTCCTGTTTTTCAAGTTACTTGAGCACATGATCGAGGAATTGGACTTCTTCATGCCTGATTTGGGCCGTAACAAAACAAAAGGCATTATCAGCGAAAACGAGCGACACTGGCACCTTATTTTGGGTAAGATCAGAAATACATTCTTACCTGAAAAAATAAGAAAACCTTAACAACACATTCTTACCTGAAAAAAAAAATAAGAAAACCTTAACAACACATTCTTACCTGAAAAAATTGGAGTTACAGTGCTTTGATCTTCAAGAAATGGTGGCGCTTAGTAGTTATTTTTATTTTCTTTTTGGACATTTTTATATTTTAAGTAGTTATTTCGTTTCCTTCTTTTGTCGATTTTTATATTTTAAGTAGTTATTTTGTTTCCTTCTTTTGTCGATGTATCGACGATTTATATTTTAGGTAGTTATTTTGTTTCCTTCTTTTGTCGATGTATCGATGTTATTTATATTTTAGGTAGTTATTTTATATCCTTCTTTGTCAATGTATCGACGTTATTTATATTTTAGGTAGTTATTTTGTTTCCTTCTTTGTCGATGTATCGACATTATTTATCTGAGTGGAATGGAACGCAATCCTCAATTGAGGTATTATCTTCTTCTCACATGTGTATTTTAAAATATTTAATAGAATATATTACTTTACAGTCAATCGAGAGGGAAGTTTCGAATGGTGATGATTTAAAAAAAATAGAATATATATCTAGCAATATATAAAATATTATAACTAACATTAAGCATATATTGAATTTAAAATTTCAAATAAAATGATATATTTACAACAAATATAGAGATAAACTACTATTATATACATCATAACCCATCATTTTTTAAATATCTATTTTACAAAGACTAAGATACAATATCAAGATATTTGATTAATGCATGTGTTTCGCAAAATTTTGAAGAGATTTAAGTGAAATTCTTTTTTTTTTCTTTTGTATTATGAATTTCTTATATGTATTTATTAAAATTATGAAAGAGAATTAAAATAATTAAAATTAACACACTTGCTTGTCTTAATGAATAACTATGTATTATCTACCATGCACTAATTAATATCATAATAAAAAAAAATCAGCAGCATCTTTAATGCAGTAATTAATATCATCATAAAAAAAACACGTTAGCAATGTCTTTTATTTATTTTCGATATATATGACAATATCAGATATATATCACAATTTTATACATATTCTCAATTAAAATAATATATTAACGATATTTTCAAACATATTTCCGATATATTATGATATTTTGATCGAATAAAAAAACAGTATGATATTATATCAGTGTTTCAATTTTTGCAATATTTTCATCTATGCATGACCCAAAATTTTAGGATTTTTAATGACTTAAATGTTTGCTCTAGAAATCCTTATATTTTTGGTATTCTCTCAGTGAATTTTATAAATTTTAAGGGAAAAATTGGACAATTAAAGAAGATGATGTGACATCTGGATCAAGATCTCCAAAATTTTGGGAGTTATATAACTAAAATTAGTTTTCTGTTAACTTGATCTGATTGTTTATGAAACATGACTAAAAATGAGTTTTCCCAATTATTTTAAGGGGATGTAACGTTATAATATTATTGTATATATAACAACAATGTAGCAGCATGTACCTTTGAATGCATGATGTGTATTGTAGTAAATTAAAATATGTATTTTGAAATGAGAGCTAGGAACATTTTTAATGTTGTGGTTGTAAGTATTTAGGAACATGCATTACTGAAAGAGGCATACATTAATATATGTAAACAAGATCGGTGCTCTATTTTTTTGGAAAAAGACATATTCTTTTGATTTTCACATCACTCTTATAAGTAGTGTAATAATGTTATATTGCATGTGTAACATATATAAGATTCCAACAGCATAGTATGATGTTGTATGTGCCATCAAGAGAGATTTTGGTGTGTAAGAGAGAATTTAATATTTTTCTTGTGCTGCTCAAGGATCAAATTATGCCTTATAAGATTGTTTCTTATTTTTGTGTTTTAAGATATACGAGGTTTAAATCACGCACGTGAAGATCAATTCAAATTAAAGAAAGAAATAATACAAATACTTTAATATAACATTTTTATATTAGAGTTTTAATTATAATGAGTTTTTATAAGACTTTGAATTAGTTAGGATTCTAATATAAAATTATTTAAGTATGAAAATTCTAAATTACTATTATATTCTTAAATAATAATATTTGATAGAGATATATGCAGCAATTCATATTTTGTAAAAAATATCCACACTTTTATATATGTAATAATATATATAATTTCAGATCAAAATAGGGAGAGGTTAATAATAATTCTTGATAGAAAGGGATGATTTTTTTAGTTTGTGTTTGAATATGTGAGGCGGAAAAGATAGCTGGATAATTGGAACCTGTATATGGGTCTATGTATTTACAAGGATAATACGATATTAATATATATTGAATGTTATAATGGAGATGTTAAAGCATACACATTGAATAATTTTATACAAGGATAACTTGAGTCTTTTGTTGCGTCACCAACATCATCAATTGCCACCTAATCAGAAAAATCGCTCATATTGAATAACTTACCAATTTTTTTAACATTAATACAAATTATAAATAAATTCTTATTGAGACGAAAAAGGATTTCGCATATTTTTGTATTCAAGCAATTACGATTAAGTAAGAAAAAAGCAAAATACTCTATCCAATCAGATCTGGTCAATCAGAGTTCACCAAGCTCAACTTCATTGTTCTATATTTTCGGTTGTTTTATTCGATTTTGACTAAGTCGTCCATTATTTGAATCTACACGTCAATATTTGTAATGATAATAAATATAATTGTGAAATTTTAAAAATATATACATTCCATAATTGAAATGCATGCAAACATTTTTAAAATAAAATTCTTATTGATAACGTTGCGAACTATATATCCTTCTCAATTCCATAACATTTCGATATAATCAGAAATAGTGTAAAAGTTACCAATTTATATTGTATGGCTTCATCCTTAGCCGTTAAATAAAATAAAAATAAGAGAATTGTTTAAAATACATAGTTTTGATAAATACATGTAGATATGATATGAGCTGAATTGACATATTGCAAAACTTGAAATTGAACAGCTTAAAACTCCAACTTAAATGTTAAACTTGAAAAACTTAATTAGCCCAATTCAAATATTACTTGTATAAATAACTTAGAAACTTCTTTTTACACCTTCATCACAATTATATAGGTTGTCATTCTCTTTGTTTTATATATATATATATATATATATATATATATAGTTTCTAAATTAATAAGCTTTGTTAGCTTATACCAACTCAGTTAGGGATGGCAACGGGGTGGGGTGGGGTCGGGGGAGCAATTCCCATCTTCGTCCCCGCGTTCGCGGGGAATCCCCGTCCCCACCAGCTTCGTGGGGAAAATTCTCCCTCCGCCCACCCAACAAAGTCAACAAATAAATAAAAAAGATCTTTATAAATCATATCAAACAATATCCGTCTTCCAATTTTACTTTCGACAAGGTTACTAAATTTTAACTCATCAAACAAGTTTTAAAAAATAATACACTCTCAAAATCCATGTAACAAATAAACATCAATCAAGGTTGAAACAGAACTAAAAAATGCAACAAGCAGGAAACAACAAAACCTAACCTAGTCAAATTAGATGAGTTGCGAATAATAGCTCCACCGAAAATGCCTTACAAAAATTAGAAGATAAAAAAAATGTAAACAAAAATCAAAAACTACATAACTACATTATCAAAAATACATGAAATTATACCTGCAAGAAGAGTCGACGAGGACGGTGGTCGGCGGTGAGAGAAGTGGTATGTGACTGTGATTTAGAGAAATGAAAGTTGGGGAAGATATATATATAATATAATATAAATATAATTTCGTGGGGTTCCACGGGAAACCATGGTTACAATAAGATCTATATTTGCAAATAGAGAAAGAACCTTAAAGGAGACCCTTCTTTTTCTTTTAAATAATGCATTCTAGAAGAGATCATTCTCTTTTGTAGAAAGTTTCGCCCCGTCGTAGCAAACCTACATGTTCGCAAGATCGTAAGGTCGAATCCTTCCTTACAATTGACTTCAGGAGGTCCTTTGGTTTCCCATTTGAGTTACGCAAATGACATCATTCTTTTTACCAGGGCTTACATTTTTTTCACTTCGTTCAAATAAGAGTTGTACCCGTACGGTATTCCTTTCATTCTTCCTCTGTGTTGTTTACGGAATCTGGTTCTTTTGGGGTTCTAGTTGATGGTTATTTCTGAATTCCATCTCTACTACAGAACTTGAGAGTGTGCAGCGTGCCAGGTAGGAAATCATTGATCAAATCTGACTGGGCGGGGAGGCGATACTAGTTATCAGGTCAGAGAGAGGCCTGGCCCGTAAGCTGGCCCTCTTAAAAAGATACTCACCCCGTTTACTAAGCGGGCTCATAGTCCAAGCCTCTTGGTCCGAGGAATTCGAGTACCAATCCGGTCCATGTGCTGGCTTGGCATGGAAGGCTACCCAATAAGTCTTTTTCGCAGCTTGGTTTGCGTAAGCTCAATGTTTAGGGCAGGGAATGCGATCGCCGTCCCGTCCCGCCAATCGGAACAAAAATTACCCCCATTCTCATCTCCATGAAAATATATTTTAGGGAATTTCCACCCGATTTGGAACAGATCCACACGATGAATCGTGCCCTACTGTCATTCCTAAACTCAGTGTTAACTTAATTAACTTAGAAAAAAATTAATAACTTAGCAGTCGCATTAGACCATGTTTATCAACAATCATACACAACTCAACCTCTTAATAAAAAATTCATTTCTCTATCCTCCACATACACAACCTACAACACAACCTAACTTTTACAATTTTCACATTTTATCAATAACATCAACCCAACCTATAACAATTATTAATTTAATGATTTAATAATTATATTTTTTTTAATCAATTTTTTTATTATTTGAATTATGTACGAAATATATTAAATTATATGATATTCCAAATTCATAATTAAAAATAAATATGACCAACTTAAAATAAGCTACAATCTCAATAACAAAAATAAAATTATAAGAATTGAAATACAAAATTATTGTTACATAAGTCAAGCTACAAATTGATAAGTAAAAAACAACAACGCAAAAGATGAAAATTGCATATTTAATTATCGGTGCCGAATTTTTACCATATATGTTCAATTAAGTCATTTTCTAGAGCGGTGTGAGCTTTTCTGTTGCGAAGTTGCTCTCAAACAAGACAGGGGCGTCGAAGAAATGCAAAACGAGCTTGTAAAACTCTAAATGCTCGCTCGACATCTTTTCGTACCGCCTTTTGGTGTTGAGCGAACAACTTGTATTTTCTGATTATTGGAAAAGTAATTTACTTAACAAATGTAGCTCATGAAAAATATATTCTATCAGTTAGATAATATGTCATATTGTACTCCCTACCATTCACGACATAACTAACCTTTGGTGCTCGATCTTCTAAAACATCATTAAAACTGAAGATCGGTGGAGTACGCTAATATCATTGAGTGAACCTGGTGTTCCAAAGAAAGCATGTCATATCCATAAGTCGTATGATGCAACAACTTCCAAAACGATTGTTGGTTTTCCACTTCTCCCTCCATATTGTCCCGCCCATGCAATTGGATAATGTTTCCATTCCCAATGTATGCAGTCAATACTGCATATCATGCCTGAAAATCTATGTTGTTCTCCGATATGGAGTAGTTTTGCCAAATCTTGTTCATTAGGCTTTCTAATGTACTCGTCACCGAAGCAAGAAATGACGTCTTCTACGAAATTCATGAGAGATTATCTTATCACAATTACACTCATTCACAAGTATACATCAACAGTATCTGCTGATGTCCCATACGCCAACACTCTCATAGCTCCAGTACATTTCTGTAATGGGGAAAAATCTTGTCTACTAGTGGCATTAGGCCTCTGTTGAAAATATTTGTCATTGGCAGTAACAGCCTCCATGATATGGAGGAATGCTGATTTTCGTATGCGAAATCTACGTCGAAAGATCTCAGGAGGATACTTCGGGTTATCAACAAAATAGTCGTTCATCAAACGTTCATGACCAAACTCGCGTTGTCTTTCATAATATCTTCTTTTAGCTCTAGGAGTGGGATCTTCTTCGTTCAAATTAAAATTGTTTAAAAGCAAATCCTCGGCTATGCGATCTACGTGGCGATTCTGATAAGCAACATGGTCTTGCCATTCATCAAATGCAGTAAAGAAATGATCGAAACTTGAATAGTTATCTAGTGATTGATTTTCATTGTGAGATATTTTGGGAAGTGGAATGAATAAAATTATTAAATATGAAAATTTTCTTCTGAGATGATTGAAATGATAAGAGAATATGAGGAGATATATATATATATATATAGTGATCAAAAATAACAAATAAGTGCCACCAATCAATAATCCACTATTACATGTTTTTTCCATCCACTATCAATAATGATAAACATGTCTCACCAATCAATAATCCACTGTTACCACTGTTTTTCCATCCACTATCCACTATCAATAATGACAAACATGTCTCACCAATTAATAATCCACTATCACACGTCTTTTTCATCTGCAATCCACTATCAATAATGACAAACATATCTCATCCACTATCCACTATCAATAATCCACTACACGTCTTCTGTAAAGTGATAATTCACATGGTGCAAAATGACAAGTGTATGTAACAAGTGTATGTGACAAAGTGACAAGTGCATGCGATAACTTTTGACAAAGTGACAAGTGCATGTGAATTCTGCAAAGTAACAGGTGCGTGTAACAACTTTTGATAAAGTGACAAGTGCATGTGACAAAGTGAATAAATACTAATTAGAATAAAAATTACAATTCGATTTAACAAAAATAACACTAATAAAAAAGATTACAAGACAATATTAAAACACATGACATCAAATAAAAAAACTTACAAGATAATACTAAAATACTACTTAAACAATGCCAAAGAGATGATGTTTCATCTCTTCTTCATCTTGGAATAAGTTGTCATTGGCCAACAAAGCCATCAAAAGAGAGTGTTTCATCTTCATTTTCTCTATTTCCATTTTCTCTCTTCCCAATATGTTGAGCACTTGAACTTCACTATCTCTAGTGAGTCTTAATGCACGAAGTTCTGCAATAACCTCAGATGAAGACTCTGATGTCTTACCTTTTCCTTTCTTATTTTTCACTTGATCTCTACCTGTAGAACGTGAAATAGTTGAACCACTACCGTTTGGAGTTTCTACATTAGTGGGACTGAAATATTCACCATCTTTACTGGTCCTGGTTCTCTTTGTACTGCCACCACTTTCTTCGTTACCATCTTCATTATAAGCACGACTTCTTGAACCTTAATCAAATTTTATTTCCCACTTGAGAATTTTACTCATAACTTCATTAAATACATGCAAATCAGTGAACTTACCATCGTATAATTGATGGACTTCTTTCTCCACATCGTGTTGGCTCATACCACTTCTTACTCGACGATTAGCTTCAATGTTAGCAGCAATCCACATTTGGGCATTTTTATTAAGTCGTGTGAAACGATCTTTTAGTGATTCTATATTTCTTTCATTCATTTCTCCTGAATTTTCTCTTCGAACTTCTTCATATATCTTATGGATTTTCCCCCAAAACGAGCCAGTCCTTTGAAATATGTCTTGTTTTTTATCTTCGCTAACGAAGATTCAAGATGACATTAGGGCTACATCTTCTTTCACATTTCAAGTACTTTTGGACACCCTTTCATTTGTATTCTGAAACAAATTGATAGAGATATTTTGCGATGGTTGAGCTTGTTCAGATGTAGGAATTTGATTTAGATTCGGAGATAATTGAGGAGTTTGAGAAAAATTTAAGTTTTGATAGTCTTCGGTGTTAAAAAAAAGACTGAAAATTTTGATAGTTTTGGGAGTTTGTATAATCCGAATTGTTTGAAAAAAAAATTGGGTTATTTGGATCCATAATAGAATTTAGGAGAAATAGTAGAATATGATATAAATTATGCAAGATTAGGAAATATAGTACACAAAAGAGATAATTTGAGATTGTAATTCAAAATGTATCAATATTAGTCTTTATTTATAGAGAAAAAAATTCATAAATTTTAGTATTTTTTTTATAGATAATTGAATGTGTAAAAAATATAAACGAAATTAAACGAACGAATCATAACATGCCACATGACAATATCCATATCATGTGGCAATATTGTGGATGATAAATTCACCTTGAAAGAGATGCACAAACCGAGTAATTGACCACCCCAATTGTAAAACCTCACATCTTTTTTTTTAATATTAAAATAATCATAAATATGTTATATAACACTCCAATAAAGATCCGTCATACCGCACATGCAGGTCACGTGCCTCGACGATCTGCATAAAAATTCTTCACTGCACTTGATCCAGAGATTTAATAGAATTTCAAAATTTCAGTATGATTCTCCCGCTGATCGCAACTAGTTGCAGATTAAGCTCAAGGAAACCCTAAACCCTTTGAGTGAATTCGAGATAATGGCGGCGAGTTCCGCAACTCCGGCCGACGCCGACAAACCGGTTATCGTTAGGGTTAAGAGAAAAGCTAAACAGTCTGCCCTCGATGCGTTCTGTAAGTGCTTCTTGTAGTTTAGAACCTTGTTTTCGGATTTTGGGCGTAGTTTTTCTTCTCATTTCTTTCGATCAGGGCTGGAAATCCATGAGAGGCCATTAAAGCGACCGTTGCTCGATTTTGGAAAGCTAGCGATATCTGATGCTTCTTCAAGTAGAGGTATGTTGAATTTCGGGTTTTCGGTCGAGCATTTTCTTTTTCTGCCATATTTGGCTTCTCCTTGTTTTTTTTTTTTTTTGGTAAAAATTTGTGGTGATTTCTTGAATCAGTCGTTCTGCAACATGTTTATCAAGTTTTACAGATTGGATATTGTTAGTTGTGCACTAAAGTGAATTGTGAGCTCTTCATACATAATATTTCTCATTTCCAATGATCAACTGTTAATCTATTACATTTTTAAAGTAAGTAATAGAAGAATTTAGGGCTGTTTCGAAATCAGTCATAGGTGGTCAGTTCTTCTTTTATTTATATATTTTTATTTTTATTTTTTATGATTAAATGGAAAATAAAAGAACAACATCACATACACAAGAGTCAGGCCTCATTAAAACCTTAATATAGGAAAATCCAGTGGGAAAAATCCATATTAAGGAAAAAGAGTATCATGCCAAAATGAACAAACTAATGAAATCTATAATATTCATGACCAGAAAAATCAAGAAATATAATATAATTAATCTCCTTCAGAGCTGCATCCCACCATTGGAAGTCCACCTTCATCTTTGATAGCACACCAGCAGCTTGATTCCCCTCTGTGTTTATGTGAGAAACTCTAAATTGAATCTAGCATATTGGTGGTCAGTAGTTTCCTGGAGAAGGATAATCTGTCTCTTCTCTGTTGGACAGCCCTAGCATAGCCCAATTTTAATACTGGTAGACAAGACTAAAGATGTTGATGAGATATTTTTGATGGTAGGGTACCTATGTCCAAAAGATGGAAAAGTGTCCATGATATTGTTGTCTCCATTAGCTTATTTGTAAAAAAATTATATCAAAGAATTGAAGCGATTTGCTATTACAACAATTTGTTAATTTCTTTTGACATTTAAATTTCTGAAAATACTTGGCCCCCACATAGTTAGATCCTCCAAATTCATTAAGTTAGGTTGGTGTTATAAGTTCATTTGATAAAATAGGAATGGCACAGAGAAATCAGTATAATCCCTCATTAATGATGGCAGTAACAGACATGGGTGGACATTTGAAATTAACTTTACTTTTTAATGCCACCGAAGGCTTCTTCATATTTTTGAATTTTTGTTTTAAAAAATGAACTCCCAACTAAGTGCGAAACAAGTCTATAAAGTTTCCATGCTTTTTAAACCTTTCAAGGTCTTTCATCCTTACATAGTTAATAGTTAGTTCAGTTGGTTTCATTGGTTAAGTTACACATCTATAAACCTGATTCTAGGTTGTCATGTCATTTCTTCTATAAATGTTAAGACTGCTATGCATATTTCAACCTAGCTATACATTTTGTAGGAATTGCTAATGGTTCTTCTGTTTTACATGTTATAGTGGAGAAATTGAACATAAAGAAGATCCTGGTGCGACATGTGGAGACAGTTACTAGCTCTAAGGAGACATTTGAAGTGCTCCGATCCTTTATGGTCTGTTAATCTGTTTATTATGTGTACATGCTTGTAGAAACTAGTGTTCTGATTGTGTGGGTTGTTATTTCCCTTTTTAGCAATCCATTCGTTCTATCTAGTGATCTTACAGTTGCATAATTATAGAATTATCTTTCTTGACTTGTAGTACCTATTAATGGTTCAATAAATTAATTATGTTTGAACAGCCTAATTCATCTGGTGAGTTCACATCCAAGAATAATGAAGAAAGAAGGCAAAGTTTGAAGACTGTTAATGTAAGTTCTCACTTCTCCCTCACCTGTCTCTCGCCTTCCATGTACTCATAAGCTTCTTCCCTTGTGTCCCTACTGCCTGCTTTTAGTAGTGCCAGAGTCTATCTCTGATCTTGCAATTACTGTTTCCCCATGATGAGCTGCTTGAATATCATGCTGCCATTGTACTTTTTTGATGTCAATAAAACTTTACTTTTTTTAATATGTTTATGGCTGCTTAAAGTGAAAACTTGTTATTTAATATTTGTATGTGGGTAAGTTAAAGAGTTACTAACTTTCAGTCCTAATGTAATATCTGCAGAAACATGATCAGTTGATCAAGGCGAAACAGAGGCAAGAGGTACAGTACAGTTTAGATTTGTAGTGTTGATGTTTAGCTATTGTTATTCTTTTATTAGTCATGGGCCCCAGTACTTATAATTAAACGAATGAAAAGTCTCTGAACTTTGTGAATGTGTGTATATGGAATTCATTTACTATGCTGATGGCCTAACTCTCAGCCTTTTGCTATAAAATTTATAAACATGGAGGCCATTGTTGCATTTTGGTCCACTTTTTAAGAGTTTGTGTGTGTGCTGCTGCTGCAGGGTGTAATTTTTATTTGTGGAGTTTACTTCCATTATTCTTGCAATGAAGTACTTTAGTTTCCGTCTGGTTGTGACCCCAAGTGGCTGCTTGCTTATGGTTTTACTTCCATTTTTCTTCTGAAGTGATAGTCTCTTACCACTCATTATGGAGGGATTACATAATGTTTTGTTTAATATGTATCAATGGTTTTCATTCTTTAAGGTTCTATCAAGACATGCTCGTTTTGAGCAAATATGGAAAAGCAGGAAGGGGAAGAAAGATGCTTCAGAGGATGAAGCCATATATGATATGTGCAGACTCTATGATGTTGTTAGGGTTGATGTTGAGGAGCACGTGGACGAGGTGCAAAATGAGAAGTAGTACTCTTTCACAAGTCATGGTTTTGCATCATTACTTAAGCTATGATACATATTTTAATAACCTTAATCTTCGATCAGAGATACAGAGTTGGATGATATCAGGATGATGGCTGAATATTTGCCTCTCCTGAGAGAAGTTTTGCCAACTGCTGCTGAGGAAATAGAATCTGATATTCAGGATGTTATGTCCCAAAAACAAGGTCTGGCTCAATCATCTTTCTTTTTTCCAGTGTAGTAGGTGTTTGTACATTGATGGTTCTGTTCCATGGAGCTTTTCCCTCCCAGGGTGGGTGTTTTGGTGGGTGGGGGGGGGGTGTTCAGAATCTGGAATACCTTTTTATTTTGAAAAACAAAATAGCTACATATTAAAAATTACAAGCAATACATATGTCACCCTGCTGTCACAAGTATCTGGAGCTTTTCTTCATATAGCATCCTCTCTTTCATAGTTATTCGCTGTGCAGCTGAATATGGCTGGAACGTCTGATGTCGTTTTGTTGTTCTTCTGTTATGGGATTTTTAGTTGTTAATATTCTGATTGTTATGCAGCAACTTCGGATGGTTATGTATATGATTTCTATGCTATTAAGGAGGATGTCGGAGAGATGGAGGCTGATTCAACCGGTCTATTTCCTTTGTAAGCCTTCTTGTCAAATTGCCTTCTTCATTGTGGTATCACTACTACAGATTTTACTTTATATAATTTAAGACAATATGCTACTGGATCAGAGTTCAAGTAGATGACCTCGATGATGATTTCTATGATGGCCCAGATGATTCAGAATGTGAAAGTGATGATTCCAATGGTGCTCTCTCTCTCTCTCTCTCTCTCTCTCTCTCTCTCTCTTAAAAATCAAGACATAAATATTTACATGTGTCTTGAAATCTCAGCGGAGGACAATCCCCGGAATGATTATCCGGATGACGAGGTGTTAGACGATGAGGATGAAGTGACAAGCAAATCATCTGATGAGGATGAAACAAGCAAATCATCTGATGAGGAATCAGAGGGTGAGAGTAAAACTTCTGGAGGCCAATCTGAAGAGCTGGAAAGTGGAAGTCGAGTATCATATGAGCACGGGAACGAGAAATTAGAGCTGGATGACTGGTCAGACAATGGAAATCAATTCTTTGAAGATGATTTGAATTCTGAGGGAGATGATTGGTGAGGAAGAATGGAGGCTACTTGTTTTGGATTCCTCAACTGCTTTGTTCACTCATGTGTTAATATTAGATTGTATTAACTTTCTGAAGACTTGGTGCATCCTTGTGCATTCAGTTTATAGTACTATTGTTTTGCCATGGAACACTTTTACAGGAACCTTGAACTTGAACATCTAGTTTTTTAAGCAAAAACTTTCTTCACATTTATTCTCTATATATTCCATCATTTATCTTAGATATGCTATAGTATGGTATTAATAATGTGTCTTTATGTATATAAATGATATTATCATTATCATTATCATTAACAGTATACTAATATTATTGATCTGGTGGGATAAAAAGAATGAGTGAAAGACTGATGAAATTGTGAGAGGAATGATTGCTGTGAGCATTTTCATCACTTGCAGCAGTTGTGTGGTGAAATCTGTCCCATAAAAATGAAGTGGTGGACAATGTGTATATTTGGATGATCTTTTATTATAAGCTTCAATCCTTATACATACACAAAAACTCGTATGAAATTGTTTCGTGGTTATAACTATATGATTAATTGTAGACACCTCATATTCATTTTCACAAATCAATTCCTATTTTTTGGATTGTAGATTTATTCATCTCACAGAATTAGATTCTTGAAACGATCTCACAAAAGTCATACTCTTTTATTTATGTGTTTATCCTAAATTTCAAAAAATATTCAAGTTATTAAGTTAGGTGGTACTATAAGTAATGTTCACCAGGCTGTAATAATCTTCTACATCCTTATCAATCAAGCTTCCATGGGATAAGATTAATCATTGTTGTTGATACTAGGATTTAAGTGTGGTCACATTCCATTTATTAACATCTCCTCTATCATCATAATTATTTCTGAACAAACAAAATAAAAAACTATACAATAAATTATGTAAGCTGTAATTGGGAAAAGTCACTAATAATCAATCACTTATTAACACTCGTGTTATTCAAGAAATTCATTTCATATATGAATAATTCAAAAAGGTAACATTAATTCAAATATATATCGATGATATTATTGAATATGAACCTGTAATTTAAAAATTGAACCATAAACATAGTTATGCGTTTCATGATGGTGAAGCAAGGTGTCAATGATAGTGCTTTCTACTCGTTTTGCCATTTATATGAAGAGCAAAGTTAAGTTGTGTGTGGAGCCATGTTTTTCCAAACCTCGGAAAGTAAGGTCCCCTGTCTTAATTGCTTCCAATCCCCCTTTTTTTTTTTTTGGTTTTATTTATTAATTTTTTTTTCTGCTTCAATGATTTCTGGTGCACTACTCAGAGTGCTTGAAGTCCAGTGTTGTCAAATCAAGTAACTTCCCAAAGTTAAAGTAACAAAACAATTAAGTCAGTCCCCAAAATTAAGTTTTATTTCATTTTCATGTGACAAACATGTCAAAGTAGGTAAACTTTCTCTTCAACCTTCGCAATGAATTAATTTATTAATCTATAAAATCCCTTATCCATTGCAAGCTCCAATATAGGTTGCATTACTATCATTCTAAATATATAATTAGGGCAACGCCCACGAACCTAAGAACAAAATAACTATCAAATTATATATAAAAATATTTGTTTTCTTATATTTTGAGAAGTAGAATCATCAATAACATTTTTAAAACTAAGTTTTGTTAACATCTACTTCTAATAAAGCCCATAAAGTCTTACACGAAGCCTCTGGTGAAGCCTTGGTGTACAACACCACACATTTTTGATTAGGATTAAGATTAGGTTTTGAATTATCAAAACGTGGAGTACATATGTTCATGATCATTTTCGTATTTAATTATTGCGCACCCATGTTAAGTTTATATACACTCATACGTACAAACATACACACTTAAATATTATTGAGATTTTAAAATTTACATACACGTGTGAAATAGATATATCTCAACCATCACCAAATTAATTCCTATAAATTGATGCTTATATTTCACCACCATTCTACAAGACAAGTGGATTTCCCCTCTTGATGGCTCCTAATGGCAAAACACCACCATTTTCTCTCACCTCAAAAACCATGGAGCTTGTCAAACCCAGAGAGCCCACACCATTTCAAACCCTTTCCTTATCCACCATAGACAACGGTCGCAACCTTGAAATGATCTGTCAAACAATTTATGTATATCGAAATACCAATCATGATTCGACACAATATCAATCTCCTTCCGACCCTGCCGTTATACTCAAACTAGGCCTTTCCAGGGCCCTGGTTTACTACCACCCTCTGGCAGGGAAACTCAAGAGACAGGCCAATGGAAAGCTTCAAATCACTTGTAATGCTGATGGTGTGCCTTTCGTCGATGCAACCACAGATTTCACCCTGGATTCTCTCAATTATCTTGACAGGATCGAAGCTGAAACTGCTCAGGCTTTGGTGTTCGATCTTTCGAGTGAAAGTGAGCATGGCTATCACCCTCTTCTTCTCCAGGTTACCAAGTTTTCTTGCGGAGGTTTCACTGTTGGTATGGGCCTGTCTCACTCGGTCTGTGATGGGTTCGGTGCGGCTCAGTTCTTTCGAGCCATGGCTGAGCTGGCAAGTGGGAAAATCGAGCCCACGATCAAACCTGTCTGGGAAAGAGAAAGACTAGTTGGCATTCCTATAGATGGAAATCTCCAGCTTTTCGATGTCACTTCCTTAACCAAATCTCCGTTCCTCCCTGCCAAAGAAGTCTCTCACGAATGCTTTCATATCGATTCAGAGACCATAAAAAGGCTCAAAATTCACTGGTCTGCTGAGTCAGGCGACGAGGCTTTCACTACTATAGAAATCCTGGGTGCCTATGTCTGGAGATCAAGATTCAGGGCTCTGAAACAGAACCCTGAAGGGACAACAAGTCTCCATCTGGCAGTGGGGATTCGAAGCCTGATGAACCCCCCATTGCCAGATGGATACTATGGCAACGCTTTCGTATCAGCTCGTGCTGTAATGACCGGGGATGAGCTGGACAATGAGCCCTTGTCCAAAGTTGCCAGGCTGATCAAGCAAAGCAAGAAAGCAGCTTCCAAGGCTGATAACATTCAAGAATGGCTGAATTTCTTAGAAGGGTTCATGCGAGATGACAGGACGGTCGACGACAGTGGAGCATCCATGGTGCTGACAGATTGGAGGCAGCTGAAGCTGATGGAAGAAATGGATTTCGGGTGGAAGGGATCGGTGAATATGATCCCAGCTCCATCGAAGATGATTGGGTTCTTGAGCTTGTGCGCATTTCTGCCAGCAAACAAGGTGAATCCATCCATGGAAGGTGGGATCAGAGTGCTGGTTTATCTGCCTCCAGCTGCAATGCCTCTCTTTAAACAAGAAATGGACGCTCTCAAGATCATTGGCACACCCAATCAAAGTTGATATGCTTTATTTAGTTTTTGTTCTGGATTTAGGAATACATTTGTGAAATTTATGTGTGATGAAATTGTGGATGACAAAGGTTTGTTCTGCTTCATCTGTAAAATCTGAGCTTGTGAATAGTCAAAATTGTGGTTTTAATGAAGTGGAAATTATAATTTAGTGTAAGAGTGGTATTTAATGCGTATAAGTAGAATTGGCTTGTGTTTAATTAGTCTAAACTATATTGCTTTATTTTTAGGATTAATTTTCGTTATTGAGAAAATAAAATAGATTTATGACTTTTCTAACCTTAAATTATAAAAATGCCAATTATGCATCAGAAAAATAAATTACCCCACCCATAAAAACATATGATTTATATCAATCATAAAAAAACATGATTTCTAACTGATTTTGTAACACATGAACATCAATATCAGTCGTCTGAAATGTTAACATTTTAAATTGATTTCAAACTTTAAGATCAGTTTCATCTCAAGATTCGAAATTAGCAATTAAAGCTTGACATTTTAAATTAATCTCAAATATCAAAATTTGACGATTGATGAAAATGAAAAAAAAAAAACATACGAATATACATTATTTATGTATATAATACATTTTCGGTATATATCTATTATTTATTACCTATATAAAAATGTGAATATTTCTTACAAAATATAGATTGTCAAATATATTTCTATCAAAAATTATTATTTAAAGTTACAATAGTAATTTAAAATTTTCATACTTAAATAATTTTATATAAAATCCCAACTAATTCAAAATTTTATAAAATCTCATTATAATTAAAATTTTAATACAAAAATGTTATATAAAGTATTTATGTTATATTTTTCTTTAATTTGAATTAATCTCCATGTATAAATATATGTAATCTGAAATTCGTATAAATATAAATCTCAATACTAGTGTTACGAAACTGGATATTTTTTGATCGATAGTCACAAGCGTGTAGCGTGTGGGGAATGGGTGAAGAGGACTTTGACCATATTCGTCTTCATACATGGCTACGTTTTTTTCCATTCTTTATATTTTACTTCTGTCAAAAAAACAAGAAATAAGAAAAAAGGAAAAGAACAACTCCGCAGCCCCATTTGCTAACAATCCCATCCCATAAAATTCTCTTGTTTTCCGGCCATAATTTCATATCCAATGATTTAATGGAGGAGAACTCAACAATCCCATTTGAAAAATTTCAATTAGTTGCCAATTTCCAAATCCCAATTGATCTTTTTGTGTCCAAGAAACACAAGGGGCTTGGGAATCGAGGATTTCTCAGATTTACTGATTCAGCTGGTTATTTGGTGTATACTCTGCAGAAATTGACCCACAAATCAGCTGCTCCTGATACCCACTCTGTAAAGCTGCTGTTGGATTCTTCTGGCAATACCCTCTTCTCCATAAGCCGAGTTAGCGTGAGTGATCTCTCTGATTTTTCTCGTTTTAAGCTTTTGCATTATTGGGGTTTCATGTACTTTAGGGTTCTTCAATTATCAGGCGAATTGAAAGAGGGGTTCTGTGTTAGATTTGCTAAGCACAGTGTAGTTGAAATTAGAAGGATCAAAATTTAACTATCTTCTGAGTTTTTTTTTTCTCTCATCGAAGTTTTAGATTTATGGAGTATTCTGCTGTTGGTGATATTTTTCATTCGATTGTCTTGTGGATTTTCTTTTTTATTTTTTCTCAAGCATAATGTTTAGCTTAAAATTTCATTTCATGAGAGAAAGCATATAGGGTTATGCATTATGTTGTGGATTAGAAAATATCTTAAGATTATGCACTAAAGAAGCACTAGAGAAGTATTTGTGTTGTTGTGGAAGATATAAATGGATTCCACAGCAACAACCAAGAGTCTTGTGAGTGATCTGCATCCCAAACCCAGTACCGAGCAAAGAATATTCTGACTCGAGAAGCCCCACCATCACATCTGTTTGGAGAACTTAAATTACTCGAGGAATGCTAGAAAATACTCACTCCTTCCCAAAAGGTCGGAATGAGCAAGAAGCACACTAGGAATTGAATAGTGAACTTGCCAAGATGGTTAGAAGTAGTCTACATATATGTGAGGATAAGGAATGTTTGGTGTTGTTTTTTCACATTTCAGAAGATTAGTTTCCAAATGCCAGTGCACTGTGAGAGAGGCCATTTTGCATTGTTCTTGCTTATTTAGACTCTCCCATGTTTGCCCTCATTTGAGGAAATTTAATCCACCCTTGTTCCTTCAATTTTTTCTTATGCAGTTGTCCTTCAAAATGTTAATTATAAAAAAGGCATATTGTTCTTTTCAATATAAATTGGAATTGCACACACTGCCAATACAATGATTTTCTGTTTAGTTTCATAGATCAGGATTAGGGAGGACTGGAGGGTTAAATTGATTAAAAGTGGTTAAATGCTACTTAGCTATTCTACCATGTGTGTTGATACCTTCTGTCGTGCTGTATTATGAAAAGAAAATATAGAAGTAAATTTGATACATTATATATGCGAACATGCTGGGAAGTATTTATAATGGATTTTCTTGATTTTTACTCGGATGTTTTTCTAACATTTCTTAAATATTATGTGCCTCATCCCACATATTGTTCTTCCTGCAGAAAGGATCATGGCAGGGTTTTAGAGGGAATGGTGAAGAAAAGAAGTTGATATTCACAGTAGATAAAACATTAGATAATCGCAGTCGAACTGAGTTTAAAGTATTACTGGTTGGCGACAATAATGAAGAATCAAAGACAGAGTTACAGATGATCGGCAACCCTTTCAAAAGAGCCTGCACCATTTATAAGGGCGATTCAATTGTAGCTCAGGTATTGTATTATTTACATAACGCCAGAACTTTATAGAGTGTAGTTATTCTTGAAGTGAAACAAGAATGTCTTTCAAGGAGTTTAAGTGAAAGTTCCTATGAGCAGCGATCATTGTTCTTGAATGAAAATTAAGAACAAGAATAGAATAACCATTTTACTTCAATATTTGATGCAGACCAGCCTCATGTACAAGCTTGGCATGGGGACGGTTTTCGTTCCTAGGAGCCGATTTCGAGCTACAATTTTTCCTGGATTCGCAGATCACGGTTTAGTTGCCTCTCTCATTGCTATATACTTTGATGGAAGAAAGCTTTGGGCATGAGTTGCTGTACATTTGTTGCCTCCATATTTAACCTCTAGTTTTACAAAATGTGCCAAAATATAAATTATTTTCATGTATAATTGAATTTCTTATGAGGGCAAGCCGGGCTTAGGTTCTTGTCTCTTCAATGAGCCCTAAATGGCTATGTAGGGTTGTAATGAACCAAACTTTTTGTTAGTTATACAAAGCTCGGCCCAATAAATGCTCAATGTTTGAGACTTAGTTAAAAAAAACAAATCAAATTCAAACTTGACGATGTTCAATTTGTTAGCTTTTGAATTGTTTGGACGATTTGCTGGTGAGCTCATAAAATATAAAACTAATAGATTAATTTAAATATATAATTTTCACACTTGCACTTCCGATAAATCTTTAAAAAATAAAAAAGGAAAAATTAAACTTATTTGCTTGTATAAAATTATAAATCTATAAACATAATGTTGTAAGAATTTAGATTAGTCATAATTAAGAGGGCACAGAATAGGATGATGTCCAGATTCAATGTACTTTCTCAAAATATTATATAAATAAACAAAGTTTTGATTATTACTCAAGTCGCGAGCCATGGTGCACCTCGACCCTGCATTCCTCCAAGCCGTGGAACACAGGCCCAAATCCCATTCCATCGAAGCCCAAAACATCCCACTAATCGATCTCTCCCCGCTCAATCTTCCGCCGGACTCCGCCGTCGTGTCGGACTTAGCTTCGGAGATCGACGGTGCCTGCCGGAATTGGGGATTTTTCCAGGTGATCAATCATGGCGTGCCTTCTAAATGCCGCGAAAGGATCTTGTCAGCGTCCAGGAAATTCTTTGCGCTGCCGAAAGAGGAGAAGAACAAAGTGAGCAGAGATGCGGGGAACCCCTTTGGATATTATGACAGTGAGCATACTAAGAATGTTAGGGATTGGAAGGAGGTTTTCGACATCGCAGTTCGAAATCCGATCGTTTTTCCGGCATCACGTGAGCCTGATGATATGGAGCTCGTAGAGTTGTTCAATAAGTGGCCTCACACTCTTCCTGAATTGAGGTCTCTCTCTCACTCTCTAGCAATTTAGGGATTATTGCTAATGCTAGACTTTCTGGGATAATTATGCTCCTCTGTCCAAACATAGAAGGTGAAATGCTATAAGCATGAAAAGAACTAATAAATCGAGTAAAAAAATAGAGAAATTGGGCTCGGAAGCCTGCCCGGTCAATTGTGGCTGGGCGATTCTAGCCAAATTTGAACAATTGTGGCTGGTGATTCCGCCCAGTTAAATCGGTTTTATTGCAATTTCAGATCCATTTTTCGTTAATAGACTGACTAGGCTATCTTGAAAAGTGTTTAGCCGATTTTAGGGAATTTGATTTGATCTTGTTCGAAATGAATTTGATTATCTTTGGATTCTTCCGTATATCTTGAACTTGTAGAATTCTTCTTGGAGGAGGGGAGCATAGGTCTGAACCCTAACAAGTTCGGTCGATCCTGACCGGCCCCTGCTTGGGCTTGGCCCTCCTCAGATTGGTCCTGGCCGGCCCCGCTCGAGTAGGGTAGTACAACACTCAATAATTACCACTTAGTTGTTCAATTGATTGCAATTTTCTTACTGGTATTGAAGATCAAAAGAATTGGCATGTTTCAGGGAGGCTTGTGAAGAGCACATTGCAGAAATGGAGAAACTGGTTTTCAAGTTACTGGAGCTCATAGCCTTGAGCTTGGGATTGCCAAAAGATCGTTTCCTCGCCTTCTTCAAAGACCAAACGAGCCGAGTGAGGCTCAACCATTATCCACCATGTCCTGCTCCTCACTTAGCTCTTGGTCTTGGCAGACACAAAGACACTGGTGTCCTAACCATCCTTGCTCAAGATGACGTAGCTGGACTAGAGGTGAAGAGGAAAATGGATGGAGAATGGGTACTAGTCAAACCTACACCCGATTCTTACATCATCAACGTTGGTGATATACTCCAGGTGTAATATCGGCTTCTAAGTTCCAAGTTTTTCCTCAAATTATACTCGATTGTTACATTTGTTGATGGTTACATAGGTTTGGAGCAATGATGAGTATGAAAGCGTAGAACACAGAGTGGTGGTGAATGGTGAGAAGGAGAGGTTTTCGATTCCATATTTCTTGTACCCTGCACATTATACGTGGGTGGAGCCTCTTCAAGAGATGATCAATGACCACAACCCTGCCAAGTTCAAGAGATATAACTGGGGGAAGTTTCGTGCTACACGAAATCATGGTAATCTTAAGAAGCTTGAAGTTGACAACATTCAGATATCGCATTTCAGGATATGATGTGATTCATCGTTTTGTTTAGACACGCCAGGTCCTCTGTTCCAAATAATGTTTCATCTCTTATTTCCGAAGACAGGATAGAACAATAATAGGGGAATCAGTTCTACTGTTTCTAGAGTTATTGAATAGCATATAATAGTATTGATGTATGTACGATAAGTTCTCAAGGAATAAAGGATTGTTTGGGTTGATAAAGTTTCCCTGTATTCACTCGAGTTTTGTTCAATATGATTTGAAAATTTACATTTGAATTATATCGAAAAAACCTATAATGACAATCAATTTAAATAGAATATTAGAGTCTTGTTTGGTCTCACTTATAATGACAAATTATTACTAATACCTTTCGTATTATGCACGACATTTTTGGACACTCTCTCCCCCAAAATTTTATGATTTTTTTTTCATTTTTATATCAAATAATAAAGCATGGAAGTGTATAAATAATAGCTAGAAGTTATATTGTATCGTAGTCTCATAGACTCATAGTTATATGTTTTTTTATTAATAAGATACAATTCATGACATGAGTCTTGACACCATTGACATCTCAATTATTCTGATTGAGGCGAAGCATTATTATATTTTGAGGTTAAATTATAGGAATTACCTATAAAGTTTAACCTATTTACAGAAAAATTCAAATAAAATTTATAAATTACAAATTTCTCTCACAACATTTACATCTATTTTACGAATTGCACCAATGCAGAGTGTACTTCTGAAACCAGTGTGAGCTTCAAGACGATGCTTATACTATCTCTATGTAATATAATTAAATCAAAAACACAATTCAGTAGTAGAATATATATATATATATATAGTAAAACCTCTATAAATTAATAACCTTGGGATCATGAAATTTTATGAATTTAGAGAGATATTAATATATCGATAAATTAATATTTTATTAATTAAAAGAGAGACTTTTTAAATTCAACAAATTTAGTACATATGTATTGAAAATAAATGAATTCATATACATGTTTCATTGATTATATTCATGTATCAACCAATTCTTTGTAACTAATTAAATATATTCATATATAATATCAATTCATTTTATACAATTAATTATTATATTCATGGACGCATGTAACAACTCTTCACAATTTTTTGTTGCAGCTAGAGAACTCTTGGCTGCAATTAAAAAAGTTAGGGATGAAATTCAATTAGATTTAAATTTTAAGAAAAATCAAGTAATAATAGATTCATATTTTAGCAAATTACCATAACATTTATAATTGTAATATTTATGAATTATTAATTTAAAGTTTTAATGAGACCTAATATTTATAAAGAGATTTTCCAAAAAATTATTATCTTATCGAATTTGATGATTTTTTACAAAGTCCCAAGTTGGGATCAGAAGATTTTATTATTTTAGAGAGTTTATTAATTTATAAAATATTAATTTATAGAGGTTTTACTGTATATATATATATATATATATATATTTATTTATTTATTTATTTTTATATTTTTTTTATTACCAATAAAGCTTATTTAGTTCTTAAGCCAACTAAATTTATTCGTCCAATTTGAAAGCCCATTAGTTCTTCGGCCCACCAAATCATTTTATTCATTCCCACCGCCAAAATCTATTTCAAGTGCTATTCCTGCGTTTATATTCTAGTAGGTCGCCCACACGCAGTACACACAGCGGCGTTGATATCAATCGGTGGTGGCGGACGGTGGCGAAGATGCTTACGAGTGATATACCTCCTAACCAGACCATTTATATCAAGAATATCAACGAGAAAATCAAGAAAGAAGGTCTATTTCCCCTCTTCTCATTTCAGCTGAAATTAGGGTTTTTACACAATATTTTAAATTTTGAAAATCTTCTGGTTTAATTATCCGCGCAAGAATTCATAGAATATTTTTTTCTGCGTCTCTTTGGGTTTGGGTAGTATGTTTTGGATTATGTTTCTTGCAATAACTTTAGCGCATTGTCCGTGGGCAATGTTCGACTGCACGCAAAGCATGCAGATCTTATCGTTGCAGCTGTAGAAGTTTCCTTTTTAAGTTTGCACAGTGGTGTAGAAGAATATGCCATGGTTGTGATTTGAGTGAAATCTTTCAGAATATTTTGAATGATGTACGATTTCCTGTACAGCTGCTGTTCTGCCTTGGTTAACAAATTTCCACTTCGTGCACTGTGCCATGGTTCATGTTTTGATTGATCTGTTCCTGGGTCTCTAATCCAAGTCTTAGTTCCATGAGTTTATCAATAGTAGTTCAGTTGTGAATGCTTTCAGCTGACAGAAGAATGCAGTTGGGTTGACGAAGTGTTTATGAAAATTAATAATATTAATCAAGTTTATTGCAGATGAACTTTGTCTTAGTATGTTTTGCCTATTTTACCATGAGGCCCATAGTTTAAGACTGCAAAAAAAAAAAAAAAAAAAAGCTTAGTGTCCGAACTCTGATGTCCATGGGGAAGAAATTGCAACTTTTTTTTTTTGCTCATTGGATCAGCTTGTTATGTAGGTTATCTCTTGCTGTTACTTGTATGGATTTGATATCATGTTGGTGATATTTCAGTTATTTTTTCAAGTGATCTTATTTTGAGTTTGTGCATCGAAAGACTTGTACTTTTGGATATCTTTTTTTTTTAAGAGTATATTCAGACGCTTATGATTACATAGAAAGTAATATCACGACTCATATAAGTTTGTACACAAGCATTTCTTGTGACATGTGATTATCTTCTCTAAGGCCTCTTGATTAGTGAAGTTTATTATGTCATCCTCTTCTTGTTAGTCTCCCCTGGAAATCACAGTGATCTAATCCTTAGAGCAATGATTTTTTTTGCGCATTGTTTTGTGTATGGGATTTTGTTATTAATATTTTTGATTCAATGAAGGGTCAGTGATGATTTGATTAGTATCTCAAAGTTTTGTAGATTTCGATGCTGATATTGTTGCCTTCCTTGTCTTTAATACTCTGTACAGAGTTGAAGAGATCTCTTTATGCCTTGTTCTCGCAGTATGGGAGGATTGTGGACGTTGTTGCATTGAAAACTGCCAAGCTTCGAGGACAGGCTTGGATTGTGTTCAGTGAAGTGACAGCTGCAAGCAATGCAGTAAGGCAGATGCAGAACTTTCCTTTTTATGACAAACCTCTGGTGAGTCAGTGTACAAATGAATCTGTTCTGCATGATGTTTGTATGTGAAAGTGCTGTATTTTACTCTGATTCAACTTGTTAAGAAAAATACATTGGTAGGCTGTGAATTTTCATTTCTTCTTTTTTTTTTGTTCCCTTAATTCTAGCTGTCTTAATATCACTCTGTAACTATGATTTAGTTTTTGGGCCATTAGTTGTACGCATGTGTTATTATGGAGGTATTGCCATTTGCCACCATTTGTCAGCTCTATGTTGCCATGGACTTGTGGGTTCTATAACTATTCACCTAAGTTTTTAGGCTTTGTACTCTTCTCTTTCATTATGTTTCTGGGCATTGGCTTGCCTCTTCTTTTGTGCTGATTTATGTTTGCTCTATCAACTTGTTTTTTCCAACCATTTAATTTATTTGATTGGACTTTCTTCTAACTGTACACTTGCTATCCAGAGGATACAATATGCTAAATCGAAATCCGATTGTATTGCTAAAGCAGAAGGTACCTATGACAAGAAAAAGAAACTAGAGGAAAAAGGTAACTCTTCTGTCTTGCTCAGTCAATTCTATTCTATTTCTACAGCCTGTTTGCAACATTTGATTTGAACTTCTTTTAATTTTCCAAGTGTTTCTATAATCTTCAAGGATATTTTATCAGAGAGAGTATGTTGTTAATCTCAATTGTTAAATCACATGATTGAGATTGTGAAGTTGTGTTGTAAATGATACAGCAAATCACAATAAGACAACTTGTTCTCTCAACTGCAAAACACTACTCATCATTGAAAATGTTAGATTAAACAGCATGTGGATTGCTGGTTTGAAATTTTGCTTTTATTCAAGATTATCCTGTAAAACATATTATTTTTCCGTTGCCTGGAGTCATTTGCATAATAATTTCTTAATTCTTTGAGCAATTTTTTTGGTCTTTTTCCAGCTGAGAAAAAGAAACGTGATGATGAAGGTCAGAAAAATGCCGGTGCTAATGGTCCAAGAGCTGATACTAATGGAGGCCCTGCTGTAAGCTTGCTCACTTGAATGAACACTTTTTATCTTTCACATTTCTGTTAAAAGTAATCTGTTGTGTTACATGTCAATGACTTGGTTATGAATCATTCATGCATGCTTTAGGCATTAGATATGGTAGGTGGATTTGGAACGTATGTCATTCTATATATCCTGTGATTCTGCTGTCCCTTTCCCATAGGTCATAAAAGCCAGCAAATGTTTTTAAAAATGGGTGTTATTATGGATTTGCTAAATGGAAGTGAGAGTCCGACCCCGTGGTCTAAGGTTTTTTTTTTTGTAGAGCTTGGTCCTGCTTGGTGCCCAGCATCATGTGTTGACCCACGGTGTTTGGGGGGTGGGGGTGGGGGGGGGGGGTCTCAAAGTGGAGATCGGGTCTTACCGGAGAGTTGTTGTGCTCATCATATGCTGGTCTACATGGTTAGAAATATGAGGAGATTTTATGATACTGAGGAGTCAGGGATACAATTTTGGGATAAGATTAAGTTCAGGGTAGTGTTGTGGGCTCAAAAGTGTAAAGACATTAGACACTTGCATGTTTTGGATTTTCTTAGGGTTTGGAGCTTAGTTCTTTGATAATTCTCTATTTTGAGTGATTGTTGCTTTAAATTTCTTTGTACACAAGGGGATAGATTATTTTCTTGATTTCTGCTTCTTCCTTCAAATATACGTGTTCTTCTCTCTAAATTTTTTTGATAACAATCTTACACTTTGTATTTCTAATTTATTATTGGTCAAGAAAGTAGTCTGTATCATCATTGCCAAAACACGTACCCTTCTTTTGGCAAATATGATCTTATTCTTCAGTTCTACCTGCATATTCCTATTACTTGGTCAACTTTCCTATGTTGGTGTATGCCACTTTTTTCTGTAAAAAAATTGAGTATGGCATTATTATATTGCAGACTGCCCCTCGGCAAGGAAGGCCAGGGACCCAAGAAGCAGCAGCTGAGCCCAACAACATACTCTTCATACAAAATCTACCATATGAAACAAATAGCATGATGCTGGAATTGCTTTTCAAGCAATACCCTGGCTTTAGAGAAGTTCGGATGGTCGAAGCAAAACCAGGTATCGCCTTTGTAGAGTTTGAAGATGATTCACAGTCATCAGTTGCGATGCAGGACCTTCAAGGCTTCAAAATCACTGCCCAGAATCCTATGGCCATCACATATGCCAAAAAATAAGAATCTTGTGTGTTTTTGCCGAACGTTGTTTCTCTGTTACGCCTTTTATATAGTTCCAGAATTCAATACACTGTATCTAACTACATTGTTGGACGGTCTTGCTGATTCCTTGTTCTATGCTTGATTTCTTTCGAAACGATACCTATTAAGTCTCTGTTTGCTGTTGCTCTATTGATGTAGCATTGACTAAGGTGAGATACCTTGGGGGATTAAGTAGAAGAATGGAATTTGGCTGTATGATTAAATCTTGTATGAGCATTGAGATTTTTAGTTGTACATCGGGTGAAAATGGCTTTGTTTTTACCCTTTTTTACTACCAAAATATATGTTGGAGATTTTAAGAAGCCATGCGTTTCTCAATTATACTGGAAGAATTCAGGTTATGGTAATCTACTTTAGATTTTAAATATTAAAATTTTACACTTTAAATTCAAACGACACATTGAAAAGTTAAATACATCTTTTTTTCTCTTTTTTCTAACATACGCGACATACGGTGGCACTTCTATGGCGACAGTGGTGGTGATTTTAAAATTCGGTGTGGTAAAATAAAATCAATATTATAATTGAAAGTTTTTCAAAAAAACGATTGACATTGTCACAACATCTCGTAATGGAAATTTAACAAAAAATTGAAATTTTTTATATAATTAACCAAATATTTGATCAGGATTTAAATAAAATAATGTAGTTAGTGCAAATAACAAACTGGCATGGGCATGGGCTAATATGGTGCCACAACATGCATGCATGCTCTCTCCAATTCCGCCAATTTCATCATTCTCTCTTCTTCCACTATTCCTCCTCTCACTTCTCGATATGAAGGAATATCATTTCACATGATCGTCGAACGATATGGTGTTGTAAATCTAAAATATTAAAGAGATTTTGGGGAAATGAACAAGAGCAGTTATGGGGGTTTCGATCCCCATCTCGTGTGCTACCAGCTTAATCAGATCAACTCTCGAGGTATACCGTACGGAGATAATCCTCTAGGTTATTCTGTTCCATCATTTCTGCTACAAATTTCCCTTATTTCTATCGTCTCTCGATTTGTTTACTTCCTTCTCAAGCCGGTCGGACAACCCCTCATTGTCGCTCAGATTCTTGTAAGAACCCTGACATTTTCTCAATTTACATTGTAGATATGCAGTATGATGCTTATTTTTTGTTTTGATTAACGCCATTTTGGATTCTGTTTGATTGCTTGGATTGAATCCTTAAAATTGCGTTTGTTAACTAGTTAATAGTATTAAAATCTCTTTTTTCAGTCTGTTTCAGTATGAAAAATTAGTATGTTGAATTTGATAATTTTGGATCATTTGCATTGATCAGGGTGGTGTATTATTAGGGCCATCAGGGCTGGGGCAGAACTTGTCATTCTTGGCCAGAGTATTTCCAAGAAAAACTAGATTAGTGCTAGATACAGTATCCGTTTTCGGCTTCATGCTCTTTGTTTTCCTAATTGGTGTGAAAGTGGACATATCCATGGTTGTGAAATCTGGTAAAAAAGCTATTGCTGTGGGCATTTTATGTTTCCTCATACCACTTGGACTTGCTAGTTTGGTCGCCTTTTTACTCAACAAGTTTATGTGTTTGGATAATGATGTTGCAAGAGCACTTCCTATTGTGGTACTTATGCTATCAATGACAGCTTTTCCTGTTGTTACTTGCTTCCTTGATGAGCTCAAGATTCTTAATTCGGAGATTGGACGGTTAGCCTCTTCTTCTTCGATTATCTGTGATGTTTGCCTTTGGTCTTTCACGTCTATAAATTTTGCTTTGGAGTTTGCTAGGACTAAATCACTGATTGTGATCATAGGGTCCACAGTATCATTTGGTCTCTTTTTTGTTGTTGTTATATTGGTGATCCGTCCTGCTGCTTTGTGGGTGATCCAACGTACACCAGAAACGAAACCTGTGAAGGAGACATATATTGTTCTATCCCTTGTCACATTGATGGCCGGTGGATTTGCTGGTCAAGTTATTGGTATTCAGGCAACTACAGCTTCATTAGTTCTAGGCTTGATTATACCAGATGGACCACCACTTGGAGCAGCATTGGTGCAAACACTTGATTGCTTCGTCTCTTTGCTGCTTTTGCCACTCTTTTTTGCTGTTGCTGGATTGAAGGTGGATGTGTTTTGCATACAAAGCTTTAAAAATTTTGGAGTTCTTCAGGTGGTTGTTCTGGTTGCCTTCATAGGGAAAATTTTCGGGTCAATGCTGCCTCTTATTATTTGTAGAATGCCATTTCGAGATGCTCTTTCTCTAGGCCTGATCATGAATACAAAAGGAATCGTTGAACTCGCCATCTTGAATGATTTGAAGAACCAAGACGTGTGTCTCACATTATACTATTCTTTGCTTCAAAATCGTTGTACAATAATAGATATCATCTTTTCTTAATTCTTTTCTTTTCTCCATCTTTTTGCAGGGCTTGACTGACGAAGTCTATACGATTATGATAATTTCTGTTGTTACAATAACAGGTGTAATCTCAGCGATAGTAAAGCTCCTTTATGACCCTTCTAAAAGGTATACTGCTTATAAGAGGAGGACTATTCTTCATTTCAGAAGTGGCGATGAACTTCGCATACTTGCATGCATTCATCAACAAGAAAGTGTTCACTCTATTATCAGCCTCCTTCAAGTGTCCAGTACTGCAGAAGATTCACCTATTAATTTGGTAGTACTCCATCTTATCGAGCTCATGGGTCGTGCTTCTTCTCTACTTGTTTCTCATAGACAATGGAACAAGGCTCCTCATAATCCTACTAAATCTGAACGGATTTTCAATGCCTTCAAAAAGCTTGAACAGCAAAACCCCGGATACTTGTCAGTACATTGCTATAATGGCATCTCACCTTATATGACAATGGACAATGACATATGCTCCCTAGCTCTAGAAAACAGAACCATTCTCATCATTCTTCCATTTCAGAACCAAGGGATGTCGATAGAGATGATGGGATCTCCATATGCATATAGGCATCTCATCAGAAGTGTATTTGAAAAGGCTCCGTGTTCTGTTGGGATCCTTATTGATCATCAAAGTCTCAAATATCCTCACGTGATTACAGAAAATTCAGTATTCCGAGTTGTGGCCCTCTTCTTTGGTGGGGCAGATGATCGAGAAGCTTTAGCATATGCAAGAAGAATGTCAGATCATCCCAGTGTTAGGCTAACTGTGATACGGTTCATAACTTTGGGCCCTTATCAAATTGTTGCAGGCACAGAAAGGAGCAAAATGCTTGATGCTGATATTTTGAGCAGCTTGAAGGACAAAAAGCAACACAAAGAGGAAGTAACATACAAGGAGAAGATGGTGACTTGTGGAATGGATGTAATAACAGTGGCTAGATCGGTTATAAATGCTTATAATCTTGTTATGGTTGGGAGAAGACACGGGGACTCAGCAATTATATATCAGCTTAGGAAGTGGAATAAACGAGGCGAGTTGGGTGCAGTGGGAGAAATTTTTGCTACCACCGAAGTAAAAGGCGAAGCTTTGGTCATGGTGATACAACAACAGACTAGGTTATGGGGACTCAAAGACCCCGAGGAATCGACACATTTAAGAAGAATCAAGTTGTAGATTGTAGTACTAGGATCCGACAGAGTAGATTCAGGAGAGAAGTGCATGTTAAGTGATGTTATGATTGTTCCAATATTCAAGAATGGAAGTTTGTACATGAACTGTTTCCTTCTACATTATGTATGGGTGCATAGATTCAAGATTATTACATAGAGAAGAAAATTCCAAGGTTTGTGGTTAATATTGATTCACATTATTCTTGAACTGATCTACTTCCATTAACTGAGGTTTCTTGAACAGATTTGGTCACATGGAACATTTAAGGTATGTACCTAATAATAAATAGATGAGAGTTCATTCAGAGAAATTCGTTTATTTTCCAACTAAAATCAGTGGCATTAAAAGAAAGTCTTGCAATTTGATATTTATTAATATTTGGATTATTTATTTGATCATTGTACTTAAGAAAGAAAAAAAAATAGAATAATATGACAGCTAATAGTAAAATCCAAAAGAGGAAGCGTGTGATCTTCTTTTCTTTATTATTAATTTTTTTTTTTTTTCAAATGTAGGTTTGATGAAGTTGAGGGAATCCATGTGGCTCAAGAATAATGTCAAATATATAATTGTGATTTTCCAGCCTTTTTTTTTTTTTTTTTTACTTATGGCTAAGATTATAAAATCGTCCTATATTTGCGTAAATGAAACAAGTCAAGCAAAATCCATGAAATGAAAAAAGTAGAAGTGAAGCCAAATACATCAATTTTTTTTAATATTTATCGTTTTATAAAAGTATAAATTATATATAAATTTATTTAATTCTCATTGAAAATCGTGTTTGATACAAAATGTGCCCAAATGACTTTTTTGTTCGTTCAAACTCAGAGAAAGCACTTGCAATCCCTATTTATGCGAACTCTTTATAACTAATCAATTTGCATGCACTCTCTTTTACTTACCAAGCTTTTAATTTTGTTTAATAAGCAATTTTGTTGTTCAAACTTATATTAGACCTTTATAATTAAATTAAAGTGTTTTGTTTTCTTCAAAAATTAATCTGAAATGGAGGATGGGGGGCATGCAAGTTGATTTGAATTTTCAATTTGTGAATAATTATTGTTTGAAGATGTCAGCCTGCTAAAAACCATTACCTGTCTCCTGCAAAATAAGGGAATATTAACTATTTTAATTTAAGTGCATTCATCGATATTGCTCTTAGATTCAAAGTCAAATTAAATCAGAAGACCTTCGAAAACCAGCCAATTAATCAAATTTCATAAGCTGTTTTAGTTATAACTTATAATTGAAAATTGAGATTACACCGCCTTGAGATCTTATTTAAATTTCGATACATAATTGTCGTCAAGTTAAATTTATTTTTGGACGAAAATTTTAATATATTTTTTCTAATAGAATTTTTTAAAAAATCGAATACTTTCTTTTTTTTACTGAGAAAATGTATAGAATATTATTATGCTTATATAAATTTGACAAAAAAAAAAGTCTTTTTTTTGTTTTGTTTTTTTTCATGTAATTTTAAAATGCGAGCTCTCTCATTTACATTTAGTGTATTCTTTATTATATATGATGTTTTAATTTATGTTTCATTAATTCAAATTTATGCTTATTTTTTAAACATAATAATATTATATGCGTGTTGTACACAGTAAACTAAAAGTAAGATTAAACCACAACATCAAACTCAAAAATACTTCTAAATTAATTCACACATTTAATTAAAAATAAATGTTTTTTAACAAAAGAAAAACTATCCCTTCCTAGAAAAATAAAATCACAAAAGTATAAAAGTCATCTGCAATTATAATCATGCAGTTGGAAATCAAGAAAAGGGAAAGAAAAAAAATAACTATTCACAAATTTAAAAGAAAAAAAAAATCCTCCCCATGCAAAAATAGGGAAAAACAGAGTTGTCTATAAACTTGGAAAACAAATCGGTAGAGGCATCGGAAAATGGTCATAATTCCTCATATATGCTGTGTAGCCGTGGCCGCCACACTCCGGCCACCACTTTCCGGCGGCGTGACGACACAGCCGCCGTGTGCTTTGAAGACTTGTGCTGCTTGTTGATTGACTTCTTAGTTTTCCGGTGAGCAGCTGGCAAAGAAGAGGAAGGCACCAAGAAGTAAATGGAGCCCCGTTTGAGATCCGATTCCGGCGATATTATGAGGATCCGGCGAGAGACGCCTTGTGAGGAGGTAGTGGGTTTGGTGAGCACATGATCCGGGTAATTCTTCAGAACCTCGCCTGCGTTGACCCGACCCGCCAATTCTTCAACGCACCCGTTTAGGTGTACTATTCGGATCAAATCCAGAGCTCCACATGGAAGAACACATGCCAAACAACACCTTAAGCTATTCCCCATGGATTTTATAATTAATTTCTCAAGAAATTATTGAAGGGTTTTGATCGAATTATACGTTGTAGCTAAGAAGTTTTGTGTATAAGTTGCAATTGGAGTTTATATAGGAATCAGAACTCATGTACTACTTAATATATATCAATAATTGATGATTGTGCGCAATGATTAATATGTTTCTTTTAAACTACTTAGCATGTAAAATAATTGCATTTGTTGAATAAAATATGTCTAATTAATCAACGCTAAACAATTGCCACTTTATGTAGATCTAATTTGTTTGAAATTCAAATTAATATATTTAATATTCAACATGACATTGACCATTTAAAGCCGGTTTTGGATTTAATTAGTTCGCTCTAATATAACAAAATAAGCTTGTATATGTATATTTTCATCTATATATACATTGCAAAGATTAAAATTATTTTTAATAGATATAAAAGTACTAGTTAATTTCTCCATCTCAATTCTACAAACATAATTCTTATTTGCGGAAAAGACTATTAATTAGTTGTTTTCTTAAATAAAAGAAAATGAGAGTAAAAGTAATGATCAATTAACTACTTCATAATGTAGAAATTAAAACCCTACTTTAAAACCAATACATTGTAAAGTAAGAATTAAATTACTTTTAGTAATTTAAAAACGACATTTAAAATAAAATAAATTGTAATGAGTAGAACACATCCATGATTTGGTTGTTTGAGGCCAGAATTTTATTAGATTTTGCACTTTTTTTTATCCACATAGTTCCAAAGCTTCCAGCTGTCCTTGATCTAAGCCGATCTTTCTTACATTATATAACTATATTTATTAAAGAAATCTATTTTGCTAAGCACAAATAATATTATTCGTGTACTTGTATATATACGTACAAATACACAGTATCGTCCTTTCTTAAATCTGTAAAGAAATCATAAAATAGTATGGGATATTCATAGTACTTCTCATCTTCCAACAAACTCAAACCCATTTTTGGTTCTGGTTTGACTAGATAAAATATGTTGTGTTTTTACATCTCCAATATTCGTACAGAACCTGTCAGATTTTAGCATAATTATTAATTAATTATTTCATTTGTTATCCAATGAAATTAAATTTTATGAAAGGTGAATTTGATTCGGACACAAGTAGAGATAATTAAATTTTACTTATTCCGTTCCATATTATGAATCCATCACCACATAAGTAACTTACTTTTTAGGAAGTAATATTGTCTTTCCAAGATATATACAAATATATCCTTTTTTTTTTAATGATATATTTATTTTCTACACTGCTAGAAAATGACATTTAACTACATTATTTTGTAGATACTTGAAAGTAAATGTATTGAAATAAGATACTTATTAAGGCATTTTGTTTATCAGTATCTATCACTACAATTATAATAATACTATTAAGACATTACTATTTAAATGTCTTATGTAATTGCTTTTAATAACATTTTCAATAATATTATTCTTTTAACAATTAATCTAATAATGATACTGTTAAGACACTAAAAAGTAAATGTCTTAATAAAATATTCAATTAAAGTATTATTAACTAAAGTGCCTCAATAATATGTTCCTTGTGAAAAAAACGCATTGCTAGTGCTCTGAAAGAATATTGAGAACCAGAGAATATGAGACCAAATAGTTAAATTAATAAGATAAGAAAACTTTATTTTAGTCAATATATCGCAATAATATATATATTTTACCAAAAAAAAAAGTGATGTTTTGAACAAATACCTTCTCCATTTAAATTATTTTAGATCTCACGACTTTCACATGTACTTCTTTCGTCCCTGAAAGAGTCAGTATTCTTTTTTTTTTTTTTTTTTTTGTCTCAAATTATAGTCATGATTTTTTTTGTAGAGTATAATTATGTGGATATATATATATATATATATATATATATATATTTTTTTTTTTTTTTTTTTTTTTTTTTTTGTGGGATGGAAGAAATATATGTTTATTTTTCTTTTTTGAGATAAATCATTCGTGTATAAGTTGTGTGATTCATAATGGGGTTGTGTGTATCGTGGGATATAAATCATGTGATCTAAATTATATATATGATTCGTGTGACACGAATTATGTAAGACAAATATTTATAAAAATAAATGAAAGGTTGAGTTTATTAAAGGTATAACTGTTATTTTAGCTCAGATTTTTTTTTTTTGGCTATTAAAAATGTTATATATCTGAAATGGGTAGTTTAAAATTGAAGTCTTGCAATTATACAGCAGATGCAACACGAAAAAGACATTGTTATCCCTCTTCTACGTTTTTATTCCTTTTTGGTTATCCAATCAAAGAATTAAACTAATTTACATATTTCTAATTTTGTTTTCTTCAATTTCATGATGAGGAAGCTTCGTTGCGGTTGCGCACCGACCACCCGAGGCATCATTAGTTTTTATTAATAATTAATTAACAATCATTAAATATTTTAAATGAGAACAATTTCTAGGGATTTGCACGAGGTGGTATTTAGTTTAGGAAGGATTGTCCTAATTAATCCTTACTAATTATTTATTAATAACAATTGATGTTGGGAAGTGCTTTATTCCGTTTGTCTAGCTTTTCCCTATTATCTTCTTTAACGTACTTGTTTTGTCCTCCATATATAAATCAATATTTTTGTTTCACACGTGTGTACAAAATTTTGTAGAACGTGTGACGATTAATATGGTGGAACTCAACTTAAACACAATTAATTGGTACCCTCCAATGCTCAAAATTAGGCATAAAGTTCAATAGCCAAAACATTTTTTTTTTATATAATAGTGGTAGGATAAATTTCATTCACATAATACTTCATAAAATATATTCGATTTATTTTAAAAAAAGTTTTTTTTATTTAACAAAAAAAAAACTTACCATATATGGTTCATTTCACACCCTATTTTCGGTGTAACGCATTTAATTATACCATGTTCGTGAGTGCGGTGTATTATTATAATGTGTATTATGTGTGATTTATATTTCATATATATTATATTAATAAAATGACATATAATTAATTGTGAAATAAAATAAGAGGTTGAAATGGATATTAATGCATTTCCTAGAATAGTTAGATGTAAATATAATTTGAGATCTGTTGTCCAGTACCTTAACCACAAGTTTTGTCCTTATTGCTTTCAACATGGGAAGATAATCATGTGCACTTAACGACAAAATTTAAGATACTGCAAATCCTCACTAATTTAATTAGTACCTGACAATGTAATTTTATTTTTTAATGTAATAAGCCTATGGTTTCGAAGATTTTGAGATTAAGTTATTAATAGGTTCAATTATAATTCACACGATTGCTAGCGTTAATTCAACGCTAAATTCACCAAAGGTAAAATCTACGCTATACAGATTAATTGGATTTCATAATAATATATCAAAGTGTTTTTTCTTTTTTTTTTTGAAAATAACATATTAAAGTTAATAATGTAACATATACTCTACTACTTACCTTTCAAAAAAAGACATACACTACTACTTATTAATAATATGTATGACTTGAAAATAAATTCTAACTGACTTTTGAGAGCTATATTGTTTGTGATGTGTTTACAGGACGATTATTTCATAATATTTTATCAATGTCCATTTAGAAGAATATCTTATCACTTTTGGACTTTTATGTATAATGACAAAATCTAGAGTTGGTAACATAATGAGATTTCCCATGTTATATATTTATTAATTCAGGCTTATTAAAATAAGTAATGATGAAAATTTGAATATCACTTGACAGATGATATTTTGGGGAGAGAATTTTGGAAGAGAAATATTTTCTTTATGAGATATTCTCTTGTGAAACCCATTTTAAAAATTTATAGTGGAAGATTATTTTTGATCAAAATGTGTGATGATGATAATGTTGAAAGAATTATGATTAGAAACATTGTATCTAGAAAAGTATTCTGAATTGTGTAATTTATTTAACTTGTAACAGTTGTTTGAATAGTTTAATTCGACATTGCTATAAAACAATTCATATACTATATTAATTTTAAGTCTGTCATTAAATTTACATATCTCATAATTATTTATTCCAAGGAAAACTAGAATTATATTACATACACAATGTACACACGGATGAATACTAGTTCTAATTAATAACAATGGAAATGTAAAATGTTCGCTAAACATACCTAAATTGCTCTCCAAAATAATTGTTGTACTGACATCAATGTGGAACTCTTTTGCATAACATTAAATAAGGGCATTGTTGGAATAAAACAAATAACTGCATTAACTTTTTAGTTGTGACAAAAATAATAAAAGAAAAGGTCTATTGAATTTTTGGGAGTGAGTGAGTTTTAATATTAAATATCTTTTCCACAAAATTCAACATTGTTTAGAATTCTTGGTTCTTGTTCGAAGATATGAAGCATGATTCTCTGAAGCTCATCAGAATCATTACGCCTCGTTTGGTTACAATTTTAAATTTTATAAATCTGAACTAGTATCCATTTTTTTAATCATATCTTAGATGATGCAATGGTGATCGATGATTTGGTTTGTCGTTATCTACCTTTTGAATCATTAAATGATAATTATGCTGTAATCATTAAGTAATAATTACATTTCTCGTATATTGACTTTCACATTTATTACTTATTTATATCACCTGACTCAAAACCTATGTTATATGTAAGTAGAAAATTAGTTCTTGATCAAAAGCTATGTAACATCTATCCATGGCATGGCAGATCACAAGCTCGAAAATAAATTATTGATCCATGTATTGGTTAGATAAAGTTTGGCACCTAATTTAAGGAATTTTATTCTCAAAAGAAGTAGACATTGGTATTTATTTCGATGTATATTAGAAATTTAATTTCTAGGGGTATGTATAGCCAGCCTCTAAAAATTTTAGAATATATCACTATTGTGGCATGACTAACTTATACACAAATATCTATGTGATTTATTTTATTTACATAAAAAGTCAAACCCATTTAACAAAAAAAACAAAAGATGAGAAAACAAGTCAACCAATTTAGGCCCCTCTCTATATTGTAATTCTGCAAACACATCAACCTCAAAACTTGAGTCACATATGAGATCTGTTTCCATTGCAAATAATATTTCTCCTATTTCATTACCACCAATATAAATAGTAGGTTTCATATAAGATAGTTTCATGTAAAATGGAGTTTATATAAATCAATAAAACATGTTAATCTATTCAATATAGTCAATATCAATTTCACGTAAAATTATATGGTCTCACATGAATTTTTACACAATATAAATTATTTATGTTAAACTCACCCTGCAACCAACCATGTAATTATCCATATTTACAAATCAGTCTTGCTATTCTACCCACCATGAACATATATTAATGTGTCTCGTGCATTTCTCTTACGATATGTTTTATCCATTCCACCGTTTACTTCCAACCACTCGAATGCTACACGAGTCGTCTGACGGTTGCTTGATTCTTGGTAGACGGAACACTTATCTCTAGACACCGTATGTCCTACTTTCTATATCTACTATATAGCACCCATATATGCTTTCGTACCCCAATGTCAGTAGGGACCCAGAAAGCTGTCTTCGCTTTTGACGTTCCTTCGTAGATCTCCGCACTCAGCTCAAACACTTTCTTCAATCTTATTTTCGTATGAAGGATCTCAGTGTCCTAACTTATTTCTTGGGCCTTGAAGTTTCCTCTTCTACACATTGTATTAATCTTTGCCAAAAGAAGTACACAGAAGACCTCTTTAGCTTAGCAAAGCTAAGAGATAACAAAAGCAACTCCGATGGAACTCAATGTAAAATAAAAAAAGGGATAATGGAGAACTTATTTCTGATCCGACTCTCTATCAACGTCTGATTGGGAACTTTATCTATGTCACCATGACTAGCCAGATCTTTCTTATCTTATACAATTCAGATAGTCAACCAATTTGTGGCAGATGCTCGTCGTCTTCATTTGCGTCAAAAATCTAGTAAACTTATTAATTTTATTTTCTATATAAGAAGAAAATAAAATCATTATATTTCATCCATAATAATATTAAGAATTGTCCACAATACTATTTTAACATTATTTTCCACCTACAAATTACAATACATGTTACATGGATTGCTTTTTAAATGGATCTTGTATGTGAAAATGGGCCTGGGCCTTATAAGTGAAACGGGCCAACCCAGCTATGCTTCACATGACATTGATGGGACCTCTATTGATAGGATAAATGACATTATAATATCTGGTCATTTCCATCCTGCACATTGGGTGTAGCAAATCTTGTAAAATTTACTTTATTTATATATTTAATTTTATAAATTTAAACATAGAATTGAAATGAAAGAGTGTGCAATTTACTTTATTTATATATTTAATTTTATAAATTTAAATATGAAATTGAAATGAAAGAATATTTACACATGTTATAATCTGACACACCTACTACATTCCATAGGGTGGAAGAAACCATAATTTCTAAGACCATGTTTATCAACAACCCCAAATAATCCAACCTCTTAATAAAAAATTAATTTCTCTCTCCTCCACATACACAATTTATAATACAACCCAACTTTTACAATTTTCACACTTTATCAATAACAACAACTCAACATATAACAATTATTAATTTAATGATTTAATAATTACATATATATATTTTATAATCAATTTTTTATTATTTGAATTATGTACAAAATATATTAAATTATATAATATTCCAAATTCGTAATTAAAAATAAATATGACCAACTTAAAATAAGTTACAATCTCAATAACAAAACTAAAATTACAAGAATTGAAATACAAAATTATTATCACATAAGTTAAGTTACAACTTAATAAGTAAAAAAACAACGTAAAAGATGAAAATTGCATATTTAATTATCGGTGCCGAATTTTTGCCATATATGTTCAATCAAGTCATTTTTTAGAGTGGTGTGAGCTTCTCTGTTGCGAAGTTGCTCTCTATTGGTCATATAAGCAGATAGACTTGCAATGCGTTCAGTAGAGTATTGAAAATTTTGATCATCGCCTATGAGATTATCGTTGAGAAATTCTGTAGGATCATAATAAGTTTGGTACGTCTCTCGTTCATCTTCAACTATCATGTTGTGTATGATGATACAAGCCATCATAATTTTTGCCATTAGGTTTTTGTCCCAAATAAGACAGGGGCGTCGAAGAAATGCAAAACGAGCTTGTAAAACTCCAAATGCTCGTTTGACGTCTTTTCGTACCGCCTCTTGGTGTTGAGCGAACAACTTGTGTTTTCTGATTACTAGAGAAGTAATTGACTTAACAAATGCAGCCCATGAAGGATATATTCCATCAGTTAGATAATATGTCGTATTGTACTCCCTACAATTCACGACATAACTAACCTTTGGTGCTCGACCTTCCAAAACATCATTAAAGACTGGAGATCAGTGGAGTACGTTAATATCATTAAGTGAACTTGGTGTTCCAAAGAAAGCATGTCATATCCATAAGTCGTATGATGCAACAGCTTCCAAAACGATTGTTGGTTTTCCACTTCTCCCTCCATATTGTCCCGCCCATGCAGTGGGATAATTTTTCTATTCCCAATGCATGCAGTCAATACTGCCTATCATACCCGAAAATCCACGTTGTTCTCCGACATAGAGTAGTCTTGCCAAATCTTGTTCATTAGGCTTTCTAAGGTACTCGTCACCGAAGCAAGAAATGACGCCTTCTATGAAATTCATGAGAGATTGTCTTGTCACAGCTGCACTCATTCGCAAGTATTCATCAACAGTATCTGCTGATGTCCCATACGCCAACACTCTCATAGCTCCAGTACATTTCTGTAATGGGGAAAGACCTTGTCTACTAGTGGCATTAGGCCTCTGTTGAAAATATTCGTCACTGGCAGTAACAGCCTCCACGATACGGAGGAATACTGATTTCCGCATGCGAAATCTACGTCTGAAGATCTCAGGAGGATACGTTGGGTTGTCAACAAAATAGTCGTTCATCAAGCGTTCATGACCAAACTCGCGTTGCCTTTCATAATATCTTCTTGTAGCTCTAGGAGTGGAATCTTCTTCGTTCAACATAAGATTGTTTAAGAGCAGATCCTCGGCGATGCGATCTATATGGCGATTCTGATGAGTAACATGGTCTTGCCATTCATCAAATGCAGTAAAGAAATGATCGAAACTTGTCTCACCATCTAGTGATTGATTTTCATTATGAGACATTTTGGAAAGTAGAATGAGTAAAACTATTAAATATGACAATTTTTCTTTTGAGATGATTGAGATGAAAATAGATTATGAGGAGATACATATATATATATATAGATAGTGATCCAAAATAACAAACAAGTACCACCAATCAATAATCCACTATCACACGTTTTTTCCATCCACTATCCACTATCAATAATGATAAACATGACTCACCAATCAATAATCCACTATCACACGTCTTTTCCATCCACTAGGTGCTAAGTGACAAGTGTATGTGACAAAGTGCATGTGAATTCTGCAAAGTGACAAGTGCATGTGACAACTTTTGACAAAGTGCATGTGACAACTTTTGACAAAGTGATTTTGCATGTGACAAAGTGAATAAATACTAATTAGAATAAAAATTACAATTCGATTTAACAAAAATAACATTCATAAAAAAGATTACAGGACAATATTAAAACACATGACATCAAATTAAAAAATTTACAAGATAATACTAAAACACATGCCATCAAATAACAAAAAACTTACAAGATAATCCTAAAACACTACTTAAACAATGCCAAGAGATGATGTTTCATCTCTTCTTCATCTTGGGATAAGTGATCTTTGGCCAACAAAGCCATCAAAAGAAAGTGCTTCATCTTCATTTTCTCTATTTCCACTTTTCTCTCTTCCCAGTGTATTGAGCACTTGAACTTCACTATCTCTAGTGAGTCTTAATGCACGAAGTTCTGCAACAACTTCAGATGAAGACTCTGATGCCTTACCTTTTCCTTTCTTCTTTTTCGCTTGATTTCTACCTGTAGGACGTGAAATAACTGAACCACCACTGTCTGGAGTTTCTACATTAGTGGGACTGAAATATTCACCATCTTCGTTGGTCCTGGTTCTTTTTGTACTATCACCACTTTCTTCGTTACCATCTTCATCGTAAGCACGACTTCTTGAACCTTGATCAAATTTTATTTCCCACTTGGGAATTTTACTCATAACTTCATTAAATACATGCAAATCGGTAAACTTACCATCATATAATTGATGGGCTTCTTTCTCCACATCGTGTTGGCTCATACCACTTCTTACTCGACGATTAGCTTCAATGTTAGCAGCAATCCACTTCTGGGCATTTTTATTAAGTCGTGTGAAACGACCTTTTAGTGATTCTATATTTCTTTCATTTATTTCTCCTGAATTTTCTCTTCGAGCTTCTTCATACATCTTATGGATTTTTGCCCAAAACGAGCCAATCCTTTGAAATCTGCCCTGTTTTTTATCTTCGCTAACGAAGATCCAAGATGACATTAGGGTCACATCTTCTTTCACATTCCAAGTACTTTTGGCCACCCTTTCATTTGTATTTTGAAACAAATTGCGAGAGATATTTTGTGATGGTTGAGCTTGTTCAGAGGTAGGAATTTGACTTAGATTCGAAGATAATGGAGGAGTTTGAGAAAAACTCAAGTTTTGATAGTCTTCAGTGTTAAAAAAAGACTGAAAATTTGGATAGTTTTGGGAGTTTGGATAATCCGAATTGTTTGAAAAAAAATTTGGACTACTTGGATCCATAATAGAAATTAGGAGAAATAGTAGAATATGATATAAATTTGAGAGATTAGGAAAGAGAGTACACAAAAGAGATAATTTGAGATTGTGATTCAAAATATATCAATATTAGTCTCTATTTATAGAGAAAAAAAATTCATAAATTTTGGTAATTTTTTTTTTATAAATAATTGAATATGTAAAAGATATAAACGAAATTAAACGAACAAATCAGAATATGTCATATGGCAATATCTATGTCATGTGGCAATCATGTGTATAATAAAATTATTAAAAAAGAGGTGCACAAACCGATTGGTTGAGCAGCTCGATTGTGCAACCTCTTGCCTTTTTTTTTTTTTTTTTTTAATATTATAATATTGCAAAATGGGTCATGTGACCTGCTGATGAAACACAAACATGACATAAACAAAAGGACTGACTAAGACTAATACTACAGAATTCAATTTCAAAGTGCATAATACCAGTTCATCAACAAGATGACCTAAGGAACCAAGGCGATTATGAATACAATTCACGCAAAACTAGAAAGAATTTTACTCTAGAAACATTAGCAGCAGTAATTGATGTATCAATGAATGAGAAATTGGTTGTACTGCAATTTTCATATAAAGAAATGCAAATAATACACATTAACACAACAGCATTCATTTTGCACAAAATTTAACTTAATGGAATTAAACATTAAGAATACAGTATTCGCAGCTCAAACAGCCCAGAAACACTCTTCTCAAGCGATTTCAGAAGAAAATGGAGCATGTTGAAGTACTACATTATACATCTCAACATTCCATGATTTCAATTCTAACATACAAACTCATGTAAAGACTATTCGACTCACAGCAGATCGAAGGCAACGATAGACACAAACAACAAAAGTTTCAAAAGCTACAATCTTTGAATGTATATCATACAACAAACTACATCACTTTTACCTACCATCTTTGCTCTCAACCATCTTTGCTCTCACCTTCTTCCATTGCTTGTCCCCTGAAACAGCTGTCCAATCCGACCCTCAACTTCCTCAACACTATACCTGATATACCTATCCGCATTCTTCCCAGTATCCGAAGCACTATGCAATCTTGCAATGAAATTGCGATATGCTGGTATCAAAGTCCCTGAAATTGAAGCTCTCACATCATCACTCAATTGATCATCAACTATAACCCATGAAGATTGAATCTTGCATATCTCCTCAAAGTATGAATTAAATAACTTGAGTTTCTCCATCAGATTCTTCGATGCTCCACTAGGCGACATAGAGCTATTATCTACCTTGAGAACACCCAAAACCTTACTCCATGAACTTCTATGATAATTTACATGATACTGCTTCACTTTAGCTGTGTGTTTCCTAATCCAATCCTCACCTAAAAGTGTCTCCAACTCATTATCTTTCACTTTCTGCACTATATACCTCCCATTGTTCATCATAAATACAGAGCACAAAGCAGAATCCCTATAAATCTTCGATTTAGCCTCCAAATTACTCTCCAATAACTCCATAATCCACGCCATTTGGACTGCCAACGAAGATGATGAGGACAAAGCCTGGTCATCCCCTTTTCTGTAATCAATATTGCTCCCTGATGAAGCTACACTCTCTTCAAAAACCTGTTCCAGGGTTTGCTTGGCCCTGCAAGCAGCACGAAGGTAATTCATCACGTATCGAGTGATTGGATGCAATCTACCTCCAGGAACAGCTTCCTTTGCAGGGTCTCTGCGGATCAAGTTCTCTAACTCCATTAATATCCCCCTAATAGCTTCCCCTAATCTTTTCCAAATAGTTATAGCTTCATTTCTCAATGACACACAGTACTGATCCGAAAAGATCAATTCAAATTCAGGAATCAAGTCCCTTACCGTTTCAAAAACATCAAGCACCTTGAACAACCTCTCGGGGGCACGGCTACCAATCGCCACAGCATCAGCAAAGTTCAATAGCTGAATTGTGGAACCCCTGCAAACCTCCATGAACGAAAGGTCGGCGGCGGAGGCGAGCCCTAGAAAAGCGCGATCACATAAGCGTCGTTCACTGGGGTAAAGGATTCGAAGGGCAACATTAATGGCTTTTATCCATTTCTCGATTTCATCCTCCAGTTGAGTCCACTGCATTCTGTGTACATCATCAATGCTGAGCTTCTGCAGCCCCAAGCGAGAGAAGCTCTCCTCGAGGAACTCCCTTCGGCACGTGCTGTACGCATGTGCGCACTCTTTCAGATACCCCGCCGCCACCATTCGCTTCGCAATCTCGTGCAAGTCTCCGATGGTCCCAGACGGAAGAAGCTCGATCACGATATCGTAATCCGTAATCGGCTGTGCCACGGGGATGAAATCCTCATCTTCATCCGCTAAGTCGTTATCGTCGTCGTCGTCGTCGGAGTAGTCAAGATGAGGGTGAGTTGACTCGGACCGAGTCAAGTCAAATGACTCAGCGCCACGTTCGACGAGGGTTCGGAACTCGTCTTCCAATCGGAACATAGACTGTTGGAGTAAATCCTCGGCGCGGTCGAGGCAAGCTGAGATTTTCTTGTCGTCAGCTAACGGCGTCCAATCTCGAACGGCGGCGATCAAATGGTCGACTGAATCGAGAAATGCGGCGGAGTCTGTGGAATTCGACCAAATCGGGTGGTCGGCGGTTACATAATGAGAGATCTGACGGTCGAGAGTGTTTAGGGTTTGTTCAACACCATCGTCAGAGAGTTTCTCGGTGAGTTTTTCGCGCAGCCTTCCGTCGAAGTTGGAGAAAATCTTGAGAATATCATCGGTCATGGTGTCGGTGTTGCCGAGAGTCTTGGCTATGTGGCGGGCTACAGCAATGAGCTTCTCCTCGCCGTTGTCCGCCATTGTAGTAGTGACTCGAGCTTTCTTCTCGGATTATTGGTTAGGGTACCGACTAAGTTCCCTTGTACAGCCAAATTCAACTCGAAAATCGAAAAGTAGAAATGGGCATGAAATTCAATCGCAGAAATTGAGAAAGAGGAGTTGGGGACACAACGGAAAGTGATGGGGCAACGCGGTTTCTGAGCGTGAAATAAAATCGGTGAAAAATAAAAATAAAAAAAAGAAAGAAAAAGAAAAAAGAAAAAGTTAAAGTAGCTAAAGAAAAGACAAATGGAACCACCACCACTCTGGTAAATAATTAATTATGTATATGAGATTGGTCAATCTATTTATTTTAATTTAAGTTGATTCATAATATAAAAAGAAATTAACATAATTGCACTTTTTGTGTACGTTGGCATTTAAGATCCAAGTAAAGAGTAATAGAGTGAATCCATAAAAAGAGATAGAAAAATAGGTTGGGGCCACCAAATATCACAATCATAGCATAGTGCTCATCACATCTTTGGGACAAAATTCAAGATCAACTGCTGCCTATATGAGTAAATGACAACATAATGACTCCCAAAAGTCAATTGTTATCATCACAAAGAATGAAGACAATTCTTTCTTTATTCAAGTGTGTATGTGTATGTTCATTTTCCATCTAACCAACTGAGTTGGAGAAGATAAGACACAGAGAAATGATATAATTGCTAAATAAGCTAACAAAACAAGAAGTCGTGGTCTAGGGCTATCTAATTTAACGTATAAAATATCATATTTATTATAAATTTGGAGAAACAAAGGATATACCATCTAATTCCACTTTTTCCCTTTTCACACACTCATTTATTTTCTCTCAATCTCTCCCCCGAAAACACATAAAGGAAATATAAAGTTTTGAATCCTGACATTTGATTGAAGTTCTTTCTTCATTTCAATATTTTGAACGTATGAAAGATGTATATAGTAATAGTAATATGTCGGTTTAATATATGTAAAAGATATATAATATAGGAAACATAAAATACTACTTAAAATAAAGAGTCCCGCCTATCTCCTTTTAGCATATGAAAATTAAAACCAGTTCCATCCTTTTCCGTCCTCATATTATTTTTTATCAATTGATCTTATTATTATTATTATTATTATTATTATTATTATTATTATTATTATTATTATTATTATTATTATTATTATTATTATTATTATTATTATTATTATTATTATTATTATTATTATTATTATTATTATTATTATTATTATTATTATTATTATTATTATTATTATTATTATTATTATTATTATTATTATTATTATTATTATTATTATTATTATTATTATTATTATTATTATTATTATTATTATTATTATTATTATTATTATTATTATTATTATTATTATTATTATTATTATTATTATTATTATTATTATTATTATTATTATTATTATTATTATTATTATTATTATTATTATTATTATTATTATTATTATTATTATTATTATTATTATTATTATTATTATTATTATTATTATTATTATTATTATTATTATTATTATTATTATTATTATTATTATTATTATTATTATTATTATTATTATTATTATTATTATTATTATTATTATTATTATTATTATTATTATTATTATTATTATTATTATTATTATTATTATTATTATTATTATTATTATTATTATTATTATTATTATTATTATTATTATTATTATTATTATTATTATTATTATTATTATTATTATTATTATTATTATTATTATTATTATTATTATTATTATTATTATTATTATTATTATTATTATTATTATTATTATTATTATTATTATTATTATTATTATTATTTTATTATTATTATTATTATTATTATTATTATTATTATTATTATTATTATTATTATTATTATTATTATTATTATTATTATTATTATTATTATTATTATTATTATTATTATTATTATTATTATTATTATTATTATTATTATTATTATTATTATTATTATTATTATTATTATTATTATTATTATTATTATTATTATTATTATTATTATTATTATTATTATTATTATTATTATTATTATTATTATTATTATTATTATTATTATTATTATTATTATTATTATTATTATTATTATTATTATTATTATTATTATTATTATTATTGATCATGAAACTATGATTTGGTGTTTGAAAAGACTTTAAAAAAAGTCATAGAATACACAAAAGAAATGTATATCCTGACATTTTTCTAACTAAATCTTATTTGACAAATTCCTCAAAATTTAATCATTGGAACTACTAAATTGTTCCTCTAAAAAAATGCAAAAACTGTTATTAATGACATCCTACAAGCTCCATACTCATAATATTCTTTTGAGCACCTAAATAAATTGTTCTTGAAAGAAAACACAACATCTCATCAATTCTAATTACAGCTTATATGGGCTTCAAAACATTATACACAGCTCATAAGATGTAAAACCTTGCAAACTTAAAAGACTTCCAAAGCAAGTTAGGCCGAACAAGTTAACAAGCCAAAAAAACTAGAGAACCTTTAGCGCATCATACTCTCAATTCTCACCGCATGAAATTCAAAAAAGTGTCTGAATTCATTCTGTATAAGAGTAAATAGTGACAGAATTACAATCAGAGCTGCGAGGCTGTGCAAACCTCCTCTTATAAACCAGAAGAGTGAGAGGTAGAGTGAGCAAGCACCCAACTAAAAGGGAACCCACAAAGAACTAGAATCAACACTTTCGTTCTGTATGATGTTTATTATGAACCATTACTCCTATCGACTAGCTCACCAAGTCAAAGCATACATAAAAGTACTATAGAACAGAAGTAAAAGATCAAGAATTGGATTTAATGTACAGAAGTATCTACGTACTCTCTTTCGCATATTTGCTTGTCTCCTCTGCCACTTTAGCCCACTCATTTCCAATTTTCTCACTATATGCAACCTGTAATGACCGTGGCAAAAGCCAATGCCTAAGTGTTAAAGAGATCATTCTCAAGAATTCTGCATTTTGCATGGAGTATATGCATGCTTGAAAACCAACTTTACAATAATTCATTCAGAACTACCCAGATCTAAAAAGACTATAAGGTACATTTATTTTGATAGTGACTATGAAATGATCTATGAAAGTGATTGGATCATCAATCAGGCCCTCATTTCTTGCAGCAGCATGTGTTGCTGAAATGAGGCTCAAATTTGAAATCAGAAATATCAAGCCATATTAGCAGTTATTATTCAAGATTCTGAAGAAGTACCTGATTAGTAACAAATCCTTTCAACATTTTAACAAAGTCGGCCTTTCTTTCTTCATCTAGCCTTTGGATTTCACTCCTATTATTTTCCTGCAAGCACACCATCAACTTTTTCACATCAGTAGATATTAGGCAAAAGACAAGCACAAGTCAGCGGTATCTTTCCACATTATAAACATGACGAGAATCCAATCCTACCAACGAAGGACAGGGGATAATATATATTTTAAGAAAACAATAAATCATAGAAAAACAAGACAAAAAAATAAAAAGAATAGATTTAATATATTTTCAGTTGGGCAGTTCGTTTCCAAGATACACTCCTTTCAGTCCCTAATCTTTGGCTAAGAGAAAAGATTTTCTCTGAGAAAGCATACTCTCAAGCAACTGAAAATTTTCCCATACATCATTCAGCAATTATCAACTTCGCTTCTGCATTAAAAAATTAATCCGGACGAACGAGCCAACAAATCACAACACTCTGGCTCTTGATATATGAGCTGAAAGGACAACACAACAAGGGTTTTTATACTAAGGAGGCATCCAAAATTCCTAATCCATCACTCGGAAGTATTTTCATAATGCACCAAAATCAGATCAACAATACGGAATATTTGACCTTTAACAAGACAAAGTTTATATATATCTAAGGCAACAATCAAATGTGAAACAGAAAACAACTCAACTTCTGACAACAATATCTATCCAACACGTAATTGTGCTATAACTTCTTCTAACCTACAAGCACACACCCGAACTTGAATTGCAACAGAACTATGTCTTGGTAATTGAATATGATGGACATGCAATATCATGTTAGCTAATAAATTGAGCACCCCAGTATTTGATTTCCTAAAAGCAATAATTTTAAGGTGCATTGACTCATTCATGATGACTAAATTAGATCAAGCTACCAGCATTAGTTCTCAATATTATGTCATGGATGCACCATGGCAGTCTAGGATGGTGCCCTTTGCAGTTCTTAAATCTGGAAGATTACTGGAAAAACACTCGGTAGTCAATCTGCATGAAGGAGTATCAATCCTTGTAGGTCCTAAATCTCAGGAATTTGCAGACATGGAAATTCTCCTACAAAGATATCTCTGGATATAGCATAGACCACCAGGACATATGGCTTAAGGACAAGCACTCTCATGAAGCACCCCAACCACCACTTCCCATGATATAATTTGAAAGTGGATTTTGCACTAAGCATATACCATGACTTACAGATATCATCCCAACCTTCACTATCACTATCTCACCTTTTTCAATTCAAAAATAATCTGATTAAGAGGAGTATAAAAGGAGAACAGTTGTGATGACCTTGGTTTAAATTACTACTGGATCAGTAAGCCAACAACAAAAGCATAAATAACTCAATTTTATTACCCCAACCCAAGCCTAAACCATAAGTGTAAACATTTTCTGAACCATAGACATTCTCCAGAAAATATATCAGCTCTGAGATAGTTATATTATTCTAAGTTGTAACAAGAAAAAAGTTCAGCACATAGTAACAGTGAAACCAACTCATACTAATTTTGCCCACAAAAAACTAATAAAAAGTAAATGGTAGCAGACATGACTAAATTGGATATGCTGCAATGGTGTAACATAGAACCTGTTAGTTGAGAAATAGATAAATAGAGGCTAAACAACCAAAATTCCAAACCCACACGCACACACATTAGTCATATACTAAAGATAAATGATTCTGGAGATGCACTATCACATTCGCAACACCAGGAGAATAACATGGGATCATTTAATAGATAGGAAGATACAAAATACTTCGACATCGTTAAGCATAAAACCAAATGAAAAATCAAGCAATAAGACCCGAAAATAGGGTTGTTCACTCCAAAAAGCTATTGCCTCAAACCAAAACCTGAAATAAGCATCCTTATCAAAAATTTGAAGAATCTAAAACTTAAAAAGAATCCGATCTGAAATTTACTCAGGATTCAGGAAAAAAAAAATGCTAATTTGTACCTTAATCCTTTCATATTCTCTGACTGCGCAACTTTTAGCATCCTCCGTGACCCTAATTGCATCTTTTAGGTCCTCTAACTTGCGGATCCGTGATTTGTCACCACCAAAAATTTTAGATGATGCAGCTTCAAGTTTTTCAGTTCTTGAATGCAAGGAAGACAATTCGGATATAAGTGTTTGCACTGTCAATAAAGCACTAGAACGATCGGAGAATGCATGGTGTACAGCTAACATCATCCCCATATGTTCATGCAATGAATCCTGGATTACAAAATAGAAATTAGAAATTAAACAGCAAAACCCAACAACATAAGCATTTATCCCACTGTGTGAGGTTGGCTATATGGATCATATTTGGCTATTGTGTCAATCTGAGACAAATACTCTCATAAACATTTAAAATAACATGTCTTTTCTTTTAGTATCTGACCAAGCCTTTTTAGGTCTTCCCATTCCCTTTTCATTTCAGCTAATGACTCTACTTTCCCAATCCACCAGCCAAAATGTTAAACTGATGCATCTGAAACTATATAATGCACGTGTCCAACCAATCTTAAGTGTGTTTCTCTAATTTTATCATCTATTGGGGCTACCACCACCTTCTTCAAGTCTTCATTAAACCTCAATAAACAAACAAGAGAATATTGAAAGAATTAGACCCTTGAATTAATGATGTCAATAGCTGACTCCAACATATCCTAATTTGATTTTCCATTTCTCTTTTTGTTGGATTGAACAAAAGATAAATACACTAATGAAATGGAAGATTGCTATTAGAGATTGCGAACAAAATTAGCAAACAAAAAGCACCAAATACCCTTACAAACATATAAAGTGAAAGCAGAAAATGGCACAATCTAGTGAATTCATCACCCATAATATGATGACTTACAAAATGCTTCACCGTCTGTGCATTCAATTCTCGATACAATCTGCTTGCCTTCACAGCTGCAGTAGCCACATTTTTCATGTCAGCAGCCCTCACTCTTTGAGTGTTCATAGTTGCCTGCTCATTCTCAAACTTAGTTAACTTGATAAAAGATAACCCTAACTCTCCCATTATCTCCCCCATGTCTTGCTGTGCTTTTACCAGTGACTCTGCCTACCAGTTCAGAATAAAAAAATTAAATAAAATAAAATTAGAATATGACACTCAAAGCTGTAACTCCATTAAAAATGAATTAAATACAACTTTGTCCAACTCAAAATGCAAGTATCCAGAATCATTTATGTTCATAGTACTGGAAAGAGGGCATGTATTCTGCAAAACCTGTTTGGATGCATTTGTGAGTTGCTGCTCGAGATTCCACAACTTCTCCTTCTTCTCCAAGAATTCCTTATCCTCCTCCTCCACGGGAGACCTAGCACTACCCCAATCATTGACAACGGATTGCTTCAGTTCCTTAAAAAACCGTAGCATATCTCTCCCACCTTTAGCTGAGTGCACCACATCTTGCGGCTCAATCACACTACTCGACTCTCCCAGAAGCTGCTTTGGCAGCCTCACTGCTCCATCAAGCATCCTAGACGCTACATCAATGCTCGTGGGCAGCGGCATTCTCCCATGCACTGTTAAAAATACCCTCAACTCGTCGCTTTTCTTAATCGTAGGATGCTTAGCAAGCCTCTTCAAGTACTTCTCTAGTTCAACACTCCTTTGCTCCACAAATTCCTGCTTCTGCATCACCTGACTCTCCACTAAACTTTTATCAGGCCGTGGAGGAATGAAAAAACCCCTGTAATGTTCACTCAGTCGATCAGATAGAGTAACCACATCTTTAAACCGCCGACGCACACTAAAATCCGACCCTCCATAATCCAAAATATTTGTGCTCGTGGTGATCAGATAACTAATGTACGTATTGCCACCAGGAACAATCGAATTGTTAGACTCCACCTCCTTCTGCGGATTTGAAACACTAATTCTCAAATAATCCGAGCTGGAAGACGCAGATCCAGGTGATGAAACCGTCACCTCACCGGAGATCTCTCCGTTTCCGTTATTTTCCGGGAGCCTATCGTGGAATGGACTATACATGACGTCAGCATAGGAGGGGGAATCCAGAGAAGGATTGTGAGGTGGAAACAGAAGGGGATCGGAGACGGCGGGAGCGGCGGCGATCGACGGCGGCGAAACCAAGGGGTGTTCGGAGGAGGAAGATGTGAGGGTGCTCAAGACGCTGCGGTAATGGGCATAGGATTTGGAGGTCGAAACTTCGCCATTGAAGGAATTGACGTCGTCATCGAGGGTTAGGGTTTGCATTTGATCTGTGGTCGAAAGAGGATGCAGAAATTCTTCTTCTTCTCCATTCGCTTTACCTTGGAGATTGTTCTTCTCCGAATCCATCATTTTTGTGAATTTGCGAATTTGGGTTTAGATGGAAGAGAAGCAGTGCAGTAGAATAGAATCAATTGATGGAGAGGTATTCCAAGTGATGAACTTTTGTTTCACTTCATCTTCCTCTCATCATCCACCATCAAAAACTTCGAATTTTATTTATTAAATTTATTGATAAAATAAAAACAACTAAATACAAATAGAACTTCCTTGTTTCGAATCCAAACACTTTTTTCAGATAAAAGTCTATTCAATAAAAAATTACACTTACCAAGAAAAAATCAAAAAAGAAAAGAAAAAGAAAGGTATATGTTTATTATTTTTTCTCATTACTGTAATTGAATATTTTCAAATTCTGTATATTATTAGTATATTAATAGGATGATGATAGAAAGTAATAATATGTATTGCTTGGCATAATATCTAGTAAGTAATGCAGATGTTGGATTTTTCCCTTTTAATACGTCATTTTTTTAAGGTAAGCATCTGATGTCTAATAAAAATAAAAGTCAATACTAAATCTATTTATGATAGTTGCACATCGTCAATAATTGAGGAAGTTTTTTTCCCAATTAAATTGGTGAAGTGGTAATTTTATGCAGTTTTTCAACGACTTTTTCGACATAGATTTCAATATATAATTTTCAAATAGTTTTTCTATTATAATTCACGATAAACTAATTTCCTTTATTACACTCCTTTAACATTAAATAAAGAACAAATATGTAATGTACTATCACCTTAAAATTAAATAAATATAAGTGTTCTCAAAAAGCATTAAGCTTTAAACCAAATAAAATAGATTAGAATATATATAACAAACATACATACATAGCAAATCATTAAAAATCCATTAAAATTTAAACTTCATATTTCTTTAAAGGTTAAAAATAAGTAAACTTTCAAGTCCATTATTTTCTTTTTGCTTTTTATATCTATTTATACTCCTAGAGTATATTAGTCCCTCAACAAACAACATGTATTTGTTCAAGAACTTTAATGGTATAATTTGCAAAAAGTAAGAGGAGATGTAATTTAAATTTATTGAAATTGGCTTTGATTGCATTTAATTGTTAGATGAAGTGCAAGTAACTATTGTTGAGCATTATTCAACTGGCTATAATCGAGATATTTTTGAATTATTTCAAAATTGTTCGGATTGATTTGGTGGCAGACGTTAAGAGTCGACAAGGCCAATCTGACAAGGGGTCGAGTCTTATTTTGATATGTTTGGAAGAGGATTATATAGGATTGAGAAAATTCTATCATTAAAACATTGAATTTTGTAATAAAGAAAATGGTGAAAATGTATGTTTGTTTGTAATGAAGACTTACATTGTAAACGTCAAATCAATGTTGAAAAATGTGAGTTGATAATTTTTATTATGAAAAGGTGAGTAAGTGTAATATATTTATATGAAAAAGTGTAATTTATAATGATTGTAATATATATAATAATAATTATATCCAGATTATATAATCTAAATTTAAATACGAAAACAAACATATATTAGGATTTTGAAATTCAAAATATTGTCATATCAATTCCCTTTCAAACATAGCCGTAGAAATGTCAGATTTGACGTCGGGCATTACTTGTGCGCTCAAGCTCCTCTCCTTAGCAAGTCTATGTGGATCAAGAAGCCCCGAAGATAAATAGCCCAAGATATCCAGATAACAAAATATATTGAGATATTATCAAATTCGATGATCAACTCAAATTACTAAAATCATCATAAATGACATACTTAAGGGTAATAAAACAACTTTGAATACTATTAAATTCAAATACATTATACAACAATAAAATATCTCAATCTGTCTGATCAGAAATGAATGATCAACATAATTCAAAACTTCATTGATAAGATTATAAGTGCACATAATCTTCTTCTATGCAACTTCTAAAATATATCCATTTAGAAATGGATTTTGATTACAAAAATTAATTATGGTTAATAAAGTGGAGAAATAATTAGGGTTTACGCTAGAATGATAGTTTGAATATGAATATAATTTAAATAATAATGAATATGTTTTAATTTAATCAATTTATACAAAATGTTCTTTTTGTCATTTTATATAAGGTTATTTAATTATGTCAAAAAATTAAAGGGGTGTATTCATAAAAATAAAAAATTGGAAGTGTTAATAGCCCACCTTATTTGAAATATCTATTAATTTTATACTCCATAATGTAAATGAATGAAATTATTACACATCATCGGTAAACGTATTAAGAGATATTCACGATGAGTATTTTAATATTTTTATTTTAAAGTGTTAATTATTTTTAGAAATGTCTGTAATGTTTAAGTTTTTTTATTTACAAAAGTTCATAAGATATTAAAAAATAGGGTACAAAGCAAAAATTAACCAAAAGTATGATCATTTTGCAATTTGGAACTTAATTTTTTTTTTTAAATCTAATTGCAATTCGAAGTTTAAGAGTTTATCAAATTACAACCTAATTTTTTTTTTTTTTACAAATTTTCCGATAAAATTCAAAACTCATAGTTTTCACAATGATAAATTTGTTATTTTGAAAAAAATTTAGGTTTCAAATTAAAATAAAAGTTATACTTTAGTTTACAAATTGAAAAAACGATCATATTTGAGATTGTTTTTATCCTTTTGAAAGTTAGGTGATTCACTAAAAAGTTATCGAAGAAAAAATTCAGGTTGTGTTTTGAGAAACTCTTGCACTTTAGATTATAATTGGATTAAAAAAATTTAAATTGAAAATAAATATAAAATCATACTTTTATGTTGATTTTTTCATGTAACCCTAAAAAATTTAATTCGATTTCCTTAGTAATATATTTTGTTTTTGTCAAAAGAAAGTAATAAAATTTGTTTACTTTCCACTATCTAAGAACATAAATACATACAATTAAACATAACTCTATTTTATACTTTATAAACATTTTAAAACAAAATAATACATATTTTGAATTTTTTGGAAATAAATCAGATACCTTAATTATACAAGTTTTTGTGTACATTATACCTACTAATCTCCCATTCATGTATTTTTATTATTAAATACCGGAAATGCCCCCAACATAAAACCCCCCGCACGTAAAGCCCGGCGACGCAACAGAGTAGTCTGCCTATGTATGCTAGGTTAAACCTTTTTCCTCACTCCCGTTTCAGTTGCTGCGCTCCGTTCAATTGAGAGAAATTCTTTGTTCTTTTGTTTTGAAATATAAAACTAGAATTCTTGATTCGCAGAGTGTTTCAAGATGACATCCAAATTCGGGTTAGCGGGCGGCATTCCGGAGCGACGCGTCCGACCCATCTGGGACGCCGTCGACTCTCGCCAGTTCAAGAACGCCCTCAAGCTCTCTACTGCACTTCTCTCCAAATACCCTAACTCTCCTTACGCTCTCGTAAGTCAACCTGCTCCCATTGTTGTTGATGTTGTTGTTGTTCCGTGGGTGTGTGGAATTATGGATGTAGCAAAAGATTCCTTTTTTTTTTTTTTTTTTTTTGTAATTTATTTTTTGCCTTTGCGCAGGCGCTGAAGGCTCTGATATTGGAAAGGATGGGCAAGAATGATGAAGCGTTATCTGTTTGTTTAAATGCCAAAGAGATTTTATGCAGCGACAAGTCCAACGTTTTCGTGGATGATCTCACTCTCAGCACCTTACAGATTGTTTTCCAGCGGCTTGATCACTGTTAGTGTTCAGTTTTCTTCTGATTTTTTGGTTAATATTTATGGTTTTGTTCTTAAACGAATTTACACAGAATTTATTGGTTGAAATTGTCAGTGGATGTCGCAACAAGTTGTTATGAGCATGCTTGTACTAAATATCCCAATAATTTGGAATTAATGATGGGCCTGTTCAACTGTTATGTCAGAGAATATTCATTTGTCAAGCAGCAACAGGTTGGCGTTTTGTAGTCTCTGTTGTATAATCAATCTCTAAATTGCCTTCAAAATTTGATTAATAAAGTGTGATTCTTGTGCCTTACCTTAGATAGCTATTAAAATGTACAAGACCGTTGGCGAAGAAAGGTTCTTACTTTGGGCAGTTTGCAGTATTCAATTACAGGTTTGGCTTATCTCTATGTCTGTATAGTCTGACCCTTTATTATGAAGATTTGATATATGAGTCCATAGTACTTGAGTAAAGGATCTATCTGTTAACACCTATGGAAGCAAGAGAGGTTAATGAGTTACATCAATATGTTTTGTGTTTCTTCCCTTCAATTATTCTATGCTATTTTTTTATTTGTTCTTGGGCTTATCTCTCAAACCTCATCTCAAGTTTCCTGTTTTATTATGGACTTCTAAACTAGTCCAGAAAGAATAGATGAACAAAATGGAATTGGTTATAAATGCAGAAAGAAGTTAAATTCTGCACATGGCACATAAGTGAATCACTATCTGATGAAAATTGTCTCAGCTTCATATAGTGTGAATTTATAGCCACATTGAAGTGGTTTGGTCCATTTTTTTCCTTTGGAAGAATAGTTGAAACTTACCAAATAAATTTCTTTTTTTCACCACTTAAAGTTGATATATATAACACAATATTATTTAGAGTATTTTTATCAATTCTGGAGATGTATAATCATGGACCATATTGTTTGGCATATTACGGACCATATAAGTATTTCAGTTGGATTATGATCTAGAATATGTTCTCCAACTGGCTAATGGTATTGTTAACCACAAATTTAAACTGTGGAAATATCTAATTTTGTTTGAAGAGTGTGACTAACAATGTTCAGACTTTGAAGTAAATAATAGTGATTTTACAATATTTTTGGTCTCTCAAATTCTACAACCACAAACTATGCTCATGAGGCATGCATGGACTTGGTCTGATTAGTCTATCCACATCCAACTGTGCAAGTTACAATGGTGGATACTGACCCATAAGTTGCTCAATAGAACATCTGCCGTGTATACTATTTTAATATGATGTTCATTTAGTTGATCGTATGTTCCTTGTTGTGAATGATATAATTTTGACGAATTGACCATTATAGTTTCTACAATTTGCTGATGATCACGATTTCTTATTTTTGGTGTTTAAACACTGAAAAAGGTTTGTTGCGGTAATGGTGGGGATAAGCTTTTCCAATTAGCTGAAGGTTTGCTCAAGAAACATATAGCTTCTCATGGTTTGCATGAGCCCGAAGGTTGTTCTTCTTTTTCTTCTGGCTGTTTTCTGTAGGTATCTGAAGCAGATAAGATTTTTATATTTCTGAATTTTTTTAGCCATTGAAGCAACTGTTGCCTGATGCAGCTCTTAGTGTTTATGTGTCTCTGTTGGAGCAACAATGCAAGTATGCAGATGCATTGAATGTTCTTTCTGGAAATTTAGGATCTCTTATGATGATTGAAGTGGACAAACTACGGCTACAGGTACTTTGTAGAATACGCTCCTCTTGCATTGTATCTCAATGGAAGCATCATTTTGTTGTCTAAATATATGGTTGGATGAAAACAGTTTAAACTCAGCCCTAAGATACTTTTTAAGTTACTGCAGAAGATTTAGCAGAACTTTAGCAGTAAGAAATTGAAGTTGGGGTGAGGTTGGTATTAAGAGGCCTTTGGACCAGAATTTAATTGTACCAGAACTTATATATTTTTTATTTAAATTACTGCAGAAGTTCTTTCTAGTGATTTAAAGCTTCAGATTATGAATACTTTGATATCATGGTGCATTTTGGTATTAGTTGCTTTGTCTGGAATATTAACTCTATTTTTGCCTTCATCTGTAGTTATGTTCAAAATGGATTGCTGTATTCCCTTTTGTTCTTGCTTTTGTCATTTACATGATCTTTCTTGCTTATTCTTTAATTATTTTTAAAGATTGTACAATGTATTATGTGCATAATGTATTGCTATTAAACTTTGCATTTATTGGTCATGGTTTTATATTATCTGTAAATTTTGGTGCAATTATTCTTCAAAATTGGTTGGCACTGGGGTTTCTTGGGTTGAGATCTTTTATGCTGGTCTTAAAATAGCCATAGTAGAGTAGTGAACTCAAGGTTCTGTTTCTTCATCAAGTCAGTATGTTAGATTACTTTTCTTGGTTGGACAATGCTTGAGTTTTGTTTCTTCATTATTGCAAGGATTGTGTTCATAATTAACTTGTCTTAGCTTTATTGACTTTCCTATGTTTCAGCTCCATCTATACAGATGTTTTCATTATTAACTTATCTTAGCTTTGTTGACTTCCGTATGTTTTAGCTCCATCTATTACAGACCTTCTGTGACTCTCTCTGGATATGTTTTTGAGTTTTCTTTCTCTGTGTGGCAAATTCCTCCAAAATATGCAAGGGATTGTTTCCCGGATCTACTTATTATCCAACAAAAATGAATTCTAGAGTTTGCCATATTTTCTATTCCTATATTTTGTTGATTCTGTCCCTCAGATTCTACTGTCCTCCAGCTTATTTTTGTCTTTATTTAAGCTTGTTCCTGTAACTTTAAGTTGACAGGGAAGGCTTCTTGCTAGGGCAGGAGACTATGCTGCTGCAGCTGATGTGTTTCAGAAGGTCTTAGAACTATGGTATGCTTCAGTTTTGTTGTCTATTTATATTTAATCATTTTTTTTTCCTCAGGAACCTTGTTATGAGTTATTTATGTCCGATTCTCCATTTTGAGCTTTTATTCATGAAAGGAATAACTATAGTACTTTTATGTTAATTTGTTCAGGCCAAGGGACTCAACAATTGAGTCCAACTTTTGCATTTCTATAAAAAATGTAGATGTATAGAAATTTTTACTTTTCTATTTCGTTCAGGCCAAGGAATAACTGTAGTACTCTTATGTTATTTTGTTCAGGCCTAGGGAATCGACAAATGAGTTGCGTATTTTATTGTGTTTTGTTATGATATATAAGAATGAAGTGTTTATACTTTGCTACCTTCACTTTTGTTTCTATTAATTTTTGCTCCTTTATTAACAAAACAAGGGTAAAAGTACAGGTGGTGAAAGCACAATAAAAAAGTGAAAGAAAGAAAGAGAAAAAAAAAAAGAAGAAATTGTAGGGGTCAAAGTTGTAGAGTACAAAGTACAGTGAGAAAAAGTTAACAAAAATAAAAGTGTGGGGCGAATACACAATAAAATAGAGTGCATGTGCCAAAAATGCAAATTTCTTAAATAAATAAAGGGATCACACTTGAGCTTGTATGACTATATATTAAACTTGGAACATGATCCTGGTGATCTGATATTCATGAAAACTCAAAGTTTGTTTTGTTGTGACTTGTTATCCTTCATTAACCTTTATCTTGTTTCTTGGAGTTTTCTTTTCTTTTAGAATTTAATGAAAACCATGATTTTATAACTATTGAGGGCTTGTGAATCCTGGTAACAAACTTGTTAAACCATATTTTTCCGTGTTACAAAGGTGTAACAGGCTTTAAGAAGATTGCAGTAGTCTTCACTTAGGCATTATACAAACTCAGTGGCAATTATAACTGAATCCTCTTCACATGAAGAAGCAATGTATAATATTGTGCCTTAGTTGTAGGCTTTTTTGCTATGTTATTGTCTAAATTCACATTTTACACGATCTTAATGATGAGCTTGAAACAAATCATGTTTGATTTGTCACAATACTTTGATTTCTTTGATTGCAGTCCCGATGATTGGGAATGTTTCCTGCAATACCTTGGTTGTCTGCTGGAGGATGATAGTATTATGGTCAAAGATACTGATCCCATTCACACATCAACATCCTTTGACTGCAAGAATTTGCGTATAACTGAGGAACTTGTAAATTCTTGATTTTCCCTTCTAACATTCCTATTCACCCATCAACATTCCTTGATTTGTTTAATATCTTTATGCAGTTTGATTCACGTATGTCAAAAGCCGTGGATTTTGTACATAAATTAATGGAGGCCAATAATAATAATTCTGAAAGATGTCCATATTTGGCACATCTTGAAATTGAGAGAAGGAAGGTTTTGTTTGGGATAGGTGATACTGGTAAATTAGTTGAGGATCTGATGCAATATTTTATCAGGTATGTCATAGCATAATGTATCATTTTATCAGAGCTTTTTAAATTTCACTGTTGCTAAGCCTGTTTGTCTTGCTTGTAGTCTTTCTTTTCAATCATGCTTCACGTCTTTCTTTCTGATGTATATCTCAATCTTGGTGTAAATGGTGTTGATCTATATTTATACCCATCGGTTGATGTCGAGTTCTAATATCTTAAAAAGCCTGTCATTCATTAAATTAGTTTATTCATGAGTCATGACATGGGGCATAAACACACACTTATATGAGTTAAACTTACAATATTATCATAATAACAAAGTAGATAACATAAGAATGGCCGAGGGCTTTGGTTCTTTTAATGACCAACATATTGAATGTTGACCTGTTTATAAGATAATTTATTGACACTCTACGTTTTGTCTTTTTCTGTAATCATACTATTGACTGCTTGATTCTCTGGGGACAGGTTTGGTCACTTGGCTTGTTTCACATCAGACGTTGAAATGTTTCTTCAAGTTCTTGACAACAATAAGAAGAGTGACTTTTTGAAGAAAGTAGTGAAGGAATATGAAGTGAGCATGAGTGTGCCAGCTAAAGCTCTTGGGCAGTCCATAACTGTATTCAAAGTCCAAAACTTAATTGGTGATGTGTTTTCTCTACCAGTGAATGGTATGCCTTATGCCATTTCATTTAATGAATTTATCTGGTTAGCAGTTCTTTTCTATTAAGCTTGTCCTCTTGATATTTTATTATAATGGCATTTCTGTTGTCTAGCAAGAAATTATCTTCAATTTACTCCTTTACTCTAACTTCCTCTCCACCCTCGTTAGATTTATTGTTTATTTATTTGGCAGAGCTCGAGGATATAGCTGTACGAATGACAGAAATGTACTGTAACAACCTTCCCCTGTCAAAAGATTTGGATGCACAAGAAAGCATGTACGGTGAGGAGCTTTTGTCAATGGCATGCAATATTTTGGTTCAGGTACTAGCTTATATTCATTGGTTTGCATTCATCCTTTCATTTATGTGCTCTGGTTGTAATCTGTCAGCTTATAGAGTGGTTGTCTCTTGATGCAAACTTTTGTCTTGAATTGTCGGTTTAGGGGAACTTTACCCATCTTGTTGTTATCTTGATCCCCTTGTATTACCTTTGCTATATTTTCTCTGCAAATACTCACACAATATTAAAGAAGCTAAAATTCTAGCACATTATGTTATCTTGTCTTATTGCTTTGTTTCAATTTACTGTATTTGTAACTATATTGGAGATTAATACTTATTTTGTTCCAATTGTAATATTTTTAACCTTGTGGCTTAGCTTTTCTGGCGAACAAGGGATCTTAGCTATTTGGTGGAGTCGGTCATGATTCTGGAGTTTGGTTTGTCTATCCGAAGGTTAGAAAGTTAATTTTGCTGATTCATGTTCTTGATATTTCCTGCCATTCCGAGTCCCGCTGACAAACATGAAAATGTATCTCAGTCTAGGTGATTTCAGATTTATTGAAAGGAAAAATTATTAGTCTTGTTATGGTGGTAAAAGTAATAAAGAAACTACTATAAAGAAGAAAGTTCAAGTGACAATTAGAATTCTTGCGGATCTGGTTAGAAGCAATTGGATGATAAAGTAAAAGCGTACTTGTAATAAACTCTAGTAATTTAAAAGATTATGGACATTTCACTAAAGTTTATACAGACATTGAAAACTGTACACATTATGCATTTTATAATGTATCATATTTGAACTAACATTGAATTACTTTGGTTATTTTGGCAGATATGTGTCCCAGTATAAGATTTTACTGGTGCATCTTTATTCTTATTGGAGTTCTCTTCCATTAGCTTATGAACGGTATGCCGATAATCTGCATAAACAAATTTTGTCCCTTCTCGTCTCATATAATATCAATATTTTGTTCTAGTATATAGTTTCGGTTGCTGGCTTGAATTCATTTTAAAATCTTTGTTGAGTTTTCTATTTTGGTTTTGAGTTTGTTTATCTATGCAGTTATAAATCCTTGGATGTGAAGAATATTTTGCTGGAGACAGTATCTCACCACATTTTACCACAGATGTTAGAATCTCCTCTGTGGGCAGATTTAAATAATCTCTTAACGGATTATTTAAAATTCATGGATGATCACTTTCGAGAATCAGCAGATCTTACCTTCCTTGCATATCGCCACAGGAACTACTCAAAAGTAAGTAGGACTCTCTTAAAAAATATTTTATCATATTTAAACATTTAGTAATATTCTTGAGTGGCTTGTCACTTCTCTCTTGAATATGATAGTGCTTAAGACAGATCTAGCTAATCTTAGACTTTGTTTTCAACTGAAAAGAAAAAAGGAGCAGTGTGCCACAGACTTAAGTAAAGTGCTCAACTTCTAATAATCATCTTCTTTTTGACTGTCTTAGGTAATTGAGTTTGTTCAGTTTAAGGAAAGATTGCAACGTTCCAGCCAATATTTAATGGCGAAGATTGAATTACCCATTTTACAGCTAAAGCAGAACTCAAATAATATTGATGAAGAGGAGGTAAGTGTATTGTGCTCTCGTGCTTTTCCATTTCTTTTTAACAATATTATATTATCTATAACTATTCTATAGATGAAATGTATTCTTTACAAATAATGTACTTCTCAGTCCATCCTGGAGAGCTTGAGATATGGAACTCACTTTATTGAGCTCTCAAATGAGATCAAAAGCAAGTCCTTGACCTTTAATGAAGACGTGAATTTACGACCCTGGTGGACACCAACTTATGATAAAAATTATCTCTTGGGTTAGTGTGTTCCCATCAAATTGCATCATTATTAGAAATTTGTTGCCAAAAGTAATTTTTTATAATTGATGTATTTTAGGATCCTTGCCAAATTTCAATCTTAACGGATAAGTTTCTTTTCCCTGCTTTTTTTTATTGCTCATCCCAAAATCGACTTATTGAACAGCTATCTTGGTTCTTGTTTATCATAGTTGATATTGATATATTTTATCATCTATTGACCACCTTTCTATGTTTCCAGGACCCTTTGAAGGACCATCTTATTGTCCTAGAGAAAACATGGTATGATATTCAGCTTTCAACTTTGTACCAAACCTGATGTATATACATTTTACAGTTGATTTTTTTAAAATACATATTCATTTTCAAGGAAACATTATCATGAGATATATTATTGATTTTGTTGGAATAAGGGACAAATACCTTGAGGTTTGACTGATTTAATTTTATATTTAAAAAAGAAAGGTTTGTAAATTACGAAAATCCTTCCTTACATTTTACTTCTATTTACATATTGCACCCATAGCAGGGTTTTTAAGAAAAATATAAACCTCAAGAGGGTTTGTTAGGTCATAAGCAAGGTGGGTCTGTCATCTAAATTATAGTATTTGCTTTGCATTTCTTCCTTTTCTTTTCCCTTTTGTTGGGAAAAAACTTCCTTTGTATGCCTGTACTGTGCATTTGCTGTTCCTTATTGCTGGCAGATACTCCCAATTTTATCTTTCCTTGAGTGAACAGAAAAAAATATGGTTCTGTTCCCAAGACTACGTGCATATTAATACATACATACGTACATATGACTCTCTTGCAGCATAATCTGATCAAGCAATCAGAAGGAAATGTTCTGAAAACAGTAGAAAAGAGATCCCTTCTTCCACGGATGATCTATTTATCAATATATTCTGCTTCAGTGTCGGTGAAGGAAAATATTGAAGCAAATGGGTCGATAGTCGATACAAAACTCTCATTGGAGCTGAAAATTTTACTTGAGCGTTATGCTAAGATCTTGGAGTTTCCCTACCAAGATGCTGTAGAACTTGTCTTTGGTGTATCGAGCGGCCAGAAGCCGTTAGAGGTGTGTTCTTTTCCATTAAATTGTTGTTTATCTATTATTTTTATGCTTTCCAATCACAACACTTTTAGTCATATGTTGTATACTTACCATACACAGCTTTTTGGCCAGAAATAATGGGTCCTATTGCATTGAGGGTTTCTATGGAGCAGGAAATATTAGTAGTGAAAATGAGAACAATAGAAATGAAATAAACATTGTAGAAAGTTAACAGTAACAATCCATAAAATCCATAATTATCTCACTTACTGTCAGCTGATGAATAGTTTGAGTTTTGGTTGCTATATTTTAAGCTTTGCACTAGTTGAACTCAAAACCTAGAGATCCATGTTGAACACATTTTAGCATAAATCACGGGGCTCTTGACCCTGGATCCATCCCTGTGTGCAGGGACCAAGTCCGGATATCATTGACTGGATGAACTTTACTGTATTCTTGAATGCTTGGAATTTAAGTTCTCATGAGATTGGATTTCCTGATAAAGGTGATTCCGGACACAGTACTTGGAATCTTGTAAACACACTACTGAAAAAATATGTCCTAGAGACGATCAAATCTGCGGGGCCTGTCATTTCTTCTCCCGGAAACAATCTTCCTCTTCTGGTGCAGCTGGTAACAGAACCCTTAGCTTGGCACACCCTAGTCATCCGTTCTTGCGTTCGTTCATTGCTCCCTTCTGGAAAGAAGAAGAAGAAAGCTGGATCCGTGGAGCAATCAAATTCTCAGCTATCCCATGAGATTCAAACTTCAATCCAGTCTCTATGTGATACAATTGAGATTGTTACAAAATGGCTAAAAGATCAACTTCAGAAACCCAATGATGAAAAGTTTGAAGTCATATATTCCTCAGTTCAGAGAAAACATGAACATAATGGACCTGGAAAAGTGTTCAAAGTACTAGAGTCATCTGTCTCAGTGATGAAGGATGCCGAGGTTGGTGACAGGATTCTCGAGGCATTACATTCTTGGAGTCCTGCTGATGCCGTGCGGAAGATCATTGCTGGCCAAGGTAGTTTACTATTGGAATTTCTCAAAATTTGTGAATCGAAGATCAAATCGTTGCAAGCACTTAAACTTCAATTGTAGTTCAAAACTGGCCAGCAACTTTGTGGAGTTGTTGAAGAATTGCTTTGAGGTAATGAAATGTTTTTTCCCCTTGTCCTGGATTTCCTGCAACAATCATTTTCTACATATGTTGCAGTTTTTTTTTTTTGTAGTTTGTTTCCCCCTTTAGTTTACATCTATTTTTATCAAAACGTGCATGGAAATGGATTCATTCTGGCTCTTCTGTAACATTGAACTTCCACTGATTTTCTTTTTATATGTTGTATATTTCTTTTCTAAAAATATTGTTTTGAATTTGTGAAGTCTTGTGCATTTCGTCCACCCTAATGTAGTATATTTAGAAAATATTACATGTTTATGATGGCAATCTGAATGCTCTATGTATTGTTCAGTCTATCCTGTATTTTATTTTATCTTCTATACTAGGATTACAAAATAACAGTTGAATGAAAATTGTAAAATGTATTTATTATTAGTTGGCTGGTTGCCTAACTCTTTGACAACAAATAAATAAACAAATTGAAGAACTTTTATGAACCTTTACCAGTTTGTTGATGGGTAATAAGTATTAGGGATAATAAACCTCCTAATTTCTCTATTTTTAACTCTTTCAAATTAGTGCCTTGATTGAAGCACATCTTCTAAAACAACTACCCTCACCATGAGTTGACCAACTTATTCTTTTTCACTTTTGTTTTTAAACGATAAAAATTCATTATGGTAGAATTTTAATTGAGGTACTTGATATCTAAGAAAGTGTTTGTAGGAAATATTTTAATGAAAAGATTCAATATAAAGTGGATTTCAATTCAAGATTACTGATGCCCTTAATTTTTGCCCAAAGTGATCCTAATGTCACTTTCCAATAAGAAAAACATGAAACGCGTTTTTTTTTTGGTTCTTTGTATGTAAAGGTGTTTTATTTGATTTTTTATTTATTTTTAGTTTGTCTAGTTATATTTATTTTTGTTTTAAAATAAGTAATGGCATGTATGCTTATTTCACCATGGAACATAGTTGGAGACTATAACTCATGCATAATATATGTATACATGAATGGTTATAAAAATTATCAATTATGAACACCTCACATTAACCTATTGAGAAAGGTACTAGTAAGAAAAATACAAACTTAGACGAAGGTCTCTGTAATAGTTGAAGGGATATTTGGAATTTCAAAACATAATAATTTTTATTTTTCAATAAATATGTCAAACATGAATGATAAAATAATAAAATGCTCCAAGTAATTGTCAAAGTAAAAGTAAACGTAACCTACTAAGGTTGAATAAAATCCTCTCCACCCCCACCAAAAAACAATAATAATAATAAAAAAGTGACTAAGCCCATTGAAAGATAGTTAATGTTAAAAATCTACTCGAATTCAATCCCTAAATTCTCATTTAACATCGCATTGACATACATAAAAATAATTTTGAATATGATTTCTATTCGATTGATACAATCTCAATAAGTTAAAAAAAGAAAAATCTTGTACATCAGATTTAATTTGATGATTAAACATCATAACAAATTTAAATAATAATATATTCTCTTACATATCCGATTTGACCTATGGACGAATATGCAAGCATACGTTTCATGTTTGTTTGAGTAATAGCAATGATATTTCCCAATAACATGCTTGCGTCTGATTAGCTAGTTGGTGAGGCAATAGCTTACCAAGACGATGATCTGTAGCTGGTCCGAGAGGATGATCAACCACACTGGGATTGAGATACGGCCCAGACAACATACCAAAACTCACTGTTACCCCATCAGTAGTAGGAGATGTAAGGACGTCGTTCCTGACCCTGCTTCACCTTAATTGTTATTTGAACTGCAATTGCTCAGGATATCCTTTTTTAGCTTCTAGGGTTTATTTCTTAGTTCAAGATCCCTCTTACTAACTGGAATCAAAGAATTCGTAGATCTGTTCCGACCAAATGAAAAATCTTTCTTTTGTTACATGAATCCAATTTTCTTTTCATCCAGGAAACTCATTTTCTTCGCTTTGTGTTGGAACTTGGAAGTTTGCACTCCAACTTAGGATAACTAAGGCAGTCGAATTCTCTAATTGCATTTTGATAGCGTTTGATTTTATAATTTAATATTTTTAACATACTTATTATTATTATTATTATTAGTATTTTTTCTGGTGCGTTAGCACGGTTTATCAAATAATTTTAGTTTTTAATAATGTGTTGTAATGATATTTTCATGATATTTTTTTTGGAACTAAATTTATTTTATTCTTTCAAATATATTTGTTTAATAAAATTATAGTTATTCCATATTAGAGCTAGTTAATCATTAAAATTTTATAGCAAATTCAATATATTTTCATATTTTTAAATAAATTTCAAATTTTGAATAATATTTAAACAAATTTCGAATTTCTTAAATATTTTTCTATTGCATCCATAAAACAAATAATTAATGCTAGTCATTACCTGTATATATTATGTTCAAAAAACATAGATAAAATTCTTAATATCCATTCATAATTAATTTAGAAATGAAAGGTGTTTATGTATTCAAAACATGCTTATTATCATTTAAAAAAATATTTTAATTATTGAAATTTATATTTATTATATGACCTTTTAATTATATACTTATATTTATCAATAACTTAATTTATTTAAGCCAAAAATAAGCTATACAAATAACATATAGATTATAATAATGAAATTTTAATGTCATCTATAATGAAAAACTTCAATGTCATATAAGTTAATTTGATATTTGAATTTTAAACTTTGATATATGAAATGATCGTTGCCTAAAGGAATTATACAAAGTTAATGTCATCTATAGTTCTAACAAATTATCTTTTTCCTCTTAACTGAAAAGTCCCTAATCATATTATAAGGATTAATTTTTCTAAATACCCACTATTAAGACCCATATGTTTTAATTGGCCCAAGTAATTACCATTAAATATATATATATATATATATATAGATAGATAAATGAGAATTCAAAACCCTAATACTCAATCCACACCGCCAACCTCCTCACTTCCACCCACCAACTCCGACATCAGATCCACCATCGTTGCTCCTCTACTCATTAATTAGAAGGGAAAATGACATTTTTATAATTCCTTTCGACTGTCATACTATTATACTAGTATATATCAGGTATATTATTTGATTTTGATAAGCGGTAATAATTTGAGAATATAAGATCAACAGTATTTAAAATAAAAGATATCATATGAAATAAGTCAACTAAAAGTGAGATAAAAATGTAATTATATCAATCTTCACCTAAACACACCCTATAGTTCAACCTTAGTTTTTCTTAGTGGCCATAATTTCCCTCTTTCACACTACTAAAATTAAAGTCTATAAAGTAGAAATGAGTCAATTTTATTACTTTCTGTGTATATACACTAAGTGATCATACGTTTCAGCTTACAGTTGCTGTCTTCAGATTGGTTTTATTTAATGTTGATTATATAGTTATATGTTTCAATGTTTGGCTAACTAACTCTTCTTCACTGTACTTAATAAAATAAATGACATTTGTCCTGATGAATAATTGTTTAAATCCATGCAAAAACTGTTAGTAACTAAATTATTGGGAAATCCAGGACAGTAAGGTGATCTGAACCCAAATTCCAGAAAAAGAAAAACAAATGAAGCTAGTGGATGCACCAACTCCCATTGTAGTTGGACTATTTTTTATTTTTGCAAAATTTTTTTATGTTGTTGCATTTGACAAAACTATTTAAAACATTATTTCTTTTTTATTTAATCCATTTCAATTTATTATATATACACTCCCCTTGAAGCTTAATCTCAATCATTCCAACTTCAACTTCACTAAACCAAATGCTGAAATTGAGGAGCAAAATGGAGGCTAAATTTGGCTTCACCAAGCCATTGTTTCTCTTCCTATTAGGCTTACTATCTTCTGTGACATCTTTCCCAGATGCACAAACTCACTACCATGACTTCATAGTATGTATTCTAGACAAAAAAATTGACTCTTTTATTCTTTTTGGTTGTTTTTATTTAGGTTCTAACATGATAGACTGTCACAGGTGCAACAAACCACGGTGAATAGGTTGTGCAAAACTCGCAACATAATCACCGTGAATGGACAGTTCCCAGGGCCGACTATTTCAGTAAAAAACGGAGATTCACTAGTCATACGAGTTACCAACAGGGCTCGTTACAATGTCACACTCCACTGGTAACTAAAAATACATCAAACTTTTGACGACATTTAATGTATTAAGCAAACATTCGTATTGATCACAAGTTTGATCATCCTATCAGGCATGGAATACGTCAGATGAGAACACCATGGGCCGATGGACCTGAATACGTAACACAATGCCCCATTAGGCCAGGTGGAACTTACACGTATCGTTTCAAGATAGAAGACCAAGAGGGCACATTGTGGTGGCATGCTCATAGTCGATGGCTCAGAGCCACCGTCTATGGAGCATTCGTAATCTTCCCAAAATCGGGTGCTTTGTATCCATTCTCACCTCCCAAAATTGATGTTCCTATCATTCTTGGTAAACACTACTAGTTTTTGTACAACTTATGTTTTGATTAAACATATATAATGATGATGTCATACTAGCTATACTCGTTTCACAGGAGAATGGTGGGATAGAAATATCATCGATGTTTTAAGACAAGCTCTTTTCACCGGAGCTGCTCCTAATGTCTCAGATGCCTACACGATAAACGGTCAACCTGGCGATCTCTACAGATGCTCTAGTCAAGGTGAAATAAGACAAGGGAAATTTACAAATTTTGTTTTGTAACTTAGTTCTTGCCTATTCTTTTACCATAAAATTTACGTATTTCAAATTCAATTCTCTAACTATCATATTTTTTCAATATTCAACTGATTTTGTTGGCATTTCGATTTATGCTTACATAGATGACAAAAATGAATTCTGACGTCCATATGGATAAGAATTGAAATTTTGAAAAGAATTGAAAAAATATAATAGTTATAGAATCAAAATTAAAATACGTAAAATTAATGAGAAAATAATTGTCAATTTTCCAGTTGAAGGACAAAAAATGAGATGTTTTGGACAAAATTAAGACACAATCTGTCACTAACAAGTACATTCGAATTGGACTCGACATGTTAATACAGGTACGATGAAAATATCAGTGAACTCAGGAGACAAAGTGCTTCTAAGAGTGATCAACGCTGCACTCAATCAACAGCTCTTCTTCACAGTGGCCAACCACAAACTAACCGTGGTCGAAGCCGATGCTGCAAATGTCAAGCCCTTCTCAACCCGAGTCATCATGGTCGGGCCGGGCCAGACGACGAACGTCCTCCTAACAGCCGACCAGCCACCATCACGATACTACATGGCCGCACGAGCTTATGCCTCTGCAAGAAACGCCCCATTCGACAACACCACCACCACCGCCATTCTAGAGTACACAACAGCCGCAAGAACATCATCTCGGCCCGTTTTGCCTCAGCTTCCGGGCTTCAATGACACTGCCACCGTCACAGCATTCACCACCCAGCTCAGGGGCATACCCTCCATAGGCAAAGTACCAACCAGGATCGATGAAGACCTGTTTTTCACCGTTGGATTAGGCCTCGTGAACTGCACTCCAGGGCCTCGTTGTCAAGGCCCCAACAACACACGTTTCGCTGCCAGTATGAACAACGTGTCTTTTGTTCTGCCAAGAAGGACTTCATTGTTGCAGGCTTATTACAACAACGTACCTGGGATTTACACCTTGGACTTCCCTGGCTCTCCACCTCTGAAGTTTGACTACACTGGGAATGTTAGCAGGGGGCTATGGCAGCCCAGCTTTGGGACCAGACTGTATAAGCTTAAATTCGGCTCGAACGTGCAGTTAGTGTTGCAGGATACAGCTATATTCACGACTGAGGACCATCCTATCCATCTCCATGGATACCACTTCTTTGTTGTGGGACAAGGGTTTGGAAACTTCGACGAGAAAACTGATTCTGCTAAGTTCAATCTGGTGGACCCACCTGTTAGAAACACCATCGATGTGCCTGTTGGCGGGTGGGCTGTCATTCGTTTCGTGGCTGACAATCCAGGTAACATGATGATCATGATCAGATCCATATAGTTCTTGATTTCTCTGTGTAAGATGATGAGGATGATGATGATTCTGATGTTAATTGCAGGAGTGTGGTTGTTTCATTGTCACATAGATTCACATCTGACGTGGGGATTGGCAATGGCGTTCTTGGTTGAAAATGGAAAAGGAGAATTACAAACAGTGGAGCCGCCTCCTGTTGATCTGCCACAATGCTGAAAGATTTTAATTTATATCCATCATCCATCTTCTTGCTCTGTTTCTCAGTTGGTTTTCCTTATCATTTTCCACTTTATTTTTTGAGTTCAAACCTGTTGAATCTATTCACTTCTATGGATTGGAATTGTGTAATCTTACTTTTCACAACCCCACCTCAATCTATTGAATTGCACTGCAAAATCTCTCTCTCTCTCTGGTAATATAATGAAAATTTTCGCACTTAAATTATTATGTAGTTTAAATTATCATTGTTATTAAATATCATTTTACTATATAAATATTTATTCGACAAAAAATAATTTATATTTAATTTCTTATTTCTTAATCTGCAAATTAATTTTAATGAGACGGGATTGTTTCTATTTAATAATGAAATTCAGAACTCATTTAAAACATTTAACATCGATAATTATACATTCAATATGACAAATGATTATCCAAATCAACAAACTCATAATATATACGATACATAATATTAATACGTATAACTATATGGTCGTCAAAAAAAAAAATACATAATGTTATAATTAGTTATTTTTGAATAATAAAGTTTTGTTGGTATAAAACAAATTTGTTATGATCAGATTCAAAGCCAATCAATCGGCCATGGCAGTTCTAACTAATCAATCAATCTGTTCTATTAATCTAAACAATTAATTTCTCAAAAACTCAATTCCGACACAAATATCTTTCTTTTTTTCTTAAGAACTCAATTCTAACACAAATTTCTTGTTGTCATCCTCTTATAAGTTTTTGGTACTCTTGTTAATGATTGGGTACTATAGGTTGATCGAACTGCCCCAATATAGGTCCCTAAACCTCTAAACGGGGATCTCATAGGCCCTTGTTACAACAAACTGGACTATACTGCTAATAATATATTACTAACATGCAACTACCTAATACTAGATTTTTTTCCCCTCTTAGTACATGATATGGGATTTTTAAATACATTAGTTGTTATTAGTTGAAAGAACAGTATAGTTGTTTGGACAATGGAATTTTTCAAATTCCAGGTACCATGATTCTTAATATTTATTAATTATCAATAATCAATAATCAAAGCATAATAAAAGAAATCGGATAATGTTTGGATAGTTCTTGGAAAAGACTGGATGAAAATTTTAAAAATAATTGTATTGAAAAAAAAAGTGTATTAGGAAAAAAAATTAAATACATTAAAACTATTTTAGCCTTTTAGGAGAAATTAAATCATGAAGGTAAATCGACAAAAAAGTTTGGGCATGTTTGGTTCGTGTATTGAGTTGGTTAGGTTAGTTGGGTTGTGGTGGGTTTGCACTATTTGGGTTAAATTGAGTTAATTTTTTAATATGTTTGGTTTGAATGTTTAATGATATGACTTAATTTTGTATTTGGTTTGAATATTGTAATATGTATTGAGTTGGGTTTATGTATTAAAATTTTGTTTGGTTCACATGTTTGTTGTGGATTTAAAAAAATGAAGCCCAAAATACCCATAGAATAAAATGAATACAATTTTTTAAAAATAAAAATCAACAAAATGTCCTTAGAATAAAATGAATATAATTTTTTTTTTAAAATCAACAAGAATATAATTTTTTAAAAATAAAAATATAAAATATAAAATTAAAATGAAAATTGGGGTTACGGTGTGTTTAATAAACTACCCACTTTTGGTGTGGTTTATTAAACCTCCCACAACACCTTTTTTAGCATTTTTAACCCGAGTCCGAAAAAAACATGGGTTTTTCAACCCCAAACTAAACACAAGTTTATTCGAATTAATCTACCCAAACCCCCAAACCAAACATGCTCAAAGCTGATAACTAGTTGAATTATATATTTAGTTATTTATAAAGTAATGAAATGTAACAACAAATGTTTAGCTGATTACCATTTTGATATGGGAAAAGAATCTTCGTTTTTCCTAGAAGCAAGTCAACCATTATTCTAAGGTGTTTATTGGTTAAACCTCCTTGTGATGTTATAATTGGTAGAAAAAAGATATAGTGGTTAAACCTTTCATATGATATGGAAAAAAAAGTAATACCCTTGATTAAAAATTATAGTTGGTATAAGTTAGAAAAAGTAGAGGGAAACAGTGGTTGCACCAAATCCTGAGTATGGTTGGACTTGGTTTGGTGCCTTTGTTGACCCTAACCATGTCAAGAATTTGTGCAGTATAAAAGGCAAGTCCTAGTCTCATCCAACAATTCAAAACAAACAAATATTTGTATCTCATACACCAAAAAATGTCACCCTGCAATCATGCAACCATGCAACCATGCAAAGTTGCCATTTTTCTTGCAATGATTCTCTCTTTCACTTTAGCAAATGCAGAAACTCATTACCATCAGTTCATTGTATGTCTCCATACTAGTCTCATTACATAGTTTGTCAATATTTTCGGATTAAGTAATGATATTTTCTCCACATGTTTTCAGGTCGAGGCAACACCAGTGAAGAGGCTGTGCAGAACTCACAGTATAATCACAGTGAATGGGCAGTTCCCAGGCCCAACTTTGGAAGCTCGAGACGGGGACACTCTCGTTATCAATGTCGTTAACAGTGCTCGTTACAATGTCACCCTCCACTGGTAATTTTGATTTTATACTTATCATCACATTCTAGTCCTTTTTCACCCTTAATTTCTCTTCTCTTCTCTTTCAGGCACGGTATTCGTCAGATGAGAACCCCATGGGCTGACGGGCCAGAGTACGTGACTCAGTGCCCGATCCAGCCCGGTGCTAGCTACACATACAGGTTCACCATTGAGAATCAGGAAGGAACTCTGTGGTGGCATGCTCATAGCAGATGGCTCAGAGCCACAATCTATGGAGCATTTATAATTTACCCAAAAATGGGTGTTCCTTACCCCTTTCCAATGCCCCAAAAGGAGATCCCTATTCTTCTAGGTAAGAAAAATAAACAGACGATTCCAAACTTACGTCTGATATTTCTATACTTGTTATCGCAACTAATGAATATTTTTCCAACAGGGGAATGGTGGGATAGAGACATCATTAATGTCTTGAGACAGGCAACATTTACAGGTGCTGCTCCAAATGTGTCTAATGCTTACACTATCAATGGCCAACCAGGAGACCTCTACAGATGCTCAAGCAAAGGTCAGAAGTTTAATTTTTTAATTTTCTGTTTGATCAGATTGATCAAATTTGTGCTATTTTTGTGACTCAGAAACCACAAAATTCAGCGTAAAATCGGGGGAGACTGTTCTGTTGAGGATCATCAATGCTGCCCTGAATCAAGAACTCTTCTTCACAGTTGCCAATCACATGCTAACTGTAGTCGGAAACGACGCCGCTTATAACAAGCCCTTCAACACCAGAGTCATCATGCTTGGTCCTGGCCAAACAACCAATGTTCTTCTCACAGCTAACCAACCTGCTGGCCGTTATTACATGGCCACAACTGCCTACGCCACAGCACAAAACGCAGCATTTGACAACACAACTGCCACTGCAATCTTGGAGTATGATTCTCTTCCTTGTCCCAAAAAAACCGGCGTAAGATCGCCGCCGCCATTGTTGCCTGCACTTCCAAGATTCAACGACACAAACACCGTAACCGCATACACAAGCCAGCTGAGAAACCTACAATCCAACAATGCAAAGGTCCCAACCACCATTGATGAGAACCTATTCTTCACCGTTGGATTAGGCCTCGTGAACTGCGCACCTGGGCCAAGATGCCAAGGCCCCAACAACACACGATTCGCAGCCAGCATGAACAATATATCCTTCGTTCTCCCAAGAAGAACCTCGTTGTTACAAGCATACTACCAGAACATTCCAGGAGTGTACACCACAAACTTCCCACCTGTTCCCCCGATTGCATTTGATTTCACAGGCAACGTGAGTCGGGGGCTATGGCAGCCTCGATATGGGACTAAGCTGTACAAGTTGAAGTTTGGTTCGAACGTGCAAATAGTGCTTCAAGACACTGCCATTGTCTCGACTGAGGACCACCCCATCCATCTCCATGGATACCATTTCTATGTTGTGGGGCAAGGCTTTGGCAACTTCAATCCCAACTCTGACCCGGCAAGATTCAACCTAGTAGACCCTCCTCTTAGAAACACCATTAACGTGCCCGTTGGAGGCTGGTCCGTTATACGGTTTGTTGCAGATAATCCAGGTAAATATTGCAAGAGTATAGATGGCAGATTTCTTTAAGTGTCCTGTTTTTTGGTTTGCCAATGAGATTGCTGTTATTGTTTTGCAGGGGTTTGGTTGATGCATTGCCACATAGACTCCCATCTCACATGGGGATTAGCCATGGCCTTCTTGGTAGAAAACGGGCCTGGGAAGTTGCAGTCGATAGAGGCTCCTCCACCTGATCTGCCTCCTTGTTAAGAATTAGGATCTGTGTTGAATATTGTTTGATCTTCAATTTGTGTAGTTGTCATTTGTATTGTCACTGTGCACATTTATTTCTCTGAAACTAGTCTGAAGTTTGTTAAGTTAGTCTGTAAACTCGAATTAATGACATGCCTGATTTCCTTGTTTTAATTCCCCAAGCTCGTTTAAAAGTAGTTGTGTCGAATTGAAATATCAACAAGAAAGGAATCACAAAACTTAATCAAGAAAACAGCAATTTGGAATCACTTGAAATCATAAACTAGTCAACACAAGAACATAAGACTTTTACATGGTTCGATCCAATTGATCTACTCCACGAGAGAATGAGATGAGGTTTCATCCAATCATGAAAGAAGAGTACAAAGGGATAGCAATTATAAGAGATCAATCATAAAGATTGACAAAATCTCTCAAATACACTCTCGAATCAAGTGCACAAATTTCTCACACTATACTTGTCTCTACAACATCTTTCAAGAACTAAAAACTTTCACACATTTAAGAAGGAATGGAGACGAGAAGATCAAGTATATATAAGTCATCTAATCTGCCAAATCCAATCCACACGATCAGCTTGAAAACTGCTAACCAATAAGATCAGTTTTGTGGACAAAACTATGAATACATCAATGCTTCATAATCTATATTACATACTGTAAACCAGAGACTAAGTCTTTCAAGTGAGTTGTGTAAGAACAAAATCATGATGTCCACATCCATAATGGAATCAAGGTTACAAGAAATCTTTGAAAAGATATACAGTTTCTGATCTGAACTAATACATATTTACTTACTCAACTAACACTGCTATTTACGTACAACATGCATTAACTTGTATCAGGTTCTATGAAACAAAAAACTTCCAACTAGACTACCTGAATCCTTCTTCTGCCCTCTTAAAACCTGCTGTTGCACCACCAAAACCGAAGCCCTGCCCCCAAAATCAATGGACGAGATGTACTCTCCAATGACACCAAGCTCAGTGTCCTCACTCCAACTAGACAATCCTTGTAAGAGAACAGAATTTATCCCATTGTTTCTTCCTACAATCCACAGGTCATAACAGTCATTATTCATAGCCTGAATAGCAGCGAGTGTCTCTTCTCCATTCCTCACAACTGCCTCACGATACACAACCCGATTATTCCCTTCGTTCTTCACCCAAAACCACGTCACCAACTGATCATCAAGCTTCTTCTCCATCAAAATATCTCCCTCGTTTTCATAAGCAAGAAACCTAATCACAGTGAGCGATATATCCGGACTCCCAGCTGCTCGATCCGCATAGGAAAGGGCCTCTCTGGAATCAGCTCCACCCAAGAAAAGTACGACAAAGTGGTGCATCGAGCTTCTAGAAACACCGGCAGAGGCAAGGCTGTCGTACGGAGTCTTGTGTATGAGGATCCCAACCGAGCAAGGTGCGTGGGTTAAGACATGAGAGTTCATGGACGGAGAGCCCTGCTTCTTGGCTTTCGTCTCGATGACATTATCTGGGATCTTGTGAAACGGTAGGATGATGAAGCAAGCTTGCTTTAAAAGAGCCAGCTTACAAATGTCCTGATACATGCTTCTCTTGGATGCAATGGCAGTGTATGAATGCATCTTTATGTACTCACCTCTTGCCTCTAGGAAAAGCTTGAGAGCATTATGAACTGAGCTGTATTTGCAGTGATCAGCTCCTTCGTTCTCGTTTTCATGGTCGATGAAGATGGGGTTGGCTCGGCCAACAAGCTCCACGAGGCATAAAGCATGGACAGAGAAAGGATTGCTAATGGTTGGATTGGAGAGTTTGAGTAACCTCATAAGGCCATAGAGATTTTGTTCATCATGAATACAAGCTACAATGTGGAGCTCAGTGTTGGGAGGTGTGTGTTGAATACTACGTCGTTTGTTCACCATGTAAGGCCTCGTAGGATCATGGAGTATGCTGATTAATGGCGTGCATAAAGCCGTTATAAATATTGTTGACAACACCAGAATTGTGAAGTGGGGCTGGTCTAGCATCTGCATACATACAACACGCATAAAACAGAGAAACAAGATATTGGAAGTTTATTGTTATTATCCATTATTCAAGAAAGTACCTTAAAATCCATCCAGTGAATAAAGAGAAGAAACTCCACTTCACCCCTTAAGCTCATTATAAGGCCAAGAGTGATGCTATCCCTAATAGTCATGTCCAAGAGACGAGCAGCAACCAAGGTGGCCACCATTTTCGTGGCGTATCCAACTAAAACAATGAAAAGAAGGGGCAGTAAATGAGACCATTGGCCACTCATGGAGGATATATCTGTGACCATGCCCACATACATGAATGAAAAAGGCATGAGAATGTTCATCAAAATGGTCTCACTTTTCTCCACAAGAATGGCTCCTAACGGCGGCCCATCCGGCACAGCCAAGCCCAGCATCAAGGGCCCGTTGGCAATGGCCAGCCCAAAGAAATCGGCAATGAAACCAACCACCATAACTCCCAACAATATGGCAATTACATAGATTTGGTCCACTGGCTTTCCTACGGGGGTTGTCTTAATGATCCACATCATGCCCTGTCTCACACCACCAATGATGGAAGCCACGACCACGACCAATGAAATCATGTACCATAGAGCAGCAATGGGCCTGCCTTCTCCCTGCTTCGAGGCCTCGAAAACAGTGACACCATTGATTCCTATGACGTCACCAATCAAGGCAATGGACAATGCTATCCTTCCGATTTCGGAGCTGAGTAGGTTGAGCTCCTTCATGATGGGATACAGGACAGGAAAAGCCGTGATTGCTACTGACGCGGTTATGCCCCAAATCGAGGAAGCTTTCATGAGTTCTTTATCCAAATGTTTTCTCTGCATCAGTGCAATGCCTAGGCCACACGATAAGGGCACGGCCATCCCGGCCAGTGCAATGCACCAATGCTTCTTGTCTGCTTTTCTCACTGAAGCTATGTCCATTTTAACACCAGTCACGAAGAGGAAGTACATGAATCCTATTACTCCTATGTTCTTGATCACATGTTGGGCGTTATCTGGGAACATGTACGAATGGAACTTCTTGCTACGGCTTAACACAGACGGCCCAAGAATGATCCCGCCCTGCATATCAATCAAACCGGAAAACTTGTAATCACGAATCAAGAATCGCGGGAAAAAGAAAAAAAGAAATGGAAGAAATTAACAACACAACTCACTATGATCTGTGAGATGACTTGAGGTTGTCTTAGAGGCTTGAGGAGAAAACGGACAATTCGAGAGATGATGATGAGAAATGATACCTCCAAGAGAACCAGGGGGAAAGAGAAATTTAGGGGATTTTCGCCATAGTAAATGCCAAAGGAATGATCTTTGTGTACCGACCTACATATAACGTGATCGGGTTTTATCATCATGGTTTATAAATTAATTGTTGCTTTACTGATATTCTTCCATTGATGACAGTGCAGAAAGCTTTGATGTTCTTAGTGGAAAGATGGGGCATGCATGAATGTTGCAAGAAACTAATTAGAGTGAGATGTGAAGGATCGGACAAGCGTCTGTATTCATGACCGTCGCTTTTTTAGAGTTTGTTATTAATGTGGTTTCTTCGTCTTTTTCTTTTTTCTTTTACTTTTATCATAGGAAAATAATCAAGGGACACGGGCTACTAAATTTCTATTTGTTGCGTGTGTGGTAGTTTATTCACAATTCTAACTTTTTTTTTTTTTTAATGAAAATCAAAATATTGAACTTTATAAAAACAAGATGTTGCTTTTTTGCATTATCAAATTTTAGGTTTTAAATTGTATGTCCCACAATATTTGATTTGTACTGGAAATAATTTGAATTGTTCTTTTATTTTTTTTTAACTCAAAATATGTATAAATTAATTAGTGATGTCATCTTTATATTTAGTATGTGGTGGTTATTTTAAAACACTAAATGAAACATCGAAATAAAATAAAAGATCTTATTTGAAAAAATTGGGATATACTTTTATATCTAGGCACTTTAGATAGAAACTAATAAATTATCCATGATTTAACATTCGTTATTATTTAATGAGATTATGACATTTGAACCCTTCCAACGTGTATCATCTATATAATCCCGTATTATTAAAATGTATGTTGCACCACTCCATCTTACCAATAGGATCAATATGTTCCATTTATATCAACTCCTAGCATCCAACTTTGGTTATATCATGTACCAGAAGATTATTTTCATGTACTCATATCCAAAATTATGTCATACCATTTTATCATATACCAATGACATGACTAATCAAAATGTCTTTAAAAACATAATCAAAATGTTAAGAAGGCAACAAAGCAGAAATTCACTATGGAAACTTGTCTAAGAACAGCTACATCAATAATTTTAAGAGTACTGTTAATATATTAAAATAATACTATAAAAAGATTACAAAAAGAAGAAAAAAAGAAAATAATAAAAGTTATTGTATTGGGCCCACCAGAGCAGAGCTTCGGTCACTCTCTTTTCTTAAAAATACGGTTAAAAATATTTTTGCAGGAAAACACTACAATTTTACAAAAACACAACTCATAAAAGTTATTATTAAAATATTCATATATTAGGTAAAAACATTATTTTAAAACACTTGATACATATGCCCTAAAAACGAATATAATATTTGATGCAACTCCATATTGGTGTTTGTCACACACTTTTCTTTTTTCCTATTAGTTTTTCTTTTCCAAATTAAGGTAAACTTTATTGATTGTTTCACTTTGGGCTCGAATCATCGCTACTCATCACGAATTCAAGAAAAATAACATAAAAAACCCTTGTATATAGATAATCACTAAACTCCACAAAGGAAAAAAAAAAAAAAAATCAATGAGGATGTATAGAAGTACTTTAATGGTGGGTGTCTCTGTGGAAGCACATTGTGCAGCAAAGAAATGGTCTGATGACAGAATCTCATTACATTAACAGAATTTTGGGCTAATGTCGTGTGCAACAGTTTACATTGATTTCATTCATGTTTCCACACGGTTAGGCACATATATAATGTGCCCTAAAGTGCTATCACTTCTCTAAAAACCATGTTCCTGCCCAATCCTCACATTACACGTGGCTCTCATGTCCGACCCCCATTGGCCCCCCAATATGCATGCATGTTTGTTAGAACACAAAGGATAAGGTTAATGAGAAATCTTGAATATCTCCTTTTTTCTTCAAGTTCCATAAATATATTTTGCATATAAGTCCTTTCAACTTCCTTTATTTATTATTTCATCCAATCTAATTGTTGGAGACTACACCTTGTCATTGCAGTAATCAACTCAGATATCATATGTTGTGACTTGAGAAGTAAGATTATAATTAAATAAAACCGACATCAACAGCTATAGATTAATTCCCTTAATTTAATAATTAAATAATAAAAATAAAAAGGAGCAGAAGAGGGAGTAGGTGGTAAAAAGTAAGGAGATTAGAGACCTAAAAGAAAGAAATAATTGAAAAAGGAGTCAACATCCACAGCTATAGAGAAATTGATTCATGGGCCATAATTAAAAAGCCTGCAAAAAATTGAAGGGAAAAAAGAAAATTAAAGAAAAAAAAAGGGTATAGCCCATAACTCTTTAAAGTCCTTCTGTATAGAAAGAGACTGCATTTATATCACACTCTCCCCACCCCACATGACACACTTCAATTGCCTCACCTGCTAACTCTTTTTCTTCACTCATCATATATTCCTCACATTTCTGATTTATCTATGCAAATCATTTAATGCACTATCAATAAATTATAATAACACCATATATATATATTTTTCCCTCTTGATGAATAAATTACATCTTTGAGTCTTTAAATTTTAATGTTTCAACTCTGTTTTCAAAGGTCCCTAAAGTATCGACAAGTTTTGCAAATAATCTATTTCTGTCACTTAAGCTGGATCTTTGGAAACAACTAATGTTAGTTTCAAAAGGTCCATAAAACATTAATTTAATAATGTTATGTTTAGGTCATTTGGAAACATATCTTGTTAACTGCGATCGATGTACCTGATCAACATGACAATTTTCTGACCCTTTGAAACAAAAATCAATACTTAAAAAATTTAAAAATGCATTTTGCCATAAATGTACATACCCTCAATCATGTACATGTGCATATCTCAGTGATCAGTAGAGCAGTCTAGAAGGAGGGAAGAAGAAGAAGAAGAAGAGTTGTTGCTATCCACACTTATGTATAGAAATAAACGAGTAGTTATGAGAGTATACATCGTCGTCATTTTACTTATTTCATTACATGTACTGTATCTATATATGATGCCATATCCAAGAATGGATCATCTGTGAATTTCAATCTTTGGTGAAAATGGGCTTGAGCTTTTGATCATTATACTTGTTAATATCATGAGTATATATAAATGATCATCATGTTGATGCTATCTATATAAGATCTTTGTTCGAAAGCCACAAGCTTATAGGATCATACATACGTACCTACACTTGGAAATCAAGAAACTATATAAGCAGATAAAAACAATAATTAATTAGCTATATGAAGAAAATCCCTAAACACACACACACATATATATATATATATATATATATATTATTTTATATTAATTTCAACAGTTGATCACATGTAACTTCAATCATTCAACCAAATTCGATGAAAAAACACACACACAGAAAGGAAAGAAAAAGATGAACAATCTCTCTCTCTCTCTCTTGAGAGAGAGAGAGATAGTGTGTGTGTGTTAGTATATGCATGGACAAATCTAAAATATGTATATAGAGAAGAAAGGAATTGATCAGTACTTAAGACCTTGATTAAATTTGTCATATCTTCTTACATTTTTTGGCAAGTCTGAATATTGATAGACACAACTCTTCTCTCTACTTGATTTTATACTATATACTTAATAAAAAAACACTTGACTCTTCTCTTAAAAAAAAAAAAAAAAGGAACACTTGACTCAAAACAAAAAGGGTACAGAAAACGTGGAAATGCCCTGATCTTGTCCGGACTGAAGTTGTCAATAATGATCACCAAAAAGTAAAGAAAAAAAAGAACAGTAGAACCAGAAAGTAGTGGATAACGGAAGTAAAACAGGGGAGATGGAGATGGAGATGGAAAGTTGAAAAGTCTTGTAATAAAAAGCCATGTCATTTGAGGAAGAAGGAGCCATGAAACTCAGGATGGATAGCGCCATCACCAAAAACTAGTTTACGCGATTTTTAGAAACAAATGAGTTTTCGTCGTTCATGGCGCTATCCCTCCTGAGCTTCATAGATCCTCCTCTCTATAAGAAGAAGAAAATGTTTTTTTTTTTTTTGGATTTTTTTCAAGAATTGATATGGATGGTGAAGAAATGAGAGGTTAAGGAGTGTATTTATAGGAAGAGAATTGGACTGCAAAAAGGAACATCTGAACCAAGCTAAGACATTTGTTGCAACAAGTATGTTTTTACTTTTTCAATTTTTGGACATTATTTAATATTCATTTCCCCATTTTATTCATTTTTATTTTATTTCTTGAGAGAATTTAAAACAAAAAATGAATTTCCCTTTACTGCTTGCCGACTACACACTATAGCTACTTTCTTCATAATATATTTATTAAATTCTTGACTCATCGAACTAATGCATGCACAAGAGTAAAATATTTTGTTTTTAATTGTCTTATTTCATATTGTATTATTTTGATCTTATATTTGATTTTTAGCGCATATGTCAGGCATTGTATAGCACAAAAAACACATCTACTAACATATATGAAATAAAGATACAATATAAAATACAGGAGCTAGGTTCCCCCAATGTGAAGTTAATTTATTTTCTCTTTTTTAATTTATTCTCATGAATATAATTCTAATTTGAATAGATCTACATATTGTTACATTTGTTAGAAGATGAAATACGGCTGACTCTCGTCAGATCTTCAGCAATTTTGAAAACAGTCACTCAACAATTGAGCCCATTTTTTCACATTTGATACTAATTTGTTCTGTTATATCTTTTTTTTTTTTTTTGGTTTTAATTTAAATAATCAACCTGGATTTTATATCATATATATATATATATATATATATATATTTTTTTTTTTTTTTTTTTTTTTAATTTGCAACCTTAATCTTTTTTTTTTTTCAGATTGTATTCTAAAGTTCATGATTTTTTCAAATTGCAACAGACCCCATTTTCACACCATTTTTTTCAGCTAAAGTCAAAATTTACGTTCAACTATTGTTCAAATTAATAGACTTGAATCGAATAAAAAAATTGATTTGGGAGCTTTCATGTGGTTTGATGTAGAGTGTTTTGGCGTATACTTTATATATTTTGGATATAAAATGAGGATTCGATCACCGAAAAGTGATTGAAAAATATTCATAGATTGTAATTAAGAAAAATTGTGAAATTTTTGGTGCAAGAGAAAAAATGAGCAAAAATTATGTTGCAAAGTCGAAAAATAATGTCCTTCCAAGTTGGTTTTTGATATAGACCCCTTTTTTTTTGGGTACCTCCACTTCTTTCATTGTTGGGAGGATTTTTTTTTTCTTTGTTATATATATATATATATATATAATATGCTTGATTTGTATTTTCTTTCATTACAATTTTGTAAAAATAATAATATAATAATATAAAAAAGTCCACTTAATTTCTACACTACTGCAGAAGTTGGAATTATTCTAATTTCATGATGATGATAAGACATTATTTTGGGCTAAACCAATTGGAAATTTGGGTATGAGTAGCTTCTTATTTAAGTCCCGTCTATATTGTAACATGTTTGTTCCAATCATTATCATTGTGTTGTGTTGTCTTCAGATTACGTGTCAATTAATGAAAACACTTCAATTACTTGTTTAATATTTAATTAGTCTTGACGAAGAATGGTTGTAGGAAACTCAATTTAAGATTTAGTAATCATGACAAATGGATCTAATTTTCCATATTAAGAGAAGATAACGAAAAGGATACACAAAATTCAAGATTTGAAAATCATAATCATTGTTTATGCATCATGACATTGGTCCCTAATGCAATACTTAAGGTATTGTATATATAATGTGTGGAAACATTCACTTAATGTTTATATATATTTTCATATATATATATATATATATATATATATATATATATATATATATATCCATTATTAATGAATTAAAATCTAAATATACGATTACAACACATCACGATGCACATTGATTCATTCCATACTATTAAATGATTTTTTGTATTATTTGATAAATAATATTCAATTCAACATACAGTTTAGTGAAATAATCAAAAGTGTAATTATATTTTACATTGCATTCTTAATAAGGGTCGAGAAGAGGATGAAGATTCAATCATTTCTCAACATCGATTCATTCCATATTATTAAATGATTTTTTGTATTATTTGACAAATAATATTCAACTCAATACACGTTTTAGTGAAATGATTAGAAGTGCAATTATATCTTACATCGCGTTCTCAATAAGGATCGAGAAGAGGACGAAGATTCAATCATTTCTCATCCCTATTTTCGACTTAGTAAAAAGGATTGATTTTTTCAACAAAAAGAGTAAATAATTGAGTGTAACATGAAAATTACCAAGAAAGGTCATTTTCAGGGTGAAAAGATAGTGAAGAGCAAATTGACTTAGTGTTGTTCACTAGCGAAGTGTTTTTCCATAGTTGTTAAAAGTAAGTAAGAAAAAGTTAGGAACACACACTTTGACTACCTTTTAATAACTTTATATAATTAATTAAGTTATGGAGAATTAATTAGTAAAATTAAATAATGGCTAAATTTATTGTAGTTCACCATATCAACATTGCTTTACTTTTGGAACTCCCGTATTCCCCAGAGTAATCATACTAACCTTATTGCATGCATTGAGACCCTAATTATGTGGTTTCCTCCCCACCCAATATTGCCTTAATTAGATATACTCGTTATATTTCAAAATGACTGTTGTTTAAACATATTTAATATATATAATGATATGCATAAAATAATTATATTATCTATATTATAGACATATTTAATTAATATATAACATTAAATCAAAATCTAATACAAAAAATAAAATGGGGGCAAGTTACTAGTTACTAGTTACTAGTTAATTTACTTGATTGCTACTCGAGTATCTCAAGTTTGATTAATCTCGAGTTGAGTTTTCTCCCAAGTTTGAATATGATATATAATAATATAATTGATTTTAGGGGGAATAATGTATGAAATTTATATTAATTATCCTGGACTAGCCATGATCATTTGTGTTCATATATATCAGATTGTGTTAGCTGTCAACATCATTCATTGTATGCTCCCGTGCTAGTTTTTATTGCAAATATACAAATTATAATATCAGTAGATATATATAAAAGAGCTGTAAAATTAAAGGTGATGATATGAAATAGATAATTGAATATTAGGATGTTTAATATGATGAAGCTTCAGCATGAATTCAGTGAAGGCATCATTTCTTTGTAGCATCATCAGATCTGAGGTTTTCTTCCAGACAATAAATCCCCAACAACATTTCTTTGAAATATTCTTGATTTCAGATGATCGATGGATCATAAAAATCTTGTTTGAGTATTGCTTTATCAACTTCTGAAAAATTTGAAACATATTTTTCGATTTACATGATTAAAATACTCTGAATTATGTTTTTTTTTCTTTCTAGAGTAATGTCATTCAAGCTCGACTTAATAATTAATCAAGTTAAAAAATAACTGTTTTTTAACTGTAAACCATACAAACTTGAACAACAATATGCTAAATATATCATAAGTAATATTGATAAAGATTTAGGACTTTGATGTCGTGAGTTTGATCTCATTCAAATATTCAACACGTCAACGTAATGCTTCATATATTTATAGATCGAGCAACATATAATCATGTAATCTCTAAATTATATAAGAGACTTAGAAGGCATTAATTTGTCTCAACTGGTTATCAAAAATATATCATAAGTCCCTGCATGTTACTATTCATTATTTTTTAAATTTATTCAATCATGTTATATTTAATTTAAAAACAAGTCTTAAAATATAAGGATGAAATGAAATTCACGAGTATTTAAAATGATGCAAATAATTATAACAATCAAAACTGAAAGAGTGTTGAGAACTTAGGTAAATTAATTCCCAAAAAATATATAATATAAGGAAATTAACTCTAATATTTGTCTCCAAATTCAAACATGACTATAAGGTTCGTGTTAGATATAATATGATCGTGAACGTTTTTTTTCTTTAAAAATATTACAGAAAATAATATTTTGTTAATTTTTTTTTTTATTTGGCCTACACTAGTTTTTCAATACTTCATCTCTAAATTCACATTATTTTTATATATTGTACTTTGGAACTATAAAATAAATCCATCTTATATAAGATAATCACTTTAACTTTTCTATTTAAAAAAATCATTTAGGGGAAGGAAATAAAAAAAGAAAAAGAAATAGGGTGAATTACTATTAGAATATTGTATAATCACTACATCAAATGTTGCAATGATGAAGGCCTCAAACATTAAGAGGAATGAGAAATATGAAGGCATATGTGGGGAAAAAACGTTGAGGGTTCGATATTTAATTTCTCCAATAATTTTTTTCCATTTATTTTACTTAATTTAGTTATTCCTTTTTATAATTATGTATTAAATTAAGGATGGACTATACACACCTCATTTAAAATAAATTAATATTAAACGACATAAATATCTTTACTATTGATCAATTATTTAATTTTATGTAGTGTTATACAATTAAAATGGTAGAATGATAATGTGGTGGGTGTGTTTAGTAATTTGATAATATTAAATTATTTTAAAGTAAGTATATTTAGAAATTAAGGTGTATTTAGTATCACGATTGTTATTGTGAATCAAGTGTGCAGGTTGGGAATCGTGCAATTGGGTCAATTCGTTCTGACCGTGCTTTTCACGTACTCACAAATGTGTTCATGTGCCTTAGGTCTGTGCTCAAACCTAGTCTCGCTTGTCTAACCTTTAGTTATGTTCATCTAATATTTTAGTTATATTCGTATAACTTTTATATTTCTGCTAGTTTAACATTTTATAATGTAATACATGTTATACTTTTATATTATAATAATATAACATTTAAATGTTATTCTTTAAATATATAAATATTATGATATTTGTACATAAATATTATATTAATATAATATAAATGTTAAATTATTATAACATAAAGATTCAACTATTGTACTACATATATGTATATAAAGATTATACATATGTAACATAAATGTTACCGTAAAAATTTAAAAAAAAATCTAAGTGCATGTCCGAACCGAATCCGACCCGACCCGACCCAACCCGACGCACACAGTTACATAGATTTAGATCAATATACTTGACTCACATAAACACTACTCATTTAATATTTAGTAATAAGTGTGGCGTGTTTGAATGAATATAATTAGTAATTAAAGTGAGTTTAGTAATAGCTTGTAGGCATTAGTTAGGGCGTTGGTAGTTGCTATGGGTTTCATTTCACGGTAGGATAGCCGTTGGCCAAATTCCGCCCGACGATATTTCTGAAGCTGCTTCTTCGTAAAATCCGCCAAACACTCCTTTAATTGATGCATGCACTTTTTCTCCACCACAACCATATTTTCCCTCTATATCTCTTTCGATTCAATCATTCTTCCAAAATTTCCTCCCTCTCTGCAGCTATGGCTTCCACAGTCCTGCTTCCTTCCATTTCTCTCACCAAATCCCAATCCTTCAGAAGCTCCAGCTGTTTGGCTTTTAACAATGACATTCGAAGAGTTTCCCGGTGGAATTTGGACAAATCTAGGGTTTCCATGAGCGTTGCCGTCAGATCGGAGTCGGTTGTTGTTGATGATTCGCTGTTCAAGGACTACAAGCCTTCTACTGCTTTCCTCTTTCCTGGCCAGGTTGGAATTTTATTTGTAATTGATTTTTCGTTATGCATTGATGCAGCTGAATAGATTACGATCGATGTTTGTACTGTTCCGTCTTCGCAAATTATTGCTTCACTTTAGCTCTATTGGTGTTTATTTTACCCTGGACTGCTCAACATTGGGCAATGAATTGCAGAGACTGTGTTTTTTTAGCTCAAATGATGTTTATATTTGTAGTAGATGTGGTTAAATCTTGGCGATCGTAGAGGAAAAGATAGGAAACGCGGTTTTAAATTTTCTTTAATTGCTGGGATTGATAATTGTTGTCTCATTAAAAGTTGTACATTCTATAATGTATTTGTAGGTTTAGTGTTATGAACACGACATGTGAAAAATTGGTGTGCTTAAAGTTTTAACACTGTTGACATTGTATTGTGTAAATTGGCTATCTTAGGCTGTACAATGTGTTCAATTGGTCCTAACTTTTTAGTCAAATGAAATTAACTTTTAACTGGTAATAACGAATGAAAGTTATGTGTATGATGATCTCCCATTGACTATGACAAGAAAGCCAAAAGTCACCAAATAGAGATTTTATTGTTATTTGGTTATAGATAAGTAGACAATAAAATTTGCTTATAGATAAGTAGAGATTGAATTGCTTTTATGTTTATGGTTATGGAAATTTTTTATGCTTGATTTAAGGGGTGGCAGCTAGCAAGATATATTGATTAATAGTGCTGGCTGTTGGAGTTGCATTCACAATTTTATTGTATCTGTACTTCTTTCTGAAGGGTGCACAAGCTGTTGGAATGGGGGTGGAGGCTCAAAAAGTTCCAGCTGCTGCTGAATTGTACAAGAGAGCTAATGATATTTTGGGGTAAGTTCAAAATGCTATAATGCTAAAATATTTTGCTTATCAACAGTTCAATTGCTCAAAACCATAATTGAGCTTCATTCTTTCTGTCTTTCATTTTCTTATGTTTATTTTAAAATAATTTTCTGAATGGCTATAAGAATCCGCTGCGTAATTTTTGACGTTTTCTTATATTAACATTCTTATCACGAGTTACAGAACTTGTATCTTAAACGGACATCATATAGTTAAGTAATTCAATAAAGAGCTTGTATCTTAATTTAACATCATATAGTTAAGTAATACAAGAATTTGAAACTAAAAATGTGCTCCTTAGTAAATGTATAACCTTTGCTAGCTTACATATCTCTTGGAATCAATTGACACGCCAATCTAAAGCTTGATTTAAGTTGTTCTCAATTACTTATCTTTATCCAGCAGTCCTTCACAACAATAATGAAATATAAGAGTCAGGTGACTGGTATTCAGTTGATAGATACTTATAGTATATGCTAAATACAAAAAATAATAGGTTCAGCAAAACATGGGTTTTCCTCCAAATTTTCTATTTCAATTGGTTTCACAGGTATAGTTTTCCATTTTTTTTGCTCTTTCATCATTAGATGTCCACCATCTAACTCGATCTTTTTTTTGACATCAAGGTTTGACCTTTTGGATATTTGCATTAATGGGCCAAAAGAGAAGCTTGATTCCACAGTCCTAAGCCAGGTATACCATCATTTCTTGAGTTTTTGTATATTTATGACTACTATGTAGAAGTCATTATTATGCAACAAACAAGAGACAAACCTCTTTAATGTAATCATTGAGAATGAGAGGCTAATTTTCATAGGAAAACATAAATTTCATAACATGATTCCGATACTATCAGTGCATTTCTGAACTAAGTCTTGCCATTGATCCCGATAGAAGGTTAAGTTAATTGGGAAGGAAGTTTGTCCTGAAATTCTGGCTTCTTAAACTACGACAGAATTGTTGGAGTATGATCTATTGATCACTAAAAGCATATTGCAGAACTTTTTCTTTCTAAAAGATCATATGTGGTAAAAGCTTATCCTATATAACCATCCCTCTATCTATAGAGATCATTTTATACATCGATAGGCTATCCATCACTAATATTTCATGCATTCTTCCAGTACTTATGCTGTTCCAAGAACTGGAATTCTGCTTAAAAAGGGACTTCATAAACTAATATAATATTGTCTGAATCCATTTTCCCAGCCGGCTATCTATGTTACAAGTTTAGCTGCAGTTGAGGTGCTCCGTGCTCGTGATGGAGGTCAGGCAATAATTGATTCTGTGGATGTAACATGTGGTCTAAGTTTAGGAGAATACACTGCTCTTGCTTTTGCTGGGGCTTTCAGGTAAACTGTCAGCTGAGTCTGGTTTATATGCATATACTATTTTCAAATTGTTTATTTTTTTTTTTCAACATCTGTGTTAAATATTGCACTCAAGATTCTCTTGTCCCTTATGGTTTTGTGTTCATTGTGCAGCTTTGAGGATGGCCTGAAGCTAGTAAAGTTAAGGGGTGAAGCAATGCAGGTAACCCTCCTCAATATACTAACTTGTAGATTTGTGAGTTATTATCTTATGATTTCTTGACATACAATTTTGCTATTACTGCCAACAGGATGCTGCTGATGCTGCTAAAAGTGCCATGGTTAGTATTATCGGACTGGACTCTTCTAAAGTGCAAGCACTCTGTGATGCTGCAAATCAGGACGTGGATGAAGCAAATAAAGTTCAAATTGCAAATTTCTTGTGTACTGTAAGTTAATTTTATGTGGATCCACTTCAGAACATAGATACTTGTCTACACAGTTCAGCTCTGTACTCTCTTCTTAACTTGATGAAACCAACATCATCACCTTCTCTCATAGGGAAACTATGCTGTGTCTGGAGGCCTCAAAGGAATTGAAGCAGTTGAAGCAAAGGCAAAATCATTCAAGGCTCGAATGATGGTAATCTTCTCTCTCCTGGCATTTTGTTCCTTGAAGTTGTGCTTCGGATGTTTAACCTCATAATATGTACTCAGGTTCGGTTAGCTGTAGCTGGTGCCTTCCACACAGGTTTTATGGAGCCCGCTGTGTCAAGGCTAGAAGCTGCTTTGGCGTCAACAGTAATCAGAAGCCCTAGAATACCAGTTATATCCAATGTTGATGCTGAACCACATGCAGATCCAGGCACAATCAAGAAAATACTAGCTCGCCAGGTTATGCCTTATTAATCCTCTAGCATATGCCGCCGGACCATATCTAATTATTTCTGTTGATCAATAATTTCAGGTGACATCTCCAGTTCAATGGGAGACAACGGTGAAGACTTTGCTAAGCAGAGGATTGAAAAAGAGCTACGAATTAGGACCTGGAAAGGTAGAAGTCAAACTCTCTAGTAGGGGGTCTAAGTGAGTTGAGCCTGGTCCCCAAGCTAGGGATCGGCTTGAGAAAAACTCAATCATCACTCGTAGTTAATAGAGTTAACCTCAAGCTATACAACACCCGGCTCAGTAGGCTCACAATTACCAAACCTTGTAGTCTTACAGAGCCTTATCTAATTAATTAAGTCAAGCTCGAGATTATTGAGTTTGCCACGAGCTCAAGCCGAGTCTGGTTTTATATTGACTTGAGTTGGCTTGGTAGTACCCTACTCCATCAAATTTGTAGGTGTCAAGAAACATACATTGCACTTGGTTTCTACTCACTGAGGCAATCTTGTTTGATGTTTTAGGTCATTGCTGGCATAGTCAAAAGGATGGACAAAGGTGCTGACATTGACAACATCGGTGCTTAAGCACATCGGAAGTTGCTTCCTAAGCCTTTTCGATGCTTTTCCAAAATCTCTCGTCTTTGGTGAAAGGCGAGTTACAGAGCCAGTACGAAGTAGAGTTTATCGCTGCTATTTTAGGGTTTATCATCGACAGGAGGCTATTTAGATGTTTGTGTAGTTTCATTTTTGAGCATTAGCATCAGTTACCTATATGGAAGGAAACAATAAGTGCAATTGTTTTCAATTTCGTTTTGACATCGCCGGTGGATGTTGAGATATGAGCCTCAACATTTTAAGCACCGTAACATTCGAACAAATGTGTAATTTTAGGGCAAATCGAATGTATAACTCTTGTTTGCTTTTTTTCACTTTTCATTTTCAAATATTTTATTTCCCAATGTATAACTTTTTCAACCGTTGATGTTATTGTCAGTGTTGTTTTGTTGTAGTGAGTGAGGTCTGATAAGTTGGGAGAATGAAAACGGAGTAATTTTTTGAAACACAAGTAAAAAATAAAATATGATTTTTGGTCCATACCACTTGCTATGTATTTATAATCTCAAATTTGTTATGAATTTTAAATCGTAGCTCCAAAGTCCTTACAACATTTTTAGCCAAACTTATCAGACACATACATATCGTGTCTCAAATATATATTTGCAGTTTATTAACATTATTGAATTATAAAGTTGCAGTATAATCCTGATCATGAATACCAAAATCCTCTTTGCAGAAACATCGATAATCTTAGCAACATTCAACAACAGTGAATTATGTATTCAATGTGGCATTTCATCAATCAAAAGATGATATTTGATAGGCTACACAACATACACCCGCCATCTTAAAATTCTGCAAAAAGAAAAAAAACTAAGAAATTGAAAATCAATTACCAATTGCTGCAGAATCTGCAGTTGCAGCAGAGGATGGGGTCCTCAATCTCCGGACCTGATGGATCCACTGATCCTCGGGGACCTGACCCGCCCAGTCAGGAGCGGAGCCGACGAAGGAGATCTGGCGCATGGCTTCCATCACTCTGACGGCGTTCTCCGCCGGCAAGGGGGCGTTGCGCCGCCTCTCGTCCTCAATGAATGCTCTCTCGATCGCCCGCTCCGATTCGGTCGCCTCCTCTTCCTTTTCCTCATCTTCATTGTCGTCGTCACTTATGTCGAGTGATGAGACTCCGTTTTCCACCCACCCATTCAGCAGGCTCTGGAAATTAGGATTTGGATCTTGATCGGCGAAACCTCCTCCGTCTTCGTCGGCAGATATTGGCTGGTAATAGTCCGGTGAATCATCGGAGTTCGTGTCGGAATCGCTTGCACAAACACCGTTATCCTCCGCAGGAGCAGCTAATGCATTCATTGTCTCTGCGTCACTCCCCACAAAACCCAATTCACCACCACCATATGGAGGAAGAAGCTGCATATAATAAATAAATAGGAAATTTATTTATTTTTAAAACCAAAAAGCGAAAAAATTAAAATCAATAAAACATTGCACCAGCCGGGAATCGAACCCGGGTCTGTACCGTGGCAGGGTACTATTCTACCACTAGACCACTGGTGCTTATTTATACACTTCGATTTACAGTAAAATCTATAAATGTTTTGATGATAACATCGTTTTAATTGTATATGAGATTCAGAGCTTGTTTGGTCGTGGTGCACATTTTGCATTTTCATTAGTTCCATCCCTACGGAGAATTCGAGTTGTATTAATTCCGTTTCAGTTTGAAAATTAAAGTGATCGATTGATAAGTGTGAATAAGAGATCTTCTGGATTTCAAAATGAGATTTTTTCTTGGCTCTCTATGTTTTAAGTGGAATAAGTTTATTAACTTGTATATGCAATTTTCAATATTTAGATTATAGTGAAGGGCCTCCAATAATGTAATCTGAATTCGTGGAAAACTTTGTTACGTGTGACATTGAAATCATAGGTTAGAGACCCAAGTGCTTTTTACAAGGAAAAAATGTATAGAGAAAAGTGTTTATGATTTGGCATTTCTAATAAATAGTAGAAAAGTGAGAAACATGATTTGAAAAAGGTTGTGCATCACATAGTATTAGATCCTATACTAAACTGTTAATTTCAGGTTTATATGTACATCACTTGGGTGAATCATACAGGGTATTATGATTACCATATAAATTTTGGAAGAAGGCTTTTCCAGCTTCATATGTAGACCAACAAATGGCGGCTGCAGGCGCATGGAACACCATTCTGGGCATCCATCCTCTCATCAGACCACTGTAACCATGTTTCTTTACAATTCTTCCAACCACATCTTCAATTGACCCTCTAACAAATCTATCACATCCACATACACCCTGCAAATTTCAATTTATTCTTTTTAAGTAAAGAAACTCAATTTCCTTCTTTTCACTGAATCAACAATCACCGTCCATTCTCACCTTACTTGGTGTCCTAGGCTTCTAAATCTGTTACTTCAATTTCTCGTAGTTTATTGAGGCTTCATTGGTGAATCAGAAACAAGTGAACTAAAGACAAACTACCTACTTACATTCGAGCTTGGCTGGAGGGGTAAGGACTAGCATTGACACAGATAAGACCTAAAAGTTCTTACAAGGAAACATCTCAGAAATGCAATTATATTCCTTATCAGCAATTCACTGCATAAACTTCAGTGACCAACCTTGCCGCTAAAAACATCAAGAAATTTCCACCCCTCTGCCACATTTACAACTCCTAAAAATAGAATTCTAACATCAAGTCACATGACACATCAACCAAAACAAAATACAATTAGATAGATAGAGTGCAACTGATTGCTGAAGTGTGTCCATCTTTCTCTTTCTAATAATTCCTGATAATTTTCCTCAGCACATCATGGATTGTAACAAAGATTTTTGCTAGGTGAAGTCATTTCATGTTTTGAGTTTTGAGATCATAAACCAGCTGATGAATCTTTGTTATAGTATTTTTCAAGAAAAAGAGCCCTACTGCCAATCTCAGAAGGGGAATGAATAGGTGAAGAGACACAATTTTCCCCCACTCCAAGTTGCATCGGACTCATTAGTTGTGGTGCGAGCAGTCACCAATCCTAATGATTTCCTCGGCTATAATGACATGTGGATTCTGGATATCACATCACATTTATCAAGTAGTAGTAGTTGTCATCTTTTACACTGGGGTTGGTGTTGCTACGTTTTCGAATTTGCTTCTTCTCTTATCTATCCCCCTGGGTAATTTTCCAGATAGGATTCCTAAACTTGTAACTCTTGATATTTCATAAAGTTGTACGTTTCATTTCAAAAAAAAAAAAGCTGTATTACTTTTCTTTTCATTTTATTTCTGCAATATTGCAGAATTACCATGCTTAGGCATAAAAAAATCAAATGGCTATAGATTTCCAAATGAATTAGCATCATGCCAGAAATCACATGTTTCCCTCTATTCTTCAACTCTAGGGTTCCCCCATATGGATTAGCATCACATCCACTTTATCATTCTCGATTTTCTATCCAAAATAAAAGTTGCTACAAACTTAACAATGACCACTTAATCACAAGGTATGTGAAACAGCAGCTAAGAAGCATACTCTCAATTCATAATCATGAGATCAAATCAAACCGGAAAAACTTAAATACACCAGCTATATTCCACTCAAAAACCAACAAATTATATGTCAAATACCTGGCACTGTAATTGGGTCTTCACCACATCAAGAGGCGTCGTCAAGACAGCCGCCAATGCCCCGGCCGCTGCTCCAGCCGTAGCATGAACCACAAACCTCTCATCACTCACGCTCTCCGGCGACACCTCCATCAACCCTCTCTTGGCTGCCTCATACGTCGCGAAATGAACAGCTGTATACGGAGCATTCATCACCACAGTAGCTTTATAAGACGCAAAAAATGCCCTAATTCCCTCCTCCCTCAGCACGCGCCTCACACAATCCTCCACTCCATTATATGGACTACTACTCAATTGCAGCCTCTGCTTCACCATATCCATCGGCGTCAACACCGCATCACTAGCTACCGTAGCACAAACCCCCGCCGCAGCGTGCGCCACCGAGTTGTTCGGATTACCACCGGAGAAACTCTTCTTACAGACTTCATACACGGAGAAATAAACGGCGTGCGCGGGGCCGGCGCCAAGCCCCATGGCGCCGATGCCACGATAGAGGCCTCTGGCACCGTCGGATTTCATAATAGATAGAAGCGTTTGATTAACGCTAACAGATTTAATAGGGCAGGAACCAAGGGATTGCATTTGCGTTTTGATTGTATCGACGGGGAACATCGCCATGTGCTCTACCATGCCGGCGATAGAGCCGGCGATCATAAACTGCCAGAACTTTAGTCCGTCGTGTGCCGCCGCCTCGGAAAAATCAGATTGATATTCCGTATGCTGAGGCGTCGGAATAACCTCCGGTTTCTGGAAATCCGGGGTGGCGTCGGTGGCCATCGGTGATGGAAAGAGAGCAAACTGAGGGAAAGTTGGGGTCGGAAACGGGTATCGCCATACAAAGATTATTTTAGGGATTTGGATCAGTAGTGAGAAACATGTAGAGTCATTCGCGAAAGGTCGATAAATATTAACTACTCTGCAATGGCGGTCTTTATATTTGGAATGGCCTGCTTTACAAGCACACATCATATTATATATATTTCAATTAAAATTTTCAAAAATTTTAAATTTTTTATTTTAACTTTTAGGTGAAAAAATGAAATTATAAATAATCCAGAAAGAAATATTATTTTTTAATTAAGAGTTGAAACTAATCTTTTTAGTGAAAGAAAAAATTTTTTGGGATAATTGTATCCTTCATAAATTTCACCATATATCAATCTATACCATCATATTTCACCTATATCATTATATTTTCATATCATCATTAATATAGTTTGTACCATCATATTAGACCTCAAATGTTAGAATAATATAGTTGAACAAAAATTATTTCTCTTATCTAAAAAAGAAACAAAATTTTAATAACTTGACAAAAAAATATATTATATAGATATGGTTAAAAATTGGGGTTCTACAAAAAGAAATTTTGGAACCCTAAACACTCTTTACTTTCTTCACTTTCTCTTTTTCAGCTTTTTTTATTTTCTTGATGTTATTTCTTTTAATTTCTTTAGAAATTGAATGCTAATATAATGATTAATATATCATGAATTAGTTAGATGGAATAAAGATTATATGAAAAAACATAAAAAAAAAAAGATCAAACCTAACTAGTTCTATTTGATCATTATTAGGACCGAATATAGAGAAACATATTGATTATGATGGCCGAAAAAAGGTAATAAGGTTTTAATTTTTTTTTTTATACTTTGTAGGGGTAAAATTGGTTCTCTTTATTTTTTTAATTCAAAATTAGTATAAATTGGATTGTACTTAGTAATGATTGGGTGTCTTTAGTCCGTTTGAATGTTCAAAATTAGGTTTATAATCTTTTTTTTTTTTTCTCTGCGAAAGAGAGAATCGATTATTCAAATAATTCTATTTATTCGGCCACAAAATATCGGCTACTAGATTATCCTTATTTGGTGAGAAGCCCAATATTTTCTAGAATGAAATTTCGATTGGGCTTCTTTGTAAAATATGTTAGGCCCAATAGTATGTGGGTCGGTCAACGGTTCAATGTATTAGGGAATGCATAAATAATCATGTTTTACAAGTTAATTAATTAAATATACATATAATTAAAATTTTACATGATGGAAATTTCATTTCTTAAAGTTATGAAGGGACATATCTGGCTTTCTAGTTTCTATCAATAATTCGGTATATGATATTTGAAACAATCAAAGTTATATTGTTTTAACCTTATTTAATAGAAAATCACATGTGCTTCTAAGTTCTAAGCATACAAAAAGTCTGCTTTTGTTGATTTTAGTGTTTATACACAATAGTTCGAGGTTTTTTTTTTTTTCTATTTAATCAACATTTCACATTTATTACTCATTCGGTCTTTATTTTATTTAATATCATGTGTTATGTTTTTATAAAATATTTATAATTTCAAGAGATACTTGGTAGATGTAAAATGCACTTTAACGCTGAAAAATTGGGTAATCAACCCTATACACTTGTTTTTTCTCTAATCTCTTGTTCATTCCATTTAAGTTATTGAAGTTGGCTAATTAATTAATGTCCAAAAATGACTCAACAGATGTATATAGAAGTAAATTACTCAGAAATGTGCATTCTAAATGCTGATCTTGCAAATTCTAAATTCAGAAGCCCATGTGAGAGTTGCATGTTTTCAGGACAAACATAGCTTTACTTTAAGTTTCTTCCACCAAAACACACAAGAGAATTAAGCTGGGAAATTCAAGAAAAGGAACAATGAAGCCAAGTCAACAATAGTAGTTGAGAACAAAACTAGGTAGGAAATCAACTTTGATTATAATTAAGCATTCAAGGTTGTTAGATTATCAAAATTAACAACACACCACAATCCCCTATTCCAATCTCTCACCTCATTTCACCACTACATACATATTATACACGCGACATATGACCCTGATGAAATAAAATACGAGACTACAAGTGGCGACAGAGAATCCGGCCACCAAAACCAACTAACCCTAACTCCCAAGCAAGAGTTGTCAAGTCCAAAGGGACTCTCTCTTGAGAGGATCTTGCATCACATTAGTAGAAGTACTAGAAGCAAAGCCAAGATAATGTTGAAGGTTATTAAAGTTATTATTAGTAGCTAAAAGAAGTGACTTGTCATGATCTTCAGACGCCATTAATGGAGGAGGCTGCATCTGTATACATAGTATCTCAGCTTGAGCCACTGCCAATTGCATCTGAAGCTGAGAAACTTGATTTTGTAAGTAAGATATCGCGCCTACGCACCCATACACTGGATCCCTCATTCTTGCATTAGCTTCATACACTAAACTGCTCACTGCATCTCCTCTTTGATGCACTGGCAACTCCTGCAAAACCCCACAAAACAATAATCAACAACTTTCGCGATTTATCCACTTCTATGGTTTCTATATATTTTTATAAATTCGTAGAAAATCAATGTATATATTACCTGCAGCATCTTACTGACATTGCTGGCTCCAAATACCTTATGAACTATGGCGAACTTATGAGGGTCGTCAGGGGGGAAATATGGGGCGAAAACGCAGTCTTTTGCACAACGTCGTCTCAGAAGTTTGCAAGAAGCACAGGGTGAAGTTCCTCCTCCCATTTTTGTACTTAAAAGGTGGTGATCTTGTTTTTACTTGGGGTGGTGTTTTTCTGCAAAGAAAGAGGGTTCTGTAGTATAGTATATATGGAAGATTATGAATTGGGGATAAGATATTTATAATGGTGTTTTAGTCCACCATACTAATGTGTTCATAATAATTAAAATATATGTGCCTCTCTAATTTTCAAATCTACATTTTTTTTTTATGTAGATAAATAGTTGGGAGTACAATTTGACATGTTAGCTAGGAAAATTGAATGCCCACAGCTCTTAACATAGTGGCATCTACCCTATATATAATATTTGTTAAAAATTTATTTTGTGATTTTAGTTCACACTCTTGTCCTAGATTGATTACAGAACATATATTCTAATTACAATTAATCTCATATATTTACTATTGTAGTTTTATAAACAGTGTCATACTATAAGATCGAGATACAGAAAGAAAATAAAATATGGGACGACTTCAATTACCAACAGGGATATTTTAGTCATTTCATAGAGACAATATCATCTTGGACATGAGAGGTTGACCACCGCCTGTGTGAGAAAACTTAGTCATCCATGCAGCACTGTTTTTCTAATTATTTTTCCACTTTGCCCTAATTTGACTTTTTCTATTTTTTTCTACTTATATACAGTAAGTATATGAAGATGGCAATAGCTTGAGGAGAACAACAAAGAAAAAGAAACGAATGGGAATTGGAAATAATAATTGTTTAAAGATTAGGGAGAGACAAAATTAAAGCAATAAATTGGTGAGAACAACTAGGGTTAGGGTTTTAGTAAATTGCATATAATGTAGCATGAAACGATGCGTAGAGGAAAGAGATGGGTTCGACGTGAATGTTTGTTGAGAGGTCATTGACATGGAAACATCAAATATAAATATTCAAGATTACTTTGTTTTTCTTTTTTATTTTGACAAACATTTTTCCTCAGTTTCTTTTGTTAAATGCTTAAATATTACTACCTCTCTTTCTGTATAATATTGCTTTATAAATTAAATTGATTATTGGTATTAAGAAAAGTTAATGATTCTTTCCAATTTTATCCTAACTTGTATGTTTTTTTCGGCTAAATTAAGTATTTTTTTTTCTTTTTTTCTTAAGATTCTAACGCGTCAATCTTCTAACATGATTTGCAACCATCTCCTTTTGTCATTCAATTATGCTAGAAAGCATGTTATATATTAATTATGTCGATTAGATATTTGATTTTTATTTTATAAACGTAACTACTACATATATTAAATATTTTCTTAATATTTATGAAACAAATATTAAACAATAATTATTTGAAACAAGGGAATAAGTCAAAACTACTAATTTCGGTGAAATATTATGGATGTAATATACCAGGATTAATAGTATTATATTATTTAATGCTTGTTGTTGATTGTTTGATATGGACTCTTTCTTATTTTCTCTGTCAGAATTGAAATAATTTATTATTAAACAGAAAGACTTAATACTCGTACCTTTTTTTAAGGAAAATATGGTAATTTTCATTTCCATGTTTTCATCAAATTAATATTGTGTTTCATCGTATAGCATGCACGATATTCAAGTTCAAATTCACTAGAAGTATGAAATTATTTGAAATTGGTTTCATTTTAATAAAGAAATGCGAGCATGTACAAGAAATATATATACTTCCCGTCCCGAAATAAATATCATTTTAAAATTTCAAAACATATTTATCAATAATCTATTAAAAATATTTGCATTTACTCCTATTAAATTAAAAAGAATTGTTAAGAGAGAAAAAAAAAACTATCATAATAATTATACTTAAATAGGAATAAATCGATCTTTATATTATTTTTATTTTTTTTGTAAAAATATCTAAAAATACATTTATTTTGGGAGAATATGTGCATATATTAGCAATCAAAAGAGAATTAATGAGAGGTTAATAGGTCCGACACGAGACTGAAAGTTAATAGAAGTACAAACTTCAAAAGACCAAAAATCCAGAAATAATTAAATGCACAATCCAATACACAAATTAATTTTGGATACTTGATCAAATGACCTAATATACAAATTAATGTGAGTCCAACAACAAATTATATTTTAAATAACAACAACCTAACAAGATTTTGAAAATTACAGTTGGAACCGAGAACTTAACCGTAACTGACCTGTGGCCTATGAGATCTAAAAATAATATTTCATATCTCTAAGGTTTGGTGAGCTATCGATTCATAAATCATAACCAAGTACTGTTCGTGAACAGTAAACATCATGTATAATCATACCTCTTGTATTTTTAAGACCTCAAATTGGGAACCCTTCTCAAAAATGAGTAAAACTAATCTGGTATTTTCATCTCATAATTCTAATTTTATGAGACGATCAATTTACAAAATAAAGATTAATTTATGAAAATAAATTTGAACCAATCAGATCCATCTTATAAAATGTATTTGTAAGGTGTGATGAAAAATAGGTTATAAAGATAATTAATGTGTATAATGGTACACATTAATTGAAATTATAAATAAAAAATGAGGTAGGATCATTAATTGAAATTGTCATCTATCTTGTGCTAGTGTATGATCTGATCACGAGGGTATTCAGAAAACTCAAAGTTCAAAATAAGAATGGATTCCTCATGTCATCCTCGCATTTAATGCTCATCACATGATTCCAAGCTTCTAATCTCCTACTCCGAGAAAAACAGCTCTCCTTCCCCCACCACTCTTTTTCCAATTCTATATTCTCATCTACATTTTCAATATACTATTAAACCCTATGCATTCACAAACTGAATATATGTTTTTTCTCAAATATCGGGGCAATTTTTAATATGTCCACCAATAACGTATTCCTTCGTTATATAAAAAGTAAAATTAATAGATGTTTTGGATTTTTAACACATCAATTGTGGGCATATTGGTGGTAGGTAAGCAGGACTGTATATATATAGAGCCCAAATTCCAATTAATTAAAAATACTATCAACTAAAATTATAAGTTGGAAATCGGTTCTACTTGAATAATTTTTTTCTTTCGTTCTTTCATTTATTTTGTTTTTTTTTTATTGGTCTTTTCAATCTGAGTATTTGGTTAACCAAGTTTTATTTAAAATTGAAATTTTGAAAGTCAAAGAGGTGAAGAGGTTTAATTAAAGAAATTCCAAAATAAAATTGTATTACTTTTTTTTCTATTTAATACTTTTGTGAGTGAATGCAAACAAAGTCATAATCAATTCTGTAGAGCCAAATTCAGCCAATTGAAGAAACAAGAAAAAAAACAAAAAAACAAAAATTGAAAACTTAAAAACGACCCCAAAATCAGTGGATTTTACGAGGGCCTGTTGGAAGGTTATAGAGAAAGGCCGCGCCGTGGCTGAAAAGTAAAATTGGGGCAATCGTCATCAAATTATTATTATTATTATTATTATTATTATCAGTATTAATATAGAATCTTAAGAATCCAATTCGTCGACACATGACAATCCATAATTTATAGATGAGTTTGTGAATATGGATTTGAATTGTGTGTATACATCATATATATCATGAGACAGTTTTTCATGAATTTTTTAATTATTATTATTATTATTAGAGTAAAAAATGTAAAATGAGATGGGACAAAATAGTGTTGGACAAAGAGAAATAGGGAGAATGGGGACCCTAATGTTGAATAATAAAGAGTATTAGGTCAAGAAACGCGGATTTTCAGTGTCAAAAAAATTTCAAGTTTCAAGTTTCAAGTTTCAAAAGCATGAGACAACTAGGGAGACGAGACAAGGAGTAGACAGGATGAGAAGCTTGTAGCCATAGTTTAATGTGTGTGTGGAACTGTGTTTTCTTGTTTTCATTTGATTTACTTAATCAATTATTTATGCCAAAAACACAGACATCTTCACCGTCTTAGAGATAATCAAAAGGTGCGACCTTCAATGCTTTTCATTTAATGAACTTTGTGATTTGGAAGATTCCATTTTTGGGATGTGGATGTTTTTTCATTACTTTACTATTTCCCTTCAGCCCTACTTTGGTCATTTTAGATGCCATCAATCATCCTATCAGCAAATCCCATCCAATGCCTCTTACTATGTTCTGCTTCCTCCCTCTCAAAAAAATGCCGCTCTTAAGTTTCCAGAAAATGATAAAAAGACGATTCTAATACAGTATCCTTTTGAATTCACTAGGTGTAGTGTTTACAGAACCTAAATAGGGGCACGGAATTCCAGTGAAAGGACTTCATAGTGCTCCATGGGTGTCAGTTGAGCTAAGTGGAAAGTAAACTCATTCAAGATTTCATAGTGAAGTATATTTGTTGATAAATACCATAGTTAACCTAGAGTCCAAAGTTGAAAGGAAAATAAGAGGTTGGACAGGATAGCATAGGCACGTGACTAAGTGGACTTCATCACAAGCCAATGCCTAGCTGCAGACATTACTAACTCGGAATTAAATGCAGATTCCCTGTCAAAATTTTAGAAACATAATATAAAAAAGTTGGTGCCTAAAGGCAGACTGGTCTCTGCTAGGTTCGTATTGTAGGATAAAATATCCAGCCTCATTATCCAATCCAAGTGGCTCTGATCAGAATCTATTTCTAAACAGCTACTTGCCAACCCTTTTAAGTTTATTAATTAGGACTAAACTTATATTTCGTAATATATCCATATCATAATTTGACTAGAGCTCATAGAGGAGAGATTTGGTTTAAAGATCAAACCGAATATGCAATATATACAGGGATCAAAGAATTCGAATATTGGGGAAAATCAATATGTTGAATCAGGATATGCAGGTCAGAACTAAAGCATTACTTGCGGGGAAAGGTATAAGAATGGCACCTATTCATTCTCTTGTGATTGCTTGGCTGGTAACCAAAACTTAAATGCAAGGGGCAATGGCTGGAGACCATTGGAATGACAATTTTTGTCCTGATCCTTGACAACATTCAAGTTAGAGGGTGGATATACATTTTGTTGCCTACATTTAATTAGCTCAAGATTCAGAAAAGGAACTACTGCTACATAGAGCAAATTATATCCAACTATACTTCAGTCTGAAGGAGGGTTTTCATATTTGTTGGAAAAGCCACATGATGAAAGTGGTTGGGACACTTAGTTGGTCTAACAATAATCAATTAGTCATTTGTGTGTCTTATTGTAAACTGATAAGCAGTTGATCAAAAAAGGGTACACTATTTTATTCATACAAGATTTTCCTAGAAAGGTTAATAGCGCATATCCATAGGCTAAACTACATGTCATAAACCCACATAAACAAAATGAAGTTACAAATGACAAAAATGGAAAAGATTAAAAGGGACCTCAATTTTGCCTTTATCAGGATAACGTTATAAGGCATCGATAGTCATGCAGTTTCCGCATATTATGCTTTATGATCCCACTTCGAAATCGAGCACTTCCTTTTCGTGCTTCAGAAGAGGTGGCCAAGTGTTGTGTACTCTGCTCAGCTTTTTTCTGCTTCAAGTATGCTTCAGTCTGTGCCTGGACTACTCATCACAGACAACATGCAGGATTGAGTTACATGCAACATAACTCCTTGGCTAATTAGTATATTAAATCTTAGTACAATTGTATGTCTAGGGAAACAATGTTACACCAGAAGATAAGTACACTAATCTTATTGAGGTAGAAAAGTGTAAAACAGTGCAAAACTATAAAAGAAACACTGTTTTAATATTTTTCTGCTTGCTAATGCTCGAAATGTCACCATGATTCTGATGTGCATTCCAATCCAATTTCGCCCAATCTAAACTGTAACATTAAGTTTACACTTCCCGTAATCTCAATTTGATACCCAAATTCTGCTTAAGGAATTATTAAGGCACAGTGATGCCACTCTGAATGGACAATTCAAAATTTTCTGTCAACTCCAAGAGGCTCCTAGGAATATGTACACATTATCTTCTTTCTCTTTCCATTTTAGCAATATTTCTTTCTAGAGTAGGACTGTACTCCCATGCCTCATACTGACATGACATTTTGCACAATTGGATTAATGTCCGATATCAAATGATTCAAAAGTCAGATATACAAAGACCACAAACAAATCTTATAATTGACCTAAAGGCATTGAACAGAAGCAATTCTCCATGTAATCTGATGTTATTTTAGCAAGATTGCACATAAAATCTCCTGCTCCTAAACTCAGAATCAACAAAGGAATGAGATTTAAGAGCTAGGAGCCCAGGACCTCCAAAACACATACCAGATTTCGAAGAAATTGTGAACAATGCAGTGTCCTTCAGTTTCTTGATTTTCTTGATAATATGCACGTCATGGGAGAAATCAGTTTTGTGAGCCATGCTATTCACCCTAGAGCAGATAAGAGCCTTTTCACATGCCTTGAATAAAAAACAAATAGCAAAGATAATTAATAACTTATACACTCCACGCTATACCAACATCCACTCAAATATCATATGGAAAAAGGATGTGGGATGACTGAAGACATTCAAAACATTGTCCAGCCAGAAATTTTAAGTAGCAAGTGCAATCCTACAACTACAAATTCATTTTCAACATGTGAGTGCACGTAAATTTCAGAGAATGAAGTAGATTGATATATCTTCTTTTTCCTATACAATAGATACACAACTCAATTCTTGAAAAAATAATTAGAAACCTTAATCTGATTGTGAACTTAAGAGTTTTATTCTGAAGAGAACAACACTAGAACAAAATTTTATTAATAATAATTTTTTGGTAACAGTAACATGATGATCTCTTGATCTCATAAGTGCACTATTAGTTTCAAACCAAGAACAGAAGCACATCCAATGATTTGAGCAGTCCGTTATACTTTATACGTAATGGATCAGCTTTGAAGTAGCCTAAGAAATATACTAAAATGCGAAGGATGGTTAAATCTTGCTGCATCCACATGAGCCTAGGAAATTTAAGGTCTGCAAACCCAAGGTACAAAGGCCTTATTGACCACCAATGTTGATACAATTTAAGCTCAGAATTTACCTGGTTTGCAATGGAGTGGAATCCATATTCAAGTGAATGCTCAGCGAAGGTGAGCCATTCTTTACAAGTAACTTGAAGCCTAGGGTCAGCAAAAGCCCTTTCATCTCGCAAAACCAGTCCTTCATATCGCAAGGCCAAGCAACTCTGTCAAAATCCAAATGCAGAATCTCGAGTGAAAAGAATTGAGAAGCTGGTCAAAATTTATATCCATATGAAGATGGATTCGTCCAACTGTGAACTAAACAGACCATGAGAATGACATTTTAAGCATTATTCTCTCCTTGGTTAAACAAGGAATCATAAAACTATATTGCAAACAGAGATGACAAATTTTCATTTGTAACTAGCATTACCATGTACTTTTGAAAAAAAAAAAAAGGATGCTATATAGGAAATAAAGACTACATAATTCAGATTTCTTCGGCAAAATGCTTGATGAAGTCCTTCAGGACTGTAAATATCTACAATTCATTAAGTTCTCGTTTAATGAAAATTCATCGGATCATCAAGCTAATTCTGAAGGCAGATATCTTCAAGTAATATGAAATGCGATTAAAACGCTTTCAAACACGATCCAACCATTAGAAACAACAATATAGGAATCGCCAGTACCTCGACATCGCCAATTATAGCAAACACGTGAATTAGAAATTCTGTACATATAAGCTTAGTCTCTACAGATTCTGCCGCAATTTCACCAAAAATCAGAAGAGATTCGTCTCTCATGAACTCTTTTAAAACCGATCTCACGCCATTCAACGATTGCACATCTTTGGAAACCAAAATCGATTCAAGAATTCGAACAGTTACATCATCAATCCTGAGAAACGCCAGATTTCAAGCGCGCTTTTCGATTAGATTAACTAAAATAAGTTATAGAGTAGCTGAACTGAATGAGAAATGTACAATAGTCTTACCATCGGTTTTGAATTCGGGAGCGAAAGAGGGAAATTTCCTGAACAACTGAAGCTGGTTGTGGCATTTCTGAATTCGTTTTTGGCGGTAGAAATTAAATTGTAATCGAGGTTTATTTTTTCTTTTCTTTTTTAAAACTTGATGGCAGATTTGCTCAATTCTGTTTGATTTAAATAGTCTAAACTGTAAATATGTTAGGGGATGTACATTGATTAATTCTAGAGCATTTTTAATTAAAATAAAAAAATATTAATTAATATAGGTGTGTTATAAAGTGTGTGTTTTTGTGTAATTATAAGTTTATTAAGTTGTAAAAATGACATTTGTATCCTCTTTTTAATTATTAGTTAATGATTGTCATTCTCTCTCCTTTGCAATTAATTAATTTTGCTTTTTTTTCCTCATCTCAATAAATAAAAATAATAGAATAAAAATTAGTGGATAATGAGACCCATATGTAATAATTGTATTTGTGTTAATTGATGCAAATTTGTATTAAATTGATGTAGATGTATATTTTTAAATAGTAAATATTTATAATTAGTGTGTTGGCATGTAGATCCTACACTAAAATGGTGTTCTAATAATCCACTAATGTGGATGCTCTTAGGATGATTTTGTTGAGGCATAAAGATGAAAGAGTAGTGAGAAAATTAATTAAAAAATAACTAAGATAATGAAATAATGTATTTAGATTTTACAGTACAATATTATTTCACGGTATCGGTGATAAATTCAAGAGAAACCATCAAAATTCTTATCGGTGAATAAATTATGGTGAGGACAAAATGGGTAAAGTCAAGCTCTAATTAGTAGAAAAATAATAAAGAGATCATTGACAAAAAAAGATAATTTTTCTTTATAAAAATATATAAAGAATAATCTTGTTTTACAAAAGTATTAGGCCTCGTTTCCAAAATGAGAAAAATTTGATGAAAAGTTACACTTTTGAGCTATTTATATCTATTTTAGAAAAATAAGAATAAAAAAGATATTTTCCTCCTAACAAAAAACCCTAATTAACTAAGAAACATAGGCCCTGGCTCTGACCTTCTAATGCGATCTTCAATCTTTCTTCACAAGACCAACTGGTGGGCCCTTCTTCCTCACCTAGTATTGTCGGCTCCAATTATACCATTCATAACGTTAAAAATCAAGCAAACTATTATTCGATAATAAATTCAAGATTGTTTGTTAGAAGCTTTATTTTAGTTCGATATAATTGCTATTTCAAACAAGTTTCAATATATTTTTATTTTTGATAAAATTTAAAATTCAATTTAAGTTCGACTTGATTAATTATCAATCAAACTCAAATATAAATTTTGAAATTCAATAATATTTCTAGTTTGAGAAATTATTTCTTCAACTCAAATTGTATCATTTATAGTCCTAACCAAGGACGAAAAAATCGGTATCGGTGAAAATATCGGTATCCTAATTTTACGGATATATCGGTATCGATATCGATATCGGTGGAAATATCGGACATTTTTAAAAAAAATATAAAAACTTTCTAAAAAAATTGAAAAATATATCTACTAGTTATAATATCATTATAACTGACATTAATACATATATTGAACTTATAATTTCAAATAAAATGATATATTTTCAACAAATATATAGATAAAATACTATATAAACGTTGTCTACTATGATAACATGACAAATTTTGTATAAAAAGATACTAATAAATAGAATAATTTAATAATTTTTGTACATGCTTAATACCTAAGCAATACCAAAGCATTTTAACTTATTTTTCTAGAAGTGTCTTCATATAACTAACATTAATAACTTAAAATTTCAAATCAAATGATATATTTAAAATAAATATAGAGATAAACTATTATTATATAGTATATAATATATACATCATAATTCTTTTCTTAAAATAAAAAAAATTAACTAAATTTAATTAAATTATGAGAAAAACTTAAATGCTTGTGTGTTAATTTATTTCAACAATTTAATTAAAATTATTATTTGTTCTAATCATAAATAAAAATATAGATATAGAGCTTAAGTTTTATAGATATTTTTTAAATATATATAAAAAATTTATAATAAAAAAGAAAAAAAAAACAGAAAAGAAAAAAAAATAAGGAAAAAAAATTCAAAAAATACTCGACTACCGATATTTTGAAACGCCGATATAGCAAGAGAAATACACTGAACTCCACTGATATCGATATAAATACCGATATTTACCGATATATCGCCGATATTTTAACCAAAAAAACTGCAGTGCATTATTATATCGGACTTCACAAAATACGGACATATCGGCGATATATCGACGATTTTTTCCGATTTTTTCATCCTTGGTCCTAACCACTAAAACTTAGGATCCGGCAAATTCATGACTACTTCCTATTTTGGGCCATGTCCCCAATGTTTAGGAAGTTGGGCCTCAAGCCCAACGTGAATTTACTTATATCAAATGTTCATATAGCATTTATAGTAAAATTTACCTTACATAGTCTCATAATAATTTTTTTTTTTAACTCAACGAATTTTCAAAATTCTTCAAGAATTTAAAAGTAGCATGTTGGGCAGATATGGAAAGTTAATGTAATAATGGAAATTTCTCTCTTCTTCTCTCTCCTCTCGCCTCTCTCCTCCTTTTCCTCTTATTTTCTCTCTCATGATTGTAAACGAATCGAATCGATTCGAATATCATGATATTTTATTAATATTCTTTTAATTTAGTGAATATTTGAATTCGTTTATTATTCGAATCAAATATTCACTAACTTTTACTTGTATTCGAATTTGAAAATGTGGACTTTGAATTTTGTTTTTCAAATATATGTTTATTTTTAATTAATAATATCAAATTGCAAACATGACACAACCTATATAATACATAATAAACAATAAATCATTTATCAACTCTTTGCATGCAACAATTCATAAATTAAAAGATTTCAAATTAACATTCAGAATGTTTATCAAAACATGAATATTTATCGAATTTAAAATATAGATGTGACTAGGAATTGAGATGGGGAGAGTAAATGAGAAGTTAAAAAAATTATATGTAAGTATATATTATTTTATTAAATAAATATTTTAATAGTTTATTAAAATTATATACATTTATAATTATTCGAATATATTCACGAATACTCGAATCAAATATGATTATATTCATATTCATATTTCAATAATATTCGAATCTAAAAAATATTCTTATTTGGATTCTTATTTATATTCGTGCTATAAATGTAGTGGAAAATGGAAATTTTAATATAATGATTTGAATACGAATATTTGCTAAATTAAATGAATACTAATGAAATATTATAATATTCGAATTGATTCGATTAATATAAATAAAATAGGTAATAAAATATCATGATATTCGAATAATAAACGAATACGAATATTCGCTAAATTAAATGAATACTGATAAAATATCATGATATTCGAATCGATTCGATTCGATTCATTTACAACTAGAGAAAATAAGAAAAGAGAGAAGAGAGAGGCGAGATACAAGAGGAGAGAGGAGAGATGTGAGAGAAGAGTAGAGAGAAATTATTAAAATAATTATGGTCACCACCACCTCACTTTTGTCAGAAGCCGCCACCTGACGACTTCACTTATTTTTTTAACTCTCCGATTACATTATATTTTATTAAACAAATTTTCATATCACAATATTGTGTTAAAAAGGGGATAAATTTTATAACAATATCCAATTTATAGATAAGTTTTCAATTCTGGATCCGAATTTTAAAGTTTATCAATAAGAGACTTAATTTAACATTTTTTCTCAATTCAAGACTTGAAATTTAGATCGAGTTCTCAATTTAAAACAAAATTTCATTTTTTCTTTTTTATATTTATAATTTAATATATATTTATAGTTTAAATAAACTAAGACAAGTTAGTGTAATTTTGGAACGATCTTCATCCGACTTGTATTAATTTATATATATATATATAATAAATGCAATTAAAAAAATTAAGATTCTTTTATTTTCTTAATTTTATGGATAAAAGTATAGAAAATCGATTTTAATATTTAATATAAATTATATTTTATAAATTAAATTAATTATATTTTTTTCTTTCTTTTTTCATATAAATTAAGATAAGTTGGATGAAAATTGTTCTTAAAGCCACTAACTTGACTTAATTTATCCAAAATATGAACACATATTGAAATATAAATAAATCTATAAATATAAATAAAAAAGAAAATAAAATTTTATCTTAAATTGAGAACTCAATCTAAATTTCGAACCTTAAATTAAGAAAAATGTTAAATTAAATGAAAAACTTTAAAATTTAAGTTTAAAATTAAAAATTAATTTATAAATTAAATCTTATTATAAAATTTATTCTTACAAAACCCAAAGTGTGAGTGATAGTGGAAATGGACGCTCTTATTGGTTAGAAGAAACCAATTTACCATGTGCGCGACTGCAGCGTAACACTACCTCAATCAAAATCCGAAAGACATAAAATAAAAAAATCTAGACCCCTTAAAGGGAGTCATCTGTAATAGTGTTATTCTCTTAACCCTAGCTGATCTTCTTCTTCGCCTTTTTCTCTGTGCTCATTTTCGGAAGGAATAACCTATCTCTTAGTTTTCTGGAGAGGGTTTTCAATTTGATTTTTCTGAGTTAACCAAGGGATGTCTAGTATGTACAGTCAAGAAGGTGACGGATCTGGCGCACCGCCCATGGGTGGAGGTGGAGGTTACGGCGGCGGCGGTGGAGGATACGGCAATCGCGGTAGCGGTGGTGGAGGATACGGTGGAAGAGGAGGAGGCGGCGGCGGCGGTGGATATGGCGGTAATAGAGGTATTAGAATGACATCTGAATTTTTCTGCGATGGTTTGTTTTGAAAAATTAGATTTCAAGTTATTTGTTGCTATCATTTGTTGTTAATCTTTTTCTTTGATATGAGATCTGTTACTTTGATTTTAGGAGGAGGTGGTGGTGGATACCAAGGAGATCGTGGCGGACGCGGTGGCGGCAGCGGCGGTGGAGGCGGTAGAGGAGGCGGCCGTGGCGGTGGAAGCGGTCGGGATGGTGACTGGCGTTGTCCTAATCAAAGGTAACATTTCTTGTTTGTATATCTCAAGGTTCTCACTCCAGTTTTGTGAGAATAGTACATTAGTTTTGGTGACAGGTGTTGATGTATTGGAGGTTACTAACAACAATCTTCTTTTCGGTTATTCTCAAGTTAATTATGAACACCCCTTTCTAGTAATTCGTAAATTATATCCCATGGCTTTGGGAAGTGCTTGAAGTTCAAAGTATGAACATCTCAATACGAAAGAGAATAGATTTTATTTTAGAGATGAAACTAATGTGGAGATGTAGTTATGTATAGTGCTTTTATAGGAGAGTATTAGCCACTCTTTCATGATTCTGTTGGTAAGATTCAATGTTGTGGGGCTGGGGGATTCTTTTCTTCCATATGTTTCTATATTTGTTGATGCTTTTAACTACATTATTATGATATAATTTACTAGGAACTTAGTTACAGTTTTGAGTTCATGCAACGGTTCGATCATAGAAACAAGTCTCCTAACTCTGTAATACTGAATCACAATACCTGAATGGTTAAAACATGTAAATGCTGGTTCTGTGTTGTGGATGTTCTTTTAGATGTAAACTTCCACAACATTGTCCATGTGGTTTCTGTTTTCTTTTTTCTATTGGGGGGGTATGTTTACATGTGTTACCAAAATATGTGAGATCCATCAACTTACTCATTTGTAGTTTTGAGTATGCAGTAGTGGGTATGATTAGATTTTCAATTGAAAGAAGTGCATATGACATCTGTGTTCTTTTATATGTATGTAACAATTGGTTATGGCTTCTGTGGATGTAGCTGCGGTAATTTGAACTTTGCCCGAAGGACTGAGTGTAACAAATGTGGGACACCATCTCCGGGTGGTAGCGATGATCGTGGGGGTAGAGGTGGTAGTGGTGGTGGTGGTTATAACCGCGGTGGGAGAGGTGGTGGTTATGAAAGCAATCGTGGTGGAAGAGGTAATAACTATTCTGATAGTGGCAGTGGCCGTAGTGGTAATGGCTATGATGGTGGAAATGGTAGGGGTGGTTCATATGGTGGTAATCAAGGAAGGGATGATGGTGGTTATGGACAGGGTCCTCCAGTTGCTCCTCCATCTTATGGGGGTGCTGGTGGAAGTTATGCACAACCTCCTAATGCATTTGGTGGGAGTCCTGGCTATGGTACTGATATGGTTCCACCTCCTACAAGTTACACTGGTGGCCCTACCTCTTATCCGCCATCTTATGGTGCCCCTGCTGGTTATGGTGGCGATACTCATAGTGACAGTCGTAGTAGTGGACGAGGTGGTCCACCTGGTGGTTATGGTGGAGGTTCTCGAAACCCAGGAGGTTATGGTGGTGGTGCTCCAGCCGAGGCTCCTGAAAAGGTCAAGCAGTGCGATGAAAATTGTGGAGATACCTGCGACAACTCAAGAATTTATATATCAAATCTGCCTCCTGATGTCACCATTGACGAGCTTAGGGAACTTTTTGGAAGTATTGGCCAAGTAATGCAAATTCCATGCCTTACTCTCATTAAACAATTGTAGAATTTGTTGCATATATCTGCTAAAGGTTTTAAATTCATCTGAAAGTATGGTATAATATGTACATTTGTTTGTGAGGCGACCTTTATTATCTGTATGATCTGGCCTTTTTTCTGCATTAAGATTATATTTTTGATTTAGGTGGGAAACATGCTGATGATATTCATGTTTTGGACTATATGGAGCAAACATGTTTCGTCTAATTTAGTGTTCATGTCTCTGTGATGAAGGCATTTGATTCTTTAAATAGTCAAGTGTTGGACTAATAGTTGTTTATCTCTTAATGCAAGGTTGCGAGAATCAAGCAAAAGCGAGGCTACAAGGATCAATGGCCCTGGAGCATTAAACTGTACACTGATGATCAAGGAAACAACAAAGGAGATGCAGTTTTATCTTACGAAGATCCATCTGCAGCCCATTCAGCTGGTGGTTTCTTCAATAGTATGTTCTTGACTCTGTATTTGTCTTGGTTCAGTGTGAGCCATTACTTCTTCTGTTCACTACATTTTTTTTTAAATTTTTTTGTAATTCCATTACCATGTTTTTGTTTTACAGTGCATGACATGAGAGGTCATAAAATTAGTGTTTCAATGGCTGAGAAATCTGCTCCAAAGGCTTCTGCATATGGTTCAGGGTAAGCCAATAATTTTTTCTAATATTTGTGTTAATTGCTCTTTGCCTGTCATTTCATTTTAAGTATTAAAATTATTTGGTGGAGGCTTGAGGTTTTCCTTTTTATAGTTTTGTTGGTAACAATTTCAACACTTTATGACTTGGATTTGTTGAATGATTTTTGGGTTTTGCTAATGCTTTGACTCTTTGTTAGTGGTGTTCGGTGTTCAGCCTGTTGTGTGTCTGTCAATACGTATATATTTCTCTCTTTTCTGAGGTTTAACGGTGCATTTGCATTGAACTCAAAATGCTGATTTATAAAATCTTGCACATTGAGGGTGTTTGACTTATTTTTGATCAATTGCTTGTTTAACAGTGGTGGTGGTGGTGGTAGAGGCAACTATGGAGGTCGTAGAGACAACTATAGAGATGGTGGTTCTTCCGGTCCAGATAGACATCATCATGGTGGAAATCGTTCACGTCCATACTAAACATTCCAGAATGGCATTTTATGTAGTATTGTTAATGGTGGGAGGGGTTTTTATTTTTATTCCATATGCTGATTTGTTCTCTGACTGGAGATCAGAGGTAGGTTGTTCATTACTCTGAGCAATATACCTTTTCTCCGTTCTACACATTTTGTTAGTACTTCATGGGGAGTTATTCATATGGCCTGGGATTGATTGAGCTGTGTGAATGTTTTTATAGAGGGAAGTGGATATTCTCCAAATTGCTGCTAAAGGTAGGTTGAAATTATCAGGTGAGTGTTGCTTTAAAAATTTGTGTCCGTTTATATTTTTCTGATGCATTTGTGAATTTGCTGCCTAGTTACCTGCATCATTGCTCAAAAATTATATTTTGCATAAAATCTGCATGTAGGTTTTGCTTTGGGACTACCAATTTTCTTATTCCTTTCTCTTTTTGGTGTTGGCTTGTGTATCACATCACTACTTAAATGTAGTGGTGCCCGTCTTTGTTTGTGTTGGATGGACTTTATGGGATCATTCATTATGTGACGCACATGAAATTGAAAGCAAAGGTAACACTTTGCAAATTCATTGTGTTGATGAGTGTTTTGTGGAACTGTGTATTTCACTTTTCTTACAGTCTCTGGTCGTGCATGAACAAATGCGTTTTAGTGGTAACTTCTTAAAATTGTAGAGTATATATCTATATTTTCTTCGATTCACAATCGGCCTCATTCCAGTATCCCTTAAGCGAAGAAAAGAATTTGTGTGGGTTGTTGGTCTCTCAGCAAATACCTCTTTACGAGTATCCTTCTGCTTTAATTACATGGAGCACCAGAGTCTTGTCCTCTTGAGCTAATTCAATTTTGGACTGATCCTCCATCCAGTTTGTGCACTCACTGCTGTTGAGTCTTCAATGGTCGATGTGTGCTAGTGGAGCTCCAAATTTCATTTATGTCCATTCTCACATTAAATGAATTTGCCTTATTGTGGGCGTTTTTGGCTCTCCCTAGTATATTTGTTTCTTCTCTTACATAAGCTTTCTTCTAGATGGAGGGTTTTGAAACATGGGCATTGATGAATATGTTCAATCTGATGTGAGTTAGATTTTTTGATATTTCATGTGTATAGCCCTGAGAAAAAACCCTATAAATGAGAAAACGTGGAATTTCAGAATCAGTTGAATAAATAATACTGTGCGCTGAAGGATTGCCATTTGAAAATTATTTATGGCAACATAGTGCCTGATTATTTTTCATTTATATTACGGGGAGTAAAATGAATCAAATCCCCAATATGAATTATTAGTACCAATTACGTGTGGTGCTGCAGTTAAGTTCTTGCTATGGATTCCATTGATGTCAAGACATGTGAACTTCTAAGTTAAACAAGTTAATTAGAAATGGAGGACGAAGGATCTTGTTTCATTGCGAGTAGATCCACGTGATGTTATATTCAGTGCTCATTCGATCATTTACATCCAAGGATAAAAATATCTTGATATTTTGGTGAAATATCGTTGAAATAATGACACTGAAAATATAATGGTCTGCTGTTTTTTTGTTCAAAATATTGATGAAATATTGCTGATATATCGGAAAATGTCGATATTATTTCTTTTTTTGGTCAAAATATTGATGAAATATTGCTGATATACCAGAAAATGTCGATATTATTTTGATATTAGTAGAAAATGGGTCAATCTTATGGAATTTCGCTGATATATTGGTGAAATTTCATTTTTGGTCAAATATCGACTGAATAATTCTATAATTTTTTTTTATTGGAAACAGCTTTAGCTGCTTCTTTGGGCTTCCATGTTTGTTTCGCTGGCACTGGCGGTGGCTTTTATTGGCAAAGTCGAGATAGGAAAATCCTTGAATACCCCTTCTTAGTGTTTTTAAAAAGAGGGTTCATGGAGGACAAATCAGTAATTTTACCCTCAACAAGTGGCGGCGACAAATAAAGGTTGGATGAGGGTGGAGGTAATGATGGAAATGGGATGGTCTCGTGGTGGTGTGCGGCTGTGGGTGGAAGAGGTGGTGGGGGAGGAGAAATGTTGGTGGTGGAGTTGGCCGCCATTTTTGGGCTTCAGGATTGAGTTGTTTGAGACACGTAGGGGAAAGTGAAGTCACTTTATTTCATTTTAAATATTAGGTTACTATTTTATTATTTTACAATCTTGTAATTTCAAAATTAGGCCACCATTTTAAATATTTCTTTTTTTTTTTTCGAATTTTGTAAAGTCACATTATAACTCACCAATTATTAATATACTTAAGGTTTTTCAATTATATTTATAATTGTATATGTAAATTGATGAGTCCGTTTAATATATGAAACTAAAAAAAATTAAACTTAGTAAAGTTTTAAAAAATTGATATTATTTAGGGATCACAAATTGTACACTTTTTTTATCTTAACTTTGTACAAAATTTGTCATGTTATCATGACAGACAATGTTTATATAATATTTTATCTATATATTTGTTGTAAATATATCATTTTATTTAAAATTTTAAGTTTAATATAGTATTAATGTTAGTTATAATATTCTATAAATTTGTAGATATATTTTTCAATTTTTTACAAAGTTTTTTTTTTTTAAATGTTCGATATTTCCACCGAAACCGATATATCCATCGATATTTTCGTAAAATTAAAGTACCGATATTTCATTAAGATTACATCAATTGACAATATAATATTACAAATATTCTCTTTTTTTTAGTATTGATTTGACATTTACAGTAATAATCATATCCTATAAAATTTTATAACAAATACAGATTTTTACTATTTACTTTTATTTACAAATTTTGAAATCAAAGTTGGATTTCCCAATCCTACGTAATGTCCAAACAAACATATCCTGAATTTATCAATAAGTACTTTGAAATGTTGGGTGTTTGAAGATCTTTTAAAAAAAACTTATATGATATTTGACAGTTTATCAGTCTGTTTTTTTAAAACACACATATATTCTTTAAACAAAATATTAAAAATATTTTTGGAAAAGGTTAAAGTAAGATTGGAGAAATTCTCTATTTTGTAGTAAAATGTGAATAGGGAAACTATTTGTTTGTTTTGAAATTTTATAGCCTAAGATTATAATGTATGCGTCAATTTTGAAAAATATAATATTATATTGTAAAATATGGTATTGATTGTGATATTAAAATGATAGGTTGAAATAGGTGGTAGAACATATATTTAGCGGAACAACTAGTAATAATATGTGATAGAATATGCATTTATGACACATAATAATAACACAAGATTGCGTCTGATTTCTATTTTTGAAGTCACGAATAACATGCTTTTGATTTTGATAATCGAAATCCTAACAAACAAACTCTATTCCTAAAATAACCTTTAGATTTTTATTATAGTATTAGATAAGTGAATACATCCTCACTTATATTTAAGGTAAATATGATATGTTTTAATACTAGATGAACTTAAGTTTGGTTATTAATTACATTATTGTCACTACTAAGGACACCGAAAATTCGGGTATAGATCCTTTTCAGTATTTGGTTATAATCCTCACCAAACAACACGTGTCATGTTGTTAAAAAATTGGTTTAAGTAAATATTCACAGCTTTCATAAAATTGGTTATTTTACTTTTAAGATGTAAAAGCCAACATGGATCTTTTAAATAAGTTTAACCAAACATTTCCAAAAACCAAATTGTTCAATCCCATCATATACTCCATATTAAACCGGTAAGACATTTGTACAAATTGGAGATTCGACCATATCAGGAATCAGCATAACTTAATATTTTCACATTCATGCTTGAAAGCTGTGAAAAAATGATGCATCGATGTCAAAGGATGATTTCAGAAGAGCAAAAAATTGCTAAGATTACAACTTTAGAAATCAAACCTCAGAATAACATTAATCAATCTAATATTGTCAAAACATCTACAACCATAATTCATGAAGTAACCAGTAGAGAATAGTTACCATTGGTGATATCACCCGAAGCAAGAGACTAGATTTTCGTATGGAGATCGAAAGCGATGTCCTCAGTCCCACAGAAAACCTGCAAGTATCCACTGATGGATCAACAGTAGTGATCAATCCCAAGCCTGCAAAATCACAACTATCTGCACTTTGATCGTGCTGCTGGTAATAACTGTTAAACGTGTAAGAAATGTTTCCCGGCCAGCTAAGCCCGAAACAGGACCCACCAGGCGACACTGCAGTGCAATCAGCAGAAGCACATACATCCGAAGCAATAGCAGTTGCATGTGATAAGTCTTTGTTGTTGTTTACTACACACCATCTGGAAGAGAGGTACTGGACGCCTTGTGCATTCACCAGCTTTCTTGAACCCTGTCCAAAATCAACTTGATACTTAGCTTGCCCATCAAATGTAAACACACCCCAGTGCCTCTCGAAATTCCCAGTTGCTATGCTTCTTTGATCTTCGTCTAGAAGGCTGAGAATGTATGTTTCGGTAGGTAAGTCTTGGCGTTTTGATGATTTTGCTGATCTGCTCAGTAGGTGGTCGATCAAGTTGTTGGTGAACTCTTGAGCAAGAGAAGATGTAGCGTTTGGAGCCCCGTCTGTAGGCCAACCGATTCGAGCAATGACTACTTCTATTTGAGGAAATCCAGCAGTGGATAGGGCTGAAACGATGGAATCGTAGCTCAAATCAAAGATGTTTTTGTAGGTCTTGTGACTATCGTTTCGAGCTCGTGCTGTTTCTCTGAAGAGAGCAAAGTCGAGTGAGAAGTTCTTGTTCTCACGGTAACTCTGGAAGGGGGATATCGATACAAAGAATGGAGACCGATGTCTGTTCAGGAATGTGAGGAGTTCAATCATGGTTTTGTTGACATCAGGCCTGAATCGGGCATTTGATGGTAGCCCAGATTCAGATAGGAATGCATCAAAACTGCAGGGTGCTACGACTTTCACCTTCTGGGCTAAGTTAGCTTTGAGTAAAGCTGTTTGGATGTTGGCAGCTGCCCCAACAATAAACGGGTGGAACTGCTCACCATAACTTTGGAGGAAAGGCTCATCTCCAACAGCAACATAGCTACAAACAAGTTAATCGAACGTTAGCCAAATACACAACACACAGAGTAGAAGATGAATGATCACTGAGGTGAAATAGGACTTGAAAATCCATGGTACTACAAGAGCAGAAACTAAGAACTGGTCATCTACAACCACAAGCATGAAACAGCATTGGCATAGCTCTTCCACTTATACCAAATTAACAATTTCTTACCAATTGTGAATTGTGATTTCAATCATGCTCTCTTCTTCTTTGCTTAGATATGTATCTCAGTGGTGTAAATGAATCATGCATCCAGTGAAATAGAATGTATTGTTGGTTGTGTTCATGTTGTGGAGGTATAGAAAGTAATATTTGCATTTGTTAGATCGTCAAATCTAATGAAACGAGCTTTAATCGAGCCCACAACCAGTCAAGCTCAATTCCTTCACCATTTTTCTACATTTATTTGGCTGCCTTTGCTTATCAAAATCCCCTCATCTTATACAATGTCAAAGTTGTTAAAATTCCAGAGCCAAGCTCAAACAAGCCTTATATGATTTAATTTGCAGCCCTAGAATTCAAGTAAGGATTCTAAAAACTACAAAAACACATGCTTCTGCAAAATCAAGAACCCTAAAAGAAATGAAAATAACTAAAACGCAGGTATAATCTGAACAAGAGGGGCAAAGTAATCGAAAAGACGCACTCAATAAGAACTCTGGAGGCGCCATCGGAGACGAAGCGAGTGAGATTATCGTGCACCCAGCTCTGGGCAGCTTTGAGAGAAGAGTTAAGGCTACGAAGCATGGAATTGGGAATGCCGACGGTGACGCGAATGTTGAAGCCGGATAGAGACTGGAGGACCAGAGGGTCGGCATCGAACAGCTTCACTTTGGCGATGCCATTGGCTTTCAGCAGCTCCACCACTTTCTGCGGCGGCAGAGGGTGGGACGCCGCCGTGCCCCAGTTGACGCCGACGCCTTCAACTGAACGAAACAGAGTCAGTAATAGGGAGAATAAGAGGAAAATGGAGGTGGGTTTGAAGGATAGTGAAGGCATTTCGGCGGTGGGAGAGCTCTTCTAGCTTAGCTGTTGCGCGCTACATGTTTGATGTTTGGTGTCTGATAAATTTATTTAAAGATTGCTTTTTGGGGGACAAAGATTTGCAAAGTAAATGTAACTTTTAAGATGTACCATCATATTTTCAACAATTTTATTATCTCTTTCCATTACAACCTCTATTTTGTTTTCTATACTAGATTTTTATGTAATGTTATACATTAATTAAATATATTGAATGTTGAGTGATATAGTTATAGAAGTATGATTGTAACTATCAAATGTTTTGTTAATCTCAGTACAACAATCTTAAACAATTATTTAGAGAAAATATAGGATATCTTATAATCCTTACGATGAGTTTGTATTATGAGAAATTTGGATAAATGATATTTTATGACACGATTTATAAAACAACAATTCGATATTTTTTTATAAAAATATATTTCATGGTTGAATGTATAGTTGCACAGAAGCATACTACTAGTCACGTATACGACTCACACAAATAAGGAACACTTTTATATAAAATTAATGTTGAAATACTATTTTACTTAATATTTTGTGCACAATTAAAAATTAATTTTTTTTTTCCCTCATGTCTGGAATAATGTCTGACTTGCATGAGAAGTCAACCATATGTTACAAACCTATTGAAAATATCTTAAAAAACAAGATACAATTTGATAAAAACAAAATGAGAAGAAATTCCTGAGATGAAAGATGATAAGTAAAAATTGTATGAATGTTCCTACTTTCATCACGTCCATATAATAATTATAAATATGAAAAATGGGAAAGATCTATAAATGTTGTCCATATATTTACAAGACGAATCTTGAAATACATAAGATGAATATTTTAATGTCTACATTAGATCATTGGTTTTGACTGGTATTTAACTATTTCTGTAAGTTTTTGGTAACAAATAAATAATTATTCAGTAAATGAGTTGAAAAGTCAAGAGCAACTTGTCAAACAAGTTATCAAATAATTAGTAGATAAAATAATAACTTCAAATAATAATGTAACAAAACCGAAGACAAAATATTTATAGATATCAAATTCCAGTCCATCAATGATAAAAAAGGTTATATACTAAATTAATCACTTTATATACTGCAGTTTTATATGTACTTTTGTTTGAAAGTATGTAATAAATCACATAATAGAAATACCTAAATAAAGTCTAACACAACATTTGTAAAAGAAAACAAAAATTCATAAAGATAAATTTATTCGAATTAATTTGAACAAAATGATGTTGTAAGTTACAATGTTCTCATACTTGTGTTAAATTTAAATTTTCGGATGTTGAATTAACACTTTTATCTCTCCTTTTTCATAAAAGAAATACAATTTAATATCTTTCATCCCTAATTTCTTTTTTCTACGGTGTTAATTCAAGAACTTAGCACTTCAGAATTAGATCAAACATCAAGTACAGTTTTGTAAAATTGTTTTATGAATCTAATTTGGTAAAACGAGTAAATCCACATAAATGAATCAATAACTTATATAATATAGATATATCTGTGTAATTAATTGAGGAAATTAAAATGTAAATTAATTAATAATTAATGTATTTTGATGAATAGAGGTAATATAAGTAAATAAGATAGAGATAAGTTGAAGAAAAATACTAATTGTTATTGACAGTAAAAAAAAAAAATATATCAATAAAATGAATTAAAAAAATTGTATATTATAAGGTGGGTGAAAAGTAAAAAGGTGGAAGTAAATACATATATGCATGTGAAAAAATGACAACACCGCCTTGGAGCTGTAACAAAAGGACGAAGTTGCCCTCTTACCCTGGCAGCATAAATATTTTCTCCCAAGACATTTCTCATAAAACCCACTGTTGTATCTTGGAATCATTTCTCTTTCTTTTCTCCCCTCTCCCCTTCTCTCTTTCTTTCTCTCTCTATCCCTCTACCTCTCGAACATTCCGTTTCTGCTCATTCCTTCCTCTCGGCAGCTGTAATAGGTAAATTCACTTTCTTCTTTAAATTCATTCTTTACTTAATCTCTTGTGTTTGGAATCGATTTACTGTTTTTAATCGTCAATCGCTTGCGAATGGGTTCGCTATTTTCGACTCAGTTTCTTGGAAGAGGGCTTTTTATCCTTGTAATTTCTATTATAATCGCCTTAGTGATACAAGGCCCGATCTCTTCCAGATTGTTTCCATATTCAAAGAATATTTTGGATCCTGAGTTTTTTAAAAAAAATTTATATTTTCTGCTGATTTTGGTAATTTGGATGGGAATTCGGCGTGTGTTTAGCAGCTTATTGCACTATATGCTTCCTAGAAAGAGACAAGGGGAAGGCGAGGCTGTTATCGAAGGCGATTCGGAGAGCGTCATCAAGAAGCTTCGTGTCTGTACCTCCACTGACGGAAAGGATACTCAGAAGAAGAATAGTAGCGGAACCAGTAGCCTTGTTGTAGGAAACAGTGACAATAACAGCGGCGGAAACTGCGGGGAACCAACAATCACTGACATGGCTTTTGATGATGGAAATCCCCGTGATATTGATGAGGATCTGCACAGCCGACAGCTTGCAGTGTATGGGCGAGAGACTATGCGCCGGCTTTTTGCTTCCAATGTTCTCATCTCTGGAATGCAAGGCCTTGGAGTTGAGATTGGTATTGACTTTTCTAATTTCGTATGCATTTTTTATAAAACACTTATGTACTTTTGTTTTTGTCTGATTGGTTTGATGTTATACACACACACACACACACACACACACACACACACATATATATATATATATATATATATATATATATATATGGACTTGCGCATGTTATTGTTACAAACTTCTCCATATTGTGTAAGCTCAGATAATGGAATCAACCTGAGTTGATTAGAGCATGTGTGTATCTGATGCTGTTCGTATTCCTTTCTGTTTTGGACATTTTGCTTGAAGAAATGTGTTAACCAATATGTGTTCTGAAATTCAGCATGATTTATTGATCATATTTATGGTTGATGGATTATTTTAACTGGTAATCATGGAGTATATTTCCATCCTTTTCATTATGGTGCTTGAATAAAATTCCACCATAAAAGTAGATTTTGTTGAATAATTGGTATAGGGACTTCTGGATAAAAGCTTATTGGCCCTCAATTTTGTGAACATTTGCAGCTAAGAACCTTATCCTTGCTGGTGTGAAGTCTGTGACATTGCATGATGAAGGAACAGTTGAGTTGTGGGATATGTCAAGTAACTTTGTTTTCTCAGAAAAAGATTTGGGTAAGAACAGGGCACTTGCTTCAGTTCAGAAGCTACAAGAACTAAATAATGCCGTGACTGTCTCGACTTTGACTACAAAATTAACCAAGGAACAGCTTTCTGACTTCCAGGTAATGTTATCAGTTCATTTTCCACCAATAATTGCCTTTTCTGCCATTGTTTGCCCTCACTTCCCTAGTTCTGTCTCTGTGGCTCTTCTCTTTCTCTATCTCCCTAACACACATGCCTTGCAAGTCTCCATGCACAGATATCTTGTGTTGATTGATTCTAATTTTTATGTTTCTGTTATGTGAGGAGTTGGTTACTTTTCCTGCTAATTATCCTAGCTGTGGATGCTCTTCTTGTACATTCCTAGATATTTATGGCTCTCGAGTTTCGAAAAAATTGAATATCTAAACTAAATATTTTAGGGATAGATGACTGATATAAACTAAAACCACTGTTTCCAATAGCTCTAATGTTAAAACGTGCTTCAGTTGATGCCTATAACACCTTGTATGCCACTTATGTTTTTGCAGTATATAGTTATGATGTATAAGCTAATTGGGCCTATTGGCTATCTCGGCTATTACATAAGGTCAAGGGGTATATCCAAGTTCTGACTGGCTAATTATTGTGAATATTTTGCTCTTGCTCTGTTCTAACATTTTATAAATTTTGAAGTAATTGTTTTATTTGCAACTATTCTGAACTCTATCACCCCATGTGTTTCGAGGAAAACAAGGATTCTTTAGATGTTTTGGTTATTTCTGATGAGGATATCTGTTAACTGCGCAGGCTGTGGTTTTCACTGACATCAATTTGGAGAGAGCAATTGAGTTTAATGAATACTGTCACAGTCATCAGCCACCTATTGCTTTCATTAAGACAGAAGTGAGAGGCCTTTTTGGTGGTGCCTTTTGTGATTTTGGACCCAAGTTCGCTGTCGTTGATGTTGATGGTGAGGAGCCTCATACGGGAATCATTGCGTCCATCAGCAATGACAATTCTGCTCTTGTGGCGTGTGTAGATGATGAAAGGCTGGAGTTTCAGGACGGGGATCTCGTTGTGTTCTCAGAAGTTCGAGGAATGACTGAACTCAATGATGGAAAGCCAAGAAAAATTAAGAATGCACGCCCTTACTCTTTCACCCTTGAAGAAGATACAACTAATTTTGGTGCATATGAGAGAGGTGGTATTGTAACTCAGGTCAAACAGCCCAAGGTTTTAGACTTCAAGCCACTGAAGGAAGCTTTAAACGATCCAGGCGATTTCCTTCTTTCTGATTTTTCCAAGTTCGACAGGCCCCCCCTTTTGCATTTGGCATTCCAATCACTAGATAAATTTGTGTCTGAATTGGGGCGCCTCCCAGTTGCTGGTTCTGAAGAGGATGCTCAGAAGTTGATATCTATAACTAGTAACCTTAATGAGAGCCTTGGTGAAGGAAAGTTGGCTGACATTAATCCAAAGCTTCTACGGTACTTTGCTTTTGGTGCCAGAGCTGTACTGAATCCTATGGCTGCCATGTTTGGTGGAATTGTTGGGCAGGAGGTTATGAAGGCATGCTCTGGGAAATTTCATCCTCTTTTTCAGGTGATTACTATCCTGCAATTCTAAAATCAGACTTCTTTTATCTTTCTTCCTCATCTAATTTTTTTAAATTTTGGGTAGGAAATGGGGATTATTGTTGGTTACTTATATCTGTGGGTGAAGTTTCCATTTTGAGGTGCAGAGAAACAATGAATTGTGTTTATAACTTGTAGGATCGTTGCTGATTAAATAACTTGGTCCATACAATTGAGAGAAGGCAGAGCTTTTTGTGACATCTTTTAGTCAATGCTTATTTCGAAATTGTTGTGTTTTGGCCATCTATATGGGTTAAAGCAGCAGAATTCACTCTTTGGTTGTGGTTTCTGTCTTCTGTCTTTATGCACTTTACTCGTCATCAGCCACCATGTATTCCATTCTTCTTGATGAACTGCTATAAAAAAAACACGTGTTTGAGTCTACACAATTACCCAACTTTGTGTTATGCACTAAATATATGTTCACAATAGAGAAGCAACTGTAGTCTGACATTGGTGTGAAAATCGTATAATACAGCTAAACTTTTCTGTTGTGTATTTGCAGTTCTTCTACTTTGACTCTGTAGAATCACTTCCTACCGAACCAGTTGATCCCAGTGACTTCAAACCTTTAAATAGCCGTTATGATGCCCAGATTTCTGTTTTCGGGTCTAAGCTTCAAAAGAAACTAGAAGATGCTAAAGTTTTTGTTGTTGGATCTGGTGCGCTTGGCTGTGAGTTTCTGAAGAATTTAGCTCTAATGGGAGTTTCATGTGGAAAACATGGAAAATTAACTGTTACTGATGACGATGTGATAGAGAAGAGTAACCTGAGCAGGCAATTCCTCTTTAGAGATTGGAACATTGGGCAGCCAAAATCCACTGTTGCTGCTTCTGCTGCTTCAGCAATTAATCCTCTTTTCCACATAGAAGCCTTGCAGAATCGTGTTGGCTCAGAGACAGAGAATGTTTTTGATGATACTTTCTGGGAGAATCTCAATGTTGTGGTTAATGCCCTTGACAATGTAAATGCCAGGCTTTATGTTGACCAGAGATGCTTATATTTCCAAAAGCCCCTTCTTGAGTCTGGAACCTTAGGTGCCAAATGCAACACTCAAATGGTTATTCCCCATTTGACGGAAAATTATGGTGCTTCCCGAGATCCCCCAGAGAAACAAGCTCCAATGTGTACTGTGCACTCCTTTCCTCACAATATTGATCATTGCTTGACGTGGGCACGCTCAGAATTTGAGGGCTTGCTTGAAAAGACACCTGCTGAAGTGAATGCCTACCTTTCTAACCCTGGTGAATATACATCTGCAATGATAAATGCTGGGGATGCGCAAGCCAGAGACAATTTGGAACGTGTAATTGAGTGTCTTGACAGGGAGCGATGTGAATCATTCCAAGATTGTATCTCATGGGCTCGTCTCAAGTAAATCTCTTTTTCCCTATTTTGTTGGCTGTGTAGTTGCAACTTTTCTGTTTCTATGCTTTCTAATACCATTATCATTCATTGGCAGGTTTGAAGATTATTTTGCGAACAGAGTGAAGCAATTAACCTACACCTTTCCTGAAAATGCCGCAACCAGTACTGGTGCACCTTTTTGGTCAGCCCCAAAGCGGTTCCCTCGTCCCCTGCCATTCACTACCACTGACCCCAGCCATCTTCATTTTGTTATGTCTGCAGCCATACTACGAGCTGAGACATTTGGTATCCCTACACCTGACTGGGTGAAGAACCCTAAGAGTTTGGCTGAGGCTGTTGATAGTGTCATTGTTCCTGATTTCAGACCCAAAAAAGACGTGAAAATTGTTACTGATGAGAAAGCTACTAGTCTTGCTACTGCTTCTGTGGACGATGCTGCTATTATCAATGAATTAATATTGAAGCTTGAGCAATTGCGGAAGAGTTTACCACCAAACTTCATGATGAAACCCATTCAGTTTGAAAAGGTTCGTCTCTTGTTTCCACACACTAGGTGTATTCCACCGGGCAGTATCCACCATTTCATGCACTGTTGCACTCAAGTATAAAATGTGTTTAATTATGTGTGAATATGTGGGTCTACATCCAGTGGTTAGTTTTTTTATAACAAAATTTATTTATTTATTTTAGTTAGACATCAAACTTATGTTGATGATACAAAAATTACTGAAATAAATATGCAGGATGATGATACAAATTACCACATGGACATGATAGCCGCACTTGCAAACATGAGGGCAAGAAATTACAGCATCCCAGAAGTGGATAAGCTCAAAGCCAAATTTATAGCTGGAAGGATTATCCCTGCCATTGCAACTTCCACGGCCATGGCCACTGGCTTGGTGTGCCTTGAGTTTTATAAAGTCATTGATGGGTCACACAAGTTGGAAGATTATCGCAACACATTTGCTAACCTAGCTCTCCCATTATTCTCCATGGCCGAACCAGTGCCTCCCAAGGTTATAAAGCACCAGAACATGAGCTGGACAGTGTGGGACCGATGGATCGTGAAGGATAATCCTACTTTGAGGGAGCTTCTCCAATGGCTTTCAGACAAGGGATTGAATGCTTACAGCATCTCGTTTGGGAGTTGTCTGCTATACAACAGCATGTTTGCTCGACACAAGGATCGAATGGACAAGAAAATGGTGGACTTAGTGAGGGACATAGCTAAGGTGGAGCTGCCACCATTTCGGAACCACTTTGATGTAGTGGTGGCATGTGAGGATGAAGATGACAATGATGTCGATATTCCTCAGATATCTATCTACTTCCGCTGAATATTTGCCTCTTGAGACTAGTGGATCTTTACATTGCACCGTTACGTTGTCTTTATGAGAGATTTATGATACTCTTTTGAGTACTTCATTTTTATATTTGAATGGACTTGAGCACTTCAATATTTGTTCTTGTCTCTCTGGTTATGGTTTCATTACATCGTTTGATTGTAGGTTTTTTCTCTTGCAAAGCTGCAGACTCTGTTTTGCAACACATATTCAGGGCTAATTTGCTTGTTATGTTTCCTTTTGGTTTTCTCTAGATGCCACTTACAACATTTTTTTTCGTTAATTTGCATTGGGACAATTTTGCAACACATGATTTACGTGGTTTTTATTTTATTAGCTTTTTTTTCGATTTCCATTTTCGTTTATCTAACTAAATATTGAGTTTAATCTAATATTTTTTGTGTATCTATTTTTCAATTCCGATCCTACACATCAGTTTAGAATTTTCTTACATTTTTTTACGAAGAAAACAAACTTTTTTTTTTTTTTGGATAGGAATTTTGTAGTGCAAGTCAAATTGTTATCGTCAAAACTTATTTCGATAGTACTTTTATAGTGGTACCAGTCAAATTGTTATGGTGAAATAAATTAAAATTTATAGGTGAGTTTTGGAAGTGGATTATGAACAAAAAAAGGTAAATAAAAAGGAGAAAGAGTGAAAGGAAAGCACTTAAAAGAGGTGGGGAAAAAAGGTGTGTACAAGACATAGACGACCACCCGCCAAACCCAAACCCTCACCGCTTTTACAGGTTCTTCCTCCATTTCCCATCTCCAACCAATCTCTACATGCATTGCTCTTTTTTCTTCCTAATTATCTACATTACATTATCAAACAACCGATCCATCCAGCTGCAAATTTTCACTGTTTTGCAAATATCTGGGAATTGCGATTTCCTGCTGTTCGATTGAATCCATGTGGCTTAGGCGATCCAAAACAAGAGCTCGTGTTCACAACGCGCCGTCCCTCAAATTTACCTGTTCATCATTCAAGGATGTCCACCGCCTCCTGTACGACGGCGGAAGCGGCCTGGGAGATGATACCATTGATTCCCCCAGAACGCCGTCCATCTACCACCGCAGCCGTAGCGTCAAGGCGCTCCTCCGCACCCTATCCTACCGAGAACCGCAGGACGACGACGTTTCCGATGAATCCGACCAGGAAATTCGGATCCGTGGCGCGGAGAAATTGGTGGTGGTATATTTCACAAGCTTACGCGTCATTCGCCGCACATTCGACGATTGTAGTGCCGTTCGATCCATCCTGCGCGCCTTCCGCGTGCCGATCGACGAACGGGATCTTGCAATGGACTCGATGTTCATGGACGAGCTGCAGAGAATCCTCGGCGTGTCGGAAAAGTCTCAATTGACCCTACCTAGGGTGTTCATCGGCGGCAGGTACATTGGTGGGGCGGAGGAGGTGAAGTGTCTTCACGAGTGCGGAGAGCTGAAGAAGTACCTCGAGGGGCTCCCGCCGGCGGCGCATGGCACGTGCGAGGTATGTGGTGGTTACGGATTTGTTCTGTGCCAAGAGTGTAGCGGGAGCCACAAATGCTACAGGGAGAAATCTGGCTTCAGGAGTTGTACATCATGCAATGAGAATGGTCTCATCAGGTGCTCTTCTTGTTCCCCTATGAGCCGTTTTGTGCCAAATAATCTCTTAGCTTATCGTCATAATTAATATTAGGCTTTATATTATTCAAATTAGGAGGACAAATTTTTTTGACATGGAAAAACCTTCCATTCTTATTTCTGTTGGTTCTTTCCATGTACGTCCCACGTGACATATGGGATTGCCTTCTTATGTTTAACGTAGTTTTTTTTCCTTTTTAATGTAGTTTTCATCTGTAATTTAGAGGCCAACCGAAACAAAAAAACAAAACAAAAAAGAGATGAAGGAAAAAAAAAAATTCTGGTGTGGTTAATTGGCAGTTTTATAACGATTCTCTTTCACATTCTCATAATCTCATGTTTTGTTTTTTTCTTACCAACAATGATGATTTGATCAACTGTATAATTTGTCATTGATTAGGCATATAATGATCTGTACAATCTTCTCTTTTATGCCTTTTCCTTTGTCTTTTTATAGCCTTTTCATGTAATACTCTGCTTTGATGGAGGAACATATGATAATGCTGTAGATAGAAGAGTTATGGCATCCCTTTATGGAAATAGTTATTAAAAGACAGATGAAAAGGCAAGCTTTTCTGTTAAAGGTAGGCTTTTCATAAGTTGAATGCAGTAATAGGTCCTGCTTGTAATTGCTTGGAGAAATGTTACTATGTAGTGTATGAATATTTGAATTCAGAAGCATATAATTGGGATTAGACGTCGCAATTGATGAAGTTAAGTGGTTTTAATTTGTACCATTGGGAGTCCTTCACTTGACATAGTTTTCTTAATTTGTGTTAAAACTTAACCTTGGAAACAGGATGTGAATCATATATTGAGTTTAAGGATGTTGGGATTTTAAAAATAATTACTACCCCTAACTCCATTTCTTTTTCTCTTCTTGAAAACTTTCTTTTTTAATTTGATAGGAGTAAATCAAGATATTCTTTTTCTTAGATTATAGGTAAGTATATCTTGAAATCTATAATAATAATTGTTTTAGATTTTTTTTTCTAAAATAACATTTATTTTAGGTTGGAGGGAGTAACGAAGAAGAAGCTAATTTACTTTATATCTGTTACTTCACATTAATGTACTTAATTACTCATCTAATGAGAAAATGTGTTCATTTTTTGTTTCTTGATTTGCTCAAACCAAGCTTTAACAAAAAATATTTAATGAAAATTCTTGAATGATGTATGGAACAACACGTATGATTTCAGGTCTACATTTCTCAATCAATTCCGATTTAAATATTCTAATATGAACGAAACATTGTGACATTAGGAAAAGATTGCGTAAAAGAGCAAGTAATTAGAGTTTAGTTTCAAATTAAATCGACTAAGGCTTATAATTATTGAAACTCCACTCTCCAGCCCATGTATTTTATGGGTCAAGCTTCTTGTCCTAAACAGGTCTTGGGCTGTAATATCGAATCAATTCGTGTATTAAATACAAATAAAAAGTTGGACTTTAATTAATATTAGTGATCTAACGAGTAAGGAATATATCATTTGTAATAATTAAAATCAGTATTAACTTTTAGGGTATATTTTCGCCCCTTGGATTTTGTACAATTTAAAGATATAAATCGAAATAATTGCAATCTGCAATCGATTGTAACTTCTAGAACGACAAATAACTCATGTTTCACAAATTCTTCTGTGTATTTGGTGCACGAATCTAAAATCAGTGCAATTCAGGTCGATCCAACCTGGATTTACGATTTTTTTTTTGAATTTTATGTTTTGACCTTTACGTACAAATTCAGTGACTTTTATGTACAAATGTTGTGACATTTATGTATAAATGTTGTGACCTTTATGCATTATAATTTAGAAAAAAATAGAAAATTTCAGCAAAATTTGTATATAGATACAATTATGTGATATTCATGTGACCCTTATGTATATTTATGTGACTTTTATGTACAAATATTCATACATTTATGCAATATATAAAGGTATATAAAGGTATGAATATTTGTACATAAATGTTACATGAATATATATAAGGGTCATATGAATATAATATAAAAGTATCTATGTACAAATTTTGCTAAAATTTTTCATTTTTTTCTAAGTTATTGAATATAAAGGTCACATAATTTATATATAAAGGTTACAAAATTTATATATAAAGGTCATAAAATTTGTCTATAAAGGTCACAGAATTTGTATGTAAAAGTTTTGGTGTGAAAGCAAAAAAAAAAAAAAAAAAAATTAAAAATGCGTGGATCCGAATTGATTCGGGTCGACTTGGATTGTATATATACCAAGTGTACAAGAGACATACTCTTCATGTTTATATTATCAGTGAAAATACAACATATGATGCCTGATGAACTGCCTCAGAAGCAAGTCTCGGCTTAGCTGCATTATCTTCCTACCGATGTCTTTTCCAGTCCGGGCTAGTTCTCAAAACCTAGAATCCCATGGCTCGCTTGGAAAACGTTCGTACTTTGCTAGGATCCCTGGTTGGCGCACTTGCTCTCTCAAGATGAGACCCAACCGATTTTTTCAATATATCATTTCTGGGTTTAATAGAATTTATAGGTATAAAAAGAAGCTCTCTCAAATAAACAACTAGTTGGCGAGGAAGGATGCTTGGCGAGGAAGGATGCTCTCATGCTTGGTAGACGCGGTGAAAATACAGCACTCGATCATATGCTTCGTACCATGAATTCTATTATATGTAGTATTTGTCACTTATTTACTTTGTAACTATAAACGGTGGAGGTGCAACAATATATGTTAATAGTCATTATAATTTGTTTGATATAATATCTGACAACATATTATATCTAAGATGTAGATATGACTATATATTACATATAATGAAATCTTCTATTTCAAATCAATCACCACACATCATATATATATATTTAATAATATCATTAATTAATACGTAATATGTATTAAATATTATGTATTGTAAGATATAATATCGAATTTAATAAAAGATCCAAACATATGGTATAATGGTAGGATTTAGGACCACAAGCATGAAAAGGATGAGATAATAATCTTATAATCAATGATGTTTAAGCTCTGTACTATTTTGCTTTATCCAACCACATGCTAGGTCATGGGCCATACAATAATGGTGTTTCATGATTATGATATAAATATCTGTTCAAGGAAAGTGGATATTAAAATAATAATAACTTTTTGTTTAATTAGTACACATTGCAAGTATAGTAATAAGATCAATTTTTTTTTTAAACCCAAATCAAATCACAATTGATTAATGAAGTAAAATGTTATCTTTGTACAAATAATCACTAAGTAAAATTGGGAGCGGTAAAAGAAATAATATAATTGGAATTTGATAGAGCTGTATATGTCAAGGCGTGTGCAATCTTATTTGCTTGTCTTTTTGCGAAGATGACTCAAAAGGATCAATTATGATGAAGCAATAGAGAATATAAGGTATAGTAATAAGATCATAAAAAATATAAAGTATGTATTGCTTAAATAATACATGAAACTGAAAAGAATAGAGAATCGAGATTGCCATTAAAGTTTAAACAAGGTCGCAAGGAATTTATATTTGATGTTTTTTTTTTTTGAACAAATATTTGATGCTTCATTATTTATATTTACGCAAATTTTAGGTTACAAGTGTTTCAAAAAATTTAATTCATGTATTAATGAATTGAAATTATCAAGCATTCACAATAGCAATGAAATATTTACTTCGATTCAAAATAATCTATGGATAATTTATGGTTATTTTTTTCCAATTTTAAATTACTTAATTTATGGAAAAACTTAAGAACTACACCTACTTTGAATTCAAGGAAGTGCTTATATTTAAGGTTTTTCAAGAAATTAAATGGAAAGGAAGTTTTTGAAATTTTAAAAGTGCAAATTGGATTTTTTAAATTTGATATTTCATCTTATATTCAATTTTTTTTTTAATTCACGTTATATGTTAATTAATGATGTCATCATTATACTTGAGATGGTGATTAATTTGGAACATTATATGAAAAATCAAAATGAGATGGAGATGTTGGTTGGCAAGAGGGGTATATAATCTAGTTTAAAATGTCAGAATATGAGGAAAAATGAAATGTTAAACTTTGTGAAAGACCAACTGCAATGAGAATAGGCACATGATAGCATGTGCACCATTTATCATGATTGAACTGATTAGTGCTTAATTCTTAAGAAACACAATATTGGAAAGTCAGTTTGTACTGCAAACCTGCTGCTTGTCTGATTTTTTCCTCGTCTAAATATGCTTTAGAAAGGAATCTTATGCAAAAATTCAGCAAAGAAATCATTCCTAACATCTTTGTTCACACTTAACCCACTGATGTTAATTGTAAAAACAAAGATCCACATTATATCACAAACATGATCAACTTCTACTTTCCATCATATCAATAACAAAATAAAATGCCCTCTATATCTATCTCTCTCACTATAACTTACGAGAAAATAAAAATAATTCTACAAGAATGATTATATCCATTGAACCTGGTATCTCATATGACCAATGGTAAAAAACATTCAAAGATTAAAGTTAATCCAATTGAGGCATAAAGCCTAAAGGGGGTTGGGTTCATTTATATTGGCAGACATAGGTAACTTAAATGAAGCACAAAATCAAAAGGGGCACCTCCTTTTTGGCCCCTTTAACTACTCATAATCAAGACATGGAGAAAAAACTAAGCATATAATTATTCCTTCAAACATCCAAACATTCTGGTCCATAAAGTAGATCATAATCTCCCCTTTTGGTCTCTTTTTCATGCTCCAATGTTTATATTCATATAAAGTCATAAAAAACACACTCATCGTATAACACAGTAACATGCGTCCGCCAAGAAAGATAAGTAGATCATATGTATTCAGTCGTTTGGTATTAAGAACTTTTTGTATAGATGTGTGCTTGAAAGAAGATAACTTGATAGATATACTTCCTTACAATGGTTTCCTTTTTGTGGATTTCCTAAACTAGGGAAGGCAAAAGATGGAGACACTTACTACTTCAACGTATTTGTGGTGTTGAAGCGCGATAGAGTTGATATAATCTCGGAGAACTGTGGCCGTTTTGAGGGGCAATTGTTCCAGCATTTGATCATCAGTGACCGTAGGATCTGTGGGCAAGAATCGGGGATATCGGGTCTAAGCCCACAGGCAGCTATTCCAACTGCAGCTTGCACTGGTGAATACGCAGAATAAGCAATCTCACCACTCACCATCTCCCATATTATCATCCCAAAACTATATGCATTACTCATCCATGACTCTGTCACATTTTCTGGATCACCAGAAATGATCTGTTACAAGTAAGAAAAGTTAAGTATGAAAGTCTTGTTCAAATCGTATTCACAGTAGAAGAAACAGAATTATGCTTTAGGAAAGATTGTTGGCCTTAAGAAAGTCGAGAGGCTTGAGAAATTCACAGTATGCATCATTAGTCACATGATTATCAATTGCTAAATTGCTAAAAAGATCATTGAAACCACTCAAACATCTCCACCCCAACTCCATTCTATCCAGAAAGGTGTTCAGTTCTTTAATATATGATGATTAATTCAGCTATAGAATATACAATATGAAGTTGTTATGGCATAGACTCACACTAGAAGCACCTGGCTACATACATAGACTTCGAAAAGCTTATTCTATGCATATTGATTACGCATATGATTTCCCTAACAAATCTTTCACCATATTATAATGATTGGTGCAAAATGAACGAATAATGTCATTACAATTTACAAGACATGACAAAAAAGTAGCTTAATACATTTACAATGCCTACTCATCTAGCAAGATCATAGGTTCAATGACTAAACCACACTCACTTAACATATTATCAGAGAAATTCTATCTAATGTCCTTCGATATTCATGAATCATGTTATTACCAGCATATACCAACAAATAGTTATCTTAATAACAAGTCGAACATTATAAACAGAATTTGAAGAAGAGAACAAACCTCAGGAGCAAGCCATCTGTAACCATCAGTTTCATATTCCATGGCTTCACCAACACTTTTGCATGCAGAAACTATCCCCATATCTCCCAAGCAAGCATTCCCCCGTTTATCTAACAAGATCCTCTGTGTATTCAAGTCCCTATAAGCGACTCCATGATCATTCATGAACTTAATCCCCTCTGCAACATCTGTGACAATTCTTAAAATCTCTTTTGTCTGAATCCTCTTATTCTTAAGTATCAACTCATGAACAGTTCCTCCTTCCATCAACTGAGTCACTATACACAATCCGTGATTCTCATCAACACAAACTCCATGAAACTGTAAGATATTCTTGTGGCCACATGTCATCAACTCCAACAAATCCTTCCTTAACTCAAAATTGTATGCATTTCCTTTATCACACCCCTTCAGCTTCTCAATCCCAACTTTTTTACCTTTATACACTCCCTTAAATGTCCCTGCGCCAATCTGATCTGTAATCTCAACAGAGTCATGATTTAAAAACCACCCACCAATTCCATCTCTACCGGAGATCACAGTTTGCCACTCATCCACAGAAACCACAACCGAACCATCTGGCAATGGCAGTTCTAGCTGAATTTTCGAGTCCATATTCTCTCCCCCATTCCTATAACTCTGATCACCACTACCATCCTCTTCAATTTCTCCAAGATCCCTCCCTCTAGTGCTCTCTTCTTGGCAACCACAGAGCCCAAAAGGGAGCTTTATAGGATTGTTTTTTGGCTTCTTTGAGGCTAATTTAAGTGCATTTTCGATCCGAGTTTTGAACAGTTTTTCTTGCCCTGATTGAACCAACAACATAACAATTCCTAAAGTGAACCCCTTCTTCTCAAAGATCTGTAACTTTTTACAGCAAATCGAAGAGCTATCAAGGGCTCCAGACATCGCTGGCCATGAAATTGCAGAGTTACAAGCAAATGTGAGCTTAATCACGGAACCATTTGGATTGGATTCATCATCAGAAATTTCTTGGATCATTATCGCTGGGTGGTCCTCAGCCGATGCTTGCTCAATCAATTTTATGTGTAGAAACACATCTTTCATTTCAAACCCTGCTTGCGCGTAGCTATCAGAAAAGAGAGAAAAAAATATTTATTTCAAGCTAATCTAGAAAACTTACTTCGATTAAGGGACATGATGAAATCAAATCAATTTACCTGAGCGGTAGAGAATCGTAATGCCTGCGAAGATTAGAGACCAATTTCTCGGGAAGTTGGCTGCCAGGGTACAACTGCGTCAAGCTACGTACAACACTGCCCCAGACGTGTCTCCGGCAGCTCGAAGGGGAGGATACCGGCGGCTCACGAGCCGAGTCGAGGTTTAGAGTGTTTTTGAGGGACGCAATGGCTTCGGAGACGTTGCGGCTCAGCCTCTGGAACCGCTTCTGAAAGGCGGAGGAGTCTCGAATGGAGGCGGAAGAAGCCGAGGCGGCGGAAGAAGACGATGATGAGGAGGAAGAGGGGTTGTTCTCCGGCAGGCATTCGGATCTATCGTTGGTTCGCATCAGAACTTGCTCCACCATGTCCTCGTCGGTACTTGTTCGGCTCGACCAGCATTCCAGTGCCGCGGCCATGGCCACTAGAGAGAGAGGAGAGAGAGAGAGAATAATGGGGTTAAGCTCAAATCACGGCTTGAGTGACGCAGTTGAATGCAATGGTAGTATAGCAGTACATTTTGTTGAAGAGAGAGTATTGAATTGCCATTTTCTTTTCTTTTCTTTCTGACATGGAAGTATGGAACACAGGCCATTACTATTTATCAAATCAAAAAGATAAAATTAATACTTTTATTAACTTTTTTATTATTTTAAAAATATTGGAAAAGTCTGAAATTCAGCAATGAATTGACTGTACAACAATAAAAGTTTTCAATATATAAGAACTCTGCATATGCTACTATTTTCACGTACGTTTTTATTTTATGTTATTTAATGGTTTTGCTCAAATGATCAACTCTTAACCTGTTTACCGATAACGTGTAATCATCATATTTTCTTGTTATATAAAAAGTAAAATTAATAAAGGTTCTAAATTTTTAAAACATCAATCGTGAACGCATATTAATGTGTTCATGATGGGTAGATGAGTATGATTGTGTTATTGAAATTGTGATTTTAACTAAATTCACATAATTGGTTGTAATTCTGATCAATTTGTTAGGTTGGTCAAATTTAGCTTTGTGTGTATCATGAATTAGGAAACACAAATTTTATATTACAGATTTAAGGAGTTGTGGTAATCACACATCAATATCAATGGGTGTGAAATTTATGAGTTTGGGTCAAAGCTACATTAATTTTAGTTGATGTGTAATTAAATTTCTTTTAGTTATATCTATATATGTGTGTGTGTGTTTATTAGTTATTATGACATAAACTAATTTTAAAATGCTGGACAAATTAACCAGACTTCTTGTAATCAATTGATAAAATAAATATTATTATATGAGCATTACTTAATAGATTCTTGGACGTAAAATGACTTTATTTCTTAAAAAAAAGACTTTTCCCTGTAATCTATAATTCACATGACCTGAATGTATATATATAGATGTTTATATTCTTTGTGTCTCTCTTATATATTTTTATATTTTATTTACATTGATCTTATACTTAATATAACAATATACATGAGGGTAATGTGTAGCAATACTTTTACAACATTCATGACTAGATTTACATTTTCAGAGAATTGGCAAAGAATACCTCAATTTTTTTAAAAATTAATCATTAATCCTTTGCATCATAATCTAATTTTAAGGTACTGATTGGACTAATTGAGACTTAAGTCAATCCAGAGGGCATATAGTCATGATGTATTGATGTTACTCGTTGGACTTATCTTATTCTTTTAAGGGTGGGACTAAACACACCCCAGGAATTTCTAAGCACACCCCATTCATGTGTAAAATCACACATGATTTTACACATGGATGAGGTGTGCTTAGAAATTCCTGGGGTGTGTTTAGTCTATCCCTTCTTTTAATTAGACATTCACGAATTTGTACTTCATGTGCAAACTTGGGCTCATAGACCTATATGGGCCTAATAATTGTGTTTCTCTAAGACTATTGGGCCTATTTGGATTGTTGAAATGGAATCAACTGAAGGGTAAAATTGAGAGCCCTGGCTGGCTCTTAGTGTAAAAAGAAAGGTTGATTTTTTTTAGGCCAGTCCATTTATATCTATATATATACATTTATTTATTTATTTTTTAGGTAGAAATTTTTCTTTTTACTGAAATTAATATTTTCATTTATAAATCTCTTGAAAGTGTAAACTTGGCTAATATATTTCTCAGAAGTGTTGGTATGTCTTGAAATAGGTATTTGTTTAAGCGAGCTGATGTAGGCTTCTTGTTGGGCTTGTTCAGGGCCCAATTACTGAACATAGCCATCTATTGTTTGGTCCAAGTTCACTTGCTTTGTGTAGGCTTTTATTGTTTGAGAGTTGTAGCCCAAATATATTAGGATAATATTAATTTGTAATTAAGTTGGAATTCATTTCCTTGAACACCCACTAATCGAATCCATATATGTTATTGGAAGAAGGGTAAACTTATAACAAAACTTAGCATTTCTTAGCATTTTACATATATTTTCTAGGTGTTGTGGAAAGTTGATATGCTTGATTATAATTTTTTATTATTGATTTTTTTTTAAGGTTTTCTGTTTCATCTTATCATATGACCTAAAAAATAACTATCTTTGTATTATTCTAAACATGTAGGGTATCCTTTTGAATACATATTTTGATACTCATAAAATATAAAACTAAGAACTAACAAGGATGATCATCCCTTATTTTGTCATGACTCTTTGATGAGAGTGAGAGGGCAGGATGGTAATATCAAAACGTGCCCACTAGGTGGTAAACTTGATATTATATGGTCATAAATGATAGTAAACCAATCCTTCATTCAAAATTAATACACAATTTAGATAGGATTAGCCGGTTTAATGGAAATAAAATAGTCGGTTCTCTCATTTCTTTAGTTTTTTTTGTGTGTATTTGTATTTGATGATCTTGCTTGAAGTTAATATGCTGAAATCTAAAATTTAAAAGATGACAAGATTGCTTCTAGCAACTGATGGCATAATTGTAAATATTAAAAATATATTTTTTTTTGGATAATCTCTCTCTTTGTAAAATATGTTAAAACTTTATCATAATGACCAAATTAAATCACGTTGTTTTGAAGCATAATTTTTTTAACCCAATAAAACCACGTTATTTAAAAAAAAAAATCATAGGAATTAATAAAGTTTTCATAGAGTATTTGAAATAGGAATTTCTGGGGTTTAGCAGTTATTATATTAGCAGTTGTTTGGCACACTTCAGATATCATTGATTTATCTTTCAAAGTCGCTTTCTTTTCACTCCTTCACACACAATTTTTGTTTACAATTATCATTCCTTTCTTTGGCCGATTCCCTTAATTCTTTATTCAAATTGCTTTCCATACTTTTCTCTATGTTCTGGCCAAATGTTTGCTGTCTGCCCTGAATTTCCGGTGATAGGAGCTGAATATCTGACTTCTTGTGAGAATTTTGGAATTTTCTGGGTTTCGAAACACGTCCTTACTCCGCTGAGTCAATCTTGGTAGCAATCATGGTGTCTGTCGGTGGAATTGCCGCAATCAATAACTTGGGGTTGACTCATCGTTCGTCTTCGAAACGGTGCGTTTTGGTTGAAACCCATAAGCTCAATTTTCAATCTTGTGCGAGAATTTCAGTAGGTGGGAGCTATGGTTCTTTACTATTCAAGAGAAGAAGCGGTTTCGATGATGTTAGAATGCACAAATCAGTTCAATTGGATGTGTTCATCACGAGTGATGATGAGGATGAAATGGGGGAAGGGTTTTTCGAGGCGATTGAGGAACTCGAGCGGATGGCTCGAGAACCGTCCGATGTTCTTGAGGAGATGAATGAGAGATTGTCGGCCCGTGAATTGCAGTTGGTGTTGGTTTATTTTGCTCAAGAAGGGAGGGATTCTTGGTGTGCTTTAGAGGTGTTCGAGTGGCTGAAAAAGGAGAATCGAGTGGATAAGGAGACGATGGAATTGATGGTGTCGATAATGTGTACTTGGGTGAAGAAATTGATTGAGGAGAAGAGTAAAGTGGAGAATGTGGTTGGTCTTTTGGTGGACATGGATTGTGTTGGTTTGAAGACCAATTTTAGTATGATTGAGAAGGTGGTTTCTTTGTATTGGGAGGCAGGGGAGAAAGAGGAAGCTGTGTTGTTTGTGAAAGAGGTGTTGAGGAGAAGGATATCGAGTCTCGATGCAGATAGGGAGGGGAATAAGGGCGGCCCGGCTGGATACCTTGCTTGGAAGATGATGGTAAGCATTCCGGGTTTCAGATATGCATTTTCACCAGCACTTGTTGGCATTATAGTTGAATGATGAATGTTTTTATTAATTGTTATGTTACTTGGTGTTCTTGAAGTTGTGTATGAATGGCTATGTTATAGAGATATGTCTTAGTTTCCATCTTGTTATATTGAATGGCTTAAGTTGTTTGTTAGTATTGTTTTAGAAAAAGACTACATTCAATGCCTTTGTTTGGTGACTCAAACCTCTTATGTCATATGTGAGGGCAGGATTTAATGTTGGGTTGCCAGTGTTTCAATTATAAATCTGTCATACATTGTACTCCATCGAAACTTGATAGTAGAAAAAGATAATGGAATCGATTGCTGGTTACTTCTTATTGCTAGATTCTGTTTTAAGTTCAATGTGAGAACTCTTCTTTTGGCAATGAATTGAGGAAGATGTATTATTGCCTCCACAAACCATATTATATCTACTCTGTAGGTTCTGTTATATCATGTGCAAATTTAGTAATTGTTTTGTTATTCTAATGCGAGCGTCCAATTATGATGTTTATTTCTTAGTTACAGCTGAGACACCATGACCAGCTTATTTAAGGCTTTCCACTTTTTCATTGTTATCTTGTTCGTACTACTTATTTGGACGACAAAAATATGTAATTTTACTAGTCGTTGCCATATTATTTGTTATATTGGAACTTTGCAGCTCAACGCATTGCTATAGGCCTCTAACTAGGCTATGTTTTCCTCAAGTTATACGAATATTCTTGATAGCAAATTTTATGTAGAAGTTTCCTAATTTTTCATCTTGTGGCGTTGGGAGTTACAGTGCATCTCTTTCACTCTTTCATTAATATGTTGGCATCAAAAGGAGTTGGTGCCTTATATATAGAGTTATCCTACACAGTAAATGGTATTCTAAATGACTATGTATCTTGTGACGGAAAAATACTCTCTTGCCCGTACCATGTGATCATCCTATATTTCTCAATTATACATGTGGATATATTTGGATGTGAAATTAGGAGTTGCATACATAAAACAATTTTAAAAACAATTAGCTCTGTCAAGCTTTTAGCATGCTAATTAAGTTTTGCAATATCAAGTGTGAATAGTGATGTAGCCTTTTGCTTCTTTGAGTTTACCATGATTGGTAAAAGGATCATGTTTGACATTCACTAAGAGTTAAAGAATTGATTTTCCGTTATGTAAAAATATCATTTCTGGGAACTGATATTTGGGAATTATCCCCGTCTCTCCGGTTTTATAATATCCGAACATGTAAGGGTTCTGGACTGGAAATGTAGAGAAAGACGAGATATAGAACTGATGCATACGGCCTTTTTAGGTATGAATTTGGTTGAATGCCTATGGTAACTTCATTCTGGTGTTCTTGTTGTGTTTGTTTGCTTGTATTTCCTTTTCCTATTTGTTTGGGGGGAGAGAGAGAGAGGGAGAGAGGTGGCAGATGTAGGTTCTTTAGAGCACATTTCTCTCTCATCTCATAGTTATTGCTTTGTTGTTTCAGGAAGAGGGGAACTATAAGGATGCAGCCAAGTTAGTGATTCACCTAAGAGAGTGCGGGTTGAAGCCGGAGGTATACAGCTACTTAATCGCCATGACCGCAGTTGTCAAAGAGCTCAACGAATTCGCCAAAACATTACGCAAGTTAAAAGGCTTCAACAAGTCCGGTCTGGTAGCCGAACTCGATGCTGAAAACCTTCAACTCATAGAAAACTATCAAGAAGACCTTCTCGCCATGGGTCTCCACCTCTCCAACTGTCTGATCGAAGAGGGTGGCTCACCACTTCACGGCGTGGTCCACGAGAGACTTCTAGCCATGTACATCTGCGCCGGGCGTGGAGGTAAGGCTGAACGCCAGCTCTGGGAAATGAAACTCGCTGGCAAAGAGGCCGATGGAGATCTATACGACATCGTCTTAGCTATATGCGCCTCACAGATGGCGTTTGACTCGGTCAAACGTCTACTCACCCGAATGGACGTCACAAGCTCGTTCCAGAGAAAGAAAACGCTGTCATGGTTGTTGAGAGGATACATAAAAGGCGGCCATTTCAAGAACGCTGCAGAGACGGTTATTAAGATGCTCGATCTGGGATTGTATCCGGAATTTCTCGACCGAGTTGCTGTTTTGCAGGGACTTAGCCGGAAAATTCAACAATCTGGAAACGTGGATACCTACCTCACGTTATGTAAACGCCTCTCGGATGCGAATCTGATCGGCCCGTCACTTGTTTATCTTCATGTAAGAAAACACAAGCTTTGGATCATCAAAATGCTTTGAGTTAGCTGCTTTGCTGAGCTCAGAGGTTGTGATAAAGTGTTGAAGATATTAACGTGTATAGGTATATGTATATAGGTGGACTGTTATCACACGAACAGATATATATTGTATATAATAAAGAATCATGCAACAGTGTTTCTAGAAACTCAGTCTCTGCCATGGATTAGCACCTTCGTTGCAATATGTATGCTGGTATATACCGTTTTCTTTTCATCCTAATAAATACAGGCTGCTTATAAGTTATATCCTTCTTTCTTAGGGTTTTCTGTTCATGTTTTAGCGTACAAGTGCCAAGTTTGCAGGCCTGTCTTAGGTTGAAGCTCAACTGTGGTGTAAATACAGCCTGTGAGTTATTCGTGATCGACTAGAAAGAAAAAAATCGAATTTGACATGAAGATAATCGAGTAAGTTTGATCTTGAGCTATTCAAGTAATTTTTGATCTTGAGTTTGCTAATGTTAGTATTAGGCTCGAGCATGATCAAGTAGAATGGAACATATGCAATTTTCAATATGGTAGCCAAATTAAATAGGGTTATTGACTCATTAAGAAATAGGAAAAATATCACCACTATTTGATTATTAGGACTATATAAAAAATATTTTTATAACGAGGCTTATGGATTAGTTTTGTTATCGATAAAAGTTCATTTTAATTTGTGTTTTATTGTATATATTTATAACTACTAATAGGGTATTATATAACCAAGTTCCAACTTAAATATAGATGCATAAATGTATAATATAATCAAATTTTCATATTTCAAACTTTTGAATAAAACATAAAAGATAGTTACATAAAAATAATTTATAATCTCCATCAAATCGATTCGACAGATTACTGATTAAGCATGAGCCATGTGGGTTGAGATTTCAGATTTATAACTATGATTTATTTATTATTTTGGGAGTTGTTTGAAAACGTGTTTCCCCTGTTCATAGAAAAGTTAAAATAGCAAACACTATACAAGGCTTTTTTTTTTCCTGTCCTAAAAAATGTCAGAAATCGTAACACGTTTTCAACATTGATTTTTGGATCAGTACTTTGGAATGAGCAAGTTTAAGGAAATCATGCAAACTGGCTTTGTTGACGGACTAATAAATTGGGCTTTTGCAAGAGTTTGAAAATTATAATTTAATTCTTTTGAATTTAGTAAAAATAAAGACATCTTTTTAAATATTACAATATAATCCTAACTTTTAATTTAAAAAAAAAATTTAACTCATTATTACAATTCAAAGTATAATCTGAAATCACATGTGAAAAATCGATGAAGTTCGATGCAATTCAATATTCTAGTTCTGATTTTTTAATTATGTGACTTATAACATGTCATTGGATCCTTTAATCAGAAACGTGGATTCAAATTGTCGAAAATATAATTGTAATTAAAATTGTTATATTATGTTAGATTAATGAATTCTTTTCTAATTAAAATCAAATATTCAAGATTAAATTACAATTTTTTTTAATGTAGTGATTTTTTAGCTAAATTTTAATAAATAAAAAATCACGCGAGACAGTAGACTGGATCCACGATAAGATAAGAGCATCAATCTGATGCCATTTGAGGGCGGGGGAGTTCTATCAATATGATGAAAAACTTGATAGCCACGAAAAATAGGAAGAAACAATTCACGTCATAAGAGATAATTAGTGTAATCAAGAATCTCAGAAATATGTGAATGAATATTTGAGAGAAAGAGGGCAGGATGATAGCGGGAGGGGGGATCGAATGAAGAGGGGTCAGGAAAAGCCGCAGGCATGACGATAGGATAAGGGGAGGAGAAGATCGGCAGTGGTAAAGTAGTAGGGATAGAGGACGATGAATTGCTGGAGAACAAAGCCGCTAAAGAGACAACAATAATGGGAGCAGAATCCGTTGACATAGTGGAAATTTTTTTTAGGGTTTTAGAAGTATGACTCTGGTACCATGAAGAGTATTGGGAACAATCAACATGTATATTACATTGAGTATATTATATTATATAGATGTACCAGTGTTGGGCTAAGCCCACCTATTCATGATACAAGGCCTATCTATATATATAGTCTAACAAAAATAAATTGCACTTTTTTGATAAGAGGGTGATATTTTTACTTTATTATGTGATGAGAGATGAATTCGGCCGATTAAAATAATAATGAGTTGCACTTGTGTGCAAATGTTATAGATTCATACAATGTGAGTCGAGTTGGGTTGGGTCGAATCCGATTTGAATCTATAATTTTTTTTTATCCTAATTTTAATATTGTGTTAGTCATATATTTATATTATGTTAAATATACATTTATGTAATATTTTAACTTTAAAAAAAATCTAATTTTGGCACACAAAAAAACCCTAATTTCGACCAAAAAACTCTAATTTCAGCACAAAAAAATCCTAATTTGTACATATATATCTTTATGTAATATTACGCATACATTTAAGTAATATTAGTCATACTTTTATATAAGGATAAATTTCATAACAAGACCCAATTTATAAATTAGTTCTCAATTCTAAACCTGAATTTTAAAGTTTTTTAATAAGGGGTTCAATTTAACATTTTTTCTCAATTGAAGGCTTGAAATTTAGATTGAGTTCTCAATTCAAGATAAAATTTCATTTTCTTTTTTATTTATATTTATAGATTTGTTTATATTTCAATATATATTCATATTTTGGATAAATTAAGTCAAGTTAATGTGCTTTAAGAACAATTTTCATCTAACTTATTTTAATTTATATGAAAAAAAGAAAGAAAGAAATATAATTAATTTAATTTATAAAATATAATTTATATTAAATATTAAAATCGATTTTCTATACTTTTATATCATAAAATTAAGAAAATAAAAGAATCTTAATTTTTTTAATATATAAATTAATATATATATATATATAAATTAATACAAGTTTGATGAAGATAGTTCCAAAATTGTACGAGCTTGTCTTAATTTATCTAAACTATAAATACATATTAAAATATAAATAAATTATAGATATAAAAAAAGAAAAAAAAAGAAAATGAAATTTTGTCTTGAATTGAGAACTCAATCTAAATTTCAAGCCTTGAATTGAGAAAAAATATTAAATTGAGTTCCTTATTGAGAAACTTTAAAATTCAGGTCCAAAATTGAGAACTAATCTATAAATTGAGTCTTATTATGAAATTTATCCTTCATATAATATATAAAGGTACAACTAACATAATTAAAAGGTATAACTAACGTATGTTTAACATAACATAAAAACTCTAATGGTATGCTTAATATAACATAAAAATCCTAAATATATGCTTAACATCACATAAAATTATAAAGGTATGTTTCACATAATATAAATGTATACTTAATATAACATAAAAGTATAACACCTGAAATGAATTTGGGTGGATTTGAGCGCACTCATCCAGACGTGTGGGAGCGCGTGTGCATGAAGGATGCTTAGAGCAATGCGTGGATCGAATCCGATCAATTACACGAATCCTAAATCCATGTAACAGTTACATAAAAGTTTTTATGAATAATAATACATAACTTAATTTATTAATTTTCGCCCCACATATAATGCAATATAAAATGTGTACGAATCAAAGGCTAACAGCCTCTTATAATTTATCTCTGTTAAATTTAATGTTTATCTAGTTTTATTTTTTATTTTTTATATACTATGTAATGACAGGTGTCTTAGTTATATTTGATGTGTTATCTTATATTTAATTTTATTATTTTATATATTATATAATAATTGATGATATTATTTAATTAACATATTTAATATGTAGTAATAATTATGAAATAAGAAATAAAACATAGAATGGAGTAGTAACAATTATGAAATAAGAAATAAAGCATAGAATGGAATAGAAGATTTGACGTAGTTTTAATTGATTCATTAATCACATTATGGATTACATTTATAAACTCACCAACAACAAACTCTTACATTTATTTTTGTTTTGTCAATAAGGGATATCACTAGATTCACTCGTAATTGGACGTACAAGATATCCCCATCATATTCACCACATATTTTAGGATGTTTCGCTTGATATAATTAAATCTTTACTACATATTATAATTGTTGGATTTAAATTAATTGTTGATTTACACACATCCAAATAAATTTACACCATCCTTTCAATATATATGTATTACTATCTGAAATTAAGGAAAGATAATGTCACAATGCGCACTACAATACATTAATTATACGTAGCTATTATAAACGTGACATGAACTGACTAAAATAAATAGAGTAAAAGTCACATGGATAGGTGCTAATGAAGAGCATCTTCTTACCGACAATAACATTATTTATAATGGATTCGGCAAATAGAGCACGTATAAATATTGGAAAGAATATTAGCAAGTGGTGAATTGACTAAAATAAATAAATAAAAGTCATTATATATATATATATATATATATATATATATTATAGAATTTTAAGGTTATATATAACACGATTTTAGGTGGGTGTGACTGAATTTACTTAATTAAGAACAACTTATTATTTCTTTTCTCGTTAATTGTTTGGAAAACTAATAAATTAACTATTAGATTACTTTATATATTTGAGACCTAAGATATTGAACTGTTAGATAAACAAATGAACAAGTTTTTAAGATGATATCAATAATCGATAGGTTGGAATTAAAGGAGTCCATTGAGGTCTTAAAACTAGTTAAAAGTCTCTTATTTTCTAAAAATTCCTTATATTATACTATCTTACTTTTAAAAATTTGAACCTTTTTTTTTCTTAAAGAAATAATCTGAGAAAAAAAAAAGATTTGTTATTTTTAATTAAGTTAAAATAAAATTTATTATATAAAAATTATACATCATGTGACCGAGTTAGTAGTATAGAAAATAGGTAGATTATAAGTAATCAAATTCTAAATTACAGATAACGAGATTGAAGTTTTAATTGGTCTAATTAAGACTTCTTGTAAAAATAATTTAAAAATCATCGAAATAAAGCCATCACAAACTGACACTTATTGAAGTTATAAGAATTCTTAAATTTTTTTTTAGATTTCTATTAGATAGTTATAGGCTTAATCAAACGTATTGATTCTACAAACAAGAAGAAAACAATTATAGTCCAACACGTTTAATATTTACACGTAATACACATGCAATGCAGGATGTACAATGAAGAATGTTTACTTTTAAAATTAATAAAAAAAATTGGTCAATAATTCAACACCAACCTCAACATCATTGTCTAGTCATGCATTCATGAAGATAAACATCTATCCACATCCAAAACCTCCACTCTTACATATTTTCAAAGACAAAACAAACATATGATTCTTGTAATAACATTTAAATAATTTAATTTTGTGAAAATACACAATTTACATATAAAATTATAAAAATGGTTTGCTTTATAAATATTAATGTTCCATTATGATGTTAGGGAAGATCGGCGATAGCAACACCTATCAATTTTTTAAAAGAAAAAAAAAAAGAGAACAAATTAAATATAAGAATATGTATTATATGAAATGGGCTCATATGAAATTTTATGTAAAATAAAATTTATATAAATCAATAAAAAAATGTCAATTCATTTAAAACGATCAATATCAATTTTGCATATTACTACTATATAAAATTTCGTCCAATATAAAATTTTACTTGAAACAATCAAGTTTTTGTTTATATCCATGGATTATCCATGACAAATAATAGGGGAAGACATTTCCTCCCAAAGTTGTGGCATTATCCACTACTTCTTACAGCTGACTCAGCATCTACGGATTGGGAATTGGATAAAACCCCGTGTATTTTGGACCTCAACCGTTATTTATTTCTTCTTTCTCCAATTTTTTTGTAATCCAACATTAAATTTTAAAATACATGAATCATGATTATATATAGGTAATATATATATATGATTATATGCTATTAATGGTTGATTTTGAACTATATATTTGGTAAAGTTACGCCTTGGTTTTCTCAATAAAATTTGAAGGTAATTTATTGGTCTTGATAGATTTTAAAATTTTAGAAATTTGATATGATCCCTAATTAGTTAAAGTTGTACATATTTATTCAATTTTTACATTCATAAATCTATCATAAAAACTTTAGGTATAATTATAAAAAAAAAATCATGATTTCTTTAAAAATTACTAATTTATTTCCACTGTTCAATAATTATAAGAAAATCACAATTTTTGTTCATTATTACAATTTACATCATATTTCTAAATTGTCGGCTACCAAAATCTACATGTCTAGTAAATATGTCGTCATTCCCAACAATAACAAGACTTACCAGAAAATATGTCAAAATATTATGTGAGAGACACTTATCAATTATTGTATATTCATAATCCTTCACATGTGATAGATTTCTTTTTTTTTTTTTTTTTTTTGGTCAACCTAAATAAAAAAGTTATATGTTTCCTCAAAATAATTTCTGTTATGTAATTATGTTGTATATTTGTAATCTATTTTAATAAGGATAATTTCTGATATATTTGCACGTGTTATTTATATATTTTTAATCGATATCCTACTAATGATTCAAAAAAATAGGAATTACAGATTTCTATTTTGAACCGACATGGAGTTTATGTATTTATATAAAAAAAATCCTTACCGCATAAAATGGCTAAAAAAACTTTGTCCAGTTCATAAAACTATTGGAGACATTCATAACAAACTTATAGCAAAAATCTTCAAATATAAACATTATAAAGTTCAAAATGCTTAATGAAATAGGAGATTTTCTTTTTCACATTTTGAACATCTCTTCAATCTTGATCAAAACGATCATTTTAGAACATTTCTGGTCTCTGAAATAGCTGAAACTGTGACCAAAATGAAACCAATTGAGCTTATAAAAAACTTATACAAAATGATCTTATGGATAATTATAGATCCTTATAACCAACAAACAAAACTTATTTTTATAAAATTAATAAATGAATTATAAATTGTATATTGTAGGTTGACCCGTCTCCGTTTAGAAATTTCTAAACTTAAATGTAACATTTCCAAAATAAGTATTAATTGATATTTGCCTATAGTTTCGACATATGATTAATTAGTTTTAAAATTTTAATTGATATTCGCCTAGAATTATAACAACAAAATTAAATAAATATCACATTTTTCGTATAATCGTGGAAGAATTCAAATATGTATAGAGTGTGCATACCAACTAGACCCAGTACATGGTTTAAGTGTGACATTTGGTAATCTATTATCATATATATATATATGTATATATTGTAAAGAATTCCAATCAAGAAACTTTACATCTCACTCAAGATCACAGCTCCAACAATGATGAAAAATGCAGCAATTATGAAAAACGCAGCAAGAAATCGAATAAGAAACTGAAAAGAAGACGATGAAGGACACAAAGATTTTATGTGGTGCGGCTCCGATTTAGTTACGCCTACGTCGACGGTAAAATATCATATATCAATTCACTATGAAAATAATCAAGAATAGCTAAATTGCAAAATAAACATGTTAAATTGCAAAATTAAATTAGCATGATTGAAAATTATTGATTAGCTAAATTGAAAATGTGGTCATGTGGAGATTATAACGTTCAATATCGAAGGATTTATTTTTCAAGATTGCGACATTTTCATCGTGATAATACATTTAATTTAACTTTATAGAGGAGATCATTAATTAATTCAACATAAGATATGGTAGTTTAACAATCAAGATTATAATTGAAGAATTTATTATAATTATGAGGTGCATTTGTGGAAAACTTCAAATGTGCATACATGCTTAACAAATTAAATTTCCTGCAACATGGCCCATTAAATAATTTATTAATATATATATATATATATATATTAAAACTTTTATAAATTAATACTTTAATAATTATTTAACTCTCTAATATAATAATTTTTTCCTGTTCCAATTTGGATCAGTTCAAAAGTTTACCAATTTTGATAGGATAATAAGATAATAGTTTTTCAAAAAACTCCTATATAAATTTGTGATCCCATCAATATCATAAATTACTAATTTTTTCAAATTATAAAAATAATCAGGACAATTTATTAAAATAAGAGTTGATGATATATATATTTTTTTTTAACTTCAAATTTACTTGAATCTCATCTCTAACTTTTCTTATCTCATCCAATAGTTATGGTGTTGTGTTCTCAAATTGCATCAAAAATTGTGAAGCACTCTGAATGTTATAATTAAGTGCTTCATTTTTCGTAACTAGTTCCAAAGGTATTGTAACATCCTTGTCGTCATCCTCCACATTATTCTCAATGATAGTTGCTACAATTTCTTCCGAGCTTTGAATTTCAGAACATGAATCATTTTCACCCTGGTAATCCAATATGCTATTAACAGTCATTTTGTTGCGGTAACCGAAATTACTTATCATTATCTCTAGTTTTTGAATACATTCTCCCATGTTGGGATCATTAAAATTTATTGACCTTTCATCACCGAACAAATTTTACAATGTCGAAAACAATTTGCTATCTTATCTTGGTGAACATTTACCATCCAAGCTGAATCGACAAGACATTAACTTTGTCAAATCAAATTGTTCCATCTCATAACTTTTTAATATTCTATTTAATATTCTACTGTAAAAGCTGTTATTATCCCATTAACGTTTCGATAGGAAACCTAAATTTGATTTAATATTGTTAACAGGACATGACATTGCAACTATTTGAATTGCACCAATTAAAATCAATAAGTTTGGTTGAATTTGAACCACCAGCCTTTGTTGTGCTTTCCTTTGTAATTTGTGTTCGGTTCCAAAGCATAAATATTATATTTGACCTATTTTAACTTTAAAAAGAGGGCACAAAGCTAGAATTGATATGCCGTGTATGTAACTGGTTGGGTATTAATCATCAATTTTCACGTCATTTCTGCCAATCAAGATATCATCTACTCTTTCCTTTTTTTTTTAAACCCCTGAAATAGATTTAATCATCAACACTTGAAATTTAATTTGAAATGAATAGTTTGAAAGCCAATCTATTTTTCAAATTAGTTTAAAATAAAGGGATGACTATCCAAACATGAAACACCATCAATTATTTTGTTATCATGAATTTTAAATTTTTCGATTCAAACACAATTTTGTATTTTATAATATGGAAGCTTTTGTACCTTCTGTGTTGTACTCTGTCTTTCCTTTTTAGAAAATATTAAAATATCTATCGTGGACAATTCTTAATATGTCTACCGATGACATGTAATAATCTCAACTCCATGAAATTAATAGGTTTACTAAATTTTTAACATATCAATCATATACATATATTAATATGTCTACGATGAGTGAGATAACGGAGGTAATATATATCTTTGTTTGTATTGAAGGCTTTAAAATGAACATAAATAAAACTTTATAAGTTTAATAAAACTACATAAATGCTCAATGTAAACAAGAGCAGGGCTGACACATACTTTCTTTGTATTGAAGGCTTTAAAATGAACATAAATAAAACTTTAAAAGTTTAATAAAACTACATAAATACTCAATGTAAACAAAGAACAAAAGTTTAAAAATCTCAACAATACACACTAAAACTTCGAAGTCCCAAGAAGATAAAATATAAAAGTAGTTTTTGGATATCAGAAAGTTAAGAGTTTTTTTTTGGATAAGTTATAAGTTATAACAGACCTTGGTTGAATCTTAAATAACAATAAAAGAAAATCTGTTTTATAAAAATAAAAATAAAATAAATAATTTGTATAATTGGATAAGTCTGAACTACTGGCAATGCATTATCCATATCTATACATCAATCAATGTAAGCTAAATTAAGAAAGTAGAAGAATGTTTTACAATTTTTTGTTACCAAATATCAATGCTTTATCCATATCCACAAAATTGTGGTTACTATTTAACGAAAAAAAATAGTTGACTAAAATTTCAAACTGAATCTTTATTCCAATACTAGTTTTTTTTGATACTTCAAAATATTATTACATATATAAATAACATAATATTAATTATATGTGTTAATAATAATGAAATAGTACGAAATTAAACATTAGAATGTAATAAATGATCAAATGGATGTGATTAATAATTTTACAAGGGTTATATATGTACAAATACGACTAAATCATAAATCTGATAAACATTTATGATATAATAAAATTCATTATGACATAATACATTAAATGGAATTAGTGGTATAAATGTTGACCATGATTTGAGATAATAACATGTCACCATCAATTGAGTGGCAAAACGTCGCCGCAAGATAGAGATGAAAAAACTAATTTAACGACGAAACAAAATCAACAAAAATTAATTGTAATTTCTGGTAATTTGGTCTGCTACCCCACCGCACCGCGAATCCTCTATAAATTGGAAGCGGTGTGCATATAAACTCATTCAAACAAAGCGTAGACGTGTAGGATTCTCCCCCAACATTGCCCCACCTTTCTCTTTCCTCCGTTCTCTCTCTCGCTCTTCTGGTTTTTGGCCACTCGCCCGATCGCAGCTTTGTGTTGCAGTGGAAGAATTTATTGTTGTTGTTGTTCTTATTTGGTTGATTTTGTATTAAAACATGTGTGGAATTCTAGCGGTTTTGGGGTGTTCAGATGATTCTCAGGCGAAGAGGGTTCGTGTTCTCGAGCTTTCTCGCAGGCAATCTTCTTCCCTTTTACCTTTCTTTCCTTCATATCGCAGGGAATACGTTTTTCTTTTTCTTTTGCTTAAATCCACGAACCCTTGAGTTTTCGTACATTTCTATAAACTTCTATGAAAAATCCATACGTTGCAGCCTGTAAAACTTCCCATTTTTTTGGAGTGGCTGCTATTCTCTCTCTCTCCCATCGTGTGTGTAGAAAAAATTATAGTGTTAATATGGAGAGTTGATGCTACATTAACAACATGAGTTGATAATTGAGATCAACATCGTGTGCTCTGTCTTTCATCTTTTCCTTTTCTTGGTGAGAATGAGAACATTACGTTACATTAAAGAATGTGGTGAGATATACGTGGGACATATTACACATTGTCTGCACATTAATTTGATGTTGATGAAACGAAAAACTTTCCCAACATGTATGGAAATTTTCTAGTTGATGCATAAAATTGACATTTATCTGTTAATGCATGATGATATAGATTGAAGCATCGAGGTCCTGACTGGAGTGGATTATACCAGCAAGGAGATTTTTATTTGGCCCACCAAAGGCTAGCCATCGTCGACCCAGCCTCTGGTGATCAGCCCCTTTACAATGAAGATGAGTCCATTGTAGTTACGGTAGGCCCATTTTGCTTCTTGTGTGTGTCTCTTCATTGGAAAACCAAGAATGGTTGAAATAAGCTAGAGAGTTATTAGCTTCTTGCATGGTATTTTTCAAGAATCCAGATGTTTTCTCATGTGATCTTTGTAATGGATTTAGGTGAATGGTGAAATCTACAACCATGAAGAACTTCGTCGGCTTTTGCCTAACCACAAATTCCGTACTGGAAGTGATTGCGATGTCATTGCTCATCTCGTGAGTATTTTGACACGACAATAATGGAAGAATAGTTTTCTTGGTACTAATTATCGTTTTTTCGCTTGTTTTTAATGTGTTTGTTTGCAGTATGAAGAAAATGGTGAAGATTTTGTGCATAAGCTTGATGGGATGTTCTCATTTGTGCTATTGGATTCTCGTGATCATAGCTTTCTTGTAGCTCGTGATGCCGTTGGAATCACTTCCCTGTATATTGGTTGGGGCCTTGATGGTACTACTTTTTGATCCATGTTCTTTATAACAATACAAGAAAAGCAAATTGAATCTTGATACGAATCTATCTTCTTGGTTTATCCATAGGTTCTATCTGGATATCATCTGAGCTAAAAGGGTTGCATGATGAGTGTGAGCATTTTGAAGCCTTCCCACCAGGGCATCTGTACTCGAGCAAAAATGGTGGTCTTAGAAGATGGTACAACCCTCCCTGGTTCTCAGAGGCCGTTCCTTCGACTCCTTACGATCCCTTAGCTCTTAGACAAGCTTTTGAGAACGTGAGACAGGAGAATTATGCTTAGCTCTGAGTTGATATGTAGTATGTTGATGTGTTTTAACATATTCTAAGTTGTTGGACTGTTGTTTCATTGCAGGCTGTGATTAAAAGGCTAATGACTGATGTCCCATTCGGAGTTCTTCTGTCGGGGGGGCTCGATTCATCATTGGTTGCATCCATAACTTCTCGTCACATGGCGGGGACAAAGGCAGCTAAGCATTGGGGAGCTCAGCTTCATTCTTTCTGTGTTGGCCTTGAGGTCTGTTGTTAGTTTGCTCGTAATCCTAGTCTCGTTTTAGTGCTCGTTTTTAATGGAGTTCTTGAACAGGGGTCCCCTGATTTGAAAGCTGCAAAAGAAGTTGCTGATTATTTAGGAACTGTTCATCATGAATTCCATTTCACTGTTCAGGTATATGGCCTGAATAATACTATACATTGTTGTCTTTCTCTTTCGCTGTTTTTTTCTTGCCATCTAATTGTTATGATCTTATATCGCAGGATGGAATTGATGCAATTGAGGATGTAATATATCATATTGAGACTTATGATGTGACTACAATCAGAGCAAGCACTCCAATGTTTCTCATGTCTCGTAAGATCAAATCGTTAGGAGTGAAGATGGTGATTTCTGGTGAGGGCTCCGACGAGATCTTTGGTGGCTATCTATATTTCCATAAGGCGCCGAGCAAGGAAGAGTTCCATCGTGAGACTTGCCAAAAGGTATAATTCAATGATCGTGTTTTCTTGAAGCTAAAGTTGGATGATTACAAGGTAACGGTGGTGTTCATGTATTTGCAGATAAAAGCCCTTCATCAATACGATTGTCTACGAGCTAATAAGGCAACTTCTGCATGGGGCTTAGAAGCTCGAATTCCATTTCTTGATAAGGAATTTCTTGATGTTGCTATGAACATTGACCCTGAATGGAAGATGGTAAGGCTGAAATTCAAAGATTGCTTAATCCTTAGCCAAAGTAATAGATCTATAGTTTCTTACGATATGCCTAACATTGTAGATAAAGCCTGATGAAGGGCGAATCGAGAAGTGGATTCTAAGGAGGGCCTTTGATGACGAGGAACATCCATATCTTCCAAAGGTATACGGTTATGGATTCGTTAAGGTCAAAATTCTTGATTCTGAATCACACTTGTCTAACTCTGTAAATTATCTGCAGCATATTCTGTATAGGCAAAAGGAACAATTCAGTGATGGTGTGGGTTACAGTTGGATTGATGGGCTTAAATCTCATGCTGCCCAGCATGTATGTCCTTTTGTTCTTTTGATTAGAATGCAATATTCTAGTTTCTTTAAGTCCTAAACACGACTCTATGATGAACGTGCAGGTGACCGATAGGATGATGCTTAATGCTGAACATATCTTCCCCCATAATACGCCAACCACGAAGGAGGCCTATTATTATAGAATGATATTTGAGAGATTCTTTCCTCAGGTATACTCTTCCTCTGCACAGTGATTGAGATCAAGTTGAAAGCCCATACATTGTTGCTATAAAACTATTCTCGTTTTTACACATTGTTCTATTTTGCAATGCAGAGTTCTGCGAGCCTCACAGTTCCAGGCGGAGCAAGTGTGGCTTGCAGTACTGCTACGGCGGTTGGGTGGGATGCATCTTGGTCGAAAAACCTAGATCCGTCCGGACGGGCAGCCACTGGGGTCCACAATTCGGCCTATGAGAAGCATTTCGTGAATGGGAATTTGGCGCCAAAAATGATCGACCCTGTTTTGATTATGGACGGAGTCGGGGCTCCGGAGCTCACCATTAGGGGCTAGCATCTTCATTTAAGAAGATAAGCTCTAAGTAGAAGTATATATAACAATAAGTTCTACCCTGTCATGTGAAGAAAAATTCTTGGTTATATAGGGTAATTTTACTTGAAATAAAAGGTGTGTTTGGTGAAGTTGTAGATGCATTGTCATGTGAAGAAAAATTCTTGGTTATATAGGGTAATTTTACAGGTGTGTTTGGTGAAGTTGTAGATGCATTGTTTGGATTAGGTGCAATGTTTTCCTTGTGTTTTATGGTTTTTATCGGGAAACAAATGTATCTTGTCTTGTGTATTTATTTTCAATGTAGACAGATATTTAGAATTATGTGTATGTCAAATTTAATGTCTATCTCGATTTAAATATTTAGAGTTCAAATTCGATCTAGATTAATGTTTATACTTGAGATGGATTATGTGTATTTATTTTCAATGTAGACAGATATTTGGAATTATGTGTATGTCACATTCAATGTTTATCTCGATTTAAATATTTAGAGTTCAAATTCGATTTAGATTAATGTTTATACTTGAGATGGATTAGATAAAAAAACTTTGAGCTTGCTCGATAAAGGAAAAAGTTAAAAGTTAAAAAATTATAGTAAGATTGACTTCAAATAAAAGTTAAATATCGCAGATTCAATCGATTAAAGATCATGAGCCTATCAAATTGGATATTATTGGGATTTTTTTCTTCTCAAATCCTAATACCAAATGACATAAAAACAAACATTGTATATGCAAAGTCGCATTCGATTTGCGTCCCAGTATAATTCATAAATATATATGAAAAATCGTATTCGATTTGCGTCCAAGTATAATTCATAAATATATATGAAAAGTCATATTCGATTTGCGTCCCACTATTGTGAGTATAATTCATAAATATATATACAAAGTCGTATTCGATTTGCGTCTCACTATTGTGAGTATAATTCATAAATATATCAGTATAATTCATAAATATATATGAAAAGTCATATTCGATTTGCGTCCCACTATTGTGAGTATAATTCATAAATATATATACAAAGTCGTATTCGATTTGCGTCTCACTATTGTGAGTATAATTCATAAATATATATACAAAGTCGTATTCGATTTGCGTCCCACTATTGTGAGTATAATTCATAAATATATATTTGTTTTTAATTATGTATACTATTTTTTCTAACTATCTTTTTTTACCTTAACACAAATTTGTCATTATATTTAGTAGAAATTTCTTTTCTTAACTTATAGATTCATTTAAAACAACTTGACACAAATTTGTCATTATATTTAGTAGAAATTTCTTTTCTTAATTTTTAGATTCATTTAAAACATTTATCCATTATAAATGTGTTGTACAAAACAGAGAACACGAGTTTAATGTTTTAAATCCATTATAAATGTGTTGTACAAAACAGAGAACACGAGTATACATTAAACTACAAGCAGTGAACGAAAAATCGGTAAAAATCGGTGATATATCGTCTATATAGACGAAATAATTGGTAAAAATCGTTGATATATCGCCTATATATCGGTATTTTACGAAGCCTAATATAATAATGCACAATAGTTTTTTTTCGTTAATATATCGACTATATATCGTCGATAGTCGATATATCGATAAATATCATTTTTTTTGTCGATATCGGTAAGAACTTGTAATATCTCGTGTCATATCGCTGATATATCGGTCGATATATAAATGTCGGTAATGCTTTGTATATTTTTTTTTTTTTGAAATATCATTTTATTTCTATTGTTGAGATGAGTGGCCGTGTTTTATGTACTAGTTGTCCAACTCAATAAATTTCAACCCTCAATAAATTATGAAAGTTATCTCTATAATTACGCTGAAAATTGGTCTAATATCTTAAGTTGATATCAATATTGTTTGACTCAAAATGACATGTTATCTTATTCAAATTGGTGTAGTATCTTGAATCAAACAATCATCTTATTCAAATTGATCTAGTATCTTAAGTTGATATCAATATTGTTTGACTCAAGATGACATGTCATCTTAATTCATTTGAACCTCATAGGAGTTCAAGTTATTACTATGTCATGTATTAATTGTCAATGATAATTTGATATGTAAACCAATATGAAACAACATTTATATAATAGTTTACTCTTAATATTAGTTGTAAACATATCTTTTTATTTGAAATTTAACTTCAATATATATTAATATTCATTATAATATTATGTAAAGTGCTAGATATATTTTTCAAAAAAAAAATTCAATTTTTTTATTTTTTTTTCGAAATTACCAATATTTCCACAAATATCAATATATCTGTTGATATATCTGTAAAATTAAGGTATTGATATATGCACAAGTATCGATATTTTTGTCTTTGACTACAACTACTTTAATTTTTGTTGATAAAAAAGTGAATTTATGCCACCTCCAAACTTGGGGATTCTGGATAAGAAAAAGATTCATAGAAAATTAAACATAATTATACCTGAATAATTGGAGAAAATGATTTGGAGGTAAATTTGGTAAAAAAAAAAACTAAATATAATTATACGTGAATAATTCGAGGAAAAGATTTGGAGAAATATATATTAAACATAAATGATGAAATTATAAGTAGTCCACCCTATTTAAAAAAAAATCATTTTTAATTAAAGTTTGAAACTATTATTTTCTAGTTAAAAGAATTTTTTTTTTTGACCATTGCATTTTTAATGGAATTAATCGTGTAATAACTCGTAAATAGTTTGTATCGAATAAAGTATATACTTTGACTTTTTTGAGCTAAAACTTTGGCTCAAAAACACAAAAGAACTATACGTAATCTTTTGAAAAGATTGAGTTTGAAATTGTTGGAAGAATTTCTTATGTCACTAAAAAAATGACGTATCATCATATTTCATCTTATACCAATTATACCACTTTATTTGACCTTATATCAGCTCGTACCAATATTATATATCCATACCATTATTAATATGATCTTATTTCATCTTATACCAACTATACCACTTTATTTGACCTTATATCAGCTCGTACCAATATTATACATTCATACCATTATTAATATGATCTTATTTCATCTTATACCAACTATACCACTTTATTTGATACCATAATCTTGTATCAGTCCATCTTATTTGACCTACCTTGTATCAGTCATCTTATTTGACTTTATATCAGCCCGAACTACCATAATCTTGTATCAGTCCGTACTATTATATTACACATCCGTACCATTATTAATAAGATATTTACCTCTTTACCACCATATTTACCTCTTTACCACCATATTACACATCGTATTTATTAATATGATCTTTGATCTTTACCACCATATTACACGTTGTACCATCATCTTTACCACCATATTACACCTCGTACCATCATTAATATAGTTCATATCATCATATTATACTTCAAATTTGTACCATCATCTTTACCACCATATTACACCTCACCTCGTACCATCATTAATATAGTTCATACCATCATATTATACTTCAAATTTGTACCATCATCTTTACCACCATATTACACCTCGTACCATCATTAATATAGTTCATACCATCATATTATACTTCAAATTTTAGAAGGGTATTATGGACAAAAATCATTTCTTTTACCTAAAAAAAGAACAACATCTAATAACTTCACAAAAAAAAATTGTTTATAAGTATAAATGGTGAAGAATGAGATTTGCACAATTGTATTTAATTATACTTATGTCCAATTATTTAAATTTATATTTGGACGTACGTATATTTGAATAGAAAACAACTTTTTAAGTTTGATTATCTAATTTAATTTTGATGGTTCTACTTCTCAATCTTTCTGACTTGCTCTTACACAATCAAGGATAAAAAGATTAAAAAAAATCAATCATTCACAACAATAATGAAGGATTCCTCGAAAAGTTAATGATTAGTTCACTCAACGTCAAAAATACCATAAAAATTAACATTGGATGTATTTGAACGATATAATAATGGATGTATTTGAATGATATAATAATGGTTTGTAACGATATATATTCGATATTTTCATTTTTTTTCACGTAATTAATAAAAAAAAGAGAAATCTTATCAAAATATTGGTAAAATAGAGAAATCTTATCAAAATATTGGTAAAATATCGATAAATATTGATATCAGTGGATCCATGGTATAAACGATAGAAAAATAGATAAAATATTGAAGAAATATCGGTAAAATATTGATAAATATCAGTAAAAATATAATATCGGTGGTTTTATAGTACAATAGGAAAATAGATAAAATATCGAAGAAATATGGATAAAATATTGATAAATATCAGTAAAAATATAATATCGATGGTTTTATGGTACAAATTATACAAAAATGGATGAAATATTAGGAAATATCGATAAATATCAATGGAATATTAGGAAAATATCGGGATAATATCGATAAGTATGATGTACCAATATTTCCACGATATTTTCATCGAAACCAACATTTTTATCTTTACTATTAGTTATATACTCATAAGATATTAATTGTATATTCTTAAGGTATTAGTTGAATATTAATAAATATTACTTATATAATTAAAATATATATTTTAGTGAAATATATTAAATGTATATTTATAAGGTATTAATTATATATTTATAAAGTATTAATTGTTAACTCATAAATTACTTTTGTATAACTGAAATATATAATTTTTAGTAAAAAAAATTACTTAAAAATTTATTTATTATATATAAATATATTAATGGTATTACTTAAAATATATTAAAATTAGGGTTGGAGGCCACCATACTTCAAGGGCACTACTCCTACTCTAAATTATTGTATAGAATAATATGAGAAATGTATATAAAAATTAAATATGAGAAATGTATATAAAAATTAAAGAATCTGATTTCATGCCAGGTATAAAAATACTGAATTTTTGGCTGCACTACTAGAAATTAAAGGGCTAAACCTAAAAGATAATTGTACTCAACATTGCTATGCTAAACCTAAAAATAATTGTACTCAACATTGCTATCCTATTTAATAACTATATATTTAAATATGAACTAGAAGACAAATTCTTTAGCTTTCCATTTAAATAATCAAAGACTTTAACCTAATATCAAACAAAATTAATGTTGATAATATCATTAAACTCTACCATGAACTCATTAATCATATTCATATTTTTAATGTTTCTAGTATTTTAATTCAAATTCACAAATAAACCTCTAAAAGAAAGTAAAAGAGATCCAACGACTAAAACAAATCAAATTAAGTGTTTAAAGAAAAGAAAATGGACCAAACCCAAAATTTTATGTTCAATAACTTGGTATTAAGGATAAAAATATCGGTATTTTAATTTTACGAAAATATCGATGGATATATCGATTTTAATAGAAATATGGGATATTTTTTAAAAAAATATAAAAAGTTTGTAAAAAAATTGAAAAATATATCTATTAGTTTACAAATTATTATACCTGATATTAATATATATTAAATTTAAAATTTCAAATAAAATGATATATTTATAATAAATATATAAATAAAATACTATATAAACGTTGTGAATATAATAAATTTTAGACAAAATTAATATTTGAACTAGTAATAACTTGAACTTCTATGACGTTGAAATGAATAAAATAAAATTATAACAAGAAATAAAATATTCAGTAAAATATTTAAATTAATTAACCTTTAAATATTCAGGAAAACTTGTATATTCTAATTTAGAAAATAAATAACATTATGATATTGGAAACTATGAACTATTACATTTATAGGTGAGAAGATAAAATTTATTATAAAAAAAAATTATGAATGAATAAGAAATTAGATTTTGTGATGATAAGTAATAATAAAAAAAAAAATGGAGCCTATTGCTACAAATATTGTTATTAATAATGAAGTCTACACTCTTATTTCCAAAAATTAAAAAATAGGCCAAAAAAAATTATCAATAATATTTCTACCAATATTTGTACAATATTGATATTTCGCCAATATATCAGTGAAATTCTGCGAAATTGAGTCATTATTTATCGAAATCGAAATATTGCCCATATAGAAAAAAAAATGCATATTATTATAATATCAAAAACCATATTTATTTCGATATTCAATGATATGACGATATTTTCGAAATCATTTGACGATATTATGATATTTTTATTCATATTTGGTATCACAATTATAATAAATTTTTAAAATAATATGTCACGTGTCAACTTTAATCGATTGTATTTTATGACCATGCAACTGACATGCTTTGGTTGGCCAAATCAAGTCCTAAAAATATGTGCAGATGTTGTTTTTATATTACTCACTTTTTGCTATGACTTTTGTCACATCACATATAATATTACCCAATGTGACGTACAACTTATCTAAACTATTCTTATTTCTTCAATTAAACTATGGGCTTTTGTCAAATGTGATGAAATTAATAGGATTTCATCTTCATCTACTTTGCCAGATCAGATGTCATAAATAGGCCTATTCAGTACGTTACTTGTGTAACTATCTTTACTTGTATAACTATCTTTAATTGTTTTATTTTAAATGAAAAAAAGTTTTAAACTTACTCTGATGTGCAATTGATATATATTGTAATAGGATTGATTTCAACGTATATGTTTTTTATATAATTTTTATGTTATATTAATATGATATATATATATACAAATATCATTATCTTTACACAATATTTAACTTAAAAAAGAATTTAAGACAATTTATACATATATATCTTTATATGATATTATTTGTATATTTATATTAATATAGTTGTATACTTTTATATATAATATATATAAATGTACAACTAATATTTTTTGACAATCAAATATCGATTTTCCAATATTGATTCTCAATATTTTATTTTTTTCCAATTTTAATCAATTTTGATTGGAATTTTTAATATTCTTGACATGGCCCATGAATTCCAACGCCACGTCAACGATTTTAAAAATTGTGACAAAAAAAATTGAAATTAAAAAATATTAAAATATAGAAGATCAAAATAGGAAATCAGATATTTGATTATTAAAAAATGAAAAGTGCATTGGATGAAGGACCAAAATTGAAGTTAATTATATTACTAAACATAAATAATGAAAATAAAAGAAAATGAAAAATAAAATAAAAGGAGATTTACCGGAAATATTAAGTATGTGCAAACTTTTAGTGGAGAAGCAATGGTCACAGTATTTGTAATAACATACTTGAATGAGGTAGTGGTGATTTAATATTTTAATCATCACGTTTTCATAGTGTTGCTATTAATTGAATAATTGTACCTTATATTATATATTCTAACAAATTAAACAATAAATTAATGAAGTCTTCCTCTCCAAGGAAAAAATAAGAACTCTCCACCCCCTGCCACCTCCCCATATCTTATTATTATTATGTAAGCGTATTAGACTCCGCATTGAATATATCAAATATATTTATGCCAAAATATATTGCAGGTTGTTAACAAAACCCATCACACAAAAGGAAACAAAAACCCCAATGCCACTGAAACAATAACTCAAAACCCCACGCACGATCTCTTTAATGGCGGCCAAAAAGAGAAAGCTTCTCCCTCATGAAAAAGTTGAGGTAATGTTTCGCCGTTCTTGGTAATTCTTGTATGTTACGGTGAATGTTTAAAGTTGTACCGTTTCCAGTATTTCTGAGTTCTATTTTATCACCATAAAAGTATTGATCCTCTGTTTTTTTCCCCTTTTGTTGGGTTTTTTCGTCTTGTTTATTGATTGTTCAGTATGCGGTATGGCTAATGTGTGAAGTTCTGCATTGTATTCTCTCTCCGGCCAAACCAATAAAAAAAATTAATTTTTATTGTTGATTATGACGCGTGGGTATCGGAGTTTCTTTGCATGTGGGTTTTCTTTGATTATTAATGGAAAGGGGAATTATGGTGCGGTAGATTGATTGAATAATGTGGGCGTGAGATTAAATCGACGAGATTTTTTTCTTAATTTGGTTTGTGTAGACATGCAGAGGTTATGTTGGACATGAATATCTGTATGGATTCATCAGTTTCTCTGCTTTTTTTGAGTTTTATTTATAATCATAGTATCATCTGGGATTCTATGTGGTATATGAGGTACACAAGTCGAGTTATCGCAATTTTGTATGGTCACCCCTTGCTATATTTGTTTATCCACTTATGTATTTCTATTAATTAAAATTTTGGTTATCTTGCGGAATATTTATCAGGTGAGGAGTTTGGAAGATGGGTTTCTGGGTTCATGGCACACTGGTACAGTAATTAGTTGTGAAAGGTGGACTCGTGTAGTTCGGTATGACCACCTTCTTAGTGAAGAAGGCTCTGCTAATCTGACTGAAAAGGTGAATGTGACCCCTGCAATTGATGAAGTTTTCTGTGGAGAAAGTGGGATTCCTGAAAATCATAGAGGCTTGATAAGGCCTTTACCGCCTTCCCGTGATGTTGGGCCATGGCATGTACATTATGGACAATGTGTCGACTTGTTTTATGAGGATGCCTGGTGGGAAGGTGTCATATTTGATCATGAAGATGGATGTGAGCAACGAAGAATTTTCTTCCCTGACTTGGGTGATGAATTGGAAGGCAGAGTTGATATGTTGAGGGAAACTAAAGATTGGGATGAAGTATCTGGGGAATGGAAACAGCGTGGAAACTGGTTGTTTCTTGAACTCATAGAGGAAGTTGAGCAAGATTGGCCTCTCCCTGTCTCTGTGAAGCAAATATGGTATGAAGTGAGGATGATGAATGATTTTGAAAAGCTTAGGGAGTGGACTTCTCCTGGACGGAATATTTGGAGAGAATTAGTGCAGCAGGTTTTTTTTTATTATTTAAGGGTAACTGTTAAGCAGTTCTTCATAGAGTTGAATTCTTCTTGGAACATAGCAGAACTAGGACAGCCATTACTGGAATTTTCAGAAGAAGCTTTTGATGTAGTTCTAAAATCCGAAGGGCTCTTTCATAGCCCTCTTGCAGTTGTACCGCTTGAGGCTACCTTCCAGTCTTATGAAGGAATGCCACGAATTGATGTAAATGATAAAAGCAATCATTGTGTTCAAGAAGAGAATGATCAGGTCCCCATCTCAGCTATGCTCACCAATGAACAAGCTCTATTCGTTTCTAATTTGCCAAATTTGTCTCATAATTCAGATGAATATTCTGGAATTGGTTCCAACAATTATGATGAAGCTTCTACTACGAGTTTTAAGTTGCCAGACGTGGAACATAGGACTTCAAAAGTGAAGAGAGGATATCAATGGCAGCCAGCTGTACCTGAATTGATTTCTGGAGCTGAGTATTGTCCTGATGCCATTGATGAGTGTAACGAGTCATTAAAAGAGGATAAAAGGCTTCCAAGTGAACTCATGTTGAAGGCTAGTAAACATCTACTCCATTTGGGTTGGAAAATTGAGTTTGTGAGGGATAATAAGAATCTTAGAAGACGATATTTTTCACCTGATGGGAAATTGTTTTATTCGTTTCGTCAAGTTTGTGTGATGCTGAGCCATGAATTTCAGTTGGGATCTGGATCTAAAATGCTCATGGGGCCTAACTGTGGTACACAAATCCATGTGGGGTTATACAAGGAAAAACTTTCACCTCCACTTGCTGGAAAGTCCCAAGCCTCCATTGAATTGTCCAAGTCATGCATTCTTTCTGATGAGCTTGTCTTTGAACCTGAATATTGCCCTGAAGCAGTGAGAGACTATTATTCACTAAGTTTGCAGGATAAAAAAAAATTCCGAGGTGGCTCAAGTTCTGAAGCGAAACATATAGCCATGAAAGCAAAGCAACATTTATCTGCCATTGGGTGGCAGTTTTATTATTACCAGAAAGGAAAGACCAGGGAAGTACGTTATCTCTCACCACCTGGAACAACATTTAACTCTCTTGTTTCAGCCTGTAAATGGTGCGTAGAAACTGGGGATGTCACTTCCAATGCTTTTTCACCTGTCACAGAAAGAATGGGAAATGTTAATTTCATCCAAGATTTTGATGACCATCTGTCGAAAAATAATTCACATCTTCCGATAACTGAAATGGAGTGCTCGGGAAATTTCCCCTTAGAGAATGGCAAATATGAGAATCTGCAGTCATCTGACATGTCAATGTCTAAGGGAGGTGAAGTTCATAAAACCAAAATGTCGAGAAAGAGAAAAAAGCATGATAAATCACATTGTATTGAGCATTCACCATCACCCAAGAGAAGGAGCAAATCCTGTGCATCAATGAGAGTAAGAAGAAATATGAATGCTGATCCTTCAGTCACTGTGAGGCGGTCCAGTAAAAGAGTTCGGGACAGGATTGCTTCTTTATCTCAGCAAACTCCTCGAACTGTCTTGTCTTGGTTGATTGACAACAATGTGGTTCTGCCAAGAGAAAAAGTTCAATATTGTGGTAGGAAAAATGGTGTTTCTATGGCAGAAGGGCGTGTTGCACGTGAGGGGATCAAATGCAGCTGTTGTGGAGGAATCTTTACTCTTAGTAACTTTGAAATCCATGCTGGCAGCACTAGTCATAGACCTTCAGCACATATTTTTTTGGAGGATGGCAGGTCTTTGTTGGAGTGCCAGTTGGTGCTGAAGCAGCGTGAAAGCAAGAGATATTCAAGGTCAGTACGTGAAATGAAGGGAAGCCGACGCAGCAGAAAAAATGACTACTTGTGTTCTGTTTGTCACTACGGAGGAGAATTAATTATGTGCGACCAGTGTCCATCCTCATTTCATACTGATTGCCTTGGTTTAAAGGTCATCCCTTTTATTAATTGCATTTACAATTTACATTATTATCTTAGCCCTTGATTATTCTTTTCTTTTGAATATGTATTGACCATTAAGTTGGACCATTTTTGGTTGTATAGGCACCATTTAGAACTATATTCTGTTTTACGACTGTGTTACTGCTCTGCAGGAGGTTCCAGAGGGATTATGGTTCTGCCCGACGTGCTGTTGCAAAATCTGCGGCAAGTCCAGACTTGATGGAGGAAATGGTCAAGTCACAGACTCTTCTGTTCTCATTTGTGATCAGTGTGAGCGACGATGTAAGTTACCTATATAGGTGTGTTTGTACTTGTACCAATAAGCTAATTTAGAGGCTATACTATATCATGCTTTAATTGTCAATAACTTGACGCAGATCATGCTGACTGCCATAAAGGAATTAGAAATCATTATTGTGAAAGATTTTGGTTCTGTCAAGATACATGTGAACAGGTACTTATAACTCTTTTCCATTTAGAGCAATCCGGATTATTGGGGTCTTTCAACTAGCAAATGGCTTTAATGTCTTAACAATTATTTAATATTACAAAGTGCTGAAGTGGAATTGTATATATTTAGCCAAAGTAGAAAAAATAAATGCTTCTATCTTTAGTGAATTAGAAGCATAAAGTTATCACTATGAAAAAATAGTAACACCTGTGTTCTGCAGGCTTCATGATTTTAATATGATTATCACTTGCAGATATTTTGTGGTCTTCACAAGATTCTGGGGAAAAAGGTTCCTGTGGGAACTGATAATTTGAGTTGGACTTTAGTGAAATATGTCGAATCTGATCATTCTAACCATGAAGCATTTGATGACGAGGATTTGGTAGAGATTCACAGCAAGCTTAATGTTGCTCTCTGTGTGATGCATGAATGTTTTGAACCTGTCAAAGAGCCTAGCACCAAGAGGGATCTGGTGGAAGATGTTATTTTTAGTAGATGGTGAGGTCTCTTGTGGATGCCCATCTCATATTTCAATTGCTTCCTTGTTCATCTTTTAAGAACTTTTGTATAGTCTGTTGCTATGTAAAATGTGGAATATATATTCTCCTTTGTGAATCCTGGTGTCTTTTGTTGTGTTGTTTAATTCTACATTTAATAGGGAATGTTTCTTCACAACTTTTGGCTAACAAATATGACATTATGTGAGTAATTTATGGAGGTTATTAGAGTTTGTCATGATCAGTCTTGGATTGTTGTAGGAGACTTGTATATGTGGATAAATAAACTCCTTAAAAGCATAATTTCCCCTTCCCCCTTTCTGTTCAACTGTGTATCTTCTATATTTTCATATTTCTCTCTCATTCATACACAAGAAAGTTGGGTTTGTCATCAGCTAAGTATTTTCATTTTCTTAACTTCGCTAAATTTACATATTTTGTCAATTATATATATATGATCTTACTGAAATTTCTGATCTACTTTAAGTCGATGGAGAATAGTGGCTTGCTCTAGATTGAAATTCTTATATTTACAATTTTAACAACCCTGTTTTATTATGTTCCTTAACTCATCCTCGGTTTGATTACTTTCTTATATTTTATTAAGCAGTTACCACCATAAAAGTCATATTAATATCTGAATTTTGCAGGTCGCAGCTAAACCGTTTGAACTTTCAAGGGTTTTATACAATACTGTTGGAAAAGAACGATGAATTGATTTCAGCAGCTACAGTGAGGTATCTTCAGCTTTGACATCTTTATTGGCACCTGTTTTATTTTGTTTTATTGAAATAACTTGAAGTCCTATGCCCTCTAACTACAGGATATATGGCAAAACAGTGGCAGAAGTTCCTCTAGTTGCTACTCGGTTTCAATATCGTCGACTTGGGATGTGTAGAATTTTGATGAATGAACTTGAGAAGGTATGATACACACACTATGTAGTAGCTTATGGTTTTTGCTTCTTTCCCTTCTATTCAACTTCTTATCCTGAGACATGCAACTGAACTGCATTACAAGTTGTCTTGCTAATCATAACCGTTTTAACCCTGCTATAGTAAAAACTCTTCAAATTAATAGTATCCGGACACGTAAAATCTATTAATTAAAAGATATTTTAGTTATTCGATAAATCAACAATTTATTAAAATGGAGAGTGAATGTTGAAATATGTTACACAACTAAATCCTGAAATCTAGTATTGTAGTTATTCGTTAATCAAGGAAATTATTATTAGAAAAACTAGTGGGAGATCTCCTAATCAAGAAAATTTGAAAAAATACATTACAAGAATCTTTTTATTCTTTATGCTTATAAATTTCCTAGCACAATGCATCTATAATAATTATAGTTATATATCGGTTTTGATGAAAATTTATTTTATCGAAATTATTAATTTTAACCTATTAGCCACAAGTCAAGGACCGGAGAAAATTATTATATTGTAGAGGTTATCAGTTTATCGAGTTACTTTTTATTGTAGAAATTGAATAATCTTGTAAGTTTTGACCTGATTAGTACTTACAAATTACAAAGTATGATACAAGTGCTCATCCATTAAATCTCTGAAATTTTTGCTACCAATTTATTGCTTGGTGTTCCTTATTCAAGGCCATTTGGATCTCAATGCAGTCTGAATATTATCTGATACTTAATGAAGACAAAATCAACACTTTATTGTTTGCGAATCAAAAAATATTATCTGCTTTTGCAAAGTTCTAAGATGCTGAGGAGTCAATGAGTTAGGTTTGCTGACCTTACTTTTACCCCCACTGAGTCTCATCCTAGTCAATAAACTGGCTAGAGATATCATGTCTAACCATGGAGCCTTTGGTTATGCTTTCTCATCTGACGAAAAGCTGCAGAGCTTATTCTTAATTGCAAAAGACCAATATTTTTTAAGATGATATTAGTAAAAACTTTCCAAGTCAATGGGGTTGGCCGTTCTACTCAGTTAGGATGGTCGACATATTTTTTTGTTATTATCAGATTGGACTTGTGCACATGTTTATTGGTGTTTGTTATTTGCTTATACACCACACTAATTTGGTTTGCAGAAACTCACGGAATTGGGAGTAGAGAGGCTTGTTTTGCCTGCTGTTCCTAGTGTACTGAACACCTGGACAACCTCATTTGGATTCTCCAAAGTGAATGACTTGGAACGATTAAACTTTCTTGACTACACCTTCCTAGACTTCCAGGGCACAGTATTTTGCCAGAAAGTAATAACGAGCAGTCTTCCTTTACTACCAAATCTATTTGCAGGTATGTATTATGCCCTTTTTTTTTTTAAGAGCTCAACATTCTCTTCTAAAGAAATACGATTTCTAAAGGAAGAGCTCAACACATTGTTCTGCAGATACGCAAGCAAAAAGTTGTGACCATGTGAACAACAATGTCATCATTGAGTTAGATGGAAACAATGCAGTTTCTGAAGTTTCTGAAGGGCAAGAAGAAGAGGAGACTGAAATTGTACAGAAAGAATTGGCATGGTAATGTCATATGCTCTACCTCTATGATGATACAATAGTAGACAAGAAAACAATACGATAAATTAATTATAAAATGGGTAACCAAAACACAATTAGGTACATTACTGATGTTTCTGAAGAAGTAAACCGTATTCAACATGGCAACTGAAATGCAAGATTTGCTTGTTTTCTTATGAACGTGTTTCTAAAACTTTTCCTTTTTTATTGTCTGATATGGTGATTACCTATTTACATCATTTCTCAAGATATAGTTAATGTGAAGTTAGTTATGGAATACCTGAGCAATGAAGATACCATATAGCATTCAGAAATAATGAGTACGAGAGTCACAGAGACAGAATGAATAACAAACGGATGACTACTCATTGTTGTAGATCAGGACTCAGTCGTTATTTCATTAAAAGTACATTTTCACTACATATTTGTTTCTGTTGTACTTACAGAGCAAAACAAAAATATTCTACTATGGTAACATATCTTTTTCGCCTAATAGTTTAACCATCAAACATGTGAAACATATATGTGATTGTGTCTGTTATTCCGGTAAGTTATGATTCAAGATTTAGGCTTTAGTTTTAATAATTTTGCTTTTCTCCTCAGCATCAAAATGGTTGCCGGCAATGAAAATGTAGGTTGCTCTTCCCCATTGGCCATTATGGTACTTTATAAATCACATTTTATTTCATAACGTCCTCTACTTACTCTTTTGCATCTTCAGAAGCCAATTTGATGGTGAACTATATTTATAGGTATATGAATCAACTCTACCTAAAGGCTCAACCTTTGAGACCAAGACTTCACTTGAGTTGCCTATAGGAGTCGATTCCAATGACAAGCAATCTGAAAACAACAACGAGGGCATTCTAAAATGCTACAAACGAAGGAGAATCTCAGTCTGTTAAGGGTAGTGGTCTCTCAAAATTACTCAATAAATTGTTACATTATCCAATCAAGACGGATATATTTAGCCTGCATCACTAACATTACTCAACTTGTTTGTCTAGTGCTCCAAGCAATTCCCTGAAAGCTTGTGTTATTTTTCTGTATAGATGACTAGCTATACTTACTCTAACACCCTGCTGATTTTCAATGTCTTTAGCAGAGTTTTTCTGTGGAACGATCTATAAAATGACGTGTTCTATGTGCTTCATAGCTCTCGATATCAGTCAGCAGTTCTCTTACAGGCAGAGGCACAGATCTAATCTTTGTTTTGTCTCTGCTTTTATTTCCAGGTCTCCTCTGTATTATCATTCTGCAATGGCTCATCAGTTTAATTATTTCTCGGAAATGATGATGAATCCAAAGTAGTCTGATTTTTGCAGGTTAGTTTTAGTATGGAAAATTAAGTATTTGCAATTGAATATGAACTATGCGCATGAGTATTTTTGAATAATCTGTCATATTTCATGTAGTGGAAATAAAGATAGCGCCTAATTTCATTCGGTAATTTATCATATTTTTCGGGGGTAATAATATAAAATATTTATAAAATTTAGATCTATTTGATAAAATTATCATTTTGAATTTATGAATTGCAAATATGTAATTGATTGAACGTACTAAGAAGAATATTTTTGAAATATTAGTAAAATAAACAAACTCCAAAAAATTAGTAAGGGGTATTTTTTGTAATTTATAAAGAAATAAGAGATATTTGTAATGATTAATGTGGGTATTAGTAATTTACTGAAGTAAAGAAAGATTTTCTATATGTTAAGTTTCATAGTTTGCTAATTTGGCCCATTCCTTCAAACATGTCAAAAACAAGTGCTAATGAAAATTAATGAGAGCAATTCTAGTAAAGCACATGCATTCAATATGCAGCACTTGTGTTTGAAATGATTTATGGTTCTAGGATTGTAATGGCATTTTAGATGTGTATTAAGGTATAAAAGAGGAAACATAAATTGGGTTTAAGAGAAACATTAAAGATATAGATGTTGGTAATAATTCAATCCAAGATAATGTAGCACATAAAAGTTGTCCAGCTAAGGAAAGGCATCACAAGCCAATGCGGTTAAATGGACTCTAAGGTTTATTGTAGAGAGCAAAAGCTTAGACATACAATTGTTTGATATAAGATATTTGGGACAATCAAGTATTCAAGAGATCATTAGGTATTGATTTTAATTTTGATTGATGTCTTATGCTAAAGGATCCATTTTGGGTAGTGTTTGTTTATCAAGCGAAAGAACTATTTTTTGGTAAAGTGTTTATAGCTTATTCCACTATAATGGTCGTGTGATCCATAGCTCACGATAAGGCATCAACTTTGGAGGTATAGTTGTGATAATCTTAATTGTCACTAGACCTCGAGCTCAAGTTGGTATTCATATACCATTAATGTTATCATGACAAAAGGATGGCCGCAGTATATGCGGCCAACAAAAGTTTGTCGATGCATCGCACAGCCATAAAGTTTCTTGTTGCAGCATATAAGAACAAACTCCTTCAATGTAGTGCCACAATAAGGTTTAATCACCCGAAGGATTCATGAGCGATGCGCTCATGGGGTGTTAGATATGAATATTATGTGTGAGTTTGTATATATTGGACACTCTTTTGGTTTGGACACTTACGGTTTCAGGTTTTGGTCGAATAAAGCATATCGCATTTTTTTTAATCTAAATAATTTGTTGTTTGCATGATCTTATTAAGGCTAACAATTGGAAATAGGCAGGTAAGATCAAATTGCATGTAAAATTTCCCGCACAACTTTCCATTGGAAATGTGCATAGTTGTCTTTGGGAGTTGGGATAACCCAATTAATGTGACCTACTAAAGTTTGTATTTTTGGGCCGAAAGGTTACAGGTGTAGAGTCCATAAAGAGATTTTCAATTTGTTGATGGATCAAATTGAAAAAATTAAGGAACTTTACACGATATTTACATTGTGATTTCTAAGCAACGTTTTGTTGTGTGTTCTATGTACTTCTACATAGTGTGCATTAAGGAAAACAATAAACGAGCCGATTGTCTTGTAAGATCATAAAATCCCTTGAAGATCAAAACTTGTGAATTGAAATCAATACTATGGTGCAAGGTACATACTCCCTTTACAATTTGTTTTCCATATTCTTGTTATCAACATAGAGATTGGCTTTAGCCTTTAGGGTTTGAATCATGGTACAAAGAATTATTATTCTATATGATCTTTCATTGCTTTGAATCGTTCAAGTGGTATTAATTGATCTATTGAGTATAATTTGGCCAATTTGTCAACATGTCATAATTAGTTGGCATGTGTAATGATGTAGAATACACATTGTTGGGCTTGGCACCTGGGAGAGGGTCTGAGCGCGTATCAGCATTCTGCCTAGTCGATATGTTGGTCTCGACATGCGTAGTCAATATGTTGGTCTCGACATCCTAAAAGATTAAGCGAGCATACTGAAAAGGGTGGGTTGAGGTAGACAACATGCGGTAACCAAACTTTTGCTGAGATTGAAACATGGCTTTGACTACTATAAAAAATAGTGTCCTTCCCACAAGCAATTATTTTTGATGTGAGCGGTAAGCGTTTGAGGTTCAGTACACATTAATTTGATTTTGAGTGGTAAAAAAAAATAAAGGTTTTATCAATGGTACACTAGATTGAATACATCTAAGGCAAAGTTTTGGGTGAAATCGTCTCATGGATTTCATGTTGTGAAACGGGTCGGGTCAGGTCGGGTGAACATAAGAAATTATGTAATACTTTTGCGTGTATTACGTAATACTTTTCTGTATATTAGGTAATACTTTATATTATAAAATGCATTTTGAGTTGAATTGGACTATACGAAAAATATGTAATATTTTTATATGTATCAAGTTATACTTTTATGTATATGAGGTAATATTTTTATTTTGAGTTGAATCAGACTATAAGAAAATATGTAATATTTTTATGTGTATCAGGTAATATTTTTGTATTATAAGATATATGACCCGAATTGGATCGGATCGAGTCTTAAAAAACACGCGGATCCTAGGGCTTTCAAGTGTTCTTTTCCTTGTGCAACATGTAATACTTTTGTGAATATTATGTAATATTTTTCTATATATCATGTAATACTTTTGTATTTTGCACATATACTAAATAATATAATACAAAATATTACCTGAAATATAGAAAGGTATTACCTAATACACACAAAAATATTACCTAATTATTATGTTCAACCTGACCCGACCCGTCTCACAAAATGGGATCCGTGAGACGGTCTCACACAAGACCTACTCTACATCTAATGTAAAATTCACCACTTAAAAGTACACAACCACAACTATATTCATGTAAATGAGTTCAGGTCTTTTGTTACATTTGATGTTATATTTCTTGTGTCATGATATTTAATGTATGTCGCATGTCAATTAGTGATATCATTTGGTATACGTGTCGTATTGTGGTTAATTTAGAATATGAGATGTAATTTGTAGTGTAATAGAAGATCTCATGTGTTTTAAAATTAGATCGTGTATAACATAACTTATTATAAAAGTAAACTAATTTCTATCTTGTGGTTCGATAGAGTGATTTGAAATCAAAAATTAAAAATAAATTAATAACAAATCTACTCAATTTTAAATCCACTCATGACTCAAAAATTAGTTCAATTTTTTTACAATGAACCTCACAGATTTCTCAAATGAACTCATTTGGTACTAATTTGATAAAAAAATTTAAAAAAATTAACCAACATAACATAAGATCTCTATTTTGCATACCTTCCCATTTTATAGCGTGATCCCCGATTCAAGAATGAAATAGGAGCTTTGCTTAACCTAAAATTTTTCTTTCTTTAACGTTGGCAATTGTGTAAAAAAAATAAATAAATAAATAAATATATTTATACACTCTAACGGCCCAACCCATTGAGTTGGGTTGTGCCAGCCTGATGCATTTTATGATCGAGTCTATAAAATTGGACACTAGTCCAATTTTACTCAAATCATCAGGTCAAAAATTGATCAAAATCCATAATTATTTAAAAATTAAAAAATTATTAATTAGTTAAATTCTTAAATCAATTTGCATGGAGCAAGAACTTCATATACGATAATTAACACTTATAATTTAAATTACAGTATTATGTTTATCTAATTAAAGATAATTTCTTTAAGAGAAAACGGCCCAATCTAGCCCATTTCTCTATATTTGAGGCCAAAATACCCCTGAATATAATTTTTTTTCCTATATACCCTATTCACTATATTAATATACCCATCTGCCCTTTTTTTTTTAAAAAATCGACATGTGGCACCGATGTCTGATTGTGTCAGTTGCTTTGTTTATTTTGTGTATTTAGTTCGTATTTTAGGTTATATTTAATTATTTAATTATTAGCTTATATATAATTATTTAAAATTGCCGTGTAGATTTATTTTTTAATTTAGTTATTTTGATAATTACCTGATTTAAAATTGTGTACACTTATATAATATAATACATTATATTGAAATCAAAATTCATAATAAGACATAAAATATTGTCACTAATATATATTGACCCTAAACGGCAATTTTTGAACATATTTAAGGGGTGCACGGCAATTTTGAAAATAATTGCCATGCCCCCTATATTTTTTCAAAAAAATTTGTAAAATTTTCTTAAGTGTTATAATTTGTGAAAAAATTATGAAAACGCTAATTTTGAAATTTGCATTCATAATTTCAAATGATTAGTTTTAATTTCCCAATTATTTCAAAATTGCCGTTCCCCCCTATATTTATATATTTTTTTTACAAATTAAATAATTATTGCAATAATTATTTATTTCTTGTTATATTAGATTATATTACATTTTTTATGCAAATTGTTATCTTATGTAATTATATTATATTATATATTATAATGTAATTACCATTATTATTTTTTACTTATTTTGCTAATTACATATTATATTATTTAACACATTATATTCAAATCAAAAATAATAATAAACTTATAAAATAGTGTCAATAACATGTATATGCAAGGAACGGCAATTTTCTTTTTTTTTAGGGGGTGCACGGCAATTTTGAAAATAATTGCCGTACCCCCCTATATTTTTTCAAAAAAATTTGTAAAATTTTCTTAAGTGTTATAATTTGTGAAAAAATTATGAAAAAGCTAATTTTGAAATTTGCATTGTAATTATTCATAATTTCAAATGATTAGTTTTAATTTCCCAATTATTTCAAAATTGCCGTTCCCCCTATATTTATATATATTTTTTACAAATTAAATAATTATTGCAATAATTATTTATTTCTTGTTATATTAGATTATATTTCATTTTTTTATGCAAATTGTTATCTTATTTAATTATATTATATTATATATTATAATGTAATTACTATTATTATTTTTTACTTATTTTGCTAATTACATATTATATTATTTAACACATTATATTCAAATCAAAAATAATAATAAACTTATAAATTAGTGTCAATAACATGTATATGCAAGGAACGGCAATTTTCTTTTTTTTAGGGGGTGCACGGCAATTTTGAAAATAATTGCCGTGCCCCCCTATATTTTTTCAAAAAAATTTCTAAAATTTTCTTAAGTGTTATCATTTGTGAAAAAATTATGAAAAAGCTAATTTTGAAATTTGCATTGTAATTATTCATAATTTTAAATGATTAGTTTTAATTTCCCAATTTTTGTAAAATTGTCGTTCCCCCCTATATTTATATATATTTTTTTTCAAATTAAATAATTATTGCAATAATTATTTATTTCTTGTTATATTAGATTATATTTCATTTTGGAACGGCAATTTGTTATCTTATTTAATTACATTATATTATATATTATAATGTAATTACCATTATTATTTTTAACTTATTTTGGTAATTACATATTATATTATTTAACACATTATATTCAAATCAAAAATAATAATAACTTATAAAATAGTGTCAATAACATGTATGTAGCTTGAACGGCAATTTTCTTTTTTTTTTTAGGGGGGTGCACGGCAATTTTGAAAATAATTGCCGTGCCCCCCTATATTTTTTCAAAACAATTTGTAAAATTTTCTTAAGTGTTATAATTTGTTAAAAAATTATAAAAAAGCTAATTTTGAAATTTGCATTGTAATTATTCATAATTTTAAATGATTAGTTTTAATTTTCCAATTTTTTCAAAATTGCCGTTCCCCCTATATTTATATATTTTTTTTGAAATTAAATAATTATTGCAATAATTATTTATTTCTTGTTATATTACATTATATTACATTTTGTTATGCAAATTGTTATCTTATTTCATTATATTGTATTATATATTATAATGTAATAATTATTATTATTATTTACTTATTTTGCTAATTACATATTATATTATTTAACACATTATATTCAAATCAAAAATAATAATAAACTTATAAAATAGTGTCAATAACATGTATGTAGCTTGAACGGCAATTTTCTTTTTTTTTTTAGGGGGTGCACGGCAATTTTGAAAATAATTGCCGTGCCCCCCTATATTTTTTCAAAAAAATTTGTAAAATTTTCTTAAGTGTTATAATTTGTGAAAAAATTATGAAAAAGCTAATTTTGAAATTTGCATTGTAATTATTCATAATTTCAAATGATTAGTTTTAATTTCCCAATTATTTCAAAATTGCCGTTCCCCCTATATTTATATATTTTTTTTACAAATTAAATAATTATTGCAATAATTATTTATTTCTTGTTATATTAGATTATATTTCATTTTGGAACGGAAATTGTTATCTTATTTAATTATATTATATTATAATTGCCGCGTAAATAATAATAAGACTTATAAAATATTGGCAATAATATATATTTAGTGGGAACGACAAATTTTTTTAATATTTAGGGGATGCACGGCAATTTTTTTAATAATTGCCGTGTCCCCTTTAAAATTATATTAAAGGGCACGGCAATTATATTATTATTGTTAAAAGGGCACGGCAATTATATTAAAGGGCACGACAATTATATTAAAGAGCACTATAATTATATAATTATTGTTAAAAGGGCACGGCAATTATACTAAAGGGCACTATAATTATATTATTATTTTTAAAAGGGCACGGCAATTATATTAAAGGGCACTATAATTATATTGTTATTGTTAAAAGGGCACGGCAATTATATTAAAGGGCACGGTAATTACATAAATTAATATAATATTAGTACATGATTTCATAAATGGCAATTACATAAATTAATATAATATTAGTACATAAATTGCCGTGTATGTGTCACAAATAATATTTTATTAATATTATTAATATTAGTGGCACAAATAATATTTTATTAATATATAAGATAACAACTAATAATTGCCGTGTATGTGGCACAATAATATGATTTCATATATTATAATATTAATATAATACATTATGTGCCACAATACATTAATTGCCGTTTATATGATTTCATATAATTGCCGTTTACATTTATTGCCCTTTATATGATTTCATATATTATAATATTAATATAATACATTATGAGGCACAATACATTATGATTTCATATATTAGAAATTTTTTTGAAAAAATATAGGGGGGCACGGCAATTATTTTCAAAATTGCCGTGCACCCCCTAAAAAAAAAAGAAAATTGTCGTTCCTTGCATATACATGTTATTGACACTATTTTATAAGTTATTATTATTTTTGATTTGAATATAATGTGTTAAATAATATAATATGTAATTACCAAAATAAGTTAAAAATAATAATGGTAATTACATTATAATATATAATATAATATAATTAAATAAGATAACAAATTGCCGTTCCAAAATGAAATATAATCTAATATAACAAGAAATAAATAATTATTACAATAATTATTTAATTTGAAAAAAATATATATAAATATAGGGGGAAACGGCAATTTTGCAAAAATTGGGAAATTAAAACTAATCATTTAAAATTATGAATAATTACAATGCAAATTTCAAAATTAGCTTTTTCATAATTTTTTCACAAATGATAACACTTAAGAAAATTTTAGAAATTTTTTTGAAAAAATATAGGGGGCACGGCAATTATTTTCAAAATTGCCGTGCACCCCCTAAAAAAAAAGAAAATTGTCGTTCCTTGCATATACATGTTATTGACACTATTTTATAAGTTTATTATTATTTTTGATTTGAATATAATGTGTTAAATAATATAATATGTAATTAGCAAAATAAGTAAAAAATAATAATAGTAATTACATTATAATATATAATATAATATAATTAAATAAGATAACAAATTGCCGTTCCAAAATGAAATATAATCTAATATAACAAGAAATAAATAATTATTGCAATAATTATTTAATTTGTAAAAAATATATATAAATATAGGGGGAACGGCAATTTTGAAAAAATTGGAAAATTAAAACTAATCATTTGAAATTATGAATAATTACAATGCAAATTTCAAAATTAGCTTTTTCATAATTTTTTCACAAATATAATACACTTAAGAAAATTTTACAATTTTTTTTGAAAAAATATAGGGGGGTACGGCAATTATTTTCAAAATTGCCGTGCACCCCCTAAAAAAAAAAGAAAATTGCCGTTCCTTGCATATACATGTTATTGACACTATTTTATAAGTTTATTATTATTTTTGATTTGAATATAATGTGTTAAATAATATAATATGTAATTAGCAAAATAAGTAAAAAATAATAATGGTAATTACATTATAATATATAATATAATATAATTACATAAGATAACAATTTGCATAAAAAATGTAATATAATCTAATATAACAAGAAATAAATAATTATTGCAATAATTATTTAATTTGTAAAAAAAATATATAAATATAGGGGGGAACGGCAATTTTGAAATAATTGGGAAATTAAAACTAATCATTTGAAATTATGAATGCAAATTTCAAAATTAGCTTTTTCATAATTTTTTCACAAATTATAACACTTAAGAAAATTTTACAAATTTTTTTGAAAAAATATAGGGGGGCACGGCAATTATTTTCAAAATTGCCGTGCACCCCTTAAATATGTTCAAAAATTGCCGTTTAGGGTCAATATATATTAGTGACAATATTTTATGTCTTATTATGAATTTTGATTTCAATATAATGTATTATATTATATAAGTGTACACAATTTTAAATCAGGTAATTATCAAAATAACTAAATTAAAAAATAAATCTACACGGCAATTTTAAATAATTATATATAAGCTAATAATTAAATAATTAAATATAACCTAAAATACGAACTAAATACACAAAATAAACAAAGCAACTGACACAATCAAAGACAATCAGACATCGATGCCACATGTCGATTTTTTCAAAAAAAAAAGGGCAGATGGGTATATTAATATAATGAATAGGGTATATAGGAAAAAAAATTATATTCAGGGGTATTTTGGCCTCAAATATAAAGAAATGGGCTAGATTGAGCCGTTTTCTCATTTAGTTAATATAATTAAATTATTAATGAGCATAAAGTCTAATCTTTTTTACTTTCTTTTGTCCATTTAAAAATCATTTTAATTTAATTCACCTAGCCTGCAAATAGATTCTAATAATTTATAATTATATTTTAAATTAGTTAATAATAGTTGAAAAAGAGAGTAAATGGCTCAAGACCATTTAGCCCATCATGCCACTTGAACTGGATCAAAAAGTTCTGACATTTTTTGGGCAAAAAATGTATATGTGTGGTATGAAATACTAATTGTTACAAAGGTTTATGTTGATGAGAAATTATGTTTATGTTTAAAATGAAAATTGATAACAAAATCTGTATAATAAAAAAAAAAATTATGTATATAATATACAATATTAAAAAAAAAAATCTAAAAAAAGTGCACACACGTGTTTGATCAAAACTATATATATATATTTCATGCATTACGATAAACTAATAGGAGAATATCTTCAAGTTTATGAAAAATAAAGGATAAATATCTTCAAGATTGAGTGGAAGTGGTTTGCTTTATCACAAAAAGAAAATACATAAAGTCTTTATAAAAGGTTGTTTCTTTTTGTTTGCCAAAAGTTTAAAAAAAAAAGGTTATTTTCAAGGCTTTGAAATATACACGCGGCCAGAAAATGAACACCATTCAAACCAATAATATAAATTAAAAAAACCATTCCAATGTTTTTATCCACAATAAATTTGGGCCTCAAAAACTCCATTAATATCATTTTTAAATTATTTAAACTAATTGATTTATTTCTTCTGGTGTCCAAACCCTGGATGTGACTTATGCTAATTTCCCGATTCCGGTATCTCTTCCCACAAGACACAAATCTTTATTATTTGTTGTACTCGAGCATAAATTTTTCTGGAGTATATTAATAAAATAGAATAACACTATCGAAAATTTTGAAGAATTAAAAAAAAAAAATTATGTTTTACCCGTGTGTGATGTGTATATCATTCAGATCTTCATGAAATTAATATGGTTTTTATTAGAGATGTTTAATCAGGTCGATCCGTTTAACCCTAGATTAGGTTCTCTATACGAGAGACTCCTTTAAATCCAGATCTTTTTGGCTCAATCCTATTAGCCCGCTTGTCTGTACTAATTAAAAATTTAGGATTCATTTCCTTTCCAATTTTCCTTCCTGCTCAGCAACCGTGACCCCCTTGCCTCTGCTAAAATTCCTTGGTTGTTGCCCAAGCGCAGTGCCCACGGAATCTGCGTGTAGCGCCGCCCAAGCACCCCCATTCCCCGAAGTTGTGCACCGCTACCTTAAGCCGAATACAATGCCCCTGCTTCCCTCTTGGCCGTGCCTCTCTCTTCCCACCGGTCGTGCCTCTCTCTTCCTGTCGGTCGTGCCTCTCTTTAGTTTCGACTACAGATGCCCAAAAGCCATAGGTATTCCTTTTAAAACAATGAAAATTTTGATCATTAAACTTGCAAATCTTTATCACATAAGGGTGACACCACTACTTTGAATTAGGATTATGTTCTGTTTACCTCATACCTTTTGAAAGTAAAATCTATTTCTTTAAGCAAGCTTATTTTATCGGTCAAACTGCTCTTCAATTGTGAGACATTCTTAAGATATCAAAAAGACATTTTTCCCATTCTCTGTCTCTTCCCTCTAGTTTATGAGAAACCTAATTTTGATTTTCAGCAGTTGACATAGATTGCTAGGTAAAGAGAAGATGAAACCATCAAAATTAAATGAATATTGGAGTACTTTTTATTAGAACCTGCAGTAATCTTGAAATCTTGCAATTTCATCAAACATATTAGAACTTGCAGTAATCTTGAAATTTTGCAGCATGGATTTTGAAAGCCACACACTTGAAGATGATAATGATGTGGAGATCGTGAATTCTGGAGCTCGTAGTGAATCAAACATGATTTTGTAAATTTTTTAGATGAGGAGGAACTGGAAGATGATGCTCTATTTTTGTCTAAGGAAGTATTGAATGTTGAAGAGTGAAAATATTTATCAATTTATGAATTATGCTTGAACTTTTAAAACTTTTTAAATTATGTTTGAACATTTAGAATTATATTTGAACTTTTAAAATTATGTTTAAATTATATTTAAATTTTTATAATTTTATAATCTATATTTTAGATTTTATATTGGTTTTTTTATGTAGCCCGATCAATGGCCCGTTTAACCAAAAACCCGCTAGGATTAGATTTAAGTCCTCAGATTGATTAAAGTTGAATCGAATAAGGCTCTAACCTGTTTAACCCGTAACCTTATAAAATTAAAATCAGCTTGTTTAACATCACTAATTTTTACCTTGTATAATGGAGTGCAGTATTTTTATGTTGTATTTATGTGTTGTGAATTGTGATGTATAAGGTTTCACAGCTGATGCCATTACTATAATATGCCACGTCATTATTATTTGGAGAAAGAAAACATTGAATGGAGAAAAAGGTTGCACAGATTAAGAAAATAAAAACCGTAGATAGGGTTGCAGTGATTTTGCAGGCACGTGTGCTGCATGTACATACATTGGTCTAGCGTATACTACCCAATTGTAATTTCTTTTATAGATTTATACCAACGGTGAAAAAACATTTTCTCAACTGAAATATAGGTGATTTTTATATATTTTTTTAAAAACTTTGTAATATATCAATTTATCGTATTAATTTAAATTTAATATATTTTATGATATCAGATAAATTTTATCTATACATATATATGAAATCAAAGGTTAGGATTTATTTGATAGTGTCAAAAATATTTTAAATTTAAAGTTTATAAGATAAAATGAGATATTTTAAAAATTTTACAAAAAATTATAAGCTCACGTATAATTTATATAAAAAAATGGTTTTATATTAATGATGTTAATATATAGGTGAGTGGTATTTTTCTTTTATTTATATTAATAATGTTAATACATGGGTGATTCTATGATATTCTTTATGAAGGAATTTGGGATTGTCTTATATAACTTTTTTTAATGATGACAATATTAACCCGTCCTACCGCACAACATTTGGTACGGATAAAACTCGATCGGTACTTGAAATGTGTCGAGTTCAGGTAGATCCGGACCTGTGCTCATTATATATATATATATAATGTATTTAATTAAGTGGCATTTGATTTTTATTTTTTTTTCATTTCTCCATATCAAAGCCATGGCAACTGCTGCTCACTTGTGCACCACGGGCATGGGGCGGCAAATCGTGACCCGTAATGAGCACGGCCTAAATAGTCAACTACTCGTCCCGATTTGCCCCATTATCATTCTTGATTTTTTTGAAACCCACACAACTCACAATTTTTAAATCATGTGAATTTATAAATATTGATTTGATTGATGAATAATGAGATTTCATCGTATAAGTTTATATCAACTATTATGTGCCTATTATTTGCCCATTAATACGTTGGATTGAAAACATCCAACATCATATTTCTTATAATTATGTCAAATCGTTATTAATAACACCTAGAATAAGTAAATACCACCACACCATTGAGGCTGCTTACAAAGAAATTGAAAATTGGAGGAATAAAATAATTGATGTGAAGAAGTAAATCTGATATTGGACATCCCGATTAAGACTTAATAGCATTAAATAATAGAAGACAGGGACGCGATTGAGATCAAGTTCAAATCCAATTTGGCTTTGGAAAAGAAAAAAGAAGAGTGGAGTGAAGAAGAAAGAAGTGGCCCCTAGTGTGGTATAAATAATGCCACACCATAAACATAATCATAAATATCCAATCACAAATTCTCCTGTGAACCTGATGTATGGATCTAAAATTCGTGCAATTCAGGTCGACCCGATCCGGATCCAGCGATTTTTTTTTTTTATAAATTTTATACTTTGACTTTTATGTACAAATTTGATGACCTTTATATACAAATATTGTGACCTTTATGCATTGTAACTTAGAAAAAAAAAAGAATTTCAGCAAAATTTGTATATAGATACCTTTATATAATATTCATGTGACCTTTTATATATATTCATATGACCTTTATGTACAAATATTCATAAAAGGAAGAATTTCAACAAAATTTGTATATAGATACCTTTATATAATATTCATGTGACCTTTTATATATATTCATATGATCTTTATGTATAAATATTCATATTTTTATATAATATATAAAGGTATATAAATGTATGAATATTTATACATGAAAGTCACATAAACATACAAAAGGGTCATATCATATGAATATAACATAAAGATATCTATGTACAAATTTTGCTGAAATTCTTCATTTTTTTCTAAATTATTTAACATAAAGATATTTATGTACAAATTTTAGTGAAATTCTTTATTTTTTTCTAAATTATTTAACATAAAGGTCATATAATTTGTATATAAAGGTCACCAACTTTGTACAAATTTTGCCTGGAATAAAAAAATCAAAAAAAAAAAAAGTAAAAGTCACATAATTTGTATATAAAGGTCACCAACTTTGTACAAATTTTGCCTGGAATAAAAAAATAAAAAAAATAAAAAAGTAAAAGTGCGCGGATCCGAATCGACCCGAATTGTATGTACTGGAATGAAAAAGTGCGCGGATCCGAATCGACCCAACCCAACCCGAATTGTATGTACTGGAATAAAAAAATCAAAAAAAAAAAAAAAGCAAAGTGTGCAGATCGGGCTCGAATTGTATGTACAATGTACACTCGAATACACTTGAATACACTCGAATTGTATGTACACCTACAGGAGTCATACTCATATCCAAATATTTAAAACACATATCCATTTCAATTCCTTCCAAATATGTAAATTCAAAATAATGTTGTATTCAATTCTACATTTTGTCTCTAAATAATATTTGGGTTTCATATTTTATTATATTACACTAATTCACTACTCACTAACATACACTGATAACTATAATTCAAGCATTTCCCAAGACTCAGTATACATTTCCCAGAGAACTCAACTCCACTCAATAGTAGAGAAATATTGAAAAATAAATAATGTAGAAATAAAGGTCTAATTCGATAAAATTTTCCAATAAAACATAATAGAAAGTTGTAACAAAGAGAAACAGTATCAGGACCCGAAAGAAGAAGAACAAAAGGATCCAATTCTTCAATCAAAACGGATCCGAACAAACTTCATCATCATCTTTTTCTTCACTCTGATCTATTGGCATACCTCTCAACCTTATCATCGTTCAGATTAATCCCCACCATGGCTTCTCCGAGCCCACAGCTCACCTCCGCCAGCACTTCCGGGTCGCTGTAATGGGTCACCGCCTGAACTATGGCCCGCGCTCTTCGGGCCGGGTCGCCGCTCTTGAACACTCCGGATCCGACGAACACGCCGTCGCATCCCAGCTGCATCATCAGCGCCGCGTCCGCCGGCGTCGCCACTCCTCCGGCGGCGAAGTGCACCACCGGGAGGCGCCCAAGCTGCTTCGTCTGCATCACCAGATCGTACGGCGCCTGGATCTTCTTCGCGAAGGTGAAGACCTCGTCGTCGTCCATGTTGCGGAGGACGCGGATGTCGCCCATCACCGAACGGACATGGCGCACCGCCTCGATGATGTTGCCGGTTCCGGCCTCACCCTTCGTGCGGATCATGGCGGCGCCCTCGCGGATGCGGCGGAGGGCCTCGCCCAGATTGCGGCACCCGCAGACGAACGGGATGCGGAAATTGTGCTTGTTGATATGGTTCTCGTCGTCGGCGAGGGTTAGGACCTCCGATTCGTCGACGTAGTCGATTCCGATGGCCTCAAGGATTTGTGCCTCCACGAAGTGGCCTATTCGGGCCTTGGCCATGACGGGGATGGTCACGGCCTGCTTGATTTCCTTAATTAACTGCGGGTCGGACATTCGGGCCACGCCGCCTTGGGCCCGGATGTCGGCGGGGACGCGCTCCAACGCCATGACGGCGCAGGCGCCGGCTTCCTCGGCTATTCGGGCTTGCTCCGCATTGACGACGTCCATGATAACGCCGCCGCGGAGCATCTGAGCGAGACCGACCTTGACGGAGAAGGGGGATTGCTTGGTGGTTTCGGTGATAGCTCCGTTGCCATAGACGGTGACGACTCCACTTCCGGCCATAATTCCAATTGGGAGAGAGAGAGAGAGGGAGAGGGAGAGGGAGAGAGAGAGAGAGAGGGATAGGGAATGGGGAAGAAGGGATTGCGGGTTAAGTAAGAGAGAGATAGAGGGGGAGGGAATGGAAGGGTGTGAGAGAGATTGGGACTCAAGTGGCTGGCGAATTCTAGATCTTCTATTTTTGCCCTATACATATTTATATATGTGACAAAATATTATTATTTCTTATTTTATTTTAAATTAATTTATGGCAAAGGTGCCGCCACGGACCTAATTAAATAAGTTTTTTTGGCGACCACGTTTGCTAGGGTTAGTTTCCGCTAATTCTATCTCCATCCGATATTGTCCTAATTTTATTCACAAATTCGAGATTTTTTTAAATAATATTATGTATTTTATAGAATATATACATAATATGCACTGTTCATTATAAAAAATTAAACATAATTGGTAAGGGGTTGGATTTTTAAAAGAGAAACTACATTTTTTTTTGAGAATTTTTATTGAATAATATTATGTATTGTATAAAATATCGTGAATTATGAAGTGGGCAAATATGAAATATGGTAAGAAGTATTTTTTTAGTCAAAACCAAAAAATGTGCATTAGTACTAACATTGTTACTAAAATATTGAATTATAAAGATCTCAATAAAAGTTTTGACTAAATTACTGAATGGAATCCCGATTTCAATAGGAGTTTGGTTCAATAGTTGATGTTTGATAAATCGAATTGGGCCAATGTTGTATGAAAACTTAGTAGGTATTAATGGACTTTTTACGAATTATATTTCATTCTTTTTAAATTTCAATCAAGTCAAGCTTTAACAAAATTTATTATTTATCTACAATTAGGTCGAGTTTAGTAATTTGATTTTCTATACTTGTTTACTTATCAAGCTTGAACTCCAATCGAACTTTGAAATTTCATAAAATGTAAATGTAAATATATATTAAAACTTCAGTTGACATATCTTGTGAATGGGCTAATCATCTTGTGGGCTGAAAATGGGCTCCTAATCCCTATTAGTGGGCCTTAGTCTTTGACATTAATTTCGAGCTACAAGTTTTGAACTTTGGTTTGGGCTTTGCCTATAATTCTGAATACTGATATATATTGGAGTTTTTTTTGTTAAAATTTAACATTCATTTTTATTATGAAAAATTAGTTTGTACTGTAAAAGATTAATTTTTTTTTCTTCCTAAAATTATCACATATATGAACTACATTCTATTCAATTGTTATGATGATTAATAAATGAATTATAATCTTATTTTATTTTGTATATACTTGTTTACTTATAATCTAAATTTCAGAAATGTATATATGAAAACATCTTAACCATGTTATCTAATTAAGCTATAATTTGAATACCTGAAAAATACTTTAGACTAAAAATTCAATACCGTACATTTAGTTTGTTTTTCTTAGTGGTGCAAGATATTCGGACCATAGTTAAAATTATCTTTATCAATAGAAACATCGGTACTCTAATTTTATAGAAATATTAATACCGATTATGGTTAAAAATTAAAAGAAAATAATGGAAGTTATATTATAATTTTGGAATTTTAATATGAGATTTTATGGAAAATTTATAGCCAATTGTTAAAATTTAAGTTAAAATACCGGAAAATTTGATACGCTAATTATAAACATATAGTGATAGATATTAAAATAAACAAATTATTTCTTAAAAAAATAATAAAAATTAACGTATACCAACATTTACAGATAGGCTTTGTCTCGTCGGCTTATGAGAATCACAGAAGAACATGGGCTTTATTTTAAGTTGATGTAAAACCTAAATTGTTATCCGTTAAAGAAACTGTGACAAGAGTTTGGCCCATATCATAAATGAAAAGCTGAAGTAATTTTTCACTTTTAAATATTCACAATTTTTTTTTTAATGAATGTAAGACGGTAAAGTAATACTTTTAAGCATATGAGTGACTCTTGTTATATTGTGTATATTGGGTCGGCCCCAATCCACCTGAATCTGCATAATTTTTTTTTTCTAATTTTTTTTTTTTCAGGTGTTGACTTTTATATTATATTAGTATAATTTTTATATTATATTAATATGATATTTACGTACAAGTATGTCGATCTTTATATAATACCTTTACTCAAAAAGAAGAAGAATTTTTAAGATCGATATACTTATACATAAATGCCATACTAATACAATATAAAGGCCAACACCTGAAGCGATTTTTATTTTTTTTTAAAGTAAAAAGATTACATAAAGGTCGTCATACTTATACATAAATGTCATATTAATATAAATATCACATTGATATAATATAAAAGTCAACACTTGAAGTAAGAAAAAAAAAATATTATATAAAAGTATTTTGATCCAAAAGGTACATTGAAAATTGGTATTTTTGAAGTTTCAAAATTACATAAATGTAATGATATATGTACATAAAAATCATACTAAAATAACATAAATGTCACACAATTAACATTTATAATGTTAAAATTAATTACTAAATTGACACATGGATGATACCAAAATAACACTTGGCAATTTGAGACAGCTTAAAAAAAATTATGTCACATTTGAGGAAAGTAACCATACTTTTATATATATATATAGATAGATATATATATATCGATCTATCATACTCAAATTATTGTCCCAATCGATTTTTCTCAATTTAAATTATATAATTTTCACATAAAAATTACGAATTGAAGTAAATTCAAAGTCCAATTTTATATTAATTTACACAAAAACTTATAAACTTATATGAGAGAGTGTTATTAATCCTTTTATAGTGTTCTTAAAACCCAAAATTAGAAATGAAAGTAGATAATATAATTTGTATCTACATTGGCATAAAATGTAATAAATTTGTCATCTATACTATATTTCTTGTTATCTTATTTTGTGGAGACTCAAAAAAGAGATTAGAGCTACACTTTTTGTTATCAAAAGTAGCAAAAACTTAATCTACACTAATTGATTTTTAAGTTAATTTACAGAAAAAGAAAAAAGTAGCTCATCCAAGAGCAGATCGAGTATGCTTGATTCAACATCTCTGCTAATCTCCATAAAACACTCACCATTTTTCGACATTTTATGATCCAACCACCTCGATTTCATCGTCTCCATCGCCCCGATTTCATCCCATTTTTCTGAATAATTCAGTTCGATATCCCCCACTCTAATGTCCATTTCACCGTCGCCATTGTTGATCAACTCTTTCTCAAGCTCATCCGACAATGGCCTCCTCATTTTTGAATTTGCCAATCTTGAAATTTCCCCTGTTTACATAGTTTCTTATTTAGCCAAAAAGTTGTGCTAAAAAGATGTCAAGAATCTGAGTTAAAAATGGTGAATTATATCAAACCAAACCTGAAGAAGCAGATTCTTGATCAGTTGTGAACCCCACAAATTCAAGAACGGAATTGGGGCTCGAGTTTTCGGTCTCGCCTTCCTCATTTTCTCCATTCGTCTTCTTCGTTCTTCTCTTTTCAGATTGCTCATAGGAATTATTGACTGGAAGTAGCAAATTATTCCCTGGATTTTCAAACTGAAAATGTCTCCTGTTTTTCAATGCCACGTTTATTTCTTCATTCTCTTTGTTATTCTCATATGTTCTTCTCATGCTCTGTTTCTTACTTGATTTCTTTCGTTCAAAGCTGAGAATGAAGAAGTTTTCATCTTGAAGTTCTTGATAAGGTAGAACGAACTTCTGACAGCTAATTTGTTCATCTGATCTCGATTTCTTGAACGACGGGATTTCTTGAATGGGCTCGATTCGTGGGACTGATTCCAGTCCCATTAGTCTAGCCACTAATCCAGGAGTAGGGCCCGAGGCACCAATCGCGTCTTGCTCGTGCTCGTTGAAATGATCGAATGGGCACAATGGGAGACTGCTAAAGCAGAGAATTCGACGCAGGATTCTTGATATACACCCTGCTGTACTTCTTCCATTACTACAAGAAGAGTGTTGTGAAGACAAAGGCTTCATGTAATGGATCAAAAAAATGAGGAGTTGGAATTGTTTTTCGAAATGTCAATGATTGGAGAAAGAATGAGTAAGTAAAGGGAAAGAAAAAGGTGGTGGATTTTGAAATTAAGGGGCAAAAAGAAGAGATGGGATGAGTGGAAAAGCAAAGATGGCAAAAAAGAAAAAGAGGGACTTTGATTTTTGAATAATGGTGGGGTGGGGTGGGGTTTGGGGTTTGAATGTCAGTGGGAGATAACAAAGTGTTGATGGAGAAAGGAAAAGAATGGTGTTTCCCACGCCTACTCTCCATTGCTCTATTCTCTGCACCTTGTTTTGTCCTCTTCATAGACATATCACTACTTTTTACTACCAAAAGCAATCGACAATGTGTAATGTTTCTTGATTATTGTCTCTCTCCTTCTCCCATCACCGTAAACTAGTCTAGCTGAGTTTTGTCAGACTCAAGTTTGAATTCGATTATGAAATTTAAGGTTTGAGCTCAACTTGAATTCGATCAAGTTTAATTTTTTACTACAGATAACTTAATGAATTCCAGATAAACTCAACATCACTTGATACCTAAATAATATTTATAATAGAAATGAAAATTTAAAAATTAAATTTTGTAATAAATTTAATATATATGTTCGATCGGTCTCGTTGAACCAAATATTAGTGAGCTCAAGGTCAACTCAATTTTGATTTTTTTCAAGTGCATTTCGAGTACCTCATGAGTTATTTCATCTTACTTATGCTACACAATGTTGAACCAAATAGATATAATAACAAACAATAATAAAAGACAACAATTGTATAATATCTTTTATTTTAAAATATTATATCATATCTTATTTTTACGTGCCGACATAGTTCCACATAAATAAGATGAAATAGAAGATTAGGTTGCAATAGAATATAGAATGGGAGCAAAATTTTAGGACCATCATTGTCAAGTCTAGGGATCATCGATTGCTCAACTCTGGACATACTTTAGACTAGGATACTCATTTATTTTTTCTTTTTCAGTAAAGTAGTCTTCTGAATTTTGATTCTTCTCAAATATGATTTTGAATAAAGTGGACCCAACAAGGTTAAAGAAAACGACTTATAGTCATGGAAATTTTGAGTTGATTCAGATCTAATGGTACAATTTTAAGTGAATTGAGGGTACATGATAGCAAAATTTTGTTCTAAGTTCAAAGAGTCTACTTTCATTATTATTATTATTTTTTTTAATTTGGACAAAAAAATTCTTAAAATAATCACGCGCAAATTACTGACAAAATCTAATGAAAAATGATTGAGAAATTAATATGGTGGTTTAAGTGTTAAATTTATATGATTTTTATATATCATTACCACAAAAAAAAAAATCGATATATGCAAATATTACTTAAGTCGCAATTAGCCTCCAGAGTATATAGCTATATATAAACTATAAAGTATAGATTTCTGCTGATAACAATTTGGAGTTGAATTTCATTATTATTATTTTTAAAATTGTATTGGTCAACAAAAAACTCATTAAAGCACTAACTCCTAATCTCCATGCAAAATCAAGATATGAAAGTCAAAAGGTGTATGAAGTCACTATTTGAGTGTATGGATTTATAACATTGCCTTTTCACTATTTATTCTTTCAAAATATTTATTATATATATTTGCAACTTTATATTTTGTCATGTTTGGTTCCGATAATAATTATCCTTGTAGACTACTACTATTTTTGGTAACTATTATAGCTCATTTAAATGATGAAACTGAGTTACTATGATTACCCCATTTAATATACAGTTCATGTATGATATATTTAATAACTTACGGTTACTTTATCCTTTGAAATAAATTATAAACCTTATGGCTACTGATTTGATGGGCTTCAGTAATAATTAAACCAAAGAAAATTAAAAAAAGCCCAAGTCCAGAATCACATAAGAGCCCAACTTGATAAATATAATATTAGTAGCCCAACTTGATAAATAAAATATTAGTTTATCCCTATAATTTATGGTATCAGTATCACCTGATTCATTTCACTAAAAGCAATGAATCATATCATGTTTTAAAAAAAAAAAAAACCGAAGTTACTTTATATCGAGTTTGGACCAGTTTTAATCATGTTCAATTAAAGTTGATTGAGTAGTTTGATTTTCTTTTACAGTACATAAGTATTTCCTCTGATTCATTTTCTATGTTACAAATTATATACTTAAAATTTAAGTGTTTAATTTTTTTTTTCTATTGACTGAAATATCCTCAATTAACTCACTTTATTATAACAAAAATCATCTTTCAACAGAGCACTTCCAATGGTAATTTTTATTTTATTTTGTCATTTAGTGTAAACATAAAAGATGTAGAGCATAATAAAAACCTATAGTTCCAATCATATTTAATATATTTTATTTATTTGTGTGAAAATAATAATCACTTATAAATCTTAATTTTGGGTTTATTGGAAGATAGATACAACTCTTAAATAATCTTTCACAATTATTTTTTAACAAATCTTGACAAGTGATGATAGTTAACTGTAGATATTAAGTGTCCTTATAGTTCTTAAATTATTGTGATAAAATTTAGGAGGTGCATCAAGTAATTAAGTTAAATTTTGTACATAACTATTATTCAAAGAATAATATACTTCAGTGTCTACCAGAATAATTACATGCTATTATTCCTCATAGTTCTCAATTTATTACAGTTTGTTAATATATGTTCTTTTAATAATTCTGAGGCAGGGCAAGTAGGCACAGGATGCAAGCACAAGATTAGTACGCACTAAGTCACTTAAAGTTGGCCAAAAAGTATGTTTTCTAGACCTGATTTAATATTTGTTCGTGTAAATTTTGAATCATTCTATTTTGTGGAATGAGTTTTATTCTATGGGATGAATTTTAGTTATTTATGTGTTAGAAATCAATGGTTATAATTTATTAAAATATATTGGATTTAAAATTCATACAATAAAATGTAAGGATTCAAAGTTCATTAAAAAAATATTTCATGTCACATATATTGCAAATTATAATTAACCCCTTTAAAATTAAAATAAGACTATATCTAATTTTGGATGGTTTAGGTACTAAAGTCTAGTATTCTTTTTTTTTTTTTTTGTTTCTTTTTTTGTCCCCTCTATATATATCTATCACTCTTTGAAATATATTTGAACAACAAATTAGATGACAAAAATAATAAAATTATTAAACTGATTCTATTTACTTTGTATTCTGCAATCTGAATGAAGGAGGTCCCACTTAATCAACTTAATTTGATCAGCATTTTCTAAACTATGATTGACCTGTTATAACCTTCAAAAGATTGTGCAAGTGAGTTCGATTACTCCAAGGTTAGCCAAACGATTTGCAATGATGTTACATATTCTAAGATTTTTGGTATGAATTTAATTTTGTGAGATGATGAATTTATAATTCATAAATTTTAAATTAATTTATAAAAATGAATTTGAACCGTGAACAGAATTTCTATCTCACATAATATATATATATATATATATATATATATATATATATAAACATGGATGTATAAGATTAATATAATGTATTCTATATGTTGATATATGATATTTTTTCTCATCATTTCTTAAATATAAGGATGACAATTATGAGGTATATAGATCAATCAAACAAACCAATATGTTACCACTTTCTTTAATTCTCAAATTGCGATAAAATATATCGAGTAAACAAACATATAAAACTCTTTTTTTTTTTTGCCCTTTATATATAATTCAACATATTCCCTTAAAAAACAGATACTAATTAAGGTCCACAATAACCTAAACAATTTATTTAAGGGAACAATTCCTACAAAGTAAATCATGAAAAAAATTCCATCCCTCATAATCATTGGTGTTTTATTCCACACTAATATATAATTCTTTAAAAAATAGTGAGGCACCAATAAACAACTACAAAACTAGAGGCCCATCACTGTATCTTTGTTGAAGAGAAGAGTTTATCATCAGTTTGGTAATAAACTATGTCCCCTGTATCAGTAACATAATGATCTCTACTTAAGCTTTTCAACAATGTTGGAAGCAAGTGAAATGGTATTGGTCCAGATTTCGTGGGCTCTCTGTAGTAATTTCCCAACACCCTTTTTGCCTCTCTAGTCTGCAAAACCATCAAAACAAATAATGTTTAATTATGGTGCCATATTTTAATCTCGTATCAGAACAGGAACAGGAACAAGAAATAGGACAAATATTTAAAGTCACGTGATTAGGCAGGGTTAAAGGAGATCTCACCGCCTCGACTAGGTGATAGTGTGGGATCTGAGGGAAAAGATGGTGTATAACATGGGTGCCAATATCATGATGAATTTTGTTAAATAATCCATAATCTTGATCTACTGTTGTCAGGCCTCCTCTTAAATAACTCCATTCCTGCTTAAAGACAAAACCAAGATGAAATATCTTACACTGTTACATAGATACTTGTGTTAAATAATCTGCAATCTCAAAAGAATATATGCTACAGATTTGGATTCAAGACCTGGCCACGGTACCAAGGGAGCTTCTTGTCGTAACCGTGATGGTGTAAGTACGTCACCGTGTCCAACCACATCACGAATATCTGCGACATACATTTTCAAATCCTTTTATGTTGCATTACTTATTTCTTCATGTGTTTCCATTTTATGTAATAAAAAAAAAAAACAAGTGAGAAGTGTTACCAAGTAGGGAACTCCATAGAGCTTGAGAATCAAGAGTGGAGTAAAAATAGTGGAGGCATAGAAGAGAAAACCAAGCATTGTAGCCCAACAAATAGTTGAAGTCATCACCAATCTTCTCTCATTGGGTTGAAACAAGTCACTGTATGGATTGAAATGGGACCCACTTTTTCCAGGACTTCTATACCACTGAAATAAATCACAAATCAAATCAAACATAGCTTGCAATTGGATTATAAACAGATTATTTCATCTTTTTTACAGTTAGTTAATGAAAAATAACATGGAAATTAATGTCACATATTTAAGAATCAAAACCATTAAGGGATCATGCCGAATACCAACATAGCATGTTCGACTCAAAGTGAAAAATAAAATCACTATTCATATAATTGTAAATTTTGTATCGACCACATTCATTATATGGTTGGCAGTTGGAACCATGCATAATAGGGTCCATAAGTCTTTTTTTTTCTTTTTCTTTCGAAAGAGTGACAAAATAATAGTTTTGGCAAAGTGGCTAAAATAGTATTAATTTGCTTTCCCAAATAGGCTAATAACCCCCTCTATAATCCATTTTATTAGTACATCATGCATAGCATATACTAATAACAAATAAATAATTTTGCATAAACAAAAATAAAAGAGAGCGTGGAAATATTACCAAGTATAATGGGTATGCAAACATGGGGAAAGGGATTTTGTATCTCAAGAATTTGGTTGAGTAATCCAGCTTCTTGTATAACTTCTCACTCAACTGCAATTACGTTCAAAATAGAAAATTAATAATATCATTTGTATAATCAAGAAATTTAAATTAAATAACATCGGAACAATTACAAATTTTATTAGAAAATTAATAAAAGATTTGAACCATACCGGTACCCATGACTCATCTCTATCAACATGTCCATGGTTCTGATGGTGTGTTCTGTGACTGATTCGCCTGTTTGTACGCATTTTTAAATAATAAAAAAATTGTTATAAGTATTGATATATAAAGTTACGCTAATATATATAATGTTAATATTGAAGATATTTTGGGAAAATGAACTCGGATTTATTTCCAAGAACTGACCAGCCATGATATGGTACTAAAATTGATGAATGGAGTACATGTCCCACTACATTATTCAATGTAGTATTGTCAGAAAAACTTCCATGCCCACTGCAATAAAATAAAGAAATTCAATTATATATTAAAGTAATCAATTACTCAATTTACCACAAAAAAAAAAAAAAACACTGACTTATTTGAATAAGGTCTAGGTTAGTTCTTCCCCTAAATAATAGTACCAGTCAAATGCATTATGTTTTTAATTAAATAATCCAGTGTGACATATAAGTAGGTTCCTTTTGATTAGTATATACATCTATTCTCCCTAAAAAAGGTATGCGTCTTATTTTATTAGTATACATTTTGATATCTAGTGGTGATGCCATGACTATTTAAAGTAGAGAAAAATCAAATAGGGGACAAAAACTAGTAGAAAATAAAGGATCTCACCTAACTATAAACACGACTACGAGTGTGTAAATTAACGATAGATCCTATATCAAAGCGGAATTAATTAAAAAAAAAAAGACGAAAATGGAGAATGTAATAAAACTAATTACCAATCATGTCCTAGAACGAACAATGCCCAAAACATGGTCCCCTGAGCAATCCAGTACGCCGGCCAAAATACCAGGCTGTCGATGTAGACGGCGGCGACGAGCAAGGCGGCGACGGCGGCGACGTCCCAAACGACGTACGAGAACGACCGCCACGGATTCTTCACCCAGCAATGAGGCGGAATGGCAGCCCGGATATCTGCAATCCGGAAGGGCGGCGGCGCCGCCGGGTCGAATCTCTCCGGCGCCGCGGCTTTTCCGTTGCTAATCTCTCCACTCTTGGAGAGGCGGAGACCGGAGGAAACGGCCATTGTTTAACAAGCGTTGTGGAAGTAGTAGAAGAAATGTGTATGAGTGAGAGAGAGAGAGAGAATAGTGAAATGGGAGTGTATATATAGAGAGAGAGAAGGAGGGGAATGTATGTATGTATGTATATTCTTGCTAGGATTTGTGGAGGAGCGTTGGGCGAGTATAGGATATGAGCTTATTATAGAAATGGAAGTGCTTTCATATAGGGTTGTCATAGATCCAACTTTCAGTTCTATTTCTTATGATTTTTTATTGCTATTTGATTCTGATTTTAATTTCGGTGCTTAATTAGTAAAAAAAGGTAATAAGTTTGTCTGCAAAAGTATTCTCTATGTTTGGTTTTATTTCTCGATGTTTCGTTTTCTTTATAAAGAGACGACATTAATTAAGTGTGCAAAATCTTAGGTTAGTTTCATTGAATTTTATTTGCGCGTCGTGTATATATCCATCTACTAGGGTAAATTTTAATTTTCAAGTTTAATTATCACACACTTTGCATTAAGGTGTTTAAATTCTAAATTGTTATAGGTAGTCGTTAGTTAAACTTTGTGAATTAAATTAATATACGACATTGAATGCTCCCAACAAAGGAATATCCCTACTAGATATTTATTTTCTAGAATATTTCAGTCTTTTAAAAGAGAATTTACTATTTGGGGTTCAAAATCAAATTCCATAAAAATTGGTTGCGGAGTTGTGATTTTGCAAAGTCCATGAAATTATAAATAAGTACTTACAATATATTTATTCTCAAAAGCATACTCCAACTAATCAAATTCAAAAATAAACAAGAAAAATCAATCCATCAACAGATAATGAAATAATAAAATTTTATACAAAAAACGAGCAAGGGATTAAAACAATGCTCAAAAAAATTATAATCAACATTACTAAAATCCTCTTATTTAATATAAACAGTAATAATGTTTGTGATATATCTAGCTCATAAAAATTATATATACCTGTCAAATTTTTATTATTATATACAATCTATCATTCTGAATCTTAATTATTATTAATTCTTTCGTCAACAATTGTTGACTTTTCAAACAATCTATTTATCTTCATTTCAAAAAATTCCATGCAACAATTCTTTCCACACTAAATTTTAGTGGACTAATTAATAATGAGAACCTTGAACTCCATTTAAATTTATTATCTATTTATTACTTTAGATATCATTTAGAATGATTTAATTAAAATTTTATATATCAATTATATTTATCTAATTTTGGATTCTGTAAATAAGGTCATATTTTAAAAACTGATGAGTAACTATTCAAAGAATATCGAATCAAATGATAAGTAGTATAAAAATATATTGTCCTAATTTGAATTGTCTTGCTAAAATTTAGAATATAATTATGTTATATTGGAGCAACTCATTTTATTGAATTTTTCTTCATAAAATTCATAATAATTTATAGTTATTAGAAGACTAATTCGAAAAAGTATATGAATAACAACTTGTGGAATTACTAAGTGTCAAGTAGCGCTACTAATAAATTGAATCAAATGGAATACATTAATGTTTGATTTTACAAAATTATTATTGAAATTCAAAAATAATATTTGAACCTGTTTGATTCCATAGCAAATCAAGTTTCAATGAGCTGAGACGAATTCAAGTAATCATTATAATATCACAAATATTTTATTATTTTTTTCTTGTTGAGCTCCAATTGACTCCAAATCTTTTCAAAGCTTGTAATATATTCAAGTCTGTTTTTTTTTTTATATATGTTATTCAAATTGATTTGGAATTAACTTTTAATGAAATATATTGGATAGAGCACCAATTTAATTTGGAGTTTTTTAAACCTTTTTTAAGACTCTCGTCTCTCTATTTTAGATGACATTTTGTTTTTCTAGTTTCAGCTGGTGATCATTTTTAGCCCAAACACAAGCATGTGGATAACTACAAAATTATCCAAAAATTAGAAAAATTAAATTAAATTTTAAAAGGTAGTGATAATTATAGGATAATAATTATAAAAAAAAATGTTTACATCTGTTTTAATTGATCAATTAACATCACATTACTTCCATGAATTGAAAATTAATCTAATAGAAATACTAATTAGTTAGTGGGTTTTAGTTACTCTTAAGATTTTATTTAATTTTTTTAAATTTAGTAACAAATTAAGCCAAATTGTGTAGCCATTCATACCAGTGTTTTCATAAGCGGACTGGACCTGCTGGTTCAACCGAAAACCGGCATGAAAATCGGCCCAAATACACTCAATTAATCGTTTTTTTGGTTAAATTGAAATGAACCGGTCAAAAACCGGTTTATAACCGGGAACCGGAAAATCATTTTTTTTAATTACATCCACTTCTTATTTTGGGCTATGAAATAATAATCTTTTATCTTTGGGCTTCCAAATTGGGCATCAAAAGTTAAAAAAGAAACTAAAAGAAGTAAAGAAAATGACGATCCTTTGTGTGTTGGATCGAATGAATAATATAGAGAGATAAAACACGCAGTGGAATAAAAACAGAGAGGAGGAGTAGTGGAGAGGAAAGAAGAGATACTTCTGCAAATATAATTTTCTCACTCAATATAAGTAAATGCATAAATCCACAAATTCATAACTATAGCAATTAATTTAGGACTCTTTACACGACCCATCTTCCGAAATTAATCTGTAATGTTTGGCTGAGAGTTAGCTGAAGAGCCACATGGAAAGCTCTAGAAGTCTAGTTTCTAAAACTTCAAACAAATATTGATTTGGGCACTCCTACAAAAAGTTATATCCATTCTACTGAAGGGTGGTCGAACTGTCAACACAATTTAAATTAAGATTAAATTCCAACATTGTGCACCAACCATCCCCAAATTCCCAAACCAAAACTTCAAGTCCTTGCTTCGTGCAATTTCAAAAAAAATTCTTTCTAAACCCACTTGTTTCTTTTATAAATATGGATAATATTGAAAGTGAAGTGCATCATTTGGAAGACATCGAAGAAGGGGATGGAAAACGAATTGTGGCAAAAATGGTTGAAGGAGATGATGCGATATGATCATCAAAATTCAAAATATTTTACTTTGTCATTTTTTCTATCTTAAATTTTAATATTTAATATTTTAATTTTTAGTTTGAGACTTCATTATGGATTATGGGATATGTAGTTTGACATTTTTATGATTTTTTTGTATTTATTTTAATATGAATTATATAAATACATAACTTTTTTAATATAACATAAATAATATTAACAAAAAATAAACAAAAATTATTTTATCGATTGAATTGATTGTTCAACCAATCCAACCAGTTGGATCGACCGGTTGGACCGTCAACCGCATGCTTCGCTTTCACGGCCGCCAATGGGACACTTCACTTTTCAAATTTTTGTTGTTGTTCCCAAAAGACAGTACTGAAAGGGCAGCCCTATACTTTAAGGTAAATTAAATAATTTATTGAGAATGATAATTAAATATTTTAGGAGTAGGTCACCTATAAAAATAAGGGATCTATATTTGTTGCGTGTTATGATATCATATTTCGATAATTGATGCATGAAACTGTAATTGTAAATGGTCCCATCCTATATAAATCATGCATTTATGTGTCTCCATCTTAGATCCTAAGTTCTCTATTTTTTTCTTTATCAGTAGATTTTTTATTAAATCGTTTTATATATTTAATTTTATAAATGTATAGGAGAATTGGTTAGTTTTTTAAATATTATAACTAAAATTAATTAACATATATGAATTATCATTTGTTTTTTAGGAAATCTATATTATTTAGCATATCATTTAAATTAATTTGCAACGACACATTCACTATGTTTACTTTATTTTTTAAATTCAGTTATGTATTTATTTATTATTTTTCTTGACGATATAATTAAGTTCTTTATATTTTCAAAATAGATTGTTTGGTATTCTTGAAGAAAAAAAGATTGTGTGGTGAGGGAAAATAGACATTCAATCTTTTAAAATAGTTTCAACAAAACATGAGTTTTTACAAAATTAACATTGGTAAAAAAGTTTAACAGATAAAAAGGTAAGATAAATATAACGGTCAAGATTTAAACAGTGAAGATCTAATGGTTGCAAGTTCAAATGTATCAATACAATGAGTGTATAGTACATTTAAATATAAAAAAATGCATTAAGTGTTTTACAAAAAAAAAAAAAAAAAAAGCCTGTAAAGATAATTAAGAGGGATGTTTTGCTAAACTTAATTAGTTTGATTTTCAAAACTAAATATATGTTTTATCTTTTCTTTAAAGAATTATGATAAATAAAATAATGGAACATATAAAAAATTAATAATAACTATTGTGTAATTTAAACGTTGATTTTAAAGAAGTGTTGAAAATAAGATCTTATTCTACAGAAAACATATAATAAGCTTCTGACATATGTTTAAAGATGAAATATATTCTTATTTAAAAAAATTATCAATCAGCTTGAAGAGCTAATGAACTATTACACATTATAAGATTTTTCCTATGTTTGTGTTCCTTTTTGGACATATAAAATATACAGTCCATTTTTTTATATATCTAATATTTATATAGTTCGTTTACTCTTATATTCCAATTCAATTTAATTATTTTAGTTTTGAAAATATAAAAAACATTAATATTGATCAATTCAATTGATTTTTCAACAAGGTATAGCCAAAGTTTTAACTCGAATGCAAAAGGATGCATTTGCATTTCAGATGAAATACATAATTTGGGTGCAATTTGAATTTCTCTTTGATGAAATGTACAATTTGATAAGTCCAAAGATATTTTAAATTTTAGCTATAAAAAAATGTCTTTGCTTGACATATGCGGAATGAAATTACAATTGACCCCTTTACCAAAACAGGACAAAAGAGGGGGGGGGGGGTGGAGGAAGGGGGCAAATCCAAAAGATCTGAGTGGTCAGATCTGTGCGTGTACAGAAGGCGAGCTGGTTCTGACTTGATCCACCAAATATGGGCCATTGGACCAACCCACTCACACCGCCAAGATAGAATGATAGCGACCCTTATCCCACGGCCCGGTCCACTAGGATTGGGTTAACAACCGTTACCCGAGTCAACCCGTGGGTCAACTTATTATATATAATAATATTGATATATATAAGGTAAAACGAATTTACATGTTATATATATATATAATGATTAATTTAAAAAATTATAATCAAGTAAATAATACTTTTAATTTATTCTAATCATGTAATATTTTTATGTATATCATATAATATTTTTATAATTTTGATAAGTAATATCATGTAATATTAAATTGTCTGTGTATTAGGTAATATTTTTAAGTGTATGATGCAATACTTTTGAGAAATAATAATTTGACAGGTAATAATATACAACATAAGTATATGATACAAAATTATTACATATTATAAGTTGACTCGTGCTTTGACCTGATCCAACATATTGTTGCAGGGTACGACGGTCATACCCAAGACTTGCTCTTCTTTAAACTAACTTTTTTACAATATGAAAGAACTTGAAATCTATTTATTTGAAATTTTATATTGTAAATCCGACCATCCAATTACAACCTTAAAGTAACCATGAAATTCTTGGTTATTATTTGTCATCATTCATTTATATGTTGAAGATCGATTTAAGGTTGATGTGGATTTGAGAGGTGGATTAATGAGGCAGGGCCCAATAAATAATTGGTTAGGTTTTACAGGTAATCAATCATGCCATGTTTAAGTCGAATTAGAATACTGCAGGTAGACATAAATAAAAGCCCAAGTGAGCAATAAAAGTAGTTAAAAGAAGATTATCAACTCCATCGTTGCATAATTAGTATATTTACAAGTTACGTATAAAATTATATCAACAGTTTAGATAATTCGATACCACTTATTTAAGAATGTTAATTAAACAAAATTGAGGTTTTATGGATGTCTAATGTCTAATTTCGACATGTATGAAAATGAACTATATATTCACTATAGTCTGTCAATTGACTACGTAATTACATCTGTCAAATAAAAACAATACTTTTGTAAGAGAATGCATGGAATATTACTGTATCTAAAAATAATTTATGCATTTGATAAAATTTCTCTAACTCTTTTTTTAAGGTATTGTGTTTCCCAGATTCGTTTTTTATTTAATAGGTTTATAGTGCTAAAATTGTTTTCATTTCTCAGTATGAATGTATATAGTTTTGTTAGATAATATTATTCTATTGATAATTAACAATCTTCACACACAAATATATTTTTATGAATAGTTATAATTTGTTTTAATATACTATATGAGTGAAACAAAAGTTTTAAAATTCGGTTATCCAAACATATCTTTAAATTTAATATATACTAATAAAAGAAAACAATATCGATCTGAGGACATAAGTCACTTGTTGATTTGATTTCTCTCACAAACTTGGAATTTACTTCAATTATGTCTAAATTAATCTTATATCAATTAATGTTGAATTAAATAAATTATTAATTTCCCATCGTTCTATAATACATATTAACTTGCTTTCTTTATGTTGAAATAGAAAAGAAATATGATTTAATAGTTTATTCAATAACATTATCTCATTTATTATATATAAATATATAATTAAATTAAAACACATTAAATAAGGAAAATCAAGTTTCAAGTGCAATCACGATTTTATATTTAATGTGAAAATGCAATATCATGAAAAGAAAATAGTCATGCATATAATATATCAAATATTATATATAAAGATTTCCTTCTTATAAATCAAAATTATTTTTTAAATATCATATTTCTTACTCAAAATGTATTATACTTTTATATTAATTTAAAAAAAATATTTGTTTCGATAAATACCGTATATAACAAAAGGTATATATATATATATATATATATATATATATATATATATATATATATATATATATATATATATATCCTACTGCAATTAATAATTACAACGGCCAACTCTTCTTCGTCAAAATATTAATATTTGACAATATTCATGATTTTTTTTCTAGCCAACAAAAACTATTTCCAAAAATCTCTATCATTAAAGTACATACACACATTAAAGGAAAAATATGACTCGTCCACTCCATACCATGAAAAATCATATCATTTCGTTTTCACCTAAACTAACAAAATTAAGTAGTTTCATCTATATCAACCATATGATTTTGTTTAAATACTCACTATGGACAATTTTTAATATGTCCACCGATAATGTGTAATTATCTCATCCCCTCATTATATGAAAAGTAAAATTAATAGATGTTATCTTAAATCAACTATGATTATTTCAGTGTGATTAGATTAAAGAATAGACGCTTCTCCAGCTCTTGCAAGAATTGTATGGGAGTCGTCCCCGGAGGAACTTCCCGAATGACCGTACCAAGGAATTCTACCGTACTCCGTGAATTTTTGACACATCAACCGTTGGCACATATTAATGTGCCCACAATAAGTAGGTGAGCAGGACTGATCAACCATACTATAAAAAGAATTGATTGTTCCACGAAAACATTCAAATGTAATTGACAAGTTGCTAATTTTTGGGGTTAATTCATTGGATATTATTGATAATTTAGCTTCTCACGTAATTTTGCTTCTCTTTTTCTCTTCAAATTGAGTACCTCACACAAGAACAAACACCACCCCCCAAGAAAAAAGCTACTATAAAGAATATACATTACAGTCAATTCAAGATTCTTCAAATAAAGCAATTTGAGGACGAATCGATCCCAATATGTGAGTTGAAACCAATAAATAAACCACGTCACCCATTATGGCCAGAAAATAATAGAAACCCACTAATTAAAATGTATGCACCATTCACATGCAATTATCTTGAAAATTTGTTGGAATTTGTCTTCAAAGTTATAAAAATTTATATTTGTTGATACTTTCCATATAATCAAGATACATTATACGTCGTCGATGGACATATCGACGACATATTAAAAGTTTGCAATAGTGATTATTTTATCATTTTTTTCTTATATTTTTAGTTTCGATTCCAGAACTTAATTTTAAAATTTCTCAACAAAAATTTTAACTTATTTCTCAATATAAGCAGTATAAGCTTCAAATTAGTTTGACTTATCAATTAAGACAAAATTACATTTTTTTTTTCATTTTTTTCTATTTATATTTATAGTTTATTTATATTTTGGATAAATTAAAATTTATTTTAATTTATTTAAAATATAAATACATATTGAAATATAAATAAAAATAAATGAATTTTTATCTTAAATTGAAAAGTCAACTAATTTGAAGCCTTAAATTAAAAAATAAGATTAAATAGAATCCCTTATTTAGAAATTTCATCCAAAAGTTTATTTAACAGTTACCACTACAAGAAATGTTAGATGAGATGATATTAAGGAAAGTTTCATCAACCAAAGAAAACTATTAAAGAAAAAAATATTCTTTTTCAATAAAGTATTCGCTTTTATGTAATTCTTTTTTATTTTTTGGAAAGTCTTTTTTATTTTTTAAAGTCTTTTTGGCATATTTGGTTGATCTACTTAAATCACACGAAATTAATAGGACTTTGCTAATATATCAATATATATGTATAATGATATAATGTCACGTACCTATTTAAGATTGCTAAAATATCCATTATGAACAACTTTTAATATGTCCATTGATGACGTGTAATAATCACATCCCCTCATTATAAAAAAAATAAAATTAATAGAGATTTTAAATTTTTAACTTATCAACCGTTAACACATCTTAATATGGCCACGATAGATATGATAGCAAAGCTGACCAACTTAAGCAATAATATGATTCAAATAAAAATCTTTCTTTTGTAGACCATTAAACTACTGTAATTAACGAAATATGTGTGTTAAAAAATTATAATTAAATTAAGTTAGTAAAATTAAAAAAAAACCTATTATTTAGACAAGAAAATATATTTATTATTTTATGCAATACACATTATCTAATTTAACATTAAATATAACACAATCTCATTAATATATAATCTAATTATTGAAATATATGATGTATTAATAAAAGAGTATAAATATATTTTTATTTATTATTTAAAAAAATTATATATTGTTATATTTATTATATTATTCAACCCTCAAATTTTCTTTTCAATCAAATGATAAAAAATATGAAAGTCAAAACTCTCAAATATATTTCATAGTTTATTTAAAACACATATTCGCAAAAAATTATTAATCAACAAGTTTGAAAACTATGAATAATTAATCTTACACAATCAACCCACACTTTTTTTGTTTTTATTTATTTAAATTTTTCTCAAAAAAAATTTAATTAATCAAATTTCAAATTAAAAAAATCATTTCTATATTTGAAGTTTAGCATGTGTTGTTTTAACAAATTTTGTTAAAATTTATATATTATTTACTAACATATAATACCAAGATTAAATTTAATATTATTAATTAGCCATATTAATTCATTTTATATGTATAAAGATTACCTTGATTTTTCACATTCAAAAATAAAGTAAAATTGGACGTAGAATGAAATTTTCGGTTTGTACTTAAAATTCCCCATAAAGTATCTTAATAATACTAGTATGTGTTCAACTAATTTTTACATGAAACTGTTGCGATCCAAAAACTTAGTATAGCTCACATCAAAATTCATATGGTGACAATGATGTTATGTATTAACCTTAAAGTCTAGAAAAGAAAATATTATTTGAAAATGAAAGGATAAAAGAAAAGAAAATATGAAGAGTGATTCAGTTCAAACAATATATATATATATATATATGTGTGTGTGTGTGTGTGTGGTCCATTATTCAATAATAAATAAGGTTGTAATGATATATACACTTGATGAGTAGACGCGTGCAAGAGTGCTAAAAAAATGATTTTAATGGTTGTAATAAGAGCTTATCTTAACACTTTTATAAAAGTTCACGTGTGCCCTTGTCCCACCTTCAACATATATTTTTCTTATTATGATGATTTTTTTAATAGTTTTATTTTTATTTTTTTCAAACTTTGATGAGATCATGTCACATTGCCCATATTCAATTTATTTTATTTTATTATGAAATCAAAATCCATCCTAAACATTTGAAGGACCTATGAAATAAATGAATAAATAAATTTTAGTCTCTTAGCTTTAATAGATAAACAAAATTGTTTAGTAGAAATTTATCCTTGTTTTCTTAGATAAAATATCATTAATTAATTTTTCATATCAAGTTCTGACCAAAAAATTCAAAATGATAGAATATTGATCTATTTAATTTTTCATTTTCAAAGATACAATTTTTTTTTAAGTGCCCGATATTATTAGGGTGGACGAAAGTGAATATAGATGGTTGTACTCCACGTATAATACAGGTCAGTGGCATCTTCAGGGATCATCGCGGGCAACACTGATGTTTTTTTTGTCTTATTATGGTATTGATTATGTTCCATATTCGAAGATGGTAGTTGTCAGAGTGGATGAAAGTGAACACGGATAGCTGTGCAGAATAATCTCCAGGTAAAATGCATGCGAGTGGTGTCTTCAGGGATTATCGCAGGCAATGCCGATATTGTCTTTTGTTTTATTGTGATATTGGTTATGCTCTGTAAACGGAGATGGTGGCTGCTACGTTTGTCATTGAGACAACTTCTGTAAAGATCAAAGATGTTTCTGGTTGTAGCCGAATTCTTCTTTTGTTGTGACTTTTCAATAAATTCCACCCTATATGTGATGGTTACACCTAAAATCTTGTCATGTGTGCATTTTGTTCTATCATTTTTAATAAAAAAGATCCTAGAATATGATGGCATTACCATCACAAGTAGAGTGGAATTAGCCTGACTTTTCTTGCCACTAAGTCGCTTAATATGCATTGGTACTTTCGAAATAGATGAACGGTGTGCGACATATATTTGTAAAACTTGGGCAAGCACCAGTATATCATGGAGGCAACTATCTTTATGGGTTAATGAAATGAAATAACATAAACATATTGATGTTTGATTAAATTTATTTACATGTACACCATCAAATGTTATAATTGACGAGGAACTTTAAAATATAGTTTATCTTACCTTTAATATGGAATTATGATATAACTAAGAGCAACTTTTTATCCCCCAATGGTGCGCCTCTCTTGACACTTCTTTGGAGCTTTCTACAGTGTGAAGAGCCATATATAACATCAAAATGTTTATGCGCCAATTTTTTTTTTTTCCTTCTTTAAGTTTAAATATTTGGAATGATAATTTTGTAATATAGTTTTTGACTAATTTATGTTTAATAAAACATTGAGATATCATTCATTTTCCAACCTGAAAGGTAAAATACAAGTTTTTCCCATTAAAAAAATCTACATACAGATCTAATATTTGGATGTGAGTATGTGACATCTAAAGATGTTTAATAATGAGATGGTCTTTTCCAATAAATAATGAACCATAAATATTTGAGAAGTATCCAAAACATAATTGGTAGGTCATTTTCCTTGTACTATAAGATTTCATTTCTTTATGATTTCTAATTATTTGTTGAGAGAGAGAGAAGAAAAACACACTGTTTGATATCAGAAAAACCAAGATGCATTATCACCGTCACTAAAATATCGACTTTTGTTTTGAAAAGTTCATATGTTTATAAATTTGTTTAAAAAAAATCTCTAAACTATCAAATTTGGTTTAAAACCTATCTAAACTTAAAATGTTCCAGGAAATATAAAAAACTCTATATTTTCCTATAAAGTTTATTGATCGCCAATTTTTTTTTTTTTTTTAAATAAGAAAATTTACACCCCTGTATTAGCATTTTTCTTTTTGTCCATGCAATCGATAATTGTAACAACAAATTCGGATTTTTAACTTGATCACTTATATTTCAACATGACAATTACCTGACTTAACCCAAAGTAATTGATATTGATACATCACATCGAATCATACATTCTCTGTTTCCTAGGAAGAGAAGGAGAGACTAAGGAGCCGATAAACCTTAAGCTTTACATATGCCTTTTCAAGGACTCAATCAGTATTAGTCAGTAAAATTATCATATACTTTACAGCATTGCTGGGAACAAAAAAAAAATAAAAAAAAATTTGCAGATATAATTGATGCAGAAGTTATTTTGTCAAAAACATAGCTGATGTAAAACTTAATAGGTCAACACACAAAACCACAATAATATTTTCTTGTTTTAAAGAGTCCCACTAAACATATTAGTTTTAGATAGAAATTTATAATTTATGAACATTTTGAAACAAATCTCTATGGACTCTTGAGAGCAAATTTACAGTTCAAACTTCAAAACAATGATAGTTTAAGATCCTAGTGATGCATTTGCCTTAGGAAAATTGCTCATAATATTGTTTACACCAACTAATGTTTCCTTGCCATTTTTTGGCTGCAAGAGATGTGGGGAAGAAGACCTCCCAAGAAAGACCACTGAATTCTATACACAGTAAAGAAGCAGATAGGACAAAGCAAATTTCACGAAAAGAGCACGAGATTTATTATTGTTCCTCAATTCTGAGTGCCCTTCGAATCCAGGGTGTGTATTTCGTACATTGAGATGTTAGCGCTCGTAAATTTCTTTTCGACAAGTTCAGCATGAAAGAAGGTCACTTGAACTGCATTTGTCTTGCTTGTATTATAATGAGCATTGCATGTTGTGACGTTAGTAATTAAGGATTGGAAGCTTACTATGTAACAATGTGAAGCTATCGATCACATGAGCTTGTAACGCTTCTCCTGGACACCTGTAACTCCCATTTGTATTTCTATTATTGTGTGAAGTGGCATCTGCATATTACACAATAAAAACATATTAAACATTTTGAGAAACAATGCAGTTTCAGATTCATGATAGAAATGGCTGCTTTGTTTCCATAGATTGCACTATAAAAGTCGATATTTCTTCTTGCAGCTTCTTTAGATCTTAGATGACTAAATGTCATCCACAAAGAAGTGTAAATCAGAAATATTTTGACAGATTTTCAAGATAGAATCATATAGATGTCACGAGCATAATATTATAATTCGATTATGTCTCTGAATATATTACCTCTATGTGGGGAATCTCTTTCAATGGCCTATCAGCAAAATAAGCATACAAAGCCCTCAACACAGCCTATAAAATTCCACATAGAACATTTGGAATCTGAACAATGATGCATTTTGGAAAAAATTAAGGAACGTGATAAACGTATAACCTGGTGAGATATCACCACAACAGGAGCTCTTTGTCGTTCGAGCTCAATAATCACAGGCTCCAGCCTGAGAAGAGAAGAAATGGAAATAAGAAATTTCAAACATTGTGAAGCTTAAGCTTTATCCAAAGTAAAAAGCCTACATAAACTTTGAAACATATACCTTTGTATCACATCAAGGTAAGACTCTCCACGAGGATACCTGTACCTCAATTTGTCCTTTTTACGTGATCTGTGGTTTATACAATAAAATTAAACACTACAAAAGTGAACTAGAAAAACAAATGAAAAAGGAACAAGAAAATGGGGGTCAGAAAGGTGAGTAATGTAACTATATCTAACTCATGTCATGAAAAGAAAAAAACACCTCGAAGCTACAACAAAGAGAAGTATTGAAAGCAAATAACACGAACAATTTCTATTATGTTGTTATTTAGTTTATCAAGAAATGAGTAACCTAGATCAGGAAAAGTCTGCTCAATTTTTCCAGGTACTGTCAAAGTCTCATACCATTATGGGATCAAACTTGATGAATTTGAGGATAAAAATGACTAAAACCTTTTGAAATGCAACAGATAAACTTTAACTTCACTATTGTAACTTCAAGTAATTGAAAATCTCAGTAAAATTATTCCATCAATAACCTGTGTAGTTGATCGAGTCAAGTTGATGTCCTACACGGTTATTATAACCATGGGATATAATGGTTATAGGTGGAACAATATGAATATATTCATTTTCCCAATTATAATTTATTAGGTGATAAATGCACTAAACCTCAAACAAGCTAACAGCATCTCACAATGCCATCCAGTTCCAAGCCACCAGACAGAGCCCTGGTTGGTACCAGATATCATGTTTTGGATTTTTGCCAAAAGAATGTCTGGTTGGCCCCATCTCACAACAATCATAGGTGTAGTAAAAGCTATGCACATTATGGCTACATTTCTTTCTGAACTAGGGGAAAAAGTTGTGGCCAAAGATGAAGAAAGGTAATGTTTAATTATATGAAGAGTATATTCTTTTTATATTTAAATATGACAACTAGTATGATTAAACTCCCAAAGAGGTTAGTTTCATGCATATCTTCAAAGAGAGAGATTAACCATCAATTATACTATTTTGTATATTACTACATACAAAATAGATACAAAAGATATAAAGAAAGGAAGAAACTATAAGAACTGAAGCATACTCGGACTCATCGGGCATATTTTTCTTTATTTCTTCATATGACATCCCATCGCATACACCAGCATTAATTTCGTCCAGCGCACGCCATTGTATCTTCAAATATTACAATAGAATATGAATTCAGCTATCAGTCAAGGAAGGTTGGCAATCGATTAGACTTTGTATGGTGAAGTAAAGATTTCGACTATAACAACCTTGGGGAATCCAACAATTGAACTTGCTGTTAAAATTGTTCTCTGCAACGTGCTAGTCCATATCTAATCACCAGAGAAATAAAGAGTATAATCATTGAACTCCATCAGAACATTTGCAGATATTAGTAAATAGTCTATAGTAAGGCATTTCATGTAATTTAGGTGAAATGTTGGACACAATTACCATCAGATATAGGCAAAGAGCAACTCATGCTAAACAGTAAGACTACGTAATTGAAAATAAACTAGCAGCACTTATGAGAAATGATTAATTTAGAGCCATGTCAAGTTTTAGCAGCGACTCCTTATCACCTTACCAGAAGAGGTACACAAACTCCGCAGTGAAACAAGAAAAAATGACTTTTTTCTAATAGACTTGACCTTTTTCCTTCTGTTAGGATAAGCAAAAATATTTGAAACAGATGATCCTACTCAAGTTCCGTTATTTCTGTTTATATGGCATATATGTCAATATTAAACCCAGATTCATATCAAGATCACAAAAAACACTAAAGTAGCACTGACTAAAAAAAATGGAACATAATTTTCACAACCAAATTAAATTGGAGAAACTTACAGAAGCAGCTCTTTCATTTTTCAGTCGTTTTTCAACAAAATTTGCAAGTTTCTTCGCGTAAAGCTCACCAGAATCACTGCCAAAAGAAAATTAGAACATGAATAACAAAATAAGCGGTGCTTGCATCAATTATTTTACAGAAACCAGATGATACACTATGTTCTTATAACTGTAGATAAACTCAAAACACGGTTGCTTCCATGAAAAGATTTTCAGCTCCATGCACATGCAAGTCCATATTCTAAATCTGGGATGTGATACCAAGTTCTCAAAGAAAGGTATACTACCTATACTTTTTTAATGGACCAGGATATCACTAACTCCCCATTCTCAATAAACCATGAACTATTTCTTCAACATAACTAGATGCAAAGAACCCAATCATTTTAACAAGGCTTTGGATGCCAATATTAATTTTATGATAAAATAGCTCTCAGATTTATTTGGGCACTTCTCTTTAAAATAGTAGCTACTGTCAAAAGAATAAGTCAAGTCTGGTTATTAAGTCTTTAGAATGCAAGGAAGCTAACTTTTCATCATAATCCAGATAACAAATGAGAGTCAGTTGTATACAATTAGGAAGACAAGCAAATGGAGTAAACAATGTATGCACAATCCACATGTCAGAGAACCTTATCACACTGTCACCGCCAATCCGACCTCTGACATTGTCTAGGCTCTCTCCATGCCTGGTAAGAAAAATTGGACGGGGAGTCAGATGTGTATTCACCTGAAATATAATACACAGCGCCATTAGCAGTCACATCTTGTAAGTGGTAATCTGTAAAGGCTAAGTAGTTAAGTTAGGTGACAACAATAACATACTCGCATGGCATGTACCCCAATCCATACAACATGTCATATAAGAAAGATCAGCACATTTCGGAGAAACAAATACATATATCTATTGTGGTCAGATAGAAAACACAAGCCATATCCCTATGAAAGATCAATTACATCATACCAAGAAGAATACAATGCGTCCAGGAAGATAGCCACTAATGTTGTTCACCTGTTTCATAAAACACCAGGGCGGTTATGAGACTATCATTTAGTATCTGAATCTGAAATTGAAGAATTAAGAAAAGCAAAGAGAGTCTACTCGTTTAATAAAATGCCAAGCCGTAAAATGATCTAAAAGAGCCACATAAACAGGAGAGGAATGACCATACAGATGACTTTTTTTTGTCTAATTATGGATAGCACATCTTGCCACGAAACCCCAAAGTGACTTACAAGTGAACATGGAAGCAAAAGGAGGATATTAGTATCTTGCTGAGCTGTTCTCCCATAAGACTTTCAAAAACCCACAACAGTATTGCTTTGAACAATAATCTCTGACCCCTTCTTCATCCTTATAGCTAGGCAATCTATGGCGCATTTTATGATATTTAGATTTATTTAGATATTTCCAAAATAAAATTCCCGATAAAAATCCAAGTTGATGTGCATACTGCAATACAGTGACAGCTTCATAACTTGAGGGGAGCCAGGGCAGATAAAGATTTCCTTAACTGACTTAATATATCGAACCACTGTCAAAAAGTGCAGCATTCCATATGTTTAGTCATGGAGGTGTCATTTTGAGCAAAATAAAAGGGTGCACTGGTAAAAGGGGAAAAATTAAGAAAGTAATCAGCATTCCATGTTGGTGCTAATCCCAATCTATGTGAGTGAAAATTCATCAAGAGAATGCTTTATCGAAATTTATATGATTTACTGTTCCCCAACCACTGCACTCCATTCAGAATAATAAATCATATAAATCTTGAATGGAGTGCAGAGGTTTAAACCTTTCCATTCATTTACACTCCCAGCACCAAATTCATGAACCATGATTATATGTCAATAAGTAGAACAACCATTCAACTTCTTCAGTCTTCACTAACAGTCTCACACCTATTACCCAATTGGCACCTATAAACTACTTCTAAAACCAGCACTCAAATTCCACATCTGCCCTGTGACCCAGACACCACCAACCCATGCCTTTTGTCACCCCAAGTCCAACTCAGCCCCACTCACAGTGCTTAATGTACTCCACCCATCCCCAGCCATAAAGCACCCTCTATAATTAATAAGTCAAACTGAGACATAAGGAGATGACCTTGGAGCAATGTCACAACAAAAGTCTGCTATCCTCCACTGGTAGCTTTTGTTTCACTGACCTTATGACAGCATCCTCCATTGGAGGTTAGAAATTTCACAAAATATTAGTCCATCATGGGAGTTCTAATCAAAGGCCATACATAAGGGTTTATAATATTAGTAGATATTCAGTAACTGTGTTTCTAGCCGTTATATGACTGATGCTAATAACGGAACCACAATCACAAAGTGGCTAAAATTTATGGGTCATCTTAAGATCTGGACAGATCTTATTCTTAACAAAGATCATCAAACATATAAAATCCAAATGTCATTAGTTACACTATAATAAGGTTATTTTCTCTAGTCAGGGCAAGTAGATCATGCAGAAGAAACCTTGCATAAGAGCATTTAGTTTATCATCTTCTAGAGGAAATATATAGTATAGTCAACTTCTACAGAAAATTAGGTACCATTGGTCAAATACAGATGAGCAATGAAATAAATAGATAAACATGCAATAACAGAGAGGGCTTTACTTGTATTTGTCCACCTTTGCCAGTGACCATATCAATCATTTTGATATAAGAGCCTTCTTCTACTGGCTCATAGACCTGAACAAAAGGAACACTACCCATAAACCATGATTTCTCCGCAGCATTCGTAATAGAGAATTAGTTAGGTATCTTAAAAGTCAAAAGTATGTCCAAAGATCTACCTTTTCATAATTATCCAGTCGGCCCTTAAAGTCATTATACCCTGCTTCAAAATCTGGCCTGAAATAGATCATGAATCACAATGTAATAGTGATGTTCAAAAATACAAAAGGTAATCTTCTTGCAGCATACTCTTCTGCATAGTCCGGACTTTGTTGAACTTTGAGACGTATATTCCTCTCAATTATTTTCTGATCATTGCATATTGTCTCTAGAAAGATAATCTGTGAGTAAAAACAATCATCATAAATCAGATATTTAGTGGGAAAAATAATAAAAAATAAAACCAAATCATAGAACATATATCAACTCTAATACGCTACACAGGGACATCTAACATAAATGCCACATGATTGAAGGCAAGGGTAACATGGTGTATGGAAAACCTCACCAGACCTGTAAATCATAAAATGGTTTGCATTAAATTTACCCTGTACATAGCTGGCCCCAAAAAATCAAGTGATTCAGCCTACAACTTCTTCATGAACAGGATACTCAGAGTGAATAAGTTTGAAACGCCATGATTCCAATATGATATAGAGCATAGATAAATACTAAACATCTAGGCTGAAGTGCTATAATCTTTTTTAGTATTATTCAATTTAAACTACATTGCTTTTAGTTGAAAGTTCAAAACTTTCCTTGGGAATATTACTTAATACTTATGAATTAAATGTCAGGTCATTTTGTCTTTTTTTGAAATTTTATAGAGCTATTAACTATAATGTGATATCTTAGACATTTACTTAGATATAGAAGATATATTATAAAATGAATGTGCAATAGCATACTCAAACACATCATGTGTACTTTCGTAAAGTGCATTCAGAAAGATTAAGCAGTCACCCATTTTATACAGAGATCATATTAGCATGCTAGGGCCAAACCATGTCATGATAAGTAGAAAGCAATAGAATTAATTTGAATTGATCCATTTGGCTCTAAAGCCTAAAATAACCTTAGTTATCATTCCCTGAGACTGAGATCTTCACTCCAATCCAACTTGATCTGCACCACAATAATCACAAAATATGTGGTGTGGATATAGTGTATTTGTGTATTTGGCCCCTTCTCCATGCTCCCAACCTCATTCCACCACCCCCGAATACCGAGAAACAAAAGACACAAAAAGAACGCCAGTCCATGCTAGGTCATGCAGCCCAAGATCACACTGTTGCTCAACAATGATAACAGACATTTTGAAAGGCTAGGGTCCACTCTTTTTCTAAGTTTTTCAGATTATCTATGATTTTGAGCAGCAGTAAATGAATGCTGCAATACAAATCTCTTTCATGAAAAACATATTAAACACATCATACTATTTCTACATGCAACACAATTGATTGCAATTGACTTGACAGATAGTGATAATTAACAAAAGTATCGATACATGATGATCCAATGAGAACAAAGCAACCAAAATTCAACAATCTACCTTGCACTTGCCTTCAGCCAATCTCATAAGCATGTTCCTTCTTTTTCTGGTACTGTTTGTAGCATCAAATATCCCAACCTAAACATAACTAAAAATACATTACAGAAAGATCAGATATACAGGCCCACTAATACAAAATGAATATACTCACCTGGCCACCCTCTTGCATCCATGATATCATATCCTCCATTGCAAGTGCTGCTACCTAGTAGCAGGTCATGAATTAAAACTATGCGCAAGGAAAAGGGTCAATACAGATTACAAATTACAATATTAAAACAAAATGAAGAAATAGAAGTTCGCGTATTCCACTGTCATTGTACTCAAATATGAATAATATAAAATATACTATCTGATATGACTAGATCCAGAAGGCAATGTTAAAAACGAAGCACAAGCACATTTTTCAAAATACGATACGATATTTTTTATGGCAATATTTTAGTGACCTTATTTACTAACTACATTCCTTGGAGCTTAAGGGAAATCTTTGTACTCTCCACAACTATTTCTTAAGTAGGATTTTTACGAAACATAATAAGATGTTTAAGCTGGTAGCTTCTCTGGTAGGAAGGCCTTAGAATTTTGACCACTGCATCATCAAGCCCAAACAAAGTAAGAATGCTCAGGCACAAGTTATATAGTTACAGGTTGTGAGAAGATGCGCTTTTAGTTCTGTTATCATGTAACACAGAGCCCGAGGAGTGGGGTATCATATGGCATATTCTTGTTTTCAACATTATTTATAGAATATAGGCAGTGTGGAATAATGCAACAAAATGAGCTGAAACTTCGAAAATTGAAACCTAAGTTATGGACATGCCACACTGGGAGGTTAAGCAACAATTACAAAAAGAGTCAAAGAGTGACAATTTCTAACAGTATCTTTCAGCAACCACATTATCAAGCAGGAAAGAAAATTCCAGGAGAAATCACATAACTCAATCAAGAATATGGTGACGATATTCCTCTTGAAAAAATATAAGCAAATCTTACACTTAAAATCACTGATCCATTAATTCAAGTATAAAGTTCTAAAAATTGTCTAATAGATAAGTTTACCTCATTACGTGCTTCTATGCCTTCTGGATTGTCACCTCGGAAAAAATCAGCTGTCTGCATCCAGAAGTATGTATATACAGGGATCCACATCATTAACAAGTTCAGTTCATTTCATAAAGTAAAGAGACATGCTATTACAGATCAACAAGTTCTGTACGGCAAAATGATTGGCCCAACACCATTTAAGTCATATGCCCAAAGTCTAATCCATCACTTCGTGACATCACATGATACATAAATTTAGTTATAGTAAGTTGATGCAAAAAATTTAGATTAGTGCGGTGTCCAAAGGAACATGGGAAATGGAATTAATTATTAGCAGACTCACTCCCGCTCACTTTCAGGAAATATGCAAGCAAACCATACCATTAAGTAATTGTGCATGATTTTGCTTTATTGACACAATCTATAGGATGAAAAAAGTATGCCTGGTTGACAAGAAGTACTGAAAAAGAGCCAAATTGAAGACACAACCAAATTGGGGGGGGGGGGGGGGAATTCCTTATTTAACCGAAAAGTAATGTTTGACGAGAGGAAACCGGAACTGCTGATATGGTGTTTAGAATGATATGAATTTATCTGCTTTCATACAATAATAAACAGATAATCCTGAAACCAAATCTGCTTCATGTGGCATTCCAACAAAAAAAAGAGGAAGAATAGTTGTAACCAACTGATATTACCTGGTTAACTCCATGCTTTAGCCTTCGATACTGCAAACAAAATACACAATAATGCTGATTTCTTTCCACATAATACCAGAAGAAGAATAAACAGCAATAACAATACAACATCAATTACCTTCCCAACATTGAAGTGTTTGGTGTCATGACCTAACCAACGAAGATAACGTGTAAGTTTAGCTGCAGTGAAAGTTTTGCCACGTGCAGGTAACCCAACCTGCAACAGGCACAAAATTGAACACGAAAATGAGAAATTGAATCATACAGTTCAAACATGGCACAGAATGAGATCTTCCTGGATTTTTTACATTGTTGAGGTATCCTAGATATTATACAATATCATATCAAGATCTAACAAAAGATAAAGCGGAACTTATGTAGGGTATGGAAGTACCAAGACAATAGCTAGATGTCGATCCTCCTTGGGTCCAAGCATCTGGTCAGCTACAGCTGCAGCTGCAACAGCTCCCGCAGCCGCTGGCATAGAGTTCTAGAAAAGCAAATCAAGTAATCTAATAAGAGGATCTATTGCAATGGGAGTATACATGTTCAGCTTCAGCATTCTCCAGATCGAATAATATAGATCCCCCTCAAACCTTGCATTCTGAATCAAGTTTGAGATCAACGGCGAAAGTTGATGTACTTGCTGATTTTACTAGTCTAGGGGATCCAACTCCCCTATCCACAAAGAGTCCTCTGTGTCCTTCTTGTTTCTGCATCGCTGAAAAGGTTCCAACTGATTTTGACTCAACCATGCCAGATCCTGACGACAACTTTGTTGTGTCTGGGACAATCACTTCCATCCCCTGATAAAAAGTTATCACCACGGAGTCCATATAGAAAGGAAGACATATATAGCAAATGAGGAAAAAGAAACAACGGGCTAGAACCAAGTTCCAATGGAAGTAATACATGGTTACATCAAGGCTAGAACAAAGTTCTAGTGGAACCATTACAAAGGTATATCCCAATATCACAAGTCTATGCTTTACAATGCCATAAAAATGGTCCACAAACCGATCATTGATCAGAAATGTATCCCAATGTTTAAAGTTATTTCTGTTGTTATGGGGAAACAAATATGTTTCAGTAGTGGGATTGGGAAACAAGTAGGAAACAATAATGTGTTAAATGATGTTGTTGGGAAAAAATGATGTCATGTATTAAGAAAGGTTTCTATGTTGATTTGACAGAATTTCTAGACAGATTCAAAAACCAAATCACGGTAGATGATTTTGGTTATCAAATGATTACTCTACCTTAATTCAAATTAATGAAACCAATTACCTCAACACCAAGTAGGAAGATCACAATCTGTAGGAAATTATTCTGTATTAAGACCAAAGTTATTCATCTAGTTCTGTGAATTTAGTTGTTATGTGTTGGGTGATGTGTAACACTACATAAAAATCTTATGATATTGCATTGGGATGAATGGATAAGATATGAATCAGAAACGAAAAGGAAAAGAACTATACCATTGAATCAGGTCGATCACCTCCACCATCTTTCTGGAAATGTAATGCAACACTAGAGCCATCGCTCCTGGAAAATACCCCTGTGCGACTCAGTGATCTAGGAGTTTCTGTCAAATTAGCTGCATAAACCAAACCTGAATTTGAAGTTGTAGGGGCCGGTACAACATAATGCTCGAGATCAAGCTCCAAACTTGCCGAAGATCCATTCTGTATCAGAAAGTACCAAAGAAGATGAAGTTATGTTTCATTCATGACTTTCCAGGAGAAGATAAATTCAGCACAAAAACTGCCATGAAAGGAAAAAAGGAAAAAAATTCATAAAAAACCCTGAAATGCAGAGTAATAAATTTAATTTGGGCAAAGAAAGCAAGTAAAATACTCATAAAAACATTGGGGACTAGATAGCGGTTTTTCGAGTACAAGAGCTGCTATTTGGAGTTCCAAAACCTCAAAGCAATTCCAATTTTCAAGACCCTAACAAACAAGCTACGGATGGACAAGAGAACTTTGAGACACTAATGTCATTCTAAAAGACAAACATACCTCACCATTGACATTAGAATTTCATACCATGCATCTCCTTATAGCATGAGTAATTAAAGATGTGAGGGAGATGATGCTTTCACAAATTTACATGTGTTTGAGGATCTCTTTTCCACAATCATAACAGAAACACAAGGTTCCACACAGTTCTACTCTATTTGGTGGCAAAACATCAGAAGTTACATTTAGATTTTCATTCTTTATAATACCAGTCATCGGAATAACTAATTAAGTACTATGATTCTAAAATTTCAAAATCCACGTCTGCGACTACACAAGCAGCTATATCTCATCAGTAAAAATCATACTAATATTAGAAATTCAAGAAAGCATTAATTATTTGCACGTTAGGATCTTTCACATTTTTACCACTCATTCTATACCTACCTCGTTATTAGCTTCAGTTGCTGAGTTTATACTGACGTCTGGTATCCCACGAACGGTAGATGGCTGGAAGTTATCCTGATATGCTCTCCAACTTGCTGCAAGATCGAAAGGTGAAACCCTATCTGCTTTAATGAACACTTTGTACTCAAGAGCCTCATCGCCGCTCAACTTAAACATAGCCGACCTTCTGTCCCCTTGTAATGTACCTCCTGTCAATTGCCTATTCGGCCCCTCCTCCACAACACAGGGGGCATTACTATACTTGGATTTCAGCAAAAACTTAAAATCCAGTGTTTCTATTAGAAAGACAAAAACAATTAGATTCTGATCTTCAGAAACACACACACACACACACATACACACAAGGGGAAAATAACATAATGGTCCACAAAATGGAAGCAAATTACCATGGTTAGGGGGCACAACAAAACTTAATTCCCACATAGATGTCGATTCACGTTCCATTGAGAGCTGTTGAATTCACAGCAACAAGTTAATCAATAAAGTGCAATAGGGATACCAATGCGAACCCGTTCCATTCAAAAATTTACAACAGCAGAAGAATTTGCTACGAATTAGATACAAATTTAATAACATATAACAGAAGACACGGAGAATCGGGAGAGATGGAGATGATAGACTGACGGCTTTGGAGGCGTCCCATGAGCCGACAAGGGGTGCGGAGCCGTAGACATGGGGTATGAGTTCCCCTTTGGGCTTATAGTTCTCCATCCTGAGAGAGACATAGAGTTGTCCGCCGGCTTGGTCTTCTCTTTCTTCACTGCCATAGGAGCTGCTGTCGGGGTTCTTGGATGCACCGGTGCCCATATTCTAGAGTGAGAAATTGAGGGTCATTAAGGGATGAGCAGGAAAGTGAAGAAAATGGCGATAAGATGGAATGGGAGTAGGGAGGCAGAGGGGGTGGATATACTGTCGCATTGGGGCCATCCACACTAGGCACAACGAATCTATTCATCCATCCATTAATTTACATTATCTGATTATTCTACTAAAAATATTATTTTTATTATAATTCAATTAAATAACTAGGGAAATATATATATATATATATATATATATATATATATATATATATATATATATGTGTGTGTGTGTGTCATTTAATATATTAGTCTGATAGTAATATATGAAAAACATATAAAAGAGACAAAGTGGGAATTGTTCCAACCATTTGCAAGATCAAGGGTTTAATCTCAGTTTTTTTTTTCCTTAGGTTAGTCTCTAATCTATGACTAAACCTGAATATATCGACTCAAAAATCAATAATCGCTCATTACAATTTAAGATTGACCAATATTGAGAACCATCAACATTAGCCACTAAACCAACATTTACAAAATTCTATCAAACTTGCTTCAAAAATAGATGAAAAATAAATGAAATATTCAGTGTGTATAACAAGATTCAATCATAATACTCTATATCAAATTCATCTCACATGTCAATATTATACATATAAAACTCCATATTAAGTTTGTGGAATTAGATCGGATTCTCCGATTCAATCGATAACCCATCACTCATCTTGCCTAACAGAAAAAAAAAACTTGAATTTAAAAATTGGGAATGGAAAAAATCGAAAAAAGTTCAAAAATCTCAATTAAAAAAAAAAAACATGTTTATGAAATTAAAAAGAAAATTTATATTGCATTGATAATATTTTTAATATCTTTTTTTTTAACAAAATATAATACACTGTACATAATAATCTATATATATATATATATAAAAGTAAAATAGTTTGCCAAAAATATCAAAAGTATTTTTCCGTCCATTTTAACTTTCCATTTTAGAAAATATCATTTATTACATTTCACATTGCACTTATTGTATATTAATATTTTTCACCAAATATTTAAAGTATAATAACTATATCTCAAATGCATTTATAACATATAATATATCAAATTAATCACTTTTAATGATTTTTAATTTGATATTCATATTGTATACATAATGAAATGCATTTTTTATTTACTTTAAATATTTGTGTTACTTTAAGTTATTGTAAATTTATATTAAAGTCTAGAAAAAAAATAGAAATGTATTGTAAAAAATTTACTTAATAAAAATATATATAATTAAATTAAATAAAGAATTTCAAATTAAAAAATTTCATTTGAAATTTATTTTAATGCATATGTATCATATTTCTCCTTCTTATTTGAAACTTTGTTCATTGTCATTTTTATTCTATATTTATAATTTTAATGGATGTTGGTTGTAAGGGATGGGGTGGGATGATGGTGCGGTGTGCATTTTTTCAATCATAATTTCAAAATAAATATAGCTTCTAATAAAATTCGTCTTAATGCATGATAAATCAAATTTATCATTCGTATTTATAGTTTTGTTTATTAACATACTTTTTATTTTGAATTTGTCATTTTGATTGTGTTAAGTAAGGAGATGTGAGTGTTTTTTTTTAAATAATAAGTTCAAATTTTTTAACTTTTTCATTTTAAAATTCATTTTCAATGCATTATATATCAACTTTACCACTTAATATAATATTAAATTTGATATTTATATAGCAATTTATCAAATCTAATATGTTAGAGAATTTGAATATTTTTTTAATTGATTTATAGTAGTTACGGTTATAGACTAAAGTGTGGGAGTTAAAAATATGTTTAAAGTTAAAATTATACCTAATAAAATTACAAATATGAAAGAAAATGTCATTAATTAAAATTACAAATTACAAATTATTGATTATTTAAAAAACAAAAAAAATAAATAAATAATCTCTTGGTATTGTGATTTGGTTGATTTATCTTAGTTTGGGGTATTGAATATATTCTAGATTAAGTTCAGTTTTCAATAATATTATTTATACAAATAGCAATGGATTTTGGGTATTTGTTGAGTTGATATATATTTTATTGAATTTAGAATAATAGAGTTATTTGTATTGATGGAACCAAAAATTTCATTAAAATATATCTATAATTATGAACATTGATAAAATATAATATTTATTAATTTTAGTTTTTTATTTAAATTTATATCGTTTTCAATATACACAACATATTTGTAGGATTCAATTTTTTTTATTTTAGCTACTAAATTTAATTTATGTGATTTTTAGGTATTTAATGGTTGCACAAATTTGATCAAATTGAACATTTTTATTTATCTCATTCTTATTTTGAATATAGAGTTTTCAATTTTTTTGTTTAATTCAACTACATATTTATATATTATATATTTACATTATGTTATTATAAATATAAAACTATTAATTATATTTTATATGATAAACCGTGGAACGCAAGGGTACACTACTAGTATCAATTAAAAAAAGATATTATTACGTCATTGATTGAACTGATCAAACCAATTAAACTATGAACCACCAATCCAAACAATTCCATCATCAATCCAATTCAACAACATCGATTTTCTAAAGCAATTATGTTTAATTTTACATAGCAATATATTCAATATTAACCACATATAAATTAATAAACCCATTTTATATCCATCGACTAACGTGTATAAAAAAACATTGATTAGAGTTTGGAGCAAAAAGACCTATTTTAAATTAAGATACCTCGTTGACCATTGACCATTGACCATTGACCGCAACTCCTCCCTACAAAAAAAAACCTAATAAAGTCGAGGGTTTTGTCCATATTAGGAGCTTCACTATCACTACTAAAAGCATTAATTATTTTTACTACCTTTTCTGCTAAAATTAACACTTACATCTACTTTTACCATTTTCTCCAAGTATTTGATTTAGACTTAAATCTATTGATGCAGATTTCGCATTTTGTGTTCAATTAATTAAAAACAGACAGCCATTATCATTACCAGTCATTTGTATTTTTCTGCCATTTTTTAATGTAATTAGCTCATGATCAGAGAAAAGCTATGGAGACAAATGGGAAAACAACACCACCCTTCCCCACTTCAAACATTGAATCCCCATATGTTTCACTTGTACCATAAATAAATGGGACATTGAAGATTCATGTCAACTGCCCCATCTTTCTTTTGCTAATATACATGTGATTGAGAGAGAGAGAGAGAGAGAGAGAGAGAGAGAGGAGAGAGGAGAGAGGAGAGAGAGTTTGAACAGTGATGGCAAGTTACAGGATATGCATGTGTTTCACGAGGAAGTTCAGGGTGACGGAGGCGGAGCCGCCGGAGGACGTGAAGGAGGCGTTCAGGAAGTATACTGAAGGTGGGACCCACATGACGGCGGAGCAGCTGCGGAGGTTCCTGGTTGAGGTTCAGGGCGAGGCGGCGGAGGACGCCTCCACCGCCGCCGATGCCGACGCTGTCTTGCAGCAGATCATCCAGAAACGACACCACATTGCCAGGTTCACGCGCCACGCGCTCACCCTCGAAGATTTCCACCACTACCTTTTCTCTGCTGACCTTAATCCCCCAATCCACAACAAGGTATCTCCTCCAAGATGAAATGGGCTTCCTATGATCTACCGATCTGCTTGTTTTCATCTGATTTTTTTTTTTGGTTCTGATTTTCTATGAAAAGTTGATTCAATGATTGTAAGAAATTAAGAATTGCTGGAAGAGTGTAAAATGTGAAATTTGTACTCTCTCTCTCTCATCCTTGTAACTTCAGTGTATTGCTAGCAATTAGCTGAATTTTGCTGCACTGTGTAACAATGTTTTTCCAGCTTTAGTGGAAGTGCTTTTGGCTCTTCAAAGTATTACTTTAGACTTTTAATGCATGATCAACACAGCTTAAATCTAGATATTCAACTAGTTTTGTGCAGATACTGGAATAAGAATTTGAGATTAAACATATATGATGATGTGATGTGGGGAATTGACATCTTTTGATGATATTGTGTGTCTACTGTCTGAATATTCATTGTCGTATTTGGAGTTATGTTCAATATTTGTTTGGATATGTGATAAGGGCCAAACTTTGATGTGGATACAAGAAAAACTATAATTTTGTCCTGGTTAGGAGACCCTTCCTCGGTTATAACTGCAGTTGTATTACTGGTAACTAGATAATGTGTAGCTCTTTGCCATTACATGTAGAATCAAACATCTATTACACAGCTAAGTACGTTTTTGCTTACAGGTCCACCAAGAGATGACGGCTCCTTTGTCGCACTATTTCATATTCACGGGGCATAACTCGTACCTAACTGGAAACCAGCTTACAAGTGACTGCAGTGATGTTCCAATTATAAAGGCGTTGAAGAAGGGAGTGAGGGTAATAGAGCTCGATATTTGGCCGAACTCTTCAAAGGATGATGTTCATGTTCTACATGGAAGGTATATGAGTTTATCAAGATCCCTGCCATTGTCTTGTTAACTTATGTCTATAGCAATGAGAATATATATACCTTGATTCTTATTCTTTTCAGATGCATTTTGTGATTTACAACCTTCCAACTGAAAAAAGGAAAATTTTGATAATCAAAGAACTGAAAATCTCACATTTTGTAGTTTTGTATATTATTCTTTAAATACCTTGAAGAAATTTTTAGCATTTTATATCAAAACTGAATTGAATATGTAAAAGGATTCATTTTTCTGTTCATTTTCATTACGATTTACTTTTCCTTTCACTTCTCTCTTCATCAAATCATATTCCATTAATTATGTTCAATTTATCTATCACTCAATGTAGAACTGTGACAGCACCTGTGGATCTCAAAAAGTGTTTAAAGTCGATAAGAGACCATGCGTTTTCTGCTTCTCCATACCCTGTCATAATAACATTGGAAGATCACCTTAACTGTGAACTGCAAGCTAAAGTAGCCCAGGTGAATGTTCAATACATCACAGTAATTACGTTTCATATACAATACATACTTTTAAGATACATCTTGACTTGAATGTATCTATCTGAAATCTGAATTATTCATAGATGCTCTCTGAAGTATTTGGGAAGACGCTTTTCTGCACCGAATCAGAATGCTTAAAAGAATTTCCTTCCCCGGAAGAGTTAAAACATCGCATCATTATTTCCACAAAACCTCCAAAGGAGTACCTGGAAGCTCAGTCAATTAAGGAAACCGAGAACAGTGTCCTAACACGAAAAGATTCTGATGATGATGTTTGGGGAAATGAGCCTTCTTGCCATACAGCTGATCAAGAAGACGAAGATAAGGTTGACAATGAAATGACCGACATGAATTCTAACTATGATGACGACGATGAATGTGATTCTAGAGGGCGTAGAGCACCTGAATACAAAGGCCTTATAGCTATTCATGCTGGCAAACCCAAAGGAGGGATGAAAGAAGCACTAAAAGTAGATCCAGATAAAGTGAGACGCTTAAGTCTTAGCGAGCAAGCTCTTGAAAAGGCTGCTGAGTCTCATGGAATGGACATTGTTAGGTATTTCTCTAATTAGCTGACCAAAATACGATGCTCTCTGTTTGCAGTTTTAATGGTTCATTTATTAGGTTCACACAGAAGAATATTCTGAGGGTTTATCCTAAGGGAACTAGATTCAACTCATCGAATTACAAGCCACAAATCGGCTGGTTGCATGGAGCTCAAATGGTTGCATTCAATATGCAGGTCTGACCTCGATTTTCAATTTTATGGTGAATTTTTACACCTCAAGTTATCCCTTTCTAACTTAGTCTATATGATATAGTCCTTCCTATTCTCTGGTTCAAGTAATTGCAATTGCTGGTTCTAACTATGGTAGGGTTATGGAAGATACCTTTGGTTGATGCAAGGAATGTTCAAGGCCAATGGGGGCTGTGGTTATGTCAAAAAGCCTGATATTTTGATGAAAACTGGTCCAAAGAACGAGATTTTTGATCCTAAAGCGAAGTCCCCTGTCAAGAAAACCTTAAAGGTACATCTCAAAACTTACGTACCTTATGCTCGTTTACATATTTCTCATCTAACAATGCTACTTCACAGGTTAAAGTATACATGGGGGATGGATGGCACATGGATTTCAAACAAACTCACTTCGATTTATACTCACCACCCGATTTCTACACTAGGGTAAGATGTCTGAAATTCCACCAGTTCTTTAAATTTATCTTATTCATTAGCCTAAAACAAGCATATCTATATATTACAACCAAGAAGTTCGCTGTCTGTTTGAAGAAACTTGTATGATCATTGTTCATTTCTGTTGATATATTACAGGTTGGCATAGCTGGCGCTGCAGCTGACGAGATCATGAAAAAGACGAAGAAAAAGGAGGACAATTGGACTCCTGTTTGGGAAGAAGAGTTTACATTCCCACTTACTGTTCCAGAGTTAGCTATACTAAGAATTGAAGTTCATGAGTATGACATATCTGAGAAGGATGACTTTGCAGGCCAAACATGCCTTCCCGTTTCAGAGTTAAGGCCCGGAATACGTGCAGTTCCTCTCTGCGACAGAAAAGGCGAGAAGCTAAATTCTGTGAGGCTTCTAATGCGGTTTGATATTTCATGAGGTTTGTTTGTTGAAGCAGGCCTTATTGTTTCACTAAAGCTGTTATTTGGTTGTCTTTGTTGTGTGTTGCAATAGAAGCCTGATTTTCATGTTTGGTGCTTCTTTATGTGTATTGAGTGAGAATGAAGTGAGGCCTTGTCTCATGTCTTTTTGTTCAAAATATTTGTAAAATAAAATAGGAGATTAAAATGCAATAAAGAATCAAAGAAGGATGTGTACAAATTATTTGATTCTGGAAATAGAGTGTGAAATCAAAAATCAAATGAGGGGTAAGGTTTTTGTGGCTCATTTTATGAACTTTTGACCTATGTATCGATCATTATCAAAGTGTTCGACGCTAGTTCACCAAACATTTTGATGATGTTCAACTACACTTGCTTGAATGGCTAAAACAATGATAAGATTTTAATAACATAATATGTAGCAAAGTCCCGATCAATGGTGATTCAAGTTGTTCAATCAAAAGTGAAAAAGATGAAAAGGAACATAGAGTGACACCAACGACATTTCAGGTGGTGAACGAGAGCTGTAGGTATCGTGCTGCTGATAAGAGAACATAATGCCAGAGATGATGTTGAAGTCCTCGGTTGAAAAGAGGAAAACTAGAATTTTGATGAGAGAGGGTAAAATTGGAAAATATGTTGTAAAAAAAAAAAAATGGTGGTGTATTAAGTAAAGTTAGCGGTGTGAATAGCCCGAGCCTTGTATTTTTTATTTATTGAGAAAATTTGTTTGAATCATTAGCTGATGATTGGTAATAATGTGTTGGCATTTGTGAGAAATGAGATGAAATAGTGTCCAAATTCAAATGGGCCGACTTTTGTCGAAAAATACATCTACAATTGTGTATTTTAAATTTAAAATAAATATCATTTTATAGAATAGAATTAGTATCGTTTTATTTGTGACTTTTTGATTACTAAGAAGAATTAATGTTACCTTTATCTTTATCTGTTTTTTTTTTAAAACAAATTTTTACTTAGGACTCATTTGCTTTGAGTGATGGGTTTGATAAGATTGATAAGATTTGTAGGATTGTACTGTTCATCAAAAACAAAAATAATATTAGTTGGGTATTTGATATGTATGTTTGTATTAGGTTTGAATGATTATAAGTTTGTTAAAGTAAGATTATTTATAAAAACTTGTTTGATATACTGGTTAAGGATGATAAAAAAATTATAATTACTAAACTACCCTTACATTTTCTTTTCTTTTTATATTTTATTTTTCCAATTATTTTCTTTTGTTTAATATTTTGTTTTCTTTAAATTTTAATTATTATTATATTTCACAACTAAGAGCATCCACATCAATGTGTTTTTAGCACACCATTTTAATGTGGGGCCCACATGCCACCACACTAATTAAAACATCTACTTTTTTAAAACACACCTCTACATCAATTTAACACAAATTTCAATCAATTTAACACAGATACAATCATTACTTCAATATCCAAATAAACTAACTTTATTTCAATGTATAATTAGATTAATTTTTTTAAAAAAATTATTTCACACTATAGACTCAGATGAGTCTATTGTGTTCTTTCTACACGAATATGTATTTATTTGAACATTGAAGTAATGAATAAATACATATTCGTGTAGAAAGAACACAATAGACTCATCTGAGTCTATAGTGTGAAATAATTTTTTTTTTAAATTAATCTAATTATACATTAAAATAAAGTTAGTTTATTTGGACATTGAAGTAATGAATAAATACATATTCATATAGAAAGAATACAATAGTTTATTTGAACATTGAAGTAATGAATAAATACATATTCATGTAGAAAGAACACAATAGACTCATCTGAGCCTACAGTGTGAAATAATTTTTTTTTAAACTAACATAATTATACATTGAAATAAAGTTAGTTTATTTGGATATTGAAATAATGAATAAATACATATTCATATAGAAAGAACACAATAGTTTATTTGGACATTAAAGTAATGAATAAATACATATTCATGTAGAAAGAATACAATAGACTCATCTGAGCCTATAGTGTGAAATAATTTTTTTTTAAAAATTAATCTAATTATACATTGAAATAAAGTTAGTTTATTTGGACATTGAAGTAATGAATAAATACATATTCATGTAGAAAGAACACAATAGTTTATTTGGACATTGAAGTAATGACTAAATACATATTCATGTAGAAAGAACCCAATAGACTCATCTGAGCCTATAGTGTGAAATAATTTTTTTTTAAACTAACATAATTATACATTGAAATAAAGTTAGTTTATTTGGATATTGAAATAATGAATAAATACATATTCATGTATAAATATTATCCACAATATTTACAATATACACTTTATTTTTATAAAATCTAGTTGAACCAATCAAAAAAAAATTCAACTCACATTAAAATGTATAAATAATACAAAAATGATAAATTGTTTGTATAGGAAAGAAAAGAAAATAATTTATTTGTATAGAAAAAATAAAGAAAATAAATATATTGAGATGAGATGAGAAAAAAAAAAAGCAAAATGCATTAATTGATGAAGTGTCATTATATCAATCATTAGCCAATTATTAAAGTAGGAGACAAAAATGCATTATTCAAACTTAACACACACACTAATTACACAAAAACACACTTAAAAACACACCTACATTAATTAATACACATTTTGTTTTAATTAAAAACACTCCATAATGAATTGATGTAGATGCCCTAATCTATTAGATTTTAATATTTAAGGTACGTTAATTATATTTAGTTTAAAATGTTAAATAATATCATATAAAATATTATTAAAAATATTATTTTAAATAAAAAAAATTTAGAAGATTAACTACACAGATCATACATATTATTAAAATTACATGCAATAATTAAAATTTGAGATATGTTTTTATTATAATAAAATAAACCTAAACATACAATATTTTTCGTAGCAAATCGAATGACCGTGAAATAAAATTATTGATAAAATTAAATTTTAAAAAATGTTCGTAAAATAAAAATAAAGAAACAATATTTTCTTAATTGAAAAAATAAAAGTTAAAAAATTACTAATAAAATTAAAACACACCATTTATAAAAAAAGTGATCCACAATTATAAGGATATATTTGTAATTTCAAAGATTTTATTATTTATATTAATTAAACCCATCAAAAATGGTGGGTTTATAAACCCATCTATAAATCCACCTAATCTCACATCTAAAATCGGGCCCAATAAACAAACTCACAACTAAGATCGGGCCCAATAAACAAACTTATTCTTAAACCCATGAAGCAAACATGAGTTTAGGTTGGTTAAAAATCTTAAACCAATCTAAATCCATGAAGCAAACAAGCTAGTGTTATATTTTAACAATTTTCGGTAAATGTTAAGTAATATAATTATTTAATACATATAATTATTAAACATTTGTAATCTCTATCAAATAATTATAATCACCTTTATTTTAAAATAGAGACAGTATTACACTAATACACATGCACATGTGATAAATAAAGAGTGGAATATTACATCTTAAATATTTGATCGAACATGCTGTAGACTGCAATCCACTAAGAAGCGTTATCAACAAGAGTCTAACCTATTAGCTCAGTTATAACTTAAAATATAAAAAAATTAGAAAAATCTAATTTTACTTTATTTGTGAAATCCCTTTTATTTTATGATTTTATTTTTATTTTATATTAGAAAAATCTAATTTTACTTTATTTGTGAAATCCCGTTTATTTTATGATTTTATTTTTATTTTTAATGAGTTGATGGAAAGGAAGGGATAATAAAAATTAGAATTTTATTTTATTTATGATAAACTATTGAAACATAGGGAAAACCTAAATACTCAAAACACCTCAATAAATACACGTGTCAGCAGCCTATTGGTCGGAGTACTGAGGCGACAAAGTAATATGTGAAAAACGCAGAGCGACTCAGAAACATCAATCCAAGGAGAAATGGCGACACTAAATCTTCTCTTCTCGCTCCTCTTACTCACCTTGGTTCTCTCACAGGTTCTTCTCCATTTTAATGTTTTTTTAATCCTTTTGTTACATATTTTTTTTCCAATTTTCGGCCTGATTCCGCATGAAAATTGACCTGTTGTTGTGATTTTCCTTTTTGGCGTCCGGCCTGTAATTGATTCAATTTGTTATCCGTTTGTGTGTGTGTGGATATGGTGGATCTGTAGTGTTATGACTTATGATCAATAACTTGAAAGTGAGAAGGAAGAAAATTATGATTTTGAAGCAGTGTGTTATGGTTCTAATCTGATGATTGAGATCTTTGTTAAGAGGTCATAGATGGGTCCTCAATTTTGTTGTGTTTTAAGGATTATTGTTATTCTGTCTCCTGCAGGCGAAGAAATCCAAGGAAGATTTAAAAGAAGTGACTCATAAGGTCTTCTTTGACGTTGAGATTGATGGGAAACCAGCTGGTATGCTTTAATTCTTTCAAAAAAAAAAAAAAAAAACTGGTCTACTTACTGAATACGCATTGGCTGCTGCCTACCTGATTTAATGTGCTAGTAAGTATTGCATGTGGGATCTGATCTTCTGTTGACAATGGTGCTTCAGTTTTATGTGTGTTTTGTGATGCCATCATTATACATATGACATGCTTGACATGAAATGTGTGGTGTTTTAGAGAATGCAACAGATGATCAAACTATGCACATGCAACTGGTATAATTTGTGTTTGTAGATTGTTTGTAAATAGTTATCGAGCTTTAATTTGAGACTGTTGCAAAGGAATTTCAATGAGGAATATTGTTGGTCAAAAAATTAGGAAATGAGGAAAAGAGGTTTTGTGACAATCTAAAAGCTGTCAGTTGAGAAGGAAAAAGAAGGAAAATGGTGCATAAAATCTTGCTTGGGTGATAATGGAATCTGGCTATGAGAGCAATAGAAAGAGTAGAACACTTGCATTCAATTGTACTTAGTGTTATTTGCCAACAAATTAACCTTGTATATAAGGATTTTGTTATGCGTGATTCATTATGAGGAAAAACCTGATTTTGGTTCGCAGTGTAACATGGAAGCCTTCATCTGCTGTTGTAGTTGGAGGTGTTGAATACTCGTGTTCTAAATGTTAGGGTATATATAAAAAAATATGTACTCACACACATACATGTATTTACACAATGATGCATAGTTTTTAAAATCTCCGTTGTTCCAACTAATATGAGATACATCTGTTTTTAGGACGCATTACCATGGGTCTTTTTGGAAAAACTGTTCCTAAGACAGCAGGTATGATGACATTATGGGATTAAAGGCTGCAGAGCTCTTAAATTACTGACTTGTTTATTAACTTGTTTTCACTTTCTTTCTCTTGCAGAAAATTTTAGAGCACTATGCACAGGTACACCATTTAATCCATGGTTTCCCTTCTTTCACCATTCTATTGACTTAACCGGATAACATTTAGATTCTTAGTTGACTAGTTTTTGAGTTAGATAATTAATCAAAACCCTAGTCCTGTTAACTTGAACTATGCTTAAGATATATTCGAAGGATCTAGGCTGCGATGACTTGTGAGCCACCATTTTCAAGTGAGATGTCAAGTACTTCAAACAAAGGAGTCTTATTCACGTTTCCTTACAAATTTAGGTGAGAAAGGTGTTGGACATCACGGAAAGCCTCTGCATTACAAGGGAAGCACATTCCATAGAATTATACCCAGCTTCATGCTTCAAGGAGGCGACTTTACCCTAGGCGATGGCAGAGGTGGAGAATCAATCTATGGGGAGAAATTTGCTGATGAAAATTTCAAGATCAAACATACTGGACCAGGTAATTTACTACTTATGCCCTACCCTATAAGAAATAGATTTAAAAAAAAATCGGAAGTCCCTAATTCAATGTTTTATTGTTTCGATAACCTCTACCATGCCTACAATTCAGGGCTTCTATCAATGGCAAATGCCGGGCGTGACACCAATGGTTCCCAGTTTTTCATCACTACTGTGACAACTAGCTGGTACATTATACATTAGTCTAAATCTTTGCATCATCTATAGTTTTCACAGGCTTCAATATTGGAGGTGTGAGAATTTCGCCAATGTTTTCATGGAATATTACAGGTTGGATGGGCGTCATGTTGTATTCGGAAAGGTGCTGTCTGGTATGGATGTGGTGTATAAGATTGAAGCTGAAGGGAATCAGAGTGGAACACCCAAAAGCAAAGTTGTGATTGTAGACAGTGGTGAACTTCCCCTCTAATATGCTTCTTTCTTTATCTTCATGCTTACTTATTTAGCTACTTATTCATACACTTTTTAGCCTTTGCACTTTTATAACTCGAGTCTTTTTGTAAGCTTCAACCCCAAGTTACATGCCAACCTCGTACTTTTGAACATTAATGGTAATGATTTTGTTTTCTTGATTTTGTTAGGGTCTTATTGAGTTCTTAATTGGTGAAATCCTCTCTCTCTCTCTCTCTCTGTCTCTCTCTCATGCACTCATGGTGACGATTTATACGATCAAGGGCAAAAGAACATTAAAATTGAGTTTAGATTGAAGTATGTGAGAATAAATTTTAGATCTGTAGAGTAACATGAATCACTCACTGAACTCCACGGGGACGTTAATGGGTCCGGGTCCGGGTCAAGTTTGATCCAGACCCTCAATAAACTGGACTCAGCAGGTTCTAACCTGTGGATCCTAAATCCTTTATTTAAATATACATTTTAAAATATTTAGATTACGAGAAAGCATCATATAGGTCGCTTTCAATCTCCATTGAACACTATTCACTGATCTCCTCCAAAAGTTGCATTTAAGAAGGTGGTAAAATGGCACAGGCATCTTCCTTTAACAGGATTGAGGAAAGTATGATGCAATAGTTGAGCAACATTAATGGCAGAAAAAGTATCTGAGTAGGATTACAGACAAAATAGTCATTACAACACCATTCTTGTTACAACTCAAAGCTCCTCCCGTGCACCAAATCAACCAAAAACAATGAAAGTGTGTGTATGTTGGATGCAAATATAATAAGTGTAATCCTTAAGATGAAAACTCTGCAAAATCCTCTTATTTAAAATGTGATTTGTGTTATGAATCTAGATTACCATATAAATGAAATGAAAGATTATTCACGTAGCAACAGATGCATAAAGAAAGCATAAAGATTACCATAAGCATTCACTATATTATTACACATCCATCATCACCACAATACTCGAGCACCACATCACCACATACTCGAGCAGTAAGTTTTCTAAAACTTACATGCAAACGCCAAACACAACAACAACAACAGCCCACAACTGAGACAACTGAGAATTCAAACAGATGAGACAACTGAGAATTCAAACAGACCAAAGCTCTGTTTGAATATTTATTCAAGCAGACTATGGCGGAAAAATCTAATTTCAAGGCCAAGGAAAATTGTACTTCAAAGATTCGGAAATCTTGAAATCTTCACTGTTTTGTAGCGCCGCTGCTCAACGATGCTGGATACTCGAGCATGCTGGATAAATACTCAGCACATATTCGAGCAGTAAGTTTTCTAAAACTTACATGCAAACCACAGACACAACAACCAACAACTGAGACAACTGGGAGCTTTATTGTATTCAAACAGACTATAGCAGAAAAATCTAATTTCAAGGCTAAGGAAAATTCTACTTGAAAGATTTGGAAATCTTCACGGATTCTACTTGAAAGATTTGGAAATCTTCACGGTTTTGTTGCGCCTCTGCTCAACGATGCTGCATAAATTCTCGGAGAGATTGGAGTAGAGCCCAATCACTTTTGCCATGTTGGAATTGATCAGACAAATTAAATCGACATTTTTGGCCAAATTGTGGGGGATTTTTGAACTCTGATTGTCGTTGACCTGTTGAATTAAGCGGCGGTTGTGATCTAACACCAATTGAACTTCTGTGAAGTTTTTGGTTAGGGTTTCCCAGGTTTCCACGTCGCAGAATTCTTTGTCTTCGTCTTCTTCTGCTACATTGTCTTCTGCAGCATCGTCGCCATAACCGAAGCTCTGATCGATGGTGGTGATTAGTGTACGTGTCTCCCCGTCGCAGAATTCTTTGCCTTCATCTTCTTCGCAGAATTCTTTGTCTTCATCTTCTTCAGCGTCACAGATTTCTTTGTCTTCATCTTCTTCTGCTTTGTCTTCATCTTCTTCTGCTTCTTCAGGTTCAGCGTCACAGATTTCTTTGTCATCTTCTTCTGCTTTGTCTTCATCTTCTTCTGCTTCTTCAGGTTCAGCGTCACAGATTTCTTTGTCTTCATCTTCTTCTGCTTCTTCAGCTTCAGCGTCGTCTTCATCTTCTTCTGTTTCAGCGTCGTTTTCTGCATCTGCATCGTCATCTTCACTGAAACTCTGATCAATGGTGGTGATTAGTGTACGGGTCTCCACTTCGCAGAATTCTTTGTCTTCATCTTCTTCAACTTCAGCATGGTCACCTTGTATTGCATCATCTGCATCGTCTTCACTAAAAGTCTGATCGATGGTGGTGATTAGTGTACGGGTCTCCACTTTGCAAAATTCTTTGTCTTCATCTTCTTCAACTTCAACTTGTATTGCATCATCGCCGCTGAAACTCTGATCCATGGTGGTGATTAGTGTACGGTTCAGATCGACGGTGGTGATTAGTGTACGGGAGGTATTGTCCATGGTAAATATTTCTGCTGCTGAAGCTCTAATTGATTAGTGTACGGTTCAGATCGACTATGGTCTGATCGATTAGTGTATGATCGACGTTGGTGATTAGTGTACGGGAGGTATTGTTCATGGCGAATATTGCGAGCTCAAATTTTTGTCACTATTTTGTGCTTCCATTATCTGGGCGGTGAACAACTATGACGGTTATTTATTTTTTATAAACAAGATGCATTTATCTAAAAACTTATATTTCCTGTCGTTTATAAACAAAATGCAAACATATATCTAAAAACTTATATAAACTTGTATTTCCTATATAAGTCGGTTATTTATTTTGTACTTATATTTGCTGTCGTTTATAAACAAAATGCAAACATATATCTAAAAACTTATATAAACTTGTATTTTCTATATAAGTCGGTTATTTATAAACTTGTATTTCCTATATAAGTCGGTTATTTATTTTTTATAAACAAAATGTAAATATATATCTAAAAACTTATATTTCCTGTTGTTCTAATAGGACAATGTCGATACATATATTTGATATTTTTTTTGTCTGTATTTCATATTTTCTGCTTTCCTGTATTTCATATTTTGTGCTTTCATTGTCTAGTGGTGATGTTCGATGTTCAGGATTTTTGAAAGAAGCCGTCCCGAATAGGGGTGAGTATTTCGTATTTTGTGCTTCCATTGTCCAGTCGTGAAATTCAGGATTTTTTTCATATTTTGTGTTTACATTGTCTCGTCGTGAAATTCAGGATTTTTAAAAGAAGCCATCCGAATAGGCGGTGAACAGCTATGGCGGTTATTTATTTTTTATAAACAAAATAAAGATATATATCTAAAAAATTATATTTTCTGTCGTTCTAACGGGACAAAGTGGATACTTATATGGTTGATTTATATTTGATACTCTTTTTTTTCAATAATCTCATATCAATCAATCGAATATTGATTAAATACGTAATCAATCTCGATATTATTGTCTACTAAAAATATAAAATTTCAAAATAATCTAATGACTATATTATATTGAATATATAAAATATAAAATGGAAGATTAATAATTTTGCTAGCATACATCTGAAAGCTCTCTATTCCTCGGAAAAAATCTAAAAAAATCTAAAACCTAGTAGTTCAATTTAACGATTTATGCATACAGAAATATCTCAATTTATAAGATAATTCAAATTTATGGTACATGGCTTGTATTTTTTTAATAATGCATACATTAAATAAAAATTATAAGTGATATAACGCAATTTTTTTTTACTACTACAGCTAATGATGAAAATTTTGATTTCAATGAAAATATTGCTATCTTAATTTTATGGAAATATCTTGGATATATTGGTATTGGTCAAAATATCGGTACATCATACTTATCGATATTTTTTCAATATTTATTGATATTTCCCTAATATTCCGTCGATATTTATCGATATATCCTGAAATACATCATACTCATCGATATTTATTGATATTTCCTTAATATTTCGCAGATATTTACCGATATATCCGATATTTCATCGATTTTCTTATAATTTATACCATAAACCCACCGATATTGAAATTAATAGCAATATTTATTGATATTCGATATTTCCATATATCATCTATATTCCTCCAATTTTTACCATGATGCATTATCAAAACCGATATTAAAATCGATATTCGATATTTCCCTGTATATCACTTATATTCCTTTAATTTATTCCTCCAATTTATACCATGAAGCACCTGATATTATAATCGATATTAAAATCGATATCCATATTTATGAATATTCGATATTTTCTTATATATCACTTAAATTTCTCGAATTTATACCTGAAGTCACCTTGTATCAAAATCAATACATAATGATATTTTATCGATATTTTGATAAAATTTCTCAATTTTTTTATCGATTATGTGAAAAAACATAAAAATATCTAAAATATATAGCTGCAGAAGTTTTTATATCCATCACATGGAAAAAAAAAAAAAAGTATCAAAGATATTTTGAATATTTTCATCCTTGAACATATAAAATATGAGATGGAGGATTATTAATTTTGCTAGCATACGAAAGCTTTCCAGGAAAACCTAGTAGTTCAATTTAAATGATTTATGCATACATAAATACCTCAGTTTATAAGATAATTCAAATTTATAGTACGTATTTTGTTAATGCATACATTGAATAAAAATTATAACTAATATAAAGGCAATTTTTTTTACTACTACATATGCATGCAATTGTAGCAGCATTATAATCCCTAGCATTGCATTCTTGATTTCCTACCATATATTAGCATAATGAAGGACCGAATTAAGTTTCCATCTTTTCATTTGTAAATAATAAATTCACATAATTTCAAAAAAAAAAACATATTAGTGAAGCCCACTACTTCCTAATGTGTAAAAATGAGTATAAACACTGAAATTACCTAAAAATAATAAAATGTCAATCACTGTATAAAAACAAAAATAAAGAAAAGGAATATGCTTAAATATAGGGGTGAGTATGGATTTGGGAGATAATCGAAGTATGGAAAAATCCGAACTGAAACACTCCAAACCGTGAAACAATCGTTGACTTTTTGACTTTATCCGAACCGAACTACTCCGAATATTTTTTATGTCAAACCGAACTGTATTGAGCTGAAAAATCGAATTTAGAACCGATTTCAAGAAAGTGACTATATTATAAATTTATATTTATCATTTAATTCATTTTTTTGAATTGTTATACCGAATTAGTTACAAATATGATTAAATTTTAATATTATTTAATACTATTATAATTTTAAGACTTCATAAAAGAAATTGATAAATAAATAATAAAGTAAAATACTTATAATGAATATTTTGGAAATATAAAATATTTTAGCTACAATAGATATTAATTAAATAATTAGTTTATAACTTACATAAACTAATGCATGATATATAATTCTAGGCTATACCCACCTTCAAATATTACTATAAAACTTATATTTATTTCACTTTCAAAATGGAAAATTTCAAATGACTACTTATGAGATGTAGATTAAAAAAAAATCGAAAAATAAAATATGAAGGAAAACTTGAATGTAATTTATTGTTTTCGAGAAGAGACGACTATTTTAGTAATTTGTCAAGTTTATTTTATTAGTTTATGACTTGTTTGAATAAATATTTATTTTATATTATAAAATTCGAATCTCCGAAATCCGAATTGATCCGATCCGTAATACCTGAATCTCCAAAGGAACCGACCCGATGTGACGAAGCAAATCCGGAGAATTTTTTTTTGGAATTCTCCGAATTTTTTTGAACTTTAGAGTAATTCCGAAGATTTTCGTTTCCCCGACTTGCTCGGAACCGTGCTCACCCTTACTTAAATGTCCATCATGGATAATTTTTAACGAGTGTGTATCATGTGTAAATAAATAAAAAATTTCAACAAAATTTGTACATAGATACCTTTATGACCTTTATATATATTCATATGACTTTTATATACAATTATTCATATCTTTATATACATTTATATACAAATTTCATATTTTTATATATCTTTATATGTTACATAAATGTATGAATATTTGTATATAAAGATCATATGAATATACATAAGGTCACACGAATTCTTTATATATTACATAAAGTATGAATATTTGTGAATAAATGTCACATGAATATACATAAGGTCATAAGAATATCACATAAATGTATTTATATATAAATTTTGTTGTAATTCTTCATTTTTTTTCAAAATTACAATGCATAAATGTCACAACATTTGTACATAAAAAGTCACCGAATTTGTATATAAAGGTCAATACATAATTTTTTTTAAAAAAAAAAAAAGGTAAATTCACGAATTCGAATTGAATTGACCCGAATTGTACGTATCTTAGATCCATGCACCAGATGCACAGGAGAATTTGTCATTCTTAACATGCCCACAAGAGAATTTGTCATTCTTAACAAGCCCACCAATAATCGCATTCCCTTATTATATAAAAAGTGAAATTAATAAATATTATAAATTTTTAACACATTATCTTAATATACTCATGATAAATAGGATAGCAGAACTAAAAAAAAAAAACAATTTTTGTTTTTTTGTTTAAAAAAGGGACTCAAATAAACATTTTTCCTATAATAAAATAATACAGAGAATCTAATAGATAAAATAAGCGCCTTGATGTATTAATGCCACAGGAATAAAAGCTGAATCACAAATTGTACAAACAATAAATCATGCAACAGTGCTGTCTCTATGCATTTTGTTCAACTGTGTTTCTCTATAGCGCAGCCATGATTCCGAACCTAATCTGGAATTCTTCGCATTGGTGTTTGCTAACTCTATATCATGGTGGAACTACAATCTTTACACAATGATGATCTTAATAAATTCTTACAAAGAGTAAAATATAAGGTTAAATCTTATAGCAAGTTTTCTTTTGCTAAAAATAAGGAACCATGTGGATACATGGTTATTCACTGTCACTACCAGAATCTAGAAAGCTGAAGTCTGTCTGACCGTCGAGCTTTATGAGTAGTGTTCCGCGGTTTTCTTCAGACCATGCAATGCCTTCTTTCTGTAGAAGACCAATGACCTGCATGCAGCAAGGAAGATCGTACAAACAGAATTAGTAATAAAACATGTTGAAATTCAGGGATTTGCAACTTTTTTAGGCTGCTGCTAAGAATCCTATTAGGTGTGTTTCCTGATAATTGCACTCAGATATAGATAAGTTTCAAGTCAGTACCCTCAAGCTAGCCAGTTTTAAAACAAAAAAAGATTATTATAAACCACAACTTTTAAGTTTCATTCTTCTTTTGTTTTAGTCACCTGAAATTATACACGTTTTTGGGTTTTGGTGGTCAAGGCTGGGAGGACGAATAGCCTGGTGTTAACAGATTGATGAGGTGAAACAGTTTGTTTTTCTATTCATACAGGCTAGGTGGCAGTGGTACAATCTAGTTAATGGTACGGCTGTGCAGTTGGTAATGCAACAAGGTAAAAAGTGTCCACGAAATGATTATCTTGGCAAGAAGAAGACTTGCATTCCTATATGACCTAGAAAGAAAACCTCGAAAATCAATCAATAAGTTATAATATTATCCCAGGATGTCTCCAGGTACTGTAGGGAGATGTGATACAGAATAAATGGTCAACTTACCGAGTTTTTCAGCTTCGACTTGCCAACACCATGGCTCCCACATCCAGTGATAACCCTGAATGACCTCACAGCTAGTGATGCAGAAACATGAAAAAAAAAACACGTGTTTGAATCAAATATACAGATTCCGAAATGGTAAATTAAACCAATAAAGATGGCACAGATTCTTACATCGCACATATGCTCCAAATAGAAGGTGGAGCTTCAAAAGCTTCATTGCTGGTTTAATATGTTGTCCATGCAGATCGATAGTTATCATGTTTTCTATACTCTTATTTCTGCAAATAGATAGGGTGAGGTACAGCTTAACCAGATTGGTCTTGTATAATTCTCAATATGCAACAGCCCACCTAGCGGTAAAAATATCACTGCTAGCCTTTTCGTCTGCCTCTCGAGCCATTTTGTTTTGTAGCCTCCCCTGCAATAATTCACAAAGAGATAGTAAATATGACTTTGCCATGTGAGGCTTAACCACACAAATAAGTTGCATCTTCGGTGAAAACCGAATAAGGATTCAAACAGATGGGGAACTTTATAACAAGTAATATTAACTAAGGGACATCTCCTGTAGGTGCCTGTGAGGTGCAGAAAGGAATATGTAGCAGGTTTGCTTCCAGCATAGACTGTTGATCATCACCAACATGCAAGTTATGGCCTGTATCCTAAATAGACTGATCAAAACAAATGCAACCCCACACAGAACTCCTTCGCTAAGGAAGGTTATGCATAGAAGATAACAGAAAGGGAAGATACACTCAACATGTGCTAGAAGATATTAGGCCAAATCCAGAACTTATATCCACGTGAAAAATACCTGCCCAGAAAGATAAGATGCATATTCCTTCTCCCCACTTGTAAATGCTGTCACAGCCTGCAGCAAAATCAGGCTCCTTTCAAACTTAAAAGATCTACATTGGAAACCAAGTGTATGCTAGTCTAAAGAGATACTAATTGCTACCTTGTGATAGTAAGATTTCATTGAATCCCAATGTTGATGTGAAGCTCCCCTGAGAACATGATATTCATCTCCTTTAGCTACAAGTTGAGAGACGTTAAATGAAGAGTGAGCCAGATAAGAAACACCATTTATTCCAAACCCAGATAAGAACAGAACATGGAGAAAATTTTGTCAAAAATGCCCTTTAATTTAAATCGAACAGAAGCAATGTGCCAATAGCCAAGTCCAACTTTAATAAAAAAAACAAACAGTATTCCAAAGAAAAAAGGATGGAGAAGCTTATAAAATATGAATCTATTGTTTGGTATTGCTGACAGGAAAAATGATAATTTTCATCTTGCCAAAGCATTTACATAAGATGATAACTCCAAATTTTATTCATCCAGAAAATACATTCTATTTTGGAAAGAAAACACACTACAGCTACCAACTCATGTCTGGTCATTTCCTTGTATCTTCAGGTTACACACAGGTGAGTCCAATGCAACAGAGACGACAAAAAATTATTTAATCAGCTTTGGAATCCACAAAACAAAATTTTAAGAGAAACTCAAACTATGTCCCAGCAAAAAAATGTGACTATTTTAAGTACCATGGATTAGCTTCCCTTGTGAAGATCTGTCACCATTTTCACTTCTTTGACCAAATGACACCATTTTCTTAGCTATATTTCTCCAGTTCATGGCATTAGGTTCCTTTTCCGCTCCCTTGGGAGTGGGCATATTGAATAGGGATTCCAGCACCTTCTGAGGAAGTTCTAACTCTATGTTTCCTGTCTCTGTTGAATGATGAGATCCACTGGATTCTGAAACATTTGAATCATTCCTGAAACAATTTAAATGATAAATTTATAGTAAGCTTTTCAGTCATATTTGAATGCTGTCATATCCTACCATAGGAAATATACTGAAAACGTCATGAAACTTGAAACATGCCCAGAATATTTCAGAGTTAAGCAGCTATTGCTCAATTTATAGATCAAAATGTTTCATGCTTGCATTCTTACTCACAAATATATAATGCTTTTCACTATATCTTTGACACATCACATTCTTATTTCACCTAAAGGGGTGAAGGAGAGAAGGTTTATTCAGATAACTTCCACATTTCCAAGTAATGGTCTATGCATCAAATAAAAATCTTGAAACAGAAAATTAATTTCAAAACCAGAAGACAAAAAGAGAGTAAATGATCGTTAACTTACGGAACAATTTGTTCAAGATAATTAAATTCCAAACAGAATATACTATAAAGTCAAATTTGCCCTATAGAAAATAAAATTTGAGCAGGTATTTAGATTCTTTATTTTTTAAGAGAACTCATAACTGAAGACACTTTTTTTTTTTTTTTTTTGCTTCACAAATTTCTTTTTGAATATTAGTTTCTTGTCCAATATGCAGACCGGATGATGCCATTCATCTTGGTAAAAAAAAAATCTAAGAGATGGACCACTAACAAAAGAAATGCATACCCAAAAAGTTTTCTTGCAAACCACGCATTCTCCTGAAGTTTAGAATCTGATGAAATAGAAGTTGAGCCAGAAGTTCTATCACCTACCTGCAAGGTAATGCTAAAATAAGATCTTTACGAATCATGTAAATGATTATTGACGATGCATAATGATAAAGTATGAAACTAATTCATTTGGACACACATCCATGTACACAACCCTCAGAAGGCCAAAATAAGAGACAAGAAGATCAATCAAGTGCAATGGCACTAATACATTCCATTGCAAACTAATGATTTAGGTTAAGCTATTGATGTTTTACCATAACAAGCACACAAATTAAATCAGGTACACACCAAGCACAAAGTATCAGAAAAATAAATAGATCATTAAGTAAAATTCTAAAAGGAGAAGGTCGATTGGTCGAGAAATAAGTTATTTCCAAAGCCTCAGAGCATTTTATCCTCAAGCACTGCATGATGACAATTGCATAACAGTAAATACAGTTTTAGGTTATCCTCAAGAACTACATGAAGAGATGTGTAGCATAACAGTTAATACAGCTTTAAGTTATCCTCAAGATTGATGTTTTTAATTATTAAAGAGAAGACAATGGCATTTTATGGTCAAATAGTCCATACAAGATACAATCTGATGTAATATGAGATCATAAGTACGTGATGAGGGGGATGTGTCAATTATTCTAAAAATAGCAACCCTAAGGGTATGTTTGTTTACGGATTCAATAGTCCGGATTTAGAATTTCAAAATCTCCAAGTATGTTTGTTTCCGGACTTTAATTTGGATTACATAATCCCAACACAATCATATCCTATTATTACTACCTATATCTACAAAAAACATCCTCAGTAACCCATTTATTACCTAAAACATATTCTCTCACAATAAATTTCCACCCACCCCATTTTAATTAAAAAAATACACCCTCTCAAGTGTCAACAAAGGACATAACCACATAATTTTTACAACAAAATCACCCATGTAATGAAAGAACACATCCCACTCTCCCAAAAAAAAAAAAAACCACTTTACTTTGTTTGCTTTTTTTTATTTAATAAAGTACACCTCATTCTCAAGAAATGACTACGAAATATTACTAAATAAAAATTTAATATTAATGTATAATATATAAATATTATGAAATTTCTTATAATAATATAATATATATACATATTGATATAGTACACAAGATTTGATAGATACTACTACTAAATATAATAAATTATATATACAATATAGGTATATATGTATAATACATATATGTTTAATAATTTATAAATACAAATAAATGATTAATATATTTATAGTTATGAACTTATGACAAATATTATAGCATATGTACATAACTATATAATTATGTATATGTTTTAATATACACATAATATATATCCCACAATATGTAATTAAATTTAATATTAACTAATACCAATATATATATATATATATATATATTTTACATACATGTATTAATGTACACAACATATAACAAGTTGCACATTTGTTAATATAACAAAGTAATATATTACAATCATTACCAATCTCACTTTTTCAAAATAAAATATTACATCAATCCTTTTTCCAGCATTGATTTGATTATAATCCTACCCTACAAAATCCTCAAACAAGCATACATTATATTATTCACCTTCACTTCAATATCCAAGATTTCAAAATCAAGATTTTCTCAATCCCACATAATCCCTAAACAAGCATACCCTAAAGCATGAAAGTAACTCCACTGATAATATTATCAAATTTCCTATTTGAATTTCCAGCCACATCATTCCCACTGTGTAGAGGCCATCTAACCATGTCATGTGCTTATTAGTTATTATGTTATATGCTCCTAGTCCTCACAAGAAATATATGAGCATGCTTACCAGAGAAGTAGCATGCACACAACTTGAAAACAATGGTAAATACAATTAAAAAGATTGAGGGATATCCCATCAGAAAACTGGCCAAGATAAATGTCAATCAAATTTAGCATACACTGTTATCTGATTCACGAAGATAGTGAACATCTTTGCTGCTAGTGGACTCAAAATAGCCAGTGGGTTTCTCTGTCGAGGAAGCTGACAATTCAAGCAACACATCTAATGCCTGGAATAGAAAAGTGGCATAGAAAATCAATACACGAAAGAACTGAAACATAGGTTTTAAGTCTTTCCCTTCATCCTTAGAAGGAAAATTCGGTAGCTAATGTATGATACAAACCAGCCCTCAAACTTGTAGCACATAACATGAGTTTTAGTTTGTCAAAGTTAAGAAAGAAGTTTCCTTTACCTTATCTAGGTTATTTCCACACTGACCTGCAACAAGAATAGATGATTTTCAGGTCATAAACAATCTAGGACTATCCACCACAGAATTCAACATAACATTGCCAATTTTATCTCCCAAAAAGCACTTTTCTTTATTCAAACCAAACTATATCATCCCAATGATTCATTCTTCTAATGGTTAATATCCTATCAAGCAATCCTAATTCCCAAGTTGCAAGAGAATTATAGACAAGTAGTCAACAGCATTTAGTTAAACATACATTCCCAGTTTCTGAACAATACATTCCACACCTCATCCTTATATTTTCATCTAAGAATCCAAGATATATGGCCACTTTTACCGTATTTACACTAACAGTAATATTAACAAACTCTTATCAGGCAATACATATAATTAACCCTGGCCCCACCACCCAAAACTATATTGTCCAAAGCAGAACAAGTTCAAATACAACGTTCAAGAGAAAAATGTGCTGAGAGGAAATAACAAGCAACTCACACAACACATCAGTAACTACGGCCATGCTTAATTCGCAGTCATCTCCCAGCATGGAGCACAAGAACTGTTCAGCTTCCTCCCTGCTCCAACTCTGCTCATGAAACCCATTCAATCTAGAAGTTCCCTTCTTGGGGATAGACCTCACATAGTCTTTCCCCAGCATCGTTGACACAGTACCTGCAGAGGCAATAACCTTCTTCGACTTGGGCTTATTCTTTTGCTTAAACTCATCTTGAAGCACATTGTTTGAAACACCAAATACGTCTGATCCATTCGAGCTCGAACTCGATCCCACATCATAGTTCCCGCTAGAGCTCGTAGATGCTGTGCTCTGATCCTCCAATACTGCTCTCTTGGTCAGGATCTCTGCAGCCTTATCACCATCCCTGCCGGCTTCTCTGTAAGCTGAAGCCGCTTCCTCCAAAGAAACCGAAGAAAACGCTTCCATCAAGTTTTTCAAAGCCCTTTGTTCATTTTCACCAGCCTTATCAGCACTCCCCTTTCTAGCAGCCTTAGATTTCCTCTTCCTCGATTGCTTCATCTTTCAGACACACAAACCTAAGATTGTTCTAATTCCTATGTATACTAAACTATTCGAATTCCATATACAACTATACACGTATTTTTCTACCTATAATTACAGATGCTACATATAATTAGGAAAGGCTAAGGTTTCCAGAACCCTATTCATAGCAGGAGAACAAAATCACATAAATATCTAAAAATAAAATTCGGAGAAAAGAGGAACGTTTAATCTAATCATTTGAACAACGTCCCACAACAGGGGAAAGAAGGGAATCGAAAGGATCAAGCAAGAAGAAGTGAAAATAGTCGGTGAAAATCCCTAATTCGAAAAATTAGGGGTGAATGAGGTATGCCTGGAGAGGATTTCAATTTAGTTCCCTTGTTTTGAGCGGAAGAGAATCCAAAAGGTTGTGGGTGGACAAAAGTATCCAACTAATATATGGTTAGACTATATTGAACTTTACCTTTCTCATATTCCCACTATTCCATAATCCATATCATAAAAATCCACCTTCCCTTTAATTTTTGGGTTAATTGATTGAAAAATCACAATTTTCCCCTTAATTGTTGGGTTATTAAATGGAAAAATCTAAATCTTTATTTGAATTGACATTTTAATTAATTTTTTTACCACTAATTAAATTAACACAACTATATATAGAATGTTATTGACATTCATTAGTTTTGACAAAAAAAGAAATTGATGATCGTGTACAATTATTCAGACGCATTAGCTGTCAAATACAACAGTTTCACAAAGTTACACTTCAAGAATTTATATTATTTCTTAAATAGAATGTGGAAAACTTTTTCTCCAAAAGTTATTGATTCCAAAGATATGCTACATATATAAGGATATATTATTCAGATCAATAATAAATAGTTTGATTAAAATATTAGTGTGTGTGGATTTTTCTAACAATTAACCATTAAATTGTTGAGAGAAAGAAATTGTATCTTTCTAAAATATTGTTTATTTATACTGAACAATTGATCCATGATGCGAACTTTTATACCCAACTAGTTAATTGTTTTTTTATCTAGTCAAATGATATTTAATTTATTCAGCCACATTCATGAAGACATTCTAAAAATTAATTACAAATTGACTTTAATATTTGAAATATAAATATATTTTCGGTCATGCTATACACACCTCAAAAATACTAAATTCATGACAAAAAATATATTTTTATATCTTTAATTTTCAAAAAGTTGGGTGCGTATTGCTATTCATTAAACAAAAAATAAACATTCTTTTTTTAGGACATAAAGAGTTGTCTTATAAAGACTAGATTGGTTGGCGTATATAAAGATCATGGAACTATTCAATGAACTCAGTAAAATAATGAAAAGTTCAAACCTAAGACAAAGCGAGCCAAAGTATTTTAAAGAAATAGGACTCAATTTTTTTCACATTTCCAATTTCATCCTCGGTAGTATTAGTTTTGAACTTATTTGTAATAGTTAATCAAGTTATTCTAATAATTTTCATTGGGATAGTAAAAAAAAAAAAACGAAAAGTTAAAGAAGAATTTGTTTTATGCACGATTTTTATGAACTTATCAATGATCATTTCAATTTCCAATACAAAATTTAAATGATATTCAATAAGGGAACATTTTGAATTGTGTGGATTTTTTAATTTTCCTTTTTATATAAAATCTCTTCAATGTTTGATTTCAAAACAAGATCTACAATTCTATAAGCCCAAGAAACATTTTACAATACATAATAGCTTATAAAATATTCAAGATAACCTTAATAAAACATCCCTTTAATATTCCAGTATATATGGATGTGTTTAGTGTTTACAATGCTTATATTCATTCTTACTTTATACATATATTATTAAGGTGTAAAAGTATTAGCACAACTCAATATAATTTAGATATTTAAGAAAGTAATACAAAAAAAAAAAAAAAAAAAATAGAGCACAATAGTTAGAACTTCGTTTGGTTGCTTCAAATATACAAAAGAAGGATACACACAACAAAACAAGAAAGTGTTACTAAGCATGGCTTGTAGTCTCTTCTGCTCAAACTTATGCACTGATAAGTTAAAAGTTACCTAAATCACAAAAGACCATTAGAGAAAACCCCAGATTTGGCAGAGAAATCGTACAATGCTCGAGTCAGGTTAGGGGGTTTATTTGCAAGTACAACAAATGCTGTTGTTATCTTCTTCTTGCACTCTGCATGCTAAACATCAACCTACATTCTTTCCTGCTAAAATACTCCGTTTGCTTTGTCACAGTGTTGCCCCCAGATATGAAGCTCCACCATAAGCAAGAAATATACACATATTGTAGGGTCGAAAATTTTACCAGCAGAAGAGCCTGAAGTTGACATATCTTGGACTCGTGTGCAAGGGCCAAATCTCCTCTCTTTATTTTTGGATCTTGTAGCTTTCCTCCTCTCTCTTTAAGTTTTTATCTGATGGGGTGGTCCTTGACCGGTTTAATCAAGGTAAACCATCGCCTGACCTGATTGGTTCTTCACAAGCATTACTGGAGAATAGTTTTGGTTGAATGCTGCTACAAGAGATGTTATGATGTTCCACCACCCTAGGTGAACTTGGCAAATCCGGACATTCTTGGACTGGAAATATTGATAGTGTTCTGGCTCTAACAAGTGCTATACGGAACTCTTCATGATCTAAAGGCTTCATAAACACTAGTTTGTCTTTTACACTTTCATGGCTGCCTACTAAATTCATCCTCTTTCTCTGCATCTCATCCTTAACTGCCTATAATGAAATTGTAAAAAATATATCAGCAATTAAAGCAAGATCTTCAACTGGTGATGATAAACAAAAGAAGATTACACTGGAAAGTACAATTCAAGAAACGAAAAATATCAGTTGAACTGCCATAGTTTGGGAATCTTAATTGATCATATTATCTTTCATAATACTATAGTAGCCTCTTCCCCAAAAGGACCAATATAAAAGGACATATATATTAAGGAAAATGTTGTTGTCACAAATTGACAAAGAAAGTTTGAAGCCAAGGAATCAAAGACACACAAAACACACACAATGAAGAAAGTAAAAAGAATTGCGAAGGGCACATACCAATTGAAAATTATATTTCTGGTGTTATGTAAAGGCTTTGAGTTTATTTCAATGGCTAAGAGGGTGTTAAAACTTTATCTAACACTATTGTGAATGATGTTTTAAGGAGCTTATAAGCTTAAACAAACACCCTCCAAGTCCTAAATCACATGTTTCATCAAGGAAAAACTATTCAAAATCTAGCAACCAACTTCATCACCTTCACTATAACACATAGTCCGTAAGGTTTCTAACATCTACCAATTTTTCTGTTAATTATTCCTCCTCTTCAAGGAGCCAAAAGGGTTGCTAAGTGCTCAGCAACTCATTGCACTGCACATGCTTCAAGGACTGATCTATATACAGATGACAAAATATCCAACTTGCATCTACACCATCAAACTATACACAGGAGATAGTAAATGCACAGAGAACAGTAAAATCCCCAACATACTCGTAAGTTGTATCAAGAGCCAGGTTTTTAGTTACATAGGCAATTTATCAAACAGTTGATCGGCAAACTATTTCACTTTTCTCAATGTCAAATCATATTAACCATAGCTCCCACAACTCCAATTATCACTTACATGAAAGCTTATGCAGCAAATTCAAGAGCAATGTAGGCAAACAAAAAGACAGTTTAATTCAGAACCAACCTGCAACACTCTCAAATCGAACTTGGGAAGCCCAACTTGCCCCACCGTAAGAGACCCAAAAAAGTTCCCCAACAACGCGGCGTCCGGCACGGTCAGCCCCTGAGCAAGCCCGGCGACAAGTCCGCCGAGAAAACTGTCTCCGGCTCCAGTTGGATCAACCTGTACAATCGGAAAAGGAGCAATCACCTGCTCCAAATTCCTATAATAAATCGTGCACCCATCCTTCCCGTTAGTCACCACCACGCAGCACTCATTCCTCACCTCCTCCACATCGATGTACGGCGCTTCATCAGACGATGCTTTCAGAAAACCGATTCTCGGCACCAAATGATCGAACCCCGAATCTCTCAAGCGAACGAGGCTCACTGTTCCAGTTACAGGATCGAAGACTCGAATCAAAGCTTGGACGTCAACGAAAACCGTGTCACAGATATCGAGCATTTTCTCGAGAGTTTCGGGCAGGATTTCACCGGCGACGCCTACAGCCAAGCCGAAATTGAAACGCCGCGAGTGGGGGAGATCGGAGGGGGCGATGGGGTCGCAGGCGTGGACGCGTTTGAGAAGGCGATCGTGGCGCTGAACTTGGGACGAGAAATGGGCGTGAAAAACAGTTGTTTTAGAAGAGAGACAAACAAGAGGCGTGTGGGTGACACAATAGGAGAAATCGGAACCCACTTTAGATATGAAAGTGGAGGAGATGGAAACGCCTTCCAATACGGCGGAGATGAAGGCGGTGGCGCCGCCGAGGGATTCGGCTAACACGATGTCATCCTTCATCAGAACATCGTGGCAATAGTTGCCGACAACCAGGCACGACGTGGGCTCTCGTTTCTCGATCATTTTTGTTGGAAATTCGGGTCATGAATGAAGTGGGATTTGGTGAAACGCCATAGAAATGCAAGTTGAGATGCAGACAAAAATGGTTTGGCGATTGGTGGGCACACGTGGAAGAATATAGGAATTTGTGCTGTGTGTGTGGGAGGAGAAGGCTGAGCCGTCAATGTATCGATCTGCGAACCTCTGGAAAGCAATTCTTGATTCTCTTCTCCATTTTCAATTTTGCTTTTTAACCTAACTTTTATTCAACTAAAGTTTTGAATTCTGACGAAATTTTTTGGGAGGTAGGCAGCTATCAGAAATTCCTGCAAGTAGCTATTGACTTGATCGATTGCTGCACGTGTTGTAATTTACCCATTTTCATATATCTCATTTGCAAATCTACAATACATACATTCGATAGAATTTGAATGATTTATGAATAAATAAAATAGATTTGGAATTTGGAGTTGATGAAGATCTTTAATCCGCTTCTATGCACTTACTATACCACAACTTTCCTGCTTACATATTATTAGCTACTTAGTTATACACATAGTGCAGCAGAAATCTAATGAAAACTACAATTGATTTTGAGAATATTGGTATTTGAATAAAAGTCATTTTATTTTATAAATTAATCAATCACAATCAATTGGTATTGAGCCCAACCGCAGATTGATGAAGAGCATTTCAAATTTTCTCTCCTTTCAATTCATATGGAGATGCTGAAGAAGATGATATCACACTACACCATCAATTTCTTATGAGGAAATTGCTGATAATTTTTCTTCGATTAATGATGAAACACATGGCGTTACTCATTTACTTCTCTCCAATACAGTGCAACACATGGCGTTATTGTAAAGATATGCACAGTGTGGTGCTACATGGCACCACACTGTTTCAGCATTAATTTTTTTTTAATATATTTTGTTAAATTTGTTATTTTTTTTTCTTTTTTATGATGTATGGTGATTTTTTATATTTTTTATTTGTTAATTTGCCAATATGAATTGTATTATAAAAATATTTAAAGTAACAAAGGTGGTACTTTTAATGATGTGGATAATAATATAAAAATTTAAAATTAATTTGGATGATCATTTCTCAACATGGATAGTAAATATTAGATAATCGAGAAACAATTATATTAAATTACTAAATATAGATTAAAATACATGAAAATACAACATAAAATAACTGAAAATTAAATAAAATACATTAAAATAAAATATAAAATTACTGACAATAACAATAAACCTAATAATTTGAGAGACCGGCTCCAAACCGAAACCCTTCAAAATCTGGAAATTGTCCAAACATATCAAACATATCAGTAGGTTTTAGTACTTGAGATTAATGTCTCTTTTTTTGCATAATTATTTGTTGTTGTTCTTGAAAGTCTCCACGTTTTACAAGATCAACAATCGTGTTCAAATCGATAAGTAGTATGTTATCTTTTCTAGTCATTTCATATTGGTAATTGCTTGCTGCAATTTTTTGCTTTTGTGCTTCAATTTTTTGTCTTTGCACCTCAATTTTACGCTCTTTATTTGCAGCCGAAATTGACAATAATTCTCGTAATTTTTCATTTTTCTCTTTTATAGTGTTTAAAAAAGAAGATATATCTTCACTCTATTTTCTTTTAAATTTTGATTTTTTACCCCTTGTGGTCGCTGTGATGAAGAACCACCACTTATGTTTTCATCGCTTAAATCGATGGAAAATGAAGGTACAGGGTCGGAAGAAATAGGAGACTCATTAACAACTTCTTGTGGTAATGATGTTGAGAATCCGCTTGTGTTTTCAGCTTTCACAAATTCTTTCAAAATAGATCATACATGGTCGAATTGGAACATTTTCTTATTGTCTTTTTATTGCCCAAATAACTCATTTGCTTGTCGAATTTACAAAGAATGTTGAAATTTATTGAGAAAATATTTATGGCATATATTATAGTAAAACATAAAGATAATTACTTACGATATTGAGCTCATTTGCACCCCTTGAATTCATATACTGAATATGGCACAAACAACCATTGAACTTTCTAGTATTTTTGAAAATTATTTGCATAGGGCATTGTAGTGATCTTTGGTTACGCTCTTTTAGGTTAGAGTTTGACATTTCAGAATTGAACGTATCTGTAATGCATTTCCAAAATAGATCTCTGGATTGATTTATACCAATAATTGGATCTTGCCAAATTTCAAGAAAGACACTACAAAGATGTTGATCTTCAACATTTGTATAATTAATACTGAATGGATTCGACATTTTAGAGAGAAGTTGAATAAATGTAAATAAAGAGATTTGGGAAAGGTGTGCTTTAGATGTATGGTATATTTTCACTATTTATAAAATGCTAGAATGATCAATTATTGTTGATTCTACCTAACTTTCTACCCAACTTTTTGGTTCTACCTAACTTTCTACCCAATTGGTTCTACCCAACTTTTTTGTTCTACCTAACTTTCTATCCCTGTTCTAATACATTATTCTTCTATTCTGCTAGCTTCACAATATTTATGCAACAAATATACAACAATCAAAAGATGGAAGAATTTATTAGGCTTCAAAATATCAATTTTACGAGTGGAGGCTCAGTTCTAGGCTGTAGAACCATTCATCGTGATCAAGAAGAAGCAACACAAAACTTTTTCAATGACTATTTCTTTGAAAATCCAACATTCAATTAAGAACAATTTCGTCGACGATTTCGAATGTCCCGAAATTTATTCTTTTGTATTGTTGGTGATATTTCTAATCATGATCATTATTTTGTGCAACGAAAGAGTGCAGCTGGAAAACTTGGTTTGTCTACACTCTAAAAAGTAACAGCTGTATTTCGACAACTAGCATATGCACTTCCAGCAGATGCAATTGCTAAGTACATCAAAATCGGAGAGTCTACATCACTTGAGTGTGTTAAGAGATTTTGTTATGCTATTGTCGAGATATATAGAGAGCATTATCTGAGATCACCTACTCCTAATGATGTTGTTAGACTACTTTATATTGGTAAGTAACGTGGCTTTCCAAGAATATTATGTAGTTTTGATTGTACGCATTGGAAGTGGAAAAATTGTCCAACAGCTTGGGCAGGACAATATGTCGGGTGAAAGGGATCTCCAACAATTATTCTTGAAGTTGTAGTTGATTATGATCTATGGATATGACATGCATATTTTGGGATGCTAGGATCAAACAATGATATTAATGTATTGGAGATATCTCATCTTTTCTTTAATCTTACTACAGGTGTTGCTCCTCCAGCACATTATGCCATTTAAGAAAATGAATATAATATGAGATATTATTTAGCTGATAATATTTATCCAAAATGGACGACTCTTGTACAAACTATTCATTCACCAAGTGGTTTGAAAAAGTAATATTTTGCAAAAAAAAAAAAAAAAAAAAAGCATGTAGAAAGGATGTGGAACGTCCATTTAGAGTTCTTTAAAGTAGATTTGTAATTGTGGCGAATTCAGCACGTTTTTGGTTGAAAAGCGATTTGCAAGATATCATGACTACATGCATAATAATGCATAATCTGATAATAGTGCATTATTATACATAATAATGCATAACAAGATCTTAATGCTCCAATTGAAGAAAACATGGAAGTGCCACCCTCGAATATCGAATTTGCAGATAATGAACCTACTCGTTTTTAAGATTTTCTTGATCGACATAAACAAATTATAGATGCAGATGCTCATATTGCACTCCAGAATGCTTTAATTGATCATTTGTGGGAAGAATATTCTAATTCAAAAAATAAAAAATTATCACTATGTAACATCTATTTCACTTTCAATAAAAATAAGTATTTTTTTATTTTCATTTACATTGAATTTTATTCAATTAATTATTTAATTTTTTATTTATTATAATGAGTAAAAATTATATTAAATAATGTTTACATGTGTAAATATATTATCTAAATATAATAAAAAAATTAAAAATATAATTAAATAAATTAACAATTAAAAATATTAAAGAATATTTTTTTTAGTGTAAAATTTAGTATAAACTGCTAGAGATAAAATAATGTTTTTACATTAAAATGGTGCATATTCTATACTATTTTAGTGCAGACGGCTTGAAGATACTCTCACTTAACTATTTTCATGATTTGTTGGTTTTTTCATATTGAATTCATTATTGAATAGCTACGTATATTTAATTGCTGTAGCATGTAAATGAATAAAATATGGATTTTTTAAATTATAAAATATAAATAAAAGGTGAAAAATAAATGAGGAGAAATAAAAAAATTTAAAGAATAAAAGAAAATCCAGAAAAAATACAAAGAAAAAAGAAAGTTTCTAAACCTAGACGTGCCCAAACGGTTCAAAAAACCGAAACCGGGAAGGTTCGAACCGGCGGTCAACGGTTCCGAAACCGTTGACCGCGGTTCCGGTTCCAAACCGAAACCGTGAACCGTCGAGATACGGTTCGGTTTCGGTTTGGCCTGCAGAAAAACCGGCAAACCGGCGGTTTAACCGGCGGTTCGAACTGGCGGTTCAAACCGTCGGTTTGTGCAATTTTTTAATTTTTTTTTTAAATTTCAAACGAGACACGTGTACGCTCCGGATCACTTGACCGTTGGTGATCAACGGCCAAGATCATGTGATCGTTGCAAACCGGCGGTTCGAACCGTGGAATCTTTTTTTTTTTTTTTTTTCAAATTTTGAGTATTGAGCTCTATAAATACCTCATTCCATTTCACTTCAAACCACACAATTCCTCAATCTTCTCTCTCAATTGCAAGCTACAATCTCTCTCTCAATTTGTGCTAATTGTTTCAATTTCATATTTTCATTTCAAGCATCATTCTTCATTCAATTCTCAAGCTGAAATCTCTTTTTCAATTCTAGTTAGCTACTACTCTTCTACTTCTATTTCATTCAATTTTTCTTTCTTCTTCAAAAAAATGTCTCGAAGAGTCGGTTCTTCTTCCACCGGATCATCCCGTGGAAAAGGAAAATCGCCTATGCCACCACCACAAGATATGCCTCTAGATGATTTCATCGATTCTTACTCTCCTCATTGGAGTCAAGAATGTGAGAATTTGGAGGAATGTCTAGGCCCTAATACCGCCGCCGCCTTTAGTACCGAGCAAGAAGAGGAGGAGGTGCCGAGACATACTCAAGAAAGTGGTAATACAAGACGTACCACTTCTCGAACACCTTCGACTCTTCGAAGTGATATTTTCTCCGTTCATTTTAGAAAGGAGAAAGTATCGAATAGCGACGTGGATTTTGTAGTGACGTGCAACTATTGTGAGAAGGCCTACAAATTCAAGCATGGAGGAGGCTACGGGACATTCAACAACCACGTCTTGAAAAAGCATCCGGACAAGTTGGGTATGGATCGATCGCAAACCCAACTTCGTGGAAATACCGACTCTTCAACTTGAGTCGAAGGTATGGATTCTTTACTCTTTAAATTTAGTCAATTATCACATAGGAAAGGAGTAGCCGAATTTGTTGCTAAAAAACATCTACCTTTAGGATTTCCATGTGATGATGATTTTGAAGAATATACTAAAAATTATTTACAACCTTCTAGTAGAAAAATATCTAGAAATACCGTAACTAGAGATATAGAGAAAATCGTAGGAGAATATAAATATAAATTAATTGAGGAGTTTAAAATGTCTCAACAAAAAATTTCTATTTGTAGTGATATTTGGAATGATCCTTATCAAATAAATAATTATATGGGAATTACGGCTCATTGGATAGATGATGCATGGAATGTACAAAAACGTTTAATTGCATATATCGACTTTAATGATAGACATTCCGCTATGAATATTGCACGTAAAATAATTGGTGTTTTAAATGATTATGGTATAATACAAAAAAATTTTACGATTGGATTTGATAATGCAAGTGCTAATACGGCTAGTGTACCATTTTTAATTGAATATTGTAAACCTCCATTAGATAGTAAATTTTTTCATACTCGTTGTATGTGTCATACATTAAATTTATGTGTTCAAGATGGTTTAAAACAATTAGATGAACATATTGCACCTATTAGATCCGCCGTTCATGAAATTGCAAAATCAACGTTATGGCATAAAAAATGGGCTAGATTTTGTAAGAATAATGGAATGGAAGTTAAGAAATTTGTAGTTGATGTTAAATATCGTTGGAATTCAACTTATAATATGCTTAACGATTCTTTTGCATATAAAGATTTGCTTTGTCAAATTTTTATGGAAAATCCACATGATGACATAATATTAATGAACAATGCATGGGAAACATGTATTAATTTGATGCAACTTTTAAAAAATTTTGAAGAGGCAACTAGAGAATTATCCGGTTGTTATTATCCTACTTCTCCACTAGCTTTAGATCATTGTGTGAAAATTGCTCTTATTTTCAATGAATTTTCTACATTCCTATTTTAGGAGATACAATTATAGTTATGAGATCAAAATGGTTAAAATATTTTCATGAAATACCCGATGTATTTTTATGTGCTAAATTATTAGATCCTAGGATTAGAGAAGATGGCTTAGGAGAATTATTAAAAATGTATTATTATGCATTGTTCCCAAACTTTCTTTTAGGAGATTATGATGAAGTTGATTATGTGCCTAATTATATGGAAGTTGTTGGTAGAGCTAAACAATCATTAATCGAACTATTTAAAGAATATAAAATTGTTTTTGGTGATTCTTCTAGTGATGATGTAGATGTAAGTGCACAAAATGTAGGAGGTAGTAGTTCTTCTAATTTTGGTAGTAGTCTTAGTCAATTTTACAATTTTTATGATAATCGAACACATAAACGACCTAAAGCAAATCATGAATTAGATTCATATTTAAGTGCTACTTTCGAATTAATTGATTTTACACATCCATCGGATCTTTTGAAGTGGTGGTCAAAAAGGACCACCATTTATCATATTCTAACAATTATTGTTAAGGAAATTTTTGCAAGTCCCGCCTCAACCGTCTCCGTTGAACAAGCATTTTCCAAGGGAGGTCACATGTTGAATCCAAGAAGATCGAAATTGACTAAAGAGAATGTACAAAACATTACTCTTCTTGAAGATTGGGTGAGAGCTAAAAACCGACAACAACATCTAGATTTCTCACATCTAGATGAAGATTCCGATGACACCTATGGCTACGATTCAAACACCTCCTCCTCCGCCGGAACCAACGTTGACGAATGAATGTAAGTTTAGATAAGAGAACTACGTGAGCTTTGATTCCTTAATTTTACTAAGGATACGTAGGCAATTTCATTCAAAGTTTGGAAGTGTAATTTTCATTTCACTTTCAAACTTAAAATGAAACTCAAGCTCTTTCATTTTTTTTTCCTCTTCTTTCATTTATTTATATTTAGTTGTAAGTTGTAACTTGTAATTTGTTTAACTTCAATATTGATGTATGATTGTAATATATTGAAAGTTGTAACTTGTAATTTATTTTTTCATTCATTATTGTAATTGTAATATATTCAATTGTAAATTTGTAATAACTGATAATGGCCAAATTTTTCACATATTTTTGTGTATGTTTATGTATTAATTCGAATACGTTAGATACGTTTTTATGGTGATTTTTCAAATTATTCTCGTATAAGATGCATTTGACGAGTTTGTGCTTAGTTTCATGACTTTAATAAGGAAAAATGCAAGTTTCATGCAGAATCAAGGATAAAAATATCGGTATCGATGGAAATATCGGTATTTCAATTTTACGAAAATATCGGGAAAATATCGGTAAATATCGGAAAAATATCGCTAAATATCGAAAAAATATACATGCCGTTATTATATCGGTTACATGAAAAAAAAGAAATATCGAAGATATATCGAAGATATTTTCGGATATTTTCATACCGTGCCAGATAAAAATAAGGCTGGTCAATGGGGCACGGCCGTGCCGTGTAGCACGACCGTGCCCGGGTGATAAAAAAAAAATCATCAGAAGAGCACGACCGTGCTTCATAGCACGGTCAGACCGTGCCAGATGAAAAATAAGACTGGTCAATGGGGCACGACCGTGCCGTGTAGCACGACCGTGCCCGGGTGATAAAAATAAAAGAGAACAAACCGGGAAACCGGCGGTTTGAACCGCCGGTTCCGGTTAACCGGCGGTTTCCAAACCGGAATCGGAACCGAACCCCCACGGTTCGGTTCCGGTTTCACATCCTCGATTTAAAAAACCGCCGGTTCCGAACCGAAAAACCGAAACCGGAACCGGAACCGGCTGAACATGTCTATCTAAACCCTTTTCCTGAGTTTCTTTTATTATTTTTATTTATAGGTTAAGGAAAAAAAAAAAGGAGCCCAACAACATCTACTTGTAGTCTGGTATAGGGATTTATACGGGGCCCATGAATGGTTTTCCTTGGGCCTCTCTACTTTTTAGATTGGTTGGTCCATCATAATTTTCCATTCTAATGTACCCCTCTATTAATTTTAATGTGAAAAGTTGATCAAGTATCCAATATATATAAACATATATAATATAAATATTATATTGACAATGGTTTGGGGTTGAAACTTGAAATCTTGATGCATCTGTTTTTTAATTATTTTATTTGTGTATTGTTGATGTTGACCAAAAGTAATGATGTGGAATTTTAGTATATTGTTTGTATTTTTTTAATAATCAACTAATGGAATAATTTCATGTGATGCCATGTCATTAATGATAGCTGGAAAACTTCGATGCAAATATCGAACTCAAGGATAAGAGTTTCGAAATTGGTGTATAAAGTGGGGCAAAAATGATATCTTGTTTATAAACTTCAATCAACTATTGATGAACAAACCATCTCTTCATCGTTGAGAAACATTATAAATTTCTGTAGTGTTTGGACTAAATGGTAAAACCCTAATCTCATGTGCGTGATATATTTTTGAAGGATTTTAAAGATCAAAATCAAGGAATGTTTCGAATTAAAAGAGCATTTCAGATTTATGGCAAAATACATTTATGATTCATCTACAATTTTATTGCATAAATATGTACATAAATAGGAATGACATCATCACCCAAAATGTTTAATATGCAACAAAGAATTGATCAATGGGTGCATTCAAGACTACTTCAAGAATTGATTCTATGATTCTATTGTTTAATCAACTTACATGATGGCCAGCCTGTTCTTATATCCTCATCATGTGCCATATACAGACCCATGGAATTTTTTATATTCTATTTTATTTATAATCCAACTATAAGTTTACGTTTGATTAATTTGAATAGTACGATCCCACCTCCTTCAAAGTTGCTGTTATATAATTTGTAGGATGTGTCCAAATAACTTGATTATTGCACGCCAAAGTCCTTATGATTTTACTATGCACTATATGATCGTTTTAATTCATTTTTTTGGCCGAAATTAAAATTTGATGTTTAGACTTTTTAAAACAAAATACATGATATATACGTTAAAAGACTACTCATCTCAACCAAACAAAAGTGCTAAATCATTTTTTATTTTCATTATATTGAAGCTCAATTTTAGAAAAAATTGAAAGAATTTTTCGATTTTGATAAGAAAATGATGATGTGTTGCATAGTGAAAACCCCGTGAATATTGAGGTGCGATTGGGAAAAAACAAAAATTAGGTTGCAAAAGCTACCAAAATAGTCAAACTTCAATTTTATTTTTTTAATTAGTCCTAAAAAAAATTGATGGAAAGAGAATGTTGCTAGTGAAATGCCAACAAGATGATGGCTGTTGCCTAAAGTAGTTGCTTCCCAGTCGCCAACTTGATTTAAACCATCTTAGTCAATTTTCATTAATCAATTCTCCTATCTATAGCTACTAGCTATCTTTTCAATTTCTTAAGGAAAAAGCCATAAATCTTTCCTACAAATAAGGACTTTGATTGTAGAATACCTTTTTCCAATGCAATTGGGCTGTTTTAGACTCTGGAGAATTAGTATATAATCATCATTACCTACAAGATTAGATGCATTGAGCCTAAAGAAAATGGCTGTCAAAGATGCTGCAAAATGTAGCTCAAATGTAGCAGCCATCTTTGGAGTGACTGGGTTAGTGGGGAAGGAGATTGCAAGAATGCTGCTTTCGACTCGAAATTGGAAAGTCTATGGGGTGGCTCGTCGGCCAGAGAACCCGAGGGTGATCCAAGAGGAGCAAACCGGGTACCATTTCGTCTTGTGTGACCTTCTTAATTCTCGAGAAGCTCAAGAAAAGTTGTCCCCGTTGGAGGACGTGACTCATATATTTTGGGTCACTTGGGCTAGCCAGTTTCCTCTGGATAGCCTTGAGTGTTACGAGCAGAATAGGACGATGATGGCTAATGCCCTCGTCGCCATCCTGCCAAAGGCTAGGTCCTTGAGGCACGTTTCACTCCAGACGGGGATGAAACATTATCTCTCGTTACAAGGCTCGATGTCCAAAGCAATTGGCTACTATGATGAGCAATCACCAAGGGTAGATATAGGGCATAATTTCTATTATGCCCTTGAAGATTTGTTGCAAGAAATATTGCCCGTATATAAGGTGGCTTGGTCTATTCATAGGCCAGGTTTGATCATGGGTTGTTCTCAAAGAAGTTTGTATAACTTTATTGGTAGTATATGTGTTTATGGGACAATTTGTAAGTACTTGAATCTCCCATTTGTGTTTGGAGGTACTAAAGAATGTTGGGAGGAAATGTATATCGACGCCTCTGATGCTTGTCTCGTGGCTGAGCAGCATATTTTGGTTGCTACCAACCACGATCAAGTCATGCAGGACCGAGCTTTTAATGCAATAAATGGTGAATGTTACACTTGGAAGAACATTTGGCCGGCTATTGGTGCAAAGTTTGGGGTGAAAACATCCGAAAATGACGCATTTTCGAGTGAATTCATTTTATCTTCGGCCATGGCTGATAAAGGAAGTGTTTGGAAGGAAATAGTAGCAAAAGAGGGGCTTGTAGAGACCGAAATGAACAACTTAGCTAATTGGGATTTTCTCGATCTTTTGTTTCGATTTCCTATGAAGATGTTGGGTAGTCGTAGCAAGATCGATTCGATGGGATTCAAAACCAAGTATCATGTTTTGGATTCGATATGTTATTGGATTGATGTTATGAGGAAGGATAAATTGATCCCATGATCAAATTAGTGATTAATGAAACAATCGCACAAATCGGTCACTTTCAATGTTGAAAACATTCATATCACTAAATTGATTTGAGCTCTAAATAATTTTAGTAAATGTGTAAACAAATATTGATGGATTTAAGTACTTTAATTTGATCATGATTTTTTATGTATTTTTTTGTTTCGTTTATATATGTCGAGTCTAGAGAAGGTCGCACACCTATCCTAGATGATATAATAAATTTTTCATTCTGTCATATTTTATTACTAGTTACTATAGTTTGCGTAAATATATATACATAAATTTATATCTAAATATACAAGAAAAAATAAATTTAAATATACGATATGACACGATCAGCAAGATTAAAAAGTTAAACCAAAGTCTCGTGCTTTGAGAAGGTGCGCCACCCTCTTTTTACTCATCTTCTCTGGCTACTCAATTATATAATAATAATAATAATAATAATAATAATAATAAATTAGTTATTATAAGTTTAATAAATTAAGTATCTAAAATAATAGATAGATCCGTAGGTTTTCTAGCCTCGTAAAAAAAAGTCCATCTAATTAGTAGTCAATTATCTAAGCACAAAATTTACTACGCTCGAGGTCTCCGTTTCTCGTAAACAAAAAAAATAAACATATGAGGGGAAAGAAAAAGGTGCCAACCTCATTCTTAACCAATTTCTGCAAGAAAAGTTCTTCGTTTTTTTGTTTCTTAAATTTTTTTCTTTTTTAATCATTTTGATCAATTATAAATTTAGTGCGAGACCAAAATTTGAATGAGACGAGATAGTGTAAATGGTACGAGCAAGAAAGGTAAAAATTTCAAATTTGACTTGGAATGAATTTTAAGTTGGACTATTAAATTATTTTATGTTCCAAGACTGATTATAAATGAAACCATCCAAGAAAAAGTACTGATGGTTTGATTATCTTGGAACACAATCACAATCATTTGCCATGCTTTCTATAGAGATTCATAGTTTCAGACTAAATAATAATATATAGTATGTAGAAACTATCCTCTATAATTAATCTCACTATATGTGTGCGTGTAAATGATGCATATTAGGGTGATAAATGTGATGGAGTACAGTATCTACTGCATTTGAATTATGATAATAACCTAGCGTCGATAGAATAGAAGGCATCATCAAGGCTTTATTCATCTTCTCTGGAAGTTGAGAATTTTCACAGAGATGGCGAAAACACCGAAAAAGACAAAGCTGAATCCAACAAGAACAGCAACTGTAACTCCAAGCATTCCTGGTTCAAAACCAAAATGGACATCGATGAACTCCTTCACTGTACCGTCAAATGCAGGTCCCACGATTCTTGTCTCTACGTCGCCTAGCTGGGACGTGATTATACCTCGTAGAGTCCATGCCATTGGACAGATGTAGTAGAACCATATCCACCATCCAGGGATGCTCTGGATGAACATTATTCAGCAGACATTGTTAATTTACTCGTGACGTGTATTACAAGTGTTGGAATAAGAGATTGAATTATACAGTTTGCAATAGAAGAATGATACTTAAATGAAGTATTTACTTACTGGTTTTGGCACAAGGAAGCCTGAGAGGAGATTCCATAGTGAGTAAAATGCAGAGGAAACAACAGCTGCAACGTGTTGATTCGGAGTGAGTCCAACAACCATCATTCCGTAAAAGGTGAAGTATGTGAATGTTAGGAACATAAACAGGAGATACAAGAAAAATTTCCCTGCAACACAAACAAATTAACACCATCAGATATTTTGTGATCACTTTGCTGCTTATGCTCTTTGCATTACATTTCCTCAAAATGTTAAAAAAAAAAAAACAAATTTAAGTAAAGTTTATGAGCATCTCCACAACTGAATTCACAAGTTGTGTGCAACACAAGTTTATCTTACTATTACATTAAATAAAAATAAGCCGAGCGGAAACATACAGGGTGCAAGAAAATAGAGGATTAAGGAATCGAAATTAGAATGATGAGGATTTAAAAGGCATACCTGCTGTCCTCTCAAAGTTTATCATGGAGTATGTAATGATACCATATACTATTGTCTGCAACACAATGTATGGAATTTCCACAATGCCCTGCCATTGAGATTGATCACAGTTTAAATATGATCCCGCATCATGAAATAAGACAGATTGAGTTATTAATCGTAAGTAGTGATGCCATATAATGTGATTTTTTATGGTGCCATGTTGTAACCTACAATGGATGATCATTGGGACCCGACATACTTATTTAAACTTGCTTAATCGCTGAGTTGCAATACAGTAGGCATAAGATTGAAATGATGGAATTACATTATTAAGCAGCTGAACGAATTGAGAAAGGATTAACCTGAGCAAATGCGAAAGGAACTGGGGAGTACATTCCAGCAGCTTTCTCTCTGTAGAAAACTGTCCTCTCAATAGACACTACTGGTTGTACAGAAGAAGAATTATTGACCCCAAGAAACATTACAGAGGCATAAAGGGCGCCCATGACAACAAACAAATTTTGAGTTGAATCCCTGGAGATACATTCAGGGAACTATTAGAATCATCCTGTATGATTAGTAAGATTATAGCACGATTCTATTATTTCTAATGAGATAAACTAACGATGATCATTTTCAGCACAATTGTAGTTAAACTTTTTGGGATGATTTGAAAGGTATATACTGCATTGCATCTTATTCCTAAATTCCTGATTACCTTTTTGAACCGACGTCCCAAAATACAGTGCCAATAATAACTGCACTTATTGTTGTAAAGAATAATCTCACGGCATTATACGCTGGACTCCGCCAATAGACAAGATTTTGCTTCCACAGACATATTTTGAATTGAGAAATTGCATCTTTAGAGTATGTGGAATTAAATTTCAGAGGCTCTGAATTTGGAGGTGGAACACTAAAATTCTGTATTGAAGCTTCGACATCCCTGAAATTGAGAATCAAACAAACTTCTGTAAATACTTCTATTAAGTTGTGTTGAAAGAAAAAAAGAGCGACCTAATTGCAAAAATAAATACACGACTTTAGTTTATGCCTGCTAATTGAACTATCAATCAAGTTTTTGTTGATCAGATGACTTTGTATGACACTAAAGCCACTCATTAATTATGCTGCCATTGACAATATGATGTCTAATTTGCAATTAGTGTATTCACATTTCACCCGACCACCAAAAAGTCAACCCATGTCTCGATTTGCAAGATATAACTAAAGTTGTACATTTTTTGGCCAAATTTCCATAGTTTGATTAAATTCACAACAACAAAAATGAAGATTTTTTTTTTTTCCCGTTCGGCCAAAAAAAATCAATGATAATGGGAAATATAACATCACACTGATTTTTTTATAGGGAAGCAAACAGCCATATAGGATTTACCTATACTGCTGCGAGTTAAGATATATCACAGCAAAATCTTGACGAATCTTCTCTTCAACAGCAGCTGTGCTTATCTCAAGCATCCAAGTAGCGGGGTTGTAACCATCAGTTATCGGAGGAACTCCGTTTATCCTCTGATGATTTAAAAATTTAAATTATACTCCAGATAAAGGTTACACAATAACAAAAAAATATATACCTGAAAATAGTTGATCATGGTTTGTGATTTTTCACCTAGCTTCCCACCATATATCATTCTCCCACCTCGTTTCATAAGAAGCAGCTGTAATTTTTATTACCATCAGTCAATTTAGTATAAGTATTAAGTATGCATTGTATCAGCACTTGAACATCGAACCTCATCAAATGCTTCAAATATCTCAATGCTTGGTTGATGTATGGTGCACACCACAGTTCTTCCAGTATCAACTGTGTTACGAACTGTCCGCATGACAATGGCTGCTGCACGTGCATCAAGACCCGATGTAGGTTCATCCATAAAAATGATTGATGGATTTGCAACAAGCTCCACTGCAATAGTTAAACGCTTTCGTTGTTCTGTGGATAAACCTGTACTGCCTGGCATACCTACCAAAGCATTCCTTAGAGAGTTGAGTTCCACTAACTGCATTACCTCTTCAACGAATCCCTGAAAAATGCATTGTTAAATAGACAAAATATATAATACTATGATATAGAACCATGAAGTTTCATAGCATCTCACTTCTCTTTGTTCTTCATTCACTTCCTTCGGAAGCCGAAGAAAAGAGGAAAATCTAAGGGACTCAATAATAGTCAGCTGGGGGGAATGTATGTCACTTTGTTCAACATATCCAGATATTCTGGCAAAAGTTTTCTGTTCCTTTGGGTAACCAGAAATTCTAATATCTCCTTCTATATAACCACTAGTCTTCCTACCAGCAAGAACATCCATCAACGTGGTTTTCCCTGCTCCACTTGACCCCATTAGAGCTGTGAGAACACCAGGTGAGAATACTCCACTGACGTTGGACAAGAGCTGCAACCTCGTTTCTGGTATACCTTGTGAACTCATTTCCTAGAAACTCGGATATATAAGACATGATTATGATTTGGAAGAAGAACTATAGTGGTTATCAGATCATGGTGCATAAAGAACTACCTTTGGCATATCAACAAAATAGTTGACGTTATGGAAAGTAATGGTTAATGGTTGAAATGGTAGAATCATTCCTTTCTTTTTGATTCCATCATTGTCTGATATTGTTATAGGCAAGATATTCACAGCTTGTCCTGCCAAAATCAGTTTCAACTATAAATTAGATCACATTTCTATGTTTAATGCATACTATAGTAAAAGTTAATGTACTTCACTGATATACCATTGGTGGCTAACGGATCCTGATCATCTTCTGGTGGAATAATTGTCTGTGATTTTTGAATAGCTGTAATTGTGAATAAGAGAGATGTAAAACTGTAGGTTATTTAATATATTCTAGCTTGGCTTAATTTAAATCCTCAATGGATAGCAAAAGAGTCAAACAACTTACGATTGAGATAAGCCAGTGCAAGTGTTACAGTAATGTTGAAAAACAGAGTATATGCAAGTAAAACACCAACTCCAAGCCAATACCAATAACCATCATTGGGTAAACTATGAAGCTGCAAAATTGTATATCCAAGAGTGGTGTTTCCAGTAGTTGACCTCTGCATAATCAAGTTTTTAAAAACAAAAAATTATGTATCATTGTCTATTTGGATACTTCCATTGATTAAATCATACCAAGATCTCACCTCCATCCATCTTGTAGCAGTAAACTCGTTAACAGAAATTGCACGTTGCCCATAGGACAGCGGAGAAACCCAGAAAGCCCACAACCACCAGGGCTTAATCATTTCTGAGTTAGAAGGATTATCACTGAGTATACCAATGAGTAGTAATCTATGATAGACCAACAATACTTACCTTTTGGTAGGATGAATCCACCCAACAAAAAGATTATCAATAATGCAGCTGAACCAAATGTATTAGCAATGATCATATCTCTTGCAACAGAAGCCATTGTCCGGAAGAGTCCTAAAGCCATTTGGTGAACGGAAAAGAGTAGAAACATATAGCGGAAAAACCTAAAACAAAGCGTGAGCTTAGTCTTTATCCCACTATAAGTGAAACTTTAATTATTTAAAAGTTATTAGGAGAAACCTTCCAGCTCCAGGAGCAAATCCTACAGTAAAATATACTACGCAAGACCATACAACAGCTTCAACTACGGAATAAGGCACATGAAGTATAAAACTTGGGAGGGACCATGCCCATGCAGGATGGAAATGATTATCTCGTTGCTTGTAAAACACAGGAAGTCGGAAAATCATAAGAGGTAGCTCAGAAAACCCATTGAACATCATATGCACCAACCCAAAGAACAAACATGCAAGATAAAGCTCGCCATTTGTCACATCAGTGGGATGTAATCTTGTTCGGAGAAACATCGTACATGTCACAAATCCTACAAAAGCAACCTGTACAAGTTTGAACGTAAAAAAATACATCATACATATTCTAAGGCTGGTAATAGTTTCAGATTTAACTGCCAAATGTCAAGAAAGGTTAGAAGTACCTGAAATGTTCTGAAGATGTAGAGAGAACGATGTCTGTTGATCAGAAGTAACTCTCTAGAGAAACATGCTTTAAAGAGCTCCTTTCTTGGCATGGCATACTTTGTTTTGGGCAAAGTTGAAGGGTGACTTTTAGATTTATCATATGGATTAGAGAGATATGAGGCCAGATTCTGACCATATCTTGAATTTCTGAACTCTTCTGCTATTTTTGAAACAGGAACAAACTGGTATGGTTTGGAATGATCAGCCCAGTACTGGGGCTGATCCTTTCTTGATGTTATCTAGATAAACATAATTTAGGTAAAAACCTTGTAAAATCAATCAGAACCAGGTAAAGCAGGAAGAGTATACCTCTTGCAGAAAATCAGCAATATTCTTACGAGGTGGCAAGAGAAAACCAAGTGACTCAAAAAACTCAAGAACATCGGTACGAGGCCCTTGGTATACAAGGTATCCTTCAGAAAGTAATATGACATCATCAAAAAGATCAAAAGTCTCTGGAGCAGGTTGAAGAAGAGCCATTACTACTGTTCCTTCCATGAGATGAACAAAATTCCTTATACATTTAACAATTTGGAATGTGGTAGAGCTATCAAGCCCTGTAGATATTTCGTCCATAAAAAGTGTTTTTCGTGGCCCAACCACCATCTCTCCTGTGTAAAGCAGACAAAGATTTAAATATTGTTGAGAACTACAGAGAATACTCATTTAGTTGGCTTTCCACTATACAGGACATTCACATTATATAAATAGACATGTGATTGAAACTATCCAGCTCACAATGCATATCCTCAATGTTTAAAGAAAAACATGTATGGTTGCTAAAATTGAGAGAGATATTATATAATATCCAAAGACTCACGAGTGAGAGAGAGAGAGATTACCTGTAGTCACTCTCTTCTTTTGTCCCCCTGAAACACCCCTGACCATTTCATTACCAACTAGTGTATCAGCACATACATCTAAACCAAGAACTTTCAGGAAGTAGTCAGTTGAGACACTGTGCCTTTTACCACCGATGGATGATGCCTGAAAATATTGTAATCAGGTATCGAAAAAATAAAATGCAAAGGAGTGGTGGACACTGCCGAGTGTGTCAAAATGTCACCTTCATATAAGCATCTATCTCTGGCCGGGGACGTATATCTCTTTCTTTCTCAAGACGCGTAAGATCCTTCATATATACTGCCATATAGAGTTTAACAGTATAAATGAATACTGAATATTCAATCCTAGTCAGAATCCATACTGGTTTCTTTACTCCTTTGCTTCCATAAAATATTGTCCTTTTCTAGCACTCAAATCTAGAAAACAAAAACAAAGTACTAGGAGCAGATTATATTAATGCTTTCTCGGTGCTACCCTAGGTCATGTACTTTTGAGATATCTTAACTGCAAGCATGCTCTGGAGCTTTTCTAGGTGTCTCTGTAACAAATTTCTTTACTCACTTAGACAGTTAGACTCAACTGTAACAGGGCCGCAACTTATACAGTTTTGAACTATGATCATCCATAATCACAAAATAAAGAGTGACTTTTTATCTGTAGACAAAATAATAACAATCTTATCTACACTTGTCGATTCTTCCATCAGTTGGACAATCCACTTTAGAATTTTTGTATTTGTGCATTTGGTACAACATGCAACAGTCGTATTTGGTATGGGAATTTTCACCTTGAATTGATATGGCAAATGAAATATCAATTGAAGAACATTTCTCCATCAAAGCTATTCAGATCTAGATTCTTTTAGTTAGAATTTTCAATAATGCATTCCAACATTGTCATATTGTTGCTTTGAAATGAAAAAAAAATCAGAAGTAAAAAGTTAGGGAGAATATGATAATAATGCATACCAGAAAAACCTTCACTTGAACCTTGGCATCTAGCTGCAAAATCTAGTGTTTCTCTTACAGTCAGCTCTGCAATGTGATTATCTGTCTGGCTTATATAAGCAGAAGCCCTTTGAACAAAGAAATCATCAAACTCATGACCATTGTATGTGATTGTCCCACTTTTCTGAAACCAAAAGATTCACATCAAACTAACATATGAGCTGTATTTTGAAGCGGAAATGAAATATAAAGGAATTCACATAAGAATTACAGGGGAACACTTCAAGGGATTTCAGATACAATCATCAAAAATTTAGAGAAGTACACTGAGTTAAATATGTGGAAACATATGCAACCTGAGGGATACTCTTTAGCACAGTTTGGTTGCTTTCATCCAACAAGATAAACTAATAAATAAATATATAAGCAATCCATTTATGTGATAATATTGATGCACCAGCTTATACTAACCTTCAAGTCACCATGAAGTTTCCCAGCTAGAGCCAGAAGCAGGGTAGACTTTCCAGAACCTGGAGGCCCTAAAAGCAGTGTCATCCTAGCCAGTGACGGAACCAGGATTATAAATTGAGGGGGGCCAATAGTAGTATTAAAAAATTTACACTAAATAAAAAAAAAAAAATTCTTAAAGGTGTAAAAAAATTTTTTTTTTTTGATAAGTTGGGGGAGGCCAGGGCCACCCTCCCCTTCCATTTAGGTCCGTCCCTGATCCTAGCAACACGATTATGGTCATGTGATAAATGGTATAGTAGATAAACTATGTTATAATCTTCGTTGGATTATTTTAACTGGCTGCAAGAAGTCTTGATTATTTAATGGTTATTCTGCAAAATATATACACCACCACCACATGACCACAAATGATGCAAACGCTATTCAAATTGCCAAGTTCCTGTTGCTACTAAGTTAGAGTGATGTCCTACTTACGTATTTGTTTGAAGAAAACAGAAAAATCCCCCTCTTCAGAAAACTTAGTTAGGCAGCCAACCATCCATGAAATAAAAACTCTGATAGAATAAAAACTCTGATAGATACCAGAAAAAATAGTGGATCTCCATATAACTTGACCATACACCAATGCTAATTACATATTTTAACTACATAATTCTAAGTTGTACACAATTGTCAAAATTAAGTTCATATTTCACTCCTGAAAAGAAAATTATAGGTTCAAAAGATTTAACCAAAATAAATATCCAATGGAATTACATAAAAGATACAGTAAATAATCTCTCTAAAGTAAAATTTGAAGTAGATACATTCTTTCTCGATATAGATTGCCAGTGAGAGATTTTAGTATGCTTACCTTCCTGGTTTCACCACGCCACTGATGTTGTTGAGGATGGTTAATGCATGTCCATTTGGGCGAAATATTCTCAATTTAGTTAATACATGCTGCATAAACAAAAAATCTCAGCATTCAAACGCAAAATAAAAAAATAAATTTGAATAGTTTAAATGCTTTTACCTCAACCATATCACGTGAATAATTCACCAAAGTAGGCAAAGCTCTTGAACCGATTTTGACATCGGCGCTGATTTGTAGGTTCTCAAATCGAACTTCAACTTTTGGAATCTCCAAACCCACTCTACAGCATAGAATAACTCAAACAAATTATTTACACACCAAATCAAAATTATTAGAAACAAATTTCATCACTTAGATTTTCCTCTGTATAACAAAAAATCGAAAGTTCAACCAAAAAGGACCAAATCGAATACATGCTGCCTTAGTGCATGCAGATGTTGTAGAAGATGCATCACCTATCGAGACGCTCTTTGATTCCAGAAAGGAGCTTGCAATTGTCCTGTTCGGTGGTGTCGAGTGCTCTCCTAACCAGAAGCTCTCGATTCAACCGATTAAGCTTCCGAACGTCGACGGCGTCAGTGGCGTCGACGTCGGCGTCGGAGCGGCGGACAAAAGCGATATTGGGGCGCTGCTGCGACGGAAGGCGCTCGATCGCGGCCCATCGGAGCTCCTCCTCATCCTGCGCCACCAACTCGGCGTTGGAGGAGCGAGAAAAGGAGTTATCGGCCTCAAACTCGACATCGAGCTCGAAATACTCGCTTCCATTAGAGGCGGCCATTGTGGATCAATGCTGCAATGTGTATAATTTCATGGATGCATAAAATGGGGGTGTCGAAGATGTGCAATCTCGTGACTGCGTCGTGATAGTTAGTTAGAGATGAATCCTATAAAAGATTGCCTTCCTACAAAAGGCTAACAAACCGCCAATATTTGAAGTCATGAAATTGCATTGGGTATGCTATAATGCTACACGCAACTCCACTCTATTTTCTCCTATTTCTTTCTCTATATATATCCTTAATAGTCTTACATATGGTATTCAATCCAATTATGAAAGTTAATATGTCAACAATAATTAATATTTTTCTTCTAATTACCATAATTAAACTTTTAGTAAGATCCATTTAAAAAACAAAGTTGGTCAATATGAATTCATTAACCTTCCATTTGGAAAGATTCGATTTAAAAAGGTATTAAATATGTGGTTTAATTATACAGTCCTGCTATCCATGTTTTACAAACACATTAACGATTGATGTGTAAAAAATTTAAAATATTTATTAATTAAACTTTTTTATATAATAAGAAAATTAGATTATTATACGTCATCGATAGCATATTAAAATTGGCTCACGATAGATTTTTTTAAGTATTTTCTTTGTGTGGGAATTTTTTTTCTTTTTTTAGCCATACCTCACAATTCTTTTGTGTTCTAACTTCTAACCAATATTTGACATTGTATACGCATATTGGTTCCATAAATGATATGTATTCTTATATATTATATAAAAGAAAATGTTCACATTTCCATTCGTAGATTTATAAAGATCATATTTCTTTAAATTTTGTGATTTGAAATTAATGATTATATTGGATTTATAACATATCAGCAATGAACATATGAATCATGTATCGTATATATATCCATCTTTGAAGATATCATCTCTCAGTGGAATTCATATATCACCATATCATAAATCTATATATATGCATGTATGTATATGTATCTTTGCTTAATGCATTTATATGTTGTGTACCTTTTATTTTTGTCATGGCATTATTTAAAAATCATTAAATTAATTGATTATTAGTATATTAGTTTATTCTATAAGCATTTTCCATTAATCTTTCTATACTTTGTCGTATATTTATTATGCTCTCCTCATATGTATGTATAAGCACATGCAACGCAAAATTGTATTTATTCTCCAGTCATCGCCGATGACGTTAAACAAAAAACTCGAGAGAAATTTTATGCTACATTTTGACGTTGTGTATTACATCATTCGATATGATATGTGTTTGATGAAAACTATTATGAGAATTTTGATTGTTTGATTTTTACACGTCACGTAATGGTAGTAACATGTGTCACTTGTCCAATAATATATATTAATACACAATTTAGAAAAAAAAAATTAAATTAAATCACCCCGAATCTCTATTATTTGCATCAGTCTAACCATTCTACACTGTTTCTTATCACGCACTAATGTACGTTATATATAGTATACGACTTAAATTTCTAAAAATAATATTTAATAAAATTCCATGAAATTGTATTAATTACCTGATTTATGCTAGTATTGTTTCATATATATATGATTTAAATGCGTTACATATATCGTTTCATAATCAATTCAGATTCAATATGCCCATCAATTTTTTAGCTTTTTTTTTTTGTGTGTATATTTTAAAATTCAAAGTAATAACTTTATATAAATAGTTTTAAATAAATATGATCTTTAATGACTATTTAAAGAAAACTTGTGTAGCTAATATGACACTGTTGAGCATTGTACTTCCAATTTCCCACCCAAGTCATAACTTTTTTTTTTTTTGATAGCCAAGCTTTTAATGTTTTAAAACATTAATCCAATGAAAAAAAATGTGTCCTTAATTATATTGTGCATGCTATATAAAATAAGTAAGTTGCAAATAAATGATAATTATTAGCATAATAGGTCAAGTTTTTTCTGGTCTAAAATGTATACTGAAATAAGAAAATCCATATAAAATCAATATTAAAAGAAATTTTATTTATTACTCTAAAGAATTGATTTAATACTTTCTTAAACAAATCAAAGGAATAATAGTTAAATAAGAATAATAAAATAAAAACTAGATTGGTTGGCAACTGACAAGTCCAAATTAAGCTACCAAATTTGTAAAGTGAGACGGGTCCAAATTAAAATTTTCTAATAGGAGGAGAATCGATTGCGCCCATAAAAAATGATCAAACCAGATTTCCAAAAATAAAAAATTAACCTTTCAAAATTTATTTGATGGGCCAAACTTAATTAATTACATTGAAACATAGATTAACTATTAATCTCGAATTTGAATAATGAAACTTATCAATGAGGCTTGAAAGATGACTTTCATATGTTATAAATTTAATGTTCTTAGTAATCTATTTGATGTTAATAATGAATCTCATATGCTATCAATCTAATGTCCACCATATCCTCTATTCAACATTAACATTTTCTTTCATATTTAAAATATTCTTTCATACGACGTGATTGTCAAATGAGTGTAAATGGAAAAATACGAATTAAAATTAAGAAGATGGTAAATTTCTCATTGCCAAAGTCTCAGTTGTCATTAGACGTGACCAAACGGTTTGAAAAACAGGAATCGGGACGGTTCGAACCGACGGTCAACGGTTCCGAAACCGTTGACCGTGGTTCCGGTTCCGAATCGGAATCGTAAACCGTCGAAGTAAGGTTCGATTTCGGTTCGGCCTCTCCAAAAATCGTTAACCGGCGGTTTAACCGCCGGTTAACCTCGGTTTGTGCAATTTTTTTTATTTTCAAAATAGACACGTGTACGCTCCGAATCGCTTGACCGTTGATGATTAACGGCCAAGATCAAGTTACCGTCGCAAATCGGCGGTTCGAACCGCCGGTTAACCGCCCCGGAACCGGCGGTTCAAATCGTTGTAATTTTTTTTTTTTAAATTTCAGGCCACGTGTACGCTCCGGATAATCAAGTCTGGTCAACCCGACCGTGCCCCATTGGGCAGACTTGATTTCAACAAAAAAAAGGAGAAACCGGCGGTTTGAACTGCCGGTTTCGGTTAACCGCCGGTTTCCAAACCGGAACCGGATCCCCCATGGTTCGGTTCCGATTTGATGTCCGCGGTTTGAAAAACCGTCGGTTTCGAACCGACAAACCGAAACCGACGGGACACCTCTAGTTGTCATGTAATAATAAAATATATTATTTGAAATAACTATTGAGAATTACATCTGATTAAATAAAAAAAAATCTCATAATCGGATTGATTATAATGTGATTAATATATTATTTAATTGTTGGAATGTTTTACGTTTATAAAGATGTAAAAAACATACATTACTCTGTTTATTGTATTATTCGGTATTTCCATCATTTTTTAATTTCATTCGCCACACAGGCCACGCCACCTAGGTCATCCGCTATGCCAGCCCATCCGCTACGCCAGCCCATGACTCGGCGGATTGCCACCTAGATCGTCCGCTACGCCAGCCGCCACACAGGCCACGCCACCTAGGTCGTCCGCTACGCCAGCCGCCTAGCAACCTCCCAGGGGGATTCGAACCCAAGGCGTCCGCCGACGCCACACAGGCCACGCCACCTAGGTCGTCCGCTAAGCCAACCGCCTAGCAACCTCTTAGGGGGATTCGAATCTGTGACCTGCTCTGTACCACACAGGCCATAGCAACCTCCCAAGGGGATTCGAACCCAATCCCCGTGACCCGCTATGCCAGCCCATCCGCTACGCCAGCCCATGACTCGGCGTCCGCCGACGCCACACAGGCCACGCCACCTAGGTTGTCCGCTACGCCAGCCTGTGTGCCACACAGGCCACGCCACTGCCAGCCGTCTAGCAACCTCTCAGGGGGATTCGAATCCGTGACCTGCTCGTACCACACAGGCCATAGCAACCTCCCAAGGGGATTCGAACCCAATCCCCGTGACCCGCTATGCCAGCCCATCCGCTACGCCAGCCCATGACTCGGCGTCCGCCGACGCCACACAGGCCACGCCAACTAGGTTGTCCGCTACGCCAGCCTGTGTGCCACACAGGCCACGCCACCTAGGTCGTCGCTACGCCAGCCCATAACTCGGCGTCCGCCGACGCCACACAGGCCACGCCACCTAGATCGTCCGCTACGCCAGCCGCCACACAGGCCACGCCACCTAGGTCGTCCGCTAAGCCAGCCGCCTAGCAACCTCCCAGGGGGATTCGAACCCGTGACCTGCTCTGATACCACACAGGCCATAGGCCATAGCAACCTCCTAAGGGGATTCGAACCCAATCCCCCCGTGACCTGCTCTGATACCACAGAGGCCATAGCAACCTCCCAAGGGGGTTCGAACCCAATCCCCCCGTGACCTGCTCTGATACCACAGAGGCCATAGCAACCTCCCAAGGGGGTTCGAACCCAATCCCCCCGTGACCTGCTCTGATACCACAGAGGCCATAGCAACCTCCCAAGGGTTCGAACCCGTGACCTGACCAACCTCCCAAGGGGATTCGAACCCAATCCCCCCGTGACCTGCTCTGATACCACAGAGGCCATAGCAACCTCCCAAGGGTTCGAACCCGTGACCTGACCTGCTCTGATACCAAGTGTCTCCCAGGGGGATTTGAACCCGTAACTTGCTCTGATACCAAAGTGTTGGACCATCAAGCGCATTACCGCTACACCAAATGAATATCCAATTGACATATGGTGCAACTTTAATGTCTTATACTTATGTAGTTTTGCGCTCACGGATTCGAATTTGACAGAGTCGTGCCTTGCACCTATTTAAATTCCGACTCAAGATAGGATGTTGGGAAAATTCCCAACAATAGTTCTTGATTTTCTTTTCCATTAAAATATAAAAAATAAAAAAAAAGTTGAAATTTTCAAATAAATTTCATAATTCATTTAAAACGATTCTAAAAAATTATTCAATTTCATTAATTAATAAAATTAAACAATTTTTTCAAATCAACCCACCTTCATTTTATTTATTTATTTATTTATATTTTGTGAATTTTTTTAAATTAAACAAATTTCTATATTTAAAGTATAGCATATGACATTTAAAAAATCAAATTAGAATTCCTATATTAAATTTCTTATAAAAAAATAATTTAAAATCATTAATTAATCATGTTAAAGCTATTGTATTCAAAATTTTATTATTAATAATTATTATTGTAAGAGAAATTTGGACTTGACGTGTGACATAAGTGGTCTTATTTTTGTATATATAAAGATTTATGGAAGGACTCACTTTTGTCTATGTCAAACGGCAACTACAAACCTATTTCCGTATTGCATTTAATGTATCTTATGCAAGCACACATATTTGTTCCACATATAAGTCCAAAAAAAGTATTCACAAACCTTTTTTCCCAAAAAAAATAAGACACGTGTTTGAAAGTGAGTTTCTAACTTTACCCCCAAAATAAGGCACGTGTTTTAAAAATAAGTATTTTAATCTAAAATTTCCAGCATAATTAACACATTTGCTTCTATTAACGAATTTAATCAATTCACAATCCACGAAACGAAAGATTGACTTCAATTTAATTTTTTTATGCAACTACTCTATACTAATGCATACATTACTTCGAGGGGGGCAAATCATCAAAATAAATTTGTTATGGCCTTCAGTTAGGGTTTGCCATCAAATCAACCTCGATCAAATTCTAATTGAGTTTTAAGCTTCATGTTTTTTTAATCAAAGTCGAACCAGGCAACGTTTTAACTCGAGTCAAGTTATAAATGTGATTCGTTGTTTCAAGAAGTTGAGAACTTAAACAAAGATGGCAAACCAACGAAGACATGAATGCTGAGGAACTCAACGCCATTCTTTCGCCATCTCTGTCAAACTTCTCAACTTCTAGAAGAAATTCATTCTTGAAGAATCCTTGCCCAACAGGATAATCAGTACAACCAAACAAATGCGACAACATCATGGTCACACATTCACTAAAAAACACATCATTCTACAGTTGGATCAAAATGAGGTACTATTAGGATAAGATATCTACACATGTTAAGAGGTTTGAACTGCTGGTTCTTTCTTACCTGAAACAAGCACCTACTATTCACAGAAAGAAAGTCTCAGCATTCACAAAAAAAGAGGGAATTAGTCGCTACGTTTTCGTTCCTAAAAATCAGCATTTGCGCTTAGAGCCATGTACTTTCGACTTTAAATAAGCTTTCTTTGTCTTCAAACTCTTGGAGCCAAACGAGCCATCATCCAAATCGTCGCCACTCTCATCTTCAAACTTCCCTTTTCGAGCCTTTTCACCTTTCCCACATACAACTATCCTACTTTCATCCCTTGGCCGCTTTAACTCTAAGTTCTCCTCTGGCTTCCAGATGAAGATAGACCTGACGAAAGAATAATACACTAAGAAACGACAATTCATAATGTCACGAACATGTAAAGGAGTATATGCAGATGAAATCGTACACGAACCTGGAACTACCGGATGCCAAAACATCATCACGTGGATGCAGCTTATTCACAGGAGTGATTGTCGTAATGTTCGGATCCATCACCTCGGCAACTAACTGACCTGTAGTTACATCTATAAAGTCGATAGGGTGCAAGGCTATTCCATTATAGTTTTCGCTTATGTAACGGCCAACAACAACGAGGGACTCCGAAACATCCTGCATAGAATTGAGTTTTTTATAGTTAATCGGATGTTGAATTCAGGGATTGTTTCAGTTACTCAAGCTATATAGAGAGGACTTGTTACCTTTGGATCCCATTCTGCTCGGAAAGGTGTCAAATGTCGATTGAAATCATGGCTGTGCACAATTTCTCGGCTTGGAGAATCCATATTCCCAAATATGGAATCCCATACACGAATTCGGTTGTCCTGTGATGTGGTGAGTATTTTGCTTCCACTTTGTGGTGAAAAAAAGGCAGAATTAACAACACGCTTATGTGAAAGATCATAGATAGAAGATCCAGCTTCTAGTCGTCGCATGTCCCATATACGAGCCTGAGGTAAACACAGATTGTGTAAGAGGGCCATGCTAACAAACATTCAAAAGCACTACAAAAGACCCAAGTGCTAATCTTTTTTTTTTTTAATATTAAAAGTTATAACGAAATCAGACAGTTTACCAGTACAAGAGAAAATGTTTATCTTCCCAACATTTAGACACCAGAGATGCGGAATTTTAAATAAATCAAAGACAAACAATCACCATAGAAGCTTACAAAGTGATCATTTCCACAACTCAAAAGAAGATCTGGTTGAAGAGGATGACAGTGTAAGCCAGTAACTTTGCTTCCTTTCTTGTGAATTAATATAGGCTTTCCTGTCACTTCATTAGAACGCACATCCACCCTGTACATGTACATAAAATAATAAAGCCACTTTAATTTATAACTTTTTTTTGGAAAATCTCTCATGTATTTGAGCACTGTATCATGTTCATTAACGAAAAAAACTCTGAACTCTAAAATCTTTGACGGCAACAGAAGAACTATATGCCAGAATGTAACATCAAATGATAGCATCATCAGTGACTTAGCAACTTCACTTTTTTTTAACAATAAACAAAATATATCCATAGAAGCTTATTGATACAGGAATACACACATGTATAGAAGGCCGAAATTATCCGCTGCGAGCAAAACTCCTCTCTCAGAGTTCATATCCAAACCGTAAAGCATCCTCCAACTGCTAGGCCCCTAAGAAAAACCACAAACAGCCTATTATATAAGAATCCACAAGTAACGTAATTATAAAATAGTACATATGTAACTATTCAAGCAAGAAACTTAGAGAGAGAGAAAAAAACACAGCAAGGATCTCATTGTAGTTAATTTCTTTTATTGTTGCAGCTTTTTGGGATGTAACCATCGTTTATCTTCTAAGAAGACTAATGGGGCTGGTGGGAAATGTTTTTCTTGTTTAATGTGCACAAGAGACGACAGTTAGCAGACTCATCAAAAACTTAACCAGGAGTCGGCCAATGGACAAAAAGTGGGAGAGAAGTAGAATTTAAAGAACACATTAGTAGTTCATTACCCAAATTGCATAGAGAACAACGTACTAAACCACTAACCCTGATAGCTAAACGTCCACGCACAAGCAGACAACTAACAAATACCAATGGAACCCACAAAATCCAGCAAGAAAAATAATAGTTTCAGAGTAGCAGAGACACAGCAATGATGGTCCTGAGATTTTAAGATCGGGGTGGCTGAGAGGGAATTAGAAAGACGACCATAGTACAAGCTAACATATTACGACCACATACTAGATCGCTTTAGTCAATTAAGCTACCACGTTATGCCATATACTAAACTAATTTTTTGGTCAATTAAATTTGTTAAGTTACAAATATGGTAATACCTGCCACCCATTAGGATTAAGGTTGACCAATGACAATGAAATTCCAGTCTCTAAGTCAGTGCTACTGACTGTTCCATCAGAAGAAGCACCATAAACTGTTCCATCATTCAACGGATTAAACCTGTAATTATTAACCATCAAGAATCTGAATCATGACATTGCTTACACATCAATGAATCATGAATGTCACACCCAACATCTCAATTATGAAAATCAAACAAAACCATAAATACTCACTTCATGTTGTTCAGTATGCAGCCATGTATGCTTCCATATACTATCTTTTCATGCACTTTCTTGTAATCCCAAACTCCAAGTTGTCCTTTCTTCATCACAAGAAAAGAACTTTAATATTATCAAACTATTCTACAAAACAAACTCAAGATGACAGCTAAGACTACAGAAAACAAACCTTGTCACCAGATATAAGAATATTGTTTCGTGTCGGATGGAACTCCAAACATGTAACACGTCTGCTGTGATATCTAATTACCGCACAGTTCACTTTATTTGGTATCACAAATGCTGGCTTGATCTGTTTCAGAATATAATTAACAAAAAAATGCAAGTAATAAGTTATCAAGTGAAGTCATCGCAATCATTATTAAAAAAAAAAAAAAGAGTAGCATCAAATAAACAGCATTATTTATCAAATGCATACTGAATCTTTATTGAGATTGAATCAGAGAGTGTACTCCAAATGATGGAAACATGAAAGAAGCAAAACTCTAATATTTTTGCTTCCTCTTATAACTCTGAGATAGATAGCCACAGACCACAAAATAATAATTGAAAGTGAAAGCATTACGAGACTCAACCATCAGTCCTACAATCAACTCCATATACAAAAAAGATAGGATCTTGAATTTCACAAGCTTCATTCTGTCCCTCATAAAAAATAAAGTGTACAAAAAAAAAAAAAAAAAACAAGAGTTGTAGGGACCAATCCACCATAGAACTATAATCCAAACATTTTAAGCCTTTCTATAATGACTATTAATCACATCATATCAATTCTAATGGGGAATCCCTTGTACTTTCTTAAGATATAAAATGACATAAGTAGTTTCATAAAAACACTTAGAAAGTCAAACATAAATGAAACTGGAATTCAAACCTAAGATACCATGATAGAAAACACAAAAACATGAATGGTCAGAGAAGAACCCATATAAAATATGTAGCCTCACCGCAGATTTACGACACCTAAGTTGGCGTTCAAATACATACTCCAATGAAGTATGAGTGCTCTTCAATGGTGCTGGGGAGACCCCGTACTCTGTCGCCACTCTGTGTGGACAAAACATCGTGGTGTGACCTTCAATCCAAACAAGGGGATTAAAGAAAACTCCCTCATAGATCCTCAAACAGACAATGACACATGTTTTAAGAAAGATAACCTAAAATAAATTACCAGGCATTTTGCATAGAAAACAGGGCTTCATGGGGCAGTCAATGTAGGTAGCGCCCCTAAACCCGGCTTCATGCCCCGGTTTCTTACACACCTAACAAATTGAACCAGGGGAATTTATCATATTTATAAATAAATACACGAGCAGTTTATGAGGAGATGAATAGAGCATGAAATGAACGAAAAGAAGTAGTTGGAATGTATACTTTGCAGACTTTCTTGAGGCTAATTGTGATGGGTTCTCTTCTATTCTTCGACGCCGACGCCTCCTCTACTTGCTCCTCCTCCGACTCTTCTATGGCGTCGTTTTGAACATCTTCATCCTCTTCGCCTGAAGAACTCTCCTCGGAGTCGGAATCCCTCTCGATCACAATATTGGGGAAGGACATGCCTCTAGTCTGCGGCGCCATTTTCAAACTCTGATAGAGTAAGTTGTTAGACAACACTAATATTATGAAAACAAATACTAAATTAATGTATGTCTAAAGACTCTTCGATTGACCGACTTTGAGACTAAAATTACCGAAATATCCTTTTCTCTTTTCTTTTTCTACAATTCTTTAAAACTTAGTGGAAAATTCATTAAAATCTCTTTATATTTATTTAACATAAATTTCCTCAAACATTAATATTATTTTACACGAGCATTCATAATCAGAAAACAAAACAAATATTATTGTAGTTTGAAAATTACAAACACATTCCTTCAAATACCTATTTCCTCATTCTAAACAGCTACTGCTATGGAGATAGTCATTTGAAAATGTTATAAATCAAAGGACAATTTATAATTCAAACTGTTTTTATTGACGTATTATTTATAATTTTATTTATAAATAATCATTAGTATATAATGAACATTTAAAAAAATAATTAAAATGATGAAACTTCAAAATTATTCATGTTTATGATTTTTTATATAAATCGATTTTTCATTTATATTTATTCTTCATATGATATGAGTTATTCATACTGAAAAATATTGATAATATTTATTTTATAGCATAAATACAAAATTGTGGGCAAGTAAGGATGCAAATTTCGATTTTGATGGAAATATCAATATCTTAATTTTAAGGAAATATTGTTGATATATCAGTATTGGTGGAAATATCAATACATCATATTTATCGATATTTTTTCGATATTTATTGATATTTCCCTAATATTCCACCGAAATTTAGCATATATCCTGATATTTCACCGATTCTCTTATAATTTATACCATAAAACCACCAATATTGAAATCGATATGTTGATATTTTATCGATATTTATCAATATTTCCTCATATATCACCTATATTCCTCCAATTTATATCATGATTTATATCATAAAACCACGATATTGAAATGAATATCAATATTTGTCGATATTTATTGATATTTACCCATATATTTGACCGATTTTCTTATAAATTATATTATACTCACTAATGTTTCCCTTTTTTAAAAAATTTTGTTTCTTTCTTTTGGAACAAGTATTTTCTCATTTATTTATCATGTGATTATTTATTATATAAATGAATATTTTTATGATTTTTTAAATACATATTATAATATAACATATCGACAATAATTCTTTTATTGCAATTTTAATTATTTTAATTTTATATATTAATTTTGTTATTGATATGTTATATTATAATATACAATTTCAACTATTCTAATTTTTTATATTAATATTATTATTGATATGTTATATTATAATATGCATTAAGAAAATTATAATATATAATTTCAATTATATTAATTTTATATTAATTTCATTGATATTCATATTATTATTGATATGTTACATTGATTTTCTTATAAATTATATCATAAAATCATTTATATTGAAATCGATATCGATATTTATTGATATTTTATAGATATTTATCGATATTTCCTCATATATCACCTATATTTCTTAAATTTATATTATGAAGCCACCTGATATCAAAAATGATATACGATATTTATCGATATTTTACCGAAATCTTGATAAAATTTCTCATTTTTTTATCGATTATGTGAAAAAAAAAAAAACATGTATCGATATTTTACCTATATTTTAAATGAAAATATGTAGGAAATATCATATTTCCAGATATTTTCATAATTGGTTGCAAGTGGAGGGCATTAGTGGCATTTGATTCTGTGATTTGGTGGACATTACGTGGCAACTTTTAAACCGATCGTGGTCTCTATATGCCTAAACTTATATTTATTATTTTCTTTTTATTATGCCGCACTATTTATTGTGTTTAAAGTTTAAACTAGCATTTGATTCTATGTTAGTGGCATTTAATTCTGTGATTTGGTGGGACTTGGTGGACATTATGTGGCAGCTTTTAAACCAAACGTGGTTTCTACCTCTTAAGAGCATCGCATTCATTCATTTTTAATACATCATTTTAGTGTGAGGCTTATATGCTGATATATTAATTAAAAATATCTATTTTTTAAAAATATAAATTTCAATCAATTTAACACAAATACAATTATTATATGTGGGTTCCATAATCCACTAATTTTTATTCTTTATTTTTATTTATATCAATTTAAAGTAATTATTTATTGCTTGTATGTTGAATTAATTAATTATGACATTAATAACTTTCAATTCATATTAAAATATAATTAATAATATTTAAATATTATTTTTTTGAATTAATTATTTAAAAAAAGACATAGATATAGATAGCAATTAATTGAAAAAAAGCAATTAACATTACAATACATTTGACATTTCAATTTCTACCAAATTCAAAGAAAGGGTGATTACTGTCTATCATTCTTATTCTATTATTTATATCAATTCAAATTAATTCTTTATTTGTTGTATTAATTTTAGTGCAAATTGTATAGAGAATTTTTTAATTATTACATTAAAAAATTTCAACTCACATTAAAATGTATAAATAATACAAAAATGATAAATTGTTTGTATAGGAAAGAAAAGAAAATAATTTGTTTGTATAGAAAAAGTAAAGAAAATAAATATATTGAGATGAGATAAGAAAATAAAAAAACAAAATGCATTAATTGATGAGGTGTCACTATTAATTAGGGGATAAGAATGTCATTCTTACATTTTAATACATCTATAATTATACAAAAACACATACTTTATAACACACCTACATTAATTAACACTCATTTTATTTTAATTAATAATGAATGTGGATGTTCTAAACTTATATTTATTATTTTCCTTTTTATTATGCCTCACCATTTATTTGTCTAAAGTTTAAACCATACATATATTCTTGTTTTATTTTCTTCAAAAACTCCTAAACTTATATTTATTATTTTCTTTTTCATTATGCTCACTGTTTATTTGTGTTTACATCAAAACTTATATGCATCAAGGGCATGGATCCTACATCCGTGTTCCCAATCCAAATCGGCGTGTGGAGTGTTTTTACGCGCGTCTACGCGCCCCCACGCGCGGTCACACCATAGCTGGTGTGTGCCCGCACCATCTGAATTTTATACTTTAAGGTATCACTCATTTACTTTAAGGTATCACACTGTAATCCTTCAGGTATTAGTGTAAAAACAGAGCTGCTTTCTTTTTTTTCCTCTTTTTTTTTCTTCTCTCTCATTCTTCTTCTTAATCTTTTTTCTTATCAATTTGTTATTCTTCTTATTTGTTTTGTACATTATTCTTCTTCTCTATCTTCTTATTCTTATTCTTCTTCAAATCTCCATAGAGTCATTTATGAAGTTTTTTTTTTCTTCTTCTTCTTCTCTTTTACTCATTTTCATAGATTTAGATAAATTGATTTCAAATCACAATTTATTACAATAATTTTAAAACATTAAAAATCAATTATTTCAAATAATATGAAATCATGATTTACTGATTTTGAGGAAGAAGATGAAACATTTGAAATTTCATGATTTACAGGTATTACATATGTTCATTTCAGGTATTACATAAATACCTTACAGATATTACATATGTTCTTTCAAGTATTACATAAATACCTTACAAGTATTATACATGTCCATTTTCAGGTATTACACATGTTCTTTTCAAGTATTACACTTACCTTACATGTATTATACATGTTCCTTTCAAATATTACTTAAATACATTGCAGGTATTACACATGTTCATTTCAAGTATTACATAAGTACCTTACAGATATTACACATTTTCACTTTAAGTATTACACATTTTTATTTCAGGTATTACATAAGTACCTTATAGATATTACACAAGTTCCTTTGAAATATTACATAAGTACCTTATAGGTATTACATATGTTCATTTCAAGTATTACATAAGTACCTTGTTTATTGTTAAAATCTTTCTTCATTGTTGACACAAGGAACCCTAAATTTTAGAATTATAAGAATCCAAAATTTGTAGTATTGTTGATTAAGTGTAGAAATTGAGAAGAAATTGAAAAAAAATTATTGATTTTAAGAGATGTGAGAAGAAATTGAAAAGAAAGAAAAAAAAAACCAACAACACAGAAAGGAGTGAGAAAAAAAAAGGAAAAAAGAAGGAAAAAAAAAAAGAAAAAAGAAAAAAAGAGAAAGAATAAAGCATGTTTTCAACGTAAATAAAAAATAAAATAAAAATTATATATATATATATATATATATATATATATGATTATGGGTATGGTTATGGGATGGGTGGGGGCACAGTGCCCCAAGGGCACATAAGTGCTGCTCTTGTGTTTAAAGTTTAAACCCATATGTATATTCTTGTTTTATTTTCTTCAAAAACTTGGTTTGGATTATTTTCTTCAAAAAATTTGTTTTGGTTTATATTTTCTTTGAGTGGGTCACATATGTAATATGTTTCATCCTAAAACAAAAGACGTGTTACAAGTTGATCAATAAATTTAAAAGATGGATAAAATAACCTAAGGAGCCAAACTTGAACATAGTTTGCTCAAATAAACATTAACCAACTTAAGTTCATTAATATTTCTCTTTCCAAAAACTTTTAATCACTGATTTCCAATTGATTATTGAATAGTCATGATTTCAACCCCAGATTATGAAACTCAGCCAAAAAAAAAAACAAAGAGACTCAACAATCTATTTAAGTGGGTAGTAATGCTTTAAATATATAGTGTAATAATGAAGTAGCATCTATGCATAACATATTACAGAACACTTGAATAATTATATACAGAAAACAGAGCAGAGCTAAAGAATGAATCAGAAGGATTCATGGCCACCTTTGTATTGAGCTTCTGCATTTCTACTGGTCAAGGAAGGTCTCATGGTAACAATGGCTGTCTCGTTAGCGCCGGCTCTCAAAGCAGCCCTTCCAGCTTCCAAGAATCTTCTGACAGCATCCTCAGCATACCTGTTGGCCGTACCCACGTCCATTTCTCTTCCAATATCTGGATACGAGTTGAGGATGTGGTCCCCATTGAGCTGTGATGCTAGCTGAATCAGCTCCATTTGGAACTCAGTGAGTTTCAGGTCTTCCTTTGGACCTCGTTGTCTTAATGCCGTCCTCACTAATGGGAGTTCCTCTGAAGAACGATAAATGTTTCAAGATTGATCAAACAATAAGTCAGTCCATATTATGCATTAGTCGTGGTCTGGCTGAATAAATGAATCAAGGGTAGTTATGTAATTTGATCTCGTTGTATTTTTCATTTTCTGTTATGTATAATGGGTAAGCAACATATATTATTACTGATCTAGCTTAATCCCAAGGAGTGCTTTCAGACAAGACCATTTCAAGATACGAAACCTTAAAGCTATGTGTAACTTGGAAGAATATGGAGGGTTATCTTGAAAGTAAGATTAATCAAACAACATTGTGAGGTAAGGCTGACCTGGACAATCATCGCGAGGAGTATCACGCAAGTACAAGAATTTCTCGAAGGTTCCAGCCCAGGCGTCCCGTTTAGTTAAGAAGTTCGACTCAAGATTGAAAAGCTTCTTCACAGTACCAGGTATTGATGAGTGTTCGAATTGTGAAGTTGGGGATGGGCCACTTGGTTCATGAATCACTGCAAACAAAATCAAGAATCAGTCTACAATTGAAGCCATAAAATAATGGTTTATAAAACAAGAAATAGAAGAGTGCTCAATTCATATGTAAACAGATTTTAGTATATATAAAGTACTCAAGCATTTAGGTTCATCCTCAAAACCCCAACACATTTATCCAATGGAAGAAATCAAAGGCAAGAAAGCAACTTTCTCTTTCCATTTCCCATTCAAAAATTGAAGGAAAGGTGTGTTTATGATTTCCAACAATAGTTAATTAACTGGTTGCAGTGCAGCAGATGCGAGCCCCGAGCAATATCCATGACACTTTTAATTTCAGTTCCATACAACGATGAATGACAATTGACAACACCATGAAAAAGACTTCCAATTACATAGACTTTGAAATATCCACTCATTAATCTTTGACATCCTTTGAAAACTGGGACAAGATAAACAGCAGTCTTTGAACTCCTGAATCATCCTAAAGATGCATCTCATCCCAATTCAACGAATATTCAAGTTCCAATTCTCACATAGCTGCATCTCCATTTTCAAACTTAATTGAGGTTTTTCTTGTTTTTCTTTTGGCCATGTAAAACTGAGATTTTTAAACAACCAGAATGGTCATTCATTTTTTAACCTTAAACAGAATAGTGTAAGTACAACTTTCTAAAAACATGAATTCATAAGTCACACAAAACAACTAGCAAATGTACTAAACGCAATATGTCAATTGATTTCAAATACAAAGATTGCAATAATCATCAAGGCACACAATAGGCATTTTCCAAGATAAGAGTACTTCCCACTGCACATAACACGTTGAACAGTTATATAACTAGACAATAATAGCAGCATTTCTGTAAACTGAGGCCACACAATGCATTTCCATGATCATATTCAACAAAATTGTCACTTCAAAAAGCTATATACACATCTTAATCAGCAAATAAACATGTATACCTGTTCCCTTGTCAATCCATGGGGAGATCAAGATCGTGGGAACGCGCACACCAAGCCTATTGAAGTTGAAATAAAAGGGATCAGGGCCGATAATCCCATCCGGATTAGGCACCCCAGAGACGGGCGTCGGAACATGATCATAGAAACCACCATGCTCGTCATAAGTGATCAAAATCGCCATTTCATTCCACTGTGGACTTGCTCTGAGAGTCTCATACACCTCCTTCACAAACTTCTGCCCTGCAGCCACATCATGCGATGGATGATCATCGTTTGCAGGGAAAAGATTCACGTCGAAGTATCTTTGCTCGATCACACAGTAGTTTGGGAGCTTCCCCAATCTGGCATGGAGCTTGAACTTCAATGCATAGTCGTGGAACTTGACAATGTGCTTGAGTTTTCGAAGGCTCTTGAAGAACAGAGTCGCAGGGATATTCTGGTAATATATCCCAAAATCGAGGTCATTCTCATCCAACGAGTCGAAAATTGTCTTCTGAGGGAAGCCATTGATGAGGTCCTTCCTAACGTTGCTGGAGGCGCCGTGGGAGGTGGCGGAGTGGACGTAGAACCGGTTCGGCTGAGTCGACGCGGGGACCGACGCGAACCACCGGTCGAAGACAGCGAACTCGTTCGCTAACTCGGCGTAGACCGGCACCAACTCCGGTTTGAACCCGCTCATTACGGTCTGGGCCATCCCCTCCGCCTCCATGCTCTCCGCCTGCTGCACAAACCCGTTCATCGGAGCCGGGTTCGCCGTCGTGTTCTCGACCGACCCGAATATCTGCTCCGTTATGGCTTGGATGGAGTGACCCGGGTCAGAATCGATAAAGAAAGCGTCGTCGGAGACGTGGACCGGCCGCGACGTCGGGTCGGAGGCGTTAACCCGGTTGAACTCGGATCCACTGAGCCCATCTATATCGGGCCGGGCCCTTTTGAGCCATCCGAGCATATGATCGAAGGAGCGGTTTTCCATCACTACGACTACGAGGGTTTTGATCGGGCCGTCGATTTTGTGCTTGTCCTTTTTGGGAAAGGGGAAGAAGGAGAGAGAAAGGGAGGAGGAGGAGAGAAGATAGATGAAGAAGAAAAGAAGAAGGCGGGTTCGCCGGAAAACCCCCATTTTCCGGTGGGCGGCGGAGGATGGTGGATTTTGCTTAAAAAATGGATGTATTAATGTAATGAAAAATATGCGAATATAAATATAAAAGAAATCAAGAACTGAAAGAGGAAGATTACAAATGAAAGCATATACCGAATAATTACAACTCTTTTGACTGACAAATGTGTTTTCAGGGTTTGGTCGTTGCGTTTAAGATTGATTTCCTTTTTGTTTTTTTTGTTTTTTTTTTGTTTTTATATTTTCTGATATTTTTTGAGTTACACAGCTCTTGACCACTAAAATCTTAGTTCATACTTTTCTTTCTCAAAATAGATTCAATTAACAAAAGAATTTTATATATTAAATGTCCTTTTCGGATTAGATTAAAAAGTTGGTCTATCTATATTTAACTACATTTAATATAGATTAAAAAATTGAAAGGTAAATTTAATATAGGTAATTTATTTTAATATAGATAAAATTTTAATAATCATTTTTATATATTATTTAACCTTTTGTTTTTTGAGTTACAATTTCAATAATCATTTTTTTATATTATTTAGGTTTTTTTTTTACAATTGGGATAGAAGACTCGATTTTACTCAAGATAAAAGATATATCTATCATTAGGCTAAACCTATGAATACATATATTATTTAACCTGAGAATAGTAATTTGGGATAATTTTAATAAAATATGAGCAAATGTTTTAGAACTCCTGTAACTGACACATATTTTGGACAACTTTGTTTTTTCTAAAATAGCATTTATTTTAGGATAGATGGATTACATATGTTATGGATATAACAACTCTGCCACCACATACATTCGCGCAAGTCCACACCTGATTTATATTTTCAATTTTATTTATTTTAATAAAAAATAGTACTTGATTGTTTATGAAGTATATAATTAACTTTTGTTTATTTAAGAGATGCATGGGGTATTACTTTTTTCATTAAAAAAATATTACTTGTTTGTATTAATGTATCTCCTATCTGTTAATTAAAGTGATTGATGGTATACTAATTTCCATTAAACAGCATTATTTTAATAATATATATTATTTGCATAATTAAAAAATATACATGAAAGGAGGATCCATCATACTTCTATAATTTAGATACGTTACCTTATGCTTTATGAAAACTTCTTTTAAGTTAGTTCTTATTCTTTAGTGGGTTGGTTACATATTATTTGTATAAGTAAAATGTTTTAAAAAATGTATTAGAATTTGTAGAGTGAAAGATATTGCTTTTTTTATTAAAAGATATTATTAATTTTCCTAAAATATATTACTTATTTTTTCAAATATATTACTAGTTTTCTAAAAGTCATTATATTTCTTACCTTTCCTGAAAGTTATTACTTAAGATTATTGTGAATTCAAGTAATTCTTGTTTGTTTGGTGGATGAAAAATGCAAATTTTACTATTTCTAACCATATTGTGAAACCACAATAAAGATAGTTATCAAATCTATAAAAGAAAAATTATAGAATAATTTGTTAAAGATCCAAAAATGCAGAACTCCATAATTAGTAGGTAGTTCCTTTAAAGGCACATCTTTTATCTAGCTAGATACAGTTCGTGGCATGTCAATATGGAAGTTTTGTCTTGGTTGTTGGCAATTAAATTACATAAATGAATGAATCACAATTAATATTACTCAAATGACGATGAAATCGTATGTATGAAATCAAATAATTTTCAAGATATTTGATGGATTTTCGCTCAAGATGCAAAGTGGAGTGTTTTTAATTTAATTTTTTTTAAGAGGTTGGATACAACGAAGCTACATGACTCGTGGTAGTTTATAAATTTAATTTGAATTGTTTTCATGTCCAAATCAACATGTAATTACGGAGCTAATCAAAATTTGTAAAAATTTATAATGTACTCCCTTCGTGCTAAAATAATTATCATTTTAGCTATGGAAAGAAGTTTGTCTCATAATAAATGTTATTATAAGATTTCACGAAAGATTTGTTCATATTCTATCAAAATTGTCTTCATTAATACTCTCAAATTAAATAAAAATTAAATAAGATACAAAGTGATTATTTGAAGTTTACATATAATAATGATACTTAAACAAGAGTATATATATCTTTTAATTAATTTTCTCGCTCTATGAATAAAATTTTAAATCAATATTTATTTTGGAATAGAGAAAATGATATTTTACTTCGAAAAAAATGCTCACCGAGCATTTTCATGTGTCAGACAAGTGAAATGGCAGGAAAATACATTTACAAGAAAGCACTAATTGAACAAACAAAGAGAAATAGAGAATGTTAGAAGGAAATAAATAAATGAAACTTTTTCCAAATTTTAGAAAAAAAAAAAATCAACAATTTTATTGGTTCATTTTCTTGAAAATTTTCCGTTTTGTTTAACAATATTTTTGTTGTACTCCTTAAAGATGTTACCAAATAATATTTTAAGAGTTATAAATGAGTTTGCAATTGAATAGATTACTTTAATAAAAGCAGATACGGTTTAAATAGAAAGATATATGAGAAACACAAAAACTTTTATATAATTGGTGCACGGATCTGTGCATCTGACTCAATTCGGGCCACGCGTCCCCACGTGCTTGGGTGGATGCGCTCAAACTCACCCAAATTCACTCCAGGTGTTATATTTTTATGTTATGTTAAACATACATTTATGTTATGTTAAGCATACATTTATCTTATGTTAAGCATACCTTTAGGACCTTTATGTTATATTAAGCATATTTTTATATAACATTAAGTATATTTTTATGTAATGTTAAGCACATTTAAGTTATGTTAAACATACATTTATGGTTTTATATTATATTAAGCATACCTTTATGATTTTTATGTTCTGTTAAGCATATATTTATGTAATATTATGCATACCTTTAAGTAATATTAGTTATACCTTTTATATATGTACAAATTATGAATTTTTATGTTGAAATTAGGGTTTTTTTTGTCGAAATTAGGATTTTTTTAAAGTTAAAGTATTACATAAAGGTATGCTTAATATAATATAAAGGTATGACTAACACAATATAAAAATTAGGGTAAAAAAAATGCACGGATCCGGATTGAATTCGACCCGACCCGACCTAACCTACGTTGTATGAATTAAGATTCATACAATAGTTGTACACAAGCCCCACCCTATGAGAAACAAGAAGCAACACAAGAATATATAAAATTAATCAAAATGATTCGATACTTTATAATAATAAAATAAGAGTTGCACACAACTGTTGTATAGATCTTAGATTCATATAATGCGAGTCGGGTCGTGCCGAATTCGATCCAGATCAGCACTTTTTTTTACCCTAACTTTTATATTGTGTTAGTCATACATTTATATTATGTTAAATATACTTTTATATAATATTTTAATTTTAAAAAAACCCTAATTTTGACCCAAAAAAAAACCCTAATTTCAGTACAAAAAACCCTAATTTGTATATATATACATTTAAGTAATATTACGCATACTTTTAAGTAATATAACATAAATGAATATTTAACATAACATAAAAACCCTAAAAAGTATGTTTGACATAATATAAAGATATGCTTAAATGTATGTTTAATATAACATAAATGTATGTTTAATATAACATAAAAATCCTAAAGACATATTTAACATGAGGGTGGGTTTAAGTACATCCACTCAGGCGTATGGGGGCGCGTTGAGAACATGTGGACCAGATTGGGTCAGTTATATGGATCCTAAATCCGTGCATCAATTACACAAAATTTTTTGTGATAAATTAAACCTTAAATACAAGATTCTAATTGAAACCGAAAGAATTCACAAATTATAGGAAGACAACAAGATCAAAAGAGACAAAATAATAATAATAATAATAATAATAATAATAATAATAATAATAATAATAATAATAATAATAATAATAATAATAATAATAATAATAATAATAATAAATTAAATAATGATAAGTGAACCAGACACAGTCCACGTATTGTACTAGTATGTATTAATATTAAATTGACATCATGATGGAAACACAAGCGTGTATATGGTTGAAATGTTGCATGCATAAAATAAGGTGATGACGATTTCATGAGTAGCAAACTGGGAATCAGACAGTTGAACCAACTGATGATTAATGGAGGATTAGTTATGAATTTTAAAACTAATCTATAATATTGAGAGAGAAAAAAGAATTCAAGTTGTTAACTTCGAGTCTTCTATACGTTTTAAATTTGAATATTTATATTCACATATGTAATAATATAAGGTATAATACCTTAAAATCTCACAATTCATATAAAAGATTACTTTTCTAACATAAATGATCCTCAATTGAAATAGTCATTTAGACAGCTAATGAAATAGCCATTTGAAATATTGTCAAAATTTATTATCCACATATCACACAACCAGGTATACGCACACATGTATAAAATGATATTATCGATATGCAATGACTTTTATTAATGGAACACAACCATCATCACAGTATACATGATGGTTTTGGTCAAGTCTGCAATGCTTTTCTCTATGGTAAGTAGAGTTGACATATGAAGTTGAACTATGAAGTATTGATCCAACCATAACCTTATTTATAGATTTATGCATCAAATTAGAACACCAAAGACTTTGGTATATATTTCAAGCTTGAAATAGATTTGTGAGCCTTTATGGGTTTTTTTCCTGTGATATATACATGAAGTACATTTTTGGTGATTATACTTGTTCAAATCTTGAGCTTTCTTGCAATTTGAGCAACATAATTACCCTGATAAAAGGCTTGGTGAAGTTCGAGGTCTGTAGGTTGGCGTGATCCATCTGCTGCATAAGTTCCAGCCCCGTAAGAAGATCCACCCTTCACTTGTTCCATCTCGAACATTCCATTACCGAATGTGTAGCCGAGAGGAACGAATAGCATGCCGTGATGTGCCAGCTGTGTTATGGCTGTCAATCTGCAGGCACTGACTGAGGTTAGAATTAATTAACCACAATTTTTGAAGAATCTAAATGAATCTGTTGAAACGTGATTTCCTATTGGAGCATTGTGACAGTATTTGGATTGAATGATCCTAGGATTTCCAAAACAAATTTGGAAACTCTTTAAGTATGGTAATGAACTCTATCATGAAGGATGAAGTAATGTAGAAATACAGGGTATTAAGAAAGTATCACTTTACAACAGAGATTTTTTTTTCAAAAGAATTATAGTAATAGCACTTTGGAGGTGATTATATTAGACAGTTTTGCAAAATAAGATTCTCATGATTTCCTATAACATCTAACTATACTGAAAAGCAATAAGATGGAGATGAATAGAGCGACTTAACTAGTTAACAAACATTTAATCAACGAACCATGACACTAAAAGCAAACAAATTATGCTAAAAAGAAATCAATTCTTTATTGCAATATCCCAAACGTCTCACATTCTCTTCCTTATTCCAACACAATCACAATGTGATGATATATATCCTTCAATTCTCATCCATCCTTCCAAATGATTTTAGTAAATAAGATTCAAAAAGTACAAATCAAGCAACTTCTAGCACCTCTCAAACTCAGCAGTAGAATCAAGATTGTTAAAACAAATCAAGGCGAAACAAACTTACGCTGTGAGTTCCTGTCCACCGCCATGGAACCCCGTGCTCCAGAAAATACCAGCAGGCTTGCCAGCAAGAGCCTGAGTAGCCCATATCTCATGAGTCGCATCAAAAAACGCTTTGCATTGTGCCGCCATTACCCCAAATCGAGATGGAAACCCGAAGAGAAACCCATCAGCCTCCACCAGCTGTTCTGGCCTGATCTCAGGCACATCATCAGGTTTACCAGGAGCCTTCATCTTCTCTAAAATCTTATCAGGCAGCGTTTCGGGTACCTGATTTAATTTGTAGATCAAGTTTTCAATGAATCTACTAAGATCATGGATATCTTTTTCTTGATTTTTTCTGAATAAGATTTTACATCATGATTATAAATCATTATTAGCAAACAACAATTAACTAATGAGCCCGATAGAAGTAGATAAACACTCACAATTGTTAATGTGGTTAAAATCCAAAACCCTACTAAATATTCTCTAAACTTTTATCAGGGGTCCCTAATTTGTGGCAAGTTTTTGATGAATCTATTACCTCTTTCTTGTTTTTTTCTGCATGAAATTCTACATAAAGAATTTAGATCATTAACAACTGACAACGATCACCTAATCAGCCACTGTAGATAGAATTAAAGCAAGATAAATTTCAACAGTTCCAATTCCAAAAGCCCAATTCTACAACAAAAAATCAGAATCAATTATCTAATCCAATTAAAGCTCTTAGTGTATAAAAGATGACAAATAAACCTGCCAGAGTGTAGCTTCAACATCAGGAATTGCGTTAGCACCCTTTTGTATTTCTCTTGCCATGGTCTCCACATGTCCATACAGAGAGTAATACCTTCAACATTTAACATAACCTTAAAACAGAAACCTCAACTAAATTAACAGTTTAACAATAATCCACCCAACAAAACAACTATTTGCCTCACTTACACTATATACACCTTGGTAATGGCCATTCCTTCTCTGTCTCTGTGCAGCAAATAAAAGACTTAAATTTTTAGAATATGAAAACAGGGATTACAGTTATTCAAGAATTGTTGCAGAGAATTGCATTTTTATAGAAAGAAAAATGTGTCGTTTCCAATTCCAACATCCATTACCAAATTCTGCAACGTTTTTATCTATCTTTCATGTTTTTTCTTATAATCTATCTTTTCAGGAAAGTTTCGTGATAAGCGTGTCGTGTCAAACTTGGACGCTATTGTAACTTGTGTAAGTAGGCATTTTATCTATTAAATTATTTAATGAAAAAACCAATATACCCACCCCTATAATCCAAACGTATTTCAAATTTTAATTAATACATTAGATACAGATGAGGAATCGTGTCACCCATAATTTGCGAATCTGTATAACATATATCCATGTGTATTATAAATTTAATAAATAATTTTTTTGGTACGAAAAATATATTTTTACAATAAGTAGAGAAATACTTTATAATTCAAAACTCCCTGTTTTACACCCCCATTAGTAATTACCTAATCGAGAGACTTTTTCGTCCAAAGAAAAAAAAATCGAGACTTAAACACAATGATTTAGACTTCTCATCAATCCGGTTCTTTGATTTTATTTTTTAATCCCCTAAACTATCTTACATTTATATGTTTTTACTTTATGCAATAGTATATCTTATTTTGAAAATAAATTAATGAAATAACTGAATAATATAAAATGATCGAACTTTGAAAATGTTACCATAACAATATTTTTGATTAAATGATAAATTTAAAAAAGTTTGTCGGAATAGAACCTTAGTCAGAAGACTTCTTTTAATTTTCAAAATATAGCACTAATTTGTTAGTATTTTATATGAGAAGAAATAATATCTTATAAACTTGATCAAATGCTCGTAAGAGAGAAATGCAACATGAAATGCGACAATAAATTAGCACATGAGATCTTCTATTCCATAGATAAAGCTACACCGAAAGCAAGAATAGGTAGAGATGTTAGCGAAGAAGCCTTTCCCATGAGATATGTAGGGATTGACAAGAAGGAAAATCCACCATGGATGATCACAAGCGGTGTTATTTATCGACAAATGATGATTCTGCGAGATCTATGGCACGAGCAAGAGCTGCGGCCTTGTTTTCGCACTCTCTCTGCTCGTCTGCAGGATCACTGTCGGCAACTATACCGGCCCCGGCTTGGAGATGGGCAACCCAATCTCGTCGTTTCTCAGTGTCCTTGTACGAGTACATGGTGTCATATCGTATGCTGGTTGGAAACACGATGGTTCTCAAAGCTAAGGCGATATCCATATCTCCTGTAAAAGATATACCACCAAATCCACCACCATAAGGCCCTCGTCTCCTCACTTCTAGTTGATCGATCAATTCCATGGCTTTCACCTGCATATTGAAATTGGAATTGACAAGGAGCTTCATGTTTCATGGTTAAGATCGATATGCAGGGAATAGTTGATGTTTTCTAGGGATTAATAATCTCATTCACGAAGCTCATGCAAAAGCAACAATCTAAAGAGTTTGGAACTACCGCAAACCCAAAATTTCTAACCATGGCCATGCCTCAATTAGGAATCAATGTGAAGATAGGTTAATAGAATGACGAATAACAGGAAGAACGTGGGACGAGGTGTTATTGCTTGACAAAGAGAAGGAATATAGATCTGAAAAGACTGTTGTCAATATAAAACACTTCAAATTTGGTCTTCTAGATGCTATCTAACATATAAAACACACACACACACACACCAATGTGGGTGCATGTGTAGATGCTACATTCAATGCAGCATGATACTACAGAAGTAACAGAACAGAGTGGGCAAACTAAGTGAGTGTGAAAAGAAGAATTTTGAACGACCAACCTTTGGGGCTCCACTAACTGTCCCAACGGGTAATGCAGCACGAAGAGTATCCCAGCTGGTCAAATGAGGTAACAGCTCACCAGTAACCTACAAATCAATATAAACCAAGACGAGGAGATATTAAAATTTAAGTGGTACAATTTTTTTCCCAGACAAAGTATTCTGAAAACAACTCAACTGAGAAACGATACAACAAGCAATTTTCTATTCTGAGATGAATATGCAAAAGCATGAAGCTCTGATCTTTTTTATCGTTATAATTGATTCCTAAGTACTCTTTAATTCAATAATTCTCCATGTATGTTAAAAGATGAACTTTTTTTTTTTCTTGTTTACACACACAGCTTTGAATGCACAAGGCCCCTTGTTTTTTCACATACATAAAAACCTTATTGAAAAATAAATAATCTCGAACAACGAATACATACAGTGGAACTGATGTGCATGACATGGGAATAGCGTTCAACATTCATGAGCTTTTCAACCTTGACAGAACCAGGTTTTGACACCTGCATGGCAAGTTAAATCTTTGTAAGTTACAATCAGTTTTGAGAAAAAATTCTGACAACACCAAAATGCTGTGATCAACTAAATTATTACTTAAGTGTACTAGCATGTATTTCTCTTTACAGTTCATCCCAAGCTTCCCTTGAAATAGTCTTAGTTAAGCTGAATAGAGCTGTTCTGCTTGAATCTCCAAGTGAAAACAATCTATGAGGCCAAACCACTAAATATGTGTTTTGAAAACATATTCTCACCTAAGAACAAACATCTGAGCCATTTGTCTTATATTGGTATTGTTAACAGGAAAGGTCGGATCCGTTGTAACCAAAGTGAATTCCAACCTTTCATCTATACATTCTATATGCATTATCCACCTCCCACCCCCAGTGAAAATAAAAGCTAAGCTTCATAGAAAATCAATAGAACAGTGAATTAGAATAGAACTAAACAGATAAAGTCATTTATAAAATCTTGACATGCCAACAGCTGTTCTCAAGCTCTATACTGCTCTTTTGAAGATGAACCGAGTGAGTTTTGAGAAAATTTAATCCATAATGCTTCATAAACATAAAAAACAGTCTCACAAGGCAACAAGCAGTAGAGTTGATAAACTTTAACCTTCTGAATTTTCTCTATATTGAAGATATTTCGAAACAAGCCACCCCTAGGATTAAATATTACTTTACCCCAGCAGAATTGTCAGAAGAGAATGGGTAGCACTACACATACTCTATTTAAGCTACAGTCCTAAGAGATTTAAGAAAGTTCTGCAAGGGATGTTTTTCCAATCTCTAACATATCAAAGTTTAAAAAGTCAAGCCACAAATATACAGTGGAAAATTGATCAAACCAACCTTTCCAACATCATTTCTTCCCAAGTCAACAAGCATAATATGTTCGGCACACTGTTTTTCATCATGCAAAAGCTGATTTTGCAGCATGTAATCTTCTTTGGGTGTCTTGCCTCTCCGGACAGTTCCAGCCAAAGGTCGATTAGTGATCGTACGCTGTAATAAAGAAAAACAGATGGAAAGGAATAATGCTGAAGATAGTAAAAGCAAACAAAGAAACAATGCTAAAAACCATAAAATTCAAAAAGAAAACAAATGGACTTCTCCCAGGATCATGGATGATAACCATACAATCTGAATTCATAGAGCACAAATGATCTTGCAGAAGCAGTAAACTGAGATGTAACAATGTGAAACAAAAGTTATAACCAGACAAACATGGCTGGATGAGTTACAACCGACCATGCAGCATACTTCTCCCTTGAGCTTTTCACTCTTTTCCTTTGGTACTCTCATGGTACATCAGAAATCAGTCCTTTCATTTTAGACAACAATCCTGCATATTAAGAATTTAATTGAAGATTCCACCTTATGGAATCTATTATAAAGGGACTGTCAAAGCCATAAAGGATTCCTCTTGGTTGTTCTAGAATCTAAACTATAGCCTGGGTTTCCATATAGATTACTGATGAATCTAGAACATTCACTGATTTTTGATGAAAGATGATTAGTCTGAATATATTAGTTTCTTACTTCCCATGATTCTTTTGTGGAATTATACCATTTTTTTCACTTATGGTTAAAAATGATTAGTACAAGCTTGCTCCACATTATTTAGCAGTGCAATGACATGATTTAATAGACTTCCTAATAGAAGAAAAATGATATCATCAGGACAAGTAATGATATCTATATGTGCACACGCACACACATGTATTTGAAGCACTTCAATAAGAAAATCTAGTATTTATTTGTAACAAGAGCATAAACAATCTTCATCAAGCAGTCAGTACATTTCAAAAGTCAATAGATAAACAGAGTTATAGGAATGATGTCTTCCACAACGAAAGTAGGAAGTTTTAACAATTGAAGATTATACTTTTACAAGAGAGAAGAAAAAATGAAAAACAAAACCTATACAATCAGAGTGGGAGATGTATGAACACAAAATCTAACAGGATAGATGTCATGAGAACACTGTTGTATTTAGACAGAAGAAAATAGTTACCTTCTTAACACGAGTAAGAATTTCAGGACTTGAAGCAACCAGTATACAGCCTCTTGCCTAATTACCAGTGATAAATTTGCAGATTGTGAGGGGAGGAAAAAGAAGAGAAAACAAACTCTGATGAATGAACAGATTTCAAGAAAGCATACACAGACTTGTAAATATGTCATGTATGGACTTGGATTGACAATTCTTAATGCTCTGTACACTTCAAAAGGATCTGCAAAAGTTCGACGTTCAAAACGCTGGCTAAGGACAATCTGAAAGATATCCCCAGCTAGGATATGTTCCTTAGCTTGCATCACCGCCTTCTGGTATTCTTCACTTGTCATGGTAGACTTGCTCAAAGATGGACCAAAAAGACTAGTGTGTAATTTAATAGAACCTGCAGCGAGCCTAGGACTACAAGTAGCAATCAAAATGAGAAAAAATGATAAACAATAAAAACTGGACATATAAATTTAGATATTCAAAGCTGAAAATGAATCACTTACGTCTGTATATCATGCACTCGTGACACTAAACTTTCTAATCTATTCATCCCATCAGCATAGGCTTCCTCAACAGAAGAAAACCGATCCAACCTGACCCAGTGTATCACATATGCTTTCTGAGAGACAAGCACATGATGACATAATCATCCAATACTTAATAAACAGTATAATGAAAGTAAAAAGAACAACTGACCATAAAAATAAGTTTCTTTTCGGCTGGTAAATGATGAAATATTAACATAAAGTAACTGGCAAAGAACTTGAACATTGTTACTTCAAATATAAGTGAGACACTAACAAAAACATATGGCAAAAGTTGCTGAGATAGAATATAGCATATCTAAGGATGTAAATGAACCAAACAGCTCTTGAGCTTCTCAAATCCCTGCTCAGAAAAAGCTATTTCGAGATTGATCATTGATTTTAAAGAGCTGAGCTCAAGCTTTATAGTATTTAGTTCGTAAGCTCGCAAGCTTGCTCGTTTATTGTTCTCGAGCACGTTCCAAAGCTCAAACTCAATCCGGTCTCATTTATATGTCTTTTACTATTCAGCTCAATTCAGTTCAATTATATCCATACTACCCAAAATATATTCTCTCTTTTCATTTGGTGTATTTTCAATTAAAGTAGGCTACAGAGTTTAATGGAGAGATTTATCAAGCATAAGCAATAAACTGAGAAACCATACCAGTGCAAAAGATGCGGCCTATATAATAATACAACTCATTGTGTGTGTATTGTATGATCTGAAAAAAAAGAACAATATTTCAGGAGTGACTGAACCTTTTCCACATGGTCAAACACAATTACATCATCATAAAGGCCCAGATGAACATCAGGAAGGTTTCTGTCATCTGTAGGAGCTTTCAAGAAGGGAAGCTTTTTCTTTTCTTCATAACGAACTGTATCATATGAAAAATAACCAACCCAACCACCTGTTTGGAAGAAAGTATACCGTTAAAGCATTCTCTGCTTAGGACTGAAGAGAAATTCCAAGTAAGGGCGTCAATGTCATTCAGAGTACTGGAAAATAAATTATAGCAAAAGAAGAAACAGTGTAGATAAATCAATCACTTGTGTGAGACATGTGATCAATTGTACAGCTTGGGAAATAGCATGTTTATACTTCTTATGAATAAAAAAGCATAAAGATAAGCATCAGATCAGTTAAACAAGCCATCATAAAAAGAATGTGAAAGGTCAATAACTTAGAATGATAGAAAAAGCATGCCTCTCATCTTAATAAGGAGGTAAAGTCCAAGAGCTACGCAAACCCCATTAATCATAGTGGGCTTAAATCCAGTCAGGAAATGTCAGACTTCACCAAATCCAGGTGAAATAAACAAACCTGAATTTCATGGATGTATTGGTGAAACTCCTTGCAGATTAAGTTCCTTTTACATAGTCAACAGACATTCACATTAGATCCAACTTCTTTCATATCTAAACCCAGGGGAACTGATTCAGAAGGTAGGTGAACAAAAAATGGCTAATAATTGCCCAGTGGAGCCCAAAACAATAGTTCAGATTTCAGACCAAAGCAATATGGAAGGCCATCAGCAATCTACTTTTCCTGTTCCTAAGGTCAGATGTCATCTCATTAGCTTGTTTGTACACACAATTATGTGCATCATTCATTCCATATTTACATGACAGAAAACTTTGAAGCACCTAACATTACTGCAAATTACCACAAAATGCTTCAGGGAGCTCATCAATTCGTCGGGGTTTCCACTTCTCCATAATCCTGCGAGGAACAGCCATGGGATCCTCCACAAACTCCTCTTTCCTCCGTCCCTCATGATGATCAACAGTGGTTACCATGTTTTCTTTAGCCACAATTTCCATTGTTGGTTGAGCTCCAATGACACTATATCGCCCCTAGGAGAATTGATTGAACATTAGCTGAAGCAACATAAAAGTAAAAGAGGAGAACATAAATAACAAAGGATCAATAATTATGGATTCATTACAATGACAAAACACATATGACAAGATGATAAAGTGCTCAATTCTATAATATCCAAATGAACATCTCACTAAATATTAGAAGTATTGACAAAAAGTTCCCTGGCTAAATCAGTGAAATCCTAACAATTATCAACCAAGCAAGATTAATGTCCTCAAATAGCTCATAAAATTTACTACCAGAACATCTCAATAATATTGAATTTCCTCATAATACAGGCTAATTTTATAAACAATTCTGCAAATGGTACGAAAGAAATCTTACAACGCTGGAAGCTTTCAAGCCAGGCTCAACAGACTCAAAAAGAAAACTGGGGGCATCCCTCTCATCTTCCTTAACCAAGCATCGATATGCAAGCACTGGAGTCAAGTGGTCAGAAAATATGGGCCTATACAGAGGGATCAAATTCCCATCCTTAGCAGCTTCCTTGAACTTCACAGAGTGGTCTGCTGTATCCATTAAGATCGATATAATCCGCACAAAAAAAGCAAAATAAATTATCAGCTCGCTCTCCATTCCTTCCCATATCTATTTTCTCTAATTTAATAGCAGCATAACTTAGTTGTATTAACATGAACGATTTACACTAATTTTGATTATCACCCACACAGAGAGAGACGAACATGCACACAATAAAAAAAGTTCAAATAAAAGAGTAATGATATCAGAGTGAAAAAGCGCCAGAACTGAATCGATAAGAGAGTATAGAAGTTACCAAAGGATGAAAGTGAAATGCTGCATTTAACGGTGCGGAGAGTGTTGAAGGTGGCTGTTAAGGCGGTGGTGGTGGGGCGGCGAGGAGAGAAGCGTGGATGATGATAAGAATAAACTAGGGTTTCCATTAGCAGTGAGAGATTGCGATTCCAAATTGCTGCTCCAAAGCAGGAATTGTAGACGAAGACGCCGAATGGTTTGGTTGAATGTCGAGAGCTTCTGGCTTAGCTATGTGCGCCCATTTATGCTCTCTACTCTACTTTCACTAAACCGGTAAAAGCTAAGAAAAGTTGGCTATTATTAAATCAGGACCCGATTCTTATAACGTTATAATCGTGTCCAAAATTTAATTTCCTAAAAAAAAAGGATTGATTTAATACTATATTTATTTTAAAATAAATATCATTTTAATAAAAAAAATTATGATTTCTAAATGAATGTCATTATACAATTTCAATGTCTATTTATCTATAATCTATCAAAAATATTCTTATTTAATCGAATTAAATGTATTGAAGAGGGATTTTAAGAGGATGGATAAGACTCTAACAGTAATTATATTAAAATAGATCAGGCTTTTTATCAACTTTTATAATCTACTTAAAAAATATAAAATGATATTTATTTTGTGATAGATGGAGTATTTATAATTTATTATTTCATATAAAAATATATTTGTAATAAATGTCGTTTCATAATTATATTTATAAAATAATTCTATAATTTGTAATATATACTAAAAGAGAAATCAAACTCTCATATATATCAACTCGTGGTTAAATATTTTCCCATCCAAATTTAATTTAATCTTAATCATATACTTGTCTCTAATTTATCTATTTATGATGTTTTATAATTTTATTGATTTATCTCTTAATTGAAATGAAAACTCTTATTTCTTTAACAACCCCTCTCATTTATTACATTTTAATAATGATAATAATTGAAAATTAAAATCTATAGATACATACGTATATATAATATATTTATCATTGAGATTTTCGTATCACCTCCAGTATTTCTATTCTTGTTAAAAATATAAATTTTCTGTAGACTATTTTGTATTGTTGAAATTACTCATTAATTTTTTACTCTTTAGTATTTTTTGGTAAATTTCATGAAATACACAGGTACAAACCTTACAAATATAAATATGAAATTATATTATATTTAAATATTAAATTAGATTATACTATATAACTATTTTTACTAACTAATAATTAATTATTACATTCATTTACAAAATTATTTCAATTTTTGTATGACAACTTGGTTTTTTATATAAAACAATTAACTTTGTAATTATTAATCGTCCACTAACAATGTGTACGTTGTCTCAACTTAACTTTTCTATCTAAAATTTATTCTCGACTTTTTGTTAGTAAATGTTTTATTTATTTAATGAATGTATGGGTTATGATACAGAATATGATGTTAATTTAATACAAAATATTTCTATTACAAAATTAAATAGGAGCAATATTTTTACATCAATGTTGACCATATAAAAAGCCTAGCATTAATTGTCTATCGATTCTATAGCTTACATGTAATGTGTAAGAATATAAATGCATCGACTTGACTGCAATAGGAATAATATGAACGAAAATTAATGTGAGAATCTTTCAATGGATAGTAATTTAATTGTCATTATTTCTCATTTCTCTTTTACGTCTACTTTATTGGTTTTTCCACGTCTACTCCATTAACTTTGGGATAGACTAAACACACCCCAAGAATTTCTAAGCACGCACATAACACATGGATGAAGTGTGTTTAGAAATTCTTGGGGTGTGTTTAGTCCCACCCTTAACTTTTCCTCGTCTGTCTTGTTAATCCTTCCATATTTCCATATTTGTTTTATTAGATCTTTAACGTCTGTCTTGTTAATTCTTCCATATTTGTTTTATTGGATTTTTAACGTCTGTTTTGCTAACTTTTTTTTTCGCTTTGTCCCTTACCATTTACGGAGAAGGTTTTACAAATCTCTGATTCTCTTTACCCACATCAATCTTCCTATTAATTTCATAACTACATATTAACATATAAATCATTTATTTTATAAAACATAGAATTTGATGGGCGATGCAAATGAAATAAATCAAGATAACCACCATCCACCATGACTACAATTTAGTATGAAAACTTAATGCCCTCATCTTAACTAATATAGATTATTAGTTGATAAATAAAATGGTTGCATGTCATCCTCAATTTTAATAATGTGGGACATTTGTCAATATTATAATTTATAATATTGAATGTGAATCCGACCTGTTAGGATTGGGTCAACTACGAGTCAGGACTCTACATGGATCCATTTATATTTGTCACTAAACAATTGTATGAAAACAATATTGAATTTAACACCAATAAGCTTAAAGTGATCATTAGGGATGGAAATTAATTTCCATTATTAGGTATTTTGATTAAATTATTTGCTATAAAAAATTATTTGAACTTAGTTTGGCTAAAATTTATCTAATATGTTTGAAGTTTTTTTTTTTTTTTTGGCATGAAAATTAGTTAAATATATTGACAACTTTTGTCAAAAAAAACTAGGGTGTTCCAAATTGTAAAATTATATTTAATCTATGATTTATGCTAAATTTGAAAAGTTACAGTTTTATGAAAGTTTGTGTTTTTTTCAAGCCTTTATATAATAAAAAATATAGAGAACCAATTTTATAGCAAATAGCCATATAAACATTTAATGTTTTACCCAGTAAAAAAGGAAAATCCAACAAATGTTAGGTATTTTGCCCAAAAGTGAATATCCAAATTTGGACAAGAAACCGAATATGCATTTTCCCCCTAAAATCAATTACATCTACTATTGAAGTTTTATGAATGGGCCAATGAGTTTGGTAAATGGGCCAACAATAACAAATTTGTGTAAGTTAGCCCATTTTCAATGTTGCAATGTCAGTTTTTAGAGAACTATCGAACATTGGGACACAAGAAACTAGTAATGTTTGTGATAAAATCGTTTTTATAAATTTTTTGTGTAAATAAAAAAGTCTGAAAAACATGAATTTTATTAATGGACCTATAGATTATATAAACATAGTTAAGCTGATCAAAACTTTTATTATTGTGTGTGAAAAGTCAAAAAATTTCAATTTCAAAGTCTCGAGGTTATATGCTCAGGTTAATGATCAAAAGCTTCGTTCTCCTGAGACTGATCAAAATGTTGTCTATCTAAATTTCCGTTCAATATTGCCTTTTGAATTTGAATGTCAAATTTCATCTCAATTATATGAAAATAATTCTACGAAGTACGATGATAAGTTAGGTATTTTGCCAAATGCAATTTGTTTGGCATGCGATGTCCTAACTTTTATATTATATACTATTAATTAAATAAATTTTTCATTGTAATCACCTTTCAAGAATATATGGTTGGAAATAAATATTTAATTACCTAATCGATGAGTGAAAGAAAAGATACAAACCTATGTTGTTTTTTATTTCGAAAAACTCTTTCAAATAAAGAAAATTAAAATAAAATACTTATTTTGAAATTGGGCACGTATTAATAATAAAAGTTTTTCTTATAAGTTCATAATATATATTTAGATATACTCCGAAGCAGTTATTGCAAACTAAAACTCTGTATTAGGATCCTAGTGGAGTTTTGCATTGCAAAGTACAAGATTAACATGTAGACTTATAAATCTACAATTATATAGAAACCCTATACTCATAAGCTACTGTTTTCATATTTTCCCAAAAAAAAAAAAATACTTAATATTAAAGTAAGAGAAGCACTTATGTGCTCTAGGATCCGTGCCCCAACCCGCTCCAGACCCGGGTCTTATGCATTATATATATAATTTTTTTTTATTCTCTCTTTCTCTCCAACGCTGTCCTTTTTTCTTCTTCTTTTAAATCCCCTCTCCTCTCCTCCTCGGCCAAGTCCCCCACCTCCGCCGCCCCGCCACCGCCTTCTCTCTCACTCTCCCCGAAAATGGCAGAACCACTCCCCAACTTCTCCTCCTCCATCAGACTTAGGTACGTCAAGCTTGGGTACTAGTATCTCGTCAACCACATCTTTACCCTTCTCCTCATCCCTATCATGCTCGCCACCGCCGCCGAGATCCTCCGTCTGGACCCCGACGAGATCGTCGCCATCTGGCACTCCCTCCACCTCGACCTCATCCAAGTCCTCTGCTGCTTCTTCCTCATCATCTTCGTCGCCACCGTTTACTTCATGTCGAAGCCCCGCTCCATCTTCATTTTCCTCCATTTTTATTTTTATTATTAGATTTTTCTCTATTTGAAATTCTTGATTTAGTTTTGAATTTTGTGTCTTCTTTTCGCTTGTGAAGAGATTGAATTTCTTGATTTAGTTTTTAATTTTCTGTTTTCTTTTCGCTTGTGAAGAGGTGCAGGACCTTTGTTATTTAACTGGTAATTCCACACTGGCCTACTAAGGTATAAATTTAATTTAAATAAAACAAAAATTGTGATACCTGAAGGGGACCTATGCAATACTTGTAATTACCCTAAAACATTGATATATGATTGCTCATGACCAGTGATACTTTTAAGATATTACTGATATGATCTATAAGTACTAGATATATGTTCTTCAGGTATTATAAAATTACATGTGTAATACTTATAAGGTAAGTGTAATACTTGAAAGAACATGTGTAATATATGTAAGATATTTATGTAATATCTGAAATGAATATGTGTAACACCTTAACAACATACAACTAATATTTTCATTGAAAAATCTTAAAATTTAAAAAAAAAATTCAAAATCAACAAATCATGATTTCATATTGTTTGAAATAATTGATTTTCAATGTTTTAAAATTATTGTAATAAATTGTGATTTGAAATAAATTATCTAAATCTATGAAAATGAGTATAAGAGAAGAAGAAGAAGAAGAAGAAAAAAAAAAACTCCATAAATGACTTTATGAAAATTTGATGAAGAATAAGAACAAGAATATAGAGAAGAAGAATAAGAGTAAGAAGATAGAGAAGAAGAATAATGTACAAAAAAAAAATAAGAAGAATAACAAATTGATAAGAAAAGAGATTAAGAAGAAGAATGAGGGAGAAGGAAAAAAAAAGAGGAAAAAGAAGAAAGCAGCGCTGTTTTTACATTAATACCTGAAGGGTAACAGTGTGATACCTTAAAAATAAATGTATGATACCTTAAGAGTAAATGAGTGATACCTTAAAGTTTAAAAACATTATTACCTGAAGGGTAACAGTGCCTGAAGGGTAACCGTGTGATACCTTAAGAATAAATGTATAATAACTTAAGAGTAAATGAGTGATATCATAAAGTTTAAAGTTTAGGAGGTGCGCGGCGCACACCAGTTATGGTGTGGCCACGCGTGGGGGCGTGTGGATGTACATAAAAGCGGCCCACGCGCCGGTTCGGGTTGGGGACACGGATCGTAGATCCGTACCCTTAGTGCATATAAGTTTTAGCCTTAAAGTAAGTTTTATGTTCAATCTTACACTACAACCGAACAATGTAGAAAGACCCATAACATATCGATATTAGCATATACAATTTAAACCATTCAGACTATGATGTAAATATTGATATTTAAGATATGATCGATACTAATTTGGATCAAAGAATGAATGTGGGTCTTATATTACAATGTTTGAGTTCAAGACACGAATTTATAATCACTTGGTCATAAAAGTTGAATTCACATCATATCAACATATGGACATAAACTGATTTTTCAATTAAATATTTGATTATGTTATTTAGAACGTATGTGATTCAAGATTTATGTTAAAAGTTTAATTGAGCGTAATTCATATATTATAACAATTAAATTTGAACACATTCTAATCGTTTGATAAAATTTAAAAATTGTTGCGCTCTAACTCAATAAGTAAAGTAAAATAAAATACTTATGACATGCCAAGTTGTTCAATTCGTGTTGAACTTGATTAAATCACTGAATAAAAGTTTCCTACAAACTTGAATGGATTATATAATAAGGTTAGCTAGGTGCATTTATAGCATGAATTATTATTATTATTATTCTGTTGATTATGATTATTCACGAAATGTCAATTTTTGGTACTGTGGGGCAGGAGTTCAATTAATAAAATAATATAAATTATCTGGACGATAACAGTATCCAGCAAAGGTTCTGTCATTAGTTCTGTGGACATCTGAGTTCTTATTTAATAATGAAATAAAATAAATGTTCTTTGTTTGTATTATATTAATATATGTCTATTTTTCAATCACTATTTGTGCAGAACAACCAATGCTGGGACTGAAAAATCAAAAGAGTTGTGATATTTTGAAAGAATTTAAAAACTCCACATCAATTTAATAGTGCATTTCATTAAGCCATTTATTTACTGTTTATAGATAATCTTATTTAATTTATAATCATTTTAATCGTGCCTTTTATTGATGCTGGATTATTCGACTTGACTTCTAGTGGGTGCTATATTTTTGGCCACTAATTTAATACCTAATATTTGAACAGGACTTTTGTTAATCATGCGGATCAACTTATATCCATAATATTTATCATATTAAAAAAATATATGAGACAATTTTATATAATTTTTGGGTAATATTTATCTATTTTACTGAATCAATTAAACTCTAAAGTTGGTGGTTTTCTCCTTCGGAAAAAGAAATAAGAAAAGATAGGTGAATCAACTTTTTTTTTTTTTTGGCTTTTTTCCTTAAAATATTAGTTTTCGAAAATTAATTAGACACAAGAGTATTGAGTGTAATAAATGATGAGATATTATAGATTCACAGACTGTATAAAAAATTATATATCATGAAATTGACACATTTTACAAATCTAATTAAATCTAAAAATTTGTTCGAATAAATTGTTAACAAGTAAATTCATTCATTCCAATGATTTGTCAATATAATCCAATTTTATCCATCTAAGTTTGTAAAATACATCAATTCAAATTATTATTACTCTTTCTAAATCCAAGTATAGACCTAACTTCATTTAGCTATATCAAGGCAATTCTACGAGAAGTTCTTATCAAAAACACAAAAAAAAAGGAAATGAACTTTTATGATAAGTTAGGTGACGTGCCCAATTAATGAATCCTAATATTCACAAGCTAACCTAAATGTTATCGAACGCAACTATTGAATATATTTATTTGGTCACTTAAAAATGTAGTTTTGCGACTTTCAAATTATTATTATTATTTTTTTTTACCTATCATATTTAACATTTTATGAGAGATCGATATCTAAGCTTGATTTACATCATTTTAGTTTTATCAAACTTTTAACAAATTTGTTATTAAATACTAAGGAGTTGACCATTGGTATTTCATATTTTAAAGGTTGATATTGTAAATGATAAAAATTAAAGATTGTTTAACAGTCTATAAACAAAATACAAAAAATTATAACTAAAATGATGAAATTAAAGGTTAAATACTAATTTGTCACAAATGTCTAAAAGGCAGGACATAATTTATACATTGAAAGTTAGACGATAGAAAACATAAGATCTTGTGTCAACAATAACAACTATTTTTTTTTAATATATATATAAAAAAATGGCACTTAATTATTAACAAGAAAGGCTAATTACAGATTTGCCCAGTGCCCCCGTAAGTAGAGTACAAAGAAAAGAAAAAAGAGGAAGAAAGAGCAAAAATTCCTATATCCCCACCAATCAGGCAGTTATATATAAAATTAAAAACAAAAACTATTTATAAGAAGCATAAACAAAGTCAACATATAGCTGATGGAGAAGGATACTCTCATCTCCTCCTCTCCCTTGAGATATTTTTCAGAAAAATGTTGATAAATCAACAAAGATAATGTGTCATTGTCTTCTTTTCCCTCATCTTCTTCATCTTTCAAACACGATCATGATTCATGATCAATGTTTTCTAGCAGCTTCATAGCTATACACCATCATCCGAGGTTGTCTCTGGTGAGCTCAGAGGAAAACAAGTGTCTTCGCCACCTGTGTTCCATAGGAAGTGCGCGTAATTAGCTGCATAATATGAATTGCTTGGTTCTGCAGAGATGGCTTCCAAGTATGTCTCCTCGGCTGCCCAGAGATCGTTCCTAACCACCCATAGGAAGTGGGCGTATTTGTTCAACGCTTCTGCATCCTTAGGCTCCACCTTTGTCGCCCTCTTGAAGTAATCTTCCGCTCTGTTTCAACCAAATTTTACGAGAACTAATCAAAACCAATGTTTTTATAGTAAAAAACCAATCCAAGTTTGTAATTTGACATAGTAAAAACTGAAAATTAGGAATGAAAATGATTGGGAAAAGGATGGAGTGTAAGCAATTCTTATCATGAGACGAAGGCAAAAAACGGTCTTATCAATCTACGTAAGGAAGCTACCAGAGGGGCCAACTTGGGGCCCGCGGTTTTTAGAATCAAGATTTTTCAAGAATCAGGACAACAAAGTACAGCCTTAAAGAAAATTGTGAAGGTTTGATGATATTTTTCATTTAGTGGGCTTAATGATGTGTCCCCCCCACCTGTTTTGGTTCACTGATATCATCTGTCACTAAAAAGAGACCTATGAACTACACCACACATTGTTCTATCATCACACACCATCTCTGACCCGAATTGGGACAACGATTTCCCCACAAAAATCACATTCTCTACACGACTAAAACAAGGTCTTGATATTGAACATGGAAAATAAACACCACCCATCATCAATCTTGCACTTCTAAGTGCAATCTAATTGGTTAGAACAATAAAAACAATTGCAAAACGAACAAGAGAGTAATAATAATATCTACAGAAGGAACAATCTATACCTGTCAAAATCCCGGGCCACAAGGAAGAGGAATTGAGCATAATTTGCTAGCAGAAGAGGATTGTTAGGTTCTTGAGCTAATTCTGTTTGGTATAGTAGCTCTGTTTTGAAGTGTTCCGCTTGATCATCGCTTTCGATCTTAGCATCCACTGGGGATACAAATCTTTGGATTGTTTCTTGATCCAACGACTCGTCCCTCGCCATCTTGGAAGCCTCATCCACAATTGTGTTCCACAGATTAGTCTCTTCTTCAATGGAAGCTTGCCTAGAAACCGATTCTTCACCACTATTCCTCGATGGATTTACAAGCGATGATCCCCCATTCGTATGGTAATAATAATTCGACTTATCAGACCTCCCATCTCCATCTGTACCACTAGAAACCGGCTTATACTTTCCACCACCGCCATTGTTCCCTCCGACTGAAGCTGTTTTACCACTCGAAGAAGACAGCTTCAATGTTCTAACGACTGATGAATCAAACTTCTGGTTAGATGAAACTTTATCTTCCACCATGGAAGACGAAACCTCTTCCATGGTGGAAGCATATACTGGTGGGGAGGCAGCAATGGCAGCATTACTTGACATAGAATAAACACTGTAATTTGCAAGGAGAATCATCACATACACCATTAGAGTTGGTGTTTGAGAAAATACCTTCTGAAACAACCACACAAATGAAGCGTGCATCTCCTTCTGCACATTCGCTAAGATTCCCTGTAAATCTTCGTAAAACAGAATTCCCCTCATCTGCAGAGTGTAGCTTTGAAGCTCACTGATTATAAACACCATGGATGAAAAGGCTTTCTTCATCGAGCAATAGGCAGATTCTCCGACTCCGATGAATCCTTCCTGCCATTGTTTCTTCCTCTTTATAATCCTAAGCGACAATGGAATGTCAACACTATTCGCTCTCCTCTCAATATTAGCCGGAATTATCTCATCTCTCTCGGGGAAATCCGGAGGCTCTAAAGGATCAAACGGTTTTCGATTTTCGAAGAATTTCACCTCACAATTGGAAGCAACATCATCGTTCTTCAACCGCGTTTCAATCGGATCATCGTCATCAGGAACATCATCTTCGCTTAGCTGAAATTTCAGCGCCAATTCCTGAATCTTCCTCGAAAATTCTTCGTCGGAGAATGAATCCAAGCTAGCAGTTAACGCTCTTCTGATAATCCGAGCGCCAGATCGATTGCTACCACAAGATCGAGATTTATAGAGCTTACACGATTGCAGCGCCGATTTCTCCACATAGCGGCAAAACAGAGCTCCGTCGCCGCTAATGAAACTGCGTCGTTTTGACGACGGTGAGGAGATCGCCGACGCTAACGTTTGAGAAGAAGAAGGAGAGTGGGGGGGAAGAGAAGGTTGAGACCAATGTAACGAAGCTGGAGACACTTTCAATCCCATATCTCAGAAGAAAAAAGGGGAGCGAAAATGGAGATGGAAAAAGTGAATCCTAAAAGCGAAATTCCGATCCGAGGAAAATGCAAAGCACTCAAAATTCGTGCTCTCGACTCCACACGAATCCCTGCGAAAAGAATTAAACAAAATGCACCAAATCAAGTCAAGAACACATGCCAACAAAATCCCAATTAAATTGAATAAACAATACAAAAATTCATCACCACCCCACGTTTTCTAATCATCACACTACCCCCATTAAAATCGGATCAAAATAACGTAGTTCGATACCGATACGTCACAATAACTCATGAATCTATAGAATACAACTCACCGGAATTGCACACTCCGGCGAGAAGAGAGGTACGAGAGCACCGTAGCTTCACTTATCAAGAGAGAAGAGAATGGGTCTGAGGCCTTTAAATATACAGAAAGAAACTAAATTAAATTAAAGAAAGAAAAAAAAACACGATTGACAGTTTGACACCCATAAGAAAAATCTAGGGAAAGTCCAAGAAAGGTATAAACAGAGTAAGAAGAAATCGTATATGGTATAATATAACAGCTGCCTCCATTGTAGGACCGTACTTGTGAATTTTATTTTATATTTATTTTATACAGAAATTTACAGTGGGTACCGCAACAGCCCGAGTCACGTGCGGAATTGGGGGTGAAAAGATGAGAGCGAGGCGGCTGAGTTCACGGGCCCTTTTGGAAGTGTTCTAAGCAATGGGCATATGCCAAGTGTTAATGCAAACCGTCCGCCATTAATGGACCTAACGTGTTCTTCTGCCCCTCTATTCATTTACGTGGAGATACTGTACAGTCATATTTATTATGCAGATTTTATTTGCATTTTTTTTGGTTTTCTTCTTCTTATTAAAATAATTATTATTACTTTAATTTTTACGATTGACATTCTGCAAGTACGGATGTTGGGAATATAGTTCTGAAATGCGTATGGTTAATAATGTTAATTTTCATTTCCTACTTAAATTACTATTTTTTTAATGGATATTTAAATTTAAAAAAAAATCAATCACCAATCAACCTTTTAAAAAAATTCTGATTACTACCTAAAGACACATATTTTTATACCAAAATTCATCAAAAAATTTAAAAATGCAATTTACTTTCAAATATCAGTAAAAAATGCATAATTCATATGTCAAAATGACCCTCAAACTATAACCGCATGTTAATTTTATGATTCTCATTCGATTTGATTACAAATTGAACAAAAATCATTCTAGTCGATTCAAGCTTAAATCAAACAATAATCGTTAAATTAACTTAGAGTTATAATTTGACTTCGAACGAGGATCATTTTAGCATATGAATCATAAACTTTTGAGTTTTTCAACTAATTTTTGCTGAAAAATATGTGCTTGACATAGCAACGGAATTTTTTAAAGAAATTGACTAGTGATTAAAAAACTTTTTTAATTTTATACATCTACTAAAAAAAATGTAATAATTCAAGTAGAAAATTGAAGTTAACCCCAATTAATATTTATTAATGGTTTAGTTATCGGTATTTTTGATACATATCTACTTTAAAATTATAAAAGTGAATGGTGTAAATTTATATTAATATTATTACAGAGAATTTTATTTGGAATGATTATATTATAGATATCATCTTAATCTTAATGTGGAAAAGATGGTTGAATTAAATATTTGAATGACTGTGAAATGATTAACTTATTATAATATATTATAATGTTGTGAATTAACATATTAATTTATATGTTATATTTAATATGTCATCTACAAGTATGTAAAATATATATGTAATGTGTATGATATATTGCAAAAGAAAGAAGAAAATATCATAGAGAGCATTATGTTGGATGAGAATAACAAAATTATTGATGTTTGTTTTTTAAATAATAAAATAAACGAGATAAAATGTAATCATTAACCAGCGTTAGAAAATAACTGTATTTTTTGGAAATTATAATATGAATGGGATAGTCAAAGTCGATGAGAGTTCAACTACTTATTCACAAGATAAAATTTGTGAAAATTGAAATGAATAATCGGGTCCATCTATAAATTTTAAAAGTTGTGGTGTCAATTCGTGAAGGTTTGCATAGTTTGGGTCTATAGATAAATTCATGTGAACCCTTGGGTCGTGCATTTTCATCCAATCTAGAGATCAGATCAGTCTCCTTCAATGATCTTCACACCAATTTAATCTATATTTAGTGTTTTTCGAAACCCTCATCAAATTGTACCAAATCACAACTTATTTTAAACCTAATCACACTATCTTAGGGTGGACCAATTTAATCTATATTTAGTGTTTTTCGAAACCCTCATCAAATTGTACCAAATCACAACTTATTTTAAACATAATCACACTGTCTTAGGGTGATTCGGTACGGTATATCGAATTTTTTTTTATACTGTATATCGTATTAAAATTTTCGGTATGCTAAAAAATATATTGATACCGTACCGAAATTTTCGATATATTGATAGCTTATACTGTTTGATACCGAATTACCGATTTTTTCGATATACCAAAATTTACCGTCATACCATACCGAAATTTATCGAAATTGTCGAAAATACCGAAAATTACCAAACTTGCCAAAATTTACCGAATAAGAAGAAATTTGGGTCCATTTAAAATCATGTATATATATATATATTATAAATATTAATATATTTCGATATATATCGAAATACCGAAATTTTTAGATCGTCATACCGATATCGTACCGAAAAATTCGATACAATATCATACCGTACCGAAATTTTCGATATTTTCGTTATTTTTCGATACGATATGTACGGTATATCGAAATTTTCGATATAGTACAAACTTATGAGCTTTCATGTTAGATCACATCAGATCAAATGCAATTAAGTTTAACATATATGAATCAAAGTTGGTGCATAGAGCAACTGCTTTACAAAAAATAATGTAAAGTTGTTAAAGCTTTGAAAGAAATTTTAATTGGAACTAGATCGTTAGACCAATTTCTGTACAACTTTTTATTTTTATTTTTGAGAAAGATAATTTTATCATTTGAAATAATAGATATCAAAATATGATTAAAACTCGCAATTTACGATCTCCTTTAAAGAATATTAAAATAAATTTAGTAGATAAAACAAAATAAGTTTAATATTATTTAATTTAAAGATCGATAACCAAATACTCAATCAATTGATTACACATAAAACATATTTGAATGTATTGAAAAGTATCTCGATCGATTATGTTTTGATACATTTAATATGTTACATGAGTTCAACTAGTTAACATTGCAAATATTAATAAGATGATGACGACAATCTTAATCACTCTTAATTTTTAGAATAGGACTTGAGATGAATCAATTCACACAATCCACGAACTATAAACATGTTCAAGAAGGTCCAGTACCCATGAGACCGTCTCATTCTAGTTTTTAATTTTCAGATGATTATATAAATTTTATATCAAATCAGATTAGACTTATTTTATTGTATTTTATTTCTCAATTCATAATATAATTAAATCTTTGATATAATTGGCTAGTCCCAAGAAACATTCTCAGCCGTTGTTTTTCTTCGCCATCAATATTCCTCTGTAATACTTCACTGGCTACAACTGTCACTGGCTTGTCAGGATGACTTCTGTATTGTCAGTATTTCATTTACCAAAAATATATGGGAAATATTACCAAAATCATCTCTAATAATAATAATAATATTATTATTATTATTATTATGTCATTATTTTGTAAAATAATGTATTGGGTAAATTTTATGATGTTGTAATTTAGCAAAGTTTCACGGAATATCGAAATAAATATAACTACAAAAGAAAAAATAATATAAGAAATCTATAATATATTATGAGTAGAAAATGTAATATATAGCTTCGTAAAAATATTATTATAACATAAAATATATAACTATCATAATGTAACATGCATATTGTTATTAAAATAAGCTATAAAACTAATATAGAATTATAATGATAAGATATGTTTATAAATCAACGGCAGATAATGGTTTGGCAAAAATAAATTGGAAGATAATGAAGATATGATTATTTATGGGACATAAACCTTTTTTGTCTCAAATGAATTGGCAGTTGCTGTGCGCCCACAATTTTGAACTAAGTTTTCAATTTGCCTTTTTTGATTTCCCATGCACCCATTCTCAATTATTATTATTGTTAAAATTATTGAAACGTGACATTACATATAATATACATTATTTTTATAACTCGAGTATCTAATATTTAGATTCTGTCTCAACAAATCTAATGGGATCAACAAAATAAAAATGAAGTTTGGTAAGTATTATCGGAGTAAACAACATCATACCTTATAAAGTATGATGACAACCAATAGGGTGGTAGAGACCAGAGCTAGCTTACCTCGACTCTACGATGTGTTACTCAATATGGAAAAAAAATGTCATAAAACTAATTTATCTATTCAAAATGAAATCGAGTTCATTATAATGGAGATCATATATATATATATATTATGTTTTTTTATTAATATAAAAATATAGTAGCATTCGATATGTGTCAAATTAACTTGATTAAGATATTACTTATACTACTGAATTCATCCCAAAATTTATTATGATACTTAAGTTCTACTCAAACTTGTATCAAACCCTTTTGTTTTATATGGATTTTAATTAATTTTGTAGATATTTAAATGGGTAATCTAACGTAACAATTTAAGTAATGCATAAGAAAAATACTTAATAAATAGAAGTTAGTTTGAAGACATTATGATTATAAATTCAAAACTTGTGTACGATTAATTAATTACAAAACTAAGATACCGATCATCATGGATATGCACAATGATAATAATAAATGTAGATGGATGACAATTAAAAGAAGACCTTGCTAAAGAGAAAATTGTGAAAACTTGGAGAAATTTTATTATTTTTCAATTGTTTTACGTAATTAAATCTCAATGCATGTTTTTAAGTGATTAAAATTGCCATTATAGTAAGTATGTTGTGCTTAATTCTCTAATTGGATTTCACTTAAATATTCATGTGTATAATATGTCCATTATTGTTTAAAAAAAATTAGGCCCCTTAGTTTAATTTTTTAAAGCAAATTGCTATAAAGTTTATTAATTCCTAATTAATATCAAATCAAACAATGTTATCCCAATAAAAAAAAAAAGATTTCATTGTGTTAGATTTGCTGGATTTAACTATAAGATTCATGGGATTGTTAAAGGAAGTCAAATATTGTAGGCATATTTAAATCAAAATTCTTCAAAATAGTATATAATGAAATTATTGAAAAAATAAAAATACATTATCACATTGTCTATACACCAATTTTATGTTTGATAAGTAATATATTAATTGACACTTTAACAAAACCATAACATATTTTTTGGTCTATATATAAATAGTTGTAGTATTCTAGAAAATTACATAAATAAGTATTAATATTTACTGAACAAAAAAAAAAAAACCAATAATTGCAATAAAAATGGGTAGGATGATCGTAATATTCCTAATTGATCTTTTTAGGCAATCTTCAAAATTATATATTTGTATTTACATGCATGAAGAAATATAAATACATTTCATTTAGATTTCTAGAATATGTTAGGTGGATAGAGATCTACTTGGATGACTTGATTAAGAAGTTTATTCACCAATGAGAAAAGACCGTAACATACGCGGTTCAATTAAATATCATATTAAACGTCATTGTTTTCAAAAAAAAAATTGTCTTTTTAAATTTTTATATAACTTTATTAATTCAAAAGTTATCTCTATTATCATTTCTTAACAAATATTTAGGAATTTAATAATATTATTTTTATGGAATTAATTTGATTATTTCACCAATTTTGGATTCTAAATTTTTAATTAGTTTATATATATATATATATATATATATATATATATATATATATATATATATATATAAACTGCTATATAGGCTTAGCCTAATATTGAGTACACCACTCACCTGAACAATGTCTCAAATTCGAGTTCTCCACCCTTAATTGTAACTCAAGAAAAAAACAAAAAAAAACCTACTATAGAATGAAATCTAATTGAGATTAGTGAGACTATTAAGTTATTCAGTATCATGTTAATAAGTCTAAATGAAATGTAATTAAGATTAGTGAGAGTATTAAGTTATCCATTATCATGTTAATAAGTCTAATTGATTTTATGATCAAGGCCTCAGATTCACCCAATAAGTTTTTTTTTTCTAACAATATGACGTGCCAAAATGAGCTGGAAAACTCAGGTTTTCAACAATACCAAGGATTCCATCATTGCATATATATGGATAGATAACCAAATAAGTACAATGAAATATTTTTAATAATAGACTTAATGAAAAAAAATCAAAGTTTTATAACTTTTTTCTATTTTAACCAGTTCTTTTAAAATTATCAATTTTAATTATAAATTCATCAATTGATTTTAATTTTAATCAATTTATGATTTAAGTTAATTTTAAATTATGCGTGTTGTAATGTGAATGTCCGGTAGATAATATATAAATAATTAGGGATGGCAATATTGCACTGTCCCGTGGGTACCCGACTTGACCCGAAGCATTTGGGATGGGGCGAACCCGCTCCGTGGACGGGATGGGGCGGGTCTGGGTCCTCCTCATGCCCCGCCCCGAGACCCGTTTTCGCCACGCTATATTTTATATATATATATATGTGCATATATTTAAGATACATATATTTAGAAAAATAAATTTAAGTTAATTATAATCATTTTTATTTTATTTTATTTGAGAAGTGCTTGTTATGATTAAAGATGTGATTATACGAATAAATGAAAATTATTTCATAATGAATCTCATAAGATAAAATTAAAAATGATTATAATTAACTTATTTTTATAATTTTAAATATATGTATCAATATATGAAATTTTTGGAATACATTAAATTTTTTATAATTTTACCATTTAAAAAAAAAAAATTGGACGGGGCAGGGTGGGCGGACCCACCCCGCATGGGGCGGGGCGCGGGACAATCATTCTTGCCCCGTCGCGGGTCTGGGGCAGACACGGGTCTTCTGAATGGGGCACAGGGCAGGTCTGGATATTCTATTACCCGTCCCGCCCCAAACCCATTGTCATCCCTATAAATGATATATCGTAATTTAAGTCTAATTAATTATGATTTAAGTATATTAACCTAAAAAAAAAAGAGAAATTAATAAAACAAAATCACACATACACAAATGATAAACAAATTTATTAATTTAGGATTTAAATTATATAAAAAAGTTATTTTTCAGTTATTTATATTTCAAATATTGATGATCGTTTCTATTTGCATCTACATTTTTTAAATATAATTGCTTTGAAATTTGTATTATTTTCGATTTTTTTTTGTATAAGATAACAAAAATATAGTTAGTTTCTTGTTTTAAATTTTTGCTTTTCCTAAATTATTATTGCTTTATTTTTTTCATTTGTTTAGGTTATAATGAGTTATTCCATAATTAATTAGACTTAATTAATTTTAAGTGATGTATCATTTATACATTGTCTATGTGGCACCCTCATCGTAATATACATAATCTAATTTTGACCAAAATCATGAATTGTTTAAAATTGAAATTAATTGGTTAATTTATGCTTAAATTTATTAATTTTAAAAGAATTGACTTAAATAAAATAAAAATATAAATTTTAGATTTTTTTGCTATTTAACCTTAATAATAAATGTCGTCCTAATCTTTAAATTTTGTTTCAAATTAAATATCATTTTAAGATTTTTATGTAAATTTATCCCAATTTATCATATCGGTTCCCCTGTACCACTAAATGTGTACCAACCTTTGTCCAAAATGTGAAACGACGCCGTTTCATTAAATCTGCAATCCTAGCCGCTGTAATTACTCTTATTTTCCTCTCATTTATCTCTTTCGACTTCCCTTATTCAACTCCATCAACCACAACATGCCTACACACTCTCACAAATCCAGACCTCTTCTCCTCTTGATCTATGTTATTATATTACCAAAATGTTCTCTTTAACTATATTTTATCTATATTATACATCTGGATTTTTGATTGTTTGTAATTATGAAAACAAAAATCACACATAAAACTCCTTATTAAATAACCAATCAATTTTAATCATGAAACAAGAGGATGTATTATTACACTATTATCGATGGACATATTAAAAGTTGTTCATATTGAATATTTTAACATTTTTTCCATCTTTAAAATATATATGATACATTAACAATAAGTATGCATGAACTATCTTATAATTGAGTAAATAAACTTAATAATTATTGCCAAGAATATTAAATATGAAACATGGATGAATGAATAATATATAAAAGGCCCGGCTATCCACACCCCGGCCCTTCTAAACACACCCCACAAAAAAAAAGGAAAAATAAATATGAGGTGAAATGTCCAAAATGCCCTTATAACATAAAAAAAAACACAATCAACTAATTATCTAAATACACCCACTCCAACCACTTGCTAAATACACCCCACTATCTAGGTTAAGATTACACACACCCCACTTCCTTCCCTCTTCTTCTTCCTCACAAATCCAAAGTGCAAAAACTCCACCAAAAACCCTACTACATTGGTTGGAAAAAGATCATGGATCAAGATAGAGCACATGAAATGGACAATGTAAGTGATGTTACACAGTTTAATCGATTGATTTTTCCGTATTGTTCGAAAAAAAAAAATCGCGCAGTTCCCGATCGGCCAATACAGGCCGAACATTTTACAGTGTGTTCGACCTGTATTGGCCGAACATACATGACATGTTCGATCAATAGGAGTCGAACTTTTGGAGGATGTTCGACCAGGACCGGTCGAACGTTGTGCAATGTGTTCGGCTGGTTCTGTTCGAACATATGCTATGTTTTTGTATATTAATAGTCGAACATATTGCCTATGTTTTACATAGTTGAATGAATTTAGGTTTTTTTTGTGGATCCATGTATTTACACATGCTATTGTTTATAGGAATATGGCTCCAATGAATCGCGATTGAGTGTTGTGAACGTTGAAGACGTGATGTATGAGCAAATAGATTTTTCGGAGGATTTTCGAACAAACGAGCTATTCGATAGTCGGGAAGATATGGTGAATTGGGCCAGTAGTATTGGGAATCGTCTTAACATGGTTGTTTTGGTTAGACGATCTGATAGTGGAGACACTGGAAGACGAGCACGGGTATTTTTAGGATGTGAGCGTGGTGGTAAGTATCGTCCGCCGAAAGCAAAGGTTGTGGGAGGTACCTCTGCTGACCCGGAAAAGAAGCCTGCTAAAGGACGCCGGAGTGGAACAAAAAAATGTGATTGTCCTTTCATGCTAAAAGGAGTTGAGGTGAAAGAGACTGGACAATGGGAATTAATAGTTGTATGTGGGTCCCATAATCATCCAATGGGGCTGCATTTGGTGGGACATTCCTTCGCCGGTCGACTAAGGACTGATGAAGATCGGCTAGTGCGGGACCTGTCTTTGAATAACACGAAGTCGAAGGATATTTTGAGCACTGTTAAACTTTCTTTTCCCGACAATGAGTCCACCCTGAAGACTATTTACAATGCTCGGCAAAAGCATAGAGTGGTCGAGCATGGAGGCCGAACCCAAATACAATTTTTGTTGGGAAAGTTGAAGTTGGAGAGCTACTACTTCTTGGACCGGAGAGATGAGCAAACAGATCGAGTCACAGATCTGTTTTATGCCCATCCGAGATCTGTTGATCTGTTACGTGCATTTCCGAGCGTGCTCCTAATGGATTGTACCTATAAGACTAATAGGTACCGGATGCCACTTTTGGAGATGGTTGGTGTGACATCAACCAACATCACTTTTTCTGTTGCCTGCGTGTACTTGTCCCAAGAGCTTGAAGACAATTATAGGTGGGCTCTGACCACCTTGAAAGGGTTAATGTCCGACAACCGGCTTCCTTCGGTGATTGTAACTGACCGCGAGTTGGCCTTGATGAATGCCATCAGTGTTACATTTCCCAACTGTACACACTTGCTGTGCCGGTGGCATATCAATAAGAACATCTTGAGCAACTGCAAGAAATTGTTTGGACGAGCGGAGAAATGGGAACAGTTCAATCATGCATGAAATATGCTGATTTTTGCTGAGGATGAACCGAGGTTCAATGAATTGCTGAGGAGGTTAGAGGATGACTACCATGATCATCCTAGGGTTGTGGCTTATGCCCTTAAAAACTGGATCGCGCCATATAAGGAGAGATTCGTCTCGTGCTGGACTAACAATGTCATGCACTTCGACAACACTACGAGCAGCAGGTAACATTGTTTTTTTATAAATTATGTCAGCATTATTTCCGTTGGAATAGGGTGTTACCTGCCATTACTGACATACCTTCTTGACTTGTAGGGCCGAGAGTGCACATGCCAAGTTGAAAAAGCAGTTGGCATCCTCTCAATCAAATTTCGAGACCTCGTGGGAACGAATACACCATCTCCTCATCACGTCGCATACCCACATTTTGGCCTCGTTCGAACAAAGTTTGAATGTCACACCTCACCGGTTCGCGATTCCTTTGTTCAAGCTTATTCGAGGTTTAGTCTCCCATCAGGCCCTGAGTAAGATTTTCGAGGAGATGAGTGGTGTTGATCCTCTGCTTTGTGGATGTGTTTTGAGGCGGACGTGTGGGTTGCCTTGTGCGCACGAGCTGGCCGAGCTGGAAAGAGATGGTCAAGTTATCCAGCTTGAGATGATCCACCCATTTTGGAGGAAGTTGGACTGCGAACCAGTTGTGGATGAGGGTACCATCAATGTGGATGTTGGTAACCGTTGGGAAGAAACAGTCGGGGATATTAACAACATGTTCGGATCGGCTTCGGAGGCTCAGAAACTGTTGTTGCTGAAGCGGTTGCGTGAGATATCTATACCTTCGACCTCTCAGTTGCAGGAGCCGGTAGCCACCACACGTACCCGTGGTAGGCCTAGCAAAGCGAAGACGAAAAATGATACATCTACCAAACGCAACCCAAGCAAGTTCGAGTATGTGCAATCATTCCACGATAGTTGTTCGTTCGAGGAGGATCAAACAACCCCCATACAAACGGCGGCCAAGTCCACCCCTATCTTTACCACACTTAAGCGTAAGATGATGCCGATCAAGCGACGATCAGTTCGGAAAGCAAGGGATGAGGTGTTTGTAAGCTTGCTACCTGCTCTATTGCAACCGCATGTTTTAAGTATCAAAAATCCATTGGGAGACGGCCACTGCGGTTTTCGATCGATTGCCCACGCAATCGGGTTGGGGGAGAATTCATGGGGCCAAGTCCGTAGCGATCTTATCCAGGAGCTCAAAGACTTCCAGAGTTTGTATTCCAGTATATATGGCATGAAGGATCGTCACGATGAGTTGGTCTCCAATTTGAGTTGCTACGAACGGCCTACGCCAAGCATGAATTACTGGTGGACTTTCCCTGAAATGACCTATCTGGCCGCTAATGCCTACAACATGGCCATCGTCCATCTCTCCCCTCAGATGTGTGTTACAGTGCTACCTTTGCGGGCTCAAGTTCCCACGAAGCCTAGGCTTGTTTGCATGTCGTTCGTTCACGAAAACCATTACATTCTGGTATGCACGTGTTTGTCTTATTGAATGATACCCATCCAAATTTATATGCCTACTGACTTCGCCTTGTTGTAGGTCAAACTGGCCGACGAATCGCCGTTACCGCCCATCATAGACCGGTGGTTCGAACATCGTCTTTCTTGTGCAAGTGGATGGTCCGAGGTGTATAGGTGACGCATCATGCAGTATGCGGCCGACAGTCGTAGTGAAAGTTCTTCTGTTGGGCAAGAAACAATCCAGATCGTCGATGATTGATTTGTATGAGTGTATGATTCGGACGATTTTAGAAAGGGTCCAAGTTTGTATGAATTTTCATTTCATTACATTTACTATAAGTATGAATATTTGGTGGAGTTCGTAACGATGTGAATTAATTTGGATTCTTGAGTATGTGAATTATTCGACTTATTTGCACAGGCCATGTAAACGTAGGGGGAAACGAGTCTGTGATGCGAACTGTGGCCGAAAAAGTTTGTAAGCGTTCGACCAACAGCCGAACATATGCTAAGTGTTCGAGCTTACGTCGAACAAGTCGAAAATGTTCGACCACATGTCGAACAGTATGAATTAAGTTCGGAAAGGGAGAGTCGAACAGGCTCATTTTACAGTGTTGAGAGGTGTTCGGCATGTAATCGAACATTGAAGTAGTGTTCGACCTATAGCCGAACATATTGTCTTTGTTCGAACTTGATGAGTCGAACTTGATGATGTTGTTCGACTATAGTTGTTCGAACATCCTATGATTCCCACAATCGGGGTTCGTACGATCCCAACCTACTACCAATTCGACAGTTAACCATTCCAGATATCAAAGACACATAAAATACAAGGTAGCATGTTTAAATTAATCGAAAACATCAATTACAAAGTCGGGATAGGTGCAAGTGTTACATCAAAAGTTAACCATTTGTGAAATGGAAAATACATAAAGGAATTCTTCGAAATCAAACACAAGGAGAGTAGACTAAGATCTCCGAGGCCTACGCTGCCGGCTGCTGGAAGCTCGTCTTGACGACTCGGCCGGCTCCTCGGTGTCAATCTTCAGGGCCCTATATGCACCAACTAGGGCTGGAACTACCATGGACGCGTCCAAGCCTTGTTCGTCAGTTTGCCACTGCTGGTACACGGGCTCGAGGTGACCAAGTGCCGATGTGATCATATCCCACGGTTGGGGGCCTCTGTGTCTGCTCTGAGGGACGTGTCCAGCCTGAAGTTCATCCGAATTCTGGATGAATGGATGTGAAACCCTAGAGTACCAGTCCAGGTAGTCCTCGGAGCACTCCCAGGCAGGGTATGCACTTCTTACAAGTGCTTCGGCTGACAGAACATGGTTCTGCCAGACTCTAAAGTATGCACCTAGTGCATCCCAAGTCACCTTGTATGTGGCCCCCTGTTTGCCCCTCCGGGCGATAATGGGAATCAACGGCTCATCCGGAATCCTCTGAACAAATCCAAACTGCCTCAAAACACGGTCCGGATGATACGGCTCCACTATATCAAAGGCTCGAATGCATCCCTGGTAGAAAGCCACTGGGTTCAGGGGATAATGGTCACGAACCTCGGAGTACGGATTCCAGTTCACCTGCAAAAAAATCAGTTGGAGTACACGACACATCTGTGATGAGAGATGAAATAACATAAGGTCGAAAAGAATTGGACAAGTTTTACTCACGTCGTGTGGAGACATCGTATCCAAACTCTCCCTGATGACCAGTAATCGGGCCTGTGTTCCTCCGTCATGAGAGCGTTGCACCCATTTCCGTGCAAGCGGCTCACCCATTCGAAAACCAACATTATATGTTGGTCGGAATGCAGGGAAATATTCGTATATCCAAGCCTGAGAAAATTGAAAACGCAACGGTTAGAAAAATAAAACAAAGTACATTTAGAGCAGGTAATCTCTCTCAAATGAATGTTATGCACATACCTCGAGTAATGTCAGATATCCACACATCTCCCGAACACCAACTCAAGAGGCCAACCCCAACTGTCGGTACAAGAAGGCCAAAGCCGCTGTGCCCCAAGCGTATTCATGGACCCGGTTTAAGTGCTCCAATAGGCGAATGATCTTGGACGATGCCCTGGTGCCGGTCTTGTTCACGAACAGTGTACACCCCAACACAAAAAGCTGGTATGCACGAGCAGCACGCTCCAACACCAACTGGTTCTGAGAACTCGTATCAGCTTCAAATTACCTTCGAAACCACTCCATTTTGACCGATCCTCCTCGAAGGCCTTCGAGTCCCTCCTTTGCAGCCTTCACCGAAACGCCCAACAACCGACTAAGGAGATCAGACACGGGCTCCGGCCTGGATCGACTGTCCGGAATCATGACGGATCGGCCACTAACCGGCAAACCAGTCAAACATACTACATCATCCAGGGTGATAGTTATCTCACCCCAGGGCATGTGAAATGTGTTGGTCTCCGGTTGCCAGCGCTCGACGAATGCACATATGAGGTTTTTATTGGGCGTCTTATAAGACACCCACCTCAAATCTGGGATGAGACTGTGTTGTAGCAACTGCTCCCAAGCCGGATTCCGTACCTCGAATTGCCACGTCTCCATCTTTGTGGTGTGGCACCAACACTTCAGGATAGGCCGTTCCTCACCGTTCCATATGGCATAGGCAATGTGCGATTTGAAGCTCGGAATCAGTTGTGGATCGATCGGTCCACCAGGGCAAGGGCCTCTCAAGATATCATCATCATCATCATCATCCTCTCTTTCGGCTTCCTCAGGAGCCGCTTCCTCATCATGATCAGGGTCACTTTGTGCTTCCTCCGTCGGTGCTTCATATTCGATCAGAGGCAGGGCAGAAGTTGAAGCGATCGGTGGATCGAGCGTGCCGGCCTCTTCAACCCGACGCCTACGGTTCGAGGCAGTAGGTCGATTCCTCCTCCTAGTGTAAAAAATATCCCCACCTGCAATATTCATCAATGATTAAGTGCAATTCACGTATACATATTGATCAAATTCGTATACATTACATGTAGGCCAAACATTCGTCAAACCAAACCTAACACTACACTACAATCAGCCGAGAAACAATGTAATCAAGTCATCTATACATACATTTGTAAACCCAATATAATTCAACAACCGAACAATGTACATAAAATTGACCAATAACCATTAAACATGACGAGTATGTTCGGCCTAAATCAATCGAACAAGACGTCTAAGTTCGACCAGTATCAACCGAACAAACCTCAACACGTTCGGCCATCACTGGTCGAACATTCCTATAGTGTTCGGCCTCCATAAGTCGAACCTGCCATGAAACGTTCGGCCTTTTATAGTCGAACATTCCCCTCTAGTTCGACCAACCAGGGTCGAACACGCCCTGTCCAGTTCAGCCGACGAGTGTCGAACATATCCCACGAGAAACATCAAATTCGACCACAAAACCAACGGAATTCATGCATTTTCGACACATTAACGAATCCTAAACACTAACATTGTGTTTTAAACACAATTACACACATATAACCCATCAAAATTACTATATCCAACTCAAAAATCTTAACTTCACTTACTTGGATTTTCTTCTTCTCTATGAGGGTCCATTGTAGATTGTGACCTAACAAATCGACCTTCAAACACCTTGTTCGGTTGAGAGTCGAACAAAAACACGAAATTCGGCTTGGTGATATTGCAAATGCAAGCAAGTATGGTGGGGTTTCTCTCGGCTGTTGCTTTGGGGAGGAAGGGTTTGGTGGGGTGTGTGGTGGGTGGGTGGGGTGTGTTTAGAATTAGGGTTTGTTTTCCATTTTTTTAATAGTAAGGGTATTTTTGTAATCTTTTGGGGTGTGTTGAGTATTTTGTAAGTTTAATTTTCATTTCATGGGGTGTGTTTAGAATTTGGGGTGTGTTTAGTAGAGCTTGGGGTGTGGATAGCCGGGTCCATATATAAATGATATTAATTGATAGAACAGGTCTTGAATGAGCAGTTGGATTAAAAAAATGTAGCAGTTGAGGGAAGTGACGGTCCAAAATGAAAGAGAGAAGCTGTAACCCAATCGCCAATTGCACATGTTTCTGTCAAAATGATAACGCCTCCTAACCTATGCTTATCCACACTGTCCAATACTGATAGCAATACCCTCTCTTATCACTTTCCCCTTTTCTGTCCTAATTATTAATTGACATTTTTGTCTTAACATTTTTTTTTGGAAAGAGAATATTTTGCTCTCTATATCTACATAAATGCTAGTATATCTGATAAAAGTTTTAAATATAATATATACACACCATATTTCCAGTTTATAACATACACAAACGTGCATATTTATTTGACTATGTGCTAAATAGTTGATCCATTTTATATTAAGTTTGCTTTGATATTATGATTAGACCGATGCAAAAAATTGTTTTATTTCTATTCTCATGGTGATATAATTACATAATAAATATATTTCGTAATATATATATATATATATATATATATATATATATATATATATATATATATATATATATGAAGTTTATTATAAGAAAAAGTTGACATGATAATGTATGTCTGTTAATTGCAATTATTCATCATGAATAACTTATTCTAGTTATTTTGTATTAATATTTCCATTGATATGACGTAGCTTAACAATTTATTCAAAGTTGCTTTTTAAAAGAGAATGACTCTTGTAAAACCACTTTACAACTCATAAAATAAGATTAATTTATGAAAATTGATTTACGTTATATGTTATGAGATCCGTATCATGAATTTGTAAGAAAAATTATATTTTCTAGGGATTCTAATGAGAACAAAAAATATGTTGGGAAAATATATTCAATAAATTAATAATTATATAAGAGACTATTTGATATGTTGGGAAAATATAATTTTGACCAATATAGAGTCGTGATGTTCCGTTCTCTGATTCGGCCCAGTTTATTGTGTAATGGCTTACTTGGTTTCATAATGTTCATAATCCAAATAACATAAACTCGGCCCATTGATCTTTGAGCTCGGCCCATTACTAATTGGCCACCGACCAATATAAAAAGTGTTTTTATTTTTATTTTATTTTATTGAAACCACCAATAGAAAAAATGTTTCATTGTTGTTTTTTTAAAAATGAGTTTGGGGGGAGTAAATGTTTAATTGTTGTAAAATGATAATTGTGGATTACAATTAAATGAGGCTTAATGTGAGACATTTCACGAGAGAATGTCTATTTTATAATTATTTTTATGAATTAGTAGTTGTCCCAATATGACTACTTTGCCCTTAGAATGGACAAGTTGCTTAATTTTGTACAAAATACAAGATAGGTTCTTTTGATGTGTGGCTCACATTTCAATGGTGGTACACACATATCTTCTCTATCAAAAAAATATCTACAATAGTGTTAAAAAAATCATGATATCTACATTAAAAAAACCATCAAACTAGAAAGAAAATATGATAAAAACAATGAAATATCTAAATAAAAATAATACGACCTAAATTAGGAGGCTTAAACAATTTTGTATAAAAAACGATCTGATTTGAATGATGTAATAGAATTATACATTCTAGATTTTAACGGTATGGATTAACATAATGATCACAGATAAGAGGAATTAAAAATCCGTATTTAAAAAAAAGAAAAAAAAAAGAATGAATGTTAATTAGTGGCAAAAAAGAAAAAAAGTTTTTTAATTTTTTATTTTTGCCAGTTTTCTGAAATGAAATTGCCCCGCAACAACAATATCCATCATTTAGACCATCACAAATATACCGTTCGAGAGATCAAAGTGAAGAACTGCAAAATTGAGTGAGAAATGGATTTAGCGCGGCCAAATCGGAGCGACGTTCACTTGAGCGAAGAGGAGGAGGCGAAGGCGGCCGCCGCCGCTCGAGACTACTTCGACGGGGTGGCGCCGAAGCGGCACTCCAAACCTCAGCGCAGCGAGTACTCTACAGCTTACGCCGATGCTCTCTCCTCCGACGATCAAGCTATTCCTGAATTTTCCCAGTTCCAACAACTGGAGAAGGATACTCAGGTTCGTTTTAGATTACGATTTGGGGTTTCTATTGCAGGATCTTCAGTTTCATTCCAATTTTAGACTTTGAGATGGTAGTAGGAAATTGGGGTTTTGCTCTGACTATAATGCTACGATATTTGCATCCGGAGATTCTGACTTTTTTTTATATTCAGGCAAAAACTTCACGATTATGATGCTTTATGCCACTTAAGACTATGTATTGTATATTAGGTTGAAAGATCTAATACGGATTAGTCGTCGAAATTTCACATCATTATGGTTATGAATAATTAGATCTTAAAATTTGAAGATGATGTTTTATACTGCATTGCAGAAACTGGTTTATAGTGGAAGCAAACCTAGTGAGGAGTTCACAGAAACAGAGTATTACAGGGACCTCTGTGACATTGACAAGCAGCATCACACGGTACCCAACATTTCTTCTCCCTTTTCTCTACAATTTTAAGAAAATGAAGAAGAAACTGTATACTTAGTGGAAATTTCTTCTCCTTTTTCTCTACATTTTTAAGAAAATGAAGAAGAAACTGTATAATTAGTGGAAATCGCTTCTCCTTTTTCTCTACATTTTAAGAAAATGAAGAAGAAACTGTATAATTAGTGGAGATTGCTTGCGTTATCATCTTTCCACTTTCTAATGGTATGTGCTTGAATATACTTGATCATTTTATTTGAAAAATAAAACAAACCTTAGGTTTTAATGGTTCACAATTAGTGATGAATGATGGATTGTAGGATCTGTGTATAACAGCGTAATACACGAATACTTGTGATAGCCCATCATCCAACATCTCCTACACAAGAATTAACACATGGAAACTTCAAATTAGTGTTTTTATTCTCGGACTGATGACTAAACCAGTCTTACTCTTGATTAGTGTTTCAACCAGCCATATTCCTGTCCTTTTGGCATAATCAGTCTGTTTTCTTGAACATTGCTTCAAATATTCCGCAGTTGATTCTTTAAATTTGATTTGATTTGATTTGATTTGATTGGTGTTGAGTTAGACGGGAACAGGGTTCATAAAAGTTGAGAACGGAAATGAGAAGGGGTTCAGCTTGGCACCTGATTCTGCTACAGAATGCCATGCTTCTAGCCATGGTAACCCTGCTACGAACGACTGGATTCCAGCTACTGATAATACGGTAACACCACATTCGCTAATCCTTTTGTGCAAAACACATTCATACATTTCCATATGTATATGTATGTTGGTAAATCCACTTTCTTGATTGACATTTCAGTCTTGTTTCAGGTGGATTTTGTCACTGGGAAGCCCAACAGAAGTGGCTGATTTGGGGTCATCTCTTCAACATTTCGATTTAGTGTCTTGATTGATCGATTTGTTTTGTTTAGGTTTAGATTTAGGTTTGGTTTGTGGATGGAATAAATCTCTGGTAAAATTGGTTTTCACAGTTCTATCAGTCTTAAGAGATGCTGTATCAATATAAATGTGTGTGTGTCTGTGTGTCAATATGTGATGGATATTATATTCTCTATGAAAGCAGATAAGACATGCTTTGTTTATTCTGCTCAATTTATTGTCTTCCATTACTTAAATTACTTTTCCATTGAAACAAACTCGAGCTGCTACTGATAACTTCTCAAGATTACAATTTAATATTTTTATAAGATTATTGCTGTCCAAGATTTTAGATGGATGTACTATTGAAAAAGAAAAAAAAAGGTATGAAGAGCTGTACACTTAATGGGGTTATATTTGTAATATTTATTCTTTGAGAAAAAAATAATCCATTATACGGATATAAATATTACTTCATACCAATTATAGAAAGCCAAAACTAATCAATAAATCATATTCTTTTTCTGGGTTTATGACATGAAAATATTGTTAAATTAAATTAGGTATTAACTGAAATGGCTATGATTGTAATTAATTTATTATATTATATTGCGTAAAAAATACTCATAGCCAAAGAATACTCATGAAAAGTATTCCTTAATAATTAATAATTAATAAATTGATGAAAAAAGTTATGATTTGACACGTCAGCTTCTCCAGAAACTTCCCTTCTAACAATAAGAAGGATATTTATCTGTTTCCAGAGACATCCACGGACACGCACAGAGAAGAAGCAAGAGAAAGGAGCAATTGAGAGAAGCGTTGGAGAAAATTTTCATCGTACGCAACTGCCTTTCAATGTGAGTTCGAAATCAAATTTTCGTTTTTGGAAAAGATGATTTCATGTTTTGTCCGGTGCCTTTTTTCTTCCGGTGTCGATGTTTTGTATATATTTTATTTAGTGATAAATGAGCAATTCATGTATTTATATGATCCTTCAATTTTTAGGGATTAGTTTTCTGGTGTTTTTTTTTCTCTGATGTATCTTGTACTTTCTTCGTTGGATTTTTCTGTTCATTTCTTGTCTATTATCTCTCTCTGATAATTTGTAAATCTGAATTCAGTCGAATCGCGATCTGCTGAGATTAGTTGAAGTATCATTATCCAGTTATGTTTTTCGATTGGAAGCATTAAGTTTAATTTTACGGGTTTCTTGTTGAAGCTATTTGTGGAATTAGGTTTCTGATAAAGAGTAAGTTATTGCTACGGTATAGCTTTAAATTTTTAGCATTTTTGGAAGGAATAGTACTAGCTATCGAATAAGTTTGCTTTACTGCTTCCGAATTGTTGCATGTCTCCAGTAGTAAGATTCTTTAAATTGATTTTAGGTTTGGAAAACTTGCATTTATGAACAGAATAATGATCTCATGTTATAGTGCGTTGATTGTCGTGGTTCTTCATTAAACATGTGTTCCATTGCGTGCTTTGCTCCTCGGGGATATTTTAGTTTGGTTGTACTGATTTATTGATTTGATTGTTGTTTATGCAGATGTCGTACTCCAGAAGATCAAGGTGTGTTCTAATTTTCCTTTGATACATAATATTGCTATTGTAATTGGTCATTTGATATCTGACTCTGTTTTGGAACACTTAAAATTTATAGGTTCTGTACTTCCCCTTCATCTTACAGGCGCTACAGTAGGTCTGTCTCGAGGTCTCTGTCAAGAAGTAGGTCAAGGTAATTTGTGGATCTGGATTCTATCCTATTTCATTTGCATTATATGTGTAAATCAATTCAAGTACGACTGTGTAACTGATACTTCTTGATGTGCAGGAGTCGTGATTCCTCGGATGCTGAGAATCCTGGAAATAATTTGTATGTGACAGGACTTTCAGCGCGGGTTACCAAGAGAGAACTTGAGAAGCATTTTTCTACTGAAGGAAAGGTATAGTGCTTAATGCTATATAACTTTAAAAAAAAAATTCTACCTTTTGAAGGTTTTATTTGTACGTAAGCTCTGTCAATTTCCTCAAGTTGGAGGTTTCTGTGCTGGCCTTAATGACATTATTCTGGATGATTGTATGGTTCTCAGGTTGAAGATGTTCACCTTGTTGTGGATCCATGGACAAGGGAATCTAGGGGGTTTGGTTTCGTGACTATGTCAACCTTGGAAGAGGCCAATCGATGCATCAAATACTTGGACCGTTCCGTCCTTGAAGGCAGGGTTATAACTGTGGAGAAGGTAAAAATATGTTGTTCATACGCATTTGTACATCTTCTATCTGTATCGTCTCCCGTATATCAGGACTTTTGGGAATTCATTCAGTTATTATTTTCTATTGAGCTTAAAATTATACTGTCTTCAAGTTTCTTTGGCAGCAGGTTAGCTGTGTGTAGCAGCTCTTCATCGAACTAACAAATCAAATCAAATCAAATCTTCAAGCAAATAGCAGACTGTTATATCAGAGGGTTGTATGCCCTGCATTTCTCCTTTTCTCCTGCACTTTTAACACTATTGCCATTTATTTGCTAACTCATCATCTTTTGCCACTTTTCATAGTCCTAAGTAAGACTATTTTTTCGTCTCTTGGAAGCTTATCTCATGGGTAAATATTCAAATTTTCAGGCTAGAAGACGGAGGGGGCGAACACCCACACCGGGAAGGTATCTTGGGCTGAGAACTGCTCATGGTGAGTTGCATGGTAGTTGTCATTTTTGTGGTGATTATTTTGGCTAAAGAATATAATGATTTTTTTATGCATTTGTTCAATTTATCATGTAGGTCGTCGCCGTTCTCCTAGCTACTCACCTTATTCTAGAAGTCATTCTCCTTGTTATTCATCTGAAAGAGACAGGAGTCGTAGCAGATCATACTCTCCTTATTACCATAGGCACCGCAGATCTTTCTCACCTTACACAAGGCGTAGATCACATTCTCCATACTACAGTCGAGGAAGGTCTTACTCCCGTTCTCGCTCTCCATCGTACAGCAGGTCTCCTGTAAGTAGACGTGATCGTTTGTACTCTCCCTACTACTACCGAGACTACTCGCCAGATGATCGTTACTACAGAGGCCGATACAGATCATCGAGAGATTACTCTCCTGATGAACGATACTACAGCCGAAAGCCTTACAAGTTGAGCCGACGTTCGAGCAGAAGTTACTCACGTAGCATCTCACCAAGGCGGTTGAGAAGCTACTCAGGCAGTAGGTCCCCAATATACTCGAGGAGGAGGAGCTACTCTAGAAGCGTGTCGAGAAGCGTCTCACCACTTCCAAGGAGAGGCTCAAGAAGGGTGAAGTCTCGAAGTGTCACCCCAAAACGAGGTAAGAGCTTTAAGAGGAGCAGTTCTCGTGGTTCCCAGGTGTCTCGTAAACATGCGGTGTCTCATGATAGCTGTTCCTCTAGAAGCCATTCAAGGGGCCCTAGTGCTTCCTCGTCCTCGCGCTCTGTGTCGAGATCTGTTAGTCCCAGTCGTTCCCAGTAGTTAGGTTGCATGCTAGCTATCATTTTAGCTATTCTCTGCATATGTTATTATGTTACTTAATTCTGAACTCCAGGTTTTATATCAGTTTGTACTTTGTAAAACTTTAATCATCAGGGTTATTCATATTTTACTGAGTATGGGTCAATTTTTGTGTTCTCGTTATTATTGTTGATGATGAAAAAATTGTAGAGGGGGTCTGTAAACTGATATAGGATTTATCTTGAAAAGTATGTTGTTGAAGTGCTTGAGACTCGTAAAGAACCTAGACATCTTCCTGTATTTTGATATTTAACCTGGTACAGAGTATACTCGTGAAATTTCAGTGAAGCTTGTAAGTTACAAATATCCTATAATATGTATGTCCTTCAAATTTTATTCTCATGGCATTTTTAATACACAAACTGTGTGGGCCTATGTGATTGATGTGGGTTATTTAATCAAGAGTCCAGCTGAGTTGAACTCTAGTTTAGCCACCATACTTGGCAAGATGTATCAATTTCTTCTCTCCACTGAAAGAGCAGCAGAAATGTACAAGTTTACAGACATTATCACAAGACTTGAGAGGAATCTGTATTTAATAAAATGTTGGACATTATGTCATATTTAAATAGCTGAGAAAGCACCAAATAGAAACGTAAAGCAACAGTATGACTTGTGACTGATTTCTTGGTATAATTATCATCTTGCAAGCAGCTTTATGATGTATGTATTCAGAACACTTCTATGCTGGCACACGGGCCTCGCTTATTTTCCAAATCTCACTTGCATATTGTGCAATGGTCCGATCACTGCTAAATTTTCCACTTCCAGCAGTGCTGAGTATCGACATCTTTGTCCAATTCTTTTTGTCCCTGAAAGAAAGTAGGAATCCAAGATTAATCACAAGTATGATCCCAACTGAACATATCATGTGAGGAAGTGCATTCAGATGAATTGAAATCATCTCAGGCAATGAAAGGAAAAGGTCATACTATTATCACTCATTTACCAACTCAAATTTACTCCATCACAGAATATTATATTCCTTGGAAGATTGTGTCTCTTTAGCAACTTACTTGTAAGCTTCATCCACGCTTTCTTGGGCATCCATGTAGCTTGGGAAGTCATAACCAACAAGAAAATAGTCACCACGGCCATAGCCAGAATTTCCCTCAAGTGAGTCAAGTAGTGGATTATAATCATAGCTACCAAATGCTCCAGATCTAATGAACTGTTTCGCCTCTTCAAATCGAGGGTCTGGCTTAAACTACACAATTAGAAAAAAGAGGCGTCATGTCAGTTTTATATGTTTATGTTGTTTCTTGTTTACTATTTGAAGTCATTTGAACTACTTTTGTTATCATGCATGGTTCAACACTTCTTGAAACTTATTTCGTAGTTTATCAAGTTTTTTTCCTTTTATAACGAGTAACCTGTGGGGCTTACACAAGTTAAATGAGGGGGTAAGTTTATACAGTGCACATTTTAACTAGAGCTTTTTCTGCAAACATGTTATGTAGTGTTGCAATGTATAAACTAGATGAAAGATCTGGCACAATGGGACAAAGATTTACCAGTCCTTGCTCTCTTTCTTTACGCAAACGAGGAACTTCATCAGCTGTGGCTCCAAAAAGAAAGAAATTTGCTTCCCCAATTTCTTCTCTGATTTCAACATTAGCCCCATCTAGGGTTCCGATAATGAGGCATCCATTCAGAGCAAATTTCATGTTACTTGTGCCACTAGCCTCCATTCCAGCTGTACTGATATGTTGTGATAACTCACTTCCAGGGATAAGCATCTCGGCCACGGACACATTGTAATTGGGGACAAAAATGACCTGAGAACAATGATAGTAATAAGTAAATATAAGACGATGAATCATTAATAGCCATTACATTAGTGGTCATCACAAAAAAACATTTGATATTCACAATGTATTTGTCTAGCAGGATTACTAAGAGAGGCAAGCTACTGCATGTTAATTTATTTGCCCAATCATTTGAAGGACAAGTTGGAGATAATAAATCAAGAAACTATAGTTGTATGATTGTTGAGTATGCGAACCACTCTACATAATAATGTTACCTCAATTGGACCTGCCCAAGCAACATACCGAACAAGAAAATGAAGAAATATTGTTTAATGAACATCGATTCCCAATTTAACTTTATGTCAAAGAATAATTAATAATTAGATATGATTTCAATCTGTGAAATGGACACTATAGAAGTGCATCTTCATTCTTCCACTCTTTAGAATTTGCAAATGGAACTAGAAATATGGAGCAAGCATACCTTTAAAAAGCTATTGACTTCCGGATCACTGTTAACAACAGCACCAACATCGTTTACAAGCTTAACAATTCTTTTAGCATTTGTATATGTTGCAAATGCTTTTCCACCAATCATGATGGTTCGAGGTGTTGTTTTTTTACGGTCTTCAGGGCTCATCTCCTGCATAGGTAATCACTAAGTTACTAAATGGACATGTTAGGGATACTACATAAGTTACAAAATCATATTCTTTGTACTTGAAGATAATGTTAAGGCTACAGGAAGGAAAAAAGGGGAACCAATTGAAGCATGTGGTAACAAGAATTAAACAACTTGCGCTCAACTGGATAAATACCAGCAGGCTCAAACAAATGCTTAAGAAATATATCTAATGAAGAATGTCTTTTGAATATCAGAAGTTTGCCTCACCTTCAATTTCTTGTACCTATAAACAGCACCCAAAATGTTTAACAGCTGCCTCTTATATTCATGGATGCGTTTGACTTGAATATCAAAAAGCGAGTTTGCGTCAATGCTAACACCAGTAACCTGAAGTATATAATTTGCCAAACGCTGTTTGCTTGCCAACTTAGCTGATTCCCACTCGCCTTGGAGTTCTGCATTGTCAGCAAACTTTCGGAAAATACAGTCAATATAACAAGAAAAATGAAGTCACCTACAAATTTTACTAATTGTACTGTGAACATCATCGTCATACATACTTGCCGTAGATTAACGAGTAGGTCAAGATTAGTCACCCATTCGTCTGTTTTTAACCATTTGGTGATAATATTACTAAGCTCGGGATTGCAAAACTTGAGCCATCGACGAGGAGTAATGCCATTGGTTTTGTTTTGAAATTTAGCAGGCCATATAGAGACATAATCAACAAATAACTCAGACGTTAATATGTCACTATGCAGCTGTGCAACACCATTCACCTGCAAGAAGAGGGTGTACAAAATGCAATTGCTACTTATTATTTGTTCAAGATAAACGGTAAAGCAGAAGGCCACATAACACATAGCTACGGACAGCGTTGTAATATATTGGAATAAATGGAACACATAACTAAAAACTGAAATACAATTATGGAAAGTGTTGCAGTATAATCAGATATCTTAGTCAAGACAATGCTTTTGATTAAAGTAGGCTGACAAATAACGAGTAAATCAGAACACTGGCCAATATTTTGTTGCCGGAGAATAATTGAGAGTGACAGATGATGCGCTTTTTTTTTTTTTTTTTTTGGAATTTAACCAAGAGATGTGAATTTAATCATGCTTTTGTTGAGAATGTTGTTGACGTAACAGAGATAGAACAAATAAACAAACAGCATAAAGTTAAGCTTAGTTGCTGTTTCTCAAGATGCTATCTACTAAGTGACCTTTATGTTATATGCCATTTGTCTTGCTGACATGAATATGCAAAAAAGTAAAAACTCTTACCGTGTGTGCGGACACCACACACAAGTTGGCCATACGCACAACCGCTTTTTTCGGATTGTTATCCAAAATACATAGATCAGCAAGTTTTCCCTCAAGGTCAGGTCTTGATGACTGTACCATTTTGATAAACTGCAGACAGCAGAAAAAAATGCTTGAGTTGGTGCATAAGTACAATAGAGGAGTCAGATTTAAAGAATACAACACCCTCTTATCAATTTCTTCAATGATTTGCATGTGGCGTGGAAGAAGCTTCCACATGACAGCTTGTGACCATTTTTCCAGGGCCTCAGGAAGGACCGTATGGTTTGTATAGGCTACTGTCCTGGTAGAATACACATTACGACTATTGTCAGATGTGCAAGTCACAGAACCACAGCAAGCAGCAAAAATCATAATTCTGAAAACAATAACTATGACACAGTTTCAAGAAGCACCTGCTGGTGATATCCCAGGCTTCATCCCATCCAAGGCCTTCATCATCCATTAACAGACGCATAAGCTCTGGTATTGCAAGAGTGGGATGCGTATCATTCATTTGTACTGCGACCTTAGAGGGGAATTCAGACCACTGTATCTCATCCTTTTCACCTTTCCTCTCCTTGAATCTAGCAATGATGTCCTAGAAAAAATTGTCCAATATAAGAGAACAGCAATGTGGTATCCTCCTCAACTGATCTCTCTATCATTATAACTTGAAGTGATAACAATTCTTAGTGAACATAGGCCAAAGACTTTTTTCGAGGGAGTGAATCTGTTACTGTTTCTACAGTGTAAGATATTGAACAAATAAGATGATATCTGTCAACCAAATATCTTAAAGCCTTCAAAAGTTGAATAGGTATCACTTCAACACGGACTCAAAGATATCCACAAATTTGCACTAATAAGGCAAACCACTCATTGAAATTGTTGTGAATGAAACGCGAAGTAGAGTTTCAGGTAAGTTTAACACACTTCAAGTTACTGCTAAAGCAATCCAGCCATCATTAAATGTTCTCTGTGATTGCAGCTCTTGTATCTTCCCAGGTATGAATTTCAAACAGGCTTTATCAAATTTGATTGTCAAACATTTTGAACTGAACTCTGATAAACAAATTAACACTGAAATGTAAATGAATCGGACATGTGCCAAAAGAGATGGAAGGCAATAAGATATCATCAAACCTGAAGTGATGCACTACACAGGAAAAACTGCTGCTTCAGTCGTAAAAGTTTCCCCTCTTCGGTAGCATCCCCCGGATATAAAACAGCACAAATCTGCATACATATGCATCTAGGATCAGCATTCCACTAGACTTCAAGAATACAAGTTCAGACTATATATACCTGTTAGCATCAAATTTAACATATTTAAAATGTTATGGATTCAAAACATGAAAAGCTCTTTACCTGCTGTGCCCTTGAATGAAGTGAAGCAGCAGATTCATATTGTCCATCATTGAACTGAAATAAGTTGAAGTCAAAAGCACTAGCTTTGGCATCCCACAGACGAAGACTGTTAGTGTTCTTTGTTTTGTATCCCGGAATTGGTACATCATATGCAACAGCTTGTATTACCTCCCCACCGACCCATTTTCGGCTAAATAGAATTAGAAACAACAAGTGAATTCATGTTTTAAAGAAACTAATGCGAATTGTAAGTATTCTAACTCTATAATAGCAAAATAGAAGGACTTTGCAGTTAGACTTACGAGCCGCTGGGCTGGACCTCAACTTGACCAAAAAATCTTACAGGGAAGACAACATCATGTCTGACAACTTCCCAGGGACTGAATTTCTGCATTAGTTAACCAGGAAAGTAAAAGCTTATTATTTCCAGAAATAAAGAGCTAAACTAATATTAACTATGTTAAGGCGACATCAAACCTCCAACCAATCCTCTGGAGTTTCCTCTTGGCCTGCTTTGGTGATCCGTTGCTTAAATAGGCCATATCTGTACCTCAAACCATATCCCCAAGCAGGTAAGTTCAAGGTAGCCATTGAGTCAAGAAAACAAGAAGCAAGCCTTCCAAGACCGCCATTACCAAGTGCAGCATCTTTCTCCTATGACATTTAACCCAAATCACCTCAAAATTAACCAGGATTCAAGTATAAAAAAAAGAATATTCAGGTGAAATGCTCACAGCAATAGCATTCAATAACGATCAAACTCAAAAGCGTCCATATGAAGTCAAATTGAGTAAAAGATAAAACAGCGTGCATGAAGAGGATTACATATAAGAGCACATCAATTTGGCAACATTTCACTTCTCATAAATGTTTCTGAATAACCTAATTGGCACAACATTTTTAGCATGAAAAGAAGTAAGTTTATGTAACTACCTGCTCCACTATGTCCTCCAGTTTATGACCCAACTGGTTCAAAGCATCAGCATATGCATCTTGAACATCTAGGTTTCCAACTGCATTGGTCAAAGCTCGACCTTGGAGATATTCCATGGATAGGTAGTATGTTTGCTTAGGATTAACTTGGTGATAGTGACTATATGTCTCATTCCATTGCTTCAAAACAAAAGAATCAATTTCAGAAAGAAAGTTGTGCACGTAATTATACTCTGGAGATACAAAAATGCATTTATGGAAACTCAACTGAATTTCAAAGACTAGCCATACAAATATGGTTACAAGAACCTCTTAAGCAGTAAAGCTAACAACAAGCTTAGCTTCATTAGATGGTGAATCTGAATGAGAATTGTCTCCAAACAATCCAAAAAAAATAGTAAAATATTCTTATAATGCTATTGAATATTGACTCTTTTATGAATGAATTTAAACCATTTGATCAGGCAAAATATGGAAAGACTACTTAGATTGGACATACTACCTTGATCAGCTGATCACGAACGCTTTCTGCTGTAGCATAGAATGCTTGCTCCGGCTCGAACTTGAAAGGAGAAAAGTGAGGGCTATACTGAGCATGGTAATTGATATTGGATGCAATTTCAGCTGGCGCTTTGGACAGAGGATGTGCAATTGGTGCGATTTTCTCTGAAATTTTATACCCAGCAGTTTCAGTACCGTTGGCCTTCGCTGTAGCTGCCATTCCAACAAGCTTCACCAGCTTCTACAGAGCACCGCCTGCTGAACAGTGCAATTAAAATTAAAAATATATATATATTGGATTGAACAAAAGATACCATATTTCATATATCATATATCATATATCATCCATAACTCGGAGCTTCACATCATTTAATGGCAATCAATTCATGCTCAGAGAAAACAGCAAATTACATAGTAACTGTGAAAAAAAATCATAAAAAATTTGAAACTTCAAATTAGATGAACTTAGAAATTGAAGTGAGCACATTACCAAATGCAGGCTCCAAATCCGAAAGGAAATTGCAGAAATGCAATGAAACTGCAGTTGATGTACACAAAATTGAGATATATAATGAGTGGAATGAAAGAAGTATAGTAGTAGGATATTTTATGAAGAGAAAACTGACAAAAGCGAAGAAAAGCAAAAAGTGTCTACAATGGCTGTTTTCCTTTTGTGGTTATGAGTGATTGATGATGATGGTGATGGCGAGAGTGAGATTATGAAATGGAAAAAAATATCAGAGCAACCATGTGAGGGAGTGAGACTTCAATTTGATGAAATATCGCAGTAGTGTATGAGTGTATTTTACAATTTCAGCTCACTATTTTGATCTATTTATTTATAAGCCCCTGGGTTTAGGCTTAATTGCACTATCGGTTTGTGAGTAGTAATTATTAACGGCGTGACACGTGTGGCGTGGTGGTGGTGGTGGCTTGATCCAAAGTTGTTATCGGAGTTGCAAAATTGGTCATGAAAAGCGTGTGACTGCAGAGGAAAAAGCGCATTTGTCACGAGAATTGCCCAACATTTCATGTGCCATTCTTTCTTTAATTCATATCTACTCTACTTATATGGGATTCCATGTGTAACGTTTTATAAAAAAATTGCCATATTGATAATATATATAAGTTCTGATACGCAATTCAAGAAACTTAAAATAATATAACGTTATTATATAAAAAATCATTAAATTTATTTTTTAGTAATTATTTTGTTAGGGGGTTGGACTTGTGAACAATTATCCATTATTCATATTAAAACTCATCTATATTATTTTGTACTCACTTTAACGTTTATGCGCTTTAAAATTCAAAAAAAAAAAAAAAAATCTGTGGGTCTCAATCAAAATTCTCAAGAAAAAAAAAACAATTCTATTTCATTTTAAAGGAGAAGTTCTATAGTTTTTTTCATATCACAAATATCTACACGAAATATATGCGATCTTTATTTTAGTATATCTTTTATTTGTTATTTCAACATAATTATCAAAACAATAAATATACATTGTCATATTTTTGTATATATTTTATTTGACATCTTAAAATAATTACCACAAGTCATGTGTATAAATGATATAATTAATTAACATGTGACATGAAAGAATAATTGAATACGAAATTAGAGGATTTAAACCGACAACCGAACCCCAATTTTCATGTGAGGAATCAAATTATAAATGATTCAGTTACTGGTCTATTATTTGGCATATGATGAACACATTATTTGGAAATTCAAAAAACAAAGAAAAGGAAGAATGCAAGTAAATCACATGCCTCACCAAACATTGTCTCCTTCACAAAATGTAGCTACCAAATAACCTAAGTATAGTATCTGCTTCTTAACCCTATAGAGGCATATTTATACATGGTAATATGGAGCACGAGATCAGACAAACAAGTAGTTAAATATAACTAACTTATTGTTCATGCAGAAACAAACATCAAACTATCATTGTCTTCAAACCCCAACACATTATCTCGTCGGTTTGTTCTTCCATACCTTTCAACAACATTAGCAGAATGGAAAGAAGTTGAAGCAGAGTTGATTATGACTGTGTTTTCTCTGTATTCTTTTCGTATTTCCCATAATATCTCAGCACATTTCCTCATAGAAGGTCTTGACAGCCTTGATGGTGCAAGACATTGACGAGCAAGTTTGAGCACGTTTCCAATTGCTTTGATCGATGCACCACTCCTTCGTAATCTTGGATCCATTGCCACTATAACTTCTCCATCTTTTAGTCTCCTCAGAGCCTACATTTGAACAACATTTCTGAGATCTCTCCAATGCCTTTTGTTGTTTTAAGCTAGTTTAGGTTAAGATATCATTTTTACTTACCCATTTTATGGTGACTCTCTCACTGAGGCTTCTCTTTGATTCAATAGGATGTCGCCCTGTGATCATCTCAACGAGCAACACGCCAAATGAGTAAACATCGCTCTTTTCAGTGAGTTGATAAGTCCTTAAATATTCGGGGTCCAAGTAACCAGCAGTTCCTTTGATCTGCGTGGAAATGTGAGTGGCACCGGGGTCTTCTGCACCTAACCGTGCAAATCCAAAATCGGCCACTTTGGCTCTCAGTTTTTCTGTGATGAGTATGTTTGATGATTTGATGTCTCTATGAATAATAGGAGGATCTATAACATGAATAAGGATGATAAGTGGAGAGTTTTATGATCAAATGCTAAGATATATGTACACATAGAGTTTTACCTGTATAAGTGTGAAGATAGGTAATAGCATGAGCTACATCAATTGCAATATCCAATCTCTCTCCAATTTCAAGCTCATTTCCACGAGTCCCTGCATTTGAATTCGATCAGTTTATACATATCAGATTCGACTCGGTTTTTTACCAGGTTTACATAGCTACCGATATTATCAGCAGAGGTTGCTTGGTGAAGTGTTCATTGACTTACCATCCAAATGTTCTCGAAGGGTCCCATTTCCTACATATTCAACGACAATAAGGTGTTCGTCTCCATGCTCAAGATAACCATAAAATCTTACCAAACCATGGTGCTCAATCTTTGATAAGGCCAGAATTTCATTCTTGAACTGATCTGCTGATAAGCATTGATCATAAGTTTCCTGCCAGCAATAGTTTCATGTCATCTTTCATAACAAACCACTAGCTAGTGACTATGATTTGCAACTTACAAATTCATACAACGAAGTCCATTGAGATTTGAGAGAAACACATAACACAAAAGGCAATACACTTTTCCAAACTTCAAGGCATTTTCTTACCCTTTTTGCGCGCTTTACAGCAAAAACACTGCCATTCTTCAGCTTCCCCTTGTACACGGTTCCAAATCCCCCTTCACCGAGTTTGTTAGCTGGGGAGAAATTCCCAGTTGCCTTGTAGATTTCTTCGAACGTTAAACTGCTTCTTGCTTGTGCAGTGTCAACCTCTGGAAATGCATCAGAACTAGAACGTATCGATCTTGATGACTTCCTACTGCCTTGAACAGTCGGACCACTCAAGGAATCTGCGTACGCACAAATTTCTATAGATCAATTACTAGAGATTGAGAAAGATTGGAAATCAGATTCTTGAAATCCAAAATTTGCTTGAGTATGATCAAGGGCTGATCAAAACTCATCAAACTTACAAGGACTTTCTCCAGCTTGATACTCTGTTGTGCTGAAATGAACTTGATCTTTACCGGCCTTGGAACCGCCCTTCTTATGTTGCAAAAAAAACGACGAAAGGACACCACCTATCCTTTTTGTAGCACTTACAATGTAACTCAAGGCAAGGTAGTCAGACTTCTGATGGTTTTTCTGAGTATGGTTTTCTGTTTTCCGATCATCTGAATCGGACCTCGTTTTTCTGATATGACCACTACGGATGATCAAAGGACTCAGTGCTTTCTTCATCTGCAGGGCTAACGGCCTCTCCGGCCTGCAGTTTTGACTACACCATCTGCTATACCTTGAATAAACTTGGTTTTCAAAGACTTGTAACATATTACTTTTTATTTGTATAGTTTAGTTGGTGAGACTAATTCAGCTGTAACTGTGTGAAATGGTCACCAAAACGTGAATTTTAAAACTGGCAAAAATGCTTAGTCAATGAGGGGAAACATTATTTCCCTGAAAAGTTCAGCCCTGAAGTCAGCTGAATCGATTGGTCCATCCCTAACCAGATTAAAATACCAGCACGCTACCAGGCCTGACCAAACCCGTTTATTTCACCTATACCAGTGATTTCAACTAGAATCACTAACATGAATCTCCGGCTTTGCTTGCACCGGGCTAACACAATTCATCGATCATGTCAATGAGTATAAACCAACATGGAGCAAAAATAGCCAACTCATTCGAAAAACTAAAGTTTCTGTTATTTACAATTCTGTCTTGTGTGTGGGTGCTCAACAGTCTATTATACACAGAATATGAACAACAATCTACCTATGGTGACATGAATATGGTCTCTACAGTCACTCTCCTACACAATTCTCCAAAATTACAAGGTCTATCAGGCAGTATTTATCAACGCTGACGACCCCTAGGCAGTTTCATCAAAATTGACTCTTTCTCCAGTAGAGTAGACATTGTAGAATAAAGCTGCGGAGAAATACAGGAATGCTGTGAGCAACAAAAACCCCTTGAACGAGCCCACTAATTCCACGAAGTAACCAGCACCAACTGTTCCCACTATAGCAGCAAGCGTGCCAGCAGTATTAGACATACCTATACAGAATAGCATCGGATATAAGCATTTCATTAGAACTTCATAACAGAGAACCATGGCTACTGATTAACTTGTGGCATATAAACTCATATTTTACATTTTAACACGCAGAATAATCTGTAATATTTTGCACGGAATTTTCCACAGAGTGCCTTTATGAATGTAAAAAAGGGTGAAAATTATATTAGACAGTAATTGCCAATGTATCATACAAGAACCTTTCCGCCAGCAACTTGTTAGGAGTAGGTTTGTTTTAGCTTGCTCATCTTTATACAAAACTTTTTTTTGAGATAACTATGGTTTGCACTCATTTCATTACCCTCAATCTTATCATTTTTCCCCAGCTACTTTATATAAATAGAAAAAGTAGCAGCAACCATCCAGAATTCAACAGTATGAGGTGAGTTTAGAAAACTTCTTTGATCTTTTCTAAGCCCTCAAAACATTTTAGAGTCTGTTCCATCGATGACTCCTCGCACAACAGAAAATTTTCTAACAACCCTATCCTCGACAACATACTTACGTGAACAAGATACACATCATCATAGTCCAAAATTACCAATTACTAATACACAGAGTCTTCACTGTAGAATGTGGAGATCTCATCAGACCTGCTTGACAAGGATGCAATAACAATGAAAGAAGAATAATGTTACTTTTTGACACAAAAGTCCAACAGGCCTATAGATTTCTGCTTTTAGGATTAATACTGCTATTTCTCAATATTTCTAGCTTGCTTTGGTGTTTTCTGATCACTCTTGAGTTTGTAGATGTAATCTTATGAATATATAGATGCTCATGGGTGAAACTTCCAGACAGTTTACCTTACTGACACCAGGGTCATACTAAGATGCAGACTAAATCGAGTATATATCATTTACGGAGAGCTCTGGTTGAGACAAAGTACTTACCGTGTAGAACACCAGAGTATTCTGGGGCAATCTCCTGTTCAGACAAAAGAATATGGCAAATACATTAGAAAACGTCATATATTTGCAAACACAACTAGTGAATTTGCTCAGAATATGCAAACCTGAAGGTTCACAAGGAATCCACAGTGGCTAAATGCTTTGAGCCCAACAGCTACAGTAAGCCAAGCAGATGCTATGAATGGACTTCTTGCCATTGTTAAACCAACAAGAGCCAAACCGGGACCAATAAACCCAATAGACTGTCAACATAAAAGAAGGAAGTATCAGAACAATAAAATGAAGGTGACTAAGTGAGATAAATGAACTGAAAAGAAAGACAGATAAAAAAGAGAAAATTTCCGCTTTGGTTGTTACAACCAATAAGCCATCTTTGGAAAATAGATACCGATTCTGGGGCAAGATACCATGCCTGAGATAATAAAGCCCAAATGTAGAGCAAAGCAAATCAACTTATGACGTTGAAATTGTTTCCACTCCTTTTTCCCTCTTTTATTAATTGTCATTTTTGTTAGGGGAAGGGAATGTGATCATGCATAGAGAAGAGCACCTGCATAATTTTGCGAGTCAAAGTGACACTTTTGCCACTTTGAATCATCATATCTGATAACACACCAGCAAAGTAGCCAGTGAAAGCCATCATACTCCATGGAACAGCACTAAACCAAGCAGCTTGTCTGAGGTCAACAAGATACATCTACAACAAATAAAATCCCTCTGATTTATCTTCCATGAGAATAAAATAAAACTTCAATTTAGATAATGATTTTTGTGACCACACCGTCTTAAAGTAGATTGGCATCCATGAAAGTATAACAAAAAATCCCTGCATGAAGAAGAGAGTAAAATGAGTCTTCTGCAGGATAATCTTGCAAGACATGTTTTAGAACAGTTATACTGTGCCCACATATGGTAAACTGGCCCAATGAAGCCAATTAGATTTTAACTCAAAATTCCATTGTAAATGCAATGGAGTATTCAGATAATATAGTTAACAGTGACAACAGCAAGTTTGTCCAAAATTCTAAAGGATGCAGGATATATTACCCAGCTGTGCATAGCATTTGCAACAATTAGAGACCAGGTGGGTAGCTTAGAGAGCAGACGTCTGAAAGGAGGAATGACTTTTCCTGTTCCGGGTTGGCTTTTGGACAGAGAGGGCACTGATGACCTGTTCTTTATGTATCTCAACTCATACATTGAAATTTGAGGACTCAGGTCAGGAGAGCTTGAGGTTGCTGATATCCAAACTAAAACCCAAAGAAAGCCAGACAACCCGAATATCACGAAAGGACCATATATGCCGGCCTGTGACATGAGTATTGGAGAAAGTGTAAGCCCAATAGCACTTCCAAGCTGAAATCCAGCCATAGCAAGTCCGACGGCCCTTGACCTTTCTGTTTGAGGAAACCACCTAAAAAGACATTCAAATAGATATTCATCTTTATGTTTTAGATTTGTGAACTTTTGCATCAATATCAAAATAGTGTGTTAGAATTATACATGATGGATTAATTGTTAGGTACCTTGCGATCATATTGTTCATGCAAGGAAGAGCTACCCCTTCTGCAATACCAAGTAGCATCCGCATTGCAAGCAGAGCCAATAGTGATGATTCTGCAGCCCAAGGAGTAAAGAAGGTAGCTAAAGACCATAGAGTCACACCCCAAGCCATGACCACCTTACCACCATGAAGGTCAACCAGAGTCCCTCCAGCTATAGGTGATATCAGATATCCCCATAGAAAAGATGACTGCCATTAGTGGCTATCAAATCAATCAGCTTCAGAAAATGACAAAATATATAAGGTGCTAAATATATCTGTTAAATTTGTCGAATAAGTCTTTCTTGTCTGTATTGTATGGGATATCTCGTCCACTGTATCTGTTATTATTCTTAATTAGTAAAAATTCTACGTCTCTCATAAAAAGAGGCTTTTTGAATAATAAGTAAATATGACACAACTGAAATTTGCCTATTTAGAAAAGAATAAGATATATCTCAGCTTCTGAGGCTTTATACAGAGAGAAAATCAGGAAAATAACTAAAACAATTTTAGCAGACAGAATGTTTTGAGACCTTTTGTATTTCAATCAACTAGGGTATTTAGTAATACTACCACGACTTAACTAATGATGCGTTTTGACCTTAGAAGACAGTGGAAGGTTTCATATGAAAGCCTCATTTGCAGTTAAAGAGGATGGGTTTCAGCTTATCCGTGTTGATAGTTTGGAATTATATTCTAACTATCAACATCTACTTCCTATTCCAACCAACGTGGTTATATTTTCCAAAATTTATTCTTAATATATACTTGATACAGATCATATGCAGGCATTCATTCAATTGTTTGCTCGTACTTCCATATCAAGCTTGCAAAATCTCATCAACAGAGCACACAAACCCTACCTCTCCATAATGATGAAATATGAGTACGGGATACGGAAAGTGTTTCACAAACAATCAATAAGAAAATTTTAACTCAGCACAGAAAGCGACCACTATATTCATTCTAATAGAAAAATCAGCTCTACATAAGCAGGATTAGAACGACATGCATTGGTTTACCTGAACAATACCGGAAAAGGATGGACCCCAACCACGAGATAACGAAAGCGGAACGATCGCCACCGACATGACAACCCGGTCGGCGTTACAAAGAGCCAGAGCCAACGCAAGCATAGCAACCACTTTCACCCTTTCGGAGGTGATAAACTCCAGAATATTTGGCTCCGGCAATTTTTCGGAGCCACCATTAACTATGAATCGACCATCATCCGACGCCGCCTTCAATCGATTGAAATTCGAACGGATTCTGAGCGGCACAAAAGTAGCTACCGCGGAAGCATTGAAGGATGAAGCCGCGAGGAGCCGTATTGGCGCGATTGTAGAAGGCAAGCCAATAGAGTAGGGTTTACTGTGTTTGTTAGGGTTTTGGTGGCACGGAATTGAGCTTGAGCAGAGGCGTTGGTTGACAGTAGTGAGAGAATGGGAATTCATCGTTTGCGAGTACCGAAGGGAGAGAAAGTTATGTGGCATGAATCATGATGTAGAAAATTAATTAATAAAGTTGACACTCAAGCATCATTTCTTTTTTTTTCTTTTCTTTTATTCAGTTTCAAAATTTCGTTTAACGATTGGAGTGGAAAATGCTAAAATGGCTATGTAAAATGCTAAAATGGCTATCTGACAACTTTCAATTTTTAATATATCGATCGATAATGTGTGATAATGTGTAATAATTTTTTTTATTATATTAAAAGTAAAATTAATAAATTTATTAAATTTTTAACACATCAATCGTGAACATATATTAATGTATTTAGATGTATATGATAGTAAGACTATGACTGATAATTATTATTGTTGCGGTAATTATAGAAACCGAATAACCAAACCGATTGTAAATTAGTGTTATACCTCATCAAACCGATTTTACTAATTTTCTGTAGAATAACGATTAAGAATATTAACCTAAATGACACTATTTATATGATTTGGTTATGGATTTGAATTGAAACCAAATCACATTGAACCACCTTTATTTATATATATAGACTTTTCGAACGATGAGGAAGAAGGTCAAAAAATCATAAATCGAGATGATAAAATTTTTAAGTTTGTGTTCATATTATCAAAAGAGGTTATGTTTAAGGCTAATCTTTCAAAATGAGAGGTAGCTAACCAACTTCTAAATGTTGTTTGTGATTATTCAAAAGCGCCGTAAGTGTATTGACGAAGATAAGAAAAACAACTTATGCTGAAAAAATAAAAAAACAAATAATATACTTGTATTTAAAACTAAATGACAATTGAAATTGTTGGTCTATACCAATACATCAAACTAAGAGATGATGTCATATTGGTTCGGGTTGGATCACTAATTTTAGAACCCAACCATGTTAATCGAAGCTGATGTGATCTATCAAACCGAGTCAAGTTGATTCGATGCTCTTGAAGACTTATACTACTATACATTAAACTACTTGAACAGATTTTTTAATTTTTTTTTAAATCAAATTTGATTATCTCGAAATAATATTACAATTTGAAATTAAAAATCATGAGTATTATTTGGTGGAATGCTCCAAACATGAGGATTATAGTGCAAATGAAAATTCTTTGCCAACACATGCACAATCTCATTAACGGTTCTATAGTTAAATTGAATGGAAAAGTACGGCTTATATCTCATAATGACTTGACCCTCCTGAATGATGAAATTATTAACGAGACCAAACTTGTCACCCAACATATAATATATTTCATTAAGTATAATATTCATAAGATTTAATCCAATAAAAAAATTTCACTTTTATTAAAAATATCAGTATCTTAATTTTACAAATATATCGATGGATTTATCGATCATTTCTTAAATGAAAATATGGAAACTTTGTAAAAATTTTGGAAAATATACTTTTTAGTTTACAGGATATTATAACTAACATCAATACATATATTGAACTAATTTTTTTTAAATAAAATGATATATTTATAATTATTTTAATTAAAATACATATATAATAATATATAATTTACAGAATACTATAGACAATTATTTCAACCTTGATAAAATTTTGATCTAAAAATACATCTCCATATTATAATTATAATGTTCAAATTATAATAATATTTGGGTACAACATATTTAATTGTTTTCACAAAGAATATTCTGTAATATTTAATTGTTCTCTTAATGTTAGAGAAAATGGTAAAAATTATTAAAATTTATAATGTTAAGTAATTAAAGAATTATAACTAGTGACATTCAATTATTCAAACAAAACTCTAAGAAAAAAAAAGCAAAAGAAACAAAATATTGCATTCATACAGAATTCTAAGAAAAAAAAAAAGCAAAAGAAACCATGCATTCATACATTAATATATTTAAACTTTAAGTTGTTACAAACTTACAATATAATTATTTAACTTTGTGAATGAAATATATTTTTAACCAACAACTGTCGTCAATAAAATACTCTCGATAGTGATGAATTTGAAATATCGTAAGTGAAATATTTCCACCATTGGGAAGCACTCAACTTCACAATATGTTTTATTCATAATGTTTAGTAACCATTTAGTAACAACTCAAAAATAAATATCTCGATATAAAAACAATAATAATTTAACTGTAATTGATCCTTTATTGTAAAACAAAAAATGTTAATTAAAAAAAAAGTTGGGGGCAAAATAAAAATATTAAGTAAATGGAGGGTTTATCGAGGGTTCTTGTCGTCGCCTACTTGCCATCCTGCCCTTTTCCTAGGATACCCTTTCCCATATTTTCTTCTCTCTCTTCCTTCTTCTGTTCATATCTGAGTCGTCAGATGCAGAGAGAGAGAGACGCACACTGTCATCCTCACTCCCACTCTCTGCCATCCTCACGCAGATGCATTAAACTTTTATCTCTAGTTCCTAAATAAATGCAGCAACTTCCCAATCCTTTCCCATGACGATCCGACCCGATTCCAGATCGCGGATTCGAACCCGCACCGGCACCCGAACTACCCGCCGCCTGTCCCCCTGTTATCGCCACCCCGACGAACCCATCACCGGAATCTGCGCCTCATGCCTCCGAGAACGTCTCTCCGGTCTCGACTCTTTCGCCGCTCCCAATGTCGGCTCGCCCAAGCTCCGCCGATGCAGGTCAGTGGTTTCCACTTCCAAATGCGAAGCTTCTTCCAGTGGATTGAATGAGCCGCGGCGCAAGTCCTGCGATATCGTCTCGGCTAAGAGCTCTCTGTCTAATCTGTTCGATGTGGATGATTTGAAGGGTGGATCGGGAAGTGAGGCGAAAGTTGAATCGAAGAATGTAGGGCTTTCGAGAGTCACTTACACTGTGATCGAACCAAAAAAGAAAAATCGGGATGAGATTAGGGTTGTGAGTGATAAATCGGAGGGATTGGATGTGGATTGTGTTGATAGCGATGGAGAAGTTGAAGATGGAGAGTTTAAGTCCATGAAAGAGTACATAGATCTCGAATTCGGAAATAAGGCTAAGAAATCTAAGGATTTGAAAGACATTGCTGGGAATATCTGGGGAGTAGCATCAGTTTTCAGTAAGAAATTGCGGAAATGGAGGCAAAAGAATAGTAAGTTAAAGGAGAACAAAAATAGCAGCAATGATAAGTCTGTTGTTGGAAATGATGGGAATTTTCAGTTGTTTCACGATGCGCAGAAATTGGAGGAAAGCCGCTCTGAGGTTGTGGGAAGAAGATCCTGTGATATAGAACCTAGGTTTTCAATTGATGGTGGTCGGATTTCATTTGAGGAGCCTAGAGCTTCGTGGGATGGGTATATGATAGCAAGAACAATCCCGAGGCTTGCTCCCATGTTTTCTGTAGTTGAGAATGGCATGTTGGGGAACATTAGTAGGTTTGAGAATCATAGGTTGTCAGTTGATGGGCCGATGCATTCAATCATAGAGGATGAGAGTAGCTCTGGAGCTTCGGGTTCTGGCCACTCAAATTCAGATTCCTCATCATCCATGAGGCGAAGTAGCTTTGATCGGTCAAGCTCTGTTCGAAGTTTTGGAAAGAAACTGATAAGTTCCGAGGATCATGTCGCATCTCCTGCGAATGTGAAGTTGGTTATTACAGAGAAGGAGTTGAAAGATTGGCATTTGAGTTCTAGTAGAGATGATGATCTGGGAAAGCTTGGATCCATAGCTAGACACACTGCTACAACTGAAGGTGTTAATAACTTGAATGTGCCCGCAAAGAAAACTGTTAGATGGCGTAAAGTATGCAATGTGTTTGGTTTCAGAAACAAGAATCGTGAGAATGTATGTGAATCCTTAGGAGGAAATGAAAATGACCCTTTTACTGATGATACGAGTGAGAGGCTAGGAAAGAAGGGTGGTAGACATTTAAGAAATATCGATGATTGGAAGCTTGCAAGGAACAGTAGTGTTGTTGGTGCCAGAAATTCATGTGATGGGATAGGATCAAACTATCGTAGGAGGAGTGTTGATAATGCAGGTTTATATGATTTTAAGGGGAGGGAGGATTTCAAGCTGGAAAGAAACAGGAGTGCTAAATATTCTTCAGCTGACCTTGACGATGGTGTAACACCGTTCTACATGACACCATTGCGGAGCTTCAGGAATAGCAAATCTGGAAAATTCAAGCTACAGAATTCACATTCCATGGCTGGGAATCTTTTGCAATTAAACTGACTGAAGGTATATATATTACTCTCAGCAAGGTTATCAATTCGTGAACTGTATGGATGTTTTCCTTTCTTTTTAAGCAGCAGAGAATGTAATACTTGTTCAGTAACTGTTTGTAATGTTCTTTAGTTGATCAACATAATAGCAGAAGTCTCTTCTTTTATATTTCCTTTGTTTACCAGTGGCCTTGGTACTTCAAATCTTAGACTGTGTTGACCTTGACTAGGAAGATAATGTGGATGAGGGGAATGTTGCAAAAGTCTGCATCATACGTTGTTTTTCTGAAAATTGTTTTAGCTTCTATTCAGATTAGAGGGCTGCATTAAGTGTTTGGTTGAAGCTAGCATGTGTAAGATTTTTGTTTATTTATAGTAGCTTTGTTCCTTTTGTTTCTTGTAAATTTGCACTAGATCACTGCCTGTAAGACATCTTGTGGGATACATAAGGACAATGGTGATCTTGCCAGCTACGACAAGCAAAGGCAAAAATATGGACAATTATTCTCCGTTTGTGGCATGATTGATAATGACTGTATTTGTCTATTCGGTCCATGTAATGGGGTTCTTGATTTTCACTTTCTTCATCAAGATATATCACAAGTTTCAAGGATGCATTTTTTGGTTTTATTACAGAAATTAGCTGCTTTAGTTTTTTTTTTTTGTACTTCTTGCATTGAAGGAGAATTCCTTTAGGCTCTATTTGGATGAAAGGATTTGAGGAGGGATTTGATGAATCCATCAGTGATGTTTGGATAAATACGAATTTGAAATTCATCACTTTCATTTTGAATTAATTTTTGAGCATTATGAGTGGATTTCAAATCAGTTTATCAATATGGAGCATTAATGTCATTGCTATTCTTATTTGATCTGTCTAGTACGTTTGAATTATGCTTCCTTGTGCATCTCAATGTCCCATTTTTCTGTCCAATGTTTCCTTGAGGGTGGTGGTGTTGTGAGGCTCTATTTGAACTTCGAATTTGGATGTACAGCCGGGGACTTTCTGGGCTCTCAATTGATGTACAGCTAACCAATGCACTCATGAAACCAGTATTTTTGATCTCTTAAAATTGCATTTTCTGTAGAACATCTTATGCTCTGGAATTCAAAGGCTTGGGATGTGATTGAATAGTTGATATCCATCTATGCTTGATTGTTCTCTTGAGTCAAATCTATGGTGGGCTGAGTTTTATTGCTATATCACTGATTACTACATCAATCATAGTGACATGGATTTTAGTAGTTAGAGATAAGCAAAAATGTGGCTGCAAAGCAGGTTGAAAGCTGGGTGAGTATTTGAGTCGAGTCTTGAGCTACTGGTGATGCTCTTGAGTGTCAATAGGCTTGCCTTATCCGACTTAGATTATATTACTTGTGTATGTTATGTGTAAGTAAGTAATCATCTCCACTCTTATTGTTCTCTTTGTATTGAATCCAAATAGGTTTTAGAATAATTTATAAACAATGAAATCAAGTTGACTTGAACTTAAAAAAAATTTAATTTGATCGAATTTAGGCCTAATTATATATTAACCCAACTTAATTGGATTGGATTACACTCCAACTAGAAACTTGAAAGCTACCATTCGTGTACAAAATTGAGTAAACAAAAAAGGATGTTTGTGGGTGCATAGGTCAAGATTGTGACAACAAAATTGACATCGAATATTGGACCAAAGACACAACATGTGAGGAATATGATGTCTTGTCCTGCAACCCTCTGCCGATGCTTCTCTAGTTTTGCATAGTCAGTGCAAATTCACGCAGTGCTCATTACATTTTATTGATTAAAAAAAAACTATATTTATATTACATCCTCTGATATATTGTTAAATTTATTTATTTGATGTATAATATTATTTAAACTTAGTTACATTGATTTCTTTATTTCTTACCCTTCTTTGACCATCATGTGTTATAATTTTTATTAAATAAATATTTTTATTTAATTGTAAATTTTTTGCTAATGTTATAATTTAAATTTGTTTAAGGTGATATGTTAATATAAGTGTATATATTGAAATATGATTATATATGTATATATATCATAAAATAATAGGCTTAACTGTCAAAAAAATTATGTAAAGTTTTGGATATATATATATGTATATATTTTTTTGCAATTAAGCCTAAAATAATATGATACTCAAAAAATAAATATGTTTGTATCATGTTTTTATTGTACCATGTATTACGTTGTTTTGTTCTAATAAATATTTTACTTTAAAAATAAAAAATGTATTGACCACCTAATTATTTAAAGCAAATATAATGTGTAAATATAGTTTTTGATAAAATAATAATATGCGTAATTTTAATTTTGACATTTTTCTAAATATATTCTAATCAATAAAGTTAATATATTTACTAAATAAAAAGATAATATATTTAATTGATATAATCATAAATAAAGATGGATTAATGGGTAATGAGACTCATAAATAATAAATATTAACATTAAAAGAGATATTTATGTTCAACGACATATGTTAATAACCTTCATTAATATGAATTATGTGTGACTTTTCCCACACAGCCTATATTTCGGTTAAATGCCAATATTGCAAAGCACCAGCCGGGTTAATTGGTATTTTTTCACGAAAAGCAGACATGAGATAAGAAATCTAGTGTTTTAGGGTGGGGTCTGTAGTTCAGAGGATTAGAGCACGTGGCTACGAACCACAGTGTTGGGGGTTCGAATCCCTCCTCACCCACAACCGACCCAAAAGGAAAGTACATTTCCCTTTGGGGTAGGAAAATCATGATTGGGATAGCGATTATGGAACTTGGGTGTGGATGACCGTGTGGTAATTATTTTAAAATACCAAATAAAATGGAATAGAAAATTTTGTTTAGTAACATACACTTGCTTTTCTAGACTTGACGAGGGATTTCTTAGCAACAATATATGTTGCCACACTTATTTGATATTTCGTGTATCACTTGTGAGATGCACAAATAAAAATATTTTAGGATATATATTAAACTAAAAATGAACTATATATTTCGTATTTATTTGTATATTTAGGAAAGTATGTTATTTTTTTGAAAAACATGTCTGCTAAAAAAATGCAATATATATATATATATATATATATATATATATATATATATATATATATATATATATTCTAACTTACAAAAGAGAGTTTTGAGTGAGATCGTCTAATCTTATTCTATTAGATGGACCAACCCGACACAATAAACGCTGGCCAAGGTCGGTCAACGATAATATATATTAAAATATTACTAGTATTATTTATCAAATTACAATTTTCCAAATTAATTATTGATTTGAAGTCATAAAACTAAAAATAGTACTCATTACTTATAAAAGTATTACTTTATACAAACAAAAATATTACATAATAATATTTATTAATTATAATTTTTTTAAAAGTATTATATGATGCACACGAAAGTATTACATAACGTGAATAAAAGTAGTACTTGTGAAATTACAGTTTTCCATATTAATTATGGCTTTAGAATCTTGAAAAAAAAATTTACATGTTACACAAAAATGTATTACATGATACATACAATAATATTATATTGTATTACTTATAATTCCTCAAAAATATTATCGTACACACATAAAAGTATTGTATAATAAAAAAATATTACCTAATATATATAAAACAATTATATTTGACTATATTGACTTGATCAAAACGTTGATCATTGATCGAATTATTGACTCGAATTGATCGAGTGATTGATAGGCTCAAACCCGTACTGTTTTACGAAATGAAATCAGTCTTATCTAACAATTTGCCACCTTATACACTTTTTAAAATCATGTAACATATTTAAAAATTTCTGAATTTCCTAGTGTTTGATTAAATATTTTACAAATAATATCATATTTCTTTTCAAATAATATATTAAGAGTTTATTTAATTGTCATTTTAGTGATACATACGCCTTCATATTCCAAACATGTTAGGACTTATATTCATAAAATTTATAGGATTTAATAGTAAGGTTAAATACAAAAATCAACTTTTTTTTTTAATTTAAATTTTTTTATTTGATTGGCAATTTGAAAAGTTTCATAAAGTGCAATGCATATTTTTTTTGCTAATTTTTCCGGTAATATGCACATTGTATGACTTTTAGAAGGATAAAAACAATTTCAAGTATGATTGTTTTTCAATTTGCAACCTAACTTATTTCAAAATGACAAATTTATCCTTGTTAAAAATCATGTATTATGAATTTCGTGGGAAAAATTGTGGAAAAAATGTTAGGTTGCAATTTGAAAAGCACCCAACTACTTTCTAAACACACCCCAATTTATACATTTTTCAATTAAAAAATTTAAAAAATAAATAATACCAGTTTTGCCTTTTAGATCAAACTCTACTAGTTTGTTCATCATTATAATTGAACATACTTCTTCTTGTTCGATTATGATGGCGGAACATGTTTGTACATGTTCGGCAAATGTGCCCGAACACTCTTGTTGGGATTTTAGTGTTAAGATTTTGATGAGACAAAACATATATGTAATAGGAAGTTTTGTGTACCCCATTTCTCACAATGTTTAAGTGAAAGCATAGATTAGATTTGAATCTAGATATAGGTGTTGAAATATGGAGGTTGTCATATGATACAAATTTGCATCGAGAATCTCGGAAAAAAGCTACTGCAAGAAAGCAGATACAACATCGCTGCAAGAAAGCAGTTACAACACTGCAGCGAACTAAGAAAGAACGGCGTGCAGCATCGCTGTAAGAAAATGATACATGAGTACTGCAAGAAAGAGATATAGCAGTACTGTACGAAGATATTGCAAGCAGGTCCAAGTTACAGTAACACTGCAAAGAAGTATCAGCTGCAAACAGACCTAGAATATATCGCGAAGCTTACTGCTCAAACAGTCAAACAGCGCCAATAATATACAGAATAAGTATCCTGCAATCCGAGGAAGGATAAATGCAGTATGAGGAATAAAGATCCAAACAAGAATAAATGGAGCCGTTCCAGAGAAGATCAAAGTTGCAGACACGAAGTCAATACAAAGATGCCACGTGGATTGACGCGTTGCAGAAAGCTGCTAGCCGCAACTGCCGCATTAAATGCTCCGAAAGAGAAAGTCAAGTCGCATTAAATGCAAGCCATGCTTTTGATCAAATACTCAAAATTCAAAGGAGAGATATCTCCTTCAACGAATATCTTCTCATACAAGTATAAATAGAGGATGAGCAACACTGAAGCTGGTTACTGAAACATTTGCACAAAAACTCTCAAGCATTCTAGCTACACTCTCTCAAGTCTACTCTCAGTTTCAGTCACTCAATCTCTGTGAAGTGAAGCAAACTCAAGTTGAAAGATCCTTCGAAGGATTCAGAAGCTCACTTCACCGCACCAGTTAAAGAACAAAACCATATACTTTTAACCTTGTTGTTGTGTGCTTAGGTTGTTTTAGGTGTCGAACAGTTGATAGGAGAGATCCTTGCTGTTTGTATAGTTGTTTAGAGTTAGACAGCTTCCCTGTGTAGGAGTTTAGAATCCTGTGTGGGTTAGCCTTTAGAGTTTGCAGTTGCTGTGTGTACGCTGGACTCTAGTAGGTGTTTGTTTTGTAAAGTTGATAGATTGTTAGGAAAGTCCTGTAAATCAATCTTGCTTAACAAAGTTCCTGCTCAGGGTAGCAGTAGAGTGGACGTAGAAGGATTACACCACCTTCGAACCACTATAAACCATACATGTTTATAGCTTTCTTATCTGTACTTTATTTTATATATATATATATATATATCCTTATCATAAGCATAAAACGTTTTGAAAAGGATCATATTTGAGAAAACCAACCTTGTGTTATAAAACGTATTTTTCCGCTGCGTATAAACTCTAGTTACAGCGTGCAGCACTGCATCCTAATGCTGTAAGCAGTAACTGCCTAGCACTGCAAGTTCAAGTAACTTGCAGAACATGAAGTTTTTCAAAAGATTTGCAAAATCAACCAAGGTTCATTCACTCCTCTCTGAATCTCCGACACCACTTGGGACCAACAACTCTTATATGTATTCGACCAACCAGGGTCAAATGAAACTATTAGGGTTTAATCGATTTTTTTACCTTTTTTTCATACGATTTTCACACGATTTTCATAAATTTAACAAATACGTGAAATGTTCATCATCATATTGGCATTACATTCCTTAAGAAATTAAAAAAAATTAATATTAAAAAAACAAGAAATATGAAAAATAGAGAAATTGAGAAAAAAAAAAGGAGATTAGGGTTTATTTTTTTGCTAAAAGGGTAAAATTAATATTTTTAATTTTTTTTAATTATAATATTTTTAATTGGGGTGTGCTTAGAAAAGGGTGGGTGCCTTTAGTCACACCCATAAATTAAATAACATGAAATATGATTGTTTTTTCAATTTGCAACTCAAACTTTTTTAATAACATATTTACTTATATGAAAATCATTTGTAAGTCACATGTTGTGAATTTCACCAAAAAAATATTGTTAGAAAAAAAAACAACAAAAATGATGCTCGAAAAAAAAAACACTAGAAAAATTTATGAACTTTAGGTTGCAATCACATGTTACTTCATCTAAATATATCAATAAGAATTATAAATCACAAATTCTTGCATACACCTGGTGCACGGGTCATTGACCCGTGCAATTCTTGACCCGTCCGACCCAGTTAGAAAAATATAAATAGGGTTTTAGTTTTTTTTTTTCCTTTTCATTTGAACATTCGCGGTTTCTGCTTCTTGTGCTTCTTCCTCTTCGTGCTTCATCCATTATCACCTTCAGTTTTTCTCATTTTCGCTACCTTTTATTGTTGCTTTCTTCATCTTGGTAGAGTTGTAGTGTTGTTTTGTTCTTTTCATTGTTTTTTTTTTCTCGCGAAACCCTACTAGTCACTGAGGTATGTTTGTTATCGTTTTTTTTTTGTTTTTTTATCAATTAAATTGATGTAGTTGTTGTGTTGTTTGTCGATTTTTGTTTGCGTTTTTTTTTTGATTTATTGTAATTTGTTAATTTCTTTGATTTTTTTTCTGATTTTCTTTTTGCAATCGTAGTCTGGTAGTGTATAATTTCTATACAAAAAAACCTGAGTTAAAGTCTAAGATCATGGAAGAAAAGAAGAAGACTATTTTTTCAAAGAAGAAGACAAAAACTATACTACCTGCATGCAAGAGAAGGAGGAGGGAATGAAGAAAAACAAAAGTTTGATTGTCGTACATTTGTTTATAGAACTTGTTGGTTACTTTTTAGAAACAATGGTTCTACTTTTTGATGATATAGTTTGGTTATAAGTTTTTTGAATGGTGTGAATTTTATTTGCAGAAAAGGTATCAATGTTATTACTTGAAGGTATGAATGTTATTTATAAAGGTCTCAGAAATATAAAGGTGTAAATGTTAAGTGTAAATCTTGTCATAAAGGTCTCAAAAATATAACATAAAGGTATCAGAAATATAACATAAATGTATCAATTTTTATACATAAAGGTCACACTCTTATAAGATAAAGGTATCTGTCACATAAGGTGTCAGAAATATAACATAAAGGTATAAGTGTTATTACTTGAAGGTATGAATGTTATTTATAAAAGTCTCAGAAATATAAAGGTGTAAATGTTAAGTGTAAATCTTGTCATAAAGGTCTCAGAAATATAACATAAATGTATCAGAAATATAACATAAAAGTATCAATTCTTATACATAAAGGTCACACTCTTATAAGACAAAGGTATCTGTCACATAAGATCTCAGAAATATAACATAAAGGTATAAGTGTAATCTCATATACATAAAAGTAATAAAAATATATCTACAACCATTTATCACTCGAATATAGTACACAAAGGCTGTGTTTACTTGGGATGTATGTGATTAACTAGGATAGGATAGGTATTGGGATAAGGATAGGATGTGAATATGATAAGGATAAGTTTGAAAAAATTATCAATTGTTTACTTTGTATGATTAAATATGAAAAACAAATAGCATCTATCAATCTTAATTGTTTATTTCAAAATGATTAAAATATATTGAATGATTCAATTAATGAAAATTATAAAAAAAATATTATTGAAATAAAATAAAAGATCAAAAAAATATAAAGAATTATAATTGAAATTGAAAATTATTCAAACAAAACTAAAATTAGAAATTAAATGACATGAAAAGTTTTTTTAAGTGTACAAAGTAACTAATAAAATTTTAAAAAATATACAATTAAATAAAAAATTATCTTAAAAGCTACAAATTAATTAATAAAACTTTCAGTTAACTTAAAATTTATTTAACAAAAATAATAATTATATATTTTTATTTATTAGAATATTTTTCAAAATATATTATCTATTATTTACTTTCAAATACTTTTCAGATTTTATAATTTTAATATTTATTTAAATATTTACAAAAAAAAAATTGAAGGATAAATTTTATCCTTAGTGGGAAGGTGGGATTAGTATCCCACCATTTATCCATTTTTCTCTCATTATCCCGGACCAAGGGATGGGCCTCATTTTTTGCATCCAACAAAGTAAACATGGGATAAATGGGATAATTTAGTCATATCCCACTTTATCCCTCTAAGTAAACGCAACCTAAGTGAAAATAAGAAAATGTCTTCATAAAGGTATCAATTCTCATACATAAAGGTCACACTCTTATAAGAGAAAGGTATCCGTCACATAACATAAAAGTTAAAATAATTAAAACATGCGAACATTTGGTGTTTTACAACCGAATTCTTTTGCTACAGATTTTCCCTTTTGCTTGTTTTTCTTTTGAAAATGACCTTTTATCCTTTGTCTTCGTCCCTTTGTAATGGAATGAGTAGGATCAAGGACAACATTAGAGTTCATACATTTCTACAATTGTTTTCCTTGTTATTCCAACAAGAGATCCACTTATATCTGCAGAACAAAAATATTTTTTAATTAAAGAGATAATACCTTTATATACAAAGAATGTAACCTTTATGCATCAGTATGGTGACCCTTATGTATTGTTTAAAGCACCTTTATGAGACAGAAAAAGTGTAAGTAAAAATTTGAAAATATTTCTTTGCTATGGAAAGTTAAAATCTTTGTTATGTCACATTTATGTGATATTATAGTAGTATAAAACTAAAAGAATCTATTAAATATAAGAACAAATGAAAACCTTTATATATATTCAGTAATACATTTACATTATTATTAGGTGACCTTTATATTTTACTTATGGCACCTTTGCGAGACAATAATAAATTTGGGTTAAAAAGTATAATATAAAAGAATATGAAAACCTTTATGCCCATTCAGTAATACCTTTTGCATTATTAACGATGACCTTTATGTTATACGTATAATACCTTTATGAGATATAATACTTACCCCCATTTATTTCAGAAATTGTATCAGACACCTCAATAAATTGTTCTTCATTAGTAGATAACTCAACTATTTCTTGCATATTTGAACGATCATCTATCATACAACAATAAAAACACAAATTTAGACATAATTTCATGTTTTTCGAATTGATAAAGATGAAAAAAAAAATCGCACAGTTTTCTGGAATTTTTACCTTCATCTTCCAAGTTAATAATAGATTTCATAAAGGTTTTTGATTGCGAAATTAAGGGAAGAAGAAGAACTGAGTGGAAGAAAGAAAAAATCGTAGAAGAAAAACAAGAAGAGCGCGAAGAACAGAAAAGCAGGGGAAGAGCGTGTATGTGAGCTGAGTGAAAATTTTCTATATATTTATACCTTACAGCCGGGTCGGGTCAGGCGACCCAGTTGCACGGATCTAGATCCGTGCAACTGGTGCATGGGAGTCAAACTCATTATAAATAGGTCTCATGTGTAATTGGTGTATGGATCTTAAATTCAGATCCGTGCACGCGGGTTGGGTCGGGTCGGATCTGACTTGAATCCGCACATTTTTTCTTTTATTTTACCCTAACCTTTATGTTGTTTTAGTCATATTTTTATGTTATATTAGTCATACCTTTATGTAATACTTTAGTTTTAAAAAAAATCTTAATTTCGACAAAAAAACCCTAATTTCGATACAATTTGTACATATGAACCTTTATGTGGTATACTCATACCTTTATGATATAAATATACAACTAACATAACAAAAATATATTACTAATATAATTAAAATATATGAAATGCATTAATAGATGCTTAAAATATATTAAGGTACAACTAAAAACCCAAAAATGTATGATTAACGTAACATAAATATATGATTAATATAACATAAATATACAACACTTCGAAGTAAATTTAGATGAGTTTGAACACACCCATCCAAAGACGTGAAAACGTGTAAATTTGGATAGGTTTTGGTAGAATATGTTGCATGGATTTATGATGATACACCAATTGCATGAAAAATTTTGTAAAGAAATATTCATGATTTCTTTTTTAAATAATAATTATAAAAAAAAAAAAATTTCCTCAACATATACAAAAGTAAAAACTAACTCGCCTTAAACCCAATATTTTAGATGGAACACACATTGGAAATCCACAACATAATCAAATGCAATCTGTATTTTAGCATTTCGTTACCAATTCAGCTACTCCTAATTTTAAAGATTTTTTTAAATTGTTACCCAATCTTAATTATTTAACATATTTTAAATAAAAAATAATTTTTGAAAAACTAAAAGATACAATTTATCATGAAACATTAATCAAAATACATGAATCATATGTCTGAAACCCAAATTATGGAGTCATTTTATAATACACTGGTGATATTAATACACCAGTGATCTTAGTCATTGAATCTTCCATCATTGTATCATAACTCTTCATTTTCAATTTACCTTTTTTACCTTACTTCAAAAGTTATGCAATAAATTATAAAAATTTCTCAAAATAGTCTAATTTCACAAGACAATGTAATTTATATCTATCTTTTTCAACAATTATATTTATCCACCAATAACAACCATAAAAACACAGTTTAAATCTTCATGTATTATGAAGCGTGTGATGACGAATCATTTGAGACCCATACTCAATATATTTTATTTTGTATAGATGTAATTCTCTTATCAACAAAATTGTCATGAACATAATACCCAATGTCATTGCAGTCATAATTTTGTATACACAATTAACTTTAAGAAAATATATACGTTTTGATTTAAATACTAATATTAAATATTAAAATAGATTATAACGTTTCAGTTTAATTTAATTCATATTTAATATTAGTATTTAAATTAATCGTGTTGCTTAATTTAATTAAATACTACATTACATATATGTAATTTTAGTCGAAATAAATATTAATTATCTTGATCACACCACTAATTTAAAGTAAATACTAAATTATAAAATATTTAATTTACAGCACCACTGTATAATTTAGATGAAATTTCGTATGTGAAGTCATTTTTTGATTTGATGTGATATCTTAATACAAAATTAACATTTAGAAAATATATATGTTTCGATTTAAATACTAACATTAAATATTAAAATAAATTTTAACGTTTCAGTTTAATTTAATTTCATATTTAATAATAGTATTTAAATTAATCGTATTGCTTAATTTAATTAAATACTACATTAAAAATATTAATTTAATTAAATACTAATATTAATTTTAGCCGAAACAAATATTAATTATGTTAATCACACCACTAGTTTAAAGGAAATACTAAATTATAAAATAATAAATTTACAGCCGAAACAAATACTAAATGTTATTTAATTGTATATTGTTTGCATCCTATTACGGTGTTGTGTGGTAATTATTTTTAAGTCAATTGATTGTATGTTATGTCATGGATATTGGTTGGTATTGTGTAGTTACTTGATAATATTTATTATTAATTGACTTGTCATGCTAGGTCACTATATTGATTGCATGCTAGGTCATCAATACTGGTTGGTTGAATGCTATTTGATTGCATGTCGTGTTATCAAAATTGGTTGGTTGTATGCTATTTAATTAGATATCGATTGCATCCTACATGCATACAATTAATTAGTAATACCACAATTTTTTTATTATAAAGATTACGATTTGGATATATCTTTACCCATTGTATAAGATTTAGTATGGTAGACATGTTGGATTTGATTTCGATTGATTTCACGTATCTCATCATTTATATGTAGTCGATTTGGATAAATTTTGGTATGAATATATCATTTCGATTTAGATGGACTTTCGTATGTCAAGCAATTTTTGAATTTGATTTGATACCATAATACACAATTAACATTAACAGAATAAATACGTTTCCATTCAAATATTAATATTAAATATTGAAATCAATTTTTATGTTACAGTGTAATTTCATTTCACATTTAATATTAGTATTTAAATTAAAAAGAGAGTATGATTAATTAATTAAATACTACATTACAAATATTAATTTAATTTCATATTTTATAGTAGTATTAAAATTAACCGTGTTGATTAATTAATTAAGTATTAAATTATAATTATTAATTACCTTGATAACGATTTAAATTAAATACTAATTTAAAAATATTTAATTAACATAAATATAAAATTAATTGTGTTGTTTAATTAAATACTCACAATTATTGATGTAATGTGATTTAAGCAAAATCAAATACATGTAACAAAAAGAAATCTATGTGCATTTTATATGCATTTTAGCCTAGTATAGAGGTCCAATATAACCTACAAGACCACAACTAACAGTCCAACCCTAAAGTCGAAAATTAATTTGATTTTATTTACCATAGTAAAAAATACAACCACACACTGCACAGTTCGTGCAATGCACGAATCCTGCACACCAAACACCCACACACAACCACACATGTACCTAAAATTTTGATCCGAACCGCCATTATATTGGGTAGAATTGAGAATTATAGTATCAGAATATTACAACTATATATTTCAATATACCAAAACAAACAAAATCCTACCAAGAAAAGAGCACCTTTCTCTGTACATTCCCACCCCAAAATTTTTCATGTTTCTCATTGTGAAATACTGGAACACACAAAAAGTCTCCCTACAAGTTCATCAGGAGAACCTTCTAAAATATTATAACCTCCTAAGAGGCAAGGGAGTTCATCGGCGAGCTGTCAAATATGTCGTTTTTATGTATTTACAACTTCTAGAAGCACAACTATTCGCTTGAAACCTTTTCCGGGACCCCTTAAGATGTGGCGTATCATCATCATCATCACCATCATCATCTGTATCAATCGTTATACAACTAGACCTAGTCTGAACACTGATTCGCCTCGGGATACACACGTTTAGATAGTAGCTAATGATGCTCCTTTTGCTCCGGCCCGGAAAACATTCCAAGGCCAAGTCTATGAAGCTTTTACCCTCCGGCATTGCATTCATTCTCACTATATATTCGAACTTCTTTTGTTCCTCGTGGTTCCATGACTCAGAAACATCGTCTCCCATTTCATCAAACTTCCATATCCAAAAGGCGGGCCCTAGATCAATCTGTAGTTGGAATCTTTTCTTGGAGACGTGTCGTTTGACACAATCTATTGACCCCGGAAACACACATTCACAAGCCCCGGATCTCCCTCTTCCAACCATATTGTCTTTAGTGTTTTGACATCTTCCTTTCACTGGCCATACTGGAGTGCCTAACCACTTTGAATCATGCGATTCTCTATCATCAGTGATTAGGCAACTCCTTGAAACTGGGAGAGTCCAGGCTGGAACTTCAGCCTGGAAACGAGGCCCAACTGGGATCACTAATTTAGCATGATCATCAGTGATGAAGGCAAACCGATCTGTGGGCTTTAGTTTGTCTACACTCAGATTATTCAGTGGTTTTGGTAGCTTCATTAGTAAGAAAGTTTCTTGTCAAGGTGCTAACAAACGCAGCATCCAAAGCTATAATGATTCCAGCTAAAAGTTCTGCACAAATCATCATAGGAGCAAATTCATTAGCGAGTTACCGTGACGTATAAGACTCTTAGCAACCTAATTCTACGAAGTACTTGAGCTCGATAAGTATATTAGGGTTCCAATTGGATGGAAGATTACAACTTGATAAGAGAATTTGGAAGGATCTCAAGTGCATTTAAAGTGCACTTTTCAGATCAACCATAATTACTCAAAAAATAGGTCAAAGATTAGAGAATTTGCCCCAGGGATCTTGAGTGCATTTAAAGTGCACTCTTCAGAACTACCAAAATCACTCAAAAAATAGTTCAAATGAGGGTAATAGATTTCAAATCTATCACAAAATGAATACATTCAGACAAACTCAATGGAATTGTTGTTATAGATTTCAAAACCACTCCAAATCCCCCTTTCCAGATGCTACTTTAGTTAGTCCTGCATTAAACTAATCACAAGCACTAATCAGTAAAAAACATAAACTTGAATATGTTCTAAAATCCAATTCCTCAAATTCATGACTTTCACACAATCTTCATTCATAGCCATGTCTTATTTCCACCCAAACACACCATTGAAAGATGAAAATAGTGCACTTCCCCTTAGGACACCACCATTAATGTTTATACCTTTTAAGAGTTCTCTAATCGTACTCTAAATTGCACGAGCAAGAGTCCCTACCCTTCCTCATAACTTTTACCAACATCAAACTTCTCGATACTTCCTCATATCTTTTCCCAACATCAAACTTCTCGATACTCAATTCCAGATCATCTAGTTAAAGCTCATTTGAGTCCACTTTGTAAACATAACAAAGTTCAATAGAAGTTTCATCTGATAAGATCTAAAACCAAAGCACAATCCTGGCACATGCTCAATCCTTGCACATGCTTACATTAATGTTTACATAAACATGATTTCAATAGTTCTCTTTTCCAATGCTTCCTTTGATTCGAGTTAAAAATTCTTTACTTCGAACTAATGCACGTCTAAAGGTCTCCTATGTACAAACATGAACCATCTTAATAATGTTTCTCTAATTTCTCTCATGTATAGGAGCCATCTCCATCTTATTTCTAATGCATTCATAATTTATTCTATCTATCCTAGGGTGCTCTCATATCCATCCCACATTCGCGTTTTGACTACCCTCATTTCCTATTCTTTTACATATTTTTGTTCAACTCATGTTTCGTTCATCGAAACTCAATATAATCGACAGTCAAACAATCTCGAACACAATTTTTAAAACTTTATAACAATTCAAACAAAAAAGAGAGTACATAATATGATTGACTTCATAACAACCTCAATTGCAAAGCAATGGAGGTATGAGAAAAGCTATAGAGCTGCGTCTCCATGGACTTTTGAAAATGTTATTTTTATATGTGTTTGTCATATTTTTCATTAAAATCCTTAACTGACAAAAGTTCGGCCCTTTTAATTTTTTTATAGATTATCTCATAGTTTCATAAAATTTAGCCCCTTTGAAAATTTGTTGTTCCTTTGGGATTGTATTATTGCCTTTTTTTTAGTTAGAGAGATAAATAACTCTGATGTAAATTGAGGGATGTGTCAGTCGTGGGGAAGAGCCAACAAAATACAAACCAAAAACCAAACCTCCATAATATTTCAGTGGAAATCTACCCCACGAGAAGTTTGAAAATGCCAGAGGATTTCTCCCCGCATTACTTCAGCCCTTACCAACTCCGCTATGCCCCTTGACAGTATTATTGCCTTTTTGTTTGTAAATATGAATGTTAATGTAGGATGTTTTTCCAAGGTTATGTTTGGATTGAGAAGTTTGAAACAAATACATTTAAAACCCACTCAAATCAGAATGAATTCAAAATTCGTTCATATTGCACAAAAATTAATTCAAATAAAAAGTGATGAATTTCAAATTCATATCAATCCAAACATTAGCAATGAATTTAATACTATAAATTTCAAATCACTCCATTTAAATACAACCTAACAAAATTTGAATATTGCTCATTAACTAGCACCAAAAGAGGAACAACATATCAAGAATTGAGGAAGCTTAAACGTAAGAAAGAAACCAGAAAAGTCCATCAAAACCCACTAAAAAATATCCACCATTATTGACCTAATCTTAGGTTGCATTTCAATAGATGACGATTTCTCAAAATGATTTGAAATGATCACTTCAACGATGGTTCAAAATAAAAGTGGCAAAAACTATGAACCCATCCAAACAACCATCAGTAACTTGTCTAAGATAGATATCAAATCTTATCTTCGAATCTTTAAGAATTTCTAATTTTGCAGAAGAACCAGCAAAGAGGCCTCTTCAGGTGTTTCGCAATAACAGCAAGATGGTCCAAAAACACATTTATATCTGAATTAAAAAAATTACCTTCAAAGGACTTGGGTTTGAAAATCCAAAGCTTTCCGTTGAGAAGAAACCCGTTTTGATGAAGCTTTCACTGTTGAGAGGGAGAAAAAAGGAAATTAATATGTAAATCAGCCTCTGAGCTCAAAGGCAAAGCCAACAAAAAAACATTAAACAACTCTAAATTGAATTCAAGAGTTGAGGTCCTTTTATCTAAACGTTTAATACAAAAACTTATATAAAACAATTTCATAAAGGTTGAACAATTCAAATGAGATATTTTACAATTCAAATGTACCTTGGCTTGAAATATCTCAGCAACCTCCTGCATATGTTTTACAAGAATCCTATATCTATATTTATTGTAAATATTCAATTTCATTTAACTTAGTTTAATCATTTGATTTTATTTTTAGTTATTTGTCATTTTGATTCTTTTTGACTTTAAATTTAATTGCTATTTTTTAAAATATTCTTAATTTTCAATTTATATTTATATTTTCAATTTTCAATTTATATTCTTAATTTTCAATTTATATATATATATATATATATATATTAATGATAATGGTTAGAAATATAATATAACAAAAGAATTATTCTATTCAAATCATAACATAAATGTGTTTCAAACAAAATATAAAAAAAATTATTTAACACTTTTAACATAAATATTGTGTGTGATTCATGCACATATCGTATGTGTGATGTGTACTTTGTTGAATAAACAAACTATAATTTATATGTGGTTCGTCCATTGCATGTATAGTATTTTTGTGTATTATTCTTATCAAACAAACCAACCACAAATCACACTCTGGCTTTTTCAGCTAATCCACCCAGAATTTGTTTTGTTCGTTATTTTTAGTATCTCAATTTGCTATTGTTTGAGTTGTCTGTATATTTTACATCTTGGTAAAAACTTATATACCCCAATATGGATTTTTAGATCTGTACCCGACCTGATCCAATCGTGAACTATCTCTATGCGTGACCACATCATAATTAGTGTATCCTCATGCGCCACTAGATCCACATAAATCATTCAGCTAAGGTATTGATTATATATACCACGAGTCTTGTAGCTCAAGTGGTATCCCACCTTTATAGAAGTGCAGATTGTGATGACCCGGGTTCGAACCCGGATCACGCAAGTTTTCTAGTTCTTATTGTTACTCTCCATTCCACCCCCCCAAACTCATTAAAAAAAAGGTATTGATTATATATTCATAAGTTATTAGTTGATATTACTTGTATAATTGAAATATATGTCTACATTTTATTTGTTTAATGAAAGATATTAGTTGTATATTTATAAGTTATTATTTTCTTACTCATAAGGTATTACTTTTATAACTAAAATATATGTTTACAGTTTACTTGTTCAATAAAATGTATCCATTATTTTATCTATAGGTATTACTTTGTTTAATTTGTTTTAGTGAAATATATTACTTATTTTATCTAAATATATTATTTGTTATATGTAAATGTATTATTCGTATATCACAAATGTCTAAATGTATTACTTATGTACATAAAATGTATTACTTGGTTTATTAATAAGGTATTAATTGCATACTTATAAGTTATTACGTAAAGTATTAGTTACTTTGTTTTAGTGAAATATATAACTTAAGATATTACTTGTTAAATATAAAGATATTACTCATATAACTTAGAGGTATTACTTATATACTCAAAATGTATCAGTGTAATGTAAAATGTAAGTTTAAAATTTTAAAATTTATTTTAAGAGTTATTGAAATGTAAGGTATTACTTATATAATTTAAGGTATTACTTTTATAACTTAAATGTATTACCATATATTCAAAATGTATCAGTATACTATTGAGTATAAATTTAAAATCTTAAACTTTCAAATACGATTTTTCAGTATCTTCTACATTGCATTTTCTGCAATGATTTCATGAAATAAAAAATAGAATAAATAATCTACAAAGATGAGAAAAAGGAAGATGAAGAAGAAATACAAAACATGATTTCGTGATTCAAAAAAAAAATCACATCCATTAAATCATAAGTCAAATAAGATGAAGATGGAGATAGAAAAGAAGAAGGCCATATGGAGAAAATTGAGAAGAAGAAGAAGAAGAAAAGAAGAAAAGAGAAGAAAAAAGTGAATCATAAAGAAGAGAAGAAGAGAGAGAATGAGACGATAAAGATAAATTAGTATTTAAGAAATAAGAAGTTGAGAAAATGAGACTGCAAGTTGATGAATAAGTTATGACAATAAAAAAAATATATATATGTATATATATATATATTAGTTATGGCAACAAAAACAAAAGAGAAAATAATATATATTAGGATCCAAATTCGAACGGATTGGGTTAGAGGTACGGATCCTATGATCTGTACTCCAAGAACACCTAAGTCTCACTCTTACATCCTAAGTAGGGCTTTTGGATTTGGTAAAACAAAAGGTTATATGAGATCATTTGATAAATATAATTATATAAGATGGAACAACAGTCTTAGTCTTTGTAGAGACTAGAGAAATAAGTAAAAGAAACTATTGTACCTCTAACCCGAGTCAAACAAAATCAGATATAAGGAGACCGATCAGAAGTGGACGAGCCAACCAGAAGAGCTCGACTCGACCATACTTTTAGCCAATTAAGAAGACCGACCAGAAGTGGACGAGCCAACCAGAAGAGCTCGACTCGACCATACTTTTAGCCAGTTAAGAAGACCGATCAGAAGTGGTTGAGCCGACCATACTCTTAGCCAGTTAAGAAGACACCAGAAGTGGTTGAGCCGATCATACTCTTAGCCAGTTAAGAAGACCGACCAGAAGTGGTTGAGCCGACCAGAAGAGCTCGACTCGACCATACTCTTAGCCAACTAAGAAGACCGACCAGAAGTAGTCGAGCAGACTCTTAGCCAACTAAGGAGACCGACCAGAAGTGGTCAAGAGTCAACTAAGGAGACCGACCAGCTAAGGAGCTAAGAAGACCGATCAGAAGTGGTCGAGCTGACCAGAAGAGCTCAACTCGATCGAATTCTTAGCTCAAAAGTGGTCGAGCTGACCAGAAGAGCTCAACTCGATCGAATTCTTAGGCAGCTAAGGAGCTAAGAAGATCGACCAGAAGTGGTCGAGTCAACCAGAAGAGCTCAACTCAACTCCATAGAATTCTTAGCCAGCTAAGGAGCTAAGAAGACCGATCAGAAGTGGTCAAGTCGAAGAGCTCAACTCGGTCGAAACTCGGTCGAATTCTTAACCAGTTAAGGAGGCCGAGCAGACCAAAAAGAGCTAAGAAGACCGACCAGAAGTGGTCGAGTCAAACTCCATAGAATTCTTAGGCCAGCTAAGGAGCTAAGAAGACCGATCAAAAGTGGTCAAGTCGAAGAGCTCAACTCGGTCGAATTCTTAGCCAGCTAAGGAGGTCGATCAGAAGTGGTCGAGCCGACCAAAAATGAATTTTCAAAGGATCAATTTGGCACTCAACCGATCAGAGATGGTTAAGCCGATCAGAGATAATTGATCCGACCAAAAATACAAAAACTTAAAAGGTTAAAATACTTAACCGATCAGAGAATTCAGAGAATTGACAGTCCATATAAGTCATCTAAGAAAGAGTTAAAGTCATGAGGAAATCAAATGACTAGAAAGCACAAAATCTTTGAGAAGAGCCCGCGATCCAAGCTCGGCTAGGACATAAGATCTGAGCTCATTGGACCGCGATCCAAGCTCGGTTAGGACATAAGATCTGGCAGATCCAAGCTCGGTTAGGACATAAGATCTGGCAGGTAATCGGGAAGAGGCTAGAACATAAGATCTCAGGAAGAGTCGACCAGGATCGATCGGGAAGAGTCGACCAAGATCGATTTAGTGCCGATCTCAAAATGATAATTACCGATCTGACCAGAACTTGACGAGAAAGATCAGGAAAACAAAGATCAAAAAAACGGATAGACAGCGCTCCGAAAAGACTATTCTAACAACTATCCTACAAAACAGGAACAGGAAATAGGGGAAGTAAGCTCCTCACTTCCTTGATTGTGAAGTGTGGATTGTAAATTAATCTGTCTCACGTAACTAGGTATTAAAATCGTTATTTAAAAATCGAATCGATACATGAAAAGTTCTTGTAAATTATTTTCCAACATGATTGATTTTTCTAAAATTTTATTTATTAAAAAAAACAATCACCCACTAGATCGACGTTTAAACCTACCAATTTAAAGAAAATCAACTACATAAGGAAGAATTGCAATCTTGATTAAATCTTCCAATTTAAAGAAAAATCAACTAATGAAGAATTTCAATCTTGAGGTTACCTGGTATTGGATGTAACATATTTGAAGCTAACTTGAGATCAACCTCCTCCTTATAACTATTAGCTAATAAAATTTATGTCCTCATGTAAAACATGAGATATGATGAACATAGGAAGAAGAGGTGGATGAATTTAGATGGTATTTATAGAAGATATAAACCCTACAATCTTGTGGTATGTGGATTATAAGGGCTTTTTACATGTGTTTGGGCTTTATCGGCTCCGGTATGGTATAGATTGATACAAATGTCGACAATTTAATTTGGGCCGTTTATAGTTAAATTGTATAATTAAATTAGAAAAGTCTTTGTTTGTATTTCAAATTTTATATCAAATTAAGTGCTATTAAAAGTATCCAAAATTGATTTGATTAATAAATGAAAATTCAACTACACTAAATTCTCTATAAATTAATAACCTTAGACCATGAAATTATATTAATTTAGAGAGATATTAATATATCGATAAATTAATATTTTACTAATTAAAAGAGACTTTTTAAATTCAGCAAATTTAGTACATATATATTGAAAATAAATGAATTCATATACATGTTTTATTAATTATATTCATACATCAACCAATTTTTTGTAACTAATTAAATATATTCATGTATAATATCAATTCATTGTATACAATTAACTATTATATTCATGGACGCATGTATCAATTCATTGGAATTACTTAAATATACATATTTACATTAATTCATTGCACTTAAATTTTAAGAAAAATCAAGTAACAATAGATTCATATTTTAGCAAATTATCATAATATTTATAATTGTAATATTTATAAATTATTAATTTAAAGTTTTAATGAGACCTAATATTTATAAAGGGATTTTCCGAAAAATTATTATCTTATTATCTTATCGAATTTGATGATTTTTTACAAAAACCCAAATCGAAACTGAAAGATTTTATTATTTTAAAAAATTTATTAATTTATATAATATTAATTTATAAAAATTTTACTGTACTAGTAATATGGAAAACAATGCAATACATAGAAATCAACCAAAATACACCCACAACACATATATAAAGGCTAATTTATATATAAGAAAAAAAAATCATGAGCTATGTGTCCCACCCACTTGAAAATGTTTGGGCCAAATAATGTATATGTTGGTTGGACTAGGCAATACATTTCTATCCAAACTTACATGTCTCAACTCAAGTACTTAAGTCAACAAACCCTTTGTACATATGATTATCTAGAATGTTGTAGGCTTGTAGGGTTTCTAGAGAATTCTTTAGTGTGTGTGAAGTATATGTGATATTCTAGAATTAGTCTAGAAGAATTAGGAGGTACAATTTTAGAGTTATGTCCACCATTAAAGATGGTCTAGTATAAATAAGTAAAGTAAGTTCATTTTTTATCAATCAACATCTTTCTTATAATATCTTGTGTCTTTACCACATCTAGCCCACACACAACACTAAGGAGGAACACACTACTACCCACTAACACTTTAATTTTTCATATTTAACACACACAACACTATTTGAAAAGTACAACACTAACACTAAGTGTTCGTGAGATACAATACATACATTAACTACTAAGTACTCGAAAAATACAACACGTACTTGGGAGGTACAACACTAACACTAACTATTCAAAAGATACTACTACACTAACTATTCAAAAGATACAACAAGTATTCGGGAGTTACAACACCACCATATACAAACATAAATTAAATGTTGGTGTCAAAACTAAATAATAATATTATAAATTAAAGTCGGTTTTGAGGCTCACCAGTGGATCTAAACTCCCAGATTGAGGGTCAGAGGACATTCGATGTTTTTCAAACATAATTAATTTATTAGAGCAAAATTAATAATATTATAAATTGTATTACATAACATATTATTTCATTTAATTAAACATATTACCTCATACGAGGGTCAGAGGACATTCGATGTTCTTCAAACATAATTAATTTATTAGAGCAAAATTAATAATATTATAAATTGTATTACATAACATATTATTTCATTTAATTAAACATATTACCTCATACGTAATATAATGTAAGACTATTGTTCACATAACATAAATATAATAATTATAAGAATACAAAGAAGAATATGTATACTGGGAGGAATGGGAGGAATAGTAATACAGATCATCTCATGGGAACACGATCAATATTTTTATTATTCTAAAGTTAAAAACCTAGTTTGTAGAAGAAAAGGTAACACTATCAATATTTTTATTATTCTAAAGTTAAATTTTAAAGTTAAAAACAACCTAATATTGAGTAGTTTGTAGAAGAAAAGGTAACGCTGTTTGTAGTTTGTAGAAGTTTGTAGACGAAAATTTGTAGAAGTTTGTAGAAGAAAAGGTAACGCATGATCAATCTTGCTGTTTCCGTTCATCACATGAGAAACCCATATTTTTATAAACAGTTTTTATTTATTTTTTAACTTTTAATAACTTAGGGAAGGGTGGGTAGGATAGACAATAAATACTACAAAATTTGGATGATTTAGAGTTCCTCGGCCCCGTGCGTGCGCCGATGTCGGGAACGAGGCGCGCGCGGGTGTCGGGAATGGAGGACTTGTGCCAACGGGGCAAGGAGGACTTGTGCCAACGGGGGCAAGGATTTTGGATGATTTAGAGTTCCTCGGCCCCGTGCGTGCGCCGATGTCGGGAACGGGGAGCGCGGGTGTCGGGAATGGAGGACTTGTGCCCGCGGGGCAAGGATGGGTGCTTTGTGCGTGCGCCGATGTCGGGAACGGGGCGTGCGGGTGTCGGGAATGGAGGACTTGTGCCCGCGGGGGCAAGGATGGGTGCTTTGTGCGCCGCGTGCTAGGAACAAGGCTAGGAACAAGGCCTTGTGCATGCGGGTATTGGGAACAGGCTAGGAACAAGGGCCTTGTGCATGCGGGTTGTACGCACGCGGGCTCTAGGAACAAGAGCCTTGTGCATGCGGGTTGTAGCACGCGGGTGCTAGGAACAAGGCTAGGAACAAGGGCCTTGTGCATGCGGGTATTGGGAACAGGCTAGGAACAAGGGCCTTGTGCATGTGGGGGGCCTTTTGTGCGTGCGGGTGTCGGGAACGACTCTATCCTTCCTAATCAACACTGTGAAGATTTGTGCGTGCGGGTGCCGGGAACGACTCTATCCTTCCTAATCAACACTGAAGAATAGTACTAGAACTACAACACGCACGACTGGTAAATGAATACATAGCTGCTTTTATTGATAGTTCATGGTTACAATGGTCGAATAGCGGAAATGAGTCGTTTAAGAGAACTAGTTGGAGTTGAGAATCCCTCAAATCCTCTCATCAAATTCAAGTTTGAATCTATTTATGACAAACTTCATGATTTAGCACACAAAAACACTATTATACTAGGAATCCATGTACACCGAAAACATCACAAATCTAGTTCATAAAAAAGACAACAATTCCATACCAGTACTTGGAAGTGCATGCAATTACTCAACATCAAACCCTTTCTCTTGAAGCTCAGATAAAACCTCATTTCTCATCCTCATCCACAGTTTCATAGACTCCTGACTGAGCTTCTTGTCCTGCAAATCTTTCTGATAATCTTTATCAGTTTCAATGATCCCTTTTGGCCCAATGGTGGTACCGATCATCCCACCCTTAGCAACGAATTCCTCCATGGCCTCATCGTCGCCTGGGTAAGGAAATTCACGGCGCTCATAGAGATGGGCCAGCTCTTTCTCTTCCTTAGGCTTCGGCTTCAGCGTCCACCACCCAAAGGGAGAAGTTTCATTCAACAGCCACACCGTCCCGAAAAGGGCGTATGTGCACAACAGAGCTTTGCCTATTTGCTTCCAGAAATGGTGGTCCTCTTTTCCTACCCCGAATTTCCTCAAGAATTTATCCGATGTCAACAAGGCGAGACCTGCAAAAGGGAAATTTTGTTCAGTTATATCCTTGCTAGTGTTGACAAACATTCCAATTGGACTTAGAATTTGAGATGGGATAAGTTCACAAGAGAACATGATCAAGAAACAATGAATTTTTAATGAATTGTGTTGTTCAATACCATAGAACCTCAAATTTTCAAAAGTTTTGAATAACAACCTGGTTGAGGCATTCTGTCAAACAGGTAACAGGCAAAAAAAGCTCAAGAAACAGTTTTGAAAAACCAGGCATTCTGTCAAACAGGTTATAGGCGAAAATGCTCAAGAAAAAATGTTAAAACATTTTAAACACACACCCAAATTGGGCATTTATCGAACAATTTACCCGCACAAAAGACTCAAGAAACTCCAAATACAAAAGCCTAAACTACACAAACACTCAAAAACCTTCAAATGCACAAAAACATATAAATATTTCGAGAGAGCGAAATCGATATCAGAAAGAGATGCAGATGTACCTGTCACGGGTTTTTGAAATCGTTTGAGAGGCATCGATGAGTAACTGAATTGAAAATTGAGAGATGAGATGTTTATTAGGGCCAAAGTTGGTTTTCAATTGGGCGTATCTCTATTTTGTAACTCCACATGTTTCCATAATTTTTGTATTTTTTTATTAAAAAAAAAAAGCACTTGGTTTCAATCAGGGTGTAAACTAATTAAATCAAGAGATATTCGGGATTAACTGAAATTTAAAAAAAAATCAAAATTTAATTGAATAATCATAATACCTAGCTTTATGTTTAACTTGACACAATTACAATTAACATCCTTCCTTTGTTTTAGTCTATTTTTATTGACAATTATGCATTTTCAAATCCTTTTAGTAAGTTTTGTTTCAAATGATTGAATTCAAAATTCAACCTAAAATATTGATTTTTTTTTAATTATGTATCTTAAATCATTAATTTTATTCGATTGCAACTTTAAAATTTATGATCGAAAAAGTGATTTAAATTATATTTTGATAAACTCCGAATCTTTACCGTTACAATTAAATAAAAAAAAATAGATTGCAAAATGAAAAAAAAAAAAAAAAGATTTGATTTTTACATTTAACCCTTTATTACAATCTTGAACTTTCAAACCTGATTTACTAATTCTTCTATGCTTATTTTGGTTTCCCATACCTTTACATTTTTTTAATTTTGTTTTACCAACCTTCTAAATTATCATTATTGCAACGAAAGTAATAATAGTCCCTTTTAAGTTTGATTTTGTAATATCCCCAATTTTAGGATATAAATATTAAAATCAATTATTAAATTGAGAGTTTATGAATTAATGTTGACCTTTTAATTAAAAATATTTATATGTAAAAGTATGCCCCTTAGATTATTTCAAGCGCATTAGGCAAATAAATATAGGTTTCCTAAACCTAATCAAACTCTACACCTTTTTGAGAAATAAAAATCTTAATTTTAGTGGACTCTCCAAAAAAACTCAATTCCTAATTTTAGTGAACTCTTTAAAAAAACTCGACTAAGTTACAAATCATAATTTTGAGGCAATCAAACTTCATAAAGTCAACCTTCACCATATCCTACTTTAGCCACAAGAAAGGAGAATGATGTCATCATATCATCTTGAACTTAAAAAAATAGGTAATTATGTTCTTTCTACACAAAATTTTAAATTCGTAGTTAAACATCTTCAAATTTTATGATAATTTAATATATTGGTCCTTAATATGTATTTAATGTTCAGTAAAAATTTTAAATTGATTGAAGTTTTAACCCATTTAATAATTTTTTTTTATTCCTTCAGTGCAAGAATCAACATGTTAATGTTTCTCATTTTAAAATTTTAAAAAAATATCTACAGACCTTATAATTTTATAAAATTTTAATATATTAAAATTTACTGTGATTTGATCTTCTGTAAAAAAAAAAAATTATGTCAATCAGAGTCACAATTTAGTTTATATGAATTTTATATTTCTCATTTTTAAAATTTGTGATCTCTAGCATTATTGATTTAGAAATTAAAAATATCATTTATATACTTAAGAATATTAAAATATTTTATCAGATTGTAAGAATATTATAATATTTTCAGATTGTGTAATTTTAGAGTTTTGATTAATAGTAAAATTTTTAATTTAATCCATTTAAAAATTAATTTTCTTTTCCTCTTTGAAAGATTCACGATTTACATTGTTACTACTTTACGAGATTAATACGTATAGCTTAAGGTCTTCAAATGTTTTTAATTTAATTATCATGATTTTATGCAAATATCTTTCATGTTTGTTAATTATGATTTATCTTTTGACGTTAGTTCATTTTGATAAAATTTATTTAATTAGTCAAACTTGTCGTTAAGTTATTTAATGTATATGATTTCCCGCTGTAAATTTATGAAATTTCATTTACTTAAATTTTGAATTATATTTTAGAAAGTCAAAAAGTTATTCCATTTTTTTTATTGCGTACATGAAAATTCTTTGAGCTATTGTTTTCATAATTTATCTTTAAATCTTCAAAAGCTATTGTTTTCGTAATTTGTCTTTAAATCTTAAAAAATGGGGATGTCATAGATTTTATTTTAAGTCACAAACTCTAACATCGATCAAACATGCAGTCTAGAATGAAACAAAAAAACAATGCACAAAATACTATTGAGAGCAAAGTTTGAAACAGCTGAAATCATCCAAGAACAAGCTTATTAAAGGCTTTAACACATTTGTTTCCATAATATTCAACCATGTTTCACATGGTGCAATGCTATACAATTACAAGCATCTTGAAACATACATTTGTGTGGAGTATTCACATTCATCATAAGCTTTTTTATGCATTATACTTAGCACTCGGAACCAAATCATCAACGAAGCGTTCCAACTGGCTTTTTATAGGTGTACCATTTTGCCACCAGAAGAAAGGCGGCAAGATTCAGCACACTCAGCCCAGCCAAAAGCCAGTAAAAGTAATGGAGATGGCCATAGTTGAGATTATCCGGAATCCACCCAAACTTCCCATGACGAGTACTGATCTTGGTGACTATGGTCACAAGCAAAGTACTTAAATAGCTTCCAAGAGAAACAGTGGTGAGCTGAAGAGCAGAGCACAGGCTTCTCATGGCATCTGGTGCTTGTTCATAGAAGAACTCGAGCTGTCCAATAAACATGAACACTTCTGCACATCCTATGATGAAATACTGAGGAACCTGCCAGAAAATCGACATTGGAACTTTCTTGAGTTCATAGTAGTTGTGCCTTTCCACATATCTGAGCCTCACGAGTTCAAGAATCCCAGCTGAGAGCATGGAGAGAATGGAGATGAAGAGGCCAATCCCCATTCGTTGGAGCTGAGTTATGCCGTTCTTGTGGCCTGTGAACTTTCTGGCCACAGGGACGATGATTCTGTCGTATATGGGAACCCAGAAAATGACACTAAGGGTGTCAAAAATGCTGAGGGATGCTTCTGGGATCTCAAAGCTCGATTTGCCTACATAAGTGTTCATGGTTAAACCTTGCAAGACAAAGAGAGTGCTCATTTGGCCGTATACAGTGGCAAAAATAATGCCCGTTGCCCAGACCGGAAGTAGTCGTACGATGGCTTTCAGCTCCTCCACTTGGGTCACTGTGCATAGCCTCCATGGATCCACTGAGCCTTTAACATGGTCCGATTGTGTCTCCACTGCTGCCTTGTCAAGGAATCTGCATTGCAGGAAGTAAAATTAAGTATTAGTAGGCTTTTCACAAAGATAAAGAGTATTTCATGAATCAGATGTAGTGATGGGATATGGAAGTGATATCTGAAATTTGTCTTGGTTATTATATGCAAATCTGATGGATGAATTTGAAATTATGTAGTAACAAAATTCATTATGCTAATTACATGAATATATTCTACTTTGGATTTCAAATCCATAACTCATCCTTAAAACCACTTTTAAATTGATTTTGATGAGATTGAAATCCAACCTAAAGCTTACTGCTCAACTCAGATCTTTAACGTTTTTTTCATTTACAACATGGACTTTCGACTTTATCACCATAAATCACTACATTCATTTTTTTAACAATTTTGTACATGATCGTGCTTTCGGGCTCCCATTTCTGACTTGGAGGACAAAAAATTCAGAGCCACATGGGCAAATGATGAGGATAATTTTCAAAATTTGGACTATATAATTGGAGCCCGAAATGTGTGATCATGCTGAATTGTTAAAAAAATTAGAGGTGAAGATTTGTGGTAATAGAGTTAAAAAATCATATTGTGATTTGAAAAATCTTTAAAGGTGGTGATTTGTCATGTAATTGAGCAAATAAACAATGATGATAAACTTATTAATCAAACCTTACCTTAGATCTTTAGTATGCTCAAGCTTTCGGCTTCCTTTGATTGTGGAAAAGGTATCTGAGGTTTCATACAATAGCACACTGTCCGCAGGAACTTCAACTCTATATTTCCGGAAAGATGCTACAAGTACTTGGCAAATTCGTGTGATGGGGCTTCCCCCAGGCTTCTGATTACGGTATAAACGAGTGCCTGAGAAGAAAAACACAACAGCTAGTGCCATTGCCACTGTAGGAATGCCGAATCCCCAATTCCAACCAACATTCATTTGTACCCACACTAGGACTGAAGAGGCGATCAGGGCTCCGATATTGATTGAGAAGTAGAACCAGTTAAAGAAAGAGCTCTTATGCTTCTTTTCAACCTCATCAGTATCCTCAAATTGATCAGCCCCAAAGGACGAGACACATGGCTTAATCCCACCAGTTCCGAGTGCAATCAAGTACAGAGCCACAAAACAAACTGCAGATTGCATGCTTGTTGGATGACAGGAACCGTCATGACAGGTTGGTTTTAGGCTCGGAATTGATGCTGATAATGTCAATAATGTCATGCCCTGAATGAGATCAATTACTCAGTTTTGTTTCCATTTATCGGTGTCTCTTCCACAAGCAACTTGTTAACTAAACAGAAATTTTCGAACTAGAGGTTTTATGCAAATGAAGAATTACTACGATCTGAAAACATAGAAATGACAAACTTACAAACTATGCATAATTTAGAACATTACTTACAAACTTCATTCTCAACACTTGAGCACCTTCACATTTTTCTACACTTTTCCATCTCAAACAGATATTCTATCAGCCTGAATCTTCCATAGTTTCTACCCAACAAATAGCTCTAACCTAGTACTAATTCTCTATTTTCAAGTGTCTTTCACCCTTTATTCAATCACTGGACAAACTTTTCTTGAAGAATGTGGAAATGATCACGCGTTATGATGCTAATCTTTTTCGCAACAATTATCTGGGAAACTTACATGTACCTCTTTACTTAACAACAAAAGCCTTTCTCTACATTCTTTCAAGAATCAAAAAGCATACTCAAATTCAAGCTCAACTCAAACAAATCGGATGAGATTCTTAGCTGACAAAACATATTCACAATCAAACCAAGAAAACTTACAATAACATAAATGATAGAGAAAGTTGCAATTGTACGATATCTTCCAAGATACGCATCAGCCACAAATGCTCCAATGAGTGGTGTGATGTAGCATGTCCCAGACCAATTCGAGACATTGTTAGAAGCGACGGTGTTGTGTTGGTTGAGCTTTTTCTTAAAATAAACCACCAGATTAGCGCTCATCCCATAGTACGCCAATCGCTCGCAGCATTCATTCCCTATCATCGCAAATACATTCAAACAACCACAGAATCAGTCACCTAGCATTCAAGATCAATGATATGAAGCTTTAGAATTGAATTGAACCAAGCATCCTTTGATTCAAAATTCGCTATCAAATCCATAAACCTCAGCACTATAATCTGAAAACATAACATAAAAGGGCAGATAGAACAGAGTATCAATATAAACACCTAAAATAAAAGGGCAGGCTTTCCATGTTCCCGTTTCACTCCTCTTTGCAGGCTTATCGCGATAATCAACAGTCCCATCTTTAGTATACAAATCATCATCTTCCGCCATAGCCACAATCTCGAGCTCTGCTATCAGCTATCTAATATTGGTTTACGCAATACTCTCACTCAATAATCTGGAATATAAAACCAAGAACCTCATTGTTAAAATTCAAAGAATTGCAGCAAATAGTCAAATACCAGGACAAGGAGCAGAATCCAAAAGAATAAACAATATTGCCGAATACAGAATCTGCATTAAACTAAACAACCACTCAACAATGCATCGACAACTAGATTAGAGACAAAAATAAGCATTAGAAAAACTTGACCAAGCCCATACCGTCATACGAAACAAGAATCTGCAGAACCCATGATTTTCTTGAAAAAAAAAAAAAAGAAAGAAAGAGAGAGGTGTTGTAGTTTAGCAAGACACTCACAGCAGCAGCTGACTTGTTTGATAAAATGGGTGAGAGAGGAATATACAAGTCAACTAAACCACGTAACTAAGTGTGAACCAGGAATTTATGGGACGCAGAAATCACGTCGAACCCGGAATCCAAGATTCCACAACAGCTGGATATTTTGTCTCTATCCCCATTTATGATAATTACTACTTGACAAAGTGCTATTACCTTCATGGGCCTTGACAGTTTTATATGGGTGCACGCGTGACTTTAAAGGAAAAACATTAACGCTTTCATAATAACAATCACAATGATGATAATAATAATAATAATTCGACCATAGATTTATTTTATTGGCAAAAAAATATTTTATTTCAAAAGGAAAAAGCTCCCGAGGACACAAACTCAATCAATTTAACAATTTAAATTTTCCTAGAAATCCAAACTCAATCATTGTTAGAAATGTTAGAAAAGAACTAGATTTTATCGAACACCAATTTCATATACTATTCTTAATCTCGTCTACTGATATTGTGTTTTTAAAAATCACAAAATCCCTCCATTTCAAATCATCTGTAAAAATCCACGAAGCAATAGCAAAGTCATACCCTTATTTCCATCATAAATGGTCGAGAGCTGCTGAAAGTATATCATGGGATATTGTGCATCGCAAAGATAGTTCACCGATAGATATGGAGGTGATAAAAATATATACAAGTAAACGATATGTTATTGTCAATAAAAATAATATATTATTGTATTATCATCAAACATCATATATAAATAAATATAGTACCCATAACAAACAACATTGAAAATTATAATATCTATTATCTATATAAAAATGTAAATATTTCTTAAAAAATATGGATTGATAAATATATTCCTATCATTTATGGTTAAAATAATAATTTATAATTTTCATACTTATATAATTTTATATTAAAATTCTAATTAATTCAAAATATTATCTAGAATTTCATTATAATTAGAATTTTAATATAAAAATATTATATATAAGATATTTATATTATTTCTTTTTAATTTAAATTAATCTTCACATGCCACACACGTTATCTAAAACTCGTATAACATAAAGACTAAAAACAAATAGAAAAAACAGCTAAAGCAACAGAGTTGAGCGACAATTCAAATGTAATGAAAAATAGTTGCACATTATTTTGTTTTCAATAATAACGAAGAGATGTTAAAGATGCCAAACTGTGTGTAATAATCAGCGGAGAGTTCCCACAGCTCTCTTGTAAGTGTACTTCTTAGCCACGACAATGAAAGCTCCGAAATTCAGGACACTCAAAACAGCCAAAAGAAAGAAGAAGTAATGGAGACGGCCATAGTTTAGGTTATCTGGTATCCATCCAGGCTTTCCATTCCTCGTACTGGCATCCATCACTATCGTCACCAACAAAGAGCTCAAGTAGTTCCCAAGAGCTGTTGTTGTGAGCGACAGAGCCGCGCACAAACTCCTCATGGAGTCTGGCGCCTGCTCGTAGAAAAACTCGATCTGTCCAATGACGGTAAACACCTCGGCACATCCTATGATGAAGTACTGAGGTACTTGCCAAAATATGGAGATGCTTGTCTCTTTCACATCATAGCTATTGTGCCTATTCACGATCTTCAGCCTGACGATCTCTAAGAACCCTGCAGCGATCATAGCAAAGATGGATATAAAAAGGCCCGTTCCCATGCGTTGGAGCTGCGTCAGGCCATTTTTGTGGCCTGTCAGCTTTCTTGTTATTGGGATTATGAAACGATCATAGACTGGAACCCAGAAAATGACACTGATTGTGTCGAAAATGCTGAGTGATGCTTCGGGGATTTTGAAGTTGCCTAATCGAGCGTCCATGTACTCAGCTTGGTTCAAGAATAGGTTGCCCATTTGGGCATACACTGCACTGAAGACTATGCCCGTTGCCCAAATGGGCAGCAGACGTATGATCCCTTTCAGCTCTTCAACTTGTGTTACTGTGCAGAGGCGCCACGGGTTTACTTTGTCCTTGCTCTCATCCCATGGCGTCTCCACTGCTGCTTTGTCGAAGAAACTGAAATTTCAAAGACGAGTTAATATCAAAATGACACCTGTTTTTTTTTTTTTATAATTTGGTGTCTAAACCAAAATACTTCACAGATAACAACCCATATTTTACTTGCAAACCGAACTCAATTTTTATCACATTTTCCAATCAATAAGAGTCACCGAATGGACTAAACTAATGTGATTCACCTCAAAACTAAAAGAATGCAGTACAACTCAAAATATCAACTAAAATAGATGAGTCATGAGCCAAAATGACTTTTTTTGAAACCAGATTATAACCTTAAGTCAATTTCATGATTCACATTGGACTTGATTTCGAATCAAACAAAATCGTTCTAGGGGTTTAGAACTATTTTTTTTTTTAATTTTGGGCTCGAATCAGTTGAGAATCATGAAATTCACTTATAGATACATTGACTTTGACATGGGGTCATTATGGTGTTATACTCATCCTGTTGGCTTATGTGTGGATATAAACAACACAATCGAGTTTTCCGTCAGCTATAATGCGCTGAAAATGTGTTAAATTTTGAGTTTTTGTGATAACAATTTGAAAAATAATTACGCACCGAAGCTCATTTGTGTGATCAAGCTTTCGACTTCCAACTATAGCAGACTTTCCATCAGAAGTCTCATAAAGAAGAGACTTGTCATTAGGTACCTCCACGCGGTACTTTCTCAACGAGGCCACCACAACCTGGCAAAGGCGCGTAATGGGGCTGCCACCGGGCTTTTGGTAACGATACAATCGAGTACCTGAAAAGAAAAATGCAACAGCAATAGCCATAGCTACAGCCGGAATACCAAAACCCCACCCCCAACCAACGTTCACTTGTATCCAAACAAGGACCGAAGAGGCAACCAACGCACCAACATTGATTGAGAAATAGAACCAATTGAAAAAGCTACTTTTGTGGCCCTTCTCAACCTCATCAGCATCATCAAATTGATCTGCACCGTAGGATGAAACACATGGCTTGATCCCACCGGTCCCAAGCGCCACAAGGTACAATGCAACAAAGCACACCATAGTTTGAGAGCTTGTTGCAACACATTCGTCTTTTTGGTAGCATGTGGGCCTCAAGCCAGGGACCGAAGCTGATAGTGTTAACAATGTCATTCCCTGATCATATAGAAAATGTTAGAGCAAAAGGGCTTTTAAGGCGAAAATCGTGCAATTTTGAAATAACTTACAATGACATAAATGATAGAAAAGCCAGCAATGGTCCAATATCTTCCAAGATAAGCATCAGCAAGAAAAGCTCCAAGTAAGGGCATGACATAGCAAGTGCCTGACCAATTCGAGAGATTTTTGGAGGCAGTAGCACTGTGTTGATTCAGTTCATTCGTGAAATAAAGGAATAGATTGCTGCTCATTCCATAGTAGGCTAATCTTTCACAGCATTCATTTCCTGTACATTGATTTTCAAGAAATTAACACATTAATATCAAAAACCAATATCAATCTTTTTTTCTTTTTTTTTCCTCAAATTAAATATTTTTTCAAATGCAACAGAACCATTTTCAGGCCATTTTTCTTGTCAAATAGAAAATTTGGTTCCATTTTTTCTCAAACTGACTGTGAATTGAATTAAAATTGGAAAACTGATTTGGGCATTTCATTTGGTTTGGTTTGAAATATTTGAAGTTTTGAAGTATATGTATTTTGATTAAAAAAATTGAGACATCAAATTTAGACTGCAAATTAAAAAAAAAAAAAAAAAAAACCCCATAATTCAACTTGAATTTTGTTATTAACCAAATTAACACCAAATCTGTCCTTTTCTCTCTCCCTCTCTCTCTCTAACATGAGTGCTTGCAAGATTCACACATAGTTTCACTTAAGTAGGTGAGAGAAACAGACACAAGAGAGAATACCAAGAATGAAGGGGCTGGCCTTCCATGTTCCAGTTTTGTTCCTATTGGCAGAATTGTTCTTATAATCAACTGTCCCATCTTTCGTATAGTTATCTTCATCCCCCATGAATGCAGAGTCCATATCACAACGATTCTTTCTTAAAAACTGTTGAAGAAATAATCTGCATTAATAGAAAATCTTTACCTTTTTGGGAAATGGTTGAAAGTTTAAGTCATTACTAGATGACAGGTTTGGCCAACCTAAACAATGCATTTCTTCTTCAATCACATGAAAATAAAATTAATGTACAAGCAAACATTATATATCTCATAACATATGAAATTAATTACAATTATCATCCAAATAAAAAAACACACTACTCAACTTATGATGTAAAAATCATATGGTTCCTGAGCCCAAAATACGAATATTTTTTTTCCCATTTCAAAATCTTGATAAAATATTCCATAACGATAAAGTGATATATTGTAAATACTAAATATATATAGTTCAAAATGAAAATGAGAGCACGAACACGCATAGGCCTAATTATAAGAGATGTCATATATCCAATTATATAAATATAACAATTTTCTTATAATTTTATTTTAATGAAAAACAGTTCTATAATGCAGAAAGGGGAAAAAAAGTGAAACAAAGTAATGAAAACAAACCTTTGTTTATTTCTTTGACTTCAATTCGTTAAACTGCTAATCTGCTTCAGCTTTCATCTTTAACCAAATCAAATGCCTTTATATAACCAAAAAGGAGTCCTGTGATGTTGTCCACAATTAATAAGATTAGGTTTTAAGGTCTATTTTATAATGTGAGACGACGTACGAATTAATTAGATTGTCACAATAAATGATTATGATATTTTCCTTATTTTATTAATATGGTAGTAAATAATTGAATGCCTTTTTGGCGTGGTTGATTTCAAACTACAGTAATTATTGATTTACTTCATTTGCCCATATAATGAATTATGACGATATTTTAGGCCTTATACATTATCGTTCAAATCCCTATAATTTTGTTAAATATAGTAATAATGAATTATGCCTTATACATTATCGTTCAAATCCCTATAATTTTGTTTAATATACTATATTTGTGTTATAAAATCAATCAATATTTCCTATTTTTAGTTTGCTCCAAAATGATAGTCCATTTTATTTGATGGTGCCACTTGTCAAAAATTTTAACCGAAAAACTTATATAAGACGATCTCACGGATAGCTATTATAAGACGGATCTTTTTATCCACTTATAAAATTTATTTTCACAAATTTATATATGAATTGTAAAATATGGATTGTAGATTGACTCATCTTACGTGTGAAAAGGAGATAATGTCTCAATTGAGCACTGCGTTCCATTCCACTAAATATATAATGTCGATACATCGAAAAAAAAGAAACAAAATAACTACCTAAAATATAAATAACGTCGATACATCGACAAAGAAGAAAACCAAATAACTACCTAAAATATAAAGATAAATACAAAGATAAACTAGGATACAGATACGTTATTATCCTCCTTAACACTCATTAAACTCGTCTTTTTTTTGTTTTGGAAATAATGAAGATATATTTTAAAATATTAATACGCTCAAACTAGCAAGCTAAATATAAATGTAGATAAATGAGTAATAAAGTAAAAAAACTTGCTCTTCTGAGTGTGAGATCATTATTGAGTTCTAAATTTCTTGATTGTCAAAAAAAAAGTAACTTTTCTTTTTGGGCCTGTAATTTATCGACCCAATTGTTATTGAGCCTGTTATTCGGATTTGAAACCAACTCTTAATTCAGATGTAAGAAAATATTTACAAACATTAATTTGTTTCAATAATTATTTAAGATATCAAAGTCTCTGTAGTAATCAGCGCAGAGTTTCCACGGGTCTCTTGTAACTTGTAAGTATATTTCTTAGTCGGCTAAAAGGGTCCGTTCCCTTGTAATTTGGAAACACGGCGTTGATTCTCCTTTATTAAAAGAATAATAATATTTATATTTGTAATATAAATATGTGAAATCTTTTACTCCATTAAATTTAATGAGAGTGTACATCACTTACTTATATACGAATTGAGTTGGATCTTGCACATTTTTTAACTTATACATTGACTATCATGCCTTTACATTATGTATAAGATGTATGCATCTATACTAGTATAAAAGGAGGACAGTTGGGAAAAATTGCAAAAATGTCATTTTCCTTTTCAAATCTGTCAGTTATCATAATAAAATATTAAAAAATTATATATTATGTATTCATGAAAATTGGGTTTGTCTTGAATAATTGAGCTTATTTATGTATATATTTAATAAAAGAGTTAATTGGGTTTGCCTTAAATAATTAGACTTTAATAATTATTGATAAAATCTCACATCCTCTTAATTAAACATAATTTTAGTGAAAAAGACCATAATAATTTGAATAACTCTTTTTTAAGTATAACCATTTTATATAATTAAATTGTAAGGTTTAAATATCAAAATTATAAAAGAATTAAAATAATGACATTAAAATTTTCATAATAAATAATCAGAAAAGTTATTTTAAATATCTACACATCAACAAGTGAAATCTTAAAAAAGTTTTACAAAAACACAAATTCTTGGAATATAATGAAATTAAAAAATTATGGTCCAATTATTTATTATTGTTTTCTTAGTTTTATATTTATGTATTAATATTAACTATATTCATAATTTTATTTATGTATCAATTAATGTTGTATATAAAAAAGTTTTGTGAGTTTTGTAATTATTATATTTTAGTTATTATTGTAGACATTATTTGTTTTATATTATGTTGGTTTTTTTTTCTAATTTTGCGAATATAAAATTTTGAATATCATGATTTTTAAAATCAACTATAAATATTATAATTCGTGCAACGCAGGGAAAAAATACTAGTTGACTATAATACCCATTAGATTGTGTATAAGATGATTTCTTTCAATATATAACATAGAATTCCCTTTCTAACTCCAAGTTTTCTATTTTTTTGCTTAATTATTTTTATTATTTTATTTATTATTACTATTTCTGTGTAGTATTTTATTTTCACATTGTAAGTATAGTAAATTTTTAGTTTATTTATTTCACAATGTAAATTTTGGTACTTTTTTATGAGTATTTTCTATTTAAAATTTAAAAATTGTTCATTATATTCTTTTGTAAAATTTTCTATTTTAAAATTTTAAAATTATTCAAAATATTTTTACTTTCATTTTATAATTCTAAGACTTTATATACATATTCTCAATAAATTTCAAAAATAATAAAATAAATCTTGAAAAAAGTGACATAAAATTTTCAAATTTAAATTATTTAAAAAATTAAAATAGAAAGATTGTAAAATCTTGGAAAAAAATTAAGTAAATCTAACCTTTGTGAGAATTATCAAAATAAAAATCCATTAAATTACAAAAAAAAAAAAAAAGGAAAATTTACAAGATATATATATACACACATGAAAATAAAATAATTTTAATAAATCTGATATTCAAAATTAAATTGATATAAGAAGATCGTTAATGTATTCAAAAGAATCCAACTACGATTTCAAAATTATATAATAATTTTCATGATTAATAAATAAAATAAAAGTATTGAAAATTACAAGACATTTATTGAAAATAAAAAATTACAAGAAATTACATAATATTTAAGTATTTATCTGAAAATTAATCTAAAAATTCAAATAAAATAAAAATATGAATATTGTTAATATAGTTAAAATATCTAACAAAATCTCCGAAAATTTAATATCTTATGATTATAAAGTATGAACTGATTTCAATTTATATGAAAAATTATTTTAAAAGTTAAATGTAAAAATGTTTTTATTTATTAAAATTAATCTAAAAATTCAAAAGTAAAATTAAAATATTAATATTGTTAATATAATTTAAAAAACTAATTAAACCTCAAAATTTTAAAAATTAATTTTCATATTTCTATAAATGTTTATGTTTATTAAAATTAATTCTTAAATCCTTTTTAAATGTTTGGATTTATAATCAAATTTTCAGAATTTAATTAGAAAATTCAACAATTATGTTTGAAAGTTTTTTAATCATTAATTTGATTAGTTCAAATATTATAATTGATTAAATAATATTTATCATCCATATTTGTAAAGAGATAAAAAGTATAAATAAAATATTTAAAATAAAAGAAATACAGTTAAAAAGATATAAATTATTTAATATATAAGGGTAAATTTTGAAGTTAGTACAAAAGTTAATATTATTAACACTCATTTGGCGGGAAAAAAAAATGTGTAAATATATTAAATCAAACGTATACACGTTGTCATTTTGATATGAAGGGAGAACTAATGCAAATTTTTCAAAACACAATGAGTTAGATATATTTTAGAAAGAAGAAGTAATGAAGTTTCAAGTTATCAGGTATCCATCCAGGCCTCCCATTCCTCGTACTAACATCCATCACTATTGTCACCAACAAAGCTCAAATAGTTCTCAAGTGTTGTTGTTGTGAGCGACAAATTCCTCATGGAGTTTGGTGTCTGCAAGTAGAAAAACCCGAGTTGTCCTATGTTGGTAAACACCTCATCACATCTTTGGATGAAAGACTGGGGCACTTGCCAGAATACAGAGATGCTTGTCTCTTTCGCATCATAGCTATTGTGCACGTTATGATCTTGAGTCCGACGATCTCAAAAAACCTGCATAGATCATGGCAAAGAAGAATTTAAATAGACCCCTTCCAATGCGTTGGAAATGCGTCAGACCAGTTTTGTGCCCGTCAGCTTTCTTGTTATTGGGATTATGAAACAATCACATATTGGAACCCAAAAAATGACACTGATTGTGTAGAATTTTGGAGTGATCAGATTGGAACCCAAGATCACCAAGAATCATAGTTTGCTAACTGAAAAATGTCTCAATTAGTGGAAGATTTGAACCAATCAAATGTTATTGTCTTCAAAGGGAGGTGATCGCAACCACTTGAAAGAATGAGAATGTTGGTTGAAGGTTTCTCCGTCATGAGAAATATTCGATATTTTATTCTAAATTTTTGAAACTTTTGTTGTGTTCGCATATCATGCATGGATCGTGCACATGTGCCTAAATCGTGCATAGATCGTGCACATGTTGTGCCTAAATCGTGCACATATTGTGCGCATACTTGGTTTTCATCATTTGGGGTTTAGAATTTAATGTAATACTCTGTTGATTTATAGTACAAGGAGAATAATGAAATTATTTAAATGTAAAATTCACAACTCTCGCGTAAGAAAATAACTTATGAAATGAAAATGTGCTTAATTCAGAGAAAGGGAAAGGCTTGTTTAAAACTCATGTTTGTGGAAATCATTCAATTACTCTAGCACCGTGTGGAGGGGACAAATCTATTTTAAGGAAATTGTGAAAACAAACCTCGATTTTTATTCTATTTATTTCTGATTTCGATTATGTTTCTTAGTCGTTCCCCCAATCGCTTATTACCAACAAACAAACCTCTGCTTATTTCTTTGACTTCGTTAAACTGCTATTTTGCTTCAGTGTTCATCTTTATCTATATAATAGACTATTATATATATGTGATTTTAGATGATTTTGAGGTTGACTCTTTTGTCTAGTCTTTTGATCACGACCCCAAAATCAAGGAGCCCTATGGTATTTTCCACAGTTAATACGAGATTAGATATTAAGGTCTATTTTGTAATATTGTGAAACGTAGATTGTGACAATTAATGATTATGATATTTCCTAGTTTTATAGATATGGTAATCAACAATTGAATACCTTTTTGGCGTTGTTGATTTCATAATCGTAATTATTGATTTACTTTGTCCATATAATGAATTATGATGGTATTTTAGGCTTTATACGTTTGTCTCAATACCTTAAATTTTTATTAATGATACTATATCTGCGTGGTAAATAGTCCACGTTTCCTTTTTTATTTACCCAAACATGGTAATTTGTTTTATTTTCTAAATATATATTAAATACTTTTTTTTTTCTAATTACTACTCCATCTATTTCAAAATAAACATCATTTTACAATTTTTGTCATAAATTAATGAACATAAAAATTGAATAAATATACAATTTACTCAAATAGTTTAAAATCCAAAATTGAAAAAAGAATTTAATTAATTCCATAAACAAATTCATATCAAACCCTAAATTTTAGTTAAGGAATACAAATAAAGATAATTTGGGGATAAAAATTGTCTAAGAGTCTAAAAACGATACGATACTTAATTTAAAATAAAATTTAAACTCAAAAATCACACTTATTTTAATAAGGAGAGTAGTGTTTAATATTCTTTAAAATTAATAATTTATATTTATCATCTTTCAATTGCATATATTAGATAAAGAAAAGAAAAAACTTCTAAAGTAACAGAGTATTAGAACACTGTTCTTAATTTCTACACATCTTTGATGCTTAACAATTCAGATGTGATAAAACATTTACAAACATTATTTTGTTTCAATAACTGTTTAAGATGTCAAACTGTAGTAACAATCAGAGCAAGGTTCCCACAGCTTTCTTGTAAGTATACTTGTTGGCCACTAGTATGAAAGCTCCCAAATTTATGACACTCAAAACAGCCAAAAGAAAGAAGAAGTAATGAAGATGGCCATAGTTCAAGTTATCAGGTATCCAACCAGGTCTCCCATTCCTAGTACTAATATCCATCACTATTGTCACCAACAAAGAGCTCAAATAGTTTCCAAGCGCTGTCGTTGTGAGTGCCAGAGCCGCACACAGACTCCTCATGGAGTCTGGCGCTTGCTCGTAGAAAAACTCGAGTTGTCCAATATTGGTGAATACCTCAGCACATCCTATGACGAAGTACTGAGGTACTTGCCAGAATATTGAGATGCTTGTCTCTTTCACATCGTAGCTATTGTGCATGTTCACGATCTTCAGCCTGACAATCTCCAAGAACCCTGCGTAGATCATAGCAAAGATGGATATAAAAAGGCCCGTTCCCATGCGTTGGAGCTGCGTCAGGCCACTTTTGTGGCCTGTCAACTTTCGTGTCGTCGGAATGATGAAACAATCGTAGATTGGAACCCAAAAAATGACACTGATTGTGTCAAAAATGCCAAGTGATGCTTCGGGGATTTTGAAGTTGGAGTGGCCTAATCGAGCGTCCATGTACTTGGCTTGGAGCACGAATAGGTTGCCCACTTGTGCATACACTGCACCGAAGACTATGCCTGTTGCCCAAATGGGCAGCAGACGTATGACCCCTTTCAGCTCCTCCACTTGCGTCACCGTGCAGAGGCACCAGGGGTCTACTGCATTCTTGCTTCGATCCGATGGTGTCTCCACTGCTGCTTTGTCGAAGAAACTGAAAATTTGAAATTCTAGTTAAACTAAAACGGATACATAGTCGTTTTGGCATGTAAAAAAAAGAATTGATATCAAAATGCAACATGTATTTTAGTTTTTTTTATGCTTAAACCAAAAGTTTTCCTGATTGCTACACTACTTCACTGGTTTGTCTAGTTAAAGGTCAAACTCAATTTTTGATATATTTTTCAAGAAACAATAGTTGTTGAAAAAATTGAAATAATGCAATTCACCTCACAAAACATCAAGTGAATGAGTCATGTATTAAAATGACCCTCTTTCTAAACTATATTATAACCTTGAGCACATATCAAACAAAAATCATTATGATTTAGAAACGTTTTTTTTCTTTCAATTTGGACTCCAATCCAACGAAAATTATGGAATTTAATCAAGGATAATTTGGCTTGAAAGAGGCGTCATTCAGGCGTTGTTTCTGCTTACGCACCAGAGCTCATTCGTGTGATCAAGCTTACGGCTGCCCACTATAGCAGACTCTGCTTCAAAAGTCTCATAAAGAAGAGACTTATCATTAGATACAACGACACGATACTTTCTCAGCGAGGCCATCACGACTTGGCAAAGGCGCGTAAGGGGGCTGCCACCGGGCTTCTGGTAACGATACAATCGAGTACCTGAAAAGAAAAACGCAACAGCTATAGTCATAGCTACAGTGGGAACAGCAAAACCCCACCCCCAACCGACATTCACTTGTATCCAAACAAGGACCGAAGAGGCAATCAATGCACCAATGTTGATTGAGAAATAGAACCAATTGAAGAAGGAACTTTTGTGGCCTTTCTCAACCTCATCAGCATCATCAAATTGATCTGCACCGTAGGAGGAAACACACGGCTTGATCCCACCAGTCCCAAGCGCCACAAGGTACAATGCAACGAAGCACACAGCAGTTTGAGAGCTTGTTGCAACACATTCGTTTTTTTGGTAACATGTAGGCCTCAGGCCAGGGACCGAAGCCGATAGTGTTAACAGTGTCATTCCCTAATCAGATAGAAAGTGTTAGAACAAAAGGGCGTTTTTAGGCAAAAATCGTCCGATTTTGAATGAACTCACAATGACATAGATGATAGAAAAGGTAGCAATGGTCCAGTATCTTCCTAAATATGCATCAGCAAGAAAAGCTCCAAGTAAGGGCATGACATAGCAAGTGCCTGACCAATTCGAGAGATTTTTGGAGGCTGTGGCACTGTGTTGATTCAGTTGATTTGTGAAATAAAGCAACAAATTGCTGCTCATTCCATAGTAGGCTAATCTTTCACAACATTCATTTCCTGCACAAGGATTTTCAGGAAATTGACAAGGGTTAATATCAAAGCCCAACAACCAGAATTACAATCTTTTTTTTCAAATTGAAATCTGTATTTTTTCTATTTGGATTGCACTCTAAAATTCAGGATGTTTTCAAATTGCAGTCTAGGACCATTTTGAGGCCATCTCTCCGGCCAAATCGAAATTTTCATTTGATTTTTGATCAAATCGATCTTGTCTCGAATGAAAGTCAGAAAATTGATTTGGGGTTATCGTTTCATTTCAAATATGATATGTTTTAGTGTATGTCATATGTATTGTAGTTCAAGAAATCTAAGACATCAAATTTCAAGTACAACTTAAAAAAAGACCATAATTCAGCTTGAATTTTGATATTAACCAATTTTAACACCAACTAAATAAGTGCTTGCAAGATTCACACTATTTTCACTTAAGTAGGTGAGAGAAACAGACAAGAGAGAGAGTACCAAGAATGAAGGGGCAGGCCTTCCATGTTCCAGTAATCTTCCTATTGGCAGGATTATTCTTGTAATCAACAGTCCCATCTTTGGTATAGTTATCTTCATCCGCCATGAATGCAGTGTGCATATCAGAATGATGAGTGTCCATATCTTTCCTTAATCACTTTCACTTGGCCCTGGAAAAATTAACACTTCTTCAAGTTTGATTTTCACGCAGAGACAACACGTGCAGTCAGGTTCTTTAGATAAAGAACGCACAGGCAAAAAAGAAAATCATTAACATTTATGCCCTTGTGATTTATACCTTAATATTTCTTGAATCTTGGTACATGGGAGGAACTGAAGCCAAGAAAGATGTCAATGATGAAAGGTTTTGTTGACATATTTAAGGCCTTTCCCTTTCAAATCACATTAAAATAAAATAAACAGCAAACATAAAATAAAGGGTGGGACATCTAGAGGTAACCCGATAAATGTAACTAAAATCGACAAAAAGAAATGTGAATATAACAAAAAGAAAATTGAATATAATTGAGAGTTTATTACTTTTTTTCTCTCTAATTTAGGGGTCTTCCATTTTAGAACTTTAATTTTTTGAAATGACAATTTAAAATTTTATTTTTTAGGTTTTGCGAATTTTGTCCAATTTGAGCTTGAATTGCTCAATTGGACATAAATACACGTGAATCGTACGTGAGCTCCCCATTTCAGATTTTTCTGGCTAATTTCTCTAACGTGACGTTGATTTATCATTTGTGGCATTTAATTATACACTCAGACATTCATTTTAACTTGAAATAGTTGACGTGAATTAAAAATTATTTTAAAAAAATTGAAATATATTAAAAGAAAAGTAAAGATATATATATATAATAAATATTACAATAAAAAATAGACATACATAAAAATATATAATAAAAGAAAAGAAAATACTCCTCATCGTCCCCTTCATCCACCCACCACCCATCCCAACACTCCATCCTCCCGCCGTCGACCTCAACCTCCCTTATATTCCCATTCGTGGATCTCTACCTCTTCCTTCCCAATCGATCTCAATCTGCAGAGGAATGGCTTTCAAATTTTTTATTTATTTTTTTAATTTGAAGATGAAGAAGATGCTCGCCTAAGTCCCCAAACCGCAGAGGAACGTACTATTTGAAATAAAGTCTACAAATCTGTAGTCAATGGGTGGAAATATTTTTTATCTGTAGTCTCATCCATCATTAATGGTGGGCAACTATAGATGAGGAATAGACTATTTAAAAGAAGATGAAGAATAATGATAGGTGGAAATAAAATTTTAATCTGCAGATGAAGAAGATGCTCGCCTAAGTTTGAGATTTTGCTCAATTGGACTACAAATGAAGAAAATTTTTGGTGGCTGCAGGTAGTGGTGGGTGGCACGGAGGTGGAGTTTGGGATGGTTGAAGAAAAGTCCTATGCTGATTCCTGAAGCTCCATTTCTAGTTAGCCCCGATTTCTCTACAAGCTTTCTGCTTATCTTCTTCAAATTTGTCGACGCTTCTTTCTTTACCCTCTAGTTTTTGAGGTCGAAACTATTAAACGGTAAGAATATTCAGTTAGAATCTCTATTTCTCTACTTTTGCCACTATATGAGTCCTCTAGTTTTCGAGGTCGAAACTGTTAAGAGGTAAGAATGTTTAGTTTGAATCTCTATTTCTATAGTTTTGCCACTCAATTTCATACAGTGTCGCAATAAAAAGATTTTAGTGGCCAAAATCGTGAGGGGGATCGGAGTTTTTCAGAAATTATCGATCAAAAGTGTAGAGTTCTGAATTGAGAAACATTTTGTATCATTTTGTCCCACAAAGATGATATGCTGGTGTTCTGAAGCAATTAGGTTCTAGAAGTTTCTACGGATTGGGAAAAAAGAAAAAGGGATCCCAGAAACCTTAGTTTTCCCCTGCCTCAATAGATCTATGGTTCCTCTTTTCTCCGGCAATGGTGAACGGTTGGTGACAACGATGGGAGTAGAAAAATTAGAGGTGGAAATTGACGTGAGAGAAGGAAACTATTATTTTATTTTTTTATTTGAAAAATAAACAAAATTAAAAAAATTAATTCACAGGGAAATTTTTTATAATAAAAATGTCACAAGTATTAAATAAACGTCACATCAGCAAAATTGGCCCGAATAACCAGAATTGACGAGCTCACATGAAATTCACGTGCGATTTCAGCTAATTAAGTAATTTGGACTCAAATTGGGCAAAATTGACAAAATACGAAGATATAAAATCCTAAATTGTCAGCCCAAAAAATTAAAATTCTAAACATCTTCTAAATTACGGAGAAAAAAAAGTGATAAACTCTATAACTAATATGAAATTCATCATACTCACTCAAATATATATTCAAAACAACAACTATAATCCATACAAACTAGAGTATAACTAATGTCATCAATACAATAGATTCCAAATCTTTCAATAGAAACATAATAGTTAACTAAATTTACGAGACGATCCGATCAGTATTCAAGAAACTATAAACATACATATCCCTAATCTCACCTTTATTGAAACCATACTTCCTCAAAAACCCTTCTCTTACAAAACCAACCTTTTCCAACACTCTTTGAGACCCGACATTCTCCTCCTCAACCAAGGCTTCCAACCTTACCAGAAAAGGAAAGTTTTCGAAAACACGAGGGATTGCCATCTTCATGGCTGCAGTGGCAATGCCAAGCCCCCAGTGATCGCTTCCAATGGCGTATCCCACGTGGGCCCGATGTCGATCACTGCCTGATTCGGGCCGGGCAGAAACGTATCCGACGGATCGATCATCGAGGCAGATTGAGTGACGCCATGGATGTGGTATGGCAACTTGTTGGATGTGGATCAAAGCTTCTTCTTTAGAGGTAATGGAGTTCCATCTTAGATATCTTGTGACTTTATCATCACTGGCCCATTTCAGAAAGTCATCAACATCACAGAGTTTGAATGGGCGTAGAGAGATTCTTGAAGACTCCATTTCTCATTCAACTTCGATAAACACTTAGGTTTGATTGGATTCAAGAATCAGTTTGTATGACTTTGACTTAGTTCAATAATGGAGCCGTGTTATATCGTAACATGTATTATAAAAATATTAAATAATAACTAGGAATACACATTGCGCAATTTATTATATAAAATTTAATAATTTTTAATATTAATGACACAATATAATGGTATATTATTTTTAAATATAAAATATATGTTGTTTTTAATATCTATATTAATAAAAGTTCATATTTCAACTTTAATATTATGTTATTTTAAATAACTGTATGGGAAATTTAAAAAATTTGAATACAAATAATTTTGAAACTCAATATTTTAAATTTGATATAATTCTATATGAAATGTAAATAATAAAATATAAATTTTAAAAATAAATATAAATTTGATATAACATGTATTAAAAATGAAATTTAAATGAAATTACGAATATATTTAATGCATCAATATAAAAAAATCACTAATAATTAAATGAATAAAATATTCAATAAGTATTTGGACAATAATTTTTGTTTTAATATTTTCCAAAAATTTATTCTTTCATAAATTTAACTTTTGGGATATATATGATCTTACTATTTATTGCATGGTCATAAAATTTTAGAGATTTAAATTATTTAACATTATTGTTTGATGTTTAATAGATTGTAGCTCTAAAATTTACATTTAGATTTTTAAACAATTATAAAAAAAATCAAAGAAATTTAAGATTTTTTGAGCAATTTGTAGATTAATTATATATTTATTTTTATTTCGACAATGTTTTTTTAAATTATCCATAATTATTAGTATTTAAATTTTATTTATTGAAATTTATAATTTTTTTCTACTAATAATATAATATATATTATTATTAGAAAATCTATCCATTATTATTGTTGTTCTTGTTGTTTTTAAATATGCTTTGTAAATTCTATAAGTTGATTTATATACTTAATTCACAATTAATATTTTATATACATATATGTATATGAATTTAAAAAAAATTCTTTTAATTAATTTTACATTTAACCTGATCATTTATGACCTTTTTTTTCTAGATTCATTGTTTGAGATTTTATTAGATTTTTTATAACTTTTTTTTTCATTTTTGTCTTTTTTTTATTTATGTACTTTTTAAAATTAATTTCAAATTTTAAAGTTATTTTCTAGATTTGTTTTCTTAGATTTCAAAATAATTTCAAAGTTTTTAATTTTCTATTTAATTTCTATAAGTATTTTTACATTTAGTGTTATTAATTTTATTTTAATTACCAGAAAAATCACAATTTTTTTCAAAATTATAATTTTAGTATGATTTTTGATTATTAGTAAATTTAAAACTAACCTTCAAGATCTCGTGCATTCCTAATTAATAGACATATTTAGAGCATTTTAGAAATTTTCAAATTTTCAAAATTTATGAAAAAAACCCACAATTGATGTTAATATATATAATAAACATATATTAATTGATTAAAAAATATTATAGAATTAAAAGATATTTAAAATCTATCTGTTAATTAAAAACATTAAAAATCATATTAAATTTACTAATAGTCATAAGTTATGTGAAAATTATAATTTTGAAAAATTCATGAACGCGATTATCCCAAAATAAAATGAACCAAAGTTTTTCTTTTTTTTTTATTTTAGTTTCAAATGAAACAAAAGTTATTACCATTATTCTTTTAAAAAAAAAAGTTGTATTGAGATCCAAATATCAGTTGAGATTCAGAAACCCTTTCCTGCTCTTGCTGCATCCCAAATTTTTCTTTTTCTTTTTCTTTTTTCTCACTCTTCATATTTCTCCAGGCTAAAGATCTGGAAGCAAGCTTCAGCGCTTGATGCTGCTACCTTCGGCGGTGGAAATTTTTGGTGGCCTGCACCAACGCGACGTCGTCTGATGCGATTCCGGCAGTAATCCAATTGCTGAATTGGAGTTGGAGAGTTCGATTATCGACATTGGAATTGGGGTTCTTTCACGCCGCATTGCGGTTATGAACGATTAACTGATGCAATTAAAGTAAGGGTTTCTGTTTTGATTTCCCTTTTTATTCAAGTATTTTCGTGTTTGAGATTTTTGTCTATGGTGATATACTCGGATTTCTGAACGTGAGAGATTTGTTGGTCGAGCTTGAGCACTGCACGAATTACGACTAATCTGCAACTAAAAATCAGTTTCACTCACCTCGAAACAGTGATTTTATGATAGAATTTAATTTGTTTACTCGTTTTAAAAAAATTCGAAAACTAGTTGATATGATATTATATATATATATATATATATATATTTATTTATTTATATATAATATATATATGTATATGTTGGAGGCAAATGTCTGTATAATTTTGGTGGTATAAATGTTCAATAAATCGTATAGTATATTGATCGCCTCATTTGATTGCCATTAGATAGTGGATGATACTGAGGACTGATTCATTTGACAAGTTTTGAAAAGAAACGTCCAAAGGAAAGGTGACTTTAGACACTTATTTTCAAGGTTGTACATATCGTTTAAGTTATTCATAGTATCGAGATCTGCACATGTAGATTTTAGCATAGTCTTTGAAATTTCTTGTACCTATCATTGTCAGCTGAAAAAAACTACCTGTTTATCCCTGACAAGTCTCATGAGCTTATAGGAGTTTCTCTTTGTTAGTTTGGAGTTGCAAATATGATGTAAAGTTCATCCCTTGCTTGGCTATTAAGTACTGGCCTAAAACTTGTTGATGAATTCTGCAACTCTAATTCTTGATAATGATAAATTACACGTTATTTAAAATTTTAGACTCATGCCCAACATACATTGCACATCTGTAGATCACTCGATCTTATTTGTATACTTTTGTATTTTAAATTACCCTATCAATGTTTATGTATTTTCTGAGGATGCTGGACTCTGTATCAGTTGGGATTTTATATAATTACCAGTTTACTGAAAGAGGTTACAAATCTGGCAGCTAATCTGAGGCAAAAAGGTCAAGGAAGTTTGGTTCACTGATTTGCTGAATGGCACTGCTTCCATCAAAGGGAGTGGTGATTTCAGTTCCTGCCCTCGTTCTCTCTGCCATTTCTGTTGCAACCATCCTATTCTTCTTGCTCTCAGCCCCCTCACCCCCTTCTGCTCCTTGCTCTTGTCCCACTCCCACTAAGGCCGACAGCATCATAAGAAGTGGAGAGCGTATCTCACCTTCAACGGAGGACATAGATTGGGTGAGGAGTCAAATTGAAGCCAATGGATTGCATATGCAGCAGAACATTCTACGCAAAGGCATAAACCCGCGCACTCGTCAGCAGCAGCTCCAGGATCTCCTTCAGTTCAAAGGCATATCACACTATGAAGGTGAAGATGCAAACAACCACACTGCTCTTCCCTGTCCTGGTGAACTACTTGTAGAGGAACATCACAGCAACTATGGAGAGCCTTGGGCAGGAGGAAGAGATGTGTTTGAATTTCTTGCAGATTCAGCCCACCTAACTCCTAATTCTAAAGTTCTTGAGATCGGTTGTGGCACACTTCGTGTTGGCCTGCATTTCATACGGTACTTAGATCCAGAGCATTTTCATTGCCTGGAGAGGGATGAACTTTCTCTAATGGCTGCACTTCGCTACGAGCTTCCTTCACAAGGTTTATTGTATAAGCGCCCTCTGATTGTAAGAGGTGAAGACATGGATTTCAGTAAGTTCGGACCAGATAACACATACAGTTTGATATATGCTAGTGCTGTTTTCCTTCATATGCCAGACAAACTTGTTTGGACTGGTTTGGAGCGGTTAGTGGGTAGACTGAAACCTTTAGAAGGTCGAATTTTCATCTCACATAATATCAAGTTCTGCTCTCGATTGGGAGGTGAAGAATGCACGAAAAGGCTGAATAATCTGGGGCTTGAATATCGTGGGAAGCACACCCATGATAGTTTGCTCTTCAATCACTTTGAGATATGGTTTGAGTTGAGGCGAGTCAAGGCTTAAAATAGTATAAAGTATCAATCGAGGTTGTTCATCTCTATCTGAAGCGAGGAACCAGTGGTGACGATGAACACTGTTACACAGGAAAAGATGCAGAGACTTTGAACTGCTTCTCATCTTAAATTGGTTCATACACAACGTTTCTTGTGATTTTTTATTACTTTCTCATTTTCCAAGTTTTGTGTATCAATTGATGTATTTATTGTACCTTTTCTATATATCTTGCTGGGTAGCTACGTCTTTGTTCTCAGTTCTTTTCCTTTTCTGTCATCGCATCTAAGAATTGTGGGTTACATTAGTTTTCCAGAAGAGAGAAATTTCTGGAATGCATCCTTTTTCACATGCCCACGTGAGGATGTGTTTGATTGAGTATGAACAAATAGTGATGAATTTATTAATCACTATTTGAATGGAATATAGTGAATTTAGATGTGGAATGACAGGATACTTGAGCACTTGGATTTTAGTTGGAGGACGAGGCAAAGTTCTTGTTTGTTTGTTTCTCTCTTTTTATTTATTCATTTATTGTTTTTTTTGGGGCGTGGGGGGGGGGGGGGGGGGGGGGGTAATGATGGCAAGGGCTGTGTTACGAGTTAGTACCCATTTTGTTTGCTAGGAAGATTCAGTGTGAAAAAACGCTAAAAATAGTAATGTATGTTTGGTGTTAACACAGTTTCTACTGTTGAATGTGGATATCATGCTTTCTTTGGTAAGTGGTATCATATTATTATTGTATGTTAATTTATATTATCATATATTAATAATGAGTGTGTCTCATGTGTATTTGTTGTACATGTAATTCGGATCGACCTGAATTCACGTGTTTTTTTTTTTTTTTTTTTTGCTTTAGGTCAAAATCTTTATGTATAAATTAGTGATCTTTATATATAAATTTTATGATCTTTATATATAAATTTTATGACCTTTATATTCAATAATTTAAAAAAAAATAAAAAATTTTAGCAAAATTTATATATAAATACTTTTATATTATATTCATATGACACTTATGTATATTCATGTAACATTTATGTACAAATATTCATATTTTTATATACCTTTATATATTACATAAATGTATGGATATTTGTATATAAAGATCATATGAATATAATTTTGTTGAAATTCTTCTTTTTTTAAATTACAATATATAATGGGTCGGGTCCACCTGGTGCACGGATCTAAAAGGTCAAGCCATAAAATCTTAAAAGAATAAAAAAGATAAATTCGTAAATGGGAGTCGGGTCTACTTGAATTGTATGGATTTTAGATTCATGCACCAGGTGCACTGGAGAATTTATCATTAATAATAACTTCTGAAGTAATAATAATTGTATGGTATAAATGTGCATTTTTATTAACAAAATATTAGGTTTTAGAAAACTGATTTTTTGTTAAATGGAAATAAGGTTATTGAATAATATCAATTATAAAATCTATATTTTATCTTCAAAGTGCGCATTTTTCCTTTATTAGGGCTCTTCATATCCTTAAAATTTATAAATCTGTCATTTAGCATAATGAAAGTCTTTGAAACAAAAGTAATAGATTTGTAAGAATATTTAAAATATTTTTACATATACTTTACATTACGCAATTTTCTTACACACTATGATGTTAGTATATTATTTACTCCAAAAAATCAAAAATTAATATTTTCAATTATGTAAACACATTTGCATGCATTGCTTAGTACAAAATAAAAGAGAACCAAATAAGGGGTTAGTTAAAAAAAAAAAAAAACTCATAACGGTTGTTGCAATTTAAACATGACTTTCAAATTTTTGCATTGTCATATTCGAAATTTTAAAAATTTGTTATATAATCACAATTCTATAAGTTTTGCAACTTCATATATAAGTTAACAAAATTTGCAATTTAATTCATGTGATGATGTTTAGTTTCCATGGTCCTCGAAAATCACATAGGACACAACATTATACAATCAGCTTAAAAAGAAAGATAAATGTTTGAAACAACATTCATAAATTTATAAAAAATTTGAAACACAACACTAACTCATAGTTATTAGCTGAGTTTTGCCAAAACTAAAACATTATGATTAAATTGTAAAAATGTAATAACTCGCGTATTTTTTGTAATTAAATATAATATTGTTTGATTAGTATGTTAATAAATATATTATCGAATATCATTTTCATTTGTATGTTAAAAGTGTAAGTTAAAGTTTCCCATATACAGTACATTTTGGACCCATGCAACGAAAACTCATTCTATTAATTTTTAAAAATTGACTAATATGTCTCCATCAGCCAACTTTTATTTTAATGCTTTCCTAAATTTTCTACATGTGAAATTGTAATTTTAAAATTAAAATAAGCTTAAAAGATACAAAAAAATATTTAAAAATAACTACTAATGTGCTACGTGTTCTAGTGGTCAATTATTATATATATATAACTATATATTTTAAATAGAAGATCTATGTGAGACTGTGAGTGTTTAACATATGATAGAATTTTGACTTATTATTATCTTGTAAAAGGAGGATTGAGCTGTCCCCCACTTTAGCTAAATTTAAAATTAGAGAGGCATAACTCCTCAAATCCATGAAAGACATTGGCCAACTAAAATCCTTATTATTATTATTATTATTATTTTATTTTATTTTCACAAAAGAGTAACATTTTAAGTCATAAAATTATTTAAATCATCTGTCCCACATCCTACTCTTCATACCTTTTTTATGAATCTCTTCATTGCAACTACTTATTCTCTTCTTCATCTTTTTTATTGAATTGTTTTAATTAAATGAATTTGACAGCTCATATATCAATAATTCATTTAAGGCTTTGACCATTTCACTTCTTTTATTTTATCTATTTTTTATTTTTATTTTTTGTTTTTTTGGACAATCTCTCAGCTAATATCTAAGCAACACGTAATTGCTTGTTAACTCAACTAAAATGGCATCCATTATCATCTCACTATTTATATGGTATATGATTTCAATTCACATCTTCAGTACCCATAATTCGTATCTTATGATTTATATATTTCAAACTCGGGCTATATTGAAGTAAATATAAAAACGATTACGATAGACTATTGTATTGAAAAAAAAAAAATTATTCAAAATTATGTAGTTTTGATGTGATATATAAGTGGGACATAGATTTTAGTAAAGATGATTCGATCTAGATATGATATATGTAATATAGCATATTTTTCCATGCTTATTTTAACCTAAAAAAACACACACATAAAAAATAAAAAATCGTGGCTGAAAAGAGTCTAATCTTAAAATATCAATGATTTTTCGTTGGTAAATTACAAGTCTGAGTGTTGTATATCAAATGAAAATTTTAATGTAAGTGAATATCGATACATATATTCAAATAGGAAATTAAAATATTTTTTGTCATAGAATGATCTGAATTGATAATCTTATAATTTATTTTTTTATTCCAAACATGATAATATTGGGCACTCTTTTCTCACAAAAAGTTGTACTAATTTGGCTAATTAATTGTTGGGGCACTAAAAATAATATATTGAATCTATCAATGCTACTAAGATAAATCTTATATAGATTAAATAACCGATAATTCATGTAAAATTAAAACACTAACTTTCACCCTCTAATTATCTTATACACACTTACAAATTATTAATTATCCTAACCTAAATAGTTGATTTGAAGTAAAATCAAGGTACATGAAAAATCAAATACATGACTAATATGATTAAGTGACATATAACATATTTTATGAGACTGATCACTACTAAAATTGTATACACTGCATCTATCTTTATAAACTAATTAGTAGTAGTAGTGGCTTGGTTTCTTTTTCCATACAAAACTAAAATAATTAGAATACTGCTCAGATTTGAATAATAATAATAATAATAATAATAATAATAATAATAATAATAATAATAATAATAATAATAATCTTGATCAATTGATTTCGCCAAGTTTTACAAATAAAATTTTATGAATTATTCATAATGGTACATTGATGTTATGACACCACTATAAACAATTAAAGAAGTATTTGATTTAGGTAATCATGTTTAAGAATTAAAAAGGATTGACTAGCTCAAATGAACGATTAAAAAAGGCAAAAACAACCTTAAATTTTTTAGATAAAATAGACACTTCTTGCTTCTACATTTTAATGCAAACAAATAAGGCACATGAGCTATGTACGATTCAATTAATGTTTAAACCGTGTGTACTTAAGATTTGCATAATGATTTACTTTGGAAATTAATAATCAATGTTTATAGTACAAAATTGATGAATTGTACTGATGATTTGCATGACTAATTATTTACAACATGTGTTCATGTACATGCAAGACATTTGCCAACGTCCCGATCATCGGTCAACGTTTTCGACAATGTCCGGCCTATCGTCAGAGATAATATTTTTATGTATATTAAATCATATTTATATATTATATAATATTTTTATGTATATAATGTAATATTTTTAAGGAATTATAATTTGATAAATAATACAATGTAATATGTAATATTTTTATGTATATTATATAATATTTATGATTCCAAGATTGTAAATCCATAATTAATTTGAGAAACTGTAATTTCATAAATAATATTTTTGAATCAACGGTGTTGATCGGAGACCAAATCGGAATCTCTCGCAAAATGGTCGCATACAAGATTCACTTTTTTAGTTTTTAGGTTGTTATTATGGAAATACTGGTAAGTTTTTTTTTCCTAGTGATAAGTTTAATCTATGTTTGGCATATATTTGATATTTGATGATTAAATTAACTTCAAAAATTACTATTTACTGAACAAAACCATTTGATCAAGTCTAAAATGGATGATATCATGCCATTACGAAGTATGTTATGATGAAATGAAACAAATTAAAAAATTCTGGTTCTCTCGTGCAAGCAAGCTGTGAATATGTATATTCATGGAAACTAAAAGAAAAAAAATGTGAAAAAGGTTTTGTTTGGACCAACATAATTAAATTTGACTGCATCATCAAATGTCGTTTTTTATTTCAATTTTTTATATCATGTACCTTGCAGATGTTTTATAATTACCTCTACAAGAAATCAAGTTAGACCAAAAGCATGAGCTTCTGGAATACTTCAAATTACAAAATAATAAAATCTTATTTCTGAAGCATTCAATTGGCACCAGAAACAAATTAAAAATTAGTCCTTTATAATTAAAGTCATTATCCTGCTTACTCACATCCAACCCAATTACATGCAAATTGCTACTACTAGTACCATTATACATTCATCTTCATTATAAACATCAATCAAACAAGAAATTAACACTCTCTAATTAACACACACACGCTTACAGAAGATGGCTGTATGGATTCGAGTCGCAATGCTGCTGCTGCTCATGCCTTGTATGCTGCCCGGGATCGTTGAGTCTAGGGTTCGTCGTTATAAGTTTAACGTAAGTAGAAATTCATTTGCATCTATCGATTATGTATGATTATAAATATAAAGATTGGAATACATTTTGATCATGAAGATAGGATTACAGTTTGTGCAAGTGCAGCTATTAGTTTTACTATTTTGGAATTATAAATTTGTCTATTTTCTATGTGGAAACAACCACACTTCCTTTGTACAACAATAATTGTGTAATATATACCATTAATATATATTTATGAAATGAAACAGGAGTTGAAATATGTTTCCTTTTATTATAGACATAATATATATTAAAGTGGCACTTAAACATATATCTCTGTCTTTTAATCATGCATAATATTGGGATAGTTTAATTTGATTTTAAGAAAATGAAATGAAATCATAAATGTATGTTACAGGTAGTGATGAGGAAGACAACAAAATTATGCTCAAGCAAGGAAGTAGTGACGGTTAACGGACGTTTCCCCGGTCCCAACATATATGCAAGAGAAGACGACACTCTCTTAATCAACGTCGTCAACCACGTCAATTATAATATCACTATCCACTGGTAAGAAACGTGGAAATATAATGAATAAACCTTTTCAATTCCCATAATACCCTGTGCTAAAAAGTGTTTAATTAATATTAGGCACGGAATAAGGCAAGTCCGAACCGGATGGGCGGATGGACCGGCTTACATAACTCAATGCCCGATTAAACCGGGTGAAAGCTATGTGTACAATTTCACAGTAAGCGGTCAAAGAGGGACACTTCTTTGGCATGCACACATCCTTTGGCTCAGAGCAACCATTCATGGCGCCATTATCATCCTTCCCAAACCCGGGATTCCTTATCCTTTCCCTAAACCTCATAAAGAGATTGTTATAATACTAGGTCATCCATCATCACTCTTTTTTTTTTTTGTATTCTATATTGATGCATATATATTTATAAATGGAGATCTATCTGTAGTGCAGGTGAATGGTGGAAGTCAGATGTTGAAGCTGTGATTGATGAAGCTATGAGTTTAGGCACTGCACCTAATGTTTCGGATGCTCACACGATCAATGGTCATCCCACAGCCTTCTTTAATTGTTTAGGACAAGGTAATGAAGGAGTATTCAATGTAGAGGTTGAGGCCGGAGAGACGTACCTTTTGAGAATAATAAACGCTGCGCTGAACACAGAGCTTTTCTTCAAAGTCGCCGGACATAACCTGAAAACGGTGGAGGTGGACGCCGCCTATGTCAAGCCCTTCGACATTGATACTATTGTCATTTCTCCAGGCCAAACCACCAACGCCCTCCTTACAGCCAATCAGCCGATTGCAAGGTCTGAGTTCGTCGTCCTTGATAAATTTTGATCTGAATTGAAATTGTGGTTTGAATTGAAGGATCTCCAAGTGCAGGTACCAGATCATCGCCACTCCATTCAATGACTCTCCGGTCGGAATCGACAACACCACCGCCACCGCCACCATGACCTACGCCGGAACCCTAGCCACCGTCGCGACAACGGTCACAGATCAGCCTCCGAAGAACGCCACCGCGCTCGCCTCCAACTTCACACACTCACTGCGCGGGCTAAATTCCGCCGAATACCCTTCCAAAGTCCCCCTCAAAATCGACCATTCTCTCCTCTTCACCGTCGGCCTCGGCGTCAACCACTGCGCCAGCTGCCCCTCCGGCTTCCGCGTGGTGGCGGACTTAAACAACGTCACCTTCGTCATGCCCAAAATCTCCCTCCTCAACGCGCATTTCTTCAACATCGCCGGAGTTTTCACCGACGACTTCCCCGGACACCCGCAGATCGCGTACGATTACACAGGGAAACCGCCGGTGAATCTCAACACGATGAGAGGTACAAGGGTGTACAGGCTGGCGTACAACTCAACGGTGCAAGTGGTGCTGCAGGGGACGGGAATGATATTTGCGGAGACTCACCCAATCCATTTACATGGGTCCAATTTCTTCGAGGTTGGAAAAGGGTCGGGGAATTTTGACCCGGAAAAGGATCCGAAAAGCTTCAACTTAGTGGATCCAGTGGAGAGGAATACAGTAGCGGTTCCATCTGGTGGATGGGCGGCCATCAGATTTAGAGCTGACAATCCAGGTGAATCCCATTAACCCCATCTCCTTCAACTTTCAACTCTTCAAAATACATTTATATGATTTTTTTCCTTTTTAACTTTCAACAATCGAACAATTAATTTATTACTATACACTTTTTTTTTGCAAAAAAATGAAATCAAGTATATGAGGTCAGTCAAATGAGTCCAATAGCACATGATATTTATCTATTCATTTTCTAATTTTATCGTATAATTTTAAAAATTCTTGATGTTTAGTTTGATTACGTCTAATGAAAAATTAAAGTGATTTGTTGTTGTTTATTGATATTGACACGACAAATTATATATAACTAGATTAAAATGTAATTATAAAAATTCAATGATGAGTAAAAATTGGGATAAATTTTATAATAAGACCTAATTTAAAAAGATTAGTTATTAATTTTAAATCTAAATTTTAAAATTTTTCAATAAGGATTCAAATTAATTTTTTTTTTAAATTTAAGGCTTAAAAATTAGATTTAGTTCTCAATTCAAGATAAAATTTAATATTTTTTTCTTTTTATTTAAATCTACGGATTTATTTATATTTCAATGTGTATTTATATTTTAGATAAATTAAGATAACTTAGTGTAATTTTGGAACGATCTTTATTCCACTTGTACTAATTTATATATATAATGCAATTCATAAAATTAAGATTCCTTTATTTTCTTAATTTTATGAATAAAAGTATAGCAAATTGTTTTTAATATTAATCAGTTTAATATAAATTACATTTTATGAATTAAATTAATAATATTTTTCTTTTGTTCTTTTTTTTATATCAAATAAGATAGGTCGAATGAAAATTGTTCTTAAAGTGTACTAACTTGTCTTAATTTATCCAAAATATGAATATATAAATATAAATAAATTTATAAATATAAATATAAATAAAAAAGAAAAAAATGAAATTTTGTCATTGAGAACGTTATCTAATTTTCAAGCCTTAAATTGAAAAAAAAAATTGTTAAATTGAATCTCTAATTGAGAAACTTCAAAATTTGAGTCTTGAATTGAGAACAAATTTATAAATTAGGCCTTGTTATGAAATTTATCCCTAAAAGTTGTATTAATTCACTAATAACAAAATAAAGTAGTCTACATATTATTATAAAATATTAGTTTTAATTTTTTTTAATATAACATTATATTATTATTACCATCATCATTATAACTTTAAATTTTAACATTATTCAAAGTTCAATAGACGCTACATAGATAGGAAAAAAAAAATCGTTAACTCAAGTTTGGAAATCAAGTAAACAACAATTGATTCCTTGAATGAAATAATACTCAGAAGTTTTAAATTTACACATCCAAAATAAAACTAATGGATCCATAAATGATTAAAAATGTAAGATGATTAAAAACTGATTTCCCCCCTCAATATATGTAATGTATGTTTGTAGTATTGGTAACATTATCACCATTCACTACTCGGGATTGTATACAAATCAAGATGAAATACTAAATGTAATATATACAAGCTATCAGAATTATTTATTGAGTTTCTTTTTTTCTTTTTTGAGATCAAAATTATTAATTGAGTTTGATTTGAATGGTATTTTTAGGAGTATGGTTTCTGCATTGCCACCTAGAAGTACACACTTCATGGGGACTTAAAATGGCATTTGTTGTGGACAATGGCAAAGGCCCCAATCAATCTCTTCTGCCACCTCCAAATGATTTGCCCAAATGCTAAAAACCACACCACTATTATTAGGGTTACTTCATTTCTCTTTGTACATTTCCACAAGGCTTCACAGTTTTTTTTGCTCTTCAAATATGGACAAGAAGTGGATCTTGGGCCCAAGAAATGGACCTTTCAACAGTGTTGGGCTGATCATTCTCATTGGGCCCAAGCCCACTAAAGATCCATGAAGTTTGATTCTACTTGGTTTGAGGTTTGAACATGTTTGTAGGTATTTTGTTGTCCAAAAATCACTTGTAATGTTGCAGAGGATGTTTGGCAGGAAATCACTAGTGTGATGTCAAAGTATGAATATTTTTGAAGTTACTTTTCCTTATTCTAATTTGTTTCTAAAATTACTCTTTTTCTTGGTGTTTAGCTAACAATATGTTATAAGGCATTACAAGTCAAATTTATTAAACAGAACTTGGAATTCTAGAAAGGAAATTTGGGTGATAATGACCCCAAAAAATTATATTGAATTTTAAGGTTGTGTTTTGATTTGAATGATTTTAATACAAATTTGGAATCAATGTATTTTAAATTCATTTACATTAGAGTGTATTTAAAATCAACTCAAAAATTATTTTAAAGCAAAAATAGTAAATTCAAATTCATATCAATCCAAACATCACTAATTAATTTTCTACAATCAATTTTAAGTCTTTCATCAAATTCTTCAACCCAAACACAAACTAAAAAAAATAAAAATAAAATTATAATTTCATGTTATAAAGTGTGACAAAAAAATTATTTTCATCAGGCTAATTAAACTTCTTTCTTCATTATTTAAATGGTTTGACAATGAGACTCGCCCTGTCGCCCATCATCAAATTTGAAGACAACAAATGCAACTTTCAATATTCAAATCAATTCTACCTTAGAATTCAAAAATATAGTATAAGTATATATAAATATGTAAAGAAAAAATAAAAATTAAAAGGATACTGCATCATCAGATTCATCCGACAAAGATTGCCAGTTTCTATTTTTATTTTATTTAAGTAATCATTTAATTTAAAATTCTTATTGTACAGTGTTATTACATTGAACGATGTTGCTAAGAACATAATGTAGAGTATATTAAAAAAATAGAGCATTCAATAATTTGTTATTAAAAAAGAATACATTTTTAAGATGTCTAAAATTAATGATAAACTATACTACATCCTTTTAAAATAAACGTACATTTGGAGTTTGGAATATAAATTAAGAAGTTTGATTAAAAAAACAAAAAATTGATCTACCCATATTTAAGTACATTTATTATATTTATTAAATGTAAACTTTCATAATCATTTTTACATACTTCATCTTATCTCAATTAAGTGTCATTTTAAAGGTCATATATTATTTCTAATTGTTACTTTTATACAACTTTATATCAAGATTTTCTTTATCATAATTCCTTAATAAAAAATTGTCAAATTTCTATGTTCTTCAATCAAAGACAACAACTCTAAAACGACGCTTAATTGAGATGAGATTGAGTATCATTTAATTTGAAAATAAGACATGAAAGTAAATTTAGTAGAATATAAAATAAAATAAAAATCTTAAAAGTCTGTAATAACCTATATTGAATTATTATTTTCTTTCGTAAAACGATATTTAGAGAGAGAGAGAGAGAGAGAGAGAGAGAGAGAGAGAGAGAAAGCGAGAGTATTTATGGAAGAAGTAAAGAATTTATTAAGATGTAGTGTCGCCCACATGAATAAGATGCACACGCTTTACGGAGTGGCAGAAAGGTCACATGCTCAATTTGACTTGTACTAATTACACTACAAAACTTTTAGAATCTTTCCTTTAATGGAAACAAATTGCCAACCAATCCCCAACTCTTTACCTCTTTTATTTTATTTTAACCTTCTATAATATGTTGCCCCCACACCATTTCCAACACATATATTTATTTATATAATACAAAATTATTGCCCCTTTATTGCATCAAAGGTCCATTTTCAATTATTTTATTTTTAAATGAAAATTTCAAAACCGAAGGATTTTTTTTTTTTTTTAACTCAAGACATAAATTGTTACAATGTATATCGTGAGATGCATGTAAATGAACTGTTTTATTGATCATTGATCATTTATTTATTGTTGATTAGAGATCAGTTATAGTTGCTTGTAAAATTTGTGTCATTTTCTATTGTTGTTGGTATATACTCTTGAAATAAAGAGGATCATGTTTGGCTAAGCTCTTACATCCCATAAATTATTTTTATAATGTTAAATTGCTAAAATATTTAAATAATATAAGCTAATTTAGCTTTCAAAATGTTTGTAATAATAATTTGCAATTACATTGACCAAATCCAAAAGAATTTTCGGAAATAAAGTCTTATTTTTAGTATATCGATTCTTTTAGGAACATATCATGTATATAAACTTTTACTATTGATTTTGAGAACTTATTACTTTTTTTTTTTTAAGAAAAAACATCACCATACAGTTCACATAAGTTTTATAGCTAGCTTATAAGTTGAGGAAAATCTTATTAGGTGGCTCTATAAAGACTTTTGAAACAATGGCATCCTCAATTACATTATATGTATCTGCATAGATGTATGTACATTCTTATAATTTATGCATGTTTATAATTTACTCTAGTGCTACCCATGCTTTTTTCCCTGGTCGTACAATATGTAATATTTTCGTATATATTAAGTAATATTTTTCTACATATTAAGTAAAAATATTATTTGATATATAAAAATATTACCTAATATACATCAATGAATTAAATTATTTTTTATGTTCGATTCGACCCACTTCATTTCATAAAATAGAATTTATAAAACAATGTTACACAAGGCTCACCCAATGAAATTCAAGATGGACATAATATAGAGATTAAAAAAATATGATATGAAAACCAACTTAGATCCCTATCAAACAACATATATGACTAATCCCCCCCCCCCCCCCATTTGTCTCTTTTCTTGTCCTTTTTCATTGTTAGGTTTTGTTTGGGAGGAGGGTATTTGGTGTGAATCGTTTGATTACATAATAGAAAATTGCCACTCACATACACACAAATCTCTATCCTTCTTGTTAATGTAGATTGCTCAAAGTTTGTAATTTAATTTATATTCACCAAATATTGTACTCAATATTTCGTTCCATTTTTTTTCTTGTTTCGAGAATTTTCAAAATTAAAAAAATATATCTTGTTTTTGCAAAAAAAGAAAAACTAAACAACAATATCGTTTGTATATATACATTATATATAATGAGTAGAATTCTTGGAGACCATCTTTTTTTGAATCTAATTTTATGTGACAAATCAATCCATAAAGTAAATGTTTATTTTTAAAATGAGTTTGAGTTGTAGGTTATTTGGGTTCCATTTCACAAATTATATTCATGATATATTCTTATATAGGTTATAATTTGGAAAGATCACATCAAAAATGTTGGTAAAAATGACTTAAATAAGAGGAGAAAACGCATAGTTATAATAGGTTTAAAAAATAAATTCTACTGACAAAAATAAATTATGTTTTACATGAAACAAGTTTCACAATTTTAAATGCCAGAAAATAACAAAAGTATTAAAAATTAAAATGGCCATTTTACTTTGTCATTTTTCTTTTTCTTTTGTTCTTAAAAGCACTTTAGGGAGAAAAAAAAAAAAGTTGCCTCCTAAGGACAAAACTTAAATCTTTTCTTAGCTCAAAAGTTAAAATAAAGAATAAATAAATAAATAATGAAAAAGTATAAAGCACATAACACGTAGCTTTCCCAAAAACTTGGAGCTCTTAAACCCCTACATTTTATTCTTCTAATGACCTAATCTCTGTGTGCTTAATAACTTTTTGTCCCTTAATCTTAAACCACATTACACATTCCACTTAACCCCCACCCATGTGATTAATTATAAAATTTTCAGAAAAATTAGGTTGGATTCTTAATTATATAAATTATAGTGTTGAACTTAAAGAATTGTATTAACCCACTAAAGATACTTCACATTCTTACTATTTCATGGCGCGTGTGTTAGAGAAAATATTTCGAGTATAAAAAGATAGTGCTTTTGACATGGAACTCACAAAATTAATGGGGTGAAAACATTCAATATTTTGAAATTTATTTATTATTAATATTTTAATTTTGATGTTATATTTTGTACCATCAGGAAAGATTATAAGAATAGTACGTTACAGCGTTATATATAAATATATAATAAAATACGAATTAAAACATGGTTAAAGATAAAGGTTCTCAAACTTGCTATTAAAACAAAAATTCTTGTAAATAATCCTAATGAATTGGGCATAAAAACTTAAAATAGTTTTAAAAATTTTAATTGCATATTATATGATAGAATATTATGTTTAATATTTATGATTCATACTATGTTAAATCTAATTTTAAGTGATTAATATGTGAAAAATTTTATAAGTAAAAGAATGTTGCTTTTAAATGAGAAAGGGAAAGGCAAGGAAAGCAGATGCCTGCCTTTTAGTTGCACTATGCCACTAACATGTGATTAAGTAAATGATAAAATCGCCAATTGTGGGAGTGAATTATATATATATTGGTACTTTCGGTAATTCCCTAATTTTAATTGATAATAATACTCTTCTAAATCTATTTAATATTTGCAAAAACTCGTATGAGATCGTGTAACAAAAGATTTACATGAAACAAAATTTATATGATCTTATATGAAATCGTTATTGATCGTATTGAATGGATTGATCCGCTTTACTAATTCATATGCATTTCATTTTATATAAGGTGAAACAGTTTTACATAAAAAATTAATGTTCTCCCATCTACCGTGAGCATGCCTTAAAATGTCTATTGCTGATATGTAAAGATTTCAATCTTCTAAATATTGTGACTTGAATTTAATGTTTATGTCGAATTTTTGACACATCTACGATAAACATATTAATATATGTCCACTGGGAGTATAGGAACAATCTTATACTCTTTGATATTATATTTATTAAAATGTCTTGACTTTTATCATTTACGAACATAATTATTACTTTTCCATTTTATGTGTTGCCCGGCAACATACTAATTAAGATGAATAATTATCTTGGTAGAACATTTTGTTATGCCATAATTGGAGAGCTTTTTATAATTTCTACCACACAAGATAACTTTATATCTTTTCTACCATTTTCGATCAAATATTTAACTTTTTTTTAATATCGTAATTTTGGTGATAAATTTGTCAATTTATTAAAATGTCGTAAATAGTCGGCATCTTATGTTTTGAGGTAAAAAAAAAACTATTTTATATGGATTGTGTTATTTAATTAGGGTTACTATACCTAATTACTTTTATGCTCTCAATTAAGTGACTAACATATTTGAATTAAGTGTAATAGTATGTCACTCGTTCAAGATTTTAGTGTGAAAGCCATAAACCATATCATATAATTCAACAATGATTGATGTGGTGATTATTGTTAAAAAGTCCGACACCTTAGTATGGGCATCAATAAATGGTCGCATTCTTTAATTTAGTAATAATTTATTTCAATATTGTTGTAATTAAATTGGTCTATTAATTGACACCATCTTATTGAATGGCACGTTGTCCCATTGAATAAAGTTTTTAGAAAACCGAGGCAAAGGGTTACCTAATAAAGAAGGGTGAATGGTGATGGTCTCTAAAGTCTAAAGAGACAAACATGTATCATGTGCCATAAAAGAATCTTCAAAACAATAACACTATTTCAAAATTTAAAAAACAAAAATGAAATAATAAAGTTTGGTATGAGTATGGTCAATTAAAAACAAAGTGGTCATGGCTTTAAATTCATATATGACCTACCACATATTATGGACTCCAATCATTGATTTTTTTTTTTTTTTGGTCAACTAAATTATTGTTGTGGTATTTAGTATTATTAGGTTAAATTTGATTGAAGGATTTAAGAAATGATTCAAAATTCATAACACCTAATTAGGGATAATGTATGTCTGAATTGATCATAAATCTGAGTGGATTTTAAAAATATTTTAATTTAGATGAATTTGAAATATATTTATTTTAAATTTTTTAAATCAAATCATTTTATCCAAACATAAACACAAGTTTTATGATTATGATAAACATATGCATGAATGTTGGAAAATAGTTTTTATTTATCATGTATAAACTTTTTGCATTTATGAAGGGATTTTTCTTAAGGCTATTTAATAATTCTTAGTGTTATTTAAGATTAAGATAATTTTAAAAATAAATATCGAAGAATTTTGGCAAGATAAGGTTATTGAACTTTAAATGTATTAGTGATGATAACTTTTTAATAAAAAATAATTAAATTAAATTTATTATTACATGATTTTCCAAAAACTTCCATAGTTTTAGGTTGTGTTTGAATTGAATAATTTAAAATATAAGTTCTGAAAATACTTTCAAATCTTAGCTGATAAAAGACCTTATTAGCTTTGAAGTAAATTATAATAATATTTTGATAGTTTATAAACTTAACCAAATACTCTCTTAAAATCCGTTATAAAACTTTCCGTTGTCATCTTCGTCCCCATAATATCATTTTAGATACTCTATTATAATTGTTAATAAATATTTCTAATTATATTTTCATTAGTAGGCGAAGCTAAATGCAAGACAATAACCTTATAGGTTATAAACGAATTGGATCATTATTTTAAATTTGTGTTTTATTTTGTATTTCATTATTTTTAATTCATGATATGTGTAAATTAGTGATGTTATCTTTTATACTGACGGGTGGTGATTTTTTTGAACACCGATGAAATACCAATGTGAAATAGATGATTTTGTTTGGGTTATAAAAAATTTAAGCTACTATTATATATATAATTATATAATAACCGAATGAAAGTATACAACTATATTGATTAATTTATGGAAGTATTTAAATTTGATTTCGACTCATTTACATCCAATAAATTGGATTGGATCTTGACTGCCATCTATATAAAAAAAAAGGCGAATAATTTTATATCTACTTAAGCTAAATTTGATTCCTGACTATCTTCAGAGAAGATGAAAGAAAAATAAAATATAAATATGCAAATAAAAAAAGTAAAAAACTTTATGAGGCAACTTTAATTAAGTTTAGCCAGTCCTAGTAAATATGGGCTCGGGTTTTGGGCCAAGAAAGCCCATATTATAAAAAATGAATTAGATCCCATTACGCGCTTACCTACCCACATGAAGCCAACTTAAACTCAGCCATGGACTAAACTGTAATACCCGAAACACCCTTTCCATTGAGATGACAACACGTCAGGATGAGGGGCAATATGGGAAACAATTATAATGCAATTGGTGCTCTTGCGAACCTGTTGTGGTGTGGGTGGGGTGGGGTGACCCTACACGTGTGTGTTTTCAATTGGGGGAGTGGGGTGGGGTGGGGGTGGGCAAGACAAATGCAGTGGAGCAGTTGGTCACATCAGCAGGGGACCGGTTTGGGCTTTATTGATCAGTGGTTTAAGCCTCTATTATTATAGCCTTTAGTCTACTCCATCTCCTTCTATTATTTTAAATTTTTTTTTGTTTTGTTATAATTTTATCGGTTGATTGTTAGAAAAATAAAAACTTATCATTTTAATTAAACTTTTTATTATTGCTCATAATAACATAATTTAAAATATGTGGTATGTTTTATCATCTTTGACCAAAAAAAAAGATAAATCTCAGATATGTCAACTACCAAATACGCAGTTTACAGAGTTCAACTTCAAGAATTGCAAGATTTTATTTTATTTTTTAAATTGGATGGACAAATTTTTTTTTTTTCAAAATTGACCGAAATTAAAATAACATACTACATATATAATGATATGTTATTTTGAACAATAATAAAAAAAATTAGTTAAAGTGACAATTTGAGGAAAGGTTGTGATTTTTTCTACATGCAATTAATCATAATTTTATTGATTGCTTATAATTGAACAAATTTATGAAATTAGATGACTTTACAAACTTATTTTAGGATACCATAAATTTAAACTTGTAATGGTTTTTGGTTTTGTTTATATGTATAATTAGGATTCTTAAAATCAATTATAATATTAGTGAATTTGACACATATATATCACGAATCTTTTTGTTTTTTTTTTCTCTTGAAGAAAATATCACGAATTGGTTGAAATTGCAAACAATTGATAAAAACATTGATAGTTCTAAAGGAGTTGAGTAGAAAAGTTTGGAATTTTTGTTTTTGTGTTACATTTTTTTTAGTAACATTCTAACCAACATTAGAGACTGTACAGTATGGAAAGAAATTCAAGTGATGGTTATTAGAGTGACTTCTTGTTTAAGAACCATCAAAATAAATTTCTTGTAAGATTAATTTTGTGAGACGTGTTAATTTATAAGTTATATAAGTTTGTGAAAATTAGTTTATCTTGTGAACGATGGAGTTTGATTTCATAAAATCATATTCGTGAAACAATTCATATAAGTTTTTATATAATTTTTAAGTGAAATATACCTAGCTTACATTTTGTTTGTACTATGACAACTTATATAAATTTTTTTTTTTTTTGAACCAACAACTTTTATAAATATATTAAAAATATAATTAGGTAAATTAATCTTTCAAGAAAATAGAAACTTAGAAGAAAAAGGTTCTTCAACAATCACTCCAAATTAAATGTCATTGTAAGATTTGGCTTTTGACTTTAATTTTATCAATTTGGTTTTATAATTAGTTAAATTATGCAAATATGCCACCCTCATATTTTCATGCAGTTTTATAGATATTTAAATATATATATAGTTCTAAATTTCAATTTTACTTGACAAAGAATGTTTATAAATGTTCGATTCATTTAGATTTCCTAAGAAATGAACTTGGTTTAATTAATTGAATGTTAATAATCCTTTTATAAGATTGTCTATTCAAATATATTTTACTAATTTTTAATAAAAAACTCACTCATTGACTATTTCAGTATGGGGGTGTGATTTCAGTATGGCCTATATTTTTGATACAATATTTTTACGACATGGGAAACTTTTGTAAACACAAGTAATCTGGTCCGATTTGTCCTCTATATTGCCTAAAAGTCTAGCTCAGATGAAGACATGAAGTTAACTATAATTCTCTATTTTACCAAATTATCACAAAGAAAGAAATGTTTGCAAATATAACAATTTGGATCCAAAGATTGCAATTTAAAAGGCAATAATGAAACTTTATTCGAGGAAGTAAATTTCCATTTACGAAAGAAGTATGCTACATTTGAATCCAAACTTATAGCTATACTTCATCCTAAATTAAATAATTGCAAGTTTAAATTGCAATTTTCCATAATTATTATTTTATAAATAATATTAATAAACCATTTTGAAGAATAGTTTTATTAGAATTATACAAAATCTCTTAGTTTAAATTTACTACCTAATATTTTTGTGAAATAGCCCTACAAACATTATATTTGATGAAATATTGTAAGCACATTATCTATTCTCCGTAAATACATATTTTTACTTGGTGTCTTAATGATGTAGGAAGTATGTAAACGTGACAAATATTGCAAAATATGTTTAGATTTATTTATCTCCTTATTCCATTAAGATAGACTTGTTTTTATGATTTAATTTTCTAATTGAGAGTCTTAATCTTGGTGAACTGGAATGCCCCCAATTAATACACTTTATTATTAGCAAGGCTGATTTTTCAACCAAGTAGTTCCAATATATTTTTTTTTTATCACTGATTGTAATGACAAAATACAGAAAAAAATATAGAAAATATTTATAATTTCAATCTCATTTTGATATATTTTTCTGATTTTGTAATTATGCATACATTTGCAAATAATAAACAGTAAAAGTTAGAACATGTAATACGACGTAGTATTAATACGATGAAGTGAAATTAAATATGCACGCGCTAAAGGTAATAGGGTAGTAGCATTATTCCCTACTCCCATTCCCACTAAGCAACAAGGAGAAAAAGGAAAAGAAAAGCAGAAAGGGGAATCAATCCACTGTAGCGCGGATTCAATACACCCATCCTACGTGGCACACGTTAATTGCGTCAGATACATTCATTGGGTCCACCATTGTTGGAGCAGAGAAATTCCCCAAATTTCGAGGACTATTAAAACGTAGTTTATTTTCACCGAGGAGAGAGGATTAAAAGCGTGAAACAAATAGGCGACCAATGAGAGAAGAGAAGCGTTTTTTGGAAAAAGGTAGGGTGGGGTTGGGTGTAGGTGGTCCCAAAATAGGATACCAGTAGCATGTAGTCGTGTAATGAGAAATAGACATTTGATCTGCACCCTACTTTGGCGGCTAGTTTTGTGGGTCCATGCTCAGACTCAACTATAACCGTCTTCTATTCAAGGGTAAAAATTTCGATTTTGATGGAAATATGAGTATTTCAATTTTACGAAAATATCGTGAAAATATCGATACATATTATTTCGATATTTTCCTAATATTCCGTCGATATTTATCAATATTTCCTAATATTTCATCAAATTTCTTATAATTTGTACCATAAAACTACCGATATTGTAATTTTTATCGATCTTTATTTACCGATATTTATTCGATATTTTATTTATTTTTCTATCATTTATATCATGGAGCCACTGATATCGAAATCGATACCGATATTTATTGATATTTTACCTATATTTTGATAGAATTTTTTTTTATCGATTACATAAAAAAATGAAAATATCGGAGTTATATCGCTACAGGCCATTATTACATTGATTACATGAAAAAAATAAAAATATCAGAAATATATTGGAGATATTTCCAAATATTTTCATCGTTGCTTTTATTTCAATGTTTTTCATGGAAATTATGAGGTTTTTTTTTTTTGCTATTTAAGTGTAAAATTATTGATTTTAATTTATTATTATAATTTAGAATGCAATTGTCTTTTTTTTAGAATATATAAATATGTTAGATTGTACCTCATAACTCTCATTATTTTAAAATATAAAGTAAAAATGATGTTGTTTTAAGTGAATTTAAATTAAAAATTCATTCTTTCATTTTAAAACGTTGTTATGATAAAGATTTAGCGAGTTGAAAATCAATCTTGTCTTCATTATCAAATGTACGAGTTATATATATATATATATATTTTTTTTTTTTTGCTCAATAAAAGGAAAATATATTTTCAAATGAAGGATACAAGTCCTATATATATAATGTGTCATCAAACATGTTTATTTAGTTTGATGTATAAATTAAAATTATCAAAAAAATTTAGTTCATATTTCAATAATAAGTTGAAGTCGTGATTTGTTTTGCTAATTTTAAAAGGTTAATTATTAAATTTAAAATGTGTTTTTTTATACAATTACGCCAACTATAAAGATTAATTTTATTATAACAATTTTTTGTATTAATTTATTCAAATCCATTAATTTGATCTTCTAAATAATTTTTTAGAGAATTTAAAATTATGATTATTTCAGACAATTGTATAATTCAAAAACATATATATTTTTCTCATTATATAGTGATAGGTAAGGTGAATTAAGTGTTAAATATTATTTTAGGACATAATTGTACATGTTTGGCTAACAACTTGGGTAAAAATGTTCTCATTCTAAATACACATACTCACATATAGACAAGTCAATTGAAAACATTGTATCATGATATTTCACTGAGATGTAACATTTATATATCAGATTTTAATAATTAATCCCATAGTTTATTTCATTTGCATATATATAGTTTTCCGTGCTTCATTCAAGTGATTATCAAATTAAACAATCTCATCCTAATACAACTGTGAACAAATTATTAGTACATATACATGGGCCTATTTTTGGACCTATAAATACCAATCTTCCTCTTTAGTGAATGTTGCAAAATAATGATGTATTCATTAATTATATCTCTATTTAAGTCTCTAATTATGATTATTAACATTCTTAAGTGGTCCACATAAATTAAGTTTATAAACTTAATAATTGGAGTATTATATACACTTCAACATTAAATAGTCTAATGGACTATAATACAAGATAAAACATTTACGAGCAAATATCCAATTTTATCGATCTAAACATGAATATATTGGTGATATAGACATCGTAGTTGTGGTGTACAATATGTCATAAATAAAATAGAAAATTAAATATCATTTGTAATAAGAATTCAAGTTGAAGTCTAGGAACTGTTGATTGACATACCTTTGTGAAGTTTAATGATTTTAAATAAAGCTTAACTTTTAATCACATCATTGTCAATCTTAACTATTAAATTAGCCTTAATCAGTAGTTTAGTTGACTTGAATTACAACAACAATTCAACAAACAAGCATGATTGGATGCTCAGTTCACCTAGTGACAACAAGCTATATGGCCATTCACATCTTCAAGTTAAGAGACTTATTTATCAATGTCCCTATCTACTTATACCATTTTCAATATTTTCATCAACATATAAATACTTTGAATTGAATTAGATTATTCAATTCTCAACTCAAAATCAATCTCATTTCAACTCAATTTGTTAAAAATAACATGACTATTTTGACCTGATTAACATTGTAGTCCATGTTCTTGAACACTAAGCAAGACTTGTTATCAAAGAAAGCAACAAGAAGATACAAATCACATACTATAATATCTATTACATGAAGAGATATATTCATTTCTTTCATTTTCGACAATGTATCCTTATTCATATATAATATATGTCTACTTATATAAATAAATATAGTATTTAGTTATGTAAAATAATGTTTTATCTTATATTTAATGATATAATTCAACGCACGATTTTAACAATATTGGTGTGTAATGTTGCTCGTAAATATATAGTAGATGAAATAGAAACTTAGTGGTATGCATTATGGTAGAATGTAGATTTGACTAGCGCCATTGAAGAGGAGCATTGAGCTTCCATGGATCATCATGAGGTGCCAGCCCATACTTCCCACAATTTTTTATATGGAAAATATTTAAAATATATATAAAAAAAAAAGAAATAAAAAAATGTACTTTGATTATTCTTTTCTATTAAAAAACAGACAGGAGGAGTGTGCATTATAATATGAAAACTTTTTCATAAGTTGCAGTATCCACAAACACCATTTCAGCCAATCAAAACTCACCACCTTCAAACCACCCAACCCCCCCCCTCTCCCCCCACCCCATCTCCCTTTTCTCTGTTGTTTGCTCTCTGCAGATCTCTCTCTCTCTCTCTTGTATGTTTTTGGTGGCAAGGTAAATTGAGATTCATTTCTTGAAGCCTGCTAAATAGATTACTTTCCTTCTACCTTTCTTTCCATTGTCATCTTCTTTTTCTTGCTTTCTCTCTCTTTTCTTTGCTGCTCATACATCAAGGAGGGAAAAAGTGAGAAAGCACAACCCTTTTTCTCTCTCTCTCTATCTCTCTCTAAGAATTCAGCGTTTATCTTTTTCATTCAAGAGTTTCCATCATCCAGCTTTTTCAGGCTGTCACTGTTCTCTCCAGCTTCTGCTGCTTCTTCTTTAACTGTCTCTTCTTTTTTCAGGTTTCCTTTGTTGCCAATTTAGTATATCAAGGAAAAAAAAATTGAGCTGAGGACACCTACTTATTGCACTTCCCTTTTACTCAATTCAATGAAATATTATCTGTCATTTTCTTAGAATTTCAGCTTTTCTTGTTTCTGTGTGTTGAGATCTTAATGAAGGTTCAGTTCCCGTGGATTTAAATTGAATTTAGACAGTTGGGATTTTCTTTGGTTATCTGGTATCTTTAGATTACCACAAGTTGAGAGATTTTCGTTGATTTTGGAAAAGTGGCTTCTTTTTGAGATTCTTCAAGTGAGAGGTGGCTGTTGAGGAAAAAGCTATTCTGATTCCTCCACACTAATGCTTCCTCATTTAACCCTCATTATGCCTTTCTGAAACTTCCACCTCTCTCTCTGCATTTATTTTCTCTCTCTCTCTCTCTCTCTCTCTTCCCCCCCCTCTCTCATCTACTGAGTGATGCTCTAGACCAACATCTTGAACCTTTTACCTCAATAATTGGAGTTTGATGAGGTGGGACATGGAGATTTTATCACCAAGTTCATATTTTTCCAATTCAAGTTGGTTGCTTGAAGAGAGCTTGAGCATGAGCACAAGATGGACTCCTGCTGAGAACAAGGCCTTTGAGAATGCCCTCGCATTGTTCGACGAAAATACCCCGGATCGATGGCACAGAGTTGCTGCCATGGTGCCTGGCAAAACTGTGGGTGATGTGATTAGGCAATATAAAGAATTGGAAGATGACGTTAGTAGTATAGAAGCAGGGCTGATCCCTGTTCCTGGCTATAGCACCACTTCTCCTTTCACTCTAGAATGGGGCAGTGGCCATGCCTATGAGGGTTTCAAGCAATCCTTCGTCTCCTCCGGTGGAAGACGATCATCCTCCAGTCGCCCCTCCGATCAAGAACGAAAGAAGGGGGTTCCTTGGACTGAAGAAGAGCATAAGTGAGTCTTCTTTCTTCACTTGTTTTGCTATGGATCTTCATTCTTGAAGTTGTTTGTTTGTATGTTGTTGGCTATTCTAATCATGAATTTGAAAATGTTTCATTCATTCAAATTTGAGTCAATTCTTGAATTCTTAATCAGGTTGTTTCTGATGGGGCTAAAAAAGTATGGAAAAGGGGATTGGAGAAACATATCAAGAAACTATGTGATCACAAGAACACCAACTCAGGTTGCTAGCCATGCTCAGAAGTATTTCATCAGGCAGCTCTCGGGTGGTAAAGATAAACGACGAGCAAGCATTCATGATATAACGACAGTGAACCTCAACGATAATCAGATGCCCTCACCGGATAGCAAGAAGCAGCCCTCACCGGATCAGTCCTCCATTCTGGCCCCACAGTCCAACTCCACAGCCATCCAGAAGCTTCCTTTCCAGTGGGATCAAACAGGCAACGAGGCGGTGATGGGGTTCAGCTCACCATGCAATGGAAGTATGTTCACATCATCATCTCCTTATGGTATGAGTTATCTGCAAAGAGGTGCTATACATGATTCATACATGGGGTCTCAAAACATGGTTTTTCAGATGCAATCAGAGATTCACTATCCTAATGCATAATGATGATGTGGGATTCATATCATTTGTTCTTGCAAAGAAGCTCTGAAAACGCCTAGTTAATTTAGCCTAAGCTTAGCTTGTTTGTGCTTTTCTTGATTTTCTTTTGTGAATATTTTGATATTGGCATTTGAGGTAGACACAGTGTGTTGCTAGCTAGCTATGAAAATTCCAAATGGCCAAATTGAAATGGAACATCTTGATGAGATACACTCTTTGTATTTAAAAAGATAAGCAATCTTTGGAAGGAATTCTCATAGTCTTTGGTACATATGATTATTGTTTGATCCATTGCTATTAGCATGCTATGAAGAAGTAACGAAACACGTGCCTTGTTCGTCATATCTGTTTTATAGGCACCAATATTCATCCCCACAACTTCCTTTCACCATAAGAAAAGCAGAGTATATACTTAGGATGTCAAACAAGTTAATGGGATCTCAGTTTTTTCAAAATAGTGTGACTCAGAAAGCACTCTATGTAGATTTCCACAGTAGAAACAGAGGATATAAATGGCTATAAACAAGGGTTTCTTAGGCAATGCTGGATTGACTTGAAGGCATGCTTTTTAGTAGAAGCTGAGTGTGCTTTCCAATATTCCAAGAATCAGTCACAGAACATTTCAAGAACTTCTCTCCACCAAAAAAAAAAAAAAGAAAAAATAAAAAAGAAGACCCTCTGAGATCTTTATCAAGAGGATGATTCTTTGGAGTGATAATGTTCTGGATTGATTAACTCATTAAATTATACAGATTTACTGAGCAAAGTAAGATTCAGTTAAGATTTCTCTGATAATTAATTAATATATATGAGCAATCTTGTGGGCTGATTTTGTTCTTTCTGAGAGGTTCTTAGTCAATTTTGGTGTTACTGTGCAGGTGGTGATGAATACCCTAAATAAAATAACTCAATGTAATAAGCCATTTTATTAGATACTAGATAGGGACAATCTTGTTTATAGGGGTAAAATACAGCAATCAAATAGGTCCATATTTGAAAGAAGAGAAGAAAGAAAGAAAGAAAGAAAGAAAGAAGTGGGATTTAGGAGCAAGTTGCATGAGAAAGCAAGCACCTTGGAGTGATAACTTTATTCCAAGTGTTATCTACTTCATAACCAGTTCCAACCACATAAATAGAAGTAGAGAACCTTAAACTTTCGGTTATCCAATTGGTTTTATCTCCATTCCTAGGCAATATTCTGATTCTTCTTGTTAAATGAATCAAGATAGAGACCATTTGATTTATTTTATTGTTATTATTTTATTGTTATTATTTTTTATTTAAAAAATAAATTGTGGTGGAGTGGAGTGGGGTGGTGGTTTGATCTTACAGCAACTTTTCCAGAATTTAGATGTGTTTATGTCAAGATAATAACTTAAATATGAAGCCAGTGTATGCAGTCTCACTTCATATAGATGGTAACAAGAATTTGCTGTAATTTAGTTCTAACAATTATAAATAATAAATGAGAATTTTTTTCTATCTATAAAGCTATATAGCATCCCAAAAAATAAATAAAAAACTTGAAAGATTTTCTACCTATTTACATAAATTAAAGATGCTTTTGGTCACTTTCTATTTTTGGACAAAAATACATTGACTTAAATAAAATATAATGAATAATATGTTTAGCAACTTTCCAGAGGTATTTTAGTCATTATAATAAAAACATTGGTAAATAACATATTTTCTTATGTGAATGTGACACTAACAAGTACTTCGCCAAATAAACAAACTGAATTAAAAGCTCATTTAAACACAGTTTTAACTATTTGCCTAATTAGACAAATCTTGAAAGCTCCAAACAGCAAGATTCTATTTTTAACCAAGCCAAAGGCTGGAGCCCTCTCATGTTACATTACAAATCCTTACATTACATTACATGCAGTGTTTGCGAATGGCTCAACAACCAGACAGTCGTGGGCCGTCTGCAGCCACATCCGTAGCTGGCTCCGCAACGCTACAATATAATAGTTACAAGCATGTCTAAATATGGCATAGATGATGTGTAAATCAGGTGAGTTTAACTTTAAGATCTGTATACCTGTTCTGAGCCGATAGTGAGTTAGCCCTTGAGGATTTCATTCTTGCTCGTCAAGCCAAAACCAATCGGAAATAGAGGGTCATACGAGTTGCTTTCAACATGCATTGGGAGTTGTTTGACATTTTTAAACCAGGTGAATGGCAATCGTCCTTGGAACTCGTGATCTCCGAATATAACGTCTGTGACTCCATTTCCTTCACTGCCAGGAAGCCATGCAGCAATGAGAGCGTCCGTTTTGTCCAAAAGCCAAGGCTCTAAAGTCAAAGGCCTCCCCGATATCAAGATTGCTAATGTGGGGACTTTATCAGCAACTGCACTTATAAGTTCGGTTCCATTGAAATGGATCACGAGCTCTTTGCTGTCACCTCCGAATTCTGCATATGGAGGTTCACCCACGACCACGATGGCAAAAGAGTAATCTTTTCCATCTAAAGTTCCAGATGGAGTTTCTTCATATATCACTTCTGTTTTGTCCCCGACAACTTCTCTAATTGCATCCAAAATGGTAAAGCCTGTCATGAAGATACTGAGTCCAGTTAGATTGCTCATTTTAACGACTAGTAAATATGGTCCCATATTCTGAAATCATAGACATGTAACAGCTGGAAAATTCTAAGGAACAATGACACTATGGTGACATAATATGTTTGAAAAGGAAATAATAGAGAATCTAATGCTAGTCAATGAAAGAGCCATAAGCAAAAAGTTGACAGTTGACAGTTGACAAACATAGCGTTCATCCTAAAGTTGAGATTAATAGCAGCAATTCTACTTCTCTTAGAAGAGAATATGCTACAAATGTTACACTGATTGGAGCCATGGACATTTGATTATAGTTGGTGCCGTTTAGACCTTTATAAGGAATAATATTCCTTCCGTATCCCTTTTTCAGTTTCCTTTTTTTTTTCCCAGGGTTAGGTAAATTGCAACAAGATAACTCACCAGTGGTTATTCTGCCTCCTCTCCCATCCCAAGTAGATGTCCAGCCCCCACACTGAAACCCAAGATCATCGGCATGCCGTCCAACCACGAGAATTCTGTTAGCATTCCGGTCCAGTGGAAGAAATGGTTTCTTTGGATCCTTACCATTCTTTAACAGAACTAAGGATTTCCGAACTGCTTCACGAGCTAAATTTTGGTGTTCCTGACACAACAATCCAGATATTAGAAGTCTCGTTCAAGGGACTAATGTTGATTTTTACTTAGTTTATTATTTTTTACATATATATAACCCCAACCACTAGTAATTGGAACGCGAAAAGTATGCGACCAAACGATTAGTATAACATTATTTTACCATTAATCTCATCATTTTGTAGAACAACACACTCTTAGACTCCCTCAAGATCAACCAAAAAATTTATAAAAATCTCTCCTAAGTTTTTCCTTACAGACATCTAATATTTTATCATAAAATTATGAAAATTACAATCTACTGTACTAGATTCTGAATAATTTATTTAAGTCGAGAATATAATGATATTTTAGGAAAAAAAAAATTAATTGAACATATTTCTTGTATTCTAATGGGTGATTGGAATGTAGGAAAGAAATTAACTTCGAGTAGAATAAATTTATTACCAAATTGTTTTATAATTTTGAAACTAGTGACATTATGGTACATCTGTACCCATCACATGACCAAGAACCACTATTATAATGATCACTCATATTTTAAGCTAATAGCTAGCATGATATTGGCAACCGAGGATGAAGAAATTATGGTCCAAATCTAGGTATTAATGCAAGTTGCCACAGAGCTGATTATGAGCTTGACTATTTAGTGAATTTGGATTCAGCCTTGTGGTGTATTTAAATTTGGACTTACAGTATTTTGTAAAGCTAAAGTGCTTGCAATGTTCAAAATTATATGATTTTTAACTTTTTATTGAAGTTCTAAATGCAAAACCAAAATACTAGGGAAGTTATTGTAATTTGAGCAACCTTAGATCCTATAATTTCAACAAACTTAAGAAGCTCAAGTGCCATTTTATAAGAATTATCAAAAGTATTATACCAGACACTATATTCAGGATTTCAGTAATCTTAGGGGGGCCATCAGCATCGAGAAAACTCAAGGGAACGAGGGAACTTAGGGAGGTTTTTGTGATATCCCAATAGATTATGCAACATTCATAGTCGTCTATAGTAATTTGTTTAGCCATTTAATAATTGACTGCAAAATCCATGCATAATGACAACACATTAAAAAGCTCACCTCACATCTGACTTTATCCAATAAAGATCCGTTGCTTAGGGGATGTTCAAAGAGGCCAGCAGCAAACTTTACTCTCAGAATTCTTTCCACTGCATCATCAATTCTGGTCATCGGTATTTTCCTTGACTTCACCAAATGCATCAAATCATCTAGAAATAATTGATATCGAAAAGGCACCATCACCTGGTGAGACAGAGAAATGAGTTTATTTTGGGTTATGTATAAGCTTGAAATTGTGGAACAAAAAGTGGTCTCTACCATATCAATTCCAGCAGTGATTGCTGACAGAACACTCTGCCGATAATTAGATCCATGAGGACTATTAAGCCTGTCAAGGCCTTCAGAATCAGAAATGATAAACCCCTGCAGGAAAGGATGGTGAGAAGTGGAGAAAGTTGTCAATTAAGCTAGTTAATCGGATTTAGAATATCACATTTAAATATCACAAAACACATCTTCAGCAAACTAATAGCCTCCATGCATTTTCAAAGAAACAGGGCATGAATTTGTGAAACAACAAAATAGCAGACACTGGAATGTTCTTACCTTAAATCCAAGCTTATCTTTCAAGATCTCAGTAAGAAGAAAGCGGCTAGTATGTAATTGGGTTCCGTTCCAGCTAGAATATGAAGCCATTATAGTACATACTCCTTGAGAGATGCAGTCAAGATAAGGGGCCATGTGAATTTTCTCAAGTTCATCATATGATGATATATTATCTCCCTCGTTTATGCCATTCCTGGTGCCACCATCTCCTACAAAATGCTTTGCACATGCAACAACATTTTCTCTGAAGTTAAATATTCTCATCAGCCAAGCATTCTGATAAACAAACACTTTAAAAGCAAGAAAGAACTTCAAGGATGACGTGGATCCAGATATTGAGAATTTGAAGAACTATATACAGATTTTGTAGAGAACTTAAAAAGGATAAATTATATCGAGTTTATAAACTCTCCATAGGGTATACAATTCTACATTGAGACGGCAGAAAACAAGTCAAAAAGGTTTACAACCACTGAACCGCAGTTAAAGACACTCTCTCTAGAAATCGAATGTAATTACTATCTCGGACTTTTTCTAAAGCAAAGATACCATTGCTAATTATGTAATGTTGTAATCAAGTAATTTCTACCTTCCAGCAAGAAATGGATAGCCAGGAGGGTGTCCTTCTGGTGGCTGTCCTTGTAGACCAGTGACAGCTGAGGTCATCATCTTAACAATCTGGGTGTCTTCGCTAAAACTCTCATAGCATCTTCCCCATCTGGGATCTCTACACACCTATTAGCATCATCAATTAAACAACAAGGGCCACTAATGATTAAGACATGAAACAAAACTAAGATAAACCAACAAGTGGTACCAAAGAAAACAACCAAAATAAATAAGGCAAGTGACGGTTTCACCAGCCACACTGCAAAGATGATGCTCAATGTCTGAGATTTTAGCTACTCTCCAGAAAAATTTTAGAATCTTATTTCAACTCATCATTCCTTTTAATCAAATTCTGTTGATGATGTATGGAGACAAAGTTTCATGTATCCATACTTTGATATAACTGGAATTTTTTCTTTTTTCCCCATTTTGTGCAGGTTGAAAAGCAAATATAAAAGTAAAGCTTGCATAAATAAAAATAGGCCAAATAGCCAAATATATATATATCCAAACCATTACGATATTTGGCTATTTTGGCCAATTCCTTTAAAATTGTCGATTTAGATGTGATTCTGCCAATAGGTGCAATATTCACCACTTTAAAAAATGAGCACAAAATTAAATTGTCACCGCATCATTGTAAAAAACCAGAAAAATTATAATCAGCTGATAACTAATCTGAAATAAAACAATGCAAGCTTACAGCAACACATGGGGCAAAAGTATAGTTAATTCCGCTCGCCCTAACTTCAAGAGCTGTGGCAGCACCAATCCTCCGGACCAAGTCAGCATCTCTACGAGAGTATAATAACATTGCTCATACCATGCAGCTAAGCATTCGAAGAAATTCTATTGCACTTAACTATGTACATAGTTAATAAAAAAACAAACCTTGTAGCTCCAAGGCCTACGTTGTGAGGGAAAATGACAGCACCATATATACTATTATTACCATGAACAGCATCAATCCCATACAACAATGGAATCCCAAGCCGTGATTCCAGTGCCGCCTTCTGGAAACCATCAACCATGGCAGCCCAATCCCCAGACTTCGCATTCTCAAACGGCCCACTTCCACCAACACTCAGTATACTACCTAAACCAATCCAATAAACAAAATACAATCAAATTTTGCCCCAAAAAAAAAAAAAAGAAAAAAAAGAAAGACAGACACCAAACTTGATTCCTATATTTTGACCATTGAGTAAAAAATGATGAAAGTGAAATCACTCTTAAATGCAATAACTCCAATTCTTAACATAACAGTAGCAGAAAGTAAAAATTACGCCTAAGTTCCTATACATAAAGTCATCCTAGTTATTATGAGGGCAAAATACTAAACAAATATTATAAATATACTACAATTTGAGCAAAAAAAAAGAAAAGAGGGAATATATGAAGTATTCGAACAGATAATAAGCTTTATTCAAATCCATTGACTTTATCAGCACAGGAAAATCAGTACTGGTATTAACTGACCTATAGAGAGGTCTTTAATGGCGGAGGGGGTGGCGACGACGCGCTCAATTTGGGTCATCTGGCCGATTTTCTCTTTGAGGGTCATTCGGGAGAGAAGGTCGTTGACTCTTGCTTCGATTGGAGCATTCGGGTCTTTGTAGATGCAATCCATAGCTTCTGATTCTTGCTCAATTTCAATTCAATAGAGTTATTGTTTGAATTTGGAAGCCAATATGAGCAAAGAGATGAAGAAAGTGAAGTCGAAGGGCAAAGATGATCACCGATATCTGTATAAGAGTGTGATAATTAAAAAAAAAAAAAACTAATTACCTCTTGATCCGGACATAATGATAAATACTAAATATTTGTCTAAATCATGAATAATAAATCAAACTTAAAAAATGGGGTTTTTTTTTTTTTAATCTTTTGGCCTTTAATTTTCGATTTAAAACCCCATTAATTATTATCACATTGGAAATTTTAGGTCTGATATACGTAAAAAAATCCTTACATATAATTTGTTGGGCATAAGGAAAAATTTCTTCAAAATATTTCAATCCAATACAACAGTGGTTAATTATCTCCATATAAGCTGTATTTAACATGTTTCTTGATTATGATAAAATACAACATAGCAAAACTTAGACTAATGATCCATCTCCTATGCTTTATATATGTTCAATCTAAACTGAAACCTGTATTCTCTAACCTTTCTAATTAATCCTCAAATATACATTACATTTCGCCATTTATGATCAACAAAGAAAAGATCGTGATCTTGATCTTGATCCTCCATGTTCTCCCCTAGCTTTGTTAGTCTCATCTACTCTGTTTCATTCTCAACTGCATTAATTAATGTTTCTTGCATTGCTTCATTTGAATTGGCAGACTCCTCGTCTTTTCTATCACCCTCGTTCCTCTTACATGTTTCGGAGTTTTCATTCTCTTCGACTGGTTCTGATAGGGCGACAAGATCTTGAACTTCATCTTTGATCCCATCAAAACTAGTTGAAGTTTCTGAGTTTATTTGCCTCGAATCGTTTCCTGTTTCCTCGTGTAAGGCTGAGTTTTCTGATCGATCCTCATAATCGCTTGTTATAGCACCATCAACCATCTCCTGTTTTTTTCACAATGATCAAGAGAGTCCAAGACATGAATATACATTGAAGATACTAATTAGCTAGATTATTACATACCTCTCGTGTAGACAGTGATGGAATTAAGTTGTCTGAATCATCCATGTTTTGGGTGGAATCATTTTGATCCACAGCTGCAGAATCTTTACTATGATCTTCATTAATTCCGAGTATTTCTGAGCTACTATGAGTAACTTCGTTTGCTTGTTCGTCATTTTCTTGATTTTTCATCTCATCATTTGCCGGTTCAGATGATTCCTGCAATGTTGTTTCAGAGTCATTGGCATGGTTTTTTTTAGAGATATACTATCAGTTTATAAGCATGAACAAACATATTAGGATAAATTTCAACATGTCATTTTCTTTTACATTGTGCTTAAACCCAACAAAATCCTGATTGCTAATTTTTCAGATTACTATCAGTATCCACAAAACTTAATATGTCATCCACCGTAAAAAAAAACCAGTCAAAATTCATGAGTCATACGTTAAAATGATTATCTTTTAAAGTCAATATTAGAAACCTAAGGGAATTTCAAAATTCTCATTTGATTTGAGCCTCAAATTGAAAAAAAATCATTCTAGGATTTTGAATGATTTTTGTTCGATTTGAGTTTCAATTGAATGAGAATCTTGAAATTGACTTAGTTTTATAATCGGTCTTCTAAATAGAATCATTTTGGCATATGACTCGTACATTTTAGTTGATATTTGAAGGTAAATTATATTTTTTAGTTCTTCAATGGTCATTTGCTCGTAAATATACCAGCCTGAAATTTTCATAAAGTATGAATAGTGATGGGAATTTTTTTTTTTTTTTTACACTAAATGAATAAAAGTAGTATAATATATGTTGTAATTTAATATTAACCTAACATCTTATAACACAATTGCTGCAAAATTAGAGTAAAATTAACGAACCTGTGATGCTTCAGCATTTAAATTCTGCAATGCAGGTATGGTGGGAACTTCCAGAGTGTTATGGACCTCTTCATCGACATCAGGTTCAAAGCTCGATAATGAAAGAGTTGGCAAAAGTACTGAATTTGGTGATATAACACAACTTTGAACTACATTTGGCCTCAAAGTTTGTTCTTGTTCCTGTTCTTGTTCTTGATCTTCATTGCCATCGACAGTGGATCTCTGTTCATCAACATAATTTGATACCTCAGTATTCGATTCAACAGCTTCATACTCTTTAATCTGATCCTCGTTTTCACTCGTTAACGCCTGTTTCTCCATGGAGTTTCCCTGCAGTTGATCTTCCTCAGGTTTCTCCAGTGCTCTCGAAACTCCAACATCGATCATGTCTTCTTCGTTCACTTGCACCGATCTTGAGTCACTCCCATCTGCTTCGGAAATGTGAGACGAGCCCCGGGCCCACATGTCGTCTCCATCCCAGGAAATGTTCCTCTCCATTTCACCATCATATGTGGAGACATCTTCGTCTTGATAAGACATGTTCTCATCGATTGTCAATGGCGGTGAGCTGATTTCCGACACCTCGACCTGCATGTCGGAGGCTATGGAGTAGGAAGGCGTGTGGCGTTGCAGGGGCTTATTTGCAAAGTATTTCTGCTTCAATCTGCTTGCATTTTCTAAAGCAGAGTTGGTGTCGCTTAGGTCGTTTTCTGTTTGCTCGTTGCTCTCGATTTCTTGCAGGGCGTTTCGTCTCATGGATGAGAGAGATTTGAGTATTGCTTCTCTGTCAATCTTGAACATGGGATTCTCTTCTTCTGATGACGAAGATGGTGGTGAGGTTGAGCTCGTGTTGAAATCGGATTGTGGGATTTGGATCATTTCGTCTTCTCCGTTGCTTTCTTCACTCGGATTGTGAGTCCCGTTTTGGTCGTGATCGTAGACCTGAATCACTTCTTTGATCTGATCATCATCGTCAACACCTGTCTTGGATTCAGACATTTCTTGCTCGGTTATGGGACTAAACTTCCCGGAATGTCTGAACCCAAAGCCATGAAGCGACGACGTTTCATCCTCGAACAGTTCGTCTGGCAAAGAAGGGCCCAAACTGAAGCTCTCATGCCTGCAAAATATCATGTCTCTTCCACTGCCTGATGATGTAAACTCCTTGTGAAAACTGTCCCCTGTTAGATCTGGTTTCTCTTCTTGTGGGTCGTATGGGAGATCGAATGGATTAGTCATTGGGATCAAAATAGACGGGGCGGAGCCCGGCCCAGGTGAGAACACGGCCCCGAGTTTACTCGAACCATACGAGGTACCCAATTTTGGGATCATTAAGGATGGCATTTGCCCCCCTGGATGGTCCTTTCTATCCATGTTCATTAGTGATCTTCTAACTTGAAGACTCAGGAGCTTTCTTGATCTTCGTCTCGCGATCAAGCTCTCTAGCCTCTTCGTTCTCTCTGCATCTGAAATCACGACATCCATCACATGATCTTCTTTATTCTCGTCTTCCTTTTCATGGTGTTCTTTAACAGGGCTAGTGTTGTTGTTAGCTAGTGAAGAATCCACTTCAACTTCTCTGATTTCTTTGGGACTTGTTTCTTCAATCAATGGGTTTTTGTCAACCAATTCACAGTTGAAGTTGGTTGAGGAAACCGCCTTCTTTTCCTCTTCTTCTCTTATGATCTCTTTGGCCCGTCTCCGTCTCACAGAATGTACACGAGCATAGGGCTTTTTGCTCGTCGGATCATCATCAAACTTGCTCGGTTTAGTGCTCTCAATTCTACCTTTTGTCCCTCCTTCATCTTCGTACTTTGCAACGTTTCCAACGTTGAAATAGAGGCTTAGAGCGATGCAAGAACATACGACAAGGGGGATGGAGTAAATCAAGATCCAAAACACTAAAGGAAAGCATGTGTATAAGAGGAGTAATAGCAAGAATGAAGATGAAACATATGGGTGGTTTATTGAGGTTGTAAGGCATGTTTTCCAACATATTTTTACCATTTTGCATGCAAATATTTGGACATCGTATGCATTAGGTTCCATCTTCCTTGGATCTTGATCATAGTTTTTTTTTCAATCTTCAAACAAAGTTTGTTCAACATGAACAACAAAGTGTGTGCAATTTTTTTGAATAATGGAATAGCATAATGTGTGTGAGAGAGACGAGAAGAGAAGAGAAGAGAGAGAGAGAGCTGAAAGATGGAAGAAAGAGAAACGAGAAATGTGGCCAAGATATAGTAAATTTTGTTTGGTTAATAAGTTTATAGTGTCCTGTTTTTGAGCCCATCTTTTCTACTCTTCTCTTGTTCTCCCGATTTTCATGCATGCAATGCCAACCAAATGATCTCTGAATCTCATCTCGTATTTTATTTCATCAATTTATATTATATTTATGATGACATCTTTATAAATGTGATGCATGTTGATGAAATTAAATATAAACTAAATCAGATGATTATATTTATCAAAACTAGGTTAATCATATCTTGTGAATTACAATTTTAAAATTTTAGTATTTAAATGTATAAGCAACTAATTCCACCTCAAGAAGTTTGTGTTTGAAAGGCTTTTAATTTTTTTTTTAAATGTTTTGATAAAATTTATAGAATGTTCTATTATGACTAGTTTTTTTTTCTTTTTCTTATTAACTATTGATATCTCATCTCATTAAAATATGTAACAAACCATTCATGTTTAATGGGATATGCACAGACGATAATTTGAAAAATCTACATGTCAATGAATTTAGACTTGGGAAAAACCAATATAACGTTGATCAAATAATTATTAACATTGAAAAAAGAATGTAACGATCAAAATAATATTTATTTGTTATAACTCCATAAATACATGTTTTATTACATGCAATGTTGATTATGTTGGACTCTTCAATTGAATTTTAAGATGCAATATGACCAATATTAAATATGATAATATCATTATTCATTACCAAAGTCATATTGCATGAGGTGTTAGAATTAAATTTCTTTTATATAACAGATATCAATCAGGTGGGAGATTTAGATGAAAGAGATAATATGTACAAAGATTGGGACTTGGGGGAATGTGATGGATTCCTCTTTACATCAATTTAAAATAAATAAGTAAAAAAAATATATGTTTATTTTATTCTTCTATCACCAACACATGAGAATCTCTTTTAAAAAATTTGGATAAAATCGTCCTACAACATTTTAAGAGATAAATCTTCAATCAATTTAATCGGATTTATAATAAAATCGAAGCAATTATTTATATTTAAATATTCTGAAAAATCATCTCATAAAAAATATCTCATATCCAAAATACCAAACTTAATTTTTTTTTATTAAAAATACTCGATTTTCGAGTAATATCTAAAGGAAGGTGGTAAACAACTGAATTTTTTTATTTCCTTGTTAGGAACAACTTATATAAGACTTCATTAATCATAAAGAATATGCAACCAAATCTTTATAGTCTATCAGATAAACAAAAGTTTATATTGGTGGGGATGAAAATGCAAACCTTGTCAAACTTTCAAAATTTATCTTTAAGGTGGTGTGTGGTGTGAACATCGTAATTTCAGAAAATTCAAGGGCTATTTAACAAATTCCATAAAAGTTACAAAAATATGAATTTGGAATTTGGTTATCTCCGAAACAAGACAGAACCAAAAAATAGGATAAAACGATAAGTTAACCAAACTCGTGCGACTTTTTAACGGTCAAGAACCACCGTCGTCGGCCAATCCGACGGTCCATATTGCCGTTCGTCATCCCTTCTCTCCCCCACACATCTATCAGAATTGGAAAAAATCTGCGCGTCCGTCTGAATGTATATATATTCTTGAATTGAATTTCTGTGAATTCCATTTCCTTTATTTGATTTCTTCCCAAAAATGGCAGCCACGATAGATACTACAATACTCTATAGACGAATTTCGACGTTTAGATACAACAATTCCAACTATTTACAGAATTACAGCTTCGTTTGCAGTCGATATAGAGCTTTCCATGGAAAACCCAGTGGTTTGATTGACGATACGGCGTCGTTTCGATTGCAGTCTAGGGTTTCCAAGCTTCAAGGTTACTCCCTGCATAATCATCTGAATTGGAAATTCACGAAAATCTACGCCAACAGCCCGCGTGAACACGACACTGATTCGACTGAGAACCCCGAAACGACCGGGCCCGAGAGCCCAAAGAAACAGGGCGCTGCTTCGGGTTCGGGCCGGAGGGAGAAGCAGGGGAAGAACAACTGGTGGAATAATAATGGGAATAAGTGGAGATGGCAACCGATAATCCAAGCTCAAGAGATGGGTGTTTTGCTCATACAATTAGGGATAGTGATGTTTGTGATGAGACTGCTAAGGCCTGGCATTCCGCTGCCTGGCTCCGAGCGGAGGGCTCCTACTATGTTTGTTAGTGTTCCATACAGTGATTTTGTGAGTAAGATTAATAGTAATCAAGTGCAGAAGGTGGAGGTTGATGGAGTACACATTATGTTTAAATTGAAGAGGGAAGCTGGGGGCGTGGAGAGTGTTAGTGAGGTGAACAGTAAGTTGCAGGACTCTGATTCTTTGTTGAGAACTGTTACTCCCACGAAACGAGTTGTCTACACAACGACAAGACCAGTTGACATTAAGACACCATATGAGAAGATGCTAGAGAATGATGTTGAGTTTGGTTCTCCGGATAAGAGGTCTGGAGGATTCTTGAATTCTGCATTGGTGAGTTGTTATTAGATTGAGCTTGTTTGCAACTGAATACTTGGGGTGGTCTATTTTTGACATAATTTTGGATACCTAGGATCTGAAAGTTGCATGCTTGTATAGAATATTGTCTTGCTTAGTGTTTTTCACTTTGAAACTTGGATCTTCTGCATTAACATGGATCTGTTTCAAGATATGATGGATTGCTCGGATGTATTGTTATAGCTAGCTACTTTGACTATTTATATTAGTTTAAAAACCTGGATAACTGCTTGAGCATGTTACAGCATCTTTCTTAGTTATTGATACCCCATTGGAGACCAAGACTCAAAGATGTCTTAGGGCTCATTCGCAATATTCAAGTAAAATGTGAATATTGAAGTCAGCTGCACTGCAATATATCAGCATATATGTAAAATCACAAATACAACACAAACAGAAAAGGTGGCAACCTTTTTGTCGATCACATTAGGACTCAATAAGGTCCATGTAGTAGTTACCTGCTAGATCCTTTTTGTTTGAACTCTATAGCAATATACATTCTTCAACTAAACACTGAGGATAACTGACTTTCAGATCATTTAGCAACTTGCTGAATGTGCTATTGGTTCAACAAATGAGGGCAAATACGAGGGAACATTATATTGCTCATTTGAGTAAATATCATCTTCTTAAACATTTATATGAATAATTTAACCATGTATGATTTTTACTAGTATGTCTTGTCTTGTTCCTTCCCCTACTTTTACCTTCTCCTTGCTGGGTGAAGCTGTTTTTGTTATATGCTAACATAAAATAAGAGGCAGAGCTTAATCTAACATGTTATCCATATATTTAATTTTATCTTCTCAACTATCTTGTATGATTTTAGATAGAAATTATGAACTATTTTGATATAAATGCACACATATGTGTGTGTCTGCTTGTGTACAAAAGGCTGGGCGAATGGATGATATCAGCTGCCTCCACATAATTGTGGTTTTTTGTTTGTCTTATTGGCTTGAATATACAGATCTATATATTCTTCTTATGTGATCTGACTTCATTATTTTATCTATTCTACAGATAGCTTTATTTTATGTTGCTGTGCTAGCAGGTCTTCTTCATCGGTTCCCTGTAAGCTTTTCTCAGGTATGAACCATTATTCTGCTTATGTCTGTCTCTGAGAAAAAATGTTATATGGGCGCACTCTGAACGTCCCATGCAAATATACAGAGTACACCAGGGCAGCTTAGAAATCGTAAATCTGGGAGTTCTGGAGGAATCAAAGTTTCTGAACAAGGGGAAATTGTTTTATTTGCTGATGTTGCTGGTGTTGATGAGGCTAAGGAGGAACTGGAAGAGATTGTGGTATGTATTAGCTTTCACGAAATTTGTAACTTATTTACTCTAATCATATTGAATTCAGCATAAAATTCACCCTGGATTTTTTCCCCCATTTTTGTAATGAGGAGTTACCTGCTTCTTTGTTTAACATTCTGCTTTTATTTCCCAGGAATTTCTTAGGAATCCTGACAGGTATATAAAACTTGGTGCACGCCCTCCTAGAGGTGTTCTCTTGGTGAGTTGTCTTTCTACTGTGTTGATCTCAAAAGCACAATTAGGGAATATAAAAGTAAATTTTGATTGACTGCTAAGCCATGCAATTTCTAACAGAGATTCCTGATTAGCTATAATTCTGTATTACAATAATGTTTTCTTCACTTCCCTTTAGGGCATTTCACTACAAAGTAGAAAATTCTCAAGTTGTCTTGCTATGTTTGGAAAATATATTTGGAAAACAGGTTTTGTTGTATGCAAATTCTACACGACATGAAATAGACGTATTAAATCCTAATGCTTGGTCTAACTTCCGTTTATTCATCTGAACGCTTAGATAAAATAACTTCTCTGTTAGTTTCGGTGAACAGAATTGCCTAGAATTTTAACAACTATGTATTACAGGTTGGCCTCCCAGGAACTGGTAAAACACTTTTAGCAAAAGCTGTTGCTGGAGAAGCTGATGTTCCTTTCATCAGCTGTTCTGCAAGTGAATTTGTAGAGCTGTATGTTGGTATGGGGGCATCTCGTGTTAGAGATCTTTTTGCACGAGCTAAGAAGGAGGCACCATCCATCATATTCATAGATGAGGTTCCTCCTCACTCTCTAGTTGTCCTTTCTCGACTTTTCAGGTTTTAGTTTTTACCTGTACATTCGAGTGAACAATCACTTACAATCTTCTCATTAACAATTCCTCAATTTGTAGATAGATGCTGTTGCCAAGAGCCGTGATGGTAGGCACCGTATTGTGAGTAATGATGAGCGGGAACAAACCTTAAATCAACTCCTCACTGTATGATTCTGAAAAGCCTAGTTTCTTTCATCTTTAGCATTTCTTTGTTATGCTTACTAAAAAAATACTGCAGGAAATGGACGGATTTGATAGTAATTCAGCAGTGATTGTCCTCGGAGCAACTAACAGAGCAGATGTTTTAGATCCTGCCCTCCGCCGGCCGGGTAGATTTGATCGAGTGGTTACGGTAAGTGGATTTCTTTGGTTTTTCACTTAAGGATACTGCAAAGTTTTAAGCTTTGCAAGTTTTTTGTATAATAAGTTGCATAATTTGGTCTTAGGTTGAAACACCTGATCGGACTGGAAGAGAAGCCATTCTTGAAGTACATGTTTCCAAGAAAGAACTTCCTCTTGGAAAGGATGTTAATCTGGGTGATATTGCTTCGATGACCATGGGTTTTACTGGGTAATTTTTCATCTTTTTAATCTGGATGTGCATGTTTTGAGCGTAAGAGACATTTTTGAAGTGTTATATTTCTCTCTTTTGGATATTGTGCAGGGCAGATCTGGCAAACTTGGTAAATGAAGCTGCATTATTGGCTGGAAGAAACAATAAATTTGTAGTGGAGAGAAGTGATTTCATTCAAGCTGTTGAAAGGTCGATAGCGGTATAAATCTGAGTTCCTCTTTCTATTTCACATGTGTAATATGCATTGTGTTTGAGAATATGTAGACCCCTTGATGGATTTTGGTTGTTGAAAGTTGAAAAGGTCTTCAATATGAAGTGTTAACTGAAAATTCATTATGTAGACCCCTCGTCTTATTTTTATCATTAGTATTAGTGTAGAGCTTGGGCTGAATTTATATTGGTTTATTCTGCTATATGTAGAAGCTTGTTTTTTCCAGCCTGAATTTGGTTTATATGTGGAGACGTTAGAGAAGAGGGATCAAAACTCTTAGAAGAGCTTTCTTGGGGGAGTTGAATGAAAATATGATATACTAGAGTTTTTAGAAATATACTTAGTATTTTTGATTTTGAAAACTAAAGATCTATTCAGCTAGCTAATCTATGTTGATCTGGAGCATGGCTACACTACTGATATATTGAACAGAAACGTAAATAAAGCAACTCCTTTATCCATTATGCCTAAAAAGATTTATCATATGGTAGTTCTCACTGGTTGCTAAACTTCACTAGACATTACTGGTGCTCGCTTTGTTATGATTTATGAATGAGCTTTATTTTTGAATTTGGCTTGTTTTCAATGAAACAACTACTGCAAGCGACGGCAGCATTTTGGCAAATCGTTAGCATGCCTTTCTTGATATTGGTGTCTTTAAGTTTCTTCAAAGTTTGTTTGATACAGGGGATTGAAAAGAAGACCACAAAGTTGCAGGGCAGTGAGAAAGCTGTTGTTGCACGGCATGAAGCTGGTCATGCAGTGGTGGGAACTGCCGTTGCAAATCTTCTTTCTGGACAACCTCGGGTTCAGGTAATAGCAGTAAGCTGCGGCATTTCCTTTGGGCTTTCTTCACGTATTAGTTTTATTATTTTTACTCTTTCCAAGTGTTCAATTTTTGTGGAGTTGTCAAAGTGGAATTTTGTTTATATAACTAATATGAAAGAAGTATAAGAAATGGTAGATTGGGAACCGTGTTTTTTTTTCTTTTCTTTCATTGAGTGTTTGGGGGGAAGGCAGATGGGACATTGATGCTCAGTGAGCCAGAGAGGACCGAACCTTTTTGTTCGACTGTTACCATCACAGTTATATAGATTCTGAGCCAAAAGATCATTTGGGCAGTGGAAAACAGAATATCATTTATGGCCTTTATTTTTGGGTTACAAGGAAGATAGCTTTAACAATGACAATGTTTACAACCAGTCCCAAATATATCTACTCATCTATTCAAACAGGGATGTTATCTGCGCTATAGAGCATTTTAGGATAGTTGGTGCTCTGTAGATGATTTTTTCTCTTTTACCTTGTGAGCATTATCATACATTTTAAGATATCCTGTAATGCCAAAAAAAAAAAAAAAAAAAATCACGATTACCATATCATCAACTGCTGAAAGGTTGTGAAAGATGAACAAGTATGAGGGAGGGTGACCTTTTTATCACATGGTCTTATTTTGTTCTCTTCGAACGTGCTTTTGATGAGTACTGCATAGTACCTGGATAGTGAACCACAACATAACCACATGATTATTTTTTGTCAATGATTTTTGGTTTCATCAGAAGCTGAGCATATTGCCAAGGTCTGGAGGAGCACTAGGATTTACGTACACCCCACCAACCAACGAAGATAGGTATTTGCTCTTTGTCGATGAGCTGCGTGGGAGACTCGTTACTCTTCTTGGTGGGCGTGCAGCAGAAGAGTTTATTTACTCTGGACGTGTATCGACAGGTGCACTTGATGATATACGACGAGCAACAGACATGGCATACAAGGCAGTGGCTGAATATGGTCTAAATGAAACCATAGGCCCTGTTTCGTTGGCAACTCTTTCTGGTGGTGGAATGGATGACTCTGGGGGATCTTCACCATGGGGGAGGGATCAAGTATTGCTCTGCATTTCTCTGTCTTATTTTATCTTGGGCCATATTGGTTTTATACTTCAAATGATTCATGTAATTTGTAGTGATTGCAAGTTTTACCTTTGATAGGGACATCTTGTTGATCTCGTTCAAAGAGAGGTTAAAGAATTGCTGCAATCCGCACTTGATGTGGCGCTCTCAGTTGTTCGTGCAAATCCTACTATCTTGGAGGGTCTAGGTGCCCACCTGGAAGGTACTACAAACTACAGCCTGGTTTTCTTACATTTCATTGGCTTAATCAGTGAAAATTCTAAAACTAAGAAAAAACATTATGCTTGTGGGGGGCTATGAAAATCTTTTCTCATTCAAATCCTGAAAAGAAAACATCAGCCATTGAATCCTATGTAGTATACCATAACAAGAGCCTGCAAACAATATGATTAATGTCATGTCCTGTTTACAATGAACAATCGAAAGAAAAATCATGTTCTTGCCTGAACTCCATCTTTGTAACCTTGTGCCTTAGGTTCTGGCTTTCTATAGTTATGCTTTTCCATTAGCCCCTTGCTAACTAAGTTACTTGATAATCGATAACCAGCTCAAGATCTGGTAAAAAACAGTAAAGAGTTTTCATCTCAGTATTCATGAGACACAATTTTGAAATAACTATCTCTTTGCATCCTTCTGGTTGATTCACAAACATAATCTTGCTTTGGATTATTTGAAATCACGTTCCCATTTATTGCAGTTAGATTGTTTTCACTTGTTGTTCCTAGGTGATTTAATAAAAGCATCTAGGCAGAGTGAAAATAAATAAAATGCATATAAAGTTGCTTTCTTTTGAGGGTTCTTCTATCTTGTTTTGCTGTTATTATCTGACCTAGGAAGCAACATGCATTAACCTCATTACATTTGATAGGGATGCTCTCGTGCACTTATGTCGATATGCCTACCACTAATGTATCGTACATGAACCAGATAATTAATTTGAGATCATGATAATCACATTTGAATAGTTAGCCCTGTTTACTATTCTTTTGAACGAGGAACAGAAGAAATGTAAGAATGCATACTTGTTGAAAACTATTATGGAATGATATTGATATTTTGACATAATGTAATTCTAGCAAACGAGAAAGTAGAAGGCGAAGAGCTGCAAGAATGGTTAAAAAAGGTGGTTGCACCTGCAGACCTTACATTCTTCATCAGGGGCAAACAGGGGTCTCTTCTCCCTCTTCAATCAGGATCTTTATAATACATAAATGATAGTGTGCTTGCTTCAACCTCTGTTTTCTATATCGAGACGTTGGCTTGAGTTATCCTCACGCTTCTTGCAAATACCGTCACCCCTAAATGGTCGAAAGGAGTATACACAAGCTGGGTGATGGCCGTCTTAGTTTCATGACATTGTATATGCTTACAATACGAAATCCATATAGCTCATTTGTACAGGCTACTTGCTGGAAATGCATGTTTGATAACATTATGAAATCTTTGGAGTCGAAAAGAGATGAAAGGCTCTTTTTAATTTTAAGGTTATATGGTCGCTGATGTTACTGGGTAGATATGACAATTACTTTGTAATTGACTAAGATGTACACTATTATAATGTTAGCCTAAATCACTTATTCGTGGTTACAATGTATGTACATTTCTGCATATAGTGTAAGTAAACATTTCATAATGTAAAAATATTAGACAACTAATTGAAAACTATCACCATTAGAAATCATAAACTATAAACCTTCTAACAACTAAAAATTGAACCACCGCACAATAGTAACAAGAAATCTCTAATTTATGTGAACACACTTAGTCTGTGTGTGTGTGAAACATCAAAGAGCAGGAAGAGAGAAAAGAAGATTGAAACAATGGAGACGCAGTATAATGAACTCGCCGGAAACAATCCGACCACCATACCTAATCCTCTTCAACGACATGTTTTCGACGTCGTAAAAAAGCAACCATGCAATCGAGTCGAACTTTATCCTATAGAGGAGGAGGAGTGGATCACACGAAACAAATTTCATAGTCCAGATGTCTTCACTCGGACAATTGATGCCGTGCATCAACACCAATTCGTCCTTGATCGACCTTAGACAGGCTCCACAGTTTGATCTTACGACGCACGATTGCACACGACCATAACATCCATAACATACTGTCTTTCGACCTTCCCATGTGACAAATGTAGTCATTCGGTAGCTGAATCAAACACTGTTGGCCACTATCAGATGCTTATTGTGAACACGGAATTCCTCTGTTGCCATCAGAGTTGTCTGAGACCACTCGCACGCTTTGGAAGAGCATGTCTTGATCTCCATACTTGTCGTAAAAACTGTATACCTCGGAGCCAGCTCGGTTACATTCTCCTTGCAGATCAATGCGACGGATGTATAGCAGACGTTGTCGAGAGGCGGCAACGAAACATGTCTTCATCATCGGATTCAGCACGTAGTACGTGTTGTGGTCGGGCGAGCAGAGGATTAAACCATCTGAGGAATTGATGATGTAACCAAATCTTCTAGGTATGTCGTGGATCTGGCTGCAACGAGTAGTCGGACAACACCATGGAGGATCATCGGTCGTGCTAGCTGAAAGAAGGCAAGTAGACGACCACGACCACCGGAGCAATGCTGGACAACGTAACTTGGAAGAAAGAATAGACTTTGCATGATGTTTTTCCATCTATGAGATACACACATGAATTTGAAAATAAGTTTGAGTGGTAATTTGGATTAGTACATCTTCGCAGCTCTCAACCTTTTCTCCTGCATTCATTATTAAATCCATGTTGATAGTAATGAAACCTCGTGATGCTATCTTGATTTATATATAGATTATGTAGATTAATTCTAATCATAATAGGAATTAATATAGTACAAGATTGAGAAATGATTAATTCTAATCATACTTGGAATACAAGTCTTAATATGGTGAGAAATGTTTTGATTGTTGGGTTGATATCAACTACTAAAATCTAATTTTATTTTTCCATCTGTTATTATTAAAGTTTGTTAATCCCTTCCAACTTTTGACATGCATGCGTAATATATGTGCCTCAAATATGTTTGTTATACGGATAAAAATATTGCAAGTTTGAGATTCTTAATTAATGAATTTTAAAAACTATATTATATCTCTTAATAATTTGATCGATATTCATTCGTTAACACTTCCCACGAATCAAGTTCCTGTAACTCTATGAATAGTGTCACACTACTACACATAATACAAAAATAATTATATAAACAACAGAAAAGAGAAGCAGCAAAATCAGATTAAAAATTGGTGGTGTATCTTATCAACCATACATTGCATCACTCTCTCATGAATCAGAATCCTCTTGTACCTCAGTTCCTGATCATAACATAATGGTGGAAATAAGTTACAGAAGCAACTCATGCACAGTACCATATAACATATCATCATTATGAAGCCCAATTGTCAGTGGCAGAAAGCACAGAAAACATATCATCATTGTAGCAACATACTTTGTTAACACATACCAATGTCCAATACATGCAAATATAGAATTCATTCATATGAGTAGAGGAGATTTTCATACAAGAATTTTACAAAATTTGGAACTGAATCTAACATGTCTTTCAACTTTCTGTCTTGTGAACTACCTTATACCACTCCCAATGTGATCTGCTTAATATTATGTGTATAATTTTATTTCGTTCAACGTTACTGCTACTACAAAGCAACGCCCACAAATCCCGTCAGTAATTCTATTCAACCCTAGTACATTGCAAAATCAAGAATTTTTTTTTTCTCTGTAGCTAAACCTGCCAAAACTCCTAATTTTGCAATGCCAATAACTGATTTTGCAAGTTTTCCAGAATCTATTTCATTCTAGAATACTAAGGGTTGCTCTATGTTTCTTTAATAACCTTCGAGAAACCTGATATGAAAGCAACAATTCCTTTTTTCTAGTCTTTCATATCAATTCACGAGTAACATAGGACAAGCAGAGACGCTATCCAGAATTTGCTAGTTTCCACTCTTACAAACAAGGTCCAGAATTAGGATGGTATGGGATAACACCAATTCATAACTATCATACTCAATAACAAGATTAGTGTTCTTCTTCAACTGACCCATTTCTCTAAATTTTCCTGCCTCTCAAAGAATCTTTTAGAAAATCCATCCACGCAGTGAACCTTATTCAACACTCCCATGATTTTAACATCCCCCCAATAAACACACTTTCTAACTTCCTTACTCAGGAAATCCTTATCCTTATGATATAAAAGCATCACTTTTCAAGGTCAAGACTCATGTGTCCTAATCAGGAACCTACAGATTCTCATTTGCTTTGAAAACATAATGTATGAAGAGCAAACTTCATCAGACATCGGATGCATCATAATCTCAAAAACACCAAAAAAAGTAAGCCCAGTTCTCCTTAATAAAACATCATCATCGACAAGAGAATAAAAACTACTCATAAGGCAAAATCAAGCATGGTACAATACCATAGAGAAGCTATCAAGACAGTTTGAGCTAAGCTAAAAGAATGAGAAACAGCAAACACTAATTCAAGAAACCAACCATTATATCAAAAATTATAAACACCATAAGCTCCAAAAATAAAAAACACGAAAAGGAGTTAACCTTCATTGGCATCTTCCCATTCTTCAAACCCTTCCTCTTCCTCCTCCTCCTCCTTACCAACTCCATATCTCTCATTCAAGAATTCCACAGCCCCTTTGGTGAGGACCAAAGTCTCCGCATCCAAAATGTCAAACAAATTCAAAGTTCTGGGCGTCAACATCTTCAATGTCCCAACATTTCTACTCGACAATTTCACATTATCCGTCACTTCCGTCATCAGAAATGTCGATTTCTTCTTCGGGTCCAAACCCAGCCTCTTCAGCAACGCAATGAAATCCTTCGTTTTCGGCTTTTCGAATTTATCATCAAAATCCTCAACCACAATCGTGCTCTCAACCGCACTAGCAATGGCGGTGGAAATAGCAAGCCGTTTCTCCTTCTTATTGATCTTGATGGACCAATCCTTCGGCTTGGGCCCAAAGATAACCCCACCGCCGGGCCTAAGCGGCGTCCGCTGAGAACCACGGCGGGCGCGGCCGGTACTCTTCTGAGCGTAGGGCTTCGCGCCACCGCCGCGGACTTCGGCGCGGGTGAGGGTAGAAGCAGTGCCGCGGCGACGGTTGGTGAGGTCGGTGGTGATACCGCGGTGGACCACGGCTCGCGCGGTTTCCGGCGGGGCGGACTTTAGGTTGAGAGTGGTGGAGCCCACTTGGGTTCCATCGAAGGAGAGGATTGGGATTGCGGTTAGCTCTGAAGTGATGGCGGTGGAGGCGCGCAGTTTGGGGTGGGGTTTCGGGAAATGTAGGGTTTTAGGAGATGGATTTGGAGTGGAGAGGAAGATAGAGGAGGAAAAGAAGGAGATTGATGAAGATGGTGCAGCTGCCATTGTTGCTGCAGAGAGAGAGAAGATAGAGATTGTTATCCTTGTTATCCTATCGGAGTGGGGGTGGATGACATTTCGATGGGTAAAATGCGCTTTATGTGTTATTTTACTTGAAGTCGTCAATAAGTTATTGAGTGAATTTCGATTTCGATTTCCACGATTTTGGATTGGATTTGCTCCGTTTCGTATTTATCACAAGGGTTTTAAAAAAAAATGATAAAACGAAAAATTCATCTGAATTTTGAAATAGTCCGTATGAGTAACTATTCTATTTCAAAATATATGATTTGTTATTATATTTTTTGGTGGAAATTTTGGAGTTTGATACTGGAAATACTTTTTACATTTCTTAACATAATGGTTTATTTGGGAAGAAAATGATTATGTAATTTACACATTTTAGTTTAATGTTGATATGAGATTTATTGGATATTTTTAAAATAACTAATACATTTTATTTTATTTTTAAAAGACAGTTAGATTGTTGGATTTTTTATTAATGTGCTTTTTTTAAAAAGATTTTTAATGTGGTATACCGTATATGTAACATATGGAGACACTATGAAGATGACGTGGAATTTCCTGGTAAATGGGCGCTTAGTTGCACGCTTTAGATTGGGTGAAGAGGTTGTTATCTGTCTTAATGGGCTTAACTGCATTTATTTATGTTAAAAATACCCAACTGTTAGGCCCAATAAGAAAGCTTTTAGGATTTCATCTCAATTTCCAAATTTCAGAAAAATGATTTTATATTCATTATCTTTGTAAAAATTTATTTATCCAAAATTTGTTACCAATTAATGATGATTTGGTTCAAATTACTATATTGAAATATATATTTCACCTCAAATAGTTTGAGTTAAAATTAAATATATTTCCCGGTAAAATATTAAGTTGCACAAGGTTGAAGAAAAAAAAAATTACAAACAAATATTTTTACAAATATAAGTAATCTAAACACTCAATAGACAAAAACGTCCTCTCTATTTGTGTGTATGTATTAATTAATGTAGAAAATTGTTTCTACAATAAGAATAGATCGTGAAGTACTCTTGCACGACTACCTCAATCACTAATCCTCAATCACTAATTCTAATTCGTAAGACAAAATTCTATATTCATGATTCATACAAATGTTCGTAATCAATAAAAAGACACATAGTCTGATTCAATTTTACGAATTAAGATTAATGAGACTATTACATACAATCTTTATCAATCCAAAATCCGTTGATTCTTACATACTTACATTTATTATTCTTATACAAATATAATATTGAATATAATTATTCCAATGTAACATTGACAAAATGTTATTAATTAGGTATCATCCAAAAATAGTATTATGAATCTAGGTTAGGTAGGTAGATTGATCCACCATCCCTTATTTCAAGGATAATTATGTGTTATGTAGGGTCAAAACACATTTCCTCTACCCTATAATAGACATGAAACTCATGAAATTATCATATGCTTTGAGCTGCCATATTTTTTACTTGTGAGTTTTCAATCATAGTCTTGTCTCCACATATATATATCCAATCTAGTATTCTATAAATGTGCCCCTGCACTTATAGTCATCACATGCCTTGTTTGTTCTTGAGAATTTACATTATTATAAATTTTAATTTGACATGAAACTATTATTTTATGATTATAAAGTTATGAAAGAAATCTCATTATCTATAATTTAACGTGTTATCATGAATTTATATGTGGATTGATCATTTGTCTTTAACTTATTCATTTATTGTATAACTTCTATTGAAAATTCATCTTTAATATTAGCAAAAACAAAAAGTAGCATTGTGGTCATTTTATACTCATAATTATAATCTTAATATATATAAAAGTAATTAAGACCAAAAGTGCCACATGTCAAGCTCACAATCTTTCTCATTAATTAACCCTTTACAATAAAATCTTTAATAAATGAAATTTTAAATACAATAGTCTTTAATATGGCTAATTAATGACTTTAAATTCATATTTACAAGAATCATTACTAAATAATATAAGAATTTTAGTTAGATTTGTTAAAATAGCAATACTTTAAATATAGAAATTATTTATACGTATGAATTTGTTTAAATTAAAAAAATTGATAAAAATATAAATAAATGAAAGAAACCCATAAAATTTGTTTTTTCTAGATAAATAATATTTTCAAATTTTATTAAGTTCAATTTTTTTTTTTAAATCCGATGTATTACACAGGACTTATACTAATTACTTAATATATTACAATTTGTGTGAATCAACGTTACGGCAGATAAACTGAGAAAATGAATATAATATTTCAGTAATATCCAAATTAGAATATATATATATATATATATGAGTATATATAATCAATAGATAAATTAAAATGGGTATAATATTTAATTTTGTTAGATTGAGTCTGATCTGAAACGTCAAGTCAAATTGGTAAACATGAACATCAATAGAAAAAACAAAGAGTGGACAATTGTTAGAGCCATCAACATTTTATTTCAATACCAAAAATGTATCTTGAAATTCAATATCCTACTCCTCCATGTTAGATCCTCCTTTTCTCTCTCAACTAGACAACACTCGCAATATATGGATCTAGAGCTGGGCAAAATATCGAAAATTTTGGTATACCGCATATATCATATCAAAAAATATCGAAAATATCGAAAAATTCGATATACCGAAATTTTCGATACGGTATCAGTATAACGATTTAGAATTTCGGTATTTCAATATATACCGAAATATAATAATAATAATAATAATAATAATAATAATAATAATAATAATAATAATTATTATTATTATTATTATTATTATTATTATTATTATATTTTGGTAAATTTTGGTATGGTATAACGGTAAATTTTGGTATACTGAAAAATTTGATATATCGAAATTCGGTATACCAAAAATTTCGGTACGATATGTTTTTTGACATACTGAAAATTTCGATACGGTATATAGTATGGTAAAAAAAAAATTGATATACCGTACCGAACCAGCCCTATATGAATCCTATATTTTGTTTTTTCTTTTATATATATATTACTTCCTCATTTCAAAATAAATATTATTTTATCAGAAAAAAATTGTCCCAAAATATATGTCATTTTAGGATTTCAAGACATATTTACTAATAATTTACCAAAACTTCATACCAAATTAAAGAGGGTTGTCAAGATCAAAGAGAAAAAACTTCTACAATAACTATACTTAAATAGGGATAAATTAGTTTTTATATCATATTTTTTAATTTGTATAAAATATCTGAAACAACATTTCTTTTAAAATGTATCGAAGCTTAAGATAATAAAAAAAAAAAAATGCTGTATTTTTTAGATTGGATTTCATATTCAAATAAACCTCGCAAAAAAATGGATTTTTTGGTCATGGACCTAACAAAAGAAAAATTGGGATAGGATCCTAAAGGATCTCCCCCCTCAAAATCGGACGTGAAGTAATTAAGTTATTGAAATATCTTCACGTCACATATAATATATATATATATATATATATATATATATATATATATATATATATATATATATATCTCTCTAAAAAATAGTACATTTAACTCTCCATTAATAAAACCAAATACACATGTTTGTCGCAATCTAACCATTGAAATATGTAATGTATCACTTCCCCAAGATACAAAAGTTTAATATTTTTTATGTGGACCATCATATGACCTTCGTAAAATAATATTTAATAAATTAATAGCATTAATAAAATTAATAATTTGTTTGGTTTTAATTTGGGATCTGTTTAAATTTGGACATCAATCAATTAAATAATAAGATAAAAAAAATTTGGAAATTCTAATATATATTTAAGGTCCTGACGAAATTATAAATTAATAATTATTAAAAAATTCTCAAATATATATATATATATATATATATTATCCACTTAAACATTTTAAGACAATTTAGTAAAATATGAATCTACCGTTACTTGCTTTTTGTTGAACTTCAAATCCGTATTGATCTCATCTTTAAATCTCCCAATTGCACTCAAAGTTGTGGCATTGTCTTCTCGTATTGCAATAAAAAGTTATGAAGAGTTGTTGTCACTTGCAATGCCTCTTTTCGAGTGATCGGTTGCAAAGCTATTGAATCATCATTTGCTTTATCATCTACTGGATTTTTGAAGGTTAGTTATGTATATATGTTAAAACCTCTCTAAATTAATAAAATTCTTTAATCCCAACAATATTAATTTATAGAGGTTTTACTGTAGTGTTTTTTTTTTTTTAATTTTTTTTTTAGAGGCCATTATAAATTAAATCCACTCGAAATCTTGATTGCACGATCATAAAAATATAAGAATTGAAATAGAAAATAAAAGCTTAATTAGGACTCAAAATGAGTAGGTGTGCTCCACACACTTTTGCCATTTCTTCTAATGCCGAAAGGTCGAAATGTTGCAAATAACACTTTTAGAAGGATCACAAACAAATTGTTAAAATATTATAGAGAGATTCCCATTTTTCTCTTTTCACCCTTCTTTTACATATCTTTTCTTTTCCAACTTTTTGTGGAATAGTTTTCATATTTTTTTCCTTTAATTTAAACTTGTCCAAGTTTAGTTCCTATTATTTGGTAATAAATTTCCATAATTAAGTAGGTCCAAAACTTTTGGATTTCATTACACTTAAGCCGACCTCAGCACTCCCCTCTGTCTACCACCATGTTTAGAAACCACTAGTTTTTATTTGGTTTATGCACTGCTAATTTATCTTCTCGTGTTTTAATCTCGTATTTTATTTTGTTTTAATCTCGTATTTTATTTTATATACACATAAAATATTAGAGTTCATATTTCCTTTTTGATATTATATGTACATGTACTATAACAAGATAATATAACATGCGTAACCAAAACACATCAGTGAATAAATAATCTAGGGAATCTGGAATTTTGGTTCCTTCCCATAAACAATATAGAATATAAAAAAATGAATATTTTAGTATCTTATGCGTTGCAGAAGTGCTAAATCTTGATGTTGCCTTCTAATTGGAGTCTGGCTAATTTGTTTTAATTGTATTATAATTAATTTGTATTTTATTTTATTAATGTATATTATATTTCTAATGCAATTTGATTATAAAACACATGATGTGCTTAATTAAATAAATGGGCACTGAGCAGAAAGGTTGAAGATGTCTTTATTTAGAGTGCATTTAAGTGTATTATACTATAGATATATCTCCATCTTGCTAATTGATTATGTGGCCCTTGGACATAATTGCAACCTCCAATTGGCTAAAGTTGGAATATCCCCAATATGAATCTAAGTAAAAGAATGAAACTTTAAAAAAATATAAATCTAGTCATTTTATTGTTATATATATATATATATATATATATATATCATATTCCAAATATAGAGGATAATTTGTAAGAATATATTTGTATCACGTACAACGAGGTCTCGTCTCAAAATTTTATATATATAGTAATAACACTGCGTTATTATGCTAAACAATAATATATAGTTAGTAAAATTATGATATCTTAACATGGTACAATGATAGGACATGGTTTCATTTTTTTTCCTTTTCTACCTTCAAATTTCTTTGTATTCTAATTCTATATTTAATTTTACCAAGTATAGTATTAATGTTATTACTATATACATAAATGTACTCATAAGATAAAATACAAGATTAAAACATGACCGTCATTTAACATTTGTTGTAAGAATGTGCAATGTTGGATTAGATATTGTGACAATATGTTGAGATGTTTTGAGTTTGGTATATATGTAGAATTAGTATTGTGGGAGTCCATGTTTGTATGATGAGGAACAATGAGGAAGGAGCATATACACCATGGGTCATTTGGTCTCAATTCATTCATCATAATCTTAACTTGTCGTATGTTATATTTTATATTTCATCTACATTTCGTTGATTTCAATACATATCACATGTTAATTAGCAATGTCAAGTAATATATGTGATGTATGGTGAATATTTTGAAATATAATTCAGATGAAATATTGTAGAGATTTTCATGCGACATATTTAAAAATAAAAACTAATCATTAATTAATTAATTTTTAAAATATATGATAAGTTGAATAGGGTAGAATTTGCCAGAAATGGGAAGCTACAAGTGTGAACAAGTTAATTAGGGTGTCAAAATCTTACAAGAGATCAAATGACACCACAATTGGATGTGATTATTATTACTTATTACAGTTATATGCTTTCACAACAAACAACATGCATTTCTTTTCTTGTCTCTTTATGACATCACCTAAAGTACTTAAATAAAATTGGAGGCATCTCTCTACCTCTTTCTTGCTTTTTCAGATTTGATTATAAGGTTCTCTAAATTATTTTGTTAATTAATCAATCATAGATTACACACCTTTAACATCACAATTTCGAACAACTTTATCACAATTTGCATTAGAAACAACAAAAAGGGACAGAAATATATATCCAATCGTTAATTTCACTTTGTACCCTACTTTCATAGTGTGTACAAGTGACTTTGCAAAAGAGTGTGTGCACATTTATTTGTAATATTATATATTGAGTAAAAATTTACAAAATTACAGTTATCATAATTATCATTTTTTTCACAAATTGAGGAGACATTTAAATTTTTGGCAGAAATTTTCATATGACACGTCACATCGTTTCCAAAATTTTCATCAATATTTATGATTTCAACATATAATCTCTCATGAAATTATGTAAATTTAGTACCATATCGCCACCTCATAATATGGTGGACCAAAAAATGTCATTTCATCAATGTAATTTTCTCGACGTTTAATTTTAAAATTTAATGTTTATTATTATATTTTCCGCAGTAAGTTATTCTTCAACACACTTCTATTTAAGCCCATCATCATTTCAGCTTATCTCACACTAAAGCTCTCTCTCTCTCTCTCTCTGTGTGGAATGTCAGGGAAAGGCAGGCAGAATTCTAAGAAAGCGGTTAACGATAATGGGAACAGATCAAAAGGCTGCACCAAAAGCTGCGATTTCGGGCGGTGGGAATTCATTTCGCCGGTGAGATATCTCAAACATGTTGGCGGCAAAGTGGCGGCGGTGGTGGTGCGAATAACAGCTAGGGTGGCGGCGCCGCCCATCTGTAACCGGAATAATCAGCCTCCGCCGAAGACGACGAGCGTGGCGCCGGTTGATTCTCAAAGAGCAGAAGCCATTCATGATTGCATAAACTTCATTAATTCTTCTTCTTCTTTGCCCAGATCTAATTCTGTTGCTCGTTAATTAATTACTACTATTTCACTACTTCCCATCATGTATCTATATTCAATCTTTCTTCTTAATTAATCTCCAAAAGAATAAGTAGCTAATTCAGGTTCTCTATTATTTATGGCTTAATTTTTATTTTATTTTTTATAATTAGTATGACGCTTACGTCTAACTAATTTGAAACGATGATATGACATGTAGATTAGGGAACGTTTCTCAATAAATTTGTTTTCTTTGTATCTTCAGGTGTTCAACACGTTGCATCAACAATTCGATTAACCTTCAAGTTGTACTTAATTGTAATTTTCAAATGTTGGTTCTCATATTTTATTTATATCCAAAAAAATCTAATTCTACATTTTTTTTTTAATTTGGTTACTCAAACAAAATTATTAGTTAGTGTAATATATCATCATTGTTATTATTCGAATTAAAGTTATATTAAAATTTTAAAAACAAAGGTAAAGGTGAAGGAACGGGCCATTTGAATCGTGCAATCTATATATCTATATATAATAATAAAATCACCAAAATGAACTTTCCAAAAATGGTAAAATCCCACCGAAAGTCAAAAAGTCCACATTTTCATTTTTGTTATTTTCCAAATATTATATAATATATATATATTGTTTATATATATTTTTTTTAAAATATTGTTATGGAATTTCCTTGAAAAAATCCATTGTTTAAGTATAAAGATTACACGTTTGCATCCATTGTTTAAATCTTGTATATATAATCTCAATATTTAAGGATAAGAATTGCAACAATCATCTCAAAAAATAGGATTATGTTATTTAGTTTTTACAAAATAAAAAATGTTTGAGACATCAAAATGGTGAAAATTATGATATATGTCATATATCCTAAAATATGAAAGATCAAAATTAATCAAAAGTGGAGACTTTATTCAATATGTTATTGGCAACAAAATATAGAATATTGATAGAACAAGGATATTGATATATATACTATAGTTTTAACAAAAAAAATTGAATATTTATTTCATAAATGTGATTTTAGATCACAATGAATATAAAATTGATAATCAATTTAATTCATTTTTTTTAAATTACAATTTAATTCATTTAATCCCCACTTTTAAAATTAGTAAAAAAAAATCATGATGCTAACAAATTATTACGATTTGAATCACATTTAAATAATTTTGAGATCACAACTTTAACATTTACATAAATATTAGGACTTTAATATATTATTGCAATTTGACTTTTAATTTAACACACGAATTTACTTGACACGTGAACTTGAATCGTTGGAGAATATAAATGTGCTTTCGAATTGCAATAGTGAGTTAAAATCATAATCATTATTATTTTTTTAAAATTCAAAAGGTCATGATTAAATTGCAAGTTTGTAAAAATGTAATGATTTGTATGCTAAATTTAAATAGTTGTGATTAAATTGCAATTTTGAAAAAAGTATTTTTTTTAATCTTAAAAAATCTAATACAAAATTGTTGATAATAAATTAATACATATACACTATATTTTTATAATATAATTTTTATTTAATTAGATTTATAACCCATACATCACACGAACCTGATAATAGTTGGATCCAAAATCAAAACCAAGATCATGTATAACACAATTCGATTCAATTTTATCTGTCAACATTTTTTACAATAGTTCACATCATCTAAATACCTGTACTTCTATCCCATTATTTATGGCATCATTGGTATAAGTGAATGGAATTGAAGATGAATGGAATGAATTAAGAAATTGAATGCAAATATGAATGGAATAGTATAAGAATAATAATTTCTATGATTGGTATTGACTAGGAATATAATAGTCATTTCTTAATTAATGCCATTCTCACGATTGATATATTGAAATAAAAGGGGGTATATATCTGAATTCTTCTTAAATGATCAAAATGTCCTTACATAATTAAATCAAAATTTTATTTTATTTTATACAATTCAGTTGCAATTTTTTTCCTACAATTTTATTTTATATTATTGTGAAATCAAAATTTAACCATCACATTGTGGGATATTGTATGATATAATTTGTTTTATATTTAATAAAATTATTCTTTAATCTAATTTTCAAGATATTATATAATTTTTTTTATTTCTTTAAGTAAACAAAAGACTAAAAAACACATTAAAGAAATTATGGTACAAGAGCTAAACTATAATATAAAATTAATATCAAAAAGAATTCCATCATTTAAACGATGCACATGAATCTTTGCATAACATCATTCGCAACAAAGTTGACTTATAAATATTTAATAACAACTAAAACTGTTTATTTAAAATTCAATATAGTCAACATATATTCTCAAACATCACCATTTAAAATAACATCATTTAAAATATTTTCTCCTCTCATAATAGTTATACTGATATGTTGGCCTTAAGTTGATAGACTTAATACGATATTCAAAATATCTAATACTAACAATTCAAAACTAATTCACTAATTGCATTATATTCAACCAAAATGATATCATTACAATATTATTCTTTCTCCTCGTCAAACTCAATCTTGCCATAATTGCAATTTTAATAATAGAGTAAGATAAACCAACTTTCAAACATGTAAATTAAACCAAAATGTTTTTTATAAAAATTAAGGATATTATATTTATATATACAAAATATAATAGGTGATCAAGTTGTCATCTAGTTACTACCCATCTAAAGATAATATATATAAGCATAAGTAAAATATTACTTCAGAATGAGTAAAAAATCTAACATAAAAAATCAATAAATAAATTAAATAGATCAACTTCTTCATCTAATTGTTGCATAAATTTTTCCAACAACAAATTACGACAATAGGCAAAAGAAAAAAAAAAAATTTCCAACAATAAGAATAATAAAAATTACTGCACATATATATCATAAATGGGTAAAAACATTCAAATATAAAATAAATAAATAAATTATGAAAATTTATACAAACAATCTTGATGGGTAAAAACATTCAAACATAAAAAATAACAGAATTTATAAAAACATACCTATAAGAATACTTGAACACGTAAGAATGAATTTCACATATTCAGATTTTTGGGAAAACACGATTGTAGGTTTATAACAAGTTTTGCATTGTTGTCGGACAATGTTGTCATAATAAAAAATAAGTAGGGATATTTTTGCTAAAAATAAATATATAATTGATTTGTTGAAGAGTGAGAATACATAATACTAGGGGATGAATGGAATGGTCATGCATATATATTTGGGAATAGCCATTCCCAAAAGAATTAGTATTCTTATTCCTAAAATATACCAATCATAAGATTTGGAATGGATTTGGAAATAATCATTTCATTCCTAATCTATTCATACATATCAATCATGTCATTAGAGTTTTTGGATAAACATCAATTTTAGGATATTAAAAGTATGTTGTTAGCATGAAATGTGCTTGAGACCTGCACAAACGTTTGAATGTTTTGATATAGACATATTACGAATTAAAAATAAATTATTGAACATTTTGATATGGACATGTTAGAATAAAATATGCGCAACAATAGATGCCATATACAGTACCATAATATGATATGATCATTCATAATTGATAACTAATTAAATATGGAGGTTATAATATCTAGAGAATTTGAAAAATAATTACAATTATTTTTTAATCATAAGAAAGTAAAATTACTTAAAATGTCTCTAAACATAAGATTAATGTGAAATCGTCTCACTATCAAATCCACAATTCAAAATTTACAAAAGAGAGATTATTTGGTGAAAATAATTTTGAAATATAAGTAGTGAAACTAGTGATTAAAAGACCATCTCCATATTAAGCCTATTGCATGTCGGTATGAATTACGATAGGTAAAAATTGGCTGTCAAATTTGTTAATTTTTTTTGTGTGTGTGAATATACAAATATATAATCAATGATTTATTTGTTTATTTTTAAGTAATTAGATATTTGGACAACAGAACTAGGAAAAGAGTAAGGGACGTGTAGGTAGGTACATATAGTGGTCCATATCATTGATTTTATTGTGTTTGTTTTTTTGAATGTACGATTTAATTACAACCAATATAAAAATTTTAATGCATTGTCATAGATGGTTGGATGTGAATGTACCTAGCTAGCTATTACCTTTAGTTTGTCTTCCACATTTTAACTCATCAACATTCATTTATTGCAAACGACAATGGGCACAATCATAAGATAATTAAAAGGTGTCATGCAATTGGGCTAGGTCCATCCCTACTTACTCAAAATGTTGTGTACCAATTTCACGATTCATACGATTCATATAATGTGGTCGGTAAAATGATCTTATATAAGAACAATGCTTCAGCATCTAGTCAAGATTTTCAATTTTGAATATATCATGACAAAACTTTCATAATCATTTACATCTCTCTTTAAAATTTATTCTTTTTTATCCAATGTGAACATATTTTAATATATCAATTACTGATGTATCACAAATACAACATAATCATTAGTTTCAAATAACAAAATTTAAAAAGATAAGATCTTTTGTACATCAATGTTGTTTGGTATATTAAGACATTTTCATGATGGCATGTGATCATTATTTATTTTTCCTTTCTTTAAGAAATATTTTTAGATAATATTGATTTATCTATATTCATAATATAAAAGCAATGAAAATAAGAGAAATTTGAGGTAAGGATAGATTGTAGAAATGAATAAAGTTTAAAGAAATTAAATAGGTAAGTTCAAAATTAAGAATTTTTTTAAAATTGGGATTAGGGATAAACTATGAGGAAAACTGATAAAATAGTTAAAACGACACTTAATTTGAAATAAAAATAAATTTTAAAAAGAACAATTATTTTGAATCAGATGAAGTATCATTTAAAATGTGGGTTATTCACTAAGAAACTCTTTATTATCATAAAAAATGTTAAACTCGTCTTCTTTTACATCACACGTCACATATAATTTCAATATTTAATTAGCCGAGAGTAATTTATATTTCAATAAAAGGTAGTAAAGAAAATTACTTACGAGATTAAAATTAGAGGCCTCAAATTACATTATATAGTCCACAGATTATTTTCTTGAATCTATGTTCTAACAATATAATAGAAACCAGTTTCAAAGCCATTTATAAGGTTTGAAAGCTTCAAATAATTAATTAATGACCACCAAACATTAGCACTAAACGAGGGAAAAAAAGGAAAGAAAGAAAAACTAGCGAAGATAGTCATTAAGGGTTGTAAGAAGATTCTGAAGGCTTCTTAAAGAAGACTGAGTCCAAATTCTCAACTCGGGCCAACAACTCAGTGAAAAATAATATAACTTGTGCAACAGCAACAAACAAATTAAAGATAGTACACACTCTTTGCCAAACAGTAACTAGCTGGCTGTTGTTAGGTGTATTGGTAGATGAGATTCTTGCTTGCTCAAACATAGTAATTTGCCTTAATTGTTGTCTCCTCCCATATACTACTTTCATCTTCTTTTCCTTATATTATAATTACAGTCTTACTCACCCACCCATAGTATGTGCTCATGATTGATGTGTCAAGAATCTAAAGTTTTTCTCCTATCGTATGTGCCCATGATTGATGTGTTAAGAATCTAAAGTTTTTCTATTATAAATTTTTTTTAATGAGTTTGGGGGAGTGGAAGGGAAGGAAACAATAGGAACTAGAAAACTTGCATGATTCGGGTTCGAACCCTAATCATCACAATTTGCACATTTATAAAGGTAGGATACCACTTGAGCTAGAAGGCTCGTGATACATTTTCTATTATAATTAATAATTTAAATGAACTATCAAAATTACCTAATATTAAGATCATTCTTATCTAGCTATATGTACTTCAATTGTTTGAAAATAAATAGTATCGTTTTGGACTTTTTTTTTTTTTTTGCATATATTAAGGAATATAAAAATTGGACAAATATACCCTTAACTAACAACGAATTTATGATTCACGATTGGAAAGAGAATCAAATTAATTACATAAAAGGTATCATATTAAATCCCTAAATTTTAGCTTAAGGAATATTAATAGAGATAATTTGAGAATAAAATTGTATAAAAGTCTAAAATGACACTTATTATGAAATGAAATTTAGGCCACAAAACGATGTTATTAATAGTTATTACAAGTGATGTTTGTAGAATCAGACAAGTCGGTAGTTTAACTAGAAATCGACCATTGATCAGATCTAGTGAAGGAAAAAAATTGGAAATTTAAATTTAAAAAAAAAAAAAGGAAACAAAATATTTTAAGTATATAATTAAAATTTTGGATATGGGAAAGAAAGTTATTTTTTTTAAATTATTGTGTTATATACTTATATATATATATACAAAATATAATGCATATTAAAATGAGACAATACTGAATTGCTCATTGGATTTGGTTCATTTTGTAGCAGACTGAGACTCATATGTGGCAAAGGTTGCGAGTTGCCTGTCCAAATGCATCTTACATCAACAAAAATGTCAAAAGAAAGTCTTCTTCTATTTTGAAATGCAAAATTGAAAACATAGTGTTTATAAAGGTGTGTCAAACCTACCATTTGACCATAATTGGTTATAAATTCCACAAACATGAGTACAAGGTTTGACTCTAATTAAGTGATTTTTATTTACCACTTTAAGTAATTAATTAGATGCAATTAGTATTAGTAAATAAAAAGTACCGATGGACAATAAATAATTGAAAATCAAAACAGTTTTTACAAACATGACTGAAACACAAGTGTTTTTCCCAAGTAATTTAAAGAAATAAATAACTATTTTTTAATTTCCTTAATATATTATATCTATTTAAATTTATGATTTATCAATAATATATATATATACACACTAGTATAAGGTATGTGCATTACACGGGTTTAAATAAATTCAGTGAAATTAAAAAAAAATTAATACTTATCTAAGTTAATGTTAAATATAATTTATTTTTGATTAAGACATTCTTTAACTATTGAAATATATGTTGCATATTTATAGGAACATAAATAAGTTTGTATATAATTTTATTTTGAAGAAAATAAATGTTGTTTTGTCTAAAGTTTAATTTGTATCAATGTACAAATTTAAATAATTTCTATATTCAAAAATTGTGTTTACATTTTTTAAACAAAATTGCAAAGTTTTTTAAATTAAAAATATTATAATCAAAATTTATCTATTATTTTATATTTTTTTGTAATCAATCCTAATTTTTTTTTCCTTCTTATATTTCTTATATTTAAAGTCATTTAATAGTCCAACATTTCATAGTCATTGCATTATCATTTTTTTAATTTATAATTAAACATAAAAATGAAGAAAATAACATTAAATGTGAGACAATTATTGGTTTGCCACATGTCCCTAGTGGTCATAATTTTATCTATATAAAGATATTATCAAAACACAGGTTGACTGAAAATGGAATGAAGAATATTTTTTCACCCAATCTGGATCTACTAAATCTTGAAATATTATTATTTTTATGATAATAATATCAAAAAACCTTTTGAAGTTAAGGCATATACTAAAGTGATTATATTAGATAATACAATTTCCCTTAAATATACTGTTTTCATTTGGTACTTTTCCTAATTAAAAAGGATAATATTCACATAAAACAAATTTAATTTAAGATTTATATTCTTTTTCCTATTTTAGAATAACAATTAACTGCATATATTTAACAAATTTATTTTTCATTTTTCATATCTCATAATGTGATCTTGGGCTTTCAGACTTCAACTAGTTAAAGTACAAGGGAAAAAAACATTGTTATGTGTCTACAGCGCCTCATTCAAGAATATGAAGCAAATACAAATATAATTTTTTATTGTTACGAGAATTATAGATGTTATAGTATTTGTTTATAATGAAAATTAGCATGAACTTCACATTAATTTACATGAATCATGATAAGATATGTAGCTTTTATGCTCATGGATTATTTTGTTTGTATATATGAGCTATTTATTAATTAATTAGGAATGAGATGAACCCAATCTGTTTTTTTTAAAATAAAGAAGAAAAAATATAAAGGATGATTTTTTTTTTTTTTTCGAGTTACACAATCAGGGGTGGAGACTCGAATCCAAACAAAAACTATAAGGGATGGTTTTTTTTTTTTTTTTTTGAGTTACACAATTGAAGATGAGGGGATTCAAAACTCAAGATCATGCTCGAATTGAGAGATGTACGTATCATTAGACTAAATTTATAAAACGATTTTAAAAATATTATAATTTTTAAATAGGATGATCTTTTAGCCACGTACCCATTATGAAATTACAATTGTTTTCCATCAACTTTTATAAATAAAAAAGGAAAAAAAAACAATATTTTTTACCAATGCTACTTACCAAATATCCTTACTGATTAAAGGGTCTTGCTGGCCACTTTTCAGTTGATCTGCCCTGTTATATTGCACAGTATGCAATTTAGTTTTATATTCTGTAGTATATAATATAAATTAGGGATATATTATTTCATCTATATAATAAATATAATTCACTAATTCCTTTTCCATCCATCGCAAGTATATATAGTCAATTTTCTTATTATAAAGGATATAATGTCTTAGAAAGTATCTTTATTTAAATCTATGGAAAATGAATGGGTGGCCTTTGGAGAATATCATTATTTGTCATTAATGTTTTTTTTAAGTAAATAAATTAGTGTATTAAAGAAAACTTGAGTATTTATGAAACTTGACATTAAATATGTTTTCCTAATCTATGTAAATAATGAAACTTGACTATTTATATGGAACAGAAAGAGTATATAATTGTTGCATGTGCGTAAGGTTGAAAGGGTTACTTTAATTTTCACAGTCAAAATGTTGATGGAAAAATGTGGTTTTTACTTTTATCCTTATATCTGAAAAAGTAAATTAGATATCTCACATGACTATTTGGGCTATTTTCACTTTAAAATAGAGGTGGTCTCTCTCAAATGTAATGTACTAAGGGGCATAATATGTGTAATTATTTTCATTAATCTCACTCCAAAAAAAAAAATTACCGAAACTCTACATAATAGTCAAAAAATATATCGGTTGATTTTTTAACATATTTGATTTCTTATTGAACTTGATCCCTTAATTTCGAATTTATCAATTAAAAGTATTGTTTACGATAATGGCCTTTTTTCATATAAATTTGAGGAGGCGAATTCACATTATCTAGGATGAACAATAAATGCTTCGAAGCAAAAAAAAAAAAAAAACCCACAATCAACTAAGAGCGCTTTCTTATCAAAATAGAAAAAAATGTAAATATAAACAAAAGAATTCTTTTTTTAACATGAATCCATTATATATGGATATATTGTATAATTTCATAAAAATAAATAATTCCGTGTAATTTGAATCCATCTTCATGAATTCGTTGTTATTGCTCAAAGGAGCAATAATTGGTAGGGATGACATGATTTGAACCCATTCCCATATTTTCCCCTCTATTCTAGATTTATAAAATATTTTGTATAGTGGATTATAGCGCTACTATGTACCTGATATAAAAAAGGATGGTTATTCTATTTTTATAATAAGATTATTTTTTGATTTTTTTTCTTCTTTGTATTATAATTCAATTAAAAAAAATTGAGTTGCTCGAATCTATAATTTCGATGAAATTGGAATAATTCCCCTCGTTGGTATACTACTACATCAAATTAGGTTGAACTATTTCTTATTGATTCCTAGAGTTTAAGAAATTGAGGAAAAAAAAAATATATAGAAACACACGTGTGCATGCCATGTTCTTCTGGTCCTATTATCAAACCAAACAGCGACCTCTTCTTCTTCTTCATTCTCAACAACTCTCTCCTAATTCTCTTCTCCCAATTCTCTCTCTTAAACATGCAATGCAGTGTATATATGTCTTTCATTCTCACTCATCATCTCTTCATTCACTTCATGCAATGGATTCTCTACTTCTTCTCCTCACCATCACTGCTGCCACGTCAGCCTATCTCCTATGGTTTTATCTCCTTGCAAGAACCCTCACCGGCCCGAATGTCTGGCCGCTCGTCGGCAGCCTCCCCCACCTTTTCTTGAACCGCCGCCGCATCCACGACTGGATCGCCGGCAACCTCCACGCCACCGGAGGCGCCGCCACCTACCAAACGTGCACCATCGCCATCCCCTTCTTCGCACGTAAACAAGGCTTCTACACAGTCACGTGCCACCCCAAGAACATCGAACACATTCTCCGAACCCGGTTCGATAATTACCCGAAGGGTCCCACGTGGCAGACCGCCTTTCACGACCTGCTAGGTCAAGGCATATTCAACAGCGATGGTCAAACCTGGCTTTTGCAAAGAAAAACCGCTGCTCTCGAGTTCACTACACGAACCCTAAGACAGGCCATGGCCCGGTGGGTAAACCGGACCATCCGAACCCGGCTCTGGATCATTCTAGACAAAGCCGCTAAAAATGAGCGCCACGTGGACCTTCAAGAGCTGTTGCTTCGATTAACGTTTGATAACATATGTGGCCTTACTTTTGGAAAAGATCCCGAGACTTTATCCCCTGATCTGCCGGAAAATCCGTTCGCCGTCGCGTTCGACTCTGCAACTGAAGCGACTCTGCAGAGACTGCTCTATCCAGGGTTTCTATGGCGGTTGAAGAAGATTCTCGACGCCGGAGCTGAAAGAAGGCTCCGGAAAAGCCTGCAGATCGTCGAGGACTACATGTCGGAAGCAGTGAATGCGAGAAAAGAGACGCCATCGGACGATCTGATATCGCGATTCATGAAGAAGAGAGACATCGATGGAAACTTCTTCGAGAGGTCGGTTCTGAAACGCATCGCTCTGAACTTCGTTCTCGCCGGAAGAGATACCTCCTCCGTCGCGCTCAGCTGGTTTTTCTACCTGGTGATGAACACCGCCTCCGTGGAAGAGAGAATCGTCCACGAGATATCGTCTGTGCTGCAGGAGACCCGCGGCGGCGACACTCGAAGGTGGATCGAGGAGCCATTGACGTTCGACGAAGCTGACAGATTGGTTTATCTGAAAGCTGCTCTGGCTGAGACGCTGCGTCTGTATCCGTCGGTGCCGGAGGACTTCAAGTACGTGGTCTCCGACGACGTTCTGCCGGACGGGACGGTGTTGCCGGCGGGTTCGACGGTGACGTACTCGATATACTCGGTTGGAAGGATGAAGAGTATATGGGGAGATGATTGCATGGAGTTTAAGCCGGAGAGATGGCTCTCGACCGGCGGCGACAGGTTCGAACCGCCCAAGGATGGGTATAAGTTTGTGGCGTTCAACGCCGGGCCGAGGACCTGTTTGGGAAAGGATTTGGCGTACCTGCAGATGAAGTCGGTGGCCTCCGCCGTGCTCCTCCGTTACCGGCTGACGTTGGTGGCGGGCCACCGGGTGGAGCAGAAGATGTCGTTGACTTTGTTCATGAAAAATGGGCTTAAAGTGCATTTGAAGCCTCGTGAGCTGGTTGCGCCGCCGAGAGCCACCGGCGTGACTGCTTAGGCTACGGCGGAGCTTGCCCGGAAAAATGATGCATGCATGAAATTAATGCAACAGCGAAGGGAATGGGATCGGAAGGGTATATTTGTCAGTTGAAATTTGTATTGATTTTAAGAAAGTACAGCTTGTTTATTTGTTTGTGATTACCTGTTTAATTCATATACTCTTTTTTTCTTTTTCTTTTTTGGGATAATTACATATAATTGTTTATTGAATGTATTCACAAGAAATGTTTGAGTTTTCCCACCCAATTTTAATATGCATATGAATTATGATCACTTATCGTTCTCCGAATTTGATTAGAGTGATTTGATTCATGTATCAATTTAACACATTTGTTTTGGCAACTAATTAACAATTTCGTCATAAATCCATTACTAATATATTTCATCAATCATCTTGTCCTATCTACCATTGACACAATAATATGTGTTCATTGTTGAAGCCGTTTTATTTTTCATGCTTTTCCCGAAGGTTTGGAGAAAGCTGCAATCAATAGGATTTCCCTAATCCTCCCTTCCCAAAAGGAAGAGCATGAAATTCTTTTTCCAATAAGAAATTTGAGAAAAAAAATACGAATTCTCGTGATTTGTATCCACGAGTCACTTATAAATTGAAAAGTTGGATAATGAAAATTAAGAGGGGTCATGGAAACAACAGGTTCAAAATCACGATCAATTCCTTTTTCAAATTTGAAATGGGGCGTGGCCAAGTGGTAAGGCAACAGGTTTTGGTACCGCTATTCGAAGGTTCGAATCCTTCCGTCCCAGCGTAGATCCATTTAGTTACAAGAGTAAACATTCAGCCGCAGAAAATAAAGATTTATTAGGACGCTACAAAAATGTGTCAAATATCTAGAATGTATATTTGTTAATTTACTTTTCCATGATTTTATAGGATGAGATCATTTACATCATAGATATCCTATTAGGAGTTGCTTATGATGAACATTTTAACATTTTCGTATATTTCATATTGATATATTATGTAGTTTTAATTTGATGTAGTATATTAATGGAATAAAGATTTTTGATATTGAGATCTGAATAATATATATTTTTAAGACGGGAAGTTTGTGATGTTTTGGATTGGTAATGATGTTAGAGCAAAATTAGTGGTATTGAGTACATGTGTACGTGGTTTTGTATTGTACGGACTATATGATATGTAGTTTTTATGGGTCATGCATTGTGTGGTGTATGTGGTTCGTGCAATGTACAAATTATGTAGTTTTTGTGGGTTATGCATTATGTGCAAGGTGTGTATGGTTTGTGCATATACAAATTGAGTAAAGTATAGTTTTTATGGATCGTGCAATGCACGATTAAGTGTGTAGTTTGTGCATTGCACAAAATATGGATACACACATGTACATAAGTTGATATGTTATGTGAAAATTATAACTCATTTTATTAAGGACATTTCACTCTGTAGCTATAAAATCTGTTTTGTTATATTTTAGCTAGTGTAAAGAAAGAAATTCTTATTCTATTCTCCCAGTTTTGTGATTGTTCTTATATTTTATGCATAATTAATTAGTATCCGGATATTTCTATACATAATAGTTAATTTCGAAAGTTTTAAAATCTAAATTTTTAAGAAGTAAAATAAAATAAAATTGAAAAAACAATTTAAAAAATGTGAGTACCTTGAAAGTTGTAACTATATATATCACTTTACCTATGTGATGGAGTTAGGCCCACATTCACCAGTAAAATTTGGGCTTGTCTATATAAGAAAAGTTGACTTACTTAAGACAAATATAATAACATGGGCCAATATTAGTTTGGGTTAAACACGAACATGAGCCCAGCTCAATGGCCCAAATTAATACAAGCCTTTTTATATTTATTGAGCCTTTTTATATTTATTGAGCCTTTTTATATTTATTGATTCTTGATAAGTAATAAAGACATCGTGTAAATTAAAATGCCTACACAAAACCTATCCTTTTTAATTTTTTAGGAAAACCTCAGATCATTTTGAGTATATTTAATTTTGTGAGACGATGCCTAAAAATAGTATCGAGAATAATGGGAAAATCAACAACAACTCAAATGAAATTTAAAAAGGAAATTGTAATTATACTACTGCGATTTTCATTTTTTTCCTCAAACTACTATGTTTTTTCTGTAAAGAAAGATGCATCAAATAAGTGATATAATTTAGTGATTGTGGGAAGAATTGTTTAATAGCAAAAGTGGAAAGTCTTTTAAAATAAGAAGATATTATTTGGATAAAAAATGATATTTGAGTGTTTAGGGAAAAACTATATTTAATTCGATATTCTAAATTATTGCATGTTTTATGAGGACAGAATTGCACCAAAAAAGTTTAAAATATTTACATATTAAAGTTGCTAGAACAAACCCCGAATAAGCCTTTTGAATTTTAGATTTGAGCAAATAAATTAACTATAAGTTTACAAAATTACTCTTTCAAAATACTCCAAAAATGATTAGTTAAAGCTAAATGATGTAGCATAAAATTGTTACAAAATTTTTCAAGCACTCTCTTAATTCAAAGGGTAAGTACTACTATCAAAATGAAAGTAATGTGTTGGGATTTCAATATATAATTTTTAATGGACAAACTAAATATGTAATAGGAAGTTTGAGTACCTCATTTTCACGATATTTAAGTGAAAATATAGATTATGATTGAGTCTAATTATAGGTGCTGAAAGATAGAGAAACTCTAATGGACCATGCTGCATCGAGAGCTTAAGAACGAAGCTGCTGCAAGAAGCAGATACAGTAATGCAGCAAGTAAGTAGGAACGACAAGCAGCCATGCTACAAGAAAAGGCTACAGGAATACTGTAAGAAAAGATACAGCAGTACTGTATGAAGTTATTACAACAAGGTCAAATTAGAGCAGCACTGTAAAGAACGAACAGCTGCAAGCAGATTTAGGATACAACACGAAGCTTACTGGATAATCAGCCAACAGCGTTTATGACAAACAAAATAAGTATCCTGCAATTCGAGGAAGGATAAATACAGTACGAGGAATGAAGAACCAAACAAGAATAAATAGAGTCGTTTCAGAGAAGATCAAAATTTCAGACACGAAATCAATGCCGAGAGGACACGTGGATTAACGCGCTGCAGAAAGTTACGAGCCGCAATCACCGCATTAAATGCTCTGAAAGGAAAAGTCAAGTCGCATTAAATGCAAGCCATGCCTTCAACGGATATCTTTTTACAAGTATAAATAGAGGACGAGCAACCCTGAAGTTGACTATTGAAACATTTACGTGAAAAAGTCCAAGCATTCAAGCTATATTCTCTCAAGCATACCCTACAGTTTCAGTCACTCGACCTCAGTGAAGTGAACAAAGTTCAAACTGAAAGATCCATCGAATGATTCAGAAGCTCACTTCACTGCACTAGTTGAAAAATAAATTTATATATTTTTAACTTTGTTGCTGTGTGCATAGGTTGTTTAGGTGTCGAACAGTTGATATGATTTATCCTTACTGTTTGTATAGTTGTCTAGTTGATAGGCAATTCCCTGTGTGGGAGTGTGAAACCCTTAGAACTTGCAGTTATTGTGTGTACATTGGGTTCTAGTAGGTGTTAGTTTTGTGAGTTGATAGATTCTCGAGGTAGCGGTAGAGTGGACGTAAAAGGATTACACCACCTTCGAACCACTATAAACCATAAGTGTTTTATTGTTTTTCTTATCTGTATTTTATTTTATATATCTATCTGTCTTAAGCATAAAATATCTTGAAAATGATCATATTTGAAAAAACCAACCTTGTGTCAAAAATATAATTTCTGCTGCGCATAAAAACTTTAAGTTACAACGTACTGCATACTAGTACCAAGGTTCATTTACCCCTTCTGAACCTCGAACACTACTTGGGACCAACATAATGTTTGTGATGATAGAAAAGTTGTTTTCTAACAATGCAGATGACCAATAGAATCAATCTGAGCATATTATTATTCAAATTTGTTTAATTTTTTATAGAATTTTAAATTTTGTGTCTGAACTCATTTGATTATTATATATCAATCAATCATGTTTGAAAAAAATTTAAACATGTCAAACACAAACGGATTTGAATAGTTTACTTTCATTTGTTTTTTTTTTTTTTTTTTTGTTCATGATTTTTTATTTTCTCGTGTTTCAAAATGTTTCAATATTATTAAGGGGATCAAACAAACGAACAGACGAATATCAAATGCAAAGTGAATATATAGGCTCTAAGTTGCAATTTTTAACCAATTCAGTCATGGGGTATTTTTCATTATTATTATTATTATTATTATTATTATTATTATTATTATTATTATTATTATTATTATTATTATTATTATTATTATTATTATTATTATTATTATATGAAATGCCGCTGCAATATTAAATATTTGAAGCAGATCGATCACATGTCGCTTTCATAAACCATGTGCTATTTTTCATATTTTAAACTGTACCCAAAAAAAATCTCTTTTTTTAAAGATAATGCTCACTTTCGACAAAAAGATTTGGTAGAAATATTAGAAAAAATCATAATTATTTATGCAAATAATAAATTTCATAATCACCGATCTAAGACCACTTTGATATCATTTCAGTCTTATTTTCACATTTTTAACATAAATAAAAGCATTCTTGGAATTATTTCTCACCTGAGAACGAAATCGACACCATAAATAACCATAAGTTATAGGTGATTAATGGGTCACCCATATATGGGTTTGACCCTGTCCAGATATATATATTTATTTAATTTATTTTTTTATTGGGTATTATAATTGGTTTTGCATATATTCTCTAATTTTGCAGAACAATATTGAACCAATACATAACATTCTCTTCTTCATAAAACCAGCACTTGGATTATAGTTAGATGTGGATTTCCAACTTGATTTATATCAGAAAACATTGTGTGTAGGTTTTTTATGTTAACAGTGTAAAAAAAACCTAATAATCCAATATATGTTCTTATCTGATATCTGAACGTGTAGTGTAATTAACTTATGTTGACTAAATTAATAAAGTAGAAGAACTGTTATGAAATTAGAATAAAAGTTCCAAATGGAATTAAACTAAATAATTGATAATATTGCTAGATGCCCTTTTGGATGAAGATAGTGATATTCCTTCCAAAAGCCAAAGCCAAGAAAGAAAGCTAGAGTTTGCAAGGATGAGGATAATTAAGTCAATTGTGTCACTGTATGAATTGTAGCATTCGACATTTTTGGAAATGTAGGAGACATGCTCTTCACATCACTTTCCATCATTTCTTGACACCTTTCATCTCTACCTTTTCTGCATAATCTTAACTTATCATCTTCATAAATGGTCGGGATCACGTAGGTCGCTGACTGTCGATTCATATTTGATATTTCATTTTATATTTCACTATATATATTTAATATACGTCATCATTTCATTTGATACTTATAGTGTATGGTGATTGTAGCATATAAGATACTTAATGGAATATATATGATCTCATGTCGCTACAAAGAAGAAATGGACAATTCCCCAAAAAATTGATTTTGAAAAGTTTTCTATCTCAAAATAAGTTATTTTCCTTTTTTTTTTCAGAAAAAATAAATTTTAAAATATAACCAACTGATGTGAATAGCATGATATCTTGTATTCATAGTAAGTGTTTTTTTTGGAGGGAGTGTTTTGTAATTTCACAATTTTATAATTTACATTCGACATAATGAAGTGACACTGGATATTTATTTGAGAATGACTAATAATCTTTTATGTTGTCATTGATTTTGTAGCAAACTGGCCGAGTTTATTACACTATAATTAAGTTTTTGAGCATTAATAGAATCAAAAGTGGTAGAGGTTAGCATATATAATACGAATAGCATCAAATTTTAAATATATACATTACCCAATATTAATTAATTGCAACTTGTTGGGCCTATATGCTCTCCTTAAATCTTCACAAATACAATATTCTTGTTAGATTCGTGTTTTTTTTTTTTTTAAATTACCATGATGGGAGTGCAAATACATTTGTGAATCCTAATTGTCTAAATCAATTCTAATTGATTTTAAATTCAAGTTAACTCTACTTAGCACATAAATTTCAACCAGTGATTCATGATATTGTCCATTTTAAACTACAATTATACATGATTTTGTTTTTAAACTTTCTTGATAGATTTCGTAATAATAGATAGTAAAGATGCTTATTTTATCATTGTGTGTGATTGAAACAATATGTAAAGCTTTATTTGCATTCCAAACAATGAATTAAAATCCAAAAGATAAGAAAACAAAAAAAAAAAAGTAGTTGTTTTAGAGAGGGGGTGTGTCTAGATGATAGAAAAAGAATATGGGATGCTTCCCAATTGGAGTGGCCTAATTAGCTATACTATACTATACACCTCTCGTTTTAATTAATAGCACATTCCGTGTTTGTTCATTGCATGTGCCCGGATCTAAGATTTGTATAATCTGAGTCTTATTTAATCCGGATTAGTGATTTTTTTTTTAATTTTATGTATTGACCTTTATATATAAATTCGGTGCCCTTTATGTAGAAGACTAGTGTTTGTGTGCACCAAGTGTATGGGTCATGATCCATGCAACTGGGCATACGGGTCGGATTCGGTCCGATTTAACCCGGATCCACGCCCTTTTTTTTTTTTTTTAATTTATGTCATAACCTTTATATTATGTTGTAATAGTATAACTTTTATGTACAGATTTCATAACTTTTTCACTGAATGACTTATACTTTTTTCACTATAAAAATTCATGCAATATAACTCAAACCTTTATGTTGTAATAATATAACATTTATATTGTAATAGTATAACCTTTATGTACAGATTTCATAACATTTTCAATAAATAACTTATAGTTTTTTCACTATAAAAATTCAATATAGCCGAAACCTTTATGTTGTAATGATATAACCTTTATACTGTAATACTATAACCTTTATGTACAAATTTCATAACCTTTTCAGTGAATAACTTATACTTTTTTCACTACTCAGCACTGCAAAAGGTTATGTGCATATAACTAAAAGGTTAAGTTCGCTAAACTAAAAGGTTATGTTAATATACAGCAGAAATAGAATTTGAGTTAGGGTTTGGGCTAGGGTTTGGGTGCGTGGGGGCGCGTGAAAGACACTTTTTGGCGGATTGACCCGGTTGCACGGATTTAGGATCCGTGCACCTGGTGTATAGAAACAATTGTGTATGTAGAAATATTGTGACTTTTATGTATAAATGTAACATTTATGCATTGTAACTTAGAAAAAAAAAAGGAAAAATTTCAGTAAAATTTGTACATTGTGACCCTTATGTATATTCATGTGACCTCTATATACAAATATTCATACATTTATATTATATAAAGGTATGAATATTTGTATATAATATAAAAGTATGAATATTTGTATATAAAGGTCACATGAATATACATAAGGGTCATATGAATATAACATAAAGGTATTTATGTACAAATTTTGTTAAAATTCTTCATTTTTTTCTATATTATTGAATATTAAGGTCACAAAATATATACATAAAGGTCACAGAATTTGTACATAAAGATCACTAAATTTATACATAAAGATTTTGGCCTAGAGCAAAAAAAAAAAAATCAAAAACACAAAAATTTAAGTCGATCCGGATTGCATGTACACCAAGTGTACATGAGACACACTCATAATTAAATACCCAATAATTGTTCATGCCTCTTCTAAATATCTCTCTAATCTAATTTGCTTTTTTGTTTTTCATGTTTTCAAATCTTTTGCTATATCTGTTGAAAGTATACCAAATACAAATCTATCGATAAGCACTATTATTTATGTGCAAATAATTGTAAATCTTTATGGAAAATACATTATCATATGTATGGAATATTTCGAAACCCTTTTGTTTTGACACTCTTCTCTATCTCTTTTAGCAGAATTTTTTTTAAATAAAATTATTGATGGCAATAGTTTTCATTTGATCACCATAACTATCATGATGAGAATATGATGCATGAAGCTGATATTACAATTTGCAACTCATATGTGTTAATTAACTGCCTATAATAGTGGAAATTGTAACAGTCATAAGTAGATTTTGTATTTTATCGTTTCATAAATCTCATTCCATGAAATGGGTTCATATGATTTGATCAATCCCACTCAATATCGTCAACTCAAAAATATTACATGATATATATATATATATAAGTTTACATAATAATTTGGCATAATAGTATTATATTATATAAACAAAAAGATTACATAATATTATTTATCAAATTATAATTTCAAAAGTATTACATGATGAGTATAAAAATGTGAATAGTGTTCTTGTGAACCAGTTGCATGTGTAATTGAACACATGTAGATCATCGGTCGATTCGGATCCGCACTAATAAGGGACATATCTATGTGTAATTGAACACGTATAGATCATCAGTCGATTCGGATCCACACTAATTAAGCGACACATCCATTGGTCAAATTAATCACTCGGATCCGCACTGATTTAGGGACACATCCATTGGTCAAATTAATCACATTCATCTGATTAAGAGCCTACATATAGGTTTGGGAATTCTTCATCTCTTTTATTAAAAAAAACTAATATTCTTATTTCGATTGGTCGAATTAATCCAACTAATCTAAAATAAGTAATTACTGACTATATATATTGAAATATTAATATAAAACAGCAATACCCAATTTAATATAACGACATATCTACAGTCTGGCTAAATTTGTATTTAGAGTATCATATGGACATACAAATATGATCATAAATTTTCTATCACACTCCACTTTAGAAACAACAATTCAAAATATTTAAAACAATGGGTAAAAATCACAATAACGAAATTCATAAAATATCATTGATTGTATGTTTTGAATTTACATGCACGACTAAAATTAAAGAAGTAATATGAACTGAAGAAAAACTATTTCTGAATCCTGTAAGTTTTTCGCCGGATAAGAAATTGAGAACTTACTGATTTGGATATATATTTTGGAAATAAGCATAAGTAGAAATTGAAATTATATCATCTCTCTAATCTCTATTAATATGACTAATTGCTGCTTGGTACTTAGAAGGTTCTATATATACTAGGGTTTTTGAAGCTATATTTTCTACCTCATCCCATCTCCCTCTCTCTCTCTCTCTCTCTACAGCTATGCTCCCTACGTTATTTCGGGCATTTCGAAATGAGAAATCAAGGTTATGTTATATATATTAAATAATTTTTAAGTATTTTGGGTTGATTAATATTAATGTGTAATAATGAATGAATATATGGTGTGTTTGGTTGCAGGGCGCAGAAAAGGAGCAAAAAGAGGGAAGAGGAATTCGAAAATGTTGATCAAGTGTATTCTGTGCCAATCCGGTGCAGGAAGGATCAGCTTCCCAAACACACCTCTTTCTCTTTAACACCTTCCCACTACAATATTATTCATCGGTCAGATCACTACTTTTTCTTTTTTTCAAATAATTATTTAAGTTTATGTTCTGAGTATACACTATCGATTCTCCTTGAATATCTGTCTTTCTTTATTTGAATTATAATTTTCATAAATATTTGAACCCACAAGAAATTATGTGTATTCTGTCACTTAATTTTGACACACTTAAATTTATTTTTTAGTAACTCCTCTTTTTTATAACCACTAACTGTTCTTTTTAGGCTTGCTTATAAAAATATCGATTTATCCTTGTTCAAATTCTATTATTATAAATGAATTTTTAATAATCATTTTATATTTCATATAATATGAGGTGAGTAAATTGGGATGGTATTGTAGAATATGAATAAATGTTTCCTAAAATCTTATAATATATATATATATATATATTTTTTTTTTTTTGGGTTTTTAAAAATTGACCGATTCAGTGTTTATTTTTGGACGAAATGAGTATTAATAAGAAATATTTTTGGAGTTAATATCCAAAAAATAGGTTAATTGTCAATTTTACTTGAATGCAAAAAGGTCAATACATTAACTTATAATAATCGCATACACATGCTAATTTAAATTATTGAAGAGCGTTTAAATGATTATTGAGATTCTAATAGCATGATGGGATTAAAATATCATCAGCGTTTGTATCCTGTTAAATCAACATTAATATTGTGTTTTTGTTAATCATGTACATGGCCCAGATCAGATTAATTTTATGGAAATATAGTGATTTCTCTAATTCACACGTATATATAGAAATACCACAAATTATATTTCACAATACACAATAAATTTTTCTTTTAAATAATTGTTTAATTCTTTTCAAAAGAGAGAATTTTGAGTTAATATTTACCGCTGCTTATCTTGTTTCTCAAATTACGTATATATTAGGCTTCATAAATAATAATCTTTTCTTTTCTTTTCTTTTTTTTTTTTTTTTTTTTTGAGAGAGAGATGAGGTGTATAAAATGTCCCTTTCAAGCAAGGTTGGCTGTTGTTAATGGAAGGATGAGTAAATGCATTGATGAAGATATATTGTCCCTCGCTTTGTCCCAAACACTACCTTAATACGATGTATTTTCTTTTATAATTTCATAATAGGGTACATTCAAAAGAGTCATCAACTATTCAATCAATTTTTAATTGCAACATGAATTTTGAGAAATAATAGCATTAATTACAAACTATACAATTCTTTTCAATTGCTACTTTGATCTCATTTTTTCGTATCTAATCATGACGTCATTACAATTATTGAGACATTTTGACGGGATCATCCCAAAATCAATCCACATAATCTCAATTCATCGTCGCCACTACCATAAATTAATGGTGAAATTATCATTTGTTTGTGCCTCCCATCATCGATTTTGAATGATTGTCAAGACGCATCTAACAATGATGATGGCGCTGCAATTAAGTATTGCAATGCATAGTTGATAATGGCATTGAAAATTTTGATAATTTATGATTAACATTGTTGATAGTTTAAAGTTTAGATTGCAATTGAAAATCCACCCATCATTCATAAATTTGTTTTATATTTTTTTGTAATTATAACTCTTTATAATATATATTCCTTTTGTTTATAAAAATAAATTTGTTTTTAATTTTTATACGTCAATCCAATTATTAATTATTTTCCAGGTGACTGCAACCTTATTTGACTGATTTTTATTAACAAACTTCATCTTTCAATTGAGTCATTTCAGTAGTAATTTAATTTTTTTTTATACATCATTAAAGGTGTAGAAAAAGAAAAAATATAGTTGAAAACCTGAAATTACATTTAATATGTTTTCAGAACTTTAGCCCCTATTTACAAACCCTTATATATCACTATGATTTGCTAAGCTGGTAAAATTCTAAACTGTTTTACTAATTAATCTCATAAACTTTTGCTAAGTGTTTGTACTATTATCATGTTTTACTAAACACCTTTGACTTTTAAAATACTCAATATGAATAATTATGGAGATGCAAAGGCCTAGTAAGACAATTTTGTGAATTTAATATGATGGTTTTGAGTATTTTTATATAAATCATAGTAAATTAGTTGTAATAGAAAATAGTTATAATATATGACTCTTACAATGTTTCATATAAATATACTTCACCGAAATATTACCAAATACTACTTTAGTGTATTGATGTTTTATACATTTGTTGTTTTTACATTATATATTTTATTATCTATTTAGGATAAAAGAAAAGATTTGTGATTTTAAAATTATGGGGTAAAATATGGTAAAACATTCTTATAATGAGATTCAAAAATACTATGGTAATACATTGAATTCAACAAACGAAATCTGAAATCTTTGCAGAGGCGGACGAAACCCCAAGAGAATGGCGAGCAAGGTCTCCAATTTCTCCGATCTGATCCAACGTGTCACCGCTTCTTGCCTCCTCCACCCCCTCGCCGGAGTCTCCCGCCCCGAAGACATCTCCGTCACCGACGAAGAGGAGTTCTACGACAACGAGCCGGCGGAGGAGGAGGAAGAGGAGAAGTTTAGGATCAATGCCGATTGGGACGCCGCTGACAACGGTGAGGAGGACCAGCCGCGGAGGGTAGTGGAGCTGGAAATGCTGATGAGTCAGGTGTTCGACGCCGTTTCGGTCATGAAGAGGGCGTACGTTAGTCTTCAGGAGGCGTACTGCCCTTGGGATCCGGATAAAATGCGCGTCGCTGACGTGGCGGTGGTGGCGGAGCTGCGGCGGCTGGGTCTCCTCAGGGAGAGGTTCAGGCGGAGCAACGGCGGTGGAAAGGGCGGGAGGTGGGGGATAGGGGCGGCGACTCTGCGGGAGGTGGTGGCGCCGTACGAGGCGACGGTGGAGGAGCTGAAGAGGGAAGTGAAGACGAAGCATGTGGAGATTGAGAATTTGAAGGAGAAACTTAAAACGGCGACGTCTTTCGATCGGGTGAATGGTAGTAAGTCAAAGGGCAAGTCCAAGAGACGAGTCAGCTGCACCACTCAAGGTTTGTCCCTCAAATGACCAATATACCCTTCACTATTTTTATTCTGAATTCATGGATGTTTTCGTTTGAATTGTGTGATTGAATGATGATGTCATTATACTAGCCTAAATTGATGTGGAAAATACAAGACAATATCACTTGAAGCTGATGCTTTTCTTGCTTTCTTTTAAAGCCCATATCACTCAAATGAAGAAAGAAAATATCCTAAGCTTGTTTGATTGTCTTGATACCATTATCCTTAAACTCATATCAAAACAAAGAATCAAACCCATTTACCTTTAAGAATGTTAAGACTTATATGAAGATTTGCTTTCATTCTGATCATGATTTTGAGTGAATTATGTCATCTGATCAATATGATCTGTGACAGTGGCAGCAGCTCCAGCAGTGGAGCTATTTGAATCCACAATGAGCTTAGTCAAAGAAGCTTCCAAAGCCTTCACATCCCTGCTCCTCTCCCTCATGCGCTCCGCTCGTTGGGATATAGCAGCAGCTGTGCGTTCCATAGAAGCCGCCTCTTCCACCACCGCCACCATGAACAATCCCACCACCACCACCACCTTCACCGACTCTATTGTCGGGGCCAACCATGCCAAGTACGCTCTGGAGTCCTATGTGAACCGGAAAATTTTCCAAGGGTTTGACCACGAGACGTTCTACATGGATGGCAGCCTTTCCTCGATACTCCACCCTGATCAGCACCGTAAAGACTGCTTCACTCAATACCGGGACATGAAGGCAATGGACCCTGTTGAACTCCTCAGCATTTTGCCCACTTGTAGCTTTGGCAACTTCTGTTTCAAGAAATACCTCTCCATCATCCACCCAAAGATGGAGGAGTCATTGTTCGGAGACTTGGAGCAGAGGCGTCAGGTGCTAGATGGCCACCATCCGAGAAGCCAGTTTTACGGGGAGTTTTTAGGGTTGGCTAAGGCTATTTGGTTGCTGCATTTGCTGGCATTTTCTTTGGACCCTCCTCCAAGCCATTTTGAGGCGAGTAAGGGGGCGGAGTTTCATTCTCAGTATATGGAGAGTGTGCTGAGGACTTCTGGTAATAATGGACCCAAGGTGGGAGTGTCGATGGTTGTGGGGTTCCCCGTAAGTCCCGGGTTTAAGCTTGGGAAAGGGTCGATTATCAAGGCAAGGGTTTATCTGATTCCTAAGAACTGATGAATATAGTTCAATTTCTGGATGTATTAAGAATTATGTACTCCAATGTAGCTTGTATTTTGGAAGATTACTAGTTTTGCCTGTTTGTAGAACAACTTGTTTTTCCTTATGTTCTATATATATGGTGATGCTAGACTGAAGAGGTGTACCCTGATTACCAAGAAACAATCTGCTGTTAGGTATGATCATCATCTATTTCCTGCTTTTGAATAATCTTTATGAATAATATGAATTACATATTTCAATAGTACAGTTTGATACAACATTCTAATGTTACAAAGTGATCTTCGTAGATCTATTTATACAAATAATTCAAAGCTCTCAATATGTATAAATCTAGCTTCCCAAGTGACAAATGATAAATAGTGAGCCAAGTTTGGTGTGGTAACCGCAGTATGCATGATTAATCATCATCCATTTTTGAACCTCTGGGAAAGCTGATTTCATAACGGAAAAATTAAAAAAACATATTTTGCTTGCATGTACATTGATATCCTGAACTTCTATGATTCTGGGAGTAATAGTTTCCAAAATCATTTGTTATCAGTTCTGAGAGTTGAGATGATGAACACCATGCCGAAGTGAATTGTCTCGTTGCCAATCAAACACAAAAAATGGTGGTGATATGATACATCATAACTTATCAATTGAATAATTTTTTGACCTGCAAGAGAGATGGAACACATCATTCTAGTTGGGAGTAATCTTAAACTAAGAACTGGAATTTTTATAGTTTCCAATTATACTATTTTCAGAAGATGAATTAAAAACACAGGAGTAGAATTTCTTCTTCATCTTTTTTATTTTATTTTTTGGGTACTCAGCTTCATTTTTCTGGCAGAAAAAAATTATATCTTATTTAACATGAGGCAATTGTGGCATTGTTAAGAATGGAAGAATAAGTCTTCATTCTCTATTTCTCATGGTATGGTAATGTTGAGATTTTCATATGAAAGATGAATCAGCTTACTTGTTCGAGAATCAAAAACATGATAACATTCCACGACCCAAGTCGACCAAAATTTGGGAAGAACCCCTTGTAAAAGGCAAAAATTCCCTGCCAAAAAGGGTGCTCCACCATCATTACCAGCATCAAGGTCAAATTTTAAATCCAAACAATAACAATAACAGAAATGCAAAACTGTTAATCAGGTGATGAAAGATTTCCAAATAACCATATCTCAAGCAGTTACTAGTAAGTGTTCAAAAGTATCTCTAGTAACTACCGAGAACTCTCCCACATAAAGAGGAGGTACTATCTAACTTGAGGACCATTGCTCAAATGCAGCACCTCAATTCCTACTTCTACATTCAACATGGATAAGAGAACAGGTTGATTCAAATGGGAAGTGAAAAACAAAAGACTATGAGTTTGTTCGGTATCACTTTTGGGATGGACTTTTGAGTATCAAAGTCCATTTACAGATTATTTGAATGTTTGGCAAATATATTTTGGATGGACTTGTGGAAGGTCACATTCTCAAAGGTCCATTCTAGAGAACTGAAATCTGTGACTTCTCAAAATTAATTCCGTTTGCAACTTACCAAAAATGAAAGTTCACCCAGCATATTTCAATAATGTTAAAAAACACTTCTTAAGAAACACCTAATAGAAAGTCCAATTTTTTTTATGGACTTCCATTTTGGAAGTGTTTCCAAACAAGCACTGTGAATTCTATTTGAAGCATGTGAACACATAGAAGCTTATACATATTGTTAAAGACTCAGGAATGTAAAACTGCAAGTAGTAGAAGACAAATGCATGACAAAATTCAGGCATATTATGATCAGTCACATTTATGCCAATTGGGAATTAAAAGGGAACACACCTCAGTTTTTAATGTTCTGAAGAAGCAATCTATAGTTCCTTTATAGACTGAGTCTCCCATCATTCTAGATTTTACCTGGAAAGAACAAGCAGAAGAAATTAACAGGTGGTATCACCAGCAGATGCAAATACATTTTTTGTCATTTTACCAAGTCAGTGCAAAGCAGAAAAGATCGTTTTTTTTATAACAACAATGGAAAGATTATCGTTTATTGCTTGAATAAAGTAAAGAAAATGGTGGAATTGATAAAGATATTTCACACTGGATTCAAGTAGGTTGGAACAAATGGAGAAGTGTGTCCTCTATATTCTGTTAAATAAGACTGAAATTGCTATAAAATGGCCATAAAACTGATAATGCTTTATGGGTCAGTGTGTTGAGCGTCTAAATTCGAACATGAACCAAAAAGATGAGGGTATAAAACATAAAGAATGTAGAGATGGGATAGCGTATACACTAAGATTAAATAAAATGAGTATTGAATGTATCAGAAAGAAAGTGAGCGTAGCCACAATAGATGAGAAAATTAGCGACACGTTCAAGATATTTTGGAAATGCACATGGAAGACTCTTGAGATGCTCCAACAATGTACAGAAAGAAGAGAATCATCAACTCAAATTCCAAGTGGTGGTTTTCATTAAAAATTCCAACTCCAGCAGGATTTTGTCAATCATACAGAACGTAAATGCATATGGCTAGAACTGCCCACGGTTATGATTTCTCACATTCTTCTGATGTGCTTTATCGGAAAAGTTTCAAATGCTTACTTCTAATCTATCACTAATTAATAACACTAACATAGAAAGAGTTGGCATATGGAATAAGATGGTTCATATCCACGAAATTACAGATCAATATTTATCCATCAGTAAGCTATGAAATAACTGAAAGGAAAAGGATTACCACATCAAGAGGGGAGCCAATACAGACAGCAAAGAACCCTGCACCTAAACCAGCTAATATATGCGTCAGAACATTGTCTGTGAATCCTGGAATTTTCAAAATTGTCTGCATATAAGATAAGATTAGAGTAGAAGGCAATAACATCACATGACAGCATAAGATAACACAAGAGCATGGCGCGAGAGAGAGAGAGAGAGAGAGAGATGACCTCCTTGACATGATCATAACTAGCTAATTCTGCAGCATTAATAACTGCATTTCTAGCAATATTTGGCCCAAGACCTGTCCACAAAGCTGCCACTCCTTCCTGTTGACTTCTGGCACTTAATGAGTGGGTAAGCATATTAAACACACCCGCCAATTACTATAACAAAGGTCACCTGCTTGACAATGGCATAATATGCATGCAAAGCACCAGTGTAACGCTTCACTACTCCGACAGGCATTTTACCCTCAGCTTGAAGCCGAACTTTCACAAGGTCGGTAGGATTAGCCACGGCTATTGCTATAGCACCTGCGAATTTCGATAAAAGAGGTTTATTAACTGTTCAGATACAACTAGCAATCCTCTTTTATTTAGAACAATAGAGCAAAAGAATTGATATTTTATTCACCAGTTAGCAGAGCAGCTAGTATTTTAATGAATAAGGGCACATCTCCGGAATAATTACTTCCAACAAATAACTCTTTGACCTGTTCAGCACATGAGGGAGAATGATTTCATTATTAGATACTTTCAATCAAAGTCTGCAGAAGGATTAAAAAAGAAAAGGGAGCAACAATGATACAGACAGGCTCGTACAACCCGATTCTTAAGCCTCCATACAGGCATTGGCGATGCAAACCCGGTATGATTCCTTTCCAAAGTGCGAACAAACCTTCTTCTTTAGCTATGGTAGCAATTGTACCCAACAAGCCCCTGTATTTTGGTGTAGCTTCTGAGTCCCCTAAAGGGACTCTCTTTTGTAGTTGGAGCCTTACTTTAGCAGTATCCAAAGGAATGGTACAGAACTGCACATGACCACCATGTGAAGGGTCAATTCGAACTCTTCAAATTCAAATTTTGGCATCATAGTTAAGAACAACTGAATCACAAGTAAAATAAAATAAAAAAGAGTTTGAAAGAAATGGAACTTTTTAATTATGCAATGTATATTCTTATGCTAGCATATATCATATTCCATCAGCGACCAGCCACTTGATACATCAGATGCAGTTCAATAACTAGCCAGACCAGCACAGAGACCTAGTGACCAATCTACTCTCTATACAGATAATTGCAGTAAATAATTCATCAATGATGAGAGTAGAATCCATTGAAGATCACGGCATAGGGAGAACACAATATTAATTAGCAGAATTATAAAAGTATGATCCCCAATTAACTTGAATTCAACACTGAATTCTAACTGCGTCCTAATTAAATGTCCTATTGCTGTCCTTGACTAGTTCACAGAATCGCAAAAAAAATTATAGATTAAACTGACTCGAACAACTGAAAGTCTGAAAAATAGCAGTGCACTATTCTACGATACTGTTAAAACGAAAACGATCCCCCTAAGGAGCATCAGCTGAAATTATACAATCTGAACTGTAAAATTAAATCTCGAAGAATTAGCAGTATTCAACTATGTTCTAATGCTGTTATCCAAGCAATGCAAGCGCAAATGAGCGATGGTGGAACTGATAATACTGGTAATAATTGACCTAGTAATGGCGAGAAATTGATACCTCGGCTACACAAGCAGCGAATGCGCTACAGGCGAATATTCCGGCGAAGGAGATCGCCGATGGATCCGCCATTGGTGAGATCAACAATTGTTCAGTAGCGATTCTACTTTGTAGTATCAATAACAAATAGGTCTAATCTGAGTACAACAAAATAGTCGGCAGATAGTTAAGAGTCCTTTTTTCCTTCTCTTTTTCTTTTTTCATTGTATTTTATGGGTTTTGGAGAGAGAGAATTTAATTAAAACGTTTCAGTGGTTTTATTTTATTTATTCAGAATTAATTTGAATTTGCCCCAGTATTCTTAAATAATATCGTTTTGCACCTCCCCCAATTCTCTCTTTTACCTCGTAATATTATAATATTCTTTTTAATATTAAAAATAAAGTATTTTTAAATAATAGATGTAAATAATTGAATTATTTTTAAGAATATAAGGGAACAAGGAGATGATGAGAATACAAGAAATCAATTTTTTCGTTAAATAAAATATTTGTCAGATGACCTTAATAGATGTATTTATAATTCATCAATCCGCTATTATATCACTTTACTTTTTTATCCTACTTCATGCATTTGTGTACATTTTGAACAAAAGAAATATTAATCAGTGAGGGTATTGTAGAAATGTCATCTTAAAAATCTTTGATTTTACAAAAATGACAATTTTTGGAATGATATTTCTCAGAATGCAGGGACTAAAGTGAACTTAAAGCTTTTTTTTTTTTTTTTTTTTTTTTGTAGCTAACTAACTGCCAACCCACTAAAGTGACCATTGACTAACTCATACTTCTTTTAGTTTAATTTAATCCTCTAAAATGTTATATAACTGGAGTTTATTTTTAATATATCCATCAAATAACATGTTTCATCAATTTTATTGTAAAAGTTCGTTCACTGAACTCCATTTGAATAGATAAAAGACGCCATTATTGACACCCCATAATTTATGAATATACTTCCATTATTAAATACATCCCTAGTTCATATCTTAGGTCTCTTCATTTATTAAATCATTCCCTTAAATAGTCTATATTTGTGTCGTGATAGGTTCGGTCAAAATCATTGTCATTCCATCCGAGGATCATATATTTCTATTGTGTCTGAATTTGACCAGAATTCTTATCTTTCTATCATGTGGATACTCACCAGAATCTTTATCCTACTAAATAAGAATCCAGTTTTATTCTTCATCCTTCTGCCATGTATAATCTTTCGGGAAATATGATTGAGTGTTTGAGTTGACGTGAATTTTCCATATCGACTTAATGGACAACAATATCAATTCTTATTTATATATTATGAGGAGAACATAGTCCAACTTTTAAAACAACAAAGTCACCTCTCAAATGCATATGCAAAAATATATTAAAAAAAAAAAAAACAGTTAATCACATTGTTGATCATAGAAATCAAGTTATCTGATGATTAAAATTCTCAGTTGGTGTATTGATTGAGAACTAGTTAGGCATGGATACATGTAGCTCATATTCACTATAGAATGATAATTCTTTTAGAAAGCTTCCACTTACTGAAATATTTAAGATAATGGAATAAATTTTGATGTTGCTCCGGTTTGACGTGCGTCTTCTCGAAACCAAAAACTCGAAATCTTGAACGATCGGATCCAACGAACCTGCAAAACAGACACCGGGAGAGGTTCCCAGCGAAGAGACTCCGACGCTCAAATCAGCCGAAAAGCTCTGAAAACTCTCAAGTAATGTAATTTCTGAAATTTTGTGTATTGCATGTGTGTAGAGTGAAAAAAAACAAGGATATATATATTCCCTGATACTTGTTGTAGTAGGAATAGGAGTCCTAACTGTGGTTGGCGTAGGAGTCCTCCGGAAATCAAGGGTTAGCTCAATATCAGCCTAGAAATCAGGGATACGAGTAACAAACCCATGGAAATAACGGGCAGTTAAGATCACTTCACTCTCATTTCATCATTCACGGGCAGTTAAGATCACTTCACTCTCATCTCATCATTCAGTTCGTAGAATCGTACCGAGCCAATGTAGTTCGCCGAGATAGGCATAGTTCGCCTATCAAAGTAGTTCGCTAAAATCAACCTAAACTGAGTAGGAAACCCGGTTTGAATAAATTCGGTCATAGTTAGTTCGGTTCGGTTGGAGGACTTCAGTTCGACCATAACAAATTTCATAATTACTTCACTTCACATTAACAAGTGGTTAACAAATTTACAGAAAAAATAAAGCTAGAGGGGGTGAAGAGCAATTAGGATTTGAGGAGGTTTTCGACAATATTATAAGCATAGGGATATTAATACAATGAAAAAACATGAAAAAATGAATCCAAAGATGTATTTAAAAGTAAGGGTTCAACTTTGGTTTAATATACAGATGATAATGCATTTTTTTCTCCACACCCTCTGGAAAGTGGTAAAAAGATAGTTTTCGTATGACATATAAAGTGATTCTATTGTCCTTTTTTTTGTTTTGTTTTTTTTCCTCCCTTCTTTTAAGTATAGGACTTCATTAATACAAAATGGCAAATAAAAAGTATTATGCCACCACAAAAGCACTAGAAGACCCCGTAAAATGCTTGATTGTTCCCACAAGAGACTTTGCAGCACCAAAATGCCTGATTCTGTATACACCTGAAGCAGCTGTCTGTGGTATTAACCATTGGATCGTTGCGTGACTTCGAGTGCTAAGTTTAGTAGGTCTCGACCATATGAAGCGAAGGCAGAAATCATCGTCATCATAAGCAGGATCCCAAGAATCCTCCCCTCTCAGAATCTCCACCAGAGAGAATGTACCTTCGGTCATGAGATCGTTTCTCGGGCATGCTGACCAGAAAACTACAGTCACGTTGTCGCCTCTCTTAAAGGTGGCCTTCTTGGGCACATCTACACTCAGGTCCCCGAATTTGACACCGATTGGAGTTGCATCCATGACAACTGGTGTAAGCAAGCTTATTTGTTTGTTGAGTAGGTCTGGGGGTTGAGGACCAGATTCAACTGATTTTCCATTGATAAGGGCTGCTGCAAGCTTCTGGAATTCTTGAATATAGCCGCTAAGTGTATGTGGGCCGTACAATGTCGAGGCACCCTGAAATGGATGAACAGAGAGATACATTAGAAGCGAGATATGCATGCATATCTACTGTAACTGATTCATCACTTTATCAACAGTTTGAGTGAAGCAGAAAACAGACTTTCTGCATTTGAGTGCTGCATACGAGTTTTGAAAATTGTTAATGTTTTGTGGCCTAATAAATGTCTCCATGTTCTAAAAAAACTAAAGGAATGATTCGGATGGATTTCATTAATTTGTCAAAACCACATGAATAAATGAAAGGATAATTGAGATGAGATACTCAATTGAGACAGTGGATTGTCTACCAGTTAGCTAAGAATAACGAATGGCACTATATCAGGAAGCATGGAGCATTGAAAATTACTTCTTCAGAAGCATGTAAGCTCCACAAATCAGAAATCTCTAACAGACACTTAAAACAGATCTAGCCTTCTTAAAATGTTTTTCCAATATAATCTCGAGAATCTTAAAAAAATTACTCAATTAATCCTCTTATCATCATAACAAACTAACCTACCTCATATCTCTGAATCTGATATTCCTCAAATGTTGTTATATATTGAGAATAAGTATTTGTCAAGCCAGCTATCACTACGTGGACATTGCTACCAAACTCTTTGCTTCCTCCACTTAATAGAACTTTTTTCACAGCATCTCGGAGACGTCTTCCCGCCATTGTGGTGAACTCTGGTAAAAGAAGGAAAGAAAGTCAAGACTAGTGTAAAACGAGATCCATCTAACATGAAAATGCTCATACTTTGAAGTATTTCTTATCCTACAGGTTAACACAGACAAGTTTTGGGTTCCACAAAAATGATGTTGTGCATGATATTACCAAACATAACTTACTAAAAAGGCAGAAGATGTCTGGCAATTGACAGCTATTCTGTAATTATTTAATAATATCTTGGGCAGTGCTGAACCACATTATAAATAACTTGTATAAATTTTAATAGAGGGAAGAACCAAATATTCATAATCTTTTCAAGAACAAAAAAAGGAAAACTCCAAATCAGTATATATTAACCAACAACAAACATAATTCCCTTGACTCGTAATTGGTTTTGACTCGTGATGCATGACTGTCTCCCTATCAAGCAAGGCCAGGAAATTATACTAAGAATAATCAGTTGGTCAAAAAGGTGAAGTATATATAATTACCATACCAGCAAAAGAGCACCAGAATTAGTAATGCCAGTCAAGAAATTAAAATAAGCATACTTCCGAGTAATACCTCCAGGCACACTAAGAATTACCAGCTGCCCTATTCTCAGAATCTGGACTGGAAGTATTGAAGGCTGCAATGGATAAATAGAATTATCATCAATCTCGGATTATAATATGCTCTATTCGTGAAATGAAAAGTAGGGGGGCAAATTTGACAGGTAACAATATCAGAAAAATGAATTTGATCATATCTTCTTCATCCATTTCCTCTCATGTTTCCTATTATTCCTTTTCTCACCTGAAAGTTTACAGCCCTCAAGTCAGAAAGCCTTGACTACTAGGGTCTACTAAATACAAATGCAATGTAACTACCATGAGAAAATCAGCATGTTACATCATATGAGACAGACTACCAACATTCAAGATTTTACATTGATAGGTGAGAAAGGAATTTCAAACTTCACAGATTCATTGTCGTGTCTGCCAAACAAGTGCACTAAATTTGACCTCATAAAACTATCTACAACTCAAGGTTGCAAATATCTCAAGGCCCATATGACAAAAAGTAACAGGTTTTATCAGGATTGTAACTGACCGCCCAATCATAAGGTTGTTTCATTTCACCAGTATCCAGCAGGATGGGCTTCGGAGCTTGACAATCCGTTTGTTTCTGGTCTGGAGTTTTAAGTAAGTTGCGGACGAGTCTCCAAAATGCATTACCCTGAAAGAGACAACATTAGCATGCAGAACATGAGAGCAGAGACTGATATAACCAATCTAACTGATATTTACCTGGTCATCCCCTTGCTTAAAATCAAATGCCCCAGGTCCATCAGTTGTACCAGCAGCAAATGCAAATCCCATTGCTGCAGGACATGTTTTTACAACATTGCTACCTCCACCTTCTTTTGGAATTGTGACACTTAATTCAGAGAAATTGACGTAAGTATGACGATAATCAATCTTCCCATTTAATTTCTCTGATGCTGTTTTGAAAAGTTCTACTGCTTTCTTGTATTGCCGTTCTCCAATAATACGTGTACTTTCAAATTCATCAGGATACCTGCCAAGCAATTGAGAGATGAGAATATAGTCTCCTTCAGTAGAAATCCTATTTTTATCAATTAACAAGCATAATGCCAGAATATGGAAATATACATACCCAGGTCCTCGTCCATAGCACAATTCATTCTTTCCACCACAGGTACTATGGTTGAAGTCACAAGGTAAGCCTGTATCGATACAGAATGCACCAAGCACATTCGGACTAACATCACCACAATTGGTTTGACAAAATGCAGATACAAATCTAGGCCTATCAGCCTGCCTGAGAGCACTCCTTACACGTCTTGCAAGGCTCAAATATCTGGTGGTAGATTTGCCTGGTGAAGGTACAAAAGAAGCAGCAAGTTCTAGTAACTCATGATCTGCATTCAAACCACCAAAAAAATGGTATTTCTTTTCAAGTATTTGAGAATGATAATATTCTCAATTTACCCACCCATATATTACACACTCTCAAAATACTTACGATTGTCATTAACAATTGGAATGATGTTTGAGACTCTTCTGGGAATTCTCTTAAGCTTAGATACATCAGATAATGATGTGTTTCCACTATTGTTCTGATCAAACCAGTCTTCCATAAATCGTGCTGCAGCTCCTTTATTATCCCCACTTATCAATGAATTTGTACGACTCATAGAAGTTCCATGGGTTGCAAACCAATTGAAGCTGCCGACTGGGCCCCATTCATCATCAACAAACTTCAAGAGTGTCATCTCTTTATCAACGTCATACTTATATTTACTGCGTTCTGAAGCTGGATTGTTGAGATAAGCGCTTGGGCTTCGATTAACACCAGCATCTAAAATTTCCCCTGTTATTGAGAAAAAATTGGTGAGCGCTTTAAATAATTTCATATATATTAACTTTGGGCACGCTTTTTATAGAAAGTAACATGAGCACATTGAGTACAACATTGAAAACATGCAGAAAGAAGGGAGGCACAGCACTCTTTCAGTGAGGAAACAGGCGAAATGAAGGAAAATAAAGCACATTGAACTAGTATTTCAAGGAAAAAATTAACACAAACACAGCAAATGGAGCATGTTAGTTAAACCAACTTTCCTCAAGCACTACAGCTACACCGACCAAAACCTAAAGTGAAAAGATAGAATTTCAGGAAACACCAGAAAAACAAATAAGCGTTAGTTTAAGATGGCGGAGTTTAGATTACTGGAAGTTGTGGCTCCTGCGGAGACAAGTTAGGAGGTGTGCAACAAATCATTTTGAGCAATGAGGCTTTCAATCTGCATATTGAAATTTTTCATTAATTAAAGTTGTCCAAATTTTTGTTCCCCAATAAATAAGAAATAAGAATTGAAGGTGGACTTTAGAGGTCACTTTATTGATGAAAACCAACAAATAAAGAAGAAACGCAGATATGAAAAGCTAACATTATGCATAAACCCGGGGGGGGGGGGGGGGGGGGATAGTTTTTGCAATAAAAGTTATCCATCTGCCATACTGATGGTAAAGTCAAACACCAGCAGATGATCGCTTCAACATGCTTACTCAACATAATTGACATTGAACAACACCACCATTCAACCATAACCATTATTGTTGCAGTAAAAATTCCTAATGCTAAAAAAAACTCTATTACCTTTATTCACATATATTGATCCAGGTCGAAGATTATCATGAGCTCGTATGATGGTTTGCTCAATGCCATCAACAAGAGCATCAAATGATTGGGGCACAAAACCAAGGGATGTTACAATGTAGACGACATATTGAAGATAACCTCCAGGCCCAGCATGAGTATGAATACCACTAATGGCAACATTATTTTCTGTGTAGAGATCCCCGTACCTGCAATATCACAAGGATGCCCTCTTAAAGCAAAGTCCAGGAGTATGACATATAGCAAGCTGCTTGTAGCTAATAACAAAATTATAATTATTACAAGCTTTTGCCTGTTAGCACAAGTAACACAAAACTTCAAAAAGCAATAACTACCTCGCCTTCAATCTCTCGAGGACTTTTATAGTCACCAACTGTGATGCCATGCACGCATCAAGATTTACAAATACCACTCGATTCCCTTGTGGCTCAGCAACAATGAACGCACGGGCTCTCAACCTAAAGTGCAAACCCGATGCTATCTGCTCCATATTAGCATACCCCATCATGTTGACATCAGCTGCCGGTCCAGTGATATCGTAGCTTCCGAGCCCAATTAAGTAGTTGGAAGCTGATTTTACCCCTCTAATCTCTACCAAGAGTAATAAGAAGATCGGTAACCAAATCATTTTGATCGATCTTCCCATAATTAGTCTACCTCACATCCAGTAGTAGTTTCCTAATCACTTCTGCTCGTTTTCCCAAGGCAAAAACGCTAAATTAGTCAATATTTCTAAATACAGAAAGTAGACAGATTAGATAACCTGAAATAAACAGGATACCAAATATAAATCAAGCATTAATTAACAAACTCGCCCACACATACCGAAACATAACCACAAAATCACAGCTAAGAACTTCCAAAAGAAACATAAAAAGGCAACAAAATATAAAAGTTAAGGATTCAATCAAAATATAAAAGTTAAGGATTCAATCAGCTTTGCCGACACGTTAAGGCGATTGCATATTATGACAAAATAAATGCCATTCTCCATTAATTATGCATAATAAACACCGAATTTAGTATTCAAAACGGCAATAGTACGAAGGATACGCCAAATAACCTCTGTAAATAAGTAAAAACACCGAAATCTCAAAGACAAACCGCATACATACAAAAGATAATTCAACAAAAGATTACCTAGTCCAATACTTTGAGAAATTAATCAGAAAAATCCTATGAAGTTACAGCGAGAAGGCAAGAAGCTTAACTATAAAGAGAGAGTGATGTGGAAAGGAAACAGTCAAAAGGAAAAGGAAAATGGTGGATTAGCGGAGAAGTGAAGATTGCGAATCGTATTTGGATTCAGTTCTCCATGTCCTACGTACACTGCTAAAGCTGGCCTCTTTCCTAAATTTATTGAACTCTCTTCTTTCCTTTCCTTTCCTTTTTTTTTTTTTTTTTGTGTGTGTGTATGTAAAACAGTCGTGTTCAGTTAGGGGGGTGGTGGGTGGGGGGATGGGGTGAAGATACAGATGAGGATATCATGAGATCATCATCTAAGTTAGCCGTGAGTCAACAGTGTAACTTATCGAAATAAACATATAATTAATTGAAATTGTAATTAAAATGATTATAATATATATAGAACACGAAAAAAACAATTGAATTGAAGATCATATTGATGAGGATCTGTTAGCAACAAGCTTTGATAGTATATTAATAGAAATAAAATATTTATGTCAAGTGATTGCGAAGTGTTATATTTTAAGATATAATGAAATGTAGTTTAGGTAGCATGTATTGCAAAATAATAATTATTTCTGACAAGGAAATGACATGATTTAAGTTAAGCAACATTTTATTCTATATTTGATAGTAATCCATATTAGGAAACATATTTCAAAAGCCGTATGTTATTAACTTCAAAGAAAAATATTTAAATGTTGATCGTGAATAATTCTTAATATATTTATCGATTACGTATAATGATTTTATCCCTTAATTATATAAAAAGTAAAATTAATAAGTTTACCACATATCAACAATACATATGTTAAAATATTCATAATAAATAGTAATAAATATATATTAATATATTTATGATTGGTAGAATATTGAGAATATAGGATTGTAATTCCAAAGGTAAAAGTCAACTACATATTTATGATAAAGGTTTTGTCTCCTTTTCTTTTATTAGGGTAATTGTTTTCTCTATTAGATAGAAAATAATTTTGATTATTATTTTGTTTTTTACATAAAAATGGCATGATAAAATGATGATGGGAGTTGATGATAATAACTATGGGTTGGTAAGGACACCTGTCCTCTGTCAGCTAATGTATCTAATATTTATGTGGTATGAGAAAATTAATTAAAAAATATGACTTTTACGAAATAATATATATTGTAGATCTGCACACATTAAATAGGCACTAGTTGGTGTATTAAATTTTGACATGGTGGATCGAGGAACAATTCTCATGAATAATGTTATGCTTCGGTATCTCACAAAAAAAAAAAAAAATATATATATATATATATATATATATGTTTGTTTTACTGAATACTGTCTCGATAGCATGGGTATCATCATGTGTAATAAAATAATTCGAGATTAATAACATAATATAAAAAATTCAATCTTGTATTAACCATTAGATATGAACAAATGTGTACACTGATGGGCCAATGAATTAATTACAGGACAAAACTCCCAAGATTGAATTTGAATTTGGTCGGAGTATATTAATATTTTATACAATACCTTTTCATTTTCTCAGAAAGAGTGTCATGGGTTCACATTATAATTTAAGTTATTGTGGTTTACGAACTCAAAAATGACACAAAAACTTATGAACACAAGCTGTATAATTTAGGATTGGTGCAATTTGAATTGGGTTCGGAAATTGTTGAAACATGTTAGGAGTACATCTCCACACATTGGTCACACGGCTTCTCACAGGATGCCACACACTTAGTTTATTTTCTGAAAAAATATATTAATCTTTTAATTATAATTTTCATACCATTATATTATGACATTCGTATATTTATGTTGTAACATTCATATCTTTACAATTTTTAGACAAATATTAGTACATAGCATATATAACATATATATATATATATATATTGTAGTTGTATTAATTATAAATTTATATATTACATAAATGTATGACTATATTGATATAAATGTATGTGTAATATCCATAAAAGTATATATATATATGTATATATATATTTTGCTCAGTAAAAGGGGAATATATTTCCAAAAGTAGGGCAAGAGAATTACCCCAATAATACACCTTACCAATATCTCAAAAATACCATGAAATTAATACAATGAATACTCACTTTCCTTGACACTAGACACTACAAAAACTAAAATTAACACCCAAGAATCTTACGTGGGTTACTAACCCAATCGCTGAAATTGGCCGCCATAATAGAAGGAGAATGCACCGAAATCCAACTCCAAAGTCGATTTTTAAGTTCTTCCAACAATTTATCAAGCACAAACTTTTCATTATGGAAGATAATTGCATTTCTTTTCTTCCAAATAAGCCAAACCATCCATAAAGGTATATATATATATATATAAATTGTGTTAAAATTCTTTTTTTAAATTAAAATATTACACAAAGGTAATGATATTTGTATATAAAAATCACGTTAATATAACATAAAGATAACACATGAATAAAAAAACAAAAAAACTATCGATTCGGATCAACCCCGTTTCATGTGCATTTGGTGCACAAGTGACCAACTCGAAAAATAATTTACATTTTGAACAATCACTCATAATTTAATCATAAATTTTATTTTGTTTTGGCAATTTTATATATGATGTCTGTATAATATAAATTTTAATAATTACTTTCTTTTAGTTTTTGTAAATTCAAGAATTTTAAGATGTGTCCAATTCGATTTATTTGTCATTTTTAATTAATTTTTTTTGTTAATTTGAATTTTTGAAACCGTCATATTAGACTTTTCTTTGGTTGATCTGATATGGAAGAAAAGGTGTTTGAACAACATTTTTATTGTGAGAAAATGGCCCAATTTATCAGAATTCCTTATAAATTTATCTAAAATATCACTTAATATAAGAATTGATCCTTATATATCATACTCCCTCCATCTCGAGCTATTTTGCCTACTTTGACCGGCACGGATTCTAAGAAAATACAGTTGATTGTTGATTGAATGTTTAACTTTATGCTTTTTTAGTGTTTTTTTTTGCCATTTTTGGGCTGGCAAAATAAGTTGGGACAAGCAAAAATGGAAAGTAGGCAAAATAAGGTGGGACGGAGGGAGTAATTGTTAAAATTTATACTTTAAATATGATAATTTTGATTAGGTCAAATATGTAGAGGACAATGAGACATAAGATGTCAATGTTTGTCAGTGACATGTGTAATATATTAATATTTTTATAGAAAAATCAACACATTCACTCAATTGTTACACGAAATTGTTATTATTTTTTTGAACTTACACAAAAACTGATTTTCGTGCAAAAAAAAAAAAAATTTTTTTTGGCTTACACAAAAACTGATTTTCGTGTAACATTACATCATGTCAAAAAAAGGTGTTTGATGATCTTGATAGGGAAGAAAAGGTGTTTGAACAACATTTTTATTATTCCAAAATTTCATATTTAAAATGCAACTCCAACTCAATTGTTTTTGTTAGAGTTCTTCATCATCTATGTTATCAATATCTTAAATTTTCTTTCAAATTTCCCTATTTGGGAAGTTTTATTGATTGCTTAGGTTAGTTGTCAAAGAATTAAGATTACTACACAATAGTTATTAATTTAAAAGTGGTTGGATGACATATTTTGTAAGAATGCAATCACATTCAAGGAGCAGCGTATTTTGTCTCATTTCTTGTTTTTATTTTTAACTTGATGATACTACAATTATGACGTGATAAGTAGGTCTTCTAACATGATAGCTTCATACGTCAACTTAACAAAAATCACTGAAAAGTTATTAAATGAGTCATTTTCAATCTCATATATGAAGTCTGTATAATATAATTTTTTTTTCTAGTTTCGTAAATTTATGCATGAAGTTTAAAATGTATCCAATTTGATTCATTAATAATTTTCAGGTAATTTTTTGTTAGTTTGATTTTTGAAACCGTCATATTAGACGTTCCTTGGTCGATCATCTTGATAACGAAGAAAATGTGTTTGTAACAACATTTTTATTATTCTAAAATTTCATATTTAAAATGCAACTCTAACTCCATTATTTTGTTAAAGTTCTTGGTCATGTTATCAATATCTTAAATTTCTTTATTTGGAAAGTTTTATTTGATTGCTCAAATTATTTGTTAAAAATTTTGGATTATTACACGATAGTTATTAATTAGAAGTGGTTGGATGACATATTTTGTAAGAATGCAATCACATTTGAGGAGTAGCATAATTTGTCTCATTTCTTATTCTTGTTTTTAACTCGGTGATTCTACATTTATGACGTGATAAGTAGGTCTTCCAACATGACAGTTTCATCCGTTGAGTTAATAAAAATCACTAAAAAATATGAAATAAGTTGATTTAATATACGAAGTTCGTATAATAAAATTCAATTAGTTTTTTTTCTTTCTAATTTTGTAAATTTATACATGAGGTTTAAAATGTATATATGCAATTTGATTTATTAATAATTTTCAAATAATATTTTTGTTAGGATTTTGAAATCATCATATTAAATGTTTCTTTTGATGATAATGTTAATAAGAAAGACAAGTATTTGAAACAACATTTTTATTATTTTAAAATTTCATATTTAAAATGCAACTCCAATTCCATTGTTTTGGTAGAGTTCTTGGTCACCTTTGTTAACAATATCTTGGTAGAGTTCTTGGTCACCTTTGGTATCAATATCTTATATTTATCTTTAAATTCCTCTATTTGTGATGTTTTATTTGATTGCTCGGGTTATTTGTCAAAAATTTTGGATTACCACAATAGTTAGTTATTAATTTAAAAGTGGCTGGATGACTTATCTTGTAAAAATACATTCACAGTTTTTATTTGAGAAGCAGCATATTTTTGTCTCATTTCTTCTTGTTGTTTTTAATTTGGTGATACTATGATTATTGTAAAAATTGTAAAATAATTTTTTTGTATTAAATAAAAAAATTAAAAGTCGTGGTTAAATTTGAAAAGTATATATACTATAGGCTAGTACACGCTTTTGTAACTAAACGTTTTGTTCTTTTTAGTGGAAGTTCACATAAAAATGTTATGAAATGAAGAAAAAGGACTATTTAGAATGAAATAGTTGTGTGGTTGTGATCATTTTATTTTAGAGTGGGCCATAAGCATCGCCACCCATTGCTAAATGTATTGTAATTATTATATACATCCACTTTAAAATAATACAATATTATCAAAAATATTCCCACATCCTACAGCATCACCATTTTACCCTTTTAATTATATAACATAAAATTAAATAATAATAAATAGTACGAGTATTTATTTTAATACCCTTATAATGAATATTTTATTTTTATTTTTATTTTAGTAATTGATGGGTGTGTATAGTCATCCCTTTATTTTATTTACTTTTATTTTATATTTACTTATTCTTAAAAACCCATGTTTTGATCTTTTCTATTATCCAATTAGATTTGGCCACGCTTGTTTACCAAATGTAAAACCATATTTGTGTTTTATACTAGATTGAAATCATCATAACAAGTTGTGTATGATGTTAAAAACATGATTTAAAATTTTTAATACTTATAATTGATCCCACGAGTTCAATTGACGTGTTGGAATTTTTATTTTTGTAGGAAAATGTTAAAATTTCAAATAATGTATCTTGTCATTTAAGAATGATCTCGAGTTTTCAGTTTGGAAAAACTCTTGGTTTCATTTCTTTGGATTTTTAAATGTTTTGATTTTACGTCATTTTAAGGTGTTCTCGAAATTTGTAATCATTTTAGATTTTAAAAAATTGTAGTAGTTAAATTACAAATTTTTTTTTTATCTCATAACACAGAAACATGATAAATGTAAAATAAATAATGTAACTGAATAATTTTTTAAAACATGTGTATTAAAAAAATTTGTGAAACTTATTTGAGAAATTATGATTTTTACTATCATATTATCGAAAAAAAAAGTTTTATGAACATTTTAGGCTTTAACAATAACAAATATAACATAATAGACACAACAACATTATTTTTTTCAAAATATTTAAAAAAAACTGTTATACTCCTTTACAAATGCTACATGTATTTCAATGATCAAATAATATATTAATGAGACTATATAGATTTAAGCTAAGTTGGACAATAGGTATTGCATAAAATCATTAATTTTTTTTTCTTTATAAATAATTATGTATTTATTTCTAATTTTACTAATTTCACTTTTATAAACAAACTAACTATATATAATATGGATTTTACGTGTACAAATAAATTTCATAAAAAATATAGGATCTTAGTTACTCTCATATGATTTTTTCATTTAAGTACTATTTAAATATGTAGACTTTCATTAGTCATAATTATAAAATATTTAATCAAGAAATGGGCAAATTCCTACAAAATAATATGAAGTGCAACCTATATGTGAAAGTAATTCAAATCATTGTAGAATACGATAACATGTCAAGTGGCATTTTTTTAAGGGTCAAGGGCTCAAAATATCTCAATTTATACACTGGATTGTCTTTTCTACCATAATTGATATAAAGTGGAACTTTTCTACTATAAAATTATAAGTTTACTTATTTTTTACCTTTTTTTTGACTTTTGGTGATGTGAATAGTGGATGTGGACCATGGTTGATTGATGACTTGTACTTGTGCATCATTGACCGATTGACTAGTACTTGTGCATCATTGATCGATTGTAATAGACAACACTGAAACAACCACACTTTCACTGAACAACCACACTTTCACTTAAACAACTACACTTTTACTGAAATAACCACAGTTTCACTGAAAAAAAATGACCGTTTTAGGGTTACACGGCAATTTTGTAACCCCTAAAACTTCTATTTAAAAAAAAAGCCATTTTAGGGTTAAACGGCAATATAGGGGTTACACGACAATTTAAACGGCAATTATAGGGGTTACACAGTAATTTTGGTAAATTGCCGTGTAACCCCTATAATTGCACGGCCTTTTTTTTCAAAAAATCGAAGTTTTAGGGGGTACACGGCAATTATAGGGGTTACACGGCAATTTTTTCAAAATTGCCTTGTAACCCCTAAAACTTCGATTTTTTGGAAAAAAAAGACCGTTTTAGGATTAAACAACAATTATATAGGTTATACGATAATTATAGGGGGTACACGGTAATAGTCAATTTAGGATAGTTGAATGTAGTAAATATCACAAAATGCCAAACATGTTTACTCTCATGTGATTCAATTTTGGTTGGTGTGACTTGTAATGTCAATTCATGTCATAGAAGTGGGCCCAATTGAGTCACAAAGTACATTTAGGGTAGAAAACATACATTTTTATATTTATTGTGGTAGAAAACATACATTTTTATATGTATTGTGACAATTTTAACATTTATCTCTTTTTTAATTGTTTATACGATTATTGTGGTTGTTGATGCTAATTATAATAACCAAATAATTTAAAGCTAAAATAATTGAAAACAGTTTTTATAATGGTTGATTTTAAAAAAATTTAATAACATTAATCAAATATCATTTTTTCTTTTATCATTATTTTACTTTAATCATTGATCAAACCACGACAAAATCATAATATGATTCTTTGGGTAGAATTTTGGTGACAATATGTATCGATGAATTCAATTTCAAAATCAAATCATGTATTCAGACAATTCACATGATAATATCAACTTAAATGGTCTAAGAAATTTGATTTTCATTGACCTTGTTGTTGGCTGTCAAGATTCGATCACAAGAATAACCAAACAACCCCAGAAACACAACCAAACTTTCAAGAAATGCAAACTTGAGAATGTAGAGGAAATGAGAAACCAACACACACCGATTTTAAAGTGGTTTGGCTTAACTATGCTTACATCCACTGTATATCACATTTACTAAATGAATCAACTCAAGATCGCAAGTTTACAGCGCAAAAATACAAGAAAATGAAGAACACTCGAAACACCTTCTACTAATCTCACTTTCTCGCTAACTCACTCTTTGTACAATACGAATCTCAAAAAACGTATAACTAAAGAAATAAACTACGCCTTATATAGAGAATCCAACAACTCAAATCATCCAATTTGGTTAAGAAATGGATGAGATATTGGCCCCGCAAAACTGCCTCTCCAAACTGCAAAACAAAAAACAAGAAAATCAAGAAATAAGAAGTAACTAACATAACTAACCTGAAATCGCATTTCTGGAACACGATTTTATAAATGACATGCGATTTCTCCTATACTTAGACAAAAACGAGATTTTCTTTTTTTTCCAAGCCTTTTCTTTCTTATTCCCATGCATGCCGCCATACCTCAATCACCAAGTATCATGCTATATACTAACAAATCTCCACTTTATAGCATGAAAGTTGATTTTTCAGAATACACTTCATCACATTACATCAATGGCTGACTTCCGTTTCAACCCAACAAGCTCTCTACACAACTGAAACTTGGCAAAATGTAAAGATTTGGTTAAAGAATCAGATGGGTTCACTTCTGATGCAATCTTACACACTTTTACCACTTCTTTTTCTACTGTATCCCTAACATAGTACAACCTTACATCTATATGTTTAGTACGCTCATGATATCCTGATGTTTAGACAAATGGATTGCACTTGGTTATCACAATATACTGAAACATACCCTTGTTCAAAACCAAATTCAGACAGAATTCCTTTGAGTCATAATGCTCTTTAATTGCTTCAGTTAAGACTATGAATTCTGCCTCAGTAGTTAAGAGAGCCACCACTGGTTGTTGAGTTGACTTCCAACTTATGGTTGTGCCAAACAAGGTGAAGATATAACCGGTGACTGATTTCTTATTATCCACATTCCCAGCACAATCAGCATCTACAAAGCCAACTGTAGGAGAACTTGTGTCTGGAATTTTCTTGAACCTGAGACCAAACTCAACTGAACCATTTATATATCTTAGCATATGTTTTACAGCCTCCCAATGAGCTAACCCTGGATTAGCCATATATCTACTTACCACACTCATGACATGTGTTAAATCTGGCCTGCAATACACCATGACATACATGATGCTTCCAACAGCCCTTGCATAGGGAATTGACCTCATCTTGGCCTCTTCTTCCTTAGTTTTAGGACAATGATCCTTGGAGAGCTTAATATGTTGACTCAAAGGCACTGAAATGGCTTTACTTTGATTCATTTGGTACTTAATAAGTACCTTCTTCAAATAGGAACTAAGGTTAATAAACACTTCATTACTGATTTCGTCCTTTGTAATATTCATTCCCAAGATCCTCTTGGCCTCCCCTAAGTCCTTCATTTCAAATTTAGAACTGAGAAAACTCTTAATCTTTTGTAAGTTAGCAATAAAATCAGTGGCAATCAACATATCATCAACATATAAAGGAAGATAAGTGTATGATGTGTTAGAATCAAACTGAAAATAAACACAACTATCATGCTAGCTTCTAATGAAGTTAATCTTTTTCATATAGTCATCAAACCTAAGATATCATTGCCTATATGATTGTTTTAAGCCATATAAGGACTTCTTGAGTAAACAAGCTTTCTGATCAGCACCTGCAATCTGCACTTCTTCTGGAACTTGCTTGTAAATTTTCTCCTTTAATCCCCATGTAAAAAAGCCGTAGTTACATCCATTTGATGCAACTCTAAGCCAAATTGAGCCATAATAGCAAGAAGAATCATGATTGAGCAGTGCTTAACTACTGGAGAAAAAATCTCTGTATAATCTACTCCTTCTTGTTGTGTAAAACCCTTGGCTACAAGCCTTGCTTTAAACCTGATTTTGTTATTCTTGAAAGCTTCAATCTTTTTCTTGAAGATCCATTTGCACCCTACTAGCTTGTGATGTTTAGGCTTATCAACAATTATCCAGGTGTCATTCTTATCTAATGACTTGAGCTCATCTTGAATGGCAGCTTTCCAACATTCTCTTTCACTGCAGGTTACTGCTTTTGCATAAGTCCTAGGCTCTTGAAATTCCATCTCTTCAGCTGCAAGTAAAGCAAATGAAATGCTGTTAGTTTGGTCATATCTTGCATGAGCTTTTACCAATCTTTTAGGTCTGTCTTTGACTAGCTGATGTTAGCAAGAGATGCATCTTTTAACTCCAGTTCCACTTGATCTTCTGTGTTCATTCCTTCATATAGTGTTTCATCTTCTGAACTGGAATGCTTAGGCTCCACCTCAAGCTTAGATCCTTCACCACAAGTACTAGTCTGAATTCTTAGCTTCTTTTTGTTTGGTGGCATGCAAGACTCATCAAAGATAACATCCCTTGAAATAATGCACCTTTGATTTCCATCTTCTATGCACCACAACTTATAACCTTTTATCCCAGTTGGATAACCAATAAACACACATTTCAAAGCTCTTGGCTCCAGCTTCTCTTGCTTAATATGTGCAAAAGCCAAGCAATCAAACACTTTGAGTTTTCCATAATCTGCATCTTACCACTCCATATTTCCTCTGGTGTTTTAAAATTTAAAGCTGAAGAAGGAGATCTATTAACTAGATAAGCTGCTGCAGTTACAGCTTCACCCCAAAAGCTTTTGCTCAATCCAGAACTTAGTAACATACACCTTACCCTCTTCAATAAGGTTTGGTTCATTCTCTCTGCTAAGCCATTTTGCTGTGGAGTGTAGGGTGTTGTCTTGTGCCTGGAAACACTTCTTTCCTTGTAGAGATCATTGAACTCCTTAGACACAAACTCCAAGCCATTATCTGTCCTCAAACACTTCAATCTTTTCCCAGTCTGATTTTCCACTTCCAGCAACCATTCTTTAAATCTTTGAAAGGCTTCATCTTTACTTTTGAGGATGATCACCCAAACTTTCCTATAATGATCATCAATGATGGATAAGAAATATTTGCCACCACTTTTAGTTTGAGTTTGAGCTGGCCCCCACAAGTCTGAATGCACATAGCCAAGTACCTCTCGAGTAGTATGAGAACCTGAAGGAAATTTTAATCTTTTGGCCTTTCCAAGAACACAATGATCACAAAAATCTAATTGAGTGATCTTATCATTTCCAAAAGCTTGCTATTTCTGTAGCTCTTGCAGACTTTTTAAACTGATGTGAGTTAATCTCCTGTGCCAAATGAGTGTCTTATCCATCTTTCTAGCTGAGTAAGAACCTCCAGAACTAGTGCAACCATTTAGGTAGTATAGATCATGCTTCTTAGACCCTTGTAGAACCAGCCTGCTTCTCTTGAACACCTTCATCATCTCACTTTCAACTGATACTTTGTGACCTTGTGAATCAAGCATGCCAAGAGATATCAAATTTCTTCTCAATTCAGGTATAAATCTCACATTAGACAATATCTTAACAGATCCATCTTCCAGTTTCAAAGGTATTGCACCTATTCTTTGCAAGTCTTGTCATTGACAAACATCACACCACATTCTTCTTTCAATTATAGATCAATAAACCAATCCTATTGTGGATTCATATAGAATAAGCATCCAGAATCTAGGATCCATTCTTCCTTAACTCCTTTGAAAGTGACAATTAATATCTCAGCAGATTCATAGTCTGAGTGAGAACTTGAAGCATTAGTGGTGTTGTTAGCTTGTCTTCCATTCCCACAATTCCTATCTTGTTGCAGCCTTTTAAACTTGAAACAATCCTTCTTGAAGTGACCTTGTTTATGGCAATGAAAGCACCTCTGACCTTCTATATCATCTTTGGCTTCTTGGTTCAATGGAGGTCCTTTCTTGGCTTGGGGTTTAGGACCTTTCTTATTGAAATTCTTCATTTATTGCTTGTTCTTAGCCATTAGGATTTCTCCTCCACCTTGAGCCTTAGAATCTGAATTCTTGGAAAGCTCTTTAGTCTTCAAGGTTGTGATAACTTCCTCTAATGTAATGGAGTGTTGTCTTCCATACAACATAGAATCACAGAAATTCTCAAAGCTCTTGGGAAGTGAACTTAGTAGCATCAATGCTTTGTCTTCCTCTTCAAGCTTGACATCCATATTTTCTAGATTATCTAGAATTTTATTAAACTCCTCAAGCTGCAGTAAGATAGGTCGATCATCCAACACCTTGAATGCATATAACCTTTTCTTGAGGAACAATCGATTGGCCAAGGATTTTACCATATACAATTGCTCAAGCTTCTCCCAATCACCTTTGACAGTCTCAATTTTGGCCACTTCTCTCAAAACCTTATTTTCTAAACTAAGAATAATCATACTATGAGCCTTTTCCATGAGAGTTACTCTCTGATCAGCCTTTATGGCTTCTGGAAAAGCATCTACTCCCAACAAGGCTGCAGCAATTCCATTCTGCATTAACATAGCCTTCATCTTGACTCTCTAAAGCCCAAAATCACCTGAGCTATCAAATTTTTCAACGTCGAATCGAGTTGATCCCATCTTGTGACCGATATCTTCCTACAGACGGCACCACTTGTCAAGATTCAATCACAAAAATAACCAAACAACCCCAAAAAACACAACCAAACTTTTAAGAAATGCAAACTTGAGAATATAGAGGAAATGAGAAACTAACACACACCGATTTTAAAGTGGTTCGGCTTAACTATGCCTACATCCACTGTATATCACATTTACTAAATGAATCAACTCAAGATCGCAAGTTTACAACGCAAAAATACAAGAAAATGCAGAACACTCGAAACACCTTCTACTAGCCTCACTTTCTCGCTAACTCACTCTTTGTAAAATGCAAATCTTAAAAAATGTATAACTAAAAAATAAATTACGCCTTATATAGAGAATCCAGCAACTCGAATCATCCAATTTGGTTAAGAAACGAATGAGATATTGGCGCCGCAAAACTGCCTCTCCAAACTGCAAAACGAAAAATAAGAAAATCAAGAAATAAGAAGTAACTAACATAACTAACCTGAAATCGCATTTCTGGAACACGATTTTATAAGTGACATGCTATTTCTCCTATAATTAGACAAAAACGATATTTTTTTTTTCCAAGCCTTTTCTTTCTTATTCCCATGCATGCTGTCATGCCTCAATCACCAAGTATCATGCTATATACTAACATTGACCACCCCAAATTATATCAATAATGTGTTTATTTGAAGTTGAAACCAGCGTATATTCACAACATATGATATTTATAAATGAATATGAAATCTATCATTACCTCATCTATTGATGATTAATACCAACCACATTCTAGCTACTATAATTTTGCCCACCACAACTTTTTAGACAATATTAATAAATTCATATCATATCATGTTGACATATAATCAATGTTATTAAAACAATAATAAAAATTATATATCGAATGTTTTGCGTTCATGTTGTTATTATGATTGTCTGGTCGGTTTTTTTTATTCAGGTTAACACGAAGTGATGGTCTAGTATATTAAATTACAATAAAATATATTCAATTGTATGAAATAAAAGATTCGAGATAAAGATAACATTATTTTTATTATAAATCTCCATACTCTATAATTACATATAAATTTTTATTACATCAACTTTAGAGTTTCATGTATTTGATGTTATATTTATCAATATTTTAATCATACAACACAATATTTGCTTATCATTCTTGATCATATGCTGGGTTGAGCTCATTCGGTCAAACCATGATTGTAACTATCATTAGATATGTATGAAAGTTTTGTGCATTTAAGTTTGTATCATTTTCCTTTTTAACATCTTGTTTTTATGTAGAAACTCTAATGAAATGTTTCAATAGATTTATTAATAATGTTTGGGTACTTTAAAAATGTCTTTTTACGAATATGCGGAAGATCTACTTATAAAAAGAAAATTACATACAAGTCCTCACATTTTCTTAAAACTTTGCATGAGACCTCATTATACTAAAGATTAAGATGGTGTTGACCATACATGCACGATTAATGAAAAAATCGTTAATATTTTCTCATTCTTATCATGCACATAGATTATAGAAAATTATCCCGCTACTTCTGTATATTTATAAAAATTAAAACACGACGATCACAGGACGATCGTGAAAATCATAATAATTATTTTAAAATTACTTAAATTTAGAAAGTCATGTGATTAGTTTTTATCAAGAAATACATTCTCCAAAATTGAACCTCACAATGTCTAATGATTAATAATACTCATCCAAACATTGGATGAAATTACTTTCGAACATTTTATATCTAGAAAAAATCGATATTTTTTGACATTTTATTAAGTCATAGGTTTCTAGATCACTTAACACTTCACCTCCAATTTTTTTTTAATATTCCAAATTGTAGTGTCTTTTAATTTTAACATACATTTAGTTCTCAAAATTTCATAATAGTTGTATAATACATGACTTATGTTTATAGAAAGTTTCAAACTTATAAAAACTAGAACATCTATTTTTTTTCCTTCCCAAATATCATCTCGAAGACTGTGTAATGTCGTTATTCTTCAATTTTCTATTGAGGTCTATTCTCTAGATGTACTTTTAAAATGATGTGATCAAAGACAAACCTACGTCAAAATAACCTCACATCTGATGTGGGTCTTACCAAATAAGGATTAAGTTATTTCAAAAAATATATTCAACCGACCTCATTCCTTCACCCATTAACATCTTAGAAGATTTCACAAAATCGTAATCATAATCATATTTGTGCAATATTAGATCAGAGTTTTTGTTCGAAGTTATTAAAAACATTTCAGTAAGTAATAAACAAGTTAGAGATGAAGAAGGATAACCATTCCAATCATCATTACTTCACACATTGTCCAAATAATCACAGAACAATACTCTGATAAAATTAACTCACCTGATCTAATTACATTATAAGTCAATTAAAAATCATGACCCACAAAACAAAAAAATTAACCTGTAAAATAAGTTTAAATAGTAAATAGAGATTTTTTTTATGAAATTATATTAATAAGACAAGCTTATTAAAGTTTATATTTAATCATTATACTCATTATCATTATTATTACAATTGAAAAATCTGAACCAAATAATAGAAGCAAAATAAAATTCTCATGATAAAAAAAAAGAGTGAGAATCCTTTTACAAAATAATTCTTTTTTTTTCTTTTGAAAAAAATCATCTCGAAGACTGTATAATGTCGTTACTCTTCAATGTTTTATTGAGATATATCCTGTAGAAGTATTCTTAAAACAATAAAGATCATTTAATGTAGTTGAAATAACTATATGACCAGAGGTAGAGTTACGTCAAAATAACTACACATTTGATATGAGTTTTACCAAACAACAATTATGTTATTTCGAGAAATATATTCAATTAATCTCAATCATATCACTCATTAACATCTTAAAGGATTTTACAAAATCGTTACCTTGCTCATAAATATGCATTGTTGGATCAGAGACTCTCCTTGAAGTTATTAAAAACATCTCATCAGAAAATATAATAGAAAAAAAGTAGAGATGAAGAATGAGAATCCTCCACCAACATTACTTCATGCATGTATCCAATAATCATATAATAAGACTCTGATAAGATTAACTCACCGATCTAATTACATAATGAGTCTTTGAACAATTATACCCACATAACAAAAATATCAACTAGTAAAATAAGTTAAACTTGTAAATAGAGAATTTTGGTTACTAAATTATACTAGTGAGATGAGCTTATTTGAGTTTTTATTTAATCACATGCTCGTTATCATTATTATTACAATTGAAAAACGTGAACCAAATAATAGAAGCGAAATAATATTTTCATGGTTTAAAAAAGAGTAAGAATCTTATTACGATGTAATGGACGGGGAAGTATTTGAAATTTATTTAAAATAGAGGGGCATTTCACGTATTCTGTGAAAAAGAAATATAGTCATTTTCTTTTTCGAAAATATAAATATTTGGTGGCAACCCTAGACATTTTACCTTTTGGCTTTCTGTTTTTACATCTCTCTACTATTACCATCTCCATCGCTGCACCGCCTGCCCTTTCTCTCTCTAGCCTTTTCTCTCGAGCACTCCGTTCCTGGATCTGATCGTCCAACAATCGGTGTACTGGTTCGCCCGTCTGCGTTCCAGCGAGTTGTGGTAAAAAAAAAATCAAAGAAAGCTCTATCTTTACTAAGAATTTTGTGCTTTTTACATTTTATATATGAGCTTTCTACCAAAACTTCCTCATTTACCTTCAGTTTTGAGTGTTTTGTTGATTTTCTTGGTGCCTCGGTGTTGCATGCGTGGTTTTCGATGTGAAGTGACCTAGATTATCTTTTTTTCTTTTTTTTGTCATTTGGTTCTGAAAAAGGGGTTTTCAGTAGATGTGTTTCTGAAATGTTTTTGGAGTTCTTGAGTGTTTCTGGATTTTTATTTTCTTGGAAAATGCTGTGTTGATTATGCTTGTTTTTGATGATCCTTATTTCTGCTTTAAGTGCACGCGTTAAATAAGTTAACTTCTGAAGGTTGCGTGAAGTATCCTGAAATTTTCAGATCTGGTTCTTTTGATTAGCAAAAATAGACACTGATTTTTAAGTGGCAAAAGTCTTGAGTTATCCAACTGAGACAATGGTGATCTGATCTGCCCCAGGGATTAAGTGTTATTGGACGTCTGATATCATCTTGGAGTGGCTATGTGTTTAGGCAACTAAATGGAATTACACCTTATTGTGATACATAATTTTTCTGGATGCTGCTGCCCCGATCTTAAAATGAGGTGTTATCAATAATTTCTATTTGGGAAACTGGTTATTTGTTTTGTAATTGGTAGCTGTAAGAAAAATGTATTTGAGTTTTGAACATGCATGTAATTCCTGCTAGTTTTCGCAATGCCACAATGGTATTAACAAACACCGACACGTGCCCACAGCTATACAATGAGCACGTGCACTGTCGACACATGATTTATTGTTCTTCCCCTGTCTTATCACTTGCTTACTCTATATCCTTGTCGTTTTGAATACATGCTCTGTTAAATTACTGTAGTCTAACTCTAATAATGTTTTGGATATGATGGTTCTATATGGCTAATATGCAGCTAGCAGCTCGTGCTTGAGACGTGATGGGTTTTGATATCGAGTGTATAATTGACATTCAGTCTTACCCTGGTGAATATTTTTGTCCCGTATGTCGCACACTCGTTTATCATAACGAAGCATTTCAAGCACAATGCACGCATGTGTACTGCAAACCTTGCTTGGCACACATTGCGAATGGCAGCAAAGCATGCCCTTACGATGGATACCTGGTGACAGAATCTGATTCCAAGGTAATCGATCATGATAATTATCTATCATGATCATGATAATTATTGATGCATGCTGTTTTTTCCATCATTTTCTGACATTGTTAACATTGTCTGCAGCCACTAGTGGAGTCAGATAAAGCCCTGGCAGAAAAAATAGGAAAGGTTAAGGTACACTGTCTCTACTTTCGAAGCGGATGCACATGGGAGGGTACTCTATCTGAATCTGCCTCCCACGGTTCTGGGTGTACCTTTGGAAACTCGCCAGTTATATGCAACCGATGTGGGATCCAGCTTGTGCATCGCCAAGTACACGATCATGCCCAGATCTGTCCTGTAAGAAAATTAGTGCATACATCTATACATTCAGAAGAGATTATGAACATGTATTATATCCTACTTTTCTTTCCTTTTAATTTTTTTTCCAGGGTGTAAATGATGGGCAACAAGCTTCTGTGATTGTGTCCGGTTTACCTAAATCAGGAACAACTTCATCCACAGTTACTGCAGCGGTGAACCAGACTGCTGCTCAGTCAGGAGCCACAGTTTCTCAGCCACAAAACCCACAAAATGCTGCCACTCCGTTGCCCGGCCAAAATCCTAACTTACAAGTAAATGCCAACTCTCATACCGCAGTTGTTGCTCCTGTTGCTACACTTGCCCCGGAGCATTGGTATCAACAACAATATCAGCAGTATTATCAGCAATATGCTGGATATGATCCTTACCAACATCCGCAACAATTCTACGCTCTTCAGCAGCAGCCCTTTCAACAATACCAGCCGCATCAAGTGCAAGTGCAGGGTCAGCACCAATCTCATGTTTATTCTCAAGCTGTTGTGCAAGGCCAGCCCCAAGCTCAACCCCAATCACAATCCCTGATGGCCCAACCTCAGTCTCAGTCCCAGTCTCAGCCACAAGCTCAGCCCCATCAACATTCTCATCTCCAGCCACCACCACCACCACAGCAGCAGCCCAATTCCACTCCTCAAGCCCCACCTCAGTCTCATCTTCAACCACAAGCCCAAGGCCAGGTTCAAGCTCAATTGCTACCTCAAGGTCAGCCCCAAGTCCAACCTCCGCATCAGGTGCAGGCCCAAACACATGCATCTATGCAAGCTTTTGCTCCAAACTATCCAGTCAACCCACAACAACCACTTCATCCTGTAATGAGGCCTCAGACTCAGATTCCCCCACAGGTGCTACCACCACCACCTCCTCACAGCCAGCCTACTCAGCCCCCTCAATATCCTCAGGCAACTGGTGTGCGGACTCCTGCACAACATGCACAGGTTCCTCAATACCAGCAACCTCATGTACAAATGTATCATTCTCAAGCTTCCCAAGCTCATGGGCTGCAGCCTCAAATTCCACCACAACCCTTCACCCAGCCGTCAAACCAGTCACAAGTTCAACAACAGGCACAACCTTATCAGTCTCAGTCCCAACCTCCTACTTTCCATCCTCAAGCTAACCAGTCCTCAGCTCCTGTTACCCTGCCACAGGCACCACCACACCCACCAGTTCCTCCTGTTAGTGGGCATCATCCCTATCAACAACCACTTCCAGCCCAGAAAATGCAGACAGGAGCTTCACAACAATATCCAATGCACCCTCATCTGGCAAGTGGGCCACTCCACCCAGTACAAGCACATGGTCAAGTCCCTCAGCAATCTGCACTTATGCGGCCACCCCATCCTCAAGGTTCAATTTCCCAGCAGCAGCCTTCAGCGTCGCTATCGCAAAGTCAAGTGCATGGCGTTCCTCTTGCACCAAGTCAGCAGTTTCTACCTCATGCACAACAACCGACTTATCCGACACAACATCGTCCCCTAATGCAGCCAGTTCAACAGGGTCAACCTCAGAATTATGGACAACAGCAGCAATTTCATGCTCCATTCCAAGGTCAGATGCCTCATCAAGGCGTACTTCCCCCGCAGCAGCCCATGCAATCCCAGGTGCATATGCATCCATCTGGTGCCCCTCAACCACATCAATCTCAAAACTATGCTGGAGCACCCATGATGACAAACCAAGGGATACATCCACAAAGCCAACAGTTTCTATCTGGTGGTTTTCCCCCTCTTGCTCCCCCTGGACCTGCACATGTAGCTTCCACTCAGATATCTGTAAATCAGAATTATGTAAAGCCTCCTGTAGCGGAGCAGAATGCAACCAGTCAATTGATCAGATCCCCTTCAAAGGGACCAGCTGAAAAGGGTTTTGAAGGGGGGTCTCTGAGAGATGAACCAAGGACAAGACAAAATGAAACAGTTCTCAAGGATGCTGATAATGGTGCAAGTGATGGTTTAGTTAAGTCCGTTGTGAAGCAAGAAACAGATGATATGAAGGGTCCTTTGGAGCAACCATCTGGTGGAAAATCCTCGGAAGCTGTAGGTGCTGAAGATAAGTTCCGTAAAGAAGAGGTTCATGCATCAGCAGATTCTGGTCCATTGAATAAAGTGGAGCTTGAGAGTCGGATAAATTTATCGAAAAATGCAGTTCAAGGTCAATCCATTGCCAACTATGACAGGCAATCTCTCTCAGCTGTTCCTGCTTCCAGTACAGAAGGGCATGCATTACCCCCACAATCTCATGGTTCCCTCCATGAAAGGTCCGAAACACAAGTTGAAGAGAAGCCTTCATTATTAGTAGGGCCACAAGGTCCAGGGGTTCCGCCTCTTCATGGTCAATTGTCTAACCCAACTGAGGGAAAGGCACCTGGTACTTTAGGTGGCTTTAAAAGCTTTGAATCTCAATCCGGCCCTCAAGGTCCTGAACCTGTTCCGCGTGGCAGTGTTGGAAGAGCACCTGCACCTCACTTAGAAGGTCACTATGTTTCCCAGCATGTTGTCAGGCCGTGTGAAATTGCAATGTCGAGAGATCAGTTATCAGGCTCTGCTGATGGGGGTTCTCACATGAAACCTCATGCTGATGAGCCAAATTTTTTGAGAGCAAATGGGGGAATAGCACTTAACTCCTCTGCATTTGGCTCTAGAGATGAAAATCTGAAGCCCTTCTCCAGGGAGCAATCAAATTTCTTTCCGACGGAGCCAACTCGCCCTCTTGAGCAAGGTAAAGTCTCTAAAATCAAATTATGTTGCTCAATTTCTCCTTCGAGATATTTGTGAGATCATGATAATTCAGTTATTAATATTTTTCCTTTGGGTGAATGCAGCCTCAAGGTCTCTTGATAAACCATTTCATGGGTATAGCTATGATAGTGGGTCAAAGTTGGATCCTGGTGCCTTGGTCTCACATTCGAGATTCTTGCCACACCATCCTTCTGGTGGGCACAGTCATGGGGATCTGTTTGGACCTGGTTCTGAATTTGGGCAACATCCCAGAAAACCATTTGCTTACCAAAGTCCTGGTGGGGATTATCTTGGCTCATCTCCCCGGGGTATTGGTGGCGCTTCAAGCTTCCCTCATGTCACCTCAGCTATGGATGATTTTAATTCTAGGGAAGCACATAGATTTGGAGAAGGATCCAGGTCTTTCCATCTTTCTTCTGACCCAGTTGGACATTCTTTTCGTGATGGCAGGTTTCCTCCCTTGCCTGGTCACCTGCGAAGGGGTGACATTGATGGCCCTGTGAATCCTAGATTTGGTGAGCATAGACCTCCTAGTCTGATCCACAACCATATGGGAAGTGATGATGTTTTCGGGCAGGATGGACCGGGGCATTTGAAGAGGGGGAAATTTACAGGCCCAGGATATTTGCACGGCCATTTCAATATGGGTGAGACTGAAGGGCCTGGTAGCTTTCATGGTCATGGTCGTGCTGGAGAAGTCGCAGGGAATTTTCCTCGTCCTCGTCCTCCTTTCTCTGATTCTGTGAGAGTTGACACACCTAGTTTTCAACCTTTTGGGGATCCTGCCCTGAGGAACGATTATTCATTCCATGGATTCCCAAATGCTGGAAAATTTACTGTAAGCATTAAAGTTACCTTGTTTTTTTGTCTATAATTTTACAACTAACCCAAAATTTCCAGTTTTATTTATTTGTTATTAATGTAATTGATTGTTTGTGTTTTATGGTATGCCTATTTGTTAGCTCAAATGTATTTCTACATGTTTCAGAATTTTTGATATGCTTTTGCTCTATACACCTGTGCATTTGTGCGGCTTAGATAGATTGCTTTTGCTCTATACAGAGTGGCAGGGATTCCTTTGATCAGTCTAGGAAGAGGATACCTGCTAGCACCGGATGGTGCAAGATATGTGAATATGACTGTGAGACAGTTGAGAGATTAGAGATGCATTCACAGACAAGGGAGCACCAGAATATGGCCCTGGAAATTGTCAAACGTATCAAGCTGCAGAACAAAAAGAACCAGAGGTAATTAACTTTATGATTTTATGTGGCACAACTACATGCAGTGTGTTATCATGTTTTTGACATTGCTGCACAGAGCTTCTGGCCGTACGATGCATGAAGGGGGAAGCAGGAGTAGAAAGGTGGGATCTTCTGGCCGTGAAACCAAGCGTTGACTCTGGTGGAAACTCTTATTGGAAGCCGTATACTTGTCAGGTTTAACAAGACCTTCCTGTTTCTGTATTGTCATATATTTCAAATTTGAAAAGTTTGGCTTATTCTTGTTTTTACATTTCAGGTTGCTGTCTTGTTTTTGAGTTTTCCTGGAATGAAGGTTCATGGCAATTAGGTTTGTTGATATATGATTTTGATTATCCTACTTTTCAGCATGGATGGTTTCTGATGGATTTACTATTTATGCTCATTAAACTGTATTGCACTTTCTTTCTGTTAATGTTATGGAAGAGTTTATTCTGAATTAAGCTTTAACAGCTCTTTTATACTGTTTTTGGATCAGTATGGCTTCCAGAGCAATCTTGGTGAAGTTGAAAACTTTCTGCATATCATCTCTCGCAAAGTGCACATGGTGTAACATATGTGCTAGGATTTTATATTTCTTTGCCCTCTTTTTTATCTTATGAAACAGAGAACTTGTGTGTATTAGAACATGGGAAGCCTGTGTCCAGTTGATGGTGAACTAAGTTGCAAGATATTGGCGTATCTTTGTTCCTTTGCTTGATGTTCTGAAAATGATGGTCAATTGTGTAATTTTTTGTAATCTCTCTTTGTACCCAAGTAGTTAGTCCATTAATTACCTATCTATCATTTGAAACTGAAAAATAAACTCAAATGTATCGATTAACTCATAGGACCTAGTCATGCTCCAAATTAGAGAAATATGAATTTATGGGAGCTATCTTTTTCTTCGTCTGAAGTAACTGTGATTTCAAGTTAGCTGCTGGCAATCGCAACATAAAAGGTGTTGGTATCTAGTTACAATAACATGGGGCTCCCATCATGTCTGTTCAAAACATAGTGGTGCCTCTAGGACCTCGCAACAAAGAAAGCCTTAATAACTCTATTTAAGATTGCCTGGCCGCTAGTTAAATATTTTTAGTATTTTTAGGATTGTACAATAGTTTTTTCTAGGTTTTTATGTAGAAATATATTCTTTATTAATTTTAATTATGTTTCCAACCAGTGTTTATGTTCACAAACGAAAATTCATCTGTTTTATGCTGCGTAGAAAGATATAAAATGCATGTACGAAACAAAGTATTTTTATAGCAGAAAATGACATAAAATATTTGTAAGGTTTTGACCTAGGTCCTGAAATTAAAATACTCTTTAGGTTGCAAAAAGGACATCAAACATTACTTTTTTTGAGTTTTGAAATAGTAAAAGACTTACTGAATTAGAAAGAAATGGCTCTTAGTTGTATTTTTTTTTTTTCGTAGTCAATTGATGTAAGTGTCCTTTAAGTCAATAAGTGAAAGTTTTGATTCCTCGGGAGTATTGGAATTGGCTATTCAGTTTTCAATTTCTTGTTATTGTGCTTTTACCTTTTAAGATAGACTAGTTCTCCTTCCCGATTTTAACATTGAACTAAAGTTAAATGTCCTATTGGTTTCACATGGAAAAAACAATCTTATGTAATGTACTCACATTAATCTGAATTATGTTAGATTGTGTACAAAAGCTCCATCTCTATTAGGTAAAATTATTGAACGTTCTATACAATGCTTGAGCAGTGAATCTATATTGGCCACCCATACTGTAAAATAAATTCAAATTCTTGTGATGGCTTACACTGCAATAATCCATATAGAATTAAGTTTCAGGCAACAGTAAAATGTGGATGTTGTTCTAAAACATGAGATGTATTTCTTAGCTACCATCAGCTCATTCTATTTATTCAGCATGGTCAGAGCGCCGTCCACAACTAGAAATCATTCATTGTCTTGTTTTTTCTTTTTTCTTGGGGATCTCATTTAATTGGCCTTGATGCTTAACATAGTTTCAATTAGAATTCTAATGAAGAACCTTACTATGTAGGCTAAAATGATGCGGGATAAAAAAATTACTGTGATCATAGCGGAAGCCGTTTATTGGAAATTGAACATCTTAAACAAGATAACTAAATTGGTAGTCTAGCATGCTATCAGCTATTTTTGAAATATTGTACCATAAGCTATTCTAACTGTGGCCACTGAGATTCATGTTCTAACAAGTAATACTCAGATCACTCAAAATATTAGCTGATAATGAGAAAATGCAAGAGTTTCTTAACATTTTCAGACATGATGATGAAGAAATAAATTATACGCATTCATGCGAACTTTTTATATTTCCTCAATGCATGTATGACTAGTTTCATGCATCACTTGAATTATTGCCAAGCGTCACCTGTCTATCTGGTATTAGATTCCTTTCTGGTACATTGTTTTGTCCTTAATTGAACTGTGGGCCCATCATGCAAAATAAAGTAGGCTGGTGCTTGAGAGATAGATAGTGTGAGGAATGAGACAATAAATAGAGGCAGATATACTTACATTTATATCTCTTGAACTTTTTGTGCTATAAAGCACCTTCTAAACTACGGCCCACTTGTGAAGTTTCTGTTAGAACTGTATAATTCTTCCAGTGTAAAATGTGTAAAGGATTACAAAGCATACCGATAAAGCATACTGTGGTTATACCGTCCCTTGAATAATTGTTTCCAGATGAAAATAACCAAAATTTCCTAGAGATGTTGGATCTTTCTCCTGCATAGGATAAACATAAACATATTAGTAATGAAGTTAACTAATACAGGGTTGTCACTTTATATGTTTGTGGTCTGGAAATGGTAGTTTAATGTAGTGGCTGGGCAGGTCACTAAAATCTGATATTTACCCTTGTAGCGGATTTTTCCAAGGAATTATCTACTTTCAAGTGCAGCAAATAAGTTTTAGACATTCCAAAATTCTGGAATACTACTACATAAAGCTGGACACTCTCTTCCTAGGCAAATTGATATGGTACAGTTGCAGTTTAGTTGATTATTTGACCTCAATATAAGATGTAGACTGAAATTTTGCAGTTTAGTTTGGCTAAATAAAGTTTGATATGCTGATAACAACACTTTAGGCCATGGCGAGTCACTGCTTCTCAGCTCTGAATTCAAAAAGAAAGGACTGACTTCAACTGATTAGTCTAAATGCGCTGCATTGAATTTGATAGTTGACCTTATGTAATGTAAACGACTGTGCCAAGTATAAACAAACATAAATCAAGTTTATGAAATTTGCTACCATTATTACTAGTTTGAGAATTTATTAAAGTTCCGTTTTTCTAAGTAATTTAAAATTGTATGGACTTTGATTGATTGGAGGACTACACTCATTTTTTTTGAGTATCTTGGAATTTTCATAGTAAGTATATTTGTGTATTTTAGAACTATTGTTTATTAGGGGATCCTTTAGTGTAGAGCTTCAGAAGTGGTGGATGCTCATTGTTATTGCACTTAAGGTATTACAACCGTCCTGTCTGCTGGATGTCGGTCCCAAAAAGTATTTTGGATTACCTGAGCCTTAGGGTGTTAACTTTTTGGTGATGTTGTCAATCATCACTTGACTGTCCTGGACTAAAATAGCCATGTCCCGCTTGGAATGCTTGCTGACTTGAATTGAATAGCAGGTCATCACATTGAATTATAAATGCCTTTCAACAGATGTCAAAGTTGCTGTTTTTGGAGCATTCCACTAGAGTTCTTCTCTATAAGTATCTCAGGAAACAAAGATTTCTAATCATCTTAGTAATTTGATGAAAAAAGTGTAGGGGACTCTGATTGACTGGGACTACAATTTTGAAGTTATTGCCAAAATTTAGGAGGAAATTATTCCTAACATCTTTCTACTATCTTTTATTTTTTGGTAACTTGAGACCTAATTCCTAATCCTGATGATATTGTACTGTTCTTGAGTTCAAGTATGGTAGTTGATTGTTTTCTGGTTGAAATTTCTCTATAATAGATCGTTTCAATTCAACCTGTTTTTCTTCGGGAAGCAGAAGAGAAAAATGGCTGAAACTTAAGCAGGATGGTTGCACGCTTTTCAATTGGGGTAAGGATATGGTTTGTGCATAAGTTTGCATGACACCGTAATTGTTTTGATTAAATTTGCTTTTGTCATACATTAATCAGCTATGAACTCATGACAATTTTCTTCTGGTTGGTCAGTCATACAGAATCATAGGCCTGAAAATGGGACATATTTTTAGTATATCATATATTGTTTAAAAGTTGGATAATCACACTTGCATGTTAGCTGTCTTTTCTATAAATTTAAGATTTAGCTAAAAGACAAGTAAATGCAGATTAGCATTACAAAATAGGAATCAGATTGTGTGTTTGAAGGAGACATAGAAGAATGTGATTGTGCTGAGGACAGAGTATTCCACAAGAATTTGGAAGATTCAGCTAGGACATGGTGTAGTGGATATTTCAAATGTGAATTTTTTTTGAGATTCTAGGCTTCATAATTATAAACTAAAAAATGTTGAAACTGATATGTCAAGTGGAATTGCTCAGTTAACCATTGGAATGAATACTGGAACTTCATTTTAAAGAAATCAGTTGACTTTTCTAATCATTGTTGAGATTCTTTTGGAAAGTCTACTCTGTTTAGTTAAATAGATATTGGAAAACCCAAACTTATCAGAACATCAAATGGAGTGTTTATGATTTTTGATTGTTGACTAAGCTGACATCTTGGTGCTTGCTGGTATTTCTGGGAACAGTTTCTTTTAATGTTCTGTCAAGACATTACCTGATGTCTGGTCTCGGTTATGTAAGAATGCCTTACTTTTAGATGTGGGAATTTTGTTGACGATGTTAGTCATCTAATTTTCCTTCTGAGTGGTGGAATGACTTGAAAAATAATCGAATATCCAGATGTGCGAGGTCTAATTTTCATTTATCTTTTCCTGATACATCTGTTCAACAATTCATTATTAGGCTCCTTGAGATTATCTTCTTTCTGTCAGTTGATTCAAGTGCCATTCTTCCATTTTTTGTGTAAGTGTAATGCGAAAATAAATTAAAAATGAAGGTGTAACTTAAGAAATGTTTACCAACACATTTTATTACCTGTATATAAATTCTTGAGGTGATTTCCATAATTGGCATGTTTCTTGGCTTTTTGGATCAAAAATTGCTGTTCTAAAAAGTGCCATGTGATGGAACCTAATTCCTCAGCTTGTTAGCTTCTGTTATTTTTCCACTTGGCATTTTATTTGCTTTGAAGCACCAGCCTTTCTCAAAGCACTTTTACAAACATGAGGTTTCTTCATTTCCTCTCGACACTCATATTTGTTTGTAATGTGGTAAAAGTTGGCCCATTCTAGAGCAAGTGAACTCCCTGTTCTTTTATTTAGGCATTTTACAGGATGATACCTAGACACACTGCTAGAAGCTAGCATTTGAGATTTGATGGTGATGTACTTCTGGTAAATAGGATGTGGGTCCATACATCTTACGCATAGGTTGGTAGATGTAGAATCCTCCAAATTTTTTTTTTTGCACAATTACAGTCACGCACATGTTGGTATGTGTGCAAGGGGTGTGTAATCGTGTGCAAATTTGTGGTGTATTCTTCCCACATTGGAATGCTCCTTGTGGTCGATTTGTTCACTAATGTAGATCTCAAAATGTTCTAAAAACCTTCTGATTCAATATCTGGGATAGTTATTATAGACTTGGTCTCCAGACTCCAGCAGAATTCGTGTATTATGATTACTGATTGAATACAAGGCTGTCGTCATCTTTTCTGATGAATCACAAATATAGTCGTGAAACACGAAACTCTGAAACAAGTTTTAAATAGTTTTAGGTAGATTATGCAAACTATCATTTATCTTTTATGCTAATACTCTGTCAAGAGTGGCTTGTTTTCTGGTCATGGGTTTTGTAGGATTTATTATGCAGAGTTGTCGACTGGCAATTTATTGTGGCTGGAGTTGTTGCTTTGCAGCTGCTTTAAGCGGAAGTTCTTTGTATTTTTGTTTTTTTTTTTTTTGAACTTTTTTTATTTTATTTATTAATTTTTCTTGGATTGTATTGACGATTGATATTAAATGAGTTATTATGCAAATGAAATTTCTGTATTGTCTTCTATAATTATCATTAACAAAATCGTTAGTTACAAATGCGCAACATCACTGACGTAAAAACATAGAGACAAAAAAAATTGTATCTTTTAATAGATTCTTCAGTGTATTCAATTTTTAGTAATTTTTCAGGAACAATTTGTAATCTCATTTTGTAATCGTTATGTATGTTAGTTATTTTTTGATTAATAATACTCGTATTGTAAACTTCATTAATATATAAATTTGGTTGTCATATTATTTCGTTGTAATTTAGAAGTAGGCGCTTTTAATTGCATGCAAATAGTAAATGACACCTTTGGTTTACATTTTAAATCCCGATTTTTGAACTTAGAAGTAAATTCAAATCATTGTAATCTTGAAAATTTCATCAACCAGGTCCGCTAAAAAAAAATGTCGACAATATTAAAATATCGAATAGACAAATTAGGTCTCCTATAGTCATCAATGGCTGACATTCACCCATCGACAGTTGTTCTCCTAAAATCCTATCAACAGTGGAATATATTTTGATAAATTAATTCATGTAAAATACAAATGAGTATAGTATGTTAACATTGGCAAATTATAATTAAAAATAACCCTAGGATCAATTAGCCGTTGGTTCGCAGCCGTTAAAAGTTGGGAAAGCCAACTCAGACCCCACCTAGCCCGCCATCAATTTCAACGCTTCAAATTTCAAATTTCAAATTCTATCACTCTCTCTCTCTCTCTCTCTCTCTCTCTCTCTCTAATATAAACCCCACCTTTCTACATCTACTTTTCATTTCCCTTTCTTCTCTCAACTAACAAATTTCTCTCCAGAAATTCCCGCTCTGCCTTCTCTCTCTCTCTTTTTTTTTTTGTGCTCGGTTTTCTTTTTCCCAATCCAAGCAACATAAAAAAAAGAGAGCGAACATGCGTGAAATCCTTCACATTCAGGGCGGTCAATGTGGCAACCAGATCGGTGCCAAATTCTGGGAGGTGGTGTGCGCTGAGCACGGCATCGACGCCACCGGCCGCTACAATGGGGATTCAGATCTGCAGCTTGAGAGGGTCAATGTTTATTACAATGAGGCCAGTTGTGGGAGATTTGTCCCCCGGGCCGTGCTCATGGATCTCGAGCCCGGAACGATGGACAGCCTTCGGTCTGGCCCCTATGGCCAGATCTTTAGGCCCGACAACTTTGTCTTCGGGCAGTCTGGTGCTGGGAATAACTGGGCTAAAGGCCACTATACGGAGGGTGCTGAGTTGATCGATTCGGTTCTTGATGTTGTCCGCAAAGAAGCTGAAAATTGTGATTGTTTGCAAGGTATCTAATATTAATTTTCTCTATCCGTGTTTCTGTGAATTTTTTGGTTATTGAATGCATGCATACCTTGTTTTTGAATAATTGTCTGTGAAGTCATTTCCTCATATTTATTATTGATACGCTGCTATAGCTGGCTTTTCCATCGAGTAATATTCATTGATCTAATTATGCCAATTTTGATCTGTACATAACTTGAAGTAATCTACACGCATGTTTATATTCTGCTTGAACTCATTTACAAATCACTTTTAGTTTTCCTGTAGGAGCGCCTCTATATAGCTTTAAATGATAGTGGATAGAGGTCAATTCATGAAATATAGGCTCTGTTGATAGGGAGGATATGTAGTATTAACCTTATGCTGATGCTGTTGGAATACAATTTGCAGGATTTCAGGTCTGCCATTCTTTGGGAGGAGGAACAGGATCTGGTATGGGTACTCTCTTGATTTCAAAAATTAGGGAGGAGTATCCGGACAGGATGATGCTCACATTCTCGGTGTTCCCATCACCCAAGGTTTCGGATACTGTTGTGGAGCCATACAACGCAACATTGTCTGTTCATCAGCTTGTTGAGAATGCCGATGAGTGCATGGTTCTTGATAATGAGGCTCTTTACGACATTTGCTTCAGGACGCTTAAGCTCACTACTCCTAGCTGTAAGTCCCTTGATTCTATGTTTGTGTTGGTTGTGAAGTATGTAATATGCTTGGTCTTGAATTTGTAGGTTTGCCCCACATCATTGTTTTTTATCACAAAATCTATTTCCATTTACAAGTTAGAATTAAGTTATAACATTCAGAATGTTTTGTTGCATTGTTTGAATTATATTGTCTTGCTTTGTTTGCAGTTGGTGATCTGAACCACCTAATTTCTGCAACCATGTCTGGAGTTACCTGCTGCCTCAGGTTTCCTGGCCAGCTTAACTCTGATCTCCGTAAACTTGCTGTCAATCTCATACCATTCCCGCGTCTGCACTTCTTCATGGTGGGATTTGCTCCGCTTACCTCACGTGGTTCTCAGCAATATCGGGCTTTGACTGTTCCTGAGCTTACTCAACAAATGTGGGATTCAAAGAACATGATGTGTGCTGCTGATCCTCGTCATGGTCGTTACTTAACTGCTTCAGCTATGTTCCGTGGAAAGATGAGCACCAAGGAAGTTGATGAGCAGATGTTGAATGTGCAGAACAAAAACTCGTCCTACTTTGTGGAGTGGATCCCCAACAATGTTAAATCAACTGTATGTGACATTCCCCCAACTGGCCTCAAGATGGCATCGACTTTCATCGGAAACTCAACATCCATTCAAGAGATGTTCCGCAGGGTGAGTGAGCAGTTCACAGCCATGTTTAGGAGGAAGGCTTTCTTGCATTGGTACACTGGAGAAGGAATGGATGAGATGGAATTCACCGAGGCTGAGAGCAACATGAATGATTTGGTGTCTGAATATCAGCAATATCAAGATGCAACTGCTGATGAGGAGGCAGAGTATGAGGATGAGGATGATGAATACCAAGAGTGAGAGGGCTGGCTCTGCTAGTTTTAGAATTTTGTTGCTTTTGATTATGTAATGTCAACTTCCAGTTGCAAAAATGGAGATTGTTGAGGGACAAGAATTATTATCAATGTAGAATTACACCATCTTTACTTTGGTAAAACTCAAATGCAACTTTGAATTTATGAAAATTTGAAATTTGAAATTCTACATCACCTCTAGTGTTTTCCTGAGTTCTTGAAATGTGAATTCCTTTTAAATGTCGAGATGTAATTTTCTCATCAGCCATCATCATTAGGGAATTCATTGATGGCAAATTTAATGTGTGGGGTTTTCATGTCAAAATTTAATTTCAAATTTTGAGATCAAAATAACAATTTCCTTTTACTTAAAAAAGGAAAAATTGCAATTTTCATAGCGTTATCGTTCTTAAGGGCTATACGCCAATTGGGGGAAATTCGCATGTATGTTGTGCTCTCTTTTAATTCTTTCAATTTTGGAGTGTTACAATAACAATGATACTTTACTTAGATTGCAATTTTGTCCAATCTGAGAATCCCTGGAGATGAACATAGCTATGTCTTTTTAAAAAAATAGCAACAGCTGTAGAAAAAAACAAACCAGCATTAAAAATGGTAAAAAAGAATGAAACAAAACAGAGGCATCTTCTGCCTGACCGCTCCACCTTCCAGAGTTTCCAACGATGGCCTACGAGCACCTTGATTTTAACTAATTAAAATATTTATGGGACAACCACCAACCAAATTTTGATACATACCTTAAACAATGTCTTCTTGCATGATTAAGCCATGCTATACTCCCTATATAAAGATCGTTTTCCCACACTTAATCTCCACAAGCAGAAAAACGATCATCCCTCGTTTGTTAGTACAGCCCTTTTCCAAGTTAATCAGCTTTCCTTCTCTCAACATGAACCGCTACATCCTGTTCTTCACATTTGTTCTCTTCCTCCAGGGGGCTCTTGGTACTTAAGAAGCGTACTTTTTTTCTATTTGAAAGATATATATTGTGTGTATACATACAGGATCTCACCTATCTTCTTCTCTTTCCTTTTGTAGCGGAACTGGTGTGTGAGGAGTTGCCAATTGATATGTGCTCATTCGCTATTTCATCCTCTGGAAAACGATGCCTGTTAGAGACTTTTGAGTCAGGTGATGGGAATCTGGAATTTCAGTGCAAGACTTCAGAGGTTATACCCACATCCATGCAGGAATACATTGAGAATGATGAGTGCGTGAGTGCGTGTGGGGTTGACAGGAAATCTATTGGTATCTCCTCCGACTCTCTCCTCGAGACTCACTTCACCCTCAAATTATGCTCTCCAAAGTGTTACTATCAGTGCCCAAACATCGTTGATCTTTACCACAATTTGGCTCTTGCAGAAGGTAATTTCCCTACATTTTAAATGTGTTCTTAGTCGCACAAAATCATACAAACACGAAGATTGAAGATAAGATAACATTATTCTTGGCTTGATACCTGTAGGTGTTTTTCTGCCTGAGTTGTGCAAGTTCCAGCAAACAAGCTTTCGCCGTTCTGTGATTCAGGTTCAGAGTGCAAGTTCAGCAGCTTCCGGTCCTGTTTCTGGAGCCGGGGGTTCTACTTCTAACACAGCTTGTGCTCCTATCTCAAGCACCACACTTTCTTCTGCTGATTTTGCTCCAGCACCTATGTAATTTGAATGTATTCTGATTCCAGAGTTGTATCCGTATTCTGATTCATAAATACGAAAACTATATTTGGTATTTACCTTTTTCCCTGTTTCATTTTCTATGCTGGTTTTTGATATGCACCATCACAATTTAAAACGGGGGAGTAGAAACTCATCTGGGAATGGAACTATAATAATTTCAATAGTACATGATCCTGAACATAAATATTTCTTATTTCTAACAAAAAATCCTTGAGCAACTGCCCAAGAAGTACACAGGATTGTTTATCTGATCAACAACTATGACTGTTAAGGTACTAACTTTGTTCAAGATTCTATTGAGGTTGATTATCCTGAGAGGTAAGCGAAATTTTTAGGCTTCAACTACCTTCTGAGGCTTCTTCTGCTTCTCCTTTTTCTTAATGACTTTCTTGGTATCATCAGTTGAGTTGTTCAATTCAGTTTCAAGCTCAATTCTAGAGAAAACAGGTTTTGGCCCAGCCATGATGTGACCTTGCTTCAGCCCACCCCACCTGGTTTCACTCTGCAACAATGATTAGGTTGTTATGAAAGGATTATCAAATGTGTAACAAAGCAATCTATTCAGCTTGTGTGTGTATTCTATTGAGAGAGAGACCAACCCAGGTAACGGAATTGAACTGGTCTTCAGAGTAGCCAAGCTGGGTGTATATTCTCAAAGATAAACTTGGAGTAATTGGGGATAAAGCAATTGCTAGTATCCTTATTGCTTCCAGTACAATTATTAGGTCCTATGCAGTGAAAACAAATTCGTCAGACGATGAATGTAACAATATCGTGTTTAGAATACGTGTGCTGCAGAATGTAGACATTTTACTTTTCCGTACACCATAATAGAAAAGAAATAAGCCGAAAGAATAGAACCTTGGATGCAGTTTCAAAACCAGACTCCCCTTGCTTAAAAATAGACCATGGTGCTTTTTCATCGATGTATACATTTCCAGCATGACCAATCTCTCGCACAGTCTCACAGGCTGATGACAGTTCAAGATTCTCATAGTGCTGTCTGGCTTTCTCAACCTACAATGACGTGAAATCGATGGTCAAAACCCTCTCTCTTAGGTTAGTTTAACATTAAAAAGAATCTCTCTTTGTATTCAATGGTCAAAATGTTCGGTCATTTAAAAAGCTTACCAGCAGTTCTTTTACTAAACACAATATCAAGCTTCAACGACATCTAATAATCTCTCAGATATTCAAGGCAATCAGGTATTAATACAACGTTTTTAACATTTTACAAAAATCAAAACCATATAATCCTGACAATAACGCTATTCTCAAGCATTCACATAAACAATGCCTTTATAAATACCCAGCAATACTAATTCGGCAGTATCACAGTATATCACAACTCAAAGGAGAGAGAAACTAACAGATGGTTCATAGTTCATGAACTACTTCCTACCATACCACCCATTTTCTCAAAGCATAATCTGAGTTTTGACTCTGTATGTGAACTTTACCAGTTTTTCCACAGTAACCTTCAGAGCATTTCCTTCTGCTGCAATTGTTGAATCAACAGCAATAGCGGATTGGCAATTCTTTCTCAAAAGTCCAAGTGTACGATTAAGAAGATTACCTGAGGGAAAGCAAGATTATAGTCCCAGAAAGATAAATCTCAGGTGAGGTTTCCAATATGGAAGAACAGTATTATGTTTTATATACATGTATATATCTTGATCTAAGTGAATTTGGTCCAGATACCACTAATTCACACTTCAGAAATGTGAGGACACAAAATAAATTTATCTTATCTAAGATACTAACAATATATGTTAAAGTAAGTTTAAAAAACTCCTGTTTTCATTTTTTTTTTCCTTTTAAGTAACTGTTTCTTGTAATATGTTCAATGTAAGAATCCAAAGTTTTACCATCTCATCAGTACCAAATTTATTTGAAAAAGGAAAGATCTGTCTCTTGTAATATTAAGTAAGGAATTGATGGATAAAATTTAAATCTCAAAAAAAAAAAAAAGATTGTTGACACCTATGATACCTGCAATATGTCATACATAAATATTTTCTTTCGAAAAGAAATGTATAACAGACAAACTAATCCTTGTACCAAAGCAAAGAAAACTGATGAAGAGATTATAATCATAAATATTAACTTATTTAAGGATATAATATATTAGGTAACCTCTATTTCATTCATGCACATTTCTTCAAACAAGAGATGTTTAATAGCTGGCTCATTTAACAAAAATTAACAAAGAAACGCACATAAGTTTGTGCAAATATCTAATAGACAAACCCTGCATGAACAATTTGATCCAACAAGTTCATTTTCATACCCTTCCAAATGTAGCCGTGATTTGGATTCCTAACAACTTATTTCGGTTCAGTAAACAAGACTGGACAGGATACTCAATTGAGTATTCATGTAATGGTGGAAAGATAGAGTACCAATGGTATTTGCAAGATTTGCATTAACAATATTGATGAAACGGTCCTCTGAGTAGTCCCCATCATTACCAAACTCGACCTCCTTGAGGAAGAAATACCTGACTGCATCAGGTCCAAATCTGCACACCAAGTCAGTAGGTTCAAGGATATTTCCCAGTGACTTTCCCATTTTCAAGCCATCCTATCATATTAAAAGTTTTGTTAAATTAAATAAAACATGTTAAAAAAAAGATAAAATATGAAAGACATACAAAGAGATATGTTTCATAAGATTAGGAACATGATATAGCTAAGAGATGCATGCTTCATTATTTATTTGAGTTACGTGGAACAATAACTACTTCCTTGCAAAGTAAATACTTGAAATTTTCTGAAAATTGCCAATAGTAGAACAGAATCCAACTGCAACTATATAACCACTAGAGTTTTTCAATGTCAATTAAGCAACTGCAACAATGATATTTCAATAACATCTGAAATTTGATTCTTATTAACCAAGTAAGATGGAATGAAAGAACAAAACTTAATCCAGATTCCACACGCTCTACATAACACATATAACCACAGGCTATGCTGGAATGCTTGGATACTAAATACTTCTAATTCCAGGGGAAAAAGAAACATAGGGAAGGTATGATCTGAGTTCAAGATCAATGACCAAACTAATAGTATGGAATGTCTACTAGTAAAACATAGTGCATATGAGCCACATTTTAGGGAGATCCATGAAGGAAAAATTCAACATCATTTGACTAGCTTGAATACCTTTGTCAAGAATCCATGACCAAAAACCTTTTTTGGAAGTCTTACTCCAGCTGACATCAGCATTGCTGGCCAATAAACTGCATGAAACCGCAATATATCCTGCATATTATTAGTGAAATTGACTAAGTACATCCAGTGATTTTATCTTAAAAGAATAGAAGGATAATAGATACATTGATGGTGGTCTATGACCGAGCTATGTGGAAGCTTTTCTCATAAAAGTTAAAAGACTTAGTGTTGAAGGATCATCACACCACAAACCTTGAGTTGTTTGCGAAGAGAATCATATTAAAATTTAAAACTCCAAGACGAACTCTCATATGCAAGTGAATCACTTGGTATCGAAGCCTTGCACCTCAAACTCTGAACTGATAAATGCTTGATGGTGATATTTCAACTCAACCTTTTGTCAGACATAGGTCTATACCATGTTAAATACCCACCTCATCTAAAACCTTAACTTGTTAGAGAGAAGAATCACCTAATATTTAATAACTCCAACACTTGGCCTCCTAGAATTCTTGATGAATGAAAGATTTATGAGATGGACATGGATTAGTAACAGTGATATTGTTTTCAAGTAACTTAGATCAAAAGATAATACAGAAGAATGCTACAATATATCCTCCAAATGACATGAAAAACACTACCTTCCCAATCAAATGTAGTGATGCTGGCCAGCCAGATGAAATTGCAGTTTGTAAGCTAGGCTGCTTCTCACCCTCCACAAGAGCAGATATGTAACTGTTTAACAGGACATCATCATGACAAAAAGCAGAATAAACAGATGGGCATAGGAATAAGAAGTTAAACATAAAAGATTGTGGGTACAAAATTTCAATGTTAATGCTATATTGTTTCAGTCACCATATCATATTTTGATTTTTTTTTTTTAAAATTTCAACATTATCACACAAACACACACACACACACACACAAAAAAATTGAACTCAATGAAAGGACAAACATATCACTTAAAGTAAATATGATTATGAAGCCATCCATAAAGACCTAATTTTCCTCACCAAATTTAAAATCTAAATAGAAAGGAAAGAATGAAAGAAATGAAAATTGAGGGGAATGGAGGACAATGATTAATCAAGGAACGAGACAAAGCAAACCTCAAACTAGAGCATGTTCAAGATGAGAAAGAAAACTGATGCAGCACAGTGATATATTGATATTAGAATGAAGAATTCAACACAAAGTCGTTGATTCAAAAGGGAGTACTGAATTGAGTGATAAAACTGCAAATAAACCCGATAAAATTTTTTATTACACCACTGTTTAAAACACCAAAGGGGAAAAATAAAATGCTATTCATACTAATAGTTCAAAGCCAGAATCCTAATAGCTTACAAGTACTACCTAAGATAAACACTCAATTTCAACATAAATGTAAATAGATAAAAGGTAACAAATCAAATAAAAAATATACTATAGTGAATAAAAGATATCCTGACAAATTGAAGGCATGTTGGCCGCCCTCATCTCCACCAAAAACAAATAAAATAACAATGCACTTAGTATACTAGAAAAAGTCTCCAGATCACAAAATCTAAAATAAGGATATAATGACTTACCCCAACAAAGCATCAAACCATACATATATAGTCTGCTTAGTATCATTGGGCACTGGAATGCCCCAGTTTACTAATGCTCGAGAAATAGAGAAATCTCTCAAGCCACCTTTTACCCAACCTTGTACCTAGGAGAGTTTATTGAGAAAATAAGAGTTAAAAGAAAATATAGCATCCAAAGGACCATGTATAGAAATGACCACAAGGTTTACTACATCCTAAAGTAGAAGATTGTCAAAAATAATATGCATATGCATAAGAATATGATGGAAACTTAGGAGGTTGACGTCCAAACTCATTTTGTTCCTCATGAATGGTTCTTAATCTAGATTATTCAGTTCAGTATAAAGTTCCAATATTAAAACAGAGTAACTAACTAGTCCAATAAAAACTACGTTATTGCTGGAGCCGTTTATGTTATTCCTACTAATACTGTTAAGACATGATGGACTGGTATGCTTACAGTTATGACTCACAATCTCCACCAATTCTCTGCTGAAGACGATTTTTCAAAGCCATTGTTTTCATTTTTCATCTCTGGTTTTGTTTTACCAATCATCAGAATGGACTATTTACCTAGTAGAATGCAGACACCACTAGATATTTATTGCAACTAATAATTAGAATGATACAAGTAAAGTAATTACCAAACAGTAAAAAGATTAAGACTTAAAATAGAAAAAAATAAAAAAAGTTCCAAAACCTCGTTCAAACGAAAAGAAGGCTGCACAAAATCTGGGTTCTCAGTCAAAATATCCTCCAATTGTTTCTGATACTTCGATAATGCAAAGAAGTAATTGTCTTCCTTCCTGTGCGCACATGGCTTAAGGTGCACAGGGCAGCAATTATTTTCCAACAGTTCCTTCTCATCCTACAGATTTACCGAGATAAAAGTGGAAGATCTTAACCAGCTAGGAAAAAACATAGTAGCAATCTAAATGATTAAATAGGATCCAACCAATATATATGTATTTTTTTTCTTAAGGCAGTACAAGTACCTTATATTCCTCACAATTAACACAGTACAGTCCCTCATAATCAGCACGGTAGATATCACCATTGGCAAGAACCTTAGAATAGAATTCCTTGACGATAGCTTCATGATTAGGACTGGTTGTGCGAATGAACTTGTCATAAGATATGTCTAACTGTCAAGAAGGTGAGTCAAGTAGCAGAAAACCATAGATATCATCACAAATGTAGAGTCAAAATATTAAAAATATGACGAAGAAGTATACTTCTGTCCACAGTGCCTTGTAAGCTTGTGAAATGGTGTTGCAATGTTCTCTAGGACTAGAACCACTGTCAAATGCAGCAGTGGCAATCTTTTCACCATGCTCGTCTGTGCCAGTTATAAATATTACCTTCTTCCCAATAAGTCTCTGTAGTTAAGAGAAAAATATTCAATCGTTGCACTTCATGATGAGATTATCTTTTCAAGTACACAGCAACTTAGCAAAATAATGCTCACAAACTCAAAGCTCAAGAATAAGAAGTCCCCTTATTATACAACTTGAAACACTAGATTTTTCGCATGACAAATAGCCATCAATAGTATGAATTACTTTAATCAATTCTAACTTCTAAACAATCTAATAAACTGAAATAAAAAAAATTGAGGATTATTAGCTAGCTAAAAGCATTACCTTCCAAGATTCTTCAAAAACCTATTTTCAGGAAACATACAAAAATTTCCCAACGTGTGTATATGATTAAATCAAATATATTAAAACGTTACCCAAAAAAAAAAAAAAAAAAGAACTCCATAATTTGATGCCAAAGAAACAAACATTTGTTGTAATCATTACCTGAAAACGAGCAATGGCATCGGCGGCAATGGTAGTGTAGGCACTACCCATGTGTGGCGGGGCATTGACGTAATAAAGCGGAGTGGTGAGGACAAAAGGGTCCGTTGTATTGGTATTGTACGCGGCGCTGCAAGTGCAGTACAACGCGCCTTTGGAAAGCGAAAGATACTTGGAATTAGTGAAACGAATCTTGCGGGGTTTTAGAGAAGTCAGAAGATTTGGTGAGGAAGAAGAGAAGAAGCGAAGACTGTTGTGTATGGAGTATTGGACTCTACTCGCCATTGATGCTTGTTTGGATAGTGGATTGCCTCACAGCACCAAGAGATTGGGGAAGATGACTAGCACCAATTCTGTATAGTTACAATTCCCCCCCCCCCCCCCTTTTTTTTTAGTTTGTCTTGTTAAATCCAATATTTTAAGTTGGTTTTGTCGATAATACATCAAATCATATAAAATAAATTAGTATTTTGTACCATGCACAAATATTAACATATTAATTCAATGAAATTAATACTGAACATATTGTTTTCTAAAAAGAATTATATTATTTCAAATCATTTGTTAATCATATCCAAATCAATGTTGGATAAGCAGAAATTTCAAAATCCTCTTATCAATTAAATGAGTTTATTTTGTAGAGACTCATATGAGACAGAAAGAACCATGTACAAAACTTTACAATATTTTAATGGAAATCTATTTCAACAAGATTTGAATAATATGATACAAATTTTTACAATATTTCAATGGAAATTTATTTTACGCGGGATTTAAACTTGCATTGTCGATGTATTTCTCCTCACATCACCACAAGTCTTATCTTACTAACTCGATCATGTCCTTAAGGACACTTTGAACCATCTCTTTGTATTATAAAAGTAAACTAAAGAATCAAGTTTTTGGAATAAAATATTTTGAAAAAATCTTCAATTCCATTTTGGTACTTCATCCAGTGTTTCAAAATAACACCACACGTCAAATGTAAAGATGACAACACTTGGTATGAATTAAACAAATGAAATATAAGATGAAATACAAAATTGAAATGTTTGTAAGATGTGTTCGATTATAATTTTTACTGTAGGTATAAAGTCGATTTATTGATATGCATTTTTATTTGGTTGTGGAATTTTGTTAATGGAGTTAAATTTTCATGTTGATGCTTAATTAATTAAGAATATTATTGATTGATTGATTGATTTTTATAATTCAATGCATTTTATTTATAAAAAAATTAATTTAAAAATTTATATTTCTTTGGATCTTCATCCTGAGCTGATCCATCTATAAACTCAAATCTTCAAACTGAACTTAATCAAAATTTGGTTTAGTTGGGTTCTAAAATTTTTTATATTTCGATTCCAAAAATTTATTATTAAAATTGTTTAAAACTCGAGAATTTACCATATGTGTTAGAAATTAAAAATTAGAATTTATTTGATATTGATACAATAAATTAGCTTAAAGTTCATGTGAGAAACTGAAACGATTCAAAGTGTATATAAAAAAGTTAGATGAGAAAATATAATTAACCATTTTATAATTTACAGCCAAATAGGCTTTGAAAGTAGCTAAAAGCAATAAAAGACAAACACAATATCCTGCAGTTTTGACATAGTAAACACAGCTAGCTGTTTTAGCAGCAGATATATGCTTCGGCAGTTACTATCTTCTTACATACATCCAAACATCTTTGGCAGCTGCCTTTTGTACCACATGTAAGAAGAATAATCCTTCTCTTCATATATTTGCTCGATCAATCAATCCTCAATATTTCCAATATCAAATTATGGCGGAACCAGGATCATCAGAACGAAGACGAGGAGTGGTGCTCGTCCCGTATCCTTTCCAGGGCCACCTGACTCCGATGCTTCAGCTGGGCTCGATTCTTGATTCGAGGGGCTTTTCTGTCACCATTGCCCACACCAAGTTCAATTCTCCGAACCCTTCAGATTGTCCTAAGTTCAGGTTCTTGGCCTTATCAGACAACCTGGATGGGCTTGATACATCTTTCTTTAATCTGCTGAATGTAATGGCAGTGATGAACACAAACTGTGAGGCCTCATTTGAGGATCAGATGGTTGAGATGGTGGGAAAGGAAGAGGTGACATGTGTCATCTATGATAACATCATGAGGTTTGTGGATGTGGTGGCTAGAAGGCTGAAGCTTCCAACAATTGTGCTTAGAACAACTTCTGCTGCTTATATGCATGCACATCTTCCACTCTTTCAACTTCATGCTGAAAAATGTCTTCCTTTGCCTGGTATGTTTGAAGTTTTGTGTTTGTGGACAAATGTTACGGGAAAAATATCTTTGAATTTTTTTTTAAATTTATTGGATCTTGAAGCTGATTACCATTTCGATGGTAAGTAACTTCAAGAATTATGGTTTTCTCAAATAAATAAATTATGATGATCAAAGCATTTGAGATCTAAGATTTGAACCTAAGTAGTTTTGAGATCTAATTAGTTCAAGATCTTTATTTCTTGGTGCTACTTACTATCGTGATCTGTTTGCACGTGTTTTCTTGCAAAAAAATTAGCTTTTCTATTTTATGGGCATTTATGTCATTTGACCTCTGAGAGCAGAAAGCATGTTTTTCCATCATGGGGATATTTTTCGTTTTTTTCTCATGTATAATTGGCAGAACAAGAGAAGTCATGTGTAAGTACAAATAGATATTCTTTCAAATGTGTGTTTGAATGTGGATTGAATGTAACAATCTATGTTTTGTTGTTTGCAGAGTCTCAAATGCAGGTTTCAATTCCAAACATGTATCCTCTGAGATTCAAGGATCTACCACTTCCACCTACTCAAGAAATCCCAGAAAATGTAATGGAATTTCTACTAAGTTACATGGATATAAAATCATCTTCAGCTGTGATCTGGAACACGGTGGACTCACTCGATGATTCGCCATTAAAGAAACTCCAACACCATTGGTCTGTTCCATTCTTCCCAATAGGCCCTCTCCACAAAATGGCTCCACCATTGCCTACAAGCTTGATGGAGGAGGATAGCAGCTGCTTATCATGGCTCGATGAACAGGCCCCGAAATCAGTCATCTATGTGAGCTTAGGCAGTCTGGCCATAATAGATGAAAAGGAGCTATGTGACATAGCATGGGGCCTTGCAAGAAGCGAACATCCATTCTTGTGGGTGGTTCGCCCGTCTTTGCTGAATGGTTCAGACGCAATGGGATCGTTGCCTGAAGATTTCAAGAAAAGGGCTCAAGAAAAAGGACTTATAGTGAAGTGGGCTCCTCAGAAAAGAGTCTTGGCACATTCGTCCATTGGAGGGTTCTTAAGTCATTGTGGATGGAACTCGACTCTGGAGAGTATGTGTGAGGGTGTTCCCATGATTTGTAGGCCGTGTTTCTCGGACCAGATTGGGAATGCGAGGTTCTTGACATGTGTGTGGAAAGTGGGACTGGATTTGGAGAATAGAAGCATTGAGCAAGCTGTTAGGATACTCATGGATAGTGAAAATGGGAAAGAGATAAGAAAGCATGCTTTTGAGATGAAACTGGAATTGGAGAATTGTACGAGGAAAGGAGGTTCATCCTCTGAGTCACTTGATCAGTTAGTTAAGTTTATCGTCTCATTGTCGGATCGAAAATGATTATATTCATGATCACAGATCATGTTCCATAGACTTCAACTTGATGTGTACAAGGTTTGGAGTTTTAACATGGTTAATATATCTTTAAAGTGAACAAGTGATTAATATATTCCTCAATAAAATTTCAAGATTTTGTTTTAATACAAAAGCCCTGAGTTTACAGTTGCTAGATCATCTTTGAAGTGTGAATGAAGTTATAAACTACACAACATCTTGTGAATTGAAAAACGATTATACTTCAAATTGCTGTATGCATTTAACCTTACATTTAATCACGATTTGATTAAAACATGAAATCATATGCTGTTACAAAGCAATAGAGTATCAACACATACCTGGTAAAGGAAGGGTCATTTTTTCATGGACATGTAATCAAATCTTCAAAGTGAACAAGTGCTTCATATATTGTTCAATAAGATCTCAGACTTCTCATTAAATTGCAAACATCCATGAACTTACATTTGGTAGATCATTTCTGAACTATAAATGATGTAATAAACTCTACCAATCTATTCAAGGATCTATCCAAACGACCATCATTCTCCATAGAAACCAGAAGTTCATCCTTGAGCTCCAAAGCCCTTCGTCTCATCTCGTTTGCTTCGTCCTTCACCATCACCATTCTTACAGCTTTCTCAATGCTATCCCTATCCACCACATTATCCAATTCAACACCAACTCTCCACACATGAATCAAGAATCTTGCATTTATCATCTGATCACCAAAGAAAGGCCGGCATATCATCACAACGCCTTCAGATATACTCTCTAGAGTTGAGTTCCAACCACAATGGCTCAAGAATCCTCCCACCGCAGGATGTGCCAACACCTTCTTCTGTGGGGCCCACTTCACGATCAATCCTCGTCCTTCTCGAACCGCTTCCATGAAACCTTCAGGCAGGCACTCGATCCATTCTGAGCCGGAAACGGAAGAGGGACGAATGACCCACAAGAACAGATGCCCACTGTTGGCTATTCCCATTGCTGTTTCAATAAGAGCTTTATCATCCATGGTTGCTAAGCTGCCTAAGCTTATGTATAGCACGGATTTGGGTGCTCGTTTATCGAGCCAGGCTATGCAACTTGAGTCCTCTGGTAGTAAGCTAGTTGATGATGATGATGATGATGAAGCTAGTTTGTGAAGAGGGCCTATTGGGAAGAAAGGGACATGGAATTTGTCATGTTGAAGTTGCTTCAATGCTTGATCATCCAGTACTTCTATACTGTTCCAAATTACAGCAACTGAAGATCTGATATTACTGAAACTCTTAACAAATTCTATTAAAGCTTGTGAAATCTTGGAAGAACAAGGAACAGGCAGATCCCTGTATCTGATTATGGGATGAAGCCCAGGAACTGATTCCTCCAGTTGGGACTCTACATTAATACCACCAATTGTAATCAAGGTTAAAAATAACAGTATGAGTATTTATACTCTAGAACTAATTTTACAGAAATCTCAATATCAATTGGGTTGAAATTTGAAAAACAGACAAAAAATATATTGAAAAAATAATTAAATTTTATTGTGAGATTTTGTGAAATAGTATAAAAACATTTTATTACAAAGTTTTCTATCAAATCTCACGAAATTTTCATCCTTGTGATTATGATTAATTGTTACATAATAAGGTATAACATGCATACAAACCTGGCAAGGGAAAGTTGGGTGTTTCTATGAGAGACAAAATGGCATGATAAGATTGCATGTAAACACCAGTTGTGGGTCGAAAGAAAATGCTTGGAAGCTTCAAATTCTGAGCAACAGCCTCCACAAAATGCATCAGAGAATCATATATAATACAACCAATTGGACCTCCTGAATCTTGTTCTTCAACCAACTTCTTCTCAAGTGGCTCTTTGCAGTTCGTGTTAATGGCTGCTATCACCTCCAACATGTTGCCAGAATTCAGACAACTCTCATCCGGCAACGAGACGAAGCTGAATTCAGGGTGGTTTTCAGGATTGGGAGCATTGAACTCAGTGTGTGCTACAATGATTGAGAAGCCTCTTGTGTGAAGAACTGTTCCTAGTTGAAGCATTGGTGTTAGGTGCCCCTGGAAAGGAAATGGGACTAGTATTACTTTTCTTTCTGAGGTTTCCATTTTTGTTTTGGAAATTTTGGCAACTGAACTTGATAATGTAATAGCAAATATTGGAGATATCAATGATGATATGTTGATTATTTGTCTGAAACAAGATTGATGTACTAAGGAATCTCTGCTGCTTCGGCAGACAGTCACTACATTCTTGGGTTTTATAAACTTGTCTTTTTGTCTTTTGGAGGTTTTGTTGTAAGCTGGGTTATGACTAATTTATTGGATTTTGATTGCTATAGCTTTGGAGGATTTCAAGAGAAATATGCTCATATTCTAACAAAATTACATTCATTTACCATTCTCAAATGAACCGAGATACATATTGGAAATTTACTTATTATGATTACACTTAAAATAAAGGTAGATCAGTCTTTTGATTAGATTCCTTAATTTGTTTACAAAATCCTAAAACGACATTTATTTCACCGTGTTGTCTAGGAACAAGTGACTGCACTCTTGCAAGGAAGAACAAGACGAAACGTCATCTTATCTATCGCCTCGTTATGGTGAAGTCTTCCAACATGAAAGAGCGTAGAAAATTCTACCCTTCCATCCTTGCAACATCCAATCTCCATCTTCATCCAGCAGAAAATCAGAGTGGTAGCCTTTTTTCACTTTAATCTTCACTTCATTCAATATTTCCTTGTTCAATGGAACCTGTTTAAACCCCATTCTTTGATTCCTCATTTGCCAAAGCTTGTAAGTTTCAGGCCTTTCTACTCTCTCTGAACCTTCACAAGCAACCACATTCATAACCTCCCTTCCAAACACTTCCGTCTCATACATCAACCTGTCCTGATCTCCACGCGGCAGCGTGGCATCGAGCATGTCAAAAACACACGAGTAGTGGTACAATGCCTCCCTGAATCGTGCACTGAAAAACGAGGCGTTGTATGTTGCACTAACGACTCCATGGATGAAGATATACGGTCTTATTTTCTTGATCAGTTCAAGAACACCGTCTCTGGGACTGTTCCCACTTGCTAACTCATCAGGCAAGTGTCTGAGCCTGTATAAGCAATTAACCACAAGAATCTCATCACTTTCAATTTTGAGATCATCTACACAAATTTCATCCCACTTCTTGGCTATGGCATTGTACTTGAAAGGAACATTGAATCTCTTGCAGTAGTTCATTAGCCTACGCCCTGTCTGCTCGACTCTCTCTGCAGGCCTGAGTCCCGTCTGTGGGAAATCTATTCCGGTGATTCTAAGCAGAGGCGGCCCTCCTGGCCGTAATGAGAAGCCCTGGACTATGCAAGGCCATTGGAAGCCATATAGTATTCCAAAATCGATTATGTGGATCTTATCAGCTTCCCTTGTATGCCTTGCTATCATCTTGTTTGCAAATATGGTTGACATTCTTGAAAAGGGACAGGCTGCAACATATGTCTGATAAGCTTTTATCATCTCTATAGCTGGTGTTCTTCTAGAAGCAGAAGATGTGTAAAGCAACGAACCGGTCCCTTCCAAACGCGCCTCAAGAGCATTGGCAAAGTAGTGAGCTAATCTCTCGTTTGCTTCGCCATTTGGAGATGAGAAATGCCTGATTTTGGCTAGCAGTTCTTGAGCTTTTGTGGGGTTGAAAGTGGAGACAGCTTCTGCACAGTGAGTGAGTAGAGTGGTAAGATCAACCACTTCTTTTACATTGCTTTGTTTCTTGCTACCTTTTGGCCTGCCTCGTTTCACCTCAGGCGGTCTTCTGTACTTGATTTCGCCCTCGTCTCCTGATTCACTGCAATGGCAAACAGGGGACTCATTGTAGAAACATGGATTCATTTTGTGACAAAGAAAGGCCTTATCATAGGTCTCTATTAGCTCTGTTTCTGGCTCATAGTTTGCCAACTGCTTACATATTCGATCTTCCACGATACTATGTTCGTCTCCTCGTTCATGGTTCTTCTTCTTCTGTACACCATCTCTACTAGCAGCATAACCTACAATACTAGAATCATTCTCTGGATCACCAGACAGCCTATCAAAATCATGGAAAAGGCCATTGATTGAGACCCCTTTTCCATCAAAATCAGGACTGTCGTCTTTGTTACTAAGAGCATCTAAGAAGTATTTCTCAGCAGCGTGAAGAGCAGAGCAATCTTGAAACATGCAGGGCTTGTAAGACAGATCATCTTCTTCCATCAGCATCTGCTTTATATACTCGAAAACTCCATGCGAGTAATCACAGGCCACTGGAGTTTCATCGATGCAGCAATTGACATCCAATGAGCCCTCAAATATATCAGGCAACTCGGAAAATATCTCATCATCGAGGCTGTGTTCATTCACAAGATCGGTGTGGTTGAACTGAAATCTATTCATGAAATCAAAAATTGGCCAAAAATAGATGCTTCCTGTGAAGAGTTTAACAGTACAGGATCCTTTAATGAGATTGAGAGAGGCAGCTATGAAAACAAAGAAAACTGCAGCTGTTTATAACCTTTGAGAGTGACTACTTTTCTTGGATCTCACAACTTCTTAGACTAGCCAAGAATTGAATGTATCAAATACCAATTGCATGTTAAGATACATACAAACAAATGCAAGAAATGAATAGAACTTTAATCCCAAGAGTAGCAATAAGCCAATAAATATGTCTTTGTGCAAAGACTTGCACATAAGAAACACCACCAATACCAAACCTGATGGTATTTCATCTCTTTTACAACACTATCAATTTGTGGCACGTGTATGCATGTCGAATGTGTCCGTATAATGTTCATTATAAGATATCAATTGGAGCAGTCTTCATTGTCGATAACGAAGCAATTATTTTAGTATCAAATTCCTACAATTTAAATCTTGTATTGTAAAATAGTTCATTTTTAAACCATGATTCATTTTATAAACTTAAAGCATTAATGAAATTTTCGAATGTTTTATTGAGGGAGAAACTAAATAGGTACCATTCAGTGGCGATGCACAGAATGCTTAAATATTTATACCTCAAGAAACAAAGTAAACAAAATCTTAAAAATAAAAAAAAGTAAGAAAAGACATGAAAGATAGCCCTATCCCTTGCATTCGCAAGCTAATAATGCACACACTAAAGAGAAGAACCCCAAAGTCTTAGACTCTGCAAGACGAGTTCGAGGCATAGAAGTTAAACCTCATAACATCAAAACTAACTAAAGGGCCCAATCACCATTTTCGCATAGGAGAGCAAAGTGCTCCGATTTTGAAGTTTCCAATGTAGCGATCAAAAGTGTGCCAAACTGTATACTAGAATCCATGCAAGCTGAACACCAGTGAAAAAGATGGTTAGTTTATGGAAACTTTCAAAACTCTACTTAGTTGATGTAATTGAACACAGGGAAAGGCAGATAATTACCAGAAAGAGACATATTGAAGCAAAGAGACCCTCTTGAAGAAGTGCTCCATGACCTCCAAACTCTTCTTCGTCAATTTTTATAACAAGAGCATAATATGCATAGATGATCCCAGTGGACAACCCCACAAACCTGAACGCAAAAATCAGGAGAAAAGGTTATTAGTGGATGCTGTTACATACAATAGCGAAAAGGTGTGAACAGATACAGCCTAGTGAACCTAATGCTAAATACATAGGATAAAGCATTGAGTTGTGACATTAACAGGAACGGCAATTTATCATTATATTCAAGAGGAAGAAGCTATGTATAAAAATTAAAAAATCAAGCAGAAGCAGCTTTTTTTTTTTAAGGGAAATTACTGAAACATGCGATATTAACAGTTCTTAATGGACTTGAGTAGGGTTTGAACCAATAAACTACAGTGTCTTAAAACTAGTGTGCGTTTTTCTTTATCAACCCCAGTTAATGGACAATTGGTTTTTAGTTGAAAATCATTTTGGCCTCACAATTTGACTTATCATGACTAACTTCCATAAAATGATACATGAAATAGACAATTTTGTAAGAAAAATTGGTTTGTCTCTATTTGATAACTATCCAAGATTTAGCAAGTTAAACTTTTTATTTTCATCAATATTCTTTTACAACAACTTTTGTCTCTAAGATCATTTTCCACTCCACCAACACTAATCCCTTCAAATCCAACTTATCTATTTCATATCTTCCTTCTTCCACCTTCACAGCTCATATTACACTTCTTTCAAACACAATTTAAGGCAGGATAGTGACTCAACCGTTGAGTCATCTCTGGCTAATTAGGTAACTTAATGGCTGCCTTTTATGACATCATGTCAACCAGACACCAAAGATACTTCACAAAATATTGAACACATACAATCTCCAAAAATATGAAACATGAGTTCAATTAATTCAGTTGATTGTTGGTCAAAATAATAATCTAAAGCAAATGTGCAATTATATCTCTCACAAAACATTATTTACATATAATTTATGAGAACAAATCATGTTGCTAACTGATTTCAATTCTATACTGTTTTGTCTCTACTAATGCGTGTTCAATTGATTAGAAACATCAACCTCAAACAGAAATGAGATTTAGAGAAGAGTAACTCACAGGAGAAACCAGATGCCCCCAACCAAGGGAATTGCACCCCATAGTAATCCACACACGAGGCCCAATGCTTGTCTAATCCAATGTAATGTGTCTCCAAGTTGATCCTGTAATATATAGAGAGTTCAGTCATTTCCACATGGATTACATTGTACGATTCTAGTAAATAAGGATAGCTAAACTTCTCAAATTGATTATATTATATAGTGAAACTCAGAGTTTCAAATATTCTTGAAATAATAATAGTGATGAAGTAGAGAAACAAGTAACCAATAGCATCCTACATTCAGGTTAATGAAAGAATTAGGTGCATTTGGAACTTCAATTACCGTCTATTAAACCTTCAGAATAAGCATGATAAAATTCATTATAAAATCAGCCTAGGCCAGTCTTAAAGCCACTAAACAAGAATTGTATCATCCTCTCTATCTTTCTCCACGTTGATGATGACCATATATCTTACACACACATGCACACAAACACAGAGAGATTTGAGGAAGAAATATATTGATTAAATGATTCTTTACACCAAGATATTAGAAAATAACAGTGGAGATTGGAAACGATGTGTTATCAACCAAATCAAAGGTTTTTCAGCTCAACCCACTTTTTTCACCTGAATTGGCACATCTAAAAGGTTTTCTGACTGAACATCCAAGGAAGATAGAATCATAGAAGATGAGAGAGCTAGATGAATTTAACGTTACTTGTGCTCACCCAGATTAAATTACTCAACTAATGTCTTTTGGCTCCCTCCATCACCAGTATAGCTAAATTCAAATGCTCGTAAAATCCAAATAATTTCAGTAACAGAATTCCTCTTTGCTTTAGAATCATAAGTAATAGAATTATAGAAAATAACACACAGCGTATTTATCTCAAATTCAGCCTCTAAAACTGTACAACTCCTTACTGAAAACTATTGAACTGCTTAACCTTGAAATTGCAATTCAGATTTTTTTTTTCTTTTCTAAAAGCCACTCAAACTGACCCAACTTCCTGCCCCTTTATGATATGGATGTAAGAAAACCATTAACTCCTTATCCTCAAAACTATAATTCAGATTCTTTATCTGAAAATCAGAGTGTGTATTAATCTAGTTGTTAACATAAACATCTCCTACATATAAATCTATTACATGGCCATTTTATCTACGCTCTACAAAGGAGTGAGATGATACTGCAGTTTGAATCTAAGCCTCTTCCTCATTTAGTATGCTATAGAATTGCCTATATAAAAGCACCATGATTTCTTTTTCCCCAGAAAACTTATAACTTAAAGGTGTTTTTACATTTATGATATAATTAAGAGGGGTTAACTTTTGGCTAAAACTGACATCCATCGAGCAGTTTGAAGTAAACTGACTTTCCTATATCCGCAAATTATCGAATAGATTTCATCACTATTTTGACTTTAATCACTAACTACCAAACGATGACAGATCCTCATTATGACAAGATCATGAGTAAATTTGCACACCGATACACTAAAAATCATAGCATTAGAAATAAAAAGTAAATAAGGATCGCAAGGAAAATAATATTTTCTCAATCTGAATTTGTCAAACTGAGCTTAAACCCGAGTAAATTAAACATGCCAAAATCAAGTCTATAACTCCAAAGAGAAATATATAAGAACAAAAAAGACAAAGGAGCTCAAACCTTATCCCAGGAAGCATCAGGATCTAATAACCTTGCCAATTTAAACGGAGACAAGTGACCGTTCTGATGCTGTTGCTGCTGCTGTTGTTGGGAATCCAACTTCACCGGCTTCCTTTCTCTCATCTGAAATTACCAATTACACAACTCGTGAAATCCCCAACAGGAAAACCTAATCCCTCAAAAACTATTGAACAATTACTCACAGTAAAAATCAGAGCTGTTTGCGGGAACAATTAGGTATTTCAGATTTGGCAAAAGAGAAATCAGTTGACAACAATATAATGCGGAGTATAAACAATCGAATAAATCAGGGGAGGGAGGGAGAGAGAGAGTGTGTGTGTATTTGCAGCGCACGTGATGTGGCCGGCGATAAACTTGCTACAGCTGTGTTGGGTATTATACAGATTTTGGTCTCTATACTGTAGAGCCCAAAATCGCCTACGACTCTCTTTCCGATTATTTTTTCGTTAGATACTTCTTTTATATATTTTTCTTTAATATTTTAAATTTCATTTTACTTTTTCCAATTTCTAGTTTTAGCGTATTTACTAGTCTATACCGTTGAACTAAATTCTGAAAATTTGTAACTAAAAATAAACATCAAACAATATGATGCACGCAGTAGAAATTTGGAAAATAAGTTGGTGTATCAATGTATCATTAATGATCTTAGATTGATCATAATATTGCAATTTTCTATGCATTTTATCAAAATGTGGTGGAGTACTCTGCTTTAATAAAATAAGTAAGGACGTAACTACTGCAATAGTGAGTAGTTTTTTGAATTTCTCTAAGATCTTAGAAGATATTAAAGATATTAGAACAATTTTGTTCCACTCTTAATTGTATCTTGTCATTTTATTTCTATTTGACATTTCTCCTCCTTTATGACCGAAATATAAAATGCAATAAAATATATTATTTCTTCAATAAAATCTAGTTCTAATACTATTTTAAGCGTGTCAATAAAAAATTACAAATAAATTGAAAAATGTAGAAAATACTTAGAAATAATAAAATAAAAGGTAAAGTCGCAAATGTTGTTTGCAACTCTACTTATTTTATAATGTCTCACCAAATGACTAACTTTATATTTAAAAAAAATGGAAACCACAATATTTATAATATCTTGAATACTCAACCACATTTTTGTACATAGCTGATGAAAGTTATTAGCATTTCTCAATAAATTTCGAGTTTAATCTCATTTAGTTCCAAGCAGAGTTTTCATAACCGGATCGAACCGTTCGGTCCAACCGGAAACCGACATGGAAACAGATTCAAATACACCCAATTAACAGTTTTTTCGGTTAAATCGAAAAGAACCGGTCAAAAACTGGTTGAACCGGTTATAACCGGGAACCGGAAAATCGGAAAACCGAAAAATCAGTTTTTTTTTAATTACATCAACTTCTTGTTTTGAGCTATGAAATAATGATCTTTCATCTTTGGGCTTCCAAATTGGGCTTCAAAAGTTAAAAAAGAAATTAAAAGAAGTAAAGAAAACGATGATCTTTTGTGTGTTGGATCGAATGAATAATATAGAGAGATAAAACACGCAGCGGAAAAAAAAACAGAGAGGAGTAATGGAGAGGAGAGAAGAGACATTTCTGCAAATATTATTTTCTCACTCAATCTAAACACTTTTGTAATTTGACATTTTATGACTTTATTGTATTTATTTTAATATGAATCATATAAGTACATAACTTTTTTAATGTAACATAAATAAATAAAAATAAACAAAGATCATTTTACCGGTTGAACCGTCAACCAGTGGCTAGGCCAGTTTGGCCACCGATTCAGATATGAAAATATTGGTTCCAATTATACCTTTATTTATTTATTTTTTTAGGAAATTGTAGCTAGTCAGAGTCCAAATAGATTTACAATTCTATAGAAACAAATACGAAATTACCAATTGATCCAAACAAATTTCCACTGAAAATAACAAACTAAACCAGAAGAGATGATACTTAAGTAGTACTTTAATATATGCCCAGTGATAATTTGTAGTCCTGCTCACATATCCACTGTGAGCACATTAATATGTGCTAACGTTGATGTGTCAAAAAATGTAGAGCATCTATTAATTTTACTTTCTATATAACGAGGGGATAAGATGATTACATGTTATCGATGAGCATATTAAGAATTACCCACGGTAACATTTGAGCAAAACCAGTGATAATTTGATATATAAGAAGTAATATCTTAACTTGATAAATTTAAATGTGATAATTAAAGTGATATTTTAGCATTTTATAAATGATACATTAATGTATACAAAGTGATGTTCTAACATACAATTCATATGTAATTCATGTTTACTAAGTCTACGTTGGTATCATGTTGATCAATATGTAATATTATTATATAGATTTTGTCTTTTGTTCTAACATACAATTCATATGTAATTCATGTTTACTAAGTCTACGTTGGTATCATGTTGATCAATATGTAATATTATTATATAGATTTTGTCTTTTATTTTATGATGAAAGATTTATTTTTTTTCCATTAATATATATCACGACTTTATGAAAATTAGAATAATTATATATTAGGAAAAGTATAATATAAGTTATATCTGGTAAAGTGTTTTGTGTAATATATGTTATTGGGTATGCTATATATTTTGTTTTACTATAATACATAGTCATTAAAGTTTTAATATAATTTATGATCCTTTATAGGAATGTAGTCGAATTGAATTAAATTAAATATCAATAGGTTGGAATTCGACTCGTTTGGTTTTTCATAGATTCGAGTTCGGATCGAATTTCAAAGTGGAGTTCGAGTATGATTCAAATAAAAAATCTTGAAATCAATATTAGCTTATATTTAACTCGCACAAAGTTCGTAAAAAATTCAAGTATAGCTCAAAGACGTGCTCGATAAACATTTGTTATCAATACACTTAAAACGATTCTTCAGTTCATCATACTTCTAATTATCAAGTAATTTATATTATTGTTACAATCTGAATTTATTAAAAAAAATTAAGTTGATAAATAAATTTTTTATTCAAATATATATATATATAATAATCGCAAACCCAACTCGCAAGTCAATTAGATAGACGCACCTATTCACAAACCCATCTCATGAGCTATTTAGATGAAATTTTCGCAATCTCTCAAGCCAAATACCACTAAACTCTAGTTTGAGTCCAACTCGTTAAACTCAACTAATGATTTAATTTTTTTGATATGAGCTGAATAGTTTACAAATGAGCTGATTTAAATCCTTACAGAGATGTTTGGACTGAAATGTGACCATCCGAATTTGGAAGGAGTGAAAATTCAATTTATGAGATTTGCAAAAATCTTATTATTATACTATATTTTTCTAAGTTATCTACTTTTTTACAATTATTGTTGTACCCCTAACCCGAGTCGAACAAAATCAAATATAAGAAGGCCAGAAATGGTCGAGCCGACTCGAAAGGCCAGAAATGGCCGAGCCACCCAGAAGACCAGAAATAGACGGGCCGGCCAGAAATGGACAAGTCGGCCAGAAGAGCTCGACTCGAACTCTTAGCTAGGTAAGGAGGCCGGCCAGAAATGGACGGACCGGCCAGAAATGGACGAGCCGGCCAGAAGAGCTCGACTCGGACTCTTAGCTAGGTAAGGAGGCCGGCCAGAAATGGACAAGCCGACCAGGATAACACATTGGACGTCCAACCCGATAGACCGTCCAGGATGGCCGGCCCGAGCTGATCTTGCTGCCCAGGTTATAGCTAACCATCAAGAGATCGTAGGTGACAAAACCGCCAAATGCCACGTAAATAAGCAAAAATTAAGGAGAAAGTGGGCTCAACTTCCATAACCTCCACGATCTCCAATACTTAGGTTATTTTGCAGCTATAAATAGATGTAATTTCAACTTGTAAAAGCCCCCAACACTTTTGTATAAAAGCACGAGAGAGCTACTTTCTCTCAAATAAATTACATAAGATTCTGGCCGGCCACAATAAACCGTCCAGGATCAGCCGAGCTAAATTGCCAGAGTAGGCTTCGGGCCAATCTTTTGCATACTTCACATTTTATTTCACATACATTTGGGTGTTAGACTAGGAATTATTCTCTTACAAATTTCGACGTCAACATTTTGGCGCTAGAATGAGGGGGCTTATCATTCAAAGAACAAAACTCTAAATTGTGTAACACTAGCCAGACTGCTAGATACGAGTCTATGGTCGAGGAAGAGTAGAAAAAGTAAAAGGCAACAGATTAATCCGAGCCGACCAGGCTCGGACGAAAGAGATGGGGTTACGGTCTAGTCTGAGCTGACCCAGAAGGCCAGAAGTGGTCGAACCGACCAGAAGGCCAGAATCAACTAGGGAGGCCAGAACTGATCGAGCCGACCTGAAGGCCAGAATCGACTCGAAAGACCAGAAATGACCGAGCCAACCAGAAGGCCAGAAATGGCCGAGCCGACCAGAAGGCCTGAATCGACTCGGAAGGCCAAAAATGACCAAGCCGACTCGGAAGGCCAGAAATGGCCGAGCCGATCAGAAGGCCTGAATCGACTCGGAAGGTCAGAAATGACCGAGCCGACTCGAAAGGCCAGAAATGGCCGAGCCGACTAGAAGGCCAGGAGTGGACGGGCCGGCCAGAAATGGACGAGCCGACCAGAAGAGCTCGATCTAAGGAGGCCGGCCATAAATGAACGAGCCGACCAGAAGAGCTCGACTCGGATTCTTAGCTAGGTAAGGAGGCCGTCCAGAAATGATCGAGTCGACCAGAAAAGCTCGACTCGGACTCTTAGCCAGGTAAGGAGGCCGGTCAGAAATGGACGAGCCGATCAGAAGAGCTCGACTCGACCAGACTTTCAATCAGCTAAAGAGGCCGACCAGAAATGGACGAGCCGACCAGAAAAGCTCGACCCGACCAGACTCGGACAAAAGACATGGGGCTACGGCCTAGTCCGAGCCGACCAGGTTCGGACAAAAGAGTAAAAGGCTATGGCCTAGTCCGAGCCGATCAGGCTCGGATAAAAGAGTTAAGGCTACGGCCTCATCCGAGCCGCCTAGGCCGGATGAAACAGTAAGGCTTCGGCCCACCAAGGCTTCGGCCCACTTAAGGCTACGGCCTCATCCGAGCCGTCCAGGCCGGATGGAACAGTAAGGCTTCGGCCCACCAAGGCTTCGGCCCATTTAAGGCCACGGCCTTGTCCGAGCCGTCCAGGCCGGATGGAACAGTAAGGCTTCGGCCCACCAAGGCTTCGGCCCAAAAAAGGCTACGGCCTCGTCCGAGCTGCCAGGTTGGATGGAACAGTAAGGCTTCGGCCCAAACCAAGGCTACGGCCCAAAACAGGCTATGTCCTCTCCCGCCCCGATCAAATTCGGAAGAAACGGTAAGACGACGACTAGATAAGTCAAGTCGATCTGAAAAAGGGTAAAAATTAATATTATGTTATTATAACCCGAGCTGACCAAATGCTTTGGTTATTATATTTCTTTTTTAAGTTAAATGTTTCAGTTGGAAAATATACAAGTTATGGCTGGTGGGGCAATCGAGCCGAGCACAAAGTATAAAAGTTCATAGCATAAATGTTCTAAAAAATGGTGGACACCAAGTATGAAATTCCTTCAGGAAGAGTAAAAATACTCGGGTCAGGTCCTCTGCTATGTCCAGATCCCGGTACATCCTATGACTGTACCAGGACCTGGGGGGCTATTGTTGTACCCCTAACCCGAGTCGAACAAAATCAAATATAAGAAGGCCAGAAATGGTCGAGCCGACTCGGAAGGCCAGAAATGGCGAGCCGCCCAGAAGACCAGAAATAGACGGGCCGGTCAGAAATGGACAAGTCGGCCAGAAGAGCTCGACTCGGACTCTTAGCTAGGTAAGGAGGCCGGCCAGAAATGGACGGACCGGCCAGAAATGGACGAGCCGGCCAGAAGAGCTCGACTCGGACTCTTAGCTAGGTAAGGAGGCCGACCAGAAATGGACAAGTCGGCCAGGATAACACATTGGACGTCCAACCCGATAGACCGTCCAGGATGGCCGGCCCGAGCTGATCTTGTTGCCCAGGTTATAGCTAACCATCAAGAGATCGTGGGTGACAAAACCGCCAAATGCCACGTAAATAAGCAAAAATTAAGGAGAAAGTGGGCTCAACTTCCATAACCTCTACGATCTCCACGATCTCCAATACTTAGGTTATTTTGCAGCTATAAATAGATGTAATTTCAACTTGTAAAAGCCCCCAACACTTTACTTTCTCTCAGATAAATTACATAAGATTCTGGCCGGCCACAATAAACCATCCAGGTCAGCCGAGCTAAATTGCCCGAGTAGGCTCCGGGCCAATCTTTTGCATACTTCACATTTTATTTCACATACATTTGGGTGTTAGACTAGGAATCGATCAAATACAGATTCTGACGTCAACAATTATCAATAACTTTTTTTTTTAAATAAAACAATACAACTTTATATATTTATATACAATTTCAATATGACGTGACATTTTAACCATAATATTATCCTATAAAATCTCAAAATAAACATAAAATAATAAAAAATCCACTTACATCCTAAATCCATCTTCACCCCATTCCAACATAGCATATATGTTTCTGAGTAGGTCTTGTGTGAGACCGTCTCACGGATCTCATTCCTTGAGACGGGTCGGGTCGGATCGAATATAATAATTAAGTAATACTTTTGTGTGTATTAGGTAATAATTTTCTATATTTCAGATAATACTTTGTATTATATTATTTAGTATATATAGAAAATACAAAAATATTACATAATATATAGAAAAATATTACATAATATATACAAAAATATTACATGATGCACGAGGAGAAGAGAGCACCTGGAAGCCCTAGGATCCGAGTGTTTTTTAAGATCCGACCCGACCCAATTCGGGTCATATATCCTATAATACAAAAGTATTACCTGATACTATTACCTGATAAACATAAAAATATTACATATTTTCTTATAGTCTGATTCAACTCAAAACAAAAGTAGTACCTGATATATATAGAAATATTACCAAATATACATAAAGGTATTACATATTTTTTGTATGGTCCAACTCAATTCAAAATACATCTTATAATATAAATATTACCTAATATATAGAAAAGTATTACGTAATACATACAAAAGTATTACATAATTTTTTATGTTCGACCCGATCTGATCCATCTCACAACATGAAATTCATGAGACCGTCTCACCCAAGACTTTGCCTATATTTCTTTTATAGAGATATCATATTCGGAGCATTCACCCGACCCGCGTATTTATTGCGCGTCTTCTTTACCAACTGACCAAGTTTGGCGACCCACTAAATTGACATTTTCTATTTCAAGAAGCAGTTATATTTCTCCTTTCTCAATTTCTTTGAATCATTTTCTGTTGTTTAAAAAAAATGAAACCCTAATATCTGATCTCTGTTCGCTATTCAAATTCGTTTTCCATTAGCGAAAAATTCAAGAACTCAAGAAAAGTTTGCGGAATTCCATCCACTCATCTACTATTCTACGCAAATTGTTCGAAGAAAAATGATCTTTTCAACAATCAGAACTTCATTAACTCGTTCGGCGCGTTACAGAGTAAGTCACCCGCTCTGTTTATCTGTTTGATATGTAGTTCTTTTGTGTGTAGATTTTGTTTAATTTTTTCAATTATTTTATGTGGTTTTGGATTGCAGAATGTGATCAATGGGACAAATAAGGGAAGATTCTTATGGAATAAAGATAATTTGGGAGCTCCGACTTTAGATAAGTTTTATGGAAAACTAGAGTTGCCGAGGGGTTATATAGCAGCAGCTGGAGCAGGTAAAGGACCAAATCATCGGACTTCTTTATCGGATTTTACATACTTTGCCGCAAGTCCAAGACTTGGTAGATTTTTCTCCAGTGAGAGGCCGAAGAAGAACAGTAAGGGGTCCTGTTTCCTCTTTCTTTAAATGTCGTTCGCGCTATTCTGAGATGACGTTTGTAATTTAGAATCTTTACCCATGCTTGCAGATTATGAGAATTATTACCCCAGAAACCGCCATGAGACTCCCAAGAAAGATGAGCAGAAGTCATGGTCGAAAGGTTGGTGTGCCTATATTTCATAATATTTAGGAAATTATCTGTGTAGAAGACAATTTAGTGTATTCAGGAAAGTCCCAAGTCTAGAATGGGATTACCGACACTAGTAACTGCATCATATGAGTTAATTTACGAGCAACCTTATTAGTGATACATCTGAAAAATATTCTTCCAGTAATTGCTCCTATTAGTAGATTTTTGTTCACAAAGAAGCTGTTCTGCAATCTTTTCTTGAAATAAGGGCCATGTTAGTTCATCTATTTTACATTTATTTTCCTTTCGAAATTTATACATAATTTATACTATCATTATTCAAATAATTTTACCTTATCATTTGGGTCTCGTATTAATTATGTAATTTTATTACTATTATTATTATTATTTATTTCTTACATTTATTATAGGAAATTCTCGTTCTAATTTACATAATTGAATTTTATTTTGTGGTGTTATACTTCAGGTCTGTGGTGAAGTTTGCATGTCATGGGGAAGGTTGCAGAATGTAATATAATATGGTTTCTTCTCAGAAGAGCATGGAATGTGGATGTTTCTTTTTGGTTCATTAGTCCATGTACAACTATTATGGTGGCATTACTGTGTTGGAACTTGAGTGCTACTCAACATATTTTGGTTGATGTTATGACTATTTAATGCACCACACATTGCTTCACAAATTGAGTTTAAGAATTTTATCCCTGCACGATATTTTGGTTAGACTTAAGATTATTATGAGGTTGTAGATAGGTTTCTCTATTAAATTTTCTGATTTGACTTATTTATCTCAGAGGAAGAAAATACAAATACAGACAGTGATGGTCCCATTCGTTATAAAATAACCATTAATTATAGTACGATGATTGCCACTTTGCTCGCGGTCGTGTTGTTTCTGTCACTCCCATCTAAGCCACGTGAAGAGAAACAGGTAGACAATCTACTTGTTTACCAGATTTAGGTGCTGATGTTTTCATTCATATGAAGTAAAAAATTGTTGGATTTAATTAACGCTCATACTTAAGTTTCAAATATTTCAACTGTTAAGTGTTGTAAGCATGTAATGGATTTCTTAATCCTTATGAAACTATTTACAATTTCTCATTACTGCATCTTTTTGTTATCGTATACCTCTTTGTTGTCTCTTTTTTTTTTTGTTATTCATGTACATACTCGAAAGAACATCAAATTCAATGCTCTGTCTATGTCAAGTTGTGCATTGTGCATCGTCCTAATTTTAATTATTCAAGAGCAATAGTTTTAGCATGTTTATGAATCTTTTATTGACTGGCTGCTGATATCATAAAATCTGAATTTTGTCTGTTATTGTTGAACCTTTGTGAACACGTCTAGGCAAATGGATTTATTAGCTAACCCCCTTTGAGAACTTTTGATAATTTTCTGTCTTACATTCAGTTTAGAAAACTCCAGTGTTTTGAATGCTAATATATTATTTGACGTTTCCTTTCTCTTTTTAGGCAAAACATATTTAATCTCTAGGGCTATGTTTGTTTTGGATTTAAGGTGGTTTTGACAAGTTTGAATTTGAGATTTGGTAGGATTTTGAAATTCTTGTGTTTGTATTGAGGTTTTGTAGAGTAGAATTATACTTAATATTGTCATTTTCATCCTGGGAATTGTAGAAAAAAGTAGATGTAATAATTGGGAATTGTAGGAAAAGTAAAAAAAAAAAAATTAGGATAGGCTTGTAAGATTTTGTAAATCCCAAAACAAACATGATCTGGAGTTAGCCATCTTGAAAACAATTTGAGAAGAAAAACTTAAGTTAAGTCGTCTCAAATTGTTTTTAGCATTCTTTTTTTCTCCTTTTCTTATTTCTTTGTTTTGGTCTTGTATCAAATTGCTCCTTATTTTGTTATGGTAATATTGTAACGCCCCGTTTCTTTTAAAGGTAAACTTTGATTAAGGCGTTACTTACGCATAAAATTCAATCTTTTAATAATAATAAAGATAATTAAAAACAAGAATAATTTTAAAATAATTGTTTTTAAAACTCATGAATTTAAAACACCTTGAATAAAAATCTTAGGCAACCTTTGATCATCGGCTATCAGCATTCACTGTTTGCGCATCATACCCTAAACTCTTTAAATTGAAAACATTTAAAAAAAAAGGGTGAGTGGTTTAAATTGAAAACATTTAAAAAAAAAGGGTGAGTGGTTGTAATACACTCAGTGGGGAAATCTTGAACAACATAAAATAATTTCTAATTAAAAAAATCGTAGAGCATGTAGACATAAAACCATTTGATAAAAGATATTGTCATGCCCTTATTTCAAAACGTGATAAACTTAAATGATTTCATTCGAGCATCCAACAACTCATCACAACACAATTTTAAAGATTTAATCGCATCTGCCAAATCACAATTTTATCACCAAAAGTTGTTGACAGTAAAACGTTTATCGTTTAATAAAAACAACAGAACATAGATCACATCAATCACGTAACTTAAATCTTTCAATAACGCAAGTAGTCATCCCAATTAATTATCGATCACACTCAAACATATCACTTTCATTACAGTTCTCAGCCGTCGTAAATACGGTTCTTAGCCGCCATAGATATGGGTTTCACCGTTATAGATTACGGTTCTTAGCCGTCATAGATACGGTTTTCACCGCCATAAAATACGGTTTTTAGCCGTCATAGATGAGGTTTTCACCGTCGTAAAATACGATTCTTAGTCGTCATAGATACGGTTTTCACCGTTATAAAATACGGTTCTTAGCTGCCATAGATACGATTTTCACTGCTATGAAATACGGTTCTTAGTTGTCATAGATACAGTTTTCATCGCCATAAAATACGATTTTTAGCCGCCATAGATACGGTTTTCACCGTCATGAAATACGGTTCTTAGCCGCCATAGATACGGTTTTCACCGCCATGAAATACGGTTCTCAGCTATCATAGATACGGTTTTCACCGCCATGATATACGGTTCTTAGCCGTCATAGATACGGTTTTCACCGCCGTAGCTTACATGCGCATGCACACATATTCACTTCACACATAAACATACCAAACATACACATGAAAGCACATCAGTTTAGCAAAACACTTAATTGTGGTTCTCAACCGTCATGAAAACGTGGATCTCAACCACCCTGAAATCACATTTCATTTGCACATATGTAAAGTTAATGTAAATATTAACTTCACATCAATTTCATATTTAATCACATCATTCGTCACCATTGCATTAATAAGCTCATAGTACAACGTTCACATTCCGATAACAATCGCGCTGTCACTTAGCAAGAGCCAGTTCATATCATATATTCATAGAGATTACATATTTCAAAGAGTTTACATATTTCACACTTGCTTTGTATAAATAAACATTTAATCACTTCATATAATATATCATTCGTTCAATATGATAAACATAATTCACTTCATATGAAGATAAGATTTCATGATTTTGAAATAATTGGGAACAAGCGTATTTCCAGAAAAAAGCACTTTACCCCCACCTTTAGTACAGTGTTCGGGAAACTTCTAGGTAGTATGCAGATTTATCTCGTTCCCCTTCTATGTACCCTACAAATCATAAGAGCTCATTTTAAAATCTAATCGAGCGATTCATAAATAAAAGTACATTTTTAGTTCAGAGTTCTTTCTGATAACGAGAAGACTAATAGGGGGCTAAGAAAAGAAAGTTTACGCATCGATGTGATACAATGGGTCCAAAATGTTTGTGGGAAGTTCGATTTGAACTTAGGATTATGGGATTGATAAGATAAGATTCTAGGATTTTATACCCTAGCTTGTGGGTAAACAGGCTGTAGCATACTTTCGTTCGATACTAAAGAATTTCATATGGGTTAAATCGTAACATGATAACTCTATTTGGGTTCATTTGTCATTCTACCCAATTTTGGGCTTAAAACGTAACATTAGCAACTTAATGATTTCAGCAACCTAAGGGGTGAAGATTGTATTTCTCAAAATTATGGGGTTCAATTGTCATATCTTCATAATTTCGGGATCTTGCTGCATATCATAAGCAGTTAAGGGGTGAATCTGCAATTTCTAGTAGTTCTGCAATTTCAGCATTTTCTGGCGTTTAAAAGTCATAGTCCAAAAGTCTAGGGGTCTTACTGCATGCTCCAGAAAGTTAAGGGGTAACCTGTAAATTTTCAAAAGTTAGGGACTAAACATTAAATTCAGTGAAACCTAGGATTTGCATGTAGGTCCTGCATTAAATCAAATTGAGAATTAAACCCCCCAAACCCTAGCCCTAGCCGCCGCCCACTGCTGCTGGCGACTTGGAGTCGCCGACGACCACACACACCCAACACACAGCAACACTCACACACACACAAATATATACACACACAGATACATACTCGCACGCATACATACAAACACGGATACATACACACGCCCATCCCGGCGCCGCCACTCACGGCGATGCTCACAACACACACACACGGCAGCACACACCCGGCGCCGCAGCCCACGGTGTCGGCCCACACACACACCCATCCCGGCGCCGCCACTCACGGCGGTGCCCCAACACACACACACACCAACACACCCATACATGCAGATACATATATACACACACCGATACATACACATACGCCACCGCTCACCGCGGCGGCTCATTGCCCAACATACCGGTGCAATAGAGTGCCGGGAACTACACCCAAATGACTCACCGGCGCAAATCCCGCTTAGGCTCCACAACAACTCCCGGCGGCGGCAACAACCCAACAACGGGGAAGAAAAAGAAGAGAGAGATAGGGGGCTGCTGCCTCTTCCTGTGGCCGTACGCGGTGGAGGTGGTGGCGGTTTCAAATTCCGAGCCCGGATTCGTGATGGGCTCAGCCAAAATTATATAACAACCCATTTACCTTGCTGGAAGAACGTCGGCCGGCGATGAGAGAGAGGTGGTGGTGAAGAAGAAGGAGGAGATGAAAGTTTTCATTTTCTTTTCATTTTGTTTCTCTTTCTTTTCCTTTTTGTTTCTCTTTCTTTTCCCATCTTGGGAATTGCCACAATTTGAATATAAGGTGGGGAAAAGTCCACATGAGGGGTCGAGGTGGCATGATCTTAGGAAGATAGAGGGAAGTGGAAAGGTGATAAGGCATGGTGCTATCATAAAAAAATGATTTCCTCTCCTCTTTTCTCTAATTGTAATTATTATTATTATTATTGTTATTGTTGTTATTGTTATTGTTATTATATTTTTTTTTTAAGGGTGCTACAAATATTGGTTGTAAGACCTCTTGCAAATTTTTCCTTTTTTTGTGTGTGTGTGTGTGTGTGAGTAAGGTGAGCTTTTGTGTTGTTCGAGTAAATGTTTCTGTTGTGCAAATTTAGATGTCATTTCACTTGTTGTAATTGTGCAAATTTAGATGTTATTTCACTTGTTGTAAGCCATTACCACATTCTATTATTTATTCTAAGTTTTAAGTACTTAACTATCAGATTAGGGAGTTTGGAAGTTTTTAAGTTGTCACTTTATGCACCCACTTTAATATGCTATTTTCTTGTTTTAACAGTAAATATATACTTGGCAAGTTATAACATCTTCTGGAGAAGTCAATTTCTGCTTTTAGAAAGGGAAACCAGCATGGTCAGTAATTTAAGCTCATGAAATAATTGCAGCATTCAAACTTTATAAAGATCAATGTTCTTGTGCTATGGACTTTTAACATTCCAAAGCTTCTTAACATGAGAGAATTAGATAAATCTAGAGAATGCATATCTTTGCTGATGTGTTGATGCATTAAGTGCTATAAAAATTTGTAAATAAATAGCTTTAGGGGAAATTTCTAACTAGAAAGTGCTCATTTTGTAATATGCTGGTAGAATTTGTAGAATCACATATAATATACCTTGGAATATAAGGAACTTCCTTGAAAATGACTTATTATCATAGAGGTTGCATCTATTGAAAAGTATTTGAAAATATAGATTCTAGGAAAAACTAGAGAATGCTTATATTTGTTGATGTTGTTGATACATGAAGTCAGATGAATTGTAAACTGCTAGAAAATTTGTGGATGCTGCACCATATCCTTGGGATACAAGGAACTTTCTTGATGAAGTATTATTATCATATATTTGTATGCTATGCAGCTGAAGGTCATACAAGTTTGACTATCATTGCACTATTAGTCTTTTTTTTAAACTGATTGAACTTCCTCTATCTGTTCCTTGTATTAGTCTTCTGCTATAGACAACTGTCAATGTGTAATACAAAATTAAGGTTCTTACTATTAGTGGTTGTACTATGATATGCGCTGCTTTTTTAGTCTGTTGCTGTGAGTTTTTTATCATTTGCTCTTTGATTTGTTACTCATTGGACAAATACTCTGCAGATTAGTTTTCAAGAGTTCAGGAACAAGCTTCTTGAACCAGGGTTAGTCGACCACATTGTTGTTTCCAATAGATCTGTTGCTAAAGTATATGTCAGAAGCTCGCCACAGAATCAAAATAGTGACGATACGATAGAAGGATCTGATATTAGCGACACACATGCAAGAGGAAAAGCTAGTCAATACAAATACTACTTTAAAATTGTAGGTGTTGAGACATTTGAAGATAAGTTGGAAGAAGCCCAAAAAGCATTGGGCATAGATTCACATGATTTTGTGCCTGTCACTTATGCTACTGATGTAGCCTGGTTTACTCTGTTAATTGTTGCAAGCCTTTTGTTATTGGGATCCCTTTTTTACTTACGCCGAATAATTCAACGTAGATTTGGGGTATTAGGTGGTGGTGGGAAGAATGGACAAGGACTATTTGACATCGGAAAAGCTCACTTCACGAAGACCGACAAGAATGCGAAAAATAAGGTTTGTCCTCAAGCTTTTCTTGATAAGACTGGTGCCCTTTTTTATTTATTTAAATGCTAACGCATTTTCATAGCCCATTGTAGCCAGTCTCTGATGCTGACATAGCCCTATCTTTCTCTGTTTCCACTTCCAGATTTACTTCAAAGATGTCGCTGGTTGTGAAGAGGCAAAGCAGGAAATTATGGAGTTTGTGCATTTCCTAAAGAACCCCAAGAAGTATGAAAATCTGGGGGCCAAAATCCCTAAAGGAGCTCTATTGGTTGGACCTCCTGGGACAGGTAAAACACTCCTAGCAAAAGCAACTGCTGGTGAATCTGGTGTACCTTTTCTGTCCATATCTGGTTCTGATTTCATGGAAATGTTTGTTGGAGTTGGGCCCTCAAGGGTAAGAAGCTTATTTCAGGAGGCAAGACAGTGTGCACCTAGTATCATATTCATTGATGAGATAGATGCAATTGGTCGAGCAAGGGGGCGTGGGGGTTTATCTGGTTCCAATGATGAGCGTGAGAGCACTCTTAACCAGCTGCTTGTGGAAATGGATGGATTTGGAACTACTTCAGGCGTGGTTGTTCTTGCTGGTACTAATAGACATGATATATTAGACAGTGCCTTGCTGAGACCTGGTCGGTTTGATCGGCAAATTAGCATAGACAAACCTGATATCAAAGGCCGTGAGCAAATATTTCGGATCTATCTGAAGAAGATTAAACTTGATCATGAACCAGAATTCTATTCTCAGAGACTAGCTGCCCTCACTCCTGGGTTTGCTGGTGCGGATATTGCAAATGTTTGTAATGAAGCTGCTCTAATTTCTGCTAGGGATGATGGAAAAACAGTGAGAATGGAACATTTTGATGCAGCTATAGACAGGGTAATTGGTGGTCTTGAGAAGAAAAATAGGGTAAGTTGAAAATTGCCGATTTTGTCTTGGATGATTTTGGTTATTTTTATCATGCATGAACAATTGAAATTTTTCCTTCTTAACTTCCTTGCCTTTTCTGTTTGTTGTTTGTTGAACAGGTTATAAGTAAACTTGAACGCCGGACTGTAGCCTACCATGAATCAGGCCATGCTGTAGCTGGCTGGTTTTTAGAACATGCAGAACCCTTGTTGAAGGTCACTATTGTTCCTCGGGGTACTGCAGCACTTGGCTTTGCTCAATATGTTTCTAATGAGAACCTTCTTTTGACTAAAGAGCAGCTTTTTGATATGACTTGTATGACTCTTGGTGGACGTGCAGCTGAACAGGCAACACACTCTCTCTCTCTCTCTCTTGATAGTATTAACTTGTTTGTGTTTGAATAAGTGGGAGAGGCATTTAACAAACTGAAATCCTTTATCATCCAAAGCATGTTGGTTTTATTTTCGAGCATATGAACTTGAAATCTACCGGGAAATCACTTGCCTGCTACCATTACTGTGAGTTTTATTTAAGGTCGGTAACTTTGCTTGTCCTCCCTCTATCAGGTATTGTTGGGAAAAGTATCAACTGGAGCTCAGAATGATTTGGAGAAAGTAACTAAAATGACGTATGCACAAGTAGCAGTGTATGGTTTTAGTGAGAAAGTTGGTCTTCTCTCTTTCCCTCAGAGGGAAGATGGACAGGAGATAATTAAACCATACAGCAGCAAGACAGCTGCTATCATCGACTCTGAAGTCCGGGAATGGATTACAAAGGCATATGATCGAACGGTGCAATTAATAGAGGAGCGCAAAGAAGAAGTGGCTAAGATTGCTGAGTTGTTGCTGGAAAAGGAAACTCTTCACCAAGATGACTTGGTCCAAGTACTCGGCCATCGACCTTTTGAATCTGCGAAATGTTTAAGAACGGATTTGAAAAGAGGATAAAAAGAAAGAGGAGGATAAAACCGATGCACCTGAGGTTGTCCCAGTACCAACGTAGCGATGTTTAATGTTTGATGATATCGTGTCCAAATTTTCTTTTGTAACTTGCTAGGATTAGATATATCATAATACCCCGAAAAATCTGAGTGGTAGCCTTTTTTCACTTTAATTTTCACTTCATTCAATATTTCCTTGTTCAATGGAATCTGTTTAAACCCCATTCTTTGATTCCTCATTTGCCAAACACTTCCCTCTCATACATCAGCCTGTCCTGATGTCCACGTGGCATCGAGCATGTCAAAAACACACGAGTAGTGGTACAATGCCTCCCTGAATCGTGCACTGAAAAACGAGGCGTTGTATGTTGCACTAACGACTCCATGGATGAAGATATACAGTCTTATTTTCTTGATCAGTTCAAGAACACTGTCTCTGGGACTGTTCCCACTTGCTAACTCATCAGGCAAGTGTCTGAGCCTGTATAAGCAATTAACCACAAGAATCTCATCACTTCCAATTTTGAGATCATCTACACAAATTTCATCCCACTTCTTGGCTATGGCATTGTACTTGAAAGGAACATTGAATCTCTTGCAGTAGTTCATTAGCCTACTCCCTGTCTGCTCGACTCTCTCTGCAGGCCTGAGTCCCGTCTGTGGGAAATCTATTCCGGTGATTCTAAGCAGAGGCGGCCCTCCTGGCCGTAATGAGAAGCCCTGGATTATGCAAGGCCATTGGAAGCCACATAGTATTCCAAAATCAATTATGTGGATCTTATCAGCTTCCCTTGTATGCCTTGCTATCATCTTGTTTGCAAATATAATTGACATTCTTGAAAAGGGACAGGCTGAAACATATGTCTGATCAGCTTTTATCATCTCTATAGCTGGTGTTCTTCTAGAAGCAGATGTGTAAAAGCAATGAACCGGTCCCTTCCAAACGCGCCTCAAGAGCATTGGCAAAGTAGTGAGCTAATCTCTCGTTTGCTTCACTGTTTGGAGATGAGAAATGCCTGATTTTGGCTAGCAGTTCTTGAGCTTTTGTGGGGTTGAAAGTGGAGACAGCTTTTGCACAGTGAGTGAGTAGAGCGGTAAGATCAACCACTTCTTTTACATTGCTTTGTTTCTTGCTACCTTTTGGCCTGCCTCGTTTCACCTCAGGCGGTCTTCTGTACTTGATTTCACCCTCGTCTCCTGATTCACTGCAATGACAAACAGGGGACTCATTGTAGAAACATGGATTCATTTTGTGACAAAGAAAGGCATTATCATAGGTCTCTATTAGCTCTGTTTCTGGCTCATAGTTTGCCAATTGCTTACATATTCGATCTTCCACAATACCATGTTCGTCTCCTCGTTCATGGTTCTTCTTCTTCTTCTGTATACCACTCTACTAGCAGCATAACCTACAATACTAGAATCACTCTCTGGATCACCTAACAGTATATCCTGAAGAGCAGAGCAATCTTGAAACATGCTGGGCTTGTAAGATCATCTTTTTCCATCAGCATCTGCTTTATATACTCGAAAACTCCATGCGAGTAATCACAGGACACTGGAGTTTCATCGATGCAGCAATTGACATCCAATGAGCCCTCAAATATATCAGGCAACTCGGAAAATATCTGATTATCGAGGCTGTGTTCATTCACAAGATCGGTGTGGTTGAACTGAAATCCATTCATGAAATCAAAAATTGGCCAAAAATAGATGCTTCCTGTGAAGAGTTTAACAGTACAGGATCTTTTATTGAGATTGAGAGAGGCAGCTGTGAAAACAAAGAAAACTGCAGCTGTTTCTACCCTTTGAGAGTGACTAATTTTCTTGGATCTCACTTCTTCTTAGACTAGCCAAGAATTGAATGTATCGAATACCATTTGCATGTTTAGATACATACAAACAAATGCAAGATATGAATAAAACTTTAATCCCAAGAGAGGGCAACAACTGTGTCTTTGTGCAAAGACTTGCACATAAGAAACACCACCAATACCAAACCTGATGGTATTTCATCTCTATGATAACACTATCAATTTGTGGCACGTGTATGTATGTTGAATGTGTACGTATAATGTTCATAATAAGCTATCAATTGGAGCAGTCTTCATTGTCGATAACAAACCAATTATTTTAGTATCAAATTCCTACAATTTAAATCGTGTATTGTAAAATAGTTTATTTTATAAACTTAAAGCATTAACGAAATTTTCGAATGTTTTATTGAGGGAGAAACTAAATAGGAACCATTCAGTGGCGATGCACAGAATGCTTAAATATTTATACCTCAAGAAACAAAGTAAACAAAATCTTAAAAAAAAAGAAAAAAGTAAGAAAAGACATGAAAGATAGCCCTATCCCTTGCATTCGCAAGCTAATATTGCACACACTAAAGAGAAGAACCCCAAAGTCTTCGACTCTGCAAGACGAGTTCGAGGCATAGAAGTTAAACCTCATAACATTAAAAGTAACTAAAGGGCCCAATCACCATTTTCGCAAAGTGCTGCGATTTTGAAGTTTCCAATGTAGCGATCAAAAGTGTGCCAAACTGTATACTAGAATCCATGCAAGCTGAACACCAGTGAAAAAGATGGTTAGTTTGAGACTTTCAAAACTCTAATTAGTTGATGTAATCGAACACAGGGAAGGCAGACAATTACCAGAAAGAGACATATTGAAGCAAAGAGCTCCATGACCTCCAAACTCTTCTTCGTTAACAAGAGCATAATATGCATAGATGATCCCAGTCTGAATGCCAAAATCCAACTTCTCTCTTTCATATCTTCCTTCTTCCACCTTCACAGCTCATACTACACTTCTTTCAAACACAGTTTAAGGCAGGATCATGACTCAAGCGTTGAGTCATCTCTGGCTAATTAGGACTTCATGTCCACCAAAATATTGAACACGTACAATCTCCAAAAATATGAAAACATGAGTTCAATTAATTCAGTTGATTGTTGGTCAAAAATAATAAACTTGCTACAGCTGAGTTGGGTATTATACAGAATTTGGTCTCTATACTGCAGAGCCCTCCTCGCCTACGACTCTATTCTTTTATATATTTTACTTTAATATTTTAAATTTCATTTTACTTTTTCCAATTTCTAGTTTTAACGTATTTACTAGTCTATACCGTTGAACTAAATTCTGAAAATTTGTAACTAAAAATAAACATCAAACAATATGATGCACGCAGTAGAAATTTGGAAAATAAGTTGGTGTATCAATGTATCATTAATGATCTTAGATTGATCATAATATTGCAATTTTATCAAAGTGTGGTGGAGTAATCTGCTTTAATAAAATATAGGTTCTAATACCATTTGAGCGTGTCAATAAAAAATTATAAATAAACTGAAAAAGGTAGAAAATACTTAGAAATAATAAAATAAAAGGTAAAGTCGCAAATGTTGTTTGCAACTCTACTTATTTTATAATGGCTCACCAAGTGACTAACTTTATTTTTAAAACAAAATGGAAACCACAATATTTATTTGAATTAACCAATTACATGACGGTAATTATCAATACTTATATTATATATATGCAACCATGATATATATTGTAACTAATATTTTATATATAAAATATAACTCGAAAACAATCTACCTTTTAGGATAAAACTATAAAAGCTTTTCATTTAATTGTATTCTCGAAAAATTTAAACTTCCTTGTATCTTAACTAATTTTAATATGAATATACTAACAAATCCTCATAAATTTCACTTTGTAAAAAAATCGTAACTTGATCTTAATCCGGCCAATTGAAGTTTGATTGGATCTTGATAATATCTTGAATATTAAACCACATTTTTGTACATAGCTGATGAAATTAATTAGGATTTCGCAATAAATTTCGAGTTTAATCTCATTTAGTTCCAATTATACCTTTATTTATTTAGAAAATTGTAGCTAGTCACAGTCTAATAGATTTACAATTCTATAGAAACAAATACGAAATTACCAATTGATCCAAACAAATTTTCACTGAAAATAACAAACTATAACAGAAGAGCTGATATTTAATACTTTAATATATGCCCAGTGATAATTTGATATATAAGAAGTAATATCTTAACTTAATAAATTTAAATGTGATAATTAAAGTGATATTTTAACATTTTATAAATGATACATTAATGTATACAAAGTGATGTTCTAACATACAATTCATATGTAATTCATCTTTGCTAAGTCTACGGTATCATGTTGATCGATATGTATATTATTATATAGATTTTATCTTTTATTTTATGATGAAAGATTTATTTTTTTCCATTAATATATTTCACGGGTTTATGATAATTAGAATAATTATATATTAGGAAAAGTATAATATAAGTTATATCTGGTAAAGTGTTTTGTGTGTAATATATGCTATTGAGTATGTTATATATTTTGTTTTACTATAATACGTAGTCATTAAAGTTTTAATATAGTTTATGATCCTTTATAATTATAGGAATGTAGTGAAATTGAATATCAATAGATTTGAATTCGGCTCGTTTGGTTTTTCATAGATTCGAGTTCGAATCGAATTGTGAAAGTGGAGTTCAAGTATGATTCAAATAAAATATTAGCTTATATTTGACTTGCACAAAGTTTATAAAAAATTCAAGTATAGCTCGAAGACGTGCTCGATAAACATTTGTTATAAATACACTTAAAACGATTTTTCAGTTCATCATACTTTTAATTATCAAATAATTTATATTATTGTTACAATTTGTATTTATTAAAAAAATTAAATTGATAAATAAATTTTTTATTCAATTATATATATATATATATATATATATATATATATATAAAATAATCGCGAGTCCAACTCGCAAGTCAATTAGATAGACACACGTATTTACAAACCCATCTGATGAGCTATTTAGATGAAAATGTTCGCAATCTCTCAATTCAAATACCACTAAACTCTAATTTGAGTTCAACTCGTTAAATTCAACTAATAATTTAAATTTCTTGAACTGAGTTGAATAGTTTACAAATAAGCTGATTTAAGTCCTTGCTTGGACTGAGATGTGACCATCCAAATTTGGAAGGAGTGAAAATTCAATCATTTTGTTATGAGATTTACAAAAATCCTATTATTATACTATATTTTTCTAAATTATCTACTTTTTTTAGAATTATCAATAAAAATATTTATTTTTTAAAATAAAACAATACAATTTTATCTATTTATATACAATTTCAATATAAAGTGACATCTTAACCATAATATTATTCTATAAAATCTTAAAATAAATATAAAATATTAAAAAATCCACTTACATACTAAATCACCTTCACCCCATTCCAAACATACCATATATTCGGAGCATTGACCCGACCCCGCGTATTTATTGCGCGTCTTGTTTATCAAGTTTGGCGACCCGCTAAATTGACATTTCTATTTCAAGCAGCAGTTATATTTCTCCTTTCTCAATTTCTTTAAATCATTTTCTGTTGTTTAAAACAAATAGAAACCCTAATATCTGATCTCTGTTCGCTATTCAAATTCGTTTTCCATTAGTGAAAAATTAAAGAACTCAAGGAAAGTTCGCGGAATTCCATCCACTCATCTACTATTCTACGCAAATTGTTCGAAGAAAAATGATCTTTTCAACAATCAGAACTTCATTAACTCGTTCGGCGCGTTACAGAGTAAGTCACCCGCTCTGTTTATCTGTTTGAATATGTAGTTCTTTTGTGTGTAGATTTTGTTTAATTTTTTCAATTATTTTATCTGGTTTTGGATTGCAGAATGTGATAAATGGGGCAAATAAGGGAAGATTCTTATGGAATAAATATAATTTGGGAGCTCCGACTATAGATAAGTTTGATGGAAAACTAGAGTTGCTGAGGGGTTATATAGCAGCAGCTGGAGCAGGTAAAGGACCAAATCATCGGACTTCTTTATCGGATTTTACATACTTTGCCGCAAATCCAAGACTTGGTAGATTTTTCTCCAGTGAGAGGCCGAAGAAGAACAGTAAGGGGTCCTGTTTCCTCTTTCGTTAAATGTCGTTCGCGCTATTCTGAGATGACGTTTGTAATTTAGAATCTTTACCCATGTTTGCAGATTATGAGAATTATTACCCCAGAAACCGCCATGAGACTCCCAAGAAAGATGAGCAGAAGTCAGGGTCGAAAGGTTGGTGTGCCTATATTTCATAATATTTGGGAAATTATCTGTGTAGAAGATAATTTAGTGTATTCAGGAAAGTCCCAAGTCTAGAATGGGATTACCTACACTAGTAACTGCATCATATCAGTTATTTTACGAGCAACCTTATTAGTGATACATCTGGAAAGTATTCTTCCAGTAATTGCTCCTTTTAGTAGATTTTTGTTCACAAAGAAGCTGTTCTGCAATCTTTTCTTGAAATAAGAGCCATGTTAGTTCATCCTTCAGGTCTGTGGTGAAGTTTGCATGTCATGGGGTAGGTTGCAGGATGTAATATAATATGGTTTCTTCTCAGTAGATCGTGGAGTTGTGGATGTTTCGCTGTGTTTCATTAGTCCATGTACAACTCTATTATGGTGGCATTACTGTGTTGGAACTTGAGTGCTACTCAACATAATTTGGTTGATGTTATGACTATTTAATGCACCACACATTGCTTCACAAATTGAGATTAGAATTTTATCCCTGCACGATATTTTGGTTAGACTTAAGATTATTATGAGGTTGTAGATAGGTTTCTCTATTAAATTTTCTGATTTGACTTATTTATCTCAGAGGAAGAAAATACAACTACAGACGGTGATGGTCCCTTTCGTTATAAAATAACCATTAATTATAGTACGATTGCCACTTTGCTCGCGGTCGTGTTGTTTCTGTCACTCTCATCTAAGCCGCGTGAAGAGAAACAGGTAGACAATCTACTTGTTTACCAGTTTTAGGTGCTGATGTTTTCATTCATATGAAGTAAAAAATTGTTGGATTTAATTAATGCTCATACTTAAGTTTCAAACATATCAACTGTTAAGTGTTGTAAGCATGTAATGGATTTCTTTATCCTTATGAAACTATTTACAATTTCTCATTAGTGCATCTTTTTGATATCATATACCTCTTTGTTGTCTTTATTTTTTTTCGTTATTCATGTACATACTCGAAAGAACATCAAATTCAATGCTCTGTCTATGTCAAGTTGTGCATTGTGCATCGTCCTAATTTTAATTATTCAAGAGCAATAGTGTTAGCATGTTTATGAATCTTTTATTGACTGGCTGCAGAAGATATCATAAAATCTGAATTTTGTCACAATAACCTTTGTGATCATGTCTAGAAAAATGGATTTATTAGCTAACCCCCTTTGAGAACTTTTGATAATTTTCTGTCTTACATTCAGTTTAGAAAACTCCAGTGTTTTGAATGCTCATATATTATTTGACGTTTCCTTCCTCTTTTTAGGCTAATCATATTTAATCTCTAAGGCTATGTTTAATCTGGATTTAAGGTGGTTTTGACAAGTTTGGATTTGAGATTTGGTAGGATTTAGATAGTGTGGATTTTGAAATTCTTGTGTTTGTATTGAGGTTTTGTAGAGTAGAATTATACTTAATATGTCATTTTCATCCTGGGAATTGTAGAAAAAAGTAGATGTAATAATTGGGAATTGTAGGAAAAGTAAAAAAAAAAAAAAATTAGGATAGGCTTATAAGATTTTGTAAATCCCAAAACAAACATGATCTGGACTTAGCCCATCCTGAAAACAATTTGAGAAGAAAAACTTACGTTACTTCGTCTCAAATTGTTTTCAGCATTCTTTTTTTCTCCTTTTCTTATTTCTTTGTTTTGGTCTTGTATCAAATTGCTCCTTATTTGTATGGTAATATTGGTTGTAAGACCTCTTGCAAATTTTTCCTTTTTTGTGTGTGTGTGTGTGTGAGTAAGGTGAGCTTTTGTGTTGTTCGAGTAAATGTTTCTGTTGTGCAAATTTAGATGTCATTTCACTTGTAGTAAGCCAATACCACATTCTATTATTTATTCTAAGTTTTAAGTACTTAACTATCAGATTTGGGAGTTTGGAAGTTTTTAAGTTGTCACTTTATGCACCCACTTTAATATGCTATTTTCTTGTTTTAACAGTAAATATATACTTGGCAAATTATAACATCTTCTGGAGAAGTCAATTTCTGCTTTTAGAAAGGGAAACCAACATGGTCAGTATTTTAAGCTCATGAAATAATTGCAGCATTCAAACTTTATAAAGACCAATGTTCTTGTGCTATGGACTTTTAACATTCCAAAGCTTCTTAACATGAGAGAATTAGATAAATCTAGAGAATGCATATCTTTGCTGATGTGTTGATGCATTAAGTGCTATAAAAATTGTAAATAAATAGCTTTAGGGGAAATTTCTAACTAGAAAGTGCTCATTTTGTAATATGCTGGTAGAATTTGTAGAATCACATATAATATACCTTGGAATATAAGGAACTTCCTTGAAAATGACTTATTATCATAGAGCTTGCATCTATTGAAAAGTATTTGAAAATATAGATTCTAGGAAAAACTAGAGAATGCTTATATTTGTTGATGTTGATACATGAAGTCAGATGAATTGTAAACTGCTAGAAAATTTGTGGATGCTGCACCATATCCTTGGGATACAAGGAACTTTCTTGATGAAGTCTTATTATCATATATTTGTATGCTATGCAGCTGAAGGTCATACAAGTTTGACTATCATTGCACTATTAGTCTTTTTTTTAAACTGATTGAACTTCCTCTATCTGTTCCTTGTATTAGTCTTCTGCTATAGACAACTGTCAATGTCTAATACAAAATTAAGGTTCTTACTATTAGTGGTTGTGCTATGATATGAGCTGCTTTTTTAGTCTGTTGCTGTGAGTTTTTTATCATTTGCTCTTTGATTTGTTACTCATTGGACAAATACTATGCAGATTAGTTTTCAAGAGTTCAGGAACAAGCTTCTTGAACCAGGGTTAGTCGACCACATTGTTGTTTCCAATAGATCTGTTGCTAAAGTATATGTCAGAAGCTCGCCACAGAATCAAAATAGCGACAATACGATAGAAGGATCTGATATTAGCGGCACACATGCAAGAGGAAAAGCTAGTCAATACAAGTACTACTTTAACATTGGAAGTGTTGAGACATTTGAAGATAAGTTGGAAGAAGCCCAAGAAGCATTGGGCATAGACCCACATGATTTTGTGCCTGTCACTTATGCTACTGATGTAGCCTGGATGACTCAGTTGATTGTTCCAAGCCTTTTGTTATTGGGATCCCTTTTTTACTTAGGCCGAAAAATGCAAGCTGGACTTGGGGTAGGAGTAGGTGGTGGGAAGAATGGACGAGGACTATTTAACATCGGAAAAGCTCACTTCACGAAGACCGACAAGAATGCGAAAAATAAGGTTTGTCCTCAAGCTTTTCTTGATAAGACTGGTGCCCATTTTTATTTATTTAAATGCTAACGCATTTTCATAGCCCATTGTTGCCAGTCTCTGATGCTGACATAGCCCTATCTTTCTCTGTTTCCACTTCCAGATTTACTTCAAAGATGTCGCTGGTTGTGAAGAGGCAAAGCAGGAAATTATGGAGTTTGTGCATTTCCTAAAGAACCCCAAGAAGTATGAAAATCTGGGGGCCAAAATCCCTAAAGGAGCTCTATTGGTTGGACCTCCTGGGACAGGTAAAACACTCCTAGCAAAAGCAACTGCTGGTGAATCTGGTGTACCTTTTCTGTCCATATCTGGTTCTGATTTCATGGAAATGTTTGTTGGAGTTGGGCCCTCAAGGGTAAGAAGCTTATTTCAGGAGGCAAGACAGTGTGCACCTAGTATCATATTCATTGATGAGATAGATGCAATTGGTCGAGCAAGGGGGCGTGGGGGTTTATCTGGTTCCAATGATGAGCGTGAGAGCACTCTTAACCAGCTGCTTGTGGAAATGGATGGATTTGGAACTACTTCAGGCGTGGTTGTTCTTGCTGGTACTAATAGACATGATATATTAGACAGTGCCTTGCTGAGACCTGGTCGGTTTGATCGGCAAATTAGCATAGACAAACCTGATATCAAAGGCCGTGAGCAAATATTTCGGATCTATCTGAAGAAGATTAAACTTGATCATGAACCAGAATTCTATTCTCAGAGACTAGCTGCCCTCACTCCTGGGTTTGCTGGTGCGGATATTGCAAATGTTTGTAATGAAGCTGCTCTAATTTCTGCTAGGGATGATGGAAAAACAGTGAGAATGGAACATTTTGATGCAGCTATAGACAGGGTAATTGGTGGTCTTGAGAAGAAAAATAGGGTAAGTTGAAAATTGCCGATTTTGTCTTGGATGATTTTGGTTATTTTTATCATGCATGAACAATTGAAATTTTTCCTTCTTAACTTCCTTGCCTTTTCTGTTTGTTGTTTGTTGAACAGGTTATAAGTAAACTTGAACGCCGGACTGTAGCCTACCATGAATCAGGCCATGCTGTAGCTGGCTGGTTTTTAGAACATGCAGAACCCTTGTTGAAGGTCACTATTGTTCCTCGGGGTACTGCAGCACTTGGCTTTGCTCAATATGTTTCTAATGAGAACCTTCTTTTGACTAAAGAGCAGCTTTTTGATATGACTTGTATGACTCTTGGTGGACGTGCAGCTGAACAGGCAACACACACTCTCTCTCTCTCTCTTGATAGTATTAACTTGTTTGTGTTTGAATAAGTGGGAGAGGCATTTAACAAACTGAAATCCTTTATCATCCAAAGCATGTTGGTTTTATTTTCGAGCATATGAACTTGAAATCTACCGGGAAATCACTTGCCTGCTACCATTACTGTGAGTTTTATTTAAGGTCGGTAACTTTGCTTGTCCTCCCTCTATCAGGTATTGTTGGGAAAAGTATCAACTGGAGCTCAGAATGATTTGGAGAAAGTAACTAAAATGACGTATGCACAAGTAGCAGTGTATGGTTTTAGTGAGAAAGTTGGTCTTCTCTCTTTCCCTCAGAGGGAAGATGGACAGGAGATAATTAAACCATACAGCAGCAAGACAGCTGCTATCATCGACTCTGAAGTCCGGGAATGGATTACAAAGGCATATGATCGAACGGTGCAATTAATAGAGGAGCGCAAAGAAGAAGTGGCTAAGATTGCTGAGTTGTTGCTGGAAAAGGAAACTCTTCACCAAGATGACTTGGTCCAAGTACTCGGCCATCGACCTTTTGAATCTGCTGAGAGGTCATACTATGAAATGTTTAAGAATGGATTTGAAGAGGATAAAAAGAAAGAGGAGGATAAAACCGATGCACCTGAGGTCGTCCCAGTACCAATGTAGCGATGTTTAATGTTTGATAATATCTTGTCCAATTTTTCTTTAGTAACTTGGATGGAAGTGCTATTTGACTTCCTCTCAATCTCATTTGCAAATATGTCTTCCTTTCTTCTCCAGACTTTTTGAGTCAAAATAAGATTACTAGTGACGCAGTGTTGAAGTGCTTGGCTTGGATTACATTCTACATATGGTGTATTTCATTGAAAATAAAATATTGAATGGGATCTTCAAGAATATTAAATATTTTTATTAGCATAATACCTTGAGCCCAATTAAGATTTGTTTATTAATATCATTAAACTCGGAAAAAAAAATTACTACCGTAGTTAAGTATCAATCAAGAAGACAGGAGCACCATTCCATGGAGGATGGACTCAATGAGAACAATTGAATTCTTGCAAACAGATAGTGTCGTGTGATTTCAGTAGTCACCAACAGTGAGAAATAGTTAGTACATAAAGTGCAACTACAAATCTGAATCTAAATTGAATAGAAGAAAATGAGTATCAATAACAAATCTCCCAGTATACAAAATGAAATTATACAAATGTAATGATTCTTTAAGCTTGAAAAACTTATAGTTGGACCAAAGCTCTCCATTATGTACACATGTGACCATCAAAACAGGCATATTTTAGTTCTCTCTGATTTTTCAATCCAAAGGAGAGATCAAATGCAGCGCGGATATCTCCGGATTTCCTCTGAACTCAGCAGCAAAGATATTGGACAACTAAAGTTTTTCTCCAATGGAATCAGAAGTCAAATTCTCCTGTTGCCTGAGGAAAAACCAGATACTCACACAAAATATAAGTAAATTCAACACGAAAGAGTTAAGAAGACGCAAAGTGAACAATAAATCAAAATGGAAAGAAAATTTTCACGAAAAAAGTACACAATGTACCTTATTGAACAGAATGTCTTTATTATTTATGTGCATAATTCCATCCTTCAATGTGCATTTCCACCTACTCTTGGTTCTTGTCACCTGTATATTCAAGTAACCATTAAGTATAGACACGATAAAATATTACTGAAAGAATGAGATAAACATCATTAAAAGGAGGTCACGGAAAACGAATGTCGATTAAAAAGTTCAGCTAAGTACCTTGTCAAACTGAGCTAGAACCAAATGTGTTGTGCTCAGATCCTCCCCTTGGTCGATATCATCCAAATCCTCATCATCATCTTCATTTAAGGGTTCATCATCATCATCATCAGGTTCATTCTGAACAGGAGCAGGAGTTGGTGCTTGCATCTCTAGTAAAAACACACGTAGTTTGAAATTGACAAGGACCGTAAATAGTTTTAATGCATGAAATAATCAATATGGATGATGACTTTACCATTAGGCATAGGCGTGTTGACTACATTGTAATCTTCGCTGACTACTCCTTGATAATTGTATATCTTTCAAGGTCCAAATAGAATAAGCAATCAAGTTAGTTTAGGAAATGGCTTCCAAAAATTAATCTTGTCAAATACTTAAACCTTACAGTGGTAGAAATATGGAACGACAAGACAACAGAATATTATAGCAGATGGTAAAGAGGTGCACAAACACACACACACAAAGAACTTTCAGGAAATAAAATAAAATTAAGAACACATTAGACATCTCCCAAGACTGCTCAGCATGTTAAATTTGACTCAACAAATACAATTATAGTACAGAAGCTAATCACTCGAAAGAGATCCACAAAAGCCAATTTACAAAAAGTAATCCTGTACATTGAAAAAATCAAATTTTACATTGAGATCACGTATTTCATATGAGGTTTGTCTCTATTTTACAAATTCACCTGCTGTTTATCACCCTTTATTACTATAAATATGAATATGACCATAAAAAGATTGTAACACTTCAATTTGACAACGATAAGTACAAGTTGCAACTTAACATTTTAAATGAATAACAAGGATCAAATATAAGCTTGAAAAGCTCATATAGATAAATCAAACTACAAGGCCGGTTTCGTATTTTCATAACTTACAGATAGGTTACCAAATTTCACATCTCCATAAGAACATGGAAAAAAATAACCCTTCGACGAGAACAACACATGTGACGACATGTTAGCAAGTTGCTTTCTAGCTAATTAAAACCTCCTGATAACATAAGCCTTACACTTTGTTGAAGAAAAGTTCACAAAATTGAAACCTCAATTGCCAATTCAAAGTAACATTTCTTCTTTTTTCACATGCACAATCATTCAAATAACCAAATGATGACCAAGGTTTCAGAAACTGTTGCAGGAGCAAAAAATAATTGGAAATTTACTACTTGCAAGTCATAATATTACAAAATTTACTACTTGCAAGTCATAATATTACAACCACTATAATAAGTTCCACATGTTCTGACAAAATCATGGTGGAAGACTCACGTTGGGTGTGGAAAGCACATCATCATATGGATCAGGAATGGGCCCATCTAACTGAGGAATCCTAGAAGACTCCGACCTCTCTTGAACAGGCATTTGCTGGATACCCTCCTGCCAAAATTATGAAATGCAGTCAAATGGAAAAGAACAAAAGTCCTAGAAGGTTGAAGCAATTCACAATCCTTTGAAAAGCCTAGCAAAGTGAAGGTAAGTGAATCATCAAATGTTGTGCCTTCCCATGCCCTCCATGGCAATCATATCCAAAGCATGCTAACATGTTCTTCTACAACAAGCTAACCTTTTAAATGGATGACAACTATTGGAGATATTTTAGTTGACAAGTATGCAGAGGACTGCAATTGATTAGTCATTACTGGGGACTATAACTTATTATGAAAAAGTTTACCTTCATAACATCTGATAAAATGTCTCCAGCTCCATCTTGTTGTGGGATATACCCATCAGGGCGGTATTGTGAAGGGAAGTCATCCCGTTTTCTTTTTCCAGCAGACATCATGAAAAAATCCTGCATTAGTTTGTGCATTGTTCTGTCTGTCATCGCAATACTAACTTGAGATAAACAATATTCATACAGAAAAAGACCCCATAAAAAAAAAAAAAAGGACACGTGTTATTGCCATTCTAAGATTACTAGCATAACAGTTACTGAAACACCGCAAGGTGTATATTCACCTCAAAAACTTTAGCCCACTACGTGGCGTATATAAGTTACATACTTCATCCAGTAATTATAATAACACCTTCCTACGCCCATTTATTGTGCCAATTAAATTGGAAAGAAGTTGTAAATGATGGGTATCTTTACAGTTTTAGTTTTAAAGTAAAACTGAGGATCAGGTGTGCCACATCATTATCAGATTAGAGGATACTTATGCACATAAGATTTTCATTTTAAGAATTGAAACATAATGTCTGGAAGTCCCAAAATGAAAAAGGAGCTGGGTTCTTAAGTACATGTATCATCATAGGTTCACATGTTATTATGCATATATAGTATCTTTTTTTTTTTTTTTTCCATTTATGTTGAGTAAAGTGAGAGCCAAAAAATTCTAAGACCTACAGAAAAGGTGTGATTATATAAGATCATAAAAGAAAAAAAAAAATCCTCTAAAAAGAAACAGTATCACTCATCTCTAAAAAGTACTTACTCAACTATTACTTGTAATAAACCACAAACTACAATCACCTGAGTTGTTGGATGAAGAGCTCCCTTCTCACCTTCTTCTCGACCTTCTTCATAAGCTACAAAAGAAAGAAGATGTAAGGTATGAAACTAAAGAAGATTACACTGCCTTCCACGAGCTAAATATTTATTTACATTACACTGCCACCATGTAACACTGAACAGGGCTATGCTACGAATCAATAACCATTGCACTCACCAACGTTTACATCAAGAGAAGGCCTTTGATTCAACCAAGAAGAAGGTGGCTGCTGCAGTATTGAGATATATGTTTCAGTTTAACCACCCACAACCAAAACAAAAAAGATGCATGAACATAATGCTAGAGACCTGTAAGTAAGGTGATTTCACTATCATATAATATCTATCACTCAGGATTTTGACACCAGATAGGAACACTTATAACCTCTTAATTATCAAATGAAAAATGGTCTCCAGAAACATAATTCTCCACCAGAATTGAAAGAAAATCACACCCACCCAACAGAAAAGAAGGTTCAGTATAACAATACCATATAAGGGCTAGGTCTTCCAGCTCCAGCTTTCTCAGGAACACCACCATTATCATCAATAGAGGATAATTCATTAGGGGTAATTGGGGTTCCACCAGTGGGAATGTTATACAATGAACTGTTATCACTTCCAGGAGTCTGTGCTGTTCCAGGCAACGGCGTCTGAGCCATCCCAGGCAATGGAGTCTGAGCCATCCCAGGTAATGGTGTCTGCATAGGTGTTTGCAATGGGGTCTAAAAGCCACCAACAAATAATTATTGGTCAAATATTTGTTTATAATCAATCACTTCAGCCTTCAGAATACAGATAGCGAAACCAAGCACTCACAGGAGGAAAGAGTAAATCGGAGGTGGGAGTTTCGTACTCCTCAGGGCCTTCATAAGGTACATTGAGGTCATGCACTGGATTAGGCGTGACAGGACCCCCTGGCCCTGATGCCTTTTGCTTTGAGGACCTGTCTATCGGACCCAAGATCGCTCCAGCTTGCATCATTTTCAGTTCCCATAACTGTACAATTCCACCAAAAATCATTCAATAATTTAATACCAGCAGATCCAACAATTTCAAAACCCTAAAACTAGTCGTCTCCCTCAGTCATCCATCCACCGAACAAATTCCCATTTACTTCCAAAAGTACATCAATATCAAACTTATCACTTAACCCTAACGATATTCAGAAATTTCATTATATCATTAAATAAATAAAAGAAAAATCATTACTCCTTGAAGCTCAGCAAGTACGCCATCTCCCGGCCCACCATCGTTAATGAACTCATCGCGAACTTTGGTGATGACATCCTCGATGACGTGGACATAAACATTGCTGGTTGAGGTGCTCCCCATTTTTGCTGAAATTTGATCGAATAACGCAAAATTAGAAGCTCTGAGTCGATTGTTTTCAAACGGAATTCCACGAACCTAAATGTAAATTAGCGCTCAGCTTTAAGGGAATGTAAGAGAGAAACGGTGATGCTCGACGGCGGAGACAGAGAGAGGCGGCGAGCAGAGGGGCATGAGAGAGAGATGGGCGGAACAGAAAAGAAGAATAAAGAATGGAATATAAATAGGTTTGCATCCGTTTATATCTTCAAACTCCACGTGGCGTCATCTGATGGCTCTATCCCCCCCTAGTTTTTCTCACATCCAAAAAATGGGTAAAAATTATATATCACAAATCTTATATAAAATTATCCCATAAATATGATTTGACAAATCCAATTATTTGTCACTTCAATCAATTTGTACAAATTACTATATAATTGTGATTTGATTATTTAAAAAAAAAAAAAAACTCCGTAGTGAAACGGATCTCATAAAATTTATATCTATAATTTCTTTAATATCGAAATCTTATATGTATATTATACATGTATATATGAAATTCATTAATTAAAGAAATCAGATATTATAAAAAAAAAAAGTAGATTTACAATTGAAAAAATAAAACATAACTCGAGAAACTAGCTAACCGGTGAACAATACTATTGGTTTGTCTATATATAAAATCAACTTTGAGTCTTTGACATTAATAATGAACCAAATATGATTGACACTTCACATTAGTATTGGGAGATAATGCTTTGTAGAGATAACTGGATTTTATCGTTAAATACTAAGTCAATTAATAAAACCCAATAAATTTTATAAGTGCATAACTTGATGAGTAGTGTTTGTGTGCACCAGTTGCATGGGTCATGATCCATGCAACTGGGCACACGGGTCGGGTCGGGTCCGGTTTAACCCGGATCCGCGCCCTTTTTTTTTTTTTATAATTTATATCATAACCTTTATGTTGTAATAATGTAACCTTTATATACAAATTTCATAACCTTTTCACTGAATGACTTATACTTTTTTCACTATAAAAATTCATGCAATATAACCCAAACCTTTATATTGTAATAATATAACCTTTATGTTGTAATAGTATAACCTTTATGTACAGATTTCATAACCTTTTCAATAAATAACTTTTAGTTTTTTCACTATAAAAATTCAATATAGCCGAAACCTTTATGTTGTAATGATATAACCTTTATACTGTAATACTATAACCTTTATGTACAAATTTCATAACCTTTTCAGTGAATAACTTATACTTTTTTCACTACTCAGCACTGCAAAAGGTTATGTGCATATAACTAAAAGGTTGAGTTCGCTAAACTAAAATGTTAAGTTCGCTAAACTAAAAGGTTATGCCAATATACAGCAGAACTAGAATTTGAGTTAGGGTTTGGGCTAGGGCTTGGGTGTGTGGGCGCACGTGGGGGCGCGTGAAAGACATTTTTGGGCGGGTTGACCCGGGTGCACGGATCTAGGATCCGTGCACCTAGTGTATAGAAACAATTGTGTAACTTGATATATATTTTATTTTACAAATCATAAAATTTGATATTTTTATAAGAAAAGTACAATTCTCAAGAGATCATTGTTGATATGAAAATGTATTAAAGTTGATTAAAAATGCATCAAACTTCACAAAATTTTATTTAAGATCAGCTCACAGAATTTAAATTATTAAAATAATTAACTAATAATCCATAATTCATAATCGAGTTTGTATCTAATAATCTAGTCTATATGTGGTAGTGCTCCGTCTAATAATTGGTAGATGTCTTATATAAATTTTTTATTTATTTATATTCCTATCAACATATTATTTTTCACACAAGCTATCACTTATATGGTAATACCACATATTTATTAGTCCTGTCATTTCTTTTTTGCCCATTGTTGTTCTAGTGAATTTGATTTCAACTAATTCTCTATATTATTAAGCTCACTATCTCTCAAACAATTTTTTACACTTATATTTTTGCAGTTTTAAATATTGATAACTAAACTGTCAACACAGTTATATGACTAATAAAAATTGTTGAAAATCATGCTAGAAGCAGAATATCAGTTGTTTTTGTTCCCAAATTATTTACATAAGCAGAATAAAAATTATTTTTGTTTTTTTAATTGAAATTTATATAATTTGGTGTGCTAATCCTTAGTAAATTACTAAATTTGGACCGAAATGTTACATCCGTATAATTGAGGGGGCAGAATATAATTCGCCCTCGTTTGAATACATCGCCGCAGCCAGTAGGCTTTTATCAGCGTCGACGGAAGAAACATGTCTCCGGCCATATACTCCGGCGTGTACCTGAACCTTAACTCTTCTGGACCAACGCCGTTAACTGGTGGACACCATCGTTTGATTCGCTTCAAGGTGGCTGCCTTCGCCACGAAACCCTCCCGCTGGTCTCTTCATGGCTCCACCGCCCTCGTTACCGGCGGCACCAGGGGTATCGGGTATGGCTATCTCCAACACACACACAAAATCTTACACCTGCATTAGTTCAAACATTTGGTAGATTCCGGTTGCGAATTTTAATGTTAGATGTGGTGTTTGTGTTAACGCTGTTCATCGCATTCTTTGTTTAATTCAGTCAATGCGATTTTTTACCAATTGCATTACATGTTTGATGAATGCTGATTATTGGTATCTAGTAGGAAGAAGTTGGTTTGAGTGTGATTATGCTGTTTGATACATTATACGTTGGAGCCTTGGAGGCATAAGCTCAGCTCTGATCAACACTATGTTTTAATCACTCATTACTAATGTCACTTGTGCTGGTGGTTAACCATTAATGCAAGTTCTTATGTGGGTTTTCTCTTGTTTGTGTGCCCATGTTTATCGATTAGATATGCGATTGTGGAGGAATTGGCTTCACTTGGGGCCACTGTGCACACGTGTGCGAGAAATGAGGATGAGCTGCAGAAATGCTTGAGGGGTTGGGAAGGTGAGGGTCTTGGAGTTTCGGGCTCAGTGTGCAATGTCTCGTCTCAAGCAGACCGGGAAAAGTTAGTGGATACCATAACCTCTCTATTCAATGGGAAGCTCAATATTCTTGTAAGTTTATCCCTCTAGTTCACTTCATTTTCATGATTTTTCTAACTTTTTAGTTATAGGAGAACCATTCCACAACTAATTAGAGAATAGCAGTTTTTATTCATTCATTGACAAATTTGGAGTTAATCATTTATTGGATTACTTTTCTAAATTCAGTTTTTTTTTTTAGGATATGGAGATGCTGTACGTGTGTATTCTCATGTTGATACAATAGATTCATTTATAGAAAAATTATCTGGTTTTGCACAGTCATGCCTATTTTATGTGCATATGCAAATATGATGAATCTATTTATCCTCTGTTACCATGATCCCCTTAGGTATGGCATAATCTACAATTGATAAGTTCTTGTACTCAAATATTGATATTTTCAGTATCTATGCCTTTACTATTTTATAACAAAGTGATCTTCTTTCATACCTCTGTTTCTGGTGTGATATGCAGTATTGACATCCAACTTTCCACATTTGTTTATTATATTGCTTGGATATTAGATACCAAGCCATAGTTTCTTCATCAAACCATTTCTTCCCAGCCCTTGTTTGTGTATTCACTGCGTATGAGCTGATTGACTTATTTTTTTCTGTACGTGGGTTCAGTAGATAAACAATGTCGGAACTAACATCCGAAAACCTATGGTTGACTTCTCGTCCAAGGAATTTATAATGCTAATGGGAACAAATTTCGGATCTGCCTTCCACATGTGCCAACTTACATATCCTCTTCTGAAAGCCTCTGGAGCAGGAAGTGTTGTGTTCACCTCTTCTGTCTCCGGTTTTGTATCATTGAAGCACATGTCTGTCCATGGAGCATCAAAAGGTAATATACCAGAATTGGCTCAGCCTTTGTGCTAGAGTTACACAATAAATAGTAATCTAACAAGTAATATATCCTTCATCTCTAGGTGCAATCAATCAGCTTACAAAAAACTTGGCATGTGAGTGGGCACGAGACAGTATCAGAGTTAATGCTGTTGCACCTTGGTACATTAGAACCTCCATGGTGGAACAAGTAGGTTTGGTTTTGTTTTCTTTTCCTTTTTTTTTTCTTTTCAGTTTTTATAATTTGTGTTTGAAAATTACAAACTCGAGGGCTTTAAGACAAATGTTAATGATTATTTTAGCAAGAATAAATTGAGTGGGGAATAATTCTTACTTGTGCGAACACTGGTAGTATTTGCAACATTGTTGTCTAGTCCTACATACAAAAAATAGAAGTCTCACTATATTACTATTTCCTATGTGTGAGCAACTTGTTTAGTTCAAACTTTACGAAACTAAAAGTAAACCGTTATTCTCTTGTGTCTTTGTATTTATGTTTCTTTGTTTTTTGATGTAAACATCACAAGAACAGCCGTTTGCTTTGTAATTTTAGCATATTTTTCTCGAGCTCCTGGGTTTATCTAAATAAAGGAACTTATTTCACCAGACTTTGGCATGTACATGGGATTTTTAAGTCCTCTTTGTCTGAATAGATTCTCTCTTAATTCTCTCTTCAGTTTAGAGTTAAAGATGATGTTTTTTTATTTTCTTGGCTTTCCAAAAGTAAAGTTATACTAAATTTTGTGTGCAGGCACCTTTATACTGATTTCACAAGATTATATGGTCTCGCATATTTGTTAATTTACAGGTTCTTAAATTGTATCATAAGATATTAGTGATGTGGTTAATCGTAAAAATAAAAAAACCATTCCTAATCTGGTCTATTTACACAAGTATCTCTTTAAAGTTAGCCCCTATTTCACAAATCACTTTGTGTCTTTCAAGTTATAAACCAAAAGTGTTCCTATAAATCCATGATTAAATGTAGGACTACTTATTCATTGACATACGATAAATGCGCAATCATTTCTCAACTGGAAAGCTTTATCTCGAAACAAAAGCAAATTATAAACCCCTTGGCTGCCTTTTATGATCTCACTCTTTTGTCCATTCTTCTATTTCAGGTGCTAAGTAACAAAGAGTACTTGAAAGAAGTATACGACAGAACTCCAATGCAGCGGCTTGGAGAGCCGATGGAGGTGTCGTCAGTGGTGGGGTTCCTTTGTTTACCAGCATCATCGTTTATAACTGGCCAGATAATCTGTGTTGATGGTGGGATGTCTGTAAATGGCTTTTATCCAAGCCACAGCTGAGAGATAATCTGGATTGTGGAGACCAATGTCTCTTGGGGTTTGCTTACTGTTTTCTTGACTATTCTGAACAAAGATTGTATGGTGACATAAATTGGATGTGTTTGTTAGATTGCTTTTCAAGTAAACAAACCATTGTTTCTGTCTTTTTCCATCAAAGCTATTATTGTACGCTTAAACTTTTGTTTAAAGGAAGAATGTGATTTACTGAAACTTGCCTTCAAGATTCTAACATCATGGTCTTTTCTAAAATGCTCTGAAGGACACAACTTAAATGGATCAATCAAATTTCACATTACAACAGAGGTGGAATTGCATTCATGTGGTTTACATGCATGTGCAAGAGACGAATTTCATAACAAGGCACAAGCTAATTCCACACGACACAAATTGTAGATCATAACAGCAAGACGACACTCAATGCAATGGCACAAGAGATGTAGTCTATTGAGAATGATGCACTAAAGACTGTAATGGCAACGCTATCCTGTTAGGATGCAGCCACAGATGTCTGTTCGTTCGCCAATTTTACATGTCCTTTGATGCCATCTGGTCTCTGTCGCTCTTCAGCGCCTTCAGTTTTCTATAACCTTCATCAGTACCAAATATCCTGGAAAGTAGTAAGTTTGAAGGTAACAGGGTTACACACTCGCATTTTTTGATCAAAATAATCATTTTATGCATTGTCAAAAAAAAAAAAAAAACACCATGCAGTACATGCGAGGAAATTCATTAACTTTCTGTTTTCACAAGATCATCTGAGAATTATTGCTTCTACTAAGACAAGATGACTGAAACTATAATTTCAAAAGTGAGGGATACACCAAGAATTATATTGACTTCAAATTTTGAAGCAGAATGCTCATTTTTGACCAGTTTTGGTGGGGTTAGGCTATGCACATCTAACGGTTTAGAGTCTGTGATTCCTTCATATACCAGCCCTTTGATTTTGTGCTTCAAGGGGAAAATGATTGACAAATTCCTAACAACAATAAAAAGAATTTGGAAAATGCATGATAGAAGGCAGGGTATTGAAAATCTCACCAGTCCATGTAAACGAAAGTTGATGAGTAGTTTCCGCTCTTTGTGTACATCAGTCGGTGATGATAGTCATGAAAATCAGCACTGAAAATAGATAGAAGATTCACAAACATGAAATGATTTAAACATAGAAGAAATCTAAAAATACTAAATAGAGAAAGATACAAGAATACTGACCCCCCATATAATGGCAAGAAGTTTGAGAGACTCCAAGGGAAATGGTATCCACAATGTGCCTCAACGGTTTCAAGGACTCTAAGAACCATCCATAACCACAGTGTTATCAGATGGGGACCAGTGATAGCAGGACCAACTATTGTAGCAAATCCAAGAAATAAAATCTCAGCAGGGTGAGCATACTCAGAAGTCAATCCAAACGGTGTTGCATACCTGCACATACATCAAATATGTTGATAAACAATTCTGGGTAAAGAGTAAAAAAATACTTCTTACAGCCAATGGAAGAATTTAGTTGTTAGAGCTCATTAAGGTGTTAACTCACTCATGATGGACACTGTGGACATGCTTGTAAAGCCATTTTGTATGCAAGATCCTGTGTCCCCAGTAGAACACAAAGTCCTCCAGGACGAAGTAGAATACAATCTGAGTTGAGATCACTTTCCTGCAGAACAATTATCCTTGATTCAATACCAATAAACAGCAGGTAAATAGTTCCTATTGCAACTCAAGAGACATCATGCAAAGAATCACAAAAGATAGAGAGATGGCCTACAAATTTTATTTCTTTACAACTTTTCTACCAGTTAGAAGATTGTTTGCTAGTGTTAGGTTGTAGGAGAAAAGGGGAAGATAGTGATCACCCCACATTTCAACTACATTACTAAATGTACATATTCTCATTGCTCCTGCATTTATTCCTTCCACAATGTACAACACCATGCTTAAGTGGTTTCTTCCAAATCATGGAGCATCATCAGTATAAACCAACCAGAAAATTAGTTACCATTCCCATTGTTTTCAGAAAGGCATGAGCAATATATATATATATATATATATATATAATGCAGTAACTGTAACTTTAATTTTTTTTTCTAAGAACTCTTTGATGTAAAAGAACCTTTGATTATTCTATCATCAAGAAATCAGTTAACAGGACATCTAGGCAAAAAAGAAGAGCATCGGGAACAAAAACAAATTGCTGTTGACCAGAAGTTCAGTTCATGCTAAAATTTGAAGCTATTCCAAAGCCAGATTATCATATATAGAAAAGAGTGTCAGTTTGGTGACCTCAAGCATTAGTATATAAAGAACCTGAATATACCAGGACGGCAATGGAAGAGTACTTCGCATCCCCATGAATCTGAAGACAGGATATGACAGGATCATAACAGGTAGATTGACACAAAAATGATAGAGCAACAGCCGAGTGATACATTTCTCTTGAGCAGCAGGTGTGTTGTTTTTAGTCTGCATGAAAAAAGGAAGCATCAAATACCATATGTACATGCATATGTCCACGTGATAAGGCAAATAAAGAAAAAAAGGTGGAAACAACAAACAAATCATTGATGCTTGAAAAGTGCCACAGCTTCAGAGTGAAAAAGAATATTTTAACATGTTCACAGCTTCATGCAAACTTTCATCCAGAAATGGCATTTGTAGCCAATAAAAGATTGAACAGAAATTACAAAGAAAAAAACAGCAAAATGCTTATAAAAATCAATATTACGAGTGTTCTAAATATTTCTCAATTTCCTTGTCATCTTATTCGCAGGAGTGCTGGTAAGAAAAACTAAACCACAATCCTTTCTAAACCATAACATCACATCACTTTAAATGAGAAATAGTATTGATGTAAGTTGAGGGAGACAGTGATGTTCAGGAAACAACCGTTAACTATAAAGGCAATAGATTAAACCTGAATTTTGTACTTGCTCAGCCATCCTGCCCTTTCCAAAAATATAAATGGAAGGCCCGACAAAAAGAAGATACTCTCATGAAGAAAGAAGCTTCCAAGACATGCCAGTTGAAAGTCACTAAAATGGGTTATGAGATACTGCAGCAACACAATTACCCACAGAGCCAAATAAGACGCAAGAAAAATTATAATAATATTACACATAAAGAATGTGAAAGCAGACCAATATTCACCAGACATTCCAAGACACTAAGACTTTAAAGATATATTCCTTCTCCAAATACAGGAGGAACGCATTCAAATTCAAGCATTCAAGTTGTTGGTTGGTATAGAGGGTCATGAATATAACCCCTCCCTTACATTATCCACGAAACAAAAGCAATGATCAGTTCTATCTGATAATTCAGTTAGAACTATTCATCAAAATTGAAATATTTTCCATAATATGTATACAGTAGCATACCTCCCTCGGCCCTGTTTCATTTGAACTTTGCCACTTGGGTCACAAGTCAAAACAGAAATTTCAGCAAGTCAAGTTTCGGAAAAATCCTAAAACTGAATGCACAATGTGCTAAATCCGAATTCTTGGTAAGTATCTACACCAATGGAACTGATCACCAAAAAATCTTGACTCAACCACAAAGTGTTTTTCCTTTTTCTCCTTCATCAAATTTTTATTAATGAACTTTGACTTTGAACTAGAAGTAGAAACAGTATTCCAAACATCCAACCAACCACTTTTTTTTTTTTTTTTACTATTTTAGTAATCCAAACAGCGAGAGCGATTGCGAAGAAACCATTTGCTGTTTCTTCATTCAGACAACGGTCACATGCCAAAATAATGCAACAATTGAGGTGAAATCCATGCATCTGATAATCATCTACATTGTTCATATAGAATCACAATAGTTCAGGCACATGCAATACTCACTACCGCCACTCTCAAGTCTCTTCCACACACACCATAAAAAAAAGGATAAAATCCTAATAATTGAACAGAAAAAATGCACAGAATACATCAAATAAGTATACAAACAGATCGAGAAACCAATGTCATGAATCCAATTCAATCAATCAATCCAAGGCACAATGACATCAATCTAGGGCACCAAAAAACATAAAATCAGATTCATTACCGTCCAAGCGGTCTCGATGACGGACGCCATGGTGAATAAGCTACTATTTTTGACTTGATCTCCAGAGAGGGAGAGAGAGAGAGAGGGAGAAAGAGAGGGGGAGAGAGCGAATGTTGAGAGAGAGAGAGAGACAGACTGTCACGGGGGAATCTGAGCTTTATATCTGCACTGGCGCAGTATTTGTACAAGTGTTCGTGCCACTTCGATTTTACTTCGCGATATTTTAGGAAATAATTTTCTTGTGATATATATATATATACATATATATATATATATATTACAAGTTTACTATCAATTAATATCACCAACAAAACAAAATCCTAAAAAAGAGCAATTTTATTTTTTTTACGATTTGAATCCACACAATATGAGGTGCAATTAAAAATTCAGATAATGAATTTTAAATTTATATTAATTAAAATATCACAATTGAATTTCTTAAAATATCACAAATTTTTTTTTTTAAAGAGAAGTTGTAACCAAGGAAAAATCGGCGAAGGGGTGGGCCGAATTTTATGGTTGGATTTGTGATAAGGACAACATAAGCCTAAAAGGAAGACAAGTGCCTACAAAATATATCGTCTCGTTTTATTGCCAAAATTGTGTATTTTGTTCCCCATGTTTATTTATGAGTTAATTGAAGCTAAAATCATTATATTTTCTTAAGTTATATTTTGGTTAAAAAAAAATTATAAGCATAATATGACTTTACATGTATGTGCAATTTTGTCATGGATTGATTTTTTTCTTTTTTTTTTTTCTCTTTCAATATTAATATTGAAAATAAATATTCAAAAAGATTTTTCGTTGAAATCAATTCCTTTCCATCACTATTATAATCTTTCTCAAATTAAGAGAACTTTTCCCAAATTGACAAAACCCTACATTTCTTTCCCCAAACCCACAGTTTCTCTACATATTTGATTTGAGCAGCTTAGTTCCTTGAAGATGTTTCCAAACAAGTGTAGTTGGGGTTGGGAACTCTAGTTCAAGCTGCATTTTATTGAAGGATGTGGATAATTAAAATGACTAACTCCAATTTTTGTTTTTTCGGATCTTGTAAATACATCTTTATGGAAATTAGGGCTTAGGGTTTTGTAAAATCATTTTCTTAACAATTTTACAAATTAGAATTTGAGTGAGGATTTTCTGTAAATTATGATTTTTTTTTATACAATCAATTAGGATTTTTTTGTCGAGTTGTGTGATTTTCGTTATTTTTAAATAATATGGTTTGAGTTTCGTATTAATAGGGTCGCTGTAATTAAGATTCCTAATATTTGAAAATTTTAATGTGAAGAATTTTAAGAAATTTTAGAACTTTAATTTGGTTTTATTTACCTTGAATGATATAATTTATTTTGCTTTACATGTTACGTAGCTTTTCTGCAATTAGGGTTTTCTATATTGGGGTGTATCAATTTTTTTTTTAAAAATTCGACAATTTTATCATTTTTTTTTAAAATTGGGATTTTGGGGATCTTTGCAAGGGATTCGTCATTTACTTATATGATTGTCCTTTGTTTATATGATAAGCTTTGTGTAATTATGTTTCCTATAATTAGAGCTTCGTATTAAATATTAAAGGTTTTAACAATATTAAAAAATTTGAGAAATTGGGGGGTCTATCAATTTTAAGAAATTGAGTGTCTATGTAATGAATTTCTTCATTTGTAAAAAAATTGGTGATATATAAGAGATTCATTTACTTGTATGATTATCTTTTTTTTTTTTGGAAATTGAGGTGTTTTATCCATTTAAAGAAATTTCTCTTCAAGGAATTCGTGTATTTGTAAGATAGGGTTTCGTTTATATGATAGATTTTTCTGAATTAGGGTTTCTTTTTGATGGAGTTTCTGTAATTAGGGATTCCTCAACAGGAATTAATTTTGTCAGGGTTTTTGTTTCCAATTTGAAGAAATTTGGGAACTTTAACTTGACAATAGAATAATTGTGATTTCTGCAAATATTTGTACGGCTATTTTTGCAAATTATTGTGGGTAACCCTTATGCACCCTCATTTTTGTTTAGGATTAATTTAAATTTCCTCCTATATGTAATTTTTTTTTTTTTTACCACCAAGCATAAATTTTCATTTTAGATACTTTAATTTTAATTATTTCAATTTTAGTTTGATTTTTTCTTTCGGAAATTTAGCTATTGCTAATATGGACACTGGAATGATGATTGAAACTGGAAATCTCCAAATTAGGGAAAATTGAGCTAACTTGTCAAAATATTTTACTTCAAATATGCGCGTAAACAAAATGCAAAATGAAAATGTAAAACAAAATAAATGTAAATTAAAAATAATGAAAAAAGAAAAAAATTCAACTCCATGTTGTCCGACCAACCTCAGCCACCGTAATACCGCCGGAAAATCATTAAAACACTCAATTTCTTCCTCAATTCTGACAAAAATAATAGGATTCAACCCACTATCATTTCGCCTTCATTTTTTCTGAAAACCCGACTAAAACATAACTAATTCCACCAACACCATCGCTGAAAACCGCCATTAATGCCGCCCTCAAGATCTAAAATTCATTTTCTTTCAAATTTTCAAAAAAATGCATGAATCCAACACAAAAATGACCCCCCTACTCCAACCAAACATTTTTATTCTTATTTTTTTAAAAATTCATTCGATTTGAGCCTTATTCGAAGCAGAAAACTTTTCACTTTTTTTTTTTTTTTAACATTCATTCACAAACTTTGTTTTAATTGCAGATTCACCAAACACGGTAATGGAAGAAAAAGAATGCAACGGGAGATGATGAAGACGATGAAAAACGCTTCCCCAATTCTTCCATGTCTAGATGAAGAAGAAATTGAGGTTTTCTTTTTTATTATTTAATTTGTTTTTTTTTTGGGGGATTATATTTTTCAATTTATGTATTAATTTTTTTATGAAATGATATTAAAACTTGATAATAATCGAATTCAGGCGGCCAATCATTAATTCCAGCGTGCACATCAGTAGTAATTAAATTTTCAACAAAAAATGAAAATATTAAAATTTAGAGGACCAAAATGAAATTTGTACATTTGGTGGTAAAAAAAAAAAGGAATTTTGTACACATTACAAAAATTGAATGAAACCTTTTATTTATGTAAATTGCAGAGAGATTTTCTTCATACATTTCCACCGTGGTGCACAAGTAATTAACATGGTTAGTATTCAAATTTAAAAAAAATTGGTTAATGTTATATGTAAATGGTGATGAGAAAGAAGAAACATACAAGAAAGAATGCGTAGCTTTAAAGCAGATTCTACTGCCTTTGGAGATCTTATTGGTGCTTGTGCTAGAAGAGTGACCCACTCTGGTGATAGAATTACTTAAAAATGTACAAACAAGTGATACACAACACAAAATGAAGTTTGATTAATGCATTTAATTTATATTTATGGGGAAAGTGTCCACAATACCCCAATTCATATAGTTAATAAATTTTAATACCCTAATGCATATAATTTGTATGTTTTCTACCCCTTTTGTACAATTGGTCAATTGGACCCACATTGATTGACATTACAAGTACAATGTCATAAAATGTGTCATGCATGACACACTTTAGCTTCATGTGATAAATTTTTTTTGGCATTTTGTGAGTTATTTTCAACCACCCCATTTTAGCCGTGTAGCCTCTTGTTCAAAAAATTGCCCTTCTTCCTCAAAGCTTCAAACGGCCATTTCTTCCTCAACAACACAAACGGCCATTTTCTTCAAGCTTGGAGAGGTTTCCCCTTGCAAAAATCGTCCAAATTTGGTGAAGATTAGCACACATTGTACGGGTTAGTAAACGGCAATTATTTGTATCTTATTTTTTCGATCAAAGTTGTGCAATTTATTCATTCAATTAGGCTGCAATGGTGAGATTTTTTTCTGCAATTTTTGGCTTGAATTAGTGGTGCAAGTTTATGAATTGTTCTGCAATTTATAGTTTAGGGTTTTGTGATGAATTAGGGCTGCAATTTCAGCAATTTTTCTGTGCAATTTTTTTGATGAATTAGGGCTGCAATTGTGTTATATTTGTGTGCAATTATGGTGATGAATTAGGGCTGCAATTGTGTTATATTGTTGTGCATTTGTTGTGATGAATTAGGGTTTTGTTTATAGTTTAGGGTTAATTGCAATGTAGTTTATAATTAGGGTTTAGGCTTGAAAAAATCGTAATTAGTCCTAAAATGTGGAATTACATGGTTGAAAATGAGAAATTAGGGCTAAACGGCCATTTAGCCAAAAAAAATAGGGCTAAACGGCTATTAGGGTTAATAGCCGTTTAGCCCTATTTTTTTTGCTAAATGGCCGTTTAACCCTAAAACAAGGTTTTTTGGCGATAAAACCCTATTTTAGGGTTAAACGGCTATTTAGCAAAAAAAATAGGGCTAAACGGCTATTAACCCTAATAGCCGTTTAGCCCTATTTTTTTTGCTAAATAGCCGTTTAACCCTAAAATAGGGTTTTATCGCCAAAAAACCTTGTTTTAGGGTTAAACGGCCATTTAGCAAAAAAAATAGGGCTAAACGGCTATTAACCCTAATAGCCGTTTAGCCCTATTTTTTTTGGCTAAATGGCCGTTTAGCCCTAAAACAGGGTTTTTTGGCTATAAAACCCTGTTTTAGGGTTAAACGGCCAAAAAAGGGGATCCATTTTTTTTTGGTTTTATAACACCATTTGTGATTAATAAGTAATGTTGTATTTGTGTACATTTGTTGTAGATGGCTTTTGAGTGGGTTCGCCGACGTTGTCAGGGCACGCTAGCCTACATTAATGGGTATACTCGTTTGAGTATACTAGCTGATATCAGACGTGCTTTGGGAGAGCACGGGGGAGAGTGTGTTGCGGATTTCGGACGGACATGTTTTGGCCATTTTCTACGGTGGGAGACCTCGGCTGAGACATGCAAGTCGTTTCTTCATGTTCTCATGTCGAGGGAAATAAGTGGTCCGACCACCCCCGATGATGAGAGATGGTTTGCAATTGGAGAGGAGTATCACCTTTGTAAGTTTTCGAGGAGAGAGTTTGCTCTAGTCACCGGTTTGAGGTTTGGCGACTCCGATTTCAGCCCGGCTGGGGATCATCGTCCGCCAAGAGATGGCGTGTACTACAGAGTGCATGCCGAGACCGCACACGTGACGCTGCAACAACTCCTATATAGATTTCAGGGAGGGGAGTTCCGTGGGAGCATGGATGATACGGTGAAGATCTCGAAGATCCTACTCGTTTACTACATCTTACTTGGGGTCGACTGCAGAAAATGCTCGGTGGATATGTGGGTGTGGGCTTTGGTCGAGCAGGAAGAGCGTTGGGAGTCATTTCCATGGGGCAAGCTTTCTTTCCAGGCGTTGCTTAAGTATATGGACCTAGTGCCAAAGGAAATTCTGGTCCCGGCCAACATCAATAGAACCCCCGCGTATCACTTCTATGGATTCTCGGTTGCTCTACTGGTAAGTATAATTAATTTGAACATTCAATTACTCTTTTCGGTCGTTTTAAATTTATGTTATTACAGTGCTTTGCTCACACATATCGTAAATTTGTTCACTGTGAAGATATGGGCGTACGAGGCCATCCCTGTATCGTCCACTGTGGCTGGCCGGCGATTGGATACTGGACTGCACATTCCGAGGTGCTTGAAGTGGTCCACGGCGAAGTCTGTAGTGGATGTCACTGATGTTTTATCCGGCGAGGTAATTCTATTATTTTTTTCAGTCTTGCTGCCGAAACTGCATATGGTTAATTTTTGCACCGAAACTGATGTTTCAGTCTTTTTATGTAGGTTGACGGCGTCGAGTCCCTCATTCCTACAGCCGAGGAGATTTGTCAGCCGTATTGGCAGAATATTGATCGCTCATTGAATGAGGGCGTGCAAGCTGCACCACGAAGGCGTGGTCGTCCTCCGACCACGGTTGTAGCTCCTGCACCTGAGCAGGATGCACCCGGTCCATCCACGAGTCAGCGTCGAGCTGCTCGGCGATCGAGGAGCATACGGTCCAGACGACCACCGATGCCTCCGAGCGAGCCTCCTGAGGAGCACCCGGTTCGAGACTTCGGTCATAGTTTCCAGCACCAGGAGGCCGAGCAGCATGGGCATGAGCATCCTGGGCATGAGCAGCCTGAGGAGCACCCCACCGGCCAGCCTGACCCAGTTTTCGAGGAGCCGTACGCCGAGCAGCATGGATATGAGCCGTATCGGGATGCCTCGCCGATCAGCTACATTCCTCCTTCCGACTTTGTACCGCCAGAGCCTTCGTACCCACATCAGAGCTCCGATCAGGATGGCTTGTTTCAGCGCCTCACTGGTTTTTTTGGTACTCAGATCGACCAGTTGCGGTCTTACGTTGATCGTCGTATCACAGATTTATCAGGCCATGTAGATGAGCAGTATGCCGACCTGCGAGGCCACGTCGATGAGCAGTTCACAGACTTGCGAGGCCATTATGATCGGCAGTATACAGATGTACAGGGCCAGGTTCAGGACTTGGTGCAGACCGCAGTGAGGGAGGAGACGCAGAGGCTGGAGTTGCGCATACCGGAGATCGTTGGTGATGAGCTCAGAGCATTCTTCAGCCACCGGCCATCATATCATGCCTCCTACTATCCCCATGCTGGTGGTTCTCATTATTCACAGACTCCGTACGCTCAGCCGCCCGGCAGTCATCGAGGTTGGGATCCTACTCCAGTGCCATTTGATATGGGCACTTGGGCGGCCCCGGTTCAGGCAGGACCCAGCACCGGTTTTGACGTAGAGTCACCAGATTCTACTAGTGATTATGCTGGATCATCCATTGCTGGGATTCCCGAGACGACTGCCGGCATTCGTCTTGTACGACAGAGAGCTCCGTCTCGACATGTTCGAAGTCCATTCGTTCATGGATCTCCACGTAGACCGAGTCTGAAGCAAGCTGACCTGGAGAAATACATTGAGGCAGGACTCCTGGCGGCAGAGAAGAAGCAAGCCTATGAGATGTAAGTCGTACTTCATTAATCGTATGATATTCTAATTTACGTTAGCTGGGTGATTATGTCCAGTGATTGACATGGCACATGTTTTTGCAGGCGTAATGTCGGAGTTGGATATGGTGTTGGGCATGATTTCTTCAGCTCGTTTTTGGATCCGCTGGCGGACATGACCCATGAGGTATTTTTCATCACTTGAATGTATTTTTTTGCTTGCTTATTACTATATTTTTACATTTGACCGTTTGTTTTATGTCAGCATCTCGACTCGTACTTGGGGATTATGCAGAGCAATGCACTGTTTGCAGGGATTCGGGTCCACGAGGAAAATGCTCACAAGTACCAGGTGTTGGACGTCCACTTTTTTGTAAGTATAAACATCACCCTTTATTGTATTTTCGATATATATATATCCAAATACCTGCCTAGTGATTAATATTTGAACTTTGTAATGCAGAGTGCTTGTCAGGAGGTGTGGAACGTCAGTCATCGAGGAGAGTCGGATTACAAGAAGTATAAAGGTCCGACCAACGAGACTTTTGCACCGGAGCTCCTGGATCAACTTGCCCCGTACGTGTTGGGACAAAAGCCCAAATGGCGACATGTGAAGCCCTGGTGGAAGAAGCCAAAAAATGTAAGTCCCTATTACTGGTCAAATAATAATTTTCGTATACTTTTGATTTGTTGGAGCAACCATTTTGAAATGCTAAATGTTCGATCGGCATTATTTTACAGCTCGTCACCGTCATGAATCTGGATGGGCACTGGGTGGCTTGCTCCATTTTTCTGCGTGCTCGTAAATTAGTACTCTTCGACAGCCTGCATTGGACATGGGACAAGAACAAGGAGCAGAGGCGTTATCGGCAGACGATACCCATTAGACGTGTTATACCTGCCTTGCTGAAGCACACAGGCTTCTACGACATGATGGCCAATGAGGGTACTCCGATGCAGCCTTTGGATGACGAGTTGGAGCTTTCGTCCTGCTCTGATGCATTATGTTACGAGCAGCACGAGGACCACACATGCGGTGTCTTTGCCCTCATGGCCGTCGAGAGTGCACTGACACTTGAGTGGCCTAGCCATTTGTTTCGGTTGGGTCTCACGAGAGCACGGCAGCAGATGGCGTTGACAGTTTTCAGATACTCCTCTGATGAGAGCACCATCACGGCTGAAGATATGGCCGATTAGCCTGTTTCGATTTTTCATTTCACTGTTTTATGTATTTTCGGATGATGTATTGTCTTTATTCATTTTATGACATGTAGATGTCAGAATTTTATTCAGATGGCATTCTATGAGCACTGTTTCAATATTGGCCTTCATATTTGATCGTCCTCATGTTCAATCGTTCTCACAACAAAGTAGGTTCACAAAATATTCCATAATCTACTACAAAGTAAAAGAACTGCCGTACAAGTGGCACTTTCTTCTCGTATGACTGTCTGATCCACACAATGAGCACTGTTTCTTTTTTCTTTGCTTCGTACGTCCGTCTGTTGGAATCTCATCTGTATCACCAGCTAGATCATCAATCTCGCTTGGCTGAACGGGCGGCATGGGATTTGTGCACGTAGCTCTGTTGTGTCCAGTGCCGCCACACCGACCACATGTTCCTGGTGCTCGTTGACTTCCAAAACTAGATATCCGACTTCTTCTCGGCCGGCCGGCTTGTCTTGGTCGATCAGGTGCAAGACAAAAAATGCTTCGAACGTCATCAGATATGACCCAATCTTGTGGATCGGGTACAGGGCAAACCTCACCAGCCCACATTCCTCTGAGTGACTCAGTGGTGTAGTACGAGCCAACGTAAGACGTCACTGCTTCTTTCGAAAAACTGTATGATGAGGAAAAATTAATTAACAGAGTTAAATTAATACAGAAATATTTAATCTGCCAATCATAATAATTACCTGATTGCTGCACATGCGTGGGCGCACGGTATCAAGTCATTTTGGAACACTGAACATGTACAGCTCTGATGGTTGAGCTCGACAACCCAATTTTTTCTACCTTCCACCACCTTGAACTTGTATTTACCCAGCTTATCTACATGCATTTCTCGTCCCCGCCGCACGGCGTCAACTAATCTATCATGTGCGGCTTTTGTCAGCTCATTTTCCCTTTCCTCAGCGACCGTCCTTCTCTCGACAAACCACTTTTCTTGAATTCGTCTTGCACACTCCAAGAAGGAACACACTGGTAGCTTCCGAGCCCAAAGGAGACGAGCATTCCATGTCTCAGCGGCATTAGAGGTCATGAAGTTAAATCTTCGGACGGGACATTTCACCCGAGACCATCTCTCAGCTTTTGCATTGCTCAATGTATCCAGTGCTCCTTGGATATTTGCTTCTACAAGCAACGTCATGTACCTGAGATGTTCGATATGTTAGATAACAAAAAAGGTGTACAAAATAAATAAGTACATTCTTTTATAAAACATACTTCTCGAACAGGGTTTCGTCGTAACAGTATGCCGCTTTTTTGAAAATCCCCACAAGATGTGAACCATGCTTCGCGAGATTTTGTTGGAGGTGGAAACAACATAAACCATGAGACGCATCTGGATAGACTCTACTGATGGCACTTGCGATGCTTTTATGTTGATCGGATACGATAAGCAGCTCATTTGGGCATCCGAAGGCATTTCGCACATGACCCAAAAACCATGTCCACGACTCATCATTCTCTATATCTCCAATCCCGACTGCCAACGGGAAAATCTGATCGTTTCCATCCTTCGTCACTGCCACAAATCCAATTCCCTTATACTGACCTTTTAAATGACACCCATCAACTACTACAACAGGTCGTGAATATCGACGAAATCCATTAATGGAGGCGGCCAGAGCAAAACACACATACTTAAATTTTCCATTACTGTAAGTTTCCAAAGCAGTGTAAGATCCTGGATTGGTTTCTTTCAAGACCTCTAAATAGGATGGAAGCATAGAAAATGAGCTCTTCGGGTCACCATACGCGAGCTGCATGGCACGACGTTTTGCTGTTAATGCAAACCTGTAAGTGAGCTGCAAACCATGCCGATGGTTCATTTCCTCGATGATGCCCCGAGGATTCAGCACCGAATTATCATTTCGTAGCCTATCAGCGTAGTACTCTGCGATCAACACAGATGGAAGTCGCCTTGGAGCAGATGTTTCCAGATCATAGCTACAACTGTGAGGCAACTTTATTGTGGAGATCTTCCAAATACCATATTTCTGGTGTGCATGGAGCTTGAATGGACAATCTTTTTGTTTGCATCGAACATACCATTTCTTAGTGTCCGACTTTTCCACTCTATATCCAACTCGATTCTCCAAGTGGTAAAACCCGACTTTGTTCTGCAGTTCAGCCTTGGTGGAAAAAGTGGCACCTTTTTGAATACCGCTCGGCTCTGGGTTGTTATTGTCCAAATCTGAAGAAGCGGGCGGCTCGAATGGTGGAATATCGGGGATGCTCCATTCAGATCTCAATATGTACGTTAGAAAATCCTGATATGCCTCTCGCTGCTCCTGATCCAAAATGGCCTCATCTTCTTCATCCATCTCGAAGTCACTGATTATCTCGTCCGGTTCTACCGTCTCGACATGATCATCTCCGGTATTCGAACCTACAAGAAGGTATAATTAAACAATTATTCAATTATTTCATACGTATAATAAATTCATATGTGACAACTATTTAAAAGTACCTGCCCAGTGGTGCCGATCCTCACGCCATTCTTGTCCTCGTTCGTAATCATACGTGTATGGATCTTCTTCGGGAGGACATTCTACGTTTCCAGTATAGGATGTCGGAGGCACGTTTAAGTCTAGAAAGTTGAATCCTCCATAGTTTACCCGACCGCTTTCGGATGGCCAAGGTGACCACGTTTCAGCTGCAGTTTTTCCTTTTGACGGGCCTCCCATCCAATTCTCATCACCTGTTGATCTACCGTAGGTCTCATCGTTCTGATTAGGTATACCCCATCTTGCATAAAAAGCTTCGTCATTTTTCAACCCAAAGGGAACATTTGAATTCTCCAAGTTGAAGGTCGTATGAGGGTCCGATTTCTGCACATTTAACCCGAGACCTGTGTCCCAACAAACACTTTGACGGGCCGGATCAAATACTTCATCAACGGTATTATTTTGCGCTGAATAAGAGGATCCTACGTTACGGGGCTCGGTCAAAAAACCACCAACGCTGTAATTATCACTTGTACTTGACACAACAGGATCGAATACTCCAACATCCATCCTTCGAAGGGAGACATAAACAACAAGTTCGTCTCCAGATATGCATAACATTCTTTCCAAATCAGAGTCATTCTTTATTTTGATCTTTCTAACTCTTTCCTTCATCTCCACTAACGAGTGGATCACATATCCCCAACAATTCATGTCTGCATGTACAACTCCATGAACACCGTCTAGTAAATCAGAAAATGTGATTCTTTGAAGATAAGTCACCTCTCGATAACCATTTACGTACTCTAAGCCTTGCCAATGACCTCCAAACCAAATATTAACAACTCTCAAACTCATTTTCTTCTTCACAATTCGAGTATAACCAAATAAATTCGTCAGTATGCAGTGCAAAATTAATTTCAAACAACGAAATGCAGTCGAAGATATAAAGTGCTTAATTATATTCTAGAACAACATATTCAGTGAAAGTGTGGTTCATTCAGTGAAAGTGTGGTTGTTTCACTGAAACTGTGGTTGTTTCACTGTTGTCTATTGCTTCATTATTCTAAACACTGACACTTCTATTGTTTAAATCTACATTTTCGTAAAAAATTGTCGTTTTTAGCCTTTCACAAAAATTAGGGTATTACACGGCAATTTTTTCAAAAAAAAATTAGGGTTAAACGGCAATTTACCCTAATTGCCGTTTAACCCTCAAAATATTCATTAATTGCCGTTTAACCCATAAAACATAATTAATTGCCGTTTAACCCCCAAGATTAGGGTTAAACGGCTATTTTCCAAAAAATAAAGGGGTAAACGGCCATTATTGTAAATTGCCGTTTACCCCTTAAAAATTTTCGAAAATTGCCTTTAATCCATTAATTTCCATTTACAACCTATTTTGCACCTATATATGGATAAACGGCAATTTTAATAAAATTTTAGGGGTCAACGGCAATTAGTGTCAAATTGCCGTTTACACCTTAAACATTTTTCAAAATTGCCTTTACAACCAAAATTAGGGTTTTCAAACATATTTATCAAAATTTGAGGAAAAAAATTAGGGCAAAAAAATTACCTGATATCTCTTCACGGCAATTAATTTTTACAAATGCAAAAAATTGTTCACTTGTAGTATGTTGAGATGAAATGAAGGATCCGCAAGTAAAAATGCAATATAAAGTAAAAATGCAATATAAACAACAAAAACATACACTATTCACAAGTCACATGCATGCATCAATGATTAGTACATTCAAGTGATCAATCATGTCTTGTGTAAAAGTCAAAAAAAGGGGTAAAAAACAACCAAACTATATCAATTAGGGTAGAAAAGATACACACTATATCAATTAGGGTACAAAATAATCACCCCTATATAAATTAGGGTATTTTGGGCCCCTATCCCTATATTTATTTCATTATCTATTCTCGAACAATGTAGCCAATCGAGGATGTGCACTATTAAAAAAAAGCCCCTATTTTCCAAAAAAGAAAAAACTAATTGAGGATGTGAACTGCAGGTATCTGACAAGGATTTCTAATACCACGTGTAGGTAGGTTATTGGATCATTGAGCCACGCAATCATGATGACGTGGAGAGTCATCTACAAATAATTTTGATTTTTTTTTAAATTACAGATACAGCCAATTAGACCCCCAAAATCTCGCAGCGTCTTCCTTATCAACGGTTTGTTCGCCGGTCGGCCGCTGAATCATCGGGACTCTCTCTCTCTCTTTCACACACACACCACACTCCACACACAAGAGAAATCTATTTGCGAAAATTGCTTGCGTATGAAAAACTAATTAAGAAATGGAGAATCGTCATGCGTCTCTCGGTCGACGGACGGTATTTGATCTGTCTCTGATTTTGCATACAATAATTTTTTAATTTTCGGTCTAAATTCGTTTCTATTTCTCTATTAATCCGATTATCATCCTTTTATTTTCGTAATTTTGTAAACTATTTTCGCAGTTGGAAGACATTCGGCAGAAGCGTGCCGCAGAAAGATTGAGCAAGACATCATCCGGACCAGATCTCTCAAAAAACCCTATAGGTATCAAAGCTATTTTATTTTTATTATATTAAAAATAATTCTAGAGTTTTTTGTTTAGTTTTCATTTTCCCATTTATTATTTGCTTTTTGTTGCCTAGATGTTCAGGTGCTTAAGAAATCGGAGAGTGCAACACGACTCACGGAGGTACCAATTTTATGCTTTTCTTTTTCAATAAAATATAATAAATTGTGGCAGCGCTTTATTCGAAGTTTGTGGTATTTGAGTACAATCTCAGGGTGATTTTTATACCATAATGCAGAATGATATCAGTGGTTTGGTATCACAATTAAAAGATATGCAACATAGGAATGCAGAGCTTGAGGATGCCAACAAGGAACTGACCTCATTGGTACATTAATATATATGAGTGATATATTTCAAAAGCTGAGTAAGCTAGTGCGTGTTCTGTAGTGTTTTGATGTTTAACCTTTTAAAAATCTTTTGGTTCATCAGCTTCAGAAGAACGAAGTTGAGAACGATATGATGCAGAAGCGACTAAATGATCTGGTATCTGCCTTAATTTTACATAATTTTTTGGCTTTATATGTTCTAAGTTTTCATGTTTGCACTATTTGAGATATTTATAAAATGAGATGGAATATCAAGGAACTTTTAAATGGTTTATTGGTTTAACACTTTCAATGTTAGTTTGTCTCCAATCTCTTAACATGTTCATATGACCTAGTCATGAAGAAATTATTATAATAAATTACTTGTAGAGTTCTATCATTACTATAACTATTCTTTGCTTCTTTATCTTAAAGATGCAAACTATAGATTCAGATTCTGAATATGTAGATGGAATTGGCTTATGCAATTTAATCAATACTGTTTCTTTTGCTTGCTATCCGCAGGAGCAGAACACAGTTCCATTGTTGCGAAAAGCTCTCAAGGATGTTGCAATGGAAAAAGATGCTGCAGTTGTCTCACGGGTACCAAATCATGCTACTATCTACTTGTTCACTGCAAATTTCGATCTCTTCCTTACCCATAAACCTTTATTTCTGTATAGGAGGATCTGTTGGCCCAGCTTCGCACAATGAAAAAACGTATGACGGAAGCAGAAGATGAACAGTATAGAGTAAGCCGGCAGCCCAGTGGTTATACAAACATTAGCTCCTCCGTATCCCACTGTTTTCATGCTTATGTTCCTCTTGATTAGGCTGAGGAGGATGCAGCTTCATTAAGAGCAGAATTATACTCGTTGCAACAGCAAGCAATGCGCAATCCTGCAGGTAGCTTCACCGCAGCAGGATATTCAACTGAACAGATGCAAGTCATGGAAAAAGAATTGTCTAATTTGAGGTCCAAGCTTGAGGTCAGATTGTCATGCAATTTCATTTGCTAGTCACATGAGATTTTCTTTATTTGGATCTCACAAGACTTTTTATTCTGTAAATTTACAGCAAGAAGCAATATTGAGACTGCAAGAGAATCAGCTCTTAGCAGAGGAGCGGGCTCGTACATCAGCCCTTACTATTCAGAAGCAAGAGCTGGAAGAGAAACTTGCATCTACTTCTAAAAGGACGTCAGGTATGATCATTCCAAGTGATTGCCGAAATTTGCTATATTGTATCATTATCCTGGATGATTCACCAACATATTTATTGGTTCTAGCACTTCATCTTGGGAATTAGTTAATTATTTTTTTCATATTACTTCTGAATTTTCTTTACAGATGGCAAGTAGGGGTGGGGTAGGGTTCAAACCCCAACCTCATCTCTAGTAAAAGAGGTTAGGTGCCACCTCACCTAGTGTGAGTTAGCGAATTAGTTAATCATAAAACATATAGGAAATATCGCTTGGTACATGTTGGAAAAGTTTGTTTCTGTGAAGATAATTAGGTTTTATTTTTAGCATTTGATGGATGTGCTAGTGTCTGTTACTGTTTGAGATTTTGCCTTAGGCTTCATGTCAGAACCACACTTACTTTTCCATCTGGCCTTTATGATTAACCTATAAGTATCTCACATAGTCAAATCATAATGATCGTCACTTCACTGTCTATTCAATTTTGATATGGTGCCAATTGCTGTTTTTCTATCATTCTTGACCTCTTTTCTCTTTTTATTAGCTATGAATTTCATGTAATCTTTGTCTTTTTTTGTTTAATGCAGAAAGTGGAATTGAACAGGCAATTCATAAGGAATTCACATTGGTAAGAAGTGTTTTAGTCAATCCTGTTTAGTTCTAGCAAATACATGTCTCCATATATTGTATGAACCATTGGATGTGATATTGCAGACTGAACTTCTCTAATTATTACAATTACTCTCAATAGTTTTACTTCATCTTGATTCCATCTATGAAGTGTGTACCAATCCATCATGGTCCAATCGATTCAATTTTTTTTTTTTTTGCTGAACATTGGCTGCATATGATCTCAGGAAGATAAGGAGAGACTTGAGAAGCAATTGCATGATATGGCAGTAGCTGTTGAGAGACTGGAAAATAGCAGACAAAAACTTCTGATGGAGGTACATTGTTTGGATATTGCTCATTTAACATCAAGAGGTGCATCTCATCGTACTTCTCTGTCTACAGATTGACTCCCAATCTTCAGAAATAGAGAGATTATTTGAAGAAAATTCAAGCCTCTCATCTGCTTATCAAGAGTCGGTGGGATTAGTAGCACACTGGGAGAATCAGGTGCCTAGTTTCGGCTCTTGTATTTTATAACTGTTTATCTTCATTCCCTATATACTTGGATGACTGAACTTGCCCATTCATTCACTTCTCTTGAACTACTTGATGACTCTTTGCATTCTAGTTGTATTTTTCTCTGTAGAGAACGGAAACCTGTCATGTTATCTCAAGACTTGAAATTGCTGTCTCTGTAGCATGCCATTTAATTCAAGTTTTATTGCTTTAAGCTTCACATTTGCTAATTGTGATTGGTTGCCAACATGTGCACCTTGAAAGTTCCTTGCATAATTTGATGATGTGGAGCTATATGATTACACCTGCTATTGGGATAACAAACATTACTGTATTATGTTTGAGTTTTCTTTGTGTTTCGTACAGGTGAAAACTTGTCTACAGCAAAATGAGGAACTTCGTAACACATTAGATAAGTTGCGGATGGAACAACCCAGTATACCAGGTTTTCATAATAAAGCTTCTCAAGCACTCTCGAATTCGGCGAGAGGAGATAATACAATTGAATCTTCGTATGGGGCTGAACTTTACTCCCTTAAGGTTTGTAAGTGAAGTTTTGTTAATAGTGTTTCTCTTGTTAAGTTTTCTTCCCTTTTGTTTACTGAGAAGAGTGTTCATTTGCACCAAACAGACCACAGAACTTTGATGATGCTAGTTAATTTCTGTCCTATACTTATCTGCTTTTCATTGAAAGAGGGTGTATTTTCATTAACAAGCTAATAGGATCTTTATATAGGTCTAGATGTCAATTAATTTCCCACACGTTAATTGCTCTTTATTTTGGAAAATTTTCTATTTACACTGGCTAACTGCAGAATCAGTTATTTTTGTTTTGCAATCTTTCAGCCATTGTATTCCCCTGACAACAGTAGCACTCATGACTCATCTTATTTTTCATTCTTAAAGGGCCAGCTAGCTAAAGAGCAAAGTAGAGCAGAAGCTTTATCTGCCGAGGTCTTGCTGCTCTCAACGCGCCTCCAGCAAGCATCACAAGCGTACAACAGTCTCAATCGCCTGTATGCTTTCTCCCCTATGCTATATTTGTGCTGTTTTCTGAGTTTTCAAGTCAAAAACTTGGAGCTCGACTCTTTTTTTTTTTTTTAGTTGGGGGAAGGGGTCATTGGGGTTTGAACACTAAACCTCACCCAAACAAAGGGGTTAGTGATACCACTGACTCAGTTAATTTGAGCTCGATTCAATTACTTGTGAAATAAAACATGTTTGTAGTAAAGTATTCTAAACTTGATCAGACTTGCAAGTCTATAGTATGGTTGTTAAGCTCGACTCGATTAGCTTTAAATTAAGTGGGACTGTTTGTGGGTTTATCTGAAGGTAGCTTGATGTGCAGTTTGTAGCTTATGTTTTACTGATTCTCCTCTCTTCTATTTTGCCACAATTTGCAGCTACAAACCGGTGCTGCGGAGCATTGAGAACGGTCTTTTGAAGATGAAGCAAGATGGCACCGTTGCTGTGCACTAGTCACTCAAAAGTTTTTTTTTTTTTTTTTTTTTTCTTTTTTTACTGGATTAAACTTCCATTTTCTAATGTTGAAACTTCAGCTATAAACAAGAAAAATACATATCATGGGTAAATTTGTATTGTGCTGTGAAAGTCAAAATGGCAGAATATTCATGTAAGTGCAACATGATCAATCATTGTTTCAATCAAAATTTATAGGTTTTGAATTGTTCTTAAAAATGAAATAAAATAAAATAAAAGTTTCTTTATTTTTATCCGTTGTATGTGATGCAACTAATGAAAACTCTTACCACATCAGTCCATAATTAACCTTCAAATTAGTGAAGATATCCGTTCAAATTTCAAACGTCGTGAAAACCTTCTTACTATTAGTTATTAATATATAAAAAAATATGTACATTCACCAAATTGCTCGTTTTCATTTAAGTTGTCCATGTTTTCCAAAACTCGTTAGCTATTATCAAGAGATACAACAATGATTATCTAGAGTTAATGCCGGCTCGGGAGACTGATCCAATACTAACATCATCGATAACGTAGCTATATTGACATTACACTATTGCACCATGTTCAGTAATGTTTTGCACCTTCTAAACAGAGTGTTGTTGCCTCTCCATCAAGACGAGCATTATCAAAGGCGTTTACAACCCTCACAATATGTAAATGATACCCCAACAATTTCAAGAGATTGACTCCAACTCAAAAACTTCTCAAGACAATTTATGGCACACATCACATCATCAAGAACTTGCACCTGGATCACTAATAACACCCAGGAAGTCATCTTTTATGGTGCCAATGCAGAACTGTCAAAGAAATCAGAATATTAGAGCTTGTGTGCAAAGATCAAACATTCAGATGGATATGCTGTATACAGAATTGGAAGTATCCAAGTAAACTCTATACTTGCATACAGATCAAGTAAAACCAAGAAAGAATAAACTCATAAGCAACAGGACACCTCTGTTGCAGCTTCTCTCTTAAAAGCCTTGCCTCTGTCAAGCTTATTCATACTCTTTGTAGACATTGTAGAGAGAGATCCAAGTTTCATTTTTATAATCAAAATGGTATTAAGCAAGTGGACCAGAGAGACAGAGCGGAGCGGTTGGGAGGGGTGCATGAAAAGAAAAGAGTTGAAGAGACAAGAAGACGATGCAAAAATTGCAAAATAACCCTTTCATTACTATCTTATGATAACCACTCTATCATGACCCACCATGCTACCAGATAAAATATGAGTTTCTTAAGAAAGAGGACATACAATTTCGGTCGCATCAACTCGAGTTCCAATTATCTTCAGCCTAACTTCACTGTCTTTCTGAATTTTAACCTGTCAATGATTTAATAAAACAAATGTGCATTTGTTGGACATTCTTAAAAAAATTTATATATAAGTGACACCAAGAGAGAGAGAGAGATAGATAGAGAGAGAGGATGCAAGTGGAATGAGTACATACAGATCCATCTGAAGTTGTATAGTTAGGAATATCTCCAGATTGGAATTCCATGTCGTCCGGAATCAACTACAAATGAGAAAGAAGAAATTCAATTCAAATATAGAGATGAGCAAATTTCAGCAAAGCATGCAAGATAATTTGCTGGAAGATAATGCAAAAGCCTATATATTAGAATGTTCTTAAAAATTAGTAGCATAGAAAGATGATAGTTGACAGGCAGTCAATTTGGCATTCGAGCAGGACCTTTAGAAGAATATAAAAGAAAGACACAGCACGCAAAATCATAGAGGAAAGTCATATATTAGAACAGAGAAAAGGCTGGGAAGTAACTTAAAGATGTAAAAAAAAACAAGACAAACAATTAAATATTTTTTTTCTTCTCTAAATGAAGTTTTTAGATTAATATTGACAAAAAACTATTACCAAGTCCAAACTTTTAGGTAACATGGTGTTGTTTAACGCTCAATATGGGAAAGGTCAGTATGATCTTGATCTGCCTTGCATTGCAGATGAGATTAATTCCTATGGCAATTGTTGGTTTATTCCCCCCAAAAGAAATCCTATAGGTTCCTTATGATGTTTGAAAACTTTTAAGACTGCTGCTTAACAAAGACTAGTCTATGTTCTCATGCAACGAGAATAGGACAAATACTTAAACACGCAAAAGGCTGCATTGACGGTGTACTTTAGCAAATGATTAAGTTGTCAAGACGCTAAAAAATAAAAACATCACCTCTAATAATATTATCTAGTACAAGCAAACATAGTTCTGAGAAAAAGATAGATATGTAACACTACGTCTACATTGCATAAAGAATTTTAACAACAGCATAAATGAAGCGACTAACATACATGATTGGACACGAAAATCTGGACTGGCCCTGCTTCAGCAAAAAAACCCATCTGCAATATTTCCAAAACACTACATAATTCACAAGCAACAAGCAAATAGTCAAAATAGAAACATAAGGAAAAAAAAAAATCGACCTTGTTAACCATGGTAACAACGGCTTCTAGAATCTCTCCCTTAAAGGGTCGAAACACAACACACTGATACTTCACAGGAAAGGTAACAAATCCAGTCCCATCACGAATTAAGCCTTTACCAACATTCTCAAGGCCAGTTATAGCAACAATGAACCCATGGCGACCACTATAACAAAATAAGCAAAAACCACAAAGGTAATACAACAAATAACCACAAAATCCAACCCTTCACTGTCAAATACACAATCAATTGCAGCATCAATCATTCACAAACTGTTCACTATTCAATAACCTGCAAGTGCCCTCGACATCTTTCATGAGCTTATTCACGAGCTTTTCCCGGAGATCTCGACCGAAGTGACGAGGGTGTAGCTGCATATTCCGCTCTAATACTATATGGAAAAACATCTCCTTCTCTTTCCTTCTCGTTCACTTCAAATTCCGCTCGGAAATTATTCTCAATTGTTTTCCTGAAAACCCTAGACAAACATCAGCCTCAAATCAGTAATTAAAACCCCTCCAGAACAAAATTATTACGTAATTTTTACTGAAATCAAAAGCATTTAGCACGCGAACTTACAGCACAAGGATCTCGAGTTGCAGAGCTTAAACGCGTACGAGTAATTTGAGAGAGGCAAAAGGGAAATAGGCTTTGGGTTGAAAAAATAAATACGTGGGCTAGGCTTCATATCAATCCTGGGCTCTAAATGCTTCGGCCCATTTCTTCATCAAACCCACTCTAATTTTACTTTATATAATTTTAGCCCAATATTCCAAATCAATTTCGAGTAAAATTAAAATTGTTGCTTGCTTACAATTTAATGTACACTAAAATCATATTTGAATATATTTATTATAATTTCATCTCTTATAATAAATTTCATTTTTTATAACTTAATATCTAGTAATCACATGTATATACATAAATTTGTAAAATGGATATTAACTCATAAAATTGAATCTGAGTCGTGAAAATAATCTGATGTAAATGTTTGTCAAAGTTATACATATTTAATTAATCCATAAATTCACTGTCAAAAAGATAAATTAGTGCATAAATTCAGTTTAAGTTGACATTTAAAACAAAAAGCCAATCACATAAGTGGCCCAGTGGCCCATTTGATCTAATATATGAGTCAAACGTAGTATATGTACATTTTTAACCCATATCAAAACAAAAACCCCTGAATGTCTCGGTTTTTTCTTCCAAACTTCGTTTTAATTTATATTTTTTTGGGAAAAAATCTATATATATCTATTTATTATCTATTATACCTAACAAAAATGTACGTGTTATGTTGTTTAGACGTTTGCAGTAATTTTTCACTCTAACTAAAACAAACAAATATATTTTCCTTTCCACTAATTAACGTCTTTATATTTAACAGAAAATACGTATATTTGGTCCTTCTGCATTTATTTCATTTATTTTGGATATAGTTCATATACTTTTATTTGTAACTATTAGAGTTGTTGTACTGTTATTTGAGTTAATCATATAAAAATCCCCTTAAAATTCAATTGCAGCATAAACTTTAATTTGTAACAATATTATCACGAATTTTGAATTTTTTCAATTACAATATCAACTTTACAATATCGATCTAATTATGACACCACCAGCACTATTGGATATGCATTGACGAGACTGTCTCAAATATACCACGTCAAATCTATCATCCGCCACCACCTCTACAATCATAATTCAAGCGTGAAAAGTACGAAAAACCTAACTTTGACCCTCGATTCAAGACGATGGTAGCAAAAAATTGGTGGTTAATTTAGAATGAACTTATCACGACATGTTCTAATGATAATTATAGTATCAAAATAAGTGTCTGAAAAATGAGGTTGAAATTGAAAGGATTTCCCCATTCACGACCAATACTAAATAGAAGTGAGGTGAATTATTCAAAAATCAAAGTTGAGTTGCTTTATAAAAAAAATTACCAACGAACTGAATTCACGAGATTCAATCCATTGTTTTAATTGTGGAATATCACTGTGAAATTGAAATTTACATTACCAAATTAGGATTTCTTGGTTTCAAAAAATTAGACATTTTTGTGATTATTTATAATATGGAATGAGTCGATTATCCACTTTGTTATCTTATTAAACAAAAAGGGTGTTCCTCCCTTGATCAATAATTATAAATAAACGTTTGTCTTGTATTTGAATTTTGACAAAAGAAAAAAAAAGTGCATAATATTTTCTCATACAATCTTTCTTTTTAAACTTAAATATCTTTGTATTAGATAGAACGAAGCAATTTTAATGTAAATAAAGTTATAAGTATTCACTTTTCACAAACAAATGATAACTTCGAATGCAAATGAAATTAGAAAACTCGAGGTTTATAGAATAAAAGTAAGGTAACCCAATTAAGAAAAATAAAAGTAGAAAAAAAATAAATATTTTTCTAAAGAAAATATTCATTTGGCAAGACCCCATTTGTTGTAAAATATGTGATAGCCAAATTAAGACAATTCAATTTCATTCAAGAGTATTTCTTCCAACACAACTCTCCACAATCATTTATAAATGCAAACCAAACATTGCCCAAAAACTTCTCTCGTTAACTCATTTTCATTGATAAAAGGGGACACAATTTAAAGACCAGTTGCTATTTTCTCTCTAAATTCAGGTTATTAAATATCCAAGTACTTAAATAATCAACATTTTCCTCACAATTTATAACTCTTTGGATTACATGCTGTAGCTACTAATAGGCTATTCAATTTCAACCGCTTCAATAATAAATAAGGAAAAATAATAAATTAAATTGTTATTATGAATAATAAATAATAGATAATGTTTATCTAAAAGTGAATGTCAGCAGTTACAGAAAAGAAGCAGGAAAAAAGGTTGGCATTTAAAGAAGAGAAGATAGCAATTAGCAAACCCTAATAAAAGCTTTCAAACTATATATTGAATTGGTGTTACTTTGCATAGGGAATTTGATTCTGACTTCACTCGACCACCTCTCATAAATTTCCTTCTCATCTGCCCTTTTCCAATATATTAAAATATATCTTGTTTACAATATATCGATATACCGTATATTTATCTTTCTCCTATATCGATATATTGGTAAAATATATGATTTTTTTTTTTAAATTTTGAAATAGTAGTCTCTAAACACATACAATGATTTATATGTAAGTTGTTGACACGCTTTCAAATCGAGTTGATGAGTCAACAATATAATTTTATGTACATATACATTATTCGAACCAAAATTAGAAAAATGTGTAATTTGATAATTAATTTATTGCAACTCAAGAAAGATATTTGTAAGTTCTTGTCTTATTCAAATTGAATATAATTGTATTATCCCGACCTCTTTCATGAAATTTTCATCCTCATTTATGTCTTGACTTTTGCCCCACTTGAATATCGAAAGATCAAACATAAAATAATATGCTGAATAAGTGAATTAAGAGGAATACCATTTTTTTTAAAGAATAGTTGAGTGAAGCTTGGACTTCTAGATTATAAAAGAAAGTATATAATTAATATAATATACATCTAATTATTTTAGAGGGTGTTTAGATAAGTTTATTTTTAGAGCTTATAAGCTCTTATGTCGTTTTTGAGTTTATAAGATGTTGGTAATGAAGATGTTTAAAAAAAAAAAATATTTCAGAAATAAGTTGGAATTCTCTTACTTTAAAAAAAGAGCTTATAAATTCCTACCAGCTTAATTTTGGATGAAATAAAATCTATTTATATGATGGTAATTGGATATTGTATTAAATATCTTTATTCAAATATAATGTTTTTCAACCTTACACAATTTTCAAAAGAATTATTCTTTTCAAAATTGAGTTTAATAACATTAATTTTGTTAATAACATTCACCTCACTGTTACCTATTCAATTTAAAAACATCATGTTTTTTAAAACACATTCTTACATCACTTAACATTAAAAAATAAAAAATATGTTCTCTCCTCCTCTATCTCTCACACACTATGAATGTTCTTGGTATTTTTTATAATAAACACACACTAATTTTTTATGGAGGTCGGCCAGAAGTGGTCGAGCCGACCAGAAATGAATTTTCAGAGGACCAATTTGGGACCCAACCAACCAGAGATGGCAGAGCCAATCAGAGATAATTGGTCCGTGTAAATCATCTAAGGAAGAGCTAAAGTCATGGGGAACTCAGATGACCAGAGAGCACAAAATCAATATTAGTTAAGAAGAGCTCATTGGACCCTCGATCTGAGCTCGGTTAGGACATAAGACCTGGTAGGTAATTGGGAAGAGGCGACCAGGATTAACTTTGTATCAGTCTCAAAATGATAATTACCGACCTGGACAGGACTTGGCGAGGAAGGCCAGGATCATTTCCGAGATAGGCTCGAAGGGGCCTGGCCGACCCGAGCAGGATGTTCCTAACCGCTAGGAGTTCGTGGGGGAATTAAACCGCCCACTCCCGTAAAAATAGACGAAAGTCAAGGGGAGTAGTGGACACGATCCCCACTATTCGAGTTCTTCCTAAGTTATAAATAGGAAAATTTCTAACTTGTAAGGGGTTGAAACTTTTTTGTATTCAAACATAAGAGCTGATTTCTCTTATATAAATAACATAAGATTCTGGCCGGCCACTATAAACCGACCAGGATCAGTCGAGCTAAATTGTCCGAGTAGGCTCCGGGTACATTGTTTTCTGCACTTCTTATACATATTTTCAACCAATTTTCATTCGATTTTCACCAATCTAATTCAAATTTTATCAATTTGAGTGTTCGACTAGCAATTATTTAATTACGGATTCCAACGTCAACATATAGTATATTTTGAAAAATGAGTCTTATTTTGAGATCTTTTCATGAACCTACTTATAAGAATAAAGGACACCATTAATTGAAAGTGTTAATTAATTTCTAATTGTTACTTCAATTATATAATTTCCGTCATTGATAGAAAATAAAACAAATTAATATAAATATATATATATATGTATATAGTCTTACAATTTGCATGGTAAAAATATTATGTCGATGAGAATATGGGTATGTAAAAATAGTTATTAATAATAAAATTTAAAATCTTATTGATTGAAGAATTGATATGTTGGATGCATCTATTCAAAGCACCCACAAATATTCCCATAAATATTTATACGTTGCAGTTTTTTTTTGTCAAGATATTCCCATAAATATTTTAGTCAAATAAACTAATTATAATTATAATCTCTACAAAAATAGGAGTTTCTTGGACTTTAACAATAGTGTTTCTCATATGTCTCTATCAACTTTATTATGAGAATTGACCAATCAGACTCTGACACGTTGGACTTCTGAATTAAAGCTGTGGAGTATTCATTTGCTGTTCTCTCATAACAGTAACCTTAATTTGTTCATTTATTTTTAATATACACCTGCTTTAAATGATCTTTTTTTTCCTTGCCTTCCAATATTATTTTTAAGAAAAAAAAGCCCATATATAATAACAACGTAATAAACACATATATAAAAAAAAACGAAAAATAAAAAACTCACAATAGCTTACCATATAAATACACACATTTATGTTGCAAAAAGCATAGGAGATCTTTAGGGAAAAATGAGGCTTCTATTATACCTCCTCTTTCCGGTGCTATTTGCGGCGGCGAAGAGCGTCGCCGCCCAAAGAAACGACCAAAACCAAGACCACTATTCTCCGCCACCACAAGCTCCGGCGCCTACTCATGTACACCACCCACCGGCGGCCCCTCCCAAGCACACCTCACCTGCTCCTCCGCCACATTACGGCCACGCGCCACCGCCTCCAAAGCATGCTCACAAACACCCACCAGCTCACCACCGTCATCCCCCTCCGCCCCCAAGCCGCCACCACCACCACCCACCACCACCCCCTCATCATAAGCACCATCACAAGCATCCACCACCACCCCCACCGCCTCATCATAAGAATCCGCCGCACCACCATCACAGCCATCCACCGCCGGCGTATTCCCCTCCTCCGCAGGCACCAGTGTATTCACCGCCTCCACCGCCACCAGTTTATACACCTCATCCGCCGCCACCGGTGTACTCACCTCCTCCTCAACATGCTACGCCTCCAAAGCCATCTCATCGCCGTTCACCACCGCCGTACTCTGGGCCATCGCCATCAGCGTATGCTCCTTAATGCATGGTGAAAAGCAAAGACAAGAGGCATGCATCAACGGAATAGTATATATATAGGCCTGTGGTTTCCTCGTGTCTTCCTACCTCTGTATCCTAAAACTGTCTTCTTATGCCTTCCAACAAATATTATTTTCAGTAATTACTACTCTCACTCTTCCTTCCAACTTTAAACTATTCATTTTATTAATTAATTATTTCATACACACACACCATTATATGACTTGATTTACGGTTATTAGTATATGACAAACCAAAACCGGTCATTGATTTAAGGAAATAACGAAATCAAAATCAATCAAACCAAATCGTTTCTTATTGATTAGATTCAGTAAATAAACGAATTGTCCCAAAATAAGTGTCACTTTAGGATTTAAAAACATATCTATCAATAATCTATCAAAAATACCTCAATTTACTCATACCAATTTAAAGAAAATTGCTAAGAGAAAAAAGAAAAAACTATCACAATAACTATATTTAAATAGATAGAGGTAATTTAATTTTTATATCATTTTTCTTAATTTATGTGAAAATATCTTAGATAACATTTATTTTGGGACGAAGAGAGTAAAATCTATTAATTAATAAATAAAATATTTACCATGCACTAAATAAATTAAATTTACTATGTAATTCACAAAATCATAATTTATCTAATTAGATTCCATTGTGTTATTGTTTCATTATCATGAATTGGGATGGACGTTTAAATAAATGTTGCGGACAGTAAGTATCGTAAAATATACACCTCAATAGAAAACAAATAAGCCTAAATTAGGTAATATCCATTTTCAGATTGGATGATAAAATTTAGTCATGAAATACACATCTGTAATCAATGTTTTTGACGCTACCTTTTCCATACATCTATTATTATTAACTCATTTCAGTTATAAACCAGTGTACTGACTATGGTCTCCTATCTAGTACCATCTTTGAGTTAAACTTATTGCAAAAGAAAATTAATATTTAATTAATAGTTATTCGGATTGAATTTGAATTTTAAATTTAAATAAAAAGTAATTCAGGTCGAAGCTATGGTGTACAATTTCCACTCTGATTTATGGAATCCCTAAGTAACGCATTCGAAAAAACCCAAAAATTTCTCACAAAAACGTCAATAATCAAATTCCACAATCTCAATTCACAGTGGTTTAAATGGTGTTTTTATAAAGTACTACAGCAAATATAAACATAATACTTGTTAAACGTATTAGAATACATTCTCCAACCATATTATACCTAGTTTTTCAACACTCAATACACATACGCATACAATATCAGCATTATTTATACACATAACAAGTAATGGTATATATGTAAGTTGTGGATGGAAATCTCAAATGAAAAACAGGGTAATCTTTGATCTTTGGAGCAGGCCATTCAGCAAAGTTGCCATCAACAATCTACAATTGCAATAGCAATACATAGGAATGTATTTACACAGTCAAATCATAAATTTTCGTTGAGAAAAAAGAGGGGGGGGGGGGGGGGGGGTCGATAAATTAAAAAAACAGAACTTAAAGCCAACTGAGCGCAAATGCTTCTAAATCGGTCATATAGATTAAGAACTAAAAATACAGAACTTAAGGCACAGTTGAGCACAATTGCTTCTAAATCGGTCTTTTTGGATTTGAACCTCACAAACAACACCAGAATACCACGTTCATGTGCTACATTCTACATAATTAAGAAGCCAGCATCTTCCGAGGCACACCAAATGACTCAACTTCTGAACATAAACAATGAAATGTTAGGATGAGAGAGAGGGGGACACAGAGAGAGAGAGAGAGAGAGACAGAACTCGCTGAAGACTCAAGATTCATAACTCAAACACAAAACCAAATAAAATCAAGTGGGTAGCAAGCTACCAATTATACAACCAATACCTGCCCTTTTAGACAACTAGTACTTATCTCCACATCAGTATACAGCTTTGATGATACAAAATCACTCATCAACACAATGCAAAAGTTCGTGAAAGTGGGAAGTAAAACATGCAGATGTTGAAAGAATAATGCACAAGTGAAAACAAATCCAAAGAATCAGTAGTAAAATCAGCACTAAGGGCATGATTTCATAGAGTAGCAGTTGAAAACATAATTGCATATCACCCAATTACAAGACAAATACTGGTGAAGGCTGATGAAGAAGTTAGTCAACAAGGTTGAGAGATGAAGTAGGTAATGCAACTGTTGTTAAAGCGATATATGTGTACGAATCATCCAAAGAAAGTTCTAGGATCAGTCAGGGCATGAGAACAAGAACAGATCACAAAGGGATTTGTTGAAGACAATAACTGACTCCTGTCAGCCTTCTTTTTCAATCAAACAACGTTGGATTCCTTTTAGGTTTTTTATTTTTTTGTTTTTTCATTTTATTTTTTATTTAACCAAAACTGTGACGGGTCAACATGAACAAACTGACCAAACACGTTTGCAAGTTTTAACCAAGAAAATAACAGTGATTCAAATTGCAAAAATGTTTGGTTGTTAATTATTTTGAAAAATTGAAGAGTTCAAGTTGAAATTGAAATTTCTCAAAAATTTTGTGTTCTATTGTGCAATTAAGATTTTATTTATTGACCTTCTTTAATAATTAACCTTTAAAAACAAATTAATTTACCCCACAACTTCAAATTTATAAGCTCTATAACTGCCTTAACGGATGATATGCAGATGACTACAGAAAAGACATGATTAAATCAGAGATCAGTAATAATCAAAATGATGTGAGATAAACAGAGCCGCTAGCAAAAAATGCACGCAATTGTTCAAAGAATTAAAGCTGTGGGTCAAACTTCTCATTATGGGATTGGGTGCAATATCAGGTCATTTCCTTAAACGACCTATCACTTATTAATGGAAAGCTATATGCTAAATATCTTAATGAATAACTCAGCAGTAAGACGATATGGTAGAAACAAAAATAACCACAAACCTGAGCAGTTGACAAGAACTGAGGCCTGTGTTATTAAACTAGCTTCACAATAACCGCTTTCTATCAGTTGGTTTAAGGATCTGAAAGGAGCACATCAAACTCTCATCAACACTCATCATAGCACCAGCATTATCAAATTCACCACAATAATTGGGGGCCGAAAATATTGTAACTAGCTGCCTATCAGCAAAAAACTCATATCCGTCTTCTACAACCTGGCCACACAAAAAAATCCAATCAGACAGCAGAAATAACAAAGCAAAACAAAATTAGAGAAAGCGGGAGAAAAAATCAATGCCTGGTGTGCACGACAAACAAGGTCCATATCATGCTGCATCAGAAATTCAGCCACCTTATCAGCACCAAATGTGTATGAAACTCCTCTATCATTCATTCCCCAACCTTTCATTTCTATACAGGGATCAGACCACAGTAAATCACAAAGCAAACCAGAGTCCGGAACATCAGTTGGACGAGATAAATTTCTTATTTGGTCCAAGTTTGTCAGGTCAGGAGAAAGACCACCATGCATGCAGAGTATTTTATCATCTATAAGTGCTGCCACAGGAAGGCAGTTAAAACAATCAGTAAAAACTTTCCAGAGTCTAACATTGAATCGACGTTTACATTCATCATAGAAACCATATATCCTATTAATGGACGCGCATTCATGATTTCCTCTTAAGAGAAAGAAATTTTCAGGATATTTGATTTTGTAGGCAAGAAGAAGGCATATTGTTTCTAAACTCTGTTTGCCGCGGTCCACATAATCCCCTAAAAACAAATAATTGGCCTCTGGAGGAAATCCCCCATACTCGAACAGCCTTAGAAGATCTCCATATTGCCCATGAATGTCACCTGGATACCTCAAAACAAAAGAAAAAAACCAAAACACATTATTTAACCTGATTGTTAACCACAGAAAGAGGAATAGCACAATACACACCCATACACACACAAAAGGGTGTTTTCCTTCCTTGGTACAATGACAAGGCAGCGAAGAAACTAGATAGCTGCTATTATTAAATTTTTTGTCTAGAAAAAATTATTTTGATTTCTACAAATCTACACTATATGACATCCTACAAGGTAAAGTGAACATCAAGTTGGTAATACCAGTAGCCCCAAAGGCCAATCTTTAAAGAAGCTGTCTGCTAGTGATTAATTTGTAGTCATACATTTATGATAAATGATGTTGTGACAGCTTCCATATTATCGGAGAGACTCCTACATCTGTTAACATTAACATCAAATTGACAGAAAAGAAAAGACTTAGTCTCTTACCATGCAATAGAGCCACATAACTTTTTTGATCAAGTACAGAGTTTCTGCATTAAGTAAAAGGTTTCAAAACCTAAACTACAAACCAGAGGCATAGGCTCAAGGAAGGGAACACTGGAAGTCAAATTAGCTTTAAAAAGTAATGTAACATAAGCAGCAGTTGTAATAACTTAAAACAACCTACACATATGAAAGCGTGTATTTTTATGTCTACAAAGGACAACTCATATCGCCATCCTCCAAAAAACCTACAAAGTAACCAATTATTCTGTTTTGGGGGGGGGGGGCTTGTTTTATGAGAAGAATTAAAGTATTACCATTAATGTTTCACCAAACATTGAAAACTTTAGATTATTATAAGAAAGAAAACACATTCTGAATATTATTTAACAATATAGTCAGTGCTTTGTGGCATTAAAGTCTGGAAATTCATTATTTCAGATTTAAGGAAAAAGGAAAATCCAATGACACATATCCGAATTTGATTTCAACGAAAAGCAACTAGATTAAATTGCACAGGCTTCAACTAACTTTAAAGAATGAAAACTGAAACATGCTATCATCACATTCACCGTGATACAATGACTGATTGTAAAGAGCAAGTTTTCATCATAACCTCTAGTCCATCTACACCACAGGTTACTATTATATCCAATTCACAACTAGCAAACATGTAATATCAAATCAAACACCAGAGAAACACGTAATCATGTGGACCCAAAGCCCAATGATTTCCACATTTTACATTCAAGATAAAAGAAGAGCCAACACAAATTTCAAATTAAAATGATTTGCACTTTGTACAAGCCTGTTTCCTTTTCAAATAAGTAATTTCAAAGGAATCAGCTTAGAAAATACACTGCTCACAATATGCATCCTCTTACTATCATCAATCAGATGATGGTAGCCATCATGCTTGCACAGAAACATATGTAAAGAAAATCAAAGCCCAATACTTCTCCAAAGCCATTATCACATTTATAAGCATGCTCACATTAAACCATGAAAAAGAACAAAATTTCGAAACATATGCCATTGATAAAAACATTCCAAAATCTGCCTAAATTCATCAACAATTGATAAAACAATTCGAAATCCAAAAATCATCATATGTAATTACAAAAGGCAAACACACACGCACACAGCCCAGGTAAACACAGAAACAAATTCATCCTCGTACTGAAAAAATTGAGGTGAGGGTAAGAGAATAGTAATACCGCAGATCTTAATAGGGGCTTCGAGCTCGAGGAGGTTAGGCTGGGAGAGGAAGATTTCACGCGACGTCGTACAGAGAGCACGGATCTCATTCTCCGACAGCTGCACCTGACGCACAGTGCGGGCGTTGCGAAATTCCAACAGGCGATTGATGATGTCATCCAACAAGGCAGGCTCTATTCCCTGCCCATTCGCGGCCATATCTTTCTCCTCTGAATTCCCCTTCGATTCCCACCCCCAAGTTTCAACCCCAAGAACAAACCCTAGATTCCAGATAAACAGAGGAAATATAATTCAAACAAACAGAATTTTTTAAAAATAGATTCTTCAGTTCTTCATCATACGCCCTTGTTGGAAACAAGCAAGAAACCACGAAAGAAGAAATGGATGAATGAGCAGAGATAATATCGATTTGGGCTGACGAGATAAAATAAGGGTTGTTAGGATAATAGAAAAATAAAAATTGAAAAACAAAAAAATAAAAATGAAAATGGAAGATGAGGCGGAGACGACTATATCCGTATGCAAATTGTGTAAAAAAGAATGATTATTACTAAAATTGTATGGTTCGATGAAAATAAGTAAAATAAAAAATCTGTAAAAACTAGAAAATCATCGTCGCAGTCGATAAATCCGGTGCCGCCTATGCTATTTCGATGGAGATTCTGGAACTGTGAGAGTGGGACCACTCCACTTTCCTTCTTCAGGTTAGGGGCCGCCGGCGCTCTCTCTCTCCTCTCTCTCTGCTGCGTTGTTGCCTAATGCCCAAATTGGTCTAGCGGGGATTCAATTCAAAATTTAGGGCTTGGCTCCATCCCGCCTTTCGCTAAAAAATAATATATTTTATTATTTGAAAATGTATTTAAAATCTTTATAATCACATTTCTTTCATATAACTTTTACTTCATCGCACTCATGTTTATGGTATACAAAATTGAATAGAAATCGAAAAATCAAGCTGAACCTAGTGATTTGATTTAATTCGGTTTCCAATTTCAAAATCGACTTATAAATAAGTATGTTTACTAAAATAAAAGAATTTCAATTGTCAATGTTTTCAGTTCAGTTTTAGATCAAACCAACGAAACTAAAATGAGCGTAGAGAAAAACTAAATCGAAACGTGTGGTTTGGTTCAGTTCGATATCGATTATAGATCAAACTTATGTACTAAAATAAATAATTTCAGATTTCGATTTTTTTCAATTTAGTTCGATTTTATACCAAACCGATCAATTTATCATCACTAGCTAATTTTTTCCGATCAACCTGAAAAACATGAGATGTGGGATAGCTTTGGATTTCTTTGACCCTCAACAATATTCAAATTCATGTTAGAGAATATAGACCAACTATTGATTAAACAAGCTGAGATTAGGTATTTAAGCTAAATAAAATACATAGCATTGAAAACTGATGGAGTCTTTTCCAATCAACAATAGTTCACATACTTCATGCCAACTCCAAGTTCTGAAGACTTCATTACCATATTGCAATTAAATATCTACAATAAACATAGAAATCTGAGCTTAAATTATAATACTTCATCGAACTCTGCTAAATCAAAAACCATGTGGTTGCTCTCTTTCATCCCATCAAGATTCAGAAAAAACCTGCAACAAAGTCTTCCCTTTCAGGTAATCTTCAACCCCTTGTATCATTTTTTTTAACTTCATAAATCATATCTAAAAATGGCCAAGGATCAATCATTGTACCTTCGTGTACGATGCTGTTGTTGCATACTAGTAATCGTCTCTTCCCTTTCCTCGTTTCTGTTCCTTTACTTGTCCTATTTCTCCATCGCCTGCTATCCCCATCTTCAAATGTCTGTGGATCAAGACAATAGTCGCGAATTAGATCTTCTTACATTCCCATCTTCATGGAATTCCCTTCACTTCCAATCCAAAGCCCCACCAAGATTTCTCAAAATAGCTGTTTTTGTCAAGAAATGGCCTGATAAGCATCATGCTGGAGGGCTCGAACGCCATGCTTTGACTCTGCACCGAGCTTTAGCCAAACGTGGTCACGAGCTCCATGTTTTCACTTCTTCATCGACTAATATAACACCAACGAGAAATTTACATTTTCACCTTTCAAGACCAACTAATGCTGGTTATTTAGACCAAGCCACAATTTGGAAGCAATTCCAAGCAGAGAATTCGACTGGAAGGCCCTTTGATGTGGTCCATACAGAGAGTGTGGGGCTCATGCACACCAGATCAAGAAACTTGACTAACTTGGCTGTTAGCTGGCATGGAATTGCATATGAATCTATACATTCAGACATAATTCAAGAACTCTTGAGGGCTCCTGAGGTGGCACAGTCATCAATCTTGAAAGAGAGAGTAATGAAAGTTGTGGAAGAAGTACGATTCTTTCCTCGTTACTCTCACCACGTTGCCACTAGTAACCACGTTGGAGACATCTTGAAAAGGATATATATGTTGCCAGAAGAACGCGTACACATAATCCTTAATGGTGTTGATGAGGAGACTTTCAAGCCAGAGCCCATCAAGAATGGAGATTTCAATATTCAAGAATCGAAGTCTCTAATTCTTGGAATAGCAGGGAGGTTAGTGAAGGACAAGGGGCATCCATTGATGTTTGAAGCACTAAAGCAAATCTTCAACGAAAGTTCAGAGTTCAATGACGGTGTACTTCTTCTAGTGGCTGGAGATGGTCCATGGGGGGCTAGATACAAAGAGCTTGGAACTAGTGTACATGTTTTGGGGCCGTTGGATCAAGATCAACTGGCAAGATTCTACAATGTGATTGATGTATTTGTGAATCCAACGCTACGTGCTCAAGGGCTGGATCATACATTATTGGAAGCTATGCTTGTAGGGAAGCCATTGATGGCCACAAAGCTTGGTAGCATCATAGGTTCTGTGGTGGTGAGTCGAGAAATAGGGTACACGTTTTCACCAACAGTGGACTCGTTGAAGAAGACTCTGTATGAGGTTTGGAAAGATGGAAGAGTTAGTCTGAAGAAGAAAGGTGAGTTGGGGAGAGAAAGAGGGTTGGAATTGTTCACTGCCACCAAAATGGCTGCAGCTTATGAGAGGCTGTTTTTGTGTATTGCTGAAAAGAAAGACCATGAAAATGATCATTGCATTTACAAGTATAATTAGTCAGAGAGAGATTGCAAGTTTCTTGCATTCTTGCAAGTGGTGAATGTGCAATATGTAAGATGGATCTTGAAGCTTCATTTCTTATTATGCTTTCTTGCATTATAGGCTTACAGGGATAGAAGCATGGAAGTAGGTGGGATCCATCTTCCCAAACAAACATTTTGAGTTTGAGTTGAGAAGTGATTGAAGAAATTGATTGATATTATCCATATTAAGAAAGTGAACTCTGCTAGATGTTGAACAATTCAGGGATGAGTGTGTGAAACATACTAGGAATTGATGTTACAATACGGACTAGTATACTCATGTACATATCTATTTTCTTTTTTTTATTTTATTTAAATTTTGATATTGATTTGAAATATGAGAATTCTCAATAGTACACGTGTATATCTACTTTTATTATTTATGGTAAAAAAAAATACTTTCTAAAATATAAAAATAAAAAGTAAAAATAGCAGCATGCCATGTTAGTAGGGGCACTTAAATTTGACTATACCAAATCCAACCACATCGAATTACAATTCATCAAAGTCCCCACTCAAAAATTGATTTAGTTGGTTTTTTTCTTCTACCATCTGAAAGTTGGAACAATTTGACAAACGACAAAAAAATAGTTGAAGAAGAGTTGAAACATATTATATCTTGTCATCTTAAAATACAATAATATATTAAAGAGAATTAGCATCATTTTACATCATGTTAGAATTAAATACATATTTTTGCATAATTTTTTATCAATAAATCAGACGGTGTGTTCCTTCCAAACATTAAGTCCCTTGTCAAGACAAATGTTATACGGGTTTAAATACCAACAACATAAGCAATATGGTACACTTAAATCTTCTAGTATCTATTAATGTTTTAATTTAATTAAACTCTACTTTATTAACACAAGGTGTATAAATATAGTTACAATATTCAATTTACATATGTATTAGATTATTTTGATATAGTTACATACATACATAGATATATGATTAAGATATGTTAGATTTATGAGCAATAAATCTTTGAGAAGTGAGTTTATTGCTCTAGTATGGATAAGTCCAAACATTGAACAGGATTAATACATGCTTGGAGTTTATGATAATCTGTGGAGTATAGCTTAATAACAACACTTCACATCGAGTTGCCCAACTCAACACTAGAAGAAGATATAAAACTTCCTTGAAAAAGACATTGGGATTAGGATATATAAGCCTATAGGTACAATATTGCTAAAATTTCCTTTTTTCTTAAAGATAAAATAAAAGTGAGACACATTTCAGAAATCAAATTTACTTTTTGTTATAATTTCGATGATATTCTCGTAACAAATTTTTGATTAATTATGATAAACTTCCAAAGATACTTTTAGTGAATAAATAAATAAAAAGATGTCTTAAAAAATCACATCATTATATAATTGAGAATAATATATCTGTAAGTACGTTTCATATTATATTTTCCAAAAAGAGAAAAGATAAAAATTCAGGTGAAACCATCTTACTAAGCAAATTAAATGAAGCCAACCCAATTAATTTCATTTCATTATTAAATCAAAATCCCTAATCTATGAATCATTAAGTAAAGGGTCCAGTGACTAACAAGCCTAATTGATATTGTAAAGCCATTTTCTATATATAGTTTTTTTTTTTTTTTTTTACCACAAATCCATCAAAATGACTATTTTGACCTCACCTTTTAACGTATTGATTGGACAATTTTTGACATTTGACATAAATTTCCATCCCCCCACCACCCAGCCATTTTGACTCATTGAATTCGTGTAATATTATCCCCTCTAGTTAACCATTTTCTTAGAATAGGCGTTCCATGAAATTATATAATAACAATAACACGTTTCATGAAATTGTTGAATAAAAATAGGCGTTCCATAGATTAAAAAAAAAAAAAACACATTCAATGAAATTTGATAATAAAGAAAAAAAAATGGTATTCCACGAATTTGGTTAATAACCACTCATTCCACGAAATTTTCTATTAAATTTAAGCATTCCACAAAATTTTATAATAAAAATAGCATTCCATGAAATTGTTAAATAAAAATAGGTGTTCCACGAAATTAGATTAAAAAATAAAGGCATTCCACAAATTTGGTTAATAACAAGCCATTCCACGAAATTTTCTAGTAAATTTAAATGTTCCACAAATTTTTGATTTAATAGGCGCTCCACGAAATTTTTAGTTTATAGGCTTAAATTCGTGGAACATACAAATTTGCTATCCTAACATACAAATAGTTAATATATTTAACTATAAATAGTTAATACTATTTAATGAGTCTGGATCTTCTATTACATTCGGTGTTACATTTTGTGTTACATAATATTTAATACACATCACGTATTAATTTATGATGTCATTGAATACACGTGACGTGTGGTGATTGATTTAGAATAAAAGATATAACACTAAGTGTAATAGAATATGTCACTCTCTATTTAAGAGGCTTAAATTCGTGAAACGTAGAAATAGGCTTAATGTAGTGGAACATACAAATAGGCACAAACAAATTCTAATAGTATTTAATAGTAATTATTACTATTTAACAATTTCGGGGAACAATTTGTACTATCAAACAGTTTCATGGAACATATTAATATTTAATAATACTTATTACTATTTAAAAATTTATATAATTTTATTGCTTAAATTATACAAATTCGTGGAATATACAAACAGTTAATACTATTTAATTAATATTTATTAATTAAAATGTAGGAAATTGTCGAATATACAAATTCGTGGAAGGACATACAAAATGTCTTTATGGCACATACAAATTCTAATAAAATGTAGGAAAAATATTATTTAATTAATATATATTAAACTTGTGGAAGTCATTAGTTACATACATTTAAAAATCGTGGAGTATTATATAAAAAATTCGTGAAAACATTAAATAGATTGAAGAAGGTTTTTTGCACTGTGTGCATGTGAACCGAATATCAATCACAACTACCATATATGTTTTAATAGAAAATGTATTAAGCTATATATTTGGTGGTATTTGAGGCGAATTCTCGTTAAGGTAAATTTAGGGTTTTACAGATCTAAAGGAAGTGTATTAAAAAGGGGTAATTCTACTCTACGTCAATTTTTTTTATTGTGATAATTTATATATAAGTTTACAAGTCTGAAATGTACATATGTCATTTCAATGATTTTTTTTGCTATATACATTGCTTGAATCACACCACATCAATAATTGTGGAAATTTAATTAATCAATGTAAATTAATTATTTGTAAGTTATTATTTAACTTAATTATGTATAAATTAGTTAATTTTAATTTAAAAATTTAGTATTTAAACTAAAACGTGTATATTTTCTATAGATTGAAACAATTATTTTTTTACTATTAATCGTGTATTAAGGCATCACATCATAAAATAAGATCGACGATGGTATTGTGTTGGATCGTAACCGAAATAATGATCGTTAGAATGAATAAATCAAATATATATTTAATAAATTTAATATTCTATTTGACTCATGTCGCATATCAAATCCAAATCTAAAAATGTGTTGAAATATCAAAATCCATCCAAATCAAAGTCATATATTCTTGACATACGAAAATTCATCCAAATCGATCACATATAAATTATGATATACTTAAATCCATCAAAATACCAATTATTATATGGTAACTAAATATTATTCAATGGATGAATATATATCAAAATCCTAATTTTTATAATCAAAAATTTGTGGTTGTACTGATAAATCATATGCAATCCAGTAAATCTAGTATGCAATTGATATTCGATTAAATAATATGCAATCAACATCAAATTAAAGAGTATGCAATCAGTATCAATGAAATATAATGCAATCGATTGCACTAAAAAATCAATTAATAATAATACATTACCAAATTAACTACATAATACCAAATACCAAATTAATCACACAATGCCAAAATAAGATGCAACAAATATCCGTTGAAATAGTATGCAACCAATATCCGATGAAATAACATGCAACCAATATCCGATGAAATATGATGCAATCGATGCAATGACAAAATATATAATAATAATACATTACAAAACCAGGATGCAACCAATGTCCGATAAAATAATATGCAATTAGTATTGATGAAATAGGATGCAATCGATGCAATGATAAAATAAATTAATAATAATACATTAATAATAAATAAATTTCATAATTTATTGAAAATATAGTTTTATAAAAAATAATCAATTTTATTAATTAGTAAGTTTGAACAATTTTTTTTACTCAACACTTTCATTTTATTTTTTTCTAAAATAAATTTTTTTATATATTTTTTTAAATATTTTAAAAATAATCAAATTTGTAATATATAAATATTTTGTTTTTTTAAAGTATAGCATATGCTTCTTACGACACTTACTATATTTTTTATATATTATTTAATATTTAAGTAATGTTTCTTATATACATTAAGTTACGTTAATTAATTAATCATATTATAAACAATTGTATTATATTTTAATTTGTTAAATATTTTATTTTAAAAAATTATTATTATGAGTTTCATTTAACATATTAGTGGTCTTACTTTTATATAATTATAAATAAAAAGGTTATTATTATTATTATTATTATTATTATTATCAAATATGATTATCAAATAATGTATAATATCAAACGATTTAATTGTGTTTTTATGATTGTCATTGATTGATCATAAATGTTTTTATACACCAAGTGCACGGATCCTAAATCTGTGTAATCGGGTCAACCCGACCCGAAAGTGCCTTTCACGCGCCCCTACGCGCCAAAATCCTAGCTCAAACCCTAACTCAAATTCTAGTTCTACTGTATATTGACATAACCTTTTAGTTTATCAAACTTAACCTTTTAGTTCTATCTTTATAACCTTTTAATTATAGGGATAATACCCCATTATAACCATTTAAATATAACAACTTTCCAAAATATCCATTGATATAAGAAATAGCCCAAAATACCCATTTTTGGTGAAAAGACCTAAATACCCTTTAACATCCCAAAAGAAATGATTATTTTAATTTTGAAAATTACTCATTCCAATCCAATTTTATTATTGCCAAACCAAAATTAGTTTGTTATAATTAAAACCCGGATATAATTGTTTTGGTATATCGGTTGGAAACCTTTCTCGTGCCTCAAAAAACACTCGTATTTATACTTGTGATCTGGTCTGAAAGGTATAACAATACCACGTACTGGATAATTTCATCTGGATAAAAGAATTTATTTGAGTTTTTCCACGATTTATATTTATTGTGATCCGATGCACGAAATGGTATCAAAGCCAAGTTTTATTGAAGAAATAAATTAAATTATAATATACAATATTATTTTCTTGTGCCTAACGGAGGAGAAAATCAAGAAAAATGTATCCGAAAATATTTCGAGATAACACAAGTGCAGGATATCTGTAATGACATCCAACGAAGATTGGAACATAATTGTTCTAGACACATCTAAGGTCACTCAAGACCTTAGGGAGATCCAAAAGACCATCATTTATTATGGTGGACAGATGGAGAAGATAGTCCGATCTCTATCCGAGATCCAAAGAGAAGTTTCAGATCTAAAACAAGAAATTGTAGATCTGAAAAGAAGATCATCCAAGGGAACTGGTAGATCCATGAATGAACGTATGAAAGACTCGTTCGGCGGTATACTAATCATTTCCAAAGGAAAGGCTACGGAAGTTCCGAAGCCTAAAAGCAACGACGAACTCCTACTTGATCTCATAAGACAAGTCGGATGGAAGTCTCAAGAGTAGATCTTGCAGAGTTAACTGAATCCCTTTTCAATCTGGGAATCGTGGATCTGGTAAACCTCAGGATGAATGAGCCAATTCCAAAGAAGGAAGAGGAGAGCACGAGTACAGCAGTACCTGAAGTACCTGTTCCTCCCGAACCCATTTGAAAGCAGAATGGGGTTGACTATGAAGAATACATAGCGCGACAAGCCAAGAGACGATCGAGAAGGTTTAAAGGAGTATCTAAGAGCCCTTGGGCAAAAACGATGCTTGAACCAACACATCCGTTCGGATTGATGCTCACAACAGACATCATTGATTTTAGAAATATGGAAATATTGATCGATGAGTGGATGGCATCTATGAAAGTTGCTTCATCAACGCTGGACGTGGATAACGAACATTTTTGCCAGATACTGGTAAATAGTTTACAAGGTTCGGCCAAAAAGGCATGGGAAATGACTGAAGCCGCTCTCAAACAAGAAATCTTATCCAACGATAATGTTTTAACAATTGTCGAAATGATGGGTCATCTGCTCAAAATATGTTTCCTCGGGGATGGATATTTTGAGGAAAGAAAAGACGAGAAGAAAAGAGAGTACACGCAAGCTCTGTTTGCTCTCGAATTAAGAAATATAGGTTATGCGGATGAATATATATATTGGTTCCGTAAATATTATTTTCAAGCAGATGTACCATGGAATGTGGCAACAGATTTATTCTTTGCAAAAATCTGCAGTCCATGGAGGGAGATGCTTATGCAAACCTACAAAGTACCTCTAGGCCGAGTCGATTCAGTGGCCAGAAGGATGTCATTTTTTAAGGATAGCATAAGAGAGTGGTGTCAACAAGCGACACTACAAAAGAACAAGAAAAAATTAAGAGGAATGATAAAAAAGACTCTTCTTTGTTGCGACAACAATGATTTTCCGAGTATCATCGGAGAACCACAACGAGAAAGACACGGAAAGAGAAAGAAACACTTCAAAAGAGGGTTTCAATCTAAGTCCGGAGGATCATACAGGAGACCTTCCAAATAAGGAAGATCATGGTGGTCCAAATCCAAGACTAGATCTTACAAATCTGGTCAAAAGTTTGGTCCTTCCAGGTTTTCTTTACAAGGATCTAAATCCACAGGGAAGACAACAGGAGGAACAACCAGGAGAAGAACTTTCAAACGAGCTCACACTTGAACCAATGAAAGTTTCAAGGATTGCAACTGCTGGACGTGTGGTGCGAGAGGACATATTTCGCCCGATTGCCCACAGAAGTAAAAGGATATGCGCCAGTTCGAGTCCATAGAAGACATCCGTGATGCTGTCTTTTATGGTGATTTGGTGCCCGTTTACAAGTTCAAGGACATCTCTTCAGATGAAAACATCTATGAAGAAGAGTTCGAATCTGATTCACAAGGATCCGATGGATCATCTACAGAATCAGACGAGTAGCTCCGGCGAGCAGGAAGATAGACTCCAGACATCGGATAGTCTATCAGGATTTTTTTTAAAAATGACCATCTCAAACAAGACGATGGAAAGAATCATGCAACAAGATTCAGCTTTAAGTCCTTACGACGGATTTAAGATTGGAAGTCTTAATCGATTTTGTGACAAAATCGGAATAAGACAGCGCAAGCATCACATCATCTACCGGGTGAACTCAGGTGAGTTCTCTATTCTAATAGGGTTAACCGGTAATAATATTGAGATGCAACTTATTTCAAAAGAAGAAATTCTTGAGGAATTGAGTCGTATCAAAGAAGAAGTAGCGGTCACAATGAAATGGATCCATATTGGAACCATTGAAGTAGTGATTAAAGCTACCTTCAAAGAAGGAATTGATTCTGAATTACATTTATCTGTGATGGATAAAAGAATCAATAATTTGAGTGAAAGTTGTCTTGGTACAATGGTAGGTAATTTGTATGCTGGCAAACTTATGTTTGACATTCATCCTAGGATTGCATACAACCTAGCGGACCAAGATTTCAGTAGAGTCTTAACCCTTCATCAAGATTTTAAAAGATCGGATCTTATGAAAGAAGGAAATAGACCAAATTCTATCACGTATAGAATTGCATATGCACTTTCCAACACACATCATTCGGATATGTTTCTTAGGAAAGAGTACATAGAAATTCCTAGAATTTTCAAGGAATTTGCTAAGGTTATAACACCAGACCCAATCAAAATACCAAGGTTAGGAGGTGTCAATTTGCTAATCAAAGATCAACCTATTTTAAATAGTAGATCATTAAGGTTTGATTCTGAAATTAGTAACAGATTATCCTTTTCCGAAGGGAGAATTCTAAGCCTAAAAGGAAAAGAACCGAGCGAGAATTTGTATCCACAAACGATTAGGGTAAGAAATGTTAAAATAAAATGCCCTAATAATGAATGGAAAGAAATCCAGATTGTTTTTGATATATCCAAAACTGATAATTTGTTTCCTTGTGATGAGATATATCATTTACAACAGCCAAGTATTAATAGATATGAAGACATGTTAGAAATATCAGACTATCATATATCTGTTACAGGAAGAGTAGGCATAACTAAAGGAGTTATGACCCTAGGGTTAAGTTTCCTAAAAGAACATAAGCCTTGGAAAAGAGATGAAAAATGGATGGAATTCGACTTTGATGGACATACAATCAGGATAGAATAAAACCATTATGCCAGAGATTAAGCTGGAGGATGAGATCATTGATCTCAGAATACAAAGAATTCAGACGAGGACTTTGTTAAGATCTTTGCGGGAGCAAGGTCGGCTAGAACAATGAAGTATCCAAGTAGTTATAAGAATACAAGAGGCTGCGTTAAAAATAAATCAAATAAACGCACGAATAGACATGCTAGAACGCTGGAGTAGAAGGATTTATCCAAATAATCCAAACGGGTTCTAATTTATGCCAGGGAAACATATAGAGGATGAGATTCAAGATCTCAGAAGAGAAAAAGATGAGTTGACAGAACGCATAAGAGTAATGCGAGATAATGGACAGACTCATCAGAGACAATTTCAAGAGTTAATCTATGAGCACAATATAAGAAGCTCAAGGATAAACATGTTAGAATCTTGGAAAAGAAAAATATATCCAGACGATTCTGAATGACGAGTATCTTCTCTATATATATATATCTGTAGGGATATTATATGATCAATATAAGACATAATATTTTGCAGCTTATATTGACTCAGGTTCAGGCATTTGCACAGCAAAGCCAGAAGTTTTTCCCAGCGAAGCAGTGGAAAAATTACCTCTTATTGCAGGAAGAGACTTCTCACAGAAGATTCTAATACTCAATAAAGGTATTCGGGATTTAAGAATAATGATCGGAGGTGCATTCGATACTCCTTGGTATAAAGTAAGAATGCCACCTATCTATATTCATGATACAGGTGCTGATATTTTGCTGGGTAACAATTTTATCCAAACATTTGCAAAATATGAGCAAGATAATCACAAGAACCTGTTAATCTTTACTACTAACTGTGGTAGTATGATACAGGTTTTGCGGCGAGAAAAGGCCTTTAACAGGATCATGCCTATTAATTTTCACAGCAAACGTGGTGATAATGAAGCCAAGTTAACTCATCCAAAAATGCAGGATAAGAGGAAATTTGGTGAAACTCTTTTGTCATATGGACAAGAAGGAATGAAGGAGAAGGAATGGAGGAGGCACACGAAGAAGCTATTCAGTTTCTGAAAATGCCTTACAAGAAGGACCACCCCAAATTGACATTGATGAGGAAAGTTTACTTTCCCTTGAAAATGTTAAAAGGTTAATTTAGAGGAACTACAATGAAAATCTTTTAGCTTGGTGGGACAAAAACCAGATCGAAGCAACATTGAAGGTAAAAGAATAATACCGATACGAGTTGGTTCGATACAAGCCGATCTAGATGAACCTTGATGATCGAAAAGATATGTAAAAAATTATCAAAGAGCATATCGATCTCAAGCTGATCGAAGCAGGTATTTCTCTTTATAGTAGCCCAGGGTTTTTGGTAAGAAACCACGGTGAAATAAAGAGAGGAAAAGTAAGGTTAGTAATTAACTATCAATGTATTAATAAGATTACCGAATTTGATGGTTATTACATACCAAGTAGAGAACACTTAATTGATTGTTTTAAAGAATCAAAAGTGTTTTCAAAATTTGATTGCAAGTTTGGATTTTACCAGATTAAGTTAGAAAAGGAGTCTAAGAAATTAACTGCTTTTTCTACACTACAAGGTCAGTATATCTGGAACGTAATGCACATGGGTCTTGCGAATGCACCTCAGATATACCAACGAAAGATGGATAATCTTTTTAAAGATTATTTTGAGTTTATGTTTGTGTACATAGACGATATTCTAATTGCATCTAAAAATATGAAAGATCATTTAAAGCATCTTGAAATATTTTCAGAAGCATGTCATAAAGAAGGATTAGTGCTCTCTGAAAAGAAAGCAATAATCGCGGTTAATAGAATCTAGTTTCTCGGTGTTATTATTGACCATGCAGGAATGGAACTACAGGAACATATTGTGGAGAAAATCTGCAATTTTCCAGATGTTCTTAGAGATAAGAAGCACCTTCAAAGCTTCTTAGGAGTGGTTAATTTTGCAGGTTCATTTATTAAGGACTTGGCAAAATATCACAAGGATTTCCGTCCTTTATTACAAAAGGATGAGAAGACCAAATGAAAATGGAAAGATATTCATTCCCAAAGAGTTCGTAAGTTAAAACAGGTTTGTAGTAACTTACCAAAACTCGCGATTCCTCAAGATGAAGATCAGTTAGTTGTCTACACAGACGCTAATGATTTCAGATGGACAGCAGTGCTCATGAGAAAGACATCTACGGGTGAAGAACCATGTAGATATACAGGAGGGTTGTTTACCGAACAACAAGCCAGAGTCTGGCACATAAACGAGAAGGAATTCTTTGCAGTTTGGAAGGCTTTCAAAAAATGGCCTTTATTTTTATTAGCCAAAGAATTTACATTAAAAGTTGATAATACTAATGTTAAAGCTTTTTTGAAAAACAAACTTGAATCAAAGATTGAAAAAGCTCGTATTATCAGGTGGCAAGTAGAATGCCAATATTATCTTTTTGATATTGTCATTGTGAAATCTAATGAGAATGTTCTTGCAGATTTCTTAATAAGAGATGGATATCCTTGAAGCAGATTTCATCACAATACGAGCAAGGCACCTTAGGGAAAACCTTGAGGAGCTCTACAAGGCATTTGAAGTGCTAAGGGTAAGAGCCGAAGCAGCATCTTATGTCCAGAAAGCTGATTTGGACAAAGTCCAAATGACCCTACATGCAGCCATAACTTCAAATAGTGATTTGTGGAATGCATTAGTGGAACCTTTAAACAAGGCTTGTTCACCATCGGTGATGCAGAAAGAGTTACACGAGAAGAGTTCATAATCGATGAACAAACAAAGTACTTTTATACCTGAAGCAGGACATCTTGCTGATAAAAGTTTTTCATCGGACACCGGTGAAAAGGTTGATAAGGCCGAACCAAGTATTTTATCGGACTCCGATAAAAATATTAATTCGAAAGGTCATGAAGCAATTCCAGGCAACCCGAGTCAACCCAGCACCTCTGGGGTAAAAGAGGGAGAGGTTAGCCTAAGGCCCCAGACTGGCCCCAGACAGGTTAACACTAACCAAGCTGTTTCTCCTTTGCAGGTTTACCAAAGAACATGGGAGAAATTAGTAACAAGAAATGGGATCAATCCAAACAGAATAACTGCTGATTGGTCTGGTAAGTATCCAAGACTTTGGATGCTTTTGGGTGTAAACCCTCATGACGTGCGGGAATGGTTCGATTTTGGAGCAATTGCTTCAGTTTTCACTACTGCACCCAGTTTTCCGGAGATTTCCAAACTACCGGAATGGATAGCTACTGTTGTGCACGATTCATGGCAGAACAACCCATACTTGGGTCGAGGAGATATACTGGAGCTAAAAATTATCTCTGCTGCTCCAGAAATCACAGGAAAAGGATCTCATCCAATTTTTCAATTCATAAAACTACAGAGATCTGAAATGGGGGTGATAAACCGCGCCAAAACACCCCCAGAAAACAGCCCTTTGGTCGTAGTCCTGACTGAAAATGATATATCAACTAGGCGAGCATGGAGTCTTTGGGTCTGTCTCACCGAGATGGACAAAGTGAAGTATCCGTTCAAAATATTTCATAATTTTGTGAACGGATCATTCCTGTTAAATTCCATGACAGAAACAACTACCGGATTTGCTGAAAACCTCTTCAAAAATAAGAGAAAGTTAATTTGGAAAAACAAGATTCCAGCAACGGAACAAACAAGGAAGAAGATATGTAATATGATACATATCGGAAGATGGGAAGAGCGGATATGCTTTTACTGTCAAGTACAAGAGAAACCTCTGTTTGGATAGGGTTTCAAAGTAAAAAAGGACAAACCCGAATACCCGAAGAAAAAGGGAAAATGGAAGGGTTTTTAGAAAATAAAAGTCTAAAATGTAATAAAAAGAAACGGGTCTAATTAGACTCGATTAATAACAAGTTGTATTGTATTCTAAAAATATAATAGATAGGAATACAGTATAAAGGGTTCAAATACTAACCCTATACAGGTTCAAAAGGGTCTAAAGAAATCTTTCTTGGCTCTATCCAGCACATGGCATTCACAACAGACATGGTGTAGTGGATGGTCCCACTTTTGAATAATCCAGCACCAAGGATTGAAGATTGTCAAAAGGAAAAACGTGGAGGACCCCTCCACTAAAGTAGAAGATTCGTTGCCGGCGCAAGAAGACAACGAGTTACACTTACCAAACGGTAGGTGAGCAATAAAGAAGGTTGGCCCATTCTCCACTAATCAAGTGGAATGTAAGCTGACAAGGCAATAATAGATCCACACAGGAGCACATTGATGCCTATAAAAGGAGGCCTTCAACCTCATAAGAGGGGCATTGAAAATCCACACATTCTCTTTCATTCTAAGTTTTCGAGAAATCTTCTCTCTAGTCTGTGATAGTATAGCTTTCAAGCTTTCCTGTTCATGGGGGTTTCCCGTTCTCGAGTCTTAGCCATGATTGGCTAAATCAAGTTTCTCCTCCAATGGCTTAGAGTAGTAATATTGTAAAATAGTTTAGTTTATTTTCTTCAATAAACAAGGCTTTTGCTTTCCGACATTCTGTCCAAAAATTTTATAATTCTGAGTGAAAATTCATTCAGCAGTGAGTCTCCCCGTGATCTCCTTAAAGGCAGGCAGCCATTGAGAAGGATTGCGATCTAGGTTCCCAAGAAAATCGGTTTCAGAATCATAAACTGCGGGCGAGTGGTTGGATTTTTGATCCGTAAAACCTGAACCGAGGTCCAAGAAAATTTAAGAGACAAAGGCGAGGTATGATTTAAACTCAATTTTATTTTATTTACGGAAGCATGTTGGGTCTGATATTGATCAGAGGGCTAATCCGGATCTGATAAATATAAGTGTGGAAGAATGAAAAAATGGCTAATGACAATCAAGGTTTTTTGGTGAATAATGAAAGTCAACAAGGTTAGGATAGTAATTTTCCAAGAAAAATGGGTAGAAAGGGATGTTTTGTTATATTTATGGGTATAATGGATAGATTATTATACTGATGGGTATAAAAGAAAGATGGTATAGGAAAGTGGGTAATATGGAATAGTATCCCTTTAATTATATGCTCATAATCTTTTACAGTGCTGAGTAATGAAAAAAGTATAAGATATTCACTGAAAAGGTTATGAAATTTGTACATAAAAGTTATAGCATTACAACATAAATGTGATATTATTACAATATAAATGTTTCGGCTATATTGAATTTTTATAGTGAAAAAACTATAAGTTATTTATTGAAAAGGTTATGAAATCTGTACATAAAGGTTATACTATTATAACATAAAGGTTATATTATTACAATATAAAGATTTGAGTTATATTACATGAATTTTTATAGTGAAAAAATTATAAGTCATGCACTGAAAAGATTATGAAATCTGTACATAAATGTTACACTATTACAACATAAATGTTATATTATTACAACATAAAGGTTATGACATAAATTATAAAAATAAAAAAAAAGATGTGAATTTGGGTTAAACCGGACCCGACCCGACTCATGTACCCAATTGCATGGATCATGATCCATACATCTGATGCACACAAACACTACTCTTGATTGATAAATACAATAATTGAAGAAGATAGATATAAACTACAATATTAAATTTTTTGGTGGAATCTTTGAATTTTACCATTATAATTTTCAAAAATAGATAAAAAAATAAAAAAAAATAAAATGTCATAATACAATAACTCGAGATCTAATAATTAAGACAATTAATATATTTTAATATACTACTCCCTCCGTCCCTTAACACTTTGCATACTTTTCTTTTTAGTTTGTTCCCAAACACTTTGCACACCCAAAAATGGCAAATTTTAATATAATCAATACCCCCACAATACATATTTATTTACAAAGAATGCCATTACTTTTTCTCACACAATACCATTTAATATTCAAACTTTTTCTTAAAAGTTGTGCCTAATTTGACCACTATACCCTCAACCAAAAAACAAATATTTACTTTTTCTTAAAAAGTGTGCCAAATTTAGTGTGTAAAGTGACGCGGGACGGAGTGAGTAATACAAGTGATATACCACACAAACACAAATATCCTAAAAAAGGAAATATAGCCACATCAATAATAGTGTAGTCATCATTGTCTCTCACAAATTCTTATCCCCTAAACAAAAGGAGAGTCTAGCTGAATAATTACTCATAACTTGGAATCATCTCAGCCTCCAAACCTCTCTCTCCATAATCTAAATTTGAGCTTCTTCATCATCATCACAATCTTTCCATTTCAAGCAATTCTCTAACATGGCTTTTGACTGTAATAATAATCCCAGGAAACCACTGCTCTTCTCCGAGTTATTCAAACCCCATAGAAGCCCAACCCCTGAACCATCCAAGCTCGAACCCTCTAGCTCCAGCTCCAGCTCAACTCACTTCTTGTCCTCCTTCGACTCAGCCTCGTCCGGGTTCAGCACGCCCCTTTGCTCCGAGTTGTGCTCCTCGGAGAGTGATCACTCTGATTTCACCGCCGAGTTGACTCGCCAGATGGCTGAGTGCATGCTTCAAGAAGACGACCCAGAAGATGACTCAGTGGCAGATTACGTTTCTGATCAGGTACTTAATTTCGTTCCCAAATATCAGAATTTTCATCAATTTAATCCAAATGTTTGTTGCTAACTCTTTGGTCATTGAAGGTGAGTAGCCCCGTGAAGAGCAACGCCGGCGAGAATTATTCACATTCCGGTGGGCTTTATTCGGGCCCGGTTTGTTCAGATGATCGAATGCCATTGCAGGCCCAAGTAAATTATGTAGCATATCAACGAAGTTCGAATTTTTTTTCTTTTTTCAGATTACTAATTTTGAAGAATTGTTGTTTTTACTTAGGTTTATCATGGGAAGAATCAACTGCCAGTTAACAAAGAGGGCCCTTTTTGTTGGGGAAGACGAGTCAAAGGGACCGAGTCAGCTCAGCAGAAACAGATTCAGAAAACAGAGCAGCAATTTATGCAATACAGGGGGATTCGAAACGAGTATTCCAGGTCGGGTATGAAGGCCGTTTTCCTTGGTGGATCCGGGCCGAAAATCGGGCCTCCTGGGACCGGAGTTTTCTTGCCCCGTGATCCGTCTGAGCTTAAAAACAAATCAGGTTGGTACCATTCTTGCTCTCAAAATATTCTTCCAAAAAGCCTCATCAAATATTAAATGTATAAAGATTCTTCTAATAAATTTAAATATATATATTTTTAAAATAATAATATGCTTCAATGAGCTGAGCTTCTAACGGTGTGTCCCATAATTAGTACATCTTTCGCTTCAAAATAAATATCAATTTAACGAAAATAATTTATTTCAAAATAAGTATTATTATAGAATATCAAATTGAATTTATTTATAATTTATCAAAAATATCCAATTATTCCTGTAAAATTAAATGTGCTAAAATGATGGTTAAGAGAGAAGGAAAAAAAAAAAAAAGGACACGCACAGTAACTATATTTAAATAGAAGTAAATAAGACTTTTTATAACATTTGTTTTGAAACAATGTATTAAGTGATTTAATCAAAGTGGGTGGGTGGGAAAAATTTAACCATTACTATGAAATTTGATTTGTATTTTTTCACACACCCACTTTAAAAATATATAAAGAAATATTTTTTAATCACTTCGGAAGTTATTTTGATATTTTAGATAAAAAAATGTTTTAAAAAAATTATAATTTCTTACATGTTAGTGGTTATAAAATATAATAGAGACCATTATAATCAACAAAAGCAAAGTTGAAGTCACGTATCACTTTAATTAGAATCCATGTAATTTTAACTTGTCATGTGAGTTCTTGACCCGACCATTATAATGGGTAGTTTATTCAAGCAAAAATTATTTCAATATCAATTATTGAATTTTAATGTGACCTCACTTTCCACTCTAATTTTTTAACATAAAAACAAATAAAATACTATAAATTTAATTATTCATGGAATCTTTATGAATCTCTAAGGTTCATAGAGATAATAGTATCATATTGGCCCCATTTGGAATCTTGATTTGTTCAGAGGGTCATGATTCCATGTCGTTTGTTATCAGTCTTAATCTTGTCTCTTCGTGCATTATCATCTACAATTATTATTATTTTATTTAAATATACAATTATTGAAATATGAATCATCATTTTGCCTTAAATTGGAATCTTGCTTTGTGGGATCTCACTTCCTTGGACAATTTTGAAAGCTATACACGCGTACATTTTTATCCTTAATTAAAAAATGAGAAGAAAATAAAAAACTTACTTCTTACTAATAAAAGATATTCCTTAGTAATAGAAAAATAATTAATTTAGTCATCTTTGAAAAAAGATAATAAAAAAATATTTTGTTACCCTTTTAATTTTGCATCTATGTCAACGTCCCTCTTTTAGGATTTATAAATGGGAAAAGAAATGACGTCATTACAAATCGGAAGTGAACCTAGTTTAGATTCAACTAAAATATTCTTGCAATTAATTCAAAAGGTATAAAAACAAAGATATTCAACTTGCTTCCACCATAAGATTCTCGAGTATATGTTTCATTTGATTTTTTAAAGTAATATAAAATAGTTTTTAATCGTTTATTGCATGTAAAGTCTAAACAAAACCTACTTATTTAACTAAAAATATTTAATGTTATGAAGGAAAAATAAAATATTCTACTGGTTTGTCATATCAATTAATCTTCCATTTTTCTTTTGTCCTCAATTTACTTCTAAGCATTATGATTTTAAGTATGTAACCGTTTCCCATTTGAATATGTCATTAGGTGAAAATATCTTTTATTGTAAGGTTTTATATACACAAATTCACACTTTTTTGTTATATAGAAATTTTTATTACAATATATTTATATATATATATATATATAGTGTAGTGTTGTATTTGTGGTGTCCATACATTAATCTTAGACTCCACAGCCACATGGTTGGCATCTTGTGTATTCATGTACTCTAATGAAAATATCTGTACTCCATGAGTCCCAAAAAGAAAAATATAATCATGTTTCTAAAATATATTTTACCCAAATAAAAACTAAAATGTTCATGTTTCAAAGTCAATGATTCCTTTTTAATGAAATTTCTATAATACCCTTATTACATAAATGTTTTGAAGTAGTTATTCTTACTCATGCACATTCATTGTTGCCGAAGGTAAAGAAGAATAAAATAAAAGGGTACAATAGAAGATTGATGGATTATAAATTGTTGTATATTTGTTAAATAGAGAAAAATAAAATAAAAAATTGTACATATTTGGGTGGTGAATAGGTTGCTCAACGGTTCTGATTCCTACAAGAGTTCTTCAAGTGTTGGAGCACCACTTTAGCCGAATTCAAGATTCCCCGGGCCCACCACCACCTCCTGATTCTCTTCTTCAAGGTTAGGTCCTGGACCCCTTTTCTATTCTTCTCAAGCACATCTATAAAAAATGGTCCTAACCTTAAAGATATCAAATTTATGCAATTCAATATTTTCTTCACTTTTCAATACTCGAAAACCAACAACACATTTGAATTGGGATACAAATATTAACCTCTTTGAACTATGGGGTTTATACTTGCTCATATTTTTTACTATTACCTACTTTATCATCAAAATTATGTATAGTTTTTTCTTTACTTAAAACACACAATATTGTGTTCAATTCTGTCGTATGTCAAGTTTTTTTATTTTTTTTTTGCTACTTTTGCCAATTTATTATGAATTTCTTTGAAAGATAAATTGTAACTTTTAGATCCACCCAAGTCTCAGATGAAAAGGAAATTACTCTTTAAATAGAGATAATTAATAGATTTGAGTATTGTAAAAGCATCATGATAAAATAGATTATTAGTCCAAATGTTTTGGCTGGATATCCATAACTTTGTCCCTGTCACAATTATTCTGAGAGGAATGAACATAAAAATATCTGAACTTGCAGATGAATCAACGATATCAAACGGGTCATGGGACGAGCCTCGTTCGGACATTAAAACCCTACGCGTGGATGGCGACGAGACACAACTACCTCAAGAATGGACATACTAGTCGATGCTCCCATCAATAATGTAGATTTAATAAAGCCCCAACAATAATACATGGGATTGTCCAATTGATGGAACCATGGATCAGTATCAACGGTTTCGGGGGGCTCTCAGTATGTGGAATAAGCTTTCTTTAGGTGTCACACCAAGAAAAAAGTAAAAATACATGCACATAGAAGGATATTCAAAATATAATAAATTAATAAGGTTGAAATTAATTAATAATATGGCTCTCATTTTCTCTTTGTAAATAGTATGAGAATGAAGTCAGCTTCTGAAAAAATAGCAGCGCAAGTTGCACAGTTTAAAGTGACGTGAATATTGTTCATGTGATTAAGTAATTTGTTTTTATTGGTAGAATGTCGCATTCATTCATTTGACATTTTGGAAATCCAATATATTGCCTATTAAGTCCAATTGTAGTACTTTGGCTTTTTGTTCTTTTGAAGAGATTGTGAAATTTTATTTGCATTTGTTATACATACGCATTGTCTGTATATTAATGAATGTGTGTGTGGTAGGTACTTCTCATAGTGTATTTATGAGATAATTAAATAAATAAAAAAGTAGATGAAATATAAGATATACTTTATGTATAAAAGAGTTATGTTTTTATAATTGAATTAATATAGGATGTTGGGACGGACGAAATAATATAGAAATTAATTTCAAATTTTCATACATAATTTTCTAGATTATTATTATTATTATTATTATTATTATTATTTGTTATAATTTAATAGTTTAACCAAATAAGCAAAAAAAATGACGGCTGTATTAAAATTTTGAAAACTTTTATTGTGGTAGGTTCTAGCAAAATGGTAACATGGATCCTTTTCTAATTATATTTGGTTTGTGATCTCTTGTTTCATAGTATTTATGTGTGTCACGTGTTATTTAGTGATGTCATTTGATATATATAATTTGTGTTGTTAATTTTGGATTAAGAAATGAAACATAAAATGTAATAGAAAATCTCGTGATAAAATAGATGACAACTAAAAGAAGGGCAAATAACTTTAAATAAGATTAGATGTCTAAAAAACACTTTAAATGAGATCAGATGGGGGTACAAAGGAGAGATATGTAATTTTTGAATATATAAAACTTATAAATTTACAAGTATAAATATATTTTATGAAATATAAGTTTATTTAATTCACATAACCTAAACATTATTCATTCTGTTTGTAATATAGCAGCATTCGGGATGAAAATTAGATCCTTAATTTATTATATAAGTTTTTCATTGTTATTGAATTAAACTAGAAATATCGATTAGTATTTCCAACTTCCTGTATTCGATTTAAATGGGGAGAAAAAAAAAGAAGAAGCAAGTCTTGTCAATAGTTCATAGTTAGTGATATTTCATATCTGGGCCAAGAAAAATTTACTAATGGATCACACTTATAACCCATTGGACCTCTAACTGCGAACCGCAAAGAGAAATACAATTTTCTTAAGGGTGTTGGAAACACCATATTTAAAAAGTATAATTACTTTAGAATCACCAAAACTAACTTATATAAGATCATCTTTTTTATATAATTTTGTGAGATGAAATCTCACTGCTTGCAATTCAAATTCATTTCATAAATCTATTTTGTGAAATATGAGCTGACCTGAATTCATGAGACAATCTCATGAGAATCCTAATCTTTTAAAATGTACCCAAACATAGAAGGGACAACATAAAAAAGTAGCTTAATAAAATAAGAATTTTTTAAAATAGTCAAAGATAGAAAAACATTAAATATAACCGAAATTGACATTTTCATCCTTGAAATGGGGTCCACCTCATAAGGAGATCGAGGGCAAAAGGAATGAGAGATATTTTTATCCAAAACATGATTCTTATGAACTTAATTAGCATAAATTTTTTGTCTTCTTATTTAACTATTCCTACTCATCGTCGCAACAAAAAACGAGACAAAAATATAAATATAGATACCTGCTATATGTCATGTGTAAGGCCTTAGCTTTATGTAAGAGAATCATTTATTTCAAGTATTATAAATAATGACATTTGTGCACACAAAATAGGGAAAAAAAAAAAAAGTTATGAAATACTTGATTTCACACAAAAACATTATTTCATGTGGACACATATTTGATTTAGATGACATCAAAACCCTTGTCAGAATCATGAGACATTAATTTCTTGAAAACCCTAGTCCCAAACAAAAAAAAGCCTAAAGTATGTCCAGCAATGGCAACAATGAGCACACCAACATTAAAGGACATCACTGCAAGCATCACAACATACCCCAAACCAATCCTTAAACCATGCACCAGTGTCTTAACCACCCCACCATAAAAACCACCCTTTTTCTTGCATTGATAGCAAGAAAGCCACTCGACGATGAGGGCGAGGACGAAGACAAGGATAAGGGCTAAAACGTACATTCCGGTGCGGGTCCCGGGCCACCCAGAGAAGAGGATTTCAGACTTCTTTCCCCAGAAAAAGGTCATAGTACTTGTCATGGCCATGGTGGGATCATGATGCTCCATTGTGGATGATGGTGGAGGAGGAGGTGACATCATCATTCCAGGCATGTTATGATCCATTCTTGAGTAAAACGCTGCGTTTCGATTGTTTGGAGAAGATAATTATTATGGGAAGAAGATGAAGGATGATAATGGTAGGTGTTTATAGACTTGAATGGCATTAATAAATTATTTCTACCTTGCCCATTTTGTAACGAGTCAACTTATTAATTGTCCCCTATGTTTAAAAAAAATAAGACTTGATTAATTGATAAATTCTCAATATTGTTTTTAAATATTTAATTGCTACATCGTTCGAATTGTTATTGATGTGATAATTCTATGTATTAAGATGCATGAGTCATAAGGGCATAGAGAGGGAGCTGCTTCTAACAGGCATGAAGTTTGCCACTTGCCTATTCTCTGACTTTCAAATATTCAATTAAGGACATAATGTGTGTCATGTTTGCAAACTAATTATATATTATTAAATAGATGTAGTTCAATACTTTATCTCTGCAATCTTGTTTGCTATTCTATTTTTATGTTTATAATAATATGTATATGACATTATCAACAATATTTATTGCGAAAATTGGTATTTTATCTTAATTTGACAATTAAAAAATGATTATCATTCCATCACTTAACGTAACAAAACAAAAAAATTATAATCAAAAGCAAATAAAAAATGAGCTGTGGAGCATCAAAAGAATTATTTTCGAAATTTCCTTTCACAAACAACTTAGAGAGTGGCTACGATGCACTAAATTGATTAAAATAGATAAAAATAGAGAGTGAGAAAGAGGGAATTGTTACATTCACATCGACAATCCTGATATTCACGTAGATAAAAGTCAAAATTCCATATAGAATTATACGTAAATTAAAAAAAAATTTTGTTTGAAGATTTATTGTAATACATAAAATTGATGGTAAAAAATAACTAATAGGAGCTATAAAAAAATGCAAGTTATGTTTAGTGGAAAATTTTGTGAATTTTAATATGTTGTGAAAAGATAAAACATATTAAATAATGTTACAAATTTTTTTATTTATCTCGAGGAAGTTTTCTCGAAAATTTGATTTGTTTTTTTTTTTTTTTCTTTAAATGAATTTTTGCTCTGCTGATTTAACATGATCAAGGGTGTGGGAAAAGGAAAATGGAGGTAAAGCATTATTGTACTAATTTAAGATTCTGTTAAAAAAATATTTTGTGGTTAGAAAAATTGTTTTATTTATTATTTGGTCTTTCGATGATGTTCTTATAACGGGCCAGCTGTTATCTATGGAATTTGTCTTTAATTTTATGGTTGTTATAAGTTGATTTTTTTACGATTGTTATAAATTGATTTGTCACACTAAAAATAGGGTCCTATGGTCTACATTAGATATACATGTGTGCACGTATTTGCATTTTTTGTAATTTTGATATGAGTATTGATTGTTCTTTATATTATAGGTAGGTTTTATTCTACCAGTTTTTATGTGATACTCCAGTATTTATTGTAGAAGACTCTACTAATAGGATTTTTTAAATTTTATCTGGGGAGTTATTCATACTATATTTTATATTGATTTGCATGGAAATTTTGTTTAACTACACTAATTATTTATGGTTTATTAAAATTTAAGGCTTTCCAAGAATTTCCATGAAAATACTATTTAAATTTTAGCCGCACAAACTATTTAAATTTAATTTATTCTTAAATTTCCACATCAAACTATTGTATTGAAATATTCAAGAATTAAAGTTGTAGGGCCCTTGATGCGACACTGCCTTAAATTATAAGACCTATTCCACACTAAAGTCGCCAATTACGAAAGTAGGTTATAGCACTTGCTCGTAATAATTCATTTAAACTTATGGATACAAATACACATATAACATTATCTTATTGATATAATTATGTAAGACGAAGTGTATGGAGATACACATATAAGATTATCTTGTTGATTTAATTATGTAAAAAATTTATGTGTATTGTAAATTGATTAATCATACTGATACAATTCGATAAGATAAAGTGTGATTATCTACAAATCAAATTTATATGTGGATTTCGATTGACCTGTCTTTCTGAATTCGATCTATGATATGATCTTTATTATACTCAAGCTGGTTAGAATTGGGTAACGTGGTCAACCTTCAGGGTCGGCTGAGCTAATCCAGTCGATGTAATGTCCACGAAGTCCATAACAAGATTCTATGTAATCCTAAAAATTCACTTCAAGAAGAATTATTCAAGTCCAAGATATGAGAAAAAAAAAAAACAAATCCAGATCAAAACAAAACTTCAAAATAACGGAAAAAGGAAATAAATCCAGCCAAAATCAAATCTAATCAACATACGATCAAATTTGTTTTGATCGCACCAAATCCCTTAATGATTTCTATTGATATACTTTTCAAAATTATGTAATCTCTAGCGAAAAACCAATTTGAAATTTATTAGATCAGCAATATACTATTGTTTCTCTAATTCAAACAATAAATTAATCTGACCATCCATAATCGATCTAGCCCAATCAACTGGGCAGACTTCGAAGCTCATATTTTATTGTTTCTCTGATTCGAAGCAATAAATTAACCTGACCATCCACAATCGATCTAGCCCAATCAACCGAACAGGCTTCTGAGCTCATATTTTATTGTTTCTCTTATTCAAAGCAATAAATTTAACCTGATCATCCACAATCGATCTAGTCCAATCAACCGACAGGCTTCCGAGCTCATATTTTATTGTTTTTATAGCTCTATTTCACGTGTTTTTTATCCGATTTAATTATTATTTGACTTGATTCGTCTATAGGAAATTTCACGTGAATAATCGCCATGAAAGAGCCATATTCGTATATAAATTTGCTGCCTAATATTGAATCAAATATATGATTTTCTATACGGCTAAAATTACAAAGTTCTTTACACTTCCAATTTATTTTCGATAGAACACAAAGTAATAAACGTTTGACTATATCAAAACCATGTATTTTAGGAAAAGGAAACAAAGAAAGGGTAGAATGGGCAACCCCATTCTTTGTATTTTAGGAAGACTTCAACAAACCTAAATTCTTGTGACCAAGTAACGTGATCTTCTTTAATTTCTCATCCACACAAACTCAAACAATCTCTTTATATTATTGCAGAACATATATACACTTTTCGAGGAACTAAATGATGATGCATTTACTTTTCTCGAAATAAATGATGATGCATAATTTAATTTACAGTATCGATACGTGGCATGATTTTAGCATGTCAAGATACATGGAGCCCGGATAATTATTATTCCCACCATCCCGACTTAACTTGCCTATTTTAATCGGACATGAAGGTTAAGAAAACACAGCCGACTCAATTAGGCTTACTTTTTACTTCTTTCAATTAAATATGCTTACTTTTTGCTTATTTTTTACATTTTTTACATTTTTCAATTAAATATGTTTACTTTTTGTTTTTTTCATATTTAATACAATAAATTTGGATGACATTTATATAATAAAATTGAAAAATAAGGATATTTTGATAAAAAAAATTTTGCCATTTTTGGGCTGACAAGTTCGGCTGGAACAAACATAAATGACAAGTAGGCAAGTTGAGTTGGGACAGAGGGAGTATTTTTTTAAATTCTCAACCCACATATTACAAATATTCAAAAAAGAATTTTACAAAGGAATCACAAATTGCCTAAAACTTACATAAGATTTTGGATTTGCATAGAGTGATTCATATTGAGAATTTATAGAGTGTTAGGTAACCCCAAGCATCAATAGTTAGGAGAACCTAAAATTAGGCAAACCTAGCCATTACCAAAGTTCAAGTTATCAAAATTATACATATATGTATGTGTTAATATATATTATTCAAAGAGTTGTAAAATAACGATAAATTTATGATCCTATCACAAGAGACCTATCGAAATTATAAAAATGACATTTTTGACGATTTTGATTTAACAGAATTATTCCTTCACTAAACTAGTTATTATTATTATTATTATTATTATTATTATTATTATTATTATTATTGTTATTATTATTTTCATCGAGGGAATGAATTATTTCTTTACTTGGTACCTATATGTTATCGATTTCCTAAAAACTTGTCATGAACTAAAATTGAAATATATACTCAGTATACCAAATAAAAATTTGCCTTTGTTTAATGCTCTATTTCTATCAAAACAATTATGAAATTCACCTATTATAGAACAATTTCATAATGTATAAAATAAAGCTTGATATACCCATGATATCGTAACTCTCATATATGAGTTTTTGTGCCCAAGCTTAAAAACCTCACAAAAAAACTCCCCAAATTTAAAGCGAAAATTTCGGTGATAAATTTCAGAATTACTTTGGGCACAGATAATTCGTAAATGAATTAAAAGAAACACAAAAAGAAAATAAATAGATTGGAAGAAAAAATATTTCAAAGAGAAACATTATAATTCATTAAGAAAAAAAAATCCCAACCCTGCAACAAAAACACACACCTAAATATCTTCAGAAAACTCCAATCATCAGCAACAATTCATCGGCGGAAGATCAGAAGTTTTTCCGGCGACCGCCGTCTGATGAAAAGCCCTACTCCCGAAGAAGAAAAACCCGATAGCATGTCCAGCAACGGCCACCAGAAAGACGCCGCCGTTAAACGACATAACGGCGAGCATAACAATGTAAGCCAATCCTATCCTCACGGCGTACAACGCCGTCTGCAGCAGCCCCGCCGCCCGTTGGGAGGCGGAATTGTCCTTGAGAATTTTACAGTTGGAAAACCACTCGATTATGACGGCGAGAAAAAAGACGACGACGAGAGCTAAAATATACATGCCTAAATTGTCGTAGCCGGGCCAACCGTGGAAGAGAATCTCGGCGTTTTTTCCCCAGAAGAAAGACATGTGCATCATCATGTGACGGTGGTGGTTCATCATCATCGTGCCGTTGGGTGAGGGCGGCGCCTCCGCCATACCGTGCATGTGGCCACCGTCGTTCATCGATCTCCGATTAGTGGATGTGTCAGTGTGTGTGGAGAGAGAGAGAGAGAGAGAGAGGTAATTATAGGAGATAGAATGGGGAGAGGTATTTACGATCATTCAATTGGAGTGATGAGATTAGTAATAGACTAATAGTATAGTACAATACTAATATTTAATGTAGTACGAAACTATTTTGAATTTTGAGGTTCATAGTACTTTTTTTAATGCCCTCTAATTTCGGGTCAGTTGACCTGCCTCCTTCGCGTTGACCAAATAACATCTTTTAATTCTACAGATTTTTATCCATTCACGGCCTCGAAATTTATTAATTTGGGATGTGAAAGATAATTTTTATCACAAATTATCATATTAAAAATCTAATTTTCATATTAAACATTATTTCATTCTCTTTTCAATAGCAGGTGTTGACTCAGTCAATTGAAAAATTAAAATTAAAATAAAATGTAAAATTATAAATTGTTATCAATATATACTAAATAACATTGCAAATATGATGATATGGATATATATATATATATCAAAAATATGTAAGATATGATCGATATTGATAATCTTACAATAAGTTGATAATCCGCATAATATTTTCATGTTTGATTAGTATTGTTTAAATATATTTAATTATAATTAAAATAAAGTATATATAAATTAATAACATAATTTTTATATTCAATTAGATATTTTATTAGATATCATAGCTAACAACACATAATAGACGATCATATACTTAATAAAATAACAATTTAAAGTTTTACATCTAAAATTTTAGTTTTTATTTTTCAGTTTGACATTGCATCATTTGACAGACATGTCGAGATAGAATATGTTTTAAAAGATGAGAAAAATGCCCAACTTAGCATATTTTGTTATATTTTTTGTCTATCTACCATAAATTATAATGTATAGGCCCACAATACCCCTTTTGTTATAATTTGAGTCTCATCTGTTACAATTTTCATTTTCAAAATCCGTGTAGGAAGCATGATTGACATGAACAGTTGTAGGACTAACATCAATAGTGGGAATTATGACTCAAACATAATCCATGTCAACTCTTACACGAATTGTTAGTAGAAGAACAAATTAGCATTTTTTCGTGTAAGGAAATTTGTGTAAGAGCACAATTTGGCAAAATTCGTGTAAGCTCGAAGTGGCTTCGATTTTCGTGTAAGACAGCAATGTGCAATTTTCGTGTAAGATAGAAATGTGTAAAGTTCGTGTAAGGAAATTCGTGTAAGGAGAGAAAAAATTCCTACACGAAAAAATGCAGTGTCTTATGAATACAATGTGAAGGAGGAGAATAATTTGACTTGCTTAATCAACTCTTACACGAAATCCGCTGGAATTACCTATCTTTTCAGAATTTATTGCGGCGTCACAGTAGGTGTCGGCGACTTTTGCAGTAAATGGCAGGGCACAACTTTAACCTAGGATAAACTGGTAATTTCATGTGTCAAATTATGATAAATGGGGATCAAATTATAACAAAAAGGATAGATTGAACCTATTTCTTATAATTTATGGTATTTGGGCTTATAGTTTAATAAATTATGATAGATGGGTCCATTCTCTCTTTAAAAGATTTATAAAGTTAAAGAGTGTAGGCCTTTTAGAATAAGATGGGCCCATTACATCTCTTTCAAATGAATAGAGAAGTGGGCTTCGTTAGCGAATTAGTCTATCGCTATTCAAAATTTAAATATCTCCTTAGGTTATTTATCCACCGTATAAAACTAATTTCCCTTTTCGAAAATAAAAATATAATTCACAATTCCATTTTCCAAAATAAAAATCTAAATATCTTTTATACTTTCAAGACCAAAAATACTGAATTGAATAGTTATATTAATAAATGAGTTAAATAAACATCACTCCGTATAAATAGTGGACTTTATTATTTGCAAATGAAATTTTCTGTAACAAATATTCTTATACTACACGTATATCACATTTTAAAACTAATTATATTGATTTTCAAAATAAAGCTGATATAATGCAAAAGAAAAAAATCAATATCAAAACTACGTAGTTTTGATGTGGCATATAAAGTGAGATACATATTTTGGTAAAGAGGATCCAGTAAAAAAATCTATATTAAAATACAAAATTGTATAATTTTCATTTCTTCATTCTTGTTTGTTGCTTGTAACTGACTGGTTGGTTCGTCGAAACCAATTTTGTACTTGAAACTCACTTGCAGGAATCATTTAATTAAAGTAGAACATAAACGGAAAGAAAAACGTATTTCAAGGGATCGGATCGATCCTCGTGGATAAACAAACCAACCCTTCATCATTAACTTCGGAGGGAAATTTCATATGAATTTTTCTGTCCACATTGGTTAAGGTAGTGATACTCTGTTTTCTTTGGTATACCTAAAAACTAAACCTAGAGAAGCACACCAAAACAAAAGGGGATGATCTTCTTTTTTTGTATTCAATCAAGAGAGAACCCCACCTAGATTCTAATAAATGGAATATATCAACACTAAAATTAAGATATTCGAAATCCTGAGATGGAAATACCCGCCCATTTTCTTACATTTGAATCACTAACAAAAAAACGACAAAAAGACCCCTCTGATTCAATTTTGGTGTGACATATAAAGTGAGATACAGATTTTGGTACAGAGAATCCAGTATGTATTATTTAACGCATCAAAAATTAAAAACAAGTTTATATATGTGACAAGGAGTAGTATTTTTTCTCAAAACACACACTTTATCATCCATAAAAGGACATATGTTCCATGTTCCATCAAAGTTTATATATATTGACGTTGGAATTTGTTTTGATTCAAATTTCTTGTCAAACATCCAAATTAAATTAACTTGGTTTAAATAAATCAAATTGAATAAAGAAATCAACTAAAATGTGAAGAAAACATTATATTCGGAGCCTACTCAAGCAAATTAGTTAGACTTATTTTAGTCGATCAGTTATGGTCGGCCAGAACGTATTTTATATATGTAAGAGAAATGAATTATAATTTTCCAACCCACCACTTAGTTGATTTTGCTCGTCACCTCCTGACCGGCTCGGTATACTGATATTCTTGGGCTGTCGTAGATCAATCCTGGTCGGCTCTCCAGAATAACCGGGCAGACGATGTCATTGACTAAGGTTGGAATAGGATTTAATGCCACGTAATTGATCCAAATCGACTATTCAAATAACTGAGTTGGGGCTTAATATCATGGAATTGTTCTTGACTGATAATCTCTCTTGGTCGATCAGACCTATATTCCTAACCGGCCTCAGCTCGGGGGGTCCAACAAAATATATATATATATATATATATATATATATATATATATATATATATATATATATATATATATATATATATATACTAGAATGGTTATTCAAATTATCATCTCCTTCAACAAAGGAGGACAAAATATATTTGTAAACCACATTCAGCAAATCAGGCCGAAAAGCCCAAAATTAATTAGGGATGCAGTTGTGTTTCACGTGCAATTGGCCTGAAATCATGTGATTTCAAAAATAATGTCCTAATTATTAATTGAGTAACTTTAAGTTCGAAATTGAGGATTCTCATAAATTTTCGAGCATTTATATTTATATAAAAATAAGACAGTTGGGAGATATTACAAGAATGTCATTTTCCCTCCTAAAAATGTCACATCATTATTTTAGTTAATAAAAAAATTCCAAAAATTATTAATTTTATCAAGAAGATTGTTCATATTGTTGACGTAGGAATTTGTTGATGGATAATTCCTAGTCGAACACCTAAATGTATGTAAGTGAATGAAATGCAAAGTGCAAAGAAGGTTGGTCCGGAGCCTACTCAGACAAATTAGCTCGGCTGATCCTGGACGGTTGAAGTGATGGGACAGGATCTTATAATATTACTTTTTAGAGAAATCAGCTCTCTAGTGTTGTTTACAGAATGAAAGTTCGAACCCTTTACAAGTTGAAATTGAATCTATTTATAGCTACAAAGCGACCTACGTGATGATTCCTTGATTTTCGCCTATTTACGCGGCAGTGGGCGGTTTCGCCATCCACGATTTCTTGGCGGTTGGCTATTATCTGGGCGGCAAGATCAGCTGGGACCGACCAGACTAATTTGTCGATGATTCCTCCCAATGGGATTGGACAATCCGTTCAGGAGGATGTTAATGCGTCATTGGGCCGATGGCCTTCATTAGACTGCCTAGATGCCATGTAGCGTGCAGCTCGGGTCGGATGTCCAACACATATTATTTAGGATACTTTTCCCATGTAATATATTATTATTATTATTATTATTATTATTATTATTATTGTTATTATTTATTATTATTATTAGTTATTGTTGACGATGATTGTTATTTATTGTTGAATAATAATTTATTTCTTTTTTTTTAAATTTTATTAATTTTAATTACTTAATATTTATAATTATTCTCATTATTTATTTTAAAGTTAAAAAAATTTTAAAATATTTTTTGTAGTTATGAGAAATATTGTATATAAATAATATTTCAAAATTTCTATTGTTAATTGGTCACTTTTAACAAACTCTAAAAATTATTGGCTTATTAAATTATTTATCGAACTATGAAAAAAAATTCAGCAAAAGATAGAAATAAATAGAATGTAAGCTTTCAAGTTTTTAATTCTTTTTTTTTTAACTTTAATTACTTAATGTCTAGAATTATTCATATTATCAATTTGAAAATTAAAAGAAATTTTAATATACATTTTGTAATTATGAGAAATGTTGTATATAAATAAATATTTGAAAACTTATACTGTTAATTGATCTCTTATAACTAACTTTTAAAATCATTAGCTTATCATATTATCTATGGAGCCATGAAAGATTCAACAAAAGACGAACAAATAGAATATAAGCTTTCAAGTTCGTCGTTTAAATTATTTATAAATTTTGTATTCCACCTTTTTAATATTATCAAATATAATTTAGAAGAACATATACAATTTGTGTTATTTAAATTTAGAATACCACACAACCCAAAAACAAATGTATATGGAAGCCCTAATGTATATGGGGAATTCAACCAAATTCTACTTTCTTAAATTAAAACTCTACTTTACCCAACAATTTTTTAAAATTATAAAATATAACTTTAAAAATCAATAGAGATATGAAAATATATTTGTATATTATACAAAATTTGAATAATAAAAAATGTATAAATAACTTTATAATATAACAAGTTCATTATATAATTACAAATTATACACTCCTACAACAAATAATAAATCGCGCATCGCGCGGGTGAATTACGATAATAAAACCAACCTATCATCTTCTTCAACAAAGAGGGACAAAATATATTTGGAAACCACAATCTAAAAATCCATTTATTCTGAAAAAAAAAAACTAATAATAATTATGAACTGCCACACCAAGTAATTAACAGTTTAAGGGTGGAAGATCGGAGGGTTTAAGATATCCCATCTCATCTTTGTTTCCAAACACCAGAAAACCGGCACTAAATCCTGCCACGGCGGCGAAGAATATTCCGGCGTTGAATGACATAACTGCCAGCATGACTAGATACGCCATCGTCATCCGAACGCTGTACAATGCTGTCTGAATCAGCCCAGCTCCGACGCTGTTTTTCTCAGAGTAATAATCGCTCAGAAATGTTGTGTGAGATAGCCATTCTATAAGCAGTGACAACATCAACACTGTCACTAAATCTACTAAGTATGAACCCAAACTTTCCCACCCTTTTCCCATCCAAAATGTCATGTGGGATTCTATTGTTTTATTTCAAGATTATTTTGCCAAAATTTTGAGAGAGAGAGAGAGAGAGAATTCAGCAGTAATCTTTGAATTGTCTCAAAAAAAGGAAGTGAATAGTGATGATAGTAGTACGATCATGTTATTCCGTTTTGTACTGCATATAATCTATGGAAATTTTGTCCACATCATCGTACATTTTGGAAATTTCTGACAGATTTTTTTTTATGCAAAAGCTTTGACGTCATGTTATGTCAAAGACGCAATTATTTGTGTTGGTTGTAAAAAGTTCAAAGAAAAATATTTATATTCTTCAAAGAAAAAAATTATAAGTGCATTCATAAATTTTATAATTATTCAAAACAAATTGGTAAAAATAAAATACAATCTTTTCTTGCTGAATATGATAAAATCATTCCCTAAGAAAAGCATTTTGATGTGTGAAGATATAAATTGATGCAATTAATTAATGTAACATTGAAATAATCTGGAGACAAAGTTTTGAACAAAATTTCGTAGGGATGAAACAATCTACTAATATTTTATTACAAAGGTATTTGATTCCACGACCATAAATATCCAATAATTCTCTCATCATTTCGTACTACACACAATTTCAAGTATTGTATTACCTTCTTGGTAGTACAGTTGCTATTCGTTAATTTTTGACTCTATGGACATTATTAAGAAAAGGTAACAACAAAATTTTGATTCAATATTAATAATTGTCGTGGAAAAAATAAATATAATCACTTCAATGTTGGTTTAAAGTTAACTACGAAGATCTATTCAGGTATCATCAAGATCATCAAATGTTGCATGTACTATCACCAAGGAAGAAGGTACATCACTTCTTCTTCTTCTTCTTCATATATATATTTTTTTTTTTGAGATAATCACTTTTTCTATTATAAATAGTGTTTTATATCCCATTTTAATAATTTAGTCAAATGACAATCAAATTCTTCTATTTATTTTTTTAATTTAATAATTGTAAATTGTAACACACATTATATTAATGTTCTCACGATATTTGATGATGATATGAATAGAAGATATATTTTATATTAAAACCTCTATAAAACTGTTATTTCATATTATACTGATATTAGATGGTCTTGACTTCAGCTGGACGCTTCAAAAGTATAAATCACTTCTCAACATAATCCAGAGTTATTAAATTATAGAAACTTTGATGTATTTGAATAAAGAAACTCAAATGAGGAAAGGAGAGAAAAATTGATATAATTTTCTTTTCTCTTAAAAAAATAATCTCAAACTAAGCCAAATACATTGACATTAGTTTGCTTTTTATCCAACAAACTAAAAAGAAAATTACATACTAATTAACTACAAACTAAAACAAAAATTACAAATTTAATCAACTGTTTCTAATTCTATATCAAGTTATTATTATTTTGAGTATTAATCTAATTTATGGGTTAAATGGTTTTACTGACTTCTTTTGGCTTTTATCAACAAATATTTGAATATTAATAACAAGCTTATGTGAATCTTGAATACCTACCCATATAGAACGGAAAACAATATATTTAAAATAAATCTTTATAATTGATTCAAGCGCAGTTTGATTCGTAAGTTTGAGGGTTCGGTAAATCACAGTCCAGTATCTACAAGTCTCGTGCACAACCTTTAATTAATTTAATATTCGTTATCGACTACAAATATGCTACACAAGTAGTTTTTGTCAAGGAAAGCTTACCCTTAAAATATTTAAAAATGGGGTCCAAAGTTTGATATAATTACATGATAATAGTAGTTTCTTGATCCCAAATTCATAATTTCATTGCAGCAAACATGATAGTGATTCGACTTCAGATGCTATGAATAAATATAAATAAATAGCTCACTTATATAATACCTCAATTGCTAGCACAAAATTATTTCCTAGTGAGTAACAAACAATAACCAGCAAAGAGTAATGTTCAAGGACCACCAAACTCAAAAGTTCATGAGAATAAACCATGGTAATGATAGAGACTTATTTCAAATTTTGATGCTTCTATAAGTTAAAAGAGTTGTCATATCTCCTTCACAATTTCACACATAAATATGTAGACAAACGCTAGCACGATGGACAAGCCCCGCTACGGTAAGAGGTCGTGTGTATATCATAGATCAGATGATCTCAATGAAGGAAAAGAAGATATACACACATTTACATACGAATATGCAGAGTCACATAGAGGGTAATTTAGTTGGTTCATTAAATCTACAATTAGAAAGTTATAGTTACCATTCTTGGAAAATATCGACAGTGAAGTGAGATTGACCAACACCTTATTGCATTCCAGGTGAAGCTACACATTAATGAAGAACAATAAATTAAAACTATAACGAGCATCAAATGTCAGAACACTAGGCTTCTGCATCATCTCATTGATATTCTATGACATTAAATAACTAAACAGACGGTCAACATCTAGAGAACTTAAACAAAGAAGAGTTTGGAAAAACTGCAAACTAGTTACCATATGTTTTAGTGGTCAGTAAATAAAGACATGACACTTGTAAAATAGTGCATTAGGACTGATCTGCAGAGCACTTACAAACAAAACCGATGATTGCAAGAAGGCATTAGAAACACTGCTTAGGTGTGCAGATAGTTGGCCGCCATCATAAGTTCCAAAGTCAGCTCAGGCTCAATATGGAACTCAGTTTCCTTGCCACTACAGAGTAGAAGACCCATGAAAACACGACAATTATTCATTATGCATAAATCTACAGAGGACGAGAAATCATATTTCTACCAATTGCATCATGCACGTTACCTTATCTTCAGAGAATCTCGCACACACCTTTATATTGTAGAAAATTCGCTTTTATGCTAAGAAATTTAAAAATTATACAAGAGTGTAATGCTAGGTTGGTACAGATAGAACAGGATAAATATTATATCACACACTAGACGTACAACCACATTCGATCAAGTAAAGCAAGTTTCTTACATATTTGATCCTCTCTTCTAATACTTCTAACAGAGACTGATCTGGTCAAGAACTCACCTGTCTCATATAGAATCTACGGAGATTGCTGATAACAGACCTCGAGGAGGAGGGGGGGGGGGCAATACTTATTTCAGGGGGGGCATAGATATAGATGAAACTTGAAAGCAGACCCTTACAGAATGTTTGGAAAGATTTTGGTAATATGAGTTGGGTGTTTTGGGAGAATTTGGTGATTTTTTATTTTTGAAAAAATGTGATGTATTACGAAGAAAAGGATTGGAAGATCAATGTGTTGGATCAAGCCTAAGTCTTTATCTATGTCTGATTTCAAAACTCGTCAACTGAAGTACATGAGAATTTGCCTTTTGAACTAAAATTCTAGATCTCCCCAGAGGGGTCTTTTCAGATGAAACAATAAGTTTTTAGTCATTTCTTTGTAGTTGAGACTTCGACATTCCCAAACCCCACAGAATGAATCCAAGGGTCTCTAATCAACTATTATTGTTTCATTCAGGTTTGCTTCACCTCCAGCTGATCCTGTTAAATGGCATCCCTATTTTTAAGACATGGTCACATTCTTCTCCTTTAATCCTTTACTGGAGCTAGATATTTACATATGCAGATACATAAGATTTAATTTTGAACAAGTTCATGAAAGCATATCAAAAAAACTAAACCTCCACCTACCCTCACTTTCTTTGCCAAGTAGAAATAAATCTAAAAACTCCATGGGATTGCTCCAACTCATTCCCAACTATCACCACCAAGTATCAATTACTGAAAACTAATCATTATAAATTTACTCCTACCATCGACCTTTCCTTGCCTCAAAAAGAAGCAAACTCAGATACCATCAGATTTAACCATAAAAGAAAAACTTAGTACATGTACTTAATGTTATCTCATCAAAGCAGGTGAGGATTACAGGACATGCTAATAATCAGCCAAAACAAGCAATGTAACTCTTGAATCACAATAAATAGAAAATAATAAAGTAAAGATTGGGAAACCTGGCATATTGAAGAGACCAGTAAAAGTACTGGCAAATCTTCTCCAGAATAGTAGTACTTATCTCCGGAAAAGTCACCTCTCTGTGCTCCGTTTCAGCAAAACCTCCTACAAATGTGCAACTACATAAATTCCTCCATACACAAACATCATAGCAAACAGAAATCCTAAAGAAATTAAAACTCGAGTATTCTCTAGAATTCATGATTTTTCTTATCATTCAGAATTCGGCAGCAAATAATGCATCTCTAACATAATTGCCAAACAAGTGCCTGAATAACTCTTAAAAAATTTCCAATTTATCAATACTAAATATCCTAATATCTCTAGAAAGAATTATTGACGCAAAATTCGAACTCAATTACAACTATCAACCCTTGATCACCCTTCCAGGACATCCCTCCAATAGGCAATAACAGCATGAACGCACTGATATAGTTTATATCAAAGATCAAAAATTCAAATAATAAAAACACAATGAAAAGCTGTCAGAAACCCAATTCCAGCTGTAAAATCAAAATTTTCCTCAGAATTTGGTAGATGGTAAACCTGGAGAAGTGAGCATGTTGCGGATAGTCTGAGAAACCATAGCAGCTTTTTTGTCGATGACGAATTCAAATCCCTCGGCGCTAATCAACTTCACCGTATCTTCCTTCTTCATTGTTATCTCGATTAATCGTCGATCAACAACCTCACCTAACTGTTTTTCCTCTTTCCCAATAAGATTACGTTTACTGTTGTACTGTTAAAGTATGATTTGGAAAAGAGGCCTTTATCGTTATTTATGGGTTTTAGAACACACTATGGGCCATGGACCGTCTCTGCAACTCCATTTACCTTTTTTTTGGGCCCATATGTAACTAGTCTTTTAGCTTAGTATTTATAAGACAATAGTTACGAATATCTTAAATTATGTACGTTTATAACTTATATAATATTTATATTTATTAAAATGATCTCACAAGTCACAAGTGCAATTTCTATAATATATACTTAAATGTTTTTCATTCTTAGTCACAAAAAGTAAAAATAAAAAAAATTCTTCACAACAAATAAAAGATTACAATTTTTATTAAAAAAAATTGAATTCCGGGTAAAAATCTAATTTACCTAAATATTACCCCATTTATATGTAGTACAGTTTTGTTGCTTCTAAATTATGATTTCACATTTGATAATAGTCATTTTAGGCCACTGTATTGTTCTAACATTCCAATTGTTCTAAGGAAGGTGGTAAATTTATATGTTAAACAATTAAGATAAAATTGTACACTGGACCAACTCTATGAGCCAAAAGTATCTCCATCTATTAAATATATTCTAGTATAGCCTGTACATAAGATTTATCAAAATAAATTGTTTTAAGAAAATAATATAACAATGTAACACATTTTGAATAAGAAGATACAATTTGGAGACTCCACAAGTACTTCTACAATAGATATAAATTTACTTAGGGTACAATAGTTTATGCACATATAACACGAGTGTGTTTCCTAAACTTATTCAAATACAAACTTTACAGAAAAGATAGCATGCAATACCAAAACCAGCTTTTCATCACATCTGCTTCTCATATGTGGGTATTCATCTTCACAGTTGCTGACTTGATGATATCAACGAATTCAGGCTGTAATGTAAAAAAGAAAGATGAAAAGCAACTCACAAATTGATACTTTCAAGGGCGAGAGATAGAAATCGAAAGCTAACCTTCAACGAGGCTCCACCGACCAAAAAGCCGTCTACATCTGGCTGCACAGCCAACTCTTTGCAGTTTGCTCCATTTACGGAACCTTTCATATGGATAAAGACAAGTAGTGTAGTTATTTTACAGCGTACTTTCTCGTTGGGTCAATTTTGCCCTTTGTTATGCGAAAATTGGAAGTGGAAATGATAAGAAATATATGAAGAGTTTATGGGCAGAGATTAATGTGCAATTATCTGCTCAGATGTTATCACTTTAAAGACCTATAGAATAGTTGTAGACAAGGCACTTGATGCTGAGCTTGATATAAGAGATCAACTACCGAAAAACGAGCAGCTAATTCTTCTCAATACATATATTATCAGCAGTTTCAAATGGTGATAGTAGGAGCCATTTTTCCTTTTCCACAGATTATATATCTTTTGAAAGTTGGAATGCAAATACAAAATGCAACCACACAATCAATATTTGAATTAAGTACCTCCATAAATAATTCTTGTTGATGCAGCAACTTCTGCACCAGTGTTGTTATGAAGGCATTTCCTGAGTTCAAAGTGGACCTGGGACACAGCTCAAAATCTTCATACGTTTCTCTTATCATGCAATCTCGCAGGTAAAAAAATCTATTACCTATATAAAAGTGTAGATGTTTCTTATAAAATATGGATTACCGATTATATCTCTATTAAAGATTATTATTTAAGGTTATAATAGTAATTTAGGATTTTCATACTTAAATAATTTTATATTAGAATCCTAACTAATTCAAAATCTTGCAGAATCTCATTATAATAAGAACTCTAATATAAAAGTGTTATATACAAGGTATTCGTAACATTTTTTCCATAATTTGAATTGATCACGTGCAACGCATGTGATCTAATACTCGTTCATATAGAAATGACTTCTTATTAGAACAAAGGCAAAAATGCCAGACTAGAAAGTATTGCCAATACAGTAAATATTTCAAAAGTGGGAATCTGTGATACATAAGCATCGACAAAGTCATCAAACTTACCTCCTGAGCTTGTGATGGAGATGCAACTTTCCCAGTTCCAATGGCCCAAACAGGTTCATATGCCAAAACAATATTTGACCAGTCATAGACTCGTTCTGCAAACAATGATAAAAAGTCCATCACACATGGAATGAACTTGCAAATATAACCACAGCTAGTGTCATGCACCATAAAAGATCTTTTTTCACATAAAACTCTTTTAGAAATACACCACAAAAGATTTATTCAGCTTATTACAAATTCTTATACTAGAATCTTGTTAACGAGGATTACCAGTCAATGTACTAGTGATATCCATGAAGCCACGCAGAGTATTAAATCAGGGTATAAGTATGTACCTGCAATTGCTTTGGTTTGTGCAGCAACTACAGCCATTGTGGATCCTGATTCTCGCTGCTCCAGTGTCTCACCAACACAAGCTATCACCTTCAGTCCTTGACTAAGTGCATAAGCTACCTTATCTCCGACAAACTAAATCCAGGAGAAAAGTTGATGCTTTTTAATGTTGGATGACAACAAATGGTTGTCCAAACTGATAGTATTAAATCAGGGTATAAGTATGTACCTGCAATTGCTTTGGTTTGTGCAGCAACTACAGCCATTGTGGATCCTGATTCTCGCTGCTCCAGTGTCTCACCAACACAAGCTATCACCTTCAGTCCTTGACTAAGTGCATAAGCTACCTTATCTCCGACAAACTAAATCCAGGAGAAAAGTTGATGCTTTTTAATGTTGGATGACAACAAATGGTTGTCCAAACTGATATTAAAGACAGCAAATTCTATGGGTATTTGAAGCATACACATCAGGAGATAGGGCTATAAAAGAATAAGAATTTTTTGATTCGATTCGAGATTCGATTCGAAATTATTCGATTCGTATTCGAAAAATTCGAATTTGAATTCGAATAAGAATTTTTTTTAATATTCGAATTATTTTCGAATACGAATAAGAATACTGGTGTATTCGATTCAAATATATTCGATTCGATTCGAAATATTTAAATATACATACATATATACATATTTATATATATATATACTTATTTCTTCATTTTAATTTATTTCATATATCCAATTATTATTTCTTCATTTTAATTTATTTCATATATCCAATTATTTCATCATTTAGCAGGTTTTCTAATTGAATATCATTATTATTTTCACGAATCGGATCGAATATTTAAAAAATTGTGTAAAAATTTCGAATCTCGAATCGAATATTTTAAACTCGAATCGAATATTTTAGTATTCGAACTCGAATCGAATCGAATAAGAATCTAAAATTAGTATTCGAACTCGAATCGAATCGAATAAGAATCCAAAATTAGTATTCAAACTCGAATCGAATCGAATAAGAATCCAAAATTAGTATTCGAACTCGAATCGAATATGAATTCGAATAGTGTTCAAAATTTTCGAATTCGAATAAAATTTGTCAATATTCGATTCGTTTACAGCCCTATCAGAAGAGTATGCTTGCGACACCATTAAGCGAGTATACCTCATTTGATTCATTTAGTAGAAGTCTTCTCTCAGAGTGGCCAAGTATAACCCAGGGAATGCCCAGATTAACAAGCATCTCCACACTGCACAAATAAGAGAACCAGATCTAACAACTAAGAACAAATCGATGATGACAAAAAAGAAAACCTTATTATTACTTAAAAAATCATGTTTGTAAGTTGAGCTAAGTTCAATAAGCCCAAAACTAGGTTACTTCAGCTACCTCACTGATATTTGAAACAGGTCAAGACCCCTTCCCCAGATACCGGAAGTTGTTTATGAGTTTGTTCATACTTTCTGGAAATGATGCACATAGAGCATTTTAAACACATTTGCTGACTGAGGAACATGGGATCACTATAATTTCATAACAATACCCAATTTATAGATTAGTTCTCAATTCTGAACCCTAATTTTAAACTTTCTCAATAAGGGGCTCAATTTTACATTTTTTTATCAATTTAAGGCTTGAAATTTAGACTGAGTTCTCAATTCAAGACAAAATTTTATATTCTTTTTTATTTATATTTATAGATTTATTTATATCTCAATATATATTCATATTTTCAATAAATTAAGACAATTTAGTGTGCTTTAAGAACAATTTTCACCTGACTTATCTTAATTTATATGGAAAAAAAAAATATATATATATATATATATAATTTATATTAGACTGATTAATATTAAAATCGATTTTTTATACTTTTATCCATAAAATTAAGAAAATAAAGAAATCTTAATTTATTGAATTGCATTTATTTTATATATATCAAATTATCAATTAATACAAGTCGGATGAAGATCGTTCCTAAATTACACGAACTTGTCTTAATTTATCTAAACTATACATACATATTAAAATATAAATAAATTATAAATATAAATAAAAAGAAAATGAAAATGAATTTTGTCTTGAATTAAGAAGTCAATCTAATTTTCAAGCCTTAAGTTTGAGAAAAAATATAAAATTGAGCCCCTTATTGAGAAACATTAAAATTTGGGTTTAGAATTGAGAACTAATCTATAAATTAGGTCTTGTTATGAAATTTATCCCACTAATAAACACTTATCTTCAGTTTCATATGTAATTTGAAGTCGTAGCTTTACTCTACAACCAACCATTAGAGTGTACAGTTTGGGTGAATCAATTGAGCATGCACCATCTTGCCCAAAAATGCATTAGCTTTGTAGGTCATAAGATACAAAATCTGTAAACTTGGTCCTTGCTAACAAAATTCTAGCAGTTTAAAGTTCATAACTTCGATGAACAATTCCAAGGATTGAAGAAGCACTTGCAGCCTCAATGTACATTCCAAGTTCTAAATACACCTAGTCATATTGTAAGGCCGTTTTTTCTTCTCTGAAAACACATTACTTAAGAAACACTTAAAATCTACATTTTTACTTAAGAGTTTGTTATCTCAAATGTAATGCAGGTTGGACAGATGTACAATATTGAAAGCATGTAATGGAAATGTACCAGCAAAATCTTCCAGGAAGTTTAAAACAAATGAAAGATGAGATATATAATAGAGTAGAAGGTCAGCACAATACATATGAAAGTCCAGTAGAATGAGGGCAGCTTTTAACATACAACAGCCAAAGGTATTACACATACAAATCCAGATTCCATGAAATCCTTCATAAGGTTTCACACTCTGATGGATGAGCATTCAGAAATAGATGTGCAATGCTCCAGGTATGTATGTACTCCAATGATGTATGCAAATATCACGGATAAGAAGGTTGGTCGATCTTACAGATACATACCTAACCTCACCTGTAAAAGCACCGCCTTTTCTCACCCAACAGTTTTGCGCAGCAACAGAGAAATCAAAGCGCAATAAATTCTTGACAATTGGAAGAAACACATATGGAGGACTCACAACTACTTCTGCAAGAAAAGCAGATCCAAATGTTACACAAACTTGAAGATGTAGCGATCACTGAAATCTGAACATACATGAAAGACAACAGAGCTCCAGAGCTGCCAAGCAACATCATTTATCTTAAGAATGAATCTCTGCCATAAGCCTACAATGAAAAGAAGAACCGTTTAATTTAATTTCTGAAGGAGAACTCACCCACATCATCTTCAGATGGCACTTCAGCTTCATTTAGAGTGGTCACGATCTTCTTAACCTCCTCCATAGTTCCATTCTGCATCAACCCCGACAAAACATACAGCAATTGCCAATATAGTATCATAAATCTATACAAAACGCAATCAATGATCAATTGCTAGTAATTAGTAAAGCTTGCATAGCAAAAAGGGTTTAATAGTACCCTCTATCCTGTAAGATTGATCCACCACAATTCAACACAAATGAGATTTGTTCAGAATTCATTCTTTTGATGCAGTAGCAACGCTTAATCCTAATACATTCAACTTATTCTTCCTTTATAGAATTTCATGACAAATTACAGTTACCTAATTGATTTCTTCTTCTTTTATTCAGTAGAGCTAAATTACTTCTACCCAAAGTCGTTTGGAGGCCATGCGAACAACAGAATATATGAAACATAGTTGAATGTAATCCAAAAACAGCATAAGTTGGACAGAAATCAAAACCCCCAAAAGAAATCATAAATCAAATTCAATCTAATTAGGAAATAATTTAAACAGACAATAGCAATGATAATCAATGGTTAGAAGAAGTGAATTTAGAGAAGAGACGTACGCATTTCCAGTTTCCACCTACGAAGAATCTCCTCCCCATTTTCTCCTCTGCAACTAAATCACTAAGCCGAATAGGAAAGAGTGCAAGACTGAAACGGTGACTCGGTGAGTGATCAACGGCCTTCTCGACCCTACACCTGGAATAGTGCACCGGGTGGGGCAATGGCCAACACGTGTCCATCAATTTTTTTTTTTTTTTTTTTTGAGTGGTTACATTGTTTTAAATCATGGTAATTAATTAGGGGTAAAAAAATTCTCGCTGCAAATTAAACCTACGCTTCTCCTCCAAAATGCAACTTTCTCGTCCAAAATTATGTTTTTTCTCACTCCGAAACCCACGTCTCTTCTTCTCCAAGATTTCACATCTCTCTTCTTCTCAAAAATTTCAAATTCATGGTTGTTAGTGCATTGTTTGTATTCATAAATCATAATCTTGCGACCAAATAACTACGATGAAAACTTTCGTATTCTTCAATTCAGAGAGAAATATGTCCATTATTAGGTGATAATTCATTTTCTTGAACTGCACATTTAATCCATTTCTGGATATAATGCTATTCCATGAATAGACGGTTTGAGTTTTTGATTTTGCGACTCCGATATCTTTTTTTTTTTTTCCCTAAATCGTGGAAGCCATGAAATTTGATTTGAAATTCGAAAGAAATTTAATTTTGATTTGGGGGAACAATGAAATTAATTTTGGAGAAGTAAGCATTTTTGAGTGGAGAAGATGGTTTTGGAGAAGAAGCGTAAGTTTAATTTGGGGTGAGAATTTTTTTCATCGCTAAGTAATTAATATAGCTAAATAATTAACATCTATATTATACTAATAACATAATTACAAGAATGCCATTTTCCCGTCCAAACTGTTCTGCAATAAATGTTATATATATATTTTTTATTAATTGTTTTGTTAATTAATTTCCAAGAATAATTATTACATATAATATAAAAGATATTTTTTATTGCATGAATGCTTACTTTTGAGGATTTTAAGATATTTTTTTATTGTATCAATGCTTATTTTTGAAGATTTTAAGACATTTTTTATTATATTAATGCTTACTTTTGAGAATTTCAAAACATTTTTTATTATATCAATGCTTCCAAGACATTTTTATTGTATCAATGTTTACTTTTGAGAATTTCAAGATATTTTTTATTGTATCAATGCTTACTTTTGAAAATTTCAAGACATTTTTTATTATATCAATGCTTACTTTTGAGGATTTCAAGACATTTTTATTGTATCAATGTGTACTTTTGAAGATTTCAAGACATTTTTATTATATTAATGCTTACTTTTGAGAATTTCAAGACATTTTTTATTATATCAATGTTTACTTTTGAGAATTTTAAGACATTTTTATTGTATCAATATTTACTTTTGAGAATTTCAAAATATTTTCTATTGTATCAATGCTTACTATTGAAAATTCTAAAACATTTTTTATTGTATCAATTCTTACTTTTGAAAACTTTAAGACATTTTTATTAGGGATAGGGGCCCAAAATACCCTAATTTATATAGGGGTGATTATTTTGTACCCTAATTGATATAGTGTGTATGTTTTCTACCCTAATTGATATAGTTTGGTTGTTTTTTACCCCTTTTTTTGACTTTTACACAACAATGATTGATCACTTGAATGTACTAATCATTGATGCATGTGACTTGTGAATAGTGTATGTTTTTGTTCCTTATATTGCATTTTTACTTTATATTGCATTTTTACTTGCGGATCCTTCATTTCATCTCAATATACTACAACTGAAAAAAAATTTACGTTTGTAAAAATAAATTGCCGTGAAGAGATATCAGGTAATTTTTTTGCCCTAATTTTTTTCCTCAAATTTTGATAAATATGTTTGAAAACCCTAATTTTGGTTGTAAAGGCAATTTTGAAAAATGTTTAAGGTGTAAACGGCAATTTGACAATAATTGCCGTTTACCCCTAAAATTTTATTAAAATTGCTGTTTATCCCTATATAGGTGCAAAATAGTTTGTAAATGGAAATTAAAGGATTAAAGGCAATTTTCGAAATTTTTTAAGGGGTAAACGGCAATTTACAATAATGGCCGTTTACCCCTTTATTTTTTGGAAAATAGCCGTTTAACCCTAATCTTGGGGGTTAAACGGCAATTAATGATGTTTTATGGGTTAAACGGCAATTAATGAATTTTTTTAGGGTTAAACGGCAATTAGGGTAAATTGCCGTTTAACCCTAATTTTTTTTTGAAAAAATTGCCGTGTAATACCCTAATTATTGTGAAAGGCTAAAAACGACAATTTTTTACGAAAATGTAGATTTAAACAATAGAAGTGTCAGTGTTTAGAATAATGAAGCAATAGACAACAGTGAAACAACCACACTTTCAGTGAAACAACCACACTTTCACTGAATGAACCACACTTTGACTGAATATGTTGCTCTAGAATATAATTAAGCACTTTATATCTTCGACTGCATTTCGTTGTTTGAAATTAATTTTGCACTGCATACTGACGAATTTATTTGCTTAGACTCGAATTGTGAAGAAGAAAATGAGTTTGAGAGTTGTTAATATTTGGTTTGGAGGTCATTGGCAAGGCTTAGAGTACGTAAATGGTTATCGAGAGGTGATTTATCTTCAAAGAATCACATTTTCTGATTTAGTAGACGGTGTTCATGGAGTTGTACATGCAGACATGAATTGTTGGGGATATGTGATCCACTCGTTAGTGGAGATGAAGGAAAGAGTTAGAAAGATGAAAATAAAGAATGACTCTAATTTGGAAAGAATGTTATGCATATCTGGAGACGATCTTGTTGTTTATGTCTCTCTTCGAAGGATGGATGTTGGAGTATTCGATCATGTTGTGTCAAGTACAAGTGATAATTACAGCGCTGGTGGTTTTTCGACCGAGCCCCGTAACGTAGGATCCTCTTATTTAGCGCAAAATAATACCGTTGATGAAGTATTTGATCCGGCCCGTCAAAGTGTTTGTTGGGACACAGGTCTCGAGTTAAATGTGCAGAAATCGGACCCTCATACGACCTTGAACTTGGAGAATTCAAATGTTCCCTTTGGGTTGAAAAATGACGAAGCTTTTTATGCAAGATGGGGTATACCTAATCAGAACGATGATTACTACGGTAGATCAACAGGTGATGAGAATTGGATGGGAGGCCCGTCAAAAGGAAAAACTGCAGCTGAAATGTGGTCACCTTGGCCATCCGAAAGCGGTCGGGTAAACTATGGAGGATTCAACTTTCTAGACTTAAACGTGCCTCCGACATCCTATACTGGAAACTTAGAATGTCCTCCCGAAGAAGATCCATACACGTATGATTACGAACGAGGACAAGAATGGCGTGAGGATCGGCACCACTGGGCAGGTACTTTTAAATAGTTGTCACATATGAATTTATTATACGTATGAAATAATTGAATAATTGTTTAATTATACCTTCTTGTAGGTTCGAATACCGGAGACGATCATGTCGAGACGGCAGAACCGGACAAGATAATCAGTGACTTCGAGATGGATGAAGAAGATGAGGCCATTTTGGATCAGGAGCAGCGAGAGGCATATCAGGATTTTCTAACGTACATATTGAGATCTGAATGGAGCATCCCCGATATTCCACCATTCGAGCCGCCCTCTTCTTCAGATTTGAACAATAACAACCCAGAGCCTAGCGGTCTTCAAAAAGGTGCCACTTTTTCCACCAAGGCTGAACTGCAGAACAAAGTCTGGTTTTACCACTTGGAGAATCGAGTTGGATATAGAGTGGAAAAGTCGAACACTAAGAAATGGTATGTTCGATGCAAACAAACAGATTGTCCATTCAAGCTCCATGCACACCAGAAATATGGTATTTGGAAGATCTCCACAATAAAGTTGCCTCACAGTTGTAGCTATGATCTGAAAACATCTGCTCCAAGGCGACTTCCATCTGTTTTGATCGTAGAGTACTACGCTGATAGGCTACGAAATGATAATTCGGTGCTGAATCCTCGGGGCATCATCGAGGAAATGAACCATCGGCATGGTTTGCAGCTCACTTACAGGTTCGCATTAACAGCAAAACGTCGTGCCATGCAGCTCGCGTATGGTGACCCGAAAAGCTCTTTTTCTATGCTTCCATCCTATTTAGAGGTCTTGAAAGAAACCAATCCAGGATCTTACACTGCTCTGGAAACTTACAGTAATGGAAAATTTAAGTATGTGTGTTTTGCTCTGGCCGCCTCCATTAATGGATTTCGTCGATATTCACGACCTGTTGTAGTAGTTGATGGGTGTCATTTAAAAGGTCAGTATAAGGGAATTGGATTTGTGGCGGTGACGAAGGATGGAAGCGATTAGATTTTCCCGTTGGCAGTCGGGATTGGAGATATAGAGAATGATGAGTCATGGACATGGTTTTTGGGTCATGTGCGAAATGCCTTCGGATGCCCAAATGAGCTGTTTATCGTATCCGATCAACATAAAAGCATCGCAAGTGCCATCAGTAGAGTCTATCCAGATGCGTCTCATGGTTTATGTTGTTTCCACCTCCAACAAAATCTCGCGAAGCATGGTTCACATCTTGTGGGGATTTTCAAAAAAGCGGCATACTGTTACGACGATCAGCTTTTCGAGAAGTATGTTTTATAAAAGAATGTACTTATTTATTTTCTGCACCTTTTTTGTTATCTAACATATCGAACATCTCAGGTACATGACGTTGCTTGTAGAAGCAAATATCCAAGGAGCACTGGATACATTGAGCAATGCAAAAGCTGAGAGATGGTCTCGGGTGAAATATCCCGTACGAAGATTTAACTTCATGACCTCTAATGCCGCCGAGACATGGAATGCTCGTCTCCTTTGGGCACGGAAGCTACCAGTGTGTTCCTTCTTGGAGTGTGCAAGACGAATACAAGAAAAGTGGTTTGTCGAGAGAAGGACGGTCGCTGAGGAAAGGGAAAATGAGCTGACAAAGGCCGCACATGATAGATTAGTTGACGCCGTGCGGCGGGGACGAGAAATGCATGTAGATAAGCTGGGTAAATACAAGTTCAAGGTGGTGGAAGGAAGAAAAAATTGGGTTGTCAAGCTCAACCATCACACATGTACATGTTCAGTGTTCCAAAATGACTTGATCCCGTGCGCCCACGCATGTGCAGCAATCAGGTAATTATTATGCTTGGTAGAATAAATATTTCTGTATTAATTGAACTCTGTTAATTAATTTTTCCTCATCATACAGTTTTTCGAAAGCAGCAGTGACGTCTTACGTTGGCTCGTACTACACCACTGAGTCACTCAGAGGAATGTGGGCTGGTGAGGTTTGCCCTGTACCCGATCCACAAGATTGGGTCATATCTGATGAGGTTCGAAGCGTTTTTTGTCTTGCACCTGATCGACCAAGACAAGCCGGCCGGCCGAGAAGAAGTCAGATATCTAGTTTTGGAAGTCAACGAGCACCAGGAACATGTGGCCGGTGTGGCGGCACTGGACACAACAGAGCTACGTGCACAAATCCCATGCCGCCCGTTCAGCGAAGCGAGATTGATGATCTAGCTGGTGATACAGATGAGATTCCAACAGACGGACGTACGAAGCAAAGAAAAAAGAAACAGTGCTCATTGTGTGGATCAGACAGTCATACGAGAAGAAAGTGCCACTTGTACGGCAGTTCTTTTACTTTGTAGTAGATTATGGAATATTTTGTGAACCTACTTTGTTGTGAGGACGATCGAACATGAGGAGCTCAAATATGAAGGCCAATATTGAAACAGTGCTCATAGAATGCCATCTGAATAAAATTCTTACATCTACATGTCATAAAATGAATAAAGACAATACATCATCCGAAAATACATAAAACAGTGAAATGAAAAATCGAAACAGGCTAATCGGCCATATCTTCAGCCGTGATGGTGCTCTCATCAGAGGAGTATCTGAAAACTGTCAACGCCATCTGCTGCCGTGCTCTCGTGAGACCCAACCGAAACAAATGGCTAGGCCACTCAAGTGTCAGTGCACTCTCGACGGCCATGAGGGCAAAGACACCGCATGTGTGGTCCTCGTGCTGCTCGTAACATAATGCATCAGAGCAGGACGAAAGCTCCAACTCGTCATCCAAAGGCTGCATCGGAGTACCCTCATTGGCCATCATGTCGTAGAAGCCTGTGTGCTTCAGCAAGGCAGGTATAACACGTCTAATGGGTATCGTCTGCCGATAACGCCTCTGCTCCTTGTTCTTGTCCCATGTCCAATGCAGGCTGTCGAAGAGTACTAATTTACGAGCACGCAGAAAAATGGAGCAAGCCACCCAGTGCCCATCCAGATTCATGACGGTGACGAGCTGTAAAATAATGCCGATCGAACATTTAGCATTTCAAAATGGTTGCTCCAACAAATCAAAAGTATACGAAAATTATTATTTGACCAGTAATAGGGACTTACATTTTTTGGCTTCTTCCACCAGGGCTTCACATGTCGCCATTTGGGCTTTTGTCCCAACACGTACGGGGCAAGTTGATCCAGGAGCTCCGGTGCAAAAGTCTCGTTGGTCGGACCTTTATACTTCTTGTAATCCGACTCTCCTCGATGAGTGACGTTCCACACCTCCTGACAAGCACTCTGCATTACAAAGTTCAAATATTAATCACTAGGCAGGTATATGGATACATATATCGAACGAGCAATAAAGGGTGATGTTTATACTTACAAAAAAGTGGACGTCCAACACCTGGTACTTGTGAGCATTTTTCTCGTGGACCCGAATCCCTGCAAACAGTGCATTGCTCTGCATAATCCCCAAGTACGAGTCGAGATGCTGACATAAAACAAACGGTCAAATGTAAAAATATAGTAATAAGCAAGCAAAAAAATACATTCAAGTGATGAAAAAATACCTCATGGGTCATGTCCGCCAACGGATCCAAAAACGAGCTGAAGAAATCATGCCCAACACCATATCCAACTCCGACATTACGCCTGCAAAAACATGTGCCATGTCAATCACTGGACATAATCACCCTGACTAACGTAAATTAGAATATCATATGATTAATGAAGTACGACTTACATCTCATAGGCTTGCTTCTTCTCTGCCGCCAGGAGTCCTGCCTCAATGTATTTCTCCAGGTCAGCTTGCTTCAGACTCGGTCTACGTGCAGATCCATGGACGAATGGACTTCGAACATGTCGAGACGGAGCTCTCTGTCGTACAAGACGAATGCCGGCAGTCGTCTCGGGAATCCCAGCAATGGAGGATCCAGCATAATCACTAGTAGAATCTGGTGACTCTACGTCAAAATCGGTGCTGGGTCCTGCCTGAACCGGGGCCGCCCAAGTGCCCATATCAAATGGCACTGGAGTAGGATCCCAACCTCGATGACTGCCGGGCGGCTGAGCGTACGGAGTCTGTGAATAATGAGAACCACCAGCATGGGGATAGTAGGAGGCATGATATGATGGCCGGTGGCTGAAGAATGCTCTGAGCTCATCACCAACGATCTCCGGTATGCGCAACTCCAGCCTCTGCGTCTCCTCCCTCACTGCGGTCTGCACCAAGTCCTGAACCTGGCCCTGTACATCTGTATACTGCCGATCATAATGGCCTCGCAAGTCTGTGAACTGCTCATCGACGTGGCCTCGCAGGTCGGCATACTGCTCATCTACATGGCCTGACAAATCTGTGAAATGACGATCAACGTAAGACCGCAACTGGTCGATCTGAGTACCAAAAAAACCAGTGAGGCGCTGAAACAGGCCATCCTGATCGGAGCTCTGATGTGGGTATGAAGGCTCTGGCGGTACAAAGTCGGAAGGAGGAATGTAGCTGATCGGCGAGGCATCCCGATACGGCTCATATCCATGCTGCTCGGCGTACGGCTCCTCGAAAACTGGGTCGGGATGGCCGGTGGGGTGCTCCTCAGGCTGCTCATGCCCAGGATGCTCATGCCCATGCTGCTCGGCCTCCTGTTGGTCGAAACTATGACCGAAGTCTCGAACCGGGTGCTCCTCAGGAGGCTCGCTCGGAGGCATCGGTGGTCGTCTGGACCGTATGGTCCTCGATCGCCGAGCAGCTTGACGCTGCCTCGTGGATGGACCGGGTGCATCCTGCTCAGGTGCAGGAGCTACAACCGTCGTCGGAGGACGACCACGCCTTCGTGGTGCAGCTTGCACGCCCTCATTCAATGAGCGATCAATATTCTACCAATACGGCTGACAAATCTCCTCGGCTGTAGGAATGAGGGACTCGACGCCGTCAACCTATATAAAAAGTCTGAAACATCAGTTTCGGTGCAAAAATTAACCGTATGCAGTTTCGGCAGCAAGACTGAAAAAAGTAATAGAATTACCTCGCCGGATAAAACATCAGTGACATCCACTACAGACTTCGCCGTGGACCACTTCAAGCACCTCAGAATGTGCAGTCCAGTATCCAATCGCCGGCCAGCCACAGTGGATGATACAGGGATGGCCTCGTACGCCCATATCTTCACAGTGAACAAATTTACGATATGTGTGAGCAAAGCACTGTAATAACATAATTTAAAACGACCGAAAAGAGTAACAGAATGTTCAAATTAATTATACTTACCAGTAGAGCAACCGAGAATCCATAGAAGTGATACGCGGGGGTTCTATTGATGTTGGCCGGGACCAGAATATCCTTTGGCACTAGGTCCATATACTTAAGCAACGCCTGGAAAGAAAGCTTGCCCCATGAAAATGACTCCCAACGCTCTTCCTGCTCGACCAAAGCCCACACCCACATATCCACCGAGCATTTTCTGCAGTCGACCCCAAGTAAGATGTAGTAAACGAGTAGGATCTTCGAGATCTTCACCGTATCATCCATGCTCCCACGGAACTCCCCTCCCTGAAATCTATATAGGAGTTGTTGCAGCGTCACGTGTGCGGTCTCGGCATGCACTCTGTAGTACACGCCATCTCTTGGCGGACGATGATCCCCAGCCGGGCTGAAATCGGAGTCGCCAAACCTCAAATCGGTGACTAGAGCAAACTCTCTCCTCGAAAACTTACAAAGGTGATACTCCTCTCCAATTGCAAACCATCTCTCATCATCGGGGGTGGTCGGACCACTTATTTCCCTCGACATGAGAACATGAAGAAACGACTTGCATGTCTCAGCCGAGGTCTCCCACCGTAGAAAATGGCCAAAACATGTCCGTCCGAAATCCGCAACACACTCTCCCCCGTGCTCTCCCAAAGCACGTCTGATATCAGCTAGTATACTCAAACGAGTATACCCGTTAATGTAGGCTAGCGTGCCCTGACAACGTTCACGAACCCACTCAAAAGCCATCTACAACAAATGTACACAAATACAACATTACTTATTAATCACAAATGGTGTTACAAAAAAAAAAAAAAATGGATCCCCTTTTTTGGCCGTTTAACCCTAAAACAGGGTTTTTTGGCGATAAAACCCTGTTTTAGGGTTAAACAGCTATTTAGCAAAAAAATAGGGCTAAACGGCTATTAACCATAATAGCCGTTTAGCCTTTTTTTTTTCTAAATTGCCGTTTAACCCTAATTTCTCATTTTCAACCATATAATTCCACATTTTAGGACTAATTATGATTTTTTCAGCCCTAAAACCTAAACCCTAATTATAAAACTACATTGCAATTAACCCTAAACTATAAACAAAACCTTAATTCATCACAAAAAATGCACAACAATATAACACAATTGCGGCCCTAATTCATCACCATAATTGCACAAAAATATAACACAATTGCAGCCCTAATTCATCACAAAAATTGCACAAAAATGCATCACAATTGCAGCCCTAATTCTTCACAAAAATTGCAGAAAAATACATCACAATTGCAGCCCTAATTCTTCACAAAAATTGCAGAAAAATACATCATTATTGCAGCCCTAATTTAATGAATACATTGCAAAATTTTGGTAAAAAAAAATTGCCGTTTACTAACCTTCTTCACCGAATAATGTACGATTTTTGATGACAAAACCTCTCAAACCTTCTTCACCAAATTGCCGTGCAGTTTGAGGGAGGAAGATATGGAAATGTTTTCCAAACCAAGGCAAATGGCCGTGTACTTCAATGGAGAAAGAGGGTGAAGTATTTTTGATGGGCAATCTCACAAAATGGCCGTGTAGTTCAATGCAGGAAGAGGGTGAATTTTTTTTTTTATTTCATCTCACAAAATGGCCGTTTGAAGAAGAAATGGAAATGGAGGTTCTTGCCTATTTTCTAAACGGCAATAATGGTGAAGGAAATGTTCAAAAATTGAACACATATCACATGTGACATAATGCCAAAATTTTGTGTCATGCATGCAACACTTTGTGTCATAGAATTTTTGACTTTTTTGTACTTGAAGTGACCAATCACTATTTCAATTGTACTTTGGGGCATTTAACATACAAGTTATATTTATTAGGGTAGAAAAGTGTATTGACTATATCTATTGTGGTATTTTGATCACTTCTCTCTTTTTATTATATTAATGTTTACTATTGAAAATTTCAATACATTTTTTATTACATTAATGTTTACTTTTGAGGATTTTAAGGTATTTTTTATTGCATTAATGTTTACTTTTGAAGATTCCAATATATTACATATTAATTATCCAATAAAAAATTGATTTGATAAAAAATATTTTAATAAATTAAATGTGTGTTCTTGATTTTTAAATTTGGCTTCCTATTCAATCCACTTTTGTTGCTTCTTCTTCAAGATATTGATGTGTATATGTATAAGCAAAACTCATTTCTAAGATCTTAAAACTTGAGAAACCCAAAATTAGAATACAATTTTAAATAATTTCTCTAATTTTTAGATAGTACAAAGTTGAATACAATCTTATTCGATAAGATTGGAAGAGGCATATAAGCTTTATTAAACAAAGATGTTTTGTTGAGCAGACATAGAAAGGAAAAAAAAAGAAATTGGAAGAGACCTTTAAGCTTTGTTAAACAAAGATATTTTGTTGAGCAGACATAGAAAAGAAAAAAAAAAGAGAAAAAAGAAAGAAAGAAAATTGTCGATCTCTTGAAAGGAGAAGAGAGAAAGAAAAACAATAAGAAAAAAATACGCAAACTTAAAATATGAAGATGAAAAAACATCCACCACAGTCTAATCTATATCTTTATATCTCTTTCAATATATATTCTCATCTATCTCTTTATATATCTTTAAATATATATATATATATGTACATGTATGAAATAATATAAATTTTTTCAAGAGAAGATAACAGGAAGAAGAAATGAAAGGAAAATGAAAGAAGAACGGGAAGGCGGTTTGAGTTGATGGATCAGATCTGGAGAGTGGGCGAGACTGAAGGTAGAGATAGTGGTTTCGCGATTCATATGAAAGTAATGACGCACTGAATATGATTAGAGATGATGACAGATGGTATATTGTTTATAATACTACCATAAATGTTATTTATAAAGAAGTTTTAATAATTTGTAGTATGTTGTGAAATTTATTATGTTACATCTTTTGATGGATCTGATGTATGATTTGGAAATAATGATTTAATTTAATTGTTTATATTGTTATTTAATAGTGTATATATATACATTAATGGTTAATAGTTGTATTCAATATTAATGTGTTGTGTATTTATAAATTTAATTTAATTATATTAAAATTATTTTGTTATACAACAATACGCGCAACGCGCGGATACACTACTAGTAGTTAAAAACAATGTAACCCTCATAAAAATATAAATAAAATGATGGGCACTTGCTGGCCATTGCCCAACCCAGTGCATTATTCCGGCTGTACTGTCGAGAAGGCCATGAACTGGTAAACTATATAATAGTCGTAAATTATATAATAGTCCTGCTCACCTACTTTGGGCATATTAATATATGTTTATGATTGATATGTCAAAAATTTAAAACATTTATTAATTTTACTTTCTATATAACGAGGATATGTGATGATTACATAACATCGATAGACATATTAAAAGTTGACCACGATGTGCATTTTGAGCAAAATCAAATTATATAAATATTAAAATCAGAAATTTTATTTTATTTATTTTGGTGATTACATATTAGTTCATCAATTGTGTATTTATATATAGATATGTAATATATTAACCTTAAGCTATATCTCATATATCTATCAATATTAATATATAATCGGTAGGTAAATATCATATTACCTCTAATTTCTAATTTTAAATTGCAATGTGGAATTTTGAGCACTGTGGTGTTGGGATTTTCATTCAAAATGATTTTTGTGGTGTTGTGATCAAAGACGAAAAATTCGGTTTCGATAGAAATTTCGGTATCTTGATTTTACTAAAATTTGGGTGAAAATTTTGATTTGATGAAAATCTTGGTAAGATTTAGAAAAATGACGGAAACTTTGTTAAAAATTGGGAATTTGAATATGGTATATTGTACACAATATTATAACTATCATCAATACATATATTCAATTGAAACTTTCAAATAAAACAACATATTTACAACAAATATAAGAATTAATTATCATATAAGTGTTGTATGGTATAATAATGAACATATACATGTTATTTTGTAAAATAACATGAGGAATTCAAAATAATTGAATACATTGTTACTAATACCAAAATAAACATTTATAAGATTCAAAATGAATAAATTGACATGTTATCTTGATTAAGACAATATTGGTACCGACTTGCTTATGATATTAGATTCATTTTGAATGTAATCATAAAATTATTTGATTGTATTATACACGCTACAAATATAATATAATTTTTAGTACAAAATACAGTTTTTTCCCTTAAAAATTGGTGAAATTCATTATAAAATTCAACTATAATTATTTGTGGGAAAACAAAAGTTTTTACTAAAATTTTATTGAAATCAAAATGAAATTTTACAGAAATTTCAACATTTTCTACTATGTTTTCATTGAAATTGAAGTTGAAATGTTGGTGAAACACTAATGAAAATTTTACAACCTCAATTTCTATTTCAATAACTCAGTGTTTTCGAAATTTCGGTAAAATATCACAATTTTATTTTCCTTGGTTGTGCTTGGGAAATCTTTGGCTCTAAAGGGGTGCTCGTTTTGTTAATTAATTAATGAGTTCCAAGTTTTTATTCGTTTAAATATAAATATAAAGAAATACCAAGCTTTTGTTGTGGCGGTCAAGTTATTGAACCAAGTCAAAGTCAACGTAGACATTCACGCGCGAGTTGATATGGACATACAATTTTGAATGGAATTGGGCCGCCCCACACGGTCCATATGCCAATATATTTTTTCCTCTTGGAGCGTGCTGACCCTTGCGAATTTCCAATTATACCCCTTTAAAGACTGCATAACTATCAGACTGCTTTTCAAAATTCCAGGGTATTAATGTCAGAGCATGTATTTTATATATACTTTTATATTATAAAAAAAGTTGTTGATATAATTTATACTAGTTTTATACCATACGCGTAAAGCCCTTCACGTTAAAGCTGTTCTCGAACTACCCAGTTCATCATCTTTGAAATTTCACTCACACTAGCCTCGTTTTACGATCTCAAATCCTCCCTAATTTTCAGAAGAATATCATGCGGACGAGAGAGCCGGTGGCGATTGGCGGCGGAGGAGCGATGCTGTTGGTCAATAATTGGCTGAGACGATCAGGCAGCGGCGCCGGCGCCGACTTCTCATGCCGGAGTACAGGAAGCGACCACGATTTGGCTGCTATGGTAAGCGATTTCGTGGAAATTGGAAGTGCCGGCACCGAGTCATGGTGTAGCAGCGACACCGATTCTGGCTTCTCCGACTTGGCTTATCTCGCCGACAGGATTTTGGTTAGTAAAATCTTTTGTATCCGAATGTTTTACTTTCTTATATTGTAATAAGAGTGTTGAGCTATGTAACTCTGTGTGTGTGTTTTGTATTAATACAATTTTGAATGTGAATGAAGAATAAGAGGTTGAGATGAATGTGGTGAAAATTGCACATTTATTTATTTAGATGGCAAGTTAGCAATTTAGAGTTAGTACTTCTATATACAAAATGATAAATGATGAGAAACTGAACTTTGATTGTGCATCGTAATTACAATTGTGTGTATATTTTTGTGACCTCCTTGAGAAGATTATTTAGCAGAAAATTATGATTTCTTACTTTGATATCAGAATGTAGTATGGAGATACACTGCTGGATAAATGTCTTTTGTTTCCGAATCCTAGCACTATTCAAACAGGACTAAAGATATCTCGTAAAACAGGGTAGAAAGTCAGATAGTTTCTATGTTTGCCGAATGATTATGCATTTTCAACACAGTATAATGTTCTAAATCCTAGATAAGAACGCTCATCTGTTTGATGTTATAAAACTGGAGTACATCTTTCAAGCAACAATTGTGTGCTTTCGCATCCAAGTGGAACTATAGGAGGACTTACATATATCACAATGGACAAGAGCAGCTATATTCAATATCTTTAGCATATGAAAATAAGCCATTATCTTGATGGTTTGTTGGCTTTTTGTTCATTGTTTTAGCGTTAACATTAGTTGCCTTTTTTATTTGAACATTTATCTGTTTGTTAATGTGATTTATCCATTTAAACATTCCATCCTGTTCTTGTCTATGGTGTTCAATTATGAAGGAGACCAAAATATGTTTTGAGTGTGTGAAATCAATCTGGTCTTATTGGCATAGATCCAGTCCATATGTTTGGATATCCTTGAAGGGGCTAGCAATTTCTTGATCATAACATAAATGGCTGGAGTCTGTTCCTGCATCGAGCCACTTTATCAGTGCATAGCGTTCATCACAATTGAAACTTTATCTTTTTAATTATAACAAAGTATTTGTTTTTTTGCAGTTCTACAAGCAGTCGGTTGACCAGTATGAGAGTGACTTGACGATGGTTGTCAAATCCTTAATTCTGTCAATATCCGAAACAAACCAAATCAAGAAGCCAGATTCATGTGATTCTATGTGCATCCTTTATTCTCTGGTGAAGCTTCTGCAGTCTTCTGGTTATGATGCTGCTCTATGTGCATCCAAATGGCAGGGTATTGATAAAGTTCCTGGAGGTATGTATTATCTATGTCTTTATTGATCGTGTTTAAGTTTGAATCATGTGTATACCATCGATCTTAGGAAAGCAAGTGTTCTATATGGGATTTGTTTTATCAGTTGGTGTCATTGTTATTAATGTATTCTTCAATATCATTCATTGCTTATTGTTTCTCTCTTACAATGTAGGCGAACACGAGTACATAGATGTGATAAAACATAATGGCAATGGAGTCTCTGAAAGATATGTCATTGACATTGACTTTCGAAGTAACTTTCAAATAGCAAGAGCTGTTAAGGCATACAATGTAGTTCTGAATTCACTTCCTGCAATATATGTGGGCACGGTGACTAAGCTGAAACAGATTCTTGAGATTATGGTCGAAGCTGCAAGGTATTCTCTTGAGCAAAACTCAATGCCATTTCCTCCATGGAGATCTCTGCCTTATCTTGAAGCGAAATGGGAATCTCCCTGCCAAAGAATAGTAAGCTTTCAGACAGGTGTGTCTTCATCGTCTCATCAGCATTGTATTAGTTTACTGAGGCGTCTGAAGTCCTTTGTTCGATCTGATTTTAAGAGCTGAAGGAGTGTCGATACCTAGAAACGGATACGTAGGAACTTGGTCAGAAATTGGTCAACAAGTAATTCTTTTTTCATAGCTTTCTTGGAAGAGGTATAACTACACATAAAGGCCATATGATGATATTCTTTTGCTGTTGAGAGTTAATTAGGTTCTACAGAATTTAATGTATAGTCACAATTTTGGCTAGTTTAAGGTTCATGATATATGTCCAAACTACAATTTTGTAACGTTGTTGTTTTTTTTTTTTTTTTTTTTTTTTTGTAATATGAGAAAGAGATTTGGGCAGTTGAGCCGTTGAGGACATATTTTCCCTTTTTCTATTTTTATCAATTGGTTTTTCTTTTTGTTTGCAAAAAATAAATGATTAATGAATTCTCTCGGTACGTGCTCTTTCACAAAAACTTATATATATAGACTGTGGGTTGATTCGTATTGTAAAATTAGAACTTTGAGTCTTACAATAATTGTTACTTGATTAATTTGCATATATCAAAACAATTTGGATTGTCAATGTTATGCAAAAAGAATATGGATTGAACCAAAAGAGAGAAATGTATATGTACTCATGCTAAACGAACCAAAAGCTTGTTTAATTGAACTCGTCTGAATAAACAAACCAGAATAATAAAGTTTGATATATTCTACTTATTAACTCACGAAGAGATAAATTAATTATAAGCTAACTTGTAAAATATAAAATTAACAGTTTTACATTTAGTTTAAATTTACACCTTGACTTGTGAAAAATAGAGAAAATATATTTATTTGAAATAAAAAACAATATTTTGTTTAAATCATTCTTTCTTTAGTTAATGAATAGGACTAGGTTCGTTTTATGTTTCATAAAGAAAACTCAATAAATTAAGTTTTCGATCTTACTTATGGATAACAAGTCATACAATTTAGAATCTGACTCTATTTGATTTATTTACAACCTTACTTAGTTGATAATACATTAACTTTTGTTTCCTATCACCATAATCCATTCATCAATGAACATGAACTAGATTTATATATATATTGCAATTAAATAAATTAAACATCTTGGTATATCTTAAGCCGGGTACGTCGGAGAAGAACTTCGGGCTTTTTCGACCCGATTTCGAGCCCGTTTATGACGTGGGCGTTCTGCGCAAGCCCCAGGTGAGAGAGCATTCTTTTCTCTTGCCTCCAAAAACCCAATTATATCATATTTCAAAATCCGTGGTTGTTATATACTCCCTCCATTTTCATTTTTTTTTAATTTAGATGGATTTAAAATTATTGTTTAGTGAAACTCTCATTTTGACATATTCCATTTGTAATTCAATAATATTTATTTCCATATGTATAGACACACAATCGTGCACGTATTTTGTTGGAGGATTGTTTTTACTAAAGTGCTACGTCGTGAGCTTTGTTAATTTGAATCACTATACATAATTAAGTTGGTTCAAGTTCAATTCAATATATAAATAGAATCAGAACTCTTGTCATATTTTATCCCATGTATATGTCTCATGTCATTTCATTGTAGTTGGCTCCCACACCTCAAGCTCCATTACCAATCCCTAATGCAAGTGTCAAGAAATGGTGTATGCCAAAGAACGATGCCACTAATGCAGCTTTGCAGGGCAATATGGATTTCGTTTGTGGGTCGGGGGTCGATTGTGAGCCCATACAAGATGGCGGGCTTTGCTTTCAGCCCGACAACGTGAGATCACATGCAGCATACGCCATCAACACTTATTACCAAGCCAAAGGCCGTAACGATTTTGATTTCCACGACACTGCTATGCTAACTACTGATGATCCTAGTAAGTTTCATGGAACTCTTTGATTATATTATCATGGTATGCTAACATATGCGTTGTTTGTAGGGTATGAAGAATGTATATACACTGCTTGAAGAAAATTAAATCATGTACATGATCTCATTTATTAAAATTATTCTTATCTTTGGCCGATTGGTGAAGGAGTTCTTTTTATTTTCATTGTTTAGGAGGTCGAATGATTGTGGATTATGGGATTAATTATAGTTGGATAGATATATAAGTTAACGAATTTGTTGTCTACATCTCCCTTCTTTAATTAGTGCTCAAAATTAAAAGGTTCTCATCTACAAGTTTAAACAATCAAATGTCATAGATTCAGTTATGCTTTCAGTTTGAGTTTTCAGCTTAATTACCTTCTTGATGATTTAACATGGCAATCCTACATAAAGATTACAATTTGTTCCAACAGTATACATCGGATATGTATTAATAATGTTGGAATACAAAATAAATCACTTGGTTTTCTTATTTTAAAGCCTATGTTGCAATGGAAGCAAATTAACCTAGAATGTGATTGTGTTTGACTTTGTTCTCCTAAAAGAATTCATTATCAACTATCTATGCCCAAACGTAATGAAGCACAATAATGCTTTTCAATGCATTATTCATACTAATGCTCTACATTTTTTTATAGGCTTATCTCTAATTATAAAAAGGGAATGAACCAGGACTAAAAACCTATATGACCATGCGACTATACAAAAGAAAATCTATTTTATCCGTGATATAGAAATATAAATTATAAAAAAAATTAAAATTCCCAATAATTCATGAGTTATTCCTTTAGATGGTTCGAAATTTTCAATGAATAGTCATGCCAAGTGCCAACAATGGATATTAAAAATAAAAATAAAAAGACCAAAACCTCAAAGAATGTGAGATGTCCAACTAAAGTAAATGAGTTGAGTTACATGTCAACAATGAATCCAGAACGAACTATGAATTATTGTGACTAACTTGCCGATTATGAAAAAAGACCACAAGGATGGTCTCTCGACCACAAATCATAACGAATAATTGGTAAGAAATTTTACATAGTAACTGCAAATGGGTAGAAACGTTGTTTATTATGAACGTGGGTAGAAAACTTTGGCTAATCAAATTGGGTTACAAAAAACTTCAGCCTATTTTGATCGTGTGGAGCCAAAAAGGGAAAAAAAATGTTACACAATGATGAAGAATGTTTAAGTTGATGTTGAAGGAACAGAGCCTTGATTAGCATTGAACATATCAAACAGATAATACTACAAGCAAAAAATCAAAATTCTAGATTGATCTCATTTCAAGAGTGTTATTCAATTTGATTTTCAACTCTGTTTGGCAGGCAGCATGAAAAAATTTCAAGATCCAGTTTACTCTTCTCAATCTGCATACATATACAAAAAGAAAAACGAATGATCTCTATACATTCGGGGGGCATTTCTCTACTCCTTGTTGGTAATCCTCCACTGACATCGAACAATAAGTTAGTCCCGACATGGCAAGCCGGGGAACAAACAAAAAAACATGAGTATCGACACAGGGTTTGCATCTACTGACTTGTCGAATCTTGGTTGAGTTCCGCAAACTTCGTCGCCACCTTCATTGAGAGCCTTAGAAATTTTTCAGTGCATCGCCTGACACAGATTTCTTCCTGCTTACCTAGTGATTTACGGTAAAAGCTGTTCACACAGTCGTTGAAGCACCTCTCTGAAAGGGCGCCATACAACCTAATGCTGGAAAAGAGAATCACAAAGAGCAGGCATCAGCATCATCATGTCAAACATTCACCTTAACTGTTTTGCATAACTATTTGGAATGAAAATCCTTGTATGAGTTTACATTTCTTGTATAACATAGCTACTTAATGGACCCCAACAAAATCCCTCACTACAAACACCCAAATTCTATGCATATGACATTGTCTCATTGCTAGTAGCTAAATGTTGTTCCCTTCATGTTTAAGTGCAGCGTAAACACTGTACAGTGTTGTCCATTCTCTACATACAAGCCAGAAACAGAACAACCCTACCACGCAGTTTCTACTTTTTTTGATTCAAGAATCATGTTAGAAAGTAACCGTCTCACAATACATCAACCTTCACCGCCCAGTTTCCGAGCAGGGCTACAGAGATGGAAAACTTTTCAACTATTATTTCAACATCCTTCTACCACTAAGTTCAGCCATTCTTGAACTTTTCAAGACAGCAAATCCATTAGCAGGATAATTTAAAATAAATAAAAAAACCCACATTAGAAACATAACGTATAGAAACGAATGATATTAGTTTAGCCCTTTCATACAAAATTCCAATCTCCAAATATAATAGATATCAAAACTCCAAAAGCAGACAAAAACGTAACATTTTTTTTCATAAAAATGTTATTCCCTTAACGTCCAGATGCACCATAGACAAAAATGCAGTGGTATTAAGGAGAATATTTGCTCTTGCTTCATCTACAAAGTTGCATAAACTCAACATCACTCATGCAACCTATAATATCTGAAGCTGCCAGAAAGAAATCTCTAGAAGCCACAATCTCTGTGCACCAAATCTATATTTAAGAAATCAAACATAGCACCAACATAACAATAAAGAAGCACAACTGCACAAGATTAAATCAAATACGCTAAACCCGCCCCACAATGTATGAAAACAATCTACAAATTACAAGGTCATATAACTAAACACAAGACAAATTCACCAGTCCTAATAACAAATTAAGAAGCTTATTATACAGATTTGAGCATACAAATATACACCTGTCGCGGGCTTGAAGATTGTCAACGACGGAGGAAATTTCAGCCGCGTCTGCTTCTGAGAAGGAGGAGGGATCTGTTGCTAGCACATTTTTATCCATGATTTTCACGCTTTATTATTCAAATTTGCGTTCTGTTCATTCTCAGATGGAATCTGGTATATCTGTGTATATATATAGCTTGCGTTTTGAGATCAAAATTAGGGTTTAGGCTTAGGGTTTAACGAGTATGGCGCCGACCCTGAGAAAGGCGAAAGAATTGAGGGAGAAGACCAACGGAAATGTGGAAAATTAATTATATAGTTTCTATGTGTATTGTATTGTATGATTTTAAATTATTTTTATGTGTAAAAAATATAAAAGTAGTGTTTGATTATAAATAATTTTATTTTTACTCTTAACAATTAATTAAATGCTTAGTTGTAAAAAAAAAATGCAAGAAATTGTAAATTGAACACAGACTTTCAGTTTTAATAAAATAAATCATGAATTTCACTGGATTTTTTTAGTTCGAATTACTGTCAATTTTCCAACGAAAATTTGTAAATTTGTCTGATTAATATATCCATGTTTGCTGCCATGTTTTTGGTCAAATGTAGTAAAAAATATGAAATATATACCAAACCATGTCGTCTCACTCTTACATTAAAAAATTTAAACAGTTAATTACAGTAAAAAAATCACAAAATCTATTTAAACTAATTTTTTTTCGGATAATTACAAAAATAATATGATCTTTTATATATATATATATATATATAAAATTTCGACCACGACCCCATATTTGAATTTTTCATTGATAATGTGTTTGGTTTTTATGACAGTCATCTGTTAATATAAATATTTAAAAAATCACTACAGTAGTAAAAATCATATTTTAATTTTAATATATAAAAATAATATTAGGCTATAGCCTATATATATATATATAGGGGAAATAGATCAAATTGCCACAATTGATATAACAATGTATGTTTTGTACCCTAAAAAATATAATCATGTATCTTTTCTACCCCTTTTGTACTTTGTGATTGAATTGGTCCCACTTGTATGACATGAAATGACATTACAAGTCACACCAATCCAAAAATTATTCACATGAGGGTAAAGTTTTTTTGGCATCTTGTGAAATTTACTCCATCCAACTACCAAAGGTGCACAATTACACAATAGCCGTTGACCCTCATTTTTTGAAAAAAAAAAAAGCATTGTTTCTTCCTCCCCCAACCTCAACCATAAACGGCATTTTTGAAGAAACTTGGAGAATTTGGAGTTCAAAATTCAGCTCATTTTGGTGAAGATTTGCACACGGCAATTTGCCCAATTTACAGGTTAGTACACGGCCATTTTTGTGAATGATATTTTGTCCCCAAGTTTTGCAATTTATGAATTAAATGAGGGCTGCATTTGTGTTGTAATTTTGTGCGATTTTTGTCCTGAATTAAGGCTGCAATTTATGAATGAAAATGTAGTTTATAGTTTAGGGTTTTGTGATGAATTAGGGCTGCAATTGTGTTATAATTTTGTGCAATTTTTGTGATGAATTAGGGCTGCAATTGTGTTATATTTTTGTGCAATTATGGTGATGAATTAGGGCTGCAATTGTGTTCAATTGTTGTGCATTTTTTGTGATGAATTAGGGTTTTGTTTAGGGTTAATTGCAATGTAGTTTATAATTAGTGCTTAGGGTTTACGGTTTAGGGCTGAAAAAATTGTAATTAGTCCTAGAATGTGGAATGATATGGTTGGAAATGAGAAATTAGGGGTCAACGGCAATTAAGGACAAAAAATAGGGGCTAAACGGCAATTAACCCTAATTGCCGTTTACCCCTATTTTTTGTCCATAATTGCCGTTTAACCCTAAAACAGGGTTTTTTGGCAAGAAAACCCTGTTTTAGGGTTAAACGGCAATTATGGACAAAAAATAGGGGTAAACGGCAATTAGGGTTAATTGCCGTTTACCCCTATTTTTTGTCCTTAATTGCCGTTTAACCCTAAAACAGGGTTTTCTTGCCAAAAAACCCTGTTTTAGGGTTAAACGGCATTTTAGTTCAGTTCTTGGAGGGTAAAATCGCGGCGATTTGAAGAGAGTTTCCATGAATTGATATAGGGCTATTCATTCCTATATATAGAAGTATAAGTGGTTGTGGTTAATTGAGAGATAACATTGTAATTCGAGTGATTGAGTTTTCTAGGGTTGATGCTGCGCAGATAAACCCTAGTTTGCGTTTTTCTTCAATTCTCTGTAATCTTGCGTTCTTTTCTGCAATTAATAGAGGCGTTTTGTTCGGAGAGTGGATGTAGGCTTTTCTAAAGCTGAACCACTATAATTCTTTGTGTTTTCTTCGATTTCTTGAGCCAATTTCATTTGCATAGCTTTAGGGTTATGTAACACCATTTGTGATTAATAAGTAATGTTGTATTTGTGTACATTTGTTGTAGATGGCTTTTCGGTGGGTTCGTAGGGATTGTCATGGCACGCTAGCGTACATTAACGGGTATACTCGTTTGAGTATACTAGCTGATATCAGACGAGCTTTGGGAGAGCACGGGGGAGAGTGTGTTGCTGAATTCGGACGGACATGTTTAGGCCATTTTCTACGGTGGGAGACCTCGGTGGAGACATGCAAGTCGTTTCTGCATGTTCTCATGTCGAGGGAAGTAAGTGGTCCGAACACCCCCGACGATGAGAGATGGTTTGCAATTGGAGAGGAGTATCACCTTTGTCGGTTTTTGAGGAGAGAGTTTGCTCTCGTGACCGGTTTGAGGTTTGGCGACTCCGATTTCAGCCCAGCTGGGGATCACCATCCGCCAAGAAGAGGAGTGTACTATAGAGTGCATGCCGATACCGCACACGTGACGCTGCAACAACTCCTATATAGATTTCAGGCAGGGGAGTTCCGCTCGAGTATGGATGATACGGTAAAGCTCTCGAAGATCCTTCTCGTTTACTTCATCTTACTCGGGGTCGACTGCAGAAGGAGCTCGGTGGATATGTGGGTGTGGGCGTTGGTCGAGCAGGAAGAGCGATGGGAGTCATTCCCATGGGGCAAGATTTCTTTCCTGACGTTGCTTAAGTATATGGACGCAGTGCCAAAGGCTGCTCCGGTCCCCACCAACTTAGGTAGACCCCCCACGTATCACTTCTATGGATTCTCGGTTGCTCTACTGGTGAGTATAATTAATTTAAGAACATTACTTGGATTCTATTGTTTTAAATGATGTCATTACAGTGCTTTGCTCACACATTTCATTATTTTGTTCACTCTCAAGCTTTGGGCGTACGAGGCCATCCCTGTATCGTCCAGTGTGGCTGGCCGGCGATTGGATACTGGACTGCAAATTCCGAGGTGTTTGAAGTGGTCCACGGTAAAATCCGTTGTGGACGTCATTGATGTTTTATCCGGCGAGGTATTTATATTTTCAGTCCTGCTGCCTAAACTGCATACGGTAAATTTTTCACTTTAAACTGATGTTTGAGACTTGTTTTGTAGGTTGCCGGCGTGGAGTCCCTCGTTCCGACTGCCGAGGAGACTTGTCAGCCCTTTTGGCAGAATATTGACCGGGATTTGAACGATGGCGTGCAAGCTGCTCCACGGAGGCGTGGTCGTCCACCAACGACGGTGGTAGCTCCTTCACCTGAGGAGGATGCACCCGGTCCATCCACATCTCGGACTCGAGCTGCTAGGGGATCGAGGACCAGACGGTCCAGACGACCACCGGTGCCTCCGAGCGAGCCACCTGAGCAGCACCCTGTTCGAGAGTTCGGTCATAGTTTCGAGCAGCAGGAGGCCGAGCAGCCTGGGCATGAGCAGCCTGAGGAGCTGCCCACTGGCCAGCCCGACCAACATTGCGAGGAGCCGTACGTCGACCTGCATGGCTATGAGCCGTATCGGGATGCCTCGCCGATCAGCTATATACCTCCTTACGATCACGTACCGCCAGAGCCTTCGTACCCACATCACAGCTCCGATCAGGATGGCCTGTTTGAGCGCATCACTGGATTTTTTGGGACTCAGTTCGACCAGTTACGGACTTACGTTGATCGACGTTTTACTGATTTGTCAGGCCATGTAGATGAGCAGTATACCGACTTGCGAGGCCACGTTGATCAGCAGTTCACGGACTTAAGAGGTCATTATGATCAGCAGTATAGAGACTTGCAGGGCCAGGTTCAGGACTTCGTGCAGACCGCAGTGAGGGAGGAGACGCAGAGGCTGGAGTTGCGCATACCGAATATCGTCGGTGATGAGCTCAGAGCATTCTTCAGCCACCGGCCATCATACCATGCCTCCTACTATCCCGATGCTGCTGGAGATCATTATTCACAGACTCCGGGAGCTCAGCCGCCCGGTAGTCATCGAGGTTGGGATCCGACCCCAGTGCCACTTGACTTGGGCACTTGGCCGGCGCCGGTGCAGGCAGGACCCAGCAACGGTGTTGACGTAGACTCACCAGAGTCTACGAGTGATTATGCTGGATCATCCATTGCTGGGATTCCCGAGACGAGTGCCGGCATTCGCATTGTACGACAGAGAGCTCCGTCTCGATATGTTCGAAGTCCGTTCGTCCATGGATCTACTAGGAGACCAAGTTTGAAGCAAGCTGACCTGGAGAAATACATTGAGGCAGGTCTCCTGGCGGCTGAGAAGAAGCAAGCCTATGAGATGTAAGTCGTACTTCATTAATCGTATGATATTCTAATTTACATTCGTCAGGGTGATTATGTCCCGTGATTGACATGGCACATGTTTTTGCAGGCGTAATGTCGGAGTTGGATATGGTGTTGGGCATGATTTTTTCAGCTCGTTTTTGGATCCGTTGGCGGACATGACCCATGAGGTATTTTTTCATCAAGTGAATGTACTTTTTCCATGCTTATTATTATATTTTTACATTTGACCGTTTGTTTTATGTCAGCATCTCGACTCCTACTTGGGGATTATGCAGAGCAATGCACTGTTTGCAGGGATTCGGGTCCACGAGGAAAATGCTCACAAGTACCAGGTGTTGGACGTCCACTTCTTTGTAAGTATACACATCACCATTTATTGCTTATTCGATATATGTATCCATATACCTGCCTAGTGATTAATATTTGAACTTTGTAATGCAGAGTGCTTGTCAGGAGGTGTGGAACGTCACTCATCGAGGAGAGTCGGATTACAAGAAGTATAAAGGTCCGACCAACGAGACTTTTGCACCGGAGCTCCTGGATCAACTTGCCCCGTACGTGTTGGGACAAAAGCCCAAATGGCGACATGTGAAGCCCTGGTGGAAGAAGCCAAAAAATGTAAGTCCCTATTACTGGTCAGACCAACATTTTCGGATACTTTTGATTTGTTGGAGCAACCATTTTGAAATGCTAAATGTTCGATCGGCATTATTTTACAGCTCGTCACCATCATGAATCTGGATGGGCACTGGGTGGCTTGCTCCATTTTTCTGCGTGCTCGTAAATTAGTACTCTTCGACAGCCTGCATTGGACATGGGACAAGAACAAGGAGCAGAGGCGTTATCGGCAGACGATACCCATTAGACGTGTTATACCTGCCTTGCTGAAGCACACAGGCTTCTACGACATGATGGCCAATGAGGGTACTCCGATGCAGCCTTTGGAGGACGAGTTGGAGCTTTCGTCCTGCTCTGATGCATTATGTTACGAGCAGCACGAGGACCACACATGCGGTGTCTTTGCCCTCATGGCCGTCGAGAGTGCATTGACACTTGAGTGGCCTAGCCATTTGTTTCGGTTGGGTCTCACGAGAGCACGGCAGCAGATGGCGTTGACAGTTTTCAGATACTCCTCTGATGAGAGCACCATCACGGCTGAAGATATGGCCGATTAGCCTGTTTCTATTTTTCATTTCACTGTTTTATGTATTTTCGGATGATGTATTGTCTTTATTCATTTTATGACATGTAGATGTAAGAATTTTATGCAGATGGCATTCTATGAGCACTGTTTCAATATTGGCCTTCATATTTGAGCTCCTCATTTTCGATCGTCCTCACAACAAAGTAGGTTCACAAGATATTCCATAATCTACTACAAAGTAAAAGAACTGCCGTACAAGTGGCACTTTCTTCTCGTATGACTGTCTGATCCACACAATGAGCATTGTTTCTTTTTTCTTTGCTTCGTACGTCCGTCTGTTGGAATCTCATCTGTATCACCAGCTAGATCATCAATCTCGCTTCGCTGAACGGGCGGCATGGGATTTGTGCACGTAGCTCTGTTGTGTCCAGTGCCGCCACACCGGCCACATGTTCCTGGTGCTCGTTGACTTCCAAAACTAGATATCCGACTTCTTCTCGGTCGGCCGGCTTGTCTTGGTCGATCAGGTGCAAGACAAAAAACGCTTCGAACGTCATCAGATATGACCCAATCTTGTGGATCGGGTACAGGGCAAACCTCACCAGCCCACATTCCTCTAAGTGACTCAGTGGTGTAGTACGAGCCAACGTAAGACGTCACTGCTTCTTTCGAAAAACTGTATGATGAGGAAAAATTAATTAACAGAGTTAAATTAATACAGAAATATTTAATCTGCCAATCATAATAATTACCTGATTGTTGCACATGCGTGGGCGCACGGTATCAAGTCATTTTGGAACACTGAACATGTACAGCTCTGATGGTTGAGCTCGACAACCCAATTTTTTCTACCTTCCACCACCTTGAACTTGTATTGACCCAGCTTATCTACATGCATTTCTCGTCCCCGCCGCACGGCGTCAACTAATCTATCATGTGCGGCCTTTGTCAGCTCATTTTCCCTTTCCTCAGCGACCGTCCTTCTCTCGACAAACCACTTTTCTTGAATTCGTCTTGCACACTCCAAGAAGGAACACACTGGTAGCTTCCGAGCCCAAAGGAGACGAGCATTCCATGTCTCGGCGGCATTAGAGGTCATGAAGTTAAACCTTCGCACGGGACATTTCACCCGAGACCATCTCTCAGCTTTTGCATTGCTCAATGTATCCAGTGCTCCTTGGATATTTGCTTCTACAAGCAACGTCATGTACCTGAGATGTTCGATATGTTAGATAACAAAAAAGGTGTAGAAAATAAATAAGTACATTCTTTTATAAAACATACTTCTCGAAAAGCTGATCGTCGTAACAGTATGCCGCTTTTTTGAAAATCCCCACAAGATGTGAACCATGCTTCGCGAGATTTTGTTGGAGGTGGAAACAACAAAAACCATGAGACGCATCTGGATAGACTCTACTGATGGCACTTACGATGCTTTTATGTTGATCGGATACGATAAGCAGCTCATTTGGGCATCCGAAGGCATTTCGCACATGACCCAAAAACCATGTCCACGACTCATCATTCTCTATATCTCCAATCCCGACTGCCAACGGGAAAATCTGATCGTTTCCATCCTTCGTCACCGCCACAAATCCAATTCCCTTATACTGACCTTTTAAATGACACCCATCAACTACTACAACAGGTCGTGAATATCGACGAAATCCATTAATGGAGGCGGCCAGAGCAAAACACACATACTTAAATTTTCCATTACTGTAAGTTTCCAGAGCAGTGTAAGATCCTGGATTGGTTTCTTTCAAGACCTCTAAATAGGATGGAAGCATAGAAAATGAGCTCTTCGGGTCACCATACGCGAGCTGCATGGCACGACGTTTTGCTGTTAATGCAAACCTGTAAGTGAGCTGCAAACCATGCCGATGGTTCATTTCCTCGATGATGCCCCGAGGATTCAACACCGAATTATCATTTCGTAGCCTATCAGCGTAGTACTCTGCGATCAACACAGATGGAAGTCGCCTTGGAGCAGATGTTTCCAGATCATAGCTACAACTGTGAGGCAACTTTATTGTGGAGATCTTCCAAATACCATATTTCTGGTGTGCATGGAGCTTGAATGGACAATCTTTTTGTTTGCATCGAACATACCATTTCTTAGTGTCCGACTTTTCCACTCTATATCCAACTCGATTCTCCAAGTGGTAAAACCCGACTTTGTTCTGCAGTTCAGCCTTGGTGGAAAAAGTGGCACCTTTTTGAAGACCGCTCGGCTCTGGGTTGTTATTGTCCAAATCTGAAGAAGCGGGCGGCTCGAATGGTGGAATATCGGGGATGCTCCATTCAGATCTCAATATGTACGTTAGAAAATCCTGATATGCCTCTCGCTGCTCCTGATCCAAAATGGCCTCATCTTTTTCATCCATCTCGAAGTCACTGATTATCTCATCCGGTTCTGCCGTCTCGACATGATCATCTCCGGTATTCGAACCTACAAGAAGGTATAATTAAACAATTATTCAATTATTTCATACGTATAATAAATTCATATGTGACAACTATTTAAAAGTACCTGCCCAGTGGTGCCGATCCTCACGCCATTCTTGTCCTCGTTCGTAATCATACGTGTATGGATCTTCTTCGGGAGGACATTCTACGTTTCCAGTATAGGATGTCGGAGGCACGTTTAAGTCTAGAAAGTTGAATCCTCCATAGTTTACCCGACCGCTTTCGGATGGCCAAGGTGACCACGTTTCAGCTGCAATTTTTCCTTTTGACGGGCCTCCCATCCAATTCTCATCACCTGTTGATCTACCGTAGGTCTCATCGTTCTGATTAGGTATACCCCATCTTGCATAAAAAGCTTCGTCATTTTTCAACCCAAAGGGAACATTTGAATTCTCCAAGTTGAAGGTCGTATGAGGGTCCGATTTTTGCACATTTAACCCGAGACCTGTGTCCCAACAAACACTTTGACGGGCCGGATCAAATACTTCATCAACAGTATTATTTTGCGCTGAATAAGAGGATCCTACGTTAAGGGGCTCGGTCGAAAAACCACCAGCGCTGTAATTATCACTTGTACTTGACACAACAGGATCGAATACTCCAACATCCATCCTTCGAAGGGAGACATAAACAACAAGATCGTCTCCAGATATGCATAACATTCTTTCCAAATCAGAGTCATTCTTTATTTTGATCTTTCTAACTCTTTCCTTCATCTCCACTAACGAGTGGATCACATATCCCCAACAATTCATGTCTGCATGTACAACTCCATGAACACCGTCTAGTAAATCAGAAAATGTGATTCTTTGAAGATAAGTCACCTCTCGATAACCATTTACGTACTCTAAGCCTTGCCAATGACCTCCAAACCAAATATTAACAACTCTCAAACTCATTTTCTTCTTCACAATTCGAGTCTAACCAAATAAATTCGTCAGTATGCAATGCAAAATTAATTTCAAACAACGAAATGCAGTCGAAGATATAAAGTGCTTAATTATATTCTACAACAACATATTCAGTGAAAGTGTGGTTCATTCAGTGAAAGTGTGGTTGTTTCACTGAAACTGTGGTTGTTTCACTGTTGTCTATTGCTTCATTATTCTAAACACTGACACTTCTATTGTTTAAATCTACATTTTCGTAAAAAATTGTCGTTTTTAGCCTTTCACAATAATTACGGTATTACACGACAATTTTTTCAAAAAAAAATTAGGGTTAAACGGCAATTTACCCTAATTACCGTTTAACCCTCAAAAAATTCATTAATTGCCGTTTAACACATAAAACATAATTAATTGCCGTTTAACCCCCAAGATTAGGGTTAAACGGCTATTTTCCAAAAAATAAAGGGGTAAACGGCCATTATTGTAAATTGCCGTTTACCCCTTAAAAATTTTCGAAAATTGCCTTTAATCCTTTAATTTCCATTTACAACCTATTTTGCACCTATATATGGATAAACGGCAATTTTAATAAAATTTTAGGGGTCAACGGCAATTAGTGTCAAATTGCCGTTTACACCTTAAACATTTTTCAAAATTGCCTTTACAACCAAAATTAGGGTTTTCAAACATATTTATCAAAATTTGAGGAAAAAAATTAGGGCAACAAAATTACCTGATATCTCTTCACGGCAATTAATTTTTACAAATGCAAAAAATTGTTCACTTGTAGTATGTTGAGATGAAATGAAGGATCCGCAAGTAAAAATGCAATATAAAGTAAAAATGCAATATAAACAACAAAAACATACACTATTCACAAGTCACATGCATCAATGATTAGTACATTCAAGTGATCAATCATGTCTTGTGTAAAAGTCAAAAAAAGGGGTAAAAAACAACCAAACTATATCAATTAGGGTAGAAAAGATACACACTATATCAATTAGGGTACAAAATAATCACCCCTATATAAATTAGGGTATTTTGGGCCCCTATCCCTATATATATATATATATAGATATAAAAGTGAAACTTGGATAAGCGCACCATGGAGTAGGGGTATGCAAAATTTGGTCAAAATCGAAATAATCGATCGAAAAAAATAAATTTCGGTCAGTTTTTTTTTTCAAAAAATATAATTCGGTTAACCGAATTGTAATATCAGCTAAAACGGTTCGGTTTCGGTTTTTCAAAATAAAATTTCGGTTAACCGAAACCGACCGAATTGTTTTTTAAGAAATTTATATATATTAATATAATATAATATAATATAATATAATATATATATATTATAAATTATTTTGTAAGATTTAGGTCTAGTCATCTTCCCCCTTCCTTCCTTACACAGTTGCACTACAGTCTACACCATCGATAGCCGCCGCACCGCTGACTACCGCAAGCAGTAGCATTTTTGGAAATACTCTTTGCAGGAGAAGTGGGTTCTATAACTGTATCCAATCCAAGCGTGGTACTTCGGTTTCCTTCCCCCTTTTTCATAAATCTTCTGTATCTGTATCTATTTTAGTTTCTTCTTTTTTAGCCACATGCTTCAATATTTATTTATTTTTCTTTTTATTATTTGATTAACTAACAAAATTATGTAAGTTTAATTATGGTAAGAACAAATGGAAAGAATGTGTGTTACAAGTGTGTACAAGGTGTTAATTGATTCTGTGCAAAAAAGTGTGTACAAGTGTGTACTGTAGAAGTTGTCCATTGATGTGGCAGCTCTTCTAAATTGGTGTTGTGCTCATATTTCATTAGATGTCAAACTCACAAGAAGAAGCATTTGGGAGTAACGCTATTCAAATGGGACAACCTCCACCCATTATGCATGTAGATGGAGGTCATGGAGTTTTAGTTGATGAACAATCACAATCAGTATCAGCTGCACCACAACGGAAGAAGATGAGACCAAGATCTGTGGTGTGGGATCACTTTGAGAAAATTTTTGATGAGGAAGGAAGGTACATATCGGCTAAGTGTAATTACTGTGGGCATGAGTACGCTGATCATTCAAAAAAAAATGGTACTTCATCACTTGCTGTGTAAAAACATTTTGCTGTGATTGCATCTATGCAATGCTTTAATTTAATGTGATGTAATATATATGTGATGAACTGATGATATATGTTTTTAACATTTTGCTATGATGAATTGATGATATATGTTTTTTCTTAACTTTTTGGAAGCAATATTTTTGGAATATATTCACAAAAATTCGGTTAATGGTCGGTTAACCGAAACCGACCAATGTTATATCGGTCGGTTAATTAGGTTATGGACCGAAATTCGGTCGGTTCGATTAATTTATAGAAAACGGTCGACCGAACCGACCAATGCACACCCCTACCACGGAGATTTAATTTTCAAATTCTTCTCACTTTATCTCTCTAATTGTAAAACTCTTTTTTTGTTAAACAAAATTGTAAACTTTTATCTTATATGGAGAAGAAATGTATTGTTTGTGGGGCAGTTTGGGAGAAAGAAAGTGAGGTTGTGCTTTTCCTTCAACTTCAAGCCTCACTATACAGCTGTTTAATTTTATTAATTTATTTATCTACTTTAATGTTGTGTGCTATATGTATTCTCTAATTATTGTATGACACGTGGAGAAATAACAATTGCATGACACACGTGCTTCTCTTCATTTCTCCAATCCTAAATAACCAAGACAGCATACCCAGTTTCTTTTTAAATAACTATTATTTATTATCAAATGTAAAAAAATTGATCTAAAATCACATTTTATTCTATTAAAATAATTAAATATATTAATATCTACGATGATAATATCAAACAAAGAAACAAAACAGAGGAAAAAAAAAGGAGAGAGAAAGAAACTACCAAATCTCACGATATGTTGATCTTTGTCTTATTCATGTTTAACTTTATAATTTTACCGTAACATAATCATGACAAATTTAATATCAAACAGTTGAAAATTCTTTTTTTCAAACAAATACATCCAACAAAACGAAAATTATGATAATCTTAACGTTGTCGTGTGCGCGTTTAAGTTCATCATTAATAAGATGATCATACAATAAATATGCAGTAATAAAATAAAATAGAGAAAATATTAAAGTGTTAGTTAATTTAAAAGAATCTTGAATTGGTAATATACAGGTGAGAAATTAATTAATCCACACGCAGACAGAGAGACAGCCAAAGCCATCTCCATCAATTCCATTCACTCACCACTCTTACTCCCCATCAGCTCACTATCTTCACAGAAATACAGTTATGGCTTTCCCAATCGCTATTTCCCATTTTGCCCCTCTCTCTCTCCTCTATTTACTTCTCTTCCTCTCTCTCTCCCCCTCCTCCATTTCCTCCTCCTCCATCAACATCACCCACCTCCTCTCCTCCTTCCCCGATCTCTCCGATTTCAACGCCCTTCTCACCACCACCGGCGTCGCCGCCGATCTCACCCCCCGCACCTCGCTCACCATCCTCGCCGTCCCCAATGCCTTTCTCCGATCCGCCTCCGCCTCCATCCACCCTTCCTCCACCAACGTCGCCGACGTCCTCCGCTACCACGTCCTCCTCGAATATCTCTCCCTCTCCGACCTCCGCCTCATTCCCCCCACCGGAAAACTCGTCACCACGCTCTATCAGACTACAGGTCGCGCCTCCTCTAATTCCGGCACCGTTAACATCACCGTCGACTCCTCCGAGATCGTCACCTTCCACTCACCTACCTCCAACGCCACTCTGCTGTCGCTGATCAAAACCCTGCCGTACAACATTTCGATTCTGTCGCTTAATTCGTTACTGGTTCCTTACAATCCCGATCTAATGGCGTCGGAAACTCGGCCGCCTCTAGGGCTGAACATCACGACGACGCTGATCGACGGCCACGATTTCAATGTGGCCGCGTCGATGCTCGCCGCGTCAGGGGTAGTTTCGGAATTCGAAGCCGACGAAGGTGGCGCCGGAATCACACTGTTTGTCCCCACCGACGAAGCGTTCGCGGATCTGCCGCCGTCGGTCAGATTTCAGTCTCTACCGGCCGACAAAAAAGCCGTCGTGCTGAGATTCCACGTTCTCCATTCATACTATCCGTTAGGCTCGTTGGAGTCGATTGTGAACCCGGTTCAACCCACATTGGCCACTGAACAAAACGGGGCGGGTAGTTTTACCCTCAACATTTCCCGGGTTAACGGGTCGGTCGGGATTGATACGGGCATAGTACAAGCTTCAGTAACCCAAACGGTTTTCGATCAAAACCCGGTGGCGATTTTCGGTGTGTCCGAGGTCTTACTGCCGCGAGAATTCTTTGGGAGGAATCCAATAGAATTGGAGAAGCCTGACGGCGGCGGAGTGATGGGTGGCGCTCAGCCGCCGGATATTGCGCTCTCGCCTGAGAATTACGGGCAGCCGAGTCATCTGTCTTCGCCGCCGGGGACCGGAGTGGCGGCAGATGTGAGTGTGGGAATTTTGAGCATAATTTTGGGTTTTTGGTGTACAGTGATTTGTCATTATTTTTTAAATTAGCTTTGAAATTGATTGATTTGGAGTTGTATCATTACATTCCTATACGAAGAATGCAATATGATGCTTACAAAATCAGCCATCGTCTAAGATTCTTGATTTTGATCGAGAGAGATTCTTGAAACTTGTGTTAAATTGGCAGTTTAAAAAACCAGTTGTGGAATTGAAAATTTGTGGATAATATAGTGTACGTAATAAAATCAGATTTTGGTGTATAAATTCTTTAGTTATTAATGAGGAAATCCAGTAGTGGTACCGTTTATCTTCATGTTGCAGAAAAATCTGTGGGGTTGCTGATGTGTGTGGTAAGTATAAAGAATTGGCCTCACTTCTCTCTCAAATTTATTCATCATTTTCTTTTTACCAATCAAAATTCACCCATTTTTTGCAATTTTCTATTTTATTATTGCTTACCATTTACTGTTTTATGACACAAAGTCCGTAACACCATCTCACACAGATATGTGGGATGAAATCTCATCTAATTATTACATTTTATTATTAAATTAAAATACAATATATATTTGGATTCTCGATCGAGCTAGATTAGAGAGACGAAGACGGAGTTTTTTTTTTTTTTTAACTCTTCTACTATTGGTTTCTTATGATGAAGATGTTGATGAGGTACAAACTAAGAGAACACTAAAAGGTGCTATCTACATAAATGGTCTATGATTATCTCATCTTTAATCGTTATTAAAAGAGAAATCAAGTTTTACACGTTTCAATTTATGGTTAAATATATTTCCACCTAAATTGAATTAATTTTAATTATATACTTGTCATTAATTTATCTATTTATGAATTTTTATGATTATACTAGGTTAACATTTAATTTAAATGAAAACTCCTATTTCCATAACATCCTTCTCATTTATTACATTTCAGTAATGATAATAATTGTTATTAAAATCTATAGATACATATATAAAATATTATATATTAACTATTCATGAAATTTATGCAGCAAATCATTTGAGATTAATCCTAACCCAATTCTAGAAGGTTTTTTTGGTTCCAACTAGACCTATATTTTAATTTGACGTTATATTTGATTGGTTATAATTTATGTCATCTTTATAGTTAAAGTATTGTAATTATTTTAAAATATTAGATGAAACATTAAAGTGAAATAAAAATCTTATTTGCTTTTGATCATTATTGAACCATTTTTCCCATGATAATGATATCAAGGATAAAAATTTCAAAAAATTTCAATGAAATTTCTGTAAAATTAAGGTAACGAAATCGAAAATTTCATCCTCAAATGATACTTATAAACGATTTTTTTTAATTTTGCATTTTAACGTAGATTAAACTTTATTATATAGCACAACCGACAAAATATACCAACCATTATCCATCCACTAACCAAAAAAGGTGGACTGAGTGGAACCCAACCCAAGGTTTTTTCTTAAAAACAGCCCAGCGTTTTTGGGCCATTAACACCCATATGAAGCCCATGTTTATCCATTTAACTAAACCAGCTGAAATGGAATAAAGTGAATGCTCATTACGTATTAAATGATTACATACCAAATTAGCGGTCACGATTTCAGCATTTTGTGTAGGGGCGGCAGCCAATTGTATGTGAAACGTTAAGGTCACGCGCCACTCTCTCTCTCTCGCACTTTGACCGTTCCGTTAACATTGACTTTACAAGGTTACATTCAACAAACTTCTACAATCCAACCTTTTAATAAAAAAAATTATTTCTCTTTCCTCCATATATACATTTTATAACACAATTCAATCTCTACAATTTTTACATTTTATCAATAATATCAATCAAACCTATAATAATTATTAATTTAATGATTTAATAATTATATATATATATATATTTTTTTTTTTATAATCAATTTTTTATTATTTAGATTATGTACGAAATATATTAAATTATATGATATTTCAAATTCATAATTAAAAATAAATATGACCAACTTAAAATAAGTTACAATTTTAATAACAAAAATAAAATTACAAGAATTGAAATACATAATTATTGTTACATAAGTCGAGCTGTAAATTGATAAGTAAATAAAAAAAACGTAGAAGATGAAAATTGCATCTTTAATTATTGGTGCTGAATTTTTGCCATATAAGTTCAATCAAGTCGTTTTTTAGAGTGGTGTGAACTTCTCTGTTGCGAAGTTACTCCCTATTGATCATATAAGCAGATAGACTTGTAATGCGTTCAGTAAAGTATTGAAAATTTTGATCATCGTCTATTGGATTATAGATAAGAAATTCTGTAGGATCATAATAAGTTTGGCACGTCTCTCGTTCATCTTCAACTATCATGTTGTGTATGATGATACAAACCATCATAATTTTTGCCATCAAATTTTTATCCCAAACAAGACGGGGGCGTCGAATAAATGCAAAATGAGCTTGTAGAACTCCAAATGCTCGCTAGACATCTTTTTGTACTGTCTCTTGGTATTGAGCAAACAACTTGTGTTTTTTGATTACTGGAGAAGTAATTGACTTAACAAATGCAGCTCATGAAGGATATATTCCATCAGTTAGATAATATGCCATATTGCACTCCCTACCATTCACGACATAACTAACCTTTGGTGCTCGACCTTCCAAAACATCATTAAAAATTAGAGATCGGTGGAATATGTTAATATTATTGAGTGAACCTAGTGTTCCAAAGAAAGCATGTCATATCCATAAGTCGTATGATGCAACAGCTTCCAAAATGATTGTTGGTTTTCCACTTCTCCCTCTATATTGTCCCACCCATGTAGTGGGACAATTTTTTCATTCCCAATGCATGCAGTCAATACTGCCTATCATGCCCTCCACATTGTTCTCCGACATGGAGTAGTCTTGTCAAATCTTGTTCATTAGGCTTTTTAAGTTACTCGTCACCGAAGTAAGAAATGACGCATTCTACGAAATTCATGAGAGATTGTCTTGTCATAGCTGCACTAATTCACAAGTATTCATCAACAGTATTTGTTGATGTCTCATATGCCAACACTCTCATAGCTCCAGTACATTTTTGTAATGGGGAAAGATCTTATCTACAAGTGACATTAGGCCTCTGTTGAAAATACGCTGTAACAGCCCCCATGATACGGAGGAATACTGATTTTCGCATGCGAAATCTACGTTGGAAGATCTCAGGAGGATACGTTGGGTTGTCAACAAAATAGTCGTTCATCAAACGTTCATGACCAAGCTCGTGTTGCCTTTCACAATACCTTCTTGTAGCTCTAGGAGTGGGATCTTCGTTCAAATTAAGATTGTTTAAGAGTAGATCCTCGGCGTTGCGATCTACGTGATGATTCTGATGAGCAACATGGTTTTGTCATTCATCAAATGCAGTAAAGGAAGGATCGAAACTTAAATAGTTATCTAGTGATTGATTTTAATTGTGACACATTTTGGAAAGTGGAATGAGTAAAACTACTAAATATGAAAATTTTCTTCTAAGATGATTGAGATGATAAGAGAATATGAAGAGATATATATAGATAGTGATCAAAAATAACAAACAAGTGCCACCAATCAATAATCCACTATCACATGTTTTTTCCATCCATTATTCACTATCAATAATTCACTACACGTCTTCTGCAAAGTGATAATTCACATGGTGCAAAGTGACAAGTGCATGTGATAAAGTGAATAAGTACTAATTAGAATAAAAATTACAATTCGATTTAACAAAAATAACACTAATAAAAGGATTACAAGACAATATTAAAACACATGACATCAAATAAAAAAAACTTACAAGATAATACTAAAACACATGCCATCACATAAAAAAAAACTTACAAGATAATCCTAAAACACTACTTAAATAATGTCAAGAGATGACGTTTCATCTCTTCTTCATTTTGGGATAAGTGATCATTGGCCAACAAAGCCATTAAAAGAGAGTGTTTCATCTTCATTTATTCTATTTCCACTTTCTCTCTTCCCAGTGTGTTGAACTTCACTATCTTTAATGAGTCTTAATGCACGAAGTTCTGCAACAACCTCAGATGAAGACTCTGATGCCTTATCTTTTTCTTTCTTCTTTTTCGCTTGATCTCTACCTGTAGGACGTGAAATAGCTGAACCACCACTGTCTGGAGTTTCTACATTAGTGGGACTGAAATATTCACTATTTTCACTGGTCCTGGTTCTCTTTGTACTGCCACCACTTTTTTCGTTACCATCTTCATCGTAAGCATGACTTCTTGAACCTTGATTAAATTTTATTTCCCACTTGAGAATTTTACTCATAACTTTATTAAATACATACAAATCGGTGAACTTACCATTGTATAATTAATGGGCTTCTTTCTCCACATCGTGTTGGCTTATACCACTTCTTACTTGACGATGTACTTCAATGTTAGCAGCAATCCACTTTTGGGCATTTTTATTAAGTCGTGTGAAATGACCTTTTAGTGATTCTATATTTATTTCATTTATTTCTCTTGAATCTTCTCTTCGAACTTCTTCATACATCTTATGGATTTTCCCCCAAAACGAGCCAATCCTTTGAAATCTACCCTAATTTTTATCTTCGCTAACGAAGATCCAAGATGATATTAGAGCCACATCTTCTTTCACATTTCAAGTACTTTTGGCCACCCTTTCATTTGTATTCTGAAACAAATTGCGAGAGATATTTTACGATGGTTGAGCTTACTCAAAGGTAGGAATTTGATTTAGATTCGGAGATAATGGAGGAGTTTGAGAAAATTTCAGGCTTTGATAGTTTTCGGTGTTAAAAAGTCTTCGGTGTTAAAAAAAGATTGAAAATTTGAATAGTTTTGGGAGTTTGGATAATCCGAATTGTTTGAAAAAAAAAATTGGGTTGCTTGGATCCATAATAGAAATTAGGAGAAATAGTAAAATATGATATAAATTATGAGAGATTAGATAAGATAGTACACAAAAGAGATAATTTGAGATTGTGATTCAAAATGTATCAATAGTACACAAAAGAGATAATTTGAAATTGTGATTCAAAATGTATCAATATTAGTCTCTGTCTATAGAGAAAAAAAATTCATGAATTTTGGTATTTTTTTTATAGATAATTGAGTGTATAAAAGATATAAACGAAATTAGACGAATAAATTATAAAATGCCATGTGGCAATATTTTGGCTCTAGGAGTGACCTTGAAATTGGTGTACAAACCAGGTGGTAATTCACCTCGATTGTGCAACCTTAAGCTATCTTTTAATATTTTTTTAAATATTTAAATATTCACAAACGGGTCACATGCCCTCCTGATAAAGATGGTCTTAGGGTTGTCTTTGTCGTAATCCACTAATCAGTTAGTATATGTTTGTTTTGAGTTTCACTAATTCGGATCTGAGATTTTAGATTTGGGATTTTAAAATCCAAATCCTTGTTTGTTTGAGGATTTTTGTTAAGAATTATCAAATCTACCAAAAACTTATTCTATTACCATTATATCAACTTATAACCTATCAACATAACAAATTAATCATTACTATTACATCAACTAACAATATAATATTACACATATATACTTTTTCCAGCATTGGTTTGACATCTACAGTAATAATCATATCTATAAAATCTCATAACAAACACATATTTTAAATATTCACTTTTATTTACAAATCCTAAGATTTTAAAATTGGATTTCTCCAATTCTACATAAACCCAAAACAAAGCATATTCTTATTGACTCAGATTTAAAAAATTATTGTCTTCTCTAATTATTATTACATCTCATGTCCACCCAATTCATTTGTGTACAAACTAGGATGTGGTTTGTGTGCACTGAACATTAGGAATGGCGATAAAATTAGTAGACATTGGCTTTCCTCTTAATTTGATGGGAAACAATTGTAGATCTTCACTCAGTCCCCTGTTTTTATAATCAAACACATTCTCTCTCTAAACTTCACCTTTCTTTTGCCGCTTACATTACAAATTCAGTCTTTCTGTTACTAGAATTAATAATGGGGAATGGAGTAGGGCAGATGACGATGTGTTTCACTGGAGCGGCACAGATGGACGATGTTGCGCCGCGGCGGAGGAGGGATATGGCGGCTTCTATGCTTTTCTCCGACGATCTGGGCCATTCGTTCTGTTATGTCCGACCCGAATTAACCCACCTTTCGTCATCAAAAGTCCTTTCGGAAACCGATCAGCACCCAGCGACGACGTTTAAGTCTATTTCGGGCGCCGCTGTCAGCGCCAACACCGCCGCGCCTCTCTCGACAGTCGTACTCGACCTACATTCCTATAACGCCATAGACCGCGCCTCCGTCTTCGAGGCCTCCACCACTTTTTCTTCCATTCCTCTCCAGCCCATTCCAATAAATTCATCCGTGCACTCCGGCCCGCTGTTCAATTCGGGCCTGGTTCGGAGCTCCGACTCGTTGGAGAGGGGGTTCATGTCGGGCCCTTTCAATCGCGGGATGTTTTCCGGGCCTCTCGAAAAGAGCTCTTTCGATCAGTTCCAGAGAAGCTACTCGCATGGGGGATCCTCGTTTTCGCCCACATCGAGGAAAGGGTCGTTAGTTCGGGCCCTTTGGCGGGCCTTGTCGAAGGGGATTTATAGAGGCCAAAACTCCACGGTTGCGCCGATTAAAGGCGGGGTTGCAATCAAAGAAAGCGATTGGATGATAAATTCAGAGAAGATGAACGAACTGACAGTTTATAGCAGTGAGTTTAGTTTAGACGATGATGATCCAATGGTAAATCAGAATGTGCAGTGGGCTCAAGGCAAAGCTGGAGAGGATCGAGTTCATGTCGTCATCTCCGAGGATGACGGTTGGGTTTTTGTCGGAATTTACGATGGATTCAACGGCCCCGATGCACCGGATTACTTGCTCTCCAATCTCTATCCACTTGTTCATAAGGAGCTCAAAGCTTTGGTTTGGGATGAAAATCTTGCATCAGACAACACATTAGTTTCCAATTCTCTTGCTGATATTGAAAACACGAGCTTGAAGGAAGATGAACCCGAAGATAGTTGCCCTAGATGTGTAGACCAAGTGAGCAATTCTTGTACAAATAGTGATACAAATAACAACTTATTGCAGAGAAGAAAGAGAGGAAGGAAGTATCGAGGAGCGGCAAAAAGATGGGAGGAGAATCAGAGGAGATGGAGGTGTGAATGGGAGAAGGAAAGACTGGAACTTGATCGAAGGTTAAAAGAGCAGTTCAATGGTAACATGTGTAATGGATCAGAGAGGACTAATCATCGTGGTGTGCTAAAAGCACTTTCACAAGCATTGAAGAAAACCGAAGAGGGCTTTTTGGTCCTTGCTGATAAGATGGTAATGGAGAATCCAGAGTTGGCTTTGATGGGGTCTTGTGTTCTTGTAATGCTGATGAGAGGAGAGGATGTGTATGTGATGAATGTAGGCGATAGTCGAGCTGTTTTGGCTCAGACGAAAGAGCCTGATCTTTGGAGCCATGCTTTGGATAGGATCAATGAAGAAACTCCATATGATCTTGAAGCTTTTGAAGGCTGTTTTTTACCTAGTTTTAGTGCTATTCAGCTCTCCATGGATCATACAACCTTCATAAAGGAGGTAAAGTTGTATGCATTGCATAACTTTCTTGATCAAGTGTTCTTGGATTCATATTGTTGATTGATTGTTTATTGGATGCTATTTGCTCTTCAGGAAGTCGTGAGAATAAAAAACGAGCATCCAGATGACGTCTCTGCAGTGATCAATGACCGAGTAAAGGGTTCACTAAAGGTGACTCGAGCTCTTGGTGCTGGCTTTCTAAAACAGGTTAGGCTTTTTTTGTGCGTAGATAAAGAAAATGGTATCATTGAGAAAAGAACTTTTAAGCTTGTTTGAGGCAGGGTAAAAGGGCTTATTTGTATTCCATATCTTGAAGAATATGTTTCATTTATACACGATGAAGCATTAAGCATTCACGATTATGATATATTCAACTTATCGTGCCATTCTAGTTCTAGTAGATAGTTAGAAAAACGTATGTATAAATGATAGTAAATAAACTCGAGTAGTCTTGTTTATGCAGCCTAAGTGGAACAATGCACTTCTAGAGATGTTCAGAATCGAGTACATTGGAGCCTCACCATACATAAACTGTGTACCATCACTATACCATCATAGATTAGGGCCAAGAGATAGGTTCCTCGTACTATCATCTGGTGGACTCTACCAATTCTTCACTAACCAAGAAGCTGTGTCTGAAGTTGAGCTATTCGTCTCTTTGTCGCCTGAAGGAGATCCAGCTCAGCATCTGGTCGAGGAGTTGCTCTTCCGTGCAGCTAAAAGAGCCGGTATGTCTTCATTTGGTACTAGGATTGTATTGACTTTGTCTACCGATATGAAGTGTTGAAATGTGCTCGTTTTGTCTCCATTTTCAGGCATGGACTTTCATGAACTGCTTGAGGTACCGGTAGGTGATCGAAGACGATACCATGATGATGTTTCGATCATCGTTGTTTCATTGGAGGGAAGAATATGGAGATCCTCTGCATAGTTAGGGATAGTAAGACGTAGATTAATGATGTTCTTCACATGAAGTTACCATACTCCCATTTTTGTTCGTATTTCTTGATGAATTTAGGAAGTTCGAGGGGCTAGGATTGTTATCCTCCAAATTAGATAGACGTATGTTTTGACACTGAGTTATAGAAAAAAGAAATAAAAAGTTATTAGGATTTAGGAACTTACATTGATTGTCACATTATTTTTTTCCCCTAATAAATGATACCTTAAGGAACCAACTATTTTGTTGATAAAGTTATATTTCTTTTAGTTTGAGTTCTGTTGTAATTCAATCAAAAAAATGTTTGATTATCTATTACCTTTTACAAAATATAAATTACCAAATATATTTCTATTAAAGATTGATTACCAAATATATTTCTATCAAAAATTATCATTTAAGGTTATAATAGTAATTTAAGATTTTTATACTTAAATAATTTTATATTATATTAGAATCCTAACTAATTCAAAATCTTATAGAATCTTAATATAATTAGAACTTTAATATAAAAGTGTTAAATATAAAGTATTTGTATTATTTTCTTTTTTTAATTTGAATTGATCTCTACGTGCAACTCACGTGATCTAAAACTCGTACTTAATAAATCTCCATGTGATTATATATACATCTATACATGTATCATTGAATAGTGTTATAATAGTAGAAGCTTTAGACCTGATAAGTTTTGAAGCCTATCAAATCCAATCCTTTTGATCTCAAGCTCACACTTAATTAACCTTGAGTTCAATTCGAGTTTTTATGGACACTGTCATTAATATTGCACAAAAATTCAAAGAAGTTACACTCTAGATTTCAATTTAGATTAATGATACGAAAAGGCTGTAATAATGACTAGTGAACTGCTGTTGTGGTCACCTAAAATGATATCTATTCCACGCTTTTATTTACTCCATAGGTTTTGAAATTATAAACTCATAGTTTTAATGCACAATAAATGCTGTTACATTGAAAACACATCAAATTTAGTTTTTTTTTTTTTTTTGTCAGTAGAGAAGAAGACTTTCCCAAAACTGATCGTAGATTCCAGATGGAATAAAATGTAAATTGAGAAATGTGTCAAAGTGACAGATAATCGTAAAAGAAAATCAACATGATTCAATTCTTGAAATGTGACTTGGTTAGTATTTCATTTGTTATTTGATCAAATATATTAAATATTTTTTTATTATTTTCTAATCCACATATTTTGTTTTTAAAATAAAATAATTATATATTATAACCATATAATATACACGAATTCTATATTTGTTCTTTTAATGTGAGCACAAAATTTTAATTAGAGGCTAAAATAACAAGTGATTATAAAAAGAGGACGAAACTTGCGATCATCCTATAATTAGGGGACCAAATCACAAATATGATGATTATTTCTGCATTTTGCTTTCAAACACGGACTTACTTCAGAATTTCGTCCATGGCGTCATACCTGTAATACCAAGTGAAAGCAACAAATTTGAACTCTCATCAAAACCCCGATTTTGACAAAATGCTGGAAACAGATAAAGAACCCGTACTTCACCAAAACCCTAAATGGAAATCCTCCATAGTTTGTTGTTTGGTTTCTCTCGTCTCTGTCATTTTTACCCAATTCACACTCTCTCTCCTCCCTCTCTTCCTCCCTACCTTACCCTTCATCTCTCTTCTTCCCCTTTCAGGTTTTAATTCTTTCTCTAACTTTTTTGGATTCTGTAAATATTTATGTATAAGCGTTAAATTTCAACCTCTACAGTTTCATTATCAAAGATATTTTTTTGTATTTATTTATGTTTTCTTTCATCAATTGCAGCTGTGTTGCTGGTAATAGTGATGCGTTTGGGGAGATTCTGTAAAAGGGTTGCTGGTGTGAGAGCGTCAGCCCCAGCTTATGTTTTCTTTAGCATTATTTTCATCTGGGCTATTTACATTTATGTGGTTCGCCAAGGTACCTGTTGATCCTTCAACTCAGTTTGCTGTGATTTAATATCTTGTGATATTTCATAATTTAGTCGTCAAATATGTGTGAAAAAAATTAAGTATGCAGGATCACATTATTGTTTGGATTCTTAGTTTGATCATGTTTCAATGCGATTAGTGGGTGAATTATAGCTTAAATAGAACTGCAGTTTTTAAACTTCCATAGTCGTCTGTACATTAGAATTCCAATTTAGCAGTATACCATTGAGCCAGCTAGATATGATGGTAGTTGGAAGATGCTTATACAGTACTATCTTTCAGAAATTAACAAATGTAATAACCTATAGGATTATGTGTTTCCGGCTGGTAATGCTATTGTTTGATTTTGCAGCTACGTCATCTTTGTTTGACATTGTATTTAATACAGAGATCACAATGGTGGTAGTTGGCCTATGTAGGTCAGTTGCTTCTTGTCAAGGTTTCATGCGTACATATATGTCCTAGAGCGATGCTATAACATTTCATGTTTTTTTTATGGATCTTACTGGTCATCACATCATACTATCCATATTCTGTCTGACAGTATACTATTGGTTGCAGTATTATTTTGTTGGATCCAGGCTTTGTAGTCCATCATCATTCTTCTTGTGGTGACCTATCTGTCAAAAGTCCTCCCCATGACATTGAAGCACGGGAAGAGGTTCTACAAGTTCATTAGTTGTTTGATTATGCTAGCATAGCTTCTATGATAATATATTTTCTCTTGTAGAAGTCAAAAGTTTTGACTACTGTTGTACATCAGGAGTTACTTGCTGAAGAAGTAAGACTATGTTTGTTCTGGACTTAAGGTGGCTTTTGCAAGTTTGGATTTGAGATTTAGGAGGATTTTGTAAGTGGATTTTTAAAATCTTGTGTTTGTTTTGGGATTTTGTAGAGTAGGATTATAGTTAAGACGTCATTTTCATCTTGAGAATTATAGAAAAAGTATATGTTGTTTGTTGGGATTTGTAGAAAAAATTGAAAAAGTAGATGTTTTTATTGGGAATTGTAAAAAAAGTAGGAAAAGTAGGGTAGGATTGTAGGATTGAACTCATCCAAAATTCGGATGTGCCAAGTCCAGTCCAAACATCCCCTAAGATACTTGTCAATGGAAATAACTATAATGCCATTTATCAATCGCACTCAGTAAATTTGTCAAGCAGTACTTGGACTTGACTCTTTCTGTAAACATAGAAGTCTAACATGATCTAAACATTCAGGGTATGACATGTAACCAGGCTATGTGATATTATCCGAAATTCGACTAGTAACATTTGACTCAATGTACTCTTTAAGTTCTTGACTCATATGCAGCTTCTTATTTCTAACTGGGGTGCAGACAGGGTATTACTAACATTTCTCAACTTCGGCACTGAACGTAGCTACTTAGTCACCCCCCCCCCCCAAATCCTGCATTCTGTTTGTGGTTGATTTCTTCGAAGGAGGACTTGAATCATGTAGAGATTGCAAAACTGAAGCAAATGTTGTCTTTTCAAAGGAAGGTGTATGCATGAATTCATACTGGGATTATCTTAAGGACTAATGAAAAAGTGTATACCACTATATGACGTAGTTGGTCCCTAGAAAATGATTTGGGGAAAAAAAGAGCAAGAGTAGCAAATTGAGCTTTAAGAGCAAAATTAAGTTACTAGTTTAGATTCATGTTTCTCTACTGAACATGCTCCAGTGGAGAAAGTGTATATTATGCTTCAAATGTATTCTTTTCTTGATACATAAGTGAAAATATATAGATTCTGCTTGATTTCTTTTTGCATGCATTTCCTTGTGAATTGTAAATTATATGTTTTTTTCTAGGTTTTTATGAGACACAGGAGGGTAAGGTATTGCAGGCACTGCACGAATTATGTTATGGGATTTGACCACCATTGTCCTGCTTTCGGGAACTGCATAGGTACTTATGTGCATAGTCTACTCTTTTCTTGAAGATGAAACTGTTAGTCAAGTCTTGATACCTGAACTATTCATACTATTATCTGTTCATTTAAGAGGTATCATTAAGAAGTGTATGTGTATGGTTGCTATGCAGGTCAAAGAAACCATGCTCTCTTTTTAGTGCTCCTTGTTGGTTTTGCAATATCTGAGGCATCTTATGTAGTGTCTGCTTTTCAATGTGAGTTTAAACCAGCTTTCTTGGCTTTTTACTTTTTCCAATACAGAATATTCACAATAAATGTAAGGAAAAAGTAGATATAGATGCTGCATTAGGATTTAGCAGGGTCAGGTGAAGCAGAATCACTAAGATTTTAAATGTCACTATACTTGAGGAAGTCATGAGAAACTATTTTAAGTGTAGTTGAGTCTCACTGTCATATGGATGAGTTGAGTTCTTCTAAAACAGACCTCTCTCTGCTTAAAGCATATACTCTGTTTTTTCTTGTAAACCAAAGGAAAAAATATTTCCTAGTTTAGAAATATGAGTAGATCATATACACGAAATTCAACTTCTGTGCAACTATATAATTCTAATTATTTTTGATTTAATACGGCTACAGAGATTCATCAACATGAGCATTTTTGTTATACTTGTACAGATGTCTAGATTGATCTGTTATCTACATGCATTTACATATCTAGACGTTTAGATAAATACTTATACATAATAAAATTTATATAAATTAGAAACCGATTTAGGAGCACTGCATGTCCTATATATAACCTTTTTTTTTCATATCCAATGTCCAAGTTGCGTGTGTCTATGTTTTCATAGATGGTAATTCATATTGACAAAAATGATCGAGGAGGTGTCTGAGTAGGTATTGGTTTCACCAGGGTGTTATTGTCGTTGGAGTGAGTATAGATTAGCCTGGAATGAGTAATTTTTTAGAGTTAGCCAATGCTGAAGAACTTCAAGCTGTAACATAATTGAATGCAACATCAATGCACTATTATGCTGTTAATAATGTAAATGCATTGTTAAAGTGAGTGGGCAATATATTTACGATGTATAATATTATATTATATGAATTGTGGAAATATGAAGCAAGCCGTGGAATAAATCTTAATGTCACGAATATTTGGATTAAAATAATTGTCCTTGTTTCTTTATCTGTTTTGTCCTTTTCTGCTCAATGATCTTACTCAGTTTCTTTAATCCTCTGGGGCTCCAGTCACAGCTAAGTTTCAAATCTCAAAAGAAGTTGGAGAGGAGGTATATACTATATTTCTCCACCTCCTGCTCATCGATGCACTGATTACCATAATGTCGTATTTCATTTTGCCACATTCGTTGAACAACTGGTTTTTTTTTGTCAAAGTTAAATTATATTAACTCGTGTTGTCGATTGTGGTTGAATTTTGCCAGGCTATTACTTTCAGGAATTTGGTCCTTGGTACAATGTTGTTTTGTCTAATTCAAGTTCTTTGGCAGGTAAAACCCTGCAAACCATACCCCCCTCCCCCACCCACATGATAGTTGAGTTACAATTTCAGTAAGATTATAAAACTGATGTTGTTTTTTCATTCTGTTCAATTTTTCTCTACTTGTAGGTGGTTTTCATAGTGTGGCATGTCTATTGTGCATGCTTCAACATCAAAACTGATGAATGGGTAAGCTTATTATATGCTAAAGCAATGAGATGAGGCTTTTATGGACTAGTATGCCTGACCGTGACATCTCATATTATGTGATTTATCAAATTTTATCTTTTATAAAAAATTCCATTTCCCACAGATAGACAGAAGAACATGGTTAAGGCTAGTTTACTATACAAACTCAATGGGACATCTGGATTTAACTGCTCATAAGTTCAGTGCATGTAATGTTGGCTGAGCAATGCAACTTATGAGTAGAACTCTGGATTAAAACAAATTTTATTCAGAAGATATGTTTTGCTTCATTTGAGAAATGGACAATGTGTATTTTGCCTTCAAATTTCCAAATTCATTTGTTGTAGGCTCAGTTGCAAGCACCGTCTAACTTTATCTGGTCAAGAAAACTACATGATGTCAGGGAAAGTTATAAATACATGTTGACACTAAATTCAACTAGATGAGGGTTAAGATTTTATACTCATCATCATCATTAAGCCCATTTCTGCAACTTGCTGGGTTGGCTACCTGATTTTGGTTTTTCAAGTCACACGATCTTCCCACGTACCATCTTCCCACATACCATCTTCCTTACTTGCCTTTATCCAAGTTTCCTAATCCTCTATAAGTGCTCCACCTAGAGAACTTCCAATCCTTTCATTTCCTTATCTAAAGATTTTATGGCAATAGGTTGATGATCTTTGGATTGCTAAAGTAGGTTGCAGTTAGTTTTGCTCGGTTGCTTTATTGTTACATGACAATTATTAGTACATAGGTTGTCTACATTATTACAGAGTTTCCATGTGTGATGTTGAGAATAAAATGTCTACCTTAAATAGTTGATTGGGACAATATTTGCAGATAAACTGGAAAAATTATCCAGAATTTCAGATGAAGTCCACCCCTGATGCTGGTAATGTATTGAAATCTCATTTTTCAGAGTACGCATGCTTCATTTTAATTAGTAATTCGTAAAGAGCTTCTATTGTACAGGCGATCCTCAGAATGGCTTACGATTTATAAACCCTTATGACAAAGGAATTTTAGGGAACCTGAAGGAGTTTCTTTCTGCAAAAGGATAATTTTCTTGCACAAGCATTTGCAAGTTACTACAAGAGCATTGATATGTTATGCTTAAATCAAATCGATGGTTTTTGAAGTTGCAATCGAACAACATGGTCTGGGAGACGCTGAATTCAAGGAGGCCGATTGCTCAAAAAGTAAAGCAGATAAATCACAAATTTGCATTTTTCGAGCATGATCATTTCTTACGAGGTTCATTTGTGGAAGCACAACCAGGAAGCTATGTAAATCTGGTAAAAACTTCTAACTTCTCTGTTAGTCTGTCTTTTGCTTGTAGAAAAATATATGCCACTTGTGACGAAATGAATACACATGTTATCTATCCTCTCCAAAACTAAATCACTATCAACACATGCTAGCACACCAGTACTAGCTGTTTGTTTATGGAGTCATATTAAAATGTCAAACTGTTGTTGGATTATAGAGATCGACGTGTCTCACCATCGGTTTCTTGAGCCAGCATCGTTTGATAGAACCAACTATCGGATAATGAAAGAGTGGTGTTCTTTAAAAGTCGACAAGGATCTAGTTAAGAGTTGTTTTCATGAAGGAAGCTGAAGGTTCTAAAGCAGATACACTTGGGAGTTTCTTGAGAGGAATCATTCAAGATTGATATGACAATCTTGTTTTTTAGCTATCTTTAATGTTTGAGTTGAACCCCATCTTGACATTGACAAGGACAATTGTAATTTTGTTGGAAGATAGTATTTAGGAAGATATTTTTCAAAAATGGGGGGTCTCCAAACCCATTCATTGTACTCAACTGACATTGATTCCTCAAGTCTTTTATGATTTCTCCCATCCACCAAAAATTTCACATCAAATTCCAGATTTCTGTTGACGTGGTGTTGTCTTTTCACTTAATAATAGACTATATTTTTATAGACTTTTATATTTGATGAAATACTCCATCACTCAATCCATGGATTGGAGTTAGGATGACCAACTTTTAGAAGCAATACTTTATATATAATATATATAGAGAGAGAGAGAGAGTTTGGTGGCTAAAATACAGCAATTCATATAAGAGATTATTTTTCTATCATAAAAAAACTTTTTGTTATTTTTCTTTCATAAAATCAAGAAAATAGATAAAATTATACATATGACAAAAAGTAAAAAAAAAGGTTAGTTTTTTGTTGGATTTTACACGGTATGTAATTTTTCATAGGGTTACACGATATGACCATCTCAAAATGTTATATATACGTTATGATCATATTGTGTAACTCTATAAAATGATCATATCGTGTAAATTTCGACAATCAATTGCTTCCTTTTATTTTTATCAAAAGAGTAATTTTGTTAATTTATTTAATTATGGAAGAAAAATAACAAAACTAATTATGATATAGAAAAAAACATTTTACTATTTGGTTTTTGGTATTTTTCATTTATATTTGAAGTCTACCTACCTTTGGATGACAATGTCTATTGTTGATTTGTACATGCATTGTGTGTAAATTCAATTCTCTTTTCAAGAAAATACAGTTTTGATGAGTGATTTTTATATTACAACTTGGGGATTTTTTCTACGTAAGATTTAATTAAGTTATTTCAAAGATTTCAGGTGTTTAGAAAAATTATTTTATTTTCATTTAGCAGACAGGAGACTTAATGTGAATAAGAACAAACAAATTATAATGGTGTCGACTTGGAAAAAGGATAATAATAAAAAGATGAATATTGTGGACCAACGGTTTACATGTGATATCATTTTAAATTAAGATGTGACAATGTTGACTCCATCAAAGCCACCATTGCACAAGTAAAAGAAAAAACTAAATAGAAATATCTATGTCAATTTGCTTTCTTTATTGCCAGTGCTAAAAAAAGAAAGGAAAGACTATATAGATATTTATGAATCATTATATAGTCTTTTATTTAAAGAATCTAATTCTATGAGACTTGTGTTATTAATTTGATTTTATACGATAAGTTAACTCATAATTTATAAACAACAATATGAACATTAACATATATAATTAGTGAAACAGACTCATCTAAAAAAATTCGAAGAAAAATTTCCAATGTAGAATTTTTATTTTTTTTTAATATGAAGGCCTGCTCTTTTTACCTAAGTTTATCACTATACATTTGAGTCCAAGAAAATATCATTTTCATTCATCACTTTCTCCACACTCCAAAGCAACGTTGATTTCTATATAGAGTGAGGCATACACCACTTCACATTTTATTTTATTCAAATTCACAAGTTCCAAAAATTGAAATTCTCACAATCATAAGTACATATCACATAATATTAATAATATTATTATTAAGTGACATGCATTAAGACAATTTAAAACTAAAACTACCGACACTACATTGTGGCGAAGTACATGATTAAAATTATAGAGTCCAGTGTCCTTTAACCCAAAAGATTTTACATAAATTTCATGAGGGATCAATCATTCTTTTTTATTTTTCCCCTCAGAGTAATCATAGAAAGTTTTAAGTGAAATAATAATAATAATGATGATAATAACAATAATAATAATAATAATAATTAATGCCATATTATTGCTTATTTTGAAAGGGGGAAAAACAGAAATTGAAAATATTCAAATCTATGGATTATTATTTCAAAAAATGAAACTAAATTGATGTCGACCAAAACTCAGTGCTATCCTGTTCATGAAGTAAACGATCCTCCTAACAAAAATTTGCAAGTCTTAATCAACAATTGATAATAATTAATAAGTTAAAAGATAAAATAAAGGGTCAGGATTGATGCAATAACCACGTGGCTCCATCGTGTGGACATGCACCACGTGAGGCTGCCTCAGCAAATATTTCTTTAAACATTGCATAAAAAATAATAGCATCATGTATGACAGGTCATTATTTTGTGGGGTTATTATAAATAACCTTATCTCAGTGTCTCAACTCTCAAAATAAATATAAGCAGAATATAATGAATTATAGTAGTACAAAAATAATTAACCAAACATGAGACAATCATCACATGACATCCATCAGTTCAACCATAACTATTGTCATACAAATAATTCTATATAAATACTATTTCATCTTTGAATTGCTTTTACATGGAATACAATCTCAAAAATAAAAAAAATCCAAAAGCTAAAAACAAGAAAATGGGACAACAAGAATACTGCATTCATTCATTCATTACATTACTCGGCCTCAAATTCTTGCATCATAATACAATGAATTTTACAAAGATTGTAAAGAATATCTTCCTATGATTCAAGTTGGAAGTAAAAGCACCATAATAATGTAATAAACCACAAACCTGCAAACATGCATTTGCTTATTTTCTTGAATCTACAAAGCAGATGAAGAGCTATGTATATGTACCCCAATGCCACCTCGTTTTTCCAATCGTGTTATGTGTCGAGGCTCAACGGTTTATCAAGCAGCTCGTTCTGAGCCGTGATTCGGCCTGACCCACGGCTCATTTTCCCGAACGAACCAACTGCTGAGAGGCTCTTGAAGCTGCTGCTTCCCTCACTTAGGTTACGAGACCTCCATGACTTTCGTGGCTTTGAATTGTTGACATCACGATCAATATCATTCTCAGTTTTAAGCTTAGCAACTACCAATCTGACTATGTTACTTCTGCAAAAGGGGCAAACTGGTACAGAGGGGCAAGAAGTTGTTGGCTTGGGCTTATTATGGCAGCACAAGGCTAGAGTGCATTGCGCACACATTCGATGCCCACATTCTTGAACCTCGATCGTGCATACTTGATCAAAACATATGCAGCATAGATCTGTATCGCTACTTGTCTGCACAAGAATAGCTTCAATGAATCCAAGATTGATGTTTTTAATGAATTCTTGAACAGATAGAGAAGTTGTTTCGAAAAGTGATGTTAGATTTACCTCGGATATATCATCATCAATGCCAGAGTCGGAGGCTGATGGAGATGGGAGAGAGTAAACTGTGCCCTTTAATATGGCCTTTTCGCGTTCCCTGTTAGCCTCCATTAAGGCCTGTTCTAATAGAGCTTTAGCCTCCTGGTTAAGTTCACTTATGAATTTCAAAGGTGACGGCCATACGAGGGGTTCTGCAGATGAAGGATTCAGCAAAGCTGCACATGCACCGTGGTGATGCCTTGAAGCTACCGTATATGGTATTCTCCTGAATTATGTCGTAAATTTCACACTTTAAACCACACTAGTAAAGTATTTTATGTCTGCTCAACAAAGAAATAGCTATACATAGCAAGACATGGAGCTCTTTATACCTCACTAATCTAAACAAGAACCCAAAAAAATCCTGATAAAATTGCCTATCTATTATTTCCCTTCATCTTATTGCTAGCATAACATTAAACTTGGTTATAAAACGTGCAAATTTAAGTGAAGTGCAAGATTATATACCCCGAGGAGTCTCTTTGAAGTCGATCAGCACCCCAAGCGAGCAATTCTCTGATGCAATCAAGAGAACCACCTCTTGCAGCCAAATGAAGGGGAGTACTGCCAGGAAAGCTGTTGAAATAATAGAGACTATCAATCACAAGACAATTGCACAAATATTCAAGGATAGAATTATACAATGCAATGGCAGATAGATCACCTATATCCACCAGTTGAAGCACAAACAAGGGCTCCATTGTCCAGCAATATATGAACACATTGAGGGCGTCTTTGACGAGCTGCCAAGTGCAAAGGCGTTGCTCCTTTGCTATCCCTAATGTTCACAAACCGCGAATATCCCCTACAATTTTCATTTACAGATTCATGATTAAGAATTAGGTTATGAATTCATAGATAAACAGCCACAATGCCATACTTGAAGATAAGCCTACCATGAAGCTGAAATATGGGAGATTCGAGCAGCATTGAGAATGGCTTCGAGGCACTCGAAATGGCCATAGTAAGAAGCATAGTGCAAGCATGTTCTTCCATTCAGTGTATCAAACATTAAAATCTGACCCAAAACTTCAAGATTAGCCCTAGAAAGTTGCCTTTTGATAAATAGATAAATAAGAAGACATTTTCTAAGCATACATACATTGGCACCAGCCTCAATTAGCTTCTTTACACAGGAGATCTTGCCATGCATTGAAGCCAACATCAATGGAGTCTACAAACATCATAATCACTCAAAGATCAACATCAAAATGAAGTATAAAAAGATAAAAATTCAATCTTTCCACAAAAGCAGAAGATAAAGCACACCTGTTTGTGCCGATTCAACACATCAGGCTTCACAGATCGGTTGAGAAGCAATGAAAGAATCTGAAACCCACAAAACAAGAACACAAATTACACCACACACAGCCATTAAAACAAACCCAAAAACCAAGAGTCAAAACATTTCAAGAATCCCACCTCGATCTGGCCATTGGCAGCAGCAATATGCAGAGGAGAGTTGCGATCATAAACAGTGGAGTGATGAATTAGAGATGAATCCCTTTTCAAAATGGCTTCCACAAACTCCAAATCACCATACTGTACTGCACCAAACAGCCGCTGTTCCTCACTGCTGCTACAGCTCAGCCCCTGACCCATTACTCTCCTCTCTCTAGAAAAATTCTGCAATTACAAAACTACGAGCACTCCGGTGGCGGCGGCGGCGGCTCACCTCCACCTTGATTCATGCACCACCGTGGAATTGGTGGCTGGAGAGGAAAAGTAGCTTCACATATTTATTTGTAATTATATTTATGGAGAGGGAAAGTAGTGAAGAGTTTGGAGCTGCCCGGAAAGGAGAGAGGGGGGCAATAGCTGACCGTGTCGGAAACAGCGCGTGAGAACGGGCAGCTGTCAGATATTTTGCGGGCAGTTGGATTCCTTAATGATATTTTAATTAATTGATTAAAAGTACTATACATTTGTTTTTGTTGATTGTTCAAATCTAATGTTAATGAGTCAATGTTTTATGGTGTGTGATATGATTGGTCTTTTTCATTTCCCCTTTTCTTCCCTAATTCCAAGTTTCACACCATTTTCTTTTTATAAATATTATTATTTTTCAAGTTGGCCTTTTCCTGCCAAAGTTGGTTTGATGCTTTATTTTATGCACCGTTGTGGTATGGCAATTTAATATGTTTGATTAATTTGGTAATTTTTGGACAATAATTTGTTTGGTGTTCACTTTGTCAAATTTTACAGCTCCTTTTGTTCTTTTTACAAATTAATTCTCATATTTCCAAACATGGTCAATTATGTCCTAACCATGAACCATGCCACTAATCTAAAAGAATGTGTTTGTATTAATATAAATATTTATGTATGGTACGATTTTATGGATATAATTTTATTATGAGATAAATTTTTATTATCCACAATTTTATTTTATGAAATTAGATTTTTCAGATAGTTTCACAAGAAATTTTATATTTTTAATTTAAACCGATAGATATACATTTAAAAAGATTACAATGCCAAACTTTAATAATATAAATGAGTTGTAGTTCTCACTAATTAAATGAAAAAGTGTTTTGTATTTTGTTCATCTCTATTCTTTTATGATCGAAAGCTATGCCATATGGAAAAGAAATGCAAATAAAAAATAAAGATATTATTTTAGTACACGAATAATTTTTTTATTTGTAATTATGAAATACCCAATTTAATTAATTAGAAAAATGGTTTCAGATGAGTTGATTGCGGTTGTTCAACAGCAGTTATAAGAAAGCGATTATCAAACCAAGAATACCTAATATGCCCTTATAGATTAAAGGAGTCTTTTCAATTATTTTGGATTTAACGGGGCATAAGCGTAAAAACGTTATGTTGCAAAATACAAGCAATGAATGAGAGGAGATTATGCATATATAATACAATTAAAAATATAAATGCACGCAAAGTAAGTTTATTGGCACAAGTAATTGGAGAAAGATGATCGTAGGTTACTCATTAAAATGCTCAACGTTAGTATTTTATGAAATTATTCTAAGAAATCTTGTAAATGGGGGTTTAATTTCTAATAAAGGATGAAAGAACAATATCTTTGATATGATAGGCCACTAAAAATAATAAAGAATTGTCTTTTAGGCCCAAAAGAGGAAAAAAATCAAATAAGAGTTACTACCTCCTCTCCATAAAATGAGTTATATTTTTTAAAAATTATATAATAACAACATCATCATCAACAACAATAATAATAATAATAATAATATCTAGCAAGAGAGTTATCAACATAAAGTTTTAATTGAAAAACATATCATTTTCTTGTAACTAATTTGTGGATAGTTATAATAGATTTTCAGTGTAAAATTAAGGGTTAAAAACATTTTTCCAACCGAACTATACATGATTTTTTTTGTATAAATTTTGAATTGTTATACTTTATCGTATGAACTTTAAATTTAATACATTTTAAAGTTTGAACAAATTATAACCGTATATGTGTCTTCAATCAACGACTAGGATTTTGACAAATACCATAAAATACATCAAATTTAAAATTTATATGATAAAATGCGAAATTTTAAAATTAATAAAAAATGTAAAATCACGTATAATTGTGATGGAAAAATATTATTAACCTTAAAATTAATGAATAAATAGATGAGAATAAGTCAGACGTTAGGTCTAACAAAACGTTGTATATATTTAAAACTAAAAAGATGTATTTTGGGAAAATATAAAAAAAAAAATTGAATGGGATATTTTTTTTTTTAACCTTCTGCAATAGTAAAAGTATTTCTTTATAAGAATGACTTGGGAGATTTCTAACGAATTATATGCTCACATAAAAAATGTGTATATGTGGATTAAAGTTGGACCACTTGTTTTGACAAAAATCGATATTGATTTAGGAAAACCAATTCCCTCTTTTGATAGTAACTTTAAATGATGGAATATCAATAAGAATGCAAACATCATTTCAAATTGAGCACTAATTATGATAACAAATAAGGTACCCATCAAATAAAGGGTACTCGAATATGTATTTATGTTAAAATCAATTAATAATACATGACAATTATTCAAACTCGCTTAAACTTATTAATGTTTTTATATATAATATTTTAATCATTCCCAAATAAATAATATATATATATATATAAACAAATATTTATATAAAGTGATGGATGATAGATCGATATACACATCTCTTTTATTAATGATCGAAAGCACCAAAGTCCACCGATCTAACTTCTAGTATCGACAATTTTAATCAAAAGACAATCTAATTAGCAATTTTATTAAAATATGTAATATATTTATTAATTTCATATTTTATAATTTTATAAAATTTAATTATTACATATCAATAGTTATATTAAGAATTGTTCATAAAGATAAAGAATATTTTAACATTCACGACCTAATTAGTTTATATGTATTTTGTTGGTCAAAATCATCTTAATTGGAGCTCAAAAATAAAATCTGAAAATATCAATAGATCCCTTTTTTCCCCTTTTGAACATGTTCTTTCTTCCATTTATTTATGAGACCATAAATATAGATGGAAAAGGGTGATTTATTGAAGGACATTTAATAAGTTTGTCTCTCATAATGGGTCACGATGCTACAAAGTCCAAACCAATATATTCGGTTTTGGCGGTCATTCCAAATTTATTATTGCAACTAAATAAATATTTCTATATCTAAGTATTTTGGTTACAGATAAGTAAAAGTACCAGAATTCGAAAAGACAAATCGAATTAAGTGATTCAGTTTGATTTAGTACAGTTGTTGGTTTAATTTAATTTAGTATAATGGATGATTTTCAATTTCTGTTTTTATTAGTTCTGCTTTCAGATTGAACCAATTAAATTGCACTAAAAGACAGAAAAATCGAAAATAACTAATTTGATTCGGTTTGGTTTTCGTGTACACGTCAATTTCGTTCGATTTATTAAAAAAATTTGATTTTTTTTCTTTTTCGATTTGATTCGATTTTAGATTTATTGTTCATTTTTAAATTTGAATTGTGTTTATAACCATGCATTTCGAGCTTTATATATGTAGTATATTAAAAAATGCATTTAATAAATTGTAGTTGTACTACCCCATCCAACAAAAATAGACCATTGTTTCTCTTTGAACCGTTCCAAATTATTAGTAGGATATAATTTATCTAAAAATAGTGTTAAATCATTCAATTTGATCCTGATCAACTATATCTAATACCTTCCACAATAATGCAAAATGTCATTTATATATATATATATATATATATCTTTTTTTCTTCCTCCAAATTGGATCAAATGAGGAGAATGCATTAATTATGATTTGGGGAATCGAACTTTTAACAAAATAGAGTAAATATTTTGGCAACCAAAATTAATATATTTTATAATTGCATTCACCAAGTTAAATGTAACATTTCTGAAAAATCATTTTTAGTTTTATAAATGTTCATTTATAAATCCTCTTTGTTTAAGAAAGAGAGTTTGAAAAAATATAAAGTTGTTGTATTTATAGGATGATTAATTTAGGAGGGATTTGAGGAGTTGGATGATATGAATTCAATAATATCAGATCAATTTAGGAAGGGATTTATGTAGCAATTATTTAGGAAGGGTAGTATTACGGACAATTATATGACTTAAGCTACGTTGATAGCATTATGAATGAAGATGTAGGAGATAAAGATACGGAAGAATGAAGATACATATTATAATGGATCATCATTATAAATAAAGATGTAGAAGATGAAGATACGGAAAATTAAAGATAATCGTCATTATGGATGAGGATATACTGGAAATCAAAATTCATATGGTGATTAGCAGCCCGTTAATACAATCCTTGCAGATTTATTTTATTGAAAATTATCTTACACAACAATGATTCCAAGTTTCATAATAAATTCGTGTTTAAAACTTATATTACATTCGTCTTTTCGAAATCTCATTTTTCAAATATTATAACTAATATATAGGAACCGATATCTTCAAAAAATCAATCATCAATATGAGCATTTATATTTAATTACGATGAAATAATTAATAAATATTAGAAAAAAATAATAAAATATTTATAATAATTTTTATCATAAATATAAAATAAATTAGAAAATGACTTATAAATTTAGGACTCGAAACATAGTTAATTATCAATTTGGAAATTTAAAAGATAAAAACTATCGGTTTAAGACCTATAAGATAAAACCATCAATTAAAAAGTAAAAAATTACATGTAATAATAATAATAAAGCAAAATTTTGAAATGCTAAACATGATCTTACTTTTGTGAGTCTTTAAGTGGTAATTTAATTTTTCGATCAAAATCAATGATTTTTATCTTTTAGGAATCGAATTGATAATTAATATATCTCTTGACAAAAAACTCATTAGATTTTGAATTAATATTTAAAATGAATGAATTTCAAATTCACCTAAATTAATAAATATTTAAAATGAATGAATTTCAAATTCACCTAAATTAAAAAGTAGGTTTGAAATCCACTCAAACAATTCAAAAATTAATTCAAAATAAAAGTGAAGATTTCAAATTTATCTTTATCCAAACATCATAAGTGAATTTGCGATAATAGACCTTTATATTTGATAATTACGGTTTATTTATTTATTTTGAAGAAATTTGATATGATTTTTCTCACTTAGACGTCTCATTAATGTTTGTACTAAATAATTTTATTGGGCCGGCCTTTCTACTTACCAATCGTAGCAAAGCAATACCAAGTAAGTTGGCTCATTTAAATTTCAACATATGTTATTTATTCAATTTTCACTTGTCAGAGTTAGTTAATAATAATATAGTCCATTTTAACCTGAAAAATACTTCACTTGGTTATTTTTAAATTTATAGCAGCCTTTAAAATAAAATTAAAAATTGAAAATTAAATTAAGCAGCCTTGAGTGGAGCTTAGAGGCCTACATATGGCCAAAATTATAAAAGAAGAAATTAGAATTCTTTATCATAAAACCTCGAAGAAAGACAAAAAAAATATTACCTCTTAAAAACGTGAGCTGGGATATTTTATTAAAAAAAGAAAAACAAGACTAGTTGAGAGTGTTGGGCTTCAAAGACTAAAGCCCACCAACAATTAATAAAGGAGTTTGGTAATTAAAATATGGGGTTTTATATGGCGGTAAATAGATATTTGCAGTGATGGATTTTGTAGTTTTTTCTTATACTTTTCATTCATGTCATTAAACTATAAGAATTCATCTTCCTTACATTATATGAATGTACATGTCTTTTACTTTGTAAAATTTATTGTAAAATGAAAAAAATAAAATAAAATTCCTCTATAATAGAAAATTCTTGATCCGTACATAAGGATTATGGCACAAAATGTGTTCGTTATTGTGTGTGTGTATATATATATATATATATATTATTTTTTAATCTATTTTGGTTAGAAGCAATAGTATGAACTGGGCTAGGATTTTCAAGTATCTAGAAGCCCAGCCTGTTTCCGTCCTAGATAAGATCAGTAAGCCCATTGTAGCATTGTCCAGAGATCCGGCCCAGTCTTAATATTTACATCTTTGATCCATCTATCTATTTGTCTCTCTCTCTATACGTATATAAGAGAGAGAGAGAGAGAGAGAGAGAGAGAGAGAGAGAGAGAGAGAGAGAGAGAGAGGTGTTAATGATGGGGACATGGGACGTCGGAAATGATTGTGGCTATTTGGCATGAGAGTGTGTGCACTTTGCTTTGTAACCCTAATGCCCTCATCGCTTTTTCCCATTCTCTCTCTTTTACAACCTTTTTTTTTTTTCCTTTTTTAATCTGAATTACTCAAACAAAGTTTTGATTTTTTACCTTTTAATTAGAGGTTGAAATTATTTCTTCAACCGTTGATTAAATCTTATGATTCTAGTGACCAAATTTCCAATATTATATATATATATATATAAACACAGATGTGGAGGACAGAAATTAATGATATATATGATATTCGATTCCACTTAGAATAGTATACAAAAGTGTAGAAAAATGCTTAAAAAGTATTCCAATTAAATTTAAATGTAATTACCGCAAACAAAAATGATTACATTACGACTATAGTTACCCTATTTAAATATTAAATGAAAGAAGTTAATTGAATTGAGAATTAGGTTGATCTAGATTCCTTGATTGTGTCCCCAAACCCTAAAAAATTCATCATTTCATCTCCCTTTTAATGATGATTGGTATTATTAGGGTTAGTATTGATGCCCCAACATTATGAAATATAGAAAAATAGTTGTCCCCTCCACTCTTAATTTATCAACCAAATTCCAAGTGGGAATCCTAAGTTGATATAAACCTGCTCCTGCTACCAAATAATGCATGTTGTCACTCAACATAACACTTTGACAATAACATAGCATGCTTTCTTCCTTATGGCCCATTTCAACATGCCACATTATTCACAACGAATTTCGTGAGATCGTGTCATAAATTTAATTATCTATAATGGATCAATTCATAATATAAATTTTATAAAATAAAAATATTGATTTGTGAATATGAGTTTAATGAGTACATATACTTGAAATTGTCTCATTTTAATATTTTCAATACAATTTTTATTCAAATTCATTCTATATAATTTGGTGGATTAATTAATCTTGAATAGTAGTACCCATTATAAACATGGCTTTGAAGTTTTATTAACTAAAATTTCAACTTATTGTTAAATCGATTTCATTCATTTAAGACCCTAAATATGTAATATAATCAAGTATGGACAAGTATAGCACTAGTTGGAAGATATATACATTATTGAGGGGATGGAGGGGGTGTCAAGGGATTGGGTGTCAACTAATCCATTTGTGCTTGTTTCATCCCAATTCACATAGGGAAATGGACAACTATTTTTGTTTTTAGTCACCAGTTTAGATAAGGCATATACTATTATGGTAGTTTTATCATTTAATTTCCAGCTTTAATTATTTTCTTTCATCATATATCCAGTATCCTATGATGTGGTTTCTTGCTTTATTTTACCATAATTTACTCCTTGAATTCGGAGTAATCAATTCTTTTCAATGTGTTAGGTTTTCTGATCTTTTATCTTTTTTGTATGATCTAATTATGTTGTTCTGAGTGTTTTATAAAATAAATTTAGTTACGTGGGTAATAAAATTCCCTTTGACAAAAGAATATTTGTGAAATCTTTTATATGATTTTTTTAAGAAATATATATATATATATATATATATATATATATATATATATATATAGGTCATTTCTTTCTATATGTATTTAATTTTGATTAAATCACATGACACCAACAATTGTGAGTATTTAATTAAACCACACAATTAATTTTATATTTGTATTAATTAAATTTTTTAATTTAGTATTTAATTAAAATCAGTAGTGTTATCAAGGTAATTAATAATTATAATTTAGTACTTAATTAATTAATTAACACGGTTAATTTTAATACTAATATTAAATATAAAATTAAATTAATACTTGTAATCTCGTATTTAGTTAATTAATCACTCTCCTTTTAATTTAAATAGTAATATTAAATGTGAAATTAAATTACACTGTAACGTAAAAATTTATTTTAATATTTAATATTAGTATTTAAATGGAAACATATTTATTTTGTTAATGTTAATCGTGTATTAAGACATCACATCAAATTTAAATATTGCTTAACATACGAAAGTCCACCTCAATCGAAATAATTTATTTATATCAAAATTCATCCAAATCGACTACATATAAATGATGAGATACGTGAAATCGATCAAAATTAATCCAACATGCCTACCACACTAAATCTTATACAATGGATGAAGATATATCCAAATCGTAATCTTTATAATCAAAAGATTGTGATATTATTAATTAATCATATACAAGTAGGATGCAACAAATATCCAATTAAATAGCATGCAACCAACCAATCTTGATGACACAACGACACGACATGCAATGAAATAACATTCAACTGACAAATATCAATGACTCAGTATGCAGTCGATACAGTGACCTAACATAACAAGTCAATTAATAATAAACTTTATCAAGTAACCATACAAACATCAACCAACCAACCAATATTTATGACATAACATGCAATCAATTGAATTAAAAATAATTATCACACAACACCGTAATAGGATGCAAATAATATATAATTAAATAACATTTAATATTTGTTTCGGTTATTTAATTCGGTTATAAATTAAATATTTTATAATTTAGTATTTACTTTAAACTAGTGACATGATCAAGATAATTAATATTTGTTTCAGTTAAAATTAATATTTGTAATATAGTATTTAATTAAATTAATATTTGTAATGTAGTATTCAATACGATTAATTTAAATACTAATATTACTAATACTAAATATAAAATTAAATTAAACTGAAACATTAAAATTTATTTTAATATTTAATGTTAGTATTTAAATTGAAATGTATATATTTTCTTAATGTTAATCTTGTATTAAGACATCATATCAAATCAAAAAATGACTTCACATATGAAATTTCATCTAAATTATACAATGATGCTATAAATTAAATATTTTATAATTTAGTGTGTACTTTTAATTAGTGGTATGATCAAAATAAGTAATATTTATTTTGGCTCGAATTAATATTTGTAATATAGTATTTAATTAAATTAAACAACACGATTAATTTAAATACTAATATTAAATATGAAATTAAATTAAACAAAAATGTTATAATTTATTTTAATATTTAATATTAGTATTTAAATCGAAATGCATATATTTACTTAAAGTTAGTTGTGCATACAAAACCATGGTTGCAATGACTTTAGGTGTTATATTCATAATAATTTTGCTAATAGGAGAATTACATTTACACAAAATAAAACATATCGAATATGGGTCTCAAATGATTCGTTATCACATGCTCCATAATACAAGAAGATTTAATTATATTTTTATGGTTGTTATTGACGGATAAATACAATTATTGGAAAAGGTGGATATAGACTACATATTTTGTGAAATTAGACCATTGAGGGGAATTTTTATAATTTACTACAGTAACTTTTGAAGTAAGGTAAAAAAGATAAATTGAAAATGAAGGGTCAAGATGCAATGATGGAAGATTTAATGGTTAAGACCATTGGTGTATTAATATCACTGGTCTACTATAGAATGACCCATTATTATAACTATTTCTATTTTTCAACACTATTCATTTCCACGTCTGTCACACTCTACATAATTTATATTAGCTATAAAAATTGGCCTGCAATCCGAAGTTTCTTTTCTGACAAAATGTTATCATAACTATTTCACAATGAATGCAAAAAACATGCTATAAAGAAATTATTTTTTTTTTCAATAAAAGTGAAGTTTTAAATAATCCCACAAAAATAAAATAAACTAAAATTCCCTTGATTGATTATATTTACATGCAAAGGAAACAAAATAGGTACACCTAAATAGTGTCTCGTCCCTAGAGCAAGTCACCTGCACATAAATGCTCCAAATAAAGTTACCAAAGAATCATGAAGAGAATTACAAAAATACCACTAATTTTTTCTTGAATAATTTTTATATTTATTTTCTAAAGTATGTTTATCTTACGTTTCAAAATATATTGTATACATATGAATATCCATAGTTAATTTATAGATACAAATAGTGTAATAGGAAATAATAATTTTTAGACCAACATAAAACACCATCTTTTAAATCAATTTTGTCAAAATTAAAATACCTCAAGAAAGTAGTTAAATTTTTTTTCGAAAGAGTATACTTATCCAAAAAGAAAAAATAATATTTCGTTGTATTCATAAGTAAAATATATACTCTCTTCTTTATTTTAAAGAAGGTAAAAAGAATTACAACCCAAAAGATGAATATTAAAAATCACTTGTTGTCTTTTTATGGAGATTATATGGAACCTGAAGAGGTTTCTTTGCATTGGATTCCTCACCAAAAAAGGCTTTTTTTTTTTATCCAATAATTGAAAAGTTGAAATGACTCTCTCTCTCTCTCATCCAAAATATTTAAAAATCCAACCAAAAAAAAAAGTCAACTAAAATAATCAATTAAAAGATGGTATAAAATTGATGATTATATTTCTGACACTCACACCTCATTATATTAACCAACCACACATTCCTATCCTAGCCACCAAACATCAAACCCATCTTCTTCTTGTTTTTCCATGAAATCAGAAACCCATAGTCCAATTTATTTATTTTAAAAAGCCCATTTTGAAATCATCATATATAATATTAATCTTGAGATTTGAAGCCATTTTCCACGATGGGATTGCCCAACAAAATCACTTCTGAAACCCCTTCAATTCTCTCAGAGAAAAATTTGCATGCAATGCTGAAACGCGACTTACTTGAAGACAAAGAAGAAAGCGTGGTTTCAGTGTCTGTTATGAAGATCAAATTGCCAATATCTGCTGAAGTCGAAGAAGAAGAAGATGGGATTAATGGAGGGTGCAGTACACCGAAAGCAGTGGATCAGAAAATCAATGTTAATCCCCCAAAATGCCCTCCACCTCCAAGAAAACCCAAATCAGCCCCATCCACTAAGAGAAAAGCTCATAGGGTTTTTCTCGACCTTTCCAAAGAAATTGACTCTCTCTTTCCTTCTAATGTTCTCAGGGATTTTATGTTTGGTAAGATTAACAAAGTTAGGAAACTAAGTTCATAAAATGTTGTTCTTTTTTTTTTTTTTTTTTTTGTAATATTCATAGTTTCATACTACACTCAGATTGTCGTAGAAGAAAGTTGCAAGAATTGTACCATGTTAAGATGCATGATGAGTTGATATTCTTACCATTTTAATTTTATGAAATTACGCAGTTGGTTTAACTTTTTTTTTTCTTTTTTTTGCTTCCTTTTCTTTTCTTTATTTTTGTGAGTTGATTGCTATAATATTTTTAATTATTTCAAGGGAAAGAGGAGTTTATAAAGATCAATTAATTCGTCTCCGAGTTGATAAGAGATGGAACAAGATGTTACCATATAATCTGTATATAAGAAGGAACATCATTTGCAAGAAGAATTTAACTGATTTATTATATAAAATTGTAGATTGGGGTGGGGGTTTGGTTGAGTTCTTAAGAAATTAACATGAATTAGGAATATTAGTGATGTGATCAAGTTCTTGAAAATGAACATAGTTTTGGTTGTTAATTGCATGAGAAAGTTGTCTTGAAACCCGCATTAATATTTGCGAAGATAGACCATTTACATTCTTCATATATATAATATATAACTCATGATATAATAACGATACAAAATATGATATTGTGTGTACATTTAAAATATTAAGAATGCGTTATTGATTTGGATAGATAAAATGATAAATCATATCATTATAAGATGCTAGTAAACAATTTTGTAATTTAAATCATGAATTTATAAGGAATTTGTATATAAAAAACTAAGATTTTATTTTAAAAATAAGATGGGTCTCCTACTTCTAAAAAAATAATTTATAAACTACTATATTTTAAGATGGCATATATATGATTTATATATTTAAAGCTTTATCAAATATACGAGTTTTAGAGCACATGCGTTGCACGTGGAAATCAATTCAAATTAAAGAAAGAAATAATACAAATATTGTATATATAACACTTTTATATTAGAGTTCTAATTATAATAGGATTCTATGAGATTTTAAATTAGGTAGAATTCTAATATAAAATTATTTAAGTATCAAAATCCTAAATTACTATTATAACCTTAAATAATAATCTATAATAGGGATATATTGGGCAATCCATATTTTGTAAGAAATATTCATACTTTTATATAGGTAATAGATAATAGATATTCTCGATAAATTACAAGCTCTTAAACATCAAAAATATATATACCCTTAAAAAACACCAATAGCATGATGATCCTTTTTCCATAAAATAGTAATTAGTTATTTTTCTGAAAGACTAATTGAAAAAAAAAAAAAAAAATCAACCTTAGAATTGGCAAACTTATGACCTCAAAGTTTGGATAAAAAGCCTATTATAAGGATTACTTGTGTGATTTGCCCTTGAATCTGACATGCACATAATACATCCATAATTTTAGTTTATTGTCAACAATACTCCTTTTTCATATTTTAAAAGGTTATCCTACTCATTTTAGATTTACACCCGATAAAATACAGTATATAAAGTATCCACTATTATCCTCACACCCACGTTTATAATATGGAGATTGTGGATTACAATCTACACACACAGGTAAGACATCCAAGAAAAAGGCATAATAAAATCTATTCAATTCTGGGGATATGTATCTCAAGCTTTAGCAGAAAATTTACCAAACATACAAGTTCAAGGTATAAACATAGCAATGTTGTTAAATAAAAACTGGGGATGATTACACTTGTATTTTACAAGGTACATTTGGCATTCACATTCACATTATCTTATAGCTTGGCTACTTTCACTCTGTACTCTACTCCACAGATCTTGATCCAACAAATCACTTTAAGAGGATGGGATAGGTGATCTTCCACCTTCACCCTTTAAACCAAGCTATGAGCCCTTGCACCCTTTAACCAGAATCGAAAACCAAGAAAGCCGAATAACGAAAAACAAGAAGAATCATCAACTATTATCAACATTAGCCGATGAAGGTGTGTGCGAGGGCTGATTCTGGGTCTGATTCTCTGCTTGCCCTCGAGCCTGCTTTTGCGTTTCTACGAATCTGTTCATTCTCTCGAGTAATTGAGCAGCTTTTCGCTTACCCCTTTCCGTTCCATGCTGTGCCAAATCAAGTAATGGAACCATCACTCCTAGTTCCTGTGCTTCTACGAGGTGTTGCTGATCGCCGGAACAAAGGTGGACCAGCACGGCTGCAGCATTTTCTTTGTTCCTCGGGGAGCCATTTCCGATGACGTCCACCAAAACAGGTACTGCCTCAGCAGCTCCAATGGCTGCCTTTCCTTCAGGATGACTAGACAGTATTGCCAGTATTGCAAGTGCTTCATCAACCATGCTGCCTTGAGGTTCAGTAAGTAGTCGCATCAGTGTGGGTATAACCCCAGCCCGCACGGCCTTTCCCTTGTTACCTTGGTATATGCACAAGTTGAAGAGTGCGGTTGCAGCATCTTTCTTCCCCCTTTGGGTTCCTTCACTGAGAAGTGTCACCAATGGTGGAATTGCTCCTGATGCACCGATTGTTACCTTATTTTCATCTACTACCGAGAGGCTAAATAGGGTGGCAGCTGCATTTTCCCTTGCTTCCATGCTCCCCTTCTTGAGCACGTGAACTATACCAGGCACTGCACCAGAGGATATGATGCTTCCTTTGTTATCTTCACATATCGAAAGGTTAAGAAGGGCAGTAACAGCATGTTCCTGAGTACGCGAATCGGGAGTTGATAAAAGCTGGATGAGAAGAGGGATAGCACCAGCTTCCGCTATTGCAACACGGTTGTCGGCATTTCGCTTGGCAAGAAGGCGGATTTCACCTGCTGCAGAGCGTTGATCTTCGGGGTTCCCAGATGTGAGCTTACAGAGAAGAGCTCCGATCTTGGAACGCTCAGCAGGGGAGCATGCAGATCCAGTCTTAGTGGCTTGAGAACTGCCTGGTCTTTTGGGGGGTTCAATGCCATTCGCCTCACACCATTGTGCTATAAGACTTCGAAGAACATAATTTGGTGTGAGAGCAGTGCTAGTGAGTGCTTGCTGTGTCTTGGGACAGGTACCATGCCCTGCTCCTAGCCATTTCTCAATACAAGACCTTTCATATGTCTGCAAAAGAGATAATACAAATGTTTCAATATCCAGCAATGCAATAAAATCTCAGGTGGTGTCGATGGATCATCAAGTATCTAAATGCAGTTATACTAGACTGCACAGTTGTTTTTGTGTGTGTGTGTGAAAGAGAGAGAGAGAGAGAGAGAGAGAGAGAGAGATCAAATGTGGACATAGTCACATAGGCATGGATTCAATAACAATGAAAAGGACCCAAATGCGCCAGTTTATTCTAAAATTAGTTTCCTGTTGAACCACTGTACTTTTAGACTCTTTAGCATTGTCTTCGAGCTGTTATCAAAAGCAAAGTAATGAAGCATAATAGAGAACCTGAGAACGTTGTGGTTCCATTATCAAGATTTTATCTATTCAAGGAAAATGTAATTAGCAGTAACAAAGAAATGGTCATTCCAGAGACTAAAACAGAGGAAGATTATAAAATAACAAGAAAATTGTCATAGTATGTTCAGAAAAGAAGGAATATTGAAAAGTACCTGCCCCGTTGAGACAATGACAGGATCCTTCATCAGCTCTAAGGAGATAGGACAACGAAAGTCATCCGGTATAACAAGGTTCTTCTGAATTCCCTCAGTCGTTGCTTTTCCACTACTACTTGTGGGGGAAGCCTTTTCAGCTGCAGTCGAATCAATATTTGGATTTACAGTTTGTACAAAATCCTTAACTTTCTTTAACAACATAGACATCTTTTCTATGCTCTCCTCTGGGTCACCACCAGTTGCACCAACCATCTCATGCAAAGCTAGTGATTCTTGAGTTAAATCAGCAACGCCACCAAGCTGTAATTTGTCAACCAATCTCCTTAATACACCAGGATCTTCTGGAGCATCATTATTGTTGTTGTACAGGGACAAAAGATCATCATACAGCTCGACATCAGCTGCATCTACTCTTCCCTTGGCTCTTCGAAACTGGGCAAGAACAAGCTCAACCTGGAAAAGAAATTTTATAATGATACACTGAGCATTTTTTAAGATACTGAAGTTTAAATTACATTTATGACCTGCATACTTAGACAACTAATGAAGTCATTAAATCATCTCATCGTCCACGGGTACTACAAATTGAAAAAACACAAGATAGAAGTTGCAGTAATAACTTTCTCAAGTAATAATAATGAGTGCATCATACATAGACCAAATAAAGAATATTATCTTACCTGTTCCTTCACTTCATCTGATATGTCAAGTTTTTCAAAAGAAATGGCACTCAGAGCTTGCTCCAATTCAGCTGTCACTTCTTGAAATCTACTCATAATTTGCTCTCTCTCTAAGACCTACATGCAGAGATACCCTTAAGATTTTATATTGTTTCAATGGGTGAAAACATAACAAAGAATAAATGGCACGACCTTTTGAAACTTATGCTCGTTTCACTAGTTCACTCGGTATTTAAAGAAAATAGGTACACACAGTCATGTCAATAAACTGAGTTGTTGTAATGGATCAAGATCACCAAATTCTTCAGTTATGATAACAAATGAAATTAGTACAGCATTTGCATAGAACAAGTATCTATCGGTTTGCATATCAATGCAGGTGAGTTTAAGTGTTTAACAACCTTTAACTGTGGTGTAACTAACTGACTCTCAGTGCAACATATCTAAGACATTATCTCGGCCTTTAACCACCACGGTGTTATAAATATTAGGCATCTTGCCTGGTAAAATGGCTACATCCAGTACCGGAACAATGATTTGGATGAATTCGCCAGGATTCTTTTTCAAGTGTACATGTAAAGTCAAAAGTAATGATTTTCCTAAGGAAAACAAATTCTTTTATGATCCTAAACTACCAGCTAGTTGTAAAGGCAAAAGCTCTAATGCCTATGCTGATCCCAATAAACGGCTTTGTTAGTAAGAGAAATGATATCCTGTAACATCATCATGACAGAGTTCTTACATATGATGTTTTGTTAAACATGCCCACTACTCTAATATGAAAAATTAGGAAAAATCTTATATTTTGGAGGTAAAAAAGGGAAGCCAATTTTTAAAGCTTTAGACTTTACAAATTATGTTTCATATGCATGAGAATTTATATTCAAGAATGCAAAGCAATAATCACAAATTAAAATATCATCTGAACCACCACTATCATCACAAAACTACTTCTGCCAAACTAACCCCTGCCCCACTACATCCTGCCCTCCTATTCGATGCAGATCCATTTCTGAATCCTAAGGTCTACATCTTTATTTCCATTCAACTTAATATTAATGTGTCCAGATTTTTGTTTGTCCCACAGAATTGTACTTTACCTAAACAATCCGCCCAGGTTCTATTCTTAGCAAGCGAATACGATAGCTCCAACACCAAATTTTCAATTGCTTAACTAATCCCATTTTTTTATATAAGAATTGCTTCTCCAATTCAATATTGTAGTCCTCCAAGAGGTACTCTCTTTCTTAGCAGACTAACAGAGGAAGCCAAAAAGGCTCAGAAGAGGAGAAAACACAGTGGAGATGGTGAAAAAAACATATGAATATCTCTAAGGGAAACAAAATGGGGAAAAAAATTGTTTGCCACAATTTGCAAAACATTTCCAGCTTTAACAAAGTTACACCATTCTATTGTAAGCAACACTTTCTAAACAGCTGGAATGGGGGCAATAGATTCATTTTTAAAATGGCCAATCCTTTATGGTATTTCTACAGGCCTCCCATACGTAAAAGGGAACATGAGGCAAGAATATGATGATAAAAGAAAATTAGTTACATAGAAGTATAGAGCATACTTCATGTCTCCATGGCAAGAAAGCGTGATGGGACGAATGCCAAGTATGAAGAATGCATAACATGCATTAACTCGCAGACAAACCTTACATTTTCATGCTTTTAGATCAGAAGCACAGTGGACACATTATATATGAAGGAAATAATATAGAAAGGGGAAGCATGAATAATAGAGTATCCAACATTCGTGAAATCCTTAGGTAGTTGCTCTAAAACATAGGGGAAATAGGTGGACTGAACAGATGCCTTAATAGATAGGGGATTCACTTAATCTGTATGATATGACAAAGCTATAAACTTTGACATTCTTAAACATGCCTATCATCGTAGGTCTTGAAGAGAAAAGGATTTGATAGTTCTCTAATAAGATCTCAGGATTGCATTTAATTACATTATCCGTGATGTCATTTAGGAATAGTGTGAATACCATGACAACTTCAGGACTTCCAAGTTTATTACCTTTTCAGAGGGAATAATAAAGTGTTGGATGACCACCTCATTTATAAGCTTAAGTTAGTAGAATGAATATCATTCCAACATTTAATTAATATAGTAAATTTAAGAAAGGAGTATCATTTTAGCATTTAATTTAATATCTTCAACTCCCCCCCCCCCTCTCCCCATGCAGGCACGTTAGTCTTTATTAAAGACTCGTGGAAATTAGGTGAGATTTGAAAATAGGATATTTATAATTTATCTGACGTGGCTTAATACCATGTCAAAAGACCAGCTTGTCTAAAGTTTAAGCTATTGGAGAGGAGTATCACTTTAACATTTAATGAAGTATCTTTAACAAGAATTGTAGGTAAGGTTATGAAGCATCCCGCAATCTATTAATAAAATAGAACACGTCACAATAATTTTGTTTCAAAATGGAGTAACAATCCACGAGTGTGGACATCCGATCTAGATTTTCTAACAATTAGCATAATGGACATATGGCCACATTCTATCCTGCGTTCCAGCCAATGGTTTTGTATGCTCTAACTTTCTAGCCAAATATGGTTAACAGATTCTCCACAACTTCTAGACTTGACATTTAGACCCACAACACATAAAGGGCCTGAAAAGAATTTCATAAGAAAGTATATCCTTCCTTGGAGAGTTCTGCTGATGAGAGAAGAATTGTAATCTGGAAAAGGGAAAAGATCATCTCCCATACTTCCAGAAAGAAATGCTTGTCTTCATGATGATTGCAGAAGCATCACCAAGCCTTTACATCTGAGGGTAGGATTTTTCTACCAATTTTAAACCTTTCAGACTATTGCAGTCTACATCCTCTATTCCAATTAATATTTAATCTTAGATGACCTCAGCATCATTAGGATCATTATGCCTTTTTTCCCATGGCATTATGACATTGAGCAATATATTTAAGACTATAAGATAAGGACTGGAGTCAAGAAAATTGGAAAATTAACTAGCAAACCTAGGTAGTCATACCAGCGATGCTACAAAGTTAGTGACATTTGCCATGTGAGGCCAAACTTACTCCCAGCTAAGGCCTACGCACAAATTTCCACCGGATTATCTGGGCGAATCCTGAAAATTCCGGCAGTAACGACAACTTCAAAAACTATTAAATATAAGCAAGATCCACCAATGAAAAGGAATCTTGTATGGCAATATGAAATTCATCGACACAGTTTGCATCCCTTCTTTTCTCCAGCCAACTCCAGGCAATAATTCACAACAACTAGTAACACATGAACTGCTTCCCCTACCCATTCAAACTAGCTTATGGGAGATAGCCTAAGAGCTGCTACCAAACAATCCTTGAGTGAATTTACTAACAAGTTTAACAAAAATGCATTTTTACTTGAGAAATCAGACAATCAACTTCAGACAAATCCTATGATCCATCAAGAGAAACGCACACAGTTGCTCCCATGGACACACTCAAACACAAAAATCAAACAGATCAAACAAACAAACAAAACGCATCTACAAAAGTCACTCATTGATCCAAAACTAAAGACCAAATAAAATAATTAATTATCTAAACGAAAACGAAGCCATGCCATACCGACCATGTAAATCTTGCTGCCTTCGCTGCCAAAACGAAGCAACTCTTTAGCCGATTCAAGCGTGGTCACCAGCGAAGCCAACGCTTTGGCGGAGTCGTTGGGGAGCGGCTCTTTGCTATCGCGAATTTCTTCGAACATTGGTGTTAACAGCTTCAACCGGCGAGCTAAATTGGTGTAGTGCTTCTTGACGGTGGTTCTGTATTCGGAAATCGCCGATATGTCGCCGACCAGATCAATCAATTTCCGCGATAAGGCGGCTTTATCATCCTCCTCCATTGTAGCACACGGAGATCTGAACAGAAATGGAGAGTTAACAAAGAAGGAATCCTGAAATCAGTACAAATGGTGAGGTGGAGTCAACGGAGCAAAGTAATTGAGGTGGCAGATGACTGGAATGGCTTTTCCGGGTCAGGGTTAGGGCCCGGGTCAGATAAGTCGCCATGAAAGAGAGAAATAAAGAAATTTGGAGATGGACTTGCGGTGGGGTCGAGTGGGTTGTTTTAGCAGCGCTGCTTCGGAGGATTTTTTACCTTAACTGCGCTTACAATTTCATTCCTTTTTTTACCCTCTTACTTTTTTTACTGTCATAAAAATGCTTAGATATTAAAATTAAATATTTTCTCCCTCCCACAACACTTTACACACATTTAGTGTAAATTACACTAAAAATACAAAAGGTGTGCAAAGTATTGTGAGACGGATGTAGTACTAAACTACCTTATTTCTAAATATATCCACTACTAGACCCATACCTTATGATGCCAGGATTATTGACACCACTCTTATTATGAATACACATTTATTGTTAAATACACTCTATTTTATATTTTTAGTCTCTTCTTTTATTAAAACACTTCTTAATGGTCTTTAATACTATGTAATTCCATAAAAAGTTGAAAAAAATAAAAATAAAATTCTAATTTTAAGGGGTATCGTGGTCTCTTCTTCTTCTCATTTTTACTGTTCGACCATCGTCCACCACTAGATCATCGTCGCTCACCTATCGCTCGATTACCACCAAATAAAATGTTCAACAATATCGGCTGGAACATTTTCAAGAATGTTCGACCATATTTTGTGGAATATTTTCAAAATATTCGATCATATGTGATTGTACATTGTAACATCATTCCACATTGAATGATTGAACGATTCATCTGTAGTTTGAGTGTTTAAAAAATGTTCTACAAGAAAATGTGGAACATTGTCTAGATGTTCACCTATATATCGTTGAACAAGATCCAAATGTTCTTTATTGTGTGATCGAACGTCATTTGATTGTTCTTCATAAATTTGTCGAACATTTGTTCTTTGTTGCTTCTAGTTTTGCCAAAAGTTATGTTCATGATTTCTGATAGGCGATGAAAAATTCATTCTTACAAAAAAACTTACATTCTTTGTGTTCACAGGATTTTCACAGTTCATTGTTGATTTCTTTTGTTTTTTAAAAGCAAGATCTTGTAGTTATAGAATTAATTATGATGTGAAAGAATTAAGAATTAAGAGAAAACTAAGGTATTTATTGTTTTAAGATGAAGGAATTAAAAATTAAATAAGATTATGATTTAAGTAACATAGAATTTAGGGTTTGAATATAATTATGATTTTAATGATTAATATATTTGAAGTTAATAAATTATATAAAAGAGTATTTTAATCAATTTTCAAAAGATTATTTTTATTGAATATTTTAGGGGTGTATTCATAAATAAGCGGCGTGTCAATAGCCGGCCCATACTTTATGGTGTATATATAAGAATCTCAAGATATTCAACTATCAAATATTTTTTTATAATGCTCACCTAAAATAATGATCACATATAAAACATGTGCGTCTTAGGTATGTTTTAATATGTTTTAAAGATCCTATCATTTTTCTAATTTAAAATTAATAATTATGTTGGATTTATGACAATCAATCGTTGATTATATTAATATATGTCCATAATAAGTAGGGAAACAAACATGTATTCAGCTAAATCGAATGGTCAAATTATCATATAATCTTTAAAAAAATATTAAGGATGTTGATATTAAAATTCCCTACTAGAAAATGGCTAAATCCGACAAAAATCTTTCAACAAATGATTCATAATTACTGTAATTGTAAAACCTCATTTTAAATGGCATTAATTGAATTGAAGAGATATCACTTCAATAAGTGCCATTATAAACTTTTAGCTGAATTTTGCGCCAAATTAGCCACATCAGTCAAGACATATCCCAGGTAATGTTCACATAAACTCTACACATATTATATAGTTGATTAATATATTGTTTTCATGATTTGCTTATATGGATTGATATTATTTAATGAGTATATATGCCCATATGATACATGACTTTAAAACTTTTATAAATAATCTTAATACAATATTTAAGTTATTATTTATTTTAGGAAATATTTATAAATGATATATATATATATATATATATATATATATATATAACAAATCGAAAAGAATGGTTATTAAATCCTCATACTTCATAATTAAAATGCAGAGAATGAAAAAAGCTTGCCGACCGAATTTGATGTCTTTTCCAAGTATTTAGTCAATTTATTTATGATTTGAAGCTTAAAAATTGATAAATAAATTATTAAATTTTTTCATAAATAAATGTAGAGATTGGAGGAAGATTATCTGCCATTTTTATGCATTTCCTATTTTTAATCAAAATTGTATATTTAAATTATAGTAAATTTATTTAATATATATATATATAATTAATAATTCGAAGATTGATATGGTTGTGCCTCGTGGCACAATCAATCATTTTTTATATATGTTAACAGATACACCTATCATTTTCTTATTAATTTTGGTTTCCTCCTCAGAAACTAAAACTTCAATTAAATTATGTTTAAGTTTATTTATATCAATTAATTTTAAATTAAACAATTTGTTAAATCATTAGTTTCAATCAATCTATAATCAATATTAATTACTTTCTTCATGTTGCAATAGGGAAAGACATATTATTTATTGTTTTATTTATTAATATTATATTATTAACCTACTAAGTATCTCGAAACCAAGATTTCTAGTGACATCTTACATTTATAAAGGTGTAAATTGTGTGATGTTCAGAATTCCGATTCCTGGATCTCGCAAGTTTTTCTAAACTTTATTTCCTTAATTCCACACCTTATAGCCATTAAAAAAAATATATCTCATAATATTAATTAGTTTCCAAATTTTAAATTCATTAATGGTAGAAATATGTTGTAGATATTTTAAAAATATTAATTTAATCTAATGGTGGATAACATAGGTTTTTTATTCCTACCTTTAAATAGTTAGAAGTACAAATAACACAGATACATCCAAATATCACTAAACAATTTAATTGTTCTATTCTTTTTTCATTAGCACATTCAAATGTATTAATACACAATCAAGAGTACAAGTACATATACATATATATATATATATATATATATATATATTATTTTTTATTTTTTATTTTATTATTCTTAGGCGAGACAAAAGTGTGAATTGTGGTCCACATAAGTAGCACTTGATCTAATTAAAAATTAAATTACTCCATGCTTCAATAATTACGCACAACTATTGAAATCGTGACAATTTTTTAGGTAAAAAAGTTATTAAGAAAATGACTGAACTTTGCATATTTGCCTCGAAATTCCATAGCACTAATTAGCACATCAGCACTCAGCATCTTAGGCATGTGCTTCAATCACCACATTAGGAGTCAAGTACACATCCACTACTATTAATTATATTTATACTTTATGTTCAGCATTAAAAAAAAAAGTAAATATGTTAATTCGATTTTAAATGTAAATGCTATATAATTATATATATGTATATACACACACAATATAATCATACATAAATTGAATCCAAGAATAGATTAGAAGGAAATGTTGTCTTCTCTCATGATTACTTCCACCATCCAAAAATATCGTTTCAAGAAGTTAAAATATTGATTAGTTTTTTTAAGTGGTAGTTCAATTTTAGTCATTTTTTTTATTTTTTTGATAATTAAGTATTTATTTTTTAATTTTGATTTTTTATATTTTAAATTAATTAAATATTTGTTTTTCTAATTTTGACCAGAAGGTTCAAAATCGTTAATGTAGTTATCGAAATTTGGTTACCACAATAGAATTTCAGATGACCACATCAGTGATTTTGAAAATTTCGATTAAAATTAAAAAAATTAAAATATAGAAAATTAATAAGAAAACTGATACTCAATAATAATAAAAAAAATGAAAAGTGTAGTAGTTTATGAGTATCAAAATTGAAATTTATCCAATTTTTTAATTAGAAACCTACGATGCTTGGTTTAATAGATAAATAGAGCAAATGATGAAAATTGACAACTTATAAAAACTTGTGATTTCATTCAAATCGATAAAAAAGAAAAGTATATAAAAATAACGTGAATTTTTTTTTTCTTTTTCTTTATGAATTGAGTATCGGATATAAATATATTTGGAGAAACAAGTAATGATAGTCATAATAAGAATAATGATGATTACACTAACTTATGTGGACGGACGATCATTTTTTTGCTTTGTCTATCATAAACGAAATGTATTTAAATTGTGTTGAGTTGAAAGTTTATTTTAGGTTACTAATTAATTGTGTATATTAGTTGCAATTATGTTACCCTATTCATAGTAAACACAATAATATGTGTTGATGGCTGATGTATCAAAAATTTAGTAAACTTAATAATTTCACTTTTCATATAACAAGAGGATAAAATTATTAAACGTTATTGGAAGACATATTAAGAGTTGTTCACGGTGGGTAGGATGACATTTTCAATATTAGGTAGTATTTTTTTATATATTAGGTAATAATTGTATTATAGAAAAACATATACTCCCTCCGTCCCTTAACACTTTGCACACTTTCCGTTTTAGTTTGTCCCCAAACACTTTGCACACCCAAAAATGGCAAATTTTAACATTATCAACACCCTCACAATACACATTTATTTACAAAGAATGTCATTACTTTTTCTCACACAATACCATTTAATATTCAAACTTTTTCTTAAAAGTTGTGCCTAATTTGACCACTATACCCTCAACCAAAAAGCAAATATCTACTTTTTCTTAAAAAGTGTGCCCAATTTAATGTGCAAAGTGACGCGGGACGGAGGGAGTATTACTTTTATGTATATCATGTAATATTTTTCTATATATCAAGTAATAATTTTAGATAATGAGTACATGATCCAAATAGGGTGGAGTCGGATTTAAAAAAAACACGCGGATCCTCCATATTTTTTCCTCGCATCATGCAATATATAATACTTTTGTAGATATCAAGTAATATTTTTTCATATATCAGATAATAATTTTATATTATATACATATATTACATTATAATATTACTTAATACATATAAAAATATTACATATTTTTTATGTCCAACTCGATTCAATCTCTTTCAAAAAATGAGATCCATGAGACAATATTAAGCATAACTCACCTATAAATCACAAAGACATTCTTCATATTTATTTTTAGTTCACAAATTGCATCCATCATGGAAATCAATATTTCCCCAAAATAAAAAATAAGTATAACATCTGCAACTTTCATGCCACCTAATTTATATAAGAATTGTAAAAGCATATCTTGTGTGGTCGTAGACCCGTAGTACATTATATTAAACACACTTGTAAAAAAATTATCGTGAAAAATTGTTTGAATTAGCTGGCTTATATGCTTATTTAATAAATATTATATTTAAGAAAAAGAAAGTCATATATCTTTTAAATTAACAAAACATTATATCAATAGACTTCAATGTAGCATAGTGATGATGAGTTGGGTAGGGCCAACTTACACCAGCCCATGCTGTCTAAATTTCTCTTCTATTATTGCCCATTGCATTTTCCAAGAAATGCCCACTATTTTAATTACATAAAACTGTAAAAGGTCCAATTTATGTAGGGTTGTTTACTTGGTTATATTAATTAATAGTGCATTTTATATTGCATGCTTTAACTTTCCTTTGCACGCACATATTGTGTATATGTTTTTTTTTTAATGTGTTGGAGAGAGAGGAAGAAGAGAACGAAGATTAGAAAATTTGTGTGATCCAATTTGAATTTTGATCATCACACAATCTGCATATTTATAAATATGAGATAGCACTTGAGTTATAAGGATAAATAAACATAAATATTTTACTTTGATCGATCTATCATATTTAACGTCTACAAGATTGTATTAAAATTTTGAAGGATGTAGTATTTGGATGTATTTCCATAATTTCTATTTTCATTTGTTTATGATGTTTCATATTCTAGTTTTGGCTTTCATTGTTGGCATAACATTAACATGCAGCGCATATATATCATTTCTTTTTTAATTAAATGATTATTAATTTTTTAGATATTATGTGGTATCTTAGTTTCATATATACATTGTATTTCTTTAACAAAAATTATTTTTTCAACTATGTAAAACCTTGTACAAAAATGCAAATTGGGGCTTCCTAATTGGACTATGATTTAGAGTTGGAGCAAGTTTAGGGTTTGATGTATTTTTCTGCCCAACTTAATAAGTTAGACTAACTTGGACCCAATTTGTTTTTGAAAGGACTTGGGCCCAATTATAACACCATAAAACCCAATTCAATTTCAATCGAATACAACTTTCCCATGGGTCCAGACTCATACCCCTCATATTAAGTCTTCTGTGGATATAAATTGTCAAAAATTATATATTAAGTATATATGGTAAAAAATATGGATATATTAAAATGGACATATAGCTTCATCACCATTAATTTTGACGTCTTCTGATATAATTCATTTTAGAAATTATTATATTATATATTCATTCATTTCCAATCACCATGAATTTTCAATTTTTTTATGTACATATTCAAATTTTTTTTCTTCATAAATTAAAGATTTACAACATGTTTGTATGCTACTGTTAATATTCATGAACATGTTCGAATATTAAATAAATAAACAAAACAAACCTTTTAAAATAAATAAGTGTACACAAAAATATCTCTCATTTGTTTGAGTTCAACTTATTTACAAGAACTCTTTAAATCTAAATATCCATGAACATCTTCAACAGTGCGCTGAATTACAAAAATTTTAAATTTTTTTAACTCCAACAGTGCAGTAAATGACCGCATTTAACTATCTCAACTGACATCCTTTCAATGCATGTATTAAAAAAAAAATTCTTATTATGAAATATTTTTTTAATGCAAAATATAATGAAGTGTTGGAGATGTGTAACAATTATTATATTAAAATAATGCAAAAACTGCGTTTATATATATAATGCAAAATATATTTCCCTGCTCCCTAATATCGTATATCCTCATTAATATTCATATTTGCCTTTAAATTTGTAATTTAAAAAAAAAAAAAAAAAAAAGGTATCTTAGAAACTATGGGGGTGGACCCTATATTCCATCGTGCCTAAAATCCAGCAATGAAAGTGTGAATTAAATTTAAAAAAAAAGTAGCACCAAAATTGATAAAATTTGAATCTGTGAATGGGACAGTAAATTGTTGATTGATGCAGAAAATTGGGCAATCTTTGCGTTTAAATAATATCAACTAATGCTTTCAAAGTGGGCGCGACTTTTACGCATATCGCGTGACGAAAGCGACTTTCTTGTTTTTTAGGATAATAAAGTTTTCCTTTTTTTTTTTTTCTTTTTTCTTTTTTTCTTTTTCACTGATAAATATAAACCGCTAATTTATTATTTTTGAATCGTTTTAGCTTTCTGTTTTAGTAAGATACAAAAGCATTAAACATGATTGGCTCCATTCAGGAAATTGTTTTTTTCGTAATTAATGCAAAAGTAGACCACAAATATTTATATTTATATGAATTGATTTTCTTAAAAAATCTACTCAAAGTGAAATGCAGAAATAACTGATAAAATGTGTTATTTTAAAGAAGATGTTGCTCGTCTTTGAAAATCAAAAGACATTCTTGGTTACGTGGATGGACCCACAAGCTATACAGTTCAAATATTTGAATTGCATCAAAGGTTGGAAATCTGGGTTCTAGTTCCACGAAATATTTAAGCTTAAGCCAAAAAAAAAGTTGGTTATTTATTGAATAATTTTAGCTGATTTATATATTCAATTTATTAATCAAATCTCGATAATTATATTTAGTGGTCATTTAATTATTCACTGCACAATGGAATTATGCAACATATGGGGGCACGAGGAAAATTGTTCACATTATGTATTTGTTGATGTGTAAACCTTGTGATTTATAATTAGTAATTATGTTAGATTTATAATATGTTAACATGAAGATGTTAAGAAGTGCTAATAATTCATGCATTAATAAAACTGTGGATATTATAAAATGTCTCTGTAAAGTTTGGTGTGAGGTAAAAAGAAAAAATAAATTGCAGATAGAATCTTCAAAAAAATCATTATCTCAATCATGAGAAATATGAACATAACTTCTGGTGTTTGCAACGATTGGATTGGAAGGCAAGGGAGCGTTGTTAAATAGTTAATATTTAAATTCAAACTAAAAGTAAATGACAAAAAAAGGATTTTTGGATATTAAGTTCGATTCTTGTATTTAAATATTGTGTTACACTTATATACTATTGCAAATTCAACTGAATAGGTTTTAGAATATTGTCAAACTTCAGCATAAGCTTGATTATAAATTCGAAGCTTAATTCACACTCGATTGAACGTATCTATTAAATCGATTTTGGTTGTATTATTACTTAAGAAACTTGAGTAAGTTACATCTTAACCCTCAACGCTAATTAGATAGATATTTCTAAAATTTAAATGCTACAATTGAAAAGACATGATAAAGCTTTATAAAACTCAACTCAATTACTAATATATATAAATACATGCAACTAAGTAAAAAAATTAGGGTGTAAATTTTGCAAAAAACCATAAGTTTGATGGGAATTGTCAGTCTATTAAGTGAGGTGTTCCTGAACTCGAGCTTGACTTCGACATTTTTTTCTGAATTGATCTTAAAAATTTCATAGAGTCAAGATGATTAATTAATAATCCTAGTTATGTAAACAATGTGACAATCAATATTTTGAAATCCTAATATCAATCGATGAAAAAATGAGCTAGGTGCTAATAAGCAATTATATATAGTTAGATAATCCAAATACATTTCGTTAGTGATTAGAGTTTTAAACGTTATTTTTTTAAATAAATAAATTGCATAAATACTAATTAAAGAGACACGATTGAGGTGAACATTATAAAAGCTGCAAGGCCACGAGGCGTTGAAGAACAAGGAAATATTACAAATAGGTCTATTGTGGCTTTCTTAATCAAAGATATTTATTCTAAATAAGAGCTTTTGAATTTTAATTTCTTCCACATAGTTTGAATGAATTCCATTAAGATTCAACATTAGAATAATGAGTTTGCCAAAACTAACCCCAACAACCTCCACTATTTATTGTGATGCATATTTGAAATTGTAATTGAAAACTTTGGAGATAAGAAGTCGTGAAAGTTGAAAAATCATAAAGCAATGGAGTTGGGCATAGATCAACTTTGTATTTATTTATCCTAAAACTGGACAAATATGGTCTGTTTTTAATTAGTCCAAAAATTAAAGATACAAAAGATAAGTTTTGGAGTTTACTTTAAGTGTCCATCCATATCACTTACGCGTAAATTAGGTAAAAACTAAAAACACATAGAAAAGCAACATTGGAAAAGACTCGTTCACTCTTTTGTGTAAAAATAAAGTAATTTGGCCAATTAGAGAAATGCACTAAGTTCGAGACGTTATTAATCTTCCATTACATTTAATATTTTATTATCCTTAATATATATCATGGTGAAGATCATTATGAATATTTGATAATTTTTTTAATAGCTTAGAGGATCTTATAATGTTCAACAATGATCAAGGGAAATGAAATTAAAAAAGATGAAAAAGAAAGAACATAAATCTTTTTTTTCTAATGATTTTTTTTTTTTTTTGGGAACAGAAGAAGGAAAACAAATCCTTAAATAAAGTCAGAATGATCTATTTTTTTTCTTTCAAAGAAATGGTTTTCTATGCAGGGATGTCAGTTTAGCATTGTAGGGTATGGTATATTCGAAATTTAGGGTAATGAGTATTAAAATAGTTAGAATAAGGATAGAGTATGAGTTTAGCATTGTATTCGTTACCCGATTATCCGTTATATTATCCTATATATAATATTATATATTTTATAATTATAAAATGTTAATATATGAAGAATATATATATATTTCAAAAGATCATCTATGCTAAATTTTTAGAGGGTGTGGAAATCAAATATTTTTTTAGCCTTTTGTGTTTTATATATAAAAAAATTAAAAATAATAAGATCAATGTTGCAAAGATAATCTCACTAATTGAACACATAGATAAGAGAGTTGGTTTTATGTGCAATTGGTGCACAATATAATTGCATTGATCCGTATCCACATATTTTTTTTTATTCATAAATTGATATTTATATTATATTAATATAACTTTTATATTATATTAATATGTCTTATATACAAATATCACAATTATTATGTAATACTTTAACTTCAAATGAAAATAAAAAGAATTTCAATACAGTTTGTACATATATATTTATGTGATATTATTTATACATTTATATCAGTATAGTCATACATTTATTTAATATATTTATGTACAACTAAAGTAACTAAAATGTATAATTAACATAACTAAAATGTGTAAAAGGAATTGCATGTTTGTGCAATACAATGTAAATGTATAAATGTCATAACATAAATGTATAAATATTATAACGTATAACTACCGCCTTATGTAGAAATCATCTACAATACACAACATATAGCTAGCTAGGCAGAACCATATTTTTCCAAAAAATGTAGAAAGTAAACTAAGTGTGTAGACACCCTCTTTAGAATACATAACGGTGTGTGGAAGTGTTTGTCGGGTCAGATCGACCCAAATTGTATGAATCTAAATTCATGCAAATTAGTCCATAAGAATTTTTGTTAAATAAGATATATAAAAACGAAAAAATATTATATTCCAATTTCAATGTTTCAAATCTCATCAAAATAAAACTTCAAAAGAATAGTTCAATATTGTTGCACTTATAAATATGTGAAAGCTATCGGTGTACGTAAATATATGTCATGAGAAATACTGTTTCATTTTTTAATTTTTAATATTTTTCAAATAAATACTACTTACATGTTAATTAATCGTAATGGTTTATATATGTAGGGGTTCATCTTCCCTTTGATCTTACGGGGGCTTCAACTCTCCAAATCTTTCGAAAATTTTCAATATCTTTATATTTTCTATTGTAAAAGTATAATTTTTTTAATATTTAACTATGACTTTTACAATGATTTAGACCTAAATTAAATAACTCATATACTATATTATATAATAACTGATTATAGTGTAAAAGTAAGAGAGATGTTTGATCGTAGAATATCGTGTCATACGGCAATCCCCAACAAATAATGCGAGATTTAATACCATAAACTTGAGTATATAGTATGTATAATAATGTTTTAAAAAGATAATAATTATAAAATCTCACTAAACATGGCATGTGATACAAGTTGATACACCTAAATGGCAATGATAGAAGTGCATGTTCCACATAAACCACTTTTAATCCATCAAAACGATTTTACCTCTATCACATTCACAATTATTTACATGCATACATTACATTAGCTACACTGATCGTAAATCCGTACAACTAAATCGATCCAATTTAAAAGTGAATTTCACGTGTTCTACATGTTTTTTATACATTCACATGCGCTTCATTGCATCTTTATATTCATATCCACACTCTTATTCCGTGTGTAACTTTTTCGTTATACTAGTGTAACCTTTCTGTGATGTTAGCGTAATATTTATATAATATTTGACTAATCTTTATGTTATATTAGTTTAACTTTTACATTATCATACAAATATATAATACCTTTTAAAAATTTAAATTATAATAATATAACTTTTTTTATATATATTTTTTAAGATAAAGTACTACATAAAAGTTATGATATTATACATAAAGGTTATACTAATATAACATAAATATTAAATTATTATAATATAAATGTATAATTATACTACATGAATTTTATGTTGATAGAAAAATATATGTAATAGAATTTAAATGTTATGATATTTGTACATAAAGATTATACTAATATAATATAAAAATATTACTACATGAATTTTAAGCTGAAAAAAAAGTATAAATAATATCACTTAAATATTATGATATTTAGACATAAATGTTATATTAATATAATATAAAAATTATCGTATAAATAAAAAAAATATAATTTAAATATGGATTTGAGTCGGATCCGACCGGTACCCAATTATACCATGCCAATTGTATTTGAGTTACTAGCGAATTCAATTTCAATTATTCAAGTACAGTTTATGGTCTACATGATACCAATTTTGAGAAATCGGAGTCGTCACTAATTAATTAATCAAACATAAATTTCAAACTAAGTTATCAAATATAAGAATTTACCTCTGAAAATAGAACTTTAGGCCTAGCATAGGTAACCCAATCATTTGTAATCACTAATCAACATGTTCAAATATTATTTTTACATGAGCTTTGATAAAAACTGTTTTTTCTAGATCTTTGTTGCATTATTGAGTTTTTTAAGTCTCTAAATACTTTAGAAAAATATTTTTATACACACTACGTTTGGGAAAAAAAAAACACATATAAGTTACTATGACTGAATTTAAGTATATTCAAATATAATAATTACCTGATTTGACCCAAATTAATTGATATTTTTTTGTTATTTAAAAGTAAATTTTTTTCTCAATTAGGATTAATTGGTAAAATTACCCATTATAAAAGGTTGGAGACAAAAATAAAGTTTTTGCTAACATAACAGATGCAAAAGTGATTATCCGAAGTTAGAGGATGAAATAATAAACCTAGTGAATGTAAAGTATTTTTCCAAAATTTAAGAATCAAATAACTCAATATGCCAATATATTGAAAAATAATGATCCTCAAGCAGCTTTTTTTTTTTTCTTTTCTTTTATCATAAGATGATCTATTATAAACTATACATTTTCTTAATACTACCAACATCTTTTTACTACTTAAATTATTGTTATTAGAGAAGGGTTGGTAATGCCCTGGAGTACAGTATCTCCCGAATCCAATTCTAATACTTTTAAATAATACGACTAATATATTTACATGTAATAAATAATATATTAAGTAATATTTTTTATTAAAATATAAATTTCAGTTATATAAGTAAGTACCTTATAAATAAACAACTAATACATTATAAATATACAATTAATATATTTCACTAAAACATATATTTCAGTCATACAAGTAATACCTTAAGAGTAAGCAACTAATATCTTATGAAAATATAATTAATATTTTTCATTAATATCTTTTTCTCAAACATATGCAATTAATATCTTTCACAAAAACATATGTTTCAATTATATAAATAATATTATGAGTCAATTAATATCTTATGAATATACAATTTATACTTTTTACTGAACAAGTAAAATATAAATATATATTTCAGTTACACAAATAATATCTTATATGTATGTAACTAATATCTTATAAGTATACAATTAATATCTTCAAAAACACACTATTAATCTCTTATAAATATATAACAAATATCAAAGTTATACCTTTGGGGGTAATATTACCCTGGATATATAAGCTTTTGCCTTGTTATTATTATCATTGTTACTATCCAAGACTCCTATGATAGTCAACATTTTTTTTCCTCTTTTCCATTTTCTCTTCTCTAAGAGCAGCAACATCAATAGTTTTAACAATATCATTAACATATCCAAAAAATCCCCCCCCCCCCCCCCCCCAACAAAAAAAAAAGAAAAAAAAATTGAAACTGACACACTCTCTCTCTTCCTTGTAAATGAGCAAGAGAACATTGCCAACTCTGCTAAAATACTGATATTAAAATTTATTATTGAAATATTATTTATCACCTAAAAACACTTTTAAAAACTATTAATGTGTCTGCCTAAATTAGGTATTGGGGTTTTATCTAGTCGGAATTTGTTTAATGGTTTAATTCATAGTATAACACTTAAATTAGGTGAATCCGGATTAAAATGAAGCAAATCGGATTAAAAATAGATAAAACTGTGCAGAAAACACTGCGTCCAATGCCTACTCGGACAATTTAGTTCGACGAGTGGGTATACTAGTACGATTATCCATTTTTGATAATGCGGGGGGACGTTCGAGCTGGCTTAATTTGCTTTATCAACAAAATGGGGATCTCTCCCAATCCTTTTCATTTTTAAGTAAATTTGCTTCGATACTGAAATTCAATATGTAAATGGGGACTAAGAAAAACTTTCATGGTCATCTTACTTAAACTTAAAGGGATCCTCTTGCCCATTCTTTATTATGGTTAGCATACCAAAGCAGTTGGTTTATAGTGGCCGCCCAAAATCGCATGTAATATATGATAGAAAAATGAGTTTTCTAGTGCTTGAATACAAAAATGTTTGAATCCTTTACAAATTGAAAATTCTACTATTTATAGCTTAGAAAGAGCACGAGTAATGGGGATCATGTCCATTACTTCCTTGATCTTCGCCTACTTTTAAGGGAGTGTACGGTTAAATCTACCCCACTATCTCCCATTTATAGGAAATATCATGTTCGGTAATCCATAGCTCATCCTGGCCGGCTTGACAATGCCCATTGGATCCATCATGAAATTCATTATGGCCGGGTCATCTGGGTGTCTGCTCTGAGTTATTCGGTTTGGACTCTTGAAAATCGCCTCTATAGACCGACCAGGTTAGATGTTTGGTTCTAACTCGAATCGGAGATTCAACATAATTAATTTTGAAATTTTGAAAGAGGCCAACATTTTTTTTTACTTATTTGATTGTCCTCCACTTAAAATAAGAATGCAGTCATAAATCATATTATAATGTCAAGTATAATTATATATATAGACATAAATATTTAAAATGTGACCACTACATAAATATCTTGTCTTTCTAAAATATTCTACCATCCAAGAGAATTCAAAGCACACATGCTTTTTTATGTGGAAATCATGTTTAGCACTAGGTCATGTTACTAGACACACACCATGCATAAACTTCTTGTTTGGCACAAGTATTGTAACATAAGGGTATATTTGGAAGAAAAAAAGAAACACTACTTTTTCTTAAAAAAGGAAGACACAACAAAAAAACAAATGACAGAAAGAAAAAGAAAAAAAAAAAAGGAAACCTATGCCTTTTGTCTCACTTTCCTTCTTTATTTTCCTAAAAAAACCAAACAAGTTCTATTTTTTTTTTATCCTTACACTGTTTTTTCCCTATGAATTAAGATATAATAAAGATGTTCATATCATCGTACATAAGGAAAGATATCTTTTTAGCTACTTTCTACTTTTGGACAAAAATACCCTTCCCTTTAATTTTAAAAAAAACAAAAAAACATGTTCTTGGCCCATTTCTATGGATATTTTCGTCTTTAAATAAAAAAAAAATTCTGAAACAACATTTTTTCTTATACTAGTGGTCCAGGATACAAAACACATCTAAAAGTGGCATTTTCAAACATTTCCGATTACCAATAACTTGAATGAATAATATTTCTCACATTAATGAAGTTACCTAGGCTAAACCAGAAATAATTCAGTAAAAATTCAGATGAATTTATGAATTTTTGATCTATATAGTGGGAAAGCTGAAATAAAAAAAACAGAATAAAATCTCTAGTATCATCAATAAGTACATACTAATCAATCAACTGCAAATGAACTAATAAGAAAAACTAACTCAAAGCCGTTCCAATTTTCTACGGAATTCAGAATTTTCTCATCAGCACTTCCATTTTCCATCTGCGATTCCGACACTTTGAACTCACGCTACGAGTGTACAAACGATGTCATTCTATATACGTGGCTTGTATTGAACAGGAGATGAAACACAATGTGGAATTAAGAATTTTTTGTGTCTCATTAGGCACTATGTTGGAATATTGGAGAAGAAGCCAATGGAAGTACCTGTGTTGCTTGGTTATGGAGCTGCTCTCTTACATTAATAACTGAAACAAAACCACCACATTTTTCATCTTTGGTGACAGATTCTTCAACTTTTGATCCCATTTTTCTGTCTGCTTCTTCCTTCAACAACCTTCTCAATAACTTGTCCTCAGCATCTTTCAAGAACTTGAATGTGGGAGGAGGGGAGGATCTCAATCTGTTGATTTCAGCCTCTGAAATTGACTCAAAAAGAGGGTTGATCCCATGGTGGTTGTAGCAATCTAAGGAGTTTGGAGCTTTTGAGGATGGGGGTGAAGACAATGGTGTAAGAAAAGGGGCGCCATCAACTGCAAAAACAAGGTCACTTAAACTTCTTGTTCTTGAGCCCTTTCTTGATTTCCCATCCTCAGACTCCAAGTCTTCTCTGCTTTCTTCCTTGATTGTGAAGAGGAATCTTGGAGGGCCACAAAGATTGTGGATTCTCATCAGTTCTTGCTCAACCCCTTCTTCAGCGAACTCTTTCAGCCCTAGATTCTTGCTGGGCCCCATCTCCAAATCCTGCTCTTCTTCTGGGTTCCTCACTGAGTTTGTGAGCTCTTGATTGCTTCTGCTGCTGCTGAAAGAAGTGGGCTTTCGCCAACAGAAGAGGAAAGAGAACTCCTCAATTTCTCTGCTGGAATTTGCTATTCTCTTCTTCCACCATAGCAGATAGTATAGCTCTGCTACTAGCCCCATCAGAATGCAACCAAACAAGAAACTTAAACCAATGCCTAAACCACTAAAAGATCCCATCTTTACTTGGACAAAACTGAGCTTAAGATTCTCTCATTGGCTGTTACATTCCAAATTCCGGAAATCAAAAGTCCAGATGGAAAAACATTTCCTGAGAAGAAAAACAAGAAAACTACCTAGTGCTATAGACCCACAGTGCCTATATTAAGAAGACGGCTACGATGGTTCAAAGAAAGCAAAGACTTGAAACTACCTTTCTACCCCCAGGTTCACATATCCTACTCAAAGCAAACACAGTTCCATTATGTAAAGCATTCCTGAAAGAAATAGTAGAGAAGGTGTATGATGTATTGCCTCAGAGACACGCTACTGCTTGTGAAGACCGTACGTGTAGAGAAGAAAAGAAAGGGAAAAATCTTACCTTTTAAACAATTCTACACATCATTATCATAAGCTTGAAAAAGCAGTTGTCTAGAAAGCAAGAAAAAAGCAAGGAAATTTTGATGCAATCATCATTGTAAGAGATGAAAATTTCTGCAAGAAAAGGGAAAAATGGGATTTGGGCAAAGAAGAGGAGTGAAAAAGTAGAAGATGATGTGTGTGTGTAGTAGAATGGTTGGAGGGGTCACATCTTAACTGGATACCTCACATGGGCTTGGCTAAAGCCAAAGCCATGGATTAATCTATACATACAAAACAAAAGTATTCCAATGGCGGGCGAGAGAGAGAGAGAGAGAGAGAGAGAGAGAGAGAGAGAGAGAGAGAGAGAGAGCGCTTCACGATCCCCACACCCCACACCCCACACCACACACCCCAGAAAAAATGTGTGAGAAAAATTGGTAATTTGAAGAGAATTATTACATTTTTTATTCCTCTGAATTTCTTGGAGCGAGGGTGACACTTTCCGGAACAAATATTATTTGCTGGTTCTTTTTATTAGGTTTTTTTTTAATAAATAAAATAAGGTTTGAAAACTCTACCTCGAGTAATTTAGGAACCAATGGCGCCTTTTCTGATTAGTCCTCCAAATAGATTTTAAATTGGATAAATTTCATAATAATATCAATTTATATATTAATTTTTAATTTTGTATTTAAATTTTAATTTTTTTTAATAAGAGATTCAACTTAACATTTTTTTCAATTTAAAACTTGAAATTTAGATTGAGTTTTCAATTCAAAATAAAATTTTATATTTTTTTTATTTATATTTATAAATTTATTTATATTTCAATATGTATTCATATTTTGGATAAATTAAGACAAATTAGTGTGCTTTTAAAATAATTTTCATCCGACTTATTTTAATTTATATAAAAAAATATATATAATTAATTCAATTCATAAAATATAATTTATATTAAATTGATTATTATTAAAATCGATTTTCTATACTTTTATTCATAAAATTAAGAAAATAAAGGAATCTTAATTTATTGAATTGCATTTATTATATATATATATATAAACTAATACAAGTCGGATGAAGATAGTTTCTAAATTGCACGAATTTTTCTTAATTTATATAAATTATATATACATATCAAAATATAAATAAATTACAAAATATAAATAAAATGAAAATGAATATAAAATTTTGTTTTAAATTGAAAACTCAATCTAATTTTCAAGCCTTAAATTGAGAAAAAATGTAAAATTAAACTCCTTATTGACAAACTTTAAAATTTAGGTCTTGAATTAAGAACTAATCTAATAAATTGGATCTTGTTATAAAATTTAAAAAAATTAAAACTTTTTAATAATAAAAACTCTTAAAGTTTCGAGAAATGTTTCCACGGATTTTTATAAGTAATTTAATTTTAGTGTATTCATTTTTATTGAATCATTATGTACTATTATATTTTAATGTTTTAATTGAGTCATGTATTGAAATTTCGACCGATAAAAAAGTTTAATTGATCGATTTTCGCAATAAATTACGTAAAAGAAATTCTCGTGATAAATTATGACTTATGTAACTTAAATATTTCGAATTTTAAATTTATAATGGTTGAATTTGGTCTTAGCACACAGTGAGTTGCAACTCAATTACAATAATGGAGAGATAATTATACGCCAGGTGAATATGTGCATTATGCCAATAAATATAAAATAATGGTAATAAAAAGAAATTTGAAAATGATAGGTTAATTTAATGTAAATTCAAGCCTGTATTAGATTTTGCACGATATTCCTTATGATTAGTAAGCTAAAATGGAAGAATATATTATTCTGTGCTGTTTTCTATGAGTTAAGACTTCAATTCGATTATTCCACACGTGTGACAACATTGATGCCTGTCTTTGAATGTGGTGTTTGTTTTCACTAAATCCTATTCCATTTTGATTCTACATTTTATCTTATTACTAAATTTATAAGTATAGTAATATTTATATATTGGTGGTTATACCTATTTTCATGTGGTGCTAGCATTCATCAATTCTAATGAATTTTGCAAATTTAGTGGTATCCTCGCTATTGATATAAATAATTGTCTCGAGAAGTTTTTCCTCTCTTATTTTTATTATAGTAATTATTATGATTTTAGTGATATCTTTACTATTGATATTGATAATTGTCTCAAAAAGTTTTCTCATTTCTATAATTGTAGCTATAGTGATAATCGAACTGCATGTAAATTAGTAAGATTTTTTTTCTGAATTAAATTGTGATAACTTCTGAATCATTTGGTGGGTGGAATAAAGAAAAAAACAACATTTTAATATTTGTGATTTTAAAAAAGATCTCTTGTGTATTATTTTTTTACCCAAAACCTCACAAATCCTATATTTTCCTTCTATTATCTTCTCAATATATATATATATATATATATATATATATATATTTATTGTTGACTTTAACACCCTTGATAAGCCTTGAAGCTTGATGGGCCTAATTACAGTAATTAGATGCACAAAAGATCTCGAAATAAAACAGAGAACTTAGTATTTTGTGGGCTTTCTAGGCGTACGCCCACTAAGTTCAGTTGTTACTGATCCATTGAGTTCAGTCCGCCAGTGGCTCATCATGGGCTTTTCAGAGAGATCAAATAGACTGAGGCCCATGTAGTCAGGCCCATCTTTAGATAACTGATAAGTCTAGTTAAAAAGGAGATTTAAGTATTGAATACTCAATTTTAGATGTATTATGATACCTAATCTAAAATTTATTTAAGAAACATGCACACAAACATAAAAATACATTTATCGCTTTCAAATATATTAGATCTGATGCTTGCATTGAGTTGGAGTTCAATAGGTGATAAATATAAAATCCCGATGGTACGATGCACGACTAGTTTAAGTAAAAATACTAAATTATTTGAGCTCAATTTGCATTTATTCTAATAATTTTTTCTTATATTTTATTTAATTGATAATCCAACAAATATAGATATTATTTTTAATTGATTAAAATTCAAGTAGCTTGAAAAAATAATGTATATGTGAATTAAGACGTATATTGTTGAATTTCGTTCCACATTTGTATTCTCTCTTAGTTGCTTATATTTAATAAGTAGTTCATATTTTTAAGAATTGAGTTTTGTGGTGGTTTAATTGACAAAGATTATTATAAATATTTTTGGTACGTTAAGGATGTTTGTATACATCGAACATATATAATAATATTTTCCATTTGTATCAAAAGTATAAAATAAATAAGTCAACGTGTATTAATATCCAATATGTTCATAAGTATTATATAGCTAAAAATGATTTTGTACAATTTTTATTATAAAATCTATATTTTTAACATGTATGTTTTTTAATTCTTACAACATAATGCACCATATATTTATCCTTTCAACAAAAGTTAAAAAATGATTGATCAGATAATTTAAAACCTTTTTTATAATATTTTTAAGGAAGTAGAGCGACCACCTTATTTTATTTACGAAATATGATCTTGTTTTGACATAATTGTAAAGAATGTATTATTTAAATCACACTATCATCATTATTAATAATGTCATATAAATTTTATAATTTTATTTATTTAAACACTTTAATAATTGATTTTTTTATGTAAAATAAAACATCTTATAACTTTAAAAACATCTTAAAAAATATAACATATTTTAAATATAATTACAAACATCATGTTAGACTTGGGAAAAAAGCCAATCTGTATAAATATATACCGAACATAAGCATGTCTCTATATTGAAGTTTACTGGGTTTTTTTTTTTAATAATATTTTTTAGTAATATATATTTTCTTATTACTTTTTGGATAGTATCTCGTCCTTTCTCCTCTCTTTCCCAGTGTTTCTCTCTCCTCAACTCATCTTCAACCTTCCAAACCCTAATTATCCGTCTCGTTAGATCTCACGCCCTTTATTTGTACTGATTTACGCATACGATAGAAAAGATGGCAGGTGCTTCACTGGACATGACTCTTGATGATCTGATCAAGAGCAACAAAACATCATCAGGCCGAGGTAGAGGCCGCGCCGCCGGTCCTGGACCAGCGCGCCGTCAGCCTAACCGTTCTGTTAATCGCACCGGCCCCTACGCCGCCCCCTACGCCGCCCCATACGCCGCCCCCAGGGTCAGATCATGTTTCTGCTTTTATGTTTTGAGTATTTCTGTATATATCTCCTTTTATATTACTAATCGTTTCAACCTCCCTAATTTTTTAACTATAATTAGTAGCTATTGCGAGTAGTTCAGTTGAGATAATTTAACTATTCAATTATGTTCAATTAAAGCAAGGGAGGTATGGAAATAGGAAGATCCGAAAGAATAGTCTTTTATTTATGGCCTATTTTTATTTAGTGCTTATGCTCGGTTTGGTATGATATATATTTTTTCTGATGAATTATGGACGTGGTATAGGCACCTGAGACTGCTTGGGGGCATGATTTGTTCTCTGCGGGTGGTAGAGCTTCCAATATTGAGACTGGAACAAAGTTGTATATTTCCAATTTGGATTATGGAGTCTCAAATGAGGATATTAAGGTGTTTCTCTCAGAACCCTCCTCCTTTTATGTGTTACTGATCTTGCTGATTCTCTGTTCACACTATTTGATTTATATCGTTTTCTTTTAATTGTTTGAATCATATAAAAAGATTTCTTCAAATGTCAGGGACACTTAAACTAGTTGATGCGGCTGGTTTGTTGCATCTGTTAGCAGCTTAGCTATTAGAGATGGTAGCTTATAACAAGTCCATTGAAGTTGTTGCAATGCATAGTCGCTTGTAGATTCTGTTGTTATGTAGACATACAGCCAGGTGATATCATATGTGCGTGATACATTTATGCTGTGTGTTCACTGTTTCTGTGAGGTTTATAACATAAGCTATTAGTTCCAATGATTATTTTACTCGAGACTTCTAGGTGTCAAGTGGCTAAGTCGGATTTAACTTGAATACGACACAACTGGTAACCTAATAATTGAGCGGCACCACTTGCACTGGAGCCAATTCGGACTTGGCTCATAACAGAGGGTACCTTGAGGAGTAAGTACCTCCTTTCTAGTTGATGCGCTAGATACAATTCTTCCTTTCACTGAACTCGCTAGAGTGAGGGGAAATGATAACAAGATTGTTGAGTCTTCATCTGAAAAATTTATAGTTCCAAGTAAAGAAAGATCTGGTCTCTGGACATTGTTTCTATATGAAGCTGTTGTATCACATATCCTTTGGGTTAGTAGCTTTTCTAGTAGATTTGGTAGCCTATAGCAAGTGCATTGAAGTTTTCGAAATGCATAGTCATTTATAGTTTTTGTTATGTGGACACACAGCTAGGTGATAAAATGTGTGTGGGAGCATGCTGCACATATGCAGTCAGTTGCTGACTTGCTGCAAGGTATCATTTTAAGTTATTTGACATAAGGGTTATTTCACTCAGCCTTTTAGGTGAAACCTGAATCATTCATTTTAAAATGAATAAGACATAGAAAAAGCAAAGCCTAACCCAGTCAGCAGCACCACACTGTGGCCGAGTCTCCTGCTTATTGGTGCATAAAAGAGGGTATCTTAATGAGTAACTGCCATCTTCTAGTTGATGTACTGAGCATTCTTGCATTAACTGAACTTGTTGGAGTTTGTGGAAAATATGATGACAAATATTGCTTAGCCTCCATCTAATACTTATTTGTAGTCCCAAGTAAGGATCAAGTCTGGACTTTGTTAATTTGATCTTGTTGTCCCTTTTCCCTTTTAGTTTATATAGTTCCTGAGTCCCATAGATATACCAAAATGGCTGAACATGAAGAAGATTGATATAATGATAAGCCATTTAAATAACCTAAATGATGTACATGGCATTTTTAATTGTTTATAAAAAGAATTATGTTTAACAAAAACATGTGTGGAAAAAGTTTTTCATAGTGTTTCTCTTGGTAAAATATTAGCTCCAACCATTGCATTGGATCTAGTGTTCATGTTCAAGTGTACTATTTAGCAAAGCTGGTGCATTTATTCATGTATTGTTATCTGTAGTCTTCACTTTCCCATAATTAAGTTCTGTATATGTATTCCTGTACTTGTTTGTCTTTTACTAGGTCTACCTGTTGGCCTTTAGAACTTATGTCTAGTCTCATTTTAGCCCTGCGATTCTTGTTGAAATCATGGACGTCTTGACCATATCTGATTCTCATAGACTTACTTGGTTTCACCCTTCTTTGCTAGTGTAATTATGTCTATTGGGACTCGTAATTATCTTTCACATGTCAGTTATGTGATAATTTAGGTAATGTGGTTGCATATAAGAGGCGGAAAACCAGTTTGCTATACATGTGATGTAGACATTGTCCCCCCTCCCCCAAATTCTGATTGTTTATTTAAGTTCTATGTAATGTCTGAAGGCTGTGTTACATTTAATCTTACAAGGAAAAAAAAATCTATGTTAATCTGCAGGAGCTGTTTGCAGAGGTTGGTGACCTCAAAAGGTACACAATACACTATGATAGAAGTGGGCGATCAAAGGTATTGTGTTTTACCTAGTCTTGCCTTTTAGTGTAACTTGTGTCTTGCTGTGGTTTAGAAAAAATGCTTTTTTATAGGGCACTGCTGAAATTGTCTTCTCGAGGCGACAAGATGCATTGGCTGCTATCAAGAGGTATAATAATGTCCAGCTTGATGGCAAACCAATGAAAATAGAGCTTGTTGGAACAAACATTCCAGCTTCTAGTGCTGCTGGTTTTCCCTCTGCTGGTTTTCCATCTACTGGTTTTCCTTCTGCTGGTCCTTTTGGAGATTCAGATGTAGCTCCTCGAAGGTGTGTTTTTTGCATTGATCAAATTTTAAGCATGTTGTTTTTTGCTGGTAACGTTAGTGAGTAAATTTCTAAATTGTGCATCACTCCTTTGAGCATCTTGGGCAATAATTGGTACAACATTTTTCTGGTTTGTGTAATTCTATCTTAAATAATGTTCTTTATTTGATATTTCCCAATGTAATAAAGCTTGATTTTTATTGGTACACTAATCAAAAGTTTTCTCTCTAGTACAACATTTCACTCTGTTTTTATTTTTTCTATCTTACATTAATACCGTCACCTTATTGGATAATTCTAAAAATACAAATCCTGATTTAATTGGTCCCCTTATCAAGTGCTTTCCTCCCTATCTTTGAAGCAGCCCATGCTTCAACTTAGAGTAGACTTTTATCTTTTTCTTTTGTAAAAATTGGAGGAAGTTGAATTGATGGTTATTGCAGAGAATCATACTTGCAGTCACCAGTTTACCAATAAGTGACTTCAGGAAGCTGCTTACTCTCAGTAATTATTTAACACATTTTGGATAAGTACTTCATGTGTTGAATATTCTTGATGTCTGGAAATTATGCTTCTGACTTCTGTGGTGTTTATGATTATGTGGTAAATTTAATTTCTTATTAAGACAATGTTGTGTTGACTGATCATGATTTTGGAAACTTTTTAAAATGCTTAACAGCCTAACAAGTAGAACGTTGCAGGAAGATTGATTATGAGTTTGGTGAACCTTTTAGAATCAAAAAAATGCAGCCTTTTTAAATAGAAAGATATTCACTCATAGGGTAAAGATTTAACAGTACAGTTGGTCGTCTTGTCTAATATTTTATTGAAATCATTGACAGTGGACTAGGGAGAGGTGGTTTTGGAAGGTCACGAGGTGGGCGAGGTCGTGGATTTGGAAGGGGCCGTGGACGGGGAAGAGGAGGCCGTGGTGAGAAGGTGTCTGCTGATGATCTAGATGCTGATCTAGACAAGTATCATTCTGAGGCAATGCAGACAAATTGATCGAGCTTAGCATATTTACTGGATTTACTACATGCACCCACATGTGATTGATGCCCAAAGTTCAATGCAGTCTGTACTTTGACCTACGTTAGCTCTTTCAAAGAATGCAGATATCTCTTGTTGGGTGCGGGACAACTCTGGTTCTGGGAACTTGTTTTATTTTATCTACTGTATCGTTTTATTGGATGAAAGACAAGTGTGTAATTGACTTTTCCACATCCACTTACGTTTTAAAAAAAAAACAGTTGGAATTGCAGGCTTGCGCCTGTTTTCCCTTACAGAAGGTATTGATAAATCAGAAGTTGTGGACGAGAGTCAAAATTAGAGCAACTCAGTGTGCTCAGTTTTGAATTGAAGGGGTCCCTGGATCATGATAGAGGATGTACTTTGAGGGTATACATTCTTTTATCCTTTCATGCCTTCTTTTATATTGAAGTCATGTCATTAGGTGGTTGGCTGGCTGCTATGTGTCTCTCTGCTAAACTTTTTAGGGTTCCAGAATGTCCTTGCATACCTTAGCTTTGGTGCATCTCTTCTCGTGAACGATTGATTATTAATTGCCAGATTCCTTCAATTTGAAGAAATTACAAATTTGTTAGTAGTGGTGTTGTTTGGATGGGTGATGCCGTCCTGTGTTGTTTCTGGAGATGAATATTATGCCAGGATCTCAATATCTGGGTATTAAGTGTGTCCTGCTGCTGTGCTGGGAGAGCTTTCATAAGTAAAATGAATATGCAGAATGACAAGAGGGCCTGTGATAGCCACAATTCTTTCGTTACTTGTTTAATGAGAATGCAGCATTTTGTGCTGAGTTTTTATGTGAAACTTGAAGAAGATTTATATAGAGAAATGAAGAAAATTTTGCTTGAGAGTTTTGGCAAACATTTCTCAGCGCTTATAGCCTACTTACTAACGTGCGGATGTAAGTGGTTTTGTGCTAAAGTCCTCACTGCACTCCAAATGGACCCAAATGATTAACATGTGAGATGATGTAGGTCGGGACACTTATTGGAAAAATGTGTTTCAGTTGTCTTAGATTAATTTCTTCATCTTTTGTCTGGCGGGCCTTCTTTTTTGTTTTTTTTTTTATTTAATTTCTGGCCAAGAAATGCAGCAGAATTCAGAGGAGAGTTGTTGCATTTGCTAAATGTAGTCAAGAGTGGATGGTTCAAAACTGAAGTCATTTATCAACTTGATTCGAGTTTTGAGATTCATCTATTATAAATAATATATATGTATGCACATTTCCTGTTTACAATTTGATTTGTTTGCACACCAACTTGATAATTCAAGTTTTACCAAGTTCGAACGGCTGACTCACCGGCTTAATAAGTCGATCTTAATTGAGTGTTTTTCGAGACTAATCGAGTGATTTAAGATGTACCCACAGTGTCATCTTGTCTCAATTGATCTAAAAAGATGCAATAGTGGACCTCAACAATCATTAAACAGGATGGATTGATGAATTCTATACCAAATTCTAATGACACAACCAATCATTAAACAACTTGGGTTGGATTGAGAAGAATGTTTCTCTCGAGTTTTTAATGAATGTCCACAAGATAAGTTTACAACACACTATTATAATTTACAGGTAAAAACAATATACTGCACAACATACACCTGTTTGATGGAGCATTGAGGAACAAACCATAAAAGAAGCCACCTTCCCCAAATTTCCTTACAACACTAGGCATTTGGATATCTCTATTCTTGCCTTGATTTTGTTGATTCTCCCCATCTAGAAAAAATAAACCCGAACACAGAATATAGAAGAGCTCGTATGCATGTGACCACAAAATTCCAGCAAGACGAGGGCCAGTACCAAGGGTATAGTAGTCTGAAGAAGAGGCTGATTATGTGCCGAGGATATTGCCCAACCTGAAAATGAAGCATCAATAATTAAACTCAGGACAGGTGCATATTCAATTTCTTGATTCTTGAGCACATAAGAGTATGAGATGCATACAATTATGGTATCTAATATTCATGACGTAGAAATGAATTTTGGTTTCGGTATGGTATGACAAATTACTGAATTATATTACTAAAATCAAATGATTCTTTGTAAGAACAAGATTTTCAGAAAAGAATTTAGACATGCGTAGTAGAAATGGGAAGAATGGCCTTACTGGAAAGAGAAAATTCAATGCATCCCATGCTGCATGACGGACAGCTCTTGTTGGGTACATCGGACCACCGGGAGATGTGAAGCTATACAAACATGTTTTCAGTCTTGTACTAGTTGCCAGTCTTAGTTCTAGGCCTGTAGACATTATGAACATGAACAAACTTTAAATCTAAGAAAATAAAATTAAATCATTTGCAGAGAAAAGAATGAATCAATGGGCAGTACCTTTCAGAACTTTTATCTGTAAGAGGTAATGCAGAAGCACTGGCTCCACCTTCAGTTTTTGAAGCTGGTATCGTAACGATCATTATAAGATGAGATTATAATGAAATTATCAACATGAGATGAAAAGGTGGAATTTTATGGATAATAATAATTGACTAGTAATTGCAAGTCGATATAGTGAAACAATCAACAATCAAACCCTTGTATCTAATCTTGTTCTACCTGATCCGATAGTTCAGTGACAAATATGTCAGATGCACCTCCAATGAAGAAAGCGTTGGGAAAATCAGGAAATTGCTTCAGAAAAGTTTCAAGTTTGTCACCTGAGAAGGTTACATTAAATTCCTGTCAGAATTATCATGGCAATTGAATAAGCAATAACATGAGGTGAATACACATTTTCTAGAAAAAGAATTGATCAAACCTGAGTCATAGAAAAATAGGAATCTCGCAAGGAGAAGAAATAGATCTCGTTGAGCCTGGTATGAAATTTTAACAACAAAAGTTACTGCTGGAGTACAATTTCATGGGTGAAGAAAACCTCACTATCCAAGCCGTAAGGAAATTTGTGATCATGGAGAAGATAAATGCCATACCTGTGGGGGGATCTTCTTTGATCTATCTGAATCTAGAGCAACTTCCTCTAGGAGATACTAAATAAAAGTAATGATAGTAAGTGCATATCTGAACAGAATTAATGATGCAATAACAAGTAAACTATCTTGTTTAAAATATCTCACTTGAAATAGACTTGAGAAACGTCTTGAATTTGTTTGGATGTCGAGCCTGCATGTATGCATATATCACTTGATAAGGCAACTCTTCTAAATTAGGCCCATACATCTAGAATGAAATAAAGGGTTCAACATCAAAAGTAGGCCATGACTTACACTGTATGATACCACACAAAGGAGGAATACAATGTTCCCACTTGTAAGGTATCACAATGGAGGAATACAATATTCCCATTCTGACCCTTCCTTTTCTAGGAACTTGTAAGCTATACGAAAAAATTTTAGTTTTGAACAATATTTGGTATATAGTAGAAAGCACTTTTTAGGATATTGTGGAGTATGTGCCACTGTCATAGCAGGAAAAAAAAAGGTGTGATAGAGGATATCATGTGGAGCACAGCATGCTCCACATCAAAGTGAGTGAGTCTTTGTCGACAATAAGTGTTGAAATGGGATCATGGTTGTCTTAATCTATAGAATCTACTCCACTTATAAATAATCTCAGCCCCTGGAATTTTCATACTGATATTTCTCCTGCTGAAGTAGATTCATGTTGGTAAATTACACATAAAAGTAATAGGCAAAGACTCATACCAGAAGACATTTGTAGCACCTTGGATCAGTGAGGATGAATAACGGAGCAAGACTTCAGGATTATCAAACTGAACTTCGAAAATCTGTGAAACAGAAATATATAATAAATGACTGGACAAATGAAATAAAAAGCTCAATTGAGAAGGACACAACATTAAAACAAGAGTGACAGATTCTCCATACTAGGTGTTGGACATTGGTGCACTGGCTGATCATAGAGAAAATTGAAGAGCAAAATGAAGAATAATTTAGAATGACCAAGTGACCAAAGAGTACCAAATTACGTAGAATTCTACTTGTATCAGTAATCAGTAAGAAAATAAAACTACCAGATTACATAGAATTCTACCTTTATCAGTAAGAAAATAAACACATACCCACTTGTGGAACAAGAGAGTAGAAATATTCGATGCAAATGACTGGCTCCAAAGTTGTACTATGAGATCAAGGATTGATTGCCCCTTTTGTGGCATGCATACAAAATAATCAGCAAGCACATTGTAAAAGCATAATTGGCATCCATATGTATCGTCTTCTGTGGAAATCGAATCTTCCTTACCAAAAATAATATCTGTTTAAATATGAGCCAAAAGTAAGATAACATCTTTAACCCGTAAGATTTTGTAAGGTTATGCTGATGCATATAGGTAATAGAATAGGGGACAAGTTCATTTCAAAGTTTAGGTGCATGTGCAGCTGCTGTAGCACCATCTTTCATGTCATGACCGGCATATCTAGTAAAAATTACTGATGTGTAACCTACTTCCCATATGATCAACATTGTTTAAAAAGTATAGTGATTTATAACTACTGCACCCACATAAACTTCAAATGAATACAAATGAATACTCCACTCCTTCAACTATGTCAGTGAGCTGAAGAAAAAGTCAGCAAATTCCTATTCATCAAATTGACGATTGAGATAAAATTTTGTATCCTTTTTATAGCTGGGTACTAGAGGACTATGCAGTTAAAGCAAGATACTGAGTCATTGTAATAAGCAATCAGTGTACACTTCAGTTCAACTGTAAAAATGTATAATCCATTCCACAAAGGGTGAGTTTATATCAAATTAAATGGGCCTCAGGCTCTACTATATCAGAGAGAAAAATTGCAGTCTTCACTGCTTCGGGATTTCTAGACATGATCACATCAAAGAAATTTTCCAACCATCAAAAGTTTGAGAGGGCAAAAACTTTCATTTCTCAAGGAAGGGAATTTTCTGAAGGATGTCGGTTCTAATCTCCTTACCCCATTTTTCAGTAAAGAAAAACCTCAACTACTGAACCAATAACAGAAGTGTAGGATGGCAAATTAGAAAAGACATAGCAATTAGGAAATTCAGTTGAGACCGATTAATCAGATGACTAATAAATAACGTATGCTGCTTGACTCATCTCAAGGATGATGTCAGGTAAGCGTCACATTATGGATGTCCATCAAAGACCTCACTCCAAAAAAAAAGTCTTATTTCTCCAAAAAACTTTCTATTGTTAGTTAACTGATCAAAGGCACCACTTTTTACAAGCCATTCTCGCCTATACCCCTCTATTTAACTTATTTAATTAGGAATCTGTAAAAGAAGAAACCAAAAAATAACTCGTACTTCCAAACATGATTTTTTTTTTTTTTTGGACTAATAAAATTTCTTAATCATGACTTTTTTATTGGAATAGATGAGTAGATGCCATGTGCACAGCATAAGGCAAGGAAATCAATGTATGGAAAAAATACTTTTGCAGCAGAATTGCACAATAACTACACAATCAACTATAAGTAGGATATAATTCAATGAGGTATATTTTGAAGTTTAATCAAAATTTCTTTCTAATTCGATTCCGAGGCGCATTATCTATCTATCCATTCATTTATTGATGCTACATAAAGCAAAAATTCATTTCATAAATAGCAAAAAGAATCCTGAATTTACCTTTAGCTCGATCATCTACTTCCAAAGCTATGTCGGCAAACAACTCCTGCAACAAGTTGCGTCTCTGTGATGGCGAAGCTACAGCCTGAAGAATAAAACTCAAATTCCAGCAATTACTTCCAACATATTTCCAATCAATACAAACAAATTGATTTAAAAAAAAAAAAAATCTTCTCTGGAGAGGACTAGGTGTTAGTTGACCGTGTGCGTAGTTTAGATACCTTCTGAAGCTTCTTCTCAATTTGAAGAGCGAGGGCATCGAGATAAGCTGAGCCGCGAGGCGTCGTCGCCGGTGGCATTCTGAGCGTAATCCTCCCTCCAACGGTGGTTTATTTTTGATCATTTGAAAAGGAAATGTAACTGTCCTTTTATACCAGTAGAAGCGCCTATACATACATATATATATATATGTGTAGAGAGAGAAAGAGAGGAGCGAGATTTATTGGGAATGTGGGAAAATGGTGTTGAAGATTATCCAAAAAGTGGGAAAATGCTCTTGATGAGTCAGCACGTGGTGGATTGCTTTATAATAGAAACCATTATTCATCTGCCTTGCTGTCCCCACTACAATCACCTGCTCCCTCTCTCTCTCTCTCTCTCTCTCTCTCTCTCTCTCTCATAGATTTAGGTTTTTTCTTCTTTTACCTTAGCTTTAGATGATACAAAGATATTTTACAAATTTAATTTACATTATGAGACGAGTTCATGAACCTTTTCGTATTGAATTATATGTATGTATAACTAATTTAAAAACTTTATTGCAATTTGATTTATAAGCCCAATCAAAATGTGAATCTATAAGATGGTATTGTTGTGATCAAACTCCATTTAATTAATATTAAATTAAGTTTCAAATGTACTACATCCGTTTTAAGTAGCTAGAAAGTTGTCTCATACCATTGAATGACTGGTGATATTATTACACACACTCGTTTACATAATATCACTGTTGGCAATAAATAATTCAAATATTAAATGTTTCAGTAAATCGAGATGAAAAACGATTTCACATGAAAATTTATGTAAAATAGAATTTATATGAATCATGAATCAATTCATTCAATTCGGTCGGTATCGATCTCATAAGGTCATTTAAAGTTATATTTTATATAAAATTTTATGTGAAACAATCTCAGATGAGTTTTGTGTTAATGTTTTAATATTAATATATTTTTAGCCATAACATGTTTGAGGGTGTAAAATGATATTCCATCCTTAAAAAAAATTCACTTCATAAATAAAAATTTAATTTAAATTAAAATTTCATTGAAGTAATTCAAATATCTGACTTTTTAATACATTTAGGGCAGTTTTATTGATTTTCCGAAAACTATGATCCTATTCACATCTACTTTTCCTTAACTTATACTTAAAAACTATTGACTTTAAATTTTTGATTCGTTTTCGACTATAGATGTGGGGCATAATCATTTGATAGTTATGGAAAAGACATTAATTTACCCTTCAAATTCATTTCAAATTTGTCTCTTACGAGGGTGTTCTGGTAATTTAGAGCGATCAGTAATATCAATCAATTTATTGCAATAAATATATTAGGAGGCGAGTAAATGAATGCATTTTCCTACCTGTTTATATTGTTACAAGGTTTAGAATATAGTCCAAGTTGTACCCACCCCTAGATTGCTATGCCTATTATATATCTAGGCCTTAATTTAGGAATGAATTTTTATAAATTAGTGAAATAAAATATAAAAATGTATACTTATAGAAGGAACATTTTTTGGTTGAAAGGGGCCGACTGACTAGGTACCCCTATAATTTCCATCCCCGTCTAAATCTATATTAGGAATGTGGGTAAATAGTTAAGACAAAGTTTTGAATGAGATCGTCTCATAAATTCCATATTGTGAAATAGGTTGGGTCGGATCGGGTCAAATATAAGAAATTATGTAATATTTTTGCTTGCATTACGTAATATTTTTCCATATATTAGATAATACTTTGTATTATAAAATATATTTTGAGTTGAGTTGGACCATACGAAAAATATGTAATACTTTTATGTGTATCGGGTAATACTTTTGTTTTGAGTTGAGTCAAACTATAAGAAAATATGTAATACTTTTATGTGTATCGGGTAATACTTTTATGTGTATCAGGTAATACTTTTGTATTATAGGATATATGACTCGAATTGGGTCGAGTCTTAAAAAACACGCAGATCCTAGGGCTTTCAGGTGCTCTCTTCTCCTTGTGCAACATGTAATACTTTTGCGTATATTATATAATTTTCTATATATCATGTAATACTTTTGTATTTTACATATATACTACATAATATAATATAAAGTATTACCTAAAATATAGAAAAATATTATTTAATACACACAAAAATATTACTTAATTATTATATTCGACCCGATCCGACTCATCTCACGAAATGAGATCCGTGAGATGGTCTCACACGATCTACTCAATAATTAAATAGATGTTAAGTCTTGTATTTATTGAAAATTTGGTTGCCATAATTATATAAATATTAAATTGCTTATAAAGATTTATCTGCCTACTTTGACCTTTAATGTGGCTACCATTCTCAATATATAAATTATGTTTGAAGCACGCTAATCTTGCGTAGATTTTTGTTAGGGAATATGTAACACGATCACTTTTCTTTTCAACTTTTGTTGTATTATTTGTTTTTATTTTAAATTTTAAATTACAAACAATAAATAAATAAGGTAGTTATAATTTGTAGTAGTAATATTTATTCAACTAAAGTTGGACCACGAGCAACAAATATTAGTGATTCCTTTCCTCCCAAAAAAAAATATATATATATTCCTTTTTTTTTAGAAAGAGAAACATGAGTGCTAAATATATGCAACTTACAAAAAAACAAGTACAACACATGGTGGCCTAGTTAGTGACTGATCCTTTTTGGTAAAAAACATATCCAAGAAAGAAAACAGGAGCTGAATCCTAAGGCTGTGTTTGCTTTGCCTGATTAGCTTAGATAAGGATAACTTATCCTATCAAATCACTTGTTCACACAATCATCTTGAACAATCCCACATGCTAGTGATTATTTTGAAGTAAAATGAGTTATAATTTAACCTATCCACATGTATTCTCTACTTTCCATACATATAGGGTAGTATCGTGTAAGTAAATGAGTGATATAAATATACAACAAAATGTATTTCACCAGATGTAGCATTTCAAACACAGAGAGTAGTAGAAATAACAGATTATAGTTCATTATAGATCTAGTATAAGTTAAATCTATTTCCAGGATTGTTTTCAGGCTAGACAAATATACACTTATAACACAGAAAAAGAGGAGATTCTACAAGCGACAATGACATGACATGGCTCCATTTTCACTATGATTTACGATTAAAAAGGTGGGGTGGAGGTACAAGAAGGGAAGGAGCTACCCACCCATTAGTGTTCTTCTGACTTTATCAACTATCTGATTTCTAACCACCATGCTTGACAGCTTAAAATCGCAGTTTTCATCTAAAAGGAATCTGTAAACCTCCCATTCACGATCTGCTGCAGAATGTCTTCCAATCTCCGCCTATCAAGGCAAAGAAAGTTACCGTTAATCTCATATGAAATGATAGAGGGAAAGATCATACAATTAATCTGTTTGTAAAACAGATATGTTGATGGAAAGATCTCTATACTTTAGGAAACATTTCAACTATTTGTCTTTTCCTATTTACAGAAGGTTCGAACATATGAGCACTTACCAAAAAGACACAGATTCCGAGACTCTTTAGGGAAAAAGTGACATCGTAAAAAACACGTGGTCTTCCTCTTCCAGTTAGCTCTGTTGGATTAGCCACCACAAGCTCGGTGTCCGGGCCCCGGTTTGTGATAAGAACACGCAGGGGATGAAGCAATTCGAGTTTTAAGCGTGAGCAGATTGTTTCTTGCTTTTCAGGATCCACTATCTTTTTCCCATCTTTATGCTGAATAAACAGGTCCAGTTCACGGTGACCTTTATTTACAGGCAAAAACCGACCATATGCTATCTAAGCAAGGCAAAAGACAGAAATTTCAGAAAAAGATAATATAGGCTTAACACAATTTTTCTTCAGAGCAGGACAATGAAAACAACAGAAAACTGTATAACTGTAATCTCAAGTCATTAAGGTGCAAAATACAAGACCAGTTGCAGACTTCAAATTAAGGTGCTTTAGTGAATATTTATGGAGTTATTGTGAATGGTAAACGTCAATCTACACAGATTCCTCACCAAAAGATTAAATTATGTTCAACACTTCATAGCCAGAAGGACCTTTTTAGTCAGATTCTAATAAGGAAAGAAGCAGCTATATTCTTATCGTATTTGATATTGAGGATAAAGAAAAGGATTTCATGAACAAAAGACATTGTCTTCTCACAGCTGTCGTTCATGGAAAAAAACTAGAATATGGATTTGGAGCTGAGTAATTCTAATCACACATCCAACAAGAAATATTGTTTATGGACATGAAATAAGGAATTGGAGCTGAGTAATCCTGATCACACATACAACATAAAATATTGTTATGTACTAAAAACTTATTTCAGCTGGTTTAAGTTCAGCTTTACCAAACAAGAAGTGTCGTTGTTGTTGTTTTTTCCTACTCTCCTGGAGCAAGCTAGCAAATGAAGTTGACAGATGAAGCATAAGAACTTATACCTGGAAGTTGCAGTCTTTCAACGTTCGCATGATATCATAAAGAAAACCCTTATGATCTACACAGTTGATCTGCAGTAGAGTGTGAACTGGGCTCAAGGAATTGTCAGTTTTTACACTAGCCCTTTTCAACTCCTTGACATCTGAGCTAAGAGCCTGTGAACGAGGTTCATTGTCTGATAGTGTGAATCTAAACAATTCTTCAGCAACAACTGGAGACAGAGAAGAAACACCCTGAAGGTTATCATACTGAGATCCTGATAACTGCAGTTCACAACTGATGCACGATTCACCTAGAACACTGTACAACCGCTCACATAGCTCATCTTGCCTTTCTTTTGTATGTAAGAGCTCCCTGCCAGAGAAAGTTAGAATAGTTATTATCAATATCTGATTAAAAACTATTAAGCACACATCCTCTTCAAGGCAGAAACATTACAGAACAAAGAGTACCAATGTGGAGTGGGGTGAAAGCAGTAGAACACATAATGCAATGTCACATATAAGTTAGGAGAACCTAAAACATTCACATATATTCATTCAGGAACACCAATATTCTTGCTCAGGAGAGGGAATTATAGGTCATCAGATCCAGAAGGTTCACTCAATTGTATTTATATAATTTCAAAGTATTTTTGTTCTTGATTTTTTTCCAACAAATGACTTAGCTTCTAGAACAGTGAGTACCACAAGTATATGTGAAGACAACATACAGAGGTAGCATCAACCATCTTTAGTCTTAAGTTTAAGCTTTCAATGCCCCCTCACAATTTTTAATAGAATAAATCAAAACAAATAAATGAGTAAAAGAATAAAAATAGAATATTATGACATAATTAATGAGAAATAAAATAGCATTTAGAGAGAATTAGCCATAACTGATTGACTAAAGTGAATTCAAAATCCCAAAAGTTATATGGCAATAAAATTTCCTAAATGTGAAACAAAAGCCATCAAACAAGTATGGATTACAACTGACAACTATCGAGGACCAGAGCTAAATACAGAGGATAGATACACGGCTAAATGGGAGAAAAAGATGACATTTTGGGTGCTCATAGTCATCGGTTGAAAACCCTGCACTGAAAACATTTGAGGAACCATATGCCATTACAATAATGAAACAGCACAGAGCTTCCATCAAATGGATTTCCTCGCAACACTTAGTAGTCCAAAATATTAGTACATATTCTTCTAATTTGGCTATCCTAGTTTGTATGGACATGGAGTTTTACAAGTAAGTTAAAAAGGTCCAATGTTTTGGGTGCCTTTACGGTTTTTCCTCACATGTGGTGACTGGGAGTTACTTACACCATTCTTCAATTGGCAGAGTAGTTTTAGAACAAAATTGACATCATAGAAGCACCCAGCATGGCATAAAGGGACTACAAGATGCAACCCAATAACAGCATACTATACAAAACGAAGACCTTACAAGTTATCTGTTATGAAAAAGAGGTCCAGAACACAACCATCAGGAGTTGTCGTCACTTTTACTCTCTGAATTCTATGCTCAAGCTCATCTAGGACATGAGTCACATCTGGAAAAAGACATGTGAGCATTATTATCCCAGCATCAAAATTTTAATTGAACAAAAAAAGAAACAACAATTATTCATACCGTGTAACAATCCTTTTCGGTCAAGGCTACAGAACTTCAGCAAGTAAACAGAAGACGGGGCGCATGGGGTTGGCTGGCTTAAGTAGAATAATGGTATCGAGGGTGGGCAAATAGAAATAAGGCGCTCTTTCAAATTCATCCATCTCACAACATGTGAGATGGGATGAGGAACAACCCATAAGATTACATAACACCATAAACCATCAGTTGAAACATCTGTAAACCACAAATTGACTACATTAGTTGATAACCTCCACAAGTAAATGAATAGATGATCAGTTATTGAAAGGAAACAAGTACGGCCAAAAAACTGTAGAACGCACGAGTCTACATTATTTAGTAGATGAAAACAATGAACAGAAGAGGCTTATTAATGTGAGAAGATATGATCTTGTTAGCCAGTTAATAAGAACTCCCTTTCGTTGGATCAATACAAGTCCTCCAAAATGTGTAGTTTTCTATTTCCATTAGAAAGCGAGATGGTAACTTTAAATAGGCATGCTCTACAAACGACGAAGGATCAACATTACAAGATCCTATAAACACAATATAATCACCATATCAAATGAATTTCGAGTATCCAGCTTCAAGTGCCATAACATAAGCAAATAAATGCAGTGATAGCACAGAAGACATGCCTTACCAAACGCAAAAATGAAATTCAGAAGCTAAATTACATGCCTTCCAACTCACACAATTACGAATGAAACTTTGACCAAACAATGAAAGATAATAACATTTCTTCCAGAACCAGTACCAAATACCAGTAGCAATTCAATCCCCAAATCCATAGGCAAAACAAAATATGCTGAACAGAAATTCAATAATGGCGTACATAAAATTAACAAATACATATCAGTGTGAAGCACATGAAGCCCATAAATATTCAGATATGCCAACATATAAAAATGGACCAAAAATTAAAAAAATTAAAAAAGGAGAGAAAATAGACCTCCTCGGGTAACATAGAGGCCGAATTCGAGAATAGTGTGACAAATGTCACAGCCCAAGCCAGTTTTGTCGGGACAATTCACCGTTACGACGTAAGGGTCACCGGCTTTCTTCCCTTTCTCGATCAATACGGCGTCGTCGCTCGTCGCCCCCATATCACATCGCACTACAATCAATCTTTCAGATAAGGAAGGTAAAACCCCACCTCCTAGTGAATTCTCGAACCAGAGAGAGAGAGAGAGTTGGGACAATGTAGAAATGGAGGACAGCAAGTAGGGGCTGCCAATGGTGGTTAAACTTTACATGTGGCGCCAGATGAAATGAGAGCAGCCCCGCGCAGGTAGTTTTTGCAAAGCTGTTTTTTTCCTCTGGAGTTTTCTAAACACTATCTATATGGAGTATTTATCTTTCTGTTTTTGGACAATGATACGTAATTATTGTAATTAATCTCCAAGTGTCTTAGTAGGCTTGTCGCGCGTATACAAATATACTGTGATTTTCCTTGTTAAATAAAAAAGTTCCCACAGTTTTATTAATCTCTCTTTTATAAAACTCAACATTAGTTTTATAAAAAATTCTAATGACAGGACATAGATCAGTATGATTAAATTAGTTAAACAATATGAGGTTATAATTATATATAATAAATGAAACTATTGCAAATCATACTAAACGTTGGCAGTTTGGATTCGAGACTTGAGGAAGCAAAAAAAAAAAAAAAAAATTGTTAGAAATATGGGGGAGCAAAAATAAAAGAAATTCTTCCTTATTCTCAAATTAAGTAGCCGTATCTTTAAGAATGGTGTATTGAAAAAAGAAAAGAAAAGTAGGATTTGTGAAACATCATATATGTGTGTGTGTGAATTTGCAGATTGTAGTTTAAAAAATAAGTTTTGTGTTCAATTGGCTAAAAATAATAATTATACTCTTGAGAAACATGACAGTGTTTTTCTACAAGAAGTGCTTTTTATAGTATTTATCATTTATTCATGATTTGTTGATCAGTGATTCAAGTTGCAATGTTTAATAAAATTCTTTTCTTTTTTTTTTTCAAATCTCTAAATTTAAATTTATTGTCAACCAGAAAAAAAAAAAAAAAAAAAAAGGATTTTGATTTTGGCAATTAGGTCTTCAAAATGTAGGATTTCCTTAGTTTTTAAAATACTCTTTATAAACTCGTAAGCCGTAACATCTTTATTTCTATAAAAAAAATCAGCAAATTAGATCTTTTATCAGAACTCTTACCATACACCTTGATGCGCTTATAAGTACTTTGAAAGATCATAAAAAGCTTATAAGTTGAGCTAGCTGCTAAACACCCTCTTAATCAAACTATTTTGGAGTCGAGCTTAACTCAGCTCACAAACACCCCTAGTCGACGACCATTGCTCAATCTGTTAAAATAGCTGAACAAAGCTGATATAAACAATTGGAATATCAAGAATTTTGAAAACAGGAGACCAATGCCAATAAGAGAACTCAAGAATACATTTTTGAAATACATAAACCAATCCAATGGTGGTTATCCAGCCCACGCAATTCAGAAAATAAATTCCACACCAGAGAAAAAGAAAAAAAATAAAAGAAAAAAAGGATCAAAATGACAGCAGTTTTGTTCTAGATAAAGATATGACTAGGGAATAAAAACATGGGACCACATACCAATATCATCATAGCTTCCACAAACTATAAACATTTCTCTAGAGTAAGCAATAGCTTTATATCATGAAGTACTTCATAGCATCTCTAGAAACATTTAGTTTGCACGGCTTTTGAACACATCAAGACCCATCTCAGTTGGATCAGTTGCCTGCAGCTCAATCTGGATCCCGTCTAATTCCCTCTTGAACCTGTCCTTTGAGCTCGCGTAGATCATCTTGCTCCTCACCTTTGCTGTGTCGGGGGACCTTTTAAGCCCCGAAATGGACACAAATGGTGTTTACTATCAATAAAGAGAGAGAGAGAGAGAGATGCATTCATTATGTTTACCAAGAAAGTAATTTTACCATGCAATGAAGAAAATCCTGCTCTTTGGGACGTTCTCTTCAGTGAAGTAGTCGAAGTCATAAATTGCATATCGGCACTCATCGGCAGGAAGACCTGCAGTGAAGTCATCATAAGTTTCAGTTGGTTCTCCAAGCTTCTCCACGATAATTTGTTTGTCCTCAATCTTGTAAATTATGAAGCGGTGTGTTCGCTTTGTTTTCAACTCCATGAACTTCAGTTTGCACTCATCGTGCACTGCCATTCCCGATGCTGAATTAGCCTATAGACACAAAACAAGTTAGGTGCATCAACAGTGAGAGATTGGACTTCAGAGAATAGCGAATCCATCTGAGTATAACGAATTTATAACCAATAACAAGGATCTATCAGAATGTGAAACAGATCAGAGAGAAAGATCCAGCTACTGTGTAATAAATCAGAGAACACTTTCTGAGTAATTATTTATTCATAACTCTCCCAGAAATATGTATACATTCTTTTTCTGGGCATTTTGGTCCCAAACTAATATTCAAACTTGCCAAGAAGTACCACTTTAGGAATCTAACTTCCTCTAAAGTGATATGCCAATTTACATAGTGATATCAGTGAACAAAAACTGCACCTCTAGCCGTCTAGAAAACATGGCGATGTTAGATACAAAATCATGCAAACTTACCAGGGAATGGGGGAAGAATAAAATGCTGGAACAAGTAAAAGTTAAAGATATTGATCTTAAGCATTACACTACTTCAGTTTGCATCAGGATTGACTCTTTGAGCATTTATTCATAAAAGAGTTCTCAAATTGTATATGCAATAAAATTTAGTTGTCATGATTTAGAGCCTGCATATTTGACAATTGACATAGGACTAAAGTTTAATGTAGATAAGAGTATACGGACTCAATTTTATAGATAAGGGCTGTCCCTAAAAAAATGGCAATGAAACAGAAGTCGGATGATACAATTGCAGAAAAAAGTCCAAAATTTGAAGGAATTCTGCAATAGGATCTAGATTTGTATGATGTTCATTGATTTAGATATGTATACGAAGGTGCAAAATGGATCCTTAAAATTTCCTTTAAGTAAATTTCTTGTGCAAAAGTGGAACCCACATAATCTGTGCTTTATGTGTCTTTCTCTTCCAGAAATTTGCAGGAAATTTACTGAAAGGAAATGTAGAGGATCCGGATTCATACAAGGTCGAGGTTGTTACAATTGCAGAAAAAAGTCCAAGTTTGTTATGTTGCAAATGGAAAAACATAATAATAATAATAATAATCAAATTTTGGCTCATTGACTTAAGTATTGTTCCCCATCACTATAGGAACTATTTGCATTCATAAATCATAACAACTATATTAAGCTCAATACATGAATCCAATTTATTCCCAAAAAAAAAAATTTAAAAAGAAAAAAATAATAATAATAACAAATTAAATCCATAGCATCAAGCCATTCACCACACTGAATTCAAATCGCTATTATTAATCATCTAGTAGCCAATCAACTAAATCAAAATTCATTTTAACCAAAAGATGTCAGAAAAATTATCTTATATTTTAAATCATACTAAGAAAACCATGAGCTGCAGGCCAATCCAAGATCGACCCAAATTTTTTTTATCCAATTCAAAATCTAAAATCAACTTACAAAAAAACAATAAATCAGATCTAAAAAATCTGAACAAATAATCTGGAAAAATACGACCAAAATAGACCAAAAAAATAAAATCAAGCTGAGCTGCTAGCAGACTACAGTTCCAGACATGTTTTTCCTGTTCTAAAATATCGCGAATCGGACACAAATAAAGAGATTGAGATCGTTCACGCAACACAAAAAGAAAATAGAAAAATAAAATAAAGTAAAAGCATAGAGAAGAGGATAAAATTACCATGGTAGCGAGGATTGATCGGAGAAGATCAAGGAAGGTTTTCACGATAATCTAAAAAGGAGAAAATTTAGGGCTGAGAAAGAAGAGTCTGCTTTTAGTTGGGTAGATGGAGTTGAGATGAGACCGGAAATGACTTTGTTCACAGACAATAAAAATCAAATAAAATAAAATAAAATAATGATGTGCGGGATGACATGAAATGTCGATTCTGTCCTTTGGACGAATCAGACGCGTTGTTTGATTTGACCCCACCAGGTGTACGGTTGAAAATCGAATTTGAATTATTCGATATTTGATTTTTTATAAAAGGATTATTCGATCTTTGATTAGAAAATTTTAAAGTATCTTTTACTTTCCATAATTTTTTTAATAAAATTAAAATAGTGAATTAAACATAATGAAAATCATACTATTCAAGTCCGTCTCTCGTTTAATTAGAACGTATTGAAAATTTAATTAATTAAGAAACATATAAATTCAAATATAATTTTAAAAGTTCGACAAAAATAATTTTCAATCCTAACTAGTAACTTTAAAAAAATAAAATTCCTAACTAGTAACTAAGCATTGGTAAATCGGTAGTTAACTGCACTCGACTTAACCAAGTGCAATCCTAAACACAATTATTTACATTTTAAAATCTATTTGTTCAAATATTTAGCTTACTTTAGTTATTTTATCTGCACTCTGAGATTATTTGGTGATGTTTTGCTACTACTTTCATGTATCACTTTCAATAATATGAAAAATAACATTACTCCACTTTCTCTCAACAACCTTCAATTGTACAATTTGGTAAATTTCATTTGGGCTTCATTGGATAGAGATACACTCTACTTGATGAATTTCAAATCTACCTAATTAAGAGTAAATTCAAAATACACTCATATTATTAAAAATTAATACAAAATAAAAGTAAAAGATTTCAAAATTATAACTGTCTTATAAGAAATTTGATTTTGAATGTGAATGGTGACACAAATTTGACCAATATTTTGATGGCTATTAAAATTAATTTTCTTAAATAATTGGGTGTCAAATCTGTGTTTTGAATAAATGATTTAGACATGTTGAATTTTTCAAAATCAAATTTCGATGAGTGATAAATTAATTGTTAAAGTTAGCAATTCGAAATGAAATTAATCAAATTGATGTGAGAGTATGAAGAACAATTAATTTCATATTGAAAGATGTGTACATTTAAAGTTATAAATATAATTTTACTATATGAATTTACTAGTTAGTCTACTTTTATAGTAGAGAGCTTGTTGGCTTAGTCTCGGACGTGGGACGTCATGAAAATCGAGTTAGATGCTATGAAAATCAACCATCCTGTAGCAAATTCATTTGTAAGATTAAGTATAACTCATAGAACGCTACAAAATTTTCGATTGTTTAAGAGATAAAACTCAACAAAAAAGAGTAGATTTTGACATTCCTTTTCCGCTAATACCAAGTTCGTTACCGTAAAAGTGTTGTATGCACTTGCTCCAAGTCAATAATGACATAATGTGTTGCATGTAAGTAAATCACTTTTTACTTGAAATTTGTTTGAGAAATTTATATATCATCCACATTGATCGTGAAGATAATAAGAAGTATCATAGTTATTAAGTGACGTCTGTATGTATTACATTATAAATCCAATTATAAACTTAAAATGATTTCAATTGTTGGAATAATAACTCTTTTTAGTATAAAAAATATAAGAAATTTATTTTTCTACCATATGGTCTCATTTATATATAATTACACATATGATTCATTTATATATATTTTACGTGACATGATTTATCTGATATGATCTAATTCATATAGAGTTATACGACATGTTCCATATAATTACACGGAATAATTCATATAAGATTATACAATTTGATTTATAGGCATCACACGATATCATTGAAAAACACCTGATTTTTTGTTTTTTATCATAATTGTAATTAGGAGTAAATTTATCAATTTTTTTGAAATGCGGTTGAAAAATAAGTTTATTATTCTTTTGAGTAGAAAATAGATTGTTATACTTCCATGTGAGATGGTATAAAATCCATCGGACTCTTCAATTGTTTATCTTAAAAGGGAGTTTTAGAGCAAGTGAGGTGAAATTTAACTATTGATATGAAATTAGTTATATAATAATAATAATAATTAATTAATTATTATTAATCTTTTTTTCCTCACAAAAACTTATGTACTCCAACTCGTCTAGGCATGTGGATCGTTTTCACGAGTGTCTATGCACCTACATTATAGTTGGTGTGCGTCCATACACTACTAGATTTGTAGGAATTCTTTAGCTAAGGTATTAATTATATATTTATGGGGTATTAATTGCATATTCAAATTCACATGAATCATTCAGTCAAGGTATTAATTATTTATTAATGGGGTATTAGTTGCATATCCATAAGATATCATGTGTATTTTATTTTATTCAGTGAAAGGTATTGGTTGTATATATATACAGTATTAGTTTCTTACTCATGAAGTATTACTTATTTATCTAAATGTATTACATTGTCTTTAATGAAAGATATTACTTATTTTACATAAATGTATTACTTATTATTATATAAAGATATAACTTGTTTATCACAAAAGTCTAAAAGTATTACTTATATACTTATATATTTAAAAGATATTACTTTGTTTATTGATAATGTATGAGTTGCATATTACTTAAGGTATTATTTACTTTATTTTACTTTTATGATAGTGAAATATATTACTTATTTCATGTAAATGTATTACTTATATTCAAAAGGTATCAACGTAAGCTTCAAATTTTAAAAAATTAGTTTATGAAAGGTGTTACTCATATATAACTTAAGATATTACTCATATAATTTAAATGTATTAATCATGTATTCAAAAAGTAACAGTGTATTATAGGGTGTAAGCTTAAAATTTTAAAATTTCAATTGCAATTTTTACCATCTTCTTTCTCAATTTTTTTACAATTAATTTTATATAATTGCAATAATTGATTTTCAATATTTTAAAACATTATAATAGAGTCGTGACTTGTAATCAATTATCTAAATTTAGGAAGATGAAAAATAAGAAGAAGAAAGATTGAAAAAATGATGAAAAATAAGAACAAAACTGAGAACTACAAGTTCATAACCAAAAGGCGCACTCTACACATCAAACCTTGTTTCTCTAGGTTGGCTGCTGAGAATGGAAGAAAAAAGAAAAAAGAAAAAAGAAAAAAGAATAAGATGAGAAGAGGAAGAAGAAAGAATAAAGATAAAGGAGAAAACGAAAAGAGGAAGACGACAAGGAGTGGAGAGAATAAAAAAGAAGAAAAAATGGAGGAAGAGAAGCGCTGCATCTTCTTTGCCATAGTATAGGATTTATAAAAAAAGAACATATATATTTAATGGGCTAGTCGCTGGGTTGGAACAATGTATGTTGGGGGACACTGATTCTAGGATTCGGATCCTATGGGCACATAAATGCTATTTTTTTTTTGGATAAATTTCATAACAACATTTAATTATAAATTAATTTTCAATTCTAAATTCGAATTTTAAAGTTTCTCAATAGGGGGCTCAATTTAGTATTTTTTCTCAATTCAATACTTGAAATTTAGATTGAGTTCTCAATTTAAGAAAAAATCTCATTTTCTTTTTTATTTATATTTATAAATTTATTTATATTTCAATATGTATTCATATTTTGGATAAATTAAGTCAAGTTAGTGCGCTTTAAGAACAATTTTCATCCGACTTATCTTAATTTATACGAAAAAAAAGAAAGAAAAAAATATAATTAATTTAATTTATAAAATATAATTTATATTAAATATTAAAATTGATTTTCTATACTTTTATTCATAAGATTAAGAAAATAAAAGAATCTTTATTTTTTTAATTGCATTTATTATATATATAAATTAATATATATATATATATATAAATTAATACAAGTAGGATGAAGAGCGTTCCAAAATTGCACAGACTTATCCTAATTTATCTAAATTATGAGTACATATTAATATAAATAAATTATAAATATAATAAAAAAGAAAAAAAATGAAATTTTGTCTTAAATTGAGAACTCAATCTAAATTTCAAGCCTTCAATTAAGAAAAAATGTTAAATTCAACCCCTTATTGAGAAATTTTAAAATTCGAGTATAGAATTAAAAATTAATTTATAAATTGAGTTTTGTTATGAAATTTATCAATTCATTCTTCCTTTATATATATATGAAAAATAGAATGAAACTTAAACATAAGATCTATGAGAATCTCATATTCACTTTACCAATTTCTTACCAACTTAATAACCAGACATCGATCGAAAGTATATTTTAACGATGCATTTGTTAACATAATTTATATCCTAAACGTCTTTATAAAATATGAAGTACATCATGATTTTATTTAAATCTATAGTAAAACAATAATTGAAATTTATAAGTATTGTATATTATTGAAATAATAATTCATAAATATAATTATTGCAAGACTTATAAAAGATAGAAAAGACATATTCAGAGAGTTTAACTTATGATAATTCTATTTTGTAGAATAGAATTATCATTTTCACAAAATGATTTTCCCATGTCATATATGTAATTTAAAAAAGGGAAAATAAATCTACAATTCTCAAAGTTTGATCAACTCATCATACGGATTCCAATATTTTTGAAAATTATAATTAAATCTTTTCAATACTTGAGTTTTTAACATACGTTTCTTTAAAACTATATAATAGTATAATATATTATACTTTGAAAAATATCTAAAGAAAACGAATAAATTCAAATTAACTTACTCATATGAATCAATCAAAACATGAATATATTTTTACTTTTTTTTATTAAATGGTTAATTGTAATTTCATTGGCGATCATATATTATTTTGATAAAAAAAAAAAACGAAAAAAAAAGGAAAAGAAAAAAAATAAAACAAGCCTTGAAATGAATGAAAATTAGGGTCAGGGGACGGCGCCTATAAAAGCCCAAACCCTAGACATTTTATTCTTGTTTCACCTTCCCCGCCTCTCTAGCTCAGCCGCCGTCCTCCCCGCCTCGCCGTTCGTCTTTGCCGCCCCCACCAGTTTCGCAGGTAAACCACCCTATGTTTTACTGTAGTTTCGTTCTATTGGTTTGAGAATTTGTGGCTACATATCTATTGGATTACCTCTTGCTATTCTTTCGATTCCTGTTGTAATGGCGTATTTGCGACTCATAGATTTTTATCTGCGCATTTGAGAGTAAATGAACTCATAATAATTGATGAACACCGTCTTTTAGTTTTGGTAAATTGGCAACTAGGAGAGTAGGATTGTGATACGATTGCTGGAAAATTGTTAGATAGTCTAGTAACGATTGTTTAATAATGACAATCTATTAATATTGTTTTGTCGAAGATTTCAGCACCTGATTAGGTAATAATGTGTTGAGGAATGCAGTTGTGGAGGATTTCGGTGTAGTTTCTGCAATTCTCATGATATCGTTTGTACGTCTTATCAGACTGAAGTGTAGTTAGTTGGTTTTGATAATGCACTTTTTTTTTTCTGGTATACTTTGCATTATCTTCTGCTATTACAACTTACAAGTGAATAGATTTATCAATCCCCTTGGCTTTATTATTAGGTATAGATGATATGGAATAGATCTTATTTGCTCTTAATAATATTTTTCATCATTTTTTTTCCCAGCAGCTTGTGTTGGAAGATGGTGAGAATCAGTGTGTTGAACGATGCTCTTAAGAGCATGTATAATGCTGAAAAGAGGGGAAAACGACAGGTCATGATCAGACCCTCGTCAAAAGTGGTTATCAAGTTTCTTCTGGTTATGCAGAAGCACGGTTGGCTACTCCTTTAGTCAATACCATTTATTTTTACTTTAATGTTTTAGACTATTTCATAATGAGTTTCTTCTTTGAATTCGCTTTACAGGTTACATTGGAGAGTTTGAGTATGTTGATGACCATAGATCTGGAAAAATCGTGGTTGAGTTGAATGGGAGACTAAACAAGTGTGGTGTTATCAGCCCACGCTTTGATGTTGGTGTCAAAGAAATCGAGCCATGGACTGCAAGACTTCTTCCCTCAAGACAGGTAGAATTAGCAGCCTAGATGAACTATTGTGTGATGTTTTATAACATGTGGATCAACCTTGTGATATCTTATGTTTTGCTAATAAAGTTTCCATTTGATTGCAGTTTGGTTATATTGTGCTAACAACATCGGCTGGAATCATGGATCACGAAGAAGCTCGCAGGAAGAATGTTGGGGGTAAAGTACTTGGGTTCTTCTACTAAGTGGCCGAGTCTTTCTTTTTCGTTGGAAGAGGCTTTTTGTTATCAAAGTTGTTTTTTTGTGATGCTACAAATGCTTTTTTTCAGTTAATGTAATGCACTTGAAACTGTTAAGGTTGCAGTTAGGGTTGCTTTGTTATCCTTCTGATACAAATTGCATGATTTATGTGATGAACTAATATATTGTTTTATGAAAACACCCCAGCAGCCGGATTATTGATTGAGTTTTAAGAATTATTTCTATATAATGTAGGAAACATTTTTCTGAAATTTGGAACATAGGATTCAGTGTAAAATGATGGAATTTTGTTTTGGGTTTGCTTCATTCCTCTGCACTAGCACCCTGATTGTTGAATTTTATTGGTTTCTAATTGGAACTACTACTCTAGTTGTCATTGAAATAATTGGGCTTAGAATTATTTGACAAGTGTTGATGGCCAAAATGATATTTTCTTTCTTTTTTTAATTTACTAGTTAATGATGTTTTTCTGTTTGCTCGGTGATGACTTTTTAAACAACATAAAAAATTTGTGAGATGGATCTTCGTTATCTATTAGTTAAATCCATTTTCATCAATTTGTAATGTGTTATCAGTTGTGGGTTATTGAGTTAGTGCGATGTAGGATGTTATATCCGTGAGATGATTTTACTATATTGAATTAGTATAGAAAAGTTAATGATTCTCTTTGAACAATAATCGGGCTTGTGGATTCAACAAGTATAGAAAGATATTGAATGCGCTGTGCACATGTTTGATTATTTACTGTTGACAACATCATGTAAGCTAATTTTAAAGATTCTAAAAGTTCTTACATTTTGTAAAAAACGAAAGTGATATTCAAGCTTATATTTTTAATATATCATTGAAATGTTTGAATATTTACTATGTATTCTTGTTTCACCCTATAGGGACATAAACATCGGAACATATAGGGAATATTAGCACTTTAGCAGTTAATATTCCATTTGTGTAATGTGACTTGTGGTTTGCTTTGCTCTGGAGATCTTTCCTTTGATTTCTTTTCCATCTTTCATTCATTAGAAAAAGAAAAGTAAATAAAATCACCAACTTATTAAGATATAATAATTTAGCAATTTTGCAATACAAATTATAAAGTTCATATTAAAAAAGTGAAAAACATATTTAGCACAAGCTATTGTATAAAGTTATAAACCAGACCAAACATCGTCATACTTTAGAATACGTTGTCGATTATTTCTGGGTGTGAGAGCCTTAGGTTGGTACTATAAATAAATCTTTCAAGTGTGTATTTTTAAAAGAGAAGAGAAGAAGTCCTTCATTAGCGTTGACGAATAGTTTATTTATATGTATCATCATGTTTTTTTATATTTTGAATCTGCAAAACCAATTAGATGTATAACCATATCAATCTCTCTGTATATATGACTTTATTCAATTATCTGTATATGACTTGTTCAAACTATTAACTAAATTTCATTCTTGTAAACATTTATAGGATAATATACTGTATACTAGAATAGTTTTTGTAATTACTAAAAAAAGGTAAGATTAATTGTACAATGATTGAACTTATGCTAATTAAGATTTTATATTTTAATAGTTTTAAATTTTTGTTGGATTTAATTTATTGTGAATACCATATCAAATACAAGAAATAATATGTTTCATGCATTAAATAATTAAAGTGTTCTAATTGGAATGAGTTTTGAAGAATATATGTTTTCTATTTATTTTTCACATATGTTAGAAATTATGAAAAAGAAAGTAATGAAAACAAAACATATACATTCCTTATGTATATAAGTAAGAGTATCATTAAAAGGGAGTTAGAAAATTTGTATTGTTAAACCAAATTAAATGCATTATAAATTATTTGACTAGAATAACTCATTTCTATCAATTTAATCATGAGATAATATTAAGAATGTGCCAGACAAAAAAGTATTATATTGATGGATCAACTTGGAAATACCCCTGATATATCGTGCAGAGCCTGCAGGTCATGGAATCGGGATTGGATAGCTGAGAACCAGTCTGGAAGTAGACAAACCGGACGTTGCTAAGTTTCTGTGAATCCGGCTCAAGTCAGTTTTGGCAGTTAGAACTGCAGCTTGGGAAATTAGGGCTAGCGCGCAGGAGTTAGTTTTCTAAGCCAAAATTCACGCATTTCTGAAACCGTTTCTTGAAATTACTTGAGGGCTATTGCTGTATATATTGTAAAGAGTGTATAGTTGCAAGCAATTCATTCAGTTAGTCAAGAGAGCAAGAAATACGTGAGGATTAGAGGGCTAAGGTGCTAGTGAAACCCTAATCTGCGTAGTGTGTGTTTGCAGCTTGATTTCTCATTCGATTCTCAATGAAATCCTGTGATTCTTCTTCCCAGTGAATTTAGGCTTCGATCTGAAGCCGAACCACTTAATTCTCTGAGTCGATTGTTTCATTTCTGATTTCAATTTTTTCATTTCTTGTCTGCATGCAATCATAGTGTTCTTGATTGATCTTTGGGTGTTGAATTGCGTTTTTGGAGCTTGAATCGTAACAAGTGGCGCCGTCTTTGGGAACGGGACACCATCAAGATAAGCGCTATGAGGTTGGACGTGCAGAAATTCTCAGGCATAGAAGAGTATAATCTGTGGAGGGTGCACATGGAAGCACTCCTGATACAACATGGATTGGAGGATGCATTGAGGGAAGATTTTCCAAGCACTTCATCTGATAATGTTGAGAAAAGAAAGGAGATGGACAAGAAAGCTAGAAGTGCGATTCTATTGTGCTTAAATGGGAAAGCACTGAGGGAAGTTTGCAAGGAGCCCACTGCAAGTGAGGTATGGAAGAAGCTCAACTCACTCTATATGACCAAGACACTTGCAAACAGGCTTTTCTTAAAGCAGAATCTGATTAGCTTCAAGATTCTTGATGATAAGAAAATCCTTGAAAAGATGGACGAATTCAACAAGATAGTTGATGACCTGGAGAATATTGATGAGAAACAAAAGGACGAAGACAAAGCACTGCTGTTACTGAATGCTCTCCCCAAATCATATCAGTCCTTTAAAGATGCTTTGGTATATGGGAGAGTAACTCCTCTAACTTTGGAAGAAGTTCAGATCTCAATCAGGACCAGGGCTCTATCAGTAGTACCAGAGACAAGAACTCCAAGCCTTGGAGAGGGACTGAACATAAAATTCAAGAACAACAAGAAGCAAAGTCACAACTACAAGCAAGGCAATCAAAAGTCAGAAAATGCTGGTAACAAAAGCAACACTGATGGAGTGGAAACCAGGAAATGTTTCTCATGTCACAAACCAGGCCACTTAAAGAAGAATTGTCCTGAGAAGAAGAAAAAGATTGAAGGAAATCATCAAGCTTCACTGGCTCAAAAACAATATGACAGTGCTGATATGCTTTGTATCAGTAACTCAGAAATCAAGGAGGAATGGGTATTGAACTCGGGCTGCTCCTTTCATATGTGTCCTATCAAATCATGGTTCAAGGATCTGAAATTGGAAGAAAGAGGCCTAGTATTACTTGGTGACAATCATTCCTGCAGAGTAATGGGGACTGGAAACATTACTCTAAGGCTACATGATGGCAAAATCAAAACACTCACCAAAGTAAGGTATATTCCAAAACTTAAGATAAATTTGATATCACTTGATCTTCTTAATGCTGCAGGTTATGAATTCAAGACTGCAAAGGAAGAAATCCTAGTTACCAAAGGTGATCAAGTGATTCTAAAAGACAAGAAATCAAATGGTCTTTACACTCTCATTGGTTCCACAGTGACTGGAGATGTTGCTGCTGTAATGAGCAAGGAAGATACTGATTTATAACACAAGAGGTTGGGACATATAGGTGAAAAAGGCCTAAAGGAGTTATCAAGACAGAAACTCATTAGAATGGATCAGATTGCCAAGCTGGACAGATGTGAGCAGTGCATTTTAGGCAAATCAACAAGGACTCCATTTCCAACCGGTTCACACAAAAAAAGGTATTCTTGAGTATGTGCACTCGGATATATGGGGGCCTTCCAGAATTGAGACTCATGGTGGAGGTAAATACTACATCACTTTCATTGATGATTATTCAAGGAAAATATGGCTTTATATTCTAAAACATAAAAGTGATGCCTTTGAAAAATTTAAAGAATGGCTTACACTCTTAGAAAATCAAACTGGAAAAAGGCTAAGACACTTGAGAACTGACAATGGACTTGAGTACTTATCCAAGGAATTTCAAGATTTTTGCAGGCTTAAAGGCATTACAAGGCATAGGATCGTTCCTTCAACACTTCAGCAAAATGGTTTGGCTGAGCGCATGAATAGAACTGTCCTTGAAAAGGTGAGATGCTTACTACTTGATGTTGGATTACCAAAGTCCTTTTGGGGAGAAGCAGCAGCCACTGCAGCATTCTTGATTAATAGAAGTCCATCCTCAACAGTTGACTTCAAGTCTCCAAATGAGGTCTGGTATGGTAAGCCTCCAAACTACTCCTACTTAAAAGTTTTTGGATGTTTGGCATTTGCACATGTTAGACAGGATAAATTGGAACCTAGGGCTCTCAAATGTATTTTTATTGGATATCCCAATGGAGTAAAGGGTTACAAAATGTGGAGTTTGGAACCTGGAGTTCAAAGATGCTTTGTAAGTAGGGATGTGGTGTTTAAGGAGTCCATCATGGGGTATAAGACTGAGCATAATTCTCTATATACTCTTGATCTTGTCGGACCTTCTCAGGAAGAGTCAGACTTGCTAAGTGACTCTCAGATTCAGGTGGAAGAATCTGAGGCTGAGATTGAGCATTCATCAAACATCAGTGAGGAGGAACCTGTAGAAGATGAAATCAATGATACATTACCAGATTTGAGGAATTATAATCTGGCAAGGGATAGAGAAAGGAAGACCATTCAGCCTCCTAGAAGGTATGCTCAGGCTGATATAGCTCATTATGCTCTAAGTGTTGCAGAAGATATAGAATATCAGGAACCAAAGAATTACAAGACAGCCCTCCTTTCAGCTGATAAGGATCAATGGATCAAAGCTATGAATGAAGAGTTAGCTTCCCTAGATAAGAACAATACTTGGATACTAGTGGATAGACCTAATCGACATAAAATAATAGGTAGTAAGTGGATATTCTAAAGAAAAATTGAAGTTGGAGAAACTGAGAAGATTAGGTTTAAGGCTAGACTTGTTGCAAAGGGATTTACTCAACGAGAAGGTATAGATTATAATGAGATCTTTTCCCCGGTTGTAAAACATGTCACTATAAGGATTTTACTTGCCATTGTGGCACAAGAAAATATGGAGCTGGAGCAGCTTGTGTAAAAACAGCTTTCTTGCATAGGAACTTAGATGAGACTCTCTATATGCAGCAGCCTGAAGGATTTGTTCAGCTTGGAAATGAAGGCAAAATATGCTTACTCAAAAGGTCACTCTATGGGTTGAAGCAAAGCCCAAGGCAGTGGTATAGGAGGTTCGATGGTTTCATGCTAAGCATTGGTTTTTTCAGAAGTCGTCATGACAGTTGTTTGTACCTGGAGCAAGAAGGGAAAGAAATCCACACTCTATTACTTTTATATGTGGATGACATGCTCATAGCAAGCAAAAGTGCAACTAGGATACAAAGGCTTAAAGAGAAGCTGAAGACTCAGTTTGAAATGAAGGAGTTGGAGGAAGCTAGGAGAATCTTAGGCATGGACATTAGGAGAGATAGAGATAAAAACAAATTAGTCTTGCATCAAACTGATTATGTCCTAAGAGTTCTAAAAAGGTTCAACATGCACACTGCAAAATCAGTTACTACCCCCATAGGAGCTCAATTCAAGCTGACTTCAGACCAGAAGCCAAAGTCAGAAGAAGAGAAGAAGTACATGTTAACAGTACCCTATGCAAGTGCCATAGGAAGCATGATGTATGCAATGATATGTAATAGATCGGATATTGCATATGCTATGAGTATGGTGAGCAGGTTCATGGCTGAACCAGGCAAGACACATTGGGAAGCTGTTAAATGGTTATTTAGATATCTAAGTGGTACCTCTAAATTTGGATTATTATTTTAGAAACAAACTAACACTTCTAACTCTCTTCAAGGTTATGTGGATGCAGATTTTGTAGGTAATCTTGACACAAGGAAGTCAATCACAGGCTATATCTATATGCTGAATGGGACTGCTATAAGCTGGAAAGCTACATAGCAATCTGTGGTTGACTTATCCACCACAGAAGCAGAATTAAATTGCAATGACTGAGGCTGTGAAGGAGTCAGTTTGGTTAAGAGGAATCCTGAAAGAATTGGACATACATCAGGGCAGGGTGACCATACATTGTGATAACCAGAGTGTATTGTATCTGTCCAAGCACCAAACCTTTCATGAAAGATGCAAGCATATAGACATAAAGTTGCACTTTGTTAGAGACATGATTGACAAAGGGGAAGTAGAGGCAAAGAAAGTCACTTTGTTAGAGACATAATTGACAAAGGGGAAGTAGAGGTAAAAAAAGTCAGCACAGAGGATAACCCGGCAGATATGTTGACTAAAGTACTCCTAGGATCTAAGTTCAGCTATTGCAGGTCACTAATCAACCTGCAGAGCTGGGAAAAGTCGTGCTAAATACACTTACAGTGTTGGGGAAGCTGGAATCAGAGTTTTTCAAAGTTGAGGTGGAGATTATTGATGGATCAACTTGGAAATACCCTTGATATATCGTGCAGAGCCTGCAGGTCATGAAACCGGGATTGGATAGCTGAGAACCGATCTGGAAGTAGACAAATTGGACATTGCTAAGTTTCTGTAAATCCGATTCAAGTCAGTTTTGGCAGTTAGAACTGCAGCCTGGGAAATTAGGGCTAGCGCGCAGGAGTTAGTTTTCTAAGCCAAAATTCACGCGTTTCTGAAACCGTTTCTTGAAATTACTTGAGGGCTATTGCTGTATATATTGTAAAGAGTATATAGTTGCAAGCAATTCATTCAGTTAGTCAAGAGAGCAAGAAATACGTGAGGATTAGAGGGCTAAGGTGTTAGTGAAACCCTAATCTGCGTAGTGTGTGTTTGTAGCTTGATTTCTCATTCGATTCCAATGAAATCCTGTGATTCTTCTTCCCAGTAGACGTAGGCTTCGATCTGAAGCCGAACCACTTAATTCTCTGAGTCGATTGTTTCATTTCTGATTTCAATTTTTTCATTTCTTGTCTGCATGCAATTATAGTATTCTTGATTGATCTTTGGGTGTTGAATTGCGTTTCTGGAGCTTGAATCGTAACATATTAACTTTGTTTGTACTTTTCAATTGAAAAATGCCCAATAAGCTTTTTAAATTGCGAATAATAGCTTATAGTGTTACTGAGAATATTTCAAAGTATTTTAGATACAATAAAATTATGATGTCCCTTTTGGTCATTCTTTCCGGAAACAAAAAACTAATTATACTGAATACTTTAACATTTAATAAAAAAAAATCCAGGAACTAATTTATTTTCAAAATGAGATATTACAATTTACAAACTTTTAAAACAACTTTTAAGGGCATGTTTGCCTCAAAGGTTTGGGTGGGTTACAAAATTTAATCCCAATTAAACTCATGTTTACTTTATAGATTGAAAAGTTCGGGTTTAGATTGAGTCCGGTAAAAAATGCAATTATTGGGGATATGAGTGGTGAGTTTATTAAATCTACCATAAGTGTTCTTTTTATACTTTTACTATTCTATCATTTTTGTTTCACGTTATTACAAAATATCCTCATATAAATTGGAGTTTTTAAGGGTATTTTGGTCTTTTTTTTAAACACACAACAAACATTTGAACCAAACAAAATTTTAATACCTAAACCTAACTCAAAAATACATAATATTTAAACTAAATACAAAATTAAGTCAAACATATCATTAAACATTCAAACCGAATACAAAATTAAGTCAAACTTATCATTAAATATTTATACCAAACATATCAAAAAATTAACCCAATTTAAGCCAAATAATGCATATCTAAAAAAAATATATTTTGCAACCCATTTAATTTAATTTTGCAAGGAAGGATTTAATATATCACATTATTAATCAAATTGTTTTAATAAAAAAAAAAAAAAACCTAGTGTGCTACTTTCTGATTGGAGATGTTGACCATTTCTGACAGTTGTACCTCTAGCATTATATAGAATCTCCATTTATGTTAGATCCGACTTGGACTCTCCAGCTGTGCTTGGCATGATTGATATTATTGAATTCTATATTTAATGATATATATTAATCTCATATTTATCATTTATATATGACTATTTTAATGAGCTAGGAAGAGTGAAGTAGGAATCTAAATCTAAATATATAAAAGTAGGGTTTGAACTCTTTAAGTATTTGATAAATGGAGTTCTACAATGTTGAACACATCAATTTTTTAGGAGAGATAAATTTGGTTGAGATCCAATCCCAAGCTCCAATTGTAGAAAGAAAGATAATAATGAAGATACAATATACGCTTATTTAGACATAGAAAATCTATATATATATATATATATATATATAAATAGGGTTTGAACTCTCAAGTATTTGATAAGTGGAACTTTACAATATTAACACATCAGCTTTATAGGAGAGATAAATTTGATCGGAGATTCAATCCCAAGCTCCAACAAACAAACAAAAAAGAAGACAATTATGGGGATACAATATATGCTAGCCTGGACATAGACAATTCAAAAAAGAAAAAAAAAATGCAAGCTGCAGTAAATTGCAAATGAGGCTGCATTTATCATCTTATAAAGGTTTCAAGAAAGTGCAAAAGAATTGTAATTTGAAATAGATTTCTTCATTTGTGTTAAACACGTTATTTCAATCACCATTCATGAATAATAGTTGTTTTCAACATTTCAAACAAATGGAAATTAGAAAAGAAGTAAACAACAATGCTTTTGCAGAACTCATGACCTAAACAAAAAATTGGCACTAAGGAAACCCTTAAATCATTGGGAAATTGTTATAAAACATTAAAAAACATGTGTAATAATTGGTGAAGTTTAATAGAAAGAATGAAAAAAAAATTAAAATTGAAACAATTACGTAATGCTAGTAAAAAGAACTCTCACAAAGACAATATCAGAATCAAACTAATGTTTTCGAACAAAATGAAACTTACTTAATATTTGTTAAAGAAAGAGACTCATAGATAGATCGAAAAACACGTATAAAAGAATACTACATATAAAATGAAAATTTGATAATTTATGAAGCCCGTACAATGCACGGGGTTCAAACTTAGCAAGAGATAAATTTTAGAAAACTTGAATAGTCATACGAGCTCTGATCATTTCAATCAATATTTTATGAAAGTTTATCATTTATATATATATATATTATACATGTACACGTTTTACTTGATTATCTACTTTTACATCTTTTACAAAAAATTATCAACGTTTTTATTTATTGTAGCTATCAAACTCTCAAATAAGACATTCGATGGTTTTCCCCAACAATTGTGTCAATGGGTTTAATGTTTTAGGAAATTACTATATTAGTTAGTTGATTAACATTCATATTTGATATATGCGGTTTATTAATTTTTTTTCTAATTATATATATCAACACATGACATAGAATCTGATTGATGAGCTCCAAAAAATTAACTCTAATAGTTACTCATCATCAAGAATAACTCATGAAATCATTCACCATGACGAGGACTAGTTCACGTTAATCGAGTTATTTCTTAATCAATTAATAAGCGAAATACGATATATATATATATATATATATATATATATATATATATATAAAAGCAACCCACACTGGATTTTTAATGGAGCCAATCTGATTTATGTGACAATATGCATATATTATATAATCTTTTTGTTTTTAACCTTTTTTTTTACTCAACACGATATTCTTTTTTATGTAGTTTTTTTTTTCTTTTTAGACGTAATTTAATTTACAGCTTATCATTCTTTCTTATTTTATTCAATTTCTAAATAAATCATTTCAATATTTGTATATTCATCTCATTTTTAAATAATTTTTTTATTAATCTCAATTTCTTTCTTATTCTATATCATCCTTTCTTATTTTATCCCATTTTTAAATAATTTTTTTATTCATATCAATAATTTTAGAAATTATCTAATTAAGTTTCATACACTTGTAGATTTTTATGGAGTAATCTCAACCATCTCAACTTCTTTCTTATTTTATATCATTCTTTAAATATATATTTTTTCAAACTCATCTCATTCTATCTTAATAAATTGTCAATTTTTTTAAATTTTCTTAAATTGTTAATTTCTTTTCTTCTCTTTTAGTTGTCATTAGTATCAATAGTAATCAAAACTCGTCTCATTCTTTTTCAATAAATTGTCCATTTCTTTATATTTCATGTCAATTTCTTTTCTTCTCCTTTTGCCATTAATATCAATAATACTTGAATTTTGTTTGGCTAAGACATATTTTTCATTAATTGTACATAAGTTTAGAAATTGTGTAAAATTTTTATGTACTAATACATGGAGTAATCTCAACCATATATTATTTTAATTAAAGATAGGTTTATGTACTCAATATTTATCGAGTATTCTCACCCATCTACTTTTTTAATTGCAGATAAGTTTCATATACTGTGATATGAAACTTAATTTTAGATAATTTCTAAAATTATATACAATTAAAGAAAAATATGTCTTAGCAAATATTTTTCCAAGTACTATTGATATTAATAGCAACTAAAACAGAAAAAAAGAATTGATAATTTACCGAGATAGAATGAGATGAGTTTGAAAAAAAAATTAAAGAATGATATAGAATAAGAAAAAAATTGACATAAATAAAAAGAATTATTCAAAAATGAGATAAAATAAAAAAAGAATGATATAAAATAAGAAAGAAATTGAAATGAGTAAGAAAAAAAATTATTTAAAAATAAGATGAATATACATGTATTGAGATGATTTATTTAGAAATGGAATAAAATAAGAACGAATAATAACATGTAAATTAAATTAACAAGAAAAAAGAAAAAAATTATGTAGAAAAGAATATGGTGTTGAGTAAGAAAATATTATCACGGTATCTAAAATTTTTTTATACAATATACGTATACATAAGTCAGATTGACTCCATAAAAAACTCAACAATGAATTTCTTATTATTATTCTATACATAAAGTAAGCTCGTGTTTCAATTCACTAAATTTATGTGCTTATAATACACCTCATTTTCTAACAAATAGCTAGGAATGTGTAACTTGTATAAGTGATTATTTATATTTGCATTTTATTACTAGTTTCTTTTTCACTCTTGATTTTAAAATTTTAGTTATTTAAAATTGAACATAAATATGTTGTAAAATACAAAGTAGGTAAACACAATGAACTTTAGCCATTCTGACGGGAAAATATTAAATATAAATTAAATGATCGGACTAAAAACTCAAAGATTAATAGATTATTTTTACAATTCATCCCATATACATATTCAAAAATTTGGATGGAACTGCTTCATGAACCATGTTTTGTAAAACGAAGTTCAAATCAATTCATTCTACTTTATAAATATTAAGTTAAAATAAATCATTTACATTCAAATCTTTAAAATAAAACTCACTCATATAAGACAATCTCATAAGAAAACTCATGTTATGATCACACACAATATATGTGAATATGAGGGTATGCAAGAGAATAAAGATACTACACCTAATGATAATGCTATAATTATAATTTTTAGTTTTAATCCGATTACTTGTAATAATAGGTAAACGTGACATATAATTATTTATTTGAAATCCAAACTATAAGTTATAGAAAAATAAATTAGAAATAATTATAAAAATTCACTGATAAGTAAATTTTTTATTAATTCTTTGGTAGCAAAACAAAAATAAAAGTCTGCATGTTATTTAAAAAAACAGTTTTATTATTAAACAATAAAAGTAAAAAAATAGATAATTATATTATTATCATCATTATTATTATTATAACCTTTTTATTTTAAATTATTCACACTTCAATTGGCACATCATGTAGATAATAAATAATAACGGATCATTTGACCTATTATAGTAGGTTAACTGAACAAAAAATTAGAAATTTAAATTTAAAGAATTAAAAAAAAAAAAGTGAGTGAAGAAATGCCTAAAAATTTAAGATGTGAAATTGGAGGAGAAAATATTATTTTTTGCTTGGCAACCTAAGTTAGGATGTATGCACTCGTGAGCAGTGGAATACTGCTCGGTATTGCTGCTGCCAAACTCCTTATTTCAAAAAAAAAAAAAAAAAAAAAAGAAAAAAAAAAGAGTAATAATTATTATTATCAAATAATTTCGTACAGATATAACAATTAATTAGTTTAGTCTCAAAGTGCACTCCAAACAAGGTGCGCATATTAGCAACCATCGGACGGCGAACCTGTCATCCTCTGTCTCCCAACTGGTTCTCTCTCTCTCTCTCTCTCTCTCTCTCTCTCTCTCTCTCTAACATTATTAATTACAAAAGCTGCCGATCTGTCCTGTCTCTACAATATTGACCTATCGTATTGTATGTATATACATATACGTATTTGCAAGCATCTCCCTCTCTTTGTGTGCGTGTGCGTGACTATACGTGGGTGATGATCTAATTTGGTGCAGATCTGCGACTAATTTGTGATCACAATCTACTATAGACCCCAGATTGAGCAGAGAGAGGGTGATTTCAAGGTATTTGTGAGATATTGAACTGATAGGTCAATGGCCGCACCACCGGCGAGGGCGCGAGCAGATTATGATTACCTCATCAAGCTTCTCCTCATCGGCGACAGCGGTAAGTGTATATCGTTAATCAGTACTCGTTGTCTTCTTCTCTTGGGTATTGATGCGTTAATTCTAGTGCTTGTTTTGACAAAAAAAAAAGCGATTTTGCTCGGATCTGTAGGTGATGATGATATTTTGTGGAATTAATTCACTGTGTGGCATCTTGATTTATGACGTTGGTCAAGGAAAGTAGTATGAAAAAATTATGTGCGTTTTTTCTTTTATTTTTTTGCTGAAGTGATCGTGATCCTGGGTTATTTTGCTTGTGTGCGGAGGCCGTTAACTTAGAATAGTACTAATCACGAATATGCCAGGTTGAGTTTATTGGCTTTTATACTGTTTTAGTGTTAGCGATTCGTTGCTAGGCTGTATGCATAGTTGCCTTGTGTGGTGTCCACTTCTATTTTTAGGTTTTTTCCTTTCCCTTTTTTTGTGTGACATTGTCACCAAATTACTACAATGTTAATGACAGTTATGTTCCCAAAAGTTAAGGTAAATTGCTGGATGAAGCTTCATATTTCTTTTCTTTTTAAAGCTTACACGAAAAGTAAGATATTTTTTATTTGGGTGTTGCTATTTCTTTGTGCAACCTCTATGCATGTGAACGTGTTGCTTCCTGTTGAGTTGCCTATTAGATGATATTGAAGATGGGCAGTGTTTTTCTTGTTAAAGTTGAAACATAATGCTGTCCTATGTGAATGGACATTGTCTTTGTATGGCATTGGAATGTGATAAAGATTACGATGTCTCCATAAACGTGCTGATGTGCTATACAGGGTTCTTTGTTAAAACTTGTGAACCATAACAACTTAATTATTGCCAGATAATATGTCTTTCCCCTGCAAACAATGAGCAGCATGAGAGCATGTAGAATTTTGATTGTGGGATTCCTAAAAGGTATAATATGTTAGTATCGGACAACTGCAACCTGTATAACTATTGGCCTGTTCTACTTTTTTATCAACCAACCACTAAGGTGTAAATCTTTCAACTGGAGAGAGGGTTACCGTCTTTTAGATAGTCTTAGGTGTTCTTGTGTTCTTTGGGTGCCTCAAGTCTTTGGCTCATGCTTAACAGTAACAAGGGAATTTGAAGCTTCTGTTTTTCTTTTCCGTTAACACACCGTTTGGTGACTTTTGATCTGTTATGTGAGGAATATATATGTTATTGTCTTCAAGAGGATATTATTATTATATTTTCCACATAGGTACAAAATGTGCTTTGCAATGACATACTTCCTTTTGCTTTACCATCATGTTTTCTAACCTGCAGGTGTGGGCAAGAGTTGTCTTCTTTTGCGATTTTCTGATGGTTCCTTCACGACTAGTTTCATTACCACCATTGGGTAAACTTTTAACAGTGAAACATAACTATGGATAATTGATTAGGTTTCTGATTTGAGATGTGAATTCATTGTAGAATTGATTTTAAGATAAGAACTGTTGAACTTGATGGAAAACGGATCAAGCTTCAAATTTGGGACACTGCTGGCCAAGAACGATTCCGTACAATCACTACAGGTAAATTCATTTTTTTTTTTTTGGGTCTTCTTGAAAAGAACTTACGCGTGACTTGTATATGTTCTTATGACACTGGGGTTAATGGTGGTAGGGTTTGGGAAGGGAGATTAGAAGAAAATGTGGACAGTAAAATAGTATTTCCTTAACTATGAAATCTTTCGTCAGTTTTTCTCTTTTATTTTTAGCATGTTAGTGGTCTAGTTAATGGACAATATTGTTTGATATTAAGACTAAATGAAAAATTGAATGTCCAATTATAACTCCATTAATTTTTGCTTGCTGTTAAGCCTGAAAGAAAAATTGATCATATCTGCTTTACATTAGGCATACATGTGAGCATTGAATTCCAGCTCTTGGAATAGTAGATTGCAAAGATATTTATGATTTGTTAACTTTACCAGCATGCCATTCATTATAGAAGGCGGGTTCATTCTTTTCAGCCAAAAAAATCGTTGGTACTTATCATTTCTTCCTTTTATAATGGAACAGAAAAAGCATTTCATTGCATGTATGCCTGTGTACCATTTTATTACATGTGATTGTTTTCTCATCCAATTATTTTTCTCATACTCAGTTTTTTTTTTCTCTTTCCAGCTTATTATCGTGGAGCCATGGGAATATTGTTGGTTTATGATGTTACAGATGAATCGTCCTTTAACAGTAAGTTTTCTCTATTTTTCCTCTGTATGATCCTATTGGTCATTGAGTCTTATTGCAGCTCTGCTTCACCCTGTGAAGCCCTTGCTCATATCCTGTGTACTTGATCCCCTTGTATTCTGAAGATACCCCCAACTCCACTTCTGTGATCATACATCTTCTCTCTTTACTAAAATGCCATGGGGCATCTTTCCCCATTTCTTCTAAGTCCTGTTTTGATCCCCTGGCATCTTTTCCTTGATGCCAGGCACACTGCTATCTGAAAGCATAAAAATAGGAGCCAGTTCCAAACAAACCAAAGATATTAATGGTTTCCTTTTTCTTTTCCATCGTTTTCCATTTCACCCAGATGATGTTGAATATTAATGATTTCCTAATAAATTGTTTGTGGATTTGAATAATTTTGTTGTTTTCAGTCAACTGTTGTTTGTATTATTGTTAATGGTCATGCTTCTCTGTTCAGATATTAGGAACTGGATTAGAAACATTGAACAACATGCTTCTGACAATGTCAACAAGATATTGGTAGGAAACAAAGCTGACATGGATGAAAGCAAAAGGGTAATTCTCCTTCACTTCATTTTCCATATATGGTTACTAATTAATTCTAATTTTAGGGGTATCTTGGTGAAAAGAACAGTATGTTTGCTTGTTTCCTATATCTTGAGATCGGTGGAGACCTAATCACTGAACTCGGAATACTAATGAATATTCTGATATTGACGTTCTTAAAAGTTGACTATTCTTGGAAAATAATAGTTCAGCTGCCGTATTTTTACTTGGAAAAGATTGATGTCATGGGTATGGTTAAGAGGCACACTGGATCCTCTATTCGTACTTGTTTTTTATCTCACTCAAACTTTCACTATAAGTCACGTGTATAATGTGATATCATAAATATGTATGTGATGCATATTTAAAGTATTGAAGTAGGAGAGGAACCACTATTGGATTGAGGATCTTTGGTGGTTTGGAAAACAATGAATGAGCGACCTTTTAGAGTTTGAATTTGGGAAATGCTTTTTCAGAGAGCAAAAATAAGGCACTCAATCTGTATCAAGTCCAATTTGGAAATAAACTATGAACAATTTTGACATTGTTCTCTCTCAATTTTTAGTAGTTATTGTTGGTGATTTGGTCATGTTTAGGTGAGGTCAAGAGATATTGTAATTACTCGATCAGTTTGGTCCCAACTAGAAAAGCTAAAGCTTTTTAAAGAAAGCTGAAGTTATCCCCAAAATAATGAAATTTCAACATTTGGTTCCAAATTACTGTGGTTATTGTACAATACTTCACCAAAACTTCACTGTTTGTAAAATATCTTGGTAAGATTGTCCATGTTATTTTTGTGGAACGCCAGTTAATATGTGTTTACTAGCACAAAGATAACATTTAAGAATTGAAACAGAAATCTACATTTAAATAGAAGATTTGTTTCATGGTGGCCGTAGATTTAAGAATTTTTTGTTTCATTTAAATAAGATGTAAGAATTTAAACAGAAATCTACATTTAAACTTCACTAAATGTTACTATGAACATTGTTTGTGCACATCGTGCAGGCTGTCCCTACCGCGAAGGGCCAAGCACTCGCTGATGAGTACGGGATCAAATTCTTTGAAACTGTAAGTACTTTGATATTCTCCTGGAGAAAGAACTACATTGATTACCATGTTTCTAACGACGCACCATTTGATGCAGAGTGCAAAAACTAATCTTAACGTGGAAGAAGTTTTCTTTTCAATAGCCAGGGATATAAAGCAAAGGCTTTCAGATACAGACACCAAAGCAGAGGTAAGAAAATTCCCCAAATTTATTTGCTTTTATTATTAGCCGCTTCACTTAGGTTGGTGTATTCTATCCGACACTTGATGCATTTAACTGGGTATAGAACTCCATTCAAAAATTCACTCAAAATCACACACATTGCACACCGAATTTGTGGTCATTCTACACCTGGTGGAATGTATGAGTCTAGGATTAAAGGGATGGACCACTCAAGTTATATGTGGATGACCGATTCTTGTCTTGATTGCAGCCAACAACCATCAAAATCAATCAACCCGACGGAGCTGGTGGAGCTGGACAACTGGCACAGAAGTCTGCTTGCTGTGGTTCTTGAATGAACGGAAAAAATCAAACGGAGTGCGCTTAAGTGGGAGCTACACCGTTGTGAAGAAACAAAGTAAAGAAAATCTATTGTGGTGAAGATTTGCTAGTTGTCATAATTTTCTCCTGCTGGAAATTGTTCTAGTGTGGTAATGATATAGGTTCTTGTTTATTTGAACAAGTGGAATTTGGGTGTTTCCTTTGCTTTTTTAACCCTCTATTTGACGTATTCTATCCATGCAGGCTTCGTATTTCCCTGTGCTAAATTCAGTTGTGAAACTACTTCCATAAATACACCTAATGAAGACACCATCCTTTTTTATTCATGTACCATATATATATTCACTTCATCAGGATCCATATATATTAGCATTGCAATTCCACCTCTTTAATAAACTTCCAAGTTTGAATGTTTTCAGCTATGTCGCTTATGTCCAACAACATACTTGAAATTGTTGCTCTTATTCAAATTCGATTCGAATAGAAAGCCAATACACAAAAATGATTGAACCAGTCAAATTGAAGTACTGAAAAAGTGCAGAATAGTTACGAATATCTAAAGTTTTACTTATATTAAGTGAAAGTGCAGCAATCTTTAAACTAATAATATCAAAATTAGTTGTCACAAGCTAACAATCGAACATTGTCAAAGTTTGGTTCGTTTAATTTTTAGTGAGTAGGTCTTGAGATAGTTGGTTCGCTTACAAACAATTAAATAGAAAGCTTCATTCTTTCAAGTGAGACGAATATATAATTTTGTTTTTCTGCTTGGTCAAATACCATCTCATGTAACACTGATACTTGGAAGAACTTTTGTACAAGTTGCAGACTTAGGACGTGTTTCATAGTAGAGAAGAAGAGAAGCAAGTTTCACATGGTCTATTTCGAATTTTCATTTCCTGCACTAATTTACAAACGTACTCCTAACACTTTCTGTATCCGTTTGCATCAGCATTGGCAACGAGATGGGGGCAGTTGGAATCAAAGGTAGAAAGATCAATTGGTTCATTGGAAAGGTAGCGAGATCAATTTGGTTCATATGCAGCCATTCTCAGGACCTCTTGAGTTTGAATAACATAGATTCAAATTGGAAAATCTGAACATAATAAATATACTGGAATTACCAGATTATAGTATTCGGCTTGTAGGTGAACTAACTGTACCAACCATCCTACATTTAAATCAGGTTCCCATTATGAAAAATGCTCTTATAGGTTGAGCTCTTCCTTCCCATAGATACGCTGAAGCTCACGAGTTGCTGCTTGGAAAGATTCTATCACAATGAAAAAATAAGGAAAATAAATAGACAGAAAACCTTTGGTTGGGAGAGGATATGTGAGAGAGTTTCACTACCTTTCCAAGTGCGGAATGCCTTTTGATTTATAGGAGTGCCCGTCACAGTCTGAATCGCATCAAAGAGCATACTTTCTGGGGTGCTTCTTAACTCCTGAACTATCTGATAGATTGTCTTTCCATTCTCAAAGTATATATGGTTGTTTGGGTGCTTCGTCTTGCATCCAGCATGACGCTCAAACTCATACGCATTAAGTGCCTTCAAGTAAAAAAAACTAGAATATATGATAGCAATATTTAAATATTAATGAGAACATAATGGCGAGGTGTGATCTTGTATAATCCCCATATCACTAACGATTTGTTTGTTGTACATAAAATATTTTGTCTGTGTTTCACAATGCAGAATAAAAAGGGCTTACCTTAGAGTAGTTGCAGGACTGACATCCGCAAAGGTAGCCAGAGCCTTTGATGATCCCACGAAGCTCCTGATTACATTGAAGAATACTTTCACTTCTAGTAAGCTACAAAAGATGACGATGAGCTATAAAAACTATGACTACCAAAGTTGAGAAAGTTACCTCCCGTGAGACAGAAATATATCTCACTGGCACCCCATCAAGCATACCCGTTGCTATCAAACTCCTTACATTGGATGGGAAGCTGTTAGGTGCTTCTTTCCTAGCAGGCCTTGACTCTGACTTATTCTTAGAATCAACTTTGGGTTTAGGTGTCTGAGAGGTGCTCATAGTAGCATTTACATTTGGCACATCCACTTCCTTTTTGCTAGGTGTTTCTGATGTTTGAGCTGAAGATTGTTCATACAATAAGCTATAGCTATTTACTGGCCGAGCCAAAGCTTCCATTACTGATTCATCATGATAGCCTCCAAAAGATATCGTGTTGTCCCCTTTATTATAAGAGTGGGTCAGTGAAACGGTATTCTCAATCCCTTTCCCAAAGCTCGATCCTGTAGATCGACTATTTGTTTCTCCCATGTCATAGGAATGACCAATTGATGTGACATTTCCACCTTCCTTACCATAAGGTTGTTCCATGGACACAAATGAACTTTCATCTCCCCTGCGGAATGTCTGCTCCATGGAAATCCCCATGGATGCATGCAGCCCATTTTCAGGGTCCTTAACCTGATTAACTTTGACTTTTCTATGTCCACCATAACTTACTCCTGTTTCCGGGTCTTCCATAGCATAAGAAATGGACAAACCACCTGAAGAATCATTTACAAAATGTTCACCAGGAACTTTTTTCCTCATATTCAATTCGTCTAACCCAGAAAGGGACATATTTCTCTCAGTCAACTGTACAGGCGTGGTGGTCTCAGTACCGAATAGCCGATCCATGAATTGGTTCGGCACTGACTGAAATCCAGAAGAACCTTCCCACTGAAGTGAGCTTGGAATCACAATTCCAGATTCCAACTTGCCAGCTGGAACTTCAACAGCCTGCTTTTTGCTAGGAAATAAATCTGGCTCTGAAACATCCAAGAACCACTGGCGGGCACGCTTAGGTTCCAACCTAGTTGAATTATCAAAAACTGCATCTCCATCTGGTATGTTTCCACCACCCTTTGGCAACCAAAATCCTTTGTCCTGGAAAGAAAGCAAACAGAATTGAGAAGTACATGTCAATCATCACATCACACAATTATATCCACCAAAACATGATCAATCAAAATCATTGAAGGTTAATATCCTCAACATAAAACATATCTCCAACGATAACAGTAAACTAATCCACATCCATAGGAATCATCGCTAAAGGACTCAAGTTAAAGCTTCAATGATACAGGACATATTGTATTGCATAAGTTGCAGGGTCAGATAAAAAAAGGATTTCCTCTCCCCAGATGAATAATGCATTAGACTAGTTTATAACATTTAACATCTTGAACACTAACTTGTTATATTACAATGATAAAACATCTCTGCAAATTTAGATTCCTTACAATGACATAGTTTACTCAGTATATTTTGATCAATATCTAAATCATTCAAAAACTACAATCATTCAACTCAAGTCATCGATCAAATTAAAATAAAATTAACTCTCAACTCTATATCTTGCACACATGCAACAACTCAAATCCCACTCCCACTCTCAGAAAAAGAAAAAAAGAAAAAAAAAAGATTGATATACATGGACGTTTAGTTTAATTTATTATTAATTAATTTTTTTGTAAACTCAAATAAAAGCACAAATTCAAAAATAAACTTACCATTTTCTCGCTTCACTTGGCTATATGATAAATCCCTACAGTTCAAAAAAATTGAATAAAAAATCACAATTTATCGCATTTTCGCCTTTCAATCATTATTCGAACTCCAAAATCTAAAATTGAAAAACAAAACTGGTGCTTAGTAAGACAATCAGAAACTTTCAGATTCGAGCCAAAATCCCTAGTATCATCAAGCAATAAAAAAAAATAGAGAACGACAGAACGCACCTCAGATTACAGCCTCTGTCGGCGTTCCCGATAAACTTTTCCGGCTCCGATTTTAATTAATTTATTAAAAAATAATTTTAGGGTTTTATATGTTTATTTGTTTGTTTGTGGCGGAAAGAGCGTGATCATATTGTGCCTGAGGAGCACTCGATTTTTGCTCTCTCAGGAAATATTAAGGAGTAAACGAGAACACAAAGTAAAGGTGATGTCTCTACTCTCCACCGTTGATGAATCTGAACGGTCAACCGCGTATTTTTTTTTTCTTTGTTTTTTTAATTGCGATTTTGGGAATTCTTTTTTATTCGTTCTTTTATTAATTAATTAGAGTGAATGATCATAAAATAAATGACTTTTATTAATCTAGGCTTAAATGGTAGGTAATTATCAATTCATATCATGAAAGACACAAAAACTATCAATTCAGAATTTAAAAAATACAATCATCAATTAAAAACTCACAAAATTAAGATTTTATTTCGCATCTTGCAATTCATAATTATTTAAAATATTTTTAAAATTTTAAAACTAAAATATGATCAATGAACTTCAATGAAGAAAAAATAAAATACAAAATATAATAATAATAATAAGGTTAAAATTTGGAAATGTCAAATATGCCCTTTATTTTGTAAAATTGTAAGTGATAATTTCGTTTTTGAAATCTGAAATCGATAACTTTTATATTTAAACTCCAAATTTTTTACCGACAAAATTCCATTATTAAATAAGTCAAAACTTTAAAAAACAACGAAGAAAAGAAAAATAAAATAAAAAGAACAATGCATCACTAGTATACTGTATTCAAAAGTTGACAATAAAGTAACAAGTATAAGAAATGAAACACAAAAAACACTAGGATAGAGTAATTATAAGTCTTATTCTAACAATTAAAAAATCCTATGTATAAATGATTGTCATCAAAGTTAAGCTAAAACATAAAATGAAATACTGAGTAAATGTAATCAATCTTATGTATGTAGAGAACTAAAAGTGCTTCATCTATGAACTAACTAAGAGCATCTCCCAGAGAAATACTTGGTCAACTTTCTCCTCTCAACAACCCCTTTCTTATCAACACCTTCACAAATCTCTTGCACATATCCAGGATCATGTTCAACACATGAATCAAACTCCATCAAATCTCCATCTTTCTCCATCTCTATAATGATGTTGTGAAGAACACAACATGCAAGAACGATCCTTGGTAACCTATGCTTATCCGGCCTCCACATATCGGCTTTGAATATCCTCCACATTTCCTTGAACCTCGTCAACGCCTTTTGTGCAACGAAATGAGTTGCCATAAGCCTCTTGTTGAAATCCATCTTAGCTTCAGAGAGATGCTTACCTTGATATGGAGTCATAAGCCATGGCAGCAATGGGAAAGCTGCATCGCCTATTATGTACTCTCGTAGCTCCATTTCTTTCGATATAAATATCTTGTCCCCGTTCAGTTTCTGTCCCGCCTGGCATTGTCTGAAGAAGTTTGATGTCTGGATGACAGAAGATTCATACATTGTACCTGGCCATCCAGCTATGATGTCTAGGAACCTCATGTCTGGATTGATGATGGCTTGTAGGATCATGCTGTGTTTCCCCTTTCGATCAAGCCAATAGTCTGCATCTTTGTCGGATGAGGTTAGTACGAACGACACGTGAGTTGAGTCGATGGCACCACAGCAATTTGGGAGGCCTCTGATCTTCTCAAACTTGGATTTTATGTCGGAGATTTGGGCCTCCGTGGAGGGCCATTTGAGGTGGTGGGGCTGTTTTTCTTCCATCGCCACTACAAAGCGCCACGTAACTTGGGAGACGGTTGAATGGTAGGTCTTGAACAGCTCACCAATTGAAACTAACGAGTGGCCAGAACCAAGCCTTCTCAGGGCTAAGGCCACCTGGTCTTGTAATGGAATACGCTTCCCATTTGTGAAGGTGAAATGTGATTTGGACATCATATGATCCTTCACTAGTGAACATATGTAGCTGAACGTTGTTTTGGACATTCCGAAGAAGGATTTGAAAGTGTCCAATTCACGAGATGTTGATGGATTTTCTGCAGATATTTGAATGATATTATCTTGGCTTTGTAAGGATGATAAATGAAAAGGCATCATAAAACACAGAAAGGAATAATAACGAAGCTAAAAGTACTCGTCTCAGTTACGCAAGGAAAAATATAACTCAAGAGAGACGTAATGACAAGTGAAGAGTGTTTCTTGGAGTGGCATACAGTTAGTCTGATGTGCAAGTAAAAGATTTTATCCCTTGGTTCTTCGATTTTCTCACCAAGAATAGGCAGGAAATTGATCTTCAAGTTAACATGAAATGATGAAATTTTTTCATCCACCATCTGTCAATGATCCTACTAAAGCAAACTGGTAAATCCAGTCAAATCAATTAATCTTGAATGGCACACTATTTTCCTATACATTTTGTAGCTATGGGGATCATAGTTTGACACACACTATCCACTTATTCGGTGTTTCAAATATTTTCTGAACTTTATCTATTGACCAGACAGCAAAACACTTAATAGTATTGATCACTTATCTCCTATCATTTAAAAGGGTAATCCAAATAACATAGTATATATCAATTCATGGTACCAGTAATCCTCCCAATGGAGGCAGATAGCTAATCTCCTAATTAAATCAGAAGAAACTGATAGATGGTTTATAACTAAAGACTTTCACTTGTGCACTTCTGCTATTATCTAGACTTTTCAAATCTCATAAGTTTGACGAATCACTCAGTAATATAGCAAAAATAAGAAGAAAATCAGTAATAGTGTTAGCAATTCCTACGCTGAGTCGGATTTGAACAGGGTCAGGGAAAAATTTCTCAAGAAAAAAAAAGGGAGATATAATTGAAACAAGACTTTAATCAACAACAATTTACTTTGCCTGGAAATATTTAGGAACATATAATTATTACATGTAATTCTAGCAATAAATAGAGAATCATCGATATTCATCTTCTACAAGTAAAAATTTCATGGACATAGGAACTCTCCACTTAAGGCAAGCCAAAGATACTGAGTCCTAAATGTCAAGATCAACAAAACTTTTGATTGTAGCTACCATTTCACTTTACCAACATAATGCAATCGACCAATATCATAAGCCTAATAAGTTCTCATGGATCAAATCTCTCTCTCTCTCTCTCTCTCTCTCTCTCTCTCCCTATTTCAGAGGATCTCTTTCCACATACAAAACCATATGACAGAGGTAGATAACAGATATAGAGGTAATAATTTCCACTTTTTATCAACTCATCACGAATCCCTTCGCACGAATTTGTCCGTGATTGTAAATAACATAAATCAGACCTGATTTGAAATATGTATATATTATATATATCACGGGTCTTCTATTCCAATTGTTTCTTTTCCACAAGAATCAATAAGAAATAGTACAACCTGATTTAATTTCATTCACTGAATATCGTGAGGACTCATTCTTTACAGATGATTTGTGGGAGTACAATTCTATTCCAAAAAGATTATGGGACGAGAATCTGGGATACGTTTCAAACAAAACATATTAGACAACAATGGCTGCTTACTAATAGAAGCTTTAATCCATGATGTTCTGTAGCATATAGCATCCTTTCAACATAGATACAAAACATCAAAGTTAAGTACTTTTATATCATTTAAATCCAGTTGTGCCTTCAACATACAATTCATTTAAAAGAAATTCAAACAAGTTTTGCAGCCTTTGCTTGCAGATGTCAACTAAAACAATAAAACACAAAAAAAGAGAAGCCTTAAGGAAATGCAGACAATAGAAAGAAGCATATTTTTTTAAAGATCAACCAGGATCAAGAACCAAGAACCTATCAGAAAACTGGTCTGACTATGTCTTCTTTCAAATTCTAACATATTGAGAAATTTGTGCCAGTTATTGCGTTTCATATCATTGCTCGGTAATAGTTCATGTAAACCTATAGGAGAAACTTCTTTACACAAAAAAAAAGGGTCTGATATTCTAAAGTGTTTACATCCTAGTTTATGACCTTCTGAATCTTATACTTAAACTGCTCAATTCTGTAATATACAGATTTAAATTGATTATTTTCTTCAACATCTAATGGTAGGAAAGTGCTTTGAACCATTGCACACAACTCAAACCATAAAATAATGGCCAATGAAGTTTCTGAAATCAATCAGAAAACCCAACTCCATATACCTAAAAGCAATATCTTACAAGCACAATGTGAATGTTAATGCATTGAAAAGGGAAAGTAAAACTTTCCTTTAAAGAGCCATCAAATATATCCCAAATCTCCCCTCTGAATTTGCTAAAACATTATACAAACAAATAATTTGGATCTAAATATGCATGGCAATTGCAATTCCAACAATTCTTTATTTTTTCTGAATCAAATGTACAGTCAAACATACTGAAGATCCTTTAACTCGGGATAGAATCTACCAACTTGAATTCCCTTCACAAGTCATATTTGAATTGTAAAATCAAAGCAACTTTTCTATCATCATCATAAATAAACACGAAAAGGTATAGTAGTGATTAAAAGCATTAGAGACGAAAAATCAATTAGGGATCCTACTCAAACACATGAATTTACAACCAAGAACAAACATAAATTGAAAAGTCAGTCAAAAAAATTGAATGGAGCAAAGCAAATTCTCAAATTCTCAATTCCCACCAAGAGCAGATGATGAAATGAAACATTCCCACTAAAATTTAAGTGATCATCAGTACCAAAACAAACATTACACATAATAAAGATTACACTTTTAACATTGAGACATAAATTAAAAGCTGATAAAATCACAGAAAATAAGATTAATAACATTACCAGCAACTTTCTTTGAAAAAACATCCCACCATTCAGCAAACCCATCATGTGAAGACCCAGGAACCAAGGATTTCTCTTCATCGTTGTTCTCCACTCTCTTTTTCCTTTTATTCCCTCTCAAAGGTGCCATCAGAGGGGAGAGAGAAAAAACCCAATTGAATCAAAACCTAGAAAACCCCACTAATTTAAAACAACATCAAGAAATCAACAAAACTCTGTTAGAATTCAAATATAACTCACACCCATTTGTGATAATTCAAGATTGAATGTCATGGACATAGAAAGATCATGAACAAGTTATAAAAGCAAAGAACATGCAAGTACAAAAGCATACAAGTATCTGTATATATATGCGTGTATGCATTTAGAGGTGATTAGCTACAGAGTATCAATGGTGTGTGTGAGGTGTTTTGTTAGCATGCAAATTGAAAAATAGCATGACAAAGGAGCAGAGACACAGATGTTTATGCGGAAGCTTTGAGAAATCTGAATAAAGACATCTTTTTGGGGTTAGTGTTGTGTTTATGTTTAAGACAATGTGCAAAGACAAATGAGAGATATGGACATTGGTCGAGTCTGTAAAGACTATACTTACATGGGTTCTGGACCGTGACAGAGAGGGAGAGAGGGGGAGAGGGAGAGAGAGAAGGGCTCAATATGATTTATATACTGATACAAGAAACTATATTTGATGAATAAATGGAATAAAAGATTGCATTTATTTTTATATTTTGACTTACCAAGAGATAAGATACACATGAAGAAAAATGAAGTAACGTTTATAAAAATTTGAGGAGAATATAAAGAGAGAAAGATAAAAATAAATTGTCGGAATTTTTTTCATATACAATAAATTAGTACAAATAGTGTCTACCTATATGAAATATAAATATGATGAAATCATTCACGGCCTGATAAATTTACTTTTTATTGTAAAAGAAAAAATCGAAATAAATCGTATTTAGTGAAATATGCATGTATTTTGAATTGTATTTCCTTTACCATACAAAAATTATTACATAACGAAATAAATCTTCTTAGTAACCTATCAAATATTAATTTGATGGAGTCATTCAAAATCTGGTATGTTTACCTTCGCTCTAAAAGAGAATCAAAATAAATAGTATTTATCAATTTTCTAAATTATATATTTTGACTTTATAAAATTTTCTGGCACAACGACAAAAGTCTTAATAGTAACATATCAAATATAAATATGATGGAATTATTCACGACTTATAAATTTACCTTTACTTTAAAATATAGAAAATTGAAATAATTATATTTACTGTAATACGTTGGTTTTATAAATTGAATTTTCAATTTCCCTAATTTATTGGCACACAAAAGTTTGTTAGCAACCTATCAAATATAAAAATGATGGACATTTACCTTTGCTTTAATAGAAAAAATCAAAATAAATTGTATGTCAGTTTTTTAAAAAGTATTTTTATTTTATAAAATATCCTAACATGACGACTAAAGTTGTGTCAACAACCTGTCAAATAATTTTAACTTTACATAATTTCTTGGCACAACGATAAAACCTTTGTTAGTAACTAGTCAAACATAACAATGATAGACAATTATTTTTGTTTTAAAAGAGAAAATCAAAATAAATTGTACTTACAGTAATATGCCAGTTTTTTAAATAGTATTTTCACTTTATAAAATTTCTTAACTCGACGACTAAAGCGTGTCAACAACCTGTCAAACAATTTTCACTTTACATAATTTCTTGTTACAAAGACAAAATCTTTGTTAGCAACTAGTCAAACATAACAATGATAGATAATTACCTTTGCTTTAAAAGAGAAAATCGAAATAAATTGTACTTACAGTAATATGCCAGTTTTTTGAATAGTATTTTCACTTTATAAAATTTCCTAACATGACGACTACAACGTGTCAACAACTTGTCAAACAATTTTTACTTTACATAATTTCCTGACACAACGACAAAACTTTTGTTAGCAACCAGTCAAACATAACAATGATAGACAATTACCTTTGCTTTAAAAGAGAAAATCGAAATAAATTGTACTTACAGTAATATGTCAATTTTTTAAATAGTATTTTCACTTTATAAAATTTCCAAACATGATGACTAAAGTCGTGCAACAATTTATCAAGCATAAATACGCTAGAATCATTCACGATTTACTAAGTGTACCGTTACTTTAAAAGAGAAAATCGAAATAAATTATATTAATCATAATACGTTAATTTTTTGAATCATATTATTACTTTATATTTCCTGGCACAAGGACAAAAATCTTGTAAATAACCCATCAAATATAAAAACGATTGAATCATTCATGACATGATAAATTTATTATTGCTTAAATAACAAAAAAAATTCGAAATAAATTGTATTTACTATAATCCGTCACTTTTCTGAATAATATTTTCACTTTACAAAATTTGTTGGCACAAAAGACAGATCTCTTACGTCTTACAATAATTATTAAACTTTCACACTCAAAACTATAAATTATCAGCACATAACTACATCTTTGTTTTTCATATATAATAAGTTATTATATGTATGGTCAACTTATCGAATATAACTATGATGAAATCATTCACAATTAATAAATTAGCTTTTTATTTAAAAGAGAGTCGAGATAAATTGCAATTTCTCTTATATGTAAGTTTTCTGAATCATATTACCGCTTTACAAACTCATTGTCACAAGACTCACAACAACAAAAATCTCGCATTTTCAAATTAAAATTGAATTTTTCACTCTAATTATATATTATCCCCATATGAATGCATATTTGTGTTTCATAGATAGCAAATTATAACCATAAATATCTGTTGAATATAATTATGATGAAATCATTTATAGTTTAACAAATTAATTTTTTCTTTAAAAGAGAAAACCATATAAATTGTATTTATTGCTACACATCAGCTTTTTTGAATCATAATATCGCTTTACAATATTTATTAACGCGACGACAAAAATCATACATCGTAAATTTATTATTAAAATTTTAAAAATTAAATATAAAGTATTCACATATATTACGTATTTCCATGATATTACCACTATCATATTTTATTTGAATCAATTAATCTATATCTCTTAAAAGAAAAAAAAAATTGAATCGTATTTTTTCCAAAAAGGAGTTACTTTTGAATATTTTTGATGTGGCACATAGAAACGCAAACCTAGTCTTATGTGTAATAATGCTTGTACACTTCTATGTCCGAGAGTGTGCATATCTTATAGCAAATATAAAATCCATTTCATTGTAAAATCAAATAGGATGGGCTACTTTTCTTTCTATTTTTGATATATCAAATACGCTCGACAAATTCATCATATTATTGCAAATTTGAAACATCATGCTTGTCAAAAACTTCATCAAGTGTTGCAACAAATAAATATAATACTATAGTAAAACCTTTATAAATTAATAAACTTGGGATCATGAAATTTTATTAATTTAAAGAGATATTAATATATTGATAAATTAATATTTCATTAATTAAAAGAGAGCCGTTTTAGAAAGCCTACATGAGCTTGAGAATATGGTCAAGAATGTCGGTTATCGCAATAAAATGGACGTTAACAAATTGGTGGACTATCCTGGTGAAAGTGATGAATGCTCAATGGTTTAAAATTTAGAGAAAATTGTTGCTGGTATTATTGAAGATCCTACTAATAATGAAGCTGAAGATGATCCAACACCGTTGGAACCAGTCACGAGAAAAGAGGCTTTGAGTGCGACAACAACTCTTCACAATTTTTTGTTGCAGCTACAGAACTCGACACCGGAACTCTTGGCTGCAATTAAAAAAGTTAAGGATGAAATTCAATTATATTTAAATTTTAAGAAAAATCAAGTAACAATAGATTCATATTTTAGCAAATTACCATAATATTTATAATTGTAATATTTATGAATTATAAATTTAGAGTTTTAATGAGACCTAATATTTATAAAAGAATTTTTCAAAAAATTATTGTCTTATTATCTTCTCGAATTTGATGATTTTTTACAAATGTTCAAGTCAGGACCGAAAAATTTTATTATTTTAAAAAGTTTATTAATTTATAAAGGTTTTACTGTATTTTTGAAAGTTTTGAATAGTGAAACCATCGTACCACTTTTTATAAATATCAAATTTAGTCATATAAATGAACTTTTAGTTAAAGTTTTATGAGTCAGATTTTTTTTTTTTTTCTAAGAAAAGCCCATCTAGAATAGAAAAATTAAAGAGATCCTCAACCTCTATGTTTCTCACATCCAAAATTGAATCTTACGACCAAAATAAACGACAGAAACTTGAACAACACAACCAAGCTATTTGGGAGATCTAAAAATAGGTATTTGCCAACCAAACACAAAGCCTAAAATGATTACATATATAAACAACAAAATCCTGAACATGTCCAAGCTATTTGGGAAATCTAAAATTAGGCATTTGCTAACTATCAACAATCACAAAGTTTTTTAAATTATTACAAACAGAAACATCCGAAAAATAAGCAGCATCACGATTTTGAACAATCACAAAGTTTTTTAAATTATTACCTATATGATTAGATGCTCGGTTGTCTTCTATATGAATGTGAGAAATTTTAAAGATGAAATTCTTCTTAAAATCAACAATCTTCGAAATGGTGTATTAATCTATGTTAGACTTCTTATTGAAAGAAGCCATAAATTTCTGAAGTAAAAAACTTGTGAACTCTAGATTGTAAATGAAAATAACAATTCAAATATCAATGTGAAAAAAAAAAAAATCAGGTTGTAAAACAAATGAACATTATTACACACTTGTAACAATAATCTTAGAATGAAGAATTTGATGAAAAATGAAATAAATAAATAAATAAATATTTATATATATATAAAAGTGAGAATTGATAGTTTATAAGAAAATTGCACATTCATTCAAGACAAAAAAGTTTTGGATTTAGAAAAATAGAACTTTGATAAGTGTCATTTTTCATGTATATTAACATATATTTATGTATTCTTTTTGAGTATTTTTGGATATATTTTAATAGTGATTTGTGTGAGTATCAAGTATAAGTTGCTTTTGATGAGTTTTTGTTTAGTTTCATGGTTTAGTGAGAAAAGGTGCAACTTTCAAGTGGATTACAAAACAAGGAAGAAATCACTGAAGAGCGATAAGAAAAATAATGAAAATACTAGAAACAGAGTTTAAACCACTTGAAGAGCAAAAAAAATTAAGTTACATAGTTTCATATTTTTAGTATTTTAGGCATAATTTACTCTAAAAATTTTCTATTCAAATGAAAATTATGGTATTGAAAACCTAACTCAAAGAGCTACAATTTTCATAAAAATCACAAAATCAAATTCGAATGGAAAACAGGCCAAATATATTGTGCAATGCTTGAAGACTCCCTGCTCACCAAAACTCAGTTCATTAAAACATTAGATAAGTTGTTAGTAGATAATGAAGTTTAAATTGGACGAGTAGTAAGATACTCGATATTGATGAGGCCTATTTCAGGCCCAAAATGAGATGGTCCATTAAAAGTGCACAACACAGCCCATTTCCTTAAATTAAATAAGTCCGTAGATGAGCGCTCTAAATATAATCCTGCAAATATTGAGGGCATGTTTGGTTCGTATGTTAAGTTAGTTAAATTAGTTAGGTTGTGGTAGGTTTGTATTATTTGGGTTAATTTTTTGATATGTTTAGTTTGAATGTTTAATGATAGTTTTGACTTAATTTTGTATTTGGTTTGAATGTTGTGGTATTTATTGAGTTAGGTTTATGTATTAAAATTTTGTTTGGTTCAAATGTTTGTTGTGGGTTTAAAAAAATTAAGACCAAAATGCTTTTAAAATAAAATGAATATAATTTTTTAAAAATAAAAATCTATAAAATGTTCTTAGAATAAAATTAATATAATTTTTTTTAAAATAAAAGTCAACAAGAATATAATTTTTTAAAAATAAAAAATAAAAAATTGGAATGAAAATTGGGGTTATAGTGGATTTAATAAATCACCCATTTTTGGGTGGTTTATTTAACCTCTCATAAGACATATTTTGGCATTTTTAACCCAAACCCAAAAAAACACGGGCTTTTCAACTCTTAAACCAAACGTGGGTTTATTTAAGTTAACCTACCCAAACCCCCAAAACCCCCAAACCAAACATGCCCTTATTTATTTATTTTGTGTGGAATAAGGATTACATGACCACTTAACCCTCGAAATAATAAAAAATGTCAAGGATGTCACATGATTCATATTTTTCACCATGGAACCAGTTCGACCAAAATCTGGTTTGTGGGTGGTTGATAAAACTAGCATATCATTAGAGCCACGATGAATGAGCATTCAATTCAACCTGGACTTCTTTATAAGTGTGTAAGACCTTTTAATTTTATTTTTTGGAATGGATTAATTCACAACTTATTCATAAAATATAAATTAATTTGTAAAAATCGGTTTGAATAATTGGTAGTAAGTCTAAATCTCACATAATTATATGTGAGATAGACTTATATAAATTTTATATCTTTATAAATACTTACCTAGTTGACAAAGTTATTTAAGATTTATTATTATTATTATTATTATTATTATTATTATTATTATTATTATTATTATTATTATTATTATTATTATTATTATTATTATTATTATTATTATTATTATTATTATTGCTATGCATGTTGTGTTAGAAGAATATTATCACATTCAAAATTCCACAAAATATCAAATTCTTAAAAAAGTTAAAAAAAATATATTGTTTATTTTAAGAAATATTTATTCGAATACCCAAAACGTAATATTTAAAATTGATATGACATATATTCAAAATCCAAAAAATAAAACACTCGAAACTTAATAATAATTATCCAGAAAAAAGACCCATATGTAAGTCCAACCCAATAACGATATCACAAGCCTCTAGGCATAAGTTGTAATGATTTGTGCATTATGGCCACAGCATGTCACTCGAGCATATACGTGTAATATTTTTTTTTTAGTAAAAGTAAAACCAATATGTCAACTTAGTAAGTAAATCTTATAATTAGTAATAATAAACATACATTTGACAAATATTAAAAGCATTTTCAAGTAGTATTTTTCAAATATATGAGCCCATGCAATTAGGAATGTTGATGGATGAGTTGAATTGAGTCATTAAATAATTAAGAACCCAAAATGAAATGGGCTTATTGTAATTTTGAGTTAAATCCAATGCAATTATCCAACTTATATTGGATGTGGTGAGGAGCACGATTAATCATCCCTCAAAACTCAAGCTCAAAAAATGTATTTAATTTCCAAATCAATTCTTAATCTTCAACCATATTTCCATCCTACTAAATATTACTTTCATATCCAGTATTTGTGAGTTTCGATTAGAAGATGGGACTTTGGAGACCCAAGTAAAAAAGATGACTCCCTACTAGTACATCTCGTGAGTATTTTTTGAGTTTTATTCTTTTATAGTACTTGTCTAGGTTTGAAATGGTTAGAGCATGTTTATTTTGAATAAGATTTTGTATTTATATCTTTTTTTTTGTAGTGTGGGACATCAACATGGTCCATCATGTTTGAATGTGATTGTTTTTTGTTTATTTTTCCTTCAATTCTTTAATTATAAATTGGAAGTATGGTTGTGGCCATATATTTCAATAACAATTGAATTGCAGCATTGTGGTCATCAAACTTTTTTCTTTTTATTTTTTGGTTAAAATTAAATTGTAATTAAAAAAAGAAAAGAAAAGAAAAGCAATTGTAGTAATTATATTTGTTATATTAAGTTACAAGACTAAAAACTGATATTTTTTAAACACAAAGGATTAAAAAACAAAAAGTGAAATATAAATGATAAAAAATCAATTGAAACAAACTTAGAAGTCCTTTTTTTTTTTTTTATTAATAATCAATAAAACCTAATTGAATGTAGCCATGATCCATCTCCATCGTCTATCTCGTTGTCAACAACTACCCGTTCCAATGTGAACACACACATAGTCAATACGTGGAAAACATGGTCACGTCTTCATATTATTTTATATATAACACTTGTAATTTTGTTAGAAAACAAGAAATCGTTGGACTTCCACCATTAATTCATATTAAACTTATAAAACTAACCCGATTATTTAATTTCCCCATACATAAAGTCAAAGAAAGCATCGGAATTTTGTCACAAACTCCACATACCATCAAATCTAAGCACATGGATTTGCAAACTCCGAAACGTTAATAGGACAAGAAATTCTATAGAGTTTTCTATTCTCACCATTGAACTCGGTCGGATTTTTTAAAATCATATTTCTATTTCTTCATAAAAGATGACATAATTATGTTAAAAAAAGAAAAGAGAAATAAAAATTTGATAAATCATTGATCATGGGCTAAATAAACTACAAATATGTTTATGCGATTACTATTACTGCAAGAAGCGGAATAAGCACAACCGTCACCTCCAGCTCAAATGATACAGTATCATGCAGTGACATAGATAAACACAGAAAATCCCTAAATAAATACAATAATAAGATTTTCTTTTTATAATTTTTTTTCCCTGGTGTAACTTGTAAGAAAGAACAGAACAAACTCACCGATCCGCATTGTAGGAACTGGACCTTTTCAACTTGGGATATTCCTGTTTCTTTGTCTCTACTATACTCCCACTGAAGTACTCTTTCTCCTCCAGCTTCAGTCTTCCGTTCCCGGCGGTCCCCCCGCCACGTGGCACCCTCATCTTGTACTGCGAAATCAAGCCCAGCCCCTGCCCGGCCCCACAGTCCTTGAACGAGATCGAACCGCAGGAGATCAACTGCATCAGAACGGACGATTTACCCGCCCTCTGAATCTGGTGGTTATCCGTCGTTGACTCCTCGTTGATCGTCTCCGGGCGGAGGACCAGCCGTCCGTCCGCCTTCATCAACGTTTCCAGAGTCTCGGGGCTCGAGTCCGACGGCGGAGGGGAGATCTCGATCTCGTCTCGCTGCGGTTCCTTGCACTTCTCCTCTACGATCTCCGGAGGTGGTCGTCGGCGGCGCCTCCGGCTGTCGTCGGTCTGGGTGGAGGCGTCGGCGGCGGATCTGAAGGAGGAGTCGGATTTGTAGACGCTGTACTCGTGGAGGTTGAGCTCGATTGAGCTGCAGGACTGGTTTCGCCGCCGCCTGTCCACGACTTCGTCGGCGATTTGTGTCTCCGGCGGCGGCAGTGGCCGTTGTGTTGGTGTAACTGTTTCTAGAAACGTGTTTTCGAGAAGCTCAGAGCCTTTGAGAACGTACTCATGGCCATGCGCCGGGTAGATGAAATCGCTCTCCGATAAATCGTGCCATACAAATCCATTTTTGTAGCTCCTGAATCAAAATCAAGAAATAAAAACCTCACAAAATCCAAAAACTTCCATTGACCAAAAGTAACAACACCTACCTTTTACAAGACCAGGAATACATCGCCGCCATGCCTTTTCCGCGAAGAACATTCAAGCGGTTGATCACATCTACACACACCAGAAAATAAAAATAAAAATCAACAAATTAGGTTAGAACCAATTATTTCAGAACGAAAATTGAGAATCGGGAAATTGTACATACCTCTAAGATATAGGGCGTGTGGAGAGGAAAGGGGGACCTCCATGAAATGAGGATGCTGGAGTTGGCCATTTCGAGAGAGATAATAAACGACGGGGACTCTCTGATCGGATTTGAATTTTCCGTTAGACGGTTCAGTCCAAACTATAGTTCTCTCGGGGCTGATCTCTCTCTGCTGATCTCTCCATAATTTGCTGTGCTGGAGGTCTGTCATCCTCCCAGACCTGGAGCCAGAAACCGCCATTGTTGATGAGTGTAGACTTATGGTGAGTAGGACACAAGTGAGAGTCAAATAAAGTCCATTTTATATCTAGTGTTTGGAATGTTTTGGGAAGAGAGAGAGAGAGAGAGTGTGTGTATGGGGAAAGCGGTGGAAGAAATGGGTGTGAAAAGAGAAGGCGGGGGTGTGGAGGGGAAAATTCAAAAAAGGATGCCAAAGACAAACAGCTACCAAACAAATTTATGTATATTCTGCTAACTTTCAGTTTTTGATTTCAGTACACTTTTTGGCTATTCTCATCTAAATCAAGTTATTTCAGAATTATTTTAACTAGAATTTGATAAAAATTCCTTCCAAATTGATTATTATGCTTTCTTAAAAATAAATAAACAAACTACAATTTGATGCTATTCGATTCGTTCATTCATAAACCAACTCGTTAAAATACGTGTATTCTAACTCCTAAAATATAATACTAGTATTTAACATTTTAATTGTTATATTCTTTTATTTATGATGAATATATAAATATCTAATTTAGTTATTTTTATAGTTAAATTATAAAATTTAGATGGTATGTTATATAATTTTAAGAGTATATAATTTATTTTGTTAATGAATTGGTGAATCGTATAATTTATTATTTATATTCATTAAGTGTATTTGATGAATTAAATTAAAGTTCGTTGATAGTTAAATAAACCAAATATCTAATAATTTGGTTTAGTTTGGTTTGATTCGATTACACCTCTTATTTTCTCCGCGTACACTTTCTCCCTCCACACAAACTTTCTCCCTACTTTTAGGGCGTGTTTGGATGAAGTGATAGTAAATGATAAAATAGTCATGGTAGAATTGAGATTGCACCATCCATTGACTGTAAATTTGAAGTAAGTTTGATGTTTGAGTTGTTGGTTTTATGAGGTGTTTGGCTCAAAAGATAGCTGAATGTGGTGTTCGGGCGTGATATTTGAAGATCAAACCTAACTACACAACTATAAAGTGAAGGGTTTAAAACGTTTTTTCATCCCAATTATATTCAATTTTATATTTTTTGTATAAATTTTGAAATGTTGTTTTTTGTAATATGAATTTTAAATTTGATATATTTTACGATATCAGACAAATTATAGTCGTTGGTTTAGGATACGTGTACAACTATGATTTGTTTAATACCGTAAAATATATTAAATTTAAAGTTTATACGACAAAGTGCAATATTTAAAAATTTATACAAAAAAAATCTAAAATTAGGTATGGATGGAATGAGAAAATGTTTTCTAACACTAAATTTTTTTGGAATGCAACTTTTAAGGTAAAATACTCATATACTTCTTTCTCTCTCAGTAATATCAACTAGTGCGTATAATTTTATAAAAATAGTAAGCGAATATGAATATTTGAGAAGAAAAGGAAAAAAAAAAACAAAAGAGTTTCAATGAGATTTAATTCAATTAAATATGAGTTTTAGTAGTTTGACAATTTTATTAGGTGATCTCTTTTTTAGCCGCTAATTATATAATTGTTTTAATTGCAATTTAAGTGAACTATAATCAATATTTCATTATTGTTTGTACCATCTATCGTTATCATCAATTCATCAAATCATATCAACAGAACCTTGGTCATTTCATTTATACCAATTTATACAATAAAAAAACAGAAAATAGTACTTGTTCCACTCCAACCCAAACCAGGAGAATACACTTATCAAAATAAATATTTCCTTGACTAAAAAAATTAAGTTAGAGTTTAATAATTAATTATCGATGAGTATCTAACAGAATCAAGTGTAAGTCAAGCTCGATGACATTGATCTTTTAAAAAGAAGTTTCATTTTATCCTCAATCTAATTAATTAGCCAATCTAAAAAGATATATTAGAATTTGATTGGTTAAAATTAATGAATTGAATTCAAATGCTCATTTAAATCAGTACTTATTCTAGCTTAATTGAGAGATTATATCCCATAATTAATTAATGGGAATTTGAACAATTAAGTGAAGACCAAGAATGAAATCTTAAGCTGGTGGAATGTCTTCACTACAAGGACGACAAGAGACCAGAAATATATATTATTAGCAAATTATGTCCAATGTTGAAATGTCACATTTATATATTAACAAACGTACGATCCTTATGCAAAATTATTGATAATTTTTTTATAAATAAGTTGAAAAGTCCTTTGTTAACGTCTTCACTAATAAAACAACTATATTCTACAAGATTGTATTTGAAGCAATGTTTCAAGAAATTGAATTTTCTAACCAATTCGATCATTAATTTAGTAGCTAGGATCAAACCAAAAATAAATTAGGCAAATCATTAACAACTGGTTCAATCTGATTCACGAGTAAAACTTATGTTTTTGTTTATAAAAAAATATACTTAAATTAAAATTAAATTATCATATTATCACACAATTAAATTTATAAAATCGATTGGACCATACGATACATGTTGAGCGTAGAGCATGGTCGATGATGAGACGAATTTGAGACATTTTTCTGGTAAAGAAGAAGATCCGCCGAATCAATAATTTAATTTTAGCCACTCGAAATCTTTCCATTCTAAGATTTGATTCTGCAAACTAACTCCACTTTTTATTTTTTTATTTTTCCACTCAAAAGATAGAGTATTATGAGGAATTCTCTTATAAAAGATTTGAATATTAATGATCCACCTCAATTTAATATCAGAGTGGAATAAATTGGAGGATTCCGAAAAGAATTTGAGTTTTATCAAATTCCTATATTTTAGTTGAAATTTCTAATTTTGTGTTCTAAAAGAAAAATAGTTGAAAATTCATATAATATATTGAAAATGATAGAATTTAAGGGACAACGATAACGGATAACCTTTGAATAAAGTTATATAAAAAATTGATAAAAAGAAGAGAAACTTTTGAGATTAGATGGTGTATTATTTAAAGGGGTTTTTTTTTTAATTCTCTAAATTTACTTCATTGATTTTTTCGTCTTTTATATTTCATTTTTATTTTTAGTCTTGTATGTTTAATAAAATTCATTTTTGGTCCATCTATCTATTACAATATGTAAAAGCCTTTTTATATTTTGAAATTTTTTATTTTTCATCTTCAAGATTTGATTAAATTATCAAATGAATTTTTAAATATATGCGGAAATTACAATCCACCCTAACTATGAAAAAACTCATGAAACGTTTTGATTGATTTTCATGAGTAATTTGATTCGAAATCACTCATTTTTATATTTTATTATCTTACTTTTAACTTTTAAGATGGTCATATGTTGACAATTTAATTGTTGAAGAGATTCATTTGTAATGAAAAAATTATAAAAATGTAAAACATTTATATATTGTAGCAAGTAAATGATTTAAAAAAAAAATAAAGAATTAAAATATAAAATGTGATAGATAAAGGATAAGAAATAAAATAAAATAAATTTAGACGATGATTTTTTTTCCCCTAGCTTAAACCAATATATGTATATACTGGGTGGGCCACCCATTAGCAACATAGTATCTTTATGAAATAAAAATACCTAATCCATGAGAACAATGTTAAATAAATTAATAATAAAATTGTGAAATGCAAGAGGCAGTGGAAAGTCATGAAATTAAAAAAGGTCAAAGAGTTGACTCTTGATTCTCCTATTGTCACCTACCATTGACAATTTCCAGCCCGATAATCACGTTCTCGACGAGGGGGAATAGTGGGGCCCGCCATCTTCACTGCATCCGTTGACTCACAGATATGAGCAATCTCACCGTCCATCCGTCAAATCGCTCGGTCACACTTGACGGAGTAGTTAACGTCGTTGCTTTATTATTTCTTTTACAAGATAGATGGCGTTTGTATAAATCAATGAAGGGATGGCAACCCAATCAAACACAAAAGATAAGAATGTATGAATAAAAAGTAAGTTTTTTTTTTTTTTTTTTTTCCAAAAATCTTTTTAGAATTATTGTATTTTTCTAAGAGTGAATGTTATATGGAGTGAATTTTTCAAAAAGTAGATTCTATCAAACAACTAATAATAATCAAGTAAATAATTGAGATAAATACTACATGTGAAGTGAGCTTAGTAAATGTGTAAGTAGGTTGGGCTCAGAAGCCAGTGCTCGGGTTATGATTTTAAATATAAATCACGTTTTGGTCATTGAGGCTAATTTTTTGTAGCGTAATTGGGAGCTTTTTGTATAATGTTTTCAAGCATTTGTTTACATGTGATCTCCTATTTATAGTAATAGCACCTAAAGACAAGAATCTACCATCCCATGATTTAAAAGATTCAAATTCTTATTCTAAATCTTGATGAGATTCACATTCTTAAGATTAAGTGATAATTGTTGAGAGGATCTTTTCTAAATTGTTCTTGTCGCTGAACTTGAGCTCGATTTTTTGTAGAGTATTGACCAGTTCAGTCTTAGTGATTATTTTTAATGGTGGTGTTTATGAAAATTATCGATTTGAGGTCCCTGATCGGTTAGGTTTTATTTTGTCATCCTTCTTTGAATCCATTAACTTGTTGAGAGTTGACCGACCTGCTAGGGTGGTCGGTCGATTTTGGAGAATATATATCTATCACGATACTATTCGAACGATGCTTTTATGTCAGTGGAGACTAACCGGTATAATTGACATAACAAATGTAATAGTTAAAAGTCAATTTTCAAAGGAAAAATATTATAATACTATTGTATTGGGACAAAATAATGTGGGGTTGAAGGCAGTTTTCAGTTGGTTTGGATATTTTAAATAGTAGATATACTTTTAGTAATTTTTAAATTATTTATAAATAAAATACTTAGAATAAAAGGTGCTATTATTTATTTGTAATGTTTATTTCCACTAAATTATACATAAGTCATATACGTTACATTCTGAAATTAATTGGCATTCAACTTTGTTTTCTAAGTGCCAAATTCTAAATGTAGAATATCAATGTGAATTTTCTTCAAAATTGAAAAGTGTGGATTATATTTTTTCTTAATATATAATTAACAACAAATATTTGAGTTAAATTATTTTATATATCCTTCATACAAATTTGTTAAATGTATAGGTGGGATACCATAAATATAATTTACTTGTTTTAAAAGTTGAAAAAAAGGACATTGTTCCATATCTCAAAGTTTGTTTAAATCAAAGGGGAACACATGGTCATTATAAAATGGAAAAAAAAAAGAGTGTCTACATCATGTACAATTTATGCAAATTAAATTTCATACAATGAACAAAAATTTATATCTCAGTCATTGTCGTTATTTTGTCATAACAAGCTTTTGATGGCCTACATGAATAAACAAATAGTTATAAATGACAATGTTGTTTACCAAATGTTACTTTCATTCAGTTGAGAAAAAAAAATTACTATAAAACATATGATTATATTTTAAAAAGGTGGGAGTGTTTTTAAAATTCGTGTAAATGACGTGCAAAATGTAATTGTACAGTGTTAATCAAAGTAAACTCGAGTTTAATAAAATCAATATCAAATTATTTCATTATAATTTTAGCACCTATTTTCCACCTCACACAACCATGCTAATCTGATGTACGTATATTGTAATTTAATTTTCAGTTTATAAATCACGATAAATAAAAAAATGATTCCCTGTTCCCAAACGGTTCATAAATTAAGATGGATTCCAGTAGCCCAAATATGGTATTGGGCCCAATATGTAGCAATCAGTTGGACAAGAAAATCCATAAACACTTCTTGGGCCTGTTAATCACTTTGTGTTTTCTGTAAGAATAAAGGTAAATCAAATATAATTTCAATTTCTATATTACATTGAAAATGTAAACCATGTATTAATTTTATTCTTATTTACAGTGAAATCTCGATAAATGAATATTCGATAAATGAATAATCTTAACAAATGAATAATTTTTTTCGGTCCCGACTTGGGTCAATGAGGTAAATGAATAACCTTGCTAAATGCATTAATAATTTTTTTTTTAAATTCTTAAAGGTCCTATGTAAATATAAATGAATAATCATTAAAATACATAACATATATATGTATAAATATCCTAAATAACATGTGTTTCAATAAACAAATATAAAATATCATTTCTTAACAAAAAAAATCGTCTAATGTCGTTTGCTTTTTTCTTCCAACAAAATGCATCACATCCTTAACTTTTTTTTAATGCAAACAAAACTTCTAGAATATTTGCTCATATTGTAACAAGTAGTTTCGTAGGGTGATTATCGTTTGGAAGGCTTCTTTCGATGCCATCAAATAAAATATTGAGAAAGATATAGTAGAATGAATTATTTACCAAATCAAAACTTTAGAACTATATTTATAATGTAGATTAGATACATTTGGTTAGTTATTTAGTATTCCGTATATAGAGTTTTACTAATGGTGCATTTAGTCTATATATATATATGGTGCATGTATTTCTAATGTTGACTCTAAGTATTTCATATATAGAAGCTTATTAGTTAATGATAAAGGGAAAATGGTCCAAAATACTCATTTTTTTAATTATTGATCCCAATTTACCCTTTAATATAATATTACAGCCCAAAATGACCCTAAATATAAGTTTTGATCCCAAAATACCTATTTTCTTTCAAAGTCAACTGATATACGGGCCCTGTCAGACTGACTCACATTGAATTTGTATTCGAATCAGTATTTTCGAAAATTACTGTCTTTCACCATTTAGAAAAATATTCATATTATATTAATCATCAAAAAATATTAGTATGACACTATTATAATATTAATAAAATATTATGTCATAGTTTTTGAAAATTTGGATATGGAGATTTAATAATATTTTATTGTTGAAGATTAAACTATGCATTACATCATTTTCGAAAACTATTGCTGAAGATTTAATAATGTTCCAAAAACTATTGATTACATCATTTTCGAAAACTATTGCTGAAAATTATGTGTCATACTAATCTTCGAACATTAATTAGTTAATTACTATTTTCCAACATTAATTAGTATAATACAAGTTATATATAATTATTTGTGAAATTTTCGAACATTATTTTCGCCTATTACTAATCATTAACTTTCGCCTACTTTTTCGAAAATTAACTTTCACCTATTACTAATCAATTGTTTGAAAAAATTTCACCTATTAATACAATTGTTCGAAAATCAATTATTAATGATTTTTGAAAATGAATTATAGTACAATTGTATGAAAATGAATTCATTCACTAATAATTCACTAAAATTCATTTTCGCATATTAGTAAAATTGTTCGAAAATTAATTAGTATGCATTGTTCGAAAATTCATTTTAGTAATGCAATTGTACCTATTAATATTAGTACAATTGTTCGAAAATCATTTTGTACTCACAGGTGAAATTGATTAACAATTGTACTAATATTCACCTATTAATGAGTTTTCGAACAATTTCACCTATTAATGAATTTTCGAACAATTGTACTAATATTAATAGGTGAAAATAATGTTCGAAAAAATTATATTAGTAATAACACACACTATAATATATTAATATTATAGTTAATATTAGTTTTTCGAAAATTAATAGCACACACTAGTTCGAAAATTAATAACACACACTATAATATATTAATATTATAGTTAATTTTAGTGTTTCGAAATTTAATAACACACACTATAAATATAACACACTAGTTTACTAATTAATATAACACACACTATTTTACTAATTAATATTTTAGTTAATATTAGTGTTTCGAAATTAATAACACACACTATTAATATTTTATTCATGTTAAAGTGACACCTATTATTAATTAATTATTAATTAATTAATTTAGGTATATTTTGCATGATTTATTTTTGAAAATTACATAATAGACTTAATCTTCGAAAACTCACATTTGTTAATCTTCGAAAATTTAGACATGAACTTTTAATAATATTTTATTCATGTTAAAGTGACACCTATTAGTAATTAATTAATTATTAATTAATTTAGGTAGCATGATTTATTTTCGAAAATTACATGATAGACTTAATCTTCAAAAACCCACATTTGTTAATCTTCGAAAATCTGGACATGAACTTTTAATAATATTTTATTCATGTTAAAGTGACACCTATTATTAATTAATTATTTATTAATTAATTTAGGCATACAATTGCATGATTTATTTTCGAAAATTACATGATAGACTTAATCTTCGAAAACTTACATTTGTTAATCTTCGGAAATTTGAACATGAACTTTTAATAATATTTTATTCATATTAAAATGACACTATTATTAATTAATTAATTATTTATTAATTAATTTAGGCATACTTTGCATGATTTATTTTTAAAAAATTGTTCAAATTAATTTCTGAAAACATTAATAATAAATTGTCGAAAACATTATTAATAAAGTTGGAAGATTAAAATTTTCGAACTCTAACAATAATGTTCGAAAACTTTAACAACAATATTAATAATTTTCCAAAACATTGTTATTAATTGTATATTATTAAAATTAGTAATATATTATAGTAATATATTATAGTGTGCGTTAATTAAAAATACTGAAAATTAGTAATATATTATAGTGTGTGTTATTAATTTTCGAAACACTAATTAGTATTTTAATATTTTAGTAACTAATTTTCGAACTAAAATATTAATTAGTAAAATAGTGTGTGTTATTAATTTTCGAAACACTAATATTAACTATAATATTAATATATTATAGTGTGTGTTATTAATTTTCGAACTAGTGTGTGCTATTAATTTTCGAAAAACTAATATTAACTATAATATTAATATATTATAGTGTGTGTTATTACTAATATTATTTTTTCGAATATTATTTTCACCTATTAATATTAGTACAATTGTTCGAAAAATCATTAATAGGTGAAATTGTTCGAAAAATCATTAATAGGTGAATATTAGTACAATTGTTAATCAATTTCACCTATGAGTACAATTGTTCGAAAATCATTAATAATTGATTTTCGAATAATTGTACTAATACTAATAGGTACAATTGCATTACTAAAATGAATTTTCGAACAATGCATACTAATTAATTTTCGAACAATTTTACTAATATGCGAAAATGAATTTTAGTGAATTATTAGTGAATGAATTCATTTTCGAACAATTGTACTATAATTCATTTTCAAAAATCATTAATAATTGATTTTCGAACAATTGTATTAATAGGTGAAATTTTTTCGAACAATTGATTAGTAATAGGTGAAAGTTAATTTTCGAAAAAGTAGGCGAAAGTTAATGATTAGTAATAGGCGAAAATAATGTTCGAAAATTTCACAAATAATTATATATAACTTGTATTATACTAATTAATGTTCGAAAATAGTAATTAACTAATTAATGTTCGAAGATTAGTATGACACATAATTTTCAGTAATAGTTTTCGAAAATGATGTAATCAATAGTTTTTCGAACATTATTAAATCTTCAGCAATAGTTTTCGAAAATGATGTAATGCATAGTTTAATCTTCAACAATAAAATATTATTAAATCTCCATGTCCAAATTTTCGAAAACTATGACATAATATTTTATTAATATTATAATAGTGTCATACTAATATTTTTCGAAGATTAATATAATATGAATACTTTTCTAATTGGTGAAAGATAGTAATTTTCGAAAATACTGATTCGAATACAAATTCAATGTGAGTCAGTCTAATAGGGCCCGCATATCAGTTGACTTTGAAAGAAAATAGGTATTTTGGGATCAAAACTTATATTTATGGTTATTTTAGGCTGTGATATTATATTAAGGGATAAATTATGATTAATATTTAAAAAAATGGGTATTTTGGATCATTTTCCATAAAATAATTGTAATGATAATAAAAAAATATATAAAAATACCTTTTAAATGAATAAACATTCGATAAATGAATAAATTATTCATTTATCGATAAATAAATAATTTCGTTAAATGAATATTTTTTTCTAATCTCATGAATATTTATTTATAGAGGTTTTATTTTACATAAATAAATAAATAAATACACGCACGCCGATTATCATTGACTAGTTTATTTAAAAAATTGTATTATATCTCAAATAATTATCTCTTAAAAGTCATCCTTTTTTAATTTTCATGTCCAATCATTTAAGTCGAGCAGAAAGTCATGTATTTTAGTAGCAAACAAATATCTACCGACTTAACATTCTTTTTCATTAATTTCGTCTACTGAGATAATATAATGAATAACGTCTCAATCTAACTTGAAATATCCAGAGTAGAAAAACTTATATCAAACCATTTTTATAAATATAATTTTGTAATATGGAGTTCCACTATTTATGAACATACAATTCAAATCCATTCTAGCTACTAAGTTAATTTCTATTATGTTCACTATATATTGTTAATTGATCCGTTTCATATTACTATATTCGTAATACAATTTATAAGTGTCATACACGAGATATAAGTAAAAAAAAAATTGTATTCCTAAATATTGGATTAATCTTATCAAAACATGTAATACCTTATAAAGATTCGAGATTGGTTTTTTGGATATAAGATCAACTTTCAAATTTAAATACATTAGTCGACTTAATTTACAACTCACAACAATACATAATTTATATATGAATTTATGAAAATGAGTTTAGTTACTACAACTTTCCTAAATTATATTTTTATGATTATCTCATGGGACATATCAAATTATAAATGCAAAAATAATATATCTTTCATTTCTGCATCGTCGCCTATTGAATTATGCATGCATGCAAAGTCAGGAGCCAAAATCATGCATGCAAGCTAAAGCCACGTCAGTATATTTCTGTTGAAGTTTGTTAAGTTGTTACAAGATATTTTCTCATTCTAGATTGTTCTCTCATCTGTATATATACACATATCCATGGTGTAATCATCAATTGAGCAATACACTACTGCTTATCTTCTTTAGCATGGTATCACGAGCTTAAGGTTGCTTAGCTTGGTTTTAATGGCGAACTTCGTTTTGCCTTCCTTTCCCACACTCACTCTAAGGCTAGATCGATCCAATTTTAGTTATTGGAGATCACAAATTCTGGCTTCAGTCACTGCACATGGCTTCGATCGCTTTCTTCATGGTGATGAGGATAGTATTCCCGAGGAGTTCGTTTTGGATGGTGACTCTGGTGTAAAGGTTCGAAGTACTGAGTTTGCAGAATGGATTCGCAAGGATCAATTGCTTAAGAGCTGGCTTCTAAGTTCTATTTCCGATTCGATGCTTGGTTTTGTAAGTAGATTTACTCATGCCTTTGAGATTTGGCGATCGCTTGAGCAGCAATTTAGATCTCAGTCAAAAGCTAGAGCCATGAATCTGAGATTTCAGCTTCAAACCTTAAGGAAGGGTGATTTAGCAATCACTGATTATGTCATGTAAATGCAGAATTTGGCTGATCAACTTCGAGCAGCTGGTCACAATATTGATGATGATGAATTAGTGATGTATGTTCTTGGTGGTTTAGGTTCTGAATTTGAGAGTATGGTTGTTAATCTCACTACACGCAGTGAATCTCTTTCAATGGCTGAGGTTCAATATCTTCTTCAAACACATGAAATGAGACTCCATCAACAGGCTACCTTATCTCCAAGTGTTAACTATAGTGCTGCTCGGGGCATATCTGATCGAGGCAGAGGTGGTTTTCATCCCCGAGGTCGTGGTACTTTTACTTCTTGAGGCAGGGGAGGTCGTTTCTTCAGAGGAAACCGTATTGTTTGCCAAATATGCGGCAAGCCAAATCATGTTGCAATCAAGTGTTTTAAGAGATTTGATGTATCATTCACTGGTTTGGAGAATTCTGTTGTTGCTTCGGTGCAAGCTAACTTGTCTTGTGCTCCTACTACTGCGTCTCAAGCTTCTACTTCTGGTGATTCACTTGTTGATTCTCAAAATTCTCATCACTCATCCGACTGGATCATGGACAGTGGAACTACACACCATGTAACTTCAGCACTTGAGAATCTTCACTTGGCAACTCCATATCAAGGTAAGCAAAAGCTACTTGTAGGCAATGGTTCCTCTGCTCAAATATCTCACACAGGCTCTTTTTCCTTTCCCTCTTTATTATCTTCTTCCGTTCATCTTAACAATATCTTATTTGTTCCAGACATTACTAAAAATCTTCTTAGTATCTCACAGTTTTTGAAGGATAATCAAGCCTTTATTGAGTTTCATTCCAATTGTTGCCTTGTCAAGGATCTGAAGTCTCAACACATATTGTTGAGAGGAGCTCTTAAGGATGGCTTGTACCAGCTTAATCTTTCTCATATTGATTCTTCACTGTCATCATATGCTATGCTTTCCACCACTGCTTCTTCTATTCCAATAAACCTATGGCATTATAGATTAGGTCATCCGTGTAATGCTACACTTTCTCATGTACTCAAGTCAATAAAAATTCCATGTTCTTCTTTGATACATTTCTGTGAAGCATGTAAGCAAGGCAAGATTCATCAAAGACATTTTTCCTCCATTAAACACTCTACTTCTCAACCTCTTGAAATTGTTCACACTGATGTATGGGGTCCATCATCCACAACTACTAAGGAAGGCTATAGATACTACATCCTATTTGTTGATGACTTTACTAGATTCTCTTGGATATATCCCCTTCAAGCTAAGTCTGATGTTGCCATAATTTTTCAGAAGTTTCTTCCTCTAGTTGAAAGGTTGTTTGGTACTAAACTTAAAGCTCTACAAAGTGACATGGGGGGTGAGTTCATAGCCTTATCTTCCTTCTTTCAAAATCGTGGTATTAGTATTAGATACTCATGTCCCTATACACATCCTCAAAATGGCCTTGTTGAACGAAAATATCAAAATGTAACTGAGATAGGACTGTCTCTACTTAGCCATTCTCAGCTTCCAATGTCATTTTGGTGGCATGCCTTTCAAGCTGCAGTATTCCTCATCAATTGCCTTCATTCCCCTATACTCAAAGGTGTCTCTCCTTATTTCAAACTATACAAGAAACCTCCTGACTATATGTTTCTTAAAGCCTTTGGTTGCACTTGTTTTCCTTACCTCAGACCTTACAACAAAACCAAGCTTCAGTTTAGGTCTCAAAAATGCATCTTCATTGGCTATAGTATGTCTCACAAGGGCTATAAGTGTCTACATCCTGATGGTCGAATTTATATAGCAAGGTCTGTTGAATTTAATGAACAAGAGTTTCCTTATAGTCAGCTATTTCCATACACTTCTCACCCGAGCTCTTCTCAAGTTGCATCCACACTTCCTGTATTACCAACTTCAGTATATACTGACAATTCCACCTCTCAAAGTGAGTCAAGCCATCCTTGTTCCAGCTCCTCTTCCTCTCATTCACATTCCAGCCCTCCAGCTCTTCCCTTACCACCTCCCCTTTCTACACATCCCATGCAAACAAGATCCAAAAGTGGCATATATAAACCAAAAGCTTACACCTCAAATCTTCTTGAGCATGAACCTTTGTCTGTTGAACAAGCTTTAGCTTCTCCTCATTGGAGACTTGCCATGACTGAAGAGTTCAATGCTTTGCAAGCAAACCATACATGGAATTTAATTCCTTACAGTCCTGATCTTCGCCCTATCACCAACAAGTGGATCTTTAGAATCAAGAGAAACCTTGATGGCAGTGTTGGGAAGTATAAGGCTCGGTTAGTTGCTCGAGGGTTTCAACAGAATGCTGGAGTGGATTTCTTTGATACGTTCAGTCCCGTAGTAAAGCCACTGACTATCAGACTTGTTTTTACCATAGCAGTGACAAGAGGATGGTCTATACAACAAGTGGATATTAATAATGCCTTCCTCAATGGTGCACTTAAGGAGGTGGTTTACATGGCTCAGCCCGAAGGCTTTATTGATTCCTCATCTCCTAATCATGTGTGCAGATTAGTCAAGGCTCTCTACGGTCTCAAACAAGCCCCCAAGGCATGGTATGAAACACTTACTCAGTTTCTCTTATCTTTGGGATTAAATCGATTTAATGCAGATAGCTCCTTATTTCACTGCAAAAAAGGTGGTAAGATGCTTATTGTGTTGGTGTATGTGGATGATATCTTACTCACCGGTGATGACTCTCATGCTATATCAGACTTAATCAGCAAGCTTCATTCCAGATTTTTTTTGAAACATCTTGGAGATGTCAGTTATTTTCTAGGGACTGAAGCTCATAGAAGCAAACTTGGCATTCACTTATCTCAATCTAAGTATATCAGAGACATCATACATGCAACTGGTCTCTCCAATTGTAAGCCTAGTCCTACTCCTTATCTTGCTGGTATGAAACTCTCTATCTCTGATGGCCCTTTATTTGATCAACCTACCTTGTATAGGAGCATTGTTGGAAGTCTACAGTATCTCACTCTCACCAGACCCGATATTGCATTTATGGTGAACAAATTGAGTCAATATCTACATCAACCTACTACTAAACATTGGTTAGCATGCAAGCGGGTACTACGGTATCTACAAGGCACACTCTCTACGGGCATTCTATTCAAACCAGTGGTAAGAATGGTCCTCGAAGGATATGCTGATGTTGATTTCGCAAGTAATCTTGATGATAGGCGAAGCACAAGCGGTTATTGTATCTTCCTTGGTTCGAATCCTCTCACCTGAAGTAGTAAGAAACAACATGTTGTCGTTAGGAGTAGTACTGAAGCAGAGTATCGGTCTTTAGCCTTGGCAACAACAGATCTCCTTTGGTTGAAAAGTTTATTTGCTGAATTGGGCGTTGAGATTGAGAAGCCGGCTGTACTTTGGTGTGATAATATGGGTGCGATCAAGTTAGCCTTTAACCCTGCTTTCCATTCTAGAACTAAACACATTGAAATGGATGTACATTTTTTGCGAGAGAAAGTTCAGCAACGAGATCTTGATGTCAGGTTTGTGCCAACTGAGTTTCAAGTAGCTGATATCCTTACCAAGCCACTGTCGGCTACACGTTTCTCTTCTCTACATGCCAAGCTTTCCGTACAGATTGATCCGGGCTAGCTGCGCACTGGAGCGTATTGAATTATGCATGCATGCAAAGTCAGGAGCCAAAATCATGCATGCAAGCTAAAACCACGTCAGTATATTTCTGTTGAAGTTTGTTAAGTTGTTACAAGATATTTTCTCATTCTAGATTGTTCTCTCATCTGTATATATACACATATCCATGGTGTAATCATCAATTGAGCAATACACTACTGCTTATCTTCTTTAGCATCGCCCTATTTTATTAGGGATTTCTTTCTTCTTTTTTCCCATATAAGACAAATATTACCATAATCACTAACATTAATGCGCACTAAGTGATGCCCAAAATGAAATCAACCAAATTTTTTTCATGCATGCATTTTCTTTTTTCTTCTTAAATGCCACGTGTATGTATATACACACATCCATACCTAATATTGGATGCTTGGTTTATAATTATATCAATTTCAATGGATAATTATAATATTATTTTTAAACATGCATGAACCATTAATAGTACTTGTATTGGATCACCGATTCCATATGAAACCTGATATTAAGTTTTATGAAAAATTGAAAACATATTTGTATGTATAAAAGGGATAGGGTGGTGGCAAAGAATTTAATTATTCTATGTAATTGTGCACTACAATTTAATGTCACTTTCTTGGATGAGGAATTAAAGGGTTATAAGTAGTGGCATTAGATTTTATGGTGTGTGGAATTTGCATATTGACCACCAGACAATAGTCATAATTAGTAACATGAATATATTGGCATTAACTATTGTAATATATTAACGTATGAAAAATACTAAAATATTCATTGTTAATAATTTTTAATATACCAATTGATGATGTGTAATGATTTTATTTCTCTCATTATAGAGAAAGTGAAATTAATAGGTTCACTAGATTTTTGATACATCAACTACGAATACATATTAACGTGTTCATGATGGATAAGGTAGCAAGAACTAATTAAGATACCTAGATTACATTTTATTTTAAAATGTATAAGAGATATAAACATTGTCTAAGAATATTTGTCTAAATTCTATATTCTTTAATGTATGATAAAAACTCCAAAATGACAATTAATATGAAATAAAAGCAGTACACATTTAAGCAATTTTGATGGATTTAAAATCAGTCTGATATGAAATCAATTGAAATTATGTTCCATAATCCTCAACTCAAATTATATTAATTTTCTATCCAAACACACCTATCCGCTATTTTAGTTAAGTTAGTTTTCCTTTTAATGAATTAAGAATTTTTTAAGTTGGATGAATTATGTATATAAACTCCGTATGATTTAATAATAACATTAAGCAAAATTAAACTTTTCCTTCTTCCCATAGTAAATCCTACTCCTTTCAAAGCATGCTCATATCGAATTAAAAGACTTGTCGTTTTCTTTTAAAATTAATTTCCACCATTAAAATTAATTTAAAAAATCATTCAAAACTTTAAAATAATTTTTTTACCAGTTAGATTTGATCAAACAATAATCATGAAATTGATATAAAGTTATAATTATTTGGTTTCGAGAAAAGGTAATTTTTGGGCGTACAACTCATGCATTTTGGTTGATGTTTAGAGATATATTGCATTTTCGTATTTTTCGACAATTGTTTTTGGATGAAAATGTGTCAAAATGAGTTTGTGATGCAATTTGAAAATTTCATAAAAAATTATGGGTTGTAACTTAATTTTTTTTCCTCGTTTACACATTAAATGGTAAAAAAAAAAAAAAAAATTACATATTGCATTTTGATATTAACATGATTTTTTATATATTATACTTTTGGTGGATATAAGAAAAACTAAAATAAAAATCAATAAGTTAATTTATTTAAGCTCTCAAAATAATTTGAGTATCTTTCATTTATTTATACACTCTCACTATCAATTAGCTATTTTAATCGAACGATAAATCATTTTTGTTATACAACTAGTCACTAAAGTTTGTTAATTACAATCTCAGAAACTAAATTTTCAAGAACTAATGGGACCTTTGATCGTGAAATGCAAATATCAAATGCCTACTTGATAAAGTTCCCAACGAATTATATGTGATATTTTTGGTGCAACTTGATTTTCTTAATAATTAATCACAACAATCGTTTGATTGCACAACTAAAATATTTCTCAACAATCATTTCTCGACAACCACTTTTATCATGCACTTCCAATTAGTATTTGCTTAAATGAGCACCATGATATATGGCTGATCGTTGATGTGCAATTTTAATTAATTTTTCCCTTAATTCCAACAAAAATCATTAGACAATATAATTTAAAAAAACAAATGTGCGATAACCAGGTTCGAAACTCTATCACACATGTTTTTCAAGTTTTTATCCCATCACTTTCATTCCATCTAGCACATTAAAAAAAAAAAATTATATATATTTATATATAAGTGATGATTTATGTAAAACTTTTATTTTATTTTATTAGTTCAAAACATTGTCTTGCAACTCAAATTTTTTCATGGTCAAGGGAACCCAGCATTTATTATTCGATCACATAGTGAAAGAGTTGGTAAAACTCCCAACGATGAATATAAAACTATAATTTACATATTTGGTTCCCTTTTTAAGTAATAAATCCTTACAAGAAACCTTTAAATTGTAGGTATAAAGTTCAAAAGCCATATACTATACTGTATACCTAGTAAGCTTCAAATTTTGCATGTGTCACTACTTGAGAGGCTCATATATAGCTTGTGCAACAAAATCAAAAGTGAAAATCAAGTCACCTAGCTGATTTTGTCCATGAATTAAGCATTTAATTTGGAAAGAAAGCATATACCTTACATACATATGTCACATCTCATCTCAACATTTAGTTCATTTGTATATATATAAAATATTAGAAGAAGATGAATAAAATTAATTCACGTGAAGTGGCCATGGAAATGGTGGCTTCCACCTCATATTTGTTCATATTTTTGGTGACCCTTTCAAATCCCACTTCCACCACCACCACCCCTAAAGCAAGGAGCCATACTATCTGGTTTTATCTTCTCAACAACGTGTCAATTATCTTTGATTAAGACAAATTCTCTCTCTCTCTCTCTCTCTCTCTCTCTCTCTATATATATATATATATATATATATATATTATGAGTTTTACTTTAGTAAAAGTAAATATTATTTTAATGCATACAGTTTAGTTGGGACGAAGTTTTAAGAGATCATGATTGAGAAAATATTTCAGATTAAGTGTGCGTGATTTCTCTGGAAAACTCAACCAAAAATATTTTGATGTTTTTCAAGATATTTTATTATTAATGATAAACATCATATCAAAATTTTCCATTCAAAAAACGTTAAAAAAAAAAAAAAAAAAAAAAAGCCAAACACGCCCAATATACCAAAAAGATAAGAATGTCTAACTAGAAAATGATATCCTTTTTAAAACAAGTGAAAATGGTTAAATCATATAAGATTGAAAAAAAAAAAAAAATTTGCAGTCAATTTTGATTACATCTTTTCTATTTACAAATGCTAGTTAGAATATCCTTTTGCTATGCTTATCCTGAACTTAAAGAGATTTTGACGAGTTTAGATTTGGGACTTGGTAGGATTTAAATTGATAGTCTAAACTTTAAAAATCCCATGGTTGTATTGTTATTTTGTAGAGTGTAATTATAATTAATATGTTATTATCATTTTGAAAAAGTATAGCTTGTTGGAAATTGAAGAAAAAAATACAAAAAAAAAATATATATATATATATATATATTATTGAAAAATGAAAATTGCAGGAAAAAGTTAAAAAAAAAATTAGAAAAAGTAAAGTGAAATTATATAATTTCGCAAATTTCAAAACAAACATGATTTGAATGAGTTCATTCAAAAATCAAGTGGACGAAATCCAAACACCCCCTTAATGAAATGTAGGTAGACTACATCAAACACAAAGAAGTCGATTTACACAAATCATAGTTGACACTAGTCATGATTCATGTAACACAATTCATAATACAAACTATAATACAAAGAAATGACTTATATATCTGGAGGCACGGATCAAACCCGACCCGTTTGTCCGTCACTTTAGTTATTATTATTATTATTATTTTCTTAATTCTAATCTCTCCTCCATCATGATTGCAATTTCTCTTTTCCTTCATCATTCTACACGACGCCTCTCTTCTTCTTCTTACGACGTCTTCATCTAATTCTTCAATTCATAAATTCATATTTGTGGTTTATTTCTTCAAATCACAATTTTATGTTTATGATTTTCTTCTTCTTCTTTTAGTTTATTTTTCTTCAAATCATAATTTCATGTAGTTATGATAATTGTTGTGTAACATGATTAAACAAGAATTATTTTAAGATTTCAGCTTGATGATTATTAATTGAGGAATATGAATTTATTAGTTTGTTGTGAAAAAAAAAAATTCATTTGTTCCCAAACATATTACAATTATCTTTTAAAAAAGAGATTCCAGAACTCTTCAATTTAATATAAGTCAGATTTAAAAAAATCCAATAAATTATAACAATAATTCATTTTATATTTGAGTAAAAACTGTAAAATAAGTCCCGTACTAAGATGGTTGATAAAATTTACTTCTATTCATATTCGTACTCATACTCAAGTTCTATAATCAGTAAAAACCAATTTATTGAGGGCAGCATTTTACATAAATAAAAAAAATTCACTTGTTCAGACATATTACAATTATCTTTTTAACCAAAACCTAATGTTGTTATGTCATATAGAGCAAATGCCTTATATTTTAAAATAAAAAAAATGTAAAATAAAGGAATTCTAACAAGATGATGCAATATCCCACTAATATGGAAATGATATAGTAAGATATATAGTGGTATCATTGTCAAATGATAAATAAATAAACATTCCGACCCTCATAAAGATAAGGCCACTTTTGGATTAATTCTACGCCTCATTTGATGGCTGCTTAACACCCTCCCAAAGATAAAGATTCCCTTCTCTTCAACTAATAATTACTAGCTTAATTTGTTTTAGATTAAAAAATACCCCAAATTGTTTAACAATTTTATATTATTTTAGGTAGTCTAATGGTTAGAATTCAAAATCTAAACTCATATTAGTGAAGTTCAAATTCAAACAAATACACTTCTTCGATCGAGCTCATCACATGGGTTTACATTGTATGGTATTGGAAATGATGTTTACTCACTGTAATAATGGTTGCTTATTTCTTTGTTAAAATAAATAAATAAAAGGTTAGAAAAACAAATAATTTTTTAGTCCTCAATGTTGGTTTATTGATTGTTTTGGTCTCCAAGTTTTGGAGAAGCGGTTTTTAACCTATAGCTACTTTCTTTGGTCCTCTAACTTGGAAAAAGAAAATACTTTTACACATGCTACAACTAAATAATTGTTTCCTTTTTGTCTTCAACATGCTATGATCGGTAAGTTTATAGGCTAACCCCAATCAGAATTATTTAAGGTGAAAAATCAGTGTCGATTTATTGATCAAACATCTATTTTGAATTTTCGACTCTATCGAGCCAACAAGCATCATCTCACATGCTATCTCTAAAGAAGCTAAAAACCCTTTTTTTTTTGGAATCAAGTATATTCTTAGGTTAACTTGTGACGATACTTTTTTTTGCATGGACACCAAGATAAAAATGATCATTCATAAAGGAAAATTCCTGCAGGTTGTTTCTATTCTTAGAAAGTGCGAATTTTTAAAGATTGTGATGTGAATAATGCCTAAATATGTAAAGAGGATGGATAAAAAGTTGCAGTAATTAACCATATATGGAAAATTTAATTATGACTTCAAAAAATGGAGAAACTGCAGATAAGCTCATCTAAATCCTCTATATTCCATCTGGACTCTATATCACACTCATCATCTAAACAGCATCCTAGCACATGATTTGTTTAATTTATCATTATTAAAACATTATTATAAGGAAAAATTGCAATTTTCATCGTGTAATTTAGATATTGTCAACTTTTATCACCAAGCTTGATTATCACCGTGGCTTAGTACAATAGTGGATTTTAATTGAAGGGAAGATGACTAATTAATCAACTAATAGTAAAATTAGAGGGGCATTATGAAAGTTACATCAACATATCAAGCACTTAGAGAAAGCTAAAAGAAGAAACAAAAAATAAAAAAAAGCACTTTATAATGGCTTGCATCATATAGTCACATTCTCCTATCAATCATCAAATTGCAAACCACATGTGTGGTGATGATCCCTTCTTGAATCATTTTCAAATCCCTGAATTAATTTATAATCTCAAGCTAGAGATTAACTCGCAGTCACTAACATATCAAATAAAAATAGTATTATTCCCTTCCCAATATGACTAGTATATATACATGATCACCACCACACCCTTCATATATACATAGTTCCTGCAGCAGTGTAAGAGTATAAGGACAAGAGAGAGAGAGAGAGAGAGAGAGAGAGAGAGAGATAAATGGAGAAAAAAGAAGAAGTAAGAAAAGGGCCATGGACTGAACAAGAAGATGTTCAGCTCGTGTTTTACGTGAACTTATTTGGCGATCGTCGTTGGGATTTCATAGCAAAAGTTTCAGGTTTGAAGGTTGGCGGGAGACAGAATATATATAGGTGGGCTTGTTTTGGGCATGGCCATGGTTCTTCACCTATGGACCTCTAAAATAAACTTAACCCATTCATCCTATTTTCTTGTATAGGTTTAAAAAGAAGTGGTAAAAGTTGCAGGTTACGTTGGGTTAATTACCTTCATCCTGGCCTTAAAAGGAGTAAAATGACCCTTAATGAAGAACGTCTTGTTCTTGAACTTCACTCCAAATGGGGCAACAGGTATCTCTCTCTCTCTCTCTCTCTCTCTCTCTCTCTCCCCCCTCCCCCCTCTTGATTATATATTGTGTGTGCATGCATGGATGGATCAAGAATTCAAGATTGTGTTTTTATGAATGGGTTTTAATATATGACGATGATGATGATGATGATGATCTTGATTGTAGATGGTCAAGAATTGCTCGTAAATTGCCCGGTCGAACGGATAATGAGATCAAGAACTATTGGAGGACTCTTATGAGGAAGAAGGCTCAAGAGAGGAAGAAGAAAACAGGAGTGTCTCCATCCTCGTCATCGTCCTTGTCATCGTCTTCTTCCAACTCATCATCCTCGTCAGCACCCGATAGCCCCAGGCAGGAATTTGCTCCCGCGAAGGAGGCCAAGGACAGGATTTTCTACGACACCGGTGGGGTGGATTTGGTGTCAAGCATACAAGGAGAAAAGAAGAGTAGCTTGGAGGTAGAAGAAAGCTGTAACAAGGTGTATTCCATGGATGATATATGGGAAGAATTTGAGTTTTCAGAAGGGAATTGCAGGATCACAAGCCAATCTGTGGCCTCTCCCATATGGGATTACTGCCCCAATGACTCTTTGTGGTGTATGGATGAAGAAGAGAGCAAGATGTTGATGCTGCAACAGCCAATGGGTGATCACTTTCAATCTTTTCCTTTTCACAATTACATATGATTGCTTAACCATAATGTTTCAGTTTTACTTTGTAAAAGGATTTGTTTATAGAAGATACTTAGGTCTCATAATGGGGTTGTGATTAATCTTGTATAGGTTTTAAGTTACTCCACTTTTATGTGTTTTTAATTAAGCATTAACTTCCCTTCAACTCAATGTAATCAATCTTCTGATGTATGAATCTCTACTAGTTTCTTTCATGCATGCTTAGAGGTGGATTTTTTTCCCTCTTTCCATCTCTAAAACTTGTTTTCGAATATGTAAATTTGTTTTTCAAAAGTTAGAACTCCAAAGAGAAGAAGGAGAGGAATCCAAATTTCTGCTATCATTCAAAACATAGTCAGAATCAGATACCATCTCAAATAGTGAGTTGTTGTATATCGCTTAGAAAACTTTGATTACAAGTTTATTAGATTACTATAATTTGTCAATTGAATTGTTAAAAAAAAAATACCTATTGTTTAGAGTAATTTTATGGTCGATTGAGAAAGGCAAGAGAGTGAATAAAGGGAACACTTTGAAATTGGTTAACTTTACAAAGTGGGGTAATGTTGATTGATGGGCTCTCCAAATTATTGAAGCACTTGGCTATCTTATGGGACCATATGATAAAATCTCTCAAACTAGTGCTCTATTTAATATTATTATTTATTGTCGATTATTTGGTGGCTCCACGTGCATCAACGACTATCACCCATATTTAGTATTTTATGTCCAACTTTTTTTTTTACATGAGTTGGTTTTCCATTATTGTGACTCGATCTGATAAAACATGCACAATAGATGTTGTAATTTACTTCTTTAGATAACAAAATCTAATGGATTGCCTTACAACTATTCATTTCAATGGTGATGATATTTATTGCCTTACTCTGACACGTGTTGATAATAATAACAGTATAATTTATAGGAAAAAAAGTTTTTATCATTTTTTTAATGAGTTTAGAATCTTCATTTTTATAAAGTTTTATAAAGAAATTCAAATCTGATCGTGATACAATATGCACCTTTATAAAAAAACAAAAATTTTCATTATAATCTAAATTTACCTTATTAGATTTTTTATTAAAATAAATATCTTTCATATTTATTGTTTTATTACAACACCCTTTCAACAGGTCAACTTTTCAGATTATCACCCATTTAAATATAAAATATACTAATAATAAAGTCGATATCAATAATAATGAGTGAGGCTTTGAATCCAATTACTCACAAAAATCAATCAGAACATTGCATGAGTTTTTTTAATTTTTCATAATTAAAAGGGTTGGGTTCTTACAAAAATCAATCGGAATATTGCATGAGTTTTTTTAGTTTGTAGGTTTTTCATAGTGAAAGGAGTTGGGTTCTAATTTTTCACAAACTTTTGGTATCTATCTATATATAATAATTTGACGAACTTCGAGAGTGATGCATGCAATTTACCAAAAAATAAAAAGACATTTACATGTTATAGAATGTAAGTGGACCAAAAAATGGACAATTTTAAACATAAAAGAATAAAAAATAAAAGTTGAAAATAAAGGATGAAATATGCACTCAGCAAACTTGAGGAAAAAACTGTTTTACCCTGATTATAATAAAATACACAAATGTATAAATTAAGACATGATGCATGTAGATTTTACTACATTTCTCGATTCTCAAATGAGATATGGCTAGCCAGTCCAAATGAAAAAGAGAATAATACGCAACATGTAGATCTTATCCCACTCGCCAAAAACAGAATATGTTTTACATCTCTCAACAAAATAAATAAATAAAACCTTCTAGCAATTCAAAAGCATATCCAAAACCTACAATACCTGTGAGTCCTAACAAATCAAAGTGCTAAAAGAGACTGCCCCATGCAGCTTGAAATTACTACTGATATAGAATCCTCTAGTAAAAGAACCCTAGCACTTTACCTCCCACATTTTTTCTTCGAGCTTCTTCATGATCCATGATACCAGCAGATGTTGTCAATACAATATAGCCAAACTGCAGTCAGAATGTGAAACGATGTTCATTTAACACAAAATTGCACGGGTGAGGCATCCCATTTAGCGTCCAATGTTGAAATGAAAACACTAATGATTTTACTTTTCTACCTGTCTTGATGGGAGCAATCTGGCAGTCCAAGGCTCAATTTCTTTCACACCAACATCAAAACGGGGGCTTATAACCCCACATTTGTTTAGCCTACCGTTCAATTCCACCACAATTTTTCCAGATCTGTGGTCATCAACGTACTCAAACTCTCCAATATATCCTGCACAAAGGCAACTTATAGAAATTAGTTTCTTGTGCCAAAAAAAAAACCTGTGCAGATGAAAAGGCTTACCATGCTTTTGCATAACAAGGAGAAACTTGATAACAACTTTTGACGAAGGCCTGATCATGACCTGACGTTTTCCTCTCTTTTCAGCATTATACATGCTCTTCAGAGCATCATTTAGGACACTGATTCTCACCATCTTCTAACACTATATGATTATGAAGAAAGCATTTATTAAACGAGGGAAAATTGACCAAGTTTTCACCATTTTAAAACCTGCAATTATGGAAGACACTAATGAAGACCATGGTCCATGTATAAGCATCAATTGAGCTAAAAGGAGTACCTAAACATGAATTAGCATTGCAAATATGTTTAAGTCGTGTGTAACACAAACAAGAATAGAACTACCACCATAAGTCCAATAAATCATTCTATGGACTTCCATTCAAACAGACATAACAACAATACATAAAACATCAATTGTTCATCAGAAACATCAATACAAGCACATCAACCACTGATGATCTATGATCGAAACGGGTCCAGTTGTATAATGTTTGTGTGAAACATTAAACATATAAGTCTGAGCCCAAAATTCCCAATACTACATACCAAGCAATCAGCTTCACACAACTAAACACATCAAATAGCACAAGCCACCCAATGCTAACCAAGCCGGAGAGGGAGCCATTAGATCAAATATAAATGATATTATCATCTATAAACACGTCCAATGACTCAACATAGTTGAGTAGTAATCAGATTAGACTATACAAAATTGAGCAGCATAACATTCCTCAATTCAGATATTCAACAGAAGCCAACATTCTACATATAATGCAGGAAAACATCACCATAGACAGATTCCTAATGCACCCTTAATTCTTACGGTGCCGTTAGAGTATTATGAAATTCCGGCGAGAAATATTCAAGCATTAATCAGATCACGAGCTGACATAATTAAAAAAAAAAAAAAAAACCGTAAAACAATAGCAAAAAAAAAAAAACATAACAAGATTTAAATTAATGTTTCATAAAAACGCAAAAATTTAATTATAAATAAATAACGAATGAAGAAAAACCAAGTCCATCTATTTGACCACCTGAGAAATTTAGCCGCCGCTCGGCTACAGCGATTCTATTGAGGAGGAACGGTGCGACTGGAGAGTATAAACTGCTTAATTGATTAGGGTTTGAGATTTATATATCCCCTTTTTTTGTTTTTTAAGGAGTGTGTTTAGCAGATAGGAATTTACTGTTTGGCCCTTACTATAATTTTGGTTTGTTTATGTTCAGAATTACTGTTTTGCCCTTACTTTTTGTAAAGGAAAAAATAGGAGGTGTTAGTAGTAGTGGTGTTCAAGCGGTTCAAAAATTGAAATCAAATTGGAATTGGGTTCAGTGATTTGGAAAATTGTTGACTCTATTCTGGTTTGAAATCATCAATCATGGTTCAACTATTCGATTTTAATTTGGGATGATTTCAAATAAGAAATTGGTGATTTAACCTTCGGTTTATCTATTTTTTTATATTATATATAAATAATATTATGTATTTATATTATTTTACTCTTTTATTTTAAATTGTATTGATTATTATTCTAAATTTGTATTACAGATTATAATTTTTTTAATATATAATTTGTATTTCGTTGTATTTAAATTGTAACATCTTATATTTGAAGTTGTAATGTTGTGTTATTGTAATTTGTAAATGTAAGTTCTACTTTTTTATGTATTTCAAATTATCAACTCAAACAAAATTATTATGCTGTAATATATGAATAATTATAATATTTATATGTAAATTTAATTTTTTTTAAACTAAAAAAAGAATATTAAAACTGCAAAATTGACGGATCGAACTGAAACTTAAATCGAAATCTCCACAATTCGATTTTGATTTGACTTTTCACGATTTTTCGAATCGACGATTTTTCAAACCGACAGCTTGAACCGATTGAACTCCTCCAAGTATTAATTGTTTCACACACTCTCATCCTTATGTTAAATGAAATCTGCGTAATTCAGACTATATAAAAAAAAATAAAAAATTAACCCGCTTCTTTCTTTTCCCCTTTTATTTTCCTTATTTGATGTGGCTTGATTTGGGTTGGTGAAGTAGTGTTTAGAAAAGTAAAATAGAATATTTTAAATATTAAGTACGAATATATGTATGTAGCTTCTTTTCTTTTCTTTTTTTTAATGTACTTTAACTGAAAAAGAAAAAAAAAAAAAAAGGAAGTATATTATTAAGATATATAGGAAATTACAATGTGGTCGCAATGAATTAATATATTAATTAACAAAACTTGGTGGTGTTTCAATTGATATTTTGCATTATCTTATAATTTAATCTTTTGTAAAGGCGGTACTAACCTCAAAATTTGACTGGCACATTAAAAATTAATTTTGGTTTTGCATAAGTGGAAAAATGATCCATATATAAGCTATGAACTCCTCAAAAACACCAATATCCAATTTATACTCATCCTTCACTGGGTATATACTTTTCTGCCCAACTTTCCAAAATGGAATGTCACATGTTGCTGTGTTTAGAAGTGGAACATTAATATTGTGTAATGAAAAAACTACGAAACGCATTTTTTTGATCAATTTAATAATCCATAGTGTATTATGGATAATAACATCCACTTTCCCAGTTAGGAGCATCCAGGAGCTGCTTTGGGAGATCCTTTCCCAATTAGTAATGAAGGTTGAAGAACCCACTTAATCAATACTTCTTTTCCACCACAAAATGCACTTTTGTTTCGACAAGAAATTGTAGGTGGCCCAAGATAAACATCATGTCTCTGCACAATTAGAATATTAAGGATTCCTTTGATCCGATCAATAGTCACCACTTCTCAACTCAAACCCAATTACAAAATCAACTTTTCAAAATTAATCATTTGATCTGAGGCATTTCCATATATAGAGAAGCATTATTGAATTCGTATATAGTTATCAACTTTTACTTGGAAAAAGATGAAGTTGTTTCGTCCAATTATGTGGCAGAAATCAAGTATATTTATTAGTATATCTATTAATTTCACTTTTCATAATTTTAGAAAATATTATTATATATTATCAGCAAACATTTTAACCTTTTCGTATAATTGCAACACTTCTTAATTAATTTCCATCATGAACTTGATCGTAGCTGCTTAGCTTAGCTAAAAGTAATTAACACTTAAGAAAAAAGGTCGAGAAACTTTTCATAAATCCAAGACCAGTGAAACATGAGATAACTCAAAGCAGAGACAATCCAGTGGCCTTAATTCAAACCACCTTAGAGAAAACAAAAACAGACAACATTGATTAATTCGAAGAACCGAGGATAAAATTCTCAGTAATCTGCAACAGGGAGTTGTTCGTGTCCACTCTGGTTGATGAAGAGAATCTCATAAACAAGAGCTGCGATTCCGGCGCCGACAAATGGGCCGAGCCAGTAGACCCAGTGGCTGGTCCAGGTCCAGCTGACTACAGCCGGGCCGAAAGAGACGGCGGGGTTCATGGAGGCGCCGTCGAATGCGCCGCCGGCTAAGATGTTGGCGCCTACAATGAAGCCGATGGCCAAGGGGGCAATGGTTCCAATGTCGCCTTTCTTGGGATCAACTGCTGTGGCGTATACGGTGTAGACGAGGCCGAATGTCATCACTATTTCCAATACGACGGCGTTCCATGGTGTCACTCCCGATGATAATGCAAATGCTGATGTTTCCTGCATTTTTATAGTAACAGAGATTAGTTGTTTAGTTGTTACATGTGTTTTGTAGTTTGATGGGCAAAACAAAACCTATTTAAATCCTTGTACGCAAAACTTTGATCTCACTCATGTACCACGTCCCAAACCCAAAATCTTAAATTGAAATATTTTTGTTTATTCAAAATTATTTAATTTTAATGTGGTATATAAATGGTATAAATGATCCAAACTAAAACAAAACACCGTGAAGGATGATTTTGAATGGGGTCAACTATTGGTTGGCTAGTCTAAAATCAACCCAAATTGAATCGGAAAAGAAGACCACACAATTTTCTATTTTAATAAATCTATCATAACTAAGTCAAATATTTATTACTTGATTTAGGTCGGTTGGCTTGGTACATCAGTTCGGTAAATTGATTTTATTAAAATTCAATTCAAATATAAAATTCAACCTCCTTAAATTGAACGATTAGGTTCGATTTGATTTTTCAATTCGGGTTTGGTTTTGCAGACGCTAAATCCTTATTTTGACCAAGGATTGCCTTTGCAACTCTTAATTTAATTTGGACTACTTATATTGAAGTCGTGTAATTTAGGAGACCACATAGGTCCAAAACTATACATCAAAACGTCGATGATTGATTGATGAAATACAAACTTACCAGTCCACCAGTGGCAAACTTGAGAAGAAAACAAGCAACAACAGAGCCAAGCAACTGAGCAATCCAATAGAGAATGGTCCTAAACAGTGTGATGTGACCACCTACGAAAGCGCCGAAGGTGACAGCCGGGTTGACATGGCCGCCGGAGATATTGGCGCCAACGGAAACCGCCACGAAGAGAGCGAAAGCGTGGGCTATCGACGCCGCAATGAGACCAGCAGGGGTGCTACCTCCACCTTCTGTAAGCTTAGCTGTTGACAAGGGAAAAAAAAAAAGCCAACACAGTATTGTTAATCAACTCTCAACACAAAAAATTGTTGATATACATACATGCATTGTAGGTAGAAATGATGAATAGGTTACCAAAAGCCATGCCGGAGCCTTCTCCGGCGAAGACGAATATTAGCATGGAAATGAACTCAGCCACAGCGGCTTTAATGGCGTCCGGCTTGCTGGCCTCCGCCGGTGAACCCATCGCGATTCTTGCAAGTGGCATTCTCACTATTTTGTTTCAAATATGTTATCACTATCTTAATTAAGTCTCTGTTGTCTGATCTGTGTCTCATATCAACAGCTATATTTATACTGATACATAATAGGGGGGTGGGGTGGGGGTGCCGCCAAGTTGGTGAGGTGGCGCCACGTGGCATCGGCGGACCAATGATCGGTCTTAATGTGATGATTCCGGTGGCCGCCCCATGAATTGGTAATTTGAGCCACAAATGATATTTCATTAATATTTCATTCAACCGACCATTTGATGTCGTGAAAGGGATTATTGTTGTGGCATGCATCCCTTTTTACCAATTTGTATTTTCTAGTCTCAATTCTTTTTTATATATATTATTGTATCTTTTTATTATTATTAATATTATGTAAGTCATTACATTTGTAAATAATACATAATAATAAAATAAACGGATGCTAAGTCCAGCTAAAAAATCTAGAAAAAATCATTTTCATGATCAAAGCGGTCGGTGGGAGCTTAATTAATGTGATTAAGGCATTACCAAATAACAATAGTATTAGGCATGTGAGACAAACGCATACCCAATCTCTCTATTTTTACTTTTTATTTTATGTTAGAAACAACTTTTAATACTATATATTATGTATAAGTTATAAGGTTATATTCAATTTCTTGAGGGAATATTCATATATTATTAAACTTGATAAACAAGTTTCTCTTAGTTTTTAAAAGTCGAGGAGATACAGTGATTGTATTCTGTTATAACTATATATAGTTTTAAGTTTATGTCGTGATTTTGTGTTTATCTTATTCTTGTGTAGTTCTATAAATTTAACAATAAATGAAGTATATTTAATATAATATTAATATGTTTACACAGATACACACTTTCTATATAATATAATATTAATATTTTGTCATTTTAATGATGACCTTGTAATCATTGACAATCATTGGTCTTAATTTGCCTTTCTTTGAAAGAGCTTGATGATGTAATGAAAAAGTTCTTTTTAAATGAAATAAAGGAGTATTGATGGGGTGGTTGAGTATAGTTTGTACAATTACTCTTATTTCCCTAATTGGCATTAAAACAATTTATTGGGGATACTTTGCAATTGAAAGATATATTAACAATCAAATTCCCAACACATTTACAGATATCGAAGATTTATAACTATAGGGTTATATTTTTTAATCCTCTCCTTTTTTTTTAATCTTATAATGAAAATGAGGATTTTAAATAATGTACGTGATTTATTCTGTATTTTCAGTTTTTATGCATATATATTAAAATACAATATTCTTTCAAATTGAGTTGAAGCTATTGAATTATAAGTACCCCTTTTATGTACTAGAAGAATTAAAAGAACGTTTACTCTTTAATACTTGAAAAATTGAAAATTTGGTAGAAAAGAAGGTGGTGTTTGACTATGTATATGATTATGATTTAATTTCATATGATAGGTACCCGCAATTCAAACTCATTTTTTAAAATGAAAAAAAAAAGAAAAAAGAAAAGAAAATAGAAAATCTTTAACTCACTTGCACAAGTTAATCATTATTTTTTTAGATTATATTTGTGGGTTTCACATATTTTGTGAAATTGGCTCATCACAAAGTCATCCTCTTGATTGTGATGGATGGGATTAAAGATCAATTTTTTTTAAATAAAGAAAAAAACAATTCGTTCCTCTTAGTTAATTTTATTGGATTTCTCATCTTTATCTTTCACTTTTGAATTATAATCCCTTATATTTAAGAAATATCAATGTTTAGTCTTCTAATGTTTTTTTCTTTAATTTAACTTTAATTTTAACATCAATTTTTTTATTGAAAAACACTAATGTTATTTAATCACAAATTTGTAGTCTTCTTCTAACATGTCTAAATTTAATATTAATAAATAAAAAAGTTTATTATTCATATTGATAGGTAGGTTAAAGTTTTGTTATTAATTATTAATATTAATAATTTGGACACCTCCAATTTGGACATATTAATAAAAAACGTTTATTTTTAATTAATAATATTAACTTAGTGTTCTTTCAATTACAAAATATTTTTTTGTGTGTCAAAGATAAATTTTAATTTAAAAAAAATAAAAAAATTACTTGTTGTAGCTGGTAATATAACTAAAAAATGATAATTCTTAAATTTAGTGGATTAAAAATCAAAATGTGAAATATAAAAGATGAAAAATTCAAAGAAATAAACTTAGAGGAACAAATAACCCCTCAAATAAATAGAGCTTTGGAGCATCTCTGTCACTTGTATCTCTATTCAATCCAGACCATTGGATGATATAAGTTTCTATTATTTTACACAATTAGATTAAGAAACTAACAAAAAAATATCTACATATCAAGTAAAAATTGAAAGGTGTTGATATACCTTAGATGTACTGCAGAATCACCATAATTTAAGGTAAAACATATAATTTACATCTCTTGAGTTATAAACAAATCATGTTACATATGGATGAATTTTGAGAAAAGATTTTCAATATTTTGATAATTGACAAACAAGATTCTTTATTCCACGTTGGGGTTTCATCGATATTTCAAAATAACTTTTACACGCTAAGTATAAAGGATGACATCTTCAATTTACACATGATATAAATTAAAGTAATGAAATATAAAATGAAATACTAACTTTAAATAGAGGATCCGGTTCAAATAATAGAAATAATAAATTAACAAAAGGTGCACAAATTAGCTGGACTATTTAAGAAGGCATTAAAAAGAGAAATATTTTGAGAATAAGATTATATGTGCATAAAAAAAAAGGGGGACAAAAAGGGCAAATTTGAGAAATCAAATCAAATTATTTTCCAAGGCGTTTGTCCCTTAAGTGACCCCATGGTCGGTTTGTTTTGCCGTACGAGAAATTAAAATGCATTACGTCACTAACAAAATATTTTTGAGCCAATTACAGGCCACATATTTCCTCCTACACAAACTAAAGTTGAAGGAAGCAGTTTTTTCTTAACCACTAATTGAGATTTAAAAAGAATAATAATAATAATTAAGCAACAATCATTTGTTTGGACCCTATCGTATTCTGTCATATGATTGGTCTAAGATGCTTTATTTCAAATATATATTTTTTGATGTAATTTTAAAATATTGAAAATAACAACCCCTTGTTGAGCTGTTTGTAGCATTGGCGTTAGGGGATGTTTATATATGTGTGTGTGAGAGGGAGAGATTATCCTTGTGTGGTTATTATATTTGTTGGAATCTTGAGATTATTGGAAAAGTGATATTAAAATGATATTAATTAAATTAAGAAGTATAGTTGTGGATGTTCATAAAAAAATATAATAAATTGAGTTGATAGAATGTGTTTACACCTCCATGAATACTACTAATATAGCAATAGGTGATCACCAGCATGTTAGGATAATAGTTTCACATGTGCGTGAGTTGGTTTTATGGGAGATCGTCACACATATGATGGGATTCAAGTATGTCTTTTATAGGTATAAATATGTGTTTTTCACTTATAAGTATTATTATAATAGGTAGGTCAAGTGGTTAGTCTAGTTGGTGGAGGGACGTTGTGAATAATAACACAGAGAAAAGAGATAGATGGTTTTGGGATAATTTGGAGAAAAATTAGGTGATTGAATACAATAGATTTTTGGAAGGGTATATGGGGCAGGGGAATCTTTCTTAAGAGTTAATTTCCTAAGATTTTTCATTTAAACAATAATAAAAGAATAGTATACGTGAGTTGGGGTTTTGGATAGATGGGAGGTGGATGTGGTCATGGAGTTGGAGAAGGAATTTATTTGATAAAGACACTAATATGCTTAACCAAATGTTGTTTGTTATTAATATTTTCAGCTCAAGGAGGACGAGGAGTAGGAATGGCTATGGAAACTAACATCAAGTGGCATTTTCTAACTCAAGCTCGGCTTACATGAAGTTGTTCGAGAATCTTAATCATGGAGGGAGTGTTTTTGGAATTGAAAAACTATTTAGTAAGGTGTGGAATAATATAACACCGCTCAAAGCTTCGACTTTGTCATGGAGGCTGCTATGAAATGGACTACCAACTAAATCTAATCTTATATCAATCAGTGATGCCAAGTGTAGCTTGTATAGGGAGGAAATCGAATCTGCCAACCAATTTGTTTTTTAACTGCAAATCGACATGCATTATTTGGGCATCCTTATGCAATTGGTTGAGTGTCACTTTGGCTTTATACAATCAATCAGTTCACCACTTCCAACAAGTCTCGCATCTTTTTAACGGCAAAAATATGGAGAAATTTGTTAATAGATTTTAGATTTGCACTAATTGGGTTATTTGGAGGTGGAGAAACAGGGTGATTTTTGAAAACTTGACATGGGACGTTGGTAATATTGTAGATGAGATTAGAAGTAGATTGTGGAGTTGGTGTTCGGTTAGGTACATCTCTTTTTGAAATTTTACCTTCAAGGATTGGATTCTTGAACCTAGAAGAATACTAGAGTATTGATGTTTCTTGTTTATTTAATATGTTGTTATCTATCTTGAATTATTTATTGTAACTTTGATGTATGAGCACTTCTTGTACCAACTATATTGTATTTTATTTTAAATAAAAGATTTTTTGTCTAATAAAAAAAATTAATAAAAAAACTACGTGTTTTATAAATATGTATTTTATAGATATAAATATGAGTTATATAAATATGTCTTTTGTAGTTTATAAGTATACATTTTTCTGCTATAAATATGATCGTCGTACGGTGTGACGGTTGTACATGAGTTTTGTACAAACAAATTTGTTAAAAATACATTTTTTAGAAAGTTCATGATTTTTACGATAATTAACTAATAATTTAGAAAATCAAATAATTTAGAAAATCAAACTGGTCTTGATTATTTTAACTAGTTGGACAGGGAACTTGTGGTTAAGTTGATCGAAATGATTGTAAAAGTGGTTTTTTTAAGTTGTGTTTGAATTGAATGATTTAAAATATAACATTCTTTAAATTGTAAATTAATTATAATAAAATTGACATTACACCTATAACATTTTATATTCTTCCATTACCTTTTGGAATCCATTAGCCTGTATATGTAATATACTCAATTGTATGAAGAATGATTGATGATTAAAATTCTACATTCTTAATCTTAACTTCTTTTTATCTTGTTCGGTTTCATATTGTTAATGTATTGATCCATAGAAAGTGATGAATTTGAGATACATATTTTACAACAATGTATTTTACAAACATAACCTCAGATTTTGACCGGATTTAGAAAAAAATAGTTAAACCCCTTTTTTTTTTTTAATCAGCAATCAATTATGGAAACACTACCCAAAAAAAAAAAAGGACAAAAAAAAAACTAATGAGTTCTACTTATTCAGGCCCAAAAGTGGTTGTTTTTAAATTTTAATTTTGGATCTAAACCATACCCATTAGACAAAGTTGGCCATTATTAGCATCATCGTTCCAGAGCCCATTTTGCAAGTGTTCTCGTTTCTCTTAAGAAAGTGAACTGTTTTTTTTTTTTTTATTCGGTTTCAAAAGAAAATAGAGATATATAATTAAAAAAAATGAAGATATAAGAAATAAAATGATCATTCAGAAAATTTTCTCATTATCTTGGCGTATTCCCAAGAAAATATGGGCCCCAAGGAAAATTCTTAATAACAAAATTTGGCATCACTAATATTTTTATGATAAAAGTTTTAATAGTTTTATTCTCTTAAATGCATCGATTTAAACGTAGTCTATCAGGATGTGAATATTGTGATGTTGTATTAATGGTGTTGCCATACAGTTTGCCTTGCATCATATATGCACGGTATTTTATATCATTCTACATCTGAACAAAATTTTATTATGATTTCTATTATATGGTAAGTGATTTTTTCGTACGCTTTTACTGGATTTTGTACATTATTTATAATTTCAATGTTGATAGAAAAAAATGTCATGGTTGAATTAAGATAACGTGTGACGTATTTACATTATATTACTATTTAAAAAATTAATTACTCTATAAAATGCAAGAATTGTTCTTGCACGATATAACTAAATTGAGACAAACACCTTCTTATATTTTTCCTTTGTCCTATCAATTTTCTATTTCCTCAAACATTTAATGAAATGAAAATAATATCTTACCAACTTTATCCCCATTCTCATTCCAAATTTATTTTTAGGGCAACCTAATCATACTCCAAGCCTCATGACCTCCCATCGGATTCTTCATCTTTCAAAATAACAATTCCCCAATATATATATACACACATATATATAATGTGTTCTCTTTTTTAGTACAAAATTCATTGTTACTTTATATGTTGAAATGTGTTGATAATGAATAGGTTAGCAAGTTGAGAAATATTAATGAGAGGTTCCCATCTTTATTTGAGAAGTGGTTAATGTGGGCCTGAAAAAAGATGTGGCATGATGGCTTAAAGCTTTTTGTCCCTATGAAAAATCTAGTGTTTTTAAGCACTTTCAACATAGAAAGAAGAGTAGAAGATTGTGTTCCTACAAAGAATATTGCAAATTGGTGTTTGTGTTTGACAATGGTTTTTTCTTTTTTCTGTTTTCTTTTAACAACTGACTTTCAGATTTATGTTTGACTATATAGAAATAATAATCTTAGTTCCTCGTAATTATGATCATATGAATTATGAAAATAACTTAAAAAATCGATTTTGAGGATAAATCAATTGATGAAATAATTTGACCAAAGTTTCTTAAATTCCTATATGGCTTGCCGCCATGCACCTACCATTAATATTTTATACATAATCATTCTATATCATCATCGCCTTTCAACCCACCATTATCATTCAATATAACTTCATAACCTATATTGCTTGTTTCACAACTTAACTACTACAATATTCAACATCAATTTTCGATATGCAATTAATGTATATATATATAATTTGGAATAACTTTCATGGAAATCTCTCTTCTCAGGCAACTTTCTTAAAAAAAAAGTTTTATTTGCTCTCTTTAATTCTGTTTCTTTTTAAATATTTTGGTCAATCATATCTTTACTACGAGATAAAACGATATAATTTAAATTTGGATGATACAAATTCATAAAAGTGGAATGAATCGATCTTTCACTGGTGCGAAATGGAAGGATACCACTAGAATTTTGATAGTTCGTGGAATCATCTTATGACCTTCTCCAACTAAGAATGTTTTTGAAGAGGACTATTAACTAAAAGAACAAGAAATAAGAAATGATGGGGCTTGCCTTGATGCTTCGATCGAGCTAGCTTTGGGAGCAAGTGGATTCACAACCGGTTCACTTCACTATATTTTCTTAGTTCACAAGACGGGCTAGTGAGATGGTACGAGTAAAAAGAGTACAAATGCTCAAATTTAGCTAGAAATAATGATGCTAAGTTGCGGTTTTTTTTTCTCCTCACCCTAAGTGATCAGTAATAGAACTATTGTGAAATGAGTCAATCTACATCTCATAACTAATAAAAATAAAGATTGATCCTATGAAAATCAGTTTAAAATGTAGTCATTAGAACTCCATCTCACATCTATGTGACGGTTTCATGTAAATTTTTTATGAAGAATAATGTAATCATTAAAACTCCATGTCACATCTATGAGACGGTCTCATGTAAATTTGTTATGAAGAATATTAAAATCGATTCAACATCAACCATCTCCCTTGGGCAAAATTTTGTGAAGTACCCTAAAGGGAAGCTCGGATTAATATAGGGTGTACGGATATCTTCATAATGACTGAAAGGGGAAGACATGATTAATAAATAGTGGTCCAATATTTGTTTGATGATTATGGAGGGTAAATAAATCAAGAATCCTATGATTAAAAATGATCAAGAGAGATTTGGGGCACCTAAAACCCATCATTCTCATTTCATCATTTCTTGTTTACATTAATTCAAACCCCAAATATGGGTTTTACATTTTCTTCATCAATTATTTGGTCAGGATTCCTTCAGTACTTCATCCCAAGTGTTTTCTAGTCCCAATTGATAATGAAAATTTGTTCCATACTACATTTGACAAACTAGGGCATCAATTTACCCACAAGTATTTTATGTTTTGCGCTAAATACATATCTAACATTGTAAGTACTAGTTCAGACAATAAAAGGTAATGCGATGAATATACAGAAGGAGAAAATAATAGTAAATTTGAAAATTGTGTACGTATACTATGTGTCGGTGTAAATATAATTCTCATAGGTAAAAATTTCCATAAGAAACATGTAATGAGTCCTGTTAATATAATGTTGTGAAGGAGAAATAGACAATGTGTGTTAAGAGTCTCGATTGTCGTTGGGTTAACACAGCCACCTCAATATTACTTATTTGATTGAAATAAGACATTCTCGTTCTACCATAAAAAATAGTTTTAAGTATGTTTGTTCGCAAATCATAAAAATGAACAAAATTATTCTTCTGATAAAAATTAAAAATCATTTCACACTGAGTGATTCACTATTTTCGTGTAATCCTTTAAAATCATAGGGACACGAAAATTATGTGATTTTAATTAATTTTCGTGTCACCTTATGAAATTATAGGATTACATGAAAATTGAGTAAGTTACTGAATGTATAATCATTTTTTATTTTTATGGAGAAGATAATTTTATTCATTTGTATAATTTGTGATAGAAAATGATCAAAATAATTATTTAATGGTAGAAAAATAATATATTATTTGATTTTATGATATTAATGACTATTATATGTTATATATTATCTGAGAAATTAGAGTCACGAGACAAACGATTGAATCAAATGGTATGAAAGCCAAATCTGCAATTCTGAAACGCATAAATATCCTGTGTGTGGAGAGTCAGCATGAGGCATGTGCACCCTACCAATGGCAATAATCCTGTATGAACAGCCGCATGTGCCACTCGACACGGCTTCTTTGCGTGCAGCCGGCTAAGCCTAAAGTACTCCTCCTCAAAGCCTTCCTATTTCTACACGTGTCGCTACGTTACAAACTTCCACATGACTACACCTTCTTACCATGTGCCGCCGCGCAACACGACAAGATTATTTATGTGCTTTTTCTTCATTGATTCTTAAGCCTCATTAATTAATCAATGTTGCATGCTTAATCCAGACTAGTGTGGTAATAGAAATTTTAAGGCCGCAATTCTTATTATGAGACAAGATAAAAGTGTTAATTGGATGAGAACAGGGATGCAGATGAACCGAGCTTAATTTGTTTGTTGTTCATTCATTTAATTATTGCATTATTTATATTTAAGCTTGATTAAATTTATTTTTTTAATGTTTATGATTATAATTTGTTTAATGTTCGTGAATAAACATGAATAACTTCAACAAACTTTATTCATGAACAAACCTAAATATAACTTAAATAAGCTTGTTCATGAACATTTAACAAACTTAATCACAAACACGCTACAAATTTTAAATAAACTTATTTGCAAACACTAAACAAACTTTGTCCGTAAACAATCTTAAAAATTCAAATGAGTTTGTTTACGAATATTATACAACTTGTGTTTGCAAACATTTTGTCAAATAAATAATATCAAACTGTGAAACGAAATTAAATCAACTAACATTCATAACACAAAACATTAAAAGTCAACAACTACTCATACTCAATAAGTTACAATTTAAAAAACATTTAAGCATATAACATCTCAAATTTCCACTTGTCAACTGGTTATTTAATTATTAATAGTATATTTTGAGCAGGAAATTTTTTAAGGAGAGAATAACATGTGTCGATGGGTTGTTCTTATATATATAAAAATATATTTTTTATATAATTATTAAAAAATAATTAAAAATATTAATATCAAATAAATGAATTGTAAAGGAGCTTGTTTATGAACAGTAAACGAACTTGTTCATAAACGAGTCGAGCACAACACTTTTTGTGTGTTCGATTCATTTGATAAATAAACATAAAATTTAACACATTTATTATTCATTTAATAAACAAACCAAACACAAATATACCCTTATCGAACTCATTCACGAGCAGTTAGCGTGTTAATTTGCAGCCCTACATAAGTGTGGTTTGCTAATTCTTTAACTATATTGTGTTAAGTCTATACTTGCTACTTAGAGTTATTTGATTTGTCCTGCATCCTTTATTTATTTCACAGCTGATACATAAAAAATAATTTTATATATAAAATGACTAAATAAAAGTTTACAATTTAAAAAGTATGATAGTGGTAAAGTTGGAAAAGTAACTATTTTAAGTAAAAAACAGATGAACGAGTAAAGTACAAAATAAAAGCCTTGATATTAATAAATGCCGCAGGGCCTTAATAATTTAAATAAATAAAGATAATATAATGGGGGTCTTATTATTAATTATTAGACAATGGGGCTTTATATCTAACAAAAAAATTCCATTTTTTGGATACTTATTATCGTTGTCTTTTCTTTTTGTATGATGATTGGTGTACCCAAAAGAGAGTCTGCTTTTATGGTGGGAGAAAATATGTCCTTTACAAAGTGAAATCATGTCCTAATTAATTGTATTAAATGTTCTGCAATTTATTTTCTTCTATCCATTTTATAACATAAAACATAAAGAACACATTGGTGTTACACTCTTCAGATCATTAAATGGCATTTTGTTGGCATAAATTAGTGTTTTTTTTTTTTTTGGTAGGGCTTAAAATAATAAGGATCTTACCTACAATGTAAAAATGTATACGTACATTTTTTTATTTTTTTTTTAATTTATGGGAACGTTTTCTCTAGTGTTTTATGTTATTTCCTTTCACTCTTTTACAATAGAGATTGATACTGATTTGTATGTCAGATTGTAAGTCTTCTTAATACGTGAGAATAATTTTGACCTTTAAAATTATCTTGAACTCGTGTAAGGTTTTCTAGATTTCCATAATAACGAGAAATACAATATTTTATTCATGAATTAGGATTAATGAATTTGAGTTATCAATTCCAAATGTATAACAAAAAATTCAGCTATGTTTGGATCAAAGAATTTAAAATTTAAGAATTAAAATGAATAGATTTCAAGTTCACTGTGAACTTAAGTTAAAGTGATTCAAAATCCACTCATATCACTAAAAAAAATAATTAAAAATAAAAATGATAAATTTCAAATACATATATCCAAATACCAATAATGAAAATGGCAACAATTAATTTCAAATAATCCCCACATACCTCCATTCAAAGTTCAAACACAATGTTTCAATACATCTTTTTTTTTTTTTTTTTATAAATATAAAATCCATCACTCCTACACAGTAAATGATTTGGATAAATTTGAAATTTAAATGAACAATATCCTTAGATTCAACCGCAACTTAATTGGGCGTGTTTGAAGGAGAGCAACATTAATAATTGTGAGTAAAATGAATGGAAAATGTAAATAAATAATAATAATAATAATAATAATAATAATAATAATAATAATAATAATAATAATAATAATAATAATAATAATAATAATGGGGTTTAGCAACACGGTTTGTAATGATAATGTGTTAAAAAGAAGATAATTAAATCGACAGGTAAAGTCGTTACCCGTTAACGACTTTAAGCAAGAAAATAGGTAAAGTAGTCTCCACTTTTATAGACCGTTGCTTCGGTGCGCTCAACGGACCCTTTAATTATTTTTTAATTAATTCCATTATTAACTCTTTTAAATATGCCCTATGCTATAGTGTTAACCCCTGTTGGGACTTAAAGGTGCTTTTATTAGTTTATTGATATTTTTTTAAAAATAAAAATATATGCTGCCACTTGATTTATTTAATTTTGACTAAAGATAAGATTTTCAATGAACACAAAGATGTGGGAAATCAATTAGTTTCATATTTCTATCATTGGATCCCAGAATAAAAATATCGATTTCGATGGAAATATCGATATCTCAATTTTACGGAAATATCGTGGAAATATCGATATTGGTGAAAATATCAATACATTGATATTTTTCCAATATTTATATTCCCCAATATTTATCGATATTTTTTAATATTTCACAGATTTTCATATAATTTGTACCATAAAACAATTGATATTGTAATTTTTACTGATATTTATTCGATATTTTTCCGATATTTCACTTATTTTCCTGTCATTTATAGCATTGAGTCACTGATATTGAAGGAGCCACTGATATCGAAATCGATATTGATATTTATTGATATTTTATCGATATTTTAATTAAAAAAAATTATCGGTTAAATGAAAAAATGAAAATATCGAAGATATATCGCTGCAATGAAAATATCAGAGATATATCGTTATTATATCGATTACGTAAAAAAATAAAAATATTGAAAATATATCGAAGATATTTTCAGATATTTTTATCCTTGATTTGAATCTAATAAAATATAAAAATGAGTTTTGGACTTTTGTTTTGAATGATCTAGCTAGGTTTTAGGGTTAGAAATCTACCGAAAACTCATTTCACGTATTTTGTGAAAATGTGAAGGATGGACTTGATCTAACCTATTTCGAGAAAATTTATGTAAATTTGAAACTCAACACATCAAAATAAGTTCCTAAAAAGAAATATTTACAAGAAATGAGTACTTTTGGGAAACAAAAACTTAAATAAATCCTAAATGATTTAAGGGAAAATGTGCAAAAATGACCATATAATTTGTCTATGTGCAAATATGGCTATGAACAACTTTTGTGTTAAAAAATGACTATAAAGTTTGTCAATGCATGGGTGCATGCGAAAATAACCATAAGCTTTTTATTTATATTTTTTTAAAGCACGGTTTTTTTATTTTTTTCACAAAGAGACAAATATTAGGATAACTTTTGATGAAAAATAAGTTTATGATCATATTTGCACATATAGATAAATTATATGATCATTTTTTCACCTTTTTTTTTAAAATTAAATAAGTCATGAAAACAGATTTAGACTATAGAACGATGTGCATATATAGATGATTTACACCAGTGGTAGTGTAATTGAGTTTGATAAATCTCATGATTCCCTAAGTTCCAAATCATCCATTCTTTTCTTTATTATTCGATTTTGTACACCCAATGATTATTTACATGTTCCATATCAGTGAAAACACTTTCCCCTCTTTTAAAAAGGATTTTAGCTAGTGATAAGTTCTATATGATACAATAATTATATTTGATTAAATACACAAACTCTTATTGTTACAACGTTACGCTCTTAACCCCTTTTGGGGATTAATTTTAGTATTAATGGGTCTGTTGGAATCAGATGATCATATTTGATGGAATGTTTAGCAACGAAGTTAATTCCGTGTTTCGTATAATTTGATATTTTTGAACAAGTTCTTGAATAAAATGCTTAATTAAAGATCGTTTTATTGATGATAATAATATTAATTATAAAAATGATATTGATTTTAGTGTGATGATAACGATGTCCTTGATGTGAAGTTGAATTCTTTACTTGTCCCCCTTTGAGCTTCTTTCTACCAGAATCATTAATTTATTATAAAGTAAAAGTGGAAGTGATTATGATATATGATTGGGTGAAGCTATAAAGGTGGTTAATGCTCATATATTTGGTGTGGTATATAAGTTTAGGTTTGGTGGAGATTGTTTCACAAATTTTATTTTATAAAATGAGGTAGGTTGGGTCGGATATAATAATTTATCTAATATTTTTGTGTGTATTAGAATAATTTTTCTATATATCGAGTAATACTTTTGTATTATATTATGTAGTATATGTATATAATATAAACATATTACTTAATATATAGAAAAATATTATTTAATATATACAAACGTATTACATGTTATTCGAGAGAGAAGAGCGTTTGGACAATTTAGGATCCACACATTTTTTAGTGTCCCGATCCGACCCGATCAATTCGGGTCATGTATCCTATAATATAAAAGTACTACCTGATATACATAAAAGTATTACATATTTTTTTATAATCCAACAAATTCAAAACGCATCCTATAATATAAAGTATTACTTAATATATAGAAAAATATTACATAATTCATACAAAACTATTACATAAATTATTATGTTTTGACCCGACTCCACTTGTCTCAGGAATGGAATCCGTGAGACGATCTAACCCAAAAATTTATCAATATATAATTTTGTCCTAATAATTTTTAAACTATTTAGATTTCTCCTACTCTATTAGTTAGTTTACATCGATGTAAATATAATTGTATGTTTTTATATGAAAATTTAAGTGATTTACTATTATAATTTGCACTTGATGCAGTTTTTAACAATTATTTAAAACTACTATTCAAGTTATTTCATCATGTAATAATGGATTCGAGATGATTTGAACATTATAATAATTATTAGGCAAAATTATAAATTTGACCAGACACTTAGGGTAAAAACGTTTATGTGCCTATATAATTGATGGTAGGTTGTGATTCAGTACTTTATGGGGAAAGTTCATTTTTTAAAATAATTATTGATGTGAAACAATGCTTTAAATTAAATTATCAACAACAAATTTGACATACGTGAATGAAGGAAATAAGTGCATAGCAATAATTAGAATTATAATATTGAAAATTGTAAATATATGTGGTAATCAAGAGCATATATACCTGATATGTTAAACTCAAGCACCCCATAAGGAAACATAAATTTGACCAATTAAGATCTTTTATTTCATTGTGTGGTTATTTAAATTTTTTTAAATTAAATAACCACCACATATCATATACACATAACACATAATCACCTTAACAATGTGCATGTGTGTTAGTGTTAATGTTGTTGAAACAGAGGGTAGATACATTGTACATTATTATATGTGTAATATAACCATCATATTTGTCTTACTTGGAAGTTTTGAATTATATGTATGTGCTTGTATTTACTAAACGCAGTTTTGTCTAGTTCTTTGAAAGAATTTAATAGTGCACATGAATCTATCAATCATCAATGTATGGAACTAATCATGCTTCTCCAAACATATAAAAACAATAACCAAAAAAGGTTCATAATGTTACAAGAGAATTGTTGGGGTCATAATGCTACATTTTACAAACTACATGAGATACAATATTTCCTAAAAAACTACTTATTAGTTGTATAACGAATATTAAGACATTTAAAAAAAATCATGAATTTGAAACTCATTTTGCAATTAATCCATAAACACTCTTACGTGTGTAATAAGATGGAAAAATGGTGAGCATAATTTTGGACAGACGAGATCATCTATATTAAAATTCATGTTTCACTTGTATGTTACATTAAAATTACGTAGTTTTGATATTTCATTTTTATTTTATGTTTTTATGTTGTAATGTTTTTATTTTGAGAATTAATATAATGTGTTTTGAAATATAATATATGTATGTTATAAGAATTTTTGGTTTGATTTGAGTTTTGGAAGAATCGATTTTTCATAAGAGAGACTAGTGGAACTTATATCGTTGTCGTGCGATGAAGTTGTATTAAAAGTGGGTCGTATAAAAATCTAAGGAAACGGCTTTGTCGGGGAATAAATTAATATGATATATTACTTTATCCACTCCAATACCTCATCCATGTTCACTGTCTTTGTCACACTAAATTTGATTTCTTTTTCTTCGACCTTTTTCTTGTTTTATTTACATATATTATATGTATTACCAAAATATTAATTAATTATCGAAATCCAATCAATAATTTAATTTGGCTTTGGGATCATCAAATCATAATATGGCTCAAATTTATCAATTTGGATTGTATTTTACTGTTGAATATAGTAGTTATATACTTTGATAATGTCGGTTCAAATATACATACTATATATATTTTTTATTAAAAATAATAATAACTCTAGATTAGGATTCAAGAGGTAAAATAGTTATCCTTATGATAAACCAACCATCTAACGTTAATATTTACTGATTTTTTAAGTTTAATTATTCTAATGCTCAATTATTTATTTTCATGCAATTGCATTGCATTTACACGGACAAGACAACTTGCATTAAGTTGATTATAAAAAATTCTAATTTTATCAACAGTTACAACATATAAAAAATACTATTTACTTAATGAATATTGCCTTGTCACAAAAACTTATAAACCATTTTCACCTGTTATTTTCACGAAACAATACAGGAGTTTCATAGGCCTGAGACCCATGCTAGACCTTAGAAAATTATGGTAGTTGTCCATAATAATGAAATTAAATACTAGATAATCAATCCTCTGAAGGAAAATAAAATAAAATAAAAAGTAAAATTTCTTTTGTTGTATACATATATTAGTACATTGTTTGCACTAAGATGATGATGTCACTATGACGTGTACTAATTTGCGGATGAGAGAAACCCTAAACTTGATTAATATGTGATTACTAAGAACTTCAAAGTCAAAGAAGTTTTCTTCTATAACAGATCAAAAGTTTAATCCTTTTTTTTTTTAAATCAAAATTCTAATACTGAAGCTCTAAAACCATGCAATTTGATTTCCCTACGGAAAAATAATGGAATTTCCATAATTCATACATCTCACTTGGCCATTTTAAATTATAAATAAAATAGAATAAAAATAAACCTGTAGGAAAAAGAAAAAAAAAAAGTAACATTAGATCATGACAGCATATCACGATCGTGAAAGATTAAGTTGATTTATCACTTGTTATATATTAAATGAATGTATAGTAATTTTTATAAACTTAATAGTTATATAACAAATTATCTTAATTGTCACCTATTATACCTTTATTGACACCGAAATTATAAAAATAAAAATCACTCCTACTAAAAATAAATCTAGTTTTTTTAGGTAAACCCACAATTAATAAATAATATTACTTTTGTGAGATCATTTCAGAAATCCAATTCCATAAAATAGATAACTCATAAATCATTATCCACAATATATATATATATATATATATATATATATATATATATATATATTTTTTTTTTTTTTTTTGTGAAAATGAGTACAATTATGAATAATACAATTTCATTTGTGAAAATGAGTACAATTATGAATAATACAATTTCATCTCACAAAATTACATTCATAAACGAGACTCCTACAAATTTTTGTTGAATATGCAGTCTTCGAAAACGGTAAAACGTTAATGATGAACTTTGTGCTTTTAACCACTGAAAAAGAATAAGGGAAAAGAACAGTAAAAAGTCCAAAAGATTAGACCCTAATTAATAACATTACATAATTACACATCAAAAGAAATTCATTGATACTCTACTTTTTTTAACTAACAAAACCGCGTAATCAACAACTTGCTTTTACATTGAGAGGCTCAGAAAAGTAGAGCTAATGTCAATGACCAATAAATAATTAATTATGGAGAATCTATCACGAATTAATTGTAACTCACAAATTATATTTTTCTTTAAATAAATTTAAACCTTTTCGAAACGTGATTGATTTTACTAAATTGCATTTTTTTTTTCACTCCAAATTAGTTACCCTCAACATTTGAATAATGAGGGACGCCACTTACATCTAAGGATTATTAATTTACACTAATTATTTTTTCTCCCAAAGAATAAATTAATTGTAATAGTATATAAATCTGATATCCAATCAAATTAAATAGACCCATTATTTAATAGGTGGAGAGAGTATGTTTTTAGTTAAATATAGTAAGAGAAGACTTTTTTTGTTTGGAAGGTTTTGTAGATTCCATAATACTTAGCTTTTTCCTCTTTCAAAATAATGATTTTGAATGTGAATTGAATAGGCTGTTTTATTCAGTAAGGTTGCTTCATGATTTCTTGTCTTTTATCTACCTTTTCCACTCTATATATATATAAACATCAAAAACTATTGTTTCTCAAAACCCCCTTTTAATTTCTCCAACATATATCATTTTTTTCCTTTGCCACTCCAAGAAAAGTTCAAGATTTTAGAGAGAGAGAGAATGGGTGAGATGGCATCTTTGTGGGGCTATGCAGAGGTATGTATATATAAATAGTTGATCAAATCTTGTTAAATTCTTTCAATTCTGATCTTGTTCTAAAATGATTAATTCTTGAACTGATTCTTGACAATAAAAACCAGCATCATGACATGGATCAACTGGGGCAGAAGCTTCTATACACCACTCTTGAACTGGAGAAGTTGAAATCCGAAACAATGCAAGAAATGAGAAGAAACAAGGAGTATGTGAACCAGTTGATCCATCTGCTAAAATGCGCCGTCCATGAGAGAGATGAAGCCAAGAACCAGCTGGGAAAACTGATGAACAAAACATCAATCATGTCTTCAACTCAATTAATCCAACCTCTTCTGAAACCTGTCAAGGCCAACTCAAGCATAACTGAGTCAAACAGCCTGTCTGAAGTTGAGTCCCTCTTCGACGCCGTCTCCTCCCCGGAGTTGTCCAACTTGATTGCAACTCAGTCCTTTTCCAACGATAGCTTCATCAACTCGGAAATGGATCAGGCTTCGTTGGTCATGGACAGCCTTGTCAAGGGCAGAGATTTGCCTGAGAATGGGATGTTCTTGCAGGCAGTTGTTGAGGCTGGCCCACTGCTTCAGACCCTTCTGCTGGCGGGCCCGCTGCCCAGGTGGCGGAACCCGCCGCAGCTTCAGTCGTTTCAGATTCCTCCTGTGTCCATCAGCGGCGGCGATGCGGTGGTTTCGGCTCTGAAACCGGTGCCAGCAAATGTAGGTTCACATTCTGATTATGCAAGTTTTGGGAATCTTGTTTCTGGGAATTCTGCAAGTTTTCGATTGGCTAAGAGACAAAGATTCTGTTGAGATTGTTGGGATGATGCTTTTGTTCGTCCTAAATTTTTGTATAAATATAAGATGGGAAGAGTGGACTCATGTGTAAATTGCCATACTTTGGTTTAATTTTAGTATTGAGGTTTATTTAATTTTAATGGCATATGTTACTTTCATATGTTATAAAGGATCTTCTATTTCCTTTGTTTGGGGATTCATTTCGAAATAAATTATTTTACAATTGAATTCAATTGTAATGTTCATGGCATATGTCATATGCACAAATACTTGTAATATATCAAAAACGTCCTTTTATTATAACCAAAAGGTTTTGTAGAAATGCCATAAAAGACGTTTTTTTTTTTTCAAATCTATAAAGTTGTTTTCTTGTCCATTTATGAACTCTATGTCTAGATGGAAGTCGAGATCTTAAACAAAGCACCAAAATATCGACATGTGAGGTTAAGAAAAATGGTATAAAAACAATTTTTTTTATGTATGATATAAGAGGATGTTTGGGTGAGTTTTTAAGCTTCTTAAAATATTTTATAAGTTGTTTAAGAGTTGATAAGATCCTTAAAAGTGTATGGTAACATTTTAAAAATAAGATTTTATTTCATCCTAAAATAAGTTGTTAAAAATTTATAAGAACTTTTTTTTTTTTTTAATATGGGTATCCAACTTATTTATAAAATAAAATTTTATTTAATTTTAAAATACCTTTAAATTTGATTATTTAAATTACACAATTATCATTACTAACATTTTATAAGTTCACCATCTTATTTACCCAAACACTTTAAAATTTTATTTTTAAATTAAAATTAATTTAAATAAATATCTTAACTATTAACTCTAATTATAAGGATGTAAAAATTAATTTATAAGTTCTTTTAAATAAGCTTAGCTAAACACGATCTAAATCCCACAATCCTAATACAATATCATTATCATTAATTAATTAGGGACTGGCCTACATGAGTTGAAGGGAACCATTTCTGGAATTTTAAACTTTTTATGGATACATTTTTTAAATTTTGGGATCATCGGAAAAGACATAAACTTTCTTTCTATTAAACAAAAAGAAATTAATTGTAGTTTCGTTAACATTCAGTACATTTTTCCCGTGATTGAAGTCTTACTAAAGTAAATTAAAGGCAATTTTCAGTAAAGTCAAGAGAGGTAAAGTAGGTATATTGAGTCACTTATAATGCTCGTGTAAAGAAGAATGACAATAGGGGTAATTACAAATAATTATTCAAATTATATACATTTTGATATTTAACTTTTTTATGATTTCACCTAATCATTTATATTTGTGTGAGTTGCAATTTATAATTTGAGATCAATGAATGTTCATATTTCGGTTAATATTAGTCATGTATCTTGCACATCTTTTACTATTAAGGGTATATCTGATTTTTTAAAATTTTAAATTGCAACTAATTATCTCAATTTTGTATGAGTTGCAATTTACCATTTCAACTTTGTGTGAATCGTATTTATTTTTCGACCAATTTTAAAAAATATTTTTTAAATGCAGTTTCATGTAAACGAGATTAGTTATATTAAAAAAAAAATCTAATAACCTTAAAAATAATATGATACAGTGTAGTTTTAAGTCAATTAGAATTGCATTAGAAAGAACTTGAACAATGTGGAGTGAGCTTGGAAACTAAAATCATGACCTCACTTTCAATGATCTTTTCATCTTTGGAACCGATCTAGATTTATTGTCGCCCCTAGTTATCATTTAAATCGGTAAAAACCAAAAAATCAAACCGAAATTGACATTTCAGTTCGGTTTTTGGATAGTAACTTTTGGTTTCGATTTTAATTTTTGAAAGTTTTGGATTTTGATTTTTGATTCGGTTTTCATATTTGAAAACCGAAATAACAAAAACTGAATCAAAGTTTTTTTTTTTTTATAATTTTTTAATAAATAACTATATATATATAGTTTCATTTATGCAAATATACTAAGAGCACCCCAGCCGTGCTTCATTCCAACGCCAGCCGTCATTTAATAAATGACTCCCAGCAGTTCGCTACACATAGCTTTATTCTGAAGATATGCACAGTGTGGTGCTGCCTCCCAGCAATGCGCTATACATAGCTTTATTCTGAAGATATGCACAGTGTGGTGCTACATGTAGCACCACATTGTTTCAACGCTAAACTTTTTCTTTTTTTTATATATTTTGTAAAATTTGTTATTTTTTTTCTTTTTTTTTATGATGTGTGGTGATGTTTTATGTTTGTTATTTGTGAAATTGCCAACATAAATTGTATTATAAAAATATTTAAAATAATACGGGTGGTAGTTTTAACGACGTGGATGATAATATAAAAATTTAAAATTAGTATGGATGATCATTTTTCAACATGGATAGGAAAAATTAGATAATCGAGAAACAATTACATTAAATTACTAAAAATAGATTAAAATACATGCAAATACAACATAAAATAACTGAAAATTAAATAAAATACATGAAAATAAAACATAAAATTACTGATAATAACAATAAACCTAATAATCGGAGAGACCAGCTCTAGACCTAAACCCTCCAAAATCTGGAAATTGTCCAAACATATCAAACGTATTAGCAGGTTTTGGTACTGGATCAGCAATCGTGTCCAAATCGATGAGTAGTATGTTATCTTCTCTAGTCATTTATTGGTAATTGTTTGCTGCAGTTCTTTGCTTTTGTGCTTCAATTCTTTGTTTTTGTGCTTCAATTTTTTGCCCGTGGCACCTCAATTAAATAAATTAATAATTAAAAATATTAAGAAATATTCTTTTTTAATGTAAAATTTAGTGTAGACTGCTAGAGATAAAATACTGTTTCTGCACTAAAATGATGTAGATTCTGCACTACTTTAATGCAGATTGATGGAAATGTTCTAAATCAAAATACTTTCACCCACCACTTTAGTAGTTCTTGTGTGTTGTTTGATATATAAATGAAGATGAATCGATATAATAAATTATATATAAACTGCTTCTGTATAATGTGTTTGATATTTGACCTTTTAAATCATATTATTGGCCCCAAAACATTCATCTTCTTTTTTTTTTCTCTTTTCATGAACTTTTGAAGCATATGTGGGCAATTTTTGAATCTTTAATATGCAGAATTGAGCATCACATGTTTGTAAAATTCTGAGTAATTTGTTTTTTTTTTCCTTATATATATAGTTATTAAAAAAATTTTGGTAAAAATCGAAATTATAATCGATATTGAATTTTTATTTCGATTTGGATTTTAAATTTTAAAAAACTTCGGTTTTGGTTTTCAACATTTTATAAATTTCGATTTGGTCATCGAATCGATCGATGTTCACCCCTACTTCCACCGTCCATTAATATGAACTCATCATCTCGATAGATCCGTGAAATCTAAAACACATTATGTGAATCACCAATGTGAGATATTACATCCACATAAAACTTTTATTATTAAGAACTTTTAAATAGTTATCATTAATTGTATAACGCCTAGGGATATTATATCTATAGTTCAAGACAAATTTATTTAGTCCCAACTCATAAATAATAGGATGGAACTATCCACATCCGATAAATTTCTAAACACACCTCAATTTTAAGTTTTTTTAATAAAAAAATTAAAAAAACAATTAAATTCCAATTTTAACCTTAAAATTTAATAAAAAAAATATTTGAAAGCCCTCCATTCTTTCACCTTCTTTTGTTGCCGTCCAGGCCCGTACTCCTTTTTTTTTTTTTTTTCACTTTTTTCATAAATTAATTAAATATGTAAAACTTGTTTGAAGATCGTTTAAAATTATGTAAAAAATACAAAAAATTATATCAAATCTGATAGCTCCGTTCGATTTTGATCGATCGAACACACAAATGTGTGTTCGGTCACTAAATGTCAAACATGCTATAGTGAATTTGATGTCTCGTTGTCGAACATATAGTTCGACGCCTGATGACCGAACACATTTTTGTATGTTCGGTCAACTAAAATCTAACGAAGTCATCAAATTTGATACATTTATTGCTTTTCTAAATGATTTTACGTGATTTTTAAATAATTTTTACGTATTTAGTTAACTTATAAAATGATTTTTATTATACTGTTATTATTCATAAAAAAAAATCAAGTTAAAAAATGAAAGAAAAAAAAAACGACGGGAGAGGGGAAGAATGTGAGGGTTTTCAAACTTTTTCTAATTTTTAAGAACAAAATTGGAATTAAATTATTTTTTTATTTTTTCAAAATGTTGGGGTGTCATTAGAAATGTTTGGATAGTCCCACCCTAAATAATATTACTCGGTTGTGGTAATAGTGTGGTTGCCATTTGAGTAACGTATACTTTACAATAAATAATAAATGAAATAAATGACAAATGAAGTTACTATATAAATTGACGATTTTCCCTAGATAAATTAGCCAAAAGAAAAGATGGGAGGGCCCACTGTTCTGACGTGGCTGCAATTGTAATAATAATAATAATAAATATATAAAATAGAGAGAGGGAAAGAGAGAAAGAAACGTAGTATCGCCGGCGAAAACCCTCCAAAATTTCAGCTGCCGATCAACGAAGATATTTCAGATCACTGCACAACTAGCACTCAGAGAACGGCGCTGTATTATCGGGTATTGCTGGAATAGTATTTTTGCCCTTGGTACGTCCCTCCGCTTACTCATGCTCGTGTACATACTTCTTTTGCGCACGCAATGTTGCGTTTGTCTCTGTGTGTGTGTGTGTGTTCTTTTTGGTTAGTGTTGAATCTTTTGATTAATTTTCTGGACAAAATGGATGTATCGTTGGGTGAAAAGTGGTAGTTGTGGTGGTGTAGGAGGCGGCGGATGATTCGATTGAAAGATGGCGGAGCCACCGTCGCAATTGATCCAGAAATTGAAAGAGAACAAGCTCTTTAAAATGGCGTTCACCGTAACTGGAATTATGTCCACTTTACTCATCTATGGACTTTTACAGGTACAATTCGTTCTGGTTGTGGATTTTTTTTTTTTCGTGTAATTTTAGGGTGCTTAATGTCACTTAATTATTGAATTGATCAATACGTTTGATATGTTTAGTTCGTGCTTACCTGTTTCTGGTTTCGGAACAAGGATTATGTTTGGGGGATAAGATAAAAAACAAAACTTTATTTGGTAATAAATTGTGTGAAGTGTGTAACCGATGTATTTAACTGCAATTAAAGCTTAAAGGATAAGATCCATAATAAATAGCTTAAAAGCTAAGTAAAAGTTTTTCCTTTTCAGTAAAGAAGATATTTATGTATATAAACATATGACCATTGTAATATGTTTAGCTAAATACATTTATGTGTAGGTCTCATTTATATTTTCTAACAAAAAAATTGAAATAATTGTAACAATTAATATCGCTAGGTTTGAAGAATAAATTAACTTTATTTGATGATAACATGTTTTAACATCAAACTTCTATCATGTATCGTTAGATGAGGAGCAATATAGTTAAACATGGGTCTTGGTATTGAATCAGATAAAATATAGTACTAGAGGTCATCAGAGAAGATGGATTGCAGCATAACCCCTTCTGTGTGGCAAAGTTATTATCATGGGTACATGGAGTCTCCCATCATTATGTTAAATGAGTCAGACTAGAACCACTCCATGTGAGATGGAATTATATCTTGACGCTATGGTCTAGCACTAACTAGTAACATCGCTTTGATCAATTAGGATCAGTATAAATATCATATATATATATATGTATATATATACACACACACACAAACAAAGGAACTCACACAAACAAAGGAACTCACAACCACACATGCACTCTGCAAACCTCGGTCGATGCAGTAACCCACAAATTTGTTTAGATTTGATGTGGTTAGACCTACTATGAAAACCTGTGTCAACATAGAAATGTTATTTTCTTATGTGGTCTTCTTAAAATCTCCTTATCTCTGGTTTTATGTAATATTGTTGTAGGTTTACTTGATGTCATATTTTGGTCTTCCCATATACAAACATGTCTTAGTTCTGAGTAGAATCTTTTTAAAAATGTGGAGAAACTGAATGAAAATTGTTTGTTTCAGGAAAAGATTATGAGAGTTCCATATGGTCCCAACAAAGAATATTTTAAGTATTCATTGTTTCTCGTCTTCTGCAACCGCATCACAACTTCTGCCGTGTCTGCTGGAGTCTTACTGGTAATTTGTGATTGGAAGCATTAGTAGTTATCTATCTTATTACGCATCTGGAAACCCATTATATAGTGTTCACTTCTTGTTTGAAGCACATAATTTTGTATGGTTTGCAATTGGATTGTTTTGATTTGAAATGATTTGACTTTGTATGCTGCTTGACATATAAACTGTTACCTAATCACTGATTTTCCAAAATATATTGTGGCATATGAATGATGCAAGTAATGTTGACTTGAGTATAGGATTCACCACATGCATGAATTGGATCTGTTGGAACTTTCAGCCTCTTATCATTGAGTTCATTATACCTTTTCTCTCCCTTTCTTATTCTAGGCAAGTAAAAAGGTGGTTGATCCTGTTGCTCCAATTTACAAGTATTGTGCTGTATCAGTGTCTAATATACTCACCACAACTTGTCAGTATGAAGTAAGTTGTATTCTTTTCTTTTTTTCCTTGTGAAGATGAACAAGGACTGCTTCCTTAACTTTCTCTCAAGAGGAACATATTAATTAAGCAGATTCTGTTATTTATTTTGAGTCTTGACATTGATCCATAGGAACTACTGATCCATATTATATGTTACGATGTAAAGAGAAGTGCTTAACATGAAGAATTTTTTGAATATTCTTGCTCCAGGCCCTTAAATATGTCAGTTTCCCAATGCAGACGCTGGCAAAGTGTGCCAAAATGATACCTGTTATGGTGAGTTTGTTTGATATCCTAATTCTGCTTGTCATTTAGTACCTAGAAATCCTTGGAACATATTAACTATCTTGGAGCTTAAATATAATTTTATCTTTCATACATATCCATTTCCACCACCGTCTTCTCTGATGTAGTTGTCCTCAATCATCTCAAGATAGTTATATGTTGCTACAAAGTAAAAAATATTCAAACAGTTAATCTCATAATTTCATTTAACGATCATGTGGATCACCAGGACAAGCAATTCGTCCATTTATGATCGAAATCTGCACCACATGGCCAATTAAAAGTTGAGAGCATGAACATTGCCTTTCAAATATCATGATTTTGTCTCATGGCTAAATTGTGTTAGTCATCCATTGACCCATTTGATAAAGGAACTTGGTGGAATTTTCTGAAAAGGGTAAATCAGAAAGTCTGCTGCTTCTTCCTTTCACTCAGAAACGTTTTTAAAGTTTGTATTTGAAGACAATGGTTATATGCAGTTTGCACTGAAATGCTCAATTTTGGAATGGGAGTAAGAATTTCATTCTGATCTCACCAGATAGAATGGAAAAAGGAAATGATGTCCAAAATTTCTGATCTTTTTAAAATGTGTGAAAAAATGGAGGACTTAAAGCAGAAAGTAATTTTGGGTGGATGGAGTTAGGCTATGAACTGTGATTGAATCTAATGCTACGAAAATTCATGCCCCTTATCTTTGAGAATGAACTTAGTAGTGTCAGGCACTGTAGAAGGTTTGAAATTGCTCTGTTGCTCCTTGTCTTACCTTTCTTCTCATTTGGATGCAGATCTGGGGAACTATCATCATGCAAAAGAAGTACACTGGACGTGATTATCTAATTGCCATTTCAGTGACTATTGGATGCTCAATTTTTATATTATTTCCTGTAAGAATTTTCTCAAGTCTCTATAATAATCGTATTTATTGTTACTGCAAATCAAGTATGTCCTTAGCTGATTGCAAGCAAAAATGTTTTTTACATGAAAAGAAGTTAATCACATGAATTAGATTTTGTTTTATGACTCCAGATTTTTCTGTTTCCTGGCCTTCTTTGAGATTCAGATCATTTCCCTGTTTGACTTAGGCTCATATAGGAAAGTGATCGAAGTGACCAAAGTTCCTGTTTATATTTAGGAATATCTAGTGGTAGAAGAAACATAACTACTCTTCGATAGAGAAAATGTAAGGCAACCTCTGAAATTAACATCAGTGACCATAACATCATTTTTTAATTACTTGAGAACAGGGGCAATACTATGGGCATAACCCTGTTTTCTTTCTTTCCTTTTCAAGTCTTCTTTCTCAAACATTGAACTCTATAGTCTATAAAATGAATTGGGTTAACGTTTGGTTAATGCAAAATGACTGATTTCTACAGGTGTTCTTGTGAATGCGACAAAGTGGGAGTAAATGGGAATTCGGGGTCATGTTTGATAGATTTCATTTTTTTTTTTTTTTGGAATATAAACAATAGTTTCATGCCCCTTCTAACTCTTGAAAAAACATGAAATTAGCAAACATTTTTGTCCAATCTTACCAGATGCTATTTCTTTTTTCCTCCCCACCCCCTCTCATTAGAGAACTAATTTGATGCTAACTTGAAAATATCAACGATGTCCTACATGAGATCTAAATTGATTGCAAGGATCATATGTGCTTTATCTATTCAATGTTTATGTGGTTTATGGATGCATGCTTGATGATAGTTTCACTCTTTTATCTGCAGGCAGCAGATGATATTAGTCCATACAGTAGAGGAAGGGACAGCACAGTTTGGGGTGTATCCTTGATGATTGGTTATCTTGGGTATGTCATAGTGAAGTGACTTATTTTTCTCATATAATGAAAATTTGGCTAAATTTGTTCCAATTTTAACAAAGAGACCTTACTTTAAGACATGCTTCTTACCGAATTAGGTTTAACACCCCATTTACCTGATGTGCCACTTGTTTTGTATTTAAGGTTTCTCAGAATCCACATCACTTAATTCTCTTCTTTTTACAGGTTTGATGGCTTCACAAGCACATTTCAGGATAAACTTTTCAAAGGTTATGATATGGAGATACACAATCAGATATTTTACACAACACTATGTTCTTGCATGATAAGTTTCACTGGTAAGATAAATCATCTCCATCTCAAATTCCTAGCAGTTATCTAGCTTTGCCTATTGGTTGGATCTTGATCCATTGTCATATGAGTTTTATGTAGATTAAGTTGTAACTATTTTGACAAGCCAACATATTGATATTGAAGTGATAAGGCTGAGGCCATGTTTGTTTCATTTCCCAAAAAAAAAAAAAAAAAAAAATCTTTTTACTTTCACTATTTTGAACTTAGAAAAAAGAAACAAAAAATTCTTTTACGTGTTTTTCTTTGTAAAGCAACTTAATTCCAACTTTTAAAATCTATTCTCTAACCACGTTATAATTTATGCCTTTACATGCTATCAGCTTTCCATTGTTTTAATGCTAGTGTTGTTCTACAAACTTAGAAACTCACATTGTGTCAGATAGCTATTTATAAACTCCTCCTACCTGCTTGTATTTTTTGATGGTTCCTTTCAGATCATAAACCAGTTCAAAAGACTTTGTCATTCTGAATTGTTTCTTGTTTATAATTGTGCCTCAAGAGGAATCACCTAAGCAGCCTGCCTTATTAGGGATGGAGAATTACCTCAGATGTTATGATTTGAAATGCAATGCCCTTGGCCAAAATATAAGTTAAACTGGGTTAAAAAAAAGGTGTACCAATTTAAAATGTTCATATTTACTTTTGCAAACTCATAATAGTGTTTGGTGTGTAAACGGGATCATTTCTGAACACCACCACTTATGCAGTCAGACTTGCCAGCTCAGAAGCTCTTTTTGCACAAAATTTTTGTTATTGAGCTAATGAACTTCCAGGTCTGCATGAAATTTTCCAGTGCATGAGTTGGAGATGTTTTAACACTTGCTTGTTGGCTGTTGCAACTTCTTATGTAATGATATCATTTACCTGCTTCAGAAATGAAATCGTGAACATATCGTAAATGTCCTTCAATAAAATTTACTTCTTTGATTGAGAATTTCCTTTGACTAGGTATTGAAACTTGGCGAGTCCTAACAGATATTCTGTTGTGTTTGATCTCTATGTAGGTCTAATCTTTCAAGGGCATCTCCTCCTTGCAATAGACTTTGTTTCTCGGCATAATGATTGTTTCGTCGATATCATTATTCTTTCAACTGTAAGTCATTCAACTTCATCATTCCTCTTTTCACAGAATTCGACCAGTCAGAACTCACTTCCATATATCTCTGTATCATTCCTTGTCCTTCAAACTTTTCCTTTGTACTTCTACTTCCCTCTTATCCTAGTCCTGCAAACATATGAAGTTGATTTGTCTCTCATAGCTCAGAAAACATTACACTTGGTTTGATCTTGTATTGCAGGTAGCAACGATTAGTCAATTCTTCATTTCTTACACCATCCGTAATTTTGGGGCTCTGATCTTTGCCACCATAATGACCACAAGACAGGTATAGCAGCTGTTTCAGTTTGACTTGATGCTACCAAAAAGACACATGAGGCCCTTATATATTTCTGGCTATCGTTCTTTTACAATTGCGCTGAATTGTTTTCAATGCAGTTGGTAAGCATTCTATTATCTTGCGTGTGGTTCGCTCACCCACTCAGTTCAGAACAATTCATCGGAGCAGTAAGCATATCTCGATCCCCATATCATCATTCCAGTTTCCAGACATTTTCATTCTTTTTAACTCCCTACTCGTTTTAAATTTCATCGTACAGGTCATTGTCTTTGGTTCAATATACTCAAAAAGCTACTTTAGAAGTAAACCAAGGCCATCACCATCATCATCAGAACAATCAGAAAATGAAGCTCTTAACCCACCAAGGGGTAATGTATAGTATTCCAACCACGTAGCAGAGATGTGAGATCTCGACTAATTCTAACTTTACGTTGAAAGTTGGCCGTTCCTTATTGGCTTCTAAAGCTTCATTGTCGCCCACTACTCAGACAACGGCCGGTGTGGAGTAATTTTACCTGAAACTCCCTGCCAAAATCATATGCCTATAGAATTCTCTCAAGTAACCTGCATCTGATAATGTCATACCCTCCAAAATTTTCGACAACCCGATTGTTTTACAGATAAACTTGTTTCCTATTGAGACCACAATAATGTCATAAGTTAATTTTCGAATTTTGCAAAAGCACGCTAATATAGAAGTTTTTTTGCTGAAAGTTTCCCATCGAGTATTTGCAGTTCATGATATATGGTATGTATTATTATTTGATGGAAGAAATTACAACTATACCGTTTAGCTAATGCTATGATATAGTTAAATATATTATGTTGTTTAATCCATTGAAGGACAACTATGTTGTTATATCGAAAAACAAACTATGTCGTTTGATCATATTAAATGGCCAAAAACGAATAATAATATCGTTGAATGGCCGGTAGTCGACCAGTTATCCTATTTATTGTTCAATCAAGATCCCGGACAGAAAAAATCAAACAACAACAACAACAACAATAATAATAATAATAATAATAATAATAATAATAAGTTTGTTAATTATACGAAACCAAACATAAAAATAAGTTTATCATCACTAGTGAAACTTTTCAAATAAATTGTACGAGTTACATGAAAATAACGAGAAATTATAGTACACTGTATTTTGAAATTTAAGAGAATCAACAGTTTAAGCTCAGAGAGGGGTTTGGTATGGCGCCTTTAGAAGCACTGGAGCGGGACTATCCACTCATTGATGCCAATTTCCGATTGTTTTGTGCTTCTCACGGCATTTTTACCGGTTTGTTTCTTCTTCTATTTTCTCTCTATGGTTATCCACAATGGTAAGTTAATTAATAGATTGCATGGGCAAATTATGATTTTAATTTCGTGGATTTTTCAATTTTTTTTTATTAGGTGTTGGATTGAAGATCAACAATTGAATTTCTTCATCTTAACCTTCGGTTGCCAGTTTTATTGTTCTTCCGTTGGGGGAAGAATTAGAAAGAAAGTAACGTTGTAATTTTAAGGAAGCATATATGATCATTATTTTCGGGATTTTTCAGCAGTTTTTTGCTTAGCCTGTTTTAGTCCAGATGTTGCCCTTTGCAGAAATGTAATAAGCTGCCTTTGGATGGACGGTTTTGGTTTGAGTAACAGATTTTTACCTAAGGTTCTTAAATGAATCTAATATGCAGATTCGAAATCTTAATTGTTAGAGAGAGTAAAGCTTAAGTACATGAAATTTATTGTAAAGTGTATTCAACAAGCTTAATGAATATATTGTTGTGTATTCGAAAACTTTACTGGTTTCTTATTCTTTTGTCAGTTGAAGATTTTCTTGTGCATGATCATCATGCATTAGAGGGTTTTGCTGGACATGGATATGCACCTGAAAAGTTGAAACTGGTTAGCTATTTCAACATTTTTTAAAATGAATTTGACTAATGATGCGAAACTGAGTTTTGTCTTTTTGCTCTTGGAAATAGGGAATTAAGCAAGTTTTCTCTATAATAGAGAGCGAGCATCGATCATGGCTAAATGGTCTGGAGTTATTGGAAGATGCTCAGTTGAACAAGCACACTCTATCCACAGGATCCGAAAGGTAACAAAGGTACCACTAATATATATATATATATATATATATATATATATATATATATATATATATATATATATCTGAGGTCAACAATGTGCACTTGATTGGAAACATGATAACTGACTTTCAACTAGGATTGATGTTCTTTTGCAAGGAGGCTTACGTGAGGGTCATGTAACAGAGCTAGTTGGGCCATCATCCTCTTGTAAAACTCAAGTACGATTCTATTAAAATATTAAATTAAGCCAGACTGGAGGAGATTTTGGAGATTTTGGTTATTGTCCTTTTTTTTGTTAATATGGAAAAAACAATATATAAACTTATAGCTGATGTTTTAACTAATGTAATCCATTTTCATCAGTACAAAAGTTTATCGTGTAGGTTTGCCTTAAAATTGCATCACATGTGGCAAGAAAATATTCTGGCAAGGTGATGTATTTTGACACGGGCAACTCCTTTGCACCAAAACGAGTTGCACAGTTTCTGAGTCAGTCGTCACATCCTGCCAATGCTGAGGTGAAAATACCGAATTTTCAGATAGTTATGCTTTTGGCTCTTTCTGTTGTGATTCATTTTAAAGCATTTAACTAGAAACGAGTTGGAGGGATTCATTTGGGGTCATGCCTATAGCTTGGCATGTAATAGTTGGTTGAATGTTCTGTATTGTCCACTTGTGTTTTATGTGGTTGCGAATGTGCTACTATATTAAGGTTAACAATCGTAAAAACAACAAGTAATAGCTAATTGTATAATTATGGTACGTCCATACGTTGGCATAAATAATATTAACTGTAATTGAGACTGGGTTCCCTATCATTTCTTCCAAAAGTATTTGGAGAATCTATTTATTTTGACATCTTGACATACATCTATTCCTGTGTTCCTGCAGGTGAACAAAACTGTTGAACAAGTTATGAGCAGCATAGTATGTCAATCCATATTTGACATCTTTACCCTCCTCGATATGCTCCATCAACTATTGAATAATTTGAAATCTCAGGTTTTCCATCATAAATGTGTATTCTATTTCCTACATATTAAATCATGTAGACTTACTTTAAAGGTCATTTACAAAATACTTTTATGCTAGATCAATTTCCAGGTCAGGATGGTTATCATCGACTCACTTTCGTCACTTATAGCCCCGGTTCTTGGTGGTGGTGGTGCACATGGTAAGCATACAGTAATATTCAGATTCAGATTTTGATTGCTAACGAGGACACATTGTTCAGTTATTTTGCATAAGTGCCCCATATTTTGATATCTTAGAATGCAACACATTTGCTTATTTGAATTAAAGCTGGAACACTATTTTCTTCATTAGTTTTTAGGTTGCAGGAGAGTTGAATGAGGATTTTGATCAACAATTCGACAACTTAAACTATTATATTGACTTGCTACTTGGTAGTACCTGTAAATGGTTGTCTGTTCAAATCATTTGTTGAGATGCTATCATAAAAAAATGAGTGTTCCTTGATGAATTACGTAGTTAGCTGATAATATATTGTTCGGTACGTCATATCATCCGCAAAGTAGGATGAGTTGCATGGAGTTGAGAAAAATATAATTTTTTTAGGACGGGTTTTTCATTATATCTTGCTTGTCTATGCTAGAGTAGTGCCTAATTTTTTTTGCTAAATGGGCTATTTGTACAGGACACTCCTTGATGGTTACAGCTGGATTCTTATTGAAGGAGCTTGTGCATGAGCATAACATTTCCGTTGTGGTAACTGTTGCCCTGATGCTTCTATCTTGTTTTTTCTGCACTGCAGTATTCTTCCCCTTTTCTTTGTTGCATTATTTCTTTCCAGAATTGTATATAAGTTTATAAGAATTTTCGTCCAATCCCTACTAGTGATCTGTGAAAAAATTGATATGTTTGCTTATGTATTAGATTGCAACTTAAGTGTTGAAATATTAATGGAAAATCTGATATCAGGATAAGATACATGAGAATTTAGGAAGACATATGTGCATGTCCTGCCAACTCATAGAAATAAGGAAATGATGAAAAAACTTGCTAATTTTCCCAAACATGTGGTTTCTGGTTGTGGTATCCTATGCATAAATAACCCAGGAGCAAATACAGCATGATTCCTTTTGCTTTTATTTCAATTTGACTATTACATGTCTACGCTGGGCTACTGACTATGATTTATAAGCCAGTCGATAGAAAATAAAGCACTGGTATAAAGGTTTGGTAAAGCTTTGTTATGTCTTTTATGAGAAACTCTTTCCTGTTTGATGTAGTGATGGTTCTCTTTTGGAACATCATGGCTAACATCTACAATATTCTATAACTATGCTACAACTGGCGTGTCCTTCAGGTTACCAACCATATGGTGGCCGGAGAAGCTGGTATTTCCAAGCCAGCACTGGGAGAGAGTTGGAAGAGCATTCCGCATGTTAGGCTTTTGTTATCCAGAAACCATGCAACCAATGGTAGTTGCATCACAATACTTAAACATCCATGTCTGGTATGTGTCCTAGCTTGCAGATGTACCTATTACAGGCAGAAGCTATTCATACATAAATAACTCTTTCAGTCTTTTGACAGCATCAACATTTGTAACATCTGCTTCCTTACTCTTTAACACTGACACATGAAGTAGCCTGATGTATAATAAAGGACTTAGAAGCATGAACATTATAGTCTCAAGACTTAGTAAATGTCAGTGACAAGAATAGGGACTATGCATCATGGTCAACCAAAAATTTCACGCCATGCGTGGTTAAAATTTAGGAGATCTACTTGTAGAAGAAAATTATAATCTAAAATCAGCTACAGATTCTGATCCTTAAGTTTCTTTATTTTACATCTATTCATCACAAGTTCCTTCTATAGGTAAGGAAATTGCAAATAAATGATCTAGATAGACTATATGTCCAAATCTAAGGTAATTAAGCAGTTGGGATTATGTGTTTCTACCTGAATATATTAGTTACTGGAAATACAGCCAAAGCAGCATGGCCACATAGAATTTGGGCACTGTACAGATAGTAGTCTACGTTTTCTCTCAGTTGGATTTGCCAAGGATCATTAGTCTAGAATCAGTATTTTTACATTTCAATGACCATCCTATTAAGAATATGAGCACCAAGAAAGAACTTAATGTCAATCATGCATTAATAACTTGATTAGAGAGAGAGTTTTGTAGTTATCATAAATTGAATCATAGGCATATACTCAAATTGACTATAGGTTATCATTCGAATTAATTTCATTATCTTCATCTCTAGACAATAATACACAGTACTAGTAACAAAATCAATTGTCAGAATAATAATTAAAAAAATATATTATATCGAACACCGAGACATAAATGATGAATATAAAATGATTCTTACCTTTTATGATCAAATGCATAAAAATAAAATTACATGATTATCTTTAATTCTTAAAACTTAACATGGATACCTTAGGCATGGCGAAAATTGGGTAAAACTTGACACACTTTTTATATTACAGATAGATAATGAAAGAGTCGTGCACTAGTTAATGTCATAAGTTGATGGGTAGACCTTACGTGCAAAACTATGTGTTGTATAGATATAGATTAGAACTTATGATGATCTAAGATTAAACAGTTAAGGTCAGAGTTGTATGTGTGATGAGATCAGATGAGAAAAGGCCAAATGTTCATGAAACCAGCAAGAAGCTTGGAGTTTGTGCACAAATTCCCTTGGTATAAAACACAGAATTTCTAACCAGACAAATCACTCTAATAATGGCTCGCAATTTTCACCAAAACATCGCTGAATAAACTATAGTGCTTCATTCATAATTCATATCTCCTTAACAAAATACCAAAACTAGAACTTTGTGGGGTGATCACCTAGCTTTGACTCGTGGACTCTTCTAGTGGTCCTTTTTCTGCATCTATAAAAACCTACAGAATTCTTCTCCTATGTTTAAAATGTTCCAGATTGTTGTTTGTCTGTTTATTAATCAGTCGTCTGTGTCTTCACATTCATTCCACTGCTATGTTTTCAGATTCAATTTTGTTTCATACACTGTTTAAAATATACAAGGCATGCAATGCTCACTTTCTCAGCATAGTCTTTATTTCCTTTATGATCCTCTCTAACTTGGTCCTTTCCATCAGAATTTCCCTCTTCTGTTCCCTGGAAAATTTCTGTATTCAATTTAAAAGACGTTAATCATGTCAAAAACCATGAAAATTGTGTTTTTTTTTTTTTTTTGTTTCTCATCCTCAGGCTACTGGAAAGAGCACGGACTTCATGGTTACATGAGCTGTTTTCTGATTACAAGAGTTTGCAAAAGCAAATAAGGTCTCTTTTCAGGAAACTGTAGATATTTTTTTTTAGTCTACTTGAGGATCTTGTCTTTGTATTTTTGCTTATAGTAGGTTTTGATTGAACATGAGAACAAGATTTGATAGTGAGATGAAAACTAGTTTTTCAGTGAAGAAACCAGAAAAGTCGAAGTAATGAAACTCGGACGTGTGAGTTCAGTATGCAAATCAAAAAAATTCTTTCACTAAAAGCTTTTTTAACTTCAACTTGTGTGAGATGATCAAATTTTATTATAAATTCGTAGTTCAAGTTTTGAGAAAAACCATTTGAGCGGTTTTGGCAGAAAATAATTGACAGGATTACAGATTAGATGGAATTCTAAAGAAAATTACAATATTACAAGTATTTGTTTTACTTTTTAATTTTTTGAGGTGACTTAACAGTTTTTTTTAATGGGTTATGTACATGTAAAATCAAGCAACTCTTCTTATCGAAGTGAAGTCGCTCGTATTTTATATACACATACATTGAGGCCAAAAAGAAAAAAATTGATAACCATCGTGATTCTTAAAAGTATTTAATTTTCTGCTTCACAATATGAATTATAGAGTGACTATCTGTACCACAAAAATTATTTTGTACGCCACAATGATATATGTATATATAGACTAAACTACATTTATCCCCTTTATGAAATCACAAAAATACCTTTATATAATCATACAACATATAGAAAATGTTCTACAAATGATCCAAGGACAAAATATTCTATTAGGGCTCGTTTGTTTTGAGTGATGAGTTTGATAAGATTGATAAGATTTGTGGGATTGTACCGTTCATCAAAGACAAAAATGATGTTAGTTGAGTGTTTGGTATGTATATTTGTATTAGGTTTGAGTTAAATTATGTGTTTGCTTTGAATGATTATAAGCTTGTTAAAATGAGATTATTTATAAAAACTTGTTTGGTATATTGGTTAAGGATGATAAAAAAAAAATTATAATTACTAAACTACCCTTACATTTTTTTTTTCTTTTTATAATTTATTTTTCCAAGCATTTTCTTTTGTTTCTTATTTTGTTTTTTTTATTTTAATTGTTATTATATTTCACAATTAATCTATCAGATATTAATATTTAAGGTACTTTAATTATATTTAATTTAAAAATATTATATAAAAATTTATAAGATTAACTACACAGATCATACATATTACATGCAATAATTAAAATTTGAGATATGTTTTTACTATAATAAAATAAATCTAAACATACAATATTTTTCGTAGTAAACCGAATGACTGTAAAATAAAATTATTAATAAAATTAAATTTTAAAAAATGTTCATAAAATAAAAACAAAGAAACAATATTTTCCTAATTGATAAAATAAATGTTAAAAAATTACTAATAAAACTAAAGCACAATTTATAAAAAAAAATGATCCACAATTATGAGGATATATTGGTAATTTCAAATCTTTTACTATTTGTGCTAATTTAATCCACTAAAAATGGTGAGTTTATAAACCCACCTATAAACTCACTCAATTTCACACAAAAACCCGGATCCAATAAACAAACCCACACTTAAACCCCGGACCCAATAAACACACCAATTTTCAAATCCATAAAGCAAACATGGGTTTAGGTTGGTTAAAAATCTTAAACCAACCTAAACTCATGAAGCAAATGAGCCCTTAGGGTATGTTTATTTTGGGTTTCACAAGTTCGGATTTGGGATTTTAAAATCTCAAATCCTTGTTTGTTCAAGGATTTTGTCAAGAATTATTAAATTTACCAAAAACCTATTTTATTACCTTACATCAAACTATTATGACATGATTGGTATGATGGAATGAGTTGGAAATTAAATCATTATTCCTACCTTCATTCTCATTCCTTTGATTGATATGATTTATAAGTGGGAATCACCATTCCTTTAGGAATTGTCATTACCATGGATGAGGGAATGATCATTCCTTCCTACCCCCATGGTATTATGTATTCCTCACCCACAAATGAATGAATTATATTTATTAATTTGATTATGTATCATTATTTAATTTATTTTTTTACAAATTGACTTCCCAAAATTAATTTATTATATAAAATTGTATAATAATATAAAATAATTTATAAAAAAATATAATATATAAATTTAATATAAAATAAAAAAAATGAAAATATCAAATAAATAATAAAATTAAGTAGATAAATAGAATAAAAATAAAAAATGAATATAAATTTTTAAAAAATATAGAGATAATATGAATATAATATTAGTACAAATAAGTGTAGTCTAGTTTATATAAAAATATATAAATAAATTATAACTAATTAAAATATTTTTAAATAATATAAAGTATTATTTTAATAGCACAAAATCATATAAAATAATTAATAAAATTATCATAAAAATAATATAATTAACTACTATAAGAATATATAAATAATAAAAAATTAATATATTAATAATAAAATAAAAAATAAAATAAAAAATAAAATATCTAAGTATGATATACCTTAATATTAATACTAATTGTGAGCACAGTTCAGTACAAGTTGAGGATAAGATAATTTCTGAAATTGCTTCAAAGTTCAGAGATTTTTGGAAAATTGTAAAAAATATCTCCAAACTTGCTCTGTCACATCGGTTCGGTTCCTTCAAAGATTCAGGTATTACGGATCTGATCAATTCGGATTTTGGAAATTAAGAACTTTATAATATAAAATAAATATTTGTTCAAACAAGTCATAAACTAATAAAATAAATTGGATAATTTAATAAAGTGGTCGTCTTTTTTCGAAAATAATAAATTACATTCAAGTTTTTTTCAAATTTTATTTTTCAAAAACTTTTTAATCTACATCTCATAAATGGTCATTAAAAATTATTCATTTTAAAAGTGAAATAAATATACATTTAATAGTAAAATTTATAGTAAAATTTGAAGGTAGGTATAACCTATAATTAGTGCAATGATTAATTTTTTATAATTTTTTAATTAATTAAATATATCATATTATTTAAATTAAATGGAATAAGAATATTAAAATAAAATTATAGTGAATGATAATTTGATCAAATAAAAATTGATTTAATGTTTTATTTGTAGTTATCAATTATGAAATATAATTATAATGATTATTTCATTCATTTTCTATTCCTCTGCGATACCAATCATAAGAATAAATATTTTAATACCATTCCATTCTTATCACCATTCCATTCTTAAATTCATTCCATTCTCATCACCATTCCATTCTTAAATTCATTCCATTCACATCTTATTCCATTCCACCATACCAATCATGCTATTATAACCTATCAACATAACAAATTAATCATTACCATTACATCAACTAACAATATAATATTACATATATATACTTTTTCCAACATTAATTTGACATTTACAATAATAATCATACCTATAAAATCTCATAATAAACACAGATTTTAAATATTCACCAAAAATATGAGACAATTATGATCATTTGTGCTAGTTTATTGAACAAAATGTTATATCCACTAAACACTTATCTAACACAAGCACAATGTGGAACATAACTTGAGAATTTCATGCTGTTTTTTTTCTTCATATATCAGAAAATTTGGGAAGCCAATAATATAAATAATAGCTTGAGCTTCCCTGTTCAAATTCCTTTTTCCCTTTTTCTTCTATCCTCCTTGAATTGTTGCCATTAATATCCATGATAAACTGTCGATTGAAGCTGTCCAAGCTCAGACTACAATATCAGCTTGCAACATGTATCGCATCTACTCATCTCCATACCAATGCTCGTAGCAATCGCAGAAAACCAGGGCCTCACAAACTCACCAGAAACCAACGTCGACCACCCATCCCGTTTCTTGAACATCTCAAACAATGCAAGAACGCCGACGAATTTCTCTCCATTTTCAAGCATTTCCATGATATGGGATACAAGCACGACTACCCTTCTTACTGTTCTCTCATCTATAAGCTTGCCCGCGCTAGAAAATTCGAGGACGTCGAGTCCGTTTTGAATTTCCTCCAAACCCATGATATCAAATGCGAGGAAGCACTGTTTATTGGACTGATTCGCCATTACGGGAAGACCGGTTTGGTTGATAAAGCCCTTGAGGTTTTCCGCGAGATGGGAAAGTCGTTCAACTGTGTGCGATCGAAGCAGTCTTTTAACACGATTCTGAATGTTTTAGTGGACAATGAGCGGGCTTCTGATGCAATTGTGTTGTTTGAGGAGGGTCGTAAGATGGGATTCAGGTTGAATTCTGTTTCGTTCAATATCATGATCAAAATGTGGTTGAAGAATGGGGACTGGCAGCAGGCAAGGAAAGTGTTCGATGAAATGCTTGAGAGAGAGTTGGAACCCACTGTAGTAACCTACAATTCACTGATTGGCTTTTTGTGTAAAAGAGGTGAGGTTGATGAGGCCAGAAGATTGTTTGAGGATATGAAGACAAAAGGGAAGCGAGGAAATGCAGTCACTTATGCTTTGTTAATGGAAGGTTTATGTGGTTCTGGAAGGTTCAATGAAGCCAAGAAACTGATGTTTGATATGGAGTACCATGGGTGCAATACAGAGCTTGTAAATTACGGAGTTTTGATGACTGATCTTGCCAAGAGAGGTTTAATTGATGAAGCAAAAGGCTTACTCATCGAGATGAAGAAAAGGCGGGTAAAACCAGATGTGGTTATGTATAATATCTTGATTGGTTATTATTGCAAAGAAGGTGCAGTTTCAGAGGGGTATAAATTATTGGTGGATATGAATGTTAAAGGCTGTGAGCCTAATGCTGCTACTTACAGAATGGTGGTCGATGGATTCTGCAAAGTCGAGGATTTCATGGGAGGTTTAAAGGTTTTGAATGCAATGCTTCATAGTAATCACCATCCACGTATTGAAACCTTCCGTGCCCTGTGTGTTGGCTTGTTGAGGAACGGGAAAATAGACGATGGGTGCTTTATTTTGGAGGAAATGAAGAAGAGGAAGCTGAGTTTGGATTTGGACTCATGGGAGATTCTTGCTAGAGAATACTGTGAGGATGATGATAAACTTGTTATAGGTTGTTTGGATGATGTTATTTGTGCTGTTTGATGTGTTTCTATTGATTTAAATAAGGGATTCTTGAATACCTACAACTCTTACATGAAATTGAAGCTATTACCTGAATTGCAATGAGTACTTTTTGAAGTGTTTCTCGTTTTCTGCAAATTTTAAGCAAGAAATTTGTAGCATGTGTTATTTCCCCTTTGTAATACAATTTGGTTTGGTTAAATTAATCAAAACATTACTTTGATTAGTTGTATTATTGCCCCATTACCACCCAAACCACAGCAAAGACATGCACCTAATCCATTTCATCAACTCCACAACCAAATTATTCTTCATCATCACTACTTAATCCATATACCCATGTCTATATAATCTCACTCTCAAGACTTACATTCAACAACTCATCCAACACTAAAATCAAATTCAGTGAGGAAACTGAAATTTCTTCAATCAATCATGGCTTTTCAGCTCAAGAGCATGATATCCCTTCTCATTCTTGGCTTCATAATCTCCTCCGCCACCTCCGCCCGAATCCTCTACGAGGATGCCGCCCCCACCGGCCCCCCCTCCGTACTTCCCGGAGCCACCACCCCCATCACCACGACGCCTGGCGGCGTAACTGGCGGCGGTGCCGTTGTGGGCAACCCAGACGACCACTCCCTCACCTTCTTCATGCACGATATACTCGGCGGCAGCCGCCCCTCAGCCATCGCCGTGACCGGAATCGTAGCAAACCCGTCCGTCGGAGGGCAGGTCCCGTTTGCGAAGCCAAACGGCGCCGTGCTGCCGGTGAACAACGGCGTCCCGACCAACAACGCTAACGGCGGAATCGTGAACAACAACAACATCCCCTTCCTGACAGGGCTGAGCGGGTTCACATCCAGCTTCGGACAGAACAACAACGGCAACAACAACAACAACAACAACATCATAGGCGGGACTCCAGGGTTCCCAGTCCTGAACAGCGCCCAGTTCCCGTCGGGGACGACCCTGCAGAAGCTGATGTTCGGAACAATGACGGTGTTCGACGACGAGGTGACGGAGGGGCACGACCTGGGGTCGGGGTTGGTGGGGAAGGCGCAGGGGTTCTACATATCGAGCTCGGAAGATGGGACGAGCCAGACAATGGCGTTCACAGTGATGTTCACAGAAGGGAGCTATGGGGACAGCCTGAGCTTCTTCGGCGTTCATCGGACGGGGGTGGCGGAGTCGCATCTGGCGATAATGGGGGGGACAGGGAAGTATGTGAATGGCAAGGGCTTTGCTAGGGTGAAGACATTCCCAGGGAACCAGCATGACACTGATGGGATGGAGACCTTAATGGAGATCTCTGTTTATCTTGCTTACTAGTCTTTCTCTTTCTTTCTTCTTCTTCTTCTTCTGCTTCTTCTTCTGCTTCTTTTTATGTGTGATTATTGTGAATTCGAATTTGTAAGAGAATCTTGGAGTTGGGTGTTATACTTGTAAACCACATTTCGAATCTTATTCATCATTATTCATTACTCATCATGATATAGCGTACAGTAATATATTAATATATAAAATATATTTTAAAAAGAAAAATGTTGAGTGCATGTCACCAAGTAATTTGATCTGCAAACAACAATGTTAATCAGGTAATCAGGTAAAAATAAAATCTCTTCTAAACTTAAATTTAAAGATGTTTTTAGCTCTATATATTTCAAAAGCTCGTAAGTATGGAATCTTATGTAAATCCAAGTAATTTAATAATTAATTAGTAGTATTTTTTTTAAGTATAAAAGTTAAAAAACCTTTTGTTTTTCAAACCCTTCCTAAAAATCTACATGCTCATATTCTTCTAAATTATTAATCTATCAATTAAATAATACCAAATTTAGTCGATCAATTATATTGAAACTTTTCATAAATACTAAAAATTGACACGCTTGAGATTAAAGAAGAAACAAAGTTTAGTGAAGCCCAATAAGTAAGTTTGAATCCGTACCTTACTGGGCCCCCAATGGCAAAAGCCCAAAAAGTAATTGGAAGGGAGAAGAGCTTCTACTTCCCACATCGGAACCTTTGAGCTCAAACAATGGTTTATGTATGGAGGCATAGTGCAAGTAGTATGTCCCTTCGGGGACATCCGATAAAATTGGAACGATACAGAGAAGATTAGCATGGCCCCTGCGCAAGGATGACACGCATAAATCGAGAAATGGTCCAAATTTTTTTTCCCCCAATTTCCTTTTTTTTTAGGTTTAGGGTTTCCCCCAATTTCCTTTTTTTTTTTAGGTTTATGGTTTCTTCTCCGCAACAGTGGATATGCTGAATTCAGTATCAATGTTTCGGTATTTTTCAATTTCCTAAGCTTTGGCTGCTCAGTATCTCATTATTCAAGTCCAAGCTATTAGGTAAATTTGAAAATATTGGATGGTGATTAATCTGTTCCTCCAAGAAGCGGCAATAATTTCCAAAGCCATTATGAGAGCCAATTATTCTTCATTTGTCTTTTCTTGGTAAAACTGCACTTTGGCTTTCTTTAAGAACTTGTCTGCATTAGTTTCTGGTAATATAAACACATTTCTGAATGTGTGCTGAAAGTTTTTCAAAGTTTAAAAGCACATATGTCGAAACAAATCCATTGCTCTTTGTATACTTAATTGATTATATTGATCTTGAATTATGGAATGTGAGGAGCAATGACACTTTGTCTTTATTAAGCATGAAAAACCAACCTAGAATCTGAGTAGATGTAGTGACTCTGAAGCCTAGTATCTTTGGTATAGTTGTTGTCTCTGTCTCTTTAGTTATATGCAAGTATGCCATCTATGTTTTGGGATTCAGTGTATGTAGAAAGCCAATCTTCACTTGTTTTATATGGGAGATTGTAGAGATGAATGAAGAAGATGATGAGTTGAAGTTTGAGCATATTCTGTGGCCACTTGATCACTGAATTATGAATATACATACATCTGATCAAACTATAATGCATTTCAGAAATCCTTCATCATGAACATGTGTGCTCTGCTATAATGGTGAGAGATAACTATTGCAAAGTCTATTCTTTTCAATTTCCTGCAGCATATAAATGAGAGCATGCAGAACTTCGCCATGATATTTTGTGATCTCTTAGGCTGAATTTGGATGGGAGGATCTGAGCAAAGATTTCAAATCCATTGATGGTGTATTTGAATTCCATTTTTTTTTTTGGTGTATTTTTTGGAGGTGTTGATAGTCTTGTTCTAAAGTAAAATAGGACAAATATGCAAAAATACACCTAACGTTGTTGTTGAAGAGTGAATTTGTCATCAATCTTTATTTAAGTGTGGATATACTCTTAAAACTTGAATTTGAGAGCAAATTGGCTCTATTCTTCTATCTATGATATTTTTATTCACATTGTTTTATTATATATATTTTTTAATATATATTATATTATGTAAAATAGTTGATCATTTATATTGAAATATTATAAATTATTTTTAAACTTATCGATGAATTTTACTAACGGAAAGAAATTTGAGATCAAATAGATCTACATTTTATAATAATGACAAATATTACATTTTCACTTAATAGTATATATATAAATGAAAATAATAATATTTTATTTCAAAATCCCAATATTTTCCTTTAGAAGAATAATAATATATGAGATTTTGATTTTTAAAATTAATTAATTCAGTATAAAATCTAAAAACATAATTTACGAAAAACTAAATATAACCTTTTTATCAAGATAAAAATAATTTTTTAAAATTTGAAATCGATTTGGGATTAAAAATGTTTCAATACAAAAAATTATTATTTAATATAATATAAAAAAAATGTGTAAGAATAATGTAAAATGAATAAAAAAAACATTTTGACAAAGTTTTATCATAAGATAAACATTAGAGTATTTACACCAACGATTTAGAGCATTCACAATGGCCTTCACTAAATTAGTACAGAAACAATATTCAGTAGTTTGTATTAAATTTTATATTTAAAATAAATATTTCATAATAATTTTAATTATTAATTTATTTAATTATATTTTAAAAAATTTATTATAAGTTGCACACATAAATATTATTCAATATAGTTTTTACCTTTTATATTGAAATTTATAAATAAAAAATCATATGATTAATTGAATGAAACTTAATGGAAAATGAAAACAAAAATAATACTTATTTTTGTTGAAAGAGAAAATAAATGTTATATAGTGATAATTTCTAATTTTCTGAATTAGAATATTCTTCCCACAAATGATCAATTAATGGATTTTAGAGTGTAAAATGAGCATATGCATCTTTAATTTATCTAAATCGACTAAAAAAATATTGAAAATGAGTAGATTCATTCTCAGCAAATTCGATATCCGGAGGTGACACTTTCAAGTTTTCTTCAATTGGAGTATTGTGGTCTCGCTCATCCTCTAATATCATATTATGCATGCATTATTGGTATCTTGTAAATCATTTTTCAATCAAAAGCGTGTTGGATTCGTCACAATTGCAAATCTGCTTTGAAGAACTTCAAATGCACGTTTCATATACTTTCTACATGCTTCTTATTTCACGAATTATTGTTTTTTAGGATCATTTGGTGAATGAATAGTTTGCATAAGACTCGTTCATTTGGAATAAATCAGTTAAATAATATTTCATATTGTATTCCTTTCCTTAAATGACATGATATGCCCGAGGAGCAAAACCTCTAATTTTACTCTAACAAAATTAGAGAAAAGATGAAATGTTTACAAGATAATTTAAGATAGATTAATGTTATCATACTAACTCAATCAAATTTAGAAAATATATTATATTACCTTTCACTATGGCATTTCTGAACTATTTCTTAGATAATAAGTTTAAAGATTTTTTTTTATTAACGACATCAATATTGATGATAGTGATAATATTGATACCAGTGATGATATCAATCATAAACATATCTTTCTCTTACATGTTCTAAATGCGTTTAGCCTCGTTCATCTTCGGCGGAAGAACGCTAGATCAGTGAGCTATCATTGGGATGTTGATATGGGTGAATTACCCTATTTTGCTAATTTAAATTGGGCCGTGATGATCCTAACCCAATTATATTGGGTTAATATTGATTTAGTGGGCCGAAAAAATATCACTAAAGGTAAAGCCCAATAGAGGCGGAGCCCAAGTGGATGCATAAATACATTAGGGTTTTCTATCTTAAGCCGCGGCATTTCTCTCGTTTCTGGTCATCCGCCAACCCCCAAACCCTACACTCCGTCACGAGAGGAAGAAGAAACTCCAAATGGGTATGAAATTCATCTCTTCGAATCTAACAAATTCATCTTATGTCAAATTATGTATATACTGAGAACTGTTGGATTTTCCTAATTTATTTTCACGATTTTCAGCGAGGATTAAGGTACATGAGCTTAGGCAAAAGAACAAGCCGGAGCTACTGGCACAGCTGAAGGATCTGAAGGCAGAGCTTGCGTTGCTGCGTGTGGCGAAGGTTACCGGCGGCGCGCCGAACAAGCTGTCGAAGATTAAGGTCGTGAGGCTGTCGATTGCTCAGGTTCTCACAGTCATTTCTCAGAAGCAAAAAGCCGCTCTCAGAGAAGTGTACAAGAACAAGAAGTATTTGCCTCTCGATCTCCGCCCTAAGAAGACTCGCGCTATCCGTCGCCGCCTCACCAAGCACCAGGTATTTTACTTTTTCTGCAGTTTCTTGTTCAAATTATTGCCATTATTTGGATTTTTTATTTTCTTATATTGTGTGAATTCCAGCTTAGTGTGAAGTGAAGAGTGTTTGGTGATTTAATACTTGATTATGAACTATCATACTTGTTATGCCATACACTAGCATCTGAACTTTGGCGTACTACTGATATCAACTTTATTTGTTACTAATTTATCTGATAAACTTATTACTGAGTAGCTGTAATTTTTCGGTGGTAATGGCTCCTTCAGACTATGATTTTTCATTGGAAATCCTTATTGGCTTCATTGATGATTTTGCTTCTGAAATACTATTTGTCTCATATAATGCTATACATACTAAATCGAATGAGTATTGTGTTCAGTTCTTTTAATAAATTATTTCCTAACAAATATATATATGGCTGGTTTGTTTTGTCCTTTCCTGAAATGTTTCCTCATGTTTGCTATCTTCTGTTAATTATGAATAGCTTATAGCCAACTTATTTTCGTTTCAATTACTCTTTTGGGGGTATCTGCTAATTGCGATTGTACACTGAGAAAATTAATCAAGAAGAAGGCGAATTATGGGATGCTATAGTTTTCATTTTTCCGATATTTTAAATCTTGAAATTGTAGTATCAGTTTCCTCACATCTGTTGAAACTGTAATCTTGGTTATCTGTATTACTCCAAAACTATTTCTTGTACTATAAGTTCTCTGTATGGTTACCCAGTTTTTTCTTATTACAATTGAACTTACAACTTGCTAACTTTTCTTGGTTGTGGTTCTTGTTTCAGGCATCTTTGAAGACAGAAAAGCAGAAGAAGAAAGAGATGTATTTCCCTCTGAGAAAGTATGCCATCAAGGTTTAAGTTTTCTTGTGTTTGAAACAATTTTGTTTCTCTTATCTGATCGTGAACATTATCGATACTTCGTTGTTATGAACTATTGAGATTTGCATTTAGTTCTACTGTGTTATCCAGACATGAAGTTTGAGTACACTATTGTTTTACATATTTTGCATTTGGAATCATCATTCATTCTAACAGGGTCATGGTTGATTGATTAACCCATTGCCTATTATGTTCTATTCATACTGTTTTTTCAAAGTATATTACTTGCTACGTTCTATACTTAACCATAACTGCGCTCTAGGCCTTGGATACCAATGGATGGGTGATTTATCTTTCCATATTTAAACTATAGTTTAAATTTATCTGTTTATTTGTTAAAAATAATCAAAACTGTGTGATCTTCATCATTTTCTTTATTTATCAACGATCTCCTAACTTCATAAATAAAACAAGAAGTACATGGTTACAGGATATTGCAAAAGTAAATCCCAACAAAAGTTCCACATGAAAAAGAGGGAAGCAAAGTAAGTAATAAGATTATGAGGGTGATAATTCTCAAAAAGACATTCGAGGATAAAAATTCTCATTTTCAGCGATCATTACTATGAGATAGATTGCATTTGAGTATATAATAAAATTAAAATAAAAAGATTGATTTTTGAAAAATAATTACGAGATATTGAATGTATCCTGCTTCATTGGATGAATCGCTCCAGATTGTTCTCGATACGCACTTAGTTCTTATTCAATAACAAAACTATAAACAAATTAATAAATACTATACGTGATAATCAGTTCGAAAAACAGTAAGTTTACAAGGGCACAACAGTAAAACGATAACAACGATAAGAGTAGTGAAGCATGAAACTTGGTGATGCTGCTAAGAGTGAGTCTTGAGTATATTTGTTTCATGGATTTCATTTTATGAGATGGAACGGATCGAGTTGGACATATGAACATGGGCTTTATTTTATGAAAAGGAACGGATTGAGTCGGACATAAGAAATTATGTAATACTTTTGTCTGTATTAAGTAAAAAAATTTATTTATTAGGTAATATTTTGTATTATATTATATAATATATGTATATAAGATAAAAGTATACTTGATATATAGAAAAATGTTACCAAATATATATAAAAGTATTATATGTTACACAACTCACAAAAGTATTACTTGATAGAAAAATATTATCTAATGTACAATAAAAAATTGCATGTTGCACGACTCACGTGCGTGAGAGAAAATCATGAGGGGAGCTAGGATCTGTGCATTGATCAAAAAACCTAACCTAAATTTATTCGAGTCATGTATCGTATAATATAAAAATATTATCTTATATACATAAAAATATTACATATTTTTTTATAGTTTATAATACAAAAGTATTATATAATATATGAAAAAATATTACCTAATATATTTGATCCAATTCAATTCGTGTCATGAAATCAAATTTGTGAAACGGTATCACCCAAACTCCACCCAAACTCTCGTAAATGGCTCGTTTAATACGACTGAAAAATTAATCATTACATAAAAGAGGTGTTGATAAATGCCACAAACAATTAATTTTCCTACACCGATGGTATTAAAGAGGAGATTGAGCCTTGGTGAATTGAGACAGTTATATTAATAATAGCACCAATTGTGCGATTAGAAAATCAATTCATTCTTACTTGGGCCGGGCTTCAACCCAAATAAACAATTTGCAAACACTGCTCTTATTTCTCTCTCTCTCTGTCTCTCATTTCGAAGGAGGAGGCAATGCATGAGTCTGATCGAATGGGCTAGTTGAATAGCTGGTAAATAAGAGTGAATTGATTACTTGAACAAGTGGCCCAATGGACTTGATGGATCTGGGCCGAATTGGCTTGTGGGGCTTGGGTGGCCTCTTTGCCTGGTATTGAATTTTTTTCCTTCTAATTTTAACATAAATTAATTTATTAAAATCATTAATCAATAAACCTTCAAAATTATTGACAGTTTTGTTTTTTCACAAAATTCTGAATTGATTTATGAGAAAGAGTTCATTCACTTCGCAATTTAGACAATAATAGATAATTAGGGACATGGACTCATTTGAGCCGTTGATCCCAAACATCTTATTATTCCTACGTGTAGAACATTTTCTACACGTTCTCATTTCCTTTAAATGAGCAATAATTAGACTGATTTATTAGCCTCCATTGACCTAACTAAGGTGGAATTCAATTGCAATTATGTAGGTCCGATGAGAGGATGAGCCAACCCGACCATACTTGGGTTGGATAGTCCGAATTGCCAGTTCTAGCTATGGTATATCCATTAGGTCATATATATATATATATATATATATATATATATATATATTTTAACAAATATCAAGTATTTCAGCTGGATTTTAAAGAGGACAAACCTCTATTCTAAGTAAATAAAAAATGTGGAACATTTGTAGTGGATTATGTCGATTCTTGGTACAAGAGAATACAAACACCTCTAATCAGCTAACTAATTAATTAAAAAGAGCAATAATACATTACATTATTTTATGTCATATCAGAGTAAATATGGCGACTAAAGATCTAAGAAAATAAATGTTAGTTGGATATGATATGAATAGCAAACAATATTATAAACTTATCAACGAGACATATTAATCAAGAAACTAATTAATTATATGGAATGTGGAGACATATCATGAGAAGCAGCAATCATCCATGTGAGTATTATAAGTTTGGTCACATTTCTGCTAATAACAACAGATCACTATCTGGTTGCCAATTAATATGACGGATGGCCAATATATTTAATTTAATGTGCAAAACACAACATTTCTTTATATATATATATATATATATATATATATATATATATCTATTATTATTATTGTTTTATTATACGGCTATAAAAGTACCACTAATTTTATGTTATGTCCAACTTTCCTAATGCATTTGATTAATCCTACTCATATAATTTAATTCAATTAAAACTTATTAGTACTGTTTTCAAATTCAGTTATGACTCTAATTTAATAATCTAATCAACAAAAAAATTAATTGACCTCCACTTACAATATATGTAATCTAGTATATATACATAAATTTAATCCCACTTTATGAGTTTTTTTAATGGATACAAACTCTCCATTACAAGTAATTTGTTTTAGATTATTAAAATTTGGGTCGAGTATGAGTTAGAAAACGCAAATGTTAGGTTTTATATTATCACTATATTGTCTCACGCGGACACACATAAATTGACAATAGCATTTGTTTTTACATTCTTGTATTTATGCACTGAATATATCCGTTCAGTACCACGAATTCTAATTATTGCATTTATCATCACAATTATTAAATGCATATCAAAGTCACAACATAAAATAAAATCTACTAATCATTTGAGTTGAAATTATTAAAATTTTATAGGCAATTATTTATAGAAGCTATTTACTGAGAAAATAATTTAAAAACTGCCTACAATATTCTTTAACCTTTTCATTTACTACTACAATTTTATAAATACTCATTAGAATTGATATTATACATATAATTAATAATAGATCAATATTTTATAGATTTTCTTACTTCTATATATTAATGTCTAAGTATACATTTAGCATTATAAATAGGGGTGCTAATCATCAAGGCTATTCGATAGGTGTCTTTGGCTGAATCTCTATTAGCGTAGTTCGATCCAACTTATTTAGTAAATGTCTACGGTTATATGCATTAAGCATTATTAATAGGTGTGGGAGTCATCTAGGCAATTCAATAAGGGTTTTTGGTCCAACCTATTATTGGTCTAATTCGATCTCACCTATTTACTAAATGAGTTAAATTAAAACTTTTTATTAAGTCTATTTATGTAAATAGATTATGTCTGAACATTAAAATTTGTTTAACAAGCCGACCTCTTTATAGTATATATATGAGAATATACAATATATTTATATCTTTTATGGTCTGTATATATTTGTAGCCTAATTAATATATATTTTTATATTTTATATTGTTTTAAAGTTTCTTGATGTAATTCTCTAAACTTATATTCAAGTTTATTTTTTGAAAAAAAAAAAGTTATCTTACAAGACAATTTAATAGGCTTTTAAAAGATTTTTAAGACATACTTTTCCACAAAACAAGTCAAATTCAGCTAAAAATAAAACATTTCATATACAATAGGCCATGTTTAGATCTAATATTTAAAATTTAGGTTTTAGGCCGAGCACTAAGAAGTCAACCAGATCTAACCTATTCCCACCTCTAATTATCAATTTGATTTATTCACTTGAATGCAACGTTTAATTAGTTCTCTCTCTTGCTCTTTATATTCCAGCATAACTATTTTTTTTCATAATCTCAGTAGAGATTTGAGGCAAGGTTAATTATCCTAGAATTAAGGCAAAAAACTACATGATTAATCAAAAACAATCCTAGATTTGATTAGTATGAGAGCGAAATTAATCAGTGAAACAATTGGAAAGAAAAAAGGGCAATATATAAATAATCCTTTCCTCTTGAATTGCAAATCAATTTTCTTTCTTTTTAACAAACATCGATCCCTTGAAGTGAATAGTAGTTTTTAGTAGACAAAATTAGCAAATACAGAAAGTTTTTGGGGTAACTTAGTGCAATTAAACCAAAGGTAGAGCAACATGGATACCCCACATTTGTATCTGATGCCATTCAAAGTTGTAAACAACATTATCATCAATTAAGAGCAAAACAAAAATTTTATCAAAATATTGGTAAAATATCGATAAATATCGATATCGATTTTGATATTGGTGACTCCATCGTATAAATGATAGGAAAATAGGTGAAATATCGATAAATATCAGTAAACTATCGGTATCAATTTCAATATTAATGATTTTATAATACAAATTATAGGAATATCGGTGAAATATTAGAAAATATCGGTAAATAGGGTGGAATATCGGGAAAATATCTGTGAAAAATATAGATAAGTATGATGTATCAATATTTCTATTAATACCTATATTTCCGTAAAATTAAGATACCGATATTTTTATCAAGATAAAAATTTTTATTGTTGATTACGAGTTGATATATTTGAGATAGGCATCTCTGGCCTTGACTTGGACCCAGATTGCAGACAACCTACAAGTTGCAGTACAGGTTGAGTACACTATATATATATATATATATATATATATATATATATATATGCAGTACAGGTTGAGTACACTATATATATATATTAAGAGTAGTGTTTGTGTGCATTAGGTGCATGAGTCATGATTCATATAATTGGATACACGGGTCGGGTCGGGTCCGGTTTAACCCGGATCCGCGCCCTTTTTTTTTTTTAAAATTTATGTCATAACCGTAATAATATAATCTTTATGTTGTAATAGTGTAACCTTTATGTACATATTTCTTAACCTTTTCAGTGCATGACTTATACTTTTTTCACTATAAAAATTCATGTAATATAGTCCAAACTTTTATGTTGTAATAATATAACTTTTATGTTGTAATAGTATAGCCTTTGTGTACAGATTTCATAACATTTTCAATAAATAACTTATAGTTTTTTTACTATAAAAATTCAATATAGCCGAAACCTTTATGTTGTAATGATATAACATTTATGTTGTAATTCAAAAGGTTATGTGCTGCAAAAGGTTATGTGCATATAAGTAAAAAGTTATAAGAATATAACTAAAAGGTTAAGTTCGCTAAATTAAAAGGTTATGTCAATATATAGCAGAATTAAAATTCGAGTTAGGGTTTGGGCGCGTGAGGAGCGTGACGCGCGTGAAAGTTACTTTCGGATCGGGTTGACCCGATTACACGAATTTAGGATCCGTACATTTGGTGTATAGAAATAATTGTGATATATTAATTTCTCATATTTTCATCTTATACGACACCGTACAATTGAGCATTTTACCGAGTATAACCTTATAATAAATGAGCTTTGTTGCAACTTACTCAAAAGTAGGTTAATTTGTGACCACTTGTGTATTTATGAACCCATTTAAACTCATGCAAAACACTGGGTCGGAGTCAAGTCCCATCCTTGTCTGCAATTCAAAGTGCCTTGTAAATAACATAAAGACAAATATTTATTAACGTCATCTTTACGTATAAAATCATGACTTTTATCTACAAGGCTGAAAGATGAATTTTTTTAATCAAATTTTCATCTAAAATATGTTCCTTTTATATTTGATCTGATCGTAATTAAATGTCATCCAGGTTATTAGATAAATATATTTTTAACTAATCAAAAAATTTAAAATATAAAATAGAAAACAGAATCAAATTAATTTCATAAAAAATCATGTCAAATTCGTAAATTTTAGTTAAATGAATATTATAATTGAGATTTTTTGGAAATAAATTTGAATATAAATTTAAAACGACAATTAATAAAATCTGATGAACAAATCTTTAAGTAGATTAAATGATATTTTTTCTAAAAAGAAATTGACTAAAAAAACATATCTCTGTTTTTGTTTTTTTTAATTATCAAAGGGTTTTGATTGCCTCCCAAGGGCAAGCTAGTCATATATGGTAAGATGGGATATGCTGACCATTTATTTACTATAGTTCTGCTCACATGTGTCAAAAATCTAAAACATTTATTAATTTGATTTTTTTATATAATGAGAGGATGAGATGATTACACGTCATCGGTGGGTATATTAAGAGTTGCCCACAGTGGACATTTGAGTAAAACCATTATTTACTATCCCTCTATTTACATTCAACATTATGCGTAATACTTTAAACATTTCATATATAAGATATTTTTATAATAAAGTATAATTATATTATTTTTCTATTACAAATCAAGAAATAGAAAAAATTACCATTAATTCTAATAAAAGTTAAAAAACAAAATCATTTTTTTTTGGAGTTTACACGATATAATCATATTGTTTGATCTTAGCATTTTTCAGATCATATTATATAACTTTATAATTTTTATAGGGTTACACGATATGTATTTCTTTATAGGTTACATGATATATATGATCATATCGTGTAATCTTATGAAAAAAATAATGAGTTAAACAATATGATCATATTGTGTAAACTTCAATCTTTTTTTTACTTTTATCAGAATTTTTTATTTATCAAAAGTCCTGAATTCTGGTATAAAAATAACAAAATTGTTGTTTGTGGTAGAAAAATAATCCCTTTATATTATCTTTTTATTATAGTTTTATATTATACAACTGGTAATACGTTTTTTTAAATAACATATATTACTAAAATGAAATACAAGATATAATATCAGATCTAGTAGAAAAAAGGATAAAAAAAAAATTATGGTGAATTTTATAAATTAAATAATCATACATATTTAATATTTTAGTAATTACATTCTATTTCAAGGTGTAATAAGTCATGCAATATCTCATGTATGATTAGCAATAAGAGATATAATGTAATAGAAGATCCCACCTAATCAATACGGAAGGATAATGCAGGGCAGAAAAGAGGAAGCAATAGCGACCATTCGTGAACTGGATCCTTTATTTTAATTTGATGTTTTATTTTATATTTTATTATTTTAAAATCATATTATGTATAAATTAATAATATCATCTTTACACGTGTCATATCATGATTATTTTGAAATATAAAATGAAAAATAAATGTGGAACAAATGATCTTGTTTGAATTATCCGATCCGATCTAATGACACGGGTGGGCATTTATTTACATTTGTGCCCTGCCTATTCTTATCCATATCTACATATTTTGAGGTTGAGGGTACGACTACATTCGCTTAGCTAGCTAGGACCCAGTATAATTTGGTATCAATATAACTCTTGATAGATAAATGATTTTATTTTCATTATTTTTTTAAATGATTACTTAAGGAAAATAACCCTACAAAATAGAACCATCTATGATTCCGAGATAGGTGGATATAGTGATTATAATAAATATCTGCAATAACAGTACTGCTGCTGCCAGCATATTATGCCCCATCAAATAGTACACACATTTAATCACCCCTTCAATTTGCAGATCTATATAGTAATTATATATATATATATATAATTGTAATTAACACAAATGGTCACATAGTGTTTATAGTTATTCGTTTTGGTTACTAATTAATTATACTTGTTTAGTTGTTTTTATTTTGGTCACTATCTCATATTGATGGCTTCGGTTTATCAATGCAATGAGCATTTTAAGTACACACATCATTGCACTAATTTTTATTTGGATCACAAACTTTTTGCATTTATATTATTTTGATCGTTTACCTTTAGTTAATGAAGAAAATGAGAATAAATTCAAACATCTTTTCTAGTAGTTTTTACTTTTGGACAAATATACCAATTCAAATTGTCTTTATAAAATAGAAGAATTTTTTTTTCCACTTCTAAAGGTATTTTAGTTTTTTAGATGAAAAATAGCTGTATAATATGGGTTTTTATGTAGTGGCTAGACAAAAGGGATACTATGAAAAAGGTGAAATATAAATAATTTCTACAAAAAAAAAGATACATAGTCTTTTTAAGTAGATGAATATCTATTCTTTTATCGAAAACTTTTAGAAACTGAAATGTAAGTTTAAATGTAAATGCTTTAATCCTAATAACACCTAAATAAAGGACTTGATCGAGTTTCAGTAATATATACTTAATTATATTATGAACACATGCACCACCTATACAGTAGTATGTGAAAAACAGTCAAATTTCTTGCAATAAGTTAAAATGCAAAAATAATTTAGTTATACAGAATTTCTAAGCATAGGTGGACCAATTGTGGGTAGGACTGTTACTGAGTTGGTGGAAGAATATGTGAGTAGGAATGATAGGACACGAGTTCAATTGTTCATGACTAATTCTCCCATGCAATCTGGATCGACCCGATACGGATTCAGTGATATATATATATATTTTTTTTATAAATTTTATGTCTTAACCTTTATGTATAAATTTGGTGACCTTTATGTACAAATGTTATGACCTTTATGTATAAATGTTGTGATCTTTATGCATTGTAACTTAGAATAAAAAGGAAGAATTTCAGCAAAATTTGTATATAAATATCTTTATGTAATATTCATGTGACCCTTATATATATTTATATGACCGTTATGTACAAATATTCATACATTTATGTAATATATAAAGGTATATAAATAAATGAATATTTATACATAAAAATCACATAAACATATATAAGGGTCATATGAATATAACATAAAATTATCTATATGCAAATTTTGTTGAAATTCTTCATTTTTTTCTAAGTTATTTAACATAAAAGTCACAGAATTTGTATATAAAGGTCACCAACTTTGTACATAAAGGTTTTGGTCTGAAACAAAAAAAATCAAAATAAAAAAAATAAAAAACTAACGGATCCACGTCGACCCGAATTACATGTACACTTGCTATACATAAAACACACTCATTGTTCAAATCAAAAATAAACTTAATTGTCTAATATAGTTTATATCTTTTGTGTGGTTTGTTGGATACTATATAAATAAATGTGCATCATCATTGGTATCGATTACGGGTTTCCAAATCAACTAAAACGTAGCTAATTTTTGGGGCCAATTAATATTTAACCTAACCATAACAAATTTATTTTTCCAGCAAACTAATTTACCGATATATTTTTCACTTAAATACCACCACATCTTTTTTCTTTTTCTTTAAATAAACTAGAAGGAGTGGAAGGGTGTGAGACAGTAAAAACTACAAAACTTGTCTAATCCGAATTCGAATTCGAATCATTGCAATCTGCACATTATATAGGTGAGATATCACTTGAGTAATAATACTCGTGGCGAACACTATCAGATCATGTTAGTGATACCATTTGAATCACGTGACATAGACTTAATCTATGATTAACGTCACAAGACCCACAACTTATACAAATTAACACAAATTATGTGGTAATTGACACAAGTAGTCATGGTTCATATAAAACAAATCTGACTCATTCATGCATATATGATTGGTATAACCATTATGTCTGAATAACTGACTTGCTCGCATTTTAGACCATTCTGAAAGTTAAAAAAAGTTTTCATTATTTGTTGGCAGAAAAGAGTCTTAAAACCATATTCTGAAGGCTAGCTTACTCAATATGGTCTCTGATGATATCACTTGTGATGGTGTACGTACGTAGCATCTTCATAAATGACAATCCTGACAATATTCACCAAATTTTTGAGAACACTTATCCAAATCTTTATCCTTAACGTATTTTAATATTTTATTTTATTTTAAAGAAAAAATTACAAATTCAGGACAACTTTCAGAACTCTGAAGTTAGAACACTAGCATTTTAATTTGGTCAATTTAGGATAAATAATTAGTCTGAAGTTTTGGTCGCACTTGCAGCGTGTGTTCTTCAATTTTGGGGTTTTTCCAAAAGAGAAAAGAAAATCCCATTCAGTATTAATTCTCACTGAAATCTAGCTAAATTCAGTAAAATATTGATTTGAGTTTTTGCTACGACTTGGAGAGATGATCAGTACACAGAAAAACGTAGGAAAATAAAATTATGAGTGAAGGGTTATATTTTGGGGAAAATAAAAAAGGGCATTTGTAGACATATAGCATAAAACATTAAAGGTTAAATATACTTTAAAGTGAGGAATTGAAGGGAATCCGTGAGAGTCCAACAGTATATATGAGGTATGAAAGAAGCAAAGGCTAAAGTCACCAAAATTAATGAGGCGAAAATAAGTAGGTGAGAGCGTCTGTCAACCATTGATGGAAACTTGTAAGGATATGAACATACTTTTGAAAACAGCAATGATTCATTTGTTTCTAACAGTAACGGATTACAGGTTTCTAGTTTAATTTTAGGCTATATATATATAACACGCCGTTATTGTGTGGCCAAACTTAAATATTTGTTTTCAAAGTGGTTGGAAATATTATTGACTTCACACTGCTGTCAAGCAACAATACTTAATGTGTGAGATCAATTGTCAACTTTTTTGATTATTTGGTTGGACAAGAAATATTAGAATCTTCCACGGTAAAACACATGCATGATATCCTCCATTATAGAATGTATTTCCTTGTATTTCTTTATTTAATCATACAAAGTATAAATCATTGTTCAAATTATACTTGTAACTATATGGTTGAACTTTTCGATAAGATGGTTCTTTTAACATGAATATTCATACTATTTATCTATCTCAATACAATAAATATAGTGATAATGGCTAAAAATAGCCAAACAAGATTAAAAAAAAAATAGTTAACTCATAACAAAAACATCCATACTAAAATGGTTCAGGTCTCATGTATGTATTTGTATGTGTGGTTCGTGCCGCATGGGTTGTGTAGCCTGTGCCGCAAAGATCATGTAGTTCGTGTCATGGTCACACACACTTCTATATATATATATATATTATCCGATGACTGGAGTATAACAAAATATTGTTTTAGCAAAAATGTATATATTTTAACTCATTTTAGTAAGGGTGTTCTCGTCTATTTTGCTAAAACAATATTTTGTTATATTTTAATTAGTTTACATTTTTTCTTTGGCAAAATTTTGAGTGAGACCGTCTCATGGATCCCATGTTGTGAGACGGTTCGGGTCGGGATAAATATAAAAAATTATGTAATACTTTTGCATGTATTACCTAATACTTTTCTATATATTAGGTAATACTTTATATTACAAGATGTGTTTTGAGTTGAGTTGGCCCATACGAAAAATATGTAATACTTTTATGTGTATCAGGTAATACTTTTATGTATATGAGGTAATACTTTTGTTTTGAGTTGAGTCAAACTATAAGAAAATATGTAATACTTTTATGTGTATCAGGTAATACTTTTGTATTATAGGATATATGACCCGAATTGAGTCGGGTCGGGTCTTAAAAAACACGCGGATCCTAGGACTTCCAGGTGCTCTGTTCTCCTCGTGCAACATGTAATACTTTTGTGTATATTATGTAATACTTTTCTATATATCATGTAATACTTTTGTGTATATTATGTAATACTTTTCTATATATCATGTAATACTTTTGTATTTTGCATATATACTAAATAATATAATACAAAGTATTACCTGAAATATAGAAAAATATTACCTAATACACACAAAAATATTACTTAATTATTATGTTCGACCCGACCCGACCCGACCCGTCTCACGGAATGAGATCGATGAGACTGTCTCACACAAGACCTACTCCTTTTCTTTTATCTTATTTAACTATTTTTGTGGTTGCCTTTAAATATATATGTCTTTGCATGAAGTGTTAAATTGGGCTCATAATAGGTTATCAAAAACTGATATGTTTGTGCTATATATATTCTAGCTACATGGTTATCATGATTATAAGGAATTTTACATATTCAAAACTGTTTTATAGTGAAACTCATAATAAAAATATTTTTGCAGTCAACTTTCCAAAAATATCGTCAGTGAATGGGATCCCCAACCACTTAACTCCAGCTTCTTCATATCATGATTATGACATAAAACATGGATTGCGTGTGACACTCCATAGATGATCCATGACATGAACCATGGTTTGTACCATTGTCAGATCATATATTTTTTAATTATATTTTAATTCCTATTTCATTTCAAATCTAGCTCAAGCGATAATAAATCTCATAAATATTCAATGAGAATTCAAACTTGGCGTCCGGGGCGCGTTAAATAGCTGTTTAAGGACGTAGGGTTTTTCATTGGAAATTTGGGTATGTATAATATATCCATGCATACCTATACAAGTTTGATATATATTACTATTAAATATTTGCGTCTCACCAATCAGTTGGTGGGAGTTGAGAGATATATATTACTATTTATTATTACCAAAGTGTGTTGAAAGTCCATTTTCACATGTCCACTAGTCAAATATACTGAAGATTTATTTTTATTTAAATCTCTCATCAACCATCCCTCATTCTACTATAACTCTCCCCTTTCCCCAATATTCCCACAAACATTGCTCAAAACATGCAAGTTTTCGACATGCTTTTCTACTTCCTTCTTCTTCTTCCCTTCTCCTACATTCTATGGACGGCTTTCGATCGTCGGAGAAGCCACGGTTGCTACATTCTCGACTACGAATGCTACAAACCCTCCGACAATCGAAAACTGAGCACCAAATTCTCTGGCGAGATCGTCATGAGAAGCAAAGTACTCGGAATCAACGAGTACAAATTCCTCCTGAAAGCCATTGTCAGCTCCGGCATCGGAGAGGAAACCTACGCGCCGGAGATGGTGTTCGCCGGCCGCGAAAACTCCGCGACTCTTCAAGACGGGATCGTGGAAATGGACGAGTTCTTCCTCGCCGCCATTGACAACCTGTTGAACCGAACCGGAATATCTCCGACGGAAATCAACGTACTCGTTATCAATATCTCGATGCTCACCACGATTCCTTCGTTGTCATCGAGGATCATAAACCATTACAAGATGAAAGAAGATATCAAGGTTTATAATCTCAGTGGAATGGGGTGCAGTGCCAGCTTAGTATCGATCAACATCGTGGAGAACATCTGCAGAACTCGCAAGAGAGTGCAGGCCTTGGTAATAACATCGGAATCTTTAAGTCAGAACTGGTACAACGGCAACGACAAATCCATGATTCTCTCCAACTGTCTGTTCAGAACAGGCGGTTGCGCCATGATTATAACCAACAAACCGTCCTTGAAGAGCAAAGCAATGTTCAAACTGAAAACCCTAGTAAGGACCCACCACGGCGCAAACGACGACGCATACGGCTGCTGTTTGCAGAAGGAGGACGACAATGGCCACGTGGGCTTCCACCTCGGCAAGAGCCTGCCCAAAGCCGCCACGCGGGCATTCATCGACAACCTGAAGGAGATAGCCCCGAAGATTCTCCCTGTTCGAGAGCTCCTCCGCTACTCGGTGGTGAAGCATGCACGGAAGCTGCACCAGCGGTGGAGCAAGGCGGCGGCGGCGAGGTCAACTCCGATCAACTTCAAGGCTGGGGTGGACCATTTTTGCTTGCACACTGGTGGGAAGGCGGTGATAGATGCAATAGCGCAGAATCTGGGGTTGAGCGAGTATGACGTGGAGCCGGCGAGGATGACGTTGCATCGATTTGGGAACACGTCAGCAAGTAGCTTGTGGTATGTGCTGGCATATATGGAGGCGAAGAAGAGGTTGAAGAAAGGGGACACGGTTTTCATGATAAGCTTTGGAGCAGGGTTTAAGTGTAACAGCTGTTTGTGGGAGGTTGTAAGAGACTTGGAAGGTAATAATGTGTGGAAGGGTTTTATTGATAGCTATCCAGTCAAGAAGTTGGAGAATCCTTTCTTGAACAAGTTTCGATGGATTCACAATGCTGATGCAGATACCTTTGCTTTGCCAGATAATTATGAAATACCAGATTGATCAATTATTTGATTATCATTTCTTTACAGTGTGTGTTTCGATTTTAATTTATTTGGGGGGTTATTTTATTTTGTTTAGGGGTATAATCCATATATATATATATAGGTCTTATTATTGATCTATAGGTAATGAATCGAAAGTGGAACATATATAGTGGTCCTATTATGACATGAAATTTGTACCCTTTTGAAAGAATTATTTTTTTATGATGGAAAAATGTAATTTGATTTGGTTTTATTTATTGTCCTAATTAGCCTCGAGAATAATATTGTCCTTGTTTTATATTTGTGAAAGGGATGCTTAATTATGTACATCTTCTATTAGAATATACACATATATGTCCTTATTGACAGTAATTTCTGATGTCCCTCACTAGTACACATCACAAATCCACACAATTAATAAATGATCATACGATTTTGTATTCTTTCATATAGCATAAGTAAAGACTGGTATAATATCACATTACAAGATGTGACATATATATATATATATATATATATATATATATATATATATATATATATATATACTGCTGCATTAAAATAAACCATCAGATGGAAGGCAACTTAATTTAGTAACATTTAAAATTTCTATCCATTTTTATTGACAATATATTGTTGATAATCAAAGTAGAAATGGCATGCATGCTTTTCATCACTAGTTTCAATTAACACTAAAATTCTAGAAATTAACCAAGCCGCGCGCGCGCGCACACACACATATATATATATTATATGTGGTGATGAATACAAACACCAAAACACATGTAAACACATGCATGAGAGTAAATAGCAGCAAAATTTTAGGTATTCTATATGGAGGATAAGTCATTTCTCTATCTTTTGCTAAAAGTGAATGCACAAAGTTATAAATGGAACCAACCCCTTTAACCTACCAACAATGTATTATATTGTACATAAGGGTGTATACATAGCTGGCTACTCCCTCGCTATAAGTAACCAATTACTCCACGTGAACATTTACACCTTAGAAAACGATAATGACTTTTATTCCTAATTTATTTCTCATGTAAGTTTTCAGCTAATATGATTAATAAAATATTAGACATATCTATCATATATACATTTTAATATACTCACTGTTGATTTACATAAATTATATAGTATGTAAATCTTATGATTTTATGTTAATAGTTAAATTAAATATATGACACATCTTAATAATGTGTTCCGATCCCCAAGAATATGTCATGATAATGCTGTACATTATTATATATTTATTATTACTATTTTTAATTTATTAGTAAAGAAAACTTCTCATCGTTGTTTTATTGCAAATTATATTTCTAGCGCTAATTAAGCAGATGCTAATTACTTCAATTTCATTCTATATTTCATCTTCTATAGAAAATAATCACCATAAATATATGTATTATTTATCAAACATCATCACTAATTAATAGATAAATATGAAACACAAAATATATCTATGGAGCCGGATTAAATATGGATACTATAATTCATTAGATTCAATGTGAAAAAATATATATTAATGCATGTAATTATTATATCTCATTTTCATTGCAAAATTGCATGTTTTCTCATTTCACACGGGATTCGCTGTTCCTACTTCCTACCCGTGTCGCATTTCCTTTTGTCAATTTCATCAATAAATATATCATATATCATGTATGGAGGAAAAAAAAAATCATTTTTAGTCATGTTAGCGAAAAGTTTTTCGAAAAATACATTTGTCAAAGTTAAAAATATCACTTTTAGTTTTGCAATTTAAAAATATATCAAATTCAATTATTTTGCCACCGATTTATTTATAAATCCATGGGAAATTGATAAGTGACCCACCCATGACCATAAATTCAGGTATTTCAATTTTGCTAACTTGAAAATTATTTTTGATTTTATTTTTTGAAATTTTCAAATCAAAGTTGGTAAAATGTCACACATCAGCTGGAAATCCTCAGCCAAAAGCTTTGCTTTATTTGTTAGCTTCCCGAAAAGATAAGATGCGTCTTCGAATCCAAGGGAGAGGAAGGATGTTCTTGGCTGTCCTTTGGCTTATTCCCCGATCGGCTTTCGACAACTGGTGACCTCGGGTGAGGGGCACGAAGGGAAGGGTATAATCCGTCTTGTCTTGCTTTCCCGACCCAGGTTCAGAAGCAGAATGGGGCGTCTTTCTCTGCCCAAATACTTTCTCCTTAGGCGCATGTCTCAGCAACACAAAACGAGGGTTTCGCTCGTTAAAGGACTTGACCAAACATCTCACGACACGAGCTGACGACAGCCATGCAACACCTGTATGAAAGTACATCCCGTTAAGGTTTTGTTGTTCATATGTCAAGGGCTGGTAAGGTTTTGCGCGTTGTGGATTACAACATGCAAGCCACGTGTCAATTTTTTGGATATTAAATATTTCTTAGAACATGTAGTATGAACAAACTCACGTTTGAATTGAGAGCCGGATACAAGTTTTTTTTGTTTTTGAATCAAATAGATTCATATCAAGCAGATTTTATAAATTCACAAAAACTTTTATACAATTGGTGTACGGATTTAGGATCATACACTTGACCCGACCCGGCCTCCACGCGCGCGCACGCACCCCCATGTGCCTGGATGAGTGCGCTCAAACACACCCAAATTCGCTCCAAGTGCTAGACCTTTATGTTATATTAAACATATATTTATATTATATTAGTCATACCTTCTGGGCCTTTATATTATATTGAACATATCTTTATGTAACGTTAAACATACCTTTATGTTATGTTAAACATACATTTATGGTTTCATGTTATGTTACGCATATCTTTAGAATTTTTATATTATATTAAGCATACTTTTATGTTAAATTAACCATACCTTTATGTAACGTTAAACATACCTTTATGTTATGTTAAGCATACATTTATGATTTTATGTTATATAAGCATACCTTTAGGGTTTTTATATTATGTTAAACATACATTTATGTTATGTTAGTCATACCTTTAATTATGTTGGTTGTACCTTTATGTATTATTTAAAAATATGATTAATATTAATTAAAGGTATGGATAATATTTACATAAAAATATATATGTACAAATTAGAGTTTTTTTGTGCCGAAATTATAATTTTTTGGTCAAATTTTTACAAAATTAGGGTTTTAAAAAAAAACTAAAGTATTATATAAATGTATGCTTAAAATAATATAAAAGTATGTTTAACATAATATAAATGTATGACTAACACAACATAAATATTAGGATAAAAAAAAAAGGAAATGTGCAGATTCGGGTCGAATTCAACTAGACCCGATCTGCGTTGTATAAATCTATACAACAGTTACACACAAGCCTCACTCTTATAAATTTCCGTAAAAAATGTAAAACTGAACAAATTTTCTGAATTATGAGGCTACATGATATTTTTACCTTACCAGCAGAGACATAGGGAGAGGGGGACAAGGGGGTATTGGGTCCCCTCAAATATTAAAAAATTTACATGTGTATTATATAAATGAGATAATTTTTAATATCACAATTATTAATGCATTATAATTTTATTTTATATTAATCAATATATATATTTTTACATTTAATTATATATAAGTCTCATATCTTCACACTTTTTCAATCTTTGGTATTCATAATACTTTTAGGTACCAAATTCATAATAATAGAATGGTGGTGCATGTGAGTTTTCTACATAATTGAAATGAGTAAATTACATTTGTGGCCACCTATATTTGTATTATTCAAATATCCAACATTTGAGTTTTATTGTTTCAGTATCAAATCATTAAATCGAATTTGTTAAAAGAATATGAAAAATTCAAAGTTGAATATATGTTCACTATGAAATAAAAAGGTACCTACAGACATATATATATATATATATATATATATATCGAATTTTTATATATTGTAAGTGAATCCTTAAACAATTTTTTTGGCTTCGTCACTGTTTAGGAGGATTATTTTAGAACAGATAATCATGTATCAAAATTAGAATATATAAGAGATGTAATACATTAGAAGTAGAATAACTTACCTAGCTAGTTTTAAATATGGGGTCATATTTGAAATGTTATTAATTTAAATAAATGCCAAGTTGCCATGGACTGGTTCCCATCCGTCATGACAAAAGAAACAAGTGGTGAAATGAAAGATGAGTAGCTTCCCCACCTATTGATATGCAACATTATGTTGAGTAGTTAATTATGTCTTCCCTACTCTTCATATTTTTGTCAGGTGCTTCACAGCTTAGCCCTCATGTATTAAATGACTATTTTTTTAAGATTAATTTCTGACATGGTTATTTAATTTGGAGACAACAATCTACCCCTAATTCAAAGTTCTTACATGTAAATCGTGGGATGTGTATCAGTGACGTAATTTTAAACAACAGATTAATTAGACATAAGTTTGGAACTAAATCATAGAAAAATGAAAAAAAAAAAAAAAAAAGGTGAGTCTTGTTTATCCAAATATGTTTTTGATATACCTTATTAGTCTTTTTAATTTTCACTTAAGTCTCTTAATTTTTTCATCAAAGTCATTATCTTTGAGTTTGTTAGGAGTTAAAAATGAGAATTATATATAGTTTCTTTTGTTGAAAAAAAGTTGGGAAAAAAAGTTTGTTTTTTTTTTGGAATAGGGTGTAATATAATAGGAATAAAGATAGAGTAAAATGCGTCAGTCCTTCTTGTGATTTGGGAATATTACATCGATTTCCCCTCTATTAAAAAAATGACAATAATTATACTTGTGATATGAATAAATTTGTACGAAATCCCCCATTCTATCAAACTTAACGAGAGTGTGCATCACTCGTCTCATGTGCGAATTTGGTTACATTTTGTACACTTTTTGACTTATCTATTGACAATAATACCCTTTACATTGTATATAAGATGCTATCCATTGATTTCTTTCAATATATAGCATAGAATCACCAATTTCACTCCAAATTTTATACTTTTTTTAATTTAATTTATTATTATTATTACTACTATTTATGCATAATATTTTATTTCACATTATAAGTTTTGTAATTTTTTAGTTTATTTATACCACATTGTAAATTTTGGTATTTTGGTTTTGTGTATTATTTATTTCAAATTTTAAAACTATGCTTTATCCTTTTTTGAAAATTTTGTCACCTTAAATTAAAAACGAATTTTATGCTCATTTTTTTTTTACTTTTATTTATTTTTAAAAAAATTTATATACATATAATTTATTTCTCAATAAATTTCAAAAATAATGAAATAACTCTTATAAAAAATAATATTAAAATTTAGAATTTAAATTTTTTAATAAATTAAAATTCAAAGATTGTATAAATCTTAAAAAAAAAATTAAGTAAATCTAACATTTGTGAAAATTATCAAATAAAAATACCTTAAAATTCAACAAAATACGAATTTTTTTAAAGATATATATATATATATATATTCATTAAATAAATTATTTTAATAAATCTCAAAATTAAATTGAAATATAAAAAAGAATCCAACTAAGATTTGGAAAATTATATATAAATTCTCATGATTAATAAATATAATAAAATAATACAAATATTGAAAGTAAAAAAATCTAGAATTTCAAAGAATAATTCTAAAAAATTTAAAATTAAATAAAACTATTAAGATTGTTAATATAATAATAAAAATGCAACTAATATTTTAAAATAAAAAAATTCTTAAGATTAAAATATAAATACAAAATTACAAGACATACATTGAAAATAAACAAATAAAAAAAATTACATAATATTTAAATATTAATCTAAATTTTTGAAATGAAATAAAAATATGAACTAATTCTCAAAATTTTAATATCTGATGACAATGAAGTATAATATAATTTCAATTTATTTGAATAATTATTTTGAAAGTTAAATTTAATAATTCTTTAAAATATTTATTTATTAAAATTTATCTGAAAATTCACAAATAAAAATATAAAATAAGTATTTTTAATATAATTAGAAAAACTAACAGAATCTTAAAATTTTAAAAATATTATTTGGAAAATTTTTAAAATTTAATTTTCATATTCCTTAAATATTTATATTTATTAAAATCAATTCTTATATCCTTTTTAAATGTTTGTACTTATTAGAATTAAAATCACAGAACTTAATTAGAAAATTTTACAATTATGTTTGAATGTTTTTAGTTATCAATTCAGTAATTTTAAATATTAATGATGATTAAATAATTTTTATTGCCTATATTTGTGCAAATTTAAAAAGTATAAAGAAAATACTTCTAATGATATGAATTATTTAATATATAAGGGTATGTTTGGAAAGTTAGTACAAAAGTTTACATCATTAACACTCATTTAATGGAAAGAAAGAGTGTGCAACATATATTAAACCACATATGTAAATATTGTAATTTTGATGATAGAAGAGGTATTGATGTAAAATTTTCAAAACACAAATGAATTAGATATATTTTACCCAATCAAAATATATATAGTTAGGGCTTTGTCATAGTTGGGTGTTGTGATGATTGTAACAGATAGCATATGATCATTTGGGCCCAGCCTTGCAACGGATAGGCCCAAATCAAACCCCATCCTCATCTAATTAATATTACTAATTTTATTTGTAATTTTGTCCATAATTTTCTTTTGTTTTTGCGATTGTAACCTATAGTCCTCCGATTGCAATTTATAAATTGGGCACTTTTGCAAAAAATATTAAAAATACAATTTCATAAATTGAATTTTTTTTAATATTAACCAATTTTAAAATAATATTTTTTGGGTACTTTTGCAAGCTATGTGTAGGTTCCGTTTTTTTTTTTTGGGTATCCACTTTAATTTTTTCCATGAATTAGGGAAAATCTCTTATTTGAAAAAAAAGGAACTTTCTTTTCATCGAAAAAATCATTTAAAAAAAATAATAAAAATCCTAATTTTGATAATCTCAATCTTAAGTTTAACATAAAACCAAAAAAAACAATGTTCTATATTATCAGAAAATAGTAAGTTGCAAGGAAAGTTTTTATTTTTTATTTTCTTTTGTACGGTTTTTGTTTTTTAAATCAAATTTATAGAAAAAAACCATAATTTGAATGACCACAATCCCAAATTAAATATTAAACTAAACAATTTGTTTTTTATTCGGAGAATAGTATGCTGCATGAAAAGTTGTATCCATCTTTCGGATTGATATGATTTAATATATTTCACTGGGTGACCAAAATTATGATTTTTGTTGTAAAATAATTTTTGTGATGAAATTAAGATCTTTCCTTTCAAAGTAGGATTATTTTTTTCATTCCTGCAAATATACTCCCAAAACACCTTTTAAATAAATTGAGTGTGTTTCATGTGCACTTAATGCACATGCAATTTCGGTCAAATTCGGATTTGCGTGTTTTTGAAATTTTTTTTTTTTTTTTTTTTTTTACATTTCAGGCCAAAACCTTTGTATAATATACAAATTCTGTGATTTTTATGTATAAATTATGTGACATTTATATTAAATAACTTAGAAAAAAATGAAGAATTTTAGCAAAATTTGTATATAAATACTTTTATGTAATATTCATGTAACCATTATGTACAAATATTTATACCTTTATAAATTTTACTGAAATTTTTCCTTTTTTTTCTAAGTTATAATGCATAAAGGTCACAACATTTATACATAAATATCACAACATTTGTACATAAATGTCACCAAATTTGTATATAAAGGTTAAGATATAAAAAAAAAAAAAAATTCATAGATTCGAGTCAGATCGACCTGAATTACACGAACCTTAGATTCGTGCACCAGGTGCACAGGAGAATTAGATTGAAGTGTGAGAAAGTAGTTAAAAAATTGATTGATGATTGCAAACTTAAAAAGTCTAGATTTATTGCAACTGAAAAACGTGGACTAAAAGTTGGAAAACAAAGAGCGTTTGACATCGAAATTCTACGAAAATGTAGTAGGACAAATGACTGGAAATTGTAAATTGAAAACCGAGAATTGTAAATGAAAAAAAAAAAAACAATCATTCAAATTGCTAATTAAAATTAACCCTATTTTGAATATGTATTGTCACAAGACTAGTGAGCCTTCTCAAGTTTCTATTAGAGGTGCCCTTTTATTTTATTTTATTTTATTTTTGAGCGGGTGAGGTGTTAATTTTCAAGAGAAAAAAAAAGGAGTAAATGGAAGAAAAGGCTTTTAACTTATATTATTAGCTCATTATTTTTTTATTCAATTAAAAAACCCTTATTTTAAAATTTAAAATCAAACAACTATCAGCCCATTGACTATTAAAAGTAGGACAAATTGGTCTTTCCCTCAACCAACGAGATTCTCTATTGGTATTTTTGTTTTTAATTTTTGTCATGTGTAAATTGATGATGTCATCTTTTACACTTGGTATGTGGTTATTTTAGAATACCAATAAAATACCAATATGAAATAGAGGATCTTGTTTGCTGTTTCATAACCATGTTTCACTCATATTTCAACTCTTGAATACGAATGATACTAAACAATAAGGCGTCCTGAAATTACATTCAATTTCTCATTTCAATGATTGAAATATGAGATGAAACACAGTTTTTCAATCGCTCTCATATCGCGTACATTTTCTTGAAGTCATTATTCAAAACATCTGAATCAGACAATGCAGACACAGACCATGATCTTGATCCACTAGCTCGAGAACTCCTCCTCAAGCTCCTCATGTTCTTTGACTCAATTCGATGAATAATCACCCAATAACACATTGTACTCAACGTCGTTGCCAATATGCTCGTTCCTATAATCGTTACTCCGATTGCTAGCCACCTCTCTTGCTTCCCAACCACCACAAACGACAGCGCCAAGTAAGCAACCGAAACGAGCACACAAGCTAGCCACATCAGCTTGTTTATAATCGCCATCATCTGCTTCTTTGCTTTGCTTTCTATTACAACAACTGAAGTTTGGACCACAACAACAGCCAAAGAGATGAAGAGTGCGAACGAATCAAAGATAAAGAAGAGCAGAAACGGGACTTGAGGCGCAATATTAGCCTCCCCTAACGACACCCCAGGTGGGATATTTTGAGGGTCGTCAGCATATTGGCCTGGAACAGTGAATATGGCAGCGAATGCCACGGTGGCTATGAGCACAGCCACGACAGTGGTGGAGTTGATCGCGTTGTTGAGCCCTTCAGTGTGCATTTTGTTGATCCGTTTGGCGATGCCTTGGACGCGTTTTCTTGTTTGTCGAGTGTGTTCTAATTGGTTATGGACTTCGTGTTTTATGTCACTCACTGTTTGTTTCAACTCTCTTGCTGGATTTTTGGACTGAGGCTTGATTGCTCTGGCACTCAACACACCATGTTCTTGCAAAATGGCTGCTATTTCTGAGTTTCCCATTTTCTCTGCAGTGTCCAAGGCTGTTTCATTTGACCTGTTCACCACTCTTGTATCTGTTTCATTTTGTCCTAAAAGCATCTTCACAATCTGCAACGTTAATGAGAGTTGAGTAAGCATCAAAATTGTGCAAGAAACTTCAAGAAAGGCTGATGAACATTTTGTTTAAGCAAAGAAAAATGATTATGGAAGTTCTTAGTATTCATAACTCAACATTGCCAAACAAGTGTGTTCATATTCTCTGAATTAGGGGTTAAAACGAGTCGAGTACTATCACGCTCAAACTCAATCCATCTTAGTTTTTTAAAGGCTCTGTACCTAAATAATATATTTATAAAATAACTTGAATTCCTAAAAATATGTTGAAAATGGAAGTTTTCATAATCTATCAAGGGAAAAATAGTAATTTAACATACACTATAAATTACTTGACCATGCTGGCGAGTATTAATGTGTTCGATCTCGAGACCGAGAACTACTCAAAAGTAGAACTCGATTATATTTGAGTCAGAATTAGTTTTTTTCCAAGTCGATCCTGAGCTGTATATCATCTATATACTCTGAATTTTAGCAAATTGGAGAACAAAACAACTTAACCATGGTGATAAACTATAAGACCATTGCTCTTTCACTTAGGAAAAAATAGCTTATAAATGCATCTGATCTATCTTCTTACAGCAAGAAACTAATGAATGTCAAATACCTGAGCCCTGCCTTTTCGAGTGGCAATATGCAGAGCAGTGTTTCCCTTAGTGTCCACCATATTAATCGTCAAAGGATCCGTTTTAATCAGCTTCTCCACCACCTCTAAATTCTGACCCTTCACAGCCATGTGAAGAGCAGTTTGCCCCTTCTTATCAGTCCTTGTTGCAATACCAGGTTCCTTGTCCAAAAGGGCATTCACTACGAGCACATGCCCATTTCTGGCTGCAGAATGAAGAGCCGTTTTGCCATTACTCTTCGCTATAGTAGCCAAACTACTCTCTGATTCCAAGAAATAGTTCACAATCTCTACATGCCCTTGAGTCGCTGCTGTATGTAAAGCTGTCGTGTTTGCTGTATCAACAGTCATAGATAGCTCCGGATGAGCCTCCAAGAGCACCTTCACCACCTCTACAAAAACACACAAACTATCAAGTCTCTGTCATCCTAATACAAAAAACAAGAAACGAGCAAAGCTACGAAGAAATTTGACCAACCCAAATCGCCTTGTTTGGCAGCAATGTGAAGTGCATCAAAACCATTCTTGGCTTTGATCCCAGCATCTGCTAAACCATAATGCTTCATCATCTCTCTAATGAGTTCAAAGTAGCCATATTCTGAAGCAATGAATAAAGGCGTTTCTCCGGCTGAATTCTGTTTGGACAACAACTCTTGCAACTTGTCCTCGTCAGCATTGTCAATGATAGCTCTTATCATTGCAATTTGGCCTGCTCGAGCTGCAGAATGCAACGGGGTATCATCCCGTTTTCCTATCAATTGTTTCGCCATCTTTTTCCGGGGTGTAACGGGCTCCATTTTACTCAAACAAGCTCTAAATATATCCCTTCACCTTACTATAATCTATAGAAATAAAGCTTCTTTCTCCCCTCAAAAACCCAAATCAATAAAAACATCTTTTTCCTAACTAACACAGAGTAGATAAATTATGAACAAACATTATATGTTTATATCCCAATTCATCAATCCAGAGAGAGAACTTGAATTTGTTCTTCAAAATTTATATACCCCAAATTCAAGGCCTGCCCAGAACAACAATGGCATCAATCAAATAATATAACATATTCTTGAAATAAAAAACCACTCAGCTAATAGCTAGTTTCATTACCTCCCTACATATATTGAGCAATGGAATCCAACTGGCATTATTACAATATAAGAAAGACAAAAGCAATTTACCTTGGTTGTGAAGAAAGAGCCACTTTTTTGCCCTCCCTCCTTAAATAACCAAAAGGCCAACAATTTGAACAAGTTTATATGATCAAACAAAAAAACAATCCCTAGTTTTTTCTTTCTGGGGAAAAAGGTGAAAGGAAATCAAGATTTGGGCATTAATTTTCTCCTTTTCTCTTTCTAAGAAAGAAAAAACAGAAACCTTTTGAGGGGGAAAAGAACAATTTGCTAGAGGTTAAGGGAAAGGGGCCATCAAAGGCACATGTATGCAACAAAAACTTTGCATACACATAAATATTATGTGTGTGTATAGATTATATACACTTACATATGCTCTGAATCAGATTCAGAGCTTCAATATCAGAAAATGAAAAGGGGCTAATGATAAAGAATGGCCATTTTGTAAAAGTGTAATGATGATGAGGTGATTTTGCCCTTTGATTCTTTCTATATCGTATTTTATTTTACTAATATACATTATATGATATGTATGACATGATTATTGACATAAAATTAAGAAAACATGATACCGTATTTTATTTTATTAGCATACATTGACATATGATTGGAAACATAATACTGTATGATGGCTGCTGGGGAATTTAATTATCGAAATAATATATAATTTTTTATTATAATATAATAAACAAGGAAAGTTGAGGATGGCAGATGAGAAACCAACAAACGGTAATAACAGAAGGCCACGCACTGGATGTCTCTCCAATCAGAACATCTGACATATCTTTTGTTTTCTTGTTTCTGCAAATATGTGGAAATTAATAAAGATTCAACATTGTTGAAATTATCACATGACATTAGATGTATTTGAATCGTGAATAGTGAGATTTCATCGTATGAAATAATATTCATGAAACAATAGTGAGCTTTCATCGTGTGAAATAATATTCATGAAACGGTAATGACGGACCTAAAGCTTAGGGGATGGTGGTCTTGACCCCTTATAATTTTTTTTTAACGCCTTCCATTTTTTTTTTTTTAAGTATATCAGTCCTACATCTATCCACCGTGAACATATTAATATGTGTTCATGATTGATGTATCAAAAATTAAAAGTATCTATTAATTTTACTTTTTATATAATGAGGGGATGAGATCATTACACATTATCTGTGGGCATATTAAGAGTCGGCCACAATGAGCATTTAAGCAAAATTCTTTAGTATATATATATATATATATATTTTTTTTTTTAATATTATTATTAGCCCTTTTCTTGTTCCGTCACTGTAAGACGGTCCAGTATCTGGTTTTATATTATCATTTAAGAAATCATATAAAATATATTTTAGGAAAATTTCATGATTCTATTAAAATTAATTTGATTTAATTTAGTTGATTACACAATCTTACTCTCAAGGGAATTTTCCTTTTAAAATAAATACAATGTTTTTGTGGCATGTGGGCACCCTGTAGTAAGATTGTAAAAGAATCGAATTTTTTTGATTCGATTCGATATTCGAATTCGAATATAGTGATTCGAATTTAAAAATCTAAATAAGAATATTTTTTAAAATTCGAATATTATTCAAATACTAATATGAATATAATCATATTCGATTCTAGTATTCGTGAATATATTCGAATAATTATAAATGTATATAATTTTAATAAACTAAATATTTATTTAATAAAGTAATATATATACTTATATTTTTTTTTTACTTACCATTTACCTTTCCGATCTCAATTTCCAACCACATAAATATTTTGGATTTTGATAAATATTTTACATGTTAATTTGAAATTTTTTAGTTTATGAATTGTTGAATGCAAAAAATTGATGTATGATTTATTATTTACTATATATTATATAGGTTGTGTTATGTATGCATATGCTATATATTTACAATTTCATATTATTAATTAAAAATAAACATATATTTGAAAAAACAATGAAATTTCAAAATTCACATTTTCAAATTAAAATATTTGAATACAAATTTCATATATAATTCAAATAATAAACGAATGCGAATACGAATACGAATATTCGCTTAATTAAATGAATACGAATAGAATATCATCATATTCAAATCGATTCAATTCATTTACAACTCTACTCTGTAGTCTGTAATTCTATGTAATTCTATGTTGTTTTTAATATGGAGAGAGAAGAAAGAATTTTCCTGTCCATGCTTAGATTATTACTATTTTCTTTCTGTTGGAATTAACAAATTATTGATTAGCACTATATCGTAGTAATATACAATGTAATAATTTATAGGTCCCAATACACTAATGTAAATTGTAATTCTCCTTTTGTTTCTTTTCTTTTAGGAGGTAACTTTTATTTCTCTAAGAAATAGAAAGTTGAAAATAAAAAGCAGCAGATATTTGCCACAACCCACTAATTGCATTTGCATCATAAATACACCAGCTTTTATGTGTAGAGACAGATATATTAGTGAATCCATATATTAATATAACATTTTTTATAGTTTTTTTTTTCCTTATATTTTGTTTCTGTAATGATGTTCTTAATGTACAATATGTTCTCAACAAAGACAAAAACTTATGTAAACCATCTAATGAATTGTAATCCGTGGAATTATGGTGATTCGAAACGATAGTGGAATTATTTCTTTTGGTTGTGTTAATTTACCAAAGTGAATTTGAAAATTCGAATTGCAAAATCGAACTGAACCAAATATTTCAGTTAAGTACAGTCTCATATGTAGTTTTCAATTTGTAAGTTCATCTCTAGTTTGGTTTTGATTTTGTTATTCAGTGTCCCCAAACTAGTTGATGCACACCTCTAGTATTAAATGTAATAAAATGTCATTTGTGATAGAAAATCCTAACCGTGAAATGAATTTAATAATTGTCTATATCAATTTTCATTTCGTGTTGATTAGTCAGTTACTAGTTGAATTCATGATAACATCTCAAAGATATAGTCTTGCTAACACTTATGTGTTACAAATTAACCCAATTATTTGTTTTACATCAAATATTTTAAAATGAATATTGTATTATTACATCAACGATATTAAATTATGTCCATATGTGAGCGTTATTTGTCCATTAGTTGTATTTAGTCATGTTTAATTTTATATTCAGTCAGTTTATTTCAATTCATTTATAGCTCTTTTATTACCCAGAAGAGTTAAGATTTTTTCCAACTTTTTTGTTTTTGTTTTTGGTATTTGACTTTTATGTGGTGTTATGCATTTATTATGTCTATTAAATGTTAAGTAATGCTACAATGTAGTCATTTTATGAACATAATTACAGTTGTTAAATTTGTAATACCCACAACCAAGCAGTCCCTTGTGAAAAAAATGTACATTTGGGATCCCCGATAAATTTTATTTTGGAATGTGTGTATCATATATTTAATCAATAAACTTATATCTTTGTACTTTCAAATTTACAAAATTGGGCCTTTATGTTTTTATTAGTAAAAATTGAAATCTTATAAATCAATTTTGTTGGATTAGATTTCTATATATTTTAAAGCTTGTGTTTTGAATTCGGTCCTTAATGGTAATATAAAGAAACATATTTTAATGCAATCAGAAGTAGGCTAACTCAATTTCACAAATGAAAATATACAAGTCAAATTTAAATAAATTGAATGCACAAAACCTGATTAGTATATACAAATAAAAGTATGTGAGTCTTAGTATAACAAAATTGAAATTATATTAATTATAAGGTGATCCATTTATGAAATCACAGATTCCACTACATGAAATTGATGGGATCCATTAAAATGGGTACAAAGAAAATCATGATAAATATATATATATATATATATATATTTTATATATATATATATATATATGCACACACATATAAAAGAATTCTTCTAAAACTACTCCATTTTCAATCATTTAGTTCATGATAATTAGATATGATTCTCAAAAATTTTATGACATCTCGTATGTGAAAATATTTTGAATTATAAATAGTAATACTTCATCTCATAAAATTATATTTATAAGATGATTGTTATATAATTTTTTTTATGAAAATAACTACTAATGCTGGAATTGCACTAAAGATTTTTAAATAGTTGAATTCGAAGAAAGCCAACTGATAAAGTTTGTATAGCTTATATCCCTATAGATTATCTCTATTTTATTAATCATTGAACTTTTAGTATTATTAATTTTTGGTAGCTACACTTTTTTAAGTTACAACTGAGAGGATTTGGGACTGAATTTGAGACTCTACTCAGTTATAAAGAAGGCTCTAACAGTAACAGGCCTTTCAAGACCGTGAGATTAATTTTCACGTTTGACCAAATGTTCTAGTATTTGCTAAATGACCCCTCAAAACCTTAACTATCATATAAACAACTCAAATAGGCTCGACCCTGTAAAATTTTGTTAGGGTGGTACCATCCCCACACCAACCATTTCTTAACATACCTTTTTCTTTTAATTAAATAAATAAAAACTTCTAAAAATCTCATTTTACCCGTATGAGTAAAAAAAAATTGTAACCCTCCTATTTTTTTGATTTCTTCCTCCCGTTTCTCCTTTCTCTCTTTATTTTCTCTTCCTTTTTTTTCTCTCTTAATTTTTTGCTAAATGAAGATAACATAATGATAAGCATTTTATGGGTAAATTAAATTTGTAAAAATCGTGTGAAAATTATGTAAAATAAAAAATAAAAAAATCGATAAAACGGAACAATCTGTTCGATCCTGGATAGCCGAATACACCGAACATTTTATGTTGTGTTGGACGCTCAATATTCAAACACAATATAAGAAGTTCGACCATTGTATATTTATTTAAAAATTTAATAGAATATATGATTATATTACAAATGTTAAGGTGAAAATATAGCTTGAGAGTTTTTTCTGAACATGAAGATATGGGGGAAAATAAGAATTAGGGTTTATAGCGCGACATCAGATAATGCATACACTTTTCCACAAACCCTCAATAACCATTTGGAGTCAATGCAATTAGAGAAATGCGACTAACTTACTGCAACGACGACAATTTCAACAACATCGGTGGGGCCATTTCTTTGTGACGACGACAAGCGGCAAACACAGCACTACCAACTATAACAAGGACACTTGGAGGAATTGTTGTGCCGAGTATTGTTGGGAGCTTACGTTTCTTTCTTCTTTTAGGAATTGGAGAGATCAACACTGCCGAAATCATCATTACCTTCGTTCACTGGCGGACGCAGAAAATTGACAAAGAGCTGGTACAAGTAAAAGTAATATGCAAACATTTAAATTTACATACAAAATGTAACTTGCAAGTAATTTCGAAGATTCTTTTATACATTCTTTTTGAACCAAAAAAATGAATGAAAGATCTAGCTCACAATTGACCTCTACGGTTCGCCATGTTTTGAAACTTATGAACAATAACTTCATTAATGACATGCTCAAATATATCTTTTCCAAGATAAACCACTAAATTATCATTCATTCATTCATTGCCCATCCGATTGCGAAGCTGTGTTTTCACAATTCTCATTGCAGAGAATGCTCTTTCTACTGAAGTTATTGCAACCGGCAAAACCAAAGCTAATGTTATTAGCTTGTAAACCAATGGATATACTTTATCTCTTCCACTTTCAACCATTCTTTGAGTTAGAACACCAATTTCATTTACATTTGAAGTATCAATATTCGATATCATATCCAACAAAAAATTTATGAGTTGGTCTTCCATTCCCAAAAGAGCGACATCATCAAAATCACTTGGATACAATTTTGCTATCTGAAGTAACATTTTTATGTCAAAAGCTTTAAAAGAGTAAGATGAATTCAAAAAAGCAACGCAAAGCAACAATTTCATATTTGCCTCATTGAATCGATCATTTAATTCAAGCAATTGCATATCTAGGACAATATTAAATACCTCCACATGAAACAGACGTAAGTTTGTCATTTCCTCAACTTTTCGTTTGATTTTTTTCCACTTCCACCCACATGAACATCATCCATATCAGGCACTTCAATTTCATGATTTTTGAAAAAATTAGACACACAATCAACCAATTCATCCCATCCACTATCTCTCATTGATTGAAGTCTGGTCTTAGAAGCATTCACTAAGTTCATAGTATTCACAATATCTTGATCTTTTCTTTACAATGCTTGAGACAAATCATTTGTTATTCCTAGTATCTTTTTCATCAAGTGTAAATCAAATATAAAGTCTAAAGATAACATATCTCTTATCAACTGTGATGCTTTAGCCCTTTGATTAGATAAAAACCCATCTATTTTAATCACATGAAGCACACCAATTATAGAATCAAATAAATGAATCAGTCTCAAAATAATACGGTAATGTGAACTTCATCGAGTTTAAGAAGGACGAATGCGAGTGTTTTCTTGATTCAAGCCTCGCCCACTTGAAATTTCTTCATTTTCCAAATCCTAAATAATCTTTGCAGCTTGTTTTTCTCTCAAACAATCTTTTCGCTTGCACGAGCCTCCAACCATATTTAATATTAGAAGGAAGAGTTTAGAAACACGTATATGTTTCTTCATCATAGCCACAAGAGCAAGTTGAAGTTGGTGTGCAAAACAATGGACATAATATGTTGTTTCATTTTCTTTCAAAATAAGAGCCTTTAAACCATTACTCCCCTTACATATCACTTGCTCCATCATAACCTTGTCCCCGCAACATAGATATGCTTAATCCATGTAAATTCAAAAGATCTTCAAGTACATTTTTAATTGAGATTGTTGTTTGTGCACTCAATGTGTTTAAACCCCAAAATCCTTTCAAGTACGTGACTTTTTCTATCTACAAATCTCAAGACAACAGTCATTTGCTCCTTTATAGACACATCAAGAGCATCATCAAGAAAAATACTAAAAAAACTATCACCAACTTCATCAATGGTAGCTCTAGTTGTTTCAAATGCACAAACCTTAACAATATCTTTTTGGATACGAGAAGAAGTTAATTGGAGATTTGCGGGTGCATTTTTTAGGGCAACTCTTCTTATATCCTCATTATGACTTGCAAGGAATTTCAAAAGTTCTAGAAAATTACCTTAATTTTTTGACTTCTCGGATTCATCATTGCCACGAAGCGCAAGTCCTTGCTTCAAAAGCCATCTAATACACTCAATTGAAGCATTTAACTGCATTTTATAAGCCATTTTTTCTTTAGTCATTATCTTGACAAAAACTGTTACAATATGTTGCTTTTGATTAAGTAAATCAACACATTTACCATAAGCTTGCCTATGAGCACTGTTAATCTCTCCATCATACTTTCGAAACTTATCTTTATTCTTCCAATCACGAAAACTTTCACTTACAAAAGCATATCCGCCTCCTTGATAACTCAATTCATTTTTAAAAAGATAACACCAAAGATAAAAGGTCGAATCCATGTTTATACTATAATCTAACCACACAAATTCTTTGAACCATGAACGGTTAAACCTTCTCATTTTAACATCAAACTTGTTTTGAGGAAATTCTCAAGATTAGATTGGTAAGGACCTTCAGAATAGTATTGTCTTTTTAATTCTCTCACAAATATTAGGATGATAACTATAATTTTAGGTCATTTTCCTAGATTTGAAGGAAGTTCCGGCAAGTCATAGTTTGCATCAACAACTTGTGGTGGCTCATTAAAATTCTCAAATGGAGTAGCTTCTACTGTGATGCTAAACAATTCATCATGTACACTTTTTTGAATTCATATTAGACAAAGATGAAATTTTAGCAACTTTTGAAAAATACCTCAACATAGCTTTGCATTAAAAAAAAAATACAAATAAGATTGAAATCTCTTGACCTAACAATGATCTTTTAACATACAAATTAAGAATATTGGGTATTACTTAATAATAAAGAAATAAATAACAGTACAAGCATTATGAATCAAACTATTCTTATTTTTTTACCTAATAGTGAGAAATACCGGTCATCGATGGTCGTTGATACACTTTAGTTCCGTTGGGCTTTCTCCGTAGCAACAAATAAAAGGAAAGACTCAATTTGTTGAAAAGACTAAAGAGCAGGGGCGCAGCCTCCTTAGCCCATGTGGAGGCTTTAGCCCCCCCCTAAAAGTTTAATTATCTATATATATTATTTTTAATTTTTTTATTTTAAGTGCTAAAATACTCATTTTATGGTAATTTAGTCCCCTCAAAGTCAACAAGTCCCCTCAATATTAATCGTCTAACTTCGCCTCTGTTAAAGATTGAATGAGAGTTATGCTAGGTTTTTTTTTTTCTTTTGAGAATGGAGAATTTTTCTGAAAATTAAGTCCGCCACTAAAAATCTGGAATTGATAATGCAAATTGATATGGGAAATTAAAATATCTTAGGGTATTTTAGTAAATTGGTAGGAAAACTAAAGGGATGACACATGCCACCTCTTACCTTCACTTATGTCCGCCGCTGCCTCCGCATGAAAGAGTCGGCGGTGGAAACTGAAATTGTACAGTCGGGACGGCGGCGGAAGCTGAAGCTGAAATTGTACCGTTGGGGTCGGTGGTGAACCAGAACAGCCACTGCATAAAATGGTGATCTATCACGAATTGTCAAGATTTATGGTAGCCTATGTACAACTTTACTAATGTTTTTCCTTGTGTCAGCTAAATTTCTTGCACTTTTTATTAATGCATCACTAACTTTATTGATATTTTTTAATGCATCATTATCTTTAGTGACCACAAATTTTAGTAACACTACTAGCTTTACTGACCCAATGTGTCACTAATTTAGCAACATTGTTTTGAATGCGTCTCTAACTTTACTAATTATTTTCCACGCATTAATGTGGCACAAAGTTAACATCTTATTTTAACTACACTTTAATTATTAATGTTGTTATCTTTGTGACGCTATTATAAATATGAGTCGTAGAATTTAAGATGTATTTCCTTACTTGGTGACACCTTTTAGAATTTATGTCACAAATTTCAAATAATAAATGCTAAAAAATATTAAATATATAAATATAAACATAATTGATATCTTTTTGTTCATTAATAAAATAATGATTTAAGTAGATTTATATTAAATCGTCTTAATCAAAAGCATCAACTAGAAAACAATAAAATATTAACATATACATTTGCAGGTCTCAACAGTTAGTGTTCCCTTACAATTGCAGATAATATAATTGTATGGAATTGAATCTTTTTCACTTAAATTAAACATGCTATGTTAATATGTAGGTAGTTAAAAAGTCTTATAAACTACACAAAAACTTATGTGCACCAGGTGCATGGATCTTAAATACAGATTGATCTGAATGCATAGATCTAAGATTCATGCACCTTATGCATAAACGAACAACTCTATAAATTGTCACTCTTAGTTGAATAATAACAACTTATCAACAATACAAGATCGAACCTTACTCAAATTTGAGTAGTTAGGTGAGTAATAACATATGTTTTAACATGTAGGAAGCTTGCATTACATTTTGAGAGGATGTAATTGTGTTTGGACGTTTGCATGCAAATATTTGGCTCCCTAAAACAAAATATTGATTATAAAACAAAAGGCTGATGTGGCAAGATTATAAAACTCCACTTACCAACATTTGAGAGACTCAACCTCTTTTTTATATATGTAGATTTGCCACTGAATCTGGCAGTGATCCACTGTAATAATTGTTGGCCGAATTAATCCTTCATAAAACAAAAGACAAATTAGGTTATTATCTGTCCTAACATTAATTGTTTGTGATGGAATTTTGAGATGGTATGTCATGCACCCAGTCTTAAAATAGCAGTCATTTTATTTTTTAAACTGAAGTTAGAAAATAACAAAGTATTTGAAGATGGATCGTTAACATCGTCGAGATGTGTCTGCAATGTCCTTTCTGGTTCATTAGTATAAGAATGTGCTTTTCAACAATATTCATACCAAAATAAATTTTAAAAAAAATTGTCTATGATTAATTTGAAAATAAAGGAGCACAAACATAGCTTACCATCAGCTGCTACCAAAAGTAGAAGACAAAGTGCCAAAAGAACTGAACTCTGAGAGCTAACCATGGATGCCAGTTTTTACTTGACTTTTCATGATTTTTGTACATTGCTACAAGGCATGCATTTATATAGGTACAAACAAATTCTTTTTTTTCCTTAATCTTTTTCGACTTAATTTTTTGTCAAATTAAGAAGCTCATCACTCAATGTACTTGAAGATTGAGACATTTTATGTCAGGACAGTTTCACATTTGACCAAATGTATTACATATTTGCAAAATAACCCCACAAAAGATGGTTAATTTTACATATAACCCCCCAAAACCTTATGAACTGCTCAACTCAACCAAGTAAATCATATTGGTGCTGCTGGGTTTCTTAGCATGAAGATTTGGGGGAAAATATAAATTAGGGTTTATGGCGCCATATCCTTAGACAAACCTCAATAACCAATCGAAAAGCCGAACGCAATTAGAGAAATCCATAAACAATCATGGCGACTAACCTACTGCAGCGGCGGCAATTTCAACAGCAATTTCAGCAACGGCGGCGGCGGCTGCTTTTCTTTTACGATGACGACAAACGGCAAAAACAGCACCACCAACTGTAGCAAGGACGCTTGGAGGAATTGTGATGCCGAGTATTGTTGGGAGCTTACTTTTTTTTTCTTTTTCTGGAATCGGGGAGATCAAAACTGCCGAAATCATCATTAACTCCGCCGCTGCCAGATGTAGGAGTCGGCGGAGGAAACTGAAATTGTACCGTTGGGCTCGGCGGCGGAAGTTGAAATTGGAAGGTTGGGGTCGGCGGCGGAAGCTGAAATTGTATGGTTGGGCTCGGCGGAGGAAGCTGAAATTGTACGATTGGGGTGGGTGGTGAACCAGAACAACCACTGCATAAGGGATTGCCTAAACTGCCACAAAAAAACAATCATCATTTCATTCTTCTTCTATGAGAGGGTTCATTTAGAATATGATCGAGTTCATTTCCCAAACCTATATTATTTTAAGTTTCCTAATTTTGCATCCTAATTTTTTTCTTTTTTTCAAATCATGATTTATATTATACATTTTGTTTACTCTTATAATCTCAATAATCGATAAATAAAAGTCCGTGTGATTTTCACATGTCACCAAAATGTTATTTTTGTTTATTTTTTAAACTATTAACTCCTCTTTAAAATCAAATTTAGCTATAACTTTTTTTCCCAAATTCTTTTGTAAGTTGTTTGAGTAAATAAAGAATTGTGGTAATAGGCAATGTTCAAACAAAATTAACATTTCTTTAACGTGTTGCATGCAAAAATCACAAATCACAACAAAAAAATGTTGTCAAAAATTGCAAAAGTAAACAGAACGTATAGGATGTAAAATTAAAAAACATGCATAATATATGTTGAAAAATGAAATTAACTCTTTGAAATATCTATATGTATATAATAATTTATTTATTATAAAATAGTAATATAACATGTAACATATCCAAGGCTTAACTGAAGAAAATTAATATAAACTCACACATTTGATATCGATTTTTTTTAGATTTGGCATAAATATTAAATTACTAATTTAAGAAAGTTGGTGATTCGAATTGCATCTATTGTCCACAAAAGATTTCCCATGCCTGCTGCTAGTTTTTGCTTGTTGAATGTGTTGTGTTGAAATTCTGGAGAGAGAAAAAAAAAAGGCATGCTTGGCAAATAACAATCGTTTGTTGAAAAAATGACCCTATGTGAAGTAATTTGTAATTTATTCTGCTAAATTGGAAAAATCATGTTAAAATTGCAATTTTAAGAAACTTTGTGTTTTTTTTCTTTCAATTAATTCAATATAAAACTACAAAAAGAGTAAAACAAAAAAAAAAGGTTCCATGAACTAGACTACTGCATATAACTCGAACATAATTTTGTTTTACTTTGAACACAATTTTCTTTTAGCTTGTGTATGGCCTGACCAGTTAAACCCTTCTAATTTTCATTGTATTTCAATTTTGAAATTTTATTTAATCAGAACAAATATAGTTATGAGTACAAAGAAGGAGGTCCTACTTGTGTGCTTGCACACTAATGTTTTTCATCAAGAATTAGTAACATTGGATTTGCTTATTTAAAACACTCTCTTTCAACAATTACAATGCATGGAATAAAAATAATCACGATAAAAATAGCCAAGTTCAGCCAGACCAAAATTATCACATGATAATAATCACAATAATAATCATTAGTAAATAAAAATTGGATAATCACAATAAAAGTGAACGGTATTTAAAGAGTAGGTAGTTTGTGGTAGCTTACATCAATTTTATTTTCTTGCTATTCGCCAGTGAATCAGGTAGTGGTCCAGTGAAATAATTGTTGGCCAAATTCCTTACATAAGAAAATTAGACAAATTAAGATCATAAATATATAAATTTAAATGCAATGTTCCCATATTGTAAACTCACAAATATGTTAACTCTGGAAAGGTGCCAAGGAATTCAGGAATAGCTCCAGTAAGCAGGTTTTGATGTAAGTCTCTGCAGGTAATTTTAAGCACAAAAAAAAAACTTCAAACTAATCTATGATTTAATAATAAATTTTATGATCAACGTTCATTTCATCCCATATTAATTTTTACTGAAGAATTTGGACAAAATAGTTGACTTAGCATTACATTGTCTGGAGGGCATCCATTGATCTGAAATCTGGAAGAGGTGCAAACAAACCTTGGTTGCCTAAATACCTGAATTTTTTTACATGATTTCAAGATTCAAAAATAAGATTTAATCAAACATTCATATATTACATGATAATATGTAAAATGTAGAAGATGATGGAGAAGAAAATAAAGCTTACAGGGCAGTGACACGACGTATGTTGTCGTTGCTACATTTGATCCAGGGTAACATCTGTGGATAGCAAGGGTCTTTGGTAAGAAAAGGAAACTGCACTCCAATTAATCCGGGGAATTGATCGATAAGTGTGATCAATGCCGCTACTGCATCCACCAAAATGTCATTGCAAAATATAACTCTAAATCAATAATTTGAAACTGAAAGGGACTATGATAATTTTTAATAAAATGGAATCAGGTTAAGAAATTGAGTACCATCATCGGAATTGGTTGAGGTGGAGAAAGTAGAATCGAGTAAAGAAGTTTTTGAAGATACAACGTTAATGTTGTCAACATGTTCCTGCATTCTCCTTCCTTCTTTCATCAATGTAACAATAATTTCAGACAACTTTAATTATAGTTATGATCGATTGGAAAAAAAAAAAAAAATGAGAGAGAGAGCTCTTAGCTTACCATCAGATGCTCTAATAAATATAAGAAAAAGGGCCAAGACAATTGCACTCTGAGAGCTAACCATGGATATGTATTTGATTCTTCATTTTAATTTCTTGTGTATATATTGCTTTGAAGTTTTTTACATCCCACCAGAACATCAATGGAGATATTTTTGTAATGCTTTTTTTTTTTTTTAATTGTTAGTTTATATTTATTAGGGTTGTTGGGCTCAATCAGCTCGTCTCTAAATATGATTAGAGTTTTTTTTTTTTTTTTAAATATGATTAGAGTTGAAGATGGAGAGTTGCATGTCTTTTTTGACAACTTTCATATCAATTAACAAATGCTAAGAAGAATAATAATGTCTTGTATAAAGTATAATTAAATAAAAGAATGAAAATCAACGTCAATGAATCATGTGAACATGTAAAGTTCCAATTAAGGACAAAACGTTATAAACATCTAAAAGCCAAAGTCAACTTCTGCAAATACTAAATCTTGCAATGGCAGAAATACTTAATATGCTTATGGGATATGCCATGTTTCCTATGTGGATGTATGAATAATTAAATGTTTAATTTAAAGTCTTTACTTAATCTTCTTTACATAGGGCTCGTTTGGATTTGAGACAACTATAGTAAAATTGATTTATATTATAAGATATCACGACTCTTGTAACTTAAATGGAATTATTAATTTTATAAAAATACGCATTAGTTCAAACTTAAGTCATCAATTTTTTGTCGTTGTTGTCTTCCTCATTTTCACTCTCTCTAATTCATTAAAAAAAAATTATTTAATGGATTATGTAATTTGATTTAACTTTGTGTTTGAGAGTAAATGTGACAGATTGACAACCTAAATATTTGTGCTGCGATGTATGGATTAAGCTACAATGAAGTGTCTTTAGATACAAATATCAAATCCCCACATAAATATGTGTTAGTAGTTGATAAATAGTGCATTGAAATGTAGCATCTACAAGGTACCCTACACATTTAAACCATCTGAATTAACACAGTTTTTACTGTTAAATTTTGGTAAAAAAGTTTCAAATAATTATCTTGACAAAAGTATATTATATTTGAAATTAATTACAGATGCATGCATAAGACCTTTGCTGTGTATAATAGCATGTTTTATTTGCAACTTGATTGCTGCTTCACCACCTTGTAAGCTGGAAGATTTATTTATTTATTTATTTTGACTTATTTCTATCAAGGAACAAAGATTTATTTATTTATTTATTTTGACTTATTGTCATGAAGGAATAAGATGGTGAAGCAACAATCAAGTTGCAAATAAAACATGTTGACAAACAAAATGTAATTTTTCATAGTATTATTGTTATTGTTGTGAATGACAAGAGTGGGTGAATAAATCTTGGGTGATTAGCCGAAAATGTATTAGAACTTTTTTATCCTACCCATTATAAACACATATTTTTGTGGGTACATATTAATATGTTTGATAAATATCATTTTTTACATGTTTTAGTGTATTCGTATGTATTATTTGAGTATATTTAGGCACATTTTATGGATGATTAATATGATTATTATATATAAATGCATTTGATGGTTTTTAGTGGAAAAACGTATGTTTTAGCTTACATGTACAGTTATGGAAGAAATAGTGTATTTTTAAATCTAGAAATCCAAACTAAGAGCTTCTAACTTTTATTTGAAAAGCTAAGGAGGTGATCTACAGCTTTCATATTGAGCATTTTTTTTCAATTATGTCTTCTAGAAAGTAAAATATTAAGAGAAGACAAAAGTTTTGACGTTTAGTTTTTTGTCCTGACATTTCTATAATTTTTTAGTCATAACTTGCTCTATAAAATTGCCATTGAGAATTGAAAAGCTAACTTTAAGGGCTTCAACTTTTATGAAGTACACAAAGCCAAATTCAGCCATTGTAACTGCATACGGTCGTGTGCTACTCATAAAAACTTTTGTCTCTGCACACGATCTGTGTGCGAGGACATGATCATGCTCGAAAAAAAAATTCTCACCCAAAACTCATTTTTTGGTGTATTTTCGACTTCTACTTAGTTTAATAGACCTACAAACTCTTATATAAACCCAAAATTGATGGAAACTGAGGGGAAGACCATATACCAAACTTTAAACACTAAAAAGTAATTATTCTAAGAAGCGTCTAGAAGAAGAGTTGGGCACGATAGATCATATTTGGATACGCTTAGGAGGAGATCAAGGATCGAAGTTTTGAAGAAACGGGAGATCACCTATGCTAGAGTTTTCTCTATCTCTATCTCATTCTCATAGTTAGATTTTTGGTTTAAATATGATATTTTTCAATTTTGCTATGAATTGTTTGATAATCATGTATAGCTAATTTTTTTAGGGTTTCTAAGATTAATTTGTAATTTAATTCGAATAATTATGGATCTTTAATTTTAATTCAAGTTCTTAATTTTTGAACTTTATTTGTGTGTTTATGTTTTGATTGCTTATTTGGTTATTCGGTCGATAATTGAGCATGTTTTAGTATTTGAGTCAAAATTCAAGAGAGAAGATTTAGTTACGAAAGAATAAAATACATGACATATAAATGGGATTAGGTCGAGAGTTTAATGAACTTATGTGATGAGAAATCAATCAATGTGCTTTTGGGAATTAATTGCTTTATCCGATCGAGTAAAGATACTTTGATAGTCTTTAATCCACCAGTTAACTAGCTCGGGAGAGTGGTTAGTTCGATATTCATGATTGCTTATTCAGGAGGAAATAATTAATTATCTTAGATTAGTCAGAGTGATGTTTGATAAGAATGAGATGAAAGCATATCCTAAAATTTATCTTCATTATATTAATTTATCGTGTTCATTTTTATATTATTTTATTTTAGTTATAGAAATTTGAAGTCTTTCTTATTCGATTATCTGATAAAATTAAGTGTTGAATTTATATAATTAATCAAGTTCTAATTTGATAGTTTTTTGTTGACTTGCTTGTGCTCATCACTTCTACCATCTACATTGTACATTTATTGAAATAGCTAAAATATTTAATGAATAGTATTGATTATTTTTGTGTGAAAAATCTAACTCAATTATTAATTTCAAATCACAAGAAATATGATCTTTAAACATCATCATGCATTTTAAGATATCCTGACGATGATGGGGAAAACATTATTTATTAAAGCTTAATGAATAGATTTTTCTTAATTATGACGTACAAAAAATTTGAAGACCAAGTGATAATACCCAAAAGAAAATGAAGACCAAGTGATGGATGGAGCCCAGTATTGGCCCAACTAACAAAGGGCCTCAAGGATCCAGCCCATTAGTGACTTATGGGAAACCCACTTCGGATTCCATAATACACTTTTCAATTAATTAAATATCAGTTAAAAAAATTAGTAATAATTATAATTAGTCTCGATAGATAAGGGTTGTTGGATCGTACAAAGATCGATGTTCGATCTACCAAGTATCATCTAAGGTGTAATTTACCACACTGTAATGTTTGCATAGAGAGATTTAAAATATAAAATATAAAATTAATGAAACTAATTCAAATTAAAAACAAAAATAATGAATCTAAATTTATATCAATTCAAACATTATCAATATATTTATTATTATGAATTCCAATTCATTTCGTACAAACACAAATACAACTACATAGAAGTTATAAACTTATAGTTTAAAGATTCTTCTAACTCAAAGTAATTGATACAAAAAAATATAGAAGTTAGTGTGACCTAAAATAGGTCACCGATTATTGAGCTTTTTTTTTTCTGTTCTTTTTAACCAAATGAACTCGTTGGTATGTACATCAAATAACTTTTGTATAATAAAACGTAAAATACATGAAAGAGATGAATCATATTATACCATCAACATACTTCAAGTTCATAAAACAAATTAATTTTACTAGGGATTAAATTTTGATAAGTGAAAAGATTGATATATCTCTTTTTGAAGTATTTAATTTTTATAATAATTAAAATAATTATATATTACATATATCAAACATTTATCTCACTCTATCATTAGGGATTGCAGTTAGCCACGTAAATGTAGGTACTCTACCCGCCTAATCCTAATAGGACAGGTATGGGTGGTTCTAAATTAAAATGAAATGGATTTGACTCTAATAAAATGATACAAGTAGTTTTAATTGGGATTGAGACGGGTTTGATAAAAATAAAAAATAAAAAACTTATTAAAGTACAGGATTTAGAAAAATGTCAATCTACTCGTAGGTACCCACCTATAAAATATATATATATATATATATATATATATATATATATATATATATATGTATATGTATGTGTGTGTGTTAGAAATTGAACCCTATACCTTTGATTAAGGGAAAAATATTTACTACTACAAAAGTTAGCAATGTGTAATAAACTATTCATTAAAAATTTAACAATGTGTGATAAACTATTCATTAAAAATGTGTGTATATATATATATATATTAAATATACTTAAAAATATAAAATACAAAATACTCATTTAAATTAAAAAAAATTAGTAAACAGGTATGGAATAGATATGAATACTCATTGGGTAGTAATAATTAAAAATGAAACAGATATAAAAAAATTTAAATAAAAATGAGATGAATTTAAAAAACATAAAATAATTAATATTAAAATTTGAGATTCCCTAAACAATAGAACACCACATATCATACATATTCCACTAATGGGAGAATTTCCCTTGTAGTGGGTAGAAGGTGCACTGAATAATTGTGGACACCCCGTCGGTTTCGGTTTCGATTTGTCGATTTGGAACCGGTGATTTTTCAAACTGCGGACATCAAATCGGAATCGAATTGTGGAGGGCCTGATTTCAGTTTCGGTTTGAAAATCGACGGTTAACCGGAACCGGCTGTTCAAACGACTGTGCCCCATTGGCCAGACTTGATTTGCAAAAAAAAAAAAAAATTGGGGCGGTTTGCAAATCGGCGGTTCCAAGGCGGTTTCCGGCAGTTTAACCGTCGGTTTGCAACAGTAACTTGAACTTGGCCATTGATCATCAACGGTCAAGTGATCCGAAGTGTACACGTGTCTCTTTTGAAAATTTAAAAAAATTTTTTTGCACAAACCACAGGTTCGAATTGCCAATTAACGGTTTTTGGAGAGGTCGAACTGAAACCGAACCTTATTTCGACGATTCACGCTTCCAATTCAAACCATCTCAATTCCGATTTTTCGAACCGTTTGGACACGTCGACCTTTAACTGTCCACTGATATAGTGGAGCACATGGGTGAATCCTTGGGAAGCTTTGGAGGGCCTACTCATTTGGCCTAGCTTCCTTGGGCCTAGATCCATTGGGCCTTATATATTTACTTTAAAGGATTGGTGGTGGACTAATGCGGATATTGAGATACCTATGGATGGCAATTTTGCCCCACCTTGCGGGTATCTGACCTGATCCGAGGTATTTGGGATGGAGCGAACCCGTTCTGTAGACAGGGCGGGGCGGGTCTGGGTCCTCCTCATACCCCGTCCTCGTCCCGCGCTCCGCGACCCGTTCTCGTCCCGTTTATTTTATATATATATATTTTTTTTTTTTAATATATGTGTGCATATATTTAAGATACATATATTTAGAAAAATAAATCTAAATTAATTATAATCATTTTAATTTTATCTTATTTGAGAAGTGCTCGTTATGATTAAAGATGTGATTATACGAATAAATTAAAATTATTTCATAATAAATCTTATAAGATAAAATTAAAATGATTATAATTAACTTATTTTTATAATTTTAAATATATGTATCAATATATAAAATTTTTGGAATATATTAAATTTTTCATAATTTTGTCATTTAAAAAAAAAAAATTTGGGCGGGGTGGATCCGCCCCGTATGCGGCGGGACGTGGGGTGGACACTCTTGCCCCGTCACGGGTCCAGAACGTGTTTTTGGGGCACAGGGTGGGTCCGGGTATTCTACTACCCGCCCCACCCCACCCCGCCCCGGACCCATTGCCATTCCTAGAGATACCCTTAAACATCAATTAATATGAGGGGCTTAAATGTTAATATGATGTTAATGATATATTTATTTTTTAAAATAAAACTATCTTTGAGCATCCAATATTTAGACATCTATATCTATTTCTGTCTATATATATAATAATATAAGTCATTTCAAATATAGTAACCAAACTTTTATATCACTAGTTTTTTTACTAAAAATAGAAAGTCAACATTTCTTATTATGCAATTTCTTTTAAATAACTAGAAAAAAACCGTTTCTTTAGTGCAAGAGAAGAACTACCATATTTAACTGAAAAACAATATTAAGAATCATATATTGGATGATTCAAATTTTCACAATAGGTGGAATAACTGTTTGCACCTTTTTTTTTTTTTTCAAATTTCAAAATTTTAAATTTAAATCTACTTATCCATTATCAGAATCCATCAAATCTGTCAACAAAATACACCGTATAATTACTAATTTGATTCAACTCTTTCAAATAGTGATAAAAATACTCAAGCAAACGTAACTTTTTCCTCTTATCAGTTTTTCTATTTAATTATTTAATTCACTTCCTCTGGTGATTTTACAATTATATTATTTTAATATCTAATTTTTCTTCCTCAATTTTATTAACATTCATGTTGTTGCAGGAACTTGCAGATCCATTTCATGCAACTTCTTCCTCCCAATACAAGCCTTTATCAAAGGTTTTATATCTCTAATTATAATCATTTGATTTATGTTAGAAAACTATAAGCCTACAACTATGAGAAGATAGTACAGATACAATTTTTTCACATTGAAAATCAATGAATTTAAAATCCTAACTTTTCTTATTTTGTAGGGTGATCAATTTTAAAAGTAGATATACATTTTTTAACTTTTGTTTAATTTTTAAATTTCATTATGTCATATGATTTAGTTTGATTTTGTAATTACAAACTTATTTTGCATTTTATTTAGTCCTTTCAATTGATTTGATTATTCAATGCATCAAATATTACATAATTAATAAAATACAGATTTTCATCATAACTATTTTATTTCAATATAGATATCTCATAATTATTTATGAACGATATTAAATAAAATTAAGGTAGTTAAAAAAAAAAATTGTGAAACAATATATGATGTGTGGCTCGTAAACAACATCTTGAAATGATTTATCATTTCACATAAAATTTTTGAAATTATATATATATATATATATATAAATAGTCATATATATAATATATGAATTATATATATATATAACTCATATATTATATATATGATTATTTATTATGTGAAATATTATTAAACTCCGTGCGGTTGCACTAGTTCTATTAATAATTACTATATGGTATTTTAAAAAATAATAATAATTTGCTCATCAGTTTTGTAATGAAAGCTTTATCTTTACTAGGATAAACTACTTAATTATATAAATCTCTTTTTATATTTTATTCCAGAATTGATTATAAAGAAAGAGTTTTTTTTTTTAATGAAGTTACAATTTCAATACAAACTTTCGAATTTAGCAAAGAGAAAATTCATAAATAAAGTACTCAATTGGAATTATCGTGAATTTTCTGATGAATAATTGTCTATTCGTCCAGTTAATTTGTCCATGTCGACTTTCATTGTGTTATCGGTTAAACAAAATAAAAAGAAAATTAATAAACTGCAAAGAAAATAATTTGTAATTCTAACAAAATTTAAAGTGAAAAAAAAATTCACATAATGATGTTTAGTTCATCTATCATTTGGTAATTCTAATTGCAAAATAAGATTTGATTTGATGACTATATTTATTAGATTTTAAAATTCAAATATTTCTCAAGTGTCCACCGTGGGCAACTTTTAATATATTCATTGATGATATATAATGATTTCAACCCCTCAATATATACAAAAGTGATATTAATAGATATTTTGATTTTTACAACATCAAATGTGGATATATATTAAGATATCTAATATGGGCTGTATGAAATTCACGTTGAATTGCTAGTCTGTTGGTGTTTTGTTTTGCAATTAAACCTTTATTTTGTTAAAATACTATCAAATTGAAAGTATGACAGCCATTTAATTATGGAAAGAAACATTAAAATGCAAGAAAACTGTGGCCTGCTATTTTAATTAGAAATTTGACCAACTCCATTGAATTTCATGGGTTTAAATATTTAATAGTCTAGCTACTGCTCTTCTGATAACAGCTTAACAACAGTTGTTGAAAACATAAATTAACAAGAGAGGCTCATTGATGTTGATTGCTTTAATAATTTTTTTGATGTGCCATTTCTCATAATTTATATATTGCCACTACAAAACCAAATCTTGATAATAGTGATATTTCTTTACAAATATTTAAATTAGGTAGGTACATTAATTATAGGATAAATTTAATAACAACACCTAATTATAGATTACTTCTTAATTTTGGACTTGAATTTTAAAATTTTCAATAAATGACTTAATTTAACATTTTTTCTCAATTTAAGATTTGAAATTTAGATTGAGTTCTCAATTTAACACAAAATTTTATTTTCTTTTTTTTTAAATTTATTTATATTTTAATATATATTTATAATTTAGATAAATTAAGATAAGTTCGTACAATTTTGGAATGATATTCATCTGACTTGTATTAATATATATATATATAATATATGCAATTTAAAAAATTAAGATTCCATTATTTTCTTAATTTTTATGAATAAAAGTATAGAAAATTGATTTTAATATTAATCAGTTTAATATAAATTATATTTTATAAATTGAATTAATTATATTTTTTTCCTCCCTAAATTAAGATAAGTAGGATGAAAATTATTTTTCAAGCACTAACTTGTCTTAATTTATCCAAAATATGAATACATATTGAAATATAAATAAATAAAAATACGAAATTTTGTCTTAAATTGAAAACTCAATCTAAATTTCATATCTTAAATTGAGAAAAAAATGTTAAATTGAACCTCTTATTTAATTTGGATGTAGAATTGAGAACTAATTTATAATTTGCGTCTTTATATGAAATTTATCCTTAATTATTATGCTACAAGTTACGTGCAACGTTCTTTCTTGATTTATTTATTAATATTTTTAGAATAGTAAGATAAAATCTTTGGATTCGTGTTTATACATAATTCTACGTCGAGTTTATACATAAATTGATTCTTTTTTTTTTTTTTCCTGAAGTAAAATTGTTTATGTGTTGTGGACTGTAGAATCATTTAATAAGTAGTAATGTAATCAAGCATAAATATGTAATATACTTTTTGCATGCATTAATTTACCATTCTAGATATCTAATCATTTTATTGATGATGACTTTTTCCAACCTTTTAGGTTGTGAGTGGATTGGACCAAGAGACACTGTATCCAAATAGAAGAGCCACTCAAGAGCAATTCAAATCGATAATATTAGCAGTGTTGATAATTCTTAAATTTCTTGAAAAATTAGGTTATATTTTAGTGAAAACTCTTTAAGTACTACTAGCTAGTTGTCATCCCAATAAGTTAGTAAATTTTGTTATCACTAACAATCATGAATTTATTTTATGTTTTAACTGTTTTTTTTTAAATCTAGGCAATAGTTTCAAGGACTACTTGGATATAATTTTATTGTATTTTCTCATATGATTCTTGTGGCTCATGAAATTTCAAAATTTGATCCATATATTAGTTCTTTTTTTTTTAAGCATTTGGAAAACAAAATATTTGTTGGTTTAAATTTAAGAATTTTGGTACAAGATTCCTTTGTTATCATCGCATGGTTTTGGTACTAGAAAAAAAAACTTGATACCAAAAGAAGATGTTATATGTCATATTGAATATTTTTTTTTTTACTACATGAATTTTCCTAGTTCTAATACAAACTATTAGTACTATATAAAGTCTACACCTTTTGATATTGAAACGAAATATCTGATAGCACCATGTCTTTATCTTGAGAATAGCTATTTCTTTTAAGTAGTTCGAAATTAGTGTAGCATGACATAAACTCATTCAAGCGTTATATACTAGTCTCTCTTAAATATTAATTTTTTTTTTTTATAATTGGATAGACAATAAATTAAATAATGATTTATTTCGATCCATCAATATTATGACAGGCTAAATATAAAACATTCGTGGACCTATAGGCTATAAATATAAGTTCAACATTAAAAATCATTTCGCAACGAACAAAATTAGCATGTTTGCACTATATATATACCCAAACTTATTAATCGTATTCGAATACAATTTTTTTTTTTTCAAAACCCTTGCTTACGTTAACAATTAACTCATACTATTGTTTATTGTTTTTCGTCACATGAATGGGTTCCAAAAGTTTACTCAGCCTGGTTCTAAAAAAAAAAAAAAAAAACACGAGATTGGAATTTTTTTAATTATTTTAACTAACATGTTTTTTTTATTCTAATACACTTCGACCTAAATTTATGGATTATAAATTCTAAGTTGCCTAAAAGCAAGCTCAGCACAATGTCAGTTAAGCGGTGATCGCTACTTTTCTTCCTCCAACAAGGTGCTATTCTGAAGATTGAAATATTCTTTTTTAATGTAAAATTTAGTGCGAATTGTTAGATATAAAATATTATTTTAATTCTACATTATTTTAGTGCAAATTGTTAGAGATGCTCTAAATACTCTCATTTTAGAAAGTCATCTTTAAATTATTACGAAATTTTTTTTTTTTTTTGAGAAGCATAAAAACATAATTCTATTTTAAATATGTTTTAACTTTATTGTTATCTTATTGATTTATATTTTGTATATATACAAGTATATAAATTGAAACACAATAAAGAATGAAATATCTGAACCGTCAATCACGACTCTCAATTAACTTTTGGTTCTGGTGAGTGGAATTCCACCTTGGCATCAGCAATAATGGCGTGTTTCTGGCAATTTTACTATGTTTTGAGATTTTTATTAATTATTATTATTATTATTATATTTTTTTTTTGCATATATTTTAAGCACATAAATGTTAATTTCATTATTGGTGAGGTCAAACATGATTACATGAATGCATGTTCTTGGCAAATGTGAATGATAGAATAATTTGGTAAACAAATATAAAATTCTTGGCATCATGTGGGGTGGATTCAGAATGCAACATTTGGACAACAATTTAGTGGATCGAATTTCTTAATTAATTCGTACTTAATAGAAACTTTCAAAGATCATATTATTTTAGACCAGACACTGCGAAAGTGATTGAGACCTCTTCTCAACAAATTCTACTTTATCAATTTGCTTTTATTATCAAATTAATTATAATTATCAAATGTGTGAATTTCGTCCAATTACTTTTAAACATCTGAAAAGTTAAATGTTTTAGAAAAATTACAAGCTTCTTAAATTTTCAGAATTAATAAGAGTTTATTTACTTTATTTTAAAATGAGTCTAAATTATTTTCTAAAAAGTGCTCTATCTAATTTTTTAAAATAAGATTTTATTTTGACAAATATCTTTCAATTTTTTTTAAGGGTATTACAAAGTTGAATATACTAACATCTTATTAATAAGTTGTATTATTTATTTAATCCAAATACTTTAACCACTTAATTTCAAAATAAGATAAACAATTTTTTACAAGCTATGAAAACATCTCATAAAATACGAAGAGTTTATATGATATGTTAAATAATTTAGCCCCATTACACGTAAATTTTTGTCTTTGGAGTTCAAATTTTAATTTTTCATTTTACTATACTCATACTTTATAAGAAAAAAATAATTTTGTTAGGCAAATCAAACTCATATTACTACGATGTTCCCGATCATACTATAATTTAAATTTTATTTTATCAATATAAGTAACGTGAAAAATATCATCATTTACATACACTAGTACACATTAATGAAATCAATATGAGATTTAAAAAAAAAGGAAACCTATAAAGTCAATAAATGAAGTAAAGATTGAAAATTGCGTTAGAAACTAAAATTGATCATCAGATATACTAGGAGAGTGAATTGAAAAAAAAAGGCATTTGTCAGTCAATTTTTTATTTTTTTTTACAGAAAATACGTCAAACAAAAAACGTGTTCGTTATACTGAGAAAGCGTGTTTGGGCGGTGGTTTGAATGGGCAAAAGCAGTAAAAGGCAACAGAATAGAACTAACAACTTTAGCAATTAAAACCCTCTTTTTCGTCGCCCATCACTCTTTATGACAGTAAATGCTGTCTGCACCTTCAAAACCTCCCATGTTTCCACTTTCAGACAAAACCTCCATTGCTGAGTTACCTTTCACCAACTCTTTTCTCTCTCTAACTCCATTTTCGATTTTCCCTTTCTCAAAAGGTCAACTCTCTCTTTAGACTCGGTTTCCTTAGATGTTTTTCCCATCTACCTAATAATATTAAAAATATACTTGAGATGATTCTAAGTTGTGTGAATACATCGTTTTAGTGAGAGAAAGCGAAAGGGGAAAGAAAAACAAAAAAAATGTTAGATTCGCGTTAATATACAGTTGGCTATTGAATTGAAGCCAGGTTTGTCGCTTTGTTATATTCTTTCTTTGCCAATTGCCAGCAGAAACTTTTGTTTCTTTGTTTTGTTATTATTTCCATCCTAAATTAGGATATATTGACTAAGTTAAATCTGGGTTTCCTATAATCTGCTGCGGTTTCGAGCTCGTATCATCTCAAAGGTGCAATCTTTTCTATTTTCTTTCATGGGCGTGTGATGTTTTTTGCGTTTATACATACTTCTTGATTTCCCTATAGTTGTTTGAGTTGAAAGGTGTTGAATTTTTGGGGTTTCGGATGATGGATTGTGGGGTTTTGAGGGTTTCAATCTGGGTTTTATTGGTATTGAATCTGGCATGCAGTTCGAGTGGATTTGATCCTGTTGATCGATACTATGTAAATTGTGGATCAGCTAATGATGTTGTTGTGGGTAATATCACTTATGTGGCTGATAAATCTGGGGCCAAATTCTTGACTACCCCTCAAGATATATTAGCTGATAGCAATTTGAATTCAATAACACCAGCTGAAGATTCCCCTGTGTTTCGTACTGCAAGAATTTTTAGTGGACCATCTAAGTATACATTTTCGATTAGTCAAGGGGGGAGGCATTGGATCCGCCTCCATTTTTATCCGTTTGCTTATCAGAATTATGATATGAGCTCTGCTAGTTTCTCTGTTTTCGCCCAGAAGACTAACTTGCTTAGCGATTTCAGCCCTAAGAATGCTACCGTTAAGGAATATTCTGTTAGTGTGTCGGCTGGAGACCTTGTGGTCGCGTTTTCGCCTTCAAGTAACTCGTTTGCTTATGTGAATGCTATTGAAGTTGTTTCAGTGCCTGATAACCTAATTACTGATGATGCAAACCTCTTTAATCCACCGGGGCAGTTTAGTGGACTGCCTACTCAGTCTCTCGAGACTGTTGCCAGGTTGAATATGGGTGGGCCGTTTGTATCGTTGGTGAATGATACGTTAGGGCGTAACTGGATTTCAGACAGGAGGTTCTTGGTGAACCCTGATCTTGCCACTAATGCCTCCAACATTGCAGCCGTGCGTTATATTAATGGTGGTGCCACGTCGGATATTGCCCCACAAACTGTTTATGGGACTTTGAGAAAGATGAATTCTGGTGATGACCCTCGAAGCAATTTCAATGTCACTTGGGATATTCCAGTTGATCCAGGCTTTCGGTACTTAGTTCGGTTGCATTTCTGTGATGTTGTAAGTGCATCTGCTAACCAGCTTGTCTTTAATGTTTATATCAATACTTTTCTTGCCTCTCCGGATCTTGAACTAACCACAAAGACTAACGGGCAGTTGGCCGTTGCTTATTTTATGGACTATGTTACCCAATCAATAGATAAAAGAATCATTAGTGTAAGTATTGGTCCATCTCCTAGGGGTGCTTACCCTGATGCCATTCTTAACGGATTGGAGATTTTGAAAATGAACAATTCCGAAGGTAGCCTTGCTGGCTCATCCGTTTTACCTAATTTTGCGGGCAAGAAAAAGAATTTAGGACTTATTGTGGGGGTGAGTGTTGGAGTGCCAGTAGCGTTGATACTCGTTGGGATTCTGTTTTTCATGCAGAAGAGAAGGAAACAAGAACGTCTCAAGTATTCGAAAACTTGGGTTCCCATATCAGTTAATGGTGGAACTTCTCATACTATGGGAAGTAAATATTCGACTGGCACGACTGTTAGTGTTGGTTCTAACTTGAGCTATCGCATCCCTTTTGTGGCAGTTCAAGATGCAACCAACAACTTCGATGAGAGTTGGGTGATTGGAGTTGGTGGGTTCGGAAAAGTGTACAAGGGAGTTTTGCACGATGGCACGAAGGTGGCTGTTAAGAGAGGCAATCCCAGGTCCCAACAAGGCTTGGCAGAATTCAGAACAGAAATCGAGATGCTTTCCCAGTTCCGCCATCGCCATTTGGTTTCCTTGATCGGATACTGTGACGAGAAGAATGAGATGATTCTGGTATACGAATACATGGAAAACGGGACCGTCAAGAGCCATCTGTATGGTTCAAATCTTCCAAGCTTGGGTTGGAAGGAGAGACTCGAGATATGCATCGGGGCAGCAAGAGGATTGCACTATCTTCACACGGGTTATGCCAAAGCGGTTATCCATCGTGATGTCAAGTCTGCAAACATATTGCTCGACGAGAATTTCATGGCTAAAGTTGCCGACTTCGGACTCTCCAAGACGGGGCCGGAGATTGACCAAACACATGTCAGTACAGCTGTCAAAGGGAGCTTTGGTTACCTAGATCCCGAGTACTTCAGAAGGCAACAGCTGACTGAAAAGTCAGACGTTTACTCATTCGGTGTTGTCTTGTTCGAAGTTCTTTGTGCTAGGCCCGTAATAGACCCATCACTTCCAAGAGAAATGGTGAACTTAGCTGAATGGGCAATGAAGTGGCAGAAGAAGGGCCAGCTAGACCAAATCATCGATCAATATCTCGTGGGTAAAATAAAGCCCGATTCCCTCAGAAAGTTTGGAGAAACAGCGGAGAAATGCTTGGTTGATTATGGGGTCGATAGGCCCTCCATGGGAGACGTTCTATGGAATCTTGAATACGCTCTCCAACTTCAAGAGGCGGTGGTTCATGATGACCCCGAAGAGAATAGCACCAATGCTATAGGTCAACTTTCTCCTCAAGTTGGTGATTTCAATCACGTTGATGACTCTAGCACTTCTGTGGCCCAGTTTGAAACATCAAGTGTCGATGATCTCTCTGGCGTTTCAATGAGTAGGGTTTTCTCGCAGCTAGTAAAGTCCGAGGGGAGATAATCATCGTGTGCAGATGATGATATACAAGGAAGTGACTTTTCTTTCTATACTTAAATGCTTTATGTATCACTCGAAGATTCGGACATGTATTCGTTTATATATCCTGCTAAATCTTATTGTTGACCTATGTTTCCATCAATTAATGTAATTTTGTCGTGTTTTTATGTTGCGTTGATTTGAAAACTCGAGTTGTTTTGCCGACAATGAAATTTTTGGTCTCTGGGTAGACAATTCCATTGAGACATTGAGCTATTGGTATTGTTTAGGTTTCTTGTATTTATGCTCTCCATTGGTAATTTCTATATCGGAGATCATCTACTCTAAAACTATATTTCCAACTCTTGTTTCAGCCGTTGGATCACCATCACGTTCATTTTATATTCTAAAATATACGTGTATCAATCCAACTCTTGAAATAGAAGTTGAATCAATGTTTTAGATGATAATTTCATTTTAGCTTTTCTTTTGATTTACTTTAAATTTTTGGCTAATTTGTTATGCTGCAAATATATGGGATACACAATCTAAATTGAATGTGTTCCCAAATAGTGTGTATGCCATTATTTTGGTCCCTTACATCATGAAAGCCAAGAAACATGATTAGTACTTGGTAATAATGTATGCCATGTTTGCTGTTTTTTTCTTTCTTTTGTCCCCTCAATCTATATTGTTTCTTCGAGGCTAAAATTATATATATATTTTTTCCCATGTATTAGGTTTTTGTATTATTATCGCAAAAGATGGAACAAATATTTATACATAACATGAATGAGAAAATTATGTATAACTCTATTGATTGTTGAAGAACTTCAATCTTCTATTTCACACACACACACATATATTAAGTACGACCAAAATTACATGTGGTACAATCATCTTGATCCTGCAAACTATTAATATATATTTTAATTTTTTTAAAAATGAAAAAAATTATGAAAATGAGAAAACTAAATAAAGGTGGGAATATTAAAAATGATTAATCAATGTAAATTGAATAAATTGTGCGCACCTGTGTTCTAAAATATACCATAGGATTTACGTAACAAATTTTGACTTTCACTTTGTAACATATAATTGAAAAAAAAATTGAGAATCATTCTAGGTCTTAATTTTTTTTTTTCTTTTTAATTTTACATGAGAAAACAAATTAAATGGTGGTGGATTCAAAATGATCGCTCAAAATTTCCAAACATATTATTTGATCAAACAAAATGATTTTGATGAACGTGCATTACCAATATATGAAAATTGTGTTAGTTTGCAAATTCAATATTTGCTTCAACAATTAAATAACATGTTAATCAAACTATATTATATGTAACTAAATTAGATAATAGGGCATGGCCCAAAACAAAAAATATTTTGGAATGAGTCCAAACTTAAGTTTGAGCTCGGTCTCATCAATTAATAAACTGAATCCAACTAAAATGAGTTTTTTATTTTTATTTTTTTTTATTGCATAAAGCCGGCCTTAAAAAACAAAAAAAAATTTATCAAATCAAGTGTATCAAATAGTAAGATCGTTTTCCCAAAAAAAAAAAAATTAATGAAAAGTTTATGTTATATATGAATTATATTCTAAAAGAAGAAAGATAAATTTTCTAAGAATAAAATTGATATTTAAAATAACTTTGCATTAATTTCTATTGGCCCTAAAACAAATCCAAAATCTAAAAGTTGTATAACTATAATCATAATATTCAGATAATAAAATCAAATAAAACTGATGATATATACAGTATGTAAGGTCATGTAAAATTAAATATAAAATACTATCTAAAATTGAATATCTAGTACGCACAACCCAACTTATGCAAAATGCTATCCTATATATTATGGACAACTCTTAATATGTTCACTGATGATGATGTGTAATGATTTTATCCTTTAATTATATAGATGGTGAAACTTTTGAGTTGCACTTGTATGCAACTATGAATTTTAGATCCATATAACATAGGTCAGGTCGGGCCGAATCCGATCCGCATCCGTGCATTTTTTTTTCCCTAAACTTTATGTTGTTTTAATCATACATTTATATTATATTAAACATATTTTTATATTATATTAAACATACATTTATGTAATACTTTAACTTAAGAAATAAACTTTAATTTTGGCAAAAAAAAAAACCTAATTTCGGTGATAAAATCCTAATTTCAGCATTAAAAACCCTAATTTTTACATATATATATATATATATATTTATGTGATATTATGTATATCTTTAAATAATATTAATCATATATTTATATAATACATAAATGTACAACTAATATAATTATAAGGTATGACTAACATAATATAAAAATATGCTCAATGTTGGACCAACCGACCCGAGCTAAGCTGACCACCTACCTGATCGGCATTGGAGGTTGAAGATTCGGAAGTTAAACCTGTCGATGTGCTCCGGTCAGAAAGTTTATCTTGGACGGCACCAGGACGATCCAACCGGAACCACTCTATCTAAAAGTACTGGCCGAGCTGGACAGGCTATCCGGAGCAGGAATTACCGTGCAGGGGGATACCAACTGCTAAGAGATCGTGGGTGACAAAACCGCCCAGCACCGCAGAAATAGGCGAAACACAAGGGTAAAGTGGACACGATCTCCACTACTCATACCCTTTCTTAGCTATAAATAGAGACATTTTCAACTTGTAAGGGGTTCGAATTTCATTTGTACTAAGCACTAGAGAGCTGTTTTCTCTAATTGAATATCATAAGGTCCTACCCGGTCACTAATACTGTCCAGGATCAGCCGAGTAGGCTTCGGGCCAGTGTTTTCTTCACTGTTTTCACATTCCTTAATCAGTTCTTTTACCCAATTTCATTAATTTCATCCCTTGATACATAAATTTGAGTGCTCGACTAGAAATTTATTGATTTACAAATTTCGAAGTCAACACTCAACATAAATGTATGTTTAACATAACATAAAAACCCTAAATGTATACTTAACATAACATAAAACCATAAATGTATATTTAATATAACATAAAAGCCCTAAATGTATGACTAACATAATATAAATATATACTTAACATAAAAGTATAAGCATTTGGAGCAAATTTAGGTGGGTTTGATTGTACCCACCCAAGCGAGTAGGGGTGCGTAGGTCGGGTTAAGTCAATTGTACAGATTTTAGATTCATGCACCAATTACACAAAAAAATTTATAATTTTTTTTATATAAATTGGATATCTAATAGATCAGTGATGGACACATATTAATGCGTCCACGAAAAATAGGATAGCATGACTGTTCAATTTATAATTTACAAAAAAAAGAAAGAAAAAAAGAAAAAAAGAAAAAAAAATACATGGCGATAAACTCAAAGACTCGTGTATTGTAAGTAACAATAATTACAAGCGTGTTTTAACTTTATGATTATCTATTGATGGTCGGCCCATCCCATTTTTTACCCTTTCTCCATTGGGCTACTAATCATGCTTCCCACTCCATAACTACCTCCTTTATTACTTTTTGCTTATTACTAATACTTACTATTATTATTTTCTAATTCAATTTTTAATATAACATGATATACTATCACTGTATTCCACTCTCTATTGCAAAATAATGTCGTTTTAATAATAAAAAAATTAATAAATGTCATTATCATCGGAAAACTATAATTGATTTATATAATATATGACAGTGTTATGTTACACGAGACAATTGCACTAAATGTATAAATCCAACCATATATATGATACATGGTATGAGTTATACAGTCATCTTGGGTCAATTATTCATACATTAAAAATTTAAAATATTTATTAATTTTATTTTATATATAAAAAAAAAGATAAAATTATTACTCGTTATCGTTGAATATATTAAGAGTTCCTAAAGACACCGCGTGTTCGGAGCCAATACATTGTTGTATCCCTGTAGGGAAATGGCTCGGCTATCCCACCTAGCCAAGCCTAATAATGGTAGTCGTTTCAGTATGTTAAGGATACATTTGTATCCATGATTGAAAATTTGTTGATAATACACTTTTTCATAACTTCTGGAACTTCTTCGTGGTGTCTACAATACCTGGATTTAATCAGATACAATTTGAAGGATTTTGTACAATGAACATTTTAGTTTTTGTTTTTGTTTTTTTTTTTTTTTGGTTTAGTTACCCTATAATAAGATAACATACTAATAATTAAATTAAAAATATATAATAATTTGACACTCGAATATTCTTTTGTCTAAAGAATAGTATTTTTTTCTAAATGTGAATATTCACGCAACACGAAATTTGTAATTGAATTTCCAAATTTAAATTTTGGATTGTTTTATTATAACAGCTGAATTTGGTATGAAAATAATTGTTTGAACTACCCAAATTACCCCTAATACGTGGACAAAGCTTCATATAATTTCATCACACTTTTCACCTACAAAAATAGCTTTTCTTGTTCCAGTCTGATTGAGACCTTCGTTTTGTCTTAATTACAATTAACTAATTGTTTTTAATAGCTATAAATTCTGTTAATCTGTCCTTTCAAAAATCTGCAAGACTAGTGTAATCTGACTTTGGGACATAATTATGTTTATTTACTAATATTGAACTGGCAGACTGCAGATATAAGCCCAAAAAATATTAAAAAGTGAAGTACAACTACTTAAAAAATTCCAGAAAATAATAATAATTAAAGAGCTACAAAATTCTCTCCACATAAATAATTCTTGATTTGTTATAAATAAGAATACGACGATTGATGAAGCTTAACTGTTATATTATCTATAAAGAATTTGTCAAAAATTACTGATTTGTCATTAATTATCTAATTGGCAAAAATTACCGATTTGCCACTAATTACCTAAATTTATCTGATTTATTTTTTTTTTGATTTGGATTCAGGGGAAAATTGTTATAATTTATTTAATTTAATTTCATGATTGCAGAAAATGGTTTCAGGAGTGTGCAAATGTGGGTCAGCTTTTTGATTATTCTTATATAGTTTCGAAGCAAAATTTTTTAAACATAAACTAAATTTTGGAATAAATTAAATTTCTTTTTTGAACAAATCCATCTAAAAACAATGCAGAAAATTATCTACACATCTAAAATATAAAAGAACAAAAATATGAACAAAATATATTAGCAAGTTTAGTAAATGACTTTTGAATTATTCAGAAATTAAAACTCACAAACACAAAACTATTATTATTATTTTATATTGTGTTCAATTTTATTTTCAAATTGAATTGTTGAATATTGATTTTATATTTATTATTTTTTAATATTGATGTTCAATTTATTATTCAAATTTTATTATTTTATATTGTATTGTGTTATATTTATGAATTAATTATATTCGTAATTTGATTTAGATTTCATTTTTAATGCATGTTATATCAAATTCATATCTATTTTAAAATTCATAATCTACTATTTACATAGCATATATAATTATATCAAATTTAAAATGTTGAGTTTCAAAATTGTTTGCATTCAAAAAATTTAATTATATCAAATACAATTATTTAAAATAACATAATTTTAAAGTTGAAATATTAACATTTTTAATTAATATAGATATTAAAAGCAATATATATATATATATTCATATATTATATTTAAATAATATATCATTACATTATGTCATCAATATTAAAAAATATAGATTTTATATTACAAACCCGCGCGATGCGCGGGTGTACTGCTAGTTATATCTTAAAATAGTCAATGACGATAACTGAAAGTCAAATTCCAAACCAGTAATCAATTTTTATAATTAATACTCTTCACTAATAAAAGGAAATTATAAGAGGTGTGAAACAATCATTTTTGATGAAAAGGAGGACCAAAATCTAATTATACCAAACTAGAAGCCCTCAATGGCTGTATCCTTCGTCAACATAGAGTTGTGAGGGATCTTAGTGCAAAATCTTTCGTCAAAAGAAAAGGTTGAGAGAAAAATACTATATATATTTTGTGCACTGAAAATTTGTCCTATTAATAAGAAAAATTTTAGTCCTCCACGCAAGTAGCATTGGTGGACGAGGACTGGAAATTGTTGTTAGTTATTACACTTTTTATTTTATTTTTATAATATTCATTATCATGTGTGACAATTTTCAATAATCACCATCATTTTTTTTTATATAATTCCTGCCCATAATTACATTGCATAGTACTATATTTTTACACGTTATGTGTTGCATTAACGGTGTTAGGCACGTTACTTTAATTTTTTTACACGTTTTTTTTTATTTGTACAGCCGTTCCATGATTAATTTATATCATTGTGTTCACTTCATTAAAATCAAAATACATATCTTATGATTATCCGAACAAGCTTTTGATATTGTCCTGGTAACTCATATAACTTTTTATATTTTATTTATTTATAATGCATTAAGGAAAACTATTTATACAGATTATGCTAAAGGTATTCTAGTTACGAGATATAATAATAATATTTTATTTTATTGTAATATCAGATCACGATATTTATACATTAATCGAATTACATTTATATTGTAGATATGATAAAATACTATTTTATAATAGACAAACCAAATTGGCCATCTTAATTATTAAGATTAAATGTATACCACATGAAAATTAAATACCTTTTATTTATTTAGTGAACAGACCAATAATTTACCTAGGAATAGTGACAAATACGTACTCACATTTTTCTTTCTTCTCCTAGTAAATTAGCTCTCTATATATATTCCTTATCCTTTTTTCTTTCTTTCATAGAAAATGAATTTTTTTTGATTTGCCATTTATAGTTATTTGAACACGCAAAAGATACCAATCTTCTTGAACATCAATAACATTGATTTGGATATATTCATAACAGCACAAATTCATAACATGTGAATCCATAACATTTTCCGTAGAAACAAGAACCAAATTCTTTCTAATATGATTATTAAATATATAGAATATATATATATACTTATAACCAGAAAAGAAAAAGAAAAAAAAACAAGAGTCTTCGTATAACTTAAAAACTCACAAAAAAAAAAAAAAAAAAAAAGGTAAAGCATCAATCATCAAGCAAAAGAAAGGAAGAAGAATTGCACGATAATTATACTAATTAGCAACATCAATGTCGGTGGTGCAAGAGAGCAACCGGCGGAAAATGGAGGCCAAGACGGAGCAGGAGGCAGATGACTTAGCCTTCTTCTTCTTCTTCTTTTTCCGGCCACCAGAGTTTGTCTTATCGTGTGGCGTACCCCAGCCGAGGCACTTTATGGTCTTTTCATCTCTGTGATCTTCCTCCCTGGAGAAAGTGTAGCTTCTCAAATACATTTGGCGGCATGAAAAACTGTCGACCACTTTCGGGTGGCCGTACATGGAATTGTGGCCGTCTTTCAGAGATTTGGAGCTCATCGATCTCACGAACTCGAAGTCGGATTCCGGCCACTTGTACAAGTTCACATAGGTGGCTCTGACGGGGACACGAGCGTCGTCCACGCAGCTCGATATGCATTTTCCTGCCATCTTTTCTTTTCTCTTCTCTTCTCGCCGGAGATTGAATCTGATGTTCTGAAATGTGTGTGTATGTATTTGGACGGAGCTTAGGCAACAAGAAAAGATGTGAGAGAGAGAGAGAGAGAGAGAATGTGTGAAGGGGTCAGAATGTTATAGTGCGGTTATATGCGTTACATTTTGGAGTATGGCAATGATTTGGCGTCATGTGATTGGGGGAAGGCGTAACTGTGGGGCCCACCACCTTATTCTTCTATAATCTATTTGGAGATTTCATGCGTGGATAATTTTTCTATTTTCAGTTATTGAATCTTGACAGTTTTCTTCTACCTACTTAGTTTTTTTTGCTCACATTTCATTTTTTTTTTATAAACCACATTAATATAGCATCATTTCCCTTCTTCTTATCTTAAAGTTCATTATTTCTAATATATGTTACAGGTAAATAATATCATTTATTAATATAAATTGTTCTAATTATTTTAAAATAAAAGACATATACATTAAAATAATATTTTATGTGCTCCTTTCCTCTATTTTATTCACATTTAACATATACATCTCCTTTTTGTTCCATTAATGTTACATATTTAATATAAATACAAATATAGCCCCATGTAGGCTAGATGATAACTGACGAGCATACCAATTTTCATAGATTTTTCTTTTTAATTACATTTGAGATGGGAAAAACTCACACTTAAGACTATCCAAGATAATATGTAAAACCTTCTTAAAATAATAATATTCGATAAATTAATAATTTTGATAAAATTGATAATTTATTTAGTTTCAATTTGGGATCAGTTCAAATTTAAACACCAATCAATTAAATAATAAGATAATATTTTTTTGAAAATCCTAATGTATATTTAAGGTCCCGACGAAGTTATAAATTAATAATTATTAAAAAAAATTCAGATATATATATATATATATTTATATGTTATCTACTTGAAAATTTTAAGACAATTTAGTATACATTTTTTGAATGGTAATTAAAATTTATATTTTAATTTATTTATCATCAATAACTAATGTATATTATAAGTAGATTATGCAACCCTAGAATTTCGAAGTTCAGTTTCTAAATTAATAAATTATTAATTTATCAATTATATAATATCTCTCTAAATTAATAAAATTCTCCGATCCCAACAATATTAATTTATAGAAGTTTTACTATATATATGCGAAATTCATGAATACTCATGGTCAGTACTTGTAAAGTAATGTTATATATATATATATATATATATATATATATATTTATTTATTTATTTATTTATAAAGAAAAAAATTGTAATACTCATTATCAACAAATCTAGATATCTGCATATTTATATATAATTAAAAATCAACACTTTCATCATAGCTACCAAATACAATTAGACTGAAATCAATTTGCCATAACGGTAATCAACACCCATAATATCATTGTGGAAAATGATAGTTCATATCAACTAAAATTAATTACTACACCAATAATTATGTGATATCTACTATATATTTTGGTTGTGGACGAAAAAAGTGAAAATAGGTTATAGTATCATTTTGGTTTACAGTTTCCTCGATATACATGAGAATAGGTATGAAAAAATTGCTGTGGGAGAGTATGTGGTTCGTCACGAATTTCTCATCGACTAAAAATTCATATTATTATCACAAAAAAAATTCATATATATATGAATTGAGACTACACCATGTTTCATTTGGTGGAATAATTCGGTTTTCTAAAACTATAATTTTGAAACATTTAAAAAGTCATATTTAATTATATCCTAAAATAATTATATTGAAGTCACAGTACTCTATTATCAACCTTCTAATTCCAGATAACATAATTTCAGTTTTCGAAAGTACATATATCTACCATCTTTTCCACAAAATGGTATATTAAAATTATTTTACCAATTTTATTTAAGTTCTTACTACTGTATATAGCTGTAATCAAAATGCACCTCTCTGAGGAATTTTCTAAAAACAACAGTGTTCCATTGCATAATATATATTCGTCGCAAATTGCAATCAAAATAAGTGACTTAATAAGGTTAAATATTTTTTTTTTAAAATTGAGTATCGTTTTAGTTAATTTGTAAACAAAATAAAAAAAATTCCAAGTTTACCTTAACCTTATTCTGTAAAGATTATTTATTTTGAACTTATCTACTTGACCTCATTTATTTATTCATACAACTTCTAATGATCTTCTCTGATCCCAATATTCCTTATTTTTTTCTTTTGTATTATCTCATCTCTTTTTAATTTAGGAATGGGTGGGGGAGAGACTGATATTATCTAAGAGCATTTTTATTTAATTATATATATATATATTATATTTTTTAATCTATAAAAAAAATTAGAACAATACTTATTTTAAATTGAAGGAAATACATTTTTATTAAACTAATTATCATAAGAGTGCTTAATTATTATGGTTACTCTAAAAGTCACAAAAAGTAGTTATCTTGTCATATTGGCTTCAACAATCAGAAAATGACATGTGGGGCCCATTATATTTGAGAAATAGCCACACAGCTCATTGACTTATCTATGATTACTTTATTTTGAAGTATAATCCTTGAAGCTAATTAATTACTTTGCCAACATTTAGTTATTATACAACAAATTAAGAATACTTGACAATTGTAAAGATACTCCCAAGCAACACACTTCTTATGTTCTTTATCCGTAAATGTAATATTTTATGTTATATTTCATCAATATAATATGTTGTCATGAAATAAGATAAAAGAATCTTTTTTAATAAGACATTATATGATATGATATGCTACAAAGTCTCTCATACACGCTATTCAATAAAGTATAAGATTACATTTTTCTCTAATTTACCCTTGAATATATTAAATTTTATAAAATTAAAATACAATTATAACTTATATAAATCCACATATATGTAGTTTTTTTACAAGTTATCTCATCCAAGGAGAAGTGAATTATATAAAGAAAAGCCAATGATGAACCACCAACCAACTTCCAGAAATAAAATAAAAAGTATTTCATCATTGCTCACACATTCATCTTCTACTATTTTTATTATTGATATAATAAGAATTAGAATTGCAGCATCAACATCTTAAAAATTACAATACATATAGTGCCATCTTGATCTAACCTTTGCAATTTACACAAAAAATTATATGAAATAATTGTATCAATATAAATTAAACCCGTCTTCATAAATTTATACGATTCATATGAGTTTACCGTCTTATAAAATTATTTTACAAAAGTCCCACACCTCAATTTAGGTCATAAAATCAGATTAAAAGTACAAACTACTACGTCTGTAAGCCCAAATAGTGCAGTGGGCTTGGGCTTAAAAGCTTTTCACCTTAGTGGGCTTTTCGTATAGGCAAAAATATTTCCCAATATCACCAATCTGTTTTCTCTGGAATATGAAATAAGGCCCAACAATTTATTTTCGTAGTAGTAATTAGAAAGGAAATTACTCTCTTCAAAAACTTCTTAGTCATCAAACACAATACAAACATAAAATATGAAATATATCATACTTTATAATAGATAAATCAAATTCATATACAATCAATATCATAATGATCCGACAATTTATGTGTAAAAAAAACTCAGAGTCGTGTAGGGCTGTTTATATATATATTTCTCGTAGATGACTATTTTCTTAATACAAAAACTTATATGAAACTATTTTACGGATAAATACTGTGATATGGATTCTTATTATGAAATGTGAGTTGTGAGTTAACTCAACTCACATAACTAGATCTGCAACTGTTTTACTTTTTTTCCATTCTTGTAAATTATCACTATCAAAATGCTTAAGTCTCATACATTTAATATAAATTAGGTGAATAATTTTTCCTTGCTTCATTTTTTTAATAAATTTAATGTGATCATAATTTATTCACACTAGTTAATTATATCCAATCGAGCAATCAATAATATATATATATATATATATATATATATATATATATATATATATATGTATATGAAACCCCACAATCTATTATTCTCTTTCATTCACCATCCATTCCTACTACTAGGCTATGGCTGTCCAATTCTTAGGCTTTCATTTTTTTCTTTGTTTAGAATCATTGCACTTGTAACTTGACTTGCACTAATGCAAATTGATCTTCACAAGTTTTCTATTCTCATCATTCTCATTTTCTCAAATAATGATTAATGATTATTGTGGAAATTGAACTTAATTAGAAGTGTTTCGCTTGATTCCATCGGGGGGGGGGGGGGGGGGGGAGTTGTCATACTCGTAATTCTATTAATTGCGATTTGATGTTTCTCACTTTATAAATATACATAATTTATACATTACTTCTGTTATATATTACATATAACTAGTACAAAAATAATAAAAAATGAGATGCACAAAGAATGCAATATAAAATATAAATCGCATATAGACTAATTATATACCACTTGGCAAGGAATTGTATGCCTCTATAATAAGTAGAGGTGGCATTGTATTGGGCCCGAATTCAATTTTAGTTCAAACCAAAATTTCATTACGTAATTCAACTCATATTTAAAACATTTTTAGTACGGATTAATTCGGATTTGATGGGCCAGTAACCCATCATGCTGGGTCAAATAGGCTTGATGTACATGGTACATCTCAAATAATTCGGATCGGTCCATTGAGTTGGGCCAAAATTGTTAACTCTAATAACCGTTAAATAATTCGGGTCGGTCCATTGAGTTGAACCAAAATTGTTAACTCTGCTAACCGTTAAGTTATTAGGTGGAATTAATATCATTTTCCTACTCAAAAAACTTTTTCATTACTATAATAATAATGTTACAAATTTGAAGAAGTCTAAGACAAACACAAATGTTCCACATTAATTAAAAGAAGGAATAGAAAGCAGCATTACAATAGTATATGAGTGCATTAATTCTTAAATGGCTTCATTAAAACCCCAAAGAGAAGTGTGAATTTGATTACAAGGATCAAGGCATGAAATTAGTTGCGAATGCATCAAGTAAAGTGACCCAGTTATAATCGTGAACAATGTTATCATCTTCTTCTACATATGGACGATCCCATTCATGAGTTTGAGATGTCTTGTCTATTTCATCGTTCCTGGCAAATCTTCCCCTGACACGTGGCCGACTATCTGCTAAGGTTTTCCTACATTCATACTACAGAAAATGATGATGAAATTTAGTCATGTCATAATTAAATTGCAGCAGGTAATGAGAAGTAGGTAGGAGAGTAAATAAACCTTGATCTTCTTGTTGAAGTTCCTGAGATTTCTCTTGCTTCTATATCTCTCAATTCTTTCCTTTTTCTCTTCTGGGCTGTATGGGGTGGCTCTATTCATGCTCTCCATTATGCTCATGTTCTCACTTGCCAATGTTGACCAATATTGATTAATGTGTTGCCCAACGCCCTATTGCAATTTGCATATTCAAATCATGTTTTAGTATATATGAGGAATTGATAATCGAAATGAGAATCTTGGAATTACCTGGAAATCATTGATGGGCAATGCATCCATGACACGACTATTTTCGGGTGAATAAAGTTGAGAGTGGATTAGAGTAGGACTATGTGTGGTAACTGAAGTTGGGGATCCGACGTGGCTGTTGCGCCCGCAGCTAGGGTTGTGCTCGAACATAGGGTGATTCGGGTTCGAGAATTGGTCGTAATATGTCAAAAATTGTTCCAAGAGAAGTTGGTGGCTATGATGTTCCAACATGTTTAGTTAGTGAGTGAGGAAGATAGAGAAGGGGAGAATTGAGCAAGTTTATAAATTGGTTTCATTTGATAAAAGAGGAATGGGACTTAAATTGGAGTGAAAAAGGAGTTGAGTTGACTTGCCAATCTTGTCGCACCTTTCGCCTACCTGCACCACCACCACCACTAATATCTTCATATCTTGGCCTGCCCAAGATATTCAATACTTCTTCAATTGTTAATGATATTATATTTTTTCTTATTTTGCACGTTATCTAAAACAGGTATATATATATATATATATATATATATATATATATATATCATAATTAATGTCATTAATGACATGCCACATTACCTTTGTCATTTTTTAAGAAGGAATATGAGGAAGAAAAAGAAAAGTAGCTTTTTTTCAAGGTTAACGACAGTTTAATGAATTTAGTGGACACCTCCATAAAGAACATATTTTAATCTGTTTATTAAAAATACACATAATAACATCCTCAATATATGAAATCATTAATAGAGTGAATCATTATTAACAAAACAATACTTCTATATTGTACTAAATATATGTACCCGACACTATATATAGATACAAATACATAGAATAAATTCTCATATTTTATCCGATCACTCTCAATTAAAAGTATTATAATGATCTAAATTCTAATTCATGAGAAATCAAACATCGAATTATTTATCAAGATTGTATGTATGCATACACATGATCATAAGTATGCTTGCACTATTGGACTCTTGCAAAATTGCACTGGAAGAACATAATCTGAACGCAACATAATGTAATATATTTTGGTGAATTAATATATATATCCAGTAAGAAGGTAAGTAATAAGAGAATATTGCATATTTGCATTGTGGTCCTATCACTCTTTGTATTTGCTCATAATGCCTAGTGAGATACATCCATTCCTACTTACACCCAACTCGATACAAAATATGAAATGCCCCCACCACTTCATTTCTTTCAAGAATTATGGGTTAAAATGGTGTACTTTATCAACCCCATGTGAGAGCTAGGGCACACCCCACCTAAGTATATATATTTTTTCTTAGTGTTATAACAATGCAACTCCTATATTTTATTTCTTGTCTTATCAAATATAAAATAATGACATTATTGATGTTAATTAGTAGAACTAAATAAGATCGTCTTATTGGAATTTGGTTGGGAAAAATTGATGTTGACCAATCTTTAATCTTTTTTTTTTACATGATATTTCATTTAATTAAAATATAAATAAGTTGTAGAATTGAAATCTATGTTTTGAGGAGATAATTTAATAATATATGAAATCCAATTTCAGGTGATTAGAAATTAATGTTTAAAGTTTACTACTTAAAACATGTAAAATGAATTAAAGCGTAATTGGCGTGGCTGAAGGATGTGGTTCAAACTAACACGCAGTTTAGACTTCTAGGTCTGGTCATGCATGATGGTGCGGGAACAACCCGAAGCATTATGACTTAGAATCAAAAATATGTGAAAAATCCAAAAGGTGTAAGTTTGAATTGAATCAAATGCGAGCTAAATTAAAGGGATGCAACCAATTCGAGCCATTGTGAGACCCATTATTTCAAATTACCAAAAATTTTCTAATTCTTAAAATTCATCGCACCTCTTCACATTCTATAAACCCCAAAATCATTCATTTCATTCACTCAACTATAATTTGCATATTAACATTCTTGGAATTATAGTTCTCTCTTTTTCTTGTCTTACAAAATTCCAAATATCATTTTCGTTTATCAAAAAGTTTTTGAATTCGTTATATTGCTATTCTTAAGTTAGTAAGTCATAACTTGAGGAGATTTATCGTAGACCTTAAATCACTATAGGAAACTTTGTCAGAAAATTATAATGTAGTAGATAATTCTATTTCAAAAGCGCTATCATGCACCACGTGTATAAATCTTGTCACTAATTTTGACACAACTTAAAATGAATTTTAAAAAAAAATTCAATATAAAATGATTATAAAAAAAATATATAATAGAAGATCATGATCACAATTATTGGTAGAGTTGTCAATATAGATTGGTGGGATGGATCCACCCACAACCCACCATTTAGCGAGATAGGTGGGCTTTATATATGGCGGACTCCAAAATTTCAACCCGATAATGGATTGTAGGTTAGATAGGCCGACCCCGTCGGAATACTTTTTCATATATCTATCTATATATATAACATATATATTTTACTACAATATATATGCGCTTAATTTTATATAATATATGAAAACAAGTGTTAAAATAGTTTTTTTATTAAAATTTCTTCATTTCTATAAATAAATCATAATATCAATATTTTATAAATCATTATTTACATTAGGTAATAATTTTTATCATTATTATTCATTTCTCATCTATATTTAAAAAAAAAACTTAATAAAATTTCAAAAAAGTTTAAAGAAATAGAGGCGGTCAAACCCACTATGAGGGCCAACCAACTAAAAGTTCACTATAAACCAAATCTACTTAAGTCTGTCTTTTCATGAACCTCTAATTACTCAATCCAACTCACAGTTCATTATAGTTTTAATGAACGTTTCCAACCAACATATATTTTCACCGCTCTAATTATTGGTCAAAAAGCCATAAAGATTAAGAGTCTTCGTAATTTTAAAATAATTGTGAGATGGAGCATGCATAGTAAGATTTAATTTAGGTACTGATATTTAGCAAGAAAGAGAAAATAAAAAATGGTAGAAAAAAAGAAAAGAGATCCAACTTTTGACTGGTTAAATTAGTTATATGTCTGATTCAAGAAGCGTGGAAGCCATATGCTAGGCTTTTTGCATGACTGCTTTGTTGCCACTATCATCATACTACTCATTCTGATCACACTTTCAACAGTGCTTTCAAACTTTTCTTCCCCATTTCAAGAAAGAGTTGACATTTTCTTTTTATCATTTCTGGACACAAGAGGAGAATAATTGGAAGATTGGTGATCACTGATTAATCCTAGCATGCATGCATGTTACCATTAATTCTTTATTTTGGTGTATTTGTTATTCATTTTATGACGTTAATTAAATACAGACATGTTGTCTTATTCTTTGTGGATACATATTAATTTATACGTTATTGATGTATCATAAATCCAACACAATAATTGATTTCAAATCACAATATTTAAATAGATGTGATCTCAATACATTAGTGGACATATTAAGACACACTCACAGTGTGTAAGATCATTATTTCCTACAAGTATCCTCCTATCCAAAAATGTTAAAATGTTCATCGTGAATAACTTTTAATATATCCATCAATGATATGTAATGATCACATTCCTTAATTTTATAAAAAATGAAATTAATAAATATCTTAATGCTTAACACATCAATAGTTGATACATATTAATGTGCACATAATGGAAAAAATAAGTGTAGTGTCCTCCCATCACCACATATATATAAATTACCTGCACGAATATACAAAAGAACTCCTTATTTCAGATATACTGTTGTCTGTATTGACAAGAATGTTGTGTTAATTAGTTAACTCTTTTTTATTCCATAATAGTGTCTGTATAGATTTTCAAAAAATTAATATTTGCTCGTATTTTATCATATTGTCCTCATTTATTGTCAAATTAAGTTATATATATATAGATATATATATATATAATTATTGAAAATTCTAATAAATACTAAATATTAATAAATCAATCTTTTTATAAAACTTTTTAATTGTGTCTGCAATAGTAAAACGACATTTATTTTAATATATATATATATATATGCACACACAACGTGCATCTAATTAGATAAAATGTACTGTTCATTTATATATTTAATATTTTGATAAGAGTATTATTTATACTCAAACATCAAATATTAATTGATTGGAAGAACGTAGCAACATATATAGTTCTATTAATGACGCCTTTAATTTTCTATCTTTTTACGAGTGAAGTCCCTCGATCTCGATGAATCAGCAATTGACGATTCGTTTCTTGATTGGTTAAAATTCAAATAATAAAAATAGATTAAAAGAATTAAAGACAAAAAAATGGGTACAGTTCTTAGTGCAAGAAATCGTGGGTATGGGAAGATTCTTCTCAGAAGCTACTATTTTCTTGCACAAACCTTATAAATTAGAATAATTAATTAGACATCTTGTAGAAATATCAACGAAATTCACACACACACATATATATATATACACACTTGATTTTTTTTTCAAAACCCATTTTACTAATTAAAATTCAAGTCTATGCATAGAATTTTAACTCTCGGTATACACTTAGTAAAGAAGACCAGATAATATTGTGTTACCTAAGATAAATATACATAAAGAAATATATAGAAGACTCGATGGCATAGTTCAATGATTCATATTTCATATTACTCCGAAAACAATTGTGCCACTAGATCTAGACTTGATCGATCATTTGAAATTATTGATTGAAAACTATTAAATACAATTTAATTCTCTTATTTTACTAATTTAGAGGAAAGAAGAAATTATAAAGGATGAGAGGCTATCATTCGTTACCGAACACATCTCATTCAAAATAAATATAAATTAAAGAAATAAATATTTCAAATATTTACTATTTATATAATTTTATGTTATATAATTGAAATGATATAATGATAATGTTGTGGGATATATTTAAAAATTTGATAATATAAAATTATGTTAAAGTGCATAACAGAGTTTAGTAATAGATGGGGAATGTATATATAAAGCTCCACCTAGTTAAAAATTTAAAAATTTCTAAGATAAGAAATTAATAAATTCAGAAGTTACTTCAATATATAAAGGATTATTATCGAAAACTAACATGAAGTATAATATCAATTTTAAATTTTATATTCTTAAGAAACTAATTAGAGAAATAAAATAAAAAACATATTAGTATGGAACTATAATTTCGACTTTAGAGCTCTGATGGGATGGTGGGAAATTCAACACCAAGACAGCTACCCTTTTCCGCGTAGACTGAGCACTAACTATGCTTTTGTGATTATGATGCTATTAAGATTCTCATTATATAAATATATATAGTGTATTTGGTGTACGGATTTAAGATCCATGCTATTCGAATCGACCCGACTTAAATCGGTGACTATTTTAATTTTTTTTATTTATGTTTTGATCTTTATGTACAAATTTGGTGACTTTTATATACAAATATTGTGTAATTTAGAAGAAAAAAAAAAGGAAGAATTTCAGCAAAATTTATACATAGATATCTTTATATGATATTTATGTGATCGTTATGTATATTCATGTGATCTTTATATACAAATATCCATACATTTATGTAATATTTAGAGATATATAAAGATATGAATATTTGTACATTACATAAGGGTTATATGAATATAATATAAAGGTATCTATATACAAATTTTGCTAAAATTCTTCATTTTTTCGAAGTTATTGAATATAAAGATTACTGAATTTGTACATTAGCCTGAAGCCAAAAAAAAAAAAATTAAAACATGTAAATCTGGGTTGACCCGGATTGCATGTGCACCAAATGCACATAAGACACACTCATATATATATATATATATATATATATATATATATATATATATATTCAAGCAAACAGTGTGGGTGAATTTGTGTGTTTTGAATAAATATTTTATTCATGAAAACAAAATAATTTCAAATGCACAATTTATTTGCCATGTCTTAAGTTATATACGATTAATAATGAAAAATAAATCAAAACGTACAATTTATCAAAGAATTTAGAGTTTATTTGTTCAAAAAATACAGCATAATTTACTAAACTATATTATGTATTTTAAATGTTTCAGCTCCAATAAGAGTGTTAGCACACTAATGAATCAATGACAAGTGTTCAATCATATTTGTTGTGCCTTAAAGTGAAGTGGAAGATCCACGTCAACTCAAGTATTTTTCATGTGTTCATATTTACAAAAGGACATTTATATGGCAAAAGGATTAAAAAAAAAAAAAAATTAAAGGTTGGAGATTCTAGCTAGTAGAATATCTACCTGATAAAAGGATAACGATTTTGGTCGAATCCTAATGTGACATGACTATATAATTTGAATAGCTTCGTTATATGTCAAGTAGATACACAGCTTTCAATCTGGTTGTCTACACACATATTTAACACAATGTGTTAAATGCGAATCCATTGTGAGCTTCATCGGAATGTTCATTAAATGGAAGATTGGAACTGTCGTCGATCAGGTGAATGATCAAAATGATGTCAATCCAAAATTTCATATGGATCAAGAGATGTTGTTCATATCATGAGGAACGTCCAATAATAAGTATATGACAAAGTGGCATGGAGTAATCGACTTCTCATATATTAACATCATGAGCAGGTTTAGATACACATATTCAACGTATTTGAGACATGACACCTTCAAAAACCACCTCACTTCTCATAGTTTGTACATTAAAACGGATTTTTGTATTTGATAAATACAAATTTAGCTAATATAAATATCAACTGTTCACTCGAGTTGAAGTTAAATAGAATGATAATGAATAAAATTCAAATATATTTTTTGATAGTTAATATTGTTGACGTTCAAATAAGTTAGGCAGACGTGTAAAAAATAAAAAGCCTTATGAACTAACATTTGTAAAAGAATATGATGATAAAAATAGAATAATTATGAAACACAAAATGAATTCATATAGCTCAACTTGGAGGATCTTAATGTGGTGTATGGCATGAACTCAGCCTACTAAAATAGCATTAGGACCAATGAATTTTGGTCTATAATTTTTTTTTTTTTTGCTATTTTAGTTTATAATTAATTAATGGAGTTCTAGACAATGAAAGATGATCGTGAGTATATATGTATAGCTAGCAATAAATCTGTCCTTATTAACTTGTTTTAAAAAAGAATGAGAAGGGAATCAGAATACTTCTTTGAATGGACAATCATTTTTTTTTTTTTCAAAATCCAGACAAGGATATTACTGTTCTTGTTATTCATTCTAGAGAATCCAGACAATACTTGATGTAGCATCAGTACTATGAATATCACATATCCCATGTATTTTCTTTATACATTTCGTTTTAGTACTTACTTATTAGTTACTTAGAATTAGGGAGATTGAAGAAATATTGTTTGAAAGTGGACTTTCATATCAATCTATTCTATAAGTCAATATAATAAATATTACTGAGATCAATGCAATGATCTTCAAGAAACTACTTGGATGATTATAATAAGTTTCACCAAAAATTTCATTTTAGTCCCAAAAACATAGTCGTACTAAGTTAAGAAAATGTCAATTTTAGTCCTCTAATTTTAAAATTAGTTCAATTTCAATCATTTTTTACCGAAATTTATTAGATTTAATGAACAATAAAACTTGACTTGCATGTAATCCAAAAGTTTAGGCGGAGATTTCAGTAAGTTAGTTGACGAGGCACAATTTTTTGTCTTTTACAAATCTCCAATTCAGAATCAACAAAATTATATCACTGACCATTTAAGTGGTTGGAAATCCCCAAATTTGTTGATCAGACATGGATTTTCAATGAATTGAAAAATATTGAACCTTGCAAATTTATATTTATTAATCGTAATAGAAACGTCTAATTAAGAGACTAACTATGATTTTTTCTCAAATTTTCAGACACTCAAAATAATCAACACTAGTGGAGGGTTTCAACATCAATTGATAGCTCAATTTTCCAGTGTTTCTATAATTTCTAGAGATGGTGAGGGTTGAAATAAAATGAAGAAGAAAGAAGTGATGTAAAGCTAAGGGAGTTGAATCGATGTCCAAGATAAGGTTAAACCAAGCACTACAGTCATTTTCACTTCCTAAAAGAAGAAGCTAAACTATAGGCTTTTTGGTTAAAAGACAACAACTATCTTAATCTATCAAACTATGGAGTTATCAACAACCCACCAAAATAATAATAATAATAATAATAATAATAATAATAATAATAATAATAATAATAATAATAATAATAAAAAAAAAATAATAATAATAATAAAATAATAATAATAATAATAATAAAATAATAATAAAATAATAATAATAATAATAATAATAATAATAATAATAATAATAATAATAATAATAATAATAATAATAATAATAATAATAAACAAAACAAAAGGTCAACCCAATTTTCCACTTCCTTTTTCAAAGTTGGTTAGGTTATTTCCTAATTGCCAATTGATTCTTGCAAGGTAAAAATATTGTATGTTGAGGCTTAGATATAAAAGTATCTTCATAATCCTAATCACTTCAACAGTTCATAAGCTATGTATATATTTAAACATTTCAACGATTGATTTTTAGATAAATATTCAGAAGCTTATAACTAGGTCAAATCTACCTTAAAATAAAATAAGAAATTTCAAACTCTTTTAAATAAATTTAACCAAACACATATATTAATAAATAAAAAAATATCTTTTATTTGTTTTTAAACCAAGTGGTATTTTGGACCAGTTATAAAGAAGGCAAATGGGCTTAAGTAACTAACGGCCCACGACCCATTGGAAACAAGATCATCCCTTGAAGTCCACTATTACTTAGATCCACACTACGGCCCAATATTGACCAAATGCAAATCCAAACTGAAAAAGGAAAATCTATGCAGTTCAAATAATTAAGATTTTTCTAATTCGCAACTAATATTTTATACGTACTTTGTTACTAACCTTATAACACATCTAGCTTCGTGTATTTACACTTTGAGTAGAATCTGCAAAATGGTTTAACCAGGTTCCAACCATAAGAAATGTTTAATGTTTAAATGAAAGAAATATGAACATGAAATCTTTCCTATTTTTAAAAAACTCCCCATGAAAAATTTCCGTTTTTTCTTGGTTGTGTTTTTAAGTTTTATTCTTTTTAAATATTTTGGTGATCAATTATACTATTGATCAAGAAAATGTGGTACAATCTAAATTTGGATGGTACGAGGTCATGAAAATTGAACGAAATAACTATGTTGATACAAACTATAATGGAATGTAAATAGAAGACGGGTTTTGCTAGTACAGGTCAGAAAGGTAAGAAGGTCCAAATTTGACTAGAAAAAATAAATAGATGGAACCTCTTCAAAGTTGAAATTACACACATATTTATTTAATCACAAGAACAATACACTATAGAAACAAGACATATAGATACACACAAAAAGTAATATTAATGAGAAATAGCAAGTAGTGATTGGGATTGTTTCTCATACTTAAACCCCAAGCCTTTGGAATCATCAGCACACCAAACAAATATCCCAAAAAGTTTGCCCTCACTCTTAAGCTTAGCAGAAGCAGTAAAGAATCCATCATCAGGCCCCAATCCTCCACTCCCATCACTGATAAAACTCGGCAACACTTTCCCCCCACCATAGTTGGACCTCTGAGCTTCAAAGTACTTCAAGAACTGCTCCACGCTCGTCCCTGCATCGTACGCATAGAACTGGAAATTCACGTAGTCGATCACGTCCCCGTAGCTTCTCCACAGCGCCATGTACTGCCTCTGCACCTCCTCGTCGTCGAACGGAGCTATCGACGCGAACGAGATCACCCCCTTCTTCTTCAGAGTCGATATCAGAGTCCCAATGCAGGTCGAGAACGTGCCCGGCTCCGACTTGAAGTGCTCGTAGTCCACGTCGATTCCGTCCAGGTTGTAGTCCTGGATGATCTTTGTGAGAGACGAGACGGCGTTGGAAACCCAGCTTTCCGGCGAGGAGGGGTTGAAGAAGGCGAAGCCGTTGCCGACGCTGTCGCCGCCTAGGCTGAGAGCCACCTTGACGTTGGGGTGGGCGGCTTTGATGGCGGCGACGTGGTCCGGGGTGAGGTTGTCGGTGTCCCAGAAAACGTTGAAGAGGCCGTTGGTGGAAGAGGGGGAGGAGGAGGTGGTGTAGTCGATGGCGAAGGAGAGGATGAAGTGGAAGTCGACGCCGGAGTTAATGGGGACGTCGGAGAACTTCACGTTGTTGAAGTCGGCGCCGATGTACTCGCGGAAGAGGTTCGAGTTTCCGGGGGATGACGTGGCAGAGGTGAGGAGAATCAGGGCCTGGAAAATGGAGAGAGAGAGTAGAACTGATATGGAAGCCATTGTAGAGTGGGTTGGTTGATGTGAAGAACATGGGTTTGAAGGGTTGTGTTAAATAGTGAATCATGGATTTGATCATCAGCGTAGCGTTACAGCTATTATTTTCGTGTTTGTATGTATTAAGGATTTGTATTTTGGATGTATTTTTTTGGATCTGCAAACAAGATTTGACTTCTTACATGTTTTAATCCAAGGTTTTATTAGGTTTTTCGATGCATGTTGCATTTACTGTATTACATTTGATAACTCGTACCAGAGTTAAATTATATGTCTTGTTTTAACATTGATCAAAGGCCTTAGGATCGGAATTAGGATCTTAATCTTCTGATCATAATTTGGTATTTCATTATTTGTTATTTATGTCACGTGTGTTAATTAGTAATGTTATTTTTACACTTAACGTGATGCATGCTGATTATTTTGAAACATTAGATGAAATATCAAAATGAAATAGATAACTTTGTCCTGGCAATTATAAAATGCATTTCACTTATCTGATTAGTGTTGATGTGTTTGCAAGAATATTATTTTTGGACTTTACTATTTACATAGCTTAGACATTTATACAAAATATGTAAAACCTGAAAATACTCTTCTTTATAAATGGAAAGGTATTGTTATTACCAAGACCATGTATATGGGGTATGTGTGATCCTCCCAACTTTTATTTGTCATATAGTATTTTATATTTTGTTAGTATGATGATGGAAAAATAAAGGAATTTCATCTAATAATCTACCGATTAAATAGGGGTATAAATATCCTAGATGCACAACAGTAAGGTTCTATAAATTAACACCGGATCTAAATTTTGGCATTGGATAAATGAGTTTGATTAGTATGTATTCACGTGTTCATGATCATAAAAATATTGTGTTAGGTGTGTTTTATGATCAAATATTATGTGTTGATCCAAAATTTTAAGTATTTCAAATTTATTCATCTATCACATTTTAATTTACTCATCTATCACATTTTTCCAACTTTCATCTTATTTGTTTATAATTTAGATTTTTACCTATGTGATGTCAGAATTGATGACATGTAAAAATTGACATTTCAAGTAACATCGAATCAATATTGGAATAAACTGATAGTTAAAGGATCAATGTAAAAATACGTAACAATTGATAGTAAAAAGTGGACAACACGATTAAGTTATATAAAATAAAGGTTTTCCTTATAACAATGTAACTTCAAATATAATTGTAACAACAAATTAGTGTTTGCAATAAAACAAATAAGAAATTAATATAAATTGAATATGTATTTGGATTAATATAAAGAGGATGTATCTCTAAAGTTCCTCTAATTCTTTTTCTTCAAAAGGTTTGGATTCTGGAGTTAGAAACATCAATTAGATTTATTTCAAATTTGAATTTTGTCTTGAATAACCTCAATTAGATTTCTTGTTTTGAGTCAAATATTAATTTTATAGACCTTCACAAACAACGATGTGTATTTGAAAAGAATATTATGTTGAATCCGGAAATAACGTCAAAAAACTTGATAGATTTTTGATCTATAAAACATCGACCGAGAAGATTTAGCATCTTAATCATAAATCAAACACCGTCTTGATTTCATTGAAGTCGAAAAGAACGTTGTTGAATGTATTTGCTTGATCAAATGCTACGAATCGGACTTATAATTTAACCACACTTCTTACATTTTATTGGAGAATTGATTAGATTAGATAAATCACTTTCATATTGGTGGGAATCGAAACCAACAAATAACAATACATACTAAAATACTACTTGCGATAATGGTAAATAGGATCGTATTCACAGAGACTGGTAAAATAGAGTAACTTAGTGCAAATTATAAAATAAAGATGGGGGAAATAGAATTTTGCTCTTAAACTAAATCTGCAACAAATTAAAAATGAAGTGATTTAATAAAATAAAATATCTAGTTAAGACAATCTTCGAAATGGTTCAACTCATATGCTCACGGATGCAAGGATGACTATTTCACTTTAATACCAAATTGGTTATAGTTGTTGGTATCACCTAACAACCTAATCTTTCCACAATTAGTCGATAATTAGGATACCATCTCTAATTATTTCCCTAGCCAAATAAATAACCCTAGATACAATTGTAGAATTTAATTTACCTTCTGCATTCAACCTAGAAAGACCCAATTCTTGCCAACAAATACACATGTAGGTTCATTTAGACTAGGTTGCATATCCCCTATAGCAATAATCGAAAGTGGGGTGCGATCAATTATACTACTTGCCACAATTATTAGAAACAATTAAACAATTACAGATTTAACAATATCTAATTGGCACGTATCATTTTCACAAATTGATTAAGTGATCAAGTTAAACAATTCGTCAAACAATATAATCGAGCACAGAGATTATACAAATGATGAAAAAACTAGTTAGATCTCACATATTGTGTTGAATCATGCCTCCAATTATCTGACTAGACTAACGATTTAGCAATCCATAATAATATGTAGATCAAAGCAAAGAAAATTCTCCATGGAAGTTTTTCTTCCTCCAAAAACTAACTAAAAACTGCCAAAGATAAAAATCATCCAAATACAAAAAGGGGTGTCTAATAAAATAAGTTCATGTGGATAATAGGTTCCTAAAATATAGGAGGAAATCAGATTTGAATGTGAGAGGTGAGATTTAGACGCAAAAGTTAAGTTTTTCCGTCCAGGTCCTTAGGCGTGCCCACGCCCTAGCAGAGGAGCTCGCTTCTGTATCTTTTCTTCACTTTAGGATTTCCGTCCAGGTCCTTAGGCGTGCCCACACCCTAGCAGAGGAGCTCGCTTCTGTATCTTTTCTTCACTTCAGGATTTCTACCAACAATTAAGGTATGAACTTGTGTTATGAGGAATTCACTCTTCTGTCCATTTTCTTGAGATTCCAAATCAACATCTTCAAAAATCATTTCAAATGGTCCATTGCATCAATTAAATCCTTCTCATATCTACAACATATAAGACTTGATCAAAACAAACATTTAAAAATTAATTGACATTCAAACATGGAAAAATATGACCTTAAAATGTGATATTTTTGCAACTTATCATATATTTACAAAATTTTATCATGATGACAAAGAAATGATTAAGATATTTGACCAAAAAAAGAAAAAAGAAAAAAAGATGTTGGATCGTAATTTTTGAATATTTACAATAACAAATACTCTCTCTAATCTTAGTTAAAGTGTTTCTTTTAGATGTCACACTTTGTATCCAAATATTTGTCTATTTAGATGTTTATACAATTTTATTTCAAGATTATCCTTATCACAATTCCTTAGTTAAAATTAAGAAATGTGATACTGTTAATTTAATAAAATTAATTTGATTTTTTTTAAAATTTTATATCTTAAATTTCTTGATTAGCTAATAATATTTTTTAATTTCTGACAAAAAAAAATTTAAAATAAAAGAAGAAAGGGGGTACAAACTTAATAGATAAAACAAAAGGAAAAAAAAAAGAAAAAAAAAACTCAATAGATAACACGGGAAACTAGCAAAACATAACTTATCCGTAGAAACTTTTATTTTCCACGTTACCAAGATAATAAACTAGATTAAAATGCTACTACATGTCAAAAAAAAAAAAAAAAAAAAAAAGGAAGATTAATGCTTTTTCATAGCTCAGTTGCCAGTGCCACGTTAGTAAATTACCAAGATAATAAACTAGAATCATACATATATAGAACGTGAAAATACAAAAAGTATCATTCACATTCTAATTTTTGGGACCATGTGTTTCCTGTATCCTGTTCGCAGACTATAATTTGGCCATGGAATGAAATCCCACGTCATCCATATCATCTGTTGTCCACCTTTTCTTATCACTTTCACCACGGATCATTATTCATCCCATCTACTACTCCCACTTGTCTTTTCTTTTTCTAATTTTTTAACTTAATTTGAAGTTTTTTTTTTTTTTGACAATATTTGGTTTCTTTAAGTTACTATCATTGCTACCAAACAAAATAATAATAATAATAATAATAATATTGATATATATATATATATATAGCATTGTAGATGTTCTATATGTATATGTGTAGGACCACTTTTTAAAATAAGTACAATGAGTTGTTGGAATTGATACTAAAATTAATGTAGGTATTTTCTAACACAAAAAAAATTATATAACATGGTTTCACGGATAATTATTGTGAAATAGATGGTTCCACAAACAAAATTCATTTTCACAAATTTACATGTAAATTGTGAAGTGTGAGTTGAAGGTTGACATGTTTCACGTAATTAGATCCATAGGACGGTCTCACATAAGACTCATTCATTACTTAAAACTCTAATGTTGTATTTTGGATGAAAGGTGTTGAAGATATATCTTAAATATTTAATTATATATATATGTATATATATATATATATATTTGTGAGTATTAATTGATTTGAGATCTATATCTTTTCACATGTTGAACATTTGAATAATATGAAAGTTCTAGATTTTAGATTACATTCTGATTTCAAAAACTTGAATTTCAAAGCATTTACACTATACTAGATCATAATTATAAGCGTGAGCCAACGTGACAATATTAGTAGGACAATTTTACCCATATCAACAAAATGGACCAACCTTTCTAATCGATCTAATTTGTAAAATGAATTTATCCATAACCTACAATTTATAACTTAAATTTGTGAAAATATTATTGATTTGTGGATAGAGGAGTTCAATCTAAATATTATATCTATAAGAATTATTTGTGTTATTATTGAGCCAAAGTGTGGATGGAGATATGAAGGATCCTATGTTTTAGGTTAAACATGTTTTAAGGAGGGTTTAAATGCCATTTAAGTCAAAACTACAAATATGTATATTACCAATTATACGTCTTAAAATGCGGATTGTTTGGTAGCAAAATCATAGCATAATTTTGTTTAGCAATTGGCCCGATGTGACAACTTAAATTACAACACACGCTTTTATATATTACTCATTTAATTTATTATTTCCTAATTTTTTATAGCATAAAACAACTTTCTAATATATTGAAAGTTTTTATGGGCTTAACTCTTGGTACACCACTCATCTTAAGTAAGATCTCAAGTTTGAGTCCTCTATCCTTAAATGTAATTCCAAAAAAAAAAAAAAAAATCATAATATGACCTAATTTATAAATTAATTTTCAATTCTAAACAAAATTTTATTTTATTTTATTTTTTCTTTTTATTTATAGTTGATCTCTCATGCACCAATTGCATGGATCTAAATCCATGCAATTGGTCAACCTGACCCACATATGCGCGATTATAGGTTTTTTTTTCACTTCAGGTGCTGATAGTTATATTGTATTAGTATGACCTTTATGTTATACTTTTACTTCAAATTTTTTTTCGCTTCAGGTCTTGACCTTTATGTTATTTAATATGACTTTTATGTATAAGTATGTTAACCTTTATGTATTGTAATTTAGGGGGGGAAATAAGGAATTTCAGCACAATTTGTACATATATACTTTTATGTGATATTACTCATACATTTATGTGATATAACTTATGTCTATATATTAATATAGACATATCTTTATATAATATATGAAGGTGCAACTAACATAAGTTAAATGTATGAGTAATATCACATAAAAATATATTGATTCAAAAAAGAGTTGGATTTTTTTTTCTAAGTTACAGTACATATGAGTTATGATATTTGTACATAAATGTCATACTAAAATAACATAAAGGTCACACATTTATAACATAAAGGTCAGCACATAAAATTTAAAAAAAAAATTCAAAACTTGAGGATTCAGGTTAGGTTGACCTAGTTGCATGGATCTAGATATATGCAATTAGTGTGGTGCACAAGAGTTTTTACATTTTATTTATATTTATATTTCAATATGTATTCATATTTTGGATAAATTAAGATAAATACACTTTAAGAACAATCTTCACATGACTTAGTCTTAATTTATATAAAAAGAGAAAGAAAGAAACAAAAATATAATTAATTTAATTCATAAAATATAATTTATATTAAATTGATTAATATTAAAATTGATTTTTTATACTTTTATTTATAAAATGAAGAAAATAAAGGAATTTTAATTTTAAGAATTGTATCATATATATATATATAAATTAATATAAGTTGGATGAAAATTGTTCCAAAATTGCACCAACTTATCTAAATTTATCTAAAATATAAATACATATTGATATATATATAAATCTAAAAATATAAATATAAATAAAAATAAAAAATTAAATTAAATTTTATCTTAAATTGAAAATTAAATCTAATTTTTAAATTTTAAATTAAGAAAAAAAGTTAAATTAAATTCCTTATTAGTTAACTTTTAAATGTGAATTTAAAATTGATAACTAATTTATAAATTATATCTCATTATGAAGTTTATTAAAACAAAAATACATTGAAAATTTCTGCATAGCAGACCATTAATAGATGGATATTTCCGTTTCAGTTGCTTTGCCACTATCGCTTCTTCCAAATCTAATGTTTAGGGCCTTTAGGCTAAGAAAATTATAATTAATTTGGTACATATTTATATTGTTTAAATTAATAAGCTGAATCGATTATAATTTTAGTTGCACTAATTAAAATTTTGACGTAATACTTTCTTGAATTTCTGGACATCTAAAGTGCAGTAATGAAGACTAATTTTTCAAATTGATTGAATTAATTCTTGTAAGAAAGAGTAATTTTAATTCATTTAAAATTAGGCACTAAAAAAATCAGTAATTCAAGTTCTAAGCCAAACTCCAGTCAATAGTATCTCACATATACCCTACTTAATTAATTCAATTCGTAATTAAGTGCAACATTGAATTTTAAATACACTAACATAATAAAACACCACACAAGAGATATTATCATTGGCTCATTGCAACCCCAAGTGATGTCATTAATTATACCAGCCAGTGCCACAACACCAAAAATTATATATAGTTGTTGCATGACAGTGCAAGAACTTTGACTTTGACTTGAGCCACAATTTAAAGTGCCATAAATCGAGACATAAAATTTGATTTGATTTGTGTAGATTATTTAAGCTTCATGTGCAATATTATTATAACTTTAAGACACAAAAGAAATAATATTATAATGGATTGGGGTAAGATAGCTAGGAATAAGACTGGGGCAGGCCCATATACACAGACTTTACAACCGACTCACAACGTGCAGTAACATGCTCATGAGCTTGGTTAATTTTTACTATTTTTTTCCTTTTTTCTATATTTTCTATATTTTTTTTCTCTTTTTGGCTTTGAAAAAGATGAAGAAACTGAAGAGTAAAAGTGCAGAAAGAGGGAGAAAGCAACAATTAACCATATGTAACAGAGAAGAATGGAGACCTATGTATTGATTTGCTGAGAGCAGTTTGTGACAAAAGAAGAAAGGAGATGAAGTAAAGTATAAGTAGCATATACATAGAGTAGTTTCTAAGTAACACTTTCACATGACTTCACTCTCTAACATAGAGTAGTTTTCAACATGTGTATATATATTAAGTGTAATGAAATATAAGATGAAACATTGAATGTAATAGATGTGGACTGATCGATCTTCACATAGTCTATTTGTTAGGTTGTTTTCATTTACACCTAGAATTTTTCAAGTATTAGATATTAAATACACATGGATGAAAATTTTAGATCTGAATTATTATTGATATGGAGGTACGAAATTCTCATCTATATATGAATGAAAGAAAAAGAAAATTTTAAATTGTAAATCTTAGGGTTACGTCACTACAATAAAAAGGAGTATTTGTAAAGAGTTTTTTCAACAACATATTATCGCAAAAACTGGTAATATAAATTGACAACAAGTTTTAAAAAATAATTAAAAAATAACTAAAAAAATTATTTGCGACGACAATATTGTCGCAAAAATACTTTTTGCGAGAAGGCTTTTGAGTAATAATTTAGCGACAAAATGTATTTGGATAATTTTTTGTTGTCGTTAATAATTTTTTTGTTGTATTGCATTTTATAATTCATGTTATAAATTAAAATTAACATAAAGTTCATATTGAGGTAATTTAGCTCTATAATATAATGATTAGACTCGATCCATTATACGTATGTTAATTACTTTGGATTCATTTTTTCTCAATTAATTTTCTTTTCCAGAAAATATAATGAAATGAGTTCTTGAAGAAATTATGGTATAATAAAATATAAATGACAACTTGCATTTTGACTGACTAAATTTGTTCATGTAGTTCATCATATATGGTGAGATTTGAGCCTTCATTTTGGTATTTCATGATAAACAATTTTTTTTTTTTTTTGAAATTTTAAAGAATTAATGGTTTGCCTACGTTCTTCCAAATTTCAATTTATTCGTTGTAATATTTAAATATATTTTTCCTATATTATACACAAATATTGGTAAGACGTCTAGATTAGAGTTTAAATATATAACACAAACCAAAACAAAATTATACTGAGAAGGCATATTTTCCGAAAAATGGATCTCCAATCGCTTTTTTCCCAATAAAATATTAAATATATTTTAAATTTTTAAAATTTTTAAATCAATTATTAAATTTATAGGTTTAATTTTTTTTCCTTATTAAAATAATAAGGCTTCATTTCACATGATTGAGATAAATCTTTTCTAAGTGTTCTTAATTATAAAGTTTTTTTAAAAAAGAAATTCACTACATTTTTAAGATAAAAAATGTGATGAAAAATGGAGCAGGGTCCAAAATAATCTACTTATTTATTATGTAAACTGATAATTCAATATATAGTGATAGGCCAATCACAAGTTGGGAATAAAAGATGAGTGTTGGTGCAATCCCGTGACATCTATAATGTTACAAATATGTTTTTAGTGTTAATATCAATTTTGGATTTATATGTAATATTTTTTAATTTTTGATAATTAAATATTTGTTTTTTAAATTTTGATTTTTTATGTTTTAATTTTTTTTAATTTCAATTCAATTTTGATTGGAATGTTCAAAATCATTGAAGCGGTCACATGAAAATTATGATATATTCCTATCAAAATTAAATTAAAATTATAACAAATTAAAGTATAGAGGACCAAAATTTAAAAATAAATATTTTGTTGTAACAAGAATGAAGTTGGATAATATAATTACAATTAATTAGATAAGAGTAATTAAAGTGAAGATTAAAATTAATAGAAAGAGGTAGGGTAGTATGGTGATGATGTGAGGGGTCACACAAGTGTAGAGCACATGGAAGCACATTCAACACCACACATATATATCTCACTTGTCTCCTATCAGATTATCTTGTGATGTTTTACCTTACAATATTTCCACTTTTCTCCCAACAAATATTCATTACTAATTATTAGGTACTACATTTATTTAATTTCTTGATGCTATTTCACTAAATATTCATACCAAACCAAGGATTCATTCCTACTTTTGTGACAGTACTTCTTGATTGTGTGATCCTTTCTAACTAATATTTAATGATTCTTTAATTTAGATCGATGCAATTCTTAATAACTCTAATGTTGGAGATGTTATATTTTTTATAGTGTTCACTAAATGAATGTGTACTTAATATCATTAATTAGTGTAAGTATGCATTTATGTAAAATGCAATTAAATTAACAAGCATTTATTGAAACATATAAAGTATTTCCACAGTTAGGAATGAGTTGTTTTTTTTTTCTTGGTTTTTTAATTTCCTTTTAAATATCTCACCAGGAGAACAATTTAATATTTTAAATATATAATTTAATAGTCACATAGGACTGATATTATACTTTATACTAGGATGAGTTTTTATGATAAAATAATTTTTTTTATAAATAATATTACGCGGATTAAGACATTATGAAGCAACTAATTATAATCATTTATATAAATAGTAAGAAATAGAAAATTAATAATATATATTTATTTATTTATTAAATCCTATATGGAAGACTCTATGCATGGATTAAACAAATCTCAAATTTGAACGAAATGTTTCTTTATTTAAAAGGGAATGAAATGTAAGTTAAAACAACAAACAAGTTTAATAAAACCTAACTTCGGCCCAAAATCAAACGAAGTTATTATATAATTTTTTGAAAGCAAGATATTATTATATTAATTACCTCAAATAAATTATTCGAAAAGACATAATATATATATATATATATATATATATATATATATATATATATATATATATATATATATATATATATATCCAAGGACTCAATTATATTGTCCCCATTTACCTGGAAATTTGTCAGCCTGATAAACAAATCGTAAAGACAAGGTAAAGCAATATCTTCAATCAAAATAATATCCCAACACTTCTATTTTTGTATTTATGTATCCTATGTAAGCAATTCCAAATTTTTTGAGGAAAACACCATCAAATGGTTAGGAGCCCACTATTTCTTCATTCATTGGACAAAGTTTAACTTTTTTTTTTTTTTTTTACAAATGTTTATATGATATTTTATGTATATAATTTTATAAAATGAAGTTTTACTGCAATTTAAATGTATTTTCATAATTCAATTTCTAATTTATGGATGTTGGGTTGTGGATTAACCATTTCACGTGAAACAATTTTATAAGAATTTATCTTTACACTTAATCCCAAAGTTTGAACAAGATATATTTAATGTACTCATCTAACACCATATTATTCTTCTCCAAGGAGTAAAAAAATATTATTTTGCCATGTGTATTGAGTCAATTGTTGAATTTTGAATCCCATTAAGTATTATTTTTCTCTAATTAGAAAATATTGTAAATATCTGATTTGATTTAATACAATTGATGTATTTTTGTGTTATAAATAATTCAGTTCTATCTCACAAAATTATATTCATGCCATAATTTCAAATAAGGCTAGGTAATAATGAATGGGCAAATTAGGTAAGTAATGTGAGTACTAATATTTTATATTCTAGATATTTATGAGGTAAATCCATATATGACTATAGGCGTCATATAGGTGAGTAACATAATTTTAGTTTATTAAATTCCTAAAATCAAGTAAGAGCCTAAATTTTGAGATTTAATCATCATTTATAAATCAATCTTACTACTCCAATTCATTGTGGATTTGGAAATTTGTTTATAGCTGGAGCAGAGTTCAATAGCTGCAATTTGGTCTATAATGGAGTATGAAACTAGAGCAGTTTGTGAATTAAAATAGAAATTGATATTTTAATTTTATATTTAATAATTAATATTGAATTTTAATTTGCACTTAAGATTGAAAATCATGACAGTGCTAATAATATCATACTGTTTGATTATAAATTTTATACTATATATATTTTTTAACTCTACCCTTTGTCTGTATATAATATATAAGATAATATGAATGAAATAAGTTTTTTTATTATTTTTTTTATTGTTGCTTTTTACCAGCGCATAAGAAAATACTAATTGACCATGAATTGAGATAGAAATAGAATAGAGCAAGTTTGGGGAAAGTGGATTCACATAGGTGGATTTAGATTATTTCTTTTTAGTAGTAAATAAATATTTCTACATAAACACTTTATATTAAAATAATAAACAAACATTTAAGTTGTATTTGCATTGAGATTTCAAATATACAATTTAATTTAAGATGAATATATTATTCATCCAAGTTAAAGTGTATACAAAAAATTTATCAAAATTACTTAAAAATCAATTTAAAAATGAAAATGACATATTTCGATCTATATTAATCCAATATCATCTAAGGACTTACTAATATAAATTTCCAATCATTTATTAACTCCATCAATCCTAAAACCACCTTAACTTTGTTTGGATTGGATGATTGGAAATATAAGATTAAAAATAATACATTCCCTTGTAAAAGAGATTTTCGTTCTTAACAATTAGTGTTTATTTAAAATTCACTTAAATTATTAAAATAGTGAGTAATAAATTTTGAATCTATATGTAATCCAAAGATGACTGATCCTACACTCCAAACTCAATTTTAAAGTTAATTCTTGGAAACAGTTTCCTTAAAAAAAAAAAAAAATTTAAAAATTTTGCAAACGGGGACCTCTTAACACCGTCATTGATTATCTCTCTCTAAAAATTCAAACACCTCTCTCCGTAACGGCCATATTCTCTCTCTCTCTCTCTGGCTTTTATTTTAAGTTAAAATAATCGACAACTTTCACACACAGTATCTGTTCACTATATTGTCTCTATAGCATCGCCATTTGTGCTCACATTCTCCAACTGCATTTCCATACTGCCGGCCTTTCTCATTCACAGTAGGTACTATTCCTTCTATACGTATAAATGTGCGTATCTTCTTAATCGGAGACGACTTGTCGGTACTCTTTTTTTACCTTTTTTTTTTTTTTTTTTTAATTTGAGTTTTTAGGTGCTCTGTCAATGTATGAACATCGATCGGCCGTCCTTCAATTTTATCTCGATATTTTTTTGTGCTACCAAAAAATAGGAAAAGTTCCGCATTTAATGTGGATTTGTTACAGTGCTTTCTCTGATTTATAGTTTTTTTGAGATTTGGAAGAATGTGCTTGAGTTGACTGAGTTGAGATCATTTCTTCTGCAGTCCAGTACACAAGGAAAAAGGATTTATTAATTCGTTAGTTAGTTGCGGCTGTAGTCAGATTTGGAGTGGGTGAACTACTAGTGCAGAGAGATGGAGGTTTCACAGAGAAGAGGTGGAGGTGGAGGTGGAGGTGGAGGTGGCGGCGGAGGAATGGTGCCGATATCGCCATCACAAACGCCGCGGTCTAATGATAAGGTGGCGAGAGATCTGCGATCGGGGGAGGGAGTCTTCAGTGGAAAGCAAGATAAGGATAAAGGTGTGAATGTACAAGTCATTGTTCGATGCAGGTAGAAGAATTCACTAAGTTTTAGTTTCTCTTGGTTAATTTCGATTTATTTTATATATAATTTGTGGGGTTTTTATTTGTATTCTGTTTTTTTCTTTTCATAGGCCACTGAGTGAGGATGAGATGAGAATACGTACGCCTGTTGTGATTTCGTGCCATGACAACAAAAGAGAAGTTTGTGCTGTTCAGAATATTGCTAATAAGCAGATTGACAGGACTTTCATATTTGACAAGGTTTGCCTTTGTTTAGTTGTGGAAATTAATTTTTTGCTGGTTTTAGGCCTTGTGTTGTGTGTGGAAGGGAAAGAGGGGATGAGGATGTCTATATAGTGAAGAAAAGTGAAACACTTGTGTTATATATAGCTCTTAAAGCTCATATTAGCTATCAGGAAGAGAGTCATCATTGTTGAAAATTTTCATGCAATGTGTTGTTGTATTACTATTTGATTAAACATATAATACATTGCAGCACTTGTGTTTCTTTAGGTCTTTGGTCCATCATCCCAGCAAAAGGATTTGTACGATCAAGCAGTCTGCCCTATAGTGTATGAAGTTCTAGAGGGCTATAATTGCACCATTTTCGCCTATGGGCAAACAGGAACTGGAAAGACTTACACAATGGAGGGTGGATCACGAAAAAAGGTTTCATCCGCTGGCTGTTGAAGGACAATCTTATTCATCATGATTTCGCAACATGCACTTTTTAACTTTATTCTTTTATTTGTTCCTTAGAATGGTGAATTTCCATGTGATGCGGGTGTTATTCCAAGAGCTGTTAAACAAATTTTTGACATTTTAGAGGATCTGCATGCTGAGTACAGCATGAAGGTTACGTTCTTGGAGCTATACAATGAAGAAATATCAGATTTATTGGCTCCAGAAGAATGTTCAAAATTCCCTGATGACAAGTCAAAGAAACCAATTGCACTCATGGAGGATGGAAAAGGTGGAGTTTTTGTTAGAGGATTGGAAGAAGAGATTGTGACTACTGCAAATGAAATATATAAGATCCTAGAGAAAGGTTCTGCTAAAAGGAGAACAGCAGAGACCCTTCTCAACAAACAGAGTAGTCGTTCGCACTCAATTTTTTCCATCACTATTCACATCAAGGAGTGTACTCCAGAAGGAGAGGAAATGATCAAATGTGGGAAGCTGAATCTTGTTGACCTTGCTGGCTCAGAGAATATTTCTCGCTCTGGTGCCAAAGAGGTGAGAAATTCTATATTGATCAATAAGTTAGTTTTACGCTTTTGGACCTTTCACTTTATCGACGCAAGGCATTATTCTTCAAGAAAGGGTGACATAACATGCATTAAGTTGAGCTTGCGGACACTGTTATTAGTAGAAAATAATGGCTTTTGGAAGTCATTGACAGCCATGGGGGCAAACAAACACTATTACGTTCTAAAAGTTTTATTTACTTTTTGCAGGGAAGAGCAAGAGAAGCAGGTGAGATTAACAAGAGTTTGCTGACACTTGGTCGAACTATAAATGCTTTAGTTGAGCATTCTGGTCATGTACCCTACAGGTATGGATTTCATCGATGTTAATTATATCTTGGTGAGGCATTTTTCAAACCAGTTAAACAATCTAATTGAAATCTCAGGGATAGCAAGTTAACAAGATTGCTAAGAGATTCTCTAGGAGGGAAAACGAAAACATGTATAATTGCCACAATATCCCCTTCCATCCATTGTTTGGAAGAGACACTCAGCACTTTAGATTATGCCCACCGAGCCAAAAACATAAAGAACAAACCAGAGGTCTGCACTCTTGAAATACTTCTATACTGTTTTTTATAGCAGCCTTGCTCCTATTTCTACCCAGTAGCTGATAAAGTATTTATTGGTTGACGTGATTACAGGTCAATCAGAAGATGATGAAATCTGCTATGATCAAGGATTTGTATTTTGAAATTGATCGACTTAAGCAAGGTTTTTGAACTGCTTCCTCTTTTTCTCTCTCCATAAAATTTCTTGCTGGTCACTGATTAATGAGTCAACTTTGATTTTTAAATAGTTTTTAGTGTATTGCCTCACAAGAACTTTATGTTTTTTCAGAGGTTTATGCTGCAAGGGAGAAAAATGGGATATACATACCAAGAGATCGTTATCTCCAAGATGAGGCAGAGAAAAAGGTGCGTCTGCTAAGGATGTAATGCATGTATTTTAAGAAGATAGAAAGGATTTCCAACTGATTTAGATATTTCTATTTTCTCTCTTGTCAGGCCATGTCAGAGAAGATAGAGCGTATGGAACTGGATTTTGATTCCAGGGACAAGGTATATTTAACACAGATTCTCACTGGAGATATGATCCATTATATTTAAATGAGATATGATCCATTATAATTGTGTGCCTTGTGAACAGCAACTAGCAGAGCTCCAGGATTTGTACAATTCTCAGCAGCAGTTGACTGTTGATCTAAGTGACAAGCTTGAAAAGACTGAGGTAATGATTGTTTGATGCTCTCATAAAATAATGACCTTCCTGCATTTCTGTCGTTTACCGACTAGGTTTTCTGTTAAAATTCAGAGAAAGCTTCAGGAAACTGAGCATGCATTGCTCGATCTTGAAGACAGGCATAGGCAGGCAAATGCAACAATAAAAGAGAAGGAGTTTCTGATATCCAATCTTCTTAAGTCTGGTAGGTGTAATTTTTCATACCTTTAATTTTTTACAAATTATTTTCTCATTATGCCTGCATTATCTTGGGGGAATTCTGTTTGTCAAGTTGTTCATTTGACTTTACATAAGTGATGCACTCACTGCCACCCATTCATGACATCTGTCTGTGACCTCTCATTCCTTTTTCTAAGAATGTTTGGTTTTGCTTCAGAAAATTTTTGGGCAATTCAAATGCCTGAGTGTTAAGTTAAACTAGAATATCAGCTTATCATGCGAATTTCTCTGTCATGTAACCAATATCAAATAGACAATAGTATTCGTCTGAGCTTTGTTTCTCTTCCATCCTCCACCATGTAAGAATTATATTTTTCCAACTTGTTTGAACCACAATTTCATTTACATTTGCATGTAAATTAGTTTCTCTAACTTGTTAGAGCAGTAGGGGAACTCTGATGTTAGGTTAGGAGAAAAAAATTCACCATCTAATGCATTGTAATATGATTGATTTTCACCAGAGAAAGCACTTGTTGAGCGGGCACATGAGCTTCGATCAGAACTGGAGGATGCTGCATCAGATGTTACTAATCTTTTCACCAAGATTGGTCTGCATCCTTACTCTGATAATGCACTGGTACTTCAGTTATGATAAATAACCAATCCTTCCCTAATCGTGAGTACTACTAATGTTGCAGAACGCAAGGACAAAATAGAAGATGGCAACAGAATCCTTATACAAAACTTTCAATCCCAATTGACTCAGCAACTTGAAATCTTGCATAAAGCTGTGGCATCTTCAACAACACAGCAAGAAAAACAACTGAAAGACATGGAAGAAGACATGCATTCATTTGTATCCACAAAGACTGAGGTATAATTCATCTATATTTATTTTGTGGACATCTTCAATAATTGCAACTGTTTTGTCAACAAATGTTCTCATGCATGTGTAGGCCACTGAAGAGCTCCGAGGTCATCTTGAAAAATTGAAAACCATGTACGGATCTGGGATAAAGGCTTTAGATGATTTGGCCGGAGAACTTGATTCAAACTCTCACTCAACTTTTGGTCAGCTGAACTCTGAAGTTTCTAAACACTCCTCTGCCTTAGAAGAGGTTCTTGTTCTGTGCAATTGCATAGAGGAATACTACTAGATAGCCTTCTTTAGCATGAGTTGACTGTAAGTAAGTTCATTTGGTGCAGCTTTTCGAAGGAATTACTTCAGAGGCTGACACTTTACTTCATGGTCTTCAAGATAGTCTGCACAGTCAGGAGACAAAGTTAACTTCCTATGCAAAACAGCAAAGAGAGGTTGGCATTTACTAATTAGTAAATAAAAAAAATTGTTTTGATGCCCATCATCATTTATGGTTTCTTTTCACAAAGGATATCAACTGACTGTTTGACACCATGTCCAGGCTCACAGCAGAGCAGTTGCGACTTCAAGATCAATTTCCCAAATTACTATAAACTTCTTTAAGACTTTAGATGGGCATGCATCAAAGTTGGGACAAATTGTGGAAGAGGCACAAACATTTAATGATCAAAAATTATCTGAACTTGAAAAGAAGTTTGAGGTAACTATGTTCTTCATATGATACTATTTGGCTTGAATGGTTTACAGTGAATTTTTTCCTGAGCGGATATCTGAACTACTCTAGGAGTGTGCTGCCCATGAAGAAAAACAACTACTAGCAAAAGTGGCAGAGCTGCTTGCTGGTTCAAATGCCCGGAAGATGAAGCTGGTTTGCATCTCCAAAATAAATTTTTTCCCTCGTTTTTTTTTAACTAGTGCTCGGTGCAAACAAGTTTAGATCTTTGAATGGTCATCTAGTGTGATCAGAGGAATCATGACATTTTCTTTTGGGTTTTTTGGATTAGGTTAAGTGTGCAGTTGGAGGACTTCGGGAGAATGCAGCTAGTAGAACCAACAAACTACAGCAAGAGATGTCAATTATGCAAGAAACAACTGGTTCTATCAAAGCTGAATGGACAAGTTACACCAAGAGTGCTGAATCTCATTATATTGAGGATACAGCTGCTGTGGAAAGTGGGAAAGAAGATATGGAAGATGTCCTGCATAAATGGTTAGTATAGTTGTATACAGATCTATAATTGCTTTTTAAATACTTCACTAATAGTATATCGCAATGGTGGATCAGATTAATAGTAAACTAATCTTCTATTCTGGAAATTTTAAAAAATGCAGTCTGGAACATGCAAAATTGGGTGCACAACAATGGAAAAATGCTCAAGAGTCCCTGCTTCATCTAGAGAAGAGTAATGTTGCTTCAGTAGAAGAAATAGTTAGGTCAGTAATAAATTACAGGATTCCACTCCAATTCCATCCTCTCCAATTTGTTCTTCATATGTAAATATGCTGTTCTTTGTTCTAGGGGAGGGATGGACACTATTGAAGTCTTACGTGGACATTTTTCTTCTGCTGTGAGTTCTGCGCTGGAGGATGCTGATACTGGAAGCAAGAATCTTCTCTCTTCCATTGACCGTAAGATTACCAGCTTTCTAATCTTCTTTAGAATTTGATTGGTGATAGTTTCAGACATGTTTATTGAAAGTAAAAATGGCGTGCAGGATCATTGCAACTTGACCATGAGGCATGTGGTAATCTTGATTCAATGATTGTTCCTTGTTGTGGTGATTTGAGGGATTTGAACAGCGGGCATTACCACAAGATTGTGGAAATCACAGAAGATGCAGGAAAATGCCTTCTAGAAGAGTATATGGTAAGAAAATTAGAGAGCCATCAGAAGAATAACTAGTAGTTTCATTTTCTTGAACCTACCAATTCTGATATTCTGTTAATCCAATTTAATTCTCAGGTTGACCAACCATCATGTTCAACACCGAGAAAGAGACCAATTAATCCTCCAAGCATTGACTCCATTGAGGAACTAAGAACGCCATCCTTTGAAGAACTGCTCAAGTCGTTTTGGGAAGCAAAATCATCAAAGCAAGCAAACGGAGACGTGAAGCATATTTTAGAGGCTGCCGTCTCATTTAGAGACTCCCGAGTTCCCCTCACTGCCATCAATTGAGTGGAGTGGGGATTGCTTGGTTGATAGTATGCTATATATAGATAGCTATAATAAGATTACAGTGTACAGAAAGTATGGCTTGAACAGGTAAAAAGATTATATTTGTCAATTACCACTCCTAGTGATTTTTTAATTAATTTTTTGGGCGTGGGGAAACACTTCCATAGGAATCAGTACAACAAAGAGTTTCAATTCTTTGAAATTATTCTCTAGTAAAGCAAATTTGTTGTTTGGATTTTGGGATGTTATAGAATGGTGTTACTTTTAACATGCTTTGGAAACAAATTTAAGTATTCTTTGGATTTTGGGATGTTTTAGAATGGTATGTTAATTTTAACATGCTTTGAAACAAATTTATCTATTCTTTGCAGATTTGATAGTTATTTTATAGGTATTTGATAGCAAAAATAGTAGTGCTTGCAAATGATGTTCGACACATCATCATCATATACTTGGCATCCTCTCTTACTTTGAAATATTTGGAGCATATAAAATCCTTGGAAGTAAATTGATTGGTGGTCATCAAACAATTTTTCTATGCGATTTGAATGAATTAGAAATTTATTCATTTTAGATCATTGAGTTTTAAATCTCTGTCAAGCTAAAAGATATTGAAAACATGAACCTCCAAAAAAACCTATTATTTTACATTTGCAGCAATTAATTAACCTTGTGCACATTGGTAAACTACTGACATCTCAGTATCAATTTCAAAACTTGATAGAGCTATTTCCCAATCTGGTCCAACAACTAACAAAAACCAGTAGATGAAAAATATCGAAATACACTATACATACATCACCTGCACTGAAAATCCACTTTCAATCCTACTCTACTCAAATAGTGAAGGATTATGGCCAATGGCCGGCTTTTCACTCGTCGGAGAACATGCAATATACCTGCAATGTGTATTACTTTAGTTAATTCTATACTACACGGGGTTGAGAAGAATCCAGAATATTTTTCAGAATTAACTAAAGTACATTCTGAATTCTGACCAAAACAAGTACATTTATCACAGAATTCTCATTCCACAAGCTCTTCTATCTAACAAAAGTTGTGTTATATAGCCAGTATCTGCAAGCGCTAGCAAAAAAACCAACCTCACTGTCTACCTTATCTCCAGCAAAATAACAATAGGGCATGTGCTTACAACCTCATCGTCTCCAACTTTGCGAACATTAACTCCTAGCATATATGGAACAAATAAACTTTAGAAAACAAAACTTCTAGTAGTCAAGAATGTGGAAGAAATAAATATTTTCACCACTCTATCCAATCAATTTGACTTTCTCAATCTTTAACTCAGAATCTAGACATTCTGCCTAATCATTCAATGAGGCTGGCTGAAGCAGCCCTATAAATATGCCATGGCAAAGAGGAAATACTCAGAAACAGTCCAATGAGCTCTTGAATCCAATATTCACAACAAAAATATTGAAGGACGAGCTTTTAAGTCACAGAATCCCACTGAATAATAACACAAGAAAAACCTATCCATGAGCACAATTATTCAAAGATTATAGAGCATTATTAAAATTATTTCAGGAATCCATGAGCAAGAAATAACCAGAGTACAGCTTTGAACCCAAAAGAATAAAGAGAGATTTTGAAAACTACATTTCAGTTTCAACAATCTAGATGCAACATTTCAGTCAGTTCCAACAATGTACAAGATACCACATACACACACACACTCTGTTCCCGCCTAATGCTATTACAACATGCTAAAAACTTAGGCCCAAATATTAAACACAAGATATTTAACATAGTCAATCAGAATTTCAAATAACTTTTAAATCTCAGATAAAGAAAGAAAACAAATGAGAAGGTTGAAACTCAGACAAGAGGACAAATTGAGCACTACGAATTAGTTCTAAAATACCTGTATTGAACAATCATGCTAGTGGCCCTCCACTGAAAGTTCGTCAACAAAATCTTCATCATTAGAATTCTCAGGGCAGATCAATGTATATTCTCACGGCAGATCAATCCAAGACCATTGCTGGTTTTAGCATTGTCCTCCGGCTGATCATTAGCAGGGTGGTAATCAGGCTTTGAACTCTTATCAGTGTCTACACATGGTGCCCCGACATTGAGATCAGAAACCAAATCAAGTTCTGACTGCCCCGCAGATCCCATGTAAGCAACAGTAATCTCATCCTGGTCTGATGACTCAGTAGCTCCTTTCTTTTGTCTTCTCCATTTCTTTGTGGATGAAGTCCTATCATCCTCAAAATCTTCTTCTTCTCTTTCTCTATGTAAATACACCCACAATTTTCTCTCCCCATCAAATTGCATGCAAGGATCACACTCATAATGCAAACGATCCAATGCTCCACTAACTACTTGATTGACCTGTGCATCAGACACATCTTCCACAATATATTGTGAATCTCTAATCAATGTACAAACATCTGCTTTGGTTCCAATACTTCCAGGCAATCTAGAAGCTGCATCTCTCACTAGACAAAGGATAATAACATGTGGTGATCTATTGCATTTTAGCATAAAATGGTCTCGCGCCTTTGATGTTGGCTTGCTATTGCACCGTCTCAAAGGGGCAACAATAGACTTTTAGCCATCAACTGCGGTATAAGAAAAGGCCCTGTCTGGTATTAGATACCTAAGAAATTCTTCCTTACGGAAGTAAGCTTTTACTTCTTCAGAGCTCGGGCTGATGGTATTTGGACTTTTTTGAGCTCTCATGTCCTTAAACCTTTCTTTCTCATCCAAACTGATTTGCATCAGTGTTAAAGGAGGCAAGGGAAGACTTCCTATTTGCTGAAGAGCATCCTGACTATTTTTCAGCCAGTTAGCATATGAGTCAACTAACTTCACAAGCATTTTATGAGGAAGACCCCATGAATCTGGAGATGTTATCTCTTCAACTACCTCAGAATCAGATATATTGTGAGACACGGCCACAGTACCTATCCACATCCAACACTTTGAAAATCTTTCATATACAACAAGGGGTTTCCACCCTTTTAATCCTAAAGGTGCGGCTCTGGATGAAAATATTTTTAAAACACCTCTTACCAAGTCCTGAAGTGGTTCATCGGTTTCCAGAATACGGGGATCCCTAGGATTTGATCTAACGCAGTTAACAATTTCCTGGACAGTGAGCGATGGGACAGTTGCTTGAGCAGAAGGCCCAGAAGTGTTAACATCCATGTTGGAACTTGAATTAATCACACTGATATTTTCTTGTGTGCTGTCTTGCTCCTTGACCCCTTGCCCAGCATCCTTCTTACCAATATGCTTTCTGGCTTCTGAGGTATCATCTGGAAGTAGTGTGATCATCGCCATACCAACTGCTGAAAGAAGATGAATGATGGAAAACGAGAAGACAGAAAGAGCAGTCAGTGTAATTAAAAGAAATGACTTTTTTTGTGGTTTACGTTCTAAGTTCTAAAACATCTTCCATTTTCATTTCCATAATAGGTGGCTCAGACATTCCTTTCACTAGAGAATCTGGATCATTCACTAACTTATCTTTCCCATGTTTCGTCTAGGAACTCAAATCATCAAGTTGCAGCTGAGCATCAGCATTACAGTTATCATTATTATCTCGTAGGTCCATATAATATGTCAGGTCGTGTTTCATTCTCCACTTCCTTGAAAGATTGTCACACCCCATCAATGGCATGTCTGATCCGTCAGGATGATGGGCAATAGGCAGTTTAATGTGCGGCCTCATGATGCATATAATTCATCTTACGCTTCTGTTCCCCTTTCATCATTTCTAGATTTTTTCTATAACCCTCAATCTTTTGTGAAGACTCTGATGAAACCAGTGATGGTCAGATGACTGTCTTTATTATCTCTAACAGATAGTTTAGCCTTCTTTGTACGTATACTATATTTTAAATCTGGCATATTACCAGGGTAAGCCCAAATGCTCCTCATCAAAGGATCCTCATCCTCATCCACTTGTTCTGATGAACCAGACTCTGTTTCTTCACATTTGGAAAATGTCCTCCTACCTCGGTTTCCCACCCTATTTTTTATTTCATTTTTCCGAGAACTTTCCTGGAACTTATCCATTAAAGACTTGACTCTATACTCAGCATGCAATAATTTATCATTTTCTTGAAGTTTAACAGCTTCCTGCCGCATCATCCAGCTCCTTTTTTTGGCATTCAAATCACTAGGTTTAGATGAGGAATCAGATGTAAATAGCCCACCATGCTGTTTACTAAGCCATGCTGAATCACTTCCATCAAAAAGTTCTACTTGATTCCCTTTGTATATCAAGTTCAGGTTCTGAACCATACCAAGTTTCATCTGAGTTTTAGCACTAAACTGCTGAAGATTATCAGCAAGCTTAACTCTCTTCCCTCCATCATAAGTATCTCTCACACTAGATGGCTTTGCAGTTAATACTCAGATAACTGATTAATGGCTTTATTCAACCCAAGAGAGTACAGATTGATCCTTTCCGAGATAGGGATTTCCATGAAACTATGTATTTATCTTCCCTTAAGATTTGATGTTTCTTCCAAATCTTGGAAACCCCAGGTTTACTGTTTGCCACAACTTTAGGGTAATTGTGGTCTCCCTGCACAGACACTTCACAAACTGCGGCTTCCTCATCCCCTGTCATCTGCTCATTTATCTTGACCACTGAAGCTCCATACGCAGAAACAGGAATTTCAAAACTATGGTGCACTGACTTCATTTTGGTTCTTTGGTCAGTTGGATTAAAAACTTCTGCTAACTTTTTTGTTGAAGTAGGTTCCAGACCATCCAAATTCAAAATACCTCTAAGGTTTTGCTTTTCACATGTAGCAGGCTCCGTGGTGGTAGTTTTTCGACAACGAGAGGTCAGTCCCATGCTGTACCCAGGATACCGGCCTGCCTATTGGCCTATCTTCTGATCCTTTACCTCTGGACGCAACAAATCATTGGCTGACTCCTCACAATCATCAGAGTCTTCCCCTAACTCTCTCATGTTCTCATTCATCAAACTCTTTTGACACTTCATAATATTCAACTCACGAAGCTTCTCGTCAGTACTATAACCCCTGCAGTTTAGCCATGCATTCCTCATCTGACAAAGATTATTTACCAATTTATTCTGATGCTTTTTCAAGTTATGATAATGTTGTCTTCTCTGGGAGAAATTCAAACCTTGCCTAAGAAGCACCACCCTTGGCTCACACAAACCTCCTTTCAACATCTCAAACAACTTATCAAGAGGACTCCCAAAATGGAAATTATCACCAGAAAAAAGCTCCTTCAGTGTGAACATGAAATACTCTTGGTCCATATCAGGTAAATACCTAGAAAGTCCAAATCTCTCCCCTTCGGTTAGAGACTCATTCCACACCTCCACAGACAGCACGTCTTTTAACCCCAAAAGATCGTAATTCATACGGAATGCTAAAAGTTTGATCTCCCACCTGGCAAACATCCTCACTGGTTTCACCTAATCCAGCAAATCCAAGTCATCAGAACCCGCTCCAGAAATACAGTCATCAAAACTATCATCATCGCCGTCTAATTCAACTGCTGAAATAGAGTCTTGCAACTGAAAATCATCATCAGCACTAGACATATGTGTGTCGCTAATGTGCAGCGAATCATACTCCAGGCCAAAACGAGCCACCTCGAACGTATTCTTTTCAATCGCCATAAATCATCAACATACCACGAATATAACCACAAAACAACTCACCAACTTATCACTATTTCAAAAACTAGGTTCCATAAACGTCTTCAGTTCAATTCAAAACCCTAGAAAACAATATCACACGCATGTAAAATTTAATGGACCGAAAAAAAAAAAAGGAAGGCATCGATTCTTCAAAAAGAAAACACAAATTCTGCCATAGCGAGAAAAGAACCCCACAAGCTCCCAAACCAATTCAGAACCCTAACCAAACAAGAGAAACGCCAATATTATTACAAGAAAAGACAATTAACAATGTCAGATAAGAACCAGTAGCACAGGAAAAGAAACATGAAGAAAGTGAAAACTAACAACATTGTAGAAGTGCTCCATACGAAAGACAAAGAATTATATGCAAAAGCACCTGAAATTCGCTGTCGCCACGAAAAGAGGCAAAAACGCACACTGGAAATTTGGGTGGGACGATCATGATTATGGCCTTGTAGCATGGAAACCTAGCTAGATATAAGAAAGAGAGATAGAGCTCATAAACGTAAACGTATGTGTGTGTGAGAGAGAGAGAGAAAGAGTTTATAACTGTGTGCGCGTGTGTGTGAGAGAGAGTACACTTTGGCCTCGGGCGGATAGAAGAAGACGAAGAGTGTGAGGTTGTGTGACATGAAATGACATAAAAGGGCTCAAAAGGGAGGGAAAACTTCTCTGCTAATTTGTATATGCAATGATCCTGTCCAAAATAAAATATACAAAATAATATTTAATAAATATTTCTTCAAAAATAAAGAATAAACATGAATTTATTAACTTCAAAAATTAAAAGTTTGGAGAACTTTCAATATTGATGACGTTGCATTTTTCTCTTTTTTTTTTGGCAGAAATTTCTGTGATTGTTATTACTGGTGTCTCGTAATCTTATTATTATTGTTTAAATTCAAATAGTTTTCTGAACAAATATATATTTCCTATGTTTCCTAGGTCTAAAATTATACTATACAATTTTAAAAAATTAACTAAAGAATAAATAAAATGTGCGCCAAAGTTTTACCAAAAAAATAGTATTATTGGAAGATCATCTTAGTGATTCTTGGGATGGTTTTATCCAAAATTCATAAATCAGATTGATTTTTTAAAATGATTTTGAATTGTGATTGATAAGACTGTTTCTTATGAGATCATCTTATATAAGTTTTTATATTTTAATAATCAATAATATTGTTTTTTTTTTTTACACCAAAATGTTTAAGCTAAACTAGGTGTAAAGTTTTTTGTTTAATCAAAAAACAAGTCAGCTCAATTAATGCTAATTTGAATTAAAATAAAGTTTTACTCTAAATGATAAATTTCAAGTTTTATTCTAAATGAAATTTGATCAATTTGAGATGGGTCAATTGTATTGGGCCTGGCCCATTATATTGTGGTGGCTTAAAAAAGGGACTTGGTGTCTGAAAAGTAATTTGATTTTTTTTCTTTCCTAATCCAAAATAATTGTATCGTCTAACGTTATAATAATTATTTTTCGTTAGATTGTCAAACATGTATTATCTATTAAACTTATTTTAAAATTTATGTTTCTCTTATTTTTTCTGGAAATATAGGGTTCCATTAACAAAAATCACATTTTAAAAATCAATTGCCGTTATATTCGATGTGAGTCCACATATATTAATATGAGAATATAAGGAATCATAAATTATTAGAGTTAGTCACTCAATTATTCCACGTAAGTAATTAATTTCACAGCGAAACATATCAACATCCAATTGTTGAGTAGTGTTTTTGTGCACCAGTTGCATGGGTCATGATCCATGCAACTGGACACGCGGGTCAGGTCGAGTCCGATTTAACCCGGATCCGTGCCCAAATTTTTTTTTTTTTTTATTTATGTCATAATCTTTATGTTGTAATAATATAACATTTATGTTGTAATAGTGTAACCTTTATATACAGATTTCATAACATTTTCACTAAATGACTTATATTTTTTTCACTATAAAAATTCATGTAATATAGCCCAAACTTTTATGTTGTAATAATATAACATTTATGTTGTAATAGTATAACCTTTATATATAGATTTCATAACATTTTCAATAAATAACTTATACTTTTTTCACTATAAAAAATCAATATAGGCGAAACATTTATGTTGTAATAATATAACATTTATGTTGTAATAGTATAACCTTTATATATAGATTTCATAACATTTTCAATAAATAACTTATAGTTTTTTCACTATAAAAAATCAATATAGGCGAAACCTTTATGTTGTAATGATATAACTTTTATATTGTAATACTATAACATTTATGTACAAATTTTATAACATTTTCAATGAATAACTTATACTTTTTTCACTACTCAACACTGCAAAAAGTTATGTACATATAACTAAAAGGTTATAAGGATAGAACTAAAAAGTTAAGTTCGCTAAATTAAAAGGTTATGTCAATATACAGCAGAACTAGAATTTTGAGTTAGGATTTGGGCTAGGGTTTGGGCGGGTGGGGCGCGTGAGGCGCGCGTGGGACGCGTGAAAGGTACTTTCGAGTCGGGTTGACCTGGGTACACGGATCTAGGGTCCGTGCACCTGATGTATAGAAATAATTGTGCCAATTGTTTATGTTTAGATGATTTTTCAATTAATTGCTTAAGATATAAGAACGTGATTTAAATTGTAAAAATTTCAACCAAAATCTAACAAAATCGCATGATTAAATAAAAGTCGATTTCTGACAACTTTTGTTTTCCAGGTCAAAACCAATGCTTGCTTTTCCAATACCTTTGATGTAGCTTTATTATTAATAAAAATAAAAATCATGGTTGGAAATGGGCTGTATTTGATTGAGATGTAGATGTAATCGATCAAACTCACAAAAAGATTGCCATGACATTATGTAATAATTATTGAAATAAATAAATTATACAATGTAGTGATGGGCTCAAATTAAAGAATATTTCAAACTTAAAACAAATTGGTCCATAACAATATAAATTTATTAATAGGCTTGAATTAAAACTTAAAAGAAGTACTTCAAAAGTTCGTAAAATATATTGTTTTATTAAGACATTTTTATTTGTAATAAAATTGTATATTAGTGAATTAACATTAATTCAATCTTAACGTATTGTGCGTTGAATTATATGTTACATGTTTTTTAATTAAGTGATTTTATCGATATCTCAAATATACTCTTTAAGCCTCCAATATACATATTCACTGGAGCATATTATCATTATAATTGTATGCAAAATAATATTTTGCATTTCATTAACATTTTTTTTCTTTCTAAAATTAAATCAATCAGCAGCATACATACTTCTAAGATTTTTTTACTTTTATTCTAAAGTGCTAGCTCAATATTGTTAAGAGAAAACATTTTTTTTTTCACGTTTTTCTTTATGTACATTACATTTTAATAAACTAAATATGTATCTTTAACAGAAAAGTATAATATAAGCATCATTAACTAACTTTTCAAATTTTAATACTCTAATAATAATAACAGTAAAAATAATATACATAGTTTTAAAAGAAATCAAGAATAAGTTTTTTATGAAAACTCTATTTATAAATAATATTCTCAGGTATTACAATTTACACGGTGCTTACTAATTCCAACAAAATACTTCCACAAAATACTTCCCTAATTTGGCAATTATTGGAATTCAATGATTCACACCACTATCTTTAAATTTAAAAAAAAAAATATATATATATATATATATATATATATCACGTCATCAATTTAGTACATTTCGATCTATATCAAAATATGCTCAAAATATTTTTCAAAACAAAATTATTTGAAAATATGGATGCAAAATATAAACAAGTAATAAAAAGTTCTAACTTAAAGTTTTTTTTTCTTAAAAAGAAAAACATAACTTAAAAAGGTTGCTTCCTACAAAGCTTAAATTTTGTCGACAATAATATTTGGGACTAAATTTGTGGATATAATTTAAATATCCTCAGAGTGGAATATTGAATTATTGTTGAATAAAACATAATAATTAATCCAAAAATTAAACCACTAGCCTCTATCATTTGGCAAAACAATATTATTTCTAGGTTTTATGCACGTTAGCATTCATATTTTTTTTTAATTTGAGGTGCATTGACAGTTCAAATCAATTAAAAAATTTTATTTTTTGATTTAATAATATGTCAACAACCTTACCTAACCAAATTATTTTCGACGTGCTTCCCACTAAAAACTTGGACTTTATTCTCCTAATTATTTAGGAATGAAAAATTAATATGTCAAATACTTAAATCCATTTACGCGTAAAGTTGAGAATGCCTAAATTCTTTATTTTTTAAGTTTCGTGTAATGAATTGGTTTTTCTTCATAAAAACTTATATGAAATCATTTTATGATACATTTTGCAAAATTGGATATATAAGATTGTATTATAAACAATGTCATTTTTGTTATTTTGTTGGAAGTTTGTACAATGCATCTAACCATAGAAGATTCATCAATTCAACAATAATACTTTACAAAGAAGCACGATATTTTATATTTACGCATTTGTTGCAAATTTGGTGCTATTATGTAATAAATGAGATGCTTTATTCACTTTAGTCATGTTTTATTGCAAACTTGATGCTGTGACTGCATAATAAAAATAATTTTAAGTTTCACATTTTAACAGTTAAGTTTAAAGGAAAAGCAGTGCTCAAGTACATATATACTACATTCTATAATAATGTGAGACAAATTAAATTCGAATATGTCATGTGTATAACGAGATATATATATATATATATATATATATATGATAATATTGTAGTCGCGAAATATTCAAAATTCTACAAACTTTATTCTTTTGTCCTACTCTTGAGAAAATTTTAATGTAACTATGAATTTACCAGTATATTAAGATGATAAAATTAACTAACTTATATTCCCTCTGTTTCTAAAAAAAATGTTTTTTTTAGCCAAAATACGTTAAAAGTAAGTGTTGTATTAAAAATTCAACACATAATCACTCGTTATCTTCCAAAATTGTGGTATTATTTTCTAAAAGGGCACTTAATTATCTTAGGATGGAGGGAGCGAGTGTTAAAAAAAAAACACATATTTGAATTTAAAATTAATTTACATGTCTTCTAAAATCAACCCAATTTCAACCTTTGTAAATGTTACATGTAACAAATATATATTAATTTAATATATAATTTACATTTCATTTATACATGCACAAGCATTTTCGATACACTTTACCTTGTGTAGTGAAATCCATTGTATCTGGACAAAATTGGTTAAAATTGTGTTAAATCATGACAAAATTTACAGTTTTGAAAAAATTGATCAGAATGGTAAAATCGTGACTGTTTTGTTTTTTAACAGGACTGTTAAAAAAAGTGGTATTTACTAATTATATAAAAAAAAAATAGAGAATCTTAAATGAGTAGGTATTGTAATATAAAAAAGAGTTTTTTTAATGAGGAAAGTATTCATTTTAGCACAAAAAATATAATCATTTATTCAAATTATCATAATATATAATAGTGTGAATTTTTATACCACAAAATATAATAGTGTGCCACTTTTTACCATATTTTTTGTCAAAGTCAGCTTGGATGATTGGACAATTAATATATTTTATTTTTTTGTCAATTGGGACAAATATTTCTTTATTAATTTTTTTTTTTTTGGAACAATAGATAAGAGGCACGTGTAGTAATAGGGTTGCAACAATTAATTTGGCCATGCAACTATTACACCATATTTTTTTTTTGTTCTCATTATTTATTGTCCATGCACGTGGTGAAATTGGATTAATTGGATCACACCAATTTTTTTGTTTTTTTCTTCTCATTATTTACTGTGAATTCACTTTATACTATGTATTCTTCATCTATATAGGTTGATAATTTCAGTACGAAATTATCATACAACATTTTGAAGAACAAATTATCTGGAAAAAAAATTCCGACATTTTGGCTCTTGGAAGATTGGAAGAATTATTGTTGAAATAAGAAAGGTATGTTTAATAGTTAATAATCCTCATTTAACCCTATTTTTTGAGGGATTAGGTTTAATTTATTTTCATATATGCTTGAATTCATGTTTGGAAAGGTTAAACGGGTTTAATTTTGCATTTCATGGAGTTAATTTGTTTGAATATGTTCGTGAATTCATGTTTGGAATGGTTAAACGTGAATTTTTTAAGTTTAGGGCGTGTACGCAGCGGTGCTGGGAATGAGGGCCGTGTGTGCGTGCGGTTGCCGGGAACGGAGACCTTGTGTGCGTGCGAGCGTGGGGAACGGGGAACATGTGCGTGCAGGTGTCGGGAACAGGGACCGTGCGTGCGCGCAGGCTGTCGAGAACGGGCTCCCGGTGCGCGCGCGCTCCCGTCACCCGTCGCATAATCGACATTTGGAATGGTATAAATTTTAATTTTATAGTATGAAACGTGATTATAGGGAATAATCAACGTGAATTTTCTAAAATTCACGTTAGAAAATTCACGTTTAACCCTAATTTTCAAAAATTCAACGTGAATTTTCAATTTATTCACGTTTAACACTATAATTATAATGTTAAACGTGATTATTCCCTATAATCACTATGAAATCGAACTTTATACCATTCCAAATATCGATTATGCCCGTTTAACTCTTTTAAACATCAATCCAAGCACATATTCAAACAAATTAACCCTATCAAATTAAAATTTAAATCCAATTAACCATTACAAACATGAATTCAAGCATATATGAAAAGAAATTAAACATAATCTCTAAATAATTTAAGGTTCAATGGGAATTGAAATCGACGTTTAACCCTCAGTTTGTTCAACTAATACTCAACAAATTCGAAATGTTAAGACATTTTTCCAACAAATTCTCAAGAAATTTCAACAAATTCCAACCTTAATTTCAACAAATTTCTAAAAAAACGAGGGATAAATCACTAACCTCTCCTTCTTGGTTTGACATCTTCGTCTTAAACGTGGATTTTCACCAAAAAATCGAAGCTTTAAACGTGAATTTTTTAGGTGAATTTTTGAGCTCCAAAAATGGTGAAAATGGAGCAATGTTTCGGCTTGAAGGGAACGAGATGTGGGAAAGGGTTTCAAAATTTGGGGGAGGTAAGAGAAAACCCTTTTTGACTCAAAGATTTTCTTTGACCAAATTATTATTGGGTAATAATTTGGTCATCAAAGTCAATCAAAAAGTATGGTATTTTTTACCCTACTTTTATATTTGATAGTATAAAATATTTCACTTTTATTTTTTATGATAAAAAAATATCAATTTTATTTTTGATGCTATTTTTGATCATACTTAATATTAATTGTGGTAAATTGGGTTCCTAACTTTTTTTTTATTCCCATTGTCAAACAAGTTTAAAAAAAAAACCACGAAAATACATTTAACTTTTAATTTATGACTTTTCTGACACAAAGCTGGAAACAAAAGAAATGCAGAATAACTGAATTAACTAACTCATTTCTTCTCCATTTCTTGATCTTCTTCCCTTCTATCCGCCAAAAATCTGCAATATCCACTTGATGAATTCTTCGAATCATTTGAACTAATTACCAAAAGCAAAATCCAATGGCATTGGACCCTCCCCAAGAGGGCTCTTCAAAATGGGTTCTCCAGAAAATCGAGATTGATTCCATGGAAGATATGCCATTGCCAACCGAAGCGGGCTACGCCCGCATGGCTACCAAGGAGAGCTATTCGAAGAACAAAACCACCAGTTCAAAGAAAAGAATCCTTGAAATTCCACAACCCACTCGTAAAATGGGGAGGATGGAATCTGGTGCAAAAAGAGGCCTAATGAGCCTCCGCTTTCTCGACAGAACCACGACCGGGAAGGAAGAAGACGCGTGGAAGGCTATAGAGAAGCGTTTCCGTATAAATGCAGTTGATGGTAGACTGTTTAAGGACAAATTTGGGGTCTGCATTGGTATTTTTCTTTTTAGTGTTCCTTTTCTTCTTGTTCAAGTTGTACCTTCTTTTTCATGCCAATATCTTTGATGAATTGACACTGTTAATAAGGGATGGGAGATAGCAAGGAGTTCGCGGGAGAGCTGTTTGAGGCGTTGGGGAGGCGGAGGAATATTGCCACGGAGAATGGGATAAGCTTGCAAGAAATAAGGGGATTCTGGGAGGATATGACAAACCAGGATTTGGATACTAGGCTGCACATATTCTTTGATATGTAAGAAGATTATTTGCAGTTTGAGATTATCATAGATTAGCTTTTGTTGTTTGTAATATGATATGATTGATATGGTGATTCACAGGTGTGATAAGAATGGTGATGGGAAACTGTCGGAGGATGAGGTTAAAGAGGTGAAGAACAAAACAAGTTATTATACACACTCATTCTTGCTGTTCTTTTGAATTAAAATTGTGTTTTTGTTAAGGTTTTAATAATGAGTGCTTCTGCAAACAAGCTGTCCAAATTCAAGCAACATGCTACGACGTATGCTTCTTTGATCATGGAAGAGCTAGACCCTGATCATCGAGGGTATATAGAGGTATTCAAGATTCTAGTCCGATCAGTTTCTGTTTTTGTTAATGAGTACTGATTTTGGCCTAAACAGATGCGGCAACTTGAAGCATTGTTACGGGGGATGGTTGGATCGGAAGATACCCAAAATTTACGCAAGAAAACAGACTCGTTAGCAAGAACGATGATCCCTAAAGAATACAGAACACCGATCAGCAAATTCTTGTCTAAAAACACAGAGAAGTTGTATGAGAACTGGAAAAGAATATGTGTAGTAATGTTGTGGTTACTCATAAACTTGTTGCTTTTCATGTGGAAATTCAATCAATATAAACACAGGGCTGCTTTTCAAGTGATGGGATATTGTCTATGCTTAGCCAAAGCTGCAGCTGAGACTATAAAGTTCAATATGGCTCTCATTCTTCTGCCTGTGTGTAGAAGAACTCTAACTAAGCTCAGAGAAACCTTTCTCAGCAAAGTGATCCCTTTTGATGACAACATTAACTTCCACAAAATGATTGCATTGGGGATTCTTGTAGGAACAGCTCTTCATATACTAATGCATTGTAGCTGCAACTTTGTGAGGCTAACATCGTGTCCTAATAATCAGTTCAACGCGATTTTTGGACCAGCATTCAGTTATCACCAACCTAGTTACTTGGATTTAGCAGGAACTACTGTTGGAATAACTGGGATTTCAATGATCATTGTGATGCTCTTTTCGTTCACATTGGCGACACATTCTTTTAGGAGGAATGTGGTTAAGTTGCCGTGGCCTTTTCACCATTTAGCAGGCTTTAATTCCTTCTGGTATGCACATCATTTGCTGGCCATTGTGTATGTCCTCTTGATCATCCATGGTTACTTCATTTTCATCACCAGAGAATGGTATAAAAAGACGGTAATTCTTTGCTACTCTTTTTCGTTTTTTCTTAGTTTAGAGCACTCGAAAAAACATCTCCTGAAACTGTTTTTTCTTTGATCAGACATGGATGTATATTGCAGTGCCAATGTTGCTCTATACCAGTGAGAGAATCCTTACACTTTATGACCGAAAATTCAAAGTTGATATCATTAAGGTATACACTATTAACATCATTTCTTGGTTAACTTCTTAAAAGAATCAGCAGTAACTTTTTAAAAGAATCAGCAGTAACTTTTTATCCCAATTCATTTTTCTTGGAAAATCACAGGCTGTTATATACACTGGAAACGTGTTAGCCCTTTACATGAGTAAACCTCCTGGATTCAAGTACAAGAGTGGAATGTATCTCTTTGTAAAGTGTCCTGATATATCAAATTTTGAGTGGTAATAAACACATTTCTTGCCATTGTATTATAGAATCACTTTGACAATGGTGATGAACTCTATTGCTTATACTCTACAGGCATCCATTTTCGATTACTTCTGCACCAGATGACGACTATCTAAGCGTCCACATACGCACATTGGGAGACTGGACAACAGAACTCAAGAACCGCTTTGCAAAGGTTACATAGTATTGCCTTACATACACGAACAATGATGTTTTCTTGTTGCTCGAAATGGCTGTGATAACTGTATGAAAAACCAAACAGGCATGTGAACCTCAATCTGCAAAACCAAGCAGGGGAAATCTAGTGAGAATGGAAACTAAGGCATTCACAGAAGCTCCACAAGAGTGAGAAATTTTAGTATGTTGCTAGTTTTAATCACTTCTCAAGTTAGCATATATCTCATCTCATGCATACATTTCGTCTTGCAGATTCTCAACAATCTTCATCAAAGGCCCGTATGGAGCACCAGCACAGAACTACAAGAAATACGACATCCTTCTGCTCATCGGTCTAGGCATTGGGGCCACACCATTCATTAGTATTATCAAAGACATAGTGAACAATGAATCTAGATCAGTAAGATTAAACTTCCAATATATGGACAATACTTATGAACACACATGGGATATCAATATCATCAAAATTTTGAACTTTTTTCAGGCAATGGCAGATGATCTATCAGGAGATAGGAATTGCCCTGAAAGAGCCTACTTCTATTGGGTGACGAGGGAACAAGGATCATTCGATTGGTTTAAAGGGGTTATGGACGACATTGCAGAATATGATCATAATGTAGGCTTATATAAACATGGAAATGATGATATTATGTTTGTTTCATTGTAGTAATATTGAACATTTTGCAGGAAGTGATAGAAATGCACAACTACTTAACAAGTGTGTACGAGGAAGGAGATGCCCGATCAGCACTTATAGCAATGGTGCAGTCACTGCAACATGCTAAAAACGGGGTTGATGTTGTCTCAGAAAGCAGAGTAATTAACACGTCCATAGTATAGTGTATATAGCAACAGAGCATATTAAAGATGAATGTTTTTGATGAGGTTGTGATTTATCTTTGATACAGATACGGACGCATTTTGCACGGCCCAACTGGAGAAAAGTATTCACTAATTTAGCCACTACACATCCTTCTACTCGGATAGGTAAAACCAAACATTCTTCATCACATACACATAGCAAAAACCTGTCTGAAAATCTAAAACATATTCTTGCATGGATTTCAGGTGTGTTCTATTGTGGGAGTCCAGCGCTAACGAAAACGCTGAAAGACCTCAGCCATGAATTCAGCATGAATTCGTCTACACGATTCCACTTTCACAAGGAAAACTTCTAAAACTATGTGTTTGAGTGCTCAACAACACCTGCTTGCCTGTAAATAAGTTGTCGAGGTTTAGACAGCGATTGCCGAATGTTATGATCAGCCTCGGAGTTCACTGATTCGTACGATGGTTTCATCTTCGATTTAGCATCAAGAATGTAGGCTGATGAACAAACCTTTCAAGTATTTAATTTGTGCATGTTGATCGTGGTGAACTTTGATCATTACTTTACTCATCCATATTTATTTATCATCAATTTTGGCAACATTTTTCCTTGTTTGTTGGAATACTGTTACATTTGAGGGTAGATGGATGGCTATTGATAGAAGTTCCATATCGATGTTATATATGTTTCGTTTTGTGTACTCTCCTCCTTTACACTAGCTTTTATTATGAGTTCTGTTAATAACCGTTTTCCAGGGGCAAAATTGTCCATTATAAAATTGACACCTCTAGTTTGAGTTTTACCACTACTTTCACCTTACATCCATTCCACAATCCTTCATGTCCTCATCTTATTCTTGTCTTTTAATGCGATAGTGCTGTATTCTTTATCTCACTTTTTATTCTTCATTTCATTTAATGTTTCATTTTACAAAAAAATATTTGGTGATGATCTTTACCAACATGTAATGATAAAATAAAAATAAAAAGCTAACCATATGTACTCATGTGGGGCTGTGAACCTTTTAAGGCCAATTTTAACTCAGCTTGTTCAGAAATATGGAAAACAACGAGAATGAACACCAAATTCAAATAATTGGAAAATGATTTTAAAAAAAAACATATATAAAAACAAGTAGCTAAAACAAAGAGAGGATAAGGGTAGCTTGAAATGTGAGACATAGAAGAGTTTTAAAACATAACACAAGTACACAACAATACTATTGTACATCTTTCTAATGTACAAAACAACCTGGATTACACAAATTCAAACTAAATGTAGGAAGAATGAAGATGACTTGAAAACAACAAATTATTTCACAAATTTCGAAAATTAAAAAGAGGGAAAGATCCCACGATTCCAGTCTTTATCATGCAAAAAAGAACGGGGGAAGGCCTCAAGATTCTCAGAAAGATCACCAGGATCAGATTCAGCATAGGTGTCAACCATAAAATGCACAACAGATCAGTAAAATTCCAACCTCAGGATTGGTAGTTTTGCTGTTGACCTCCTAGATGAGAATATGGAAAAACTTTAGGATTGTTGTAGATGTTGATACGAATTCTCTTAACAAGAATAGGTTATGAAATATGAAGAAAAAAATATAAAAGAATTATAATATTACCTTTCAGAATACATTCTTTTGCAAATCATCGAGTCCAGGATCTACATCAGCTTCTTTCTCCTCGAAAAGGGAGCCATCAAGTGTAGGAGGGCTCTAAAGGAATTGTAGACATATTAGTACATTTATTACTTATGAAGTACAAAGATCAATCATACAAGGAAGAACAAGATAGGATTTTGGTTTATAGAGCAAGATGTGTCAGCTAGCAAAGAATCTACACTATCAAAAGCAGATTATGAAAACCAGAACTGCTTCTGGAGTAACTTTTTGATTTTTTCATAAGTTACGACATATCATTTACTACCTTAAAGCCATAGGTATGTAGCAAGAGCAGTTTGAATTCTCTAATAAAATAACAGAAAATACTAAATATAAGACAAAAAGATGTACTATACTATCATTCCACAGCCAGGAAACCTTTCTAGTCTCAAGTGTTCTATAGATAACTAGTCCTCCATTCCATTGAGTAAGAAAATGCACGAAAGGTGCTTTAAAGATAATTGAATTCCTCCATTTCATACAGAAAATAATAATGATTAATAATAATAAAAAATCATCACCACGATGATAACCAGAGTTTCTGCAATTACCATGCACCGAACTAGGGCCCAATTGATACCCCGGAAAAATGGATGCTGCTTAATTTCATTTGCCCCTTCTCGTGATCCTAGTCTGTTTTTGGGGTCTCTGTGTAGCAATCGATACATTAACTGCTTTCCTTGAAGACTAACCTGTAGCAGAGCCAACTCTATATTAACATTTGTTATATTGTTTCAGAATGTTGACCTGTAGCAGGGCCCAGTCTAAAGATAAAAATAAGATATGCACACTTTTTATGGACATTCAGATTTTATGGTAGATAAATCATTTTTGATAGCTGTTGAATGACAGAAGGGGGGTTCTCACAGCCAACTTTATATTATTATCATGATGCTCTATTCATAATAGATTTTTATTTGCAAGGAAAGCAAAGTGTAGCTCTTTTCTTGCATAACACAGAATCACATATCCAGATAAAGAGTTGGTAACTGTAATCAGAAATTTGTATATTTTTCTGTCATCAAGTGTCAGTATGATATAAAAAATTAAAGAATTTGGGATATCTATGGAAAGGCACCTCTTTACTTCTTGGAAACTTTAAATCCTTGTGAAGAATGTTTGCAAAGGTCTTCTGCCTTGTCTTTCCTCTGAAAGGAGTGTATCCATAAAGCATTTCATATAAAAGGATTCCTGAAAAGCAAGAAAGAGTCGATCAACAACAAAGAAAATGTCACTTTGATAATTAACATATATAAACAGCAACTACAGTAACATTGCGCAATCCCTCTTGCAGTGCAAGGGGGCAACAACTAGCATCCAGGAAAGTTACTCAACGTTCACATGCATTGAGCTCTGAAAATCGTTAAAGAAACTCGCAATTGGTATTTGAAGGAATAATGAAAACTGCAAGTGTCATAAAAATAGGATGTAATGGCTTTACTTGCTTCCTCAGTGGCCACCAATGCTTTTTCTACATCTAGTACAGATAACAATGGAAATCCTTTTTACAGCAAGAGGAATTAAATTCAAGTAGAAGTCTCTCAGCTAATCTTTTATGGCCATTATATATTCGTTTTTCAAGTTGTTGTCATTCAATTCAATACTAAATATTAATACCATATTTGTATTTCAAAATATTTGCAACAGACAAAGAACACATCGAGCATAAATGATATCGTCTGGAGAAAGTGATTAGAACATAAACATGTTTTGAAAAGCGGAGTTAACATGGGAGAAACAATTTTGAAAATACTTTGTGTTCAATCTCAGAGAAAACAAATATTACCAAGAGCCCACCAATCCACTGCACTAGTATGACCTGCCCCAGCAATGATTTCCTGTACGCATGAACCATTTAACAAGTCAGTCATGAAAATGCTTATATTATGAGGAACATAACTGGACATGGAAAGTGAAAATTCCATTTGAAGCAATACAATGAGAAGCATCTAACCAAATCTGGAATGACATACTTCCCAAAACATTTGGATATTAAGGCTAGGTGTTCGAAATTCTTCAATAACATTAAGATACTCATCAAGAAGGTAGATTGTGTTTTAGTATACATTAAAAGAACTAGAACAGTTTAGGAAAAAAATCAGTTATGACCTATATACATGGCATGATGACAAGTGACTAGAACTCCAGAGACAAACAACCAGAGAAAAGAAAGAAACAGAAACAAAGTTACACAATCTATATTGCAGAAGATACTTACCGGAGCTATGTATTCTTCAGTGCCCACAAAAGAGTTTGATGCTCTCATTGGTTCAGCCATAAAGATAGGAGCCTGTTGACTTTTTTGATGTTTTTTCTTTTCGTTTATCTCTGGAATCAAAAGCTGCACATCTCACGTTATACTCAGTATGTATCAATTGATCGTGTGATATATTCTGACCCAAGGTAGATCACAGTATTAGATGAAGACATACCTGTGGCTTACAAGATGTCAAGCAGGACAAGTCAAAATCTGTTAAAGCGACATGGCCATTGTTTTGAAGTAAAACATTTTCCGGCTTTAGATCCCTGTAGATTATACCTGCAGCAAGGAATGATTACAATATACAGAAAATACTCTTATCTCTCTCTCTGTCTCTCTCCATGAATTGGTTACAGCATAGAGATACTCAGCAAGCAACAAAACTGAATTTTTGGGCCTTCTGCACTGCATGGCCTTATTTTTAATATACATTAAAAAAATTGTAAATCTTTACCTTGACAGTGAAGATACTCCAGTGCCACAATAACTTCAGCAGCATAGAATCTACAAGAAATCACAACCATATATCAGTTCCGTTATCAATATGCATCATCAGAAACATAATATCAACTATGTATTTACAGCCTATCAGATGGAACTTCTCATCTGTAGCTGAGCCATTTGTGATGTTCAAATGTATGAAGCATGTAAAAGTGCAAAGGCAGTATATGGGACAAACATCAACATCCACAACTGACAAGTGCTTGAAAACTGGCTTGGGGGCATAAAATCCTTAAATAAACACATCTGAGGTTTGAAGTTTAAACTATGTAATATGTCAATAATCAAGAACAATGATCTATGAAACTTTGAATTACCGCACTAAGAGAAGATTGGAGCTCCACAGGAAGATATACTTCAGAAACACAATGAAATGATCCATCACAGATTTTCTTCAATGATCTAAGAACTATACATAAGTTGGCCTTGAGATGCACAATTTCACGTTTTCTTACAAATTATAGAAAATAAGTCTTTACCTTACGTCATCTTCTTTCAGAACTTTTGTTGGCTGCCTATCAAGGAGGAGAAAGAGCTCCCCACCAGGGCAGTAATCCGTGATCAAACAGATATGAGTTTTGGTCTGTAAAGCAATTTGAAGGAACAGTTATCCAAATATTATAGGGAATAGTGTCTACAAAGCATAAGTACAACTATCAATGTATTCAGAATGCATTATTAAGTGATTAAAAATTCCAAGGACGTACAAGAAGTAAGATATACATTATATTTGTCAATGTGAATTGAGTTTTATAGAATAAATAGAAATTTTACTTTCTTGAAAAACAATTTGTTTTCAACCCATTGAAGTCCTTCAATTAATATGGATGCATGAAAATGTGGCAATTTCCTTCTTTGTCTTACCTGAAATGAAGCATATAGTGCGGGAAGAAAAGGGTGGTCCAACATGTCTAGGATTTCTCTTTCTGCGCAAGCTCTGTGCACCTGCAGGATTGGAATAATACAAGTGATCAAATGTCCAAAAAGCTTGTGCTGGTTGAGAAAAGTAGTATTTTACATTTAATATAATATTTTCAACAACAGTAAATCAAAGTAGAAAGAAAATTAAACGAGTCCAGAATCTTATAATGCAGTCCAGGAAAATGAATGGCATTAAATGCACATTTTTTACCCCAAAATAACTAAAATCTTGATTCAGTTCGTTATTTGCTTCGTCTATAGTGTATGTGTGGGTGTTTTGAGAGAGAGAGAGAGAGGCATAGTTATGTGTAAATACGATAAATCGCTATTTAACTAGGAGACTTAATGCAGTATCTCTGAGATCTCTAAGTTATCCATCACACACATGGTTCTCGGAGTATATAGTTATTAGTTCATTATCTGAAATACTGAAGAAACTAAACTGTCAATGTATATCACTATTTGCACGCAGAAGCTCATCTGGGAAGTAATGTCATGATGTTAAGCAGTATGATGAAAATTGTAGTAGTTAGATATATATAATTGCAACGGACAGATATAGCAGCACACATGCTCTTTTATCATTCAGATACACAACCTTGCATACAGATTATAGGTTTCAGCGTTGTACCTTGTTTCTGTTGAGCATTATACCCTTGTCCATTGCTTTCATGGCAAAGTATTGCCCTGTTCCACATAGCTCTACCAGATGCACACTGCAAGGATATCAACAAATTTCATCTCAATTAACCTAGTTAAGAGTCTAAAATTATTGTCAAAGATTTTCAAAATTATGATTTATAACAGCTATAAAAGGTAAGATGTGTTAGTCTGCAATATTATTGTTTTATCTTAAATAAAAAGCAGAAAAAGCTCCACAAGTTATCATTAAGCAAAGAACTTTTATCATATTTAGACCAAAATAAGGTAGAACTTATACGTCATGGACATCAGTAACCATGAGAAAACCCAATCTCAAGCACCTCTACTTTAAAATTTGTGAAGCAAGAGCTATTCTAGCAACAAGAGGAGCATATGGAGCTTTCACTTTATCCGAAAAAGACTAAGTGCAAAAATTGTGAAAGCCTGTTCAACCATGTCAGCTGATATTAATCTGGTATGAATGAGGCCCAATAAGTCCACAAAAGAAAAAACATATTTCTCACAGTAAGAGCATGTGTGTGTTTTAAACGCCATTATCAAGACAATCTGTAAGATATAATTCTCTGAAGATGCAAAAAATTAGGGACTAATGATAAATGGAAAATCTGTTAAACATTGGTACATTTACAATATAGCATATCAGAAACACATACCTTCCTGTATCACCAGAACCTAGTGGTTTTATTGGCTTAAAATGTTTCAAGCTTATCTCTTCTCCACTATCTAGAATCTGAAAATGATAGAAATGCAAGCACATAGCAGATCCATGAGATAAAGAAGCCAAGTAAAATTTAATAAAATTATCCAGTTTAATCTAAAAATACTGCTTTGCCTCTTAGAAATTGGAGCATGCTTGTTAAAACCTTCAGCAAGAAAATGATTGCATGTGTGATGATAATTGCTAAAGAATCATTAGAATGATGACAAAATCAATTTAATGGATGAAGCACAATACACATGCATATTAGTATGTGTATCAGCAAACACAATATCTTTAACCAAGTTACTTCCACAAGTCATGCAGTGTTAGAAGAAAATTGTCCTTTATCAAGAAAATTTACTTTTAACCTTTTCCAAGATACATTTCTATGAGCTCCATAAACTAGGGACAGATACTTCATGAAAATAAGCATACAGACATTATATATATGTGCATGTTGAGATCACATATGTGCTTTCATGATACACCTTTCCATTTAGATATGCTCCTGCGCTTTCTAAGCACTTAAACAATTTCAAAATGAAAAAACAAAAAAATCAATTGAACATAACAATATACCTGTTGAATAGCTTTCCAGGAAGGACTATCCTTCCTATGGGGCTTTGGATGAACAACTTTGGAATGATTTTTCCACAAGTCCTCTGGTTTCTGCAGGTTGAGTTAAATAAATCATGAGTTCCTAGTACCTATTTGATGTCAAAGACCCGAAAAAGAGAAGCAAAAGAGAAACGCAAAGCTTTTAAGAAAATAATTGCTTATTACCGTATTAGCATCTGGAAGCTCTCTCACAGCATCATCAACATTTTCAGCAGTTTCTTTTATCTGAGAACGAACCGATGAATATTGTCTTATTCAAACTTAATTTTTTCAAACTTTATCAAACTATCACGTGTATCAGATTTATCCACTTCAATTCAGCAAAAAATGGAATAAGATTTGAAATTATATTAATAAACTATATCAACCATTATGTGTCAACTCAAAAAGATACAAAATCAGGCACGCTAGATACTTCAAAATAATAATTCACTAAGACAAGAGAACCAAATATGTAGAGCAAAGGAAATCACCAGTTTTGCACTTTCATGTGCTGTGGCCTCTGGGATACAATTATGAAGTGGCTCGACATGTTGGCTTCCATCTAGTTGAACCCCAATAAAATACTGCACCTCTCCCTATCAAAACAGGTAGAACACAAGTAACTATGGACGCACCATTTTCCTTTTCCGATGTTATATCAACAAGCAGTAAACTACCCTGTCATACATATCAGAATGTTTCATGACCACATACCTTTTGATCACGCATAGGCTGCAGATGAAACAAATTCCAGAACTTTTTGCCTGTGAATTCATTAGAAACAGGGACAGAGATTACAAAATGAAATTGCCAGATCAGGTTACCAGAGCTCTGTGAAAATTGTGCATGATAGAGCTTAATATTTCAGCTATGCTCATTAGTTTTCTTTCTTATGACAACCTATACTAAAAATGAATCTCCTAGCAGAAAATATTAGTAAATCATTTTCCAGACTAAGGTAGTTTCTAGAAAGTTATCCCTGAAACGTACCACTTTTAGTATAGTTGATGAGCTGGACAGTGACATCCGTTTGGTTATCAATGGCATTTCTGATTTTCCTCACGGTCGCAGGATCAGTTTCAGGCCCCTGAAGAAATCTGCAAAACGAAAAATCAGTTATCATATTTTTCATTACAGTGACAATAAAACAACATTATCATATATTTCTCTTCGAAATATAATCGCCATTCCATCAGTGAAGTTAATGCCACTTTCGAGTTGTATTACATCATTTTGGAGTACAACTTTGAGGTCGCGTTTCTCATATTCTATCTGATTTAGCAATTCTAAGCCTTGATGCTTTAATGCAAAGAAGACACACTATGAAGCAAAATTAAGTTCCACCTGCAATTTCTACCCAAGATTTCTTCTCGACTATACTCTGTCAACTCCAAGAAACTATCAGAAGCAAATATCTGGCAATAATATCAGTTAAATTTCTCATTAGAAAATGGGTAAACAAAACTCTCAATTTCAGTGCACCTAAAAAAAATATATATATATTAAAAAAGCTACATAAAATACTTACAATAGGATTATCAGGAAGCCTTGGATCAGTAATGACGAAGTTCTTCTCGATACGCTCAAGAGTGGTGGCCAAATCAATACCCTTTCTCATTTCTTTCTTCCTCACTTTATCGTCCACACTATCCGGCCTTCCATCATAATCACTGTCCGAAGAATAACCATTCTCCTTCTCATCATCATCTTTATCGTCAAATCTGAAATCTGGCTCCAGTACCTGAGTGGTACTTCCCCGCTTCCCCTTCTTCAGAATCCTACACATGATCAATTAAAAAAAATTTGAATAAAATGCTTTTAATTATTGCAGAGATTTTCACGAAGAAGAAATAGATAGAGTTTATATTTTCGGTGAATTACGCTATGAAAGAACGGCGAGCAGTTTTCTTCTGAGGCTTCTCCGGCAGCTCAGTGATTTTTTGCATGGAGGTCCTTGTACCAGCATGGGAATGGCGCCTAGCAGGCGGCTGGTTGTCGGAGCTCCGCCTCGTTTGGCTGTCAAAGATCTCATGGTCGCCGGATTTTCTGAGAAAGGGACGATTGGTTGATTCGCTGAGTGCCCTGCCTCGAGGTTTCTTCACTGCCTCCACTAACTCTGTTACTGAACTTGACGCCATTTCCTTCTGTCGAGCTATTTAAACCAAATTTGAATTTCCAAAAATTAATTATTTTTTAATACAAAATTAATAATAATTAGATAATTTACTAAAGCTACTGTATATTAAATCATTAATAATATGGTTTTTTTATTCAAAATTATTCATAATATCAGTATCATGTAACATTCAGAAATTTATCATTTTTTTATTATATCCGTCCCCTTTTTTTTTTTTACATTCGTTGTATCATATTTATATATCCATCATCACAGTAAGAGCATTGCAAAATTTCATTTAAAAAGAGTTTTCAACTTTTTAAATATATATAAGAGGAAAGAAATATTATACAGTAGAAATTTATTATTATTATTAACAAAGGTATATCTCGATGTCATTTGTTACTTTTAACATGTGAAGATTTCCAAATTTTAATAATATCCATATTGTTATGTATGATCATGCATTATAATAACTAGACAGATGATTCACACCCCAATTAACGTGACCACATATTTGATAATTTTATTTATTGATAACGTTTGATTACTAAAGACACTCAAAAAATGCACTATGAAATAAAATATTATTTATTAATACGTGACTAGATATTATAACTTATTAAAAAAAACTAATAAAATAGTTACCATCATAACGGATTAATGACTCGGGAAGCCCATTGGGCCGAGTCACTTTCTCCTTCACTCCTTCTGTATGCTTGCTCACTTCCACTTGCATTCTGCACCATATTCACCAATTTTATCCAACATTTTAAATCCCACCAAATTTTCACTATTTTATATATAACATCTGTGACAAAAATATAATTTCATGAAATAGAATTAATAAAGAATCCACTCAAACTAATCTTACATATATATCTGATAAATAATGATAACATGTCCACCGTAAATATATTTCTACCACTGATATATAAATATTATATTTTTTAGAATTTTATTTGAACAGATAAATTTAAAATTCATTCATTTTAAATTTAAAGAAGTAAAAATACTATTCCACATTAGCCCACTAGAGAAAAAGATCCAAAATTTAAATTTCTAATCATGATTGTTATTTGTTAAAGAAAAAACAAAGCCTTCTGATAAATTGGGGGAAAAGGGCTAATAAAAAGGCCATATCTAACATCATAATCATGTTATAATTCTAATCAAATCAAAGAATTGGCAAGGATAAAGACGAGGCAATTGGGCCTATAAGGCAAGGAATGGTTGTTGGATGGGGGGTGGGGTAGGGTTGCATAATTCCAACACAATTTTGATCTGATAAGACTCATGCATGTTCTGAGGGACCATGCAGCTTAATAGTTGAAATGGGCCACTATTAGTTCACACATTTAAAGCATAATAACAAGATTTTATCACCACCCCAAAGAAGAGATAAATATTGGAAGTAAAGAGAGATGATGAAATAAAAGGTACCCAATATATTTAAGGACTTTTCCAGTTTCATCCTTGATAGGTGCAATGGTGAGGAGATTCCAAAAGGGGGTGCCATCCTTCTTGTAGTTGAGAAGCCTTCCACAGTAAGTCGACCCTCCTTCTAATGCCTCTCTGATCTTCGCCACGTCCTCGGGATCCGTGTCTATTCCCTGCATAAATCGACTGCAGCCCAAACATTCAATGTTACATCTCCTATCAATTGAAATGTCAATATCAAACTCATTTGATCTAACCCAATGGGTCAGAGGCTTGTTGGCTCAAATTAACCCCACAAATATAAAAAAAAATTCAGTATGTGTTGGATTGGAAAATCATTGACCTTAATTGAATATCGGATGACCTTACATAATCACAACAATCCTTGGACCGATGGACATGGTAGGTTGTGCATGGTACGGTGACAAGTTTGTCACCTCTAATGAAATACACTCAGTAAAAATTGCAATTTTCATTTTGTAACCACTTTTTACTATCAATTTTATGTATTTTAATTTTAATTCTCTAACTATCACTTTTTTTCAATTTTAGTCTGATTTACTCGAAATTTTAATTTTTGCCTATGTGGATATTGGGATTCAAAATAAAATCGAACCAAAATTAAAAATGGAAAATTGATGATAAAAAAATATACAAAACCTAAGTTACATGTGGAAAATCAAGATGTTACCAAAATACACTCTAATAAATCTATCCATAAATGCATGAACACAGTTTATATATCCAATTGGTTAAGCATTTATAAAACAAAGGAAGAAAGCATATTTGGATCCTTATAATCAATCTATTTTCATATGCATAGATAATAAGATTAAAGAGAATCAAGTATGTGTGAAGCAAATAGATGAGAGAGAGAGAGAGAGAGAGAGAGAGAGAGAGAGAGAAGTACCAGTTTCTGCCAATGACCTCCCTGGAAGTGTATCCAGTCATCTTGAAAAAGCCAGCACTTGCATACATGATCGGATAATCAGGCTTACTTGCATCTGACACGACAAACGTTTGTTGAAATGTGGACAACGCATCTTTCAAATCTTCAGACACTCTTGGAAACCCCCTCTCCTTCCCTGAATTTCAATCAATTTCACTTCATCACACACACACACACACACACACATATATATTACTATCACAAAGCTCAAAATCTGCAGTACAATGATCGGTTCTCACCATTTCCGTCATCAGACAGGTCGCCGGAGGTTCGGACAGAGTTGCCGGAATCCCTCCTCGTATTCCCCGCCTTCCCCGTCTCGTCGCCGGAGGTCCTCACCTTCACGCCCTGGGGTTTACCCGTCTCTTCATCGGTCTTCAGCACCAGGCCCCACTCAGCAGCTCTCTGCGCGGCGGCGCCCACCTCCCCCTTCGCCGGAGCCTTCTGGGCTTCATGCTCATTAAATATCTCGGCTATGGTCTTCGATGGCAGCTGCTGCGGCGGCGGTGGTGGCGGCGATGAGGACTCCGGTGCCGGAGCCGGCTCCTTGAGAGCCATCCATGAAGTGATGCCTTCAGCATTAGCTCTTCCTGATTTCGAGGAGATATTCTTCTCCGGCTCCTGCTCTGGATTGGTCGACCAGTTCTTCCATGAAGGCGGCCGGAAAACGGGGTTCGCCGGCCGCGCCGCGGCGGAGGAAGAGTGGCTTGTCGGATTGAACACTTCCAATGACCCCCTGGGGTCCCTTGGTAGGGGTGGTATCAGAGCCTTGTTTCTTGAACTCTCATCATTTTTTTCCATCACTGAAAATACATTCAATTTTTTTTTCAATTTTTTTGAATCAATATATATAAATAATTGGAGATATTGAAGCAAAAGAAACTTTATTGATATTATATATATATATATATATATTTTTTTTTTACTTGAAAAGGGCAAGACTTTAAGAGGGCTTGATATTGATGTTTTTGTAGTGGCATAAAATAGAAGAAAGATCTGGTTTATAAGAAACCTCAGTCAATAGACAAAGATATATAGGAGGGCACAAATGGGATTTCAGATTGGTCATGCAGACAAATTTGTGTCTCTATTTGGGATAAAACTCTTATGAACCTCACATTTTTTGGGGCAGTTTGGTCAAGATAATGGCATTTCGATGTCTATCTAAATCCTTATTTTTAGCAATGCATGTCATTATTGCATATAATGATAAAAAGAAATATGAATTAAAACATGATAAAAGAATAGAGGATCTAGTGTTTATTAAAAGATTCCAAAATCAGTAACATAAAAATTGGTGAGAAAGCAATGAATTATGTAAATATCCAAACTAGCTATCTAAATCAAAATTGTTGGTAGTTTAATGAATTAAAGTTGTTTGCTGGCAATGACAATGACTCAACATAGAGAAGCTATCAGTCATCACAGGCTCCATACTGGTTTTAACTAATACTTGCATACATAATAACATACCCACATTTCAATAATTAATTTACACACCCTTTCTTTCAAACATGTGAATCTATGAATAAAAGGTACACATACATGATATGTGCTAAGTATTTTAGCACAAAATGTACACATGGCCTAAAATACCTATGAAGAATTCAAATAATTAATAACGTTCAATCGTTGCTCCACTACATGTGAAATCCATTGTTTGTTAACATAGAAACTAATTGCTCAATAAAACTCGATAAAATGATATAGAATATACCTCAAATGAGAACTTAAGGAATTGCAAAATGATCAAACTTGTTATTGCCTGCCTGGAAAAGAAACACAAATGTTGGTGCAAGTGGGAAATGATGATTTACAAGAACACACACACATATATATATATTCAAGAGAAAAATGTGGAGTTTATAATTAATGGAGAAAAAAAATATGAAACAAGAAGTGAGAATAATTGTCGAAAAGGTTTGGGATCCCATGCCTATACACCTATAATTCACGTGCCTCCATCACTGATCCCTATATATGCCTTTATAAATCTCTATATATATTGTCAACAAAAAATTCTGTAACTCTATGAATCTTGATCTGCAGATTATACTGAATTTTGAATATATACTATGAAATAAACTTTTAGTTTGTGGGGTTTGATTTCTGATAAATATTTACAGACTGGAATGTTGGGTTAGGCGACAAAAGTCTACAGCATGGAAATAAAATTGGAATTATTAAGAGAATTGTACAGGAGAAAATGGAGTAGATATGGAGTGCACTCACATACGTGTTTGTATATGCACTTACCCTATTTATTAATTTAATTTTTTGTATTTTGGATCATTGGGACTCGTTAACATGAATGTTGGTAACTTTTTTTCTTAATATTGCGGTAAATTATCTCAAATATGTAAATCGTGATAAATTTTGGTTCTCCCACTTTTTTACCACTATTTTTTTTCTTTTTCAATTTTGATCAAAATTTATTCAGAATGTCAAATGAAATTGAAATACCCACATTAGCAATATTTCAAACGTCCACGTAGGCAAAATTAATATTCCAAGCATAATCAAACCAAATTGAAAGAAAGTAATAGTTAAAAGAATAAAATTAGAATGCATAAAATTGATGATAAAAAAATGAACATAACTTAAATTACGGAACGAAAATCACACTTTTCTTTTTTTTTTATACCAAAAACCGAAATACAGTCAATGAGATCCAAACAAAATAAGTAATGGTGATTACCATATATACCGCAAATCATGTTATGTTATCTATTCCAACATTTTCAATATAATGTATTATTTTCTAAACATGATTTATAGTACATATTTATACAACGATATATTTAGCTATAGCGTCACTTCATGTCGGGATTTGAACAATAATTGAAAAGTATTAATGGTGGGAGATAATGTTGGGAATGTATATGTTGCCTAAAGTTCAACACCCAAAGCTAAAACAGGCCACTGGACACGAGACCTGCTTTTGTAAGATATTAAGTTTTTGTAGTATTTTTTGTACAATTATACATTATTTTCCCTATTCATGTATATATCTATTACTTTATTACTAATATAAAAGTATGGGTGTTTCTCACGAAATATGAATTGTCAAATATATTTTTATTAAAAATTATAATTTAAGATTATAATTGTACGTAATTTATGATTTTCATATTTAAATAATTATATATTATAATCGTAATTTAAAAATCTTATTATGATTAGAACCTTATTATAGTAGGACTCTAATTTAATATAGACCGTATATCTTTATTAAAAATTATTGTTCAAGATCATTATAATAATTTAATATTTACATATCTAAATTAACCAAGAAAAATACAACATAAAAAATTAACTTTCACATGCAACGCATGCTATCCATATATATATGAATGCTACATTACTTTGGTCTTGGTATATATGACATGATCTCCATTCCGGACATAGGGAGGGGGAAATCTATCATCTTTAAATATCTAATTTATGTGGTTTCATTATAAGTGTTGTTTTAGAGTATCAGTATTAATGTTTTCAGTTATGATTTTTTTTAATTAGATGTTAAGGTAATTTTATTTCAAAATTATCCATATCACAATTCCATTATAATTTGCTAATTTTCAACTGAATTACTATCTAAATTTTAGGAATTTTATGGGAATCTTATTGGTTTCTTCAATTAATTGATTATATTTCAGATTTTGGGATCATTACTTGATTAATTGATGGTATATTAATCAAAATTTTGTGTTACTTAATTTTTTACAAATTATGAAACGAGATTGAATTGATTTTATAAACAATTTCATGCATGGCAAATAAATATATGGGTGTAACTATCCATACCTCAAGGTTTTCTGAATACACAATATCTTTTTTATATTTTAATTAAAAAAATGAAATTTTAATTAAATTCCAATTACATCCTTAAATTTAAAAAAAAAAATACCCTCCCATTCCTCCTCTCCCTCCCCACGTCCTTCTCTCCTTTTTTTTTCCTTTCATCTTTTTATTTTTTAAATTTTGAAAAATAACATCATAATATAATTAAATATTATTTCACAAATCAACTAAATATGTAAAAATCGTATAAATACCATATAAAAATCGTGTAAAAAAATAAAAAGTGGATCAAATCTGAGGCCTATTTCGACCCTGGTGGCCGAACACACAGAGATGTCGAACATGTTATAGTTTGTTCAACGTCTGGTGGCCGAACACACTTTTGTGTGTTCGACCAATCAAGATTGAACGGGACTCTTAGAATTGATTTATTTATTTTTTTCATTTTTTCTAACTTTTTTTCTTTAAGTTTTGAAAAATAACATCATAATATAATGGAAATCATTGATCAACTGAATATGTAAAAATCATGCGAAAATCATGTAGAAATTGTGTAAAAAATGAAAAAAAAAAAAAAGGATCAAATTTAAGGTCCCGATCGACCCTAAGTGATCGAACACATCTCTATGTATTCGACCAACCAGAGTCGAACGAAATCCTCAGAATTGATTCATTTTTTTTATTTTTTCTAAGATTTCATACGATTATTATATATTTTGTTAACTCGTAAAATGATTTTACATCACATTCTTATATTGTTCCTTAAAACTTAAAGTTAAAAAATTATAGAAATAAAAGAAGAAGAAATAAAGAAAAAAGGGAGGAGAAAGAGGAGGAGAGAGGGAAATGAGAATTTTCTTTTGTTTTTTAATTCATAAGGGTAAATTTAGAATTTTATTATTTTTTAATTTTTTTGAATTTAAATATTAAAAAGATGAGATATGCTAGAAATTCTTGTATGTAGATAGTCCCATCCTAAATTTATATATACATATAACATGTTCCATACATTGAATAACGAATTTCCCCTCTTTGATCCAGGTGAGAGGAGATAAAAATAAAATGACATTTGTGATAGTGGATCTAATGGTTTTGCTCAAATGTCCACCATGGGTAACTCTTAATATGTCTACCGATGATGTGTAATCATCACATCCCCTCGTTATATGAAAAGTAAAATTAATAGATGTTCTGAATTTTTGACACATCAATCATGGACACATTAATATATATTCAAGTTGGGTAGGTGAGTAGGACTGATGGATCTAAATAAATTATTTCTATATTAAGGCTTTAAAATTATAATTGGCAAGAGACTCATTTTCGGCATACAATATCATTTATTTTGAATAGTACTATTTTATTATCTTATATGTATTGAATGATACGGCTAATAAAAACATGTACACTAAGAATATGAAAAAAAAAATGAAAATTTAAGTGGCAAACATGATTTACAATATAAAATGAATATTACATATTTCAATTGTTATTTTAGCAGGGATGTGATACTCTCTAACCCAACATGGACCCAACACAATGTAAACCAATCTTCAATTCATGTGATTGTATCATATAGAATCAGATTGAACACAATATTTAATTGTTAAAGTGAACAATTTTAATCAACCGACAAATGTGGCCCTTTTACTCATTAATTTTTTAATTTAGAAAATCATCAAGGTTAGAATGGTAGATGAACAAAAAAGCAAAACTTTGCCAGGTTGAATCTTTGATGATAAAGACATCTTCGACCGTGTAAAAAAAAAATTAAAACTTTTACATTATTTTAATATAAAAAATTATCATTCATTACCAGCCGTCTACATTAGTTTTACGCACTAAACATAATATTTGATATTATTGTTATTATTTTGATTTTTTAGTTGTCATTTATTAATAAGGATGAAATACATCCGTCAATTTTTTTAAGGGATGAATGAATTATATCTTCAATATATATTACTTTTCAGGATATATAATAATGACACAAACAGATTATTTTTTTCTATAAAATAATATATAATATATAGATATTGATATATACAACCCTATCTATCATTTGAATTGAGATATATTGCATGTAATTTTATAATATATATGATTTGTGTTGTATTTAAAATTTTATGATACATTTAACTAATTATAATTTTTATTATTATTTAAATATATATTGTATATTAAAAAAATTAATTGCATATAATTAAAGTACCTTAAATATTAATATCTTATATTTTAATTGTAAAATATAATAACAATCAAAATCTAAAGAAAATAAAATAAAATAAAAATGATAGAAAGAAAATGAAAATAAAAAAGAAAAAAATATAAATTATGAGTTGACTTACGTTAATTCCACTGCAAGATTGGCGATTGAAATCATTTTTTGTCGACAAACAAGTTTTATTTTAAAGGAAAAAGCTTTTGGATGCAAGGTGTACCCCAAAAGTAAAGAGAGATTACAGAGTTTTACATTCAACTTACATCTCAATAAACTTAAAAATTTAAAATTCTTCTAAAATCCAAAATCTAGTCATTGTAAGAAAAGTAGCAAAAAGAGATAAATTTCACCGAACACCAACTCCACATTCTACTTTTAATCTCGTCTATTATTTTCTGCGAGTCTCATATTGTGTTTTCAGAAGTCACCTTATTCCTCCGTTTCCAAAGCATCCAAACCATACAGATCCAAAACAACAATAGCAAATTTTATATTCCTCTTTCCATCAAAAATACCCGAGAATTGTTGAAAGTGAATCTTGAAACTATTATGAATCGTCATGAAAACTTTCAACCATCCAAGAATACTTAATCAGATTAAATAAGTCGAAGGACATTCGAAGAATAAATGATCTTCTGTTTTTGGAACTCCTCCACACAATCTGCACATGTTATCCTCTACAGAATGAATAACAAATCTACATGCAAGGTTTGATTTAGCTAGTAGTCTTTCCCATAAAAACCTCCAAGTCATAGCCGAAGCTTTAGACGGCGTAAAAGACTTTTAAATTTTTCCGATCACACTATAGAAAATTAAAATCTTGTTAAAATGAGAAAATATTAAATTTTTAAGAATACAACACACTATTAAAAATGCCTAAAATCACATCATTATAATGTGGTTTCTTCTTAGTATTTTCAGATGATTTTATATTGATTAAATTGGTTGTCATCATGGTAATTGAATTAAAACGTTATTTATGATATATATATATATATATATATATATTTTTTTTTTTTTTCAAGTAAATATTAAATCATGAATATATGGACCCACATAATTTAAAGGTAAATAACTAGATAATTTGATTTAGAGGGCAAAGTTTTGGAATCCGTTTTACGAGTTAGGTCGGGTCGAATATAAAAAATTATGTAATACTTTTGTATATATTAAATAATATTTTTCTTTATATTAGGTAGTACTTTGTATTATAAGATGGTTTTAAGTTGAGTTGGATTATAAGAAAATATGTAATATTTTTATATGTATTAAGTAATATTTTTCTATATATCAGGTAATACTTTTATTTTGAGTTGAGTTGGATTATAAAAAAATATGTAATACTTTTATGTGTATCTGATAATATTTTTGTATTATAGGATACACAACCCGAATTAGATCGGGTTGGGTCGCTAAAAAAACACATGGATCCTAGTTGTTTAGGTGCTCTTTTCTTTTGTGCAATATGTAATACTTTTATATATATTAGATAATATTTTTCTATATATCATATAATATATTTGTATTATGTATATATATTACATAACATAATACAAAAGTATTACCTGAAATATAGAAAAATATTATCTAATACACATAAAAGTATTACCTAATTTATTATGTTCGACCCGATCCATCTCACAGATCTCATCTACAAGACGGTCTCGTACAAGACCTACTCGATTTAGAATATATTGATCAAACAAGTAGGATTTAAACGAGTTTGAATTCACAGTTTATGTTTTCTAAATCATCATATTTCGTGATTTTTTTATTCATGTTAGTTTGGGTTTAGTCCCTCTTATTGTTCGATTACTTACAGCAACTTCATGCCTTTTTCTCTCAGATTGTGAAGTGTAAGAGGTTAATTTCTGATACGATACGATAATCTAACACGAATCTAATACAAAAGTAGTGGTGTGTTGGCTCTTCACGACATTGAGTTAAAATTGGGTTGGGCATGTTTGACACGAAAAAAAAAAAAAAAGGGTTCCAGTACGGTAGACCTAAGGGTCGATTTGGAAACATGTTTTTTTCTATTTTTTTTATTTCATATGTCTAAGATCAAATTTGTATATTAAGCATTAAATGGTAGTTGTTTGAGGGTTATTAGTTTGTGTATTGTAATATCCTGAACTTGGCACCCCTATTTGTTTTTAATTTTAAAAAAAAAATCTTAATTTAAGATGTTTTTATATTTTGAAAAATAAAAAATAAAAAGTTATATTTTTAATTTATGTGTTAAATGGATCACATCCCACAAAAATCAAATCAAAATTTTTGACACGAAAAATGAATTGGGCACAAGTTAGCAAAATTGTTACTTTTCTGACACGACCCATCAACTCGAAACCTCAATTGATTGTTACCCTTGTATGTAAGGATTCAAATATCATTACATTCAAATATTTAAAATGGTACGCATTGATGGGGCATAAACGAATCGAGTACTGCCAGATTCGAGCTCGAGTTTGACTATATAATTCGAAGCTCGACGAGTCAAGTGTTATTGTATTCTAACTCAAGATTGAAAACTACTCTAATAACTTGAGTACAAAATCAACTCCATTTTTTCGAACAAAATTCAATTTTTTTTTCAAACCAATCTGAAGTAGCTCAGAAGTTAGTATTATTGATTTGGACCCCTACCTATTGATCACAACGGTCCCCTTTTTTTTTTGTTCCTCCCATTTATATAGCTACAATAGTAATTCTTTTCAATTATTCTTTAATATATTTCTCTATTATTCTAACCTAACCTGAATCGGGACACTAACTTTTAGACTATAAATATGACTTAAATAAGACATTCTCTGACAACCAGAGACTCCTACAATCTCATCAAAAGAGTGTTACTACAGTAATTATTCCAACATTTATTTTTATTTTTTTAATCTAAAAATGGCACTTCAAGATTAATATACTTTTTACTCAAAAGGGAATTCTTAGTATAACTTTTTTTTTAAAATTTATATATGTATATATATATATATATCATGCAATGCCATTACCATGTATATACTGCATAATTAGACACTATGATCTTCTCATGTTGTGGGGTGTCCTTTTAGTGGTTTTCAAAACTATTTTCTACTTTTTTTTTTCAAACTTAATATTTTATCTTCTTCTATGGTATAAATGTAATGTTGTGTTTCATAAAATAACGTTGTTATGATTCACAACATCAGTTGCTTTGTTTACATATGAATCTCATAACTAGTAGTTCTCACTCTAATATATGATGAAAACCTTCAAATTTAATCACTTATGATAAATAAAATCATTTTCAGTCACAACTTAATAAGTTGTATTCTTTTTAGTTATTCTTGTTAATTTTAAGATGGCACAAGTTAGGATAGAATGACTAGCTAGAGTTCTAATAGTATATAGATGAAACCACGTAAATATAATAATCTGACCTAATTCTGAGGGTACAAGCTATATAAATATGGCATTGACAAAAGAGACAAAAATATCTAAAATAAAATTAAAATATATGAGTAAACATACAATATGTACATAATGGAATCCATCTATAATTAAGACCTAATCATGCTTAAGACCAAATTCTTTGTTAAAGCTGTAACTGTTATTCAATAGCTTAAAATATTAATTACCGTTTCTTTTCCAATATAATAAATTAACAGGATTCAAGTTACACATTTAAATAATAGTTTAAATATTGAAAATAATATACTGTCTATATTTTAACTATTTCTCTAAAATCAATAATTCAAAATTAGTGGTAGAAATTAAAAAAAAACTGTTTATAGTAGAATAGTTTTATAAAACAGTTTTCACACCCCCACATCACATGCATGCGTATATGGTTGAGTAGTTTTGTGCTAAAAATTCAAACAAAATGATCATAATAATAATGAAATGTGCGAAAATAAGTTGGTGAATTTTCTGATCGATACATCACATAGAATATGTAGTTTATATATATATATATATATATATATATATATATATATATATATATATATATATATATTATTAATTATATAAAAAAAAAGTATGATAAATAATGTAAAATTAGCAAAAGATTGGATGGTAACAAGTGGTAGGTCCAAGTCACGTGAAGTAGCTTTTGAATTGTCTATCTTATCTGCAAGTCGCATCAGTGATGTTGCCCAATCACCATATATTACCAAAACTTATTTAACGGATTTTCTCATTTCAATTTGTATCATTCTAAATATAATTTTCTGAAAATAGATCTTGTTACTTATAAAGTAAAATGATTTTTGTAAATCAATTTAGATTTTTTTTTATTATATTAAATATTTTCAGCTATCAACGTTTAGTTAAATGTGAAATGGAAAGCTCAAAAACTTTGTTTCACACATCATTAGCATAAAATTATATATGTGTGTAATATACAATGGATTTTTCTGATCAATTTATTACATATTGCATTGCATTTTTGTACTATGTGCATTGTGTTGCAATAAATTAAAGAAAAAAACACTAAAAGATCAGCTACTTTTATGTAACAATGTCATTTTTATATAGCCAACTTAATATATAGATGAATTGATAGCATAGGAAAACTGCACATTTGAGTTCCTAAACTTTATTATTATTATCATTATTATTATTATTCGGGTTCTTATATTTATTGTCGTTGTGAAAATTTTTGTCGTTAAGTTATTATCGTAAAAATCTTCTTACAAATAATGTTTTTAGTGACAATGTTGTTGTCGCTAATGTATTTTCGACAACATCGTTTTATTGCAAATAAATATTTTAATTTTTTTTTATATTATCAGTTCTTGAGATAATATGTTATCGCAAAAAATAGATTTTCACAACAACTTTTGTGATTGTAAAAAATGTCATTGTAAAAACTCTTTTTTTTTTAATAGTGCGATAGTAATCAAATATTAATACAAATCTAAGGACAAAAACTCAACGTTAATAGATAGATATACAAGAACCCTATTTAGAAAATTTGTAAAATATATACTAACACACTATATACTGATAAACTAATTATATTTCATTTCCCCACATATCATATAATATAATGAGTATACTCACATAAAACTACACGTAACGAGTTAATAAATATAGCATAGGTACATATAGAAGCCCATAGAGTCAATAATTTTTTTAATAATCAAACCAAATCGAATTGAGAAATAAAACCGAAATATCAAGCAAATTGCATAATTAGGTTCTATTATATAGCTGAATTAACCGAAATTTAGGAATAAACATTTTCAGAAATAATGTTGGAGTATGTCTCATATGAAACGGTCTCACGTGAGATCTTATATAAGACGGAATTTAAATAGATCAATAAGGCGAGTCATAGTCAATATGAATCTCATACATAAGATCATAAAAAAATGTCTCACGTAAGGTTTTACATGAAATGATCTTAGATAAGTTTTTGCTTAATTCTTGAGCCAAATCTTTTGTTTTTCAAGCTCCAGATTGATATTACATTAGTAGCATTAAACTCAATACACAAATACAACCACGCTTTTGATTTCGTTATTTCGGTGAATAAGAAAAGTTGAACAAATGAAAATAACTAAACCGAATCAAAATTTTGAAACCAAATCAAAATACATTTTTCGATAAAATCATTTATACTTTGCCATTTTGATTGAATAGTGCTCATCCAAAATCCTCAAATGATCTTGTAAATAATGATAGGTGCTTTTGAAATATCAATCATTGTAGCAGAATAACCTTTCTTACTTCGATCTTATTTTTTTCGAATATGATGCACAAAGGAAATTTACTTTTTGAAATAGTTGTATAATATTCACTACCTCTATCCAAATATCCACGTTGACATTAATTATTCAATTCTACCAATTTTTATTATAATCAAATTCCAAACTTAGGTGTATATTAAATTAAAGATATCAATCTAGCCATTTAAGTTGCTACCATTTTAATGAAATATTCTTGAATGACCAATTTGAGGTTGAATCCATATTATTATTATTATTATTATTATTATTATTATTATTATTATTATTATTATTATTATTATTATTATTATTATTATTATTATTATTATTATTATTATTATTATTATTATTATTATTATTATTATTATTATTATTATTATTATTATTATTATTATTATTATTATTATTATTATTATTATTATTATTATTATTATTATTATTATTATTATTATTATTATTATTATTATTATTATTATTATTATTATTATTATTATTATTATTATTATTATTATTATTATTATTATTATTATTATTATTATTATTATTATTATTATTATTATTATTATTATTATTATTATTATTATTATTATTATTATTATTATTATTATTATTATTATTATTATTATTATTATTATTATTATTATTATTATTATTATTATTATTATTATTATTATTATTATTATTATTATTATTATTATTATTATTATTATTATTATTATTATTATTATTATTATTATTATTATTATTATTATTATTATTATTATTATTATTATTATTATTATTATTATTATTATTATTATTATTATTATTATTATTATTATTATTATTATTATTATTATTATTATTATTATTATTATTATTATTATTATTATTATTATTATTATTATTATTATTATTATTATTATTATTATTATTATTATTATTATTATTATTATTATTATTATTATTATTATTATTATTATTATTATTATTATTATTATTATTATTATTATTATTATTATTATTATTATTATTATTATTATTATTATTATTATTATTATTATTATTATTATTATTATTATTATTATTATTATTATTATTATTATTATTATTATTATTATTATTATTATTATTATTATTATTATTATTATTATTATTATTATTATTATTATTATTATTATTATTATTATTATTATTATTATTATTATTATTATTATTATTATTATTATTATTATTATTATTATTATTATTATTATTATTATTATTATTATTATTATTATTATTATTATTATTATTATTATTATTATTATTATTATTATTATTATTATTATTATCACGGAAAATTTCATAGACAACTCAAACTTTTGGTCTAATAGTAAGATTTACCCTAATAATATTTAGAATCTCCAAACTTATCCAAATTCCCGTTTCAATTGTACGTTTTTTTAATAATAAAGTTTTCCTAACTCTATATATGTTGCCAAAAGATGTGAACATCACTAATTAATTACAACTTAAATGTAATTACCATTGATTGCTATTAGTTTTCTGAAGCCTAAAAAGAAAAATAGTGCCTCTGCATTAATGTTGAGCGGTCTGGCCCAACTTTGAAATTGAAACTCTATCCTACGACAGTAAATATTATTGGCCCAATATATGAAAAAACCCGGCCTATTGAGAACTGAGTATGGCCCATTAGTATTCAATCAGAAGGGCTATTCGGTTGGGGTATTGAAATTGATTCAATCTAGGATGTGTTTAATGGAAAATGATGAAAAAAAATATTCTCATATATTTTGGTTTACGAAAAATTGAGTTGTTGTGTTGTTGTCAGGGTCGGCCCTGAGCCCGTACTGGAAGGGCAACGACCTAGGGTCCTCTAATTTTAGGAGGTCCCAAAATTTTTGGTATGTAGTGTATATATATATATATATATATATTTTTTTTTTTTATATTAGTAATTTTTTTTCTTAATGTACAATAGTTCAATTATCCAATTATTTGAAATAAGACTAGTTATATTTTTAAGTTGTAAGCACATTTCCAATTTCAAGCCCATCAAATTAATTATAGAACTAAAAAAATAAAAATTAATAAATTAGTGAATTGAAGATGAAAAGTCATTAAGTCATATAAACAAACGGCTCTTTCACAATTACTACTCACCAAATACTCACAAATCTCCTCCATCCTCACATCATCTTTGATTATCGTTGTTGAGTGCTTGACTGCTGATAATTTTACTTCTCAAAATGTTAGGAAATCTAGATATTTTCAATAATATTTTTGCAATTTATTTAGATTTTTTTTCTTGTAAGTGTTGTACTTTTCCAACATCGTACATATGACCCGAAACTTAGAATTTGGATAGTGAAGCAACTTGACAATATTTTCAAGGATTATACGTATGCATTTTTTCTTTGTTTAGGAGCACATTTTTTATTGTTGCCCAAGAACCCCCAAATTGTCAGGGCCAGCCCTGGGTGTTGTGTTTTCATTAACTTTCAAATTTTTTTGTAAAAAAACCAATCAACTTAAATATGATGTTGTGTTTTCATTAACTTTTAAATTTTTTTGTAAAAAAACCAATCAACCTATATATGACTGTATCTGTATTTGGTCTTCTATTTCATGGAGTACATTAATGTAACAATGGAAATATAATCATTTTATACAAATAATTATTCCAAATTAAATACTATGTTAATCTTATAATTGAACGACAGATATAATTGAAGGAATAATATTAGGTTGGCCCAGACAAACAATTTCCTCATCAATGGTATTGAGTTTTCAAGTATAGACATAAAAGTGTGCTAAACCATTTGGGTGAAATCCAAAAATGAATTAATGCAGAGTTTTAAGGTAATATAGTACTCGAGGCACTATTCATACTTGGCCTTTTGGTATTATGATGCCATTCCACTAAGAATTGCAATATTGATGAGGGGGTCAAACTCAATAAGCTTTATTAGATAAAGGGTGCTAAATTTGAAATAAAGAGTATTGTAGCTTAAACTCATATTTGTTAGTTGAAAACATGATAGCTTGAGATTATTGCTGATGCAATTTTCCACCCTTTCTTGAATACCGATCAACATTAATTTGCACCTTACTCTCAAGTCTCAACAGCAAGCAAGATTATTATTATATATTTTTTCTGAAGGATTCATGAAAATGAATAATATTCTCATCATCATTCTTAAATAATCTTAAAAACATATATCTAGGAATATAAAAACAAGATTTAAGAGCTAAGACAATACGTTGTCACTGCTTTCCAACTCGATACGTATACGAGAGATGATCACAAAACTGATGAAATATATATACCTTGAATCAATCCTCCTCCGGTTTGGAGCTCTCGCTCCCATTTCCAGAAGCATGTTTCTCGTCTTTCTCTCTTGATGGGCTATTTTTAAGGGCATTGACCTTTGGAATGTACGTTTGGGAAGCAAGATATTTCAAAGCTTTGACGATATCAGAAATGAGAGGACGCATACTGGGCTGTTCTTGGATGGACATTGCTGCTATGGCCAGAGCTTGGTACAAACCTCGTACCGGGTACTGCCCTTCCAATGCTGGATCAGCCATTTGGTGGAATTTCTTACGGTCCTTGAACAGTGGTCGAGCCTGCATATATACAATCAAATCTGTATTGTAAAAAAACATAGAAGAATGATTTGTCAACGACTTGCCTTAAGTCAACTCGTAATAAGTGTAGAACAAAGAATATAACAAAAGGGTAGTGTTTTTCAAATGTTGCAATAGAATCATGATCCACTTGGTTTTCAAAAGCACGAAGAAAAGCTAGTCAACATATGGACAAGGTCATTTTCATCGATGAGCATGCATTCACAAGTTTAATTCATCATATCAATACGAACTTGTTTGCTATAGACATGATTATATTCATATGAAAGTAGAAAGCTATATGACGAAAAGAATGCAAGAAAGAGAAGATGATCACTATGAAAAGAAAATAGCATGAAGCATTGGATACTTCACATATTGGACCACATGCAAATCAACTGTGTGAAAATAGTGGAGCCATTTTAGATGGACCTAATTGGAAAGCATAATATCCAAGTGGAACAAAAAGTTTTTTCCTAATTTGAATATAGTATCCCCTGTACTAAGTACCAAAATTTTATCTACTTCTGAAGTTCAGCACAAAGCATTTATTCTTAAAGGGTAGCTAGTCAAGTAGTTACCAACACAGAGGGAATTATATGTCAAAAAGTAGGTTTGGTACTTGAGATAGTGGTATGTCTGTAACATAAACGTCCATTTCACCATACAATTTCCACACACCCACATGTATACATATATGAGTGTCTGTAAATACGTGGTGAGATGCACGCCCAATGCACACCACTGTGTAAAAATATCATGTATGTTATTCAAATAACAACTTTCGTACTGACCCATTCGACTAGATTTTGCTCCCCAGCAGATCTTCGATGGTCAATTGCTCTTCTTCCAGTGAGGATCTCCAAAAGAACTACACCAAAGCTATAAATATCTGATTTGAATGTAAGTTGACCAGTCATAGCATAATCAGGAGCACAGTATCCATACGTGCCCATCACTCTGGTCGAAACATGTGTTTCATCTCCAGACGGGCCCACTTTGGCTAATCCAAAATCAGATAGTTTCGCATGATATCCGTCCCCAAGCAAAATGTTGGAACACTTGAGATCACGGTAGATAACGGGCGGTGTCATCTGGTTATGCAAATACTCTAAGCCTTCAGCTGCACCGGCTGCTATCTTCATCCTAGTGTTCCAATCGAGGACTTTTCTATTAGGACGACGATCTGTATAGCAAATCAAATGTTGGAAACATATAACACGTGGAAAGGACAAAGGAGTGAAAGGAAAACATGTGATCAGCTGCCTTTGAATTACCATATAAATGGTCCTCCAAAGAACCTAGTGGCATGTACTCATAGACTAACAGCCTCTGATCGCCCTCAGCGCAATAGCCAATTAATTTAACAAGATTTGGGTGCTCAGCATTGCTCAAAGTTAAAACTTCAACAACAAATTCTCTAATCCCTTGGCAACCACTGCGATCAAGTTGCTTGATCGCCACAATCTGCATATACCATCCAAACAAAATGAATTTGCCAAAACAGATATCAGAAAGTGGTTCATTTCTATTCAATCACTGGAAAAAAGAACCAAGAGATAAAGGGCCCATATGTATGTACACAATGTAACTATATCTCCTGGTACGTATCCAACGGACCTCACCAGTATCCTGCAGACGACCTTTATAAACTTTTCCGAAACCCCCCTCACCGATAAAGTGTTCAATCATGAAATTATCAGTTGCAGCAATCAAATCAGCAAACACAAAGTTCCTTGCTTTTAAACCATCATGCCCTGAATCAGGATTAGGCCTCAAACTAGAATCCAGCTCCCCTGCCCTGTTCTCCACAGTGGAAGGAGACACTACTTTAGCCTCTTCTTTCGCCTTTGAATCTAAAAAACATATTACCAAAAGAGAAAAGAGAAGGTGGAAAAGCAAAACTTGAGTTCATAAAGTGAAGATGAAAGGTGGAAATCAATATAGACACAATACATAAAGTGAAGATGAAAGGTGCAAAGCCAAGCAATCCTTCAAAACAATACTATAAGCCCAAAGAAATAACAAGCATGGACCACAGAACTTAAGACAACAAGACAGGAACATTGTATTATACCTTTCGACAATAAATTTTTTTTCAACGTCAAATATCATCACTTTTTGCACCATCCCCAATACAATCAAAGAACAAACAAATTTATATCTTCAAAAGTGATAATCTACACACTTCCTTCTCAATAAACACCAACCTAACCGCACTATAATGCCAAAATCCAGGCTTTCTAAACCACTCCACGTTCAATCCATAAAAAACTTACAATAATGATAAATTAAATAAAAGCTTTATGATTCAAGACATCTCTATGTCTGTACATGCATATAGACTTTAGTCATATCATATTAAGTAAACTAAAAAATAATGCCTACGAAGTAATATATTTTTATATTATATTATTATCATATATATATACAGTAACTATAAATAACAATATTTGTGCATACTTAGGCTTGAAACTGGGTTTTAAAAAAAATGTTTGTTTGCTCAATAGCATAAAATTGAATACATGGAAGAACAAAAATCTGAATAAATAAAGAAAAAATAACGCATGCACATTCAATTTCTCGAAGAGAAGGCACAGGAAACATGCAATAAAAAATCTGGAATCTCATCAACACCAAACCCTTTAAACGTAACTCCCACTCGAGAAACAGAAAAACAGATCCGATCTTTCTGAAAACCCACGTTAAGAATCTCAAAACTCACAAAAAATATCGAGAGAAAATTCGTTTAATTTCAAAAACCCATGATAAAAAAATAAAAAAAGTAATAAAAAATACCACATTTGATCATAAATACCTTGTGAAATCTGTGCATGATCATCATCTCTACCACACCGATTATTATTGATATCATTCTTTCTCTTGCTATATTGTTTTTTATTAATGGACGATTCCCCCGTGCAAGGAAAACACCCCATGCCCCCTCCTCTCTCTGTCTCTCTCTCTCTCTCTATCAATATATATAATATATATATCTTCAATTTGAATAAGTATCGTCCTCTTCAAATAACACAGAAGGGAGAACAAATTGACAGGAATTTCGGCAAGTCGAGAAGAAAGAGGAGAGAGAAGTGCAGATATAAATACAACCTTATATTTTCGAGGAATTAGACGCCGCGTCTCACATGAGGTTCACATTTAAACAGCATTGGATCTCATTGGCCACGTCCTACTTACTTAACTACTTTTTACACGTGCTTCTCTTTTATTGGCCAGCTTTATACGTAGCGCTGCAGAAAATCATTTTGCTTTTTTACTTAACTGGTAATGCTACACTCGGGAACCTGTGAGGAAAATTAAGTAACAGCTCTGCGAAAGCCGTAGATTTGAGTTTTGTGGGACCTCTTCATCGTGCGTATCGACAGTGGCGCATTGAGTGTTACCTATACGTTACTGATTCACTGTGGGGCTGGAATAGAAAGACACTCGGGAAAGATGTAATATACCCAGTAAAAAACCAACACGTGTACAGGTGGAGCTGTATGTGGTAGTATTTTAACTTAGTAAATATGAGTATTTTAACAACTTTGCTTTTATTATTCCTGAAATAAGCAATATTTTTCCTTAATTTATTTCCAACTCTTTTTATTTATTTTTTTCTTCTAGATAACGCCATGTATATGATTATTTAATGTGGAAAGTAGGATCACCAGGGAAAATAGTGTACAATTTATGCTAAAATAGGGAAAGGGAAAATAATTTGGATAGATTATTTTAGTTAGTTATGTCCGTACCTATGTTAAACGTCATCACATTTAAATCACAAAGAAATAGAGTTATGATTTAAATCACAATATCTGGTTTTCATAAATTATAATACATGTTTTCAGTTATATGTTATTTAGTTTAATGTTTTCCAATTTGATTTGATATATGAAATAGTAGTATAATATTTGTAAGTTTTATTGCTCTAAGGTATTTAACTGATAAACGTGTACAAAACAAATATAATTTTGGTCATTACTGATGTTGCTCCGATTTACCGTTCGTCTTCTCGGGCTGAAACTCGAAACCTCGAATCCAAAAACCTGCAAAACAGACACCGAGAGGGTTCCCATCGCTCCCGGCGATGGGACTCCGACGCTCAAGTCAGTCAGATTGCTCAAATAGATCTCTCAAATTACACAAGTGTGTGTATAATTAATTATGTATGTATTTTATACATTCTCCGTTTAAAAACAAACATAAAGAGGGTATTTATAGACTCCCTGAGTAATTGTAATAGGAATAGGAGTCTCAGTTGTAGTTTGAAGTAGGAATCTTAGTTGTAGTTGAAGTAGGAGTCCTAATTTCAGTTGAAGTAGGAGTCCATTTATTTTGATCATATCAGTACTCCCCCCTTTTCATAGTGTATGTTGACATACACTAGTGGAGTTTACTAAACTTTGAAAAAAAGATGTGAGTTTCCTCCATTATAAATAGTTAATCACATAAGTATATCTGAAAGAAATAAACAGACGTATTTATTCGAACATTTAAATGAGACGTTTCAATTTAATCAAGACATTCTAAGGGAACATATCAGTTCGCTTTATCAGTTCGACATTCCGAGGGAATATATCAATAAGACATTCGCCTTTATAGTTAGTTCGTCAGGACATTCATTCTTTTAGTTCGCCGGGATATTTCGAAGGAATTCATCAATCAGTCTACTCCATCAGGCTATTCCCAGGGAACGTGTCGATCAGTTCGTTCGATCAGGACATTCCATGGGGATGTATCAATCAGTTCATTCCAAAGGAGTTCATTAATCAGTTCATTCCTAGGAAGGTTCAATTGATCAGTTCGTTCGATCAACCCCTCCAAGGAGAATTCATTCAGTTCGATCCTAGGAAGGTTCAATTGATCAGTTCATTCGATCAACCCCTCCAAGGAGAATTCATTCAGTTCGATCCTAGGAAGGTTCAATTGATCAGTTCGTTCGATCAACCCCTCCAAGGAGAATTCATTCAGTTCGATCCTAGGAAGGTTCAATTGATCAGTTCGTTCGATCAACCCTTCCAAGGAGAAATCATTCAATTCGATCAAAGGAAGGTTCAGTTGATCAGTTCCATCGATCAACCCTTCCAAGGAGAAATCATTCAGTTCGATTCAAGGAAGGTTCAGTTAATCAGTTCAATCGATCAACCCTTCCAAGGAGAAATCATTCAGTTCGATCCAAGGAAGGTTCACTTGATCAGTTCCATCGATCAACCCTTCCAAGGAGAAATCATTCAGTTCGATCCAAGGAAGGTTCAGTTGATCAGTTCAATCGATCAACCCTTCCAAGGAGAAATCATTCAGTTCGATCCAAGAAAGGTTCAGTTGATCAGTTCCATCGATCAACTCTTCCAAGGAGAAATCATTCAGTTCGATCCAAGGAAGGTTCAGTTGATCAGACCCTTCCAAGGAGAAATCATTCAATTCAATCCAAGGAAGGTTCAGTTGATCAGTTCCATCGATCAACCCTTCCAAGGAGAAATCATTCAGTTCGATCCAAGGAAGGTTCAGTTGATCAGTTCCATCGATCAACCCTTCCAAGGAGAAATCATTCAGTTCGATCCAAGGAAGGTTCAGTTGATCAGTTCGTTCGATCAACCCCTCCAAGGAGAATTCATTCAGTTCGATCATAGGAAGGTTCAATTGATCAGTTCAATCGATCAACCCTTCCAAGGAGAAATCAATCAGTTCGCTTAATCATTAAGTATAACGACAATCATATAAAATCAAACAAAACAAAAAAGACACTGCAATTTAATGTGGTTCGACTAAATTAGCCTACGTCCACGGAGAGTAGAAATTTGAGTTTGGTAGTTCTCTGTGATCCTCTGATATTCACCATATTTGTTATCTCAACGTCTTAACTCAAAATTTCCCACAGACGGCGCCAATTGATGTTGCTCCGATTTACCGTTCGTCTTCTCGGGCTGAAACTCGAAACCTCGAATCCAAAAACCTGCAAAACAGACACTCGAAACCTCGAATCCAAAAACCTGCAAAACAGACACCGGGAGGGTTCCCATCGCCGGGAGGCTCAAGTCAGTCAGATTGCTCAAATAGATCTCTCAAATTACACAAGTGTGTGTATAATTAATTATGTATGTATTTTATACATTCTCCGTTTAAAAGCAAACATAAAGAGGGTATTTATAGACTCCCTGAGTAATTGTAATAGGAATAGGAGTCTCAGTTGTAGTTTGAAGTAGGAATCTTAGTTGTAGTTGAAGTAGGAGTCCTAATTTCAGTTGAAGTAGGAGTCCATTTATTTTGATCAAATCAATTACAATGAAATATTAAATTATATATAATTTTATCATTATGAATCCTTTACTCTAGTATATTAAACTTGAATGTTATGAACATTTTGATTTAAAACTATGTACATATAATTTAAATTTAATTTGTTTTACTAATAGATGACGATGATCCTTTTGATTCGTAGTCAGATAAATTTATGGCTATGTTCACAATATTAAAACCTCATTTAAATTGGTCTGTTTGACTCCAAATCTGTTTAACTAAAACTTCTTAGAATCAATCCAAAAATATTAAGAACCTTCGTTTAACATCTTTAATTTTAAGGGGAAAATACGTAAAGATATGTTTGGAAAACAACTCTAGACAACAATAGAGTAAAGAATTGACGATGCTTATAAAATTAATTTCCAAATTGACAACTATGCTTTTAGGCGATTAAAATATGAAAATAAACCCATATATATGAATGACTATGCAGGCAGCAAAGCAAACCTATTTCATCGTATTACCAAGTAAGCTTTGAAAATTGAAGATTAGATACAAAACCCAACAAATCCTCTGTTTTTTTTTTTTTTTTGTCAAACTCTTCCACGTGCTAATGGTTAGGTTTAACTAATTAATGCAGATGTGGATTAATTAATTATGGAAAGTGTAAATTTTGTCTTCGGATTAATTTATTGGAATAATTAAATAATCAAATATTAATCATTGTATCTTGTATGACTTGGATATCTAAGTACTTTTTCGACAATCAATTCGATTGATAGAATTTGGTACGAGATCAATGAGATTAATATTCAAATGTTCTCTTCTTAAATTGTATCGGTTTGACTCATAAATAATTATGATATTGATATTTTTCTTCTCAATTTTTCCCCATCTAGCTCATTCACACGAACAAATAAAATGAAAGATATAAGAAAAAATATAAAACCACTCAATCATGTTCAATGATTTATATGACGATATTTTCAAAAGAATTGAATTGTCGTCCCCAAATTAATCTAATTGAATCTATGATTGGGTTAACAAACAAAAGAGTAAAGGTAAAGTAATTAAACGAGACTGAAATGAGGTTTTTTTTTCTTATAAATAAAATGATTTACTTATAGTAATATATATAACTAGTTTAGCAAAAATGAAAGTTTAATGCTTTAAGAGAGTTCAATAAGAACAAGAACAAAAGTTGAGGCCTACTAAAATAAAAACAAATGTATGAGGTTCTTGGGTCATGATTAAAGATCCATGGCTTTGGGCTTCTAAATAGAACCCAAACAGGAACCCAATTAAGATAATGCTTGCTTTGAAGTCCTATATATTGCCCATTATCTTTGCCCTTTGGTAACTTCAAGAAAATATGACTAATAAAAAAAAAAGAATTTAAATCTGAAGTTATTATACTTTGTCAGTCTCAATTTTGTAATTTCACATATATGTGACTACATGAACTGTTAAAATGTAAATAATTACATATGTGATATGATCTATTGAAGAGACTAAAAATGGAATTGACAGTTTATTTCAATTCTAATAAATTAAAAATAACAATTGGCTCTAAAAATAGATATATAAAACGAATGATCTAATAAAACTAAAGTCATATGAAATTGCTCGTGGACATAATTTCAGTATAATAAATATTGTCATTTAAAGAAATTGGGACCTCTTCGTACTATGGAGAGAGAAGAGGGACATTTATTTCTTTAGAAAAAGAATATTAAAGTGAAGGAGGAAAATCAACAAGAATTCCTTTGAAGATGAGTTCTTTATGAATGATACCAAAAAGTCATAATTGTGCATTTAATTATCCTTTGACTTTCTCCATTTAAAGCTACGTACACGTGGACGAATCAAAATTTGTTAAGAAAGACATGCTGCATGTCTTGTGTCATTGCACAGCAATTTCTTGAAGCTTTGGCATATAGTATACAATAACATTTAGATCAAAAATAAAAGTAAAAGATAACATTAATGGATTAGTCAAAAAAAAAAACGAATTGGGGCTGTTGTATCTTTAGTGCATATTAATTTTCATTTTATGTAAAAATTTATATATAAATGCGTTGCTTTAAGAGAAGCTATTTAAATGTGTTTTATTACGTATACTTCATGTCAAACTCCTATATTTACTTATACTATATTTAATTTTTTAATAAAGTTGCAAAGAAGAATGATGGTCCGGTTGTCCCAGGTGTATTAATATCGATTGATGTATGATATGTAGCAATTCAAAAAAAAAAAAAAAAAACAAATCCTATCATTTTCTTCTATGTTGTCTTAACTGAGACACAATTTATTTATTGATATTATCAAATCACTACTGAAATAACCTAAAATACCCTGATTATTTTTACCATAACTGTGAATCAATGTACATAATCTGTAAAACACTTGTTTTTTCCTTCAAAGTTTTAAAAATTAAAATGAAATATGACTTATTCTGTTTATAGACACTTGAAAAGTGTTTTGAACATGAGGTGAGTTGTATGGAAATAATTACTTTGAAAGATATTTATCATATAATCTTAAAGATTATAGAAATATGAGTATTGCACATTTTATCAACATAATGTCACAAAAAAATATGTATAAGGGTCAAAGAGATAGGAAAATAAAATATGTGGCCCAAGTATTCAAAGCTAAGCTTTTCCACTAGAAAAGCAAGTCACAAGTCAAACCATGAAGCCAAGGGGCCCAAATTTAATTCTTTAAACCAAAAATGTAACAAAAGTATTCGGTTTGTACTTAAGTTGGTTAATAATTGCTAGTAATTTGTCTTAAAAAAATCTTATGATAAAAATATTCTATCATCCGAATTATAAACTTTTCCACTCTGATCATATAAATTTTAAATTTAATATATTTTATAATATGAAACAAATTTTAATTATATATAAATTCGAAATCAATGAATAACACTTATTTAAAATGATAAAATAGAACTTTTCGAAATTAAAAAAAAAATGAAATCACCTATAATTGGAATAAATAAATATTTGCAACCCTGATTTTAATAGATATGTACATAAACTCTTCTTCTGGAAAAATTCGACCCGACTTTCTATTCGATTTCCCACCTTTACAGTTGGAAAGAGTTGTTATGATTCCGTGGTGACACCTCGACGACATTTACGAGATCTTCTCATAAACGAGGGAGGTCTGTTGCTCCTAAGGGAGGTCTGTTAGGAAGCAAATTACCCGATCTGGAGTTATTGGAGATGCAGGTAAACCAGCAGAATGCACCTAGACCTTCCCTCACTCTGGTGCGTATGGATCAACTTGGATATCCAAATTTTAGATCTAATAAGTTTACCTTTGAATTTTGGTCACACGGCATGTCGTGCTCCTTTTTTGTTTCATTCTCTTTTACAATTTAAACCTTGTAGTTTGATCTTATGAATTATATATAGGTTGGAGATGGTGCTTTAATCCCCATACGTGAAGGGTGTTTTTTTTTTAAAAAAAAAAAAACTTTGTCCTTGCAAAATAAAAGGGATGGTCAAGGCTCAGACAAATGGGATCCCAATCTATTACATTGACTGAAATAAATCAATAATATTGTAGATTAAAATTAGATTGCAAGGAATTATCGAATATATAATTCTTTGACTAAACCAGGAAAATATCAAAATACCACCCACTAGCAATGGTTTCCTTAATCCGACTCTTTGAGTGGAATATAATAATAATAGAATTTTGTGTTTTTTATGTCCAGATATACATGTGTTTAGTATATATGTAAATAAGTTTTTTTTTATTTGTATCTAATCAGGTAATTATCATACTTGAATTTTTTTATCTTAATTAATTTGAATTTAATCTGTATTACGCTGTAAAAGTTATCGGTTGCAAGATGATGAAAACTGTAACGATAGAATTTGTTGATGTTTTTTGAAAATGAAATTTTATTTCAAAAATATGATAGGGCCTTCTTACTAATTTGAGTAAAAGCTAGTAGGATTTCATATAATAACATAATTTGCAAAGTTTATAAAGTTTTAGACATCTTATCCCGGAAAAAAAAAATTGAACTCACACTCTATATTTCAAAAAAAAAAAAAAAATTTAAAAAATGTTTTAATATATAAAATAATGGATAAGGACATATAATTATTTTAATATAATATAAATTTGTTTATAAATTTATTATTTCTTGCGTACATCGGATTGTACGCCTTATTAGTACCGACTTCTAATAATAATTAATAATATTATATCGTATTGAAAGTATACATAGAATAATTAATTATTGAATTTTCAACAAACTCACTAAAATCATGTTTGGATTTACCATAGCATATTTCAATAATTTTCAACACATTGACTAAAATCATTAATCATATCTGGGTTTAGCATAGGTAGCATGTTTTTTCAAAATTTTCAACGCGTTGACCACATTCATAGTTGGGTTTAGCATATGCATGCATAGCAATAATTTTCAACAAAATGACTAAAATCATATTTGGATTTCAACAAATTGACTAAAAACATACATAATTGAAATAATGATGGTTGGATTGATAGTATAATGTAATTTACTAAAATAGTTAACGTTGCCCTTTTATTTTATATTTGTACTTGGATGAAATTTTTATCAAGACTACTATGGTGTCTGTTTCAACGATATGGTGAATATTTAATCGCTTAAACATTTTTTTTTAAATATTATCGGTTCCTAATTAAATAACATTATGATGAATTTTCCTTAAAATGTTAATTAGTACTCCAATAGGTGGGCATCGATTATCAAAAGGACAATATATATATATATATATATATATATATATATATATATATATATATATATATAGTCACCCTTCATTTACATTTATATTCATTTTGGTAATATTTTTTTTTTCACTGTGGTCGGCTATCTTGACTTAATTTAAATATTATTTGGCCCGTCAACCACACTCTTAACGTGTGTCGTATTATTTCCTAATTATGAGTGTCAACTCATCATCCTATTTACTATACAAAATAATAGGGAAAATACTTACAGATGAAGAAATAATAGGGCTCCGACCACCATATCAAACGAATTTGTAGATAAAATATGAAGAGGAAAGTATTCATTTTAGCATAAAAAATATAATTATATATTTAAATTACCATAACATATAATAGTATGTCATTTTCTATCACCAAATATAATAGTATGTCACTTTCTACCACCATTTTTGTCAAAGTCAACTTGATGATTGGACAATTAATATATTTTATTAATTAGTCAATTGTGAATTTTATAAAGTCATTAATTATTGTATAATTTTTCATCAATTTTCCACGTGTAGTAATTTCAATTGACTCATGAATTATTATTTAATTTTTTTTAAATATATCCACGTGTAATTTCAATTGCAACAATTAATTGGGTTGTGACTATTACACCAAATTTTTTGTTTTGTTTTGTTCTCATTATTCATTATTGTCTTCATTGAATTTGGCCATGCATGTCAATTAATTCGATTGATGACAGTGCACCAATTTTTTTGTTTTTTCCTTCTCATTATTAAGTGTGAATTCACTTTATACTGTGAAATCACATGTAATTTTCCTCCGTTTGTTCTTCAATATAGGTTGATAATTTCAGTAGGAAATTATCAGACAACATTTTGAAGAACAAAACATTCGAGTATTTTTTCCGACATTTTGGCTCTTGGAAGAGTGGAAAAATTATTGTTGAAATAAGAAATGTATGTTTACTAGTTAATAATCCTCATTTAACCCTATTTTTTGAGAAATTAGGTTTAATTTGTTTTCATATATGCTTGAATTGATGTTTGGAATGGTTAAACGTGTTTAATTTTGCATTTGATAGGGTTAATTTGTTTGAATATATGCTTGAATTTATGTTTGAAACGGTTAAACGGGAAAAAACGACGTTTGGAATGCAATAAATTTTGATTTTATAGTGATTGTATAGAATAATCACGTTTAACACTGTAATGATAGTGTTAAACGTGAATAAATTGAAAATTCACGAGTAACCCTATAATTGAAGTGTTTTGAGATAGAGGGGTATTTTGGTCAAAAGGTTGACTTTGACCGGGACTCATGACTCCCGGTCAACGGTATGTCGTTGGTGACGACTCGATAAAAAAATATGATGAAAAGAAACGGGATAGAAAATGAATCGAAAATTCACGGTTGGGATTTTTTCCCCACGATGGGGAAAAAATCCCCATCGCCTCCCGGCAGCTGCCGAGAAATCTCGACAGCGGGGGCACCCGTGATCGGCAGCTGTCGATAACGGGTGCCCTTCGCCGTCGAGTTTTCTCGGCAGCTGCCGGGAGCCCCGGCCCCCGCTGCCGAGTTTTCTCGGCAGCTGCCGATAACGGGTGTCTCCGCTGCCGAGATTTCTTGGCAGCTGCCGATCACGGGTGCCCCCACTGTCGAGATTTCTCGACCAGACGGGACAACACGTGATTTTTTCTAAATTCACGTGTAACCCTATAGTTTAAGGGCTACACGTGAATTTCACGTGTAGCCCTATAATTATAGGGCTACACATGAATTTTGAAACAAATCACGTGTAGCCTTGAAAAATTCACGTGTAGCCCCGTGTGGTCGAGTTTTCTCGGCAGCTCCCGTCGGCCGTCTCCCGTCGGGCGCGCAGCATGCTCCCGTCACCTATCTCCCGTCGGGCGCGCGCTCCTGTCACCCGGCTCCCGTCGGGTGCGTGCTCCCGACACCTGTCTCCCGTCGGGCGTGCGCTCCCGTCACCCGTCTCCCGTCGGGCGCGTGCTCCCGTCACCCGTCACGCGCGCCCTAGTACCGCACCTCGTTTTTTAAAATCCCATTTAAAAAATTTAATAATTAAAATTGGACAATTAAATATCATATTTCATTATTTTCCCTTTAAGATATTTATTTAATCTCCGTTTAATAATCCACACGTACTAAAAATAATTTCTTAATCCGTCTTGCATAATATATACATGATTTCAATTTAAAAATTAATAATCCCAATTTCAAAATTTAAGTAACATAATATCGGTCTCGAACTTACATTTTTATACTAATTTTTTTAATATCCGTTTATTAATCAACACTTACTTTTGAAATAATTTCCTAATATTTTATAAATATTATGTACATATGACTGAAAATAATTCTCTTTAATAATCCTCATTCCATAATTATAACAACATAGTTTCCCCGACCCGGTGGGATTTTTTTTTCCATTTTTTTTGGTCTCCTTTCAATATTCAACTCTTCACTCCGTAATTATTTTCTCAAAAATCTCATGATGTAAAAATTTAATAATTATAATTGGACCATTAAATATCATATTTCATTATTTCCCCTTGAATAAATTTATTTAATCTCCGTTTAATAATCCGCACGTACTAAAAATAATTTCTTGGTCCGTCTTGCATAGTAGATACATACTTTCAATTAACAATTTAATAATCCCAATTTCATAATTAAAGTACCATAATATCGTCATCGAACTTAAATATTTGTACTACTTTTTTTAATGTCCTTTTATTAATGAACACTTAATTTTGAAATTTGTTCATAATCCGGAGCAAATATTATATACATCCTAGAAAATATTTGTTCTTTAATAATCTCCATTTCATAATTATAACAACATAGTTTCCTCGACCCGTCACGAATAAATTTTTCTCCAATTTTTTCGATCTCGATTCAATATTGAACTCTCCATTCCAATTTTTTAGTTTCTAGGTTAAACCAACATTAGTTGTTCATAACACTGAGTCATGACTTACATAATTAATTATTGTTGGTGTTTAGAATCGGCTATAGTTGTTGTTTTATTTTATTTGTTACCAGTTACGTGTTGCCTATTACGTGTTTCATGTTTCTCACCAAATTTTGTTAAATTTTTATGCAGCAACAAAGAAAAATGACTATTGAAGTTATTGTATGGTACGGTGGCTACTGGGAAGGTTTAGAATACATCAACGGTTTTGAAGATGTCATTCACCTTAAGGAACGGACCCTATTTGATTTAATGGTTTCCATTCATGCAGTTGTGGGTGCCGATATGACGCAGTGGGGTTATACGATTCACTCGCTGCTCGATTCTGCCGGAAGACTGAGGAAGATAAAAATAAAAAATACAGAAGTTTTGCAGCGAATTTTGGCACAAATCAATGGGGCTCTTGTTGTTTTTGTTACTTTGACGAGGTTGAATGTTGGAGGTTCAGGTGTTGTCGTGTCCCCTGAGTCGGGAAATACACTCCCTAGTGTTGGATCGTCTTATTCTGACGTTCCAGAACACCGTGTCACCCCAGATGAGTACAGTCAACCCAGTTGGGAAATTAGTCCATCGTTTTCTTCAACCGAAACGGATCCACCTTCATATGTCTATACCGACCACGGTCCCTATTTTGCTTCGGTTCCCCTTGAACTCCAATCCGACCCGGGTTTTCACGCAAGATGGGGAATCCCCACTGAAAGTGACACTACTCATTTTGCCAGTTCATCCGGAATGCAGTGGGATCCTTCACCGCCGGAGCATGATCGAAATGACTTTGGTGGCAGACTCGATCTTAATATGGACCTAGACAGTGAGGGACATGAAGCTGTACAACCATGTGAACAGTTTGCTGAAACAACATGTGTAGGTGCATCCGATCATGAAGACGATGGTGAAAGTGGTAATCGTGCTCCCTTCAGTATATATTACAAATTTTGGTCTTTGTTAATGTAATGTTTCATTATTTTTGATTATCTCTATATGTATATAGGTTCGGACGATCAAGGCGATGATTTTGAATTCACTACTGATCAGGAGAATGCCGTGGATGCTGAGCAACGAGAGGAGTATGAGGAATTCTGTTCGTATATATTGCGACCGGAGTGGTCTATCCCCCATATGTGGGAGACCGAGCTACCCACGACCGAACAATTAGAAACCGATGAACAGGTCACGTACGTGCTGCAAAAAGGCTCCACCTTCTGCAGCAAGGAGGAGCTGCAGACTACTGTTGGGATGCACCATCTGGAAAACAAAGTACAGTATCGTATGGGTCATTCCGATACCAAAAGATGGTCTTGCAGCACAGTTGTGCGTCGGATCTAAACCGTAGGTCTCCACTGCGTATTCCTTCTAAATTGGTCGGTGCATATTTCGCCGACACACTTCGCAAGGAAAAATCGACCATCGGGCTGAAAGGGATCATTGATGAAATGAACCGGCGGCATGGGTTGACACTAAGTTATAAGTCAGCTTTGAAGGCGAAACGCCATGCCATGTTCCTCGCCTACGGTGATCCGAAAAAATCCTTTTGGAACTTGCCATCCTACTTGCAGGTGTTGAAGGACATCAATCCTGGTTCTTATACAGCCTTGAAAACCGACGACAGTGGAAAATTCAAATACGTGTTCTACGCCCTAGCGGCCTCAATAATGGGATTTGTTTCATATGCCCTGCCGGTAATTGTGGTGGACGGATGTCACTTAAAGGGTTTGTATAAGGGAATCGGATTTGTGGCTGTTACTCAAGACGGAAATGATCAAATATTTCATCTTGCAATCGGCATTGGAAACATTGAAAATGATGAATCATGGACATGGTTTCTACAAAATGTCCGTGCGGCTTTCGGATGCCCAGATCAGCTCCTTATTGTGTCCGATCAACACCGGAGCATTGAAAATGCCATCAACATTGCCTACCCAGAGGCGACTCATGGGCTGTGTTGCTTTCATTTACAGCAAAATTTGGCCAGGTGTGGAGCACACCTAGTGGGACTTTTCAAGAGAGCTGCCTATTGTTATGATCGCGACGAGTTCGATAGGTACGTTAGAAACCAATTCACTCGCAAAGTAAATTTAGATTTTGAATAGTCCACCTATAAAAATTGACCACATCTTTTGACTTGTTTTTTCAGGTACATGAACAATTTGAACGCATCGGAGGTTCAGGGTGCGATAAACTCATTAAACAGAGCGGGGCAGAACAGATGGTCGCGCGTGCATTGTCCGGTTCGTCGGTTTAACTTCATGACGTCAAATGCTGCGGAGACGTGGAATGCTCGCCTTCTTTGGGTGCGGAGGCTTCCCGTTTGTTCATTTTTAGAGGGGGCCTGAAAGATAATTGAGAAGTGGTTTTATGAAAGAAGCACGGCGGCTGAAGATAGAGAAGAATTCCTGACGAAGGCGGTGTACGATCGAGTCATCGAATACTTAAAGCTTGGCCGACATATGATTGTCGATAAGCTTGGACGGCACAAATTCAAGGTCATGGATCATTCGAGGATTTTCATCGTTGACTTGAACTCAAAAATGTGCACATGTAACGTTTTCCAGAACGACCTGATACCATGCTCGCATGCCTGTGCCGCCATAAGGTATGTAATTCAGGTGACAATATGGTTTTGCTTCTTTTATTTATTTCAATTAGAAATTATCTTACATCACTAAACGTACAAAACAATGCTTTGGCTGTAGTGTGGGGAACCAATCAGTTACTGAATACGTTTCTCCGTACTACACGACGGCGTCGTTAAGGGGAATGTGGTCTGGTGTCGTCACCCCTATGCCCGACCCGAACGAGTGGAATGTGTGCGAGGAAGTTCGTAATGTACTTTGTCGGGCACCTGACAAACCAAGACAAGCTGGTCGCCCCAAGGGTAAACGAATTCCTTCAACAAGTGAGTTTTCAGGCCGAAGGAGGGGAACAGGGCCATGTGGTCTTTGTGGCGGTTCCGGTCATAACATAAGTAGATGCCCCGAACATGTTGCGCGAATATCCGAAGACCAGCCCCATGAGGGAGTCGGTGATGATAATCAGACAACAGGGCAGCCACAAGTGAGGACGAGAAGACGCAAGAAATGCAGTTTGTGTCGTTCAGAAGATCATACTAGAAGAAAGTGTCCTCTCTATTAGCAAGGCAATCCTGAGGAGTAAGATGGCCAATATGTGTATAGTATGCCCACACATTCATCGTGATGCAAATCTGACCCCTGTGTTTTGTACCCTGGTGTCCTTGTTTCAATATGTGGATGTAAAAGGTTTGATCACTTGTAGTTTTCGTAGACAAATAGTTTGAATCTGTAAGTCAGGTGAATATGGATTACGAACACAGGACTGAGATTTTTTTTCATGCTCTCTGGAGTTTGACCGTCTTTTTTCGTGTGCTTATGTATTGATTTGAATGTGTTAGTTGCCTTTTTTTGGTGATTTTTCAGATCATTTCATTCATCTCTGGATTTTGAACGATTTTACTATAAAAGTTTATGTATTGATTTGAATATGTTAGACACACTTTTTTGGTGATTGTTAAGATTATTTGCTTTCGGGACGATCACTATCAATTTTTTACCCACAAAAAAATATGTCCACAACGAAATAAAGCATGCAAACACTAATACATTGAAACTGACCCTAGAAAAGGAAATCAAACAAACCTAGTATGCTCTGGAACACTACGTCGACGAGAAAAAGTCGCGAGCAACCGTGTCCCCATCGGTACTCAATCTATAGATATCGAAGCCCATCCTTCGTCGAATCTTGTTTATACCCTCGTTCAAATAGGGTTTAGGCCAAATACGAGTTAGACAACACTCGATGGACATGAGGGCATATATGGCGCAAGAACTGTTGTCCGTCTGTACATAACATTTGGCCTCTTCTCCTGTGTACAAGTCATACTCCAGGGGCATGGGAAACTCACGTAAGCCCTGTTCTCGTCTTCGATCATTGAAGGATGCGTACTCAAATAGAGCTGGGAGAACACGTCTCAGTGGTAGTGTCTGTACCAGCCGACGTTCCTCCTTCGTATGGTCGTACGTGTGCCTCATGCTATCATATATGATGACACGTCCACAGTAAAACTGAATCTCAACGGCCACCCAATGCTGGTTCATATTGATCACTGTAAGGACCTGCACCCCAGATATTATTAGTAGGGATTTTAGCACATAATTTCTCGACGTATTGAATGAGAACCTTTTTAGTACGAGTATAGTAATAAATTATGTTCACACTATCCACGTAACTCCACCATGGTCTGATGCGGTGCCACCCAGACATGTGACCTCGTAGGTAGGGCATTAATAGCTCTAAAGATGCAGCTGAGAAGGTCTCCCTTTTCGGCGTGATGTTGTCCCTAATATGCTCGGGCTCGCCGGCGTACGCCTCAGCATAAATGGCCTTACATTTTTTCTGATCCGAAATTTACAAATAATGGTTAGTACGTTTAGTTCGAGCTCGACCCGTTAAGAGTAATAGTAGGAGAAAGATCATTACAAAAAAATGTGTATCCACTATCTGAATCCTGCCAGCCCACTTTTCATCGCGTTTCACATTGACGAACTTCGTACTAGACTGAAGGATGCCGAGGTATGCATCAATCGGCTGTGTAGACAAGGACCAACCATTACGATAGACTCCATTTCAATCAGACGTGAGTTATAACAATGTGAACTGGCGGCGATGTAAAAGATTTTGTAATAACAATACGAACCTCAAAGTCGACGTCCACATCCGGGGCCACGAATTTACTGAAAAATTCCGGGTTCTCGGTGCAGCCGGACCCCACATTCAGCCTGAAATATGAACATGCACATTAGTATGTCATTCATTAGCAATAAGATATTATCGAGTGACGAAATAAGAAAGGGGACAAACTCTTCGGCATTTTTTCCGCTGGCCATGTATCGCTCGAACTCCTCCTCCTTTGCCTTCTTTCTTGGTCGTCTTTCATTCTTTATAAACGGGCTGAGGACATATTTACTTGGACCTCTCAGCTTAACACCATGGATGCCGGCACTTGTACTAGGCAAAATATTTGAAGAGCTGGCAGCCTCTGACCCATCATCCTCATTTCCGGCAGTCGGTGTGGTTTCCAAAAGGGTCATTCCTGCTGTAGAAGTCCCCAAATCAAAATGAATCGGGGATATGTGTCCCTCGGGGTGGATCTTGTCTGAAGGTACGACGGGAGTCGCAGCAGTGGGTACGTCGCCATGTGGAGGATAGAAAGACGCATGCCATCCGGATGTAGGTTGAGAAGGGTAATACTGCTCGTCCGGTGGGTAGAACTGCTCGTGGTAGGAGGGTCGATTGTTGTAGTACTCCGAGATCCCATACTGGATCATGTTTGGAATCTCCAGCTCCAAACGCTCATACTCCTCACGTCTTCGCTCATCCACCTCATTGATCCTACCATCGACGTATGATCGAAGCTCAGAGAACTGGTCACCGACATACCCTCGTAATCCCGTCAGGCCTGCATTCATTGATTCGAAGCCTGTGCTGAACATGTTCCGGAGCTCGTCAAACATCGCACCAACAGCAGGTGCAGAAGAATCTCCATAACCGGTGTGTGAGGGACCTGCCTCGTCGACGATAGGGGTGGTCTGGAGGGGATACGATGGCGACTGAAAACCACCGAAGTCATGAAACTGCTAGTGATATGGGGGACAACTCTCGGTCGGACGGGGAGGTATGCCGTAATCACTCTGCAGCGGAATGTCGTGCAGGTCCAGAGAGACAGGGACATCAACATAAGCCGGTGCGAGATCCTCCTCCTCCTCCTCCTGTACCCCCAATCCGTCGTCGGACGGCACGTGTGGCTGCCCACGTCGTCGAGTACTCTCGCCTGCAGTCAATGTGGGCCGGCGGGACCGCGTAGTCCTCGATGCCTGGGGGGCTGCAGTATGCCTTCAGACAAGATGGCGGTGGGCCTTCGTGGGCGACCCGTCTTGACTGGGTCGGCATCTGGACACCGTCTGCGAGATCCTGATCCTGGTATTACAAGTACGGTTGGCTCCTCTCACGACGCTCAACCCGAAGGTTCTCATGACACTCGAGACCCTGCAGTAGAGATAGTCACAATTCAATTTGTGAGTAAGAGAAATATAAATGCATGTAATCAATTAGAAACTTTGCATTTAAGTAAAGGTGGTCTGAACAAACCTCATGATCAAGCTCCCTCGACACGTCCTCTTCTGGCCTTTTCGTCGACCACCTCAGAAGCCTCGGTAATACCTTGTGAGACTTCGAAAGCTGTTTCTCGGCATATACACTGGTGTATGGAATCGCCTCAAAAGCCCATATCTGAAAAGATCGAAGAACGTTCAAAGTTAATTGTCAAGTTCAATTATTGAATCAAAATATGAAACAAGACCAAATTATGATGTTAACACTAACCATTAGGGCTAACGAGAATCCATAGAAGTGGTACGAGGGGGGCCTGGATGCAGTTGACGGGGGCAGCAAAGCTGGTAGTTGATTGATTTTGCCGAGAAGATGAAGATAAGAAATCTTACCCCAGGGAAAGCTCTCCCACCGATCCTCATCCTCGACCAAATCCCAAACCCAAGGGTCAATTGAAGTGGTGAGTGGGTCAACTCCAAGCAAAACTGTGTAGAGGAGGATAATCTTAGCAATCTTCATCGTGTCATCAGCACGTGCTACGAACTCCTCCGCTCTAAACCGCTTAAGAAGATCCGCCATAGATATTCTATCCTCGCCTTCAAAAATTCGATAAAACACGCCATCCAACTGCTGCGGCCTCGACAGAACAATCGGCCTAAATGCAGAGTCGCCAAACCGTAATCCCGTCACCAGGGCAAACTCAGTCCTACAAAATCGACAAAGCCGACGGTCTCCACCAATGTGAAACCACACCTCATCCGTCGGAGTATCGGGCCTACGCACCTCACGTGATATAAGGGCGTGTAAAAAGCTCTTGCAACTGTCATTCTCAGTTGCCCAGCGCAGAAAATGGCCGAAGCAGCTCGCCTGAAAATCGGTCACACAATCGTCTTGAGTTTTTTGGAGGATTTGTCTTATGTATCCTAGTACTCGGACACGTGTGTACGAGTTAATGTATGCCAGCGTCGTCTGATACTTCGGACGCACCCAATCGACCTGAAAAGAAGAAAAGAACTGTTGGTCACATTAATTCATACATTAATATACAAAATGAAATGACATATGTGAATTAATATGATACGATGTTTCATGAAAAATAAAGATATGAAACTTATAAAGGTTGGATTTTTGCTTGACCAAATTAGTAGAGCTGGATAAAACGTAGATTTATAAATTACATTGAAAAAATGCTAACCGACCATTATAATAAATTTAAAAAGTTTAAATGATCCAGTCAACTACGGAAACAATTAAATTGGGATAAAAAAACGAGTAATCCAAATTATGTTCGTATTATGCAAGACGGATGAATAAATTATTTTTATTACGTGCTGATTGTTAAACCGATAATAAAAAAAATCATTAAAGGGGAAATAATTCAATATGATATGTAATTGTCCAATTATAATTATTAAATTTTTTCATCATGAGATTTTCGAGAAAATAATTAATGAGTGAAGAGTTGAATATTGAAAGGAGACCAAAAAAATGGGAAAAAAAAATCGTAACGGGTCGAGGAAACTATGTTGTTATAATTATGGAATGGGGATTATTAAAGAGGATTATTTTCAGTCATATGTACATAATATTTATAAAATATTAAGAAATTATTTCAAAAGTAAGTGTTGATTAATAAACGGATATTAAAAAAATTAGTACAAAAATGTAAGTTCGATTACGATATTATGTTACTTTAATTTTGAACTTGGGATTATTAATTTTTAAATTGAAATTATGTATCTACTATGCAAGACGGATTAAGAAATTATTTTTAGTACGTGCGGATTATTAGACGGAGATTAAATAAATTTATTAAACGGGAAATAATGAAATATGATATTTAATTGTCCAATTATAATTATTAAATTTTTAAAATGGAATTTTCAAAAAAACATTTAATGAGTGAAGAGTTAAATATTGAAAGGAGACCAAAAAAAATGAAAAAAAATATCGTAACGGGTCGAGGAAACTATGTTGTTATACTTATGGAATGAAGATTATTAAAGAGGATTATTTTCAGTCATATGTACATAATATTTATAAAATATTAGGAAATTATTTCAAAAGTAAGTGTTGATTAATAAACGGATATTAAAAAAATTAGTACAAAAATTTAAGTTCGATTACGATATTATGTTACTTTAATTCTGAAATTGGGATTATTAATTTTAAAATTGAAATTACGTATATATTATGCAAGCCGGATTAAGAAATTATTTTTAGTACGTGCGGATTATTAAACGGAGATTAAATAAATTTATTAAAGGGGAAATAATGAAATATGATATTTAATTATCCAATTTTAATTATTAAATTTTTTAAACGTGATTTTAAAAAACGAGGCGCGGTACTGGGGCGCGCGCGACGGGTGACGGGAGCACGTGCCCGACGGGAGACAGGTGCCGGGAGCAGGCCCGCCCGACGGGAGACGGGTGACGGGAGCGCACGCCCGACGGGAGACAGGTGCCGGGAGCACGCACCCAACGGGAGCTGGGTGACGGGAGCACGCGCCCGACGGGAGGCAGGTGACGGGAGCATGTGCGCCCGACGGGAGACGGCTGACGGGAGCTGCCGAGAAAACTCGATCAGACGGGGCTACACGTGATTTTTTTCAAAATTAATGTGTAGCCCTATAATTATAGGGCTACACGTGAAACGTGAAATTCACGTGTAGCCCTATAATTATAGGTCTACACGTGAATTTTGAAAAAAATACGTGTTGCCCCGTCTGGTCGAGTTTTCTCGGCAGTTGCCGAGCACGCCCGTCCCCGCTGCCGAGAAAACTCGGCAGCTCCCGTCAGCCGTCTCCCGTCGGGCGCGCATGCTCCCGTCACCTGCCTCCCGTCGGGAGACGACGGGGATTTTTGCTCCCGTCGCGGGGAACGCGCAACGACCTTTTTTTTTCGATTCGTTTTCTATCCAAATCTCGTTTTTTTTTCATCATACTTTATCATCGGGTTTTTGCCAACGAGATCGTGGGTCCCGGTCAAAGTCAACCCTTTCACCTAATTACCAAAGTACCCCTAAATCTTAAAACACTTAAATTATTGGGAAAAAAATTCCCATTTTTTTTTACAGTCTTTTTACTGAATTATTCCCTATAATTACAGTGTTAATCTTGAATTATTAATTATAATTACACGTGATTAAACATGCATATTTTCGATTAAACGTGATTATTTTCGATTATGGCCATTTAACCCTTTCAAACATCAATTCAAGCACATATTCAAACAAATTAACCCTATCAAATTCAAATTTAAACCCAATTAACCATTCCAAACATGAATTCAAGCATATATGAAAAGAAATTAAACCTAATCCCCAAATAATTTAGGGTTCAATTGGAATTCAAATTCACGTTTAACCCTCCGTTTCTTCAACTAATATTCAACAAATTCGAAGGATTAAGACATATTTCCAACAAATTCAACAAAATTTCAACAAATTCTCAACAAATTTGACCAAATTCGAAACTTAATGGCAAGAATTTTCTGAAAAAACGAGGGATAAATCACTAACCTCTCCTCCTTGGTTTGACATCTTCGTCTTACACGTGAATTTTCACCAAAAAATTTAAACTTTACACGTGAATTTGAGCTCAAATTTTGAGCTCAAAAATGGGGGAAAAAACTGGTGAGGAGCGGCTGTTCTTTCGTGAGTGAGAGAAGGAGAGAGAAAGTGAGAGCAAGGGTTTGGGGGGTGGGGTAGGTTAGGTGAGAGAAAGTGTGTCATATTTGACTATTTTTTATTCCTTTGACCAAATTATTGGGTAATAATTTTGAATTCAAAGTCAATAAAAAATGGTGGTATTTTTGGCCACATTTTTAAATTTGATGGTATAAACTATCTCACTTTTATTTTTAATGGTAAAAAAAGATCATTTTTATTTTTGGTGCTATTTTGGGTGATATTTAATAGTAATTGTGGTAAATTGGGTTGCTATCCCAAATATGAAAACAATATATAAGATAATACACTAATAAATTTTATGAAACTAAATAAAAGAAAATTAAAGAAACCTAAATTTCTTAAAACAAAAATTTAAATCAATCAATGAGATGGATCAGGAATAAATTCTTACATAATTTATTAATGTTTGGTGATTGATAAGATGTATACATATTTTTATTGTAATGATTTTTATTTTTTTTACTTATATAACTTTTAGTTAGAGGAATATAGTCCTCTTTAGTTTCTTTAGTTATTTTTCTTTGAAGTAAACGGAAAATCATCTTATAATTATGTTTAACATTTTGTTTAAGAAAATAATTTGGTTTAGTGGTTACACTAATATAGGCATCTCCAAGAATATACGAAAAATTACAGTAATTTTTGAATTATTTTTATGTAAAAAAGATCATCGAATTCCAACCGTATGGATTATTATTCACACTAAAAATGCATACTTTTATAATATTTCATTAAAATAAAAGAAAAGGGTTTTAACGTAAGTTTGAATTGGCTTCTATTGAATCCAATAATAATTGAGATGATTTACTATGATGATTTAATATTACTTAAATAAAAAATCTAAAATATAAAGAATTCAACATACCTATTGAAATGCTCTAACAGTCTTATAATTTGTCTATATATTCAAACAATTTCGGATGGAACTTTATTAAGTTCTGTTTGTGTAAAATATGGGATGATGAGTTGGCTGTCTAAATTTGATAGGAAAGATTTCAATCGACTACAATTTAATTAAATTTAGCCTCAACTCGAGAGTGTGTCTTAAATCTAGTTACGTGAGGAATATATATTTTATTTTGTGATAATAATATAATAATAGTAATAATAATATATTCCCATCGTGAGAAGGTTGTAAGTGGCTAACAGGACTGGAAGCCGGCCGGACTAAACAAAATATAATAGAAAAAGTAGATAGAAACCCAATTAATATTATTTTAATTTCAATAATGTCAATTACTGTTAGAAAACGAGTAGAAGTGGGGCCCTTTTATCCATATCTTTCATATCTTTCTGTCTATAGACATAAAAAGGAAGTAATACAAACTATCAATCTTTCCTATAATGTCTGTTAAATCTACAATCCTACTTACCTATCTATTATATATATATATATATATATAAATATATATATATATATATATATATTAAAATTTTAATATATTTATTAATTTTATTTTTTATATAACAAAAAAATAAAATAATTACACATTATTAATAGACATATTAAAAATTATCTATGGTGGATATTTGCATAACAATTAATTGTGGGTGGTAAAATTAATTTTTCAAGTAAATTAAATGTGTTCTTATTTTATGTGGAATGTAAAGTGTGACTATCTTATGGGAGTATTATTCTGCAATAAACAAAATCAAATAAATATTGTGAAAGTAGTAAATAGTTATTTTTGGGATGATTTTGCTATATGCACACATATTTATAACTCAGAATGGAATACAATACAAACAAAAAGTGAAATGAAAAACTTTGACGAAATAATTTAATAGATAGAGATGTACAGTGCAATAATGAGAGGCGACAAACATAGGAAACATTTAATTAATATCCAAGGAACCAATACAAGCTCACCATACCATTGGTCACTCATCTCAAACATGAGAAACAACATAGGACTAATTATAATAACCAGAATTACAGTAAAACAAAGGTCTTGAAACAACCACCAATTAAATAGGACATTTTTACTACACTATACAATTTTCTTATTTTCACACCGTAATTTTGATGAATAGTTCCAAATAGCTCTTGTTCACGCATGAAAGAGAGCAAAAAACATTAATATGATCGATGCATTTGGTATGTTATACAACACAATGATAAGGCAAGAAACCCATCGTGCCTTGGAATTGGATTACCCATCGGAAGCATATGCGCTGACGGGTGAACTGGAGGCGGTGGAGCCATCGGCTGCGCCGCCACCATCGCCGCCGCCACGGATCATGGAAAGTGCTTCTCCTGCTTTGGAGGCGACATGGGATACGGTTTCAGCGACGCTCTCCAATATCTGAGCTTTGATGCGGCCCCTCTTCGGCGGAAGGACGGCGGCGCTGTGTTTTCTTGGTGGCTTTAAAGGGTAAGTTGCCATCAATTCTCTGATCTGCTGAGAAGGAAGAACACACCAAGAAACAGTGTAAAAACAGAGGAAGAGAATTCAACATAAAACACAACTATATTTTTTTTTTTTGAGAGAGAGAGAGAGACCAAATAATGGGAGATGAGTGAGAAATAATGAATGAATGTTGAGATTGGAATGAATGAGGGCTTTTGGTGTATGTATATATGATCAAGTAAAGTGTAGTGTTCAGTGTATGTATTATTGTATTTTTTATATACTAAGTACAAGAGCAGATTTTGTTTTCACAAGAGTGTACATAAGTACACTTTTTAAAAAAGTAGAAGCTTTCAATTAGATTTGTCTTGATTTGCCTCATTTGCCTACTTTTGTCTTTATTGATTTATACTATTTTAGTTTTCAAATTCTAATTTGATTTGTTTCTATTCTGCCTACATTTGATAATGATTTACAGTTTATATTTTTCAAATTTCCTGAGCTAGGTTGAATCTTAAATCTTCTTTTGTGTTTCCTTGTAATGGTTTAAATTTTAATTCATGTATACTTTCGTTTATTATGGAGTAATTGTATTATTTGGTGTAAATTTATTTAGTATTGTAGATACTGATCTTAAATCTTTTTATACTTAATACTCCATTCTAAATATATTTTCGTTGATACTTATCTATTCAGGGTTTTATCATCATTTCATTTATAGTTGCATTTCAATGATTTAACTTTATAAACATATTTAAAAATATTCAAAGAAATTTACAGAACTGAAGTATACGTATGTAAATTTATTCGACAATTTGTTTTTTTTTTTTTTTTCCTGAAATGTGTTTAAAGTTGTGGTTGATAGGTATTATTATTTTATTGCATTTAATATATTTAGAGTAAATGAGTCAAATTTTGTTATTTTTCAAACTTTTAAGTGATGAGTGACATAGGCAAGCAAGTTGAAAATACATAAAAGCAGAAATAGAATACTCAAAACACAAATATTCCATTTGAAGAACTATAGAACACATCTTTTTTCATTCCTCAATGTCATAGCTTGCAAATTAGCGTTGACTTTGATTTCCTTTTATACACTTTTTTACAACATACCAAAATTTAGGTTCACTAGTAATCAGGAAACAAAAAAACGAAGAGAAACACAAAGACAAATAATTTCAGTAAACAAAAAAAAGCAGTAAATGTCCATAAACAAGCAGAATATATTAATAGCAATATACTGCAACTGATAAACATTTATCTATAAATTACTTCAAATGCAACTTATAAGTATTTCTAGACAATTACATATATTTCTTTTGCAATTTAACGAGTTGTTTGTAAACGCTCAAATGCAAATTTGATTTTTGGGCCTAATTAAAAATAAGAAAGCGGAGTCCAAAAAGAATAGCCCATGGGCCCAATCTCGCATATAAAATGGGTGTTAGCCCAGCTTTTCGGAGGGAAATCAAGCACTGTGAGAAATGCTTGAGAATTTTCGACAATGGCGAACAAGCTCGTCACCCAAATGGGTCTCCCTAAATCAATAACCAACGTCTTTACTGCTCGTAATATCATCACCGCCAAGGTAACTCATCTAGTATTTAACTGCAACTTGAAGATTGAAGAGTTCTTCTATTTATTGATATTATATGTTACTGGAAAATAATATTTAATATGAACTGATTTGTAAAATCAATCGGACATCCACATGAAAGTATGAACAATGTTGTGTCGTTTAATTTAAATATTCAAACTAGGCAGGAGATACCGTTATTGATTAATTGTGTCATTTTAGGGAGTACAAATTTTGTGGCTTGCTTTAGTTGTTTAATACAGTTTTTAAAAGTATTAAACTAAATAGTGTTATTTGAAGTGTTGATTCTTAAAATTTATTTGCTTCTAGGATGCGTTATCGCTAAGTGAATTCGAGTTGATGGAATTGTTGGATGTTGGTTTGGAAGAGGTAAAGCTGGCAGTGGCACACATCAGTGAACTTTCATGTCCACCCTATCAAACGGTAAACTTATGGATGAAGACTTTGGATTTTGTTTTGATAATTTGTTCAGTCTGCTTCAGATGTAGTCTGTGGTATCCATCTTCTTGCTGATCATTTTTTGGACTGTGGTACTAGGCTATGTCACTGCTGGAGCAACGAAGCCAGAATGAGTATCTAGCAGGCCATCTTCCCACACGTTTAAAAGGACTTGATGCAGCATTGTGTGGTGGAGTACCATTTGGCGTTGTGACAGAGTTGGTTGGTCCTGCAGGAATTGGCAAAACACAGGTATCTTTACAAAATATATCCAAATGTATTAGCAATAGGTCTTCATGGTTGAGTTGTAATTGGAGCTCGTTTTCTTTCATTATGTTAGTTTTGTATTGTTTTGTATGAGTTTTCTTTAGATGGAGTTATTAGGCCAAACCCTGAAAGTGCTATACAAGAAATATAATTATGTCTAAAATGTTATCTTCTTGGGTTTGCAAGAAACTGAACTTCAGTTTTTTTTTGGTCATTGTATCTGGAAACTATTATTCTGTTCTCTGACAAAATCTAGTATTCCCTCACATACTAAAGTTTCTAATGTTTATTTAAGAAGTGATTTCTTCTTTCAAGTGACCAACTAAGTGTAGCCATGGCAGATCATGTGGAAACAATATATAAATCTGTTCTTCTGTCCTGAATTTATTTTGGAGGTGCTGACTTCTAAAAGTCGTACTGGTACTTCCTCTAGTTTGTGAGGGTAACTTTCAGATTTTCCGCTAATATTGTCTAATTCTGTTTGAATTTTTAGTTCTGCCTGAAGCTTGCTTTACTTGCGTCCTTGCCTACTTCTCATGGAGGCTTAGGTGGTCGTGTAATATATATTGATGTGGAATCCAAATTTAGTTCAAGAAGGTACTTTTCTATCCAAATGTGATACAAAATCACCACTTTAACTGCTCAAACTTCAAAGCTGCTATGCTTGCCTTTAGGATGATAGGGATGGGGCTTAGTAGTTTCCCACAAATATTCAACATGGAAGGCATGGCTCAAGAGGTATGCAATTTATAATGAGCATTGGTTTTGCCTTGTGACTTCTTCATGCTATGATGAGTGGGATGTATGTGAGATGTTATTGTTGATCTTACCCATATAAATGTGCAAGATAGAAGAACAGGAAGGCAAAAGTGTTAGATGTCTCTATTTATAAATCTGATTGTGTGGTTTCTTGTTAGTTTGTCTTCTACGATCAAAATTCAAGAGAAAAAGGGTTATGCAGGTATAATGCATTGGCAATGAGCAAGTAACAAAAATCGGGAAATGGCTGCGTGTGAAATTGCAGCTACTCCAAAAGTATACATTCTCCATGGAATATCCGACATTTTCTTTCTTTCTTTCTTTCCCCTCCCCACCCCCCACCCCTGCATATAAGGAATAAAGATCTTACCCAATTGGACATTTGGTACAGTTTCAATTTATGCCTTTTAGATTTCCTGCCTTTCATTTTTTCAAATTTTGATGAATAAAGATCTTACCCAATTGGAAATTTGGTACAGTTTCAATTTATGCCTTTAAGATTTCCTGCCTTTCATTTTTTCAAATTTTGATTTGGTACCTTTTATCTATAGAATGATTGGTATGCTGGACTGGAGAGGGAAGGGAATGGTCATTCTTATGTCCATTCCATTCCTATGATTGGTATGCTATACATTGTAAGATAAGAAATACCAACTTTGAAAAAAATACCTTTCAGGATGGTTTTGAGGGTAACTTATGCAATGATATTTGCTAGTTCCAGAATTTTTCTCTATATCATTTCCGATCGCAAAAAAATTGGGTGGCAATTGAAGATAAACTAGTTATATAATGTTGAATTTGATAGTCCACTCAAAAAATTATTCTGTGTGCTCTGATTCTACCCTCCCCCAAAACTGGACAAAGTATGTAATGTGGTACATTTTTGTCCTTGGCTTGGCTATTACATCATCAAATTGGATGTTATGTTTATCTCTGACTGTAAGGATGTTGGAGTTTTTGATAAACTTTGAATGAGGCTTAACCATTGTATGGCTTTACATATATGGCAGATGGCTGGAAGGATTCTAGTTTTGCGACCGACATCATTATCTGAATTCACTGAAAGGTAGACAAGATCCATCCATATTTTGTTCTCCTCAGTACCCACTTTATTATTCATGTGGTTTCAGTGGGAAATAAAATGCCTGAACACAGATCTTGTCAACTTGGAGAGTTCTTAAAAAGAGAAGATGACTTCATCTGAGAGTGGTAGTTGGTGGACTAAAAATGTCTAAAATAATGATGGTATATTTTATGACTGTAGTGATGAAATGCCTATGGAAAACAACAATCTCAAGGATGTAGTTCTTTATTAGTTAAAGTTTAAGGTCTATTATCCAATTCAATGGTTTTAACTTTATTTCGAAAGCCTATAATTTTGACGCTGACCGAGTACAAACTTCTGCAGCCATTTGCTTAATTTATTGTCATATGATTTTTTAATGGATTGGCTGATCCCTCCAACCAAAATTTAATGGTTAGTGAAGATCATGTCAATCACACGATGATAGTTCTATTGAATATTGATACACGAAAGCTGAATAGGGGGTTACATTCATAACATATGATGAAAAGCTGTTACAGAAAGAGCTTCCTTTTTGGCCTTTTAACTTGAATGACATTGGAGAAAATTCTCCAAATTTAGATTCAGTGATGACTGATCTCAGCTGACTGAAGGACAGCACATGGCGATAATAGTTGCTGGTTCTGCAATTATTATAGAACAAGTTAAACTGAAATCTGACTTCATTTAGTCAAACTTTACAATATCTATGCTGAACCAAGATAACATTATGATCTAAAACAGAAAATATGTGTACAGCCAAAAAACTACTTGAGGCTAATGGAGGACTCCTGTTTCTTCAACATGCTCCACATATGATTTTGTTTAAATTTCTTATTTGTTTTTCTTTCAACATTCTTCACTGTTATCTGAACTGTGATGTGTTCTAAATTATACAATCCTAAATCTTGACTTGGTGAACTATCATTTAAAAGTAATGTCACTTTTTTTATGTTCAGGATGAATTTGAAAGTCATATACATCTACATCCCTTACCTTCACTGACCCATCAGTGGATATAAGATTAGTAGTATTTGAAAAAATGGCTGTTGATATCCACTCTTGACTGGCTAGTTAGTAGAGTTTTCTGTCTGTAGTGTTAGATAGCAGTCTCAGACCTATCCTTGTTAGCGTAAGAGAAGCTGATATGAGAGGTTGAAACTAGTTTGTGTCATGAAAGGGTTATGTAGAGCTATATTGTAGTCTAAGTTGATGTATTTTAAGACCTTTTGTTCTCACTTGTGTTTCTGGCTTTTCTCTTGGCATGATTTCAGGACTGACTTATAATTGTGCTGGTGTCATTTCTTGACAGCTTGCAGCAAATAAAGGTTTCACTCCTCCAGCATCAAGTGAAGCTGCTTATAATTGACAGCATGGCAGCTCTTGCCACTGGGTGATTTACTTTCCTCTGTTATAGTGTATTTCATAGGCTTCTTCTGTCAACTGCAGTTGAAAAAAATAATCTACTGCTACTAGATTTGGGTCAAACTATATTCCTGCATATTTATACTCCCTTTGTTATAGAATTACCGTCATTGAAGGTTGCTTCACATAGATTGAAAAAGCATTTAATAGGTATAATTATGTGTATATAATGACCACATTTCCAACATTTATTAAGCATAATTAATGTATTCCTTTAAATAAAAGTCTAGTACAAAGAACTAGATAGGGGCAAAGTTGGAAACAAATCATTAGTTGTTCTTGGTAATCAAAAATCAACAATTAAATCGAAGCAATGTTAATTTAGTAAAGTGTCAGTTAAATTGTAATGGAGGAGCTGTTTCTTCTCATTTCTTTGTCTGGTTAGAAGATAGAATTTAGAACTTGGATGCTGTTGAAACCTATTAAGGTGAATTATGTTGGCTTCCCTTACATACATGATTTAAGATTGCAGTTTAAATGCAATACATTTATTTTTCACCTTATGATTCATTTTTTCTGGAAAATATTATCTCATAATTCATTTTCCCTTTAATGAAAAATGGTTTTTTTTTTTTGCAGAGAATATGGTGAGGGAACTCCTAGACTTGGTTGGCATATCTCATTTATCAAGTGAGACTTTTAAAGTTTAAATTTTCTTTTCTTTTCTGCATTTCAAAACTTATCACTTCAATTCTTATATTCAGATCACTAGCAGAATTTTACCGGATTCCTGTAGTGGTGACTAATCAAGTACGATCGCAAGGCCGTGATGAAGCTTCTCGATATTTATTCCAAGGTATTGTGTTGCTCAATCTGCTTCATCTATGTATGAATTAAATTTCACTTCAAATGAAATACTTTTTAAGATGTATTTGAAAACTACATATTTGAAATGGATGTGTTTGTATGAAGGAGTTCCAGAGTTTGACAAACTGAGTTGACAGGTTGATTATAAAATCTGTTGGTTTACTTTGTTCCAATGAAAAATAAAGAATCTTTTCTGAAATAGCAGTCTTTGAGAAAATATCATTTAAGGATAGGATTAAAGAATAGGGTTGAAATTAGTTTGTAAGGTTTGAGTCTAGGGTTGTTTCCTGAAACTGTTTTTGAAATAATTAAGTGTTGCAAACACATTTATTCAGACTGAAGAATGCAAATGTGTTGCAACAAATAAAACTGAAAAATATCCTTTTCGTCTGAACAATATAATTGTAAATCCTTGTTCCTTGTTCTCTGAACAGTGAGTGATAGTGTATCCTTGTACAGGGCATCAAAGAGTTGACACTACTGAAGACTCTTTGAAATTTGATTCTCATCTCGTTGCTGCTCTGGGCATTCACTGGGCCCATGCTGTTAGCATTCGTCTTGTGCTAGAATCTAGATCAGGTCTTCTTTCATTCTATCATGTAAAAACCTATGCACAACAATAATAAGTGTTCATTGATGCAACTACTTTGGTTTTCTTTCTTTCTCTGATGAATCCTGGATTGAAGCTGAGTAAGTGTTCAATCATGAGCTTATGTTATTACATTACAGCCTTTGCAATGCACTTAAGGATGAGGTTATTATAACTGAGAAGACAGTTCAAAGGACAGCCGTTATTTTGTTTAATCTGCTTCTAATTAGCAATAGAGACCAACCTAGCATAGTTCATATATTGACTGGAGAGAATACTCCTTCAAAATGGAAGTTTTAGAGGTTTCTTGTGTTCTATTGGTATTTTTTAAGTTCTCTCTGAATCCCCCGTTTTGGTCCTCCATGGAACATTAATATGGATCGTCAAACATGTTGGGGGTGATGAAAAAATTTCTGCACTAAAACCTTGCTGATGCCAAGTAGCATTTCTAGGCAGATTTCTAGTTTTAACTATTGAAAATATATATGCTTATCTGAGATGTTAAATTATGAGATAACACAGTTGATGGTCCATTAGGGGGTGAATTGTGTGAGAGCATCTATCATGTAATCTGAAAGGAAGATTAATATCTATCTTCTTTAGTGAAAGACATTTTAGCAATTTAAGTTCTAATTCCGTTTTTATTCCAACTACATGGTTTATGGTTTCAGCACTGTGGTCAGCAATACCTGCTTTCACTGTGTGTCTCAGTGTCGAAGGAAAACACCCCCACAAGTTGAGACATGATTGATATTTATGCAATATTTAGAGGCTTAGTCTCTAGGCATCTATCCACCAAAAAGCTACTATAGGTTACAAGTAGTTGACTAACTTTACTATGAGCAGGATAGATAAAAAATGGGGAAAATTCTCAAGTAGATTAATTTACTATGATTCGTAGAATGATGTAGCCTTTACTAAATTAAACTGACTAAAAGCAAAGGAGGGAAGTGCTACTTTCTTTTTTTTATAGTTTAGTATGCATGATAAGCTGGAGGATCTTATTATGTGCAGAATTATTGCATGAGTATTTTGAGATCCATGAACTTCGACCAGAACCTTTATTCATATTAAGATGCAAATCTGACCTTAGAAATTATTGTTGTTGTTTTATTTTTTTTATCTCCATCCGATGGTTGATGATTATAAGTTTGTTGCAGGACAAAGGCTTATAAAGATAGCAAAATCTTCAATTTCTCCATCTGTGGGATTTTTTTTCAACATTACTTCATCTGGGATTTCACTACTTAATGATGATGAAGTGGAAATGTTGGGTCCGGAAGCAAACACAATAAACTGTCAAGGTTTGATATGAAACTTTTCTTGGCTGCTGATGTTCTTGAGGGTGGGGAACGGTAGTATATTATGATATAAACCAAAAAAAAAAGAAGAAGATGAAAACCATCTATATAGAGTACATCATATAAAGTGGTAATGGTTAATCAAGTAGTTCTGGTTGTGTTTCCACAAGGATCTGACAATGTTCTAACCTTCTCTTTGGATGCAATATGTATCTTCTAGTAGCTTATCAATAGTAATTTTAATGTCCTGTATTTGTCCTCAATGCAGGCATAGTGGCATAATCAACTATGATAGTGAAACGCTGCCATGAGCAACCAAGTAAGATGGATGATGTGTGCTAATTAGACTTCAGTATTGCTCATAAATTTTATCTCATTACTCACTTTTGCTTTATCTTTTTGTTAGCATGAGATGCACTTCTTTGAATGGATTTGGCCTCTCTAAGATGGTTGTTCATTATGCAAAAAAAAATCAAATTCTGTATCATAATTTTGAGCTGTAAATGCATCACTTTATACCGAGTCAAAGCCAATTGTGTCATAGGTAGGCAATTCACACTTCTAATTTGACAACAATATGGACTTTTAAGTGTTTTTATTTGTATTTTTATAAATGATATTGGGATATTGAGATGCCCAGAGCAAATTCCATTTTTAACCAATTGCCAAGACTTCACATGAAATTTAAAATTTTAAGCTGGTATTTATCATTTCTTATCTCTTGAATGCAATAGGCATTAAGGTAATTGGTTGCATCTTATCCATTGTCATGGACATTATTCTGCAGGTAGGAGATGGATCATGGATCAACTGATATGGATGGATTTCTGCAGAACATGTGCTCCTCTGTGAAATATCCATCCCACTGATAATAGATGACGGCACCCGTAGAACACGAACATATTTACAAGAATTGGGCATGAAGCACCGCTGAGTAAATACATAGTTCCCAGTTTTAGCTAAAAATTTCTGTAAATATTAAAAGGTACGTGATGTAGATGGACCATTTTTAGCTGCAATCATAACTAGAAAGATTCAGTTCTCTATAGATTTGGCCCATTGCTGCAAATCTTTGATGAACTAGTGGCCTCTTCTCATCTGTGATTACAGAACTATATTTTCCCACAGACAAGGTTCTATAAGTTTCAAGGTCCATGCGTTGTGTTCATAATCTGTCCGATATAATAATTTCATTTAATCACAGTGCATTAGCTCTAATGTTACCTTTTTTTTGCATATAAATTGCTATTTTCTTCTTGCAGCACATTAGGTTGAGACAGAAGGTAAACTAACTCAAAGTGGCATGAGTGTGAAATGGAATGAGAAACCACTAATTAGCTGGTGGATCATGACCCTTTTTGTCTGTAAGCTTGCTGATTTGTCCTTCCTTTTATAAGTGCACTACTATCTGTAATTGATTATGCTATTTATCACCTATTACCATCTCAGTAGAAGTCATTTATTTTATCTTCAAATGCTGTTTCAAAAGCAAATCACTAGTTTACTCGAGTTCTATTGCCATGAATTATCTTGAACATATGTTATTGTTGAGCATCGATATCCTGGATACAGAATTGGGTTTAATCTATATACCGTCGTAATACTCACAAGGGATCACCCCAAATCATGCTTGGTAAAACAGATGCAGCAAAGTTGTATACTTATGTTATGGATCCTTTTTATGAGGTAGTAGTAGAAGCAGCTTAACATGCTTAGGTGCGTCAAGGATTACCATCGTGTGGATCTATCATAATTCACTTGTGTACTTTTTCTGTTTGCAATCAAGGATAGCTCTCATCATATATAAAGAACCGTGAGCCTTCTGGCTTGTTCGAGTCCAGAAAAGGCGAAAATATCTAGAGAAATGCAGCCAGTAAATTATTCTTGATATCTTCATCTACCCACCATAGGCATAACTTGTGTTTATTCTGATGCGACGAGGCTCAAAGAGTGTTTTTTTATGATCATTATTTGGAATTGACTTTCTAGCACCACATTTTAAGTTCTCATGGTGAATAGAGTAGTACTTCAATATTGCAAAGGTCAAATTTTGTTTTCAATTATTTGTCTTTTTAAATTTTTTATACAACTTTATTTCAAAATGATTTCTATCACTATTCCTTAACTAAATTTTAAGGACTTTCTAAGGATTCTTTATGAGTTATAAATTTCTTGATTAGTTATGAATGTATCTGTCAAAATTTTATGTTCTTAACTTTTTGATGAAATTTAAAATGACACTTATTGTGATATATTATAGAGTTGCACGCTCATTAATGTGCAAGTTGTGCTGTGTAGTTCACCCACTCAGCCACTTATTGTCTTTATGTTTGGCTCTTTTAGCAAATGAAAATGTAGAAAACTATGTATTATGGGATGTCCAAATCTGTCCTAGGATTTCCTTGGCTTTCCACAAAAATATCTGATGGAAAATGCTGTAGAAAAATAAATTAAATAGCTAAAAACAAGGATGGATTAAAGTTAAGTGGTCCATGTTGTGATTCAACTGTTATGGTTTTTGTTTATTCCTTGTTGGCCATCTAAATCTCCTCGAAGTTGGAATATCATAATCTTGTCTGATAAGATAATGTGCAAGTGACAACGTGGCGTTTGTTTATATGCATTATTGTTCCTCACTTTTTCTCCTAGTGGAATGTGTCCTCTCTTTCCTATAGTAGCAACTTGTGATATCTTGTTTTCATCAAACTTTCACATTTTTTTAGTCACCCTATTGCTTAAGAATATGGCAAATTGTTTGATTTCTTTGTTTGATGTCAAATCTCAATGTAATTTCCTCCCTTTCTTTATTTTTGGATTTTGAAACTTGTCATATTAAATTCAGTTTTTCAGAGAAATGCTAAATAGGGTTCTACATAGATGTTGCACCTTACATAATGAGTCGTGGTCCCATGTATGACATATGTCCGAACGCTATATATAGGATATTTGTAATTGTATGTGCATGGATGATATTGTGACAAATGTAGTTCACCAAACGCCTATATTAAACTATCATTTTTTTGGCTTAATTATACTTTTTCTTTTTTATTTTGAATAAAATTGATGCGTCTTATCTTTAAATTTGCATTTTATAGTATACTACTATGTATACAATAACACCATACTATACACGCGATATTTTGTCAATAAAATGAATTCAAATTAGAAGATAATGAAAATAGATAAAAGGATTTGTATTTCTTTCTTACTATAATAATATCTTCCTTAATTAATTATTTAATACTCAATAAACTAATAACTTTTATTAAATAACAGCTCTATACAATCCTGACTTGGCTGGTGCAATAGATTAAATGAATAATTTTGATAAAATAATATTTTTTGGAAAACTCTTATATGACTATAAAAGTTTATATTATGACTTTTATTAACATAAGAAAATATAAATACTCATACTCATACTATGTTTTGTCAGATTTTCTTGATTAGAAAATATCTCTTATCATTGTTGGAATTATAAATTTTCATTGACATAGTTCCATGTTATATAATCATAATTTAATTTTAAGTAAAAAATAGCTTTTCATCTTAGTTATTATATAATACTTGTCATCATGACCACCGAAAACTCGTTTTATTATGAAAAGGGTAGATCTTGTGTGAGAGAGATTGGGTTAGATATAATACTAGATAATATTGTTTTATATTTTAGGTAATACTTTTATATTATATTATATAGTATGTGTACATAATATAAAAGTATTGCGTGATATACAAAAAGTACTATCTAATATATATAAAAGGAGAAGGACTTGTGTGTAACTGTTGCATGGATCTAAGATCCATGCAACGCGGGTCGGGTTGGGCTGAATCCGACCCGAATCCGTGCATTTACTTTTTTTTTTCTTCTTTTATCATGACATTTATGTTGTGTTAGTTATACCTATATATTATGTTAAGTATACATTTATATTATGTTAAGCATACCTTTATGTAACAGTTTAGCTTTTAAAAAAAACCCTAATTTTGGCAAAAAAACCCTAATTTTGGCAAAAAATCCTAATTTTAACGAAAAAATTATAATTTCAGCATAAAAAAACCCTAATTTGTACATATATACCTTTATATAAATATTACTCATACCTTTAATTAATATTAGTCATACTTTTATATAATATATAAAGGTACAACTAATATAATTGAAAGGTATGACTAATATAACATAAAGGTATGTTTAACAAAATATAAATGTATGTTTAACATAACATTATAACCCTAAAGATATGCTTAACATAACATAAAATCATAAAGGTATGCTTAACATAACATAAAGGTATGTTTAACGTTGTATAAATGTATGTTTAACGCTGCATAAAGGTATGACTAATATAATGTAAAAGACTTGCATAAAGGTATGCTTAATATAATATAAAAGGCCCTAAAGGTATGACTAACATAACATAAAGGTATACTTAACATAACATAAATGTACACTTAACATAACATAAAGGTCAAGCACCTGGAGCGAATTTTGGGTGGGTTTGAGCGCATCTACCCAGGCGCGTGGGGTGCGTGGAGGGCGCATGGGACGGGTCAAATTGTTGTGTATGGATCTAGGATCCATACATAAGGTGTACAAAAGTTTTTGTGATATAAAAATATTCATGTTTGTATGAGAAGAAGAGTACTTGGAAGTCCTAAGGATCCACGCGTTTTTTTAAGACCTGACCTGATCCAATTCAGATAATGTATTATATAATATAAAAGTATTACCTGATACACATAAAAGTATACGTATTTTCTTATAGTCTAATTCAACTCGAAACAAAAGTATTATCTTATATACATAAAAGTATTACATAGTTTTCTTATTGTCTAGCTCAACTTAAAACGTATCTTTTAATACGAAGTATTACCTAATATATAGAAAAGTATTATTTAATACATACTAAAATATTATATAATTTCTTATATTCGATCCAACTTGATCCGTCTCATAGAATGAAATTTACGACAGTCTCACAAAATGAGATTCACGAGACGATCTCACCCAAGATTTTGTCTAATGAAAAATATTTGTTTATAATTTAATCAAATTTTAATCTTTATGTAGCAAATTATCGTTGTCTATTAATTAATTTCTTCTGTTGTTGAATTAAACTTGCACTAACCAAATCCAAAAATCTTAGACTGTATCTTGTTCCTTTTGTAAATTGCACACACACACATTTGTTTTGTTGGACATTTTCATACCTAGTCATATTTTTATTAATTTATGAATTGAGCAGCAACAACGATAAGAACAATGTAGCTCAATATATAGACAGACTCAGATAGCATTTAATACAATTTAAGAAGGTCTGCATATGAATTATCAATTAATGATGATAATGTGAATAAAGGCTTTTTTAAATTAATTTCAGATCTAATTAGTTTGGGAACAACAATTATAACTTTTGAAGTTACTATCATGTATATTGTATGATGTTTCTGAATAATGTGATTTGATATCACACTCATTGGTATCATTAACATTCAAATTCATATTAATTTGTATCATTCAACTATGAATTCTTTTAGTATAAATAACATACAGATTTTAATTATAAGTAGTACTCTTGTGAGATCATTTTATTGATCTGGTTTTGTAAGACGTGTCAACCTTTGAGAATTTATTTTTTAACTATAAATAAAATTAATTTATACATAGTTGACATGAGATCGTGTCATATTAATTTTCATGATTAACGCTTCATTTTTTTTATTGGAGAAATGATAAATTTAGTTTTTTTACACATCACCCACCTAATAAATTAAAAGACAAATATTGCTTTATTTTCATTGATGGAGAGATTGTCTTTGTTGACTACATATATATAATACAAAAACTCCTCAATTATAAGGCACAATTATATTACATTACATATTACAATTTGCAATTATGAAATTAGCAATTTGTCTATATAATGAATAATAAAACGACAAGTGACTTGCTATCCTTGTTGCAAAATTACAAAAGTGGTTGGGCAAGACCTTCATATGTCACATTTGATTGATTTTATCTATGACACTTCACACTAGTAGTATTCTTTTTTTACTAAATGTTAAAGGGCATTTTGGTAATATACAGTTATACTCTCAACATTTCAATATAAAGCACCAACTCATATGCCTTCCCATAAAGATAAAGCACGAATAATTGAAGCCTAGAAACAACATAGAAAAGGAAAAGCACTATTAATAAAAAGCGTAGGTATAATAATAAAAAGAAAATGATAGAGAAAAATGAAAATGATTTAAAAAGGAAAGGTTGACTAAAAGACAGAATAAGATGTCTATATAAATATATATATTTGTATTTCCACGAATGGAGAAGAAGCATCCACGTCTCCCTAGGTAGCATATTCCTCGTACACACCCCCCTATCGTTGCCGACATCCCCCACTCACCCACCCACCCTAAACAAGAAAGAAAAGATTGCTTCAACGAGATTGTACCTTCCTTAAAATATGCAAAAGAATTCAAACATAGAACACAAGACTGATTGTGTGTTTTTTTTTTCTCCCTCTCTTTACTTGAAGATGAGTTCAATAGTTTTTATAATCATTATTCTCTTGGTCCATATGATTTTTTTTTTCAGAGATTAAATACTATTTATAATTATTTGTGTTTTTAGCTATGATTCAATATTTCTTTTATATTATATATAGTACATTAATATTATGTGTATATATATAATAAATTTAGTCATACTTTTGCTTTTAATAAATTTCTAGCAAGATTTGAATTTTAATTCGATAAATAAAAAAAGAAAAGAAAAGAAATCTAAAAAATCTAACTACTCAAGTTTGACTTGTGTTCAAATTCTTTGAGTTTGACTCAATTTAATCATTCAACATACTCAAATAAAATTTTTAAAGTTCAATAACATGCATATTGTATAAATTTGAGCAGTAGTGTGTACGTACAACTTGACTAAATTGATTGATAACCATTCATATACTCAATCTAATGTTATTTTTCAAAACAAACATAATTACAAATCAATTGATATTTAACAACTACATGTAACACATTACACACAATGCTTCATTGAATCATATTTTTAAACGATTTTTTAAAGGCTAAATCTTGTTTTATATTATGTATTTAATTTACCATATTTGATTTTTCCCATTCTTTAACCTAACCCTAAATCAATATGGAGAGAGAATAATAATATGAGTTTTGTTCAATTTTAACATTAATTTATAATAAAAACTCTAAAAAAACGGTTTCTTATCATATATTTAAAATCAATCTACAAATTCGAGTTCATAAAAATCTAGCTACTATACACCAAACTATTTGACTATCTAATGAGCATTTTCAAAGAAATATAGGCAACAATCACCACAAATTGAATCCATAGATTAATTTCCTTTCCTTTACGACAAGTAATAAAACAAACATTAACCGACCAATTTTGAGTTATTGTAAGAATTATTGCCTATTTAATTAGTGAAAAAACAAAGCCGTTGGATGCGGCTTAGCAACCACACATCTGAACCGTTGATCTTAGAGATTGATGAAGTCCAGGTGGCAGGTGAGAATTGGTTGGGACAGGATCTAACAAAAGATATGTTATGTTGGATAAGCCAATCAAAAAGTTAGCATGAATCATATGTTACCAGATTTGGTATGTAAGTTTTGTTTAAAAAAAGTTGTTCTAATTACCATGTTAAGAGGAACCCACTTTTCAACCCATTATTTCCTTCTTCTCTCTTCTTTTTTGCCAATTCATCATTTTGTTCACATTCTTCCCTCTTTTGTCGTTAGGGAAATACAGTTTTTTAATCGTCAAACTTTATCTTTTTAGATTTCATGTCCTTTCTTTAGCTATATTACTATTTTAATTCTATAAAATTATTATATTATTATTATTATTAATTGGATAACCTACTATAAGTGAAAACCTCCAAAATTTGGGAACGTATTTTTTTGAACTTGTCAGTTATCAATGAATTCCTGTAAATGTTTTTGAAATTTATTCATTTAATATGTAGTTTGGATGTTAAATATATATACAACAGCATACACTTCAACCTGTTATTATAAATAATCCGACTAGAAATCTAAGAAAATAACTTTGGAAGATTGTAAAAAACATTTTCCCCATAATTAGTATAACTAATATCTTGGTCATGGTTGGGAGAGTCATGCCCCAAATATAATTATGAAAGAAAATTCAAAGCTAAATAAAGAATACTAACTTGAGAGCTAATAATCATTGGCAGTACAACTAAAATGTCACGTTTATTTAACATGAGAATCATCATATATTTAAGCAAAAGACAATGTCTCAATTGATATATATCATGATTTTTTTATAGGGTAACCAAAAAATCAAAACTAGACGAAGTCGACCTAAAAATGTACGAGATTATTACCGATGTTGACTTTTGGAACATCCACATGGGTTGGAGGACCATTTGCCTTTCTTTTTTTTTTTTTTTTTAAATCTGTTGTGTGAATAGACATTTTATTGATATACTTATTTTAAGATAATTATTATTCTTTTTGGATTTTTTACCGATTTATGATGTCAAAAACATGTTTCATTATTGTGGTTCAAGAACAATGTAGTTTTTTTTTTTCTTTTTTTGAGTTACAATGGAGATGGAGAACTTGAACATGAGACATTGCTCAAGATGAGATATTTATTTGCCGCTAGTCTATGCCCATAGATACAACAATATAATTTTAGACTGTGATTTTTATTATGTTTTATAAGATATCAGCTCTTATTGTATAAACAATTACTAGTTGAAGTATTTATATAGGAATAATATTCATGTAATTCATAGTTAGATGATGTTAATTAATTTCTACTAATACTTTAAAGAAAAAAAATCAGTGAGAAATTTAAGAAAAATTAATAGTTCCCTTTCTTGAGAAAAATATAAATTTTAAAAAAGTTTATCATTTCAGTGATCTTTTTCAGATTTTTTTAATAATATTATTTTTACATGATTTCATGTGGAAAAATGATGTTTAATTTGAAAGGACTTAATGTGAGAATGACTTATCTATATGAACTTTCATTCAAAAGTGTTTGACAAACGAACATGAATTAATTAGTTTTGAAGCTACACATATATTTAATGTTTTTTTAGTCTTTTTTTCTTTCGATAAAAGTATTATTTTGTCAGTAATATGTTACAGATTTCATAACATATGATTATATATATATATATATATATATATATATATATATATAATCTTTTATTAAAATTTTTATTAATGAACTTCTCTTTTATGCTCATGGAATATAAATCTATGATTTTATAATGTATATATAATAGTGTCTAAAGTTCACTAGGCGCTAGTCATACGTTTGACTTGTGCTGTATCTAAATTCAATAAAAATAAATTTTTGTTAGTCGTAGTTAACTTAAATAAACATTTATTATTTTAGCTAGTTTTCTTAATTAATTTCATATTTTTAAAAGATATTTTTAGAAATCTTTTATATATATATATATATTATGTTGGAGAACAATAAAAAATTTAATATCTCATTTGAATTATATATATATATATATATGACTTATTCAATAATTATAATTTTTTTATATTTTTCAATTTGATAATTTTTTATTTATATCTAATTAAATAAAAAAAATATGATAGAAGTTTATAATATATTAAAAACACCGTTATTTAGCTAAAAAGAAAAAAAAAAGGAAAAAAAAAAGAAAAAAAATTTATTTGGTGTCTAGGCCTGCTTAGAGCTGAGTTGTTCGTCTAACCCCGCCTAGAATCGCCTAATGTCTAAGATGGTCGAATAGACAAAAATCAGCGTGTCTAGAAATTGTTTAATCCGAATTTTAGAATATTGATATATAATGGTAATTTAAACTTTGGATTTAGAGTTGAAATGTAAATATATATTATGAAGTCGTAGGAATGAAGCTCAAATGATTAGAGATCATGTGGATGGGATCCACCAAAGAATGCTTCGTCTGTAAACTATGATTATGATCACTTTGATCTTATTGCCTTCTTCCCCAAAAAAACCATCACATATTTCTCATTGCTCTGTAAAAAATAAATATAGGGGAAAAAAACCATCACATATTTCTCATTGCTCTGTAGGGGAAAATTGATAAAAATAACCTTTAAGTCTGCTAACTTTAGGAAAATGATCTATAAATATTGATATTTTTAAAACTAATTCGTAACTTACAAAATGTTGTTAAAAATATCCTTTGAAACTAACCTGTAACTTACAAAATATTGGTAAAAACATCCTGTGACCGACTCCAACGGGTAACCATTTCGATTACCAACTTACGTGTCACATACATAAGTTGACATATAAGCTGGTAATCGGAATGGTCACTCGTTAGAGCCAGTCAAAAAATGTTTTTACCAACATTTTATAAGTTAGAACTAATTTTAAAAATATCAATATTTAAGGGTCATTTTTCTAAAATTGACAAACTTATAAGTCATTTTTACAAAATTTCCCCTGTAATTCATTTATTTTTAAACCCCCCCTCCTTGGGTTGGATCATGTGGGGGTTGAAACCTCATTATCACATTCAAAGGCAGCTCATCAATCATAATAATAATAGTGGTAAAGTATTTTGTTTCATATATATATATATATATATACACACATACAATTATCAGGTACATATTATTTATTATTAAATATATATAATAACAAATTGTGGAAACAAAAAATAGAAAAAAAAAATTGTTTCTTTATATTGGTCTACCAAGTTTCTTTTCTCCAAGTTTTGAAAAGTTATTTTAACTCCCGATATATTTCAAAGCTGAGTTTTTAGTCTTCAAACTTTGGAATACACTTCTATACTTTGCTGTATTTTGAAAATACTTATTTTCATCTCCAATATGCTATAATCAATAATTTAATCGACTGATTAGTTTTAATTAGACCCAAATCACATAAGTTGGCAAATCAACATTAATTAATTTGGATCAAATCGTGTAATTATCATATAATTTGAACATACCTTTAGTTGCACCTCAAGTAATTAATTTGAGTTAAAAAATCAGCATTGATTAGTAAAAATAATTGGTTGAAACAAAAAAATAGTTTCTACAAATATAAGAGATGCAAAATTATTGTTCCAAAATTCGATGACTAAAAATCTAAAAAAACCAACATAAATATCTAAATTTAAGCTCTCCCAAAAAAAAAAAAAAAAAAACTAAAAGCAATGATCATGTGCAGTTTATGAGTGGCAATGGGACAAGTTGGGATTTGAAATCACTATCCTCACCTCACAACAAAGATTAAGATAAATCTTGGATGAGATCATGAGAATGACAATGACAATGACAGTCACCATTAAATAATTAAGTAGGATTATTATATATAATTACATATTATATCATTTAACTTTAGATAATTAGCATAAGATACTTTTATTTTAATTGGTGATATGAAATGGGAGAATAGAGGAGCTTGGCAACGTGGGCAATTGAGGTCCGAGGAAAAATATAAATATTAAATTGGATGTTAGAAGAGGTGAGAGGTTTGGAATTAAACTCGTGCTTAAATGAATGAATGATACAAAAGCGGGGTTGGTCCACCAAAGTCGCATCCACACTCTCTCTCATTAATAATAATATTATTTTATTAGTATTAGGGAACAACTCGTAATCATTTCATTGCTTGATAAAGATGTAACTTGTAGTCTCTCTCTCTCTAAAAAAAGGAACACCCAAGCCACGTGTCACGTTGGGGTAATTTTAGTATATCACAAAATATTACTTATATTGGGAGCAGTTTTTGTCGTTTTCTACTTTTCGTGAATCACATGTTGTTTATTACTTTAATGTATTATTTTCTTTGTTTTAGAGTTACTCTAATATAAATAAGGATAATTTAGTAAATTTAGAAGGGGTTATTTTGTTTAAAATTTATGGTGGGTGTATTTCAAGGTTTAGGGGTGTTAATTATATCCTCACCCATCATCAATCAAAACTTAATATGTTTACTAAAAATTGAAATTTGTTTCCAAAATCTATAAATGAAAAGTTATAGATTTTATATTATATTAACACAGATTCAACCAATTTACTTCTCCTCTTACTGATTTTCTTAATAGAGATGGTTGTAATATATATATATACACACATATATATATTTGGTCCTGTGCTTTTTGATAACAATATGGGTGTTTGGCTAAATTTATTTAAAAGATTTTATACACTTTTATCTTATAATATGTTTTTAGAATTTATAAGATCTATATATATATATATTTATATAAATTATTGAAGCTTACAAGTTTTTAAAGATATTCTTAAATGTTTTAAGAGTTTCTAAACATCTTCTTAAATGTTTTAAGGCTGATCAAAAGTCTAGAACAAGTATAAGTTGTAAGATTTTATTTGATAGAGTTGGATTCGAGATGGAATAATTTAATGGTAGACTATTTAAAACTGAACTTCCAACAAACTTGAATAGATGTTATTTTGGAGGTGAAATTTTGTTTCAAATTATGTATTGTTGTTAGCTATTATGCCACATTTTTCTAAATTTACACCATCCCAAATCATAATCTCAATCCCTTTCCTATTTAATTTCTTTAAAATGTATTCACATAAGACAGGACTATATAATATTTCTCTATCTCAGATCTCCCTAATTTCTTTCTCCTATAATATCATATCTCATGTTAATTTAAAAATGAATGGAAAGATCAGATTGATAATGTCTAATAACGTTTTCTCCAATTTTTTTATTTTTCAATTTACGATAAAAATTTCAGAACGTTTATTTTGAATCAAATATAATATTATATTTCTGATATCCTATTTAATTTCTTTAAAATGTATACACGAATATGATACAAATAGATAATATTTTTACTTAATTTGAGCATATACAGTGCTTGTTTGCAGCTGCCTGACTCTAGCCAATATACTATAAGCTTCAAATATAATTTCTTTCTGACATATGCTACCTAACACAAATAATAATAATAATAATCATAATCATAATTATAATTGCCACCATATAACCCAGCAATTACACCAATAGAATCTGATAAGCGAGATTTTGAGTAAGTTGTTGGACATCCGACTCGAACTGCACAACACCATGTACCTGGATGGCCTAATAAAAGCCATCACTCCATTCGGCCGGGCAGGATGACACATTGAATATCCTCCCTGATGGACCGTCCAGGTCAATTGGGAGGAATCCTCGAAGAGATCAGCCTGGCCGGCAAGAGCTGATACAGCCGCCTAGGTAGCAGTCAACTACCAAGAAATCGTGAGTGATGAAATCGCTTAATGCCGCATAAATAGACAAAATTTAAGTAATGCCGCATAAATAGACAAAATTTAAGGAGAAAGTGGGCTCAACTTCCACAACCTCCACGATCCCCACCATTTAAGTTGTTTTTGTAACTATAAATAGATTCAATTTCAACATGTAAAGGGTTGGAATTTTGATTTTGTAAACAATACTAAAGAGCTGATTTCTCTAAATTAATACTATAAAATCTTGTTCGGTCACTTTAACCGTTCAGGATCAGCCGAGCTAAGTTGCCCGAGTAGGCTTCGGGCCAGTCTTTTGTATACTTCACACTTTATTACACATATATTTGAATGTTAGATTAAAAATTATCCTTTAATAAATTTCGACGTCAACATAAGTGTTTCCATAATCTTCTTCCGGTCTGAAGAAATGATTCAAATAACCACCTCAAATTAGCATTTAGCGAGGTCAATTTAATATACAAATTAACAAGTAGCTAGGAAGTATAGGGCGACACCTTACGTACCAAATATATTAAAGGCATCTTCCTAGAAGCCACGCTACTTTAGCTTCTACAATTGTAGCATAACCTTTTTAGCCTTTTTATTTTTATTTTTAATTTAAAGTTGATACGACACTGAATTTTTTATTTTATTTTTTTTGAAAAATCAGTAGCAAATTTACAATTCCGAAAAGATACTGTCTACAATATTATTAGATATTTTATATATATGTAAATTGTAAAATATATGTTGAATACAACTTTATAATATAAATAATAGACATGTTGTTCATGAAACAATACTTACTTATTTAAACAATTTATGTGTGCTTAATAATACTTTAGCATAGATATTAGAAACGGCCCCCTTTTTATTTAGTATTTGTATTTAAATCGAATAGTGCTCATATGCATTAGAATAAACTCTTAGATCCATCTATTAGAGAGATCTAATGAACATATTTAAGTGTTATATGAATTAGAATAATCTTTAAATTAGTAATACAAAATAACATATTTAAGTGTTATATGAATTAGAATAAACTCTTTAAATTAGTAATACAAAATAACACAAATTCTCCTTTATACCAGGTGTATAAATCAAGATTCATGTAATTCGAATCGATCCGACCCAGATCAACGAGTTTATTAATTTTTTTTAAATTTTATGTATTGATCTTTATTTACAAATTCGGTGACTTTATATATAAATGTTGTGACATTTATGTATTATAACTTAGAAAAAAAAAAAGAACTACAACAAATTTATATATAAATATTTTTATGTGATATTCATGTGATCCTTGTATATATTCATTTGATCTTTATGTATAAATATTCATACTTTCATCTACATCTAGAAATTTGGCATATTTTCATTAATTTAACATTTATAGTGGTCCAAGATACTTGGATCTTCAATTGCTTAACTAATCATGTAGTTATGTCAAAAAAAGATGTAATTTGATTTGGCAGAATCCTTAAAACCAAGACTAAGAATTAGCTAGAACTCTTGATTTATTAACATTATAAGGATAACTTAATAAAGTTTAATATACACTCGGATTTGAAAATCAATTTCACATAACATAGGGCATGCAAATAAACCATAGAAAGGTTTGAAGTGACTCTACTCTCCTACCATATAATGGGAAAAAAATTAAATTAAAAAATCATAAAATCTGCATATTTTCTTAGGCTAGCTACATCATAGGTATATAAGACTGGCCAAACCACCTATGTAATGAGAGATATGTATTCACGCGTATTTTCATATATTTGTAATATTAAATAAACAAATAAACAAACACTTCCTAATGAGACGTAGCTCATTTAGAAAATTTGAATGTAAATGATCATCAGTATTTACTTAATTAATTAGGTGGAATTTAGTCTCACAAAATTTTCTGTTAGATGATTTCACCTAAGTTTTAATCTTAAATAAATCCCAGCAAACGCATGCGATGATTTTTTTTTGTTTCTTTTTACAATTATTGAATGCCCTATTAATTATTGACTATTATTTACACTAAAATAAAGAATAACTGTAATTTAAATATATAAGTCCTAACAATATATTAAAAAAAAAGTTACAAAATTCTAAATCACTTATTCGATCAGAACACAATCAATTCACAAGAAAAAAAATTGTGTCTGCACTGTAGAATGATTCCAAAGGATATATTATGATATTTGAAAGATGACCCACAAGACAATTGACGTTGGAAACTTGGAATGATGAAGCATAATATGAAAAACATGTTTCTTAAAACGTAAAAAGGAAGTCACAAGGGAATGAATTAATATCATGGACAAATGGCAGAATTTGGCTTGGTACTTGTATATCGTCATCACCTATCTATAACACTATTTATTCATGAAACATTATTTTGTTTTTTTTTTAATTACAAATTAGGAAAATAGATCGAATTGTCATTTTGATATGAGACAAAAATAAATTTGTGATATTCAAATTTCATGTATACCACATATCACAAATATGTGGATAATTTAATTTTTATGTAATGTTTATTCATAAAATTGATTTTTGTAGAAAACCACAAAGGATATTAAACTAATTTTATTTCCGTGTAAACAACGAAGGATATTAAATTGATTTATAGTATTCACTTATATGGATAATTCAATTTTCATGCAATGCTTATTCATATCTACATTTTCGTGTAAAGGATTATTCAATTTTTTTTGTGTATTTCTTATTCATATTTATATTTATATTTTCATATAAAGGGTTGTTCAATTTTTTTGTGTAGTGCTTATTCATATTTATATTTTCATGTAAAGCTAAGGGCAATTTCATTTTTTCATGTAAGTTGTAATTCTGTAAATCGAAATGGTGTAATGTGTTATTTCATTTTTTCGTGTAAAATATAATTCGTGTAATCCTTATTCTATATTGTGTAATATCTGACATAAAAATAATTTTTTTCAAAAGGGTACTTTTGTCAATTTATTTTGATTTGTAGTGAAAAATAATAAAATTATTATTATTATTTGTGGTAAAGATAAAAGTAATTCTTATGTAGAATATGGTAGAAATGTCACTGGACTCATTTATTTTACCACCTCAACATAAAATGTAAATTAATTAAGTTGAGTTTATATATACGGTTATTAAAAAACATATTTAACTATCGTTAATCTTAAGATTATATTTAAATATTGATTGGGTAAAATTGAACTCACCATGAGTTTAAGCCGGGATTTAGATTTTTAAAAAAAATATAATTAATAAAATTTTAGTTAATGGATTTGAACTGCAAACGAGCTTTAAATAAGAAACCGATACCAAATCAAATATCAATTAATTATACCAAATATCAATTAATTTAATAACTTAATTGGATTGATTACTCTTAATTTGTGAATTAACATTTCTCTAATTTGCTTCTGATCAAAACGGTATTAATATAACCTATTTCTTAGAGCAACTCAGCAGAGCGCCACACGCGGAGCTTGTAGCATCATACTGTTTCAACGTTTTTTTTTTTTTTTGTTTCTTTAAGTTTAAATATTTAGAATGATAATTTTGTATATTTTGACTAGTTTTGTATGATAAAAATTTAAAATAATATGAGTGTTAAACTGTTAATTATTCGATATGAGAGGTATTATAAAAAAATTAAATTAACAAGGGTGATAATTATTTGAACACTATAGATGATGATATAGAAGTTTAAATTAACATGTGTTTTCATTTCTTAATATGAAAATAAAAAATACGATAGAAATGATAAACAATTACAAAAAAAATACTAAGTAAATCAAAATACATGCCAATTGAAGAAAACTTGGAGGTGCCACCCCAACTTTCAATTTGCTGATAGTGAATCTACGCGCTTAATCGATTTAGAAAACATTTTGCAATCCATAATGTATTAATTGATCATTTGTGAAAAGAATATTTTAATTCAGAAAATTAGAAATTATCACCATGTAACATCTATTTTCAATACAGTTTTTATTTTATTTTACATTAAAGTTCATTCAATTAGTTATATGATTTTATTTATTTATTAAATTTAAAATATTAAGAGCAAAAAATTATATTAAATAATGTTTAGTGTTTACAAATATGTTAATCAATTATATTAAATGTTTAAAAATATGATCAAATAAATTAATAATTTAAATTATGAAATATTACCTTTTAGTGTAACATTTACTTCAGATTGCTGAAGATAAATATTAGGATTAAAAATATTTTTCCATTCAAATTATACGTGATTTTACATTTTTTGGTAGAAATTTTTAAATGTTGCACTTTGCCATATGAATTTTAAATTTGATGCATTTTACGGTATCAGACAAATCCTAGTCGTTGATTTAGGACATGTGTATGACTATGATTTGTTCAATATCGTAAAATGCTACAAATTTAAAGTTCATATGGCAAAATGCAACATTTCAAAGTTTATACAAAAAAAATGTAAAACCATGTATAATTTAGATGTGAAAATGTTATTAACCCTAAATACTATGTTATTTTTCACTACTGTAGTGTAGATTCTAAATTAAAATAGTGCAAACTGTTGTGGATGCTTTAGACAAAAGAAGAAATACCATCTTTAAATTAATTCCATCTCAACTTTTAATTCTTCCATTTTCTTTAAGTTCATAATCTAAGGCTATATTTGTTTTTATTTCACAAGTCATGATTTAGCATTTAAAAAATCTCAAATCTTGTTTGTGAAGGGTTCAAGGAAGGATCATATTTGGGAAAAAAAAAAGTCTATAATTAAGTATACACTCTAATTTATTAATATATAATTTCAATATATATTAAATTTCTAATATTACAATCATCCGATCATCATTATTATATCAACGAATCATATAATATTATACAAAAATATTTTTCCAATATTGCTTTGACATGTATAGTAACAAAATTGTCCCATAAAATCTTATAACAAATACAAATTTTAATTATTCACCTTCCTTTTAAGATTTTAAAGTCGAATTTCTTCAATCCCATATAAACTTAAAACAAACATAGACTGAAATTTGAACTCATAAAATTAAAGTTTATTGAATTCAAAACTATTAAAAGAGAAATATACACAAAATAACATATATAGAATTGTCTTTTGATTATAGGAACAAAGTTATACTACCATTAATTTAACTAAACATAGTTTTACAAGTTAATATTCAATTAATAAAGTGATATATTTTATAAAATTAGATGTATAAAATGTTCAAATAAAAAATTCTGTTCAAAGAACTATGACAAAACAATTAAAAGATAATAATTAAAGATTAATTTTATAGTCAAACATTTTTTTTTCAAACTAATTAAATGAATTTGTTGGGAAGGAACTGAAGGATAAGGTTTGTGACAGCTTACACGTCTACAAAATTTAAAATTGGCATTTATAGTAAACAAAGTGGGTCATATAATATTATTTTGTTATTTATCTTAAGTAATACAATTAATGAGATGATCTGAAACCGTGCTTTTTTTTTTTTTAATTATTCATTTTACCCTTTTATTATATTAATATAATTTCTATGTTATGTTAATAAGATCTTTATATACAAAATATCATAACCTTTAAGTGATAATACTTATACTTTTCTTTCAGCATAAAAATTCATGCATTATAGTTATACATTTATGTTATATTCATATAATATTTATTTACAAATATCATAATCTTTATGTAGTATTTTAACTAAAAAAATATGTAAATATTATATTATTATAACATAAAAGTTAAATTGTTATAACATAAATGTTATAATATTATAATATAAATATTTCAAATGTATTATATATTTGTAATATAATATTGTAAAGATTAAACTAACATAATATAAAAGTTACGTAAATATAACGTAAAAGTTATACTAACATAACAGAAAGGTTAAACGTGCAGAATAAGAGTGTGGGCATGAATATGAAAATGTATGAGACTATGGAAGCATAGAACAGGTGAAATTTACTCTTGAGTTGGGTCAATTTAGTTATACAGATTTAATAAAAATGTTTAGCGTGCAAAATAATAGTGTAGGTACGGACATGAGGATGTATGAAAGCATAAAACACGTGAAATTCACTCTCGAATTGGAACAATTTAATTGTACAGATTTAGAATTCTTGTACCTAGGACAGACAAATTAAAATGAAGGTTAGCAATTAACCTTTGAAAAGTATTCAGCTTTAAAAAATAGGGATAGCATTCAATTAAGAAAAATTCTAATAATCAATTTTTTAATGCTTGTACTTTACATGGATGTTCTTGTTATGAGTCTGGCCACCTAAAGTTAACATGATTTAGAATTAAAAAAATTCGAGAGACATGAGTTTTATTGAAAAATTTCAGGAAAATTTTGTTATAAAAAGTATATTTTACATTAATAAAAGGAAATTTAGTTATGTGAATAAGAATTTTTTTAAGAATTGATTAATTGAATATATTACAAATATAATTATGAAGATTAATTTGACAGGGGCAGTTGACTCAATAAACAGATAATTTAATTATTTCAAATTTCATAAAAAAATCATTTACTAACTGTATACATTAATTATGTAACATTATTATGTTTACCATATTGAATGTTAAAAAGAAAAAAATTGATCGATATCTACATATATTTTTTCTAATCAAAACACGCAAATGAAAAGTAGAAATAGTGAAAATATCATATACGCCCAACCTCCTCTTCAATAGAAATAGCATGTCACATCATTTCCCAAAATTTTCAATAACAATATACACACATTATATCAGTCCTGTCATATATATATATATATATATATATATATATATATATGGGTAAAAACTCATTTGCATTAGTTGCAGGTATTTAAATTCATGTAATCTAGTTGATTCCATGCGAATCATCGGTTTTGAATTTTTCATTTTTCATTTTATATATTGATTTTTATGTTATAAATGTATGATTTTTATATTATTTTAATATGATCTATACATACAAATATCATTACATTTATTTAATTTTAAAACTAAAAAAAATCAAGTTTCAACGATTTTTTGGATCAAAATACTTTTAGTTGCACCTTTATTACATATTTACTCATATCTTTAGAACAACTTGTGCTAAAAAATTTATTTTTTAAACTAAAAATATTATATAAAGGTCAACATACTTGTACATAAGAATGTATTAATATAATATAAATGTCACATTGATACAACATGAAGGTTAACATCTAAAGTAAAAAAAGAAAATTTGAAATAAAAGTATTATATAAAGATTATATTAAAATAACATAAAGATCACATTAATACAGTATAAAAATCAACATTTAAAGCGAAAATAAAAAGATGCATAAGTTCTTGGATCGACCCTACGCAATCGAATTATATAGTGGACTAGATACACAAGAGAGTCACTCATATATATATATATATATATATATATATATATGTTTGTGTTTGAATTAATTGGCGAGGCCGAAACTGAAAACTAAGAAAAAGACGGCACCCCTTTCTCTCTCTCTCTCTTTTTAATTTAAATTCGCTTGTAACATGTAACTTCCTTGTCACATAATAAATAAATTTAACTAATTAATCAATTATATTCAGTTGTACACTTGTACTTGGTAACCTGTATTTAAGGATTTCACCCTGAATGATTATTTCGTTTCTACTTATTTCAATTTCATTTTTAACTTATTTATTATACAATTAAAAAATATATTATAACCCAAAATAGTACATTGAAAATCAATTCTGCTAAATAAACCAAAAGTGTAGATTTAATTTCACAATTAGAAGTTTGATTTTTGTCTAAATTTACTTATCCAGATTTATGTCAAGAGTTGGAATACATAGTATCATATATTTGCTATTGAAGTGTAAAAAAGCTGTGTCCTCCAAAAATTCTGAAATATAAAATTATAAAAACATCAGGTATTGAGTTTAAAATTAATCACCAAAAATTAACTTGAGATAAATTTTGAAATATGACAAATTAAAATTTGAACTTCTTTCATGAGATCTTAACTCATCTACAACTCAACTGATCTCGATCCATGAGAATGATATAAATCAACAAAATGATGAATTAGTTTATTTTCATCTCAATTATTACATACTGTCTAATAATTAAATTCGATTAAAAACAACTTTGAAAATTCAATAATTCCACAACTTTTTTTAGTTTATACATTTTTCTTGATCCATTTATATTCTGATTACTTGCACATAAACTCTTTTATTTAATCATGTGTTTTATTTGATATTCCAAAACAATTATCGAACATCATATATATCAAATGACATGATTATTAACAGATAATATATATTAAAAATAATAAAATAGGAGAAAAATATATTTAATATACCATGCGTTGATAAATAATTTGCTAACACTATTTTAAGGTTTAATTTAAGACTAAGACCATAGCTTAAATTCTAGTCGTCAATTCTTATGCACATTTAAGGTGAGTAAACGTGTGACACAGTTTTGCAGATATTTATTATACACAGGATGTAATATCTATTTTCTATCTACATACAATCAAATCATAAATACCACATTATTATATTCAGAAACAACCACTGGAAATTAATTTGTGTTTACGCCAGCCAACCATAACAAAGAAAATAATTTATATTGTGACTTATTTTATGATTTTATTTTAGAATTTGCCATAATAAGTGCATATCTCTTATTTTATTCGCATCCTTAATAAGTACATGGAATTTTATAGATTTATAATCCAAAATATAGGTTATACCAATTCGATACATAAAAAGATGAAAAATACCGATTCAAGCTTGAATATGATATTATCACTTAAATCTATAAAAGTAAGATCACAAAAATTTATGTGCAATCGTCATCTTTGTACGACGGTTGAAAAATCACATACTTATAGCAATAAAACGTATATTTATAGCTGTTAAACGCATATTTATATAACTTATATTTATACTTGTAAAACACATACTTATAAAATATATATTTATAGATGAAAAATGCATATTTATACATATAAAAAATATACAATATTTAAATATCATCACATATATTTATAGGTGATAAATGCATATCTATACATATAAAAAATATACAATATTTGAATATCATTGCATGTGTGAAGGTTGTGAGACCAACTCAATTAAGATTATATTTGACATCTCCAGTTTTTTTAGCGGCATTACTATTGTTATACATATGTAATTATTTTAGTTTTCTAATTTTTTTTTTTTCATATTCATGAAGTATATCAATCATATTTTGGAATGATCATTTAAAAAATATGGTTTACTACTTTACTATAAGAAAAATCACAATACTTATTCGGATTGTCATTTTAACAAACTTTTCACTACTGGTGAAAAGAACACAACCTTATATATTTAGTATGTTTTTTTTTTTCACTAAGATAGTGAAAAAATAAATTACTATCTATCGATTTACAATTTTTCATCCAAGTTTTTTAGTGTTTTTTTTATCTCTCCCTCCTCCCCTTCATTTTCCCCAAATTCATTAAAAAAAATATAATTTTTCGGAAGTTTATTTTAGTCAAAAAACATACAGAATATATATAAAATTATGTTATTTTGCCCAATAATAAAAATTTTGATTAAAAGGACAATTCGAGTAAGGATTGTGATTTTTCTAGTAATTAACCCTTAAAAATATTATTAAATTATTAGGAATCACATATTTCAAATCTTACAAAATCTTATTTTCGTGAGTTTCAGATTAATTAAAAGCCTTTTATTTTATGTTTTTAATTGATAGTTTTTTACCTTTCAAATCATTAATTAACAATTAACTATTTCTCAATCTCTAAATTAATATAATTTCGTAGTATGACGTGATTATTATACGTGCATATATACAAACCAAATAAAATATAAAATTAGAACCCCTAAATTAAAATATTGTTTTCACCGTTTGTTGTCTTTCCCCCACAATCATATATATTATCGTTTGTTAACTTTTTTTGTTTTTATAAATAAAACCATATAAAAATATTTTAGAGACTTGAAAATAAATATGAATGATTTTACATATCACTGATATAAAACCGATTCATATAGCCTTAAAAAAAAAAAAAAATCCTATTCATATGACAACTACTTTATAAGTAGTTATTAGGAAAATCTCAACAAATGAGGTATCTTTCATTTCAATTCTAATTTTTTAACTATCATTTTCTTTTTTTTTTTTGCAATGTTGGTCTGACTTTATTCAAAATTTTAATTTTTATCTATGTGGACGTTAAAATTGAAAAATCCACGTCAGCAAATCCGTTGTTACGTAGAAAAAAATATGAAATACCGAATAATCGAATGAAAATTGAAAAAAAATGATGGTTAGAGAATTAAAATTCGTAAAATTTGTGATAAAAATATTGAAAGAGCTTGTTATATAATGAAAATTATATTGGAGATAATCGTCAACTTTTGATAGGTAAGATATAAATTCATATATATGTGTAGGGCTATGGTCTAATAGAATTAGATCTATCTATTCGAAAAACAACGTGGCACCAAGAGAGATTGTTAGGCTTGCTAGAATGATCTTTGGTTATAATCCTAGCTAACTACAACATTCAAATTAATTATAAGGTAATTGTCGCATCACAAGAATACGAGGGAATAAATACCTTCACACTACATGTACTAGGTGAATTATCACACTAAGTAAAAAACCTCTAAGCTTTCAAATTCAATATTCAACAACCCTGCATAATGTTTCTCAAAGCCCTTAAATACTAGGAAAATAAAGATACGGAAATAAGGAAAAATCCAAACAACTAAGGAAATAAATGAAAGATAATAATGTAGCCAAAAATAAAAGATACTGCAAGATATTAAATCGGATGATGCTTTTCAAGATATGCAATTGCGGTCTCATCTCCATCAGTAACAAAATATGGTATTGTAAAATAGATATAATGGGTACGATATATTAATATAAATTGAGGTGATAATAATATGGTATCGAGACAAGTAATCTAAACATGGTACTAATCAGCACACAACATCTATTTTACAATGTTGTCCCTATATGATCCATGTTGTGTGATTGAGTAGACTACTCAATATGTACCAAATAGTTAACACAAAATACTTACAATTTTATCAAAACGTGCAATTTTATCACATTAATTTTTTAAATCATGTGGCTTATGTGAGGTTTTGATGTTGTTATTTAGCTGAATATATGAACTTATATCACTGAAAATTAGAATTAATTGTAATTTAAACTGTAATAATGAATAAATATTGCGACTTGTTTTTTTACTACAGGATTGAATTGTAATTTTTAAAAATGTGATAATTTTTATTTTTGCATTTTCACATTCAAATTTTTTTATTAGACTAGTGGACTCTAGTCACGGGAAATTTAATAGTAGGCAAATTGTAAGAATAAATAATATTTTTTTTTACTAAGTTCAAAATGCTAGAAAAAAAAAAAAAAAAAATATATATATATATATATATATCATAATTATATTTGTGCATCAGATATATGGATCTTAAATCCATACAATTGAATCGATCCAATTCGGAGGTGATTTTCATGCGTCCACACATGCTCTCTCGCACCCAAAATCCACACTTACACTCTATCTTACGTGTTACACCTTTAAGTTATGTTCGTGTAACTTTTATGTTATATTCGTATAATTTTTATGTTATGTTAGTTTAACCTTTATATTATAAGAATATAACATTTATGTTATAATAATATTTACACAGTCATGCATGAAATACCTTTTAAACCTTTATGCTATAATAATATAAGTTTTATATTGATATAAAGGTATACATAATATTACTTAAAAATATGAGTAATATCACATAAATGTATGATCAAATTAAATCGAAATTGTTTACTTTTTTAAAGTTAAAATATTACATAAATGTTATATAATATTTGTATATAAATATTATTCTAATATAACATGAATATATGACAATGACAAAGTGAAGGTACATGAATTTTTGTATAGGGTATTACAAAAACCAAGCTAAATCATGCCCCTTTTGCACTAAGGTACCTGAACTTTGGAACTTTACTGTATAACTATCAATATTTGCGAATGGTACTAATAGGCTTCCAAATGCCGCCGGTGATGGACTATTCCCCTAAAGATGCTTATTCTCGAGAATATTTTTATCTTTTAAAAAAGTTGGGGTGGAAAATCAACTTTTTTCAAAATTTGGGGTGGAGGTTGTGATTTTGCAAAGTCCATAAAAATTGCAAATAAGTCCTAATAATATTTTGAATTCTCAAAATCATACCCTTCAATTCAAAAATAAGCGAGATAAATTGAGCCATCAAAAATAACAAAAATTCATAGAAAATTGATGCTCAAAACATGAGAATTAAAATCCCTAAAATAATTTATGAAAATACATGTATGAAAAATAATTCAAGAAAAAAAGTTTGATTTAAATTTTCATTCTATTTTCCTTGATTCAAACTTAAATTCAGTAAAAACTAAAAAATTGAGTTGGGCTTTAGTTGCGTTTGCATAGGTAATTAATTTGATATGGATTTTGTGCATTTTGATTAAAATTTGGAGAAAATCCGATTTTGAGCTTGAGGGATGGTCATCTAGTTTTCCGACAACTATGGTGACAGTTCTTTGATGGTATTAGTGTGTTTTTTGTCATTTTTTTTTTCTACAAAATGAAAGGAAAAGAAAGATGATGATGGTTGAATTTGACCCAAAACATGGTGATTGAGGCAAAAATTGAAATTTTGAGGGATTTCCGATAGTGGTGCTGCAGAGGCCACCGATAAGTTGATGGTTGGAAGAGGAAGATGTAGCAAAATTAAATTAAAAATTAATTGATTATTATGTTAGTGTCATTCACAAAGGTTGGCGGTTGTATAGTAAATCTCAAAGTTTAAATACCTTAGTGCAGAAAGGTTATAATTTGACATGATTTTTATAATTTACCCTTTTAAATATATGAATATGCTAATAGAAAAATATAAGTAATATCACATAAAAGTTATGATATTTATACATAAAAGTTAGTATAATATAACATGAAAGTTACTGTATAAATTATATATATATATATATATATATATATATATATATATATATATATATATATATATACTTCCAATGTCGGATCCGAATCACTCCCAAGTACACCATGCAATTGGTGCATGCAAATAATATTCAATATATATATATATATATAATATGAAATTAGACCTCCCACAAATAATATAAAAACTGATCATGTCAACCGTCACACCATCGCATGGTTGAAAAATCTCATATTTATAACAGTAAAATATATATTTATAACTATAAAAAACATACTTAACTCATGTCACATATAAGACGATCTCACAAAAAATCAACTCCATAAATAATTTAGCATAAATTAATCATACGCCAATATTATTCGCCTATCTTTAAATATTAGTAATCCATTTTATTTTAATTTTTATATATCTAAAGATTTTGAATACTGATAATAGAAATTTATATAAGATGGTTTCATGAATATAATTTTATAAGACGAAACTTCATTACTCACAAACGAAATATATTTTTACAAATTTATAAATACTATAATTGATTTATCTGATAAAATAAAAATCCGTCAAATATAGTTCTACCACCATCATAAAATTGATTGAAAAATTAAAAGTTTTCACTTAAATCTAAACATGCCGTTTGAAATATTTACCTATAAAACAAATTAAAAAAAAAACTATATTTGGATAAATAAATAAATAAGAAAAACTGGAAAATAATAAAATTGAAAAAAAAAAAAAGTCCGACAAAATCAAGAGTGTGGAAGGGACAAGTCCAGTTGCCCATTTCAGGCAGTAAAACTTGAACCAATCAAACGTTAAAATTTGTCTTAGTTTATAGAAAGAAAAAGAAAAGGAAAATAAAAAAAAAGATACTTGACTGTACTCCTCCCTCTTCACAATTCAAGCCCCACATTCTCTCTCCTCCCCACCCCAACCCCTCCCCACCTACCCACCCACATATATATTATAATAATGTTTATGTGTCTGTGTACGCGAATAAAATACTATAAACATTGAATGCCATTTGCCTATGGTTGAGCATGTATAAATATTCCTCTGTTTCCTTATTATTTTCTTGATCCGTTCTTCTTTTTTTAATCCTACTATTTCCATTTCTATCTTCTTCTCTTCCAACATTTTTATTAAATAATTCAACACCCTTTCATTTAATGTCCACTGCCGATATCTAGAGAGAGAAGCAACTTTTGAGTTTAAGACAAAATCCATCTGTATATCTAGGAAAGAGAGAGAGAGAGATAAATCGACGATGTTTGATCTCAATCTCAGCGTAGATTGCAATGGCAAGGCGGAGTTCAAGGCGGCGGATGATTTGGACGATCAATCTCCGGCGACGTCCGTGTCGTCGGTGGTGAACGCAGAAACCAGCTCCAGCAACGACGACACGTGCTCCACACGCGCCGCCTCCCCCGGCGCCGCCGTGGACGTCACATTCAACTTCGACATCGTCGGCGCCGGCGACAGAAGCAATGATCCGGCGGACAAGGGTGGTGGCGGTGGTGGTGATCGTGGGTTGACTTTGGCCGAGTCGGGGTTGGTGACTCGGGAACTGTTCCCGGTGAGTCGACTCGGTGAGTTGAACCTGGAGAGGCAGAGGCAGATCGGTGATACGGTGAGTCCGCCGAGTCGGATGGAGGTACAACCACCGCAGCAGCAGGTACCACAGGTCCAAGCGAGGAAGAGCCGGAGGGGACCCAGGTCAAGAAGCTCACAGTATAGAGGGGTTACTTTCTATAGAAGAACTGGCAGATGGGAATCCCATATATGGTACAAATTACAATTCATTTTAATTCAAAATCCCTTTTTTTCTATATTTTTATTTTATTAACTTTTTTATTTTTTTGAATTTTGGCTTAATTTTGATGCAGGGACTGTGGGAAACAAGTGTATTTGGGTATACACATGACCTATCATTATCTTTTCCTGAATTAATATTCCAATTTTGGTATGTTTTTTTTTTTGGTTGATGCTGATGGAATTTGGTATGTATTTCTGTTTAATTAGGTGGATTTGACACTGCTCTTGCTGCTGCTAGGTAATTTTATTTATTTATAATTAAATTTATTTGGGTATTTTAAGGATCATGAATGTCACTTAAAATCAACTTCTCTTGATCAAGTTCTTCAATATTTCCCATCTTATACATAATTTTATAGAATTCTTGATGAACTTCGTTGCTTTCTTGATATTCAGAGCCTATGATAGAGCTGCAATAAAATTCAGGGGTGTCGGCGCAGATATCAATTTCGACCTTACTGATTATGATGAGGATATGAAACAGGTGAGAAACATTATCCATAATTCTTGTCCAAACCTACTTTGTCTGAATAATTCATCTTTGCAATTCTTGTAACATGTCTATCCACCTCATAATTTGATCAAAGAAAGTGAGGTAAAACATGATATGAACACTTTGTGATTAATGTTTTGATTGATGTAGACAAAGAATTTATCAAAGGAGGAATTTGTGCATATACTTCGTAGACAGAGCACTGGTTTCTCTAGAGGGAGTTCTAAATACAGAGGAGTGACACTCCATAAGTGTGGCCGTTGGGAAGCTCGAATGGGGCAGTTTCTTGGCAAGAAGTAAGTTTGAGTTATTACATTATTCAATACAATCTATGTTTTGTTGTTGATCGAGAATGTTGTGAAATAAGTGGTAGAATGTTAAAATTTAGGCTTCATGGGGACTATATGCTTGTATATATATGTTGATGAATGATGATATAATTAAGGTAAATTAGTAGAGAAAATAGTTTGGGAATCTTAGTGAGGATTGCAATTCGCTGCAGGTATATATATCTTGGACTATTCGACACTGAAGTAGAAGCAGCAAGGTCCTAATGATTATGAATTTTACTAAAATTTTTATACTCTCCATTCTCTATCTCGATAGGGTGTGATCCAACTCCTATCTCTCAATTTTTTCTGCAAATAGGGCTTACGATAAAGCAGCCATCAAGTGCAACGGAAGGGAGGCTGTCACCAACTTTGAGTCGAGTGCATATGATGGTGAGATGATATCAGAACCATGTAACGAAAGTGAATTTTCAAACGTGATATTTTGCTTTCATCATTGATTGTTTGAGGTATGTGTGTTTGAGAAAGTTGTCTGAATTCTTGATGCCACCATAGCAGGTAGCAAGAATGATCTTGATTTGAACTTGGGGATATCAACCTCGTCCCCTAAGGAGAGTGGAAACTTGGGGTCTTTTCACTTCCATCCTTACGATGTTCAAAATGCAAGATTGTTGAAGGTAGAGTTTTCAATAAAATCTTCCATATCTTTTGTAATTTTTATATGGGAATGGCAATAGATGGAGATCTCTTATTGTTTTTGCAGCTCCAAGGATTAGCAGTAAAATCGGAGCATCCTGATTTATTGCCGGGTCTAAACCCTAAATTCACCCCCAACTATGAGGTAAGCATATCAATGTTTTCTATTTGATTTTATGGTCGTTGTTGTCTTAACATTATCGTATCATACGATAGCTTTAACAATTTTCAAACCTTGTTAGACATTGCTTTTAACAATACATAGACAAATTGGTAGGATTGCTCGATTACCCACTCTGAGAACTGCGTAATATGTTTACTGATGATGTGTCAAGTTTATATTCATGATAACTAATAGAACATGCCTTTGTTCTCTTAAGACACTAGATTTTGCACTAAACCATGAGAAATATCGTAGTATTCATCCAAAACTCTATTCATACATATGATTGTTCTTGGCAACAACAATAGTAAATAGACAAATTTGTAGGATTTCATTTATCCACTGTGAACACTGATAATATGTCCATCATTGATGCGTCAAACTCATATCAACGGTATTTTCTTGATCATTTATGCGTTGTAAGACCGTAAGTAAAATTGGTAGATGATGACAATCTAATACACAATTAACTAGTAGAACATGCCTTTGTTCTCTTAAGACACTATATTTTGGTCTAAACCATGAAAAATATGGCAGGAAAGCGGAGCTAAGGAACGAACGGAGTTGGTTTCATCGCAAGAAGTAGCAAAATGGGGCTGGCAAATGCACGAGCAAGTTCACCCGACCCAAATTGCAACGTTGACAACTGCAGCATCATCAGGATTCTCGTTACCTGCTAACCCTAACCGTCCATTTTCCAATTCCGATTCTTCATATCCGATGGCCCTTAATCTCTGCTTCTCATCGTATCCAGCTACATCTACCAACGATTCTCAGTATCATTCTCACTTCACGCAATGAAAGCTTCAATTGGAAATCCAGAAACACTGAAACAGACATTCCTTTTCTTTTCTTCCCATATTATTCTTTTCTTGGTTAGAAATGATGATACTTCAAAGAAAATTGTTTTATTAATTGAGGGACAAAAGTTTTAGTTGAATTTAACTCCCATTCCTTTCTGTTATACTGATATATACATATACTAATCCAATATCTACTAATCCGATATTTTATTTCATACACAATGCACTCAAGTGTGAGATTTAAGATAGATATCACACGACAAAATCATGAATCATCCATAGAGATAAATGATGCGATAAAACTTGATATAATATGATATGAAATGTGTTGAAACATAAAAAGATATAAAATATTTCAAATTTTTTGGTTAATGATTATTTTTTGTAATGGTAGGATAAATAAAATGATTTAAACTAATATATATATATATATATATATATATATGTGTGTGTGTGTGTGTGTGTGTGTGTGTGTGTGTGTGATATAAGATGGGTATAAATATATGAGTGGCTAGACCTATTTAGTGAGTAGGGGAAGGGCTTTGACTGCCCTCATACATGCCTCTTGACATTTTTTTCCAATGAAATCATTATAAAATACAATAGATTTCATTGTCAATTATTAATTTCATGAGTGACACTGTGTCACATTTATGAAATAGTTGTTTTTAAAGATACAAGAGGGTGAACTTGATAAAGTTATGCAAAACCAAGACATATTCAAAATACTAGTATGAATACTTTTTTTGAAGTAATGTAAGACCTATGAAACCTACCTTTGTCCCATCTCGTAGAACCATATTTAAAATTCAAACTTCTTTGTCTTATATATAAAATGAGAGAATTAATGCTGAAATTTTTAATTTCCATCTCTTATCTAATATATATGGTGGTGTCAAGCATTAGGCGGCTGAGTCTCATTCTCCCACCCAAGAAAGAAAAAGAAAATTTTAGGTTTCCATAATTTAATGTGTGTTGTTGTGTATGTGTATTAATTAATTGAAGACTTGTATTTATTTGTTCAAATAAAATGTTAAAAGAGAATGTTAATGATTTGTTTATGAAAAAAAATAAATGTTGCATCTTGAAATTAGAGGCTGATTAAGTGAAATGCCTAAAAATAATATGGAGTTGTTACTTATTTAGATTAGCTTACCATTTCTTGTTGTACATATAAAATTTAAAGTCTAATGTATATACTAATAAATTATAGATATTGTATTCTATAGATATCATCCTACTAATAGATAAAACATGATACCACCTCATCTAACGTTAATTCATCATTTTATCTCTTAACATCAATTTCATACTCGCAAGTCATGAATATTGGTTATTTTAAATTGTTCGACACTTTGAAACAACTTTGGTTCCCTAATCAAAGCTTAAACCAACATATTCATATTTTTAATATGATATAATAGTACTTTACACTACAATTTTTTTCACCATAATATATAATTTTGATACTAATTTATCATAATTTAGATGAAAAGTCTAAAATAACCCTTGCATTTACATATGTATAATGCAAAGTTGTTGACTGGTGTGACGAGAGATGATAGTATTTTATCAAAAAATGTAAAATTATCATTTTTTATATTTATAGCAAAAAAAAATATACATATTGTTTATGGTGGTGGAAAAATAATTTATTATTCTAGTTACGGCAGAAAGAGGTGGTGTCCCATTTTAAAAGAAAAAATTCTTAAATTTTCAATAAATCGACTCTAGGTTTTTTTTTTTAAATAGGAAAAGCACTCAGTCTTCTTTTTTTTTTTCCCCCTCAAAATATAACCATCATTTAAACTTTATCTGACAATTATGTTAAAATTTTGTAAATAAAAAGATAATTCAGTGATGGAGTATTGTGTGAGCATGAAAAGAAGTGGATGAAATGAGATTGGGTATGATTGTACTCTCATTTCAGTCATTATCTGTGTCTGCCCCAAATGGGTACAGCCTATTGCTGGTCTTCTTTAATTTCTTCATCGTACAATACTATTTTTTGTGCAGTACCATGTTTACCATTTTTTTATTACCAATTTGGGTGTACTACAAACGTACCACAGAATTCAAATCCAATTAAATGTAAATTAATACGATTTGTTTTTTTTTTTTTGGCAGTATTGAAGTTGACGTTCTATAAATTTATAAATTTCATATAAAATATTTGTGTATTATTTAGAAAAGCATTATGATAAAGTATTCATTTCTACCACAATTAAGGAAAGTGAGTTATTTTTCTACCATAATAGATAATTTTTTTTTCCACAAGTAGACTCTGTTGACTTTGGGGATGATTTAGAATAGTGACACTTTATTTAGTGTTTACTTCGATGGAAATAAAAAGTCGAGTTATCCTCCTAATTGGGGATAAAATGTCAAAATTCGGACAATACTATAGTTATCCAAAATTTGGGATAACATTAAAAAATATTAAACATTACTCTTCCAATTGAGATAAAATGGTAAAGGTTATTTTCAAATTATTAAAATGTAGCAAGATTATTAGCTTATTTTTAAAATTGTAAAGGTTATTTACCAAATTCTAACAATATGTAAAAATAATATTGCTGTATATTTGCCGTAAAATAATTATAGTAAGATTTATTTACTAAATTCTAATAATATATAATAAAAAAATCGTAATATAATGATGATGTAGAATGCACTAATCTTTTCTTTTGAAAGTTTAATATTAAAAGCAACATTTAGGTAATATCACTTTTATTTTAACCTTCATATGTTACATAGTAAACGGTGGTAAGGATAGTTAATATCTTTATACGAATATTATATGTTAGAGTAAACATAATTATTTTTATGCTTCAAATGCATGGATTGTGACTCATGCAATGCAGATCATATGACCATGAAGGTACTAAAAACGCGCCCCACGCGCGCTCATGTGCTTTAGGGTTTGAATAATATCACTTAAAGGTTATGAAATCTGTACATAAATATTACATTAATATAACATAAATGTTATACTTGTATAAGATAAAAGTTACATAACTTTTATGTTATTTATATTGAAAAAAATCTAAGTAACTTAAAGGTTATGATATATGTATATAGAGGTTATACTAATATAACATAAAGTATATACTCGTATAATATAAATGTTACATAACTTTTTATTATGTTATTTGTACTGAAAAAAATTTAAGTAATTTTACCTAAAAGATATTTGTACATAAAGATTATACTAAAAAAATATAAAGGTTATACTTGTATAATATAAATGTTTCAGTTATATTACGTGATTTTTTATATTGAAAAATTTAAATTATTCATTTAAAGGTTATGATACACGTATATAAAGATTATATTCGTATAACATAAATGTTATGACATTAAAAAAAATTGGGCACGGAGTCGGGTCGGACCCGACCCGCACAATCTAATGGATCATGATCCGTTCACATAAACACTAGTCTAGAGTAAATATTGGAAGTGGATAACAATTTATATCTTACCTTATCTTATGAAGTTATCTCACTGAGAAAATATCAATTTTACTCTTATTGATAAGATATAAATAATATATTTCATCACATTAATCAACAATCTTGCATTATACACATGCGTGTAATGATTGCTTTGAACTTTTCACCCAAATTGTAGTATAAAAATTAATAAAATTATATGTTGTGATATAACAGTTTATTTTATGATATAAATAACTATTATACCAAAGCATTATAATATGTACAATTATATTTTTATTGAAATCTTATGTTATAAATAAGCATAAGTTTGAAAATAAGATGGTAATTAAAATATTCATTTACTTTATAAAGTCATTTATATTTGTTAGTTGATCATTTTGATCTATTATTCATTCAAATGACAAGTCTTTCATTAATGTTAACAGTTAATGCTTCTTAATCATATTTGATGATATTAGCATGCTTCAGCCTGAGTTATTTGTTAAGTCTTGGAAGAAATGTGCTTAGAAATAGCACGTTTGTGGTTCAAAATAATTCCTTCAGTTTTGAGTATAAGTTGCTGATTCACTTATAAAAATGCTATACTATTTTTTCGTCAATCTTGAGAATAGAAGGGTATGAAGAAGGCCCGCTTATACTTATAAAAATGCGCTGAAGTGGACACACCTTTTTGACCGATTTTTTCAGTTAAAGGCTCAAGCATCAGAAACGAGGGTTTTCCTTGCTTCAGTTATCAAGATCAGATTAGGTCGTTTTAGATGGACGTTTCTGATTCATTTCTTAATGAAATATCTTCATTTATGTTGTATGGGTTAGCTGATATATATAGGTCTTTATAGGGTTCAAAAGAAGTTAATTTTTCTCAGTTTAGAGTGCTTAGCTGATAGAAGAAGAAGAGAGCCTACTCAGTTTTGATCTTCTTGTAATTCTTGCGTTTTTGCTTCTAATTAATAAAGTTCTCCCCCCGATTTATCCCGTGGATGTAAGCCTTGTAGCCGAACCACGTATATTTGAGTGTGCTATGTTTTCGTAGTGTTTTTGATCCATTTTTAGTAGTTGTAAGATTTCATCTTCAAGTTGTGGTTTTCAATTGTTGCTGGTTGTGTTTCTTCAAAGTTCTTCTTCTTAAGTTGACAAGTGGCATTGTCTGTGGGAACCTTACTTGAAGATTCAAGAATGGCAGCAACAAGGTTTGATGTTGAAAAATTTAATGGAGAGAGGGACTTTGGCCATTGGAGATTGAAGATTAGAGCATTGCTTGTACAACAAGGCTTGGATGTTGCTCTGAAGGGCCTGGCCAATTTTCCTGAATCCATGAAGAATGAAGAGAAGCAACAGATTATGGAGAAAGCACATAGTACCTTGATCCTAAGTTTAGGAAACAAGGTATTGAGAGAAGTATCAAAGGAAGACTTAGTAAAAGGTATATGGGAGAAACTGGAAAGCTTATATATGGTTAAAACGCTTGCCAACAGACTATACATAAAGAAGAAACTATATGCTTACAGAATGGTTGATGATAAATCCATCACAAGCCAACTTGGAGAGTATCTCAAGATTCTTGATGATCTTGAAAACATAGGGGTGAACCTGACAGAAGAAGACAAAGCTCTCATGTTGCTGAGTTTAATGCCAAAATCCATGGAGCATTTCACTGATACCATTTTATATGGAAGGCAAAATACAATTACACTTGAAGAAGTAATCATTGCATTAAAGTCCAAGGAGTTGTCAAAATGCAGTGAATCAAAGAAAGAATCTGTTGGAGAGGGATTAGCCATCAAGCAACACACACAAAGGAAGAAATTTCAGAAACAAGAACACAAAACTCCATCCAAGAAACCTGAAAATGAATCTCAGAACTCTACTGATGATGTGAGCAACAATGCATACTTTCGTTGCCATAAGCCAGGACATTACAAGAAATATTGTATTAAGTATAAGCAATTCAAGAAAAATCAGGATAAGAACCATCAAAATCAGGCAAATCAAACTGCTGAAACCACTACATCAGCTTCTGGTTATGATTCTGCAGAAGTATTGTCCATTACATCTAACCATATTGCTGCAGAATGGATACTTGACTCAGGATGCTCTTTTCACATGATTCCAATGAAGGAGTGGTTTAAGGATTTGAAGCTGAAAGATCTTGGATCAGTACTTCTGGAAAATGACAAGTTTTGCCTGGTGAAAGAAATTGGCTCAGTGGGATTACTGATGCATGATGGAGTGATGAGGATTTTATCTCAGGTAAGATATGTCCCAACCTCAAAAAGAACTTGATTTCTCTAGGAATGCTTGATTCACAAGGCTATAAGTTCCAAACTGAATCCGGTTGCTTAAGTGTTTCTAAAGGAGGTACTACTGTGATGAAAGGCTGCAAGACTAATGAATTGTACTTCTTGGATGGTAAGACATGGCTTCCTCAATCTAACTCAGCTCAAGAGATGGACAAGACCTTTATTTGGCACAGGAGATTAGGCCATATCAGTGAGAGAGGACTGCTAGAATTAACAAAGAAGAAAGTGTTTGACAGAGATAAAATTTCAAAGCTTGATTTGTGTGAATGTTGCATTCTTGGCAAGGCTAAGAAGCAAAGTTTCAAGGTTGGTTTGCATACTACTAAGGCACCATTAGACTACATTCATTCAGATCTTTGGGGGCTCGCAAAAACCAAAACAAGGAATGGAGCAAGTTATTTTATAACTCTCATTGATGATTATACTAGGAAGGTGTGGGTGTATATTTTGAAGACTAAGGATGAAGCATTTGAGTTCTTCAAAATCTGGTTAGCTGAAGTTGAAAACACCACTAGAAAGAAGGTGAAGTACCTCAGGACAGACAATGACATTGAATTCACTTCAGAAGCATTCAATGGTTTTTGCAAAGAAAAAGACATTGCTAGACATAGAACAGTCCTAGGGATTCCTCAACGAAATGGACTTGTTGAAAGGATGAATCAAACCATCCTCAATAAGGTGAGATACATGCTAATAAGCTCAGGTTTGCCAAAGAATTTCTGGGGTGAAGTTGTGGCCACTAAAGTTCATCTAATAAACAGAAGCCCCTCCTCAGCATTAGATTTCAAAACACCAGAAGAAATATGGAGTGGAGCTCCTGCAGACTACAGTGGTTTTGAAAGTGTTTGGTTGCTTAGCCTTAGCTCATATCAAACAAGATAAGCTGGAACCAAGAGCTCTAAGATGTGTGTTTCTTGGCTATCCAAAAGAAGTAAAAGGCTACAAGTTGTGGTGTTTTGAGAAGGACAAACAAAAGTGTATAATCTGCAAAGATGTGGTGTTCAATGAGTCAAAGATGTCACTTAAGGTTGATGAATCAGGAGCTAGTTCATCTAAGGATATGGAGAAGTCTGAGCTTGAGGCGGAGCCCCAACAGATCAAAGATCATTTCCTAGATTCTGATGCTGGAGATGAAGTAGCTGTAACTAGTGATCATGAAGAAGATGAACCTGCAGAACTTTCAAATTATCAATTGGTCGGAGATATATTAAGAAGGCAGGTAAAACCACCAAATAGACTTGGATTTGCTGATAATGTATCATTTGTGTTGTTTGCAGCTCAGGAGATAGATAATCAAGAGCCTAAGGACTATCAAGATGTTGTAAGCTGCAATCAGAAGGAGCAGTGGCTTGTTGCTATTCAGGAAGAATTATTTTCTTTAGAGAAGAATAACACTTAGAGAATTGTTGATAAACCTAAGAAGCAGAAGTTAGTTGGATGCAAGTGGATTTTTAAGAAGAAACTTGAAGCTGCAAAAGGGAACAAAGTCAGATTCAAGGCCAGGCTTGTGGCTAAGGGTTTTACTCAGAGGGAAGGTGTAAATTACTTAGAAATTTTCTCTCATTTGGTGAAACATTGTTCCATAAGTATTTTGCTTGCAATGATGGCTCAGTTTATCATGATACTATATCAAATGGATGTTACTACTGCCTTCCTACATGGTGAATTGGAGGAAGAAATTTACATGACTATTCCAGAAGGCTTGCATGTGGAAAATAAAGAGAACATGACCTGCTTATTGAAGAGATCATTATATGGTCTAAAGCAAAGCCCTAGACAGTGGTACTTGAGGTTTGATCAATTCATGCAAAGAATAAATTTTATAAGAAGCAAGTATGACAGTTGTGTGTATTTCAAGCATGAGCATGTGGCTCACACTTTCTTGCTCTTATATGTGGATGACTTGCTCATTGCCAGTACTTCAATGAGTGGTCTACTTAAATTTAAGAAGCTACTCAAGACTGAATTTGAGATGAAAGACCTTGGAGTTCCTAAGAGGATATTGGGAATGGATATTAGTTTCAATGAAGAGGCTGATGAAGTGTTATTGGATCAGTCTGAGTATTTGAAGAAGGTGTTGATCAAGTATCAAATGAACCAAGCTAAAAGTTGTGCTATTTCAATTGGGCAGCATGTCAAGCTATCAAAGGATCAGTGCCCTAAGTCACAACAAGAAGCTGATAGAATGAGAAACATACCTTATTCAAATGCAGTTGGAAGTCTTATGTATGCCATGGTATGCTGCAGACCAGATCTTGCCTATTTCATGAGTATTATAAGTAGGTATATGGCTGAACCTGGGATCAGTCATTGGGAGATAGTAAAGGCTGTAATGAGATACTTAAATGGCACAGTAGAACATGGATTAAGGTTCAAGAAAGTTCATGGAAGTTCAGCTCCAATAGTAGGGTTTGTTGATGCTGATTATGCTTCAAATGCTGATACAAGAAAGTCATTGACTGGATACATATTCACTATGTTTGGCTCTATTGTGAGTTGGAGGACATCACAACAATCAGTGGTGACACTTTCTACAACTGAGGCTGAGTTTATTGTATTAACAGATGCAGTGAAAGAAGCTATATAGCTCAAAGGAATTTTGAAGGAATTTGGAGTATATCAGAAAAATGTTGTTATAAACTGTGACAATAACAGTGTCATACATTTGTCAAAGCACCAAGGCTACCATGAAAGAACTAAGCACATTGATGTGAGGTTATATTTCATAAGGGATGAAGTTGAGAAGAAGGCTGTATCAATATGTAAGATTGCTTCAGAAATGATTCCAGCAAATGCATTTACAAAATCTGTTTCTGCTGCTAAATTCAAACTTTGCATGGAGTTCAGTGATTTGGTGAGTTAAGTGGTTTGGTAAGGAAATCAACTGAGAAAATTACTTGAAGTGCATGACCTGACTTAGCAAAATAAAAGGCAGAAGCCAAGCTAAAGGTGGAGAATTGATAATATTAGCATGCTTCGGCCTGAATTATTTGCTAAGTCTGGGAAGAAACATGCTCAGAAATCGCATTTAAAGAGCACATTTGTGGTTCAAAATAATTCCTTCAGTTTTGAGTATAAGTTGTTGATTCATTTATAAAAATGCTATACTAGTGTTTACGTTTTCTTCGTCAATCTTGAGAATAGAAGGGTATGAAGAAGGCATGCTTATACTTATAAAAATGCGCTGATGTGGACACGCTTTTGTGATCGATTTTTTCAGTTAAAGGCTCAAGCATCAGAAACAGGGGTTTTCCTTGCTTCAGTTATCAAGATCAGATTAGGTCGTTTTAGATGGACGTTTCTGATTCATTTCTTAATGAAATATCTTCATTTCTGTTGTATGGGTTAGCTGATATATATAGGTCTTTATAGGGTTCAAGAGAAGTTAGTTTTTCTCAGTTTAGAGTGCTTAGCTGATAGAAGAAGAAGAGGGCTTACTCAGTTTTGATCTTCTTGTAATTCTTGCGTTTTTGCTTCTCATTAATAAAGTTCCCCCCTCCGATTTATCCCGTGGATGTAGGCCTTGTAGCTGAACCACGTAAGTTTGAGTGTGCTGTGTTTTCATAGTGTTTTCGATCCATTTTTAGTAGTTGTAAGATTTCATCTTCAAGTTGTGGTTTTCAATTGTTGCTGGTTGTGTTTCTTCAAAGTTCTTGATCTTCTTACGTTGACAATATTTAAATTGTACAATTTGAAATCCTTTCATTTCAATTTCACATTTGAAATATTTCAATTCAAATACAATGTTACCAGTAAATTGGAATTATGCAGCCTAGGTAATAATGAAGAATATTTCGAAGTGTAACAAATAAGGGCATGTTTGGTTGGGGGTGTTTGAGTGGATTAAGGCTATTTAACCCATTCAAATCTATATTTGATTCATTGGTTTTGTGGTCCAGATTTAGATTGAGCCCGAGCCAAAAAAATCTGAATTGAACTTATAATGGGTTAAATAAACCTATTGTACCCACCAATTTTAGTGAGTTTATTTAACTCACTATAACCAATTATTTATTATAGAGCAAAATATCATATCTATCGTCATTATTTAATTATTAAGGACAATTCAATCCTTTATTTTTCAAATATTTACTTAATGTCATCAAATGTTAACCCACCAAAAAAATTGTACTATTTTAGTTTTGAATTTTATAATTAATTTTAGAATTAATTTGAAATTTAAAATTACTTTTTATTAGGAAAGAATGTTAAAGGCATTTGGTCAAGTTAATATTAAATCCACAAAAAAATTGTACTACTTTAATTTTGAATTTTAGAATTAATTTTTATTGAGAAAAATATTAAAAATATTTTAATCAAGTTAATATTAAACTCACAAAAACAGTTGATCCAAACAAAGATTTGTTCGATAAACCCATTTCAAAACCAACACTTAATATTCAAACCAAACACACAAATATTAAATCAAATCTAAACCAAACAGTGCAAACTCACCATAACCCAACTAACTTAACTAACCCAACACACAAACCAAACATGCCCTAAAGGATTAAAGAGCAAAGTGTAAAAGTGAGGATTAGTTGATATGAGAATGTGTGATATCCCTTTTCAAACATAAACATCATAAAAGATGCTTATAAGCGTTGTCTAAGAAACTTGGTGGAAATGCACTACCAAGTCTCGACTTCTTCCATTCCTTAAACAGGATGAAGATCTTCTTCTGAAAGTTTATTGTAAGATATTAAAATCACTCAAACACTCTTGTTTATTGCAACTTTTTTAAAACACACAATTACCCCGGTCACACGGCCAAAGATTCAAGAGCCCTATATATCTTCAAATCCACTACTTAAGAAAAGAATGTTATAGCAATTATAAGCATCAATCACCACTGCACATGGTCTAATCGTGAACACGAGCATAGTAAAAGCATCGCTTTATCTGGATTCTACGTCCCACCTCAACACTCAGAAAATAAAGGATCGCCAAGTTAAGTATTTCGCTGTTTAGCCGTCAAATTGAGCTCGAGTCCTTATTCTCAGACTCCTTTCACCTGCAAATAGTTACAAAGCTTAGAACAAGATCTCTATATTATCAAAAATAAACAGCTAAGACAATAGTAATCAAGGACAAACATATAGCAATGATGCATCTGTGCATTTAAACAAAACTGGATAGCCATACAAGGAAACGTGGACTTAATAGTAATATATCTATCTTACATCACAGTCCCCCATCTTCTCTAATGCCAAGTACAAAAGAAATCAACGGGAGGAGGATGTAAAATTCCACCAAGTATAGGCTCATATGAATCTAATCAGAATCGCTAGCAACATTAATTTTTACATCTTCTCCACATATATGTTAACTACAAGCCCATTACTTTCAATAACATTCACTGATGTATGTCACATACCTGTTGGTTTCCGGAATCCCTGTTTGAGAAGTTTTGATCCTTCACCAACCCAAAAGTAGCCCTTCAGACTAATCATGACTCACTCTCATCTTCTCAACGGGAACATTTCCAGAACTTTCTTGGCTCCACTCTTTAAAGGGAATACAAAATCTGTTATTGGGTCTCTTTAGGATGCCAACTGGTTCAATCCTTTATGAAGGTTTGTCAAAGTCACACGCAATAATCCTATTTCATCATTCAAGTCATTAGAATAAGACTCATATCAAATCCCATAAGTTCCATTGAATAGATTGCCTGTTCGGATCTTGGAGTCTTCATATCCACCATAGAACTTATTAAATCCCAATCTCTCAGTCCTGATAAGATCTGCCATTCCCATATTATTTCCAGCTTGTGCCTCATTCCAGCCATCCCATTGACCATTAGAGATTATTCCGTTCCTCGACTGAGAAAGGGTAAACTGAGAATATGGAGAAATATTATGGGCTAGTGTTTGCTCCATAACCCTAGAAGGAACACGGTAACCATCACCAAGGTGGGCAAAATTTTCCCCAAGATCTGGATATCTTTGATTCTGATGTGAAGGAAGCGATCTTTGCAAAAATGGTTGGAACCTTGCATCTTCATATATACTCGATTGCGAAGAATAACTTGGCATTAAGTCACCTGGAAGCGTACCTTTGCCAACTGCCAATATTGCAGGATCCATAAATTCAATGTCACCATTACTAATGGTGTTAAAACTTGATGGAGTCTGATAGTGATGATGTCTTAACAAAGAGGAAGTATCATGCAAGTGATTTCCTGCAAAGTTCAACATAAATTTGATTAAACAAAACAGAACTTTTAAACATAAAACATAAATGCGTCCACAAGGACAGAAAATAAAACTAACCGGGTATGGTATCCAAAACTTGACCGGTCTTATCATGAGAAGTAAAGCCGGGAGGTGGTGACCTACTAGGCAATGAAAATCCAGGAGGGGCAGAAATCTGAGACCTTGAAACTGCTCGAAGACATCGGAAAGAGATTGAGAACAATAAACAATTACATAAAGAAGATCACATAAATAGACAAGTTGGAAATGGTATTGAGATGAGATTTGTTTTTGCATGAATTATAAGCTAAGGTTGTGTTTGGATAGAGTGCTTCGAAATCCAAGATTTGAAATGAATGGATTTCAAATCCACTTAAGTTGGAGTGGATTTGAAATCCATCAAAATGACTCCAAAATTAGTTCAAAATGAATGTGATGGATTTGAAATTCACGTCCATTCAAACACCATCGATGGATTTGCTACCATGGATTTCAAATCTCTCATCAAATCCACTCATCCAAATGGACCCTAAGTGAATTATATTATAGTGAAAATGGGACCAAGTAGCCAAATAAGAATACAAAAAATTATTACAGCCATTTCATAACAAAATATGTTATAATAGCCTAAAAGTGTTTTGGAAAAAAACTACCCTTCCCCTATTTCTTTGCTTTATTGGTGGATCCATTTCATGACCGTCAATTTTTACTATATTTAATGTTTTGTTATTTTTGACTATTTTAAAATTTTCATTATCCATAAGCTCTATTTACAGTCCAAACACCAGGCAATCAGGAAAACTGTATCATATGAAGAAGCTAACACACCAAGCATATATATGAATCCAGAAACATTTCAAGAACATTTTCATTTTTTTTTTTGTTTTTTGGGGAGGGGGGTCAACATTTAAAAAAATAAAGAAAAAAATTGCAAGCACAACTCAAGGTTAGAAGAGCAATACTTGATTTATTGGACATTCCTTGGGCATCCTTAACAGAGATAAAACTATTTGCTAAGATGGCTTTCTCAAGAGCTTATCCACCATCCAAGTTTAGTTAACTTGACAACATAAACTCTAATACAATCATAGGTAAACGATTTTTTAACCTCTACACTGATGTATGTACCCCCAACCAACAGCTCACCAAACCCTCATTAAAATAAAATGGAAGTATGAACCATAGCTTGAAAGTGTCACCAAAACCGCAGTCTAAGAATGCCGCTAAATCGGACTCTTATTTGAAGTCATGTATAATGAATAAATCAAACACTCTTTTCAAGCCAATATAATATCTAAAGACAAGGCCCAAGAGCAATATTCTATTATCAGGGGGTATTTTCCAGGTTATTTTCCACAATTCCTAAATTGGTGTATCAACTACATATTTTCAAGATAAGGCCATATGATATTCTGAAGTCCCAATAAAATCATAAACAAGTGAAATTTACTCATAAAAAATGAATCAGTGATTATTTACCAGAAAATCTGTTGGATGATATATTGGAATGACTGCCAGTAAAAATCTCGGATTCCGTACCATTGAGAACAGGAAAACCATTTCGGCCATCAAACATCTCAAGATGCAAGTTATTGCTGATAGAAAGTTCATGACTGAAAGGCCGCTGATCAGAACCTTTTGCAAAGTTACCAATAGATTGACAACTTTGTCCAAATCCAGATAACTGGCTCATAGTCTCCTCCTCCCTTGCAAAGGAAAACCTTGATTGATTGCTATTTTGAATTTTCCGCGAACCTGTAACTGCCAAAGACCCTTGGTTATCATTTTCACCCAACAACTTAGACAAGTTTTGAGGTGAAGTAAGTGACTCATCCCATGGGTCAAAGTCAATAGATAAGATATTTGATATTATGCTGCTCTCCCCCATATTCAAAGCATCACCACCTAATTCACTTTCATAACTCTCTAGCAACGATCTTTTATCCTTACTAGGAAAGAAGTTGGAACAATCAACATCATTAACCTCAGGAGAGTTGAATATATTCTCAGGACGTCCGATAGGAACATTGCCATTTTTGTCTACAACCTGCCTATCAAAAAGACTGCTGATTGAAGTATCAACTTTACTATACTCTGGAGAATTAATATTAGGATGCCTTGTAAAATGAGATACATGAGAAAAATCTAGTGTTCTGTTGGTAGCAACCTCAGGATCCTTTAGCCTTTGGTTATTGAAAGACAACAAATCATCTTCTACATCATGCAAATTGATGTCTGTTGCTTGACTTGGCATATACAATCCAAAATCAGATTGGACATCTCTGAAACGCGCTGTATCACTTGTATTTGCAGTAGTTCCAGAAGTCACTGTTTCTCTAATGTCCTGACCACGGTCATTCTCTAAAATTTGGTTCTCATGAATGTCAATTGACAAAATATCAGAGCATATAGTATCCATGTTTCTATTAGTGGTGTCAATAGAATCTTTGTCTGAAGTAGGTCCATTAGAAGCTGAGGAAGAGTCAACAATGTTAGTATTATTAGATGGTAGCTTGGGAGTAGGTGGGCTATTGGGCTTTCTATTTACAGACAAATTGGCAGGATGCACGGATGCGAAGGAACTATCAGTAAAAGCAATCCTCTCATCTGCAGTAGATTCTTTTCCAACTGGTTCTAAACCTTCAGTTTCACTTTTATTTTGAGAAATGATGTTTTCTTCATAAGGAGCAAATTTTCCAGTATCACTGTTCGATGAGGAAAACTGACTTTGGCTCACAGCTGCAGTAGAACATGTCACAGGTACATTACACACGTCTGGTTTCTTAAGTGGCCCATTGGAACAATTTGTACTTGCATGCAAAGGCTGACTATTTGATGCACGAGCTCCCCTGATCAAGAAAATATATGTCAGAAACAGTAGCAATGAAGTTAGGAATGATGACAGCAAGAAGATATATACCATGAGGCTCCAGCAGGAAGAGCAGCAGATCTACCGGAGCTACTATTTGGAGGAGAAACTCTAACACCAATTCCAGAATTCTGCTGACCATATAACAAAAATCACATATTAAAGTGACAACTAGATTGAGGAATTCCAGCAGCAATTACCTTTAAGTGATATTGACAAAAGAAACAATAAATAAATATCAGGGTGATGAGCTACAATCTATCACAACAATTCACTACATCAGTTGGATTATATTATATATATATATATATAATCCATGGATCTAAAGCTTTCTACAAGTCACAAAGTGCATAAGGCAAAAAAAAATTGAAAAAAGACACAAAAGCACCATTATAGGAAAAATGCAATTTATTTGGAAGCGAAGAAGCAACAGGAAATCTTACATTTGTATTTACAGCAGTTTTAGTTATAAGCTTCCCTGAAGAAGTGGAGATGTTATTGCAGTACTCCTCGACTGGTGGAGGTAACACATTCCCAGAACGCCGTTGGGTACTATTTGAGGAACCGGTAATTTGTTGAACTCTACTCCTTTCCAATCATTAGTTAGGTAGATCAGATGATTGAGAAACAATAAGAACTTCAAAAAATCCAGACGGTACGCAACCAACCCCTCCACCCCACCCCACCCCCGCCAAAAAAAAGGAAAGAAAATTTTATTATTTTATTTTATAAGTGGATCATATCAGTTACTAATCAGGGCTCTTAAAGAACAGTGACACTTCAACTGCTTGCACATAGAAAGGGTGAAAAAGGCGGACTGCATCTTGATAAAGAAATACCTTGTGTAAGCAGATATTATTTCGTCCTTAGTGAAGCTGTCATCTTGGGAACCAATCTCGTGCAGGTATAGACAATCTGGATTGCTGCAAGGCTGGATCATAAGAAAATACTTTATTAGGAAAAACTTAACATGGTCTAATTTGCTGAGCATATTCTGAGCATGTTTGTTTTGGGCAATCATATAATTACTATGATGTCCATAAGAATGATTTCAACAAGGTATAATAGCCATACCACATTTCTCAACCATGCATGACAGTATTTAGTAGTCCCAAAGCATGCCCTGCAACAACGTGTTAAACACTATCTGATATAACAGAAGACGTCAAAGTACACGAATGTAGGATGACACTTACTTCAAAGGTTTACCATCCAAAACAAATCCATGTACAGATTGGATACAACGAACAGCTTCCTCCTCCTTTGAATATGTGATATATCTAGACAATAAAATCAATTTGAAACAAAATGCAGAAATATAATGGCTAATTATGGAATATGCTTAATCACACAGCACAAAGAAAATGGCATTTAGCCGTAAACACAACAATGCTGATGAAAAGAATGCAATGCTTCAGAAGGTGTAATCTTCAGGCGATATTCAAGTCATTTATATATGAAACTCTACAGAATTTATAACAAGTACTGCAATTTGTAATATCATAATGAACCAATTAAAAAATAAGAGACTTGGAACTTACACACTGCATGTATTATTTGCAAATTGTTGTATGGCACCAGATGCTGTCCGAGAGATAGACACTTTCAGCACCTTTCCATACTGACCAAAATATTCTCTGCGCTGGAGGAGCTGCAAAACAGAGTTAATAACCGTAAGACGAAAAGAGATGTGAGATAAAGGATAAGAGAAAAGGACAGGAAAAAGCACTCACATCCTCATCTGCAAAATTCAGAGGCAATCCCACAACATAAACGAGATTCCTCTGAATTACTCGCACACTAGCAAGCTGCTTTCTTCCTTCAGATGATTTGTTCTTTCCCTTGGATGATTTTAGCTTTTTCTCCCCATTCATTTCTGAAACCAGCCTGTTACAGTAATTGTGTGGATCATAGTTACAGTAGTAAACACTATTAAACTACGCACATGGAGTGAAGTTCTCCCAACACACCAATACACTCAACATCGCATGTTAATTACCGTTCACAACTTGCTGTTGTTCCAACAATCTTTTCCTTGTTATAAGGAGTACGACAGGCTGGACAGCGTCCTTCCGTCTCATCTTTTTCAGCCATATCCATAATGTGATGCCAGCACCAAACACAAATCTGCAAATTTTGGAAAAGTCGCATCTTCATACTTCATATAAGCAGAAAAAATCAATATAAAAAGGAAATCATGCAATATGCTCAGGATAAAAAAATAGCTGATAATTGAGAACACAAGCAGAAAAATTCAATACACAAGAAAACCGCAATGGAAAAACGCTCTGGATAAAACCATAGTCATTAAATGTGCAAGGCGCACAAAGGTGCAAAAACCCAAAATATATATATATATATATATATATATATATCTAAAAAACATAAAATGTGTGTATATTTTGCAAAAATCGATACATAACATTTTTGCAAACCATATTGCATAACTATAAAAGAACGAAAAACAAGTAATTATCCTCTCAAAATGAAGTTCTGACAATTAATATGTTTTGCTTGAGAGAAAAAAAAACAGGTTTAGAATTCTTAAAAGGAATCTTTTAAAAACGTGCTTGTGATCAAAGGGTGACCAGGAACAAGAGGCACGCCCGAGGCACAGGAGGTGCACCTAAAAACCACAAATATGGTGTAGAAAGGCACACAATGAACAGTGTCAGCATCTTGCTTGTAAGGCGCATCAGCCTGCACCCTCTGTGCATTGGGCGTGCGCCACTAACAACTATGGATAAAACATAAATGTCTAATGAGAAACAGCTCCTACAAACCTAATAAAACACAACCAACCCCAATTTACAGCAGTTCAAAATATCCTTGAAAAAAGATGGCCAAATGATATAATATTGACTCATTTTAGCCAGTAGAATTTTTTTTTTTTTTTCACAAAAGAACATAAAGTTGACTTTCATCTCATTTTTTCAGCTCATTTTCTTCTTTGCTTATCCTTAAATTATATGCTAGGGTAATTTAATAATCTCAGGTCCTCAACACTAAAATATAAATAAAACACAAACATAAATGCCAATTCCAACGAATGATAACAGCGGAAAAATATGATAATTGGCATTTGTCATATTATACAGATACAGGTAATAAGAAGCATAAAGTTTTCAAACATTATAAAACGACAATTTCCTGTCGAGCAAGCATTTAACACCTCATAACCGCACTTGCAAGGTTTCAACTGCTGATCAGTCAAATCCATCTCCTCGGCGCAGAGTGGGCAAGTCTTCTCTCCTTCATCACTCATGATTGCCTAAAGAAAATTACAAATCAGAGGCGGTTACAAATCAAGCAAAAACACAATTTTTTTCAAATTCAATAAAAATTAAAAACTGCAATTAGATCAACCAGAATTTAACATGCAATAAAAAAGTTAAAAGTCGCTCCACATCAAGAAGACTAAACCACAGATCAACAGAGCCAAGATTAATGATTTAGTAAAAAAAAGGCAACAATTGACAAGAAAATTGATTTCGGTATAAGACTCAATTTTGCCGGCTCAGTCCAAAGTCAAACCCTAAAAGGTATTTTACCAACAAAAGTGTAAACAGCTTTCCAAATTTAAAATCCTCCACCGACAAGTAAATCTTCAAGAATTGAACTAATCATCACTGAAACGAAATCAAGTAGAGAAAAAAAAAAAAAAAAAAACAGAATTGAGTCGCACAAAAGAAATGATCGAAACAGAAATCCAATCGAAAGTAACTATAAACACAAGTGATTGAACTCAAGCCCACCGACGAATCAACACAATTCATTCGGATTAACAATAATTAAAAAGAGATGTAACCTTCAATAAAATTAGGGATCTAACAAGAATGAGATAGGGGTTAAGGAGGCCTTACAGCGGATGATTGGATCGAGAAGAAAGGGATATAAATTGTATAGCAATATAGGGATATAGATATAGATGCAGAGAGAGAAAGAGAACCACAAGACTGAGAATTGAGAGAGAGAGAGTTACACTGACAAAAGGTGAAAGGGTTGGCCTCGGTTGATGGGCGTTTTTACGCAGTTGCAATTCGGGTCGGGTTCTATAAATGAGCTCCGGTTCAGGGTTGTGCGGCAGCCGCCCAGCGAAGATTGAATATGGAGCTCCAATTAAGAATAGCGGGTCTGTATTACGGATAATTTTACGCCCTAATTTTGGTTCTTCCCCCTTTTGTGGTTGGTACCATGATTAGATTTGCAGGTCAAATCAAGAATTATATTTTGGGACCAGATTAGAATGTGTTTGATATCTACACGAGTGATGAGTCATTAGAAGTGACCCATGTTTAAAATTTTGGGTTCACTTTTTTAAGATTTTCTTTGGATGGTATTATATACTTTTGATTTTATCTTAGTAGTATTATAAGTTTGTTTGTCTTAGTGTTTTCATTATTTTCTTCTCCTCATTGCTGAATGACCACTATTTTGTGCGAAGGGATCCAATTTCTCATTCTTATTCATCATTTGCTCATAAGTTTTCTCTTGCATTTTGTATGACCTTGAGCTTTTCGGAAAAAATAAAATCATGGCATTAGGATCACATGCTCAAGCATCACAAATATCACTTTTTTTTTTAAGTTGATATGTTACTTTAACGGCTATAAATAGAGGAAGAAAGGAACGACGAAGTTGTAATTAGTCTTTATGAGGAGGTTTTTAGCTAATTGATCAATTTTGATAAATCTAACATCATTTTTTGCTCAAATGCTTCTTCAGGTATGATCGATTTTATCTAACATCTTCTCGGTATTCAATTGGTTGATTGTCATGAAAATATCTTGATTTATCGATTGTTGTTGGAAGAAGAAAGAAGTAAATATTTCATTCAATCAAAGATAAAATCCACCACGAGTCTTGTAGCTCAATGGTATCCCACCTTTTATAAAGATACAGATTCTAATGATTAGTTTCTGATGACTAAAGTTCCAATCTAAATCATGCAAGTTTTTCATGTCTTTACCCTTTCCTTTCACTTCTTTTAGTTTATTAAAATAATCAAACACAAAATCCAATTAAAAAATAATCAAACACAAAATCCAATGTTGTTTGATGGAAGGAGAAAAATATTTTATGAAATGACAAGAAAACTATGATTAATCCATATAGGTCATTCCTTATTATTCTATATTTTTTCAATAGTTTATTGAATGATATCAACTCTTTGCGTCTCACTATGGAGGAGCGTCTCACTATGTAGGAGCAAGAAGAATAAGAATCGAAAATTTCATTTATTAGCTTCTTGATCAAAATTGACTCTTGCAAAAAAAAAAAAAATGTTTTAGGGTTTGGTTTTCATGATTTAATATTCTTGTTTGTCAAAACAAGGTTTTTGACAAGGTTGGAGCGTTTTACTAATTCACCATCACTTAGGACATGTTTGCTTTAGAGGTTTGGGTGGGTTAAAAGATTTAATCTCAATTAAATCCATGATTGCTTTATAGGTTGAAAAGCTCAAATTTAGATTGAGCTCGGGTTAAAAATGTAATTATTGGGATTATGGGGGGTTTAATAAACCCACCAAAAAAGTGGTGGGTTTATGTGGGTTTATTTAAACCTACCATAAGTGTTCTTTTTGTACTTTTACTACTTTATACTTTTTGTTCCACTTAATTACAAAATACCTTCATATAAATTAGAGTTTTCTAAGGGCATTTTGGTCTTGTTTTTTTTTTAACCCACAACAAACATTTCAACCAAACAAAATTTTAATACATAAACCTAACTTAAAAGATATCACAACATTCAAATCAAAAAGATATCACAATATTCAAATCAAATACAAAATTAAGTTAAACCTATCATTAAACACTCAAACCAAACATATCAAAAAATTAACCCAATTTAACTCAATAGTGCAAACCCACCACAACTCAATTAAATTAACTAACCCAACATACCAACCAAACATGCTCTTATTAGTTGTGATTACTCCATTTATTCTTTCATTGCATATTCTCATAAGAAGTTAGGCTATTTTATGTTCTCTGTAACATTAATTAATTAGAAGTTAGGCTATTTTATGGTCTCTTTAACATTTATCAATTAATTAGGAAACTCTTTCCAATTTCTCATTTGATGACATTCATTTTAAGATATAAGGTTTTGATATCAAAGAAAATACTAAAATATTCAATTTGAACAACTTTTAATATATTTATCGATAATGTGTAATGATCTTATCTCTATATTATATGAAAAGTAAAATTAATAGGTGCATTAGATTTTTGACACATCAGCCGTGTGCACATGTTATTGTGTCCATAGTGGATAGTGTAGCAGAACTGTTTGATATCAAGAAAGCTAAACTGTTCGACATTTGTATTAATAAAATTGTAACTGATAAACAATTATTATTCATTAACTTTACTATATTATTATGTTTTATTAAAGTTGATAATAATCTATGTGACGATAATTTAAATTTCTCGCACCCCCTCCCTCTGGTTTTTATTCATTAAAGTGAGTTGAAATTTGCATTTAAAATTAAAATAAACTCAACATTTCAAAATACACATATTTCAAGTTTTTTTAGATGCACATACAAAAGTATCTAAAATCATTAAAAATGATTGTTCCTACGATCCATGAAGGTGGCTTTGAAATGTCAACCGATTTATGATGTTATTTGTGATGAGTCATCGTACTAATACAATTTTACATAGATTCACAAATGGGGTCGATTTGTTGGCAACTGAATTGTTGTGTTACACATGCAATATGTCTTGTTTACACAAGTCATATAGTTAATAGTATCCATTGTTATAAAAAAATAAATTTAAATTTTGATGATTAGAGTTTAAACTTGAATCGTGTAATTTTTTAATGATGATTATATTTTTAAAATTCTTTTAAAGTGGATATGATGATGGATCATTCGATTTCATGATAAATTGAGTCTGTTACCAATTTTGTATAATACTTATTTGGTCTTGAGATTTTTTAAACGCTCACAATCTAACATATTACTAGCAAAATGCATCACTTGCACGATGATTTAAATTTTCTTGTTAACCCTTTGTTGTAATTATATTACATGTTCCGTGTACTCTTTCATGGTTTTACGATCAACCTTTTCTTTTCTATTTCTTTTTCTTTATTTTTTTTCGTTAATTTTCTGATTTGAGGACGAATCATGTTAATCCCAAGAAATAGTAGGATATACAAATATCCTAAATCGAAGAAATCGTGTACTTGGTTAAAATAAATTATTTGTTTCCTTTTTTGATTATTGCTTTTATGTTAAGCCATAGTGTTGTAGTTGGTAATAATATAACCTTATGAGTCTTGGTTTCTAAATTTTAATAATATTTTAAGTTCTATTTGAGGGATTTTTTACTTTGTTAAAAAATATGTGTATTTATTTTTATAAATTAAGAGAAAAGATTTTCTCCCAAATATCATCTATTCCCAAGTTGCACACAAGTGCAACTATTGTATGGATCTTAAATCCATATAATGCAGGTCGGGTCGGGCCGAATCCGATCCGAATTCGCGCACTTTCTCTTTTTTTTTTATTCTAACTTTTATGTTATGTTAGTCATATCTTTATATTATTTTAAGCATATTTTTATATTATGTTAAGCATACATTTTAACTTAAAAGAAAAAATTCTAATTTTGACAAAAAAAACCCCAATTTTGATAAAAAGAACCTTAATTTCAAAAAAAAAAATCCTAATTTATACATATAAACATATATGTAAGATTACGCATACCTTTAAGTAATATTAGTCATATTTTTAAATAATACATAAAGGTACAATTAATATAATTAAAATATATAACTAACATAACATAAAAACCCTAAATATATGCTTAACATAATATAAAATCATAATGGTATGTTTAACGTTATATGCTTAATATAATATAAAGGTAAACTTAACATACATAAAAACCTTAAAGGTATGTTTAACATAAAACCATAAATGTATGCTTAACATAATATAGATATGCTTAATATCACATAAAGACCCTAGAAGTATGACTAACATAACATAAAAGTATGTTTAACATAATATAAAAGTATGCTTAATATAACATAAATATATAACATCTGGAGCAAATTTGGGTGGGTTTGAGCGCAATCACCCAGACGCATGGGGGCACGTACATGCACGTGGAGGGTGCGTGAAACGACGTGTGGACCAGATCGGATAAATTGCACTAATCCTAACTTCGTGCACCAATTATATAAAAAAAATTGTGATTCCCAAAATCAATGGAGCTTTTACTACATCATGTAGTAGTCACTGTCGGTTCCAAATGATTGATATTGCTATTTATTATTATTATTATTATGTTTACATTTTTTTTATTATATTGTTTATATATATGGGTTACCAATTTATGGAAAAAAAATTTGATTCTGAACTTACACATCTATAACTTCTTAAAAATTGAAGCAACGGAAGATGTTGAATTTGAGAGTTTTATTAAATGAAAGTATCCCGTACATGGATGGCGGCTCAAGATATATAATGAAGAAAAAATTAATATAAACACCATTATACTCTCTTGAGTACAAGTTGTTAAATATATAGAATTATTATACAATGACATATTCGGCATTCTTAAATATAATTTGATACTTCATGTATAATTGTACTTGACCAGTACAAAAATAATTGGCAGTCCTTACTAAATTATAATGCCCAACCTATATATAATTACAATAAAATATCAAAATAGAAATTGAAAGATTTATGGTTAATTTGAAATGCTCAACATATCCATTTACAACATGTAATAATTCGTTTACTATTACGTGACAAGATCTTATGAAAGAATGACTAGTTTCCTTATTTAAAATCTAGAGTTGGTCTTTTGTAAGATCATCTCACATGCAACGAGATTTAAGTATGTGTTTTTCAGCTATAAGTATATTTACAAATATAAGTATGTATTTTTCTACTATAAATATGTCTATTGCAAGGTGCGATGGTTGCATATGATTTTTTGTGTAAAATTTATGGATGTGATGTTGACATATTAACGGTGACAATTAACATGTGTGTATAATAGATATACATGTGCGCTTCCATCGTTGTATCTCTAATTTTAGAGTATGTTAATGACAAATTTAAAATAGAATGATTAGTTGGTAACCTGTTGGTTGCTAAAAATTTGAGATAAAACTTTTATGTTTTTAAATTTAATGTCTAATTTTTTTATGTCTGATATAGAATGGGAGATCGAATTACAACTCATCTAAAGCTCATGACCCACACGAACCATCTGATGATAGGGTGCAAGATGTTCAACCCAATTAACAGTTATTGTAGGGTGAAATGTGACTTTAACTCATTTTGACAACTTTGAATAAAACTAATGATTCTAACATATTTTTTATATTTTTGACTCATAGTCAGTATAATTCAATTTAATTCAACTGAAAATATACAAACCTAACCTTCACCCTGTTGATTTTCAAGCTAAATGAGTTAAGATAATTTATCAAGTAAAAATAGTGTTGGTAACGTGGAATTGAGAAAATGGCTAGAAACAGAAAAATCGAAAACAGAAACAAATACAATGGGAAAATCGAGGCTTGTGTATCACAGTTTTCTTAAAACAGATTCATCCTTTCCACGGTGCTAGAGGTATACAAGGACGTCTGTTTCTCAGGATACAACGGTTGCTGATGACGAGTCGAGCACCCAACTTCCACCAACGGCAAACTGGAAGCATGCCTGATCAATAGATTGAAGGAGGAATGAAGAAAATTATACGAAGGAGAGTTGAGTTTTGTGTGTTTTCGAAATGGGGGGCTATCTCATTATATAGTCATTCCAAGACCATTACAAGTAGTTGGAAGGTCAAACATTGACCGCTACAGAAGAGTCGAAAAGTCACTTGTAACTGAAAAATCATGTACACACAGAGTGTCACTCGTGTACACGAAATTCATACGTGTACACAAATGTGTAACTCGTGTACACGAAATTCTGTGCAATACGTGTACACATATCTAAAAGATAAAATGTGTACACAAATTTTAAGTGGTAAAAGGAACGAGGCTAGGTCCGTTGTCTTCGGATCGACATTTATATACGTAGGTCGTGCACATACCCGAATCCAAGGTCCAAAGCGTAGGTCGTGCACATACCCGAATCCAAGGTCCAAAGTTGAATGTCTTCGAATCGACGCAGGTCGTGCACACACCCGAATCCAAGGTCCAAAGTTGAAATCACATTTGATTTGCACCCGCGCACGCAAGAGAGAGAGTCTTCTTGCCAACCATTCTTATCACCAACAAAGGGGAAGACCAATAAAAACTAATGAAATTAGTTTCATTTTCCCGATGTGGGACAAAACACATCCAAGCTCCCAAACATTCCAAAAAAAGATCCAAAGTCACCACTTCTATCATAATTTTTCATTCATCCATTTAATTATTTTGGGCAAGCTATATACCGTCTCGAATCTCTCTCGAAGGAGAACACATTCCAAAAACTTATTTCTTAATTTGGGTATGGGACCCTCATGCAAAATTACCCCAAAATAAGCAAAAATTGCAGATTTTTCCAAACAAATAGTCTATAACAATTCATTACCACACAGACATAAAATAATAATATATATTTATTAAATAAAAATTTGTTTTGATTGGAAACCCCTAAAAATATTGGTATTGTGTTATATTGAAAATTATTTTTACAATTTTATTAGGGAAGTCATTGAAATGTTTTCCAGCTTGAGCTAGCATTCTCAAAACTTATCAACATAAGAATTTAGTTTATTGAAAATCATATTTTATCGAGATTGTTTCTATTTTTATTATGTTGAATTGAATGAATTGTTCGATTAGATTATCTGCATTGGTATTTTAAAATAATTTAAGTAATACCACTCAATAATTTATAACATTTATAAATAATTGAGTCTTTATATCTTAAACATTGCTATGTGATCAATTCAAATTCTTTTATCTTATTTTCTTGAACCCATCAATTCAAATTCTTTAAATGTTCATTTCCTAAACACTAAAAAAAAAAAAAATTATAAATGTACCAAAAATATCATTCAATGTTTGATTATTTTGTGTGATTGAGCTAAGATGGGTAATTAATCAAGATGAGAGAATTACGAACTTAGTATGGAGCTCATTAAGACATATCAAACATTAGGAAATAAATGATGGAAAATCTTTATATACCCCTTGTAGATTATCACTTTATTAATTAAATGATAATACGTTGATTGTAAAAGAAAAAAATCAAAATAATTGTAGGGTACAACCACTTATACATGTCCTTTAATTGATCGATGACTTTTCTCATTTTCTAATATCCTCTTATTCTTAACTGACAAGGATAAAAATTATAATTCAAAAAACATGACTATTAAATATTATTATTATTACAAATAAACACCCAAATTATACTTGTTTTTCACTTAAGTAGATAATTTTTTTTTATCACAACTAACCATCTAATCTTATTGATTTTCCATCTGAAACCATCGAGTATTCATTTTCCAACCTATTTTCAATCACGTGAATAAGGATATATTTATCTTAACTTTTTTTTAGCAATGTAAATAAGGATATATTTATCTTTAACTTTTTCTTTTTTTTTTTGCAACTAATTATCTAACTTTTAGGAATGACAACTGAATGGAACAGGGTTGGAAGAACACTCCACATCCCCATTAATGGGAGATTTTTTCTCTGTCCCCACCTCAATTTAATTTTTTCTAAACATAATTTCATGTTTGTGTGAGCTCTAACCACTCAACCCTAAAAAAGTAAAGAAATTTATTAATTAAAAAAGAAAGTTACAAACACAACAATGAACAAGAAAATAACATAAATTAATCATAATTTTACATAACCCTTCCTAGAAATTCAAGAGAAAACACTTGCTACATTAGAGAGAACAACAGTAAAAAAAAAAATTCAGGTTCCCATGGGTTACATTTTGAGGAATCTTCATTCCGTTCGGGATTGATTCCCATGAGGAATGAAGAATTTTCGCCCCATTATCAACCATACTCATTTTTACGCAAGTTGTAATTTACCATCTAAGATATAATTTTTTTTTTCCTGATCAATTTTAGTTTTTTTGATTTACGAACTACTAAAATTATTCAAAATAATTTGTAAATCTTTTTGTTCTAAGAAGATTGTTACCCAATAATTGAGCACCTAAATTTATAAATCCGAATCCAATATTCAATAAAATCAGCTCTCTATCACATGATATCAAAGTAAATCTTAAATGAAACACTTAAATTAATTTAATAAAATCATGTTTAATTAGTTTAAATAATTTAAAGAAATTATAAAAACACTTTAGTTGAATAATTTAAAACCTAAGTATATATCAATTTGGATCTCAAGTACCTCTCAACGACATTGTTTAAAACTGATCTTGTAGGTAAAAAATGATTGCTTGACATTCTTGTTCATTTGAAGAATGAACTGTTTCAACATATAAAAAATTTTAAAAATATAGAGTATAAATTTTAACAAAGTTTCTTTATCTAATATTTTCATGAATGATATATTGATCATTCTGATATATAATTACATGATTATTTATAGATTGGAGATCCAATAGGATGCTTAATAGGATGTGTAACACCTCGTTTTTTGAAAAAAACGTGCATTGCATATTTTTATAAATAAATTCAAATTTTATTTTTAAATAATTCGTTGTTAATGACCTTTATGACAAGTTTTATGTTTTATCAAGAAGAAATGAGTTAATGTTTCTTTAAGTCTAGAAGTCTTGCAGGATAGCTACTCGATGAGATCGAGTTCAATCGTAATGCACTCGACATGCCAAACAATAAACAGAAAAAAAAAAAAAAGATAAGTTACACATAAAATAATTTTAATAATTAATATAAAAATTGTGATTTATGTGTTTAATTATAATTAGGTAGGTTTTTATTATATAGTTTATGTGCAAATTAATTTCAAGTCATATCATCTTATTTATGTGTGACACCAATTTGATTAAATTTATATGAATTTAATATGATGTGCAATAAATTACACCAATAAACATATTAATCATCATAATCATGAATTCTTTCATATCACGTTAGATAAGTTAAACTACAACTCTCAATGCCACTACATGATATTATATCTTAAATTATATCATTATATAAGTGATCTACATGTATACTACATGTATTAATTTTTGATTTGTACTCTACATACTACATATAAAAGGAAGGGACTCCACTTTTAAGCTTTTCATTTCTCATTTGACAAGATTTTCTCTCTCTCTAGCTATTTTGCTCATTCTCTCTATACTTTTGTTCCTCTCAAAAACCTTGATCCTCATCTTCAACTAAGCTGCCATTTCCAAGATTTAAGTGAAAAATTAAGATCCTTCCAAGACAAGATAGGAAATCAAGCTTAAATTAAAAGCTTCTTCCAAGCAAGTTTCAAGAACCTATAGTTTGTGCATTCAAGAGATAAATTTTGCAAATTCTCACCATTCTTCTTCCTTAAGAGCATGATTATGTTCTAATTTTGAGTTGCATGTAAGATCTAAACAAGATTTCCTACAAATGTGATAAATTTGTTGAATATCTTATTTTAAGTAGTTGATCTTCAAAAGTATGACATTTTGAGTGTTGATTGAGCAAATAGATGTTGGATTAAGCTCTGCATGTTTGATTTCTTTACCTAAACACATTGCATGTATGATCCAAGGATGATTTTCTACTAATGTGAAGAAAATGTTCAAAGTCTTGTTTTAGGTGGTTGATCTTTAAAATATGTCTCTTTTGAGAGTTGATTGTGCAATTGCATGTTGATTTAGTCTTTGCATGTTTGATTATCTTGTCTAAACTCATTGCATGTGTGATAAATTGAGTCAAGATAGTTTATTGAAGGTTAATGAAGTTACTAAAGTCGAATTTACATTTTCAATTAAAAAAGTGAATGAGTTTTATCAAGTTGTGAAAAATATAGTAATGGTAGTCCACTTTGTAGATTTTTATAAAATTGTATACTTGGCGTTTTTCAAAACTGTTTTAATATATTATGATACATGAAGTTTTGAGCTTATGATAAAAATTTGGTAATTTTTGGAGTAGTTTATGAATTATGGTGATTTTTCAAAGATGGTCCAGTTTTGAGTTGGAATTATGCAGTTTCAAACCTTAGAAAAATAATTTTATAAATTCAATCAATTGTAATTTTTCAAAACTCTTTTAATATATTATACTACATGAAATTTTGGGTTTATGATTGAAATATGGTAATTTTTAAAGTAGTGTAGGAATTATAATGATTTTTCAAAATAAGTCCAGTTTCGAATTTAAGATTCTGCAGTTTTGGACCTTAGAAAATTAATTATATAAAATCGATCCATTATACATTTTCAAAACTATTTGACTATGTTTGCATACATAATATTACGAGTCTAAATTATTAATTTCAGAAGGTTTCAGTAAATATACAATTTACAATGAATTTTATAACACAGACTGGTTTTAGAGCATTTTCGAACAATTTTTGATTATAGTAAATGATTTATTGAAGCTTTTGTAATTTGAATTTATCCCTAATATTTTAGCATAGATAACTAAGGGTTGTTATCTAAATGCATGCTTATTTCATGAAGTTTGGATGATCGTTTAAATTATGAAAATTGTTGTGGTAAAGAGTGTCTTTTCTTCCTATATATTACTAACTTCAAGATTAAAATTTTATCTATGATTTAAGAATGCAATTTGACCATATTTTGAAACTGATATTATGTGATTAAATGTGTGCTTATGTGTGAAATGTTAAAAGTCTTTAGCATATGAATTATAGTTTTATGAGTTAAGATGTAAAATACGGTTTTTATTCCCTTCAAGGTACAATTGATGCTTGTTTGAAAGTATACTTTAAAATTTCTCCCAAATCTATAGTTATGTATTTATGATATACAATATGTGACATGTATGATAAGCATGTTAGGTTAGATGATTATGATATGATTTAATGATATTATAATTAATTGAAGCACATCAACAAACACCGAATCATATGTTAAATAAGTAATCAGTGAAGATGAATATATATGTATTTGTTTATGATATAAATGAGATGTGATTGGAAGACTAAAAGTGAATGAATGTGTCGAGTGTAGTACGAGACGACCAAATACTTCAATAGTTATCCCCACTTCAAGTCAAACCTCAAAAGTAGGTAACTTCTACTCTCTAGCTACGTGTTGTTAATTGAATTAGTAAGTTATGTATGAAAATCTACGGATAGAAACACTGTAGCCATAACCGGTATGCAGCTTTCTTACTGGGCGATGACCTTAAGGGCGAAAGTGTCTGGTCTATGAAGCGAGGTTTAGTGAGTGAGCAATCTCACTTTCCTCGATGTTATGTTATGGTCCAAGAGTTAGCGTACTCAAGAATAATATTATGGTTCAAGGGTTAGTGTACCTAAGAATAATGTTGTAGTATGTGCTTAATGGTTTAATCGCTTCAATGTATTAGAGAAGTATGGTTATACCACTGGGCTTCCTCTCCGGAGGAGTCTCATGATGTTATTTAAAATATTTTTCAGGTTCAGTTTACGACAAAGCGGATGTGTAGCCGGCTGTACGGACTTCTTCCCAAAAGTTTATGTTTTAATTTATTTTAATCTGTATGAATTTTGATATTACATAAAGTTTTTGAAAATTTCTATGTTGGATTAACCATTCAAGTAAAATTTTCATGTGTTTTAAATATGTCATGGTTTGATTTACAAATGTTGATAGAACACGAGTTAGTTTCTTACATTTTAAGCTTTTCGATTTAAAAAAAAACAATATATATATACTCGTGGTTTTAGTAAAGTCTTTTACTAAGTTTCTCTACGAAAATAATTTTAAATTATTATTATATATTTTTACAAATATTTTGAGTATATAATGTCAGAGTGGCGTCTTAATCCTCCTAAGTTGGGTTAGGATGCCACAGGATATATCTTGTATAATTTTTTATAAGTGATTTAATGCGATTAATGCTAAAATGGAAGAACTAAGTACCTACTTAACATAAAATGGATCAATGACCAAGTTTACTACATTTAATTTTTTATTTTTTTTTACCCTAGTGTCAGTGATGACACCAAAGTAACTTACTTCTATATCAATTCACATAGAACATGTAAATTTTTGTTGTAGTTTAATCCGGTGTCATTAATAACATTGTATTGAGTATAATTGATTGAAAAATGAAGATCCTTCAATGATATTGTATGTTAAATTGCAACTTGCGACAAATTTAAAATGATTAGTTGCAATTAAAAATAGTTGAAACCTAAAAAAATAAAATATCCATAATAGTAAAAGGTATGTGAAACACATAACTAAAATTGGTTGTAAAATGAACATTCATTAATCTTGAAATCAAATGGTAAATACGATAAGAGGATCATTAGTTGAGACCAGAATTTTTTTAAATTATTTTAATACAAAAACGCATATAATTAGGATAATTATTTATAAATAATCCTTATCGTGATAATTAACATCATTATTGTTATTACTATTTTAAACAAGGACTGCATAAAAAAATGATCCATGTTAGAAAAGAATATACCGTTACACATTGAGTTTGAGTTAACGTTGTATATATCAAATTAATGGGGCATGAGTGGGGACAGAGGGACGATTGGCGCAATAACGAGCGGAATCTTGTGCGTTCACACTTGGCTCAGGGCTAAATACCTATACTACCCTCAACCGGAGTTCTAATCCCATGTGCCCGGGCCTACTTCTATTGCTTGAATCGTCATGTTCGCATGTGGACAATGAACATACACATTGATGATATACCTTGGGATGGGGACCCTGGCATTATTTAAAACTTTTTAATTATATGTTTAATAGTACTTTTTCTTTTTCTTTGGGATAAAACTAATAATTTTAGATGTTTCAAAATTAAAAGAAATGTCAATAATGTTATTGAAGATTTCAATGATGATGAAGTTTAGGATAATATAATACTTATGGATCTTTCTCCTAGGAAAAAAACACACTTAAAATATTAATAATAGTTCATATCTTTTTATTACATTAAAAATTTCGATAATGATGAAGTTTAGGATGATATAATACTTATGGATCTTTCTCCTAGAAAAAAGACACTTAAAACATTAATAATACTTCATATCTTCTCATTACAATCTGATAAATCTATCAAAATTATTATTTGCATAAAGAAAAATTAGGGATGAAATTCAAATTTAATTTTCAACAAAAAAAACAAGATACAATATAATGGTATATATCCTTATCAATTAGATTATTAATTTATGGGATCAATAAAACCATGCATTTATTATGTATAGATTTTTCAATATTTTGCTATTATCTTATTATTAGTTTGTTGAAATTATTAATTTAGCCTAGAAGCCCAAATCCACGTCTTAAACATTATTATATTAAATATATTATTAGATCATTAAGTATTAGTTTAGAAAAGTTTACCTATAAACGTGATTATACTATATACAAGATTTATAGATTGTTAAAATAGTTAAAAAAAATTGTGTATCATCTCTTATTTTAGATGTTGAATAGTCATAACACATTTGAAAATTTTCATTTTCTATTAGTTAGTTATTATTTTTTTATAATATATATGACCGTAATCCAATAACTTAAAATAAGAATAAATATGATTTTAAAATAAACAATGGATTGATGAAACATTAAAAAAAAGTGATTATTTGCACCATAGAATTATTAAACACAATTTTATTAAATACACCAAATCCTTTTATTTTTTTTCTTAACTTTTACAAAATGTAACGTTGTTTGAATTTTACTTGGTTCATATATGGCGACTCTTATGGGTTCGTTTGAGGAAATTGCAAACAGCAAAAACACAGAAAAAAATCTCGTTGAGAGAAGATTAAATTATCACAAGGGTACTTTGGTAAGTTGACTCCAATGACGAGACCAAAAAAGTCCTTGTCTTCATGGCTTCGCGCTTCTAAAACCCCCACCTAACCATTAAAACACCATCCGTCTATTTAGACCCATCTCAGCCGTCCTTCCCCACACCTATTGGTGCCCACACGATGCTCCCAATCCAAGGGCTACAAATCAGTCTTCTAGAAACTTCTCTATCTTCCTCCCCCTATATGTAATTACCACTCTCCATTTTCACAATCTCTAGCTCCGTGCTTGTGCTATCCACGCTCTCATTTCAAGGGTTTATAACTTTCTCTCTCTACTTTTCGATTCTATCTATCTTCTGGTAAGTGGATTTGAAGACGTCCATCGCCATTTCTATTCGTTCATTTTGAATCGATCGGTGTCGAGTTTTGTTTTTTGTTCTTGTTGCCGTTGACTTTTAGGTGTGTGATTGCTCTCTGTTTCTGTGTATGCGTGTGTGTTTAAGTTTGCTGATGGAAATGAATCTGGTTGTGTGAAGCAGTGAAAATGGTGAAGAACTATCCGACCGTGAGTGAGGAGTACCTGAAGGCTGTTGACAAATGCAAGAAGAAGCTGAGGGGCCTCATCGCTGAGAAGAACTGCGCTCCTCTCATGCTCCGCCTTGCGTAAGTTTTTTGGTGTTTTGTTGATTCTTTTGGAAAGATCGATCGCGATTTGAGAAGATTTCGGTGTGTCGTGATAATTTCTGTCGTCTATGAGTTTAGGAATTAGATCTTTGATTGTTTTTTTATTATCATGGTGATGGTGATGGTGATGCATTTGAAATACTGGAAATTTTTATTTTTATGTAATCACTAATCAAAACCAATTCCACGAACTTATACGTTGATTGTGGTTTGACCGATCTGTGAGAAACACACTAGAGACGTTTAGTCAACGCTCCTCAACTTTTTATAATTTAGTTTTCAGTAGATAATTTTTTCTAATTTAAGTATTTTACATCCTTTTATAATAATGAAACTCATCCATTCAAATATTCATATCTATTACACGTAGGAACTATTACATAACCAAATCCGATCCTGGATTTTAGGTTTGATAATTATATCCCCCTTGTTGGGCACATTACCGTGCGTAAGTGATCATTCTACAATCCGTAAACTTAAAATTTCATTTTAATTAAGTTTTCATTTCTAGAAATCTTTCGTTTTTGACCTGTCAAAATCATGTTTTAATTTATGTCAAAATAAATTAAAAAATAAAATGAGTTCAAGTAATTTTTATTTTATGAAGTACTGTAATTGTATTATTCATTTGTGTAACAAAGAATAAGAAAAAAATATAGAAAATTAAATGAAAAATTTGTTATATTTAAAAAAAAAAAAAGACTTAACCCCTCTAACCAATTATCTGGTTCTGTTGCTAACTTAGACTATGCAAATTAAACAATTGAATTGAAAGGAATTTGAACTATTGTGTAAACTAAAGGGAATCTGATAGGGCATATACAATCTAAACCATACCTTGCTAGAATCTGATATACATGTTCTTTTCTTTTGATGATCCATTAGTATGTTCTAAGTGAGCGTGTTGATGGTAATGCAAGCTCCTTTCCTTTCTTTAAAAAACTTGTGTGCTATGAATCACAGGTGGCACTCGGCTGGTACCTATGACAAGTGCTCCAAAACCGGAGGCCCATTCGGAACCATGAGATTCAAGGATGAGCTAAGCCATGCTGCTAACAATGGTCTAGACATTGCTATAAGGCTCTTGGAGCCAATCAAGGAGCAGTTCCCTATCCTTTCTTATGCTGACTTCTATCAGGTACTTTTTGTCTTTCAAGTACATATGTATTACACACGAGTTTATATTTGATTTGGTTCTATACATTAGCTGTTGGGAAATTTATTTACTTGTTTATCTTGTTTGCACAGTTGGCTGGAGTTGTAGCTGTTGAAGTTACCGGAGGACCTGAAGTTCCGTTCCACCCAGGAAGGCCGGTCAGTGAAATCTCTCTCTTACTGAATTAAATATATACTAGAAGTATGTTTTGTAACAGGTGAATTGCTTATTGTTAAGACCATTTGTGAAAAATTTACCTTAGAATTGTGGTGTTATGTGTTAAAATGTAAATTTATTCTCACAGTTGTTCAGTAGTCAATGCTGTATATGTTGTTCCTTTTTGATGTGTGAGTGGCTCATTGCTATTCTTGAAAAAGGAATTGATCTGATCCAAACTTTTGAATTACCTTATTATATCCTTTAAGTTCTAAGTGCTTCAATGAGGGTTGTTATCTGAAATTGGAGGTCCCTTACCTTCCCTTCTTTTATGCAGCAATATTTTGTGAATACTTAATAGCATTCCTTGTTGGTTTACATATGACAGTATTTTAGTTTGCATTTACTTAAGTTTTGATAATGTTGTTCAATTGTTGTGCAACTGCTGAAAATGATTCTTGATTTAAAACTCTCAGGACTATCTAGAGCCACCTGTTGAGGGCCGCTTGCCTGATGCTACCAAGGGTAACTTTTTTCCCTATACCTTTGATCTCTCAATTCTTAGAGAGCAACAAACCTAGAGCTAATATATTTTTTGTTTTAGGCATCTACCTTTTTCCCATAAATAGCACCGGATTTTCTCTTGTGAATCTCACTATTTCCCTTTGTTTCAGGATCTGACCACCTGAGGGATGTTTTCACCAAGCAAATGGGTCTGAACGATCAGGACATCGTTGCACTTTCTGGTGGTCATACCCTGGTTTGTATTTTCTATTATTTTGTTTTGCTTTCCTAGACACAACAGGGAGTATGATAACATGATGATCATTTCTCTTTCATGCAGGGAAGATGCCACAAGGAACGATCTGGATTTGAGGGACCATGGACCTCAAACCCCCTTATCTTCGACAACTCCTACTTCAAGTAAGACCACTATTAAAATTGACAAAGCCATCGAATCTATACTATTGAGCCAGCAATCTGCAATGTTATAATTCCTTAATCTTTTGATTGTGAGCAGGGAGCTTCTGACTGGAGAGAAAGAGGGGCTTTTACAGTTGCCATCTGACAAGGCTCTTTTGGCCGACCCTGCCTTCCACCCACTCGTTGAAAAATATGCTGCGGTTTGTGCATCTTTATTACTTCTCTCCGACCATTTGTACCTCATACAGAATTCTTTACTAACTAATAGTCGTTTTGAAACAGGACGAGGATGCCTTCTTTGCTGATTATGCTGAGGCTCACCTGAAGCTCTCTGAGTTGGGGTAAATATGCTTAAAACTTTTTACCTTTTGGTTAGATTTTCAATACTTGAATTTGTATATATCATTTATGCCATGGTGCCATTGATTTTCAGATATGCTGAAGCCTAAGCAAAAGAGAGAGAGGGTGTTGGGCGTGGAGGAGTGATGGCCTAAGTTTCTGTTATAATTTTGGGAAACCTAGTTGAATTTTTCATCTTTTTGTGCTACTTTCAGTGGATCTGATCTATTGGATTTTGACATTATTGCTATTACTGCATGATGATATATATGGTCGTCACCCTCCTTAAAATATGCCATCATCTCACAAAATTTCCTTACTACTGTTTCCCAATTTTTATTTTTATTTTTGAATTTTACATGGATAATTTTTTTGTAAAATGGTTTTTTTATGTCAGATGCTATATCTCACAGCTACACAATGCATACCGGTAAGTCCTAGAAGGCTATACAATCACTGTATGAAACTAGAAATTTTGTTAAAGAGGATCTACATAGCACAAAAATTAGAAATATGTATGGATCATATTAGGTATCTTCTCATTTTACGATCACCATAAATATAATTTATTCATTTTAATTGTTTAGAAGTCTAACACCAACATTCAATCACCATAAATATAATTTATTCATTTTAATTGTTTAGAAGACTAACACCAACATTCGCTTATTATGAATTTAGTATTTTAAAATAATTTTAACAAAATTTAGGTTGAATAATAACTTGTTGCATAATGTAAAGTTATGTGATTCATATATAATTAAGGGAAATGATATATCAATTGTTGACTCCTTAAAAATCAAAATTACAATCCAATTATAATTGTAACTCAATCATACCCTAACATTAAAAAAATTATTTATTTTATTTATAGTTTGTTTGCGTTCATAATTATACAATTATTACTAATACACTATAATTTTTTAACAACTTTGATGGCTTGGTCCATATACACGATGCATAATTTTCCAAAAGCTCCAACATCTCATGCACTAATTTTCCATAAATTGAAGTCAATCCACCCACCCTCAATTATTTTCCATATTTATTCATGTGCATAATACTATTATGATAAGTATAATGATAATTGGGAATAGTTACTATGGGAAGGACAAGTTCCTCAGAAAGGAGAAAAAATACTTTGTCGTTTAACAAAGCAAGATCACATCTTATATATTTTTGTTAACTCCTTTAATTTTGATGATTTAAAAGTAGACAATTTCATTACTAACATTTTATAAATTCCATTATATATATTTATTCAAATACTTTGATTATTTATTTTTTATAATAATAAAACATCTCATTATATTTAAAAACTTATAATATTTTTTAAATAAGTTTAATCAAACACTCTCTAAAACACATTAAAAAAATTAATCTAATTTTGTTTTGCATTTAACTTCCTATTTCATGCAGAATGTACACGCAGCATGTGTGTAATTGTATATAATTAACAAAAAAAAAATGCTAATACGTGCAATTATCCTCTATGTATAAAAAAAATGTTTTTATCCACCAAAAAAAAAAAAAAGAAAAAACATGGTTTTACACGAAATTTAATCAAGATTTTCAGGGTAAAAAGAAGATTATGATGAATGAATATAAAATATATTTTCTATAAGGTGGGTCGAAAACATTTTCCCTCACACATAAATAGTATAATTTCACAACCTCTAACAATAATGTTAAGTTTATTTTTTTCTTTTCAAAAATAAAGGTGCTCCTTTTTTATTTTATATTAAGACATAAAAGGATTTTATTACATTATTACATGAATGAGGTGGGTCAAAGAAGCAAGCCCAGCATTTATATAAACTCATTTTGGGATTGAGGTAAATATACCAACAATTTAATATGGCAGCTTTGCATGCTGGTGAAAACACGAACGCTGCTATCCTAGCCGGAGATGGAGAAGCACCGCCACCCACCGCCGCACTCCGCCGTGAAGGAGGCGGCTGGACCACCTCCCTCTTCATCAGCAGGCGGCTTCTTCGGAAACCTAATAGTACTGTTGATTCAGAAATTCAATCGACGCAGCAGAAATCACAAACGTTGTCAGTGGTTGCATCAACTTTTTCCCACTCATCGGAGCCGTTGTTGCTGATTCATTTCTCGGTTGTTTCTCTCTCATCTGGATTTCCTCTCTCTTCTCTTTGCTGGTACGTCTATATATACACAGTAACACATAGGCTTTATAATGGAGTTTGAAATTCAAAAACAATTTGAAATATGAGTTTTTACATTTTTTTTATCAATTTTGTTTCTTATACCACCATAAAGTCCAAAGATTTCACTTTGCAAGATAAAACTATTTTTTTTTTATCACATTTCTTATTAAAATCGAATTTGATATCCCAATCTTGGTTTTGTAAACCAAAATACATCAAAATTTTAATTTCAATTAGATAAACCAAACCAAAATACATCAAATTTTTAATTTCAATTAGATTCAAACTCAATTTGAATAAAAATCGATTTTTTTGTTGATTTTAATTGGAAAAGTAATCAAAAAGTGGATCTAACCAGTAGCGAAGCCAAGGAAATTTGGATGCATTAATCGATTAAGAAAAAAATTGTGTTGAAAAAAATGATAATACTTCAAATTACTTTTTATAATTAATAATTTATATCAAACTAAATGTACTATACTCACCCCATAAGAAATCGAGATTCAAAACTAAGACTCCAGACATGCATTTATTCAGAGTTTCAATATCAATTAATCTCGAAACTCTGAAAAAGTGGCCGACCTAATTGAATAATACTAGTAAAAATATGTTTAATCTTTTGGATAAATTTAATTTTAATTCTCTACATTTTTTTTTTCATTTTTTTGTCAATCACGTATCTCTTTTCCAATTTTAATAATTTATGTTTTAATTTTTTCATTTTCAATTCAATTTTAATTAGAATTTTCAAAAATACTGATGTAGCCACTAGAATTTAACTGCATGTCAGCGGTTTTGAAAATTCCAACCAAAATTTGATTGAAATTAAAAAAATTAAAACATAAAAAATCAAAAGAAAAGAAATACTTAATAGTCAAAAAAATAAAAAATTTGATCAAAATTTAAATTAATCCTTAATTTCTTCAATCAATATTTCATTCTAACTTGCTATAATTTTCTGACATGATGGGTGACCAAACTTGTTAGCTTTTCTCTTACAAGGTTTGATTCTTCTACTTCTTACCCTAGCAATAGATGGTTTAAGCCCAGAGAAGTGCAAATTACAAGGCACAAATTATAATCTATGTGCCACCCCATCAAGAATCCAGTATGGAGTATTATACTCATCTTTTGCTCTGGTTTCGTTAGGGACAGGTGGCACAAGATTCACTCTTGCAACAATGGGGGCCAAACAGTTCTCTAAATTAACTAAAGCTCCAATCCAGCTATTTCAATTGGTATTTCTTCAGTATTCTGCTTCTTTTATATCATCCACAGCCATTGTCTATATTGAAGACAATTTGGGGTGGGGTTGGGGCCTTGGCATATGTATTGCTGCTAACTTGCTGGGATTGGCCCTCTTCTTGATAGGGAGTCGTTACTACATTCGTGATAACCCACAAATGAGCCCCTTCACGGGTCTGCTTCGTGTGGTTATCGCGAGTGTAGGGAAAAGAAAGATGGATATCTCTTCTCAAACTTCAGATTATTACCATGATGATGAGGAGGATGTTGGGGTTAAAAGGATTTCTCCTCAGCCACCAACAAATTGGTTCAGGTATGATTTTTAATATCATTTGGCTGGCTGTATTTCATGATTTAATAGGAAACTAAAACTCCAAATTTAACTTTCATGAATCTGGTTTGAAATTCAACTTTTACTCCCAGATAAAGTTTCATGCATTGTAAGTTTGATCAATACATAATGAACTAAAATTTCAAATTTAGAATGTATTAAGATACTAAATTTAGTGGAACTGTAAATAAATAGTTTCTTGAAATAATTAAGTTATTTTGGTCTTCATTACTCATCCCAATTCTTGTATGCTTGTACATTTGTACAATTTCATGAGATAAATCAACTATTCACTTTTACAAATTTAATTAGGGTGTGAGTTAAACTCGTCTCACAAAATTAAATCCTTCAAAAAGTTTCAAAAGAGTTGCACTCTATCAAAATTTAGGTTTTACAACTCTTTATCTTTTTCCAATAGTTGTCTCACAAGAGCCCTACTTTATCAAAATTTAGGTTTTATTACTCTATTTTATTCCAATAGTTTTTTTTTTAAATGAGTTTGGGGGAATGGAAAAAGGGAGGAACAATAAAGACTTGAAAATTTGAGTGATTCGAATTCAAAACTTGATCATCACAATTTGTATCTTTATAAAGATGATATATCATCTGTACTACAAGATCCGTAATTATCTTATTCCAACACTAATAAGGAGAACAATAAATAAAAAAACTTATATTAAATGGTTAAGGTGGGTTTCCACTATTTCGCGACAACAAATTGTTCCCTCACATGATGAATGCTTACACCAGTAATTGTCTTAAATTTAATTAGATTAAAAACTAATCATTATGATCATCAATAATCCATTATTATATAAAGACGTGCAGATCACTGAACCGTGCAGCTCTGAAGAAAGAAGTTGAGATAGAAGCAGATGGGTCCATCTCTAAACCATGGAAACTATGCAGTGTCGAACAAGTTGAAGACCTCAAATCCATAATCAGACTCCTCCCTCTTTGGTCATCCAGCATTTTCCTAAGCACACCAATCGGTGTCCAGCTCAGCCTCACAGTTGTCCAAGCCCTGACCACCAACTGCCACGTCATCCACCATGTCCGATTCCCACCAAGCTCCATCATTGTCTTCTCATTCATCTCCACTGTCATAACCCTAACCCTAATCCACCACTGCAAGAAACTGATCTCTAACAAGCACCCCACTTCCTTGTAGCTAATAGGCATCGGACACGTGTTCAACATCACCGCCATGGCCGTCTCCGCCCTGGTCGAGTGCCAGCGCCGCCGGCCAAGTCTCGGTGGCGTGGCTGGTGTGTCAGATGGTGGTAGTGGGGATCGGAGAAGCTTTTCATTTTCCGGGCCAGGTGGGCTTGTACTATCAGGAGTTTCCAAAGTGTCTGAAGAGCTTGGCCACAACCATGGTGGCTATGCTTATTGGTGTGGCTTTTTACTTGAGCACTGGTTTGGGTGATATTATGAGAAGTGATAAAGAGTTAGCTTAATTTCCATACATTTGCTGAATAAAAGAAGAAAACTTGCTTTCACTTATAAAAGCGCTTCTCGGGAAATGCGTTTTCATAACAAAAAAAAAAAGGGGCAAGTTGAGGACTCGTGAACTTAGAATCTGTTTCAAGTGGTTTCAAGTCAACTACTTTCAGTTAGGATTGTAGTTTCGTTTCTTGATCAATTTCAGTTAGGATTGTAGATTCGTTTCTTGATCAAATTCAGTTATTCTTGTAGCTATTTACTCTATAAATGTAGCTTAATAGAGAGTCAATTGAGAAGGAAGTTTTAGATTTCTTGAGAGATCTAGAAAATAGCAGGTACAGGGTGTGTTAGTCATCTTGAGTGATCTTCTAAACTTTTGTAATTCTTTGTGTTTCTGAATAAAGATCCCCTCCCCTTTCTCCCGTGGATGTATGCCTTCATGGAGAACCACGTAAATCGTTGTGCATTAATTGGTTTTGATTGATTCTTGTTGAAGTATTGAGATCCAATTTTAATTGATCTTGATTAAGTTTGAAGACTTGCATTCTACAAGTTTACCTTGAGTGTTTCTTGAGTTGAAACTGACAAGAAGAATTACAGATTGGTTGCCTGAGAATATCAATGATGGGAGGCTGGATAATGTGTATTGGGTGATGGTGGGGATTGGAATTATCAACTTTGGATATTTTCTTGTTATTTCTTGCTTCTATACCTACAATCATGTGGATCAAACTGTTTCTAGTCATACCTGAGCACTAAAGTTGTGGAGGATTCTATGAATGGACATATATGTCATTTACATATTTGCTCATGATCTATTTCAATTCGTCAAGAAATAAGCAAAAGTAGCTAGCACAATTCTAATATGATCGTATTTCTTCTCCTTTTAAACCAAATAACTAGGGAATAGGATGGAGAAGGGCAGGTAGTTGAATACGCAGGTCCTTTTCGTATTTCTGTAAGCGGATCCATGTAAGTAGATTCATCCTGACCTGCGGTGGATCGGGAATTTTCACCCAATAGAACCCCATTCATATGAGTCTTTTTTTCTTTAAAGATGTCAAAATGATAACAAAATTTAACATATTTCAAGAACTTCATACATTGATACTAATAATATTCATATATTTACAAATACAAAAATAAGTTAGTTATAATTATTTTAAATTTATCTACTGAAATTTATAATGAAATAATTTTAAAATTTTCAACATAATCAAATCCTTAATGATAATGAACATTTGAAGTAAGATAAAATTAAATTAATTATAATAACTTTACATTTATATTTCTAATATATATATATATAATACATTGTGGGATGGGACATGACAGAATATAAATAAGACCAGACGCGTCCCACACATGGATCAGGCTCACCCCGCCCATTCCATGAACGATGTTAGTTAAACTTGTCCTAAAAGCTTTGATCGGGTCCAAAATATCATTTCTACAAATTACAACCAACATACTAATCAAAGCATAGTTGTCAAATAAATTTATTTGGAACATAAACAAAAAAAAAGATGTGTGTAAAATACAGCTTCAAATCCTTCCTTGATCAGATTGTGATCAATTGGAATATAAGTACTATATACGATCTCGGAATAAATTAGCTTGAGAAGATAATAACGATTTAAGCCACGTACATCATAAAATCACAAGTCTGTAAAGATCTTGTAGATCTCATGTTGTTAATTCCAAACAACTTTAGGAAATAAAAACATTTTTTTTAGAGAGTTGCAGTTATGTGCAACTGTTGTATGGATCTTAAAATCCATATAATACGGGTCGGATCGAGTCAAATCCGACCCGAATCCGCACATTTTTTTTAACCCTAACTTTTATGTTGTCTTAATCATACATTTATTTTATGTTAAACATGTCTTTATATAATATTTTAACTTAAAAAATAAATCATAATTTTGGCAAAAAAACCCTAAATATATGTTTAACATAACATAAAATCATAAATGTATGCTTAACATAATATAAAGGTATGTTTAACATTACATAAAAGTATGTTTAATATAGCATAAAGATATATTTAACATAACATAAAAATCCTAAAGGTATGCTTAACATAACATAAATGTATGTTTAATATAACTGAAGGTCCTAAAGATATAACTAATATAACATAAATATATACTTAACATAATAATGTATGCTTAACATAACATAAAAGTACAGCCCTGAAGTGAATTTATGTGAATTTGAGCTCACTCACGTGTCTTTATGTTTAATATAATATAAAAGTATAGTCTTTAAAGTAAATTTACGTGAGTTTGAGAGCACCCACCCAAACGCGTAGGAACACATAAATCAGATCGGATTGAGTTAGTGCACGGATCTAGCCCGTTACACAAAAAAAAATTGTGTTTTGTTAGAAGACTTCAATCAAAGATTTGAGGAAATAGTTTAAGCTCTAGAATATTATATTTTATTTTACATAATATTAGGAAACTATGCAGCGTTGAGCCACGATAACCCCAATATTAAAAGTATGAGATGATTACAAAAAGAACAATTAGCCACATCAATAATTATATAAAGATGTTACTATTCCCAATATACACATATATGATGCACTTTTATAAAGTGTATACTGAAATATGAAGAAAATATTGCTCCATTAACTTATGATGAGATGGTTGTCTCATCACCTTTTTATGACTTGCTTCACCATTATCTTGTAATCGCCAAAGGAATTGCAACATACATAATTTTTTCTGCACTACGTTTCTGTTTTATTTTACTCCTTGTTCTATAATATTTATTTGTTTTACTATTTCCTTTATATATTTATTTTGTTTACATTGAATGACTTAATTTTCATACATCCAAATTAATAAATATATCAATCACTTGTGAAACGACCTTAAAAATTTAATCTTTAAAAAAAAAAAAGACAGCCACTACCTGTTAAGTATTACCTCTCAGTCATTGAGTTCCACCAAGTACTAAATCCTATCATTTCACTTTGTTTGGACTTTGCTGCTGCTTTATCATCTATTCATCGTTGTTATATTTTAAAAAATCAGTTTTAAGAAAACTGTTTAATACACATGATATTTCAACAATCAAATAATCATGTTTGATAATTAATTTAAATTCTTTTTGGACTAATTATATAAAGTATGGTACATTTCCCCAAAATATAAATATGGTCGTTCCACTTCCATAAAGAGTCAACAGTATATGCATTGATTGGTACTAGCTACGAAGATTTTTTTTATACTTTTTTTTTTTCCTCCATTAACTTGTGATTGTCATGTAGCCTGTTCAATTTTTTTTTTTTTTTTAATATATTTGATGTTGCTTTTCTTATTTTATTATTTTTAATATACATCAAATATTAATTTGTGATATTATTTAAAGCACATGACGTATGATGATCTGTATATTCAATTTATACGTAAAATTAATGTCTTTTTACCAAGGAAGTATATATATTCTAACTTATGTGACAGATAAATCTAGAGATGAATATAGGACAAGTTTGATAATTCAAGAAGAAGCCACATAAATAAATCCTACTTAGGCTTCAATTAAAGAGTAAAACTTGAGTGTAACTGTTGAGGTCCATGCAACGCGGGTTGGGTCGGGTTGAATTTGACCCGAATCCGTGTATTTTTTTTTTTTATCCTGATCTTTATGTTATGTTAGTCATACCTTTATATTATGTTAAGCATACCTTTATATTATGTTAAACATACATTTATGTAACAATTTAGCTTTTTAAAAAATCCCTAATTTTGGCAAAAAAACCCTAATTTTGACGAAAATTTTATTATTTCACCACAAAAAAACCCTAATTTGTACATATATACATTTATTTAAATATTATGCATATCTTTAATTAATATTAGTCATACTTTTATATAATACATAAAGGTATAACTAACATAATTAAAATGTATGACTAACATAACATAAATGTATGTTTAACATAATATAAATGTATGTTTAACATAACATTATAACCCTAAATGTATGTTTAACATAATATAAAATCATAAAAATATGCTTAACATAATATAAAAGTATTATTAACGTTGCATAAAAGTATGCTTAATATAATGTAAAAGGCTTGCATAAAGGTATGTTTAATATAATATAAAAGGCCTTAAAGGTATCACTAATATAACATAAAGGTATGCTTAACATAACATAAATGTATACTTAACATAACATAAAAGTCTAGCACCTGAAGTGAATTTTGGGTAGGTTTGAGCGCACCCACCCAGGCGCGTGGGGGCACTTGGAGGCCGAGTCGGGTCAGGTGTACGAATTCTAAATCCGTACACCAATTGTATAAAAGTTTTTGTGTCAATTAAATAAGTCAATCAATAAAGTTTCAAAGAAAAGAAAAAAATGTTTCTAATTATAGTACTGATCAAGAGACCTAATTCTATAAGGTGAATCAATGGTCGTAGTAAAGATATTTATATAGAGTAGGTCTTGTATGAGACCGTCTCACAGATCCCATTCCGTGAGACAGGTCGGGTCAGATCGAATATAATAATTAAATAATACTTTTGTGTGTATTAGATAATACTTTTCTATATTTCAGGTAATACTTTGTATTATATTATTTAATATACATGCAAAATACAAAAGTATTATATGATATATATAAAAGTTACATAATATATACAAAAGTATTACATGCTGCACGAGGAGAAGAGAGTATTTGGAAGCCTTAGAATCCGCGTGTTTTTTAAGATCCGACCCGACCCAATTCGGGTCATATATCTATAATACAAAAGTATTACCTGATACACATAAAAATATTACCCGATACACATAAAAGTATTACATATTTTCTTATAGTTTGACTCAACTCAAAACAAAAATATTACCTGATATACATAAAAGTATTACCTGATATATATAAAAGTATTACATATTTTTCGTATGATCCAACTCAACTCAAAACACATCTTATAATACAAAGTATTACCTAATATATGAAAAAGTATTACGTAATACACGTAAAAGTATTACATAATTTCTTATATTCGACCCGATCCGATCCATCTCACAACATGGGATTCATGAGACAGTCTCACCCAAGATTTTGCCATTTATATATATCTCACTATTAATCCTTATAGATATAAGAGGTCGATCATAAAATTTTTTAGTTTAAGGAAGTTGAAACCATTTTGATTTAATTTCTTTGCAAAACCTTCAATCGAATCACAACATAAATGGATTTTAATTATGAATGTCGAATCCAGTAAGTCAAATCCCTTTATCAAAACGACAAAAAGTTTTACTGAGAATAGGAAAAAACCAATCAAATATCTGGTATGATTTGATGGGTCTAATAAAATTGCTTTCATGCTTTTCATTTTATGATGATGTTTTGGCATATTTTATATGAATTGAGATTTGAGATCTATATTTCACCAATCCATGATGTACAAATTTTAATATTCGTACTGTTGATGTGTTGTAATATAACTACTATAATTATTAACTTTATATCATAAGATTTAACAAAAAATGATTTTTACACATCTAATAGTAAAACTTTAATAAGATGTCTTATGTTAATCATGTGAACATTTTTGAGTTTGACTCAACCTCACTCAAATTGGTTGACTTTTATAATATCATATAATTGGGTGAATTAAATTATGGCTAATTTTATCATTTTTTTAGATATCACATCGTTAATTCTCTCTCCTTACTGCATAATAATGTTAGGAGCATTGATCTGCATTATATTTATTAATGTAGATTTTCCGACACTCAGATCACTCCACTTTTAGCAAATACAAAACTAAAAGAATATACACACATATAAACATATAATGCAGCAATCGTTAATTGATAAAGCTTACAATCTTGTGAAATTGCACAAAAGAAACATTACATGATACATATCGACCATTTATCGTGCTTCAGTGTAGTTGTACATTAGTGTAGTTGTACAACCAAGAAACAAGAAGAAAATATCCAAAGTTGATAATTCCAATCATCACCATCACCCAATACACATTATCCAGCCTCCCATCATTGATATTATCAGGCAACCAATCTGTAATCCTTCTCATAATATCAATCACAGCAGTGCTCAAGTAAAAAGCTACACCAATAAGCATAGCAACCATGGCTGTGGCCAAGCTCTTTAGACACTTTGGAAATTCTTGATAGTATAATCCCACTTGGCCTGGCAAATGAAACGCCTCTCCGATACCAACTAATGCCATTTGAGGAACTAACCACAACACTGAGATTTGGTGGCGGGAAGTCCGCCTTTTAGACTCGACTAGAGCAGATACTGCCATGCTTGCAACTGTGAACACATGGCCGATGCCTACTTGTTGCAACGGTGTTGAGTTCTTGCTTGAGAGTTTCTTCCATAGGGGCCAAAAGCAGTGATCGATTATGGTTACGCCTATGGCCGTGGAGATGAATGAGAAGACTATTATGGAGGCTGCTGGGATTTGGAAACTGTGGCTGAGATGTCGATTGGTGGTTAGTGACTGGAGAACGGTGAGGCTGAACTGAACACCAATTGGAGTGCCTAAGAAAATGCTGGATGACCATAGAGGGAGGATTTTGATAAGAGATTTGAGATCTTCTACTTGTTGGACAGTGCAGAGTTTCCATGGATTAACTATCGAGCCATTTGGTAGGACGTCCCCTTCTATCTTTAGCGCTGCATAGTTGAGTGACCTGCAGATATCAGTAGAAGTTCATAACTATTGAAGATTACCTTATCCAACAATTGTAAAAAATTTGCAAGATTCTTTCAAGTTGTTAAGCTAATACTCTATGCCTAATTGATGGATAATATAAAAGGGGGACCGGCAAAACAATATTTTAATCCTAATTTGTTCAGAAAGTACTAATATTTATCATGTGAAAGACCCAACTTGTTGAATTATATTAGCGAGTAAAGCATGGCTCTGGACCTCTCTTTTCCCATTATAGGAATATATAATAATTAAAGTATGAGTTGGTATAGATGCTTGAAGTTTAAGTGATTGTGCAGAATAGAATTATTATGCAGTACGTAGAAGCAAAGCATGCAGCAGCATGATGATGATAGAAGCATCCAAGAACTGAGATGACTTTAGACTAAAACCACTGAGTTTCAAGAAAATCGATCTATGAATATTTTACCTGAACCTCTTTGTTGGACCCTCTGGAGTAATTCCTTTAATTTCATCATCTCCATAGTAATATTCTGCACTTTCAGAAGAGACCACTGCCTTCCTTTTCCTAGCACTCGCAACAACCACCTGTAGTAAGCTCGTGAACGGGCTCGTCTGTGGCTTGTCATGATTATAGTACCGATTCCCAATCAAGAACAGAGCTAGTCCCAGAGTATTAGCCCCTATGCATATGCCAAAACCCCAACCCCAGCTCAAATTATCTTCAACATAGACAATGCCTGTGATTGCTATAAAAGAACCAGTATATAAGCTGAAGAAAAACCAATTAAAATAAGTAGATTGGTGCTTGACTTCAGTGAACTGATTGGCTCCCATTGTCATTAGAGTGAATCTTGTCCCCCCTACTCCAATGGAAACCAGAGCCAATGCGGAATATAATACTGCATATTGAATCCCTGATGGAGTGGCACAGAAATTTGAGCCTGGTTCACAGGCAGGTGGCCTCAAGCCATCTACTGTCACAGTGAGAACCAGAAGAATCGAACCCTGCAAGAAAACAATAGCTTTGGTTACATAGAAACAAAATACAAGGATGAATGTTGGTTAACAGGTACGGATATGTACCAGCAGAGAGATGAGAGAGGAAATCCAGATGACAGAGAAGCAACCAAGAAGTGAATCAGCAACAATGGCTCCTACGAGAGGTAAAAAGTTGACGCAGCCACTAATCACATTGTTAATTTGGGCAGCGTCGATGCTTTTGATGTTGAATTCTTGGATCAAGAATACTATTAGATTGTTCAACCAGCCACCTGCTGCTAGCGTCAGCCCCAACATAGTTGCTGCTCCCAATTTAAAGAGAATAAAACAAATGAATGTTGGCATAATTTAACTACAGCAAGATTGGAAACTAAGATACAGAATCATATAAAGTGTGCATGTGTGGAGAGTAGAGAGAGGAGACCTATGATGAAGGGGGTGGTGCTCCAGCCGCCTCGATGGCACACCACGGTGGTGGGTGGTGGTGCTTCTGCATCTCCGGTGAGTGAATTGGTGTCTCCACTTGCATGAGAAGCAGCCATGTATGTCATTGTGATGTTGAAAGCTACTTTTGTAGTTCTAAGTGTTTTTATGAGGCAGGCTGAATGGGACGTCAGTTTCTCCACTGGCACAATGCCATAGGAGTTTATATAAATGGTGAGGCTCCCTTCTGGAAAGATATCTCCATATCTAATAAAGTGATGTTGAGAATACAAATATATTACCTTGTTTAGGGCCTACATCTTTTATACGGGACCCGACCCGAGCACGACCCGGATTCTCATCTGACCCAATAGTGCAAGCGTTGAAGAGCCCACACAATGTCATTAAAAGGCATGAGTATGAAATTGCTATCAATGTTTTAGGAGTGTGCTCCTAAAGATATACTGCAATGCCAATCGCCTCTAAGTGTTTGCTTTACTCAAATCTGAACAAATGCACACTACATTAGTAAATTAAACACCATATACTATAACATTAATACAAAAATACTTTTTCCCTGGCATAATAGAGAAGCCTGAAATAATTAAAGAAGAAGAATCTCAAGAAACAAATTCTTTGGGAATAACATCCCTCTACTATACAATGTAATTAACATTCTGGCCTTCAGATTTTATTCAGCATGAAAAGGGTATCCAACAATGTATTACTGTGTTAACATACATGGAAGTGAAACATAAAATTTGAAGGACAATATCAAACCAACAAATTAAATATTATGTTGTTTTCATAGAATAAACACACACACAGACACACAAACTGGACTTCAGAATTGTCTTGAGAAAATAGCCTTGGGGGACCAGATAGAGGAATTTGAATCCATAAATGGCGGAAATAATATAATGATACTAATAGCACTCACATTAGATCCACTATTCTACCTAGTGTGTCATCTAGTATTTCAAAAATAATCATCATGCGCTACATGTATTCAATGACATCACAAAGTAAAATGTGACATGTTTTAAAAGTAATGGAATATGAGATGTTATATAACAAAAGATCCGAACCGGAAAAATCTGGCTGGCAATAGAATCAGGGAAAATGACACTCCACAAGCAAATGTGTTATCATTGAGCAATAGACATGAACAAATACAGCAAACAAGTTTCAAAATAAGCTCTTACCACCTCAGGCAACGTAGCTTACAAACACTAAATCAGACGATATTCCAGGGCAAAAGATTTTTAATCTTACAAATAAAGAACACCATCATTACCATCAGCTCGTGGATAATCAAGTAACATGGAAAAAGTAGTTGCATCAAGTGAGAATCCCCAACCATCCATTACTTCCAAGAGTTGAATTCCATCATGAGACTCATTCTTTCTGAATAAAAACTTATAAAAAGCATTATAGGTCACACCATTAGGCAAGCAACCACTTTTTTTTTTCTATTTTCATTAGCAAATCATTAGCCTCCTTTATTTGCCCTTCTTTACAAACTGCATCAATACGGCTGGTAAAAGTTACAATGTTTGGCTGCAAACCTTTGGATGGGAAATCGTTGAGCTGTTTGGCTATGTCAAGTTTTTTTATCCTTGCACAATTCCTCGACGAGGATACTGTATGTCATGATGTCAGAACTAACACCTTTTTATCTTCCATCATGTGTAGAAATGAGAATGCTACAGTAATATGTTGAATTTCGTACAAGCAACAATACATAGTAAGTCATTATAGCAGGATACAATTGTCAAGCTTGCATCTTTGAAAAGTTTCAAGCCATTAGAAGATCTACCTTCATGAAATAGTCGTTGTCGCATGGTGTTCTTTTGTAACCACTGTATGTTTTAACCCTTTGTAAGGAATTTCAAGAAAAAAGATGCCAAGCTTCATCCGCATGTCCCTTCTGGCAATATCCGTTTATTAAACTATTATAGCTTGCAATATCAGGTTCTATCCATCAAGGCATTGTAAGTGAAAATATCAGGTTGAATATCTATTTGCATCATGATTTTCAAAGCATACTCTGCCTCTTCCATCATCCCTTCTTTTCCATAAGCATCCATTACGTTTGTACAAGTAACCATGTCTAGAGAGATCTTGTGAGACACCATCTTATTCAATAAGTCTTTTGCCTCTTCCCATATTCTGAAATTGCATAACCATTGCAGCATTGAATTATAAGTTACAAGATCGGGTAACATGCCTTTCTCAATCAATTTTGAGAAGAGTTGAAGAGCATCATTAACCACACGATTAATTATAGCGCTATAACCATAGATATCGGGTTTGCGTCCTCCTTCACCAATAACTTGAGGAAATCACATGCTATTGGAGTGCGTCCATCGTTGCACAACCCATTTATCACGGTAAGGTATGTAAGTTCATCATATCTCACACGATTGCTCTCTCAACAACTTCTCCAACAATTTTATCCCTTCGGCCACCTTTCCAAGGAAAGCCCTTTGATCAGAGTGTTGACTTGAAGGTTACTGTTGTACGTTCGCTCGGACAAGCAACCAAAGATTGCAAACTCAAAACCAAATCCATACCGAATTCAAGATTACAAGCTACAGAAACATCCCGTTCAAGCATTCCGTCGAACAGGTAGAGGGCAACTGAGAGCATCAGCATTCTCAATAAAGATCAGAAGGGCGCGGCCTCATTCTCACCATTTCATAAAACAAAGCAATAGCATCATCCGGCTTGGGTATACAGCGAAAATCCAATCTGGTTTTGGTGGAAAAGTATCTACTTTGGTGACTGAAATTAATAATTTAAGCAGGAAGATGAAACGGGTCATAATCAAGAGAAGCAGTTGCTGAAATGGTTGATTTATTCGAAGATTCTGAAACAAATCCTCTGCGATTTGCTGCAGTGTGATTTCAACCTCATATTCTTCAGTGAGATCGTTACCACAGTATTTTTTCCTCTTATGTTTCTTTCTATATTTCGATTTCACTATATAGAATTATAGTAAGCCTTTATAGAAGAATAAATTATTTCCTGAAAAAATAATAAACACACTTTATATTATAGAATAGTTTATAAAATATTTCGCCACCTTCATATAAAGTATCAATCAAAGTCTCTTTAAAAAAAATAAAGTATAAATCAATTTAACACTTTCTCAAAACAAACTTGAGTGATATAATTGAATAAAAGGGTCTTTAATCAAATTATTAAATGGGCCTCCAAATTTGTAGAAATTCCAATCAAATTTTTTAACATGAAAAACCAAAAAATCTTATACAATGTTTCAATTGATATTGTGGTGATTTAATTTTGAATTCACTTTTTTTTTTTTAATATATATCGCACATACAATCATATTTTAAATTCAAAATAAATTGTATACTCCTATTAAATTTTATGACACAGGAGTCTACTTATAATTTTCAACCTGTTATTTAAATAGATCTCAAAGGTGATAGATGTAATTCACCCTTAAATATGCGTACAATTTCCAAAAAACACATTTTTTGAAAACATGCCAACAATTTTCAAATAAATAAATAATAATAATAATAATAATAATAATAATAATAATAATAAAAAATAAGTGTGCTATTATAAAAATGAATTTTTTTGCAAATATTCTATCTCAAGAAACTGCATATAAATCCACACTTTAAATATAAAACTTCGACCACAGAAAAATGAAAAGGAATGACAAGGAAAGATCAACTTCTTGAATGAGAAACAATCAATATGCAGGTCAATGAGAGAAGAGTTTAACTATCAAACATATTTGCTCTACATGTGTGCCAGAATAGGGAAAACAATCAATTCCTAAATATAGTGTAAGAAATAGGAAAGTAACTAATCTAGATGCCTCATTTCTTCGCCTTTGCAAACCTGAGGCAGCGGTATTTCTCTCCGCTAACAGTAATTTCAAGCGCTCCGTCTTGGTTGTCTTGATTTGATGCAGTTCCCATCAGCACACTTTTCTCTTTCTCTAGGTTTTCTCTTTCCATCTTTAACCTTGCTTCTTGCCTAGCAATCTCTGCCTGAATATGAGCAACCTCCAGATAAGAATTTTGGCTTTTGCCAAGTGTATTCAAGTATACAATTATTTTCTCAGAAGATACAGAGAAAGGGCATGATTATGGATCTTGCAAACGACAAAATGAGAAGATTATGTATGAAGAAACACGAAACAATCAAATAGCAGGTTTTATTATGAAGTATTACTAACAGTATTGATCTAACTAATAAGAAGTCAAAAGCTGGAAAATAACTGAGAAAATTCAATGGTTAACAGCAATAATAAAATTTAAAACCAAGTGGCTCTGAGGCAATCCCTACACAAAGATGCATTGGAACATATGAATGAAGCATAAGTGCTTTCATTTCTACAACCAACAATGGCACGATTATTGCAAAAGACAAATTGTGATGTTGATGATGATGATGATGATGTACGGAGAAACATGAAACATCTGAAAAGAGGTTTTAATTTGGAGTACTACTCACAGTATTGATCTAACTGGTAAAAGGTCAAAGAAGCTAAAAAATGACAGATAGAACTTTAATAGCAAAGATAAAGTTGGAAGCCACATCGCTCTCAAGCAATCTATGCTACACAAAGATGCATTAGAAGATAGGAATTCTACTAATGAAGCTAAATCTACATGGTTTCATTTTCTACAACCACCAACTACCTAAAGCAATTAATTAATTAAGGGTTTTTTGAATGACATACTGATGTGAGGTATCACATATAGGTACCATTTGTACCATAGGATATATTTCACTGCTCGGTTCCATAAGTGAGTTCAAACCATGAAAACCTTATACGTGAAAAACTTTTAGAACAAGCTCCAGATCATTTGTCATGTTCATACTTGGATGCATACACAAGCTAATGCACACAACTATATCAATAAGATCCATTGTAGCTATGATATTCTTTCAGACTATGCTCTGTTTATGAACTTGAATTTACTTTCTGGTACGCTAATCCCAGAGCAGTATTATTTAAGCATCACTAGAAATAGAAGAAACCTCCTCCATCTTTATATAAAAGCATGACCTGGATGTTTCTTTACTCTAACAAAATCATGTCTGGAACCTATAACCAATATAGAAACTTAAACATCCCTCCCTTTATCTGGATTGACAAATATTACGCTTAGAGCTTGCAAGAAATTAATATACGTCACAAGGAATTTCATTGGCTTACACGCAAACACACAAAATCATCCATCTCAATTGTATAGAACATGCTACTTGAGATCACAACCAAAAGCTATATGGTGCATGATACTAAAGCAGACAAAATAGACAGGAAAAAATACTAGTAATGGCATTCCAGCATTGAACATAAAATATATTGCCTATGTTTCATTAACCAATCTGAATGTTAATGTAAAGAACTAATAGCAATTCGAATCTGTAACAAGTAAAAAACATATAATGTTCTCGTGATTCAATTTGTTATACGAAATCAACAGCTAGCTATTACTTCACAACAACATGGTGAATCAAGTACCTCACGACGTGAGAGTTCAGCCTTCCAGGCAGCTTCACGTTCAGCCACCTCACGTTCACGCTCTTCGATGTAACTCTGCATCTCCCTCTCCTTCATAATCCTATCTTGTATGTCGGCATCCAGAGCCTCCTTCAGCTCCTGAACGAACTTATCTACAACTGTTTTTATCCTTAAAGACATCAAAATAGACCCTCTTCACTTTACACTTTAATCAAGGTTTTCTTAACAAGCCATTAAAACGAAGCCTTCTTTGCGGAAACACCACAAACACCTGCAGGACAAAATATTTTATTTATCTTCTTGTTCGTACAAACAATAATTGATCTTCAAACCTATTATTTTCAAAACGGAGAGGAATCCAAATAAAGCCTGGTTTGGAAAACAAAATTATGAACAACCTAAAATTCATCAAGCGCGAGAATTCTTGGGTATAAGAAATTCAATATTTTGTCTTTTCAATAACATACACAAGATGAGAAAAATGAAAACAAAAATGGAGAATGTACGCGAACAATTTCAATGAAAAAAACTCCAAGAAGGCATAATCAGATAGCAACAAGAGAAAATTTCATCGTGAGGAATAGAAAGGATGAAATAATCCACCTTGAGAAGATTATCGAGTACAAAGTCATGCGATTATAGCAACTCGTAGAACAAAGAGAGACTACTGCGCGCGCGCGCGCGAGAGAGAGAGAGAGAGAGAGAGAGAGAGAGAGAGAGAGAGAGGGAGGGACTCAAGTTGAGAACCAGAAGCCACAAATGGCCACATAAAAACGCTCTTTTGTTCTTTACTTGCACAATTTATTTTCTTTTAATTTTACTTTTTGTTTTATTTTGGGAGTTTGGGTGTCCCCATTTTTCCATTTAATAAAATTTTATAAAAATAAGATAAACTAAAATTCTGGAATTTAGTTTCTTGTAATTTTCATTTACTTGGGAAATAAAATATGACTACATGTAATATACGGAATTTATAAAAGAATAAAAAAATAGACTAAATAAAATAAACGATAATAAATGTAAGAGTGAGATTATAGGAAACATGTATCATAGAAGTTTTAATAATAAGTAAATAATATGTTTAATTTTTGTTAATATGAAAAATAAATTGGCCGCCATATTTGACTTATCTATTAAATTTTATATTTATATATATATATATAACATATTATGTTAAATTAATGGCGGATCTAATTTCTCGTCTAAACTACAACATAATTATATATATATATATATATATATATATAAAGTTGAGATAATCAATATATATAAATAGGTAACTAAATAAGGTAATAACTATGAAAATAGTGTGCTAATTGTATATAACCTTTATTTGACACGTATCTAACATGAATGTGTGTATACGAATATACGACATATTGAGCCGTCCTGTAATACTTGACAAAATAATTTTTATTCCTCTAGTTTTACCTTCTCAAATTTTAGTCATTTATTCATTTATAATTTTAAAACTTTTGGTTTTCAATCTGACTTATAACATGTCAACATGACCTAATGTTGTTTACTTGACAACTAAACTGACATATTGACATACTTTGTCATTTGCCGGACACCTATTAGAAATTTTGAATTACTTTAAAAATAAAAAGTTTAATTAAATATAAATATTGTATTTTATTTTATATTTAAATTTTTAATTTAATTCAAGACAATGTGTAAACATTTTTTTATTTTGCTGCCAATAAATTAAATACAATGTTTAATTACCAATGAGTTTCTATAATTATTTCAAATATTTATTCATTTATCATATATAATTTGAATGGTCAAGATAAGTATTTGGTATTTCAAAATTCAAACAACCGAATTAAAATTTGGAAGTTTTTAAATTTATTAAATTTTGGTACCTTGCATTTCTTCTTCTTTTTTATTTTCTCCATGACAGTTATCCTCTAACGTGACGAACAATGTCTCGTCCCATATTCAAACACTATTTATAAACAACAAAAATATTAAATGATATCATTAATATACACTTCGAGAATATCAAACCTAAACAATCGAGATTCCGATATGATCATGATCAACTCTCAAACAAAAGTGGGAGAGAACTTAGACAGCTTTAAGCTCCAACAATGTTCATTCAAATATCCACAACTCTCATGATCACATTACAAATGAAAATGCTATCAAACCTTCTGAGTTTCAGAGTTGAACGAAGCTTTGAGGCGACCAGTGGAGGAGTGTTTGTCAGATGAGCTTTGCATAGCATCTAGCTTATACAGTGGCATCAGTGAAAGGAAATGTTTATCATTTATGAAAGAGAAATGAAGGATATCAAATGTCCTAAAATGTTCCTGGATCAGTAACGAGAGAGTTACAATGAAAACAAGGAGTTTCATGCAAACCTTATCAGTTAGTTAGAATCAGAAGGCACGGTGGTGAATTTTTTTGTGCAGTCGAATGGTCCGATCTGATTGTTTTTCCTTTTCACCTGAAAAACCATAGGACGTGATTCAGGAAAGGTGAAAAAATAGTAACCATAGAAATACAAGACTGTGACAAACATCTTGCTATATTCATTTCATTTCAAGCATGTTAATCATTAAGTGAGCCAGAAGAAGATTCTATTGCTGCCATTGATTGGTTAAACTACTCATTTAAAACAAAGGAAATGTTTTTATATATATATATATGAAATGAATGGATTAGACTTTGAAACAGAGCCCTGTTATCTTTCAGATTTCTTCCTTTTTGGCTTACATTTCCTTTGTTAGTAACTGTATACGAAATTTAAACATGGTTCTCAGGGATACAGACAACCAATAAAGGGAACATAGAACTGTGCATCCAGCAAATATTTACACACCATCTCAAAGGTGAATCTTCACAGAACATGTTCATGCATGGAGACCAAGCCCCTCCAGAAAACTAAATGGTACTATCTGACAATTTCAAGACTACAAGTCACCAAAATGGTCATGCTCCCCAAATAAGCTCTTATCAGCCACAATCAACAGATAAAAATTAAACAAAGATACCAAACTTCCAAATATCAGGGCAATCCGCAAATTCATAATTTTCCCTATATTATATTTTGAAATATTAACACTTTAAGGAGACAGGCATATATCATTAGGAAGCACAGGTCGCACAAACATTCACAGAAGAGATAACAAACTCAAAGGCATACCGGCGACCATGGGCTCGGCTCAGGTAGAGATTTATCAGGAGGTGAATTTTGCACTGCCCCACTCTTTTTTGTAAGGATATCCTGTCAATAGATGCATATTTAATTATTAAAAAAGATACTCAATTGATAGAATCAAACAGCAAGGGCCAACAACTAGTATGGGCAGTGAGAAATAATTATAAATAAGATAATAGGTATAAATATCTACTTTGCATGATAAATAGTCAAGTTGACAACAAGAATTTTCCAATAGTAACACAGTATGAAACTGTGAAACAGGAACATACTATGGAAGTTGTCAAGTTGATGACCAACAACATCAATAACTTCAAATCAACTTGTCAAAGCATCCACAGCCTTTAAAGTTACCAACATGTATTTCATTTCTTACGACATATACCAGATGCCATGCTCTAAAAATTTGTCAAATTGTAACTTGTAAGATTATAACATTTACAGATAATAACAGACTGCCAAGATTCTAAAATTCTCAATTTAGCATCAATCCCTAATAGCTAATATCTGACTGGTTTCTTCCTCTAAACGAATTTCTAGTAATCATCAGTCTTAAGTGGAATTACATTACTAGATAATGAATTACCTCTCCTGCTGCTTCAATGGCAGCCAACCATTCGTCAGAAAATGGAATAGCATTTTGGGGAAGAACAAGTGAGAGACTCTTTTCATTTGGACTATCTCCATGCTTGTTGCTGTCAATCAAATAAATACAGCCCAAAAACATGGATTTAGGATAGTTTTACTGAGAAAATACAAAATTAAGCAAGAGGAAAAGAGAGACACAATGATGCTTACATTGGATCCACAGCAACTTCTACCTTGACATGGTCCAGCTTTGGGTGAACACAACTGAAAGAACTATTAGTGTGTTCAGAAATTTCATCCTTAATGCTGTCAGAAATAGGTTCAACTATTGAAGGACTTGTTGCATCCACAAAACAAGCCCCAGTTTCATATGCATCATTGCAACCTTCACATTTTAAAGGTAATTCCTTTTCAGAAAGTCTAGAACTTTTTAAAATGGTTAGGCAAATTTCATTTTGACCTGTGACAGAATCTTCCATACTTCCTAATGTATTGTCTTCAGAATACATGTCAGCCTTATAGCTTTTTGACCGCAATGTGTGATCACTATGCACAAGATTTTCAGCTACAAATGCATCACGAGCTAATGTTAAACGTTCTGATTGTTCAAGGCAGCAATTATTCAAAATATTTCTTTCTGGTGACTGCACCAGTATAGTCTCTGTGTTCCATAAACCTCTAAGGTTACCAATATCAGATTCATTATCCTCTACCGACATAGTGGAAATCAGCCGATTATTTGCATAATCATCTTGTATAGATGGACTCTCCTTAGTCATCTTTTCAAGAGTACACTTCTGGGACAATTGAAGTATCCTGCTTTCAGAAAGTGAATTGCAATCATCACTCTCCATTCTCTGAGTGTCCTGATGAAGAAAGTTTGACAAGTTCTCAATAGTTGTAGCATTCAATAAAACAATATCATTGCCCTCATGTTTGTCATTGCTATTGTGAATCCTATTGATTAAACTGTTGCGGCTTTCAGATGATAAGGAATTATCAGTAAAATCAAACTCTTGACCTACAAGAGGTTGTGCTATATTCTGTCTACTTAAGTTGATATCATGCCATCTATCTGGTGATGGAGAAAGTGCCATTCTAGTGTCAATCACTTCATCTCCATCTTTTCTGTCCAGGGCAACAAACATTATTTTCTCAACATTTTCTTCTTGCTGGGAATTTTGAAGTGACCTTTGTTTCTCATGTGACAACCTATCACTTGAATTCGAGTTAACTATTTTTTCTAAACCCATTTCAACTTTAAGACAAATAGTTTGAACCTCAGAACCTTTTTGAGGTTGTTTAGTGTCATCACCAAATTCCGGCAATAAATTGATGTCATTATTACAATCTCCAGTAGTTGAATCACATACAGAATTGTCCATTAGGGCCTCTCCCGAAGATAAATTATCAGCCAATACCTCAATAGAAGCAGATTCTTTTACAAGATCAACACATAGATGCTTGGACCCAAAATAAGGATTTTGAGTCTTGGTCTGCCTCTGTTCCAGAGCTTTGATGATTCCACTATAGCAGCTCCCATTCTGCTGAAGCACACCAAGTTGCATACTTGCTCTTTCCTCACCCAGTTGCTCACTTGCTCTTTCATCTCCCACTTGCTCAATTTCTCTCTCCTCACCCAGTTGCTCGTGTGATCTTTTCTCACCCAGTTGCTCATGTGATCTTTTCTCACCCAATTGTTCACATGATCTTTTCTCACCCAGTTGCTCACTTGCTCTTTCCTTTATCATCAAAAGATCCTTATCTTCATCAGTTCTCATATCAGTATCATGACAATCTGGCTTGCAGGATTTCCCCTTATCACTCTGCGTTGTCAAAGTATTCTGCACCCTGTCATCAACATCTGTGCATTGTGTAGAGCCATGATTCAAGACCAAAAAGTTGCATGTGTTTTTTCCTTTAGGTGGTTCTTCAATTGCACATATTGTTTCAAATTCCTGAACAGCATGATTCGTTATTGATCCTAATTCAGCATTTCTCCATCCACTTTCACATGATTCACTTTTTTCTGGATGACCATGGATAGCCTTGAAAATTATGTCAGTTGTTTGTTCACGAAATCCACTTTGTGGAGGCACTTCAATGCTAATCTTCTGCAATTCAGCCTCCTCATGAGATATCCTTTCAATTATATTTTTCTTGGGACGATCTTGAATCTGCCGATCAAAAACATCATTATTGACTTTAAAAATCTAATCAACTATTGGATGGGAATTAAGACATCGTAAAGGAACCCACCTTGTGCATGGGATTTTTCTCTGAGTTTGGTTTAACTAGGTCCATGGCACTAACTTGAGGTGGCATCAAACATTCTGATCTGGAGCTTACAGCCTTATGGATACTAATTGTGCTATCAGGGATCCTAGCATATGTCTTGGGTGTTCTTCTCAATTTGTCTTGCAATCTCAAATTTCCAGTTTTCTCAGACCCAAAAACATCAGTTTCCGTAGCCGTCAGTGGCAAATCCCGGGAAAGTAAAGGTTTAGGCTGCATTAGGTCAGAGAATTAATACTATAAAAAGAAGCATAGATAACTTCATTATTCTATGTATAAACCTCTATCACAATGAAAATCAAGATACCTGACTGAAAAATGACAAAGACGGTGACGGCATTCTCAAACCGGATGGTTTCGTGGTTTGTTTTTGCAAAGGATGCATAGTCCTGCCACTAATATGAGCATTTTGAGAAAAGGGAGTGGCAAAAGTTGTTGAATATTGTTGGCCCTCAAATGAGTTACAAGGCTTGACCGGAGTTGCATTATCTGGAATCATCTTTGAACCTGAACTATCAGCTTTGTCAGCCATCAGTGGACTCATATTGATGGATGAAAGCCTTTTGAATGCGGAGTTGCCCTGCAAATCAACAGTTCAGAAACTGCTAGTGATGTAATCCAGCATAACGACAAAATGATAGGTACTCTTTTAAGTGATGAGAAAAGTGCTGCGAAGCTGCCAGGTAAAAATTAGTTTAATGAAACAAACTAGCTAGAATAATATTAGTGTCATCAACTCTTAAAAGAAAGCAGTTAGGTTCTTACAGAATTTTCTTGTGAATGGTGGGTTAATTGGAGAGTATTTGTACTTGGTGCATTTTGAGTGTTCTTAAGACTCTTAGAGGAGCTTTTAAGTACTGAATGTCTCTGGGTGCCAAAATCTGCATAGAAATGAATAAGATTTTATGCACCATTATTCTAATACAAAGTATTTTCCAATATCATGATAGACCTGAACCAAAAGGTCCTGTAATCAAGATCATACAGATGTAATCTAATAAGGCCATCCGATTGATCTAGAATATAATTGTTTTAACATGAAAAACAAATCAAACACAAGAGAGATGCATCACTTAACCATCACCATACAAGTTACCTGGTTGAGTAATCTGGTTGTGCTTCACAGAGTTAGCTCTGAGTATTGTATTCCTAGCAGTTGCACAAGTTGGACTGAGGCCTGGCTTTAAACCAGGAACTTTCGGCAGCTTTAATTCCTTTCCTGCAGCTTTGCCAACATTTACATTTGCCGGCCTTTTTAATTTAAAGAATTATTAAGGACCATCCCACTTGAAACTTCTAACAGAAAATGAGTAGAAAATAAGAAACTCTAAGATTCCTAATAATCAAAGGATATGATGGTGAGGGTAAAGGTCGAGGACAGTCGCCATATCTGGACCCAGGTTTGCTACCAAGATGAGTTGGGCATTTGTGTGCTGCCTGAATTATACCATAAAATCAAAATATTTAAAAATCGTAACTTCTCTCCACCAAAGGACAAGCATGACCCAATGAAACTGACCAGAGAAGTTAATGTCATAAAGTTAGAGGAAGATGAATCAAGCTTCATTGATGAGCAATCCTTTTTTCTATGTTTAGCCAAATCTTCATCTTGCTGGGAACCACCAGGAGTTTTTTCATGGATGAAAGGCAATCCTTTTTTACAAGTTACATCACTGATCGCAGAGAGTTCAAGGGGATCCAAAATACCTGAGGCGAGAACAAAGCAGTCACATATATTACCATATTGCTAATGCAGTAATGCGCTTGAAATAACATAGAGCCTTTAAGAAAAAATATTCAGTCAAAAATTTAATATTTAATGTATATAACGAATTCGGTCACCTTCTTCAGTGAAAAAGGCTCTATCCCATGCTAGGCTTTTCCGCAAATTATATCCCCCTCCTTTTTTCTTCCTTTTCATCTGTAACGGATCCAAAGAAAGCTTTGGGCTTTCAGATTTGTTGATATTGATATTCTCTTTGAAGCAGATATTCTCATAAGATGCACTACAAGGGCTTGCAAGATCAGGAGTATTTCCTAAAGCCTCTGCAAGATAGAAAGAGGTAAGTAATGATTAAATCATCACAACATCTCATAGTATGAAATCCATACGAGCTAACATAGATAGACATTACATAAAAATGCCAATATAAATTTTATGAAAAAGCAATTACAAAAAATTAAGTCTTTTGACTCTTTATACATAGTTACATATTCGACCCGAAGTTTTTCTTTCACAAATTCTAGCACAAAATCAAATCTACTTGAGACCACGACTCACTCATCCAGTTGATATTCTCACTACAAAGCAATCCCACAACTACCAATTCAAAATCAGCACATATTAGCAACTGTCAACTAATTTAAAACGGAAATTTCAAAACCCAGATATTCAGAAACAATCAGAATTATAACAAATTATCTACCAAGCCCTACAAATTAAAAACAAAAATTCTAATTATCGGAGAACATAAAAAGTAAAACCAAAAAAATCACAGAAAATGGGAATCTAACCGGCGGGCGGAGCACGAGCGGTGGAGCTGACGGCGATTCGATTTTCCAGATGGGAACGCATCTTGATTGAGCGAAATAGCTAGAGTTAAGAGAAGATTCATAAACTGAGGCTGATTGTTGAGTTTTAGGGGAAAAAGCGGGGTTCCAGATTCCGGTGAGTACAATCTGAAATGTGAAGGATGTGAAGAAATTTGAAAATGAGGGCGAGCGGGAATATAAGCGGGGAAGCGCGTGATGCTAATCGCCGAGGAAGTTCGCCATCTTCTCCAGACCGTTGCTCTTAAATCTGATAAATGATTAAAATAATTTAATTTAATCTGGCAAATCTGATATATACATAGTATATATATGTTCGCTAATTTTGGTATATTTTGGGGGGAAACTTTTGTGATAAATTTGTGACGTTTTGAATTTTTGTTTTATAACTAAAATCCAGATTTACGTCCTAATCTAATAAATTATGTCTTCTTTTTATTTTTTAGAGGATTATTCATTTATAAGAATATGCATTGGACATTTATATTAAGAAAAACACATTGGAATAAAGAGGGTTGGTTATACAAAGGAAAAAAAATAAAATCGAGAAAAAAAAGTCATTAGAATAAATAAATAAAAACACAAGAACTTGCTAAAATTGGTCATTTTACCAAACTAATTTTATCATATTCATATAAGTATTATCCACACACAGTTGAACATGCGATATATGACGGTTTAAAAAAATCAACTAGTATTTTTTGATTTTTTTTTTCTATACTTCAAATTTCACATGTGAATATGACACAATCAAAAAAAATCAACTAGTGTTTTTTTTTTTGTTTTTTCCCCCTTAATTTGAATCATTTTGAGGTGTACTTCAAAATCAAATATAGCATGGAATGCTTCAAAGTACATCACATGACAATGTTATTATGCTAAATTTTGATAATGCCTATTATTTAATAGAAAACCGTTAAAATAAACATGACTCAGAAATTATTAACATTTAAATCAGGGTCAAATATAAAAAAACAATCTAAATTATTAGTTTCTTTTTTTCATTTTTCATTCTAAATTTTGTTTTTTTTATCAAATTACAACATGAACTTATTAAATTTTATCAAATTACAACTTTCGAACTATTTTCCGACAACAACGTGAACATGTGATGCGCACGTTAACTCTAGATAATAATCACCTTTTACAAAATTACAAAAATATTCTTATATTTTCTGGATGCAAATCACGTGTTCATGTTTTTATCGAAAAATAAATCACGAGTTGCAATTTGATAAATTTTAGTAATTCAGGTTCCGATTTGATAAAAAAAAATTATGTGATAAATAAAAAAAGTCAATAATTTAGACTTTTTTTTGAATTTAACCTTCTAAATCACATAACAACATCACAAACACTCATTTACATAATGGTACCGTGACATCCATATTTCTCATTGCCACAAATTATTTTAATCCCAGCCATTTTACATATTATACAGGGACACACACACACACACAAAAAAGCCATTTTCCAACATATGGTACTTACCACTTAGGCTCTGAGCTAAGTAGAGTCAAGAAATATTTCAACTGCAAGTATGGGAATATAGGAAAACAGATGAGGGTAAAACTACACAACTCTAGCTGATGTTACATTCTCTGGAATTCTCACCATCCTCAGAAGGATCCCGGTCTGAAATCCCTAAAAGATAAGCCTCCCGGTCATCATCATCATCACTATCGACATCTTCTCTGTTATGTCCTCTCTCGATATACACGTGTGCTTGCCTCCGGTGAAGGCGCAAAACGTGCATGATCACATCTGGAGTGAATGATACTCGTGAATGGTCCTCTCGCCCTTGTTTATTAGCATCGATTATCTGTTTAAGAGATGAACATATTGTTAGAGTCAAGAAACTGAAATTCAGTATGTAAGTAATAATCAAGCTCCTATTATGGCAATATGGTTTGGTAGACCCTAGACCCAGTGTAGTATCCACACGACTCATTTGTACATAATTATATGCACACCCATGTTTGTGTGTGTGTGTGTAAAATGAGTGGTGGATACTACATAGGATGTTGGATGTTTTCCACCATAAGAATACGATCAATACCTCCTGGGCATTTTCAGGAAGAGGGCTAATATCATTCGAAGAAGGGGCCCAAAGCTTTATATTCTTTTCTATTCCACAGGTAGCAAGGATTGGAATCAGTGGATGGGATTCCAGCTGGTTGACTATATGCCTATCACCGACCATCATACGAACGAGTTCACTGTCCTTTTTCCAGATGAATATATGACCACAGTCAGATCCACTAATGACGTATTCGTCATTTGGACCGAAGAAATTCACCCCTTTCACTGTTCGTGAGTTTCTATGACCTGAATAAACTTGTGCTTCTGTCAGTTTATGTGTCTCTTCTGATGGTGGAGATAGGGGACTTGGGCCCAAACCCATGTTCCGTTGAAACAGATATATGAGCTCGTTGTTGTATGAGACGAGCAGTTCACTTGTGTTGGAGTAGGCTAAAGCTGTAATGTGAACAATGTCTGTTTTGAAAAGGTGATTAGGGCAAAATATATTGACAGGGCTTCCTTCTTTAGAAGATGCGTTTACTTGGTAATTCCTGATGTCAAAAACACGTGTGTAAACATCAGCACCTCCTACAGCGAAATAGTTGGGATTTCTTGGGTCAATAACAATGGAATTCAGCCCAATACTTGCAGTTTCTGACAAGTTGTTTTCTCCATATGAAGAGCAATAGAAAAGCTTGGTAGCTGAGCAACTTCGTAGATCATACTGCAAAAGAAATAAGGAGTTCGGGATGATGAAGGATTCAAAGGATATTTGTAATCAATATCAGAGATTGGAAAGCCTACATGCTGGACAAAGCCATCCTCTCCACAGCTATAAAATACGTGAGGACTTCCTGGTTCCACCGCAAGACTATGAACACGGCCTCGGTGCTTGGACAATCTCTTTGTTTCTACTGACCCATTCTCTAATATCTGGCTGAGCCTGACCTGCAACAGAAAATATTGTTTTAAATGGTATATAATGTCTGATTATTCAATGGAGTGAGAGATTTCAAGAATGCAACTTACTCATAGGAGTTTACCCCTCAATCAAATACAATCTAAGCAGTAGAATACGATGGATCATAATCATAGTCATAGGGATTTGTTAGTTTTTGGATGCATCTATGACCTGGCAGTGTGCACTAACGATTATCATATTCTTTGCCTTCTATATTTACTTCCTCATCCTCCATCTCTATTGTACCCATTGTAAATGAATAGGATAAAGAGCCATTTATGTTGAGAATTTATAATTTTTTTTAATTGAAATTTGTTTGGAATAATGGATATAAACATAAATAGAAAATGAAGTAAAAGGTTGCAGAAGATGATTATAATGAAAAGCTCTTAAGATGATGGAGCATACATGTTCACTCAAACACTAGGGACCACTCTATCACACAGAAATTTTAATGAAGTTCGTATTTAGTCCATCAAAGTATAAACATGTGTAGTTTGTGATTTTTATTGGACAAAATACTTCAGATTTGGCAGATATTTTGTTCTCCATGAGTCAGACAGATACTCTAGAAATGTCAACAATGTAACATCAAGTTAGCCTGCCAAATTAATCATATATCAAAGCTATGACATTGGTTATGTTTTATTTTTTGTACAACAATTTTAGGCAAGAATCACTCTTGGAACAGAGCCAATGATGATGCAACTCTAAAATGTCATATCTAATGGTCAAATTTACCTGACAATCGGCTGATGAAGATATTATTTTGTGGTCATCAGTGAATGGCATGATTTTGGCCTGGAAGACATTGTCCAAATGTCCAGATGGATATGAAAGTTTTTGTTTCTCAGCCGCCCAATCCCATAGCATTATTTGATGGTCATCAGAACCTGATACAAGAAGCTCTCCGGTAGAGTTGAATGCAATTGTATTTACACATCCCTGATGACCAATTAGTGTCCCATACAAATCAATATGCTCGATCATGCTCTGCATCAAGCAAGAAAAATCTTGTGAACATTATCCATTGTCCAACGGAAATGAAAATCTAAGGAGCAGTTTTCATGACTCCAGTTATCTGGCAGAAGACAATTCAAGAGGATATTTATGTCAACAAAGTGGTAAACAAACACAAACATATTTTGTCCAGATGCACCCAACCATAGTTAGCTGGATGAAATGAAAAAATAGGGACAATGCAGCATAAATAACACATAATAAATCAGAAGATGTTGACCATCTGGTATTAAAATAGGGAGATAGAGAGATCGCAGCAATATAGTTAACACATGTCCTACTGATCTGGATAACCGTGATTCTGTCAGATAGAACACATATACTTTTTATTTATTTCAAATATTCTATCTGTTTTAGCCATAAATATGTGTATCTTTTTTACTTTTGTTTTTTTTTGCATTAGAGTATTCATCCTACAGTTCATGAAACATCAAGTAATTCTCCCTCCACCTCAGACAAGTGGCTTAGTTCGACTTTGGTAGTCTTATAAATTTTTCCATCAAGATATTACAAGAAATTATTTACTTAAGGACATAATTTCTCATCAAACATTCTCATTTTAAAATTGTACTATCATTAAAAAAAAATAGTCCAATTGAATTTAGAATTCAGTTAACCTTGATCTTTGGCTTTAATTTATCCAAGAACAAAGTGATGCTCGAGATGAAGCCAACTAACAGGTCAGGAATTATTGCAAAGGTTGGAGAACTGCTTCTAGGATATTGTGTAACCAACAAACTCTCTGATGATTAAAATGAGAAGTACATCTGCAATATGAAAGCAGATATCACAGATCCTAATGCACCATAAAGAATCAGCAACAACCAAGACTGGGAACAATGGATATGAGAGTGTTGGTTGCAAATAGTGACAAAACAATAGAGAACACTAATGAGAGATCTTTATTGATTGTGAGGCTATTATGAGAATGAAAAAACTCTATTAGTACACAGAATGTCAATAATTCCCGCTAAACAACACCAGATACTAAACACCGCCAGATAGAGGTTTCCTTTTTGTTCATGAAAATTTCAATACATGCTCCACTGATATAGAGTGATCATAAAACACACAGGTAAATGTAAGGGTCAACTAAAATGGCACAAACGCCCGATAAAGAATCGAACGCATATCGAAATTCTTTATTTGCAAGAGAGGGCGAGGAAATATAACACCTAAGAGTTAAAAATTAAACCCCTAATATCCAAACCGATGAACTGCACACTACCAAAACATCATAATTTCAGCTTTCAAACCAAAATTCCAACTCGAATTACCATTCTGAAGATCACACCAATCAATAAACAACAGTGAAGAATCAAATAACCAGAAACAATAACTTTATTAAAAAAAGAAAGAAAAAAAAAGAACAACTTGAACAAAAAGCAAGAAAATATAATAATTACTGATAACATAATCATTCAGTAGCCCAAATAACACTTCTCAATTCATCACAACGAACATATTCCAACCTGAGAAGCAGAGACGCGGTGAGAGAAAGTCCTGGGAGAGGCAAAACCCATCTCTCTCTTGTAAAATTCCAGCAACCCATTTTTAGAATTCCTGTACAGTCGCTCCATATCAACTCAATTTCAGCTCTCGGATAAGTTAAATGAGAAGATAGATATCGAATTGCAGTTATTAAAGTGAGAATCACGGAAAAAGAGAGTATAATTGGAACAGTAAAATGAAAGGGGAAGAGTGTTTGATGAAGAACGTGGCATCCGTAGAAGGAACGTGCTACCATGCAGATTAACTGCAAAGCTCAGAGCGTACTGAGATACTGAGTCAAGAGATTTAACAGTGAAGACGATGATCGGAGAGATTTCAGTGAAGGTTCCAGGAATCGATGGGATTCATCCACAGCTCTTTTGCGAATTGTGATGCTATTTCTTTTTCTTTTCTTTTTTTCTTTTTTATTATTTCGGGTTTTATTTATATTTTCGCTCCCTTTTGGGGAGTTAAATTGGTATACACATAAATTTCATATAAAGACTCTTAAATATAGTATTTGTGTAAGAATATCGTACATATAATATTTTTATATAAAATGTCACTTATAATACATGTATAATCATACATGTTTACGTTCGATAATGTGTAATTGTATATGACTATATATACAATCATTTATAATATAATCATACACATTAACATCATATATTATGTGTATGGGTGTGTGTGATTATATACTCAATCATAAATGATACTTTGTATAAAATAAAATACAAAATATTATATGTAACATTTTTGCACAAATGTAGTGCTTAGATGAGGTAATTTCTTGAGTTAATTTTTCCTAATAAATAATTTGTATACATTTATCGATATTGATTAACACATATTGTGGATATCTTTTTAGTATAAGAAATAAATAATTTAATATAGTTTAAATAGAGTTCTTGATTTTCATTTTCCCCACTCCAACAACATAATCATACGATGCTATTTTAAAAGATTATAAAAACAAATGCATAATCTAAAATATGAACTAATTACATTATAACTACTTGTGTATTAATAGGTTTACACAAAAACTTTTATCTAATTGATGTACGGATCTAAGATCCGTACAACTGACCCAATCTGATCCATGCGTCTTCCACACATGCGTACGTGTCCCACGCATTTGGGTGGGTGCGTTCAAATTCACCTAAATTCTCTTTAAGTATTATATATATACTTTTATGTTATGTTAAACATATTTTTATATTATGTTAGTCATACCTTTAGGGTCTTTATGTTATATTAAACATACTTTTATGTAACGTTTAAACATATATTTATATTATATTAAACATAGTTTTATGATTTTATATTATATTAAGCATACTTTTATATTATATTAAACATACTTTTATGGTTTATGTTATATTAAGCATACTTTTAGGGTTTTTATGTTATTTTAAACATAATTTTATATTATATTAAATATACATTTATGTTATGTTAGTCATATCTTTTAATTATATTAGTTGTACTTTTATGTATTATATAAATGTATGACTAATATTACTTAAATGTATGCGTAATATTACATAAAAGTATATATGTACAAATTATGGTTTTTTGTGTTGAAATTAGGGTCTTTTTTAAAGTTAAAGTATTACATAAAGGTATGTAATATAATATAAATTATAACTAATACAATATAAAAATTAAGGTAAAAAAAATACATGAATTCGGATCGGATTCGGCCCGACTCGACTCGTGTGTATTGATTTAAGATTGATACAACAGTTGTACATAAGTGCAACTCATAGGTTTAACTTAACGACATATATATTATCGACCAACGCAGTTTTAAATTTGAGTTCCCCCACCTCTCCATATTTAACTACAGGAAAGGGTTATAACTAATTGTATTTATTTATATTTTTTTTTGTACAAATGAGGATTTGATGCTTGGAAATCAAAACTTTTGCTTGAATTGTGAAATGTATCTTTCGTTATAGGTTAGACCAATACACACTTATATTTAGATTATTGTACATAAAATCATTATTTTGATAGGTGGATTTGAAGAGAGATTTAAAATCAATGATAGCAAATTCATTAATGATGTTAAGATAAATGTGTATTTAAAATCTATCACTTTTATTTTGAACTAAATTTGTGATTATTTTAATGGATTTTCAAATTGAGTGTATTTGAAGTTCATTCATTTGAAATCCATAATTTCAAATAACTCTAGCCAAATAAAATCTTAATTAATTTATCTTGTGAACTCTGATTGGGTAAAATCGCCACAGGGAAACCACGATCATAATTTTGATTATTCACTGCAAATAAGAATACGAAACAATTTTCTTTTTTTTAAGCGTAAGCAAGCCTATAAGCATTTCGGCAATGGTTTCTCTATGAAAAGTTTTACAATGTGGCTCCAGAAAAGAGCTAAAAAATATTTATAAAAAAAGAAAAAGAAAAAAAGAGTCGAGATACTACGTATAAAACAATCCTTCTTTACAGCTCCTAAATTGCACTAATGGAGGAATAATAGCTCTACAATTACAAGTCTAATGAACTAGTATCATGTTAAAATTGAGAAAGTCAATTATTCTTTATATGTTCCACACTATGGTCCATCGATGCTGCAAAAATTCTTTCTTCAACCTTCATGCTATCTCCAAAAATCTCAATCAAGATAAGAAATGGGAAAAAAGGACTAATCATCATCATCTCCTAATGCTGCAAAGGAGAATGGCTTGAACTTATATCCCTCCCCACTGTAGAACTTGTTTTGATATTCAACCCAGTGGAGACGTAAAGCATGGAGGAAAGCACTAAGAGTCTCCATCATCAGTAGTATAAACGCCGTTGCAAAAGCCCAAACCGCTAGACCCACTAAACGTATGATAATATTGTTGTACCTGCATTATTAGCACGAATGGTTGTAAATATTCAGAGGGAAAGTCTTGGTATTCGAATGATGCATGTACAGTGCCCACATTGGGTCGAGGAGGCAAACTATGGTTTAATACTTATACAGTTGTGGGAGAAAGATTCGAACCTGGGTCACAGTTGACCCACCTTCCCCCTTGACCACAGAGGCCACTCGAGGGGGTAAGGCAATTTTGATATTAAGCATAGTAAACAAGAAACTTAAAGGAGAAAATTGCAAAGACTAGAAAAAATGCAGCTTGTGCATTATGTAAGTTAAGAGGACATTGAGTAATGCAGCCTGTTCACATTGTGCAAAATCTTACCCCCAGGCTAGAAGGAGAACCTTTTCGTAGAAAACTGTCGATAATTCTGAGTGGGCCAAACTGTAATCAAACAAGGAGAAAATAGTTACAAGATGAAATTAAGGAAATAATTTTAATGAGCACAGAAGAGTGTTGTAACTGCTCTACCTCAATGCCCACAACCGGAGATACGAGGCAGTATTAGAAACTGAACCCAATACGAACTCAATAGCGTGTATCATTTGATGCACAAAGACCTCACTAAAGTTGAATTCCTCAACATGAGGATGCCTCGCAGAATCAGGCTCCTCGTCATTGTACATGTCAGAGGTTCCAATAATTCCATATGACCGCCCTTGGAATCTCTTGGATATGCACAAGGTAACAACAAAATTAGTCATTGATTCAAAAGTTCCAAGACTTTCTGGAAACTATATAAACCTACATGTTTGAATATGATTGTAACTACAGTAAGACATCCAAAAGACGGTTCAGAGCTATTATTTAGAGCTAGATATCAAGTTGTGGGATCTCAGGAAGTGTGTAAGGTACATGTATTCAAGCATCGATGCTAAAAAAACACCATAAACCACCTACAACACACATGGCAACTCAATATAGTGTATGCTAAAATTCAGTTTTATAACAAAATATAGAAGCTGCACATCTCACAGAAAAAGAAGGCAATGGAGAGTCCACAACACTATTTTATTACAAGTTTCTTGATAATGATTCTAACCAATACAACAATACCTATAGTTCTCAGCTTGCTTCAGCTGTGAACCATCATGAGGAAACAAGTTTAACCAAGAACTTATAATTAAAAAATAGGTAAGGCAGATTGTGTTCCACTTTTTGAGGGGCCAAAAAGTAATACACTGTAGTTGTCAGTGCAAAGGACGGGGAGGAGAGTCTATCAGTGAAAGAAATGGAACATATTTTTGAGGCATACATGAATACAAAATGCTACAGATTCAAAATGGAGGATTTTCCATTGTTTTCAGGATGGATAATATTAAAAAAAAAAATAAAGTTACAAGTAGTAGTTTGAAGGAAAAGAATAGAAACATCAAGTACCTCAGTATGAAGTCTCTTTAAAATAAAAGGCTTGGGAAAAAGCATCCATGGGACAGCAACAACAGCTACCAGCAACAATATAACCTGTAAAAATGTATTAGTAATCAACCTTTGCTTAAGTGTACATTATTTAATGAACATACTAGCAGAATCAAAACAAGATTAAAATAAAAAATCATCATGCCTGAAGCACACCCTGACCCCAGAACAGCTTATTATCACCCAAATCTTCAAATGGGCTTAAAAACATGTAAATCATCACATGATAGAGGTCTGCTTGAGAACCACTACACCATTTAATAATAATGAGAAGTGAAAGATATCCGAAAAGGCTGTTAAGGAAGATTATCTGTGGCACAAACTGATACCTGGTAAGAAAGCAAAACAATAAGATTCATAAATGATTAAAACATTGAGAAAATAAGAGAGATAGAAGGGGGGGGGGGGGAGATAGAACATACTTGATATCAAGTGAGTTGCTGAAAAACCGTGCATTAAAATAACTTTGTATTATTCCTAGATTCATCTGTGATACACCGATCAATATAGACATTTTCATCTTGAGAGAGTTCAAGAAGGGCAGCTCTGAACGACTTCCTCGCCAACTTGGGTCCACACCAAATGGATATGTATCTTTTACTTTGATTAAACCAACTGAACGAGCATCACTGTTAAGGGAGACATAGCGCAACAGATTGAGATCTACAAATGATGCAAGTAAAAGAAGAGAACCTGATTTTACCATATATCAGAAAGGGAGGAAAGACAAAAAGGAACAATTCATTGATGATAGTGAAAGTAAAAGGACAAGAAACCCAAATTGAAAAGTATGGAAATATCAGAAAGCTATGGAAATTCCCATTAAATTTACATGGTCCATTGAGATCAGGCAAACAAAAAATCAGATGTTGATTTCAGGGGTTTAACAAACTTCAAGTTTTGGTTTAATCAATTCCTACTTGGTCAGATTACAAGATTATAACAATGCACTGCACTGACATCAACTTCCCCTACATGACCAAGGATAAATTGATGCTTTATTTCTAAATTAACATCCCAAAGTTTTTTAAAAGGTTGGCTCAGATGTAAGTTATTGGCAAAACCAATTTGAAGGAACAGAAGCCACCTCAGTGACCAAGAGAAGGTACTGATTTATACCTGCATGTAGCGTCTCTGCATTTGTAGGCAGAGCTCCCAAATATGTGAAAAGGAACTGAAAAAAATTCATTGTATATCACGCCACAATAAATTGAAAAGAGAGACATCAGGAGGAGGACATATCGGCCGCCAAACAGCATCTCCATAAAACTGCCAAGTTTCTAACAGAAACAAACATTTAAGAGAAATATAATAGTTACAAAAGCAGTAGAACTGTAGAACATACATATGAATGTCAATGAAATTTAAGTTAACTACCTCTCACCCTCATTAAGTCTATGTGGTAGGTTAGCTTTCCTAATTACTTATACTATTCTTTCTATTCTGTTCAAGAAATACTTTTTCCTCCTCTAAGATTGTGTAAATTGGACTCTCACCATAGCCATCAAGCTCGACAGTGATGAAACTCAGAATAGACCAATTATAAGGCTATAGCTTAACTAGGATGAATGGCTAGTGGCTACATCTGTTATAGCAATGTAGTAGTGTTTTTCCTTGTTCACTTTGTTACTTCTACAACTTACCTTTGAGGGAGCCAAACATGTATCTTTATAATGTACCCGACCTAGGATATTTTATGCACTATCACATGATTTTTCACACTCCACAGATATGGGATCAGGTTGTTTTGTTAGCATCCTTGCTATCACATGATGGGGAAGTCAAACGTACCTACCTTTTCCCACCATTTGACAATCTAGCTCCTCTAAAACAATATAGTTTCACCTTTTTATTATTCTTAGCTGCAAGTCTTAGTTATCACATTTCAGCTTCTCTTGTAGAACTGACTCAGTTTAGCACTTAGATATCACCAAAATTTTGATTTATATATCTGTAGATTCATCACCATAGATATTTCAGGACAAATGGTTGGATGTCTATCTTCTTATAACTCTTACACAGTGACAGGGACTTTTAGGCAATCTAATTCAGAAAACTGAAGAAAAGCTGCTCCACTTTGCTAACTAAAATCCAGCTTAGAAGAGATGGGAGTCTCATATATATATATACACACTCTTCTTATATAGGAAAGGTATTTATACTGGAACTAATCCAGTAAATGAATTCAATATTTCCTCCTAGCAGGAAACTGTCAATAACAGAAACTAAGATAAATCCAAATGAACCTTCCTTTTATTTTGAGGTCAATCATGGCACCATATGTATGTTCTAAAGAGAAAAGTAAGTTTAACTACATGGCATGCTCACAGGAGCCAACATGGAATAGTTTGTTTTAAAATTTATCCAGTTCAGCTGTACTTCAAATTCCAACTAAACAATAACAAGTTCTGTTTGAGGTGCATCATTTGCCAATGAATTTGATGAAACAAGTTATAAATGCATCAAAGCAAAAGCAACATAGAAAAATATGATATCCACCTGAAGGTAACTAGGAGTAATAAAAAGTCCACAAATTTGTTTGTATTCGTGCTAAAATAGAAAATCAATTCTTTAAAGGGAAAATTCTTAATAATGCCATAACATACCTGTGAACCATATTTCTTCTCACGGGCTATAAGAAATAAAGCTCCCAAGAGTAAGCATATACCATGACCCCAATCCCCAAACATCACAGCAAAAAGAAATGGAAATGTAACAATGGTATAAACAGCAGGATTTGCCTCCTGATAACTAGCAACACTGCCAAAGAAAAGTTTTCATCAATAACTTACCACTTCAAAGTAAGATGTATGTAAAGTTTAACATTATTACATGTAAAGCCATTGAGTTCTCAGAAAATCACAAAAACAAATGAATGTTTCCAACCTAAGAGCAATAACTAATGTCAAGTCAAAACAGTATACATCCAAACCACTAACCAGTTAGCTTCCACAGATACTTTTTACTCTCCCCTAAAGAGCACCTAGTTTACCGACAGATTTGGATAGCAGGTGGAGGGGAAAGTTTTGAGATTAGTCTATTGTCTAATGTAGGAAGCACATAAAAAGCATGTAAAACAATATGTTTATCTCATATTTGAAAAATAGGAGATTTTCAAATTAATTGCTTGTAGAAATCCTTCTTCACAGCTTTGCTTTTTTTAAAAATAGTGACACCAACCAAAGCCTCAAACAAGCCTCATTTTTGAACAATGATAACCAATATCAGAGTCACTGAAAACCTACCATGCAAAGAACATCTGCATTCATTGAGGAATTCCACTAAAAGCATGCACATTTCAGCTCCATTTTTCAACAATACCCCATGTCAGTATCAAACAGGGAATCTAGAGAAGTCGAACATAATTTTTGTACCCATTTTTCTTGAGTTATTGGAAACACTGCCCTATGCAACATTGCAATGTTCAATCCTTTCCTAATGTGCTTCAGAATGCATTTCCATAATTTATGGGGACTCTCTCTCTCTCTAGAACAGGCATAAAGCACAGAAATCATGTTCAACATACTTGAAAAGAATGCAATATGTGCTGATTCAAGGAAGAAAACAAATTAGGCTAAAGAATGATATGAAGTACCATAAATTAAGGCATGATTCATAGACAAGAAGTATATTTGCTAACCAAATTAATGAGAACAAAAAAAGCAAATAGAAATCAAAGAAATGGTAGGAGGCTATCATGTCCACAGAAGTATGATTGTGCATGACTTACCCGTATGCATCAACAATTTCCTGATATGCATTTGTAAAATGGTTAGTTCTGAAGTATGTTGGGGGCGACTCGACTGAATCCATCACATGAAATATTATACCCACTTGTGAATTACTATCAAAAGTTGCACGTTGCAGAGCTTCTTGAATCTGCAATATTACAGGATTTATCCTTTTCACATAATTATATAAAACATCAGTTATTCTAGATCAATCTCAAATTTCTAACATAACAGTACCTTAGTTTTTGCAAATATTGGACACCAACCCTCACCTACCAGGCACTTCTTTGTGACATCAAAATTCAGCATATTTAATGTGTCATAAATAGCCTTTTCTCTTCTCACCTGGAAAGGGGAGTTAGGAAAATGGTGTTGAGTTTCTATAGTAGCCTGCAGTGATTATGAATTTGAAAAGAAAAGGAAAAAGAATCAAACAAAAAATTTCAACCATATTCATCCACTTTGTAAGCTGAAACCCAATAGAGCGGAGAGCCGCATCTCGATGGCGTAGGCCTGCCTCTAAGGTTGTTTCCAACTCAGATAAGCGTGACAAAACCTGAAAATGAAAAACTAATAAAAATGGCTCTATCTAGTTTTCACCATAAAAGCAATATAAAGCTGCATAGAAGCAGCAGAAACCACTTGATATACTGGTGACAGAATGTTTATCCTTAGCACAAGGCTCTGATAAATTGAACTGGATAAGTCGCAAATATATGAGTATCTAGAGGATCGATATAAGAATTTGTTAGTTGTCAAATAGTTGGCCCGCAAGGATAATATAGAGATATAGAGACATTTGTCGTCTTAAACTCAAAGAGTGTTGATGCATGCCAACAATTAATCAATTTGTGAATTGTACTAATTATGAAGCAAACTAAGTTTTTTATTTCCTTTTTTTTTTTTTTTCTTATTTCTTATGTACAAACATAATAAATAAGAGCAAACACGTAAGTTTATATTTTCTGAATGCAACATCAAAAACAATCCATTTAGCAACATACATCTCGAGTTATTTGCCTCCGTTTGGTTGAGTCTTCGGGGACTGGATAGCAGTTAGCACCAAATGCTTCACATATTTTCAGGATTTTTTTCCTGGCCTGCTCGCCTGAGAAGAATACCATGAAAACTGCGTTCTCAACCTGCAAGCGGAAGGTGCATTATTTTAAAACATCTTATGGTTGTTCATCAGTAAAGGTGATCTAAAATATGACAATATCATGTAATTGAAAAAGTAAAACGCCTTAAATAAATAAAATCAAACAGTTTAAGAAGAAAATAAAGCTCGTAGTGTTTTTTCCCCATTTCTGGTGTAGTATTTCAGCTTTTTTTTAATGTCGAATTGATATAGCTTTATCAGCTTTTTTTTTTTTTATGTCGAATTGATATAGCTTTGTTATTCAAATTTTTTAATGTGTCGAATTGATATAGTTTTGTCAGCTTTTTTTTTTTTTTTAATGTCAAATTGATATAGCTTTGTTATTCAAATTGGGAAAAAAAAAAGAGTGGTGAAGGACCTCAGAAAAAAAGAAAATGGGCAGAATCACCAACCATTTCATTTGATACAGGATCCATAATTTGGGCATCAGCAGGAGCCTGACTGAATAGCATATTTCCCCTTGTGGTTCGAAATAGCATCCTTTCAAATCTCAAAGCTTTAGATTTACATATAATGCCACTTGTAAACTTTACACCAGATTGGTTTGATGTTTCAGGTTGCATCTCCTGGAATTAGAAAAATTATATGAATACAGCATGGCCCAACTGGCATAATTTTAAAAGCATTCCAACAGCAATAAATCCTACTACACATTACCTGTTCCAAAAGTGATGCTGCATCTGTATAATCATTGTTCATTTGGACATTTTCGTCTAATTCTGTCTCATGTGCTGCAGAATGACTCCCACTAGGCACAAGAAAGTCACCAGCCTGGAGTCACCATTAAAAAGCTTGCATGTCATTATATCACTTATATATTGCAGATTCAAGAATGAGAAAATGATAGGTCTTTCATTATTCATGATAAAAGAAAAAAGATACTAGCTTAATATCTGGAATTATGATTTCACATCCCCATCATTTTCGTTCTTTTCTTATTACGTTTTTTGAAGTGGCATTTGTGGGCATCATGTTGTTCTTGTATTTCTATACTTCTGCTCATCTATATTTCTTTATTGAACAAACTAACATGTTATAAGCATTAAATAAGAAAAGCTTCTAATGAGTTTCATAAGAAATTCCAAATTGTGGAAATTATAAGTTGATATAGAATGAAAAAAGACTACGTGAAACGTTATTAAAAATTTGAACTACTTTAAATTGTAAAGCAGTGATACTTTTCCGCATAAATGTCAAACTTGACAGTACTACTGTAACGTAACAATGGATATAATCATTTATTCTTGCACCTTCACACTTAATTGGTTTTGCAAGTTTCATTCTTTAAAGAGAGCTTTTTACTTGACAATGAAATATAGAGGAAGAATACCAATATACCTTCTGCAGAACCATCTTGAACTCAAGCAGCTCATTATATGATTGCTGCAGCTTCTCACTATTGTTATTCATTTCAATTAACTCGTGCTCATGCTCAGCAAGTTGAATCTGAAGTCAAAAGAGTTAAGATCAGTTTCACTTAATAAATATGGAAAGAGCAGGAAAAAGGTGTTTTGGGCATGGATACGCAAATTTCTAGTATGCAAGCAGAGAAGCTTAGATAATACTATTAAGGGAAAAGGTGCAACCAGGCCCGAATCCATTACCCGAAGACCAAGTAAGCATTTGTCCAACCATACCCTTTTCCTTTCCAAACTGAATAAAGAAGCCCTGTTTTCTTTTCAAAACTATACAAGCTAGCTCCCATAGAGTTAAGAGAACATTTTTGTTTGATGTGGGTAAATGGAACCCATATAATTCTCTTAACATTGTGCTATCAACCGTCGATTAAATTTTACATTTAAATCAGAGAATATGTGCTTGAAAATATAAGATTTAATTGCATGAAAATTTCACTTTTTCTGAAATTGCAATTTAAACATTGTCTTTTGAATTAGTAAACCAAATCATGACTTTCACACACCATTTCCATTCAAATTATCAATGCATTTTCCAGTGATACGAGTCCACATTTCCAACAAAACAACCATGTCATACGCCATGTCAATAAGTTAAAATAATAATAATAATAATTATTATTATTATTAATTTCTAGAAGATCCCTAACGAAATTGTTTTAACTTTTAGCATGAACCAAATTAAATGAATTCTGGAAAATGGAAAGATTTTGGCCACTTTTTCCATAGATCCAAAATTTGAAACACAATTCAGATTTTATTTAATTTGGCTCATGTGAAAACAGCATAATTTAGAAATTAGTTAAACAAGAATCTGCCAACTGATATGGTCGACATGGTTTTTTTTTCTTCAAAACATGTGGGCATAGATTACCAAAAAATGCATTGGTGATTTGAATAAAATGGTGAGTGAAAGTCATTATTTATTTTGATAATTCAAAAAGTAATGTTTAAATTGAAATGTTCAAAAAGGTGCTGATTTGTTTTGATAAATTTGAAAAGTCAGGGTTTTAATTGCAATTTTGGAAAACATGGTGGTTTTTCTTGCAATTAAGCCTGCAAGAAATATGGTTATGAAATATGAAAGAAAATTTTGTGATTATATAAACCATATTGTATCAAATTTTGTTTTTATTATAGAAATTTCCATATAGTAATTAGATAAAACCCTTATCTCTTCAGCTTTTAACATCAGTAATTTTCTAAAAAATAACAACAATGATGATATTGACAACAACTTCAATAATAGTAAGTATTATAATAACCACAATAGTATCAACAATGAAAATGACAACAATAATATAAATACTGATGATGATACCAATAATAACAATAAGAAGAAGAATAAGAATAAAAACAATAACAAGAAGAAAACAAAAGTAAGAAGCAGACCTCCAGTTCTTCTAGTTCAATATCAGGTTGAGAAGTTGGAAGAGGAGTTGGTACCAGACCAGCTTTATGTATCTGGTCTTTCAAAAACCGTAGTTTTCTGGACATCTCAGCACATCTTTTAACCTTAAAATTTTTTCCAAAGATCAAATTACAACAGAAAGAAGTATGCTAATTAAGAATACAAGTCACATGATGAATTCATGGGGCATTAGAAGGGTCCCAGTTGATTTTCAATCATTTTCCTTTTCTGAAGAAAAGATTTAACTTCCAAGGCATCTGGAGCATGCCACTAACACAAGGGTAATACAAGGCCTGAAGATGCACATGCCAAGACTTTATCTGTTAACCTTCAATTCTAACAAAGCCTAATGAATAACAAGGCAAAAATATAATTGCGGGAGAAAATAAATAGCCAGAAAGTCTCCTCCTACTACTGGAACAGGTGACATGTAATGTCATAACTGAGAGTAAAATAAACAGGACATCCAGAAACTTCACTACAAATGTCGTTCTTCATGACCAGATTACTAGTTGGACATCATTTTGAAGTATGAACTACAATGCATCAGTATGTCTGACCGCTCAATACTCAATAGTACATATATTTTCCTGGAAACAGCTTCCAGGATAGTATGTACACTTAGTGGGTCTCAACCACCCCCATCCCCACCACCACCCCACCCCACCACTAAGATGTTTCTTAAAGGTTGGAAGTGGCTTCCACTCATCTAGCAGTTTAGCTTAATTGGCCCACTTTTTTCCTTCCTGTTTAGGTAAAGTCAATTCTGTCATTCTACAAACTATCAACTAGTGAACAATAAGAAATACATTCAATCTTTCCATGGTAAAAGACTTGCTGGATCAAAGGCTAAGATTCAAACCATCAAAATTAACTAAATGGACTAGACAGCAGGAGTGGCCTAAAATCAGGTTGTCACAGTTGAGCAAAAACTGTTCCAGATAATTGATTAAAGATGGAGAAACCATTTATCTTATGACTGCCAGTATTGCTAAACTAGAGATTTTATTAATGATTCAGAAACTACTTTGAGGGAACAAGAAGTCTCCACGGAAACAGAACACTATAAGCTAAACTAGAAGAGAAAAATTCCAATTTCTAATAATATCATTCACAAAATATACTTAAATTCTCCAATTTTGGAATGCCACTGTGATCTTTAGTCTCTCGTAACATCATGCATAGATCCAACAATACTTTCAAAGATTCTCTTATTGTGTACCAACTACACTGATTCCCATGTGCTTGTATTATTATCCCTAATCGTTTTTAGATGGTAAAGAGATTTTGGTGGTGGTGGGTAACCTTTATTTGATAATCAATTGGAAAATATGTCTATCTGATAATAAATAAATAAAAAAGCAGTCCAAACAGATAAAAGCAAACGGAGTGTTTATAAACTCACAGAGAGAGGGAGGCGTCAGGTAAGGAAATTGAGACCATAAATGGTGGGGAAATTAAGGTGGTCTATAGAATCAGGGGAAAGAGCAAGCAGATGAAGTGCATCAAAGGTAATAAAGGAGAAAATACAGCAAAAAAAGTTCAAAATAATCTCCTGTCACCTCAAGCAACATAACATTTTTTAACTATACTTGGGGCAACATATTCTACTAGTGCTCTTATATTCAACCGATTGATTTATTTTCCACAATTTGTTCATAAATAAATCATTATTTGGTGAAAAGTCCAATCTGCCATGAAGTCAAACCATCTCATGAGCTTTAAAATGGAGAAGTGATAGGGAATAGGGTTGTAGAATGCCAAAGGCGAGAATTCAGGTTATACCCAAGTGTAACTTGTTAAAATGTAGGAAAAGGAATGAGCTGTAGAGATATCTTAACAAAATTGGCAACTAATAGGAATTCAAGAACAATACCTGGTTAACAAATGTTCTCTGGAAAGGGCTTTTTTCATCATTTAACTGCCAGTAAAATAACACAGTTAAGTGCATCAATAAGTACTAGCAAAACACAAAATAAACAAAATCAGCCTTAGGCTTAGAGAACACTTATAAAGAATGAATTGAATGTAAATTTCTGTAAGAACGTTCTGGAGCAATTGCCCAATAGCATTCTCCCATAACAAAAGATATCTTGATGTAAATAACAGTATCATTATTTACACCTTAAGAATCAAACGCCTGTTATATGCAAGCATGAATAGAACACATGACTTATGTATCTCAAGTATATCAACCTTTTCCTTTTACACATGCCCCAGTAAAAAACCCCAACCAGTCGAGCCATATTCAAATTTCACTTCATTAAGTAAATGTTAACGAACCAAAACTAATTGAAACAAGGGGAATAAATTATACTAGCCGTTTTCAGAATATGCCCCTTCAATCAACTACTATAACATTCTTCCACCCAAAATTTTATTTTTTATATGCTTGAAAATCCTTCAATTAGGATCGATTGTTCCCGTGCAATTAATTCTAAAAGCATGCACCGTATTAATGATAGTCACACTAGGGAATCTAAACCAATTTGTTAGAAAGCACAACCCAATAAATGATAAACCCAATCGCAATGAGTCAAAATCAATGGCGACACTAGATCATCCTTCAGTCCACCACATAAAACAATGGATCCAAAACAAAAATTCACCAACAACAAAAGGTAAACCCACTAATTGACAGCGCGAAGCAAAATCAAAAAGGCAAATAGGTAAACAGAAGGATCTGAACTAACGTCTCGAAATTGGAGGAGACCGAGTTGGCCGATATAAGAGATGGCGCGGTGAGCGGACTCGACGGGGATAATGAGCTGAGCCATCATCATCTTCTCGGAGCGCATCAGATCCATACTCGGCAAATTATCTATGTACTCCATGCTGGAACCACGCTTTATTGAATACTATACGGATCACAATCGCTCTTTCTCACTCCTCCTTCAGATCTGAATTCGATCAGAGTAAAGCAACACACGAACGCGTGTGGGAGTGAGGTGGTAGGCAGCGGCGGTGGTTGTGAGTTATACGTATATGTGTATGCATAGAGTGGGAAAGATTTGAATGGCAGTGGTGGTGCGAACTGCCATGGGAGAATTTCTGGTGTCGTTTTCCGTTTTAATTGGGAGGGGATGGAAGTGGAGAAGAGTAAAACAGAACACTGAAATACTGTTCACGCTACGATGAAGACTTTCTTTTTTTCTCTTTTCCGCGTAAAATCTTATACTATTGATTAATATGTTTTCTCCTTTTTTATATAAACTTCATCCAATTTTGTTGGTAGGAAAAATCTGAAATTTTGTTATGTAACTTATATTTTTTAGTCATTAATTATAAGTATTTCAATTATGATCTCATTACGTATTTATTAAGAATGTCAAACAAACTCACATCAATTATATATAAGAAATTATAGATAATAACAAACTCACATCAATTATATATAAGAAATTATAGATATATTAAGATCAAATGTAAGTGTAACAATTATATATAAGAAATTATAGATATATTAAGATCAAATGTAAGTGTAACTTATTTGATATAAGACATTTTGGAGAAACCCAAAGATAAATTTTGTAAGTTTAGTTGATCTTTTGGAATTTTCATGCAATTAATAGTGATTTTGATTTGTGTAAAAGTTGCATATAAGATTATTTCACACGACTTCGTGAATTTAGAAAGGACAACTACACTAGATTATTGAAGAGGGTTACTTAAAATGACGAAAAAACAAAAAAAGTGTGTATGAAGAAGGCACAAACACAAGCAAGTAGTACATTGGAGCATGCCTATAGGGCTTGATGTTTAGAATCACATAGCTCAATGTGAATATGAACATGTTATTCTCTCTCCAAATATGTTCTCTCTTATCTTACTTTATTTATCATGTTATCATGTTCAATTACATCTCCATCACCTTCATATCCTATAAAGATATGTTGAAATATAAACGACATATATCCACTACAAGCATTCAAAGATAGATTTATATCTTGAATTCGCCAAAAATTCTTATCTTCAATAATAATCGGCTCTATGTTTTGAATTTCAAGACCAACATTTTCCACACTTACTATAATACATTTCTAAGTGATATATTGGAGGGCTCTACCTCTATTATATTTATTCATGTTGTAATTAGCCATGTAGTACCATTCTCCACTAAAAATTGGACTTGTTTAGGATCCATGATCTGGAAACTTAGTGCATACTTTAAATCTTGTTGGAATCCACTCAAAAGAAGCTTTTTTGAGAATTGAAGATGAAGATACTACCTAGAATTAAATGTAAATACTGCTCATTAAATTTATTTGCAAATAATAAACCATAATATTTTATATTATGCACTTGTGGCTAAAATATACCGAGTTCTTATTTTCTTTTTCTACACAAGTATGATAAAGCACATCTGCAAGTCTCGATTTGATATGTTTTGTGGTTCACAAGCTTGAGAGACCAATTTCAACCAAAATTCAGATAAATTGTAAATTAATAGATTATATTTAAATGAAAATTAATTATCTTGAAATCATTAAAAAAAAAAACTCACAAATTGAAATATAAAATAGGGTTAGGGAGGAGCTAAAGACACCCCATATACTTCTACACACCCCATGACTTTTCCACCCCATATACTTCTACACACCCCATGACTTTTCCACATCACATCGGTAGTAAATGAAAATGCTATTTCCAAGTCCACATGAGTAGTAAATGAAAATGTTATTTCCAAGTCAAATTATGATTTCCAATCCACTTTCCCAAAATCATATTTATTGAATCAAAAATTAACCATCAGGGTATATCGGTTGGAATACTCTCAAATGTCCCTTTAATATACCTCTCGATGTAGGGAAACATGATTGTTTACAACGCCACGTACCGATTAATATTTGAGAATAGTGAAAAATAGAGTTTTTTCTAGTATTATATCCAATTAGACCCGATGCACATAAATTGTATCAAAGCCTGAGTTTATTGAAGATGATAAATTTAAATTATTTATACAATATTATTTTCTTATGCCTAATAGGAGGAGAAAATCAAGAAAAATATATCCGAAATTATTTCGAGAAAAAATAAGTGCAGGATTTCATTAAATGATGTCCAATAAGAATTGAGACATAATTGTTCCAGACACTTCTAAGATCACACAAGATCTTAGGGAGATCCAGAAGACCATCATATATTATGGTGGATATACGGAGAAGATGTTTCGATCTCTAGCAGAGATCCAACAAGAAGTTTTAGATCTGAAAAAAGTAATTATAGATCTGAAAAGAAGATTACCTAGGGGAACAGGTAGATCAATGAACGAACGTTTTAATGATGTGTTCGGAGATAAACCATTCATTTCCAAAAAAAGGCTACGGAAGTTCCGAAGTCTAAAAGTTACGAGGAACTCTTGTTTGACATCATCCGACAAGTCTGATGGAAGTCACAAGAATAAACATTGCAGAGTTAACCGAATCACTTTCCAATTTAGGAATTGTGGATTTAGTTAACCTCAAGATGAATGATCTTATTCACAAACAAGAAGAAGGGAGTACGAGTGCTGAAACACCCGTCCCCAACAACCATAGAAACAAGATCGAGTCGACTATAGTTCATTTCTGACTTGACGAAAGAGATGACCAGGATGACATAAGACAGTATCTAATAGTCTTTGGGCCAAAATATGCTAGAACCAACACATCTGTTCGGGTTGATGCTCATAACGGACATCATCGATTTCAGAAACATGGAAACCAGCTTGATCGATGAATGAATGACATCCTTAAAGGTTGCTTCGTCAGCGCCAAACATTGATAAAGATCAATTCAACAAACTTATTGAAAATAGTTTGCAAGGTTCAGCCAAGAAAACATGGGATAGTACGGAAGCCCATATCAAAGAAGAGATCGGATCGAGAGATAATATCTTTACAATTATCGAAAAGATTGGTCACTTGCTTAAAGTATACTTCATTGGTGATGGATACTTTGACGAAAGAAAGGAAGAAAAGAATCGAGAATATACATAAGTTTCGTATGCTCTCGAATTGAGAAGTATATGTTATGCGGATGAATATATATATATTGGTTCCGCAAATAATACTTCCAAACTCAAATACTATTGAATGTTGCAATATAAATATTCTTTGCAAAAATATGTAACCCTTGGAGAGAGATGCTTATACAAACTTATAAGGTACCTTCATGAATGGTTGATTCAATGGTCAAAAAGATATTCTTTTTTAAAGAACGGCATAAGAGAGTGGTGTCAACAAGCGATACTACATAAGAACAAGAAGAAACTAAGAGGACTAGTAAAAAAGACTCATCTTTGTTGCGACAATAATGATTTTCCAATTATTATTAGAGAACCAAGTTGGGAAAGACAAGACAAGAGAAAGAAACACTTCAAAAGCGTGTTTTGATCTAAGTTCGGAAGATCATACAGAAGGCCTTCCAATCAAGGAAGATCATGGTGGTCCAAATCAAAGGCTAGATCGTACAAATCTGGTTAAAAGACTGGTCCTCCCAGATTTTCTTCACAAGGATCTAGATTCACAGGGAAGTCAACAGGAGGAACATCAACAAGGAGAACTTTCAAACGAGCTCACACTCGAACCAATGAAAGTTTTAAAGATTGCAACTACTAGACATGCGATGCGAAAGGTCATATTTTGTCTGACTGCCTACAGAAGCAGAGTGAAGTGCGCCAGTTCGAACCTACAACCGACATCCTTGATGTGATTTTCTATGGTGATCTGGTACCCATTTATCGGTTTGAGGACATTTTTTCAGATGAAAGCATTTAAGAAGAAGAGTTCGAATCTGATTCAGAGAGTTCCTATGGATCATCTATAAAATCAGACGAGTAGCTCGAACAAACAGGAAGATAAACTCCAAACATTTAGAATCTTGAAGGAATTTGCCAAAACAATGACACCAGTCCCAATCCAGATACCTAAGATAGACGGTATTAATTTGCTAATTGAAGATCATCTGATTCTAAATAGATCATTAAGGTATAATTCTGAAGTTAGTAACAGAATGTCCTTTTCCAAATATAGGATTCTAAGCCTAAGAGGAAAAGAACCAAATGAGGATTTTAATCCACAAAAGATTAGGGTAAGAAATGTAAAAATGAATTGCCCTAAAGGATGGAAAGAAACCCATATAGTTTTTGATATATCCAAAACTGATAATTTGTTTCCTTGTGATGAGATATATCATTTACAACAACCAAGTGTTAATAGACACAAATGTATGTTAGAAATAGCAGGCTATGAAGTATCTGTTACAGGAATTGCAGGTAGAACTAAAGGTTCTATGACCTTGGGTTTAAGTTTCCTAGAGGAACACAAGTCATGGGTAAGAAATGAAAAATGGATGGAGTTCAGCCTTGATGGACACACAATTAGGATAGAATGAAGAAACCATTTTCTATTTAATATGTCAGGATTGCATATTGACAAAGAGATTTCAAATTCTTATAAGAGCATGAGAATGTGTTAGAACTTATCAGAAAGTTACGTGATCAAGGTCTAACTTCTCATGATTTAAGATTACAAGAAACTATCTTTAAGTATAATCAGATAAGCTTAAAGATAAACATGTTAAGATCTTGGAAAGATAATAAAATTTATCCAAGAGAGTTTGAATGACGAGTGTTTTCTATATATATATATATATCTGTTGGGATATTATATGATCAGTATAAGACAGAGTACTTTGCAACTTATATTAACTAGGGTTCAGGCATTTGCACAGCAAAGCTAGGAGTTTTCCCTAGCGAATTTGTGAATACTCTACTTATTATTGCAGGAAGGGATTTTTCCCAAAAGATCCTAATACTCAATAAGGGTATTCGAGAATCAAGAATAATGATCGGAGGTGCATTTGATACCCCTTGGTACAAAGTGAGTGAAAAGAAAGAAAACTTGCATGCTGACGTGGAGCTGACGTGGCAAGGCATGCTGACGTGGGTCATGATGTGGAATAGTGGAGCCAAGTCAGATGTTACCAGCTAGAGTCAAACTGAAGGAATTAAGCTCAGTTAATTAGTTACAGAAGCAGTTGCATGCAATTACTATTTTTAGGGCCAAATTAGGGATTTGGTTACTGTAGCGTTTGTAATTAACTAATGTTGTGAGTTTTCTGTTGCAGTTTGTTGCAATTGACTTGGGGCTTTTCTTCAGCATAAAAGCATGCATAAAGGGTCTTAGTTTCATTAAGTTTTCGTCGTTCCAATTGAGAGTTCTAAGTTTAGGGTTCATAAGCTAGTCTCTTGAAGTTGGGATTTTCTGTATTCTTTACTTCTTCTCCTCCAATTCTTAATAAATCTGTTCTATATTGTGCCGTGGATGTAGACTCGAGTAGTCCGAGTTGAACCACATGAAGTTCTTGGTGTTTGATCGTTTATTTCTTGCTGAATTGCTTGCTCGATTGCATCGTGTTTCTGGGTTGTGTTCATTCTGAGTTGCGGGGTGTTTGTGAACTGGAATTCGATTAGAAATCCTTTCAATTGGCGCCATCTGTGGGAATCGCCGGAGTCGAGAATGGCAGCCATGAAGATGGAAGTCGGAAAGTTCAACGACAAAGGTGATTACGGGCTTTGGAAGGTTCACATGGAAGCTCTCCTCATTCAAAACAACTTGGAGGCTGCCCTGGAGAGTGATGTTACGTCCTCATCTGATGGGAAAGCTGATGCGAAAAGGGAGGAAGTAGAACGGAAAGCAAGGAACATGGTGATACTATGTCTTTCTGATAAAGCACTGCGAGAAGTGTGCAAAGAGAAATCAGCATCGAAGATCTTGGCAAAGCTTGACGAATTATATCTGACAAAGACCTTAGCCAACAGATTATTCTTGAAACATAAGCTATTGAACTTCAAGATACAGGATGAAAGACAAATGACTGAAAAGATGGAAGAGTTTACCAAGATCTTGGATGATCTTGCCAATATAAACGAGGAAATGGAAGATGAAAATACAGCTCTAATATTGTTGAATTCCTTGCCTAAGTCTTTGGAGGGTTTCAAGGATGCACTCGTTTATGGAAGATCGGAGACCTTGAAACTGGATCAAGTCATGACTGCCATCAGATCGAAGATCTTGTCCAATAAGTCATCTCAGAAGCAGCAAGTGTTGGGAGAAGGTCTGAGTGTTAGAGATAGGAACTTCAAGAAGAACTTTGATAAAAGGAAGAATCAAAAGGGTCCACCATCTGATAACAAGCCTGCACAAAACCAGCCTGAAACAAGAAAATGTTTTTCATGTCATAAGGTGGGGCACTTGAAGAAGAATTGTCCTGAGAAGAACAAGACAAAACCCCAGAATCAAGCCTCTCAAGCTGCAGTGGCTGAGTCCAATTATGAGCAAGCTGAAATGCTGTGTATAGTCTCTTCGAAGCTGACATCCGAGTGGGTCTTGGATTCGGGTTGTAGCTTTCACATGTGCCCGGTTAAGGATTGGTTCCAAGACTTCAAGGAAGAAGATGGAGGATTAGTTCTCTTGGGAAATGACCAAGGCTGTAAGGTTCAAGGAACTGGTACCATTGCTCTCAAACTTCAAGATGGAAGCATAAAGAAACTTCCTGAAGTCAGATATATTCCGGATCTTAAAAGGAATCTAATATCACTTGGATATCTAAACTCAGCAGGCTATGAGTTTCGGACGAGACAAGGAATGATCGAAGTCTTAAGAGATGAAAAAGTTGTACTTCAAGAAAAGAAGAACAATGGATTGTATGTCTTGTTTGGATCTACCTTTGAAGGGGAAGCTGCTGTTGTAATGAGTTAAGAAGAGACTGAACTTTGGCATAAGAGGCTAGGCCACATTGGCAACAAAGGATTGATGGAGTTATCTAAAAGAAAGCTTCTGGGAACAAACACAATTGACAAGCCAAAATTTTGTGAAAAGTGTGTTTTGGGGAAATCTATGAAGCTGCCATATGGAATTGGAAAGCACAACTCCACAAGGCCTCTTGAATATGTGCACACTGACATTTGGGGTCCAGCTAGAACATCAACTCATGGTGGAGCTAGGTACTTCATATCTTTCATTGATGATCATACAAGGAAAGTGTGGGTTGTCACTTTGAAACACAAGAGTGAAGCTTTCAAGGCTTTCAGAGATTGGCTGCTGCAGATGGAAAATCAGACAGGTAGCAAGCTTAAAAACCTCAGAACTGACAATGGTTTAGAATTTTTGTCCTTTGAGTTTCAGGAATTTTGCAAGAACAAAGGCATCACAAGGCACAAGACAGTGGCTAATAACCCTCAACAAAATGGAGTAGCCGAGCGCATGAATCGGACCCTCCTTGAGAGAGTCAGGTGCTTGTTGATTGATGCAAACCTACCTAAATCCTTCTGGGGAGAGGCCGTCTCAACTGCTGCTTACTTGGTAAATAAATCTCCCTCTTCTTCTATTAATTTCAAAGCACCCGATGAAGCATGGTATGGTAGTCCTTCTAGTTACTCTCATTTAAAAGTTTTTGGCTATTTAGCCTATGCTCATATAAGGCAAGATAAACTAGAACCTAGAGCTATCAAGTGTATCTTTATAGGCTATCCAACAGGTACAAAAGGATACAAGTTATGGTGCTTAGAAACAGGTTATCAAAAATGCTTTATAAGTAGAGATGTTGTGTTCAATGAAGCTGTGATGGGATATCAAAGTAATCAGAATTATAACATAGCCGAATTGGATAATGAGCTGCCATTTGAGGTGGAGAGAACACCTGAAGAGTCTGAAGATGTCACTGAATCAGCCTCAGGTGGAGCTGAATTGGAGCAACCTGGAGATGGTACAGATCAACATGAAAATGTTGCTGATGATGATACTTATAAAGATGAAAACTTAGTTGTGAATAGAAACTATGAAGAGCTAGCTGATTATAGACTTGCTAGAAACAAGGAGAGGAGAAAGGTAAAGCCACCATCAAGATTTGGTCATGTGGACTTGGTATCATATGCTCTCTCAGTGGCACAAGATATTAGTTATGAAGAGCCACACAACTTTAAAACAGCAATGTTGTCTGTAGAGAAAGACAAATGGATAGAGGCTATGAATGAGGAACTCATGTCCTTGGAAAAGAACCAAACCTGGAAGTTGGTTGACAAACCTGCAAACACAAGAGTTGTTGGAAGCAGGTGGATATTCAAAAAGAAGCTTGAGGGAGCAGATCTGAACAAAGTTAGATACAAGACGCGTTTGGTAGCAAAAGGTTATACACAAAGGGAAGGCATAGACTTCAATGAGATATTTTCCCCCGTAGTGAAACACTGTTCTATAAGGCTGCTCTTGTCTTTAGTTACTCAGTGGGACTTAGAGCTGCAACAGCTAGATGTAAAAACGGCCTTCTTACATGGAAACTTAGAAGAAGACATATATATGAAGCAGCCCGAAGGCTTTATTCTACCAGGAAATGAACACAAGGTCTGTAAGCTGCAGAGGTCATTATATGGATTAAAGCAAAGCCCTCGCCAATGGTACAAGAGATTTAATGATTATGTGTTAAGCATTGGAATGAAAAGATGTTCATATGATAGTTGTGTCTATTTTGGTAAAGATGGTGACTGCATACATACTTATCTACTCATCTATGTAGAAGACATGTTAATAGCTAGCAAGGATAAGTGGCACTTGGAATTATTGAAAAACAAGTTAAAATCCCAATTTGACATGAAGGACCTGGGAAATGCTAAGAGGATTCTTGGGATGAACATTACAAGAAACAGAAACTCAGGTTCTTTATCTCTTGATCAAGCTGACTATGTGAAGAAAGTATTGAAGAGATTTAATATGCATCAAGCTAAGACTTCAGTTACACTTTTAGGACAGCAAGATAAACTTTCTAGTAGTCAATGCCCAGCTACAGAAATGGAGAAGAAAGCTATGGAAAGTATCCCTTATGCTAGTGGTGTTGGAAGTGTTATGTATGCCATGGTATGTAGTAGGCCGGACTTAGCATACGGTATGAGCCAAGTTAGTCGATTTATGGCAAATCCAGGTAAGCCACATTGGGAATCTCTGAAATAGATGCTAAGATATTTAGCAGGAACAACAAGTAAAGGCTTGGTATTTCAGAAGCAAAATCAGGTTCAAGACAGTGATCCTCTAGCTGGTTTTGTAGATTCAGATTTTGGTGGAAATAAAGATAGTAGGAAGTCTCTTACGGGCTACATCTTTACTCTATTTGGGACTGCTATAAGCTGGAAATGCATTCAACAATCCATGGTTGCATTGTCTACTACGGAGGCTGAATATATGGCTATGACTGAAGCAATCAAGGAAGCCATATGGTTGAAAGGGATATTAGCTGAATTTGGAATTGTTCAGAGAAAAGTCCAGGTGCACTGTGATAACCAAAGTGCAATTCACTTGGTGAAACATCAAGTCTTTCATGAAAGAAGCAAACATATTGATGTGAAGATGCATTGTTGGGATTTCATTGTTTAGATTTTGATGAGACAAACCAACCATGTAATAGGAAGTTTTGAGTACCCCCATTTTTCACATTGTTTAAGTGAATAAATAGACTAGAATTGAGTCTTGTGTCAAGGATTGAAATAGAGGTTAAAAGAGGATAAAGCTGCATCTAAGCTTTAGAGGAAGATATCGCTGCAAGAAGGCAGGATACAGTATCGCTGCATGAAGGCAGGATACAGCAAAGCAAGGAAGAATGGCGTGCAGTATCGCTGCATAAAAAGGATACAAGAGTACTGCTAGAATGAAGTTACAGCAGCACTGCCAGACGATACTGCAAGCAGGTCTAAAATACAGCAGCACTGAAAGTATACATCAGCTGCACAGAGACCAAGGATACAGCGCAGACTTACAGAACCGTTTAGTAAATACAGCGCCAACTGCAAGACGAAGTATCCTGCAAATCCCAGGAAGGATAAATGCAGTACGAGGAACGGAGATCCAAGCAGGGACAAAAGAGCCGTTCAAGAAAAAGTCAAAGTAGCAGACACGGAGCCAATAAGAAGATGCCACATGGACTGACGCGCCACAGAAAGCTGCGAGCCGCAACTGCCGCATTAAATGCTCCGAAAAGAAGGGTCAGTCGCATTAAATGCGAACCATACTTTGGTCAGGCTATTTCAAATTCAAAAGAGAGATGTCTCCTTCAACGGACATCTTCTCCTACAAGTATAAATAGAGGTCGAGGAGTACTGAAGCTGACTACTGTTTCTGAGATCTAATTTCCATACGCGAAAGTTTCGAGCTTACAAATTTAAAGTATTCAAGCCAACAGTTTCAGTCACTCAACCTATCGAAGTGAAGCAGAGTTCAAGCTGAAAGATTCCTTACGGATTCAGAAGCTCACTTCGAAGCACAAGTTGAAGAAAACCTTTTATCCTTTTAACCTTGTTGCTGTGTGCTTAGGTTGTTTTAGTGGTGTCAAGCAGTTGATAGGAGAGATCCTTGCTGTTTGTTTTAGTTGTCTAGTGTTAGGCAGCTTCCCTGTGTGGGAGTATAGAACCCTGTGTGGGTTAGCCTTTGAAGTTTGCAGTTGCTGTGTGTACGCTGGACTTCAGTAGGTGGTTTGCTTTGTAAAGTTGATAGATTGTTAGGAGAGTCCTGTAATTCAATCTTGCTTAACAAAGTTCCTGCTCGAGGAGCAGTATAGTGGACGTAGAAGGATTACACCACCTTCGAACCACTATAAGCCATAAGTGTTTTTATCGCTTTGTTTATCTGTGATTATTTTCTGTAAATATCTATCTCTTCTCATCATAAAACGTTTGAAAGAAGCATTTTTATGTAAAACAGCCTTGTGTTTAAAAGTATATTTCCGCTGCGTAGAAAACTCCAGGTTACAGCGTGCAGCACTGCATTCTAGCGCTGCAAGCAGTAACCATCTATCACTGCAAGCTCAAGTAACTTGCAGTGCAGAACGGTTGTTTTAAAGATTCTGAAAAATCGACCAAGGTTCATTCACCCCCCCTCTGAACCTCGGACACCACTTGGGACCAACAAGTGGTATCAGAGCGAGTTGGGTTAAAAGCCAACTTATCTGGTCACCTACCCAGATCCACCTTGTCTCGCTGTTTTCTTTGCATAAAAATCATCTTTAAAGCATATCATGGATTCCTCCAATCACAAGCTACCTATGTTTTCCATAGAGGAATATGATGACTGGAAGATTAGAATGCAGGCACACCTTTCGGCCATGAATGATGAGATGTGGACCGTTATAACTGAAGGACCGATAGTTCCCATGAAGGTAAATCCAATGTATGGAAGAGACCATGCAGAAGGAGAGCAACCACCACCAAACCTCCTGATCAAACCACGACAAGAGTGGGGAAACGAAGACAGGAAAAGAGCCAACCTGGATAACGTGGCAAAGAACGCTCTATTTATTACCTTGGATAAGGGCACCTTTAGCAAAGTCAAGACTTGCTCAACATCCAAAGAAATATGGGAAAAGCTGGAGCAAATTTGTGAAGGAACTGAGCTCACAAAGGACAACAAAATCTCCAACGCTACACAATTATTCGAGCTCTTCGAGATGAAGAATGAAGAGACTCTAGAGCAATTAGATCTGAGATTCACATCCATAGTGAATGAACTGGAAGCTCTGGGCAAACACTACACACAGAAAGAAAAGAACATGAAGGTGTTAAGAGCCCTACCAGCGGAGTGGGATAGCAAGACCACTGCCATGAGAGTGTCTATGGACCTGAAGTCCATGAGCACATTTGACTTATTTTCCGACTTGAAAGCATTCGAGTATGACATCAATAGAAGGAGAAAAGAGTCAGATGAGTCAGTCTCCAAAGTTACAGCACTATCCGCCAGAGGAACAAAAGATACAGCAACCGCCAGTTGCAGTAAGTAGAGTAAGGATACAGCAGAAGTTGCTGAAGAGGATATGGCACTCCTCCTAAAGAAATTCAGGAGATTCATCAAGAGCAACAACAATAGCAACAACACCAACCTCAACAAAAAGAATGATTTCAGAAGAAGTCACTCAACCCCTCAGGTATCTTCTTCTCCTCAGTCAAATACAGGGAATGTTGACTTGTACTATAATTGCAGGAAGCCTGGACACTACGCAAGGAATTGTCCTTATCCAACAGTGCACAAGTATCCTGAAGGAGAAAGAGAACAGAAGAGAGATAAAAGACGAGAGGAAAGGCACAAGCTTCGAGCTCTTATAGGAGAGATGGAGAAAGCCAAGGATGCAGTAGTTCCGAAGGAAGTACTGAAAGCTGCAGAATCCTCTGACAGCGATGCTGAAACCTCATCCTCTGATGAAGAAGCACTCATATGCCTGATGGCTAAAGACGGCGAGGACAGCGAAGAAGATGAGGTTACAGTGCCAGGATGCAGCAATGATGTATGGTATATCGACAGCGGCTGCTCAAGGTACATGACAGGCAATAAAGAGACGCTGAAAGACTTCCAAGAATGCAAAGGACCAAAGGTCATATTTGGAGATGATTCCAAAGGAAGCACAAAAGGAAGCGGATGCCTAGTCAAGGGGAACATAAAGATCAAGGATGTATCCTACGTAAAGGGGCTTAGATACAATCTTCTAAGCATCAGTCAGTTCTGTGACAAAGGATATACAGTATAATTCAACCTCAACAAGTGCTTAATCAAGGACAGCACCACAAATGAAGTAAAGCTTACAGGAACAAGAAGAAGAAATATCTACCTAGCAGATTGGAATTCCTCAACTCAATCAACATGCTTCATAGTGAAAAGTCCACCGGAGCTGAGCTGGCTATGGCACAAACGATTAAGTCACCTGAACTTCAAGACTATCAACAAGCTAGCAAGAAAAGGCCTCGTGAGAGGATTACCAGATGTAGCTTACAAGAAAGAGAATGTCTGTGGAGCGTGTCAAAAAGGGAAGCAACTTAAGAGCTCTTTCAAGGATAAGATTCAGAAATCGTCTCACAAAATTCTAGACCTTCTACACATGAACCTCTTTGGACCAGTAGAACCAGTAAGCTTGAGCGGGAAGAAGTACTCTCTAGTAGTAGTGGATGACTACTCCAGATACACATGGACGATCTTTCTAGCAAAGAAGTCGGAAACTCAAGAAAAGCTACCTGGCCTCATGAAGAAAATTCAGAATGAAAAGAGCTTGAGCATAGTGAAGATAAGATCAGACAGAGGAACCGAGTTCACGAATAAATTTATAGAGAAATTCTGTTCTGACAATGGTATTCGTCATGAATACTCTGCTGCAAGAACACCTCAACAAAACGGGGTTGCTGAAAGAAGAAATAGAACCCTCAAATAAGCAGCAAGGACGATGATAGCAGAAGCAGAAATACCCAAGAGATTTTGGGCTGAGGCAACCAACACTGCATGCTATACGCAGAACAGATGTTTAATCATCAAGGATCTTGACAAAACACCGTATGAAATATGGAATGGTCATACACCAAACATTTCCTATCTACATATCTTTGGATGCAGGTGTTATGTTCTCAACAATGGAAAGGAACATCTGAAGACTTTTGATGCTAAATCAGACGAAGGAGTATTTCTAGGATACTCTACTGTAAGTAAAGCCTTCAGAGTGTTTAATAAAAGAACCCTGGTGGTAGAAGAATCTGTACATGTGGTGTTTGATGAACCACATTGTGACACAAAGAAGCTAGAAAAACCACCTGAAGAAACATCTCCCAGAAAAGAGAATGTTGTACCATACATAGAAGGAGTTCTGCCTACAGAAGAAGATAAAGATGAAGAAGCTGCAACCTTGGATACAGCAGACATTCTTACAGCAGCAGAACTTCCTGCAATACAGCAACATGATGAGCAAAATACACCAACGCACATTTTTGAGCCAGATAGGACATGGCTCAGAAATCATCCAAGAAATCTCATTATAGGAGATCCAGCCATCGGTGTAAGGACAAAAAGATCCATCCCACATGAAGCAATGTTTGCATGCTTCATATCACAATCAGAGACTAAGAATGTTGAAGAGGCACTGCAAGATAGCAACTGGGTACAGGCCATGCAGGAAGAATTGAATGGATTTGAGAGAAATCAAGTATGGCAAACAGTCGCTAGACCGACCCATCAAGGTGTAATTGGAACAAAGTGGGTGTTCAAGAACAAGCTAGATGAATCAGAAGTCGTTGTAAGAAACAAAGCAAGATTAGTTGCTAAAGGATACTGTCAGGAAGAATGAATTGATTTTGATGAGACTTTTGTACCTGTGGCAAGGCTAGAAGCAATAAGAATCTTCTTAGCCTATGCAGCACATATGAATTTCAACGTCTATCAAATGGATGTTAAAAGCGCATTCCTGAATGGTCTCCTTACAGAGGAAGTATATGTTGAGCAACCTCCTGGTTTCGAGGATCAAGCAGAAGAGAAGGTGTACTGTTTACAAAAGGCCCTATACGGACTGAAGCAAGCACCAAGAGCTTGGTATGACACCTTATCTCTCTATCTTCTGGAAAATGGTTTTCAGAAAGAAACGATCGACAAAACGCTGTTTAGGATACAGGACGGAGAGAGTGTACTTCTTGTACAAATTTATGTGGATGATATTATCTTTGGATCCACAAACAAAGAGCTATGTGAGAAATTCTCCAACCTGATGCAGTCAAAGTTCGAGATGAGTATGATGGGAGAATTAAGTTTCTTTCTCGGATTGCAAGTAAAACAGCTTCCTACAGGAACCTTCATCAATCAAGTCAAGTATACGAAGGAGCTTATCAAGAAATTTGGCATGGAGAATGGAGCCGCAACGTCCATTCCCATGTCCACATCTATAAGTCTTGAGAAAGATGAAGATGGTAAAGATGTAGACATCACGAAGTACAGACGCCTCATTGGATCATTGCTGTATCTCACAGCAAGCAGGCCTGATATTATGTTTGCAGTAGGAGTCTGTGCTAGATTCCAAGCAGCACCGAAGGAATCACATCTTTTAGCTGTAAAAAGAGTGATCAAGTATCTGAAAGGAACTCAGGAAGTAGGCCTATGGTATCCTAAGGAAGGAGGATTCAAGCTCAAAGGCTACTCCGATTCAGATTATGCAGGCTGCAAGATTGATAGGAAGAGTACAAGTGGGACTTGTCAATTTTTGGGAAATAGACTTGTCTCGTGGTTCTGCAGAAAGCAGACCTCAATTGCAACCTCTACAGCAGAAGCAGAGTATGTTGCAGCAGGAAGTTGCTGTGCGCAGATTCTCTGGATACAGCAGCAACTTAGAGATTATGGAATAGAAGAAAAAGAGACGCCAATTCTCTGTGACAATACGAGCGCTATTGCAATTACCCATAATCCTGTCTTTCACTCAAGAACAAAGCACATTGACATTCGTCATCACTTTATAAGAGATCATGTTGAGAAGAAAGATATCGTGCTTGAGAAGGTTCACACAGATCTACAGCTGGCAGATATCCTTACAAAACCTTAGAGTGAATCTAGGTTTTCTATGCTTCGTAACGAGCTAGGAATCCTTAAGCTGTGAAGAAAAAAAATGCAAGATCGCAGGGAGAACCTCTGCATGCTTGCAGAAAGCAGTAAAAATGGTACTGTAAGCTACTCGTCAATACAGCACTGGGTTCAGACAGCGCTGCAACCTACATTCTTACAGTACAGCATCTATCGAAGAAATCTAGCAGCATCAGGTTACAGCATTAATTTCAAAAGAAGTATTGATTGCTCTGCAACCTCGTGCTAGAGATGCTGCAACCTTAAAAGACATTTATTTAGGCGGCAAAGGGCATGTCTTTCAGCATTAAATGCATGACTGCGGGTGTCAGGAAGTGGAAAGGGCGCTGACAGAGCCCACGCGCCAAGTAATTATTAGCGACGATTTGACATCTCCGCTTTTTCCTGAGCCACTAGATCATTTCCCTGATTTATCTCAACCGTCTATCTCGCACGTCTCTAGGGAACCGCCATATAGACCAAATCGTGCCATTTGAAATTCACTTTTCATCTTCAGAGAGAGAAACGCTGTGATCGCAAGAAAAATTTTCTAAGTACAAAAACCCTTGTCTCTCTCTCTCTCTATCTCACAAAGATTTCAATGGCTGCCAGAAAGACCATCGTTCTTGATGGAAGAATGATCAACAAGGAGAACATCTTGGAGTCAGGGTTGTATGATAATACCCTGATCAAGAGAATCTTTGACGCTCTACAACAGACCCAAGTCCTAGGGCTGTTGACCACGGTATATGCTGGCTTCTCCACAGAGTCAGTACAGAGGTTTTAAGCCTACGCTAGGCAGGCGGAGGAAAGGAACTGCATCCTGTTCCGGATGGATGCAGATGGAGAGGAACGGTCGCTGACCGTTAGGGATATCTCCACCACCTTCAGCATTTCGGCTGCAGGGTTGACCCCCAGCCAGTTGGCGACATATGGGGAGGCATCGGCTCAAGAGATGTGGAATCTCTTTCGAGCAAAGGATGCAGGGGCTGAAATCAAGAGAAGCGCCCCCAAGAAGCTCTTCAAATCGGAGTTTGAACTTCTCCACGACATCTGTGCGTACTCCATCGAAGGGAGGACAGGAAGTTACGACAAGTGCACAGATCTCCGGTTCCGGATCATGTCTGCCATCATGGCCGGAGAAAAGGTGAACTGGGCGAGGTTCATCATGAAGAGGCTGTGGGAGGAAGCAGAGAAGATAACGGAGCGTCGGAGCTACGGTATCACCATCTGTTCTCTGCTCTGCAAGCTTGGCCTTCAACTTGCAGCACCCGCCCCCATTCATCCTGGAAAGTATCTCGGGGAGAAGAAGAAGGGCAAGACCCAGCCGAAGACTGCAGGAGCAGGAGTTGCGAGGAAGAAAATCAAAGACAAAAAGAATGCAACTCTTGCTCTGCAAGATGAAGCTGCTATCAGCGGGGAAGATGCTGAAGAAGAGGAACCTTCGAGTCCTCTTCCTGTTATCAAGAGGAGTTCAGGGAAGGTTGTACCTGAACTTGAATCCTCTTCCCCAGATGATGACGCACCTTTGGTGAGAAGGGCTCCACGCAGCAAGAGAGCTGCTGGTGCTGTTGGGAATGTGTCACATCTGCCTGATATGGTTGTAGTTGACCTTGGGGATGTGTCACATCAGCTTCGGGAGCCACATCAGCACCGGGTCGAGCCAACTGAAGAAGAAGCTCGTCTACAAACAGAAGTTTCAGTGCTCGATCCCACCTTTCCGGCTGCTAGAAATATGCCGGCAGAGTACTCTCTTTGGAGAGAGATGCGGTTGTCTAAAGGAGAAATCCTGTTGAAGTGGAAGGATTTCCTGACAGTCGAGCAAGCTGTCCTGGAGTGGGCCAAATCAGAAGATATTCTGGCACTCCTGCAACCTGACTTTGCAGCAAGAGTTCAAGAGCTCGATGGCTGCAGCGCTGCACAGGGAGCACAGGACAAGGGAAAGGGCAAAGCTCTTGCAGAATCCGACTCTGCAGAGCTGCCGATGAAAGCAGCAGTGGAAGATGTGCAGGTCTTCCTAGCCCCGGCTGCAGAGGCGGTAAGAAGGGGCGATGATGTCGCATTTGCTCAGGAGCAAATCGACACCTTGGGAGTGGAGCAGGCTGAAGAAGCCATGCTGCATCTAGCGCTACAACAGAGCCTGAAGGAAACCAGGATGCAGCACACTCCAAGAAGGATGCGGGGAGAAGGCAGTTCAAGTTCAAATCAGATGAACTCCCCTGCATACGAGCAAGTAGTTGAGGGCCTCTCCAACATTGTCACGCTGGATCGCTTGGAGGAGGAGGAAGCCCAACTACTGGATTATGGTGACTCCCCAGTGCGCGAAGATGAAGATGCTGCTCAAGCAGACTCTGAGGGGGAACCATCCACCATAATCAGGAATGTCATCTCAGACATCTCTGAGATTACCGATGAAGCATCTACGGAGGGAGTTGCAGAGGCGGTACTCCCTGCACTGGACGCGACAGCAGTGCAGCCAGCAACCACCCTTCAACAGGAAGAAGGAGCTGCAGAAAAGAGCAGGGTGGAAGCTGAGATCCTAGCAGCAATAGAGGATACAGTGCTGAATACTGTGATCGCTGTAGGAAGCCATGCAGAGCTGCAAGAACCGACTCTTGCAGTAGAGACTGTCGAAGTTGTTTCTGGACCGGCCGAGGAGACGGGGTCCGTTGAGAAGACCTCAGTGGAGGATGTTGTTCTGACAACACTCCCTAAGTGTGAGAAGACCTCAGGTGGGGAGGCTGTTCAGACAGTACCCACTGAGGATGCTGGAGTTGAGGCCGAAGTATCCCCAGTGCAGCTAGAGACACCTCGTGAGGAGGTTAATGCTGCAGCCGCTGCTAGCTCTCAAGTACCTTCAAAGGTCACTGCAGCGAAGGATACTGTGGACGCCAATATGTCGGATGCCGAATTCGCAAGATGGATGAAGGAACGGAACATTGCTGTTCATGGGTCAAAATCTGGAGGAGCCGTTCCTGTCCCAGTCTTATCCAGCGAAGAGGAGGCAGAAGAAGAAGAAGGAGATGAGCACCCATCCTCAAGCTCTACAAGCTCTCATACCAGCAAGGATGAGGATGTGGTTGCTGCTGAAGTACAGAGGCAGGATGCAGCACTAGTATGCCAAGAGGTGATCCCATTTGCTGCATCCACTGCTGCCTCAACAAGAAGGAATTCAGGGCTGACTCCTGATGAATCAATCAACAGAGTCGAGACCGCTGTTAGACATCTGCTGCATGCTCTCCAAGAGCATGAGTCTACCATGCGCAATAGTCTCAGGGTCAGTGCCCAATTCCATGCTGAAACCATGACGGGTTTCAAGAAGGACCTCGAAGTGCTACCTGATATGATTAAGCATACTCTCAATGATCATTCGAACAGGCTGTACTACGATCGGGTTAGGATGGAGAAGGAGTTGAAGGTTGAAGCTGCTCTGACGCGCCAAGAGGTCAGGCAATGCAAGCTGCATGCTGAGACTGCCTCAACCAGACTCAACCATCACTCACAAGTCCTGGAAACACTTCTGGATCGTGTCTTCGATCAATCTCAGAGAACCAGAAGTGTGGATGACAGGTTGGGGAATCTGGAGCTGATTGTAGGAGAGTTGAGGGACATCATGGTCCGAGCTTTCCCTCAGCATGTCGATGCTCCAGAGCCAGCCCCTGAACCGACCCGACGCCCGCGATCTAGGGCGGTCCCAGCAGCCCCTGCTCAGCCCCCGGCTTTTAATGATGCCAAAAAGGGGGAAAAGTTTGAAGAGAAATAAGGAGCAGAGGGGCGGCTCAACCTGAAGAAGAGGAAGAAGATGATGACCAGCAACCTCTCAGCAGGAGGAGAAGGAGGTCTGGATCATCTGATGCTGCTGATATCCCTTCTCCGAAGAGATGGAGAAGAGATGATGATGGAGCTGGTGGAGCCGGTGCAGCTGCTGGAAGAAGATCTGCTGCAAGTTCTGCACACAGCAGAGCTGCAAGCAAGGATGCAGCACCGCCCAGCTATCATCATAAGAGAAGGGATGATAGCCAGCAGCAAGGCTCAAGGAAGAGGATGAGCGGGGACGAGTCTGAGAATCAAAGGCGCCAGTACGAAGAAGCTGCAGATCCTAACGCCTGGATTCAAAGACTCGGTGTAATTGGTGAAAGAAAAATATTCCCAAACAACTACTACCAATTCCCTCCTCAAGAGATCCCTCGCCTTGACACAGAGAACATCTCTGCTGAAGTGTCCGTGTTGATGGATCAAAGGCCTGAAGGAGAAAACATGGCTTGGAGATTCGACATCTTCAAAGAAGTCAGACTGCCTTTTGATCGGAATCCAACATTTGAGGCGATCACCATTTTCAAAAGATCAGAGTACCTCAGACACTTCAGAGATCTATGCAGGCAAGGCAAATTCAGCAAGTATCATACCTGCAAGACTGCTTTGAGAAGGTATGAATAGCTCGTTCGCGAAGAAAGCCTTGACATTCAACAGCTGTACATCGATAGAGTCAAGAAAGGGCTGATTGTACCATTCTGCGAGGACTTCTGGCTGAGATGGATTCAGATTCCTGTGATCAGACACAAGCTGGAAGAGTCCTACCAAGAGTCCATCAGGGACTGGTGGAAAGGATCAAGAGGAAGAGAAGGCCTTGAGAGGTTTGAAAGAAGAGCAGACGAATCTGCAAACAAAAGGTCTTCGTTTTACTAAGCTGTATTCATATACCCTCTTATGATCCTTGTTGTATTTTTTATGTTGTGAAAATTTCTATCTCTTAAATGAAGAAATTTTTCTTTCTGCTCTGACCAAGTTCAATTCTTATGAACTCATGAATGCTGTTTGTGTTTTCCTGTTGAGTTTGTTGAAAGGAATAGCATGATGCATCTCTGATGAATCCAGGAATAGATTTATTTAATTCAAAGCTGTGCAAGCATGTAATCTGGATAAACCATATGAGTTAAAGTAAAATGAAACTTCTTCATGAACGAAATATTGTAAAGGTTTTGTCATCATCAAAAAGGGGGAAATTGTTGGGATTTCATTGTTTAGATTTTGATGAGACAAACCAACCATGTAATAGGAAGTTTTGAGTACCCCCATTTTTCACATTGTTTAAGTGAATAAATAGACTAGAATCGAGTCTTGTGTCAAGGATTGAAATAGAGGTTAAAAGAGGATAAAGCTGCATCTAAGCTTTAGAGGAAGATATCGCTGCAAGAAGGCAGGATACAGTATCGCTGCATGAAGGCAGGATACATCAAAGCAAGAAAGAATGGCGTGCAGCATCGCTGCATAAAAAGGATACAGGAGTACTGCTAGAATGAAGTTACAGCAGCACTGCCAGACGATACTGCAAGCAGGTCTAAAATACAGCAGCACTAAAAGTATACATCAGCTGCACAGAGACCAAGGATACAGCGCAGACTTACAGAACCATTAAGTAAATACAGCGCCAACTACAAGACGAAGTATCCTGCAAATCCCATGAAGGATAAATGCAGTACGAGGAACGGAGATCCAAGCAGGGACAAAAGAGCCGTTCAAGAAAAAGTCAAAGTAGCAGACACGGAGCCAATAAGAAGATGCCACATGGACTGACGCACCGCAGAAAGCTGCGAGCCGCAACTGCCGCATTAAATGCTCCGAAAAGAAGGGTCAGTCGCATTAAATGCGAACCATACTTTGGTCAGGCTATTTCAAATTCAAAAGAGGGATGTCTCCTTCAACGGACATCTTCTCCTACAAGTATAAATAGAGGTCGAGGAGTACTGAAGCTGACTACTGTTTCTGAGATCTAATTTCCATACGCGAAAGTTTCAAGCTTACAAATTTAAAGTATTCAAGCCAACAGTTTCAGTCACTCAACCTATCGAAGTGAAGTAGAGTTCAAGCTGAAAGATTCCTTACGGATTCAGAAGCTCACTTCGAAGCACAAGTTGAAGAAAACCTTTTATCCTTTTAACCTTGTTGCTGTGTGCTTAGGTTGTTTTAGTGGTGTCAAGCAGTTGATAGGAGAGATCCTTGCTGTTTGTTTTAGTTGTCTAGTGTTAGGCAGCTTCCCTGTGTGGGAGTATAGAACCCTGTGTGGGTTAGCCTTTGAAGTTTGCAGTTGCTGTGTGTACGCTGGACTTCAGTAGGTGGTTTGCTTTGTAAAGTTGATAGATTGTTAGGAGAGTCCTGTAATTCAATCTTGCTTAACAAAGTTCCTGCTCGAGGAGCAGTAGAGTGGACGTAGAAGGATTACACCACCTTCGAACCACTATAAGCCATAAGTGTTTTTATCGCTTTGTTTATCTGTGATTATTTTCTGCAAATATCTATCTCTTCTCATCATAAAACGTTTGAAATAAGCATTTTTATGTAAAACAGCCTTGTGTTTAAAAGTATATTTCCGCTGCGTAGAAAACTCCAGGTTACAGCGTGCAGCACTGCATTCTAGCGCTGCAAGCAGTAACCATCTATCACTGCAAGCTCAAGTAACTTGCAGTGCAGAACGGTTGTTTTAAAGATTCTGAAAAATCGACCAAGGTTCATTCACCCCCCCTCTGAACCTCGGACACCACTTGGGACCAACATGCATTTTGTTGGAGATATTGTTGATAAATGTCTAATCTTGGTTAGGAAGATTGATACAAAAGATAATCCCTCGGATATGCTCACAAAATCAGTGAGCAGTGCCAAGTTACTGCATTGCATGAATTTGGTAAATGTTTTACCTTGTAATTTGTTTAACTAACTTGTCTCTGGAGTAAATGATGCAGGTAACACTGTCACGCCCCATTTTCACAAAAGGTAAAATCGCGTAAATTTTTTTTTTTTTCATAAATAATCAGAGTTTAAACGCCGTTCGGTCATAGGGCGTCCAGCGAAAACCTAATCAATTGAATATTCAAAATAAGCAAACTCTAGAATTATCTGATAGAAACATTTCAGATCTATATCAACCCAATGTAGAAAACGATCATGTTTATATCATAATGCACAGCTCATATTCCGAACATATCCAGGGTTTCAGAAACGCGAAATATTCTTATACATGGTTATAGCTATATACGTATGCAAAAATAACAGCATTTCTGTTCACCCTTCCTTGCCATCAAAGCTTTCTGTAAAAATTAAACATAGAAGGGGTAAGTGTCAAAAGAACACTTAGTGAGGAAAGGGAAAGATATTAAATAAATAATTACGCATTCTATAATTTGCATATATTTCATAAAATACACGTTGTAGACTCCTGAAGAGCCCCAATGGCACACTGTGGATAGGTTTCCGAAGAATACCTATCAGGGCCCCAAGCCGACCCGAGTTTGGGCTGTTACACCCCTATAGCGTTGGGAATTCCGAAGAATATCCCCTGTAGACGGGTTTCCAAAAAGGAATACCCTACTTGGCGTGAAGGCGCATGCGCAAGTAATTTCACATAATGGTTCCACATAATCACATAAAACACATTGAGCACGTTCACGTTGGCCACATAATTCACATAACACATAAGTACGGAAAAACCTTTCTTAGCGGGTATTATCCCGACTTTCATCATTGAAGTCATTTCTGTCGAGATACTTGAAAACATAGCTTTCAGAATCATATGCTTTATTCGAAAGTAGCTCAGGTAATAATAAGAATTTAAATAAAAATATCATCACATAATTACTGAAATTAAATCACGTAATCACATAATTTTTCATAAAATTGTATGATTTTTAAATCATAAAAGGATTTTTACCCCCACCTTAGGCTTATCTCTGAATCTTGCTCAAAAACTTTCGGTCCGGTTCCTAGTTTGGCTCCGTTCGTGTATTCCCTACAGAAAGTGAAACGGACTTATTATCTGATTTAAATAGCTTAAATCTAATTAAATCTATAAAAGAATAAATCCTGGAGAAACTCGATAGACGGGGTTCTTAATTTAGGGTTTCCCAAAAATCAGGGTTTTTCTCGCTTAAAGGTCCATTATCTAGTCGTTTATCCTTTTATAACGTCTAGGACTCGAAGTTCAGAAATTATTAAACTTTTGAGGTCATAATATAGTCATTTGATCAATTTATCAAAGTCCGAGGGCAATTCTGTAACTTGTGTAAAGTTTAAAGTCTAATCATAACCCCCTAAAATTTTAGGGACTGTTCTGCAATTTCAGTGGATTCTGGGGAGGGTCAACCTGTTACTGTTCTTAAGTTCAAGGTCTAGTCTGATAGTCTTCGTAAGTTCAGGGACCAATTAAATAAATACCTAACAATCCAGGGACTACACTGTTATTTCTTCCAATTCCTAGGATTTACATCTAAGTCCTTTAATTAATTAAATTCTCATTTTCCACCTCTAACACCCAACAGCCCCTCCCCTGCTTCCCCCTTCTCAGCCACGGCCCCGCTGCCTTCCCCCCCCCACCGCCGCTCGCCGTCACCCCTGCCGGCGACTGAGTCGCCGGCAACACCACCGATCACCCCAAACGCACACCCAAAACACCACTACACACACTTTACATATATATATATATATATACCGTATACTTTTCCAGCATCGCCGCCGCTGTGAGCGGCGGCTCTCCTACTTCTGCCTGCCGGCGCAACCGGCGCCGGCTTCTTCCTCGATTCAACCCAACACCCAACAAATCGGCACACTCAACCACCTCATCGCACAAGCATACAACATCAGCATATATACATATATAGATACATTTCCAGTTCTGCCGCCGCTAGCTGCGGCGGCTCTTAATCAACTTCGCCGGCGCTACAAGCGCCGGCCACCGCGCCTCTCCACCCGACTCGCCGGCGCGACCGAGCGCCGGCAATCACGCAGCAAAACAGGGACGGCAGCGGATGAACACAGGGGAGAGAGAGAGATTGGAAAAAAAAACAGAACCGTTTAGAGTTTTCCGGACCCGGATTCAAGTCGGGCTCGTCGGAAATTATACCTTGATCGAAGAAATTAGCCGGAACTTCGCCGGTTGAGAGAGAAGATCGGCGGTGATGGTGGCGGTGAAGGAGGGTTGAGGGAGAGAGGAAATGTAAAAATGAAAGTATACAATTTCCTTTCCTATTTCTTTGCTTTTGATTTTTCTTTCCTAATTATTTTTCTTTATTTATCAAAAGCTTGCCAAGTGTGCTGCAAATGAGAAAGAAAACTTGCCAAGTGTTATACAAATAAGTAGGAGGTGTCATCCTAATGCTTACTTAGGTTAGCAAGATTAGCTTAGTTTAACTATATACTTAATTTTGTTAATAAAATTAATTTAGGATACTACATCCTTCCCTCCTACAAAGAAATTTCGTCCTCGAAATTTAGAGACGTACCAAGAGTCGATAGATTCGGATATTTCGCAAGGATTTCTTCTTCTTTTTCCCAGGTCGCCTCCTTCGCACTGTGCTGACTCCATTGGACCTTTATTAAGTTTACATCTCGATTCCTCAGCTTATGGACCTTTCTATCGATAATCGCAACAGGTATTTCTTCATAAGATAGATCCTTGTCCAGTCCAATATCTTCTTGGTGGATCACGTGACTCGGGTCGAACATGTATTTCCGCAGCATGGATACATGGAATACGTTGTGAATGCCTGCGAAAACTGGTGGTAGCGCCAATCGATACGCCACTTCACCGATCCGTTCCAAAATTTCATAAGGTCCAATATACCTGGGTTTTAGTTTACCTTTTTTCCCAAATCGATAGACTCCCTTATTAGGTGACACTTTCAGGAAAACTTTATCACCTACCTCAAATTTTAGCTCCCTTCTTCTCTTATCGGCATAAGATTTCTGTCGGTCCTGAGCTGTTTTGATTCTTTCTCGGATTTTTCTTATTATCACTACAGCCTGTTCGACCAGCTCTGGCCCTAAAACTTGTCTTTCACCTATTTCGTCCCAATATAAAGGTGATCGGCACCTTCTTCCATATAGTGCTTCATATGGTGCCATTCCAATCGTCGACTGATAGCTGTTATTATATGCGAACTCTACTAAATATAAGTGTTCTTCCCAACTTCCCTGCAAATCCAGAGCGCTGGCTCTCAACATGTCCTCCAGAATTTGTATCGTTCGCTCTGTTTGGCCGTCAGTCTGTGGATGAAAAGCGGTGCTGAAAGCTAATTTAGTGCCCAACTCCTTTTGTAAGCACTGCCAAAATCTGGAAGTAAAGCGGGGGTCCCTATCTGATACAATCGAGACTGGCACCCCATGGAGCCTGACTATTTCCTTCATATAAATTCGGGCCAACCTATCCACATCAAACGTCATTTTTATAGGCAGAAAATGAGCAGACTTGGTTAGTCTGTCCACTATAACCCACACAGCATGATTCCCTCGAATGGTTCTAGGTAACCCGACAACAAAATCCATAGTAATATGCTCCCACTTCCATTCGGGAATTTCCAGTGGTGTCAGCATTCCTGCTGGTCGCTGATGCTCTGCTTTTACCTGCTGGCAAACAAGACATTTCTTGACAAATAGTCCTATGCTCCTCTTCATGTTTCGCCACCAAAAAGTTTTCCTCAGATCCTGGTACATCTTCGTACCTCCAGGATGTGCTGAGTACGGTGTTACGTGTGCCTCTTCCAAAATTCTGTTTCTCAGCTCTTCATTCTTTGGAACACAAAGTCTTCCTCTGAAAGTGAGAGCTCCTCCAACAGCTTCTATAAATTCTTCTGCTTCTCCTTTCTCCATACGAGCCCTCACCTGCAACAAAAATCGGTCATTCTTTTGAGCTTCTATGATCTCATCCTGCAGAGCGGGTCGGATCGTTAAAGCTGTCACCCTCGCTTTGATACTACTTGGTGGCACTACAATTTCCAAGCTTAACTTAGCCATTTCTCTTACCAAGGAATCCTGCTTGGTAAGCATACAAGCTATCCCTTCCGCCCGTTTCCGGCTAAGTGCATCAGCAACCACGTTCGCCTTCCCTGGATGGTAGAGAATTGTACAGTCGTAGTCCTTTACCAACTCCAACCACCTTCGCTGTCTCATATTCAGCTCTTTCTGTTCAAAGAAATACTTTAAACTCTTATGATCAGTGTAAATTTCACATTTTCCTCCATACAAATAATGCCGCCAAATTTTAAGGGCATGAACTACTGCAGCTAATTCCAAGTCATGAGTTGGATAATTTTGTTCATGAACCTTTAATTGTCTAGATGCATAAGCCACCACTCTTCCCTGTTGCATCAGAACGCACCCCAAACCTTGCTTGGAAGCATCGCTGTAAACCACAAATCCTTTTGTTCCATCTGGAACTATTAAGATCGGTGCAGTGGTTAATCTCCTTTTCAATTCTTGGAAGCTTTTCTCACACTGATCAGTCCACTGAAACTTCGTCTCCTTTCGGGTTAAGCGAGTCATGGGCGTAGCAATCTTGGAAAACCCTTCGATAAATCTTCGGTAATATCCCGCCAGTCCAAGAAAACTCCGCACTTCGTTTACATTTGTAGGCGTCTTCCAGTTACTTACTGCTTCTACTTTGGCAGGATCCACCTCTATTCCTTTCTCGGAGACGATATGTCCAAGAAATGACACCTTATTCAGCCAGAATTCGCACTTCTTGAATTTTGCGTACAGTTTCTCCTTCCGTAGAATCTCCAATGCCATCCTCAAATGTTCTTCATGGTGTGCTTGGCTATCTGAGTATATCAGGATATCATCAATGAAGACTATCACAAATCGGTCAAGATAAGAGTGAAAAACCCGATTCATCATATCCATAAAAACTGCCGGTGCATTACTAAGTCCAAATGGCATGACCACAAATTCATAGTGGCCATATCTTGTTCTAAAAGCTGTTTTAGATATGTCTTCCTTCTTGACCTTTACCTGATGATAGCCGGATCTTAAGTCGATCTTTGAGAATACACTTGCTCCTCTTAACTGATCAAACAAATCCTCAATCCGGGGTAGGGGATATTTGTTCTTGATGGTCCTTTTATTCAATTCGCGATAGTCTATACACATCCGAAAAGTCCCATCCTTCTTCTTTACAAACAGTACCGGGGCTCCCCATGGAGACACACTGGGTCGGATAAAACCTTTCTCCAAGAGTTCCTGCAGCTGAACTTTTAGTTCTTGTAATTCTTTCGGTGCCATTCGATATGGAGCTTTTGATACTAGTGCAGATCCAGGCACCAGTTCTATCCCAAACTCTACTTCTCTGTCTGGTGGAAGTCCAGGTAGGTCTTCAGGAAAAACATCCCTGAACTCTTTCACTATCGGGACTCTGTCGATGGGATCTGTTTCTTGCTTAGAATCTACCAAGTTAACTAGCACTGCTTCACAATCTCCCTTTTTTAGCAGTTTTACGGCTTGCATAGCCGTAATAACTCTGAAATTCAAACCAACTCGAGCTCCGAAGAAGGTAAAATTTTCACCTTCGAGTGGCTGAAAAAGAATCTCTCTCTCAAAACACTTGATCGTTGCACGATTTCTCGTTAGCCAATCCATTCCAAGGATCACATCGAAATCTTGCATCTCTAATACATGCAAATCGGCATAGAGAATTCTATTGTCAAAATATATCCTTAGATTTTTGCACATCCACTGAGTGCTCACTACCTTCCCTGAAGGTATGCTAACTTTTAGTTTCTTAAATTCCATCATATCACTTCTTAATTTTAGCATCTCATAAAACTTGACAGAGATAAAGGAGTGAGTTGCACCAGTATCAAATAAGACAAGCGCAGGCAAATCGCAAACCGATAACATACCTGCCATTGTCTCTGGTTCTTCAGCGGCTTCTTGGCGAGTAAGAGCATAAGCTCGAGCTCTTCCTGCCCCTGGTCTTTGATTAACACTTGACCCCATAGCTGGGAAGTACGGACAATTCAACGCGCTATGTCCGGGTTCCTTGCAGCGGAAACAATTAGCTGTTCCCAAGAGGCACTGCCCAAAGTGTGGCCTCCTACACTTTGGACACATCGGCTTTTCTCTATTGCTCAGAGCACTGGAATTGCCTCTTCCCATTGGCCGTTTCGCCTGACTGGAGTTCCGACCCTGATTCGGTCCTGAGCTTACCCATTTTCTCTTTCCCAACTCCTCATTGGCTCTCTTTGGGGCTACCATATCCGTTCGCAGCCGTGATGCCACCTCCATAGCCCTTCTGACCGTCTCGTTATAGGTTATCTCTCCCTGCCCTGCCAATATAGCCCCGATGTCTGGGCGTAACCCCTTACAAAATCGTCTCGCCTTCTTCAAATCAGTATCCACCAGGTGAACTGCGTACCTGCTCAACTGATTAAATTTCCGCTCATATTCTCCTACCGTCATGAATCCTTGACGTAGGTGTAAAAACTCTGTCTCTTTAGCATCCCTGTACGACTGAGGCAAATACTGTTGCATAACTATCTCTTTAAAATCCGTCCAAGTTAACTCATCCCTTTCCTTTACAGTCAGAGTTCGACTATAAGATTCCCACCAAAAACTGGCCTCCTCGGTGAGTTGGAAAATGGCACAGGAAACTCGTTGTGCTTCGGTGCATGTCAGGTGAGCGAATAGTCGATCCAGGGCTCTTAACCATTCTTCAGCGTCTGCTGGTTCTCCCTTTCCATTAAAAGTCGGAGGATTAAATCTTCGAAAGAGTTCTATCACCCGATTCTCATCTTCCCTAGGCTCCACCGGTGCTGTATTCGCATTCCCGTTGTTCAATCGTTGGGCTAACCCTTGCAATACTGCTACCAAGCTTTCCATAGGTTCCAGGTTGGGCGGTCCGGACGTTGACTGACTCGGTGTAACCGGTGGGGGTGTAGTTTCTCCTCGAGTATTTGGTTCAGACGCTGACGGTCCCGACGCTGACGTCGTCGTCGGAGGATTTTTCCTCGGTCTACCCCTCCTCATGATCTGATTAGGAATTAACCAAACTTATTACAATACTCGAAGAGACAATAATAATAAAGTCCTATAACTCAGAATATTATCCTTAACCGTCAACCACTATCGCATATATATATATCATAATCAAAATTATAACAAGTATACTGGTTAGCTGGACACAGACGGCTCTTTTCCTATGTACATATCAAAAAGAATAACCGAGCCTCACTGTATCCTACAAAATATTGCATATATACAATACATATACAGCAAAATAAAATATCGTCCATCATCATGACCCAACCATCCCAAACCACCCACTCTCCCTAAGCCATGGCTGCTGGTGGTGACGGAGGTCCCTGTAGCCCCGGTGGGAAATCCCTACGAACCCCACCGTCAGCAGCCCCACCGAGATCCTCATCTGGATCCTCCTCCGGATCCTCCTCCGGGTCCTCCTCATCGTCTCCGCCACTACCCGAGTCGCTACTGGAGGGATCGAATGGTCCCTGCTCTGGAGTGGACGGGGTCGCCCGCCGCATCCATAGGTCCATCATCTGTCGGGCCATTCGCCCAAAATCTATGCTGGGTACGTTATCTACTGCCGAATACACCAGCTCATCACGAAAGACGCGTCGGGCCCGTACGGCCCACTCTCCGGGTAGGGTGTGGATCAATCGAGTGGCTGCCTCCATATTACCTATCTGACCGGTACCGCTACCAGTCTCCCGCCAGCAATGGAACAGTCTGGCTATGTGCTCTCCTACCGATACGTCACCCGCTATCTGGCTGCTCATGAACAGCCGTCTCATCCTAGCTCCTGTGGACTCAAAACGGGGTACACTTATCCTAGCGGTTCGGCGTGGAGGAACCATCTGTCACCCACAACCCAACATGTAAGTTTCATAAATATACCACGTCAATACCATCCTCAACCCGGAAAATTACCTCATCTCGTTCCCAAAATAAACATACACAGAACGAAAATAAATAATAAATAACAGATAGAAACAATCAGATCATCATAGTATAAAAATTTTGAAATTTTCAATCAAACCTGTGGAAGGAGGTTGAACAGAATCACCTGTCAGTTTTGCATATTAACCGTACAATGCATATCTATTAGTATTTACATATATCAAAAGATATTTTACGAGCAAGGCCCTACGAAAAAGATAGTAGAGCCAGGCTCTGATACCAAAACTGTCACGCCCCATTTTCACAAAAGGTAAAATCGCGTAAATTTTTTTTTTTTTCATAAATAATCAGAGTTTAAACGCCGTTCGGTCATAGGGCGTCCAGCGAAAACCTAATCAATTGAATATTCAAAATAAGCAAACTCTAGAATTATCTGATAGAAACATTTCAGATCTATATCAACCCAATGTAGAAAACGATCATGTTTATATCATAATGCACAGCTCATATTCCGAACATATCCAGGGTTTCAGAAACGCGAAATATTCTTATACATGGTTATAGCTATATACGTATGCAAAAATAACAGCATTTCTGTTCACCCTTCCTTGCCATCAAAGCTTTCTGTAAAAATTAAACATAGAAGGGGTAAGTGTCAAAAGAACACTTAGTGAGGAAAGGGAAAGATATTAAATAAATAATTACGCATTCTATAATTTGCATATATTTCATAAAATACACGTTGTAGACTCCTGAAGAGCCCCAATGGCACACTGTGGATAGGTTTCCGAAGAATACCTATCAGGGCCCCAAGCCGACCCGAGTTTGGGCTGTTACACCCCTATAGCGTTGGGAATTCCGAAGAATATCCCCTGTAGACGGGTTTCCAAAAAGGAATACCCTACTTGGCGTGAAGGCGCATGCGCAAGTAATTTCACATAATGGTTCCACATAATCACATAAAACACATTGAGCACGTTCACGTTGGCCACATAATTCACATAACACATAAGTACGGAAAAACCTTTCTTAGCGGGTATTATCCCGACTTTCATCATTGAAGTCATTTCTGTCGAGATACTTGAAAACATAGCTTTCAGAATCATATGCTTTATTCGAAAGTAGCTCAGGTAATAATAAGAATTTAAATAAAAATATCATCACATAATTACTGAAATTAAATCACGTAATCACATAATTTTTCATAAAATTGTATGATTTTTAAATCATAAAAGGATTTTTACCCCCACCTTAGGCTTATCTCTGAATCTTGCTCAAAAACTTTCGGTCCGGTTCCTAGTTTGGCTCCGTTCGTGTATTCCCTACAGAAAGTGAAACGGACTTATTATCTGATTTAAATAGCTTAAATCTAATTAAATCTATAAAAGAATAAATCCTGGAGAAACTCGATAGACGGGGTTCTTAATTTAGGGTTTCCCAAAAATCAGGGTTTTTCTCGCTTAAAGGTCCATTATCTAGTCGTTTATCCTTTTATAACGTCTAGGACTCGAAGTTCAGAAATTATTAAACTTTTGAGGTCATAATATAGTCATTTGATCAATTTATCAAAGTCCGAGGGCAATTCTGTAACTTGTGTAAAGTTTAAAGTCTAATCATAACCCCCTAAAATTTTAGGGACTGTTCTGCAATTTCAGTGGATTCTGGGGAGGGTCAACCTGTTACTGTTCTTAAGTTCAAGGTCTAGTCTGATAGTCTTCGTAAGTTCAGGGACCAATTAAATAAATACCTAACAATCCAGGGACTACACTGTTATTTCTTCCAATTCCTAGGATTTACATCTAAGTCCTTTAATTAATTAAATTCTCATTTTCCACCTCTAACACCCAACAGCCCCTCCCCTGCTTCCCCCTTCTCAGCCACGGCCCCGCTGCCTTCCCCCCCCCACCGCCGCTCGCCGTCACCCCTGCCGGCGACTGAGTCGCCGGCAACACCACCGATCACCCCAAACGCACACCCAAAACACCACTACACACACTTTACATATATATATATATATATATACCGTATACTTTTCCAGCATCGCCGCCGCTGTGAGCGGCGGCTCTCCTACTTCTGCCTGCCGGCGCAACCGGCGCCGGCTTCTTCCTCGATTCAACCCAACACCCAACAAATCGGCACACTCAACCACCTCATCGCACAAGCATACAACATCAGCATATATACATATATAGATACATTTCCAGTTCTGCCGCCGCTAGCTGCGGCGGCTCTTAATCAACTTCGCCGGCGCTACAAGCGCCGGCCACCGCGCCTCTCCACCCGACTCGCCGGCGCGACCGAGCGCCGGCAATCACGCAGCAAAACAGGGACGGCAGCGGATGAACACAGGGGAGAGAGAGAGATTGGAAAAAAAAACAGAACCGTTTAGAGTTTTCCGGACCCGGATTCAAGTCGGGCTCGTCGGAAATTATACCTTGATCGAAGAAATTAGCCGGAACTTCGCCGGTTGAGAGAGAAGATCGGCGGTGATGGTGGCGGTGAAGGAGGGTTGAGGGAGAGAGGAAATGTAAAAATGAAAGTATACAATTTCCTTTCCTATTTCTTTGCTTTTGATTTTTCTTTCCTAATTATTTTTCTTTATTTATCAAAAGCTTGCCAAGTGTGCTGCAAATGAGAAAGAAAACTTGCCAAGTGTTATACAAATAAGTAGGAGGTGTCATCCTAATGCTTACTTAGGTTAGCAAGATTAGCTTAGTTTAACTATATACTTAATTTTGTTAATAAAATTAATTTAGGATACTACAAACACAGTATTGGTGCAGCATACAAGTGTTGGTGGAGAATTGAAAAGAAAGAAAACTTGCATGCTGACGTGGCAAGGCATGCTGACGTGGGTCATGATGTGGAAGAGTGGAGCCAAGTCAGATGTTACCAGCTAGAGTTAAACTGAAGGAATTAAGCTCAGTTAATTAGTTACAGAAGCAGTTGCATGCAATTACTATTTCTAGGGCCAAATTAGGGATTTGGTTACTGTAGCGTTTGCAATTAACTAATGTTGTGAGTTTTCGGTTGCAGTTTGTTGCAATTGACTTGGGGCTTTTCTTCAGCATAAAAGCATGCATAAAGGGTCTTAGTTTCATTAAGTTTTCGTTGTTCCAATTGAGAGTTCTAAGTTTAGGGTTCATAAGCTAGTCTCTTGAAGTTGGGGTTTTCTGTATTCTTTACTTCTTCTCCTCCAATTCTTAATAAATCTGTTCTATATTGTGCCGTGGATGTAGACTCAAGTAGTCCGAGTTGAACCACGTAAAGTTCTTGGTGTTTGATCGTTTATTTCTTGCTGAATTGCTTGCTCGATTGCATCGCGTTTCTGGGCTGTGTTCATTCTGAGTTGCGGGGTGTTTGTGAACTAGAATTCGATTAGAAATCCTTTCAGTGAGAATGCCACCTATCTACATTCATGATACAGGTGCTAATATTTTGTTGGGTAACAATTTTATTCAAACATTTGTAAATATGAGCAGGTTAATCACAAGAACATGTTAACTTTTACTACTAATTGTGGTAGTTTGATACAGATTTTGCAGCGAGAAAAAAACTTTTAATAGGATAATGTCTATTAATTTTCGCAGCAAACGTGGTGATAATGATGCCAAATTAACTCATTCTAAAATGCAGGATAAGAGGAAATTTGAAAAAACTCTTTTATCTTATAGACAAGAGGGAATGGAGGAGGCACGGGAAGAAGCTATTCAGTTTCTGAAAATGCCTTGCAAGAAGGACCCCCTCGTATTAATATTGATGAGGAAAGTTTACTTTCGCTTGAAAATGTTAATAGACTAATACAGAGAAATTTCAATGAGAATCCTTTAGCTTGGTAGGATAAAAATCAGATCGAAGCAACACTAAAGGTAAAAAAACAATACCGATACGAGTTGGTTGGATACAAGCCGATTTAGATAAACATTGAAGATCGTAAAGATATTTAAAAAATAATTAAAGAACATATTGATCTCAATTTGATCGAGGCAAGTATCTCTCCTTATAGTAGCCCTGAGTTTTTGGTAAGAAACCATGGTGAAATAAAGAAAGGTAAAACAAGGTTAGTAATTAACTATCAAGGTATTAATAAGATTACTGAATTCGATAGTTATTACATCTTGAGTAGAGAACACTTAATTGATTGCATTAAGGGATCAAAAGTGTTTTCAAAATTTGATTGTAAATCTGAATTCTACCAGATTAAGCTAGAAAAGAAATCGAAAAAGTTGACTGTCTTTTCTACTCCACAAGGTCAGTATATCTAGAATGTACTTCCAATTGCAAATGCACCCTAGATATACCAAAGAAAGATCATTTAAAATATTTTGAAATATTTTCTGAAGCATGTCATAAAGAAGGATTAGTGCTCTCTGAAAAGAAGACAATAATTGCGGTTAATAAGATCAAGTTTCTCGGCGTTATTATTGACCATACAGGTATGGAACTCCAAAAACATATTGTGGAGAAAATCCACAATTTTCCAAATGTTTTTAAGGATAAGAAGCACCTTCAAAGCTTCTTAGGTGTGATTAATTTTACAGGTTCATTTATCAAAGACTTAGCAAAATATCACAAGGATTTTCGTCCTTTATTACAGAAGGACGAGAAGACCAAATGGAAATGGAAAGATATCAATTCCCAACGAGTTCGAGAGTTAAAACAAGTTTGTAGTAACCTGCCGAAACTCATGATTTCTCAAGACGAGGATCAGTTAGTTGTTTACACGAACGCTGACGATTTTCGATGGGCAACAATGCTCATAAGGAAAACAGCTATCGTGAAGAACCATGTAGATACACAGGAGGGTTGTTTACAGAACAACAAGCCAGAGTTTGGCACATTAACGAGAAAGAATTTTTTGCGATTTGGAAGGCATTTAAGAAATGACCTTTATTTTTATTAGCAAAAGAATTTAATTTAAAAGTTGATAATACAAATGTAAAAGTTTTTTTGAAAAATAAACTTGAATCAAAAATCGAAAAAGCTCGTATTATCAGGTGGCAAGCAAAATGCCAATATTATTTATTTGATATTGTCATTGTAAAATCTAATAAGAATGTTCTTGCAGATTTCTTGACAAGTGATGGACATCTTTGAAGCAGATTTCATCACGGTTCGAGCAAGACACCTTAGGAAAAACCTTAAGGAATTAAACAAAGCCTTTAAGTTGTTAAGGACCCAAGCCAAAACAGTTTCATATGTTTAGAAGGTAGATTTGGACAAAGTCCAAGCAACCATACAAGCTTCGAGAGTTGCCCAACCCCATTTATGGAATTCATTAGAAGGGGCCTCTGCAAAAGGTGAGTTCACCATTGGTGATCCAAAAAGAAATATACGAGAAAGGTTTATCATCGATGAACAAATAAAGTGTTTTTATATCCGAGACAAGACATCTTGCAGACAAGTGTTTTTCATCAAATACTGGTGAAAAGATGGATAACGCCAAAATATGTATTTTATCGGACTCCAATAAAAATATTAATTTGAAAAGTTAGGAAGAAATTTCAGGCAACCCGAGTCAACCCAGCACCTCTGGGGTAAAAGAGGAAGAAGTTAACCTGAGGCCACAGATGGGTCCAAGATAGGTTAACACTAACCAATCTATTTCTCCATTTTAGGTTTACAAACGAACATGAGAAAATTTGGTTACAAAAAAGGGATCAATCCAGACAAAATTACTGCTGATTGGTTTGGAAAGTATCCAAGACTTTGGATGCTCCTGGGTGTTAACCCCCAAGACGTTAGAGAATGGTTTGACTTCGGAGCAATTGCTCTGGTATTCACGACTGCACCTAGCTTTTTGGAGATTTTAAAATTATCAGAATGGATATCGACTATCGTGTACGATTCATGGCAGAACAACCCACATTTGGGTAGAGAAGATACACTGGAGCTATTATCTCAACCGCTCCAAAGATCACAGACAAAGGGTCTCACCCAATTTTTCAATTCATAAAACTACAAAGACTAGATATGGTGGCGTATAACAGAGCCAAAACACTACCATCAAATAATCCTTTAGTAGTCGCCCTCTCAAAAAAAGAAATATCTACAAGGCGAGTTTGGGGATTATGAATCTGTCTTACTAAGATGGACAAAGTGAAGTACCCATTCAAATTTTTCCAAAACTCTGTGAATGGGTCTTTCCTGTTAAATTCAATGACGGGAAATACAACCAAATTTGCTGAGAGCCTCTTTGAAAATAAGAGGAAATTAATTTGGGAGAACAAGGTTTCGGCAACGGAGCAAACAAGAAAAAAAGGTATATAACATGATACATATCGGAAGATAGGAAGAACGGATATGTTCTTATTGTTTAGGTGCAAGAAAAATCTTTGTTCGGATAAGAGTTCAAAGTTAAATAGGATAAACCCAATTATCCAAAAAAGAAGAGAAAAGAGAAGGGTTTTTAGAAAATAAAAATCTAAAATGTAATAAAAGAAAACGAGTCTAGAGTAAGACTCGATAATTGATGAGTATACATGTATTCTACAAATGTAATAGTATAGAAATACATTGTAACAAACACAGGATGCAACTTTTAGACAAGAGATAGTGGTCGGCCCCGCCACCTTTGAAGAATCAGCATTCATGAACAAAAGACGAAAGTGAAGGACCCCTCCACTAAGCAAAAGATTCGTTGCCGACACAAAAGGACAACGATGCCACCAAACTCAAATAATAAATTGTGGAAAGCACTTATCTAATGGTAGGTGGAAATTAAAGATGACTTTACAAAGTGGGTAAATAATTACTCCACTAACAGGATACTTTGCAAGCTAGCAAAGACGAGGATTGAAATCCACATTTCAAGTCCGGATTCTTGGATTTAAAATGAGGTTCTCTTCCTCAGAGAAGATGATTGAAATTCCACAACTTTTTTTTCTATCATAAGTTTCAAGAAATCTTCTCTCTAGATTGTAATAGTGTAGCTTTCAAGCTTTCCTGTTCGTGGGGGTTTCCCATTTTCGAGTCTTAGTCGTGATAAGCTAAACAAGTTTCTCCTCTAATGACGGAGATAATAGTATTGTAAAATAATTTAATTTATCATCTTCAATAAAAAAGCTTTTGCTCCAACACTTTGTTTCGTTTATAAATCTAAGTATAAAATTCATCCAATAGTGAGTCTCCTCAAAAATCCCCGTATTAGGCAGCTGGCCGAGGTGAAGGGGTGTACGAGTTTTCAAAAAGGGCAATCGATTTAGAACCATAGACTGTGGGTGAGTGATTGTATTAGGATTTCGTAAAACCTAAATCGAGAAAACCAACAAGAGATCTTGAAACAAAGACGAGGTATGAAATTTTACTCAATTTTATTTATGTTTACGAAAGCATGCTGGGCTTGAATATTGATCAAAATAGTAAAATATCGAATCCAATTAGATATGATAGGAAAAATGAAAAATGACTATTGATGGATTGAATTTTTGATAAATTATAAGTTTGACAAAGGTATAAATGATATATCTATATAATAGTGAACACTTGGTTACCCTTAGGAAATAATGGGTTGCTTTTAGTTACACCCATAGGGTTATTTTTGCTGTAATCCGTTCTTAATTGGGTACTACTACTATCTCTGTACTTCTTACAGCACTACATTTTTCTTGTACGGTACGGCACAATCCTTTCCAAGAGATGACAAATTTAATCAAGATTTATGTTCTTCGGTCCGTTGAATGATCGTCTCTTTGCTGCGAATCGGTTTCCTTTTATTGGAGCGAGGTACCACCATTTTGCTATTACGCTTCCGGCTTTCGATTTTCATGGTTTCCTTTCTTCTATGAAATTTGTTGACGTGTTTTCTTTTTATGTCGATTTTTAGCTGGATTTCAAGCATATTGTTCTGAAATTTTTAGTTGATGATCTTACTTATGCGGCGGTAATAGTCTTATTATGCTGAAGTTAATGTGTTCGATGAAATGCTTCAAAGACGTGGTCTTTTTCTTGGGTGTATTTTTTATTACATCTGATTCCGTGAGTGAGTTACAATATTGGTATGGCTCCCACCTGTATAGGGTATAAGATTGCCTTCTTCTCATGAGCTGGAATTTGAACTTATGCTGTCTTTAGTGGTGAGCAGCTATGGGATTGTGAAAGGATAAATGATTTCTTTCATAAATTTATTTAAGGAAATCCAATTACGTGGCTTGTTTCAGCGATAGCAAGTACAGTGGAAGCATCATCAGTGTCACATTCTTGCAGCCAAATAAATATTGATCTTGGAGTGCAACTTAAATTCTTGGGTTGGCATCAAATTCTGGGTCAGAATAAATGGTCAAAATTTCTTATAGGAAACCAGTGTAAAATATAGTAGTCCCTTGATGTAACATTAAAACTTATTGCACTAAGCTTGAGAGTTTAGGAGACTACAATGCCAACAGATGGTTTTGTGGAGCAGGACATCTGAGGTGCAGGTATTTTCAAAAAGTGCAATACGAATGTCCAAGCAAAACAACAGAAAACTGCTTCATAGTTTATCCAGATCTTAAATATGTTAGATAGGTTTAGGGATAGGCCATTGTTGTTTGATGAAGCTTCCTATAACTTGGTCTTTTGGCAGCATAATTTCATATATTTCAATAGATCATCTTTTGATGGATATTAATGTGACAACATCCTGTAGCTGAATTTCAGCTAAAAACTCCCAATATGTGGATATGTTGGGGGGGGGGGGGGGGTTGAGTATTATGAAATATTGCAAAATATCGAGAAAATATCACGAAACATCACTATTTTGCATATTGATATGGATATCGATTTATAGTACAAAATTGGACGATATCTCAATATATCGGGATTTATTTAAAAAATATATAACTAAATTTAATTCAATGGATTAATAATTGATTTGGAGTTGTCTTAAAGTAGTTTGACTGTTGAATTCATTGTGAATTTAATGTAGTAATCAGAAAGCTAAAATGTCGCAAATGCTTTCCCATGATTTTTCTCCTTATAAGTGCAATATAACTGTTATGTATGATTCAAGTATTTCCCTATAGAGAAGCATGATTGTTCTGTATGGAGATGATGAAAGTTGATAATCTCATTGCTATGAGAGAAACCAAGATTAAGCTAGGAGTTCCAGTCTAGTTATTGTGCTTGTCAATAGATGGCTCTTTTTTCTAGTAAAAAGGGATGACTTTTGGTTCATGAGGAGAACGGAAAATTTGATTCAAAACAATATATCTGCCTGCTGCTCTCTAAGTATCTTGTAGTTGAACTCTCCTCGTTGCAAAGCAGCACCTCGCATAAAAATCAAATTAGTGTATCAAAGGCCTGTCATTGTTTGTTATGCTCAAATGCACAGATTAAAGAAAATGATTGTGGCTTTGGTACATTGTTTGTGCATGTTTTGACTGCTTCTTTTTTCATAATTTAACTATGCAAACAACAAACTCGCTCATGGCTGGTTACAGTAAAAGTGTAGGCTCCCATAATAGTCTTTTATAAGTTTTAACTTCGTTCTAAAAATTTTTCTTTTTGAACAGGAGTTGAATGTCCTCTTAAACATGGAAAAAGGAAATGGCAATGATAAGATCCTCAGCTATAACGATGTCGTGTTGAGACGATCAGATGTTGGCATTCTGAGCGGTCCCTTTTATCTCAATGATCGCATAATAGAATTCTATTTCAGCTACCTATCTTCCTCCTATTCCTCTGAGGACATCCTTCTGGTGCCACCTTCAATTGCATTCTGGATAAAGGAGTGCCCTGACAAAGCAAGCCTTAAAGATTTCATACAACCCCTTCATCTCTCACGAAGGAAGTTGATTATATTCCCAATCAACGACAATGATGATGTCACTATGGCCGAAGGTGGGAGCCACTGGAGCTTACTTGCTTTCGAGAGAAACGCTAATCTATTTGTGCATCACGACAGTAGCTCAGGCGTCAACAATGCACACTCGAAGAGGGTTTATAAAGCGGTGGTTTCTTACACAGAATCTGATGCCACTTACATAGACTGCTCCAAAACCCCGAAGCAAGTAAATGGCTATGATTGTGGTCTGTATGTTACAGCCATTGCACAAGCAATCTGCGAGTGGTATGCTAGTGACGCGCCCAAAGATATGGAGGGTTTATGGTTCTCTATGATCAAGGAGCAGGTAACCCCGTCTTTTGTATCTCAAATGCGACGTGAAATACTTGAACTTGTTCGGAACTTAATGGTTAAGCAGTGAAATTGCTTTACTTAGAAGGAATGATAGTATAGACAAATGTTTAACGTAGTATCACCCACTTGATGGTTTCATATAGTTATTGTTAAATGATTCAGTTACTATACATCTCTTGTTGTTATTCTGCTTTTTATAAACGCTTGGCCCACTTTGCCTTCTTTACTTAGATATTTTATTTTAATTCTCTGTACTTGTGTTAACAGAATATGTTGGCCTGATTTGTTTATTCATTGTTTGAATGAATCAGCCCAACCAACTTGGGCTGTTATATCTGACGTCTGCTAAATGGGCCTTTCGTGCTTTGTTCACATGTTCAGCCCATCTTTCTACTTTTCTCCGTATAATAGAGATCAGTACATTTGGTATTTCATTCCCTTTTTCATGACATTTAATATATTATTAGTGATGTTATTTGATGTACATGATGAGCGACGACTTTTTTGGAATGGATGAAATTATATACACTCCATTTAATTCTAAACACACTTCAATTTTTTAAAAATCAAAAGTAAAAAAATCATTTTCTGGGGTATATTTAGTAATTTTGGGGCGTGTATAGCTCCATCATTTTGGTTTATGAGATATAACATGATGTGTAAAATCAATAAAAGATCTCATGTATTAGGTATATGTACATATTAAATTAATTAATTATATGGAGATAATTAGTGAGATTAAGCCTACTACTTAGTTACCTAATTCATTTTAACAAATTAATATCTTTTTTTAAAGTTATGAATTGTAGGTTGATTTGTTTCATATAAGTAGTTCAATGAGACGACCTTAAAAGAGCCACAAAAATTCATATTTACACTCTTAAAAGAGTCGCAAAGATGAATACATAACAATCTCGTAAACATGATTATTAATATTGTGAGATGAAACATATTACTCACTTTCACAAATTCATATCGTAGAGAATTAAAAAAAAAAGGGGGGGGGCTATATTATACTACTGCAATCCAATTCCACTATCACAAATGCAATTCTCTAATTTACTACTGCTTCTATATTATACTTTGATCAGTTATTAATGATGCAAAAATAAAAATAGAAAAGAGAATAGTGAGAGGTGAGGTTGAGAATGGAAAATTGGGTATGCAATTATTTTCAAATTTCCAGAAAAAGATAATAAAATCATGAAGGGGTAGAATGGTAAAATAGATGCTTTCCTTCACAAAGTAGAGAAGGGCAAAAAACAGAAAAGGGGCCCACCCACTAAGGAATTGATTGGGACAGTGTTCTTTCCTCGTAAAACTGAAATATTCGTCTTTTAGCTGAGGCCACCGTGCCACGTCATCTTTCCTGAATTTGGCATCATCCCGTGGGCCCTTCTCGCCGACCATTCACTTCATGTGGGCCCCATTCTTGTCTCCTCGGTTTGCTCGCCCTAGCCTCCACTTTCTCCTCGCAGTCTCCAACTGTTTTTTTTTTAATTAAAATTTAATAGGAGAATTTCATGTTATTAATATAAGAAAAATGTGAAAAGGATTAAATAATTATTTTAGATGTAAACATAATCTAAACATATTTTAGGTTCAATAAGTATAAATAAGATTAAACACAAGTTTTGATGAAATTTTTAGCCTCAAATAAACTGATGTTTAACCATACTTAATTTGTTAACTCATGAGCAAATTCGTTGGAAGGTTTATAATCATATAAATAATAATACTAGTATGTTGATATTTTAATTTAGATTTTTATACTCCTTAGAAGGGGCTTATATATAATATCTATTAAATAAAATTTATGATTAGTCGGTAACAATATGTAACTATATATAACACACACGCAAAAGATTAAACTCACAAAAATAAGTGATACTAATATACTATATTAATACTATTAATTAAAAGATAAATTGTTTATTAGTATTTATATTGGAAACGCCAATTAATAACGAAAAGTATGGTTTGAGTCTTGGAAGTATTATGTTGAAGGTCGAGTGAAATATAATATTATTATTGCAATATAAAAATGTATACGTATATATATATATATATATTTATATGAATTTGTGTAAATAAATTATAAAATACTATGTTGGATGTCTACAATTAGGGATGAAAATTTTCTTTTGGGTATTGGGTACTTGACCAGTACGGATATTCTTCGATTGGTTCAGATTTCATTACAAATTTATCAAATTTTGGGTGTTTTGAGTCGGGTATCAGCAAAGTTCGGGTATTTCATTTATTACTCGATCGGGTTTTAGGTATCCGAATATAGTGTAAAATTATGTCCTACCTTTCCTGTGTAAATTTCCATCTCTCTTACTTTGAACGATGAGAGAGTTATTTTGTATAAGGTCGCTCTCCCTCTCTACCTCCTACCCGACCCGACGAATATCCGATTAGAGGATATTCGAAAATAACGAATATTTTCAAATGATACTATTCGATACCTGACCAAAATGGATATCTGACTCAAAAACCCGAAACCCAACCTGATCCACCCTTATATACAATCTAAATCCAATTTGGTGTCGCATGTAAACCACACCATTAACCTGGTCAAAAATATGGACCGCGTGATTTCTTTGCTTTAAAGTTTATTCTACTGTTGTTAATCAATTAACGAACTAGTCATATATCTCCCTTTATATATATATATATATACTCCCAAGGACCATGTGTCTCTTGATAATACTAATCAAAAAACCAGTTCCTTTTCTTTTTCTTGGTCTTCAGTTCACATGATTAACCATTTCTGAACAACAACAACTGCAATATCAGTAGGATTTAGTGAATTCAATTCATAATTTATGAAATAAAATTTGATTTATGAAAATGATTAAGTTGTGGAAAATATTATTTTATCTCATATAATTATATTTATGAGATAATCTCAGATTTGTTTTACGCAATTATTTACAAAATGATGGATATTCAGATTTCAACTATACAAGCATGAGATAAAAACAAAAAAAATTTAAAAAATTGCAATCATTTTTTTTCTGCCCCTTTTTCAGAAAAGAACCTATGAAAATAAGGGGAAAAAAGAAAGAAAGTATTTTTGCCATGAGGAGATACTAATTTCACATATTTTTAGCAATTCTTGTATGTTTCTTAATTTTGTATAATCCGTAGAGATTTATATCAATACTCGGCTTTATTTTTATTTTTTTGGCTAAGCTTATTAAATTTATTTATTTATTGCATTTTCTAAAATATCTTTGAACTTAGATATATTTATTTTATAAAGAAGTTATTTGAAAAGTTGTTTTTTGATTATGAAACGTAATTTGAAAGGCAAACTATCAAGATAAACTCAATATCGAGATTCAATGTTTTATTTTCAAAACAAGCAAATGAAAGGGTTTAAATTGGACTTGAGAATTAATTCACCTGAGGCTATTTAAACCTAAATTGAAAATATAATAAATTACAAAATAAATAAACAAATGAAATATGTATATGGTTCAATGGGCCCCGTTTTTGGTTGGGTGTGAATCATATGCTAACTAGAAATGCAATAAGGTATGGCTTTATGCAAATTAAATTGACATTTATAAGTCTTGTTCAATTATTTTCATCATATCCTAATTTCTTTTTTCAGTGGTTAAATCATCTGTAATTTTATTTCAAGCTGTGTTTCTCATTTCTTTAATCAATCTTTTCAAAGTGTTCTTAAATATATTTGAACAAAAAAACGAAGAATCGAATTAACAAGCTCAATCCAACCATTATCCACATAAAATTTATTATTCTTTAAAATCTCATTAGACTTAAGTTCAACTATATATATCCATTAATTTAATTTTATATGAACAATTGACTAAACACCAACGTGGAAAAAAATTATGACTTGTCCATATAAAATTATATTATTGGGTATATATAGTTGAACTTTCGTCTGATGAGATTTTAAAGGATAATAAATTTTAAAATCAAACTAACTTTTCCTTTTAAACCTCCCAATACTTAATTTGGAGTATCAATTTTAATTAACTAAACACCATATTGAGCAAATCAAACTTTGTTATGAAGTTCTCACTGGAGAACAATAAGATTTCACTTTTGTCTTCCTCGTTTGGGAAATTGGTCTAACAATAAATATTACCCAAATAGCAAAAATTAAGATCCAAAACAATTACTTTTTCATTTTTTACCTATTGAACTTCTTGAAATGTTTAAATATGGCTTTAACCATGTGTTACATGGTCTTCTACCATGTTACACTATACTATATTATTCTTTTAGATCACACATGGATAGAGAGGCCGAAATTTGAAATAAAATCGACTTCAAATCTACAAAAATGAAATATCTTTCTTAAAGAAAAAAATTATCTACGCAGAATAAAATGGATTTAAAATCCATCCAAATACTAGAAAATGAATAAAACCAAAAAAGAAAAAAACTTTCAATCTTAAAATCAACCCCACACGATATCCTTCAAATCAAGACCACTAGCTAGTAAATTACTAATATGATTTTTAAATATTTATATTTGAAATACTTCAATTCAAACATAAGGGTTATGGTATTTAATTTTGTATAGTATGTGATATAGATCGTATATTCAATATATTGTTTCTTTTAGAGAAATGAAAAGGTAATTAGGCCCTTAATAAGCTCTAAGCTTAATTATTATCTATATAAGAATCAATTTTGTCCCACTGAGTCATGAATATGATCCCTTAATCCTATTTTATTATAATTTGTCCCCGAGTCATGAAAATGGATCCCTGAATCCTATCTGATTATGTATAGAGAAAATGCGATATATATTGCTTTTATATATCTTTGATCACATAATAGTTCCCACGTATATGCACCATGTATGGTAACAGTTAATACAATTATTTTATTTCGCATATTTTAATCTTATATTTTATTATAGTTAATACAATTATTTTATTTCACATATTTTAATCTTATATTTTATTATATAGACAATGATATATTCCCCATCTCACAGAAAATAAACTTACAGTTACTTTCACACAATTAAAAAACAATACTATTATATATTGAAATATTAAAATTTACACACATTATTTATCTTAATTATTTTATATTATAACTGATGTGAAGTAATATGACATACATAAATTAATTAGGGATATGTATGAAAATAAAAAATAAGCATTTCATAATATAATAAGTGGTTTGCCTTGATGAGACGAACATAATGTAATATAATGCATATTAACAAAATTAAATAAATTATTTAACCAAAAAATTTGTAGACGATCTTTTGTGAAATAGATCAATTTCACTATTTATAATTCAAAATTATTTTTAAAATTAGTTAATAGCTAATTTATTAATTATAAATTATGAATTGTTACATTATAAAACTAAATTGGTGAAATCACCTAACATGTTATTTTAATAGTATGTGAATTCTTTTCAAGTATGAAAATGAATCATAGGTTTCCATGGCACATGATTACCATTCATAAATTGAATTATGTGGCACGGTTTCCAAGTCCTCTTTTCTCACTTTGCCTCTATTGTTTCCATTATAATTGACTGAAAAATAATATTGACCAGTCAACAATATTTGACTGATGCTGATTGCCCAATATGACCATGTCCCACAATGTCCTATATCTGGGCTCACCACATTATTTGCATAATAAAAGTGGGTTATATATATAATATTAATATATCAGCTTTCTTGATTATTCTCTAATTATTATTTTCATAATAGTGTGCTATAATTTTGTCTTTTGGAAATAATAGTAGGGAAGCAAAAGCCAAATGTGAGGGATCCAAAGATAATGAAGAGAGTGAGAATATTTGTTTTTCTCTAATCAATCATTGTCTGTTTATGATATGTTCCAATCTTTGACAGATGATGACAGGTTAGAATATTTGTTTGGGGGTCACTTTGATTTTCACACCTTCTCAAAAATCTTAATTTGTACCTCTAATGTTAGGACTTGGGAATGAGTGTCATGTGTATTATATATATATATATATATATATATATATATATATATATATATATATATATATATATATGTGTGTGTGTGTGTGTTGTAGGAGTCAATTTCATTATATGTTATGATCAATGATGATATATATTGGATCCAAAAATACAGAATGTAAGAGAAAATCCAAATTGAAGGGAACATGAAATTTTATAATTCTTTGAAGTATTATGATCTTGTATTTCATTTTATAAATTAAAGTTTGATGGTTAAAATATTACTCTCTTCATTCCATAATGATAGATCTACTTCTACTTTTACACAAATATAAAAAATATTTGAAGTTTCAATTATACATTTACTTTTCAATAATTCTAACATTGAATTGACTATTTTCTTGTTTCATAAAGTAAATTGAGAGTTGACATGTGCTAATTGAATAATAACAAGTTTATTTTTTGGAAAGGAGGGAGTATATTTTATTTAAAAATGATTTTCCACCATAAATGATAATTTTGTTACTTTTCTACCACGAATCAAGAAAATGAATAAGATTTCCCTTTTAATAAAAGTAAAAAAGTGTTTTGTTGAATTTTACATGATATGTGATTTTTCATAGGGTTACACAATATGATCATATCGTGTAATTCTATGAAAAAGTGCATATCGTTTAAACTGATATTAAACGATCATACACGTATCCTTATAAAATCGACATATCATGTAAACACTGACATTTTGCTGTTTCTTTTTTAATTTTTGTCAAATGAGCAATTTCATCAATTTTCTCAATTATGATAGAAAAGTAGTAAAATTATCATTTGAGAAAAAAATAATAATATTTCATAGTTTCATTCCATGGTATTTGATGGTATTTACTTATTTATTATATGAAATTCAAGCATATATTAAATAAAAGACAATATATACTAACATGGTAAAGATAAGTAATTCGGAATATAGTTGAGAGTTTGTGATGTTTTCATCACTAATTAAATATAATTAAAAATATATATAACAAATGATTTGGACCCATAGTGTATTTGTTATCTTAATGGATAAGGTAAAAAAAAGTTATTGCATTGTTTCTGGTGCTTTTATAATGACAACAATTAAGGATAGATTGATAGCCAAAAGAAAGAAGAGAAAAAAAAAAAGAAAAAAAAACAAATTAAGGAACTTGTTATGTCAAAGTAGCTAGGTATTAGGGATTGATTTATTTCAAATTTAGATGCTACGAAGCTATTTAATGGTCTATGTGCGTGTCTCTTTTCCACTGCATCATCATCATCATCATTATTATTATTATCATTATTATCATTATCATTATTATTATTATCATTATCATCATCATTATTACTACTATTATTATTATTATTATTATTATTTATATGTTTTTTTTTTTTTTAAGAAAAGATGAAATTGTTTGATATAGCATCAATTTAATATTTACTTCATTTTTTATTCGACATGTTGAAGGAGAGAAGCTAGATTAAAAATCACATCTACGAAATTAGAGAAGACTTATTTAGGAATTATTTTAAAACGGTAATTTTCAGGCCTTCGTATTCGCTTTTCATTTTATTCACAAAACTACGTCAATTTTTGCATGCATTATCAATACTTGAGGGAAATGACGAGCTATAATTTGTTTTTAAAATATTGAATTCAAATTATAGCTACTCTCACAAACTAGTCATGGGTTGGTAATAACTAGATCGAATCAGCCCTCATATTTAATTCCAAAAAAGATAAATAAAAAGAAAAAAAATACTACTTTTAAAGATAGACACTACATTAAAGAATCAAGAAAAATAAAGGTATGTTTTGTTGTAGATTCCGAATGATCATCGCATTGTCAATTTGTTTCTCAAAGTACCCAAACACACATCACATTCATTAATATATTTTTAGTTGGAACTTTTAATATCACACCCCATTATCTTTTTATTCAACACTCCAAATACATTTGAAAAGAATATAATAAAATACTAAACTATGTTTGGATTCATGAAAGAATATATATATATATATATATATATATATATATATATATATATATATGAATGAATCTTTAAACAGTGTAAATCACATTTCCACTAATTTAAAATGTGAATGAAGACTTTTAGTGTCAATTTGGATGAGTGGATTTGAGGAGGATTTGAAGTCCATGGTATCAAATTTATTTGTGGTATTTGAATAGATATGGATTCAAAATTCATTACCTTTATTTTGAATTAATTTTGAAGTCGTTTTGATGAATTATAAATCCACTTCAATGAGTGAATTTGAAATTAATTCATTTAAAATTCGAAATTCGAAATCACTCTATTCAAATTGAATTTTAGTTTCTTTTCTAATGATTTAACAAATCTATCTTCATGGTCCCCTTGTATTGATGTATTCATTAGCTTTTATTTATTTATTTATTTATTTTAATATAGAGTTAGAAAAAAATATCTTCTAATTAATTATATATATAAGCATGTATTAATGGAAAATTGTATCTAAGACCATGCAGTGATGTCATATCATTATTTTCATGAGAAAATGAGTTAAAAATAATATTTATATCTATAAAAACTCATGTTTCTACAACATACAACTTTTTAAATTTTGAAAATATATAATAGTCTATAGTGCATAGTCTCGGTTACTATCTTAATCTATCCCATTATTTCCGACAACTTAATTTAATGATAAAAAATTGTGAATTTAAATTTTCTGGAAGTTTAATTTTCAGAAATTGTAAAAATTATGAATTCTAAATGATCAGAAAATTGTGAAAAAATAACGTAACTTCTAATTGAACATTTCATGATTATCTACATTTTTTGTCCTACTTGTATCTTTTTCTTCATTTGTGAAGTGGTTTTATTTTTATTTTTTGAACTTATAGTACATGTATATGATTTTAAATATTTGATATCCATTTGTAATAAAAATAGAAACTCAAAATCCAAATTTAGATAGTAATGAATTGGTTCGAATTCTGGTAATTATGCAGTGATGAGCATATACCTGTGGCCAAACAGGCTAAGATTATTTTGGACATATCCGAATTCTTAAATAGGGGCGAGGAATTGAGGTTATTACGCGCGTGAGTGGGACCCACTTCAGTTGCATTCCCATGCTATTAATGGGACCCACAGGTCGAAAACTGAACACAGAACCCTTGTCTACCTTCTCTCTCATACCTTACTCAGATTGCTTTTTCTCTGGCGTGCCAAACCCCACATATACATACACAATTCTGTAATACAATCTTCTAATCATTACTCTCTCTCTCTCTCACACACTCTATATATATATATATATATATATATATATATATATATATGTTCTTTTAGGCTGCTCACCACCTTCTAGTATTTACAGAGAAGAAAACTCTGCATGATTCTCACATAATATACAGCTTTTCACTTCTTTCGTTCTCATAAACAATATCAACTATTAATCTAACTCCTTTCAAAGATTAGTTGGAGTTCAAAACTCAATTCAACTCATCTGAAGAAAAGATCCATCTGTTGCATGGCTATGGATTCTTCAAGTGCACGATCCCATCCACAGGTGGGCAGTTTTTCTTTCTTAATTTATATTTATGTTATAGTACTCCTAATTAAGTGTAGATGCTAAATATTTTTTGAGTATATTGTGAATATATATGTTAAAATTAATGATAGTTCTTTGTTGAATAACTTTGGTGTCCTCTTTCATTTCCTTTCCTTTGTCCCTTAACTGAATTATGAGATCATCAAGACAAATCAACAGGTTTCATGATATAAAAAGAAGGTTTGATTTATGGTACACCAGATGAATTTCTCTTTAATTGGTCAAATTTAGATTGGATTAAGTTTAGCATTAATACTCGAAAGTCGAAATTGATGTAGAGTGTCCATACTAAGCTTTGATCTCCTGAATTAATTGAAGGTATAAATTAGATATATAAATTTTCTGTTATATACAAATTCTTCACCCTTTTCATTAAAGTTTCCATGTTTTCTATGTGTTTTTGTCTCGTATTTTATTTTCTTAAAATCGATATAAAAGTTAACGATTTTTTGTGTTTCCATTCCTCGGCAAAATTTGGAACTTGTAGATATAAGTTTACACATATAATCTTGTTTACACAAAGTGATAAAGTTGATTTTCTAGACAATTGGACTTTCAGGACCTATATATGTTTAAATCCCAGAAGTATTAACACTTTTTTTTTTTTTCAATTTTCTAAGTAAATGGTATTGTTTTCAGTTATCATTGAGTAAAAGGAATTAGATGGAAAGCCACAAGACTTAAAACTAATTACCCTAAATTAATCTTCATACTAATTTTTGAGAATATTGTGACCCCGCATTGCATTTGCAGTTTATATGAAACATATTTGATGATGTTAAATATAACGCCACACTTAATAAATACAGAATATCATGTATTTCACCTACTATAGCATCAATAAAGCTTATATTCCTATCTGATTTTATTTTATTTTTTCAGGAAATTGGGTCTCAAACACTAGAAAGCATGTTGATTCCTACAAAAGCACAGCTGGCAGAGAAGAAGACAAAACCAGCAGACCAGCAAGCCCTAAAATGCCCAAGATGTGATTCCACCAACACCAAATTTTGTTACTACAACAATTACAGCCTTTCTCAGCCAAGGTACTTCTGCAAGTCATGCAGAAGATACTGGACCAAGGGTGGCACCTTGAGGAATGTTCCAGTGGGAGGAGGGTGCAGGAAGACCAAGAGGTCCTCATCCAAGAAAAACCATGACCAACCAATTCTCACAAGAATCCCCAGCCCCATTAATCCCAATTCTTACAACAGCCCTTTGTCCTATGACTCCAATGTCTTCACATCTGGATCACAACTGCCATTCGATTCCGGCTTCTCCATGCCCCGGAATCCAAACATGCCTGTTGGTGGGTTTCTTGAAACCCCATTAGGGTTTCAGAGCTTGTACTATGGGATTGGGGATAGTGGGGTTAACCTTGGATTGGAAATGAATGGGGGAATGGGGATAAGTGGATTGAACCATGAAATGGGGTTGATGGGATTTCAGGATTTGAGTGGGCCCACCACAAATGTGAAGCAAGAAAATTGCAGTGATTTTGGTAAAGGAGATAATCATGGAGAAATTAGCAGAGGTTTGTGGGGATTTGCATGGCAGAATGGTGATGGAAACATTGGCAGTTGGAATGGAATTGGATCTTCCAATTGGCATGGCCTTCTCAATACCCCTCTTATGTAATTCAAAAGTAGTAATTTTATCTTTATTTGGATGCTGTTTGAGCCTTCTTACAGAACATCAATCGCTTAGGTTGTATTAAAAAATATTATGAATGTATTAATTTGGTTGTGCTTGGAAAGAAATTCATGACGGATCTCAGAGATTGTCGAATTTACATTTTTACGATTACAATATCGACCAGATCAATCAAAGTGGTTAGATGCTGGAATTCTTATCCAAGTGTGAAATTTGCAAAAATGTAAAAGTTGGTGAAAAAATAAATTGCAAGCATTAATTGAATTTCAAGTGAGAATTAGAAATTAGGGCAAAGTTTGTATTTTATTTTGTTAGTATAATAATTGTATAACAAATGGATTATAATTTGCTTATCATGTGATTAGTCAGGACATGTACGTTTAAGTTGCAAGAATAGGGGAATGAAGAGGACATTGATAGAGTTGTTGTTTGCACTTCATAAGTTAAAATAATCTTTATTTAGTGTTGAGGATTTTGTCTCTATTAAGTAAGATGGACTTTATGATTCACTTCAATCATTCTTGTTCTTTTGCTGTCTCTTTATATATTACTATGTTTCCTTTTTCTTTCAGACATGAATTGTTATTGAAAAACTAATGGCATTTCAGTTTTCAATTCTATATATTCTCTAAGTAATAGACAATCGTGTCTGGAACTTGTTTGCTTGTTTCAGAGAAAGATCCACAAGATAACAGAGATCATCCCCCAAATAAAATATTCGTGACTCTGAAAGAATTAAGAAATTGACAAATGCAATAAGCTTGGTACTTGGAAGTGTATGAAAGAGAGAGAGAGAGAGAGGTCTTGGTAAGTCTAATAGGAAATTAATAAGGTAACTGAATTATAAATAAATCTTTTTTGAATTTGTGAAAAACATGAAACTCATCTGAGACAAATGTTTTTTTTTTTTAAGAATCTACTTGAACTCAGTTTGTATTGTTTGGAACAAAAGATTTAGATTCCTTTACACTTGGATTATTTAGTATAAGGCAAATTTTTAAGTAGTGAAAGATATTATTAATTAAAACTAAAAGTTAGGTTATGAATAGATTGAATCTTTGATTATCTCTTATTTTGAGGTAGATCTGGGAGATTAATAATAAAATGATAATGAGGTTAATGAGTAGTACTTGATCACATGTCCCCATGAAATTAGAATTTCTCAAATTCAGTGAGTGTCAGCAGCAATTACAGACCAAATCCACCAACAGATTTAGGCGTGAATCTAACACTATTGCCCTTTTTCTTTCTTCAAACACCCCTCGATGTAAGTGGGGGTGGGGATTTCCTGTTCCCGTTGGGATCGACCCCAAATGGAACGGGGATTTCTTAAAATGTTTTCTACCGAAATAGAGGAATTTTTTTTCCCAATTGGCTTGGTGGGGTGGGGATGGGGATCGTATTTTCCACCCCGTATTCCGTAAGGTCCCAAAAATAATATAATTAAGTTAATATAAAAAAATAAATTATATAGAAATTTAAGAGTTAAATGCATTGAAATATTTAAGAATTAGTTTATGAAAGTGTATTAGGATAATTTTTTTTTTTTTGTGTTTTAGTTAGTTTTATGAAATTATGTTATCATCTTTTATTTGGATTATCAACCATTTTTTATGTTTTTTTTAATATTTTAGTTATAATTAATTGTATGGATTATTTTTATGTATTAATAAGATAAAAAAAAATTAAATAAAAATATGGGGCAGGGAATCCTCACGGGGCGAGGATCCCCATGGGGCAGGGTGTGAGGGAGAAATTTTCCCCGTTTCGCTTGTGGGGTTAAGGATGGAGATTGCTCCCCTAGCCCTGTCCTCACCCCATCCTATTGCCATTCCTAGTTCCAGTGTCTTTATTATAGGATCAACTATGGTTGGAAAAAAGAAGTTTAAGTGCATATTAGATGCAATTCAAGGTTGATTTCTGGTAGGTTTTTGAAAGAAGAGTATTGTTTTATGTAAGAGTCTCAGGTGATATTTTATGTATGATGAGAAAAAAAAAATCAACTCATTAATGTTGATTTCACATAAAACTATATAAAACTTAATTTCACGTAAGGTCATATATTAGACAAACTTGTATGAGTTTTTGCAATCAAATGAACTCAAAGTTTAAATTTCATTTTACTATTGAGTAAAAATGATTTTGATTTCCTGTTGTAGTCAAAAGAAAAATAATTTCGACTTTACATCAAAATAATGTGGTTTTAAATTTTAATTGTATATAAGTCAAAGTTTTTGTCCCAGTTACATTTATTAATTGACATTTTGTATGTGTAGGTGAAATAATGTCATTTCAGTGTTGTCGCAATTGAAACAACAATATCATTTTGATGCATAGCAAAGTCTATAAATTCAAATTAAAGATATTTATGATGTGTGGAAGTAACCAAATGACTAGTATGTGGATCTTACATATCCTCCACTTAACGAACATAGATTTTGAACATAAGAAAGATGAATAATTGAAGTTAGGTTTACCTAAACCAAATATTTTGGATCTCTTCCGTTTAGTTAAAAAAAAACAAAAATTTAATTCTTATTTTATTTAAAAATTTGAGAAATTTTTTGGTGACAATGTTTTATTATGTTGTTAATCATTCTATGATTTTCTTGGAATTGGTTTTTCATTGTACAAATTTCTATGATACTTTCCCTTCACATTAAAAAGTGGGTTGAGTTAAGTATTTAAAGACCCATTCAATTGTGAGTTGGGTTGACCTGTCTTCATTCTTTTTTTTTTTTCTTGATATTATAGATGAAATGTGAGCAAATGACAAGAATACTAATTATCTAATGTAAGTAATGATGAATAAAATATTGATCAAGTTGTTCATTCATAGAAATAAAGAAATTTTAATGAAATCTATTTTCAAGATTATTTATTTATTTTAGTACAATATATAAGATATTTCATATATCATTTTTTCTTCTTTTAAAAGTGAAAAACTAAAAATCATGTAAATAATATTGGTCACAACTCACTAAATTCTAGTCATTGATTCTTTTTATATTTAATTTTAATTGTATTTTTACAATTTATTTCATTAGTTTTACTCATTACTCGGGTTTTGTTAATGGGTTTTGTTAATTCATTTTTCCTTCTATTAATTCATAGACAGGTGAAATAATTAATATTTTAGTAGATCATAAATAGAAGTTCAAGAAAGAATAATTAATATTTTAGTAGATCATAAATAAAAGTTCAAGAAAGTTCAAAATTCAATCGCCTAGCAAGATTAAAATGGACACTGGACACATACTATAATAATATTAGAAAATGCTAGAGACAATAAAATAACACTTGGACTTAATATTGAATGCAAAACAAATCAAAGGTTGGGTTGAATTTACTAAAATAAAGGTTTACAGTTTTCTAATTTTTTCTGTCTAAAATATTAAAGTGATTTGGAAAAAACATATCATCTGTATCATCTATCACCATCTTTAATTTCCAATGAACCCAACACTGCAAAAATTTACTCCAAATAAAAATAAAAATAAATAAATTTACTCAAAATAAAAATAAATAATCAATACTTATATGTAAAAAAAATACCCCATCAACAGATCAGTGTGTATTATTTTCACCTAAATTAGTGATATAACAGAAACACTAAATTTTAAGATTTTCACGAAAATAATTTAGAGAAAAAAAAAATATTAAAAATAGGTTCCTGTTTGTGAAATGTTTCATCTCCACTGATCTACAACTTCACAACATGAAAGAAGGCAAGAACAGTTAAAGAGATGACATTTGATTTAAGTCCATTAGCATTCAAAGCTGTTCACAGCCATTTTTAATTATGCTCTTCAGCTTTGCCAAGATGGACTCCATCTTTCACACCACAAGCTCAGATATTAATTAATAATAATAAGAAGAAGAAAATGAAAAAGAAGAAAGAAACACCAAATGATGTTGTGGAAAAGAGAAGTTTTATGTTTAGGTATGTGGTTTGGAGCTTATTTAAATAGGCCGCAAAAGCTGCAAGAGTCGAGGTGGCTGATGGAAACCCTAGGACAGTTGGGCTTCTAGAAATGGGCCTTTCTTGGGTTTGAATTTGGGCCCAATTGTTTATGGGCCTCAAGGCTAATATTCTTGAGACTTCGCGCACACGTAAGTCTGTAACGAGGACCTATATTATTTTCTAGATCTAATTGGATATAAAAATGTAAATTTAACCGAACTTTTGGAGTTTGATAATAAAGACACTATCATTATTTATCAGTCTTGCTCACCTATCCATCACCGTGGACATATTAATATATGTCCACGATTAATGTGTCAAAAATTCAAAATATTTATTAATTTTATTTTTTATATAACGAGAGGATGAGATGAATACACGTCATCGATGGACATATTAAGAGCTGCACACGGTGGACATTTCAGCAAAACCATATTAGTTATACCCTGCAAATAGAATCACTAATCAAAATTTTGGTCATTAATAATCATGTATTAATTCCGAATCTATGTCAGTATGATAGATGAGTTATAATTAATGTTGTATCATGTATAAATTATCAATGGAGCAATGAAAATTTGACCCATGATTTGAATTGTAATGTATAACTAAAGTCGGGTAATTTTTTTTATCAAATTTCAAAAGTTGGATTAAATTCAAACTATCTTTTATCAATGATATTGGGGATCATGGGAAACGACATCTATAAAAAAAAATATAATAATGCAAAATCATGATATAGTTTGGTTCAATCAATGTCATAACCTTTATTTTCAATTTACCTTCAATCCATTTATGACATTTTGCAACAATATATTTGGAGGGAATATAGTTTCGTGGATATAATTTAAATTGTTGATATTGAAGATAATTTTTATTAAAAAAACATAATTTTATTTATTTATCAAAAATCATATTTTTTCTCTATAAATAATGCTCAATATAACATATTTTTAAGTACAAATAATACAAAATTTGTATCTTTTATATTTGTAATTTAGTACTTCATAAATCTATTTATAGCTTCATGTATTTATTTTTAATTTTGTGTTACAACTATTGTAATTTAAATTGAGCTATATATTGTGTTAATAGCTTATTTCAAGTGTATGGTAAAATGTTTCCTTATTATAGTAATGGATTTTGAATATCAAATATTTTTATCCATTTCTTACACATTTTAAATACAATTGATTATAAATAATATTAAATTAATAATAAATAATGAGAAATTTTTTATTTTAAAGATTGAGTTCGTGTCATTAATAAAATGGAAAAATTATTTTTTAAGTCTCGTAATCTAAGTCTTGTCCAGAAAATATTCCGTAAGTTTGACATGTTTAATTTTGATCATTTCTACATAATAAAATGTTCATTATAGAGACTTCGATCATCAACAACCACTTAAGTTGTAGGATTTTGGCATGTAAGAGACAATCAATTTAATTGGCGATTTTTAGTCAAGTAATTGATGTGACATTTTTGTTTGCAACCTCTACCATTAAAGTTAGTGAAACCCCTAATTTGAGCAAGTAAATTCCCCCAAAAAATAAGTTGATGTGTAATGTTGAGATTTGTAAAAAACCAAAAATAAGAAAACTTTGTTATTATAGGTGGACATTCAAATAGGATAAAAATTGCTGCATTAGTTACTTGATCGGAAATCCTCAATTAAATTGGTCATGTGCCTCTAACGAGCTAAAATCCAACGACTTAAATGGTAGACCATAACCGAAGTCTTTAAATTGAACATTTTCTTATACATACATGATCAAAATTAAATATATCAAACTTTCAAAATATTTTCTAAATAAAGTCTAAGTTACAGGATTTAAAAAACAATTTTCCCCAAATAAAATATAAAAAAGTTCGACGTTGGGTTAGATTGAGTCGTGATCAATATAGTCTTATAATTCAGATGGATCCAAGAAATCTTTACAAACTGGACCCATACCCAACTCATTTTCATCCCTACTAACAAGTCATTGAGATCACACAAGGGCTTGGGTTCTTCCATTCCATTTTCTTATTCCAAACAGTAATCAACCATCTAAATTCATGACACAATCATGTGAAGATATCAAACATAAACCCCAGAATGTTAATCCCCATAGATCTTGCCTGGTCCCAACTCCCAAGTTAAGGAAATGTCACTGACCCTGTTCACTAAACATACTAAAAAACACTGGCAGTACAACATAAATCACGGTCATGCTTTGCTTACTTAAAATACATATATATAATAGAAGCAACCAATGTACCAAAAGCTGCTCATGTCTGTCAGAAAACACGAATAAATGAGAATGGCACTGTTTCTAGAGATGAATTGCTCGTCTTACTTCTGTGGCTTCTTCCATAACACCCCAAATCTCCTTAGCATGTTGGCATTTTTCTTCTTGAGTAAATCCTCATCAAGATCATCTGCATAGGGTGAACTTATCCCTGTTCGAGGGCTATTATAATGGCTGTCCATCGATCCCGTTCTCTCCATGATTTGCCCGTTAGTCCCTGCTGAAAGCATAGCAGCAGCAGCCTCTGCAGCCTTCCTCCATTGATCCGACTGCACTTTCAGCCTCCTAAGCTCGGCTTCCATGTCAGCATTTGATGCTTGAGCTGCCTCGAGCTGCTCAGCCACTCTAGCCACCTTTCTATTGCTCTTATCGATTTCCTCTGTCATGCAGCCAACTTTCATAAGGGCCTCTCTCTCTGAAGCTCTTGCTGATTCAATATCACCATGGCAGGTTTCTTTAATCTCAAGTTTAAGTTTTTCATTTTCCTTTGATACTTTATGCCACTCTGTCTCCTTGTCTATCAAACTGGCTTTCAGGTTTTCTATCTGCGCGTATGATTCGTAGAGCTTCCTTTCCAGCTCGGTCTCTCTCTGGCCAGAGAGAGAAGTTTCTAGCTTCGTTGTAAGGCACTCGTTTTCTTCACAGATACCTTGTAATTCAGTTTCCTTATCCATAAGATTTGCTTTCAGCTCCTCGATTGCGTATTTGGATTTCCTCATTTCTGTCTCCAGCTCAGCCTCTCTCTTGCCCGATGAAGATTTGATCTTTTCCAACATCTCCATGGCAATACATATCTGTTCTGCACTTCGACTTTGTTCTTCATTATATCGTATCTCAGCGGCTTCCAGAGCTGATCTTAACTGTGTTACTTCGAGTTTCAAAGAATTGACTTCTGTTTCTACAGATTCACCTTCACCTGTAGAATCTTTGTTGCCACCGTTGCTGATGTCAGCCTTGAGCTTGCTTACAAGCTCTTCCAAGGAACTAACACGAGCCCTCGACTGCTCCAGCTCAGAAGCTATGGCTGTATATTCTTCAGACGTTTTTAACCCATCTGACCTAAGTGTCTCCACCATCTTCTTCGCAGTTTCAAGTTGCGTTAAAGTTTCTCCAACAAGCTCTTGGGCCTGAGCTTCAGATTCTTTGCTTGCCCTTAACTGGTTCTTCATATCTTCTACTATCAAAAGGGTCTCGGACAAGTTTTCTTTCAAGTTATGCAGGTCGTTTTGCTCAGATTCCGAGTTCTTGGAATTGTCAGCTACAAATTCCAGCTGGGCTTTGAGCTGTTTGATCTCATCCAAAGCAGACGCTAATGAAGCAGAATCACGAGAACTCTGCTTTTGTATAGCCTCAAGTTCAGAACGTAGCCTCTCATCTCGTTCCTCAGAAGCTGACTGCTCTGAAAGCTGTTTCTCAGACTCTTGAAGCTTCAAAGAGAGAGCTAAGAGCTGTTGGTTAGATTCCTCTGCATCTTTCTGAGCTTGCTTCTTCGACGCTTCAGTAGAGCATAACTGATCCTTCACTATTTTCAGATCATTCTCAAGCTGAGAAATCTGACACTCTAGTTCATTCACTCTACTCACACGCTTTTTCTGCACCGAGAAATTTAATCAATATATATAAGAATCTTGCAGTATTAATTGAGACTTTAAACGTAAACTGATCAAGATTCGATATTGGACATGACATGCAAAAGGGTTGTGGGCACATGGATGATTTAGGCAAGGAAAAGAGTCACTTAGTTTGTATACCTCAGAGGCAGGGCTCCTAGGTGTCCTTTGCTCGGCTACTTTAGGGCTTCTCTCTTTCGGTGCTTTGCTTACTAGGTTAGATGAAGATGCAGTATGGTCAGAATAACGCGGGCTTGTCTTGAGCTGGCGAACCACACGAGGAGAAATCTTTTGAGGAACTTCAGACGAAGCACCTTGAGGGGAGCTCTTCTGTGAAACCTCGGATGAAGTAGATCGAGGAGAGATCTTTTGGGGCACACCAGATGAACTGGTTCTGCATTCAATTGAATCAGTTGGTTCAACATATATTAAAAATTAAAAGTTTAAATTCAAAAAAAGGTGATCAACTACAATCCAAAGTAGTAATTCTATAATGAGAACAAGAAAGTAAGCAAAGATAACGAATGCTTAGACTAACACAATGAAGGCTTTCAATTCTATAGAACATACAAGCAAGAGATCTGTTTTCAAATGGAGACAATGAGCATACATACTATGTACCTTTCTATGGCTTAAACACAAGTCTTTCCAAGACTCAACATATCACCAATTTCAAGGAAACATATTAAAAGAATCCAACAAAATAAACTCTTACACAATTGTAAGTGAAAGGGAAGAACATGTTCATAAGCCAACTGAAATCTTGAAGATTCTGCAAAGAAGGGTTTACCTTGCTTTAGGAGTCTGCATATTCTTAACTGCTCTCTGGCCAAGAAGTAAATCGGACCAACAAAAAGGGATTCAGATACTTTAATGCTCACTGCAAAACTGCAAAGACATCTCAAGCTAAGAGCCAGAAAGAAAAATATAATGGAAACATGGGAATCCAATGAAATTAAATGCTGTTAGGACAATCAATTCATCATTTAATAGAGAGGTATTTTCATGAAATGCTAGTGTACCTACTCATACAACGACATTAAATTTATTCACGTTTTGATTGTATGCAACCACATGATTATAGTATACTACATTTCCTTTGGGTGATCAAAAGAGAGTAAAAAATCTTGCCAATAATCAAGAATTTGAGGCGTGCTTCATATCCAGTTTAATGTAGTCACGAGCCACTTTCTTACCCCTATAAAAGGGAAGACACTTTGGACCATGCTAGCCCCTTAAAAGCCAAGTGGGGACACACAGAAAAACATCATATCAACAAGGGTAGTTTCGACAAGCTACAATGTCCGCCATTCTTGCCGAGATTATAGGTGTTACGAAGAAAAAAAATAATATTGTTCAATAATAATGATTGTGTAGATGAAACAAGTCAAGGATGACATTTTTAATTGAAATTATTATTAAAATAAGCAGGATAAAACAAATAAAAAACAGATTCAACATCCAACAAGGATCATTTCTACACAAAATTGATTTTTTTTTTCAGGGAAATAAACAAAGCAACCATTTTTTACATTTCAGCCAAAAAGAGAACTCAAAAGTCCAAACTCACATTCAGAACTCAAAATGCAGCAGCATTTTCCATTTCTACCCTTTCTGCAGCAACCCAGTACCCCAGATCAAGAAAACTCGAAAATATCATTTTATTCAAAACATTTCCCCCAAAATGGGCAGTTGGGCTTTTGAAAAAATTGCTGGTTTCGAGAAGATAAATAGTAAAATAATGGAGAGAGAAAATGTGGGTATTTCTTACCAAGAAAATCTTGAAAAAGAAACGGTTGAGTTAATGTGAGGAAAATGGAGGCATTAAGCGAAGAAAAAATATGCAGAAACAGAGTAGTGGGTATGGGAGAGAAGAGCACTATTATCGAGGCGAAAGTGAAATTGCGTTTCAGTAGTGGGTGAGTGTGTGTGTGTGAATAGATAAAGAAGAGACAAAAATATAGGGATAGACCAGACGACATTGGAGAGTTGTCGTTGTAGAGGAGCGTCTTGAGTGGGCAACTCTCATGAGTTTGCCTAATTTTTTAATTTTTTTTCTACAATTATTGACTTTTGTTCCTTTTGTTTTAAAATATGGAAAATGACCAAAAATATTTATTTATTTTTAACTTTGATCCCAATTTATTCATAAATATAATAATATATTTCTAAATGATTCAAAATATAATTTTTAATCCTAAAATACCCATTTTTTCTTAAGATCAATTGATATATGGACCCGTGTCAGATTGAGACACATTCAATTTGTCATTTGGTGACTGTTTTCGAAAATACTATTTTTAATTAATTATTAATTTAGGCATATTTTGTTATTAATTTTCAAAAATTATGTGTTATACTAATTTTCGAAAACTATGATTTAATGTTCGAAAAAATGGACACAAGAATTTTAATAATATTTTATTGATTTCGAAAACACTATTTTTAATTAATTAATAATTCATCTAGATTAGCCACTATTAATTTTCGAAAATTATTTTTTCCTAATCTTCGAGAACTATGATTTAATGTTCGAAACAATGGACACAAGAATAGTAATAATATTTTATTGTTTTCGAAAACACTATTATTAATTAATTAATAATTTTTGAAATTAGCCACTATTAATTTTCGAAAATTATTTTTTCCTAATCTTCGAAAACTATGATTTAATGTTCGAAAAAATGAACACAAGAATTTTAATAATATTTTATTGATTTCGAAAACACTATTTTTAATTAATTAATAATTGTCGAACATTATATGACACTATTATATAATTTTCGAACAAATATATATGACTCTGACACTATTATAATATTAATAAAATATTATAATAATTTTCAAAAATAATTTTATTAACTATATATTATAATATTATAATTTTCGAATATATATTGTTAATATTATAATAGTGTCATAATTTTCGAAAACTAGTTTTTGAACATATATTAACTAGTTTTCGAACATAATATTTTATTAATATTATAATAGTGTCATACTATGACATTGTTATATAATTTTCGAACATATAATAATAATGTCATATATATTAATTAATATATAATTTTTGAAAATTATATATCGTTATATAATAGTATTTTCGAATATAATATAGTTTTCGAAAATTAACAGAACTCCTAATCTTCGAAAACTAAAGCATAATGTTCGAAAATGTTGGACATGATCTTTTAATAATATTTTATTATTTTTTGGAAAACACTATTATTATTTAATTATTAATTATTAATTTTCGAAAATTAATAGTGGCTAATCTAGATGAATTATTAATTAATTAAAAATAGTGTTTTCGAAATTAATAAAATATTATTAAAATTCTTGCGTCCATTTTTTCGAACATTAAATCATAGTTTTCGAAGATTAGTATAACACATAATTTTTGAAAATTAATAACAAAATATGCCTAAATTAATAATTAATTAAAAATAGTGTTTTCGAAAACAGTTACCAAATGACAAATTGAATGTATCTCAATCTGACATGAGCCCACATATCAGTTGACCTTGGGAAAAAATAGGTATTTTGGGATCAAAAGTTATATTTAGGGTCATTGATGTATTATTATATTTATGGATAAATTGGGATCAAAGTTTAAAAAAATGGGTATTTTGGGCCATTTTCTCTTTTAAAATATGTATCATTAAACACTATAATAATTAATTTTGGTTTGAATAACAGTTTTGACATATTTCCAATCAATGAAATTATGAATGTTAAGCGGGTTGTTTCTTAGATTGAAGCCTCTGTATCAAAATTTGTATCTCATTTTGTGTATCACATTAAAATTACGTAGTTTTGATATTGATTTTTTTCTTTTATATTATAACTGTTTTATTTTGAAAATCAATATAACTAATTTTAGAATGTGGTACACGCGTAGTACATGAATATTTGGTACAAAGGATCTCATTTGGTTGTTCCTACGGTTTGAGGCTATTTTAACGGATTTCAGTTAAACGAACTTTGATTTAAACAGGTCAAATTTAACTCTAATTCTGTCGAATCTCAAATTATTAATAATTTTTTTAATATTTTAAATATATTTAAAATTCATAAATAAAATTAAATGATTCGTAGTAATAAAATTATATGTAATTTATAATTTCATTCAACAACATAAGTCAAATATTTAAACGTTTAAGTTTCAAATTTTAAAATTATCATACAATATAAATTTTTTTAACATTAAATTATTCTCTACAAATTATCGTTGAAATTAGATTGACATTGATAATTTATACTTGCACAATATATTATTTGTACCGTTAGCAAAATATCTACAAATATGTTAGATTGACATTCTCTGAAATTAATTATGGATGAAACCGTTAACAAAATGACTATTAATTATAATACAATATAAATACACTTATTATTTAAACGTATATTTCGGTTAAATGCTTAATATTATAAACTCAATACATATTGTACTACTATTTAATTTATTTCATATATATAATTCTTATAAATCAAATTTGAAGACATCAAATTTAAGATAATAAACATATAAATAAAGATTTGTACTATATATGTTTAAGCCTAAAAAAATTGTTTAATTTAAAAAGAAATTAAAAAAATAAGGGCTAACTGGCCAACCTATTAATTATTGGACTAGCCCTAGCGAGTTTTTGATTAAATGAACTTCGAGCCAAACGAATAAAATTAAATAGGTAGAAATCATCGGCTCTCTAACCCTTTTTTTTTTTTTGATTTAAACGTATTGGTCCATAGAATCATGACTATTTAACATTCCTAAATGAAACGAAAGTGTTTAAGTTATTTTTTAAAAAAATTATTTTGTTATTTGTTTTGTTTTGTTTTTTTGGTCATTGAGTGAACTTTAAGGTTATAAGCACTAGTTCTTTTTATGTTTTAAATTGTATTTTATGAGTTCAGTAAATTTTCAAAAACAAGTGTTGACTTTAATAGTTTCAGAATAACTCATTTAATAAGGTTTTACGAAAATAAAATTTTGAGATGAAATCCAATTACTTATAAAGGAAATTTAACATTCTGCAAGATTCTCGTATTTGGGCATATGGGCCTACCAGATGGGATCCTCTGTACCCATTTCTGTGTACCAGTCCTATACCATTTAGGAAACGACGCCGTTTCCATATATAATTAATAAAGATTTATGCGAGTCCTGTACCATTTAGAAAACGACGTCGTTTTCATATATAATTAATAAAGATTTATGCGGTAAGTTCTCTTTAGCAACGCGGCTCAAGCCGTAATCTTTTTTTCTATTTTTTCTCACACACGGTAATCTTTTATTTTTAATTTTAATTTTGGGCAAAAAAACCTTCTCTCTTGTTTGCGATGTCTGTGGAGACGTTCCTGCATCAGACCCATGCGCTCAGCCTTTATATATATATATATATATTGCATGCAATTATCCATATTAATTTTTCTTTTTAATATACTTTCATTTTCTTCCCCATATATAATTATATACATTTTTTTATATTTGTTGTACGTATTGTGTTTGGTCCAATGCATTATATAATTGATAATAAAAAATTATGGTAAAATTTTATTTTTTAAAGATAAAAATAGGCCTTTTTTTTCTTAGTCATTTTTTTGTATTTTTTTCTTAGGGTCGGCCATGCATATATTCTTGGGAGGGGAAGGGGTTGGGTAGGGTCTCTGTCCAATTTTTAAGGATACGATTCTTATGGAAATAACATTATCCAATTAATCCAGTTAATGAATTACTGCTAATTATTATTATTTACAAGAAACCAAATCTGAATCAATCTAGGTTATTTACAACTGTTATAATTTTATAAATACATGCTCATTAATTAATTCAACAAACTCTTCCACATTATTACTTTCTTCTAAAATATAGGCTAATATTATCTCTCACTCATAATCATGCCGCCTTTCGCCGCTGCAAACCACCGTGTTTCTCCGATGGATCGTCGTCGGTACCTTCATCATCTGCGTGTTCGTCCCCACTCGGTCTCGTATCAAACCAGGTTGTATGATTATCGAAGTGGGTGGAGGCCTCTTCAAGAATCTCTTATCATGGATGAAGAAGTCATCATCGTTCTCAATTTCCCTTATGTCCCACTTGATTTATCCCATGGAGGTTTCAATGTTCAAGAATATCGTAGTTCAGACCAGGGTTTGTCGGAGGAGGTGATTAACAAATCTCTCAAAACAACAATTTGTCTCGACGTTGAGGAGGATCCCAAGATTTGTGTTGTTTGTCAACACAGTCTATGTCAAGAAAATCAGACAATTGGAATTCTGAGATGTGGACATGAGTATCATGAATCTTGCATTAGGGATTGGTTAAGGCAAAAGAATCTTTGCCCACTTTGTAAAGCCATTGCATTATAAATATATGCATGTTGTGATTATGAGATTACAAGTTTGTACACTACTTAAATTTTATGAAAAACGCAGTACTCTCTTGTTTTTTGCTTGTTGATTTGCTTAGTTATATATATATTGAAGTTAATTGTATAAATATTTTACTATGTTATTTCTTTCTTCTCTAAACTCTTTCTACGTAAAATGATTATTCATCAAAACAATGGTTATTGTTTTAGAAAATTTAGATGGCCTGGCAGTTGCAACTTATTTAAAATATTAAATAATTTATGTAAAATGTTAATTCAAAAGTAAATTCCGATATTAATTAATTAGGCCATAACTATGGAGCACACTTCAGTATTATTAATCTTATTATACTTCTCCCCCCTTTAGGTTAGTCATAAATGATATTCTAATGGCTTGTTAAAAATCTTAGGTTGGAGGTTGAGTAGTTTTCTTGAAAAGTGTTTTTCTTTTCAAGTAAAATTGTGGCCAAAGATACATTCAAAAAAAATTACAACCACTCACTATCAAAATAATGTCAAAAATTTAATCATGTGCTTAATCTCCATGCTTGCTATTCGTTTAAAAACTAATATTGCATTTCATATTTCCAAGGAATCTGTAATTAGTGAACGTGATATAGAAGCTCTCTTAATTCATTATAAGATGGAAGTTTGTTGATTGATTAAACTGATACTAGATAGTCAGGTATCATGCTAAATTGTTTTAAGAAGTGGCATCCCCCATGTTCTATCACACAAGTTATTATACAACATAATAGGAAATTATTGTCGTAATCATCTAATCAGTAAGGAGGGAACACCCATGGTTAAAAGACAAATCAATTAAATATATAATTTTAATTTTAAATTTGTGGGATAATTATCTGTTTTGACACATGTATAAGATCTTTCAATACATTTAGTATTACGTTTTTATTTTAAAATAGTCAACACACGCATGTGTATCGAACATCACTAATTAACACGTGACATATGTTAAATATTGTTATGAAATATAAAATATAACATAATGTAATAGATGATTCAGACTGGTGTTTTTGATACATTTGGTTTGATATAAATACTCCTAGTTTAATTTGAGTCAATTTGGAGTTTTATAATCCCGAATACATACTTATAAAAGTTAGCCTGTTGGGCTCAATATTTTAGTGGATATTAATTATTTTGGATTATTGGGATAATGCTTTCTCCAATTATTTTAGTTAGCTCTTTTAGAGATGCATCAAGTATTATGCTATATTGAATATTAGATCGGATAGGCCATATTTTGATGCAAGAATATGAACAAGTATGCAATATCTATTTGGGATGATCATCCGCACGCGCGTGTAGGAAGATGAAAGAGCATTTCTTCATTGGTAGACTTTTAAATTGATATTTTAATTTAAAAAAGAAAACAAAAAGTATTTCAATGTAAGTGGTCTTTTTAAACTATACAAAATCTTGTATTCATTTAAATGTTCATATTAGGAATTACTAATGCATGTCACTTATAACAATAATAATAATAATAATAATAATAATAATAATAATGATAACACTAATAATATAAAATTGTCATATGTGGTAAAAAAAATTTAAATAAATAAATCTAAAACACCTAATTGTGGTTAAAACATTAGTTGGACCCTATATATATATATATATATATATATATATATATATATATATATATTGCATTAGACCCTACAAATCAGTTGAAGAGATAATATATGTATGTTTTTCAATTAAGGACTCGAAAGTGAGACCCACATTCTGCAAGATTCTCGTATTTGGGCCTACGAGATGGGATCCTCTGTACCATTTCTGTGTACCAGTCCTATACCATTTAGAAAACGACGCCGTTTTCATATATAATTAATAAGGATTTATGCGAGTCCTGTACCATTTAGAAAACGACGCCGTTTTCATATATAATTAATAAAGATTTATGCGGTAAGTTCTCTTCAGCAGCGCAGCTCAAGCCGTAATCTTTTTTTCTATTTTTTCTCACACACGGTAATCTTTTATATTTTTCTATTTTTTTTTTCATTTCACACGACTGAAATCTTTTCAACGAAACTGGCCGATCTCTGCTGAGGAATTTTAATTCAATCGACGACAAGGAAAATATCGACAAATAACAGGTAGTCTGTGCTAGTTCTAGTCAACAAAATTTCGTTGGAAGTTCACCATTTTTTATGGATATGACAAATTTACTAATGGTACGTATTGTTTTCTTTTACTATTAATAATGATATTCTTTTCTACTTTTACTATTAATAATGATATTCTTTTCTTTTTATATAAATCACATGCAAGTAACTTTTTTTATTTTATTATTATTATAGAATATTGGTCATTTGATGAGAAATAACTATGTAGTAGATGGATGTGATACTAACTGCAATGATAAATGAGCAACTATGGGTATGACAAATTTACTAATGGTACGTATTGTTTTCTTTTACTATTAATAATGATATTCTTTTCTTTTTATATAAATCACATGCAAGTAACTTTTTTTTTATTATTGTTATAGAATATTGGTCATTTGATGAGAAATAACTATGTAGTAGATGGAGGGGATACTAACTACAATGATAAATATGGTTGCTCAGTTTCATGTCTCGGTGACATATTTTGCAAATATAGAATGAATACAAAATATGAATGTTATTTTAAAAAAATATTGCTATTTGAAACTTATACATATTTTCTTTACATTACATATTAATAAATTCATTATATTTTGATTGTTTACCATCCGAATAATTTGTAAACTTAAATTCTCTACTAGCATAATAATCATTTTTATCATATTTTAGAAACTAGATAACTTCTAAGCACTCGAATGTTTTTAATATATATATATATATATATATTCATTTAAAAGAAAAAAAATTGAATAAAAAAAAATGAAAACATCAAATTAATGATATCAAATTTTCTTTCATTTCCAAAGACACATCACCATGTATTTATTCCAACTAAAAAGAAATAATTGAATTAGGAAATGAAAACATCATAATAACAAATTTAAGAAGTATAATATTGATAAAATATGATCGCGGGTGAGTATGCTGACGTGAGAAAATTAAAATTAATTTCAGCAGAGGTTGGCCAGAGTTTCAATGAAATTAAAATTCTTCAGCAGAGGTTTCAGCAGAGAGGTTGGCTAGAGTTTCAATGAAATTAAAATTCTTCAGTAGAGGTCGGCCAGAGTTTCAATGTGGGAAGACACGTGAGAAAATTAAAATTCTTCACTGTGGAAAGAGACGTGAGAAAATTAAAAATTTTCAGATCTGCGTGCGCGGGTGAGTATGTTGATGTGGGAATCAATGTAAAAAGAGACGTGAGAAGAGTATGTTGATGTGAGAATCAATGTAAAAGGAGACGTGAGAAAATTAAAATTGCGGGTGAGTATGTTGACGTGAGAAGATGTGGGAATCAATGTAAAAAGAGACGTGAGAAGAGTATGTTGATGTGAGAATCAATGTAAAAGGAGACGTGAGAAAATTAAAATTGCGGGTGAGTATGTTGACGTGAGAAAATTAAAATTTTTCAACAGAGATCAGCCAGAGTTTCAATGTGGAAAGAGACGTGAGAAAATTAAAATTTTTCCAATTGCAATTTGGTTGAAAAGAATTTCAGTATGGAAAGAAGAAAGTGAAAAAAGACGTGAGAAAATTAAAATTTCTCGCAATTTGGTTGAAAAGAATTTCAGTATGGAAAGAAGAAAGTGAAAAAAGACGTGAGAAAATTAAAATTTCTCAACAGAGATTGGCCAATTGCAATTTGGTTGAAAAGAGTTTTAGTGTGAAAAGAAGAAAGTGAAAAATAATTAAATGAGTAGAAAAAAGATAAAATAGAAAAGTGAAAAAGATTTCAGTCGTGTGAAATGAAAAAAAAAATAGAAAAATATAAAAGATTACCGTGTTTGAGAAAAAATAGAAAAAAAGATTACGGCTTGAGCCGTGCTGCTGAAGAGAACTTACCGCAGAAATCTTTATTAATTATATATGAAAACGGCATCATTTTCTAAATGGTATAGGACTGGTACACAGAAATTGGTACAGAGGATCCCATCTGATGGACCTACCTGGTCTATCAATTTTAGATCGCCAACGTTGTTTTTATGATTTGCTCCATTTTGTTGTTATTATATTTCTTCTTCTTTTTACTATTTGTCTATGTATAAATTTATTGATAATTATCTACTTATATGAATGAATGGACCCTTAATTTATAGTGATTGATTGCAATTTTTTTGTTTTGTTTTGTTTTTGTTTGGTGTAGTATCTTTTTTCTTATTTTGTCAAAACATCTTTAATTCATATGACAATAAAACAAAAATGAAAAATTCAGTTTTAATTTATAAATTATGCTCTTCTGGTTAAGTTTTCAAATTCAGTCTTTAAATCATAATATCAAAAATGTGATTGATGAATTACACATGTATAAAAAAACAGTATAAAATGAAAACTATAGAATTAACAATTATACATAATATTATTATATCTGTAATATTCAACATGATCTCACTCTTATAAAGTATTAATTGATTATTTCGAAATGTCAAACCCCTAATTTATAGTTTTTATTTAATTAACCTCAAGTTAGACAATTAATCTATATTCCACGTTTTATATTGATAGAACTTCATTATTATTATTAGTGGCCCTACTTGTGATGTAAAAACACAAAGTTGCAGGGTATTGACATATTTTAATAATAAAGGAAGTATAGTATCTAATTTCATTATTATATATCAAATGGTACGTATATTAAAATAGCTGCTCTTTTATCATGGATGATAAAAGAGCAGTTCTTGGTAGACTTTTAAATTTGATATTTTAATTTAAAACGAACGAAAAATATATCCACCCATATATACTGGCCTTGTATAGTATTAAACTATACAAAATCTTAAAATTTTTTGTGTTACTATGTATATAACTTTTACAATAATAATATCATATTGACAAATTGGCATATATATGGTATAATAAAAATACAACTGAAAAAGATATCCAAATTACTTAGATTTATTCAACCCAAATATAAAGCTATCGCACAAATCATGGTGATATTTCTCTCATTAACGAACCCTTGTCCAATAAGGAAATTATCTCATTAATGAAAAATCTGAGGCCAAATTTTATTATGTGTCTACTAATTCTAACGGTCATCAAATCAAATCATAATTCTTTTTTCACCAAAAAGATAAAAAATACTACTAATTATTATTATTTTCAAGAAACCAAATCTGGATCAATCTAGGTTATTTACAACTGTTATAATTTTATAAATACATGCTCATTAATTAATTCAACAAACTCTTCCACATTATTACTTTCTTCTAAAATATAGACTAATATTATCTCTCACTCATAATCATGCCGCCTTTCGCCGCTGCAAACCACCGTGTTTCTCCGATGGATCGCCGTCGGTACCTTCATCATCTGCGTGTTCGTCCCCACTCGGTCTCGTATCAAACCAGGTTGTATGATTATCGAAGTGGGTGGAGGCCTCTTCAAGAATCTCTTATCATGGATGAAGAAGTCATCATCGTTCTCAATTTCCCTTATGTCCCACTTGATTTATCCCATGGAGGTTTCAATGTTCAAGAATATCGTAGTTCAGACCAGGGTTTGTCGGAGGAGGTGATTAACAAATCTCTCAAAACAACAATTTGTCTCGACGTTGAGGAGGATCCCAAGATTTGTGTTGTTTGTCAACACAGTCTATGTCAAGAAAATCAGACAATTGGAATTCTGAGATGTGGACATGAATATCATGAATCTTGCATTAGGGATTGGTTAAGGCAAAAGAATCTTTGCCCACTTTGTAAAGCCATTGCATTATAAATATATGCATGTTGTGATTATGAGATTACAAGTTTGTACACTACTTAAATTTTATGAAAAACGCAGTACTCTCTTGTTTTTTGCTTGTTGATTTGCTTAGTTATATATATATTGAAGTTAATTGTATAAATATTTTGCTATGTTATTTCTTTCTTCTCTCAACTCTTTCTACGTAAAATGATTATTCATCAAAACAATGGTTATTGTTTTAGAAAATTTAGATGGCCTGGCAGTTGCAACTTATTTAAAATATTAAATAATTTATGTAAAATGTTAATTCAAAAGTAAATTCCGGTATTAATTAATTAGGCCATAACTATGGAGCACACTTCAGTATTATTAATCTTATTATACTTCTCCCCCCTTTAGGTTAGTCATAAATGATATTCTAATGACTTGTTAAAAATCTTAGGTTGGAGGTTGAGTAGTTTTCTTGAAAAGTGTTTTTCTTTTCAAGTAAAATTGTGGCCAAAGATACATTCAAAAAAAATTACAACCACTCACTATCAAAATAATGTCAAAAATTTAATCATGTGCTTAATCTCCATGCTTGCTATTCGTTTAAAAACTAATATTGCATTTCATATTTCCAAGGAATCTGTAATTAGTGAACGTGATATAGAAGCTCTCTTAATTCATTATAAGATGGAAGTTTGTTGATTGATTAAACTGATACTAGATAATCAGGTATCATGCTAAATTGTTTTAAGAAGTGGCATCCCCCATGTTCTATCACACAAGTTATTATACAACATAATAGGAAATTATTGTCGTAATCATCTAATCAGTAAGGAGGGAACACCCATGGTTAAAAGACAAATCAATTAAATATATAATTTTAATTTTAAATTTGTGGGTTAATTATCTGTTTTGACATATGTATAAGATCTTTCAATACATTTAGAATTATGTTTTTATTTTAAAATAGTCAACACACGCATGTGTATCGAACAACATCACTAATTAACACGTGACATATGTTAAATATTGTTATGAAATATAAAATATAACATAATGTAATAGAAATATTGTTATGAAATATAAAATATAACATAATGTAATAGATGATTTAGACTGGTGTTTTTGATACATTTGGTTTGATATAAATACTCTTAGTTTAATTTGAGATAATTTGGAGTTTTATAATCCCGAATACATACCTATAAAAGTTAGCCTGTTGGGCTCAATATTTTAGTGGATATTAATTATTTTGGATTATTGGGATAATGCTTTCTCCAATTATTTTAATTAGTTCTTTTAGAGATGCATCAAATATTATGCTATATTGAATATTAGATCGGATAGGCCATATTTTGATGCAAGAATATGAACAAGTATGCAATATCTATTTGGGCTGATCATCCGCACGCGCGTGTAGGAAGATGAAAGAGCATTTCTTCATTGGTAGACTTTTAAATTGATATTTTAATTTTAAAAAAAACAAAAAGTATTTCAATGTAAGTGGTCTTTTTAAACTATACAAAATCTTGTATTCATTTAAATGTTCAGGAATTACTAATGCATGTCACTTATAATAACAACAACAACAATAATAATAATAATAATAATAATAATAATAATAATAATAATAATAATAATAATATAAAATTGACATATGTGGCAAAATAAAAATAGAAATAAAATACAGTACTGAATAAATTATCCAAATTGCCTTTTGTTTTTTAATATCCAAACAACTACCCACGCCAGTAGAAGTAGAAGTGGGGGCCTGCGGATTGGACTGAATAAATTATCCAAATTGCCTTTTGTTTTTTAATATCCAAACAACTTTCCCTCGAATATTGATGATAAGCTCCAATGAATACTTGTCGAAATAGGAGATCTAATATCCCTCCATCAAAAAAAACAAAAAAAAATCTCAACGCAAAATTTGAGAGCAATATTTATCATGTATGCATGTATGTGTCTGTTGTAACGGTCACCAAATCATAATTCTTTTTACACCTAAATGAAAAAAACTTAATTAATTTTCAAGAGATCAAATATTGATGCTAGACTCTTTAAAACAGTTATTATTCACCGCTTAGTATTAAGAATTTAGGATATAGATCAATCCAAAACTCTACGGGACACGAATTGTAATATGGTAACATTATATATTCATGATTATAAAAGTACATCATTAATTCAATAACTCTTCCACATTATTACTTTCTAGTTCTCTCTCATAGTGATATTATATCTCACTCATAATCAAGCCAGAAAACTAATCATGCGGCCATTCACCGCCGCACACCGTTATTTACCGACGGCTTTCCGCCCTCGTCCGGTGGCGCACTTTCTTCGTGTGGCGAGTGGTACCCATTTTCCGGCGTGTCCTCTCTTCTCGGATTATCATCATCATCATCATCTTTCTCTCACTTTGGATGAAGTGAGAACCATGCTAAATGACCTGGGAGACCCTATTGTCGTTGATTTCTCCGGCGGAGGTTTCAACTATCAAGATCCTAGACCAGATGAGGGTCTGTCGGAGCAGCTGATCCATGAATCCCTCAAAACAACGATATGTCTCGATGTTGATGACAACAAGAAAGATCCTCAGATTTGCGTAGTTTGTCAGGATAATCTTTGTCAAGAAAACCAGACAATTGGAATACTTAAATGCAAACATGAATTCCATGAATCTTGCATTAAGGAATGGTTGAGGCAGAAGAATGTTTGCCCACTCTGCAAAGCCATTGCAATTAGAGATTAGGAGTTTGTACATATTTTATGGAGCTCTTTTTAAACGCACTACTCTCTTCTTTTGATTGTTTGCATGTATAAGTGATATACAGAGTTATAAATCATTTTTTGTTTTGATTTTCAATTTTAGTCTCATAATTGATGATTTGTTCGATCGATTTCTACTCGATTCGTTGAATTGGGATTTTTTGATGATCTCAAATTGATATGTGTTCCGCGTCACTTTTATATTTAAAAAAAGAAAACCCCATTTTTGGACACATGACATTTTCTGATCAAAATTGAAATGACATAAAATAAAATTTTAAATTGTAGGATTAAATTAAAATTCATGATATATATAAAAGCAAAATTAAGAGACATCATAATTATTAGATAAAAAATAATTTTTATCCCATGATATTCATGATAATTGTATATATATATATTTTGCTCTCCATGTTTATTTGTTCTCAAACTCTTTCAAAATTATTCATCAAAATAATAGTTATTGTTTAAGAAAATTTAGATGGTTTGCAACTTATTCAAAACATATGACGGGAGAGGGAGGGAATTTATGAGAGTTTTCAATTTTATTTTTTATTCATAAACAAAACTGGAATTTATTAACTTTTTAATTTTTTAAATTGAAAAATAAAAAGGTTGGGATGTGTTAAAGAAAACATTGAGTGTGGATAGTCCCAACCAATAGTTTTATGTAAATAGTTCAGTCAAAAGTCAATTATGGTGTTATGTTGTTATCGTGCATACGTCAGTTCTACTAACTCGTACTTAATAATGATTGATTAAATAAAATATGAAAAATATTATAATATATATTCTAACATCCTCATATATAGTCAGTTTTGTTTATCGAAATAATTTTTATAAATGATTGTAAGTAATATGATTACAACCCAAAATTAATTAATGCAAATCTAAATACATAGATTTATTTGTAATCAAATATTAAAAATGACTTTTTCATCAATGCATGTTATTTTAAATATATTATATAGAATTTGATAGTTATCATTACGTCATTTTTAGGTCATCGAAAAATTTCAATTCAATAAAATTAAACTAAAATTTAATTTTTTTTAAATTGTTGGATTAAATTAAAAACCATATGATTAATATCATAGGACACTATAGTCATGTAAATGATTTAACCCTGTTGGATCCCAACTCAAGCATGAGTTAAACGCATTACCTGGCTGGATCACAAAAATTGGTCTTCAAGAGTCAAATCCGAATAATTCATTAAGTAGACACCCAAATAACCCTACCAGAATAATGTACCTGGATGGCGACTAGGCGACCCAGCCAAGATCAATTTCATGGCAGATTTAGAGGGGCATTGCCGACCCGGCCAGGATGTGTACAGAAATCCAAGTAGGATATTCCGTGTTAATAGGAAATGGTGGGTTGAAATAACCTCTCACTCGCTAGAAAATAGACTAAAAATAAGGGAGAAGTGAACATGATCCCCACTACTTGAACTCTTCTTTAGGCTATAAATAGTATAATTTTTAAGGATTCGAACACTTTTGTATTAAAGTACTTTCTTTTCTCTAACATTTATTAAATACGATTCGGCCGGCCATATAAAATCGATCAGGACCAGTCGACCAAATTCGCCCGAATAGGCTCCAGGCACAGTGTTTTCTGCATATTTTACTTCATTTTTTGATCTAATTCGCTTTATTTTGATCCGAATTCACTTAATTTGAATGTTAGATTAAGAATTAATCATTAAAATAAATTTCGACATCAACAAACTCTAATATTAATAATATGGGTCAAGAGCCCAGGTTTAAATATGGTGTCCATATCATTATTTAAATCAATGTTTTCATAACCGAACCGATGGTCAAACCGGCCTGGCCACCGGTTCACGGTTCAACCGGTCGGATCGCTTGAACCGGTGGTTCAACCGGTAAAATGATTTTTGTCTATTTTTTTTCAATAATATTTATGCTACATTAAAAAAGTTATATACTTATATGATTCATATTAAAATAAATATAATAAAGTTATATACTTATATGATTCATATTAAAATAAATACAATAAAGTTATAAAATGTCAAACTACATATCCCATAATCCATAATGAAGTCTCAAACTAAAAATTAAAATATTAAATACTAAAATTTAAGATAGATAAAATGACAAAGTAAAATATTGTAAATCTTGATGATCATATCATAGTATATATTGAGATTGAGATATGCATAGAAGAATATATGTCGATATTTTCCTTTTGATTTGTTTCCTTGTATTTGTCCATATTTTCCAATATCTTTTGTATAGTTGACAATATTGTTTCTTATTCCTAAATTAAACATCCGATCTAATATTGAAGGGATCTTTCTTCTTTGTAGTTGTATATGGTATTGAATCAGATTCTTTAATTTAGGAATAAGAAACAATCTTGCCATATTGGAAAATATCGACAAATACAAGAAAATAAATCAAAGAAAAATATGAAAGAAAAATATAGACAAATATTCTTCCATACATATCTCAATCTAAATAATATAGGTTAGATGACACATAACTTTGTGGTAGTTGAATGAGAAATAAATTTTACATTTGTTATTTAATTATAGTCGAATAAGAAATAAATTATGCATTGGTTCATGAAAAAAAAAATTGGAAATTTCATAGCCCAATTTTTTTTTTTTCCGGTTTTTCGGTTCCCGGTTATAACCGGTTCCGATTATGAAAACACTCATTTAAATATCAGACTAATTGCTTTATATAATTATTAAAAGAATTTATTATTAAAATTATCTCATAATTTAAGGGGTCTGACAGTTTAGAATTTTAATTTTTCCGGTTGGCAATTTCGAACTTTGCGAATTTTGTCCAATTTGAACTCGAATCAATCAATTAGGTCGAAATCGCACGTGAAACATACATGCACCTCCAATTTCGAGCTATTCATCCCAAATTGCTCATATGGCTGTCATCTTATACCTATATATCATACATTTATACATGTGGAAGTTCATTTTGGCACAAAATTTAACATATCATCCTTCAACGGAATTAAAATCTTGGGAGAAAAAAATTGCAAAATAATTGAAAAACATTTAAATAAAAATAAAGATAAATTAAAAGAAAACAAAAATTAATTAAAAAAGTAATGTTCACATGCTAGTCCTCTATGCAAAAATTAAACAAAAATTAATCTTTAAAGTAATGAATTAAAATCTTCGCCGATGTTTCCTCTGTGCAACCACCAACCACCGCGAGCCCTGACTCACATCTAATCTTCACTTTGTCGACCATCGTTTCCTCGCCGATCTATAGCACCTCATGCGTCCACCACCGCTGGATCAGCATAGTGTGCCCTTAAAATTGCTAAATCTCCCTCTCTCAAGCAAGATCCACCTTCTCACTTCAACGACTATCACCACAAACACATCGATCTATGCAATTTTTTTGTTAGAGGGGAAGAAAGAAGATTGCACAAAAAATTATGATCGGAGCAATTTTTCTACAATTTTTCTCCACTTCAACGATGATCCACCTTCTCCACTTCAACGGCGATCACCATCGGCTTGATGATCGAAGTCATGTATGATTGCACGGAAGGAAGAAGACGACGACTAATCTTGATGGTTTTTCAATTTTTTTAATTATCTTCCCATTTTATTATTGAAGATTATGTTTGTTGTTTTTAATTTACTTTTATTTTTTATTTTTGTTTCTTTTTTCATTTTTATTTCGATTGAAGATTTTTTTTATTGCCTCCCAATAATGAATTAATCCTACGTGGCTTATGACGTGTAAATGTTAATGTCAACAGATATACCACTTGTATAATTATATTACACATTTATAAAATTAGATGAAATTGACCTGAAAAGCCCGAATTCCAGCACTCAGGTGTGATTCACATATTGAGCAATTCGGATTCATATTGGGCAAAATTTAGGAAGCCCAAAAAAATAAAATCCTAAATTATCAACCCGAAAAATTAAAGTTTTAAACTACTAGACTCCTAAATTACGGGACATTTTTTATAATAAACTCTTATTAAAATATTTATAAAGAGAATTCAATTTTAAATGATCTTATCCACTTTGGTCATTTTATGGACCAGTCTAACAATCAATTTCCGCTAGAAAAACTAATAAATAAGGGAAAAAGATTAACTATTAATAATTTTCCTATCTGCGAGTTAAAAGTGGATACACTCCTCCTTACAAAATCAAATTTGAATATTTCTCATAAAAAAATACAATAGATAAATTATCCAAATTGATTTTTCTTTTTCAATCCAAATAGATTTCATATAAGTCGTATAAATTATTGATGATAAGTACACAAAACAACTCCACCGAAACCTCGTTGAAAAGTAAAACATCCCATGCAAACACTAAGGGAAACGTGAGAATTTGATCTTAAATATTTTAAGGTTTATCTAAAATCTTAATTTTTTAGGTTTTAAAATTTGTTAAACAAACTAACACCATTAATCCTCTGGAAGTAATAACGTGTCATTATATAAATTAATTGTATATGGTAAGTGTATCTATTTCCCTTAAATATAGTCATGATTAGGGATTATATCTTTTATATATCTTGGAGCACTTTGAGGGTATTGATCAAGAAATTACATTCTTACATGATATCACGAGACCTAGGATTTCTTTCTTTCTTTCGCTGCGCCTTTCTCGTGTAATCAACCTTTTTTCTTCTTCATTCTTCCTTTTTCTCATGATGCCCTAGCCATCATTCCACCTGCCTCTTCCTGTTTTGAATATCAAGACCCATATCTCCATCATCCTTTAGATAAAGACGTCCAATATGCTATATGGGCGGAGCTTTTTAAAATACATGCACAATCTCACATGGTTTTTCATCATTTTCTCCCATCGGCTACAAACAAAGCACCGACCATGGATGATGAAAAAGAATTATGGGTGACTCTTGATGCCACGGTTCTACAGTGGATTTATGCAGTCATCTCCACCGATTTGCTGCATATTATTCTAGAGCCGAATTCCACGACAAAGAAGGCTTGAGATCGATTGTGTGATATGTTTCAGGACAACAAGAATTCTAGGATAGGGAGGAACCTAGAATCCCGAACAGCCTCAACCTCGGCTGGTTGGGCCTCGACCCAGGACATTCACTGCCACTACTCAACCATTTGCAACGGACATTGAATCGGCGATGTAAACTATTGGCCTTACTCCGCTAGATACTAACTGGTATATGGACACGGGTGCCACGCCTCATATGACATTCACACCAGATACTCTCTCGCCTTATTTCAATTTGAGCAGTAAACATGGAATAATTGCTGGTAATGGTCATTCTGTTCCAATTTCTGATTATGAGCATACTCATGTACCCTCCCCACACCCACCCTTAGCTTTGAGAAATGTTATACTTTCCCTAAATTGTAAAAAATTGGTTTATATTTGAAAATTCACAACTGATAACTCAATTTCTGTAGTGTTTGATCATTTTGGTTTTACTGTTTATTTTCAAATAGGGACGCATCTTATAAGGTGTGAGAGTCGGGGCGAGCTTTATCCCATCACTACCAATAAAGTCAGTTCACCATTATCTCTTATTGCGATTTCATCATCATTGTGGCAATGATTGTTTAGGTCATCTGGGAGCTCCTGTTTTAACTCCCTTAAGCATAACAAATTTATTGAGTGTACCTCTCATCGGACATCCCATATTTGTCATGCTTGTTCTCTAGGAAAACATGTGAAATTACCTTTTTTTTGACTCACTCATATACTTTGATGCCCTTTGATATTATCTATTGTAATTTTTTGACATATCCAGTTTTGAGCCCTTTGGGCCATCGTTATTATATGCTTCTGTTGGATGATTATTCTAATTATTTGTGGACTTTGCCTATCTCTAAAAAAACTCAGGTGTTTTCCACATTTTTGTCTTTTAGAACTTACATCCATACACAATTTGGGGGAGAGATCAAAACTTTTCAATATGATAATGAGCGGGAGTTCATTAATAGTTTATTTTGGAATTTTTGTACGAATACTGATTTGGCATTTCACATATCGTGTCCTCATACTTCTTCCCAAAAATGGCAAGACGATACGTAAAATTTGTACCATTAATAATATAGTCTGCTCTTTGCTTGTTCATGCTTCGTTACCACCTTCGTTTTGATATCATACCCTACACATGTCAACGTATCTTCTTAACATACTTCCGAATAAACAACATAATTATACTACTCTTAAAATCCTGTACCATAAAGATCCGACGTTCTCTCATTTATGAGTCTTTGATGTTTGTGTTGTCCTCTTTTTCCTTCCACCACTATCCATAAACTTCAGCCTCATTCCACTCTGTGCGTGATGTTGGGCTATCCATCGAACTATCACGGCTACAAGTGCTTTGATTTATCATCTAATAAAATCATTGTTAGTCGCCATGTTATTTTTTATGAGATCATTTTTTCTTTTGCGAATTTACATACTCAGACACCGTACTCTTATAAGTTCTTGAATGATGGTCTTTCTCCATATATGATACATCATTTATCTACTAATGGTTCTTCTCTACCTACTCCTCTTCAACCTATCTGTCATTTCCCCAACCTGGTGTCTGCCTTTAATTATGTGGCTCCTCCAGCTCAACTCCCTCATCCTCAACATACTGTAGGTCACCCCATCACTCACATTCAACATGACATTTTTAAACTAAATACTCGATTTAATTTGACTACATTTCTTCAAAAATCCCCTTTACCCCATAATTCTATGTCTGCTCTTCGTAACCCTAACTGGAAATTGACCATGGATGATGAGTTTAATGCTCTTATTGCTAATAAGACGTGGGAGTTAGTACCCCGTCCCCCTAGTGTTAATATTATTCGCTCTATGTGGATTTTTGCACATAAAGAACTTTTTGATGATTTTTTTTAGCGGCATAAAGCCCGTCTTGTAGTTGATGGTAAAACCCAATAGGTGGGTGTGGACTGTGGTGAAACTTTTAGTCCAGTGGTCAAACCTGCAACTATTAGGACAGTTCTCAGTTTGGCCCTCTCTATGTCTTGGCCTATTCACCAACTGGACGTGAAGAATGCTTTTTTGCATGAGATTTTACATGATACTGTCTATATGCATTAGCCTTTCGACTTCAGGGACCAGAGGCATCCAAATCATGTGTGTTTATTGAAAAAGTCTTTATATAGGTTTAAGCAAGCCCCGCAGGCCTGGAACAAACGGTTTATGAAATTTCAGGCGGGATGGGGATCATAATTCTTTCTACTTCTCAAGGTATAATGATAGATCGGGACCCGAAGTTTGTTTGATCACTCACTCTTCGTGTATCGTCGGGACTCCGATATGGCTTACTTGTTATTATATGTCGACGATGTCATCTTGACTGCTTCGACTATTTTTCCTCACAAGCTATAATTTCTCATCTGAGCTCGAAATTTGTAATGAAGGATTTGGGAGATTTGCATTATTTTTTGGGTATTGTAATGACACGTCATGAGGATGGTCTATTTTTGTCTCAACAAAAATATGCCGCTGAGATCATAGAACGAGCCGACATATCTTCGTGTAACTCTTGCTCCACTCAAGTCGACACTAAATCTAAGCTTGGGGCTCAATCTGACGTTCCATATGAGAATCATTCTCACTGCCGTAGTCTTGTTAGAGCTCTTCAATATTTGACGTTTATTCGGTCGGATATTTCTTATGTTGTTCAACAGTTGTGCATGTTTATGTATGCTCCTCATGTTGAACACATGAATGCCCTAAAATGAATCATTCGCTATCTACAAGGTACTCTTGAGTATGGTGTACACTTATATCCATCCTCAACTACATCTCTTATTTCTATACGGATACGGATTGGGGTGAGAGTCATGATACTCATCATTCGACATCTGAGAATTGTATATTTCTTAGAGATAATATTGTTCCTGATCGGCTAAACGTCAGTCCATATTGTCTCAATTTAGTGCAGAGGTTGGATACCATGGTGTCGTCAATGTTTGTTTCTAAAACTTATTGGCTATACAACTTGCTGCTCAAATTACATTGCCCGTTTTCCATGGCTACACTAGTGTATTGTGATAACATTAGTGTAATCTATCTTGCTAATAATCTTGTTCAGCATCAATGGACGAAATATATTGATATAGACATCCGTTTTGTTAGAGAAAATATTGTTCGGGGTCGAGTTCGAGTCTTCCATGTTCCATCCCGCCACCAAATTACGGACATATTTACTAAGAAACTTCTTCTTGTCTTGTTTGAAGATTTTCGAGACAGTCTCAACTTCCTCTCATTTCGACTGCGGGGATGTAATAGTGCATCATTATATAAATAATTGTATATGGTAGGTGTATCTATTTTCCTTAAATATAGTCATGATTAGGAATTGTATCTTGTATATATCTTGAACCACTTTGAGGGTATCAATCAAGGAATTACATTTTTACAAGAAGGATATGTTGATTCTGATTTTGTAGGAAATGTAGACATTAAAAAGTCCATCACTGGTTATATCTTCAAGCTTTATGGGACAACAATAAGTTGGAAAGTCATGTAGCAGTCAGTTGTAGTCTTATCCATTACAGAAGCTGAGTTTATTGCCATGACAGAAGCTGTGAAGGAAGTCATATGATTGAAAGACATTTTAAAGGAACTGAAAGTAAAACAAAAAAGGGTAACCATCTACTATGATAATCAAAGTGCATTACACTTGTCAAAGTATCAAATGTTCCACTAGAGATGCAAACATATAGATATCAAGTTACATTTTGTAAGAGACTTGATAGAAAAGAGAGATGTTGAAGCCAAAAAGGTTGCTTCAGAAAATAATCCCACTGATATGCTAACCAAGTCATTACCAGGAGTGAAGATGATATTCTGCAGAAGGCTAGTTAATTTGGAAAACTGGAGCAACAATGCTAAATAAAAGCATGATACAAATGACTAAGGATCAGAATCATTTTAGAGTTAAAGTGGAGAATTGTTATATAAATTAAATCAGAAATAATTCAGTGATCTAGGAATCAGAAATAAACTGAGAAGAACTGATCTAAATCAAGTCAAATCGGAGTCTGCAAAATAGAGTTCTGAATCGAATCTTGGCAGTTAAAATGATTATAACAGATTAGGGCTTGACTGCACAGTTTCGAATTTTCAAGCTAAATGTTGACGCAATTCAAAGCCGATCTTCTTGAATTAGTTTAGGGCTATTGTTTTTTTTTATATATATGAGTATATTCAGTTTTGTTTTCATACTTCAATTCAAAACCTAGAGTGAGATTACGTTTTTTAGGGTTCTTAGATTTCATACAGAAAACTCCAAATATCTGTTATACTTTATAATCGATTTTCTCTCTTGTTTTTTAGTGGATTGATCTGATTGTTCATCCGGTGGGTGTAGGCCGATGTGGTAAGACAAACCACCTTAAATCTTTGCCTGTTGATCGTCGTTCATGCACAACATTGATCCGATTCTGCATCAACTTCATTCTTGATTTTCTGTGTTTTTTTTTTTCATTTGTTGATTAAATTAGCAGCAATAATTGATTAACTCACAACAAAAACATTAATAGTTCATGTAAAGTGTTGAGTTAAAAGACTACTCCGATGTTCTTCAATTCTATTAGCTCCTTATACACATTTAATATTAATTGATGAAATATAATAAAATATAAAAAGTACTCTCCCAATTCAAAATGGACCCTTTCGGAAAAAGAAAAAAAATATGTCTTCTCATTCATTCTTAAATTTATATGAGATTGAGATGATATAAAAGAAAGAAATAGGAGAAAATTGAAATAAAGAAAGATTGCAGAATGTTGTGTGAATAAATGATTAAGAGATTAAAAAGATATATAAGATTGATATTAAAGTAACAAAATAGCCAAAACAACTTGACTAAAACCAAAATTTAATATTTAGAACGACACTTATTTTGACTCAACTAGAATAATATTTTACAATTTAGATTCCAACTTGTTCATACTAATTTTTGTTTAGATAATTAATCAGCTTAATAATTGATATGTATTTATGATTATGATGCAAATGCAAATCCAAACACCAAGATTCAAATGAAATCAAACATTAACATGGATTCCTTTGACAAATTCTATATACAATATCACAAGAAAATGCAATAACAACCAATATTATGAGCATCCAAAGAGGCTAGTATACGGTACAAGGTCCTCATCAATTACTATAAGAAGGAGTGGAAGATTAAAAATAAGCAACTCAAGTGTGATGGGTGCTACTTGAAAGAATTTCAAAAGAAAATAAAACGTACGAATAAATAGTACTCCATTTACACGAGTAATAAGAGGTTGTATATTACTAACTCAATCTATTCATGATTATTGAGCTTAAAATAATAGGTTGTATACGAATGACAAGTCAAAGAAAGATTGATGTGAGTGTTATTTTTACATCTTAAATTAAAAATGCATTCATTCATTTATGATGATTTTGTTTAACATTTTGAACTTTTGTCACTCAGAAACAAGTGCAAGAAAGAGTCGATCCAACTTAATCAGTTATATAGATGGATCATCAGAGCCTCATCACATTGACATGGATAAGTTATACTTAAAAATTGCATGTGTGCCGAAGCCACGAGTGTTCAACATGAGAAAGACGTGGGTTAAAAACATTTTCCATTACATAACTATGATGTTTTATGATTTTGAAGTCTTAAGTATCATGATTTTCAATTTAATTCTAAAATTTCAAAAAACGTATTATTTAAGTCCAATTTTGATAGAAAACTTGAATTTTCCCGGATAATGTCACATGCCCAAATTGGGGATTTCCAGTGACCTATTTGTAACGCGAAGACATGTGTCTATCAATAAAAATTTGACATGTTTTGCCATATCATTTTTAGGTGGATAGAAAGCACCAATTTGACGAAATTGGACGGATTTTTGAATTGTAAAACTAAATTAAATATTGAGATATTTATGGAATAAAATTATAAATACAACAATTGTGAAATGAAAAATGATTTTAACCTATAAAGATATATTTTAATTTGAAAACAACCGAAAATATATATCCGTGCATGTTAGTTGTCGTTTAAACTATACAAAATCTATTATTTATTTATACGTTCGTGCATGTTACTAAAGCATATAACCTTTAAAATAATAATAATATCATATCATAACATTGACATATATGGCAAAATAAAAATATATTAATACTAAAAGAGTGATCCAAATTGCTCTTTGTTTTCCAACGGAAAAGATTTCGCGTGAATATTGATAGTAATCTCCAATTAATGAACACTCGTCTAAATAGGAAAATATCCCAATGCAAAATGTGATGGCAAATTTTATCATGTGTCTATTTTAACTAACGGTCATAAAATCTCATTAATTAGTATTTTTCAAGAAATCAAATCTAGATCATAACCGCGTATTAGGATGCAGATGATTCCAAAACTCTATAGGACAGTAATTCATATATGGTAAAATATTTATGTATATATACATGGTTCTTTTAATACAAGGATCATAAATGAACAACTCAAATCTCTCTCACTCATAATCATGCCGCCTTTCTCCCTCTCAAACCATGTTCCTCTGGTGGGCCCCCACTCTCGTCCCCGTTTTCAGGCGAATCGAATCAGGGTTTATTACTATAATCAACTTCCTCGTGTTGTCACTACTGTGGATGAAGTGATGATCATTGATCTGAATAATAACCCCTCAGTTGATTTCTCCGGTGGAGGTTTCAGTGATCAAGATCCTAGTTCAGACCAGGGTTTGTCGGAGGAGATGATCCATGAATCCCTCAAAACAAGAACTTGTTTCCATGCTGCCATTAACGAGGAGGATCCCAAGATGTGTGTTGTTTGTCAAGACAATCTCTGTCAAGAAAATCAGATGATTGGGATTCTTAAATGCAGACATGAATTCCATGAATCTTGCATTAAGGAATGGTTGAGGCAAAAGAATGTTTGCCCACTTTGTAAAACCATTGCGTTATAGAGATATTGTTGCAGTTAAAGATTAAGAGTTTGTAGAAATTATTAACACAAATTTTATGGAATTCTTTTTAATTACTTGTTGATTTTCTTAGTTATATTGAAGTCAATTGTGTATATATTTTGATCTCTCAATGTTATTTCTTTGTTCTCAGCTATATCTATAATATTATGTAAAACAGGTATTGATCATCATATTTCTAAATAATCGTTTAGTCGAAACTCAGTTTCATATTCTGCACAAGAAAATTCTTCTCTACCTACTTTGATGACAACTAATTAATGTTTTCATCGTTGAACTATTGTAAGGAAATTAAATTCAAAATCTTTACAAAGTGAAAACACTTTCATTATATACATAAACGTTCATTAACTATAAATATTTTAAATGGTGCTCATTGTAATTAGAAAAAAAAAATCCATATATTGTAGAGATGTTGTTGAGTTTAATATCTAATTGACCCAGTAATTTAGGCGGTTAGGAAATTAAAGTCATTAATTTTTCGAGCCGGTAGTTTAGATCAATAACTTACAAAATTTGGTGAATTTAAGTTAATTTCACTCCGAAAGCACCAATTGAGCCAAAATTGCAATTGTTTATTCAACTTTGGGCTTTTTTTTTTTTTTTTTTTTTTTTTATTTACTTTTGGGCTCAATTAGGTGATGTGGATTAAATTCCTTATATATGGCTTTAGTTGAGTTATACTTTGACATGTGACAATCACATTTAATTTCTTTTAATATACATTAATTGCCAAAAATTATTTAAAAATAGATTAAAAATATTAAAATAAATAAAAATACATTACAGTGAAACCTTTATAAATGAATATTCTTGAAACTAGAAAAAAATATTCATTTGTCGAGATTATTTGTTTATCGAACATTCATTTATCGAGGTTTCACTATAGTTGAAGAAAATTGAGTGGTTTTTTTTTTTTTATAGAATTAAAATATATGAATTCCAAAATAATAATTTCAAAATCCTTAAATATATATATATATATATATAACTTAATTATTATATAATAAAAACTTGATTATTATTCAAGAAATCAAATCTGATTAATCTAGGTTGTTTACAACTGTTACTAGTTTACCGCTTACTATTAGGATACAGATCATTCCAAAACTCTATATGGTAAGATATGAGATATTGGTTCAATATATATAAGTACATCATTAATTGAATAACAGATAACTTAACAGATAACTCTTCCACATTCTTACTTGCCCTCTTATCCGCCGCCGCCGCCGCCCCCGCCCCAATGATTGTTTCTCCGCCGGAGACTCCCTGTTATGTGGCTCTTCTTGGCTACTTGTATTTCGATCATCATCTAATCAACTTGGGTGGCGTGTGGCATCTTCAATATGCTTTTGTCACTGTGAATGAAGCGATGGTCATTCAGAATATCCCCTATGTCCTCCTTGCCGTTGATTTCTCCGGTCTAGGTTTCAATCCAGACCGTCGATCAGCCCAGGGTTTGTCGGAGCAGGAAACAAGAAGTTGTGTTGACGAGGATGACAACGAGGAGGATCCCGAGATTTGTGTTGTTTGTCAAGACAATCTGTGTGATGAAAATCAGGCAATTAGGATACTTAAATGCAGACATGAATTCCATCAATCTTGCATCTTAAAATGGTTAAGGCGAAAGAATGTTTGCCCACTTTGCAGAGCCATTGCACCGTTGCAATCGAAGATTACAAGTTCCTAGGAAACACAAATTTTGTGGGATTCTGTGAAATATATTTTGCTCTCAATGTTATTTCTTTGTTATGATCAACTCTTTCAATGATATTACGTAAAGAATTATTCATCAAAACAATAGTTTATGAAAATTTTCTTGTTCTGTCACCGATATTGAATTTACTTTAGTTCTACAAGGTACTGATCACTTCAGCTCTATCAATTTTTTTCCCAATTTTTATCCAATTTTGATCGAAATTCTACGTGGATACTAGAATTGAAATTTATTTTAGAAATTTCGGCCTTCACATACACAAATATCAAATTTCGAGCAAAATTAAAACAAAAATGATAGAAGATAGCACGCATCAACCTAGAAGTATCAACACAGGACAAAGAAGATAGCCGATTAAAGTCTTAATTGAAGTCTTAATTCAAAATTAATTTGTTAATTCGTTAGATTTAATTATTAGTTCTTTATTTTCAGTTTTAGTAAGCATAAGAGATTTAATTATTATTAGTTTTAGTAAACATATGAGTCCTATCTCTAGTAAACATAGTAAACATAGGAGTTCTATCTCTAGTAAGCTTAGGAGTGCTATTCCTAATAGGCATAGGTGTTGAAAGATATTTATACCTTGTTTTCTCTGTCCCTTTTGTTGTGGTAGAGTTTATTTTGTGGTGGCTCAATTGTTTTACGTTCTATCATTAAAAGATTAAAATTAAAATACATAGAATTGATGGTTTCAAAAGTAAATAAACTAACCTACATTATAGGACGAAAAATTGAGATTTTCCTATATTAATATTAATATGTAAATATGTTTAGATCCAATTGCGAATCAAAATACCAAGATTTTCATCAATTCTGTTTACGATATCACAAGGAAATGCTTCTCTATCTTTGGAATGACAACTAATGTTTTCATCGATCATTAATGAAATAGTGTAAGAAAATTAATTAAAAATCATTACAGCACAAAAAACACATCCAATATTATATAAAAACTCCTCACATTTGCAAAGGAGTACATTAAACATTGTGCTCATTCTAAGTAGATAAACAATCCACAAACTTCGATAGGGATATATACAACTTTTTGCCTTTCTTTCTTTAGCTTTTATTTTTTATTTTTTTCCTAATATTAAAAAAAAAAAAAACAAAAAACAAGTTTCCTTTATTCAAAATAAAAATAAAAATTGACCCTATATATATTACATGATGGTAGCCTCCATGTGTGCATTAAGAAAACCTGCTAAGAAGAAAAGAGAGCAGAAATCAGCTACTTTAACTCCCAAAGAAACAGCCATGGGGACGAGCAACCACCTAATCGGGTTCCTCAACTTCGTCAGCTTCCTCCTCTCCGTTCCGATCATCGGCGGCGGCATATGGCTGAGCAGCCGCGCCAACAGTACTGACTGCATGCAGTTCCTGCAGTGGCCGATCATCCTGATCGGGCTGGCGGTGATGGTGGTGTCGCTGGCGGGGTTCGCCGGAGCCTGCTACCGCAACACCTTCCTCATGTACGTCTACCTGTGGGCCATGTTCTTCGTCATCGCCGCCCTCCTCGGCTTCGTCATCTTCGCCTACTCGGTGACCGAGAAGGGGTCGGGCCGGCCCGTCCTGAACCGGGTCTACCTCGACTACTCGCTGCAGGACTACTCGGGCTGGCTCGCTGAGCGGGTGTCCACGATGAGGTATTGGAGTAAGATCAGCTCTTGCATTAGAGACTCACGTGTCTGTCGGAAGCTCCATCGCTATGAAGGGCTTGCTCCCGAGTCAGCTCAGTCGTTTTACCTCAGGAAACTCACTCCGGTTCAGGTATCATGTATTAAATGATATATATATATATATATATATATATATATATATATATTTTTTTTTTTTTTTTTTTTTTTTTGGAGTTACAACTTACAACTGAAGTTGGAAAAAAGTTGAATTTGAGATCGAGATATATAGTTGACATGAGGTTAAACATACATTTTACTAAGAGTAAGATAATTTTTGTAAGATATATAACTTGTGAAAATAAGTTTTATTTGTGGTTGATGAGATTTCTTCAATTTTACAGATATTTACTGCTAACTCACGAATATATTTTATTAGTTTTAAAAAAATAAAATAAAATATTTTCAAGTAATGGTTGTCTTATATAAATTTGGTGTATTTAAATGAAATGAATATTATTTCCAATATAAATTGATTAAGAATTTTGGATAGTGAAATTGGCGTTGCAAAACTTATACGAGTGGAATTTAGGAAATAGTGAATATTAAATCTTCAGGAGAAGTTAATGAACTAATCTCTCTACTTAAGAACTTAACTCCTATTTTTTTAATAAAATTACTGCATGTTGATTAAGTAATTAAAAGAATTGTTGATCGCGATTCATGTTTTAATTTCATAATTACATATGGCAAAAGTATATTTATCAAAGAAAATCAACCAAAAGACCATAAATAGTAGGGATTTAAATAATAGGTACATTAGACTTTTAAAATTTGGAGTACAATTGTTTTAATAAAAATTTGGGATACATGGGAAGTCGTGAATTTTAGTTAGTCCAACATTCAAATGCTAGTGAGTTAAAATAGACCAAGATGAAATAACAATAATCATTTTACTAAGTAGGATTCGTAGATTCAATCTACGATAAATCCTTCTTTTAAAATTTAATAAATAAAATTTTACTACAATTTTTTTTTAAAAGATTGTCTTCCTTCTATGGGATGGAACTTTATTATCCACAGTTTGAATTTATTTTTTAAAATTAATATTTATTTTATGAGTTATAAATTATAAATTTATCTCTTATAAAATTAAAATTTAAAAATCCTTATGACTAAATAAATAAATCAAGATTTTACCGTGATTATAATTTTAAATAATTAAATTCATATTCATGAGACGAATTTATAAATATTTCGATCAAATTCCAAATAGCATGAAATACAAAATAAGATATTATATAAAAGTGATTCAAAGAGGGCCTCGTCCTCATCCAATGGTGATACATCTCTCTTGTCGTTTGATGGAGTAATAATGGCACTTTTTGTGCCACTTTACTTCTTTTGATTCCATTAAAGTAGATGTCTTTTATAATGTAAGAATCTAGACCCCCCATTGGCTATTACTTCCCCATGCAACTCACAATTAATTAATTTTAATTAATGAATTTATACATTGAATTTAACTTGAATAATTATTATACATACTTATATTACAAACATTAGAGTTTTTTATACTTATCAAATTGAAGTTTTTAATTTGTCGGCAATTTTGAAATACATGGTACCTGAATTTTCCGATTCTGGTTGTGTCCCAGCCTCGTACTAAATCTATGTTTCATTTTTTTTTTTTAATTAGTGAAATTGGGATGAACATTATTTTTGGTGACATCCCTTTTGCCTTTTACCTTAAGAATATGGACCTTTTTTATGCTTTTTTTATTGCTTGCTTCAAGCTAGGCAAAGGGTGGAAAATAACAAATTGGGGACCTTTTCTTGGCCTGTTTTGTTTTTGTTTTTTTTTTTTTTTTTATCCTTTTAATAGCTTTATTTATTCCCAGTCCACTATTATTTGCTTTTTCTCTACTGAAGTAGAAAAAAAAAAAAAAAAAAAAAAGAGCAGTTCTTTTTTCCTTTGTCAAAATCTGCAGGCTTTTCTTTCTTCCTGTCTTTACAAGCTACCAAAAGCCAAAAAGCTTATCATCTTCTTCAATATTTCATCTCCCTCTTTTTAATATTGTGCTTTTTGTATACAAAGTTAAATTCTCTTCTTCTTTAATCTTTAGATAGAAATGCCTTTATGATTGAGTTTGATTAACCTATTGTTCTATGTAAAAACGTTACTAAATAGTATATATCTTCCTTCATTGTTCGTGGTGGAAAAGAAAAGGGAAAAAAATTGAGATTCGATTTGGTATGTATGAATCTCATTTCATTTTTTTGGCTATAGTCGGGATGTTGCAAGCCACCTACATCATGTGGTTTCACCTACATCAACGAGACGTTCTGGATATCGAGCGGAGGGCTAACGGGTACAGATTTGGATTGTGCACTGTGGAGTAACGATCAAGAACAATTGTGCTACTATTGTGGGTCATGTAAGGCTGGTGTCTTAGCCAGCTTGAAGAAGAGTTGGAGGAGAGTCTCAGTTATCAACATTATCATACTCATAATTCTTGTTTTGGTCTATGTTATTGCCTTAGCTGCATTTAGGCACAACAAGGAGCTCGACAACGACGAAGCCTATGGTGAGACTCGAATGGAGAAAGCTCGCCCTAGTAGGCTCTTCTAGAACTCTCCAAATTTTCAATTTCGATAATCTATTTTCTTATTTGATGTTTTATCTTATATTTTGGATTCTTAATGCTTCTCATTTGAGACTTGTTTATATTTTGTCTTAATTAGATGACGTGTATATATAATAAGTGTGTATATATACTATATAAGTGTTTATTAAAGCTCTTTATGGATGGAAATAATGATTGCACTAATGAGACTTTCTAACTATATGTAATACAAAAGGACAAGATTTTTTTTTTCTCCATGTCTATTAAAATATATTTTCCCACCAAAATGTTATATACCCTTGTCAAGTGATTTGGCCCGACTAAAGCCCAAGATATCATGGGTGGGCTCAGAGCGGCCCACCGGCAAATGATAAAAGCGGGCTGAAATGTGGGCCAAATGGGCCAAATACTTGGGACTGGACACCAATTTCGGCTGCAATCTAAGTCCAATAATAACAAATAATATAGAGGGTCAAAACTGATTCAGAAAAAAATAATCCAAAATCTTTACAAAGTAGATAAAGAGTTTAGGAAAAGGCCGCTTCTATTGCATCTAATTTAGTGTTTCAGTTTCCAAAATTTTACCTTGTACAGATAAAGCCAAGGCTGTAATAATTGGCTCCATTTAAATTAATGGCGGGTTAAAGAGTGATACAATTAATTCTTACACATCTAGATTTACACGTATACTTGGAAGCAACAAAATGGTACAAAGGAATTCAACCAACCTTGTGGGTATATATATGTTGATATCTCCTCGGGTGCACGTTTGCATCCACGAGTCGAAAACATGATGACATCTCTAGGGTTTAGAAAGCTAAAACCTAAGCCTACCTTGTTGGAGTAGTTCAGATTCTGTCTGTTTCCTCCTCGCCTGCCGCTAGACAAGGTCGACCTAGTTTCTGCATCCAACGAGATCATGAGAAGGAACCATATGCAAGCAATGCTACATTTCTTGAACCATTATTACAATTGATGATGAGCAAGAATTGATTTGCCACATGTATTGAAAGGAAAAAAAAAAACGAATGTGAAAAATGAAGACAAGGCCTGACTGGATCCTGTCTTTACCTCGTTTAATGAAGAATCACTTTGTTTCTCTAGCTCACGCATCATATCCACAGTAAGCCCAAACCACTCATCGATCCATCCAAAACAATTCCGATGACTTTCAAGGAAAAGAGCCTTTTCACCCTGTAATCAAACCATTAAGATGTTTAGAATAAGACAAATGCATATCATATTAAGTACGAGATTAAATCCCAAAAGTCGTATGTTCTGCACTTTTGAACTCATGGCAACCACTAATATACTATTTATAGTAAGAATCTTAGATTGCTTTTTGATCGAGGGATATGAAATCTGCCCAATTCCCTCAAAATGAAAAGGGTGGATTTCAAATTCATATCACTCCAAACAACCACTAACAGATTCAGTACTCTTGGATTTCAAATCCATCAATCCAAACGGAACCTTAAATTTAATGGCTATCAAAAGTGCAATATACCGCCAGTAAAGCTTGTTCGACTCTGCTGCCAAAGCCCCAGTATGGAGCATCTACAGTCACCAACTTGTATGCCGTCATAACAGGTTCACATTGGTCCTGCATGTATGAAGGAACACCCAGTCAATTACTTGGCAAATATGTATATTAAAAAAACAGTTTTGAATAAAATGGAAAACTCGTGAAACGATGATTTCTAGAAGAAGGCCATCTTCGGACCATCTGCATTCTTCTTTATGTAGGACCATGTAAAAGCTATTGCAGAGAATTATATTTATATTGTGTTTGTTACCACTATTTTGGTGAACCAGCCTAAGGTTCAATTCGATAGTTGATTTAGCACAATCTTGTCTTAAGCCCTTCTTACAACTTTCAATTTCACGCTATGTGATCTTCTCTCATTACTTCCATGGTCTTTTATATAACTTAAATATCAAACTAAAGTACGAAAAAAAATTGCAAGGGCATATAGTTAATTGAACAATATAAGCTACAATATCGACCATCAGTTTTAATTCTATAGATTTGCATACATTTGGTCTGGAAAGTCTTAACAGACCAAAATCAATTCTTTAGTCTTTTCCTGAATTTTCTTACTAGTTAAGTTAATCTCAATCCTCTCTTTTCTTGAACACAAGCAAAAATAACTTTTCTAGTTAAGAAAGTTTAAAGATATTTAGTAAAACTAGTTTCTCTGTTTCAAGAATACTAGGAACTTTAACTGCTAGAGAATTAACAATATCTCATGAAAAATTATATTCAAAGTTTAACTGAAAGAATGGATCAGATGTTTTGTAGTTCTTACATAGCGAATCTTGTTTCCTTCTAGAATTTTTTGCCTTTGTATTCAATCAACACCCCAAATAAATTAGGAAATACCAACCTGCCATCCTTCTAATAACGAACCACGGCCAGTTTGAGCTGATTGGAACCGAGAAAAATCAATATCACTACCCCCAACGATATAGCTCCAATAATCATTTGTATATGAAGCAATATCGAGCGTCTCCACCTGCCGAATTGCTAATTGCTCTTTGGTGAGACCATGCACCTAATAATACATTATCCGAATAAAAAACAGAAGGCGTTAAATACTCCATTGGAAAAATGAACAGATTCTTGCAAAAAACGATATCACCAGATCACATTTTGTGCTTACATTTTCAGATTGACCACGGTCTGCCATGTGAACAGTTTCTATAGTAAGAATAAACCGTGTGAAATACGGGCACTGAAATATGTTAAAAACCAAACACTTGATTAGAACTTCGTCCCCATTGATCCCACCAATCATGCAATCAGCTTCAGAGCATTTACCTTGATAACTGTTTGAGTTGGGATGGAATTAGCACCAATGACCATTAAGAACGACATAAAAGCATTAGATGAGAAACTTGTTGCAAAAATAGATTTCCGATAATAATGTGAATAGAAAAGGTATAACTAACAAACCTGATTTACATCTTGGATATGCATTCCAAGCTTCTTCTTGCATCACAAGAGCATCTGATGGGGCAAATTTAGACAACCAACTAGGAGCTTTGCTGAACAGAACAAAATGAATCAATCAAAAACACTACAAACAAGAACAAAGTGCAGTGAACGATTATGATTATAACAGAAAGCTACCTCATCATCAAGCACAAACATGTAAACTAATGAATTTTGTCCTAAATAGCATGTTGCTAGAAAAATACCTTTGTAACCTATAAATCTTCAAAGTGTATTGGCCCTTTCCAATTTCATCGTCTTCGAAGGGTTTGTTCTCCAATACCTCAACCCCTTCTGCCCCTGTAGTGTTCTGTTGCTGCATTTTCATTACCATATACATCTGAGCTACTTGAAACTGCCAAGAAGGGAAACACGTTCTTTTAGTGCCAAATGGCATTACATTCATACAATACCAATCCAACATTATTATAGATATCATCCAAGAAGTGATTTGAATTACCTCTTCTAATGATAACGGCATAACAATCCGACTTTAGATCAATCCCAGTTCAGAAAAGTATGTTGGTCAAGGAAAATAATAAAAAAAAAAAAAAACTACACATCCAAAGAGAAATTCACCGGATATTCCTCAAAAATCATAGCGCAGAAATATCACAATGAAGTAAAATTTAAACACAGCCAAAAAATTCCTCAGCAAACAATGAAACAGTAAAACCTGACTTCCTTAAATGGAAACATAACTTCCATTTAGAGTAGGGGTTGATAATATGATCAAAGAAACATCAATAACCGCCATGATCAAATGCAAACACATCAAATATAAACCTAACATGAAAAAAATAAAAATCAGGAAAAAGGAAAAATGTCCAGAAAGCAATAGAGGGAGGATACAACTCTTTCATCTGAACCATTGTCGATGTCTTTAATTCTGGGCCTCTGTCCCTTTGAATTTGCAGGCTAAAAAGGCAATTCTTTTTCTTTGAAGAACAAATTGCAGGCACCGCAAATTACTATTTTAATTAAAAATCAAGAATCGAAGAGGGAAGGATTCTTGATATATGGAGGGACAAGAAGGCGAAGAAAAGACAGGATGAAAAATAAAATTATGAGAATAGAAATGCTATAAAAATCAGATATGCGAAGACGGTGGTAAGAAACGTGTCTCTTGCGCTGGCTTTCGCTTACTTTGCCTTTTTCTTAGGATGGCCAAAACCAAACAGGAAGATTTGTTCACTGTCGACGTTAAAGACGGTCCGAGTCAACCCACAACATGCGAACCGGTCCAACCTTGTCCGGTTTTTTTTAATGCTGAAGTTGAAACGAGGAGTGTCGTATCTTTAATCAAAGGACTTTGATTTTGAAGATCAAAATTTCAGCATGAATCACTAAATTGTTTTACACAAAAATTCATAGGCGACAATTGAAATAACACATATTTATAAAAAATATATTTATAATTATAAAATATATATTTATATTATAAAATACATACTTGTATATATATAAACCATATTTGAATTTTATCATATGTGAGAGGGTCTCATAAGAGACCAACTATTCTTTTAAATATTCATTTTCAATTAAAAAAAAGGTAAATTTGAAAAACTAATATTAGTTTTAATAAAAAAAATTTAGTGGAATTCATTCTTAATCATCTTTATTGATAAACTTTTATTTTAAGTTGTTAAATTTTGTTCATTTATGTCAAGATAAAGATAAATGATTTTTATGCAACTATATTCTTTCAGTACAAATTTAAGTATATATTAATACAAATTAAAGTATATAGTGATAATCATTAAGGATATAATGATATAAATAGTAATTTGATTAAAAGAAATTCAATTTCTTGATTAAAAACTAACATTTCTTTCCACAACGAGCTATTTATAATTCCATCAATTTTTTTAGTACACTTATTAAAAAATATTTAAAAAGGTTAAATATGATTGAGCTATAATAAAACATTTGGGTTGCATAAATAGAATAGAGGGTCACTAGTGTGTGTATATATGTTTGTATGACATGGGCTTACGGGCCTTTCCCCAATATAGGCCCAATTCTGGATAAATATTAAAGAGGCCCAATGAAATACTAGTAATTAGTACAGTTAAAAGGACTTCAGATCACTTGCTCTAAGAAAGAAAAGGACTTCATTAAACTTTTATTTTAATGACTTTAGGAAACTACTTGGTAAAAGGAATTTCGGGTGACAAAATAAATTTGTAAAAGATTAATAGACATAATAATTAATGTATGATCATTAAATTCAGAAACTCCAAACAATTCTTTTGGTTAAATTATTGAAATTTTAAATATTGTGGGGTTATCTGCACCACAAATTTCTAAATACATCTCGTTCTTATGAAATGTATATGAGTGGGACTATTAAACCACTATTTGTATATATGAAAGTTGGATAGAAATTTAGGGATGCAAATTGGCCTAACCATTATAAATACAGTACTATAAATATATATATATATATATATATATATATATATATATATATATATATAATCTTTCAAAAATATACTATATGAATTATTAAATAACTAATTAAAATTTCAATTGATTAGTTTGTTTTGTGTGATGTTTAAATGGCCTTTAGCCAATGAATAAAAGAATGAAGAAAAGAAGAAAATAATACTCCCCCTCTGCATCCTCTTCCTAAGAAAAGAGTTATTTTATAAATTAAAAAAGAAAAAGGAAAAACAATTTATGTTCAGTCAACTGAAAGAAGGTAAAATTTCTTATATATAAGTTATCAATATTCACTTTTGCTCACTCATATGTCAAGAAAATATAACTAGTATTCTTTCCTTTTTGTCATAAATGAATTATAAAAAAATACAATAAAAAAATTAAATCGAACTTTTGAAATGTCGAAATATCAGTTATATATAAGAAAGTGAGATGCCATTCATACCTCCAAACCAAACTTAATTGCTATTGAAATTTATATTACCTTTTCAACATAAAATAATTAAGTGGAATGATGGGATTAGTTGTTTGGTAGTTTTAAATTTAGTGTTTATATTAAAGAATATGACTTAATTGCATGCATGAAATATTATATTAGAGTGACATGAATACAAATATACTAGTATAATGGTGGTCAAACAAAACCTAACTCAACTAGCCATCAAGACTTTGGACAGATAAGGAAGTATAGTAGTACATACTTTAGCCACTGATGTTTCAAAATAATTGACATAAGCTGTCTGCAAAATATTCAACAATATGCTCACAAAATAATTCATCATTTCATACCTTAAAAAAAAAAAAATTAAAAAGTTGCTTATCTTTCTAATTACATATGAAAAGTAAGGGCAGGATGAAATTAATGAAGTAATTGGTGGTTTCATACTAAACTATAATGTTTACTACATTCTGATGATGATCATCTACAACCATGATTGTAATTAGAGGCATTATTACGATATAATTCTTGCAATCAACACTTGATCACTAACATACAATATATCCTGTATGATTCAAAGGGTATTGTTTATATAATTTATTATATATATTTTTCACTAACAAAAAGACAAATGAAGTAATGCATGCATGATTTAAACATTTCTAGGACTTTCATTTTTGGTATTATATAAATTAGTTTACATCTAATACTTTTGGAACTGAATATATGTGATATAATTAACTAGAATTGTCTATACAACTTTTATATATTACATATCATTAATTTTGTCAAAACTTTAAAATAATATACCTACATTTTTAATAATATCAATATTTTCAATACTAACTTGACAATAGTATAGTGGAAATAGATAGATGAGAGAGCGTGATATATACACGACTTTCTTAATTTTATTTTTAATTTTTAAAATCTCCTCAATGATGGATGTGGTGGGGTGGAAGCTGTAATATTGCTAGTTGTCTCCATGGGACATATATGTCGACAATATATTTTTATTTTTCTAGAGAAAATGTTGAAATATATGAAGAAAAAAATAAAAAAAGGGTTAATCGAATTTCTATGTTGCACTAAAAACCGTGTGGACCAATTGTTGCAAGAATCTTGCTCACTCTATGTGGATTGCTACAACCTACAAACAACCATACCCCAATATCTATAGTGCTTGCCTACTATCACTACATGACAATTTTTAGTATAATTATTCATCTTCCTATATAATTTTCTACTAGATATGTATATGTTAATATCGAGATTATTGGATTTCATAAATTAACGAGTGTTAATCGAGGTGATATTCCAAAGTTATTTCTAGTAATTGTATCATGTATAGTCATTGTACATGCATGAACATAAATTATTTGATGAGATCTAGCTAGACACAATTGTACATATATATTATATGTTGTTATTTAATTAATTGTACTTATGATATAGATGATATCTCAAGTCTTCAACGTGGCTATATTTGATGTGTTACGGGCACTCATCGTGTCCCAATCATGGATTCATTATAAATCATGGAGGCCACAATAATATATAATTAATGTGAATTGAAATTTAAGAAGTAATATTATTTAATTCTTCCACGTGTCATTAATTAGCTCATTCAGCACTATCATGTTAAGTAGTGTATTACACTTGACATGTAGGTTATGATATTTGATATATCGATATTTTATTTTGTTAGTATTTTTATTTTCGTTGGTTAGATCATTTTTGGTGTTCAAACTTAATTTGTTACCTAATTGTATGGAAACTTGATTTTAAGAATGCAGAAAGGTGCTCTGTTATTCTCATTGAAACTTGTTAAGCGTTTATCGATCAAGTTGTTCACAATTTTATTAGGGTTATTCAGTTATATGCGAGTCCTAATTTATTATTAGATTAAACTCTTGAAGTTTGCATTGGAGTTTGTCGACAGTTTTTATTCATGTCTTTGGTATTTATGAAAATTTTCTATATATACACTCTACTTAATCTTTGAGATTCAATCACTATGTACATAAGTGATTTTATATATAACATTAATAAATATAATTAAGTGTGGTGTGTATATAATTATAATTAGCAAACTGAATCTTCTATTTCATTTTATTATTTTATTTATTATTTTTAATTCACGGTTATACGTGATTTCTCTCTCTCCATTAATGTTAAGTATTAATTACTTAGGGTATAATTAATTGGACATGCATTCTACCGTACATGGGTATGCATTAATTATGGTTTACATCTTAGGTTATGTTAAATTTTATAGGATTTGTGTTTTTTTGTCAATAATATTTGGCCCCACACTTTAACTTGCGACTATTTATAATGCAATGTACTCTGTGGTGGGGGTTTAAACCTAAAAGTCGAATATATTTTTATCTAAAATATTTCAGTATGAAATGATCGATACATATGTTCCACTTTGTTTATATTCCTTTCATCTCATTTATATAATCCGGTAATTAATATGTATAGGGGCGGAGCTAGATAAATTATCTTAGGGGTTTGTTGGCTTTGGGGACTAAATTACTATAAATTGGGTAATTTAGCACTTAAAATAAAAAAAAATCAAAAAAATATACATAGAAATTTTTATTCCTCACAAAGTTTAAGAAGGCTCCGCCCCTAAATATGTATCAATATTTGATATCGTTTTTTACATTCAGTAATACAAACAATCATATGGTGAACGCATTACATTTAATCGGTACAATGATAAACACAATACTCATTAAATTAGGGTCTTGATTGTTGAAGTTGATTAAATTAGCAAAACTTGAGTGGACTATAACATTTGAGACAAGAATATATATGTTTATGTGTTTTATATGTACATTGCGCTCCAATACTATGCAGAATTTGATGGTACATAAAAGTCAGAAAAACAGTCAAATATTAATTTAATTTTCTTTAAACAAATTAGTAATCACTTAAATGTTAAAATTTGATTTAATGAAGACGGTAGTTATGAGTCATATATTGCATGATTCCAATTGGCTGCAAATGTGTCCCCATTTCAAAGTTTCATTCCAAAACGTACGAAGCCACAACTGGACAACATAAACCTATGTGGTCACGGTATGTGAAAATGTAAATGGTCACAATTTATAGATAAATTAAAATTAAAATTAAAATTGAGACACAGATTTCAAATAAATCTTGTATTTAGAGGATTAAATCTTGGACCAATTTAATTGCGGCGTAATTCCCACTCCTTCGCGGCATCATTTTCTTTTTCTCTCTATAATTTACCATTAATAAAAACATCTTCTAGAAACCCACGTTAAAGTTTCCAGAAGCTTAAAGTAATTCAGTTTAAATGTGTTTTATGTAAGAAAAAAATAAATCTCAGAACATATATAATTGAATGTCAGATAAGATCTGATTGGAATTAATCAAATTGAATGTTGTGAGTTTGAATTCTGAGCTATTCACATGCATGCCCTGATTTACATACATTCCCTCATGAATTATTCATCTATATATCCTGTGATTTATATGATAACTTGAAAATGGATTAATTATTTAAAAATGAGAAATTATACGTTTTTATTTAAGCAGGTCCACACGCAACTGGGTGTCAAGATACAAGTCAAACTACTTCCAATTGATCAAAGACATGACGGGAGAATTTCTTTGTATAAGTTAGAAATTTGTGACATTCATTTAGACTTAGGTACAGTATATAGAATATACATATATAGAATAGTCAAGAAATAAATTATTACCTCCAAAATGGAATATGTTATACAATAGCTGTCCTTTTATTTTTACTGATATGTATGTACTCGCCAAAGTTAATTTATTCCAACAACAAATTTATAAAGAAAACACACATTTTACGGCCCTTATATTTTTATAATTTTATTTTCTTTTGCACTTTAGTTTTGTGAATTTAATACCAAAAAAAAAAAGGTCATGAGGCAAATGTTATAAAAAAAAAAGCACATGAATGAGGACAATTAATTATGCATTTGCTTAAATTTGGCAATCAAAAAATTTGTAAAAATATCATATCATGTAGGCTATGGATAAATATTATCTCGTGTTGTCCACTAGTCAATTAATAGCACGATATTTCAACAATTATTTATCTATAGGTTATAAATTAATTGTCATATTTTTCTTTAAAAAAATTCAACTATATTGTAACATACGCACTTAGGGACGGTTATACATATAGAGGATCTTGTTTGGTTATACATGGGGTTAAGGCCTTTATAAATATAAATTTGTTTGGGAATATATTTGTAATTTAATACTACTTAAGTGATATTAGACTATTCAATGAATAATGATATAGTAAAATACATGGAAAAATAATGAAAATTGTATTAGTAAATGAAACAACGTCAATACAAAAAATTAAAAATATGGAGAACAGAAGGGAATTAATGTTATGATATAGTTGTACAGTTTATAAATATTGTTAGTGTTACGATGTAGCTGAATTAATGGTCTATACACTAAATATTTCTAGACAACATGCAATATGTGTTATTGTATTTAAATGATGATAATGATTTTATTTTTCTTCCGAAAATCAGCAAGTATTTATTTTTACTTATTATTAGTTGGACTCGTGTCAAATATTTGGTCCTTCACTGCATGCATGAACTCATGAAATGATGAATTGCTATATATTGGAACTGTAATATTGGAAATCTAAAGCAAATCAAATAATTTGTCAAAACTAATATTATATCCCGAATCAGTGATGGAACCAGATCATAAATTGAGTGGTTAATAATAATAATAATAATAATAATAATAATAATAATAATAATAATAATAATAATAGTGTATGTTATTAATAGTAACAACACAAATTTGACGAATTGTATTGTATTTTATTAATAGTGTATGTTAGTGCATATATAAATGTAATAAAAATTGTATTTAATGTATAGCGATAAAATAAAACTAATACTAAAGAAAACAACAATATTTAATTTTCTCTAGCTTATATAGATGGTTGTATGACTCTATGTTGTAGATATATTATGATTTAATTAAGGTTTTAGAATGTTACTATAATTTTAATTTGCTTGGATAGTTCAATCACATGTTCATTAATGATCAAACGTTTGAAAAGTATTATATATTTTAGATTGTAAATATTGCTTGGGTAGTCAATGTTTTAGGTCATCCATTTGATCTTATTAGATCAAAAATGAATATCATCCAAGCTATAGGGCACCAACCTAATTCATGTGCTTAAGTGAAGTGTAGCACTCGTTATAAGAGATAGTAATTGCTTTATCAATTAGAGATGATATGATTGAGTTAGGTAACGATGTTAGTAATTAATTATATTTTACATTATTAATTAAATAAAATTAAAATAGTAACTATGTAGTAGATATCAATCCACCACTTAAATCCTTCTAATTTTGGCTCTAAAAAGAAAATTGCGTCCCATCCAATAGTGACAAAGTTAACCATACATTCTGTAAGTTGAAAAGTAGGTTGTTACAGGTTGAATTTTGGTACCTTGACTTTAGACTTGATAAATCTTTCTAGTACTATTAGTTCTACTTGGGTCCAAAAGAGTTGGAGAAGTTTTAGTCTTATGTAGAAAATACCCATTTATTATATATATATATATATACATATATATATATAAATGTAGGATCTTAAGTTTGTATACGTCTCTAGAAAAATTGGACGAAATTGAATCAAGAGAGAGAGAGAGTATAAAATTCTTTCTCATGGGTAGAAAAGTTTGTGGAAAAAGTGGAGGCTTATATATTCATGTGTATTATACATCAATTTGGTTCTAATTTCCACCTTTCTTTTGAAAAGTAATCTTTAATTAGTATTTAAAAAAAAAATTAAGTCAGTCAAATTTGTAACTTGTATTGATTGGTGGTACATATATATATAAATTACGCCAAAGAGACTATTAAAAAAAGATATTATTAGGATATCAAGACTTTTGCATTCACATTTGGTGCTTTCTAACACATCCCATCAAGTTTTGCAATTCCAAATTCTTCATTTCAATTCAGTGTATATATATTATAAAAATAATTTGCATATCAAATTAATACACGGTGGGTGTATCTCTAAATATAAACATAAAACATATAGAGAATCTAATCCAGCACTTTATATATTATCCTTACTTCCCAATTAAATAGAACATTAATCTTTAATTTCACACAACTTTAACTAAAAAGAGAGAATATAATTAGACATACAAATGTTGAAGATTTATATGAAGCATGTAAAAAATCATTCTAAGTCAAACCAATACATAAATTTTCTTTTCAAGTAAAACGACTCATCCCTGCGCGCCATTGGCCATGGCTCTATATATTCTCACCTTAAACACCATTAATTTTACTACAACAACAAAAGAAAAACACAGTTCCATCTTCATCTCTCTCTCTCTCTCTCTCTCTAGATCTCTCTCTCTCTAGAGGTGGAGGTAGTGATGATGAATATGGAGGGCAGTCATGAGACAAGTGGAAGAAGAGCAAGTTCATCATCACCGTCTTCAATATCGTCATCAAGAATATTATCTCCTGATCCTCAATCTCAGCAAGTAGTGATCATAAGCCCTTGTGCAGCCTGCAAGATATTAAGAAGGCGATGCGTCGAAAAATGTGTGTTGGCGCCATATTTCCCTCCTCATGATCCACTCAAGTTCACCACTGCTCATCGTGTCTTTGGTGCCAGCAATATTATCAAGTTCTTGCAGGTAAATTCTACTGTATGTATTTAATCAATCTAAGAATTAATAAAATCAACTTTGTTAATACAAATACAGACATATTGAAGAGTAATTGAAATATGTTACTTTATTAAGTATTAGCAATGCAAATACAGCATTATATTAATTAGTTTCGTATCACAAATCAATGTCCCACTATAAGATAAAATAATACTCTATAATCATGCAGTAGTAGTGTCTGCACTTTTTTATTTTTTTTTCTTTAAACAAAAGAGTTTTCACATGACCGGTACTTAAAAAAAAAAAAAGCTGGGATATTATTTGCAATTTTAGAACATAAAGTTTTTAGGATTCTTCAATTTAGTACACTAATTTATCGAGCTTTTAAAAAAAGACCACTATTTTTTTAATTTTCACAAATTGTGGACAAATTTGCCAAAAGCCCATATTTCGAGTTAATTTCACATGTGGAGTGCACAAGTCTTTTTTGATTTTGCGCTTTTCAAAAATTTCATTCGATTCTCACTGAACTCAAGCTTGAATTGTGATGGCTTAAACTCTTACACATCTTAAATTTTTCGATCAACATAGTACTAAAAAAGTCAAATCTAAATGAATTTAAGTCAATAAATTAATCTTGTTGTAATTAATTTCTTGAATGATATATAGGAGCTTCCTGAGGAACAAAGAGGTGATGCAGTGAGCAGTATGGTGTATGAGGCAAATGCAAGGCTAAGAGAGCCAGTGTATGGATGTGCAGGTGCTATTTGCCAACTTCAAAAGCAAGTCAATGATCTTCAAGAACAACTAGCTAAAGCACAAGCCCAAATTGTCAACCTCCAATGCCAAAATGCTAATCTCATGGCCTTAATTTGCATGGAAATGTCACAATCTTCTCCAACTATTTCCCAAAACGATCAACATTCTTTCGAATACAACGTGTCATTCATGGACGACACCAATTTGGGGTTCTTATGCGAGCAATCCCTTTGGGCGTGACTTGATTGTCGTGTTCTTTATAGAAAACGACGATCAGGGTTTCGAATTTTATTATTTGATCTCCAAAGTAGGAGACATTATAAATTTTATATGTTAGGTATGGGAAAGGGAGGGCTATTTAGGGAAGTATTGAATAAAGCTAATTATAGATCATAGTACTATAAAGTAAAGTAGTTGTTGGGTGCGTAGTTTTAGTGGTTAGATTGATTAATTACTAATGATTATATATGTTGACGAGTCTTCTAATTTCCTCTATTGTAATCTTTTTATTAGTATGATCATTTCAAAGGAGATATATATGTCTTTTTCCAAGTCCCATCTCTTGCCTTTTGTTCAACTTTCTGGTTACCTAATGTTTTTACTCATAATTCAAACTCTTATTTTTTTAAAGTTAAAATTAATCTTGAGATATGGAAAAACTGCATCCAATGTCCTCTATTTTCTATCGTATAGCATTCAGTGACTTATCGTGAATATGAGTCAAATAAATACGAATTTAAAGTACAAAATGAAATAGAAAATTAAAATCAAGAAAAATATAAGATTTAGATTTTGATATATTGGGCGAATGTCGGTTCAGTCAACTCTCTCTCTCTCTCTCTTATTTGTTTTGCTTTTAATTACATATCCTAATTAAATATGTTGTCCACTTTTATATATATATAGAGGAAATATTTATTTATTTAGCTCACTTACTTTAATATCACATTCAATTAATATTTTAGTCTTGAAAATATAGAAATAATGTTAAATATGATTAAGTAAGAATTTTACTAACTTAATAAGCTCGAACTTTAAGACTATTCTAATACACATACTGGGGCTTGTATGCAACTGAATGTAAATCTTAATTTTTCTTTGAAAATATTCGATACAACAAGAATTGATTATTTGGAATGAAATTTTTATGATGATAAATATTATCGTGAAAAGTTTATTTTTTACAATAAGTCAGTGAAAAATGATGATATAAATTAACAAATTATTAATTATGATAAAATGATATTGTTTTTAATGTATTGGCGTTGACAATAACATTGTAAAAAAAAAAAATTATTTATGAAAAAAATTTCATTTAACTATATAATGTTGAAAAATATTTTTACAACAACTATCAATTTCTTCCTAACAACATTTTGTTGTCACTAATAAATTTTTTTGTTGTAGCGTTGATTGCTTACAAATTAGTGATTTGGATCACGTGTTAAATTTTGATGATTCATCTATATATATATATATTTTTTAATATGCATTATATATTAATTAGTAAGATAATATATATACAGGATGCACGATAGTTATAGTTATTTTGATAGTTATCGTTATTTTGAAGTATTGCATGACACTCGCATCTAAACAATAGATTGACAAATTAGTGTTACAATTCAAGAATTTTTTTTTTTTCGAGAACTATGTAGGAGTTGTTAAAGTTGATAATTGTCATAATTATGCATGATTAATATTCATGATGATGTAACCTACCCTATTATATGGTACATATAATCTTGCAAATAGTATATAAGATCACCAATGTTCTCAATGGCCCAAAGAAAGATTAATTTTAATAAAAACAAATGACATGTTGGTTTTATTAATTATTCATTATGAATCTAAAAATGTTGCCGACAAAATATCCGCAGTACTTGTAGTTATAAGAAGTAACGTCACTAGTGTGTATATATAATTATTTATATATTTGAGGTATATATTGATCGTCTGAACAGCGAGGTTGTGTGTGGTGTTACTATGACTCATATTTTATTTTTGTAATTAGTAAGCTTATTAACTTGAGAGATGTATTTATCATCAGCAAGCTATTTATAAATAGGTATTTATGTTGTTAAAAATATAAAATGATGTATTTTATATAAATTTGAATAAATACTCAAACTTAAATCTCAAATGGAATATCATAATTATCAATATATTTGGGAAAATAATTAATTTATAGTTTAGTTGAATCCAATTAGTAGCTTATATATATAACTTTAAATAGCTAATTGCTACCATGTAAATGAGAAAATGTTCCTAAATGACTCGGATTTTTTGATTTAATAATATCCTGATATCATTACTAAATTAATTGTACCTAACAAGGAAATAAAAGTTAATTAGTTTTGTTCATAAGTCAAACTCATTCTTATAATATTTAAAATGATTTACATATCTAATTTGACATCTATCTTTATCTTCAACTTGTGCCTCACCTTTTTCCATGAATAAATTAGGGTCAAACTGGAAATTAAGATTTATTTGCACATGCTTTTAAGAAAATAAATGCCATTTAAGGATAAGAATTCTTTAATGCTCGTGATTTGTTGACGTTTAAGATCATTCTATTCTAAAATTTATCTATTCCCCTTCACTTTAAATTGTATATATCACGTATAACTCAGGGACAAAATATTTTAAAGTTAGACATTCAACTATAAATAAAATACAAAAAATGTAAGGACCAACATTGTTGATTGGATTTACTCAAATGCCCACCGTGGACAATTCATAATATGTCCACCGATGATGTGCAATCATCTGATCCCCTTATTATATGGAAAATAAAATTAATAGATGCTCTGAATTTTTGGCATATCAACCATGGACACATTACGGTGGGTAGGTGAACAGAATTGCATTGTTCAGTATATAGGAGTATATCATAGAAAAGGTTAGGAATAGATTATCTAAATTTTGATGAGATAAAACATGTTTATAATAGGATTTCAGAATACCATATTTTCTCACAATGATTAAGTGAAATTTAAATAGTGTTGCTAAAAACATGTCTGAAGAAGAAAAATAAATTGAAAGTAAAATGAAGAAAATAAAGAATACAACAAGAATAACAAATTTCTGTAATCTAGAGGTTACTGCAAAAGTCAAGTTCAATTACAACATAATAAATGACAGTTTAGCTAGTATGAAGTATGAGGATGTTATAACATCAAAATCAAGTTTCTTCACAGCAAGAGTATTACTGGTAGAGACAAACTGCAATACTAGGAATAAGAGCCAATCAAATAAAGATACATGTCCAGCACGCTGCAGTCTACACAAACAAGGAAGAGCAATCTCAAAGCTAAAGTCCAAACAGCATTAAATGAAAGTTCTGTTAGAAGGATCACATATTAAATGCTTAGTTTTATCTCTTTTCAACAAGCAGAACTCTTTCACTATAAATAGAGGAAGAGTGCAGTTGGAACAATTACTGTAATTCTCAAGATTTGAATCTAAACAAGAAAAGACTCTCCAAGTTCTAAGCATTGAAAGTTCAAAATTCGGTCACTTACCCTCAAGATTAAGTCTAAGTTATCAACCTCATTTTTAAAAATCAAAAGAATTGCTCAACACCAGTTGACAACATTTTTTATATACTTCAATCTTTATACTGTGTTGAGATTGTTTTATAAGTATTTAGTAAAAGGACCGAGGGTTCCTACTAAATGTTTTTCATTTCGTGTAAAGGTGAAAATCCTGAGTGGGTTGTGCGATCCTATATGGGTCTTGGTTGAAAATAGCCTAAACAACCTATGTGGAAGCTTAACTACTGTCTTGTTAGGGTTGAGAGTTTGTAATAGTTAAGTTATGTAAAACAAACTTTATCTTAATAAAATTTCTCCTGTGTAAAAGAATAGAGTGGACGTAGAGGAATTAATCCACTCTCGAACCACTATAAATCTGTTGTTATCTGCTTATTATTTTTATTTATATATATTATAAATCATCATACATACAACATTAAACCTTTGCTAAAAATTCATAAGACATATTTCAAAAAAAATCTTTTATTCTGCTACATCAAAATCATTTCACTGTGCATACAACAACGCTATGCAGTACTATATCCTGTCAACCTATTTACAGTATAATAAGTTTTCTAACTTATTGCAAGTAGTAAAAGACTTGACATTCTTTGAAGTGAAAAAATTTGAAAATTTAAAAAATTATTTATTCACTCATCCTCTAAATTTTTTATCACTTGGGACCCAATAGAAGATGCAATGAAAGTATAAATATATTTTTTCCTTCTCTTAAAAATGTAAGAATCAGGTGCTCCTCACGTGCTGTCGGCAGCCGATTTGTTACGAATAATTTTTCTTTTCATTAATTTTTAGTGTTGAGAAAAAAATGATCTATCATGACAAATTATATAAGTATGAATGTAATGAATGCAAAAGAAGTATGTAATAGTTGACTGTTTATCATATGCTGAATTCGAAGATACTATAGTTTGTATAATTCATACTAGGAATTTACCTTGAGGGTTTACTTATGGTAAAAATAAAAAATTAAAAAATAAAAATAAAAAAATAAAAAATATATATATATATATATGACTGTTCATGTAATTCAAGAGATAGAAATCTAATCAAAATTGTTTGAAAAAAAGTTTGTATCGGAGATAAAACGATTGTATTCTCGCATATGAGCATTTTATTAAGGCCTATTATACTTTTTATTTGAATTAATTTTGTTTCTCAAAGTTTGGATTTTGTTTATCCGTTTTATGTTCGTAAAATAAGGTTCAACTATGTACAAAAAAATAGCTCGTAAATAAATAAAGTGAATTGAATTACCTATTTGACTTCTTTCCATTTATGTATTAATTTATGTTAGTAAATACTCATACAAAATAGATCTCCATTCTAATTTTTAAAGGATATTCATGTTCTATGATGTTCATTATCCTACATATATATTAGATAACGTCATCAATATATATATATATATATATATATATATATATAATATGATCAGTAGTTATTATCGAATAAATTATATATGTAGATAAAAATTTATATTAAGAAAGTGTGGAGATAATTCTACAAGAAAATGGTAGTCCAACAAAGAAATTTAACTCTATGGAACTATAATTCATCTCAAATATTGTACATGTCAATTGTGTTATATATGGGTATGAAAATTAACTAACCAATTTTCCTGTTTGTAATTGAATTATTTTGATTTTAAAAAGAATCATGGACTCATCACATGATATGGATATGTAAAGTAAATATGAACATGACTAATATATTTGAATAATATTAATTACATAAATTCAATCTAATTATACAAAATAACTGTTTACAATTGATTCCTTAAAAGGCTATTAATTAATTAATGATAATGATGATGATATTGACTGTAATTGAAGAACACATCATGTCTGGATGCATAATTATTATGTAACCTACACACATGATTGCCTCCAAATAATTAATCATTCCAAATTAGATCATAAAAATAAATTAAGGGCCCAAATAGAATGCTTCTTCTTCATTAACTCTATCATCTCTTTCAAATCATGGAAAATAAAAATAAAAAAAAACACAATGAACACATTATTATAAGCTATAAACATTTGAAATTAAATTAAATTATTTGCTAACTTGAGTGTGCAAATTAATATCGGACAATAATGACGAATGGTTTTATATAAATATATTCAACCTATGCAAAATTAACTTCAATTAGTCTATTTACATGCATGCAAAATTAGAAGGCCCCTTGTAGGCTGCTATGCCCTTTCTACATCAAAATTACAAAAACTCATATAAAACGTTTAAATTCATATATCGATTGCAAAATTCATATAAAACGTTTAAATTCATATGTGGATTGCGATTTATGAGTTATAAATTGACCAATTTCACGAAATTTGATTCGTAAAAGTCTCACAAGAATCCTACACTACACATGTTTAAACTGTTGAGACCTCATTTAAAATAATATTTAATGCAACACACATAAAATTAGAATCTGTGTTTTTACATATGTGATGAAACTTATTATATAATAAAAAAAGTGATAAATATTATTATATAATATGTCATCTAAAATCAAAGCTAATGTAATGATACACCATATAAAGTGTTTAATCAAATAAAAAGGAATCACCCTTAATTACTTTTTCTTGTTCTTTTTTCATTTGCAAGCAAATTAATTAAAGTGCAAAGTTGTTAATGTAAAGTTGGGCAAAGCCCAAAGTTATTGTTTGACCTGCAAACAAATGTTGTTGCTTTTCCATTGTGTACAGAGATATCACATATATATTGGTATGTTTGCTCTGTTTTATGAGACAAATTTTCAAAGATTTTTTAAATTTATTGCAGCCTATGCTTCTCTTAATTATGTCTATAGATAATTAAATCGGCTCACTTAAATTTTAAATCGATTTGGCTACTTTTCCCCTCATCAATTTATAACTACGAAATTGTTTTCAATGAGTTTTTGATGATAATAATTTATATAATAGTTGTGATTTTGTGACATCAAGTTTATTCTCCCTTCCGATTTAGTTTGCAAAAAGTATGAATAATTATTTTGAAATTTCTTTTTTTTTCTTTTTCGAAAATTGAGCACGATTTGAATAGACAACTCTAAAGAAGTTAACAACCATAATCATCAACCAAAGTTTACTTTACTCGGATGGCCTGTCACCAATCTTTGTCTTCAAATCACAATCGTTTAATAGTTTAAATCACTCTTTAATTTTTATTTTTATTTTGAATTAACATGCACATACTTTTAGATGTTTAGGTTGAGGTGCATATTAGCCCTAATCATTTTAAAAATATTCTCCTACCAACCATGAGCGAGTGTGTATATTATAATATATATATATATATATATATATATATATATATATATGAATAGGATATTATCAGTACAAATCCTAAAAAATAAATCAACTATCAATGCTAATATGAAAAATAAAATTTCTTAATTTACGTCTTCTCTTTCACATGAGATGACATGTCAAATGACTCTGATGTGTCAATTAAAAGATATCATATGAGATGATGTGTTAATTAAAAGATAAAAATATTCTACGTAGTTACACAATTACTATATATTTTTAAAGTAAAAAATATATATATTTACTGAGTTACACAATCACTATATTGCTTAGGGATAATTTTATTTTCTAATTTGTACTATACAAGTTTTTTTTATTTTACATTCTATTATTATTTTTCTCCAATCACAACTTATACTACACGTTTTGTTTACTTTTGCAACCTTCGGCCAACATTTTTTGGAGAGAATGGCCCAACTGATTTTCGCGTGCCTTTTCTTGCTGGAAAATGTTGGTCTGAGATTGCAAAAATAAACAAAGTGTGCGGTATAGGTTGTAACTGGGAGAAAAAATAGTTTAGAATGCAAAATTATAAAACTTGTGTAATATAGGTTGGAAAATGAATCAACCATATTACTTATTAATATTTTCTTTTAATATAATTAACTATATATATATATATATAGTTAATAAAATAGAATTTGAGAATCAGTTAAATTTTGTTTCATAATGAATCTTTCAATATAAATAATCAAAAGTTTATGAAATATAATATAAATGGATGTGAAAATTAAGAAAGCTGAAAAATTTATCCATAAAAAGAAGATTAAGGAGAATTGGCAACTCAATTTGAAAAATATCAGTTAGCATTAAGAGATTAGATTACTACACATGCGATAAGTATTCATAAAAAGATTTCTCTAAAAATAAACATGTGGAAAATGAACCTATCAAATTATAGGCGGGTTGGTTAAAATTTTACATATAAGTTGAATTTAATAATAAAAATATATAAATTTTAATATATAAGTTGCGTTTAATAATAAACAATTATATAATTCATGAAATATAGTAGATTTATTGTGGCCACCAATTCTATTGGAACTGTAATTAAAGAAATTCAAACATTGTAGGTGTATTTTAAAATCAAAGTTCACTCAAAATAGTAAGAAAGTATTGAAAAATAATATTATTATATTGTCCATACATAAAAAATAAAATTAAAAACCGCTGAATAGATTGTATTGATTTATGTTTGATGTTTAATTCACTAATTGACATTTTAACATATATACTGTATATTTGTAAAACATTTAATCATAATTCATCCTTATTTAGTTTTTATAGATTTGTAGTGATATTAATTAATATTTGTTATAAAAAATTAATAATAATAAGCTGTTCGTTAGCATTAATTGTAATAAATCTGAATTAATAATGATGAATGGCATCGTTTCCAAAAATTATTTATAGATTTTAAAATAAAAATTTGTTTTACAATTAATTTCGAAATATAAAGAGCAATAGTAAGCCCAGTAACGGTACTCAAATGGGCCCAAGTTGTAGAAGACATAAAGCGCTGAAGTATTGAAACTTGGCGCTTCTTCGGTATCACTTCCCATGGCGTCTCTTGACTCCGACGATATCGACGACCTCCAATTGATCGCCGCCGAGCAACGCCACGAGCTCATGGCTGCCAACGTCCTCGATTCCGACCTCGACTTGGCCTTCGACCTTCAGCTCCAAGAAGCAATCACCGCCTCTCTTGCCCTTCATTCTCAACCCTCCACCTCCGACGCCGCCGCTGTCGTCACCCAACCCCATCCAAAAGATGAGGTCTCTAAATTCACCCTCCTCTCCGACGAACTCCTCAGACTCGAGCAGGAGCTTAAAGACCAGGCCGTTTGCGAGAGCGAATTCAAGAAATTGAAAAATGATCTCCATCGTCGGCTCCATGATCATCGGGTGGCGCTCGAAATTTCGAGAATGCCGGAGGAGGAGTGGGAGGATTTGGGGGATCATTTTGAGCGTCCGTTTGGGGAAGGTACTTCGAAAGGGGTTAATGGTGAGATTTTTAGGGTTTATTTTAAGGGTTTGGTGGAGGAGCAGTTCCCTAAGGGAATTCTTGTGGGAGGAATTGGCGTCGCGGTATGCGACTCGAGGGATGATTTGTTGTTTGAATTGCGAAAGCCATTGGTGGTTAATGGGAAGAACCGCCGCATTGCAGAATTGTCGGCTTTAATCGAGGGTCTTAAAGCTGCATTGGAGCTTGAATTGGATAGGGTTGTTTTTTATTGCGATTACTACACAATTTTTAAATATGTGAGTTTCGTTTTCCCTTTTACTTTTGAGCTTTAAATCAAAGTTTTGACTGCTCTTATTATGTATATGCTTTTGGGAGTTTGCTTCTTTCATGGATGGTTAATGTTTGGTGTTCAGTTTTTAGCTAGATGAAGTGATTTATCATCCTGATGTCTTGTTGTTTTTGTGTGTCATTTTTCCATCAAAATGGATATTCAATTGGTGGAGAACTACAAAAATTACAAGCATTTGTCCTTTTGACTGTATTCTGGTGTTGAATAGTGTTCGCTTCTCCGTTATGAACTGGCTTTTAATTACAATTGATAGATCATTAACTAACAGTTTTATTCTACTGTAGTTTGATTATTAGAGGCAAATATGGACCAACCAGCTTTACGTGGCATCTCCTGGAACTTGGTTAGAATTGGTTTTAATTGCAATTACTAGAGCATTATAAACTTGGCGAATTGTTTTGACATTTTACAGTTTGACTATTAGAGGCAAATGTGGATTTGTGTTACGTGGCATCTCGGGACCTTGTTTGGTAATTAATTGACTACTTAGGGTTGGGGATATGGACCACAGAATGGATAGTAAATCGGGATGCCTGAAAGATTCCCTATATAAATCCTAAACAATACAATAATGACTCAACGTCTCAACTGCTATTCCGTTCTGGTGGCAGAAAATGAGTTGCCCTCTACTCTTATAATATTTTAATGTTGGATAAAAATGATTTTTTTTTGTTCACAGTTGGACTAGTTTGTAGAGTGAATATGCATGAATTCTACAGTTGTTACCTCAATTGTTAGTATCCGAGAACTAGTTCAACCAGTTGCCTTTGTCAGGTTATTTGAGGAGATGAGGAATAATGAATGAGGCTTGAGAGGATACATGAGTGTAGAATGAAATGGAAACTGTTTTTCCTGATCTGATTATTAGGATCCTTTTTCAGGATAGAAATTTGGTTATAAGTGAATTTTGACAAGTTTGTATACACTATGTAACCATGTAATGAATTTAGGTCATTATACAAAGCTGTTTGGGTAGTAGGTTTCTTCTATAATATGTCAAAGACTTGGTTGGAATCAAGTATTTAAAGCTATACAACGTGATGAAATATTGATGTGCAAAGTTATACATGTGAATATTTGTTTGCTCTTAAATTGATTTGCAAAATGGGTAGCTTCATTGCTGTCTTTTCGTGTCAAAGATGGTTATACTTTTACCCATGTGACAATCATTACTTGTACTGAATGCTTCATAAGATTTCACTGAAATTTCTATGTTATTGAGATGGCTGTGGGTAGTAGAAATATGGACATCTGGTGACTTAAGATTTCACTGTAAGGCTGTTCATTTTGGTTTGTTTCTTCCTCACTCTCTGTCTATACTAATTAGTTTTTTGCCATATTCCATGAACGATATCTTATTTTGTTGTTGCTTTTTTTTTTTATCTTAAATTAATTGTAACAGAAACTGAGACTCTTTGTGCTTTTGCCCCTTTCCGTTGTGTGTTGACTCAGAAGAAGCTATTTTACGAGATACTTTGATAATTAGATTATTTTATGATTAATCATCAACATAAAATCTTTACGTTCTTTTTTCTCTGCCTTTTTTTAACATTGATTTTGCAAGAGGTATTCTAACAGTTCTTGCTTGATATTAGGGCACACGGTGTATTCTTCCCTGGCCCCACCCCTCACTGCCTTCCCTTGTGTGAAAATATAATATCAATTGGGCAAAGACTCACACTAACAAAAGAACATTTATGATCTGAGTGACTTGGGTTTAGATAGCCTTGTTTCTCTGAGAGCAGACTAAACCTTACTAAACCCTAACCTCACTCTGGTGAAAGAATGTTGTTTCATTAAGTGCTCCTAATTATGAGTAAATATTTTGCATTGTGGTTGTGCAATTAATTGCCTGTAAGTACACTTGTTTAAAATATTATTCCAATTGCAGGTTACTGGCCAGTGGTCATCCAACCAGAAAAAAATTGCTGCATTGTTAAATCAAGTTAGCCATCTTAGAGAAAAATTTACATACTGCCAACCATCTCTTGTGGCTAGAAATGACATGAAGTTTGCATTTAAACTAGCAAGAGAAGCAATTGTTTCTCAGGTGAGCAAGGCTGCAGAGTCAAGTAGTTCTAGGAATTCAAATGAGATATGTGTAATTTGCTTAGAGGACACAAATATTAGCCAGGTCTTCTCTATCGATGATTGTATGCACCGATATTGCTTTTCTTGTATGAGACAACATGTGGAAGTGAAGCTACTCCATGGAATGCTGCCCCATTGTCCTCATGAAGGATGTGATACTGAACTGAAAATAGATACCTGTAGCAAATTTTTGACACCTAGGTTGATAGAGATTATGAGTCAGCGCCTCAAGGAGGCTTCAATTCCGGCCACACAGAAAGTTTACTGCCCATTCCCTAAATGTTCTGCTCTGATGTCTAAGAGTGATGTTCTAGAATTTTCCAAAAAGGTATTTGTGGGACCAGAAGCATCTGGAGCCAGAAAGTGCATAGAATGCAATGGCCACTTCTGCATTAATTGTAAAGTGCCCTGGCACAACAACATGACGTGTCTTGGTTACAAACTGAAAAATCCTTATCCACAGCAAGAAGAGGCAAAATTAAAGAGTTTAGCAGCGACAAATTTGTGGCGTCAATGTGTTAAGTGCAACCATATGATTGAACTTGCTGCAGGGTGCTACCACATGACTTGCAGGTATGGTTGAATGTCTTATATTTTTATTAAGTTGATGTTAATGTGAGTTTCAACTGGTTAGAATTATGTGTATTGACTACTTATCATGGAACTCTTCATAACTAGAATATTGGCATCCTATGCTCTAAATTTTTTTTAATATTTCTCCATATCATCGTCTGAAGTACAATGTTATAATGAAGGGGGAAATCTATGATTTGAAGAAAATGATCACTGAATTATTAACTTGAATTTGTGAAAAGACAATTGGAACTGTCTCTCCAACTATTGTTTGTACCAGAACAGCCTACAGCCTAGCCTTAAGAGGTGACAGGACTGCAGCTCCAATTTCTTCCATGGCTTGATAAAAATATAAGAGTAAAGAATTATTAATTTTGTGTCAATGTCCTATTGTATGTCTTTCTTTGAGACCACCACAATTTGAAATAAAGAAGAGAAATATCTTTGTCTCAGTAAACCAAATGACATCCTTTTGGATGTTGAGAAATTGAGATTTCGGTTGGAGGTTACAGAGGCTGTATGGGCATGGCAGACATCACATTACCTGGAGTGTTGGTTGTCTAACCGGTAGTTCACTCTGTTAAAACAATGTGAATAAACTCAAAAAACTACTTTTCTTCAATATATCATGTCAATTTGCAGAACACATCAAATCAGCTTGCTTTTATCCCATTTTATATTTCATGATGGATTGTCTGTATGCTAATTCTTTTGTTATTTTGAATGATATTTCTTTTGCATGGATTTTTTATTGATTCTATATTTAGGTATTTGGATTGTCGCCTTTTTTTCCTGCAGATGTGGATATGAATTTTGTTATACCTGTGGAGCTGAGTGGAAAGACAAGAAGGCAACTTGCTCCTGTCCACTTTGGGATGAGGATTACATTCTAGAAGATAATGAAGATGAAGATGAAGATGAAGATGAAGAGGAAGAGGAGGATTACTTTGGCTCAGATTCCGATGAATATTGGTAAAAAATTACATCGTGCCAACTCACATTTTCTTATCTTACAAACCTTTTTTTGGTGGGTATATTAAGTTTGTTTTTTTTAAACCAATTTTTCTTACCTTAGCAACCTTTTTGATGGGTATATAAAGTAATTTCGAGATCCACATGGTCTAGTACAATTGTGAATATCTGCTACATATTCGACTGACTTTATTTTACTGTGGGCATAAAGATGTCCTGCCTCCTCAAACCCAATCTAGGGACCAATATATATCCCTGCATCATGCATGATGATTTGTTGTTACTTTTATTGACTGCCACTCACTTTCTGCCATATGATAAATTGTTACGACGAATTGAAGTTGGTTCCATCTATTAGGATATAGATGTTGTTTTTTTGATGGGCTGTTGCACTTTATAAATTGCTTTATGATGTTATGCTGAAGTAGATTGAAGCCTGAATCGAAACTGTCAAGTTTATTCATATCTATATTATGGCCCATATCTGTATTTTCTCCATCAATTGTCATGTCAAGAATTATTTTTGTAATTTATTGTACCATTTTTTTAAGTTATTGTGTGATACCAGTTACCAGAAAGAGGAAGGTGATAATGGACTTTGGGCCTCTCTGTTTCTATTTGCTTACTTTGCTCCTCGCGATTTTGCCTTTTCTTTTAATATACTTTATTATTTCTTTTCCTCATTCATTTGGCTTGAAAACGGTTTCCAAATTTCTTCTTAAATTACAACCTGCAGTCAATCCACAAAATAAAGTTGCACTGAGAAAATGGGTTTTTGGTAGGATGTGAGATAGAATGTAAATTTTTGCTATAGATTTGGTGCCTCTTGCCTTAGGTCAAAAGTATTTTTAAAAAAAATAAAATTATACCCTTGATTAATGAAGTATATATATTTCGTTAAATTTATTGCATAATTATAACCCGCATTGACTTTACGTAGGGGGGAACGAAATTAATGAACTGTATATTTTAAAACAATGAATGGAAAAAAAGAGATCGTTTCACGTCGATGATGAAAGTTTTATATAAACCTATAAAGAATTAATGTTACATATGCTAAACCTAATAAGCATTTAATTCCACGTCTTTCGTATCCATAAGCTATGATGGTTCTACAAAATCATTGAGACATTCAGAGTTTCTTTCTTTTCTTTTCTTTTTTTATAAGTTACTTTTGGTTAATATTAACAGTTAGGGTTTGGATACATTTTCACAAGAAGGAAAATGTGTTTCAATATTTTATCGGGTAATTAGATGTGATGTATCCTTAAAAGAAATAGTCTCTGCATTTGCAACATAATCACACAAGCTACCCAGCAAGCAAAATAGAGAAGAGCAAATTGAGTTACTGCCACTGGCAAATAATGAGCAAACAAAAAATTCAGTCGAGCAGGGTACCAAATAATATCATGATCAAGTGAAATCTGAATCTTGGAAACGCCACCTCTAGAATCTGGAAATCATCACAGGAGACATAATTCTTTCTAAAGATATAATCTCATAATTCATCCATCATATTCAAGATTTCGTGCATCCCAGATTGGACAAGTGCAGGTTGGTTTCTTGCTTGTCCATTCTGCTCCACATGTGTAGCAAAACTCATGTCCACATCTGCATTGCCGTTTTTGCATAATGTGAGTCATCATGGAACATAACAAATATAACAGACCAGCAACTGTCAATAGTTTCTACAAAGAGGGCAGCTAATGAACCAATTGTTGATAAATATTTCTTCGTCATAACATCACAAGCATATTATTAGGCCATTGAATACAGATAAAATCAAGAGCTCCTTAGCTACTTGAAGAAGTCAACATTGCAGAGACACAATTCTTTCCAAAGAGAGAGTTTAATGGGAATCTCTTCGTCAGCCGTAATTTGTTCATTGCAGAAGCCAGTAACACATTGGACATACAAACTGAAGATAAATCCATGGGTTCATCATAGAAGGGGGAAGTTATATCATATTCAAACCATCTCTAGCAAACAAAATAGCATCACTGATAATAAATAAGGATAAACATCAACGAGCAAGTTTTCAACCAGAAGTAATCAGTAACCAACAATGCAAGATTCAGATTCACTAACATCAATATGTTCTCAAGAAAACAAATAAAGATTCCAAAAGAGTGAAGAGTACACCTGCAATAAATGTGGTAGCATCCATGAGCAAGTGAAACCATATGGTTGCATTTCGGACACTGACGCCAGAGATTCTCAGTAGCCAATCTTTTCAGCTTTTTCTCATCATTACATGGGTATGGATTCTGCCTTTTATAATCAAAGCAACTCATATTACTATGCCAAGGGACTTTGCAATACAGGCAGAAAAGATCATCACATCTGGGGCACTTTCTTCCCCCCAATGCTTCCATGTTAGCATCACACATGGATCCTTCAAGTTCAGTTTTAGATAACAAAGCAGAACACTTTGAATAGGGGCAATAAATTTTTTCCACTGTGGGAATGGATGCTTCCTTCAAGCGTTGGCTCATTATCTCAAACAATTCTGGAGTCAAAAACTTTTTGCAGCTATCAAGTTTCAACCCGGATTTGCAGTTTTCCGAAGGGCATTTAGGTAGAATCCCATGAAGCAATTTAAATTGGACATGTTTTAACATACATGGAAAGCAGTAGCTATGTAAACAAACCTCAATTGAAAACATTTGATCCATATATGTATCTTCCAAACAAATGGTACATGTCTCAGTCAGATTCTTCGTATTGCTGGTCCCTGCTGGACGATTGGCCTCAACAGCAATTGCTTTCCTTGCAAGTTCAACAGAAGACTTAATACCAATGTAGGCCACAAGAGATGTACCAATGTTGCCTAATCTTCGTAGAAGAAGATTAATCTGGTTAGATAATGCAGCACCATTTTCTGTCAACGGCGGGTTTTTGCCAGTGATCTGCATTTAAAGAGACTGTATAAACCACATAAATGATAAAACTAAACCAATAATTTATACAAATTTATTACTATTCCTACTATTAGTAACAATGGTGATCACTAACATATTGGTAGATCAATGGATTATCAGTAACAAGGGTGACCCCCTTCAAGTCCAGCACTGTGGCAGCATTAAGCCCTTCAATCAGAGCTTTCAACTCAACAGTTTCTTCATTCACTTGATTCTCCTTCCCACTCAAACCCTTACTCAATTCAAACACCACACAATCATTCCGATCGCAAACCGCCACACCGATTCCACCCACGCTTCCCTGCACCAAACCCTTGACATGAACCCTAAATCCCAAATCTTGCCCATTCGAAGACGATGTCGACGACGAATCCCCTCCGTACGGCCGAATCAAATGATCACCAGTTTTCATCCACTCCGCCTCCGGAACACTCAGAATCTCGCATGCAAACGAGTGATCATGGACCTGACGGCAGAGGTCGAGCCGCAGACGCTTCGCCTCCACCTCTGTTTTGTACTGATCGAGAATTTCGACTTCGTACTTGTAGAGATTGTCGTTTTGGAGGTTGTTCGAAAGCGCGGCGCCTAAGGCGGCGTCGTAGGAGACGTCGGTGGCGTTTGGGGACGAAACGGCGTCATCGAGAAGAGAGGCGGTGAGAACTTCTTCCACCTGGAGCTTGAAGGCAATATCAGAGTCGTCTTCCATTCGAAGCTTTTGGCGCCAACGCAAACGTCGTCGTTTGACTGAGGCAATTTCACCTGCTTTTCAAACCTCTGTTTACTGTATCTGTAAATTTTCTCGGGAGTCGCAGTAGAGATTGTGTATACACTTCAGTAATTATATTTACACATTCCCAAAATATTAAATACATTCCAAAATAATGTATTTTTATATATTTATTTATTTTTATTTTTTTTACGTCTGTATAACCTCATTCTTATATTTTCATAGAGGTTACTCAAAAGTCCTTTTTGTAGACGATTTTGATTGGCAATGTAACGGTGGCAATTATAATATTGAATGAAAAAAAAAAAACGTAAAAAGAAAGGGATAACAAAAGGACTCATGAAATTCTCTTCTATTTGTTAGTTAAAAACTTTAAATTCAATTTTATTATAAAAAGTAGCATGAGTTAACATAGGATGTAACATTTGATTGTACAGTATTCCCCCCATTCCACAAAAAATAGATTTATATATTATTTCATTCGTTCCATAAAAATAGACTTGTTATTATATTAATATAATTTTTAATTTATAATTTTATATATGTTTTAATTAAATGTATATTAAATTAACACACTTTAACTATCTATTTATGTTATGAAATAAGAAAATATTATATTCAATGCTAGAATTAATTAATGAAAGATAAAAGGATGTAATTGAAATTTTAAATATTTTCTTATTTATGTGAAAATAAAAATAAGTTTATCTACATAGAATGGAGGTAATAATATATTTATTTACATAATGTCACGTTAAGTGTAGGGATGGCAACGGGGCGGGACAGAATCGGAGGAGCAATCTCCATTCCCATCCCCACGTTCATGGGGAATCCCCGTCCCCACTAGTTTAGTGGGGAAAATTTCCTCCCCGTCCCCGCACCGGAGGAGCAATCTCCATTCCCATCCCCACGTTCATGGGGAATCCCCGTCCCCACTAGCTTAGTGGGGAAAATTTCCTCCCCGTCCCCGCGGGGATTCCCCGCCCCGCCTTGTTTTTTTAATAAATTTTTTATAATAAAAATAATTCATATAATTACATATATTAAAATATTGAATTTCCATCATTTTTCAATGCTCCAATTCACCTAGAAGATAATGAGAAATAGGATTTTAAGTTTTTTATTTGTATATTAAAATATATTTATTTTTTATAATAATTTATATTATATATATATATTCAGGGCTCCGTGGAGAACGAGGCGGGGAATATGATCCCGACCCTGTCCCTGCCCCCGCCCCACCTTACCATTTGGAAAAAAATTCGATCCCGTCCTCATCCCACGAAGATGTATTTTGGAGAATTCCACCCTATTCAAGACGAATCTCATTTCAGAGAATTCTACCCCGTTTGAGGAGAATCCCGCGGGAAACGGAAATTCCCGACTGCCATCCCCAGTCAAGTGAGTATTTATATATACAAGTTGGAACTATGATTACACATTCTCTCTTTTTGTATAATTCAAATATGGCAAAGTCTTGCTGTTCCACAGGTCACATTCGGACAGATTGAATCGAATGATAAGAAAATATATAAATTTTTTTGGAATAATTTTAATTTTGATTATGTATGTAAGATATTTTTTATTTTTTAACAATTAAATATTTATTTTTTAATTTTGATCTTTTATATTTTTGTTTTTATTTTAATCTTTTTTTATCAAAATTTTAAAAATTGTAGACGTGTGATCATCGGAAAATCTAATGTGGCCACCTAAAAATCCGACGTAACATTCAAATTCTGATAACCGTGTCAACAATTTCAAAAATTTTAACCAAAACGAACTTAAGTTGGAAAAAACTAAAATATAAAAGACCAAAATTGAAAAACAGATACTTGATTGTCAAAAAATGGATAGTCTCTTACCAAATCAAAATTGAAATTAACCGTTTCTTTTTATATATTAGATAAAAATTTCTGTGAGAAATCGAATTAGACGAAAATATGTAATATTTTTTATATTAGATAAATCAAATCGAACTATAAAAAAAAATATATTTTTATATATTAGATAATACTTTCGTGCAAACATGTAACACTTATCAAAATTAAGATATACAAAAATATTACATAATCAAAAAGAGAATATAAACCCGTATTGACCGATTCGATCCATCTCACAAAATGAGATCCATTAAACAATTTTAAACAAGACACCCTTCAAATATCCATGTTTTGCCCAATTAATTTGGGAGGAAAGACCCTCAATACACTCAAAATCATTTTACTACAAATAAGAGAGATATGGGAATAAGGCCACAGAGAGTGGTGATGCAGTGAAAAATTTGAAACAAATAGAAAGAATCATGCTTAGGTTCTACATCTCATTAGTTCAGGGATCCAAGAAAGAAGACGACTTGTCTACTGTTTTATAATACTGCACAAACTAAATTGCTAATTTTACCAAGCCATAACAGCCACAGTTATATAGCAGCCAACCAGCACCTAGAAAACTATAACGAGATTAAACCGTATAAAAAATGAACCATTTTTCCATCCAAGAACCATTTCAGAACTAAGAGATTTCAGACACAAGCTCGGCGACGATTTCAGTGATCATATACGATATTACGTTCGTCCCAGATGGGACAATTGCAGGTTGCTTTCTTCTTCTTCCATTCTGCTCCACATGTATAACAAAACTCATGTCCACATCTGCATAGTTATTTTACACAACCATCAGTGATCTGATGCAGGTAATATCATACACATTTCGATGGCCAAAACAGTAAAAGAGAGAAGAATGAATAGAAGCTTTGTAGATCAACTTACCCAGGAGGATTCAGGATTCTGATATACTAACTGAACTCTGATATACTAACTGAACTGCAAATTGGAATGCATAGAATGATGTGGACCATATTGGAGTGACACAAACATAATAGACTAAGAGGGTGTTTGGCTAAACTTAAAAGCTCCTCAATAGTGTTTGGTTTATTTCATACTGAAATAAGATGTTTTTTAACAAGGAAACACTCATGTTATTTCTAAGTTTAAGTTTTTATTTTGACTCTCCTTTTAATTTCATTAAAAGGACATAGACAACATCACAAAAGAGTGAATAAACAATCAGACAGATAGAAACAGAAATAAGCTGGAGCTTGAAGGAAAAAGATCCCCATGCCTGTTCCCTCGTCACACTGATAAATAAAGTATAAGCCTTTGCAACTTGGAATCATCATTGAAGAATTGATAAATATATAGAAATACAATTACAGTATCAATCTAATTGCAATTTAATTGATAAACTGAAATAAATGGATTCACTCCAGGAGAAGGTAAACCATCTCTGGTGAGCCATATTTAAAATATTCATGAACTTAGAAGATAAAAATCAAAGAGCAAGTTTTATCAATCAAAAGTAATGCACATGAGTTCTTAAGAAGATGTTAAAAAAATATTTTTTTCTGATAATGAGTATACCTGCAATAAATGTGGTAGCATCCTGCAGCAAGTGAAACCATATGGTTGCACTTTGGACACTGACGCCAGAGATTCCGAGAAGCCAAATTCTTTAGATTTTGGTCTTCATTACATGTGTAGGGATTTTTCCTTCTAAAATCAGTGCAGCTCATATCCTTATGCCAGGGAACTTTGCAATTGGCGCAGAAAACACCACTGCATTTGGGGCATTTTGTCTGACCCATGGCTTCTTTAAGTTCAGTTTTCGATAACAAAGTAGAACACTTTGGATACGGGCAGTAAATTCTCTTGGCGGGAGGAATGGATGCTTCCTTCTCGCGTTGTCTCATTATCTCAAGTAACTCAGGACTCAAAAATACTTCACAGCTATTAATTTTCAGTTTGGATTTGCAGTCCACAGAAGGGCATTTAGGTAGAATCCCTTGAAGCAACTTGAATTGGACATGCTTTGACATACACGAAAAGCAGTAGCTATGTTGACAACTTGCGATTAGGAACATTTGGTCCAGATAAGTATCTTCCATACAAATAGTACAGCAGACTGTCGGATTCTTTGTGGTGCTACTTCCAGCTGCACGATTGACCTGAAAAGCAATTGCCGTTCTTGCAAGTTCAACAGCGAACTTAACATCTTTAGTTGGCACAAGAGATGCACGAATCTGACTTAATTTTCTCCAAAGAAGATTTATCTGGTTGCATAGCATGTGAGCATTTTCCTTCATTGGTGGGTTTACACCAGACATCTGCATTTAGAAGACTGGTCAACCACATAAGAACTTAGTCTCTGTAAATATAAACATACATCAACTATAAGTGCAGAAACTGACAGGCCGGGGTGATGAACTACACGGCATTCAAGCTCGACACCCTACCTTGGACAACTTACCTCTTACTATTAAGCTCACAAACGCCTTCCATCATCTAATCCAACTAAGTAGGGAATGTTGACTAAAAAGGAGCAAAGGAATCAAGATATCTTAGAAAGGTCTTTGTTCCTATTTTAACTTACTTTCACGTTCACAGCTTTACAACTACCCTGAAGCTGCTGAAAATGGACGAACAAATGTCAAATAATTAATTTCTCATAAATCGCACTTTGTGTTCACAGACTCCAATCTGCATTTAACCTTTTGCCATATACAATCATACATCTCAGTTAATAAATGGAGGCCAGAGAACTCAAAACAAGAAGCTAATACCAGTAGCCTTGCAGATTTACAGGTAAACCCCTAAATCAGTTCCACGTTCAGCAAATAAGGAAACCATCTATACAAGTCATGTTGACACCTCAAATTCAATTTCTATAAAGTTTATAATATATAAAAAGGTCAAATTGAAGAATACAGAGACAGCAATAAAAAACAACCAATAATTCAGAAATAAAATATAGCCAGAATTATGGTGATCACTAACATAATGGAAGAGCCATTGATTATCAGTAAAAATGGTGATTTTCTTCACATCCAGCATTAAGGCGGTATCAAGGCCTTCATTTAAAGCTTTCAAGGCAACCATCTCTTTACTGACTTGTTGATCTTTCCCACTCAAACCCTTACTCAGCTCAAACACCAAACCATCATCCTGGTCGCATACAGCCACTCCAATACCACCCAAAATTCCCTCCACCAAACTCCAGACATAAATCCTAAATCCCGAGCCTTCTCCATTCGACGACGACGAGCCCTCTCCGTACGGCCGGCTCAAATGATCCCCTTTATATCTCCACGTCTCCTCCGGCACATTCATAATCTCGCAAGCGAAAGCGCGATCATGGACTTGACGGCGGAGGTCGAGCCGCAAACGCTCCGTCTCCGCCTCCATCATGTAGTGGTCGCGGAGTTCCTGTTCGTATTTGAACAGATTGTCGTTTTGAATGATGTTTGACAATGCGGAGTCGAGAACTGGGTCGTCGGGAGACGAAACGGCGCCGTCGAGAAGGGAGGCTACCAGGGCTTCTTCCACCTGTAGGTCGAAAGCGATATCGATATCGGAATCGGCTACCATTCTCGGTTTAGGCATTTGCTATACCATTCTCTGTTTTGGCGCCTAAGCAAGCGGTGTCGTTTTAGGCAGCTTTCACAGAAGAAAGCCTCTATAATTTTCCTCTCTGACTCTGACGGCAGCAGCGCAGAGTAAATAAATAGGCAGCCTAAGAAATCGGATTACAAAATAGATTAAGATACAAACAAATCCGATTTTCATCGACTTAGATCCTGAAAAAATTGATATCGATGAAAATATCGGTATCCTAATTTGACGGATATATCAATATCGATATCGATGGAAATATCAAACATTTTTTAAAAAAATATGAAAACTTTCTAAAAAATTGAAAAGTTTATAAATTATTATAACCGACATGAATACATATATTAAACTTATAATTTCAAATAAAATGATATATTTACAACTAATATATAGATAAAATACTATATAAATATGATAAATTTTGTACAAAGTTAATATATGGACTAATAGTAACTTGAACTTCTATATGTTCAAATGAATAAGATGATATGTCATCTTGGGTCAAACAATATTGATACCAACTTAGACCAATTTTCAGCGTAATCATGGAAATAAGTTTCAACTGTGTTTTCATAAATTTAATAAGTTTCAACTGTGTTTTCATAAATTTGGTAATGTGGATTGACTCAATATGGTTGACTTATGTATCAGCATGCTTGAACTTCCATCGGACATTTCAGGTAGACTATGTATCAGCATGCTTGAACTTCCATCGGACATTTCAGGTAGACTATGTATCAGCATGCTTGAACTTCCATCGGACATTTCAGGTAGTGCGTTATAAAATGGATTTTAATTAAACCAATCAATCTGTGAAGTGCTATGTTTGACATGAGAATACAGTGCTATGTTTGACATGAGAATACGACGGTTGATATGCATCGTAAGAAGGTGGTTGATATGCTACGACGGTTGATATGCATCGTAAGAAGGTGGTTGATATGCATCGTAAGAAGGTGCTATATATCGTAAGGAGGTGTTATATCTGCCATGAGAATACGACGGTTGATATGCTAAGGATCATTGCTCATATGCATTGAATCAAGCATCGTAAGGATCATTGCTCATATGCATTGAATCAAAACTCATAGAAAGTGATTGCTCATATGCATTGAATCAAGACTCATAGAAAGTGATTCAATATCAGTGTTTGATCTATCATCTTGATTTCAGTTAAAACCATGTCTTCTTTCGTAATTCTTTCCATAGCACCAATTGTATTATAATTGAATACAATTGAATATAGCTAAGGTTGGAAGTGGCAAAAAAACATTTGATTACAACAAGAAAAAAAAAATTATACAAAGCATTACCAATTTTGTACAATACCGATATATCGCCGATATTCACCGATTTTTTGGCCGATATATCGGCGATATTTCACAATATTATATCGATATAAAAATCGATATTTACCGATATATCGTTGATATTCTAACGAAAAAAACTTGCAGTGCATTATTCTATCGGGATTCACAAAATACGGATATATCGGCGATTTTTTCATCTTTGCTTAGATCCCTAAAATTAATCAGATAAAGAAATCAAATCTAAAATGAAACCAAATCCGATTTGACTCAACTTAAATCCCCAAAATCAAGGTAGACAATATACTTTCTAAGATTATGGAATCTCTAGCCTGTAAATAGCATTTTAATTAATTATCATTAAAAAAGTCAAAAATCATTGTCTTCAAGCACTATATTATAACACTAGTATAACTCGATCTTATCAATCGAAAGTGGTCGGTCAAATCACCGGGCACAAGCTTTCAATCTATATTTGTTTGATTTCGTTTGAGTTCTTATTCAATTTATAGTTATTGTTTGACTCAATTAGTTCGTACAAATTAAGCATTTACAATTACAATTAAAATTTTAAAAAATGATATTTTTAATATACTTTTCAATCTTACTAGGATTGCAATCAGCGATAGAAATGGTTCGTTATAAACCTTGGACCTAGTCATTAATTCAAAATTCAAATTATTGCTCCTCTAACTTTTTATAAAAAAACACTTAAAGAGAAGCCGTCTCATGTAAAATTTTATATCATAACATTATGTGAGACGGGATTTTATACAATCATATATGAGAGTGACACCAGCATTAACTATATTGAATGAATTGATACATTTTTACTAATTAATGTGAACTCCATTTTACATAAGTTAACTCTTATTTTTATATGGAAAATGTACAAATTGCACCTTTACTTATTTACCTCACGTACAATCTTGTCTTTATGTTTTTATTTAGTTAATTAAACCCTTCTTAATTCATTCAGTTAACACTGAACAAATACGTTATACATCTCTTAACTATAAAAAATGAACAAATTGGCCTTTCCGTCGAATATAAAGGAATGTTGGGACTAACGTGGTTACCTCTGCCAAAATTAATTTAATAAATTGTAATGCTACCAAAATTTATACTTCTAAAAAATTAATTAAATTACCCAAAACCTAATTAGACAAGATAAATTGTACCACCAAACTTATATATCTATCTATGATGATAATGTGATCCATTATAAAAATAAAAAATAAAAAAACATATCAAAAAAATGTATTGGATCTAGGTGTTTGTTTTGAAGATTTATGACTGGATACATTTTGGAAGAGTTGTTAATGGTAATAAACAGTAAAGTCGCCAAAGTGAACACATGTTAGAATTGGTACCATTCAAGGATAAAAATTTCGGTTTTGATAAAAATATTGGTATCTCAATTTTATGAAAATATCGTGGAAATATAGATGTCGGTAGAAATATCGGTACGTCATACTCATCGAGACCCATTCGGATCGGTTTTGATAAAAATATTGGTATCTCAATTTTACGAAAATATCGTGGAAATATAGATGTCGGTAGAAATATCAGTACATCATACTCATCCAGACCCATTCGGATCGGATTGAGAAATACTCATCCAGACCCATTCGGATCGGATTGAGAAATGGTCCTGGCCGGTTATCGAGGAGACATCCAGGATCCGAATTGAGAAATGGTACTGACCAGTCATCGAGACCTATTCGGATCGGATTGAGAAATGGTCCTGGCCGGTTATCGAGGAGACATCCAGGATCCGAATTGAGAAATGGTACTGGCCAGTTATCGAGGAGACGTTCAGGTGACACATCCTGACCGGCTGTCTGGACTAAATTCCTGAGGCATCCTCTTCAAACCGTCTAAAGTTGATGTGTATTCCAGCTCGGGTTGGGGGTCCATCACTCATCGATATTATTCCGATATTTAACGAGATTTTGTAATCTTTACCGATTTTTTTTTTATCTATTTTCCTATCATTTATATCATGGTGGATATTATTCCGATATTTAACGGTATTTTGTAATCTTTACCGATATTTTACCGATATTTTTTTAATATTTTAGCTATTTGGATATTATTCCCATATTTAACAATATTTTGTAATCTTTACCGATATTTATCAATATTTTACCGATATTTTTTTTAATATTTTATCTATTTTTCTATCATTTATACCATGGAGCCACCGATATCGAAATCGATATCGATATTTATCGATATTTTACCGATATTTTGATAAAATTTATCTTTTTTTTATTTTTTATCTATTTTCCTATCATTTATACCATGGAGCCACCGATATCAAAATCGATATTTATCGATATTTTACCGATATTTTGATAAAATTTCTTTTTTTTATTAACTCGTGAAGAAAATGAAAATATCGGAGATATATCACCATTATTATATTGATTACGTAAAAAATTGAAAATATCGAAGATATATCAAAAATATTTTTGAATATTTGCATCCTTGGTACCATTAATGGATTATTTGGAGCAACACTTTCCATCACCACCACAACCGTTCGCCACATCTTTTTCATTGATACATTGAAAAATTGTGTTCTTTAATCAACAACGAAAATATTGGTTTCGATAGAAATATCAGTACCTTCATTTTATGAAAATATCCGATTGATATATCGAACTGGAAATATCGAACATTAAAAAAAATGAAAATTTTGTAAAAAATTTGAAAATATATAATAGATTATTATAACAAATATTAATATATATATATATATATATTGAACTTAAAATTTCAATTAAAGTAATATTGTTGGGATTTCAATATTTAGATTTTGATGAGACAAACCAAATATGTAATAGGAAGTTTTGAGTATCCCATTTTCACAATGTTTAAGTGAATAAATAGACTAGAATTGAGTCTTGAATCAAGTATTGAAAATGGAGGTTAAACGAGGATAAAACTGCATATCTAAACCTTAAGGAAAGATATCGCTGCAAGAAGGCAGGATACAGTATCGCAGCATAGCTGAAAGAAGGAAGGAACAACAATGTATATATAAGGCTATACTTCGATACAGCAAAGCAAGAAAAAGGATACAGGAGTACTGCTAGAAAGAAGTTACAGCAGCACTGCCAGAAGATACTGCAACCAGGTCTAGATACTGCAACCAGGTCTAGCTTACTGCAGCACTGCAAAGGAGTATCAGCTGCACAAGGACCCAGGATACAGCGCAGACTTACAAGTCAGTTAAGTAATACAGTGCCAATTACAAGACGAAGTATCCTGCAAATCCTAGGAAGGATAAATGCAGTACGAGGAACGGAGATTCAAGCAAGAATAAAAGAGCCGTTCAAGAAAAAGTAGGAAGGATAAATGCAGTACGAGGAACGGAGATTCAAGCAAGAATAAAAGAGCCGTTCAAGAAAAAGTCAAAGTAGGAGCCAATAAGAAGATGCCACATGGACTGACGCGCTGCAGAAAGTTGCGAGCCACAACTGACGCATTACTCCGAAAGGAAAAGTCAAGTAATGCGAACCATACTTTGGCCAGGCTACTTCAAATTCAAAAGAGAGATGTCTCCTTCAACGGACATCTTCTCCTACAAGTATAAATAGAGGTCGAGGAGAACTGAAGCTGGTGACTGTTACTAAGAACTAAAATCCATACGCGAAAGTTTCAAGCTTACAAATTTCAAGCATTCAAGCCAACAATCAGTTTCAGTCACTCAACCTACCAAAGTGAAGCAAGTTCAAGCTGAAAGTTTCCCTAAGGATTCAGAAGCTCACTTCGAAGTACAAGTTGAAGAAAACATTTTTATCCTTTTAACCTTGTTACTGTGTACTTAGGTTGTTTTAGTGGTGTCAAGCAGTTGATAGGAGAAATCCTTGCTGTTTGTTTAGTTGTCTAGAGTTAGGCAGCTTCCCTGTGTGGGAGTGTAGAACCCTGTGTGGGAGTGTAGAACCTGTGTGGGTTAACCTTTGAAGTTTGCAGTTGCTGTGTGTACGCTGGACTTCAGTAGGTGGTTTGCTTTGTAAAGTTGATAGATTGTTAGGAGAGTCCTGTAAATCAATCTTGCTTAACAAAGTTCCTGCTCGACGAGCAGTAGAGTGGACGTAAAAGGATTACACCACCTTCGAACCACTATAAGCCATAAGTGTTTAATCGCTTTATTTATCTGTGCGTTTATCTTCTGCATTATTATCTGTCTCTCATCTTAAAACGTTTTGAAAGAAGCATTTTTTAGAAAAACAGCCTTGTGTTTTAAAGTTAATTTCCGCTGCGTATAAAACTCCAGGTTACAGCGTGCAGCACTGCATCGTAGCGCTGCAAGCAGTAAACTTCTATCGCTGCAAGCTCAAGTAACTTGCAGTGCAGAACGGTTGTTTTAAAAGATTTTGAAAATCGACCAAGGTTCATTCACCCCCTGTGAACCTCGGACACCACTTGGGACCAACAAATATATTTACAAAAAATATAGAGATAAACTACTATATAAAAGCTATGATAATATGATGACAAATTTTATATCAAATTAATACATCAACTAGTAATAACTTGAAATCCTAACATGATGACCAATTTTATATCAAATTAATACATGGACTAGTAATAACTTCAACTCTTATAAAATTTAAATGAATAAGATGACTAAGTGAATTATTAATGGAGAGAATTATTAGGAGATGAAAACTACACTTATAATAAAAAATAGGCCAAAAAAATATAAAAAATTTCACCAACATTTATGTAATCGATATACTATTGATATTTTGCCGATATATTGACGAAATCGTAAAAATGAGGCATTTTCACCGAAAATAACATTTCACCGATATTTTACCAAATTATCACCGATATTTCATTGATATTTTACGAAAAAAAACTTATGTCAGTTATTATTTCGGATATGTAATTTTAATGACGAAATATCGCAATTTTTTCATCCTTGATTAAGAGAAATTAGAAAATGCATCCCCAAATACATATGTTGAAATTTGTGGTGCTTTGAAAGATTTCCAGATGGATTGTTGTATTTGAATTGATTTAGATAAGTGTTATAAATTTGTCATAAATTTGAGCTCCAATGTGGAAATTTCAAAATAGAGAGTATAAAATATAAGTTATATTTTAAAACTAATACTTAAAAATATTTCAAACAGAATATATTAATATGCATTTTTTAAATGACTATAAAACTAAAAAGGGCAAAAAAAAAAAAAAAGCCGAGATTTATTTAGAAAAAGGTTGGAGTAATAGATACAAAACAAATCAAATATTCGCAACCCTCCTCCGACTGATAGACTTCTGCCGTCGACTCACAGATTCACAATTTACCGTTTTGATAAATTGATTTATCCATAAAATCGAGAGAAGAAGAGAGAGAAAATGAGCGGAGCGGGGAAGAAGGTTGTTGATGTGGCATTCAAGGCGGGGAAGACCATCGACTGGGAAGGTATGGCGAAGCTGCTGGTCTCCGACGATGCCCGCCGCGAGTTCAACACCCTCCGCCGCGCCTTCGACGAGGTCAACACTCAGCTTCAGACCAAGTTTAGCCAGGTCCGATCTTTTTTTTTTTTTTTTTACGCCCTCTATGTTTCTCTCTTTTTTGTTGATAGTTGAGTGGACCGAATTTCCAGATCTATTGCTCTTGTGTTTCGGTTGTGTATTCTTTCGAGTGATTAATTTTCATTTGATTTAGCGTTTAGATTAAGTTTAGATGCCCAGAAAGACAGCATTAATATTTGGTCTTATTCGTATATAAATCATTTGGTTGAGGATTGTGTTTACTGTTACATTTTATATTTGGTGTTGAACTCTTGAAAAGATTTATGTCCTGAATTGAAACTATATGGGTTTTCCCATTTTCATGATGCTTGGTTCATTTTCCTTCAGTTAAATTTAATTCTAGGTCAAAAATTGGAGTTGCACTAGGAACGCTGGCATTGTGATGGGGCTCATTCCGTGTTAAAATCAGACTATGATATAATTCACCAGAAGCTTTGAATACCTGCATCAATCTTAAACAGGAATTTTATGAAAATTTTCACCAAATTCTATTAACATGAGGTAGGGTGCCTAGGTGGTGTTTTTGGGTTTAAAGTGTATGAAGTAAACACATTTTAAAAACTTTCGGTAGTAGCAAATAAAAAGACAAGTGTCGGAAAAATAAATGAGTGGTGTTCCAAAATCTGGCGCAATGCAGCACAATTATCTATTTCTGCACTATTATATTATTATGAACAAGAAGAATGAGATGCTTGTCTTTGGAGATTTGGCCTCTGGAGATACTCTGGTCTCAGACAATTGATTATCATTGTTTCTTTCAGATTTCATATTTATCATTTTTATCAGGTGTAATAATCTCAAAGAAAAAAAATAACAAGGCCTGGTATGTTATGGTTTACTGCTGCTTTTTACTTGTTTGATGATGTTTCACTCTCTGCTGTTTAAAAATAACTTACAATCTTTCATAAAGTCTTATTCATGTGAATTCCCAAGCTTACTTCTTACCGATTCCAATGAGAATGTGACCTAGTAAAGTAGTACAACATTAATTAACTTCTACTTCGTTATAACTTTGCAGGAACCAGAACCTATAGATTGGGAATACTACAGAAAAGGAATAGGCTCTCGTTTGGTTGATATTTACAAGCAAGCTTATGATGGTATATGCTGCACATTGCTGTATATTTGAATTCCTTATCTTTCCCTGCATTACTACTTTTTTTTTTTTGGAAATATGTTTGTTATGATTGACCTATAACCGTGTCCAATTCTTGTATTCTTCATGTTAATCTCCCCTACGTAAGTGTTAGAAATAATATGTGGTGCAGAAGCTGGAAAGTGAAAATAAACATTACAGATGCTTTGATATTTGATGATGTCTCTAATTGTTATTTTGTTACCAGAATAGGATTAGAATATGGTTGAAATTGCTTCCTGAAGTATCTTACTCTTATGTTTTCTCATACTATTGCATAGATTATATTTAATGATTTTCAAAAGATCTATATAAAACACTGGTTTTACAGTCATTTCATGCCCATTCCCTTTTCCCCCTATTAGTTGGTAGTCCTTCTTTGTGTTGTCTTCACTTTTCCTCCATCACTGTCCCAATTTACTGCATAAGTCTTGCTCCCTCGTGTTAAAGTGAAAGTGCAAAACCAATAGAATGGCTTGTTTGACATAGTTGAGATCAGTTACAGTGTGCAGATCAATAATTTTTTTAAATCTATACATTTCTGTTTTTTAATATTTTAATTATTCTGTCATCATTGCCATTAGATGTATCAGTGAATATTGGTCTATTACTATTTAAAATTCTCATCTTGTAACCATTAGTATCATTACTGATGAAAGTATCTGTTGTTATACTGAATCAGGAGAATGTAAATCCTCCTTTGAAGTTTTTTATCATAGAACATGTTATAATTACTTCCATTTATTTTCATCTCAGTTATCTGATTTTATTTATATATTATTTTATCTGCAGAAGTTAAAGTCCCAAAGTACGTTGACAATGTTACTCCTCAGTACAAACCTAAGTTTGAAGCCCTGGTGAGACAATCGTGCATGCTACTTGCATTTTACTACCATTTTCATAAATTTGGGGAATATGCATTTCTTTCTCTGCATCATATTATTGCCTAATGAGTTGAGATTTTTTTTTGTTGAGCTATAGCTTTGGCAACTGAAAAACAAACTCATTTCATGAAGAGTAGAAAGATGTTTGAATGACATCATCTCTTTATGTAAATCACTGTATGGAATCTTAATATGCCATGAAATCTTGTAGAGTTACTCAGTGAATATTAGGATGTTATTTGAATATTCCAAATGATATTTCTAATACATTCTTGAAGATTGTACATATGAAAATGGCACTAAATGGGCCTACCAACCGAAATCTTGTAGTGTTATTTATTCGTTTTAATAATGAACAATGAATACATTTGAAACTTGCTCCAAATACTCGTTATTCTCAGTTTGATTAAATTAAGAATGTGGGAGAATCTTAATATATTTAAATTCATTTGAGTTGCAGTTGGTAGAGTTGAAGGAGACTGAAGAAAAGTCATTGAAGGAGTCTGAAAGATTAGAAAAGGAAATTGCAGAAGTCCAAGAGTTGAAGGTGATAAAATTTGAATACATTAATCTCCCCCCCCCCCCCCCCTATTTATGTATATATATGTATCGAGTAGCACCATTTTAATTCTTTGTTTTGGTGTTTACAGAAGAAGCTTAGTACCATGACAGCTGATGAATACTTCGAGAAGCATCCAGAACTGAAGAAAAAGTTTGACGATGAAATCAGAAATGACTATTGGGGCTATTAGTTTTAATTTGGCTCGAAATTTGTTGGAACCTGTTTCAGGTGAACTTTGAGTTCAACTGCTATTTAGAAATAAAGAGAAGAACAAATTCGTTTTTTTCTTTTGATTTCTGAAGATTGTGAACAAGATTATATGCTCCTTGGGATGCCTAGTTTGTTTAATAATCAAAGAGTATTTTCATCTTAGGAGGGATCATGAATTCTGCAGTTTTTATAACAACATTTCCAGATTACGTGAAACATGAGATCATGAAGTCGTCTTCATTTTCTTGTTTTTTCTAAGCATTGAACTTTATTTTTCTTTTCTTTTAATAATTTTTATAATGCATCTTTTAAGTTCTAACTAAAAGTATAAAGTGCTTTATGCTTCCAGAAAGAAAATAAAAGATAATTTTGGAAGTGTAAAAGCTTCGTTATTCGTATGGCAATGTTTTTTTTTTTTGATCATATTCTCTATAAATCTAAATTTATGGTGAATACTGTATTTCTATTATCATGTATGTATAATATGACATTTTATATATATGTTGAAAATTTATTTAGTACTCACAGGCCAAAGTCAATTTATCTTATGTAAAGGCTAAATTGGATTTGACTTTTCAAACAATATAAATTTATAAAAGTCAAGCAGCTAAAATTTGACCAACATTCTCTTAACATTTACCGAATATAAATAATCTCTGTTTCTCAAACAAAAAGCTACTGCTCAAAGACATTAAATAAAAATACTACTTTTTTTTTTTCCTTTTCCTTTTAAAGACAAAACGCTTTCTAATGAATGATAAATTTTATTTCAGTTGGCGACCGTTGAGTCACTCAAAGATCCACTCATTAATTAAAATTGTTACAAATATTATTACCATTAAATAATTGTCAACTCGTCAACCACTTTGAGTAGAACTAAGGGACTACATTGGTTGATAAAGAAAAGAAAATTGAATTGTTATTAAATTTAGAAATCGAAACTATTGAATTGGGAGGTCGATTCGGTCAATAAAAATTTGAATTGTTGGCGTGTTGTTTAACTCATCTTTATTGTCAAACAATCAATTTATTTTTAATAATTATAGAAAATGATGAATTTATAAAGGTTAATTAAGAAAATATTAATATAAACTTAAGAAAGATACAAATAGACGGCCTCAAGAACCTTTTACTCTATTGAAGTCGGACCATATCTTAGCTAATCTTATGTTTTTTCTTTGTTGGTGCATCTATCTTTTTTTACAATAAATGATCCTCTATATATAATGACGAGAGTTTAGATGAATTTGCATCTATAATCCCTTGATTTTGTGGATTCCATCATGCTTGCATAAACTTTGCATTAATGGCGATGAAATTGGCCCCATGCTAGGTATGATTTTGGAAGAAAGTTGTTGGCTGACTCTTTGACATCGTTTGACACTCCAAACAAGAGGTCGGTGGTTCCAAGGTCGGTCGATCTTTCATCCCAACCTGTATTTTAGATAGATTATATGTCGCATAGGTATGGTCATAACTGGGATAAAGGTCATAGAGATCTTCCCGAGCTTGATTGGTCCAGACGACCTCCTCATACTTTAGAGTTTCGTATGTCGTTCGATGGGATTGAATCTTTGATTTTTTTTTTAATTATATCCTTGGATCATTTAATTGATCAGGATATAGCAAAAATGATTATGATTACGTAAAAATGAAATATTAGAGAGGAACAATTGGAATTGGCCAAAAGAAATAAAAATATTTTCTTTTAAGTTCATTTCATGTATAAATTGCAAAACTCATATAATCTGTAAATTTTATTTTTTTCTCGAATCAAAACCGAATCCAAATAAAAATATACTTAGTTTTCCATTTGATTCTACTCGATTTCTCGATTAGAAGTAATACACATCTCTGAGTGAAATAATATATTGAAACAATAATTCTTTTCACAAACAATATTTTTTCTATGCAGGTCAATAATGATGAAAATTACCATTGAAAGTTAAATTAGATATAATTTTTAGAAGTTTACACACAAATGGCAAACGTCATGGATATACCAAACTTTTAGACTGGTTAATTTTATCTGGAGATTTTTGCGATACCCAAAATTACCCTTCTTTTTTAATTTAAAATTTTAATTTACTATTGATAAAAACAATCGTCTGGAAACCTTAGAGAAATAACGTTCAAATTATTTCAATAAAGAAAAATTCGGACCTAAAAAATTATTTTAGGATAAAATTGTATTTTAGATAAAATGTTTTAAGTAAAAACATCTCAATCCCTACAAAATAAGAAATTAATAAAATTCAATTTATTTAACGATAGTAGTGGCAAAATATCTACTATGCACATGCGCAAATTGCATACGAGCCCATATGCTGCATCTAATTATTTATATTATTTATTTGAAATGTAATTTAATATTTTGCTAAAGGAGAAAAATAGATTTTCTAATTCTTAGTTTTCTAATTTTTATGGTTGGTAGTTGACACTGGGGAGCAGGCGGCGACCAACCCAGAGCGGGCCCCGCCACGACGCAACCACCGCTATCAGCGCCTCAAACCCACTACGACGCCACCCCTGTTGACGTGGCACGATTCTGGCCTTTGCACTCTAGCCCCTGCATTCCTCATATTTGCACTCCGGCCCCCACTCCTCTACGCCACCCATATCCATTAATGCCAAACACAAACAACTCATGCACAGAGAGAGAGAGAGATGAAAATTATTAGGATATGTAAAAAAGATGGATATGCTGGCAAATTATTGTATATGTAGATAAATTAAGAAGCAATAATTATTGTATATATAATCTGTTGACGGCATTTGATTATCTGTATAACTTTACCTGTCCTTTTCATACTAAGACGATATTGAAAAAAAAATTGCATCTCTCTGTGTCTGTATGTAGATATATATAAATGTAGTTGTTGATATATAGATGAGAGATATTGAAGCTTGCGCCGTTGTAGAATCTGGGTTTGTTGAATTTTGTTGATGTCTGCAGTCAACGAGTCAGCTGCTTGGAGGGGGGAGTATACCAATATTCCTGATGACGTCGTTGGGAAAGCCAATGGCTACAGTTACAGTTCCTCCGCCGGAGCTGTGGCGAGTGGGGATTGGAGGTTTCAGGTGGCGGAGTTTGCGAAGGGGGCGGCGGAGATGACTGTGGATTTCGGGAAGGGAGTAAGGGACGTCGTGAAGCAGACTGTCTTGAGGGACGATTCTGTAATTATGCGAAAATTGAGGGGGCCTTGTGCGAAAATTTTGGGGAAATTGAAGTTTCTGAATGAGTATTTACCGGAGGATCGTGATCCAGTTCATGCTTGGTTCGTGATTGCCTGTGTCTGTGTTTTTGTTCTTGCAGGTGATTGTTAATTTCCTGTTTCTGTTGATTTTTGCTCTTGTTTTTATGATCATTCTGGAAAAATATTTGTGTGATTATGAATCTGCATTGTGGAATAATGATCTGTGTTACTTAATCTTTGCTATAGGGGATGGAAATTCGTTTGTTTTCTAGAGATTTATGTGAAAAATTGTGTTTATAAATGCTGAAACTATTCCAATCTATATATCTAGAGCTATAACAGAAACTTTGTTTGAAGTTATTTCTATCAGTCACTTGAATTCAGTTGTGCATACATCTGCTGTGTTGAGGAAAACTCTTTGAAGATTTCTTAAGATGTTCGACTTCTTGATTTCCGATTCTGACCATTTATCTCAATCCTTGGATGATTTCAATAAGTTGATCTGTTAAAACTTTTTTACAGTAGCATGGTTATACTCAATCCTTATATACATTCATACTCATTCGAAAGTAACTAGAGCATTTGGATAAATGTGGCCTTAAGTTAGCAACTTGAAAAGGTAAAAGTAATTGTTGTCTCTGTATGATGAAAATCTTTCTTCTTTATCTGACAGTGTGAACAAATTGGTGCAGTTTTAATTGTAAATATCACACAAACTACAACTCCATTGGTTAAAACAATGAAGGTGCATCCTGCTAATGCTAGTCTTATATTGCTTCCGGATGGAAGACGCTTGGCTTATCAAGAGCGAGGCGTTCCAGCTGATCAAGCGAGATATTCAATGATTGTTGCCCATTCTTTTCTTTCTTCTCGATTAGCAGGTATTCTGTTACTTAACACTTAAACTTACTGGACTAATAAGAAGTTGGTGCATGAGTTGCTAGTTAGGCTAAAATGTTTGGTCCAGTTTTAATTTATTTTTCTTTTGTGGGGTCGACTTCTTTCTGAAACTAGGCATTCCTGGCCTCAAGGGTGAGTTACTGCAAGAGTTTGGCATTCAACTGGTGTCATATGATCTGCCAGGATTTGGAGAAAGTGATCCTCATCCGGATAGGGACCTTGAGTCATCAGCTCTGGATATGTTACACTTATCATATGCTCTGAATATTACAGACAAATTCTGGGTATTGGGATTCTCCGATGGAAGCAAGCATGCTTGGGCTGCACTTCATTATATTCCAGATAGGGTTGCTGGTATGTCCACTAACTGTATTTTAGATCATTAGACACCTTTCTCTATCCTTATTTACTCCTTTTTTTGTTACAAGAACGTCATCAGTTATAAGAGCATCTTGCTGACAAAACAATTTTTTTGCATATAGGGAAAAGGTAAATGAATTGCTATGTCTTTAGGCTTTAAAACATGTCAATTTTATGCTTGAGTATGATTTTGGAATTCCATGCCAAGCTTTCAGATTACTTTAATATGATGATGTGCATTCAAGGTAAACTCATGTGATTGTTAATATGCCAATCCACCAGGACCCTTTTTTTGTTACTGTTTATGTTGTTACCCTGATTTCAACATTGTTAAACATCTATTGTCTGGCTGGACTAATGTTTATGTACATCTCTGCATAACTTTAGGTTAAAGTTTGTTCTGAAGAAATTATGTAAATTGTTTGATCAGCATTTGAAAACAGAAACATTCTCCTTTTCCCTTTTCCATCCTGTTGTGATTCTTCTTTTGTCTTTTCAGGTGCTATAATGGTCGCTCCAATGGTTAATCCATATGAACGGAGACTGACCAAAGAAGAAAGTCGAAGAATCTGGGGGAAATGGACAATAAAGAGAAAAATGATGTACTTTGTAGCTCGGAAATTCCCAAGACTACTACCATACTTTTATCGCAGAAGCTTCCTCTCTGGAAGCCATGATCGAGTAGATACATGGCTATCCGTCTCACTAGGAAAGAGGGTGAGTGGTCTTAACTGAAAACCATATTTTGGATTGCCATGTTCGGTGTTTGAAATCCTGATTGGGTTGTGGCAATGGTGTTCATGAACTATGGAAGATTAAAACACACATTGAGGATACGGTGAATTTCAAATCCATTCATATCACTCAATAAATAAATAGTTCAAAATGATGGTGAAGGATTCGAAATCCATTATAGGACTAACAACAGATACAACCATCAATATATCTGGGGATGAATCTGAATTCCATAATAATGAATCTATTGGAGATTGTTTGGATTAAAGGATTTGAATCCATTGCCCTTATTTTGAAGTATTGTTTGAGTGATTTGATGGATTAGTATCCACTCCAATTTGGGTGGTTTGAAATCCGAACTTAACCTGAAGGAATTCAATCTTTAGACAAACTTGGTTTCTCTCAGCCATTAGTTTTTCTGTAAAAAGAACTGATTCGGTGAAAATCCTAAAAATTCTCATCGTGAATTATGAATTCTCTAGGACAGAGCTTTGATAGAAGATACAACTTTCAAAGAATTCTGGCAGAGGGATGTTGAAGAATCCGTTCGTCAAGCAAATGCCAAACCATTCGTGGAGGAAGCAGTCGCACAGGTTTCGTATTGGGGTTTCAGCATTTCAGACCTCAACGGACAAAACAAATTTAAGGGTAAAGGTTTTCTTGCTTGGCTTAAATCACTGTATAGTCCTGCAGAGAAAAGATGGAGTGGATTTCTTGGCCCAATACACTTATGGCAGGTTAGTAAACTCCACATTACAATGCAAGTCATCTAAATAGACATCATCATTTTTCCCAAATGCCAATATTTTAGCTGATCATATTCCTCCAGAGTCAACTTGAACATAATGCATATCACATCTTAATCTTGTTGATCATCATCTTGAACAATGTGTGTTGAATAGGGAGGTGAAGATAGGGTCGTCCCTCCATCAATGAGCGACTTTGTGCAACGGGTTCTACCAGATGTGATCGTGCATAAACTCCCATACGAGGGCCATTTCACGTACTTTTACTTGTGTGATGAATGCCATAGACAGATCTTCACTGTAGTTTATGGGAACCCTCAAGGCCCTCTTAACCCAGAAGAGAATCGAGATTCCATTGAAGACGAAGATAACGAAGCAACTTCCATTGATACAGCAACAGAAGAAGAAAATGCTTCTGCTTTAGTATGAAGAAGCCACGATGGAATCAGGTAATAACAATCAGAGGATAAGAGTATAGTCAGTTGCTTATTCACTGAAATCAGAATTTTTTAATAGATTATTACATACAAAGGGTGTGTTCACATAATGCAAAGAGTGAGCAACAATCTGAGTAAGTGTAACCCCCATTGTAAAGCCTTCAAATAGCAGATTACCAACTATTTGGATACACTATAACCTAGTTTTTTTTGCCCTTATAATTTACCTGTGTTGAGAGATCTATTTTATGGATTTTTTTTTTCTCATTATGGTTCTGAAGATTTTTAAATCTCCTAACAGATCCGGATACACCCTAATAACTATTAGCTATGAATGGTGGGTTAAAATTTTCCTATACATACTTATATAACGAGTTTTAGATCACGTGAGTTGTACGTGAAGATTAATTTAAATAAAAAAAAGGAAATAATATAAATATCTTATATATGATACTTTTATATTAATTAGAGTTTTAATTATAATGAGATTGTATAAAATTTTAAATTATAATTCTAATATAAAGTTATTTAGTTATGAAAATTTTAAATTACTATTATAAACTTAAATAATAATCTTTGATAGAGATATATTCGACAATTCATATTTTGTAAGAAACATCTACACTTTTATATAGGTAATAGAAATAGATATGAGACCAATAAAGGATATGTGGCACAACTACAAATTTTCAAATTTTATAATGACATTTTTTTTTATTTTAAATTCAGAATTTGTAAATTAAAGAAATAAATAAGGCAACAGCTAATGGAGGCTAAATTATTGAAAAACAGAAGTTTCTTAAATCTTTCATATAAATATAGAATGTGGCTTAACCACCATGATTCTCAAAATTAACTATATGCTTTAAATTATTTTAATTTTTAAAAAAAATTGGAATTTACACACAAAAAGAACAAAAGGGAAACATTAAAATAAAGATGAATTAATTGAAATATGTTGGTCATACTTTAGTTAAAGAAATAAAATGATTTTAGCAGACATTAGTCATACTTTAGTTAAAGAAATAAAATGATTTTCGCAGACATATTTTAAAATCGCCATGGCTTATCTTTGAGATATTTTGACTTATTTTTCTTGACATATAAATAAAAAAAAAAAAATTGGCACCTGCAAATTATGTTATATTACAAATACAACATATATTTAACAATGAATAATATAAATCACACTATATTTCATTCAATTAATAAATTAAATTATAAGACATGCCGAAACTATAAATACAACCTTCTTAAAATAGAATATTTTTCTTATTTTACTAAATTTATTAATAATTTTCCAAATACTTATACTACACGAGTCCTATACTGTATAATAAGATACATTAAAAAATAGACGAGACAAGACAAATTGCAAGGATGATAAAAATATGGTTTTTTTAATACAATATTGTGGTTTGAAAATTTATTTAACAAAATATAGTGTAATCGAAACATTTTAAGAAAATAAGTGAAGTCGCCACCTCTTACAAAATTGACGACTACTATACTTGATCACCATTATTGGTGACGATCATAATTATTTTAATAATTTATAATATTAGTCGTGACCATTAATGATGACCAACTTTATTTTAATAATATATTTATTAATTAACTAACATATTTTAATTATTATTTTAAAATGTTTTCATAATTTTCAAACCATAATATCGTGTTAAAAAAGCTTAGAAATATGGATGCATAAAAATGAACATGTCGAAAGGTGAGACCCCAACATTTGTGTTCTAATGTCAAGTGTGTCTCTACAAGAGACAGCCAGCGAGACCAAGTATTGATGCATGACCGACACGTGTCCCCTTCTCCTCTCTACTTATACACATCTTCCTTTTCCACCATTTTCCTCCAATATTTCCAGCTACTGAGTGACACACTGATTGAGTGATTAATGGGGAGGAAAGTGGCGGCGTTGGTGGTGGCGGCGTTGGTGGCTGTGGTGGTGGTTCATGCGGCTGCTTATGAAGATGAAGGGCGGTGGGGCAAAGGCGGCGGAGAGGGCGGAACGGGGCGGAGGGAAGGGGCGGAACAGTTCTTGTTGCAGGACTCTAAGCAGGTGGTGAGGACTGATGCTGGCAACATGAGGGTTGTGAGAGGCTTTGGAGCAAAGTTCATCAGAAGTCCTATGCATATTGGATTTATTACTATGGAACCCAACTCCCTTTTCATTCCTCAGTATCTTGACTCTTCTCTCATTCTTTTCCTTCGTCGAGGTAACTTCAATCACATCCCTTCATTTTGTTTTTTAGAGAGAGGGAGAGAGGATTGTACTCAGTTTGATCTATAGCCTAACGTATTATATCTGTCTCTGCATGTTGCTATCTCTATGAATTCTGCTGCATTTGATGTTTGTGTGTGTGTGGATTCTTTTAGAACATATGAGAACTACTTGTGTTGGTTTGGGTGGAGGGATTTGGGGAGGAAATTTGAAATTCATAGCAGTAAAATGTGTGGATTTTGAATTCATTCTAATTTGAGTAGATTTGGAATCTACTCATTTGAAATCTTATATTTCAAATCTTTAATTTAACCAAACACAACCTCAAATTCTTTGATCTCACACACACACACACACGCACACACACATTTGTGCTTATAGTTTGTTTCATCCAAGATTGTAGGATGTGTTTTGTGATCTTGAATGTGTGATGGATAAGTAGTTAGAATCGAGATCCAATTAATGGATTTTGCAGGGGAAGCAAGAGTTGGGCATATATACAAAGATGAACTGGTGGAGAGGGATTTGAAGATGGGAGATATCTACAGAATCGGAGCTGGTTCGGCTTTTTATCTGATCAACACTGCTGAAGGACAGAGGCTTCATATAATATGCAGCATTGCAACCTCAGAGAGCTTGGGATTTAGCACATTTCAGGTAACAATCTTCATGATTCTGATCCAGTTAATTTGGATTCAGAAAGCTATGATTTTTTCCTACAATACTTTGTGTTTTGGCAGTCTTTCTACATTGCCGGGGGATCATATCCGACATCAATACTTGCTGGATTCGATACCTTAACATTGTCTACAGCATTCAATGTGAGTTAACCATTCATTAGGCATTCCAATCTTGATTTATTTGTGTTGTTTCTGATCAAGACTGGTTCTTGCAGGTTACAGAAGAAGATGTGAGAGAGATGTTGACGGGGCAAGAACAAGGGCCGATCATGTACTTATCGGACACTCATTCTCCGAGTTTCTGGTCTAAGTTCTTGGACATGGATGAGCATCAGAAAACGGTGCATTTGAGGCGAATTGTTCGTATTAGAGAAGATGTGGAAGATGAAGGGGAATCAAAATGGTCTTTTAGGAAGCTCTTAGTCTCTTTCTTGGGAAGGGGAGACAAGAAGAGGGGTGATAAGAAGACGAGAACCGGAAAAGGGCCAAAACCTTATAACCTATATGATAGGAAGCCTGATTTCCAAAACAATTACGGGTGGAGCATTGCCTTGGATGAGTCTGAGTATTCATACCTCAAGCACGATGATATTGGCATCTATCTTGTCAATCTCACTGCGGTAATATATCTTCTACTTCATATTATGTTTCATCTCCTATTTTAAAATTGAATTGCAGCTATGTGCATATTAAAAGTTCCTTATACCCATTAATCACTATTAGGGATGTAAATGAGATATTACAGCTTGTGGGTTAACTCAAGATTGACTTGGAAAAAAAAATCCGAATTCGACTTGAAGATAATGGATTATGGAGTTGAGTCCAATCTTGAGCTACTACTCTGAGCAATTCTCGATCTCAAGGCTCGTGAGCCTGATCAATAGAATTGAGTGTGTTAAATTTACTATTTTGTCATTGATGGTTTATTGAAACTCCACTTTTAAGCATATTTTTGGGAATTTAGGGTATTTTATAACAAATCTTTTTTTAGTGTGTTAAATTTACTATTTTGTCCTTGATAGGTTATAGAAACTCCACTTTTAAGCATGTTTTTGGGAATTTAGGTTATGTTATAACAAATATGTAGGTATCAAGTAGAATTTGAGTTTATTGAGTTACAGCTTGAGTCGAGGTCAAGGACTAAAAATTAACCTTAGTTGAGTCCAATGAGAGTACTCAGCTCGGCTCAAGTCGTTTACACCGGTCATCATCAATTAGATGTTGAGTAGTAGTATCAAATCTTAACTCTTGGATTAAGAGATGAAACATAATTTAGGTGTTCAGTAGTAGTATCAAATCTTACTCTTGGAATAAGAGATGAAATGCAATTTACAGTTGGAATTTGAGACGAAACAAAATTTATGTTAGATCCATGGTATGTTATGGCCTGATACTTGTAAAATGCAGGGATCAATGATGGCACCTCATATAAATCCAAGAGCAATTGAGTACGGAATTGTATTGAGAGGTGCAGGTACTATCCAAGTAGTGTATCCAAATGGAACCTTAGCCATGAATGCTAAAGTGAAGGAGGGCGATGTCTTTTGGATCCCACGCTACTTTGCGTTCTGCCAAATTGCATCACGGACTGGGCCGTTTGAGTTCTTCGGCTTCACCACCTCAGCCGGAAACAACAGGCCTCAATTCCTAGTGGGAGCAAACTCATTGCTCGACACAATGAGGGGGCCCGAAGTCGCGGCTGCATTTGGGCTGACTGAGGAGAGGCTGAAGGAGATCATCGACGCTCAACGGGAGTCGACGATCTTGCCATCGGCTGTGGTTGCTCCGCCGGAGGAGGGTGCACCGGATAGAGGTGAGGTGGGAAATGTGATCAGGAGCTTTGGGAGTCTATGGTGAAATGTGAATTCTGCATTTTGGAATTGGTGTTTTCCATTGTTTTTGCTTTTCTTGTTTGTAATGTTCATCTGCACTTTTAGGAAGTTGTGAATAAACTGGACTGCTTCACTTGCTATAATGTCAAAGACACAACTCTATTTCGGTTTATTTCTTTCCCACAATGCTTTTAGTTTCTTGCTTTCAATATGGTTAATTACACGCACATAAACAAGGTCATCAAATTTGTAAAGTAAATTCTTTGAGTTACAATTCAAAAATTCCTAAAAGTTGTGAATAATATAGTTATTTTTATAACTTCATGCAGTAAATGATAACTGCGATGAAATGCATGATTGTATATGTAAATTAATCCAACAATCAAGATGGGATCATATATTCCAATCTTTTCCATCTTATACTTTTGAAGATCTTTTGATATAGATTTTAATTACTTGTTATTCATTTACTCTTTTCTTGGAGAGGAGGTAATTTATTATGTTCCAAATTACAGACTATGGAACATATTAATTAATACTTGAAAGTAAAATATGATGTTATTTTCTTTTTAACAAGCGGTTGTGATGTCATAAGCTGAGGCTGAATATTGCCAAATCAATCAAATTTCAAAGTATTAAAGAGTATTAATTAAAATGAAACAATAGTAAATGTAAAAAGGAGGATACAAGATAGAAGCAAGAGTAGTAAAGCACCTCAAGTATACATTTCATATTGAGCTGTGAAAAGAAAAGAAAGATACAAATGATATCCAAAAAGTTTCAGCACTGCAGATGAAGCAATAAGATTAAAAACCAACTTGCTTCACTCTCCAACTTCTTCTTCAAGAGGCTAGAGATAGCAGTATACGCATATTAAATACATTATACAGAATAAATAACTGTTCAAGAAAACAAAATTGAAAACTGAAGCATTGTTTTGACAAGTGAATGAATGGATTTCACTTGGCACCCTTCTTAATGGCAGCCTTTGTGACCTTGGCACCCGTTGGGTCTTTCTTCTCCACACTCTTGATGACACCAACTGCCACTGTTTGGCGCATATCACGCACTGCAAAACGACCCAGTGGTGGGTACTCTGCAAATGTCTCCACAACCATGGGTTTGGTTGGAATCATCTTCACAAATCCAGCATCCCCATTTTTCAAAAACTTGGGCTCCTTCTCTAGCTCCTTACCCGATCGCCTGTCAATCTTGGTCACCAGTTCTGCAAATTTAACTGCGATATGGGAGGTGTGGCAATCAAGCACCGGGGCATAGCCATTTCCAATCTGGCCAGGGTGGTTCATGATGATGACCTGAGAGGTGAAGTTTGCTGCCTCCTTGGCTGGGTCATCCTTTGAGTTCGAGGCCACATAACCACGTTTCAGATCCTTAACGGCAACATTCTTCACATTGAACCCGACATTGTCACCTGGGAGAGCTTCTAGCAAGGACTCATGGTGCATCTCAACAGACTTAACTTCAGTGGTCAATCCAGATGGAGCAAAGGTGACAAGCATACCAGGCTTCAAGAGACCAGTCTCCACACGGCCAACAGGGACAGTGCCAATTCCACCAATCTTGTAAACATCCTGAAGTGGAAGCCGTAGGGGCTTGTCTGTAGGTCTCTTGGGCTCGATAATCTGGTCAAGCGCATCAAGGAGCGTTGGGCCTTTGTACCAATCTAGATTGGTAGACCTCTCAATCATGTTGTCTCCCTCAAAACCGGAAATGGGGACGAATGAAATTTTGTCAGGGTTGTACCCAACCTTCTTCAGGTAAGAGGACACTTCCTTCACAATTTCATCATACCTGGACTTCGAGTATTTTGGTGTGGTCGCGTCCATCTGCACACATACCATAGATGTAAATAAATGTCTTGGATACAATTACAATAAAACAAGATAGCATCAACGTAATTGGGTAAACTTTTACTAACCTTGTTGCAACAACAGATCATTTGCTTGACACCAAGGGTGAAAGCAAGCAAAGCATGCTCACGGGTCTGGCCATCCTTGGAGATACCAGCTTCAAAACCACCAGTGGTAGAGTCAATGATAAGGACGGCACAATCAGCCTGTGATGTTCCAGTAATCATGTTCTTGATGAAGTCACGATGTCCTGGTGCATCAATGACAGTGCAGTAGTATTTGGTGGTCTCAAATTTCCACAAGGCAATATCGATGGTGATACCACGCTCGCGCTCAGCCTTAAGCTTATCGAGCACCCAGGCATACTTGAATGACCTCTTGTTCATCTCAGCAGCCTCCTTCTCGAACCTCTCAATAACACGCTTATCAATACCACCAAGCTTGTAAATCAAGTGACCAGTGGTGGTTGACTTCCCAGAGTCGACATGGCCAATGACCACAATGTTAATGTGTGTTTTCTCTTTACCCATCTTAAACCGTTAAAAAGAATACTGCAACAGCAAAATAGAGAATCACATAATTGAAATTGTGTAAATTAATATAACAACTTGGAAAAGAATATTACAGTAGGCAAAAACTGCAAACATAGAAAAGCTACTTCAAGTACAGAATTTATTAACAAGGCTACCACTGTTCATTATAGTTTTTGCAAATATTTTCTCGATTTAAGAATAACAAATTCCAACTGAGTTTCAAACAAAACTCTGCAACAAAGAAAGGTTATACCACACAGGAATTAACAATCAGAAAGGCGCATAGATACAAAATAATGATCTCATAAACAGCTACATGCTTATTTGCAAAACCTAACAATCGTACAGGAAACGCGTGAAACAACAGAAGTTGTTACAAAAAAATCAATCAAACATGGAAAACTTAAAGGTAATTAATGTTTCTGTAAATAAAAGTAAGCATCAGCGTATGATAAATACTAAAGATGCACATAAATTAAGCATTCAATTCAATTACACATGGAGCAAAAATTCAGCTAGGATCATCATCATCATCATAAATCATCAATTCAAACAGATCTACCAAAACCTCTATGGAAGCATCACCAAAGCTATGATAAGCTAGAACCGAAGCAAACCAACTTAAAAATCGCAGCAGGAAGATCCATACGGCATACATACACTTATGTATAGAGAAAAACATAAATACATACAGAGATAAGGCACTGACTTGAAGGTATAGCAGCGGAAACAGAAAGCTCTCTCTCGCCCGCCGATTGCAGAGAGAGACTTGTGATTTGAGGAGAGCGAGAGGGAACGAGATTAAAATCTATTGGTTTTTATATATATATATATATGGAATTAGAGCATGGCGGCGATTAGGGTTTTTGTTGGGCCGTTGGATCAGATAATCTGACGGCTATGACTTATGAGTGAGAGAACTCGTATTTTAAGAGCTGAGAAATTTTCTGGTTGGACTGGTGCTTGGCTTCTTTGGTGTTTGGTTTTTTTAGGGAGGGAACTATTCATTTTAGCATAAAAAATATAATTATATATTTAAATTTTTATAATATATAATAGTATATCATTTTCTATCATCAAATATAATATATGTTATTTTTTATTATATTTTTTGTCAAAGTCAACTTGGATGATTGGACAATTAATATATTTTATTAATTGGTTAATGGTGACAAATATGTTCATTTTAATTAGGGATAGCAACCCAATTTACCACAATTATTATTAAATATGACCCAAAATAGCACCAAAAATAAAATTGGCATTTTTTTATCATAAAAAATAAAAGTGAGATAGTTTATACCACCAAATTTAAAAGTATGGTCAAAAATACCACCATTTTTGATTGACTTTGATGACAAAATTATTACCCAATAATAATTGGTCAAAGGAATCTTTTAGTCAACAAAAAATATTTTCTCTCACCTCCCCACCCCCAAACTCTTCCCTCTCACCTCTCGCCACTTACAGCCGCTCCCCACCTCCATTTTCCCCCATTTTTGAGCTCAAAAATTGATCTCAAATTCACGTGCAAAACTTAGATTTTTTGGTAAAAATTCACGTGTAAGACGAAAATGTCAAACCAAGAAGAAGAGGTTAGTGATTTATCCCTCGTTTTTTCAGAAAATTATTGAAATTAAGTTTGGAATTTGTTGAGATTTCTTGAGAATTTGTTGAATTTGTTGGAAATATGTCTTAATACTTCGAATTTGTTGAGTATTAGTTGAACAAACGGAGGGTTAAACGTGGATTTGAATTCCAATTGACCCCTAAATTATTTGGGGATTAAGTTTAATTTCTTTTCATATATGCTTGAATTCATGTTTGGAATGGTTAATTGGGTTTAAATTTGAATTTGATATGGTTAATTTGTTTGAGATTGTGCTTGAATTGATGTTTGAAAGGATTAAATGGCCATAATCGAAAATAATCACGTTTAATCGAAAATATGTATGTTTAATCACGTGTAATTATAATTAATAATTAAAGTTTAACACTGTAATTATAGGAAATAATTCAGTAAAAACATTGTAAAAAAATGTGAATTTTTTACCCAATAATTTAAGTGTTGTAAGATTTAGGGGTATTTTGGTAATTAGGTGAAAGGGTTGACTTTGATCGGGACCCACGACCCCCGGTCAATGGTATCTCGTTGGCGACAACTCGATGATAAAGTATGATGAAAAAAAAACGAGATTTGGATAGAAAACGAATCGGAAAAAAAGGCTCGTCGCGCGGCAGCTGCCGAGAAATCTCGACAACGGGGGCAGGCGTGATCGGCAGCTGTCGATAGCGTGGGCGAGGGCTCCCGGCAGCTGCCGAGAAAACTCGACGGGACGGGGCTACACGTGATTTTTTCAAAATTGACATGTAAGGCCTATAATCATAAGGCTACACATCAATTTTGAAAAAAATCACGTGTAGCCCTGTCCCGTCGAGTTTTCTCGGCAGCTGCCGGGAGCCCCCGCCCACGTTGTCGAGATAACTCGACAACTGCCGATCACGCCTGCCCCCGCTGTCGAGATTTCTCGGCAGCTCCCGTCACCCATCTCCCGTTGGGCGTGCATGCTCCCGTCACCTATCTCCCGTCGGGCGTGCATTCCCGTCACCCGTCGGGTGTGTGCTCCCGACACATATCTTCCGTCGGGCGCGCGCTCCCGTCACTCGTCTCTTGTCGGGCGGGCCTGCTCCCGGCACCTATCTCCCATCGGGCGCGCGCTCCCGTCTCCCGTCGGATGCGTGCTCCCGGCACCTATCTCCCGTCGGGCGCGCTCCTGTCACCCGTCGCGCGTGCCCCAATACCGCGCCTCGTTTTTAAAAATCCCGTTTAAAAAATTTAATAATTAAAATTGGACAATTATATATCATATTTGATTATTTCCCCTTAAATAAATTTATTTAATGTCCGTTTAATAATCAGCACCTAATAAAAATAATTTCTTAATCGGTCTTGCATAATATATACATAATTTGAATTTAAAATTTAATAATCCCAATTTCAGAATTAAAGTAACATAATATCATAATTGAACTTAAATATTTGTACTAATTTTTTTAATATCCGTTTATTAATCAACACTTAATTTTGAAATAATTTCCTAATCCTTCGCAAATATTATGTACATACTCCAAAATAATCCTCTTTAATAATCCTCATTCCATAATTATGACAACATAGTTTCGTCGACCCGTTACGAATATTTTTTTTCCATTTTTTTTAGTCTCCTTTCAATATTCAACTCTTCACTCGATAATTATTTTTTCGAAAATCCCGTTTTAAAAATTTAATAATTATAATTGGACAATTAAATATCATATTTCATGAATTCTCCATTATTAAATTTTTTTGTTAATCTCCATTTAATAATCAGCACGTAATAAAAATAATTTTTTAATCCGTCTTGCATAATAGATACATAATTTGAATTTAAAATTTAATAATCCCAATTTCAGAATTAAAATAACATAATATCGTAATCGAACTTAAATATTTGTACTAATTTTTTTAATATCCTTTTATTAATCAACACTTAATTTTGAAATAATTTCTTAATCCTTCTCAAATATTATGTACATACTCAAAAATAATCCTCTTTAATAATCTCCATTCCATAATTATAACAACATAGTTTTCTCGACCCGTTACGAATATTTTTTTTTCCATTTTTTTTAGTCTCCTTTCAATATTCAACTCTTCACTCGATAATTATTTTTTCGAGAATTCCGTTTAAAAATTTTAATAATTATAATTGGACAATTAAATATCATATTTCATTAATTCCCCTTTAATAAATTTTTTTAATATCGATTTAATAATCAGCACGTAATAAAAATAATTTCTTCATCCGTCTTGCATAATACATACATAATTTGAATTACCAATTTAATAATCCCAATTTCAGAATTTCCATAATTGTTGGATCATTTAAACTTGTTAAATTTCTAATAATGGTTGGTTAGCATTTTTTTTTTGTAATTTATAAATTTACGTTTTATCCAACTCTACTAATTTGCATAAGCAAAACTCCAACCTTTATAATTATGAAAGGAGACTAAAAAAATTGGAAAAAAAAATCGTAACGGGTCGACGAAATTGTTATAATTATGAAATGAAAAATATTAAAGAGGATAATTTTTCAGTATGTAGATAATATTTGAGAAGGATTAGACATTATTTTAAAATTAAGTGTTCATTAATAAACGGATAGTAAAAAAATTAGTCAGAATATTTTTAATTATTAGGATATTATGTTAGTTTAATTATGACATTGAGATTATTAATTTTTAAATTCAAATTATGTATCTATTATGCAAGGCGGATTAAGAAATTATTTTTATTACGTGCTGATTATTGAACGTAGATTAAAAAAAATTATTAGAGGGGAATTAATGAAATATGATATTTAATTGTCCAATTAAAATTATTAAATTTTTGAAATGGGATTTTTAAAAACGGGTCGAGGTGCGCGGGCGCGGCCGACGGGGGACGAGGGAGGTGCGCGGGCGCGGCCGACGGGGGACGAGGGAGGCGCGCGCCCGACGGGGGACGGGGGCCGGGGAAGGCGCGCGCTAGACGGGGAACGGGGGAGGCGCTTACCTGACGGGGACGGGAGCGCGCGCCCGACGGGGAATGGGGGACGGAAGCTGTCGAGTTTTCTCGACAGTGGGGGCCGGGGCTCCCGGCAGCTGCCGAGAAAACTCGACAGGAGATGGGTACATGTGAATTTTGTGGGCTACACGTGAATTTTGAAAAATTCACGTGTAGCCCACAAAATTCACGTGTAATCCTGTCCCCGTCGAGTTTTCTCGATAGCTGCCAGGAGCCCCGTCCCCCACTGTCGAGAAAACTCGACAGTTGCCGATCACGGGTGCTCCCGCTGCTGAGATTTCTCGACAGCTGCAGGGAGACAACTGGGATTTTTTCCCCCGCGACGGGGGAAAAAATCCCAACCGTGAATTTTCGATTCGTTTTCTATCCCATTTCTTTTCATCATATTTTATCATCGAGTCGTCACCAACGACATACCGTTGACCGGGGTCGTGAGTCCCGATCAAAGTCAACATTTTGACCAAATTACCAAAATACCCCTCAATCTTAAAACACTTCAATTATAGGGTTTAGGGTTAAACGTGAATTTTCAATTTATTCACGTTTAACACTATCATTAAAGTGTTAAACGTGATTATTCCCTACAATCATTATAAAATCGAAATTTATTGCATTCCAAACGTCGATTATTCCCGTTTAACCCTTTCAAACATCAATTCAAGCATATATTTAAACAAATTAACCCTATAAAATGCAAAATTAAACACGTTTAACCATTCCAAACATCAATTCAAGCATATATGAAAACAAATTAAACCTAATCCCTCAAAAATAGGGTTAAATGAGGATTATTAACTAGTAAACATACCTTTCTTATTTCAACAATAATTCTTCCATTCTTCCAAGAGCTTAAATGTCGGAAAAAAAATCGAATATTTTGTTCTTCAAAATGTTGTATGATAATTTCGTACTGAAATTATCAACCTATATAGAAGAATAAACGGAGGAAAATTACATGTGATTTCACAATATAAAGTGAATTCACACTAAATAATGAGAAGGAAAAAAAAAATTGGTGCACTGTCATCAATCGAATTAATTGACGTGCATGGCCAAATTCAATGAAGACAATAATGAATAATGAGAACAAAAGAAAACAAAAAATTTGGTGTAATAGTCATGGCCAAATTAATTGTTGCAACCCTATTACTACACGTGCCTCATATCCATAATTTAAAAAAAAATTAAACAATAATTAAAATGGACATATTTGTCACCATTGACCAATTAATAAAATATATTAATTGTCCAATCATCCAAGTTGACTTTGACAAAAAATGTGGTAGAAAGTGGCATACTATTATATTTGGTGGTAGAAAATGGCATACTATTATATGTTATGGTAATTTGAATATATGATTATATTTTTTATGCTAAAATGAATACTTTCCTCATAATATTTTTATGCATATGATTTAAACTTTTTGAAGTATCACATGATATAAATAAAAATATTACACGGTCACTTTAAAAAAATATTAAATTTTACTTTATTCTCATAATATAATACTTTCATATGTATCATTTAGTATTACATGATACATATGAAAGTATTATATTATGAGAATAAAACGTTATTTAATACTTTTTAAAGTATCACTTAATACAAAATTATGTAATATTTTTATATGTATTATGTAATACTTTTTAATCAATGTTGTTGACCGATAGTTGATTATTGACTTTTTGACTTTAACTATTAATCGGATTGGGTCCGCCTTTCAAAATAAGAAATTTAGGTATGATTGAATGGATCAATTTGGATTTTGAAGATTCAAAATATTATAATTTAAAACAAATATTCACTCAAACAAAATGTAATAAATAAATAAGTTTAAATATAACAAAATTACTATATTTGATACATTTTTTAGGATATATTGTGCAAACTAATAATTAGGTTAAATAACTCAACAATTAATATTTAATATAAGCCTATTTTTCCTTGTACTAAAAAAATTACATAAATATAACATTTTTGGATTTCCACATTTTGAAATAGTATTGGCTGGAAAATTTTAGGTTACTGTATTTTAGGGTGACTTCTATAATTATATAGATTTAGATATAAATTAACATAAATGTTTCGATTTAGCACCTTAATATTAACAAAATATATTATAACTAACTGAAAATCATTGGTTTACATCATTGCTATAATCAAGTATAAATATGAGACAATGGTAAAAAAATATTTTGCACTTCAGATAATAAATAATAATATATTATTATTTATTTCAAAAAAATTATTATCATTATTGTTGTTATTTTTACTGTCGTAGTTATATTATAGAGAATAGATTACAGGTAGCTAATTCTTTTACTTTAACTGATAAATAAATAAAATTTAAAAATTAAATATAGAAGTTATAAAATCACAAATATTAACAAATTATTAAAGTTATCTAGTACAATAATAATATGACATCCTTTTGTAACCGTCCTCAACCTAGTGATGTTCAGCTAGTTTGAACCATCAGTTTTGATTTCAAACAGATGGTTTGGAAAACCATGAAGTATGAAACTGGAACCAAACCATAGGCCATCGATTCCAATTTTGGTTCCAAAATTGTCAGTTCAAATGGTTTTTTGAATTTTTTCTTGTGCCCAATTAATGATTTAATGTTATTAAACTATCTAAATTACTAAAATACAACACTACAACTCACAATTTATAAATTTTATAAAATACAACTTAGATATGGAATAAAAAATACAAACAATTAAATTTTTGTAAGTTACAACTTACAATTTTATAAATTACATAATACAAGTTACAAATTTACAACTACAAGTCTAAAAATGAGTGAAAATTATAATTATAATTTAAAAAAATATTACAACTCAATATATTACAATCATACAACATTATTGAAGTTAAAAAAAATTACCACTTTGTATAAAAAATATAATAATATAATTTTAATTGTAAATTGTAATTAATGAATGAAGATGGAGAAAAATTGAAAGAGCATGAGTTTCATTCTAAATTTGGAAGTGTAATTAAAATTTCACTTCCTAACTTAGAATAAAATTCACTATGTATCATTGTCAAAATTAAGAAATCAAAGCCCAGGTAGTTATCTGACCTTAACTTACTTTCATTTGTCAATGTTGATTCTGGCGGAGGAGGATGTGTTTAGGGGTGGAGCTTGACCTAGACAATTATTATTGGGGGGCTAAATCAATGTTTAAACACTAAAAAACAATATTTTAACATGTAATATATAATGAATAATGGGGTGTATTGAAAATTTTGGGGGCTGAAACCCCACAGGCCTCCATGAGGGAACGTTCCTGGATGTGTTTGAATTGTATCCATACATATCATCATCATCTTTATTTAAATAGAAGAAATCAAGATGTTGTTGACGTATTTTTACTCTTACATAATCTTCAATTAGAGTTATGCTTTGTACATTCTTGACGATCATTTTGATTTTCTTAGATTCAACATATGACCTCATTTGCTAAATGCATGTTCTACGGAGACGATTGAGACGAGACTTGCAAATATCTCTTTTGCAATGATAGTACTTTTTGACCACCATTTTAATAAATTCATAGGATTTTCAAATGCAATTTATTCAAAAGTAGCAGTTAAATATTAATCTAATTTTTGATAAGGATTAGAACCTCTAGCTCGTTTTATGTTCTATTGGGATTTCAATGTTTAGATTTTGATGAGACAAACCAAATATGTAATAGGAAGTTTTGAGTACCTCATTTTCACATTGTTTAAGTGAATAAATAGACTAGAATTGAGTCTTGAGCCAAGTTTGAAATGGAGGTTAAAAGAGGATAAAGCTGCATCTAAGCTTTAAGGGAAGATATCGCTGCAAGAAGGCAGGATACAGTATTGCTGCAGGAAGACAGGATACAGCATAACTGGAAGAAGGAAGGAACATCAAAGTATATATATAAGGCTAAATTTCTATACAGCAAAGCAAGAAAGAACGGCGTGCAGCAACACTGCAAGAAAATGATACAGGAGTTCTGCTAGAAAGAAGTTACAGCAGCACTGCCAGAAGATACTGCAATCAGGTCTAAGATACAGCAGCACTGAAAGAAAGCATCAGCTGCACGAGGACCTAGGATACAGCGCAAACTTACAAGTCAGTTAAGTAATACAGCGCCAACTACAAGATGAAGTATCCTACAAATCATAGGAAGGATAAATGCAGTACGAGGAATGGAGATTCAAGCAAGAATAAAAGAGCCATTCAAGAAAAAGTCAAAGCAGCAGACACGGAGCCAATAAGAAGATGCCACATGGACTGACGTGCTGCAGAAAGCTGCGAGCCGCAACTGCCGCATTAAATGCTCCGAAAGGAATAGTCAGGTCGCATTAAATGCGAACCATACTTTGGCCAGACTACTTCAAATTCAAAAGAGAGATGTCTCCTTCAACGGACATCTTCTCCTACAAGTATAAATAGAGGTCGAGGAGAACTGAAGCTGGTTACTGACACTGATACTCTTACTAAGAACTAACATCCATTCGAGAAAGTTCAAACTTACAATTTTCGAGCATTCAAGCCAACAGTTTCAGTCACTCAACCTATCGAAGTGAAGCAAGTTCAAGCTAAAAGTTTCTCTACGGATTTAGAAGCTCACTTCGAAGCACAAGTTGAAGAATTTTTTTTTATCCTTTTAACCTTGTTGCTGTGTGCTTAGGTTGTTTTAGTGGTGTCAAACAGTTGATAGGAGAGATCCTTGCTGTTTGTGTTAGTTGTCTAGAGTTAGGCAGCTTCCCTGTGTGGGAGTGTAGAACCCTGTGTGGGTTAACCTTTGAAGTTTACAGTTGTTGTGTGTACGCTGGACTTCAGTAGGTGGTTTGCTTTGTAAAGTTGATAGATTGTTAGGAGAGTCCTGTAAATCAATCTTGCTTAACAAAGTTCCTGCTCGATGAGCAGTAGAGTGGACGTAGAAGGATTACACCACCTTCGAACCACTATAAGCCATAAGTGTTTTAATTGCTTTATTTATCTGTGCTTCTATATTCTGCATATCTATCTGTCTCTCATCATAAAACATTTTGAAAGAAGCATTCTTAGAAAAACAGCCTTGTGTTTAAATGTTTATTTCCGCTGCGTACAAAACTCCAGGTTACAGCGTGCAGCACTGTATTCTAGCGCTGCAAGCAGTAACCATCTATCGCTGCAAGCTCAAGTAACTTGCAGTGCAGAACGATTGTTTTAAAGATTCTGAAAAATCGACCAAGGTTCATTCACCCCCCTCCCTCTGAACCTCGGACACCACTTGGGACCAACATGTTCTAATATCATAGAAATTGTAAAAATGACTAAGAGTCGAATCAAAACTAGAGGAAGAACTACTAACTATGGTTCTACATTTTGATTACCTACATCACTAGAAATAGAATCATCAAACAATACTTTATATTCTTTAAAAAATTCGTTTAAATTTTGTTTAACTCTAGCAACAACTTCACTAGGATTAGGAACATATTCAATTTCATCATATTTTTTTCTTGCAAGGTAAAGTTGGGACAATGCATTACAATACATGTTTAATAATTCTTCTAAATCATCTTCTCGAATTCTAAAATCTAATAATTTAGCACATGATAAAAATAAATCGAGTATTTCACGAAAATATTTTAACCATTTCATTTTCATAACTCTAATTGTGCTTCTTAAAGCAGAACATGTAGAATAAGTGTTGAAAATAAGAGTAATTTTTACACAATAATCTAAAACTAATTGAGAAGTAGGATAATAACAATCAAATAATTCTCTAGTTGACTCTTAAAAAAAATTAAAGTTAAATCAAATTAATACATGCATTCTATAAATTGTTAAATAACATAATTTCACTTTGATTTTCCATTAAAAAAGAAAGTACAAAGCATTTTTGTATAATCATAAGAATCTTAGAGCATGTTATAAGTAGAATTCCAACAATGTTGCACATCCGTTACAAATTTTTTAACTTCTATTTTACTTCTCTTACAAAATCTAGCCCATTTTTTATGAGACAACATAGATTTAGCAATTTCATTAATTGCATCTCTAATAGGTTTAATATAAGTGGTTAATGTTAGAAAGTCATCTTGCACACATAACTTTAAACAATGACACATACAAATATGGAAAAATTTACCATGTCTTGAAGGTTTACAATAGTAAATAAATGTAGGTAAACTAGTCGTATTAGCACTAGTATTATCAAATCCAATGAAAAATATTTTTTGTGTTATACCATAATCATTTAAAATGTGAATTATTTTTTTCTTGTATCATCTATTCAATAACTAGTAATACCCATATAATCATAACTTTTATAAGGATCTTTCCAAATATCACTACATATAGAAATTTTTTGTTTAAAATTTTTAACATCTTCAATTAATTTAAATTTATACTCTCCTACTAATTTTTCTATATCACATGTAACGATATTTCTATATTTTTTTTCTACTACTAGGTTGTAAATAACTGGTAGTATATTTTTTTAAAACTATCATCACAAGAAAATTGAAAAGAAATATGATTTTTGGCAATAAATTTGGCTACATCTTTCCTATGGCTCAATTGACTAAATTTAAAAAGAAGAGAATCCATACCTTGAGAAGAATCAGTATATTCCCGAATTTTTGTTTGAGATCGATCATTGCCCACTTTGTCAGGATGTTTTTTCAATACATGATTGTTGTAACGTTCCATGACCCCCTCCATGTTTGAATTTGTAACTTTTTTCAAAATGGTTGCACGTCACTGTTAAGATGTATAGTATAAGCCTAACTTTTGTATAAACATCTATTTTGAAATGAAAATCTTTTATGGTCAAATGTTTGCATTTTATAATTGTTATATATGTTATTGCAATTGTCCAATTAATTTATATTGTAGATAACATGGTGTGTGGTGTCACACAGAAGATCATGTTATCAGTTCCTTATAAATTATAAATGGTAGCTCACAACCAAGATAATTTTGGACAAATTATTGGAATAGTTGTAGTGTAATTTGCTATTAGTCTATCTTAATTACAAAATTACACTAGTACATTTTGTATGTATTGAGCAAGACCAATTGAGGTTGTTCGATTTATACTGACTATATAATAGAACAAGACCTCTTATTATGGATGTGCGTCCTCTTAATCATTATATAATAACGGGCACGTATACTCGATATGTGTTTCTTTAATTTACCAATGGGTGAGATTTATTCATTAAATCAATAAACTCGGTAAATTGGGATACAATGTTGTTTATATGGTGTGTTGTTGATTATATAATGAAACTGTGTCCTAATTATTTATGATGATGATGTCTCCTTGAAAAGCTCATAAGGATTATTGCAGGTGGATTTATTCCGTCATAATAATAAAGTTGAGTGGTACTACTCTTGAAATTAGATGTTAATTAATTTTATTGTCAGTAATTCATTTAATTAACGTGAAATTAGATGTTAATTAATTGAATTGTCAGTAATTCATTTAATTAACGAGACATTCGATATTTTAAACACGGGAAGATAAACGTGCACATAATAAATAGGAGCTCATATTTAATATGGATTTGGGACGGTAGTGTTCAATAATAACTCTTTAGTGAATCGAGTTATTATTGATGAGATTAAGAAGTGTGTTGAATTAGTACTCCTAATCCCATCAAGAGACCTAATCATAATCCTCCACTAGGTCTCTGTTGTAGCCTATAAATAAGTCTTAAGTCAGCCGCTTCTAAACACACGAAAATCTCATAAAACGGTTTTAGTAGAAGACGTCTGGTATTCTCGAAGGACCGTTGCCCACATAACGTTCGAGAAAAGATGAGGAATATAGTAGAAGATCGAGAGGTCCAGGTTCTATCGATAAGGTCCAGGTTCTATAGATAGTTCCGTAGTTCTGGACCTCTCGATAATTCGGTAATTCTGACCTTAGAACTGGTTTGTCTTCACCTATTACGGTGAAAGGTATAATTCGTTGCGCGTTAATCATATCTTGTATGGATTTCGAATCAAATAATTACATAGGGTTAGCGATTAATATTGTTATGCGATACTTTCTCCTTCATTATTTAGAACAAATAAGTAAATCAATAATTTTGAAAAAATAAAACGGACACTAGTGTGGATACTATTAATTTATTGATGTAGTAATTCCAATTTAATTAAGAATGTAATATCATTTTTATATTAATGAGGTTAATAAATTATTTTGATTGATCAAAAGTTTTTTAGTTAATATTAATTTATTGTAGCTTAATTAATTAACTAATTGAGTCAGTTTAGTTCTAATTGGTGGACCAATTATGAACTAATTATAATGGTTATAATATATACTGCAATATTTAGTTCCAATTGGTGGACCTATTATGAACTCATTATAATAGTTATAATATATCAATCATACTATTCTACCATCATGAACACATCTGATAAACTTATTTTAATTTCATTTTTTATATGATGAAAAAATAAGATCATTATACATCATTTGTGGACATATTGATAAATTTATTTTAATTTCATTTTTCATATGATGAAAAAATAAGATCATTATACATCATCTGTGGACATATTGAGAGTTATCCATCATGGATAGGATAACATTTTCATATAATATATTTTGTAATATAAATTTGTTGGAGTATTCGAATAAAAATATCAACTAAACAAGATATTTATCTAATATGATTTTATCTTAATCATCTATATGAGTTTTGGAATGTAAGAAAATGAATTTTAATCTCCTAAATTTTTGGGGTATTATATAATCCGTAATATTATACGATACCCATATATATATATATATATATATATATATATATATATATATATATGCTATGGATTTGTAAATTTTATTTATTTTAAAGTGTTGCATGCACTTCTCTTGTAAAACCTCCGCAACGATTTCCCTTCGGAATTTCTGGCTGTGGACTGCGGCTAGGGTTTTAAAAACTTTCAATCTAATCCATCTCGATTCTGTATCTAAGGTTAAATCTTTTCTCATTTCGTTCTCTTTTGCATTTTGCGTGTTAAATTTAGTTTCTAGTTCAATGGTTTTATTTGGATAATTATCAATTACTCACCCGATTGCTAATCTGAAATTAGATTTTGCTTTCCTTGTTTGGATGCGATTCTTATTAGTTGCCTATTCTTCTGAAGGTTTTGGAATGGATTCAGATTCGTGGATCTATTGAGTCGATATTTGAGCGTTTTCATGCGTCATTAAATGGTTTTTGATTTTAATGAATCCTAACTATCGGCATTCTCTATTATGGACTGAAGATGTGTGTGTAAAAGAAGCAGTATATTGATAAAGAAAAAGAAAGTTTTTTTCCGAAATCAAAAGAGCGATTAGGTTTAAAAAATAAAAGATGAGTGGGTGTGCATGTGCTTGTGGATCTTGGACGTTGTTTTGAGTTCTTATGAATGTATATAATGATTTTGGATGATAAATTTTGAGTTCTTCTAAAATAATATTAGGTTTGAATGTTTAGAAACATCGTACGATACTGGGTGAACTTTGCTTATTTGATCGATTTGTGATAATTAACTGCTGTTTTCCCATGTCTTGATGAGGTGAATGAACTATCTCCTCCCCGATTCTTGTAAATATTGATTTACTTATACTAGGTTGCAGAGTTTTTGGTGTGATTCTTAAATATGAGAAAAATCAAGTTGTTATTTGTAATCTTTATTTTTGTATCATTGCTTTGATACCAAGTATCTTACTCTATCTTTTTGTTGTGGCAGTTTTCTTTTGAAAGTGTTAGATGGGTAAAGAGAAGACACACATAAACATTGTGGTCATTGGCCATGTTGACTCTGGGAAGTCGACAACCACTGGTCACTTGATATACAAGCTTGGTGGTATTGACAAGCGTGTTATCGAGAGGTTCGAGAAGGAGGCTGCTGAGATGAACAAGAGGTCATTCAAGTATGCCTGGGTGCTCGACAAGCTTAAGGCTGAACGTGAGCGTGGTATCACCATCGACATTGCCTTGTGGAAATTTGAGACCACCAAGTACTACTGCACTGTCATTGATGCACCTGGACATCGTGACTTCATCAAGAACATGATTACTGGCACCTCACAGGCTGACTGTGCCGTTCTCATCATTGACTCCACCACTGGTGGTTTTGAAGCCGGTATCTCCAAGGATGGCCAGACCCGTGAGCATGCTTTGCTTGCTTTTACCCTTGGTGTCAAGCAAATGATCTGTTGCTGCAACAAGGTTACCTAAATTTTACTCAATTATGTTAATGCTATCTTATATCATTTCAATTTTTATTGCAATGGTATGTGTGCAGATGGATGCAACCACACCAAAATACTCGAAGGCCAGGTACGATGAAATTGTGAAGGAAGTGTCCTCTTACCTGAAGAAGGTTGGGTACAACCCTGACAAGATTTCATTCGTCCCCATTTCTGGTTTTGAGGGAGACAACATGATTGAGAGGTCTACCAATCTAGATTGGTACAAGGGACCGACACTCCTTGAGGCACTCGACCAGATTGTCGAGCCCAAGAGACCTACAGACAAGCCCCTACGGCTCCCCCTTCAGGATGTCTACAAGATCGGTGGCATTGGCACCGTCCCTGTTGGCCGTGTGGAGACAGGTGTCCTGAAGCCTGGTATGGTTGTCACCTTTGGCCCGTCCGGTTTGACCACTGAAGTTAAGTCTGTTGAGATGCACCACGAGTCCTTGCAAGAAGCTCTCCCTGGTGACAATGTCGGGTTCAACGTGAAGAATGTTGCGGTTAAGGATCTGAAGCGCGGAAACGTGGCCTCGAACTCAAAGGACGACCCTGCTAAGGAAGCAGCAAACTTCACCTCACAAGTCATCATCATGAACCACCCTGGCCAAATCGGAAATGGCTATGCCCCGGTGCTTGATTGCCACACCTCCCACATAGCAGTTAAATTCGCAGAACTGGTGACCAAGATTGACAGGCGATCGGGGAAGGAACTGGAGAAGGAGCCCAAGTTTTTGAAGAACGGGGATGCTGGATTTGTGAAGATGGTTCCGACCAAACCCATGGTTGTGGAGACGTTCGCAGAGTATCCGCCACTGGGTCGTTTCGCGGTTCGTGATATGCGCCAAACAGTGGCTGTTGGTGTGATCAAGAGTGTGGAGAAGAAAGACCCAACCGGTGCAAAGGTCACTAAGGCTGCCGCTAAGAAGGGCGCCAAGTGAATGCCATTCATTTACTGCTCTGTTTTCAATTTTGTTTTCTTCAACAATTATTTTTTATAGAATTTATATATTTACGCTCAGCTATCTTTGGCCTCTCCAATATAGATCCTTTTTCTATTCAAATCTCATTGAACATACTTTTTCTGCAACAATTTCTTTTGAGAGTAAACACATCCCACCCATTACTAAATATATTACATTTAAAATAAGTTAAAAGTAAATATATGTTAAAGGAGGTTTACTGTTAATTTAATTTTGTGTTATATAATTGAAATGATATAGTGCTAATGTTTTGGGACGTGTTTAAAAATTTAATAGTTTTAAACATTTAAAATGGGTATGCTTAGTAATTGGAATGAGTTCAATAATGAGTGGTGTCTATATAGTCTTACTCTTTAGCCGTGACACTTATATATGAAGTATGTACTTTTATGTGAAATATGTTGTAGTATTTTACTAAGTTGATAAGTTATTGTAAAACGAACGACAGTCATCAAATCCATCGTTTTTAAGAAACTCACGTAAAAGTAACTTTCTATTTGAAAAGAAGAACAATATATACTTATAATTTAAAAAAGTATTTACAAATGACCTTTTTTTTATGATTTCTTATATATAGTCTGTTACTTTGTCCATTAAATATACATATTAATAAATTCATCATTAATCTATTATAAATTAAACATAATTCATAATTTCAAATCACAAGATTTAAAAGAATTATAAATTAAAGATAATTAATAACTTCAAATCATAATATTTAAAAGAATTATTTAAAAAAATTGGGTGATGTGACACAAATCTATCATTATTTCTCATACTTGAAAATAACGAAATCTAATCCCACCCCATCCCAGGCCTTCTCATATTTTCCAATAACCGAATTATCACGTAATTTTGCATGCCACATACCTTATATATACGAGTTTTAGAGTAGGTGCGTTGCACATGGAAATCAATTCAAATTAAAAAAAAAAAAAATACTATTGTATATATATAACACTTTTATATTAGATCTCTAATTATAATAGGATTCTATAAGATTTTGAATTAGATAGAATTCTAATATAAAATTATTTAAGTATAAAAATCATAAATTACTGTTATAATTTTAAATAATAATTTATAATAAAAATATATTGGGCAATTCATATTTTATAAGAAATATCCACTGTAATATACATATATATATATATATTGACTTTATTATATATTTTCCTGAAAACTCTAAAATTTTGAAAAGAAAATTTGAAACTAATAATATAAACCATTCCAAACAGAGAAATAGTTTCCTTGTAAAACACGAAGATATACATATCCTATATGGATATATCTATCTATGCAACTATATATATCCCTCGATACCTCAGATAATCCTCAATTCGCTTTGGCCTCTTTCTTCACTTCCTCTCCAAAAAAAAAAAAAAAAACTCAGTTTCAGCCATGGATGGCCTGTATTTCGATCCCATTGCATACTCCGAGTACATGGATGACCTCAACTACAGCCAGGTTTATTTCTTCTACTTTTAATAGTTTCTGGTTAAATCTCTCTTTGTTTGATAGATATTAAAAAATTCATAATCTTATTCTAGGGATTCTATATAACGACGCCGGCAGATGGTTCAGTGATGCTGGGAGGTATCAGGCGGGTCGGAGAACATTCCGATGACCGTTACCGGAAGGCGGAGAAGGCCGCCACGTTTGCAGTGGAGGAGCACAACAAGAAGGAAAGGGAAAAGGGGTTTCTGAAATATATCAGAATAGTGAATCTGAATGTGGAACCCTCCGCCGGCGCCGTGTACTACGTAACCATCTCGGCGGTGGATGTCTCCGGCGAGACTCGTCACTATCAGGTCAAAGTATGGGAAAAGTTGAACAGTGGTTATCAGCTGCTCATATTCCGGCCTGCTCCATACTCGCTAAAATCCTCAGGTAATTATTAATTATTAATTAAATAAAATAATATAAATGTTGTGGTGTTGATTAATATAGGTTATAATTATCTGTTTAATTGGTAATATTGCAGAGAAGGTTAAAAACAAGTTGTGCTGTGTTGGGGTTGATAACCTGATGCCTTGGATGGATGAAAACTACTTGTACTATAAGTGCTTCTATAAGGCTCCTAAACAGGTAGCTAAGCTTCTCTTTTATTTAATTTGTATTTTTTTTAATAATAAGATACTATTTTTTCATATTTATGAGTTTCAAGTTGTCTAGAAGACCCTACAGTGTCAGTAGTTTTACTTTGACACAATTTAATTGTTGAAATAAAATCAGTCCCTATAGCAAAAATATATATGAGTTGTGTTCAATAAATTTAACCGAACTGTCTTTTGCTGGTTGTTATTATGGTTAAATTACCATCAAGTATTCCCTTTTCAATTTTTGTCATTTATATTTTAATTTATTTTAATTTTAGTTTAATTTAATTGAATTTTCAAAATCGTTGACATGGCGCAGCCTCTTTAACATTGAAAAAAATAATTGTAGAGCGTCTTGCATGCACAGGATCAAAATTAAAATTATCAATCATATATTTGATCATAGTTTTGATTCCTTTATTAAAGGATTGATTGACTAATTAAATTAACTGGTTTTTCAGCTTTTGGGTGTTGAGGTTATTCATGATAGGGAGAGAGGGGATTCCAAAGGTTTTCTGTGGTTCACAAGTTGTGCAGATTCTGAAGAGATCTTGAAGCAATATGAGGGGAAAAGGATGCCACACTCCCATATTTTCTATGATTTTGATTTAAGCATTTGTAAATTTTCATTTTAATAGGATTAGGTTTGATTGAATTTATTCAACTATTTTATTATGGTGTCACTGTCACACGTTGTTTTTTTCTTTTCTTTTTTTAATATGAGTTTTGGGCTATTTTAGCACAATATAGTAGTTTATAATGTTTTTTTAAGTAAATGTAGTGAAATGGTGTATTTAAAATAATAGGTATGACGACTTCTGACAAAAATATATTTTAATACCTTAGTTGTTATCAGTGCTGGCGACCTTAATTATTTTAATATTTCTCTCTTCTTGATCGCCACCACCGATGGCGACCTTAATTATTTTAACATTTCGCGGCGACTTTAATTATTTTATATTATTTTCTCACTCCTTAGTTATTTTAATCGTTTCTCCCTTCTTAGTCGACCTTAATTATTTTAATAATCGTCATCCGAAATGTATTTTAACTAACATATTTCGTGCACTTTAAATATGTAAGTGTTAGTTATATTAATTAGACAATATTATTATTGTTTGATTAATAATAAATAATATATAATAGAGAAATAAACATATCAAACAACTATAAATAAACATAACTAATAATAATGATCAGTTTCACAACGATATTTTTGTCTGTTTCTTTTTCCTCTACCTCGAGCCTCAATTACATCAACTCATTATCTGATGCATATTGTGTTTGATTATCATTTGTTTTTATGATATTCAAACTAAAAGTCAGACAATCCGATAATGATGCATATAACTAACACTTACGTATTTAAAATATACAAAAAATATATAATCGATTTTGGCGACTAGTATTAAAACATATACTTATGACAAATTTTATTTTTAATTAATTTAATTATTTTTAATATTAGTCGTCAAAATCGGTGGCGGCCATCATAAAATTTAATATATTTAATGACCGATGATGAATACGTATATTTCGACAATATTTAATTTGCTACAAATTAATTTGTCATATGTATAATTTTTAATACTAGTCGTCAAAATTGATTATATATTTTTTGTGTATTTTAAATACATAAGTGTTAGTTATATACATTATCATCAGACCGTCGGACTTTTAGTTTGAACATCAACCCAATAAATGATAATCAAACACAATATGCATCAGATAGTGAGTCTGATGTAATTGAGGCTCGAGGTATAGGAAAAAAAACAGACAAAAAACATCATTGTGGAACTGATCATCATTATTAGTAGTGTTTATTTATAGTTGTTTGATATGTTTATTTCTATATTATTCATTATTAATCAGATAATAATAATATTATCTAATTAATATAACTAACACTTACATATTTAAAGTACACGAAATATGTTAGCTAAAATACATTTTGGACGATGACTATTAAAATAATTAAGGGGTACATATTTAAAGTACACGAAATATGTTAGTTAAAATACATTTCGAACGACTATTAAAATAATTAAGATCGACTAAGAAGGGAGAAACGATTAAAATAACTAAGGAGTGAGAAAATAATATAAAATAATTAAGGTTGCCATCACCGATGACGACCAAGGAGAAAGAAATATTAAAATAATTAAGGTCGCCACCACCGATGACAACTTCACCTATTATTTTAAATAAACCATTTTTCACTACACTTACTTAAAAAATAATATAACTACTATATTGTATTAAAATAGCTAGAGTTTTGGCCTCAAGGTTCGACACTGAATTTGATTTTTGAATATTAGCTATGTTCAATAAAACCTATGATGTTTCCTTGGTATCAATCTTGTGTATGAGATTTGGACGTTAATGGTATTTTATATTTATAATAATAAAGTTCTAGTTACTATTTAAAAAGTTATATTTAATTTAATTTTAATCATGGAATCAATCTTTTGACAAGAAGATGATAAAGACCTTACTCCGACGATCTCGTATCCTCTTTTCCAACTTTTTTGTCGACTTCCCAATGATCAAATTGATCTCTTGTCCATAGTGGCACCGATTCAACATCAATTCCAAAACTTACTAAAACCAATCATAAAGAAGAAGCTTATCGTCCTCAAAATTGACTCTTCTATCTTTGAAACACCACGTGGTGTCTTAAAGATAGAAGAATTAATTTGACACGTTCCTCAAAATCGACTCTTCTATCCTTAAGACACCACGTGTATCTGACACACATCTGTACTATTTTTAAATGTAAAAAATGAATAAGATAACATGATTCAAATTAATGGTAATTGAGTTTTCAATATTTTGTTAATTCAATCTATTTATTTATCATCAACCCTAATTATATCTAAAAGGATTAAACTACTAAACCAACTAGAAAAATTCAATTCATTTTTTTTTTTCTAGATTTAAATGGACAGGCCTCCAACATTCCTTGATTCTCACAAATTTTTGCATTAGGGATAGAACTTAAGGTCCAGCCCATTATAGCCCAATAAAAAGTTGTGATAAGGCCCATACTCTTCTCGGCCTTCTCAACTGTGCTGTTCTGGATTTCTTACCGGCGAAGAAACTTCGAAACCATTTTCTTCTCTCTGATTTTTTCGCCAAAAGGGTCAATAGGGATACATTTTTTCTGAAAGGTACTTTCTCTTTCATCTCATCTCTGGTTTTTTGATTTAATTGTGAATTACTTTCGGCAATATTTATCATCGTTCTGGATTAGTTCGAATGCGCGGTTTTGTTTTCCCTTTACAATTTTTGTCAATATACAATCCGAGGATAACGAGTGGTCCATTCTGATGAACTGCAGTTATACAATAAGGAAAAGGGGTGATGTGTGGAAATTTTTGCTGTTGTTTTGAGTCTTTGATCACTTTGTGGCATTTTATCGAGCAGTTTGTCTTCTTTTAACTATTGGTAATAAACTTAAGACTTTTAGCCAGTATAAATAATTTATATACACTTTTACTGTGGCATATCTTTTATGAGTTGAGAGATGTGTTTTTGCATAATGAGGAGCCTAGACCGAGCTATGAAAAGAATCATGACCGCAGTTGAAGAATTTTCTAGCTGAAAATTATAGGATATATCATAATATGAAGTCATCCGGATGCTTTAATGAATTCATTATTATAAATTTGAAATCCTTAAAACTTTCAAAGTTTAGTGGCTTTTCATGGCGTTTATGTCTGTTAAAAGATGAATAATGTTTTTTGAGACTTCATCGGCCCTCTTTCTTTGAAGAAAACTTTGTGGAGGTTGTAGGGCTTTATGTAACTAATGAAATTCATCTTTTTTATTCCCCTGTGATATTGAACTTGATGCTTTATTATTTATGTTCTTAATATCTTGTATATGCCATTTTCTTTTCCACTGCTATGCACTTATATATGAGGAGCTTAAGTTTTCATGGTGTACCGAATGTTTCATAGGTAGCACCACCAATGGCAACCGAAAATATCCCAAGCGAGAAACCATCATTTGCAGCTCCTTCTCCAGCAGTGGCTTCATGCCGGAAGAAGAAGAATGAGAGCGCAACCTTCCTGGAAGATGTGAAAGATCACATTGATGAATTCATCCATGCTTCTATGGACGAACACAAGACTTGCTTCCAGAAGACAATCAAGAAGGTTTGTTAAAGAATTTTTTTTTTAACATTTTAGAACAGAAGAAATATGTAATTGATTCACTTTAATTTGATAGATGATAACTGATGTCCACTCTTGATACTTTCTTAGATGTTCGGCATGTCAAAAATTGTTGCAGAAAGGAGTTCAGAGACTAAAGAAGTGGAGAGTTCTTTGCCTCTCCGAACAACAGTAGCTGAGTAATGTTTTGCCTAGACTCTTTCCTGCATTGATGTGAAGTAGATATATACGAGTGGCATCAGATTTTAGATATGTGAGTGTCAATATTTTGAAACCAATACGTGAACATCTTGACCTATGTTTTTGTTAATAATGTCAACCTTGATGTGAATCTTGTATGTTGCAACGTTAATCCAAACCTAACGTTGTAGTCCGAATTTAATAAAGCATAGTTTCCCTTGGAATTCCAAGTTCACGAGTCTTTTATTCATTAGATGTCTTTTGCTGTTAGATAATTTAGTACTATTCTCAGTTTGTGTGTTGTTCGTGTAAAACTCTTGCTTTCCTAATTAAGATTTCTAGAAGCATTTTTTCTTTAATAAAAAACAAACAAAATTACATTGAGGTAATTACAATTTTCCATCCAAACTCATGCGGTTTTTTGCACTTTACTGTTAATTTTTTTTTTTCAACTTTGTCATATAACTTTATAATTTGTTAATTTTTCGATCTTGATCAAATCTTAACCGTTGATTGCTAGGTACGTGTACAGTTGAGATTATTCGAGCAGGCAAAGTGCATCAAAAATAAAGTTTATATGGTTAAGTGCGTAACCTTCTTAATTCGGATGTTAAAATACAAATTTTCCAATCATAGTTGTCAAACTAGGCAAGAGTTGGGCGCTAGTCGGTCCAGAATCGCCTAGGGTTTACCCAGAGCGCTTAGGCTGTGATGGGCGTCAGGCCTTGGGCGAGAGGGCTTTTATCATTTAACCAACTAATGAGCTTATTACAGAATAAAAACCCCAATAGAAAAGCCTTTTGACTTAATTTTAAAAAAAGAAAAAGAAAAAGATCTGTGTATAAATGAGTGAAATATCACACCAATTTATCCTACCGTGCATGCACCAACAAATCTTGCTCTCTCTTCTCCATCTTTTTAGTCTGAATAAAATACAATTCTCCATCTATTTTATTCACCTCCATCTCCCCAATAGTTGGGAGATGGAACTAATGGAGAAGCAACACAACCAGAATTTGGCTAAAAAAAAAAGAGAGATTGGGGTTGAAAGTATTGTTTTTTTGTTGGATAATATCATTTTATCGTCTCTTGAGGGAAGAATGGGAATGCAATTTTTCTTTGATCTTATTATAAGTTTATAAAATGTTGTTACATCAATATGCCAGACTTTTCTCGGGCATGTGCTTTTATTGTGCCTGGTGCATCAGCCGATAGAAAGCGTTTACGTCTTAGGTGCACCTACGTCTTTGACAACTATGATCCCAATTATATAATAAGTGAAAGTCAATTTGGATTACTATTGTATTTTGAGCAAAATAAGTACTAGAAGAAATGAGATGAATGAGGTTTTTGTTTTTTTATTTTAAACAAGGATCCTGTTGCATTTTTTTTTTACATATTCCCTAGACTCCAAATTCTGTTAAATTGTTAACGACATAAAAACCCTGATGTATCTGTTTCTGTGATGGATAATCGATCTAGTCAGGCAATTTGGCGATTTAAACATTTATAATTGTGAGTCATGCTTGGCTTGAATAGATTTTGCTCTTTTATTGTTAAATGGTGTTTTATCTCACACTTCATTACATGAATGTGCATGATATATATGTTTATATTGATGACATTAATAATTTACACAGTGGTGATATAAAACACCATTTACCCAGAAATTTTCTTCTTTCTTCTATATTTTTTCACATTTTAATATCTGTTTTAGTTTGTCTATAATTTAATCCATCCAAGCCTATTCAGATTATTTAAGTTCAAAGACTAGATCTAGCATACTTGGGTTGTCTTGCATAACTAGGTTGAAGGTACTGCCAAATAAAGGCTCTCACCCACACACATTCTAGATTGAAGGGGTAAAAAAAAAGTTTACTCAGAAGTGTTTCATCTGGAGACAACAATAATTGCCTTGTAAAATGATGACTCTCTCTCTCTCTCTCTCTCTCTCTGCGCCATACATAAAGCATAATATAATATTTCCTAAATATCAAACACTCATAATGTGAAACAACAATTAGGAAAAACATGAATTAAGCAAGCCTAGAGCCTAATACTAGCAAATGAATTGTACAAGTTATAATACTCATGCAGCTTTTGCAGTACAGGGAAGAGAAATGCATGAAAAGTCATGAATCATTGTAGTACCATTGCCATTGATAACATCTCCACTGCCCATCTCACATCCTTGCAAATTCTCTTGAACCTTCATCTTTTTAATGGCCTCTCTTCTCCTATCATGATCAGCCATCCTATTACAATGCCACCCAACAAGTTTTATCAGACCAGTGCTTGCTTTCTTGTGTGTGTGTGTGTGTGTGAGAGAGAGAGAGAGAGAGAGAGAGAGAGAGAGAGATACTCTTTGTAGAGAGCAATAGGATGAGAGATCCCAGAAAGACAGATTGGAAGCCCCCAATTGTTGAAGATTTGTAACATCTTTTCTTGGAAAGAAGTGAGATGTAGTGAGTGATTTACCTTTACTTGTTTTGTGTGTTTGTGTTAAAAGAGGCATATGGGGTTGTTGGCATTGTGTTGATAGTGAAGAGGCTTGGGTTGGAAAAAGACATTAAAGGCTCAATAAAAGACATTGTAATGGGTAAGTAAGAGTCATAATAATGACCACAGAGAAAAAAGATGTCCTGCTTCCCCCATCCACTTACATAAAGATGAAGGCGTGGTGTATGAATAGTTTGTAAATATTACATCCTCGTTTTTTGCCACTTTACAGGTTTTCTACCTTGAATTATGCTTTAGGTTGTGATGATTATATACCATCATTACTTTTTGTGAAATGTAGAATTGTTGCTTCATCGGATTGACTGCTTTAAATTACAAAGTTGCTGCATCTTGAATTTTTATTTTTTTTTTATAATAGAAGTTCAGTGTAGTTTGAATGCCTAGATCTGGTTGATGTGGGAACTTTAGTTTTCCTTTTTTCGGGGCCCGTAAACCTCGGCATTGATAGGGTCTATTACATCCTACACCTGGTACATTGTAATGTTCTATGGACAAAATGTAGTTTCAGCTTGTAAGTTAACACCAAAAAGATTCAACCTTATCTATATTCTCCATTGCTTCAGACACCGACATTCATGACTACATTCAACTAACCAAAAGCTATGTAAATTGTTGTAAGTATCGCGCATGTTTCAATAATTCAATGCCTTCATGATTCTGTCCAAGGACATTTATGACAATTCCTTTTATCGCAAACAGGTGCCCCTTTTGTTTCTCACAATTAGGTTTGATCCCGTGCGTTGCACAGGCTTCCTAACTCGTGTAATTTACATCTGTTGTTTATTTATATTTTATATATTTGTTATTCTATATACATATATATATTGTAGTTTTTTGTTTAGTCAATTTATTATTTTGGTAGATTTCTGTATTTTTTGTAAAAATGATTAAATAATTTATCATATATAAAGTTTATTTAATTTAAATATCGTGGTAGTTTTTCATAAATGTCTTGCAAAAATAATGACTAATTTTATTATGTTTTGCTCCCGTCGTACCTTTTGTAATGAGTATGTTTTAGTTTCTTTCCTATTAAGTATCCATTTCTCTTCCTTTTTTACATCATGGTTAAAGTTTGCACATTTTCATAAGATTAATTTTTTTTTTATTGGTAAATTAATCTGTATATTGTGGAGAAAGTAATTATTGTCTATTATGATATTATTGTTGTTACTTAATATGGGTAAATTTGATGATGTTATCCCACAATGTTAAATATGCCAAATCATATATTCAATATTGATCAATGAATTTATTTGGTACAATTACAAATACACATTACATTTTAGAAGAGAAATTTTTTTTTCATCCATGGTCCATTCATGAGTGTCATATTTTAGTCTGTCTACCCTCACCTTTCATTTATCTATGCAAGATACAATTGAGCAACAATACAACTCAAACATGTAAACCTTATAATTTTAAAATTATCATTTAAATCCCTATAAATTGTCCATATATTGATCTTTTAATATAATTAAATTTAAGCTTTAAATTCAAAAAGAGTAGAAGAACATAATAATATTTATATAAATATAAAAATGTTTAAAACCAAATATGTGTTGGTTAATTTCATCTTCCAATTCACAATATTCATATCAAAGTGTGATTACATAATACTAAGTTATGTAATTGTAAAAAATTATATTTTGATATGTTTAGTTATATATACTCTTAATATTCAATGAAGACACATACACATGGCTTTGAAAATATTTATTGTATAATAAATAATTTTCCAATGCCTTCAAATGATAAATTAATTATGTGTTTTTAATTTAATTGGTTTTGTTATTTTTAATTTACTCCTATTATTTTGTCTTTATATAATTTTCTTCTTATTTTGAAAAGATTAAATTTGAATGAAAATTAAAATAATGTGATTATAAATCTAAAAATATCGTGCATTGTGAAATCCAAATTTGGAAAAATTGGGAGTAAAATTAAACTTAATGTACTATTTAATGTATCCAAATAAATCTAAAATTTGGATTTAGATTTATTAATAAGTTACAAGTTATAATTAGGTATGTGATATCATAATCTGTGAGTTGATATGTAGAGTTTAAACCACATTTAAATTTTATTAATTCATTTTAAGATGTACGTAAAAAAATTATTTCAGAAATATTTATTTTTATTAGATAACTTCTTAAAAGTTTGTTTTTTATTTTACTGTAGTTAAATAAATATCATATTTTACTTTGGAAAATGAATTATTTTTCAAAATTTCATAATTGTAATATATACTATGAATTTCTTTTTTCATTTATTATTGATGTACGTGTCTATGAATTTTTAATTTCCAATTAATTTCATACATTTTTTATGCTTAACTTAAGTTTATCTCTTTAAATTTTTAATTGTTTATAAAAAATGAAAAATATGAAGTGAATTAATTGAAATGAAGAAATATAACAAAATTTGAATTAAATGGATTAATTTGAGCAAAACATGTATCTTTTGATGGTTATTACTTTATATGATAATTGACACACTTTTATATATATATAGATTATTATTTAAAGAATTTGGGAAAGTTGAGGTGGTATCTTTGGAGAGTGTCAATTGTCAACATTTAAGAGAGTCAAACCCAACTTTTATATACATAAATTATAATGCTTCCATAACATTTTATTTCTTCAGATATTTTTTTTTTTGAAGACATACATGCTCTCTTTTTTTTTAAATACCAATGAAGGAGGAAATTAAAGATATAATTTTATATTAAATTATCACAAAAATATGTGTGCGTTAATTGTATAGATCAAGTGACACATTGAGCCTGAATAAAAAGATAAATAAGTTTTAGTAACATGTTATGAATCAATAATTAGGATTTATTCATTTAATATTCATTAAATTTAAAATTCATATGATAAAGTTGAATTCAAAGTTTATATAAAAAAAATGTCCAATTATATATAATTTGGATGAAGTTTTTTCTATGGAATAGAGGAAATACTTTTCAATGCATCAATTGTAGGTTGGTCATTACGGGTGGAAATAATTTAGGTTACTCGACAGAGTCATATGATCCAATCTATTATTGATCTATTTCGATCTAGTATATTTAGTAAATGGGTTAACTTAGATTTTTTATAAAGTCTATTTATGAATAAAAGTCAGGCCCGAGCCCTAAAAAAGACCTAATAGGCCGGTTTATTTATAATATTTATATAAAATGTATGATATATTTGATATCTTTTATAATTGTACCTATACATAGTCTAATTTATGTTTAATATTTTTATATTTTACGTTGATTTTATATTTTTCGGTGTAGTTCTCTAAATTAAATAGAAGTTTAATTTATTTATTTTTTAAATCTTTCATATATAATAGATCAGACTTAAATACTTACGCTTCAAGTTTATTAGGCCAACCAACAAAAAGCTGGCCTAATCTATGCCCACCCTATTGGTCACCAATTATTAGGCCAACCAACGAGAAGCTGGCCTAATCTATACCCATCCTATTGGTCACCAATTACATATACAATTGGTGCATAAAAAAACCAATTCTTAAATTATGATTATAGAGAATTATATCAACACTTATAGATAAATTAAACAAAAAACGAAATGAAACAGGATATGATATAACTTAAACGTAGATAAGTAAAGCCTTCTGTTCATTATACACTTAAGTACTATATTTCTCTGTCAATCCAAAATCATTTATTTACATTAAGCACCTTGTAAGAATCGGTGGACTTTGTCAAACTAATTAATATTTGGCTTACGCAAACGGCCTGACATCAGCGAATGATAAGGATCACTACAACGTTTATTTGCCAATGATGAAACTCCAACCACATGTATAATATAAAAAAAAATAAGAATTATAACCAAAAAAAAAAAGGAAGAAAAAACTTTTCTTTTATAAAAAAAGGATCAGATGACTTTGTATCTCACGCATATATTCTCTACAAATATAAAAACAGTATGAACTCAAAGCATATATGGTAGTTCTTGATGGAGAGATATATCCAGCATCAAAGTTTACCACGCAGGAGAGATGATGCCCGTCGGATTAAATTACTATCAAGATTTTCAGTTGACGGGCATCATTCTCCTGCGTTGATAACTTTGGTGGTGTGATGAACACGAATAAATTTTATTAGTCGTCAACAAGGTATGTTTTATAGTTGATAGTATTGCATTTTTTCTTATGATGTGTATACCGTATACACAGATCGAGTGTGGTTTCTTTGTGCTATATTTTCTTCTTCTTTTTGTGGTTCTAAAGACTTATTAACTTTATTGGCCATGTGAAGATTTTGGTTATGGCCTTACTGTTAAGATTTGATGCTTACACTTTGTGGGTTATTTGTTCTCAAAAGTGTGTTGGATTGAATTAATCGTGTCATATCATCGATTCAAAAGAGAGAAATGAACTTGGATTTAGTGCTTTAAAAGAATTTAGCTCTTTCAGATCGCGTCTCCATCAATAATTAATGTAGAAGAAGAAGATAGTTGAGAAAAATATTATCTATGAGTGAAACATCATTGAATATAACAAATATCAAAATGGCACTGTTTACTTGTCCATTTCTTGACATCTCAACTGCATTATTTATTTAATATTTAAAAAACACTGATCTTAAGGGAGTGCATATCTGCAGTTATTATATTTTTATTATTATTATTATTAGGATAATATATAGCATGCAATGAGTAATATGGAGGATCGAACTTTCTGATTGTCTCGTGGATGAAATTTTGAATTTCCACATTAAATAAACTGCAATCATATTTGGATTTGACAAACATGTTAATAAATGGGAAATAGATGTATTTTGTTAATTTTATATCGGGTTAATCAAAGTTGGCCATAGATTTTGGAACAGTATTATTAATAAAATATCCTCAGTGCTAATATCATGAAAGTTTGAAAGCTGAGAAATTAATGAGAAATTGTTGCTCTTCTTTCTCAATCTACATGTTGTATTTGTAAATTCATTCAAGATTCATTATTTTAAATTGTATTTCATTTTCTAGTCTTTAGATGTTGATTCTTACCGATTCATATTTTATGTATAAAATTGCATTTACATCAATATTACATGTTGCATGAAATTAATGTATGGTAATTAATGTAGTTGGCTATGTTTCAAATGACTATTCATCAGATTCTCACGATTGGACCAAACAGATATTCTTGAGTTGAAATATCATAAAAAGTTAAATATTTTCACTAAATATGGACATATACAAAACTGTTTAATTTCTGCAAAATTGCATCTCAACTAATTTATTAACTAACCCATATGTGATACTAATAATCAAGAAGTTGAATTACAATTTTTGACCTTATCCTTTAGAAAAATGGGATACGACCACTTAAAAAAGCAAAAAAACAAAAAAAAAAATTAATAATAATAATAAAAATAAAATAAAATTATAACTCATGATTTTTTTTTTGGGGGGGGGGGGGGATATTGTACTAATTAAAGAGTATAGACTGTAAATGGACAGGACTTTCGACAAATTGTGATTGAGCATGGTTAGTATTCATTTATTAGTGATCTTAACGAAAATAAATGATGAATAAAGAAAATTATTGGTTTATGTTTGTGAACATATAGTATTTGTTTAATGTTTATCTAATATTCATTTATTATTTAATAGTTAAACATTTATCTACTCATTTATGTTTATTTTGGTTGAAATATCTTTTAATATAATTCATCTGTATTTAAATTTCTCATATGTTTCATATATTTTCGATTAAGTGTTTATAAACACATAAATTTAGTTTTTACATGAACATTTCAACTTTTCCTTTGCTCATAAACAAACAAACAAACATTTGCTCAACTCACTCCTAAATATCTATATTATAAAAATATTATTTTCATTCATGACTTTTTTACATTATGATATGGTCATTATATGTAAGGAAAAATAACATATAAGACAAACAATTATTCACATTCAACACTAAAAAGTTTTTTTTTTCTTTTTCTGAAGAAGTAACAAGCACGCGTAAGCAATTCAAACTAGCCCTTTAAAATGTTGAGGCCCATTGAGCTGAGCCCAAAACATTAGGTCCATGTCCAAACACGCAAGGTCCACATAACTTTCAAGAATTAAGTGAATGCCATATTGTTTGGTAATAACTATTAAAAATAAGACCTTTTCTGTACTATATCAACCTTAAATATATGCTTTCATGTTAAATATGTTTTGGATGAAAACTAAAGTACGTTTGAAAATTACGTGTTCCACATGATTATAGGGATGTTTAATAAATTCCCATGAATTTACTAAATGTCTTTTCTACATTGTGTCCTTTTTTATTAGTACAACAAAGTTCAAAAACCTCAATATAAAGTGATTTGGTAAGCTCTATTTATTTGAAAATAATAATTGTATATGTAATAAAATGACATGAAATAAACATCTAAAAATTATTGGACAAAAATAATGGTCGAGTAAGAATTAGATTATTTCTTTATACTTTCCAGTGTTCAATGTTACTTGATTATTGTCCTCAAAATACAACTACTCACATATTGTGACAATATCACTATAAATGACAAAAAAAAAACGAATCAAATTGTATTTCAAACCCATTTTTGGACAAGGAAAATGATGAAGAATAGATAATTTCAAAGGAATTTGATGTGTATTATTTTTAGTCTAATTGTGGAACACAAGTGTTTCTTTATAAGTTTTCTGGTGTCTATCCATGATTATGTGCACTAACAAGATCGACCCTACCATTTGGGGCTTCATGCCAAAAATAGGAAAAATGGATCACAAGGATAAAAAATAAACGTTTTTACCTAAAAAAGTTTAACTAAAATGTGTGAAAATAAAAAAAAAACTGTATGCATACTGCATAGAACAAGTTTCAATATATACATATTTTTGATAATTAGGTCAAATGGGTCTGTTTTTCATTCGTACAACAAAAAAAAAAACTATTGGGTCAAAAATATTTTTATTACTAGTTATAATATGTTGCGTCCAATACAACAAATATTATTATTATATACACAAGGGTTGGATAGAAAAACTGGGTTCCCCGAGAAAATGGGCTCAGGGTAGGCCTTCACATTTTGGGGGCCCCATTATGAAAATAGGAAAAAGAGGTCTTATGAAAGAAAAAATAAATATTTTTACCTAAACAACAATTATAATTTACATCTTAAGATAAAGAAAAAAAAAATCATATTAAAAAAAGTGTGCATAAATCAAGTTTTAATATGTACTTCTTTTTCTTTATTGATATTAAATGGGCCTGTTTTGATTTTTATTTTAAATGAGCAAAAAATGTTTTACTATTAAAGAATACTGATATTTTATCATTATATTAAAGTATATTTTTTACTTAGAACACTTATTTTTTTAACTCTAATATTTTAGTTTACTACTATTGTAAAAAATATTTCAAATTAATTAAAAAAAATCAAATGCACAAAACTTTAAACATTTTAGTTTTAATATTTTGCTTATATATGCAATGTAAATAATAAATTTAAAATCATAAAAAGGATAAATTTGATATGTTATGTATTGAAAATAATTTTGACATGAAGTTTTCATTTTAAATCATAATTTGTTTCTAAAACTACAATTATTAAATTGATCTAACCAAAGCAAACAACTTATTTTTTCAAATTGAAGTGAAAATATATTTTCCCATTGAATATTGAAATCTCTTGCTATCTATTTAAATAAAACTACTGAAAATGGATGTAACTATATTTATTCCACTTGAACTATGACAAATCCAAACAATTATACCAAATTTCTATTTGTAATTATTTTCTCAAATTATATAAGGTTTTTGTTTTAAAAATATTATTTATTATTTTTTCTAATATATAATTTTATTTATTGTCTTTTTTTTTTGTATTTGTAATTTCTAAGATATAATTTCAACCTAAAACATATTTTTAAACTTTCACATTCTCAGTCTATCTATATAACAGAAACTACTATAAATCAAAACGAAAAAAAAAACTCAAATATATCAAATTTTAAATATTAGATTTTAATTTTTTGTTTTTTCTACAATGCAATGTAAATACAAATAGAAAATCACAAATGTGATACATCTTCATGCATTAAAAACAAATTTTAAATGAAGAAGTTATCTAATTTGAATTCATGATTTGTTAAAAAAGAAAAAAAAAAAAGAAAAAAAAAACTCACTTCCCTCGACTACCGCTGGACCATCCATTAAAATTACAGTACATAATAAAATGACAAAATACACCCCATGTCCCAGCTCGATCGATATTACAAGTAAGGTAAACAAAATATAAAAATAAATGTTAAATTTGATATCATGCTAAAAATGAATTTTAAATGAAGAAATTATGCTTACAATTTGCTTTAGATGTCATCCTAATACACCGACCTTACATCCTTCCAAAAAATACAAATATCAAATTAAAATAACGATCAATATTACAAATAGAAATGATAAACTTGAAACATTTAAAATAAATTACAAATGAAGAAACTTATTTAAATTAAAATTAAAATTAAAAAAAACTACAAAACACCTTTGGTGTCTTCTTTGCTTTTATAGAATATCCTTCGTGGCTGCTAAAGGCTTATTGATAGTTCTTAGGTCGGTGAAACTGTCCCTGTAGCTAAAGTCAAGTAAAGCCAGTTCATTCATTCATGACAATCGATCTAGTAAAGGAAGAAGTGAGTTGTAGCCTTAATCTCAGTACGCGCACTATAACTATAAAAGATCATTCCTTCGTGTCTTTTACTTTTGTTCATGAATACAATAATAACTTTTAGGGTCCGGCTATACATACTCTTCCATCTTCTAAACACATCCCATAAAAATAAATATTAATGAAATTATATAAACAAAGACAATTATACCCTTATTATTTAAAAATTTCCAAACACATCCTAATTAACACAGTATCTTCTTTACCATTCTCTTCTTCATCATTATTCTCTAATACCATTGAAAATCCATCTTTTAATGAAGAAAACTCATTTGAGTTAAAAAATACACTATAAAACAACAACAACAAAAAAATAAAAATACTTGGAACGGATAATATAAATTCTAAAAGAACTTCCATCTTTATTTTTTTCAATTTTTTTAGTAGTATAAGTTATATGAAAGTCAGAATTTTTTTACCAAAAAAATGGCGAAAACATTAATCGGCTATCATAGACCAAATATGTTGCATTATGTTCATCCTATAATGACCAAACAAACAATAAAATATTCGATGAACGGTTGAGTTGTGTTCGATTATGGGTCGAACTTGTTGAATTGTGTTCAATCTATAGTCGAACTTGTTGTAGTCGTGGTTTTGAATTAGGATCGAACCTGTTGAGTTGTATTCAACCATATGTCTAACATGTTGAAATCGTGTCACCAAATTAGGATTGAACATAACACGTTCTTTAAATAAATAAATAAATCACGTTTTTTCTACTTGTTTTCTATGTTTTATTATGTTTTTCATATGAAAATTTCACACACATGATTACTAAACAATTTCGAACCATTTAACATAACATAGATCAAATTTAACCTAGGGTTTGTGAATTGAAATTGTGGAATGAGGTAGGGCTATGAGTTTTTGAATTGGGGTGAAAAATTTAGGGTTTGTGATATAATTTATATTTAATTTAATGTTATATTTATAAAAGGTATAGTTGTAATGTGGTGGGATGTGTTTAAAAATTTTTAAGTTAAAATATATTTATTTTGGATTTGTTTAATAAATAGGGTGTGTAAAGTAAGTTGTGGGGTGTGTATAACCAAACACTAACTTTTATTGCATTATTTATACACACATAGACAGAGCTAGTGTTGATCAATCACTGGTTTGGTATTCTATCGAATTGTGAATCGGTGGTTCGAAATCGCTGGTTAAACAGTCGATTTTTGTTTTTTTTTTTTAATTTGAGAGTTGTGCCACGTGGAGGGTTAAGATGAACTAGCCATTGATGATCAACGGTCGAGATCATTTGATCGTTGAGAATCGGAGGTTTGAATTGAACCGAAATCGACAGTTCGAACCGGCTGAAGTATTTTTATTTTTTAAAATACCAAGTGGAGGGTCTAAATGACTTGACCGTTGATGATAGACGGTTGAGATGAGTCGATCATTGACGAATAGCCAATTCAACCGAATCGAAACCGGTGGTTCGAACCAACTGATCCATTTTTTTTTCAAATAATCTCTATAAATACCTAAACTCCATTCGTCATTTCACACTATTCTTCAATTTCTCTCTCTCAACTCTCAAGCTCCAATTCATCATTTGTGATCATTGTTAATTTAATTTCATAGTTATTACTCTTCCATTTTATTTCAATTTCACACTCTCATGACTACTACTCTTCAATTTCAATTTTCAAGCTCAATTTTACTTCATTTCATTTCATTCTCTTTCAAAACAAAAAAAAAATGTCTAGAAGAGGTACTGCTTCTTTTGCCGGTTTATTTCGTGGAAAAGAAAAAAGTCCAATGCCACCACCACAAGATTTGTCTCTAAATGATATCATTGATTCTTACTCTCATTGGAGTCAAGAAGATGATGATTTAGAGGTAACTCTAGGCCCTAATACTGCTACCATTTTTGCTGATCAAGAAGAAAATGAGATGCCAAGAGTAACTTAAAGAGAGTGGTAATACGACACATACCACTTCTCCAGCACCTTCGATACTTTGAAGTGATATTTTCTCCATTCATTTTAAGAAGAAGAAAATATCGAATAGCAATATAGATTATACAGTCACTTGCAACCATTGTGGAAAAAATTACAAATTCAAGCATGAAAGGGGGTTAGGACATTCAACAACCATGTGTTGAAAAAGCATCCCGACAAGATAGACAACGATCGATCGCAAACACAACTTCGTGAATATACCGAATCTTCTCAAGAAGTCAAATATATGAAATCTCTTCTTTTTAAATTTAGTCAATTAAACCATAGCAAAGGAGTAGCCAAATTTATTGCTAAAAACATCTTTCTTTACAATTTCCTTGTAATAATGAATTTGAAAAATATACTAACATTTATTTACAACCTAATAGTAGAAAAATATCAAAAATATCGTAATACGTGATATAAACAATTGTATGAGAATATAAATTTAAATTAATTGAAGAATTTAAAATTTTAAAATAAAAAATATATATAGGTAATGATATTTGGAAAGATCCTTATTGTTGACGTCATAATTCATACAAGTACAAATTCTTAGCCAAACACCCAAATAAACTGACCCAAATTGAAATAACCGAATCAGATTATGAAATTAAGTAAAATATATAGAAAAGACTATGCCTGAAACCTACTCGAACAAATTTGGTCGGCTTATTCTGATCGGTCGATTATGATCGGTCAGAACTTATTTTATATATGTGATAAGAGAAAATAGTTCTCTTATATGCTTGAATATAGTAGATTTCCAACCATTTTTGAATCATTTTTCTTTCTATTTATAATCTAAATGGAAAGCACATGTAGTGGGAATCAATCCCACTCACCCTCGATTTTTGTCTATTTTCTAGGAAGTGATGGAGTTAGTTTACCTCCACTATCTCCTATTTGTTAGGGATAACTGCTAGGTAGTGGGAGGTTTTTTTGAAGCCCCGCTCAATCAATATTCATGACCTTCTACTCAGAAATGGTTTCTAGGTCGGTAATTTATCCTTTTGAACTGACATAAAATCGATCCTGGTCGGCTCTCTCTGGTGACTGGCATGAGACTGGTCCTGGTCAGGTTTTCTCGCCGACATGAGACCGATATTCGACTAGATTGTATTCTAGCCAACTCGGATCGGGGGTCCAACATTTCCTTTGAAGTAAATTCTAAGTCATTTGAGCTATTCTCGGATGAGATTGGTTTTGTGCTCTCTGGTTATCTGAGTTTCCAATGGCTTTAACGCTTCCTTAGATGGCTTACGTGAACCGTCAATTCTCTGATCGGTTAAGTATTTTTAGGTCTTCTAAGTTTTTATATTTTTGGTTGGACTAATTATTTCTGATCGGCTCTGTCATTCTGGCCGGCCGAGTCCCAAATTGATCCTCCAAAGATTCTTCTCTGGTCAGCTCTACCACCTCTGGTTGGCCTCCTTAGCTGGCTAAGCGTTCGGTCAAGTCAAGCTCTTCTAATCGGCTTCTAACTCCGAGTTGTGGCTGATTCGATTTTGGTCAGTCACTTCTGGTCTTCCACGTGTTTGATTTTGTTCGACTCGAATTAGGAGTCCAACACTTATAAAATTCATGATTATAAAGGTATTATTAGTCATTGGATAAATGATGTATCGAATGTAAAAAAAGGTTTAATTGCATATATTGAATTTGATGAAAAACATTCGGCTATAAACATTACACATAAAATTATTTCCGTTTTAAATGATTATGGTATATTACAAAAAATATTTTCCATTGGATTTGATAATGCTAGTGCTAATACGACCAGTATGCCTATGTTAATTGAATATTGTAAACCTTTAATTCGAGGTAAATTTTTTTATGTTCATTGTATGTATCATTGTTTAAACTTATGTGTTCAAGATGGCTTAAAATCATTAGAAGTATATAATAAACCTATTTAAAAGCAATTTATGAAATTGCTAAATCAACTGCAGGAAATGGGCTAAATTTTGTAAGAAAAACGGAATGGAAGTTAAAAAATTTGTATTTGATGTGTAATATCGATGGAATTCTACTTATAACATGCTTCAACATTCTTATGATTATAGAGAAATGTTTTGTCAAATTTATATGGAAAATTCACATGATGAGATTATGTTATTTAACAATTCATGGGATGCATGTCTTAATATTATTCAACTTTTAAATTTTTTTCAAGAGACAACTAGAGAATTATCTGGTTGTTATTATCTTACTTCTCAATTAGTTTTAGATCATTGTGTGAAAGTTGCTCTTATTTTCAATGAATATTCTACATGTTTTATTTTAGAGATACAATTATAATAATGAAATCGAAATTGTTAAAATATTTTCATGAAATACCCAATTTATTTTTATGTGCTAAATTATTAGATCGTAGAATTAGAGAAGATGACTTAGAAAAATTATTAAAAATGTATTATAGTGCATTGTTCCTAAATTTTATATTAGGAGAATATGATGAAGTTGATTATGTGCCTAATTATAATAAAGTTGTTGGTAGAACTAAACAATGGTTAGTCGAATTGTTCAAAAAAATATAAAGTATTATTTGGTGATTCTAGTGATAATTTAGGTACACAAATATGTAGGAGGTAGGAGTTCTTCCTTTTATTCATTTAGTTTTGGTGGTGGTCTTAATCAATTTTATAATTTTTATGATATTAGAACAAAAAAACGAGCTAGAGATTTTAACCCGTGTCAAGAATTGGATTCATAATTAAGTGTTACTTTTGAATTAATTGCATTTGAAAATCCTATGGATCTATTGAAGTGGTGGTTTAGAAGGACTATCATTTATATTGTTTTAACTACTATTGCAAAAGAAATATTTGCAAGTCCCGTCTCAACCGTCTTTGTAGAACATGCATTTTTCAAAGGAGGTCATATGTTGAATTTAAGAAGATTAAAATTGACCGTCAAGAATATACAAAACATTACTTTTCTTGAAGATTGTGTGAGAGTCAAAAAAACATCAAAAACATCTAGATTTCTCCTATTTAGATGAAGATGGAGATGACATGTATAGCTACAATTCAAACACGTCCTCCTCCATCGAAACCAACATTGACGAATGAAGGTAAGTACCTCCATCGAAACCAACATTGACGAATGAAGGTAAGTTTAGATAAGAGAATTACGTGAGTTTTGATTCCTTAATTTTGCTAATGATACGTAGATAATTTTATTCTAAGTTTGGAAGTGTAATTTTAATTTCACTTCCAAACTTAGAATGAAACTCAAGCTATTCAATTTTTTCTTTTTACCTCTTCTTTCATTTTTTTTATACAAAGTTGTAATTTTCAAACTTCAATATTGATGTATGATTGTAATATATTGAGTTGTAACTTGTAATTTTGTTTTCATTCATAATTGTAATTTTCACTCATTATATACTTGAAGTCTTCAAGACTCAAGTTGTATTATCAATATTCAATTATGTATGTAACAATGTAACTTGTAATTCATAAAATCTTAAGTTGTATAATTTATAAACATTTATTTCTTGTATTTTATTCCATAACTAAATTGTATTTTATCAAAATTTTAGAAATATAAATTTAATAAATGAAAAATGCAAAAAAAAAAAAAATCGATCAAACCGCCTATTTACAAATCAAAACCGACAGCTCCACGGTTCGATTCCGGTTAGCCTGAAGTCGATTCAGAACCTAAATCGACGATTCGAATCGAATGACCATCACTAGACGGAGCTTGGAGGGACTGGTGGCAGTGCCCCACTCAAATTTCCGACAAATTTACTATCCATATATATACACAATATAATTATAGTTAAAAACATGAATTTCCTCACCCTCAAATTTAAAAAACTTTGATAATCATAAAAAAAAAAAAGGGCCTCTCTCATTAGAAAGTCCTGGCTCCCACATTCATTCATATATACCTCTCAAAATATTAGATATCATTTTTAGAAGACTTTACCATTCATCTTAAAATTCCAACACTATTTGGATTATATGTTTTCTATTATATAGTTGTTAAACGTAGTATGATATATGATATTATGATTATGATTTGTACTCGTAAGAGAATAAAATAGTAAAATGAAATACAATACAATAAAAACAAAAAATTCGAGTGACGTGTAATCGTGTGACTTTAAACGTGATTAACGTCTATACGGCACAAGGCTGCCATGCAATCACACAAGCCCGCTCTCTCCAAAAATAGTACGTTGACCAAATCAATCATTCATTGATTAAAATATTTGAGGAAAAATAAAAGGCATTTCTTCAAAATGTTAATTTAAAAAGGTGAAGATGACATAACCAGATAACCAACCAGCATTTAAGTGATAATTACTCCATATTTATTAATTATTTCTAGTATTAGTTGACTGAATAGAATGTTCTGAAGCAGATCAGCTCATAATTCATAAATTCAATATTAATGGATTAAATTAATTATATCCATTTACCTAACAATTTTAGAGATATAAAATATACAATGTATGATTGTATTATTTTAAAATATGTGCTCTACATAAAAAATAAAACAAAAATTAGAAACAACAAGAAATAGAGATAAACACAAGTCAGAGTAACTGCACTAAACCCTTTAAACTATACAAATTCCTTTTTTCTAGGTTTCACATTACCTATGAAATCATGTAAATTATTGCACTTTTTTTTTTCCAAGAATTTCCAATTATCATTTTAAAAAAAATATTTATTTGGTATAATAAAATATAATTTTAAAAAATTATTAAAAAATATTTTGTTCCAAATATCAAAATTAAAATTATAAGAGTATAGTCAAAAATTTAATTTTATTAGAAATATAAAATTTGAATTATTAAAATACTGTAATATATTATTTATAAGATTAAAATTAAAACTATAGAAATAATTTTTTTTTAATTTTAATCGATAACTAAAATTAAAAATAAAAATTATAGTCTAACAAAAATTTCTATTTTATCTAAGTGTTTGAATTAAAATATTAAAAAAATAAAAAAAATTGTTTCCAATATTCAAGGTTCATAGTAATTATTGGGAATTTATATAAATATGTGTTAATTGTCCTAAAACTATTAATCCTTACTCAAATTATTAATTTAACCAAACTTTTAAATATTGAAAAGGTAATATAACCTTTTATATATATATATATATAGATTCAAATTCGATCATCGATCAATATTTGACTTTTTACTTGTTGAGGTATTAGAAACTTTGTAATTTTTGATGTGAAGAATTTGGTTTTTTAATTGTTTGTGAAACCCTGTTTGTTCATGTTAAGTTAGTTTTTAGTTGTTTTCTTTTTCTTGTGATTCAATGCATTTGATTTAATTTGAATTTTCTCATTTTTTTGGGTTTTAAATTTTCTGGAATTTATAATTCTCAATCTTAAATTGGTCACAATCAATATACTTGAATATCCAAACCGAATCAAACTAAAATTTGACTTAGTTTATTTATTTGATTCAATCCAAAAAATCATTTTTTAAATTCTCCTAAATTTAATTGAATTTCAAAGATTTTCATATGTCCAAATAAATCCGATCAATACATAACCTAAAATTCTGACATTATTTGATTTGTTCTACTTGATTCTAAGGCTATGTTTATCGATGGAAATGATGTCTAGGGCATAACAAGAAGCTAAAAAAAATGTAATTAATATCCATGACCAAGGTTGTGGCATGACCATGGTTATAAGATTTTGGTTAGTCATCGTGTCATTGTATGATTTATCGAGTGTATTTTATTATAATTATGATTTTTTTAATTTTAAATAATTATATATATTTCTTAAATATTTAAAATATAATAAAAATTAATTATAAATATAATTGTTAAATTATAAAAAAAATTATTAAAAATTGATTGTGGTTGTGGGTGATTATTAATAAAATATGAAAAAGATGAGATTTGATTATAATATAGGATATATATATGGAGAAAAAAAAAAGAATTATTTATTAGTTGACTGAGTATAATTAGGTATAGATAAACATAGTCTAAAGTTGTGTGCAGCCAAATGCCACGAGGTCACTCACGTAACCCATGATTAATAATTAATTTACTGATGAAATAAATTAATAAAATAGGGGAGCAGTAGTCTTGGCATGGACCCAAATGCAGGCAACCAAAACCCGGACGTATCGGCAAAAATAAACCGGAATCCATTCATCGACAATACGTCCGGAAATTTGGTAGGTTCTTCCCCGGCTGCTATTCTGGGGTAAAATAAACACACACCAACACCTTTCACTGCGTGCGTATCTTCCAGAGGGATACGCGGAGGGAGGGGGAGAGAGAGAGACGCCATCCAGCCGCCTTATTGGTAGTCGCCGGAACCCTAATTAGTAATCGCCTATATACGCCCTCAATTTTCTGTTTTTTCTTGTGTTTTCTGTACTGTATCGTTTTTTTTTTTTAATTTTTTTTCCTTCAAAAAATCAATCATGTTCAGTTGTATGTTTTTTTTTTTTTTTTTTCTTTTTCTTGATTGATTAATCTGATCTTTTTTTGTTATATTTAGTTTTTTTGGATGATGTGAGTGGATTGGATTATGATGGAAAATTTGGTCTATTTTACTTGGATCAGTTTGTTGATAATTCGAGAAGTGCATGGCACTGTTGAGTAGAAGGTTTGACTGATAATTTACTGATTCTGCTGAGTCCTGCCTTGGCAGAGTAATTCTTAAAAGTAAGGAGAATGGACCTGGTGGCTAGTTGCAAGGTAAACCTTTTTGGTTTAAAAGTTTATTTTATATATTTCTGCATTAATTTTTTATTTTTTTTCCTTGTCAAATTGTGTCTTTTCTATTATTGAGTTTGTTGTTGCAGTTATCAATTTGGTGGTAGTATACTTGTATTTTTTAGTGACGAAGATATCAATGAAAGCTATTGTGTTATTATCAAATTAGACCATTTCGTCAGAGCAGAGATTATGTAGTTTCTGCTAGTTGGATAATGTCCATTTGTGGCATGTGCCAATGTTTTTGGAATGTAGAAATAATTATCAGTAAAGGGCTTCAAAAGTTTTAGTGCTTATCAAAATGTTGCACGTATTAGACTTCGGATAGAATTGGGGTTGGAGCTCATGCCTCTATGAGTTTAGATACTCAGGAGTTACAGTTTCGACGACTCTAGATCAACATATCCTTGCAGATTATGATTGCTGAAATGGAAGTCAGATCTTCATACAGTGCTCTGACTTATTTATCCTCTTTCATCTTTCTAGTTGTAATGTATTAGAGAGTAGGAGTGATTTAGGAAATTGTCAGTATTTCTGGCTACAGAAGATAATCAGTCTTATTGAAAAAATCTTGAGGCACCAGCCCTTTTCTCTAATGTGAAGGATGGAATATCGGTAATATGCAGTTCATCACCTATCATTTGCAGAGTGGTGAGGAGAAATTGTTTTGGTATTTTCAATTGAAGGGTCTGAATTTGGCATTATCAGTGCTAGTTTACATAATATATATGTGTGTGGTCATGTAGTGCAGGGGTGTGTGTGTGTGTGTGAGAGAGAGAGAGAGAGAGAGAGAGAGAGAGTCTGATTGAAAATTAGTTTCTCTTTGGCTGAATCTATTTTTCAGCTGTCCCAGATTCAATTGAAAAGAGTCATATTATCTTCCCTTTTACTTCTTAGATTTTATGATTGTTTGGCTCTTTGTGCCCCTCACCCATTCAAGTCTTCGCCACTTCTGCACACCTTAAAAAATTGTTGTGACAAACTGAAGTTTTTGGTCAAGCATGGATCAAAAAGTGACTTGGAGTGCTGTTCCTGTATTGAAACAGCTGGTTCCTGCATCATTCCGGAGCAGAATCCCTTGTGGCGCATATGTGGTATAGTTTGTAAGATCAGTTGTGCCGTTAAGGTTCTTTAATTTGTGAGATGATGAGAGAGAAAGGGGAAATGCCTCTCTTATGTTTCAGATACCGTCTAAATGAAGTTGGTGCTTATACAATATTTTAACTTTCTAAAGTTGCAAAGTTTTTGGAATCCAGGGACTTTCTGTTTTATGTTATGCTGTCCAATGAGAGTTGATAAAGTGCGAGTTATTGATATTCATGAATATTTGTAATCAAAATGAGTCATGCATCTTTCCCAGACAGATGTTTTGAGAGAGAATTTCTGCAATCGTTCAAAATTAAGTATGGACCTTCCAATTGTCATGGGAGTGTTTCTGTTAAATATTGTGTTTCAGTTGACAGAAGATTGCTTAGACTAATTTGTATGATGGTAAAATACTGGAGGTTCTATGTGGATTCTTGTCTGCCAAAGTTGGAAGTAAATAGTTAATGATGCCTGAGCAATGAACCATCTGGAAAGTCATTGCTATCTGAGGCAACCTGATCGTAATCATGAGGGTTGTGTCCTCACTTTCTTTTTTTTTTTAATGAACTTTGGAATAAATCTAATTAGTAATTACTTGAAGGGTACCGAGATGCCTGGAATGCATGCATTCATGCATATTTTCAATTCATAAGGACTTATATTTTCAGACATAAGGAAAACCCATACTTTCAGACATGAGGAAAATCCTATAAATTTGGATTCTAAGAACTAAGAAGAAAATGTTATGATTTATTTGAGTGGACAGTCTTATCAAACACATTTGTATGGGTGGACCGGATAGATGGTCATACTTATGAACTTTTAAAATTTATTTCTATGGACATTAATTTTCTTTTTTTGTTTGGTTTATGAAGCTCAAACACGTGGGATTGGTAGATTTAGTGTCGTAGAAATACTATTGTGAGCATAAAAACTTTGCCTCACTGTGTAGTTTTCTAACTTTTGATCTTTGTATGGAGAGACTGATTATTCATAGTTTTATAACTAATGAACCCTTTTTCATCCACTTTGCCAAAACCACCAGTAGATCAGACTCCCATGTCCATCTAGGATTCATACTTTTGGATTTGACTTCTATTGTTTGCTTGATTGCTTTTCTTACTCTTCTTTTTTTGAGGGGTTATCCTATTTCTTTGTAATTCTTTTTGTTGTTTTCTTGTCCTGGTCTTGTTAACAGCTGGTTACAATGATGTTTTTGTGTTTGGTTTGCTCAGCTAATATATTTAGTTTCCTGTAAAAGATCTGAATAATCTTACCTTGTCTTGCAGAACAAGCTAACGCATTTTCGAATAAAGGAGCTTAAGGATGTCCTCACACAGCTAGGACTTTCAAAGCAGGGGAAGAAACAGGTTTTTCATGGCTATAAATATTGCTGATGTTTGTGATCTCTATATAAGGAGCCTATCATCCCCCTCCTAGTCTCCTCTTACTTAAGATATGTTCAATTGCTGCTCTGTTTTACAGATCAGTATCTATTTGTTTATTTGTGCTACTATGCTGCGGATGTAACTTCAGATTACAAAGTTTTGCATTGATGAATAAGATGTATTTAACATAAGCATTAACTATCCTGTGCATGTTACCTTTTCAGCTTTTGGACATTTTAAAGAAAATAACATCATAATAGTTTTACTGCATTGACTTGGCACAGGACCTTGTTGATCGAATACTGGCCATTCTATCTGATGAGCGAGGTAAATGGCTATGCCATCTCTTAGTTACTGTAGCTTCCAATTTAACAAATCTATTGAATAAGAATAAATATTTTCTAGAATTTAAACGAACTCAATTGGCACCGGTCCTATTAAAAATCATATATTCATCAAGGTTTTGCATGTTTTAAAAATGATTAGATAAAGTTGCCGACATTAGATCCTTTGGGAAAAAAGGAGATAGTATAATGTGTATAACAGAGAAAGTTCTTGAGAAAGTGTTGCTCTGTTAATGAAATATCTGAATGTAATGCTCTAGTCTTGTTCTTTTTTTTTTTTTTCCTGTTAAATACATTTGAGGTCTTAGATATTAATTAAGTGAAATTACCCAATATGCCTGCCATCTAATGTTTGACTGCATACTATGCTTGGGTGCTATCTGTCTATTTAGCAATTTCAGGAGCCTGGGCCAAAAAAGGTACTGTTGGGAAGAATGAAGTGGCAAAGCTAGTTGATGACACATACAGGTACTCTTTTCTGTTCTAATTATGTACCTAAACCAAATGTATTCTTAGAGAGCTTTGTCACATCTCCTTGTCATCTTGACTCTTCTATTGCCTGTATGCATCATCCTATTATAACTTCTTTTTTTCCACTTGTACAATAGTTAAGAATGCAAGGGAGTATTGCTTTCTCACACCTTTCTATCTTTGATCTAGAGTCAAAATGTTGAAATAGAGTAGAATTGAACTCAAGATGTTGGTTTTGAATGTGAAAACTCTAGGGAGAGAAGTGCAACTCTGAATAAATTGTTATGTAGGATAGTAGTGTTCTATCTGAGAGATGATCTTATGCTCATATCTCCTCATTTTATTCAGAAAGATGCAAGTTTCTGGGACAGCTGACTTGGCTTCAAAATCACAAGGATTCTCAGACAGTACAGTCGTTAAACCTAAGGAGGAAGTAGTAGATTCTTATCACATGGAAAAGATACGCTGCATTTGTGGAAGCCAGTTACAAACTGATTCAGTGATCAAGGTAAATATGGATTTTTCCTATTGGAGTTCTATAAAATTTGACATCCACCACTCCTTATACTTCTGTTTGCTATTCCTTTTTCCCCTGGTCTTGAGTTTTTAAACCCAACTTGTTTTGCATAGGTGACTATTTAATTTAACTTCTTTTAATGAAATAATGGTGCAGTGTGAGGACCCTAGGTGCAATGTGTTGCAGCATATATCATGCGTTGTGATTCCGGAGAAACCCATGGAGGGTGTTCTTCCAAGTCCTCCAGAGATCTTCTACTGTGAAATATGTAGGCTGAATCGAGCTGATCCGTACGTGTCTGTGTTTTGATCACCTTGTTGCTTTTGTTATTGTTATTTAGTTGCTATGATCTGATGTTGAAGTTGTCTAGAGTCCAGACAGTCATCTTCTTTTCTGATTTTCTTTCAATGAACTGAACTTGAAATGGACAAAGAACAGATGCCTGTAAAGCATAATTCTTTAGTTGCTTTACAGGTCTTTCGGTTGTGTGTTTGTTGAAGACTGGGATTAAGTATTTTGGTCTCAAGCATATTCTTGTTGTAACTGGCAAATGCTAGTACTATATTCTGTGGCCTGGTTTAAGAATTCCTTCTCTTCCATTTTAACAGTTTTCTAAGCGTATTCTTTTACAAGCATACAGTATCTGATTACAAGAAGTCCTAGCCAGATTTTACATTTGTTTAATGAGCATGCTTATAAATGAATTATGATGTTTTTGTTTGTGGGTCACAGATGTCTGCTGCATTCCCAATTCATGTCATTTATTTATTTTAATTTTATTTGTGTTTCTCTTCCTGGCACCCTTGTCATTTACATAGTTATTAACTTGTTATCATTGGATGCTTGGTTTTGTTGCAATCTGTTTACACTATTTTAAGAGCATTAAGTAATTTATGCACTGTCGGATCCATTGATTATTAGCGGATAATATATTAATCTATGTGTAATAGATAAAACCAAAATATGTGCCCCTTCCGATCATTTTTAGCCTCATGATACATCTGTTTTCTTTTAATTTTGAACTAAAATCATCAAAAATCATTTCATGCCTGCCTTGATAATGATCATTGCTTTGAAATATGCAGCTTCTGTGTGTCACTTGCACATCCTCTATATCCCGTGAAGTTGAACATCACAAGTGTTCCTGCAGATGGGTATGTAAATGTTATTTCCTTTTTTCTGTTAATTATTTTTGACTTCTAATGTTTAGAGGTATGACTTTTAGTATTACGTTATGTACTTTCTGAACCCGAGGTCTGCTAGATTTCGTCTCTAAGTGCCTTTCCACGACCAATATAATTTACTCCTCATAGATGGTATGTAGCTATTTTTGAAATCTAGAATGTGGGATGGGCAACTGTGTTCAACCTTCTGGTTCTCATCATTTTCTTTCTGAAGTTGTTTTCCTCGAGTTTTGTTGCATCAAATCAATTATTGTTGTTTCTATATTCTGTCTGTATGTGTTGGAAATTAGGATTAACTAAGGGCATCCACATCAGTTAACATTATCACACCCCATTAATGTGGGTACCATATGCCACATATACTCCACATCACCGTTTCATCAACACCTCTGTTCTATTAACACATCCCCACATCCAATTTAACATTAATACTCATTATTTGTGGATCCCACTTTCCACACTCATCTTTATATATATTTTTACATCAAATAAATACATTTATTTTTATTTACAATTTTTAGATAATTATTCTTTATTCTATTAATGATGTAAAAAAGTATTAACATGTCAAGATGTTAATAGTGGGTCCCATGTGTTATTAACACCCCATTTGGGTTCCGTGATCCTTGAAATCTGCCTGATCTTTCTAGGTGTTTTTGGTTGTGGTGCTTACCACAAATAATTTCTGTGCTTGTCCTTGAGGTTTTCTTGTTAATGCATGTTCTGTTTATAGTCTTGGCTGCACAAATTGGTTTGTGGTTTTGCAGATCTAATCCTGGCCTGAGCATTGAGAAAACATTTCAACTAACAAGGTTAGACAAGGACTTGTTATTGAAACAAGAATACGATGTTCAGGTTGGTGAAGTCTCCTTGCAATAGTAAGAAGCATATATACAGTTCTTTTTTAATATGGTCAGGTTCTTATATGATTATGATGTTCTATGATACTTAGGTATGGTGCATGCTTCTCAATGACAAGGTTACATTTAGGATGCAGTGGCCGCAATATGCAGATCTACAGGTCAATGGTATGCTATTCTCTCAGATTGCTCAACTTTGAACTCTTGAGTCTAGTAATTATTGAAAGCTTGCTTCCAAGTACAAAATATCCTTGACATGTTCTTTTTTGGGCCTACGCATGGCGATGGACATCTAATGCTACTGCTTTCTATTTTCTGTACAGTGCCAGACTTCCTTATCTATCCATGTGTAACACCAGAATCTATAATATTGTTTTACAATAGCTTGTGTACAAGTATAGTAGGATGCTTGAAGGACACATTCTTATCAAAATATTTGCATTCCATTTCTGCTTTTGTTTTCTCTATAATATGGCTAGAAGAAATGCTACATCGCCTTTGTATAAAGGTGTTTCTCTTTCCTGCTTGTATGAAACATTTTCGCCTTACAACCCAACAGGTGTACCAGTAAGGGCAATCAACAGGCCTGGCTCTCAGCTGCTTGGTGCAAATGGTCGAGATGATGGACCTATTGTGAGTTTTCTGTTTCCAAATTGACATTTTCAATAGAGAGAATGTTCTATCTGATTGGATGCTTTTGCATCTAAGGATCACACATTTTCTACCTTTTATCGACTTTGTCATGCACCTATTAGCTTTGAAGTTTCCAAAATTTTTGCCACACAAACGTTTTGTGTTTAGTTTCTGCTCAAATCATAACTTTTTGCAACTTATGTGATCAGCAATCTTTCTAATACTCAGTGTGAACATCAATTACGTGGATCCCTTTTTTTTTTGTTGTGTCAGATTATGAAACAACAACAAACCAAGCTCTTAACCCACTATGTGGAGTAGACTATATGACTTATATCCATCTGCACATGTTAGGGTGAACCACATTATTTCATTTGTATTTAAGTGCAACAAGTCTTTCTCAATAGTTTCTCTTCAAGCATTTTTAGGTTCTCCTATTTCCCTTTTAAAGTGAGTATACAATTCTCTACTTTCTACCTATTGTAGTGTAGCATCTAAAGGTCGCCCATACACATTTCCAAACCATCTTAAGCTCTTTCTCTGGTTTTTCATCTATTTGGGCTACCACAATGCAGTCATGTCATATTCTATGATTCTATCTAATCTAGTGCATCCACATATCAATCTTAACATTTTCATTTCTGCTATCCTCATTTTCTGGTCATGTTCATATTTAGTCAACCCACACTTTGATCCATAAAACATCTCCATTCTTATGGCCACTGGGCGTATTGTATGTGCCAATTGCCATTTAGCTAATTGTTTATGAAATTTTATTTTCAATTTCATTACAACACCTCTCCATTTGTTCCAGCTTGCTTGAATCCTATGTATGACCTCTTTATCTTTTCCTTCATTTTCTGGAATTATAGTAATCCTATGTAGAATCCTATGTAGTATGATGTCTTTATCTTTTCCTTCATTTTCTGGAATGATAGTAATCCTATGTAGCTTGCTGAATCCTCCATTTGTTCCAGCTACATTGATTATTACATCCAGGTATTCTATGTTGAATCCTATGCATGACCTCTCTCTTCTCCAAGACTCGCAACATTATATCCTTATGAGATGATGCCTTTAAGATCAATAAATACCATATGAAATTTTATTTCCATCATAATGCTATCATAATCTTCTTATTCAATGTATAGCTTCCATTGTAGTAGACCCCCTAGGCTTAAAACCAAATTGGTTATCTAATGTATTATTCTCTTACTCAACCATGTTATATACTATTTCCTACAATTTCATCTGCTATACGCTTTTTTAGTTTATGCAATACTTTTTCTGCCTCCACATGTTAAATCTTTTGGTGATATGTTAGATTACTATTTGCCTCAGATTTGGCCTAACTCACCTAATGTGACTTCCTTACTATTGGCCTCATTATTTAATAATTAATAAGTTATAAGAATCTCATTTTTTTATTACTTTGTCGTGGATTATGACATTTTCATTTTCATTTTTTGAACAGTTGATTTGTTATTAATCTTTTGTTATCTTTACTCTCACCTTTGCTATTTGGTATATGTACATCTCTACTTCCTTAGTATCTAATCTTTTATAATTTCTTCAAAGGCCTCTGTCTTGCCTCATTTATTACTTTTTTCCACCTCTTTGCACTTTATATTTTTAGGATTTTCCTCATCTCTACAACAAACATTTCATAACTTGCCATTTTTATTTTTACTTTTTCATGGATTTCTTGATTCCACCACCATGATTTCATAACATTTCTGCAATGCTTCTCTTATTGATAAACAAATTTCCATGTGATCTTGGCTCTGTCTTTTACTTTAAAACTATAGTATGGTTGAGGTTTTTTTTAAAAACATCTCTTTTGCTTTTATCTTTTTTTTTTTTTTTAAAGGTTCCACCACTTAATACTAGGTATCATAGATATCTTTTTCTTAAGTTTTCTTTATTTAATCTTATTAGATATAAATTTATTAAATTGAGTCATGAGACTCTCTCCAGGAGTTATCTTTCAATGTTAAAGATTTGAAAGGCAAAGGCACAAGTTTCACTGTCTCTTGATGGTGGATGGATATTATATCAAGAGAGCATGCTACACAATATGAAATGGAGCACAATAATTTATGTTATATGAATCCATCAGGAAACTTATCCTCATGTTGTCTTCATTTCTTTTCCTTTATCATTAACTTTTCATCCATTCCTTTATCAATATTTCCTCCCTTTGCAGGTTTTTTTTATCTTTTTCATTTTTTGTGGCATTGGGTGGGGGTGTTTTGTTGTGTGTCTCATACATTCACTTTTTTATGTTCACTAGTGCTAGACAATATGAAATGGAGCACAATAATTTATGTTATATGAATCCATCAGGAAACTTATCCTCATGTTGTCTTCATTTCTTTTCCTTTATCATTAAATTTTCATCCATTCATTTATCAATATTGCTCCCCTTTGCAGGTTTTTTTTATCTTTTTCATTTTTGTGGCGTTGGGTGGGGTGTGTTGTTGTGTGTCTCATAAATTCATTTTTTTATGTTCACTAGATATTATATGTTGATTTTATGTATCCTTAATATGTATCTTTGTTTTGTCAGATTACAGCATTCACCAGGGATGGAATTAATAAGATTTCCTTAACAGGATGTGATGCTCGTGTTTTCTGTGTGGGAGTTAGAATTGTAAAGCGTCGAACATTGCGTCAGGTGCTGTTCTTAAAATCTTCATTTTGGTTTATTTCCATGTACTTTGTGAATTTGGGCATTTTGATTAGTTCAAAGTAATGCATGACAAGTATGCTTCTCAACCATGCTGTACGGATATGATCCCTGCCTATATGTATGATATGATTTTAGCATACAAGCTCTTTTGCGGTTCTCCTTGATTGTGCCTTTGATATAGAATTCACATGTCATCATTCTAATTAATTATAAGACACACTGTTTTTCTTTTTATAGGGAAAGGGCATTTATCTGAGTTCTATAGGTAGAGATCCCATGTTTTAGGCTTTTGTTTGCATTAAATAATCTTTTTCATTTTCTTCGTAATAGCATGTTTGATTTCTCTGTTTCATTTATCGTGTCCTTGAATTTACCCTACAATAATAAGCACTTGGTCTTTGTAGCTCTCTTGCTTAAGAACAGAAGTTGTGGAACCTGTGGAACCTATTGGCATTCTGCACGTGTTAAAATTTTGTTATTTTCCCTGATGTATGGTGTATTTGTGCCATCTCCTTTTCCAGATTCTAAATATGATTCCAAAAGAGGATGAAGGTGAGCGTTTTGAGGATGCACTGGCTCGTGTCCGCAAATGTGTTGGTGGGGGGGCTGCCACAGAAAATGCTGATAGCGACAGTGATATTGAAGTTGTTGCTGATGTTGTTCCTGTCAATCTCCGTTGTCCTGTGAGTAGTGTTTGATTGCATACTTGAACTGCTTTACATGGTTTCAAATGGAAAAAAAGTGATATCTTTGTTCCTACGTTGATATGCTTCTGATGAGAAGAGATAAGAATGCATTTGCTGCATTTTATGTTCGTAGTGTTCTTCAATACACGACTTATATACGAAAATCTTCAAGCTATTTTATAATATTGCTTAATTTTTTAAATTTGAAGACATTGATTTGCAGAACACTTATTGCTGATAAATGAGTCGGGATCTTAGTGTATGTTTGCCATTTAGATTTTCTTATTACTGAATTCCTTCAGAATCTTTTTGATCTTCTTATCCAATTAATGTTATATAAATCTGTCAACTCGTTCAGTTTCTGCCTCTGATGATTGCCTAGATCAGTTTCCATCATGTGTTTTGTTTATATTTTGGGGATGGGTTCTTGTGCAGTCAAATGGTTATAATCGTTCAATCACCAGTAGCCAGTAGGCATTTTTGCCTGATGTAGATAATGCCTGTCCTCTTGAATCTTTCTTGGAAGTTGTTATTATTATGCTCATATCTTGGAACTGTATAGTATGTAATCTTGTTCTTTCATGCTTCAGATGAGTGGTTTAAGAATGAAGGTGGCCGGCAGGTTTAAGCCTTGTGCGCACATGGCCTGTTTTGATCTGGAAGTGTTTGTGGAAATGAACCAACGTTCTAGGAAGGCAAGTAATTGATAGGAGTCCCTTCTTTTTGTGTTCCTCAATGTCTGCTCTTGTTGTAAACTACATATTCCAGAAAAATTTGCACATTCCAAGTCATCCGACCCACACAACTTATATTTATGATTTCTTCCATGACCTCACCTTTTGTGTTCTTGAATGCTGTTTGTCGGTGCAGTGGCAATGTCCCATTTGTCTGAAGAACTATTCTTGGGAGAAAATAATCATCGATCCGTATTTCAATAAGATCACGACCAAGGTTAATTCTTTGTTGTGGCTTTAGGTATTGTCTAACCTTTCTGAAATCTGCAATTAATATTGTACTTTCTCTATATCCTAAAGATGCAAGACTCTGGGGAAGATGTGGCAGAGATTGAGATAAAGCTTGATGGCTCTTGGCGTGCTAAGGCAGAGGGAGATCGTAGGGGTCTTGCGGAGCTTGGGCAGTGGCATTTGCCTGATGGTACCATCTGTACATCCAAAGAAGCAGAATCGAAGGTGAAAGCAGAACTTAAACCAATTAAACCGGAAACTGGTTCTGATAGTCATCCTAACTTAAAACTAGGAATTAGAAAAAACCAAAATGGCCGCTGGGAAGTTAATAGATCTGGAGACATTCGAGGAATTTCACCAGCAAATAGATTTCAAAAGAATTTTGACAGTAATGGTCAAAACATAAATCATATGAGCAGCAGTGCCACTGGCAGTGGCAGAGATGGTGAAGATGCTAGTGTAAACCAGGATGGTGGGGGAAACCTCGACTTTTCCACAGTAAATGGTGTTGAATATGGATCCATGTCACTCGATGATGAACCACCAAGTGGATTCAACAATCCATGTACTACTGCACCAGCTGGAGATGCTGAAGTCATTGTCCTTAGTGATTCAGAAGAAGAAATTGAACCATTAATGCCTGCTGAGGCTGTTTACAAAAATGCCAGACCAGGTACTAGTGGCAATCAGTTTACAGCTCCACAGCATGAAATTCCTGATTCTTATTATGAAAATCCTCCTCTGGTAAATGGTGCAAATTCTTGCCTCGATGTTTACAATGATGATGAGTTAGGAAGTGCTATTTGGTCATTGCCGTCTGGTGGTCAGGGAGTTCCTAGTTTTCAGTTATTTGGTGCTGATGCAAATATTTCTGACCCTTTAGTTGACATGCACGATGGTACTCTTAATTTCCAGTCATCTATAAATGGCTACACGACTACAGAGACTGCTATGGGATCTGCTGCACTTGTCCCCGAGTCTACTGCTCAACATTCCAATATGAATGATGGCTTAGTAGATAACCCTTTGGCATTTAGTGGCAATGATCCCTCCCTTCAAATATTTCTCCCAACAAGGCCATCTGATGCTGCAACTGCGGAGACTGATTTGAGAGACCATCCAGATGTTTCTAATGGTGTTCGTACAGAGGATTGGATTTCTCTCAGGCTTGGTGATGGTGGCAGAAGGGAACAGGGTGGTTCTACTGCTGCAACTGGTGGTTTGAATTCAGGAAATGAATCGCAATCAAAAAATGGTACACTGGATTCATTAGCATATCAAGGTACATGAAGTTATATTGCTTTGATCTCCACCCCCCCCCCCCCCCCAAAACACACACACACCCAAATAAAAAAGAATATGGCAGAATGATCACAAAATAAATATTATTCTGAATCACTAAAAAATTGCATCTGGTTTCTCAAAGTTTATTCAGATTCAAGTGAGACAACTTTTATCTTGAAGATCACCATTTAGCTATATTTGATTTTGATTTTTTTTTAATTCTATTCTTTAATGGCAGCATCTTTTTTGCGTGGTAAGATGAGTAGGGAAAGATCAGATAATCCTTTCTCATTTCCTCGCCAACGGCGTTCTGTTAGACCTAGATTATATCTATCTATTGATTCTGACTCTGAGTAAAGCCAATGGGGACTCTTACCTTGAGTAATTCGATTGGAGTGCTGCTGGATGCATCCTTCATTTGAGAAGATTTTTTCCAGATGGATTGATGCTTCATTCTTGCTACCTAGTTGATCTGTATACATAGAAATTTAAGAAGCTGACTACATCACCTGCATTGGAAAACAACGATTGACAGATAACTTAATAGCAGCTGTTCTGTTGCCCCAAGAGGAGTTCCTTTTGATTGGTGAGTGATGCCTTTGTTCAATCTAAAGGTGTTGAAGCTCCTGCGTTTCCTTCTAATCCAGGATCTGTATTCAGCTCTTATTTCTTTTTCTTGTTTGTTGGTGACTTGCAGGTCAAGTGCTGCTAACTGTACATTTTATGGTTTCATTAATTGGGCGAAATGGAAGGAGTTCATCAAATTTTCCTTGAGGTGAAGAATGAAGGCTTACATTTAGGTTAGGAAGCACATTCGCTTAACGCTTTAACATAAAGATTACCTGTAAATGTCACATCATGACAGATATTCTGACATTTACTTCAGAAATGTATAAAAATTACATTTGCTTTCTTATCTCGTGCTGTTAGCTCCAAGTAAATGGACGCTAGATATATGATAAATTTCATTTACTTGGATCAACCGGAGAAGTAATTTGTGCATCTCTGTTGTGTTCTGATAACGCTCAACTACTGTCAATTGGAAGTGGTAGGTTTTGGAACACTACAAGGAGATGCCAGTTTTCACTCTTGTATCTGAGTGTGATTTGACTTGATGTCTTATTCATGTTATATCTAGTGGACTGCACTGGGAATGTGGTATCTATTGTTCATTTGTGTGTGCACGTTTGATTGATACTCGAGCAAGTGAAATTTATTTGGGTGTAGCTTATACTTTTGACATAGTTTCTCCAGAGCATCTTTTGATAATGGTAATGAGGGAAAATATACAGAGGGAACACCATGCTAATATAAGGATTAATGTTTCACCACTTCACATGCGGATTTTGTTATTAATTTTCTTCTCAAACACCTAATCACTCATCAACATCTTTATATTAATAAACGACTATCAATTCTTATCTCAAATATAAACCTAACCCTCATCAATATAAACATTTGTAACAATTCGCATCCCACAGCACATCTTTATAAACGATTTTCTATCAATTTTCATCTTAAACATACACCTAACCTCTCATCAACATAAACATTTGTAACAATTCGCATCCCACGACACAAACACTACACCATGAAAAAATATTGAATTAATCAATTAAATAAAATAATGAAAAATATTCAATATTGAATTAATCAATTGAATGAAACAATTAAAAATATTCAATTAATCAATTCTCAAGAAATCCTAAATCCTAATTAATGTTCAAAAACTCCACAAAATTATGAAAAATATTCAATTAATCAATTCTCAAAAAATCCCAAATCATAATCAATGTTTGAGAATTCCTCAAAATTAATCATAAGATTAAAATATAAATTGACCAACAAAGAAAATAAATTCTCAACAAATCCTCAAAATCAACAATCCTCCAACTTAATCATCAATTAACAAATCCTCAAAATCAACAAATCATATTCTCCAACTCAATCATCAATTATCAAGAAAAATCAGTACCATAATTTTTTAAATGTAAATTTGAATAAAATGCCTCTGGACTCTTCTCATGAATTGGATTCGAACCCATATCTACGTACGACTTTCCCTTTAGTCGATCATGATGGGAAGATCCCACTGCCCTGGATCTCGGCACCCCTCCCACCTTTCGGCGAGATATTAGCCTTAATGAAATGAATGCGACATTACCAAAACCTAAAGTTAACAACCGAAGAGACCAATCCAAATAAAGGAGCCCGCCTCACCTCTCTCCCCTCCCCTTCCCAATCACAAGCCTTTGCTTTGGCTCATATGGATAGATCCCTAGATGGAACCCCTGAAATGCTCCACAAACCGAAGATAGAATGCGGATTGATGCCCGTTTTGTTGGACATCTTGGATCCAGTAGCGAATAGTACCAGCGACCACCGCTCTTTCGAACTTCTGACTCTATAAACTGAACTTGTCTGGCTTGCTTATTTAGCTTGGCCATGGGAGGGAGTCAAGCTTCTCATTCCGATCAAGTCTACTCTTTATTGACAAAGTCTTCCAAAGGACGGTGACACAAAAAGCGTTCTGTTCGTCGGTTAGCTGCACATGAGACTGGGGAATGGAATCGGTGACGGTGAATCGCTTAGCGTAAGTCAGGCCACGAGCACCGCCCGTTGATCAGTACCATAATTTTCTAAATGTAAATTTATTTTTTTGCTGTTCAATTCATATTTTAATTTGTATGATTAAGATTTAGGATTTCTTAAGAATTGATTAATTGAATATTTTTCATTGTTTCATTTAATTAATTCATTCAATATTTTTCATGTGAATAAAGTGTATTTGATAAAAAGGTCTATGTTGATGAGAGATTAGATCAGAATTGATAAGACTGAGATGAAAATTAATAAATAAAAAAAATCGCGCTTGATAAAAAGATTTATGTTGATAAGAGATTAGGTCAGAATTGATAAGATTGAGATGAAAATTAATAAATAAATAAATAATCATATGTGAAGTGATAACATGAAAAAAAAAATTATATGATATAAAATATTAAAAAAAAAAAAATTAAGAAATGCATACAGTATGCATTTTTCAGATGCGTGCCTCTCTATATATATATATATCATTTTGTAACCTCTTATTCTCTGAGTGGTTTGGGTGGGTATAAGATGATTTCGAAACCCTCACAGTCCAAACACAACCTCATTAGAAGCTCAAATCATTAGAAGCTTGCATCTCATTCATTACAGCACAAACGTCAAAATTTCCTAAATATGGCAGCACATCATGATAGTACAAACTACAAACAATATCTATTTTCTGTAGTGTATTATCAGTTACATAGTTAGCAAGATAAGTAAAATGAGTTGGCAAGAGACGGCCCCTTTAGGATGATACGCTTAAATACAACCTCATATACAATGAAGCAGCAGAAATGGCCAAATCAGATTCATGGAATCCATAGATCGCAGAAAGTAGATGGTGTAAATCGAGCTTTTTCAGTCAGTTTCTTGTTCAAGAACCGAAAGAATGTCCAATGCTGATGAACCAAGGTGCATGCCTCTTACAATGCCACCATAACTGATCTTAATTTTATAGCATAGAAGCAATATGGAATCCCATAGAGCCGTTCTTCCCTGCAAACAGAAGTCAGGGATGGTGTGTTAGTCTATAAGAACATCCTACCCAGATAAGCAGTAATGCTAGACCCTAGGATCAATTGGTTTCAAGACACTTTTAGAAAAAAGTTGAGAGGACTGATTTCTTGCAATCCAACAAATATAGGGGAACACCATGCTAATATAAGGATTACTGCAGTAGTAGTGATACATCTTTGGTTAATTCCAGTTTTAGGATTGTCACACTTCATGAAAACATCTCATGCACCCACATGCTTGACCATTTTATGGTTTCAATAATTCAGCAGGGTCAATGAAAATAAGTTGCCCTGAGAATTTTTACTTTCACAGCTATTGAACCAATTTGTCATTATCAATTATAACATGAGTCTACTGAGCTTAACAATATAATGAGAACCAAATGAATCAGAAACTAGCATCACATTATAAAGACAAGATTTTAATTGAATGCAGCAGAACAAAAGGAGAAAGCAACATCATGCGCTATCACTAAGAATTAATAGAATGAGTATTTAAAAGAAATGTCGGCCTTCAAAGTATTCACTATTCTGTATTTCTATGTTTATTATGTCCTGGTTGTCTGGGGGTACTCTATAAAGTTCTGATGTATTGAGTATCATTTAGAAAAGCAACAATCATACTCCATTAAGTCCAAAATTCAAAGCACTCATAAAAAAACATTTCATTTAATGAACTCTTATCTTAAATGTTGTCTCTTTTCAGATGTAGATTTCGATTTCAGGAGGAAGCAGCATAAACAGAAAGCGAAATCAAAAGAAGCACAATGCACTAATATTTCTTGCCTGGAAAGAGAACTGAGGCTTTTTATCCCAGTATAAGGCGAATACTGGGGGGCTTTGCTTTCCAACAGCTAAAATACAAGCCCCAGGATGCAACACCGATGGGACACCAGATATAACAGCTACATACTTCTCAGGAAACCTTTCTTTGGGAGGCAGAAAACCCAAAAACAAAGGGTTCTTACTTGCTTGTGCCCCAGCGTAAGTTGAAGGATCAACATGCAACATCCATTTCGGGTACTCCAGGAAAGCGCAGAATAGATAAAGAAGCAAATGAGAATCACTGGGAAGCTCAAGAGTCCATTTCTTATTCACTTTATCATAAACCTCGCCATTTCCCAGATACTCATAGTTCTTTAAGCATGTTCCTTCAGCAAGCTCTAATAGAGTTTTGACAGAGTCAATGAAAAGGTAAAACCCCAAAAGAGAATCAAGATAAATCTATTTTAAATTAATTTACTAGAGCATTAAGTAATTAAGAAATCACTTACTACAAATCCTTTGTACAGTATAATCTGCCCGGACACTACTTTGGGGAAGTAAACCTTTACCCCACTCTCCTTTCATCAAAGCATGGAGCCTCTGATGTTCCATTATGGCATCAACACCCTCTTGTAGAACAGGAATTGACGCTGCATGCTGGGGGGATTGCTGGAAATTGCTTGCTTGCAGTTTTGCTAGAAAGGTCAAAAGAATGATGGACATTGAAACAAACTTTGCCTTATAAGTCATCAGATGTAAATAAGAAACATACTATCCATGAAACAATTTAACATACATGCATCAAGAACTTGAACAAGAGTTGCACGTAGCTGATGAAGAAGTCCATCTTCATCAATGGAAAATGCTGGCTTCCAGTCATTGCTTCTCTCGATTGGAGATACATTAGCAGTAGCAGGTGTACTTGGCATATCACTTCCAACTTGACTAATGGTAATTGGAATGTTCAGTTTTGCAGTTGCTTCAATAACCTAAAATACGAAAGAATATACAAATTCAAGACAAATATATTGAAAGCAGAAAACATGTCTTGTAATAGAATGTAAAATTTGAGGATTACAATTAAATATACTTGCATCACTCAAACAGATCATTTATATGATTGTCTACTTCACAAAAAGCAAATAATCATGTCTTAAAAATAAATCTAAGAAAGTATGCAGCCAAGTGGATCGACTTGAACACAAGAAACTATATCAATTAGGAAGAACTCCAGGAACAAATGTCATAAAAATGGTCAATTCACAGAAAGAATGTTTCAAATTTTATCCTGCAACTGGTGCCTACCCAGATTATATAGATAAAATGTGTTAAAAAGCTCTAGATAATGGAAACAGGCCAACCAGAAGCCCTACCACTTTAATCAAGAATTTCACGAAAGAAATAACTCTTTTAACTATTATACAGAGATTTTCTATTGAAATATTTCAGATTTAGCCTCTCACATATTCGTTCACAAAGACACCTTTGGTTTGCTGTCATACCCAGAATAGAAACATTGGCATTTTTCAAATGAATTGTGAGTGTTTTTTGGAGACATTTGTGCAAACTCTGAGCAAGGAGTATGGTAAACATATATATATTGAAATATCTTTGATCAGATGGTTATAGGAATCAATTGTAAAGTAACTGTCACCTTCAAGTGACTAGTATCAATCTTCCCAAGAAGAGGACCAAGTACAACAGCAGAAAACCACTGCCTCAGATGATCACGCCATTTCTCAATATGTGGATAGATGCCCAACCTTCCAAAAGCTTCAATTGACTCTTCCATAGACATTGGAGGAGGAAGATCCCCTTCCCCTTTCTTTGGGGGAGTTGTGAACTTCTGGGAAGCAGGGGACATCCTAACTGGCCTTAACGGCGTACTCCTAGTAGTTCCAGAAGTATTAACAGAACTGATGATAGTATTTGGGCTGGTCACACCAAATGCATTAATGCTAGGAGGAGGAGTTGCCAATTTGCTAGCTGTTTGAGATATTTTCTCATCTACATCAGCCAAAAAAAATTCAAAATCTTCCTCCGTTACTATCTCTTTCTGAAAAGCAGGACGCTTATTTGACCAAGGAGAGGCAATCAATTGATCAGCACCTGGTGATGTCTGCAGGGACGGTGAAGGGACAGGTGAACGTGTAGAGGCTGCCGGTACAAGATACATAGAGGGAGAAGCTGGTGATTTGGATGGTGAGGTAAAGGTATGCATCTTGCTCCCACCACTGGTGCTTGATTTCCCACCACTCATTCCATACACATGATTTGAACAAGTTATTGATGGATGAAGTGGGACAAGCATATTTGAAGGAGAAGGCGAGCTCATTCTAGACTTGGGAGGTTTCTTGGGAGACTCTTCAGAACCCATTTCAAGTTTTGACTTTAACCCTAGAAGACCCAGCTGTCGGTTGGTAAGGCGTGTTACCTCTTTCGTGCCTTTCAAAGGAGATACTACTACAACATCTATAGCATTTCTTCTCCACTGTGAGAGGGCTTTGATAAAAGCAATCAAAGTTCCAACCAACATTATACTTGCCATGGCTGCTATTACCTTGGAACAAAGGCCTGACATGTTGATAAGATATCAAAATTTGCTTTGCTAGAACTAGTTAGATTAATGACTTAAAAGGACCTACGAAAAAAAATTGAAACAGTACTTACGAGCGAAATCTTGAGAGACAAGTCCAAGCCCAAGTCCAAAATCAGCACCAACTGCACTTTCCCTACATTAATTGGATTCAAATGAGCATGAAATATTTTCTCATGTTTAATAATATTCAAAAGATGTTTACTTTAGAAACTGATCAAATTCCACACGCACACACACCCAAGACCTTAACACAGGCAGTTCAATGCCATGGTAAGCTAACATCAATAAGATAAAGGACTATGAATCAATCGCAATGACATTGCTAATCAACCAAAGTGCAGCAGATGAACAACAAACAAACAGGCAAGGAGAAGCATCATACGATTACAAACCAACACATAGCGGAAAATTACCTGTAGAGAGAGATGAGGAGAGCAAAGATGGAAACAGATGAGAGAGAAAGGATGCAGAGGACAGTAGAGGCGGAGGGGCGGAGACTGTTGGAGGTGAGGGCTGCGGAGAGAGCTGGGTTCTGGTACACCGCGAACTTCGATGCGCTGGTCGAGGGCTTCTGCTGTCCTCCACCTCGTTCCATTGCTAATTTTCTTTGAGGCTGATTGATTGATTGATGCCCAACAGCTGTTTAGGGTTTTACAATTTGAATCCTCGCCATTGATGGGGTTTTGGAGTTCAAGCAGAAGCTGGGATTTTTGAAATTTGAAGCCCTTAAATACTAAATTTTCCTTTAAGAAAAAAAAAGATGGGAGAGTCTAAACCCACCCATCACTACTACTAAGGACATCCCAATTAAAAATATTAAAATTAAAATGAATAAAAAAGATTAAAATATTTTTAATGGATTTAATTTTTAAGGACACCTCACCTAACGTCTTGAAATTTTCTAAGGATATCCTAAGCATTCAAAGTATACAAGATCATCATTGTTGTATTTCTTCACTCCATCAAAGCAAAATCACCATTGAAAGCATACAAGTTTTGCATTTTCTTCCTTGTTTTTACACGTTTTTCCCCCAAATTTCACGAAATGGCAAACGAAGATTCATTCAAAATACACAATGTAAGTATTCGCATGCATTTTCAGTAGTTTATGTAGTTGAAGTTTCGTTTTTGAAAATATACAAAATTTTCCGTATCTGTTCGCGTTCGTCCAATACAGACCGAACGCGGCTGAAGAGTTTCGGTCATGTCGGCCGACAAGTTTCTTTCCCGTTCGGCCAGGTGGACCGAATTCTCCTTAGCCCGTTCGGCCAGCTTGGCCGACAGCACCCTTTCCCGTTCGGCCAGTCCTGGCCGACAAGTCCTCTTCCCGTTTGGCCCGGGCAGCCGACATTTCACCTAGCACTCGATTTTTCTGTTTTTTTTTCGTATTCTATGTTAATGATTTTATTTGCTTGCGTTGCAGAACTATAATTTGTATTCGGACGAAGTCAGTTACATTAACAAATCGGACGATGAACAATTGGTTGAGGAAGATATTATTCCCGAGTACATGCAGATAGACTTCACTGTCTACTTTACGACAGAAGAAGTATTTGAGTCTCGCTACCTGATGATGCAGTGGGTGAATGCTGTAGCGCACCAGCATAATATCGTCATATTAATTCGTTGCTCTGATAGTGGAAGTAGTGGTCGGCGAGGTCGAGTGTTATTGGGTTGCGAACGAGGTGGCACCTATCGTCGGCGTAATAAGGTAAAATCAGAAATGGTGAGTGTTGGTGATGATGAAACAAGTGGTGGGAAGAAACAGGACATACGTACGGCGACCAAAAAATGTGATTGTCCGTTTCTTCTAAAAGCTACTGAACTGAATAGTGATGGACAGTGGTCGGTAAGTGTTGTATCCGACGTTCATAACCATCCGATGGGACGACATTTGGAGGGTCACTCCTATGCCGGTCGACTAACACCGGTTGAAGATCGATTTGTCGCAGATTTGACAAAGAATAAGGCCAAGCCCAAAGACATTCTAAGTACTTTGAAGGAGACCTTCGTTCAGAATGCATCCACTTTGAAGACCATCTACAATGCAAGGCATAAACATAGAGTTGTGGAGCATGGCGGTCGGTCTCAAATGCAATACCTATTGGAGAAGCTGAAGTCACATGAATATTATTTCCTTGTTCGGAGATGTGAGAAAACGGAAAGGGTGAAGGACCTCTTTTATGCCCACCCGATGAGCGTGGACTTGTTGCGTGCCTTTCCGAGAGTCTTGTTGATGGATTGTACATACAAGACTAATAGATATAAGATGCCACTGATGGAAGTGGTTGGCATCACATCTACGGATATCACTTTCTCCGTTGCTTGCATCTACTTGGAGGCCGAGCGTGAGGAGAACTATAGATGGGCTCTCACGACTTTGAAAGGATTGATGGACCAATCCTTTCAACTAGAAGTCATTATGACTGATCGTGAGTTCCCATTGATGAATGCTGTGGAGGTCACATTTCCAAGGACTAAACACTTGTTGTGTAGATGGCATATTAGTAAAAATGTGCTTACCAAGTGCAAGAAAGAATTTCACACCAAGGCGAAATGGGATTCGTTTAATTATTCGTGGAATACATTGATTCTTGCCGAGGATGAAGTGAGCTTCAACGAGCTACTTAGAAGATTGAAGGACGATTTCGTCGACTATCCTGTTGCCGTGGATTATGTTGTGTCAAATTGGCTTAATCCATATAAAGAGAGATTTGTCTCTTGTTGGACGAACGAGATAATGCATTTCGAGAACACCACAACTAGTTGGTACGTATAAGTTGTTTTTTATAGAACGCATTTTATTTTTTGGTTCGTATTTGAACTTGTTGTAATGAAAGACATGCATTCTTGTGAACAGGACCGAGAGTGCACATTCGAAGTTGAAGAAACAACTCGACACTAGTTTGTCAAATTTTGAAATGTTTTGGGAGAGGATACATGGCTTGTTGATCACATGTCACAGCACAATCAAGACTTCATTCGAACAATCCCGACATAGAGTGCACCATAAGTACAAGTCTCCCATGTTCAGGAATATACGTGGATTCGTGTCTCACGCGGCCATTCATAAGATTTATCAGGAGATGCAAGGAGTGAATACGGTCGGGGTAGATACGTTACTTTGTGGTTGTGTGCTGAGAAAGATCTGTGGTCTACCGTGTGCTCATGAACTTGGTGAATTACTGCGTCTCAACGAACCAATCCAATTGGAAAGTATTGACAGGTTTTGGAGGATATTGGACAGCAAACCCATTAAGTCGAATGTTAGTGTAGCCGAAGACCTTGGGTGTCGATGGACCGAGACCGTGAGTGACATCAATGTAATGTTCGATTCGGCCAATGAGTCACAGAGGCTGTTGATGCTCAAGAGACTGCGTGAGATCCAAAACGTGTCCACCACCTCACTTATTGAACCGGAAGTGCAAACACGCACACGTGGACGACCAGGAAAGTCGAAACTTCGAATAGATAAGTCCACCAAGCGTGAGAAGAGTGCTTTCGAATACGTGGAGTCCTTTTATGATAGTAATTCCCCCCGAACCGAGGATGCACATGTGAGTGGGGAACCCTCAAGTGCCGACATAGTGGTGTAGAAGAAGTGGCCAAAACAACAGGTTGTGCGTCGTTCCGCCCGTACAGCATTCGGTGTTCCATTTATTGAGCAGCTGCCGAAGTGTTTTCGACAGTTTGTGGCTTCCACCAAAAATGTAAAGGGTGACGGACATTGCGGCTTCCGGTGTTTAGCCGACGCACTTGGCATGGGCGAGGATTTCTGGCCCCAGATTCGTAACGATCTAATCCAAGAGTTGCAAAACTTCAGGGCCTTGTATGCTTCGATGTGGCATAACTCTACACATACGGTGGACGAGATTCTAGAAACATTGAACTGTTTCCAAACGGAGGTGTATAACGTGAAGTATTGGTTCGTGTTTCCGGAAATCTATTGCATGGCCGCTTCTACATACAATATGGCGATAGTTCACATATCGCCGGAGATAAGTGTATTATTTCTTCCCTTGCGGACACAAGTACCGGTAAATCCTCGTTGCATGAAACATTTTAAAATTTAAAAAACAAATTTTACCTCTAATAATGTCAGGTAACCAGACATCTGTCTGACCCCATGCCGAGATGCAAGACCCAGCTGTCGGTACAAGTACGCAAGTGTAGCGGCTCCCCACGCGTACTTGTGCACTCGTGTAACATTCTCAAGCAGTGGGAGAATGTGTGTGCTCACTCTAGTGTCTGTCTTATCTGAAAATAGGGTACAACCCAGTACGAACCATAAATAGGCCTGAGCGGCACACAGTCTCCTATCAGGATCATCAGACGTCGCATCATCAGCAAATGTGGAGCGTAGCCACTCCAATTTGACTGAGCTACCTTAGACTCCCATACTGCCGTCTCTGCATCCCGACGGCTCAAACCTAGTAGTCGAGCTATCATAACACTCGGGGCCTCGTCTTCATCTTCCCGTTGGACAACGGGTCGACCGATGATAGGAAGCCCGGTGATGCAGTAGACATCATCGAGGGTGATCGTCATCTCGTCCCAGGGCATATGAAAGGTATTCGTCTTCGGATGCCACCGCTCGACGAACACACAGATCAGGTTCTTGTTCGGGCTCTTGTATGATATCTCCCGCAAGTCTGCTATCCTAGACCGACGAAGCAGACGAAACCATTCGCCCAAGTCACCCTATGTCCTCCACGAATCCATCTTCGTCGTGTGGCAGAGGCATTTCAGAATGTCTATTTCCTCACCGCACCAAATCATTGCAGCCACGTGTGTCTTGAAGTTCGGTATGAGATGGTGATCAGTGGGGCCCCCAGGGAATGGCCCGGTCAGTACATCTCCTTCTGTATCCGGGTCAACATGATCCTCGGCATCCTCCTGAATCGGTGCCTCATCCATCTGATGCTCCTGCTCTTCAGCATCCTTCACCTCCTCCTGTTGCTCATGCTGAACACGAGCTTTGCCCCACTCAACATATTCGGGCTCAGGAATGTCATGCCCTCCCATCTCCAACTGAAACACCGGAAGCGGAACTTCGGCCGGGTAATCATTGCTCGAACATCCAACTCCAGATTCTGCCTCTTCACCCCAACGCCTTCTTGCCAAGGCCGTCGGTCTCACTCTCTCATACGTCTTACCTGGATTACAAAGAAAAATCATTACAACAAACAAAAAAAATAAAAAAAAATACACACCCCGTTCGGTCGAGCTGGCCGACAACCCTCAGTCCCGTTCGGCCGAGCTGGCCGACAGGCCTCCCACCCATTCGGCCAAGCTGGCCGACAACACCCTTTCCCGTTCAACTGAGGCGACCGAAAGCACACAAGCCCGTTCGGCCGAGACGGCCGAACACACACAAGACATGTTGGCCAACTAGGGCCGACGACGCGCAGTCGGGAAAAACACGATTTCTTCAAAAATTAAACGAATTTTTAGCAAATTAGATCAAATTTCACTAACCCATTGCTAATATTAAGTGATTCTAACCAAATACGAAGGAAAAACGCAACTACCACGAGATCTTTGAAATCAACTTACCGGTAAAGTTTTGCTCCCTATGTTCATATTCGAAAGCTTTTCTACGTCGATCCATGATAGCAAACGTGTCGGCAAGAGGTAACCGAAAGAAATGCAAATTATTATAGCAATGGTATTCGATCAAAACCGCCGAAAACTCAAGAATTTGGTGAAAAAATGAAGTTGGCCGATTTGTGCGAGGGGAATAAGAGAGAAGGGTATTTTGGAAAAGTATTGGGGTGCCCTTAGAAAAGAATATATCAATTTTTTTAATTATTGGGGTGCCCTTAGTAATTGGGGTGCCCTAAGTAGTTGATGAGGTGGGTTTAGTCCATCCCAAAAAAGATATATTTCCAATCTAATTATCGAATAAAGAATCAAATTTGAAATTCCATTACAATCCAAATAGAAATATTTCTTTTTAGTTGTAATTCATATAGCAATTTTTTTAAAGTTTGTGACCTAACATTGTTATTAGTAAAAGTTGGTGTCTTAATTGAATTTGACTTAAATTTTGTGGATTTTTACATAATTAACCCTAAAAAATAATATGAATACTATTACATTTCATTAGAATGTTTATGCAAATTTTATATATTTATTTATCAACATAAATCATTAATATATAGGAATATATATATATATATATATATATATATCAAAGTATGGTTTTTGCGATTTGATCTTTTTTTTCTTCATTTACAATAATGAAAATTCGATAATCTCGCGTTTGTAGTTGTTGTAGTGGATGCTGAAAATCAAGGTTTTGTATTTATCAAAAATACTAGAATTTATAATATATTAGATTTATATGTTTAACTCTTAATTATTGTTGTATTAATTATTGTTGTATTTAAATATTTGACTGAAACTTTATCTTGACTAATTGACATGGCATCCATTGTGAGAGTGAAGGTTGAGTTTCATAATCACATCATCAAAATCTATTGAAAGTCATTTCATGCACCCAATTAAAACACTAGAAAGTCACAGAATCACAAGATTTAACAAGATGCGATTACATTGCAGAAGTCTGTAAAAAGCCATGCATTTTACATTCAACCCTTAAAATATAAATATTAAAATATTATTACAACTTTACAAGCAATCTCAATAATTTATAGAAATCATTAGCATATAATGCTACATTTACACATTTATGAAACCACACACATAACAAAGAAACTAAATAGTCTAGATTTTTGTTTTATGTTTCTTCTTCCCCGTTGAATCACTTTAAAAAGTGGACTTTTTTAAATATCTACATATATTGATGTTTGTAGACATTTATATTAATGTAGTGTAGACTATATTGATGTTGTACTCGTATCTTTCATTCATAATATAATACCATCAAATTATACACTTGTACAATGAAAAAATAAAATACCACATACATGGTATAACATTGAATCACTAGAGAATCCATAATGTGCCTAATACCATAAAAATATTATCTGTTTCTGGTATGATTTTCAATACTAATTTGCAGTAATGGGCTTTGATGATGATGATTTGATCATGTAAAGCTAATTAGGCCCTTCAATGTATTTCCTTTTGAAATATGTGATGAATCAATGACATAACAAGTACCTAGTATAAATGCTAAACCTCATAGTCAAATCACTACATCTAGCCACTGTTTTCTCATCACATTAAACAACATAGCAAGCAATCATCTGCATTCAAGACCAGGATAAGTAATAAGGTCATAACATACATAGAAGATAAAGCAGTTCACATAGTTCTTCGAAGTCATATTAGTCTAGAAAACGAGCAGAACAATAAGTAGCTACGAGTCAAGTAAGAAAGACAAGCAACGTTTATTTAGTAGCATATAACAGAACAGAAGACACGGTTGTCCGATCACCTAATCTCACATCCTGATGACAGTCGGAGGAGAATCGGGCTGGCCCACAGAAGATGATTTGGACACGTCAGCAGCAGGCGGGGCTTCCTCCAAACAGCTTTTGGTGTCGTCGCTGTTCATCCCAATGCTCAGCTTCTCCACCTCTTCTTGTGTGTATATATGGATCTTAGTTACCACCTCGACGAACTCACTGCAATTCACGTTTAAACGGGGCTATGTTACCAATCAAACACATGTTTATATTCACATGATTCAAAATCCCGTTTCCATTATGAAGAGGCTGTTAGGGTGAACTTATAATCTCCTTTCAAGAAGTAGGAGATTCCAACTTATTTCTTAATAAGAGCTTATTTTTTATAAACTCCTTCAAAATTGATCATTTAAATTACCCAATTGGCATTACTAACATCCTATAAGTTCCATCATCTTATTTATCCAAATAAGCTTAACTAAACATCCTCTATGATTGAGCATGGTATGGACAAAACTTACTGCCATGGGTCATCACCAACTACCATCATGTCGCTCTCACTGTCAGTGTATAGTATGCGCCATCCGTTGTTTGGATCGTGCAAGAGGCCTTCCATGCTGAACAGCCTTTCCAATTCGGCCAGCAAATCATCATAACCATGAAGTCTTGAGAGATCAATGGCTCTTCCCACCAAGCTACCTTGTTTATGAACCTACACGATACACATACAAGTATGCTTGGAGTCTTGAGAAATGCATAATGATAGTTATCCATATCAATATGAAGCTATATTGAAACTTACCTTTGTACAGCTCCTCTTAGGACCTTGCAAATTAAGCGAAGCCGGATCTTCAGTCAAGGAAAACCCAAATATTTTGCAGATGGGGACTTTCTCCTTTAAATTGCTACCGCCATTCATATTGTTCAGATGCATCGCAGGTGCAGATGTATTCTCCAGTGCCCTTGCCTCATTTGCGAGATGGGGTTTGGTCCCACTAAGAATGGGGGTGGGGTTTAACACATGATTTCCTGTTTGGAAGTTAGAGAAGCTGGATAGCATTAGAGGGACTTGTCCTCCTGAGTGGATGCCGCCTTTGTGTGGCATCGGCATGTTTCTAGTACCTTCCGAAGCTAGAGGATAGAAGCTCGGCGTTGGTCTTTGATGAATGTTGTAGCCAATTTGAGGTTTCGAAGACCAGACGCCAAGACTCGAATCAGATTTCCCAGCTAGATATTTATATGAGCAAATTTCTTGACCTTGCAAGACCTTTGGAAACCAATTGGATTCCAGAAAGCCTGTGAAGTTGGCGGGGGAGTGGTTTCTCACAAACTCGCCATAATTACCCATTTCCATCCTGTTTGGCACGTGATTAGATGCCGTTGGTTGCATTTCGAAATCGAGCTGACGGTTTACGCGATCACCTCGATAGAGCGACGATGGTAAACCTACATTTTCTTGACCTTGCAAGACCTTAGAGGATCTTATAGACTCCTCAAAGTCCAAAACTGCACCCCCTCCTGCATTGACACAGATTGATTTCCACGTCAGCTTTTCAGACAAGAGTGAAGAACTATGTAAAGAAAAAAACAATAAAATTAAATGGTAATATACACACCGGCTATTGGGCTGCCATGTGGGGTCATCTGCGGATTCGACCTGAGTTTCTTCATACGAGGCGAGGACTGGATGCTCATAGGAGTGTAGTTACCTGAGAAGTCAATGTCCCAAGGAGAAACTCGTTCTTGGTGGTTACGCATGATGTCATCATCCCAACGGACCTATAAGCAAGCAAGCATATAAGTCACTGACAAATCAGCTATAACTGATTACGTTATATACGAAAAACGACAACTACAAACAAACATCCTAGAGCTTTAATGGCATGCAGAAAAATGTCAGAAAGGTTTCTAGTGTGTGAAGTTATGATGTACCATGAGGCATCTCCATTTTGAGTTAGGCCATCGGTAGGGATCCATATCGCCAACTCCAGTCACCATTCCACTGTACCTGTCAGAGGAAATATATTGTATAGTCTGCATTCATCAAATAGGTAGATTTACTTGTAATAATAATTTTAATTAAAAAAGTTACCTTCTCTCTGGAGAATCATCAAAGTCAAATCTCATTCTGAATCTTGTCCCAACAGCTGTCTGATTGGTGGTGCTCTTCACATATTTTTGGTATGGGACGACAAAATCAGCATGACTGGCCCTGAGATAGAATTGGTATAGGATCGTAAATCCAATATACGTGCAACATAAAGAAACAAAAGAAAACTTTATATGATATCCGAAAAACGTGTTGAAATAAAATTTCGCTTGTTCTGACCTTCAATATTTCGCCATCACCACATTCTTGATTTGATACATGTTTGAGATTTATGACATTTCTTTTTATTTTGTTTGGACAGAAGAGCTGATTTCGTCGGATGCTAAGTAGGGTATGTTCATTTATTTTCCAATCGTTGTGCAATTAATTTAATATAGATTGTAATAACAACAAAGTTCATATCATTGAATATAAATTGCCAACCAATCATCTGTTGACATTATATAATCCACAGCCCTATTTCTAAAATTGGTTACTTGCTATTCGGCAGTGATTCTATCTCAGTCGAAAGTAGAATTCAAATTTTGAATTAATGATATTTTTACACTTGTCTTCTTTGTTCCATAATGTACGTCCAAGTCATAAGAGATAATTCGGTACTGTAACTCAAGGTTCATTTTATTGTATCGTGTAAAATGCAGTTGATAGGCTATTAGTTTAATTTGAAGATAAAATGATTGTGCTATACTATATATAAGACACTTAGGTGAAACTCCCATTACAATCTCAAGACAAAAGAGAAATCACATTTGTAAGAAAATGAAGATGCATTTTACGACTTCTCTTTAAGAGAGACTGACCGGTTGGATAAATCCACCAAAAGAAAGTAGAAACACATTGAAAGGTATCAAAAGTATACAGGTTGTGAGGGTTAAATTTTTCAGAAGTTGAAAAGTTTCTCACCGCAATATCGATCATGATATACACATGGACAAATTTTAGGACAGATAATTTCATCGAAAATGATTGTTCAAAAGAAGGACATCAGAACTAGCGTTTACCTTAGAAAATCAAGCATGTCTCAGTTGAAATATAGTATGCAATAAGCAATATATTTGGTGAAGATAAATGACAAGAATGATGTGGAAGTCGATTTAACTAAGGGACCATAAAATACAAGAACGCGTATTGAGGAAATGATGCTTCTAGAAGTAATTTAAAGTGTCATTTATGGTGTTCAATGTATCCACGTGTTTAAAATGATTTGGTATGGTCATCAACAGAGTGATGCACTTTCCGATGAAAATGGTCCAGAAATACCGTTACATTTTCATGGTTCTACGGAGACAATAATGAAAAAAACAGTTCATAGAATAAAACATTTAAGGCTCTCTATGCGCTTCTTTGTGGGCCTATCAACGACAAATTCTGTCTTGAACTGATTATGAATCACACGCGCTTACATAATATACCCTTCATTTATTAAAATTTGGAGGTTGAGAAAATACTAGAAGACTACTCCAACTCCAACGTCCTTCACAAGCATGCATTCTCATGCATGCATATTCAGCTGCATTAATCCTAACCGAAATCTGAAGTTTATAATCTATATATTTAACCATTACAATCTAAAAGAACTATGTTAGAAGCTTCTACTGATTCTGAACAAGCTTAGACTCAATCTTAAGAGACTGCATGGCAATGCAATACGTCGAATAATTTAGGTCATCGAGAGCTTTAATGACCACTACTAGGAAATAATCAGGTTAAGTTTCACACACTAAAATTTCATGATTCAATCAAAACAAAAATAAAGAGCAAGTAAAAGTACCTTGGGCTGTAGAAAACGGGAAATGTGCCTTTGCTAGATAAAGCATTTGCAACTGGAGAGAGGACGTTGGGGTATGAATTCTGATTTTTAATGATGGAATCAGGTAAACCGTTTCTAGGACGAGCAGCTCGTCTTATTCCCAAGCGCAGTTCGCCACCTTCTCCCCTGCAACATATATAACGCACATAACAGACATATAAAAAAAGGAAAACTTGAAAGACAGATTCAGTACTTATATCACTCTTTCTTAGTTTCATTTTGCAGTTACTTTGTTACCTTAGAATATGATTTTAGCACAACTTACGTTTACTGCAAGGTAAATAGTAATATTGGCTCATAAAAACCATCTCAATTTTATCCAGTTTGATATCTATCATCCGTTCACTTGAATTAGTTAATTAGTATATGATTGTGTCTAATTTACCTTACGTCCTGTTCGATATTACTTTTATCTACTTATTAATCAACATTAAACTATGCTTAATTTTCATAAACCATAGTTGAGCATTAAAAGAGCTTACAAAGTTCATTTTCTTGCTTAATCAAGTGTTACAACCATTGAGAAACCTACTTGAAAATGAAGCTAAAAAAATTGGCACAAATCACAGTTTATTCATTTCCCTATTCATTACACTTAAAAAATCTAAAATTCACACAGATTCTAGAACTTTTTATAGCTTCAATTTGAGACATGTCTTGAATATGCATTGGCCAAATCCAAATCTCGAATGTACCTCAAAAAGAGAACAGCATCCCCCGATACAAGATTTTTCTGGCTGACAAAAATGCTCCATCCAGTTGTGAGCAAATGTCGCCTTGGCTGTCCTGCAAGGTCAGAATCCAAGACTCAGAATCTCGTACAAGAGAACCATCGTGGACATGAACGTTGTACCTCTATAAATGTGTCTGAACTTCCACTCCACTCCATGTAAGTCTTTGGCTATGAGTTCTTGGGACGGCCTTTGTTCTTTATAGTCCTACAACGAAAAACATAAATTCACAAAAAAACTTCAGACAGATTAAATTGACTGAACCTACTAAAGCATATAAACACTATAGGCGATATGGGGCCAAACCAGAGGGGGGAAGCAGTCTTCAGCAGCTCTACGGGGAACAGAAAATCCACCATGGGTACTCGTATCAGAAGCAGTAAGGGTTTTGCAGAACATATGGGAAGTCGACTTTGCCGGCGCAACGCCATTCCCTGCCTCATCAATGGCCACATTTTCGCTCTCTTTGCCATCTAAGTTGGACTTTGATAGCTGCATAATTACAACAAGGTTACAAGGACAGAAATTGGATACTATCAGAACTTTCCCTATATGACCTATCCAAAGCCTTCTCAATCACTAATTCTATCAGAAACAAGCTAAAACAAGAGCTGAAAATGGACCACAAAAAGTAGATATGATGCCCCAAACCACAACCAACAAATTGGAATTCAAGAGAAAGAGATACAGTATGTAAGTATACTTTAACTAATCAAACATACTATATTCCCACCAACCAAGATAAGTATCTATCTATCCATGATCACATACAGTACCTCTGGTAGAGGAAGTAGACTCAGCTGAGTGTAGACCTCATCATTCTCCTTGTTTGCCTGTTTCCAAAGATTATGCAAAATCAAGATTACAAGACCCAAAAAAAATAAAAATAAAAAGTTTAATTTAATTCAAACAAAGTATACAAATGGGGAAAAGCACCTCCTAGCTAGAAACAACAAAATCAAAAGGGCATTCAACATGAAACAAAGAACTTACAAGTAAATGAACATCCACAACCCTACAAAAGATGTGAGGGGGAAGATCAAAAGTGGGCATGTCCATGGGAGGAAAGGGTGAGGCGGAGGCAGCTTGTTCCATGTGGCCTTGAGGGAAATAGACCACCACATTTCCTTTCTTGGGCAAGCTGGTTAGAGGGCCAGCACAGGCATGCCAGAGCTCAACATAAATGGAAGAAGGTGCTGATGCTGAACAAAGGGAAGATGAGTCAGAGACAGCATTTGAAGAGGTAGAACAAGACAAACAACCATAAACACAACAACCACCTTCCCCTTTCTCACATGCATTACTCTTCTCCACCTCAATCACTGCATTATTCAGATCAATTTCCATGAATTACCAAGATTTTTTTTTTCTTTCACCGATAAATTCACTTCACTGTAGCATTACACAAAAGAAAAAAGAAAGAAAGCGAGCAACAGGTTCAAGAAAAGGGGGCAAAAGACATTGAAATTAGGGTGGAAATAATTAAGTAGCAGCTTTGAGGAGTTTAAGGAGTTCCCAGAAAACCTCAAGACTTTAATCAGTAAAATTTGGAGAAAAAGGTGATGGCTTTAGAGAGAGAAGATTAAAGGGATTTTGCAAAGTAAGAAACAGGAAAGAAAGGCATGTTGTAGGATAACAAGAGCAGATGTAGAAAGAAGGTAATCAATCTAAAAGATGAGAAGAAAAGAGAGGGCATCAAATAATAACAAGAAATTCGAAGTATGATTCCTCCTCCATTTGCAGTTCTGTGAAGGGGGAGCAGAAGCAGCAGCAGACATAGACAATTGCTTGGCAAGCACAGGAGCAAAAGGCAAAAGAAGCCAATGTGCTAGTGCCCCTTTTGGACTTAAGACTGTTTTTAAGTCTCTCTGTGTGTATATGTGTGTGTGTGAGAGAGAGATGAGAGATGAGAGATGAGAGATGAGAGAGAGACTGAACTGTGTTAAGTGGAGGGGACAAGCTAAGACAGTACAGAACCCACAGCCAAAGCGTAACCCCACTCCTTTCTTTGTTTGCTTTGCATTAGCTTTTATGATTTTTCAGGAGAAAATAAAAGAAAGAAATTAGCAAACTAATAATAAATGTCTTTTTTTTTTCTTTTTTTTTTAACTTTTGGTTTATGGGCCCTACTCCATCCACCACCACCACCAAGACAAAAAGGAGGGTTTCCATTGAATGCAAACAAACATGACTTTAACTGCCTAATAAATTAATAAATTTAATTCAAGAATTTGTAGACACACCATCATTGTATGTACCAAAGTATATTTTAAAATATTTAAGTATACATATCAATTTTTGATATATCCTAATCTTCTATTATTTTTCTATTTTATTTTATATCTCATGTTATTAATACATATCAATAATTATAATAATAATATCAGCAACTACACACAAGAAATTTATTGCAAGGTGAATTATCATTTCACCAGAGCATGTTGTATGCTCTAATCTTGATTACCTTATCCATTTGTCTATAATGCTTGTAATTATGCATCATATTAATCATATCCTCAAAAGTAATGGAAAAAATATTAAAATAATTTTCAACTAACATACATGACCCATCCATTAAGATTTATGTGGTGGAGCTCTAATTATGCCATTGACAATGGAATTAGCATTTATCCTTTTAGGACCTACACCCAAAAAGAAATTGGAAAAGGCCATCTTTGTTTGTGGCAATTTAAACACTTTTTAATGTATTCATTTATATACTTAATTAGTTACACATGCAAAGTCTCGAAAGTTTGTTTTCAACAATTAAGTATATATATTGGTTGTAAATTCATTATATGGATTATGATGTTATTAGAGGAACATGCTCAATTATGTATTCTTGTACAATCAAAAAGGGGCCAATTCTTTTTAAGATTTTTTAAATAAAAAAACAATTAGTAGTATGTGATCTTTATATTATGTTTAATATTATAGGAATAAGCATCCATAGTTTATATATTCACATATAATAACTACTTTTTTTCCCACAAGACAACATAATTTAACTCAGTATCAAAGAAAATTACAAACAACTTATCAATTTCTTGCATTTACATGTCCACCATGAGAATAAAACAATGTATATAACCAAATATTCATATAATAAAGGAGATTGTCATATTTCCACAGTTCATTTTAAGCACATATGAGGTTAATAAAAGGTATACCCAAAAAAGTTGTTTAATAAGATAAGTAAATATTTAAAATAGTTAAAATATGACGAAATATTAAATATAACTAAAATTGACATTTTAACTTTTAATGTATTGAGGTCGTGAAATCAAGGTAAAAGAGAGAAGGAGGATTTTTTTTTTTTATTTTTTTGTCTAAAACACTTTTTAAAAAAAAATCTTATGGACTTGGCTAGAATAATTTTTTTGTTATCTGGCTATTTGTACCCTCATCACTTAATAAAAAATCAGATATGAAGATTTTTTATATGTTTTAATTATATTAATATTTAATACATATAAAATAAATCTTCGTTGGACAATCTTAATATTATAAAACTCCATAATCATAATATTTGTTGTGTTGCCCATTATCATATAATTTACTTTTATTAAATTTAAGATAAATTTGTATCACTAGTAACTAGACATTACATTTAATTTTTGAAATAGGATAGCAGCACATACATAATAAAATAAAATAGCGTACCTAGTCATCATACTCTTGTAAGGTATTATAGATCTCGGCATTGTTATCATACTCTTGTAAGGTATTATAGATCTCGGCATTGTTATCATACTCTTGTAAGGTATTATAGATCTCGGCGTTGTTATCCTAATCATTGTTGACACATTAATATATATCAATAGTTGATATGTTAAAAATTTAATAAACTTATTAATTTTATTTTCTTATAATTATTATATGTTATAGGTGGACATATTAAGAGTTGTCTACGTGAACATTTTAGCATTTTTCTTATAGGTAGGTAGTATAGATTATATTTAAGTATTTATATATATATATATATATATATATTAAAAATGAATATTATATATAGCATTGCCCATTCCTATGACATATAACTAAACTTTTTTAATCATAGTGCATTAATACGCGATTTTAATATTACGTTTCAATTTTATTTAATTTTAATAAATCTCATAGAACAAAAGAGAAAGAATAAATATTCATAGAAATATAAAAAAACTTACATAAGACCCCACACAAAATATACATTAAATTGAATATAAATATCATTTGTATTTATCTTCTTTATTTATCATATTTTCAATATTCATCCAACAATTTCTAGAAGTCTACGTCATTTCTATAATAACTCCATCTTTCTTTGTCACTCCACAATTATTATTCGATTTTAATTCTTTGTACTCTAAACAAGCAGAAACAAATGTAATATAAAATCCAATATCACAAACTTTTCAAAAATCAATATTCAAGGTTTAAAAAAATCCTCGTATTCTTAAACTCATCAAATTTGCAATAATCAAAATTCTCAAAGTCCCGGATTAAAAATTGCTAGAAATCCAAATTGGAACATCATGTGAATGTTTAATTAATGAAAAATAAATAAATAAAAAACAATGTTGGAGGATACGGTTGAGAAAACAGTGACAACAGACTTCCTTAAAGTCAGTTTTAAATGAACACTGAAATCAAAAGTACATCGCAGATATCTATGCGTATGTATGTATGTATATATATATGTATGTATGTATTTATGTATGTGTGTATTGTATAGGTAGAGAGAGAAAGAGAGTTGTGAAAGAGAAAGGGGCCCACTCTAAAATGTTTGGCAGCAACTATAGTGGGAGTGCTGTGCTGTTAGTAGTTAGGGCTCAATGCTTTAAACATACTCTCTCAAGTCTCATCACTCCCTCCTCCGAATCCTTACTCCACTCTCCTCTTCCGCGCGTGCCTTACTCTCCCTACTCTATACTTTGCTAATACAACCATTTTTAACATGTTCTTTTACGAGCAATAGTTAAAACACCACATCTTATATAATTTTTTTTTTTAATTATAAAAATTAACTTTCTTTACTTTTGTATCATAACTAAAAAATTTGATAAAATTATTCTTCTGATAAAAATAAAAAAAGTCAATTTCAGTTTGATAAAATTTCCACGGTTTTTTTTCTTTTACTTTTATCAAAATGATAATTTTATCAATTTTCTAATTTGTGGTAGAAAAATAATAGAATTATTCTTTGTGGTAAAAAAGTTTGCATTATTTTGTTTTGAGGTATTTTAGAGAATTTATGTTGGTTTATAGTGCATTAAACAATGTCAATTATAATAGGAAAATAGAAATAAAATTATTATAGAATACAATTATTATCGGAAATATTGTAACACTACACACAACATATTTTGGAATCAAATATCGTTGATAATGTTGGCAATACTACAGAAGACATTGTGACAAAAAAACTTGTTGGAAACTCGAAACGCCTTTAAATTTCAAAATTCAATAAGATTTTCGAGCTTTGACTACGTACAAGATTCACAGAACAATAGCAACAACCCTACAATGAAGAGCTTTGGAAATGCACCAAAATAATATTGAAAAGTCGAGTCAAGGAGACTTTTTCCCTATAAAATGAATACGTCCCGACTAGTGCTCACAGTACGACGTGACCTTCCTAAAGGTAAAACAACTTATGTTTTCTAATTAGTAGCACCACAAAACTAGAAGCTTCAACGAATTAAAATAGTGGAAGGACTAGATTGTATTTTTATATGCTAAAAAATGCAAGATTGATTTTGTAAAGATGCTATGAAAATGATGAACTTTGTAGTAAGAATTTCGTGCTTTCAATGGTTATACAGGGATGTGAAAATTATGTACTATTTATAGACACATCCATCAAGTGAAGAGACTCCTCATATTAATGAACATTTTAAAGCATTTAAGCTCACTTAATAAATGAAGCTCTCCACTACCTTACACCATCGAGTTATTGAGAATTTGAAAGGACATTAATCACAAGGGTTTCGAGATGAGACTTCCTAGATGGGCTATCCAATGGGTTTTTGTATTTTGAGCTTTGAAGACGAGCGAAGTTGCTCGTCATGTTACTAATATAGTAATATCGGACGCAATATCTGACCACTAGACAGGTTTTGGCCACTAATCTCGTGCATGAATTTCCACTCATCGAAAATTGGTTTTAAGAGTGTAAATGCACTACGATCATCTACTCGAGACATAAAACGACCTTTTATCCTTTACTTTCACATTTGTCCAATTTTGACTTCTCAAAATGGTAGTCAAACACGGATGGTCATGACTCCCTACAAAAATCAACATTGACCCATATTTTTAATTAAATCAAAACCAATTTTCTCCAATAATTTCAATTTTTTTTATTATCAAATTTAATAATGTATAATCTATTCTTTGACTAATTGTAGATTTTACCTATCAATTTTATTTTTCATTTTATTTGACATCTTAATTATATAACTTTTTTATTATGTCATCTGCATCCGTCATTTGTAGAATACCCTACAAAAAATTCTATGATATAGATGGTAAAGATATGTTTCATTACATCAACTTAAAGTTAAAGTATTATTGTATTTTGCAACCTAAGCTATAAAAGCTTTTTAACTAGCTTTATAAACTTCCCATCCCTATTTTTAATTTGTACAGTAACTCTTGAAAAACTGCTTTATAGGTTTTTAATTCGAATAGATATTTCAATTCACAATAAAATGTTAATTTCAATTCACAATACCTGAGTTCAAGTTTTTGAAAATAAAATATTAATTTCAATTTTGATTTTGCATATAAGATATTTTTTATTTTCTGACATTCAAATATTAAATTTTTAATATTGGTCTTTTATGTTGTAATTTTTTTCAATTTCAATCTTTGTTTTGTCAGAATTTTCAAAATCGTTAACGTGGTTGTTGGAATTTGACTATCACGTCTGACTTTCTAGAGACCACGTTAACAATTTAAAAAATTTCAATCAAAATATACTGAAATCGGAAAAATTAAAACATAAAAGATCAAAATTGAAAAACAAATATTTGGTTGTAAAAAAATAGAAGATGTCTTCCATATAAGACTAAAATTAAAATTATTCCAAAAAAGAAAAATTTACAAATTTCTTATATTTTCACTCCATTGTTTGAAAAAAGAAAAAGTATAAAAAATTACAGTATGATTTAAAATTTAAAAATTTGACTAATTTAAATATTGTTTTTCCAAAATACTTACGTGAAACGATCTAATGGATATATCCCATGAGATGGAATCTCAATACATATCAATCAAACCAATTTTATAAACTGACATGAATTATGGATTGTAGATTGTGTGGATTGATTAGAGTCACAAAATAAAATAGAATAGTGAGACAGTCTTAAAGAAACCTACTCAATTGTAACAACTCTTGAATGACAAATAATATTAATTGTTAAAAGATAAAAATAAAAATTATTCCTTTTCTGAATAGATGATTCAAGTCATTTTCAAATGCACACAGCGAATTTAATATAATGTCTACTCCAGATTTTTCAGTCAGCAACTAGCAATCATGTTTACTTTTACTTTCAATCTTTTTTCATCATGGAGCCTATTTGAAATATAATATACAGAAAAGAAAATCCACCTCATCCAAAATTGGTGGGGAAATTATAAATAAAAAAAAATCATTTTTAATTTCAGATTTTTCTATAGAATCTTAAAAGTATTTAAATAAATCTTGTAAATATAATGAAACCCCAAAAACCAAATTAAAAAAATTAAAGTAATTTTATTACTATAAAATGAGAACATATTTCCATTATAATAAATTATTGTAATTTAATGAAAGAAAAGAAGAGAAGTCGCGAGCGTGGGGTGGAAGTGCAAAGGTGTGTGCAGTGAAGGAAAAAGAAAGTGAGGTTGGCCTGCGTCTTTGACGCTGTGCCTGGGCCCCACCCCCGACCACTTTTGCATTTTATTTTTTTTACATATACGCACATTGCCTACGAGTTACCGAGTCTAATTGACCTCCATCTTTACGAGAAATAGCGGAAATGCCACTGAGCCTCCCACTTTTCACGCTCTTGCTACTGCCAGTCACTATAGACTCTTTTCAGCTGCACCGCACGAGCACTTCCCCGCCCTGCAATTTTACCTTATTGCCCCTCCAATGCACTTGGACTCCATTTCATTACATAATGTGATGTGTAATTTAATAACTATGGATGTGTAGTAATAAGTATGTTAAATATTTTTTATTTGGATGATCACATGCCAGATTTACGTACAATTTAGGACATTTCCAGTATTGCACAGTAATTTTGCTTTAAATTTTGATATTCACCTTTATTACTATACTTTTTTTTCACTAAAAATGAATATTCGATAATTTCTTATTATTATAAACAATTGAATGAATATAAAATAAAAAAACAAAGAAAATGCAAAAGAAAAGAAAAAAAATGAGAATACCACAGAAAAAGGAAAACATTTAAGAGCACAAAACACCAAATGTTGATATTTTTAAAGAATGATGGAGATGCTCGTAGGTTTGGTTGAAACATTCGAGCTGAAATGAACTCAAATACGATATTTTATCAGTTGATGTCAAAAATTGTCAATTCAAAACATTATTGTCCTAAAATAACAAACACTAAAGATTAATGGATAAATTGAGCTACTGTTAAGGGATAACCAACCCTTCATTATATTTGAGTTATTATTTATCCTACATAAGAGTATTAAAAGTACAAACTGTTTTGGGGGTTGTCATGGAATATCAATGATTTTAATGCGAAAGGGACTAAATCAGAATATTAACTAGATGTGGTATGATTGAAATAAATGTTTATATATATATATATATATATATATATATATATATATATTTAAATATTTATATTTTCTGAGAAGTAGATTGAACTATATATAATATATTGTATAGGTAAGTTATATGTATAATACATGTGAAAGTTAAATATAAACAAAACATGAGTACGAATAAACTGGACATGTACATGGATAGGAAGATTTTCTTAATTAGTTCTGTAATTTAAGGCTCTTCTGAAACTAATCTTTTTAATTCTAAAATAATGATCATATATCCACCGTAACAATGATTTAATATACACACCGCTAATTAGGGTTGTAAACAAATCAAAACGCTTCGAATATCGTTTAATTTAGTGAATATTCGTATTCGTATTTCTTTATTATTCGAATCAAATATGAAATTCGTATTCATATTCAAAGATTTGAATTCGAAAATGTGGACTTTAAAACTTTTTTTTTCAAATATATATTTATTTTTAATTAATAATATGAAATTGCAAATACATAACATATGCATCCATAAGACAACCTATATAATACATAATAAACAATAAATCATTCATCAACTCCTTGCATACAACAATTCATAAACTAAAAAATTTCAAATTAACATCCAAAATATTTATCAAAATATGAATATTTATTAAATCCAAAATATGTATGTGGCTGGAAATTGAGATTGGGAGAGTAAATGGGAAGTAAAAATATATATATATGTAAGTATATAAATATTATTTTATTAAATAATAATTTATTAAAATTATATACATTTATTTTTATTCGAATATATTCACGTACACTCGAATCGAATATGATTATATTCATATTCGTATTTGAATAATATTCGAATTAAAAAATTTTTTTATTTGGATTCTTATTCGGATTTTTGAATTTGAATATCGAATCAAATAAAAAAAAATCGATTTTTTTACAACTTTACTGTTAATATGTAAAGATTATAATCTTTTAAATTTTATGAATTTAAATTATGATTATATTGAATTTATGATAGATCTGTAGACGCATTAATATATTCGCACGTCAGATAGAAGACTAGACATGTTTAATCCTATACATTTCAAAAATGTCTGGATTGCATCCATTTTATGTCGAAAATTTATGCAATTTTCGGAATGACCTACTTGACTATATAACTATTGAATTTGAGGACTTTAACTATTTTTTTCCCTTCATTATTTGACCATTTACTATACTATTTATAAAAGCGACAGTAACTATAATTTTCACTGGACAATCTTTTGGTATCTACTTGTCATCCAAACTAAATATTATAAATGAATAAATTTTTAAAATAATTACATAGATTAATTGGATAAACCTCTCGTATTTAAACAAAGAAGTCTACAATTATTTAAAAATAATCTTTACTAAAATAAAGGAAAAATAGATTATTATAGTATTGTTATAGGTTTTTAGTTTTAAATTATTCAAAGTTCCAAATAGCCACCAACTATGTAAAGAAATTGCAATAAGATTGCATACCAAGTAAATACACCGGATCACATCACCTCATGTTATAGCAGCCAACAGGCTAGAAAGACAAAAATTCAGAAAATTTTAAAATTATAAAAAAGATAGATAAATGACTAGAATTTAAAAAAGACAAACTTAGAAAATTAAAAATAATAAACTAATTTTCCCAATTATTAAGTGTTCAAAAATAGGAACAATATATAATTTTTTAATTGCAATCCAACATTTGATGATTAGCCTGGTCCACTTACCAGTGACCAGTACATTCTATATAGTCCTTGGATTTCTTGAGTCAATCACTTGGCTATTTTTGTAACCTTTATTTACAAAATATTTGTTTTTTCAATGATAACAATAAGATATATATTAATTTTCTATATTTTTTAATTTATATATTTATTTAATTTAGTTTTAGGTACTTTTCTTAAAGTACAGGACATCATACGTTGTGTTATTATTATTCTTGGTGTGGTTGAAATTGAGGCCTATATTAATTTTATGTACAATTAATGTTGTGTTCTGATTATAGTATAGTAAAAAAAAAATAAAATTGAGTGCTATATATTTAATGAGGATATGGGTTCGAGCATCTTATGTCTACTTAATTGGAAGACATTCAATATACTGATTGATTAAAGAAATTCAATATACAAGATTCACCATACATGTTTTGTTTTTTTTTAATCATGAATAGTAATATATTTTTTTAGAATGGTTTTACTCACCAATATAATCACCAACTATATAATAAGGAGATTAAGCATTGGAATAATCGCATCTTATTAATTTGCATAGTCCTCTTAATTGAAAATTAAACATTATTTTGTTTTAACATTTGTACATTTATGTTTATTGTGTGGATTAAACTTAGTTAGAGTTAGTTTCATGAGCGTTTCATTAATTATTGTGAATTTGTGGATGCTACATAATAATTCTAACATAACAAAGAACAAACAGTGAAAACAAATGGTTAAATACATAAATATTCATAAATTTTGGGTAAATTTTAATTACAACATAAATTTTTATTTGTAATAGTACTGATCACCCACTTTAAAAAAAAATTAGCCACAACGTATATCAGCTTCATTTTATGATACATAATTGTGACGACATTATCACATTCAAAAAATATGTCTGATCAAGACAATTTAAATAATTAGGTGTTTAAAAAATGAATTTTATAATTTGTACAAATAAAAAATGTATTGAAATTCAAATTTGACTTTAAGTTCATTATTATCATATAATTAATCTAAAATAAAAAACATAAAATTAAGGTGAATCGAATTTTACCTAACCTAAGGAAACGAAACCACTAGACATATTGGAATTGTGTACCTAATTGAAAAGAAAAAAAAAACACACCTTTTTTTAAAATTATAATTTAATCTTTGACCTTTTTGAATTGAGTAGAATCATAATTATCTTATCTTAACTTGAAATTTTATCCTAACTTTATGAATTTACTACAAATAGCATGATTTCAACATTTTACATAAAAAATTCACGACTTTAATTGCAATTTTATTTTAATACTTTATTTTACTTCACATGTAAAATGAAATCATCAGATAATATATTGTGCTTTAAATAACAATAATAGGTCAAATTTATAAAAAAAAAAACAATTCATTATATTAAAAAATAGGGATTAATTTACTAACTTTGATAAGAATGGCCATTTGTTTTATTTTTTATCCTATTAGTCCCTCAAAAGAATAAAATATTGAATTTACTTTAAAATGACTTTGAACTCAATTTAAATAAGTGTGTTTCTTTAACATTTTTGGTGCGAGCTAGACTTGTCCAGTAATAATTTATTGGCTCCAAGAACCGGGCCTTGTAATATTATATCTGAAAAACCATTATAATTATAATAAAGTATTTATTATAAAATTATATAGATAAGGTTAATTATAGAGGGGCATAAGGGTCCGTATAAAAACACGGGGATCCATACACTACAATACAAGGTTGGATGAGTATGGAAAGAAGGTACGATGAAGGAGAGTGGGGCCCAGAGGGGGGTGGGGCCCACCACTCCCCCGACAAACATGGTTCGATTAAAGCAGATAAAACAGAGAGACACGCTAAACGTATGAGCAGCAGAAGAGAAGAGGCTCTGTTGTGTTGTGTGCATCACACACACACACTACACTACTCACCAATTAACATATATAGATATCATCTCTCCCTCTCTCTCTCTCATCTCTCCCTTTCCTATCTCTCTCTCTCTCTATATATATATATATTGAAGAGAAGTGAGACTGTGACAGTATTATGACTTTAATAAAGTAACTGCAACTGTTTATTTATGGAGATGGACAAAATAATTGGTGTGACATCTCATGCACATATATTAACTACTACATCTTTGCCTAATCTCCACCACTTGAACTTCAAAACATGCCTATTATGAATTATATCACTTTTTTTTTTTTTAATTCTATTGTTTATTAGTGTGTGCAATACGACGCCTAATCATTTTCTATGACAAAAGTTTGAGGTTGTTTGATTAATATAATAGGGTTAATATATTAATTAAGTTGGTTTTGAATGAGCGGTAGGGTGGATCTAAATCCAAGTCAAATAGGATTTTAAACTTGTTTGGGAATACATATTTTTTGGATAAATTTTATAACAAAAACTTAATTTATAAATTAGTTCTCTATTCTAAATCCAAATTTTAAATTTTTTTAATAAGAGACTTAATTTTACATTTTTTTCTCAATTTAAGGCTTGAAATTTAGATTGAGTTCTCAATTTAAGATAAAATTTCATTTTTTTTTCTTTTTATTTATATTTATATTTTAATATGTATTTATAGTTTAGATAAATTTTATGTAATTTTGGAATGATTTTCATCCGACTTGTATTAATTTACATATATATATATATATACAATAAATGCAATTCAAAAAATTAAGGTTTCTTTATTTTCTTAATTTTATGAATAAAAATATATAAAATCAATTTTAATATTAATCAGTTTAATATAATTTATATTTTATGAATTGAATTAACTATATTTTTCTTTTTTTTCCATATAAATTAAGATAAGTCGAATGAAAATATAGTGTTCTTAAAGAGCATTAACTTGCTTTAATTATTCCAAAATATTAATACATATTGAAATATTAATAAATCTATAAATATAAATAAACAAGAAAAAGAATATGAAATTTTGTCTTGAATTAAGAACTTAATATAAATTTCAAGTCTTAAATTGAGAAAAAATGTAAACTTTAAACCCCTTACTGAGAATGTTTAATAAATTGAGTCTTGTTATAAAATTTATCCTAAATTATATTCACAACCATTAAAACGCCCCTCTTATTCTTTAAAATAACATTCAACCTCAAAAAAAAAAAACACACACCCTAAAAGGAAAATGTTATAATATATATTCCAAATATTAACATTTGGAGGCTTGTATCAAAAATGTATTAATATCTAATAACATATTACTAGATATTAATATTTTGTAATGTATATGCCAAGAATATTAACATTAGTGAGTAATAAACCAGATATTAATATTAAATTCCATGACTATTGTATTTACCAAATATTATTGTTTGATTGTCTACATACACAATATTAACGTCTGGAACATGTTAGTGCTGGTGATAGGGGTAAGAAGGATAAAATTATTCGAAATTGATTATAAAAATGGATTTTAAATTATTCGAGTGACTAAAAACGTAATTACCCAAAATCATGACACAACTGTTTGGTATTGCAATCATTGCCAATGAAAATAGAAACAAGAGAATCAAAAGAAAATAGATAAAAACGGCAAATGAAGGGACACAAGAAGATGAGGTTGTAAAAAGTATTTCTAAAGGTATTTTCATATTTTAATTATAGAATCATTTACCATATTAGCCAAAGAAAAAAAATAAAGTTTTTGAAGCACCATCTGATTTTTTTTTTCCTTTCTAATATATATATATTAGGTCGTGGAGATTTTTAAATAATCAGTATTAAGAATGAAATTGAACCGAACCAATTAAATTAAACCGTACCGAATTAGAGAACCAATTTTAATGAGCCGTTATACGAGGACACGGAATAATTGATTTACTAATTTTGATTTATATTAACGATTAAATAACAATAATTAATTGAAGGATTTTCAACATCACATATTTAATTATCTTTTTCCACCAGTATAAGTATATTAAATATACATGTACAGAGATGGGGGTTCCAATATCATGAACTATCAAATCAAGTCAAAAGGGGTAGTAGACATCCAATATTGGTTGTAATATAAGAACAATAAATATTATTCTGTGTTGGAACATCAACTCATTTTTTAACCACTTTGGAAATTCTGATCATACTATATCTTTATTTTGGTCAGAGATTAATATTTATCTCACTAATTCGGTCAATAAAGCTGAGACATCAACATCAGTTCATGTGTATTTTGTTTTTATTAAAATCTACAAAAAAAATACGATTAACTTATTGTATTGGATTAAGTTGATTATTGTCGCCAACTAGTTGGTTATTACTTTTAATTTTTGTTTTCTGAAAAAAAAAAAATCGACACCCCGTATCATCAACTATTATTAGAGGTGTTCAAACAATTCAATTAGAAAATAGTGAAACCTCAAATGGAAATCGAATTGTGAGGTTTCAGGTTTCGATTCCGGCTTGGTTGTTTTAATTTTTTTAGTTTTTTTTTAATTTTTTAAAAATTAAATTTACATATAACTATTACAATTATTCATATATTACAACGTAATAATTTTTTTAGTAGATAATTTGATATAAATAAAAAATTAAAACTTACATTTTTACAAGTTACAACAATACAACATTATAACTTATAAGTAACAATTTCAAATATAAAATATTACAATGAAATACAAATCATATACCTAAAAAAAATTAAAATTTATAATACAAATTAAGAATAATAATCAATACAAAATGAAGGAGTAAAATAACATAAACACATAATATTATTTATATATTATATAAAAAATTTAAAAATAGATAAACCGATGGTTTAACCACCGCTTTTCGATTTGAAATTATCTCAAATCGAAACCAAACCATCAAACCACAATTCACGGTTCCCGTTTTGAACCGAAATCGAGTCAACTTTTTGGAATCATTGATCTCGATTCAGTTTCGATTTTTCAAACCCGATGAACACCTCTAACTACCACATCGAGTAGTGTAGGAACTTTTGGATGACAGGATGAGTTCGATTTGATTCGTTGGATTGTGAGATTAGATGAAACGGTGCGACAAGATTCATCTAAATCAAAAAACTGTCATTCGAGAATTTACATCACAACTTTTCAATTTGATCCTAAATTCATCGCACATTCAATCTACATTATATATCCAAACATCTATAATTTAATTTTTTTGGGATCCATAAAAATTGAAACTAAAACTCTTCAAAATTTATAAATTGACTCAAATTTAACACTTTAATAGTTCAATTCACTCTACTACAACTTATAATATGCATCAAGCTTTTGTAGTTCTATCTTCATACACGTAGTTAATTTGTTTAATGGGCATGGAAATTGTTGAACTATTTGTAGATAAAAATTAATGTGTAGGGTATGTAGCTTTTGTTAATGTACCTAAGCCTAGTCGATATTTTATAGGCCACGTCTGGCTAACAATTTCAATTCTCTTCTTTTTTTTTCTTTTAATCATATTTTCAATGATAATTATTAGATGTCTCAGATAGATATTTTGTGAAATAATTCATACTAGATAGCTAGGGCACCCCATTAGATTTTACTTTTAATGTTAGTTTCAAATTGTCAGCATTTTGAAGGCTGGCAAGTTTTAAAAATAAAAATAAAAATAAGAGTGGTCTTGTGCGAGTTATATATTAAGTAATATATATTTATATATAAATAATATATTTATATTATATATAAAATACATAATACAAAAATAGTACTTGATATATAGAAGCGTATTATCTAATACACACAAAAATATTATATAATTTTTTATATTTAACCTGACCTGATCCATCTTACAAAATGAGATTCGTGAAACGGTCTCACCCAAAATATTGCCTAAAAATAAATTATGATCATAACGAAAATAAGAAAAATTAGTGATGTAATTAAAAATTGCACTTTGTCCATCCTTTCCATGTGAATAATACCATAAACCACGAAATGTATAACATGTGGCATATGGCATAGTTTGAAAAAATATCTGAAAATCGTTGATTAGGTTACTTCTAGCCCCTATTTCGTTGCCTAGAAAATTTGTGTTATTTATAAAATTCCACTTCAACATTTCCTAATAAATAAATTGTAAATTCATTATAAACACATATGTAATGTTTATATATCTTGATGTATGTATCTCAAAATATATTATTAATTTGATATTAATTATATGGTATTGTGGTATAATCGTAAAGGTATTAATTCTAGACTCTTAAAGTATTATCAACATACTCATAAATTATTACTTATATTACTGAAATATATGTTTTAGTAAAATATATTAATTATATTTATAAAGTATTAATTATTTACTCATTAAATATGTTTGTATAATTGAAATATATATTTTAATAAAAACATTACTCGTTATCTGAAAAAATATTAATATTTGAATTGAAGCCTGATATATCCCACGGATATGTGAGCCCTTCTCTTAAAAAAAAAAAGTATAATATGACTGTTTCGTTCTTTTAATTATTAAAGAAAAGAAAAATTAACTTAGTTGTCTAGACACTGCCTAAAAAAAGTTGGCAACTAATTTCATTGTAAAGTTGGCAGCTAATTTCATCGTTTTGCAACATCAGATATAATAAATGAATTTGAGTCGACAAGTCTCTTTAGGTCACTCACCGTGGGATTAAATTATTTAACTCTTTTGAGTAGAGAAAAAAAAAAAAAAAAAGGAAATAAATTTATGGACTTATTGAGTTAACAAAATATTAGAATAAATAATTTATCATTAATTTCTTAAATAATTAATATCAATTCTATGACATGGACCAAAATCTAATTTGTATTTTTTTTTTCCTACCTTAGATATAAATTTTTGTTGTTACATGTAATTGATAATAAAAAGATAAGAATCTGATTTTGCACTGGAAACTATAAAATAATAAAAAAATGGTCCAACTAAAGGCATTTCATAAAGTTCTAAGGATACCCCATTTTAGTATAAATGTAGATTAAAATGAGGTGCCCTTAAAACTTCATGGGATGTCTTTAGATCCCACCCATAAAATTTTTTGAAAAGAAATGAAAATGAAAGAGATGGTGGTTGAAGCACTATTTTCAATATTAGTCTCTTGTCCCTCTAATAATTTGTATGTCATATATGTCCCAACTAAACACAAGTAAGTTCACTATCTGTCTTTGTTTTTTTATTATAATTTTCGTTCCTTTATTCATTAAAATGGCCTAAACATAATTATACAAGGATGTCATCAAATCACTAGATACATGTAGGAACTATAGTAATGAGATATGTCTAAATCCTTGCTCATTACTCAGTTTTAGTATCAAACATCATATGAATCCACTATTCATAACCCAAAATCAATATGTTTCTCAACCCCCCCCCCCCTCTCTAACCACCCTTTGATTAAATCTCAAACACAAAAACTTACACATATTTGAATAAGAGATTTCCGCGGATATAATTTTGTACGATGAAATCTTATCATCCATAACCCACATATTTTCATAAGTTGTTTCTGCTATGTGGTAATGAGTTATAGACTGATGCATTTTACGAAATTAGATTTGTGAAACTATTCAGAAGAATAGTATGCAAATCATAATCATAAAGCTCTTTTCAATCTTAAATTAATTTGGTATTAAGGTTTAAAGGAAGCACATTATATTTGTTGTGAAGACAAAATATCTAATGTCTCCCTCGGAATGATGTTGTCTAGTGGTTGCTACACCCACTAATGGGCCGACAAGTATTGTAGAGTATTAATGAAGAGGTGGGCCTTCTACTTTTAAGCTGTCTTTTGTTTGTCCACATCTGATTTGAGGAGTGTTGGCCTGTCCATTTACCTTGGGCCTAATCCTTTTCTCTTAATTTATTGGAAGTGGGCCTTTGTCCTTTAATGACAAATAGCTAACACCAAGTCCTGTCCGTGTCCCATGTTTAGTCCTTATTCTAAGCATAGCCTATTATCATGTTTCTTTGTCATTATCAATTTCTTCACTATCATACCATATGGGATTTCTCCTTTCTAGTTTGAATTTGATCATTCTTAAACCAGATCTCTGCTTAATTGGAATGTTTTTCTTATATTTTATATATCAGACTCTAACCAAAAAAAGAATTTTCATTAATGGTGATTAATGTGGGCACGGTTTAGGTTTAGGTTTTGAACCATAGTCAACAGTTCGGATTTAACAATTGATCAGGTTGCGGAATCGATTTTCATACAGTTGGTGTTATGATTTCTCTACATTCGGAATTGGAAACCATCGGTTAGAACCGACAGTTCTTGTTTTTTTTTAATCAATAACTTTAATCATTTAATTATTAAAGATCATTGACTGAAATTTAAAAAAATTCTGAACATTGATGGAATCGTCAGTTCAGAACTAAATCACATAACCCAATTAGAAAGAAGAATAAAAAGAAATCACCAATAAAAGCTAAACTGTTCGTTCTTGAACAAAAACCAAAATCATATATTTACACAATTCGGTTATGATTCCCTACATTCGAAACTGCAAACCGATTGGAACATACCCACATCTAATGGCGATCAAACTTTATTTTGCTAGTTGTATTTCTAGTATTTCATTTCATTCGTATTTATTATGTGTACAATGATTGTGTTGTACTATTTACATAGAAGACATTTATTAGTATATTTTCACTAACAATGTGCTCCAAGTGTTTTTTTTTTCTTTTTTCTTTTCTGATTTGTATATCTTTCTCATGGTTATAGAAAGCATTTACGTTGAATCTAATTCATATTGAATCACAAATAAAATGGTAAAAGGTGTCGAGTCTCTTCTGCAAAACCTCAAGTCTAACATGAGTCACATTACAATAGTAAATATAATTCTGTACAACATTAAAACCATCCATTTGAACTTATTATATGTAAACCAATTTATAATATCAGGTCTAACCTGACCGTGACCTTAGAATTGCAGTGATCTTTATTAAAATTTCAATAAAGAATCTTTATTTGATAACCAGTTATTCAAGTAGTATTTGGGGGATGTATCACATTTTTTTATAATAAAAATAATAATGTCATTTAAAATAATAATGTGACATCGTAAATTCTCAATTAAAGTTAAAATTCAAATCTCATCTAGAATTTTGTGGCAGGCGCTGGAGGCATTTTTTTTGGGGGGGGATCTGATACGACGAGTCAATTAGTCATTGACTAAATACTCGAGAAAGATCAGTTTGGCCCCTACCAAATATGTATTAACAAAGCTGATGATCCACTAGTTTTTATTTTATTTTGGGCCGTAGCTTGGATTGATTATTGGCCATTCGGCCCATTAATTTTTCATAAATTTTATTAAAATTAATTACGAGATCGCATTCTTTTTTTTGTTAATTATTTATTTATTTAAAGAAAATAGTAAAAGGAGTAGGCTTTTCATGAGTTACGAAATGTTACACCATGACCTTACAAGGAAGGAAAAAAAAAAAAAAAACAATCAAAAGAAAAAAAATGGACCCAGTTTCTCAGATTGACTACCATGTATAATTTTTTTTTTTTTGGCAATGATTTAATTAATCCATGACCTAAAACCCAAAAAAAAAAAAAAAAAAATCCACTTGCATGCATAATAATTAATTTTCTTGATCATATATATATATATATATATATATATGCATGTTGAGTAATAAGTAGAGCCTAATAGGGGAATTTATTTACAAAATTTAATTATTCATCTGCGTTTATTGTTGTATCTCTAACCTGAGTCGAACAAAATTGGACATGTGGAGGATTAGAAGTGGCCGATTAGAAATCAAATCGACCATAATTCTGAATAAGAGAGCTCGACTCGTCCGGGCTCTTAGCCAGCTAAGCAGACTAACCAAAGGTGGTCGAGCCGACCAAAAATGAATTTTCGTAGAATCAATTTGGGACTAGACCGATCAAAGATGACCGAGTCGATTAGAGAATCGACGGTCACATAAGTCATCTAAGGAATAACTAAATCTATTGAGAACTCAGATGACCAGAGAGTATAAAATTAATCTTATCTAAGAAGAGCTCAAACGACTTAGAATTTACTTCAAAAGACATGTTGGACCCCAATACGAGCTTGACTAGGACATAAGACCTGGTAGGTAATCGTGGAGAGCCGACCAAGATCGACTTAGTGCGGGTCCTGAAATGACAATTACCGACTCGGTCAGTACTTGACGAAGAAGATCAGAGAAATGGATAAGTAGGGCTCCGAGAAAATCATCTTTTTGCCTAATGATTTTTCCTAGAAAATAGGAGATAGTGGGAGAAAACTAACTCCCCACTCTATAGAGAATAGAAGATAGTGCGAGAAAACCAACTCCCCCACTTCCTTGAATAGAGGTGAATATCGTGGGAGAGTGGGAATTCACCCCACTACTTGTGCTCCTCTTTAAGCTATAAATAGTATAAAATTAGATGTAAAAAGGATTCAAAAGTCATAGTATTCAAGCATCTAAGAGAACTATTTTCTCTTAAGTCATATATAAAAAGCGTTCTGACCGGCCACAACTAATCGACCATGATAATCATATCAGATTTGTCCGAATAAGCTCCGGACACAGTGTTTTCTACACTTTTATTCGATTTCTTTATTCAATTCGATCTATTCAAACCGAATTATTTTAATTTAAATGTAGTTAGAAATTTATATTTAAACAAATTCCAACTTAACACTATTGAAAATATAATTTGTGTAATTCCATAAAACCTAAGCTTACAGGAAAATATTTATGTTCGTCTAACCTTATGATTTTTTATTAATAATTATCATCATTACTTGAAAACGAGCTTAATTGAAAGTCGGTTCAAATGAGCCAAAATCTCACAGTCCAAGAAACATTAAATATTGGTAGTAATGTAAGTGGAAATATTGAATATAAATAAGTATTTAGAAATTTGTTTAATTATTTAAAATTTAGTAATATTATTTCTCATAGTTTATGTATAATTCGAGTTTCTAATTTCATATTTAACATCATAATACATGTACTTATAAAGTAGAGTACAAAAATTCAATAATTGTTATTATAACTATCTAGGACATGTGCATAAAGTCTTTTAAGAGATGTTTTTGGCCGATACTTTAATTCTTTTATTAATATATTTTTTTTTTTGTTATTGTAGAGTTGCATTGTTTTATGGGATAATTACGTAAAATTTCCTTGTAGTTTGAAAAATCAGCGTGAAATTTCTCTATCTTTAAAAATTGTACAATTTTTTTTTTTGTGATTTTCTATATGCAGTTTGAAATCCCCAACTCCATTAATATTAATGGAATTGCTATACACACGCTATACATACATTTTTTTTGTTTTTTATACTTTTATTTTTGCTATATAATGATATATTTACCCTTATTTGACTATATTAAAAGACTCATCATATTGTGGGGTATTCTTACAATTGAAAACACTTTCTTCCAATTAATTTTCTACATTAACACCTATTTCTTTATTTACTTTTTTTTTCATTTAATTTTTTTTTACAATCTTAATTTTTTACTTAATTATTTATTTTATTGTTATTAATGTCAACGGTCTATACATATGTTTCTTTTTCTACTTTTGTATTCTTCAATTCATTTTTTTAATGTTAATTTTTTATTTAGTAATATATTTTATTATTATAAATGATAATGGTTGCTATTTATGCTTCTTTATTTACTTTGCATTTTCTCAATTTTTTTTTTTACAATATTAATTTTTTATACAATTTGTTTGTTTTACTGTCACTAATATTGATGATTGATGAGGAAGATGTGGAAATATTCGATAGTATACTAGTTTCATCTCATATTAACCCTAAAGTGTAATTAACGAGACTCTAAATATAACTTGCATACTATTTTTCTTCAAAAAAATATTTGATATTCATACAAAAAAATGAAAAATCCATTGAATTTCTTGGAAAAATCAAGATGATTAAAGACGTGAACAATGAGAAAGTTTGCTATTGAGGTACATTTTGTTTTAAAAGGAGAACGTGAAACGAGTACAAGGTATATTTTAAATGTTTCTCTATAATTTTTTTTTTTTTGCCTGTCTCTTACAAATTGGTAAGTTGCAAGTTTTCTTGCATAAATTTTATTATTTTTTGTTTGTTGCTGACAATTTGGTATGTTAATTATGTTTTGGTATGGTTAATTTTGTTTCTTATACCTAACAATATTAAGTATTTAGTCATTTAAAATTTTATATATTTTATATTTTTCTTAATATTAATTCTAATTTTTTTAATCTTATCTTCATAATCAATAGTTGACATTAATAAAAATAAAATAAATAATTAAAAAAATAAAGTAAAAAAAACAAGTAATGAAAGAAATATACGTATCAATGGAAAATTACAAATTGAGGATACTCTTTTAAGTAATTTACCAATGAAGGACACTAACTTTTCGAGCCTTTATATTGAGACACCAACTTTTCAATTTGGGTGATTTTAGAACAAAAAAATTTTGTAATCATGAATTTCGGGTCCAATCGTATGAGATTTGAGTTTTTGCTAAAGCGATTTGCACCAAAATTCCTGTGATTTGGTTTGAAATTTATGATCGGGTTTTTTGTCCTAAAATATCCAAATTAAAAAGTTAGTGTTCAATGTCGGGGCCCGAAAAATTAGTGTCCTTTATTGGTGAATGACTTAAAGATAGTGTTCTAAGTTTCCAATTTTCCCACGTATCAACCTTATGAATTAATTGAAATAAAATAAATAACTAACGAAAAAATTAACATTGTAAAAAAAAAAAAAGAAACTGAAAAACAAAAACAAAAACCAAAATCAAAATAAAGAAAGAAACATCATTAATGTTATAAAAAATTATATAAAAATTAATTAAAAAAATTGAAATAAACAAAAGTAAAAATAAAAATATGTATCAACTGTTGATATTAGTCACAATAACGTAAATAACTAAATAAAAACAAACATTTTAAAAAATGAATTAATTGAAAAAAATAAAAAATATAAAGAAATATGTGTTAGTGTAGAAAATAAGTTTGAAGGAAACATTTACACTTGCAAGAAACCCACATAAGAAAATGAGTTATTTAATATAGTTCAAGAATGACAAATATGTCATTATATAACAAAAAAGTTAAAAAAAAGACACTTGAAGAGTGCACGTGCACAATATTTCCATTAATAATTAACGAAGTTGGGATTTCGGGCTTTATTTAAGAAATTGTAAGGGGGTTTCACACCATTTTTAAAGTATAAGAGAGTTTCAAACTGATTTTCTAAAATACACGGGAATTTTATACAATTATCCCAATATTTTACTGTAAAAACGTTCTTATGAAGAGATATTGAGTGGAGGCATTGATACGGTGAACCTAATACAATAACATTTATTATTTTCTTTTTAACTTTATTTTTTTTATCTTTTATTGTATTATTTTAATATATTAATAACATGACTTAAAATATGAATGCACATGTCCGGATAGAAAACTTACTCTTTAATAATATTAAAAGGATAAATTATAAAACCTGAAAATGATCGTATATTGCACAGAAAAATAACAAATGATAAATTTAAACAAAACTAAAGCCCATTCCATTAAAAAAAAAAAAAAAATTAAAAGCCCATTGGAAAATCAATTAAAATGAGCCCAAAATGAGTGCCCGAAAGATATTAGCAGGCAGTTGCCACTGAAGCTCTCTTCTATAAAATACAGATTGTCCCCAAACAAAACAAATCTGACAAACATGGCGAAGAAGCCATTGCCAAAAGAGAGAGAAACAACCCCAAATAAGAGTCCCAAAACCGCGAACAATAATAAAAACAAAACCAAGAAAACTACCACCACGAAAACAAAAAATGAAGACAAAAACAAAAACAAGGTTAGAAAATCAACCAATGGTGGTGCTTCCAAAGAGGAAATCGAAGTCATCGATATGCCTTCTTCGAGCTCAGAACAGGAGTCATACGACGCTGTGGAGACCTTCGAGGACGGAGCAAGGAAGAGAGGCACAGCCGATGAAGATGAGGAAGAGGAAAACGAGACGCTCATAAGCATGATGAAGAAAGGCAGAAGTGATGATGTGAAAAGCAAGGGGAAAAAGAGGAGTAGAAAAGAAGACGATGCGGAGGCGGAGGAAAAGAGCGAGAATAATCTGTGTATGTTTCCGATGAATCGGGTCAGTCAGATTATCAAGGGCGATAATCCGGATATCAAATTGTCAAAGGAGGCCGTTTTCATCGTCACTAGAGCTTCGGTATGGATTTTAATTGAGTTTGTGATTTTTATCAATTAGGGTTTGCGTGCAGAGAAGATGCGAAATTTGTGCGTGTTTTGAAGAGTACTTTACAACATTGTTGTGTGATTGTACTATGCTTTTTTGGTTATTTGTATGACAAATTTTGTAGTGATCTTAGGTTGAGCAATTGCAATTGAAGATGTGGAATCATGAATGTGAGGTAGAATTGTGGTGTAATTAATGGAAGCTGGGATAATTAATTTAATTTGTGAAGAAAATGATAAAACTGAGGGGAGAATGTATTGATATTCTGCCTTCAAGTCTTAGTTGAATCCTGTAGTTTCTACTGGTATAAGGCAGGTGCAAAAGTGTTATTTGTTGACTGTATAGAACCAGTATCTCTAGCCTGGGAATATGAGGTGAAAGCAATAGATAACGGTAATCATGTAAGATGGGAGACGTAATGCCCTTCTAGGTGTTTGATAGTGAGAAATTGGCGTGAGGGAAGAAAATGATGATATTCTTATTATTTCATTGTAGTGCTCTTAGTTGTAACTACCAGAGTATCAAATATGATCAACAAACTTTAGAAGCTACTTCACTTTAGGTAATGATCTTAGTCTGAAGCTACCAGAGTAGGGACAAACATGGTATATGCTCTTAGTCGTTTAGTGTGATACAAATATCTTTCTGAAAAAAGTACCTCACTTTAGGTAATACGAGTTCTTTCCACGTGTTGACAAACATGATATGCTCTTAGTCATGTAGTGCTACAAGTATCTTACTGAAAAAAAGAAGCCGTGTCTCTTTAGGTAATGCGAATTTTCTCCACGTGTAGACAAACAAGAGTTATGTTCTAGTCATTTACTCGTTTTGCTCTTGAAATGTCTTTCTGTAAAAAGATGCCACTTCACTTTTAGGTGAAATTATACTCTTACTCGTTTAGGGCTACAAATATATTTCTGAATAAAAGAAGCTACTGCTCTTTAGGTGATGCAGATACTTTCCACGTGTCGACAAACATGATATATGTATGCTCTTAATCATTGAATAATAAGTTACCATGATGCATTTATGAGGTCATGGAACTTGTTATATGCCCTTAGCTGATTGAAATCAATTAGAGATTAAAGTGGCTAAAACTTGATATGAGATATGAGGAAGTCTTCGTATTTTTCCATCCAATTCTTGTGGCTGTACTACTCTGCACTCTATGCCTTTCGTGTTTGCATCAATGTGACCATACATTGGTACTGCTTTAGTCTTTTAAATCAAAATGATTTTACCCTGAGCTATTATGGATGAGTTATATATTGTAATCCAACAGCTCAAGTTTCTTGAAAGAATTGGAGATATTACAACAATTACGTTGAAACTCTCCTTTTTCCAAATGTGAGGCCAGTAAAGAAAAATGTTGTATAGTAAGTTCTGCAAGTATCATCATACCCAAGAGGTTTGAAAAAGAAATTAAAGTTTCTCAATATGTGCAAGAGGTGGATGAATCAGGATACTGAGTGGAAATAACAAACATTGTTTCTTTTGGCTTAAATGTATCTTTCAATAATACCATTCAGAACCTTAAAGCCTTGAACCAGTGGTGGCTTTATACCCAAACTGTCCAAGGTACAGCTTGGCTGAATCCCCCTCCTTAGACATCTTAACCATTAGTCCCTATCCATAGTGTCTTGGTGGGTCACACTCTCAAATGGAAGTTTTTACAATTCTGGGAATGCTTGTCAAATGAAACTGAGAGTCTATATTAAATTTCTTTTTTGTTTTGCTAGTGTCAGTTGGGATGTGTGTATGTGTGTGTTTTATTCCCTCTCTCTTCCTGATTAGCTAGTTTGTTTAACAAGTGGATAAGTACCACAAACCTTGAAATATCTATAACATTTGATTGATATTGAACTGCTTATGTTTAATGTTTCATGGAATATCATGCTTGCTGGTTGCAGGAGAAGTTTCTGCAAGTCTTCTGCAGGGAGGCTTATGCGTGCTCATTTCTTGATGACAAGAAAGTGACAGCCTACAACCATTTGTGTACGAACCTCCTCTTTTCCTATTACTTATTGCATTAGTTCCAAATAAATAAATGTACTGTGAAACATATTAAAGAAAACCGTGTTCCTTATCTGCTCTTTTTCCTAATACTTTAAGGTCTTACTAGAAATTGTTGGACATGTGAAAGGAATTAGTTAGTCTGCTAGCTGTTCGCAACACTTCTTTAAGCTAAGGCACAGCCTTGAAATTATGCATACATCCAGGCTTAAGGTGCACCTTAGATCTCACACTCCACCTAAGGGTAGTGTTCTTGAATGCACCCCTTGCTTTGTCAGTTGAGAGTGGGAGCTATGATTTTTTGCTATGCCTTAAACCCTTTTAACATGAGTAATCGTTTTATCTCACATCAAAGAGTGAGAATGATGAAAGATGGATATAAAGAAGGAACATGGTGGTGATAACTGATGAGGAATTCCTTGTACACTGTTTGTACTTGTTGCTGCAGTTAATTCATGTTTGAAACTTTGCAATGCATTTCAATCCGTATAATTGCGGCCTTTTTTTAACAAAAATATTTCATTTGACTTGTTTCTAATTTTACCTGCAGCTTCAGTAGTTTCAAGGCGAAGAAGGCTTAACTTTCTCTCAGGTACTTATTTTCCTTTCGTTTATTACTAATCTGTTTGAGTTGTGAGCATCTTTAGTTCAACTCATATGAATCCTCTTCTCTCTTACTCTAGCATTAGTTATTTTGAAACAGAAGAAGTAACAATTTAGTTGGGTTCATAATGTGTAGATTTTATTCCGGAGATGGTGAAGGCTGAAGATGCTCTTGCCCAGATTTCGGAAGCTGAGAAATGACCTCAATTTTGTTCCATGACTTGTAAAAGACACATTGAGTTTATTTTTCCTTTTTTTGTTTTGTTTTGTTTTGGTCGATTCCCTAACTCAATTATAGGCAGAAAATCATATATATATATATATATATATATATATATATATATACAGAGAGAGAGAGAGAGACACACACACTTTAGAAAGGCTTAATTGAAAAAAAAAAAAAAATTCAAAACTTTAGAAATATTTTTTTTTTCTATTTTAACCAATTATTTTAAAATTGTTAATTTTGATTTAACTAATTAATTTCAATTTTAGTCAATTTATGATTTTGATCAAAAAAGTTGACTGTATGGTGATGTGGTCCATGTGGATGATATGTGGATGATAGTTAGATAAATTATACATCACCTAAAATTAATTAAATTTAATTAATCATGAATTAACTCACTTAACCTAAACAAGTAAAAATAAATAAAAAGAAAGAAATTATGAATGTATGGTGATGTGGATGATATGTGGATGGTAGTTAGATAAATTATACATCACATAAAATTAATTAAATTTAATTAATCATGAATTAACTCACTTAACCTAAACAAGTAAAAATAAATAAAAAGAAAGAAATTATGAAAATAATGCAGCACAACAAAAATTCAAGTAAAAATAAATAAAAAGAAAGAAATTATGAAAATAATGCAACACAACAAAAATTCATATACCAACGTTAGATGACAAACAAAATTAAATGAGGTGTATGTAAGTAGCAACAAGAAGAGAACATTTAGATGCATATATGTTTTCTTTTTTATTTTTATTTAGTTGACAAACAAAATTAAATGAGGTATTTAGTTGACAAACAAAATTAAATGAGGTGTATCGTAAGTAAAAAAAAGAAGAGAACATTTAGATGCATATATGTTTTCTTTTTTATTTTTATTAGTTCAAAATAGGTTAATGCACAATTCAATTTTAAGTTATGTACCATTAAGGTATTTTTATATATTTTTATATGACATCCACATCACTATACAATAATCTAATTTTGATTAAAATTATAAATTGATTAAAATTAAAATCCTTTTTTAATGAATTTTGAGGAATGGAAAAAAAGAGACAATAAAGATTAAGAAACCTGCATGGTCGACATTGAAACGTTGGTGGTCATACACCTTTGTAAATATGAGATACCATTTGAATTGTGAAACTCATGGTTTGGCTAATATTGAAATCAATTAGTCTATTATAGTCAAAATTGACAATTTTATAATAATTGACTAAAATAGAAAATTAGGTAAAATTTTGGTTTTTTTTTCTTTCCCAATTAAGGCTTTTAGAAATATATATCTGTATATAAGTTATTATTTTATGTTTAGAAATCCAACCCGTTGGATATGGTCATTATGGTCCCCAACCCTAGCCATTATGAGCCCAAGTCCCGGCTCGAACCGGTCCAATCAACACAACCCTGTAGAAAATATGACGAACCGGAGGCGGAGGCAAACTGCGAGAATAATCTATCTTCCCCATGAATCGGGTCTGTCAGATTATCAAGGGCGATAATCCGGATATTAAATTATCTCAGGAGGCACCTTTTGTCGTCACTAGAGCTTCGGTATGGCTATTGATCGACTTAGGGTTTTTTTTTTGGTAGCAGAAATGAATCTAAATTTGTGCGTGTTTGAAGAGTAGTTTACAGCATTGTTGCGTGATTGTACTATGCTTTTGGTTGTTTAAATTATTTATTTTGTAGTGATCTTAGGTTGAGCGATTATTGAACAAGCAGAACTGCGAGGTTGAATTGTGTTAATAGAAGCTGGAATAATTAATTTGATCTGTGAAGAAAAATGATAAAACTGAGGGGAATGGATTGAAAATCTTCCTTCAAGTCTTAGTTTTCTGTAGTTTCTACCGGTAAATGGCAGATGCAAAAGTGTTATTGTTGAATGTAGAACCAGTATCTGAGAATATGAGTTGAAAGCAATAGATTATGCTATTCATGTAAGATGAAAGATGGTTTATCATATGAGGTTTGGACATCCAGAATATCCGAAATGGTGAAGTTGCGCTTAGTGATTTAGTGAATATTGCCCTTCTAGGTGTTTGATGCAACTTGTTATTTTAGTGATGGGCACTGGGCAGGTGTGACATGATGGTGAGAAATTGACGGGAGGGGAAAAAATAATAATATTCATCAGGGTTTGTTTATCTTATTTGATACTCTGGTAGTTATTTGCTGGTTTTTAGACGTTCTAGTGCTTCAGATCTCATTTTGAAAAATAAGCTATTTTAGGTAATGCGAGTTCTTTCCACAAGTTGACAAACATGATATATTCTAGTTGTTTAGTGTTGCAAATCTCTTTTTAAAAAATGAAGCTACTTCACCTTAGATCATGCAATTCTTTTCACATGTTGACAAACTTGATATACACTCATAGTCATTCTGTGCTACATATCTCTTTCTGAAAAAAGGAACTACGTCACGTTAGGGAATGCAAGTTGTCTCCACGTGTTGACAAACAAGAGTTATGATCTTATTCATTTACTCGTTAAGTAATACAGATGTGTTTCTGTAAGAAAATGCTACTTAATTTTAGGTAATGTGAGTCTTTCCACGTGTTGACAAACTTGATATATGCTATTACTCGATAAGTGCTACAAATCTATCTCTGAAAAAGAAGCTACTTCACTTTAGGTAATGCAGATTCTTTCCACGGCTCGACAAATGTGATATATGCTCTTAATCATTGACAAACATAATTAGTTACCATGTTGGATTTACGAGGTACATGGAGGAACTTTATACGTGCTCTTAGCTGATTAAGTTCGATTAGAGATTAAAGTGGCTAAAACTTTAGGGTGTCAATTGTTCAGTAGATATGATTATGAGATATACGGTCCACTTCTTGTGGCTGTGCTACTATGCACTTTATGCCTTTTTTTTATTTTTTTTTTTGTGCATCAATGTGACCATAGATTTGAAATCCATTAGCCTTTTAAATCAAAATGATTTTACCTTAAATCTTTTACGGATAAGTTATATATTGTAATCCAGCAACTCAAATTTTCTTGAAACAATTGGAGATATTACAACAATTACTTTGAAACCCTCCTTTCCAAATGTGAGGCCAGAAAAGAAAAATGTTTAATAGTAAGTGCTGCAAGTATCATCGTACCCAAGAAGTTTGAGAAGAAATTTAAGTTTCTCAATATGTGCTAGAGGCTTCATTCCAATGGAAGAATCAGGATATTGAGTGGTAGCATAAATGACGAAGATTGTTTCTTTTGGCCTAAAAGGCATACCTTTTCTACCGATACAATTCAGAACTTCAAACTTGAGCCAGTGGCGGATTTTTACTCAAATCATCCGGGGTTTTGTTGGCTGAACCCCCTCCTTAGACATCTTAACCATTTGTTGCCATCCAAGCTGTCTTTGAGGGGTCACAGTCTCAAATGGAAATTTTTATCATTCTGGGAGTGCTTAACTAATGAAACTGAGTGTCTGTATTAAATTTCTCTTTGGTTGTGCTAGTGTCTGTTCTAATGTGTTTGTGTATGTGTGTTCCTATATTTTCCTGATTACTATTTTGTTTAACAACTGGATAAATTACTGTACCTTGAAATATCTACATCATTTGATTAATATAGAAGTAATATCTAACTGCTTATGTTTAATGTTTTACGGAATATCGTGCTTGCTGGTTGCAGGAGAAGTTTCTTCAAGTGTTCTGCAGGGAAGCTTATGCTATCTCATTTATTGATGACAAGAAAGAGACTGTATACAACCATTTGTGTACGTACTCTGTTTCTACTTTCTATTCCTTATTGCATCACTTTCAAAGAAATAAATGTACTATGAAACATATTAACAAAACCTGTGTTCCTTATGTGCTCTTTTTGCGCAATACTTTTTTAAGCTTAGGCGCAGTCTTGTGTGCTCCTTATGTGCTCCTTAAGTAATTGTTGTTGCAGTTAATTCGTGTTTGAAATTTTGCAATGCATTTTAATCAGTATATGATTGCTGCATTTTTTTTTTGTTTGGGTTTTACCGTTCATTTGATATGCTTCTTAATTTTACCTGCAGCTTCTGTTGTTTCGAGGCGAAAGCGACTTAACTTTCTCTCAGGTACTTATCATACTTTTGTTTATTACAAACCTTTTGAGTTGTCAGCATCTTTAATTCAACTCATTTCAAGCCCATTCTTTATTACTCCATCTGTTTCAAAATAATTGTCTTTTAAGGTTGTTTCACAGATGTAAGAAAGCATTGATAATTATAATTATGTGAACAAAATGATTATCTTACCCACCATTTAATGGGGATAATTATTGTATAGTGCTAAATAAAAGTCTAGCATAAAAAAGAAAAGTTGGAAAAAAGATCATTAACTCTTCTTGATAATAAAACACTATTGATGAATTGAAACATATTCTATTTTCTAAAGTGTTGATTATTTTTAACTGGAGGAACTAATAATTTACTTGTGTTCATATTGTGTAGATTTTATTCCTGAGATGGTGAAGGCTGAAGAGGCTCTAGCGCATATATTGGATGCTGAGAAATGATCTAGCTTTAGTTCGTGACAGAGTGTACAGTTCTGCCGTTGTTTCTTTCTTGCGGTTAATTCTACATTTACCGAGTGACACAATCTATCGAAGAAAATTAAAAGACACCTTGAGATTACACTTTGTTTCCTTTTTTTATTTATTGAGCTTTATGGCTCTTTTGTGAGTATGGATTTTGGAAGAAAACTAGCTTTCCCTAGAAATCATTCGTGCGTGAGTTTATGCTATCTATCTCCACCTCTAATTTCGTGGAAGAATCTTAATCTCTAGAGCATCTGACCTGTAAAGAATAGAGGTCATTGCAGATAGAAGATCTCCGTGAATATACCTTGGCGATCTGTTTTGAAGCTGGGTTTCAACCAGCTTCTTGTTTATTATTTGTATCTGTACTCTTGTGGCTCATGCAACACTTGCACAGCTCGTGCCATGCACAGATCATGTGGCTCGTGCAGCACTTGCACAAGTTTGTGTCTCGTGGCGTGTCGACTCATGTGGCTATTGCCCGGCTCGTGTGGCTCATGCCACACAACCATTTTGGAATTCATATTTTTGGTGTGTTTCCACCTCATTAAGGATAATAGTGAATTTGTCTAAAATAAATGTTTTCTTAAGTTTGACTATTACTAATTTGTCTAAAATTATGGTGGCTATCCCTAAAAATAGTATTAGAAGATTGAACTACTAAATAGTACTATCACATAACACTTCGAAACAATCCTTTAATAGTTTATGTAGGAGAATAATATGTTATAATTTATTATGAACCATCTTTTACCTTCTTTTCTCGAGCCAAAACCAGGTAATTGAAACTTTGGCTGATGAGTGTTCCTCCTAAGTCCATTCATTCTTATGATATGCATGTTGTTACTGTCAGATTAAAATATGTGGCATTGCTTTGTTTCCTGTTCTTTTTACATCTTATTGGAGGGTCGGGTCGTCTCTCTTTCATTATTGATTGACACTAACATAAGTTTATCAGAAGGTTTCTTGAACTGATTTTCAAATTATCAGGACATGTGCAAGAGATTTGAGAAGTTTGTGAAGCAATTTCAGTTTCTCAATATGTGCAAGAGGTTTCATTCCAATGGAGGATTCAGGATATTGATTTCTTTTGGCTTATATGCATACCATTCAGGCAACTTTACACTCAAACTGTCCAAGGTATATTTTGGCATAATCTGCTTCCTTTGAAATCTTAACCATTGGTCCTATCCAAGCTGTCTTCGTGGTAACACAGTCTCAAATGCAAGTTCTTGCCATTCTGGGAATGCTTATCAAATGAAATTGAGCGTCAGTATTAAATTTCATTTTTGTCTTTGTTAGTGTCAGTTGGAATGTGTCTGTCTATGTGTGTTCCTCTCTCTTCGTGATTAGCTAGTTTGGTGGATTAGTTACTGCAATATTTGTGACATTAATTATTAGAGGAAGTAATATTTAACTGCTTATGTTTAATGTGTTGAGGAATATCGTGCTTGCTGGTTGTAGGAGAAGTGGAGAAGTTTCTTCAAGTGTTCTGCAGGGAGGCTTATGCTTGTTCATTTCTTGATGACAAGAGAGAGACCTCTTACAACCATTTTTATATGTTTATATTTCTATCATTTACTGCATTCATTTCTAAGAAATAAATGTACTGTAAAACATATTAAAGAAACCTGTGTTCCTTGTGTGCTCTTTTCGGGCAGCATCTTTTTAAGCTAAGGTGCGGTCTTGTAATAAGGCATACACTCTGGCTGTGCATGTTTTGTGCTAAGGCTATAGACGTGGTCTTGTAATAAGGCATATGCTGATAGAGATAATTAATGTATAGCGTTAAAAAAGTCTAGTATAGGGGGAGTTGGAAAAATGATCATTAATTCTTCTTGGTAACTTAAAAACGACAGCAAACCTATTCTATTTCCAAAGTGTTAGTTGCTTTTTCGAGACGGTGGGAGTACTAATTTACTCACATTCATGTTGTGTAGATTTTATTCCTGAGATGGTGAAAGCTCGCACAAATATTGGATTTGGGAGGAACACTAGCTTTCCCAAGAGAAATCATCTATGCTTGTGACTACGTTCCATCTCTTGTGGCTTGTGTCGCACTTGCACGGCTCGTGCGGCTCCATGCCCCGATCAACTCGTGTGGCTATTGTCATGCACGGCTCGTGTGGCTCATGCCACTATTAATTTTTTTTTCTTTCTATTATGGTGGCTGTTCCTTAAAATAAAATTAGATGATTGAATTGCGATCTTTTCTGGACTCAAAACTGGGATGAAACTTTTGCAATGTTCCTCTTAAAGTTGTGTTCATTCCTATGACATGCATTTTGTGACTGTCTGTCTTAATGGAAGTGCATAACATTTTTTTGTTTTCTGATCCTTTATCTTTTGTTGGAGGGTTGCGTTGTCCCCTTTTCGTTTGCCAAATTTGTCAGAAGGTTTTTGGAACTGATTTTCAAATTGAGTTAAAGTAAGGTGATATTTTGTGGAGTGTGTGGAAGCACCAAAATGATAAGTAATGGGAACCACATTGCTTTGACTGTATATCTGATTGTGTACTTGGCTCTCATTTCAAAGGAAACAACATCAACCTAGCCCAGTTTTTTCCCTAGTAGATCAATGTAATTCACCCTATAAAGAATGATTTCGAATGCCTTGATGCATAACAGAATGACGATAAAGCTGGTTCCAGATCACTGAATTATCTAAAATAAGGTTGAAATGCAGAATTTAATGTGGAAATGGTAAAATCAGGATCCTAAATTTAGGATATTAGCCTTTTAATTTGAGTCAATTTATAATAAATTAGTATGAAATCCAAAAATTTGGACTTCAATTGCATGTGCAATGTATGTGCCAAATCGAGACGTTTAGAAATTTAATTCAATTATTGTGCAAATCAAGCTTAAATTGAATTGAAGATGAATATTTTGGCGTAGAAAACTTACAATTTGGTTAACAATAAGAAAAATTAAATTTTAAGTGAGTTTGAGGCTGATTTGATGGATTCCAATAATAGAGACCGCGTTAGATTAGATATTTTTCAATTTTTTTTTTAAAGATAATATGTTTTCAACCAAAAAAAAAAACTCTCTCATTCTTATGCATAGAATAGAGGTAAATCAATTTAATAAATTTGAGTGACAATGAAATGCAATTTTCAAATAAAAACTCGTTTCTTGATTACCCGATTTTGCACTATCGAAACTCACCATGACCACTCCAAACTCACTTGTAATTCACCATAAATGTATATTTTCTACACCATAACATTTCCCTAATCAAACCATAGCAAATCACAAAGCAAATTATCGAATTCGGTTTGATTTAAGTTCAATCTGAACGAGAACCAAATCAAATTTTCAAAAAATTTGAATCTGAAGATTAATATGCACTACACATTCCCAATTGACCTTCAACCTTTGGAATTTTGGACTAATTATCCTAAATTTCTCCAAATTAAAAAATTATTAACCTCAATTAAAAAAAAATTAGTATTTCTAAATTATGAATGATAAAAAATTATTATCCTAAATTTTAAAATATAAATAATAACAAAAATGATAAAGTGCACAGAAGATGATTTAAGCGCATACCAAGAATAGGAGGCCCAATGGAGCATCAAAACATGAGAGAAAAGATAATGCAAAATAGATATAGAAAGAAGAAGACAAACTTTGAAAACAGCAAATCCCCCAACTTTTATTATTTATAATCAAATCCCTGCGCACATCTTATTCTGCCCCTTGTTTTCGTTTCATTTCCACAAACAGAATAATCATTTCTGAAAAAGGTTGAGAATGGGAAAGGCTTTGGAGAAGTTGAGCAGGCAATTTTATGCAATCTTTTGTTTAGGTGTTGTCCTCATATCTGTTGCAATTGCTCAGCAGTATTACCGATGTGAATCAGGTGCTGGTGGTGGTGCTGATGAGCTGCCAGGTGGCCGCCGCCGTGACGGAGTTGGGTGCCTCCGCCCTTCGCCGCCGCTCCTCCACGTTTGATGCTGCTTTATCAATTATTTTTTGTTTCTTCTTCTTTATTCTTATTTCTTTTCTATTAAATAATCTGTTTTTTTTTTTTCCTTTTCTGCATGATGTGAATTATAATATTAATAATATTGAAATAAAATTTATTGATGTAAATGATGCCGCCCATATCATTTCTCCATCACGGTTACATTTTTCTTTATTATAATTGCATTTCACTAACACCCCTACAATTTAATTGTTCCTTAAAAAAAAAAAAAGATAATAGTAATAATGATAAAGAAAAGTATTTTAACTAAAAGATTGGAAACACCAATTCTTTGTCCTCTCTCGACTGAATCAAACTTGATGATTTTGTTAAATGGAAACCATCATTTTTTACCATCTTTGATTGGAATTTTTTTATTAAGTTATTATATATATAGCCAAGAGAAATGAGGTGTGCAACCATATTCTTCTAGCATATAAGGTGTAATATGGTGGTACGAGTTATATTAATGATGCTACATGATGTAATATGGTGGGATGAGCTACCTTAATGATGGTACACGATATAATATGATTATACAAGTCACATTAATAATGATACGATGATGTAATCTGGGGTACGAACTACATTAATAATGATATATATGAATATGTAATATTATGATACGAGCTACATTAATTATGGTATATGATGTAATATAGTGATACAGTCTACATTAATAATGATATAAGGATGTAATATGGTGGCAGAGCTAAGTTAATGATGTTACATGATGAAACATGATGTTACGACTTAAGTATGTGGTGGTATATGATAAATTTCATTAAGAATACAATGGTCCCTTCAAACTCTTAATTAAAAAAAAAAATCTTTTTATAATAATCTATTTATAATTTCATCCATTAATCTTGGATACTCATACCAAACCGCCCCAAAGCAAGAAAATATCCACATGATCAATTGCTCCAAAATTTTGAATTCATTTCACAAGATTAAATTTTATCAATCCAGAAAAATTAGAATCTTTAATTTTGATCATTGTATTACCCCAAACCATGCACAACCCTATCAAAAATTCATGGTTGGTACCTTTGGAACATATATGTTAGCAAAAATGCTCTACATCTTCCACTTACAATATTTTCAGCTATTGATAGAATAAATGGGTTTCTATACATATTCAAGTTTGTGGGGGAAAAAAGAAAGAAAGAAAGAAATAAACCAAAGAACTTGTCCTATAAATCTCAATTTTCCTCAAGAAAGAAATCTGATAAACTAATCCTATATAATATATGCCAAGAAATTAAATAGATACAAAGCTTACTTATGTTCTATCTCTCTTGTCAAAAGAGAAGTCCTTAGTGGAGCCAGCAAAACTCATCTCATACTCCTCCCGTGGCGGGTGTGGCAGCGGCGCCACCTGGGAGGAGCTAGGCTCGTAACGAGGCTCCGTCTCACGGTAGTCCAAATCAGCAAGCTCGATGTTGTGTTGAAAAGTGTCTCCCTGGCCCTGGAATCGACTGGGAGACGGGGCGTCGTCGTTATCGCAGTAGTCGGATTTTCTTGGAATGCTGTCGATTTCGGACCTGTAATGGCGGAGAAGATGGATGGGGGAGGTGCCGCGCGATGGGGTGGCGGGCCGGCTGGACATGGGCGTCGCCGGAGTTGAATGCTTGCTTTCTCTGATGTGTTTCTTGGCTGTGTGGTGCCAGCTTTTAAGGGCATTTGCTACTCTGTCGTTGAATATGGTGGGTTTCATGGTTGATCCCATCTGTACGTTATCATTAAGCATAATACGTTACACAACTGTTACTGCAATTGGATTTTTCTATACCATTTCATCTTGTTCATAATATGAAACATATTCTAATTTTGGGTCTCTAATGTATATCTTGTTCATATTTTTACCAGGAATTTTCTACAGTTCGATTCAAATAATCTAATTACTAGTTTATTACTATTATTATTTTTTAAATATCATTTTCATCCAGTTTTGTTCAAAATTTTGATATTTGTCTATGTGGATGTAAGAATTATTCACATAGATCTCTCATTTCCAACGTCCGCATAGGCATAAATTGAAATTTGGAGCAAAATCAAATAAAAATTGAGAGGAAAAAGAATAGTTGAAGAATTAAAATTGAAATATATAAAATTAATAAAAAAAACAAAATGGAGGCCTAATGAAGGGATGGAATTGAGATTTTCCCTAATGATACTGTCATTTAAGTAATCAAATGATAAGAAATGAAACATATCTCGAGAATAAAATATCTTTCATGATATGCTAGTAGTAGGATTACATGATTTATTGTCATTTAGGGAAAAAACATATTTTTATTAATCATATTGTTAATCAAAACTTGATCAAATATAATTCCTAATTCAAAATTGTTCAATATCAATGTTTTTCATTCGAATTTACAAATCCGTGGAATTTAGCACGAGACGCACACATAATCATACATTTGGGATTTCCTCTCATTTAGATGATGTAGCATCATATTTCTGACTTTGATGTGGAGTTTTTTTAAAGATAAACAATTTTGAAGATTTTTTTTCAAGTCAGCAAGATGATGTTACATATTCAAGTGAGTGAAAATCCTTAATTTTGTGAGTTACATGCCGATTTTTCATGGATTTTATAAATTCTGGCAAAAGAAAAAATGATTGAAATTGGAAATTTATTGTATTACAAAACTAAAAATAATATTTAAAACTTAGAAAAACTATTTTCAAACCATAATAAAATGATTTTTCTCATTTTCATTTACTAAGATATTATATTTATTTCATGTGAATATATATATATATATATATATATATATATATATATGTCGAATATACGTGAATAGAAGAATTATACCTGGGTAACGAGGGCATAAAGTGGGAGAGTAACATAGCTGCAAAGTATTTGTATGAGAATCCTGCATGTTATCAAAATTAGCCAATTATTTTATCGCTCAAATTACCAATACATAAACTTATATATAACCGTTTTATGATAATAATTATATATGATGCAGCATACTAGTCACAACTCAAATTTGTTTTTAAAATTCATTATACATTTATATATAGGTTTTGGTTGTGAATTAACTCATCTTATGAAATTATATCCTAAATTTATCTTATAAGAGACATGCTTATTAATTAGATAAAAAATGAAAACAATAGTTAAAGACTAACCCCATTGAGAGTCTGATCACGATATCCTCCACATGTTCATGGAAACAAGATTTCAACCCAAATTCATACTGTTGAAAATACACAGAAAAATAATGGTTTTAAATTAGTTAACTTCATACACCAGTATAGTTCATGCAAATACATGGCTAGTAGCAATTGCAAATTCAATAATCATAATAACCTCGTGTATTTATTAAATTTAATGTAACACGAAATACCTTGAGATATCCATGTTTTTTTAATATTTTTTCAAACAAAATACTCTATTTTACTTTGATGTTTCATCTAGTATTCCAAAATAATCATCACACATCAAGTGTAAAAATGACTTCACTAATTACACATGAAGTGAATTAAAAACAATGAAACATCAAATTAAAATATTGAATTCATTTTTTTTTTTCTTTTCTGGTTTATCCATCATATATAGTCACATTTGGTTATAGTACTTATAGCATATAGAGAGAGAACTAACTATATATATATATATATATTGGCAAAAAAGGGAGAAACTTAATTACCCAACTCCAGGCAAAGAAGGCCAATTGAAACGCATTCTGCAATAAATAATACAAAAAATTACAAATATTGTTAACTAAATTAAAATCGAGCTCGAATAATTTGATACGAAAAAAAAAAAAAAAAAGTACCTGAAAAAGCACAAAATTAATGAGATAGAGAACCAGGCGTGGGCGATTGAACCAGAAAAGGTCATCTCCAAGCTCAACCACTGGGACACCCCTAACCACTTGGCCTCTTTCTTGAATCCTCAGACCCATTTTCGTAATTATCACTTGCAGCTTCGTCCCCACCAGTAATATTATCTGTCCATTTTTCCACATTTTTTTCATTAATTTTATGTATTTATAAAAAAAAAAAAAAGCCATAGTTTTTGTGTCTTTATAAAGGTCAAATTATGGATGTGAGCATTGAAAATTGACTACTTACAATCAATGGGATGAATGGCAGCCAAAGATAGGAATACCAGCCTGTTCACACCACCAAAAATAAATAAGTAAATAAAAGATTAATTATATAATTTTCATCGTAATATAAGTTTTGATCAATAATTTATATATACCTATGTAGACTTTGTATCACGTTTCTAAAAATATTTAATGCAAGAGGGAACCTAGAGATCGAAGTCATAGTATTTATATAAATATAATAGAATATAGTTTCTTTTATATTCTTGCAACATTAATTCTTTACAGTTTATTTGTCACTTTTTTATTACCAAGACGAGTTAATAATTAATTTCTTGTTTTTATAAGATATTTTTATCTAGTGAAATACATTAATCATGTCTACTAAATATTCAGTCATAATCATCCTATACCTATTAAATGCTTGAATAAAAACTATACATAATAAATGTTTTATTTAATCTAATCTTGAAGGAGAGTAATTTTGAAATGGAGGAAGTAGAATAAAGCACGAAATTATGAGATATTCCTTTGCAACTGATGAATCAAATTGAAAGCAATTAGGTTAAAATGAAATAAAGTTATATGGTTCATGAAATGATTTCATACTTCCAGCATATAAATTAGTTTGATTGGAAACTAGGTTAATTAAACTCAATGGTCATAAGATAATAAGAAATAAATATTTCATTTGCCAGTCTAATATTAATATATCCACTCACCATGAGTATTGAAGAGTAGGAAGAGCACAGCAAAGAACCAGATTGGTGGACTGAAAGAACCAACAACAAAGAAAAAGAATTAGTTGAATTAATAACATAATTAAATTGAGCCTAATTCACTTATAATTAAGTTATAATATCCTACCTAATTCCGACAACCACTTTGAAGTCCTCTTCAAGTGATCTATTGATATACTTCTGAAAATCGAAGTTTGCATGGCTTTGGGGTGCAAGATGTGCCTGATGATCAAATGAATAAATAAATTAAATAATTCTAATTAATCATATTCTTAAAAATATATTGATTCTCTACTAATATTAAACCCAAAAATGAGAATAATTAAATAGTAACTTACCATAACAAATCCATGGCGGAGAGTCAAATAATCAATTTTCGGAACAGATCTCACAAATTGTCTAAAGAAACAAACCTGAAAAAAGGTCGACAGTGATTAAATGCACGTTAAAAATGAGTGAGACCACAAAATTGAAATTGGTGCAATTGCCTTTTTTTTTTCCTCCTCAATTTCAGATTCTAGAAATATAAATATATTAATTAATATTTGCGAATCAAGAAACTAAAAAAAAAAAAAGAAGAATTTTCAAAGTCAACATTTGGGCCCTTGGAAAAAGTCAAGTGCAACATATGAAAGCTCATGCAAGATTTCAATTTCGTTACAAAATATGTGATTCTTATGATTACATCGTTATATTGGACTTTGTCGTAATTGAGTTCATCATATGCTCGAACAAAATTAATAAAAAATTAATATGATAGACACAGTATACTATTATTTATTTCTAGAACATATATTTATAAAATAAAAAAAAGCACAATTAAAACAAGACGGGAAACAAATACTACAATTTATTCCAGGTTTTTAACTGCTATAATATCCATGACTTAATTATATGAACAGTGGTACTTAATTGAAAAGTAGTCCAAGGATACCATAATCGAGATTCGAGACAACATTATTATTATTATTGCAACAGTATGTCCCACTAAACACCACTTTTAACGCATATTTTGCAACTATTATTTAACTTCTTCCTTATATTACGTTTTACTTTTTCTTTTTTTATTGTTAGTTTTCTCCCATTATTATTATTATTCCAAGTAGATAGTGTAAGAATTGAAATGCATGGGTAAAGTATATAAAAATTAAAGTATAGGGACATGAAGAGCAAAATAACGCTTTCTTATAATTTATGATGTTCCAATAATTGAACCTCTTAATATCAATAATTAATTATTACTTACTCTGCACATAAGTATATTTATGATGTCTATAAATCAATGTGTAAAAGTAACAAAAGAGCTTACAATCCAAATTAGAAGAGGATTTTTTGTCCAGAAGCTCAAGTGCCTCCTCCCAAATGATGTCTCTCTTGCAAACCTAAATCTTTCTGGATCTGCATGCCCACATATTATTCATGTCACAATAATGTTAAATGTCATCAATCTATTCTTACCTATTACATCAATATTTGTCATATATGAATGTAATGTAGTAGTATCATTGTCCACATATATACATAGAGAATGCTTTGATAGGAAATTTAATGTCGGCAGTTTTGTAGAGCCAAAATTAAGGTGAGGTTATCATACGATGTGACAAATTAATTACCATCCAATATTGTCCCATTTCAATTATAGTGCCAATATCAATTATTGCATCCTTTTATGTCCATTTGGCTATTTATTGCACAAAGTATTAGTATTTTTGAATGTAATGATTTATTATTATTTTTGCGCGGTGATGATAATATTTCACTTTACCAATTTGGCTCTAAATCGATGTTAGGATTTTATTTCAAAACATTTTTTATGAGAAATATAGAAAATTTGAGAGGATATAGAATTAATACCGTGTGAGAATTGGTATTCAGCTGATCTTGTTTCAGTCTCCCATGCTTTCCAACTTCTCATCTGAAATAAATCAAACAAAATAAGACATCATAAGTTTAGTATAACACACACATATTTAATTGTTCATCAATTTCACTATGTGTGTGTGTTATATGAAAGAAGGAAATTACAAGTGTATTTACCTTAATTCTTCCCAAGGTGATGGTGAGAATACAATAAAGGACATGAAAAACAGCCAAAACAAAGATGAAAATATGCAGCTGATGTATACCATCTGAGGATACAAATGGTACTTTACCCTGCAAAAATCAAGCCAATAATTAATTTCCACCCTATTTGATCATTTCATGCATATAATCAATATGACACGTCATCATGCCTTGGCTGCGCATTTGTCAGATCCGCCACTGGCCAACATCCGCCGAGCGCCGCCCTCGACCACCGCCAGAAGTCTACGCCGGTTGTCCTCTCCGACATCTTCCTCCTTCACCTCTTCCTTTTTGCTGCATGGGTGCCACGTGGCTCCAACTTTCTCTGATATACATATCTTCGATATTAAACCTTGTCCTACTGTTAGCAGCAACGATATGAACCCCAGCAGCATCAACTCTTTTAACCCCACAAAAAAAGAAGAAGAGTAAATTAGTTATATTTATTTCGATTTTAATATCAAGAATCATATATTTTTTTTTTCTTTTTTTGCACCTGATTTGATCTTTTCAAGTGATTCATAAAGAGCCTTTTTATGCTTCGACTTTAGCCACTGAAAGAATGAAAAATTAAGATGTAAAAATGGTAATTTTATTCATTATAATAAAAAGAAAAGTAATTATATAAGGATTTACCTTTCCTATTAAATGAATGATGAACTCAATAAAAATGGAAATCACAACCAACACAAAACATACAACGGCCACAGCCCACGTCGGCGTTTGCTCCAGGGATCTTCCTCCGCCAGCTCCTGCCATTTTCTATATCTCAGCCACCGCCACCGCCACCGTCACCGCCGCCACGTCTTCGGAAACCTACTTACAATGAATCTTGCTTCTATTAATCTCTGAATTTCTGAAAACTAAAGTAATTTCCAAATCCAGTTCTGCAAGATTATGTATAAAAAAAATGATACTGCCTTAGAATTTTGAAAAGTGAGTTTTATACGGAGAGGGAGGATATAATTGGAAGAAGAAAACGAAAGAGGGGTAAATTGGGGAAAGTGGGGTAAGAAGACTTTGACTTCGAGACGCGTGAAAATGAAGAGTTGTGAAATTTCTGGACTATATTAAAGTATGCTACTATTCCAAAAAGTACACAGATTTCATTGACTATAATTGGTAGATTTTGTCAATACTTAAATATTTTAGGGTCGATTTGAAAATTTGTGAAAATTATATTTTTATTGGGTAGTTAGCCGCAAGGTTACTGCCCGCAGTCAAACCCGAGTGTGAATGACTGAACGTTTTCTCGGAATGACTTTCGAGTATGTCTTGTGTGAGATTGTCTTACGCATCTCATTTTATGAGATGGATCGGATCGAATCGAATATAATAATTAAATAATATTTTTGTATGTATTAGGTAATACTTTTTTATATTTCAGGTAATACTTTGTATTATATTATTTAGTATATATATAAAATACAAAAGTATTAAATGATATATAGAAAAATATTACATAATATACACAAAAGTATTACATGTTGCACAAGGAGAAGAGAGTACCTGGAAGTCCTAGGATCCGCGTGTTTTTTAAGACCCGACCGACCCAATTCGGGTCATATATCCTATAATACAAAAGTATTACTTGATGCATATAAAAATATTACCCGATACACATAAAAGTATTACATATTTTCTTATAGTCTGACTCAACTCAAAATAAAAGTATTATCTGATATACATAAAAGTATTACATATTTTTCGTATGATCCAACTCAACTCAAAACACATCTTATAATATAAAGTATTACCTAATATATAGAAAATTATTACGTAATACACGCAAAAATATTACATAATTTCTTATGTTCGACCCGACCCAACCCATCTCACAACATGTGATTCATGAGACGATCTCACCCAAGATTTTGCCATGATTCTCAGCCGTTGTATTTATCAATGTAGTCTCAATTTGTAATTTACTAATATTTGATTATTCTAAAAAAGTTAAGTAAAGATAATTAACATGTGCTTGGATTATCCTATCATAATTAACGTTATCTTTTTATAATTAAACTGAATTGCATTTATAAAAGGGGAAAGGGGAGTAGTTTAATGCAGGTACCAACATCACAAATTATATGCAATATAATAAGGGCTTGCTTTCGAATATTTCTAGCTAGTGAGGTATAAATTTAGAAAAATCAAAATATTATCATCAATGACGTAAACCTGAAATTGCATGAATAAGCATTCCAAAAGTAGTCCTCCGTAGTCCGTCCACTAGACAAAATATAGGACAAAAATGAGACTATCTAGGAATGTATCTATATTTCCAAGAGGAATTTGTGTCAAAAAAATTCCTAATGTCACATAAATTTGGTTAGAAGCTTAATTAGAATTATAATTGTGGGGTTTTCTATTTTATTTTTTTTATTTAAGGGGTTTTGAATATTTATATTTTTTATTTTATATATTTTTTGACTTGGAGATGATCTTCTTGCCCCATATACGAATACTAACTAGCATATATAGTCATGCTCCACGAACCCATTTGGGCGAAGCTAAGTGCCAAACATTAAGTATGTGCATGTGATTGGAAATTCATTCCAAATGATGATCATCATAGAAATACTCTCACTATGATCTTACTCATTTAATCAACATATTAAGTTGTGTTAATGATAATCATATGTACAACTAGTATCTATATATATATATGTACATGTTGGTGTAATCAGCTTTTCAGCACTTGTTCTTTCCTATAAAAAATTAAAGTAAGGTTGTTCTCTCGGCTATTCAAAATCTTTATTCTTTGCAATATAAAATTTTATATTTTGTTTTATTTGTATATAAAAACATGTATAATATATACGATTATCAATTTACAATGACATGCACAAGTAAAATGAAATATAGACTGAATACATAATTAATTGAAAACAACAATTTAATATGCTCTCTGTTGGAGAAAGTTAATTTTGATCCAATTATATGTATGGGTCAATATCGACTTTTGTATGAAATCTTAACCACACGTGTTTGATCATTATTTTGATGAGTCAAAATTGGGGTAAATGTGGAAGTAAATGACAAAAGGTCATTCTACGGCTCGAGTAGATAATCGTAGTGGATTTACACTCTTAAAACCGATTTTCAATGAATGAAAATTCATGTACAAAGTTAGTGACCAAAATCTGTCTAGTGGTCAGATGTTGCGTCTGATGTTGGGCAACATGACGGGCAACATCGCTTGTCTGCGAAGCCCAAAACGCAAAAGCCCATTGGATAACCCATTTGAAAAGACCCATCTCGAAGCTCTTATTGCTAATGACCTTCTAAATCCTCAATAACTGATGGTGTAAAGTAATGGATGACTCCATTTACTTAGTGACCTTAAATGCTTTAAATGCTCATTAATATGACGAGTCCCTTCACTTGATGGATGTGTCCATAAATAGAACATGATTTTCATATTTTTGCATAATCATTAAGAGCACGGAATTCTTATTGCAAAGTTCATCATTCTCATAGTATCTTTGCAAAAACAATCTTGCATTTTTGAACATATAAAAGTGCGATCTAGTCCTTTCACTATTTTAGTTCGTTGGTACTTCTAGTTTTGTGGTGCTGCTAACTAAAAGACGTAAGTCATTTTACCTTTGGAGACGTCATGTCGTACCGTGAATATTAGTCAGAACGTATTCTTTTTTTAGGGTAAAAGTCTTCTTGATTGGACTTTCCAAACATTATTTACGGTGCATTTTAAAGGCTCTTTATTTATAGGGTATTGTTGCTACTCTTTGGATCTTATACGTAACCAAAGCTTGAAGATTCTACTGGACTCTGAAATTCAAAAAAAATTCGGGTTTCCAACAAATTTTTGTTGTCACAATGTTGTTTGCGGTATTGCCAACATCATTAACAACATCCGATTCTAAAATTTGTTGTGTACAGTTTTACAATATTTTCAACAATAGTTATATTCTGTAATAATTTTATTTCTATTTTTCCATTATAATTCACATCTATAACTAAACACTATCATCAGCTCTATTATATCGACTTGGATGATGGATCATCATGATATTGTAGTATTGTACTTTATTTTACCAATTAATGTAATTTATACAACACAACATTAGATGATTAGTATTCGCACGATCAGAAGAAGTGCAATTCAAAAAATATTTTGTTTTTTTTTATAATCCACTTAAATTGACTTTGATTTAAACAAAGCAAAATTGCGTAATTCAATTAATAACCCATATGTATGGGACAACTCATTTCTGAAGACCAATAAGAGTACGTATGCACAAAATACCAAGAAGTAATTATTTGTCTTTATTTTATTTTTTAATGTTTTTATTTTTTAATTCTAAAAGGCTATGTTTGAAGTAGGCTTAAGCGGTTTGTGGGAAATTTTAATTTTAATCTTTAAATAGTGAAAATTTGATGATAAATTAATTAATGAAATGTTTGTTTTTCGATTGTGTATGGAGACAAATGTTTTTTAGGTGTCAAATTATTGTCGAATTTTTTTTATGATTATAATATTTTATTGAGAAAAAATATTGTCGGTAATTAATAATATATAGATTTTATTACGAAAGAATATTGTTGGTAGTGATTAAAGTTTTTATATAATTATAATGGGCTTTGATTAAAGAAAAATATAATAGAATTAAATTTGAATTTCAAAACAAACGCGTAAGTCAAATTTAGAATTAAGAAATCCAGAGCAACGATAGCGTATATTTCAAAGAAAGCATGCGTACTTTAAATTTATAAATTTAGGTTACGTAGGGTTGTACATTTTAATTTATAAATCTTCATGGATATGTATAAATCTTATGTATAAATCTTCATGGATATGTATCTAAATCATTGTCTTGCATACTCAAATTATAATATTCTCGTATTGTTGGGAATTTTCCAAGCACCCTATCTTGGTCGAAACTTAAATAGGTGCGAAACACGACTCTGTCAGGTTCGAATTCGTGAGCGCAAAGCTACATAAATATAAGACATTAAAGCGCTTTTGATGTAACAGTAAAACGTTTGATGGTCCTAACACTTGGTATCAGAATAGGTCACAGGAACCCAAATCCCCCTAGAAGTACTTTGCAATGAGAGCTGTCAGGGCCTTGGAATTGAGGATGCTAGCGCGCAGCGGAGGTTGCTAGGGTGACCGGGACTTGAGAAAGGTGAACGGACTTGAAATTGAGGATGCTAGCACGCAGCGGAAGTTGCTAGGGTGGTCGGGACCTAAGAAAGGTGAACGGACTTGGAACTTGGAACTGAGAAGATGTTGGCGGAGTAGATGGCTGTGTAGCGGCCTGTGTGGCGGTAGAACCTATGTGGTAGAGCGGCCTGGGTGGCCTATGTGGTGGTGGCGTGAGGCAAGACGCCGAGTCATGGTGGTGGCGCGAGGCAGGTGAACGGACTTGGAAATGAGAAGATGCTGGCGGCGAAGCCTGTGTGGCGGAGCGGCCGACCTGGGTGGCGCTGGGACCTGGGTGGCCTGTGTAGCGGTGGTGCGAGGTGAGACGCTGAGTCATGGTAGTGGTGTGAGGCGAGATGCCGAGTCATGGAGTGGCCTGGGTGGCCTGTGTGGCGGTGACGCGAGGTGAGACATCGAGTCATGGTGGTGACGCAAGGCAGATGAACGGATTTGGAACTGAGAAAATGCTGACGGAGCGGATGACCTGGGAGGCGGCGGAGCCTGTGTGGCGGAGCGGCCTGGATGGCCTATGTGGCGGTAGCGCGAGGCGAGACGCCGAGTCATGGTGGTGGCACGAGGCGAGACGTCGAGTCACGGTGACATCAAGACGTGATGAGAAGACATGTCGGTGTCGAATCATGAAAGATGTCGGGTAGTAGTAGCTAAGTTCGAGCTAAGTTCGGGGAATTGAGTGAAGATATCGAAGGGTTCCAAGGTTGTTGGAGTGGAGAGGCTGGCTCCAAAGTTGCTGGAGTGGAGAGACTGTCAGGGTGTTGAAGATACCGGAGGATTTCAAGGTTGGGGGCTACTAAGTTCGGGGAACTGAATGAAGATACCGGAGGATTCCAAGGTTGCTGGAGTGGAAAGGCTGGCTGGTACTGAGGGTGGATTGTTGGGAATTTTCCCAACATCCTGCCTTGAGTCGGAGTTTAAATAGGTGCGAGGCACGGCTCTACCAAATTTAAATCCGTAAACGCAAATCTACATAAGTATAAGATATTAATCTCATTAGATATTCTTTTGGTGTAGCGGTAAAACGTTTGATGGTCCTAACACATATGATTAATTAACATACAACTCACACATGTATATATATGTCCAATTTGTCAATTCCAAAAGGTCCACAAATTTTTGTTTCTCTTAACTTGAGATTGATAAATGATACATATATCCTTTCGTTTGCTACGTAAATTTTCCCTCAAAAACGTCCATTTGGAATTTTAAAGAGAAGCTTGTTGAGTATTTTTGATTTAATAAAGAAAGTAATTTCTGATTTAATTAACTTGAAGAGTTCCTTACGTATCTCCACGGTGGTGTAAGAACGACATTTGGTCAACTAGTACCTAAGATCAAAAATAGCAATATTTTTAATATTTCTTCAACATCTAGTCTGTCATGCATTCCATCTTTCAATTTGGATTATGAGGATACTGTTTTTTATTGTTTAATGATTTAATGGATTAATATAATGAGGTGTCTTATTATATTGCTGCCAGTCTGGACCCATGCATCAAGCCCATCGGGTCGATAGGGCAAGCCAAAAGGCCCGATATATAATCCAACCCAACTTAATTTATTTATATGATGTTCAATTTGGTACCAAATGATCTAACCACTTGATAAAAGATGTTAAATAAAAAAATTTAAATTGCATTCTCTAATTTCATCAGTCAACAGAGGTTTTCAAAATCTCTCTTGACACATAACTCATATATGTTGTTGTAGTATTTAATATCAAATAGTTTGATTTTCAATGAATTTCACAATTAAATGTAATGTTTTTCTATATTTAACATGCAATTGACAAGCAACTTTCTTCCATTTCTCAAAATACAATAACAACACTATAAAATACGTTCTTCAACTTTCTTCAATGTTTTTTTTTTGAATGCAATCCAAAATACAACACTATCATTTTTCCTATTAATCACATCATTAATAACTTAATTATAGGTCATATTACTATCAAATTTAAAATACCAGCATGAAGTATGCTACCATTTAAGAGCAAATCTCTTAGATATCTTGCTCAAACAAATTCATCATGCAATCATTAATTTATCAAGCAAATACAATTGTCAACCAGACTAATTCTACCCTATTCATGTGGAGTTTGATCGATATAAACCTATATTAAATTAGAAAATGTCATGAGAATATTTTTCGCAATCTATCGAACATTTACAGACTATAATCATATATGTGTATAATATAAATGCAGCACAATTAAAATTACGAACTCCTCTATACAATAATATTGTAAGACGATAATTATTTTAAAATTAAGGGAGTATAAAATAAAATGTGGGTTTTTTGATGAGGATTGGGTCCATTGATAAATAGATACACTTGAACTGAATTTTCAAGTGTTGGCTTTTTAGTAGCTAGGTAAACTGTCTGCTATCAAATTCAATGTTTAGAAAACAACACATGGATTGTCTAAATTATTTTCTCCTAGCTAGCTAATTCTCCAATTTATCGAACTTGATATAAAAGCAATGCTTTTTTGGAACCCTATTTTGTTTCTTTAATTAATTTATTGGTCCAATTAAAGTGACCTCCATTAATTGTGGTCTACTTGACTACAGAGTTGGGGCCAATTCAGCCAATTCATTGAATCAATTTTGTCTAAAAATTTTAATGGTTATGTTAAAATTCTTGGCATAGTGTGTCAACTTCAATGTGGATACACTTATTTATATAAAGTACCCTTAATGTCAAGCTCATAATTAAATGTTGGATTAAGAGAGTATTTATTATATATACACCGGTAATACTCATCCACCCAATGTAGAATGTCTATTGTTGAAAGACTCTTTAGACTAATGGAGCTTCCAAATTTGAATTACACTTAATAATCTATATTTTTATTTTCTCCCAATGAACTCGCAAGTTAAAATAATTGAAATATAAGTTCATTTTCTGATCATTTTCCAATCAAAATAAGGATAAAATTGTCTTTCTTTTTAATTGTATTTTTCATCTATATTTCCATCATTTCCCTCCCTCAATTCTCACAAACGTATTAGAAATTGTTCGGGGACGAAAGTAGGAGAATATCGAATATGACTTAATATATGCTTTTTAACATAAAATGGTACAAAATCAAGTCCTAAAATACACAAAATAACGGAAGTTATCATAAATCGATCAAGTCTCACTTTCCCATTCATTTTTTTAGAAAATATTAACCAAAATATCCTCCATATTGGTGGAAAAGACTTTAGACGCCACTAAAACTCCAAAAAAATCAATATTATTTTTAATTTTTTTTACCAAAATACATGAAACATACGCCAAAACATTCATCATCTCAAATTAAAAGAAAGCTTCAAATTAATTTTCTAAATTCCATTTGATTCAAGGTCAATTTGAAAAAAAAAAAAAAAGAAATTTTCACATGAAATTATATTTCTTGATGTCCCTATTTTTTTTTTTTTTTCAATTCTTAACCAAAATGCATGAATCATATTGCATCAAAACACTTCCCCATATCAAATCAAACGAATGTTACGAAAGTTTCAATTCAATTCTCTGATTTTTATTAGATTCAAACTCGATTTAAGCCAAAACAATGATTTTTTTGAATTTATTAAAGTGGAGCTAATTTATTTATCTTTTAATGCTCCATATGTGAAGAAAGCAAAGAAAAAGACAATTTTACCCTTATTTTGGTTGGAAATGTGATTAACAATTTGGTTAAGGTTGCATAGTGAAAAGTACCCCATGATTTTTAGGTGGAATATCGGAGGGAAAAAAATTTAGATGAAATTATATATATATATATATGTATATATCAGGTTGTTAAACTCTTTAATTTATAATATAAAGACATTCCTTTTTCTCATTTGTTTTCCCCTTTTAAATTTTTTGTTTTAAAATAGATTTATTTAGCCATGTCATAGGTTAAAGTCCAATATTGAACCTGCATGTTGCTTCTGAATTGCAAATAAAAAATTCCAACAACCCTATTCTCATTCAACGAACCAACATTCTTTATCACTATATAGAAACAAACATTTTTACCACACATGCACCTGAAAAACGTTTTTAAGATTTTTTTTTAATTTTTAATATTTTATATTATACACAATTCTTTTTTCACGTTAACACTTTACATACGATTTTTTTTGTCAATTCTCATCTCATATATCTAATCTCTCATCAATATCTTTATATACAAACTCTCTTATCAATTCTCATATCAAACATAAATCTAATCTTTCATAAATATAGACCTTTTTAACAATTAACATCCTACACATCAAACATACACCTTCTTCGCAATTTTCATCCATGTCAATTTTCATCCACATAGATGTTGCACCATGAAAAATATTAAATTAATCAATTAAATGAAATAATAAAAAAATTTAATTAATTAATTTTCAAAAAATCCTAAATCCTAATCAATATTCGAAAAATTCTCAAAATTAATTATAAAAATTAAAATATAAATTAAGCAAGAAAGGGAATAAATTATGATTAGTGGGTATATATGTAAACATTCTTTACTAGTCCCCTCTTGATCTATAAGAGCAGTCCATTGAATTTTCAAACATCTTGTGTAATAGAAGTAGAAATCGAAATCGAGAAAACTAGAAATTTAGGTTCCTTACTTTTCTTTCCTTTTATCTTTTTCTACCGAGGATTCACACCTATCAAGTAATTAATTAATATTCACATAAATATCATTTTGAAGACTATAGAGTTGGTTTGTTTCTATTTCTAGATTTTGTTGTAAATTTTCATTCAAAAACTGGCTAACCAATTCGAGAATATGTTTAGCTGCCTAATTTTATTTTGTTTTGCTGTTTTTTTTTTTAATCTTTCATTGTAACTTTGGGTATATATATATATATATATATTTTTTTTTTTTTTTTTCCCTTTTTTTGTCTTTTTTTGTCTTATACCACTAATTAGAGTAAGGACCAAAAGTCCAAAGACCCGTTCTATGGTTTAATTTACCCAATCATGTAACTACCAAATACTAATTCTTAGAGCCCAAAATTTAGAAGTTCAGTCTTGTCACTTTAAATCATGGGCCCATAGGTTCCTAATTGGACCCAAATGTTGGGGGCCTAACTAAGATTAGCACGCACAACTTTGGAAATGTTTCGACAATTATTATATATTACTTTGATTATTTATTTCAAGAGTGTGTGATGTGCTGTACATGTAATTCGAATCGATTCTGGTCAATTCAGATGTGTGTATTTTTAAATTTTTTTATATTTTATTCCAGGTCAAAATCTTTATGTACAAATTCAGTGACCTTTATGTACAAATTCTGTAACCTTTATGTATAAATTTTGTGACCTTTATATTCAATAACTTAGAAAAAAATAAAAAAATTTAAAAAAATAAAGAATTTTAGCAAAATTTGTACATAAATACCTTTATGTCATATTCATATGACCCTTATATATATTCATGTGACATTTATGTACAAATATTCACACTTTTATATACCTTTATATATTACATAAAGATATGAATATTTGTACATAAATGTCACATGAATATATATATATATAAGAGTCACATAAATTTCACATAAAGGTATTTATGTACAAATTTTGCTGAAATTCTTCCAATTTTTTTTTCCCTAAGTTACAATACATAAAGGTCACAATATTTGTACATAAAGATTAAGATATAAAATTTAAAAAAAAAGAAAAAAAAAAAAGAAAATTCGTGGATCAGGATCGACCTGGATTGCTTGGATCTTAGATTCATGCACCAGGTGCAAAAAAAATTTGTTTTATTTCAAATATTATAGTAGACTGTAATGCTTATCCAAATAAGTAATAGATCATATCATGAATTACATGGACATAAAAAAATTGTAAACAAAAATAAAATATATATTCAAGATATATAATATTACATATGGCAATTTTTATTAATTATAATATTCATCAGATGAAGGAAATCATATATTAGAAACATAACCAAAAAAAAAAGTCTACTATTCATGCCTAAAAAGTAAATAGGCGACTTGACTTACAAAATTGAAAACATAAAATAGAATGCCACCCACACCAGATGAAGCACAGCTGCGTAAAACCATTAGATTACCTGAGGGGGTTAATATTATAGATTTAATTAATAATTGATTGTATTCCAAGAATAATGGAAAGTCAAGGTCTCAATTTATAAATCTAATGAGTGCAGCCAATATTGAATCTAAAACTCAAAGCACATTGATGCAGTATATACATTCATGAAATTTGGCTCATAAGGAAAAAGAAATTTGGCTCATAAGGAAAAATTGCAAATTTGATTATAGTTCATGACACTATAATCAAATTTGCAATTTTCTAGTGTAAATTTCATTTTCAAAATGTCACATAAATTTGGCCTCTAGAATTCAACCTAAACCGATAGATAGGTATATACTTTTAGAATTTTGACATTATAACAGCTTTGATAAAGCATGGACCAGTGGGCAATAATTATTAATCAATAATTGTTGGTGTGAAACGTTGATCATCCAAGAATACTAAAATAATAACTAAAGTTGCACCATAAAAGCCACAAATTATGTGATGTTTTTTGGTAACGCGTGACGCCATAATAATTTTATTTGTTCTCCTTTTTTTAATGCAGTTTTTTAAATCACTAAATTGATATGCTTTTGTTATACTAATTGAGGTTACATCTATATATTTTTCTATATATGATAAATATTTTTTTTTCAAATTTGATTTAATTTGGTTATGAATTATTTCTTTTATTATTGGTTTTGGTAGATATTGACTATATCTCAATATGTGAACGCCATATGTACAACTCATAAGTAATATCAAGAAAGCCAATCTTGCCAATTCTCATCTAGAACCAAATATGTTCCTCAATGTCCATTTATTAACATAAATGCAAGAAAATGACAATAAATCTTTCATTGAATGTGTAATAAAAACTACTACAACCAAGTCCACACATGGATATGACCTTCCCTAGACTAACTTTTCAAGACTTTGAATTTTTCTTGATGATTTACTTCCACGTACATATGAGTTATGGCATATTAAGTCTTGCAAGAGTTGAATATTACAACCATCCTTCTTTCTTTGCTAAATATTTCAAAGTATTCTTAGCTCCTATTAATCCACCACCTCCCCTCCATGTTCTCCAATTTCAACTTTAAGATATCTTGGAAAACATGGCAGGCAATGGAGGAGGCGGAACAAACCGATCTTTGCAAGAAACTCCCACTTGGGCTCTTGCAATGGTCTGTTTTGTATTCATCTTTTTAGGCATTTTTATTGAACATTTAATTCATCTTGCAGGCCATGTAAGTTATTTCTTGCAACAAATATTCATCAATATTTTTTTCTTGATCAGTTTAAACTGAAATAATATTGATCTGTTTTGTAATGAAGTGGCTGAAAAAGCATAAGAAGGTTGCTCTGTATGAAGCAATAGAGAAACTGAAAACAGGTAATTTGATCAGTTTTATTTAATTTCTTTAGGTGATTAAAAATCAGATATATATATTTTTTAAATGTTGATTATTTATTTCATTTTCTTGATTTTGATACAGTGTTGATTCAATTGGGATTTATGTCGCTGATATTAACAGTGACACAACGATGGATATCGAAAATATGCATCCCCAATAAAGCTGCAAATTCCATGCTTCCTTGTCGAAGCCAAACTGAAACTAAGACAACTAATGCTTTAAGCCATTTATGGATCTCATCCACACACAAAACAACATTAATGTCTAATTCACTATTTGAGGATATTAATGTGTCTCATCATCAAAGACTACTAGCTGCTTCTACTTCAAATTCTCTGGATCATTGTGCCTCCAAGGTTTGTACTTAAACATCACACTTAAGTATGATTGCGTTTCTCTTGTTATTATTTCATTCTCTATCATCCCACTTTTTTGTCATGCATTGAAAATGGGACAGATGAAGATGATTTCATCTAGATGTCTTAACAGACTCTATTGTATAAACAGTTGAGATTATCTAGAGTTGTCAGATTAATTAGGGTACGAGGACAATGATTTTATGACTTAAATTATATTGATGTTTTCGGTTATGATTTGTGTGTTTTGATGAGAGTGAATATATATATATGTTGAACAACAGGGAATGACTTCATTAATGTCGCAAGAGGGCATCAATCAGCTCAACATTTTCATATTTGTGTTAGCAGCTATGCAGATTCTCTGTAGCTTAGCCACTATGGGCTTGGGAAGAGCTAAGGTACTACTTTGCTTTCACATTACTCTAGTTTTCCAGACATAATAATAATATTATTATTATAATTATATGCATATGATGCTGACTGATATGACAACCACTAATTACGAAAAAAATTAAAAAGTTTTAATATTGTGGACGGTCAAAGTGCTTGATCGCACCAACGTTTGCTTGACTCCACAAAAAAAAAAACAAAAAAAAATTACAGTTTTACTGCAGTGCATATGAGGCACTTATACCCATATTCAATTTAGATTATAGGTAATTTCTTTAATATTTCACCATTAGAATAAGGAAAAAAGTAATTATTGCCCATACGACAAGGAAAATGTGAGGTGTACTGATGTCTAAGAATGTCAGGTTTATCCGAAAGGTAGGGTTATTTGTGGGTAGGTGGGTAATTAAGTAGGATATCACTCGAAATTTAGGGTAATGGGTAGGGTACGATCCGTACCCATTAAAATACGTTAGGGTAAGGGTAGGATATGAATTTAGCATTTTACCCATTACTCGATCGGATTACCAGTTTTATAACCCTATATATAATATTATGAATTTTATAATTATAAAAGTTTAATATATGTAGTATATATATACATATATATTTATTATTTTTAATTTAATATCAAAAGGACTTGTTATTTCATTTCTAGTTCATGTAATGTAGTACTATTTGATTATTTTATTGTTTTTATCTTTTTTGTTGTGGGAAATATTGAATCAAGTGATCGGTGGTCATATTAATACATTATATCATTGAATGTGGTATATGTTTTTTTTTTTTTTTAAATAATAGGTTTGAGTTTTATATGATTTTTTGTTAACATGTTTAATGATTAGATAATGATTCTTGATAAAATGCATTTTATTCGTTGAAAATGTGTAATTTATTGAGATTGGATAAACCTATCAAATATTATAATTGATAGTGTAATCTTATGTAAATGAGTACCCGTTTACTCGTGGATGCCCATTTAAAGTAGGATATTACTCATACCCTACCCGATATAAATAATAAGACAAGATATGAATAAAATATTTTAGAATAGGGTAGGGTATGTGATAGGCTTGACATACTGTACCCTACCAATTTACATCCCTATTCGTGTCCAAATGCACTGCAAAATCACCCAAAAATTTAATATTGAATTCTAGACATCAAAACGCTTGTTTGTGTGTAGACAAATCGATAAAATTACTCGTAACCTTTTTCATATTTTTTACAATTTTCGGTTATTTGTATTACTTAGTCCCTTCTATATAAATATATATTAATTGTTTTGCCCAAATATTTACAGATGAAGAGGTGGAAAACATGGGAAAAGGAAACTCAAACTATAGAATACATGGCAGAAAATGGTAACATCATATGATAGATTTCTTTCATTCAAAACTTTTTAAATTAAATGGTTTGATCAACGTAGATTAGGTTTATATCAAAATTTAATTAATGCATGAAAAATAAAAATGTGTACATGCAGATCCAGAAAGATTCAGATACACAAGACAAACAACATTTGGGAGGCGACATATAAGCTCTTGTGCTACAAATCCAGCTCATTTGTGGATTGTTCGTACTAATTTGCTTAATTCTCTAACAACTTCTCTTCATTACAGTACTAATTATATATTTTATTCTTATATAAATAATTGTCTTGTCTTTAATTTATTGATAATGTTTTGTGGTTTTTCTGTATCTATAGAAATGTTTTTTTCGACAATTCTTCAACTCTGTGGCCAAAGTCGACTACTTCACTCTACGCCATGGATTTATTTCGGTTAGTTAATTAATATATATATATATATATATATATATATATATATATACACATATGTGTGTGTGTGTGTGTTTAATTAATTATATATGACTTACAAGATAGACATAAATGACATTATTTAAAAAAAAATGAATCAAAACATTATTTATGTACGTATACATAACATGTTCCATAATTCATGTGATTCCCAAATTAACTTGTTTGTAGGCTCATTTATCAACCAATAATTCCTTCAATTTTCGGAGATACATACAAAGATCTTTGGAAGACGATTTCAAAGCTGTCATTGGATTAAGGTTTGTACATTATATATATGCTTTTATAAAATAAGCGCGAGATAAAAATATATATAAGATATCAAGAAATTGGAATTATATTTTTAATGAATTTAATTTGTCTTATTCCATGGATAGCCCAATCATGTGGTTTTTGGTGGTTATATTCTTGCTGGTTGATGTACATGGTAAGTCACAAGTTTGACCATCAATTTATTTCAGTTCCAATTTTTTTGTCTTGATTTGGCATGTATTTATTTAAATACTATAGTCCACAAATCTATAAGTCAATTGTCAAATAGATGTAAGTTTACAATAACTAGATATAATTAATTAATATATGCAATACCAAAATATAGAAAAGATGAGATTATATTAATTTCACCTAATAATCTCTTAATTGCAGGTTGGAATGTCTACCTTTGGGTCTCAATTCTACCACTAATTGTAAGTATTTAGGATCAAATAAAAATGATGATCTTTTAATTAATTACTATTTCATTTATTTTAAAAATGGTATTTATTTTAATTAAAATGATAAAAGTGGTAATGAAATGAATGTAGGTAGTTGTGTTGGTTGGGACAAAATTGGAAGTAATAGTTGCAAGAATGGGAATGCAATTAGCAAATGAAACTGTAATAAAAGGAGCTCCACTTGTGCAACCCAACAACAATCTCTTTTGGTTCAAACGTCCACACCTCATTTTGACTTTGCTTCATTTCACTCTTTTTACGGTATATATATCTATTTTTTTTCTATTTAATTTCTCCTTATTTATATTAATGACAATTTATATACATATGATTATTGTTTTAATGGCAGAATGCATATGAGTTTTCCTTCATCATATGGGTCACGGTACACATTATTTTTCATGTCCTAATTAATTTCCCTATCTCTTATCGATAATGTTTATTGATTATTAATTTAATTCCATCAATATTATTATTACAATATTTTTATTTTTGCAGTGGCAGTTTGGGATCAAATCCTGCTACCATGAACATGTACAGATCATTGTTGTCAGGGTCGTATTAGCGTGAGTATATATCTTTTTTTTTTCTCTTTTAAAAAAGAAAAAAGAAAAATTAGCATGCATGTCACGCCCTTAATTTATCTTAAATGTTCTACGTCATATTTTGTGTTGAATAAATAGGACTGGCCTATTTGTTTATTAATATATGATTAGATTACTGATTGATATATATATATATATATATATATATATATATATTATTTATAACTGCAGGGTTATGGTTCAAGTGCTATGCAGTTACATCACTCTTCCCCTCTATGCCCTTGTTACTCAGGTTTTGCTATTAAGCTTTAACAATGAAAAATATGATTATATATATATATATATATATCAAGAACTATTATAGAAATTGTTCATAAGATCAAAGAGATAGACTCTTATGAGACCGTCTCACGAATTTAATTCTATAAGAAGGGTCACCCACAATCCATAACTCACAAAATAAATTTTAATTTGTGAAACTGAGTATGTATTGTGCATATTATTGGAATTCAATCTAACGGATTGACGGAGTTACATTCGTGAGACGATCATGTAAAAATCTATTTTGATAATACAAGTTTTCTTAAATTCATGAATTACACTGTCAAAAAAACAATTTATGTTTGTCTCTAGTTTACAATAGGTAATATTTATATATATAATTTATAAAATATAAGAGGATTTTTTTTTAATTGGCCTATGTGTGAAATAGAACATGCATATACAGTATATATCCAAACCAAATTAATAGATTAACATCTACAATTAGTTCACATACATAAATTACCAAACTTATAATTTAGAAACTCCTAAATATTGCAACACACATTTCAATATCTTCTATCATGAGATAATGATTAACACTGAAGTTAATTGATGATATATATATATATATATATATATATATACTTAACTTAGATATATAGAAATGATGAATTATTAGTGTATATTGTAGATGGGTTCTGAATACAAGAGTGCAATACTCGAAGAACACACAGTCCATGCAATAAAACAATGGCATGCAAACGTGGTGAAGAAGAAGAAGAAGAAGAAAAATGATGATATGCAGCAGCCTTCTGCAAGTATTCAAATCAACTCTCCTAATTCTCACATCATTGGATCTAATCATCATCAAGAGATAGTTGAAGTTATTGCAGCCTGATTACATCGTGATCACCCCGGTTAAAAATATATTAGTTGAAGACATGATCAGTATGATCAATCATTATTATATATATATATATATATATATATATATATATATATATATATATATATATATAAGGTATATAAGTAAATAGTTAATATTGTAGGATTTTCTTGCATGTATTAAGATTCTTTTAGTGGTTAGGTGTGGGATCAATTGTTATTTTGCATATATATATATATATACAAGAATGTAGTAACAACGTAGAGCTCCTTATTAGGTTTTTCTTTGTTTTTTAATATAAAGTCAAACGACAAACACTATATGTGACAAGCACTATTATTGCCAGTAAATTTTAACGTGGATGATGACTGTTGGTGACTGTTGGCCTTCGAATTTGTGTAAATGTAAATTCTTAATTAAATATCAAAATTAAATTAATTTGGTTTGAATAAATCGAATTGAATAAAGAAATCGAATAAAAGTGTAGAAAATATTGTAGAAAATATTGTGTTTAAATCCTACTCGAATAAATTTAGTCGGTTTATTTTGGTCAATCAATTGTGGCTGGTCAAAATGTTTTTTATATATAAGCTAAGAGAAACTAACTCTCTTAAATGCTAGAATACCATGATTTTCGAACTCTTTGACATCCAATTTTCTATTATTTATAGCTTCAGGGAGAGTACAAGGAGTGGGGTGAATCCCCACTCTCCCACCATTTTTACCTCCACTCAAAGAAATGAGGAGTTGGTTTTCTCCCACTATTTCCTATCCTCTAGGGAGTGAGGAGTTGGTTTTCCCCTCATATCTCCTATTTTCTAGGGAGAATTGTTAGAAAAAAGATGGTCTTTCGGAGCCCTGTCTATCTGTTTTTTTGGTCTTCTTCGCCAAGTTCTGGCCGAGACGGTAATTGTTATTTCGGGTCCGACACTAAGTCTATCTTAGTCTGCTCTCCATGATTACCTGTCGGGTCTTATATCCTAGTCGAGCTCGGATTGGGGGTCCAACATTTCCTTTGAAGTAGATTCTTAATTGTTTGAGCTCTTTTTAGAAGAAATTGGTTTTGTATTCTCTGTTCATTTGAGTTCTCAATGGCTTTAACTATTCCTTAGATGGCTTACGTGAACTGTTGATTCTCTAATCGGCTCGATCATCTCTAGTCGGCCTAATTCTAAATTCATCCTCCGAAGATTTATTTCTGGTCGGCTCGACCACTTCTACTTAGCTCGACCGTCTCTGGTCGGCCTCTTTAGCTGGTTTAGAGCCCGGACAAGTCGAATTTTTCTGATCCGTTTCTTACTCAGAGTTGTGATTGATTCAATTTTTGATTGACCACTTCTAATCCTTCACGTGTCCAATTTTATTCAACTCGAGTTAGGGGTACAACAAATAACATTTACATGAAAATAAACCATATACGGAAATATACATGAATAAGCCTATGCTTTACACGTATAAACTTGAATAAGTTAATTTACACAATTTTTTTATTCTTACACGAATAAATTTTAATAAGTCAATTTACATAAGCGTTGTAAAAAAGTCCTCTTACACTGAGTTTATGAATAAGCCTGTCCTTACAAGTGTCCTTCACTCCTTCCACGAATTTTGTTCATTAAAAATAAAACCTTTACACAAATTAGAATTAGATTTTACACGAAAAATAATAAATAAACATTTAGTAATTTTTGACTTTAAATTTTTTTTTAATCAAATTTTTTGTTTATTAATAAATAAATAACAAAATTTTTATTTATGGTAAAAAAAAAAAAAAATCTCTATATATTGAGGTCATTGAGACCCTTTTTTTATTATTTATATATATATATATATAGTTGGTCTTTTATACACTTGATGTACGATGCACTTGGGTTGAATATGGGTCTAACCAAATCCACTTTTTTATTTTTTGTATAGTGGTCTTTATTTTATATCAATCATACCTTTATATTATATTAATCATACATTTTACCTTATAGTATGTTAGTCATACTTTTATTTTATAATAATCATACATTCATATATAAATATCATAAACTTTATATAATACTTTCTTTAAAAAAAAATCAATTTCGGCACAATTTTGTAAATATATACCTTATATTACGTATACTTTTATATCAATATAGTTATGTCTTTATATAATATATAAGGTACAACTAATGACGAAAATATCAGTTTCGGTGGAAATATCGATCATTTTTTTTTTAATATGAAAATTTTGAAAAAAAATTAGAATATATATCTAGTATATACAAAATATTATAACTAACATTAATACATATATTGAACTTAAAATTTTAAATAAAATGATATATTTACAATAAATATAGAGATAAACTACTATTATATATCATAATCCTTTTATTAAATTTCAAATAAGTAAACTAAATTTAATTAAATTATGAGAGGAACCAAAATGTTAGTGTGTTAATTTATTTCAAAAAATTTAACTAGATTTATATAAAATAATTACTTGCTCAACTCATAAAATGAAAATATAAATATTAAGAGAAAAAGAATTTAATTTTGATAGATATTTTTTAAATAAATATAAAAAATTTATAATAAAAAAGAAAGAAAAAGAATTTCACTTATATCTTCTCAAAATCGGGCGAAACACATGTATTAATCAAATATCTTGATATTGTATATTACTCTTTATAAAATAGATATTTAAAAAATGAAACCATAGAGAATTCAAAAAATTAAAATTAAGACGCTTGTAGCTCCACTAACTAATATCATATATAAAAAAAAAAAGACAAATATCAAATTACTCACAACCTCAGACAATTTATTTACTGCCACTAACTAATAATAAAAAATTAGTTAGTTTTTATGCAAATTAGTCAACTAATAATAAAAAATTTCTTTACTTGAGACAAATTACTTAAGTGCGTTGTCCGCGTCTATTATCAAAGACATATATAATTAAAATATCGCGATATATTAGTAATATATCACAGTTTTATGCATATTCTTACCGAAACGATATATTATCGATATTTTATAATGTATTGTCGATATATCGTGATATTTTGATCGAAAATAATGCAGTGTAATATTATTTTGATGTATTAATTTTCACGATATTTTCATCTATGGATATAATTTATATAATTAAAAGATACAACTAACATAATTAAAATGTATGATTGATATAATTAAAAAGTATGAAATATTAATATATATATATATCTATATATATTTAAAAAAATGTTAAGATACATATAACATTATTAAAGATGTAAGTAACATATCTAAAAATGTATGATTAACACTATTAAAATATATGACTGACATAATATAAAAATACGACACTTGCAAACAATTTGAGCGGGGTTTATGCACGGACCTAGCAGAATATGGTGACATAATATAAGAATATGACACTTGCAAACAGTTTGAGCTGCACGGACCTAGCAGATATGGTGGCGCATGCTGTACGTATACCTAAAAAGATATGCCCGATACTAACAAAATATATAATAATATAACATAAATGTATAATATTTAAAAGTAGTTTGGGCTAGTTTGTGCACGGACCTAACTCGAGTGAGATTCAAACTTTGGGTGAATATTAAGTTTGGGTGAATATTAAGATAATAATAAGATAAATTGATAGAGTTTGTATGGATCTAATAAAAAGTAAAATAATCATAAAAGATTTCCTAAATAATAAATGGCATGCTATACGGCTATACCTAAAAAAAACTCAAAACATCCTGCTTGTCACAACTCGAGAAAACCAATCTTAGTTTTATATAGGATTTTTATCATTTTAGGGTCAGAAAGATGGTAAACTAATGTTTCAACAAGAAGTTTTAAAAGATATAAACTAATGTTTCACGATCTAAAAGATGAACCTATCATTTAAAGACACATAAAATAAAATTTTGTTTTACGCCTACTTATTTAAAAACTTTTAATACAATAATTTAAATTATGATTGATTTAAAAAAACTGTAAATTTAATGTATCAATCATGACTCAAATTTTGTCCATCTTTAAGTAATGATTTTGTATTTCAAATACTGAATTGATAGTTTTTATCATTTAGATCACAATTTGATAAATTACTAGTCCTAAATTGATAGATTAATGTTTCACTTCTCTTAAATGATGAGAAACTTTAGCTTTGAAGCAAAGTACAGCAATTATTGAAAGATGATTGCTCCAAAATCCAAATGCTAAAATCTGTAACCACACTTCTCTTGAAAGGCCCCAAATTGTATACAAGTAAAGATGAAAGAGAAACATAACCGTCACCATTGTAAATAAATAATCCCACGATATCCTCACCTTGCTCGCGCACAACAGCTACACGACAGGCGTCGCTGAAGCTGAGAAGTCGACGGCGGCGGCTGTGGTGACACCGACAACGACAAATGCCACGTGTCGAATGAGGTGGCCTGTCCTTCCGGCGTACAATAGCTATCTCACAGTTTCGGATAGTACTATTTAAGCAATGGTGGAAGAAAGCTAGAGCCAAGAAGTGATTAATTTTCAGCTTATAGACGCACAATTGGAAACTTACTGAGAGAAAAATGAGAGCCGCGGTGGCGGCGGTGGTGTTTGATTTGTTATTGCTCTTTGCCGCGACGACGCCGTTTTGTTTTGGCGCCAATGTGACGTATGATTACCGCGGGCTGGTCATCGGCGGCAAGAGACGTGTGCTGATTTCCGGCTCCATTCATTACATGCGCAGTACTCCTGAAGTCGGTATTTCTGAATTTCCATTCAGACACACGATTTCAGAAACAAAATACTAGCATTAACACTGGGTGATTTTCTCTGTGTGTGTGTGTGTGTGAATTTGAATGCAGATGTGGCCAGATTTGATGAAAAAATCGAAAGACGGAGGATTGGATGTGATTCAAACTTTTGTTTTCTGGAATTTGCACGAACCAGTTCGTGGCCAGGTGAAATTCTAATTATTTTTTCCTTTGTATTTTTTCTATCTGTTTTCTTTCTATAGACTATTCTTTACTTCAATGATTGGCTTTGTTTTTCTTGAGGAAAGAGAATGAATTTGCTTTTGCTTTTCCAGTTTCAGTAACTTTTTGAATTATTGAAGTTAAATTTTGTTCTGTATGTGCAACATGTCTATGGAAATAAATAAGAAGATTAAAGACAAGTAAAAATGCTGATTCATGGATAATTTTGCAGTATGATTTTGAAGGAAGAAAAGATTTAGTGAAATTTGTGAAATTGGCTGGGGAAGCAGGGCTCTTGGTTCATCTCCGAATCGGCCCTTACGCCTGTGCTGAGTGGAACTATGGGTAAAGCATTTTTTTTTTCCTTTTGTTGAGAATTTTCTGAATCGTGCTTAATATAGCATCAATATTGCTGTTTCTGTTTGTTTTTACCTTTTGTGCTAGTATTTTTCTTGCACCCCCATAAAAGGTAATTTGTGGCTAACATGAGTGACTACTAAAAAATTGAAACAGTGGATTCCCTCTTTGGTTGCATTTCATACCAGGAATTGTTTTTCGAACCGATAATGAGCCGTTTAAGGTTACTGCTCTTGCTCTTTCCACTTTTGTGCTTTATTTTAGGCATTGATGAGATAAATTTAGTAATTTAAGGATTTTGAGTTTTAGGCTGAAATGAAGCGATTTACAGCCAAGATTGTGGACTTGATGAAGCAAGAAAATCTGTATGCATCCCAAGGTGGACCTATTATATTGTCTCAGGTATGACTTGCTCAAAGTGGTAGATTTTCTAGATCAGCAAAAGATAAATTTATATATCAAAGTGTTACTCTTTTGATATATTAATTATGAAAGAGTTCTTTGTTTTTATGTTTAAAAAAACTCCAGATTGAAAATGAGTATGGAGATATTGATTCACCATATGGTGAAAGTGCCAAAACTTACATAAGTTGGGCTGCATCAATGGCTGTATCATTGGATACAGGGGTGCCCTGGGTGATGTGTCAACAAAGTGATGCTCCGAATCCTATCGTGAGTTCTGTCCTGACTTTCTGGTTATCCATTGCGAAATATATTGAATGATTAGCCAGCTTTTGGTAGAAGAATTGGAGGTTGACCAAAACCTATGTACTTATGTTTGTTGCTATATATATTCAGATCAACACATGTAATGGATTTTACTGTGACCAATTTAGTCCAAACTCCAATAACAAGCCAAAAATGTGGACAGAAAACTGGAGTGGATGGTAGGTTATCTAGCTTTCTTACCTGGTTTCACGTACATAGTTGTTTTTTGCCTAGAGAATCTAATGCCAAACTGCTTCGACCTGTGATGTTAAAAAAAATATCAGGTTCTCTTCATTTGGCGACCCTTTGCCTCACAGAACTGTCGAAGATATTGCTTTCTCAACAGCACGTTTTTACCAGCTTGGTGGAGCTTTCCAAAACTACTACATGGTACTTATTATGGTCATTTGCAGTCTATTACAATTTATGAAGCTAGGTCCTCAATAACCTCTTATGCGAACTTCATTGCAATGTAACAGTATCATGGTGGGACTAACTTTGGTCGCACTTCTGGGGGACCTTTCATTACAACAAGCTATGATTATGATGCTCCAATTGACGAGTATGGTAAGCTATCTCTCTGTTAGTTATTGGTTCTTACACTGCCATTTTTGTACTTCTATTAATTACATATATGGCAGTTAAGAAAATCAGAGTAGTTAGGCAGTCAGACTAAGTTGAAAATATGAGATGCATCACATGCATAATTTTGAAAATTTTGCGTTACCAACTGACAAATCACAAAAGAAGTTATGACTACAATTTCATTATGATAATTTCTCATTTAGATATGTGTGTGTTATAGGCCTTCTAAGGCAGCCAAAGTGGGGTCACTTGAAAGATGTCCACAACGCTATAAAGCTTTGTGAAGAGGCAATGGTGGCAGCTGATCCAAAAACTACTTCTCTTGGTTCCAATTTGGAGGTATAAGGGCATGCCCTTACCATTTCCAATTTCATTTGATTTACATAGTTTCCTCTCTATTTGACGGCACAGAGAGAGAGAGAGAGAGAGAGAGAGAACTCTGATGCATCAAGTAATGATCCCTTCTTCTGTTACAGGCCACTGTTTATAAAACTCAATCAGGGCTATGCGCTGCTTTTCTTGCAAATGTGGGCAACCAATCTGATGTGACTGTAAACTTCAACGGCAATTCCCATCACTTGCCTGCTTGGTCTGTTAGCATATTACCCGACTGCAAGACTGTAGCATTCAATACCGCGAAAGTATGCCTCATTATCTTTTATTCTTTATTTTGTCTTAACATCAATACTACCAAAAAATTACACACATAATCCAATTGACCTTTACCCCCAGTCAAAAGTTTCGGATCAGGTGTCCAAGTATTAATGGTGTTAATCATATGTATAATCCAAGCAAGCAAAAAAAATTATTAGTACTTGAGTCAACATAGTAGAATATGACTGTTATCAAAGTTATTATTGAATTCTTGGAGCATGAGCGAAAATATTAGCACTTCTACTTGCAAATGACAGATTAGCTCTGTGGCCACCATCTCAAAGTTTCTTCATCAACCTTCGGAAGACAATATTACTCCTATGGATTCACCCTTCTCAGGGTGGAGTTGGATCAATGAGCCTGTAGGCATAGCTAGTGATAGTGCATTCACAAAACTAGGTTTGCAGGAACAAATAAATACCACTGCTGATCAGAGTGACTATTTGTGGTATTCTCTGAGGTATAAAATCTTCCATAGCTGTTTATTTTGATGTGACATCAGCTTTAATATGTCCTGATTGATTCAGCATTGAAACAAAAGGGGATGAGCCTTTTCTGAAAGATGGATCTCATACAGTCCTTCATGTGGACTCTAAAGGTCATGGGCTTTATGCTTTTATCAATGGAGAACTTGCAGGTGATATGAGTTAGGTGCTTCTTATATAAACTGTGTTGTAGATATTTTGTCTGTAAAACAACTTGCACGATCACCTGTTTTACCAAATTCTTCTTATGTGCATTTGGTTTCACAGCCACTTGCTCTGCCTTTATGCCTTTTAGTATGACATAAAGATGCAATCATTTGGCAATCTAAGAGTTCTATATAATATATATGGTTCAGAACATGAAGCAGAGAAATATTTAGCATGACTCACTTCCACAGGAAATTTACTTCTCTATTGGACTTCCAAATCAGTTTCCCGGAACAACATAAGTATGAATGCAATCAGAAATAACTATATCAATCAAGGCTTTGACACATATACAAGTGGAGGATAATATCAATAGCAATAGTTTTTATTTCCTTCTTCTCATTGACTAATACACAGGGAGCGTGAAAGGAAGCTACAGCAATCCCTCGGTGTCACTAGATGTTCCCGTCAGCCTCGTATCTGGACAAAACAAAATTGATCTCTTGAGTTTGACAGTGGGATTACAGGTGCAACTATGACCTTCTGAGAACCCTTTCATTGTGTTTCTGTCATAAGTTTTTTTAATATAGAGCTCTTGCAACTCAGAATTATGGAGCATACTACGACATAAAAGGTGCAGGAGTCACTGGTCCAGTGCAATTGAAAGATTTACAAAATGGATCCACTATTGATCTATCCTCTAAGCTGTGGACATATCAGGTACTTGATGCACAATTTCCTCACATTTTCTGGAAGAATGAAGAACTTTCCAGATCCATATACAATCATGTTTCTTTGTTATATCAAATATCTGTCCTACACTTTTTTTTTTCTTTTTTCTCCTGATTTTGGAAACTCCTATATCAGATCGGTTTGCAAGGAGAAGAGTTAGCCCTGCATACAAGAAGTTCCTCTCGTTGGGTATCACAGCCTACATTGCCTAAGAATCAACCTTTGGTGTGGTACAAGGTAAAAACAAACTGCTCGTTTTGTTTATGATTTACTGTTTAAACATGAAAGAGTCATCAATTAATTCTTGCATGTGACTAAGTCGATTATGTCAATAAGCAATGTTACCAAGCAGCTGCTTGTTGCCCTTAGACAACAGAGTCATATACGATTACGAAAACTCTCTCTGTTCTCCTAGTTTACCATTCAGGGAATGGAGTTTAGACCAGTCATTACATACTATGACAGTAAAAAGAACACGTCTTCTTTATGTTGTAGACAATTTTTGATGCTCCCACTGGAAGCAACCCTGTTGCATTAGACTTCAAAGGCATGGGGAAGGGTCAGGCATGGATAAACGGACAGAGCATAGGCCGCTATTGGCCAAGTTATATTGCTCCAAACAACGGCTGCACTGACTCTTGCAATTACAGAGGATCTTTTCACCCAAGCAGTTGCATGAAGAATTGTGGAAAGCCAACCCAGCAATTGTAAGCACTCTCAATGAACTTCTTACACGACTCATTTTTTCATCAACAAGCACTTATCAGTGTATTAACTTGTACGTAGCTATCACGTTCCCCGTTCATGGCTACAATCAAGCTCAAATATCCTAGTGTTGTTCGAGGAAATGGGGGGTGATCCAACACAAATATCTCTCACTACAAGAGAGACAGAAAGCATATGCTCTTATATTTCAGAAACTCACCCAATTCCACTTGATCTGTGGACGACTTTAGAAGAAGAAACAAGAAAAGGAATGGCACCAACTTTATCACTCGACTGCCCTTTCCCCGATCAGGTCATATCTAAAATCAAATTCGCGAGTTTTGGAACTCCTAATGGGGCATGCGGAAGTTTTAGCCATGGCCAATGCAGCAGCAAGAAGGCTCTTGAAATCGTACAGAAGGTATTATTACTCATTGATTCCGTTGACAGTAGTTGTTCATGATTGTTCAATTTCAACATTTTCGATTCCTTGTTTATTACGCACTGTTTTTCTACAGGCGTGCGTAGGAACAAGAAGCTGCAGAATTGGAGTCTCAGCCACTACATTTGGCAATCCATGCACTGGAATTTCTAAAAGCTTAGCTGTTGAAGCTTCGTGTACATGGTTAGAAACATACAGTGTGCGTTCTTTGTGAAGATCCCTTATGTTATATATAACATAAATAAACACCCTTTTATTTAAAGGATAGGATAATAATGGTCTAACCAAATCTTGAGTTGCAACAAATTCATCTCTTCTGAATATAGCTCAATCTCAATCAACGTGCACCATCTTTAGTTTAAGGTATCTTCCAAAATATTGGATTGTTTAAGATATATATAATCGTGTTCCGCAATGTTAGGAAGAATTATTTTTCCAAATGGTGCTGTATTTTGATTAAAGGATAAATTTCATAACAAGACTCAATTTATAAATTAGTTCTCAATTCTAGATTCGAGTTTTAAAATTTCTCAATAAGGGGCTCAATTTAACATTTTTTCTCAATTTAAGGCTTGAAATTTAGATTGAGTTCTCAATTCAAGACAAAATTTCATTTTCTTTTTTATTATATTTATAAATTTATGTATACTTCAATATGTATTCATATTTTGGATAAATTAAGTCAAGTTAGTACACTTTAAGAACAAATTTCATCCGACTTATCTTAATTTATACGAAAAAAAGAAAGAAAAAAATATAATTAATTTAATTCATAAAATCTAATTAAATATTAAAATTGATTTTCTATACTTTTATTTATAAAATTAAGAAAATAAAAGAATCTTTATTTTTTTAATTGCGTTTATTATATATATATATATATAAATTAATACAAGTCGGATGAAGATCGTTCCAAAATTGTACGAGTTTGTCTTAATTTATCTAAATTATAAATACATATTAAAATATAAATAAATTATAAATTTAATAAAAAAGAAAAAAAATGAAATTTTATCTTGAATTAGGAACTCAATCTAAATTTCAAGTCTTAAATTGAGAAAAAATATTAAATTGAGCTCCTTATTAAAAAATTTGAAAGCCAAATCCAAAATTGAAAATTAATTTATAAATTAAGTTTTATTATAGAATTTATCCTTGATTAAATTGTCTATACGGGCTTAATCGTTGCAATCATAACAGACGTGCTTTGCAAGTTTGCAACATAACAAAATTGAAAAAATAATTAATGTAATAAATGAAAAATGAATGGCTTAGTAAATACATCTGTTATATTAATAGAATTTATAATAAGATGTTCTAATTTGATGAAGATTTGAAATCTTGATAGAATTAAAATCCTAATTGAGCAAAGAAAATAATAGAATTGAGTCTATAAATAAAACCACATTTTCTTCCCCATCTAACAGATGAATAAAAATATTATAAAATTAAAATGTAAAATTGCAAAAATTAAAATTTATGATCAAACTAAATATATATATATATATATATATATATTTTACTTTTGCATGGAATGAAAATTTTAATAAATAACGTGTGGATGTAACATGTAATCTTTAATAAATAATCTATTAATGATTAGAATTTAATGTTTTTTAGTTATAATCTATAATGATTAAATATATTATTTAAAAGATATAATTATAAAAAGCTAATGTGCATATAAATTTAATTGTTGATTTAAACCATAAACAAAAAAGGATAAAGAAAAGACAAAAAGCGGTAGAAAACATCCGAACGGATGAGTATCAAGCCAAAGTGGAAACAAAATCCCTTCTCTCAATCTTTCATCAATCTCGCATAATTTCTCTAGAATGGCCGTTAAACTGAAATTTTAGTTAAATTTCAGTCATTTTTGCTTTATTCTCTTTATATTTTGGATCTTTTTTTTATTTGGTTCTTAGTTTTGAATTGGTTGCATAAGAATCAGATCGTTGCTTGATCTCTGAGCCAGGTCTAATTGTTTTTATTGTTGAAATTCATCACAAGGTGGGTAAGAAACTCGATTCTTTTATACTTTTCAGCTTATTAGCTTCTTCAGCTAACTGATTATGTTGAGATTTCATTTTTCATATACAGTTTTAAAAAAAAAAAATTATTTGATGATGTCAATTTCTACGTGTGCTGGATGCAACTCCTTTTGTCTTTTTTCCTGATATCAGACCACTATTTTAATGAATTAACCTGCGTCAGAAAACTTATATTTTTGAATTATTTAACCCCAATTTACATTTTGATATCTAGGACTCATCTACATTATTTGTTTTATGTTTTGTTACCTTGTGTGTTGAAAGGTCAAAGATGTGGTTGGCTTACTGAGGCAAGCAATTGAGGCTGATTACTTCTCTGCCTGAAACTATAGAAACAATTGAACTGAAGCCTCAGCTATGTTGGCCTTGAATCGCATCTGTATCAGTTTCATCAATTGTTTGTTTCATTTTGCTGAATGGCATCCTCTGGAATAACATTGCTGATTGGGCGCCTAAGCCCACTTCACGAATTTCTTTAGAGAAGGTGAAAGTTCTATCATTTACTTTACTTATTAATGCCATGAAATTGGCCCTGGAATTGAATTGGATTGATATTTGTGATTGATGGTTTCTGATATTTAAGTAAGTTACATTTCCTATTTCTGAGTTGCAGTCCTGTGCTGATATGTATTTGTATGTGTTTAAAATCACTGGATGAACCAATTGTTTTAATATAGAGGGTTTGTGTTCTTGTTTTTACAGATTTTGTGATCAATTTTATTATATTCCCGTGTAAATTCCTGGGTTAGTGTTTTGGTATTACAATGTTTTTCAAGAGGAATTCGATTGAGAAAGTGGCAGAGATGGGCTGCTGTGGGTGTTTTGGTTTCTCAAGTGTGAAAAACCCCAAAAAGGTAATCAGACCTAGTAGTGCAACAAGCAATAACACTTATCGGGAGTTCTTGTTGAATAATAATGTGGAAAATGAGCAGGATGGTAGATTTCATAACGATGATATGACTGGTACTGAGTATGGGGATGACTTTGAGTTCCGGAGCCCTACAAGACGATCTGACGAGATTCTCATGTACCGGATGCAGCATTGGTTGATATGCAGGGAGTTCCCTGTTAAGGAAACTCACAGTTTCCTTCGTTCTGAGGTAAGTTGCCTAATCAACGTGTTTTCACTTTCATCACAAATCACAAGTACTGGCAAATGTGATGGGTTTTGGTTAATTTGGATGTAATTGGTATTTAATAAATGGTACCTTATGCTATTGCCTATTTCAATTGGCGCCCCGCCCACCACCCCCCCCCCCCCCCCAAAAAAAGCACAGATTTTCTCTATTGAAATAATGGTAAAGGAACATTGAAATGTTGATCAAAATAGGTCATAATCCTGTGTGTTGTCATGGAGTAGTGCTATGCAACAGAAATTCCATAACTGATGTTAACTTATGCTCAATGATGCAATATTCTTAAGTTCAATACAATGGATGTTGCAAACATGTGCTATAATAACTTAGAGACCTGATTGCAAGTGGATTGCTAGGATAGAAATGCCCGCAGTATACAGTGGGGTACTGAATCTATACCTGTATCTATATGATGTGATTTTATTTCAATGAAAGAGAATCTACTATAATGCATGGAGTGGTTTGGCATTCATTGTTATCATTGATGTAGAGTTGCTTGTATTTATTAACTGGTGTGCTTCCAGGATGAAAATGGAAACAAGACCATTAATGAATATGTCCGAGTGAGGAAGATTGGCGCTGGTAGCTATGCAAAAGTGGTGAGCATATTGTTCTAAATATTCTGCCTTCTGAATTTGCAATATTCTATTTAACATATAATCTTGTGGCCCTTCGAAATTTGTAGGTTCTCTACCGAAGCCGCTTGGATGGAGCATATTATGCAATAAAGGTATTGTCTTCTGTCAATTGTCATGCTACTCAAGTATTTTGGAATTTTTGTCCATGATCAACAAGTTTCTTCCACAATATCCTTGGAATTATATTCTTGCATAGGAAAATTTTCCTGACTGGGAAATGGCTTACATTTTTTTACATATAAAAGAACCAAGAGGCAGTTCTATGATAAGAATTTTTGTGCTCTACTGCTACATAGACCTTTCCTTTTGCTGTACCTACAGCCAGAGAATTTCTTCCCTAGCAAACCATTTGAGACATAGAGGTTTTGGTTCAGGGTTGACATTATAATTTACCGAACACAATTGCACTAGTGGTGATAAGAGTTTGTGAACCCGCTACAGAAGAGCAAGGCTTGTTTGAAGTAGTACATGAATACATAATGGAAAACATCTGATAAAATAAAAGATTTCATTCTTGATAGCTTTCCACAATAACTATCTATCCTATATTTTGAACACAGGCTTTTCACAGGTCTCATTTATTGAAGCTAAGAGTCACACCTTCAGAAACTGCAATGACTGATGTTCTTCGTGAGGTACTCGATACTTTATTGTTATAAATTACTATCATTTAGAGGTCGCAAGCCGGTTGCATAGATTGTACTTAGGTTCTGCCATTGTCCTATTGGACATTGAATATAGGGACCAAGCCAGTTCATTGCATGATTCATTCTCAATAATTATATATTATTAGGAACAACAATAATGCTGATAGATAAAATAAGCTCATATTTTAACTTTGTTCCTAGTTATTTGTAATTTACTTTATTAGGTATGTTGCTTGCATAGTTGTCAGGGCCTCTACAAGCAGGAGGTGGGCGCTGTTCGTGGGAGGCACACCTTTCAGTGCCTCCCGAGTCTCTGCGTACCTCTTGTTAACAGGCCACCCTCCAACCCAAACACGTCTCCAAGATCTCTTTTTAAGGATTTTAAACATGTTTTTTTCTCGAGGAAAAACATAAGAATGCTTTGAACCTTTTTTTCTTGACATTTGATATGGTTCCAAAAAATTTAATGCATCTTTTTTTTGCAAAGTATGCACACATTCCATCTTTTTTTTTTTTTTTTTTTTGCGCGTCATGTTAAAGAGGCTAACGCCTCAGTCACCAGGATAACCTTTGCGCCTCTAACAACTATGGTCACATGGCATTTACTTGGGCTCTCTCTATGAAACCTTTGATCTTGTTTCTCTCCCTATCTATACTTTTGAATTGCCTTATTGGCTCTCTATATGCAGAATGTACTCCAGCCTCTTGTAAACCTTATATTATATTGATCGTACAGCTTATTTTCCTGTTTCATAATATTGATTAATCTCTTAATAGTATAAATGAGTTTATCTTTTTATGTTTTCAGATTTTAATCATGAAAGTATTGAGTCATCCTAATATAGTCAATCTTGTCGAGGTTATTGATGACCCAATGGCGGATCACTTGTACATGGGTATTCTTATGATTTCCCCTTATGCCATATCACTTGGCCAATTTATTTTCTGTTAATTTGACCATGGTTCTACTTTTCTGCAGTTCTTGAATATGTGGAAGGCAAATGGGTCTGTGAGGATTCTGGTCTGCCAGGTGGTCTTGGAGAAGAAACCGCTCGGAAGTACTTGCGGGATGTAGTTTGTGGTTTGATGTATCTTCATGCTCATGTATGAACTGAGTTTCGTCAAGCAATTTCTTTTAGTTAGTTTCATATTACAGTCATTCTTAATTGGTTATATGGTTATGTTGTTCATCTTCAACTTTATTTAATATGCAACCATGTGAATCAACTCATTTATCTATAGTTGTATATTAGACAAGTTCCTTAACAATTGTATGCACTGTTGATCTAAAAAAATGTCTTCAAAATTTCTTGTGTTTAACCTCTTTGCCTGATTGCACGCTTTTCCCATGGTTGCTGTATAAATTTGTAGATCCTTATGGTCAAACATGATATGACAGTTATCTCAGTCTAAATCTGCTTGTGGATATTCAATCACATCATAAATTTACAGACCTCAAATTCACTTACCTATTTATTTGTGCATCCCATCTGAAAAGGTTCACTTTACCTATATATCCGTTTGTCTAAAGAAGTAGCCAGCTTCTTTATAAAGAGTCATTACATCCGAATTTCTAATGATTTTAAAGATGATAGCACTCTGGATCAATATCATAGGTTTTCTAAGAATTTCAGTTCAATCTACCATTAATTTTTTAAATTGAGAGACCTTACGTTACATTTTCTTTCTCCGCATTTTAAGTAGCATAGTTATCGCAGCTCCAACATATGCTGAGTTGTTCTCCCACTTCCTCACGTAATTGATATTCTGTACTTGATAGCTGAATCTAATATTCTTTGCTTTAAATTTTGTATGTGGATCCCCATGCATGCAACCTATTTGTTCCTTTCGGTACTTAGATGAAAATTAGAAATGGATTTTCGTAATGGAAGATCAACCATTCTTCTCATGCTTGCTCTTTCATTTCTAACATAGTATCTGCAATTTTGCAGAACGTAGTGCATGGAGATATTAAACCTGATAATTTATTAGTTACTAGTTCTGGCACGGTCAAGATAGGCGACTTCAGCGTTAGCCAGGTTTTTGAGGTAAGTGATTATTCCTTGTAAATATGTCTCGATTTCAGCACTCTATGCACGTGTGCCTGTAGAGTTGGGAGAGCTTTGGGAGATATTGCTTCTGTTGAATTTATGTGCTTAGACAGTGGGATAGAATAGACTTCCGAGACCATTGCCAATATATTTTAGGAAATGAATAGTTGCCACTAAAGTATGATGCTAGTGCTAGTGCATTATCAAGTGGAATTAGTAACAGGCATAGCATAGTAGTCTGTGTCTGTTAACTGGGTTGTATACTTGTATGTTGTCAGTTGCACATATCAGTTTTATCGGTGGAAAATTTGAAGTTTTGAGGATCAAAACAAGATTTTGCAGAAAGAAATGATGATTGTACCTTTCCCGTTGCCTGAATTTTGGAAATTCTTTTGATTGTCATGCACAGGAACAAGAATGTTCTCCTCCTCCTATTTTTTTTTACATACTAATGCTTGAAACATCCAATAATATCACAACAAGGTTAGTATCACAGAGAACCTTGCCCAGATTCTAACATTGGTCTTTCATCATTCAGAAATGGATTTTTACCTGAAGCAGTGGATACAACTCTTTTTAAGCTCATATTCCAATAGAGGAAAACAGTTATGAAGCTTAATCTTAAGATTTATTTTATTTTTCTTACAAACCTCTTGATTCTGGGTCTATTCAGCAACAAATGGGACTGAAATGTTAAGTTTCAGCCACTCTGGTTAGAAAACATTGTTGCATTTAAATCTACTTTTAGAAATTCTATGTGATTGCAAATATTAATTTGGTAGCCTTTGGTTCTCGTCATTTCAAATAGGATACTAAGAAGTAATTCATTTTTGCTTTTTTCTTGACTTGGTGCATCTTAAACTGTTAAAAAGGTCTGTCATGTTAGGATGCTTCACTCATTTGATGTTCAATACTGTACTTTGCCTATCAGGTTTAAATATGACTTCTTTCCTTTCTCTTTCAAATATATACTTAATCTTTGGTTTTGGAACTAAGAAACTGGCTTGCTGTCTTCTTGTTACTTAAAGTATCGCTGTTAATTGCTTTTCATTTTGCAACTTAACCCATTAGATAACAAATCTCAGAAGTAGTTGTGATTACAACCTTAAGTTTTCTATCCAATCAAAATAATAATCTTATGAATATAAACTGCTTAACCATCATAATATTTTCAGTAATTAGTTTGAACTGTGCCCATCCTGTGTGTAACCACTTGATGATGAGTAGTTAGTGAGTTTTATGCCAACCCCATCGTGGGAGGTCTCTAATCTAAATGAGGTTTGGCTCATTCAGCTCTCTTCTGTGTTGTGGTTGCTAAGTTTGTATGGCTCCTTCGGAAATTGCTTTTGTTACATACTTGTATCTTTGCTGACAAGAATCAGTACTAACTTTATTTATTATTATTATTATTCTTTTTTTAAAGGATGGCCATGATGAGCTTCGACGTTCTCCAGGAACTCCTGTATTTACTGCCCCTGAGTGCTGTTTGGGTGTGCTTTCTCTCATCATGATGGTGTAGCATAAACCCAGTATCTTCTGCCATCTAAATTATAATTATCTTATCATGGACTCTGTTGTGTATAGGTCTAACCTATCATGGAAAAGCTTCCGACACTTGGGCAGTTGGCATTACTTTGTATCGTATGGTTCTTGGGAAATACCCATTTATAGGGGAGACACTTCAGGATACGTACGATCAGGTATGAACATATAAACTCTAGCACTTTCCTGAAAACAGTGTTCATCTATACATACATATGTATCTGATATAGTGGTGTGGATATCTTTGAACGTCTTTACTCTTAATTCTGACGAGGGTTGTCTAATACAAATGATCACTCCCTCAGATTTTAAAAAACCTGCTGTTACTCCCCAATGAGATGAACCCTCTCTTGAAGAACCTACTCGAGGGCCTTCTCTGCAAAGGTTAATCTTTGATATGATTCTGTTTCTCTATTTTCCAAGACAGTTCAAGCCCAATATTCCCTCTGTTCTCTGCAAAGGTTAATCTTTGATATTATTCTTTATTGTTCAGATCCACAACGAAGAATGACTCTAGAGAATGTTGCACGGCATCCTTGGGTTATTGGAGAAGAAGGGCCAATCCCCCAGTACTTGTGCTGGTGTAAGCGCAACAAACTGCAGAAAGGAGCATCTGATGGAATCAGAACTGATACTCCATAAGCAACCATCTTTGAAAAGTTTATTGTGCTGGCTTTACTTTGTTGGGCTTGTTTGTGTATAGAGGTGGCTTAGACTATGCTATATGTAAACTGATCACATACGGTTATACAATAGGATCCGGCAGAATTCATACAAGGACGAACAAGCTGAATGTGTTATTAAGACTCGTATATAGGTTGCATTCTGCTTGATACAAGTCATAGTTGAGGCTTTTGTTTTCTCCATTTGTGTTAAAGAGTGGGTTTTCATTGATTTCTCTTGCCCATATTGTTGGTTTTGCTGAATTATGGGGCCACTTGACATTCTGGTGAATAACTAATACACAATTTATTGCACATACATGTGTGTATCTATTCAGAATTTATATGCTTTTAGAAATACTGTCAGTCTTTTTCTGTCTCGTTTACATCAGACCCGACCACACAGTTGATAAGATATTGACTGCACAACTGTATCTGTCTAGTTTGTTAGCTGCTGCTGTTATTGTTTTCTTTTTCTTTAAAAAAAAAAAAAACTTTTACCGTATCTTTCAAGGTGGATTGGTAGACAATGAATTACAAGATTACTGCACAACTGTATCTTTCAAGTTTGCTGTCGTTTGATGTTGCGACTTAATCTTAGTTTAATATTGTTGAGCATCTTGCTACAAGGACAGCTATCTTGTACTAGATGTTTCTTGTCAGAAACTGACACGTTTTCTCATGAATTTTTCAGTTACCATTAAAGTAGGAAGGTGAATTTCCATCAAGAAGCATCAACAAGCTTCACGATTCATTTACTCGTGACGATTAGAGATTTAATGGTACTATGTTTCTTTGGGGATTGTCTCAAATTTAACATTTCATGTTTCATTATATCACAATCCCATTTCATATTCTCAAAGAAAGTTTTATTGGATGAGGGCTGGTTTGAGGAAAAGGAGACATCGTTGCAGGATCCTTTATTGTACTCAACATGCAATGTGGGTTGAATTTAAACACAAATAAACTGCATCTTTTGCTTCTTGATGGGCAATTATATTGATTCCACCATACAACACCTGATGCAATAGACTGGATTGTCAATTCATAATCCAATCCATCTTTTGAGAACTCAAATTATCTGGGTGGACAATGGCCCATGATTAAGTCCTCAAACAAGAACGCAAAGCTAATCAGCAATATAAATGTATGCAAACCACAAAGCAATAGTCTCATTCAACAAAGTTCAAACTGTTGTTATAGCAAGATAGATTTCCTCCACAACCCAGACAAGGAAATTACAGAAACACTTAAAAACAGTAACTTCAAAAGGGAGATAGGTAGATTACATGCTCAATCGACCTCCTCTCCTTGTAGTTATTCATCAACATAACACACGATACACATATTAAGATACCAACATAACACAGTACACATGTTATTAAGATACCAACCTCGGACACTCAATCTCCAAGCCACTGATGAACATAGATACCGCTCTTCCTCAGGCTTCTGAAGAGGTTCATGCAGTTACCACACACTGTCGTTTTGCAATCTGCAGCATCTGAACAGCGGAGGAAGAGTTCGTCTACATGACATATTGCTCCACTTTTAAACAATTCAACCAGAATGTTTAGCTCCACTGACTTTGCATTCATCATAAGAACAACATAATCTCCATCAGATACTGTCTCATTGAACCAGCTAATAAAGTCGAAGGCTTCTTCTTCATGCTCATCAGAGCTAATTTCAGTATCTCCACTGAGAGCTGGATAATAGACAAAGTTGGTACCAGGGTTCGTCACATAAGATGAGAGGACAGAGGTTTTATGATCTACAAGAAAGACTTCCAGAGATACACGGTGGTTGGAACGATAGAGCTTCGACATTTTTGCAACACCTGTCTTTGCAAATTCCCCTGCACCGATGTTGATGAAAACCAATCTGTTTCTCGAGGAGATATTCATGAAGTTGGGGAGATAGGAAATTTCAAAGGTTGCATCTGTGAGAGGCTCAATGTACTTCATGAAAGGCTTATTGTTAACAACTGATGGGCAATCTGATGGAAGGCGAAAATGCTCGAATGGGGCAGAAGCTTCAAGTCTCTTCTTGAATATCACCAAAGAGAAAGAATCAACACCACATAACTGAACCACATCTGAGCTCTTCAAGAAAGACGCAACTGAGGCGGCTGATCTAACCAAGCCACCTGAGTAAAACCTACGGCCGCCCACAAGCATAGCACCTACCCCACCAGGACTCAAAACACGCTCGATCTCCAACACTAGGAGGGCCGGAACAGAGACCCTGTCGAGATCTCCAGAGAAAACAAAATCGAAATGATTATCCTCAAAGTTGAGCTCATAAACAAATCTCCTCTTGAGAAGGGAGAAAAACGGGTGTTTGTCAACGCCAAATGCATCAACCAATCCCAAATCGCGCAATGCCAAAACACCCGAGGGAGATCCCTCACCAACACACAATGCCCTTGCATTAGAATGCAACAAGTTCTTCCTCATAAGCTCTTCAAACACAGCTTTAGTCAGATTTTTACTTTCTTTGCATGCTGTGGAAGATGCCCCGAACACGGGGAACGTGAAACTCGAAGCAAAGTTCAAGAAACTAGTGATGTTAAGATCCGGGTTCGAGTCCACATTCAAAGGGCATTCATCAATGTTCGACATAATCGGCTCAATTACACGAATCTCACGGGCCATTTGCATCAAAGATATGATAATCAAAGCAAGTACAAGCATAAAGGCCCTCAACAACACACGCTTCAGAATTGGCCCCCGAAACAGTTGCCATTTCAACATTTTCAAGTCCATTTTTTGTGCCAGAATTGCGATTAATTCTCTCTTTTAACCCCAATTTATCAGATCTATATCAGTTCAGTGATTAACTCAAAATCCAAAGATTATGGTAAAATTCAAGAAACAAGCCTATGAAAGCGGATAAAAACAGAATTTAGCGAGTGCAAAACCTGGAGGAGGTGTGATTTCCACCCACCAGTAATCCCGTTGAAATTTGGAACCCTAACAAGACCCTTTTCGGAGCCCTTTTCGCCATTGCCACAGACCAATCATAACCCATCTTTAACTGAAATTGCACCTCAATTCATGATTGAGTTCGAAATTACATGATACTAATGGATAGAAAAGCTGATTTCTTTTCTAATCTGGATTTGGAAATGTATGGGTTGTGGAATTGTGGTGTGAAGTGATGAAGGATTGGATCTGAAGAGAGATGGAGTAGTGAAGTATGCGACTGGGCGTAGCATGATTCTCTTTCTTATATATAAGTAGGAATACCTCATTAATACCTCTCTCTCTCTCTCTCTCTCTCTTAATTAATGATGTTAAGGTGATATATTAGATCATTAGAAAGTGTTCGATTGCTACTTAGGTTCTTAATCTTAACACTGTCGGTGCGTTCCACGTGTCATCTTCATTTAACTATTTTGACATCAATTATTAAATAACAAATTAATTTCTCAAATAAATTAAATTATACACTGATGTGGTAGTATATCTTTTAGGAGATATTATATGGTACATTTTCGACTTCTTTTAATTTGTAAAATAAATTTACCAAACCCCATCTTTCTTGTTGAGAATAAAAATAAAGTCTAATATGGTATGCAATTTTAATTTTTTTGAAATACTATAAAATTCTGCTTCTATATTTATAGTATTTCATTTTTAATGTATTTACTAAATGTGCTGAAAAACTAAAATTTTAAACTGTCAGACCCCTTAAATTACGGGTTAAAAAAATAATAAACACTTAATAACATTATTATTGTAGTTATTGCTTGATTTTTTTTAATTCACCCATATTTACTAATTTATCGAGTTTCTTGAAAGAAAATAAAAGAAAATCGCAGCATAAATAAAATACTATTATCTTTCACTCTTTCTTTTTTAAACTATCAATTGTGTAGTACTCTTAAACGACGAGAATTGGGATTATTTTTTATTTTTTTTTGTCCTCTGTGGGGTTCACAAAATTGAATTTCCTGGTTTGTCATAATTTAGAAAATTTTAGTAAAGAACTTTCAGAAAAATAAAATAAGACGGGAGAAATAATTGAGGAAATAAAATAATAGTAGTATTTGTTATATCGCAGGAGACAATGATTGAGGTAGATATATATATATTTTTAAATAAGTCGGTTGAAATAATAACCTTTTGAATTTAATTTTGTAATATAGTAAATTTTAATAGGTGTATTATACAAAAGAGATATTACAGCTTTCCCTAAAAAGAATTGAAGTTTCTGAATATGGGCCACAATATATGATTTTGGGGCCTAAATGTGAAGACACACTAACATAAAAATGGGCCTAAATTGTAAAGCCCATTATAGGCCATATAGGCCAATCAAATGATTTTTACTTTAACAAATGGTTCATTGCTTCCATTATTGTAAGATTCAACAATCAGATCTTGCAGAGTTGTAATATTTTTTTAATGATAAACAAAGCTTACTCCAGTTCTGTGGGGATCCTAAACATTCTAAAAGCCCATTATTTTAAGACCATCTCAACTATTTGTCCTAAATTAAGGCAAATAAAAGACTGCACTTTTAAATAATCACAAATTTTCTGCGCAACAAAACTCATTAGTACATTAAAATTTGATTCTTTAAAAGCTAATTTAATCAATTGAGGGCTCAAAAAAATAGTTAGTCATCAGTTCAAGGCCTGAAAAATAAAAAACTATTAGTTCAGTACTTAAAAGATAAAACTATCAATTGAAGATTAACAAAATTAAGGTTTTATCTAACATATTCTGATTCATGATTATTTTTTAAACTATATTACACTCATCCCACATGGGATTGGCCAAAAATGTAGTAGTCTAATTCCAAGGTGTATTACAACTTTAGTTAGGATTATAAACAGTAGTTATTCAGTGTTGGAGGCTTCAATTATTGACATAATAGATAAGTTATTCCACTTTCTTTTTAACCTAACTCACAAATGCAGAGGTTAAAAAGTGGCCACATAAAAAAGGACCAACTTTCTAATATAGTTGGTTTTTTTCAGGTTTTTTTTCTTGTTTTCAACTTTACCCACCCTTTGAATTTTCCTTAACCAATCTTGCTTTTGTCTTTTGAAATGCAGACCTTTTAAAACCACCCTTCCATGGTAATTATGTGTGTAATTTGGGAAAGTTGCATAATTATTTATGTAACTAAGAGGGTATCCCAAAATTAGTTATGCTCGAATTTGAATTCACAAATTAACTATTTTAAAACATTGCTGATCAAGGATAAAATACGTTAAAATAGATAATTACACACAAAAAGATCACAAACGATGAATCTTGAATCTATCATTTACAATCCAACGAATTAAATTCGATAATGGACTCAAACTTAAGCACAATGTAAAATATAGAATTGAATTACCAATTAAACCAATATAGGGATATCCTATATATTATCCCTTACGTGTTAATTAGCAATTGCATAATATTACATCAATCTTGAGAGGGAAATGTATGCAGAAAAGAACTAACTAATAAGAGAGAGATAGATGTGTGCAAAATTTAATAACAGATTCCCCCCAACAACTGGAAAGTTAGGGGCATTAACACCTTTTCTCCAAATATTAAGCATCTTTTAAGGAAAAATAAATTAATGAAAAAAGAAAAAGCAGAGGTCCAAAATCAAACATTGAAATAATGTTTTATTCTAGTCTACATATGGGATACAATGGTTTTGCTCAAATGCCCACTGTGGGCAACTCTTAATATACCCACTGATGACGTGTAATCATCACATCCCCTCGTTATATGGAAAGTAAAATTAATAAATATTCTAAATTTTTGACATATCAACCGTGAGCACATTACTATGTGCCCACGGTGGGTAGTTGAGTAGGACCGTGAGATACAAATGTTCACATATAAATTAGAATTCAGATAATTTCCATCTTACAAAAGTCTTTGTGAGATTATTTTAAGAATTTAATTAAGTGAAACAGATCAATTCAAAATTCATAACTAAGAATCTATGTATGAATTTATAAAAATGGATTTGATTTATATAAATTTATATAAATCTATGATATCGATTGCCGTTTTATATGATTTCTTGTAATTTTCAAATCACGTAAAAGTGATTTGAAAATTGAAAGATTCTATTAAATAAACAACTCAGAAAACCCCTTAGCAGAATCTTTTGTGTCTCTTTTAAACTGATGATAACTTCTTTGCTAAAGCAAACAATTGCTCTCATCATTTTAGTTTAATTAAATGGATTGTTATAAGCAAATCATGAGATTATGTCTAATAAAGTGGTAAATGAGTCTAATCGAGCTTAATACAATTTTTTTATTTTATTTGTTGGGGGTTTATAGTTGAGACTCACAAATTAAATTATGTTTGAATCATTAATTTTTTATAGCTTCTGAATAAATTAAATAGTTTGATTCTTTTTAGTCTTTTTGATTAATTTTATTTGTGTATGTAAAAGAGATAAAAGTGACAAAACGTTTAATAGAAGATCAACATTCAAACGAATAATATTTTTTCTTAATATATCAGATACTTAGTTTAAAATTGCTAAAAGCTCTTTTGAAATTGATTCAAAAAAGCATTTCAAATAAGTGTATTTGTATACACTTTATCAAATTTGTTTTAGAGGACATTTTTGTAATTCTACCGAAAATAAATGGTGCAAATGAGTCTTGTCATGATTTCTACACAACATGTGATGTTGGTTTTTGTACATGCCACAAATCTTAGAATTAATCAAGTATTTCGTGAATTTATCTAACACCTTGCTTTTATTTTTATAATAGGTTTGAGAATTTACATATAAATAGAATTCTTGTAATAATCCATAAAATAAAAATTAATTCGTAAAAATAAGTTGGATATTTGTGGACATTGAGGTTTTGTTTTATAAAATTATATACACAGTATATATACATTCTGTATGTATAATAGTATAATAATAATACTCGAATTGGAGAAACTGAGAGCCATCAGATAACAGTCAGTCTGATTTAATTAGTAAATAAAATCAAAATTTGGTTGGCTCCTTAAAAGTGGACATGTTTTTATATAGTTTTAATTAGATTTGATATTTGCTTAAATTATTTTTCTATGTGATTGGTTTTGTATTTTATGATTTTTATAATTTTCAACTTTCTTATAACGTACATAAATTAATTGTTAATTACTTATTAAAATTTTAAAAATTATTATTCACCTATATATCTTATCTCTATAAAATAAGATAAAACGAAAATTAATTTTAGTTGGCCTGATTGATCCCTCCAATTGAATTCATCACACCTACTGAATTGCTAAATAATAGATTTTGGTCATCAATTTAATATTTGAGTTTTTGATTTTCCCTCTTAGATTTTGGGCTCGTATAAGTTTTTATTATATATAAATTTGAGTATTAATTTTCCCTCTTAGTTTATAATTAAAATAAAGAAAAGTTAGAGATATGTAGTACACTATCATGATCTGATTTGGACATGATTGTTATCATCTTTCCCCCAACTATTTAAAAAATATATATATATATATATTAATTCAGTTGTGTATGATATAATGTTGAGTGGTAATCAAAAGTAGACCCCTCAAATCAATTTCTGCCACCCACTATTTTTTCTTGAGTTAAATTCTTGGGAGGCACCTTCTTTCTTTGCCTTCACTGAAACATATCAAAAGCTTTACAAAATTAAATAGGAATATATAGGTGGCTTCATAAGGAAATTAATGGAATATTTTAAGCCCTCTCACTTATGAGTTGTAAAATAATTTAGACTCGAGTGTCTTTTTTTTCTTTTCTTTTTTTTAAATATCTTTCTTTTAGGTTTATTTGAGAACCAAATATTAGAATTATCTTCATTATTGAAAAATTAATTAAAGAATTATTGATTTGGTTCGTAAATAATTAATTAAATTAATTATTGATATGTTTCACATGTTTCCAATCTTTGAGGAATAAATTAAGGTCGGTAAATTTTTAATCATATCAATTAAAGATTCAAATCACCTGATCTTTAAACGTACTTAATTTTATGGTTGAAAAAAGGTTCCTTACTTCTCATAAAGTCCTTGAAAGCACAAGACAATTGTAAGTAATTATCGTTATCATCACAATTAATGAGTTCGAAGTTGATCAAATATATGTTAAGACTTATAATTAGGGTAATTATAATAAAAACCATTTTATAATTACATTAAAGAATATATAGAACAAAAAATGAGATCGATAACACATTAATTCCCTTTCAATACTTATCTTTATAATAACCTTTTAACATGAAATTGGTGTTTCTAATCACGTAATTATGCCACACAGGTGGATACTTCACATGTCATTATTTATACATGTTTATATATAAATCATTAATTAAGAGATCGATTTTGAACTTTCAAGTTAATTCAATAATTTATTTTTGAAGATTCAATCCCACATGTAAATATGATGCATTTTGAATCTTATCATATTTTATTATGTAATGTAAAAATAAAATAATATTTTACTGTATTTATTACTCACAAGTCCAATCAATTTTTCTGTACATACAAAACTTCATTATAATAATTTGTAAACTTTTTAATTGTTACATCTAAAAAACTTTTATAATTATTATTATGTATTTAATTTTGGAAGAAACCTATAATTAATTCCATGTATATTTTCCATTGTTGATGCTGTGGTAGGCATAAGAGGGTATGATATTTTGCTTTGCCTACCCTAAATTTCAAACAATTAATAAATAAATATGAAGAAAAAGAGATCCAACATCAAAGACTCAATTGACCGTAGTCAACCGAGACGAGAAAAGTGTGTGACACATCGGACCACACCTTCTACGTATTTATCTTTTGGTCCATGAAATGATTAGTTCGTTCTGCAATTTTTTTTTAAATAAAATTAATTTCTTATCATTTTAAATGAAAGTATCACACACTGGAATTTTACAATTACCAAAAAATAAAAACCCAATTGAAAAGATAAAACTCAATTGTATTGAAGGGTTAACAATACAGTCATAATAGTCAGTTATACTACAAAATCAAATAAAATTAATTTTTTTACAATAATTTATAATTTCGTTATTTTTCTACCACAATTTGAACGAAAAATTTATTACATTCACATGTATATAGTACAAGATTGTTGAATGATATGATGTAAGATGTTATTTATGTTTTATTTATAAGTAAATTTGTCATTTTTTATATATATAATAAAAGAAAGATATATATATATATATATATATATTATTTATTGTGATAGAAAAATATTTTACCAGAAGGGATGCTATCCATAATCATGATTGACAAATGTAGGCGAAGTATTTGTTCGAGGAAAATAAATAACGGTATGTCTAAAATGTGAGAAATACAAATAATAAAAAAAGAATAAAATAATTTTAAATGTAGGTAATGATGATGTCATTAATGTTGATAAAGCTTATTATTGAATATCCCATCAACATTGATAGTATGAATGAATATGATATAACACAAAACGAAAAGGGTGTGACACAGGGCCATGTGATGCACCTCCGCCTCAGCTGATTCCCATGGCTGCAGAGTAGCAGTTAGTGAAGAATGAAACGAAGCCCCCCACTTTAGAAGTGGAATGAAATAAATAGACAGAAGACCCTCCAACTCTTATTATATTACTTATTGCCACACTTGCATGTCCTCCACTCCCATTCTCTCTCTCTTTCTCTCTCTCTCTCTCTCTCTCTCGTCAACCATAACTCTTCATAGTTCATACATCAAATATAAACCAATTCCAGCTTCGTTTTGGTGATCAAATGATGAATACACAAGAAAAAAACATGGCCATTGATGATGATGGAGCTTCTATATCTGAAACACATGTTGTTATTCCAATTCACAAGGTAAAACCATTCTCAGTTCATGTTTGAATGTAGCTATATATGATTGTTCAGTGTGAAATCGGATTTCAAATGAATTTGTAAGCTTCAAGAAGTCGTCTAGCCTTTTGTTCTTGGGGGGCCTCAGCCCAAAGCAATCAGCTTTAATTTATCTTTATCTTTTTTTCTACATGAGCATCTTACTTTATTCTACTCTTACCTTTGTTACCAAAGTTGGTGTCCATTTGTAGAGGTCGGGAACTTGAGAGTGATCGGAAAGTGTTCGATAATATTCCTCTATTGATGAACCTTATACTAGTCTTCTAGTTTCTATGTTGACTCCGCAATATTGAGTTGGAAAACTAGTGAAACCCAATAGATAGGAGTTTTATTTAATCCGATTTAATCTTGAATCCATTGCTTACGTTGCAGAACAGAATTTCCTACAATGGAAACTTACTAATTTCTGCCATCTTTTCTGGCCAGTTAGTCACATCGTTTAGGCCATCTGCTGATTCATTTAGGTATAAAGCTTCATTACATGTTAACTTAAGTAAGTTTTGACAGGTGGAGAAACATTGGGAGATGTCTGAAGAAGCATCAAGCAGCAAACATTGGAGAAAATCGAACCTGTTCTTGGAGATACCAAGCAGAAGCATGGAGTCATCTCATAGAGAGTTTGTCCAAATAAAGATGCCACCAACAACACTAACACCCACTCCTAAAAGAGTGAACTTTCTTCTTACACCTAGTCCGTCCGATTCAAGACGAAACGGTTCGCCTGGACCATCCTCTGCAAGAGGCAAACCATCCATCAGAAACATGCTGCCAAAGTTCAACTTCAAGAACAGGGCTTCAGGTTCTGATGCAGATAAGATTGAGCCAGTTTCTTCAACGACAATTACACCACGATCATGGTCCTTGTCCAAGATTTTTACGCCTAGGATGAAGAGGACTACGTCGTTGCCTGTGACCCCGATTGCGAATTTGAATCCGGATTCTTCTTCACATGGTGGAAGCACTAATGTCCCTCCAACACTCGATGTAAGCTCTTCATAATTGGTTTGTTTAGTGTCGTGTCAAATAATTAATATTTGATATATGCATTGGTTTTTGCAGACAAAAGGAGTTCCTCGTATGTCCAGATCACTTTCTGTCCCAGTCATCAACAAAGAGAAAGGTGTTCGAAAAATGGATTCTTTCTTTCGTGTTATTCCCTCAACTCCTAGAGTGAAGGATGGAGATGGTCAAGTCTCAAATGCTACAAGTGGAGAAGATGATGGTGGTAAGTCTTTTTTTTTTTTTTTTGGAAGAGTGGTATTATCACCCTCATGTGAAAATGCGGTAAACTAACATTTTTTCATAAGAAAAGATGATTTTTGTACCTATTTTGAAATAATATGTTTGATACCATTTTTGAATAGTAATCATATGTAAATGGACTATTTTGTCCTTAAGTGAGACAGCCGAGTTTTTTATCCCTAGACAAGTTGTCTTGTCAGCAAGCATTGAAACAAGTAGTCTGACAAGTCACAACTCACTCATTTTGAGACAAGCTGGTCTCGTAGCTAAATATCGTGACAAATTGCCTTGAAGACAAATTGGTCTTGAAACCAAGCATTGAGATAAATGTCTTGCACGTAGTTAGCATTGAGACAGGTTAGTCTTGTAGCTCTGCTCATTATCTTTAACCGAGACAAGTTAGTCTCACAGCTCACTAGCTTCGAGATAAGTGAGTTGCTGCTCATTATCTTCAACTGAGTTCTTCAAACTTTGTTTTTAAGGGAAGTCCTTTTACATCCGGTTACTATTCCAAAGTACTAAAAGCATTCTTTTGGAAAAGAGTGGTACAATTACAAAACATCTTTTCATATTAGGAGTGTGAGAATATCCTTGAAACCCCTTGTCCTCATAACTCCGGAAACCAACTCTGAAGTTTACTCGATTCACAGAGAACAACGAAGAAGACATATCCGAAGAGGAAGCTGTATGTCGAATCTGCTTCATTGAACTATGTGAAGGTGGTGAGACCCTTAAGATGGAATGTAGCTGCAAAGGTGAACTTGGTTTGGCTCATCAAGAATGCGCTGTCAAATGGTTTGCCCTTAAAGGGAACAAGACATGTGAAGTTTGCAAGCAAGAAGTTTCTAATCTGCCAGTCACGCTTCTTCGTATCCAAAGCTGTATAAATCGAACTGCAAGCTTAAATAACTTTGGACACATGGAGATCAATGGATACAGGCAAGTGCTCGTTTGAAGACACTTTCTTTTCTTACCATCTATTCGTTGTCATTGCCTGATTATTAAGACTGGCTATTCGATGCAGGGTTTGGCATGAAGTCCCCATTCTTGTTATTGTCAGTATGCTGGCCTATTTCTGCTTTCTTGAGCAGCTTTTGGTAAGCTTAATTTCAATACTTTTGCTTTGAGATTAAGATGAATATATACATATAAATGGTTTGCTTTACAGGTTGGCAAAATGGGCAGCAGTGCAATTGCTATATCACTTCCATTTTCGTGTGTACTCGGCCTTCTTGCATCCATGACCTCTTCAACTATGGGTATGTTGTCGCGTATATTCTTGATCTGCTTTTAACTATAATCTTGAACCTCAAGACTAATCTGATGGCCAGTTTTGGGTACTGGGCTAATGCCATTTTCTGTTTTCAGTGAAGAGAAGATTTGTGTGGGTGTATGCATCAGTTCAGTTCGCCCTTGTAGTTCTCTTTGCTCATATCTTTTACAACTTGGTAAGAATTGATGCAAAAAATGTCTTTCTTTAACTTAATCAATTACTGAATACTAGTTGCTTCAAAATTCATAGGTTCATATCCAACCAGTTCTATCAATCCTCTTGTCTACATTCGCGGGATTTGGAGTGGCCATGAGTGCTAGTTCCATACTCGTGGAGGCCACGAGATGGAGAAGACGAAGAGAGGCGATGAGACATCAAAACGAGATAAATCACGAGATAATGTTGAATCCTAATCGACAACCTCTGCCTAGTCAGATGGCAACATCATCGCACGGAAGTCCTGATCACCATTATCCAAGTGGTCTGCAAAATCCAGAAACTTTTAGTGGAAACTGATTAGAAGATAGATTTTCAGTCAGTGTGTGTAGTTACTATTTCTTGAGTTGTGTTATTATAGGTGAAATGTTAAGAATGTTGAAAGGAATTGAAAACTTAGGGGTGTATTGGTTTAGGATTTCATAGGATTTTAAAAGACTTTTTTTTTGTAAAAAAATCCGCTGGTATTCAATTAGGATTTTATGTCATTTAAAAACAATCCGCTGGTATTCAATCAGGATTTTATGTCATTTAAAAACAATCCACTGATATTCAATCTGGATTTTATGTCATTTAAAAATAATCCATTGGTATTTAAAAATATAAGGATTTTACAGGATTGTTGTGTTAGATGGATTTTGACGGACTTTTTAGTGATATCTATAAATATAAACAATTCCATCCAAACCCATCAGATTTCAGAGTATTCTTGAAGTGACTGTTAAAGTGCTTCCTCCGGTAATGTCTTTTCATCTTTTTTTTTCTTCACCTTCTTCGTGATAAAAAAAAAAAATTTTATAGTGCAATTCTATGAAAAAAAATTCATGATAAAAATTCGTGATATGTATAATGTGTATATACTGTATCTCTATATTGTGTAATTCAATCCCCAAAAATATTATCACAAACATACAAATTATCCAATTTTTTTATAACTCATCATCCCTCCAAACGTAGAAATTAAACTCTATCATACATAAATTTTTCGTAGTTTTATTAATAAAAATTCTAAATTGGGAATGGACGAGATCAATTAAACTCTATCATAATTTTAATGAAAATTCTAAATTGGGAATGGACGAGATCAAAAAATTGATGTTAACAAGAGTAAAAGATTTTGGGGAATTTATGAGTTTTTAAGAGAATTTTCTTTGAATAATTTTTGTGTTTTGTGATTTTGGGGTTGAATTTCTATTTAGGATATATTACAATTTTTAAGTCAGCACCTCCATTTTTATTTAACACACAAGCAGAACTTGTATTAGCATGTGCAACTCTACATAACTTTCTTCGCAAAGAATGTCGTTTTGATGAATTTCCAATTGAACCGGTGGACGAACCTTCATCTTCAATATTACCGGTTAATGAAAACCATAACTTTGAACCTATTATTCAAACCCAAGAGCAAGAACGACAAGACGCTAATGTTTGGAAGACTAGTATAGCTATGGATATGTGGATGAATCCTATTAGGAGGACATGATATTATGGAGAATTATTATTATTATTATTATTTTTTTTGTCTTTAACTCTTTTTAAATTCGAATGTATGGAAAAATATATTGAATTCTTATCGTACTTCATAAATACATAAAGTTCTGCAAAATCCACAAAGTCCTACACAATCCATTAAAATCCTAATTAAAAAATCTTTACAGAATCCTACAAAATCTTAAAAGTCATAAAAATCCTGCAAAATCTTTTAAATCCGCATGACTTTTTTCAACTTAAAAAGTCCTTTAAAATCCTAATCCAATACACCCCCTTAGGTTGCTAGTCATTACAATTATATGTTCTTGCATGTTTAGGAATTTGTCTTCATAAACAAAGAATTTCATTATACAGTTGTTTTATTTTGGCTAATACTTTGAAACCAACTTTTTACCACAAAAGTTTGGTAACAATTTATTTAAATGTTTGGTGATTTATATTGATATTTCATTTTGTATTTCATTGAATATAATACAAGTTATACTCATGTCATTTGATATCCATAATGAATGTGATGAGCTTTCAAATAAGTCATATGCCTAATAACCAATAACCCAAATTATCTTTTTGCACTTAAGTTGCACAGAAATTGATACATTGACAACAAATTTAATATAATCATTTTGGACTTGGATAAAAATTGATAAGTTGAGGTTCTAATTAATCTTTTTGGACTTAACTTACACATAAATTATATATTGATAACGAATCTTAAAAAAAAAAAAAAAGATCCAAAAAAACACACAAAATCATGTATAAATTCTTTTCAAAGAAGAAAATCTGATATAATTGAATTTAAAATTTGCATACAAAATTAAGAAAACATAGTCTTGACCTAGGTAGAAACAGGAAATATAGTGGAGTCAAATTTAATCATATACAGTCGCGCTAAGCCTAGTTGACTAAGAAACACACTAACTATATAACACAGCCGCCGCCGCCGCACCGGCGACTTCGCAACCGTTGAGACCGTCGGCCAGCCACAGCACGACCGCACCTACCTCCATCCACCACCAACAACCTTTCAGCGCACCACCTTCATCTGAGCCGCCGACGCTGCCTCCATCAACCACCGAGAAACTCTGCTTTCGCGTAGCACCACCGCGCCTCCTCTCCGCCACCGCCACCGGAAAAGTCATCTCCACAACTCCATCCACTTTACAGGTCCACTGCAAACAACCCTTTCAGAATATTTGCTTAAGCTCGTTTGAAGTTCAGAATATTTGAAGTTATTTTGTTGTGATAATCAATTTCTTTAGTTAATTGTAGTGGTTTTTTAGCAGATTCAATGTGAATGGTTTTTAAAGTGCATCTGAATAGAGATAGTAGTATTATGATTCCATAACTCTTCTCATTATATTTCTCAGTGCAGCAACCAAGGCAGAAATCTCATGAAATTAACCGTTCCGACAAAACTCACCCACACTCAAACTCTGCCAATTCTCGTCAGCTCTCTCTTTCAACGCTCCACAGGTACCTTCCTCCTCAAACCCACCCACCCCACACGCCCATATTCGTGTGTAACATATATGTATACGCGTAAACTGAACTAAACTGACATGTGGCTTTCAATTGTTGGACTAGTGTGTTTTTTTTCCTCCGTCTTCAGCATGCCTTCAATGTGTTTGATTAAATGCTCTCTAATTTTTGTGCTTGAAAGGGGTGGGAAGGCTACATTTTTTGCAGACGTTGCGACGTAAAAGAAATATTGGAGGTGTGAGTACGAGCAGAATGGCTTGGAGTTTGGAGAAATGTGATGGAAATAGCGTAGAGATTGCTAAAATTGGTGTATTGCGGCCGGCAACAGAGGATTACTCGGAAGAGGCGATTGCAGCTGTGAGGGCTGGGAAAGTAATTGCTGTGCCAACTGACACCCTCTATGGCTTTGCTTGTGATGCTTGGTATATCCCTAATGCCGCCCTCCTTTACCTTTTCAAAGCATTAGCCCTTTTTTATGTCTTTTATGGTTTAAGCATGTGTTTTGATCATATGTTTTGATTTTTTAAGATTGAAGGGAAATGAATATTGTAAGTTTATAGATTACATTTTTTTTGGGAAATTGTTTCGAGTATAGCTGATTTTCAATAATCTACTGTATATGTTATTCGATTGTTTCTGTTTTCATATTTGATTCTTGATTATATTAGAACTTCAATGAGCGTGGAAGTATGCTTGATTTATTTGTTGGAGGCATTTGCTTTACCGCTTGTGCTAGTACGTGAGTCATTGTTTTAGATAAAATCTTCATAAAGCTGTTGACACCGAAAGACTGCAGTACCCTCATTCCTCACCTCATTTCATCTCTTTATACGGGGTACATGAGTGGTGATAAGTTTGCAGATTATATATTTTTAGGGAAATTGTTTTGAGTGAATTTGATTTTCAATAGCCTACTTATATGTTTTTCAGTAGTTTTTCCGATTTGATTCTTGATTATTCTAGAACTTCAATGAGTATGGAAGTATTGTTGATTTATTTGTTGGGGGAATATGCCTTTTCGCCTATATGACTATATGAGTGTGTAAATCATCATTTTAGCTACTTTGTACTAAAATTGCCGTTACAGCCATTGACACCTAAAGACTGAAGTACACTCATTTCATCTCTTTACAAGGGGTGATAAGGTTAACACAAGGTTTGATGAGGTTGACACAAGGTGAGAAAAGGTTGACAGGAGTTGAATATGTTTAACATGACATTAGGTTAATTTGGCATGGCTGAGATGAAATCGACACAAGGTGAGATGTAGTTAACACGAATTTCGTAGTTCCAAGATTTGGATTCAACTTGCCCGAGGCAAGAGATACAAGATAGAGAGTAATTCTGTCTTTTTGTCTCAAATGACTAAAATAATGGTTTAGGAACAACGTGAGAAATAAATGTTACTTTACTCGATTTGAATGAAACCCCATATTTTCACTTTTTTGTTAACAAAAATTGCACAGCTCTGTGAGTAAAGAATTAGAATGGGAGTCGACTGTGTTTGTGATGATTTGTATTAAATTTACCCTTATAGACTTATCTTCATGTTACAGCTCAATGGAAGCAGTTCACCGAATATATGAGATCAAAGGCCGAAAACATACCAGCCCTCTTGCAATTTGCGTCGCAGATGTTCATGACATACAACGTTTTGCCACCACTGACCATTTACCTCATGGGTTGCTCGATTCCCTCCTTCCAGGACCTGTGACGGTGGTGCTAAGACGAGGTTATCTATTTTGCTTATCATCTTAGGTTGTCAAAACCCCATGATTTGATTTTGATCTAATACGTTTCAGGGGATTCAAGTATCCTTGAGAAGTCATTAAACCCTGGATTGGACAGCATAGGTGTACGAGTGCCTGACTATGATTTCATTCGGTCAATTGCTCGTGGTTCTAACAGTGCTCTGGCCCTAACAAGTGCAAACGTTAGCGGCCAGCCTAGCAGTGTAGACGTGAAAGACTTTGAGAATCTGTGGAAGCACTGTGCATACATTTACGATGGTGGTGTTCTTCCATCAGGGCGTGCAGGATCGACAGTGGTTGATCTCACTAAGCTAGGAAAGTACAAGATTCTAAGGCCCGGAAGGTAAACTTCACACACTCTTTCTTGCCTATATATCGTTAGATTCTGTTTATCATTTTCCTTGTCTTTTCGCTATGAAGTTGTAATGCAGATCTTTATGTTGGCAGTGCCATGGAGGATACAGTAGTGATCCTTGAGAGATATGATCTAGTAGAAGATAGCAGTGTTGTCTCTTGACAAGATTTCCATTTACATCATACAACCTGTAAGAACTAAGAATGCTTGTTTCTCAATTTGCTAAGGTTTGCTGCTTTTTCATGGAGTTTATGTTCTTCATTTAGATGTGTAACAAAGTTATGCAAACTTATTGTTATCCCTTCACATCATGTACTTTAATTACACTTTAACATTTCCTTGTTTATTACATGAATAATATGTAGCTCTACTTTTTGTTGTATTTTTTTTTCTAGTCAAAGTTATTTACATACAAATGACTGAGATAAGAGCACATATGTCTTGCCTATAAATTTTTGTATCTACTTAGATTTAATTTCTTATTTACCGTGATTTTCGCAAGTACTTTCTGAAACACCAGTACACTAGTTCATCTCACAAGATTTAATAATTTTTTGGCATTTATTGAACTTTTTTCGATGACTTCATATTATAATGAGTAAATAAGATTGATGCATTGGAAACTTAATGAATAAATTATAGAGTTAAAAATAATTTACCAATAAGATTGTAAAAATGGATTTAGTTTGTGAATAGTGTTGTGCGGTCACACACATATATTAATTAATCAATCAGTCTATGAAACCGTTTTATAAGGTTTGGTCACACACATATATTAATTAATCAATCAGTCTATGAAACCGTTTTATAAGGTTTAGTGAAGTATATATTACCACACTTTGCAATAGAAGGACGAGATATACTGCATTTGCAGTTGAAATTTCATGTGATGACAAACTACTATTAAAAGGTTGGACTAATGAAGTAGTCATGTCCATTTCAGTCACATTCCTAATAATTAATTCCACAATAGATATAGTAAATAATTAAAGTTTTCATGACAATTGAAATTTCATGTAATGACGTATTGCTATCAAAAGGTTGGACTATTGAAGTAGTCTTTTTCGGTCACATACCAATTACATTTCAAAATTGATAAGAGTAGATAATTAAACATATTAAACACAACTCAAATATTGTATTGTTATATATAAATATATAACAATGAGGTGTATTTAGTAAGTTTTGAGCTTGGATATACCCTCACCCATAATGAAATTATTACATTATTTGGAACAAAATAAATAAAAGCATACAAGGAAAAAGGAAATTAGCCCGTGAAAACCCCAAAATGGTAAAATGAAAACGCTATTGCCTCCTTCACCATACCTACCGTTATCATCTTCTCTCTCTCATTCTCCATTACCATCTTTTTTTCTGCATCCCCCCCCCCCCCCTCTTTCCCCATTATCATCTTATTTCTGCATCTTTCTCTCAGACACCTTGCTGTGATAGTTTCATTTTTCTTTTTTATGAATATTCTTGTCACATCTCATTCTGGTTCTTGACTGCCTTTTCAGACGGGTTTAGAGAAGAACTTGTTTGGGAACGACCTAGTATCATTGCAAGGAGCAGAGTCCCGGAATTCTCCATCTGCGTTAACAAGAGATGAATACAGAGTTTGCATTCTTCAAGTGCATATCAACTTCTGAAAAAATGGTACATTTCTTCATTTCAAGCTCTCTTTTCTTTGAGTATCATCTTCTAAATCATCCTCAGATCTGTATAAAGATTTGGGGTATGAGGCAACCATTGCTAAAACTCCACTCATCTCCATTTTTGTGGACCCAACTATGTCTGTTACAACTGCTTGAGGAATTACCTAAATGCAATTTATGATCTACTGCTCTAGGTTTGATGATCTTTTCTTGGTACAATTTGTCTGAATCATACATGTTTTGTTTGGCCTTTGCTCTGGTTAGATAATTCCTCCAGCAGTCGTTTCACGAATGCAACAAGTTCTAACAAACACAGTTATCCTTAGAGATGTCTACGGTAACTTGTGGACAGTGGGGGTCCACAAAAATGGAGACGAGTGGAGTTTTAGCAATAGTTGGCCTGAGTTCTATGAGGACAATTCTTTGGAGCCTGGAAACTTCATGGTGTTTAATTATAAGGGCACCTGCAACTTGTTCGATTTCAAGTTGTTGGGAGCTAATGCCTGTGAAACCAAAGGCATTGGAGCTCGATATTTTCGAGTTCATAACAACTCCCAAATGCAAGAAGATCGTGTTAACTCTGTCAAGATCAAGATCAACAAGTCTAAGAATCATGAATCAGAATCTTCGAGTAGAATTAATCAATGTAAGTTTCTAGCTAGCGAGTATTGATACATATTTCTCTTTGATTGCTAATCAATGATGTTTGTTTTAATCAGTTGGTGTTGAAACTTTGCCATTTAAGCTGAACTCAAAATCAAAATCAAAATCCACTTGTAAGTGCATTATCATATCTTCTAATCAAAATCCACTTGTAAGTGCATTATCATATCTTCTTGTTTTTGATGTGTTTGCATATATACTTATTTTCCTACTTTATGATTTAGGGTTTATTCAAGAGCTTTTCAAGGTGCATTTTTTGGTCATTTTTCTCCATAAAAAAGCGAAACATGTGACATGCGTCCTAATCACGAGATAAATGGTCTTTCATTTCTTTTTTTCAGTTCATAAGGCCAAATATGTCTTCTCATTTTCTTTTTGGTTCAAGAAAAATAGTCTTTAATTTTTTTATGTTCATAAGGGTAAATATGTCTTTTCATTTTCTTTTTGGTTCATTTACTTATATTGTTTTTTTTAATAGTAACCCTAATTTAAAATCAAGTTTACCTTTATGATTAGAACGTGCAAGTCACGTGTTTTGTTTTCGACTGGAAAATAGGTTTATGTTGCATCTTGAAAAAATTTTGAAGTGCAATCGGATAAAAATATATGTTTCACTTATAAATTGAAAACGTCTATAAGCCTAAACATGGGGTTGTTTTTTTTTTAATTTAACCCTACAATTTATGATTCTTTCAGTTGGAACCGGAACCAAACAGGGCGAACAAAATAACAGGAAGAACCTTGTGTCCAATTGTTACGGATCCTATATCTTCAATCAAGGACTAGCAACCCGACCTAAAAACCCTTTTTTCGTGTTAAGATCAAGAACATCGCGAAAGAATGACTTGGTAATGAAAATCGAACCTCTATTGTTTCTTAACACATCCTTAAGCATTTAAACATGATCACCACTATACTATGATTGCAGCCTATACCTAAAAATGTGATAGAAGACTACAAACTGGATATCACAAACAATATGAAGATGTACCTGGTTGATGAAAGTGGAAACAGATGGGAAACGAGGGTGAAATGCTGGGGAGACGAGCGGACGTTGTGCACCGGAGGATGGAAAAGCCTTTGCAATGTAAACAACATTGACAAGGACGATCCCTGCATTTGTGAGTTCGTTAAAGACGAAGGATGTAATGCTCTATGCTTGCTCGTTCGTGTTGTGCACCGCCCTCAACCTCCTACTATATGATCATTTATCACCACTTGAACTAGCTTCCTCTATTCCTCGTATTCATTTTACTCAAGATGTTGTAGAACATCAGTACTTCTATTGCAAGTTGATCAGTTATGAACGCTATATGTAATAATTTTGCAGACATGTTGTATGTAGCACAATTTAGAGAGTCGTGACACTTACCAACAGATCAATGTGTATCAATGCACAAAAGAATCATACTTTAGATTTTATTTTTTTATTTTAACCAACAATAATAATAATAATAAAATCAAGTATTCATTTTTGCAATAAACACTCACATTTCATACCAAATAAGAACTCAAATCAATTCTCTAATTTCGATTTAGATTGAATTGAATTGGATAGGATCTGGTTAGATTGGGCTAACCCCCATGTGAACTCATTACACCTCTTCTACATCACATGGGGGTTTTTCCAATTCATTTTAATCTCTATGTTTTATTCTATCAATACACAAAATGTGCATAATAAAATGAAATATATATTTCTATATTAATAGAACTGAACATACAATTTAGTCTAAAAGAAGCTGGAAAATCAAAATAAAATAGAATATATAATTGCACAAGCAACTAATATCACCAAAAAAGTGTAAAAACTAAATTAAATATACTACAATAGTGAAGCAATAAATCCTTATTAATAGAGGAGCAAAGAATTAAACAAATACTCAACAGATCCATGGAAAAAAAAAATGAATAATTAAACAAGCAATCGATTTGAGTATTATATGTATACTAATCGAAAATTCGGCTAGAGAAGTTCTCTCCTGGCGGCGTAGCCGTACTGAGATCGCTGCAGATTCTGTTGTCGCTTCTTGTACACAAACGCGCCGGCGCCTACAATGCACGCTCCGGCGATTACTCCGATTGCCACGCCGGCCTTCTGTCCGCTGCTCATTCCACCGGAGGACTTCTCTTCCGTCTCCAGATCACCCACATTTGACTGATTCTCGTGGTTGACGTCTCCAGCAATCGCCGGGGACGGAGACTTTTTGTCTTGTTTCGGAGGAGGTGAGTTAGGGGGGAGATCTGAGGGCGGAGGCGCCGGAGGGGAGGAGAGGGAGGAGGAGGGGGAGGGGGCGGGAGAGGGGGTTGCAGGAGGCGGAGAGATTTCGTCGGCAGGTGATTGGGGAGGAAGAGAAGGGGAGGGTGCCGGGGAATGAAGAGAGTTGACAGTGTTAGCGAGAAAGAGGAGCGAGAAGAAGAAGGGTAGAGAGAGAAAGGGAGAAGTGGAAGCCATTGATGAGATCTGTAGATTTGGGTTGAAACTGGAAAGGGAGTGGAGCGGTGCTGACTTGGTGAGATAGAATGAGGAAGGAGAGGTGGTTATAACAGCGAATAAAGGGAGTTTGAAGATTCGAGATGCAGATGAATTGAGCGTCAAGAATGGAAATCTGGGGAAGTGCACAAAGACGTGTGCTGATGAATCTAGAGAGAGAAAGAGCGAGAGAGAGGTGGTGGCGTGAGCGGCGGAGTGGAATTTCTTTTTATTTGCTTTTAGTTGAAGGAAAGGGAAATATGCCCAATTCAAATTAAGGAATGTTAAAATATGATTAGTATATTTTAAATAAACTTAATTCTGGGTTAAGTGGGTATTAGGAGGTTTTATGAAATATTTGTATGAATAATTTCAATAAATTTGTATAAAAGTTTAACAACAAATAATTTTTAATAAGATTATACTTTTAATTTCACTGACATCTCTAACACTGTACCGTATAATTCTGTAAATCTAACACTAATGTAAAAATTATAAATAAGTTCCAGCAGTTTGTACTATCTATGCCTTTTGCACTAAAAAAAAAGTTATTACATAATATTCCTTATTATTATTAAAATTAATGAAAATTAAAGAAAATGAACTTTAAAAAAATACACGACCAAGGAAAAAAAAAAATTGGCGTGATTTGAATTGTTTCACACTACCGACTTCAAATCGACTCTCTAAAGTCCAACCACCTCACACATGTCTAGTTCAATGTAGAACAAATTATTAGCTATGATAATGACTTTCAAAATCGAATTTATAAATGTTCTCAAAATTAACTACAAAAATATAGCATAAGAAAAGGACGTCCCTATTATATTTTTTTAAAAATAATCTACTTTGATTTTTTTCAAATGAATGAGGAGTAAGTGATGGTATTAAATTTGTTTTAATTGAAGCGGGTTGTAATACTTATTATATGAGTTTTGGAAGGATTTTAATTTATGCTCACCTCAATCCATGTAAATTTAATTATTTTCACTATATATTTTGGATTATATTTCTTATAAATATATAAATTATAAACCTTGGTCGGATTGATCATGAATTTTCAAAATCAAATGTAAATATAACTACAGCTATTTTACTATTTCGTAAGAATTATTTCGTATAATTGAGAATACCCATTAATCGATTGTTTTAAAAAAAACTAGAGGAAATTATTTTTACTCATAATTTTGAGTCAGATTTACCCAATTAATAGTAAGTAAGTTCGGAAAAATAAAACCACAAGTTTTGTATCCCGTCAATTCATTAAAAATAAAAAATCCAGAAAAATCAAACATATAAGATTTATCTATATTTTAATAAACAGAACGTAACTAAATCACTCAGTTCAATTCGATTTTGCTCGACCATTAGTGTTGTTAATTGGTTTCGTCTAAAATCGAACAAAAGCCAAAATTTAAATTTCTTTATTTTAAAATTTAAAATCGAACCAAACTAACATCCACACAAAAAAAAAACAAAAAACAAAATTGGATCATTTGATTCAATTAGTCCCCCCCCCCCCCCCCCCCCCAATCTTTGGGCCTATTTGGTTTTGCTCAACGCCTAAAGCTATCTTGGATTTTGTAAGGACTTGTAGGCCCAAGCCCAATATCTTGTATAACGTAGCCCATAAGCCCATATAATTCTAAGAAGAAGTAATATAATGCAGCAGTAATTAATCCTCTCCTTCGTCAATCCCCCTTCAAATCCAAACCAAGTTTTTTCCTCAATCCCTTGGAATAATCATGATCAGCGTTCTAGCTCAGGTTTTTCTCTCTCATTATTCATGCATTATCAATTATCCTCTTAATTTCTGCAATTTTGATGCGTATGTTTATTTACATTGATTTTGTATATATATATTTGTATGTATGTGTGTGTGTAGGAGCGTCTGTTAGGCGCCGCGCTTGGGAGCATCTTAACTGGGGTGGTGATTTTTGAGCAGCGGCGAAGCATCTATAAATCCATTTATCAGTATGAACCTCAGGTAAAATTTTGTTGTTGATTTTTATTTCTTTAATGCTTTTGAACTGTGGTTTCTCCGATGATAAGATGGATTAATTGTTCAATTTTGGCAACTTCGAAGCTAATTTTGATGTGAAATTTTTTTTTTTGGTCAATTTTGTGGGTTGACTGTGGGGTTAGTTGTTTGGATGCGTGAATTTTCCCCCTTTAGGGCACCGTGGCATAATTTTGTCAAAATGGAATTTCAGAATTAATTACAATTTACAACTATTTCTGGGAATTCTAGAAACATATTTTTAAATGATTTTACCATATGCTGGTACATGAATTCGGAGAAGGACTGATCATAATTTGGCTAATTCCTTGAAATTTTATCATTGATAGTAATACACTTACACAATATAGAGGATAGAGGTATGGATGTAATGTATTCAAACTGAAACGAAAAACTGTTGTTTGTGTAATTGCTTATATTAAGTTTGTCTTAATACTCCTGCAAATAATCATTAGTTTTTAAGGAGGAAGTTAAATTCCAGGAGTTATTTATGGATAATTTATAGTTGTTTTATTAATCAATCTGGCGGACTACTGGAGTATAAAGAGGTTTGGAATAATTTATGGCTAAAATTTTGACTCCCAGCATGTAATACTCATAATTCTATCAACTATTGAAATGTTTTCTTCTTTTTCCTCTTGTTGAATTTTTTTGGGGGGGGGGGGGTTGGTAACTTCTTTATCTACACTGGTTTATGCTACTGTCAATATGCTGTATGAGAAAATATGATTGCCCTTAGATTGGTAACAACATATAAAATGATCTAGATTGTATACATAATTTTTTTATTATTTTAAGAATTATATGTAACAAAAGTAATTAGACATGGATATAATCGTTATAAGTGAAATCTCATAATTGAAGATCTGTCATGATCACTTAAAGGTCTGAGGACGTTTTTGACTGATCAATGAGGAGATGTATTTGTGGTAATTGTATCTGGGAGGTATTGTAAGATTTAGTTGCATTTCCGATGGGTGGCTTAAGTGGGAAGGCAATGGTAAGGAGGTCTCAATGTAGACTAAGCTGATCACATGCATATCTGATATCCTCTGTTCATACCAAAATTGCATTAAGAAAAGAGAGGAAGTTGAAAGGACAATTAGATGCAAGATAAGTCCTTTATGCATGCGATGCAATGTTTATTTTGTTCATGATTATTGTAGCATGCCTGAAAATCATGCTTATTGTATATTTTTTTTTGTTTTCTTGAGAATTCAGCATGATATCCTTGACCGAAACAAACCAAGCAAAGAAAAAAAAAACTCCAATTACCCATTCTAACAGAGCACTGAATAACAATAGCAAATATCCATACTACAAGCAAATCAGTATAGATTAATAAACGTGCAATTGAATATGTATCTAGTTTACAGGTATGATGCATTGCGCGTCAAAAGCGTGTTTATCTAGGTTCCTGAGGTCTGTACGAGTGAAACCTGATAAAGGTGGTTACCATGCTCGACAAACATCTTGAGGAATGAATAGTGTGATGTCTATTCCAGATAGTGAGTATTTTTGGCACTAAAACTACCATCAGACTGAAAAATTGGCACTAGACAGTAACACATACGAGTATTGTTTGTCTGTTTTTTCTTTGATTTATACCAAATTCCAGAAAATGGACATCGTGCGTTATTTTTCATGTTTTATCTGTAGTAAACAGTGATTTTGTTGTTCTTATACAAATTGAAAATTTCAACTTTCTTTCAGCCAAGGGAACCTATTTTTGGCTGGAAGTCTCGCCAAGAGTTTGCACACATGTGGAATAAATCTGTTGATAACACATTAGGACCTGTGATACATTATCTGAGCTCACGTGGATGGTAGGAATGTTACAATACTATGGCTGCTCTGTGAAGATGATCGCTATTTCATAAGATCAAATCTGTTATGGAGCCTTTCATCTCCTAAGCTCTTGCTAATTTCTTAATCTTTTTGGATTTCCTTTACTGGGTGGAAGAGCACATTGTTATCATGTAGCATATGTACATTTTTTCCAATATAACAGTCTTTCTTTGTGATCAAAGATATGTTCTCGTATGTTCCATTTGATCCATTTTATTTCTAATGTTTAGTGGAGGTAATACCCCTATTCCATGTTACTTAAGCGAATATACTTCCTCTAAGTTCAAAGATGCTCGATGATAGTGTTATAGACGATGTTCAAATGGCTTTACCCTTGTTTGTATTTGTGCTTAAAAACTGCGATGATTCTTTGCCTTTGCCTTTGCAGTATACTATTTCTTTGTTTCTTTCTCTCCAGTGCTATATTTTTCTTAAATATCCTGATTGTACAATGGCAGGAATAGCTCTCTGAGAAATATTAAATCCAAGTAATGATAATGGTGCATGTTACCTAAAATTATCCTTTCATACTTTATATACATATAATATATATGTGTGTGTTTTTTTATATTTGTCTTCCTTATATCTGTGGTTGGGCTTATGATAACTTGATGGTGTGTTTGAGTTGGTTTTTGGGTAAAGTGAAGCAGTTTCTGAGCAACAAAATCATTAAACCTTTATTATTTTCACCAAAAATGAACATCCTCATCTTCAATGCCATCCTTTCCTGTCTGCTCATCTTATTACATTACTTTTGCTTTCATTCTATCTTAAAACCGTGTTTCTATCCTATATTTCTATGGCATTATTCACCACTTCTAGGAAATGGTTACATGCAGATTATTTTCAGCATTTTTAACACACAATTCATATACTTGTATGTCATTTAATAGATATGATATGTGCTGGTAATACAGATACATGAGATGAGATGGATACTATTCAGATCTAGGAGACAAACAAGTAGCAGAAATGTTGCACACTAAAAGTAGCTGATTGCTAAACTAGAATAGCTAAAACTCAAGGCCTACAAATCCATTCACAGATCATCGCAGAAACAAAATCTATACCCAAATGAAAGAAGAACATAACAATAAACACGAGTAATGCTCGAACCACATCATCTTCGTTTGTCTCACACCTCCACCGTCTCCTCATGTTTAGCTCGTTGCAAGTTAGCTTTGTTCTTGATCATCACATAGTAAACTCCCATTCCAATTAGGCACACAAAAACGAAACTCATAGAAATTCCGGCAATGCCCCCGGCTCCAATCCTATGGCTGCCTGCCGCGGCACTCTGATGGGCTGGAGCTGATTGCACGCTGGCGGCTATAGGCAATGTGGAACAATTTGATGAGTCACAAGGGTTGCTTGTGCTCGGTTGAAGTGCGTTGGGGTGGAAGAAATCATATGCTTCTTGGGAGACAGGGACGGAGACAGGGCTCTCGTTGGCGAGGCCGTGAACACGATCTTCGGCAATGGAGACAGAGAGCAAGGAAAGAAGGGCAAAGATGAGAAAAGGAGCCATTGGGGTGTTTATATGCTCACTTGAGTTAGCTTGTGTGTTTTGGATTTGGAGGTGGTGTTATATAGGTTGTAAATGTGGGGTTGTTCTGAAAAGAAAGAAATTAATAATGTCACATTTTATGTGCCATTTCCCAGGTTATGTCACTTTTTCAATAAATTTCATGTTACATCTTTTTTTTTTCTTTTTGCATCTTTAGATAATTAAAAGCCAATCAAATTATGTGTGATTCTAGGACTCATAATTTCTCTCAAGGACTATTAACCCGTGCAATATTCGATTTGTAATTAATCTTGTATGGTACAATCTAACTCGTTCGACCTAATTTTGGTGTACAAATGAATTTGAGATAAAAATTGAGCGCATATGATTTTCTCTCACAAATATAAGGAAAAATATTTTTTTTAAGTAATTTCTATGTTTGGGACAAAAATAACCATTAATTTGACCTTTAAAAAAATAAATGGAAACACATTTAAGCCAGTTTTTAAGGATTGTCACGAACTTATAATTTAAGTGGTATCTCAACTTTATAAATGTGTGAATTGTATGATGAACAGAGTTCGAATATAAATCACGCTATTTATTAATCTTTATTCTTTCTCTTTCATTCCCTCTAAAAATACATATTTTTTAATATTGGTCGATGAAAACATCTTTTATTATGTGAAACTGAAAACCTTTTTTACTATGTAAAACTGACTCTAACAAATATTTTTTCAAGAATTCATACTACTTTTACAATGAAATCTAATGACCTCAAGCGTTTCACAAAAAAAAAACTCGTATGAGACGATTGATGACTTCAAGCGTTTCAAAAAAAAAAACTCGTATGAGACGATTTTAGAGGGATTGAAAATGGAGAGGGGGACCACTTTCACAAATTCTTTTGACCTTTTTGATCTAATTAAACCGATTAGCCATTAGTCCAGAACTGTTAGGGACAACAACTATACAAATTAGTATTTCAATGAATTGTTTGAACTTTAATGTAACAATGTTATAAAATGAAGAGCGCTTAATATCATCACATATAATTTATTATTTCTCTGAAGGTGTTGACATGATGATCTCAAAAGAATATTTGTCTCGCAATTTTTACTTTTATTGATTGATATCCATAGTTATGTGTTAAGTTCATGTATAATAATGAGACTATTCCTTCTCCCAAAGAAAAATTATTAACAATATATTATCTATCGATAAAAGTAAAATACAAGATATTGTATTTGAAAGTATAATAAAAGGAAAGAGTATGCATAATTCATAAAGGGTGCAAATTGAATGATGAAATCATACATGCCTTCACTTGAGTGATGTGTCTTTTATACAAACTAATGGGGCCTTGTAATAATCATACACATTTTGTTTATAATTCCTAAATTATTAGCCAAATGGTGCAATATATTACCCTCATTTTACTAACTTATTCTTTTTTAATGTTAAGGTATATTATTTATTTCTTCTCATAATTCATTTAATCAATATTTACTATGTTTGAGATAATGTCATTAATGCATAAATGACTCTACATGACTCATGAGTTTAATTTAAGTTTTTTGTTGTATCCCATGTTTTTTTAAAGACTCTTTCTATATTTATAATGGTCTCAAATGTATCATTCAATTACAAAATTGAGGGAAAAATAGTGGAATAATTATGTGAGAATAAAACAATGAAGAAGCACATATCTTACCTTAGAATGTAATTATGATAATTATTCCTCAAAACAATTATGTGATAATTAGTGTTCCTTTATATTTATACATAGTTATTATTATAAATAATGGAAAAGAAAAGAAAGTCATTTGCGTAGCTTAAAGGGTCAGCAAAGGGTGTGGTAATAAGCATATTGCAGAGCACCATTTTCGAAGCAAAGTCTCTTACTCATACATTATTACAAAGTTACAATCGCATGCTGAAATCACTGTGAGAGAGAGAGAGAGAGAGAGAGAGAGAGAGAGAGAGAGACTCACAAGTTTTATGCAAGAGAATTGAATGATCACAAGATTTTTGCTGAGAGTTGCAAATAATATGAATTGGAAATTGGGTTTGATTGTCAATCAGTTTGGGCCGAGGCCCATTTCTATTAAATATCTTGGCCCATTTATATAAAGACCAATGAGAAAGTTAATTACTTGCTATGAAGTTCAAATTCTCAACCAGGTTTATGGTCTATGGTCTAACTGAGTAATGAAAAAGGATAGAAAATAATAATTCAATTCTAACTTTAATTCAAAACCATGTTCACTATATTAAAATTATTCATTAATTGATCAAAGGTGACAATCACCTGCCAATTAAATGTCATTCAAATAAGATAGAAATGATGAAGAGTGACAAGAACATGCATGATACCTGACTTTTTTAATAAAAGATAAGTGTTGTAACACGTATCAAATTTAGACATAATAAATTGTTGATAAAGGTATTTTAGATAATATAATTTGTATAATTGGGCTTCTTTTTCATACAAAAATTCTCCATTAATTTCTTTTTACAGCCTAGTGGACACCTAGTTGGTTTTGACATCATCGGAATAACATTTAGAAGTATTAAAATTATAAAGAGTCTAGTTTTTAAATTAATGAATAATAATTTAGTTAAACGTACATAAAATGAATAGTAAATCAATAAAAAATAATTGAATATCAAATAAATAATAGTAAATGAACGATTAGCTCATAAATATAGGTTGTGTTTGGATGGAGGAATTTGAAGTTCTTAAAAGTAATGATGTTTGAATTGATATAGATTTGAAATATTTCACAAATATTCATTATGTACTTATTTTTAATCAATATATATTGATTTTGAATGTATCGAATTTGATTATTTCAAATTTTGTATTTCAAAATGCTCAATCCAAACACAACTTTGAGTTTTTGGATTCATTTATATTTGTTAATATTTATAAAGAAATATAAACCAACACAGATCAAACATATATTTGCATGATTCTTCTACAATCCCACCCAAGACTTACCTGAAAACCTACAGTTTATTATGATACAGATTGAATTTGTTCAGGAAATAAAAAATTACTATATCAATCATTTATTTAATCAGTTCACAGATTAATTAGTACCAAAACTATACCATTATGCTTGATACATGCAATATAACAATCTTCCAATTATATATATATATATATATATATATATATATATATATATCAGTAGTGCATCTGTATATTTGGACAAAAAGTCAAGTGGATTTACTTTTAAAGGAGAATTCATTCATCAAAATGTCTAAATCATGAGCAACCATAGAAGAAGGAATAAGTAATTTAGGACATGATAAGATAGATTGGTTAATAACTCATTAAAAATGACCTAAATTGATATCTATTCAACACTCTATTTAATTTTCATTAAAGCTATAGAAAAATTCCTGCGCCTAACTTTTTCTTTTTTTAAATCTCATGCGGCTTAGTTGATAATTTAATATAATGATAGGTATTAATTAACTTTTAATTCATCTTATCCATCTATATATCATCAAAGTAGCTAATACAGTGCTCGGAATCTAGCCAAAAAAAAAATTAACAAAAGAAGAATTATAAAAAATGAGTTTGATTTTTTTCCGACTTAGTTCGAGTGTTAATATTTTTGTTGGAAGGGTTTCTTATAATCAAAGATTAAAAACACATAAATATGGATTGGAAATAAGATGAGGACTAGTACAAATACACAAACCACTTCCTTAATTGTGAAAATATGTTGATGATGAATACACAAGCATTTGTACTCGAGTTAAGAAAGAAAGAAAAGAAAATAAAAGGATAAACAACTCAATACATGGAAAACAAGAGAGAAAATATCTACATTTTCATGACGATCATGAATTTGTGCCTTTTAATTTACCACTCCAATTGATTTAAATCTCCAATAATATCTTAAGCATTGCTCCTGAAAGAGCCCAGAGCTTTAATGGCTGCTGCCCTTAAGATGAATTGGTGGTAGAATGCAGCAATGGCAGCTCCAATGAATGGTCCAACCCAGAAAATCCACTGCAAATATAAAAAAATTAATTACTTATCAATATTTACAAATACATTTAGATCAAATTTAAGGAGGCTAGATTGATGGAATAAATTACGTGGTCATCCCAGGCCTTGTCATTGTTGTAGATGACGGCGGCGCCAAAACTCCGAGCAGGGTTGATTCCGGTGCCGGTGATCGGGATGGTAGCTAGGTGGACCATGAACACCGCAAATCCAATCGGAAGTGGAGCTAACACCTTCATTTTTTATCATACAACATTATTAATGCATGCTTGTACAAAAAACGATAAGTATTTGTTCACTAAACAATAAGTTTATTTTATTAAATATCATATATACTTGTAAATATAGATGATTGTATGTGTGTGTTGTGTGTAGTTGTTGATGTGGGATTATTATATATTGTCAAAAGTCCAAACTAATATAGACTTTTATCATTAAATAATAATAATAATAATAATAATAATAATAATAATGTATGACATATTTTTGGACTTTGCAATTTTTACTCCCTCACATGAGATTTTTTTTTTTAAGTCTACAACATATTTCATTTTCTGATCACTTATCTTAATAGATTCGAAAATTCTGCTCGACTTTTAGGAGATGACTTACAGGGACATGGGAGTCTCTGGCGTTTCTCTTAGGATCAGTGGCAGCGAAAACAGTGTAGACCAAAACGAAGGTGCCGATGATCTCGGCGCCTAAGCCAACGCCGGTGTTGTAACCATCGGCCAGCGAGTTGGCTCCTCCACCGTACCGGTTGTAGTGCGACTTCTGGAAGGCTTTAACCAGTCCCACACCACAGATCGCACCCAAGCTCTGAGCCACCATGTACATAACCGCTCTTATCAGTGATACCTTTCTCCCCAAGAAAAGCCCAAACGTTACTGCTGGGTTTATGTGTCCACCTGCACCACAACAACATCAACACTCACTCACTAACTAAATATTTTATTATTTTTTCTCATTATTATAGTTGCATTGAAGGCAAGCAATATATGAACCGCGTATTCTTCACGCGCCGCCGAAAACAGCCGGAGAAAACGGTTACGCGAAACTCACCAGATATACCGGCGGTGCAGTAGACGAGTATGAAGATCATGCCTCCGAAGGCCCAAGCGATGCCGAGAATTCCGACTCCGCCGCACTGGTCCCCGCCGTGATCGGTGTCGGTCTGGCTCTTGTACCCAATAACCGTCAACACGGTGATGTAGAGAAAGAGAAGAGTTGCGATGAACTCGGCGATCAACGCCCTGTAAAACGACCATTTCGTGAGCTCGTCGAAGTCGAAGAGCGGTGCCGGCGGCGGATCGTGGTAGTCCTTGGCGGAGTACTCGGCCGGCCGCTCTGCGTGAGCTTCCACGTCTTTCGTCATTGTAATGAATGTGTGAGAGTGTATGGGGGAGAGAGAGAGAGAGTGGTGAGAGAGAGTGGTGTGGGGGTTTGGTATTTATGGTGGAGATGGACGTGTAATGATTAAGAGTGCATGGATTAATTTAGAGATTTTAAGGATTAAACATTGTATTATTGAAACCGCCCTAGAGAAAATAAATTTGAAAAATTAGTTGATAATTAGGGAAATAATAATTAACTAAAAATTAGAAAACGACCAATATATATTAGTCGCATGGCCCCACCTTCATCACTAACGGCTCGATATTGCATTTCAGTAATCGTGATCTGTGAGATAATGATTTAAATGTAGATGATTTTATTTTGATTTATGGGAGGAGATTTTCATATTATATGATTTGTGAGATGCTCTTGTATAAATTATTCTCTTTCATTATGGAGTGTAGTGGAGGAAAAATAAGTTTTAGATTTTTATTTGGACTTTGGTTATTTGGTTTTCCAAGATTAATTTTCAAGAATATGCTGGGATTGAAATTGGTAGTTTAGAGAAATATTATTCTTTGAAATTTTAATATTTCTAGAGTGTGTTTTGTTGATTTACTTCAAATATGTTGTCAATTGTCAACTCAATAACCTATAATATTTGAGATTTATAGCGTATGTGATTGTATTTTAAAAATGAATGAGGCTTCTATGTATCAATTATACGGATTTAGAGTTTGTGTGATTGGTATTCAATTCAACTTTGTGCAGTTTATATATATATATATATATATATATATATATATATATATATATATATATATAAAATTCGTTGAAATCTCGTTATATAAAAGTATCACTAATAATATATAAATATATTATTAGTTATATATAAAAATAATAACTCATTTTAATTGAAATTTAATGCAAGGGTATTACTTGTATCAGCTAAATATATTAATAATATGATATAAATGTATTAATGCATCTACTAAAAGTATTGTCTAATTTACTTAAATTATATAATGTAAGGATACTATTCACTTTATATAGATAATGGGTATCCTTAGCATCACTAAAATATATTCTTAACCTAACTAAAATATATTTCATGTTTGTCAAAATATCACTAAAATATATTCTTAACCTAACTAAAATATATTTCATGTTTGTCAAAATATGAAAATGTGTGAGCATGTATAACATAAAGATATCACTAACATAACTAACAAACATTATTACAATAACTAAAATGAATCACTAACATAATTAAAAGGTATTATATATTTATATATTTGTCAGAACACGAAAACTTGTGAGCGAGTGTGAGCATAGAAGCACGTGTAAGCACATAAAAAATGAATTCACGTCCCGCCACTCGAATTGCATGAATCTTAAATCCAAACACTAAATGGATAAAAGTTTTTGTGTTTACAAAATAAGGTTTAATTTTCATACTTGATAAATATAAAATATACCAACTTCTAATATACTAAGTTTAATTAAGAGGTTATGAACACTAAACTTTATATGTGTTTTACTGTAATAAAGAGTTGTAGCTACTTATATAGAATTTTGAAATTGTATTTTTATTAAATTTCTGTTATCTAATTATAGGTCTTTAATCTCTTTTTCTTTTACATGTTAAGGGGTCAAGTGTTTCAAAAGGTAATTATAGGAAGTAGAGAGTAAGGGGCAAATTGATCAACTTTGGGCAATTGAAGGGGTTGAAATAGTAAACCTTACATCGAAAGGTTGACTATAGCAATTAGCACAGCACTCCAAACTTATCTCGTTTTAAATATTGTATTAGAATATTTATATGCATCAAATTATTATTTCCTAAATAATCAGATATAATCCTAAAATTAGATTGTAAATAAAAACAATATATTGATTTCCAGGTCTCTATATTGCTTTGCAATGGTACATAGAAAGACTTAATGGCAATTATGTGTTTCTGATTTGTATTAAACATAAGTACAAAAGCCACTTTCTTAAAATTAATTAACAAATAATATTAGAATTAAGCCCTCTAAACTATATAATTATAGTTGAGCACTGTGAGTAATTGTTAATATTATCATATGGACTTCACTAATGATTATAGGATAATATTATTAAGTAGGCATATAAAGTGTGCTCAGAGTATTTAATTATTTATTTAATTTTAAAGAGGGCACTGTTGTGTTGTCATCTTGTAAGGTAATGAATGGAAGGAATTGCTTTGCCAGATAAATTTATCTGTCTTACACCTAAAAAGTTCTTCAATTATTTGTAAACTTGTGGTGCTGCTTTAATTTAATTTATATAAGTTTTTAAGCTATGATACATTCTTGAAGTTTGAAAGTTACATGTATCCAAAATTATTAATTAAGTTGATTAGTTGTGCATTAGATGATGAAAAGACATGTAAAGCTAGCTTAGATGGTGAAAGAATTTGATTCATTTAATTAATCCATCTCGGATCATCTATTTCGTTTATAGTTTCATCTCATAATATGTCTACTTTAAAGCTGGTTTGTGAGCTCATACACTCCTTAAAAGTGTGTGATAAAGTTTAAAAAATAAGATTTTATTTTATTCTAAAATCAGATTTTTTTTTTGAGTTATAAAGGATTTGGGACACAAACTTAAGATATTTCTCAAGGTAAGACAATATACCCGCTATTAGACTAAATTTGATTACTCTAAAATCAGATGTGTGAGGAGCTTATAAGTTTTTTTTTTTGTTTTATAAGTAAATGGATCTCAATTTATTTCTAAAATAAGATCTTAATTTTTTAAAAAGATTTTCAAATTTGATCATTTAAATTACACATTTCTAACTTCTTACGCTTCGACATTCAATTTATTCAAACAATCCAACAACTTTTTTTATATCTAAAATTAAACATCTTATAAAATATAAGAATTTTTCTTTTCTTTTTTTCAGTTATATATCAACATTTATTTATTAAATATAAGAGCTTATAACCTCTTTTAGAATAAGCTTAGACATGCACACACCCGCTTAATTTATTTATTTTCTTTTATTTATTGTTCAAAAAAAACTTTTATTTATAAGTTTATTTTCTATTTTCGATTAACAATTAATACTCCATCTGAACCCAAATAAGTTTACTTTTAAAACTTTTATCAAAAAAGTTTTGAACATAAAAAAAAAATGATAGTTAAATAATTGAGGAATTTCTATGTAGAAATGTATGTGTTAATGGTTGGAATTTGATGGGGGTTTTTTATGAGATGATATCGATAGAAATAATTTTGGAATAAACATTAAAAATTTTAAAAACATAAATAATTTTGAATAAGATTAGACTTCTAAGAAGACAGTTATTTGGAATATTATTTATAGGAAGAAAAAATATAGATCCTTAATTTATTCATCAATTATTTTGTATTCACATTTGTTTCATTACTAGTCATATTCATTGAGATAAATAATTATAATGACCACCGTCCACCGCCGTCAGCTCGGCGGAGCCGACCACCCAATGTTGGTAGCCCATCTATCATCACTCACTACCATGCCACCAAATTATATAGGAAATTTTAAATAAAAAATGCAAATTATATTAGTTTTTCTTAATATAAAAGTAAATTAACCTTGTTTTAACAAAAATGAAAGAATGGGGTTTTTTTTAATGGTAATTATACTCTACTTTAAACATCGAACTTCTATTTTTATTTTATTTTTCCGTATTTACCTTATAATTTCTATAATTCAATGCATTTCATCATCTTAGATAGCTCATAACTAACACATGTTTCAAATGCAGACATATATCCACACTGAATGGACTCTGAGGTGTTTTTAAACGATAAAGTGAAATTACTATTTTATAATTCATATGATAAAGTGCAGTTGGAATAAAGTATTAACATGAAGTTTAATGAACAAAATATAATTACTTATAAATTAAAAATATAAATTCAATTATTACAAACACAAGGTCCGAAATTGCACATTCAAATGTATGAATTATGATGCTTGTGTTCCTTACATCATTGTCATTTTAAAACTTGTTTCGTGGCTATAACTTCACCACCTGTCTTGACCAAATTAAAAGGAAAAGGGAATAAACTACATAGAATTGGAGTTTACAATAGATATATTTTCTTAGGTCATTTGATAGTCTTTTATTTGATATTTCGAAGGTTAGTCAAATTATAGAGATAATTATCCTATTTCCAATCAATGGACACATTTTAGACCCCTTGCGTACCTTAATAAGTAACTGAATGTGGTCAATATATCTAAGTTCTACTTGATACATTAAATAAATTATAAACTTAGTATAATACCTGAATTAATTATTTTTTAGCATAATTAAGATTCGTTTTATTACTACAAAAATTCTTTTATATATTTTATTTTTTGGGGCGGGCTCGGGGGAGGGGGAGATGATTCTTCTAGGCGAAACTAATTAACACCCCACTAGTTATTAATATTAATATTACAAAGCAAATTAGGTTAACTACTAGTAATAAATATATATAGAGAGAGATGTGACCAAGACAATCGTAAATCATCATTGTTTTCTAACTCTTCTAAAATTCATCCAAAACATGTCTAGCAAAACAAAATAGTCTAATGAGAATGGCATTTAATTATATTATCTCTATCATCTTTTTTTTGACAAAATTATGACCTAACAACTATTCCAACCTTTGCCACACATAAAACAATGGCAATTGAAGCAAATATAGATACACTTGGGGTTCCCTTCTTTAACCTATCAAACCAAAACCAAAGAAGATCTCTTACCAAGTTTATCAAACTAGACTACTACACCCTCATTGATCAATCCTTAAAATAAGCTAGCCCTTTGTCCATCGACAACTTTCCCATACAACCCCACTCGAAATTGAGTCAAAATTTGATAAAACCAAGTAAAGCTCAAATCAAGAATTGCAAAATCTTCTCGCCCTTCTTCTGCTCCATCTTCTCTAATGGTCTCCAGCTTTGGGCAATGAGAAGGTTTCATCGGGAACACCATGGGCGATGGAGCCACCTCCACACAATACTCGATTTTCATCATCTTTTTCGCCATTTTCAGACACAAAAAGGTATTTCACAAAAATATGAAATGTTTAGAGAATCAATCAAGAATTGTGGTCTATTTATGAAATGAAGAAAGCAATGGTTTTTGTGAGTTAGAAAGAGAGGGAGGAAGGCGCTTAAATAGTGCTAAAGAAGTGAAAATATCTTCTAAGTAATGAAAATGAAAGGTTGTTTGCTCAACGGTTCCTAGAAGTTCCACGTTAGCTGCATGGAAGTTGAATTTCAGCAACTAGGAAATTTGGCACGATATGAAATGATAATCATGACAATATGAAAAATATGTTTGAAATTAATTGCTTTTAATTAGGGAATGTCTAATTCTTTTTCCCAATTTTGTCTTAAGAATGAAACTTTTAACTTTTGTCTCTACTTTATTTTTGTCCCATTACTCAGATTATTTTCGAAGTTGTACGTTCTTATTTCTCCAACCAAATACATTCGTTTTCTAAAAACATGTCTATCACATCTACTAATTTTTAAAAATATCTAAACTTGACTGATGATCTATATCGAAACTTAGGGACTGAAATTAAGATTTGAAGATTCAAAACACATGTGTTCTAAAAAAACAGGACAATTAAAATAAATAAATAAACATATTTTCTTATGCGAATGAATAAAACACTTCGTTGATACATAATGAATACCGATATTGAGACTATGATTTTAGCGGAATATTCTTTGTTGCCATAATTAAGGTACATGCATTTAGTTGATCTATTTGACATTCACAAGTAGTATCCATGTATACACATATCAATCACTCACGTTTTAATAGCTCAAGTTGCCACCCATTAGGGGCAAACCTCATACCGCACACGTGGCAACCGCCCTCCATTTTCAACACGTGGTTTTTTATTAATCGTTAAACAAAATGTCAAACACGGTCTAGAGTAGAATGGCATTTTCTTCGTACCATTGGATCGTTTGTATTAAAATTCGTGTTCTATTTATATGTTATATTAAAATTATATAATTTTGATATTAAAATTTTTCTTTTACACTATAATCACTTTTATTTTAAAATCAATATAGCTAATTTTAAAATATGATACACAGATGATATAGGAAATTTGAAAAAAAGGGATCTGATTTGCATTTGTGTGAAATCATTAAATTCTTATGAATTAACCTATAATCCACATAAATTTATGAAAATGTGTTTGAATTTATGAATTAACCTATAAACCTATATTGTGATTTTGTTAAAATACCATTGGAGCAGAGTGCCTAAGGTCATGTTTAAAAGGGATTTTCATAGTCACGGTGTTGGTTTTCACAAATCAAAATCGCATGTTTGGTTCATGTGTTGGGTTAGTTAGGTTAGTTTGATTGTGGTTGGTATATACTATTTAAGTTAAATTGAGTTAATTTTTTGATATGTTTAATGATAGATTTGACTTAATTTTGTATTTGGTTTGAATGTTGTGGTATTTATTGAGTTAGGTTTATGTATTAAAATTTTGTTTAGTTCAAATGTTTGTTGTGGGTTTAAAAAAATGAAGACCAAAATGCCCTTAAAATAAAATGAATATAATTTTTTTAAAATAAAAATCAATAAAATGTCTTTAGAATAAAATGAATATAATTTTTTAAAAATAAAAATCAACAAAAATATAATTTTTTTAAAAATAAAAATCAAAAATATAAAATTGGAATGAAAATTGAGGTTATGGTGGGTTTAATAAACCACTCACTTTTGGGTGGTTTATTTAACCTCCCATAAAACTTTTTTTAGCATTTTTCATCCGACCCAAAAAAAACACGGGTTTTTTAATCCTCAAACCAAACACAAATTTATCAGAGTTAACCTACTCAAACCCACCCAAACCCCTAAACCAAACATATCCTTATATGTTTGTTTTCGATTTTAAAAATGGATTACAAAATTCACAATACATATAAATAAGTATCTATTTATCTCTATATAATACTTATTTTACAATTCTCAATACAAAACACTCATCACACCATTTAAATATACCACAATCACCCACCTACCCCTTATTTAAATATAGCAAATTAGTCAACTTACAATCATTCAATAATTACTAAATTCACATTTTCATAATTAAATATAACATTAATTTAATACTTACAATATAATCATACTCTACAAAATACTCAAACAAACATATATTTTCACTTTTTACTTTTACCACAATATCCATGATTTCAATTACAGAATTTCCTCAAATCCACGTTAATTGCTTGCAAACATAAGAGATCCTGACCCTCCCTTCTTAGAAATGGGGTGGGGTGGATCGTCAATCCACTTTTAATTGGAAACAAGAAAATATGATTTATTCGAAAATCCAACATAAAACTATAAATTACAAAAGAAAAAACAACAAATTATATATATATGCTTGAAACATGTTATAATCCTAGTAACATAATTTTTATGGTGTTTAAATTTAGTTATTAAAGTTCTATATTATCTCACATTTTATTCTTTGGCAATATATATTTATTTATAATACTTAAGATAAATGTTAGGTATAATATGAAGTAAATATATTTTATAGTTAATAATATTTCATTTATGTTTTATATAATATAAAAGATTTAAACAAACAGAAACTGTATGTTAGTGAACTCTCATAAGAATAATTTGTTCATTTGTTTTTAGTTATTTTGGACAATTATATTCTTCCTTATATATATGGTACATGACATTGAAGTAAACTTGCAAGTAAACCATTAAAATCGGTTAAAATCACGTGTATACGTTAACAATATATTTTTAACTTTTGGATCTTAGAAAACAATATATTTTTAACTTTTGGATCATATTTCTAATAAATAAAAAAAAGGAGACCCAAACTTGCAAGCCAACTTAAATTGCAAACCTTCTAATATAATTCTATGGCAAAGTCTTGGATGAGATCGTCTCATGAATCTCATGTTGTGAGACGGGTCGGGTCGGATCGAACATAAGAAATTATGTAATACTTTTGCATGTATTACGTAATATTTTTCTATATATTAGGTAATACTTTGTATTATAAGATGTGTTTTGAGTTGAGTTGAATCATACGAAAAATATGTAATACTTTTATATGTATTAGATAATACTTTTATGTATATCAGGTAATACTTTTATTTTGAGTTGAGTCAAATTATAAGAAAATATGTAATATTTTTATGTGTATCAGGTAATATTTTTGTATTATAGGATATATGACCTGAATTGGGTAGGGTCGAATCTTAAAAAACACGCAGATCCTAGGGCTTCCAGGTGCTCTCTTCTCCTCGTGCAACATGTAATACTTTTGTGTATATTATATAATATTTTTCTATATATCATGTAATACTTTTGTATTTTGCATATATATTAAATAATATAATACAAAATATTACCTGAAATATAAAAAAATATTGCCTAATACACACAAAAGTATTACTTAATTATTATATTGACCCGATCTGTACTTAATCATTATATTCGACCCGACCCGATTCATCTCACGGACGATCTGTACTTAATCATTATATTCGACCCGACCCGATTCATCTCACGGAATGGGATTCATGAGACGGTCTCACACAAGACCTACTCTAATTCTATTGCCATGGCCAATTTGCGAATTTTTTATTTCAAAAACAGGTAAAAAAAAAAAAAAAGAAGGAACTTTATGCTTGTTGGATTTGATTTCAGACTTCAGTGATGTTTTTCCTGTTAAGATGTATCAATTTAATGCCAAATTGATTAAATTTCAATGTGTTGACTCAATTGAGTATATATATATATATAGATAAAACATATTTTGATATATGATCGAAAAATCATAAAATTTTACAATCTGATTTTACATCCAATTTTATGGAACCAATCACAAATAAAAATGAAACAACTTGATTTATTTGTTACGGTAACAAGGTGATTGATCAAAAATTCCAATGTTATGACTTATGAAATAGTTTATGTGATGCGGTTTACAAAAATAATATTGTTCAAATTTGAATAAGAAGATGAATATGAGAATATCTAAAGATCATATGTGATTGTTCTAGTGCTTAAAATCATATATATAAACTACTCAATACTTGATCCAAATCAATCATCAATAGCTATTTGAGGTCAAATCGATAAATATGCAAACAAAACTCCAAATTATTTTTATGTTAGATAACAAATAAAGCTTGGTAAACACACATGCTGCGTTTTGAACTTTGGATCAAACAGAGTTAGCTCGAGCTTCGTTCGATTTTCAACTAAACAAAATCATGTTTAACTAAAAAATGTTTGTTCATTTTCAATTCAATGTAATCAAACAACTTCAAACACAATCTACTAGCCAAATTCATGAACATTGTTAATTACATCCTCCTGAGAAATAATCACAACAATCAAAATTTCTCTGTAGTGCTTTGAAGATTCAACTTGCATAAAAAATTTATAGTTGGAATAGTTTCCAACACCAAAACCAGTAGTAACTAAAAGGCATTAAATGACTAAAACTATATATGAAAATGAAAACTAAGAACTTAACCTCAACATACTTAATCTAGGGGAATTTCAACGTCGCCGTCGGAGATCTCCTGCTGTAAATCCTTCGGATCCTTCCCGTCGACCGTGCATCCAACGGAAACGCAGGTTCCTAGAATCTCCTTCACGGTGCCGGACAATTCCTTCGCAATTGATCGAGACCTCATTACCTTTGCGATCTCAATGACGTCGTCGAGTGAGATGTTGCCGTTATGTTTGATGTTTTTGGTCTTTTTCCGGTCGCGCTCCGGCTCCTTGAGCGATTTAATAACCAAGGCGGCGGCGGAGGGAACGACGGTGACTTTGGCCTGCCGGTTCTGCACGGTGAGCTTGACGGTGACGCGGAGGCCCTTCCAATCCTTGGCGGTTTCCTTGGCGATGTCTTCACCGATTTTCTTAGGGGAGAGACCAAGCGGACCGATCTTAGGTGCGAGGGAGCTGGCGGCGCCGACTTCGCCTCCGGTGACGCGAACGAATACGTCGACGACCTGCGATGGATCGAACTTCGGCGGCATTGTGTTCGGCGGCTAGGGTTGGTGATTTCCACTCCTCAGGGTATAGGAATTAAATGATGGAAAATGCGAAGAATATAAACTAGGGTTTATTTGTCTGGAATCCAAGTTCAATTCCAATCTGGGCCTTGGCCCGTTGTAAGAATCAGAATTTTGGGACTGGGTTTCGATTGTGGCCTGCTCCTTCAAAACAAAGGCCCACTTATCAATCCAGTAAGCTTACGAGTTACTTGAAACTAACTCTACAAAAGCTCAAATTAAATGAAGTGGAGTTGGACACAAAGTTGCTTACGTGCTTTGGTGCTCAATGACTCGATAGCCTCGATTAGTAAAATAGAAGATTTCGGGCATTTTATTATGAATTTATTTTGTGAAAACCCATGTTCTTAACCATCTAATTTATAAACACTTTTTTTTTGTTAGGTTGTTAGATTTTATTCTTTTTAATGAAGAGAAATATTTTTTGTCTATAATAGCTTTTTAATATTTAAAGTATAATATGATGGTACGAGGTGTAATATGGTGGTACATATCTCGTTTATATTGGTACGGAAGTGTGATTTGATAGTACGGATCACCATCATTATGGTATGGGGATCTACTATGGTGATACAAACTAGTACCGCATGAAATAAGGTGGTACGGGCTGATATAGAGTGAAATATGATAGTACAGGCGGGATTAATTTCATTAAAGATATAATGGTAAAAAAAAATATTTTTTGACTAAAAAAGAACAGTTTCAAATTTTTAGGTAAAAAAAAATTATTTATTTTATAGTGGACTATTTTTAATTTTATCTCATATATTTTAGAGTGGGAATTATACACAATATACTCATTACTAAATACATCGTATTTAAAATAAATATATATTAAAAGGCATAATGTTTTTATTATTGGGTAAAAAAATTATGGTGTTCATTGAGTTTAGGAATTTAGTTATATTAAATTATTTTAAAGTGAGTGTGTTTAATAATTAATTTGTGTTTAGTAATGGATGGAACATGTATAGGCTCCACCCTATATTTTAATTTCACTATTTACTTTTATATATATAAAAGTAATAGAGCAAAGTAGCTAGGTCGAGTCTTATCGAACCTTTTGAATTGAATTTAAAATGTTGAAATAGTTATTTAGGTAATTGAGTTTAACTTCGAGTTTTAAGTATATTAGTTGAGCTTGAGTTTGAGCTTCATATTGTATCAACATAATTGAACTCTACTTTTTTACATACATATTATATTTTTTCCCTTTTAAAATAAATATCGTTTTAATTAAAATATTAAAATTTTAAGAAATGTATGTTCATATTCTATCAAAATAATTTCCATTTAATTCTCTCAAACTAAATGAGATAACAATTAAAAAATTACCTATAATAATTCTATTTAAATAAGAGTTGATAAATCATTTTATCAACTTCTTTACTAAATTTTAAAATAATATTTATTTTGAAATGAATGAATGTAATTTGAATATTAGCTGACAGGAATACAGTATCTATCAGCGAAAAGGTGTTATAATTGAGTATTCAATTTCTATTATTTTGGGTGTCAATATTGTAATGTTATAATAAGCATAGATGGGAATCTATTTTTGTATTCTTGTAATTGTAATTTAAAATAATAAAATAGTGAAGGAAAGAAGAGGTAGAACTCTACAAGTTGATCTGTTAATTTCATCTCATCCTTACTTGGTCTAAGGTAGCTTTACAGCATTTTAACCTTTTTTTTTTTTTGCAATTGGTAGCTGCTGCTATATTATATTTGCAATATATGATTTTTATAAATAAATAAAAGCATCTTTGCAAGACTGGTCAAAAAGTTTACATATTATTAATGGAAATTGGTAGCGATAGTTGATAAACTTATGATTTATAAAGAATGGTAGAGAAATAAACTGAACTTGTTACATAAACAAAATAATTCGATTGAGGATAAAAACAATTGACATATCACGTAATGAATAATATATCGAAAAATTAAAATAGATACATTTGAACTCTTCATATTAGTAAATAAATGGTTGTATCAATTTACATAAAGGAACAATGCATAATTTGGAGGAATGAAACAATCACATGAATTCCAAAATACTTTTATTTCTCTATAACAAAAATAAAAATATATCCAAAAATTGAATTTATTTCTTATTTTGCAGCATTTTAAATGGAATAAAAGAACGAGAAGGTGGGACCAATTCATAGGGAACATAAGCCACAATTAAGATGCTTATTTAGACTTAGACCAAAGAGAACATATCGCTATTTGAAATGTCGAAATTGCCCTTGATGGATCTGACCAGGGAAGCGGGGAAAGGGGGACCACTCATTGAATCTCGTTATACCAAATGTTCAAACGATGTAAAAGGGATCTCACTTCCATGCATAGGATAGAAGGGGCAGAAGAGTCATTTGCTCGTATAAGAAACTTCTTATGTAATAAAATGATTGATCCGAGTGAATATTTAGACCAGTCCAATCCCGATTAGGCAATTCAAGCAATTATTCTCTTCGAAATTTAAATTTAAATAATATACATACACCACATATATCAAATAATATCAATAAGTAATATGTGATCGAACATTAATAAACAGAAAATGAAATACTAAAATCCAAATCAAAGATGCTATCTCAATTTTTTAGTCAGAAATAGCTAGTTATGACTTATGGACATATTGGATATTAAACCTAAATATCAAGGTTTAATTTACTATGTGTATTGTCAAATCCAATGTGGAAAAGAAAAAAGAAAAAGAAAATTACACACACAAACAAGATTGTTATTTTTTAGTTAGAACCATATACTTTATTTATTAATGTTAGATGATTGTAATTTTTTGTTTTGAATTGAGACCTTATATTTTAACTCTATTTAATTTAGTTCAATACACTTCTATTTATAAAAAAATTAGTACATTTTTCACAGTTTAACAAAGGGTTATATTAAAATATGGTTGTTAGGTAAACCACTGTATACATGAATGATGAATCAAATTCGAATATTTTTTAATGTTGATTATGGTCCTTGCAGAATAAAAGTTCATTTAATGTAAGAATGGTTTGCTTTAATTTATCTTTATGATATATGATATATAAGTAAGCCCAAATACAAAACTATGCATGATAAATTATAATCACAATTTTCAACTATTTCAAGTACTCTTGAAATATTATCAAACATTAATCCTTAATTTTGTAAATAAATATGAATACTTTAAATTTATGTTTGTTATAAGATTTTATAGAGTAATATCAAATTAACATCGGAAAAAGTGTGTATATATGATATCATATTATTGTTTGATGTAATAGTAAAGATTGGATGATTATAATCACAGAAATTTTGGTGTATGTTGGAATATGTGATTTGTTAGATTGTAGAATTAATTATAATAATTTTTTTCTGTAAAATGTGGTAGTATTTGAGTTGATTTTATAATCCTATTTAAAACCCCTAACAAATGAGGATTTGAAATTATGACTCATAAATCTTATTCCAAACATTGCGTAGGATTAAAGGTCAATGGAAAATTAAAACTATAATTTAGGCTTTCAAAAAAAAAAAACATACTAGTATTAAAAAGTCATAATATTATTTGAGAACAAAAAGAAAAGGTCAAAATATAAAATGGTCACAATCTTGATGTCAATTTCCCAAAAAGAAGCGTGAGAGTGAAGATGGAGAATTCATTTATATGGTCCCTATATTCTAATTTTATCTAACCCCATTTTATGGTCTGAAAATGAAAGCCTATAATAGACAATGGGTCCACCCCCCAATAATCTTTATGGCTCAATTATTTTGAAAATGATTGGTTATTTTAATTTTAAATTGTATTCCTTATCTTGTTTTGATTTTTATTAATTTTTAGCTGTCATATAAATCATTATTAATATGTAATTTATATCAATAAAAATTATACAAAAAAAAAACAACTAATTTTCATGTGATTGTGACAAACAATTTTGTGTTCATTTCCCATTTATTTATTCTTTATTTTTTTAAGATTGCATATATATATATATATATATATATATATATAATATATATTGGGTGGTGCTAATGCTGTTTTAGTATGCGACTTGATAATATCCTGATATCAAAAAATATATTACTTACATTTTCCCCAAAGTATATTTTTAAGATATTTTTTCTCCAAAAGAAAAAAAAAAGTCATATTTCAAATATTAAGACCTTGTTTTATTAGTTAAAAATAAATTTGAAATATCTATTTTCACAAAATTTAAATGTGATTGGATAAATTAAACCAACAAATAAATTAACTCATCTAATGCGAAATGTTATGGTTTAAAAAATGTTACATATTTTTTTAATTGTATTTAAATAAATAAAAAATAGTGCTCTAAAGAAATATGCATCTTAAAGTATATACGTTATTGTCTGCCTTAACCAAAAATAAAAAGAATAGTTATCATAGACCAACATCATATTCTACGCCACATTAATGGATTTCATTAATTGGTGTAAATGTTTAATGTTAATTTTATGCCACGCCCACCTATTCTACTTCATATAATTATGTACTTATCCTCGTAATTAATATCATCAACAAATATACACATATATTCATATTATAAGTACAATTGCCAAAATAAGGAACAAATAATAGTACATTGCGAAAATGCAAAAGACAACTAAATAAATTGACTTAGGAAAATCTGAAAAACATGACGTTGATGTTTGTCATCGAGTCTAAATACGATCTAAAACTTTTTTTTAGTGAAAAACTAATTTTAATGCAAAAATGACATTAAGGTTGGTCTATAGGTGTAATTATGATCTTGAGCTTTTTTTTTTTTTTTTAGCAAATAATCTTTTGTTAAATTTTTTGGACCCTATATCATTAGTTTAATGACATGAATGAAGTATCTGAAATATAATAAAAAAAAAATGAAGAAGTTCGTAATTATAATCAGGTATGAGAGAAAAATAATAATATCGAGGTTTCTAATGAAAAGTGGTTTTATTTACTCAATTTAGTTATTCATTTTTTAATTGTATCCAAACAAAACTAAATATTTAAATTTTCTATATATAATTTAGACTGCAAACCAAATAAATGGATTTAAAGAGCAGGGTTTAAACTTTAAACTGATCTGTTAGTATATATGATCCAATCTCAACAAAAGTTTTTTTTTTTTTCACAAAAAAATAAACGTTAAAGTCTTTTTTTGCATAAAAATAAGTTTAAAATCATATTTGCACGTACAAACAAACTATGGGGTCATTTTTTACACATTTTTCTTTTTAAAGTTAATTGAAAATAATAAAACACAATTGCTTGTTGAAAATGTTTGGAAAATGATAGGAATAATGAAGCTGATAGATGTACCTTACAATTATTGGAAAAGACAAAAACATAATTAAAAGTTATAATATTTAAAACAAACAAAAACAGTTGCTTGTTGAAAATGTTTAAAAAATGATGGCAACCCCCCCCCCCCCCCCACACACAATTACTTTAGATACAAACACATTTTAGAATAAGAACAAAAATGAAAAGATAATTCCCAATTTATTATGGTTTTCTATTTTCCTGGAATTCATGTACAATTATAATGAAAAATAAATAAATGGGGTTATACAAATCTGAAAAATACTAAAACACATCTTAAAATTATATTTTTATACCTTTCATTATTTTTTTTCAAAAAAATGAAATAGATTTAGTATTTTTTAATAAAAAAAAAAGTTTGGTGTAAACAATAGCAATTACATCAATGATTTCTTATTTTCAATAAAACGTTGAAATATGAACAAGAAAAATAGAAGACGCATCTAATAGCTCACGGCAACTTTTGGAATTATTTAGCTTTCTTTTGGTGTGGGATAAATGTTTTAAGTATATTTCACTTCAAATATTTTTTTATAGAGTAGGTTAATTTTCCATATGATTTTATAGAACCTTTGGAATAAAACTTAAAATCACATTTAAATCATATATATGGAGTAATAAATTTTGATTTGGATTAATTGTATACTAATTAAACTAATTAAATGGATTAGTTAAGATGACGATTCTTAAATCTGACTACACTAATTTTCGATTATAACACCTGAAAGCTTCTCTAGGTTCACCTAATAATGAGCCTAATATTCTTCTATTGAAATAACTTTTTCGTAATTAATTATAATTTTAATTAATATATTGATCAATGCCTGTTAATTAAATTATTATTATGTATAATTAATTTCTTTTTAGTTAGTTTAATATATACTTGGTTGAGTCAACTCTACCCAATTATTTGCGCTTGTAAATCTAAGTGTTTAGTTATGTATAATTAATTTCTTTTTAGTTTGTTTAATATATACTTTAACCTTCAACTATCATCCTCTCTAGGTCAATCAAAACAACCAATTTAACTGAAAACAACTGATGAGGAAGGAGTTATTTAACTAATCTATATTAAATTTATATGCAAAAACAACTATTTTTTCCACGGTTTAAATTTATATATGTGATATTTCATCACATATTTTAAAATAAGGGTAAATTACAAAGTTAATGTCAAACTATGATTTTTTTGCATTAAGATATTCGAATTTAGAAACTTCACTGTACAACTGTCAACCTTTTTGATTTTTATCCTATGATCATTATAGGTAATCGGCTGCAAAATTTTGATAGAATATTCCTTCTTGTGCTAAAATTATCATGAACAATTTTAAAAATATTTTATCATCTGATACTTATAGGGATCATTTAGTATCATTTACAAAATGTTTACGACTTTATCGTTGTAAAGTTTCAAAATTTGAATTATTTTTTGTAATATACTCTTAAAATAATCATCATGCACCACATATCAAGTAACACCAAATAAATACATTTTATATATATTATATCGAAATATAAAATGATACACAAAATCTAAATATAACATTTTGATAAACACTATAATAGCCATTTAAAGACTTGGTGAATTTGTAATACAAATTCAAAGTCAATGTTGGGGGGGTTTAGAATCACGGGCTTTAAGAAAAAAGAGAAGTCCAAAATGTACAGTGGATATTCGTTTTTCATTTTCTAAATATAACACATTTTCAGATTTGAAATAAAAAATAAATATTTGAATTGTTACCACATTAAAAATGTAAAAAATACTTTTACCCCAAAGCTTCATTGATTGTCACCTGATGAGTGGATATGGGTTAAAAAGAGAGGTGTTATCATTTTAGGAGATATGTGAGGTCAAAATAGTACATCTTCATGATAAAGCAGTTACAGAATAATAGTAACAAATAGCAGTTTAGAGAGAGAAAGCTATCCACTTCCATCCATTATAAAAAGCAGACCAAAACCTCCATTTTCAAGTATCTAATTAACACTATAGTTTCCCCATTTTTCACTTCAAAATCATACAACAAAAGGAGAAAGCAAATCAACTATGGCTGCTTCGAAGAGCTACTTCCCCAGAGCAAACTACCGATTCCTCCCAAGCGATCAAAGCCTGGCTAACAACTCAATGACGTTCGAGTTCGACGAGTCCGAGGTCTGGAACTCGGCTGCCGCTTCACAGTCGCCGGAGTTCCGGAAACAGAGTTCTAGAATGTCCAGGAAGCCGTCGGCGAAGGTAGCGGTGGGGACGCCTGCTTCGTTGCCGGTCAATATTCCCGACTGGTCGAAGATTTTGAAGGACGAGTACAAGGAGAACCGCCGCAGTAACAGCGACGACGACGATGACTACGAAGACGACGGCGCCGCCGACGGCGACCGGATTCCACCGCACGAGTTTTTAGCCAGGACCAGAATCGCGTCCTTATCGGTGCAGGAAGGAATCGGAAGGACGCTCAAGGGTAGAGATCTGAACAGAGTTAGAAACGCAATTTGGCAGAAAATTGGGTTTCAGGATTGATTCATTCAACCATTTTATTCTGATTAATTAACAGTGATATATTTTTATTTTTTTCTTCAATTTTCCCCTTTCTTCAAATATTTTTGCTGTAGTTTTTTTCTTTTCCAGAGAATGCTTTTCTGGTTTTATTGGAAAGCCCTTTTTTGACCATGATTGTTAGGAAATCAAGCTTCATACTCGATTTCCAACATTTTGCAGAGAATATAAAAGTTATGTATCAATTTACACTATTTATTTTCATTTTTTCATGTAATTGCTTGGCATCTTACATTTCAAATTTTAATATTTCAATTCTGGTCATTTAATTGAAATAATCAAAACATTAATTCGATAAATCAGATGCAACGGAACTTATTGGGGATTCACAGTTGAATAACATTTTTCAATTTATTATTTTTAGAGAGAGGGAGGGAGAGAGAGAGATTACGTGGAGGGAAAAGATAAAAAGAATATAATGTGGTGTTGGTCAATAATTGGTGGTGTTGGACTTTAGGGTGGTACTGGTGGGGTTGGTGAGAAATATGGGCCATACTTCAATTATATCATCTCATTTCTTTTCCTTTCTCTTTTTCTTTTTTTAAATCTATATATATATATATATATATATATATATATATATATATATATTTTTTTTTTTTTTTTTTTTTTTTTTTTTTTTTGTTTTAGATACTCGTGTGGTAAACTGAATTGTGGCTTGTGTTCGAATAGCAAAAACATTGAATGATGAATTTAAAATTTGTATTGGCAAATTTATTGAAGCTGATGGGATAGGTTAGTTCGACAATGAATCAGGAATCAATTATAGTATTTCATTTTTTTATATGATTTTGGTGGATATAAAATCTACCTCACATCTAATCAAATTGTGAAATCCAGATGCAACTTTATTGTTGATAAATAACTAACATCTTAGAGGAACTCCCAGCTTGTTTAAGGTAAATCTTGTTTTTTTAATAATATTTGGGGAGATAATATTTGGGTGTAATCACAAATAAATATTGGAGTTTCTAATTCAATCAAATGATATGATGGACTTAACCTATTGGATCTTGGTATAAACTTGGGCTAAATATAGTAGCTAGTAATTTTGACTTGCGAGCACATGCACATCCTATTTTATGTGATAAAGAAATAAAATATAGCTAGTTCTTGTTAAATCGACAAGTGCATACAAGTAATTTGCTAAGAAATAAGTGATTATTTTGATATTTAGATGTGAATTAAATACAAAAATTTCTATATCTTAATGTTATTTTCTATTTTATGAGCTATCAATTTGTGGATTGACAATTTGACATGTCCTGTAAAACTAAATTTCTTAATTTATATCACACGAATCTTATTTTACCTTAATTTTACTTTTTATTATATTGCTCGCAATATATATAAATGTTGTGATTGGCTGCAATGTCCGAATGAAGGAACGAGACAAACTTATTGATTGTTGGATCACCGTCAAGACTTCTCAACATTGTTGTTCTTATGAGCTTGTTGTGTTGGCTTTGATTTAGTGAGGATTTATGATGAATTATTTCAATTGTGGGGGTGCGCAGAAGAAATTTATTGACTGCTTCTGACTGTTTTAAGATCGTCACATGAAATATAATTTGTGAGGTGGGACTCAATTTAGATGATTTAAATGTAGATGATTTTTTTTATCTTAATAATAAAATGGAATGAATTGATTGAAACTTTCTCACATAATATAATCTGCCCCAAAATTTTGCCAATAATAACGTACATCAAGTATACTTTCTTGGATTCTCTTTAAGTGTCATTTTATACTTTTTGTCAAAAAGTCAATAAATATAAAATTCTCACAAACACACACTTAACTAATACATGAATTTTTGATGCAAATTTTGAAAGAAAATTAGATTAGTTAAAAAGCAATGAGGTTTTATTAAATTCTTACATTATAGTTTAAAATTAACATGTTAGGTTGAAAATAAATTGTTCTTTTAGGGACAATGGAGCATAGAAGTTCAAAAGAACGAATAATTAAAATGATAATCGAACCTTTAAAATAACAACACATGAATGAGATCAGAAGAAATATTATCTAACATATTATTTCATTTATTTACATCACGTTTAATTTACATTTATAAGAAAACGATAAGACATCTTGTCACACCAAGAAAATATGTCAATTTCCATTTATTGAAAATTGAGGCGACAAAATATAAGGGACAAGCTGTGATGACAGCGTGGTCGTCAAATTAGAATTATGAAACCATAATTATAACGGAGAGTCAGCGTCGTTTTGATGGACTCTGCTGTCGTTTTCGTTAAATCCGTCATTTTCTCTTCTAGAATTCCAGCGACGGACACTAACACCGTTACATTTAATATCAACTGTTTTTTTAATATCAAATTCGAATTTCACCCAACATCATATATAGAGATGACCTTTTTTCTAATTCATGTTTCAAAAAATTTAAATTTAATTATTATTTATACATATTCGATGTAGATGATTAGTAGTTATTATAAAATTATATATAAGCATATACTAAGTACATATGATAGGAGTAAGGCTTGTGTGCATGTGTTACATGAATCTTAGATCCATGCAACGTGGGTCAGGTCGGGCTGAATCCGACCCGGATCCGCGCACTTTTTTTATTTTTTATTTTTTTTTCCTGACCTTTATATTGTGTTAATGGTACATTTATATTATGTTAAGTATGCCTTTATATTATGTTAAGTATACCTTTATATAACAGTTTAGTTTTAAAAAAAAACCCTAATTTTGGCAAAAAAAATCCTAATTTTGACGAAAAAATTATAATTTCAACACAAAAAAATCCTAATTTGTACATATATACCTTTATTTAAATATTACGCATATCTTTAATTAATATTAGTCATACTTTTATATAATATATAAAGGTATAACTAACATAATTAAAAGGTATCACTAACATAGCATAAAGGTATATTTAACATAATATAAATGTATGTTTAACATAACATTATAACTCTAAAGGTATGCTTAACATAACATAAAATTATAAAGGTATGACTAATATAACATAAAGGTATACTTAACATAACATAAAGGTCTAATGTAAAAGGCTTGCATAAAAGTATGATTCATATAATATAAAAGGTCTTAAAGGTACACTTAACATAACATAAATGTATACTTAATATAACATAAATGTACACTTAACATAACATAAAGATCTAGCACCTGGAACGAATTTGGGTGGGTTTGAGCGCATCCACCCAGGCGCGTGGGGGCGCGTGGGAGCGCGTAGTGAACCGGGTCGGATTGTTGTGTATGGATCTAAGATCCATGCACAAGGTGTACAAAAGTTTTTGTGTTATATGAATGCATAAATATGTATGTGTGGATAAGAATGACTTTATTATTAATAATAGTTTAGATAAAGAGAGACTATATTATTATTAAAAAATTAACTAGATTATCATTTATTTCACTATTCTAGAAAGTATTTGATAATGGTAGGTGGATTTATATATATTTATATATATATATATATATATATTTTTTAGGGAAATTGGTATTTATTATTAGTCCCATACCCTACACTGCATACTTATTTATGGACTATATATATTTAATGTGGTAATGGGCCAATTTAGCTGGAAGTGATGGGATTTGTCATGTTTGATATTAAATAGGTTGGAATTACAAGATCAAAATTTGAAATCAAATATATATTATGATAAACAAATGTGCTCATTTATAAATATGTGTGGGTTAAATGTAAAAATCAATTTGAAGTATTTTTTATTTTCAATTTGTAATCAATAGTTTTTATCTTCATTTGTTGATTCGAGTTTTAGAGTTTTTCAAAATGCAATCAATACATTTCTCTAACAATTTTTTCTGATAAATGCATAACACGTGACTTGCAAGAGATTTTTATAAGATAATTATGTTATTAAAAAAAATTAGCTTGCAAATTGAATAAGAGTCATACTTTAATTTGTTATTTAATTTTAGCCCCCTATAATGTCAAGTAGAAGTCATGAGTTGTGCTTTTCATTTGAAAAAGTTGTCAGAAAGAAATTAGGTTGCATTTTGAAAAATTTAATATACGAATAAATAATAAATTTAAATTACAAATTGAAAATAGTCATACTTCAGGTTAATTTTTGTATTCAACCCTATGTGTAATAGATAGAACCATAAAAGGATATTTTTCTTTAAATAAAATCTTTAATATCTCTATTTTCATAAAGAAAAGTAGAACACATTCTACTTTATTTTTAGTAAATCTCATTATCACATATATATGAAATATTGAAATGTAGGGGTGATTGCCTTAACCGTCCTTATTTTAATGATAATTATCACATTATTCCAATCTCATTATCACATATATACAAGATTAATGTTTGGAAAATGATCAAATACACCTCTAAATTCTATTGAAAAAGAAAAAAAGAAAAACTATACAAATGTATAATGCAGTCTTTGAAAGACCAAAAATAAGATATATGGAAGGAAAATTTCTATTGAGGCAAACAAAATTATCTTTTTTTCTAGCACTCATTTATTTAGTTTGCGAGTATTTTATATCTTATTTTGAGCAGAATTTTAAGTTCGACCTCCTTAAATTGTACCCAAAAGAAAACAATTCTTTGATTTCATTTCTCTAGAGTATATTTGCTACGATAGTGACCACTTAAATGTCATTAAAATACAATTAGCCAAAAAATAAAGAAATAAATACATTTAATTTCAAAGTTTTATGGGATAGATACCAACCACTTTATATTGAACACGTACACGTTTCTTTGCCATTTATGGTTTAGTTTGGGTTGTCAACTACTTCCATCAATTAGGTGTGACATCCAATTTAGTTTAAATTGGGGCATGGTGACCCTTTTCTTATCTCATTCCATCCCATATTTAGGTTTAGAAAACAAATTACCCAATTTTATTTTGTTTTGAGTTTGTTGATAACTTATATGAGCTTGAATTATCAATCATAACAATCTAAATATATAATCAAGAAATCGGTTCATTTGGATATACAGAATTATCCTAACAATATATACATTTCTCAATCAGGATAAAATCTCGATTTCAAACTCCAAGTTCAAATTTCCCTACTCTCAATTGCAACTTATAAAAAAAAAAAGATAACATTTCATAGATGGGTGAGGAAATGTACAGACTAGGGTTGGGCACTGAATTAGGTTTCGTCAGGTTTGGGTTTTCGATTCGAGTACCCCGATAATTCTGCTATCTAATTTTGTTATTTGAAATCGATCTCAAAATTTTGAGTACCCATAGTTTTTAAACACCCAACTTTTTTTTTTTTTGATTTGTTTGAGATAACCCGATAATTATGCAATGTAAAGAACTTGCACTAATTGAATATAGGAGAATAATTAGGAAAGAAACATAATTTTTTTCATAAAATAAATAAAATTAGATACTCGAAATGTACAAATTAAAGCTTTATTTCAATCATCTAATAGTAACATTTCTTAACTTTTAAGGTAATATAAAATCCAAATAGAAATGGATTCAAATAGAATCGAAAATGTTATAATTAATCAACAATTTGAATGATTAATTTCTCTTATGATGCTAAGAAAACTTAATCGAGAACTTATCATAACAAAAAAAATTGTACTTATTTTCTTATGAAAAATGTCAAAGAAAATCAATTCAACTGATTAGTAATAAAATTTTTGAGTTTCTGATAGATCATGATTTCATAACACATTATTCATTAAAGACATTGAATGTAATACACAATGATACAAACGAAACACATCAAACTATTGTTAGGAGTGTCACAAAAACCAAATATCAAAATAAAATAATAATAATAATAATAATAATAATAATAATAATAATAATAATAATAATAATACAAAAACTCATGTAACGGTTGAAAAAATACACACTTGATTGCAGTAAAACACATACTTCTATAACACACTCATACAATACATATTTGTAGCTAAGAAAAACATATTTATACCTATAAAAGACATATTTGAATCTCGTTGCATGTGAGACGGTCTCACAAGAGACCAACTCTAATAATAATTGGGTGCTCAATAAGATAATCAGATAGTTTTTAGGAACTTGAAAATTGATCCGAAGCAATATTATCGAGTATTAGATACTAGAAACCCGACAATCTTTTGATCTTGATTTGTTATTAACTCATTCAAAACTTCTTAAAAACTTAATTTGAGTTGCAAAAAATTCAAATTCAAACACAAAAACTAAAGCTCAGCAAAAGTTAAAAAATATATAAGAATAAAGTTTTGTATTTTTTTTTATAATTATTTCCTTTTTGCATTGTTTTGCTTTTTGTACAGACAGGATCATCTATTCCGCACTAGTGTTTCAAAATAACCACCACACGCTAAGTGTAAAAGATGACATAATCGATTTATACATAATATGAATTAAAAATAATGAAATATAATACAAACACCAACTTAAAATAAAAAATTCTATGAGGAGGATGGTTACTACAACCTTGGTACTTCATCTTCCAAGTTGGCTTTCTGTTGGATATTTTTGTACACTTTCAATATTTTATGAGAGATATAAGAATATTACTGACATTCATCATATTCGCAACAGCCTGTTAAGAATTTTAGGTGAAGTTGAGTTGGGCTTTTCTTGCATATATAGGGAAAAGAAATCATGCATGTACGTATTTAATTTCTTTATAGTCGAAGAACATATATACTAATTGCTGATGTCGGGGAATATGGACAACATTTCTTGTATAGTTGATTTGATGGTGTTTGTTTTGTATCAAGGATGATGTCTAATTAAGATCTCTATATCAACTTTTATTTGTTTTTAAATTTTTTTTTTACAACTTAAGAGTTTTTCTTTCTTATTCCTCCTCCCCTAACCCCTTTTACTCTACTATATATTGTGTAGCTATTTTGAAATAATTCATACTACATGTGATGAATCATATTGATTGTGGCATATATTGTTGTGTATATACACCATAAAAGACAGTAATTGTGAAAGATATAAAATATATTTATTCACAACTAATATATTATATATAAATATATATGCAGAAACAATAAAAATTATATAAAAATTCAGCCTTTGCTATCTGGCCCATACCCGACTGCTCACATAGAACCGAACTTTCAAAATTCGTAAGAATTTGGGCTCAGGCCCATATAATTTGTACTATTTATTCGAGCAGACATTAGTCTTTAGTGTACAGCGTTCTACCCAATTTGATTAAATTGGGCCTAGAAATACAGGTAGGCCCATCATAAAGCATATTAGTGCAATTGGGGATAAGTACTGAGGCTCATATAATATATGTATTTCTCTTGTTTGATACATGAATCGTAAATTTTTTGTTTTTTTATAATAAACTGGGTCTTTTTTTTTTAATAGAACAGGTGAGATTTCAAAACGAAAATATATATCTATATAGGTTCTTCTGATATAATCGAATATTTTTACTTTATGAGGATTTTCTTAGATTATTCTTTGTTGTTGTACTATTTTAAGCATACTTTTTATTTATTAGTACATTAATTTTATATTTTTCAATTTAAATTTCAACATTGAAGCCTAACACACCAATATCAGTGCACTTCAAATACTCAAATCCTAACACAAATATTTCTACACAATTATTTATGTCATCATATGTATGGGTTGGGAACCGTGTAACTTAATCGATCTGATCCGATTATACTTTTAACGTGTTTAGATCCACACTCAAACCCTAGTTCTGTGCACTTAGCCTTTAGTTTTGTTTGTTATGTTCACATAACCTCCATGTTTATACTAGTTTAACTTTTTACAGTGTATCACAGAATCTATAATATTTTAGGATAATTTCATAACAAGACTCAATTTATAAATTAGTTCTCAATTTTGGACTCACATTTTAAAGTTTCTCAATAAGGGATTCAATTTAATATTTTTTTCTCAATTTAAGACTTGAAATTTAGATTGAATTCTCGATTCAAGACAAATTCCATATTCTTTTTATTTTTATTTATAAATTTATTTATATTTTAATATGTATTCATATTTTGAATAAATTAAGACAAGTTAGTGCTTTTTAAGAACAATTTTCATCCAATTTATCTTAATTTATATGGAAAAAAAGAAAGAAAGAAAAATATATTCAATTCAATTCATAAATATAATTTATATTAAATTGATTTTAATATTAAAATCAATTTCTATACATTCATAAAATTAAGAAAATAAAGGAATCTTAATTTTTTTTGAATTGTATTTATTATATATATATATATATATATATATATAAATTAATACAAGTTCGATGAAATTGCTCAAAATTGTACAAACTTATCTTAATTTATCTAAAATATAAATAAAATAAAATTTTATTTAAATTGAGAACTTAATCAAAATTTCAAGTTTTAAATTGAGAAAAAAAAAAAAACTGAGCCCTTTCATTGAAATTGTTTAAAATTTAAATATAAAATTGAAAACTAATTTATAAATTGAATTTTATTATAAAATTTATCATATCTTTCAAATCTTTATATTATAATAATATCTTTTATATTATTCTTTTAAGTTGTTATAATAATATAACATGTGTTCCCCTAGTATAGCTACGGTTCTTCTATCTTTGAAGGTGTCGACTTTGAACATCTGTATACCAAATTCATTGATGGCACAAATTCCTCTAGATATGAAGAATCAGCCCCCCACCTTCCTCCATAAAGAGAGTTCCCTTCAAATATTGCGCCACGTGTTTAAGAAAAGTTCGATCAAACTGTATTAAATTATTATAATATAAATATTTAATTATACTACATAAAGTTTTATATTGAACAAAATTAATTTTTCACTTAAATATTATATTAATATAAAATAAAAAATATACTCATATGATATAAAAAATTACCATATAAATTTAAAAATAAAAGATTTAGGCGCGAACTTAGATCGGACAGAATCGGCCCAACCTGACCAGATCCCTACACACCTAGATGCACAAATTTAAATCTGTACACTTGATTCACAGGAATAATACTCATATTTCAAATTCACCAAAAAAATCTATCATTTCATTCTTACACAAATAATAATATTAACTAAGATCAATGCTAGCAAACTCACAAAAAAACTCCACATTTCAGATCTAACCCTTCATTTTTATACATGCAATGTCGAATCAAGATAATTATTGTGAAAATAAGACTAAATTGATAAATTATGTACTAAAAACGAATTCGAAATGAAAAAAATTAGTACATTTTTTAAATTAAAAAAATGGTTTTAAAAAAATAGTTATCAAGATATATATATATATATATATATATATATATATATATATATATATATATGTGTGTGAAAGTGAAAAGAAAAAGAAAGTACAACCCTGCAAATATTAAACCTGATTTTTTATTTCATTTTATATAAGTAGATAGTTGGGTTTCCACTTTTTGACAAGTTTGTTTAAGAGGAAAAATATCAATTTTATGTTTCTGTATACCTTTTCTATTCTTATAAAATATCTATGAGCAGGTCTATTGCGCTTGGTGCATGAATCTGTAAATAACTAAAATGAATGAGTACGAATTATTATATGTCTGTTTAAAAAAATATTAATGTACAACTAATATTATTAAATGTCTAACTAACATAACTAAAAGATATAGCTAATATTATTAAATATATATAACTGTTATGACTAAAAGATGTTTAACATGTGGGAACGAGTTGAGTGTGAAAACAATACATGAGAGTGCGTGGGAGCGTGTCAAAGGTGGTCTTGGGTCGATTTTGACCCAAGTACATCGATATCCATGCACTAGATGTATAAAAGTTTTATAAATATAGATTTCTTTGTTCGTTAATTTGTTAGATCAAATTTAACTTTTTAAATTATTTGAATAATTTTTATATAATATCATCGTATGAATCTAGTAATATGAGATGGATAAATTAACAACTCATATTTCATAATTCACATAAATATTTATAAAAATAGATTATAAATAGGTTATGCTTATGTGTAATAAAAATCTCTCCCCCTCTATGGAAAATGAACGAAATTTTGAAAACAGGAATAAGATATGTATAACAGGAAATAAGAAGAGTCTGCGCACAATTCTATCTGTGCGTTTAAGTGGATAATAATGTATATGGGCTTTACATATGAGACATGGGCTTTATAAGTATTTTGTTTTAATGCAAGCCCAAAATTAAATGAAAGAGAAAATGCGCATAAGTGTTTTATTCTTCCTCCATAAATCATAATTTTAAATTATGACTGTCCATTTAAAAGTTCATTTTTAATATATGATGCACTAAAATTTAGCTTTTTTATTATTAAATTTTTTTTTGAATTGCATATGAAAAAAAAAATACTAAATCTCAAATATATAAATTTTGGTGCAGTAAAGTATTATTTTTTTATTTTTGGTAGTTTCGATTATAGTAATAAACTAAATTATTAAAAATCTTTCAGAATAAGTTATCTGCAAACTATATGAGATTGTTAAAAAGAAGAGCTGCACTTGTGTACAACTGTTGCATGGATCTTAAATCCATGTAATGTGGGTTGGGTCAGGCTGAATCTGATTTGAATCCGCGCATTTTTATTTTTTACCCTAATTTTTATGTTATATTAGTCATACATTTATATTATATTAAATATATTTTTATATAATACTTTAATTTAAAAAAAATCCTAATTTTAGGAGAAAAAAAAACCCTAATTTCAACAAAAAAAACCTTATTTTTGAGTACAAAAAACCCTAATTTGTACATATATATCTTTATGTAATATTACGCATTTCTTTAAGTAATATTAGTCGTATCTTTATATAATATATAAAGATATAACTAACATAATTAAAAGATATGAATAACATAATATAAATATATGCTTAACATAACATAAAAATCATAAAGGTATGCTTAACATAACATAAAACCATAAAGTTATGCTTAACATAACATAAAGGTATATTTAATATAACATAAAAACTCTAAAGGTATGCTTAACATAACATAAAACCCTAAAGATATGTTTAACAAAATATGAATGCATGTTTAATGTTACATAACGGTATGCTAGCATAAAGTCCCTAAAAGTATGATTAATATAACATAAAAATATGTTTAACATAATATAAAAGTATGTTTAACATAACATAAATCTATATCACCTAAATTTGGGTGGATTTGAACACACACACCCAAACATGTGGGAATACATGAAGGACGCGTGGACCGAGTCGAATTAGGTGCCAGATATCCGTTCACCAATTATACAAAGTTTTTGTGTAAAAAGAAATAGTTTAAAAGTGAGATTGAGGATATTGGTAATTTTGGTTCCCATCACTCTAGGAATGACAATTTTGACCCGTCCCATAGATAGCCGACATGACCCAAGGTATTTGGGACGGGGCGGGGTGGGTATGGGTCCTCCTCATGCCCCATCCCTTGCGACCAGTCCTTGCACCGCTATATATATATAATTATTTTAATATTATCTTATTTGAGAAGTGTTCGTTATGATTAAAAATGTGATTATACGAATAAATTAAAATTATTTCATAATGAATCTCATAAGATAAAATTAAAATGATTATAATTAATTTATTTTTATATTTTTTAATATATGTGTATCAATATATGAAATTTTTAAAATACATTAATTTTTTTTATAATTTTATAATTTAAAAAAATTTATATAAATGGGGAGGGCGGATCCGCCCCACACGGGACAAGGTGCAGGGCAAATTTTTCAAGACCCAAAGCGGGACAGGGCGCAAATCCTTTATCAGAGGTGCGGGACAGACTTGGATATTCTATTACCCGTCCTGCCCCATTTCCCTTGTCATCTCTACATCACCCAAATATTGTGAATTATTTCGTCTTATAAAATTAAATTTTTGAAAGTGATTTTAGAAAAATATAATATCTATGCGTAACTTTACGTAAAGTAATTATCCATGTATGTAATTAGGAAATGGAAATGAGGATGAAAAATAGGATTCCCTTTCACTTTCTGTTGCTACCTTTACCCACATTTATAGGTCAAAGTGCGCATAAAATATTTGTTCAATCCCATTTGTCTCCATTCTAATCATGATTTTTATTGGAGAAACAAAAAAACGGTCTTACTTTCTCATTACATTATTATTTTTCACATATAGTGGTGGGTGTGAATCTACAAGTGTATTTGTTCCAAGTATAACTTTTATTATAATAAATACTTTTCTATGAAAAAATAATTCTTCATTATAGTTATCTAGGTTGTAAAATTACTAATATGTTATAGACCTTACGGTTCAAGATTATTATCAAATATCCTCTCATGTCTTTACGTGTTACAAACAAACAAACAAAAATTATAAACTAAATTTAAATCTAATGATTAATATGTTATATGATAAATAGTAATCCTTATGTTTGGTTTTATTTTCAATCTACATTTTTTTCCTATAATTATTGAATATTAATTGTAACACTTAATTATATATTCAACCACGTGAATAATATTATACTGAAACACATCCTCCGAAAACATATCCCTACTTTCTAACCAATAATATATAGCAAATATTTCTCTCTTAGGTAATATTTTACTTTCAATCTTTAGTTTTTACCTCGAAGAACAATTATTAAAAAATTTAAATAATTTTATACTTTATCAACTTTTATCAACTACAACTGTACAACTGAACAATATATTTGAAGATATTTTTCCATCAACAGCATAAAAAAACATAATATGATAACTTTTAAAATGAGAATTATCCTTCAACAATTTATTACTCTACCTAATCCAATAGAATATTTTAAACCTATTTCAATTTTTAATTCCATTATTCATCGTCACCAAAATTTCATCACAGCTATTTATTTCTGATAAATTAGTTTTGACCCAAATACAAAAAAACCTTTTGGTGATGTTTCTTTTCTTATTGTCTTTTGAGGGGTAGTTTGGGGTTTTCTCAAGTCAAACTTTATTAAACGCGGAGATCATTAAAGCTTGCTCCCCACCAACGTTCATACCGTGCAGATTGACTAGTCCTGGTGTAGTTTTACTCTTTTACCCCTCATAAAATTAAATTAGTAAATGGAAAACCAACCTCGAAATTCAAACGATTCTATTATGTAGTGCTGCTGTCTAATCATCATGACTCTTACCACTACTCTTTTTTCCCTTTTTTCTTTTTCAAACTTTTTTTAATAAATATAACTGAAAAAAGCTACTTTGTGATTTTCTACAATCTCTTTCTCTCTCACTCACATTATTATTAATCTTGGATATTGTAATTAAATTTCATTTAAATTACGATTACAGATTATATATGTTTGGTGGTTGATAGGGTCATTCACCTCGTAAAATTAATTCAAATCTATGGGGTAGAAATTTTTTAATAATATGAAGTGTAATAAAATTAACGATTTCGATATTCAATTTATAAAATTTACAAATAATGTGTAATTTTTTTTTTAGAGCAAACGTATTACACTATAAAATTCTATAAAATTTTTATAATAATCAATTTATAAAATTATTAATATAAATATTTTTTTTTAGTTAAACGTGTATCAATAAATAATGTCATGTTATATAAGTCAATTCAGTTGTTTAGATACATCTTTTTATTTGATCAAATCATATTGTGTTGTGTCAGTAATAAAATTTTCTTTTTTTTGATCGCATTTATCTTAATTCTTGCATTCATCTTGTTATTGTGTTAATATGACTTACGATTCTATTACACGATTTTGCCATCCCTATGTATTATGAATAATAATATATAAATATAATAATATATGTAATTTGAAAATGAACATACTCGGTCTATACAAATTAGATATGTAAATGCTCGTACCACATTTCAAAAAACATTATTTGATTGTTCATGAGAAAAATATTCTAATTTAAATAATCAGTATCTATGAATATAGAGGCGAAAAATTGAAATTTTATCATTTTGTTCTGACATAGGATAATAAACTTATCAATTAGATCTTACTTTACTATTTGAGAAACGAAAGAAGATTTCCAACATCAAATTTAATTCACGTTTTGTTTTGGGTTGAAGCAATGATAAATCAAAATATCCAACAAGCAATGACTTTCTCAAGAAAGAAGGTGATTGAGTCACATTCAGTGCAATTACCTTGTTAGTTTTTAGTGAAGCATTTAGTACAAAATGTTAGAGATAGAGAACAAATTTACATTAATGCAGTACAAATTGTTGTAGATGACGTTTGGGGTTGTGTTTGTAGTCTCATTCTATAAATGTAGTGTTGTTAGAATATTTATGAGAAATGACGATTTCTTGTTAGGTGATCGAATAAATTTAAAAGTAATATATTTGATTATGCTCATATTTTTCAGACTTATTTAGTTTTAAATATATATTTTAATTTGGATAGATTTCATAACAAGACCCAATTTATAAATTAGTTTTCAATTTTAAACTTAAATTTTAAAATTTCTTAATAAATGACTCAATTTAACATTTTTTCTCAATTTAAGACAAAATTTTATATTCTTTTGTATTATAGATTTATTTATATTTTAATATGTATTCATATTTTGGATAAATTAAGATAAGTTAGTGTGTTTTAAGAACAATTTTCATCCGATTTATCTTAATTTATATGAAAAAAGAAAAAAAATAATCAATTCAATTTATAAAATATAATTTATATTAAACTGATTAATATTAAAATTGATTTTTTATACTTTTATTCATAAAATTAAAAAAATAAAGGGATCTTAATTTTTTGTATTGCATTTATTATATATATATATATATATCAATACAAATCGGATGAAGATCGTTCCAAAATTGCATAAACTTATTTTAATTTATCTAAACTATAAATACATATTAAAATATAAATAAATTATAAATAAAAATAAAAATAAAAATAAAATGAAATTTTATTTTAAATTGAATACTCATTCTAATTTACAAGTTTTAAATTAAAAATAAAATTAAAATTGAGCCCCTTGCTAACCAATTAAATATATGTATGATTGTTTCATATGAAATTTTATGATATTAACTCAACCTTAGCTTATATTCGAGTAGTTTTAGATTTTTAAATAGAAATAAAATGGAAAATTCATGTGGATTAAAATAAAAAATCACTTGGATAATTTAATTGGTTATACGGTCTTGGGCTCTACACCGCATCGTTTGGTACATTCACGTGATCAAAACTGCAACTCTACGAATCTTTACATTCATCATATACAGCGTTGACTTCTACTATTTCATTATATAGTGTTACTTGTTTAGACTCAATTTTTCCCCTCAATTAAATGTCTTGTTATTTTATTATTAAACTTAGCACAAATATTTATATACATGAAATTTTAGATTCATGTAATTGAGACAACCTGATTTAAAAATGATTTTCATGCTATCTATGTATGTCTATATTTTGAGAATCCACAACCACATTCTTATCTCGTATATATAACTTTTATATTATATTACCGTAACATTTTTTTTATGTTGTCTTAATATTTACATTATATTACAGACATATAATAAATTTTAAATTGTTATGTTATAATAATATAACTTTTATGTCTTTTTTAAGTTAAAGTACTATATAAATATTATAATATTTGTACATAAATTGATTATATGGATTTTTATGCTGATAGAAAAATATAAATAATATAACTTAAAAGTTATGATAGTTATACATAAATGTTATACTAATATAAGATAAAAATTAGCATATAAATAAATAAAGGACGTGGATCTAGGTTGGATTGGGTCGATCCAGGTGCACCATGCCCAATTTTAAATAAGTGTTATTCTAAAAATTAAAATACATTTCATCCCAATTTTGTATGTCGAAACTGCCCCTTAATTTGTCTTGATTTTTTTTGGTTCACTGACATACTACCATCTCCAATAGTGTAATAAAATTCTAAAATCATGATTTTTAAAATCAATTTAGTGTTGGAGATGTTGTTATGAATTATCGTCTATTATATTCAATTCATATACGAGGATTCAATCATAACTACATATATTTGGATTTAAATGTTTTGAATTGAAAAAAATTGTAATGCTTTCAGATTAGTTAAAGTGGCAATCATGCATGCGAATCAAATGTATCATTGTTTATTTATGACCCACATAAATATAAGAAATGTAAAATAAAATATATTCTTCAAAAACAAAAACAAAAAGAAAATCTAAATCACTTGTCAATATCAGAAAGTGGATCCGGGACGATCTTAGTAATTATTTTTAAATAGTATAATAACTAAAAATAACAAATCCAAATAAAGTATTAATGATCATTTTACTTTACACTAGTGCAATTTTCAAGTGTATATTATAACACACTGCCTCACTATTTATAATCATAAAATATAGATTAACTTATGAAAATATGATTAAATTTGCATTTATTAAGTTATTGTTATGTCAGGGACAAAGGAAAAAAAGGTTATGGAAAGGGACAGAGAAAAAATACAAAGTTAAAATAGTGAAAATAAAAGAGATCATTTACAGAAAATATGCAGCTTCAGACTACAATACAGAGAATCTCATTCAACCCCAAAGCTATGTGGTATACATAAATACAACAGAGTTGACTCTCTTACATATACATACACAATACATACATATATATATAAAGTAGTGAAAAAGCCAAAATATTAGCTTCATTTGCTCCCCCCATCATATCTCATTCTGCATTTCCTCTACAACCCGTACCCGTTTACCCGATCCCTCACCCATAAACCTCCACATCCCTCTTTTACAAAAGAAATTCAGAAATTATCAGAGAGAGAGATGTACAAAAACCAGCTTCAGGAGCTGGCGCAGAGGAGCTGCTTCAACCTTCCCTCATACACTTGCATAAGGGAAGGTCCAGATCACGCGCCGCGCTTCAAAGCCATTGTCAACTTCAACGGCGAAACCTTCGACACCCCTCACTTCTGCTCCAATTTACGCCAGGCCGAGCACGCCGCCGCCGAGGCCGCCCTCATCTCTCTCTCCTCCCGCGCTCCTTCCCATTCCCTCGCCGCCCGCATCCTAGTACGTTCTCTATTTTTATTTCCCCTTCCCCCAACCGCCGCCATCTCTTTTTTCCCTCTTTATATCTCTATTAATTCGACTTACAGAATTCTAGGTAAACCTTGATATGTTTAGAATTCCGCCATGAATCTCTTGGTTATACGAAGTGCTAATTTGCGCCGTTTTTGTTCGTTAACCTGCGCCGGTGAGTTTAGAAATTAGCTAGAGTCGCCGGTTGTGGCCGATGGTCTTCGTTTTGAATCACCGATATAATTGGTGTTGTGATGTTGAAATGACGAGACTGCCCCCGTATTAATGATAAGGTGAAGATTGACAAAACTATTAAAGAAAAAAATGATGTAGAAGAATGAGAAGTTTCAAGGAGGCGTTTGGGGACCATATTTAATGCACAAACCATCAATTCTGCCCATGCCCTTGTTTGTGAAAATTACACACTATCCATGGGCAATTCCGTCAGTCCAATCCCATTTTCTGCATTCTAAGAATTATTACTGTAATTTATTATGATGACAGGGTCTCAAAATTGTTTAATTCATCAACATGTATTAATGTATTTCAGTGTAATACAATACCAGATGTAATATTAATTATTAAATGTTTTATTTAAGTCAATAAAAAAAAGTAGTATTAATTGCTATTGAAGAGAGATAAGGATGAAATCAGATAGACGCTCACTGCTTTCTAATATTATAAATGACTTACCAATTACCATTAAATTCAGCAAATTTGGTTGACGAGTTAAACACTACGAGAGAAGCAAGTGTTGATTATTTTAAAAATTGAATTTTTTTATTAAGTAGTTATACTGAAGTGATACATGATGAAGACCCATTAGGTGAAATTTCTTCTACTGCTATATTTTAATAAAAATGCATAATTTAAGAAGTTTAGAACGAGTCTGTATGAATGCTTTGACAATGCATGTGCCTTTACCTAATTTTATTTTTATAAATTAATTAGTTTGATTTCAAATTGAATTTCTTGGAAGTGTGTGTGGTTCATCAGGGAGAAGTGGTTTGATTTTAATAAGTTAAAATCCTAGTTGCATGATTTCAATACAATACTAAAGATAAACGGTTGAGACTATAGTTCTTTTCAAAATAAATGCATGCATGCCATGCTATAGATGTAGATTCAAATGTCAATAATTATAAACATTGATTTAGAATTGAAATCAGTCAGGATCAGATTCCAATTGGAATGATCTGATATTGATAAGTTTTGAGTGGACGACTTGAAAATGGAACCGGTTCCTCTGGATCCAAACGAGCGCATATATAGAATACAGAAACCAAATTCTAGGAAAGAGATCATGATGAACATATACATGCATTGTAATCAAAGTGGCAAAATGGCTCTTATGTTATCTGAGGTTGGTTGTATTTATAGGTGCATTCCAGCCCACCTAGTCTAGTCTCTTCTCAAACCCCTGATCTTGATCATGTGGATTGGCCCAACCGAGTTGGATCGGGGCATGGATCTTTTGAAAAATACGTGGATCTTTGTTGCTTTTTACATACTTTGTTCAGGAGTGAGGGTGTTGTAATTTATTATTAGATTTTTTCCAGCAAAGGGTATAATTTATAGTGCCTTTTGTTTCAATTTAACATGCTTATTCATAACAGTCTCCAAAAAAAAAAAAAAAGAGGGGAGTCTCATACTTCTATTGTCTGGATATGGATTCATTTGTTAACAAAGAAGTAGTTCATTATATCTTGAACCTTATAGCTTGATCGCATGTGACTGGATGTGGATGATGATTTGAAAATCATCAACTGCATGTTCATAATGTAGCCCAACCTTCAGTTTCTCACACCGTAATAAATAATCGAATTAACAATCTTTTTTCATAAATGTAGGTTGGTCTGTAATATAAAATTTGTCAAAGCTTACCAAATTATCTTTGTTTTGTTATTTTTAAGGATGAGACGGGGGTATATAAGAACCTACTTCAAGAGATTGCACAAAGAGTTGGGTCTCCTTTGCCTCGTTACACAACTTACAGGCATGGTTTAGGACACCTACCTGTCTTTACAGGAATCGTAGAATTGGCAGGAATCACATTCAAGGGAGAACCTGCAAAGAACAAAAAGCAAGCCGAGAAGAATGCTGCTCAAGCGGCTTGGTTGTCGCTCAAACAATGTAAGGATCATTCTCTGACTTTCTGCACTACTTGAGAGTAGTTTGTGTGTTTTTTGTATGTTTTTTCTAAATCGGAGCTTATGCTGTACATGGTCTTATACTTCCTTCGTCCCAAAAGGCAATGGTTCTAAAACTCATTCTGAGAGAAAACACTCTTTTTTTTTTGGGGGGGGGGGGTGTTATATAAAACCATTTTATTTCGTTTTCATGAGAAAATTGTGTATAAATTAGGAATAAAAAGACTGTCTATTGCTGGTAAATTCACTGTCTTGAAAGGCTGCCACCAAAGGCAAACCAGGAAGAAAATATGAAATTGGACACTAGATACAGCTCTGTTTTGCAATAGATTAACCAAATTAAATCTGATTGTCTTTGATTATACACAATCATCCCTACTTGTGGTACTTTGTCATATCCTCTCAATCCAGTAAACGAAGTGTTATCTGTACTGCAGAATCTTAGCAATGGTTTGATCTCCCTTTTCTTATAGTTTCCGTTGCTCTCTTTGTTCAGTGGCGCAGCAAGATGCGAGTTCTTCATCCGAGCATGAAAACACTGAGGAACAAGAGCAGATAAGAATAGCAAGGGCCTTGCAGAACTACCATATGAAAGAAAAGTTCAAAATGGCCAACTCAAACAGCATCTCCTTACCCTTTCAGAGAAAATACTCAGTCCCAACTCCTCGTCCCTCGAGTCCACAGCATCCTACAATGTCCACATCCAAAATCCTCCCCTTATTCTGCCAGAAGAATGCTTCTCAGAACAGGCCTTCTTCTATTGCAAGCGATACCCACTCTACATTGTCACAGCCTCGACCATCATCCAGACCTCCCTCGCCTGACATTAGGTCAATACATACGCCAAGATTCCCTGTTATTGGGGCAGCCCCCTATACCCCTATCAACTTATGTAGGACACCTTACCAGGGGATTGCTCCACCCATTTCAATTAGAACATCCGTGCCAGTTTTCTCAGCTCCGCCTCTACCACCACCTGTGTCAACATCTGCTCGTGTGATGCAGCACCGAGCCAATCAAGTAGCTCCACCTGTACGTATCAGGCAAACAATTCCAGTGTTCTCAGCTTCACACTGCCCAAAAGCCGATCCACTACCTACCTCAGCTTCTTCCGAGCCATCAAAGAAGCTGATGGCTGAGGCGGATGAGGAAAGTGCAATAAACAGCACGTGCGATGTGGATGAAACTACTGCCATCAAATGCTTGGAACAACTCGAGATATGATTCTAACCAGAAAATGTAATTTTAAAAGTCATGCTAGATCACTTTTGTGCTTCATAGTCGTCCATTTGTTGTCTTGTTCCATCTCTTAAACTTGTATTTCTTCTTTCTTCTGTAGGGGAACTCTTGTCTTCTATCTTCTATGTATAATATTTTTGTTCATTCTATGTACGGAACAGGTTAACGCAGGTGAGGAGGATCTCAGCTCTACCAATTTGTTAAGAATTTTAAAGAAGGTTGTTTTTAAGGATGTTATATATACATTTTATAGCTGTTACTGCTTCAACCTGAGTCATCTTATTTGTGGCATAGTTTGTTTCAGGTGTAAATATGAACATGAATCTTGAATAGCCTGTGTTTCACTAGTAATCTATCTTGAGGTTCTGTGTTATTTCAATCAAATTCCTCTACTGTAAATGTTTACCTTCCTTTTCAGAAAAGATGTTATCTTATATTTCAATATTGCAAATTTGTTACACTACTATGTAAATTGACAACGGTGTGTATGTAATATGGATCGAAATTACAGAAACAAGAGATGAATTGATGAATTTTTTTTTTTTTTTTTGAGTATATATATCCTCAAAATGTCAGAACTGGCAAACATATGTTGCAGAGATTTTCCGACAATGTGTTGTTTGGCAATGGGAAATGCGAGACATATATTGCAAGTTTGAGAATTGAGGATTGCCAGTTTGAATAAATAATCCATATGATTGGATGTCGATGTTTCATCAACGCACATGAATATGCTTCCATTCATTATTCATTGTTAAAAATAGATCACATATTTGAGAGCATCACAAACTTCACATCTACATATGAAGTTATTGTAAGGTTTTCCATTAATATTTATGCCTAACTCTTAATATTTTATGCACCCATAAATATAATCTTAGTTAGAAAATATATTTAAAAATTCTAACCTAATAGAGAGTAAAGGTTAAAACCACATCAACCTATAAGATTTATCAAATGTCCTAGTATATATCATTAAACGAAATTCATTGACTCAATGGACCTAGCAACACTAAAACATCCATCCATTGACCTAATAAACTTAATATCCTCCTAAAAATATTGTGATTGAACATTTCATTTATTGTAAAATAAGTGAATCATTTAAAAAAAATCTGCAGCTTTAGATTTTCTATTGTTTAATTTACATAATGACTAACTTGAAGGTGTGATGTTTTTGATAGAATAATTAACTCTCCCTCAATTTTTATATCTTTTAAACGATTTTATATAAAACCACAATTCTTGTATCTCAAGTGATATCTCACTTTTATAATAATGCATATTGTGTTGACCAGGTTCGAGGTTCACATAAGTTTTCTAATTTTTGTTGTCCTCCTTAGGGTTGGGGAAAAATATCGAATCACCAATTTACTATATTGAAATTTTTGCTACAGTATCAGTATGCTAATTAGAAAAATTCGGTATTTTGGTATATACTTAAATACCGAAAAATATTAATATTAATTAAAAATATATATATATATATAATTCATATAAATAAATTTAAAAAAATAATATTTTAAATTTAGATATAACAGTATTTTCGGTATAAAGAAGTATTGATATTTTTCATTTCAGTATATCGAAATTTCGACATGGTACGATATGACTACATGTGATACTGAATTTTCGATATGGTATACTGTACCGACCCACCCCTAATCCTTCCACTCCCATCAACTCATTAAAAAAAAATACTCATATAAAAAATTATTTTTCCAAGTACAATTTGTTGATTTTTTGTAAATTGAGTTAAGATAGAGTCTTCTATAACACATTGATTCTCGTTTATACTACTTCATTTATTCATCAAATACATCACGAGAGTGATTATAAATTTCAATTAAAAATTAACTTGTGCAATTTTTGAACCAAAAAAGGTTAAGAGTCATAATTTTGTTTTTTTTGTGATAGATTGAATATTACTTATGATGGAGGGAAAAACTTATATAATATCTCACAAATGAGTTGATATTAGAGAATTAGAAACCATCCTACATGAATGTTGGAAAAACATGAAATATTAGAAGAGAATAACTATGATTTAACTAAAAAGATATATAGGGAGAGGTTTTGAGAGCCAAATAAAAAATTAAAGAAAAAAGTAATGTTGGAGCATAAGGATTATATTTGTACAAGGTTAGTAAGAGAGGCAAAGTAATGTCAACAGCCTCAACCACCAAGCTACTTATCCATATTTAGGTTTAAACTTTTGGTCAAAAGAAATAGTACACTAAATTGTGGAAGGGAGTAGTTGATGCATGTGAATAAAAGAGGCTACTCTCACCCCACATAAAGTAGTGTGATAGACAAGCAAAGGTAGAGAGAGAGCGAGAGAGAGTTTGTCAAATTGTTTGTGTAAATGGGCTAATAATAGGTGGTGGGCCTAATTCTCCACTTCAAAGACACCAACATATCAAAGCAATGTCCACCTCACCATTTTGATTGACTCAAGCAAACAAATGTTTTGGTGGGCCCAGACCCAGACTGACATGTTGGGCCCACAAATGAAGCCGGGCCCACTTTAGATTAAGGAAGCAAAATGGCAAATTATATTCCTTCCCTAAGGAAAAGCATTGGCTCAAGGCCAAAGAAATGAGGTGGGGGTGGAGATGGCTACCCCACAACCATTAGAGGAACACAATAGAAGAGAGAGAGAGAGATGAGAGAGAGAGGGACAAAGTGGAGGAATGTAAATCCCATCAAACAAAAAGTTGAAAAGAGGAAAAGGAAAAGAAAATATAGTAATGGGGAGGCATTTCAGTTTGACCTTGTTAAAACTTAGCTCATCATATGCACCTTTGATTCTACTACAATACTTACAACTTATGTTGTCTCTTTCATGCCTACTCAATCTTACTCTTATCTTCTTTTCTTGCTTTTCATTTTTTGGGCTTTTTTTTCTTTCTTGTTTACAATGTTTGTGTGTACCTATTAGACATGGTCAATCGATTCGGAAAATCGAAACCGAACCCAAACAGAATCAGGATCAACGGTTTGGAAATTCGTTGACTCAATTTCTTTATGTTCGACCTATGTTCTAACAATGAACCGGAGGTTAAATTACTGGTTTTCCTTTTTTTTTTTTTTTAATTTTTATAACATGTGGACAACTTAGATAAGTTGACTTTTGATGATCAACAATTGAGATGATTTGATAGTTGTGAACCGGCCGATTCAATTTTTTTTTTTTTAAAAAAACCACGTGGAGGGCCATGGTGACATGAAAAAAAAACGGACAAACCGACTGTTTGAACCGTCGGTTTCAGTTGAACCACCTGTTTACAAACCGATATCCCAATAATTCGGTTCTAGTTTGTCTTCAACCGATTCACCGAACCGACGATTCAAACCAATTGACCACCTCTAGTACCTATGCACCTATCCTCTTATATAATAAGAACCAATTGTAATTGTTATTTCATATTGAATGTTAATTTTGTATTTCAATTTTATAATCTACACTACAGATACGGTATAATATTGTTATTGTATGTGTGTCAATACCAAATGAAATTATATTATTATTGTATTGGGTATAGTAATACTTATACTTAAATTGTCTTTTAAAGATGCACGAATATTAATCACTACATACATCTTCTTATAGTTCAGTGATATAATAATTCGTTTTCCAACATCTTATTTACAAATAAACACACAAACATAAACATTGCAAGTGATATATGAATTAAAAATAAAATAGAGATTAAAAAAAGTGTGGATTGCATTATGTAGTGGCAAAATATTTGGCCACATTAGGTTTCTCGAGATTAAGTTGTGGAAGATTTTTACTTGTTATGTAATACTAGTTTTTACTATTTTCTTTATCTAATGATGAAAAATTAAAGAACCTTCATTTAATGATCTAGATTAAATAGACATACAAATACCTCCTTTGCACTGCATAAAGACTCATAATGTCTACCAAAAATAAAGTATTGAACTAAATAGTGATTTATTTTTCAAAAAATCCATATATTTTGTTGATTTAGAAATCCATATTGTGTTATATTGATGATGTAGCCACAGACAGAAGCAAGACTAAGGGATGAACTTTGTGTCGACTATGATACATACAAAATGATGCCCGACAACTACCTTGATAGGGCCATAAAATTAGGTTGGTCAATGTAGCAAATTTTAAATTAAGTAAAATTAAATAAAACTCTGTTTCTTTTGCTTTCACTATTTAAGCATAATTTCCATTTCCATCTATTCTAACCACATTGGCTCCTTATCTATGTGTTAGTTGGAGGCTACCGTGATTGGTCCGATTCAATTAATGAATGTATCAGTAGGATTTACTTTTCATGATATTAGATTCGTGAAACGAGTTAATCACAATTCTTATATAATTTTTAAAAATAGATTTGATTTATAGATAATAAACTTTGTCTCACAAACTTATGTTTGTTCTTATATGAGTTTTTTTATATGCAAGGTTTTGCATTTGTGCTGCTAATTATGTTTTGATGAAATGAAATTCATTTAAGTATAATACAACAATTTAAATGATATATATGCATTGTGGAAAAAAAAAAAAAAAAAAAGGAAAATGACATTTTATATCCATTTTTATAAAATTTGATCATTTCTTACCCATCAATATAACAATTGATCCCTAAATACCCACAATTATAATAATTGATCCCAAAATATCCATTTTTAAGTCAAGTAAACTGTCTAATGGGCCCCACGAGTCCAATCAACCTTATGATTCTCACTCATCCACTTCATTTAATAGTTATTTATTCTATTATTATTTTGTTAAATAGAAAATTATTATTTTGTTAAATACTAATAATAACATGGGAAAATGGCCAAATACTATTTTCGAACATTAAATTTAATGCTATTTTCAAACGTTTAATGTTATTTTCTAACATTAATGTTATAGTTATAATTAATGCCGTGAATAGGGTTAAACGACATATTAAAGTTATATAATATATTATAATAATGTTTCGAACATTAGTTATAAAATAGTATTAATTTTCGAACACTAATTATAAAATATTAATAATTTTCGAACATTAGTTATAAAATAGTATTAGTTTTCAAACATTAGTTATGAAATATTAGTAATTTTCAAAAATACTATGTTAGTGTTAGTAATTTAATTTTCAAACATTAAATGTGAATGTAAGAAAATTTTCAAAAATTTAATGTTATTAATTTATAATTTTCGAAAATACTATGTTTAATATTAGTAATTTAATTTTCGAACATTAAATGTGAATGTAAGAAAATTTTCGAAAATTTAATGTTAGTAATTTATAATTTTCGAAAATTTAATGTTAGTGTTAGTAATTTAATTTTCGAACATTAAATGTGAATGTAAGAAAATTTTTGAAAATTTAAATGTTAGTAATTTATAATTTTTGAAAATTTAATGTTAGTATTAGTAATTTAATTTTTGAACATTAAATGTGAATGTAAGAAAATTTTCAAAAATTTAATGTTAGTAATTTAGTAATTTTTGAAAATTTAGTGTTAGTAATTTAATTTTACAACATTTTCTTACATTCACTAACATTAAATTTTTGAAAATTTCCTTCCATTCACATTTAATATTCGAAAATTAAATTACTACTAATTTTATACCCATTTACTACATTTAATGTTAGTAACATTTAATGTTCGAAAATTTTATACCCATTTACTACTAATTTTATACTTCCTCTGTTCCTTTTTAAGTGTCTTATTTTATCCAATATGACGTCCCTTTTTAATTTTCATCATATCATTATTGATACTCTTTTACCTTCTTTTTTTCATCAATTACCCTAATAAATGAACATGGTGGAATACTACAATTCTTGTGATTATAAACTCATTAATTCATTATCTTGACTACATTTATAAACTTTTTTATTTTCAAGACTAAAATTAAGACTAGTCTTATATATAAATGTTGTTCAAATGAATATATATAGATGGTTTAACTATACTATATTGCCAAGATTTTAAGCGTGAGCCATGAAAAATTCGAATGTAAAAAAAGAGAGGTTTATAGATCTTAATGAAGATACGAAGGTGATGCCTAATGAAGAGAAGTTGTTAATCCTAATGAAGATATTATGATGGCTACAAGAGACTTCGACTTAAATCTTCCTGTTGTTCATGACTTTGATTTGAACAAGTTTCTGGTCGATAAAGAATGCTTTGAAAAAAAATACGTATATGAGGTGATGAAGATAATATTACAAGTTTATCTTTCAAATTATTATTAGACATGGTGATGAAGATAATGTTGCATATTTATTTTCCAAATTATGATTAGACATTAAAGATGGATATGATGATATTGTTGTATAATATCTTTGCAATATTTCAATCTCCTGTCCATACAACAACTTACGAATTTAATAAAGTTTAAGTAAGCAAATGATTCCTTAAGTACTTAAAATTCAAACTCCATTAATATTATGAATCATCAACCATTAATTGCGCTTTTAATCAAAGACAATGCTTTCAATACCAAAAAATTTACATCATCTTTGACTAATAAAAGACAATATTTCCAATACTAAATTACAATCACATTTTATTTGAATCAGAAGCCTTCCATCCCTCTCTAACTTTTCCTTGTTGATGTGTGGGATTTTATAATTATTTAATCCCTTCACCTTCATAATTTCAATCATGCAAAATTATAACGTCAAGAAGATATGATTAGAATTCACGACTGAATAGTCCTCAAATGACTTCAACACAACACGAATAAGTTCATCAATATTATCAGACTTCTCCTTGTGAAATAATGACTGGATAGCTCTAAAATATCCAAGATCGAGAACATTTAAATTCGGAGAGTTAGGAGGTTGACACATCAAATGAATATCTCATTATCTTTGTCTCTATTGTCCCCGCAGGCCTATTGATGTTATTTCTCCTAGCAGGTTGTTGTGTAACCAACGGAAATATACCAATTTTCCATCAAATATCACATTTCCATTTTGATCAAATCTTGGACGAGCTATTGCAACTAAGAGCATAACTTTTGGAACAAAATTTTTGCTCTGACAAGTACGTAATGGATCGTCTTCCTCCGGTGACATGTAATAATTCTGTTTTTTTTTTACTCATACAAAACCACTTCTCATCAATATGTACAACATTATGCATTTTGATAAAAGTTGGATCCACTAGCCTAGTAATCTCTTCAAGCATTTCAATGCAAAATTTTAAACGAGCCATTTTATTTTCTTCTGTCAAAGATAGTTTTAAAGCATTAGTACGACATTGTATGTTACCTGACTTTAAAAGCCTATGGAATGAGGTGTTATTCGTGTTGAGACCGGATGCTAATCCTCGAATAGTTGTCCTTTTGTTTAAAGGAATATCACGTATTTTTACAAAATCGACAGTAATTCTCTTCCGTCCACACTTTTTTGTCCTCCGATGATGAACATTACCATTTGAACTCTTTCCCTATTTTCAAATCCGTTGAACTGTACGCACAGAAATGGAGAAATGAGAAGCTACAATACTAGTAACTTTTTTTCTCAAATAACCATCCTCACTTTTTTGTAACAACATTTCATATATGGCTCTACGTTCATCATTTGTCAAATTTCTGGTATTTCTATTACTATAACTTGAACCTGACATTAAAAAAAAAAATTAAAATATGAAATAAGACTACTGATACTATAACGTAAAAAAGATATTATCGTGCATACCTTCATTAAAGTTACTCACATGATCCTCTTCTTCTATGGATGGAATTGTGTTCAAATCGAAAGTTGTGTTGCAAACATCTCCTTCTTCACTCAAATCTACATTCAAATCAATTAAATTTGGAAGTGTTTGTTGTCTTGTAGTCATTTCAATACATAAACTAAATGCACCATCACAGTAAACAAACTTTAATTTGTAGCTGAAAATTGGAGGAAATTTAATTTTTCAATTGAAATTTTGGTGGAGTAATTTTGATATTTGGTGAAATTTTGGCGGAATCATTTTTGTGGAGGATGATATTTGGATTTAGAAGATGAATAAGTTTTCCATGAAAAAATGAAGGATACGTATTAGTAATTAGTTTGATAAAATCAAGAAAATCCTATAATTATGGAAGCAGTTATATAAAGAGGGTAATTAATGGAAAAATTAGTAAATCAAGAGAGTAGAAGTAAAAGAGAAGTAATTAATGAAAAAAATTGGTTTATGTGAATGGATAAAATGAGACACTTAAAAAGGAATGGAGGGAGTACTTATTTACTATATTTAATGTTCGAAAATTTTATACTCATTTACTTCTAATTTTATACCAATTTACTACATTTAATGTTAGTAACATTTAATGTTTGAAAATTTTATACTCATTTAATACTATTTTCGAAAATTTTATACCCATTTACTACTAATTTTTGAAAATTTGTGAATATTACTAATTTTCAAAAGTTTGTGAATATTTTCGAAAATTTTGTACCCATTTACTACTGTTTTCGAAATTAGTATACCCATTTACTACTAATTTTTGAATGGGTATACTAATTTTCAAAAATTTGTGAATATTACTAATTTTCAAAAGTTTGTGAATATTTTCAAAAATTTTATACCCATTTACTATTTTCGAAAATTAGAATACCCATTTACTACTAATTTTTGAAAATTTGTGAATATTACTAATTTTTGAAAGTTTGTGAATATTTTAAAATTTTTTATACCCGTATACTACTATTTTCGAAAATTAGCACACCCATTTACTACTATTTTCGAAAATTAGTGAATTATTTTCGAACATTACTAATATTATATTAATGTTCGAAAATACTATAGTAAAATTATTAATATTATTAATGTTCGAAAATACATTAATAATTATTAATTTTTGAACATTAGTAAAATATTTTATAACTGATATTAGTAATGTTCGAATATACTATTTTATAGTTCGAAAATATTATTTTCGAACATTACTAGGCGAAAATTGAGGAAGTGAGAATAAATATTAGTAAGATTACTATAATAATAACTATTAGTAAATTATTTTCGAACATTAATAATTAATATTTTTGAACATTAGCAAATTATTTTCGAACATTACTAATGTTATATTAATGTTCGAAAATATTATAGTAAAATTATTAATATTATTAATGTTCGAAAATACATTAGTAATTATTAATTTTCGAACATTAGTAAAATATTTTATAACTAATATTAGTAATGTTCGAAAATACTATTTCCGAACTATAATTAGTAATATTCATAAATTTTCGCCCATTGATTCCACCGACAAATTTTCGCCTAAAAAATCTATGTTCCTCAATTTCAATTAATCAAATTTTCGCGCATTAATCAAATTCTCACTTTCTTCATCATTTTTTAAAAATTATTTATTTTATAAAATATTTTAATAATTATTAGTAATATTATTAATGTTCGAAAATAATTTACTAATGTTCGAAAATATTAATAATATTAATATAGTTAAATTTAATGTTTTCGAACATTAATAATTAATATTTTTAAAAATAATTATTTTACTAATGTTCGAAAATATTAATTTCGAAAATAATGTTCGAAAATTATTAATATTAATGTTCGAAAATTATTAATAATATTCGAAAATATTAATATTAATATTAGTTCAAAAATTATAGTTAATATTAGTGAATATTAATATTACTAATTATAATTCAAAAATAGTGGTTCGAAAATAATGTTCGAAACATTAGTGAATATTAGTTTCGAAAATAGTAGTAAATATATGTAATATTACTATAGTAATAACTTTTAATGAATTATTTTCAAACATTAATAATTAATATTTTCGAACATTAGTAAAGTTATATTAATGTTGGAAAATACTATAATAAAATTATTAATATTATTAATGTTCGAAAATACATTAATAATTATTAATTTTCAAACATTAGTAAAATATTTCATAACTAATTGATGCTAAAAGGAAAGGTGAGAAATGGGTGAAAATTAAATGGGCAAAAATTGGAAATGGTCCATATGTTAATCCTACGTCATTGGAAATGGGCGAAAATTTTCTTTATAACATATGCTAAAAGAAAGCGAAATTTGAGGAAGTGAGAAATGGGCGAAAATTGAGGAAGTCAGAATAAATAGGTGAAAATAGTAAGCATCAATTTATGTGATAAAAGTAATGGGAGTGAGTGTTGACAAATCAAAATTAATTGGATTAAAGCAATTTGAGGATCCGCATATCAGTTGACTTGAATGAAAAAATAAATATTTTGGGATCACATTTTATATTTAGGGGTATTTAGAGATGTATTACTATATTTATGAGTAGATTGAGATAAAATTTTATAAAAATGGGTATAAATGATCATTTTCCAAAAAAAATAAATAAATAAGAGGGCTAACTGTTCAATACATCCGTACCTTTTTAGTTTTTTAACAATTTTTTATCTTGATATTTTTCCCAAATAAAATTAGAATCTTTAAAAAAATTAATAAATTATTATTCGACAAATTTTCCGTTAAATCTTGCTAGCTTAAAATAATATACATGACAACAACAACAACAACATTAGTTCAATATAGACAAATTTCATGTAAACTTTCATTGATATAATACTAAATTTCATATTTTTTTATTTGTTATTTTGCCTTCTGTTTATCAAAAGTTAATAAAAAGGAATAATATGCATCGAGGCACTACAATTATTGTTTCATGATTAAGTAAACACTTTTTTTATTTAAAAAATATCCAACTAATCCATTTAATTGTCTCTTTCAAACAAACATAATCGTCCCTAGGTTTTATTTTCCTAATGATTTTGAGACTGAATTACCTATACCATACTTGTATACTCAACTGATTGTTATTATTATATATTTTTTTTTTATGTACATTTGTTTATATCAAAAGTAGCTCTAAAGGTAAATAATTTCACCTTAATTAGTTTTCTTATCCAAATTCCACATATCGCCTCTTCTTTCACTTTCTTTTGTTATTAAATATATATTTATTAATATATAGTCTTAAAAATCATAAATATAATATTATAAGTCACTTTTTTCTTGACCTACCCTGCTTTTATAATGAGTGGTGGGATTGTGAGAATAGAGAAATAAATTATAGAAAATTCATTTAATCAATAAAATAAACAATTATTGCTCCTCAAAGGTGCGTTTTAACTCGACGCTCTTAAAGTTGTCCTTTTTATATTATCTTATTCTTGTTAATATATTACGATTTGGGATTCAAAAATATATTATTTCGATCTGTTTATGCTTTTCCTTTATTGCTTCTGATGTAGTATCTTATCAAAAGATAAATAGCGTCGTTACATATTAAACTATTCAAAAAGTGGACAACGTTACCTTTTTTTTTTTTTTAAATATAATATTTATGAAATCATCTTATGAATTTAAATTTGTAAAATAAATCAATTCATATCTCATTCTCATTAAAATAAAGATTAACTTATAATATTGATTTTAAGATGATGGTTATATTCGTGAAATTATTTTATATTAATTTCTGTGATTTTTATTTTGACTTGATTAATGTTTTATCCAATGGTTAGACTTTTTTTTCTTTTTCTTTTTATGGAGATAGATATAAACTATAAATTAAATCCTTTTTTTTCCTTTCTAATTTTCTTATTAGACTAGAATTGAGTTATATTATTAGCCTATCTAGCTAGTGATGATGTAGTGTTGTTAAGAAGGTTCACAACAATAGTTTAAATTAAATTTTAAGAGACTTTATGGGTATATGTATAGAATAAAAAAATTAACATATTATATGCGTAGCACATATTAATGAATTTAAATTCAAACAGACCCAGTGAAATTAATAACCCCTCTTACATAACTGTAAATGTCACTCAATTTTCGTTTATTTTAATATGACCTTTTTTTTAGGAATTAAAAAAATAAATTATGTTATTCTTATTTCTGTCGTTTTAAGTAAACAAATTGTAATGTGATCTTTCACCATCTTCTTAGTAAAAATTATACATTTTTCAATCTAGAATTCGTTGACTCATACAATATCATAAAATTTCATATATAGATAGAGGCCATGGACACATCTCATCTGATGTATGTTTAATATTTTATTTTATTTAATATTTTCTGTACATATTATTTTTGTATTAATAATGTTGTTTTATATACGACATATATTCATCATTTAAAATTATAAGATCGAACATCATTATAAATAAAGAACAAAAAATGTGTGGCAAAGTTCAAGATCATTGTTAAGATTTCATGGTTGGTAGATCTGGTTAATAATTTTTTTTAAACTTTTTTCACACCCGATCGATTAATAAGGATTATTAAAATAGACTTTCTGAATACATATATATATATATATATATATATATATTGTGTAATGGAGAAATATATATATATATATTATGATCAGTGCTTGAGATAGGGATATGATTCATGTGAAATGATGAAGTCACCAAATATAATATTTTTCTTAACTTTTTTTTTTAAAATTCAATTCAATTTCAAATCATATGCCCAGATTACATGCATATTATTAGGATCATTTATAGTAGTTTATAAATATATATAGTTAATATTGTTAATAGAAACAACTGAGATCGCTAATATATTAACCCTGATTCGTGTATTAATTGACTCGATGTTAAATTATTATGACAAGTATTAATGTATATTCAACAAAAATTGAGTTGTCTTATAATATAAATTATAAGAAATATCGATCATTTACAGATATCTATATGGACTAACCACATTAAAATATAATTGATGTATGAAATTTTTCTAGTAGATTTTTGTCAGGGTAATAAAGAGTGGCAATCACATGTTACTTGTTATCAACATAACAATAATAGGATATGTGTTAGAAAAATAATATGAATAACAAACACCTGCACAATATTTCATATTTCAAAATAATCATAATACATTATATGTATAAATAAGCTCAATAACTAAGATACGAATATAATGAAAATAATAAATGTAATAATAATAATAAAGTATTATTTTTATTATTATTATTATTATGGGAAGCACGTGTGGCCCCTTTTAGCGCGCATGCCAAAAGCCTGTGAATGTGCAACACCGCGATATAGGAAATGGGCTTCTACTAATAAAGCGTGTATGGTCACCTGTGGTGCATGTTATCAATACACCACCCACACAGCACTACTTTGCGCCGCCTGAGTGAGATACTTTGGTTAGATAAAGGTTCACTATCATGCGCACTTGGTTTTTAATTTTTGGTATTAAAAAATTTGCCAAATTTCCAAAAATAAAATTATATGTTTTGAGTTAAATATGACCATTATCAAACATCGAATATGATACATCGAATATGATACAAAGAATCAACCTACAATTCATAATTCACTAATCAAAAATTAATTCATTAAAATGAGTTTGAGTCACGAATGAGAGGTTTGTGAAATGATATTATATAAGTTTGTAATAACAAAATTTCACTTTTATTTTTTTCATTATTATTTTCTTGTGTTTTAAATTAGAAATCACTTTCTAGTTTATGATTAAAACTTTTTGTTTGTCTAAATTCATTGTCTCATTTCAGTCGTATGTCATCATCACCTTTATATTAACTATAATGATAAAATAAAGATATATATCAAAAGAAATTATATTTAAACTATTGTTTAAAACTCCGAATCATTCAAGTTAAATGAGAGAAAAAGTAATGTATTCGAGAAAAAACAAAAGTTTGTTAAAAAAAATACAAAAAACAAATAAACAAACCAGCAAATAACTTAAAAGTAGATGAATTTTTTAAAGTATAATTTGTTTGAAGATCGAAATAATTAAATTAGTCGTATACTTTTTTTTTTTATATCTTCTTTAACTACAAAAAAAATCAATTTATTGTGTTTGGTAACGTTATCTTCGATCAATTTATTAATTTTATCAATATACATAATTGGTGAAATGGTTGGATCTGGCTTTTTCTTCTTCATTTTGTGTCATTTATATTTGATTTAGCTTTCAAATTTGTTACCTAAGGCTAAATTCACCTCATCATATGTTGGGTCTTAAATTCATTAATTTTGCTTCCAAAAACATTAAAAGTAACTCACCATCAAATCAAATTATTTTCAGACACAAAATGTTAAATCAAATTATATATAACCCATGTAAAATAATTCTCAGATAAAATTTCAGAAAATTAAATTTACAAAAATCCTTAAAAAAAATTTAAGTTAATTAGTGTAAAAAGAACTTAAAGTACAATCTATGACCCTTTGTCTATCACGTTTTCGTCCAAAATTTCATGTCCTGATTTTCTAACCCAAAAGCACGAAATCTGCATTAAAACATTCTACATCTCAAATCTAATGAAAACCTCAGATATTTTTTCTACTTTTCATTCGATTCCAACTCCATTAGAGCGAAGATCGAACACAAATTCGATTTATTAAGTGATCAATAAATTGCAAAATGAAAAAAAATCGTGAACATTAGATATACTTGAAATTGGTTTTTCATTGAATGGGAATTATCTCTCCCCCAGTAAAATTAATTAGTGGTTATAATAGTAAGAGAGTATTAGCATTTGATCATGCTAAGACATGGCAAGCATTAAATGACTTTACCATGAAAAGAACGATAGAAAGTGAATAGGTTGACAACTAAAGAATTAATAAAGAGATGTAATTTGACATTAAATTTCATCAACTGCTGTCACCAACCATATTAAGGTGCCCAAAATTTTCCCCATTTTTCGGAAAGTTATACTAATTACAGCATAAATATTATTACATTCTTAAATATGATTAGGACTTCACATAAACTAAAGTCAATTGCAATGAAAAAGTTGGCACCACAAAGAACCAACTAAATCTCAACTATTAGTGCAATTAATCGACACAACATAAACTGCAGACATAAGTTGGCTTTATCAATCATATCATGTGGAAAATTATACAAAAGATTGGGATTTATAGCTGGCCAAGATTATTTGAGCACCTCCAATATCATCTTAAATTGTCGGTTTCTACTTTGGATAAAATATTATTTAATTTCTAGTTTTTATTATATTCCTTGTATTTTAATTCATTCATTCAACGTAGTATGCTATATATAGATATGATATCCCTATTACTATACGGTTGCCAAGCTCTTAATCTTTTTGTCTTTAATGTATCTTTTCTTTTCTTTTATTGTCTTTTCATGAGATAATGAATTGGGGAAAATTGCAATTTTTTCGTTTCTTAATTTATGTCTTGTAAATTTTTTTTTATCACAAATTTTATGCCTTTCAATTTCAATCCTGAAACAGTCCAATTATCTTTTTTTTTTTTTTAATTTTCATCTAATTTTGCTAGAAATTTTGATTTTTGTCTGTGTGGAAATTAGAATTGCTGGAAATTTTCATTTACTTCGTCCATATAATGTCGGAAAACTTGACATTTCGAGTAAAGTCAGACAAAATTGAAAAAAATATATATTAATGAAAAAATCAAAATTGAAATTATACATAAAATGATGGTGAAAAAAGAAAACAATAGCTAAATTACATGACTAAATTCGAGATTTTCATTGAAAAATACGAACAAAAAATAATTATGAGGTCGACATATAAAATCGTTTTGACCAGCCGGATTTGACCGGTCAGAAAGGCCTAAACATAATTGCCCAGGCAAACATCGGGCATCGTCTTTGTATTCTTTATTTTGCTTTATTCACATTATTTCGATTTATTTTATCTAATTCAATTCGATTTATTTGATGTTACACTTGAGTTTTTCCCATATAAATTTTGTTGACATGAATGAACGAATTGCATAGAAACATGGTGCAAGCAACATTCCATCAGCAAGACACTAAACAATTTCCTAAAAGCTGTGTTTATATAGAGAGGTGCAGAGTTAACAATTAATAACCCTTTTTGCAGGAATTAATTAACCCCCTTTCTCACTTAAACATTATTCACCCAATCAATATTCCTCTATGGAATATATTGCTATCCACCTCTTGCATTATTAATCTCTCAAACACACACACACATATATATATATATATATATGTGTATAGTTCTATTTTTATCTCATAAATATAGCATCTCTTATCCATTTTCATTTGAATTGAAAATGCATTAATTTATATATTTGGAATTGTGGTGTGGCAATCAGATACATCGAGCGTGTTTGATAGTCCGATTATAAGTTAATGTTGACATAACCAAATCATAATGTTCCAAACTAACTAGCAGTCTATAGTAGACATTGTGTTTAAGAATAAACTTGGCACCAAGAATGGATATCTAGACATCTATGATTCTGATAAAATGAAATATAAATTAGTATCCACAATTAATCAATTTCTCATACTTTTGATGATCACTTATCTAATTGGCAATTGTTAGACATGTCATCCCAACGAATTTCACCCGTCAATAGAAATTACTAATAATCTTTTTTAATATTGTGGATAAATATATGATAACATAAATGATTAATTCCAAAAAATATAAACTAAGGTATGTTAGGAACAATAATTGGCTCTTCAAGGCCACTTTCCAGCCTATTAGAATTTCCAGCGACAAGGTCAGGACCAGTGAATGCGGGAGCTTTTGGTTACATGTTCTGCCAGATATATTTGGTCGTATGAGATTTCCCCGTTCTCTCCCCCAATTACAATTCAAGATTTCGTTTGTGTTCACATTGATGATTTTTTATGTGAATTTCGCAGGTTGAGTACTTTGTATGCAAACTTTGTTTGAATTTTTATTGAATTTTAAAAATTGTTATCGAATATTTATAATGTACGTTATTAATCGAATCAAGTCTATATTTTAATGAGGAATAACTTGAGTCAAACTTAATGCACTTATATTATTATCTTTTAATATATCAAGCTCAACTGGTAAATTTTAAATTTTATAAACATTCAATATATATATATATATATATATTTAATACAAATATATGTATATATGTAAAAGTTAGTTAATTATGATCATTTTAATTCTATTTTGTTTGACATATTCATTATAACTGCATAAGTGAATGTAATTATGCTATAAAAGATATATCCATTTTCTGAAATGTTTTAACTATTAGTTTCATTATAAATCTCAACCTATTATCTTAATATTTGTTTTGATAATCAATATCAATGTATGAAAATTTTAAGAGAATAAACTTTTCGACATTTTCTGAAAAATTCTCTAGAAGAAATGCACGATGGATGAATAGTTGAAGGGTTTCAACTATCCACTATTCCAGTCCAATTATCATCTTTACCTATCATAGCATTAGGAAGAGTTTATAAAAAATTTAAATACAAATAATAATTATTATTTATATTGGACTTAGTATGGAGCTATTTGGAGTGTTTTAATATACACAGCCTACTTAAAAAAAATTTGGATACAATAATTACACTGACATTACTACATTATATATTTAATTATTCGATAAAACTGAACTTTTTTTTAATTAAGTCTTAAAAAGATTCAAAATAAGAAAGAAATCACAATTTAGGGTCCAAAAAGAACCTTTTGGGTATTATTTAATTGCATTTGTATAAACTAAAAATGAAAGAAAAAAAAGAGGGAAGATAGAAGAAATGATTCTTGAGGTGCAGGCGCTGTGCAACTGCTCCACCACCATAAAATATAATAACACTTCTGCCATTTTCGAATTTGTCTCTCTCTCTCTCTTCTACACATTCATTCTGACGGTCGTCTTCGTCCTTCTCTCGACTTTCTCCTTGTATGCGTATCTTTGTTTCTTTGTCACCTTTCTTTTCTTTTCTTTTCTTTTTTTCTCGCACTACCAAACAACCATTATTGACATGTCTCAACTGTCCTTCTCTTCTTTTCCCTTTTATCCTCCCAGATCTTCTTCCATTACTCTCCTGCCTTGACAACCACTGCCTCTCTTCTCCCTCTTCTTCTTTTTCTTCTCTAGAGAGAGAGATAAATAGACACAGATAGATACTTCTATATATATATATATATATATATATATAGAGAGAGAGAGAGAGAGAGAGAGAGAGAGAGAGAGAGCACCTCCTCTTTCGTACCTTATTATTTCCAAGACCCCTTTTTCCTCATCTTTCTCTGTAATTTAGGCAGAAGCACAGAGCGTCCCAGATTATGCAAAAGTTAATTATACCCAGTAATTTAACTGTAGCAAAGAAAAAGCTGAAAACCCACTTAATTCAGATAGAGAAAACGCGCAGATTTTGCTTGTTTGTGTGAAATCAGGTGAAAAGCCTCGAGCTTTGCGTTTAGTGTGAAACAACTCGAAGAGGGTTTACTGTTTCTTGTGTGAAAAAAAGAATAAAGAAAAAGGGAAACGAATTATTTTGTCAGTTAGCGTGTTGTTTATCTATCGATACAAAGGCTGCTTAGCTTTCGTTGAGCTATTTTGGCTGTGTTACCTTTTCTCATAAGGTAAGTGGTGGAAGTGTGTTTCTTAGCCAACCTAAATAAAGCTCAAGAATCTTCTCCCTCAATCAAGATCCTCCATCTTATCCGTCTCATATCACTGCAATTTCTTTCATCAATAAACAATAAAATAATCCAGAAACAAAAAAATCAATATTTGCTTCAGAGAATCTTTGTCGGCGAAACTGTAAAAGCTGCTCCAGAGATTAGGTGTCTTCAAGAATTGCATTGTCTGGTCCGTGAGGTTTTCTTAAAATCTTGGGGTTGTGTTTAAGGTTTGGGGGAAATGGCGATGGTGGCTCATCATCATAGAGAGAATAGCAGTGGGAGTATAAATAAGCATCTGGATTCCGGCAAGTATGTCCGGTACACGGCGGAGCAGGTGGAGGCACTCGAGAGGGTCTACGCCGAGTGCCCCAAACCGAGCTCTTTGCGCCGTCAGCAGCTGATCAGAGAATGCCCCATTCTTTCCAACATTGATCCCAGACAGATTAAAGTTTGGTTTCAAAACCGCCGGTGAAGAACCTTATCTCATACATGTCTTGAGTTTTTATTTGGTTTTCTGCTCAAATGATCATTCTTGATTGGAATAAAGATTGAGTTTTTATCTGTTGGGTTTTGTGGTTGGTTATTTGTGGTATAAGGATTAAAGATTTAGTTTAGGAAGTTGGGTCTTTAGTCTTGATCATGATTTTGCAGCTTTTAGGAATAATTTTTGATTTAGATTAATGATTCTTTGTCATTTAGGGTGGATTTGATTTAGAGATAGTAATGTGGGGTTTGATGAAGGCTTAACGTTTGTTAATTGTGATTGAATGTAGATGTCGAGAGAAGCAGAGAAAAGAATCCACCAGGCTTCAGAGTGTGAACAGAAAATTGTCAGCTATGAACAAACTACTGATGGAGGAAAATGATCGCCTGCAGAAGCAGGTCTCTCAGCTCGTATGTGAGAACGGATACATGCGCCAGCAGTTGCAAAGTGTATGTAATCCACTCGACCAAGTTGATGTTCACGTGTTTATTACCTCTGATTTAGATTTGCTGCTATTTGATCTATAAACATTTTGTTGTTCAAGAAGTTGTATTGTTGGCCATTCTCTAGAAAATGTTAGTGCAATCCGTGCATCTTAAAATGCGTTCCTTCTTCATTTGATGGACCATATTAAGAATAGGATTGCTCGAAGATTTATGTGATTTAAAGTTTTGATCATTTAAATACTAGTTGATTTCTGGTGTGTTTTGATTGTTATTCTTGTCAATAATGAAGTAGGATCTGTGTGATTATTGTGATCTCTCATTTAAATTCTGGATATAGTGTTATCTCTTTATTTAATTTTTCTTTATTTTTTTCAACTTTCATCATCCAAAGTTATATTGTTTTGGAAATTTCTCCAGGCGTCTGCACCAGCTACTGATGCTAGTTCCGAGTCAGCTGTCACGACCCCTCAACATTCTCTAAGAGATGCTAATAACCCTGCAGGGTACATCGTCCAATACTTCTTCGCCTTTTCTTGTATTATCATATATTTTGAATTATCGAACGTGACTTACTATCTTGTTTCAATATTCATGAATGCTTTTGGCAGGCTCCTCTCAATTGCAGAGGAGACCTTGGCGGAGTTCCTTTCAAAGGCCACAGGAACTGCAGTTGATTGGGTGCAGATGCCTGGGATGAAGGTTTGGGTCTTCTAAAATGCATCTCAACTGTTTAATTAATTATTTTCCTTTTCAATGAATGATGCAAGCTTTTCAGTTTCTAAAAATTGAGTAATTTTGGTTTTCTCCCAGCCTGGTCCGGATTCGGTTGGAATCTTTGCCATCTCACAGAGTTGTGGTGGAGTGGCAGCTCGAGCTTGTGGTCTTGTTAGTTTAGAACCTCCAAAGGTAAGCAAATCAGATTCATCTAATGTTTTCCACATATTAGCTGTTTTCTAAGATGTTTTCAATGTTTGCAGATTGCTGAGATGCTTAAAGATCGGGCGTTGTGGTTCCGTGATTGTCGGCGACTTGAGATTTTCACTATGTTTCCTGCCGGGAGTGGAGGAACCATTGAACTGTTATATACGCAGGTTGATGGTGTGAAATATGGCATTATTATGTTTGTATTAAGGTTCCCATTTCAGAGAACTGAATAACTGTGATTGCTTTCAGACATATGCACCAACTACTCTGGCCCCGGCTCGTGATTTTTGGACTCTAAGATACACAACATCCTTGGAAAATGGCAGTCTCGTGGTATGCATGTTTGTACATTACTTCTCATTGGAGATTTCTAATGATGATTTTCTCTGAAAATTGTTCCTGTGAAGTGCTAGTTTCATAGTTTATGATAGGTATAAATCATTCGAACATGTTTAGGACCTCAAACCTTGAGATTGCACTAAATTGCCTTCATTTCGTACTGAATATATCTGCATTACTTCTCCCATAAATTGGCATCTTGATCTATATGGTGGAAATTTCACCTATTATTGTTTCTGGTGTCCTATGGGCTGGCTATAAGTACAATCACCAAAAAATAAATAATAAAAAGAAAAGGGAATGTGTTTCACTTGCTTGTTAATATATTGGAAGTCCATTGGCTTCATATGAACTTTTTTGGTGTTTGAAACCCAATAAATATTATAGTCAGCATGAAGAAGTGAATGTGATTTTGAGGTTACTATGAAGGTATGTGAGAGATCGCTTTCTGGTTCCGGGGCCGGCCCAAATGCAACTGCAGCATCACAATTTGTTAGAGCTGAAATGCTTCCGTCTGGATACTTGATTCGACCATGTGAGGGTGGAGGATCAATTATTCACATTGTAGATCACATTAATCTACAGGTACTTTTGTTACTTAGTGAGCTCCTTCAAATTCTATTTAGATGACACTTAATTGGTTAACTAATCACTTCTTTCTTCCAGGCGTGGAGTGTGCCAGAAGTGTTGCGGCCACTGTACGAATCATCAAAAGCTGTGGCCCAGAAAATCACTATTTCAGTCAGTGCTTTACTCATATGAAGTCTTCACATGTCATTGATTTCTTAATATAACTATGTAATTAAATTTGCCTTGAAAGTCATCAGGGACATGATTAATTACTTAATCTTTTACGGGTTTGAATGTTCAATAAATACAGGCATTAAGATATATCCGGCAAATAGCACAGGAGACAAGTGGTGAAGTAGTGTATGGTCCCGGCCGACAACCAGCTGTCCTACGCACCTTCAGCCAGAGGCTAAGCAGGTAATGTGTGTCTTTGTGTGCACATTCTCTCTCTCTCTCTCTCTGAACTTCTCTTCATACTGGACATGGTTATATAATCTTGTATTGCATGCATAAATAGTGGAGATTGTTGATAGTTTAGTCTTCTTCCGTGCAGAGGCTTTAATGATGCTATTAATGGATTCGAAGACGATGGGTGGTCATTATTGAACTGTGATGGTGTTGAAGATGTAATCGTTGCTGTTAGTTCAGCAAAGAACTTGACTACCGGTCCGGATGCTCTTTCTTTGCTTGGAGGCATTCTCTGTGCGAAAGCATCTATGCTACTTCAGGTGCTCTTCTTATGTTAACCCGTTTCATTTATTAACTTGTAAGCATGGAGATTTCCTCATACTATTCACGAGATCTATTTGTGGATTTTTACTTCATTTATATGAAATTTCCTCATTAAGTAAATAATCTCAGCTTTAATTTCTTCATTTATGAATGTTTTGTGGTGGTTTTACCAGAATATCCCCCCAGCAGTGCTGGTTCGGTTTTTGAGGGAGCATCGTTCGGAATGGGCAGACTTCAATGTCGATGCCTATGCCGCCACGTCTTTGAAAGCAAGCACGTATGCCTATCCTGGAATGAGACCTACAAGATTCACTGGAAGCCAAATAATCATGCCTCTAGGTCACACTATTGAACACGAAGAGGTATTTGCCTTTTTTTTTATATGAACCTTGTGTCCCACTTGAATCATATGGAACATTATGGATATTCCTAAGCTTATAATCTCTTAAATTATGAACTTTTGGTTTCCAGATGCTTGAAGTTGTTCGTTTAGAAGGACACTCACTTAGTCATGAGGATACCTTCGGATCCAGGGACATTCATCTTCTGCAGGTGCTGCTATCTCGTCTTTCTTGTAAATGGACCCTAAACCCTTATTAAATATTTAATTTTCACTCTCTGAATGTATCTTTGTGTATAGATGTGCAGTGGAGTTGATGAGAATGCAGTGGGAGCCTGCTCGGAGCTCGTTTTTGCACCCATTGATGAGATGTTTCCAGACGATGCACCACTGCTGCCTTCTGGTTTTCGTATAATACCACTTGATTCTAAACCAGTTGAGTTCAATCATTTACCACTTGATTCACTTTGGTCATTTTATTTTTTTTTTCCTTTTTAAATTGATAATTCTCTAGCAATATGCCATAGACCAACTTGAAAGGGTTGTAAATGAATTGAGTCAATCCGAACAGACGACCATTCAAGTTTGTTTGAAATGTTGTCGAGCTTCATAAATTATGTTTGAGCTTGTTTGATAAATAATGGAGTCGAGCTTGAACGGGCCTTAATCTAGTCAAATACAAGTTGAGCACAAATACAGTTTTGTTTTATGTTTTTACACACTTTAGATTTTATCAAACATAAAGATATGTTCAAGTTTGTTTGGTAAATCTATTAGATCGAACTCAAACAAACTTCTAACAAGCGATCTCGAATACTTTATGTGAGTAGTTCGCATAGAAAATGATGGGGCCGAGTAAAATGCATGTTAAACATCTGTGTACCCTTCATAACTACGAGTTGAATATCGGACAAAAGTCTTCACACCACTAACTAGTGATTTCTAACCAGGGTGATTCACAGGACGTACACAAAACACTTGATTTGACGTCAAGTCTTGAAGTCGGCCCAGCGACGAGCCATGCTGCAGAAAATGCATCGTCATCTTACAATGCACGATCAGTATTAACTATCGCTTTCCAGTTTCCATTTGAGAGCAGTTTACAAGATAATATTGCTGCAATGGCACGCCAGTATGTCCGTAGTGTGATCTCGTCTGTGCAGAGGGTTGCCACAGCCATATCTCCATCAGGGTTAAGCCCGATGGTGGGCCCGAAGGCATCTCCGGGCTCCCCAGAAGCTGTGACTCTTGCACATTGGATCTGCCAGAGCTATAGGTACTACTAATCGATCAAACCATCCCACCCCACCTCCCAACCCCTCCTTTCCGTTTTGCATTTTGAGACTTTTTTTTTTATCATTCGTAGCTTTCATTTGGGGTCTGAGTTGCTAAGTGCAGACTCGATGAGTAATGAGTCTTTGTTGAAATCACTTTGGCATCACCAAGACGCTGTCTTATGCTGCTCGTTGAAGGTATGCATGGTTTTATATTATTCATTTCTGGACTCTTAATCACACGAGAACACCTCTATTTATTGTCAAAACATGTTTGTGTGAAACAATCCAAGTGTTACCCCCCTCTCTGTCTCTCTCTCTCTAGGCCATGCCGGTTTTTACGTTTGCGAATCAGGCTGGGCTAGACATGCTGGAGACTACCCTGGTTTCTCTGCAAGATATCGTATTAGATAAGATATTCGATGATTCTGGTCGCAAGGCGTTGTTCTCAGAATTCTCTAAGATCATGCAACAGGTGATTTGAGTTGGCAGCATATCAATAATGCTATGCGACATTTTATTAACGTTCAAATTGTTTTATACAAATGGAAAGTTAGGGTGCAAAGGATTTAAACCTTCATGTTCATATAATTTGAAGAAAATCGAAAAAATGATAGTTTTTTCGTTGCATTGATTCCACAAGTCTACATTTGCAGGGATATGCATACTTGCCTGGTGGTATCTGCATGTCAACGATGGGTCGACATGTCTCATATGAACAAGCCATTGTGTGGAAAGTCTTTGCTGCAGAAGAGAACACCCTCCACTGCCTAGCCTTCTCTTTTCTGAATTGGTCGTTCGTTTAAATGTCTAAATGAACTCAGAATTCCTTCTTCGATGATTTGATGAAGATGTGAACGAGGCCGTATCAAAGCAGGGTTTGAGAGAGTATGGAGGAGGAATTAAAAGGTTTTGTTATGTTTAATTCTTGACTCTACTTTTTTTTTTTCTTTTGTTAAATTTAGTTGTAGTTCTTCACATGTGGTCTTAAAAATTTTGATCCTCTAATGTATATATTCTTTTGCTATAGTTTTCTTGATGTAGTGACAAAGTTCCCCTTTGCCTCTTTCCTTGCCACTGATGTTTTCTTAGATATAATATTTAACACACTTATATGAGCTCATGTTGCAAATATGATTCCGTAAGTCAAAGCTTCAGAATTTATAATGAAATTTATTTTCACAAGTTAATCTTTATTTTATGAGTTGTGGTTGATTCATTTGACAAAGTTCATGAGATGGTTCTACATAAGTTAGATTACGAATTTAATATTTGTGAGATGGTTCTACATAAGTTAGACTACGTATTTAATATTTGTGAGATGGTGGGAGATTTTAGGAAATTAAAGAAGATTATTGGGGTGTTCTAAGGTTGTGATTGAACTTAATCGAATCAAGTAGAGCTAAAATAATAATATAATTCGAACTCCACTTGTAGAGTTTTCAGCAAACTGATTTTAGTCAAATTGAGCCGAACAGTAATAAATTCGAACTTGTCTTGTTTGAATTTTTCCTAGGCTAGAACTCAGTAGGGTTCCATTTAGTTTTACATCCTTATTAAGCCTGTTCAATGAACTTTTAAATGAGTTTTCAAGAATACATTAGTGAAACAAACGACCAATTTCGTAAGCTAACGAATCAAATATTATCAATCTCGAGCTTGTCTCCATAAGCTTTTTTAGCTTGAAGTCACATTTGAACTTCGACGGTTTCTTTGTCGAGCCAATACCCAAAACCCAAATCACAATCTAACGTAATAGTGAGAACAATTTGAAATTACATAGCACCCAGATCGATCCTCATACATAAAACAGCAGGGAACTAACATTGTATGTATATACACACACACATGGCAGCAAAAATTGTGTATCATTTAATCAAACAGAGCACAAGAGATTACAGAAAATCAAAAGAAGTACAAATAATTCATCAACACTGAATATTATTTCAGTGATGATGAACATGCTCTTCATCTTGATGCCAATGACCAAAAATTTAACAAGAAAGAAGGCAATGCTGAGAACCAGCTGAGGAAGGCCATAGCTGTAGCAGTTTCGAATTCTGTGCAATGATTCTTACCACAGGCGACAAGATCATTTCCGATAAGAACAGTAATGCCTGCAGATGCGCAGGCTGCAGCAAATGTCAAGTTAGAAGTTACCTGCAGCAATCAACGTGAAGGTTAGAGGTTTAACGAGCAAAAATGATATTTGTTAGTCATATATTCTGTAGTGCAGACTTCTGATAATGGTAGTGTACTATGGATAGGTTGAGTAGAGAAACAAAAGACAACGGTGATGCAAATGATTGCATAATGTTGACAACTAGCAGAAAATGATTTTCTAAGTGACAAAAATCAGTAATATTCATGATAAGAGATTAGAATATGCCAAAAGAATTCTGATGAACTCATCTTGATTTAATTGATCGCATTCTAATAGTGTGTAACAATTTCATTCTATACGCCCATTAATACAATGTTAATTGTTAAGTAATACTTAACAATCACGTTCCATCTGGCTTTAACATCAAGACAATGTTGACAACAAAATATATGCATGAGGGAGAATGGGAAGTTGTGAAAAAATGAAAAGGAGAGAACTATAGATTATTGTTCTTGTGTGGAATGTTGCAGTGCTCAATACTAACTATGCAACACAATGCATTCAAAACTTCATCAAACAGCCTAGGAACTCTGTTTCAGCTTACTTTTAAATATATGTAGGTAAAGGGATAAACTACAGTAGGATCATTTAATTCTCATCAAACATGTTTCGACACCGGCAGATAGATTGGACACCTTGCCTCCAACTTCCTTTACCATATGCATTATTAATCACTAAAAAGAGAGAATTGAAACATTGGCATCCACATAGACATAGAGTAGAGTGAAATGATTATTATGATCTAACTAGTTAGCAATCAAGTAATCCATGAATAGTATTTACCCCATCACCAATAGCAAATAAACTAACAGCCCGGGGATTCTGCAAACGACGTCCCACAAGAAGTGCATAAGCATCAACAATTGCTAATACAAGGCTCCACAGGCTCTGCAAACCAGCAGCAGCTACAAGGTAGCTGATCAAGGGGAAAAGGAAAAAAGAAAAGTTGTTCAACGCCAGGATGTATACAACCAATCAAACTTCAACTAAGGAATGTCAACAAATGAAAAGCAGAAAAATCCTCATAAAAGTCTTCGACACACAACCTTAAAAACATATGCACACTCGAAAATGTGCCACTTCCAAACCCTTACATAATTCCATTTCACTTCTTGGTGCAAGAAGTCGAGCATTAGTTATAAACAGGAATAAAATATGAGAAAAGCTAACAATACACAAACAAATTTCCATGCTAGCATCCAACGGATTTACACCTTCGCAACAATGCAGAAAGAAATGACAAACAAGGGTTACCAAAGAACAGAAATCAGTGTAATGTCCTATCGACTTATTAAGCTACTTGTGTGCAAGGTAGGACTTTTTAATGGTAAGCGAATCTATTTTAATCAGGCCTGTGGAATTATGCTCCCCTGAGAATCATCAACTGCATAAAAAATCTTATCTAGTATCCCGGGATTTCCTCAAGGATTTATTTCTTCAACTAGGACTTGAATATATCATTCTCCTTCTTTACATCTAGTCTTATCAACCTAAAACAACGGCAATACCATGAAAAAGAACATCATTTAATCAATTTGGAAATGGTTCTGAGAAACCAACAAGCTTTCACAAGCCACAAAACTATGTCTATTTTAAGATAATTGAACTGCATAATTCAACCAATGCGTCCTAATATCATATGTACTGTAACTGCAATTTACAGTAACATCATACCCACAAAATGATATTCTTATATGCGCCATCCATGATTACAAATTTCAGAGAACTCAATATATCTTCCCATAATCCATGGTTTGAATCTTCCACTGAAATTTGTTATATCTCAGCATTTCTTACTTTCAAGAAGGAAAAAAAAAAACAATAGATTCAATACGATGAATTTCAGCACTATATTCTGGTACTTACAAATTCCTCCCCTCTCACTAACAACTCAGATGAGCTGGATTCACAACTCTATCAGACTCATCCCATCAAATTCCCAAACATACAACAACAAAACAAGTAAATAAATAAAAGAATTGTACCAATACCTCACATAACCCAAACTACATATGAATAATTAAAGGATGACTGATTTACCAGAAGGCGGTGACGGAAGGAAAGTCACTGGTGGTTCCCATGACGGCGAGCGCCACCACCGCGAACAGAAACTGAGACACGCGCAACACCAGACCGCCGACCGTCCCCGGCATACCTTGGAGATCCTTCATCCTCACGCGCGGCAGTGGCACGTTCCCCGCACCCTCTGTCTGCAACGGCGGCGCCTCCACGGGATGCACCGCCCCCTGGCCCAAATTCATCTCTCTCGATAATAGTTACCGGCACAATGGAATCCACAACCTGAACGGGTACAAATTAAGAAGATACACGAGTCTATGAGCTAGGACGCGAGGAAAACGTCGCCGTTTCGATCTACGGCGGCGAGGATCAGATGTCGCCTGAACTAAAGCTGAGAAGCGCCGTTCATTTGCTCCGGACGGCGAAGGAAGAGTGGTGGCGCAGAGTAATTGAGTTGGGTCCCAGTTCCATTTGGGCGGTGGTTGGTTCGACCCGTAAATTAGTCGCCACAGCTATCTTTTGATTCTATTTTATATATAAATATATATTTATTTATTTATATAATGTAAAGTACTCCTATATTATATGCATGAATTCGACGCGTGATGCAGACACTTGTCACACATTTTTATTTAATTGGATTCAATCATTATTTAAAATTGAACTTAGGGTGAGACTATCCGCATCCCGATTTTTCCTAAGTACACTCAAATTTCTATTCACACCCCATATAATGAAATTTAATTTTTATAAATCTCTAAACACATTCCACTCGATTCCAATTTTACCATTTACCCTAAAATACAACACACACCCCACTTTAACTCACACCCCATCACACACACACCCTACTTGTGACAAAACTTCCAAACACACCTCAACACTCCCCACACATTAGGGTTTAGAGAAGGAGAAGAAGAGGAGAGTCACACCCACATCTTCGGCCACGAGAATCAAACACGTCGTGAAAGCTTCGTACCAAAAGAACCGAACAAGCTCCATGGACTCCCAAGGTTAGTGTTGTTGTTGTAGTTCGTAAAACTCCACTCCACTTGTTTGCTTAGATATGATATCAGTTGCAAATTTTTTGTCACAAATGAAACACTATGTTCATTTGTGTATGTGTGTATGTATGTGCGTTGTCGTAAGTGCGAAAAATTGAGGTGAAAATCAAATTTTTCGGACGATTTGCGATAATTCTGCACGGGTCGTTCGACCCTGGTTGTTCGCATGTGGTGAAGCCTGTTCGACCACTAGGGTCGAACGGGATGAGGAATGTTCGACTTTCTCGGTTGGACAGTACTAGGTTTGTTCGACTTCCTCGGTTGAATGGCACTAGGTTTGTTCGACTTTCTCGGTTGAACGACACTAGGTTTGTTTGACTTCGTCACGTCGAACGGGATGAGATTGTTCAACTTTATCGGATCGAACGGCTACTAGGTTGTTTGACTTTTATGGTCAAACGATGGGAGAATTGTTCGAGTTCTAGGGTAGAACATAGTAGGAGTCGTTCGACCCATAAGGTCAAACGATACTTGTTGGAGGTTAGTTGAAACACATTTTGCACTCGGTATGTTTGTTAGTTGTTTACAGTTCTAACAATTGCTTTTTCTGATGCAAGCATGGATATACGAGTACTTTCCTGTGACGAGGCCAACTCACAACGTCGCTTTTGGAAGTGGAATGTGTCTGGCCGACAGATGGGCCCAACAATCCTCACCGGGGCCATCCATCGATCGTATAGTAGCTTGAAGGGAGATACTGGATGATTATTCGGCCAGTAATGTAAGTTTTTCGAAAATTATGGTAAATTTAAGTGAGTCCATTTGATACCGTTTAAATTGTGATTATGTCAACATCTTGTAGGTCGTTTGGACTCCTTATGCTGGAATACGGGATGTCTACCCCCGGCCAGATGTTACAATCTACATCGGATGCATTCGTGCCTTCGATGTAGTCGAGCCTTACCATCGCGATTAGAATCCAACTTACGCTTCTCAAGAAAGTACACATGCCTCCAGCGCAACCCAAGATGCTCAACCTTGAGAAATGATTCATATGGCACGCGCTCATATCAACCCATTGGTCGCAAAGATCGTGAATCGTAGTTGATTGAGTTATATGTACTTACTACTTGTTTTCAAAACAATTTGCTTTCGAATTGTGATGTCTTCTCTATGTACTCAAATTGACAATTTGCTAGGTTTTTTTCTTTCAAGTTATTCTCGTTTATCTATTCAAAACATTAATAGTGTTTTCTCCAAAAGCTATTCAAAACCAATGTTATTATCTTGAGTTGTGAATGTGTTTACGATTGTCTTTTCATTCGTTTATTCTCGTATTGCTATGCCGACATAATATTTTTGGATTGGGATAACCCCGTTTATACCGCTGAGATACTGTTCGAACCTCGAGGCCGAATATTTTGCAGCCAGTTCGATCTTACTGGCCGAACAAAATAAGGCTCGTTCGGCCATAAGCAACATGTTACCAACTACTCAACATAACATTTTGCTTCAAAATAAATATACAGGTAAAAATTATGGTAAAATAAATATACATAATTTATGGTAAAATTTAAGCAACATGTCCGTTTTGCAATCGACAAACTAGAGACTCCTCATGTCAATCATCGTCAAGTGGATCCATCACCTCTACTGTATAATCAACTTATTCATACAGTGGATTCATTACCTCCACATCATGAACGCATTCCTTATCGGTATTTACCACACTCAATTCCGTAGATTTCGAATCATTTTCCTATTAATCAATGAACAAGTAAAATGTCAAATGTTAAATTATACATCAAAAATACTCTGAACAGATCACATCCCGTTCGACCAAAACGGCTAAGCGAAGCATGACCCGTTTGACCAAAATAAAAGAAATATGTAGGGCTTGTTCGACCATTTCATTCGAACACTGCAGGATTCGTTCTACCGACGTGGTTGAACACTTAGTGTTGCGTTCAACCGACATGGTCGAACACAAAGTGCTGCGTTCAATCGAATCGGTCGAACACTAAGTACTGCGTTCAACCAAATCAGTCGAACGATGCATGTAATGTTCGAACAAGAGAGTCGAACAGCTAGTGATGTGTTCGGCCGCTTCAGGTCGAACACTTTTTGTTTTGTTCGGTTTGAATCGGTCGAACGCGACTTCCAGCGGGAATTTTCAACCTAAACTCTAAATTTCGTTTTCTCAAATAAAATCGCTAAAAACTGTAACAAATGAACTTATCAACTTACATTGCTCATTTCGCAAGTCTCTTCACGTTTCATTGACATTATCTATGGCAAAATCTGCTTGCTCCACCAAATTTTTTTGTTTCAAGCTTTGCAAATGGAAGGGAAAATGGAGATGAGAGTTGAGTGGGTGTGAGATATGCAAATGGGGTGTGTTTAGAAAGTACGGAGTGTGCTTAGAGATATCTATCTTCATATTAGTACACAAGGATTTTTTAGATATTTTATAAATAATTACTTTTCATTTATTTAATTGTGGGGTGTGCTTAGAAAATGGTGGGATGCGGATAGTCCCACCCTTGAACTTAAGATTCATATTTGTTGAAGTGGGATATATATAATGATATTCACTTAATACACTTTAAATGAGATTGAGGAGTTTTGTTTGTCCGTAAATATCATTTGAAAATATTATGTGTGTAACAAATGATTAAAAAATAACATTTGAGTGTAATTAATTATTTTATGATATATTTATTCTTATTTGTATATATAGAAAAACATCAAAAAATTATTTAAAAAAAAATCTGAAATCTTTAGGATATATAATACAAACAAATTTATTTATTCTAAAAAAATAAAATAACAACCAGAAAAACCAAATATATATATATATAAAGAGCGATTCCACACATAATTGTGCAATTGCATCCTACTGGCAACATATCTTCAAACAATAGTGTTTGTTCATGGATCATGATCCATGCAACTGGACGTGCATAGATCAGAACAAGTTGGGTTTGGCCTGAATCCACATCCAAGTTTTTTTTTATGTCATAATTTTTATATTATATGAATATAATTTTTATATTATATTAGTATAATTTTTATATACCAATATCATAACCTTTAAGTGAATAATTTAGACTTTTTAGTGTAAAAATTGATGTAATATAGCTGAAACATTTATGTTATGCTAGTATAACTTTTGTGTACAGATTTCATAACTTTTGTAAGATTATTTAGACTTTTTCAATACAAATCACATATTTAAAAGTTATGTAACATTTATGTTTTATACAGATATCATAACCTTTAAGTACAATTATTAAAACTTTTTCTGTATAAATATCATAAAAGTTATGTAATTTTTATATTATACGAGTACAACTTTTATATTATATTAATGTAAACTTTATATAAAGATTTCATAACATTTAAGTGATATTACTTAGTTTTTTTTCTGTGTACATAACATAAAAAGTTATGCGAACATAACTAAAAGATTAGGTTCGTTAAACTAAAATGTTAGATGAAAATAACCAAAGTAAGGTACGAGAGCTAGGTTTGAGCACAAACCCTAGAGTGCGTGCACGGGTGTTTTCAACACCTTTCAGATTCTATTCCCCAAATTACATAAATTATGATACATGCATTTGGTGCATAAAAATAATTATGAACTTCAAAATATTGTGGTGGTACATACATAATTTGATGGTTTTGTTTGCGAGAGACATTACAAATTTTGTTTATATTTTTTGCTCTAACCATATTAATACACTTTAACATAACACAATTATTTCTATACACCAAATGAACGGATTTTAGATCCGTACAATTGGATCGACTGATCCAAGAGTGTATTTCACGCATCCCACGCGTGTCTCACACGCCTACACAAGCCCACACGCGCCCAAATGCTAACTCAAACCTTAATTCTGCAGTTATATTGACATAACCTTTTAATTTAACGAACTTAATCTTTTAATTCTATCCTTATAACCTTTTATTTATATACACATAACTTTTTATAGTGCATGTAGTGAAAAAAGTATAAATTATTCACTGAAAATGTTATAAAATCTGTACATAAAGGTTATATTATTACAACATAAAGATTATATCATTACAATATAAATATTTCGGCAATATAAATATTTCGGCTATATTGAATTTTTATAGTGAAAAAATATAAGTTATTCACTGAAAAGGTTATGACATATGTACATAAATGTTATATCATTACAACATAAAGGTTTCGGCTATATTACATGAATTTTTATAGTGAAAAAAGTATAAGTTATTCACTGAAAAAGTTATGAAATTTGTACATAAAAGTTATATTATTACAATATAAAAGTAATATTATTACAACATAAAGGTTTCGGCTATATAACATGAGTTTTTATAATAAAAAAAGTGTAAGTTATGAACTGAAAAAGTTATGAGATTTGTACATGAAAGTTATACTATTACAACATATTATGACATAAATTAAAAAAAAAAAAACTGTGGGCGGATCCGGGTTAAATCGAACCCGATCAGACCATCGCACTCAATTACATGAATCATGACCCATACAATTGATGCATACAAATACACCCTTAATAGAATGATTAAGATCCCAAATTTGGTTTAAATATTATTGTGGTATTAAATATTCACGAATAAAGATGCCTCATGGATACTTCCTATAAAAAGAGGCGATAGATATATACCAACACTAAATCAAACGTAAATGCAATAGTATAGAATCTACCACCTATATTATACCAGAATTGACCATCACTATCAGATTGCCATTGCAAAACTTATGTGGATTGGGTTTGATTTCAGCATATTGCAAAACTTATGTGGATTGGGTTTGATTTCAGCATATTCACATGTATATTAGAGGTAAAGGTCTTTTCATAGCATGGACTGTTCTCATTTTCGCCTATTATGTTTTAAATCGCAATAATTCAATATTTACAATAATATATATCTATGTAGAGAGAGAGGGATCCATAAATAAATAAATGAATACAAAAAATCTAAATGTATTTGCTTCATAGTGAAAGTACAAGTACATTAAATAACAAAACAAAACATGATTTACTTAAATAAACAAAATACTTTTTGTTTATCTTAAATATACAATTAAATGATACAAATGCATGAGAAGAATGATACAATGAAATGATACAAATATATATTATAGTTTTCAACTATTAAATAGTTTTATTTCATTTTCTTTATAGATTATGAATATGTATCTCTTTAATAGACAATATCCTACTCATTTCCATTACAAGTTTACAACACAAAATTGTTGTCTCTTTGCTCATATACAATCCAATTTATTTATAACTCTGTACATATATACTTTAAAGATAATTTTTTATATGTTTTTAGTTTGATCTCAATCATCATAAATTTATGTAAAAGAAATTTGAATATTAAATGATAATAATGAATTTGCGAAAATGCTCAACTAATATTCAAGTAGTGAACAACAATGATACACCTATTACTATCATAACCAAAGTTATTAAAATCCACGTGTAATACTATATAATCAGTGACGGAGCTATACACCCCATGGGGGCACGTGCCCCCACATTTTTTAATTTTTTTTTACTATTAGTATACTATATATAATATATTATATACATAATTGCCCCAATTTTGTGCCCCCACAATTTTTTATATTTTAGTTGTGCCCCCCACTTAAAAAAGTCTAGATCCGTTCCTGTATATAATCGTACAACAAAAATTATTACTTGATTGTTTGTATATTGTTCAATATACATATATATATGAGCACGCGTTTGGTATTCCTACAATATTTATAAAGCATGTACAAACAAAAAAAATTAAAATTGTATTGCAACATCATATATAATCGCTTGAAGAAAATAAAGAACGGTACAAATTAATAGTGAAATATCGATTAAAAAAGTATGAATAAGACTTTATCTCAAAACTGTCTTATCAATTTCTTAAAATGATAAAGAGCTTGCATATCATAGTTGGATTCCTTTTCTTATTTAGTTTTGTGTATTCATCGTTTTATCACCTTTTGTGTATGATGTATGGAATACTTATGCTATATTTTCTTTGTCGACTTATGAATGGTTCTATAGAATCATGCATATCCAGTCAATCAACCAAGGTTTTGAAGTTCCAACACATTACAATAGAATTAGAGAGACAAAAGTGAAAATAATCTTAAAAATCCTAATCGGTCAAATTTGATCGGTTGAGGAAGTTAAAATAATCAACTCCTCCCTCTAACCTTTAGATACAATATAAGAATGTCCATTGTTGACCCTTCAATGAGGCCACTTTATTATTTCTCATATTCGAATTATTATTCTTTTAACTGTCAATTATTTTAGATGGTTGTGTCATTTTTAATATGAATTATTATTCTTTTAACTATCAATTATTTTAAATGGTTGTGTCATTTTTTTATAGTTGATCTTACATATCTCAAAATTAACTATCAAACTTTCAGTTTGTACATCTCACTATTGTCTCTTATGCTTTTGCGTTTTGTAGTTTGAGGATTGATTTGCGATGATGTTGTACTTTCGACTTTAATTATTTTTATTACCTAAGGTTTATTAGATGATACTAGTCAAAAAGTGCATGTACTTTCTCATGATATATATTGACTTGATCGGACAACGATCTTATTGTGCATTGAATGACCTAATCTATGCCATGGTTTAATCTGGTTTCCTTATTCAAGATTTCATTGAATATTTTATTTTAGTCAGTTCAGATCCCTTTTAAACCATCAACTAAAATGTTATTCATGTGTAATAATCTGATTTCATCAAATATGGAATACTTCCAATACCATTACATATAAAAGTAAATAAAAATAGATCAATTGATATGAAAAAATTATTGTGAGAAGAGAAGTGGTCAAATTTTCTGATAAAGATGAATACAAATAAAGACAATAAGAAGCACGAAAGAGACCAATTGTCAAAGAACTCCGTGAAAAAACACAATTGTAGAATAAGTGCATCTTCAACTAAGAAAAATTAATCATAATTTATCATTCAGTCACTATCTATTAACATTAAAAAACCAAATTAAAATATTTATATTGTGGACTACGTTTATAAAAAAAAAAAAAAAGAATAACCATACAATGCACTTTTTCCATCAGCTACCCCTCATCTGCCCCTGTCATTTGCACTGCCAAGTATACTCAGTAATAATTGAAAAAGAAAATAATAAACAAAAAATAAAAAAAAGCATCAGGCCGCTCGATCTTTGCGGCTTCTCTTCCTCCCACTTTCGATTTCCCAAAACTTAGGGTTTTTCTGCCCCCACCACTCTCATTTCGCTCCAAATTCTGCTATGCCTCCCGTTTGAAATCTCGAGCTATACACCCCCCCTCTCTCCACTTCGTTTGAATCTTAGGGTTTACAGATCTGTTCAGCCTGTTCTACTTGTCTGGTTGCTCGCGTCGCCGTTGCTTCGGCCGCTACATACAACTGCTGCCTCTCTGTGAGTTTATGCGCCGGCAATATGTTCTGGAAGCTCACATCTCTTTCCGCCTCTTCTCCTGTAAGTCAACAGGACGAATACTTGCTTATTGTTGTGAATTATCATTCTGGTTAGTGTATGAGCTCTTAAATGTTGTGTTTATAATTGATGAAGTGGTTTTAGGGCTGAATTTGCTCTTTCGTTTTGGTGAGTTAAGAGTTTAAGCAGTGGTTCCCTTGCTTTGGTTGAAAATGGCAATGTATACATCACTGGATATATCTTATGTTACCGATTTTGCAATTATGGGATTTGTTTAGTTTTATTTGGCCATATCTGGACTGATAAACTTGATTTTGCCTGTTACATTTTTAGCTGCATTTTCCCACACATTTGTGTGTTTGTTGAACTTTTCAGTGATTGGTTGGAAATTGATAGAATGATCTTAAACTTCCAGCTGCATCTCTGTGTTGATTAATTGGTTCCTGCTACACCATGTAGGGACTCGTTTCTGCTTGTAGTATCCCTTTTGAATAATTGTTTGCTGCATCTTTGTGCACCATCATTCCCATTAGTGTTGCCACTAAACTGTCTGGTGGATGCCTCCCTTTCATGTAGTTAACATGTTAGGTTGAACAATGTTACTGAAATAGTCTCCTCACCCCTTTCACTATCCAATCTTATTCAGTAGTAGGAAACCATTATTTCGTTTCTTCCTGGTTTCTACTGATAAAGGTATAGAGTGTCTTTTTTTCAGTGCATTGCATTTGTTTACCCACTCAACCATTACCAACACAGTATTGCGTTGTCTTCACTCAACCATAATAGAAGAGATGTTAATCTTTCGATAGTAGTAAGCATTTGACTGGTTCTGCTTTGACCTAGTCAGCTCTCAAATAGTTAAACTAACCTGGCTGGTTCTCTGAGATGGAAGTAAAGATCATACTGGCAGGAAGGAGCTAGGGATCATTTAAAGCAGTCCTTCTGTGAGTGAATATCATTGGTATCATTGTTTGCTTATAAAATGTTGAAAGGGAGCCCAATGGAATCTGGACAAACTGCACAAAATGGTCTTTCCTTCAAGTTGATGGTGTGGTGCTCTAAAATGTATTTAGTCATTTTGGAACTTGGCCGGCCATGTTGTGGTTGAGTAAAAGCCTCAAAGTCTCTCTGGTTCCAACTGCAACTGATATATATGATGAAATTGCTAAGTCTGAACCCAAAAACTTGAAAATCCCAACAAAGCTATCCAAAAGATGTAAAACAAACCAAGCAGAAGAATTGAACTCCCTGAAGCCAGGATCACAAGGATGATCTGTACCTGGCTTTAGATAAAATAATCCCAATTGATCATCATATTGAACTTTTTGATTCTTGGACCTGGCTTTACAAAAGGTAGCAAGAAGACATGCCTTACAGGTTTTCCAGTGTCTTTAATCCAACTTATTGGTTTGAATGTGTGTAATTCAATTTCCGACTTTAGTCTAGCCAAGAAACGCTTGCCCTGCTTGCTTTCTAATATGCACTTACTTACTCTATCTTTCTTCATTTACTATGATCTAACATATATACGTTGTGGATTCAGGTTGAGTCTGTGCTAGACAAAGAAAATTTTACATTGGAAGAGCTTTTGGATGAAGAGGAAATAATCCAAGAGTGCAAAGCATTAAACAGTCGTCTCATAAATTTGTATGCACCCTCAAGCTGCAAGCTTCTGTTTTCTTCTCTGTACCACAAAAATTCTGCATTGGCTTATCTTTCAATGGAAATCACAAATTGTTTATTTTGTTTTTTGACTTAAAAGTTTCTTGGTTTCAGTTTAAGAGACAGAGCTCAGGTTGAGCAGCTGCTGCAATATATCGTTCAGGAGCCCCAAGAGGATGCAGATAGCAAACGAACGTTCAAGTAGGTCGATATACTTGTAGGAAATAGAAGATCTGTCTGATTTTCTGTTTTCATTCTTCTTTTCTTAATGTTCTCCTTAGAACTTCTCTTATAAAAGAATGAAGGCCGTCGTATTTTGAGGCAAATACATTTGATTGCTTGTGAGATTTCATTTTGTGGCTAAAACTTTTTGTTTGCTGCTGTAGGTTTCCTTTCGTTGCCTGTGAAATTTTTACATGTGAAATTGATGTCATCTTGAAGACTTTGGTGGAGGAAGAGGAGGTCAGCTCATCCTATTTGAACATTTGAAGAAACATATTTAACTATTATTTGGCTTTCATTCCCAACTGATAGTTCAACTAAATTTTCTGTTTTCTTGCAGCTTATGTATTTACTCTTCTCTTTTTTGGAACCAAACCGTTCTCATAGTGCACTGTTGGCTGGGTACTTCAGTAAGGTGTGGATTGAGTCCTATTGTGTTGAAAACTTGTTTCATTGTACAAACAACTTGTTTGATGTAGTTTTTGGGTTGTGCAGGTTGTGGTGTGCCTGATGATACGGAAGACTATTCCACTAATGAATTATGTCAAGGTGATTTTAAATGAATTTTGAGAGTTATGCATGCCTTTTCATACTTATGCCTCTAATTATTGGAGATCAGATGCCTGATCTCTAGTGTTCCTGCCAAATGTGCCCTTTATTTTGATGGGAAATGAGGATATGTGTGCATTGAATTCTTTATATTCTGGTATCTCATGTATCATAAATTTCCTTAAAAAATGTGTTATTCTTTTGTGTTCTGGGCTACTGAAGTGAACAGGCCTAACGTTCTGGTCTTCAATCCTTTTCTATCTATTAAGATGCTCTCTTTAATGCATCTTCTGTTTTTATGTTCCACCCGAGCAATGTGTGCTAATTTATCTTTATTAAGTATGTATTTTGTTGGATTTTTTTCAAAGAAAGTATCTCAATTGGAGTTGCTAAAGTGTAGCGAGAAGGATATCTTGTAATATGTGGTGTCCTTCTTGCAGCATTTTCTTTATGAAAGTAAAGTTCATATACATTTTGATCTATGATTATGTAATTCCCAATTAATTTATAAGACTGATTAACGGAAAATAAGTCGGATTTAGAATATAAAATCTCCTGCAATGATGGCTGATTTGATATTCTCGAGTGATAAAGCCCACAAAGACATTTAGTTCCCCTGTCAAATATTAAGAGGTCGGACTGGAGACGAAATTCTGACCTTTGAAATTTGATGGTATTAATGCCTTTATTTCTTCTAAATCAAAGCCCAGACACATAGTTAAACTGTTCTAGCTTACCAGTCATTGTAATCTTTCAATCATTGCAAATGGCTCATTTGGTGCCATATATTTCATTCCACCCCAACAATTAATGTGAACAATCCCTGTAGCATGCTTTCAGAGTTTCTATTCAGTTTTGTGACTTGGCATATTTTCAAAAAAAGAAATTCTGACAAAGATTGCTTGCAGGCTCATCAGGATGTTCTGAACCAACTTGTTGATTTGATTGGTATCACATCCATCATGGAGGTTGAGTCTCTGTTTATATTCTATTGCTATTTGTTTCTAGTTGTGAACTTGCTATATATTGCTGCTTGTGGGTTGTTCTCTATTCTCATTAGCCTTTTGTTATCAGGTCTTGGTGCGACTTGTAGGTGCAGATGATCATCTGTACCCAAACTCTTTGGATGTTATGCAGTGGTTGGCTGACAGCAACTTGTTAGAAATGCTTGTGGATAAACTAAATACCTCTGTAAGTCCCAAGGTTGGCAATTTGTGCCGTATATGAACCATTTTCTGCTGGTGTAGTAGCCATATCAATTCATTTGGTTTATAGTATTGCGAGTTTCTATAACATCTAGAATTGCATAATCCTACTAGCATGATGTACTACCTTTTAGCTTAGCTTTTTTGCAAGAATCTCCATAAGGTTATGGCAAGTCTCTTTTCTCTGCTGCTCAAATGCATAATGGTTTATTATGCATGTTTTCCTGCATTATGTGTGTTCAATTGTCATTTTTTGCTACAAACAACATTATGAGGCTTGTCAGATTGTATTTGAATAGACCTAACAAGTTTGCTCTTTAGAATTTACTGCTCCATGGTGGTGCTTTGTAACCATTTTCTTATTATCTGATATATGTTTAGTAAGAGTGATACAATTAGAAAGATTCTTCATGTATATTCAACAGCATCGGAAAAATCGACCTTGGTGTTAGGCACCTCTACTGCCCCACTTTTGGCCTATCAGCCTCTTCTAGGCACCAGCACGTGTGGGTGGTCTTGGCAGTCTGGATCTTTATTTTTTATATAAGAAAAAATATGACCAAACAATGCCCTTGTTTTTGTCCCAATTATTGTTAAAAATAAATTAAGTCTAATACGACTACTTATACATTGATCATCAATCGATTCTGATTATTTACATAAGTTTTATGGCTATTTGAATGGTTTATTTTAGTTCTATATTGTATTTATATTTTACATCCTTGCCAAATTGAGTTAATATCTTTAAGAAAGCCTTTAAGCAAGCATTAATCCCCCAGAGTTATCTTTAACCTATAATTTAGATTTAAAGTGTAGAGTTTAAATGTTAAAAAAAGAGCATAAACTGATAAAAGTAAACTTAAACATAAAAAAGGGGAAAAAAAGCCGCCAGGTGCTAGTCGGCTCCACAACTAATTCCTTATTAATTTTTAACACTGCTCGTGATTAGTAATTTATAGCCCAATTTGTTGAATTACACTTAATAAAAGCCCAAATAAATATAATAGATGTCAAATATCAAGAACTTAAAATAATATCAAAAGCAACTTAAAACCTAAAAGATTATTAGGCCACCTAAGGGCTTAGTGCCAGTGGCTTCCCAACCAGCGCACATCATTTTCTGCAACACTGCTAGTCAATGGTTATGCTTTCGAAGTTTAACAGAGAATTACCAAGTGAGGTGTTGATAACTTAAATGGGAAAAATGGACTTATTAGCCACCCTTGGCTTTTAAAACTACCATACAGATCACTTGGTCATACTGTTTTTATTGATTATCCTGCTTCTCTAAATTCTGACTTGTATCTTGCTGTCAGGATCTGGTCTTGTCAATTGTCATGTCAGGTCTTATGTATCTTTTCTCAATATCTGAAGTCTGGTGTTTGGGTGGTTGTCCCTTGGCTTTGCTAATCTTGTCGATGTCAGCTTACTTCATGTTTATATTTCCATTGTTTGCTGCTTGCCACAAATTTTCCTCTGGGTCATGATACTGTTCTGTCTAACAGTGGCATCTATATCTTTCTCCAGAGTCCGCCAGAAGTACATGCTAATGCAGCAGAAACATTATGTTCAATAACCAGGAGTGCGCCAACACCTCTTGCCACTAAATTATCTAGTCCAAGGTCTGCAGAGTTTAGTTGAATTTCATCAACTTAAACATCAATTATTTAGCCTGTTTTGAATAAATGTTGACTTAATAACTTTCTATACTTGCAGTTTTGTGGCAAGGATTTTTGGTCACGCACTTGAAGACTCACAGTCAAAATCTGCCCTTGTCCATTCACTGACTGTTTGTATATCATTATTGGATCCTAAAAGATCAATTCCTTCACCAGTAATGTACTCTTTCAGAACTCAACATGTCTATGAATCACCCATACATGTGAATCCTGATACTGTTGGTGCAATGCTCCCAAAACTAGGTGCGTTGTAGCCTAAGATTGTGAACAATTAATTTTTGTTCTTATTCTATCATGTTATGTAGTTGGAATTGCATTTTAATTGCTTGGGTTCAAAATTTGTCCTCCACTCTACTTTGGGTGTTACTCAACCCTAAAGAGAGCGGTGAATCATTAGGATTCTTATGTCTGTTTTATCTTGGCTACCATTCTCATGATCATATCAATGTTCATATGCATATAATCTGACAGCATTCTTGGATTTCAATATTCAGAATAAGCTTCTATAGAATATTTGAGATGCAGGTATTTATTGAATGGAAGCATTATGGCCCCATCATATGGTATGATTAGCCTTGATAATGGGGATTAGGACCCATGGTTTGACTGTATATGTTTGCCCAAGTTTTTAGCTTGTTAAACTTATCTCAAGATATGTTGTTTTGTTTATTGTTTCTAATATTCCATGAACTGCAGTAAGCTTACAAATGTGTAAATGATGTTTAGGTGAGCTGCTGATGCTTCTGAATGTTTCATTTGATGAAAATATTTTACCCACAACATATGGTGAATTGAAGCCGCCTCTTGGAAAACATCGCCTGAAGGTTAGTTGACATGCTATAATGAAGATCTCCTCTTGCAAATTTTTTCCCCTCATGAAACTCTCAAGCTTTTTTTGCTGTCCTTTTGGAATAGTTATTTAAATATAGGGGCTCATAAGCCATCATTCTCAGGAAAGCAAAATGGGTCCATCCTCTATGTGATAAACTATAAAAACTTTATCTGAGTGTTCCGATTCTTCCTTTTTGAGTTTTTGTTTTAGATTAGAATTTTCACATCTGATGTGACCTGCTCCCTTGAAGCTTGGCAAAAGAAGTCACGTAGAAATACCTGTAGTTTTCTTTGATACCTTGGTCATGTCATAAAGAATCTGATAGAATTTTTATCCTGGTTGTAGATTGTGGAATTCCTTGCAGTGCTGCTCAAAACTGGCAATGAGGCGGCAGAGAAGGAATTGGTCAGCTCTGGGACTATTCAGAGAGTGCTTGATCTATTTTTTGAGTAAGTATCTGATTTAACTGTTATTTCTTTGTACATTTTGTCTCACAAACAGTAGTTTATGCAACAAAGTTTTCTTGAAGTCTTATTGTTTGTGGAACTAGTTGTCAGGAGTTAGATTTGCTAGTTCTGTTTCCAATTATCTTTTTTTTTTTTTTTTGGTGTAGGTATCCATACAACAATGCTTTGCACCATCATGTGGAGAGCATTGTCTATTCATGCTTGGAAAGCAGAAACAAAACCATTGTTGACCATCTTCTCCTTGATTGTAATTTGGTTGGAAAAATTCTTCAAATGGAGAAAAGTCCAACACTTTCTGGCGTTGTTAATCAGGTATTTTTCTTTAAAAAATTATTGATGGGTGTTTGTGCCTACATGTCAATTTTTCTTGCTCATTAATGTTTCCACTTATGATGAATAGATTAGGTCAATTGAGAACCAGAGAATTGAGCCTGCAGATCTTCTGTTGTAAAAATAATACATTTAATGTTTCATATGGTTATGGAACAAATCTTATAATCCTGGCATGTTTTGACCATGTTATTTAGTGTGATACGTCCTTAACTCTAAAACTTTGTCTCTGCTGCTTCAGTCATTTACCATTTCTTCATTTATATTATTCAATCAAATGCAGCCAACTTTACCAGCTTCTGGTAGATGTGCTCCTCGAGCTGGATACTTCGGACACTTGACACGGATATCAAATAAACTTATTCAGTTGTGGAACAGTGACAATAGTATTCTAGCACACCTTCAGGTTGGCAAAGTTAAATACTCATGTCTTTGATTGATGACATTCTAGTTATAGACCCTATAACTGGATGTGTGAAATGCACTGTTGTCAAAAAAGACTAAAGGCTTTCACTGTCTGCAAATGCCTTCATCCAATTTTCTCACATCTTTTGTCTGTCTTGTGTCATGCAATTTTTTTTTGCTTCAGATAAACCATGAATGGAATGAGTGGCAGTCTACTGTCTTACAGGAGCGGAACGTGGTTGAGAACGTTTATCGATGGGCTTGTGGGTAAGCCTCTTTTTCATATTTTGCTGTTGTTTCTACTTGGTGAAGTTTGACAGGTTGTCAATAATTTTCAACACTATCCTCAGTGTCCGACTTGCATGACTAGGACTAAAGACGGTTTCCTTGTTTCTAAAGCTTTTTGCCTGCTTTGATTGAGGTTTCTTTTATTAGTCTGTCCTTCATCTCCTTGGATACCTTCGGTTATATTACAGCTTATGTACCTGCAAACAACACACATATTTCATTATTTCATCTTAATTTTTCTTTGTAATCTTCCTTTGCTCACCAAGGTTTCTTTAGATTCTTCTGGATTAGAATTCCTGAAATTGATTTACTGCCTCTTTGCAGGAGGCCGACTGCATTGCAGGACAGGACCAGGGATAGTGATGAGGAAGACGTTCACGATAGAGATTATGATGTTGCGGCTCTGGCAAATAATTTAAGCCAAGCATTTAGATACACAATTTATGACAACGATGATGCTGAGGTAAATGTCAATTATCAGAGGAACTCCTAATAATTAGTTATCTAAAATGTTTATATAATTTCTTTGAGATCTATTCATGATTTTTATTCTTACAGGGTCATGGATCTTTTGATCGTGATGATGAGGTAATTCTGCTTTCCAATGCCTATATTATTCTATATTTGCATAGCTAGAAATACCTCTTTTATCAATATTCTTTAGTTTGGTTGAACTAGGCATGTGTATATATATATATATATATATATATATATATTTCCGATTTTCCCAGTGTTCATATTTGAAACTTATTGAACCTGTAGGATGTTTACTTCGATGATGAATCTGCCGAAGTCGTAATTTCATCCCTAAGGTTGGGTGATGACCAAGGGAGGTAAGCCTTCTTGCCCCTGTCTTTGATAATGTAGCTGCATTATACACCAATGGGACTTCTGTGTTATTGGTATTTTGAGTTTCCAATTGAGGAGTTACTCTTTTGCACCAAAATCATTGAATGCTACTCTACCTCCAACAACTATGTACTTCTCTATCTGAAAGTACAAGGGGTTGGAGAAATGAGTCTGATTAAAGATAACTAACTAAAGTTATGTTACAAGATCAAGCTAGTGTAATTTTTAGCTTGCGTAACACAGTTTATCTTCTTTGCAGCAGTTTGTTCACAAATTCCAACTGGTTTGCATTCCAAGATGACAGAGATGGTGGTGATGTGTCAATGAACAACTTGTCTTCTGACATGATGGATGATATTAATTTGAATGCAATTACAAACAATGGTAACAGCAGTAGTGATGATGAAGTTATGGTTGGGGAGGACGAAGAAATGACGGAGAGTAGATCTTCTGTCAATGAATCATCCAGTTTTCAGGAAAATGGTTTCAATGGATTTGATCCTAACAACTCTAGGAGTGATGGGGACTCGATGCCCATGGCTGAGAAGGCTGCTGCTTCTAATGACTTGGGTTTCTTCCACTTTGAGACAACCGACCATGATGATCCATTTGGAGACAGGCCAATACCTGAATGGACAACATGGGGCAAGGGGTCAGATTTTCAAGTTGGGGGAACTAGCATTAATCCGTTTGACGACCACAGAGACATCGCTAACAGTGTTGTACATTCAGTGGAGTCTACTACTGCCCCCATGTATCCCTCAAGTGGAGAATCCATATCCAATGGGGTAAGTTTTATAGATTCTTGTGATGGTTTACCCAAACCCAATTCAAGTCAAAAAAGTGTCGCCGTGCCTTCTTTGTTTGAAGAGGATGTCGAATTTGTGGGTGTTGAATTAGAGGGTACAGAGAAAGCTATGGATCAGGCTCTCAAGGAAGGCATAGTTGGCGAAGCTGGGCCACTGAAAAGGAACACAAGCCCAAAGAAACCAGAAAAGGAGGATTTAGATGATGGTGGTGCTGCAATGAAGGAATTTAACGACGCCAACTATTGGAGAGTCGATCAGGAGGTTGCAGTGTTGGAGTAACTACACAGGATCAGTTTCTGTCAACCTTGAACGTGTAGCCACAATATCTTGATCCCTTGTGGGTATGCAGAGAAAAGTATGTACAGTATATTTTTGTTTCAATTGGGATCAATCAATCACATTGATAGGCTACATAGTCGTTGTCATCGGTTATTTATTGTCACTCTCGTTCGCTAGGTCTTTTTTTTTCTCTTTTTCAAAAATCTGGGGATTCTTCCCTTCTCTTTCATAGTATTCTTGTTTATTTCTTTCTTAGATGTGAAAGGAAACATATATTCATCCTCATGTAACATGAAATATGAAACTTAAGACTTCTTCACCAAGTGGATGATGTGTTCATGACCCTATACTCAAGCGCAATACGTAACATGTACTTGTTGACAGGTTAATCGATGCTCGTTTAGTTTTTAACCAGGTGATGGTAGCCAGTAACATCTTTTTCTTGTCGTTATAACTCCTGTTTTCTTACAGTATTTCAGGTTTTGACAAGAATATTTGAAATTACCTATATGGCTTTTTGGGGTTCGATAAACTGATACAAGGTGAGATTGGAACACTTTGTGACCTCGTTGTGTTTGGTTATATAAAGTTTTTTGATCTGTTTCCAGGTTTCAAGGGTAATGACATTGTCATTACATAACACCATTCGATTGGTCTGTGATACTACTCTATGTTCTTATTTTTGAGAACTATACAAGTTATCTATTAAGCTATCGTTTCAACATGTTTTCCTATGTATACTTGGTTCCTAATTTATCCTTTTCAGTTTAACTTGGATATATAGTAACTTGATATTTTCTGATGGTTTAGAATTTAGAAGGGCAAGTATTTGATATCATCAGGCCATGGTGATAAGCAAATGTAAGTCATGAAGCGGAGGAGCTTTGGAATACATTCTATAATTTGAGTGGGTTAGAATACTTACCTTTCCAAATTTTATATTTTAAATCATTTTATATTGGATTAAAGTGTTATAAATAATGTATTTCAAAGGATAAAATTCACTCAAATTAGAATGCATTCAAAATATTCAAAATATACTAAAATTGGTGCATTCCAAATTTACGGAAATAACAATAAAATTAGTTTAAAATGAAGAGTGGTCTTGTGTGAGACCATCTCACGAATCCCATTCCGTGAGATGGGTCGGGTCGGGTCGAACATAATAATTAAGTAATATTTTTGTGTGTATTAGGTAATACTTTTCTATATTTCAGGTAATACTTTGTATTATATTATTTAGTATGTATGTAAAATACAAAAGTATTACATGATAAATAGAAAAGTATTACATAATATACACAAAAGTATTACATGTTGCACGAGGAGAAGAGAGCACCTGGAAGCCCTAGGATCCGCATGTTTTTTAAGACCCAACCCGACCCAATTTGGGTCATATATCCTATAATACAAAAGTATTACCTGATACACATAAAATTATTACCCGATACACATAAAAGTATTACATATTTTCTTATAGTCTGACTCAACTCAAAACAAAAGTATTACCTAATATACATAAAAGTATTACCTGATACACATAAAAGTATTACATATTTTTTATATAGTCCAACTCAACTCAAAACACATCTTATAATATAAAATATTACCTAATATATGGAAAAGTATTACATAATACACACAAAAGTATTACATAATTTTTTATGTTCAACCTGACCCAACCCGTCTCACAACATGAGATCCATGAGATGGTCTCACCCAAAACTTTGCCTAAAATGAAAGTGATAAATTTGAAATTTATATCAATCAAAACAATAGCAACACATTTGATACAATATATTATCAATTCTCAAATCATTCAATCCAAATACAAGTATTATATACGATATTTTGGAGCTTATGAAATGTTAAATTTTAGGGCATAAATATATATATTTAATATCTATATAAAAATGTAGATATTTCCTACAAAATATGGATTGTCGAATATATCTTTATTAAAGATTATTATTTAAAATTATAATAGTAATTTATAATATTATATTAGAATTATAACTAATTCAAAATCTTATAAAATTCTATTATAATTAAAAATTTAATATAAAAATATTTCATATAAAGCACGTGATCTAAAACTTTTATATATATATATATATATATTATAGACACAGTTACATTACATTAAAATGTCCAAAATAATGTTCAAACCACTTTATCATTTAAATGCAATACTAGGCATTGAATAGAAAAATGAAACATATTAAAGTGTTAAATATGAGGTCTTACGAATATTGGGTGAGGTGTGGAATGTTAGCAGGTTTTGAGTTAAACGAGTTTTGAGATAAATAAGCGAGTCACTAATATTGCAAACCTAATCTTAATTCTATCGGACTAAACGAGCTATTATATGACTATTAATAAATGTGTATATATATTATTAAATATAAAAATTTATAACAAAATATAAATTTTCATTCGAACTTCACATATAAACTAAATTATTTATAATAATAAAATCATACATAGTTATAATAATTTCATTTAATGAAAGAAGCCAAGATAATTGAATGTATATATCTCAAATTTTAAAAATAAAACATAATTATTTGACTTTCAATACTTAAATAAACCTTTAAAAAACTGAAAATAAATTATAATACAATCGAGACACACCTGTTATTTATACGTATATCATTTAAAAACTTGATACCTATAGACTATAAATATTATACTATCATTTTCAACATTTAATTTTTATAAGTCAAATTTGAATACATCAAAATTTAGGATAATAAGCATATAACTGAAAATCTGTATTATGTTATATACTGAAATTAAAAAAAAAAATTGATCTATATTAAAAATACGTATAAGCGAACAGGTCAACCGGTTAACAGTTGGTTTGGTTAAACTAATTTCCAGTATTCTATTGTATTCTATTTCTATTGGCGGTTAGAACATTCTAGGTTATTTCTTAAAAAAAAAAAAAAACTATATATAACATGAAAATTAGCTTATGAAAATTAGCGTAAGAACATTCTAGGTTACTTCCTTCCCCTACGAAATTTGAACCATCGAAATTGGTGGTTAGAGAGAGGGAGGGAGAGAGGGAGGGAGAGAGAGAGAGAGGATGATCGAGGTTGTGCTAAACGATCGGCTGGGGAAGAAAGTGCGCGTGAAGTGCAACGATGACGACACCATCGGCTATCTCAAGAAGTTGGTGGCGGCGCAAACTGGCACACGCGCCGACAAGATCAGAATTCAGAAATGGTACAACATTTACAAGGATCACATCACCCTCAAGGACTACGAAATCCACGACGGCATGGGCCTCGAACTCTACTACAACTAGTTCATTGTTCTTACCCTCGATTCTCAAGTAATTTCAATGTATTATCATTTGATCTTGTTGGTTTTGGAATTTTATGTGCACAGTGTGACTATTTGATGTTGGAGATCTGTTTCTGTGTAATTGCAGAGTTTTTTTTTTTTTTTTTTTTTTCCGAGCTATAATTACGTTTTTGAGTTTTTTGGTTTCGCTAATGATTCTCCCTGTAATTTGCCTTTGCGTGGAAGGGTATGATTCTTTCTAGGTTTTCTAATTTAGGAAAAAATTGAATCGGTGATTTAATATACGACATCTGATTTATTATAACATGCATATCTTCATGCGGATTATTATGGTAATTTATGGAGATTTGGAATGGTCTTAGTTTTTCATAGATGGTCAAGGTGAAGGGTGTTGAGAAATCAAATTGAGTTTTTGAAGATTGTTTTGGATGCTAGCTGAATTCATGTAACTTGATGATTCAGTATATGTTTTCCAAATTTAGTTAATCGAATCAAGCTCAAATGCCACAAACAAACATGTTGAGAGTTGGTTTTTTGTTCAACTGATCAAGCTTCAAATATTTTTTATAAATAAAATTTAAAGTTGTCTATTGAGTAGCTTGATTCATTCATCCCTAGTTTCAATGCTTGAGTAGTAGTAGGAAATTCTTGACCTTCACTTGTTCAGAGCTTAGGCTTTTCAATAAATTGGTATATGAGATGTTCATATAATATTCGAATTGGACAGGAGAAGATGATAAGTTCAGACTCTACAATCTGCTTGTTTTATACTTTTATGAAATAGGGCGGCCACCATAGGGGACATCTGAGCTTCATTGTCAGGGGCAGAACTTAAAAGACTTTATCTCTGTTCCTTGTTGCGTTTATGTGATACCTTTGAATATTTTATTTTGTGAGTTTCAATAATGTCTGATGAAATGATAAATTGATTACACCTTATTCTATGTAGACTTTTGGATGCAACGAACCCATCTACAATCTGCACCTCTGATGATTTTTACCAATATTATGATCTTGTTTATGTGTCTGAAATGCATTTGTTGCATGAGGCAATTTTATCATCTCCAAGGTAGACTGCCATATAAGCCAGGCATTTTAGTAGTATTGCATTTGCTTCTTGTTTGTTTGACACATTTTGATTAGTTTTCATTTAGTGAATTCTTGTTAAGGTGTTTTGAGTTGCTTAAGCAAATATGGATCTTCCTATAGTCGATCACTATCCTTTGTATCCAACTTAAGTCACTTGTTTAAGATTGGGTCACCCTCTTCTTTGGTTATTTTATGTAATTGTGTTGTGATCATAATATTATTATAATATTCAATTTCATCTTTGTCGTTTCTTTTCCTATAATATCTATCTGCGGGCAGTTCTCACAACGAATTGCTTGAGGGATGGGGGGATGGATGCTTGTAGCTGGAGCTATCTGCTTTGAACTATGAACTGGAATAATCTTCCTGTGAGTTTGTTGACAATTATCTCTTGATTTGAGAATGCAAATTGTTCAAACTTTGCAGATTTTGTGTCTAAAAGTGCAGATAACTATTTATATATATTATAAATGTGCAATACTTTATGCCTAGTTGTTTTCTGGAGCCTGGATGTCCTTTATTTTTGATTTATATTCCATTGATATATATTATTAATTGCTTCCCAAAGTTATGGTCATTTCTTACAAGTATGTCACTAAACTTCTCTTGATTTACACTTAGTAAAGGGTTGACACAACTTCTTCTTTGATTGCCTATCTGCATTGACCAAAATGCACTTGAAACTTGCGGTTTTGCCCAAAAAAAAATATAAAAATAATTGTTCAGATCTGTTCATTAATGAAATTGGATATTTTGACGAATACGTGAATAAAAATAAAATATCAAATTAATTTGTTTGAGAAATTTTTATTTTTTAATCATTCAATTGAAAAGAAATTTTTTAGGGCCATTCTAAATTTTATAACAAAAAATTCAAACTAAAGGTGGTGGTAGAGTTGAATAATTTAATTGACATACATATAATATTTCCAAACTAATAAATAAAAAATTAAGTTTAAAAGAATGATCGTATATTTTTACATTAAATGATATACAAATCAAATTATAATATATTTGATTTGATGTTAAATTCAATTATATGCATTACACAAAACCATGCATATAAATAACATATGTATTCTTAAATTAATAATATTACAATTTTTTTACTTTTACTTAGTTTATTAAATCTCGTGTATTAGGCGTACTCTATTTAGTTATATATAATAATAAGACTTCAACAACAAAGTTGTCCATGATAGCAATTTATGTGCACTTGACTCCACGAGATGGAGAATAACACCATGACACGGATTTTACATTTTAATATTTGAAATAACATTCTTAATTTACTATTGTTAAAGAAAGATTAAAGAAATACTTAGAAGAAAAAACTAATCTTGATTTACAAATTTAATTTTAATTGCAAGAACATATGCTCATAATTAGTTTGAAGGGGGAAATCTATTGAATTATTATAGCTAGAGGTGTATGATGAAGCGTATAAGCTCTCCAAAATAGTTTATACGATATTTGAGTTTTGAACATACAAGCTCTACAAAATACTTTATACGATATTTGAGTAATATTTTATACAATATTTGCGTTTCAAAAACATGTCTGCTATGTTTTATAATGAAAACTTTAAGCTGTTTTTAGAAGTGTAAGGAAGCGAATTATAAGATTTTATCGATAAACTTGTTTAGTCATTTTGATTATGGAATCGTCCTTATAATTCGTAAAAAAGCTCAACAATTATTTTAATAGCTTATTTTATTACAAATTTAGCATTTTGTGAAATTTAAAATCAGCTTATAAGTAGTGATCAGAATCGACACTGTCGTATCAAAAAAGAATATCCGTACTTTAGGTTAGGTTATGTTAACTTTTATATATCTATTTCTATTACCTATAAAAAAGTGTGAATATTTTTTATAAAATATAAATTACCAAATATATCCCTATCAAAGATTATAATAGTAATTTAGGATTTTCATACTTAAATAATTTTATATTAAAATCTTAGCTAATTCAAAGTCCTATAAAATCTTATTATAATTAGAACTCTAATATAAAAGTATTATATATAATGTATTTGTATTATTATTTTTTAATTTGAATTAATCTCCACGTGCTTGCACGTGATCTAAAACTCCTTGTAAAACTTTAGCATTTTCATCTCCAAATATATAGGTTGTCTTCGTCGCTACTGCCGTCTCATCACCGGAGAGGTACTTTAGCATTTTCATCTCCAAATATATAGGTTGTCGTCGTCGCTACTGCCGTCTCATCACCGCCTCCTCTCCGTCCATCCCTCTTCCACCGTGTCCTCTCACCATTTTCTTTCTTAATTTCTTATTGTATACCATATTTTTCTTTTGTTATGCAATGTACATGTTTTTTTTTTCCTTGGCTTTATATAGACTACATAATAGTTTATTAAGTAAGATTCGCTTTTTTTTTCATAGATATTTCATCTTATACACTTGTATTTTGTAATATTAAAAAATTAAAATAGTTGTAATTATTTGTATTTATAGATAAATACTTCTTGCTCTACATATTGTAAATACATAAAATATTTATTTACAAACTTCTAACTTTATAAAACTTCAAAAATTTCTTTTATCTTAAACATTTTATGTGGAACTACATAAATTTCAAAATATTCTTCTACTAAATTCTTTTATCACAAGATTTATATTAAAATAAAAAGACGATTTAAAGACCCATAAGTGGGTTAAGATGAAAAAGTAAATTTTCTATAATAAATTATATTGTGTAGATGTATATAATTAAAAAAACTCAGCTTCAATTTTATACAACTTATAGCTATTTAAATATAATCTAGTTATTTAAATAAAATTTAACAGTATAATCAATGTATTCCTTATTAAGAAATATATATATAATATTTCTCTTATTATAATTCTTGATAGCTTATTAAGAAAGTCATTTTTTTTTTGGCAATATATTTTTAGGAGGGAAATTGACAAATTAGTATAATTTACCAACTTTCCTCTTTTTACATATAGTATAGATATAAAAGAAAACCGACTGTTGAATTTTCTTCTAATAATTTGTAGAGCATCTACGGGTTAGCACATAGTTTCGTTGGATAGAGGATAGGGAAAATCCGATTATCTATATACAAGTTAGGTACACTCACATGTATGTATAAAAATGCACAACTTGATGAATATATACATCACTAAACTAAACCTTAGAACCAAGATAGTCCTTGCAACATTAAAATCAAAAGAAAATGAAGTTGATTATAAAGCACCTAATGAATGGTGTTTCTAGGTTTCAACTTTTCAATCTTTGTTAGAAGCAATAAGCGTCATGCCAACCATTTTAAAGAGAGATAAATAGCAGATAATATGCTACATAGTGTTCCACCAGGTATTTATATATTGCATATCTTATGTTAGGTGAAGTTCTAATCAGTGTTCTAAAAGTCACCACCAAGTGCTCGGCCCTAGTCTGACGTCTAGCTAGCATGTCTCCATACGAATAAGTAGAACAAAGGTTCATAGTTCGCGAGCTCTCAAAGATTCATAGAGGTTAGCAATATCAAAGATGCTAGGAAGAGCACATAATTAAAGAACTGAAAGTAAAAAAACTAGTGAACATAGATCTAAAATAAAATCATATGTTCAGAAATTAGTAGGCATCCAAAGGTTACGAGTTCTTTTGTCTACATTAGCTACAACGTTAGGCAATAGATCTAAAGGGTTCAAGCTTCACATTGATTATTTAAGTCTACAAAGCTACAATAGAATAAGATGAAATCTATTAAGAGGACACCATAATATGATTACCCAGACTGAATAACTAGAATTACCTCGGGCATTCAGTTACATATCATATTGCACGCTTGTAGCTATGCAAATATGCTTGGCGGTCCTGCTTGGTTTGATGAATCAAGTCCACGCTCAGCATTTGGGAGACCGGTAACCAATGTCCTGAAATACAATTTAGACATAGAAAACTATGTCATTGTAAAATAGCAAATAGTGATGATATCATCCAACAAATGTTCTCCAATCACAAATAAAAAATGGATCAGCAGGAATAGTTACATAAGAATAGGTATAAAAATTTTAGCAAAGTTACCTTTCAATGTTGTCACTGTTTGGTTTCATAAGAATTGTCAATCTTTTAGCGGATTTCCTGAACTCACTGCAGTTGCAGACCAAGACCAAGAGTATTAAACCATAGAAATAGTACATGTAAATTACTCTACAAACTCCCAATTATGCAAGATAGATTTTTCAACTAAACATAAAATAAAAGGCAGCATGATCCTGTTTTACCTGAATGGTTCTTCTCCAACTTGTTTTAGAGTACCAGTGGCATCATGATAGAACAAATGGCCCAGCATCTCTAATTTTTCTATCCCAAATAAGTGTTCTACATTTTTGTATAGCTCTCCATATGATCCAAGAACTGATAGATCAAGAGTCTGACCTATATGTTCAGACTCCAAGAATACTTTGCAATGACCAATATCTAGGCCTAGTTCAGCTGCATGATGGCCTTGTTTCCAGAAATATTGGGTAGCAGACAAACTTTTTGGATGATCTTGTGGGGAAGGAGCAGAATTTTCAGAGTTCCATGAATTTCCACCTGTGGGACTCTGTCCTAGTGCCAAATCAGAACTTGCATCAGAGGACTGATCATGAGTCATCTGTTGCTCAGTGAGTATCGGCTGACCAAAGAGCAGAAATTGAGGTCTCTTAACATCGCAAGTTTCTTCAGATTTCTGATTAGAGTTACCCATGCTTAATAAGCAAGACACGTTCGCATTGCCATTCATGTCACTCCCCACAGTGCCATCAATAGTTTTAAGTTGAGGATCAAGCCGCGGGAAACGAGCCGGCAACAGTCCCATCTGGAGTTTATCGCTTAGGTGGAGGTCCGAAAAAGAAACTCCAACTTGAGCATGCCTGGCTCCCTGTATGCCTACAGAAATGTTGTCGGATAGATAACCAAAGGGACTGCTTGGCCCAAGGGGGTTGCCTGAAAATGATGGCATTTGTAATTGGCCATCAAGTGAAAAATCTTGGTGATGAGGTAACCGCATCTTCTTCCTCGGAGGGGAGAAGGGTGAGAGATGGAGGACTGGCATGTTTGACACCAATTCAACAAGCCAAGGATTGACGCTCTTTACATTTTGCAGCAGATCTGGTTCATCCCAAGTTACCTGCAACAAAGTCGTGAGAGGACAAAATGACAGCACAAACAGGAAGCAATCTCAAGTGTTTTTGTCATGTTCATAGTATTTCTCCTACATAGATGCAACAGCAGTATTAGGGAGATAGCTGAGAATGACATAAGTAGTAGGGATTTATCAAAGAAATGAGATGGCATTCATTTTAGAGAGTTGGGCTAAAATTAAGTATTGCAGGATGCACATGAATAACTCGGCCTGACTTTCCATAGCTAAATTAGCCCAGAGGTAAAATATAATTCATGATTTACTACTAGGCAAATAAATAAAAAAATTGAGGCTACTATTCTTGAGATGATTTTCTTTTGGTTCAACCAATTTGACTACGGATTATCCTCATCAGGAAGATTTATGAGAACAATTTTAAGAAGCAGAAACCAATAAAAACGTAAACCAGCTCTACAATTTGAAAATAGATTTTGTGTCTGCAAAAGAATTTCTAGGATATGTCATATATATAGGAGTACAAATAAGGAGCATAATATCACCTGAAGTAGTCTCCAAGGTGACTTGGGCCAACGGATGGGGTCAGCAGGATAAACAGAAGCTATAGTTCCCATAAACCAGCTAACTTGTGAGGAATCCTCGGTTTCAAATGCCATCTTAAACCTCAGTCGAGGGCACCACTGAATCCTCATAGCAGCAATCACAGATGATGCTTTCACACAAAACTCAGGTATGCTTGCACGTGGATAAAAGACCACCTCAAAAGTCTTGCCACTTGCTGCCAAGAAAGCAGCCTCGACAACTGATTCAGGCTTCACTCGCCTCTTAGAAATACCAACACTTCCATAATTCCCACCAATGCCACCTCCCTTCTTGGCCCTCCGGACGCCAATACAAAGATCTCCATTTTCTGCCCTCAAGAAGACAATCGAGTCTCCTGCTACGAGCCTCTTCTGATTCACAAAAGTACTCCATCCAGTAGTCAACAAATGCCTCCTTGGTGTCCCTCTATAGATATGCCTAAACTTCCAAGACTCACCATGCACATCTTTAGCAATCACATTCTGCACCGGTGGGTCAACACTATAATCCAAACTTGGGAAAATAGTATCAGCACAGAACCTAGGCACTGAGAAACCCCCACCGTTATTAGCATCGGATTGAGTCAGCGTCTTCGCAAAAGAATTGGATTTTTTATTGGATTCAGATCTGTCATTTCCCAAAACTTCACTATCATCAAACCCGTACTCAATGTTCCCAACCGGAATCAGCCCTATTTTCGCGTAAACTTCATCAGTCTCAGGGTCAGCCAAGTATCTCACAGATTCAACTCTACAAAGAATCATATCAGGAACTCCCTGCAAAACACCAAAATCCACACTAGTGAATGTATGCTCTGCATGCCCCTGTGGAAAATAGAACACCTTCGAGTTCAGAGGTGGCATTTGAACCATTCCTCCAGCACAAGCATGCCAAAACTCCGAATCCAAACCCTTCTCCGCCACCTCGATCATTTTCTCTTCCTTGTCTATTGCAAAACAGTGTGTTATTCCCCTCAACTTGTCTCTGCAATATTTTTACTCTTGTCCTAAACAACAGAAATATAACCAGTGATTGATCAGCAAGGACCGAATTCAGAAAAGAATTAATCGTAAAAACAGAGGATTTAAATTAAAATCCATGCAAACAACAGAATCACCGAAACCTGAGTGGATATCCAAGGAATTACATCAAAGTCCGATATCAAAGAGAGAATTCGTCACCTCATCGTCATCTCTTCAACAAAAAGCACGCCAAAATTGCTATAAACCGTAAGCTAGAATTGAAAATATCGAATTACTCTGAAATTTAACACACAGCCAGCAGATCCATGCGCACTAACATGTATAACTTCCATGAATTACAACATGAAATGAAGAATTGCGTGTGCAGAGAGTTTTAGGCAGCAAAAAATGCTTTTTACACCGCCACCGCGTGAAAAACACACACTGCCTACCTGAGTGAGGATTCTGGAACCGGCGACGAAGATAGAGTGATGATTTTCGAATCTGAGATTCAACAAAAATGAAAAACACAAGTAAATGAGACGAAACAGAATCTGCGAGAGCGCGAACTACGCATTACTAGTAATACCATGACATTGCCCCAAAATTCGTGATTTCGGTTACCAGTAACATCTTCCCTCCATCTCTCTGTCCTCTCTGATTTCTCGCTCTGTTTCGTTCAAATGATTTTAATTTTTAACTCCATACAAAACGGCGTCGTCCAGTTGTATGTATCTGCCTTGATATTTAGTTAAGGTTAGTTTTGGACTTATTTTTCTCTTAATCTCTCTCAGATCTGAACAATTCAGGATGACTTTACACAAGGCAGTTACATTTAATTACATTACATTTTCCTTTTAATTTTGGTATTTGAAAGAATATGCTAATTTCATAATTTAACAACATTTCATATTTGAATTTTTTAAAATTTACAATTACTCACGAATTTATAATTTTTGCAACTTATGCATGAAATTAAAAATAAAATAAAAATCTCCATCTAATAATTTTCTTGTGACTATACTTTTACATATGCCAGGTTAGAGGACTGACTTGACAAGAAATATAAATGTTTGAAACAATATTATTTACAATTACAAATTTCATGTTTGAAACTCCTCTTTAAGACCATCTCCAACCTTTGTGGTAAATGTGGTAAATTTGTCACTAAAAAATCAATTTGTTATCAAATTTATCGTTAAATAGTAAAATCATCCTCAATTATTTAACTTAAATTTTAACTCAAAGATAGAATATTCTTAACTTTATTTTTTGAATTTTCTATTTTATCAAATGTTTGTTTTCTAAGTTAATAAAAAAATTAAACATATTGATTTCAATGATATAAAAAATTCATGTAATAAAAGAAAATTGATGTAAAATATCAAAACTATATTATAGAATTCATCACAAGTACATATTAAAACTAAAGAAAATTACATAATAATACAACACAATGCAATACTTTATTAGACAAAAATAGAAATTACTTCATTACTAAAATTCATATTTAGTAAAATATTTCCATGATATTGGAGGGTTTGGAAGTGGTCTACAGGATTACTAAAATTCATATTATTATTGTTGTCTTAATTATATTTCATATATCTTTATGTGTTGTAGTAAATTTAGCATGTTTGTTGTGATTTCTTATTTAGTTTAAATTGATGTTAAACATATTATTTAGTTGTAAACATAGTAAATTTAGCATGCTTATTTTAATAAAATATTACAATACAACTAATTTATATATATATTTTAAATTTTTTATATTTTCAAAAATCTAAAATTAAATAATATTAGACATAATATTTAAGAAAACTTCATATATTTGGATATGAGATTACTGAAGCCTATAATCAATAATAAGATGAAATTACAGAAGCTTATAAAAATAAATTTATAAGATACTTTTATTCATTTATTTTACACTGAATCACGTTCATCAACTGAAATAATTGGAATGCAAAAATTAATGACCCATATCTCAATTCAATATTCAATGTGATCTTATCACACAATTATATTGAACAATCAATGCCAAAAAACTATGCTCATACTTTATTGTTCATAGAACTAGCAGTACACCCACGCGATGTGCGGTTTGTGATATAAAATCTATATTTTTTAATATTGATGACATAATGTAATGATATATTATTTAAATGTAATATATAAATTTATATATATATATATTGCTTTTAATATCTATATTAATTAAAAATGTTAATATTTCAACTTTAAAATTATGTTATTTTAAATAATTGTATTTGATATAATTAAAATTTTTGAATGCAAACAATTTTGAAACTCAACATTTTAAATTTGATATAATTATATATGCTATGTAAATAGTAGATTATGAATTTTAAAATAGATATGAATTTGATATAACATGCATTAAAAATGAAATCTAAATCAAATTACGAATATAATTAATTCATAAATATAACACAATACAATATAAAATAATAAAATTTGAATAATAAATTGAACATCAATATTAAATAATAATAAAATAATAAATATAAAATCAATATTCAACAATTCAATTTGAAAATAAAATTGAACACAATATAAAATAATAATAATAGTTTTCTGTTTGTGAGTTTTAATTTCTAAATAATTCAAAAGTCATTTACTAAACTTGCTAATATATTTTGTTCATATTTTTGTTCTTTTATATTTTAGATGTGTAGATAATTTTCTGCATTGTTTTTAGATGGATTTGTTAAAAAAAAATTTAATTTATTCCAAAATTTAGTTTATGTTTAAAAAATTTAGCTTCAAAACTATATAAGAATAATCAAAAAGTTGACCCACATTTGCACACTCCTGAAACCATTTTCTGCAATTATGAAATTAAATTAAATAAATTATAACAAATTTCCCCCGAATCCAAACCAAAAAAAATAAATCAGATAAATTTAGGTGATTAGTGGCAAATCAGTAATTTTTACCAATTATGTCATTAATGGCAAATCAGTAATTTTTACCAATTAGGTAATTAATGACAAATCAGTAATTTTTGCCAACTTTTTTCATTTTATATATAGTATAGATAAGAACAACCCATGAGTTCATCATTTTGCCTATTAAATAATGATAAACGACGAGATATTGAAAAAAAAAAGGTTACTTTTTGTTAGATTATAAATAAAATGTCTCAATATTTAACAACTTAAAAGATCAATTTATGAGTACATATAGGTTCTAAGGTTCAATATAACTTATCCATATAGATGAATAAGAATTTTAAAAACTCATATTAGACCACCTCACATAAGATCTTATATGAGACGGAATTTTATATACTTTTATATGAGACTGACATCGATCGTGTTGAATGAATTGACCAGTTTTATAGATTCATATGAACTTTATCTTCTATAAGGTATTACGTGAAACCATCTCACATAAGACTTATTTTAATAAATTTATTATTTCAAAAGGTCTTAATATAAGTTTTTTGAATAAAAATATGTTTTTTCCATTTGAATTATAAGTATTTTATTGTATCAGACAAATCTTAATCGTATATGTGTTTGAAATCAACAATTATGATTTCTCCAATACAACAGGCGAACCTTTTCGAAATCTTATACAATGATATGTAATTCAGATGAAAAAATGTTAACCCTATTATAATTCGAACAATGCTTAAAAACAATGAAAAACAAATCCAGACAGTCAATGAAACAATGTATAAGGTATTACTTATTTTATTTAAAAGTATTATTTGTTTTATCCGAGAGTATTACTTTGTTTTTAGTGAATAATATTACTTATTTTACTTAAAAATATTACTTATTATATGTATAGGTATTACTTGTTTATCACAAAGGTCAAAATGTATTACTTATATATCTAAAAAGTATTATTTTATTTATTCATAAGGTATTAGTTGCATACTCAAAAGTATAATTAAAGTATTAGTTACTTTGTTAGTAAAAGATAATACTTAAGGTACTACTTGTTTCATATAAATGTATTAATCATATAATTAAAGGTATTACTCTTATACTCAAAAGAATCAGTGTATTGTAGAGTGTAAATTTATAATCTTAAAATTTATTTTTAAGAATTATTGAATGTAAGGTATTACTTATATAACTTAAGGTATTACTCATATAATTTAAAAATATTATTCATATACTCAAAAGGTATCAACGTGCTGTAGAATGTAAGTTTAACATCTTAAAATCTCAAATATCATGATTTTCATCATTTTTTTCCTCAAATTTTCTGCAAATAATTTTAAAGAATTCTATTATCACCCTGTTTTTAAGGTAAAAACAAATGAATTTTCATATATAATCAAAACATAAACACATTAAAGTTTTTTGGGAAAGAAGAAGAAAAGAAGAGAATAATAAGGGAGAGAAGAACTGGAGAAAGAAAAAAAAGGAAGAGAAGGAAGAACACAGTTGAATATGGAGAATGGAGAAAGAAAAAAAAAAGGAAGAACACAATTGATGATGGAGATGTGTGGGTAGGACAAAAAAAAAAGTAGATAGCAAATAAGGTGGGTTGGGACATGAATCCTAAAATATGTGCCCCAAAATACATATGTGTTTCTCATATATATAGAATTCGTACACCAAAATACACAAGTGATCCTCATATAAATATATATACTTCAAACCATGATATTAATGTTGAATATTCATATTTTCAATGGTTGAAGTGGTTGCTAATTCTCTATATTGTAGACAACCACTTTCAATCCAAAAAAAACATTTTTATTTCATTCTAGATTTGATTCACTTATAAAACTTCTAAGGTGAAAACTATTGAAAGATGAAATACCTAATTAATAAATATCATATTTGATATTTGATCTATATAAAAATTTATATGATATAGTTTTATTACCGTAAGATGAAGTTCATTATTCACAAACAAAATTTGAATTATAGGATATATAGATTGTGGATTGACCACTCTCATCCAGTTGAATCCGTGAAATAGCATCATAAGAATGATACTCTATAACTATGGTGTAGAACGTGTTATGCAACCACCTCTTCATCATACATATAATTAATCGAACTTTATTTGATGCTTAATTTGAGAATAGTTCGTAAAAACTCATTTAAGTTCACTTTAATTGGACCAAATAACAAACTAGCTCAAACATTTTATTTTGTTATATACGTGATATTCGATTTGAGTTGAATTCAATTATTCAATTAATAAAGAACAATAAACAATGTGTAAATAAATATATTTGAGCTTAATTTTCTTAGATTTTGTTTCAAATGGATTCTATTTAAAAAGAATTGACTCAAATACTATTTATATAGCTCACTAATTCCTTAAATTTGTTATACCCTAAAAAAACTATGTTTTAGATTAATTACTTTTTAAGAGCCTGTTTTCTTTTTAAGATCGTCTCACCAAATTAAATCCGTAAGATAAGTCAATTCATAATTTATAATATGAGATTTTGTGATTTTTTTTTAAAGAGTTTCTTCCTAAATATATGCTTTTTATCTGTCTATTTTTATTGAAATCATTGTATCAAACATAGCATGAGTTCAACCAACTAGTAGATGTTAAAGAGTCAAAATTATTAATGATCGTTGCACACACAATACAATAAGATAAAAAAGCCCTTCATATTAAATACTAGGCCATATTTGGAATACCACAAAATTAGACAAAGAAATTGGGAGTGGGATGTGACAAGGAAAAACAATCACACAGACATACCACATAAGCCAAATTAAAACATGTCCTTTCGAGCCAATAAATATGATTGTGCTTCTTATTAAATAAATAAAATAAAATATATAAAAAAAAATAGAATTAAGTTCCACTGAAATAGAAAGATTTAAAATAAATGAATTTCACAACCCACCTAAAGTAAAGGTGAAGTCAAAATTCATTTATATTGTTGAAAAATATTTTTAAAATAAAAATAATGATCTGTCCATCCGAATGGATCTTGGGTGATAAAGATTGTTGTTTTTTAAATATGGATACATTTTTCACACACATCTACTAATATATAAAAACTTAATCATTAATTCATGGAGCTTCTCAATTTATTTTTCACAAATTAATATCTATTTTAACATTGATAAATTAATTCATCTCATAAAATTAGATTAATGAGACGATTTCATACAAATTTTATTATAAATACAATAATTATAATATTGGCCAATAACGAAGTGCATTATGAGTCCGAAACATTGTGTGGAAGTTGTAAAATAATAATTCATTTCATCAAGATTTATTTGAAGGGTGAACCATTAAAAACGAGAGTAAAATATAGACGAAAAATATGTCCCTAACTGCAAAATATTTGTCTTAAATTAAGTACATTAGTTGGTGGTTTGAGAATGAATTCTTTAGTCATAAAAATGTCAGATCTCTAGAATTTAAACATTTGGAACTTTATCTATAAATTCAGTAACCAAATTATTTTGATTTTTAATATGAAACGTGAGACTGAATTGCCAACATAATTGAAGACGAATAATATTGTTAATTATTATTAACAATATGCTGAATTTTAGAAAAATGTATATATCATTGTTACTAATATTATATATTAATCTCGTCACTATTTAAAGACACATGTTATCTATCATTAAATTAAATTCTATCCCTCATTCAAAACGAAGAGGTGAGAGCATTTATTTTGAGACTAGTCCACCAAATTTTGAACACTTTTATATCAAAAAATAATAATAATAAACAATACAACAGTCAATTATATATAGGTGGGCCCAAATGACAGCTTTAGGTCCTGTCCTTATTTTTTAGTGGTCCTTATGAAACTATAGTATAGATGCTCGTGATCGAACTTTATATGTACTTTCAAAGATAGAGACAAGATTTATTCTCTCTCTCTCTCTAAATAAAGTATCAATAATTTAAAAAAAAAAAAATTCAATCATGGGTTTATATATGAATATGAGAAAGTTCATTACAAGACCACTATGAAATGTATGTGTGTGAATATAATAATATCTCGATGGAGACAGACATGATTATAACATGAAACTTAGTTTCTTCCATGGATCAACAAAACATTCAAGTTTTGTTTTGGTTGAGCAATCATAATAGATTTCTAGGGTATCTTTTAAAAGGAATATTATAGGGATTTCGGAAATTTCGTCATTAAAATCCTGAATTTTTTAGGTAAATAATAGAAATGTATATTTATTTAAATTCTTTATAGGAAGCGATTATATTATAAGTGGAAAAATTGAGTTAATGTAATATTTTATTACGAAATAAAAATATATTTGATAATAAAGAATAATTAAATATAGATAATAATGATTATGTTCGAATTGATTATGTTCGAATTAATCTGGGCATGTGAATTTTTTCCCAATCATACCCTAATGTATTATAGTGATTTGTGATGTATATTTTGTATATATAAATGATTTTCTTTTTTCGCTAAATGTTATACAGATTTGGAAAGGCATTCACTAATATTATAGCAGGTCTATTTTTTTGCTATTTATTATGGGTATTGACCATTAAAATTTTCTATTATAAAATGATATTTTATTTCAAACACTAGAGTTGTGTAGGACATGCATGTCATCACTATATATCAATATTGTACTCATAATGTGTTTATTATTAGTCCATATCAGATGAAAGAAACATTTGTTAACACCAAAGATTAAGAAGATGACTTGCTCGTTCCATTAAAAAGAAAAAAAAAAAAAAGACTTGTTTGTTGAGTTTTCATGAACTTCAAGGTTCATTCGGTAATTTACCCAAAACCCAAAATAAGGTTAATATAATTTTCAAAACTTTGGTTGTTCATTTTACAATGTACTTAAAATTGAGCAATGTAATCTGATAAATTCTCCACTTGTAGGTGCACGGATCTTAGGGCTGACCCGATTCGAATCCGCTAATTTTTTGATTTTTAATTGAATTTTATGTCTTGACCTTTATGTACAAATTCGGTGACCTTTATGTACAAATGTTGTGACCTTTGTATATAAATGCTATGATCTTTATGCATTATAATTTAGAAAAAAAATGAAGAATTTCAACAAAATTTGTACATAGATACTTTTATGTGATATTCATGTGACCTTTATGTATATTCATGTGACTTTTATGTACAAATATTCATACCTTTATGTAATATATAAAGATATATAAAGGTATGAATATTTATACATAAATGTCACATGAATATACATAAGAATCATATGAATATAATATTAAGGTATTTATGTACAAATTTTGTTGAAATTCTTCATTTTTTTATAAGTTATAATGCATAAAGGTCACAACATTTGTACATAAAAGTTACCGAATTTGTACAAATATAAAATTAAAAAAAAAAAAAAAATATATATATATATATATATATATATATATATATATATATATATATTATACTTAACTCTTCAATATTCAAGCTGCCTAAAACTGAGGACAATGGTTTTCTTGTAATTTAGAGTGGGCTATTGGCCTGGTTTTCCTACAGGAAAGCCCATATGAAAACCTTCACTATGATAAATATGTGTCATTTCTCCAATGCATAAATACATTTCTAAACCACTATCTACGTCCACAATAAGGGCCTTGGTTGTTAATATGAGATGTATATGTATTAATTATTTTGGAAATATTACTATATTAGACTTGTCTACAGTAAAAAAAGTATTGAATACAACCCGTAATTTTTCTTTGATTGTGATTGGATTGATTAATTTGAAATATAAAATTGAAATATAACTAAAATGGATTTAAAATCCACTTATATTGCAAAAAACTTAGTTTCAAACAAAAGTAATGGATTTTAAATTCATATCAATGAAAACACTACAAATGAATTAACTAATATGAATTTCAAATCCCTTGACCAAAACTCAATTGCAAAAAGTAACAGCAAAACGCAAAAATAATTGGTGTACTTTAAAATGATTGCGGACAAAGTATTAATCGTGCAATACCCTTGAAAACTACAAAATCAAATAGTGAAATATTTTATTAGCACAAAGGATGGTTTTATTACTTTTCAATCCCAAGTCAGGAAATTAGACAAAATTGTTCTTTTAATAAAAGTAGAAAAAAAAATTAGCAGAAATTTACATGATATGGACATGACTATGGAAGTTTACAAGATATTGACATATTTTGTAATCCATAAAAATCATAAGGTTATACAATATGATTCATATCAATGAGATTACATGATATGATCTTTTTAATGTAACCCGCACATTGTGTAAAATCTAACACAAAACTGAATTTTTACTTTAATCAGAATAGCAATTTTGTCCCTTTTTTTGATTTGTTATCAAAAAAAAAAAGCAAATTTTTTACTTGTGTATAAAAGTAATCTCTTATTTAAACTGTGATATTTTAACCACCGAACTCAAGCTATTTATAGTGGTTGGGTTGAATTTTCATGAAACATGATATGATACATTAACCAAAAAAATCCATTATTGGTCCTGAAATTAAAGAATCTGAACATGTTTTAATTAGTTCTGTGTTCTCCATAGATTACTTTATGCAAATACAGGTTCAATGATCATACTATCCCAATAAGTTGATAAGAAAACACAAAATGAAAGACATATGTCAAAGAAACAATAAAGTTATAAAGGGAAATATGATTAAAATTTTCAAAGGAGGCAACAATAACTCCATTGAAACACAACATCATTGAAAATTGAAACTCTTCATTCTTACCACCTACCTTCCAGCTTCTCATCACATTACTCTACTGAGAAATACTCTGTTTTCTGACAATTATCCTAAACTAGACTCGATATTTTTACAACATTCTAGCTAAATCAAATTAAGAAACCCAAATACACAAAACTGAGGACAAAGAAGTCTAACACAAGTCAACTAGGAGAAAACTAGAGCTAAAATTGTTGCCTATTTCAGCAAATGGGATCAAAGAAATAGCCACTCACCGGAATGAATTCGGGCTGTGGAGACATCAACGGATCCTCAATCTTTGCCACCTGCTGGTGTTTAGCACTGGTCCTCATCTCGATGACCTTCTTGTGTGAGTTCGAGTGCAGAGACGGCACGAATGTCGGGCTCGCCGCAGGCCGATATTCCGGGTACAGACGGCCCGACCTGTAACGAACACCGCACGCATTGCAAAGAGTCTTTGGTCCCATTGGGCCCTCTCTCCATTGTGGGGTCTTTGTCACTTCACAGTGAGTGCATTTTTTAGTAACCATAGGACGCTGCTGCGAAGGTGCACTGTTCTGTGGCTCCACATAATCATATGCTCGAAATGAATTTCCGGCCACATTGGACGAGTCCTCGATGGTTTTCTTGGCAAGTGATGCTCGAGACGATTTGTTTCTCCTCTCCCTAATTTTCTTGGCTCTCGAGGTGGAAGAGGTGGCGAACAGGGGTGATATCGAAAGCCATGGATTTACACCTGAAGGCCTGGCTCGTCTGGACCTGGTTCGCTTGCTAATATGGGATTTAATAAGGGAGCTCTTTCCAGGTAAAGATGAGCCACTATTTTCAAGAACGGATACAGGGCTTTGTGATTGGAACACACCTTGTTCTTGGACCTCAAAAGATTTGTTATGTCGACGAATACATGAGGCTGAGGTCTCTTCAAACCGGTAGGGTAGTGGCTTCGGCTCCGTTGCATCAATCTATAAGGGTCATTCAACATTGGGAAAAATGGTTATAAGCATAACAAAAATTTAGCATAACAGGTAGAGAATCGAACTCTTCCTAGATTTGAAGACTCTTTGGACACTGGGAATGGAGATTCATTAACTATGAATTAGAATCTTCAACAACTTGCAAATACCACATTGTAGGCACGTTTTTTTTTTCAGACAAGTCACGCATTCATCATGGAAATTCGTGCATACATCATTTAATAGCTTTTGCATTCTAATCATCCTATCCATGTTCTTCTCTTGTATGATCCTAGATAAAGTGGAATCACAGGAAATAATTAAAATCAACATCAATTAATAAATATGCATAGTTCAATAAAACCAAATCCATTTTGCTTCCTTAAAATAACAATGGTATCATACACTTTGATTTGGTGGAATTACTTTAGATGTTCCATCTTTAGTTTATGAAAAGATAAAATATTGGCTTATTCAACTTTAGACAATTTCACAAACCCTTTTCTTAAAGCTAAAAAGAAAATCAACAAGAAATACCAAGAAAACAAGAAAAATGAAGATGCACAGCATCAAGTATATCAACAAAACAATACCAAAGGATTGCCATTTACATTCCAAAATGAACAAATAAAAGCTATCACATAACATTATAGTCTCACGAATACTTCAAATAAAGATCAAAGCAAAGAGAGAAGTGAACTAAAAGAACTCACGAGAGCTTGTCCATGGAGTAAAACATGCGGCCCGTTTCTAATTTTGCTTTCAGAAATCATAGGTGGTCCCATTAGTACATCAGATGGAATGGGCCCGAGATTCTGTGACTTGCTCACATCCCAATCTCCGGCAAAATCCGCTTCCAAACTCTCCATTGGAAAATCCAAAATACTAAGTATATTCTCAAACTCTTCGTCTCCGGCAGCTCCATTGACAACCCCATCCCAACAACTATATGGATCAATCTTTGCCATATTCTCACTATATTCACAAACAAAATCCATTTAGCCAACATCTAGCACTTTCAACACTACTTATCAAGAATAAATTTGTACAAAAAGTATAATGTAACTAGGAAGATTTTATATTTTAATTAGGTAATTGCAGAGAGAAATTAGGATAAAAATCAGTGATTTTTACCTACAAAATTCGCTAAGATGTCATCTAGCAATCACTTAAACCAATAACTGAGTTTGCTGGATTTTGAACCAATAATATTCAAGTACTCAAGTCAAAGCTTTTTATTAACTTCTAAGCATCAAGAACACTTTTAAATTAATTTAAAAAAAAAAAACAATTCTTTACAAATATAACACTTTGAAAAAAAAAAAAAAAAGAACTTAAACTCGAATATTTTTGCAAACAAAATTACTAAAATGATTTTTTTTTTTTACACCAAATGAGGATTCCATCTTTCATTTTTATAACTTTACTATTCTATTATCATAATTCCTTTTTTTTTTAAAGTAAAGCTGTAACTTTTTCATCCTTAGAACACAAACACATCCCACAAATACATTTACCCTAGGGGAATGAAGTTGAAAATGCAGCATTTATCTTTAAAAGAAAACAGGAACAAATTAACAGAAAAAAAAAAAAAAAAAAAAAAACAATGCCAAAAATAAGAAAACCCAAAAAAATAAAAAACAAGGAAAATGACCCAAAACTTACAAAAATGATAGTCTTGAAAACCCATTTACCTCCACTCCGTCTCTAACCAAGCAGAGGCCGAAAATAAACGCATCCATAAAAAAGAAAAAACAACTAAAAAAAGGAGGGAAAAAATGGAAGTATAGTACCTGAATGCTGACAAGACATAAACCCTAAAAACCCACCATTGATTACAGTTGAATATTTTGGAGAAGAGAGAATGACAATTGAAAAAAGGGTAATGAGGGAGAAGATAGGGTAAGAAGATATGGGCGGTTTGAATGTAGTGTGTGTGAAAATGGGCTTTGTCTCAACTATAATGTACTGTTGGACTTTTAAATGGGAAAATAATAAAGTACAGTTTCAATTGTTTTACTTTGGAATTTTTACGCCACTGATTTGGGCTGCCATTTCTGGACCCTCAAATCTGCTATTACGCACTAATACCATTTTTTTATTCATATTATAACATCGTCTCAAAAGTGTTACTATAACATTCAATGTCGCTATTTTCAATTTGAGCAACACGTACGTGGCAGTCATAGTTCCGAGTCAAATCGTAATTCGTAATTCATGATTCATATATAAATTTATAAAAATAAATTTTATTTGTGGATAATAATGATCGGTAATTATCTATGAAATTATCTCAATTTCATGATAACTATCCGTGAAAGTGTTTCATTTATCAATTTTTGTGTTTTAAAAACTGAGAAATTTCTTGATACCAAAAGACTAAATTTCTAGAAAAATATATCCTTGAAAAGTTTGACATCCTTCAATATAAAAATTTATAGGCATTCTTACCATATGTCTAGATCTATTGAAATGAATAGTGATAGAACTATGATATGATAAGTGATAATTAGAAAATCGATTAAATAATAAATCTATTGCGATGAGAAGTGATAGTTAGAAGATACATCGACATGAAAAATGATAGTTAGAAGATGCATTAAATAGAACTTGTCATTGAATACTATAAATAGACGAGTTTGAGAAAGTTTTGAACATTCAACAAAGAATATCAAAAAAGAAATTGAAAGTATTCTTATTTGTACAAATGGTACTTCGAACTTGGAACGAGCATGAGGAAATTAACGATACTTCTTTATCTTTTGAGTTGTTCTGCCAGATCAGTCGCTCAAGATCTTTGGTCTCTATCCGGACTCGATGAAAAAAATGGGATCACTTCTTATGAACTCATTGAGAATGATTCGGATCTAGTTCATGGCATATTAGAAGTAGAAGACGTTCTGATGGGATCTTCACAGACAGAAAAAGATTGCAATCCGTTTGATAAGTCTAAGAAAGTTGAAACTAGTAATTTCAATGACAACACATCAAATATAAAGTTCTTCACTAATTATTTATATAATATAATAACGATATTTAAAATATTTTAACTCAACCCTAATATAAAAACTAAATTATAAAGTTAAAAAATATATTTACCTCAAACTTGCTTTAAAATGTTGAAAAAATTTAAATTCCTTCGAGTAGACAAAAACAAGTGTTTCTTTAAATTTTCGAATGATATCAATAGTCATACATTTATTTCATGGATAAGAATTTAAACTACCCTAAATAGTTTTATTTAATGGATAAAAAATTAAACAAACTCTAAGTAGTTTTATTTCATAGATAGAAATTTAAACAACCCTAAATAGTTAAAGAATTTGAAGAGATGGCTACAAATGAATGAGATTGTAGATGAGAACTGATATTAATGATATTTATGTATTTTTATCTAATATATGCAAAATACTATTTTATCCTTAAAAAAATTGAGATAAATTTTTGAATGATAACAACATTCATATATTTATTTCATGAATAAAAATTTAAACAAACCCTAAATAATTAAAAAAATTAAAAAGATAGCAATGGATGAATAAGATTATGGACGAGATCTGATATTTTATGTGTTTTTACCTTTAAAAAATGTTGAGATTTGAGGGATTAGTAACAATTTGCCCCATGTAGCCGCATCTCTCAACCTATTTGATCCAACGGTTGAGAAGAGTCATCTGAAGGATTTCCTTTAAAACTCTGTACAAATGATTTATGTGATGTGTTAAGTAATTGAGCTAACAAAATAAAAGATGAACTTCCTATCCAATCTAGTTATGCAAAACTCAAGTAAACCAAGATCAATGATAAAATTGAATTCTTTATTTCATTTTGATGTTTGATTTTATATTTCATTAATTTTCTTACATGTTATGTGTTGTACCCCTAACCTGAGTCGAACAAAATCAAATATAAGAAGGCCAGAATTGGTCGAGCAGACCAGAAGGCCTGGTCGAACCGATCAGAAGGCCAGAAGAAGAGCCCAACTCGACCGGAGTCTTAGCTAGCTAAGGAGGTCGACCAGAAATGGTCGAACCGACCAGAAGGTCAGAAGTTGTCGAGCCGACCAGAAGGCCAGAAATGGTCAAGCCGACCAGAAGGCCAGAAGTGATCGGGCCGACCAGAAGAGCTCGACTTGGCCGGACTCTTAGCTAATTATGGAGGCTGGCCAGAAGTGGTCGAGCCGACCAGAAGGCCAGAAGTGGTCGAGCCGACCAGAAGACCAGAAATGATCGAGCCGACAGGATCGGCTTTGTACCGGTCTCAAAATGATAATTACCGACCTGGACAGGACTTGACGAGGAAGGCCAGGATCATTTCCGAGATAGGCTCGAAGGGGCGTGGCCGACCCGGGCAGGATAGTTCGAGCAGGATGTTCCCAACCGTTATGAGATCGTGGGGAAATTAAACAGCTCACTCCTATGAAAATAGACGAAAATCAAGGAGAAAGTGGGCACAACCTCCACGACTTCCATGATCCCCACGATCTCCACCACTTAGGTTATTTTGTAACTATAAATAGATGTAATTTTAACTTGTAAAGGGTTCAAGACTCATGTGTAAAAAGCACTAGAGAGCTCATTTCTCTAAGCAATATCATATGATCCTACCCGGTCACCTAAAACCGTCCAGGATCAGCCAACCTAATTTGCCCGAGTAGGCTCCGGGCCAATATTTTTTACACTTTACACGACATATTTATCCATTCACTTACATAAATTTGGGTGTTCGATTAGGAATCTTTCATTGACAAATTTTGATGTCAACATTATGTATTACTTAGTAATATTATTTATAAGTAATCATTCTTACTCCCAATTTTTGTCTAAATTTTGGTTTTTTAGCTATAATCCTATTTTTCTTCCAAAAATAAAAAAAAATTCTTATTTTCAAATTACTCTATTTAGATTATTCACATTTATTTGAGTCACTCTCCTGTATCAAGTATATAGTTGTAATTGGGTCGATTTGAATTCGTCAATTTTTTTTCTTTTATCTTTTTTTTAATTCATGTGTTACATTTATGTTATATTAGTGTGATCTTTATATAAAAATATTCTTGCCTTTATATAATATTTTAACTTCAATAAAAGGAAGAATTTTAGCACAATTTATACATGTATACCTTTATATGATATTACTCATATTTTTATGTGATATTACTTATATTTTTATATCAATATAGTTATACATTTATATAATATAAAAAAATACATCTAACATAACTAAAATGGATGACTACATAACTAAAATGTATGATATGTATTAATATTTGTCTAAAAAAACAATAAAGGCATAAATGCCATAATATAAAGGTAAGAATGTCATAATATAAAAATATGAAAGTCTTATAATTAAAAGATATACATATTTTTCCAGAAAATGCAGAAAATAATCTAACTGTGTGGCGTCCATTCTAGAGCGCGGGGGGCACTTGGCCGACATGCGGAGGCCCATTCTGGCGTATTCCGATGAGTTTGAATTAATCCAACTCGAATTGTACAAATCCTAAATCCGTACACTTGATGCACAATTTTTTTTGTGTTAATTCAAACCATACAATTTTACAATTTTCTCTCATCTCTTCCGTATTATACCTAGTTTGTCAATCTCTCCAATTTCTGTATTTTCATATTATACATAGTTTGTCAATCTCTCTAATTTCTGTATTTTTTTTTAAATCTGCATATAAGTAACCAAAATATTTCGCTTCTTATTTTTTAGTTCCGGCTCCATATTAAATTTTGAATTTGGATTTTTTCAAAATTAGGTGAAAATTTGGAGATTCACAATGATTAGATTAGTTTAATGAAATTATAGAGAAAAAAAAATAGAGAATGAACCAAAAGAGATGTAGATTATTTAGAGATATTTTTATTCAATTTTAATATTCTTTAAGTTTTTGATATTTAAATGAGCATATGAGATTAATGAAAATATTACTCCTATTAATTTTAATGATCTATAGGGTATGGGAAAGTGGGCCCATTTGGTTTAAATGGTTATCCTCAGATGATTGAGGACAGTGGGGTCCACACTTACTGAGGGTGTGTATGTGTGACTTATGATGCGAGCAAAGACAGGCCATGTTTTGTTTCATTAATAAGTGACACTACACTACACATTTTCATTTGGATATTTTGTTGAATTAAAATAATAAGAGAATTTTGACTACATTTTTTTTTTCATGTTCTATTATTATCATTATAAGTGCAGTAAATATGTTAATAGATTATAAGTAAATGACATGCATAGAGTAAATATATTATTATTATTTTTTAAATACAATAGGAAATTACATTTTTTGTTCCAGAAGGATTTTTTTTTTAATGAAAATGAAACAAACATTGCCCCAATTTTTGTGTCTTATTTTACAATCTCTCAAAATATATTGGATACGAATTTAATTCATATATAAATTTATAAAAATAGATTTAATTTGTGAATAATAAAATCTGTTTTATAAATATTATTTAATGTATATTGTTTGATATGATTTTTTTGAAAATATACTTAGGGCTGGCATGACTAATAATTTGTTGGTGGGATGGATCTCTCATGATTTATGAGTTGAATTTAATGATTATCAAGTAAAGTGAACCAATCATCCCACAACTAATTGATTGCAATTTCACACTACTATCTTGTGTTTCACTAAACCTACCAATTTTGTATTGCCAACATTTTAATCTACTAATATTTTAATTTTATTGTGCGGTTAAATGATTTGATCAAACTAAACATGCATGAGACATAATTATTACATAATTCTTTACAATGCTCATTGGAGAGGGAGTTCTATATATGCTCTATTTTAATTTATACATTACACACACATATTATTTAAAATAATTAACCTACAACCTCCCCGGCCCCCAATTTTTTTAATTACATAAACAAATAAAATTATACTATTAATTATGAGAGTGAGCAAATAAGAAATTATTGTTCATATATACCACATGTTATTTGCATCGTAAAATAACATCAGAAAGTAACATGTAGTTTTAATTGTACATATTCTTCCAATATAATTGACAACAATCTAATCGGGTTAGATGCAATCTAAAAAGTTCAAGTTAGGTCAACACTCAAAAGAAAAAAATGCCAAATTTTATTCCGTTTGAGGATTTTCGATTCGTTTTAAGAATAAAATAGTATTTTTATGATCAATATGTGTATGAAATTGAAATAAAAGATAGAAGTATTGAGTAAAAATGTGATGAGGGGAGTTAATTACATAGTACATATCGTGGAGTTATATTAAATGTAGAGGAGTTGGAACCACACACCCATATTGCTTAAAAACCAGCATGAATTTATGGGAGAGCTAAAAATCCCAACATATCACATGCAAATTGGATTGGCATTGGCTCAACTCCCCATTTCTCTAAAGTCCAAACATGGCCCTTTTTTAATTATTGCTTCGAGGAAAAAATAAAATAAAGAGTTAGATATTTAATAATTAGTTATTTAATTTTTATAGATCATCATTTCTAATCACCACCCTTTATTGCTTTAATTATGCGTGACAATGAAGCACAAATTGCATCCAATTATATCAATTTCAACCATTTGAATTGTTTTGACCTTTTACTATTATTATAGTCCAGTCAAATTAGTGATATTCACCCCAAAATTTATTAGTATGTTTGTCCAACTTACCCACTTATTGTTTTGAAGTAATATTTGTTTCTATTTTGCAAATATTGAAATGAAATGTGTGTTAAACAAAGTCGAATCCGAAGAGAATATTATTAATATTTAATAGTTTGTTAACATTTTAGCTAAATATCATCTCTCTCCAAAATAACAATCACACATTATTTTTTTATGAAGTTTTTCATTTATTTATATAATTCCATATTTTAGAAAAAAATCAAAATCTTCTGAGCACAATAATTGGGCCAAGTATATATATATATATATATAGATGAAATATCATAATATAACAAATGATTCATTTTTCTTTTTAACAGGTTAATTTCTGTAAAAATATATCTTTCTTTAAAGTTTCCAATTAAGTTTAGAAATTTATTTAATTAAATGTAGAGGAAAATTATAGTTTTTTTGAAGCTATCGGTGATGGTGACCTTCATTGTTTTAATATTTTCTAACATTAATTGCCACCATTGATAGTGATCAACCTTAATTTAATAATATATTTAATATAAATCGTTACGGGAAATGTATTTTAGTTAATATATTTCATTATATTAATATAAGTCGCCACCCGAAATGTATTTTATCTAACATAATTCATGTATTTTAAATATGTAAGTGTTAGTTATATTAATTAGATAATATTATTATTGTCTGATTAATAATGAATAATATATAATAGAGAAATAAACATATCAAATAATTATAAATAAATACTACTAATAATATGACCAATTTCACAACGATGTTTTTGTCTGTTTCTTTTTTCTCTACCTCGAGCCTCAATTACATGGTTTTTTTAATAAAATATTGGAACTTCAAATTTTTGTTAAAAAAATATGGTGTAAAAAATGAAGCTTAATAAAATAGGTAAAGGTGACGACTTCTGACAAATCTCATTTTTTTATTAATTTTTAATAGTGGTGGCGACTTATGACAAATTTCATTTTTTTAATAATATTTAATACAAGTCGCCACCATCGATGTCTACATAATTAATTTAATTATTCTTTAATACTGATAGCCAAAATCGATGGCGGCCATCATAATGACCGATAATGAAAATGTATATTTCGACAATATTTAATTTGCTACAAATTAATTCGTGTATTTTTAACATGTAAGTGTTAATTATATTTATAAATATTATTATTCAATAATTCATTTTGTTTGATAATAATATTATAACTATAATAATATTTATAAATATAACTAACACTTACATATTTAAAATACACCAAAATATGTTAGCTAAAATATATTTCGGGTGATGACTTATATTAATATAACGAAATATGTTAGTTAAAATATATTTCGGGTGACGACTTATATTAAATATATTATTAAATGGTTAGTCACCATCACCAATAAAAATAATTAAAGTGGTGGCGATTAATGGCAAAAAATATTAAAATAATTAAGGTCGTCATCGATGGTGGCCATCGGTGGTGGCGATTAATGTCAGAAAATATTAAAATAATGAAGGACGCCACCAGTGGTGGTGACTTCACCTATTATATTAAAACTACAAATTTCTACTACATTTATTTAAATAAATTTTTAAACTACAATATCGTGTTAAAAAAGCATAATGAATGTTGTGACAACACAAAACGACAAACATAAATAATACTTTGAATTTTTCAATAAATCCAAAAACAAGATCTTCATACAAGTCACCAATCTAAAGAAAAATCTATCGGAAAAGAAAAAAGGAAAGAGGAAAGCACATTTGAAACATAAACCATCGATCAAACTATCAAATCTAAAACCCTAATATAGAATGTTATACTTAAAAAAAACACTTTATGTCTCCATTTGATGTATTCATAATACCATATCAATTATGTATCAATAGCGATGAATATGTGATATGTGTCAATTTAAAGAAATATACGTAAATATTGTAGATTCATCGATATTGATACAAAATTGGTGAGAACGACATGAAACCCTCTATTTGGGTCATATAATTCTAATTTCTATTAAACCTCCTGATTGATTCTCTTCAAGATTTCAATAAGAACTTTGAAATTCACTATATAAAATCTTTTGCTATAAACTGCTGTAGAATTAGGGATTTTGTTTTTGTTTTTTTTTTTTGTGAAATTTGACTAGCTAACTTGAGAGGAATGTAGTTGAACACATATTGACTAAACATTGAAATGTAAACAAAAAAAAAAGAAAAACATGGCTGTAGAGATATAATTTTTTTTTGGGGAAAAAACTAAATTCGAAGTGATTTCAAATAAAATATATGGAGATTAATGAAAAAATTATGAATTCAACCTAATTATGTAATGAGTGATAAATCGTCAAAATTCATAATTTATGAAAGAATGGAAATGAAAACATTTTTTGTTGGTAGAAGAGTCGATAGTTGGGATGATGAAGGAGGTGGAAATATGTATAATATGATGATTGTGAAAAAAATAAAAAATATTAAAGGTAAAATAGAGAAATTAAGTATATGATGACTGTTGAAAGAAATATTGTGACAGTATATAGGACCACACTTTATGACTTTAATTGGCCCATCAAGATTCCAGAGCTTCAAGATGTTTAAAAAAAAAAAAAAAGTTTTCGCTTTGGTTAGCCAAAATTTCAAAGCTTTGAGGTCCTTAAATGGGCGAGAAAAGACACATATTTTGGGTAAAAACATATTTGGGGAAAAAAATTTGGTATGAAAAAATGGTATTTTTTATATATCATAACTATTTTAATACATCAGATGACTAGCATAATCAGTATGTGTAGTAAAAAATCATAGCAAAGTGCATAATCTATTGGTTGGATACAGATCATTGTTATCAATCACTTTCTATGCATTTCAGCACACCTTTATACTTGGTGGATTTCAGGAGAAATTATGAACTAACAAATGGGCGTTCCTCAGTGTGGACTATGGTTTTACCAGTACCGATTTTGAGACATCGAGATGGTTAAAACGACACGTTCCAATAAGATATTCCGGTAGCTCTTCTGGTGTATTGCCCTGTGTAACAGAGTATTAACTGTAAGAATCATTGTTCAAACTGCAGTTACCACATCATAATTTCAGATGCAGTTTACTCCCCAGAGAGAGAGAGAGAGAGAGAGAGAGAGAGAGGTGATATCTATTGTAACTGAATGACCAAGAACCATTGGGATTCTATATGGTATACCTGTACTAAGAATGCCATCTCAATGACGAGATTGTTCAGGTAACCCAACACAAGGCTGACCACGCCCCTCGCAACAGTTGATGAGCCGATATCAATCCCAAGCTGTAAATTAATATAACATATTACTTGTGGTTTTGTGAATAATGAGTTCCATAGATGTTACAAAAACTTCTAAAATAAAAGGCTAGTCAGAACATGCCAGCCTTAAATCCTCGCACAGGTGAGTAAGAAAGCAAAATATCAATCATTCTTTCCCCCATGTTGCTCAAATCCTTATTAATCCATAGGTAGATTTTATGGTATCACATTTAAAGAAGCAATGGTTAGTTGATTAGTTTAATTAAGAAAATATAAATATTTTTTTTCAAAAAAAAAAGACAGGTAATATGCTAATGCACTATTTCAAGAACAAGATTAAACCACATTAGAGTACCATGAATTCACTCCATTTACACAACAAAACCCTGAGACAACATGCCATAACAAACTCAACTGAAAGTGCTAATTATATTGTCATTTATCTGGTGCTCTAGAAATTCAATTTAGGGAAGTCAAATCAGAATTTTTTAGTTGGCAAAACCTCAAAGCCTGATTTTTTCTTATGTTATTGTATGAATGGTCCTTATGCAAGAAAGCAGGGGTGGCCTTAATGCAAAAAAGAGACATGCAGGAGAAAATAAATGAAAACCGGGCAGTGGTTGAAAAGGAAGTTATTCTTCAAATAATATACCTCTAGGTAGTTCTTCCCATGAAAATAATTAATCTCTAATGCTTGGCCAACCAGGCATGCCTTTTTTCCAACGCTCTGCTTGACTATCCATGAACCCTGAGAAAAAGATAATATGGATATCAAGTTTTGATTCACATGATGCCTGCTGATTTTGTTAGAACTGTAGTTTCTCAATCAAGAATTAGAAAAAAATAATGGAAAAAGAATAACGAAAAAGTGAAGGATGGTTATATTAATTACAGATATTAAAAGGAGCATGGGTGTGCTAACAAAAGTAATGCTAGTTTCAAACAAAAGAATTCTTCATTTGGAACAAAAAGCAGGTAACAAATGAAGAATATTCATAAAAAGAAATAAATTGTTTTCTCAAACTAAAATTATTTTCATGGGAAGAACTACCTAGAGGTGATCACACATGGTTTGGAACTTGAAAATTTCCAAGTTTTTATGAACAAGACTACCTTGCATTTCTGGCTGCATACTAAAAAATATGGAAGGCAAAGATAAAAACACTTCTAAAAGGGTAAGTATGCAATTTTCAAGAATCTTTGTACATCACCATAAGAAACAATAAACTGCTTCTATGCAATGAACAAAGAATATCTTGATGGTGCATGTTAAGTCTTATCATATGTGAAATCTAATATCAAAGGGGATTGTGTAGAACTTATCTCTCGACTGAAAACATAAATAAAGGGAGGAAAAAGGAAAATAAGTACAAGCAAGTGGGCCCATGTGCAAAGCACAATAATGGAACAACTTAAACAGAGTGACCATCAAACTATATATGCAGAATGCACTTTGAAGCAATTCCTGTACACACCTTGGAAATATATGGTATGAGCTTGAACCTAGAATTTCTATAAGCATCATCTCCTTTGACAAAGCTCTCGAGTAAGGGAGTATCTTCTATAGGAGTACTCATCATGTAGTATAAGGCAAGGTTATATGTTGTTGAACCTGGAACCTAGTAGAATGAAAGTAGAAATTAAGGAACAAATGAAGTCGAACAAAGGAATTATGAAACAGAAAACAAACATCTATTCACCTGTATGTTCACAATAAAGAAGAACTCTGGACCCCCCTTAGCAGCGTATTTCTGCACAGTAAACATAATTTCCTTTTTCAGCTTCATAGATAAATGTGTGCTTCAATAGGTTAATTCGCCAGACATGAATGAGTTTACGTAAATTATACTCAAACTTATTTTAAAGATAGCAGTGAAACCTGAACTATTCCCCCAGGGCGGCCCCCAAGATCATCTTCTCTCTTGTCAGATCTCAACCAATCAGCACCTACCATTTCCATCAATGTGCCTTTTGCCTTAATCTGGGAAGACAAAGCATAATATAAACTTTTATAGTAATACACAAACTTCAGTACTATGGTATTCAGAAGAGAACTCTAGCATTGTTTAGTTTGCTCTAGAGTTCCAACAACGGCAAGTGCAATAGCACATTAACCTCTCAGGATTGCTTTTTTATATTACAGAAATAAGAAAATTCTCTCAAAAGTAAGAATTACAACTAAACAATCACCATCACAATTTTGAGAAATTAAAGGACATATTTCTCAATATTATAGTGCAATCTTCTATCAAAATTATGCTATTTTCTCCTTGGTGACACTTTAAGCAACAGTACGGGAAACCTAAATTATGCTTTATCTGGCTATGGATGCACTTTCAGTTCATTTTCTGCCATTCAAATTTCAAAAAGAGGATGAGATGCCACTTCCTGGAGTTAAAGTAATGTAGTTTTCTGTCATTCAAATTTTGAAAAGGAAGCTACCTTCTTTCTGTCATCCAAATAAGTCTTCCCACGAATCAGAAATGTTGAGGGATCCGTTGTTGTCCAACTGCAGAGTAGATTGCAGGCTGGATCCTTTGGTAGAGTGTATCCATATTTGCATGACAGACTGTCTTCCCTAGCCATATCATGCAAGTCCACATATCCCTTCTTTTGAACTGTAGCATCAACATTCAAACCATAAGAAGTTCTGGAATCCAGAATGCATGATCCCACCTGATAGCAAAGGGAAAATCTCGGAGATAAATGTTAAATACCTACTCATGTTTCATATATACAAGTCTAGGTCGCATACCTGCAAGATCATGCAACTTTTTCACAAAGACAGCAGCACTTGACAGTTTGGGTTGGCGTGCATCCTGAAACACTTGACATAAAAGAACTGAGAAATTGACAAGAAAGGACCAACGGGATAGAAATGAAACGACGTATAGAAAGCCCAGAGGGGTACACAAAAAAATAAAGATAGCCTCATGTCCAGATGCTAAAAACTTCACTATTTCATGGAAATTTATATGCCTAAGAGTGAAATCATAAAACTCGTCGGTGATTGTTTAAATCCACATTTTAAACTCAGAGAGAAGGCATAAATGAACACTTAACCACAGAGAAACCAGTGCCCTATCAGCTTAGAGTCATGCCTTTTCTTATTGGGCCCCCAGATATGAACTGAAACTAATTCTCTCGAACCTTCATTTAAAATGATATTATTTGTCACCAGTAATTGTCATGTCTTAAGAAACAATATCAGAAAGTGAAGGCTTATATATACCTGAGAAGACATTTCTGGACCATAGTCAGAAGGCCAACCATTTTCTGATTGATCATAATCTGTAGGTTCGGCGACATCAAAGAATTCATCTGTTGCGTCATTTAATCCCACAAGGCTCGAGTGTTCAGAAGGTGTTTTAACCATTTCTTCCTCCATATCTGCTCTATTCTGCCCATTCTCCACTCCAGTTTGAACATTGACTTGTCGATCCTTCTTAGTTTGCTGCATGCTACTATTGCCTATCAGCTCACCTGATGAGAAATCCGATGAAGAACAATCTACTTTGGCTCTAAACAGCTCCCGCAAGGCTACAAACAGAGTAGTTTGAATAAATCCCAAGAAGAGTTATATTAATCAACTATATGAAACATCTAATATAAGGGCCAAACACCATCATTTAACACAAAGCTTTTAAAGAAGTCTAACTTAAGTTATATCCAATTTCTAATTTCAACACACTAGAGTTCTGATGTTTCCATGATTTAGCCCTTTAAACAACAAATAAGAGATGGTACATATACGTAGTTAATAATTTGATGCACATTAGTTTCTTTAAGAAACAAATGCTCATCTTTTTAGGAGCTTAAATCATTTAGGTACTTGAACATTGTATGTCATGCCATCAAGCAGGCAATACTATGACTTATCAGGGGTGTTTTGCATCCATATAACAAAATAAGGAAAACTTTAAGAGATGTTAGAATTTTGAAATTTTAGAAACTAAAGTAAAATATTTCCCAACTTAGCATGGAAAAAGTGATTTGAGATTAAATAACAAATGCATAGGCTGAAAGGTCAGAATAAATAGGTATGGAGCAGACCAGCAAGTCTTCCCAGCATGCTTATTGTTATTGATCTGGCTGATGAAGTCCATAGATAAGATTTCCAAAATTTCCAATCAATAGCAAGCATATGCTTCACTACAGAATGCTTTCCTTGATTAACTGGAGATATTACATATCCTCCACCTGCGAGGAATTCATATCATCATCCACAAGCTAATTAAGAGACTAAATTAAGAGATGGTGAATACTAGGAGCCCATACAGAAAAAGGAAGATAAAGTAGTGTCATAACATATATATGGACCAATTTATGCAAGCAACAATAATAATCATGGGTTTTGGCCTTAATATTTGGCAAGAACAATGTATCCTGAGAAAAGGTGCACCAAAGTGGGATGCAGAGAAATTTGGCAAATTTAATAGCTAATAAATTAGAACAAAAGCGAGATATTGGAGTGCTAGAATGTACAGACATAATGACAAACATAAGTCCATCAGTTCCATATTTATAAGCATACATTACTTTTAAGGCAGGCGCGTACATAGCCCCTTTTAGGCAGACACTTCTGATGGAACACAGAATGGTACAGAATCACTGCAAATACATGAATAACTAATGTTATCTTCAGATCAATTAAACATCCAAAATAAGATTTGAGCCCATAAAAGTATTACCATATGTACCATCATCCTCCCTTCTCCAATACCTCCGTAATAGAAGATCCCTTCCTTTCATACCCCTGCAACAAACTATGCCTACATAAAAACTCCGAAAGAAAATAAACATATAAATATTAACATGAAGGACAAAGAGAGCGGATAATCAGACCAAGGTAGCCAATGAGGGTCTAGAAGCTTGTGAACTATATCATTATGACCATCAAGATGTTCAATAACAGAACCCTTATGAAAACAGAAGTCCCATCTGCACAAAGATAAATATGGTCACAGGAAAGTATGTATAGGAGTCATTTTGACAAAAATTAGGTCTTCAACTTCAGAACCAAAAGTTGGAATATTCTTAAGTAGGCTAGGATGTGTACGACGAAAGCATTTTGTGTGCTCCACAATGAAGTCATAGATTTCATTCATGATTGCACAAGCGACATGCTGTCCCCCATAAAAAAAGAAACAAAGCAGTAACGAGTGCACTGGTAATTCAAAGATTTTTTTGTTACTTATGTACTAAACTAAGGAAATGCAATTTGTATTTCCTGGATATCAAAGTGACTCAATTTCTGGTATGAACATTCTAGAGAAGTCAATAAGGATTTCCTTTACCAAATCTGAATGTTGAAAATATACAGAAAACAAATTCAAAATTTCAGAAAATAATTAGAATAAAACACCTTACAAGAAAGATGTGTACTACTCATGCCGTAGTACTATAAAGAGTTTTTATTTATATTTTGCAATGGAAAAATATAGTTGAATAGAATGATAACTGATAAGCCTTGTAGCACGTTGATGCTAGTGTTAAGAAATCGAACTCCTGATAAGCAAACCTATGCTAGTTGATTAGAATGCTTGCTCAATTAGCAACTGCAAAACACTGCCTATTTCAATTATTTTTTTCCCTGCATAAACAGAAAATAGCTTCTCCTGTATGATAGGCAGAGATAGTAGAGACATCATATACTTTTGAATGGTACCGAAGCTGATAAGCTACAGAGATGTATGGCATATTCATTTTAGTTGGGACTGGATTAATGGATTTATAAGACTTGATCAATCATATATCAAATGTTCCCAAGAAAATAATAGGTCATAAAGATGACGTCTGGCTGAAGTAAAGTTTGATAACATTGTAACTTACTCTGATCTTGAAGGCCCAAGAGACATTAGGGTTTGGAATATAGCCTCTGAAGTTGCATCAATGACACCAACAGCCATTATTGCAGGATGATCATCCCACTTTAAAAGTATGGAAACAGTATCATAAAAAAATGAAGCTTTGAAAACTTCAATGCTGTCATAAAATTGATCAACCTACCTTCTTAGGAGATTCTTTATCTTTAGCCTCCTTAAACAATCGGAGACCTGCACATGATTATATTAGACAAGGCATCTAGCCATTATGCAAGATTGACAAAAAATTCAGTCCATACCATTGTGGCAACCAAAGATTTTCCAAGGTGATGGTGCAACAACATCAGATGTCATTGTATCACTGACTGAGGATGAGTATACAGTCCAGTCTATGGAATATGTGTGCTTGCTGGAATAGTTTAGCCTACATAAGATGAGAGGATAAACAATATCAAGCTGTTACCTCATTTTGGCAAAATGGAAAAGGTAAAACAAGTTATCAAGCATCGCAAAAAAAAACCAAAAAAAAAAAAAAAAAGCATCGAAGAAACCCTTCAGCAACCAACGACTTCCTCGTAAGAGAATGATTTATTTATTTCTATGTGATACAGTTGACTGAATTTACTTACTGATCCCAAAAATAAAAAATAAAAATAATAAAGAATAATAATGAATAATAATAATAATAATAGTAATAATAATAATAATAGTAATAATAAAGAATGATTCAATTAAGTACGACCAACTCTCCAATGTTTTAACAATTGACCAGAGCAGTTTTGTTCAATATTCTTTTGTCAATCACTACATAAAACGCCAAAATTGTTCACCTCGATGACTGCGGTTCACGACTAGCAAGACCAAAATCTACTTGATTCTGGTGTGGCTGTATTAATAGGAAGCATCAGTTTCCAGCTTAATAGCCATCTAGCAATAATACACAAAGAAAATCTCAACCTTTAAAGCTGATTCCTGGAAGGACTGAATCCATTTTGCAGCTTCTTCTGGACTGTTTGCTCCCAACTATAAATTGCACAAGTTTGTAATATGTTGAGGCTAATAAGAAAAAGAACAAATTCTGAAGAGAAAGCTTCCACACCTTCAGTTGGTCATTGTGATTAGATGTGTTATAAAGAGTGAAGATGAAAATGACCTGCAAATTGCAAATGAAAGAAATATAGCCTTTCAATTTCCTGAAGGCACACACATAAGTTAATTAAAAAAAATTGTTATATAAACAGGAGATCCAAGCAACACAGTCATACCTTCCTCTGAATGCTCTCCCTCCCATTGTCAGTTACCCTTATGCAGGAATCAATAATGGCACTTCTAACAGGTTTCTGAGAAAATTTTATGACATGAATCTTCAGATAGTGTGTGAGCATACAAATATTTACAGTCATCAAATATCTATATTAAATGAACAAAATGATAGCACAATAGTGTAAATATCAGAATTTAACAATAATATGATGCTTTAAACCATCTGTGGCAATGTTACATAATGCAACTATGCAATTTATCCACATTCTAAAGGAGGATGAGGAAAAAGAATTGTGGTTCTAGCACATAATTGTTAGAGAAACTCAACAAAATTCACAGAAAGGTCAAAGTCAACAGCAAATGGCTGGTGGCACCTGTCCGTTACATTGCCAATCAGTTTCTTCAATAATTTAATTTTACATATGTGTACACCCTTTACCAATACCATCAAGGTGGAACTTTAAAAAATCAAGTATAGCTCACGAACTTTATCAAACATCAGCTACATTAGATACAAAATCCTAGGCTGAACTATATATTGGCAGTCTCATATATAGTTTCCACACACACATAAATCCAACTAGAATGACAATGCTACAATATGACTCCACAGAGGTTTGCAGTTGTAATCACCACATCACTAGAGTCTCAAAAGCTACAGAACACACTGCACAACAAGATAAAATTGAGGCTGATGCATTCTTCAGCATGCATAAGCCAACTAGCAAACCAAAATGATGGTCTAATTTCTTGTTTAAAGGTGTATTAACTGTTAAATACTTTTTTTCCTAATATGATGTAACTTAATATTCTTTGGAAATAACAGTTTATGTTTACCATCTTTCAAACCACAGCATTAATTAAGGGAATAGTAGGAATCTTTAATATAAACACGATCGACACATGTCAACTTGTGGTCCAATTTTTTCTCTCCTAAAAATAAATTAATCCTAACCAAACACTTGTCACAATTTATCTATTTATGAATATATAATTACGCTAATATAGCACTTAAATAAGATTTAACAAAAATCCTAACAATAATAATTGGAAATTAAAATCTATAGATACATATCTATATCATGTATGCGTTGATTAATTATGAAACTTATTTTTTGTTATTGTATAACCTTTTCTTTTATTTTTGGAGAATCTAGTGTCATACACAAGTACAAACCTGGATAATTATATTACAATTATGCTTAAATATTAAATGAGATGACACTATCTTTTTGACAACTATTAAGAAATATTGATTACTATTATATGAAATTCATTAATAAATTTTTTGTTAATTTATTTTTATAGAAGCATATCACAGGTGAAGAAGAATATTTGAATCTCTAAGTAGAACATGAGACGAGCACAGTAAAAGCATATTACAGGTGAAGAAGCATGTTTGAATTTTCTAAGTAGAACATGCTTAGACAACCAGCCTCCTCATGATTTAGTAACAATATAATTTATTTTCTGGCGATGTGTAATGCCATTCATTAATGGTCAACTGAAAAAGAAACCTATGAACTAGTAGAACATATCATCCTCAAAAGGGTAACAGTGTATCCAAGGAAAGTGTATCCAGCACTGCTGAGACAAAAATTATAAAAGAGATAAAAGGTTCCAATGAGTGAGAAGTTGAATGTTTCATTATCTCACTTGCACATGAAAAGTAAAATCGGATTTAAATTTTATACCATCAGACCAGACAAAGTACAAAACATCCTGAACCAAATTCCCATTGTTTCTTCAACATCATCACACCATAGTGGAACCAGTATACCAGACTTGGTGATGCTTACTCATACATATTAGATATAGGTGCAGTCTTATTTTCTCCTGCCCAATTTGTATGCACATCCATCTCATGGCACAAATACATACACTAGCATGTATGCTTGATTATATGTCTGGAGCAAAGAAAATCTCACAAAAACAGCACCACATTGTCTGGATAGAGCCCAAATAAATACCCAAAAGCCAGGTCCATGAAGCCCACTCAAGACTCACAAACTCCCAGGGTGACGATTCTCTAGCCATCTATGCACTGTATTGCATCGAATTACAGAACTTCACACAAAATAACTATTAACTCTTTTGGCACTATATTGTTTTCTGTTTTCTGCATTACTGAACTCATTCTGTGGTTCTGTTGGAGGGTGTTCTTCAGGACAAATCAGCATCCTAACCACTCTTCATGATGTAGAGTAGTCCACTTAGCAGTTGGCATCCAACAATGAGTCAAATAATTAAAGTGATACCACATAATTAACTAATAAAAGAGATGTTCTTCTGGAAATTTCAACAGAAAGGCATAACGAGTCAAACCCAAACAAATATAGAATTCAACTAAAACCACACTGGACTTCGATTATAAATGAAGAAAGACAAAAACAGTAAATAACCAAAACGGAAGGCACAAATTAAATTTGGCAAAAATGCAAAACAAATCACATTACATTAATCTACTGTCACATTCACCCAGACAAAACCATATATAAGCATAAAATAAATCGAAAAATTTAAAATTCAGTAAACGAAGTAAACCTCGTCCGGGGAAAGTGGCATGGATTTGAAGCTCTTAAGCAGGTGATCTTGAAGAACGAAGTAGCGTTTCCTCGAATATTGAAGCCCAATCCGATTCGATCGTATCAAGTACATCCACCCTTCCATTCTCCCACTATCACTCTGTGTAACCGCCATTTTCACCAATTATTTCCACCAATTTTCAACAGCACAGTTCACAATTCCCCCAAAAATCTAGAAATGTAAAAGGAAATTTGTCAGTTTCAAGTCATCATTCATCAAAGAACGCTGCAATACACGCCCTCAGTTGTTGTATGCGTATGTATCTGAGAAGGAATATCTACAGCGAGAAATTGTTGTTTATTTGTTTAATGGCGTCACCGATTAGGAAAAAGAGCGTGAAAGAGAGAGAGAGTGTATGCCTTCCTTTTGCTTTTGATTCTCTCTCTCCCCCACTCTCTCTCTTGGTTGGATGTTTGTTTTTTCTCAGCGTTAAAGCAACAGAAATTGGTGCAACTGCAAATGTGAGACAAAAGCTTCACTGCACAGAAGCCTAATGATTTGTTCCTTCAATTGACTAAAATGCCCTCGTTGTTTGTGAAATTGACAATCCACCACCCTCTTCTTCCCCATTATTTTGTGAAATGATTATAAAATTTTCTCAACAATAATTTAAGAATTTATGACGTTGTGTTGGACTCTTTAACATATATTTTACCTATAATGTTAATGTTAGGAAAATACTCTATAAATAATACTTTAAAACATTATTTTAGTTCAATAAAAAAAAACATTTTTAAAAAGTGAACATGAATATTTTATTAAGACTTATAGGTCTTCTCTGAATTTTCTACCTTTTGATTTGATAATAAATCTTTTATTTTTAAAGTATCGTATATATGTTTTTTAGTCATGATTACTTAATTGCAATAATATAAGAGTTTATATTAAACTATCTCACAAATAAAATTCAATAACTCAAACATATTTTCACAAGTTTATATTTTTATATATCTACATTACAAAATTTAAAATGTGAGTGAATTTCATAAGAATCCAACTACTTTCACAGTAATACTATATTTTCATTAGGCGTAATTTAAAAAAAAAATTGAAATGATAAGAGTTTATTAAAGGAGATCGACTGTATTGTGTTCTAATCCGCAGAGTGATAATAAATTCACCTTCATTGCAATGATATATTTTTTTTTATGTAATATTTTGCAATATTTGTAATGTTGATCTTAAAGTTGATATTGATACAAAGGACAAAAAAGGTCAAAATACAGATTTGCTTACGAATGTTATTTAATTCATTTTTAAATTAGACAGTATGGACAAAAAGCGACGGGTGTCGTGGATTTCCAATAAATTAAATTATTTATTATAAAAACATATCTCATCTATTGAAATAAATAACATGTATGTTAATAATCTTTTAGCTAATACTATTTTATTAGGGTGGGTCTAAAGACATCCCATGAAGTTTTAAGGGCATCCCATTTCAGTGTAATTGAAGTTCTAAGGGCATCCCATTTCAGTGTAAATTACACTGAAATGGGGTGCCCTTAGAACTTCATGGGTGTCTTTAGTTGGACCCTTTTATTATTAGAATATTTTTGGAATTTCTGATATATAGATGACTCAGAAATCTAGAATTTTGTTTTAAGAATGGAAAAAAAAATTCAAACCAAAACATAAAATTGATTAAATGTTATAATTTATATAGTGGACAAATTTTATTATTGTAAGCGAGACAAATCCTTACAAATTAATGATAAAAATGAAAAATATTAAAAAAAAAAAACATACAAAAAAAACGATTTTGAAATTCCAATGGGGCACCCAAACCTCATGCCCCCTTAAATCCATCATTGGAGTGACTTTTCATGGGGTAGAAATAAGAATATAATTTCATATGTATATATATAATACTTAAATTTAATAATAGATAAATGATAAATACATACATTTGTGCAGAAAAAAGAAATGAACTCATTAAAAATATATGAATTGTCAAAATTTTAAACCACAAATTAGATTTGTATTCTTTTCCTTATAATTTATGTTATATCTGTGTATTTTAGATATCTGTCGTTTTTCACAAATTTAAACCATATTAGTTATGTGTTTTTCCTTATATTTAATGTTTCTGTGATGTATTGAAAACTGATTTAGAAGGATGGAGTTATTATCTTCAGAATAGTCAGACATAAGAATGGAATTGACTTCAATAGTCAAGACATATATATATATATATATAAATCAGTTTTCATTACATCACATAAATATTAAATATAAGGAAAAATAAATAATTAGTATGGTTTAAATTTGTGAAAAATTCAAATTGTTTTTTTAGTTCAGATGAGCGCTAAATAAGATAAATTTAACAAAGTGATAGGCAAATACTTAAATTTAATCAATGGATATAACCTTTTTTTTAAATTTAAACCATACTATAAACACTTATATAAAATTGTCACACGTATAAAATTTGTGTGAAACAGATTCCTATCTATCTATAATTCAAATTTATATTAATGAGTCAATTTTTATTTTATAAATAACAAGTTGTTCATTAATTCATTTACAAAATTAAATTTACAAAAAAATTATACATCTTACCTAATATGTTTTTTTTGATAAACAAAGAGTGGTAGGGGGTGTTAGTTGAGATAGGAATTGTATTTAATATTTATGGTATTAGCCGATACACGTAATCATATGTATTTAAGTGTGAGATAGGGATTTGAGAAAACAGGGGCCCACCTCACAATCCCCTCTCTATTTTAATTATATATTTCTCACTATTATAATATTCTCTCTTTTTGGTTTGTATGATTTTCATGGGTTTGAGTTGTTGATATTTTGTTTTGAAAAAAACAAAAGGATGGAGTTCTAAATAGTCATACCTACAATCAAACAATTCTAATATGTCATGGTTTTGTAATCCATTCTTTTTTAGTCTAAGATAATATTTTTTTGTACTATTATATACAACTCATTACTTACTAAACACATCTCATTTATTAAACACACATATATTTAAATATCTATAGATTATAAAATTTCTAAACACACATTACCACATTACAATTATATCCTTTACAATAAAGAAAAATAAAAAATCTTAAGAAATTTTTTTCCTCTTCTCAAACTCAAACTAAAGTTGCTTCTCTCTATCACTTTGTCTTTTTATTTTTTTCCCACTTTCTCTTTTGAAATTGTAGTGAAGAAACCATATTCATCCATGACAAAAATCATTGTTTTATATATTTTTTGAAGTTAAAACGTTGAGATTTTTATGAAAATATCTTTAAAAAAAATTGAAAATCGAAGTTTTTTGATTATTTCGTTCGACTTTGATTGATCGAACACACAATATAATGTTCTACCATCGGTGGTCGAACACATAATGTAGTGTTCTACTTATGGTCGAACATGTAGTGTAGTATTTCTACCTATGGAACATAGTGTAATGTTCTACCTATGGTTGAACAAGTTTAACACCGCTCAATCTGTAAAGGTCGAACACAAAGTGTAATGTTCGTTCAGTATAAGTCAAATAACGTTTTTTTAGCGAATTTTTTATGATTAACATCTGTATTTTCAAAATATTCAACTACACTATATAAAATTATAAAAATGTATGAAAAATCTTGAATAATACATTTCTCATCAATCACTTTGATTTTTTTTTATTTTTTTTTTATAAATCAAGGTTTGCTAGTTTTTTTTTTTTTTAATTTAGGGTTTGAAAAATATGGGGAAGAAGAGAGAAATATTTTTTCTTTAAAAAATAAAGGTACTTTAGTCATTTTATTTTTATTTACTTTTCAATTATTTGATTATGGGGTGTGTTTAGAATATGGTGGGATGTGTATAGTCCCTAACAAATGTGTTGTGATTATTATTGGGTCTTATATACTAATATGCTATGGAGATTCACCATTATATTAGTTAATGCCAGTGTATTATTGAGACGTATATCTCTGAAAGATGTATTTGAAATGTTATGCCATGAACTATGAAGCTGAAGTACAAAATGATGTACATGGATGAATTCAAGATTCATTAAATGTTAATAGTCTGTACTACACTATTAGTTGTACATGAATTTTTGTGTAAATCGTTTAGAATATATAAGTGATGCAATGATACTCTAATAATTTAAGAGCCTCTCGAATAACTGATGAAAATCGACCTTGTAAAGGGCAAGCGTTTCTCAAGTAATATATGTATGTCTAGGTCCAAAACACACTTTTTTTTGGCTTTTTATATTGTATAGTGTGTAATGTTTGTAATTCACTCATTTCGTTCTTGAATGTAATATTTTTATTTTAAATATACCCTACAAACACAAGATTGCTTGTGATATATCATGATTTTTTTTTCTCTTTTCTTATAAATGTAGGTTGGTTTGATAAACGTATTTATAATTTCTTAGCATGTTTGATTCAAATATTGTCAGCTTGCTTGTTGACAGTAACTTAAATTTCTTTATGAATCTTTACTATTTGCTGACTTGTTTATTTTATCGTGTATTTTATAGGTTGTTGATAAATATTTTACTTTGTTTAGGATGAATTTATTTGAAAGGGTAAAGATGCCTAATTTTATAAAAAAAACGTTCAAAATCACTCAAAGTTCACAATCATGGGAAACGTTCAAAATCAATTAAAGTTTACAATCTTTCTTTACAGATGCTATTGGACCAATTATTATTTTCATTATTTTTACCATTTCGATGGTAGCGTTGTTAATTTGTTGAAAAACATGTGTAAATTGTTGGAATATTGTGGAATGATTTTCAATTTAAGGTTGATGTAGATTTTGATGTGGGTGTTTATGGCTCATTACTTTATATTTATTTATAATATTGTCCAAGTGTTGTTAGGTTATGTTTGGAAGTATTGTTGTTACATTGTTGACGTAGAGTTGGAAGTAAGATTTGGTATGTGTTGTAGTATGTAAGTACAAGTCAACGTATAGGTTGATATGAGCTTATAAATGGTGGTACAGGTTGAAGTATTGTGGGTACGAGCTTATGTATAAATTGATATGAGCTGAAGTATTGTTGGTACAACCTAACATATAAGTTGATACAGGTTGAACTATTGATATGAGCTTATAAATGGTGGAACAAATTGAAGTATTGTGGGTACGAGCTTACGTATAAGTTGATATGATTTGAAGTATTGTTGGTACAAGCTAATATATAGATTGATATAGACTTATTATATATAGGTTGATACAGATTGAACCATTATTAATATGAACTTTCAAATGGTGGTACAAATTAAAGTACTGTTGTTACGGGTTTACATAAGGTTTACATAAAGGTTGGTATAGGGGTTAGAATATTGTTGGTATGAGCATTCAAAATGGTGATAGAGACTAGAGTATTGTTGATACAATTATAGTACTGATTGGTACGTGTTGTAGTATTAGTTGATACAGACTAACATATATGTTGGTACAAACTTTCAGATGGTGTGGTACAGACTATATTATTGGTTGGTATGGAGTGTAGTATTGGTTGGTACGAGCTAATATGTAGGTTGGTATGGACTTTCAAATGGTTGTACAGATTGAAATATTAATTTTTTTTTGCTCAGTAAAAGGGAAATATATTTCCAAACGAGGGGTAAGAGAATTACCCCAAAAGTACATCTTATCAATAACTCAAAAATACCCTAAAATTAATACAACGAATACTCACTTTTCTTGACACTAGACACTATAAAAAAAAAGTTAACACCCAAGAACCTTACGTGGATTACTAACCCAATCGCTGAAATTGGCCGCCATAACAGAAAGGGAATGCATCGAAATTCAACTCCAGAGTCGATTTTTAAGTTCTTCTAACAATTTATCCAGCACAAACTTTTCATTATGGAAGATAATTGCATTTCTTTTCTTCCAAATAAGCCAAACCACACATTCCCAAATACAAACTGCATAAATTTTTCCCTTCTTTCCTTTTAGGATCCTACTAAAATGCAGTAAGTTCGTTGAAGGATTAGAAGAGAGAACCGTCTCAACTCCAAGCCATTTAGCACATCCCATCCACATCAAATAAGAGAAGTTGCATTCAAACAAAACATGTCGCATCGATTCAGGAAAACTGTTGCAAAAAACACAATTAGGACTCACATTTTGTGTTATATTAATTGATACAGGCTAAAGTATTGGTGGTACGAGTTGATGTATATATTGATATAATGGAACAAATTTAAATATTTATTGGTACGAATTTTCAAATTGTTCTACAAACTGAAATATTGGTATGACTAAAATATATGTTGCTACGAGCTACAAACTGAAATGTTGGTTGTATTTAAGAATAGGCGATCAAGTACTATTCCACGTCTTTTAATTTCATTCATGAGCAGAATGAGAGGTTTTTGCTTATTGGGGAAGAGGAAAGGATTGAGGATGTTTGTCTAGCTACACCTCTAGCAGATAGGGGACTTTTCTCGAAAAAAAGTCAAACCCTTCAATCCTATTGAATAAAAATCAATCTTTGATTCTTAGATATGTCCATGATTGAGATTTTTAATTTTTAATTTTTAATTGCATAGTGCAACTAATTGTAAGACTTAGGAGGCAAAGTGCAAGAAAAAAAAAGTTCAATATAATCAATGAAAAAAAGAAAAGTTTCTAAGGACAATTAAGGTTCATAACATTAAATGTAACAAACAAATTTGGAATCACCTTTTTTCACACGATAAGATCTAACTTGCGTATTTTATTAATGAGAATCTTAAGACTTTAGTTTAAGTTTGAATAGGTAAATTAGAAAAAAAAAAAAAGTATAAAAGAGCAAACTATCTGAACTCAATTATATTTAACTTGATATAGCATTAATCAACCATGTGTGTAAGTGTTTGTATGGTTTTTGGGACAATGATTAATCGATTGTATTTTAAACTTTTTGGGTTAAAAATTCTATCTGTCACACATTTATAATTAAATTAGATTTGGTAGAACATATATATGATGATGAACTCTCTCTCTTGTGAGGTGGTGTTAAAAGGTAGCACACCAATTTCTATACGACTTATGCATGGATTTAGGATCCGTACAATTCGATCCAGCATGTTTTCATACTTCCCCACGCACTTTATGTTTATGTCTACAACCTCTCAATTCTATGAAATATTAAATATCTTTTAATTGAGTGATTCATATCTTTTAATTATATAATACCATCTTTAAGTTATATCAGTAAATAAGGTAAAATATTTATGTGTTACAACTAATTCGTTTATATAATACAACTAATATATTCCACTAAAATAATAAAACCATTTTTAACTAAAATAAGGTCATATCTTTAAGTAAATGCAGTAATACTTTTATGTTATATAGTTTTATATTTACAGGATACAAGTACTCCCTTTATATTATATTTCTATAAAATAAGGTACTACTGACCTTTATGTGATAAAATTCATACCTTTAAGCATTAAATCTAATAAAATTAATATATTTTATTTAAGAAATAAAATCATTCTTTAAGTAAAATGAGATAATATCTTTAAATAAGTGCACTAATACATTTATGTTATGTGGTTATTACCTTTACATGATATAAGTAATACCCTTGTATTGTCTTTCAATAAAATGAGATAATATTTTTATGTCGATGGTGTAATACATTTATGTTACAACTATATATTACCTTTATGTAATATGTCTAGTACCTTTATATTATATTATAATTCATATTTTTTCTCAAATTTCCAACAAATGATTATCATGTTTAATCTTGTTGAAATATTTAGTACTTAAAATATTTGTAACAAAATATGGATCAGTCGCCAGGATAGAATTAATTGTATAACCAAATCTAATAAGATTAACCTCATTTCTATGACTCGCTATACAAATAATAAGATATTATGAGATGAAATAATGATATATAAAATCGAAAGATTTGAAATGGTGAATGCTTTTCAGGCAAGATTCCTACAATCACTCAGCTTACATGAAAATGACATCTCTTTTCTGTTAAATTGCTTTCTTCAAAAAGGGCTAATTGAATGTTACACATGATATTTATTTATTACTTAAAAGAATCAAAAACTTTTATCAAAAAAATAAAAAAAAGTGTATACTAATTATGAAAATCAAACAAGGGAGTTCTTGGATTCTTTTTCTTTTTCCTGATGGCTCATCAGCAGTGGTGAAGTATCCCTTTCTTTAATCTGAATCAACAAAACACACATTTCAGCTCAATATCAACAATCTCAAATGAGCTTAGAAAACCTTGTAAAATTCAATAAAAAAATGTCATTGGTTTAATTACAGCAAAAATCATGAACTTTTTCAAAATTACAATTTTAACTAATCTTTTAACCATTAGCAAATATAGCACGAGTTTTATTGTCTCGTGTATCCGTAACCAACAAGCAGATTTCGAATATATTTTCCTTATAAAAAGAAGGGATTTTGAGTTTCTGTTGGGTGATGATTAAGTGCTTAGAGTTATGTATGTTGAGTTTAGTGTACGGAGGAAGGAACTTTTGCAAGAGATGTATGTCCTAAATATTTCGGTTGGTTCATGATGTATGAGACATCGAAAATCATATTATATTTGCTAAGAAATAAAATATCAGTTAAATAGCAGTTTTTGAAAAGTTTGTGATTTTTATTCACCATTTTCAGACAAGGATGAGATGATAGATACCTGAGACAAAGAGGGGTCTTGTTTTCTTTTGGTCTCATTGGTGCAAAAGTATGAATACAATCCCATCCCAACAATGGCAATGAGTATTCCAAGGATGTTTCTTGCATTGAAAGGATCATGCAAGATAGTATAGCCAAGTCCAAGAACAAGGCATGTTTTTAGATGGCCTAATACTTGGTATGTCACTGGTGATGTCTTTCCGATCACCAAGAATGTGCTGAAGTTCACGAACACAGCAATCAAGCACGAAAGCAGTATGAATCCCTGTAATAAATCAAGCCCCATGTCATTGTCTGAAAATGGATGCAGTTTTCTTGAAGATCAGAGATATTTATACCAAGACAAGGGGGTTGTATTTGTATGCAAATACGTTCTGTTTGGTTAGGCATTGGTCCAAGAAAGGACCCGAGACAAAGAGAATGGCTGCTTGAAATGGGGCTGATTGGTACAATAGCTGAGTTGATGACACATTTAGCCTCTTCTGTATAGTGTTTGTTAGCTGAAAAGAGAGTTTAAGGTATATTAAGCAACAAAATCGCAACAAAATGATGTGGAAAACAGAGGAGAAAAGACGTACGATTTGTCCAGCACATGTTGTTATGATGGCTAGAAAAGAGAGAATGGTTCCAAGGAAGTTTAGCTGAAGATCAGTTATAGATGCAATGCCAACTCCAAGAAGAAGAATTGATAGAGAAAACTTAATCTTCTTGCTGCATTTTCATAGTGATTTTCAAGATTTTTTTTTTTTCAATTAGTGAATGATTATATGTGTAAAGATTGATAGATAGATACCTGAATTGCTTATTGAGGAAGATGGTTTCCATGATGACAGTGAAAGGTATGATTGCAAGTTTTGTCATCTGCATAGAAAGAAAAAAAAAAAAGAGATGATATATAAAAAGAAGCATGATAATATCAAATATGTGAATTTTGATATGAAAAGGAGGCTTAGTGAACCTGGTAGAAGCCAATGGAGTTGAATCCTAGGCTGAGGTTGAGGAATCCAATTGAAACCCCGTTTAGAAGGCCGAAAAGCACGACAGTTTTCATGTCGATTGGCTTGTTTTCGAAGAAGTTAAGGCGCAGCGCGACATGAAGGCTGCAATATGTTACCATGAGGTGCCAACTTGTGAGTGTTGTGGCTGGAAAAAAAAAAAAAAGGGCACACTGATTATTAGCACATGTTAAACATGTTGATATTGATGTGTAATGAAATATTGATCATTACCAAATGGAAAAGCAAGATTGGTCATCAAGGCCTTGTTGCAGATGACTATGGAGACAGATGAAGCCACTGAAAGAAACAATGCACCAATCACACCCAACTGGTACCCTGACATTTCTCCCATTTTCTCTGAAATTCACAACAAAATTTAGACAAAAAAATTAATGATTTTTATTTTTCTGGAGATTAATCATAAATAGTAACTACTCTAGTGTAATAGGAAAATTTATGTGATGAATCATATGATATAACAAACTAAAAAGGAAAAAAAAAAAAAAAAGAAGTTATATGGAAACCTTGATGTGCTCCAAGAAATGGAACCGGAGGGAGATGTGTTAAAAGGGATGTACGGCGGTGCAGTGGCGGCGCGGGGGCAGAGATGGGTGGAGGAAGGAGAGGGAGAGAGAGAGTTGGCTTGTGTTGGAATGCAAAAAATTAAGAGTCTTATATTGGTCCTATTACCATATGGTTGGTGCTAACATTCTGTTACATTTGTCCTTAACCACCATTATAAGCAAAGGCTGTATAGCCTCTCCATATTTTGGCTGTTTAAAATGATTTTTAAATACTTATATTTATTCAAAATCTTGAATAATAAAAACATTTAATTATTAACATTTAGAAAGGAATATAAAAGGATTGTAGTTGAGCCTATTAGCAAATTGCCCCAACTAAAACTGCAAATTTGGCTACTTTTGTTATAGTTAATTGACACAACTATACAAAATTACTGCCTTTTAAAATAATTTATAATATAGATAACACTGATGATGATAATAATAAATGTAGTTGACGTATAGTGATCATCAAAATTGTACATCAAATATTCGATCAATCTTTCAAATATGAACAAATCGAGTTCTAGTTCTCCAAATTGTGCACCATATATGTATGTTGCTAACAAATAATTGTATTGATTTGATAATATAAATATGTAATATGAGATTATAATTTGATTGAAAAAATGTTGGGAGAGAAGGTAGGAAGGTGAAATGAGGAGTTCTTAGTGCATAAGCAAAAAAAGGGGTAAGCATAGAAAACTCATATAATTTGGTGAGAGGTTATAAAAACTTGAATCTTACCCCACTTAGCTTTCATGCTTTACAACGCTCCTGAAACTGACATCCCAGTCACCCCTCTATTTTTTTTTTTAATTCTTCAGCTTATAATTTTTATGTTATTCATAACATAATGTCTCAAATTCATATAAATATGCAACATGCCATGTATCTTAGAAAATAATAAAAAAGAGCTAGTTGGGATTATCCCCAATTTTATGCAACTTCAAGTATAATAATAATAATAATAATAATAAGGGTTAATTACAAAAAAAAGAAAAAAAATTTACGAACTTTACTTAATTTGCAACTGTAACCAATTTTTTTAATATCATTAAATATAACCTGAACTTTTACATTTTTTTACAAATTTAACCAACTTTTTTTGCAATTTTAACAACGGGTAGATTTCAAGTATGTTTATTTTGAAAATAACTTACACTATTTCTAAATAACTATCATTTTGCATGTTAGGTCATTGTTCTATTTTGAACGGTGAAATTTATTATTAAAATAAACATACTTGAAATATGTTTGTTGTTAAATTTACAAAATATATGAAAGTTCATGTTAAATTTGGTGATATTCAAAATGTTAGTTAAAATTGTAAATTAAGTCAAGTTCGTGATTTTTCCGACAATTAGCAATAATAAAAATAATAATTTAAAAAAAAAAATTATTATTATTATTATTATTATTATTATACAACAATCTTCTATTCAGTACGTCTTATATGAGACCGTCTTACGAATTTTGAGACGGGTCAATTAATAAGCCACACTTAACAATTCATATAAGAATTTGTGAAAATATGTTCAATTTATTGATAATAAGAATCCATCTCACGAAAATTATTTATGAGACAGTTCTCACATGAGTTTTTATGTCCTCGATTATGTAAGATTTGCACTCCTATATACCACTCGACCCGATCCAACACAAATCCATCTTATAAATAAGATATTTTTTTTTTTTTGGGATTTGGATCTGTTCTTCTCATCGAGCGTGTCTTCTTTTATGGCGTCTGCTTCTCCTTATCTAACTAATTTTTCACGCAATTAATTTACATTCTTTTCATACTTAATTAATAGTTTCACTAAACTAAACCACTTAATTTGCATTCCTCACTCACGATTTATATATATATATATATATATATATATATATACATATACATTCAATCATATGATATTTAGGTCAGAATTAAATCAAAACATTCTTCGAATCAGATAATATATGCATTTACAATTTTATTTTCAGTTATTAAAATAAAAAACTAAATAAAAGGTACAAAATTACAATTGTTGTGACTGAAAAATATACTTACAACAATATAATTTTGCATATACATTTGAGAAATTAATTCGTAGTATATTGAAATATAAAATTGAAAAATTATTTTCAATATATTATATTGTAAACATATCTGAAAGAGAATTTTGGGACCTTATAAAAATAATAGTGTTGAATAAACTAAATTAAGGCAAATATATTTTCCTCTCACTACAATATGACCACTATAATAAGATTAATTGCACTAAATCCTCAAAGCTATGAAGATTTTGCACTTTACGCACAAAATTTTCTTTTTTTTTGGAACATAATCAACTAAAATATGTAAATTGTTGGACTTGGTCTTGTCAACTCTGTAATCTAACCAGGTACAGCTTTCTTGTATGGAAGGATGCATGTAGGCTATAGAGACTATATGACAATAAATATAATCACAAATGAAAACAATTTGGAAGCTAAACAATGTTAAAATAACACCTAAATATATAAGGAGTGATTATTTTTGCAATATTTTAAGATTTGATTAAGAAATTGCAATTTAATAAAATATTGTGATTTCATTTAAAATTAACCTTATTTTAATTCTGCCAAGATATTAAAAGTTATGTCAAGTATCGTCTCAAGGGCAATCAAATATTAGGATGTAATCCAACCGAATAATAGCATACTCAAATTTGAGCTCGATTTAACTTTATCCAATTATTTGTATAAATAATTTGAAATATGTTGTAATACATAAAAAAACTTATTAAGGCTCAACTCGGATTACTTATGGAAATAACTAAAATACATCAACTTTAGTAAAGATTAAAGATGTCATAACTCGATATAACTAGCAAATCTATGGACCCCCCAAGTGTTCTTGAACTTAAGCTTGCATTCTAGAGATACACAAACAGCTTGAGTTTGGCTAATTAACTTTGAATCAAATTCAATTCAAGTTTCTTACCAATCGATCACAAACAGCCCAGAATCCGACCGTATCAAGACTACCACTAACCCATTACCGGGCCAACGACCACCTTCATACAATCCCCCAACCCTCACCCATCCACAAGTAAAACACGAAATTCAAGCTTTGGAAAATGGCAAATTATAATACTGTATCACTATGCTGCGGGGGGCAAAGGAAAACCAGTTACCAGTGTTGACGAATAAGCAAAAACTAGTTGAATTTATATCTACTTCTGCCCAAAAGAGGAGTGCTTTATCAGAGCATCTAACGATGTTTTACACTATGTATAATGTTGCTACCCTACACCTTAAAAATGGTCGTAACTCAGATGAAAGAATTAAGCTATGAAACAACACTCAGAAAAGGCATAAAATGAAGAAAGCAATGTACAAGGCAGATCACCATCAGAGATCAGTTAATGAGCTGTGAAAAATATGCCTTATCTGCAGCCGCAAGGCGATCCTGAAAAATCGCCCATTCATTTCTGCATCTCTCCCGTACCTATGACAGAAGAGACAAAGAATCATATGTTATGAACCATATAAAGCACAACCAAGAAGACTAATTCCATCTCTCTCTCTCCCCCTCTCCCTCTCCCCCCCCCCCCCCCTCCTCTCATACGCACACACACACACTACACTTCATATTGTGGATTCATTTTTATCTCAAGAAACATGTCAAATTATTAGTTTATGATTTATCTGAAATTTCACTTTGACTACTGACTACTTCAAACAAAAAATAAAAATAAAAATTTGAGTATTTTCTTGGAATGGAGTATCAATGTTGGAAGTCGTAGGTAGTGAATACAGAGTCCAAATTTGCTATCCTCCCATGATTGGACACAAGTAAAGCATCCAACGAGTTTTCAGTAGAGGGACAGGGCAAATATTATAATGTTAAAACCAAGCTACACAGTTCTGGTCTGATATACATACCCCTTGCCACGGAGCTTTTCCATCCTCAGACTCTCCCTGAGAATACATAAAATTTTGCTGTAGTTAGACTTTCAAATTGTAATTCAACCACGTAAATGAAGTTTGGTGTGATTAGACACTACACAAAAAAAAAAAAAAAAAAAAAAAAATCACGATAGAAGGTGCCATAATAAATGGAATGCTTTGGAACAATATAACATATAAACATAATAAGTGAAGGCCGATAACTGATTAACTAAAAGGCCAGTGTTTACTGTCAATTTTAACTGAATTATTTTATCCAAACTACTCAACATCCACTTTTGGTTTCTTTGTGCTACTTGCACAAATAAACAGCCAATTCTTTCACTCGAGGCATGTTCTTAAACTTATCTCTAGTTGACATAAATCACAATCCCAATATATGATACAGCAATCGGCTCTAGGAGGTGATACACTGTTAGATGTTGTGGGAAAATTAAGTTGTTTAAATGATTTAGATAAAAAATAATGTGTTAATTAGATTGAAACATAATATACTAGTAGCTAATGTTCTCATGTGGTACACATTAGTGTTCAATTAGATTGAAAAACAATTGACTAGTTATTGTTACACTTAGAGATATAATCAAGATAAATGCTAAATAAGCACCAAAGGACCCATAATTTTTGAATGGTGGTGCAGTGGTAGCATCTCAAATATAGATCTATCCATGAGCATATTGTAAAAATTAATTAGTTATTCGGCTTGATTGCTAAAACAATCCAAACCTTTTGATTTTTTCAACAAATTTATCCAAATATATCCTGTCTAAAATTTCGCCTAATGAAGAAATTCCAGCACCTAATACATATTTTAAATATTTAAGAAAATCTGATTCCAAAATTTTCCAGCCCAAACAATAAAATGTGGAATTTTGGTGTTGATTTAAGCACGAAAAGTTGAAAAGGGATTGACAAAACACTAGTTCTATGTCCTTAATTTTCAGCCTAGGCTTTCAGAGAAAGTGGTTTGAGGAATTTGGTGGAATGTCGAGAAATATGAACCAAAGGAGTTTTGAATATGTAACATCCTGTCCAATAGCTTCTTGCAGACATGGTTCTTGCCATTTTCGGACGTCATTTACATTAGATAACCCAGGTCAAAGAGAATTTAAAGAATTGTGAAAACGACATCCATGGTTTCCTATAAGAAAATTATAAGTTGAATAAATCCAGAAAAGTTAAGGAGATTGACAGTAACAAGCTACAAGTGGATAACAAAGAAAGAAAAAAGAATGTTAAGCAATCAGGCTTCTGTGACAAAGATGATTATGCAGAAAATTAACAAGGTATTGATGACTGACCTGACTTCCAAGTGATGGAATCACTTGATGAATAATCCACTGTGAGTCAACCACTCCAACTTTTTTATGCGCGGGCTGCAGGGCCAAAACAAAAGTGAACAGATGATTTTGACCAAGTACAGGGGTGGGGTTGGGGTTGGGTTTGCTCGCCACTCATCCACATACAAAAACAGACGCGAGAGAGAGAGAGAGAGAGAGAGAGAGAACTAACATCTACACATCTTCTTAATGCAAAATCCAATCCCCATCCATGTACCAAATCATTCTGCAAGTAAATGATTACAAAGAATGACTGTTTAATAGCAGGCTGAAACACTAACAGGAACCACAAGAAAAGAAAATAAGTGGTGGAAAGCTCTAAGATACACTACATTGGGGTGGAGAGGGGGGAGAAAAAACCCTTGAAAGGCACAGTCATGTGTCCTTAAAATTAAACAAATACCTGAATCATATGCCAAACGCACCTCCAAGCTTCACGAGAAAATACAGGAGCCATAATTTCTACAAAGCTGAATAATTGCATGAGAAATACAAATTATTCTTGTACATTTGCGAGGTAAGAATGTATAGATTAGAGGTTAGGCTGAATATGAAGATCTAGGAAATGTATACCTAGAACCTCATGAAAACCAACTTTCAACAAAATGGTGGTACAGACTCTGGTCAAAAATTTGAACTTCAGATAACCATCTATGACCATGATGCACTGTCAACTCATTTGCAAATAACTCAACCTTCTGTCTTCACCTTAATTACCCACCCCCAGAAAACTATCCTACCTATTAATTGTAATAATGTTACTCACCTATTTTAATAGTTGAATGATTTATTTTATTTATGAGTATAATTACCACTTCAATACATCACGCTCTGTATCTACTTTCATGGTGTTGAATCAGAACTCAAGTTTAAGTCCACATGTATATGGGTGTGTACATCAGTTTACTTTAAAAAAAACCCATCACACTTACTCAGGCAAGCATTCCAACTCAGCATGCGAATCTGCCCAAGAATTAACAGGGTGCACAGAGAGAATGAAACGAGGAAAATATCAGTTAACAACTAGTTTCAGGAACAGATCTCGAAGTGTTAAGAGTCATCCTATTCCCCTTGCTTAATTAATAATACCAAGCACTATCTATACATAAAAATTATCCCTTAATAGAGATATACTATCAAAAATCTCAGCTGGTTACGATAACCATAGATCCAGACACACAAGCATTCCTGAAATATGTTCGCTTACATATAGAAATAACACATATATAGAATTATATATCGGGAAAGAGTATTACGCTGCACATGGAGGCAAATGTGGATCAGTGCACCAGCCTGGTTTCTCCTCTGTATCCCTGTTTGTTACATAAATTCATCACCTATTTATAAAGACATCCTTTTTTTCTTTTGGGGTGGGGTAAGGTTATTTGGATTTTTAATCAGTGGGCTTACTTGTGAACTTCTCTGTCACCTCTCCTCTTGGTCATTTGCCATGTAAGCCCATTGTTAGGTTCAAGACCTGGTTGGGATATCTCTAAACCATGTTTCTTGACCAACTGAATATATCTAGCATGCCGAGAAAGTTATCAGTTGATGATTAAAAAATTATCAGATAAGATAAAATACATGAGTCTTAAGGTTTCGGAACTAAAGATAATGATTATTACTTCTCAGCATTAAAGTGTTCGACACCAAGATCTTCATCCCAAATGAAAATGTAATCATAAGCCGCTACAACATCTGGATGTAGAAATCTCTTTGCATACCACCTGCAAAAGCAGACAATATGCAGAAACTAACAAAAGTGGCACAACTATATCAACGCTTCAAGAAACAAGATAATTTTTAAATGAAATTCATAAATTAATGAACTCCAATTTATCATCTGGTGTTGCAGCACATCACAATGGACTATCTTGATCTTCTATTTTAGGTCACAATATCACAATTATCATTGTTAATCTTTGTCAGGGAAATGTTTAAACAGAGGTTCAACATCATTAAGATGCACCTAAGAAACTACTCATCTTGCAATGACTGACCAACTTGGCTAACAAAAACTTTCGATTTCTTCATAACATACCTCATAGGTTCTAGTCCCCAATATAAGGCAAAAAATAACCAAAAAAACAGACCAGCAGCTAGCGAAAAACAGCAGAAGATTACCACTTTGTTTGTTTCTTTGCACTGATATGTATGGCATGACGTGACCACTCAAATTCCTCCCATTCACTTGTCCGGCCATCATAATGAAAAAGCAGTATTTGAAAATCCTCAGAAAACTGCAATTTTATAACAAAGTTAGATATAGTAAAAATGGAACTCTATGGAAAAAAGGTCTATTTAACATACTAAAATTTTAAACTGATGCCAACCTTCTTCACTGCTGCATTGATATTGTTCTTTTGATTGAAACCAACTGTAAATGTTACTAGGTACTTTGGCTTCCTTTTCAAATCCTGAAAGTTCCATAATGTAATATTAAGAAAACTCCAGTTCCATACAATCTCATGAAAATGTATATAGAGCCTTTGAGTATATGCTAATATTCCTACTACTGGCAGTTGTATTAAATCTCATATCGTAAACCTAGCCTAAAACTAAACAACAAACCCAGACACTAGATCAATGAAAAATATAATAGTGAAAGCCACATATGTGACCAACAACTTTATCCATTCCACAAGCACACAACAATCACAATAAACAAGTACTCCAACAAAGAACTTCGAATCAACCTAAATGTACAGAGTAAATCCAGAGAATATGAATATAAAATATGAAATGAAGAATACATGACATGGTATATGATCACATATCACTTGAATGATCAACACAGAATAAATAATAAAAGATAAATTAAAAGCACAAGTTCTTTCAGAATCTTGAGGCTATCATCATATCTGATTTTTCAAGAATTTACCTCACTAGGTTCACCCCATAATCTCCGCAGATAAAAATCTGATTCTGAGACAACAATTCCTGGTGGCAAAGACTCTGCACCACGGGGATTTGTAGGAGCGTAGATCTGAAACCCGGAAAATAACAAATTATTTGTATGCTAAATGGAAATCACAAACAGACCAATCACCCTAGATTCATGAAAATAAATTAGGAGGATACTTGATTAAGGGAGAGATAGTCTAACTTCCCAAATCAGGAGTTGCTTGCAGAAAACAAGCTTGTTTAATAGAACAAAAGAAGGCATGGTTGAAAATCAGAACCAAAACAAGCACTTGAGATAGAACTCTCATGACCTGATGACCCTCAATTATTGTTGAAGAAAGACAACAGAACATGAAACAGACTTAACCTAGATCTTCCAAATGACATAATGTTTATATCTAATTTTAAAAAAAAAAAAAAAAAAATTAATTAAAAAAAAAAAAAGACTCTTAAGCACTGAAAAAAAATATGGATAATTGGTAATGGAAGAAACATCTCTGTTATGCCTGATAGGTGGTAAGTGGGAACTTAGCTTGTGATTTAATTAAATCACTGGTATTCTTAAAGATGAACTCCTTTCGAGGGCATCATTTATTATTGGTGTCGCTAGTTTCAGGTAAGGTTACTCTAAACAGCACATCAAGAAGTATCCGTGGAGTGAAAATTCCCATAACAGATATAAGTTGAGATGTGAGACAGTGGTGCAGATATTGGTTTAATCACTTATAGAGATATAAGTTTGCTTGTAAGATTCTTGAAACTGGGAAGGAAGTTAAACTTGTGCATATAAAAATAACAAGCAGAGCCACAAGTCTGTTTGTGTCATAAGAATCTGATCAGGTTTTGATATAATGCACCCCTCTTCTCATGCCAGAAAAGGTGGCAGTGAGGCTGTCTGAAATTATTAGCTACCCACCTCATCGAGGAGCTTAGTGTTGACACTTTCATAACAGAACGAGAATTGTATAATGACGTTTGTAATATGTATGCACTAGCATTCACAGCAGAAAAACACACCACTGAAAAAACAGCATCTTGCTAAAGTGACAGAAAACTTCAAATGAAGGATGATGAGAAAAAAGCAGTACCTTAGGTGTTAACGGAGTACTTCCTGAACCAAGAGTTTCAGGAAAATTGCGACTAGCAGAAGTATGAGGATCATCATTAAATGCTAGATCGAAAGATGTCATTAAATTTGAAGGTAGATTCATCTGCCAATAGAAAACAAAAGAAGAATGGAGTATAATGGCGTAGAAGGTAATCACATCTTCATTTTGCAGCTTATGTTATAATTTTTAAAACATACCTTGCTTAAAGAAACAGATGGAAATGAAACACCTATGAAATAGCCAAGTACCATTCCCATTATGGTTGTTACGAGGAGTCGAGCAGTGTCATTTGACTTCCTAGAAACCCCACTGCATAAGGAAAATAATACATGAGCACACCAAAGGCAAGATCAGGGATTTCATTTCACTACATAAATCAACACTAATATCTGTACAAACCTGCGAAGTGAGGTTCCCATTATGAAGTAAAGAGCTGCTCGACTGTAAGCAGTAATCAATTAATTAAGCAACTCTAGAAGAATATTACACACTTGCCACTGGATTTGCACTCTAGCAAAGGAAAACCCTATAAAGCACAAATAGCGATCAAAGTTATTTAGCAAAAAGATTTAATATATAAAGATCATCTAATGCTTAAATCTTGCAATCTTATCTCTCCACCCACTCAGAAATTTTCTCGATGAACTTAGCTGGCAAGCAATGAAAACAGAATTGCAGTATTGCTATTGCTAATTCAAATAATCCTCACTACAACTCATTTAGCTAGAGTCATCATCGAATTTGAGGCAATGAAAGGAACACAAATAGCTAAAAAGTAGAAAATCAAATAACTTCAAAGTTACATCCCCAACACCTACCACAACCTAACCAAAAACGTTTCTTAAATTTTGATCATCGAAACACAGCTCCCCAAAAAATTCTACAACTCTCCGGAAACATCAGAAATTAAATAATAAAATGACATAATCACGCACAAGACTTGCTTTTCCATATCATCTAAAAAAATTCAAGTGATAGTGATTATGAATTGCCTAAATCTTAAACCCCAGGCTCATTAGAGGAAACAGAAAGCATAAAAATTTAGTGCAACTACTGATCCTAGATTATCAGCGAACACCCTGGAATTTAAAGAAGATCAAAAAACCTTCCAAATTCCGTCTCTTTGAGAAAGATCGATCACTGCAAGTCCCAAATGTATGAAGATATGGAGATTGCATAAAAGAAGAAACTAAATGAGTTCAGGAAAAATAATTAAACATTAAAACACCGAATTTGAAATCCATGGAGATGTAGAGAGCGAAGAAACTAGAGTTTGAAAAGGCTTACTGAAAAACTGCCAGCAGATTGAGAGAGAGAGAGAGAGAGAGAGATCAGTATGAATGTGTGATATGGTTACCGGAGAAAATGAATTGAAAAAAAAGGTTATTTGCATTTTAACCCTCTAACTATAGAAAAATAACCAAACAAAACAAAAAAAAAGAGCCTTTTATGCTTTTTTGCCTTTTTGTACTAAGAATGATAGAATTTCCCAAATATTGGCAACTGAATTGTGAAATATAAGGACCCATATTACTCTAACTTGGTTCGATTTTTTTTGTAAGACAATGTTTTGTTTCAATGATATATATTATAGTATAGTGATGATAGATTAAATGTCATTGTAATATTATTAAAATAACAATTGTGGCATTAACTTGACCATTAAAACATATATGAAGTAGAGTAAACTTTAATATGCTCAATAGTAGAAAAATGTTTTGAGCTATATAGAAATTGATTATGGTATAATCAATTCATGAATATAGTTTTATTAGACAGATTTAATTAAATATGAAAATGAACTGTGTGACTCGACTTAAATAATTTATATAATTATTATTATAATGTGGCAATATGATATAAGATTATTATTTCATGGGTTTTCTTAATGTATTATTTCAAAAACCGCACCATATATAATATAAAATAAAAATATGTAATAAGATATAATAAATGAAGGACTTTTACCAAATCATACTAATAATAGAAAACACCTGCAATAGAGTTCAAAATGTAAAGAACCATGTACATGTATAATATAATCGAGTATCTATTTTATATTTTAAAAAATGATTGAAAAAATGTTAATTAAATGATGTAGAAAATAATAACTTTGGTCCAGTCAAACGAAAATCTCAATTCATTTAAATATACAAGTAGACCTAGTCGACCACCAAATTCTAATTGAGCCGATCAATTTGATTTTAGAAATATTGACTATAAAGGTACTATTTTCTTCTAACCTTAAGATAATCTTGAAACACATGTGATCACATTAATTATAATAATTATACTTTCATCTTTTACCTCCAACAAAATATTTCAAAAATAATTCATATATATCAACAAACTTAGGATGTTATAAAGGATTTATAAAGTTTTACATCTTATAAGTTGTTTTAGAACCATACAAGATGATATATCTTATATAAATAAAATAAAAAAATTGTTAAAGTGTTTAGATAAATAAAATAATGAAATTTATAGATGTTTGTAATGTCAATTGTGTAGTTTAAATAAAGATGTTTAAAAACATTTTTCTAAAAAATAAGATCTTATATAATAAATAAGACCGAGTTCTACATTCTTTAAAATAAGAGTTTATATATGATTATGATATTTTATTTCAGGATGAAATAAATCATTTTTTAAACATTTAGAGAGCTTATAAATGTTTAAATATCTTGTGAGATGTTTTAAGAAATTTATAAACTCACTCAAATATCCTCTTAATCCAACAATAGACATGTGTATACATATATATAATATATATCTATTTATCATTGTCTTGAGTTCGAATTTTCCATTATAACTAAAAGAAAACAATTGTCAATTATTCAAAAATTTGGCACATTATCAATTATAAAATTACACCATTTTGAAAATAAAAATAGATAAATTATAATTTTTATGTTTAATGTCATATGCAAACATGTTTTTAAACTCATTTATTTTTCTTGAGGAAAATTATTATTTCTTCCTAAATTTTGCTCTATTGATGAAAATGTCATATATGTTCCATTTTAAAGATCGTGTATGTTTCACAAATTCAATTACCTTATCTTGTATCTATCTATTTTAGGTAAAGTAAAATTTTGGGTGGGATCGTCTTATGGATCTCATTTCATGAGACAGGTTGGATTGGATCAATTATAAAAAATTATGTAATACTTTTATGTGTATTGGGTAATATTTTGTATTATAGGATGTGTTTTGAGTTGAGTTGAACCATAAGAAAATATGTAACATTTTTATGTGGATCAGGTAATATTTTTCTGTATAATATTTTTGTTTTAAAATAATATAATACAAAAATATTACTTAATATATAGAAAAATCTTACATAATACACATAAAAAGTATTACATAATCTTTTTATGGTCGACTCAATCGGTCCGGTCTTAGGAAATGAGATCCGTGAATCATTTTTACACAACACTCACTTTTTAGGTAAATAATTATTAACATGATTAAAAATTTAATTCTATACAAACTTTACAGAACCGAAAAAACAAAAAAAGAATTTAATACACATGTATCCATCCAAATTGTACTAAAATAGTTTTTACTTCTAGTAGCAAGTCACAAGACCAAAAAACTGAATTTGTAAACTTACACGATCTTTATAAAAGCATGATAATTTATAGGACATTTTCAGCACTTGATACAAATTATAAGGACTAAATTATCAATTTCCCCATTTTCTTCAAAACTATTTTAACACATTTTCCTCTAAATTTACGCATTTAAAAAAAAAAATTTATATTTTGTCGTCAATACATAAACTTAAAAAGGTGTGCTAATCATGTTGTTCTTTTGCCAAAGATGTGGATTGCTTTTGATTTCAAAATATAGGAAGACTCCAAATCGTGAGGGTTTTCTTTTCAATTTAAAGAACAGAAGCAATGATTAAATGGGATAAAATCATCCTACTCTACAGCTATATGCAATAATATATAGAGGAAATTGTTTCCATAAATGAGCATTCTAAAATATAAATAAGTGGAACCAAAATTTCGAATAGTCGACAGTTTAACTAGCCACTAGAATAGAAGTAGACAATTGAACCAGAAAAAGGAATGTTATTAATTGGCAATTAATTTAACACAAAAACTTTTATACAACTGGTGCACGAATCTCTTGATCCGACCCGACTTATGCATCACTCCATGCGTGTGCACGTGTCCCCACGCGCTTGGATGAATGTGCTCAAACTCACACAAATTCGCTCCAAATGATAGACTTTTATGTTATGTTAAGCATATTTTTATGTTATGCTACTTATACCTTTAGGGTCTTTATATTATATTAAGCATACTTTTATATAACGTTAAACATACATTTATGTTATTTTAAACATACTTTTATAGTTTTATATTATGTTAAGCATACCTTTAGGGTTTTTATGTTATATTAAGCATACATTTATATAACGTTAAACATACATTTATGTTATGTTAAGTATACCTTTATGGTTTTATGTTATGTTAAACATACCTTTATATTATATTAGTTATACCTATTAATTATGTTAATTGTACCTTTATATATTATATAAAAATATGACTAATATTAATTAGATGTATGCGTAATATTTACATAAGTGTATATATATACAAATTATGGTTTTTTTGGTACTGAAATTATAATTTTTTTGGTCAAAATTAGGGTTTATTTGCCAAAATTAGGTTTTTTTTTTGCCAAAATTAGATTTTTTTTAAAAGTTAAAGTATTACATAAAAGTATGTTTAACATAATATAAACATATGCTTAACAATATAAATGTATGACTAACACAACATAAAAATTAGGATAAAAAAATGCGTGAATCCGAGTTGGATTCAACCATTATATGGATATTATCATATAACCGTTGTACACAAGCCTCACTATTAATTTAATATCACTTGCTATGGGAAGTTGGTGATAGTTGAACTACCCTTTTCCTAAATTGAAATTGATTAGGTTTCAATTTCCTATTCTATTAATTTCTATGTGTAATGTGTATATAATAACGATCATGAATTATTTGATTATAATAATTTAAAATTAATTATTATGCTAATATGCAATACATCAACCGTGGATAATAAGGTGCATTGATATTAATTATATCATGTATTATATATAGAGTAGTGTTTGTGTGCACCAGGTGCGTGAGTCATGATCTATGTAATTGGGCATACGGGTCGGGTCCGATTTAACCCAGATCCGTATCCTTTTTTTTTTTATAATTTATGTCATAACCTTTATATTGTAATAATATAACCTTTATGTTGTAATAGTGTAACCTTTATGTACAGATTTCATAACATTTTCGCTGAATGACTTATACTTTTTTCACTATAAAAATTCATGCAATATAACCCAAACGTTTATGTTGTAATAATATAACATTTATGTTGTAAAAGTATAACCTTTATGTACAGATTTCATAACCTTTTCAATAAATAACTTATAGTTTTTTCACTATAAAAATTCAATATAGCCGAAACCTTCATGTTGTAATGATATAACATTTATACTGTAATACTATAACCTTTATGTACAAATTTCATAACCTTTTCAGTGAATAACTTATACTTTTTTCACTACTCAGCACTGCAAAAGGTTATGTGCATATAACTAAAAGGTTAAGTTCGCTAAACTAAAAGGTTAAGTTCGTTAAGCTAAAAGGTTATGTCAATATACAGCAGAACTAGAATTTGAGTTAGGGTTTGGGCTAGGGTTTGGGTGCGTGGGGGCGCGTGAAAGGTATTTTTGGGTCGGGTTGACCCGGTTGCACGGATTTAGGATCCGTGCACCTGATGTATAGAAACAATTGTGTTATATATAATGATGATAAATGTTGGTTTGACGGGTCAATCCGTTGAAATTGAAAAAAAAAAAAAGTTAGAACCAATTGTTTTTAATATATTTAAATTTACTCGTTTAACCTGAATCTGTTAGGGCCAGCCTAACAATTAACCGATTGGCCTACTAGCCTGTATTTTTTTAATTATATTAATTTTTTAAGTCTTCAAGAATATAGAATGTAATACAAACTTTCAATGACACGATTATTATCCTAAGTTTGAGGTCCTGAAATTTAATTTTTAAGAACTATATATATGAAATAAAATAATAAGTGTTCTAATATTGTATTGTAATTTATTGTCATTTTTTTAAATAATTTCACCTATCAATTCCACTAAGTATATTGTCATTTTTTAAAATAATTTCACCTATCAATTGCACTAAATATAAAATTGTTAATGTCAATCTAATTTTAATGAGATTTTTGTTGTCCATGAGATTTTTTTCTTAATAATTAATATGAGTGTCAATTTGGGTTGCTATTTGTTATTCGGGTCAGGATCAAACCCAATCTCTCTTACTGCTGCTAATTTTACACTGGTCCTCGAATTCTTGAGTATCCACTGAGAACTATCAAGCAACTTGTAGATCTCTTAAAACTATTCTACTCCAATTAATCCCCTAAAGCTGAAGATATAGTTCTGCACTCTTAAAGTCAATTTTTTACTGTACATACTGAGTAAACATGTAAGCTCACAGCCTGTTGCACCATCACTGAGCCATCTTCATAGTTACCATTAGAAAAAGGAAAAAAAAAAAAATTAAAAAAAAAAAAAAAAAAATATATATATATATATATATATATATATAATATCAGATAAAAGATATTAGACTTGATCGATGATTAATTATCCAAGTGATTCCAAATGTTAGTCATCATCGGATAAGCAAACGACATCTTTTACTACAGCAGATGCTTGATTACCCCGTACATTGGCCAGCAATTCAAAGTCGGATAGTTCCAACGGACTAAAAATAGGACTAATATCAGGTAAAGATGAAGCACGTTGCTCAGGTACAGAAGGTTGATGATCCGAACCCAGAACAAGCCCTTGTGTAGTTGGAGATGGATTAGGTGGAGCTGGTATTCCACCTTGAAGCTCTGCCCTCTCCTGAGGAACCAAATTAGATGAAGGCTTCTGAGGAGGAGCTTGTGGTAGTGGGCCCGACTGTGGGAGAAGCTGTACAGGCTGAGAAGGTAGTATTTGAGCAGGCTGAAGTCGAGACACTGATGGTGAAGTTGCAGGAGAGATGGATGGAGCTGTAGGGGGTCTGTATGGTTGAAGATGAGGAGCAATCCGGGCAGCAGAACGAATCTCACCACTACCACCACCAGGTTGAAGATGAGGAGCTCTAGAACGAATCTCACCACCACCACCACCACCACCACCACGGGGATTTACTGTCGGGGTAAGGGCACTGATGACTGGAGGTCTAGAGGAAGTGCCAGAGAGAAGAGCTGCTGTGTGTTGTATGCCTTGTACGGGTTGGGCTGTGACGCTTGGAGGTGCAACACTCTGAATAGCTACAGGAGATCTTGAAGAATGTGGACGTGATAGCTGCTGCATGGTTTGTACAGCCACAGAAGTTGTGACACAGGCAGGTTGGCAACCTGAAGGCACAGGTGAACGTCTGAATGGAGGTGGCAGTGGCAACTGATGCATCTGCTGCATCACATTGGTTGGAACACCTGCAAAATAAATGTTAGAAACCTAGAAGATAAAATGAAACATAAAGAAAATGCCAGAAATGACTAAAAGAGAGCAAACATAGCAATTCAGAATTCTAAGCAAGATCTGAATTTACTACATTGAAGTTCACACTAAATGACCAGTTAATAAATTTCAGAACGTAAGGTGACAAAAACACCCACACATTTCAAAACTTGTAAAATTAAAATTCACAGCACCATAACCAGAATTTAACCCCCCCAAAAAAAGAAAAGCCATATAAGACCAATAATTATGATATTGCATTAAGATGGAAAGATTTTGAACGGATTTGGAACATGTAAAACAAATCAAAGAAGGTTGTTCAGATATGTTCATTTTATCATGGATTTGAACTATTTTTTTCTACTTAATACTAAGTAATCTAAAAATCATTCCCCACCATATCAAGTCCTTAGATCTTGATGCTACATTGAACCTTAGATAACTCAGAGAACCCTTTATCAACAATATAAAGGGGAACCACAATAAAAGGAGGCCCATGATGGAAGTTATCATTACCCCGATACATGGGCTACATTTGGTTGTATTCACCAAACTTTTCTTCCCAAGCTCTTTTCCCAGAAAACAAACAAATATACACAGGCTATGTTCGGTTTTATCCCCCCCCCCCCCCCCACAACAAGATGTTCTTCCCAAGTACTCTTATTTTCTTTCTCCTCCATAATATCTTCTCCTACCAGAAACCATGTAAGGACTTCCTCATTTCTAACCTTCATCTATTACATTTGGATCATATGATATAAGCCTTTGGGCATAAGGAAGGTATGTTCTGGATGCAGTGTGCAAAGATCAATGTGGATGGATGCAAAGATTCTTTAAAGAGAAAGAAGTGAACTTCTGAATATGATTGGCCATAAATAAGTTACCTTGCAGTGTACCAGGGAGCCCAGAAGACCTCATTTCCAAGCACTTAGATCTAAACGTCTGAGCTAATACTTTATGCAGCAAAACTTTCTTCAGATTCTTGTCATGATCATTTCTTTTTAATCTAAACTCAGCTTCAGTCTCCTGAAGTTTCACCTCGTATTTCTTACGTATTTGAGAAACGACCTCCTCTATCTCCTTCTCGCAGTCAGATTTCTGCTGTGATATCTGTGTAAAGAAGGAGATGCCTATTACAAGTCGACACAAGATGACAAGTAGAAAATATAGAATATGACCAACAAGAAATTCAAGACTGACCATGTCCACATGGGTTTTTTCCAATTGTTCAGTTTCTTTGCGCATCCTTTCTAATTCATTTTGTAGTGGGTCAGCCAACAAAGATGGAGTTGTATTTCTAGAAGTAGGTTGATGAATAGGATGGACAAGGTAGATCGGTCGATGAAGATTTCCTGCATCTATGTCCACTTGCAGAATAGCTTGATTTGACCGCTCTAATGTACTCATTACATGGGGTATAGGTACATCACTCTGTAAAATGGTAGATGAATCAACACTTTGTCCATAAGCAGCATCGGCAGAAGGTCCTATATCAAGGTGATTAGGATGAATGTCCAAATTTTCCTCTCTCTGAGAAATAGAACCATGGGAAAGAATTTCCCCTCTCCAAGGCTCCGTAGTTTGAGAAGAGCTTCTTCTTTGATCATTATTTTCAGTGGCTGCAGCTTGATTGCAGTTAAGAGATGTACCAACTGATGAACAATGAAGGTCCCCAGAGTTATCATTTACAGGATCTAAAAGACTGGATGGTACTGGGGTTACAATTTCATCTGTTATTGGTAATTCAAGATCAGATGGCACAGGGGCTGCTATTTCAATCTCGGAAGTACTTCGATTTTCTGCAGTTGGTGCATCTGAGTCTTGCAGTTGAGCAGACCCCAATGTTCGGGCAATTTTATCTTGTTGTACCTGTGACCAGTTAATAATTATTTCTGCAGTTTCGTACATATAATATATGCACAAGATTTACAGCGAAACATATCATACAGTGTTGTGGAACCGGACCGGGATCAAACCAGTCTAGCCACTAGTTCAAGGTTCAACCGGTCGGACTGATTCAACCGGTGGTCCAACCGGTTAGAAGGAAATTTAAGATTTTTTCTTTTAATTTTGTCATATTATGCAATTTTCTACAAAATTGTAGAGGATAATAACAACAACAACGATAACAACAACAATAATAATAGAAATAACAATAATACAAAATCCTTTTTAGTAATAGTGATAAGATTAATGATAAATTCGAAATCTTTGTTAATAAAGTCTAGAATATTATTCAAAATATTACATATCATATAAAATTACACATATATAAATAGAATCAAATTTCAAAATTAAATCTCCTCAGTTTTACAAAACTAAAAAAACTCATAAGTTTAATAATATATGAATTCTCTTAAACAATATGAATATATTTTTAGTTCTTTATAACTTATTCAAAATATGGTATTAAAAGTTGTCTCACATTGAAAAAAAAAACAAAGGAAGTATTAAATATTGTAGTATACCCGAATGGATTTGTATTAGTTGTCCCACTTTGAAAAAAAAGCTAAAGAAAGCATGAGGGTGTTGTACTATAAAATGGTATAACTTAGTCACACAATGGCCAGTCAACTAAAATGGCATTGAAGTCATCCAAACTAGAAATGATGTTACATTATGAGTTATTGAGTTTGTCCCACATTGGTTGAGATAAAAAAAAAAAAAAAGCATTTTAGTCATGCACTATAAATGATATTAGTGCCTAGAAGTGTAGTTATCCCACATTTCTTGAAGTAAAATCTAAAAAAAAAATTAATACTTAAAAATAAAAGAAAACAGCTTGACCAGTTTTCGCTGGTCTTGAGAGGTCAAACCGTGATTCCAGTTTTTTGTGCCTCAGGGGACCAGACCAGAGCATTCGAACCAGTTGGACCAGCCATTCCAGTCCCACAAACAATAATTATACAAAAAAAATTAAAGTGATGGTAACTGGAGGATAGATAAGTTCCAAATGAGTTTGATATTAAGATCAGGAAATAGGACAGCTTTTAATATTTTTTAAGAAAGAGCATCATACTTGAAAAAACAAGAACACTTGTATAAAGCAGACAATTTAGAATATTTAGGATAATGAAAAACACTTACTTGCTGCAGCAACAAGTCACAACAATCTGGGGAAGTTATGATTTGCTCCGGTAGCAATAACGATTGTGCTGTGCTGTGTACAGGCCCACTGGCTGCTTCCTCAGTTCCCCCTCTCAGGCTCTCCAAAACATCAGATGAAGTATTTTTTGTTGTTTTATCAGACTCTTTGTTAGATGCATTACTTAATTCTCCAGAGTGTACAATCCCCACCATTTCATTGGGAACTTGAAGCTCTTCACTTGGAGCAACTGATAGAATATCATCAGAAACCTGTTCGACAGGGGCAGACATGTTTGCAGAAACAGTTTCCTCCTTATCACTGGCAAATTTTGATTGATTAAGGAGCTCAACTATTGCTGGTGATACCGACCCTGCTTCATTTTGAGAATTAGTGGTTATAAGATTTTCCACAGGAGCTTCACGGACTATTGCCATAGCTGCACTTATAGATGAAATTAAAGGTGTGGCATCATTCACTCGCGTATAAGAACTCTTTCTTGGGTTTTCGTCCCCCACCTGCTGTCCAGGCATGGGGAATACATCACCACTGCCAAAGATGCTACCACATGTACTTGGCTGAGGGTATTCTTTGTCATCATCAGATTGAGAATTAACCAACCGCAGCCCATTAATAGCACTTAGTTCACTAGAGCAGGCTTTTGCTTTGGCTAGCCAGTCAGCTGCCTTTAGTCTCTCCTCATTGATAGCAGCTAATTGTTCTGTCTCAAGTTTTTTAAGTTGTACATCTTTTAGGAGATTGTGTTCTTCCAATTTCTTAGCAAAATTATCCTCCAAAAGCTTGAGTTTATCCAATCCTACTGAGCCTTCACCATGTATAGACCGAATGAAGGCTGACTCCAATTTGTGATCTTTCTCCAATTCTTCCCTTTTATCCTTCCAAATATTTTGGAACTCCTGAGTTTCTTGCTGCTGTTTCCATATAAGTTTCTTCATCCGTTTGTCGCATTTTCTCTGTATCTTCATTATCTTATTATCAATATCACTTGTAGCAGCCAAATTCTCCCTCATCATCGGTTTCTTTACCTCTGATTGTTCTCTGTCCGAGTCTGTAACATAGTCTGCAGACTGCGAATACATCCTCTTGAGAGAACGCATCTTCATATACACTGAGTTGGCTTGTTCTTCAGTGCATTGATAGTTCAGTAGCTGTTTTGCCAACATGAATGTATCCTTCTTATCGACTTTTTGTTTTTTGATCGATGCTGCAACCCAACACTGATAGAGCAAAAAGTCAGGAAAAACATGAATTAGCAGAAAAATACTTCATTACTGTTTTGTGGTAAGAACAAGTACTCCATTACTTGAATCTAGAACAGTGCATAACAGGTTTAAAAAAAAAGTTATATAACAGAAATAATAGATTACACAACATTCAGAAAGAATAAGCACTCCCTATCACTTGATATTTTGTTAGACCATGCATACGTCAACAGATGATAAGGAAAAGGAGAAAGATCATTCTGCACATTATCATTGTGCCACAACCCTACTAGAAATTACAATCAAGTCAGGGGTCGCATCTGAAACGAGTACAAAATTATCAAGCATAATAGTACTAGATATATTAAAATGCAAGAGGAAGGTACGATGACAAACAAAGACAAGTGTTCAATAAAGATCACTTCATCCCACACACCACTAATTGTTTTGATATCAATGAGCATGCATGGAGGAGAATGCTTGATAGGCTACAGGTTAAGTAGGGTGATAGCCAGAAGCCTCGTCGTTTTAATGTGATGCCTTCCTTACTTCCAGATCTCTATTAGGTTATCTTCAAAAGAGTTTTGATACGGTCATTTGCATTGTGGTACTATTGTTTTGCTTAATAGATTTGGGAAAAAGTAGACTTAACAAGCAGCATTTTCATTTCAATATGATTATTATGGTTTTAACTTCTGGTAAGAGACATACCACATTAAAGATTCACAAACAAATGTAATTTCTCCTGGGAAACCCAAAGTAATAATTTTCTACAAGTTGAGTGAGTTCAAACAAACAACCAATGCTGCAAAAATAACCAATACAACTGACTTAAGATAATAAAAAGCACTCTTTCAAGAAAGCTACAGTAGTTAATTGCATGTCTTGTCCCACATTTTTAAATAATCCTTGGAATCAACCATTAAGTAAGAAACACTTATGAAAGAAAGAAATTCAATAGAACTGATTGTCTGAAAGGAAAAGACCAGTTATAACAATCAATTTGATTGTCCAAATATGTTTTGTTTATATAGTTTCCATCTTTAACAGGGTACAAACAAAGTAATGGTGAAGATAATAATATCTAACATGATCAATGAAAAAGGTGGCAAAGTGTATTTACCCAAAAAGGTTAGTTGGAATGTCCAAGAACAAAAATGAGAACTCATATATTCTACTTTCTAACAGATATGATGCTACTTGACTCTTCTTACTTCACCTTTTTGCCATTACTTTTAGAGGGGTAAGTGAAGATTTGCACAGTTGAGGTAGACTATTGTTACATGGCCTGGAGTACACGGACAAAGTTTATTTACCTCCATTTTTTCAAGTTAGCATTAAAATCCAATAATAATCAACTCAGCAAGTAATATGTATGTTGTAAAGTGCGCTTTGTGGACAGGCATGATCCTAAAATATGTCTGCAGGCTCACAATTGACCTATGTGACATAAGCATGGCGCCACGAATACACATTGGTCACAGACCAGGCCACATCATCATATATTAATAGATTATTCTGATGTCTTTTCATTTTGGTTACAACTGTTATTCTCTCTATGAACAGGATTCTAAAATTCAGGCATGCCATGCCCACAATTAAAAGTCTTATGATAATTTTCACTGGCAAAACAGACAATTTCTATTACATAACCTAATAGATTAAACAATAAAACTTTTAGTTTAACATATAAGTTGATGGTATACTTGGAAAAGGAACTAACCAGAGATATTTGGAAAGCCTGCACAATTGATGGTGAGTCACTGTTGACATGGTGATTCTTGATCACATATTCCAAAAACTTTCTGGCTGCACGAGTGACATCTTCCTGCATTTCAGGCCGAGTGGACCAAGGTCAGGAATAATAAATAGGATGATCTCATTGAAATGCAAAGAATATGAGGCCATCGAGAACACTCATTTAGACAAATGCAAAATCATTGAACTCCTTGAACTTTACAAGAAAATAATAGAATCTTTGTTTTCATTTTCAAACTCCAGTCCCATTCAATTCATTCTCTCAAAATAAAACCAAACATACATAATGTTCTTCAATACATTACCCTCCCAAATTCATCACAATTTTAATTCTGGCTATTGTTTTTCAAAATTCGTCATCTTGTTGCATGCATTGGTGGACTAATAACTTCATACCCAACATCAGACAGTAAAAGACCAAATCAATGGCAAAAGAAGTTCTTTAACATAATTATCAAAATGAGTCATCAAGTTAGAAGGCAGTACAAGGTAAGATCATGATAAACAGAATCAGACCTGTTCACTAAGTACTATAAAAACATGAAATGTAAGGAACTCACCTCCAGCACCATTTAGATCATCAAATAGTAAATTAACAGCTTAACACAGCATATTAAAGTAAATATAAGCACCACTAACACTATCAAGTACTGATAAAGAAGGTCGAGGCTTAGCTCATGATAATCCCAGTACTCCCCTAGAAATGACATGAAACCAGTCAACATTTATATCACAGATTTCTCATCTTACTGCCTTAGTCTCCCACACACCCACGCCAACATCTTGTGACCAATTAAACAGTTTAGCCCCCAAGTCAAGCCAAACAAAAATTACAAATAGATGTGGGATTGAAGTTTCAATCTTGGCACGCAACTCCAGATATAAGGTTTATGGGTCCATAAAGAAACATGTGTGTGAGTGTCTAATTAATTGCATCTCTATTATGCACTCATAAGAACCTTAAACTTTACATTCATACTAGTATATGACAATAAAAACTGTCTGATATTTGCAATGCAGCAAACCAGACTCTAAAACCATCAGCAGTAAGTGTGAAATATAAAGAATAAAAAAAAAGTCCCATACCGTAAGTTTAAGAGTTTGGCATAGTTGTGTTATTTCTCCTTGCAGAACACTGTGCAGGCTTTTCTGCTCATCAGAGGATACAAATCTTCCCTCCAATGTAGCATCTGTCGATACTTCAGCACCCAAAGAACTCAGGCCATCTCTTGGATGATTTTCAGATTGATTACATTCTTTATGTGTAGAAGGCCCTGCACCACCAAATGAAAATCTTAGCAACATAGTGGATCTGAAATACAAATCTCTTCTCCTAGGTATAAGAGACTTTTCTAATGAAATGCAACAAAAATATTACTAGGTGGAAAAGTGAGAGTGTCTTGGAACAATCCTCCCTCAGAAACAGCACGTTGAGTTGCTTGATGTGCACCTGATTCAACCTGAATTAAGGTCGGATCTACATTTTCATTTACCATCTTTTTGCGTTTCTTTATTACAACATCATCTTTCCCAATTTCTGATTTACTGGGAGATCCTTCCCAGTAATGAACTCTCTTCCGATTCCGCGGGCTAGGAGCGCTTAAATGTTTCCACTTGGGTTTTTTCCCATCAAACAAGTTTCTCCAAAAAACATGTGGCTCCACTCCATCTTTCAACTGAACTTTTGCCTCACCAAGCACTGGAATGTTTGAACTATAGCTTCCAACACCCAACTTAACTTCTGAAATAACAGAATTTGAATCAATACATTCATGATTTCCAGAAAGTACTGCCTGGAACTCCTTGGCAACTTCATCCAAAAGCAATTGCTCAGATGAAAAGTTATAGTCAGAATTAGATTTGGTATCTGCATGATATTCATTTAATTTTCTGAATAGATATGAGGCACCCCATGAGAGTAGGGTATGACTTGTTGTCCGGCTAAAGTTTTGTAAATTATGGTCAAGGTTTAGATTTTGCTTTGCGAGAACAAGGGCTCGTTCTTCTACAGTGAAGGCTGAATATAACCTAAAAACCTTGATCTGATCAACTTTAGAATCAACTGATATCTTTTGCAGTGCCCTCAAGTCGTTTGCTGGATTCCAGTCACTATCATATACGATAACAACATCCACTAATGAAAGTTTAATGATTGAAGAACAAGCACGATTCTCTAATAGAAAAATAAACTGTCCAGTTTCCTTCTTGTTAAACCGGTTGACAGCAGCTTGTTTCTTGGAAGAAGAAATCCCAGCATCGACACGTTCATAAGTATTTTGACCACATCTTTGGCGCAGAAAATCATCCAATATATCTCCAGTTGATGTCCCATTTGAACCAATAATCAACTGCAATATAATAGTAAAAGCAATCAATATCATAACCAATAAATGTACACATATTGACCTGTTCAGGTCTGCAAGTACACAACTATATAAGATGTTGATGCTATTAAGTAACTCATGCATTGTACCTGAAAAAGTATTAGCACTTGTAAACCACGAGTCTTAATCTCAGCAAGCATCACATCAAGAAATTGTAATTTGCCACTTGCTTTTATCCCAATATCCAAAAGCTCAGCAGCAGGACGCTGCTCAGCAACCAAGCGTTCTTGAACAGACGAGTCCAGAAGATAAGGATGATTACAGCACTGAACAAAAGGACATATAATTAAAATTTGACAAAGTTTCTAAATTCTAAATATTAAAAAAGAGATTCATGCAACATAAAACACGAGCAAATTGGTATGGTTTCATTAATGGCAAACTGGAACCATTTACATCAATCCAGTATGGTCCATTAGCCATACACATTAAAAGAAAATATGTCAATAGTTCAAAGTGACGTAAACCCCACTCTTTTTCCTAGTATAGTCATGGGTGTTTTTTATTAACATGAATGAACATGCTCAAAAACATGCATGAAAAAATCACATGCTAGATGTATCATCATCTCAAAAGAATAAATAAATATAAAAGTAGTGATACAATTTGTGAGAAATAACAGCAAACCTTTCGAACTGTAAGAAGAATATCTCGCAGGACCCCAACAGGATCGCTTCTTGAACAAGAGCTAAGAGGCATAGAATTAGAAAGAAGTGCATCACAATACTGCTCAAGCTGATAATTTGATATCTGAACCGGGATCCAATACTCAGTAAACTTGGATGCTTGAGAAAATCTTCCATATGAAATAAAACGTGACAATCTATCTTTCAATTTACAAAGATTATCATTTGTCTCAGGCTTCTGTCTCCTCAGTTTGTCAAAATCACATTGAGATTCAAGCAATGATAGTATTTTAAGGTACTCCGATGTTGTATCCTGTGGAAGTCGAAAACAATGGAAAATTTTACAGTCTATCAAAGAAAAAGAAAAAAAAAAGATAAACAAAAACATCAAGTCCATGACAGTAAACAAACCTTTATTTGACCGCTGACCAGAAGTATCCTCAAGTCCGTCGAAAAAGTCTTAATTTGTTCAACTGCACTTGATATCTCTGGATGCTGGTAGTCATCAATTACAATGGCTTTCCATTTTATGCGCTTCAATATCATAATATCCTGCATAATTAATGTAAAAGAAATGATAAAGCAGAGTAATACAAGCACTGGTTACGGAAACCACATGTATCACTCATACTTTCAGCCCCCTTCCAACAGGAAAACAACATCCTATGCATTGTAAACAAGACTGCAATTCTATTGGCACCAGACGCATACACTCTGAGAAATACTGGTTATGGAACATAATCAAAGCGCGACAAAAAAAAAAAATGATAAGAGTGGTAATATATGTTCTCATTTTCAGGTCAACTCAAAACAAACCAGGTAGCAAACAACACACCTAAACAGAAAGAAGATGTGATCTCTATACCTCAGATACAGCTTCTATGGAAGAAAGGAGAACTTGGATCATCATGCAACCTTTCTCATCACAGAATTCTGATGCTCTAATCCCCTTCCTGTTAGTTGCACTTCCACTATACACAACAACATCTAGTGATGGCACTAGTTGTGCAAATTCAGCTTCCCATTGAGACAAGGAGCTAGACGTCGTAACAATGAGGAAAGGCCGACAGATTTCACTCATGGATTGAATAAAAAAAATAACAGTCATTGCTCGCTCCTGCATTCAACAGTATTTGAGGCATTTATCACGTGGTTTAATTTGCAATGAGTGCCTCTCCCAAAGAAGAGAAGTCAAAAATATAGATGGAGAACAATTGATGCTCGTGTTTCATACTATTAGTTTAACATGCCTTGATTCATCAGATAAACATGCATGGAATGCTACATTTTTTCACACATTTCTGACTATAGAAATCAGTTTCACTACACAGACTCATTTATAGAATCATAAAATAAGACAGAGATTAAACTCAATGAATGGCCAACAACAAAGCCATAAAGAAAACAGAAACACACGTGATTATGCAGAACTAACCAACATGCATAAAGATAATCAATGTGAAAAGACTATAGCAGAAAAAGTTGACTAACAACACAGAAAAGGCTAACCTGGTCATCAAAAACAACAGCATTCAGGCATTTGAAGAAGAACTCACGCAGTTTATTCACTCTTTTCAACACATAGTTCTCATTTACATGTGATCGATTGGAAGGAAGCTCTGGAAGCTTGACAACAGATCCTGTGTAAGGCTGCAGTATGTAAACAACTTTTATCGAACATGTAGAAGAAGACCCAAAACCTAGGGCATTATCATCATGGCATGATATGTAAATAGGGTCAAAGTTACAAGCAATGTCTACAAGCACCTGATCAAACACATCAAGCAAAAATCATCGCTCCTCAAATTATTTTCAGCTAAGAATAGCTGCACTTTATGAAGATCTCAAATTATGTTATACTTCCATGTATAATGAAGTCACATGTACAAGTTTGACATGACATCACAAATAAACCAAAAAGGTGAATTCATTTGAAACTCTGAAACATAGAAAATTAATCACTAGCCAGGAAGCACTGACCTTGAGATAATAGTACTAGTTGGTTAGATTTGGTTATTTGGAGCTTAAATGTCCCTTGTTTAACTAAGCAAGCCCCTTACTCAAGTCTACACTGAACAAACACATTGCTCCCTTGCTCACATCATACACAAGTGTCAGGCAACATTAGAATTATCCTCCAGAAAGAAGAAAGAAAGACAAATATATGAATGCAGCTTAAGATGACACGTGTAGAGGACCTTTTGATGCCCTGTACTACTGTACAGTGCACAGAAAATAGAGGATCATTAACTCAAACTAGAAGGGGAAGGGGAAGGCCTACAAGGAATTAGAAAGAAACTATGCTATACTTAAAATAAAATGAGAACATTTGTTGCAAAACCCAATTGAACACTATGGACAAATATGATTCATACAGACAACTCCACATCGTATAGGATAGTGCTTAGTTGTTGATGGTGTGAATGCAGCTGGGAATTGTTGTCATGGACTCGGTAACCACAAATGCATGACACTGAAATCTTTCAGTACTTAATATTCAGCTTAACATTGTAAGCGAGATCTACTCCACCAAATACTACTAATCCATTCTTTCTAGCAACAGAGTTCACCCCATTGTTTCCTGTCCACTTATCCTAAAGCACCTACAGTTCATTTATATTTTCAGATTCCTAATTCAGAACTCATTGCCTTATCACCTAACAGTTGAATAAATTCTGGAAAAGCTACAGTTGTTTCATGCCATCCAGTAGACAATAAACTAAAGGAATACCAACATGCAAAAACTTTACCTGTGCGTACTGCTCATTGAAAAGATAGTTCCTTAACATAAGAAATCACAATAATTATCCAATCAAATTCCCAGTTCCCAAACTCTTTTTTTCCCAATTGTATTTTAGTTCTCCAAAAGCCCAATAATGTTTGGACTGGATTTTGAGTTCATTTTTTGGGAGAATTGAGTGGCCCACACATTCTTATGTTGGATCTTCCCAACACAACAACATCCCCTCCCCCCCTCTCTAGACACACACCCACCGACCCACACACACAAACATCTAATATAATAAGATAGACCACCAAACAGATAGTAATCTCTAATGCAAAGGCAAACCAAGATATTGCAATTAATCATATCATGAATTTGAAGGAGGTGTCCTCATTTCCATTAAAAAAAATATCTTCATATAAAATGAGTAAAATCGAGATACTTGAGTTTTGACTTATTTACAAAAAATCCAACTATGTTTTTAAAATACAAATATTCATTTCATTTGTTTCAGTTTCACAAATTGAACTGATTGAAGGGGGGATTTGAAAGACAAATAAGAACCTCGAGGGAGTATTTGTAATCTCAATGCATAACTGAGTTTTTTTGGTAAATGTGTCAAGCGTCAAGGGTGGTTTTAGTAACCCTGGAAATTTAATATGCAATATAACAAACCAAATGACGAACCAAGAAATACATATAGATAACAAAAGACAAGAACTCAGTATCTACTAGGATGAATTGGGCTGAAAAGTATAGCACCTTATTAACTTCTTGCTTAGCCTTCTGGCGACGAAGTTCATAGTCCTTCATTAGGTTCTGACCTAAAGATGAGCTTAGAAAGTTGGAATTATCTAACTCCCATGTAGCATGCTCATAATCAAGGCCACGCCATTTCACAAGCCATTCGTATTCACACACCAAAATAACAGTCGAAGAAGCTATAAATATTGTATCCTCTATGGATCTTTTCCTTAACAAACGATGCGGCATCATCCACTCTGCACTCCAACTCACAACCTGCAGGTCAGAAGAACAAGTTCAGATTAAGATGTTGTCATCGTATTTCTATTTAGCTACAACAAATTATCCAGGCCATTTTGTTAGACTTCTACACAAGAAATACGTTAACCTTATCTTTTTCAACAAAGTTGGATACAAGACAAGGATTTTCAAGCAACAATTGTTTCTCTGACACCCAATGGTTGTGAATGTGAGCAAGCCCCCTGTATTTAACAAGATATTGCGTCTGCCAAACTCCTACAATCAGCAACCAGTATTAAGTAAGAAACAGAAACATGTAGAAGCTAAGACAGATAATCAATGACAACATTGTGATATCATATAACTACAACATTGTTAGGGGTTTCTAATAGTTTTAAATTGAATGTGTGTGCATCAATAAACATGCCAGACCTTCAGCATTTGATACCTCCACTTCTCTAACTTCCAAAATCGACTCAACTCCTTCTGAGACAGAGTGTGCACCAAACAAAAGCTTCTTCTTCACACACTGGGGGCAGTGCCAAATACCCAGCAGAGAATAAGTAAGTGAAGGATCGAAGCAATAGAGATGATAGCAGCTCATGCAACCTTTCCCCACACAGCACCTGCAATGCATCTTAAATAAACACCCTTAAAAAAAACAAGGAATAAAAAAGGGAAGAAAGAAAGATAGGAAAAAAAAAAAGAAATGAAGAGCTCAACGAGTTTTCATTTTTACTGCATGTCAACAAGAAGGGAGAAATCTCGATATCAAGCAACTATTGTAACCTCCTATTTCACCCAAATACTACTGAAGGCCACAGCACAAGTAGATGCAATATAAAATCAGAAGCATAGTATCGTATTTATACAATTAGTGGCAAATTAGCACGAACACAAAGTTTTACCCACAGGAGCTCGCCATCTTTGTTGCAAAGGGCACACAGATTTTGATGGCCATCCAATTGAGAATCTGAGGTAACCGCAGCTCCAAGATCACTTCTATCCTAATCGACAAAGCATTGCCAAAAAAGACAATTATAACAATTATCAATGCATCTCTCTACTAAGCAAAAATCTCAGGTCTTTTGTTTCTCAAGTTCTGGCAACCAAATTTATATATGACAATAAACCACTACTGAGTAAGGCACAATTTAGCCAGAGATTAAGAAACAGAAAAAGACTGCTAATTGTCCAAGTTGAAAGTACATGAGATGACTCTGAATTAGAGAAAGTAGCAAAACATCAAGTTCGACTACCCATTAAAGACCATTCATTTCTAGTATATTCATGTTATTGGCCAGTTCTCTAATTGGGAACAGGGAACAGAGGACATGGAACAAGAGACTGCATCGACAAGCAGTCATTGGGAAATAATATCAAGGAACAAGTTCTTTCATTCATATACAATTAAAAGCTATTAGAATCAAGTTGCCAATTACCATGTGATTAAAGTCAAAAACTAATGCCTTCTTCTTCATCTCAGTGTCAAACAGATGCATAATGAAACAGAGAGGAAAACCTTAATTCAAGCCAAAAAGGGAAACCAGAGAGGGGCAATACAGAAGCAATTAGCAAGCATAAAACATGGTGAATCCAGGTCAACACATGGAATAAATGAGTGCAAAGTTTCTCAAGTATAAGCTAACATGTGTTAGTTTTATTTATTTTCCAGAGGCCTCTTGCTCACGAGAAAACCCATGTATTGCAATCCAAATAAAATTTAAAACCTAGGAGCCCATGTATTGCAATCCAAATAAACTTTAAAATTCAGCAAGGAGAAAAAACTATCTGACTTAATGAAGCTTGCTGAATTTCATATCATGTGGTTGCACTTAGAATTTAAATATCCTGTAGCTCGAGACCCTGCTTTCCATTTCAAAATAAATAGTTGGCAACTTAATTACAATAATAAATCTTTTGAAAAATTTGTTGAGTTGAAACAGCAACTATGCATAGAAAACCATTCAATCATGTCCACGACCCAGCAAAAAGTCTCATCCAATCACCTAGTTCGTTCAGAAACTCCATAGGGGCCAATCACCCTGCATAATCACCCACAAGGATAGTACGCAAACATAGGGGCCTTACCAGATCATGGGGAACATGCACCAAATGGGAAGTAAAAAAAAAAAAGGGAAGAACTATAAGCTGAAATCAGTTCTTGAGAAGCATCTAATGATACTATTTCTTATCCAAGTGCCGTGTTATGAAAAAAATGGATATCAGAGCACCCAAAAAGGTACACTTTCATTTCAAACAGTGGACAATCTGATGACACAATCATAGCGGACAATTACTTTCAACACCAGTTCTATAAAAGCAGAATCTTTTTGTGACTAAAGAAGGAAGGGTGAAATAGACATGTAAAGCAAAAACACACTGAAATAGTCAAATAAGAAAATTGAAAATAATTTTTCTCTTTTTTTTTTTTTTTTTTTTGTTTAGAAAGTGTTAAAAACCATTGTCCAATATACAAGCAGACTCAATTTCCAGTTTAGGCAGGAAAAGTGATTCTCAACATGTCAAGAAATCACAAGGCCAGTTTTTTGGAGGGTGGTATGCTCCCCATGTGTAACACAAAAAACCAACCTTGCAAGTAGTACGGCAGCCCAGATCCTTGCTAACCATAGGACTGCAAGAGCAAAGTTCCTGTTCTGGTGAATCATAACTCACCCTGCACAAGAAATTAGAACACTTATATTAGCAAAGCAGGAAATGTAATGCAACCTCAGCCCTTTTTTTTTTTTTTTGTGTTCCAGGTGTGTATGTGTGGGTGGGTGCGGGTTTCACAAGAACAAAACATCAACAATGAGGTCCAATATGAAAAAAGAATCAGAAGGTGATACAACCAATGTATATTATGCAGCAAGCTAGTTAATAGAATAAAAATTCCCAAAATAGAGTTGCAGGCTTTACACCTTAAACAGAATTTAAAAACAATGATCATACCACCAGCTAGAGAGTAGGCTGCAATACAGAATACATGATAAAATAAATAACTTGAGTAATATCTAAAAGGCTACACCATTGCTTTTTTTTAGTGTAATTTACTTGATTGCACCATTCACATTACCAATCCCAAACACTGGAATTGTGTCTGTTTAGACCTTTTTTCAACAAAGAAAAAATAAACAACCAGTTACTAATCTTGAATATGATGGGATTCCTGAATGACTGATGAGGCATAATGATAATGATGAGACATTTATTTTTACACAAAAAATAAGGCCCTCATTTGTGTATTGATGGAAAATGAAGAATGCACTTGTTCATTTACATATGCCATACAGAAATTAGATTTATGGTCAATAGTTTGTTCCTCTTGTCCTGTAATTCTGTTCTACATAGGTAACAATGATCCACAAAGAGATCTGGCAACAAACCACCTCCTCTATCTTACAGAAAGTATGGATAAAACAACGCAGTTGGCCAATAGCTAGTCATGCAATGAAATTAATCAACTTAGCGCAGAAGAGCAAAAGTGAAAAGGAAACAGTAATTTTGGAACAGAAATGGCCTTTTGTAGCTTGAGGGAATTGAGTCCTCTACCATGAAAAACACATGCAACAAAAATACTCAGTACTTCTTCACCAGACATTTGATTACTTTTGCACATTGATAGCAGCCTCATAAGCACATACTTCTGGGCAGCAGATCTCATAATCTAGCTCACAGTAATGAAATTTCTCAATGACATTACTTCACACCTCAAGCCCATCTAGGAAGGACTGACAAAAATGATTTGGACAATGATCCCCAAAAATGATTGGGCAGCACAACTAGCCAAATACATAGTTATCAACATTTTAAACGACTACAAACTACACCAAAGACATACAAATAATGCAGTGGCTTTTATGTGGATACTTCACATAACCAGTAAAATGTTTCTGAAATATGTTTTACTCGGACATTATTTAGCCATAACAGGGGGGGCGGGGGGATTGAAGAAAAGTTTTGCAAGTAAAGGAAAAATGTGGCTTGAGACATACCTTTTGTTTTTAGAGCATAGAACACAAGTCCCGAAAAGATTGCAATTTTCACAATTTGAAGATGGCGATGCAGTAGCCTCTGCAACTGAAAAGAAAACATTTTTATCCAGACTTACAATGGTAAAATATGAATATCTATTTTTATGTAGAACATACCTTTGGGGTGCATACATCTCTCACTACTATCCAAACTTATAGAATCATCTGATTCAGAAGCATCCACATTTTTAGTGGTAGAACAATTCATCGGCAATCTTTCAGGGTTGTCAGACATGTTTCTGACACTTGAACTAGTATAGGAGTATTTTGAACAAGGCTCATCCACAACATAGTTCCTAAGGCTGGAAGACACAAGGTTATCATTTTCGACTTCTGTTGGACAGCCATTTGAAGTAGAAATTGACTCCAGAGCTCCATTGGAAGCTCTACCAACACCTTCATCTCTTAATTCACCCACCACCACCCCCATGCGCTCAGAGCCATTGTCTTGGCTATTATCACTGCGAACGTCAAATATTTTTTCTGAACTTCCCAGCTCCTCACCATCATCTAATGAAAGATATGGTAAAATTTTCAATATGGGTCTGATTCAGTATATCAAGAAACACCATAAATCATCAGGATTTATTATAATTAGAAACCATTAGCATCCTGCCCCCCTAAGGAAAATAAAACGCCTCTTTCAGACTATAACATGTAGTAATCTAGGCAGTGATTAATTACCTGGAACAATTTCCACAATGCACTGTCTTTTGAACTGAGCCTTGAACATCCGGGCATTCATTTTCTTTCTCTTTATGCCAGCTACTCCATGGTCAAGCTCAGCTTTTTTTGACTCCATTGTTACCTGAATCAGGGTCTTCTCTTTCTTTCTCTTTGGCTCTGATGGAATAGGTTCATTTGCAGATTGCTTGGAACCCGAAAAACTGGATGATAGGTCTTTCTTACCCCTGTCTGACCTCCTCAAAGGACTAGATGTATTATATTTCCCTAATCTTTCAGATTTCCTATTCTCAGGAGGTGTCAACGGCGGCATCTCCTTATCAAGACGTTTGGATTTCCTAGTACTCTGAGGGCTTGGTGTCATCTGTTTGGACGTTGATGTTTTATTGGCATTTCCAGGGCTACGCACTAATGAATCTTTTCTCGTATCCACTTTTTTCTTCGAATTATGGTCATCTGATTCATCCTTACTTTTACGAGCAGATCGTGTATCACTCACCATCCTCTTCAACTGCTCTGATAGCCACAATTCCAGTCTATAAGTATCCAAACAACACATGCAAAAATTAAAATAAGGGAAAAGGGGTAACAAACTACAACATATAACAAGAACGATTAAGTGATGGCTTAAGCAGAGTTCAACTATTAACTCTTCAGTGCCAGTAGTTAAGCTAGAACTTCTACTATAACCCCAATGGAACTCTAATACAAAAACCCCACTAATTACAACTCTAATACAGGGCTCCCTAGTTAATTATATTCAAATTCTATAGTTCTAAGAACGGGACAACGAAGACCAACTCAATTTCATGCTCTTTTCTCAGATGAAGTACATTGCAAGCACATGCAACAACCTAATTAACCAAAAATTCGTACTACTACTGTAAAGTAAACATGGCGGCAACGAAACAAATACAAATTATAGCAATGCGTGAAAACAACTTAACGGCGACGAAATTGAAGCGGAGAAACCCACAGCCAGGAAAACAAAAGCAATGTACCTCAAGTGCAAGAAGGAGCCCTAAAATTCGGCATCAACATATGCTGACGGAGAACTCAGAAATCCTCGAAAATTTCCAATCAAACCCCAAAGAATCCCTAGTTTTACCAACTCAAAAGCTATTCGACCTATCAGTGTCTCATGAATATTGTTCTTATAAGGAAATTGGCAGATCAATTAGTGGGGATTAATAATAATTAATAAGAGAGATTTCAGAAAAGGAAATTTGAGAAAACGTTTTGCGAAAAGCGTTGTTTGCGTCGGGTATTTGAAGTTGTACTTTCATGGAACAGTTTGGATTTGATGGTCAGTCTCACGGTCCGCCTTTTTTTCCAAAACTACCCTTGCTTGTTGGGGTTCGTTACGCTAAACCCCTTCAACTTGAAGCTTTGTGCGTTTTTATGTTTTTCTTGTTATGAAATAAATAATTAAATAATATTTTTTAGAGTTTCAATTCAATTTGTATTTTTTCTTTTAGAGTTTCAATTCAATTTGTATTTCTCTTCTTAGAGTTTTAATTGAATTTATATTCCACCTCTAATAATTCTCTATATATACAGGTGATTGCTACTTTGATTTTGAAAAAAATAAGAATATATCATTTCAATATCTCATTCATTCTTTTTCACCATACATACATATCTTTGTACTTTTTCAGTTTCACCTGAACTTAAATTATAAGTTTCATAACACGTTATCAGCACAACGAGTCGCTATATTGAAAGCTAAAGTTGAAGATATTTGGAGAAGTGAATTGGATATTTTGAGGTAACATTTTTTTTATTTTTGTTTATTTTCATTATGACTAATCTTACAAAGTTGGAATTTGTATCTCTTGACATTAGTGGAAAGAATTATTTATTATGGGTATTAGATGTCGAAATTCATCTTGAAGCAATGGGTCTTAAAGATACTATTGTTGAGAAAAATAATGCCTCAAATCAAGATCGGGTCAAGGCAATGATTTTCCTTCGTCATCATTTGGATGAAGGATTAAAAGCTGAATATTTGACTGTGAAAGATTCTCTTGTGTTATGAATGGGTCTAAAAGAAAGATATGATCACCTGAAGATGATCGTCTTTCCAAAAGCTCGTTATGATTGGCTCCATCTACAACTTCAAGATTTTAAATCTGTAAGCGAATATAATTCGGCAATGTTCAAAATTACTTCCCAATTAAAATTATGTGGGGAAAATATTACTGACAATGATATGTTGGAGAAAACATTCTCTACTTTTCATGCTTCGAATTTGCTCCTGCAGCAGCAATATCGAGAAAAGGGGTTTAAGAAGTATTCTGAACTTATTGCATGTCTTCTTATTGCCGAACAAAACAATGAATTATTATTAAAAAATCACCCACTGGTGCTAGTCCATTCCCTGAAGCAAATGCGATTCAATCTCAAAATTTTGGACATGGTCGTGGTGGAAATCAAGGACGTGGTGACCATTATCGTGGACGCAGTCGTGAAAAATATACTCCATATAATAATAACAATCTTGACTGTGGCAAAAAATAAATTGTCTCCCAGAAGAGAGATAATGGAGAAAAGAAAAATTATGAAGATAAATGTTTTCAATGTGGCATGGAAGGTCATTGGTCTTGTATCTGTCGAACTGCAAATCACCTTGTTGAGCTTTATCAAGCATTTTTGAAAAAGAAAGATAAAAATATTGAAGCAAATACAAAGGATAAACATGTGGAAACAAATCTTGTTGATGAAAATGTTGCTTATAATGGCTTTGATGATATGACTCATCTTGATGTGGCCGATTTCTTTGTGGATCTTGAAGATCCCAAAATAAATTGAATGTTGAATACCCTATGTATTTGAAATTCTTATTATGAAGTTTATATATTATAAATAATAGTTTACATTAATATTTTGCATCTTGTACTAATGTTTATGCATCTTTTAATTTTATATGTAATTTCTTCCACAAGAAGAAATGAATGTCAAACCATTGGGATTAAATGATAATGATGATATTTGTCTAATTGATAGTGCTTCTTCGCACACCATTGTGAAAGACAAAAAATATTTTTTATATAGAAAAAGGGGAGATAAAAGTTAATACTATAAGTGGTAGTGCAAACTTAATTGATGGCTCCAGAAGAGCCACCATATTTCTCCCTGAAGGAACTAAAATTATCATAGATAATGCACTATTATCTCCCAAGTCTCATAGAAATTTGTTGAGTTTTAAAGATATTCGCCGAAATGGGTATCATATCGAGACTTTGAATGAGAAGAATGTTAAATGTTTGTTGATTATAAAAACTATCTATGAAAAGAAATATATATTAGAAAATTTGTATTCACTTTCTTCAGACCTTTATTATACAAAAATAAATTCAGTTGAATCACATCACCTAGTAGACCTGAAGTCTACAAATCCCAATGAATTTATGATTTGGCACAATCACCTTGGACATCCTGGTTCTATAATGATAAGGCGAATAATTGAAAATTCATATGGTCATTCATTGAAAATCCAAAAGGTGTTGAAAGCTAATGAGTATTCATGTGTTGCTTGCTCACAAAGAAAGTTAACTGTCAGGCCTTCACCAACTAAGGTGGGGACTGAATCCCCTACATTTCTAGAACGAATTCATGATGATATATGTGGGCCTGTAGATCCAGCATGTGGACCATTTAGATATTTTATGGTGCTAATTGATGCATCAACAAAATGGTCACATGTATGTTTATTGTCTTCTTGCAACCTGACGTTTAGGAGATTACTTGCTCAAATAATTAGATTATGATCACAATTTCCTGATTATTCAATTAAGAGAATTCGTTTAGACAATGCTGGTGAATATTCATCACATGCTTTTGATGATTACTGCATGTCCATTGGAATAAATGTTGAACATCCTGTAGCACATGTTCACAGTCAAAATGGTCTAGTCGAATTATTTATTAAACGTCTACAATTAATTGCTAGACCATTGCTAATGAAACCAAAACTCCCTTTATTTGTATGGGGACATGATCTATTACATGCAGCAACACTTATGAGAATACGACCGACAAGTTATCATACTTATTCTTCCCTACAATTAGCATATGGTTATGAGCTCAGTATCTCTCATATAAGAATTTTTGGATGTGCGGTTTATGTTCTTATAGCACCGCCTCAACGTACTAAATTGGGCCTCCAACAAAGATTGAGAATTTATATCCGGTATGAACCACCTTCTATAATTAAATATATTGAGTCATTAACAGGTGATTTATTTACTGCAAGATTTGCAGATTGTCACTTTGATGAATCTTATTTCCCAACATTAAGAGAGGTAAAAATCAACCTAAAAAGAAAATCAATTGGAGAACAACTTTTGATTTTCTTGATCCTCGTACAAAAGATTGTGAACTTGAAGTTCAAAGAATTATACATTTACAAAAAATTACAAATCAATTACCGGATGCGTTTAATGACTCCAGAAGAGTTACTAAATCACATATTCCTGCAGAAAATGTGCCAGTAAAAATTGATGTCTCTGAAGGACAAATACTAAGTGCTAATGAATCTAAAGCACGCCTGAAGCTTGGGAAACCTCTAGGTTCCAAAGATAAAAATTCTCGAAAGAAAAGAGGGTTGAATAATAATGAAGAAAATTATACACAGTGACAAAAATCAATCTCCTGAAGAGATTGCCTCCGACGATATTTCTCCTGAAGAGCTAGCTCTCGAAGAGAATGAGATAATATAAACTTCTATAAATTTTGTCACTACGAGAAAATGTTGGAACCGAAAAGAAATAATTATTGATAATATTTTTGCATATAATGTGGCACTTGATATTATGGAAGAAGACAATGAACCTAGATCAGTTGATGAATGTCAGCAAAAAAATGATTGGCCAAAATGGAAAGATGCAATCCAATCTGAATTGGATTCACTAGCAAAACGGAAAATTTTTGGACCTGTAGTCCAAATACCTGAAGGTGTGAAACCTATGGAATATAAATGGGTATTTGTAAGAAAACGAAATGAGAAAAATGAAATTGTGAGATATAAAGCTCGACTTGTAGCCCAAGATTTTTCTCAAAGACCTGGATTTGATTATGATGAAACATATTCCCCCGTAGTGGATGCGATCACATTTAGATATCTTGTAAGTTTTACCTTACATGAAAAACTGGAAATGTGTCTAATGGATGTAGTGACTGCATATTTATACTGTAATCTTGAAAATAATATCTACATGAAAATCTCTGAATGATATAGCATGTCTGAAGCATGTAAGTCAAATCCTAAAGAAGTTTATTCTATCAAGTTGCAAAAGTCTTCGTATGGGCTTAAATAATCTGGACGTATGTGGTATAATCGTCCAATTGAATGTTTAGTTAAAGAAGGATATACCAATGACCCAATATGTCCATGTGTTTTTATAAAGAAAAATGGGTCAAATTTTGTGATAATAGTAGTGTATGTTGATGATCTCAATTTGATTGGAACTCCTAAAGAGTTACAAGAAGTGGTGATATATTTAAAAAAAGAATTTGAGATCAAAGATTTTGGAAAGACTAAATTCTGTCTTGATTTACAAATTAAACATCTAGAAGATGAGATTTTTGTCCATCAAAGTACTTATACCCAAAAGGTATTAAAACGATTTTATATGAAAAATGCACATCTATTAAGTAAAACAATGATCGTCCGATCACTTGATCCTAATAAGGATCCTTTTAGACCGCAAGAAGAAGGTGAGGAGATACTTGGTCCAAAAGTACCATATTTTAGTGTAATTGGTACACTAATGTATCTTACTAATTGTACAAGACCTGATATATCATCTGTTGTCAATCTATTGGCAAGATTTAGTTCGTCTCCTACACAACGACATTGGAATGGTATTAAACATATTTTTCGCTATCTCCAAGAAACAATTGATCTTGGTTTATTTTATTCAAATAAATCTCGACCTGAATTACTTGGTTATGGTGATGCTGTGTAACGCCTTGTTTTCTTTTTAAGGTAAAACCTTGACTGAGGCGTTACTCACGTGTAAATTCACTCTTTCAAGAATAATAAAGATAAATAAATTCCAGAAAATTTATTGTTTATTATATACATTTTCGAAATTCATGAAATAAATCATCTTAAATTAAAACCTTCTTCGACCTTTAATCATCGGCTACCAGCATCCACTGCTTGCACGTCATGCTCTAAACTCTTTAAACTGAAAACATTTTAACATAAAAGGGGTGAGCGTACAAAGACACTCAGTGGGGTTGATTTGTACAGGGAAAAGGGTACACATAATAACATCATTCAACATCTTTTTAATTACGGTTTTTAGCCGTCATGAAAACGCGGATCTTAACCGCCATGAAAACATATGCGGATTTTAACCGCCGTGAAACATTTACGGATCTTAACCGTCGTGAAACCATATGCGGATCTTAACCGCCGTGAAAACATTTGCTTATCATAAACATATTACACGTTGTGGACTCCCGAGTAGTCTCAATGAACTCTAGATAGGTTTTCGAAGAATACCTATCAGGGCCCCAAGCCGATCCGATTTGGGTATTATACCCCTTCGTGTTGGGATTCCGAAAAATACCCCCTTGTTGAGTTTTCGTCTAGGAATACCCTACTTGACGTGCAGTCGCATGCGCAATTAAATTGTTACATAATATTTCTCACATAACACATTGTGCACATTGATCACGTTCACGTTGGCCACATAATTCACATAACACATAAGTACAGAAAACCTTTGTCATATGTTGGTCTCTCTTGAAAACCCCTTTGATGCGGGAATTACCCCGGCTTTTCATCATATGAAATCAGTCTCATTTGTCTCACTTGAAATCCATAGCTCTCAAATCATACAATTTACTCGAATACTGTTCACATAGTGAAAACATTTCACTTTAAAACGACGCCACATAATGACGGAATTCAAATCACTTAGTCACGTAGTTTTCTGTAAAACAGTACAATTTTAAAAACATAAATAAGATTTTTACCCCCACATTTTGAGATCGTTGCTTATAAAGCTTCTATTCCTTATACGTGCTTAACTCGATTCTCCTTCTGCGTACCCTACAAAGCACAAATGCTTATCTTAAAAACTAATTAAAAAGGAGTACCTTCTTAATTTCATTTAGAATTCTTTCTAATAATGGAGAACTAATAAAGGTTAAATTATGTAATGATAACCTGATTCAGGCTCATTTGTCACTCTACCTAATATTGGGCTCAAAAGGTAAAATTAATAACTTCTAGGGTCAACCTTAATAATTTTGGCAATTTAAGGGATTGAAATCGAAATTCTTAAAGTTATAGGGTCCAAGAGTTAAAACAAACATTTATAAAATAAATTGAGACTTATAATGCCAATCTATGTTGTCCTCATATTTTAACGTAATACTTTTTATGAATAAACCCTCATAACTTACTTAATATGCTAATACTGTTGATTATGAATTTTTAATTCTATTTATTTAAAAATTTCAATCAAATACTTAACTTTGTTGTTTGAATTTATAACATATTAATAAAATAAAATTAGACTAAACATCTTATTACAATGATCCTCAATCATGTAAATAAATACTTGACCATTAGTATACAATAATGAACAATTACTGTTAACTTTGTATATAGAAATCCAATAAACTTGTTAGAATAATTGCTTATCTTATAACAACCTTAACATATATCTCAAACCTTGTATATACATATATATATATATATATATTTTTTTTTTTTTTTGCACAAATCTGCACACGCACATGCATATATATATATATGCAGAATTTTTATATATATAAATATATATATACCGAAAGTACATACACATGTCTACGCGATGGAGATGCGACCGGGTAAAAATTCGAACCCGTATTTGTGACAAACGCGACAAGTACTACATACCGATCTGATTATCTCGTCGAAAAATGCAAGCCGGTGATGATTGGAGAAGCGACGACTATGACTGTGAAAATGGCGGTGGAGTGCTGTAGAAGGGGATAGACAGAGAAATCTTCTCTTTTCTTTTTTTTCTATTTTTTTTTTCCAAATTCCTACTTACTCATACATTCTCACATACTCCATTTCTTTTTGTTCGCCAAGTGTATAATATTTAGTAGGAGGTGGCATAACTACAAAATCTATTAATATTAATAATACTAAGTTAATCGTAAGATTAATTATAATTATCATTGCTTTTAAAATAAATATGGGTGCTACATGCTGAGTATTTATCTGACCCACATAATATAAGGTTTTAAATTGGATACATATTTATATGTGGTGGTACAGCCATTTTATGGCGGTCTACAAAATAATCACTAGCTGCCACATCTTCTAATCATGTTGAGATTCTAGCAATCCATGAGGCCAGTCGAAAATGTGTTTAGCTAAGATCAATGACCCATCCTATTCGAAAGAATTGTAGGTTATCACATGATAATGAGAATCCTCCAATAATATTGTATGAAGATAATGCAACTTGTATAGCTCAATTAAAAGGAGTATGTATATTAAAGGAGATAAAACTAAACATATTTCACTAAAATTCTTCTTTACTCATGAGTTACAAAAGAATGGTGAGGTCGACGTGCGACAAATTCGAGGTCGACATGCGACAAATTCGATCTAGTGAAAATTTGGCTGATTTATTAACCAAGGTATTGCCGACTGCAACATTCGAAAAATCGGTGAAGCTTATTGGAATGCATCGATTAAAGGATTTCAAGTGATGTTCAAATCAGGGGGAGAATCAATACATAAAGTAATATGTACTCGTTTTCCCTTATTTAGGGGTTTTTTCCCACTAGGTTTTTTCCCTAATAAGGTTTTTAACAAGACATATTCTTTATGTAATAATGGACATCCAAGGGAGAGTGTTACGAAATAAATAATTAAATGTGAATGTCTCTTAGAGTTTCAATTCAATTTGTATTCCCCCTCTTAGAGTTTCAATTCAATTTGTATTCTACCTCTAACAACTCTCTATATATAAAGGTGATTGCTCCTTTGATTTCGAAAAAAATAAGAATATATCATTTCAATATTTCATTCATTCTTTTTCACCATACATACATGTCTTTGTATTTTCTCAGTTTCACCTGAGCTTAGATTATAAGTTTCATAACACTTCTTGTGTTTTATGCGTTTTCAACTTCTATTTTATTATATTTTACTTTATAAATTTTGTCATTTTATCTTTTATGGTCCTCTTAACAGAGTATTCCCTGATATTCCCCGATATTTTTATCATGTGCACGACTCGTAAAATTTTGAATAAACATTTTTTATGATAGTAGGCTATGTGGAATTTTAATTTTTTTGTGACAATTGTATCCTAAATTTAAAAAGTTCATATAAGAAAATAGATGATACTTTAGATAAAGAAGATATTCGAGGGGAACTATCACTTTTCGTATACCGATTTTGCCTTCTTCTTTTTTCATAATTGGTGTCTATAATTTTTGATTTATTAGAAAGAATCCACAAATTATAATTTTTCTTCGGGTTCTTCTTATCTATTATAGTTTCATACAATACAACTGAAAACAACTAACATATTGGTTTTGTTATCCTTCACTTTTAACATGTTATTCGGTGTTTGATGATGTGCTTCAAGTAATTAGATTACTAAATCATATCATAATCATTTAACCTAACGTGCTTATCGTACATGTCACACATTGTATATCATAAACACATAACTATAGATTTGAGAGAAATTTTAAAGTATACTTTCAAACAAGTTGTACCTTGAAGGGAATAAAAACCGTATTTTACATCTTAACTCATAAATCTCTAATTCGTATGCTAAAAACTTAAATTATTTAACACTTCACACATAAGCACACATTTAATCACATAATTTCAATTTCAAAATATGATCAAATTGTATTCTTAAATCATAGATAAAATTTGATCTTGAAGTTAGTAATATATAGGAAGAAAAGACACTCTTTACTACAACAATTTTCATAATTTAAATGATCATCCAAAATTCATGAAATGAAGTATACATTTACATAACAACCCTCAGTCATCCATACTAAAATATTAGGGATAAATTCATATCACAAAAGCTTTAATAAATCATTTACTATAATCAAAAATTGTTCGAAGTTGCTCTAAAATCAGTCTGTGTTATAAAATTCACTGTAAATTGTATATTTACTGAAACCTTCTGAAATTAATAATTTAGACTTCTAACATCATTTAATTAAACATAGTAAAAAAATTTGAAAAATTATAATGGACCGATTTTATATAATTAATTTTCTAAGGTCCAAAATTGCAGAATCTCAAATTCGAAACTGGTCTTATTTTGAGAAATCATAATAATTCATAAACTACTCCAAATATTACCAAATTTTAATTATAAACTCAATACTTCATTTAGTATAACATATTAAAACAGTTTTGAAAAATTATAATTGAATAAATTTATAAAATTATATTTCTGAGGTTTGAAACTGGATAATTTCAACTTGAACTAAACTATCTTTGAAAAATTATAATAATTCATAAACTACTCAAAATATTACCAAATTTTAACCATAAACTCAAAACTTCATGTAGTATGACATACTAAAATATTTTTAAAAAATTGTGATCGGCTGAATTTATAAAATTATTTTTCTAAGGTCTGAAATTGGATAATTTTAACTTGAACTGGACTATCTTTGAAAAATCATAATAATTCGTAAACTGATCCAAATACTACCAAAATTTAACCATATACTCAACACTTTATGTAGTATAACATACTAAAATAGTTTTGAAAAATTCCAAGTATATATTTTTATAAAAATCGACAAAGTGGACTGACATTTCTAAAAAAATTCACAACTTGATTAACCAACCTATTTTCATAATTAAAATGAAGATTTAGCTTTTATAACTCTATCAACATCAAATAAACCATCTTGACTCAATTTATCACACATGCAATGAGTTTAGACAAGATAATCAAACATGCAAGGATTAAATTAACATGTAATTGTACAATCAACACCCAAAAGTGACATATTTTAATGATCCACCACATAGAAAAGACTTTGGACAAATTTCTTCACATTAGTAGAAAATCACCCTTGGATCATATATGCAATGTGTTTAGGTAAGGAAATCAAACATGCAAGGCCTAATCCAACATCTATTTGCTCAATCAACACTCAAAATGACATATTTTTTAAGATTAACTAATTAGAACAAGGTATTCAACGAATTTATCTCATTTGTAGGAAATCATACTTGGATCTTATATGCAACTTAAAATTAGAATTTAATCATGCTTTTAAGGAAGAAGAATGGTGAGGATTTACAAAAATTACCTCTTGAATGCACAAACTATGTGTTATTGAAACTTACTTGGAAGAAACTTTTAATTTGAGTTTGATTTCCTATCTTGTCTTGGAAGGATATTGATTCTTCACTTAAATTTTGAAAATGGCAGCTTGGTTGAAAATGAGGATGAAGGTTTTTGAGAGAAATAAAGGTTTAGAGAGAAGGAGGAGCAAAATAGCTAGAGAGAGAGAGAGAGAGTGCATCTTATCAAATGAGAAATGAAAGGCTAAATGGTGGAGTCTCTCTCTTTTATATGTAGCATTTATGGTACAAATCATAATTTAATACATGTAGTATACATGTAGATCACATATATAATGATATAATTTAAGATATAGTATCATGTAGTGGCATTGAGAGTTGTAGCTTAACTTATCTAATGTAATTCATGATTATGATAATTAATTTGTTTATTGGTGTAATTTATTGCACATCATATTAAATTCATAAACTTTTAATCAAATTGGAGTCACACATGAATAAGATGACATGACTTGAAATTAATTTGCACATCTTTAAATTAGAGTCTTAATAATATTATGATCACATAATTATGTATGAAAGTATGTTCAAGTTAATATATCAAATAAGTCATATAAGTATGTTTGAAAATGTATTTAATTTAACACATCATAATAGTCACATACTTTATTGTATATAAATTATATAATAAAAATCTACCTAACTATAATTAAACACATAAGTCACCTTTTTTTTATATTAATTATTAAAACTATTTTACATGTAACTTATCTTCTTTTTATTTTTGTTCATTCCATTTCTCATACATGACGAGTGCAACACGATCGAACTTGATCTCCTCGGATAGCTATCTTGCAAGATCTTTAAACTTAAAGAAACATTAACTCATTTCTTCTTGAGAAATTGTAAAGCTTGTCGTAAACATCATTAACAACGAATTATTTAAAAATAAAATTTGATTTATTTATAAAAATATGAAATGCACGTTTTTCTGAAAATGGGGTGTTACATGATGCATGTCTCAATGAAGATGCACAAATGACTTTTATTATAGTAGATGATGCATGTCTCACTGAAGATGGTTCTAACTTGCTAATGCAACAAGAACATGTGTACAATGATATAAAGAACATGAATATTGGTGAAAGAGTGCTATTATTTTCTGTATCAGAAAATAATATGAATATTGGTGAAAGAGTGCAATGATCTTCTGTACCAGAAAAGAATATGATTGAGATTAATGATCAATAGAAAAGAATATAAATATTGATGAAAGAGTGCAACGAAAAAAGAATTTGATTGAGATTAATGATCCTTCACAAGTGAGAGCAAAATTATGTGGTAAAAGGTATAAATCACAAAAGGAAAAAACAATTCCAAAAATAAGAGTTTGTCGTAGTTGTGGCATTAGTGGACATGACAGGAGAAATTGTTCCACATTGGAATGATATAATTGATAGGTAGGAATTTGGTGCATATTATTGTGAATTAATTTGGGATTTTATGCTAATTGATATAATCGAATGCACCGATTTTCTACATATATGTGTTTTTGAACTCCAAATACTTCACGATTTATTTTCTTGATTATTTTAGGAGGTTTTGGAGTATTTTAAAATCGAGAAAGATAATAATGACACGAGGAAAATTAAGTGGGCTTAACTTAATTTTCATGGGCTTAAAGGAAGAGAGTTGGGCTTGAGGCCCACTTATCCAACTTGAGGGCACGGCCATCTTTGGAAGAGAAAGTTGGGAGTATTAATTTTTGTTGACTTTCTTCCCAAGAAAAGGGTTATTCACATAATAGGAGGAGATTTTGATACAGATTGAGGCTGCAGCCAAAGAAGAGCTCCTGGAGAGAGAAGAATCATGTAAAGAGAGAAAGCGAGTGACGTAGTAGAGAGAGAAATAGATTTTTACTTTTCTTTTCCAATTTAATTTGATGATGGATTATTCAATTACTTTTGTGGATTCGATTTTAAGGATGCTCGACTAATTCGTAATTTCGGTTAGCAGGGATGTTCGAACCCATATTTCTTTTATGTTTTAATTAATTTCGTATCCCCTTCTCGATATTTGATTGGAATTGATTATGTTATCTGTGAATATCATTTTCGATTATTTGATGCTTGATTTAGACTGATCACCTAGGTTAAGTGTTGATAATTGATTGTTAGAATCTTAAATCATGAATCCTAATTGTTGTGATTTAATTTTAATTAGTGGTAAACTAGAGGTCGTGCATCTCTAGGGTAACATAATCCTAAATTATCGAATCGAGCTTGTGTATTCGGAGTCTAGTTCACCCTATCGTCTTGGTAACTAATGCATTTAATGAATTAAATATGGAGAGCTTGTTCTGGGTTATTCATTTAAATAGGGTTAATTAGTGATCTTATCCTAATTTAACTAATCCTAAGAGACGATTCGGTTTAACAGAGCTTGTTGTTAGGCTAGGGGTGATAATTCCATGATAATCTAAGAGAGGGGTGTACACTAATTATGACATAATTGAGATTGGGGGATAACCGAACTGTTAACCGGGATGCCTTTTTAGATTGATTTCTTGCTTAGTTCATTTTTTTGCTTCATAGTTAGTAGTGGTTCTCAATCAAAACCCCCCCACCTTTTCCGTTTTTGAATCGAACATAGGTGATATAGTTTATTCTACACTCTTCGTGGGATCGACTCCGACTTACCCTAGCTACTAGTTAGTGAGGTTAGGAAGGAAATTAATTAATTTTATTGTGTCACGACAACGCGGTCAAATTTTGGCGCCGTTGCCGGGGAGTGGTTTAAATTTATTATGTCATCTTGTTCTTTTCTTGTTTATTAATTAAAAAAAAACAAAAAAATTTAAAATTTGAAAATTGAAAAAAAAAATTCTGTTGGTTGAATTTCGCTGTTTCTGCTCTGAATCTGCTCGGTTTTCGCATGCTGATTTGTTTTGTTGTGCTTTATTGTGTCCTGTTTCATTGTTCTACCTTGCTTTGTTTTTCACACTGGCTGACCCAGTGTGACTCGAGTCATCCAGTGTCAATCTGTGCAGACTGAGGATTGAAAAAAAAGGGAGAAATAGATGCAAATCAAACATTGAAGGAGTGTGCTTATACCGTGTCTATTCATCAATCGTTTTGCATTGATTATTCTAAAATTGAAGCTAATACAACTTTTGAGCTTGAATATGAATTCATACTCTTATTACCTTTGTTTCATGGTTTTGCAGATGAGGATCCATATAAATTTTTGAAACAATTCCACACTGTCTGCTCAAGCATGAAACTGAAGGTTGTAACGGAAGAGTACATCAAATTGAGAGCATTTCCTTTTTCTTTGAAGGACTCTGCTAAAGATTGGTTATACTACCTTCCTTCGGGCTCTATCAATACATGGACTGAAATGGAAAGTCTCTTCTTAGCCAAATATTTTCCTGCATCTTGAGTGGTCAATGTTCAAAAGGAGTTACTTGGAATTCGACAACAGCATGGGGAGACATTACATGAGTATTGGAAGCGTTTCACGAAGTTGGAAGCAAGTTGTCCACAGTCCCAACTCACTGATCAACCTATGATTCTATATTTCTATGAAGGACTGTCCTCGATGGACCGATACCATATCGATGCGGCTAGTGGAGGGTCATTGTTGGACAAACACCATCAGCAGCAAGACTCCTTATCACAAGCATGGCTGCTGCCTCGCAACAATTTGACACCCGTGATTTTTCACTACGATCCACAAATGAGGTAAATAGCTCTACCATCGAGGATAGATTAACTGAATTAACCTTTTTTGTTCGAAAACTTGTTGCAGGTGTTCCACAGACGAAACCATATCCAAGTAGGGAAAGTCAACGAAGAGCACAGTTTGAAGAGAATGATAGTCCACCAAATCAATCGAGAGAACAAAACCATCAAGGGCAATCGTTAAAATCTTTGGAGGATATGTTGAAAATGCTGACTTCCAACATTATTCAGTTTCAAAATGATACTCAATCGAGTATTAGAAATCTTGAGACACAAGTGAGCCAACTAGCAATGGTTGTGAATCATCTTGAGGCTCAGAATGAAGGAAAATTACAGTCTCAACCAGAGATAAATTCAGGGAATGTCAATGCAATAACTCTAAGGAGTGGGGAGCAGTTGGAAGAAACCAAAAAGCCTCAGAAAATTTCAAAAAATGAGGAGGAAGAGAATTCTGCTGAACAGTCTGACACTGGATTACCCAGTGTGAAACCGACATCCAGTGTCAAATCGTCAAACTGTGAGAATCCGGTAAAACAATCAAATTCTGTTCAGTTTAATATTGATCCTCTTCATCTTTTTTGTAAGGTGAATAAATTGGAGAACAAAAGAAAGCATGTTGAAGAAGTCTTCGTATTGGATGAAGTTTATACACCTTCTGAAGATCTTCTCAACAAATTCTCAAAGTTCAAAGCAATAAAAAGGATAAAGGTCAATGGAGTAAAGGACATGGCAATTTCTGATGTGCCTTCTTTGAGACCAATTCCAAAACCTCCTTGGTGATTTGGTGATTTCTATTCCACACTTTTAATTTTTGCTCTATTTTCCTTGCATATATGAATCGTGCTTTGTCTACATTTTGTGTTATGATTTGAGTTGCTTAGGGACAAGCAAGGTTCAAGTGCGGGGAGATAGGGAGATGTTGCATAATTGATGAAGTGTGGAGTAGATCACATGTCTTGCATGTAGTTGCATTTAGGTTCATATAGTTGCATGTAGATTGTTTTTATTTTATCTTAGTTAGATTGCATGTTTACTTGCTCTAGCATGTTTACTTTATGTTTGCATTTGCATAAAAAAAAAAGATGTTGAGTAAATGAGTTTGCAATGATGATCCGAGTGTTGTTTAATTATGTATTGGGGAATTCGTTTGTGTTGAATGAGGTGTTGTTGAGCATTGCTTTCTGTTGGTTAAAATTATTGAATGATGTTTTGGGAAATTACTGTTAGATGTCAATTAGGATAACATTGGTTTGAGAATTGATCTGTGACGTTGAGTTGATTTGTTTTGCTCACTTATGTCTTGAAGTGTACTTTTGAGTCCTTGATGGAAGTAGTCTTGATTGAAATTTTTGAAGGATTGATCACTTATGTTGAACCCCCTTGGTTGAAAAAAAAAATGTTGATGTGGTTGGAGGAAAAAGAAAAAAAAAAGGTGTTGAGTTGAAAAAAATTGAGAAGTGAAAAGATGATGGAGTGTGGAATCAGCTGTTTGCTCTTAGGGGTCCCGTGTAAGAAAGAAAAAAAAAATATTTCAAATGAAATGCACGGTAGGACTAACCTAAGAGTGGTGTGGAGCTGCTAACTCCATCAAAAAAAAAAAGAAAAAAAATTCTCGCAAAAAAAAAAGAAATAAATAAATAAATAAATAAAGAAGAAAGAAAAAATGGAGAAAGGGGGTGAATTATTATGTGAGACGTCTTGATATAATTTTGATCTAGATGAAGGATATTATATGGGACTTAAAGTATATTGATCGATGTAGGTAGTAGAATGGATTAATGATTTGTCTATGAAAGATTTGATTTCTAATGTCCTGTTGGCACTTGTGATTTCTTGAGACGTTACATTTAGTCCAATGTGCTTTTGCCTGCATATACTTTGTGTTGACATGAATTGAATCCCTATGAGTGACAGTAAGGATCTGAGCAAACGATACTCTCTATTAATTTGTATCCCCAATGTGCTTCGATTCTTTTGTTGATTGAGGATAATCAATGGTTTAAGTGTGGGGAGATTTGATAGGTAGGAATTTGGTGCATATTATTGTGAATTAATTTGGGATTTTATGCTAATTGATATAATCGAATGCACCGATTTTCTACATATATGTGTTTTTGAACTCCAAATACTTTACGATTTATTTTCTTGATTATTTTAGGAGGTTTTAGAGTATTTTGAAATCGAGAAAGATAATCATGACACGAGGAAAATTAAGTGGGCTTAACTTAATTTTCATGGGCTTAAAGGAAGAGAGTTGGGCTTGAGGCCCACTTATCCAACTTGAGGGCACGACCATCTTTGGGAGAGAAAGCTGGGAGTATTAATTTTTGTTGACTTTCTTCCCAAGAAAAGGGTTATTCACATAATAGGAGGAGATTTTGATACAGATTGAGGCTGCAGCCAAAGAAGAGCTCCTGGAGAGAGAAGAATCATGTAGAGAGAGAAATGGAGTGACGTAGTAGAGAGAGAAACAGATTTTTACTTTTCTTTTCCAATTTAATTTGATGATGGATTATTCAATTATTTTTGTGGATTCGATTTCAAGGATGCTCGACTAATTCGTAATTTCGGTTAGCAGGGATGTTCGAACCCATATTTCTTTTATATTTTAATTAATTTCGTATCCTTTTCTCGATATTTGATTGGAATTGATTATGGTATCTGTGAATATCGTTTTCGATTATTTGATGCTTGATTTAAACTGATCACCTAGGTTAAGTGTTGATAATTGATTGCTAGAATCTTAAATCATGAATCCTAATTGTTGTGATTTAATTTTAATTAGTGGTAAACTAGAGGTCGTGCATCTCTAGGGTAACATAATCCTAGATTATCGAATCGAGCTTGTGTATTCGGAGTCTAGTTCACCCTATCGTCTTGGTAACTAATGCATTTAATGAATTAAATATGGAGAGCTTGTTCTGGGTTTTTCATTTAAATAAGGTTAATTAGTGATCTTATCCTAATTTAACTAATCCTAAGAGACGATTCGGTTTAACAGAGCTTGTTGTTAGGCTAGGGGTGATAATTCCATGATAATCTGAGAGAGGGGTGTACACTGATTAGGACATAATTGAGATTGGAGGATAACCGAACTGTTAATCGGGATGCCTTTTTAGATTGATTTCTTACTTAGTTCATTTTCTTGCTTCATAGTTAGTAGTGGTTCTCAATCAAAACCCCCCCACCTTTTCCGTTTCTGAATCGAACATAGGTGATATAGTTTATTCTACACTTCTCGTGGGATTGACTCCGACTTACCCTAACTACTAGTTAGTGAGGTTAGGAAAGAAATTAATTAATTTTATCGCGTCACGACAGCGCGGTCAATAATATTTTCTTATCTTTTTTCTTTTCTAAAAGTTTTTACATGTAGAAAATTATAGTATTGATTTTTTTTTTAATTTTTTTCACATGTGTACGATACGAAAAGACTTGAAATTTTGAGAATTGATTCAAAACATCTTGGGAATAAGACTTGGGGATTTTGAGGATTGATTGAAGATTTTTTGGTAATTAATGATTTAGGATTTTGAGAATTGATTGAAGAGTTTTTGGTAATTGATGATTGAATTGGAGGATATGATTTGTTGGTTTTGAAGATTTGTTGAGAATTTATTCTCTTTGTTGCTCAATTCGTATTTTAATTTTTATGTCGAATATTGATTAGGATTTAGGATTTCTTGAGAATTGATTAATTGAATATTTTTCATTATTTTATTTAATTGATTTTCAATATTGATTAATTGAATATTTTTCATTACTTCATTTAATTGATTTTCAATATTTTTCATGGTAGCTTGGATGAGAATTGGAAGAATATTAATTAATTTAATATTTTTCATGATAGTATTTGTACGGATGAAAATTGGGAAGAAGGTGTATAATTGATGTGTGAGATGTTAATTGTTAAAAATATCTATATTGATAAGGGGTTATAAGTGAAGTGTTAGCGTGAAAAAAAAAGATTCTGTATATAATATATAATATAAAAAATTAAAAAAAAATCTTAAAGAAGTGCGCACGGTACGCATTCTTTCAGGTGCTTTCTTGATCAAAACTTTATATATATATATATATATATATATATATATTCAATTAATTAGAAATTTTGACTAATGATGAATCAAATATTTTATTTCTATAAAGTTAGAGATCAAGATAAAAATTAGAATTTTATTTTCATATATTGATAATAATAAGTATATCCATAGAATGTGAGCAAAAAAACATATAAATAAATCCAATCTATTTTTTTCATAATTTGAATAATTACACAACAAATTAATATCCTTTTGTATTAAAATATTTTGTATAATTCATTATTGTCCTCTTATATTAAATCCTTTTTTTCTTTTGTAATTTCAATGATTACATGACAAATGAATGTCCTCTTATATTATATAAACTTTACTTCACTAAAAGTAATCGTGTTAAAAAAAGTTTTTAGTTTCAGAATATCATAAATACACATATTTTATTTTATGAGCATTATACTATCCAACAAATTTTCTTCGGGAAAGAATAGTATCTTTATTAAATATGAATAATGAATAAACAATAACCGAATGAGAAATTACATGTAAGAAGGAGGTCTTGTGCCTATATTCATCGCTAAGCTACAAAATTAATGTAAATATTAATCCACCTCACTTATTTTGTATGTAAACCCTATAGGTTTATAACATTTAAATAAATAATCATTATGATAAATATTGCTAATTATATATATATATATATATATATGTATATGTATTGCTCACAAACTCAATTCTCACGATCTGTTGGTCTGTAAAGTCTCACTGTACGCTTGTTTAGTAGTTGCTTGGGTCTAGCATTCCCTTCTGCATTCTGAAGATTAAAAATAATATTTAACAATTAATATATAAAATAAAAAAAGAGCATGTGATAAGAAATTATACATATGAACAGTTATTTAACATAGGCAAATTTAATTATTATAAAAAAAAAAAAAGAGAGAGAGACTTACATCATGGACAGCATCACGAATAAGCTTCACTTGTTCTCTAGTGACGGTCCTTACCTAATAATCAAAATACATGATTCATTAATATTATTTTTGGACAAAATATAATCCATATCTTGTTTTAATACCATCAATATACATAAAAAATTGACTATCAATACATACTTTTGATATTAGAATATGAAATGAAATAAAATTATGAAATTGTTACTATAGATTAATGGAATTAATGTTTTTTTTTTTATATTTTTTGAAAAAATATAACTAGTTATGTGATTACCTTTCTCACAATAGTCCAGATAATATTTTCAGTGCATGGAGGAGTTGTAAGTGAGCCAATGTATCTATAGTACTTTCTACTGCCAAACTTTACGAGTTCAGGATCGATGATCCCCACGATCCTTTCTACATCTCGTTTATCAGCCAATGATTCTAATTCATGCTTCATCTGAAATTCCAAATTAACAAATAAATATGTGAAACGATAATATCTAGAGAAAAAAATGTATATATATATATATATATGTACCCTGGACAAAAAGGAATCGGGCCGTCCGATTTTATACATGATTCCAATAACAGCCGTACGATTGTCGTTGGCCTGATGAACGAGATGAACTTCCATATCTAACCTCTTGCCATTAATTGTGTGTTCAGAAGGTGAGTGCCAATGCAATTGCTTGAGTTCATATGAGGTTCCATTAATCTGAATATGGCCTGCACCTCTTGGCCACCTCAACTGCACTCATTTTAAACAAGCACATATAAATTAAGTGTATGCATATGTGTTGTGTTTATTATAACAATAAGTTGTTTTAATCTTATCTAATTTTAATATTTAATTTCCTATATTTTATCTTTCTAATTTTAAGATGTCTGTTGGTGGGTAATCATAGATATGTTGATGGTGTACTATAGAGGAAATTTGTTCGTTTCCTATTATGGCCACAATTTAATTTAATTATGATCACAGTGAACATATTGACAATAAGTCCTAATAATTGTAAATGGTACTGAAAAAAACTAATTATAGTACAGTGAAAAGATTAGTAATCTTTGACGATATTGACAAAGTTTTTTTATCCTTCACTTAATTATGGTTTTTTTTTTTTTTTTTTTTTGCAATTATTCATATTTTAGTTAACGTTATTAATATAAATAAAACAAAATATAAAAATACATGTTCTTTTTAACCACTTAAGGCATGTTTGGTTTGGGGGAGTTTAGATAAGTTAACTCGGATAAATCTATGTTTGGTTAGGGGGTTGAAAAATCCGTGTTTTTTTCGGGCCCGAGTTAAAAGTGCCAAAAAGGTTTTGTGGGTGGTTTATTAAACCTGCCATAACCCCAATTTTTATTCCAATTTTATATTTTATATTTTTATTTTAAAAATTATATTCATTTTATTTTAAGGACATTTTGATCTTCATTTTTTTAAATTCACAACAAACATTTGAACCAAACAAAATTTTAATACATAAATCTAACTTAATAGATACCACAACATTCAAATCAAACACAAAATTAATTCAAACCTATCACTAAACATTCAAACCAAACATATCAAAAAATTAACCAAATTTAACCTAAATAGTGCAAACTCACTACAACCCAACTAACCTAACTAACTCAACACACGAACCAAACATGCTCTTAGCATATAAAAAAAATGAAATTTAGCAACCTCTTTAAAAAAAAAAAAAAAGACTGCAATATCGTTTTTTTTTTAAATTCACTATCAGTCTTCTTTATAGCAGTAGCTTAAGAATGAAATTTCATATATCCCACTCCAAATTTAGCTTAAGAATGAAATTTCATATATCCCACTCCAAATTTCCTATATAAGCCTGAAACTAAATAAAATGCACTCTTAAAGATTACTTAAGTATTACCATCATATCATGACCTCGATTGATGAGTGTAGCATTTGATGGCTTATAAGTTCTATCAATCATGCCCAAATGTGATACTATTTCAACCCTTTTGTTTAGCAAATCAATAGGAGACTGCATCTCCCCGGAGTTGCAGGTCTTCCATTCGGGTCGGATTTCTCCCCAGTGAGCCGGCCCCACCTCGCTATTTTCATCGTAGCTGAATTCCCTCTCGTCATCTACAACAATCTCAAGCAAAACCAGCACGTAAGAAAACGTAAAACAATGCCCAAAATTACGAATAAAAACCGAGGAAAAAAAAGCTGTAAAAAGCTTACCAACTTCTTGAGCTCTTGTTAAACATGCAACAAGAACAAGAATCAAGAAAAGCTGATGAAAATAAGCTGCAACTTTCATGGTGATTAATTATGAGCTTCTACAAATCTTGATAAGTTTGAAAAAGTAGATATAAGTTGCTAATAAATTGGAGCTCCTTATATAGAAGTTGGAAACTTGGAAACAACTTAAAAAACAAAAGGGCTCATTAATTAATTAATTCATTTACTATTGATGGTGGTAGAAAGACTGAACAAAGATGGAAGTGGTTGAATTTGATTTGAAAATTTCATGTATGATAACTACTATGTAAGAATTTTCAAACTGAATTAGCAGACCTGTTGAACACAGAGGTTAATTATCAATTAGATATTGACAGAAAAATGAAATATTTTAACCCAAAAATCATAATTAAATAAATTATAGATATGGTAGGGTCTGTCCCATAAAGAGAAAAATGAAGAGAAGAAAAGCTGGTCAGGTTCCATGTGATATATCAGCGTCAAAGATGTTGTTGACCAACTTTAAAATTCATATTCAATAGTTTTATTGATATAATTTCATGAAATGAAACCAACTATGTCATCTCAAAGCAAACTCATTTTCCATAAACTCATATTATTGATTGTGAATTACAATTGACAGGTTGACCCGTCATGTTAAATATAAGTCGTTATATGATATATTCTCACAAAAGAAAAAAATTAAAAATTTAATTTTTAATGAAATATATTAGTTCTTTTAGCTCTCGATTAGTTTATAATATGAATTATGATGCGGTATGATTTAAAAATTTGTACTTTATATTTTATTAACCGAATGAATAAAGATATTTTGTTTGTAAAGTAACTAGTCTAACAGTAACTAACAAGTTTTCATTTATTAATTCATCATCAAATACAAAATAATATTCATTTATCTACCATGAACATGTCTTAAAATACTCACCGCTGATGTGTAAGAATTACGTTCCTCTAAATATTATGATTAGAATTTAATGATTAAGTTGGATTTTTGACACATCAACGGTGGGTAGGATAATCGTTTTTGGAATGGAAAAATATATTAATCAATAAATCTAAAATTTCAGGTAAACTAATCTTTCCAATCATTTTTATAGGAAAGTTGTTCTCGTGTATTTTTTCCTTCGGTTTATGTCATGTGGTACGTATTATAACTTAGAATTCGATAGCTTACCAATTCAGATTTTTCTAGCTTGATGGATTTGATATATATCTTTCAACATTCTTGGAAGGAGCTAGATATATGTAACCTATCTCAGTTAGTGATATGAAATCCATCATATATTAATTTATATCTTGTAGTACAATTAGATTTATAGTTACATGACTATAGAACCATTCAAGCATCATATTTTAACATGGTCTACCTGCTTCGTTTGTAGAAAGACCTAGTGTATTGCAATACAAAAATGTATGATAAATGGAATGAAGTATAGAAATTAAGCAAACATCTTATATTACATAAGCAATTACATTGTCCATTTAATTTGTGTTTGACTAGACTTCAAAATATATCTATATTCTTCATCAAAAACTCATTCAATAAAGAGCATCAAACCATCTCAGAAAAAAACACAATAATTTATCAGAATTCAAATTTCAAACTCCTACAAGTTATCACAAACTTTATTGTTTTAAGTTTATCTTGTGAACCAATCGTCACCATGAATTAAAAGGTCCAACTATGATTAGTAATTTGCCCTAAAACCAAATAATTTACCAATTCAAAATTGTTAGGCTGGTGTGGGTTAATTAAGTGGTAAATGACATAACCAAAATGGAAAATGGTCAAAAAGAAGTTCTTGAATTCAATAAGAACATCATTATATATCTGAAATATCAAATGGGCAACCATGACTTGCCTATTTGTTCCCATTGTCTATCCAAGACACGTTTTGTGTGTAATTTAATTCTACCTTTTGTAATTAATCGATATTTAATTATAAACTTCGACAGTGTTCGATTTAGACTACTTGGTAACACAGGTCTAAACAACCCAATAATATCAACCTGATTCATGATGCTTTAACTTTTGGAAGAAATTTTCTTCTTTTTTTAAATAAATTTATTCATCTCTGATAAGAGACACTTAATTTCTTGTAATTGTATACGATGCATTGTTTTTTTATATAATATTTAATATGTTTACACTGCTTGTTCATATTAACAAAATTAACTCGCAGCATCAATATTCATGACCATCATTTTACGATATAATCAATATAACAGCTGGTTGATATCTGGTCACTGTAACTCAAACCAACATACACTATTAAACTAATTAGGTTAATTTTTCTTTTCTTTCAAAAGTGGCTAAACTTAATTAGTTTTTCAATCAATTATGTTTTTCGAACTAAACAGGCAATCAACGTTGCAATTTATTCTTATCCTTACAGGGTTAAATCTTATCTCTTAAATATATTCTTAAACAAAATATTATTAAACCTTCAAAATACTTACATGTTGTAAATATTGATATTCACATCATATAATATAAATATTTGACTATTTGTTATTTCGTCGGGTTCGAAAAATATTTGAACACATATATTCTTGAAGTTGATGGGGTTCAATAATTGTGGGGATGCAAGTCAAATGAAATTTCAAACCAGTATTCAAAAAGGTGAAAAAAATTGTTAAAATATTGTGAATAATAGAGATAGGAAGGAACGTAACTCACATGGGAACACGAATTCCATACTATAATTTATTTATTTTTAAATGTTGGATGTTTAATTCGTATGTTTCACACCTGAAATTCTTATACAAATCCCTTTTGATCCTCTTGACTAATTCTAAGATATAGTGAATATTGATTCACATTGTGAAACAATTGTCACGCCCCATTTTCGAAATAAAATAAAATACAAAAATTTAACATTTCGGGTGTCCAGCAATTTAAAACAAACAACATAATTTACATAAAAGTTTTAAACGATCAGAGACCGCAGCAAAATATAGATACAGGCCATCATACTTTTACAACATTTCAAATAATTTGTTTAATTATTACAAAAATTATATACTCGCATCTTTCTTCACATTCGGCTCCCAACATCCGAATCTATAAAAGAAAACATACAAAGGGGGTGAACGTATATAATACACTCAGTGGGATCACGCTGTATAGGGTATCATTTCATAAAAATATACCAAATAATCTCATTTCATCACATAACATACAATTTACTCAAATATAACAATTCATCGCAATCAAGCATCATTCATTTTCACACATGTCATGTTCATTTCCACATTTACGGTCTTTAACCGTCTTGCAACATATGCGGTTCTTAGCCGCTATGAGAATATATTGCGGTACTCAACCGCCATAAAAGCATATTGCGGTTCTCAGCCGCTATAAAAACATATTGCGGTTCTCAGCCGCCATGAAAACATTTTCTTTACAATAATAATTTATAATAATACCCCAAAACACGTATTTACAATTCAATAATAAATCAAACATAACATTTCATAATAACACAGATTTGTGTTCACATTATGAAAATTTAGCACATATAATCAACTCATTTCCATGCCTATCGGAGAAAAAGTGAAGAAAGATGCGTGTTTGACTCAAAATTTAAATATTAAGCCCGTTTTTAGAAAAATTAAAATTTTATAAACTTTTAAAATCGAGCAAAGCCCTACAAAGAGAGCTAGGCTCTGATACCAAAACTGTTACGCTCCATTTTCAAAATAAAATAAAATACAAAAATTTAACATTTCGGGCGTCCAGCAATTTAAAACAAACTACATAATTTACATAAAAGTTTTAAACGATCAGAGACCGCAGCAAAATATAGATACAGGCCATCATACTTTTACAACCTTTCAAATAACTTGTTTAATTATTACAAAAATTATATACTCGCATCTTTCTTCACATTCGGCTCCCAACATTCGAATCTATAAATGAAAACATACAAAGGGGGTGAGCGTATATAATACACTCAGTGGGATCACGCTGTATAGGGTATCATTTCATAAAAATATACCAAATAATCTCATTTCATCACATGACATACAATTTACTCAAATATAACACTTCATCGCAATCAAGCATCATTCATTTTCACACATGTCATGTTCATTTCCACATTTACGGTCTTTAACCGTCTTGCAACATATGCGGTTCTTAGCCGCTATGAGAACATATTGCGGTACTCAACCGCCATAAAAGCATATTACGGTTCTCAGCCGCCATAAAAATATATTGCGGTTCTCAGCCGCCATGAAAATATTTTCTTTACGGTTATTAACCGTCATAATACGGTGATCAGCCGTCATATGCGAGCCCTAGCCGCCTTGCATACGCATGCACATGCACACATAATTTCATCACATATTCACATATCAAACATACACATAGAAGCACATCTTAATTGCATATACGAAAATATCAAATTCACCTCATCATATCATCACATTTCATTTATTCAGCACATAAACCCAACACACCTCATATCGAATAAGAATTCGTAATTTAAATAATTTGCACAACATATAAAGTACCGACTTAGCATATTTTCCCCACCTGAAGAGCAGCTGAACAAAAGCTTTAGACTTCCAACTATCTACGACGTAAAACCCGACGTATTGCCTACAAACATAAGGTTTCGACTTAGCCTTTACTCAAATTATGATCAATTTACAATAAATTAATATTTTTAAACTAAACCCTAATTTTGGAATTTAATATAACTTATTTTGTAATTAAATGTAAAATTCATAATCTATATAGATCAACCTGAAATTAATAGTTCGGATTAAAATAGATATAAAATTAGGGTTAATTATCCTTAATTTAGAAATAATAATTAAATTGTAAATTAATTCAATTAGCATAATATTTATAAGTTTATAATTTTTAGTCTCAAAAGCAATCTTGCAAAACATAGATTTAAATTATAATTCCAAATAAAATCTTTGGTTAAAATTTATAATAATATCGCAATATTACTTAATTCCCAACTCAAGCTTACATTATAGTTTCTTAATTAATTTAATAAAATTTATAACTTTATACATTATTTAATCATATAATTAGATTCAAGTAACATAAATTTATTTACATAATCCTCTTTATTATTTAATTAAACTCGTCTCATTCATCAAATTCTATTAATTATAAGATAACATCTATAATTTCCATATGCCTTAATAAATAATAAAAATCAAAGTGTTATTTATCATAATTCTCACAAATTTTAAATGACAATTTTATGATATCGCCATATTTTATAGAAGACCACTTCATTTTATCCGAATTAATTGTTCGAATTTCATATATTAAATTCTAGTAAGTATATTATAACCTTTATACTTCCTAATATATTACAATATTAAATGAAAACATGTATCATTAATATAACATTTAGAAATCTAGGAAAACAATTGCATAATAACATCAATAATAATAAAAACTATGTAATTTAGATAAATTTAAGGGTTCGATTATCATCATTCGTATTTTGGGTGGTCTTCATACATGTCCTTAATTAATTTAGGTTTTATATGCAATTTACAAACTAATTAAGCATTAAAAATAAATTCAGCAACAAAAATGACGTTTTTGCCCCTCATACTCATCAAATTTTCAAAACAAAACCTTTCCCCCTCACGTTACTCTTCCCAGTTGCTGCAGCCATTTCCCACCTCCGATCACTGCCCAGCCGTCCCTGCCGTCTGCCGATTCGCCGCAGCCGGCGACTGGAAGTCGCCGGCGACTTCTCACCCCGCAACACACCCTAGACAACACCCTAACACTACCCGACCAAGCCTCTGTTGCAACAGCCATGACAGCGGCGTAACAGCCACCGGTGCGGTCAGCTCCGGCCGACTCACTCGAACCCACCACCACCACTGACCCACGAACACACCACACGCACCCACAACACCCGACTGCACCCACGCACGACTCAGACTCACACACACATGGCCAGCCGAGAAAACAGAGCTGAACCACTCCAAGCTCCGGCCGCCGCTCCTAGCGGCGGTTTCCGACTAACACACCGACACATACCACGCGCCAGCTCTGACTCAACCAGCGGCGGACGGCGGCAGCAAGAACCAGCAGAACAGTAACTAAGGTAGAGCACAGCTGCAAGAGGAAACGGCCATGTTTCGTAACTTCGAACCTATCCTTACGACTAGCAAGACAATAACTACCCTTCTTGACTTATTACCTTGCCGGAAAACTGAGGATAGACGGTGGAAAGAGGTGGTCAATGTGGCTGTGGGAAGAAGAAAACAAATGGAAGAAAATGGAAGAAGAGGAGCTTGGTTAATTGCTTTGGCTGCAACTTTCGTACAAGAAGGAATGAAGGAGCATGGCTTCCCTTATCTTTCATTTAATGCTTCTAGAATGTTATTGACTTAAGCCCCAACCTACCTACATGCCTATGTTTCAAGCTTTAAAATTCCATGCTATAATACTTAAGTCATGCAACTTATGCTGTGCATGTATATCATACATATATATATGCATACGTAATTGACTTAGAGTATGTACCTAATAATTAGCATAATACTTAGGTTATAATCATGTCTTATGAATTATATATTTTAATATTATATAATCTAATATCATATATATATAATATATATTACAAGTTCATATCATATAATTATATATATATATACATTAAGGTAATATATATTATATAGTTATATTTTAAAAAAAAAAATTTAGGTGCTACAACAATAAAGGAAAAAAATTGGAAAAGAATTATAGTTTCCCCTTTACATTGTTTACTTTATTATAAATACATAAAAAATGGATCTACACAATTACATAATTGATAAAAATAAGTGCCAAAAAAAAAAAAAAACAATTGTGTGGATGATAGTTAAGTGTTCGATAATGATGGTTCAAATGTAAAATGATGTAAAATGTGTAGAACACGATATGGTAAAATGTTAAAATAAAAGAAGTTTAAGGATGTCAATTCAAAAATTAGCAAAATGTTTCTCCACATTTAAATTACAATTAGGAGATTGCTTATCTGTTCACTATGGACAAATATGATAATAAATTTGTTCGTTGATGTTCATCCATATATAAGGGTGGAAATTGAAACGGAAATTTCTGATATCTGCTGAATTCGATCTGAAATTTTCCGATTTTGGAACGAATATTTTTAATCCGAAATTCGAAAATCCGAATTTCGATTTTTTCGAAAATTTTCGAATGGAAATCGAAATTAGTTTTGAAATTTTTGGAAATTCCGAAATTCGATCCGAAATATTTCCGAAATTCAATTTTCGGAAATTCTGATTTCCTATCAGATCCGAAATTCCGATTTATTTCCGAAATTCAATTTTCGAAAATTTCCAATTTCGGATGCGAAATTCCTACTGTCAATGATCCTAAGTATGATTTGTTAACTTTTACTACTAATAGGGCTGCATTTTTTTGTATTGTCTATCGTGTGTTTTATATGAATATTGTACATCAACAGAATAATTAATCTCACATGTCTTTGGTAGATATTATATTGATTTTAAATGCTTGGAATATCAGATTCGAGGTCGTATTATTTTTTAGGATATTAGAAAAAGCTAATATAGCTAATAGACCAACTAATTAGTTCCGAAAATTTCTGAATTTTTGAATTTTTTAATTTCTGAAAATTCCGAAAAAATTCCGAAATTTTTTTCTGATAATTTCCAAAAAATTTCGAAAATTTCCAAAATTTTTTTGGATGAAAATTGGAATTGGTTTTTCATTTTCGAAATTTTTTGGAATTTTTCCAAAACACCCTATTTTCGATTGGATCCGTCCGATTTCCACCCCTATCCATATATATAATAATTGATTTCAAATATAATTAAGAAAATTACTGTATATAGCTATGTGAAATCATAGATATATTGACATGTGGCCATTATAAATAGCTCATCATTTTGCATGAGTTTCACTACCCCTTTTTATTGTTTTATGTTCTACTTTTTTTTTTAAAATTATAATTATCAATATAATGTTATTTTGCAATGACAATAGTCCATACAAAAGCAATGAATGAAATGATTGTATTACATAAAGCTGTTAATGGATCAATTATAATGACCCAAATTATCATTATATTTGGGCCTCGGGCCTTGAAAATCTATTGCTGTACACGGTGAAGTTAAACATGTGGATGCGGTTGTATACGTACAAATGAATATCATTAGGAAATAAAAAAATAAAATTCAATGATCAATTTATATAAAGAAATATTTTATTATTATTATTTGAAACTAGTAATTTTTAATCTATTAAAAGACTTGCATTCTAAGTTCTATTTTCTAAAGGATATTCTAGTTTCTTGACGCACTGATTATAATGATTAAATATTACTTTAATTACTACTTCGAGAATAGTTTGATTTATAAATTAAATAGTTGTAAAATAGAGAAGCAAAATTTGCTCCCTTTTGGGTTAATTCCTTGATCATGATATATGTACATCCAACCTCAAATTTGTTTCACTATCCCAAAAATTAATTCTATGTAATGTAAGTCTGAAACCGAGGTTAAAAAAATTTGAATATTAATTGTAACAAGTAATAATAAACCAATTTAACATGATAATTATCCGTAACTATTTTAGAAATGTTAGTAATTAAATTTTTTGTTTTTGAGAAAAATAGTTACTTTATTTCTTAGAAATGATAGAAATGAAACTCAATTTTAGCCGCTTATAATATGAAAAATGGCCCGACTATCCACACCCCAGGCCCTTCTAAACACACCCCAAAATCTAAACACACCCCATTAAATTAAAAAACAACTCACACAATACTAAACACACCCCACAAGATTACCAAAATACCCTTATGAATTTAAAAAATTAAAAAACCAAAACCCTAATCTAAACACACCCACACAAACTCACACACCCCATCTTCCCAAATTTCCTTTAACATTTGCAAGAGGCCGTCGCCCCTTATTCGAACCCAAGACATATTTTTGAAGCTGAAATTGGAGTGTTTGTTCGACCATTAATCGAACAAGGTGTAGTAAGGTGAATTTCGTAGCTCAAACACTACAATGGAGCATCAAAGAGAAGAAGAAATGCCAAGTAAGTGACCTTATCAATTGGTAGATTGAAGTTGTATTTTTAGTGGGTTAAATGTGTGTAATGTAGTTTAAAACATAATATTAGTGTTTAGGATTCGTTTATTTGTGGAGAATACATGAAATCCGTCCGGTTGTAGCATGAATTTGAGGTTCTGGGTCGGGCAATGTTCGACCGTCGTCGGTCGAACGGTCTTCAGGGTGTTCGACCCTAGTAGTTCGAATATGGAGGGGTTGTTCGACCACCATTGGTCGAATGTAACGAATGATGTTCGGCTCCTATAGGTCGAACATGCCTAATATGTTCGGCTCCTATAGTTCGAACATTCTAAACTTGTTCGGTGTGTTCCGGTCGAACATCTGTGGATGTGTTTGGTTGATTGTGGTCGAACATAGTCGGTTTGGTCGGTTTGTAATTGGTAGATGTTATGTTGCAACATTCTAGTCCATTTATTTAGAGATAGGTGTATTTTTCGGTGATTGACGTATATTGAGAGTAGAAATTGCATTTGGGTTAATTGATTGCATTGTTGCTCGGCTGCTCGTAGTGTATTATTAGGCTAGGTCTGATGAATGGTTGGCGTACATGTAATGTATATGAATTTGAGGAGATATGTATACGTTAATTGATCTTAATTGTTGATTAATATTGCAGGTGGCCCAATTCTTTATACGAGGAGGAGGACACGACCTACGGCCTCGAACAGAAGGCGTCGGGTGGAAGAGGCCACCACGATCGATCCACCGATGCCTTCTACATCTGCTCTTCCTCTGATCGAATACGAAGCACCGGCAGAGGAAGCAGAAAGTGACGATGCTCCTGATGAGGAAGCGGTGCCTGAGGAAGCCGAAGGAGAGGCCGATGATGATGATATCTTGAGAGGCCCTTGCCCTGGTGGATCGATCGATCCACAACTGATTCCGAGCTTCAAATCGCACATTGCCTATGCCATCTGGAACGGTGAGGAACGGCCTATCCTGAAGTGTTGGTGCCATACCACAAAGATGGAGACGTGGCAATTCGAGGTACTGAATCCGACTTGGGAGCAGTTGCTACAGCGCAGTCCCATCTCAGATTTGAGGTGGGTGTCTTATAAGACGCTCAATAAAAACCTCATATGTGCATTCGTCGAGCGTGGAAACCGGAGACCAACACATTTCACATGCCCTGGGGTGAGATAACTATCACCCTGGATGATGTAGTATGTTTGACTGGTTTGCCGGTTAGTGGCCGATCCGTCATGATTCCGGATAGTCGATCCAGGCCGGAGCCCGTGTCCGATCTCCTTAGTCGGTTGTTGGGCGTTTCGGTGAAGGCTGCAAAGGAGGGACTCGAAGGCCTTCGAGCAGGATCGATCAAAATGGAGTGGCTTCGAAGGCAATTTGAAGCTGATACGAGTTCTCAGAACCAGTTGGTGTTGGAGCGTGCTGCCTGTGCATACCAGCTTTTTGTGTTGGGGTGTACACTGTTCGCGGACAAGACCGGCACCAGGGCATCGTCCAAGATCATTCGCCTATTGGAGCACTTGAACCGGGTCCATGAATACGCTTGGGGCACAGCGGCTTTGGCCTTCTTGTACCGACAGTTGGGGTTGGCCTCTCGAGTTGGTGTTCGGCAGATGTGTGGATATCTGACATTACTCGAGGTATGTGCATAACATTCATTTGAGAGAGATTACCTGCTCTAAATGTACTTTGTTTTATTTTTCTAACCGTTGCGTTTTCAATTTTCTCAGGCTTGGATATACGAATATTTCCCTGCATTTCGACCAACATATAATGTTGGTTTTCGAATGGGTGAGCCGCTTGCACGAAAATGGGTGCAACGCTCTCATGGCGGAGGAACACAGACCCGATTTCTTGCCATCAGGGAGAGTTTGGATACAATGTCTCCACACGACGTGAGTAAAACTTATCCAATTCTTTTCGACCTTATGTTATTTCATCTCTCATCACAGATGTGTCGTGTACTCCAAATGATTTTTTTGCAGGTGAACTGGAATTCGTACTCCGAGGTTCGTGACCATTATCCCCTGAACCCAATGACTTTCTACCAGGGATGCATTCGAGCCTTTGATATAGTGGAGCCGTATCATCCGGACCGTGTCTTGAGGCAGTTTGAATTTGTTCAGAGGATTCCGGATGAGCCGTTGATTCCCATTATCGCCCGGAGGGGCAAACAGGGGGCCACATACAAGGTGACTTGGGATGCACTAGGTGCATACTTTAGAGTCTGGCAGAACCATGTTCTGTCAGCTGAAGCACTTGGGAGAAGTGCATACCCTGCCTGGGAGTGCTCCGAGGACTACCTGGACTGGTACTCTAGGGTTTCACATCCATTCATCCAAAATCCAGATGAACTTCAGGCTGGACACGTCCCTCAGAGCAGACACAGAGGCCCCCAACCGTGGGATATGATCACATCGGCACTTGGTCACCTCGAGCCCGTGTACCAGCAGTGACAAACTGACGAACAAGGCTTGGACGAGTCCATGGTAGTTCCAGCCCTAGTTGGTGCATATAGGGCCCTGAAGATTGACACCGAGGAGCCGGTCGAGTCGTCAAGATGAGCTTCCAGCAGCCGGCAGCGTAGGCCTTGGAGATCTTAGTCTACTCTCCTTGTGTTTGATTTCGAAGAATTCCTTTATGTATTTTCCATTTCGCATTCGGACAACTTTTGATGTAACTCTTGCACCTATCCCGACGTTGTAATTGATGTTTTCGATTAATTTAAACATGCTACCTTGTATTTTATGTGTCTTTGATATCTGGAATGGTTAACTGTCGAATTGGTAGTAGGTTGGGATCGTACGAACTCCGATTGTGGGAATCATAGGATGTTCGAACAACTATAGTCGAACAACTTGCATCAAGTTCGACTAATACTGGTCGACCAAGGAGGATATGTTCGGCTATAGGTCGCACAATACTCCAATGTTCGATTACATGTCGAACACATCTCAACAGTGCAAAATGAGCCTGTTCGACTCCCCCTGTCCGAACATAGTTCATAATGTTCGACCATAGGTCGAACATGTTGTACTTGTTAGACGCATGATCGAACACTTCTGAAATGTTCGGCTATAGGTCGAACGCTGACAAACATTTTCGGCCACAGTTCGAATCACAGACTCGTTTCCCCCTACGTTCGTTTACATGACCTGTGCAAATAAGTCGAATAATTCACATACTCACGAATCCAAATTAATTCACAGCGTTACGAACTCCGACAAATATTCATACTCATAGTAAATGTAATGAAATGAAAATTCATACAAACATTAACCCTTTCTAAAATCGTCCGAGTCATACACCCATACAAATCAATCATCGACGATCTGGATTGTGTCTTGCCCAACAGAAGAACTTTCACTACGACTGTCGGCCGCGTACTGCATGATGCGTCTCCTATACACCTCGGACCATCCACTTACACAAGGAAGACGATGTTCGAACCACCGGTTTATGATGGGCGGTAACGGCGATTCGTCGGCCAGTTTGACCTACAACAAGGCGAAGTCAGTGAGCATATAAATTTGGATGGGTATCATTCAATAAGACAAACACGTGCATACCAGAATGTAATGGTTTCCGTGAACGAACGCCATGTAAACAAGCCTAGGCTTCGTGGGAACTTGAGCCCGCAAAGGGAGCACCGTAACGCACATCTGAGGGGAGAGATGGACGATGGCCATGTTATAGGCATTAACGGCCAGATAGGTCATTTCAAGGAAAGTCCACCAGTAATTCATGCTTGGCGTAGGTCGTTCGTAGCAACTCAAATTGGAGACCAACTTATCGTGACGATCCTTCATGCCATATATACTGGAATACAAACCTTGAAAGTCTTTGAGCTCCTGGATAAGATCGCTACGGACTTGGCCCCATGAATTCTCCCCCAACCCGAGTGCGTGGGCAATCGATCGAAAACCGCAGTGGCCGTCTCCCAATGGATTTTTGATACTTAAAACATGCGGTTGCAATAGAGCAGGTAGCAAGCCTACAAACACCTCATCCCCTGCCTTCCGAACTGATCGTCGCTTGATCGGCATCATCTTGCGCTTAAGTGTGGTAAAGATAGGAGTGGACTTGGCCGCCGTTTGTATGGGGGTTGTTTGATCCTCCTCGAACGAACAACTATCGTGGAATGATTGCACATACTCAAACTTGCTTGGGTTGCGTTTGGTAGATGTATCATTTTTCGTCTTCGCTTTGCTAGGCCTACCACGGGTACGTGTGGTGGCTACCGACTCCTGCAACTGAGAGGTCGAAGGTATAGATATCTCACGCAACCGCTTCAGCAACAATAGTTTCTGAGCCTCCGAAGCCGATCCGAACATGTTGTTAATATCCCCGACTGTTTCTTCCCAACGGTTTCCAACATCCACATTGATGGTACCCTCATCCACAACTGGTTTGCAGTCCAACTTCCTCCAAAATGGGTGGATCATCTCAAGCTGGATAACTTGACCATCTCGTTCCAGCTCGGCCAGCTCGTGCGCACAAGGCAACCCACACGTCTGCCTCAAAACACATCCACAAAGCAGAGGATCAACACCACAGGTGCCAACACCGCTCATCTCCTCGAAAATCTTACTCAGGGCCTGATGGGAGACTAAACCTCGAATAAGCTTGAACAAAGGAATCGCGAACCGGTGAGGTGTGACATTCAAACTTTGTTCGAACGAGGCCAAAATGTGGGTATGCGACGTGATGAGGAGATGGTGTATTCGTTCCCACGATGTCTCGAAATTTGATTGAGAGGATGCCAACTGCTTTTTCAACTTGGCATGTGCACTCTCGGCCCTACAAGTCAAGAAGGTATGTCAGTAGTGGCAGGTAACACCCTATTTCCAACGGAAATAATGCTGACATAATTTACAAAAAAACAATGTTACCTGTTGCTCGTAGTGTTGTCGAAGTGCATGACATTGTTAGTCCAGCACGAGACGAATCTCTCCTTATATGGCGCGATCCAGTTTTTAAGGGCATAAGCCACAGCCCTAGGATGATCACGGTAGTCATCCTCTAACCTCCTAAGCAATTCATTGAACCTCGGTTCATCCTCAGCAAAAATCAGCATATTCCATGCATGATTGAATTGTTCCCATTTCTCCGCTCGTCTAAACAATTTCTTGCAGTTGCTCAAGATGTTCTTATTGATATGCCACCGGCACAGCAAGTGTGTACAGTTGGGAAATGTAACACTGATGGCATTCATCAAGGCCAACTCGCAGTCAGTTACAATCACCGAAGGAAGCTGGTTGTCGGACATTAACCCTTTCAAGGTGGTCAGAGCCCACCTATAATTGTCTTCAAGCTCTTGGGACATGTACACGCAGGCAACAGAAAAAGTGATGTTGGTTTAGGTCACACCAACCACCTCCAAAAGTGGCATCCGGTACCTATTAGTCTTATAGGTACAATCCATTAGGAGCACGCTCGGAAATGCACGTAACAGATCAACAGATCTCGGATGGGCATAAAACAGATCTGTGACTCGATCTGTTTGCTCATCTCTCCGGTCCAAGAAGTAGTAGCTCTCCAACTTCAACTTTCCCAACAAAAATTGCATTTGGGTTCGGCCTCCATGCTCGACCACTCTATGCTTTTGCCGAGCATTGTAAATAGTATTCAGGGTGGACTCATTGTCGGGAAAAGAAAGTTTAACAGTGCTCAAAATATCCTTCGGCTTCGTGTTATTCAAAGACAGGTCCCGCACTAGCCGATCTTCATCAGTCCTTAGTCGACCGGCGAAGGAATGTCCCACCAAATGCAGCCCCATTGGATGATTATGGGACCCACATACAACCATTAATTCCCATTGTCCAGTCTCTTTCACCTCAACTCCTTTTAGCATGAAAGGACAATCACACTTTTTTGTTCCACTTCGTGTCCTTTAGCAGGCTTCTTTTCCGGGTCAGCAGAGGTACCTCCCACAACCTTTGCTTTCGGCGGACGATACTTACCACCACGCTCACATCCTAAAAATACCCGTGCTCGTCTTCCAGTGTCTCCACTATCAGATCATCTAACCAAAACAACCATGTTAAGACGATTCCCAACACTACTGGCCCAATTCACCATATCTTCCCGACTATCGAATAGCTCGTTTGTTCGAAAATCCTCCGAAAAATCTATTTGCTCATACATCGCGTCTTCAACGTTCACAACACTCAATCGCGATTCATTGGAGCCATATTCCTATAAACAATAGCATGTGTAAATACATGGATCCAAAAAAAAACCTAAATTCATTCAACTATGTAAAACATATGCAATATGTTCGACTATTAATATACGAAAACATAGCATATGTTCGAACAGAACCAGCCGAACACATTGCACAACGTTCGACCGGTCCTGGTCGAACATCCTTCAAAAGTTCGACTCATATTGATCGAACATGTCATGTATGTTCGGCCAATACAGGTCGAACACACTGTAAAATGTTCGGCCTGTATTGGCCGATCGGGAACTGCGCGATTTTTTTTTTCCGAACAATACTGAAAAATCAATCGATTAAACTGTGTAACATCACTTACATTGTGCATTTCATGTGCTCTATCTTCATCCATGATCTTTTTTCAACAAATGTAGTAGGGTTTTTGGTGGAGTTTTTGCACTTTCTTAGTTTAGATTTGTGAGGAAGAAGAAGAGGGAAGTGGGATGTGTGTAATCTTAACCTAGATAGTGGGGTGTGTTTAGCAATTGGTTGGAGTTGGTGTATTTAGATAATTAGTTGATTGTGTTTTTTTTTTTTTTATGTTAAGGACATTTTGGACATTTCATCTTATATTTATTTTTCCTTTTTTTTGTGGGGTGTATTTAGAAGGGCTTGGGGTGTGGATAGCCGGGCCCTATGAAAAATTCTCTCTTAACCACAATTTCAAATTCATTCTATTTGTTATGAGAAGTCTTTACATTTAATATCTTTATTCTTTTTATCAGTATCACCTATATCAGCCCACACCGTTAAAATATAGGCCTTTTTATCGTATGTCATATCAATAGAATAAGATATATAGTTCAAACTACTATTCCACAAATCTTAAACAAATTGATAATATATTTTAGATTTTCAAATATTATGAGTTTTATACATATATATGTTCATCTTTTTATCTTCTGAACTTGAAAAAGATATTATTTTATTTCGTTAATACAATTAATAATTATGTATATCAACCTGGGTCACGACTTCAATATTTCCATTTAAAATTAAACCATTACTTCAATATATTTGATTTGGCTACTTTCACACGAAAATGAGAAGAAGATACAAATTTGATCACTCATACAACGTAGACACGTGTCCAAAACTTTTCAAATATATTTGTTATCAACTTATCATATATGTAAGGTGGACAAGGCTGGGCCCCAGCCCTGATTTTTTCACCTGAAAGGTTTATCATATTCGTGGTCATCATAAACATATTAATATATGATATTAATATATGACTGCAGCAAATGTGTTTAATATTTAATATATTTATTAATTTTATTTTTTATAATATTAAATGATGAAATTATTATACATTATCATGATGGACTTATTTATAACATTTTCAATATTAGTTGAGTACCATTTGAAAGTACATGAATCTAATTTTTTTTAAAAAAAAAAAACTTGAAATTATAGAGATCCAAATTTCCTTTTCCAGCTTACTTATTATATTGCCTTTAACGTTGTATGTTATTCATACAATTGAGCCCCAAATCTTTGTGTTATTCAATGCTGTTATTTTCAGTGATGACAATGAAACGTTGGAAAAAAGTTAAAAAAACCAAGCAACTTGTATTATCCATGTTTAAAAACAATCTATATATTCTTTGATTACATTCGTGTTACTAGCATATTGTTAAACACAATCTGATAGAAACAAAGACAAATCCACTCTTTATATAAATATATATATAACAATGACTTTGAAAGTAATTACAATTTTTAACTTCTTTCGCTTGAATTATCTTTCCGGTATATGTTCTAAGTGCACTGTTATTTTGGTAGAAATTAAATACATGTTTTGAGACTTCACTTGATTTTATTTTTTCTAGTGGAGCAAAATGGACCAAACAAGTTATGTGGAACTAAAACTGAAATTTTCTCTTATTATTTAATAGTAGGGGAAAATGTTTTTTTAATCATTTAATATTATCTCATTTGATTTTTCATCTTTTATCAACCCTTTTATATTTTAGTCCTACATATTAAAGAAATGCCATTTTTTAGTCTTTTAACCTATTGTAGCAAGTGATGTCACACATTTTTAGTCTTTTTTAATTACTAATATCAATTTTGGTATGTTAGATCCATAAAATTATAAATTCCTTTATTTTATACCCAAATATAAAAGAATTTACAAATTTCTTCATCTAACATATCAAAATTGATATTAGTAATTAAAAAGGTTATTTTTCATCCTGATACATGAGTTAGAGTTTTGTGACTATGAGAAATAAAACATTTTAGCATGAAAATTGATATTAATTAAGCAACCACCGAATTAATTCTTTTTCATGTAGGGAAACGGATAATACTTAATTTTTTTTTTTTGTGTTCTCTCAATTAATTCTTTCTAGGTGTTAAGATTAAATTTGTAAATAAAAAAAAAAAACTACATGTTATAGAAGGTTAAAATATTAAAAGATGAAAATGATGACTAAAAGTCAAAAGATGATAGATATAATAGTATTTCTTAAATGAGTAAATATTAAAAGATGAAAGATATAAATGATGAAAAATTTAATAAGACAAATTTAGATAACAATTTTTTTCCCTAAATAGTATTTTATAATATTATAGCAAATAATGTGATAGAATTCGTGAAAAACGATGACTGCTCAAGTTGTCTTTAAGTTGCGACATATATAAACCGTGAGGCAATAAGATTTACAATCCTCGATCAGCTAGACATTGATGTTTTGTTCTCCATGCATTTGGTCATTCTTTGAAGGTATAAATTCTAATCGGCTGTTTAATTAAGACTGCATCATTGTATATATTTTATGGGCCCATGCATGCCCATAATTTGAATAAATCCATGTTCTACATATCTCATTAATTTGTCTTTTCTATTGTTACATCTAAAAAAACCGTGACATCGACCAATTAATGAATATATAGAAGTTATACATTCACAGTATTTTGGAAGTTTCCATATATATCTCATTGAAACGAAATATTACAATTTTAGGACTCTACTTTTAGTCATTCATCAAATTGGGCATTATATTTTAGGGTAGAAAATTTGAGACATTATCTTTTTAATTTAAACAATTTTAGGATAATTAGGTCGAAATTCAACATCTAGTCTAATTATATCACATGTGCAGTGCATGTGCTTCTTAAAATTTGGGTTTGTCGAAAATTAAAATTGATTCTCGCTTAGATCGAGCTTGAATCGATTCGAATTCTCTAAATTGATTTTGTGCTTTGTTATGACATGAGATGAGTGTTTTGATATATAAAACATATATTTTGCTTTGTTATGACATGAGATGAGTATTTTGATGTATAAAACATATATTTTGGATTAGTTTTGAGAAATACCAAAATTTGGGTGAGTTTGAGGGTGGTTATAGCGAATTCCAGTGAGTGAGTGAGGTGATGACCATTCCGACGGAGCTTCCTCAAAACTTAACCATATATTTTATACGTCAAAACACTCCTTTTTTTAAGCCCTAGCCAAGTCCCAAATGAATTCATTAAAATCAATTCGACTCAAGCTTGATTTGAGCAATAATCGATTTAAATTTTCGAAAAATCCTGATTTGAAGAGACACATACATTGCACATGCGATTTAAACACGAATTTTGGAATTTCGAGCCAATTATTCTAAAACTGTCCAAATTAAAAAGACAGTGTTCCAATGTTTGGTACGAAAAGATAGTATCCTTTAACGATGATGAATGACCAAAAATAGTATCCTATATTTACAATTTTCACAATTGAAGCCGGCCGCAATTAGAAGATACTCCACTAGTATGCTAGCTGGAATTAAAATTTGTGTAATACATTAGCGTCATAGTGTGTAACTATATATATATATATATATATATATATATATATATATATATATATATATATATATATATATATATATATTAAAATCATGTTATATAGTAAGGAAATTAGAGATTTTTTTTTTGTATATATATAGTATTCGTATTGAAATCAGGACATGAAATGCACTTGAGTTTGGAAAACTTTGGCAAGATAGGAAACAAAGCACCCGTTTTTGATGATTTTGATTATCAAATTATATATCTTATGAAGTTTGTGTATATAGAAACAGTTTTTGAATGGTTACCAGTTCAATCCATTTATTTAAAATAATGTTTTAATCTCCTAATCAGCTATTCCAGTAGCACTATATAATCTTAAAAAAAAGCTCATCGTCAATGTGACCATGCTATATGATTTTTTTATTCTTTTTCTCTCTTTTAATGATTAAAATATCCGAGTTTCATTTTGATTAATTTTGTGAGAAGACTATAATCTCTGATAGTGTTTGTGTGCATTAGTGCATGGATCATAATTTTTTATTGGTTGTGTTTGGGTTGGGTCGGGTCCGGCTCAGATCCACGCCCAATTTTTATTTTTTATTTTTTAAAATAACCTTTATTTTATATTTAAATAAATAATTTAGACTTTTCAATTTGTTATTTACACAGATTTATGTTTTATTTTTTATTTTTAATGAAAATATGTTATTAACCGTTGTCGAAAACACTAACCATAAAGTTGGCACGTCATTATGATACATCATCATAGTTCTGACACGTCATCGTACTCAAACCACTAGACCACTAGTGCTTTATGTTTATATATTCTACATGCATTTCTTTTATTGACTAATTATATATATATATATAATTAATAACTAATTAATATATAATTGGAAGATTAATGCCTAATTAATATGTTTAATAATATTTAATCTAATTTCATCTTAAGACAATTATAAAATATACTAGTGAATAGTTTTAATATATTTTATAAAAATACTATATTTTTTAAAATTATGAGTTTGTTCATATATATAAGATAATATTAATGCAAATAATAAAAAAATAACATCATAAAATAATTGAACTATTTAGTTCAAATTAAAACTAAACTCATTTTATCTTTATTTTCTAAAATAATAATATATAATTTTTATATTATTATGTAATATAATTTTTTGTATTTTTCAAATAAACAAATGTATATTTTTTATTGTTGTAAAATAATTTATGGTTTAAATTAAAACCAAACTCATTTTATTTTTATTTTCTAAAATAATAATAATATATAATTTTTGTATTATTATGTAATACAATTTTTTGTATTTTTCAAATTATATATATATATATATATATAGTTATAAAATAATTTATGTTCAATTAGTTAATTTAAGTTTTTTTTTATAATAATTTTTTTCTTAAATTAAATAATTTTAAAAATCTAAATTTTTACAACGGTTACATAAAAACCGTTGTCATTGTGCAAAAAAATCCCTACAACGACAACGGTATAAAAATCGTTGACCCAACCGTTGTCGTTGTGTGAAAAAATCCGCACAACGACAACGATACAAAAAACTATTGTACAAAATACCGTTGTCGTTGTGCGAAAAAATCCGTACAACGACAACGGTACAAAAAATCATTGTCGTTGTGTGAAAAAATCCGCACAACGACAATGATACAAAAAATCGTTGTCCCAACCATTGTCGTGCGAAAAAAATCTGTACAATGACAACAGTACAAAAAATCGTTGTCCCAACCGTTGTCGTTGTGTAAAAAAATACGCACAACGACAACGATACAAAAAATCGTTGTTCCAACCGTTGTCGTTGTGCACATTTTTTCGAACAACGACAACGGTAATCCGCAAAACCGTTGCCGTTATCATATACCACATCAGAAAGAGCTAAAACCGTTGTTAATCATGTGTTGTTGTTCTTCATATTTCTTGTAGTGTATGATGTGGCATTAAATGTAAATGAAATAATATAAAAAAGAAATTTCACGTGTAAAAAAAGGGTCATGTCAACATAAGTTGACTGAAATGTTCAGATTGGGGGTAGTGTAGCACACTCGCTGGAATTTGATTGGAAAATAAAAAATTTGGCAAAAAAAAAACTTAGATTTGACAATTTTGTCAGTTACAGGATTCAAAGTGAAAATCGAATTTTAACAGGATTAAAAAGGGACAGTGCCTCTGGAGCAGAAGTAAAAATGAATTTCTTCCTACATATATCAAAGGCAAAATCTTGGGTGAGACCGTCTCATAGATCCCATGTTGTGAGACGGGTCGGGTCGGGTCGGGTCGAATATAAGAAATTATGTAATACTTTTGAATGTATTATATAATATTTTTCTATATATTAGGTAATACTTTGTATTATAAGATGAGTTTTGAGTTGAGTTGGACCATACGAAAAATATGTAATACTTTTATGTGTATCAAGTAATACTTTTATGTATATCAGGTAATACTTTTGTTTTGAGTTGAGTCAGACTATAAGAAAATATGTAATACTTTTATGTATATCGGGTAATACTTTTATGTGTATCAGGTAATACTTTTGTATTATAGTATATATGATCCGAATTGGGTCGGGTCGGGTTTTAAAAAACACGCTGATCCTAGGGCTTCCAGGTGCTCTTTTCTCCTCGTGCAGCATGTAATACTTTTGTGTATATTATGTAATATTTTTCTATATATCATGTAATACTTTTGTATTTTGCATATATACTAAATAATATAATACAAAGTATTACCTGAAATATAGAAAAATATTACCTAATATACACAAAAGTATTACATAATTGTTATGTTCGACCCGACCCGACCCGTCTCACGGAATGAGATTCGTGAGACGGTCTCACACAAGACCTACTCTATATCAAAACCTTTAAACAAAATTACTTAGATTTTTTCAATACAAGAAACATAATTAAAAGTTATGCAACCTTTATGTTTTATAAGTATAACCTTTATATTATATTAGTATAATCTTTCGGTACATATATCATAACCTTTAAGTAAAATTACTTAGACTTTTTTCAATATAAACAACATAAAAATTATGTAACCTTATGTTATACAAGTATTTATGTTATATGAGTATAATTTTTATTTATAGATTTCATTAACCTTTAAGTGATATTACTTAGATTTTTTTCAGTGTACATAATATAAAAGATTATACGAATAAAATATAAAGATTATGCGAATATAACTAAAATGTTAGGTTCGTAAATTTGGACGGAAATAATTAAATTGGGTGTGAAAACCAGGGTTTGAACGCAAATTTTAAAGCGCGTGGATACACATAAAACGTGTTTTCAGCCTTTCGAATCATATGACCCATACACTTGGTGCATAAAAATAATTGTGTAATCCTTTAATTCGTTCATCTTTTAGGTGAATTGGTAAGTTGTTGTGACTTATTTACACTTAGTCATAACATACCTCAGTACACGATTTTCCATAATATTCACCATATGTTTTATAATTACTATGTAATTTTATTCCCATCAGACAACGTGAAGATTACATCCACAGCAAAGCCGATAGTTTTGTATATCAATCCAATGTACGTCATAAATTCTAATATAATCATATCACTTTCAATTTCGATTATTCAAGATCGCGAACTTTATAGTTTAAATAGTATCTCCACCTATCTAAATATACAAATAGAGATAATTAGGGTTCGAGCCTGAATCATTCAAATTTTTTTTTTTTATCTTTTTCCCATTCCCCAACTCAGTTAAAAAAAAAAAAAAAAACATCTTTGATCATTCAGAAGAATCTGATAAAAAGTTTCTGGGAGATGATATAATTCATCCATCAATTAAGCAAACAAGAACGGTTTTAAAATTTTAAAAATGAAGCTTCTGTTTGTTTTTTTGTTTTTTTTTTTTTTTAAGTTCTTCAATGTATAGTGCAGAACCATTGTTAATTATAAACTAACAGTAAATATTTTGATTTAAGCGTCGCGTATTGATATTGGATGTATTTTGACACGCATTAGTAAACTATTAAATATATATTATCACAACCAAATGGTTTTGCTCAAATGCCTACCGTGGGCACTCTTAATATGCCCACCGATGACGTGTAATCATTCCATCCCCTTTTTATATGGAAAATAAAATTAATAAATGCTCTGGATTTTTGACATATCAACCGTGGGCACATAATGTGCCCACGATGGATAGGTTAGCAGGACTGCACAACCAAATTAAACTGCTTGTTTTATTCCCAATCACCGCAATAGTCACATATGGTGAAATAAGTTACTTTTTAGCAATTACTCAACACTCGTTATTTTCTAATCAAAATTGATTTTTTTTCGTCATCTGCACAACCTATATATAACTCATACTATCGAAATTTGGGTCCTATCACGACCATATTTTGTAATAGAATTAGGTTGTTCCACTTACACTAATTTATATTATCTAAACTCAGGTCGTTGTCTTCTATCTGGTATAAATAAAATTGAAGTATTTGGTTTTGATTAACTTGCAATACCTAAATTCTAGTCTACCGCCAAAAATATAATTGATCAAAATGACTGAAAAAATAGAAGTAAAGGAAGTATTAAAAAAACTGTTATAAAAGTTTGACTAAAAGAAGGGTTTCCATGTACAACTTTTTTCTGTGAGGGAATTTAATGATGATATATATTTCTCAATTAATTAGCAGTTATATCGGTTGTGAACATGATCATGTTATTTAATAGTGTTTGACCCAGACATATATATATAACCATTCAAAGACTATCCATATAGCCACTTTAAAAATAAGATTAGAATTTGATCATCTATCATAAAAAAATCACCATAGAATCCAACTATTACAAGAACTAAAATAACACTAGTGCAGAGTTATAAATATAAAATAAATCTATAAGTATAGACACAATAACTCTAAAATGGGAAAACACGCACTATGATTTATTGGAATGAACTAAAGCACACAGTTTACAAACTGATTCTACCTACACTTTCTTCCAAGAGCCATAGACATAGATTTTAGAGTAACATAGTATCCATGTCTTACAATTCCACCACCAAAAAACACAAAACCTAGTTCAAACACAATCATCACTCTCATATTTATTTCATCAGTATACACAACACAACATGTGTAATACTAACGATTTCATTTCCACCCACAATACGTACGGATAAAATAAAATAGGAGACGTAACATAAAATGTAAACAATATTGATCATGCCAAAGACCAAGTAACAGGCACAACACCAATTTCCACATCCAATCCCAGAGCTTTCCACACAGCATCAGAACCATCAACAATGTTGTTATTACAAGGTGGTTGTCCGGCGTGCTCCTCGTCACATCCGAACCTCGAGTCGCACTCATCCACCACCTTCGCGGTGGTGCTCCGCCCGTTCTTGGCCACGATGCTTATATACTGCCCACATCTTGACCCGCCCTTGTACCACCCGGTGGACAACGCCACCACTCTCTCGGTATTTTCATGGTACTTGTTGTCGCACTCTGATGGTCCTCCTCCATCTCCGCCCTCACTGAAGTCGTTCCACGTGAGCTTGGCCGGAGTAGAGGCAGAGATGGCGGGAGAGCATGTGTATTGTGGATATGATTTTCCGTGGCAGTTTAGGGTGCCTGATGGACGGCATTGGCCTCCTCCTCCACCTCCGCCGCCGCCGCCACCACCTCCGCCGCCGCCACCTCCTCCACCGCTGCAGATATGGCTTCCGACATCCGGGTCATCGGTGCAAATTCGGTTGATGCAAGTTAGTTGGCCAGCACAGTCGTTTAGGGTTTTGCATGGGCCATTGCAGGAAGATTGTGCATTGGCAAGGGAAGTGAGATGGGATGTTTGTGTTAGAACAATGGTGAAGAGAGAGAGGGAAAGTAGTATGGTACTTGCCATTTTTTATTGGCTGAAGTTATATTTTTTGCTAGGATGTGATAAATGAGAGAAGGGTTTGCATCTATATATAGTGAGATTTCGTTGGAAAAGGAGGACAAAAATAAAATAAATATTGATAGTAGTTAGAAAATGACTATGAATTTATTAATTTAATCTCAATTATATATGTTCAATTGGTTCTAAAATAAGAGTGGTACTGTTACTCATGTCAAAGAGTATGAATCGACTGATTTGTCCTTGATTGTTTAGGTTTATATATCAAGTGTTTTTCAATCGCCAAAATAAATATAAACTAATTAATGTGAAATTGTAATTTTAGCCAACACAAATTTTTATAGGTAAATGTATAGATAACTCGGAATGAATTTCATATTTTGGTGGAGAATTTGTAAAGATATGGCTTTGTGTATGTTCATTTCAATTATCTCATCATTATGGTTGTACACACTATAGGATTAGAATGATGTCATCATTTTGTTTACCTTTCATCATCTAATTAATTAAAAATTTGTTTACCACAATGTCCGTTGTAACAAACATGAAAATTTGGATGACACATCCGTAAATTTTGACAAGAAAATAAAAAATCATTCGATTTGCAAAGTAATGTTGAATGCATAATTTATTTTACTAAATTCAAAAGCTCCATCATATTAAAATTACAATTTCTTAAAAGTCCTTATTTTTATTTTGCGCTAACCTTTTGTTCTTTTCCCAAAACACATTTCGAAATAATAAAACATTTGTGATGAATACTAAGCATGCATATTGAAGCTGGAAGAAGGAAAGCAAAATATTACTAAGTAAGGATAAAAACGTAAGTCACTTAAAGAGTCGCATTTTGCAAATGCGATTTCAGACAGTTTTTCAGTTACGCTGCAAACTGGTATGAGGAGTTAGCTATGCGGATAGATGAATTTGCAGGGCGTTTTTCTTAATGGTTACTTAACCGATTTTCAAGCGGTTTGTTTCTATAGATTATATATATCATGTAGTTCATTTTTTTAGAAGGATCATGAATGTAATTTCTACTGCACAAGTGAGAGAATAGCTTAGAAAGAGAGTTACAGTCTAGAGTTTGAGTACTGAGTGATTCTTGTAATTTCTTTCTTGATTTTCTCTCATAAATAAAATCTCTCCCTCCCCGATTCTCCCGTGGATGTAGGCTGAAAAGCTGAACCACGTAATCCTTGTGTTTTTGTTGGTTTTGATATTGGTTCATTCGAATTCTTGATTGCAAGTTCTACAAAGTGTTGTATGAAGTGAGTTGTGGATTGTGATTCTTGAAGTTTTGAGCTGTCAATTGGCGCCGTCTGTGGAAAACACAAGAAGGGGCCTTCAAGAATGGGATCTACACGTTTTGACATCAAGAAGTTCAATGGCATGGGTGATTTCGGACTATGGAGGATTAAGATGAAAGCTTTGTTGGTGCAGCAAGGATTGGCTCAGGCTTTGCAAAGTATCGAAGCTTTTCCTGAGGCAATGAATCTTGATCAGAAGGTTACACTGATGGAGAAGGCACATAGCACTATAATACTTAGTCTAGAAAACAAAGTTTTAAGAGAGGTGGTAAAACTAGATACAGCAAAGGCAGTTTGGGAAATATTGGAAAATCTCTATATGGTAAAATCTCTTGCAAATCGATTATATCTCAAGAAAAGACTATATGCTTTCAAGATCCAAGAAGAAAGATCTCTGATGGATCAGTTGGAGGAGTTCAACAAGTTACTAGATGATCTTGAAGATGTGGAAGTATCTCTGCAAGAAGAAGATAAAGCACTCATGTTACTTAGTGCATTGCCCAAAAGTTTTGAAAATTTCTATGACTCCATATTGTATGGCAGACAATTGTCAATTACTTTGGATGAAGTGGTTACAGCTCTAAAAACCAAGGAATTGTCAAAGGATTCTGAATCCAAACCTGCAGGAGGAGAAGGTCTAGTTACCAAGCATAAGCCACAAAAGAAATAGCCATTCAAGAAAGGTCCAAAACCATTCAATAAGAAGACACCTCCTCAAACTTAAGAGAATAACGATGATATTGAAGGACAAAGGTGCTTCCACTGTCACAAGCCTGATCACTTCAAGAAAGATTGCTTCGAGTATAAGAAGCTACAACAAGAAAAGGCAGCAAGTGGTGGAAAACAGGCAAATCAGACAGCTGAAGCCTCTAGTTCTGAAAATGGTTATGATTCTGTGGAAGTTCTTGCTATAACTACAGTTAATACACCTGAAGAATGGATATTGGATTCGGGATGTTCCTTTCATATGAGTCCAATGAAGTAATGGTTTCATGATTTAATTCTCAAAGATGAAGGAGCAATGTTGTTAGGAAACAACAAGTCTTGCAAGGTTCTTGGAATTGATTCCATCAGTTTACAAATGTATGATGGTGTGATAAGAGTATTGAAGAATGTAAGATTTGTCCCAGAACTTAAGAGAAATTTAATATCTTTGGGGATGCTTGATTCTCAAGGATATAAGTTGCAGGCTCAAGGTGGTATTATGGAAGTTGAGAAGGACTCCAAAGTAGTACTAACTGGTTACAAGAAGAATGAGTTGTATTACTTAGATGGTTGCATTGAAAAGGGTGAAGCTCATTCAGTTAAAGAGATAGATAAGACCCTATTATGGCATAGAAGACTTGGTCATATGAGTGAAAAAGGCCTGCAAGAACTCAACAAGCAATCAGTTTTTGGGAAGGATAAGATCTCAACTTTGGATTTATGTGAGCATTGCATACTTGGAAAATCAAAAAGGTCAAGTTTCCCAACTGGAGTTCACTCTACTTCTCACCCTTTGGAGTATATTCATTCAGACTTGTGGGGACCAGTCAAGACACTTACTTGAGGAGGAGGAAAGTATTTCATGTCCTTGATAGATGACTTTTCAAGAAAAGTGTGGGTGCTGATTCTTAAAACTAAAGATGAAGCATTCACAGGTTCAAGGAATGGCTAATTGAGGTGGAGAATGCTACTGGAAATAGACTCAAGTGTATTAGGACTGATAATGGTCTAGAATTCATCAATGATCAGTTCAATTCATACTGTAAGGAGAGGGGGATTTCAAGACATAAATTAGTGTCAAATACTCCTCAACAAAATGGTTTGGCTAAAAGAATGAACCAAACACTCTTGAATAAGGTGAGATGTATGTTACTCAGCTCAGGCTTGGCAAAGTGTTTCTGGGAAGAAGCTGTTACCACTGTAGCTTATCTTATTAACAGGAGCCCTTCCACAGCACTTGGTTTCAAAACATCTCAGGAGAAATGGACTGGAAATGTTGCAGATTACTCAAAGCTGAGAATTTTTGGGTGCTAAGCTTATGCACACATCAAGCAAGATAAATTGGAACCTAGAGCACTTAAGTGTGTATTCTTGGGATATCCAAAAGGGGTAAAAGGATACAAGCTCTGGTGCTATGAAAAATATCATATAAAATGTATCATTAGTAGGGATGTCATTTTTAATGAAGGTAAGATGCCCTTATATAAGGGTGATACCACTGAATTGATTGTGGTTTTAGATGAGAAATTGCAGCATGAGGTGGAGCTTTCAAAAGGAAATAAAAGAAAGCAGAAAATTGATGAAGATAAACCATCTTCAAGACATAAGGATAATCTAACTGAAGCTGATTCAAGTCATGATGATGATGATGCTGATCAAGAGCTGACAAATTATCAGCTAGCAAGGGACAGATCCAGGAGATAGGTAAGACCTCCTTCTAAGCTAGGATATGCTGATAATGTTTATTTTGCATGTCTTGCTGCAGAAGATATAGAGTGTCAAGAACCTAGCTGCTATAGTGAAGTGTTGGGATTTCAATGTTTAGATTTTGATGAGACAAACTAAATATGTAATAGGAAGTTTTGAGTACCCCATTTTTCACAATGTTTAAGTGAATAAATAGACTAGAATTGAGTCTTGTGTCAAGTGCTGAAAATGGAGGTTAAACAAGGATAAAGCTGCATCTAAGCTTTAAGGGAAGATATTGCTGTAAGAAGACAGGATACAATATCGCTGCAGGAAGGCAGGATACATCATAGTTGGAAGAAGGAAGATACAACAATGTTTTAATAAGACGAAACTTCTATATAACAAAGCAAGAAAGAACGGCGTGCAGTAACGCTGCAAGAAAAGGATACAGGAGTACTGCTAGAAAGAAGTTACAGCAGCACTGCCAGAAGATACTGCAAACAGGTTTGAGTTACTGCAGCACTGCAAAGAAGTATCAGCTGCACGAAGACCGAGGATACAGCGCAGAGCTTACAGTGCAGTTAAGTCATACAGCGCCAACAACAAAATGAAGTATCCTGCAAATCCTAGGAAGGATAAATGCAGTACAAGGAATGAAGTTTCAAGTAAGAATAATAGAGTCGTTCAAGAAAAAGTCAAAGTAGCAGACCGGAGCCAATAAGAAGATGTCACATGGACTGACGCGCCGCAGAAAGCTGTGAGCCGCAGCTGCCGCATTAAATGCTCCAAAAGAGAAAGTCAAGTCGCATTAATTGCGAACCATGCTTTGATCAGACTAGTTCAAATTCAAAAGAGAGATATCTCCTTCAACGGACATCTTCTCCTACAAGTATAAATAAAGGTTGAGGTGCAATGAAGCTGGTAACTGTTACTGAGACCTGAAAATCATTTGTGATATATTCAAGCTTAAAAGTTTCAAGCATTCAAGCCAACAATCAGTTTCAGTCACTCAACCTACCGAAGTGAGGTAAGTTCAAGCTGAAAGTTTCCCTACGGATTCAGAAGCTCAATTCGAAGCACAAGTTGAAGAAAAATCTTTTATCCTTTTAACCTTGTTGTTGTGTGCTTAGGTTGTTTTAGTGGTGTCAAGCAGTTGATATGAGAGATCATTGCTGTTTGTTTTTAGTTGTCTAGAGTTAGACAACTTCCCTGTGTGGGAGTGTGAAACCCTGTGTGGGTTAGCCTTTGAAGTTTGCAGTTGCTGTGTGTACGCTGGACTTCAGTAGGTGGTTAGCTTTGTAAAGTTGATAGATTGTTAGGAGAGTCCTGTAAATCAATCTTGCTTAACAAAGTTCCTGCTCGAGGAGCAGTAGAGTGGACGTAGAAGGATTACACTACCTTCGAACCACTATAAGCCATATGTGTTTAATTGCTTTATTTATTTGTGCGTTTATCTTCTGCATATTATCTGTCTCTGAGCATAAAACGTCTTGAAAAGAAGCATCTTTGAGAAAAACAGTCTTGTGTTTTAAAGTTAATTTCCGCTGCGTATAAACTCCAGGTTACAGCGTGCAACACTGTTTCCTAGCACCGCAAGCAGTAACCATCTAACGCTGCAAGCTCAAGTAACTTGCAGTATAGAACGGTTTGTTTAAAGATTTTGAAAAATCGACCAAGGTTCATTCACCCCCCCTCTAAACCTCGGACACCACTTGGGACCAACATGAAGCAATAAATTGTGATCAAAGCGATAAATGGAGCAAGGCTATTCAAGAGGAATTGAATTATTTGAATAAGAACTCTACTTGGATCATAGTAGACAAGCCACCAAATCACAAGCTTGTAGGTTGCAAGTGGATATTCAAGGAAAAAATTGAAGCTTTCAATAAAGACAAGATCAGATTTAAAGCAAGATTGGTAGCTAGAGGTTTCACTCAAAAGGAAGGTGTGGACTATACTGAAATCTTTTCTCCAGTGGTCAAGCATAGCTCTATAAGGATGTTGCTAGCAATGGTGGCTCAATACAACTTGGAACTTCATCAGATGGATGTGACTACAACATTTTTGCATGGAGAATTGCAGGAACAAATATATATAGTGATTCCAGAAGGATTGAAGGTTGAAAACCAGGAAAAGAAGGCTTGCTTGCTACAGAAATCCTTGTATGACCTCAAGCAAAGCCCTAGGCAGTGGTATCTCAGGTTTGATGATTTCATGAAAAGGATTGAGTTCACTAGAAGTAAGCATGATCAGTGTGTTTATATCAAGCATGAAAATGACACTACACACACTTACTTATTGTTTTATGTTGATGATATGTTAATTGCAAGTACTTTTATAGAAAGATTAAATACTGTAAAAGGCATGCTTAACACTAAATTTGAGATGAAGGACTTGGGAATTGCCAAGAGAATGTTAGGCATGAATATCAGCAAAGATAGAGTACAAGATGAAGTGTTTCTGGACTTGAGTAATTACCTCAGCAAGGTGTTTGTGAGATATCAGATGAATCAAAGCAAGAGCTGCATTGTACCCATTGGTCAACATGTGAAGTTGTCTAAAGATCAGTCACCAAGTTGTCAAGAAGAAGCAGATAAAATGAGAAGGATACCATACTCAAATGCTGTGGGTAGTATCATATATGCAATTGTGTGTTGTAGGCCAGATTTGGCATTTTGCATGAGTATAATTAGCAGGTATATGGCTGATCCAGGTCAAGCACATTAGGAAGCAACTAAAGGAGTTATGAGATATCTGAATGGGACAGTAGAGCATGGGTTAATGTTTAAAAAAGTAGCTGAAACAAGCACACCTCTAGTAGGATATGTTGATTCAGATTTTGCTTCCAATAGTGATACAAGAAAATCAGTTACAGGTTATGTTTTTACTTTGTTTGGCACGACTATTAGTTGGAAATGCACACAACATCCTGTGGTGGCCTTATCAACTACAGAGTCTGAATTTGTAGCTCTTACAGAAGCTATCAAAGAAGTTATGTGGATGCAAGGTATGCTTGATGAGTTAGGGTTTAAACAAGAAAAAGTTTAAGTGTTCTGTGACAATAGCAGTGCCATACACCTTTCTAAGCATCAGGGGTATCACGAGAGGACTAAACATATTGATGTCAGGATGTATTTCATTAGAGACATTGTTGACAAAATGATAGTTGAAGTGAAGAAGATACCAACAGAAGAGAATCCAGCTAATGCTCTGACCAAGGCCATTCCAACTATCAAATTCAAGCTATGTATGTCACTTATCAGTTTGGTTGGGAAGGCAGCGAAAAAATATTACTTGAAGTGATGATTTATGCATGCTTAAGGTGGAGATTGATGAATACTAAGCATGCATATTGAAGCTGGAAGAAGAAAAACAAAATATTTCTAAGTAAGGATAAAAACGTAAGTCACTTAAAGAGTCGCATTTTGCAAATGCGATTTCAGACAGTTTTTTAGTTAAGTTGCAAACTGGAATGAAGAGTTAGCTACGCGAATAGACGAATTTGCGGGACGTTTTTCTTAATGGTTACTTAACCGATTTTCAAGCGGTTTGTTTCTATAGAATATATATATATCATGTAGTTCATTTTCTTAGAAGGATCATGAATGTAATTTCTACTGCACAAGTGAGAGAATAGCTTAGAAAGAGAGTTACAGTCTAGAGTTTGAGTGTTGAGTGATTCTTGTAATTTCTTTCTTGATTTTCTCTCATAAATAAAATCTCTCCCTCCCCGATTCTCCCGTGGATGTAGGCTGAAAAGCTGAACCACGTAATCCTTGTGTTCTTGTTGGTTTTGATATTGGTTCATTCGAATTCTTGATTGCAAGTTCTACAAAGTGTTGTATGAAGTGAGTTGTGGATTGTGATTCTTGAAGTTTTGAGTTGTCAATTTGGTTTAAGAAGAGCAAATATGAGTAACTAATTTGGAAGGCGACAAAAAAAATTCAATTCCTAAATTATGATTTACTTTCAAACACAATCAACCTTTAGTTAAAATTACTCTTATTTTAAAATTATGGAGTGCTTGTATGAGAATCTTTATAAATCTAATAATGACAATAAATTGCTTGTAGAATACCATTATCATCAATTAATAGCTTGTATATGTGAACAACTAGGTGACAACAAAAGATACACGACGTCGTCGTGTATCAATACTCATCAAACAAAAAAACACGATTAATTAAAGGAGATGTTAACTTAAAAGTTATGTTTGGATTGAAGTTGGCCCATTTGAACTTGGATGAATCTAAGTTTGAACCAAGTATGCTTGCTTTAGATGTTCAACAATAGCTCAAACATGACAGAATATGCTACTTGCTACTACACTAAGTTTAAATAACTATGACTTAATGAATCAGAAAAATGTAAAGGTTGCAGAGACATTGTGTATGTAAGAACCTCAGAATCTTTAATTGGTACAAAAATCCAGCCACTTTGCAATAATAATGGATGATAATGACAAAATCGTCTGAGGAACAAACAAGAAAAGAAAAAATTAGCTAAGCTAGAAGCCTAAAACATACAAAGAACACATAACACACATAATAATCGTCTTGAAAAAAAAACAAAGAACAAAAAAATAAAAAAAAGGATTTTACAAAATCAAAATTCACAAGAGAAAACCTGGGACGATAATCACCAAGCTTCAGATTTAGAAAAACACATATAGTACTTCAACCCAAAAAATATTTGATTATAGTTACCTAACTATAACTCAATTAGTATTGTAGCAAAAAAAAGGAAGTGTGTTAGAGCACTACAACCCAAAAAAAATTGAGTTATAGTTACCTAATTATAACCCACTATAACCCAATTAGCATTGTAGAAGAAATAAGGAGTGTGTTATGAATCATGATGGGACAGCTGGTTTACCATGGTGAACCAGAAAAAAAAAATAGCACGTGTAAGATACGGGATCCAAAATTAGCACGTGCAATGAATGCGCCACGTAGGTGCGTGAGGGTACTAGAACCCCATGTGCAATGCATTTCTTTTATTTATTTTTTTCCTAATATTATTAATTGTTTTTTTTATTATTATTAATTGCTTTGTTTTTTATAATTAATTTTTTTCTTAATTATTTTATAATTAATTAGTAGTAGAATTCCATATGCAATATTTTTTTTTTAATTTTATAAAATTAATTTAGATAGTAAACATTTTTAAATTAAAATAGAGCCGTTTATGATCATTGCCAAAATAGAGCCGTTTATGATCATTGTCAAAATAGAGTCGTTTATAACTGTTAATAAACGGTTCTATTTTTTTTTTTTAAATATACCAAGTTAATTTTCATTTATTCATATTACAATATTATTTTTTTATCTATAATTATCCAAATTTTTTGTTGGTTCTATATTTTTCATTATCTTTTGAATCCACTTCTCCCAATGATCGAAAATAATCGAGATTTCTTTAAAAATTTTGATTCTTCGCAATTTTCTTTACCTATAGAAAATCCACCAAAATCAAATTTACCTAATTATTAACAAGATTCTGAAATACCATCTTCCGTGCAAAAAACACAACTATCACAATACTCAATTTCAATTGATTTGGAAAGTTCTGAAAAAGAATTTTTATCGTCATTGAAGGTAGACATCCGATGAAATGGAGGGTTGAGGAAGACGAGTTGCTAGCATACTCATTCGTCATGGTAAGTGAAAATCCTATAATCGGCAATGATCAAAAAAATGATGTTTTTTGGAGAAGAATTACAGTATACTAGAATGTTAATCGCAAGGCCAGTATGTCAGAAAGAATTTACTCTTCGATGAAATCACACTGATATAACACTGTTCAGAAGAAGGTAAATCATTTCAATACTTGCTACGACATCATTCAAAGTTTTTATAGAAGCGGGCATATCGATGAAGATTTACTGAGTGGCCTATGCCAAATATCGTTTTGAAAATAAAAATGTTGCTTTTAATTTTGAGCACGTATGGAGAATTACAAAAGGTCAGGCACTTTGTGCTCCACAATATGGTGTTCATCAAGAATCCTCGAAAAAGGCAAAAACATCGAATTCAGATACGAGCAACTCATCAACTCCATGAAGTAAACATTTATAATTTGATTTAAACATTAATGAAATACGTCCAACCGGACAGAAGGCTGCTAAGAGAAAAGCTAGAGGCAAGGGTAAAGCAGCAACCCAAAATAATGATGAGGGTGTTCAAAAAGTTATCGAACAATTTAAGCAATATTCGGTTCATAAGCAAAATATGGTCGAAGCAGTAAGAAAACAAACCATGCGGGCTAAAGAACAAAATATTCTCAAAGAACGTGAACTTAAGTTGATGGAGTTTCAAATTATATCAAAGGACACATTTACTATGACTCGAGAACAATTGATTATACATCAACAAATGTATGTTAGAATTAAATCAAAGTGACATTAAATCTTATGTCAAATGATTGTAGCTTGTAATTGTAATATTCACTCATTGTAATTGTAATTTTCAATTAATTGTCTTTAAATTCTTGTTCAATCTTATGTACTATTTTATTAAGTTCATGTAAATTTGAAGTATGACTTCTTTAAATTTATAATAATTGTTTACAACTATATATTTTTCCAAATGCAAAATAAATTGATTTTTTGATAATTCGTCCAAATATGACGAATAAAATTTATAAGATTTTTTTTTACATTATATTGAAAAAATCTAAATTTTAAAAAATTGATATTTATTTTATTCATATTATAAAATTATTTCAGATGATAAAAATTCTCAAATTAAATATTAGGTGGAGGAGAGAGAGTTAACTATAACTCATTTTTTAGATATGGTTGAAGAAGTAAAAAAATGTGAATTATAATTAATGGAATAATGATGTGAAGGATGGGTGGAGGAGAGAGAGTTAACTATAACTCATTTTTTTCTTCCCCATTATAAATGCTTATGAACATTGCGGGTGTTAATGGTAACCGAAAAATGCTATAATAATAACCGTTATAGTTTAGTAATTGTTAAAAAATAAAAAGTATAGAAGAATCACGATGGAGCTAAGGCCAATGATCTTTGAACCCCTTAAATTCCAAATTTTTTTAAAGGTAAAATGATATTTTGCTTAAAACACGTATACATCAAATCTTAGTCACAATCTCATTCATTTGCAATTATTTACTTAAAATTCTTTAACTATTTAGGATTTTTATTAATTCTTACATATCATTCCCCTGTCCCTACCTCCTTAAATTGTTTAATTACTTAGAATTTGTTTAAATTCTTACCGATTGAAATAAATATCTATCATTTAGAAATTTAGAGAAACATCTTGTTTGGTTAAATTTTGTTCAAATTATTGACATTTATTATGATGATGAATCAGCAGCCTAATTAGTAATGAGTAAGCAACTTATTCAACAAGTTAGGTTGTTAATTATGAAACTTGTTAAACACTTAGGGCTCGTTTATTTTGAGTGATGGGTTTGATAAGATTGATAAGATTTGTAGAATTGTACTGTTCATCAAAGACAAAAATAATATTAGTTGGGTGTTTGGTATGTATGTTTGTATTAGGTTTGAATTAAATTATGTGTTTGGTTTGAATGATTATAAGTTTGTTAAAGTAAGATTATTTATGAAAACTTGTTTGGTATATTGGTTAAGGATGATAAAAAAATTGTAATTACTAAACTACCCTTACATTTTCTTTTCTTTTTATATTTTATTTTTTCAATTATTTTCTTTTGTTTATTATTTTGTTTTCTTTAAATTTTAATTATTATTATATTTCACAACTAATCTATTATATATTAATATATAAGGTACATTAATTATATTTAGTTTAAAATGTTAAATAATATCATATAAAATATTTTAAAATATTATTAAAAATATTATTTTAAATAATAAAAATTTAGAAGATTAACTACACAGATCATACATATTATTAAAATTACATGCAATAATTCAAATTTGAGATATGTTTTTATTATGATAAAATAAACCTAAGCATACAATATTTTTCGTAGTAAACCGAATGATCGTGAAATAAAATTATTGATAAAATTAATTTTTAAAAAATGTTCGTAAAATAAAAACAAAGAAACAATATTTTCCTAATTGATAAAATAAAAGTTAAAAAATTACTAATAAAACCAAAACACAATTTATAAAAAAAAGTAATTCACAATTATGAGGATATAATGGTAATTTCAAAAAATTTACTATTTGTATTAATTTAACCCACCAAAAATGGTGGGTTTATAAAACCACCCGTAAACCCACCCAATCCCACATATAAACTTGGACTCAATAAATAAACCCACAAGTAAATCCGGGCCGAATAAACAAACCAATTTCCAAACCCATGAAGTAAACATGGGTTTAGGTTGGTTAAAAATCTTAAACCAACCTAAACCCATGAAGCAAACTAGGCCTTATAGATTAGGACTATAACCAAAAAACACATATTTGGTTGACCTTTCCATGAACTTGTGAGAGTTATATGGTCTCAAGTAAGGAAAACAACTGCAACCAAAAACTTTTATAAACTCATAATTTGGTTATTGCTTGAACAACTTTTGATATGGTGAGATGTTATTCAGTGTATGAGTGGGAAATCTATCAATAGTAAAAATAGTAGTAGTGAATGCATCACACCAGTATTTTAGAGGAAGAATATATATTGATGCTACAATGGAGTTTAATGAGTTGGAGTTTCCTTATCAGCTTTTGTTTCACACAAACAATACAAATGCATCAGGTAATCTTCCTAAATCAATTTTATTTGTCTTATTGGTCAAAAAGCTTATCTGCAGCAGAAAATTCATCTGAATCAAGTTCAAGTCCTCACAGCTCAAACTCTTCACCTACATCTGATCCAGATGATTTATCAAGATCAAGTTTAACTGATATGCAAAATGAACATAGAGATGTAAATGAAGAAGTCACTATTGCTGACTCATTACTGACTAGACTGCTGATTCATCATTGTCATAATAACATTTTGCAAGTTTGAGGTAACTACTATAATTTTGTTTAAATTTTATAATTTATTTTTTTATGTTAGATATGAGTTAAATATTTTAATTATGCTCAGTTGTTATAATGGTCAAAGCTTTCTAAAACCTATACATTTATAGTATTAATGATGGGTCTATCTAGAAATTGTAGGTATGTGTGAACTCCATAAATTTTTTTAAGGATTCCCAACTCTTCTAGGTTAGTTTTTTTAAAAATTTGGTTTTTGTATAGAATGGTGCAAACATATATGAACTTTTCCAATTGTATATGAATAGTTTATAGTGGACCTCTTGTTGAAATTTCTGACTTCATCAAATATATGGTTATATATATTAAAATCATCATTTAATATATATGTATATATGTCATTTATATGTGAATATATTGCAACTAGTTCATATACATGCATACTCACTGCCAAAGTGCTATGAGTAATATTATTTATTTTGTTATTTAGTCTATTTATCTTAATTAAATTGAAATTGGATTTTTTTGACTTAATGACATAGACCCATTTGAGTAAAGTAGATACAAAAGACAGCAAGGATGGGACGTTAAATTAAATAATGCGAATGTGATATCCGATCTCACCATTTTCATTATGTTTTGATAAAAATAAATATTCCCAACGTATCCAAGGTAAGTGGATGATAATAATAATAATAATAATTAGTATTTACATAAATCAACTCTCTAATCGTGTTCTCAAATCCGAACGTTTATCCAAGGTATGTGGATTATAATAATAATAATTATTATTATTTACATAAATCAACTCCGCCATCATGACACCCTGTATATATCATTTCAAGCCATAACTTATGACCATTAAATCTACTTGCAAATTATGACACTACAAGCATAAAAAGTTTAATGACACTATATTTTTTTTTTTTGGTGACATTTTTTTTCATTAAATAAGTATCGTTTTTGTCATGAAATTGTGATGCTTTTCTCATATGAGTCGTGAAATGAAAATGAAGACACTAAATTCTGTCACGAATTTTTGAAGATGCATACAGTACTCTATGTACAATTTATTGACGTTGTTGAAACGTCACAAATTTTATTGACTTTATTTTTAAATGTGTCATCATTTTTTGTGACACTTTTTTTAGGGTGAATCAACACCCCCAAAATATCATACATACCCCCAAGAAATGTAATTTTATATCTTTCATTTTTAGAAAATTGGGGTATGTATAACTTCCTTTTTTTTTTAATGTGCAACAAATTTTAGTGACATTTTAGATATTCAATGCTATATTTATGTGTGTATATATATTATAGATATTATATACAATGAATTTTAGACATTATATATATATATATATGATATCTAATTTTTCGTTAACAAAAAAGAAGTTAATTAAGTTTACACTAAGTGGTCATAATCAAAAATATATATTAACCAGAAAATTAGAAAATTTTCTTTGATAAAAGAGATTTTTGATGTTTCAATGTATGTGAGTTCATGTATTACTATCAATCCATCGAATAAAAAAAGATGTTAAAGATTTTGTAGCATGTGAATCAATATAAAATTCAAGCGTGTAATGGCAATCAAACGAATTATTAAATAATACGATAAATACTTTTACATGAATTAATATTTTAAATAATAATTTTCACTAAAATATATATTTTATTTATATAAGTAAATATCTCATGAGTAAGCAACTAAAGAAAAATACTAAAATATCCATCGTGGATAATCTTAATAAGTTCATCAATGATATGTAATGATTTCATTTTCTCGTTATATGAAAAATAAAAATAATAGATTTACTAGATATTTAACATATCAATCATGGACACATGTTAATTTGTCCACGGTGGGTAGGGTAGCATAGCTGAACAACTAGTACTTTATGAATATACAATTTATATGTTTCACTAAAATATATATTACAATCACACAAGTAATACCTAAAGTAAACAACTTATACCTTATGAATATATAACTAATATCTTTCAATAAAGCATATATTTTAGCTAAACAATTAATATCTTATAAATACACTACTAATACATTTCACTGAACAAGTAAAATTTAAACATATATTTCAATTGTACAAGTATTATCGTATGAGTAAGCAACTAATAACTTATTAGTATACAACTAATAACTTTTGGGATATACCTACTAATATCTTATAAATATACAACTAATATCAAATAATACCTTTGAGATTCAGTATATTCTGGAGTATATAAATTTTTGTCATTATTACAAGAACATATAATAAGTATATAGAAATCAACAAATCAAACAATTCAAAATAACTGTTAACAAAAAAAAAAAAAATCAATTACAGAGTACCAAAAGAATTCAAAAAATTTCTTTAAGAAACAAGTTGATAGTGAAATGAGAGAAAATTAAATAGTGATTGGATGGGAGACTAGAGAACAATGAAATGAGCAATATAAAACAATAAGAGAAAAATAGAGAGTATGAGAGAAATATAAAGAGAGAAAGGGGAGAGGGTATATAATGCAGTTTAATTCCAAATTGTTGATTGTTTTTCCTATTATTTGCATGATTGAAGTGACAATCAAAAATTGATGATATAACTTGAATGATTTAAGTGTAAATCTTTCTAGGAAATTGATGGAGTTTTATCATCAGCATTATATTGTTAATTATTGATTGTTTTTTCTATTACTAGTAGTATATTCATGTGATTTACGATTTATCATATAAGATATAATGTAGTAATACTATCTTAAACCTAAATATATAATTAATGAGAATTAGATATTTTATTTTTAATTTATGTCATTTTAAATAACATTATAATATACAAATGTATATATATATATATATATATATATATTAAACAACAAATTAAAAAATCTATATTTAAAAATTAGACAAAAATAATTAAATATACAATAAAATAACAATATAACACATGATATAAAATTAAATATATGATGTAACTCATGAAGTTTAGTTCTTCAATTGGCAGGACTAAATTCGAAAATATGTAATTAATATTAGATGGAAAATGAAAGCAAAAAATAATGAAAACTATAGGTCGAAAAAAAAAATTCTCTGAAATTTATTAAAAAAAAAAAAAAATTCACAAGTGAACTTACAACGACTCTCTATTTGCAACTCAAAAGTAGTCCAATTAATACTGGTGCAATTTTGACAATTAAAGTGAACATCATGAAATAGCAAACAAGTACTGAAACTGAAAGTCATAAGGTATCATCTCCCCGACGGCGGGTCCCACCTTGCCGCCGTGAAGCCCCCGGAAACAGCCAGCTATTGATTTCCGGAGAGCACCCAACGGCGGCGACTGGTGGTAAAGCCACTCCATTAAGGATCCCATGTCTTGTCCGAAATCATGCATGTTTCTTAGCAGAAGCTCAGGAATTGCTATTCGTTTTGTGGTTGTCACCATTATTGCAGCTTGGAGATATTCCACCTTTGATCTCTCCAGTTCAGCTGTCACACCCTCAGCTGTGTATATCCTTACCTATGATTAATATAAATGATTTAGAAAGTTGAAGAAATATTAAGAAAATTACTATCCAAGAGATGTGGATGAACTTACTGCTGGAGAAGAACGAGTGCCACAGGACAAGGCAAATATGATGTTTGGATCTGGTGTTTTAAGTCCGTAAAGTTGATGAATTATCATCTCTTTGGTGCTATGAATCTAAGCAGAAGATAATGGATCAATGATCTATGATTATGAAGGGAAAATTGCAAATTCAGAACATCGGCTTTTATGTTGATGGACACTATATATCGAACTTTTAAATTAGGACACAAACTCTTTAATTTTCGCTGAGTATAAAAATTGGCCCCAAGTCCCGGTTTTGGGGTTAATCAATACGTGAAATGCCTGTGATGCCTAATTTTCTGGGATTTTTTTATGAAGTGAAATGTTACAAATATATGAGAATTGCTAAAGATCCTTCAAAAGTATGACTTCTCAAACGAACATCTGAATGCGGGTGCAATCTTGAAAATTGGGTGTCACGCGCAACTCAAATGTTATTTGGCTTGAAATTAGGAATTTTAAACTAATTTTTCCTTCATTTGACAAAAAATATTGAAGAGTTATTGTACTAATTTGGAAGCCCATCTAGTTAGTGTCCTAAAGTTAGGACTCTAAAAGTTACTGTTTCGAATTTGCAATTTTTCCTATAATGGAATAATGAACGAGCAAAAGGTTAGATTATAGTTATTAAATGACATTCAAGGTATATATAAGATATATACCTGTTTATCTAGTGACGAATAAGATGGTTTTCGCAGAATAAAGCGTTTGATTGTTTGAGCATTCATCGAGTTTCCAGCAATATTAAGTGTTGCCTGAGAGATCAACACGAGTTTATAATTAAATGAAATCAACATTGTCTTGTTTCCTGTTGGTTAAAATTAATGAAATATGTTGTATAAGTAATCAATTCAATAAGTATGATTTTCATGTTTTCTCTTAATTCATTTACCTGATTGATCAGTGTTAGCATCTTCTCAGGGGTAAAGACAGAAGGAAGTCCATATTGAAGATATCCCTGAATCAACATCCAAAGATGATGATAAATTTATCTTTAATATCATGAATTTGAAAATACTATATATTTACAAATTTACAATCTAAACATTTTTTTTTCTCGAATTGTACCAAACAATTCACATGTTTTTCACTTTGCAATCTAAACTAATTTTGTGATCATTTTTACTAGGTCAAAATTTCGTTACATTTTTGCTCAATTTAAATTTGAATAGAATAGAAATCATAAATTGATTCGAGGTTTTGTTTGGCTGAGATGAGTATTTTGGCCTAATTTTAATGTATTTAGTTTTAAAAAAAAGTGGGAATCTCAAATTCGATTTTGACCGAGAAAGTAATCAGAAAAAACACTTAAGTTACAAAGTGAAAAACTTGTAGATTTTAGGTTGCAAAATACAAGAATGGCCCTATTTCATTTTTTGTTTATAACCTTTTCAAAAATTGTAGGAAAATAAAATAAAATGTACTGTACATGCATGATACAAGCGTTGTAAATGTTGATCCAAAAAGCTAGCTTTTGTTGATGATTCAAGAATCTCAACTCCACCTTCTGAAGACCATCCATCAAAATTCTGGATTCAAAAATAAATTACAAAAATGAATCATGATAGTTAAAAGATGATGAACAATTAAGTAGTTAATTAACTTTGTTACTCACTTCAATTTCTGAAATAAAGGAACAAAACCAGAATTTTGGAAGCAATTAAAATCCATAGAGCTCGATGTGAACCTAACCAAGTTCTTGTAAGGTCCAATATCCCTTCTTATAGATTCTTTCCAATCAAATATACCATAAGGATCTTGCTCACAATAATCATGTTCATTTTTCTGAAAAATGAAGCCTGATTTTGAGTTTGTTTCACCTCTGAATCTTAGCGAAAAGTTAGTCGTTGATCGAAGCAGCCTCATGAAAATGGAGATCAAACACTTGATTATGTTCTCAGACAACTTATTTGGAGTCTTTTCTTCTTCGTAGTTTCTCTGAAACGTCATATTGAATATTGTAGAATTTTGCAAGTCGAAAAAAAAAGAGTGCATTTTGAAGAAATTAATTAGTACCCAGTACCCCTAGTGTTTGATGCCTTTGTCTCGAGGGAGATAGATGTAATTTCACCACCCCGCTTCGTTTGGAAACCTTTTGATTCTCATTGAAGCTAAAATCGGTGAGTTGATAATCTCCTCTTATGGCCTTGGTGATGAAATGGAGGCCCTTAATCTCATTTGATTTGCCTTGTTTTTCGGGTTTTTCCTCTGCTTGAATCGCGTTGATCTGCCTTTCTAATCGGTTTATCTCCTTCTCCACCATTGCTAACTCAGTGAGTAGCTCTTTCATCTGTTCAAACTTGCAAACTATAACTCTAACATATACTAGATCATTTTGCAGCTAAGTATGTGATAATGAAATATGTGACAATGTACCATGATATAGCAAAGGTTATTAATGTAATTTCATATAATGAAGGCTTACTTTGGGAGGGAGAGAGCTGGGAATAGAGAGAGCAGAATCATGAAGTTGATGATCACCATACTTGTGCATCAATATTTCTTCATCCTTCTCCATTTTCTGAAGCATATGAAATTGTACTTTTATATTTAAAGTATGATTTATATAAAATGGTGATTTACTCTTCATTGGATAACCTTAGTAGTAATTTGATCAAAAAGAGTGTCTCGTTTGTGTAATACTATCAAAATGTATAAATTTTAACTATTATTTTAAATTGATTGTATTGACAGTGATGCATGAAGGAGACACGAGATTGTGGGATAGAGGATCGACTCAAAAAAGAGTGCATGAATATCAAACAAATTAAATGTTCGATTTAAGAATGTACGTCAACATATTTGGATATATATATATATATATATATATATATAAACTAGTAAATGTAACTTATTTACATATTATATTCATTGGGAAAATGAACTGAAAAATCACCTTGGGGGCTATAGCTGTTAGATCAAAATAATCCAAACACACTTTGGAGAGACACTGCAAACAACGAAAAAGACAAGAGTTAGTTATCAACTACAAAGATGTAGTTGTTATAATTGTGTGTGTTAAATGACCACCTTATTTACAAAATTAAATTTTCACAAAAAACAAGAGTAATATATATATATATATATATATGTATGTTAATACCTAAGAAGAAAGGGAAATATGAAGAAGAAGATGATGAGAGGGAGAGGTTTTAGAAGGGCTGGTTTTTAAATGTATTTATGGTAGTGGTGGGTCTTTAACGTAGCTTAGCAGTAAATAAATATATATATTTTTATTTTATTTTTTTCTTGGTGTTGATTATAGAGGATGATTAATTTCTTGTTTGAGAAGTGTTTTTAAAGGTCTTCGATTTGCAATTATGGTTAGTGTCAATAAATCAGTGCTAAAGCTACATTTATGGGTGACATTTTCCTCCACTAAATCTCACCACAATTAATAATATTATATTAAAAGAAAGAAGGTGGATGTAATGACATTGATCATGACACTTACTTTTGATTCACAATATACATATGTTATTATTTTATTGGTCTCGATTAATTTTTTTTAAATATAATTTAAATTGTTGATATTATTTAAAAAAATCAAAATTCATTAAAAAAATTCTCTACAAATAAAGTCTAATATTAATATATTATTTTTTGTTGATAATTAAATATATAATTTGTATCTTTATTAGTATGCATCTATTTGTAGTTTGATTTTTTTTTTCGATTTCGTATTTCAATTATTATAATTTCGATTTAGTTATTCTGTTGTATGTTATTTTATATACTAAAAAAAATTGAAAATGTCTCGTTAATAAAAAAATAGTTTATTGCTGAATTAATAAATATATCAAAAAAATAAATATACAAATGTTGCGGAATTATATATAAAAAATAATTTTGATTTCTATATTACGGAATTAATAAATATATCAAAAAAACTCATAAAATAATATACAATTATTAAATAATGAGAAAAAAATATTGGATTGGGTTGGATTGCTATCACTAATAAACTATGAAAATGTTGGAATTTGATTAAGTTATGGATTATATGGATGGAAAAGAAAAAATTAATATTTTATTATTGTATTGAGTTGAATGAGTGTAACTGATAAATAAAGAAAAGGAAAAAAAGCACCAATATTATGTGGAAAAAAAATGATGATATGTTAGTTGAATCAATTCTTTTTAATTCGAATAATCGTTCTAATAATGATGACTTCATCACATTCATGACACGTATGTATTAATAATATTAAATGACGTATTATTATGTAATGAATGCTGAATAATTCTGGGTGTTGTGGGGTGGGAAATTATGGTGTCTTCAAATATAATTTCAGAATTTATTTTATTTCACTGTTTTAATAGAAATGAATACTTGCGTGTTAATAACATATGAAAATCTATAATATTTATTTGAATGTGAAAAACAATGATGAGCTGGGTTGCTTGTATAATTGAAAAATGAATGGAGGATTTTTAAAAGGTTTTTTTGATTAAAGACTAAAATTCAACGACTTATGAGTTGGGCTCAATGTTAAGCTCTTGGACTATTATTTTCAACTTGGACAATTTTTGCAGTTAAGTATAATAATGATATGTAATAATTGCTGGAGAAGTTTATTGTTCGAGATTTTTAATTGGGGTGAGATTGTACCCACTCTAAATCTTAATGAAATATCTTTTTTGTTTTTTTTTTAAGGAAAGATATAAAAATATAATATTTGAAATATGTTTAGTATTTTTGGAGTATGTATAGCCCCACCTTCTAATTATTGTTATATTAACAGAAAACAAATATTTGATAAATGATCATATCCATAGTATTTTAGACAGATTTTCCCTTTTTAAGTCATAATAAAATACTTCAAATTTATATTTTTTAAATTAATTAACCGAGTCTTTGAGAGTGTATCTCATATGAATATCGTTTGCTTAGTTTTTTCTTTTTTAGCATATGATTGATAAACTCTACTTCACCATCTATGTTTCCATTTATCTTTTTATTAATTGGTCTGTGATTTCTTAGTTTTCTAATGTGTGAATTAATTAAAATGTCGCGACACCTACATTATAAATTTATAATAATATATATATATATATATAATTAATAGTGGATCTATCTTTTAAGTTTTAGACTAACAAAAGCTCTTTTATTTTCTAATTAATGATTTTTTTTTGGGTTGGGGGGGGGGTGGGTTATGTTGATTAATTAGCCGTTAGGTCATTAGTTTGGCATCTGATCCTAATTAGATCTACAAAGTAATTTATCATAATTTCAACTAGCTAGGTTGAGTAATAGTAAAGTTTTTAAGAATATAATTATTTTCATCTCAAGAAAAAAGTGAATTGTTTCAAAAGTTTTTCGGACAACATTGAGGATTTGAAGTGGCTAGTGGGGAAAGGAAAGAGGTATGCTTTAGTTTTTAATATCATATTGGTACGGTGGATTGGAAATATATATGAATGAATTAATCTAAGGATATAACAATGATGAGAAAAGAATGATATAAAAATATTTATTTCTTTAATTGATATCAGGAAAGAATATGAAATTAATGAAATAATTATTATGAATATATTTCATAATTAATAACTATAATAAAATACTAAATAATTTAGTTGATTAAATTATCGTCCACTATAATTTTATTTTAATATCCTTGTTTCATTTCACTTAAATTTAAATTATTTAGTATATTTAATAAATTAAAAAAATTTGAAAAATTAATCATTACACTAATATTAAGGTATATTATATTTAAATATTTTATTTTAAATTTTATTATTAATTTATTAATTTTGCATTGTTTACATATTGTTACAACAGTTAATTATATTATATTTATGATAATTTTTATTAGTTATTTTATATGATTTTATGTTATTAAAAAATATTTTATATTTTCTAAAAAATATTTTAATTAGTTATAATATAGTTATATATTTTATATAAACTATTATTTATCCTAATATTCGTTTATCTTATTTTAATATATTTAAAAAATTAGATAAATATTATACTAGACTACAATTATTTGTATTATTAATATTATACTCATATTATCTTTATTTTTTTATTTTTTTTACATTCATTTATTATTTTTATATTATTTATGTATTCAATTGTATTATTTATTTGATATTTTTATTTTTAATTTTATTTTAATTTATATGTTATATTTTTTTATAAATAATTTTATATTATTATACAATTTTATATAATAATTTTATTTTGGGAGTTAACTTGTAAAAGAAATAAAAATAATAATGATAGAATTGTCAAAATTAATAAATATATATCACTTCCATTTAGGCATGAATACATAATATTATGAGATGGGAAGGAATGACAATCTCATAGTTATCATGGTAATAACAATTCTTTGGGGAATAATGATTTACACATGAAGTATACCAATCAAAGCAATATGGACAAAGGTAAAAATGATAATTCAATTCTCACCTCATTCCATTATATCAATCATGCTGTAAAAGTTTTAGTAGTATTATCCGTATAAACCCCCTTTTCAAATAAATTATGTTAATTAATCTTGTTAAGGAAAAATTATAAGCATTACACAAAAATTCTTGTACACCAATTATATGGATCTATTCATACAACTAAATCAACCTGGATTTACGTACCTTTTTTTTTTATCTAAATGCGTTAATCTTTATATTATATTAGTATGATCTTTATATATAAATATCATAACATTTATGTAATTCTATAACTCCAAGAAAATAGATTTCAGCGTTTGGTATCAACACACCTTTTTGTGATATTACTCATATATTTATGTGATATAACTTAAACTTTTATCATACATTTATGTAAATCACCTATACATTTATATCAACATAAATGTTGAATGTCATAACATAAATGTATGAATGTTACAACATAAAAGGTATGACATTCATGTTTTTATATTATATTACATAGACATATAATACCTTTTACACATTTTAGTTGTCTAATCATATATTTTAATTATGTTAGTTATACATTTATATATTATATAAATGAATGACAATGTTGATATAAAAATATAAGTAATATGATCACATAAATTATGAGTAATATCACATTAAAGTATATATGTATAAATTGTGCTAAAATTTTGTTTTGTTTTTTAAGTTAAAATATTACATAAATATTAAAATATTTTTATATAAAAATTATATTAATATAATATAAATATCTATAATATAAAGGTAACATATGGAAAAAAAAAAATCATGTCAATCGGATTGCAATGTGCAGTAGAGTGATTAAGCATTAATATAATTAAAACTTGGAAAGAGAGAGGAAAGAAGAAAGGTGCACGTTAGTATTTATAGAAAGAGTGATATGTAATATTATCTATAGAAAACATGTATATGCTTTTCAAATATCTTATTTATAAACTATATTTTCCTTGGGAATTCAAGATTTATTAAATAACTTTTTAGATTTTTTTCACAATTTCTTATTTCATGTATATAATTCTCCTTTGTTAATGTTTAACTTATTAATATCTAATTATTTTAAACCCATGAATTTAGTATAGTTTATTTAAACAACAAATATCTTGACTTACTTTTACATTTTAACAGTAAAATGGATCATTCCTTTTCAGAATTTCTATAACTTACTTATTTATATAAGTATTTCATATTTCAATTCATATTAGTTCTATTTTAAAAAAATTAGTTGCAATTTATTTACACTATTTTCCAAATAAGTTTCAATTATACAAACAACTTAAACATAAATAAGTGTTGTCTGAAGTTTGCGCAATTTTGATTAGTGACTCCAAATTCATTTGTTATCACAATAAATAAATAAAAGTATCAAATTATAAAAGCAAAAATCAAATAGATAAATTTGAAAAACCAAACGAAAATAAAATAAAATGAGAACATTAATCTTATTGGATCAAAAAATTCAAAATTTCCATTTATTAAATTTATTTAAAAAATGTAAAAGGCATTAGACAAGGGTAGAGGGTGCGCCAACAATGAGCAACGCCGCCCATGCATGGAGTAGACTGTAGAGAGTAAAACCCTCAACGGTTCTCGAACTTATGAGCAGAATCTTCTCGAACACTCTCTCTCTCTCTCCCCCTCTCTCTGTCTTTCTCTCACATAAGCCCTAGCTTGTCCTTCTCACTCCCAAGTCCCACCAAACCCCTTGCAACAAATACATTTTCTTCTTCAGCTCCTTTCCTCTGCAAACGATCTTCATTTTCAGCAAATAATGGCTTCAGCAAATGCTATCTCCACTGCTGCGATCCTCCCATCTCTGTCTAAACAGGTACTTCACCTTCACGCAGTTTCCTCGATCTTCTGATTATGTTTGTTTATGCTGATTCCTGATTGTTTTTTTATTTTATTTTATTCTAGGGTGCGCTGAAGAGCAGGGGAGTGAATCAGTTGCAGCAGGGGCCGAAATCCGGGAACAAGCAGTCGAAGAATCGGTTTTCGGTGAGGGCTAATGCTAAGGAGATTGCTTTTGATCAGAAATCAAGGTCTGCGATGCAATCCGGCATCGATAAGCTCGCCGATGCCGTTGGTCTCACTCTCGGCCCCAGGGGTAAGTCTTGAAAAAAATGTTCATTGGTTGTATCGTTTTTGTTGAACTGCTACACTGTAGCTTAATTTCTATATCATTGATGGATAGTGTTTTTGGGTTTTGTCTTTTATGCTTTGACTATGTCTTGGCGAGGTGATGAGATGGGATGAGTAAAGGATCATGTGTTTGGTAACTTTGTGATTATTGTTGACCTTAATATGCTCAGTTCGTTACTTTGTTGGATGAGTAGAGGATTTAATGGAGGTGCAAGATACTGAATTTCCTTGTTTATGTTGTTGAGATTGAAGAAATTGTCTGTCTGCATTGTCATCTTGGGAAGTTTTGTAGAGAGTTTTTTTTAACAATATCCAGTCTTTCATGAGTGGTTATTGCTAGTCAATTGATGTTGTTTGTGATTTACATCATGTTCTGAGTTTTCCTAACATTAGTTTGGCATATGCATGAAAAGGGAAACAGTTTGGTGGAGGTGGTCATTGTAATCTGTAAAGCTGTAAAGCATGTCTAGACTTTCTCTATTGTTTAGTTGTTCGTTTCTCAAATACTATGCAGGAAGGAATGTTGTCTTGGATGAGTTTGGGTCCCCAAAGGTGGTCAATGATGGTGTGACGATCGCACGTGCCATAGAGTTGCCTGATGCTATGGAAAATGCTGGTGCTGCTTTGATTAGGGAGGTTGGTTCTTTGTTGGTCTTCTATTCTATTCCACATGTCATTTATTGCATTTTCCAGCATCATAACACCCACTTTTTATTTGGTTTTTTGACAAACATATCCTGATTTCATGAGTTATTATATTACTGAAGGTTGCTAGCAAGACAAATGATTCTGCTGGTGATGGAACCACTACTGCATCTGTTCTTGCACGTGAAATTATCAAACTTGGCCTTCTTAGTGTTACCTCTGGTGCCAATCCAGTTGCTGTGAAGAAGGGTATTGATAAAACTGTGCAGGGTTTGGTTGAAGAGCTTGAAAAGAAAGCTAGGCCCATTAAGGGCGGGGATGATATTAAAGGTATTGTATTTATTAGACCGACTGCAATTTGATATGGAAGAGTGATCTTTCATGTTGATTGATGTTAGCAGCAACAAAATGTAGTGATTGCGTTATGCTGAAAATCTTGTTTCTTGTAGCCATTGCCTCCATCTCTGCTGGGAATGATGAGACAATTGGGGCAATGATTGCTGATGCAGTTGACAAAGTTGGACCTGATGGTGTCTTATCCATCGAGTCATCATCTTCCTTTGAGACCACTGTTGATGTTGAAGAAGGAATGGAGGTATGAGTTGTTAGGAAAATTTTATCTTATTTTGTTTTGTGTGCTTCACTTAATCTGCCTAAAACTGCTTTAGTGGTTAATGTCAAAGATGTGCTTATGTTATTATTCTTTGCTTGCAGATTGATAGAGGATATATCTCTCCACAATTCGTCACCAACCCTGAGAAGATGATCGTTGAATTTGAGAATGCGAGAGTATTGGTTACAGACCAGAAGATCTCTGCAATCAAGGATATCATTCCATTGCTAGAGAAAACCACTCAATTAAGAGCACCTTTGCTCATTATAGCTGAAGATGTCACTGGAGAAGCTTTGGCTACTCTTGTTGTGAACAAGCTTCGCGGTGTCTTGAATGTGGCTGCCATCAAAGCACCTGGATTTGGAGAAAGAAGGAAAGCTCTGCTTCAAGATATCGCCATTTTGACTGGTATAGAAGATATCAACTGAACATTCCATTCAATGATGCTTAAGCATATCACTTATGTTATCTATTCACATCGATGTTCAATTAATTCAATTTAGTGGAAACTGAAGGTGGTTTAAGAGAACTAAAATGAAGGTCATGAATGAGATCATCTTTTTAATCAGAATCTTGTATGAACTTATTTTCATTATTAGTTTGCTATGTTTCAGGATCTGAGTATCAAGCTTCTGAATTGGGATTGTTGGTGGAAAATACGGATGTCGACCAGCTAGGTATAGCTAGAAAGATAACCATCACCAAAGAGTCTACAACCATAATTGCTGATGCTGCATCAAAGGATGAGCTACAAGCTAGGATTGCTCAACTTAAGAGGGAATTGTCTGAGACAGATTCTGTGTATGATTCTGAAAAACTCGCTGAAAGAATCGCTAAATTGTCTGGTGGGGTTGCTGTCATCAAAGTTGGTGCCGCGACAGAAACCGAGCTTGAGGACCGGAAACTCCGTATTGAAGATGCCAAGAATGCAACTTTTGCTGCCATCGAGGAAGGCATCGTGCCTGGTGGTGGTGCTGCATTAGTTCATCTCTCTACTTATGTTCCTGCAATCAAGGACAAGCTTGAAGATGCTGATGAGCGAATTGGTGCCGATATCATACAAAAGGTATCAACAAATTGTTCTTGTTTTCCACAATTGTTATCTCAAATAAGAGGGTGTTTGGATGAGCTTATAAACTCCTCAAGAGTGTTTAGTAAAGATTTAAAAACAAGATCTTATTTCATCTTAAAATAAAATGTTATGAGTTTACACTTCTTTATTAAAAATTGGCCTAGGCCCTAGTAGGATATGTCCCAATTCGATATTTATACATGCTTTCTGGTATTCTTGTGAGACTCGTTTCAATATGAGAACATTTGGTGGTGCAGGCGTTACTATCACCGGCATCTCTGATAGCCCAAAACGCTGGAGTTGAAGGCGAGGTGGTGGTGGAGAAAGTGAAGGCTGGTGACTGGGAGTTTGGTTACAATGCATTGACTGATACATTCGAGAATTTGATAGAAGCCGGAGTGATGGACCCAGCCAAGGTGACGAGATGTGCTTTGCAAAATGCAGCTTCTGTTGCTGGTATGGTTCTTACCACACAAGCAATTGTTGTTGAGAAAGCCAAGACTGGAACACCTGCTGGCGCTGGTGCTGGCCAGCCGCCTATGGGCAGTTATTCAGTGTGATCAAAATGTGGTGCTTTTACTAGGACAATTTTGAGAAGGTTTTCGTTTTGGGCAAACTTGCTCTAATTCCATTCGATGAATTATCATAGTGAATCCATAGAAAACTGACTGAAAGAACGTTTGTAGAAGCAGGTGATAATAAATTACTTTCTTATCTTGCTCTTCTCGAATGTGCTTCATAACTTGGATTTTATTATGGATTCTGAAGCCATGTTGAGAATAGAAATTGCACATTTTAAAACATGAAGGGTGAATCTTGTAATGACTTCTGCAGATATTTTATTTTATTTTGGTAGGAGGGAAATATTGACTATGAGTTTTGAGATGACGGATTAATTCATTCTGAAAGAAAAGAATTTGTTCTCAACTAAAAAATTTGCCAGATTTCCACAGTAAGTGCAAAATGATTTGGTTGCATTGCATTTCAGATTCACAAGAAAGAAGAAGAAAAGGCTGTAATATATGTACATTTATTCTGAATATAATAACATAAAATAAAATTATTTGAGCAACTCCAATTTAACCTACTACTGGATTTGAAATTTACAATTCGTATCCATTAATTTTAGATGTGATCTTATTGAACATAAAAAGAAAATAAACTGAACAAAGCATGAGTGATTATGTCTGAAAATCAAGTTAAGAAGCCAATGCCAACATTCAAAGTAGCAAAAGTTGGAAATATTAAAGGATTTAAATTCACCATTTCATTCATAAATCTACTTGTTTTACGGCCAGTGTGGGCAAAATTGCAGTGGCCTCACCACCGATCACTACGGTGTCGCCATTCTTGGAGCAAGTCGTCACAAATTTCACCCTAAACACGAGCAAAGACAACATAATAACATAGCATCAAAATCTTGAGCTCAATGTCAAGAAGAAAAACGTTGAATGAAAACAATATTTTGAACAAATGCGACCTTTCATGTGGTTGGACTCTGTTCTCCTCGTCTAAAAGTTTATAACATTTAATTATGTAAAGAACCTTAGCTTGGGATGACATGAATTGGAACAAATGCAAGTAGGCAACATTAACTTACATGAATTTTTGTTTGAGTTGTCTAATGTTGCTTGCATGCACTTCACCAATGATCTCATCTCCAACAAAAACTGGTTTCTTGAAGTCCAGACTCTGCTTCACATAAACAGCCCCTGGCTACACATACAGTTATATAGCCTAATCAATCAATTATGATCCTGTAAGATTGGAACTTAAGTTGTATACGACACCTACAAAATGGGAAGCAATGATCCTAGGAAACAACGAAGCAACGAGCAATCCAGGGACAGGGACATCGGAGAAACCAGCATTTCTGGCATTTTCCAAATCCGAATGCAAGGGATTATGATCATGGGTCAGCTTCGAATATTCAGCAATGTCGGATGTTGAGAATATTCTGGCTTGCTTCAATACGTCCCCGGGTTTGAGCACATTCAGTGATGAAGAAGAGCTGTAGTTCAAAGAAGAAAGAAAAATCCACAAGGCCCGTTTCATAATTGAAGAAATAGCTAATGTTTGAAGCAGATTTTCGGAAAAAATGATGCAAGAATTCTGCGGGGAAATTCGTCGAACAGTTGGAACGCAGACGACTGAAATGGAGAAAAACGAAGCGTGGGCGTGGAGCCAAGGTTGGTGGATTGATTACATGTTTAGGCTTTGGGCTTTAATACAAAAAAGGACTTTAACTTGGATTTGGGCCCACCTATATGGATCCACTTAGGATTTTAGTTAATCAAATATTCAGTCCATAAGTGAAAATCATACACTTATCAATTTTCCCTAAAAAATCAGTTTCCACTTTTAATGATTTGTCGGTTCAAAATGATTTCTTAAATTCTTTTGGTCGATTAACTGAATTTTACATACAAAAAATATTACAAAAATAATGAGTAAAGAATAATTGTATTTTTTTTTCTTTGTTATTTTATAGCGTTAAAGATTTAAAATACCACGCAACAGTTATTGTCATGGTTTAAATGCACAACCTACATTTTTTAGACACCATCTAATCTGATAATATGCGAATACAAGCAGAAAGTTATAGATAAATTGTATAATTAAGGATTTAAAAAAAAAAAACTTTCTAATTCTTCTTATCTGAGTTTGAAATAGAGATTTTCTATTATAATCTTGCAAGAAAAAAAAAACTAAAGATTAAAAACCAGCAAATATAATTTAATTTTGCAAGAAAAAAGAATCAGCAAATACATATCATCTCTGGAAAAAAAAAAAAAAAAGATACACTGACTTTATAAAAAAAAAAAAAACATAAAGATAATAATATTGAGAACAAGATCAAACATAAAGTATTGTTAACGCGACAATAAAGTTAGAGCCTTCGTATCAAAGAGAAGAACTAAAGAATTACTAATATTTAAGAAAAAAAAAAAGATTTGTGGCCTTTTCTTCATAAATTGAAAGAATATATACTTTTCTGATCTTATTTCGTGTTTCTTTAGTTTTATTAAACAATATTTAATATTATTGTAGGTGGAATCTCTTTTGAATCTTTTCAAGTGTGTATGGGACAATAAAGCGAAGAGTTTAGTTTGTCAACAAACTTTGTGGCCCACATTTTATTTGCTTGAATTTCACAATATGATGTTTTGATTAGCCAACAATCATTATTCACATGTCACTTTCTCAATGTGGGAAAATTATAAATTGGCATTGCTCTTTTTTGTAATAATATCTTCTCATCAATTTTATTCTTCATTGGCCAATAATCTAAAGCATCAAGATTATTTTGGGGAGAATAGATATAGAAGTTTACTAGCGTTTTATAAGATTTTGTGATGAATTTAATTTAATGATACAAATCAATTCGCAATACATAATTTATATAAATAAAATTTGAGCTGCGAAAATAAGTTTGTATTATGGGTGGTAGGGCCCATCCCACCTCTCATAGTTATAATTGTGAGAGAGATTTATATAAATTATTTATTTGGCCCCACCCAAAATAGCTTTTTCTATCCCATTCCAATTTTAAATATTAGGGTCCCACACTTTTCCATGGATTTTTGTGTTAGTTAAATGTGGGAATCAAATGAAGAAGTAGCACTTGAAAACTTTATTGAAAGTTACTATTCAATGTTATTATGTCCCATCCCATTACTCATTTTCAAGTTTTTATTTTATTTTATTTTTTTATCATATGATATTTTCTTTCTTATACTAACATTATCGAACCTCATTTATAAAATAACCATTGAAAATAAGGACAAGACTTCTATGGAAAAAAAGATATATTAATTACTAGTTGTTATGGTTGGACCCTTATACCTATGATTAATAATACTTGTATTTTTTTAAAATCAAAATCATCTAGGATGAGAGGATTAAGAACATTCTCAACTTTAATATTTCGCACATCCACAATCTAAGTTTTACAAGCGAACAACCTAAAAAAAAGTAACCTCCAAATAAAAGAATTACATTTCAAGAACCTAAACAAAACAAACAACAAACAATCTCATGTATAATTACATAACCTTTCAAACTTTTACAAAAAGATACATTAGAGAACGAAGCATCTGTACAACAATATTTGCGATGATCTGCTGCTCGTTTGCCTTAATTAACAATAATTGTCCTAAATTCATCTTTACTAAAGTTATAAGTTTAATTTAAGTATTACAACATTTTATTGAACCCTCCTCCATATCTTGCTTTTCGACGAGAAGGAATCATTCTTGGTGAGTATATATGCATTAACTAGTAAAATAAAAGTAATCATCACTGAATAAGATACATTATAATAATTATTTTCATCATTTAATATATTATCACTAATTCTTTATTGCATTATATTATTATGTTATGTATATAGTAAATACAAGTTTTGTAGCTGGTTAACTAAATCGAGGAATCTAGTTCTGTATTTTGGTAGTATTCTAGTTTGACATTTTTGAAAGAACAAATGCAGTTTTTATACTTTCCTTCATTCTTTGTGTGCTGGAGTTATTTACACGTTAAAACCTTTCTTCAATATTGCGTGCAAAGAATTAATATTGTTTTAAATAAATAAGTAATGAGAATATAAAACTAGTTTTTGCAACATTTGCAGTACTTATATATTTTGAATATTTATATTAAATTATTTTATCTTATTATGAAGACAAAACAATTCATTTATATTCAGATCTTTTAAATTGAGTTTTAACATTCAAATCTTCAAGACTAGATGAGGCTTAATTTCACATATCTTTTAATAAACATCAAAAAATTAGTGTATGCCTAGCTATATATTTATTCTCAATAACTTTATAACCTTACGCTATATTTGTGGAATATAATTGAAGAATAAATTTCCTTTAAGAACATGGAATAGATCTAATTCTTATATGTATACCAACATGTATGGCCACAAATTTCCTCATCTCCTCCGTTTAAATATTTCTAAAAATAGAAGAAAAGAAGAAAAAAAAACTTAAAAGAAGTTTCTAATTAGCTCATTTTGGACCAAAGAATATGAATAAGTATCTAACTAATGTGAACCTACACCACTTTTTCTACTTTCCCATTGCTTCAATTATTATATGTGCATAAATCTATTACAAAGTGGGAAAATTTATGGTTTTGTGCTTTATTTTTCCTCTTTTCATACCTCTTTGCTAAAAACATTTACGATCACCATAAAAACATTTTTTTATATAGCTCCGAATTATTTTTTAAATTATTAATATATTACTTTTTTATATTAATTAATTTCTTAAAAAATATTTATTTTGATAAATCTCGTATATCTAACATGGATCTATACTTGTGTATACAATTTTTGTTAGTATATCCACTTTAAAATATATTTATATATATTCACCGTTGTTGTGTTAGTGACTGAAAATTATTCAGTAATCCAAATATAATAAAATAAAATCTGAAAACTTATTTATTCTCCAGTTTTGACATTTGTATTTTGTAATCTCAACTAACGTTAAGTCTCATAAATGTTGAAAGATTGGGATTAAAAAGTATCAGTTTCTGGAACTAAATATGTCGATTTTATTGACATAAAAAGTAGAATCCAAAAGGTTTGAATCAGAAAAAATAAGACATTTCATTTGTCTAAAGACCAAAAGTCCAACTTTCTTGTTATTCATATCCAACTTTCTTGTACTACTATTTTACAAATCTAATTTTGTAAGATAGATCAATTAACATTTTGTAATCCATATATTGACTTAATTAATATGAAAATGAATTTGAGGTGCGGATACTGGTAATGAACTCAGTCTCAAAAAATTATATATGTACGTAAGATGCATTTATAAGTGTCTATGTAACAAAATATGACTCTTGTTAAATCATCTCATGAATCTAATTTTTATGAGATAAATAATAGCCCATAATTCATATCCACAAAATTAGTATTGATTTATGAAAATGGATTTAAATTGTATATAGATAGGGAGACTTTCATATTACATAATCCATATACGATTTTGTATTTGGTTTTTCTTGTAAATAACATATATTATATAACATGATTCCATCACCTAAATTTTTTACTTGGAATGTCCAAGCACAGTATTACGCAGAAAATGCAAAGTGTCATTGATATATATTGGATGACTATATATATTTGGAAAGTTGAGAAAATGCCATTTGCAAACCTTAAAGGAAATGGCATGGAATTAGCATACTAGCTAATTTATAGACCACTAAATTGTTAGAACCATGTTATTTTCCATCACAAGATGTTGTTAAAGAATAGAGTTCTCATAAACAAATTTTGTTGTATGGTAAATTTTCATTTTTGGTAAACAATAAAGAAAAAAGGCCTAAAGAATAATTAAAATATTTGGTGGCCCAGAGGTGTATCTTCATGGATATGAGTTCTTTTAGTTGTACATTTTGTTTTGGTCTAATCTCACTAAGTATTCTATAATGATATTAGTGTTATTTCATATATGTGATGTGTACGATAGTTTAATCAGAAAAAAAATCCCTATTGAATTTTCATTAAAAACTTTCACAATTGTTTCTGTACACTAAGTGCACGAATCCTAAATCCGTGCAACCGTGCAACTGGGTCAGCCCTACTCGAAAGTGTCTTTCACGCTCCCCACGCGCGCCTCATGCGCCCTCACGCTCTCAAACCCTAGCCCAAACCCTAACTCAAACCTTAGTTCTGCTGTATATTGACATAACCTTTTAGTTTAGTGAACTTAACATTTTAATTCTATCCTTATAACTTTTTAGTTATATGCACATAACCTTTTGCAGTGTTGAGTAGTGAAAAAAATATAAGTTATTCACTGAAAATGTTATGAAATTTGTATATAAAGATTATAGTATTACAACATAAAAGTTATATCATTACAACATAAATGTTTCGGCTATATTAAATTTTTATAGTGAAAAAAGTATAAGTTATTTATTGAAAATTTTATGACATCTGTACATAAAGGTTATACTATTACAATATAAAAGTTATAATATTACAACATAAAAGTTTGAACTATATTATATGAATTTTTATAGTGAAAAAAGTATAAGTCATGCACTGAAAATGTTATGAAATCTGTACATAAAGGTTACACTATTATAACTTAAAAGTTATATTATTACAACATAAAGGTTATGATATAAATTATTAAAAAAAAAGGCGTGGATTCGGGTTAAACCGGACCCGACCTGACTCGACCCCCGTGCCCAATTGCATGAATCATGACTCATGCACCTGGTGCACACAAACACTACTCAAAAACTTTTGTTGAGTTGGATCAAAATAGATTGATTCGGTGATCAAATAAACAAGTAATAAAATCCTTTCAAACATTAATATGTCGAATTGATGGAACAAGATGAAAAATCAAAACTCAAGTAGAATATTCATTATAATCAATAAGAATCTGCAGATTCACATACAAAATTGATTTCTAGTCTAAGCCAAGCAAAATTTAAGGTGGGTCAAAGTGGAGTTGTTAACTACATGCCTTTTTTAAGAGTAGAGAAATTTGATTGACCCATTAAACCTTGACCCACGATCAATTTAACTACAATAATATTGTGCACTATTAAACAAGTAGTGGGTTCATCAACAAACTGATTCCTTTGGATTTGTGCAGTTGTTTTCAAGTATTAAACATTATAATGAAAAAATATCGCTCAAGTACCCACCGTGGGCAATACTTAATATGTCCACCGATGACGTGTATTGATCTCATTCCCTCGTTATATGAAAAGTAAAATTAATAGATACTTTAGATTTTTGACACATCAGCCGTGGGCATATTTTAACGTGTCTACGGTGGGTAGGGGAGCGGGACTGTATAATGAAAATAATGCATGTTATTATAGGGTAATAAGATTTACTTTTTGTACACTTTTGAGTAGTGATTGTGAGTTCTTTTGTTAATTGAAAATAAAATGATCAAAGTTGAAATAAAATTTCATTTTTTCAGTCCTACTTTCTCAAGTCTGTAATGGTTGTTTGATTTTATTTATTTTTAAACACAACACTCGAATCTATGGTTGGACTTTTGTGTGTGTATATATATATATGTGCTCGCGCATGTGAGGGAGATGTAAAATCTTTCTAAATAATATTGATTATTTGGGGTTAAATCAAAACCATGCAAGTCGAGTATTTATCTTCTCTAAATTTGCAATCTAATTTTTTTTTTGTTTTTTCAATTATACTTCAAAGTTCAAAATTTTTTTAAATTGCAACTCAGGGTATTTTTCAATCAAAATTGAATTGATGTCTGATTTTTTTAAATCAAAATACATGATGCATCAAAACACTCAACATTTGAAATCAAACAGAATCCCTAAATCAATTTTTTTATGTTCATTTACAAAAAAGTGGTAGGAAGGGAATAAAAATTAAAAAACTTGCGTGATTTAGGTGCGAACCTGATTATCACAAGTTACACCTATGTAAAAAGTGGGCACTATTTGAGCTACAAGATTCATGATAAACTACAGGTACCATGGTTCATAAAAATGAGGTCATCATACTTTGCATATTTATAAAGTTTGGATATCACTTTAGCTACAAGATTAATGATAAACTTTAATCATAATTTATAAAGATAATATCATTACAATCCACATCTTAATTATTTTCATTTAATTGAAACTCAATTCGAGTAAATGAATTTTTTGTTGACTTTTAAGCTTTAGGTTGTAATTTAAAAAAATTATAAATCTAGAGTACAATAGAAAAAAAAATTAAGTTGCTGAGAGCATCCACATCAATGTGTTTTTAGCACACAATTTTAATGTGGGGTCCACATGCCACCACACTAATTAAAAACATCTACTTTTTTAAAACACACCTCTACATTAATTTAACATAAATTTCAATCAATTTAATACAAATACAATCATTACATGTGGATCCCATGATCCACTAATTTTTATTCTTTATTTTTATTTATATCAATTTAAAGTAGTTATTTATTGCTTGTATGTTTGATTAATTAATTATGATATTAATAATTTTCAATTCACATTAAAATATAATTAATAATATTTAAATATTATTTTAAAAAATTAATTATATAAAAAAAACATAGATATAGCTAGCAATTAATTGAAAATAAGCAAGTGACATTACAATACATTTAACATACAATTAATATAAATGAACAATTAAATTTTATAAGTTCCCAAATCGTGTCCAAATGTGTTCAACTAAATCCGCTCGAAGTTGGTGATGAATTTGATTATCACGAAGCTCGAAATTCATTTGAAGAAAATTTCGAAATTCTTGGGGTGATCTTTGGACGGGTTGTGCCGGCTCATCACGTTCGTCGTTATACCAATCGTGACTAAATCTCCCTCATCCTCAACAATCATGTTGTGCAAAATAATATATGTTAACATTATATGTCTTAACCTTTTCTTAATTTTAGTGCAAATTGTATAGAGAATTTTTTAATTATTATATTAAAAAATTTCAACTCACATTAAAATGTATAAATAATATAAAAATGATAAATTGTTTGTATAGGAAAGAAAAGAAAATAATTTATTTGTATAGAAAAATAAAGAAAATAAATATATTGAGATGAGATGAGAAAAAAAAAGCAAAAGGCATTAATTGATGATGTGTCATTATATCAATTATTGGCCAATTATTAAAGTAGGGGACAAAAATGCATTTTTAAAACTTAACACACACACTAACTACACAAAAACACACACTTAAAAACACACCTACATTAATTAATACACCTTTTGTTTTAATTTATAACACACCAAAATAAATTGATGTAGATGCTCTGAAAGACAAATCACCAATGCAGCTCATTATAGTACGATCCAGCTTGCAAAGGACAAAGAGACATCCTGCAACACCAAGGACATATTACAGCCTAGAGGAACTGATATTGCAGCCCATTGTGCAGAAATTAAATGTATTAGGAATTGTGGTTCCAATGAGGATTTACAATGTGTCAGCTAGGGTGCTACTCTTACTATATAATGTTTTATATCCTATTAATCAATCAATGAATTTTTACATCCATTCCCGTATAGTTCAGTTCTCTTTACTGTTTCATTGCTTAGCTTTGGTGTTCGTTGCTTGATATGCCAAAACTTCTTTTCCAATATGGTATCAGAGCTGCAAGATGAAGATCCTGCATTCTCTATGCCTTTGCCTCTTTTCTTTCCCTTTCCGACTCTCCATTCTCTACATGAAATTTTGTATCGGTTCTTCTTAGTTGTTTCTCCCCTTGCTTTACTCAAGCTATGTCTATAAGCTTTGGAACTAATACCACAGGGATGTCAACCCTTAATAGTCAAGATCAAGGGTATGTTATCCAGTTGCAATGCCAACTTATTTCCATTAAGTTAAATGAGAATAATTATCTTGCTTTGAGGCAGCAAGTGCTTGCAGCAGTTAATGGGTATGACCTAGAAGACTACTTACTTGGAGGTAAGGAAGCCCCTCCGCAATACATTGGAGAAACCTTTGAAGCGGACCCTATCTTGAATCCATAGTATACTGTGTGGAAGAAACAAGATCAATTCCTTGTTTCTTGGCTACTTTCTTCCCTATCAAAAAGTGTTTTGGTTGCCACTGTGGGATGTACTAAGTCAAAGGATATTTGGGAGAGCCTAGCAATCAGTGTTGCTCATGAATGTACAACAAAAATTATGCAATACAAGTGTCAACTACAAAGCTTGAAGAAAGGAAATCTGAGTATGAGAGAATATCTCAATCGTGTAAAGCACTTTTGTGATCTGTTGAGAGTGGCTAAACAACATGAAAAAATATCCGAATCGTGTAAAACACTTTTGTGATCTGTTGAGAGTGGCTAGACAACATCTTTTTGATCAAGAACAAATCATGGCCATCATCAATAGCCTAAGCCATGATTACAATCTAGTAATAGTTGGAATTACATGTAGAAGATCACCCTGCATTCTAAGAGAAGTTCAAGCTCATCTTATCAGTTTTGAAAGTTGATTGGAAGGAACAGATGCACAACCTATTAACACAGAAGACTCCCTTCCATCTGTTCATTTCACAACTTATAATCCTACTAGAAGATTATACAATGTAGCACCATTTAGAGGAAGGTGAGGAAGACAAAGCTACATTCCTAGAGGAGGTGAGAGACCTCCTTATAGAAGTGGAAATTTCAGAGGTAGAGGAGGTCGTTTCAACATCTCAAATAGGCCCAGATGCCATATTTGCCATCACAATAACCATACTGCAGATAGATGTTTCTATAGGTATTGTTGGGATATTTCCCAACATCCTGCCTTGGGTCGGAGTTTAAATAGGTGTGAGGCATGGCTCTGCCAGATTTGAATCCGTGAGCGCAAAGCTACATAAGTATAAGACATTAAAGTTGCGTCCTATGTCCATTGGATATCCTTTTGGTGTAGCGGTAAGCGCTTGATGGTCCAATACTTGATATCAGAGCAGGTCACAGGTTTGAATCCCCTCGGGAGCACTTTGTAGTGGGAGCTATCAAGGTTTTGGAACTAAGGATGCCAGCGCGCAGCGGACGTTCGAACCCTCTCGGGAGCACTTTGTAATGGGAGCGGCCTTGGAACTGTGGATGCTAGCACGCAGCGGAGGTGGCGGAGAGGACGTTCGAATCCCCTCGGAAGCACTTTGTAGTGGGAGCTATTAGGTCCTCTCGGGAGCACTTTGTAATGGGAGCGGCCTTGGAACTGAGGATGCTAGCACGCAGCGAAAGTGGCAGAGAGGACGTTCGAATCCCCTCGAAAACACTTTGTAGTGGGAGCTATCAGGACCTTGGAACTGAGGTTCGAATCCCCTCGGGAGCACTTTGTAATGGGAGCTAAGATGGCCGGGACCTAAGAAAACTGAAGATGCTAGCACGCAGCGGAGGTGGCAGAGCGGACGTTCGAATCCTCTCGGGAGAGGCTGGCAGGTGCTGGGGGGATTGTTGGGATATTTCCTAGCATCCTGCCTTGGGTCGGAGCTTAAATAGGTGTGAGACATCCAACACATTTTAATGTGAGTTGAAATTTTAGTTGAACACATTTGAGCGGATTTGGGAACTTGTAAAATTCATCATCAACTTCGAACGGATTTAGTTGAACACATTTGGACACGATTTAGGAACTTGTAAAATTTAATTGTTCATTTATATTAATTGTATGTCAAATGTATTGTAATATCAATTGCTTATTTTCAATTAACTAGCAGTGTACCCGCACATTGCGCGTATTGTTATATAACGAAATAATTTTAATATAATTAAATTAAATTTATAAATACACAACACATCAATATTAAATACAACTATTAAACATTAATATATATATACATTATTAAATAACAACATAAACAACTAAATTAAATCGTTGTTTCCAAATCATACAATTTCCTTATAAACAACATTTATAGTAGTATTATAAACAACATATCATCCGTCATCATCTCTAATTATTCTCGAGCCATCACTTTCATATCGATCGTGCAATCACTATCTCCACCTTCAGTATCGATCGCGCAACCACTATCTCCACCTTCAGTCTCGCCCACTCTCCAAATCTGACCCGTTTGCTCAAACTGCCTTTCTCTTCTTCTTTCATTTTCCTTTCATTTCTTATTCCTGTTATCTTTTCTTGAAAACATTTATATTATTTCATACATGTATATATATATATATATATAGTTAAAGATATATAAAGAGATAGATGAAAATATATATTGAAAGAGATATAAAGATATGGATTAAAGTGTGGTAGATGTTTTTCCATCTTCATATTTTAAGTTTGCGTATTTTTCTTCTTGTTTTTATTTCTCTCTTCCCCTTTCAAGAAATCGACAATTTTCTTTCTTTTTTTTTTCTCTTTTTTTTTTCTTTCTGTCTCCTCAACAAAACATCTTTATTTAACAAAACTTATATGGCTCTTCCAATCTTATCGAATAAGATTGTATTCAACTCTAAACTATCTAAAAATTAGAGAAATTATTTAAAATTGTATTCTTTGGGTTTCTCACGTTTTAAGGTCTTAGAAATGAGTTTTGCTTATATATATATATTTATATATATATATATATTTACATCAATATCTTGAAGAAGAAGAAGCAACAAAAGTGGATTGAATAGGAAGCCAAATTCAAAAATCAAGAACACACATTTATATATTTTATCAAATCAAATTTTATTGGATAATTAATATGTAATATATTGAAATTCTCAAAAGTAAGCGTTGATGCAATAAAAAATGTCTTGAAATCCTCAAAAGTAAGCATTAATGCAATAAAAATGTCTTGAAATTCTCAATAGTAAGCATTAATACAATAAACATGTTTTAGAATTCTCAAAAGTAAGCATTGATATAATAAAAAATGTCTTGGAATCCTAGTAAGCATTGGAATTCCAAAAAATAAGCATTGATACAATAAAAATGTCTTAAAATTCTTAAAAGTAAACATTGATACAATAAAAAATATTTTGGAATTCTCAAAAGTAAGTATCGATACAATAAAAATGTCTTTGAATCCTCAAAAGTAAGTATTGATACAATAAAAAATGTCTTAAAATCCTCAAAAGTAAGAATTGATGCAATAAAAAATATCTTTTATATTATATGTAATAATTATTCTTGAAAATTAACAAAACAATTAATAAAAAAAATATATAATATTTATTGTAGGACAGTTTGAGCGAGAAAATGACATTCTTGTAATTATTTCCAATTGTCTTGTTATTAATATAGTGTAGATTGCTAGTTATATCTATGTCTTTATTATATAATTAATTTTTAAAAATAATATTTAAATATTATTAATTATATTTTAATGTGAATTGAAAATTATTAATATCATAATTAATTAGTCCAACATATAAACAATACATAATTATTTTAAATTGATATAAATAAAAATAAAGAATAAAAATTAATAGATCATGAGACCCATATATAATGATTGTATTTATATTAAATTAATTGTAATTTATATTAAATTGATATAGATATGTGTTTTTAAAAAATAAATATTTTTAATTAATGTGTTAATACGTGGATCTCATACTAAAATAATAAATATATGTTAAATATGAATCCACGGGAATGTTCTGAAAACAATGGATTTATTAGTTATGGGTATGTAGGAAGTCAAAGTCAAATAGCGACAACCTTAATCCGCGTGCCGTTGAGGTGTGGGACACTGCAAATGTTTTTAATTGGGCCATTTTTTTATTTATAATTATTTATATTTCACGCGTTTGCTCGGCCCTCAATTTTAGGCTTTCCTCGTGCACTTTAATAGCTTCAATCAAAATGGTTGGTCAAATATATTAATGTTGTATTTATTATGAGGATATGAGCCACAAATAATATAGACAAGGATTATTTATTATTATCTATATATAAAAAACTCATTTTCTTTTCTTTTATAATTCAATTTTAGGTTATGACTGATTAGATTTGGTAATATTAAGTTGAAACTTTTTTTTAAATTGCTATCACGTAAATTAACCTAATTAGGGTGAATGGTGTTTAAAGTTGTAAGAATTTGTATCACTACAAGACTACAAAATGAGCATTATGGTGCTTACCCATAACCTGTTTTGAACATAAACAACATTGGGTAATTTATTTTTAAAACTCACAAATTTCTCATAAGCCAAATATGCTACATGATGATTAAAGAGATAATAGATCGAATATGATCAAGAACTCCTTTTAAATAATTAAAATGGAGTAGTGTTTGTTTGCACCAGGTGCATGAATCATGATCCATGCAATTGGGCATACGAGTCGAGTCGGGTCGGGTTCGGTTTAACTTGGATCCGCGCCCTTTTTTTATTTTTTATAATTTATGTCATAACCTTTATGTTGTAATAATATAACTTTTATATTGTAATAGTGTAATTTTTATGTACAGATTTCATAACTTTTTCACTGCATGACTTATACTTTTTTCACTATAAAAATTCATGTAATATAGCCCAAACTTTTATGTTGTAATAATATAACCTTTTTGTTGTAATAGAATAATCTTTATGTACAGATTTCATAATATTTTCAATAAATAACTTATAATTTTTTCACTATAAAATTCAATATAGCCGAAACCTTTATGTTGTAATAATATAACATTTATACTGTAATACTATAACCTTTATGTACAAATTTCATAACCTTTTCCGTGAATAACTTATATTTTTTTCACTACTCAGCATTGCAAAATGTTATGTGCATATAACTAAAAGATTATAAGGATAGAACTAAAAGGTTAAGTTCGTTAAACTAAAAAGTTATGTCAATATACAACAAAACTAGAATTTGAGTTAGAGTTTGGGCGTGTGGGGGCATGTGAGGCGCGCGTGGGGCGCGTGAAAGGCACTTTCGGGTCGGTTGACCCGGTTGCATGGATTTAGGATCCGTCCACCTGGTATATAGAAACAATTGTGATTAAAATGATATCTTTTTACTCTCTCATTAGTAGATATCTTTATCAATTTATAAGCGAATTGCGATAATTTCGAATTAGTATATATGACTTGGCAAATATTTTTACCACATTATAAGCAAATTGTGATGGTTTCGAATGTCTTTATACCAAAGTTTGGTAATTTTCTCTTATATGTTGCGAATGTGTTTAAAAAAAATGAAGAAAATTATAGTTGGTTCTACAAAAATGGATCATTTAACCCATGATTTGTATCTAATTTTTCGGTTATAACTCTCGTTATTTAATGTATTTAACTATCTATATCAAATATATTGTTTCTTTTAAGATGGATGAAATATTATATTAAATTAATATGCATATAAATTGCATATACAACATCAAATATAGTTTTCTCAAATCATGAATTATTTTATATATCAAACAACGAAATGGGAGGTAAAATAAAATAGAAAAACAAATCAAAGGCATCAAATATACGGTTGATTGAACGATTGTTTGCACTTCTCAATAAAAAAGTATAAGTCATTAATTAATTAAACTCTTTTTTGGAATTATAAATTTGAATTTGTTACAAAAATGCTCCAAAAATTGTCCAACAAATGCTCGACGACTTTATTTTCAAATGCATGGATGAAATCATACAACTCTCATTGATTGAAAAAGGACAAGAAACTTCCATGGCAAAAGAAAACCCAAAAAATTATTGGAAAATATAAAAAATAATAAGCACTAAAATGTAATCAATGTATTATTATATTTGACTAAACCTAGATATTGTAATCATTATCCTTTTATCCTTTCTTTGTGCATATGAGTTTTTCTATATTAAAATATACACTGAGACATAATTTATTTTTGCCAACAAGTATGGGTAATTTTGTCATTTACGTCATCTTGGGCACGACGTGTGCAAATCGTGTGTAACTACTATCTAATCAACCTTTCAAAATTTAAAAGGCCAAATACATATTTCCCTAAAAGAAAAAAGGATTATTTTTTTATCCTTTTGTTCATACATTTTTAATGTTTTTATTGTGTCTTGTATATATATTAATCTCATAAACTTTATTTTCCTTTTTCTTTTTGATTTATTAATAAAAATAAATGTTTCGAGAAAATAAATAATGAATAAATAAAAAGATGTGGAGAACTAATACAACCTAAACGGGTCATTTGAACATCCTGATACATTAATATAATTAAACTTCCAAACACCCTAGAAATAAATAATGCGAACTTATTATCAACTAATATATATGTATATATATAATTACAAAATAATCCTCAAAAATAGTTATTAATATTTTTATCTACACTTACTAAATATGTAAAATATCAATCATTAGTTTTTTTATTAAATTTAGGCAATTGATTTATTATTGAATATAGATTTGTTCAGAAAATGAGAATTAATTTCTTCAAAATCTCCATGAATTAGTATAAGTTATATAAGAAAGATTTCATATGGATATATCATAATACTATATTCAATTAATTTAGTTTATAGATATTAAAAATCAATCATTTTATGTATATAGTTAAAAAAAACATATTATATTGAAATTATTTATTTAAATTGTTTGATTATTTTTATGTTCATTAAAGTTATATCATGAGAATTGTTCAGGAATAGTATTATGGATCTTAATGCTATACTCAATTAACTTAATATACATCAGGATCATAAATATCAATTTAACAAATCAACATATATATTATCATGCTAATACAGAACAGTACATCTTTCTATATTTACTGGGTTGTCAAGTTGATTCAATTTTTTTTTCCTTATTATATAATGATATTTCAATTTCAATTTTATGAATGAGAAATAAATCAGCTCATAAAATATTATATTTTTTCAATTTAAAATATTATTCTCTTTTCATATAAATCTCTCTCTCTCCATGCCTTCAACTTAAAATGAAGGCAATATTGATTTGGTAGTTCTTGATGGTTCTAAATGTCATGTTCTATCTTTAGAATATAATAGTGAAAGTGTTGAATTGATTGATAAACTACATGCGAAATGGAGGAGTGATTATATTATTATTATTATTATAAACTATATTATTATTCATTTATAGATGATTGAATTTTTCAATGTTTTTTGAAATAATAGAATAAAAATTACTTGAATTTGATAAATTTATATTTCAGAATTTTATAAACGCACCTCGCCAATTGAGATTCAACGAGTCTGTTCTTAACATGTTTATATTTACATGTTTACTTATATTAGTGTGTGTATATATATATATTATAAAATATTTGGATATTTGTAAAAATGATTATTATGTGATCAATGTATAAATAAAAAACCTACAGTTCCATCTAAGTTGAATATCCATGTTCAATGTCAATAGATATTATCAACTTGAGCATCCATGTTCAATACTAATATATTTTATCAACTTGAGTATTCATGTTCAATACCAATAAATATTATCAACTTGAATATCCATGTTCATTAAGACATTGAAAGATGCTTGCATGAAAAAGTCTTAAAAGTCTAAATATTTAATTAATTAAATACGTAGTTATCATGATTATTCTCTAAAAGGAAAAAAAAAAAAAAGAACAGTGTCCCAATATTTGAGTTCTATATATCATCCAACAAATATGTTAAACGTGTAATTATGAATTGCCCCACACACATGCATATATATATATATATATATATATAAACAATGAGTTGTTTAAGTTGACATTTATCTGAGTATAAATACTTTCAAACGAATTCATATTTCAAGACCAATAATTAAATATATAAGATAAATCTAAAAATTCTTCTAGTATATATCGTTTCTCAATTTGAAAAACCAATCCCATCTAACTATAAAAAACCGCTTTATGAATATAATTAATTTGAGAAATGAAACATATTTCTTATTATTCAAACACTTATGTACAAGTACTTATTTACAAGTTAATTTTGAATATTAATTATAAGTTATTACAAGTTAATTTTGAATATTAATTATAAATTATTAGTTACGCACTCACGAGAAATTCTAATTTATTAATGGCTCATAAGAATTCTATTCTAAAATAAATATATGGATTTACCAACTCTTACATGAAAAAATTTCAATATCCCATCTAGATTTGTAATTGCGGAAAAAATAAATGAACTCCTGTGGCCCTTCTGACCGGTCCTTTTCGACATTTTTATTTAAAAACCACCCGTCCAAATTTCTCATGTTATTCCACCCTAGTCTTCTGCAATATTTACGACCATTGCCACTCCGCCTTCGATCTACCCCTATAAATATCCCTTTCGTAAGGGTCCCGCAATTTTCACCGCGAATCAGATATTCAGATCAGACCTTCATCTGTCGTTTGATTTTCCCACGCGCCGTTTATACAAAGCGAGAGAGTCGTGGCGCCCTACCAAGTGTGATGCGTGGCAGACGGTGGCGGTGCAAATGGCTAGATCGCATCGGAAACGTCGTCGTTCTTCTCCCCCTCTTCCATTGATTCTCCACCTCCGTGTTTTTCTGTCTAATTGCCAGCTCGTGGAACCCTAGCTAGACTCTCAAGGGACTTCTGTGTTGATCTGCGTTGTACGGGTTTAGTTTCCTTGTTTAGCTAACCTACATTGTGATCATGATTATTCGTTTTTCGAGTGATGGATTCGTTGTTTGTAGTATTCTGATTTGGAGTTGATTGTTGTGCATGTGGATGGGTGAAGGTCGGAGAATGGTGGCGGCGGAGGGGGTTGCGAGGCTTCTGTATATAGTGGTGGTGGAAGATGACGCTCCGCCGGCTGCGGAGAAGAAGGGGTCGCCGTCGTTTCGGTACACGCGTTCCGTTCTCCAGAGTACTCTGCAACTCATGGGTTGCAAGGCTCGTCATGCCTTTAAGGTCTCTTCGTGCTTTTCTCAAAATTTTTGTTTGAAATTTCTTCTTTAATTTTTTTTTTCTCCTCATAAATGAGAATGAAAATCTGTCATTTTAACTTACATGCATGTCCTAAAAGATATTTGCGAGTCCGTCTGGTCGTGCATTGGCCGGTTGTCTGTCCTGACTTCCGTTTGTTGGTGGCGGCGAGGTGTATAATTCTAAGATTTAGAATAGCGAATATTGGAATCAGTGCCCTTTTTTGATGTTTTTCCATACTTTCTACTTTCTGGATTTGCAGTGTCTTTGAGCTCTTCTGTGTGGATAGCATCACCGTGGGGGGGGGGGGGGGAGTTTATTTATATGTGTGGATATTTATCTAATTTTGATATAAGTTTCTGAAATTTGTTTATGTGTAAGAAACGTGCTTATTTTTCCTTTTTTCCGGTGATTTTCTTTTTCATGAAGGTAGTGATATACTGTAATCTACCTCTCTGGGTAGGTCATACCAGCACGGGGGTTGGGGGTTGGATTGTTGATCATGGGATTGATTTCTTTTCTATAAGTGATGCATTCTTGGATTCGAGTCTCAACATTCCCATGTGGATCCATAACTTTTGGATCTTTGACCTTTTTCGCATGTGAATAAATCTAGAACTAATGCATAGAAGAGCAATTAGAATTCCTTCAAATAATGGTTGTTTTATCTGCCTGGACGAGCTGTTAAATCTCATAAATGGTATAACTGTCTGGCATTTGCCTCTAGATCATCTCGCAGTCCTGCATATAAAATATGCAATGACCTTGTGCATCTTTTAGGTACATCTATATCTTCTGGTTATCAAGAATCCTGCATTTCAAATCTACTACTGTTCGCAAGTTTTATAACTGTTTTACTCAGCATGCATCCTGACTTCCTCTCTTAAGTCTACGTTGGTGTTGTGTACTGTCCTCAGATTAGCCAAAGGGTGTTTGAAATGATGAGACGCTTTATGGATAAATTGGTTCCAGAATGTATAGAGGTGTCAGCACAGGACGCTAAAGTATATCCTCAAAGGGATGCTGAAGGTTGTGATCATGTCTACTTGGACAAAGAAGATGCTGATCATTTGACCCTGGAGGAAGATATAAGCAAACCATTTGAACTGTATAAACGACGGACCACTGTGGTTGTGGGAAGAAAAGTCTTTCTGGATGTTGTTTGTGAAGCTCTCTCGGAGTATAAGTACATGGGGCCAAATCAGAGGGCTGATCTACACTTAGCTTGCAGGTATGGTAGGCAAAACATGTCTATCTAAAGTTATATTTGATTTTCTAGGTTATATTGTCAAATGAAATATTTCATTCATAATATTGTCATGTGACCCATGTATCAATGCTGTTACATCATACTTGTTCTATAAACAAATTGTTGGATTGTTGGTTTTTTCCCATTCTTATCATCCCATTGAGGATGCTCAATGCTACATCTTTGTTGTTCTATATCTTATATATTTTTCTGATTTTTTTTAGCCTTATATATTCTTGTGATTGTAGTTATATTTAGGATTTTGAAGTTTGATGACAACTGTTTACCCTTTAATGAACGCGTGGTTGCAAATGCAAAGGAGTATGTTGCCCTCTATTTTTTTGAGGCGCTTATGGTGAATGCCTGATCGAATAAGAATAAATTTCAGAACTATACAAATGGACTTGAAGTTAGAATACCTTCCAGACTATTAATATTTGATTTGGCTTTACATAACTTAACAAGTCTTAGCAGTGTATGGAAGCTATCTTTGCAAATGATGTCGGCATGAAAATTGTTTATTGTGGGAAGTAATGCTGATTAGCTTTTCTCAAAATTGAAAAAGTGGTCTAATAAAAGTTTAATTGTATCTTATGTTCCGGAAGCACATGAATCTTTTGGCCTCTGATTTTGAAAAATGCACAGAATCACCATTTTTTCCTTTCTAGCCTGCCTGCTTTTTTCAAATGTTAGATCTGCAAACAATGATCATGAGGAATTCATTTTTGTAATGTGGAATAATGTAATAACCTATTTATGCAGTAACCCATTTATGGTTGCCTGTGAAGACTTGAGTAATTTGATTGGATATAGAAAGCTTGTGAAAATTTATGGCCCCAAATGGTGCATTTTTCTACTTTGCAATTATTATTTGAGCATACAGCATTTTTCTAGAACAATTAAATGCTATGCAATTTAGGCACTGTTGTGGTTAGGTTGATCAATCACGTCCTCTTGATGACCTTCGAGCAATGTTGATCTGACGCTCTTACATATCATTTTAATTCCTTGTCAATTGTCTTGCAAATTAACTAATCATCAAAATATGTATCTTTAGGAAGTGGACATGGTTTCCAGCGTCTATCATGTCTTGAATTTTTAACTCACTTGTGCATTTGCTAATGTCATGGTACAATTGTCTTGACGTTGGACCTAAGTTCAAGCAACATCATATTTTTATTTTTTCTCTTTTATTTTTTTAAAACTTTTTTTCCACTGTGCCTTCTGTTGGCATTTCTTAGAAATATTGGCTCTAAAATAATAAAGTATTCAGTTAATAAACTTTCTTCATTTTGGGTTTTTAATTCTGCTTGTTTATTTCAGAATCCGAGAAAGAAGGGAATCTGTGACTGTATTACTCTGCGGCACAAGTGGATGTGGAAAATCTACCTTATCTGCCTTGCTGGTTGGTATTTCTGATCCATGGTCTTCTATATGTGGATTTGCTTCTTTCATTATTTTATTTTGTTTGCATTTTTTGTTTTTTAATGATCTTTTGAAGATGTCCTGTGTCATATTTTATGTCTTTTTGGTGATCTAGGTATATATTTGATGTTTCACGACAATCATCATATAACAGTTTCATGTTTAAAAGTCTTTTGTCTGCTCTGGTCATGATATTCTCCTAAGTTGTTTCTGGTGGAAAGAGTGACGTGTCTGTTATAAAGAATACCGTAATTAATATCAGATACTGAAGAAGATTCTACTTTCTATGTCTGTCTTGCTTGCCTTCTGTGGCTCCGGTATGGTTTTCCATTAATGTAAGCTGCAATTTCATTTTTTAAATGTTTTAAATTGGATTTAAAGCTTAAGAAAAAGGTGGTTGCTTTCAGAACTAATTTCCAACTATTTTGATGCATCACAACCTATTTATGGTGACTTTACCTTTTCTTGAGTGTGCCTAAATTTTTTTACTGTGGAAGATTTCTTCTTCTGGTGGCAACAATTGATTTTGGGATTATTTGTCCTGCATCAATCAAGCATTTTTATTGCAGGGTAGCAGGTTGGGTGTTACAACCGTTATATCAACTGACTCAATTCGCCATATGATGAGGAGCTATGTTGATGAAGAGCAAAATCCTTTGCTCTGGGCTTCAACATATCATGCTGGTGAATATTTAGATCCTGTTGCAGTTGCAGAATCTAAGGCCAAAAGGAAAGCCAAAAAATCATCTGGCCTTTCGGCTCCCTCAAGGTCTAAGGATGAACTGTCCAGTTATTCTACTAAATCTGAGGTCAGTACAACCACTAGTGATTCAATCAGTCGGAAACAGATGGCAGTGGAAGGATTCAAAGCACAAAGTGAGATGGTAATTGATAGTCTTGACCGTTTGATAACTGCGTGGGAAGAACGGAAGGAATCAGTTGTCGTGGAGGGGGTTCACTTAAGTCTCAATTTTGTGGTAATGATTCATGCTACTGGGTCTGGCAAATTTATGTAAAATGTTGTACACTGTTGATTTATTGTTCTTAAATGATCAAAATTTGTTTGTCATGCAGATGGGCCTCATGAAGAAACATCCTTCTATCATACCGTTCATGATTTATATTTCTAATGAGGAAAAACACTTGGAGAGGTTTGCTGTTCGTGCCAAGTACATGACATTGGACCCTGCCAGAAACAAGTATGTTAAATATATTCGGAATATAAGAACAATCCAGGAATACCTCTGCAATCGAGCAGATAAGCATTTGGTGCCAAAAATAAACAACACTAATGTTGATAAAAGTGTAGCAGCCATTCATGCAACAGTTTTCAGCTGCTTGAGAAGGCGCGAGGCAGGAGAGCATCTTTTTGATCCAATCACAAACACAGTTTCCATTGTTGATGAGGAGTATAGGAATCAATGTACTGCCAATTCACTGAGCTCCAAAGGAATGTTTCAGTTAATCCAGAGGCAAGGTTCTAACCGGCATTTGATGGCGCTTCTGAATAACGATGGTTCTGTGGCGAAAGCGTGGCCAGTTGACATAGTGGATGATAATGGCAGGCCCGTTGTGGGTCATCATACATGGAATGGAATAGGAATGCCTATGTATGGGCCATTGCAGATAGGTAAAGCAGAACCCATAAACTTGCAGTTTGGTCATTTTGGAATAAGTGCTTGGCCTAGTGATACTGGGGGTACAAGTCATGCAAGCAGTGTGGATGAGTCAAGAGGTGAGCTGACTGACAATGGTAGTAGATGCTTTTCATCCTGCTGCAGTTCACCGAGAATGTCCGACGGGCCTTCCAAAGAGGTAGTTTTAAGTATCATTAATATGAATAGTATGGCTGAGATTGGAAATTGTTTTAAGGTGCATTTGGATAGGTGGATTTGAGGAGAGATTTGAAATCCATTGCTTTGATTTTGAACTATTTTTTGAGATATTTTGGTGGATTTGAAATCCATAATTTCAAATCACTCTATTCACTTCAGTGGATTTGAAATTCATTCATTTGAAATCCGGAATTTCAAATCACTATCCAAATGGAACCTCAGTGAATTTGATCATTTTATATTAAACTTTAGCCATCACTTACATCCCAGAGTATCTTTTGTATAGCACAGGCATTTAGCTAAATTTTACATTTCTATTGGTGAGTGCTAGGCATTAATCTCTAACTGTGCTCGACTTTGGCAGCTTAAAGAAGAACAGTCTGTGCATGGTAGTGATGAGGAGGAGGTGGATGAGCCCCTGGAGATAGACAGCGATGAAGATTTTAGTGATGAACAGAAGCAGCTCCAAGAAGAGGTAAGGATGTGTGTCCTTTTGTATTAATATTGGTAAAGTTACTTCAATTAATCTGGCAAAGACAAATTAAAACTGTCACTTCACTCTAATTGTTTGTTCTATCTATGAAACAAGATTTATCTTATTTCACATCTTCTGTCTATTAGAAAGTTGCTTCACTCATTTTGAACGATTTTTCAGTTGGAAGGCTCTGTGGATGAAGAATCCACCAAATCAGATGAGGAGTACGATGATCTTGCCATGCTGGATGTCCCCAACAGTGGCTACATGTCTGATGACGATGAAGAGTCCGAAGATAAAGAGAAATCCAATGATGTGTTTGTTTCCAGAGAGCAGCCAAATAAAGTTGATGTTGAAAAGAATATGGATGTCTCCCAGAGAACAAAGAGCGAACCATTGCCAGAGGCACCAATGCGTGTGTTTGGACCTCCTCTCAGAGGCAAAAGTGAGAGAAGAGCTATGAGCTATAGATTAAGAAGACGCTCTCAGAGCATTAATCACTAACAAATGATCGTGTTGTTTGGTAAGATAATTATGCACTTTCGTTGTATTTTCTGTGATGTTTGACTGTATTCTCTTCAACACTCTTCCCACCTCGTGTAACTTGACTATGCTGCTAAGCTTGTGTTCATCTCTCTATTGTACATGTTTTTCACTATATCTATTTCTCCCTTCTTTCTATTTTTTATTTTTATGTTTTGTGTATGGGTTGCTTTGACTATCGTTTATTATATCACTATTCAAAGAAAATAGAAAAGAAGAAAGTGAGATTTATAACCTAATGATTTGTGGAAAAATATGACAGTTTATGAGTTATTTGTAAGACTGCAGGAAATTACTGCAATGTTTCTTGCATTCAAAGAATGCATGTTCATAAAGAAAAGAACAGAACTGCAATTCAATATATATGGTTAATTCTCCTATTAGTTGGAAACAAAAATTTCAGTTTGAAAGGTTTTCCCAATATTAGATTTTAAACTTCGTTGCTTTTGTACTCTAGTAAATCGTATCTGGTGCTTTGTATCTTCTTCATGGACCCTGTAACATGTGGCAAAAACTTCTGTACACTCGGGGAACAGATTTAAGATTCATACCCTCGATCCGATCCGACGTGTAGGATGCGTCCATGTGCCCCTCATATTGTTACACCATAGTTGGTGTGTGCACATGCGTCACCCGATCCTCATAAATCCTTCCAGTTAAGGTATTAGTTGTATACTTATAATGTATTAGCTGCATATTCATAAGATATTATTTGTAAAATATAAAAAAATAATTTCTTACTCATAAGATATTATATTTATAATTGAAATATATTTTTACATTTTACTTCTTCAGTAAATGATATCAATTGTATACTCATAAGGTACTGTTGTATACTCTTCGGATATTAATTGAATAATTGAAATATATATTTACATTTTATTTATTCAGTGAAAGGTAATATAATTATATACTCAAAAGTATTGATTATTTTATCTAAAGATGTTACTTATTTTATTTAAGGATGGGGCAACCCATGCCCCATCATCTTCTAAACACATCCCATTACTAAATATACTCCAATCAAAATTTGTTACAATTTCTAAAATTTCTAAACATACCCCAATTCTTTCCAATTTTGTTATTTTTAAGAAAAGATAATAAATAAAAAAAGAAAACTAAAAATCCTAACCTATCCCTGCCATCGATGCCTCCCCCACACTCTCATTCATCCACTCTACCCTCCATTCTAACTGCCACTTTGTTTAAGTGTAAATTCCTAGTTAAACATCCAAATTAATCGCTCTGACTTAAATGGACCGTATCGAACAAAGAAATTGAATACAAAATGTAGAAAACACTATGTCCGGAACATACTCAGACAAATTAGGTCGGCTAATTCTGGTCGGTTTATTATGGCCAACCAGAATCTTATTTAATTAATGTAAGAGAAATGAACTCTCTTGTGCTTAAATACAATAGTTTTCCAACCCCTTTTTATATCTAATTTTCTACTATTTATAAACTAAAAAATACATGTAGTGGGGATGACCTCTACTTCTCCATGATCTCTTCTTCAACCGCCTCCTATCTTCAAGGAAGTGGGAAGTTGGCTTGCTCCCACTACTTCCTGTTTTGTAGGATAGTTGTTAGAATGGTCTTGTCGGAACACTATCTATCCGTTTTCCTGATCTTTCTCGCCATGTCCTGGTTAGATCGGTAATTATCATTTCGGGATCGACACTAAGCCGATCCTGATCGGCTCTTCCCGATTACCTACCAGGTCTTATGTTCTAGCCGAGCTCGAATCGGGGGTCCAATGAGCTCTTCCTAGATGAGATTGATTTTGTGTTCTCTGGTCATTTGAGTTCCTCATGACTTCAACTATTCTTTATATGGCTTACGCGGACGGTTGATTTTCTGATCAGCTAAATATTTTCAAACCTTCTAAGTTTTTATATCTTTGGTTGGGCCAATTATCTTTGATCGACTTGATCATCTCTAATCGGCCGAGTCCCAAATTGGTCCTTTAAAAATTCATTTTTGGTCGGCCGGACTACTTCTGGTTGGCCTTAGCTGGCTAAGAGTTTGGTCGAGTCGAACTCTTCTAGTCGGCTTCTTACTTAGAGTTGATGCCGATTAAATTTTTTATCGGCCACTTCTGGTCCTCCACGTGTCCAATTTTTTTGGCTTGGGTTAGAGGTACATTAATAGCCCCCTAGGTCATGGTACAAACATAGGATGTGTCGGGATCTGGACATAGTAGAAAACCTGATCCGAGTATTTTTGTTCTTCAAAGGAATTTCAAACTTGATGTCCACCATTTTTTAGGACATTTATGTTATGAACTTTCATACTTTGTGCTCGGCTAGATTGCCTTATTGAACTAGGTTGTAGTTTTTTACTCTTTCGTTCGAACCTGGCTAGCTCGTACTAGGCCATAGCCCAATCTCTTTTGTCCGAGCCTAGTCGGCTTGGACTAGGCCGTATGTAATATCCAAATAATTGCTAAGCTTATATCTTACTAATCTAGGTTGCTTGGTTTGTTAAGATAAGATTTGTTGACCATTTCTTCCAATACACCACAAATTCTTGACACCAAACCTACCCTATATTTAGCCTAGGTGATGGACTAGTTTGTATCTTTGAAATTAGAGGCAAATAGATATCTTTTCCTTTAGGCATTTCATCACCATTTTTCATCTCATTCTTCATCATCTCCACAGCCTTCTTCCTCATCAATCACAGCTGCAACCATCTCTCTCTCCGGCGGCGAAAAAAATTTCCGGCAAGGGTTTATTTATATGCTTGCTATGTTTATGTTGTAGTTCTTATTAGGGTTTTCGATTTTTTTTCTTAAAACCTAAGCTAGCTGTGGCTGTCTTGTTCCTCTCCGTTCACTGCCGTGCCGTTGCCGCTGTGTGTGTGCCGGCGATCGGTTGCGCCGGCAGGTGGGTGTGTTTGGAGGGGAGGCCGGCGCTCGATCGCGCCGGCAAGGATTTGTTGAAGGCCGCCGCATCTAGCGGCGGCTGTGCTGGTTCGATATATATATGTATGTATGTAGTATACGTGTGGGTGTGTGCGGGTTTGGCTGCGAAGAGTGTTGGGGTCGGAGTATGGGCCGGCGCCGGCGAAGTGCCGGCGTAGACGAGAAAGAAGAGCCGCCGCTGGAAGCGGCGGCAGGGCTGTACAGTATATATATATATATATGTATGTATGTAGGTAATCGGATATATATGTATGTATGTTGGTGCTGAGTGTTGTTGGATGAAGGAGGTGTGTTGGTAGTGCTGCCGGAATCGCGCCGGTGACGGTGAGGGGGAGCCGCCGCGGTAGCGACGGCGAAGCTGAATATATGTATGTATACGTACGTAAATATATATGTATAGGTGTGTATTAGGTGTATAGGAGGCTTGGGGGTGGTGAGTGGTGTCGCCGGCGACTGGGGTCGCCGGTAGGGGGCGGTGCGACGGCTGCGCCGCGACGGAGGGCAGGCTGGAGCGGCGGGTGGCAGTGGGGGAAGAAGCAGGGGGTGATTTGGAGGGTTGGGGGTGATTTTGAGAATTTAATAAACCTAAGGACCTAATTGTAATTCCAAGTTTATGCTAATTAACCATTTAGTCCTTGAACCATTAAGTACTAGCATTTTGACCCTAAAATGTTTCTGAATGTACATTTTGGTCCTCAGATTTTTTTAGAAATTTTATTAGGGACCTTAATCTCTATAGAAATTATCGACTCGCCCCTAGATCTCGGCAAAATGACAAAAATAACCTCTAAAATTTATAGAAAATTATATCTTGACCTTAGCATTTAATGATTTTATATTTTATGTCCTATTATATTATAAAAAGATAGTTCGACTTCATAATGAGATAAGATATGATAAAACGAACCCTTTAAGTAAGAAAATTCTAAAATAATCCTTATTAAACCCTAATTAAAATTAGAAACCCTGGCTATAGATTCTTTCTCGAGAATTTATTTTATTTATAGGTTTTTATAGATTTTAAAATAATTAAGTCAGAAAATAAGTTATGTTTTTCATTCTCTGTAGGAAGTTCACGTGGAGGACCGAGTTAGACCTATTACCGAGGGTTTTGCAGGACTTTGCGAGAAATCCAAAGGTGGGGGGTAAAAATCCTTTTCTAGTTTACAAATCGACAATTTTATGAAAATTTATGTGACTACGTGATTTAAATTCAGTAATTATGTGATGATATTTTACTTAAATTCTTATCGTTACCTGATCTATTTTCGAATAAAGCATATGATTCTGAAAGCTATTGATTTCAAGTATCTCAATGAAAATGATTTAAAGGATGAAAGTCGGGATAATACCCGCTAAGAAAAGGTTTTTCTGTGCTTATGTGTTATGTGAATTATGTGGCCAACGTGAACGTGATCAATGTGTATTATGTGCTTATGTGGAACCATTATGTGAAACTTAACTGCGCATGCGCCTGCACGCCAAGTAGGGTATTCCTTTTTGGAAACCCAACAATGGGGAATTCTACGGAATCCCAACAGGAAGAGGTTTTAAAAACCCAAATGGGGTCGGCTTGGGGCCCTGATAGGTATTCTTCGGAAACCTATCCACAGTTACATTGGGGCTCTTCGGGAGTCTACAACGTGTAATATATGTATAATATGCAAGAAATGGGATGTGTATATTATTATTATAAATTTCCCTCCCCACTAAGTGTTCTTTTGACACTTACCCCTTATATGCTTTTATTTTACAGAAAAACCCTAAATGCAAGAAGGAAGAACAGAAATGTCTGTCATTTTGCCTGTAAATATTAATGTTTATGGATGGATGATAATTCTGAAGCTTTTGTTATGTATAAGACAAAGTTTACACGTTTTGATCGAACAAGAAAGTTTCCGCTGATCAGAGAAAAATTTATGTATTTCTATGTTTATTTTCTGAAATTTGTTTTGTTTTAAAAATCTTGATGGTTTCGTTTTCTTGCTGGATGCCCGATTTTGTAAAGCTGCGTTTATACTCTGGTTTTAAAGAAAAAAAAATCACTATTATAATTTAATTATGTTTAAAATTCTGATATGAAAATGGGGCGTGACACCATATCCTCATCTCTTTCATCCTCGCCTGGTCGGCCTGAACTAGATCGTAGCCCCGTCTCTTTTGTCCGAGCCCGATCGGTCTAGAAGAGGCCGTAGTCTTTTATTTTGGCTGTAATCTTACTATTTCGTCCGAACCTGGTTGATCCGAACTAGGTCATAGCCTTTATTATTATTATTTTTTTATCCCTGCTCGGCCGTTTTGCCTTTTGTATGAGGTTCTGGCCTCTAAATCAGATCTATTCAATGCATCAGTTTTTACACATATCTGTTCACTTCGATTTTGTATATCCTACTCTTGAATTGCTTGTCTCGTATAATTTTAAACCGAAACATTTAACTTAAAAAAAATAATCAAAGTATTTGGTCAGCTCGATTTATAATAACTTAATAAAAACCTTCAGCAACTTAAACACTTGATCAACTCGATTTATAATAACTTAATGAAAACCTTTTACCCTTTTTCAAATCGACTCAATTTATCCGACCGCTGTCTTACCTTTATGTCTGAACCTGGTTGGTGCGGGCGAGGCCATAGTCTTTTACCTGGATCGTAGTCTTACCATTTCGTCTAAACCTGGTCAGCCCAGATGAGACCGTAGTCTTTTACTTGGGTCGAAGCCTTACTAGTTTGAACCTGATCGGCCTAAACAAGGTCATAGTCTTAAATTTTTGGACCGTAACCTTACTGTTTCATTCGAGCCTGGTTAGCCCGGACGAGATTGTAACATTTTATTTGGGCTGTGACCTTACATTTTCGTCCGAACCTGGTCTGTCGGGATGAGTTCATAGCCTTTTACTCAGGCTGTAGCTTTATTGTTTCGTTTGAGCCTGGTTGGCCTGAGCGAGGCCGTAGCCTTTTATTTGGGCCGTAACCTTACCTGGTCTGCTTGGACGAGACCGTAGCCTTACTGTTTCGTCCGAACTTGATTGACCCTGTTAAGATTGTAGTCTTATCTTTCATCAGAGCCTGATCGGCCCGGACTTGGCCGTAGCCTTCTCTTTCATCGAAACCTGGTTGGTCCGGACGAGACCATGTCCCTTTTTATTCGTCCGAACCTGGTTGGCGCAAACAAGGCTGTAGCCCTTTCTTTCGTTCGAGCCTGGTTGATTCGGACTAGGCCGTAGCCCTCTCTTTCGTAAACTCGGCTTAAACTAGGCTGTAGCCCCCTCTTTTTTCTGAGCCTGGTCATCCGAACTAGGCCGTAGCCTTCTCTTTCGTCTGAGCTTGGTCAGCCTGGACTAGGCCGTAGCCCTTTCTGTTTCGTCCAAACCTGGTTAGCCAGAACGAGGTTGTAGTCTTTTTACTTGGGCCGTAGTCTTACTATTTTATCCGAACTTGGTCGGCCTTAACGAGGTCGTAACCTTTTACTCAGGCCGTAGTCTTTCTGTTTTGTTCGAACCTGGTCTGCCCTAATGAGGCCGTAGCCTAATTTCTTTGAGGTTGATCTCATTTTTCGATCCTATAAACTCATTTTGGGGAACCTAACAAGATGTTCTGTTTTTTACTATTCATTACAAGCTTTGTGGGAGTTACGTTGTTTGAATTAATCCCCTCCTTCTAGCGCCAAAATATTGACTTTGTAATTTGTTTAAGTGTAAATTCCTAGCCAAACACACAAATTAATCGCTCCAACTTAAATTGACCGAATCGAGTAAAGAAATTAAATAAAAAATATAGAAACTCTTGTCCGAAACCTACTCGGGCAAATTAGGTCTGCTAATTTTGGTTGGTTTGTTATGGTCGGTCAGAATCGTATTTAATTAAAGTAAGAGAAATGAGCTATCTTATGCTTTAATATAATAATTTTCCAACTTTCTTTTTATATCTAATTTTCTACTATTTATAGATTAAAAAATACAAGTAGTGGGGATGACCTCCACTTCGCTATGATCTCTTCTTCAACCGCCTCCTATCTTCAAGGATGTGGGAAGTTGGCTTGCTCCAAGTATTTCCTATTTTGTAGGATAGTTGTTAGAATGATCTTATCGAAGCATTGTCTATCCGTTTTTCTGGTCTTCCTCGTAATGTCCTGATGGGGTAGGTAATTGTCATTTCGGGATCGGTACTAAGTCGATCCTGATCGGTTCTTCTCGATTATCTGCCAGGTCTTATGTCCTAATCGAGCTCGAATCGGGGGTCCAATGAGCTCTTCCCAGATGAGATTGATTTTGTTCTCTCTGGTCATCTGAGTTTCTCATGACTTTAACTCTTCTTTAGATGACTTACGTGGATTGTCGATTTTCTGATCGTCTAATTCAATGTAATTTAATCTAATCGTCCCCTTAATATGTATTTCTATTATGCAATGAAATGCAATGCATATATGCTTAATTAACCATGTTCATTACTTTTTTCTATAACTTGAGTTATAAAATTTCGAGTCGAGCAGGGTTAAATTCTGTAGAAACTTAAGATATAGCTCTACAACTTTCATGTTTAACACGTTTTCTAATTCAGTCTCCAACCTGCATAAAATTAAACTACAAATACAACATAATTAACAGTTTTCAAACCGGGTCATTATAGACTAAGCCCTGTAATTTTGACATTATCTCACTTAATATTTAACCGAGACATCCACGATTTGCTACTGAGTTTAGCTAAGAGATAGGACTATAACTTTCATGTTTTAAGTTTTTCCTAATTCGGCCTATAAAGCTACCAAAACCTCTGATGAATTACAATAATTGGAGATAGATATAATTCACTAATTTCTTTGTACCTTTTGGAAAAAATCTTGAGAATTCACTTCGATCAAATCAAAGAGTATGTTTCCACAAGCTTCCCCTCAAACTCTAAAGAAAAATGGTGAAGAAACGAAATCAAAATTTCCAAACTCTTCCTTTTTTTTTTCTTCTCCCTTTATTCTTTCTTTCTTTTCCTCTCTTTTTTTTATTTTTATTTTTCACTATGAACAAAGATGTATATATCCAATTCCACCGCTTTATTACCAAAGCTTCTCTCTTAAGCTTTATTAAGGTCATTTATATTAATATTAAAGTTTTATAGAAATTACATATATTGACAATAACACTTCTAATGTATATGGCTGCGGGACTTAATCAATATATATATATATATATATATATATATATATATATAATATTAATAAACTTTCTTCTTCATGTGCATGCGGCTACTTACACATATATACATATATTATAATATATATTACATGTTTATATATATATATAATTTAGATTTATTTTTTTTATAAAAATTCAATATAATTTATATCATCATTAATCAAATAATTTATATTATACACTCGAAAATTATTCGAGTCTCAATCAATTTTAATAGAGGTTTTTCAATACTAATTATATAAGAGTATATAAATAATACGAAATGCATATGATGCATGAAATGAATGCCCAATGACGTGTGTTTTGGTCGAGGATGTTACAATTATCCCCCCCCCCCTATAAGAATTTTATCCTCAAAATTCTTTTTCATCTTTTCTTCTGTCTTTCAGGTTGCTTCCTCTATACCATGATTTCTCCAAATAACTTTAACCATTGGAATTTCTCTATTCTGCAATTGTTTGATTTTGAAATCTGTTATCGAGACTGGTTCCTCTATGTAGCTTAAGTTTTCTACAATCTGTACCTCTGAATCCCGCAGTACATGTGAAGGATCAGATCGATATCGTCGCAACATGCTAACATGAAAAACATTATGGATTTTAGTCAATTCTGGAGGTAAAGCTAACTCATATGCCAATGGTCCAACTTTTCTAATGATATCGTATGGCTCGATATAGCGTGGGCTTAATTTTCTTTTTTTACCAAATCTCATAACACCTTTCCAAGAAAAAACTCGTAAAAATACTTTATCACCAACCTGGTATTCCATCTCTTTTCTATGTTGATCAAAGTAGCTCTTTTGTCGGTCTTGTGCAGCCTTCAATTTACTTTTAATGATATCAACCTTGTCAATTGTGTTATGAACAATTTATGACCCTTCTAGAATTTCTATACCCTCTTTATCCTAATATAGTGGACTTCTGCACTTTCCTCCATATAACGCCTCATACGGTGTCATTCCAATACTACAGTGAAATTGGTTATTATAAGCAAATTCCATCAATGGAATATGTTTATCCCACAAACCTTGAAACTCAATAATGCAAGCGCGCAACATCTCTTCTAACATCTGTATAGTCCTTTCTGATTGGTCATCTGTTTGAGGGTGAAAAGTTGTACTAAAGTGTAATTTGGTCCCTATAGTTGTTTGAAAACTTTCCCAAAATTGAGAAGTAAATCTCGGATCTCTATCTGAAATAATGGACACTGGTATATCATGGAGTAGTACAATTTCTCTGACGTACTTTTCTGCCAATTGATTTAATGAACAACCCCAACGTAAAGGTAATAAATGTGCTGATTTAGTCAATCTATCCACAATTACCTAACTAGCATTATTCCCTTGTTAGATTTTCGGTAATCCCAAAATAAAGTCCATCGTAATTCATTCCCATTTCCAAATCGAAATGGATAGGGGTTTCAGTGTACCTGCAAGTGCTTGATGTTCTGCTTTAACTTGCTGACAAGTAAAACATTTGGAAATAAATTCAGCAACTTCTTTCTTCATTTTTGGCCACCAATAATGCTGCCTCAACGTGTGGTACATATTTATTGTACCTGGATGCATAGCATACGGTGCATTGTGTGCCTCGTCTAAAATTTCTCATCGTAAATTATCAACGTCAGGTACACACAACCCGGTGTCAAATATTATGTACCATCTTGTAAATCAAATGGTGTGTCTTTGTCGTGTCGCACTTATTCAATAATTTCTATCAATTTTTCATCCTTGTTCTGTGCATCTTGTATTCATTGTCTCAATATCGAACGAATCTCCAAAGTAGTAATCAACATTCCACTTGTATCTAACTGTAGTTTTCTGTTTAAACTTTGTAGAACAATCAAATCTAAAAATAGAGTCATATGCATATGTGCCACTGTACCATCGGACTTTCGACTTAACGCATCAGCTACAACGTTTGCCTTTCCCGGATGATATTTTATCGTACAATCATAATCCTTCAATAGTTCCATCCAACGTCTTTGTCGCATGTTCAATTTTCTCTGACTCATCAAATACTTCAAGCTTTTATGATCGGTAAATATCTGGAATGTCTCCCTATAAAGATAATGTAGCCAAATTTTTAAAGTAAATACCGCTGCCGCCAACTCTAAATCATGAACAGGATAGGAAACTTCTTGTGGTCATAATTCTGGTGACGCATAAGCAATTACTTTCCCATTCTGCATTAAAACACAACCAAGTCCTTGATGTGAAGCATCATTGTAAACGACAAATCCCCCAGTGTTTGTAGGAATTGTGAGTATCGGTGATGTAGTCAAATGGTGCTTTAATTCATCAAAGCTCTGTAACATCCCAATTTTTCTCAACCCCTTTTTTTTTTATAAAATTAATATTCTTACAGCGGAAAATTAAATTTGCAAATATTTTAAAAATAGAAGTTTGAGTAATAAAATAAAGACCGTAAGAGTATTTAAAAATAACCCGAATCCTACAACGGTTTCATCAGAAGATCTCAACAAAATGAAATGAGTCACGCTAATGCAGATTGAAGATGGAAACATTTAGTCTTTCTTGAAATAAATTGATAGGATGAAATGTAATAGATTTTGATGAGACAAAACGTGTAATAGATTAGAACCTTAGCTATCTGGATAAGTCTTTAATGTAAATTTGCTAAGGCAAGGATGCTGGAAGGACTTGAAGATTCTGCCAAGTAGCCAGGAAGCCGAAGTCCCTGCTACCTGCATACTGTATCGAGCAACCAGCAAGCAAAGCTCTAGAAGGATGCTACAAGGAACCTGGAGCTAATCAAGGAAGCTGACTGACTCAATGAGGTTACTACCAGATACATCAGAATCAATGCAACCTGACTAGCCAGTAGAGTCACTCCAGTTCCAACAAATCAGAATCTGCCATGTGTGATAAAGCAGCAAGAACACAGTACAAACAGTCTGCAGAATGTAGTTACGCAGACAAAGGACAAGCAGTTACAGAACAGAATGAAGGCATTTCAGAACAGGTGTCAGAAGATCAGCAGAACTAATCAAAAAAAGACACCTCACCATACAAAGGACTGCATTTCCAACGGGCAGAAAACTACCTGATGCCTATAAATAGAAGTCTGATTTTCAAAGAGAAAAAAGAGATAACGATTATACACAACCAAGAGAACTGAGAAGCAAACAAACGCACAAGCTTATACTCTCAAGTTATTCAGACTAAGCAAGCAGCAAGCCAGCTACCTTTATGTTCTTTTGAAGTTCAAGGAGCCTGCTGCATTTGATTGTGTCTTAAATCTTTTATTTATTAAGTCTGATAGGAGTCACTTAGTCAGGTGTTGAAACTGCTAAGTTGTAATCTCTCTGAAGAAGAGAAAGGATCCTGTGTGGGTCGGTCAACCTGTGTGGAGATCCTGTGTGGGTCGATAGTTGGTCACTGTGCAGCTACCTGTGTGGATAGAGCTGACAGTTTTGTTTAGAGTTTAGTTTGTGTTAGCTGAGTCTATTGTAAATCAAACTAGCTTTAACAAAGTTCCTCCTTGTGAAGGAGTAGAGAGGACGTAGAGGGATTACTCCACCCTTGAACCTCTATAAGCTTGCTTGTGCTTCTTATATCTATCTACCTGCATCTAAGCATACTGCATTAAAAAGCACGTTTCGAAAAACATAAGTATTTCCGCTGTGCATTACATTCTCTGACTAAGTCCTGAGGTTACTGCCTAAGCAGGAACCTATCGAGCAGTAAGCTTACTAGCTACCTGCCCATCGGGGACTTAACATCCTTCGGAGTGAAAGTTGAAAATTTGATAAGGTTAATTCACCCCCCCTCTTAACCTTATACCACTGGGACCAACATAAATAGCTTAAAATAAAACAGGTAAAGTAACTCTAGCCACCGCTCATCCACTCCATTCCACGTCCATGCCATTACTCTGAAATTTTAGATTTTTCATATTGGGGTGAGCAAACACTAGCTCAGTGGGGACATGCTTGTCAAGATTAAAGGCATCACGCAAAAGCAAGACAAATAACACAACAGCCAAGCAAATAAACATTTTCTCATCTTGGGATTGGCCAATCAATTCTGAGCACGGCGGGTATACCCGAGGATCTACTTTTGATCCTTGGACCTCTTACGTCCCTGGCTAATTCTCATGCATAGATCATAGATCACAGCAAGTCTCATGCACAGATCAATAGATCATAGCAAGCATTTTCATAAAAAATTTCTCATGACACATTGCATCAATTTATCAATCACTTCCACATAACACATTTAATAAAGACAAACATATATGAAAAGAATCCCCACCTTAAAAGTTAAAAATCTTGAGCGGAATGAAAGTGAATGCAATCCTATTCCTCGCGAGCTACACCTTCTTCGACACCTATTCATCCATAACGAAAACATACACTAATTTAATACCTAAAGGTCTAAAGAAAACCTCAATAACTATTTTAATTAAATTAAATCTCTAAAGTAGTCTTAGGACACCTTGGAGGGTAAATAAGAACTTCTTAAAATTTTTTAAGAATTAAGACATGAATCCTAAGTTGGAAGATTTTAGGAAAACTCTAGTTAAGCATTGCAAGATTTATTTCTTAAAAAGTATAAGATAAAATGATTCTAAATTTTAAACATGGAATCCAGGTTATTAAATAAATAACATTTATAAATTTCACAAAGATTCAAATAGTATAACCACAGGTTTATAATTTTTGAAACTTAATTTCCAGAAACAGAAATTTCTGCAGAGCTGTAAAAGAAAATTAGTATACGAAGAAATATAAACTCTTTTATTTTGAAAATTTTCCAGAAGATAAAAGACATATGAATCTGTAACATATCCAAAATTCAAAGCATTTGAAGATGTTTAACTATGAGTATTAATCTCGTAAATCAGAAAGTGTACATCATGAATCCTTCCAAGACAGAAAAAGAAAATTAATTTTTGAATGAAATAGCTATCGGATAAATTTGAAATTTTTACTGTAGATCAAAATCCTGATAATATATAACCTGGTAAAATATTATAAAATTTGGAAGTATATAAATAATAGTTTTAAATTTTTAAAACTGTGATACTAAAGATGTTGAATTCGGAAAGTCAGTAATATAAAATTTATATAAAATAAAATATAACTCCGATTGACATGAAATTTTTACAGAAGACCAACGTTACAGTATACTATAACATACTAAAATTTCATAAAATTATAAGGTCTGTAAGTATTTATTTTAAAACGTCTAAATCAGAAACGTGAACATACCAATTTTTGGACTGAAGGAATATAAAATTTGTTTTAAATCGGTTTCAACTCCGATTGATCTGCAATTTTTACTGAGTATTCAATATATATCAAAGATCAACATATCCAAAATTCATGAAATTCGGAGGTGTCTAACTACGAATTCAAATAATTGACTAACCGTTCTAGAATTTGAAATTAAAGAACAAGATGTGTTTCCTTAACTTATTTGTATTCTAACTCAAGATATCACTTATATTTATCATAGGAATAAAACAAATTACTCTAGATTTGACATGGAAAGAAAATTATGAGAAAAGGAAAAACACGTACATTTCCTAAGAGAGTTGAGAATCCTAACCCTAGCGTACTAACTCTTCTCTTATTTATATGGTTAGGTTCATGGGTTCTAAACCTATTAATAAGGTAATGGGCCTCCTAATCTCTTGGGCTCATACTAAAAGAAGTCTAGTAAGACTTAACTTATAATTCCAATTAGACTCATCATTTAACTAAAATCCTACATTATATAGGATTGATATAATTTCTTTTATAAATCTAACAACCTTTAAATTATTAATTTATTATTACTTCTATTATTATTTTACGGGTGTCACAAGCTCTGTTGGCATCTGTCATTCAATTGAAATGGAACATTCTTTCGTAGCAGTTTTGTGAGTGGCACTGCTATAATGGAAAACCCTTCGACAAATTGTCTGTAGTATCCAGCCATACCAAGAAAACTTCAAATCTCCGAAATTATCGTTGGCACCTCCCAATTTACCACTATCTCAATCTTTCTAGAATCGACCTCTATGCCTCGTCTAGATACTATGTGTCCTAAAAATACCACTTGATCCAACCAAAATTCACATTTACTCAACTTTGCGTATAGTTGTTTTTCTCGCAAGATTTGTAACACTATCCATAAATGATCCGCGTGTTCCTCTTTACTCTGTGAATATACCAGTATACCATCAATGAAGACAATGACAAATCTATCAAGGAAAGATTGGAACACTTTATTCATTAAAGCCATAAATGCTGCTGGTGCATTGGTCAACCCGAATGGCATCACAAAAAATTCATAATGCCCATATCGAGTTCTAAATGCTGTCTTCGAAATATCATCTTTGGCTATCAACTGATAGTACCCAAATTGAAGATCTATCTTGGAAAATACTTACGCATCATGTAGTTGATGAAATAAATCATCTATTCATGGTAATGGGTATTTGTTCTTCACTGTTACTTGATTCAACTTTCGATAATCTATGCACAGTCGTAATGTACCATCTTTCTTTTTCACGAAAAGCACTGGCGCACCCCAAAGTGATACACTAGCCCGTATATATCCTTTGTCTAACAGTTCCTGTAATTGTTTCTTTAATTTTTGTAACTCTAATGGGGCCATCCGATATGGAGGAATAGAGATTGGTGCAGTACCCAGTATCAACTCTATGGTGAACCCTGTTTCTCTATCTGGTGGTAGTCCTGATAAATCCTTTGGGAAAACATCAGAATAATCTTTAACAATTGAAATATCTCTGATCTCATCATATGTAGCTGTACGATCTATAACATATGCCAAATATGTCTTGCATCCGTTACGGAAAGCTGTTGTTGCTGAAATCAAACATATTGGTACAATCCGTCAATCACCATAGAAAACCACTTTAGTCTGTCTAGGAGAATCTATCACTATTTCTTTAGTATAACAATCCACTTTAGCATGATGTCTCGATAACCAGTCCATACCCAATATAACATCAAATTCACGTAAAAATAGCAGGATCAAATCAGCTGGTAACGCTACTATATCAATCAACATTATACAATTTCGATATATCGTATGCACCATTACAACTTCACTCAATGAAGTATGTATTCCTAAGTTGTAATCTAGTGGTTCGGGTTCTTTATGCAAATGAGATACTATGGTGGATGATATGAATAAATGAGTGGATCTTGGATCTATCAATACATATATTTCAAAATCATTTAAATAAAGTTTACCAATAATGACCTCAGGTGCTGTAGCTGCCTCCCACTGTGACATAGCAAAAACTCGTGCCTGATCCGGTGATCGTGTTCCTAGTACCTCTGATCTTCCTCTACTAGCAGTAGAGCTTAAAGTCTGACCTCTACCACGACCTCTACCAACACTTGCCACTGATGCTGTTGGTCGAATATTTTGCATTGTCGATTCTGATGATGCTCTACAAATGTTTAACCTATCAGGTCTAGCTGGACACTCCCTATAAAAATGTCTTTGTTGTCCATAGTAATAACAACCTCCAGTAAGCACTCGGCACTCTCCTGTATGATATCGACCACAGTGCTGACACATAGATCGTATCTGTATTGTCGGGCTAGGTCCTCGGCCACCTCCATGACTAAAAGATTGTACACGTCCACCTCTCTGACTGAATGAACCACCTCTGTTAAATGTCTGTGCTGGAGAGGAAAAACTCTGACGTTTAATTGGCTTCTCACTTGACTCACTATCATGAGCCATTGACTCTTTTTGGCTTTTGAAAAGATGTTTGTCGTTCTTTTAATAAATTCTCGGCCCTTATTGCTGCAGTACGCAAATCTGTGTAAGTATGGAGATCCCAAGGTGTAATCTTACTTCGAATATTATATGAAAGTCCCTCCTCAAAACGTCTGCATCTATCTCGCTCAATAGCAACCTCGCAGCCGCATAATGTGATAATTGAGTAAATTTAATTTCATACTTAGCAACTGACATATTCTCCTATTTAAGAGATAAAAATTCCCTTTGTTTGTTATCTTCGTATACCTCTGGCATATATCTATCTCTAAACACGGTGAGAAAATCATCCCAAGTAAGGATTGACGACTGTACTGTAGCATGTGGAACTGTCTCCCACCAATCATATGAATCCCCTTGTAACAGTGACACTATAAAATCAAACTTTTCCTCTACCGTATATCTCATCATGCCAAAAACTCTTTCTATTCTTTTGAGCCATGTCTCAGCTTCAGCAGGATCAGTAGTCCCATAAAAGTAACCTGCTTCTAATTTACGGAGCTCCTTGAAATTTTTACTTCTAAAACCTATACCTGGCCCCTGTACCTCTTGTTCTGCCCATCTAGGTGAATGTTGTGCGGGCTCATGTGATGCATGTAATATATGAGATGCCTCTATTGATTGATGTGATACGGCTGAACCTTCTCTCCTCAATGATTCATGCTCATGAATGTCTATGTTTCCTATTTATTTAAATGTAATTTCAATATCAATTGCATATCACGTATAATACTTATGAATGCATAATGACACCGAGGAATCATATCCCCACTCTGATACCAAACTAAACCGTGACATCTCATACCCCTATGACGTATATCTCATAATAAAATATTCATCATGTAGGCAAATCATACTAACGTTTCATTTATCCATATAAGTATATAAAAACATTATTTAATGACTAATATCATATAAAATTAAAACACACAACCCATATCCCAGCATAAATCATATTAAATACAACTCATGATACACGTGTCCAAAATGTAAAATGCGGAGGAGGAGAAGGTTGCACGAGGCATCAGCCGGCCGACCTGGTATAGCATGGCGTCTATATATACAAACCCACATCAAAAAACTATTGAATCTAAAAAAAAATATATGCGATTTTTATGAGTTGCAATTCAGTGAATATAAACCATTAATTTAATTAAATCACAAGCAAATAACAATCATTAACATTAATCATAAACATATACAAACGCCATTATGTCCAGTTTATAATTCTGTAAACTGCTCAAGTTTGGATCTGTCCCGAGATTTCCAATATGCCACTTTGTATATAGACCCGTAGGTCTCCAATATGATTATGACCCAAGGGTCTCCACTTTATATATAGATCCATAACAAGACAACCACATGCCTTTTAATTTCATGTCATTTGGAATGCAACACATCAATCATCCGAAAATATGATCACGTATACATTTGTCAATATATCATTTGATCCAATGACAAATTCATATAAATACATATTTCTTATATAACACACATAACAAACGTTGCATATAAATCGCATCACCTTGCGTATAAATCACATATATGGTTTATACTCACCTGACTAAGATAAGGAATCCGTTCACCGCTCTAATTCCTTCTCCTTTTCTACAGCTCGTGCCCCTATACGATTCAATGTAATTTAATCTAATCGTCCCTTTAATATATATTTCTATTATGCAATGAAATGCAATGCATGTATGCTTAATTAACCATGTTCATTACTTTTCCCTATAACTTGAGTTATAAAATTTCAAGTCAAGTAGGGTAAAATTCTGTAGAAACTTAACATATAGCTCTACAACTTTCATGTTTAACACGTTTCCTAATTCAGTCTCCAACCTGCATAAAATTAGGCTACAAACACAACATAATTAACAGTTTTCAAACTGGGTCATTATAGATGTTGGTCCCAGTGGTATAAGGTTAAGAGGGGGGGTGAATTAACCTTATCAATTTTTTCACTTTTACTCCAAGATGTTAAGTCCTTGATGAACAGGTAGTTAGTAAGCTTGCTGCTCAATAGGTTGCTGCTTGGGGAGTGACCTCAGGACTTAGTCAGAGACTATAATGCACAGCGGAAATACTTATGATTTTCGAAACCAGCTTTTAATGCAGTATGCTCAAGGTTGCAGATAGATGTATATAAAGCTGTAAAGAACACAAGCAAGCTTATAGAGGTTCAAGGGTGGAGTAATCCCTCTACGTCCTCTCTACTCCTTCTCAAGGAGGAACTTTGTTAAAACAAGTTTGATTTACAATAGACTCTGCTAACACAAACTATACTCTAGACAAAACTGTCAGCTCTATCCACACAGGTAGCTGCACAGTGACCAACTAAGCGACCCACACAGGATCTCCACATAGGTTATCCGACCCACACAGGATCCTTTCTCTTCTTCAGAGAGATTACAACTTAGCAGGGCAAAATCCTGCCTAAGCGACTCCTAAACAGTCTTTGAGTAAGATGTGAATTTCTAAACGATCGAATGCAGCAAGCTCCTTAAACTTCTGAAGATCACAAAGGTAGCTGGTTTGCTGCTGCTAAGACTAAATAACTTGGATATGAAAGCTTGAGCTTGAAAGATTTGCTTCGCGTATGTTCTCTTGTTCTTCTTGGTGTGTCTCTTCTTTCTTGTGTATTCAGTCTTCTATTTATAGGCATGAGTGAGTATTCTGCCCGTTGGAAGGGCAGTCCTTTGCATGGTGAGGTGTCTTGCTTTGATTGGTTCTGTTGATCTTCTGACACCTGCTCTGAAATGCCTTCATTCTGTTCTGCCACTGTCTTGTCCTTTTTACTGCGCAACTTCATTCTGCAGTCTGCTGTACTGTGACCTTGCTGCTTTTTCACACATGGCAGTCTCTGGTTTGCTGAAACTGAAGTGACTCTACTGGCTAGTCAGGTTGCACTGATTTTGATGTATCTGGTAGTATCATCTTTGAGCAAATGAATCAGCTTCCTTGACCATCTCCAGGCTCCTCGTAGCATCCTTCGAAACTTGGTTACTGGTTCCTTGTGGCAGCATGCAAGTAGCAGGGACTTGGCTCTAAGGTTCCTTGGCAGAATCTCCATGTCTTTTCCAGCATCCTAGCCTTAGCTATTTTACATATAGAAACCTATCCAGATAGCTAATGCTCTAATCTATTACAGTTTATCCTATCAATAGACCAAGCCCTGTAATTTTGACATTATCTCACTTAATATTTAACCGAGACATCCAGGTTTGCTTCTAAGTTTAGCTAAGAGATAGGACTATAACTTTCATGTTTTAAGTTTTTCATAATTCGGCCTATAAAGCTACCAAAACATCTGATGAATTACAATAACTGGAGATATATATAATTCACTAATTTCTTTATACCTTTTGAAAAAAATCCTTGAGAATTCACTCCAATCAAATCGAAGAGTATGTCCCCACAAGCTCCTCTCAGTGAAAAAACAAAATCAAAATTCACAAACAATTCCCCTTTTTTTTTCATCTCCCTCTATTCTTTCTTTCATTTCTTCTCTGCTCTTTTTTTTTCTTTTCTATTATGAACAAAGATATATATATGTCCAATTTCACCGCCTTATCATCAAAGCTTCTCTCTTAAGCTTTATTAAGGTCATTTATATCATTATTAAAGTTCTCTACCAACTTTCATTTATAGAAATTACATATATTGACAATAACACTTCTTTAATATATATATATATATATGGCCGTGGGACTTAATCAATATATATATATATATATATATAATATTAATAAACTTCGTATTCATGTGCATGCGGCTACTTACACATATATACATATATTATAATATATAGTACATGTTTATATATATATATATATATATATATATATAATTTAGATTTATTTTTTTATAAAAATTCAACGTAATTTATATCATCATTAATCAAATAATTTATATTATGCACTCAAAAATTACTCGAGTCTCAATCAATTTTAATAGGGGTTTCTCAACACTAATTACATAAGAGCATATAAATAATCCGAAATGCATATGATGCATGAAATGAATGCCCAATGACGTGTATGTTTTGGTTGAAAATGTTACATATATATAACAATTGTTCTTGTGAACTAGGTGCATGAGGTGTTTTTCACACGTTCCATGCCCGCTTCACATGCTCAGGTCCACGCCCAAACCCTAGTCCCACACACCTAATCTTTAGTTATGTTCGTCTAACATTTATGTTTCTACTAGTTTAACCTTTTATGGTGTATTACAGACCTATAATACCTTTTAAACTCTTGAGTTATAATAATTTAACTTTTATGTTATAATAATAAACATTTGTGTTATTTTTTAAGTACATAAAAGTTATATTAATATAACATAAAATGTTAAATTATTATAATATAAAGGTTCAACTATACTATATGAATTTTATACTAAAAAGAATCTAAATTATTTACTTAAAGGTTATAATATCCGTACATAAAAGTTATACTAATATAGACATGGTCAACAAGTTCTGAAAATTGAAATCGTGAACCGCAGTTCACCTATTCAATTTTGGTTCGGCATATGTTGAACTGTGAACCGTCGGTTCGAACCAGCAGTTTTTCATTTTTTTTTCAATTTCAGGGTTATGTCACGTGAACGGTTGAGATGAGTCGATTGTTGATCATCAACAGTTGAAATGATTTGACCGTTGTGAATCGATGGTTCAATCTGATCGGTTTCATATTTTTTTTAAAAGCCATGTGGAGGGCTGAGATTGTAACATATGACTTGTAATTTTTTTCCATTCATAATTGTAATTTTCATCATTTCATTGAAAGATTATAGACTTATGGTGTCATTAAGAAAAAAAAGAAAAAAATGGGAATTAGAGGAAAAAAAACATAAGACTCTTTCAAGTTAGGCGTGACGACGCCTAACTTTAACTAGTCTCTAAGGCAAAAAAAAAAAAAAAATAGAAGACTCTTTCAAGTTGGGCATGATCACGTCTAATTCAACCTAATCTCTAAATATAAATTAATTTTGAAAAAAATATTAATTTTAATCTATCTTGTTTTTTTTTTTGTACCAATAAGAATTAATGTTTTTTTCCAACTTAATTCATAAATCTATCTTGGATCCATAATAGATATCATAGCATTTTTCCAACTTAAAATTCAATTTGAAGTTTGGTGTTCATGTATTACAAAATTTGAATAAACTTTTATGTTAAGGATGATGAAATAAATAAAGAAAAATGCAAAAAAAAAAAAAAGGCAAACCAATCAAACCATAAGTGGAAAAATACAATTAAAAAAAAGGGACAAACTGGCAATTTAGGGTTGAACCGCTGGTTTATAAACCGAAATTGGAACCGAAACGTAAAATCGAAATCCCCATGTTTCAGTTTCGATTTGTCTTCAACCGATTCACCAAACCGTCGATTTGGAACCAAAACCGACGATTCACATCGATTGACCATCTCTATACTAATAATAAAAATGTTATACTCGTCTAACATAAATGTTACAATATAAACTTAAATAAAAAATTAATTTCGGCGCAAATCCGGGTTAGACCCAACCCCGCATGCCTTATAGCATGAATCTAGTTCCGTGCACCTGGTTCATATGAGCACTACTCAATATATATTGTATAAGATGTAATACACTATGAGATAATTAGCAAGATATTATCCACTACTACATCTCGATTTTATATTATACAGTTAATTTCAATTTTGATCATGTATGTAAGACACTTTTCATTTTTCGACAATCAAGTATCCATTTTTTCAATTTTGATCTTCTATATTTTAATTTTTTCCAATTTCAATCCAATTTTGATTGAAATTTTCAAAATCACAAATATGACCACCAATAATTCTAACGTGACAACGGCTACAAATCAACAATTTTAAAAATTTCAATCAAAATTGAACAAAAATTAAAATATAGAGAATCAAAATAAAATAATAAATATTTAATTACAAAAAAATAAAAATATCTTATATACATAGTCAAAATTGAAATTACCTCTAAACTATATATAGATTTTCTGCAATTTTCTGCAACATGTCACAATATAAATGCATGCGATAAAAAATTCATCGAATATATTCACCGCTCCGTTGAATTGAGATATTCAAAATTATTTCAAAATAACTCTACATTAATGAATTTCAAAGTTCAATCCCATCATTTTTTTTTTTTATATATGACTGACCGTAAAGCTAAGTTAGTTGTAGCCATGATTTAAAATTTGTTGTTGAATGAAATATACTAATTAGTTTCATAACATTGCAGATTTATTATATATATTTAATTACGTTTACTATGATAAGATTAAAGTATAAAATACTTTAAATAATTACTTGAAAAATTCTCCTAGACAATTATTCATCCAATCCATCAAATTTCCCAATACACTTATGAAAAAGTTCTAATTAATTCATCAAATAAACACTATAAAAAATGGGACCAAACTAAAGAAAGAAAAAATGTTCTATTTATTTATTTATGTATATTAATTCTCTCTTTTCAAGAACTTAAATGTTTCGGCCATCTCGCCTAACTCAACTAAAAATGACCATCTCGACACTTTTATCCAAATTCAAGTCAAATCTATTCAATTTTCCTTGACAAAATAAACTAAAAACAGATGCCATTTGTTCACTATATAATAAAAATGTTGTTATCTCAATTATTAAACTAAAGAAAATGAAAGAAAAATATATAAATGGTCCTCGAATGGCATTGAATGCATTCTCTTTTTCCCTACTGTCATTTCACAAACACAACACATGCTGATCGAGTGGCATCTTTTGGACCACCTATGCAACATAACTAGGACCAGCATAAGTACAACTTGTTCAACTTCATAGTTATTTCTAAAAACTCAGCGTTGCAATTGAAGACCAGTACAGCATCTCCATTAATGATCTTTTTTTAGTCTCACATATTCTGTGATACTACAAGACAACCTCTACAGTCTTAATTACAACCTTTTGAGTCATTAATTTCCTGACAACAGATCTAGTGAGCAATAATAGTAAATGAATATTGGATGGTCAATTAGTGATGTAGACTTGGATACTTGAGGTCCAGATCTCAACTTCTAATCAATCAATGGCCATCACTACTTGGTTGAGCTTGCCGCCAGCCATTTTCGTGCATAAACGTGATTACCCTATCCACCTAAACCCTAAGGACATGTTTGGTTTGGGGGTTTGGGGGAGGTTTGGGTAGGTTAACTCGAATAAACTTGCGTTTGATTTTGAGGTTGAAAAGCCGTTTTTTTTTTTTGCCTGGGTTAAAAATGTCAAAAAATGTCTTATGTGAGGTTAAATAAACTATCCAAAAGTGGCTGGTTTATTAAGTCCACTATAACCCCAATTTTCATTTCAATTTTATATTTTATATTTTTATTTTTAAAACATTATATTCATTTTATTCTAAGGGCATTTTGTTGATTTTTATTTTTAAAAAATTATATTCATTTTATTTTAAGGTCATTTTGATCTTCAATTTTTTAAATCCACAACAAACATTTGAACCAAATAAAATTTTAATATATAAACCTAACTCAATAGATACCACAACCTTCAAATCAAATATAAAATTAAGTCAAACCTATCATTAAACATACAAACCAAACATATTAAAAAATTAACCCAATTTAACTCAAATAGTGCAAACCCACCACAACCAACTAACTTAGCTAACTCAACATACGAACCAAACATGCTCTAATAGAGCAGATATGGGTAGCTTCAAACAAATTTGATCAAATTGGAAAAAATATCCTTTGGCTTTGAGTTTATACCTTTGAATATTCATTTAAAATACTCGCTTAGGTTCACATAAAAAAATATTTGTATAGTAATAAGGTATTGAACGGGTATCGGTAGGTAGTATACAAGTAGTGATAATCGGGTTCGAGACGGATATGAGTAGTATAAGTAAATTTTAAATGAGAATGAATGACACATGTAGTATAAAATTAATATCTGAGGGTTAGGGTATATGTACCTGTCTAAATGGAAAGGTACCCTAGTTATCATCCCTAATCGAGCTTGCCGCCTGCGGCTTGGTTAGTGTGGTATACCTCTTCTATAAATGTGGTTTAGAGTGAGGATTAACTAAAACACACATTAATTTAGATAGTGATCGTGGATTACTTTATGTTTTTCAAAAACTTGAAATAAATAAATGGGATACAAGTATAATGATTTTAACCTATGTAATTATTATATATACACATGTGTTAATTATGAATCTATACATGATTTAGAAATAGGATATTGAGCAAAGGTTAAATATATATGAGCGGGGTAAATATACATGAGTAGGTCTTTTGTGTACATGATGTTTGGTGTATTTGGGTCGGCTCAGATCCAATTCAAATCAATTTTTTATTTTTATGTTATATAGATTAATATACAAATATTATAACATTTATGCAATACTTTAACTTAAAAAAATTAATTTTGGCACAATTTGTACATATATATTTTTATGTGATATTACTTATATTTTTATTTGATTTTACTTATACCTTTATATCAACATAATCATACTTTTATGTAATATGTAAAAGTACAAACAACATAACTAAACTTTATAAAATATATTAATGTCTATCTAAAATATGTTAATATACAACTAACAATACTAAAGATATGATTAACATAATATAAATGTATAACTAACATAACATAAAAGTATGATGGGCAGAAGCGAGTTTGGACACAAAAATCTAGGCACACGGTGATATCTCAGAACACGTGTCGGCTAGGGTTGAGATGGATAAATGGATCTAAGATCCATGCACTAGGTACATAAAAGTTTTTGTGAATGTATATTGCTTGGATTAAGTTCAATTTTTTATGGAATAAATGATTTGGCATCTAATTTTTCCTTGTTCTCAAACTCTATCCATTAGGGTTATGTATATGATTCTCAAAGATGCATGCCATATGTACAAAATCGAACCATTTATGTGGAATTATTAATCAAAGGGAAACAAATGAAATAAATTTAATGGTGGTAGAGAATTAAAATAGAGTTAGCGAGTGAGAAGAGAAATTGGAATTAAGTCGAGCCATTATTTGAGCAGTGTATGATATATGTTAGTGAGGCCAACTGTCTGAAAACTGATTGGAACAACTTGGTACTATCACTTCTTTAATTTTGCCCCATACACCTTTTGGCCTCTGTGGGGTTAGTTTTTGTACCAATGCATGACATGCAATCTTACATAAATTCACCACTCTCAAAAAAGTTGTGGTAGAGGATCGTGTCAATGTTATATACGTACGATTCGTTTGTGAAATACATTGAATACAATATATATCGTGGTCGAGTATGCCACCTCTAAATCATGTAGAATAGACTCATAATTAACTTCCAATTACTCTAGTGTTTGTCCTGATCCAAACTACTCGATAACTATCTCGACCTGGCCCCACCAGTCTTATATATTGTGTTACTTAATCAACATTGTCACTGTATAGAATTGGTGAACAAGTAATTAGTAACTTAACAATATAAAGAACATGATCATATATAAAATCATGAATCGCTAAAATGACAATGGTAATGAAGGGTCTTTAGATTTATAGTTCAATCAACATAGATCATTCTCATGAAAAAATATATAGATATCATATCTTAAAGGATCTATAAATTGATCAGTGTGGGGAATATATAAGCTGTCAAATATACATAATCAAAATTGCATTATTTCTTGCATAGTAGTTGAAGTTCAGAGAGGTAATGTGCAGAAAGTACAATGATTTCTTTGGCAATGCAAGTCATGAACTTACTGACATTTGAAAATGCAAATAAAACTAGGAATATTACATGAACCAATGCAGTGGATTAATTACCTCATTTTAACTCAACTTAATTAATAACAATTGTGTAATGCTGTAACCATTCATCTAGTTAAATAATGTGGCTAGCTGATTTATCTTATATCCATCCTTTAGAGAAAATTAAAGAAGCAATAAAAGAACTTCTAATTACCTATATATTATCTTTATACATTAGTGTTTAGCATATTAAGACATGATTACGGTGGATATGTGAACATTTTTTATCAAAATAGTATTGTGATATAAGATCAATTTGTACCGATTACGTACAATAAAAACTAATAAATGTTATACATTGATCTTAAAAAAACAACTTATTGTGTATATATACCAAGAAAAACAAAAAAAATAAATTAAATTTTGCATATATAGACTAAATAATATAAAGTGAAATTCACTATACCGATAGAACATCAACAAAATGTCATCTGAAAAACCCGAATTTACCAAAAAAAAAAAAAACAACAACAGATTACTGATGGGATCTGTTGGATTTCCGTTAGTAGTTCCGACAGAATAAAAATCGTTGAAGATACCAATATATCAAGGTAGATATCAAATACAAAAATGAAGAAACTAATCAAGTTTTGGAGAATTCATCACTCAACTTATTGGATAATTATATCCTATGGTCCAAAAGGTGAATTTGTCCCTAACTTTTAACGAACTAGCTAATATTTGTGTTAAAACCCTTTCATTTATCTGTTTAGCTAACACCACAAATAGCAGAAATGGTCTCTAATGATGATTGTAAATATACTAAGCTCAAAATGTGGCAATTTAATAACAAAAATTGAACACGCACACACCACACACACATATATATACACAAAAATAAAACAAGTACTTTTAGCAAAAGGGATTAGAAAGAATGATCCCAGAAACATTGAACTCTGAAACAAAAACATGAAAACCGGATTTTGATATCGAAAACTTTAACGAAGGAGCTTCAAAAGGAGATGGATTGAATTATATAATCATAAATTGAAAGCCAATAGATTTTGAAAAGACCTTGTAGTATTGGTGAGGATAAGCATAGGCTTTATTAGGAATAGGAATAGTAGTACATGATATCAATAGGCCAAGTTGCAGATTAATACTTCAATCGAAGGAGTAGGTCCACCCCCATATACATATAACTGCAGAAATTGATGATCTCTTGAAACAAGAACCAGCCATGGCAGTCATACATTACTATCCTCTTTTTTCAACCATCTTAATTTATTTAATACAATTTTAACCAGAGATTAAAATTGTCCATAAACTAATCAATCTAGGCTGTCTTGAGGTTAATATCATTAGATTTGTATTATGAACAGTAAACCCCTAATCAAAATTAGATATATTAGACCATATAATAAATGGACAGGTAAGAATATACATAAATTATATCAAATTAAATTAATGCTAGCATATATATAATACCTCAGGCTAGTCTACTTCCACGTTTATTGTCTGAAGGAGTCTGATCTCTATGTTGATTGCCATCAAACCTAGAATTTGCAGGAATTAGGTTTAAATAAATAAAACTGAAAAAGAGAGAGAATATATAAATTTCCGAAATTAATCCAGAACTTCTGATATCTGATTTTAAAAAAAAATGCAGAAAAATCACAGTTCCTGGGGCAGAAGAATAACCACAGATCTATGGGGTTTAATCAGCATTTCATCAGCAGAGTTAAGTTCACTCAGTTGTCAATCCTGTCGGTTTCAGAGAGAGAGAGAGAGAGATTAAAATATTGAGTTGGAACAAAAAAAGCAAAGTCGAAACTGACAGAATCATAAAAAACTGGGAACTCAAACCGTGAGTTGTATATTTACAGCTTTTCTAGTCGTTTATTGCCGATGCAGCATCATCAAGATTCTCACCACCTAATAGCTCCGGTGAAGAGAGAGAGAGAGAGACGATGATGATACTAATTACTTAATTAATCACCGGCCATCATGCTTTTGCATGTGAATCTTGATGATGCTACACCAGAAAAGAACGACTCTATTTATTTCTACATGTACAGAGAGAGAGAGAGAGAGGGGGTATAGAAAAGATGATGGAGTATGTATACATGGAGAGATAGAAGGCAGAAATATATATGAAGAAGGTGAGAGAATCAAAGAGGCCACGAGTGTGATGCTGATGTGGCATATCACCAATGGACAAAATTGAAAGAAGAAGACTGTGTGTGTGACGTGATGGGTGGGTGGGTGGATGCGTGGGTGGGGGGGAGTCAGCAAACAAGAATCTTCAGTTTTGAGCTCATTTCGGACACAACAACAGAACAAACACAACCCTATTTCATTAACACGCCAAACTATAACAGTAAAATAATCAACAAACCAATATCTCTTATTAATTAATCTCCACATTCCACCATCAATTAACCTTATCATCCACCTTAAATTAAGATTTTATATACACTAAATCCACCACTTTAATATTCTTAGATTGACTTCAGGTGTGTGTCTATTTATATATATATATATGATTGGCATCTTTCTTTTTTCTTTTTCCTTTTTTTTTTTTTTTTGTTGAAGTATCTTTGAATGAAAGAGAGAGGGAAAGAATGTTTAAGTTGGATAATGAAAAAAATAATATTAAAATCTGATGTTTAATCAGATCACTAAAAGGGAATGGAGGAACAAATAAAAGGGAACTAACCCATTAGGGAAGGTGGTTTCTGGGATCGATGTATTTATACACGTACAAATTTTATTTATTAATTTATTTATTGAGAATCATACATTATTTTCTTTTCTATATATAAAAATGTGAGCGCTGAAACGAGTTGCACAACCAGGACAATTTTCAAAATTACTTATATAATTGATTTTGTTTTAATTATGTACAAGATAGACTTTACTAAATGTGCAGATTCACTTTGAATTTGAAATATATGGTGAATTTGCATATTAAGAAAATATTGATAATGCAATTGACTTGTCTAAAAAAAAAAAAGGAAATAATCAAAAAAATAATGAATTTCATAACAAGATCCACTTTATAAATTAGTTCTTAATTTTAAACCCAAATTTTAAAGTTTCTCAATAAGAGGCTCAATTTAACATTTATTCTCAATTTAAGGTTTGCAAATTAAATTGAGTTCTCAATTCAAGACAAATCTCATTTTTTTTCTTTTATTTTTATATTTATAAATTTATTTATATTTCAATATTTGCATAAATTAAGACAAATTACTATACTTTTAAGAACAATCTTCATCCAACTTGTCTTAATTTAAAAAAAATTAAGAAAAAGGATATAATTAATTCAATTCATATTATATAATTTATATTAACTGATTAATATTGAAATCGCTTTTCTATAATTTTATGAATTACGTTAACTCATTATATATATATATATATAATATAAGTCGGATTAAGATCATTTCAAAATTGCACTAACTTGTCTTAACTTATCTAAAATATAAATACAAATTGAAATATAAATAAATCTATAAATATAAATAAATAAATAAATAATAAAATTGAATTTTGTCTTAAATTGAGAACTCAATTTAATTTTGAAGCCTTAAATAAAGAAAAAAAAATTAAATTGAGTCTCTTACTGAGAAACTTTAAAATTTGAGTTTAAAATTGAGAATTAATCTATAAATTTGATCTTATTATGAAATTTATCCAAAAAATGATAGCATAAATTTAAATTTTTTTTTATTTTCTAAAAACATTGACAATTCAGAAATTTTGACAAATTTGTCCTTCTTATAAAAATAAAAATAAAAGACAATTTTTTTTTAGAGGTTACACAATGTGACATGCAACTCAATGGAAAAACATTGAAGTTACACAATATAATCATATCATGTAATCCCGTGAAAAATCATATCATATAACTTTTTTTTTTCTTTTATCAAAATGACAAATTTGTCAAATTTTGGTTAAAAAAAAAAATCTTATGCAATGTGGTATTTCATTATCATATTATATTGTTCCTCAAGCCATAGCTCAATGACAAGTTAAGGAGGGGTTGTTAATTATGTTGGGGTCAGTATCACTGTAAGTTTGAATCCTAACAAGAATAAAATTGCTGATTTCTAAAGTAAGATCTTATTGATGATATCAATACTTAACCTTGAAATAAATAGGGTCATTGAGTAAAATAGAATACAACTTTGAAAAATTTGGATAACACAATTTTGAAAAATCAAGATTGTTATCCTCGATCAAATTAGTCAGACGGCATGAAATTGGAAAAATATAAAAAGTTGTGCTCTATTTTAAAAACCCTAATTTTCTTTGTAGACTGTGCAAAACATAGCTAAATGATACACTTTTCCCCATCCAATTTCATTTGAACTACACGCCAAAATCAATAAATCTTAGTGGATATGGTGATGGAAGTAGAACATTAATAATCCTTTTTATAGGCATTGATTGTATCCTACAGTTGAATATACATCAAGAGGATGACATTTAATAAATGTATATAACGTTTTCTTTTACTTTCTTTAATTCATAACTAAATATCAAGCTTTGTCCGAATTCGAGAGCATATGGTCTCTTTTCTAACACGTAGATATTGTCAATATTACGGGTGAGTTTCTAGGAAAATAAATGTGGTCCTTCACCTTTTTTACTTTTAATTAATAAGTTTCTTTTTCTTTAATAAAGTTGGAAGTTTTTTTTTGGCTCAAGATCTATGTAAATTAAATACAAATTGCTAACTAAAAAAAAATGACTTCTATGATTTCAATATATCTTTTGGTGGATGAAATAACAAATAAGCAACAATATAATCTGACTTTGTTGAACTAGTAAATCAAATCCTTTGTTTTAATGTATATTTCATTTGATATGTCATTATTAATTAACATAGACATGTATTAAAGATAAAAAAATATTAAATGAAATAGCGAAATGTAATAAAGAATCAATTATATAAAGACTCATAGTTAATATATCATTGGTTAGGTAGTAAAGGCCAAAAAAAATAATATTGAATTTCACTCATTAATGAATATTCGAAACTTAATTCATATATACATACACGACTCAATTTCAAATTTGTCTAACTAATTTAGGAGTAACAATTCGAACGAGGAGTGTGCCTTAATAATCCAATTTTGTGGATCGACTCCACTCATATATTACTCATGGATGGGAAAATTTTAATATTATTATCATTCTAATGTTTGGTACTGAAAAGAGGAAGAACTAGACGAGGCTCTTAATTTTCAAATGCTAAATTCCAAGGACTAGACCATGGAGTATGTAACTTTTAATATTATATATATGGAATTTTAAGTTATAAATATTTATTTAAGATGAGAAGACAATTACAATTTTTTTTCTTTTAGAAAGAAAAATGCAACTCATTTACTGTAAACTAGAAATGCCCAACGTTACATCTAATGATTAGCTTATGGGTATCCATAGTTTGGATTTTGTGGAGATGGAGAAATTTTATTGTATTCAATGGAGAGGTATGTGAGGTTGGATGATATTAAAATTAGGTTGTTGAGTTAGTTTTGTTTAAAGAACATTGCGTTAGAGAGTTCCTTTTATGTAAACTGAAGTGATCATCCTAAAGAATTTATTAACTATTGATTCATTTATGTCCATGTTTCTATAACATCTTTTATGGAGTATTTCTTAAGCCTAATATTAATGAATTCTTTGTTGTCCCAAAAAAAAAATATATCATAACTCGAACGTGTTACATGCTAATTAAATGTATAACATTTTTCTGTAAAGTATTGCTCTAACTCAAGGACAGTCTACTATCAACGCTTAATCTTTAAGAATTTAATGTGTTAATTAGTAATTGCTGCAAGTGGAAACTTTATTATTTATGATGGTTGTTGAGGTTTGGGCCATGATTGCAATCCAACCATTCACTTGTTTGTCGTCCACCATCAGATCCAATATATACTATACCAAATAATTAAGTAATTTTTTTTTTCCAAGTACAACAATTTATATAAGTTTGTTTCGAAGTTTTATTATTCACAATTTAAGCGGATTTATCACATGATACCCTTAATTTGTAAGTTATGAATTGAGAATAATTAACCCATTTCACAAATTTAGATTCTTGAGATGATCTTACAAGGTTCCCCCCTAATATCTCATGCATTTTCATAATTTTTACCATGGTTAAACATATAATATTTTATGTAGAGATGGAAGGGGCCAGTTGAAAAGATGTTTGACGTAAATAGACTTCAGAATTCGACAGCGCGGAGAGATCCATCTTTATGGGGCTAATCAAATCCAACATATAATGACTCCACCATCATCTTATTATTGTTTCCCCTATCTTTTTAAATAAAAAATTTAAAGTAAAGTTTTACGAATATTCTGAATTTTTCATTTTGAGAGAGTTGTGCACTTTATAATTCTATAAGTAATGGTTGTCCGAATTCAATTGAGAGTTTGTGGTTTAGTAAAATTTTGGAAGTAATAGTATTTTATCTTGAGAAATGAATAAAACAAGAACAAAAGACTTTCAAGAAAATAATACATATTATTAACTTACCACACATATATATATATATATATATATTGACGTGCATATTATTATGGACGAATTGAGTCAAACAACAAATAAATTGAATAAGAAATCAATGAGAAAAAGCAACATAATAATGGATCTATTCTGACCATCGAATTGATTTTTAATGCTGAAAGTACAAAAAAATTAATATTAAAATGAATTTTGAATCTGTTTTTCATAAACTACAACCTATTTATAAGTCAAACTAAAGATTGCAAAATTTTGGACAATATAACAATTATTCTTCACGAAGTGAACTTTCTGATTCACTCAAATTATGCTGAGGATGTGGGTACTGACCCAATCCCTAGCCAGTCTCGAATCAAACTCACCCTCTTTAAATTTGTTTGGACAAGCTTGATCCTTGGCTTGTAGTGCCCTAGAGCTGGCCCTGAAATTTGGCCGGTTTGGATAAGATGATTGGGGGTGGGGTCGGGTTTTGGCGGGTTTTCGGGTCGGGTACTCGACTAATACCATCCGAAAATATTCGTTTTTTTTTCGGGTACCCACTAATCGGGTATCCGAGTTATCGGATACCTGTCGGGTCGGGTCGGGTAGAGCGAGTTTCGTCTTGTGCAAAATAACCTATTATCGTTGAAAGCAAGAGAAATGAAAATCTAAGTAGAAAAGGTAGGACGAAATTTTAAACTTTATTCGGGTACCCAAAACCCGATCGAGTAATACCCGATCCGAACTTTGCGGGTACCCAACCCAAAATACCCGAAAGTTTATGAAATTATAATGAAACCCAACCCAATCAGATAATACCCGTACGGGATCGGGTCGGGTACCCGATACGCGAAAGAAAATTCCCACCCTAAAGATGATACAAATAATATAGATGATTATTTACTTTGACACACTGTTTTTAAAATAAAAATATTTAATTTAATATGGTTTATATATTTGTTCTTGAAAAATACAAATTAGCATGATCGGGGATCGAGGGTGATACAATATAGAAAATTAAATAAAAAGATTGAATATGAACACAAGTACGGACAAAATAAAAAACAATTAAAGAAACGATATAAATGAAGAAATTAAAAGGCAATGGAATTCAAAACTCTCCCCCTTTCTCTCTCTCTCTCTCTCCATATTATGTAATATTAATGATCCAGTACATTATTAATTTTAGTTTTCGTCTAATATACATTGGGATTTATGTTTCTCTATATTAATATAAAAGCAAAGTTGGCAAAAATTACCAGTTTACCACTTTTCTTCTCAAAAATGTTATATCACAGTTTTTTTTCTCTCTTTGATGTAATTATGACACAAGTTTTTTTTCCTATATATATTATTATATGAGATTTCCTATATATATTATTATATGAGATTTTAAAAATTTATCACATAAATTTTTTATTTTATCTCTAATCACATATATGAATTTTGTTGGAATTAAAAATGATATTATAATATAACAACGATTATCATTATGAAAGTTATATTTAATATATTGTTGGTCTCAAGTGGTATAAAATTAAGATGGGGTGAATTAACCTTAACAAATTTCGTAAACTTTTCTTCAAAAGAATATAAATCCCTCGGTTAGCAGGTAGCTTAGTGAGCTTACTGGAAAGTTGAGGTTACTGCTTGGGCAGTGATTTGGGGGCTTAAAGAGAGTTTTAAAGCACAGCAGAAATAAAGACTTTTTTGAAAGATGTTTAGATGTGAAATGCTTGACAAATAGATATGCAGATATAGAATAAAACAGAAATCACAAACAAGCAGATATACAGAGGTTCGAGGGTGGAATAATCCCTCAACGTCCTCTCTACTCCTTCTCGAAGGAGGAACTTTGTTAAAGGTAGTTTGATTTACAAAGACCCACCTAATACAAACTCTACTTCTAATAAAATTGTTAGTTCTTTCCACATATATAGCTGTACAGTGACCAGCACACTGACCCACACATGATCATTTCTCTTTCTATAGAGAGAACTAATACTTAGCAGAAACAGCTCTGCTAAGCAACTCCTAAAAAAATCTATATAAAAAAAGGTTTTTCTTCAATGGTTGAGGACAACAAGCTCCTTGAACTTCAGAATACAGAAAGGTAGCTGGCTTGCTACTTGATAGATTGAGTGACTGAAACGAGTAAGCTTGAGAGAGATTATGATCTTGAGAGATAGCTCGTGAGTTGTATGTTTCAGTAATCGTTCCAAGTGCATTCAACTTCTATTTATAGACTTAGAGAAATTTGTCCGTTGAGGAAGAAGTTTTATTCATAGTGAGGTGTCATGTTGAGATTAGTTCGTATGCGATCTTCTGACACCTTTCCTATTGTGCCTCCTTGTTCTGCACTGTGCCTCCTATACCCTGCAACTTTTTGTACTTTGACTTTTGAACTTTCCTGATGGCACGTTCTTATTGGTTTATGTTTGAATGTCTCTACCGGCTATTCAGTGTGCACAAACTTTGATGTATCTGGCAGTTGCACTCTAGTTACTACTTTATCGTCTGATGTGGCTAGCTTCTTTTAACTCAGGATGTTTCAAGTTAGCTTCCAGTATCCTTCCATACTTAGACTATTCTCTTCACTTGAATTGCAGTGACTTATGCAGAGAGTAGTGACTAACGCAGACTCTTTCCAGTATGTAGTATCTTCTCCGTCTTCTTTCAGCATCTTTCCCTTAGCTAAAGCATTTACATTACAAAGTCTAAATAGATTGCTAAGACCTAACTATTACATGTTTTGTCTCATCAAAATCTTATACAAACAATTCCTATCATATATATTATTTTGTACTTGAAAACATAGTTATTATATTATTTATTTGTAAATAATAATAAATAAAGTAATTAATTAAATATTGAATAAATAAATTAGTTTAATTTTAGTTGGATCATAATTGAGTGATCTAAGCCTACTTAATTAAATTGGTTTATTGATTTTTTATAAGTGTCTAATCACATATTTTCAATAGTGATTATAAAGTGTTTCTTGATTTATTGATTTTTTTTAGTATCTAATCACATGTTTACAATAGTGATAACATTGTTATAAAGAATTTCAATTGCAAACAATTATGTTGTTTTATCATATATAATTTTAATAAGATAATTTATTATAAAAAAATCTTGTTTTTCATGCTAGCATACTAATATATATTGTTAGTTCTCCAAATTAATCAATGAAAATAATTATTTATGGTTTTGTTTATATTTTTATAATTATTTAACTTAGTATATTTATATATTTTTTTCTATGTTTAGATTAATATATAGCCTTCTCAATCAATTGATTGAGTTATAATTATTATTTTTTTATTTTATTTCTAATTCAATTGTTTGAAATTAATAAATACAATCATATAAAAGGAAAGAAATATTTAAATATAATTATTTAAATTTTATTTTTTTAATAATTGAATACTTTGTATATTCTGTGTGCATATAATTGATTAAATTTTGTTATCAAGTAATTGATATTTATAATATATTTATCATTTGTTTAATGTGATGAAATATAAATATATAAGGTAAAATATAGTTATTTAAACTCAATATTTCTAATAATTAAATGTTCTATATACTCTGTTTCTTTTAAACATTTATGTTTATTATCAAAAATCAAAATTTATCATATGTTATATGACAAACCATGAAATGCACGGGACAACTTACTAGTATCTATTAAAAAAAAGGTTTGGTATGTGTTGAGAATTTAAAAGGAATAAGTGTACCCAGGTAAGATTCAAAACACACAGCAAATTAAAATGATACATAAATTTGTGAAAATACAATAAATTAAACTACCCCTTTCACACCACCACAAGTAATTTTATACCAATCTTTTTCAAAATTAACTTTTACAGATTTATATGAGGAAATGATGAAATTGTCCTAATTTATAATCATGTACATGAATTAAAGTGACAATGTAGGTGGAATATATTAATATGAAATGTACTAGCATGTTAGCGAAATCATGTACTCGATTTTTCATCAATTAATTCATTGTAATTGTATATATATTATTTATTTATTCATTTGTTTATTTTGTAATTTAGTCTCACTATTTAGTTAGTTAACAATCTTTTTTATTTGAAAAAATTATCAAAGGTTTGACTAATTTGGCTGATTCGTCAAATAAGAACAAACAAGATTATTTGTTCCACATTGATGTTTCATCTGATATTTTAAAACAATCATCATATATTAAGTATAAAAGATAACATCATTAATTTATACATAACATAAATTATAAAATAAAATATAAAATGCAATACAAATTGAAATAAAGAATTCAGTTTACGAACAACTCTAATTGCTTACTTATTTAAAATAACTTAATATTATCAAATTTTAAACATTCCCACAACATTATCATTCCATCGTAAAAAATTATATAACATTGTTATAAGGACAATTATGGTTTAAATTTATATTTAGTTTTAAGTAATTATAAAGGGGTGTATTTTAGGTGCATCATGGATATGTCAGCCCCACCCTTCTTTTCTTCTTCTTTTATCGGCAATTTATAACAGAACCTGAAAATAACTGTTTTTGATCTGTAAAGCGAAAAAGAGAAGAAAGAAAAAGTGTAAAATGAAAATAATATTAAATAAATATAATTACAAGTCGAATTTGATATTTTGAGGTTCCCAACAACAAAGACTCCACCTGAACAGAGGACCCATTTCCGTACAATCTGATGTGGCCTCCCTTCAATTCTCCATTTCACTTTTCCAGCTTTTTTCAGCACAACAAAAACTCAAAGTATTTTCAATTAAATAACCAAAACTATATGGGTGGGTGATTGGAGTATGATGATTTAGATTTTTTTTTTTCTTTCTTTTATATATATTATGCATAATTTATTAAATCGAGATACAGAAATAAATAATTTAAAACGTTTAAATAATTAAATATGAAAAGAACATGATGAAAATAGATATGCACAGATGCAGAGCATTAAATATATATTACATATGGTCCCTCGCATACCGCATGCAGGCCACGTGATGGTCACGTGCGTGCTGTCCCCCAATATTTGACTTTACATATTAATTACTAACCAAACACGTCATTGACTCGTCAAGCTTTGTTTTAGAGATTTCGAACCCTCTTTTGTCATTTTAGATGTTCACTGTTTTTGTCATGCCTAATCTTAGTGTTTGGTTTAGGTTTTTGTTTTTTTTTTTTTTTTTTTTTTAAAATTATATGGAAGTTTCCAACTGAATATGACAATTGACATATATAGTTTGTGTGACCCAAAATAAATTCATAAACCTCTTATCAAAACTTTGAATATGGTATTTGTTTTGGTTTTCTTTTTTTTTTTTTTTTTCTTGTTTTGTTTTTCCACTTTTGGCCAATGGTATTATTTCTCACTTTTTGGGAATGGTTTCGTGCAAATATACATTCTATCTTCTGTTTTGTTTTTACCAAATATATTGTTACGTTGTGTGTGTTGTGTGTTTAGTATACATTAATATAATAAAATAAGATACAGCATACTATTTAAGAGTTAAGTGATTGAGATTTTAGGTGTTAAAAATGTATCAAAACTTCTTTTCCAAAGTTTTTCATTTTTATTATTATTATTATTATTATTATTATTATTATTGTTGTTGTTGTTGTTGTTGTTTGTTGACGTCGGAATTTGATTAATTGTTTAATTCCTAGTCAAACACTCAAAATGATCGAAAATGGATGAAATTGGTGAAATCAGATGAAAAAATTAAGTTGAAATATGAAAAGCAGTGTAGAAAACACTGACCCGAGCCTACTAAGGTAAAATAGCTCGACTGATCCTAGACGGTTTTTAATGACCAGGCAGGATCGTATGTAATTACTTAGAGAAATGAGCTCTCTAATGCTTATTACAAGAAAAAATATTCGAACCCCTTACAAGTTGGAAATACTTCTATTTATAGGCTAGGAAGAGCTCAAGTAGTAGGGATCATGCCCACTATTTCCTTGTTTTTAGCCTATTTTCTAGGAAGTGGGTGGTTTAATTCCCCCACAATCTCCCAACAGTTAAGAACACCCTGCTCGGCAACTCCTGACCGAGTCGATCATGTTCCTTCGGACCCGTCATGGAAATCATCCTGGCCGGACATGCCAAATGGCCGTCCAGATGAAGCATCCTGGTCGGGCCGTGTGGGTAGCGTGCTGCTTGGATTGAAAACCCTAAAGACCATCTTTGTGAACTGTCCAGGTTAGGTGCTCAGTTCAAGCTCGGGTCGGGTGGTCCAACAATAGCCCCTTAGGTCGTGAGAGAAACTTGTTCTGTTGGGACCTAATAAGTTTCGACAAGCCGAGCCGAGTAGAATTGGGACTTGATAAGTAGGATTTTAAGTCTTCCTCAGGACAAACACTGGTGGAGTGAAAGTCAAATGGTCGCAACATCACGTCCATTCGATCGTCCACGTGTCTGTATTAAGCAGGGTGGAAGTCGAAGAGTCGCGATCTGCCTATATATAAGACATCTCTTCTCCATTCGGATTTTTCACGAACTCAAAACCTGAGTAATTGCTGACAATACCTAGTAGAATAGACAGATTACCACTGACCGTACTGAATCGACCGAAGAGAAAAGACCATCTACTCATTGACAAGGTAATTTACTTTTGCTTTGCAATTATGTCAAGTGGATCATTTGAAAACGAATCAGTCCGGGATTATGATCGAGGTGTGTCTGAAGAACGCAATAATAGTTCAGACGACCTAGATTCGGGATCTAGCTCTCCCGAAGTGGAGTTCAGGGGATCGATCCCTATGATAACCGAGGTGGTTGTTCCGTTCGGATCAACATCTGTCGAAATTCCCACTGAAATTCCCATCGAACAACGGCAACACCGTCAAGTTGGGCAGCCTTCCGAGGACTCAGAAGCAATGGGTTGGCTCTCTGTCGTCACCTAATCCGAGTTGGACCGTTGGCAGTCTCTCTTTAATATCCCTCTGGGAGTAACCTTCATCGTTCCTCGTCCCGAAGAGCGAATGGACAGGCTGCCAAAAGATTGTGTAGCCATAAGTTTCCGAGCCTAAAAGGAGGGTTACGATTTTCTATGGCCTCCTACCTGACACACTACCTTTGGCATTGAGATTAACACCCGGCCAATTCCACCCAAATAGTTGGTCATCAATACTAGGAGTGTTCGTGCTCTTCCACAGCTACAATCTTGGAACTTCTAGCCACTATGAGCTAGCTTGGCTGCTCACTATTAAGCTCATACCCGGGATGAGGAATCACTTCTACTACACTTCTTCTCAGCCGCTCCGACCCCAATTGATCCATGACCCTCCATCGTCAATTTAAAACTGGAAGACTAAATGGTTTTGGATTGGAGGGGACTAGAAGAGTCTTGGGCCGAATGATCATGACTTCTCCTCGGTAATGTCTTGCCCAACTGGCTTTGGGTCCGCTCAAAGTATACATCTATATTTTCTTGATCTGCTTTTCTGATGTTTTAATATTTTTCTGTCTTGTAGAGGTCTTGTCTCAAAATCTCCTGGTCGGCGAGGACTTCTCCAGAAAGATTCGTTTCTTGAAAGACAGTACTGACCCGAAACGATGGATGTTCAAAGACCCAATTACAGAAAGTCGGCTTGCTCAAACCGGTCTAATCTTTCTTTTCAATCTTGTCCCAGTAGACTTCCACGGTGAATTTTGGACTATTGCATTTAGTTTATGCTCGGTGAACTTGCATGCTCAGTTTTCTTCTTTTTGCACCAATCCTTCCTTGTGATAGCCTGCCTTTTAGGATGGATCCGACTGAGTGCATAAGGCTCCGGGCCGAGCGGGCTAAGAAATAAAAGCAGCCAGTTAAGATGTCTGGTCAGGAAAAAGACCGAGGTCTCGAGCCCCCAGTTCCGAAAATGACCATGCCTGGTTGGGATCCATCTGGCCCATCAGTCCCATCAGCGAAGAGATCTCGGTCGGCTTCTATCGAGCAACTGGTTAGCAGCCCCGGTGTTACCGTCGCAGCTCCACCCGACGTGTGGTCTTCTGAATCTCCTCTGGCCAGCTCGGTCAGTATTTGTGGCTGGGACCCCAAGAAGATCGAAAGTTCCAAAGAGTTTCTTGGACGAAGGCCGCCCTTCCAAATCAGTTACTCCAATGCTCAGATGCCGAGCTTGGACCAGATGAAGAACCTTCCATCGGGGGTCAAACCGGCAATGGAGGCTCCAGTAAAAGCCTAGTCGAAAGAGCTAGAAGGGTATGAGGGCAAAATGACTACAACAGATATGGACGTCTACTCGGCCGTACTGCACGCCCAAGCCTCGGTCTTCTCCTGGCAGGCCCATCTTAAATATCTCGACCAGCAGAAGAGGTATGATATAAAGAAAACGGTACTTCGTGAGAAAAAAACCAAGCTTGTGGCTGTCGTTGAAGAAAATGAGACCCTCCAGGCCCAACTGGCCTCCTCTCAGGACTTACTGGACAAAATCGTAAAATCGACCGAGCTAGATCGCTAGAGGGTGGTCGATTTGACTGTTGAGAAGACTAGACTCCAGGCTAATTTGGAGGTATCACAGACTGAGTTGGAGGCTACACGGGCTGAGTTGCAGGTCGCAAGTACTGGCCAATTAAATGAGATCGTCGTCGTACAGAAATATAAAAACTCCAAAAAATGTAAGTACAACGGCATACTGGCCTGCCTCTTTGCCTTCATTGACAATATTGAGGTGGTAAGGAATGCAGAGCTCGATAACTGTCCACTGAGGACACGTTGGTCGACTACCTACAAAAGAACCCTCTTCCTAAGTACTACTTGGATCTGATGGACGATCTACCCGACTATCTTTTTTCGGGTTCGGACCACCTCTTGCAGCCAACCCCTTTTCAGCTCAGTTATCAATGCTAGGGGCTCAGTCTCTACCCACTTGGTGAAGTAGTCGATGATGACTATTGCAAACCTCACTCCTCCTCAGCCAGTAGTCATCGGCCGATCAGATCAATTCCCCACTTAGCGAGCGGCCATAGGGCCATGATCAAATTTAGGTCTTCGAAGGGTGTTCGGATGAGGGGTGCGTACCTCTGGCATCGGTCACACTTTCTGGCAAAGTCAATTGCATCTGTCTTCAGACTTGGCTAGAAATAACCCTGCTTGATAATCTTGAAGGCCAAGGACTGTCCTCTAGAGTGATTGCCGCACATGCCTTCATGGACTTCTCCCAATATGTACTTGGCCTCCTCCTCGTCCAGACACCTTAAAAGAGGCCGGGAAAATCCTCTTTTGTACAGCACGCCATCTTAGACAATATACCTGGCAGCTCGGATCCTCAACTTTCTCGCCTCACCCTGGTCGGTGGACATCTTCCCCCCTTCTAAGTATTGGATGATCGGGGTCATCCAAGTCACCTTTTGCTTGGTGACGTAGACTTCTTTTTGCTCAAGGGCCGAGCTGTCCACGATGTCAATGTTAACCGAGCCAATGTTTTCTACTCCCTCACTCGTGGTCAATTGAGCTAATGCATCAGCTTGCGCATTCTTATTGCGTGGTATTGTGGGGCTGACCAGCACAATTCCAGCCCTGAAGCACTGGACGGTTGATGACCCGTCCACATACATCCTCGAAGGCTTCTCTATCCGTTCTTCTCGGGTGATAAGAATTGGTGTAAACTCTGTAATGAAATTAGCCAGGGCCTGTCCCTTGATGGCCATCCGAAGGGCATAATGGATGTCATACTACTCAAGCTCTACCACCCACTTCAGTAACCTCCCGAAAGCGTCTGGGCGGCCAAGTATCTGTTTCAAAGAAAAATTAGTAAGTACTTCTACCTGATACACCAGGAAGTATGGGCGCAGCTTCCGGGCTAAGATGATCAGGGCGTAGGCCAATTTCTCCATAACCGGGTAGCGGAGCTCCGCATCATGCAGTGATAGGCTCACATAATAGACTGGCTACTGAGCCTTCTGTTCTGCTCAAACTAGCACAGAACTCACTGCATATTCGGACAATGCCTGGTAGAGCTGCAACTTCTCACCAGGCTGAGGCTTGGCTAGGATCGGGGCCTCCATTAGAGCTCTCTTCAGCTCGTCCAGTGCCTACTGGAATTCACCATTCCACTTAAATTGAGAATTCTTTTTGATCAGATTGTAGAATGGCCGGCACTTGTCTATGGACCTGGATATGAACCGATTAAGGGCCATGACCTTCCTTGTCAAGCTCTGGACGTCCTTTATCCGCCTTGGTGGAGTCAAGTCCATAATTGCTTGGATTTTTTCAGGATTGACCTCAATTCCTCTCTGGCTCACCATGTACCCAAAGAACTTTCTGAAGCCGACCTCAAAGGAGCACTTATTTGGGTTTAGCTTCATCCTGTACTTCCTCAAGATGTCGAACATCTCTGTCAGGTTGCCCACATAGTCGGCTATTTTCCTAGACTTGATAAGCATGTCGTCCACGTAGACCTTCATTGTCTTACCGATCTGGATGGCAAACATTTTGTTCACCAGCCTCTAGTAGGTTGCCCCCACATTCTTCAATCCAAACGATATCATAGTATAACAGTATTGTGCTCGATCGGTGATGAATATTGTGTGGATCTAGTCATGCTCGGCCATTGGTATCTGGTGATATCCTGAGTATGTGTCAATAAAGTTCATGAGCTCGTGGCCGGTAAAAGTATTGACAAGCTGGTCGATATTGGGCAAAGAAAAGCAATTCTTCGGGCAAACCTTATTTAAATCGGTGAAGTCCACACACAACCTCCAAGACCATTTACTTTCTTGACCAGGATAGGGTTGGACACCCAGGTTGCGTACTTTGTCTCTCTGATGAAGCGGTAATCTAACAACTTCTATATTTCCAACTCCAACCCCTCATATCTGTATGGGCTAAGCCTCTGTCTCTTCTGGGCCACTGGCTGAGCTATAGGGTCTATGTTGAGGTAGTGGCAGGCATATTTCGATCGAATACCCTTCTTATTTTCGTGGGCCCATGCGAAGACGTTAATATTGGCCTGCAAAAAAGATATTAGCTCAGACCGGAATGACTTATTCAACTCTCTACCGATTCTCAGCTCTATATCTAGCCTGCTCGGATCCAACTTGATGAGATCCAACTCCTCAACAGACGTTATCCTTTTCTTTGGGTCATCCCTCCTTAGATCTAGGGATCCTCATTCCTCCTCAGGCTGCTGCTCTCCCTCTATCACTTCTCTACCGTCACTCTGGTCGGTTGTACCCGAGGAGGACCCAACCTCAAAGATTGGGTTGATCGGCATTTAGAGTGGAGCTGCCGGTTGTGGAGGTTCCTCGTCTACCTTTATATTGTCTTGGTCGAGCTCTGCTACTTCAAGGAAAGTGTCCTCGAAGGTGTTCTCATCTGCTCAACATCCGAGCTAGCCTGGATGAGCTCGATCATGTTGAGATCTCGTGGACGCAGCCCCATATCGGTTTCTTAGGCTGCCAGCTGATTCCCCTTCACAACATAGACTTCGTTGCCAATTGGGAACTTTAGGACGAGGTGGTAGATAGAGACCACTGTTTTCAACTTGGCCAGGAGTGGCTGACCTCAGATGGCATTGTACTGAGAGTTAAGGTCTACCACCTTAAACTCCGTGGTTGTGAAGACCTCCCAATCACCGGTCCCGAACATGATCTTGAGCTCACATGTGCCGAGGACCCTTGTCCTCATTCTTCCAAACCCCTGAATTGTGTCGAATGAGGGCACGAGTTGGGATTCGTGGAACCCCATCCGTTTGAACGTGCTTAAGTAGAGCACATTGGCATAGGCACCTGTGTCGATCATGACCTTGTGCACCATGGTTCTGCAGATATTGAGCGACACAACTAAGGTATCGCTGTGGGGATAGGCTATCTCTTTGCTGTCCATTTCAGTGAAGAAAATAGGTGCGTGGTGGGGCTCCGTCTTGGGTGGAATGCATCTCTGATACGCATTTCTGGCCTTTCTGATCAGCTTTTTTCAAGCTCTCTTGGAACCCCTCTACTCGCCAAAACTATTATTGACGAGGGCAAGAATTTCTTGAGCAGTCCCGATCGGTGGAGGTGGAGGCAGTATTGCTGCTGCCCCTAGCTCTTCTGTCACTGACCCTTTACATATTTTTTTAAATGGCCATGATCGATGAGCTTCATCTGCTCGGCCAAAAGTGTCCAGCACTTGTTTGTATCATGATCTTTCATCTCTGAGTACCGGAGATTGTGGCCAGTACTCTTCTCATGAGGCTGCTGGGCCGCAACTCTCTCCTCTTGAGCCCTTCCTGGCCTCCTGGCCTCCAATGCTGAGGATGGACCCATATGATCTTGGGCATATCGATTTATGCTCGATTTTCTGCGTAATCTGGGTGCACCCTTTTGTCCACCCGAGCTCGAATAGGTGACGGGCTCCTCTTGGGCCCCTAGTCCTCGGCGACCATTTTTCCCAGCTTCCATCTTCGTCTGGGTTCGCCCGAGGACTCCAAATTCTCTAATAGCTCATTCGCCGCCTGGGCCTTCTCCCGCTGCTCGGTCTCCTTCAGCCGCTCGTTCAGTTGAGTCATTATGGCTCGAATCTCACTCACAGACATAGACGTTCGAGGAGTCTCCAAAGTAATTGGGGTCATCTAGACGACCCCTTCCCTTGCAGCTAGGTATGGACGACTAGATCCATCAGGTTCAGAAAGTCGAGCCTGGAAATCCGGAGTTGTGTTATGAGCAACGAATGTTCATCGTTGCTCATATTGAAATGTGGTGTTTTGTTCATTCAATTAATTTACCCTCTCCTTCTAGCGCCAAAATGTTGACGTCGGAATTTGATTAATTGTTTAATTCCTAGTCAAACACTCAAAATGATCGAAAATAGATGAAATTAGTGAAATCGGATGAAAAAGGAAGTTGAAATATGAAAAGCAATGCAGAAAACACTAGCCCGGAACCTACTCAGGCAAATTAGCTCGGCTGATCCTGGACGATTTTTAGTGATCGGGCAGGATCGTATGTAATTGCTTAGAGAAATGAGCTCTCCAGTGCTTAATACAAGAAAAAATGTTCGAACTCCTTACAAGTTGGAAATACTTCTATTTATAGTTTAGGAAGAGCTCAAGTAGTAGGGATCATGCCCACTACTTCCTTGTTTTGAGCCTATTTTCTAGGAAGTGGGCAGTTCAATTCCTCCACGATCTCCTAACATTTAAGAACACCCTGCTCGGCAACTCCTGATCGGATCGGCCATGTTCCTTCGGACCCTTCACGAAAATCATCCTGGCCGGACACGCCAAATGACCATCCAAATGAAGCATCCTGGCCGGGCCGTGTAGATAGCGTGCTGCTTGGATCAAAAACCTTGAAGGTCACCTCTATAAACCGACCAGATTAGATGTTCAGTTTAAACTCGGGTCAGGTGGTCCAACATTATTATTGTTGTCGTCATTTAAGGGAGTTTATAGCAACATTAAATGTTCATTCACCTAAAAATTGTTAGGTGTTCATGCACCTACGTTAGCTTATTGCTCTCCAGACAATGTCTAACATAAAATCATGCTGATCTAACCCCTTGGTAGTTTTATTACATCATTTTTATAATATTTTTTGCTTCTACGAAATTATAAAAAAAAATATATATAATAATAATAATCTTAGATGTATAAAAGAATCATATAGTTAAAAAGATAAATCACATATATATAGTATACGATTCATAACTAATAATATGGCATTCACCATTAGGTTAATTAATTTTATAACATATATATCAACATAAACACAATTTCAAAGAGTAGGACATTTATAATAGTAGACATGATATAATTTAAATTAGTAAACTCTTGATTAAAATAATAAAAAGTATGAAAGACAAATTTGGTACAAGATAAGATGGAGCCCGCTAAGTAATGGAGTTGTGCCATCATAATCCATTTGAAAGTTTAATTAATTAGTCTTATTTAATCCACTTTAGGCATTAAAAGGCGTACCATTGAGAATTACTATTAAGGACTCCACTGCTGTGTCATGATTAATTAACCATATATTATTCTCATCAATTTGGCTCCAGGCCATTATTTATTTCCATTTTTTTGAGAAAATTCACCACTAGATGTAAACAAAAAAACAAATATATATATATATATATATATATATATATAAATATTATATAATTTTTAATTTAAAGTGAATAAATAATTATATTTTGTTAAATTAAATAGTTACCTCAATTAAAACTTAAAATTGAAACAATACATGGAAAACTGTCAATGTTAAACAATTAATTATGTAACTATTTAAGTAAGAATTTATTAAACAATTATATTAAATAAAAATAAACTTCACATTCTTTAGTTTATTTTATGTTAAATTTATTAAATATTGGTACTTTCCTTTACCGATATATATAACCGTTAGAATAAATAATATCAGATACATGTTATATAAAAAGTACATCACATAAATAATTAATTAATGATCATATTAGATTTTTAGAAATATTAGAAAATAATAAAATTTAATAAACCTAATAAAAAATAATATTTTAAATTAATTATTTAATATAAATATGGTAAATTATTTGAATAAATAAGTAATATATTGAACATCGTGAGTTGAGGTAACATTCACCTCTATGAAGGTTTTTTTAAGAAAAAAACTAATAATAAATTAATTTATAGGAATAGAAATGAGTGGCATCTTTAATATTATTAAAGTATTTTGGTTATCTAATATTGAATATAGTTATTACATAAAATTTATATTAGTGTTAAACGTATTAAATATTGATATATACTTTATTTGAAAGATATAACTGCAATTCTCATTATTATATAAAAAGAACCTCGAATAACTAACTAATTTATAATCATATTACATAGTTTCCAATAAGCTAACATATAGTACACTAACAAAACTAAATTAAATCTACAAATTTTGGCCACCAATAAACAAAAAAAAAAAAAAAAAACAATTGGGCCAAGTTTACTTAATGGGTCAAAACATAGCCCAATAACCCACTAGCCAACTCACTCTACTTTTCAATTTTCTGTATAAAATATTATCACAAAAATACAAATCCAGTTATGAAATAAATCAAAGTATTAGTAAATCAAAACAATAAATATATCATGAAAGTTATCTTTTATTTAACTTTTGAATATTAAAAAATATATATATATAAAACCATCTCATATTATGATCTAAACTCAAAGTCAACCTCATTTTCATAAATCATCTCAATTTTGTAAATTATAAATTATAAATTAATTTATTTATAAAATTAAATCAATAAGACGATTTCATAAGAATCATATACATCATTAACTAGCAAACCAATTTAATCATTCCATAAATAAAACCTCAACCAATCTATTTTCAACGTATAAATAGAATCTTAAAAAAAATTCCCATTCCTAAACTAACCAAAATTTCAAATAAATTTACGTATTCATAAAGTGATAAATAGTTCAAATGTGAATTAATCCTCTACTATTTTTTTTTTGAATGATATTATTTTTTAAAATTATTATTCGTATTTAATTATAATTTATTAAATTTCAAACTAATTTTGTTTTTATATGTTTGGATCGATCTATGCTGTCCTTTTCGAACAGGCCCAATAGTATTACTTCTTATTTGCGCAAGCCCACATGTCTACTGCTTTTTGGCCCAATATTTTCTTCTACAAAAATAAAATAATATAATAATATAACATAACATAACATACAGTAAAAACAGAAAATTCGAAGCAGAAATGCGGACAATTTTTCCAATGAAAGGGATCTTTTCTCAGAAATCGAAGTATTGAGCTCTCATACATAATCAGACACGCATAATTCTTCAGAATCTATTGTCGGTATTTACCAGGTAATTTGCTTTCATTCTTTTGTTAGCAATGGATACAGGTTTTCACTTTTTCGTATCTTTTTCTCTTTCTGATTCTTGAATTCTTGGCTTTCTTCATCTTCATCTTCTTTTACTTTTTTACCGTATCAATTTTCATGTGGAATTATGTTTTTAAATTTTCCGCTCAATTGGTTTATTGGAGTTTTGTTGGAAATTGGTTGTAGTTCTTTTCTGAAATTATTCATATTCATTATAATTAACTCTTTTTTCTTCTTCTCTTAATTCTTGAATTTCTCAATTTTCGGTCATTTGTGAGTACAAGACTCTCTCAATTCGTCGAATTATGTGTTGATGAGTTTTTTTTTAATTGCATGACGTTTTTACAGATGAAATAATGCGGCCTTTGGCATTTTATACAGACATTTGATTATTGTTTTTGCATTGAGTACTAAGGATCAGAAGTTGAGCTTACTTCTATCAGGTTTATTATTGTTTTTACGATCAATCATCGCTATCGAACATCTTATGTTGATATTGTGTTGGGAATTGGGAAATATTGCATCTTGGCAATGCTTCCATGTGATTGATTAGCTGGTTTTGGAATTTATTGTTTTCTTTATTATCATTTCCTTGAAAAAGTACATTTTGTTTGGCATTCTCTGAGTTGTGTTGTAATGTTATTATAGCTGGTTATGTTGTGTTCTGTTTACAAGGTTAAGTTCATAGTATTTTGTTTAGAGTTCTATGGCCCCACCATTGCTATTTAGGAAATGATAGCGATTATTGACTCGTAGCAATGAGACTACAGTTAAATGTATTTATTTCACTGTCTTTGAAACTAAAGTTGTAATATGAACATGTGACTAGGGACACCTGGTGCTTTGTATGGAATTTAGCCATGCGCAGAAACTAGTAATTGAACATTAAATTAATTGGAGAAACTATTACAACCTTTTCATTTCAGATTCTCAAGGGTAATCTGAATGCTGCGTTAAGCTACTGCATTGTTACGTCAATGTGTGGCCATTGCTGGTAAACACGTTATCATTCATGTTTATATTGTGTCTAACATTAAAGAGAATGTTCAGATGACTTTGTTTCAACTGAATGAAATAATTGTCTAGGATTCTATATTATTCTTTGAATTTTTGCTTGTTTTTAGTATTTGTATTGATTGAAGCTAATTATTGACAAGCTTGAGGAATCAAATATGGTAGACCTTGGGGAAATATTTCCTACCTGGCACATGTAAATCACTAACATTCGTTCCATGAACATATGCTTTCTGTGTCCCAGATTGAGCATTATTATGTACTTTTCTATGTCCACATATAATACCTCATTTTTAAATGGATATCTTCTTTGAAGTAGTAGATTTACAGTTTGATCATTCTTTTGCTAAATATAATCTGATTCTAGAATCTCATCATTGAAAGAAATTTTAGCTTAGTTAGTGAGGAGACGTGTGTTATGCTTCAATAAAATCTCAAATTTGTACTTCTTTAATAATTATTATGCATCCTTGAGAAATGCTCTTTACTCATGAAACACTTGATAAATAGGGATTAAGGCAAAAGGTAATTATTTTTCCAGAATTATGGTATATCATTACCTTTTAGTCTTTAATGCTGATTTTGTGTTTCATGTTTTACTTTGCAAACATATGCTGAATATCTGCTGCTTTCCATGTTATTTTGTTCAGTATCTTAACCATAACCCTGTTACAGGAAATCTTTTAATTGTGTTTCTTTTGCTGACCTTTTTTTTTTTTTTTAGGAACACTGATCGGATTGTATTGTTGGTTTCTGGAACTTTAAGTTGATCTGGCACATGATATTTAGAGAGATTGTTCCATATCTGATGAACCAAAATCTTTTCGTATAGATAAAACAGGATCTCTCTAGTGCACCATATGGATGTGATCTGCTGTTTATAATAACCAAAAAGTCTGTACATGCAAAACCTGGAAAAGTGAAAGCAAAGAAAAGGTAGCTAGCAGTACATGTGAGTCAAACTGCACCTCAGAGTATATTTTCTCTATGAAATTCTTGGAACCAGTTTTTTTGGTGATATATCTCCTGTACTTTATCATTGTGTTATATGATTTCTCCTAAATCATACACGGCTTTCTTTTATATGTATGGGAAAAAGGGGGAGTATGGTAATCTCTATAGTAAGACATTCTTGCCATTAAAATTGCGATAAGAGTTTTCTTGTGATGTCAATTTTAAAGGTAATTGTAACATGCAGCTACTTCGATGCAGTATCTGTTTAATCAGATCCTCTCATGTATGTTTTCATTAATCTGGAGATGCAACTGATTTGATCATCTTCTTTTCTGTGGAAACTCTTAAGAGGACTTTCATCCAAAATGCTTTTGAATAGTATAGTAGTCTCTGTCAGGGCCATATTTGTGCACCACATCTTGGGAGCTCGTAAAATGTGTTTCTGGACAGACGTCTTGTCTTATTATTTGAATCATACGCCACTGTTAGCTGATTCTAGACTTAGAGGGAATGTTCCTGAACAATCTTTGTAATCCTTTCAGGTTTTTTGGTTCAGCTTAAATACAATGAACAATCAATATGGGGAAGAACAAGTAAGTTGAGAAACTTTAGTGTTGTGTAGTTTTACAAAACAGCCCCATTAATGCATTACTTTTTTTCAGGATCAAGTATGTGTTGCAGGATTTCATGTTCCCAGTTCACCAGATGCAAGTTACAACAATGCGTACCCAGAAACAGAAGACGATGGGCGAGAACCACCTAACCTACCCCCACACTTGCAGCGTACTTTGTTAAACCATCCTACGAACTGTGATCCTTGTGCATCCCTTCCGTCACCACAGAATGTTACTCTAAATCATCTTTACATTGAGAACAGAGAACCTCCACGATCAGTAGTGGCACTTGGGGTTACTCATCGTTTTCGTTCAAAATTTGTCACTGTGGTGCTTTATAAACCTGTTCCAAGAAGGTGAAATGGCAGCAGGTGATTTGCATTATGAAGAACACTTCGTCCCTCGTCCCTTTATCTGTGTATTGATTAAATCTTTAGTAGGCATTTGCTTAGTCTGCTGTAGTGAAACTTCTGTGTTCATAAACTTCATTATCATGGATAGAAATTCTACTAGTTATATTGTCTCTGATTTACTTTTGTATACATAATATTTAGAATGCAAATTTGGTATGTCAACAATTGTTGCTATATAGCCTCTTTGCAACATTTTCTACTTGTATATTGCAACATGAAGAAGTTCAAAGGGTGATCAAAGTTCAACCTTTATCAATATTCATTATGGGATTTGTTAGCTATAACAAGTATCGTATAAGCATTTGATTCTTGTGTTCTCCACCCTCTGGTTCTTGAAGTGATCAAACACGGTTTGGTGTGGAGTAGGGTGCGATGCGGTTGCCGCGTTCGGAGCGGCTGTTCTCGGCGAATTTGAGGCTGTTCTGGTGCATCCCCTTCTGCTTCTCATCTTCATCGTACTCAGCAGAGTAGTAATGCTCTTCAACAGAGTCCTTTGATGGTGGAAGAAACATGCTTCCCCACTGTGGGAAGTGAACCAACGTGACTGGGAGAGTGCACGCCATTATCATGATCCCCATGTAGGTGAGCCCCGTCCCGGTCGTGTAGTGTGAGCTGGTGAAGAAGAGCAGCTGTGTCAGCCCCGACCCGAAGTTCCCTCCCGCCCCCGTCATCCCCGATATTATTCCCAACGACCTTCGTGATATGAATGGGATTATTCCGAAGGTGGCCCCACATGCTGCCTGAGCCCCTATGGAGAAGATGATCATGAACGTCACGGCCAGAGGCAGCGTGTCAGCTCTTCCCAGCAGAAGACAGAAGGCTCCTCCCAGTGTTTGGAGGATCCACAGAGTCCAGAGCCTCCCCCGCATCCCGAACTTTGTGGCTGCATAATCCGATGCGAATCCACCGAAGGGACGAGCCAGGAGGTTAGCCATCCCGAAGGAGGCAGCAATGGTGCCGGCTGTCTGCAGCTTCAGATCGAACCTGTCGTAGAAGTATTCAGCGATGACGTTGTCGGTGGAGAGCTCGACTCCCATCGAGTAGCCGTAGAGAAGGACAAAAATCCAGGTCCTGTAGTTGGTGGCAGCGTACCAGAGAACCTTGCCAAACTGATCCTTAGCAACGTCTCCCTTCTTCTGGAGAGCGCTGAGATTGCCATCAGGCAGATCCTGTCCTAATGTCAGCACCAGAATCCCCATTATGATATGCAGCCACCCCGGAATGAAGAACGCGATTCTCCACGCCGTGAAGGGCGTCGCCCCCGTCCTCTTTATGATGTCGTAAAGCAGCGGCATTATCAGCTGGGTCGCCCCGCCTCCCATGTTCCCCCACCCCGCCGCCGTCCCGTTCACCACTCCGATGATCTTGCTGTTGAACATCGTGCTCATCCAGAACTGGCACGACACGAACGTCGCCAGAGAGAACCCGATCATGAACCGCACCGCCACGTACCCGCCCGCCGACGACACGAACGACATGCAGAACACGGTTGGAGCCGACAGCATGATGACGAAGGCGCAGCCGTAGCGTGGGCCCAGGAGGTCGCAGACGGCCCCCATCACCAGCCTCGATAATATGCTGCCCGACACCGACGCCACCCCTGCGTTTCCGACGTCGCCTTTCGTCAGGTTGAGATTGTCGCGGATGATGGGGACCAGAGGCGCTGCTGCGAATGTGGAGACGAAGCAGGTGAAGAAGGAAATCCAGGAGAGATGAAATGTTCTCATGTGAGGATTCGCCAAAGAGAAGAGCTTGAATGTCTTGGCCTTGTGCTCCGAATCCACCGGCAAATCGAACTTGGCCGTCGTGTCGGTGGGGACCATCGGAGATGCGACGGAGAATGCAAGAACGGGTTCTCTGCCTGTAACTCCATGCATGGAGCTGCCTGGAGACCCTTCAACATCAGCCATATTTGATGAATATTATGTTAATTATTATATTGAAAGCTGGATATGTAGTTGTGTTTGCTTATTAATCTCAGATATGTATCTTGAGTTTATATAGGTTAAAAGAGTTGACATTTTTCATGTGATTAATGAGCTCGTGGAGCTTGCGAACGGGTGCATAATGCATATAATTAAAGATTTGTTTAATTAATGATTAAGAGGGAATCCAAATTGCCGCATCTGACTGCGAATAGTATTAGCCTCATCGTATATACCAAAGGATAAGTGAATATGCAAATTAAGGATAAATAATTAAGACAATTCAAAAGGGCCTAGAATCTCCTAATTGCTACATACAACCTTAGATTCATGACAATTTGCAAACACATTATATATTTTTTTAGTTAGTATTTTTAATTTGCAACTGGAAAAGTTGAACGTAATTTTGATTTCTTGGTATCACTAATTCTCATTTGCATCTGTGCAGCTAGTTTTCTTTGGAATGTTTTTCCACTTAATTTAAGGCTAAGAGTGATATTGGTACTTCATAGCTTGGTCGTGATTAATTAGTTGATTCTTAAAACCCTAATATTTTGCAGTATTTCAATCTCATATTTTATTAGTACTTATTAGTACTTGATAAATACGAACAATTATATAGATGGGTAACATACAATATTGGAATGCAAAAATCCCAACATCTTGTTTAATATTAAGATCGTATGAATTTCAGGGGAGGAGGGTTTGTTCATTATTCATTTTAATGAATACTTCAGACACCAGTTCACACATAACAGCAGTAAGCTTGTAAAATCAATCAAGTGGGAAATAATAAGTTGATTAAAAATCTCATTGGTTGTCTAGCTTGACTAAATTAAACTAATATATATACTTCTATATATAATTTTCAAGCTAGCTAAATATATAGAAAGATGCATGGATGAAAAACTATTGATTCTGATTTTGACAGCATATATAATTCTTAGCTTTACAAGATACTGAAAAGTGAATCCGTCACAAAATGCAAACGTCACTTTCTGCAGATATATATATATATATAGCTGCAATATTGCAAAATAGTCTACAATATGCACCCATTTTCAATTTAATTTGATTAAGTTATTTCTTTTAGTCTAAATTTCGATATCTGGCCAACTTGCAAGTCCATATGGCCATGAATTAGACCAATGTTATTCCGCCCACACTAGACATAATTAACAATTATTGCTTCCTATAGTTTTTCAATTTCCATCCTACGACTTCGGCCAATCCCTTAACTTTACGAATTTCTATAATTATCAATAATTTTTTTTTTTTAAATTTTAGTCAAAATTTTATTGCCAACATTAGTTATTATCATGAACGTCTATTGTGGTGCCCCACATTGTGAAAATTTTCACTTTGTTTGATACTACATAAATCAATTTTACCTTCACACATACACACACACTAATAATTAATAATAATAGTAATAAAGATCTAAAAGTTGGAAAGAGACGCTAACATCACCAGCATCTGTTTCATCAATTTACTTTGAAAAAAATCTTTTAACTAAAGCTGAAGTAAAATTGGAAAAATTACAACTTAAACAACCATTATAAAATTCGTAAATCAGTAGTTCTAACTTCAAAATGAATATGATTAAAGTTCTAGGACCAAAACTGAATTTTTGTTATATTATTATTATTAGTATTTAGTTTATCCAAATTCCATACGTAGGATTTCTCTGCAAATTTGTATATATGGTGTAAATTTAGATATATAAAGAGATCTCTCTTTCATATTTACTCGTATTTTACAAGTTCAATGCATGTGTATAATTCCATATTACATATGTGGTCTATTTGAAAAAAAAAAATCACTTTCAAAATTATAATTTAATTCCGATCTTTGATTTTAAGAAAAAACATCATAATGTTTTATACAATTTCAATTTAATTCTACCATTCTCAAATTATAAAAATTCTTCCATTATTTGAATTCACTTCGTGTAAAACAAACTAGTGCATTAAATTTAAATTGCATTAATAATATGTTAAAGTTGTGATTTTAATTTAAATGTTACGTCACAATCTTCGAAAAATAAAAATGTGATTTGAATTGCAATAGTGTGTTAAAGTTGTGAATTTTTATTTTTTACTCTTGGCTTAAAATATGAATTTAGAAAATATGAGGACCTTTTTGTTCTAAATTGATAAAAAAAAAGAAAAAAGATTGTATTGCAATTTTAAAAAAAGTGAATTTCGTTTTGTTTTTTGTTTTTTTTGGGGCCAATTTCAATAATGAAACACATCAAGAAATTAAAGGCGGACTGATTGACTAATATGCCCTCAAAATTCCAAGGTCAAATGGTAGGTATATGTAGTTCATTTTTCAGTGCTTTTGACTTTTTGATTCCCAGGATGATAATGACAATACAGCAATTAAGTAAGATCACCTCATATAACCTTTCACAATTCTGAGAGTTCCTTAGCAAACTAGTTTCCTCGTCTATATCTTAAACATATATTGTACTCCCTCCGTCCCGCGTCACTTTGCATACTAAATTGGGCACACTTTTTAAGAAAAAATAGATATTTGCTTTTTGGTTGAGGGTATAATGGTCAAATTAGACACAACTTTTAAGAAAAAGTTTGAATAGTAAATGGTATTGTGTGAGAAAAAGTAATGGCATTCTTTGTAAATAAATGTGTATTATGAGGGTGTTGATTATGTTAAAATTTGCCATTTTTGGGTGTGTAAAGTGTTTGGGGACAAACTAAAAAGAAAAGTGTGCAAAGTGTTAAGGGACGGAGGGAGTATGTTATTGATCATATCAAGAGAAAATCACATAATTTCAAACTTTTAGTGTATAATTATTATGAGCACATATAATTGCTCTGTTTGACAAGTGCTTGGCATGATCTCGGACCTAATTAATTGGATATTGGAGACAAGAAGATTTTGATGATCACAAGAGGTTTAGTGAATTTTATTCGATTTTAATAAGATGGAGAGTTTGTAATAATTCATGTGCTTAACTATCACGAGTCTTGAACTTTAAGTGGCAGTTCAATGTATAAATTTGTGATGATCATAGCTCAAATTGTAAGTTTCATAGTCTTAATTATGTTCCTCAATCTTACTCTCACCAAACTCAATTTAAAAAAAAAAAAAAAACCTTAATTAAATTAGTGATAAATATACAACGATTTAAAAACCTAACCTAACAAGATCTCAAGCTCAAGTTTCCAACTTCCACCTCTGTCACAAAAGGAATTTAAAAAAGTTTATTGAATAACTAGAGAGAAAACAATATATATGAATCATGGCTACCATAAAATGCAAAAATAAAATGATATGCCTAATTATAGCATCCCGAATGTTTTTCCTATTAAATAATGTCAATATTGTATTTTATTTTTGTGAAAATAGCAACAAAAGAATTGGCAACGAAATAGATTTTTTTATTGCTAAACCTTGACTTAGAAAAATCATATCATGACATATATTAAAAGACTTGCAAAAGGTAAAATGATTACTAATTGGTATACTGTCAAAAAATCAGAAAACTAGCTAGTGTTCTTTCTCTGAATGTAATTATCGATTTTGCTGTTTTTTGTTGAATCAAAAGTTCAAACTGTTCCCTTCTACTTAATTTGTCTGGTGAATACTTTAATTAGATAACTGAAAATATAATAAATGACACTTTTGGACCCCATATTGTGAAGGCCATATTTCATGAACAATATCCCTAATTGAATTATCAGATGGTTTTAACAGAATATTCCCGAAAATTTCTATATGAAGATATTCATCCTATCAATTCCAATAGTAACATCGCCATAAATGCTATCTTATTATAATAATAATAATAATAATCATAATAATAATAATAATAATTATTATTATTATTATTATTATTTTGGATAAATTCCACAATAACACCCAATTTATAGATTAATTTTTAATTTTGAACTTGGATTTTAAAGTTTCTCAATAAGGGGCTCAATTTAACATTTTTTCTCAATTCAAGACTTGAAATTTAGATTGAGTCTCAATTCAAGACAAAATTTCATTTTTTTATTATATTTATAATTTATTTATATTTTAATATATATTTATAATTTAGATAAATTAAGACAAGTCCGTGCAATTTTGGAACGATCTTCATCCTACTTGTATTAATTTATATATATATATTAATTTATATATATAAAATAAATGCAATTAAAAAAATAAAGATTCTTTTATTTTCTTAATTTTATAAATAAAAGTATAGAAAATCGATTTTAATATTTAATATTAATTATATTTTATGAATTAAATTAATTATATTTTTTTTTCTTTCTTTTTTTAGTATAAATTAAGATAAGTCGGATGAAAATTATTTTTAAGGCGCACTAACATGACTTAATTTATTCAAAATATGAATACATATTGAAATATAAATAAATTTATAAATATAAATAAAAAAGAAAATGAAATTTTGTCTTGAATTGAAAACTCAATCTAAATTTCAAACCTTGAATTGAGAAAAAAAAATGTTAAATTGAGTCATTTATTGAGAAACTTTAAAATTTGGATCTAGAATTGAGAACTAATCTATAAATTGGGTCTTGTTATGAAATTTATCATTTTTTTTTTAATGAATTTATAGATAGCTCAACATAAAATTTTGCATGGATTTTGGGTGAAAGTTAGTGAATTAAAAATTGTAAATTAAGGACAGTAACTTTAAAATCACGAAATTTATCAGCGCCCTACTCCCTATATTTTTTCGAACCCAATCTCAAGTGCTACCTCACCTTTATAAAGATGTAGATTATATGACGATTAGTGTTTAAACTTAAATCACGCAAGGGTTTTAGTCTTTATTATCCCCTTTCAAAAGCTTGATAAAAGAACACTAACTTTGGAATTTGGAGTGGAAAACTATAAGACACTAACTAGCAGAGATTCCAGAGATTAGGACTCTAATTCTTTAATTTTCGCCAACTAGGAACAACACTAACCTGAAATCCCAAATATCGCACAATATTTTTAAGTGGTTTGTAATTTGAACTGTTTTTATACTATGTTTGGATTACTTAGATTGTATAATTATGATATTCTATTAATATGTAACATAAATTACTTACTAGAAAGTTAAATTTATCTTGTCGAAATTAATAATGAAGATAAAGCTTATTTTTTTGTCTTATAACATAAAATTTATTCACCTTTTTTACCACAAATTTTATGTATTTCAATTTTAATATTCGATCTATTATCATTTTTATTTCAATTTTGATCTGATTTTACTTCAATAGTCAATTTTGTCCACATGGACGTCGGCATTAAAGAGTCCACATTAACAATTTCAACACTCATATAGGCAAAAAATCGAAAATTAGACCTAAATTTAAAAAATGTAATTATTAAAAGATCAAACTCAGAATATATAAAATTGATGATAAAATACTTTACAAATTAAGTTACAAAGATGAAAATCTTGACAAGTATGTAAATATATTTCATAATATTGAAGACAAAGTCTTGGGTGAGACCATCTCATGAATCCCATTTCACGGATTGGGTGGGGTCGAGTCGAACATAAGAAATTATGTAATACTTTTACGTATATTACGTAATACTTTTCTGTATATTAGGTAATACTTTGTATTATAAGATGTGTTTTGAGTTGAGTTGGACCATACGAAAAATATATAATACTTTTATGCGTATCAGGTAATATTTTTATATATATCAGGTAATACTTTTGTTTTGAGTTGAGTCAGACTATAAGAAAATATGTAATACTTTTATGTATATCAGGTAATACTTTTATGTGTATCAGGTAATACTTTTGTAATATAAGATATATGACCCGAATTGGGTCGGATTGGGTCTTAAAAAACATGCGGATCCTCAGGCTTTCAGGTGCTCTTCTTCTCGTGCAACATGTAATACTTTTGTGTATATTATGTAATACTTTTCTATATATTATGTAATACTTTTGTATTTTGCACATATGCTAAATAATATAATATAAAATATTACCTGAAATATAGAAAAGTATTACCTAATACACAAAAAAAATATTACTTAATTATTATGTTCGACCCAACCCAACACATCTCACGAAATGAGATCCGTGAGACTGTTTCACACAAGACCTACTCAATATTGAATGGATTGTTTTGAATTGCCACATTTTTCATAATTACCATATTTGGATGCAACCCACAAACCCGACCCAAATTAGTAACTACCACAGCTAACCTAAACACTCCATATTTTCTTAGCCATAATAACTTTCTTTTTTTGTGATGTCATTCACACCCCATATTTTCACGCATATAATTTAGTTCATCAGATTAATCCATGAAAATACACATTATATTGAGAACATAAGTTTGAGACGCCTATCCAATAAGAGGCACCTGTCTATCACTAATATGGTAAAACAAAATCTTGTGTAAAATAATCTCACGGATTTCATTCCGTCAGATAAATTGGGTTTGATTCGATCAACGATCTGGTCAATGATCAACAGACTAAAATCCATAAATCAAAGTCAATTGTTAAAGTTAACATTCGATCAACACTATCAAAGATAACATTTTTATATATATTAGGTATAATCAAAGGTAATACTTTTTAAAAGTATCATATATACACATAAAAACATGTAATACTTTTATGTACGAGTTTTAGATCACGTGCGTTGTACGTGGAGATCAATTCAAATTAAGAAAAGAAATAATACAAATACCTTATATATAACACTTTTATATTAAAGTTCTAATTATAATGAAATTTTATAAGACTTTGAATTAGTTAGAATTCTAATATAAAATTATTTAAGTATGAAAATTATAAATTACTATTTTAACTATAAATAATAGGGATATATTCGACAATCCATATTTTGTAAGAAACATCCACACTTTTATATAAATAATAATAGATAATAGATATGAGATAATTTAATCAACAATGTTGATTGATCATTGATAAGCATTGACCGATCTCGCACAAGAGTCATTCTAAAGACAATTGATAAAGAACAACATTACGAGCTAACCCTTTTAAAATACTAAAAATTATATGTGATTATCACATAAATATAATTCTCACTTTTTAAAAGAAAGTAAAATAAAATGCTTCTAGGAAGATTGTCCCCACTGTATATGATTATTAGAAAGCTGACTTTATCATACATTAGGGGCCAACAACTTTGGAAAGCTATCATTGACTTTAGCATTTATATTGCAAACTAATACATGTTACATGCACCCTAATATTCAATTGATTAATATGGTTTTGATATACACCAAAATTTGGTTTTCTTATAGAGTAGGGGGAATACTAATACTTCGCATTTTTAAGAAAAAATAGCTAGTATTCGTAGGCTTAGTCTACCGACAGATACACTCACTTATCTAAGTTCCCCCATCCCCAATTGTAACTCAAAAAGAAAGAAAAACTAGTTTAAAAAAATATAACAGGTTAAACCATTAAAAATCTTATGAGGTCAGTCTACGGATTTAATTCCATAATATGTGTTAATTTAGAATTCACAATTCATAATCCACAAATAAATTTATGAAAAATTATTTAATTCATAGATAATGAGCATTTCTCAAAATTATATCAGTAAAAATCGTCTTATTATAATATAAGTTCTTGTGACAATTAAATGCTCCAGTTACACACATATATCAACATACTCCCACATGCCTTGTCTACATATAATTATATGTTTTTTTTTCTGTTACATAATATATCATAGATGATAATTAGCATAGATTTCCAGTTCCAGAGATGGAGTTAAGCCATAACAAGTCCTGTGAACGAACTCTAAGAGCCTGCGAAAGGCTAAGACATAACTTTTGAGGAAATATTAGCAGATATATACACTATAGTTAATATTGTCTTTGCATTAAACTCAACAAGTTGAAATAAGGAAGTATCAATTAGTTTGACTTATTGATCATTAAGACATTATTATGTGTACTCTCTCTCTCTCTCTATGTATATATCAAGGGAGACTTTTTCCTATTAATATTATATAAACATATATCTATGATATCAATTAGGAGCCTCTAATTGATACATCATCTTAATTATATATCAACGAAGGGTTGCCTTTTATTTCACCTCTTGCTTTTATCACCTGAATCCAAAATATCCAGAATCGAAAATTAAAACCAACCACTTGATCAATTTTTTCAAATTTAATAACCATCCTGAAATTAAAATTTAATTTGCTATAATTAATTCTAGTTCTAGAGATCAGAAGTTATACCAAACCATATAAAGTAATTTAATTTACTAATCATATTCAACAAATCTTATTTTCATAAATAAATCTTATTTTAATAGTTAGGAATTATGGATTGATTCAAAAATTTAGGAAAAAAATAAAAAAGTTAAAAAAGGCCCTAATCATCATATTTGACAGACAGTAGTCCATATATGTCGAACGAGTAACCATGAGTAGTCATCCAAAAGCCGAGTCATCCATTTCTAGTTGTTTCGCTACATTAATTCAATTTCAACTCATGTTATAATTTAACAATTTATCAGCCTTAACCCTCAACTGTAGGATTAATCAATTTATTTAATTACAGAAACCTATGACTTTATCCTTTGGTTTATACGACGGGGCTGCTCCTTTTCCTCCTCAGATGCGGCAAAATGGATTCCCGTTTTATATTTTACAAATCTCATGTGCCTTTTGAATCTCCATTAGCTCATTAATCACATGAAAATTGTCAACTCTTTTAACCTATATAAACTGATCAAGATATCTGAGATTAATAAGCAAACACAATTACATCCTTATTAACACAATTCATCAAATATGGCTGATGTTGAAGGGTCTCCAGGCAGCTCCATGCATGGAGTTACAGGCAGAGAACCCGTTCTTGCATTCTCCGTCGCATCTCCGATGGTCCCCACCGACACGACGGCCAAGTTCGATTTGCCGGTGGATTCGGAGCACAAGGCCAAGACATTCAAGCTCTTCTCTTTGGCGAATCCTCACATGAGAACATTTCATCTCTCCTGGATTTCCTTCTTCACCTGCTTCGTCTCCACATTCGCAGCAGCGCCTCTGGTCCCCATCATCCGCGACAATCTCAACCTGACGAAAGGCGACGTCGGAAACGCAGGGGTGGCGTCGGTGTCGGGCAGCATATTATCGAGGCTGGTGATGGGGGCCGTCTGCGACCTCCTGGGCCCACGCTACGGCTGCGCCTTCGTCATCATGCTGTCGGCTCCAACCGTGTTCTGCATGTCGTTCGTGTCGTCGGCGGGCGGGTACGTGGCGGTGCGGTTCATGATCGGGTTCTCTCTGGCGACGTTCGTGTCGTGCCAGTTCTGGATGAGCACGATGTTCAACAGCAAGATCATCGGAGTGGTGAACGGGACGGCGGCGGGGTGGGGGAACATGGGAGGCGGGGCGACCCAGCTGATAATGCCGCTGCTTTACGACATCATAAAGAGGACGGGGGCGACGCCCTTCACGGCGTGGAGAATCGCGTTCTTCATTCCGGGGTGGCTGCATATCATAATGGGGATTCTGGTGCTGACATTAGGACAGGATCTGCCTGATGGCAATCTCAGCGCTCTCCAGAAGAAGGGAGACGTTGCTAAGGATCAGTTTGGCAAGGTTCTCTGGTACGCTGCCACCAACTACAGGACCTGGATTTTTGTCCTTCTCTACGGCTACTCGATGGGAGTCGAGCTCTCCACCGACAACGTCATCGCTGAATACTTCTACGACAGGTTCGATCTGAAGCTGCAGACAGCCGGCACCATTGCTGCCTCCTTCGGGATGGCTAACCTCCTGGCTCGTCCCTTCGGTGGATTCGCATCGGATTATGCAGCCACAAAGTTCGGGATGCGGGGGAGGCTCTGGACTCTGTGGATCCTCCAAACACTGGGAGGAGCCTTCTGTCTTCTGCTGGGAAGAGCTGACACGCTGCCTCTGGCCGTGACGTTCATGATCATCTTCTCCATAGGGGCTCAGGCAGCATGTGGGGCCACCTTCGGAATAATCCCATTCATATCACGAAGGTCGTTGGGAATAATATCGGGGATGACGGGGGCGGGAGGGAACTTCGGGTCGGGGCTGACACAGCTGCTCTTCTTCACCAGCTCACACTACACGACCGGGACGGGGCTCACCTACATGGGGATCATGATAATGGCGTGCACTCTCCCAGTCACGTTGGTTCACTTCCCACAGTGGGGAAGCATGTTTCTTCCACCATCAAAGGACTCTGTTGAAGAGCATTACTACTCTGCTGAGTACGATGAAGATGAGAAGCAGAAGGGGATGCACCAGAACAGCCTCAAATTCGCCGAGAACAGCCGCTCCGAACGCGGCAACCGCATCGCACCCTACTCCACACCAAACCGTGTTTGATCACTTCAATTCAATCCAATGATATTGAGTGGATCTGTTAAACTATCGTTGCATGTTTTAGTATCATTGCACTATACTTAACATTATACCAACAGAGAATCTAAGTTTTCCTCGTTTAACTTAACATTGTCTTTTTTTTTTACCATCAATTTCATTTACGTATTTTAATTTAACCTAAGTTTTTTTTTTCCGATTTTAATCTGATTTTACTTGAAATATTAATTTACATCTACATAAACACTAATGGAAAAAAAATTAATGCAGCAATTTCGTTGTCCATGTAAACAAAATCAGAATTTTGAATAAAATCAAATGGAAATAGGAAAAAAAGTAATAATAACGTTAAAATTTATTGTAAAAAAATAGATAAGAATTGAATTACAAAACGAATATTATACTATTTCCTTATACTAAATTTTTCTTGACGTGGGCTATTTTTAATCTTGTGCCTTATTTTAATTTTGAAACAAATGTAGACAGGGGCGGAGCCTCGCTCGGGGGCTTTAGCCCCAAAATTTTAAAAATTTAATTATCTATGTATATTATATTGAGTTTTTTTTTTATTTTAAATATTAAAATATCTATTTTATGGTAATTTAACTTCTCAAAGTCAATATCCAATTGGAGGTAGAGACAAAAACGAGGTAAAATGTTATTTAGAAATTTATTTCTTTACGAAAGTATGTTGGACCTGATTATCAATCAAAATAATAAATATCGAGTCTAAATAGATACAAATTAGAAAAATGAAATAAAGATTATCGGCAAAAGTGGTTTTTTGGTAAATTATAAGTATTGGCAAGGATATAAATAGTATATTAAAATTAAAATGATTGAATAGTCAATATTTGAGGTATCCTTGAAAAACAAAAGGTGCTTTTAATCTCACCCTTACAAATATTAGGTTTCTCAACTGCAATAAAGTGACTTAAATTAAATATTTGTGTATTATAATATAATATTTCTGTTCATCTATCCATCGTGGGTATATTAATATGTGTTCATGGTTAATATATTAAAAATCTAAAACATCTATTAATTTTACTTTTTATATAAAGAGGAAATGAAAAGATTACACGTTATCGATGTGCATATTAAGAATTATCCACGATCCACATTTGAGTACGATCATATAATATAAAAATAACATTGTCTGCCTGTCTCGAACCACTTCTAGGGGCAAACAGTAATTCCACAAGTCAGGAATTAGTCATGTCACCGCTTCCCATGGCTTTGGCTTTTCCAAATGGGGCTTTTCCAAATAGGTTGGAAATCTGAAATAGACTAAAAATATTAATTTATTATTCCTGACTAAAGTTGGTAATAATTATATTATTACAAAGAAAGTGTAGAAAAATTAATCATAAGGCTTCTTTTTACTTATTTAAATTAAGTAAAAGAGGTACAAGTAATCTCCAGGTAATTTCTTGAATGAAGTAAATATAATTAATTAATATTGCATGATGAGTACTCCAAAGGGCAACTGTGAATGACAATTATTTAATTCAACTTTCCCTGATTGAATTATGATCTGTAATTCAATTTTTTATGGGTTTTTTTATAAAGAATCATTGCCAAATCAAGCCTTCCCTGGATTCTACTTTCTTGAATAAATTTTCACCATTATTATTATACTTTCTACGCTCTCCATTTTGCTAGTCCGATCCTATGGTTTATGTATAATATTTCATGTCCTTTAATTTATAAACGTCACATACTAATTAATTATGTTATTAATTAATAGGTGTGTTGGAATTACCGTAAAATATAAAATAAAACATGGAATGTTGTAACTTGTAAAAGGTTAATTTCAATTTTGATATATGTTGTTTGTAAGATATTTTTTATTTTATAACTACAGAGTATCCAATTTTTAATTTTGATCATCTATAATTTAATTATTTCCAATTTTAGTCCAATTATTATCGGAATTTTCAAAATTACTAGTGTGACTATCGAAAAATATGACATGAAATAAATAGGAGATACATACATCCTCTTAAAATCAAAGAGTTTCGATTTGTAGACATCGTGAAATCTATTTTGTTGGTCGTGGATTAAAGATTAACCGATTTGACAGTCTCAAAAGAATCTTACTCATATTTGGAATATAAATATTTTCAATTCGATTTTTAGTACAGTTCGGTATTTTCGAACCTCACTTATAAGCCATTTGTATGCTATATCGATTATCATAGTGCAAACAAACAAAATGGGAGAATGATCAGAAGCTCAGAATATGACTAATTAATTAGTTTAATGCACATTTAGTTCAATCATGCATAATACAGCTCAATTGACGTAGTTCTTGGCAACATTATACCTACTAATTGCAGGTGGACAAATACTAAGATTCCACCACTCAAAGAGGCCTAAAATATTAAAAAAGCTTCAATAATTTTCCTAAATGTGTGTAGTCAACTATTCTTGATTGGGACATTAAATTAATAAATTATGAGATGACATAATTAGCTTGTAAAAGATCCAGGATTCTTGGAATGAAACATACTCTCTATCTGGACACCAAAGCATTGTGTATTGAGTTTCAAAAATATAGTTTTTATAATATCAATCAAACCAAACGTACATGGTGCCTAGGACAAGTTATCCATCCTTAATCATAACCAAGCAAACCAATTCGATTAGGTCAGTTTTATTGATTGTGTTTAGAAAATTTTAAAAATGGTATTACACTTAACCATATACATTAATTTAATTTAAACATCCTTCATGTTTTTTTAGGTGGAAGAAAGGAAATAAAGAATAAAAAACATGTGTGATCCATGTTCGAATTCCAACTATCATGATCTGCACTTTTATAAAGATGGAATACCACATAAGCTACTAGACTCATGGATTAAACTTCCTTATATTCTTTTGTTGGTTTTTTTTTATATTTAAAATTTAGTATATGATACTAACCCTCTTAACATATAATACTATTATTTTAAAAATTAATATACATTGATCTAATTAATATTCCTCATAGTAAATCCACTTTATGCATAGATCCGTATGAAATCTGTTGGAAAATTTCAAATTTTCTATCCGTTTCGGGGCAATAAATTGTGTGGGTCCCGTATCCAAATAAGAAAACCAGTTGTTGGAACGTGTTCTCCTTCGAAAGAGGTTCGAGACGATATGTAGTTCGCCCAAAATGGTCAATGAATGAATGAGAAATTAAGAGTCAAAATATGGATTTGGATCCTTCCACATTCGGAAAGCATGGAAAGCTTGAAAGGTTATCCCACATTCGGAAAATGAAACTAATTTCACTAGTTTATATTGTTCTTCCCTTTCATAGGTGTTATGAATGTTTGGCAATAGGGTGCTCTCTTATGCGCGTGGGGGTGCAAATCAAATTTTGGTTTCAACTTCGGACCATAAGAGTCGTGTGCATGCACAACCTGCGTATCAAAAGCGGCGGGCCTAATTTTGTTCCTTTTGCCACTTGAAATTTTTGCTTCGTACTTTCTTTGGCCCAACCCTGTTCCTTTTGCCACTTGAAATTTTTGCTTTGTACCTCCTTTGGCCCTCCTCTGTAAGATACTGATCGGGTGTTGCAGCAGTTCGTTGTTGGTGGGAGTTATGTGCTAAACTTGCCGCCTTGCAACCATTGTATTTTGGGAAATGGAAACGAATTTATTTTAAGGAAACTGTGATATTTCAAGTTTGCATATTTCACGTTTGCTTTGTACTTCATTTGGCCCTCTGTAAGATACTGATTGGGTGTTGCAGCAGTTCATCGTCGGTGGGAGTTATATGCTAAACTCGCCGCCTTGCTACTGTTGTATTCTGGAAAACGGAGACGAATCTGTTTTAAGGAAATTGTGAAATATCACAGGCCTCACGGTTTTCTTTTTCGATTTCTTTCTTTCCTGCTTTGTTTGCACGGCCATTTCTACAACTCTCGTACTAACAAAAACTCTACTTTTTTAATACCTTTACTTGGATTGTTTACTTATCCCACTAATAAGTGGCTAATTTCAAAACAAATGAAAGAATAAATCATAATTCTTAACAACTGCTCTAGCATATCTCAAATATTAAAAACTGATGAAACAATTTCAGACCATGTAAGCAAGTCATGAAAGCCCTTCACTAATTATAAAGGGAAAAAGAGAGCCATTTATCATGTAGCAATCCTCAATATCTAGAGAAGTACTAGGTTCTCTGTGGTCAACTGGATTTGGTTATAGAATTAGGCACACACATATATGAATGTAGTATGCAGATATATATACAAATCCTACTATTAGATCCTCATAAAGTATTATCTGCCTAATGTGGATTCCATGAGTTAACACGCCAATTGTATCATCCATATGAATCTTTGAAGAACAGGAAAAAGAATGTCGATTATTATCAAAGCAAAACCAACCATTTCAACTTCTAGAGTACTCTACAAAGATTTGCCATCTTTGAACAAAATATCTATACCTGGATGCAACCAACAAAAGCTTCTTTAGCCCCAAACTTCATTTTCATGAGCTAATTTATGTAGCTTAGCTTCCCACTTCCACTGCATGTTGTGCACGATCGAGTCGAGGAGCACTTTGTGCAGTAGCTCCACTTCTTCGGAAGCCTATCAACAGAGTATGAAAGTGTATATAACTGTTGCTATATATAAAGCAAATTCAAAGAAAAGAAGATTGCAAAACTTACCCTGCAGTGTATCTAGTTGCCGCATTTGTTGCCATCAGTCTTGCTCTTTCAGCATTTTTCTCCGACAATTTCTTAAGGACAAATCCTTCACCTTTGCATTCAGAACATACACCTGAACCTCCACAGTCCTCACATTTTTTTGTAGTGACCTGTCTATCACAAGAATCACTGTCAAAAACCATCAGCTAATGGAAGATGGTACTCGTTATATCTCAGGTGTAGCTGCTAATTCTTGCTATAAATTTATGTAGCATATATTTTTGTGTTTTTTTGGCTTCCATCACTTTCCTTGTAGATTCATATCAAGAATCAAGAAAACTCTTCCATAACTAATGTATAACTACTACGTACATGGCTAATGGTAGTAAACACTGCAATTAATTCAGTACTAAAACTTTCACTTTTAATATTATTACTCAACAATCATCTTGAAGGGATTTTGTCATGCATTTTATGGTAAAATTATATTGTTAACATGTCGAGGCAGTTTTTCTGGCATTCCAGTTGCATCATCCAATAAGAATTTTAATCTTGCTTGAATTATCTTCTAGCAATGCAATAGAATAACTCTTCAAAAAGAGGAAGTGATAATTAAGCTCTGTCAAGGAATGTGTATGTATCTCTTCGCCTCCTCATATGAAAACTCGTCCATTTCATCACATCAATGATGTTTCTATATTTGCTAGGTTAAATGTTTTTTACATCCCCAAGTCTTATTAATACATGCAGAAGTCGAAGCACTTTGTTACGCATACCTCAGTTACTTCAGCGCTTTTGTTTCTTCTCACAAGGAATGTAGCAGCAGCGCCAACAATGGTTGCAGCAACTGCAACAGAGGCTGCTGTTTCTGGTAGTGCTGATAGTACTCTTACAGATTTTCTACTTCGTATTTTTGCCTTATCTGCAGATAGAGATCCAATATTGACTCTGGACTTGGAATTTCTAGCTGCTGCGTAAGAATAATCAAATAACACATCTGATTTAGTCTCAGTACAACATTCTGATGCTTAAAACTCAGCACTGAGAATGACAACGTATTGTGTCAACAATTTGCAAAAATAGGTGGTGCTAACATTTAAGCAAGAAGTTGGAAATTTTTTCCATATCATTAAAACACAAGTACGAAGAAATATATGGATCGCAAATCTATTCTTAGAGCTATATAGAATCATCAACGTAGGGCATTTCCTGATATTTAGCAGAGCACTCTTTAACTATAGGAGATAGTTGAAGCTGTCATTGAGGGATTTGATTATGGTGTGCTATGTCATGAAAAGAAAACTTACATATATTGATGACATGAATCAAAAAGCCAATTGCTCATCATCTATTTTCTAGAAGGTATCAGAGAGACGATCCTAAGAAAAGTTTTATGGTGAAATACAACTGCCAATATCAAATATCATCCATGCTGAAAGAGAGGCCTATCATATAAAACACTTGGCGACTAAATTCTAATGTCATCACATGGCAATTATAACTTGCAATTCCCTTGTATCCAGCAATCAAGTATCATCTTTCAAATGCATGCTAGCATATAATAGCTGCAAATATATTATCTCATCATGATTTGGATTTTCTTTCATTTCAACCATCCAATTTTTTATTCCAATAGTTGCCTACCATATCTTTTGACGGTGATGCTTGCTTGTGAGAAGGTTCATTGTTTATGTTAATCTTGTCAAAACTCATTCAGGAAAGCATTGTAGACAGAATTTGATTATCAGAAATTCTATAGTAGAAAGAGATTTTCTAATCTTTAATTCTCCCAACACTTACTCCTACTTCTATCAAACAAACAACACTGTTCTATACTTGATATGAAATTCTTCATGAAATTCTCAAAACCCTATAATGATTTTGCTTAAATTCTAAGAATTCTAACATCAGCTAATAACCCCAAACAAGAATTGAGAAAGTTTTCAGCTACACCCAACTCTATTTTTTTAACTATTCAGCTCTTTTCTCAGCATCATTAACTTAATGCACTAAATCAAACACATGAATACCCTACTTCAACAGTATCACTATCCCAGTCTAAAACAGCAAGAAAATAAACCTTTAAAATTGTTTCTCACCACCAATTTGGTGGCCCTTTTATTCAACTCCCATTACTATATATCCCAACAAACTTTTTCAGCAATAACTCTATTCACAGCTCTTTAGATGAAAATGATGGAACCAAACCACCATTGACAATTGAATCCACTAATACAATTTATCAGGGAAAAGAAAAAACCCATTAAGAACACCTCACTAAAAGACTGAGCCATCGAGACAGAAATCAAGGCCAGCTCATGAATTGCACATATATAAACAAAAAAATTCAAAGTCATCTGATTAACTGTATTGATTGATGTCATTACACACTCAATGAAGAAAGATATCACCTTTTTGTTGTGCAAGTTTTCAACAACTAAAACAGTTTGGATAAGATTGTATAACTTCATAGCAATAAACAAAATAAATAAATAAAAAGATAGATTCTGCTTCTCAACTTACAGTAATCGAAGGAGGCAAGAGGTAGAGTTGAATTATGCAACCTTAGCTCCATTTGCAGTTATGAAAAGAAACTGTCTTCTTCTTCTTCTTCTTTTTGGGATGGGGTTTAATGGTTTATATGCATTCATGAAATCTATGTTGATCATATTAATCTTTCTTTTCAAATATGCCCTCCTACTTTCAACAATTTCAAGTCTGCCCACTTTTATAATCTACAATTTCTTTTCTTAGTTCTCTTTTTTCATAAATATATTTTTGGAGCATATTGATCAATTTATATAAGTGATTATTAAAATTGGAATATGATGAAATCCTTTTGTGAGCTTTATTTGATATCCCTTCTGATTTTAAATACTCGTGTGTAGGCTATTGGTTTTTATCGTATATGTTAGTGGAAACGTGATAATGGATAAAATCAAACATATTTAGTATCCAATGATAGTTACTGGATTTTCTTTTTTCTTTTTTTAAATAAAAACGATAGTTATTAGTTCACATTACAAAAAATATAAATATCTAGAAACACCTTAGATGAGGTGGTATTTGATGATCTGATATTCTCTATCAATGAAAGGACGAATATAATATTCCTTCCTTTTCAACCATTATTTCCAATTTGTTAAAAATACATTCATTAGATATAGGACGTCAATTCTTGTATCACCTGCATAACATATATTGGAGTAGGCCTAATTGCAAGAACTCGTAAAAAGAATTGAGCAAAATGTAATATGCGAATGGGTGTGCAAAATGGCTCAAAACAAATTATTGGATTGAGTCGAGATAAGTGTTAGAATTGGCATCAACTTGTATGGCATCAGGGCACAAATTCTAGCCCCCAACCCGTTCCCGCGTGTGAGTCGCCTCCACGTGCATAGCGCACTACTTGAGTTCATATATAATTTATCTAGTATTAATATTCATAATATAAGGTATTACATATGCACATTTAAGGTATTATATACTTAATAATTATAATATAAAGTATTACATATGATCACATTTAAGATATACATATTTACTTTTAAGGTATTAATGATTATAATAATAAGATATGTACCTAAAGTGAATTTAAAATCTTAAAATTTCAAATACACAATTTTCATGTTTTTCTTCCTTAAATTTTCTGCAAATCATTTTAAAGTACTCAATCTTCACCATGCTTTTAAGATAAAAACAAACGGATTTTCATATATATTCAACACGTAAATTCTTAAAGAACTCAATTTTCATGTGAATTAAATGAAATAAAAAATAAAATCATATTTTAGTTTTTGAATGATGAAATTCGACTTCTTTTTAACTACAATAGATGATAATCATATTGAACAAAACAGAAATAAAAAGAAGAAGAACGAAGAATGGAGAAAGAGGAAAAAAAACGGAAAATGAAGAATAGAGAATGGAGAAAGAAAGAAAAATAATAAAAGAGAAAAGAAGAAGCAGAGAAGGAGGAGCAATCATGGAAAAAAAAAAAAAAAGAGGAAGATGAGATGAAGATGAAGAGAAAGAGAAGAGCAGAAGTAGGAGCAGCCATGAAGAAAGAAAAAAAAAGGAAGATGACGAGATGAAGAGGAGGAAGAGAAGAGTCGTTGCAGCTGATTCTTTTGCCCTAATTTAAAAAAATATATATATTTATAGAAAATGTAGCGAGTCTAGGTAGGTGAGCGAGTGTTGGCACAGTGGGTGAAATAAATACCGCAACTTCGATCTTTTTCAATAAAATCATCACGCTTTAAAAAAAAATATATTAGATCCGATTGGATCGGATCAACTAACATAAGTTCTTCTCATTAGAATTTTACTTTTATTTTTTTTCCTTTCTTTGCAAGGTAACATTGTTGGGTACTAATATTCATGATTTTGTGGCAATTTATCAGCAAGTGACCCCAGCATTATTGATTATGATTTTATTATAATATAGGTATCTTCACCAAAGCATTTCATTAATCACACCGAAGCACTTGATGGACAACCACCACCACCTACTTATACGGTTATACCTCACCAACATTAAATGTAAAAATGTTGCACACATTATGGGTGAGGATACTCACATCACCATCTTTTCAAGCAGTGTTTGCCAAAAAATCGTGCTTCTGAGAATTGGGTTATTATAAATAAACCATAGTATGGTTAATTACAAGTAATGTTGATTTAGAACTACTATTTTCTTTTTCTCAATAAGAATGAATTGGGGCTTGCAAGATTTTCCAAGTAGAAACAACTCTGCTACCTGTTTGGTTGTTTATTCGATAGTGTAAATGCTCTTCAAATCACAGCAATAACACATACACAACCACCAGACATACTCCCAGATTGGTAACATAACAGGTTTTCAGGCACCAGTAAAACAAACAGTATTCAGTGTCTCAAGAGCATAATTAGCAAATGTAATATCAAGTTAATCCATCCTCTTAATCCTGGAACCACAAAAGTATAAATAGGATTCAGAAGTAAAATATAAGCATAGGGTCATTAAAGCATAGCTGCAAAGCAACATCCATTGATCCCGGGATACTAACTATACAAATCATCATCATCAGCTCCACCAGCAGAGGCTGCAAATGGGTCAGATGCAGATTGTGATGCGCCACCTGCTGATTCAGCAAACCTGAATTCAGTTCCAAATCCACGAGATTGTTGCAACGTCTGAGCAAAAGCCTGGTACTTGCGTATATCAGCATCGCTCACACTTCTACGAGCATATTTCATGGATTCCTCAAAATGTGCAGGCGTGATTTCTGACACTTCATCTTCAGCATCCTCTTCCATTAAATCTGGATTATCACTCTTCCTCCTCTCCCTTTCTATGTCCTGAAATAAGAATAACCTCACTTCCATAACAAGTAGATAGACAGGTCTCAAGAAGGATATTTAATTCCACTTAGATGAATGAATTTCTAACACATCAAAAAAAAAAAATAAGACGGTAAAAAAAAAAAAAGTGTAAACATACTTGAAGACAGTTAAATTTCCCCACAAATAAACCCACAGTTCATACACTGGATTAAATTGAGATGATGAATATATATTACATTTGGAGATAAAAGAAGCCAATTAATAAGGTTGGTGGTAGAATGCTCAAGCTTTGCTTCTGTTTCCCTTCATATGAAACAACATGCAAGAAATAGAACATGCTTCTACTCCAAGTCCCAACAAAAGTACATCTTGTTAAAGCAAGAATGTCAACAGCACAGACAATGATTATGTTCTTCATTAGTACCAACCAAGAATATAGCAAGGAATCAGAAAAACAGGATTTATCCATACAAATGGATCTGTCTTTAGAGTAACAAAACTTCCATACTTCCATATTCAACTCATTCTAAATTTCATTAGATGGAATACTGAAAAATGATGAAAAGAGCTTGCATAAAAGATGCCTCGGCATGGAATGAACATCAATCCCCTACAAAAAAAACCTTGATTTTCCTAACAGTATGGATTTTAATCAACCCTGAAAGGTGCATACAAGCTGAACTTTAGCCCAAATCCCACCACCCACCCACCCAACTAGGCAACCTCAAAAGAAATGGCAGAATAACTAAATCAGGGGCTATATTGATCAAGTTGGAACTTGGAAGATAGACAAAAAGAATAACATAGTCAGACCGTCCTTTGATATTGTAAGGTAAGTCCATAATACACCAGTTACGTAGTTCTAAGGCACATTGATAAGTTTCAAATTATCCATAGTGTACAACAAAAGGTGTAAGCAGAGGAGGAAAAAAATGCTTACTTTTTCAATGTTCTCTCTTATGGCATATTTGCAGGCACGCTGACAGATTTCCGTGATATCTGCCCCACTAAATCCTTGAGTATACTTGGCAAGAGCTCGCAGATCAACATCCTTGGAAAGTGGTGATTTTCGAAGGCAAGCCTTAAAGATCTGATGACGAGAATCCTCATCTGGTAGAGGGATATATATTAACTGATCAAGACGGCCTGGACGAAGAAGTGCTGGATCAATTATATCAGGTCTGTTAGTGGCCCCAATTATGAAAACAGTCTTCTTTGCATTCATGCCATCCATTTCAGTGAGCAGTTGGTTGAGAACTCGATCAGCAGCACCACCAGCATCTCCAACACTGCTGCCTCTCTACACCAAATAACAAGATTCATTGCCTTAGGCCATTCTTGTACTTGAACAATTTTTTAAGTAGTAATGCAGCTATCCAGCTTGTAGTATATAGAATTCTATAATTTGTCTTATTCAATTCACTATAAGGTACTTAGCGATAAATGATTGATTCTCTTGGCAACTTATATGCAAATGATTGGTCCTTCCATCTAAATGTATAAATTTTCATGCATGATTTGAAATAGGAAAGTGCATAACCTGAGTGGCAATAGAGTCAAGCTCATCAAAGAAGAGAACACAAGGAGCAGATTGTCTAGCCTTGTCAAATATTTCACGGACATTAGCTTCACTCTCTCCAAACCACATTGTAAGCAATTCCGGCCCTTTTACACTGATAAAATTGGCTTGACATTCGTTTGCAATTGCCTTGGCTAATAGAGTTTTTCCACATCCAGGAGGACCATAGAACAGAACACCCTTTGAGGGGGACATACCAAATTTCTCAAACTTCTCTGGATGTTCTACGGGATATTGAACAGTCTAGAATATGATAAACAGGTTATCAGTTTTCACTTAAACACATTTAGTACATTAAGTATAGCGTCCACATCTGAATCTAAATTGATAATTATATTACCTCCTGAAGCTCTCTCTTGACATTTTCAAGCCCTCCAATATCTTCCCAACTGACATTGGGCACTTCAACCACCTGTTCATCAATTCAGAGAACATAAGATATCACATTAAGTGAATATCACGTGAAAAAATATGGAAGGTATAATAACTCTGTAGCCAGAGGTTCACTTACTGTCTCACGCAAAGCAGAAGGATTGCTTGTCCCAAGAGCAGTATGAAAGTGTTCATTTGTTACAGCCATGGAGTTTAGTATCTCAGCGTCAATAGAATCATCTTCCAAATCAATGACATCCATTTTCTCTCTAATGCACTGGAGCGCAGCTTCAGTGCAAAGAGCTGCAAGGTCAGCACCAACATAGCCATGGGTATCTTTAGCTATTCTTTCTAAATCAACCTGAAAAGGCATAGAATTCCTCATTAGTGTAAATGAATCTAGTTCAGAGTACAATTGCATGTAAAATTCTAAGTAAGAGCAACAAGCCTTACATCATCAGAAAGCTTCATGTTCTTGGTATGAATTCTAAGAACTTCAAGCCGTCCAACTTCATCAGGAACACCGATGTCTATTTCCCTGTCAAACCTACCAAACCTTCTAAGAGCAGGATCGATGCTGTTTGGCCGGTTGGTTGCCCCCATAACAATAACATGAGCACGAGATTTTAACCCATCCATGAGAGTCAAGAGCTGAGAAACAATCCTCCTCTCAACTTCTCCATGTGTCTTCTCTCGTTTAGGTGCTATTGAGTCAATTTCATCAATAAAAATAATAGACGGAGCATTCTTCTCAGCCTCCTCAAATGCCTTTCTCAGATTGCTCTCACTCTCTCCAGCCAATTTCGACATAATTTCTGGTCCATTAATCAAAAAGAAGAAAGCACCAGTTTCATTAGCAACAGCGCGTGCGATTAAAGTCTTTCCAGAACCTGGGGGCCCAAAGAGAAGAATTCCTTTAGGAGGTTTTACACCAATAGACTTGAAAAGCTGAGGATGCCTCAGTGGCAACTCCACCAATTCACGGATCTGAGCCATCTGCTTCCTAACACCACCAACATCATCATAACCAACCTCATCTAGCCTATCCTCATCCTCTCTCCTGACAGGCTCCCCTTCACAGAAGATCTCGGTATCAGGAGCCACGACACAATACTCACCTGGGTCAGTCTCAACGACTTTGAATTCCACACTTCTCATGCCCCCTCGCACAAGCAAATGGTCTCCTTTCCTTACAGGGCGATACGCCTCCAGAAAGTAAGCTGCAAATGCAAGATTTCAGTTGACAGTCTATAAGCCGTTAATTTAAAGATTCATTTCAAATGCTAGTACACAGGAAACATGTAACACAGAGGAACCAGATTTAAGGGCTTACGTTTGAGATATACATCAAAGAGATCCCCAGTGAGACCTTCTATAGTGTCGTCCAAGGGCAGTATGTGGACACGCTTTCCATATTTAACATCTGGACACTGGTGCACAGATACAACATCCCCAAGCCGAACCCTCAAATTTGACCTGATAACCTTGTTCATCCTGATCTTCGGCTCTTCACATGTTTCATCAGCAAGAGCAATGCACACTGTATCTTTTCTTTTCTTGCCCTGGAAACCACAATAGCAGGATACTCTTAACTTTAATGCATCGAATGAAATATACTGGATTAAAAAAGGTGAATACAAGCTGAAAAGGCAAATATGGAATATAGAATGCTTGATAAACTATGAATGGTGTACACAGTAGATACATGATATTGTACTGTTACAGATCATCTTAGCTTCTCTTCATGATATGCCATAAACTGAACTAGTGACTTCATCAGCTTCCTAAGAATAACAAATTCTTCAACTAGTGACTTAAATCTGATTGAAAGATGCTCCCTAATGGCCCAAATTAGTAAAACATCTCCATCCAGATTAATCTTGAAGTACATATTCAGCCAGATGTGTAAACCTATCACAACTAGTCAATTCAGTCAGCAACGCTTCCACTAATCTATTCTACTTTCCCCAAATAAATAGCTTTACAACATATAAAAACCCTAACCCTTGCTCCCACTAAAAACTTTTTTAACCAAATTTCTTGCAATTAAAAGTCAGAACCTTAATCAGAATAGTGTCTCCACGGAAAAGCTGGAGCTTTTCCATGGTAGCGGGGTGGAGGGCGACGACGGAGTTGTCATCGTTGACTGCCTCATCAACGACTAACCGATTCGCTGCCTTTTTCCTCTCCAAAATCGCGGTAGAGAAGTCCTTCTTCACACCTTTCCTGCTCAGAAAAAGAAAAATTATTCAGATTTCCGGCAAAGATTGCTTCAGTACGACAAAATACAAAAAGTGCAGAATCCATCGAAGCCGAGCCGAGTGGGAAAATAGTGAGTTAGGGTATACTTACGAATCGGATGACTCAACTGGGTTGCTCATTCTCCGGCGATCTGAGAATTGTGGTATTCGATATTTAACGGAGACGTGTATCGCTTTGGAAAAGAAAAGAAACAATGAGTTGTGAGATGTAGAGATATTATATAGTAGTTTATATATAGATAGATATATAGTTTGTAGGTATATCGTATATATACACATTATATACGGTTGTTAGGATTTTACTACAATTCATCCAACTTTCCTTCTCATTTACCTAATTAAGATTGATTAATATTCCTAGTTATGTCTGGACTCTAATTGATGGTTGTTTAATAAAAAAATCATCGTGGGACCAAACCTAATATGTTGTACTGAATTTATTTTTATTTTGTAAATGGATAAAACTAATTTTGAAGTGTTTTTTGGTTTTAATTGTCAATTGATAGAGTTGCTCTCCATTTAGAAAAGAAAACATTTGATTGGTGAAATAGTAATAAATATACTTTAGTTTATATGCATTTACTCCAAATATGTACTTTTTATTGAATTTAATAATTTAAATGTTTGAATTTGTAAGACTAATTTATTCCGAGGATGACTCTTCTCACACTTGATTTTTTTAAGGTGAGAGCAAAAACAAACAAAAAAAATTACCAAACTTTAACAAAATTAAAATTTAACTTTAAAATTTGAATATCATAAAAAAAAAAATTATGACTTTAACTCATTATTTATAATTCAAATCATAATAGTATCTGTGATAATGTGAGTCCAAATATCCACCTAAATAGCAACATTAAACATCACATATTTGAAAAAATAATAATAATAAATCATCGACATCAAAATAACATCATTGGAAAATACAATGTTACTAAAATTGCTAAAGTGAATCAAAGTTTTAATATTTTTGTATTAAATTCAAAATGTATTCATTAGATTACAATTTTTTTATATTATATTTATTTTCATGTTTTTGAAATTCGACTCATCTTCCCATTTAACCTCCTGCGTTAGAAATTCATACAATATGGGTTGGGTTGGGCCAAATCCGACCCAAATCCTTGCATTTTTTTTTCCTAATTTTTATGTTGTCTTAGTCATACTTTTATATTATATTAAGTATACTTTTATATTATGTTAAACATACTTTTATATAATATTTTAACTTAAAAAATAAACTCTAATTTTAGCAAAAAGAAATCCTAATTTCGACGAAAATCAGTACAAAAAACCCTAATTTGTACATATATATTTTTATGTAATATTATACATATCTTTAAATAATATTAGTCATACATTTATATAATACATAAAGGTATAACTAACATAATTAAAAGATATGACTAATATAACATAAAAATATGTTTAACATAACATAAAATTATAAAGGTATGTTTAACATAAATTCTAAATTCGTGCACCACTTACACAAAAAAAATTGTGTTGAAACTTAGGTTTGCGAAATCAAATTTTCGCTCAATTTGAACATTTGTCAAGTCACAAGATACTCATTTCTAATGGGATTAAATAATAGAGCATGAATCTCTGTTTAGGTAGTATTTGATATTTAACTTCTCAATACCAACATGTGATTGAGAAATTGATAAGAGAAGTTAACCATGTTATACACGGTGGATGGGAGATGAAAATCATTCTCCACATGAAATAATTAGTGAAGTTGATTTGAAATTGTAATTGTCTTCCAACTAATTTAATTTAATGGATTTTTTTAGGGACTAATTATGTTCAACATGCAATAATTGTGTCATTATCCGTGTGAATTTGGACTTGTGTGTCCAAGTTTGTGTAACCATCATATGTTTGAAACTCCTGCAACAAAGTTCATCAATTCCATGATTGTTTAAATGCTAGAATATACAGTTACAAATCAGATGAATGCTATCATTAATGTGCATATACGAGGAACATTGTGTGTATACGAGGGACATTAATTTTTTCCATAAAAATTTATACAAAATGGTTTCTAATTGTTTGAACATATTTAATAATAGTATATTTGTGTGTCTAATTTATAAGAGTTCATGTTCTAATTACATACCAAATTCAGGATCTTTTCTTTTGACATTGATTGCTGCTTATCATGTTGCAATAAGCCTCTTATATAGTTACCTTGTTGCGGTTCCAATAAATAATAATTGCAATCTTCAAGTGCCATTGCAGTATTTGTCTGAACAAATATTGTACTTTATTCAAATATCTATTCGATACTCTTATGTTATATTTGGATAACAGCATATAAAAAAATTGTATATTTGGATTTTCAAAATTTATTTATAGGATTTTCTAGAATTGGATAGTGAATAAAATATCACTTTCACCGTACGACGACCATACTTATAAGAGGAAAAAAAAAACATACTTATAAAACACATAGTTATAGTTGAAAAACACATACTTATACTTGTAAAAGATATATTTAAATCTCGTCACATATGAAACAGTCTCACCATAAACCAACTCAATTATTGAATTATTATTTTTAGCTTCATTAAAAAAAAATTATTCTTTTGCGCCTGGCATTAGAAATATAAGGGATTGTTTTAATATTACGGGATGGAAATTGAAATTGGTTTTGGGAAGTTTTGGATGATAATAACATTTTTTTTATTCTATTTTTTGGTGAATTTTAGAATGTTAACATTACTATACATGACACACCATGTTTTTAAAAAAAATATGGTTTTACTATATAATAAATAGATAATATAATCATATAATTCTGATTTGTTTCTCCTAATCAATTATGTTTATAATACATTTTCACGGTTTTGCATTAAAAAGATAAAGATATGCATTCATTATATATATATATATATATATATATATATATATATATATATATATCCCCAATCCTTATATATTCATAATAGGAACGGAAAAAAAACCACTTACTGAGGAGCTAGTTTAGTAGGGAGAAGAAAATAAAATAAGAAAAAATATATATTTGAGTTTAACTTTTAGTTCTTAATTAAGGAGTATTATATATTAGATGTGTATCTGTAAAGTTCGAGAGGTGAATTAAAAGGTTATGCTACTACAATGTTAAAACAATTAGGTACAGCTAGATGTTTATATATATAAACACTCTAAAGTTTTAATTGAGGTAATGTTAATTCTAAATGCTTAATGTATTTAGACAATAAACTTAATTTATTGTTCAGAATTAAAAAATGATTTTTTTTTGGTATCCACATAAATAAAATTCAAATTTTAGAATATAAAATTTGAAATTTAACTTTGTTAGATTATTCTGATTCATGTCTAGGATAAAAATTATTTGTTTTGTATCCTTAATTTAATGCATGAGTAAAATTCAATTTTTAAGAATAAAAAAATTAAAATTTGACTTTGTATAATATATTTTAGGTGGTTTGAAATTTGTTGATATTTTTACGAAAATTTTCAGTATTCGTGATTATGAATATTATAATCATTTATATATGAAATATGGATGATGTATTTAGATATTTAAAAAATTAGTAAATATTTAAATAAAATTATAAATATTATTAATTTTAATTTTCATCATTTGTTAGAATTACATTCGATATTTCCTCAAATCAAAATATTTATCTTTCTATCGACATAGACATTAAGAATTTGTAGTAGAACTTGAACTTTATTTTAAAGCGTCAAAAAAACCACGTGCATCAATGTTTTCTACTATTACTGAAATTTGACAAGAATTATTCTTATTGTTACTTATATCTCATCTATATTTTATAGGAAAAAAATAGAAAAAGACAGAAAAGGCTCAACCCACGACTAAATGTAACTTTAAATGCTAATAAAAACTAAAATAGCCCTAATAAATTTAAAATTTTAAGAATTCTAAATCAAATGAAAATTTTGAATATAATATAACTAAATTTATTATAATTAAAACTTACATAAATTTGAATTTATAAGAAAAATTTATAAGAAAAATATGAATCAATTAAATAAATCTAGGTATCATACAAACAGATATAAAAGTTTAAAACAACTAAAAAAGTTATTTAGTACATAAAACAAAAATTGAAAGCATTTATAAACATCTCAATTAAACAATAATAAATTTTATCTAGATAAATTAATAACTATTTAAATCATAACATCTCAAAAAAGCATCTCAAAAAAGGACAAAAGATCAATGCAAAAATAACATATCTGATTCAAATTGGATTGTGTGCCACGACTGGCTCCAGAAATTCAATTGGATTTCAATAAATGAATGCTTATTTAGCAATTTTTTCAAAATCCTGATAAGTGAGATTATTTAAATTTACCGATTCGAACATGATTAATTTGATAAGTGATAAGAGTACCGATTATTCTATGTATGTATTTAATGTTTATATAAATGGAGTTGACTTATCTTTCAATTTTTAAAATGTTGAATTATTTTAAGATTTTGAATCCACCACGACTTATTATTTGTTCTTAATATTTGATGAATCTTCTTGATGCACATTTTAAATGTGATAGACAGAAATTTATCCATCTATCAAGTAAATAAATGGAGCAAAATACGTAAAATTTATATATATAAAAGAAGATTTTGGTTTTTTTAAATACTGACAAGTGACACTCTCCAAAGATGACACCTTAATTTTCTCAAATTCTCACTAAATTTTGTTTTTCTTTAAGTTTTATGACTTGAAAAACGAGAACTGATGAAATTGAAGAAAAACTAATCTGAGGGAAGCCATAAGGAGCTATCAATATTAACTTAACTTGATTTTGATGAAGATAGAGATTAGATATATATGATGAAAATTTTGATAGATTTTACTAATTAATATCTTTTTGATTGATTTTATATTTTAGGATCTGAGGTTTATGTTAGTATAAATATGAGTTATTTTTATTATCCTAAAAAGTTAATTGATTTATAAAATAAGAAAAGTGAGTTTTCTCTAAATGTTACACCCGCTATTTTCAAAATCAACGGATTTCACAATTCATTTTTCAAGTATCGATTCTCAATCAACTAGCAAGAAGTGATAACGGTCGCATAAAAATTCAGTTGAGAATCATTTGGGTGGAGTAGAATATGTAAGCAACCTATTAAAATAGAGGAAAATAATTTTACTATATTTATTAACAAATAAAATATTTTTACTCTTATTGTAAAATGTAAAATATTGGGTTGAAGTATAAGTTCAAAATTCTCGTCAACGATATTATTTTTAAGAATATAAAGTTTTTTGTTTTAATCTAATTTATAAAAAAAAACTACATGAAAATATATTTTATATATATATATGTATATATATAGTTATATATATGAGTAATTTGGTTCTTTTACATCAGTTTAGTAAGTTGGACGAATTGAAAGATATTTAATTCGTTTCGTTGATCCTTTATTCTTTTGGATTTTCCTTATGTAATTGACTATTTTATTTGTATATTGAAATACAATTTAACTCGATAATATTTTCAATTTACTGTAATTAATATATTCATATGAGAATTTTATTCATTTTACTCAAAATGTATTCAACTCATGATTTAAATATAATACACTTTAATATAATTGAGAAACAAAATTATCTTCTACTAACTTTTTCATTTATATACTCAATAAAAAAATATAAAATGAAAAATACAAATAATATAAAAATAAACAAAAAAAGGAATAGAAGCCTGTACATTGCACGAGTTCCTAATCTAGTAAAATTAAAATTAGGGTAAAATATTAACACATTTCATCTATACTTATTAGATATTTTACTTATTCATGTTTAAATATTTTCAATTTGACTATTTGTTACATTTTGACAATTCAGAACAAATTATAGTTATACATGCACAAACCAATGTTTATAATTTATTTGGATTGACAAAATGCAATAAATTGAAAATTTTGTATTACAAATTGAAAACATACAAATATAAAACAATAAAAAAAGGTTTAATTGAAAAAAAAAACATTTTGAAAATTACAATTTTATCCTAATTTTAAAAAATTAACAAAAATAAAAATTCACCACAATTTTCAAAATTGCAATACAATGCCAATTTTAAAAAATTAGCGTAAAAATCAAGACTTAACAAGTTATTGCAATTCCGACCACATTTAAATTTTTCTGAAATTACAACTTTAACATTTACATAAATATTAGGACACTAACACACAATTGCAATTTGGCATTGGAAAATACAATTGTACTTCAAATTGTATTAATGAGTTAAAATCATGATATAATTTTTGCTAAATGCAAAAGAACGAGATTAAATTACAATTTTGAAAAAGATGATGATTTTTTTCCTAATTTCAAAAAATAAGGATTAAACAACAATTTGAAAAGTTGATGATTGGTTATTTATTTGCAATTAAAATCACAATATATTTGTGGTGAATAATGATTATTATGAAATATTTGATGTTTCATCATGACTTTTCTTTATTGTTAGGGTGTAAAAAAATAGAAAAATGTGGGAAAGGAGGATGAATATTTCATTTAATATATACAAAAACTTTTGTGTAATTGGTGCATAGATTTAGAATCTGTGTAACTGATTCGATCCGGTCCATGCGTCCTCCATATGCTCGCACGTGGGTGCGGTCAAACCCACCCAAATTCGCTCCAAGTGCTATATCCTTATATTATGTTAAACATGTTTTTATATTATGTTAAATATATCTTTATGTTATGTTAGTCATACTTTTAGGGCATTTATGTTATATTAAACATATATTTATGTAATGTTAAGCATACCCTTTTGATTTTATGTTATGTTAAGCATACCTTTAGAGTTTTTATGTTATGTTAAGCATATCTCTATGTTATGTTATGCATACATTTATGTTATATTAGTCATATCTTTTAATTATGCTAGTTGTATCTTTATGTATTATATAAAAGGTATGACTAATATTACTTAAAAGTATGCATAATATCACATAAATGTATATACGTCAAAGTAGGATTTTTTGTGTTGAAATTATGGTTTTTTTTTGTTGCCAAAATTAAGGTTTTTCTTTTAAGTTAAAGTATTATATAAATGTATGTTTAACATAATATAAAGGTATGACTAAAACAACATAAAAATCAGGGAAAAAAAAAGAGAAAATGAATCTGATTCGGATTCAACCCGACCCACATTGCTTAGATCCATATAACAATTGTCAGGGATAAAAATATCACGAAAATCACATAACCGATATTATAAAGGGCTGCAATTTTTTTTCATCAAAATATAGGCGAAATATCGCCGATATTTCGGAAAATTTCAGTTTTGATTTCAGTTGCGGTGGAAAATAAGCATTTCTCGTGGAATTTTGCCGATATATCGGCGAAATATCATTTCTGTTCAAATGTCGGTGAAAAAAAAAATTATGCATTTTTTTTGTCCTTGTTTTAGCTTTTTTTTTTTCTTAGAAAAAACTAAACTAAATCAAGTACTATTAACTAATACAAAAGCATACTTGATGACATGTAAACCATTACTGTAAAAATACACATGCACAATAAAAGAGAGGAACATGATAAGTTAGTAACTACATTAATTATTTATATTTTACATAATTATTAGGTCAATTCACATTATCAGATCCATGGAAATGCAGTTGGAAGAGATAAAAGCACATATGAATTGTATTTTCGTGATTACACTCTAAATTGTCTAATGTCATGAGTTAGTATCAATATTGTATGAACTTTGATAACATGTCATCTTATTCATTTGAACCTCATAGGAGTTCAAATTACTACTAGTTCATATATTAACTTTGTACAAAATTTGTCCATGTTATCATAACAGACAACGTTTATATACTATTTTATCTATATATTTGTTGAAAATATATCATTTTATTTGAAATTATAAATTCAATATATGTATTAATGTCAGTTATAATGATATTATAACTAGTAGATATATTTTTCAATATTTTTAGAAAATTTTCATATTTTTTTTTTTAAAATGTCCAATATTTCCATCGAAATCGATATATGAACTGATATTTTTGTAAAATTAAGGTACCGATATTTTCACAGAAAAATCGATATTTTCATCCTTGATAGTTGCACACAATTGCAACTCTTTTGTAACACCCCATTTTCAAGAAAACTCTGCATTGCATATTTTATAAAAAAAAATATTTCTTTTTTGTCATTCAAGTATAAATGATTTAAGTGCAAGTATAAATTTCTTATATTATTTAATATATAATTTACAAATTATATTATGATCGATGATTTTAAAATCTTTATGATCTAATATCTCTTTCGAGATTTTAAGGATTTTGCAAGATAACTTATGGAAGAAACCGAGCTCGATCTCCACTCACTCGATACATATGAACGGAAGTAAAAGATAAGATGTTAGTTAATTTTAAATGAATTATATGATATTAAGCTCATATGTTAATTTTATTCGTTACCGCTTTCGAATGCTTTCTTTTATGAAATTTTACTTATGATCTTTATATGTTATTATATGTGATGAAACATAGATTACTTGAACATGAATTTATGCATCATAATGTAGATAAAAATATGTTCTTTACATAAGTAAATCATATAAATAAATTACCTCTTTTATATAAGTTATGCTAATATAGCATTATTGTTATACTAATTTTTATCTCTTTATGTAAGTAGATATACATGTGTCTATATATATATATAAGAAGAAGAAAAGAAAAAAAAATGAAAAGAAAAAGGAAAATAAAGATATTTTACAATTTGTATACATGCATTAATCTAGTAATATAATCTTCTCCTACACCTAACCTAAAGTCATCATCCCACTTCACTTCATGAGATACATTATAACTATTACTTGAAGATAAACTCTCTCTTTCTCTTGTCCAAACCATGTGAAGGGAACCTAAGGCATAAGTAGTTGAACATAGCAAGCAAGGAAGAAAAGATCAAAATACATCAAAACTCTTCCTACAAACTTTGAAGGTATTTTAGCTACAATCTTCTTATTTTCTGATATTATCTTACTTTTAGCATATATTATGAAATCCAAAGATGTTCTTCAGAGTTAGGATTGAGATTAAATTGTTTATGAATTTCTTGAATGAAACAAAATAGGTTGCTATGCTATAATTTCATTTATGTTCTGCTTCTCTGTTCGTAAATATTTTGGGTGATGTAAAAATCGATTTAAGCTAAACCTTTTTAACATAATCTATTATATGAAGTGTAGAACATGTGTGTCAAACTTTAGAAGATTTGGAGATAAACTCGATTTTATATGATTTTTCTAAAATAAGTTGTTCAGAGACAGTTTTTATCTCATTTTTGGGTCTGAATCAAACAATTTTCTTGAACTGTACCCTTCGATTTTATGTATGATATTTTACTATGATTTAGAAACAGTTCTTAGATATGCTCAAAATTTTAGTATGAAATTGTTTGAGTTATGTACGATTTATGTCAAATTTTACAACATAGTCGGTTTTCTGGGTAGGTCATGACCTGTTTTAGGTCTTGTTATAAAATTCATAACTAATTATTGAAAACATATATATAAGCCATATTTTATTATGTTGTATTAAAAGTTCTTATAGAGATTTAGAAATTTACCATGTAATTTTTTGAATCTTGTACAATTTATGATGATTTTTCCAAGAAAATATGTTTTCAGCCCTGTTTGCAAAATATACGTTCTGTTTTTAGGTCCGAATCAAATTATGTTTCTGAATTGTATCCTTTGAATTTATGTATGATCTTTTACTATATTTTAGAACCAATTCTTAGGTACATACAGAAAATTGGTATGCAATTTTTTAAGTTTTGTATGATTTATGCTGAATTTTTCAACACAGGCTATTTTTTGCATAGATCATGTCCTATTTTCAGTCTAGTTCTAAAATTTATAACTATTTATTTAAATCATATTCATAAGCCATATTTTACTAAGTTATATTATTTGTTCTTAAGAATGAGAAAAAATTTACCTTGGGAATTTTCAAGTAAAACTGAAATTATGAGAATTTTTACAAGAAAACATGTTTTCACCATATAAAGTATCCTGTTTTCATCCTAATTAGAAAATTCATAACTAATTATGTAAACCTTAGTTTTAGTTGATATTTTTATATGTTATACTTCAGCATGTTTTTTAAATTTGGTGAAAATATGAAATTATTTTATGAATCCTATAATATTTGATAAATTTTTCAAAATAGACTGATTTTGAGTTGAAATTGAAGTGAAAAAACTAGTTTATAGAATTAATTTTATTTATATATGTAGATGATGAAAATTTGTGAATTTTCAGAATATGATATCTAACACTATTATGTGACTATGTAAATATTATTATCATTTTTGAAATCATCTATAAATTATTAAAATTGTTGTGGCTTTATGTGTCATTTTATGTCTAGAATCACTAATTTAAGTGTCTAAAATTTTTATATCACAAGTAGGATATTTTATTTCATATGCTATTTTTACTTAAATGTTTTAGTTATGATATAATCATGTTTAGAATTTCATATAGGAATCAAGTATGTATTAAATGAAGTATAATTATACTTTAAATTAAAGAAACCTAATATAAAATATAAAAGATTGTGTTATATGACATAAGAGGCTAATCCGTTAAGTGTGTCGAGCATAGTCGAGACGATCGGTGAATCCAAAAGGAATTCTCGAACCCTCAACTTTCAAGTGGGTAACTTCTACACTTTACTATGTGTTGATAATTAAATTAATATGTTATGTATGAAAATCTACGGTTGAAGCTCCGTAGCTATAACCCATAGTTGCTTCACTATCGGGCGACGACCTTAAGAGCGAGATGCCTGGTCTATGAAAGTAAGGTTTAGTGGGTGAGCGACTCCCACATTCCTTTATGTTATGTATGATTCAGGGTGAGCGTGCCCGAAGAGCATGTAATATGTGCTAATTAATTTGATTGCTTCAGTATATATTAGATAGTACAGTTATCCCATTGGGATCCCTCTCCGGAGGTGTCTCATGATGTTGTTTTTCATTTTTCAGGTTCAGTTGATGATGACGTGGACGTGTAGCAAGCTGAACTAACTTTTCATCACCCCTTTAATATTCAAGTACTAAAATAGTGTTTACTTTTGAAAACAGTATTATATTTTGGATATGTAAATTATAATACATGATGGACCTAAATTGATATTCCGGTATAATATGTTTGTTTTATCATGCTATCTCATATAAGTGTATGTCCGTACATTTAACCTAGAAATGTGGGTGAAACACGAGTCAAAATAAATTATGTCAAGTTTTAAAAAAAAAAATCTCGTGTTTTCGTTTTAGACTTCCGCTATAATTTATCTCTTGAATTCTTTAGTTTTATGAAAGTAAAAGGTGGCGGCCTTTTCCTAATTAATGGGACTAGGGCATTACATCTTTAATATAAAGATAGTGTTTGTGTGCACCAAGTGCATGGATCATGATCCATGTAATTGGACGTACGGATCTGGTCAGGTTCGGTTTAGCCCGGATCCGAGCCCAATTTTTTTTAAATTTATGTCATAACCTTTATGTTGTAATAATATAACCTTTATGTTATAATAATATAATCTTTATGTACAAATTTCATAACCTTTTTAATGCATAACTTATACTTTTTTCACTATAAAAATTCATGTTATATAGTTGAAACCTTTATGTTGTATCGATATAACCTTTATATTATAATATTATAACTTTTATATATATATTTCATAACATTTTCAGTGAATAATTTATATTTTTTTCACTATAAAAATTCATGTAATATAGTCAAAACTTTTATATTGTAATAATATAACTTTTATATTACAATAATATAACATTTATGTATAGATTTCATAAATTTTTCAATGAATAACTTATACTTTTTTCACAATAAAAATTTAATATAACCGAAACTTTTATATTGTAATGATATAACCTTTATGTTGTAATAGTATAACTTTTATGTATAGATTTCATTACATTTTCAATAAATAACTTATGTTTTTTTCACTACATGCACTGCAAAAAGGTTATGTCAATATAACAACAAAATTAGAGCTTGGGTTAGAGTTTGAGTTAGAATTTGGGCCCATGTAGACGCATTTAAGCGCACGTGAAACTCGTAAAATACATTTTCAGATCTGATCAATTCAGTTGCATGGATTTAAAATCCGTGCACTTAATGTATAGAAATAATTGTGTTAATATAAGCATTAAAAATGATGGGATGTTTAAAAAAAGTGTGGGTCCCACCCTTCACCAAATCTGACCGGGGAATCCATTTACATTTTACACATACAAATTCAGGCACACAGTTCCATAAAATTCAACGGTCGGAGCTACTATAAAAGCGTGAACCGTGTCTGCTCGCGCCATAATTCCCCCCAAACCCCAATTGGTTGACAACAGCTAAATCTCTGGTATTGCTCTGGCCCTCGGAATCCATCGTTTCTACGCCGGGAAAAGCCATGAGGCTGTCGCTGTCGCTGTTGCAGCCGCTCAACGGCGAGAGAGCGGTGGTGCTTCTCTACCTCCTTCAAATTCTCTTTTCTATTCCCTCCTCTCTCCTCCCGGAAGCCTTTTCCCTCGCCGTCCTCTCCATTTTTGCTCTGTCCATTGAAATCTCCGCCGACGATGCCTCCAATCCTCTTGCCCAATTCTTCAGAGTCAGGTTAATTTGATTCCATTGGGCCATGCTTGTAGTTGAATTGAGATAGGACATATTTATCGAATTTTTTGTTTGCTTGGTGCAGCTATTATTTCTCTTGTGTTCATTTTAATTCCATGATTTGGTTGTGATCATTCATTGACCTGAATTATGATCATATTGACCTGTTGATTTTAGTTTTGAAGAGTCAGTTATGTTTTTGATTAATTGCTTCCAGCCTTTTTGGCAGCTTTGAGTGTTTCATCTGTACATTATGAGCTTTAGATTAGTTGGAAGTTTTTTAATACGTTGAAATGGTTTGGCCAATTGTCCTTCCATGGAGGATTTAACTTTTCTGGTCATCAATCCATTTGTATCTAATAGCTCACAACTTAACTGGAATTGAACTGATTTGATTTTTAATGTCACTGCCTGGGATCACTTTGTTGAGTTATTGTGGATATAAACTAAGTAGATTCTGGAGTTTCTTAGTATTTTGGATGAGGACGTTTAATATTATTGCATCTTTATAATTTTTTATTGAAATTGGATTGGGAAATTGTTGGTAACAGGCCTGGAGCTTCATCTGGAATTTTGCTGGGTGCAGTCACACTACCTGGTCTCCTGGTCTCCAAATTAATACAAAGTCTGAGAGCAGAGTCATTACAGGCAGTTGAAATTGAAGGTATACCAAGTTATGCCGACTTGAACTAATTCATAATATTTCCCATTTTCAAACTCATACCTCTCAAATAAATGTATGGTATATAAAAAGATTGCAGAGGGTGAGAGAGTGGGGAGTTAAAGTTGATCTTTTCTTTTATGGTCTCAATAAAGTGAACCAAGACTAGAAATGCAATGAAGTTATTGTTTTATTTTTAGTTCCTTTTAAGTGAAAGGTAGCAATTTGATAATTAATCATGTTGGTCCTCAAGGAAATGGGATTGTCTCCACATACTAAGAGAAGTCTTTAAAGTGTAATTTTGTTATCTTCTACAAATTTACGAAATAATACATGTATTGCACAACATGACAAAACTTCAAAAGAATATTGTTAACTGTCCTTTTAACCGGTTGGACTGCCAGTTGAACTGCAAACCGATAACAATGATCAGTTTGATCACCGATCTCACAAATATTGCCTCAAAGTTCTCTGGAGATGGGCACCAAAAAAGAATGATCATCTTCTTGGTATGAGTAGTACCAACTTTTTTCCTCAGAGACCATGATCTTTCTCATAACTGTGAGTTCTTTGTTTGTCCAAAAGTCCCAACAATTAGATTATAATTTTATCTTAATTGTAGTCATAGTTCAGTGTTTCTAATTCCTCTTGCTGTCAGGATTACTAAGAGAAATGACAGTTGTGGTTATGTTCCTTTTGCATGCAGTTGGATGGTTTTGGAGATTGATTTTTAATTTTATTTTTGTTATAGTAAAATAAGCATTGGATCTAAATATTCTTCCATTTGGTTGGTTTACTGAATAGTGGTAGTATACCCTTCCCATCCAAGGAAAAAATTATAAAAGGTGATCTCTGCCTTTATGTGCTAATGAGATGGTTAATAAAGACTGTGCCATTCATGGCATTTAGGTTGTTTTATCGTCATATGTTTCATATTATGTGGCATGAATAGGTTCTTGAATTATATCTCAAATCGTGATAAAACTTGTTTTTAGCCTACTGGTGTTTCGTGTTCTTTTTCTTTTTCTTTCCCTTTCTTCTTTCATGAGCTTGTTTATCATCAATATAGAGTACTGGCATACAATGCTCATCACGGCATCACCTCTATTTCTGCGTCTCAATGAAATGAATATACTTTAATTGGCTCAGCTGTTTCTTAAAAAGCAATTCATTACATATACACTTAAATGATTCTGTATTTTGCTTTTGTTTTCTACAGAGTTTGAATACCTCAAGTTTCAGTACTGGGCTGCATTAGCCAGTTGTGTCACTGTGCTAATTTTCCTTTTCGTGGTTTGCCGACGTCAGGGGAAGAGTTCAGTTGCCTACTTGAACCCAATTTATAGTTCCATTTGTGTAACATTGCTTGTAGGATCTGGTGTGGTATCACTATCTGGGAAATTATATAGTGGTAAGCGAACTACTCTCTCATTATCACACTTATCCAGTATTACTTGGATCATTTGGAGTATAAAGAAAATGTATGTTTGTAAAGGGTGTTTTAAAACTTGTGTGATGAACATATTTGTCCATGATGTGCTTCTGCTTAGAGAATCAAGCAAAACACATTTCCTGTCTTACCTTTTTTTGTTTTCAATTTCCTACTCTTTTGCAGCGTGGTCTCCAGCATTTATATCATTATGGGTCCTCAGTCATGGATTGGCAGCAATTTCTCTAATTCAAAAGATCCTTGAAATGTTTCCAGGATGTGCTTCTATAGGTGCGTGGTGTAATTGTTTTGGCTATATAATTTGTTAAAACAACTTCTGCGAGGACAAATACTCTAATAGACTAATAAAATTCCTGGCTGTCTTAAACCTGTTATGCTTTTCATGTTTTATTGGAATGCAGAAAATCATGAGAGTGGTTTTGTGAATTATTCCCTTCTTGTGTGTATGTGTGTGTCAGAAAGGGCTTGTTACTTGTTATTATGTTCTCAGCAAATGTATATGTTTCTTATGTCAGGAGAATCCCTTCTGGCGACTACTGGCCTTGTAATCTATTTTGCGGACATGATGGCATATACTGCTTCAAAAGTTAGTTGCACCATCTTAAATTCCCATACAGCATAATCGCAAGATGAATTATATCTTTTTTTTTTTTAATTGACTGATCAATGTCTATATTCAACAGATCTCTCGTTTGGCATTATCCAAGGTACTATTTGTTCAAAATGGGACAAACAGAAGTGAGATAAGCACCATTATTCAGGTATTATTCTCTAAAAGTTTTAATCGCAATTTTGATGTCAGTTCTGTAGGCTCTAAAGCTGGTGAAATAATTAGAATATTTTGACTGTTTATTGATAATTCTTTGGCTGCATTCATGCAGGGACTGATTGTTGGCCTCCTCCTTTTTCCTGTGTTTTATAAATATGTGCTTCGAATGTGCGAATTCTTTGTCAGCCTGCAAAGCAATGGAGATCAGCTAAAACATGAGATAAGGAGATCCCTTGTTTTCTATGCTTTACTCACTTTTACGTTGCTTGTGGGTGTTCCATCATGGATGCAGTTTGTGCATGTGTTTCACATGCATCCGTTCTTGTGGTAGGTTATCCGCATATTCTGTTTCTTTCATCTTTCTCTTTCTACATTTGGTTTTTCTACAGGAACACATGCCTTGTGAAATACAATATGATTTCAGTGAATATATGAATAAGACTGTAAGAGGATTGAGTGGATAATTGATGCAACTGATTTGTGTTGGATTTCACTTCCACTGGGAATTAGTAATAAGTAGCTTATTGTAAAAGCACTATCAATGATCATAAGGCTTCATAAAATGCATTATCCTTATTTCTCAAATGGTTACAGAATTAGTTACATGAACATCTTCGAGCTTTCAAACCCCCCCCCCCTCCCCAAAATCAAATGGGCGCATTTTCATTTTTTCTATGTGGATGCATCATAATTGAGAGCTTCACCACCTCATTTTAATCTGCTGCCCCCCACACATCTCTCCTTATCTCCATCAAATGTTTCTCATTACCTTTTCTTTTATAGAAATTGATGATTACACTACGAAAACCCATGCAATTTAAATAGTAGTTAGGATTCTCTAAAACTTAAGATGTACCATGATCTGTTTGATGGAAAGGTCCTTCCGTCTACTTAACAGATTTTTTGAGATTAGATTTGTTGCCATAACAGCTTTTTTTGTCATGTTTGTTGTTGATGGTGTGGTTCTCTCCAGAGTATAAATCGTCTCCTGAAAAACCATGATGTAATCCAAGGAATTCTCTCCTGAGCTTTCCTGAAAATAGACCCGGGCACATTACATATTCTTAATTTTCTCTGATGAGGAAAGAGTACAATGGTGTCTAAGTTTCTTAAAAATGTGATTTTCAAAATCAAGAACACTTGACAGAACACGTGTTGTAACCTGGACCTTTGAAGTGGTTCACATATCCACTGTTGCACACTTATCATTTTAGTCAAGATGATAATTTATCTGTTCAGTTGATATTATTTTCTGTTAGAAGATATTTGCAATTTTATTCCCTTTTTTTTTTCCTGTTTCACCCCTTCTTCTGTGTATTGGCTCTGGTTTTCACATTTTGTCTTCTATTTTTCTTTTTCTTGTCAGGGTGATTGATTTTGTGTTGTTGGAACCATATAAGAGACTCATTCTATGCTTGTATTGGCTGCTCATCATATCTCTGTCGATTAAATGGTTTTACAACATATCAAAGAATAGTAAGACTGAGAGGATACTTCTTCGGAAATACTATCATCTGATGGCTGTCATAATTTTTGTTCCAGCCCTTGTATTCCAGGTGCTTTGAGGCCCAAAAAATAGATTTATAGGTCATTTCTCTGCAAATCTATTTAATTTTTGTTAATTGCTGCTAATGTCTTATATTTTATCTTCAGCCGAAGTTTCTTGATCTCGCTTTTGGTGCAGCTTTGGCAATTTTTCTCATGCTGGAAATTATTCGAGTAAGTCTTATGAAAGCACATCTGCTGTTCACAAACTTTTGATTCTTTTCTTTTACCCTGTCATCATGATTTGAATTTTGCAGAATCCTTATAGGAGTTCTGTAGTTAGTGAAATATCCACTAATAGCTCATGTACAATTTTGCAGAATCCTTATGAATTAATTAATTTTTTGTACTTTAACAAGTTCCATGTGTTGTACAGATATGGAAGATCTGGCCAATAGGTCATTTAGTCCACCAATTCATGAATGCCTTTACAGATCACCGTGATTCTGATCTACTTGTTGTCAGGTGTGTGATTCGTCTCTTCTCAATTGCATATTGTGCTATACCATATTGTTCTGACTTATATTTCCTCCTTTATATGACCGTTTAGCCACTTTTCACTGCTGTTGGGATGTGCAATTCCTATTTGGTTGTCTTCTGGTTTTACTGATAGACCATTTGCGCCTTTTGCTGGAATTCTTAGTCTTGGTATTGGAGATACAATGGTAACTTCTGGTGGTCTTTTCTGGCTGTTGATTCATTGTTACAATGATTCTTGATCTGAATGATTTTACAATTCCGATTCTTCATAATGACATAAGAGATCCGCTGAATTCTTTTGAACTTGTTTCCTTATTTAACTGCGGTCTTGACACATACAAGATATCTACATTCTAATTTCTTTTATCTAGGAGTAAAGACTCATTTTCATCCTTCTTACTAGTACAGTATGTAGGTCATACCTCAGTGTTAAGACGAGATTTTTTTTAGTATTGTGATGTCACTATGTACGTGAAGACCTCAGGACATGAAACTTAGAACTTCAGTTGTCTTCTGCAAATCTAGATTAGTTTCTTCTTCATTTTATAGTTTTATTTAAAAAGCATGTGGAAGCTGGTGACCTAGGTATGGCAGTCATGATGGTGAACCTTATCTGGATTTAAAATGCTCACGGAAACATATTAAGATCTAATTAACTTAAAAGCACATCAAAATGATAAGTGCAAGCATTCCTTAACTGTGATATAATGCCACACAGCTGAAATATTTTTGTTTCTACAAAACTCTGTAGGGTGCCACATTTGAGCCATGATTATACTGGATAAGGTGTGCTACATGTTAGTGAAGAGTTATTACATTATAAACTAAATTGATGCACCTGTATTGATGGCTATAAAGATAGATTTTTGAACTGAAAATTTAAAAGGAAAAGTGTATTAAATATCGTCAGTAACAGACTCTACTTAAAACACTGCGTAAGGTTTTTTTTTTTTTTTTTCTTTTTGGATTGGTTCATCATGTCTAATAAATAATGTGGATACTAAATAGTCAATTGATTGGCTCAAAATCTTTACAAGGTGGGGAGGCCTAAACCTTCGAACATGTTAATTCAAATATAGTAATCTAAAACTTAGGAATAGACGACATGCTTCATAATTTTTTGTTTCACTTGTGAAGAAACCAAAAACCCTTTGATAGAGAAGATTCATCAAAATGATGGTGTTTATAAGGTTGTTGACTTTTACCACTCATTTGCTGTACTAACTTTCTCTTTGTTAGGCATCGATGGTAGGACACAAGTATGGAGTTCTTCGCTGGAGTAAATCTGGCAGTACATTCTTAACCCTTTCCTCTTTGATCTTTCTTTCCTTCAATTCATCATTTTCTTCTTCTAACTCTTGTATTTTGCTTTTTCCAGAGAAAACAATTGAAGGCACTGCTGCTGGCATTACCTCTGTTCTTGCTGCATGCTTTGTGTTACTTCCACTTTTAGCCGCAGCTGGCTACATTTTCACCGTGGTCTCTCTCTCTCTCAAGCACATAGTTACATATATAATTCATACTTGATGTTATTCTGATTTCCATACTGCCGATTTACATGTTTTGCAGCATTGGTTTTCTTTGATTTTAGCGGTGACCACCACTGGCCTGTTAGAGGCCTACACGGCACAGCTTGATAATGCCTTCATACCTCTTGTCTTCTACAGCCTGCTCTGTGTATAGAATACCCAACAACAAAACTAACCCAGGCAAGTGTGTTTTCACACGTTCTACTTGCAAGAGTAACACCTTTTGAGCATATACGTCATCTGTGATACTCAGATTTGTCTTGTAGATAATACCAATGCAGCATGTACGTTTGACGTACAAAACTAAAAGAACCAGATGGGTAGTTACGTCTTACTTTACACGATATAGTTGTACCATGTAGGGTTTCACAAACCTTCAACCAATTTTGATGTTGTGATGATACATCCATATACTAGAATGATGTAAAACTTGCGCAGTTTGCTAGTGTACCCTCAAGATCTTCTATTGCAAATGTAAGAGCGAGCGATGAATAGACAACATAGCGGCTAACATTGTATTCACAAATATAATTTAGTTTATATGTTGGGTTCTATGAACTTTTATCCAACAATTGTCAATCAGCAGTATGACCCCCTTTTCCTGTAGATATACTACCAACTCAATTTTTTCTGTGAAGTGTTTGTTCAATGACAAGAAATTTTTCTAGAAATCATACCTCTTAATTTGTCTTGTAATCATTTTCATTCCAATCCTATCTTTTTTAATTATCTTGTAAAGTGAAAAAAATCCAACAAAATTGACGCTCATCGCTTTTTCCTAGCTACATTAGCAAAAGTTGAATTTATTAGTACTAGGTTTGAATCTGTGCGTTGCATGGACTTCCTAACTCTTCTAATTTACATATGTTATTTATTTTTGTTTTATGTATTTCTTATTATATATATATATATAAATATATATATATATATTATAATTATTTTGTTTAGTTAATTTATTTATTGTGGTTGATTTTTATATTTTTTGTAAAAATGATCAAATAGTTGATCATAGATAAAGTTCATTTGATATAATTAACGTGATAATTTTTCGTTAATGTCTTCCAAAAGTAATGAATATTTTTTTATGTTTTGATTTCAGGTGTACCTTTTTTAATGAGTATGTTTTAGTTTGTCTTTCATATTAGGTTTTCTTCCCTTTTTTACACTATGGTTAAAGTTTACATACTTCCGTAAGATTAATATTTTTATTTTCTCATTAATAAATTCATTTTTACATTGTGGAGAAAGTAATTATTATATGAGCTAATATTTTTGTTACTACTTAATATGGGTAAATTTTATTAAACAGTATACTGAAAATTTTTATTAAACAGTATACTGAAAATTTAATATTCCTATTTGTATGATCAAATAAAAAGATCGCATGGTAAATCATGCTTAAATGTAGACTTAATTTGGGATGAGACTTCAATGGTGCACAAATACTATTATGAAATTTTTGATAGAACTCTGCTAACAGACACAATACACCTTCTAGCTCAACCTGCTCAAATATACCCTTAGGAGGTAAAATATTTGTTTGAGGAGATTTCAAGCATATTCTATCAATAACTATAAACTATTCACATTTGTGGAGACATGCATTATAAGGTGTTGTAGTCGACCAAGAATATGAGGTTATAAGATCTTGGTTCAGATGTGAGTGTGATCGATTGGTAACATTGAGACGGAAGTTATGAAAAGAGGTAGAGTCAAATTTTTGAATCATGTCTATATCTTACGAAATTGGTGTGTGTTGTGGACAATTCTATTTTACGGTCTTCAAAATCATTAATAGTAAAAGGTCTTAAAAAATTTGATTGGTGACGTAGAGGGTGGACAAAGTAATAAGAATAAAAATGTTGTTTTTAAGAAAATCTTTCAAAATTTATAAATATAGTGTGATCATATTTTTTTTTAATTTAATCAAACATATTACAAATCATGTCTCAAGTAAAAAAAAATTAATTTATTTGATTTGATAATCAGCTTATATTGTATGATTTACTGCACTTTGCAATAAAGATGTTATCTTTATTTGATTACTCACTTCAATTATATGATTTACTATATTTTACAATCAATGACTAATTTTAACTTTAGTACCTCAAACGTTGCTTGATTCACTCTATATGTATGGCCACTTCTCTTTTTCCCAAAATTAGCTCTGATGCACAATGAAATAGAGTAGAGAAATTGATGACATTGATAGAGTTAATTCCAAATTTTAGATTAAAGATAAATAAAAGAAATATTAAAAAGATATTAAGCTAAAAAACAAATAGGGCCGAAGATTGATCTAGAATTCTTAAAAACACAAAGCCCAATTTATGACCTATAACTAAAATAAAATACATTATAGAAAATTTTAAAATATGTGTTGTTGGGAAATATATGAAACATATTTCACCCCTTAAAATTCCAATTCCCGCCAAAGGCAAGTTGAGAAATCGTTAGTTATGACAGCTCCAGCTCAAATCCTAATTGATATCTTACAAATGTTTGCAAGGATATTCACATTCAGCTTGTTATTGTAGTTGTCAAGGTTTTAGGCATAAACCAAAGATAGTAGTCTACATCAGTATCTAAGAAATATGTTGTGTTAAAAGATATTATCAGAATAATTGGAACCTCGAGAATCCTCCAGAACCAGCACCAACAGCGCGGGCTACTATGGTAGAATCAATTTTGAAAACTTTTGGATTTTCTATTGAGATCTATATCTGTCGTTGAAGAATCAATCAACTTCCAATATCGTCCTCTAATTTAAAAGATTTCGATTCTCTAGCCCGCTCTTGATCCCGTTTGAAAGATCACCATTTATGGTGTTAACTTCAATATCTAAAATGCAACAGTTTGCAAAAAATTTAAACATTTATCAGAACAAAACAATTAATCTTTGTGAAAATTGGGATAAAAATTTGGCAATATGAAGAGGTCACTAAATGCAAGCAAAAAAGGTCGAATTGAATTGCTCACCACAATGAAAATTCTGGATTCTATAAGTGTATAAGGAACTGGACCAAACTCTTTGGAATCCTGAACCATTGAAACCCACTTTTCTTCAACCATTTGCACTACAAACTACTACGATTTGCAATATATTGTACAGTATGTAAAATGATTGATATTGGAAATAAAACGAAAATCAATCACATAAAATACTTATGTGGCAGTTTTGGATAGCAATCAAAAGAAAAAATGAGGAGTCCAAAACCTTCTTAAATGATTCTTAAATGTGCAATTTGATGCTATAATTGTTGTTGTCGTTTCTCATATGTTGGAGGGGTGAAAGAGAAAGATGAAAATATGAAAATATTTATGTAGCAGTTTTGGAATAAGAGGGGAAGACATGTGGTGACTCTACATTCCTCCAAAATGCTGATGTGTCGGGCCGTGAAAGAGTCAAAACCTTCTTTTATAAATATAGATTAGGGTTCATTCATTTTCTTTTAATAGTTGACGTGACTGCAAAATGACATTGCACATCAGTTGAAAAATTAAAATTAGGGTGTAAAATTTTATTTTATTAGTTGCATGATGTCTATCTTGTGTTGGTTAGCTATGATATTTGATTAAATATCTTATTAAATATATTTTTTTATATATTTTAAATATAGACTCCACTTTAGCTATGATACATTTAAACAATAATAATCAAACATAAAAATATTTAAGGAACTATTTGTAACGTCCCGTTTTTTTTGTAAATAAATCTTAACCGAGACGTTACTCACTCATAAAAATTTTCACTCTTTCAAAAGAATAAAGATAAATAAAAAATCAAGAATAATTTAAAATTCAAGATTTATTATAAAATATACGTTTCCATAAAATTTCATAAAATTAATCACTTTAAATAAAAATCTTCTGTAACCTTTGATCATCGGCTACTAGCATTCACCGCTCGCACTCCACGCCTTTACCTATTTAAACTGAAACATTTTTTAAAAGAGGGGTGAGTGACAAAAGTACACTCAGTGGGGTGGAGAACTCAGGATGACATGAAATAATTTTGGAAGATTTTACATACATGCCAAAACACGATTTTATCACATAAAATAGATTTTCGTAAAATGCTTATCTTTTAATAAAAACTAGCATGAAATGGATAGCTTCAAATACGTGCCTTTAATCATTTAAAACTGCAAGTAATCATCTCAATCACATATAAACATATCACTTTCATAATCATTCATATCACTTTTCACATAATTTACGGTGCTTAGCCGTCATGAAAGCATTTTACGGTTCTTAGCCGTCATGAAAATATTTTACGGTTCTTAACCGCCATAGATGTGGTTCTTAGCCACCATAGATACGGTTCTTAGCCGCCATAGATGTGGTTCTTAGCCACCATAGATGCAGTTCTAAGCTGCCATAGATGTGGTTCTTAGCCACCATAGATACGGTTCTTAGCCGCCATAGATGTGGTTCTTAGCCACCATAGATGCAGTTCTAAGCTGCCATAGATGTGGTTCTTAGCCACCATAGATGTGGTTCTTAGCCGCCATAGATGTGGTTCTTAGCCACCATAGATGCAGTTCTTAGCTGCCATAGATGTGATTCTTAGCCACCATAGATACGGTTCTTAGTCGCCGTACATGCACATGCACACATATTCACATCACACATACACATATCTAACATACACATGGAAGCACATTATTTTAACATAACACCTAGTTGCAATTCGGAATCATATCTTATTGCTCATATACATACATTAACTTCACATCATTCTTCACTTTTACATTCATAGTAAACATTCACAATCCATCATGTGCTTTGAAACATTCATTAATCATATCTATAATATCACTTTCATTTTCTCATATGACATCTCATGCATTCAGCACGTATACCCAACACATTTCATATAGTATAATAGTTCGTAATTTAAATAATTTGAAAGAAATATAATTACCGACATAACAATTTTTCTCACATTTAATAATAATCTTAAAAGATTGCATAAACTTTATAATATCTTAATTTAAAGAATTTATCCCCATCTTGTTCGGTGGTTACCACGTGAGCAGCACCCCTTAAAGATCACGTATCCCAAGACTTCACTCCAACAGGTAGCCTACATAATTTACAGTGTTTCTTAGATCTTTATTAAATAAAATTAACGATTTAAACGATATATAATCGGATACTATCTATCGAGATGAGACGGATCGGAACGGAAGACTTAACGATTGAGGTTGAAGAAACAAGAGGGAAAGATCAGTTTGTAAGGTTTAGATGAAAGAGAATGGATTTTAGATCACAACAAAACAAGAATGAGCTCAATCGGAGTTGAAACGAGCTCGAACGGAGCGTTTTAAGATTTAGGGGTATTTTGGTAATTTGGTCAAAGGGTTGACTTTGACCGGGACCCACGACCCTCGGTTATCGATATCTCGTTGGCGACGACTCGATGATAAGGTACGATGAAAAGAAAACAAGATTCGGATCGAAAACGAATCGAAAATACGGCGTCGCATGTGTTCCCGGCGACGGGAAAATTTCCCGACGGCGTCTCCCGTCGGCTGCTTAGTTTTCTAGGCAGCGGGCCAAGTTGCTCCCGTCGTCGGCCTGCTCAAGCAGCCACCTTTCCGGCGCCACCGGCCGCGGCGGCGCCACCCTATGCCATCGACCCTTAGTCCTCCGGCTAGCCCGCACCGCCGGCTACTAGATCCGGCCATCCCTCGCCGGATTCCGGCATGAATAGTACCTGAAAAACAGCCTCAAAAACCCTTCGTTGCACACATTTCACAAACTCCTTGCAATAGCCCCCCCTTCTAGGCCATTTTCCGGCACCGCCACCCATGGCGGCACCACACCTCCAGTGGCTAGCCCACAACTCCGGCAGCCCTTCCGATGCCTGCAACGGTGAGAAAAGAGAGCGAGAGAGAGAGAAACGGGAGAGATAAAAGGTGGTCAGAAGCAAGGGTTGGGGTTTTGGAGATGGTTTTTTGCCGTTTTTCGGCGAACGGAGAATCAGAATTGAATTCCGGACGTTGCCCTAGACTCGTATCGTCGAGGGCTACGTTATATACGAAAATTAGCCGAAACGGATGGGTTTGACTTTTTCCGACGACGGCAGCGGTGGTTTTTCGCCATTTCAGGCGAACGCGGAATTAGAATTGAATTCCGGAAGTTGTTCTAGATTCGTCTCGTCGAGGGCTATGTTGTGTACGAAAATCAGCCAAAACGGACGAGTTTGACTTTTTTCCGGCGAATTCCGACGGCGGCGGCGGCTCCGGCGATTGCGGCGGTGGCGGCTCCGGCGACGACGGAATATAAAATTAAAAGGAAAGAGAGAGGAGAGAAAAACTTACGTGTATTCGACGCTTTTCGGCTCGTTCGAAGAAATGGTGAAAATGAAATTGAATAAGGGCCTATTTATAGAAAATTTTTGAAAGTTACTATTCATAATAAGATTTCGTTTCTCGTTTTTCTGAAACTTCGTATTTTACCCCTTTTTTCGCCGTTTGAGCTACGGGTGTCCGATTGACCTCTAGTTCGTTTCTATCTTCTCATTTTTCCGTTACGCATCTAATGGTTTAAAAATATTTTATGTTCCATGTTTATAAATTTTATCCCTCTAAAACCGATCGTTAAACAATATCTGAAACGCACGTAATTAAATTAAACACTCAAGAATTAAAACACATAAGATATTTTAATTAAGATTTTACTTATTTACTTATCAATTATGCTTCGTTTTTATCTGGGCGTTACACTATTCATATATATCACACAATATTGCAAGGATATCAATATAAATACATATGTCAATATATATTGATAGTGTGCATGATAATATTGATATCTATATATTATTTCTAGAATATTGTATAATATATTATATATGGGTAGTGTTTGTGTACATTAAGTGGATGAATCATGATCCATATAATTGGGCACACTGGTCAGGTCGGGTTCGATATAACTTGTATCTACGTCCAGTTTTCTTTTTTTTTTAATTTATGTCATAACTTTTATGTTGTAATAATATAACATTTATGTTGTAATGTTATAATTTTATTGTATTGATTTCATAACCTTTATGTTGTAATAATATAATCATTATGTTGTAGAGTTTTAATCAGACATGCACCTGAAGAATGCACTTCTTTAAGATTTTTTTAATATTTAATATTTTATATATACACACAATTCTTTTTTCACGTTACCACTTTTTATACTGATTTTCTTATCAATTCTTATATCAGACACATAATCCTCATCAGCATAAACTTTTTTAATAATTCCCATCTCATACAATGAAAAATATTGAATTAATCAATTAAATGAAATAATGAAAAACACCATGAAAAATATTTAATTAATCAATTAAATGAAACAATGAAAAATATTTAATTAATCAATTTTCAAGAAATTCTAAATTCTAATCAATATTCGAGAAATTCTCAAAATTAATTCAATCATCAACAAATCCTCAAAATCAACAAATCATATCCTCCAATTCAAGAATCTATTACGAAGAAGTCTTCAATCAATCCTCATGGTGAAGATAAGGTATGGTTGTGATTCTTGCTAAAAAAAAAAAAAGACCAAACGCCTTCAAGTTATAGGCTCGTCCAACCCGATAGCATTCATGAGTCGCTCGTTCAACTGTCCCTCGAAAACAGGGTCGAGAAATACCATGCACCACATGTCCTTTCTTTCTATCGGTCCTACCCAACAAGATACGGCTCAACCAAAAAAGGTAAGTTTATTTAATTAACTTTTTTTTTGGTATCGTCAAATATAATGAATCTACACATGTGAATTTTTTATTTTTAAAATTAATATCATAATTTTTTTAATGTAAAAACTTTCAGAAAAGAGAAAAGATAAGAAAATTTTATTTTTGAAAAGAGAAAAGACAAGAAAATATTATACCATTGGCGTAGTACAAGTTCTTCTGTCAGCAACCATAACTACTAATGAGAATTTATTCTTTTTGTTGGTCAATTCATATTTTAATTTAAATGATTAATTTTAAGAATTTCTTGAACATTGATTAGGATTTAGGATTTCTTGAGAATTGATTAATTAAATATTTTTCATCATTTCAATTCATTGTTTAATTTAATATTTTTCATTATTTCAATTAATTGAATTCAATATTTGGTGTGAGATGTGAATTGTTAAAAATGTCTATATTGATGAGGGATTATGTCTATATTTGAGAACAAAATTGATAAGAGAGTGTTGATGAGGGTTAAGGTGTCTGAGATGAGAATTGATAAGAAAATTAGTATATAAAGTGGTAGCGTGAAAAAAAGAATTATATGTATAATATAAAATATAAAATATTAAAAAAAGAAATCTTAAAGAAGTGCCACAGTGCTAAAGAAGTGCCACAGTGCACATTCTTCAGCCACAGTGCACATTCTTCAGGTGCCTGCATGATCAAAACTCTTATGTTATAATAGTGTAACTTTTATGTACAAATTTCATAATCTTTTCAGTGAATAACTTAATTTTTTGCACTATAAAAATTCAATATAGCCGAAACCTTTATGTTGTAATGATATAATCTATATATTGTAATAGTATAAACTTTATGCACAAATTTCATAATTTTTTCAGTGAATAACTTAATACTTTTTTCACTACATACAATGCAAAAGGTTATGTACATTATAACTAAAAAGTTATGAGGACATAACTAAAATGTTAAGTTCGTTAAACAAAAAAGTTATACAAATATAACTGCAAAACTAGGTTTGGGCTAGGGTTTGGATGCGTGTAGACGCGTGAGACGGGTGAAATATACTCTTAAGTCGGATGGATCCAGTTGTACGGATTTAAAATCCATACACTTAATGTATATAAATAATTGTGATTATATATATGGATAGTTTGTATAATAATTTCATGTTTGATTATTATCGCTTAAATGTATTTTATTGTATTAAATAGAGATTATTTTAAAAGTATATAAAAGTTATAACAATAACAAAAATTTGTATTCATTTAGCTATTTTATCATATAAAAAGCTAAAATGATTTTTTTTTTTTGCAAAATCAAAAAAGAGAAACAATCAAACTAATTTTAAGTATTTTTATAAGAAAATAATTTAAGAATTAAAATGAAAAAACTAGGGAGAGTCTAAACCCACCCCATCAACTACTAAGGACAACCCAATTAAAAAAATTGAAATTAAAATGAATAAAAAAAGATTAAAATACCTTTAATGGATCTAATTTCTAAGGGCACCCCACCTAATGTCTTGAAATTTTCTAAGGGCACCCCAAACATTCAAAGCATACAAAATCACCATTGTTGTATTTCCTTACTCCACCAAAACAAAATCACCATTGAAAGCATACAAGTTTTGCATTTTTTTCCTTGTTTTTGCACATTTTTCCCCCAAATTTCACAAAATGGCAAACGAAGATTCATTCGGAACACACAATGTAAGTATTCGCATGCATTTTCAGTAGTTTATGTAGTTGAAGTTTCGTTTTCGAAAATATACAAAATTTCCCGTATCTGTTTGCGTTCGGCTAATACAGACCGAACGCGGCTGAAGAGTTTCGGCCATGCCGGCCGACAAGTTTCTTTCCCGTTCGGCCAGGTGGACCGAATTCTCCTTAGCCCGTTCGGCCAGCTTGGCTGACCGCACCCTTTCCCGTTCGGCCAGTCCTGGCCGACAAGCTCTCTTTCCGTTCGGCCCGGGCAGCCGACATTTCACCTAGCACTTGATTTTTCTGTTTTTTTTTTCATATTCTATGTTAATGATTTTATTTGCTTGCGTTGCAGAACTATAATTTGTATTCGGACGAAGTCAGTTACATTAATAAATCGGATGATGAACAATTGGTTGAGGAAGATATTGTTCCCGAGTACATGCATATAGACTTCACTGTCTACTTTAAGACAGAAGAAGTATTTGAGTCTCGCTACCTGATGATGCAGTGGGTGAATGCTGTAGCGCACCAGCATAATATGGTCATATTAGTTCGTCGCTCTAATAGTGGAAGTAGTGGTCGGCAAGGTCGAGTGTTATTGGGTTGCAAACGAGGTGACACCTATCATCGGCGTAATAAGGCAAAATCAGAAATGGTGAGTATTGGTGATGATGAAACGAGTGGTGGGAAGAAACAGGGTAGACGTACGACGACCAAAAAATGTGATTGTCCGTTTCTTCTAAAAGCTACTGAACTAAATAGTGATGGACAGTGGTTAGTAAGTGTTGTATCCGGCGTTCATAACCACCCGATGGGACGATATTTGGAGGGTCACTCCTATGTCGGTCGACTAACACCGGTTGAAGATCGTTTTGTCGTAAATTTGACAAAGAATAAGGCCAAGCCCAAAGACATTCTAAGTACTTTGAAGGAGACCTTCGTTCAGAATGCATCCACTTTGAAGACCATCTACAATGCAAATCATAAACATAGAGTTGTGGAGCATGGCAGTCAGTCTCAAATGCAATACCTATTGGAGAAGCTGAAGTCACATGAATACTATTTCCTTGTTCGGAGATGTGAGAAAACGGAAAGGGTGAAAAACCTCTTTTATGCCCACCCGATGAGTGTGGACTTGTTGCGTGCCTTTCCGAGAGTCTTGTTGATGGATTGTACATACAAGACTAATAGATACAAGATGCCACTGATGGAAGTGGTTGACATCACATCTACAGATATCACTTTTTCCGTTGCTTGTATCTACTTGGAGGCCGAGCGTAAGGAGAACTATAGATGGGCTCTCACGACTTTGAAAGAGTTGATGGACCAATCCTTTCAACCAGAAGTCATTGTGACTGATCGTGAGATCGCATTGATGAATGCTGTGGAGGTCACATTTTCAGGGGCTAAACACTTGTTGTGTAGATGGCATATTAGTAAAAATGTGCTTACCAAGTGCAAGAAAGAATTTCACACCAAGGCGAAATGAGATTCGTTTAATTATTCGTGGAATACATTGATTCATGTCGAGGATGAATTGAGCTTCAACGAGCTACTTAGAAGATCGAATGATGATTTCGTCGACTATTCTGTTGCTGTGGATTATGTTGTGTCAAATTGGCTTAATCCATATAAAGAGAGATTTGTCTCCTGTTGGACGAATGAGATAATGCATTTCGAGAACACCACAACTAGTCGGTACGTATAAATTGTTTTTTATAGAACGCATTTTATTTTTTGGTTCGTATTTGAACTTGTTGTAATAAAAGACATGCATTCTTGTGAACAGGGCCGAGAGTGCACATTCGAAGTTGAAGAAACAACTCGGCACTAGTTTGTCAAATTTTGAAATGTCTTGGGAGAGGATACATGGCTTGTTGATCACATGCCACAGCACAATCAAGGCTTCATTCAAACAATCCCGACATAGAGTGCACCATAAGTACAAGTCTCCCCTGTTCAGGAATATACGTGGATTTGTGTCTCACGCGACCATTCATAAAATTTATCAGGAGATGCAAGGAATGAATACGACCGGGGTAGATTCGTTACTTTGTGGTTGTGTGCTGAGAAAGACCTGTGGTCTACCGTGTGCTCATGAACTTGGTGAATTACTGCGTCTCAACGAACCAATCCAACTAGAAAGTATTGACAGGTTTTGGAGGAAATTGGACAGCGAACCCGTTAAGTCGGATATCAGTGTAACCGAAGACCTTGGGTGTCGATGGACCGAGACTGTGAGTGACATCAATGTAATGTTCGATTCGGCTAATGAGTCACAGAGGCTGTTAATGCTCAAGAGACTGCGTGAGATCCAAAACGTGTCCACCACCTCACTTATTGAACCGGAAGTGCAAACACGCACATGTGGATGACCAGGGAAGCCGAAACTTCGAATAGACAAGTCCACCAAGCGTGAGAAGAGTGCTTTCGAATACGTGGAGTCCTTTCATGATAGTAATTCCCCCCGAATCGAGGATGCACATGTGAGTGGGGAACCCTCAAGTGCCGACATAGTGGTGTCGAAGAAGCGGCCAAAGCAACAGGTTGTGCGTCGTTCTGCCCGTACAGCATTCGGTGTTCCATTTATTGAGCAGCTGCCGAAGTGTTTTCGACAGTTTGTGGCTTCCACCAAAAATGTAAAGGATAACGGGCATTGCGGCTTTCGGTGTTTAGCCGACGCACTTGATATGGGCGAGGATTCCTGGCCCCAGATTCGTAACGATCTAATCCAGGAGTTGCAAAACTTTAGGGCCTTGTATGCTTCGGTGTGGCATAACTCCACACATACGGTAGACGAGATTCTAGAAACATTGAACTATTTCCAAACAAAGGTGTATAACGTGAAGTATTGGTTCGTGTTTCCGGAGATCTATACTTGGCCGCTTCTGCATACAATATGGTGATAGTTCACATATCGCCGGAGATAAGTGTATTATTTCTTCCCTTGCGGACACAAATGCCGGTAAACCCTTGTTGCATGACAATGACATTAGTTGGAAACAATCACTTAATCCGGGTATGCACTATTATCTTTCGTCTCAAAATGTAGCCTTCAATTTCTTTATTTATTGCATGTGTGACAGGTTTTTCTCATGACACTTTGCAGGTGAACCTAGTAGACGGTGCACCAATTCCTCCAATCATAAATATGTGGTTCGCGTGCCGGTTAGATTGTGCTGCCGGGTGGAGTGTCGTATTCCAACAACAGATCGCCAAGTACAGCGAAATGGTTGGAACGGCTAGAATCTCGTTTGGAGTGGAATCTATTAGTTTAGATGATGATTGATGTATTTGAACTTCTTGTATCTATGTGGGGACAACGTACTTGTATACTATTCATTTTTATATCGATTTTGTTATTTACAGCACATTTTTTGTGTTTTCTGTGCATTTGTAGGTTGCGTTCGATTTTTGGTTATCCTCATCTGCGGATTTAGCCACTGTTCGACTAAGTCGGCCGAACGGGTCATAGAGTTTTTGGCCAAGTCGGCCGACAGTGTGTAGAGCTATTCGGCTGAGACGGCCGCGTTCGGCCAAGATGGCCAAACTGGCGTTGGTATGTTCGGCCAGAGATGGCGACCGGAAATAGGAGTGTTCGGCCGGGACGGCTGAACGGGTCCAGTTCGCTTTGACATGTTCGATTTGTGCGTAGCTCATCACATCTATGTGTTAAGTGTATTTTCATGACATTCTATCCAAAACTTCTTCGAAAATCATAACATAATCGAGTTATCAAAATCAACTGAAGTACTATAACAAAAATAGGAAACACTGTTCAATACAACACACATAAATGAGATAAGAACGTTCTCAATCCAAAACGTTCCACAAACGTACAATGACTAGTGCAATGTCAAATACAATCATAATCGACCACATCTATCACCTACGATGGCTACGAGATCGGCTGGACGAGGCACAGGTGGTGGGCTCAGACGGGACACTGTCCTCGACCGACAACGCCTCGTATGCTTCAACCACGTAGGGCATCACGTACTCGAGCGTCATCTGAGGATCATGCTGCAACCACTGCTGAACGACAAGTGCAATATGACCTCGGGCCGTGTGGATAATATCCCAGGGCTGCTGGGGAACATACGTAGCACCGCCGGCCGATGACCTGTTCTCCGGGTTTTGAATTATCGGGTGGGAGACCGTGAAGTACCAATCTAAATAGCCGGGAGAACACTCAGATGGAGAATGTGCGATCCTACCCCGAACCTCATCGGACAGCACATGAGAGCTCCACATCCGAAAGTATGAGCTCATGAACTCGAAGACAACTCTATACTGGGCACCGGTGCTTTCCTGACGCACTTTAACCTGGACCAACGGTGCTTCGGGGATCGTCTGTATATGCCCAAACTGCTGAAGCACGCGGTCTGGATGATATGACTCTACCACATCAAAGGCCCGGATGCAGCCGTGATAGAAGGTCACCTCGTGCCGAGGAAACACATCTCGCATTCCAGCATAGGGAGTCCACACAATCTAATGGGGCACACATAGTAATGAGATAAACAGAACAATCATTGCTAAATTAAAACATATGATCTAATCTTTAACAGACTTACATTATTCACCGACATTGCATCGAGCATCTCCCTCCATGCCACCAGACGATCAAGTGAACCACCAGGGGAGGCTTGTTGTGCCAATCGTAAGGCAAGCGGTGCTCCCTCCCTATAGTTCACATTATGCGTGGGTCTGGTCTGTGGAAAGTACTCGTATATCCACGCTTGAAACAACACAATTATGTAAGTACGATAACATAAACATAAATAAGCAATATGAAACATTTTAAAATTTACAAAACAAGCTTTACCTCTAATAATGTCAGGTAACCAGACATCTGTCTGATCCCATTCCGAGATGCAAGACCCAGCTGTCGGAACAAGTACGGAAGTGTGGCGGCTCCCCACGCGTACTTGTGCACTCGTGTAACATTCTCAAGCAGTGGGAGAATGTGTGTGCTCACTCTAGTGCCTGTCTTATCTGAAAATAGGGTACAGCCCAGCACGAACCATAAATAGGCCCGAGCGGCACACAGTCTCCTCTCAGGATCATCAGACGTCACATCATCGGCAAATGTGGAGCGTAGCCACTCCAACTTGACTGAGCTACCTCTGAGTCCTCGTACTGCCGTCTCTGCATCCCGGTGGCTCAAGCCTAGTAGTCGAGCTATCATAACACTCGGGGCCTCATCTTCGTCTTCCCGTTGGACTGTGATAGGAAACCCGGTGATGCAGTAGACATCATCGAGGGTGATCGTCATCTCGCCCCAGGGCATATGAAAGGTATTCGCCTCCAGATACCACCGCTCGATGAACACACAGATCATGTTCTTGTTCGGGCTCTTGTATGATATCTCCCGCAAGTCTGCTACCCTAGACCGACGAAGCAGACGAAACCATTCGCCCAAGTCACCCTCTGTTCTCCACGAATCCATCTTCGTCGTGTGGCAGAGGCATTTCAGAATGCCTCTTTCCTCACCGCACCAAATCATCGCAGCCACGTGCGTCTTGAAGCTCGGTATGAGATGGTGATCAGTGGGGCCCCCAGAGAATGGCCCGGTCAGTACATCTCCCTCTGTATCAGGGTCAACATGATCCTCGGCATCCTCCTGAATCGGTGCCTCATCCATCTGATGCTCTTGCTCTTTAGCATCCTCCACCTCCTCCTGGTGCTCATGCTGAACACGAGCTTCGTCACATTCAACATATTCGGGTTCAGGAATGTCATGCCCTCCCATCTCCAACTGAAACACCGGGAGCGGAACTTCGGTCGGGTAATCATTGCCCGAACATCCAACTCCCGATTCTGCCTCTTCACCCCAACACCTTCTTGTCGAGGCCGTCAGTCTCACTCTCTCGTACGTCTTACCTAGAATATAAAGAAAAATCATTACGACAAACAAAACAAATACAAAAAAAAATACACACCCCGTTTGGCCGAGCTGGCCGACAGCCCTCAATCCCGTTCGGCCGAGCTGACCGACAGTCCTCACACCCGTTCGGCCAAGTTGGCCGACAAGCCTCCCACTCGTTCGGCCAAGCTGGCCGACAACACCCTTTCCTGTTCAGCCGAGGCGACCGAAAGCACACAAGCCCGTTTGGCCGAGACGGCCGAACACACACAAGACATGTCGGCCAACCAGGGCCGACGGTGCGCAGACGAGAAAAACATGATTTCTTCGAAAATTAAACGAATTTTCAACAAATTAGATCAAATTTCACTAACCCATTGCTAATACTAAGTGATTCTAACCAAATACTAAGGAAAAACGCAACTACCACGAGATCTTTGAAATCAACTTACCGGTAAAGTTTTGCTCCCTATGTTCATATCCGAAAGCTTTTCTACGTCGATCCATGATAGCAAACGTGTCGGCAAGAGGCAACCGAAAGAAATGCAAATTATTATAGCAATGATATTCGATCAAAAACCGCCGAAAACTCAAGAATTTGGTGAAGAAATGAAGTTGGCCGATTTGTGCGTAGGGGAATGAGAGAGAAGGGTATTTTGGAGAAGTATTGGGGTGCCCTTAGAAAAGAATGTATCAATTTTTTTTAATTATTGGGGTGCCCTCAGTAATTGGGGTGCCCTAAGTAGTTGATGGGGGTAGGTTTAGTCCATCTAGGGGTGGAGATCGGACGGATCGAATCGCAAATAGGGTGTTTTGGAAAAATTCCAAAAAATTTCGAAAATGAAAAACCAATTCCAATTTCCATCCAAAAAATTTCGGAAATGTGAAATGCAATCCGATTTCGGAAATTTCGGAATTTTTTTCGCAAATTTTCGGAATTTTCAAAAATTAAAATTTTTTCAAAATTAAAATTTTTTCAAAATTAATTAGTTGGTCTATTAGCTATATTACCTTTTCTAATATCCTAAAAAATAATACGACCTAAGATACTACAGTATAAATTATGGTATATAGTATATATTATAAAATAATACTAAAAAACTACAATATAAACTCTAGACTATAATATATAGTATAAAATAAAACTATATTATATACATATAGTATTATAAAGTATATTATAATATGTATATTTATATTTACACATAGTATAAAGTATATAAAATATATTATATAGTATATAGTATATAATATTATAAAATATACTATAATATGTATATTTATATTTACATATAGTAAATGTATATAAAATATATTATATTATATAATATAATTCAAACATTTTATACTATATGCTATTTGCTATAGAAGATATACTATTATTTCCAAAATAAATCAAAAATCGGATCAAAATTTTGGATCGGATCGGAAATCGGAATTTTCGAAAATTGAATTTCGGAAACATTTCAGATCGGATTTCGGAATTTCCAAAAATTTCAAAACTAATTCCAATTTCCATCCAAAAATTTTCGGAAAAATCAAAATTCAGATTTTAGATTAAAAATATTCATTTTAAAATTGAAAAATTTCGCATCGAATTCAACGGATATCGAAAATTTCCGTTCCAATCTCCACCGCTAAGTCCATCCCAAAAACTATACTCTCTTCCCTACCTATTCTCTATTTTCTCTCATTTGAGGTTGCCGCCTTTTGTTCGCGGCACAGTTTGCTCCACCGCCGCCGCCACTGCCGCTGCTGGTGTCCGCGACCGCCGTTATACCGTCACTAATGTGCGACGCCGCTCCTCAAACCCCCTCCACTTAAGATTATCTAGAGTAATCGGAAGGGTCACTCAAGCGGTTCGGGTTTACGGTCGGTTCCCTTCCCGCATCCATTCGCGCCACCCGTCGCGAGTGAGCTTTAAGGTGCCATCAAACAGAAGGTGACCACACACTCTAACCCAAAGCCTTTCATACCTTTATTATTATTGTTATTATTTTTTATTTTTTGGATTTCAGTCATTTGTATAAACCCTAATTTTGTGTAAATTGGGGATTTTATAAACTGCAAGATGTACTAGATTTCTATCCACAACTATACAAATCAGGGTATCTACAAGCATGAGTATGAGGGACTTATATTTCCCGATGAGCAATTAGTAGGGTAGTATAGTTCTTCTTCTTCTTCTTGTTTGAAATTTTATAAGGAATAATTTTATGTGTATCCGATGCTTACCAAGATTTAAATATTCTTGTTTTGAAATTTTATAAGGTATAATTAAACTTTTTTTTTTTTTAATGTGTATCCGATGCTTAACGAGATTTAAATATTCTTGTTTGAAATTTTATAAAATATACTTTTTTTTTTTAAATGTGTATCCAATGCTTACCCAGATTTAAATATTGTACTTTAGATAGTGTTTTCTCCATACTTGGGGATACCTCATCCCTTTGTAATCATTCTTTTATTAATAAAATTATTGTTTCCTAAAAAATAAAATAAAAAAATATATAAATAATAAGGAGTAGGCCTGGATTCCTGAATTTTGTTGATGTACATCTATGTATGACTTTATCTACATGTATACATAAAAATGATATAAATCCAAACATAAGGTCTTTTAATGAATATGTAGTAGACATTTATAGTAATTTAGTATTTGTTTGTGTCCATTGAAAACTTTAAGTTGTGTTTTATTTATATTGTTTATATGTATATTCAGAGTGAGAAGTGTTGGTGTAGGAGTGTGCATGTTTGTTTGCAATTCAAAATGATTCTTGTGTATCTCATTTGAGATGTTTGATGTGTTTTTCATGTTGGATATGTTTAGATGGGATACTAGTTTTTGGCATAGTTTGTCATGGAGGATAAGGCTGATCTTCTTTTTAAAGTTGAAGATCTAGCGGAGGCAAGGACTTTCGAGGAAGGTTTTCGTGGTGCATGGTTCCGATGTAAGGTAATGTTGGCTTAAAGGGTAGGCAATGTTACCCCTTGGCCTCCTTATTGGTGGAGGATCTCTCTTCTCCTTTAATTTTGTGCCTCATGGAACTACATGTAATCCCAAACATAGTCACGGTACCCTCTATTGTGATCTTTTGTTGAATATCCGGTTGTCATGCTAGTAATAGGTGAAGGAATGCCCAAAATAAGACAAAGGTTTCGCAGCTTTTAGAGGTGTTCTCAAGGTACAAGGCAAGGGCATGGGGTGTTTGATGTTCATGGTGTGTGTGCCTTTCAACCCCTCACCCTTTTTTTTGTGTTTTTTGGTGTGTTGTCCTGCACATTAGGTGTGCCTCTTGTTCACAACCATCCTCCAACCCAGAAATGGCTTTAAAATCTCTTTTAAGACTTTTAAGCACACTTTTTGTAGAGGAAAATATCAAAATGGTCAAAACCTAATTTTGGGAGGTAGAAGAATACTTGTTTTCCAGTCTTTTCTTAATATTTAATATGGTTCCATTAATGTATCAATTTTTCAAAGTATATACACATTTCATTTTTGTAAATATTTTTTTAATTTTTAAAAGATTTTTGTTTATGTTCAAAAGTATCACCTCTGCGCTTCTGCATGCTTGAACCTCTAACAACTATTCAACTTCTCCAATTTTGCAACAAATATAATCTCTTACTATTATCCAAAATTCAGCCACTTTCTTATTGTTGAAACATTAACGGTCTCTCCAGTTCTAGAATGAGCAGGGGCTTAGTTGATGTAATGACTGATTGGTACTTTTGGGAGGTTTTGGGAGGTAAAAATATATTTTTGTTAAGTTAGCTTGAACAAACACCTTATCCACTCAGGGAGTAATTTCTTAAAATTATTTAAAAAAAAGCCTATTTAATTTGTATATTTTACAATCTGCAGAATTCTTTTTGTTATTACATGGATATTTATTTTCTTCTATCAGATTAGAAAGACCAGGAAGAGTCATGGCAAACTTAAGCGTGGCGTAGAATACTATGACTTCCCAGATGAAAGTAAGTGTGTTTAGTTTGCTTTGGTTGACATATGTCTTATGTGGTTTAGACTGTAATAAGTTTTGTAAGATATTTTGCTTCTACTTTTTTGATATCATGGCTGTATTGTACCTTATTATAACCAACCAAATTTGTTACTCCAAAGTGGTAGAATGTCTAGGACTCTAGATAGGTGTGATTGACCTTCTCAAAGTTCCGTATCCTTCTTTTTGTTGTGGGTTTAACTCTAGTGCTCAGCAGACTATCTTGCCTTGGAGAAGATATACAAGCGAAGTAGTAGATTACCCACTCAATGATTCACAAATTGTTGATAAAATAAATCCACAACTATGAGTTTCGATATCTTAAAAGTTTTGTATGGAATGGAATATCTTAAACTTCAGTATTCAAAGCTTTAAATCAAATAGTACGTGGAATATCTTAAAATATAGATCCAGAACTTTTATTATTATTATTTATATAGTTAATCTTTTTTTTTTTTTGGACTTGATATTTTGAAATAAATTTCTGATTTTTAAAATAATATTAATATTTTCGAAAATACCTGTATGTTTGTATGTTTTGCCAAAACTACCCCTTTCTTGAATGACATGGATATAAGATTAAATAAAAAACTCAAAAATCAATTTCACATGTGTATTTATCGAACATGTCAGATTGAGACATATGATTTACTTGTTACTACCAATAAATGGGTATTTCGGCAACAAAAATTAACATACCGGGTATTCTTAAAAATTTAAAAAGTTGGAACGGTAATGTCATAATTACATGTAATATATGGGGTATTTTTTGCCAATTTTCGCCTAAGTGCATGTGCTGAGCGTGTGACTCTTCAGGCCGGGCTTTTAAAAAATTTCATTTGATTTTCATTTAAATCGAGCTTGAATCAAATTGAATTTGCCAAATTAATTTGGGGCTTTGCTATGTCTTGAGGAGATGAGTGTTTTGCTGTAGGAAACATACATTTTGGTTAAGTTTTGAAGGAAATTGAATTTTGGGTGAGCTTGGGGTGGTTACGGCGGATTCTGGCTGTGAGGTGGCAATGTTGATGAAATTGAATTGTTCAAATATATTGTTGGTATTCTAGTGATGAAAATCCCTCAACCATTTTAAATAAATGCATGCTATACACAAACTATTGTAAAATTCTGGGTCTTTGAAAATTTCATTTCAATATCACTTGAATTGATCTTAAATCGGCAAAATTGATTTGAGGTTATGCTATGGCTTGAGGAGCGTTTTGGTGTATGAAACAAACATTTTTGTTAAGTTTTAGGAACCGTCATCTCACTGTCGGAATCCACCACATTCATTGTCTAGGCCCTTTATCTAATCTAATCATATTGAATCGAAGGCTTTTTCGTGGCATATTTAGGGAGAGATCCGTCCTTTATTTGTTACAAAAGGAAGAAAAACACAAGCTAAACCATACGATCTGATACTGATTTTTTTAATACGCAATTGACAATGTCTAGTGAATCGGAATCCGGTGCTTTCGAGTTCGCCAAGCAATTCTGGGTTCGGAAGGGCTCAAAGGACTTAAGTCCAGTGAGTCTACGGAGTTTGTTCCAAGCTCGATCTGTGACCGGTCTTCGGTCTATCCGGAGCAAGTACGGGGTTTCCTTCGGTTAGCTGGAGCTGGATACCGTGTCATGGCAAAAGTGAGTCTACGGAGTTTGTTCCGAATCCACCACATTCATTGTCTAGGCCCTTTATCTAATCTAATCATTTTGAATCGAAGGCTTTTTCGTGGCATATTTAGGGAGAGATCCGTCCTTTATTTGTTACAAAAGGAAGAAAAACACAAGCTAAACCATACGATCTGATACTGATTTTTTTAATACGCAATTGACAGTGTCTAGTGAATCGGACTCCGGTGCTTTCGAGTTCGCTAAGCAATTCTGGGTTCGGAAGGGCTCAAAGGACTTAAGTCCAGTGAGTCTACGGAGTTTGTTCCAAGCTCGATCTGTGACCGGTCTTCGGTCTATCCGGAGCAAGTACGGGGTTTCCTTCGGTTAGCTGGAGCTGGATACCATGCCATGGCAAAAGTGAGTCTACGGAGTTTGTTCCAAGCTCGATCTGTGACCGGTCTTCGGTCTATCCGGAGCAAGTACGGGGTTTCCTTCGGTTAGCTGGAGCTGGATACCGTGTCATGGCAAAACTCGATCTGCCCTATGGAGCTAGGTCTGCTTCATGGGACAGACTTCTTTCATTGGTGACGAAGCCTCCATATGAAGATAGTTTGGCTTTTGAATGGTGGCTAGGCGGCGATAAGCCTCTAGATCCATACATTCGTGGTCAACTATTCTCCATATTGGTTGATCGGTTCAGACCCCGAGATCTCAGAGTCGGGGATTGTTATGAATCGTTAACATCGCTTGAGCTTGAACTGGCTGAGCGCACTGTCCTCCAATCTTGGATGCGGCAGTGGCTTCGCTATGTTTCAGCCTATGCGGTGTTAGCTTCGTCTTACGATCAACCTCTTTCTTCATTCTTCTTGCTGCCATCGGTCGAGATTCTTTGGTATCGCACCGAACGAGATCCAACCAAGGTCTCGCTTGGTGTAGCCTGGAATCTTCGATCAAAAGTAGCAAAAGGGATGAAGAAGAATAGGTTTGGAACCCTCCGTCGGCAGTCGAAACTGACAACTTCGGCTGTCAAGTGACCCCAATGTCATAAGACTTTAGAAACTGGATGAGCTAAGCACCTTCTTTGATCACTTAAAATAGGTATCCATCGGGCAGTTCGTTAAACGATATCTGTATAATGAGTACCTCTTCTGAAGCCATACCGCGAATCTCTTGTCTTCTGGTAAACGGTTGGAATCAGTCCACAAATAACTTCCTTCAACAAATTAGATCCCTTCCATCGGTCGCATCTGCCCTGTTTCAATCGGTCGAGCTGTATCGGTCAACTGTAGGAAACTGGCCTATTGTTGTCAACTGCTATCAACCACGAATCTTTTGTTTGCTCTGTTTACAGCTGGCCTGGTCTTACTTAAATAGGAGTTCGCTAGCTCAATCAGTGCGCTGGAGTTCCGTCCTTTAAGCCAGGGAAGCGCTCTTCGGGCGGAGGTCCAATTTATCTCGTAGACTTTTTGTAGAAATCAATCTTCAATCACAATCAACCAATTATCATATAATCATAAATAGAGATGAGGTGGTTGAAGGGCTTATCTCGGTACAGTAAGGCTTGAACCCAGCCGATCGATAAAGAAAGGTGTAGTCCGTCCTTTCTTTGTCTTTTCCGATGGGAATGAAAGAAGGGCAGCTTTATCAGACTTCTAAGAGGCCACCAGAGACTACGATATAGACCAGGATCTATCAGCCGCTTGGTGACGGGGCGGATCGGGCAAGAAATAGGAAAAAGGTCGCAGCCTCATCTTCTGACTGGCCAACGGGGAAGACTCTGACTCTGAACTGGCGCTAGCCCCGGGCATGGATTCGGGGGACAAGTCGAATTCATAAACAACTGGGCTTACCGACTCTACTTCAACTGCACTTCCCCTTGCTATAAACCTGAAGTGATAGAATAGAGAATGAACTTTTCATACCCATGAAGGGAATCCTTTTTCTTTTTTGACCCTCACCATATCCACCTCAAAATCACCCACAATTTGATCTTCCTTAAAACTTAATAAAAAGTTACTCTTGCGCCAAAACACTCATCTCCTCAAGCCATTGCAAAACTCCATATCAATTTACTGAATTCAGTTTCATTCAAGCTCTGTTTGAGTGAGAATTGAATGAAATTTTTGAAAAATCCAAATATGGAGAGGCACATGCACTGTATAGTACACGTGCGATGTTTGCCCGAATTTTGGGATCCCAGGCTAATTTGTCCTAAATTGACTCAAATTAAAAAAATTAGTGTTGTAATTTGGGAGTCTAAAAAAGTTAGTTTTGTAAATGATGAATTGACCAAAAGTTATTGTCCTAAATTTGCAAAAATTTTCCCATAATATTAGGAAGTGAATATATAAATTTCAATGTTGACCAGTCATAAGCAACCTATCATGAGATAATTTCCCCATTCCATATCAAATAACATATAGAAAGTTCAGTGTAGTGGAAGTTATTTGGGGAAGCAAAGATCAAGACCCTCTTTCTTCATATGTCTTGGAAGAAGACGGTGCTGTGTAGTTAAGGTGCTTGCCTACCATGATCAGGGGAAAATTTTAATCTCACTCTATTTTGACAAATGTGAAAGGCTAACGTTTAAGTAGTGTATAGTAAGCATCATGTATACCTTGGTGTTTTTTTTTTTCCCTGTTTCAATGCATTTATTGTTTGAATTCTTGTTACCATGTTGATTTTATCTTCGCTTCTTTAAATATTCAGATTACTGACCATTGTAATTTCTTTTATTCAAGTTGTAAGTTTGTATGTGCGAAAATTTGTTGGCCATTCCTGATTCTTTCTTTGAATGTTTTTGTGATGATTCCCTCACTTCTAAAGAAGTCCTTTAGTTACATGTCTAGACTCCAGATACGATAAAAGTTGTTTATGCCTAGGAGTTTGCCAGTGGAATACACTTGAGAGCAGATCTCATGTTCTTGTAACAAAGAGAAACTGCAATTTCCATAGATGTTTTATGTTAGGAGTTGTATTTCTTTTGCAGGTGTAAATAACTACTTGTTTCAATTTGGATTTGTGGCTTTTTGCAGAACTGGAATGGATTAGGTTGTATCAGGCTGGGAAGGGAAAAAAGAATCATAGAGAATTGATGCTGAGGCCACCGTACCCACCTATCTATAACAAAAAGCAAATGCCTTCTGCCAGTGAGATCTCAGAAGTGACAGTAATTGTTGATGATGATTTATGGAAGGTGGGCGATTTGGTGGACTGGTGGACTAATGGCTGTTATTGGTCTGGAAAAATAACACAGATATTGGGTGATGACAAGGCCAAGGTAATAATAATTCCTGGATGCTCATTTTACTTGGTGACTCTACAACTTGTTCCTACTGTTTAAAACTTGAGTTTACCCACCTCCAATGACCTCCAACAAGAAGAAAAGGGAAATAAGAGGAAAGAAAAAGAGGGGAAACATTAACTGGATATTAAGGTCGTAGTTACTCCCAAGGTTCTATCTTTTGGATTAATTTCACCAAATTGAAAACTAGTCACATGCTGATTCTCTATTGCTCCAATCAGTTGAAGCCACTACAAATTATAAAATGATGTCCAAATGCTAAGGTTTGATTCACATTGTAAGCTATCCTATAAATTGCATTCCTTAGAAGTCCTGTAACAAAATATCGATACTATAACGTGAGACAAAGTGAGAATTACTATAGATGACCCGTAACTAATCATGAGCACAGCAGGCGTGATGCTTGGTTGTCAGGATGGTGTCTTTGCTCTCTGAAACAGTAGATCTGTCTCTGTTTTTGGTCCCCTTGGTCATCCTTATAAAGAGTACAACAAAAAACTTGGCCTTCATTCTACTTTGGGGCCCAGCTTATGGATTATATCACCTCATTGTGTTGTGTTCAGTTGAGTTTTTTCGAAGCCTATTTATGTCTTTCCTTCTCCTTTGATTTGAGTTAAAGGATCTTTACTTTTTACGCAGTTTTTTTGGCACCCAATATATCCCGTGCACATGTCCAAACTATGTTAAATAAATTTCTCTGATTTTCTTTCATCTATTGGGGTAAAACATTTGTTTAGTAAGGGTTGTTGCTGAATCATGCCTGATTCTGCGTACATGATAAAATTTTACTAAGAGAGTGTTTTGGTTTTTATAAGTGAGCTTAAAAATCATTCATCTTCTAAGATATTTCTAGAGCTTATAAGATGTTTTATCGTATTTAAAAATAAGTTGTTAAAGTGTTTGGATAAATAATATGGTGAAATTTCTAAGATGGCAGTAATAAAATTGTTAATTCAAATGATCAAATTTGAAGAAGTTTATAAAGAAAAAAATAAAGATCTTATTTTAGAAAAAATATTGAGATCTCCTTAAAAAAGAACTTATAAGCTCCTAATATTTTATTTTAAGATGAAATTAGATCTTATCAATAAATCTTTACCAAACATTCTTGAGGGGGAGCTTATAGTCTCTAAAACATATTTAAAGATCTTATAGCTCACTCGAACACCCTCTAAGTATGATGTTGAGAAGTCAATCCTATTTTTTTTGTTCTTAATTTTGTCAAAAAGTACACAATAGTGTGCTAGTCCTCCTAGCATGACAATAAAGAAAGATGATAGATCTTTTATATAAGCCTAAGAGCCCAACAAAAATATGTTTTATAATTTGAGTCAAAACATTAAAAGAAGACCTTCAGACTTCCTAAATTTGGGAATAAGAAAGATGTGAGTCAAACAAAAAAAATATTATGTGGAATTATTTGTGAGTTGGTATCTAACAAGTATCGATGTAGTTGTAAGAAGAAAGCGCTATCAAGAATATCAAAAGTTGGTTGAATCTTCCAAATTTCAATATAGAACTAGCATCCTGCATCCTGACTGATTATAGTAAAATAGCCTTTACTCTCTATAGTAATATCATCATCATTATTATTTTTGGAAAATACTCATGTGGGTTTTCCACTGATACAATCCAATAAAAGCAGTTTAATTCATGAAGTGGCTTGACAAACCGGGTCTTTCTTCCTTGGAAAAGATGTCCTGGGAAAATCCTTATTCACCAGGTGAAAGCTATATAAGAGTCATCAAAAGTGATTTTACTATTTCTTGCCTGATCCTTTAGAAGGCGACTTCCTTAGCACGTAGATAGGAGAGGTACGGTAGTCGGTTTCTATGGAATGGCCGGGCGGCGGTTAGGCATCCTTAAACAAAAGAGTAGAAGGGACATTAGGAGGATCGAATGACACAACCAACTATTCATAGATATCGCCCCTTGTTTTTAACGTTGCTTTTCATCTCCATTCGGCATTCTCCTACCATTCTTATGTGAAAGAAATATGGCATGTGGCATATGTGCATTAATAATAATAGGGTGAACAAAATCACTACCAGATATTGGTTTCTTTCCCTTATCTTGATGATCTTTCTTAAGCAACATCATGGTTTCAATATTACTTTAAAAATTAATCGTCCAAGTGATTACACGGTTTAACTTTCTTGGAGAAGAATTAAAACCAAAAGGTTGTCAACTTGGCTTTGCAACTCTTGATGTTCCTTAGGACTCATTCCATATGCTACCTTGCTTGGAATTGGAGCATTGAGAAAACAATGCAATGTTGAATATTTCACACCAAATGGAATCTAGTGGGAATTACTTCGATTCCTTAAACTCTGGAGAAGAGGTTGGAATTGCAAATGGACAATGACACCCTGTTCATTTTGAACTCAAGATCTGAAAAGAATTGTTTTCATCCCCTTCCGAAAATTAGAGAACATTCTTCATTTTAGATGATCTCAAAGTAACTTTTCACTATCTTTAACAAATGTATTGTTGTTCTTGAAAGTATCATGATAAGTTGTCTATCAAATTGCCTAGGTCTGTTCAGAAGCAAATGACAAACATCCATAGGAATAGCATTATTCGAAACTTAATCCTTATATTTACTACCATAGAAAATTGAGCCAGAAATCTTTTTGTTACCTTGACTTCATTACCTTTTCAAACCCATGATAGCTTGTAAGGTTGATGGTGACCTTTAGTTTTTAGCTTTGACTTCTCCACCATTGTAGTAAACATAACATTCTCACAACTTCCTTCATAGGTTGTTACTAAACTTCAAGTAATCTTTAACATTAGTGGTAGTGAGAATACGCCAATCACTATAAATCGTCTATGATTCTTGTAAAAACACTCTTCTTATTCATCATAGGTAGGTGTTTCCTCACTCCTCGACTTATTCCTCAACAAGATTGACAATCCACAATGAAGAGTCCAAACCCTTTGCACTTGAAACACAGTTTTTGATTGTCAGAGCACTTGGGGAATGTTTGTACTGCACTTGGCCCATCCAAGTTCAGTCCATGTTTGGACAAGGATTTATAAAATCCTACAATACTTCCCTACTTTTCCTACTTTTTCTACAATCGCCAATAATAACATCTACTATTTGGCTATTTGCACTTTTTCTACACATCTTAACAAACAACATCAACTTTTTCTACAATTCCTAATGTGAAGATGACAGATTAACTATAATTCTACCTACAAAATCCCAAAACAAACACAAGATTTGTAAAATCCATAATCATCCTAAATCCCAAATCCAGATTTACAAGACACCTTAAGACCAGAACAAACATAGCTTTAGTTTCACGAAATCTGCATTGTTATGCCTACTTGCAACAACCTTCTGTTTTACCTGATTTGATGTTGATGTGTTTGAAGTACCTGAGTTGGACTTGAATAAATGGACTTGAATCTTTTTGTTGTTTTTCAACGCGGAGAGCCAACTTGCACTCATCATTGTAAAACCAATATGATTGTTATTGGACAATTATTTTATCTCATTTCGAAACCCTCCAAGAGATGAACTAATTTTGCCTTTTCGATTTCAATATATCACATCTCATCATAATATTCTCAAATTCAACAATTTACTCCTCCATAGATGGATCTTTTTGGTGGAAATTGTGATATTTGAGAAATTTAAACAAATTATTTGACAAAAATTTCAACATAGTTTCTTCTTCATTTTGTCCCATATCTTTTTTGCTTTACCATCACAAGCGCATTGTCTTTTAGGTGGTAGCCCATTGTCTTTTAGGTGCTACCACCAAATTGATGCATGTTTCTATAACTTGATACCAACAAGTTCACTTTGCGCTCTGTTAAAATTCCCTTGAATTCGAAGACTTTCTAAATGGAGTTAAGCCAATCTATGAAGTCATAATGATAATTTCATCCATCAAAATTTTGAATATTGAGTTATAGTCTAAAGACTCATGAACATTGTTCCTTTAGGTTTTTGACCTTGCGATGAGTTATCTCTCGAATCAAAATTTTTCTCACCATGAATTTGATTAAATTTCACTTCATAAGCATAAATAGCCTCTGAACCGTGACCTCAACATCACTATCCAAAAGTTCGCCACATGTAAGATGTTTCTCAAGTTGTTGCACTTGTCTCTTTAAGTCATTCAACTTGATATCACGATGGTCTCTTAAATGAGCAACAACATCATCAACGTGTGTATTTTACATCTAGCGATTGAGAACAAAAGCTACGATAACCAACTTGACATTAGAAAGTGGTAGGTGAAATAGGAGGAATCATAAGACAATATTCAACATTCACCATTTTAGGAATCCACTAAAGAATTTGGTGCTAAACCAGAAGATACATCTTCTTAAGTCTTAACAAGCTTAAAAACTCAAGATTTTGAATTGATTTTAAACATTACAAAAAATAGCCTTTTATAGGTGAAATTTGAATATCCTTTAAGATTAGTCAAAGCATTAAAAACAAACATTTTCTTGACCCATTTATAATATTAATTGATATGTTACTCGTATCTAATTTATGTTTCTGTTGACGTAATCTTTTTTGGCATTGACTTGCATGAAATGATTTGTATTTGCCTTTCTAGAAACCATCGAGCAATGTGCGTTGAAAAGATAATAATGTGAATTTTCACTATTTGTATGTCTATTTTGTCCTTGTGAGTTGTGAGTTACTATTATTTCTTTAATGTGCTTGAGACACATATTTCTAATGATATAAAGGAAGTTGGGTACACTGGCATTGTACTTTAGTTATAATAAAATGTAATTTGTTGGTTTTGCAAAATGGATGTTATCAAATTTAGTTGTGTTATATTATACTTAAAATTTACCTTTGTTTGTGGAAAGCAAATCGGATATACAGAGGTGCAGCACATTTCACATGTACAAGTCTTAAGTCAAAGCATTGCATTTGATATGGTGAATCAACTAAAGATTTTTTCCAATGCAAACATGAAAATGTTTGTTCATTAGTTTGGTTAAATTTTCAACTAAAGTATGCTATGCTGATAATGAAGTACCTTATATTAACACATTTCTTTATTTGGGTGTTGTTTCTTTAGATTGAGTTGCACCCACCACCTGATGGCGAAGGTGATTCATATGATGTATTTCTCAAGGATGTACGCCCATCTTTAGATTGGTCAGTGGAATGTGGCTGGACATTACCTACTCAGGTTTGTTATCTCTTCTCTTCTAATTTAATGTCTTTTCCCCACACAAAAATTGTTTCCTGAACTACTATGCCTGCATACATATTATCCTTTATTTTTTATCAGCTGGAACTATTTCAATATGTAATGTGATGATGGTGAAGCATTAGAATTTATGTTCAATCTATACCTTATCAAGTATAGTGGTCCACTTTGGGTGTTTGTTATATTTTAAGTCCCTGAGCAAAGCCTGAACTCTGAAGGGAAAAAGGTTGGCTCACTCTTTGTTGTGTTTTGGACTGGTCATTGGGTTAGGTCTGACTGAAGTCAAGATCAAAAATGAATTGCATTAGCCTTGCATATCAGACCTTGTTGGGTAGTGTATGGGGATTTGGGTGGAGTGGTACAGCTCTCTGGTGACTTAGTTGCATGTTTTTGATGCACAACTTCTACCACTTCTGAAAGAAAAAAGGAGGAAATATAGAAGGTGAAGTTTCAGTCTGCTGTGTCGAGGTAGACATTTCAAACAATACTGTAGTTTTCATGGATGAAGGTTGCTTAATGTTGAAAAAGCTGATTGACTCTTCAATATCATATTTCATCTTGCACCACTGCTCTTACACTTTGCTTTGTCATGACTTGTGAATTAATTAATAAAAAGAAACTTGTAAGTAAATTGAGTAGACAGCCCTTAAAATCTGATTTGTAGATTCATCTCAAGCCATTGTACTGTTCATTTTGGGTTGAATCTTGATTTTTTTTTATTTTAAATTTCACCTTTAATATTAAGGTTCAGAGTTATCCTCCTAATTACTTGTTCGTTGTAAATTATCAAGTCTTCATTTGCTCATCAGTTTATTTTTTTTTGGTTAAATAAATAGATTTAAGAGTTAGAGCATAAGTCACTTACCTTTGCATAAGAAAGCAGTTTTTTGTTTTTTTTCCTGTTTGATCCAAACACATCCAGATCCTTTCAATCTGTTTGGTGTAGCATGAACTAAAATGGTGCCTTTTTGCCTCTGTTGATGTCATCTTCCTTGTATATAATACTTATATTTTTGTCCTATCTCTGTCCAATATAACATTGCAGGAAGGTGTCACTGGTCGCCCCTGTGCACGGCTTATTAAACCCATAAATCAAGGTATGATCAACAATGTACTATCAGTTTGTGTAAATAAATTTATGTAGCTGTGTCAAATGTTTTGAAAGTGTGTTCAAGGTGTGAGCTTCACATGTTGTGTCTGTTAATCTGGGACTGCTGTGTCTTTCTAGTGTCATGGTGTGCTGTTACTTTAGGCGCAAGATCATCATGTGAATCTAGAACATGATAGTCATCCTCTGGAGTTTGGTCTTTGTAAATGACCATCATTTTGTCGGAGATACATTTTTGTTTGTACTTGAGCTTTGAATTTATTACTTTGGTGAGTTGCAGCATACAAACATTAGTAGCATAGCTGGATTAAAGATGGACATAGATGCTATTTGATAATCCTTCTGTTGGATTAGTGATATCTATCTGATTCCAGTTTGGTAAATGGAGTATGGAACAAATCCAAATTTCTCGGCCTGAGTATTTGAAGGGCCTTGTTAGGGATTAAGTCGATTCTTGCAGAAAGTAAACCAGCAGATTACATGTTTTAATTTTCCATAATTGTATGTCTTACGAAGATGAGATGAAAACAATAATTTTAATCGTGAAATCCATGCTAAAGGACTCTATTACCCCATAGAAATGTAACTAGTTTTGGTTTACCAAGGATCTTTTACTAAAACAGTAGTTTAGATCACATTTTTTCCTTTCTTCTTCATCTCAAAGCCTTGATAGTACTTAGTGAATCCACAGGATGAGATTGGCTTAGTTAAAAGCTTAGCCAATCTGGTTTGTCCTTTGTAACTGCAATTTTGAAATTCTGATTTTAAGATGTTAGTTATTTTACTAATTCGATCACACATCCCTGATCGCATGGTGCTACTCCACCCCCCCCCCCCCACCCCCACTCCCCTAAAAATAGTGCTGACATTAGAGGAACTGCAGATATTGGCAGAACTTCAATCCAGAATTCCCATAATGGTGCTCAAGAAATTGATGCTGTTCAGGGTTCAGCTGCATCATCGGCTAGATTGTCAGTCACTTGTTCTGTTTCCTCCAACTCAGCTGTATCAGATGAAGTGAAGAGCAAAGGTGTAGTGGAGACGCAAGATCAGTCTCTTGTTAAAACAGCTTCTAAGGAACTTAAAGAGGACGAAAAAGAAAAAAGCATGAACACAGCTGAAGGTGCAGCTGAGGAGGACTGCAAATCCAGTCGTTCTTGTAAGAAGACGTACAGAGCCGGTGAAGGAGTCGCTCTAAATTCATCACGCTCTGATACACTTGAAGCAGCAATCATGGACTTGGAGGAATATGTGAACAAAGTTAAATGGCTAAGGAAGATTTTGCAATATGGGATTTCATCTTCTGATGCTGAGAGACCTAAATGGGAGTTTGTGGAACATAATTCTGCCTCAGAAATCCCAAAGTAGCTCACACACTTTTACAGCTATGAATTTTGTTCAAACTGAAAACTTTTAGGCCACTTTTTTGAATGTATATATACAATTTAGTGTTCCTTGCCAAGTATGGTTCTCAAACATTAATTCGACCATGCAAATGAAATGGTTTTGTAAATTTCTCTCAATCTCTCTTCAGAGTTTAGACTGGCATGACGATGAAAAACAAAAATGATATATATATTGAGTGAGATGAAATTCATACTTATCAGTAGTAGTCTTAAAATTCACAAGAACTCATGTTATTATCTTTATATTATTTCATAAATAGAATTCCACTATTTATCATACACATTTTTTCAAGTCAATTTATATTCTATATATTCTGTGGGACGAGTTGACTTGTCGCATAAGAGTCCTCAATAAAATAGACGTCTTACTATGTATTAATGGAGAAAACGTGAGGTGTTTCAATTTTGGGGTGCATTTTCGTCCATCTAATGGTTTTTACCATATCTCAAATATAGTCTTTTTCCATTTTGATGTTTCATATATAATCTATATACTATACACAGTAATATTTATTTATATTAATACACTTCTATTCAATTTAATATTTTGTCTTGAACATATAAAACAAAATTAAACATGAAATGGTGTATTAGAGAATATAGTACTCATAAGTATGAGTAATAAGAAATTGATCAATTCAATTGGTTTTTTCAACAATTTTTTTTTTAATTTGTGTGAAAAAAGTCTATCAGGATAGATGGAGTATTAAGAAGATATTGCACAGGAAAATAATTTCAATATTTTTAAAATTGGAATTAAAATCAGAATAATTTTCTACACAAGATATTTTCATAAATGTAGAAATACCAAATCATTTCAAAATGATTTAAGTAAATAAAAAAGACAATGATGGTTCTGCTAGGACTTTGTCAAACATAGAACTTATATGGACACACATTGAAGGATGGATTATGGGCTAATTTAAATAACAATTGTAAAATTTAACATAGTAAAACATAGATTTACAAATGAATATGACACATATACATGTATATCAATTTATCATTCATCATAATGTCATTGTCACGGGAAGTTTCTTGCATATCATTACAAGAAACCTTTTCACTAATTAAGATAGCTATTGCTTGGATTGGAAATCAGGAGAGTGGAATTTTTATTTTAATGAGTTTTTGATAAGTGGAAGAGAAGGAAATAATAAAGATTAGAAAATTTATGTAATTTGGGTTCGAACTTTAATCATCATATTTTACACTTTTCTAAAAATGAGATACTACTTGAATTATAAGGCTGGTGATAATTTTACGATGTAAATTAAAAGAATTGATATTGAATTTTATTAACAATAAGAACTGATAGCATTTGTTGTAAAATGAGGGAGTGGTCTTTTACTATACATACCAAACCATGTTTAAAAATATAGGTGGGGTCCATATTTTATTTTATGATAAATGATAGATAGATGCATGTAAATTGAAATACATGTATGTGTGGCATATTCATTTGTAAATTTGTGTGTTTTACTAAAATATTTATTTGTTTACAAAGTTGCAGCTTCTGTGCTCGACTTACATTTAAGTTAAAAAAAAAGAAAAGAAATATGGGGGTTGTATATTATATTATGTGGCAAAATCGTGGCCAGTGTCAGCTACTTTGTCTATTTTTCTAACGTTACCATCTACGCCATACTTTATTAATCCATATTAAAATATACAATTTTTATTTAAAATAGCCTGGATTACGTAGCTATAAAATAAGGATTTTATTAGAATGATCCTGTCTTCCCTCATTTTATAAACTTATTATCAAGAAAATTATTCACAGGAACATCCAAGGGAGTTATGAGACTGTTTTTCTTTTAAAGTATAATCTTAATCTTAAGGGTTGTTTCTAGTTTTTAATATTTATATATGCATACAAATTATCAACTGCGTTATTGTGAAAATTTCTAAACTTTGTGCATTAATAACTATGCAATATCAAGACCGACTTCTAAATTTTGGGTATTAATATTTGTGCAATATCAAAATCGAATTGTATAAAGTAAGAATTTATAAGGAATTAATGAACTCACACGAAAATGTTAATTTTACGGATTTTTTTGTAGTATAAAGTGTGTGTTTGGATCGGGATGTACCCATCCAAATTGAGATTTTACAAATCCCTTATCTTTGTCCTACTTTTTCTAATTTTTTACAATTTCAATTAAAAAAATCTATTTTTTCTGCAATTTTCAAAAAAATAAATAAATAAAATCTATTTTTTCTACCATTCTCAATGTGATGATGACATTTTAAATATAATCACACCTTATAAAATCAAACAAATACAAAATTTGTAACAACAGTAAAAAAAAAGTAATAATACTAATAATAAATTAATAATTTAAAGGTTTTTATATTAAAAAAAAATAAATTTTATCAATCCTATATAATGAAGAATTTTATTTAAATGATGGATTTAATTTGGATTATAAGTCAAATCTTATTAGATTTCCTTAGTATGAGCCCAAAAAGATTTATTTAGTATGAGTCCAAGAGGTTAGAAGACTCATTACATCATTATAGGTTTAGAATAAATAAGAGAAAAAAAAATATTGGTACGTATTTTTTTTCCTTTTTCACATAATTTTCTTTTCATGTCAAACCTAGAGTAATTTGTTTAATCCTTATTTATATAATAAATCTAAATGATATATTGAGTTAGAATACAATTAATTTAAGAAAACACGTCTTTTTCTTTAATTTCAAATTTCAGAATTGTTAGTCAATTATTTAAATTCATAGTTAAACACCTCCGAATTTCATGAAAATTTAATATGTTGATCTTTGATATATATTTAATACTTAGTAAACATTTCAGGTCAATTGGAGTTGTAACCGATTTAAAATGAATTTTCTATTTTTTCAGTGCAAAAATCGATATATTCACGTTTTTAATTTAAATGTTTTAAAATAAATACTTACAGATCTTATAATTTTATGAAATTTTAATATGATATATTTTACTGCAATATTGATCTTCTATAAAAAATTTATGTCAATCGGAGTTATATTTTATTTTATATGAATTTTATATTTCTTACTTTCAGAATTCATTAGCTTTAGTATCACAGATTTAAAAATTAAAAAACTATTATTTATATATTTTCGAATTTTATAATATTTTTTCAGATTATTTATTATTAGGGTTTTGATCTACAATAAAAATTTCAATTTAATCCGATAGGTATTTGATTTAAAAATTAATTATCTTTGTCTACTTTGAAAGATTCACGATATACACTTTTCTACTTTACAAGATTAATACTCATAGTTAAACATCTTAAAATTCTTTGAATTTTGGATATGTTGTATTTTAACATGTCTTTTATCTTCTGAAAAAGTTTCAAAATCAAAGAGTTTATATTTCTTAGTATATTAATTTTATTTTATAGCTCTGTAGAATTTACCGTTTGTGAAATTTAAGTTTCAAAAATTAGAAATTTATGACTATACTACTTGGATCTTTGTGAAATTTATAAATGTTATTTATTTAACAACCTAGATTACATGTTTAAAATTTAGGATCATTTTATCTTATACATTTTAAGAAATAAATATTTCAATACTTAACTAGAGTTTTCCTAAAATCTTTCAACTTAGGATTCATGTCTTATTTCTTTAAAATTTTTAAGAAGTTCTTATTTACCCTCCAAGGTGTCCTAAGACTATTTTAGAGATTTAATTTAATTAAAATAATTATTGAGGTTTTTCTTTAGACCTTTAGGTATTAAGTTAGTGTATGTATTCGTTATGGATGAATAGGTGTCGAAGAAGGTGTAGCTCGTGAGGGATAGAATTGCATTCACTTTCTTTCCGCTCAAGACTTTTTAACTTTTAAGGTGGGGATTCTTTTCATATTTTTGTCTTTATTAAATGTGTTGTGTGGAAGTGATTAATGAATTGATACAATGTGTCATGAATTTTTTTTTTATGAAAATGCTTGCTATGATCTATGATCTGTGCATGAGATCAAATGCTTGCTATGATCTATTGATCTGTGCATGAGATGAAATGCTTGTTGTGATCTATGATCTATGCATGAGAATTAGTCAGAGACCTCAGAGGTCCAATGATCAAAAGTTGGATCCTCGGGTATGCCCACCGTGCTCAGAATTGATTGATCAATCCCAAGATGAGGAAATATTTATTTACTTGACTGTTGTGATATTTGTCTTGCTATTACATAATGCCTTTAATCTTGACAAACATATCCCCATTGAGCTAGAGTTTTGCTCACCCCATATATCAAATCTAACTTTATAGAATAAAATGCTTGATGTGGAGCGGAATGGATGTGCGGTAGCTGATGACAAGAAGTTTATATAATTTAATCATTATGATTTATGAAAACATCTTTTATGTTCATTATTTATAGATTATCTTTTGACGTTAAGTCATTTTTGATAATGTTTAACTAATAAGTCAAACTTGTCGTTAAGTTTTCTGCTACAAATTCATGAAGTTTCTATTTATTTAATGCGTATAATTTTTCCGCTGCAAATTCATGAAATTTTATTTATTTAAGTTTTTGATTTATACTTCCGTGGTTAGAGTTACATTACATGTTTTATTTTAAACTATTTAGTTCATGAAAGATTAAATGTTTCCATCCTTAATCCACTTTAGTATGATTTATTTCATTTTGTTGAGATTTTCTGATGAAAAACGTTGATTATTTTAAAATACTCTTATGATCTTGATTTTATTGCTTAAACTTCTATTTTAAAAATTAGCATATTTAATTTTCCGCTGCAAATATATTAATTTTGCAAACGAAAAACTATAAATTTAAAAAAAAAATTAAGAAAAATCGGGATGTTACAAAATTATCACAAACCAACTTTTTTTTCTTAAATAATTTAGTTGAAATTCTAACTTAAAAAAATATCTATGAAACTGAGATATTTAATGTAAAACTTGGGATACATTACATATTTTGCCGTATACTTTCAACATAATTTTTTATATACATCAAGTACACGAATCCTAATTCTGTGTAATTAGGTTGATCCAACGTAAGAGTGTATTTCAAGCGTCCTATGCATGCCTCACGTGCCTATACACTAACCCAAACCCTAGTTCTACAGTTATATTGACATAACCCTTTCAGTTTAACGAACTTAACCTTTTAGTTCTGTCCTCATAATCTTTTAGTTATATGCACATAACCTTTTACAGTGCATATAGTGAAAAAAATATAAGTTATTCACTGGATTTTTTTTGAAATCTGTACATAAAAGTTATACTATTATAATATAAAGGTTATATCATTACAATATAAATGTTTCGTTTACATGGAATTTTTATAGTAAAAAAATATAAGTTATTCACTGAAAATGTTATGAAATCTGTACATAAAAATTATACTATTACAACATATATGTTATTCATTGAATTTTTTTTGAAATCTGTACATAAAGGTTATACTATTATAATATAAAGATTATATTATTACAACATAAATGTTTCGTTTATATTGAATTTTTATAGTAAAAAAATATAAGTTATTCACTGAAAATGTTATGAAATCTGTACATAAAGGTTATACTATTACAACATAAATGTTATGTTTGTGTGCACCAAGTACATGTGTCATGATCCATGCAATTGGGCGCGCGGGTTGGTTCGGGTTCGGTTTAACCCAAATCCGCATCTAGTTTTTTTGTTTTTGTTTTTAATATATGTCTTAACCTTTATATTGTAATAGTATAATCTTCATATACTGATTTTATAACCTTTTTAGTGCAGAACTTATACTTTTCTCACTATAAAAATTCATGTTATATTGCCGAAACCTTTATGTTGTAATGATATAACCTTTATGAATAGATTTTATAACCTTTTTATTGAATAACTTATACTTTTTTTATTATAAAAATTCATGTAATATAGCCGAAACATTTATGTTGTAATAATATAAACATTTATACTGTAATAGTTTAACATTTATATATAGATTTCATAACCTTTTCAATAAATAACTTATATTTTTTTTACTATAAAAATTCAATATAGTTGAAACCTTTATGTTATAATGATATAATATTTATGTTATAATAGTATAACCTTTATGTACAGATTTCATAATCTTTTCAGTGAATAACTTATACTTTTTTCACTACATGCACTGCAAAATATTATGTGCATATAACTAAAAGGTTATGCAGATAGAACTAAAAGGTTAAGTTCGTTGAACTAAGGTTATGCAATATAACTGCAGAACTAGGGTTTGAGTTAGAGTTTGAGCTAAAATTTGGTCGCGTGTGGGCACGTGTAGGCGTGCATGAGACGTGTGAGGTTCACTATCAAATTAGGCCGATCCAGTTGCATGGATCTAAAATCCGTGTACTTAATATATAAAAATAATTGTGTAATTTCAATATTTTGTCCCTCTACTTTATTTTCTCCTTCTTTTGGCCCTTATACTATAGTTTTTTTCATTTACTTTGAATTTCCAGAATTTTGCCGTTTTCCCTCTATACAACTCTTATTGTTTACAATTTTATCTTTTGGACTTTCACCATTTTGTTATATTATTTTGAGAGTAAACTATTTTTTTGTCTTATAAAGTTGGTGGTTTGACAATTTTGAACTTTTTTTTTTCGGGCTGACCGATTTGGACAGTATTTTACAAAAATGTGCAATTTATGCCCAATTTCAACCTGAATTGCTTAATTGGGCTGAAATTGCACGTGCCATGCACGTGTGGACGTAATTTCGAGCTGACCAGGCCTAAATCGGACACGCTGATAATTTTTTATTACGTGGCAGTTAAAAAAAATCCAGTATTATTTCACCAACAATGACACCGCCGCCCTCACTCTCTTCCAGTCCCAAACCGGCCTCCACGGCGCCCTCCTCTTCAACTGGACAACCTCCACCACCACCTACACTGCCAATTGGCTCGGCCTATAGTGCACCAACCACCGTATCACTGTAGTGTCCCTCCCCGGCCTCAACCTCCACAGTCCCATCACCGCCCTCTTCGCGCTCGACCAGCTCCGCCACCTCGACCTCCGCCGCAATTACCTCAACGACACCCTCACCCCCATCGCCCACTGCCCAACCTCAATCTCCTCCAACTTCTCCGACACCTTGACCTTCGTCGCAACCAGTGGCGGATCCAGGATCATACATTTGGGGGGGCGAGCGAGTATCAGAGCATGTGAATAGGTTTTTAAGTTTTAACTCTAAACAAAAAAAATCAATATTTTATAGGTACATATGAATATAATTTTAAACACACAAATATATCTCTCAATAATTTTACTTAAAAATAATTTGAAAAATAAAATATAAAGTTAAAATCATCTAAGCTGAATGGTTGAACATGAATACGTCAAATATTGAAGTTCCAAAAGACTAAATATAAAAATTTGCAATGACCATAATTGATATATGATCACCTTAGCACTTCCTGCACAAAGAGAAAAATAAATAAGTAACCATAAGATCCAAAACACAAGTTAATCATATATTAATCGAACTGAAACAAAAAAAAGTAAATTTACTTACATGTTTTTTAGTTTGGAAACTTAAATTGCAATCTTCTTTCTTTCATATCACAAAATTCATCAATAATGGAATCATTGTCAAACTTTTTGCAATTTCTTTCTCAATATATGTTATCAGATAACTCCCCAAATATTCATCTTCCATTTTATTTTGAAGTCGAGTCTTGACAAGTTTCATAGCAGAAAAAGCACGTTCACCAGTAGTAGTAGCAGAAACAGGAAGAGTGAGGATGAGTCGAACCAATCTATCAATAAGAGGATAAATCTGTGATTTTCCTGTTTCCATTAACTTTTGAAACAACTCTGAAATTGATGACAAATTTTGAAGTGCAATATGTTGATGAATATCAAGCTCAAAGTGCTCTAATTGAAATCTCAAATACAACTTCTCTTGTTCAGAAAAATCTTCTGGATAGTATCTTTCAACAAGTTTGCACACATCATCAATATTAAAATACTTGAAATCATCTCGAGGATCTAAAGCTGAACAAAGCATAAGCAATTCCATTATATCAACTCTAAATCGACCATTCAGTTCTTGCAATTGAGAATCAATTGCAGCAAAAAAGATATCAACTCGAAAGTGATGTTTTTTTGTGATTGGATCCTTTTGATGACGAGATCGACCCTTACCTGCAGTATAAAGATCACTCATATTCGGAACATGTATTCCATGTTTCTCGCAAAATGATTTCGCATTTTCAAACAACAGATTCCATCCATCTTCTCTTAACTTCTGAACTAATGTCTTTGTTGTAGAGACAAGATGCATAGCATTTACAATATCCTGAGACTTACATTGTAAAGCTTGACAAAGATCATATGTGATTTCCAAAATGTTGATCATAATGTGCAAAACGAATATAAACTCGAATGAGGTGATCCCATCATAAGCCGCATCTACCTTTGCTCGTTGAGAATATGTAGTTCCATCAGAAATGATATTTTTCAGAACTAAACATGTAGCTTCAAACATGATTTTCAAACTTCGTAGAGAACTCAAATGAGAACTCCATCTAGTTTCACCAGCTCTTTTTAAAGCTCCAATTTGATTTAATCCTTTACCTGTCTCTAGTTCTTCAAAAGAAATTAATCTTTTTATTTCTGCAGCATGTGCAACTTTTAATTGATCATGCCTCTTACAAGATGAATCAACAACATTGATAACTGCACTTAATTTACCGAAAAACTGATGTATAGGAATAACCTCTTTAGAAGCTGCCACTAATGCCAATTGAAGTCGATGAGCAAAACAGTGTACATAATAAGTATATGGACACTCATTGGAGACAAGTGCTTGTAACCCCGACCATTCTCCACGCATATTACTAGCACCATCGTATCCTTGACCACGAATATCTCGTACATTGAGATTGTGTTGGCGAAAAACATTAAAAATTTATATTTTCAAAGTTGGTGAGGTAGTATCAGAAACATGAACTAAATTAAAAAAAACCTTACTTCACAAGACCAAGTTTATCAACAAATCTTAAAACAATGGCCATTTGTTCCCTTTTGGATTCATCTCTTGCCTCATCGACAATAATGCAAAATTTTGCATCACCAATTTCGTCTCGAATAACATCTCTGATTTTTTTTGCAAAAACTTGTAGTATTTCTTTCTGAATTCCAGGTGATGTATAAGATGCATTGTGAGCAACATTGTCCAACACTATTGAAGACACATGTTCATTGTAAGATGCTAATAACTTTACTAATTGAATAAAGTTACCTGGATTTTTTGAATCTAAACGTTCATTGTGTCCTCTAAGAGCACATGCTTGAAATGTAAGCCATCTTACTGCATCAATTGAGGTCTTTAATACCAATCAATTATTGGCTATTTGTTGAGAAGTTTGTTTCTCAATGACTTTTTGGATATGTTGTGCTTCATTCATCAAAGTACGGCAATTCATGATAGCTCTTCAATGAGGCGAATTAGGATCTTTTCCAACATGACATAAAAGAACACAATTTTCTCCATCATTAACCTTTTTCCAAGATCGAAATCCCTCTATTGTAAATGCTCCTGAACCAAGACGTCCAATTGGTTTAGAAAATAAATAACATGGAAGACAAAATATGGCATCTTTACTTGGGGAATATTCCAACCATTCTGGGAACAATTTAAACCAAGACTGTTGAAATCGGCGACCCTTTTCATTTAAAGGATAATTATGCATCTCACTCTCAGATTGATAGGGTCCAGCTCTTATATAAGCTCTTCGAATTTCATCTTGTTGTTCTACTTTATAACTCCATATTTGTGGTCGCTTTCCAGGATCACGTTCTATAGACATAGTATCAACTGCTTGAACATCAATTCGAGGAACTCTATCTATAGACATAGTATCAACTGCTTGAACATCAATTCGAGAAACTTTGGTTAGAGGTTCGGTATCATGGGTTGAAGATTCAACATTAGTTGTCTTGGCTTCTTCGATGTTTTGTGGAGAAGTATAAGATTGAGCATTCTTCTTTTTGAAAAAAGAATCAATTTTTTGATTTTTCATTTTACTTGTTTTGATCAACAACCTGAAAATTGAAATCAAATTTAAATAGTGAATAAAGTCAATTCATATAATTGAACAAAATCTTCAAATTAATGTATAAAAGACAAAAGATTTAATTAAACTAGGTTAAGAATAAATGAATCTAACTCACCCGTCACCACCACTGATTATGCTAATTTTGGATCCGCCAATTTAGTTTTACGGCTTCTAAGTTCTAATTCAGTTGAAGAACAAATGCATAAGTTCTTGAAGTAATTATTCTGATTTTAAAACTAGGGAGTGTAATTTGGAGTTGAATTTGAAAAATGAGAGAAGAACCGATTCCAATTCTCAAGGCGTGTTGAATTAGCATATTAATTTCAATTATTATTATTATTATTATTATATAATTTCATCAAATCAATTAATGATTTGAACGTGGCAATGTGGATTGAGATAACTGATATTAGGTGGGTTTCACCCTTAAATCACTAATACATATCATGATATCCTCCTACATTCCTAATATTTTGGGATATAAAAAATATATGATATATAATATAATAATTTTTGCCAAAATTTTTGGGGGGCAGTTGCCCCCCTTGCCCCCCTTGTATCCGCCATTGGTCGCAACTGCTTTAGATGGCACCAGAGGTGATACGTGAGTAGCACCAGGGGCCGGAGTTTGACGTGTGGTCGCTGGGGTGCACGGTGATCGAGATGGTGACGGGTAAGCCGGCGTGGGGAGCCGAGGCTCGCTTGGTCTATAGAATCGGCTACTCGGAGGAGCTGTCTTTGTTTCTGGCTCGGCTTTCGTGGCTGGGTGCTAACTTCTTAGACAAGTGTTTGAGGAGGGATTACACCCAGAGGTGGAGCTGCAATCACCTGCTGCAGCATCCGTTCCTTACGATGAGGTCGCAGAAGAATATAACCAATCATCCATCGCCACGATGCGAGTTAGAGGGAAATATTTTTTATTTTTTTAATTGCCACGTAATAATTTTTTTTCAGAGTGTTCGATTTAGGCCTGGTCAGTCCGAAATTACGTCCACACGTGCACGACACGTGTAATTTCAGCCTAATTAAGCAATTCGGGCTGAAATTGGGCATACATTGTACGTTTTTGTAAAATACTGTTCAAAATTGTCAGACCACAAATTTTATGGGAGAAAAAAAATAGTTTACTCCTATTTTGAGGGCCAAATGTGCAAATTTTTCATTTACTATTTAGACTTGGACAAGGTCAAAAGTAAACAATTGAAAGAGTAAAGGGCCAAAAGATGGAATGGACTTGACAGTCGTGCAGTACTATGATGAATTGATCAGAGGTACATAAGTACATTAATCATTCAATTTTCATTTACTTTCCATGCTTGGGATGGCAATAGTCTATATACCTAGGTCCGACAATCATTAAATAAGAGGTATTGTAAGACCCACCAAAACTCGATCAAAAACTAAATTGATGATTTGAATCCATCTCAAACACAGTTAAAAATATCTTCCAACTATTGAAGCAAACCAAAGGTCCAAAACCCATACATATATATATTATATCAAGTTGTTTTTAAGCTTATAACATCTTGATATATAATACACACATATTTATGTATATAATATGCATATATATATATAACATATCTTATAAATTTAATTTATTGGGGAGTAAGCAAATATAATTATATACTATATGTCTGAATTCTATTATATATAGTACTCCCATGTACAGTATTGATCCCAATGTTAAACGTGGTCAAGATAATTATGTCTCACTAAATCAAGAAAATAATTTTTACTAAATTATTGGGGGGGTTTGTTCTATATTCTATTGATTCTGTTTTATAGATATTTTCATTCGTACACATTCCTTGATTTACACCTCATTTGACTTGGGGGAATTTATTATCAATTTTGCCCTGTAACTTAGGGGGGTCTGGCAATTTCAAACTTTAAGTTTTCGGGTTGGCAATTTAGAATTTTAACTTGGCGGGTTTCGCAAATTTTACCCAAATTAAGCCCGAATTACTTAATTGGACCTAAATTGTACGTGGATCGCACGTGAGGTTGTGAAATTAGGCAATTCAAACTAATTTTGCTAAGTTGACATTTTTTTTTATCCAAATTGACATTTCAATATTTTTTTTCTGCAAGTGGATTCCCTTCAATGTAATTAAATCCCTAATTAAAAAAATCCCAAAATTCCCCACTCAAATTCTTGTGAAATCCCTAATTAAGAACAACAAATCAGATCTCTCTCTAACCCCCCACTCTCATTCTCTCTCCTCTCTCTCAATTCCCCAACACCTCTAAGATCAATTCTCCTAACCCTCGAATTGATTGCATAATTGAAGAATTACTTCGCTCTATTGGGGTATTTCAGCTTCCAGAATAAATCAAATCATGCAGCCCCACCCGTAGCAGCAGACTTCGAGAAATCAATTGGCTTTCACTTCTATGAAGCTGCCGTTTGGTGGAGGTGGTGGAGGCTGTGACTACCACCAGTTCGCTGCTGGTGATGCTCATCGCCCTGATTAGGAATTCAAGGAGGCCGTTGTCGTAAAGAATTGGCCTGTGAGTTTTAACTTCTTCGGAATTCCTGTTATTTACTCGATTGACTCCCAAATTGGTTTAATGGAACATTTATTGTTCATATATAATTTTCTCAATTAGGGATTTCACAAGAATTTGGGAGGAGAATTTTGGAATTTTTTCAATTAAGGATTCAATTATATTGGGGGAATCCGCGTGGTTTGCAGAAAAAAATAATACCGAAATGTCAATTGGGATATAGAAATGCCAACTCAGCAAAATTGGCCCGAATTACCCAATTTCGCGACCTCACGTGCGATTCACATGCAATTTGGACCCAATTAAGCAATTCAGGCTTAGTTTGGGCAAAATTCACGAAGCTCCCCAGTCCTAAATTGCCAGCCCGAAAATTTAAAGTCCGAAATTGCCAAACCCCCTAAGTTACGGGGCAAAATTTGTAATAAACTCGACTTAGGGTATACGGTTGGGTGGAGAGTTCTTCATCTCTCCCGATTCAAAAGAAAACAAAGTGAAACTAGGCCAAACCCTATATTATAGCAGACAGTCTGACGAAAATTCAAGAAAGCTCATATAATGCATTAAAACTTGACCCTAGTTCTCCATTTTCCATGTTATTTTGGTATTCAGCATGGCCTACACTTGCTGGCATGGAATCATTCTAAACCTAGCTTGTAATATATATTATTATGGGAAGATGAACTAGTTCGGATCGAAGACAACGATGTCCCAGATATATAACTTGTACACATCAACATGAAACTCCTATGGCATTCTGTTTCCCATTTTGGAGATCAATAAGTTCATATACCAATTAGTTTTTCATCACCTTTTCTGCACTTTTCTTTTCCCTTTCCAGCTCATATGTAGGGTTTCTTAAATATTTGCTTTTTTTATGTGTCCAACACATTAATTGAGATATTATTTCCCTGTTCTTTTTTGACTACATTATTACATATGGAATCTTTTATGATAACCAGTTTTTTCTACCATAATTAAGTTGGTTTAACAAGTATATTAAATTGGAATACAATAAATGAGGCCATTTGACAGGTCCATTTTTATAGACGAGTAATCCAAAATTCACGACGGATAATCAATTATTTAGGTTTGTGAAAATGAGTTTGATTTGTAGGGAATGAGACTCAATCCAACAAAATTATTTTCGTGAGATTGTTTCATGAGTTTCGTGAAGATAAGTGAAACCAATTTCCTGAGCAATTATGAAGGGTCAACTAGGTTAATTAACTTGTATGTTGTTTATATATTACGAGTTTTAATCACGTGCATTGCACGTGGAGATCAACTCATATTAAGGAAAGAAATAATATAAATATTGTGTATATAACACTTTTATATTAGAGTTCTAATTATAATAGGATTTTATAAAATTTTGAATTAGTTAGAATTATAACACTTTTATATTAGAGTTCTAATTATAATAGGATTTTATAAGATTTTGAATTAGTTAGAATTTTAATATAAAATTATTTAAGTATGAAAATTTTAAGTTACTGTTATAATCTTAAATAACAATTTATAATGAGGATATATTTGGCAATTTATATTTTGCAAGAAATATCTACACTTTTATATAGGTAATATAGATAGATATATATGTTTCATAACAAATTCAGTTTAAATGAAAAACAAATGAAGAAGACGACATTTCTAGGTCTTAAATGAATACGAAAATGACTTCTCTTCCACCCACTCCTGTTTATATATATATATATATATATATATATATACATTAGTTTTATATCACGTATGCTCTTATGTGGAAGCTAGTTAATTTTTTTGGGTTTGTTAGATTGCTAAATTAGAGTAATTTTTGAATTTGAAAATATTAATAACTTTGTTTCAATTAAATTCAATTAACTTTTGTTTCAATTCAATTAAATTATATACAAATAGTATATGTCATGAAAATATACATACAAATAATAATTGGAAAACACCAAATGGTGTGGTGAGAGATAATTGATGGTAGAAATTGACGATTCTTATATATGCATGATCTCAACACATGCTTGGCATGGCCAATACCATGTGGCCATTTGATCACATAACCTATTTTATTCTAACTTCTAAGCATAGAGCTATTGAAATATTTCAAAATTGACGAATAAGATTTTTTGTCATATAATTAGAGTTATCAAAATGAGTTAGGTTTAGTAGGCTGACCTTTCCTATCCTATCAAAACAAAGAATTAAGTTGAATAATTATAACTTGCGAAGAGATGAGTAGGGTGGATTTGATCTGTAGTGGATTGAGCTTTTAATGGGTTGATCCATGGGCTAGTGGGTAGATCTACCTATATTTTTTTAATTCTTTTTATATCTTATATTTTTAAGTATTTTTTTCATTGAAAATATAGATAAGAAAAGAATAATAATAATTAATGTATTTACATAGTGCAATTAATGATTTATAAAAATATAGGTATAATAAATTATTTATTTATAAGAATGAAGAAATTTTAGTGAAAAAATTATTTTAAAATATTTGTGTATATATATATATTATGAAATTGAATGCATATATATCTTAGTGTGTGTATATATATGTTAAATATACATTACTTTTTCCTTTAAAAAAATCAAAAAATTAAAATAAAAGTTTTGGAAGGACAGGCCGCCTAAGCTGTGGCCCACTAATGGGTCAGGCGGATTGATATTTTGGGGATCCGCCATAAAAAAGCCCGCTAAACCCCTCTTCACTCCTAAATAGTGGATTACGATGGATTGTGGGCCGGCCCACCTCATAACATGTATTGACAATTTATAATTTGTATTCCAATTAAATATCATTGTTAAAACCACTGCAGTTTCAATAAATATCAAAATTATGTAATTTTAATAATGATATAAAAGTAACATAAAATGGGGATTGTTAGATTGAAACTAAGGACCCGATTGTACAGTATTCCTTGCTTTTCTCGACAAACCTAATCCAATTTCTTTGTATCAATAGTTAGGGCTAAGCTTTTGAGTGATGAACATCGACAGAGCAGATATTTTGTAGCAGGATCAATTAATGAAGTATTCAATTTTGGACAGCTACTACCAACTGTGGGTAATATGTATATCATTGTTTTTATGTAATATTTATTTGGATTTTTTACTCGATATAATTTATTATTCAATATATATATATATATATATATTCTCTCTAATTTTTATTAAAATATACCACCTAGCTCCAATTCAAAATAAGGGTACATCATCTTAAAGTTTTTGTCATAAATTAAAGAATATAAAAATTAGACCGAAATGTTCTTAGACAACATTAATCTCTCCCACCAAATTAACATGAGATGACATAATATAAAAGAAAGAAATAAGGAAAAATTAAGATAAGAAATGCTTAAAAAATCTTTTGAGAATAAATTTTTGAAGAGGTTAAATAGGTACGTACAAAATAAGGGATTTGATAAATTTGGAAAAAAGTGACCAAAATAGTCAAAACGGTACTTAATTTGAAACAAAATTAAATCTTCAAAACGAAATATATTTTGGATAAGAGGAAGTATATGACTATGATCAGTGACGGACCTATGATTTTGGCTTAGGGGGGCCAAATTAATTAATAAAAAATATAAATACACAAATTTTAAATCAATAACGTAAATATATTATACGATAAAATCAATGTATTACAATATTTTTCTTCTATTTTTAATATTTTGAAACTGTTGCATATATAATTATTTCATTGCTAACATTTCTAAATACATCATTTTCAATATATGCAACAAGACAATCATTTAGTAGTGTATCACTTATTCGATTGCGAAGAGAACTCTTGATTATCTTCATTGTCAAAAAAACTCTTTCTATTGTGGCAGTGGCAACCGATAATATCAATGATAATTTAATCAACAAGTAAACTAATGGAAAAACAATATGTTTCCTTGTAGAGACCATCTTCCGAGCAAGTCCTCCTACTCCCTTTACTTCTAAGAAGTTTTTATCCAAACACACATCAAAAACAAAGTTTTCAAGTTGACTCTCAAGTTTATATAGAGCAATTACAAAAAATTCGAATGAATAAAACTTTACAAGGCGAAGCAACTTGATTTTGTCAAATACCGCAAATGAGTCTCTAGGATCAAAACATGTCATACATAGAAGCAACTCAATGTTCACTTTATCAAAACTGTGATTAATCTATTGAGTTTGCATGTCAATCACAGAATAAAATGTTATCTTGAAATTAGCTGGAGAAACAATTGAGAGAAAGAGAAATTAGGGTTTAAATGGGAGATAGAGAAGATGATGAAAAAATTCTCTCTTATTGTCTTGAAAACTCACGCATAGAAGGATTAAGAATGTAAAATTTTATTTTATTTTAATTAAAATAGTAAAATAATTAAAATACCCTTATTTTAAAAAAAAAAATTCAGGAGGACCCAGTGCTCCCTTGACCCCTATCTGCGTCGCTCACTGACCATGATGCACTATCTAATGAAAAATCTTTTAAAATTAATTATTTTATCATTATAGTAGTTGCCTATTACTATCATAAAAAGTAGATTTAGACAACTGCAAACATATGACTTATTTAGATTTTGAAAACGAACAATTAGAGTCAATATCTAAATAGCTATCATGCTTTCAATTCAAGCATTTCCAAGATTTTAACATTATACTCCCTCCCTCCGTTCCTTAACACTTTGCACACTTTCCTTTTTAATTTGTCCCCAAACACTTTGCACACCCAAAAATGGTAAATTTTAACATAATCAACACCCTCACAATACATATTTATTTACAAAGAATGCCATTACTTTTTCTCACACAATACCATTTAATATTCAAACTTTTTCTTAAAAGTTGTGCCTAATTTGACCACTATACCCTCAACCAAAAAACAAATATCTATTTTTTCTTAAAAAGTGTACCCAATTTAGTGTGCAAAGTAACGCGGGATGGAGGAAGTATAATATATTCTTTCAAAATGTCATCTACAAAAAGTAGATTGGGTCCGAATGCTTTATGTTACCCTGTGAGTTTGGTTTATAAATCCTATAATTCTGCTAGGGGAAATGGTCTTGTACCTCGTAAATTTTAGATTAATTTCTTTCTTCTTTGATAGTTATAATCCAACCAAATTATAATCCACACCCTATTTCCCATCAAAAATTGTTTGTAGTTAGTGGGAAACTTGGCGACATGATCCCTATCTATTTATTAAATAATAATAAGTAGTGCAAATATATACTTTTTTTTAGGAAGAAAATATTTTCATAATAGGTATACTACTCCTTTAATATACAAGGGTATATAAAATACTAATATTTTAGTTGACGCCCAAAGCTCGTTTTCGCTGAATTTAAAATTGAACACACACGAGAATTTTTATTGTAAATAATACCTTACTCTATATTTAGCAACATTGTAAATAAAATAATATTCCCTATAATTAAAATAAATATCGTTATGGAATATTTTTTTATCATAGGTTAAAAAACACAAAAGAAAATCTCATCTTATTTTTAACTTATCATCTAGTTATTTAATCTTTTTAAAATTTATTCACTAAAATTTAACAATTTTTCCCTATTTCATATTTTTCTTATTTCTTTCATTTATATTATCTCATCTCATGATAATTTAGTAATAGGTGGGGTGCTAGATAGATGCAGCAAAGATCACTGGTATAAGCTTTTATTTTCTAATAGTAACTCCAAATCATTCGGAATGACAATCCATTCGAAAGGGCCATTTATGGTAAAAATATATCAAAAATAAGTGTTGTCCTATTTTGGACATTCAAGAGATCGATAATTACATTTAATATTCTTTAGAACTACCCACATTTACTCGATCCTTTTGAATTAAATGTTTTACTATTTCTTAATGAGGATTGAGGATGAATTTTGAAACCAATACTTAAACTTAGGTGAGGACGACAAATCATTTCATAATTTTTTTTAATTCATGTAAACCTTTTAAAATGTATAACTTTAATTTTGGATAAGAGTGTGTATACATAAATTATGAGAGAGTGAGAGATTGTGTTTTGGCATAAAAACTACATGTTAAATCTTTAATAGAGTCAAACTATAATGTGATGAGTACTTTTATCATTCATTCATCAATATTTAAATCTTTTTATTTTTTTGGCTGTGTGGTAATCATCACCAGTTTGTATTCATAAAAAAATCAGTGTTGGTCTATATTGTTATTCTATGTATGTGTATATTATAACTATATATATATATATATATATATATATGGATCTATTAATAATTCAATTTATGATTTCCTTGTTTCATTTTTGCTGAAATTAACTTTTTATTTTTATTTTGTAACAAAAGGAGTGTTTATCTGCTATTTTATGGATCAGGATACCTTGTTATGTTATTTTATAACAAAAAATACTATAATTTTAATATTCAAACTTTTGAAATAAATTATATAAAATAATTGTTGTTAAAAACAATTATTGTCTTTTTTTACTTAAAAAAACTTAGTGAAGAGGACTAAAAATACCCAGTGTATCAAGGCTCATTTAAAAGTTGGCCCAATTAACCTCATAATATATATATAAATGAGATTTTAAATTCTATATATATTTGAAGAGGACTAAAAATACCCAGTGTATCAAGGCTCATTTAAAAGTTGGCCCAATTAACCTCATAATATATATATAAATGAGATTTTAAATTCTATATATATTTAAGGTTTATTATGTAAGATGTGTATGTGTGAAGTTTACAAGATAGTTTAAGCGGGAAAATAGCAAATCACTAATATTTGTCAACTTATTTCATTTTATATATAATATAGATTCATCACAAATTACTCAAAAACAATTATCAAAGATAACACACATGTCTAAATTAAAAAACAATCATTCAAACCCAACTAAGATACATTTCGGATTTTTTATTATCACTGTAATATGTAGGAATCAAACTAAATATCATTAAAAGGGCATTAATTTGATATATTATATATATATATATGTATATATATTAAAAGCGAATTAAAAATGAAATAATCATAATAATTTAAAATTTTAATGTTTAACACCAAGGAACTGCCCCTCCCCCATACCTTTTACCCTCACACGCGCGCATCTTTTGGCAGCAAAAGTTGTCAAAAAGCAAATTTCTCCCTTTTTTTTAATTATTATTTAATTTTCTATTTTTGGCAGCTTTTGAGGGATATCATATATAGGGGAGCAACCCAAACTATATTTTATTTCAAAATAGTGGGTACTATTTATATTCAATATGAATATAATTATATTTATTTTATCCAATTTAAAATATTAATACTCTAAATTATTCAATTTTTCGATCAACCACCCTCGACACTTTTCAACAGTAATTAGACAATTAATATATTAAATATATATTACAGTCAACCAAACCCTTAAATATAATTAAATAATGATATTGAGAAGCTCAAATTCGTGTAGCCTTATATATTAGGGTTTTGAGAAAGGGCAACTCATTATCTCTCCCATTTTTCTTCCTTCTTCAGTTGCCACCCCCTACTTCTTCCTTTCATTTTTTTTTCTCTTCATTTATCAAGTGATCGAGTGCTTGCAATTAGGCCATACACGAAGTTATGAATTTGGCGCTTTCTCAAGAAGAGGTTAGTATTTCCTCTTCCATTTATTTGGGGCTTTCGATTTGTAGTGTGAATAGGTTGAATTATGAATTTCGTGTAACATTGTTGTTAATTTCTGTTGGATTTCGTTGAAGATTGAATGGAGTTGAATTGGTTGTTGTCATGTTTTCTTATTTCTGTTGGATTTCCTTATCAAAAAACATGGATTATTTCGTGTAGCATTGTGCATTGTTTATGTTCGAATTCTCTGTTGGAATGAAACAATTTGTCTGTTTTTTATAAAGTTCTCATATTTTTGTATACATGGGCTTACACGATTTCAATCTTGTGTTTTCATTATAGGCCTACACGAAATAGCCTGATTGTTGAACCTTACACGGAATAACTGATTCTAAGCTTACACGAAATATCTCTGGTTTTAGGCTTACACGAAATATCTTGAATTAGGCTTACACGAAAATATTCGATTACAAGATCACACGAAATATCTCGATTATAGGCTTACATTAAATATCTCGATTATAGGCTTACACAAAATAAGAATATAAAAGCTTACACGAATTTGGTTAAGTTTTTGGGTAACTCAAATTTAGTTTATTAGTCTGAACCGTATTCCCTTTAGACTTACACAAATTTCTTATTTGTCAATATCACCTATAAAACAAAAGACTTTTTTAATTATTTTGACAACATCAAATAGTATTTATAATATTTTAGAATTAATTTTTTGTGTGAATATTTATGTAATGATATTTTTGTATTATAACAAATTAATTTCTTCAACTATATGTCATGAAATTTATTTAATATATAATTAATTAGTATTGAAAATTGTTGAAATTAGTATCGAAAATTGAATTTTAATTTGTATGTGTATTATAGCTGTTGTTGGAGTGGTCTTGGGTTCATCCTAGATGTCAGGGTTGGCTGGCATATATCAATGGATATACTCAGTTGAGCATATTAGATGATTTAAGGGATTTAAGGGAGGAAATGACAATGTGTAGTAGAGATTGTAACTGTCGGATGTTGGCTTCATCATCAGGCCATTTTTTTGTTGTGGGTGACTGATACAGAGACATGTAAGGTTTTTTTGCATGTCCTCATTTTTCATGAGGCGCGACATATGATCAATTCGCACCTGCATGAGAAATGGTTCCGCTGTATCCATCACATAAACTGATATCTCTTTCTTGGAGAACAACATGCACAGTCCTACCAGCTCGAACCTTAATACCTTTCTGGAAGCAAGCCCGGATCCAAGGAGCAAAAGGTTCACCATTCCAAGAATTCCAAAGATCACTCTCCCAATATACACCAACCCTTCATTCTCTCAGATAAAACCCTTCAAAAGGATGGAGTTTATAAAGTATTTCACGACCCTCTGTAAGGATTCTGCTTTGCACAGAGGCTACCGAACCAACAAGGAAACCCTTGTGAGATTCATTGAACTTGCTAGAAAGGGAGGACTTTCAATTCAAGTTAAACTGAAGCGGAGACTTGGAAATGAATTCATACCTTACTGCGAGGATTTCTGGCTAAGGGTAGAAGAAGATGAGGAGGTGAAGAAGCTGCTGGATCTAAGCTATCAAGACTCAATAATCAACTGGTTGAAGGGTTCAAAGTTTGAGAAAAAGAAGGTCAGTTGGTTGAGGACTTAAGCTTGCTCCCTATATCTTTTATTTTCTTTATACGCTCTGATTGTATTTCTTTATGTCTATCTTATTTTCTGTGACTTGTATGTTCGTTGATATATTATCAATAAAATACATTCAGTTTCTATATCTTAAAAGCTCACTTCTTGTGAACTTAATGTATGTTTGAATTTTTTCTGATATTTCTGCATTATGTTCTCTTATAAAAGATCAATGACCTTTTGATCTTCTTAAAAGAGTTTTGTCATCATCAAAAAGGGAAAATTGATAGGATTAATTTGTATTAAATTTTGATGAGACAAAATATGTAATAGTTAGGTCTTAGCAATCTGTTTAGGCTTTGTTATGTAAACGCTTTAGCTAAAACAAGAATGTTGGAAAAAAATGGAGAAGATATTGCATACTGGAAGGAGTCTGTGTTAGTCACCACTCTCTGCATAAGTCACTGCAATACAAGTGAAGAATTCGTTTAAGTATGGAAGGATACTGGAAGCTAGCTTGAAGCATCATAAGCTAAAGGAAGCTAACCACATCAGACGATAAAACAACAACAAAAAATCAACTGGCATATGCATCAAAGTTAGTACAACGCACTGCAGGGTAAGAGAGACACAGAGTAGGACAATGAGGCACAACGGGAAATGTGTCCAAAGATCGTGTACGAACAAATCCCAGCATGACACCTCACTACTGAGAAAACTGCTTCTTCAACAGACAAATTTCTCTAAATCTATAAATAGAAGTTGAGTGCACCTGGAACGACTACTGAAACATTCATCTCACGAGCTAACCTTCAAGATTTTAATCTCTGTTAAGCTTGCTCGTTTCAGTCACTCAATCTATCAAGTAGCAAGCTAGCTACCTTTCTATATTCTGAAAAACAATGAGCTTGCTGTCCTCAACTATTGAAGAAAAATCTTTTATCTTTACATAAATTGTTTTAGGAGTTACTTAGCAGAGATTATTCCTGCTAAGTATTAGTTCTCTCTGTTGAAAGAGAAATGATTCTGTATAGGTCAGTATCCTATGTGGAGATCCTATGTGGGCCATTGTGTTTTAGTCACTGTGTAGCTATTTTTGTGGAAAGGGCTGATAGTTTCGTTAGAAGTAGAAGTTTGTATTAGCTGGGTCTTTGTAAATCAAACTAACTTTAACAAAGTTTCTCCTTCGAGAAGGAGTGGAAATGACGTAGAGGGATTACTCCACCCTCGAACTTCTGTGTATCTACTTGTCTGTGTTTACAGTTTTATTCTTCTATCTGCATATTTATCTGTCAAGCATTCTGCATCGAAAAATCTTTCAGAAAAAGTCTTAATTTCCATTGTGCTTTAAAACTCTCTTTAAGTCCTCAGATCACTGTTCAAACAGTAATCTCATCACTTCAGTAAGCTCTCTAAGCTACCTACTATCTGAAGGATTTATAGTCGTTTGGAGTAAAGTTTGCAAAATTTGATAAGGTTAATTCACCTCTCTTAACCTTATATCACTTGAGACCAATATGTTGGAACGCTACAACAATCTAAAATAATGCGAGAGATGAGGAACAAAACATAGGAGGCTCGGGGATCCATTCTGGATTCAATTTTCTTTATTTTCTCATGTTGATTGAAGTGATTTACACCAGGGTTGAAGCATAAACTGTTTATTTTAGTTGGAAGGGATGTTTAATCTCAAATATTTAATTATTTCTTAATTAATCACGAACATTCTCTTAATATCTTGATTGGAATTATTTGTATTATATGTTTGACATATTTTTGATTATTAATGTTTAGTTTAGGCTGATTACCTAAATTAGTAATTCACCCACGCGATGCGCGATTTATTATTTGTTGCAGTTGTGTACAATTTATAATTATATAATGAAATTGTTATATTATAAAGTTATTCATACATCTTTTATTATTCAAACTTTGCATAATATACAAATATATTTTCATATCTCTATTGATTTTTAAAGTTTATATTTTATAATTTTAAAAAATTGTTAGGTAAAGTAGAGTTTTAACTTAAGAAAGTAGAATTTGGTTGAATTCCCCCTATAAAATAGGCTTTCATATGCATTTGTTTCTGGGTTGTGTGTTATTCTAAATTCAAATAACACAAATTGTATATGTCCTTCTAAATTATATTTGATAATATTAAAAAGGTGGAATACAAAATTTATAAATAATTTAAACGACAAACTTGAAAGCTTATATTCTATTTGTTCGCCTTTTGTTGAATTTTTCATGGCTTGATAGATAATTTGATAAACCAATGATTTTAAGAGTTAGTTATAAGAGACCAATTAATAATATAAAATTTTAAATATTTATTTATATACAACATTTCTCATAATTACAAAATGTATATTAAAATTTCTTTTAATTTTCAAATTGATAATATGAATAATTCTAGACATTAAGTAATTAAAAGTAACAAAAAAAAAAAGAATTAAAAACTTCAAAGCTTACATTCTATTTATTTCTATCTTTTGCTGAATTTTTTTCATGGTTCGATAGATAATTTAATAAGCCAATGATTTTTGGAGTTGGTTAAAAGTGACCAATTAGCAATAGAAATTTTGAAATATTATTTATATACAATATTTCTCATAATTACAAAAAATATTTTAATTTTTTTTTAATTTTAAAATTGGTAATGAGAACAATTATAGACATTAAGTAATTAAAATTAACAAAATTTAAAAAATAAATAAATTATTATTCAACAATGAATAACAGTCATCGTCAACAACAACAAATGTTGGTCCCAAGTGGTGTTCGAGGTTCAGGGGGGTGAATAAACCTTGGTTGTTTTTTAAAATTCTTTAACAAACTAACTGTTCTGCAAGTTACTTGAACTTGCAGCGCCAGTCAGTTACTGCTTACAGCACTAGTATGCAGTGCTGCGTGTTGTAACCTAAAGTTTTTATACGCAGCGAAAAATATGTTTTTGACACAAGGCTGATTTTCTCAAATATGCTTCTTTTCAAGATGTTTTATACTTATGACAGATAGATATATAAAATAAAGTACAAATATGAAAAATAATAAAACACTTATGGTCTATAGTGATTCGAAGGTGGTGTAATCGTTCTACGTCCACTCTACTGCTACCTCGAGTAGGAACTTTGTTAAGCAAGATTGAATTACAGGACGCTCCTAACAATCTATCAACTCAACAAACTAACACCTACTAGAACCCAACGTACACACAGCAACTACAAGTTCTAAAGGCAAACCCACATAGAATTTCACACTCCCACACAGGAAAATTGCCTATACCCTAGACAACTTATACAGACATTAAGGATAAATCCTATCAACTGTTCGACACCTATAATAACTTAAGCACACGTCAACAAAGTTAAAAGTATATAATGTTGTTCTTCAACTGGTGCGGTGAATTGAGTTTCTGAATCATTCGATGGATCTTTCAGCTTGAACTTTGTTCACTTCACTGAGGTCGAGTGACTGAAACTGTAGAGATGCTTGAGAGAATATAGTTTTGAATGCTTGGGCTTTTTAGCATAAATGTTTCAGTAATCAGTTTCAGGGTTGCTCGTCCTCTATTTATACTTGTAGAAAGATATCCGTTGAAGGAGATATCTCTCATTTGAATTTAAGTGTACTTGATCAAAGGTATGGTTCGCATTTAATGCAACTTGACTTCTCCTTTCAGAGTATTTAATGCGGTGGTTTCGGCTCCCAGTTTTCTACAGCCCGTCAGTCCACGTGTCGTCTTTGCATTGACTCTGTGTCTGAAGCTTTGATCTTCTTTGGAATAGCTCTTTTTATTCTTGCTTAGATCTTCATTCCTCGTACTGCATTTATCCTTCCTCGAATTGCAGGATACTGATTCTGCTTGTCATTAACGTTATTGGTTGATTGGTCAACAAGTTATAATCTTTGCGCTGTATCATAGGCTTTCTTGTAGTTGTTCGTTCTTTACAGTGTTGCTGTAACTTGGCCTTCTTGCAGTAGTACTTTGTACAGTACTGCTGTATCTTTTCTTGCAATATTCTTGCAACTATTTCTTGCAGTGTTCTTGCAATGACACTGCTTGCCGCTCTTATTTACACGTTGCATTACCGTATCTTCTTCTTGCATCATCTTCATTCTTTGAAATCTTGATACAACACGATCCAATAGAGTTTCTCCATTTTTCAGCACCTATATCTAGACTCAATCCTAATCTATGTTTTTCACTTAAACATGGTGAAAAATAAGGTACTCAAACTTCCTATTACATATATGGTTTGTCTTATCAAAATCTATACACTGAAATCTCAACAACAAATAATAATAATAATAATAATAATAATTAATAATAATAATTAACAATATATTATATGAGAAAAGTGTTCTAAATGACATGAACAATTTTCTTGACAAGACTAATAATTTTTGAAATTTTTTTACTAACTAATATAATGATGTGACCTTTTTAGGAGGAAAATAGGCAAAATTGTAATATCTTCCAACTGTCTTACTTTTATATAAGTATAGATTGAATTCTTAATAATTGATTGCAAGAACTTTGAACTATGAATTTCAATTGTTTTAATTTGATTTTCATAAGTAGTAGATTAGAAATCGTGCATTTTAAATAGGTTGAATCTAGAGTTATCAGATCGAGATTATGTATTCTAGTTTACCATAGTACATATTGTCTTGATAATTTAATGCAATTAATAAATTTAAATCTTGAGAGTTTGGTTATTCAATTAAGCATCTTAATTAACTATACTTAAGAAACAATTTGTTTTAACAAAGTTTGTTATTAGGTCAAAGGTAATAATTTCAAGATATGTTATAGGTTCATAGAGAGACGTTACATTAATCTAATAATTAGTACTAGAGATAATTGAATTGATAACTGAAATACTTTTGTATATTGATTTTTCTACTTATTATTTTTTTCATTGTTTTCATAGTAGTTTGATAATTAAATCCAAAACCCACATTTTGTTATTTCCTTTCACTTGATAATTAATATAAGAAGCACAATAGATTCATCACTTTACATAGAATGGACTCTTGCATTTACTACTAGTTAGTGAGATTAAGAAAGAAAAAAAAATTAATTTGTCACTTCGTGACTATGCAGTCAGTAATATTATATATGAAATATTTTTATTTGTACAATGTAATAATTTTATGTATTTCGGGTAATACTTTTGGTTCTATAATTTCAAATCGGTGATAGTTGAAGATTAATTTAACAAGTAATATTTTTAGTCTCAAAGTATTATATACACATAAAACTATTAACACATGTCATATTAATTAACTTACTTCAAATCCAATTTGACGGGATATTGACTGACAGTTAACATGTTGATTGGGTTGACGTAAGTCGTCTCATCATAGATTGAGATATGTGAGACTGTAAGGGCTCGTTTGGATTGGGAGATAGGAAAATAAACCCACTTAAACTAATGAATTTTTTTGTTTGGATTGTGTGATGGTGGCTTGGTTTGATTATGAACCTGGGTTGTACAAATGTATAAAACATTGAATTAGATAAGTTTACAGAAAGGACAACTCAACCCACCAAGCCAAGTTAATAAATACACTCCCACCTAATTAATAACGCAATTTCTCCTGCTCATCCTTTTATTTTCGAAATGCCCTCATATAAATAAGCCATATCTTCTCTGAAATGGAACAACATTACTCGATTTTCACCTGAACCCTAGCCACTTCAGTTTTCCATTTTTGGTACATATCTATCTTTGTTTCAAGGTATTGCTCTCAACACTTCCATCTTCAACTAAGATCATGGTGAAAGGGACTCTAAGGTAAATTCATACCCAACCCCCATTTCAAAATCGCGATGAAGACAAAGGGGGTGGAGGTCCCAAGCTGATTTGAAGTTGTTGAAGATTTTCTTTCCTATCTCTGTGAACAAAAAATGTAAGTCGATACTTAATACTATAGAATGTGGATTTTTCACTGATTTATTTTCGAATTTAGTTACTCTGTTTTAGAAAAAAGGTTTAAATCATTTGGGATTGAAGACATTGGTTGTTTCCTGTTCAAAATAATAATCAAAGACGAGGTTGTTATTATGCAAGAATATATATGGATAACATAGTGTTGTTTTGATGTGTTTTCTTGTTGTTCCATTGAATGTGCACTACAAGAAAAATGCTAAACAACAACACCAATTTTACAACGGTTTTTCGAAAAACCGTTTTTCGTAGACATCTTTTACAACGGTTTTTCGAAAAATCGTTGTCGTTGTGCGAAAAAAATGCACAACGACAACGGTTTTTTACAACGGTTTTTTTGTACCGTTGTCGTAGATGTCTATGACAACGGTTGGGACAACGGTTTTTTACAACGGTTATTAACCGTTGTCGTAGACATCTACGACAACGGTTGGCACAACGGTTTTTTTTGTACCGTTGTCGTAGATGTTTACGACAACGGTTTTTTTTGTACCGTTGTCGTTGTGCAAAAAAATTTTGCACAACGACAACGGTTTTTTACAACGGTTATTAACCGTTGTCGTAGACAACTACGACAACGGTTGGTACAACGGTTTTTTTGTACCGTTGTAAAAATGAGAATTTTTGAAATTAGTTAATAAAAGAAATGCATGTAGAATATAAGCACATAAACATTAGTGGCCAAGTGGTTTCAGCTCGAACAAGGGGTCGCGAGTTCAAACCTCAGACAACGCAAATTTATTCTCGCTGACGTGGCATTGACCCGATGACGTGGCGGGTGACGTGGCGCTGACGTGGTAGATGGCTTGAAGACAAGACTTCATCAACCGTTGTCGTAGATGTCTACGACAACGGTTAATAACCATTGTGGAAAATAAACTCTTCAACAACAGTGTCTACGACAACGGTAAAATTGGTCTTTCACAACGGTTCTTGTAGTGGTGGGTTGGAATGGGTATCTTATTTCTCCTAAAACTTGGATCTCGATAATGCTTTATGCGTTTTATTTGCTTATACTTATGTATCTAGTGGACCACTTTTATTAGTGTGGATTGGAATGAGTATTTTAAAAGAGAACTGTTACAATTGGTTGTATATATATTTGAAAGACATCATAGTTGCTTACACAGATCTATATATTCAAAGGTTTTGCAACCTGCACTTTGTGTAATATTGTCGAACCATGTGATTTGATCAATAATGAAAGATGATTCTAACTTTTTTAATTTTCGTAGTGAATGACGTCATTCATATTTGATAATTGGAATTTTGCATATTGATACATGAAATTTGTTCCCATTGTAAACATGATAGAATTTAAATGAGTAACATTTGCCTGCAAATCAAAGTTATCGATCATATTTCATGTGTAGTCAGTGTATGATATTAACCTGGACTAGAGTAGATTGGATCATCACTTGAGTTGCAGCAGCTACAAAAGAGTCCGACTCGATTTGCAACTGAATTTAAATGCCATCGATGTATTTCTAGTATAATCGAACCATACGATGTGTGGATCCAAATCGAAAATAGATAGGTTAAAGTCCAAGATGGTGACTCCAAACTTTGATCACATTGAACAAATGATTGCATGACTACTGTATTTTCTAATTTGATCTCGTAACTATAAATACTGCTCGATTCTAGCCCTAATTTATATGGAAAAAATCAAAATCCTCATTATATTTTGTAAAACGTAGATAAGATAGATGATTCTTTATTTCTCGTTATTTCTTGTAATTTTGGCAAATGAATCTAACAAAAGAGATTGAGTACATTTGACTTATTTCACTATGCTATCTGAGTTTGCAAGTATAGGATATCCCATATTATAGTATCTTTTGCGTTTCAATTGCACATTTATTTACAAACAATATTCTATATCGATGACAAACTGATGTGTTGGATCCAATTTTTATACTACCAATATTAGTTTTGTCGGTTTAGAACTCGGTATTATTCTGTAACTTAGTATGGGAGGTCAATTCAATGATTTTTTGATATAAATACAACTCTGTTGTTACCTATATAATTTCTCTTCTACCATCCAGGGACTGATTTATTAGCTGTTGATTTCCAATAACTTAAATTTCGATAATTACTTGAAAATAAAGTTCTTTATCCTAAGCATGTGTTTTACATACCTGTAAATTAGTTATCCAATTTGCATGTTTTAACATTTTTTTTTGTTTGCTGTAAAATGGAACACATTTGTCTACGCAGAAGCCACCCAATCATGGAAGTGTTAGTTTGAAGAAATTCTGCCAGGTTTATATGTATTTTCTTCTAACTTAAACATTGGTATAGTGTTGTACAACGTCAACCGTGAGTTGTTTCCCACAAAACTGTCAATTCATTCAATGTTTGTTTGTGTGCATTTTGTGTGCTTTTATTTCATTAATATAGATAAGGATTGAATGGTTGTATTGTTGGATTTTGGAAGAAAATTACATGAATTTCATCCGATGGAACATAATTCGATGATAGATGAGCTAAAATAACTCAAAGTTTCTATTGGGATTTCAGTGTTTAGATTTTGATGAGATAAATCATATATGTAATAGGAATTTTGAGTATCCCATTTTTCACAATGTTTAAGTGAAACCATAGACTAGGATTGAGTCTATATATATAGGTTCTGAAAGATGGAGGATCTCAACAAAGCCGTGCTACATCAAGAAGATGAAAGTATGAAGACACTGTAAGTATGAACTGCAGTAATACAACAAGTAAGAAATAAAGACAAGCAACACTACAAAAAGAAGATGCTGGATGCAGGAAAAAGTTACTGCAATGGAGCTGTTAGAAGAAAAGATACTACATTGCAAGTAGTAATTACAGTAACACTGCAAGTAGAAGTTACAGCACCACTGCAAGAATAAGATACGGCAGTACTATAAGTAAGAAGTTGCTGCAAGGAGATCGAGAATACAGAGCAGAAGTCAAGACTTGCTGCAAATTCCAACAAATCTCGAACACAACAAACAGAAGCAACACTCTATAATATGAGGAAGTATAAATGTAGTACGAGGAATGAAGAATGAAGCAAGTATAATTAGAGCCGTTCGAGAAAAGATCAAAGTTATAGGTGTAGAACCAATGCAGAGACAACACGTGGCCTGATAGGCTGCAGAAAGCTGCGAGCCGCAACCACCGCATTGAATGCTCTGAGAAGATAAGTTAAGACGCATTAAATACGAGTCATGCCTTTGATCAGAACCTGAAATTCAAATGAGAGATATCTCCTTCAACGGATATCTTTCTACAAGTATAAATAGAGGTCGAGCAACACTGAAGTTGACTACTGAAACATCTTACGCTCAAACAAGCTCAAGCATTCTAAAGCTACATTCTCATATATTCATACAAGTTTCAGTCACTCGACCTAGTGAAGTGAACCAGATTCAATCTGAAAGATTTGAAGAAGGATTCAGAAGTTCACTTCCCTGCATCAGTTGAAGAAACCACATATATACTTTAACCTATTTGTTGTATGCTAGGTTGTTTTAGGTTTCGTCAGTTGATAGAATTTATTCTTGCTGATTGTATTTAGTTGTCTAGGTGATAGGCAATTTTCCTGTGTGGGAGTTTAGAAATCCCGTGTGGGTTTACCTTTAGAACTTGCAGTTGCTGTGTGTACGCTGGATTCTAATAGGTGTCAACTTGTTAGGTTGATAGATTGTTTGGTTGTAACCTATAATTCAATCTTGCTTAACAAAGTTTCTGCTCGAAGAAGCAGTAGAGTGGACGTAGAAGGATTACACCACCTTCGAACTATTATAAACCATAAGTATTTATTTGCTTTATTTTATCTGTGTTGCATCTTATATTTACTCTGTCATAAGCATAAAAGAATTTTAAAAGAAAATATTTTTGAGAAAACAAGCCTTCAGTCAAAACATAATTTCCACTGCGAAGAACTCTAAGTTACAACTTGCAGCACTGCATCCTAGTGCTGTAAACAGTAATAACATGTGCTATAAGTTCAAGTAACTTCCAAGATAGTAAGTTCAAAAAAGTTTTTCAAAACAGACGAATGTTCATTCACCCCCTAAAAAACTCCGAGACCACTTAGGACCAACAATTTATATTCAACAAACAGATCAAAGAAGCAGCATACCTGAGTATTTGTTATGCAGGAACACCAACCAAGACATATAATTAGATCTTTGATAACTTCATACTTACCATCATGTTTCTAACAACGAACCTTGAAACAATATTCCCCTTGTTGGCAATACAAACCCACATACATGCCAAGACATCAACAAGTTTGAAACATCAACTAATAAAGTCGACACCAGTTAAAAAACCCATCAACTCCAACAAACCAAATGCTGAAAATGATTTATGAAATTTGCCAAAATAAATTATTGACTATAATTTCAAAGTAGGTAAATTTTTGCTTAAACAAGTTTGGACCAAAACAAGATGGATTAACATGAGTCATAAATGATATAAATCAATCAAGATAAATAATAGAGACCTCAACTTCCATAAAAAGATGTATGGTGAAATATTAGGACAATAAGGTACAACTTCACTACATGTTGTAAAAATTACAAATTCCATTACACGATATAAAATTTGAGTTAGGATTTGCAAACACGTAGTATACGAAAAATGAGAAACACCCGTTCTCCCCCCTCATCTCTCTCTCTCTCTCCCTCTCTCAATAATAAGTCTGTAACTCAAGCCTCTCGCATCTACAATCTAGTTGCATGTGGATGGTTTCTCCATCAATTAAAATCTCAATTTTTCCTTTCAATTTATCCAATTTCAAATTGCAATTCTTAAGAAAATAATCCTCAGTACCCATTAAAAAGATGTGCCCTACATATCAACCTTATTCACATCCCTCTTTTCTTTCCATTCACTCTGTCGAATCGCAACCTCCTATTTCAAGCCCTTTTCTTTTAATTTTATTTTGAGAAAAAGTGGCAGGATATCAATTGGAGAATGTGGGAAATCTAATTTCAATCATGGTAAGTATATCTTATCCTATTTCTCTTATGCTTATAATCTAGGTTATACTGTATCACCGCTTCAAACCTTCTTCTTGTATTTTTCTTGTTTATCAGTTTTTGAGTCTGGTAAGAGAAAATCTCTATTACACGTGCCTTTTCGTGAGGTAAGTTTCATGAATTTGATGTTGTGCCTTTTTTCAATAGTGACAGTATTAAATCAGTTTGTTTGTAGAATTATTGAGAGAATTTTTTTCTTAATTTTCATTGTATATTTGAGTGATGTCTACAATTATGATGCAATTGTTCATTGAATCATATTGCTCTTTTCATTGTGAGTGTAATAATGTGATGATATAGATTATGCACGCCTTAAGTATCAAGAATTGGGTGATATTTTTTTGGGAAATTTGGTTATATTTACTAGATTTATGATTGTCTTTCTTTTTTTAATTTTTGGAATCATGTGTTTGCTTGGTTGCTATAAAATTGTCCTTGATAACACATTTGAAAATTGGGGTATCAAGAAATGAAGGTATTCGTTTTAAAACATATACTCTTCTTACAATTTAATTTATAAAATATATGTCTGTTAACATATGATAGTTAATTAAAGCACCTGAATATTGAATACTCAATTATTTTTAATCTGTTGTTTTTTTGTTTAATCTATGTATTGTGGGATAATTGTTAACATTGTTTAGCAATGAACTATTTTCAGATTTCTGTATCCATGAAGTATTATATATTAGAAATAGCTATACACATTATTGTAAAACAAGTCTTGGTTAGAACTCATCACCAAAACTAACTCAAAGGAAGATGGTGTCTAGACTAAATATTTATATTCTTGTAGACCTAATGACAATGTGGACAAATACATACTTCTAAAACCCACCCATATGCTTATTGTGCCTTGCAAGTAGGCTGGGTCCAAACCTGTCATATCTTGTTATTTACACCTAAATCTATGACTTGATTCAATTTGTACCGTTAATGTCTCCAAGAGACCTTTCATTAATTCTTATTAGTTCATTGTAAGGTAACAAAATTATTCTAATCCTTGTCTAGCAAGTTTTAAAATGGTTCCTGGATTTCTACATAAACTGAAATCAAAAAAGAACCCTAGCATGTTTCAACAAGATCTCATGGATCAAATTACTAAGTTACATTGACTGATTCCGATATCAGAGGGCTTCTAGATGAGACAAATTTATTTGGTGTCAAAACTAATATAAAACTAAGACTGTGGGAATTATTGAGTTACAACATGGTTTAAAGACAGGAGTTGGACATACAATAAAAAACCAAAGCATAAAAAGAGGTAAACTACCACGATAAATCCCACCATGGAATTGAAAAGTACTACGAGTCAAAATTCTAGAACCTTGCAGAACAATGTAGTTCCAGCAACTCATACTCCTGAAGTACCTTCAATTGAAACCTTTGGAACTCCATCGACTGAGAGTCTTAAACATCTATCACCAAATGCTGCTACCACTGGTACAAATTTGTCTTTCTATATATTCATATGTTTTTTTTTAGTATTTGAATTTTATAGCATTTTTGTGTGAAACAACAAAACATCATAATATTTATATTCACATGTAGCTACTACTTGTAAGAAAAGAGGACGAGGACATACAATGGGCAAGGGCATTATGAAGTATTTTGCTTCCTTTGGGAATAAAATGAAGATAACTGTGGATTCTTCGATTGGAAGACCTCTAAATGGAGATGAATCTGCGAAGCTTGCAAGCCAAATTGGTGTGGTAACTCGAGATGTGCTTTCTGTTCCAAAGAAGTGGAAAGAAGTGGACGAAAGAAATAGTTTGGAGCCACGACTTGATCATCTAAAGGTATGGATAAGAAAATTTTACATGTCTATTAATTGTTATCACTTTGTACATCTTCTAATAGATTGATTATTTGTGTGATATTTTAGATTCATATGGACATCAATATTGATGCTCCAGGTGTAAGACAATGTTTAGGTTGAAAATTAGTAATCGTCAAAAGTGTCACAAGTTACATAAGCATTTCCAAAAGTTTTCAACTTTGCAACAAGCCAAGTGTATCAAGCCATCTTTCTGTCCTAGCAAAGAAAATTGGGAAGAAATGTGTGATTATTTTGCATCACCTAAATTCAAGGTACTAATCCTATTTCTTATGATTTTATTGTCATAACAAAAATGTGGTAATAATTTTATAAGTTATTTTGTTTTTCCAGCATACAAATGGTGTAAATGCATTAAATACAAGTAAGTTGCGATGTAAGCATATCTCAGGCAGAAAAACTTTTACCGTTCAAAGTCATGAAATTGTGAGTATTTTAATATAGTTTTTTACATGAAAGTTTTAAGAATTGATATCTGATTTTAGTTGAAGTAATATAGTTGAGATCATATTGTTATTTGTAAACTTTTTATATATGTCTTAGTCAACTATTTAAGAAAAATTATGTAAAACATGTAAGAAGAATAATTTGAATTATCCATAATAATCTACCTAATCTTGTTGAATTTGGTTTAATATCGATTTATTGTGGTTTGAAAAATTAAGATACTTGGTATATAATTTAATTGTATGATGCAAAGTTATTTTGAAAATTTATGCTAAATGTCAATGTCATGGTTAAATGATTTTAATTATAGTTTCTATAGATAGAAATTAGATTTTGACTTATGATATTTGTGATTTTTGTTAAATGTAATATGATTTTCCATTTTTATAATGTTAGTCCTAGCGGGAGTTGAATGGGGAACCTTGTGATAGAATTGAGTTGTATAAACGTACACATTGTTCAGATAAAGATGGTTCAGTGAATGATGGTTGGAAATCCATTGAGGCAAAACATAATTGGATAAGTTACATATGTGTGAGAAATAATTTTAGTTAATACAAAAGTTACTAATTAGAACTCTTTACATTGTTATGTTCAAATAGGAGTTGATGATAAAGAAGCGTGAAGAATATAAGGAACAAGGAATCGAGAAAAGTTCGGAAGAAATAGTTTTCGAGGTCTTGGGCCCTGGAACTGGTTATTTAAAGGGCATTGACTATGGTCCAAAACCTTCGAGTAGACGCAAATATTGAATGATTCTACTAAACAACAACTACAAAAGGAACTTCAAGAGACCCAACAAAAGTTGCAACAGTCCAAGACTGAGGCGAATGAACTCAAGATAGAAGTGACTGATTTAAAAGACCAAATGTCTCAGCAAGGGGCAAATATCAACAAGCTTATGGCATTTTTAGCAGATAAAGGGCTATACATCTTAATCATTAATAAGGTTAGCTTACTTTGGCGTTCAAATATTTATGCTATTTCTCTTTCTTTGAATGTCTTATATTAAATTTTGTTTAATTAATATTTTGAAAATTTTGCTAATGTACTAATATTATTTAAAAAATTTATAGGTGAATCTTCGCTCATTTGGATGGTTGTGAATTTGATATGGGGAAGTTCTTATGTAATGATTTAGAAGTTGGGAATTAAGATCTAATTTTATTGTTTACATTTATTAAAGTACATTTTATTGTTTTCAAGAACTAGCTTTTTATATTTTTACATTGATGTTTATATTCCTTGAAGTTTGAAGATTCTAATTGAAACTATGATTCTTATTTTAATTCATGCATAATTGAGTTTTGCATTATATTAGAATATCATTATTTGATATTAATGTTATTTTTCAAGCAATTAATGTTGTCCCATGCATGTGGAATCAATGAAATTGTGACATCCAAACATTGTCATCAATAGATTAATTTTTTTACAGCAAAATGAAATGATATAAAATAAATTTGATTACTGATGATATATAATTTAGTCATGTTTATTATATTTCCATGATGATTTCTATCGTCACAAATTTATATTATTAGTGTTACAAAATAACATTTCACATGAAAATTTTTGTCATGAAATGTTATTATTCACGACGAACAAGATATATATAGTGACAAATAAATATTGTTATAAAATATTCATATTTGTTGACGAACCTTGTCGTCGCAATATTTTTTCTTTATGATGATCAATATGGTTGTCACCACAAGCAATGTTTTTACGAGACAAAACATGTCGTCACGGTTGTTAGTAATTTAGTGACACTTAACAATTTGTTCCTAAAAGTTTGATTATTTTGTGACACATATTATTGTCATTATAATATTTTAATTTAATGACATTTCATAGTTCGTAGTTATGAATTAATATTTCCGTGACGAATTTTATTTAATATGACGAAATAGGTAAGCGAATTGTGACGAAAAAAGTCGTTATTAAAAGATTGTGAGTTTGGATAAAAATTAATGTTTGTCACCAAAGTTATTGTTTTGGTGACGAAGTATAACTTTGTCACTTAAAGTTTTATTTTTCATGACGAAAATTAATAATGGGTGACAAAATCTGATCACATTAGTAACGTGTTACATGTCATTAAAAATGAAAATAATAGTGACAATGACTTTTTTGGTCACCAAATCCTGACTATTTGGTTACAAACTTTAAAATCGTCGCATAAACCTTTTATCACGCACCTACAATGATGATCACTGCGACGAAAAAGTTTCATCACAAAAAATCTTTCATGACAAAAAATGATATTTATATGATGAAATTTGTCGTCGTGATTTCTCAAATTTCTTGTAGTGACACCCCGGCACAGATCTTGTATATTAATACATTGTTCTTAGTTCACGAACTTTGCCATATCTTGTCCAAAAATTTGATGGATCACTTTTTTAGACGAGGCATTCAATTGCAATATCTCTAGCACGACCTTCAATACGCGGCTCCATCCTAACAAAATAACCCACAACCCTCTTTCTATAAGGAAAAAAAGTCATAGAAAATGATGCTCAAAAAATACATTGTTTGTAAATATCCATGAATTTTAACTATCAAAAATTTGATATATATAATGATCAAATTTAAATGTTCATACCCCTCGATAAGGACAAGTCATGAAATATAGATAGGATTTTTCTTGCAGTAATAGTTTGCATTTGCAAAGGTATGGCAGGTCGGCAATGCATCGACCTAAATATTGCATTAGAATTAGCACTTGGTTTAGACTTTGTGTTGTGAATATGAACTATATTTGTGTTGATAATAATGTTGTCAATAATCATACTAAAGTCATAGAAATACACATTACACAGATAATGCAGAACATCCTTTTTAAGATTCATAACGATTGTTGGAAATTTACCGAACATATCGAACATGTGTTCAAAACATGTGACTTAATTTCCCCAATAAGGAAATGCATTGACAATGGTCAGTTTGCCAATCTGCTCTTAAAAAATTTACCCAATTAAAAATTTTGCATAACTCACAACTTCAAAATCTGTTCTCATTCACTTCTCAAACATATAAGCTTTATAATTTTTATCAATTAGATATGTTTAGCAAATAAATCCACAATACTCTGGATTTAAATAAAGCTTTCAATACCTGATAGACGTAAGATGATATGTTAGGTGTTTGAGCAAAGTAGAGCCAAAGCAGAACTTGTATGGTTTGAATGATTCATTCTCTGAAATAGCTCAAGTTGATTCAACATTGAAATTCTTTTCTCTACTGTGTATACGAAGAACTCGATGGCCTCTTAACATAGATTCATGTCCATTCATAGGCACGGAAAAAGAGTTGATATTTCCCCCATTTCAACTTTGGTTTTCCAGTTCTTCAAATTTCTTTGTTGGAGGTTCAAAATGATGGACTGTGTTGGGGAGATATTTTCAAGGATTATGCCCTCAAATGTGTTTGATTCTTTTCTAACCGTATCTTCAGTTTTTGCCTCTGAATTTCTCCTTTGAAAGTGTAGTTTAGTAATTATCCTTTTTTTTTAATCCTTAACCAATACACCAAACAAGATTTTATAAACAAACCTACTTTAATAAACTCATAATCATTTAAACCAAACATATAATTTACTAAAACCTACTACAAAACCTACATATCAAACACTCAAATAACATATTTTTTGTCTTTATTGAACAGTGCAATCCCACAAATCTTATCAATATTATCAAGCTCATCACTCAAAACAAATGAATCCTAAGCAGCCAGACCTAATCATTGAAAATTCAATGTACAGAAAAACATTCAAGAGCCCTAGCTACCACATGCAAAAAAACTCCACGAGGTCAACTTGTTTTGATCAATTTGTTTTGATTTTCAGTTAATCTATTTAATTAATCCACTACCTATTCTAGATCTCTTACTCCTACTTGACTTGAAAAAAATTAATTTCAGATAATTATTTAATATACATAGATCAAAGTCGACCATGATCCATGTAGGTTACGTAATTTGTGACAAAGTACAAGCAAATCGTATGATCCATATACGTGATAATCGTATTAAACATGCATGAAACATAATTTTTAACATTGAAAATCCGAATTAAGTATTTCCATAAATGTGATAGTCTTGAATTATTTGATGAAAGAATTGACAATTCATGGGCACTTGATAGCTTCTCTCACATGCAATGGTCTCCCACAGTTTGTTCCCACAGTTTTACAAACTGTCACCTGGCCTGCAGGCCTTATCTATTCAACAATCATATTCCATTTCATCAATGTGTATATATATGTAAGCTATGTCACACTCCTCTAACACAAACTACCTTTTATTTCCTAAAAAAGAAACAAATAGAGAAAAGAGAATGGCAAATCTTAGAACAAAAGGCAAGAAAAAGAATGTTGGCATTCTAAACCTAAGAATAGTGGTAGAGAGGCTACAAAAGAGTCTTCTTTTAGGCAAGAAATATTCTTCTGATGACAAAGGCAAAGTGGAAGAAATTAGGGTTCCGAAGGACGTGAAAGAAGGGCATTTTGCGGTGGTGGCTGAGGACGAGATGGAGGTGAGGAAATTTATCGTTCCGTTAAGTTATCTTACACACCCATCATTTTTGACACTATTGGAACAATCTGCTGAAGAATATGGCTTTGATCATGACGGCGCCGTCATGGTTCCTTGCCGGCCGAAGGAACTTGAGCGGATGCTAGCGGAGCAATGGGTGGAGGAAACTTCGTCGTCTAGGGTTGGTAAGTGGGGTTCGTGTATCGAAACCACTGTAAAGAGCTACTAATATGTATTGTGTAAATAAAACACGAGACATTATTTGCAATAGAGGATATTTTTATTTTGCTTGCTTGAAGCACTATGTACTAATTTATTTTCTATTAAAAAAATATGAATTATTGAAATTCAGGATGATTCGATTTATTTACATATTATCTCTCGATCATATATACACACACACATATATATATATATATATATATATATATATATTTTATTTATTTATTTATAAGGCTGATGAAGTAATTCTTGGAAATGTACGTAACATTAGAAGCGAGTCAACGAACAAGATATAATTTTTGTGTCAAAGAGTAAACTATTTTCTTTAATTAATTATGGGTTTGGTATGGAGAGATATAATTGAGTTTCTTTATTTATTAATTAATGGCTTGATATGGGTTGACAGGGGTTGACATTATCCATTATCTATACATATGTACTATGCAAATTTTAAATATAAAACACTATTAGCGATAAAAGAACACGATTGAACTAATTAACTGAAAATGTTTTTTGTTTGCTTCTGAAGTTATGGCATCAAAATTTTGATCACCTAAAAATATGATATAAAAAAGATGAATAAAAAGATTTAAACATGTACACGAAATTAAAATATAAATCATATTGATTATTTTGGGGGGAAAATCGAAAATAAATTCGTATAGACTTAAGCTAATCATAGCAAACGTGGAATTTGTACATGTTGCCCCACCAAATTCCATTATGCTTGCTGACAAAGTCACAATTTTGTTATTATATAATATTAATTTTATTTAATTTTTATCATTTTCTACTGTCAATGACGACTCATCATATAGTTATATAGATCTGATTTGAGGGACATTATCGACATTTAGGTCCATGTCACGACTTTTCGACACGACATTTCCTAATTAATATCTAATCTTGATGGACAAACCACCGTACACTGACCAAGTGTACAATTTACAAATACTAATCATTTGTTTTTGAGTTTGTGATGATAATTATAACCAAATAACTTTGTCTTTTTTTGATATCAAGTCTCTTATTTTATTTTATCTTTAAATAATGATAATTAACTGCCTCAATTTTCTATAAGTCTTTCATAATTTTCTACTCAATCTGTACCGTATACATATCAGATTGTTTTTTTTTTTAATATCTTAAATATATAATTCACTTTCTAATATATTTCTATTCAATTTAATCTTTTCAACTTGGAAAGAATAAAAAATAAAACATTATATATTACATGATATACTCCCTCACACGAATTAGACACACTTACATTTTACACAAATTAGGAAACCTGCTTTGAAAAAAAAATTTAGTCTACAATATTATAACCTTATTTATACATATCTTTAATATGTTTATACTATATATTAAAGTAGGGAAGTTGGTCAAATTTATAAAAATACCACTTTTCCACCTAAAAGTGTCTTGTCATAAAAAAAATAAAAAATTAAAACTAAATGGTAAATCTTACTTGATAAACTATTTTAGAATTTAAACAAAAAAGAAATAAAAGATAAACCTTACTATAGAGCTATTCTATAATCTATATAAAGTTAAGAAATGATAGAGATACATTAATTTCTCAAATTTATGTAAAACCAAGAAATTGAGAACAAAAAAAAAAAACGATTTCCAGGAAAAGAAAGATGCACAGAGAATAAAGAAAAAACAAGATATACAGTGGATGAAGAAAAATGAACATGAAAAATAGTAATATAATGATTTCTCAAATTTGTATAAAACTAAAAAAATGAAAAAAATACAAGATTTGCTAAACATTTAGATGTAGAAAATTATTCCAGATCTTATTGTCTCATATCTTAATCTTAAAAGATTAATCCCATCAAATTGTCTTTGTACCCTAAACACAAATTGAACAAATAGTTTTCTGAGAAAGAAAATGAAGAAATGAAAAAAGAAAACTATATATGATAATTCAAGTATAAGTGTGGCATATACAAATAAAAAATATAAAACGAAAGATTAATAATTATGATTGAAGAAATTATTATTATATACAATATTATTAATTTGAAAAAAATATAAAATCAACAAATAAAATAAAAAATGTTTAAAAATAAAAGTAACAATAATGGTATTATTTTTAAATTAAAAGAGAAATGAAGAAAAAAACTATATATGATGATTCAAGTGTAAGACTGGAATATACAAATAACAAATATAAAATGAAAGATTAATTATTATGATTGAAAGAATTATTATTAAATATTTTAATATTGAGTTGAAAAAATATAAAATCAACAAATAAATAAAAATTGTTTAAAAATAAAATTAACAATAATGGGTATTGTTCTTTAATCAAATTAGTCCAAGTAAAAGGAAAAATTTATTAAAGTTATATGATAACTCGTGTTGTACAAGAGAAATATGAAAATTCATTTGTATATTGTACATGTTTATACTTAAAATAATAAAAGGTGTTATGAATAACCTATTAGTTTATGTAACTTCATTATACTATTACATATTGTAAATATTAACACGGTAAATAATAAACCGTATATCCCGTGTATGGACTAGGGGATATCCTCCAACTTTCGCTTTCTTTAAAAGATTCTGAACAGTTCCTGTGGGTTGAGCACCTTTATCATTTCCAAAAAAAAATTGATAAAGTGGGAGGATGCATTAAAGGAGAAACCAAGAATAACACATCAATTTATTGTTCAATCATCCTTTTAGAAATGAAGAAATCCTAATCATACATGTCTCAATATTTAATTACACTAATTTAGCTCTTAATTAAGATACAATTTCATTTCAAAACCCTCTAATTTCTTAAATAATAATAATAATAATTGAAAATTGCTTTAAGTAGATATATCAATATTATGTCATATATTTATTCATGAAATTCATGAATCAACTCTATTAATTAAAAAAATTGTATGTAACGATTTATTCTTCAAAAAAAGTAAATTTTGTTTACTTATTATTTTCTATTATTTAAAATAATTATGAAACTTCATTTTTGTTATTGTATAAATTTTTTCTTCAATTTATATTCATTTTATAATTATTAATAATTATTCAATTCAATTCTTTTACAAAATTAATATTTTTTGTATCTAAAAACTCGTGTATCACACGGGGTTTATACCAGTTGATACTAAATAAACAACCACCAACATTTCGATAGCTATGAATTCCAACAAATATTAATTAAAGATATTTTAATTTAGAAAAACGACTAATTTGGGACATATCAAAAAGGAATAGTGAATTATGTTTGTTGGATGGAAAGAGTAGGGTTGGGCAAAATATCAAAAATTTCAATATATCATACATACCGTGTCGAAAAATGTTGAAAATTTCGATACACTGAAATTTTCGGTACGGTATTGGTATGGTGATTTAGAATTTCGGTATATACCGAAATATACTAATATTAATAATATAAATATTATTATTATTATATATATATAATTCGATAAATTTTGGTATTTTCGGTATGGTATAACGGTAAATTTCGATATACCGAAAATTCGGTAATTCGGTATCAAACGGTATAAGCTATCAATATACCGGAAATTTGGTTCGATATCGAAAATTTCGGTATGATATACGATATGAAAAAGAAAATTCGATATACCGTATCGAACCAGCCCTAGGAAGGAGTATTAGACAATATAATACTTATTAAAGATAAGCATAGTAGGAAATTAATTACTTTAATTGATTTTTCCATTAACTTTCTGTTCAAATGATGGAAGGAGTATTTATATTCTACACTCAAATAAGATATTTATTTTCTCACTACCATAAAATATCAAAATCAAGATGAAAATTATCTTTCAATAAAAACATATCAGTCTTATGTATTTGAAACGAAATCCTTAATTACAAAATCTAATATAAAATTTAGAGTTTGAATTACAAACTAATTAGAGATAGATAATGTCAGACTAATGTTCGATCACTAACCAGGTATAATTAATATTTTAATGAATTTTTATGTTACCTTTTGTCATTAGTCTATCACAATTTATCACTAAATTTCATTTATAATCCGTAAATTTCTTGTAGAGGCTTTATATCAGCTGATTAAAGCGATGCGAAATGAAAACCTGAAATGTAATAACTTTGGTTTATCTCTGTTTTTCTTTTTCTTTTTTTAAGAATGTGGAAGTTCTCATGTGGTTGCTCCTCATATGGAATTATACACAAATCTTGCTTTTAGATCTTTTATTTTATATTAATGTTTCATTTCATTTGATATTTTAAATAAATACCAAATATCAAGTATAAAAATGATATTACTAATTTGCGTATGATATATGTTGACGTCGGAATTTGTAAGAGAATAATTCCTAGTCTAACACCCAAATGTAATGAAGATAAAGTGGAAAGTATGAAAAAAGACTGGCCCGGAGCCTACTCGGGCAATATTGCTCGGCTGATCCTGAACGGTTAAGTGACCGGGCAGGACCTTATAGCATTAACTTAGAGAAATCAGCTCTCTAGTGCTTCTTACAGAATCAGGATTCAGATCCCCTTTACAAGTTGAAATTACATCTATTTATAGCTGAAAAAATAGCCTAAGTGGGAGAGATCGTGGAGGTTGTGGAAGTTAAGCCCACTTTCTCCTTGATTTTCGCCTATTTACGTGGCATTTGGCGGTTTTCACCCACGATCTCTTGGTGGTTGGTTGCTACCTGGGCGGCTATACTGGCATTGGCCGGCCATTCTGGACGGTTATTGTCTGGGCAACCGTTGTATCATCCTGGCCGGTCAAGTAAATTGATGTCTTCTACTAAGCCGTCCAGGTGCACTATGCAGTGCAGCTCGGGTCGTATGCCCAGCAATAGCCCCTTAGGTCTTGGCAGAAAATTGCTTCTGTCGAGACCTAACCAATCCTTACAAGTCGAGCCGAGCAGGAATGAAAGATAGGCTGCAAGTTGTTGGTTTTTCTTGGTGTAAACAAGTGTCATCATCTGGTGAGGTGGAAGTCGAAAGGTCACCGTTTTATATCCGTTTGATTTTCCACGCGTCTGTATATGGTTGGCAGGAAGTTAAGAGTCATCACCTATATATAGTGTTCTTCTCACTCGACCTTTTATTGGCTTACACTTCCAAATATTTACTGTATATTCCGAGCAGAATCAACCGGTCAGGATATCCTGTGCTACGTCATCTTGCGAGAGCGGTCTTATTCGAAAGGTAATCTCTTTCTCTTTTTTGTGACTATGTCTCAAATTCCTAAAGAGATCCCATCTGGATGGTCACAAGGCCACCGGGCCGGATGGGCCGAGGTGCTTTTCGAGGATTCAGAGGCTATGAAGTGGCCTTCCGTTGTTTCCCAGTCTGAGCTGGATAGAATGCAGTCCCATTTTAACATACCTTTGGGAGTTTCCTTCGTCGCCCCCCGTCCTGAGGAGCGAATGCATAAGCCGCGGAAAAATTGCGTTGCTATCAACCTTCAAGCATTGGAGGGAGGTCTGCGGTTTTCCATGGCGCCATGTTTATCTCGCTACCTTTGGCAATGAGGGATAGCGCCCGGACAGCTTCGGCCAAATAGCTGGTCCTCCCTCTTGGGTTTGTTAGTGCTCTTTCACAGTTATAACCTCAGAGAGCCCAGCTTTGAAGAGCTGTCCTGGCTGTTCAAGCTTGAGCTTATACCTGGAGTGAAAAGTCATTTTTACTACCTCGCCCCTCGAATACATCGGCCCCAATTAGTTTGCGATCTTCCTTTGCCAATTAGAGATTGGAAAAGTGAATGGTTTTGGGTCGATGGGGATTGGATGAGTCCGGGGGACGTTTAGCCATTCATTTGCTGTTAGGGCGTCTTGCCCGGTTAGCTTTGGTCCGCTGAAGACATGCATTTGTGATTTTCTTGGCTAGGCCTTCTAATGTGTTTAATATTCTTTTATTTTATAGAGGGGTTGCTTGAGAGTCTTGAGAGCGGCGACGACTTCTCTCGCAAAATCCGTTTCTTGCGGGACAGCATTAGCTCGGAGTAGCGAACATTCAGGGAGCTGATTATTGAAGATCGGCTTATTCGGGCTGGCCTTTTCTTCCATTTTGTGCGTGCTACTATAGATTGTCAAGGTAGGTTTTGCTGTTGAATCAAGGTTGTGCTTGGCTTTTCCTAATTGATTACTCTTCGTACAACTGTCCTTCCTCTAGACAGTCTTTGTCCCTAGATGAATCCAACCGAGCACATTAAGATCAAGACTAAGCGGAAGTAGAAAAAGCCGATTGAGAAAAGGCATAGCCCTGCGCGCCCGGTAGATGAGACTCCCGTCCCGAGTCAAGGACTGGTCGAGCCGCCCGTAAAGAGATCACGCCCAACTTCTAGCGAGCGACCAGCTGATAGCCCCGATGCGACTTCTTCGGCTCATCCTGGAGTGTGGTCCTCCGAATCACTTCTGGCCGGCTCGGTTAGCATTTGTGGTTGGGACCCCAACCTGATTGAGAGTTTCAAGGAATTTCTTGGGCATCGGCCTCCTTTTCTGGTGAGCTACTTTCGCACTCGAACACCCAGCATTGATTTATTGAAGAACCTTTCCCCTGGAATCAGGCCGGCTATGGAGACTCCAGTGAAAGCCTGGACAAGAGAGTTGGAGGAGTATGCCAAAAAGATGTCGGCGGCTGACCTGGGGGCTTGTTCGGCAATTCTGAATGCTCAAGCGTCTGTCTTTACCTGGCGGGCTCATCGCGAGTATCTTGATCAGCAGGACAAATACGTAGCAAGTAGGGCCAAGCTTGGCGAGAGGAAGGCTGAGCTAGCTGTTGCTTCTGGTAAGATAAAGGATCTCAAGGCTAAACTAGCGGCCGCCCAGGAGTCATTGGCCCATGCCGTTGGGGCTGCCGAGCTGGATCACCAGCATTTGGTTGAGGCAGGCATTGAAAAGGCTCAACTCAAGGGTAGGCTCGAAGCAGTTCAGGCCGAGCTGAGGTCTGTACGTGACGAGCTAAAACTTGCTAGAGCTGGTCGGTTGGACGAGGCCGCCGTCTCACGGAAGTATAAGGACTCTGATGAATGTAAGTATGAGGGAATTTTGGTCTACCTCTTTGCTTTCATCGATAATATTGAGGTGGCTAGTAAGTCAAAGATGGATGATCGTCCCTTTAGTATGACCTTAGCCGATTTTTTGTGCAAAAATCTTCTTCCTCAATACTATTTGGACCTGATGAATGATTTGCCCGGCTATCTCCCTCCGGGCTCTGAACATCTTTTGCAACCAGCTCCTTCTATCCGATTTATGTCAAATCCTGACTTGAGGGCTTCCGGGTTCGAGCAGGTCGGGAAAGCTGGTACAACCGGAGCGGAGGATGATGTAATCGTACTTCCGGATGATTAGTTAACTAATTATAGACCACCCTTCTTTTTTGTTTGGTTGTTCAGCCTTTTGTAAACAGGTTCTGGCCTGCCAACCAGTTTGTGTACTTATGATTTTGGATGGAGTGTATTTCACGTGTATCGCCATATTCGTTTGAACATAGTTTTTGTCTTGATTGGCATAACATTCTGACCGATCCCATATCTGGGAGATTAAATATGGTAGGGCTTCGAATAGCCCCTAGGTTCCAAGTGTGGAGATTTGGTAGCATAGAAGTTGATGCGTTGTCATTTGTCAGCCTTCGGGTCTACCACATGTTGTCTATAGTAAGCTAGGATCCTAGAGGTCACGATTTCTTTATAAATAGCAATGACTTATTCACTTTCATCTTCGCGCGTTTGCTATGATATCCCTTAATCAACCGTGATCTTCCAGCCTTAGCCGTATAAGAAGTACCTCCCAGGATTACCCGTCCTAAATTAACCGTCCTATTTATGACGAATTCCGGCATGGGAACTTCCGGATTCAAGCAAGTCGAGGAGTCCGGTGTAGCTAGGTTTGAAGACGGTATGATCGTGCTCGAAGATGATCGATGTTACGATCTTGGCCAGCAAGAGTTCCGAGCAGTTCTCTTAAGCTTGAGTACTTGGGAACATATTCGGCGACCATCTTTTGTCTTTAATATGCTCTAGGTGACATGTCAATATTGAGAGAGAGGTCTGGACGGGTTGGGGGACCTGATAAGTCTTCCAACAGCATGTCAATATTGAGAGAGAGGCCTGGACGGGTTGGAGGACTTGATAAGCCGTCCAACATTGTAGATTATTGTCGACCTATTCGTTTGAGTCTTTTTTGTTTAGGGTTTAGTGATCGTTTGTCAAGAGGTTCTGGCCTCCAAACCAGCTATCTTTAATGATATTTTTGATTTCAAATCTAATTGTGTCCATGTCGCATTTTCATTATATAATTGCTAACATGTAACTTTAAACCTGGTTTCATCTTGGACGGATTTGTTCTCAGACGATTGACCATCTTTAAATGCCAGGTACTTTGTCTTGGCCGGCCCATCTGTTGGTGTCACGTTCTGGCCTGCTTTATATTGAGGAAATGTGGGAGATCTGACATGATAGAACCCTAGGTTTCTTTTAGGCCTGACACGTGTCTCAATCTGATGTTCTGGGAGACGAAACGTCATCCGTCGTTGACCATCCGATTCGCCACGCGTCACCTCTGGTCGGATAGGAGTCGAAAGATCGCGCCTCGACTATAAATAGGAGCAACTTTCATTCATTTTGACCTTTATGAGTTTACGAGCCTTAGAGAATTCACTGATATTTCCTGACCAGATTTAACCGTCCAACATCACTCGTCCAGGATAACCCGCTCTCGTTAAACTGTCCAGCTTGATTTTTAGGTAATTTTATTTACTCATCATGTCTTCTACTTCATCTTCTGGGATTGGGTCCGGGTATGGAGGATACCCTTTCGAGGAATTGAGCATAGAAGTTAGCTCTTCTTCGGAGGAGATTAGGAGTTCAGGTCCTCCAGCGGTCGAGGTGGCAGGGCCATCGGGCCGACTAGCCCCTTACGTTCCAATAGGGATGCCTAGGCCGCCTAGACAATATAGCCGGTGTAGTATCCGTAAAAAAAAAAAAAATTATTTACATAACAAATCTAAATCCTAGTTTTAACTAATCCTAATTAATGTATATTAATTAAATTAAAGGATAAATTAAGGGATAGCAAGACACCTCCTGCTTATTGCTAATACACTTGGCAGTTTTCTCCTAATTGAAGTACACATGTAAGTTGGTAAAATAAGGAAATTTAAATAATGAAAACAAAGTGTAAGAAAAGGATAGGAAATACAATTTCATCTCCAACACTCTCTTCTCCAAAGCCGTAGTCACCGCCACTCCCAATCATCCATTAGCGAGCCTCGTCTCCGGTAAATCTTCCATTCATGGTGGAATTCTTGTCAAGCCCATCGTAGATTAGGGTTCGATTTTATTTAGAAACAGCAGCCCGCTTCTTTTCTTTTCCTCTCTCGGTCTCTCTCTCTCTCGTCACTGTTCTGCTGCCGCTGCTATGCCATCGGGTTCTGCCGCTGTGCTGTGCCGGCGCTTGGTCACGCCGACGGTGTGTATGTGGGTATGGTGGCCGGCGCTTGTAGCGTCGGCGAGAAATTGACTAAGAACCGCCGCAATGCTGAAATTATATATATGTATATGCTTGAGTGTTGTTGCTGATATGTATTCTGATTGGTTGGGTTTTGGGGGCGAATTGGAGAAGAAGCCGGCGCCGATTGCGCCGGCGGGCTGAGGAAGGAGAGCCGCCGCTTGCAGCGGCGGCAAAGCTGGAAAAGTGTAGTATATATATATATATTTGGATGCTTATATATGTGGGTGTTTTGGGTTTGGTGTGTTCCGGGTGTGGTTTGGTGTTGGTGGTGGCGTAGCCGGCGATGGGAAGTCGCCGGAAGTGGAGGCGGCGGGCGGCAGTGGGCGCGGCGGTGAAGGGGAGGCAGGGGAGGGGCTGTTTTGATTTTGGGGGTGCAATGGGAAATTTAATTAGATTAGGGACTTAGTTGCAAATCCCTGAGTTTAGGTGAAATAACAGTGTAGTCCCTGGGTTGTTAGGTATTTATTTATTAGTCCTTGAACTTATAAAAACTTTTAGATTAGGCCCTGAATTTGAGAGCATTAACTGTTTGACCCTAGAATTTAATAATTTCTGTAATTTAAGTCTTAAACGTTATAAAATAATATACGACAAGACAAATGGACCCTTTAAGCGAGAAAACCCTAATTTTAGGGGCGAAATCCACAAACCCTGATTTCCGGTAAACCCTAAATTGGGAACCTCCGTTTATCGATTTTCTCCAGGATTTATTCCTTTATAGATTTTTTTTAGTTTTAAGCTATTTAAATTAGATAATAAGCCCGTTATTACTCTCTGTAGGAAATACACGTGCGGGGCCGAACTAGGAACATGATCAAAAGCTTTTGAGCAGGATTCGGTGATAAGTCCAAGGTGGGGGTAAAATCTCATTTATGTTTTAAATTATACATTTTTACGAAAAACTACGTGGCTATGTGATTTAAATTCTGATGATATGTGACCTCGTTTTAAAACAGAATGTCTTTACTACATGAGTTTTATTCGAGCAAATTATACGACTTTAGAAGTTATTTGCTTTCAAAGAGACTCACTTGAGACAAGAGACAAGGTTCGAATTTATTAAATGACTTGGAGAACTATTGATTCAAACGAGACAAAAGAGATTGACTTTTTCTATACTTACGTGTTATGTGAGTTATGTGGCCAACGTGAACGTGCTCAATGTGCATTATGTGCTTATGTGGAACCACTATGTGATATTTAACTGCGCATGCGCCTTCACGCCAAGTAGGGTATTCCTTGTCGGAAACCCATCAGAGCGGGGTATTCTTCGGAAACCCAACACAAGGGGGTGTAATAACCCAAATCGGGTCGGCTTGGGGCCCTAATAGGTATTCTTCGGAAACCTATCTAGAGTTCATTGGGACTACTTGGGAGTCCACAACGTGTTTAATGTTTTTATTTGCAAAGAAAATATAATGTGTCCCCTTATCTGTACAAATGGACCCCACTAAGTGTCCTTTTGGCACTTACCCCTATTATTAAAATTTTTTCAGTCTAAAGAATTTAGGACGTGGCGCGGGAGCGACGGATGCTGGTAGCCAATGATTAAAAGCTGAAGGAAATTTTAAATTCAAAAATGTATGTTTTATAGTAATTTTTTCTGGAATTTATTTATCTTTAATTTCTTAAATGAGTGAATTTTATTTGTAAGTAACGCTTCGATCAAAGATTACCATTTTAAGGAAACGGGGCGTTACAGGTGGTATCAGAGCAGGTCTATGATTCTGTAGACTTGCTAAAATATTTTGTTTTTTCGAAAAAAAAAAAATCTCTTGTTATATTATGAATTCAATAAGAATTAAAAATATATCTGTTCTTTGGAAAGAAAAATTCTTATTAGCTACCGGCATCTACATCTAACCAACTGCTCCGCTTTCGCTAAGGTAAGCTATGTTCAGATGTTTAACTGGTTTATGACCTTGAATTTATGAGGAAAAGAAGGTCGTATAGGCATTTTCTTATGATTGCTTTAATGCATGGTTTATGATTATGTGGTTGTGGGATATCACTGTTATCGACACACTGCTTGCTGGACGCCGCCGCTGAGCCGCTGGCGGCCGCAGCATGAGCTTGTGTGCGTAAATGGCCGCGACAGGAGTTGGTACAGTGTTATGTGATGTGTTATGTGAAGTTAAGCTATGATATATGTGATATAATTTTATGATGGTAAATGATGATAGAAAAATCTATTGAGGTATTTACATGATTTATAGAATCATGTTATAAGTTGAGTGAAATGATTCTCAAGGATAACAACTAGAATAACATAGATGCTTAGAATGGACTTCACATGCCTTGAACTTCAGGGATAGAACTACGTTGAAATTTCATGATAGGTTCTTTAGGCTTACGTTCATGATGATAAAACGTTTTGGCCTTACGACCAATTAATCGCGGAAGATGACCCTGGAAGAAAATTGACGATCACGAATGTTCCAAAATTTATTGTTAAATGTTGAAGCCTGGTAACTTTCTTTTCTTCACCGGGAAATATTCATAAGAATAGGAAGCCGGTTTCATCCTCTTTGCTTGGAGAAAGACTAGCGCTACCACATCATAGTGATTCAACCACGGCAGATATTTACTTAACTGCGGTTATACCAAGAACTCCTATACGAAAAAGTTTCAGTGGTAAAAGACGAATTAGAGAAAATAAGAGTATACTGGAGGCACTTCCTCGACCAATAGCTCAGCTCGCTTTCTTCATTTTTCGAATGTGAGATGAAGTCAGGAAACAAAAAAAAAAACGCGCTTTCTCTTTCTACTCTACGAGGAGCATTTCGAACGTAGATGATATCATCACGACTTCTCTTTCCATACCGTTAGGAATGCTTAACGCCATTTCGCCAACTGACGTTACCTGCGCATAAACTAAAACCATTCTACGTGCAACCTTCGCCGAAGATGAAGAAAATCAAGTCAAGGAAAGGAATTTAAATTTATTGCTTAAAGATCGGCTCCTGAACTAAAACTCTCTTTCTTCTTCCGCCAAAATCAGACTGGAGAAATGATTAACAGAATGACAGCGATTCATATAAATAATAGATTCTAAATAATTAAGATTTAAATCAAATCAAAAACATGCTATTCTTAATTTTCCTCTATCAAACAGTTTCGACTTTTTAATCCGCCAACCTTCAATGGAAGATGAGGACTTGCGGATACGGAACAATGGTTGATGGCCCCAGATAAACTTTCTACTCACCTAATTCGTACCAACAAGCAGAAAATTTCATGCATTATTTTCAATTCATCGTGGAGGCGAGTTTCTTACGGAACTTATATGATAGAATTTTTACCTAAAAAGAAGAACTGTAATGACGTGGACGGACATTAGAAGAAGTGAACATGCAGAATTAACCGCCGAAAAAAAATTTACTGTGGTAAGAAGGAAACGAAATTTCTACATCTCTATCAAGGGTTGCTGACGATTAGAGAATATTAAAGAAAGTTTAAATTAACTAAGTAGGTATGTGACATATTTAGTCAGCACCGATACAAGAAAATGCTAGACGCTTTAGTAGGAGCCTACATTTGAATAATTGCGCTGTTTTGGCTGGACATAAAGGAATGACGTACACCGAGATCATCGAGAGAGCTCAAGAAGTCGCCCCGCATATGTGTTTGGACTACGTAATTCCCGAAAAGCTTGCTAAGACGCTTGAAAAAAAAAAAGACGATCGAAATCAAGAACAAGCTGCACCTTTCAACCAAATAAAACGACTGATAATGAGTGGCACTCTAAACGTCTCTATTCTTAGAATAAGAGTCGCATGTTCCAGATACGAAAGAATTCACATCGAACAGTACCGCCGGAGGACTGGACATTGTCATCAATGCTAGGAACCTAATCATAATTCGAACGCTAGTCTTAAAAATAGGATCGTTAGACCAGATTTCAAACCAAGACACGAAGCAGGAAAAACTCGGGTTTTGCTCTCATACGAAGTGAGACCGCTGAAGAGCCAGAGACCACGACAGACGGCCAAAATGTTTAAGAAGGAAGAATGTGAGACATTTCCGATAAAATATTGTAAATTCTGAAAAAAAAAAAAACAACGAACCTTATAAAAAAAATATCGATAATAAGAGAATACGTGGATATTTTCCTAGAAGATTTGCCTGGGCCATCCTCTGATCGACAGCTGAGTTGGACATAGGTTTGGTGTCGGGTCGACATCAGTATCAAAAGCGCCATATCAAATGACGTCAAAGAAGATAGAAAATTGAAGAGGCGATTACAAGAGCTTTTAAAAAATAAAAAAAAAAACTTTATACGTCCCATCGTATTTTCTTGGGAAGCTCTGGTGTTGTTCGCAGAGAAAAGATAATGGAACATTTTGAATGTGTGCTGGCTATCGCGAGCTAGACAAAAGGACTATCAAGAATAAATACCCGATACCTTGAATAGAAAATTTATGTCAACTAATTAATAGGCGCAAACATGTTCTCGAGAATAGATTTGAGATCGGGATATTGGCAAGTGAAGGTCAAGAAGAAAATATAACAAAGACAAGCTTCAGAACGAGAGACGACCATTTCGAATTCGTAGCGATACCTTTTGGATTTAGTAACGCGCCAACAATTTTATGAATATGATGAATCGAGTCTTCCATCCATACCTCGATCGTTTCGTTGTAGTTTCTAACGATGACATTTTAGTGTACTCGCACGATAAACTCCAACAGGAAGGACAATAGAGAATTTCGTTGGAAACTTTGAGAAATGAAAAGTTATATGCAAAATTCAAGAAGCATGAGTTTTGGTTAGATAAAAATTACGTTCATTAGGCATATCGTCGCTTCAAAAGGAATTAAGGTAGATCCGGCTAAAGTGGAAGTTTTTGGTAATTCAAAAACGCTAACTAACATAAACGAGGTACGAAGATATATAAAAAAATATATATATATATAAATAAATCATCAGGCGCAGCGGAAGCGTAGTGGAGAAATATGAAGAGGAGCATTGGATTTTTCATCAAGATATGTCTTGTTTGCCAGTAAATTAAAAGTAGAATAACAGCGATTAGCAGGGATGCTGACGCTACTGGAAATAACCGAGTGGAAGTGGGAGCACATTATCATGAAATTTATCGTCGGATTGCCTAAAATAAATCGAGAAAACCAGGCTGTGTGAGTTATAATGGACATACTAACCAAGTCTGCTCACTTTCTACCTATTAAAACGACATTCGATTTGGATAGATTGGCCCGAATTTATATAAAGGAAATTGTCAGGCCCTATGGAATACCAATCTCTATTATATCTGATAGGGACCCCCGTTTTACCTCCAGGTTTTGGCAATGCTTGCAGAAGAGTTAGGCACCAAACTAAATTTCAGTACTGATTTGCATCCCCAAATTGATGGCCAAACAGAACGAACGATATAAATTTTAAAAGACACGTTGAGAGTTAGTGCCTTGGATCTGCATGAAAGCTGAGAAGACCATATATATTTGGTGGAGTTCGCTTATAATAATAGCTATTCAAGGCGCTATACAGAAGAAAGAGTCGATCACCTCTATACTGAGATGAAGTGAGCGAAAAACGAGATTTTGGAACTTGAGTTAGTCGAACGAGCAGTAGACGTGCAACGAAAAAAAAAAATTCGAGAAAGAATCAAAGCAGCTCAGGATCGATAGAAATCCTATGCAGATAAAAGAAGAAGAGAGCTAAAATTTGAAGAAGGTAATAAGGTTTTTCCTGAAAGTGTCACCTACTAAGGGTGTTTACCGTTTTGGAAAGATGAGTAAACTGAAACCCAGGTACATTGGACCTTATGAAATTTTGGAACGGGTCGGTAAAGTAGCGTATCGATTAGCGCTACCACCTGTTTTCGCAGGCATTCACAACGTATTCCATGTATTCATGCTGCGAAAGTACGTGTTTGACCCAAGTCACGTGATCCACCAAGAAGATATTGGACTTGACAAAGATCTATCTTATGAAGAATTTCCTGTTGCGATTATCGATAGAAAAGTCCATAAGTTAAGGAATCGAGACGTAAACTTAGTAAAGGTCCAATGGAGTCAGCACAGCGTAAAGGAAGCGACCTGGGAAAAGGAAGAAGGAATTCTTGCAAGATATCCGAGTTTATCAACTTTAGGTACGCTTTTAAAATTTCGAGGACGAAATTTCTTTGGAGGATGGAAGGATGTAGTATCCGTAAAAAAAAAAAATTATTTACATAACAAATCTAAATCCTAGTTTTAACTAATCCTAATTAATGTATATTAATTAAATTAAAGGATAAATTAAGGGATAGCAAGACACCTCCTGCTTATTGCTAATACACTTGGCAGTTTTCTCCTAATTGAAGTACACATGTAAGTTGGTAAAATAAGGAAATTTAAATAATGAAAACAAAGTGTAAGAAAAGGATAGGAAATACAATTTCATCTCCAACACTCTCTTCTCCAAAGCCGTAGTCACCGACACTCCCAATCATCCATTAGCGAGCCTCGTCTCCGGTAAATCTTCCATTCATGGTGGAATTCTTGTCAAGCCCATCGTAGATTAGGGTTCAATTTTATTTAGAAACAGCAGCCCGCTTCTTTTCTTTTCCTCTCTCGGTCTCTCTCCCTCTCGTCACTGTTCTGCTGCCGCTGCTATGCCGTCGGGTTCTGCCGCTGTGCTGTGCCGGCGCTTGGTCGCGCCGACGGTGTGTATGTGGGTATGGTGGCCGGCGCTTGTAGTGTCGGCGAGAAATTGACTAAGAACCGCCGCAATGCTGAAATTATATATATGTATATGCTTGAGTGTTGTTGCTGATATGTATTCTGATTGGTTGGGTTTTGGGGGCGAATTGGAGAAGAAGCCGGCGCCGATTGCGCCGGCGGGCTGAGGAAGGAGAGCCGCCGCTTGCAGCGGCGGCAAAGCTGGAAAAGTGTAGTATATATATATATATTTGGATGCTTATATATGTGGGTGTTTTGGGTTTGGTGTGTTCCGGGTGTGGTTTGGTGTTGGTGGTGGCGTAGCCGGCGATGGGAAGTCGCCGGAAGTGGAGGCGGCGGGCGGCAGTGGGCGCGGCGGTGAAGGGGAGGCAGGGGAGGGGCTGTTTTGATTTTGGGGGTGCAATGGGAAATTTAATTAGATTAGGGACTTAGTTGCAAATCCCTGAGTTTAGGTGAAATAACAGTGTAGTCCCTGGGTTGTTAGGTATTTATTTATTAGTCCTTGAACTTATAAAAACTTTTAGATTAGGCCCTGAATTTGAGAGCATTAACTGTTTGACCCTAGAATTTAATAATTTCTGTAATTTAAGTCTTAAACGTTATAAAATAATATACGACAAGACAAATGGACCCTTTAAGCGAGAAAACCCTAATTTTAGGGGCGAAATCCACAAACCCTGATTTCCGGTAAACCCTAAATTGGGAACCTCCGTTTATCGATTTTCTCCAGGATTTATTCCTTTATAGATTTTTTTTAGTTTTAAGCTATTTAAATTAGATAATAAGCCCGTTATTACTCTCTGTAGGAAATACACGTGCGGGGCCGAACTAGGAACATGATCAAAAGCTTTTGAGCAGGATTCGGTGATAAGTCCAAGGTGGGGGTAAAATCTCATTTATGTTTTAAATTGTACATTTTTACGAAAAACTACGTGGCTATGTGATTTAAATTCTGATGATATGTGACCTCGTTTTAAAACAGAATGTCTTTACTACATGAGTTTTATTCGAGCAAATTATACGACTTTAGAAGTTATTTGCTTTCAAAGAGACTCACTTGAGACAAGAGACAAGGTTCGAATTTATTAAATGACTTGGAGAACTATTGATTCAAACGAGACAAAAGAGATTGACTTTTTCTATACTTACGTGTTATGTGAGTTATGTGGCCAACGTGAACGTGCTCAATGTGCATTATGTGCTTATGTGGAACCACTATGTGATATTTAACTGCGCATGCGCCTTCACGCCAAGTAGGGTATTCCTTGTCGGAAACCCATCAGAGCGGGGTATTCTTCGGAAACCCAACACAAGGGGGTGTAATAACCCAAATCGGGTCGGCTTGGGGCCCTAATAGGTATTCTTCGGAAACCTATCTAGAGTTCATTGGGACTACTTGGGAGTCCACAACGTGTTTAATGTTTTTATTTGCAAAGAAAATATAATGTGTCCCCTTATCTGTACAAATGGACCCCACTAAGTGTCCTTTTGGCACTTACCCCTATTATTAAAATTTTTTCAGTCTAAAGAATTTAGGACGTGGCGCGGGAGCGACGGATGCTGGTAGCCAATGATTAAAAGCTGAAGGAAATTTTAAATTCAAAAATGTATGTTTTATAGTAATTTTTTCTGGAATTTATTTATCTTTAATTTCTTAAATGAGTGAATTTTATTTGTAAGTAACGCTTCGATCAAAGATTACCATTTTAAGGAAACGGGGCGTTACAGGTGGTATCAGAGCAGGTCTATGATTCTGTAGACTTGCTAAAATATTTTGTTTTTTCGAAAAAAAAAAAATCTCTTGTTATATTATGAATTCAATAAGAATTAAAAATATATCTGTTCTTTGGAAAGAAAAATTCTTATTAGCTACCGGCATCTACATCTAACCAACTGCTCCGCTTTCGCTAAGGTAAGCTATGTTCAGATGTTTAACTGGTTTATGACCTTGAATTTATGAGGAAAAGAAGGTCGTATAGGCATTTTCTTATGATTGCTTTAATGCATGGTTTATGATTATGTGGTTGTGGGATATCACTGTTATCGACACACTGCTTGCTGGACGCCGCCGCTGAGCCGCTGGCGGCCGCAGCATGAGCTTGTGTGCGTAAATGGCCGCGACAGGAGTTGGTACAGTGTTATGTGATGTGTTATGTGAAGTTAAGCTATGATATATGTGATATAATTTTATGATGGTAAATGATGATAGAAAAATCTATTGAGGTATTTACATGATTTATAGAATCATGTTATAAGTTGAGTGAAATGATTCTCAAGGATAACAACTAGAATAACATAGATGCTTAGAATGGACTTCACATGCCTTGAACTTCAGGGATAGAACTACGTTGAAATTTCATGATAGGTTCTTTAGGCTTACGTTCATGATGATAAAACGTTTTGGCCTTACGACCAATTAATCGCGGAAGATGACCCTGGAAGAAAATTGACGATCACGAATGTTCCAAAATTTATTGTTAAATGTTGAAGCCTGGTAACTTTCTTTTCTTCACCGGGAAATATTCATAAGAATAGGAAGCCGGTTTCATCCTCTTTGCTTGGAGAAAGACTAGCGCTACCACATCATAGTGATTCAACCACGGCAGATATTTACTTAACTGCGGTTATACCAAGAACTCCTATACGAAAAAGTTTCAGTGGTAAAAGACGAATTAGAGAAAATAAGAGTATACTGGAGGCACTTCCTCGACCAATAGCTCAGCTCGCTTTCTTCATTTTTCGAATGTGAGATGAAGTCAGGAAACAAAAAAAAAAACGCGCTTTCTCTTTCTACTCTACGAGGAGCATTTCGAACGTAGATGATATCATCACGACTTCTCTTTCCATACCGTTAGGAATGCTTAACGCCATTTCGCCAACTGACGTTACCTGCGCATAAACTAAAACCATTCTACGTGCAACCTTCGCCGAAGATGAAGAAAATCAAGTCAAGGAAAGGAATTTAAATTTATTGCTTAAAGATCGGCTCCTGAACTAAAACTCTCTTTCTTCTTCCGCCAAAATCAGACTGGAGAAATGATTAACAGAATGACAGCGATTCATATAAATAATAGATTCTAAATAATTAAGATTTAAATCAAATCAAAAACATGCTATTCTTAATTTTCCTCTATCAAACAGTTTCGACTTTTTAATCCGCCAACCTTCAATGGAAGATGAGGACTTGCGGATACGGAACAATGGTTGATGGCCCCAGATAAACTTTCTACTCACCTAATTCGTACCAACAAGCAGAAAATTTCATGCATTATTTTCAATTCATCGTGGAGGCGAGTTTCTTACGGAACTTATATGATAGAATTTTTACCTAAAAAGAAGAACTGTAATGACGTGGACGGACATTAGAAGAAGTGAACATGCAGAATTAACCGCCGAAAAAAAATTTACTGTGGTAAGAAGGAAACGAAATTTCTACATCTCTATCAAGGGTTGCTGACGATTAGAGAATATTAAAGAAAGTTTAAATTAACTAAGTAGGTATGTGACATATTTAGTCAGCACCGATACAAGAAAATGCTAGACGCTTTAGTAGGAGCCTACATTTGAATAATTACGCTGTTTTGGCTGGACATAAAGGAATGACGTACACCGAGATCATCGAGAGAGCTCAAGAAGTCGCCCCGCATATGTGTTTGGACTACGTAATTCCCGAAAAGCTTGCTAAGACGCTTGAAAAAAAAAAAGACGATCGAAATCAAGAACAAGCTGCACCTTTCAACCAAATAAAACGACTGATAATGAGTGGCACTCTAAACGTCTCTATTCTTAGAATAAGAGTCGCATGTTCCAGATACGAAAGAATTCACATCGAACAGTACCGCCGGAGGACTGGACATTGTCATCAATGCTAGGAACCTAATCATAATTCGAACGCTAGTCTTAAAAATAGGATCGTTAGACCAGATTTCAAACCAAGACACGAAGCAGGAAAAACTCGGGTTTTGCTCTCATACGAAGTGAGACCGCTGAAGAGCCAGAGACCACGACAGACGGCCAAAATGTTTAAGAAGGAAGAATGTGAGACATTTCCGATAAAATATTGTAAATTCTGAAAAAAAAAAAAACAACGAACCTTATAAAAAAAATATCGATAATAAGAGAATACGTGGATATTTTCCTAGAAGATTTGCCTGGGCCATCCTCTGATCGACAGCTGAGTTGGACATAGGTTTGGTGTCGGGTCGACATCAGTATCAAAAGCGCCATATCAAATGACGTCAAAGAAGATAGAAAATTGAAGAGGCGATTACAAGAGCTTTTAAAAAATAAAAAAAAAACTTTATACGTCCCATCGTATTTTCTTGGGAAGCTCTGGTGTTGTTCGCAGAGAAAAGATAATGGAACATTTTGAATGTGTGCTGGCTATCGCGAGCTAGACAAAAGGACTATCAAGAATAAATACCCGATACCTTGAATAGAAAATTTATGTCAACTAATTAATAGGCGCAAACATGTTCTCGAGAATAGATTTGAGATCGGGATATTGGCAAGTGAAGGTCAAGAAGAAAATATAACAAAGACAAGCTTCAGAACGAGAGACGACCATTTCGAATTCGTAGCGATACCTTTTGGATTTAGTAACGCGCCAACAATTTTATGAATATGATGAATCGAGTCTTCCATCCATACCTCGATCGTTTCGTTGTAGTTTCTAACGATGACATTTTAGTGTACTCGCACGATAAACTCCAACAGGAAGGACAATAGAGAATTTCGTTGGAAACTTTGAGAAATGAAAAGTTATATGCAAAATTCAAGAAGCATGAGTTTTGGTTAGATAAAAATTACGTTCATTAGGCATATCGTCGCTTCAAAAGGAATTAAGGTAGATCCGGCTAAAGTGGAAGTTTTTGGTAATTCAAAAACGCTAACTAACATAAACGAGGTACGAAGATATATAAAAAAATATATATATATATATAAATAAATCATCAGGCGCAGCGGAAGCGTAGTGGAGAAATATGAAGAGGAGCATTGGATTTTTCATCAAGATATGTCTTGTTTGCCAGTAAATTAAAAGTAGAATAACAGCGATTAGCAGGGATGCTGACGCTACTGGAAATAACCGAGTGGAAGTGGGAGCACATTATCATGAAATTTATCGTCGGATTGCCTAAAATAAATCGAGAAAACCAGGCTGTGTGAGTTATAATGGACATACTAACCAAGTCTGCTCACTTTCTACCTATTAAAACGACATTCGATTTGGATAGATTGGCCCGAATTTATATAAAGGAAATTGTCAGGCCCTATGGAATACCAATCTCTATTATATCTGATAGGGACCCCCGTTTTACCTCCAGGTTTTGGCAATGCTTGCAGAAGAGTTAGGCACCAAACTAAATTTCAGTACTGATTTGCATCCCCAAATTGATGGCCAAACAGAACGAACGATATAAATTTTAAAAGACACGTTGAGAGTTAGTGCCTTGGATCTGCATGAAAGCTGAGAAGACCATATATATTTGGTGGAGTTCGCTTATAATAATAGCTATTCAAGGCGCTATACAGAAGAAAGAGTCGATCACCTCTATACTGAGATGAAGTGAGCGAAAAACGAGATTTTGGAACTTGAGTTAGTCGAACGAGCAGTAGACGTGCAACGAAAAAAAAAATTCGAGAAAGAATCAAAGCAGCTCAGGATCGATAGAAATCCTATGCAGATAAAAGAAGAAGAGAGCTAAAATTTGAAGAAGGTAATAAGGTTTTTCCTGAAAGTGTCACCTACTAAGGGTGTTTACCGTTTTGGAAAGATGAGTAAACTGAAACCCAGGTACATTGGACCTTATGAAATTTTGGAACGGGTCGGTAAAGTAGCGTATCGATTAGCGCTACCACCTGTTTTCGCAGGCATTCACAACGTATTCCATGTATTCATGCTGCGAAAGTACGTGTTTGACCCAAGTCACGTGATCCACCAAGAAGATATTGGACTTGACAAAGATCTATCTTATGAAGAATTTCCTGTTGCGATTATCGATAGAAAAGTCCATAAGTTAAGGAATCGAGACGTAAACTTAGTAAAGGTCCAATGGAGTCAGCACAGCGTAAAGGAAGCGACCTGGGAAAAGGAAGAAGGAATTCTTGCAAGATATCCGAGTTTATCAACTTTAGGTACGCTTTTAAAATTTCGAGGACGAAATTTCTTTGGAGGATGGAAGGATGTAGTATCCGTAAAAAAAAAAAATTATTTACATAACAAATCTAAATCCTAGTTTTAACTAATCCTAATTAATGTATATTAATTAAATTAAAGGATAAATTAAGGGATAGCAAGACACCTCCTGCTTATTGCTAATACACTTGGCAGTTTTCTCCTAATTGAAGTACACATGTAAGTTGGTAAAATAAGGAAATTTAAATAATGAAAACAAAGTGTAAGAAAAGGATAGGAAATACAATTTCATCTCCAACACTCTCTTCTCCAAAGCCGTAGTCACCGACACTCCCAATCATCCATTAGCGAGCCTCGTCTCCGGTAAATCTTCCATTCATGGTGGAATTCTTGTCAAGCCCATCGTAGATTAGGGTTCAATTTTATTTAGAAACAGCAGCCCGCTTCTTTTCTTTTCCTCTCTCGGTCTCTCTCCCTCTCGTCACTGTTCTGCTGCCGCTGCTATGCCGTCGGGTTCTGCCGCTGTGCTGTGCCGGCGCTTGGTCGCGCCGACGGTGTGTATGTGGGTATGGTGGCCGGCGCTTGTAGTGTCGGCGAGAAATTGACTAAGAACCGCCGCAATGCTGAAATTATATATATGTATATGCTTGAGTGTTGTTGCTGATATGTATTCTGATTGGTTGGGTTTTGGGGGCGAATTGGAGAAGAAGCCGGCGCCGATTGCGCCGGCGGGCTGAGGAAGGAGAGCCGCCGCTTGCAGCGGCGGCAAAGCTGGAAAAGTGTAGTATATATATATATATTTGGATGCTTATATATGTGGGTGTTTTGGGTTTGGTGTGTTCCGGGTGTGGTTTGGTGTTGGTGGTGGCGTAGCCGGCGATGGGAAGTCGCCGGAAGTGGAGGCGGCGGGCGGCAGTGGGCGCGGCGGTGAAGGGGAGGCAGGGGAGGGGCTGTTTTGATTTTGGGGGTGCAATGGGAAATTTAATTAGATTAGGGACTTAGTTGCAAATCCCTGAGTTTAGGTGAAATAACAGTGTAGTCCCTGGGTTGTTAGGTATTTATTTATTAGTCCTTGAACTTATAAAAACTTTTAGATTAGGCCCTGAATTTGAGAGCATTAACTGTTTGACCCTAGAATTTAATAATTTCTGTAATTTAAGTCTTAAACGTTATAAAATAATATACGACAAGACAAATGGACCCTTTAAGCGAGAAAACCCTAATTTTAGGGGCGAAATCCACAAACCCTGATTTCCGGTAAACCCTAAATTGGGAACCTCCGTTTATCGATTTTCTCCAGGATTTATTCCTTTATAGATTTTTTTTAGTTTTAAGCTATTTAAATTAGATAATAAGCCCGTTATTACTCTCTGTAGGAAATACACGTGCGGGGCCGAACTAGGAACATGATCAAAAGCTTTTGAGCAGGATTCGGTGATAAGTCCAAGGTGGGGGTAAAATCTCATTTATGTTTTAAATTGTACATTTTTACGAAAAACTACGTGGCTATGTGATTTAAATTCTGATGATATGTGACCTCGTTTTAAAACAGAATGTCTTTACTACATGAGTTTTATTCGAGCAAATTATACGACTTTAGAAGTTATTTGCTTTCAAAGAGACTCACTTGAGACAAGAGACAAGGTTCGAATTTATTAAATGACTTGGAGAACTATTGATTCAAACGAGACAAAAGAGATTGACTTTTTCTATACTTACGTGTTATGTGAGTTATGTGGCCAACGTGAACGTGCTCAATGTGCATTATGTGCTTATGTGGAACCACTATGTGATATTTAACTGCGCATGCGCCTTCACGCCAAGTAGGGTATTCCTTGTCGGAAACCCATCAGAGCGGGGTATTCTTCGGAAACCCAACACAAGGGGGTGTAATAACCCAAATCGGGTCGGCTTGGGGCCCTAATAGGTATTCTTCGGAAACCTATCTAGAGTTCATTGGGACTACTTGGGAGTCCACAACGTGTTTAATGTTTTTATTTGCAAAGAAAATATAATGTGTCCCCTTATCTGTACAAATGGACCCCACTAAGTGTCCTTTTGGCACTTACCCCTATTATTAAAATTTTTTCAGTCTAAAGAATTTAGGACGTGGCGCGGGAGCGACGGATGCTGGTAGCCAATGATTAAAAGCTGAAGGAAATTTTAAATTCAAAAATGTATGTTTTATAGTAATTTTTTCTGGAATTTATTTATCTTTAATTTCTTAAATGAGTGAATTTTATTTGTAAGTAACGCTTCGATCAAAGATTACCATTTTAAGGAAACGGGGCGTTACAGGTGGTATCAGAGCAGGTCTATGATTCTGTAGACTTGCTAAAATATTTTGTTTTTTCGAAAAAAAAAAAATCTCTTGTTATATTATGAATTCAATAAGAATTAAAAATATATCTGTTCTTTGGAAAGAAAAATTCTTATTAGCTACCGGCATCTACATCTAACCAACTGCTCCGCTTTCGCTAAGGTAAGCTATGTTCAGATGTTTAACTGGTTTATGACCTTGAATTTATGAGGAAAAGAAGGTCGTATAGGCATTTTCTTATGATTGCTTTAATGCATGGTTTATGATTATGTGGTTGTGGGATATCACTGTTATCGACACACTGCTTGCTGGACGCCGCCGCTGAGCCGCTGGCGGCCGCAGCATGAGCTTGTGTGCGTAAATGGCCGCGACAGGAGTTGGTACAGTGTTATGTGATGTGTTATGTGAAGTTAAGCTATGATATATGTGATATAATTTTATGATGGTAAATGATGATAGAAAAATCTATTGAGGTATTTACATGATTTATAGAATCATGTTATAAGTTGAGTGAAATGATTCTCAAGGATAACAACTAGAATAACATAGATGCTTAGAATGGACTTCACATGCCTTGAACTTCAGGGATAGAACTACGTTGAAATTTCATGATAGGTTCTTTAGGCTTACGTTCATGATGATAAAACGTTTTGGCCTTACGACCAATTAATCGCGGAAGATGACCCTGGAAGAAAATTGACGATCACGAATGTTCCAAAATTTATTGTTAAATGTTGAAGCCTGGTAACTTTCTTTTCTTCACCGGGAAATATTCATAAGAATAGGAAGCCGGTTTCATCCTCTTTGCTTGGAGAAAGACTAGCGCTACCACATCATAGTGATTCAACCACGGCAGATATTTACTTAACTGCGGTTATACCAAGAACTCCTATACGAAAAAGTTTCAGTGGTAAAAGACGAATTAGAGAAAATAAGAGTATACTGGAGGCACTTCCTCGACCAATAGCTCAGCTCGCTTTCTTCATTTTTCGAATGTGAGATGAAGTCAGGAAACAAAAAAAAAAACGCGCTTTCTCTTTCTACTCTACGAGGAGCATTTCGAACGTAGATGATATCATCACGACTTCTCTTTCCATACCGTTAGGAATGCTTAACGCCATTTCGCCAACTGACGTTACCTGCGCATAAACTAAAACCATTCTACGTGCAACCTTCGCCGAAGATGAAGAAAATCAAGTCAAGGAAAGGAATTTAAATTTATTGCTTAAAGATCGGCTCCTGAACTAAAACTCTCTTTCTTCTTCCGCCAAAATCAGACTGGAGAAATGATTAACAGAATGACAGCGATTCATATAAATAATAGATTCTAAATAATTAAGATTTAAATCAAATCAAAAACATGCTATTCTTAATTTTCCTCTATCAAACAGTTTCGACTTTTTAATCCGCCAACCTTCAATGGAAGATGAGGACTTGCGGATACGGAACAATGGTTGATGGCCCCAGATAAACTTTCTACTCACCTAATTCGTACCAACAAGCAGAAAATTTCATGCATTATTTTCAATTCATCGTGGAGGCGAGTTTCTTACGGAACTTATATGATAGAATTTTTACCTAAAAAGAAGAACTGTAATGACGTGGACGGACATTAGAAGAAGTGAACATGCAGAATTAACCGCCGAAAAAAAATTTACTGTGGTAAGAAGGAAACGAAATTTCTACATCTCTATCAAGGGTTGCTGACGATTAGAGAATATTAAAGAAAGTTTAAATTAACTAAGTAGGTATGTGACATATTTAGTCAGCACCGATACAAGAAAATGCTAGACGCTTTAGTAGGAGCCTACATTTGAATAATTACGCTGTTTTGGCTGGACATAAAGGAATGACGTACACCGAGATCATCGAGAGAGCTCAAGAAGTCGCCCCGCATATGTGTTTGGACTACGTAATTCCCGAAAAGCTTGCTAAGACGCTTGAAAAAAAAAAAGACGATCGAAATCAAGAACAAGCTGCACCTTTCAACCAAATAAAACGACTGATAATGAGTGGCACTCTAAACGTCTCTATTCTTAGAATAAGAGTCGCATGTTCCAGATACGAAAGAATTCACATCGAACAGTACCGCCGGAGGACTGGACATTGTCATCAATGCTAGGAACCTAATCATAATTCGAACGCTAGTCTTAAAAATAGGATCGTTAGACCAGATTTCAAACCAAGACACGAAGCAGGAAAAACTCGGGTTTTGCTCTCATACGAAGTGAGACCGCTGAAGAGCCAGAGACCACGACAGACGGCCAAAATGTTTAAGAAGGAAGAATGTGAGACATTTCCGATAAAATATTGTAAATTCTGAAAAAAAAAAAAACAACGAACCTTATAAAAAAAATATCGATAATAAGAGAATACGTGGATATTTTCCTAGAAGATTTGCCTGGGCCATCCTCTGATCGACAGCTGAGTTGGACATAGGTTTGGTGTCGGGTCGACATCAGTATCAAAAGCGCCATATCAAATGACGTCAAAGAAGATAGAAAATTGAAGAGGCGATTACAAGAGCTTTTAAAAAATAAAAAAAAAACTTTATACGTCCCATCGTATTTTCTTGGGAAGCTCTGGTGTTGTTCGCAGAGAAAAGATAATGGAACATTTTGAATGTGTGCTGGCTATCGCGAGCTAGACAAAAGGACTATCAAGAATAAATACCCGATACCTTGAATAGAAAATTTATGTCAACTAATTAATAGGCGCAAACATGTTCTCGAGAATAGATTTGAGATCGGGATATTGGCAAGTGAAGGTCAAGAAGAAAATATAACAAAGACAAGCTTCAGAACGAGAGACGACCATTTCGAATTCGTAGCGATACCTTTTGGATTTAGTAACGCGCCAACAATTTTATGAATATGATGAATCGAGTCTTCCATCCATACCTCGATCGTTTCGTTGTAGTTTCTAACGATGACATTTTAGTGTACTCGCACGATAAACTCCAACAGGAAGGACAATAGAGAATTTCGTTGGAAACTTTGAGAAATGAAAAGTTATATGCAAAATTCAAGAAGCATGAGTTTTGGTTAGATAAAAATTACGTTCATTAGGCATATCGTCGCTTCAAAAGGAATTAAGGTAGATCCGGCTAAAGTGGAAGTTTTTGGTAATTCAAAAACGCTAACTAACATAAACGAGGTACGAAGATATATAAAAAAATATATATATATATATAAATAAATCATCAGGCGCAGCGGAAGCGTAGTGGAGAAATATGAAGAGGAGCATTGGATTTTTCATCAAGATATGTCTTGTTTGCCAGTAAATTAAAAGTAGAATAACAGCGATTAGCAGGGATGCTGACGCTACTGGAAATAACCGAGTGGAAGTGGGAGCACATTATCATGAAATTTATCGTCGGATTGCCTAAAATAAATCGAGAAAACCAGGCTGTGTGAGTTATAATGGACATACTAACCAAGTCTGCTCACTTTCTACCTATTAAAACGACATTCGATTTGGATAGATTGGCCCGAATTTATATAAAGGAAATTGTCAGGCCCTATGGAATACCAATCTCTATTATATCTGATAGGGACCCCCGTTTTACCTCCAGGTTTTGGCAATGCTTGCAGAAGAGTTAGGCACCAAACTAAATTTCAGTACTGATTTGCATCCCCAAATTGATGGCCAAACAGAACGAACGATATAAATTTTAAAAGACACGTTGAGAGTTAGTGCCTTGGATCTGCATGAAAGCTGAGAAGACCATATATATTTGGTGGAGTTCGCTTATAATAATAGCTATTCAAGGCGCTATACAGAAGAAAGAGTCGATCACCTCTATACTGAGATGAAGTGAGCGAAAAACGAGATTTTGGAACTTGAGTTAGTCGAACGAGCAGTAGACGTGCAACGAAAAAAAAAAATTCGAGAAAGAATCAAAGCAGCTCAGGATCGATAGAAATCCTATGCAGATAAAAGAAGAAGAGAGCTAAAATTTGAAGAAGGTAATAAGGTTTTTCCTGAAAGTGTCACCTACTAAGGGTGTTTACCGTTTTGGAAAGATGAGTAAACTGAAACCCAGGTACATTGGACCTTATGAAATTTTGGAACGGGTCGGTAAAGTAGCGTATCGATTAGCGCTACCACCTGTTTTCGCAGGCATTCACAACGTATTCCATGTATTCATGCTGCGAAAGTACGTGTTTGACCCAAGTCACGTGATCCACCAAGAAGATATTGGACTTGACAAAGATCTATCTTATGAAGAATTTCCTGTTGCGATTATCGATAGAAAAGTCCATAAGTTAAGGAATCGAGACGTAAACTTAGTAAAGGTCCAATGGAGTCAGCACAGCGTAAAGGAAGCGACCTGGGAAAAGGAAGAAGGAATTCTTGCAAGATATCCGAGTTTATCAACTTTAGGTACGCTTTTAAAATTTCGAGGACGAAATTTCTTTGGAGGATGGAAGGATGTAGTATCCGTAAAAAAAAAAAATTATTTACATAACAAATCTAAATCCTAGTTTTAACTAATCCTAATTAATGTATATTAATTAAATTAAAGGATAAATTAAGGGATAGCAAGACACCTCCTGCTTATTGCTAATACACTTGGCAGTTTTCTCCTAATTGAAGTACACATGTAAGTTGGTAAAATAAGGAAATTTAAATAATGAAAACAAAGTGTAAGAAAAGGATAGGAAATACAATTTCATCTCCAACACTCTCTTCTCCAAAGCCGTAGTCACCGACACTCCCAATCATCCATTAGCGAGCCTCGTCTCCGGTAAATCTTCCATTCATGGTGGAATTCTTGTCAAGCCCATCGTAGATTAGGGTTCAATTTTATTTAGAAACAGCAGCCCGCTTCTTTTCTTTTCCTCTCTCGGTCTCTCTCCCTCTCGTCACTGTTCTGCTGCCGCTGCTATGCCGTCGGGTTCTGCCGCTGTGCTGTGCCGGCGCTTGGTCGCGCCGACGGTGTGTATGTGGGTATGGTGGCCGGCGCTTGTAGTGTCGGCGAGAAATTGACTAAGAACCGCCGCAATGCTGAAATTATATATATGTATATGCTTGAGTGTTGTTGCTGATATGTATTCTGATTGGTTGGGTTTTGGGGGCGAATTGGAGAAGAAGCCGGCGCCGATTGCGCCGGCGGGCTGAGGAAGGAGAGCCGCCGCTTGCAGCGGCGGCAAAGCTGGAAAAGTGTAGTATATATATATATATTTGGATGCTTATATATGTGGGTGTTTTGGGTTTGGTGTGTTCCGGGTGTGGTTTGGTGTTGGTGGTGGCGTAGCCGGCGATGGGAAGTCGCCGGAAGTGGAGGCGGCGGGCGGCAGTGGGCGCGGCGGTGAAGGGGAGGCAGGGGAGGGGCTGTTTTGATTTTGGGGGTGCAATGGGAAATTTAATTAGATTAGGGACTTAGTTGCAAATCCCTGAGTTTAGGTGAAATAACAGTGTAGTCCCTGGGTTGTTAGGTATTTATTTATTAGTCCTTGAACTTATAAAAACTTTTAGATTAGGCCCTGAATTTGAGAGCATTAACTGTTTGACCCTAGAATTTAATAATTTCTGTAATTTAAGTCTTAAACGTTATAAAATAATATACGACAAGACAAATGGACCCTTTAAGCGAGAAAACCCTAATTTTAGGGGCGAAATCCACAAACCCTGATTTCCGGTAAACCCTAAATTGGGAACCTCCGTTTATCGATTTTCTCCAGGATTTATTCCTTTATAGATTTTTTTTAGTTTTAAGCTATTTAAATTAGATAATAAGCCCGTTATTACTCTCTGTAGGAAATACACGTGCGGGGCCGAACTAGGAACATGATCAAAAGCTTTTGAGCAGGATTCGGTGATAAGTCCAAGGTGGGGGTAAAATCTCATTTATGTTTTAAATTGTACATTTTTACGAAAAACTACGTGGCTATGTGATTTAAATTCTGATGATATGTGACCTCGTTTTAAAACAGAATGTCTTTACTACATGAGTTTTATTCGAGCAAATTATACGACTTTAGAAGTTATTTGCTTTCAAAGAGACTCACTTGAGACAAGAGACAAGGTTCGAATTTATTAAATGACTTGGAGAACTATTGATTCAAACGAGACAAAAGAGATTGACTTTTTCTATACTTACGTGTTATGTGAGTTATGAGGCCAACGTGAACGTGCTCAATGTGCATTATGTGCTTATGTGGAACCACTATGTGATATTTAACTGCGCATGCGCCTTCACGCCAAGTAGGGTATTCCTTGTCGGAAACCCATCAGAGCGGGGTATTCTTCGGAAACCCAACACAAGGGGGTGTAATAACTCAAATCGGGTCGGCTTGGGGCCCTAATAGGTATTCTTCGGAAACCTATCTAGAGTTCATTGGGACTACTTGGGAGTCCACAACGTGTTTAATGTTTTTATTTGCAAAGAAAATATAATGTGTCCCCTTATCTGTACAAATGGACCCCACTAAGTGTCCTTTTGGCACTTACCCCTATTATGAAAAATGTTTTCAGTCTAAAGAATTTAGGACGTGGCGCGGGAGCGACGGATGCTGGTAGCCAATGATTAAAAGCTGAAGGAAATTTTAAATTCAAAAATGTATGTTTTATAGTAATTTTTTCTGGAATTTATTTATCTTTAATTTCTTAAATGAGTGAATTTTATTTGTAAGTAACGCTTCGATCAAAGATTACCATTTTAAGGAAACGGGGCGTTACAGCCGGACTGAACAGCCCTCTGCAAATTCGGAGGCTATGTCCTGGCCGTCCGTAGTTGCCCTGGCTGAATTGGATAAGTGGCACGCCCTCTTCAACATTCCGCGGGGGGTGTCCTTCGACGTTCCGAGGCCGAATGAGCGGATGGATAAACCACCCGCGGATAGTGTGGCCATCAACCTCCGATCTTTGGAAGGTGGTCTCCGGTTTCCCTTGGCTCCTCCTCTCACCCAATACCTTCACTTTTGGGGTCTCGCTCCTGGCCAGCTACATCCGAATAGCTGGTCCTCTATTCTTGGGTTGCTCGTCCTCTTTTGGATGTTCAACCTCGGTGTTCCGACCCCGGAGGAGTTATCTTGGTTGCTGGGTCTGAAACTCCTACCCGGTACTCAGAACCATCTATACTATCTATCCCCCCAACAGAAACGTCCTCAGCGGATCCATGACCTTCCGTCCTCCATCAAAGGTTGGAAGACGAAGTGGTTCTGGGTCAGGGGTGATTGGATGAGCCCTGGCCGGGTTGGAGAGCAGGGGCCAGAGCGGGTGTTCTGTCCAATGTTTTTCGGGACGACAAATGGTATATTTGCATTTTTCTGGTTTTCTGCTCGGTTATCTGATTTTAATTATCTTTCATTTTACAGAAGTTTCCGTGGATAACCTCCTAGCTGGCAGCACCTTTTCTCGGAAGATTGTATTTCTTCGTGACCACACCACCCCCTCTCAACGGACCTTTAAGACGCTCGTTATCGAGGAGCGTCTTATTAGTGCCGGTCTTATTCTTCCTTTCCGGCCTGCTCCGAATAATTACCTTGGTAATATTCTCGAACTTGTTCCATTAGTTTTTTCCCGTGTAGTATACTTATGTTTCTTATTTTTCAGTCGTCCTCCCTCCTCACGGCCTGCAGCTCGACATGAACCCGTCTCAGCGCATTCGGCAGAGAGCCCAACAAACCGTCGCTGGGCAGGCTGGGAGGCCTCAAGGTCGAGGCTAAGGCAAAGGCCGGGGACTTGAACGCCCCGTTTCAGTTGCGCCAGCCTCAGCTTCTGCCACTGAGGATGCGGCTCTGCGTGCTCCGCCGGCCAAGCGCTCCAGGCCGGGTCCCAGTAGCAACGCGGGTCCCTTAAGAGGTGGCTCGGGAGCTGAAAGAGGAAGCTCAGGGACACCTGGAGCTTCAGGCGCTTGTTCGGTGCCTGGCGTCTGGGTTGCTGAGAGCCCCGTGGTCGGCTCGGTCAGTGTGTGCGGGTGGGATCCCACTCGTGTGGAGGAAACTAAGGAGTACCTCGGTCGTCGTCCGCCTTTTCAGATCAGCTTTTCGCGGGCCCAGTCTCCGATCCCGAAGGTGATGGACAAACTTCCTTCGACGGTATCCGCGACCGTTGAAGCCCCTGTCAAAGCCTGGACGGAAGAGTTGGATAAATACTCCCGTGAGATGTCTGGTATGGACGCCGGCTCCTGCACCAGCATCCTTCTGGCGCACGCCTCCGTGTTTGCCTGACAAGCCTATCAGCAGTACCAGGAGCGGGTCGAGAAGATTAAGGCTCTGAAGGCCGACCTGAGGGGGAAGACTGGCGAGCTTAGGAATGCGGCCAAGGAGAAAGAGACGCTGCAGACCCAACTAGCTTATTCTCAAGAAGCCCTGTCACATGCCACCCTGGCTGCTGAACTGGACAGGAAAAAGGTGGCTGAGCTGGCGGTGGAGAATGCCCGGCTCCAGGCCGGGATGGATGAGCTAAGAATCGAGCTGGAAGCTGCCCGGGCCGCCCAAGCTGATGAGTTGCAGTGGTTGCCAAGTATCGGGACTCTGACGAGTACAAGATCAAGAGTAGCCTTGCATACCTTTTCGCCTTCTTCGATGCCATTGAAGCGGCTCGAAAGGAGAAGCTGGACGACCGTCCGATTGTGGCAGCTTTGGCCAGCTATGTGGAAAAAAATCCACCCGACCTACTATTTGGAGCTGATGAGCGATCTGCCGAAGTATCTTCCGACAGGGTCTGAGAAGCTGCTCACTCCGGCCCCCCTATCGTGCTTATGTCTAACCCATCTTTTGACATGGGGGCCATTTCCGAGGCTGGGTGGCCTGCCGAGGCGGCGGCCGAGGTGATTGAAGAGGAGCTGGCCGATGTTGGCCAATAGTACTTGTAGATTTTCTTTTCCTTTTTTTTTTGTAAAAGGTACTGGTCTTCAAACCAATTTTGATTTTAATATCAACATTTTTTCTGGTTTATGACTATCCATATTTCTGTGTAATTCAACCAAGTTAAAACTTGCTCGTCTCAACTTTATCTAATCAGCTCAGCATTTTAATATTAAAAACACTTGGTAACAATTCATTAAAATTTGGTGATTGGCCTGCTCGGCTTGCCAAGTTAGTTTTTCATCACTTCTATTTGATCAATGTTTTAACCCCAACATTTTGGTTAATTTGGTTTAACTTTTTACCCTTGGCCGGAGCCGGGGTAGGTTCGGACCATATTGTTTCGTCCGGCCTGGCCGGCTCGGATGGGGTCGTGGCCTTAGGTGGGCCGAAGCCTTGGTGGGTCGAAGCCTTACTGTTCCATTCGACCTGGACGGCTCAGATGAGGCTGTAGCATTAGGTGGGCCGAAGCCTTACTGTTCCATCCGGCCTGGACGGCTCGGATGAGGCCGTAGCCTTACTGTTCCATCCGGCCTAGACGGCTCAGATGAAGTCGTAGCCTTAGGTGGGCCGAAGCCTTACTGTTCCATCCGGCCTGGACGGCTCGGATGAGGCCGTAGCCTTAGGTGGGTCGAAGCCTTGGTGGGCCGAAGCCTTACTATTCCATCCGACCTGGACGGCTCGGATAAGGCGTAACCTTAGGTGGGCCGAAGTCTTGGGGGGCCGAAGCCTTACTGTTCCATCCGGCCTGGACGGCTCGGATGAGGCCGTAGCCTTAAACGATATACAAGTTGGGAAATAACTTCATTAGTCAAGTGTAAAAATGTGAAAAGAAATTATAACTGGAATCCTAGCCGGCTAATGATAATACTTTTTCAGGTGCTCTATGTTCCATGGTTTGGACACCACTTTTCCATTCAGGTCGGCTATCTCGTATGCACCTCCGGCCAGGATTCTGCTTATCTTGTATGGTCTTTCCCAATTGTGTCCCAAGGATTCATTTGGCAGTAAGACTTTCTTGAGGACGAGATCCCCTAGTTCAAATTTTCTAGCTCGGACCCTTGAGTTGTAGTACCTTGCACTTCGCTGCTTGTAAATGGAATTTTTTATGTCTACATCCATTTTTCTTTCTTCTAGTAAGTCAAGGTTGGCCGCCAGATCTTTCGTGTTCTGCCCGTCTTGATATTTGTTCACCCTCCAAGTGCGAACGCCGAGCTCAATTGGGATAACTGCCTCGGATCCAAATGCTAGGGAAAACGACGTTTCTCCTGTTGCCGTCCTGGCCGTCGTTCTGTATGCCCATAATACTTTGGGTAATTCATCGGCCCAAGCTCCATTCGATTCTTCAAGCTTGGCTTTCAGGGTTTGTTTGATAATTTTGTTCATGACCTCGACTTGGCTGTTTCCTTGAGGATGATATGGGGTAGAGAGCAGCTTTTTGATGCCTAAGTTTTCACAGAATGTCCTTAGATCGTCACTGTCGAACTGCCGACCATTATCTGTGATGATGGAATGGGGGACCCCGAACCGGCAGATGATGGATTTCCATATGAAGTTCGTAACTTTCAGCTCGGTTATCCGTGCCAAAGGTTCTGTTTCTACCCATTTGGTGAAGTAGTCGACGGCGACTATAGCAAATCTTACTCCTCCTCGACCAGTCGGCATCGGGCCGATTAGATCTATTCCCCATTTTACAAATGGCCATGGGGCCATGATTGAGTTCAGATCCTCCGAAGGTGCTCGGATGAGGGGTGCGCATCTTTGACATTTGTCACATTTTCTGGCGAAATTGATAGCATCTTTTTTCAGACTAAGCCAAAAGTAGCCCTGCCTAATAACCTTGAAGGCCAGAGACTGGCCTCCTGAATGATTGCCGCACACACCTTCATGGATCTCGGTTAGCACATACTTGGCCTCCTCTTCATCTATACATTTTAAAAGGGGATGAGAAAACCCTCTTTTGTATAGTTTGTCGTCCTGGATGGTATATCGGGCAGCTCGGATTCTCAGCTTTCTGGTCTCGCCCTGGTCGGCAGGGACCTTCCCCCCTTCAAAGTATTGGATGATCGGGGTCATCCAAGTCACTTTCGGCTCAATATCATAAACTTCTTTTTGGTTGAGGGTCGAGCTGTCCATAGTTCCAATGTTTACTGAGCCAATATCCTCAGCTCCTTCACTCGTAGCTAGCCGAGCAAGAGCGTCGGCTTGTGCATTCTTGCTGCGAGGAATCTGCTCGGCTCGGATTCGCCTAAATTCTGTGGAGGCCAATTCGACGGACCTCAAGTACTTAGCCATGTGTTCATCTCTGGCCATATATTCGCCCGAAATTTGATTGACTACCAGGAGGGAGTCACTGAAGACCTCGAGGTCGTCCACTCCAAACTGTTTTGCCATGTCCAGTCCGGCCAGAAGTGCTTCGTATTCGACCTCATTGTTCGTTGCAGGGAATTTGAAACGTAGCGTCGAGCAGAAATATTTCTGGGTGGGGCTGACCAGTATAATTCCAGTCCCGGTGCAATGGCAGTGGACGACCCGTCCACGTACATCTTCCAAGGCTTTTCTATACTTTCTTCACGAATGATGAGAGTTGGAGTAAATTCAGCGATGAAGTCAGCAAGAGTCTGACCTTTTATTGCCGTTCAGGATGCGTAGTGGACGTCATATTGTCCGAGCTCTACCGCCCACTTTAGCAATCTTCCCGAAGAATCTGGACGGCCCAGTACCTGCTTTAAAGGAAAGTTAGTCAATACCTCAATTTGATGTGCCAGGAAGTACGGGCACAGCTTCCGGACTGAGATGACCAATGCATAGGCCAATTTTTCCATTGTTAGGTAGCGGAGCTCGGCGTCATGTAGTGACTGGCTCACATAATAAACAGGTTGTGGAGCCTTCTGTTCTGTACGGACCAGTACCGAGCTTACTGCATACTCTGACACGGCCAGGTAGAGCTGCAATTTTTCGCCGGACTGAGGCTTTGCCAGGACTGGGGCCTCCATAAGTGCTTTCTTAAGATCCTCTAAGGCCGACTGGCATTCATTGTTCCATTCAAATTGGGCGTTTCTCCAGATCAAGTTGAAGAACGGTCGGCATTTATCGATGGACCGAGAATGAAGCAGTTGAGGGCGGCAACTTTGCCTGTTAGACTCTGGACGTCTTTGATCCGTCTTGGCGGGGTCAGATTCATGACTGCCTGAATTTTCTCGGGATTTGCTTCGATTCCTCTCTGGCTCACCATATATCCTAGGAACTTTCCTGATCCTACCCCGAAGGAGCATTTCTTGGGATTCAACTTCATCCTGTACCTCCTCAGGATGTTGAACATCTCTGCCAGGTGACCTACATGATCAACTTTCTGTTTGGACTTAACTAGCATATCGTCCACGTAAACCTCCATTATCTTCCCAATTTGAGAGGCAAACATTTTGTTTACCAGTCGTTGGTATGTAGCCCCTACGTTTTTCAAACCGAACGGCATCATGGTGTAACAGTACTGTGCCCGGTCGGTGATAAAAGTAGTATGGACCTGATCATCCTCGGTCATTGGTATTTGATGCTAACCCGAGTATGCGTCCATGAAGCTCATGAGCTCGTGTCCAGCAGTATTATCAATGAGCTGGTCTATGTTCGGGAGTGGAAAACAATCCTTAGGGCAAGCTTTGTTCAGATCTGTAAAGTCAACACAAAGTCGCCATGACCCATTTGGCTTCCTGACCAGGACTGGGTTGGAGACCCAAGTAGCATATTTGGTCTCTCTAATGAAGCGATAACCTAGCAGCCTTTGTACTTCCAATTCTAGCCCCTCGTATCTATCTGGGCTCAGTCGGCGTCTTTTCTAGGCAACTGACTGGGCGGCAGGGTCGATGTTAAGGTGGTGGCAGGCATCTTCTGGTCGGATGTCTTCCATGTCTTTATGAGCCCAAGCGAAGACATCAGTATTGCCCTGCAAAAAAGTTATTAGCTTAGTGCGGAAGGGCTCTTGCAGCTCTCGCCCGATCCGCCATATCCGGCCTGTTTGGATCCATGCTAACGAGATCCAATTCCTCAACAGGCGCCGCTCGTCTTTGGGGGCCATCCCTTCGGGGATCGATGGACCCACATTCCTCATCGGGCTCTTGCACGTCCATTACCACTTCTCCTCGGCTGTCCTGGGCGGCCGTGGTAGAGGAGGATCCAACCTCAAAGGTGGAGCTGACTGGCAGTTCAGGAGCACTCACCGGTTGAGGAGGTTCAGTATCTACCTCCATATCAGTCTGATTATGCTCGGCAATTTCGAGGATGGAATCCTCGAAGGCGTCCTCCATCTGCTCATTGACCGAGGCGGCCTGAGCGAGCTCGAGCTGATTGAGCTCTTTTGGACGTAGCCCCATGTCTGTCTCCCGGGCGGCCAACTGATTTCCCTTCACTACATACACCTTGTCGCCTACTGAAAACTTAAGGGTGAGGTGATAGATCGAGACCACCACTTTTAGTTTAGCGATGAGTTGTCTGCCCTAAATGGCGTTGTATTGTGAGTTCAAGTCCACCACCTTGAACTCTGTTGTTGTGAACACTTCCCGGTTGTCGGATCCGAACAGGACCTTGAGCTCACAAGTGCCGAGCACCCTTGTACTCATCCCTCCAAAACCTTGAATTGTGTCGGAGGAAGGTATGAGCTGGGATTCGTGAAATTCCATCCGTTTGAAAGTGCTCAGGTAGAGCACGTTGGCGTAGGCGCCGATATCAACCATGACCCTGTGCACCATGGTCCTGCAGATATTGAGCGATACCACCAAGGTATCGCTGTGTGGGTAGGCTATCCCTTCGCTGTCCAACTCAGTAAACAAGATAGGTGCATGGCGGGGTGCTGCCCTGGGTGGAACGCATTGCCGGTAGGCGTTCCTAGCCTCCCAGACTTGTTCTTTTCAGGCTCTCTTTGACCCACGTTGCTCGCCGAAACTGTTATTGACGAGGGTGTGGATCTCGCGAGCAGCGCTATTCGGTAGTGGTGGTGGGGGTACTGCTTGTGGTGCCCCTTGGCCGTGCTGCCCTTGGCCCTTCACATATTTTTTGAGCTGGCCCTGATCGATTAAATTCATCAGCTTGGCCAGAAGCACCCAGCACTTATCTGTATCGTAACCCTTCGCTTTATGATACTTGCAATACTTGTTCTGGTTGAGGCGGTTCGGGTCGGCCCGCATAGGTCGCGGTTTGGGCAGCAGATTCTTGTCCTTAATCTCTGTAAAGACTTGTGACGGGATAACCGTGAGGATTTCGGTTATCTGGTCGGGGCCGGCGGGTTGGAAGGTCCTGAAATTCGTGGCCAGCCTGAACGGCTTCAAGGGTTTTCTTCTCTCCTCCCTTCTCTCTTCTCGTCGTTCAGGCCTCTTCTCTTTCTCAGTGGGCTTGTCTTCTGGAATGGCCTCCTCGGTCCCAATATACCGCTCTGCTCGATTGAGAAAGTCGTGATACGTTCTTAGCCCCTCTTCGTGGACGGACCACCAAAACCTGGTTCGGGGCCTTAATCCGGCCGTGACGGCTATGAGGATGGCGTCATCCGACACCTGCTCCATGCCGAGGACCAATTTGTTGAAGCGGTCCAGATATGACTTCAGAGGCTCAGCTTTGTCTTGCCTCACGTTGACCAACCTCTCCTTTGGGGTTGACATCATTCTCGAACCCATGAATTGTGTCAAGAACAGGTCGGACAGCTCGTCCCATCCTCCAATTGATGCGTCGGGGAGGGAACGGAACCATCTCTGTGCTCGATCCCCTAGCGTGAGCGGGAATGCTTTGCACATCAGCTCCTCTCCTAATCCCTGTAACTCTATCCAGGACGTATACTTATCCAGGTGAGTACTAGGGTCGATCTCTCCATTATACTGATCGATGGGGGGCATTTTGAACTTGGTCGAGACCAAGGTGGCAATGTGTTCTGCAAAGGGGGTGGCCCTCTTCCAGCCCCCTCTATTCCACCTGGCTTAAATGTTAGCCAGTCGTTGTCGGAGCTCCTGCTCTTCTACAAGCTTCGAGTACCGCAGATTGTGGCTGGTACTCTCATCGTGAGGTGGTGGGACCTCACGCCTCTCTCAGTGGGGAGCCTATCCAGCCTCCTGGCCTCCCCTGCTAGGGCCGGTTTTTTGTCATTTTGGACAAACCGCCTATCTGCCCGTGCCCCGGTATTATCTGGACGGACCCGATGGTGATCCGCTTGGGTACGTGTGGGGGACTGGCTTCGCCGAAGTTCATCCTCGACTATTCACTTTCCCAGGTTCCGCCTCCGCCTGGGTCCGCTTGAGGACTCTGAGTCCTCTAGTTGGCCATTGGTCTCTTTGGCCTTCTCCCTCTGTTCAGCCTCTCTGAGCAGTTCGATCAGTGCGGCCATGATACCCCGAATCTGTGCCACAGACATGGGGGTCTCTGGGGTCTCCAAAATGATAGGAGCCACCGAAATGACTTCTTCGGCCGTGATCGGCCGAGTCTGGCTAGAGCCACCAAGCTGGAAGGCAGGAGCAGGGGGTTCTGGGGTAGTATTGCGTTTGAAATTGCTCATTGTGTTTCGGAGTTGTGTTCAGGTATTGGGAATATGAGCCACCTTCCTCTAGCGCCAAAATGTTGACGTCGGAATTTGTAAGAGAATAATTCCTAGTCTAACACCCAAATGTAATGAAGATAAAGTGGAAAGTATGAAAAAAGACTGGCCCGGAGCCTACTCGGGCAATGTTGCTCGGCTGATCCTGGACGGTTAAGTGACCGGGCAGGACCTTATAGCATTAACTTAGAGAAATCAGCTCTCTAGTGCTTCTTACAGAATCAGGATTCAGATCCCCTTTACAAGTTAAAATTACATCTTTTTATAGCTGAAAAAATAGCCTAAGTGGGAGAGATCGTGGAGGTTGTGGAAGTTAAGCCCACTTTCTCCTTGATTTTCGCCTATTTACGTGGCATTTGGCGGTTTTCACCCACGATCTCTTGGTGGTTGGTTGCTACCTGGGCGGCCATACTAGCATTGGCCGGCCAATCTGGACGGTTATTGTCTGGGCAACCGTTGTATCATCCTGGCCGGTCAAGTAAATTGATGTCTTCTACTAAGCCGTTCAGGTGCACTATGTAGTGCAGCTCGGGTCATACGCCCAACAATATAATTTAAAATAATTAAATGTAAAATGAAATATTAAACTGCAATAAGTAGGTCTTGTGTGAGACTGTGAGAGATCCCATTTCGTAAGACGGGTAGGGTCGGGTCGAACATAATAATTAGATAATATTTTTGTGTATATTAGGTAATATTTTTCTATATTTCAGGTAATACTTTGTTTTATATTATTTAGCATATGTGCAAAATACAAAAATATTACATAATATATAAAATAGTATTATATGATATACACAAAAGTATTACATGTTGCATGAGGAGAAAATCACCTGAAAGCCCTAGGATCCGCGTGTTTTTTATGACCCGACCCAATTCGGGCCATATATCTTATAATACAAAAGTATTATCTGATACACATTAAAGTATTATATATTTTCTTATAGTCTGACTCAACTCAAAACAAAAGTACTACCTGATATATATAAAAGTATTACCTGATACACATAAAAGTATTACATATTTTTCGTATGGTCTAACTCAACTCAAAACATATCTTATAATACAAAGTATTACCTAATATATAGAAAAGTATTCGTAATACACGAAAAGTATTACATAACTTTCTTATATTCGACCCGACCCAACCCATCTTACGAAATGAAATTCATAAGACAATCTCACCCGAAACTTTGTGAACTGGGAGAGGATCATTTCGAAATCCTTTTACTCTTCACATCATTGGGATTATTATATTAGTGATACGCATTGGGCTTTTAGCCCAATGGCTTTTGGGTCAACCTAGCGGACGTTCATGGACAATGCGTGCTAAATGGACCGAATTTCCTAGGCTTTATGGGCCCCAAAATGGCCGAACAAAAATAATGCGGCCCAACTCAAGTCTGATCAGGCCCAGCCTGAGTCCACCTAATATATATAATTACTTATTAAATTGGGCCTATTAAATTCGTATATTGTAATTCATATTTACCAATTATTTATAAATTACCGTCTCAAGAATTTAATTTTAATCAGATCGGTCAATACATAACTCATATATGAATATCTGAAAATTTGTTTGATTTTTAAATAATGATATTTTATCTCACAAAATTATATAAATTTTAGTGCTATACATAATTTTGCTCACCTATATATTGTACTAGGGGCATCTACAATAATAAATATTATTAACATTTATTTGTTGTGGATCCCACGTGATACATTTTTATTTTTATTAGCATTCCAAATTTATATATATATATATATATATATATATATATATATATACTCACATTAATTTTTAGCATTAATAATCTTTATGTATGGATTTCATTGCCCATCAATACATCTTTTATTTATATATCAATTAATTAAATTTATATTTTTTAACAATTCAAAATAATGAATTATTGAAAAGGTAATTTAGATTTATTCAAAATTTTCTAACTTTTTTTTAATTAACACAATAACACATTTTCTACAATAAAATGCTAACAAAAATAATTTTCAACATATTTTCACAATAAAATAACACAACATCAATATTTTATGGATTTTTATAAATATGATTAATTTGACATTTACAATATTATCCATCCTAAAACTATTTGAAAACTAACATGTATTTTTCACTCTTTTTCTTCACCATTACACAATCCATAACTTTAAATCCAATCTCCCCCTTCATTGTCCTAAAGCCACTATATTACAATATCAATCATCTGCTCCATCTTTAAGTCCTAAAAAGGTTCATGGTATATATACCCCTTTATCAACAATGTTTTATATCTATCTGTCACTTATCAGATTCCGAAGCAACTAATTAAGAATGAAAATCTCAGAATTCATTTAGATAAAGAGATTTGAAATATATGATTTAAAATGAACGAATTTCAAATTCTCTCAAATCAAAGTAGGCCTACCTATGTTGCCTAAAAAATTAATTCATAATAAAAATAATGAATATCAAATATATATCCATTCAAACACCCCCAATAAATTTACTATTAAGAATTTTAATTCCCCCTCGAATCCATCAATTCAAGGAATCGTTCAGGAAGTTTCTAGTTAGTTTCCAATTTCTTCTAAGATGTTTTGATGAATGACAATTCATTGGGGGAGGCTAAACTGACATGTTCCATTGTCTCTACTATCTCTACCATATATTTTTTCTCTAGCATCTATGACTAATGCTTCTCCAAACATATCAAATTACATTGCGTATCTTAACAATAGTAATAATGTATTGATTAATGATTTTCACTCAACCCTTGTGAATTTTTTTTTTTCATTATTATTATCATTAAATTTTTTGGGGTACGTTTCGAATACATATGTCAAAATAAAAGTATATAATTGTTTTTTGATTGATTTTTCAATTTACTTTGAGTTTTAGATGAAAATAAACTTTCTTCAATATATTATAACAATTTACTTATTGTGAGCATGTATATCCACAATATTTTCATAGGAGACTTAATTTAATTACGTAGTAATATATTTTAATACATTCTCAACAGAAATATAAGCACAGAAATATTAACATGTGTTTATGAAGATAAGATGATAATTCCAAAATAACATAGCTCTACATGAAATAACTAATTCCTTCACTTGAAGTTTATCATAAGGTTGATTATTCTCTTTGGTGTTTTTATTAATATAATTTTACATTCATTTCCCATTTAGTCAAATCGTACATGAGCATCTTCACAGTCTTCTCCAGAACAATCTAAACAACTTGTCAAGCTATAGTATAGCTAGAAAGGCCCGATCCAATGATACCCAGAGAGGATTACAGGTTGATGTTCAACCACATCATATATATACACCACATTCTAAAAACGCCCACTTGAAATAGTGTCTTACTATTGTGATTTAATGTCAATATTAAAATCGTGGCCGTTGAAAAATATAATTGTGATTTCAATTGTAATAATGTATTAGATCTATATTTTGAGACAAATTAATGATCATGGATACTAATCACATTTTATATATCAACATGATTAGCACGATCTTTTTCTTGGTTAGTTAATGTCACAAAACACAATTAAGCAAATTGTACGATAATGATTAATCAAGAAAATTACATACTTAAATTCCATCGATATATATATATATATATATATATATATATATATTGATATCATGTGTGAGTATTTCAGAATTATGTTCTCGAACATTAATTTATTTTATTAAAAGATCCGAACTCATGAGATTCCAAAGCTGCATGTCTCGATCAATTATTTGATGACAAAACAATATAAAAGGGCTTAAGTTGTTGTTTGGTAAAAGGCCATATATTCAGTACTGAAATGACAAGTTAGAAAAATTGACGTTTCATGGATTCTTCACATGCACTGGTCTCCCATTTTAATTTACACACTCCTCCATCCATCTTTCTCTCTGTTTTTATCTTCCTATCTCCTGGCAAAATGAACAAATATTCCACTAAATATATAATTTATTACCAATTCTATTATCTACTATAATTTTATATTTTTTTATACCATCAAATATAGTTTTGATCTTTTTTTATCGTTTTTTTTTATTCAAGTCAAAGTAACATGTTGATGAAATGACGTTAGACTAAATTTGTGTCATATACGATGAAAATTGATTGGATTTGGTCATGCAAAAACCTACACGTAAATTTTATTTTTTACATATTATTTTTCTACTTTACAGATTGATTGGGTTTGGAATCTTACCCAGAAATACTATGTAACACAGTTATTATTTTCGTGTAATGTTTCTTCCACAATTCGTACAATACAGTAATATAGGAAATGTACTTATTTAATTAAATTTCGTGAAAGAATTCTTTAAGATTAATTTCGTGAAAGACATTTTATTAATAAATATGAATAAGTTTTACATAAAAAAAAAAAGATCAATTTTAAATATGAAATAAGCCTTACACGAAATATTAATTTCATGGTATTAGGAGCTAATTCTCCTTTTATATTTTTTCTTTTATTTATTTATTTATATTTTATTAAACTTGTTTAAAGTAACTATGTCTTACACGAAATTGATTTTAAATGTTTTTCTAAAAAATTATATGTTTTACACGAACTTTGAAGATTTTTGCTTATTACTTTCATATTTAATATTAATTTTCGTATAAATCAATTGATATTCAATTTTAATTTTCGTATAAATCATTTAAAATTAATTTTGTGTAAAAAATATTATTTTTTTGGGCTTACACGAAAACTGTTTTCGCGAAATTAAATTAATTTTCGTGTAACCCTAATTTTTTTTTTGCATGATATAAGGTTACACGATAACTTTTAAACAATAATTCTTCAAGGCTTCCAAGTTCTAATCCACATGTGAAATTATTTATCTGAGCAAATTTAATTTTTTTGAGGGAATTTATTTTGTGTCTTCTTTAGAATGTTATGAAAAATTTTGTCGGATTTAATCTACTTATATAGATGGGAAAAAATTAATAATTGTGCTACATAGTATTCCCGCGTAAGTTTTTCATAGTCAAATCCAATCAATCTGCAAAGTAGAAAAATAAAGTGTAAAAAATAAAATTTACGTGTAGACTTTGCATGGTGAAATCCAATTAATCTGCAAAGTATATGATACAAATTCAGTCTGACGTCATTTCATCAACATGTTACTTTTGACTTGAATAAAAAAAAAAGAATAGAAAAGGATCAAAGACTATATTTAATGATATAAAAGGCTATAAAATTATTATTGATAGTAGAATGAGTAATAGATTATATATTTGATGGTATATTTGGTCATTTTCCTTCAATTTTATATTGTGTTCTAATTTAAAATTTTGTTTGGTGGATAAATGTCAAAACATGAAATTAAAACATGATAGATTTGGTGTCTCTTTCTGACAAACCCCTAGCATCAACTTGGTAGCCTAGAATTAATGATACTCATCTAATTGAAAAGTGTACTTCATATATTATCTATCTTGTCACCACGTTTTATTTTAAATTCTCACTCAACACTCCATTAATAGTAACTAGCAGAAATATATAGTATATTTAGGGAGATGTTTCCAACAACTTAAAAAAAGTGATATTTTGTATTTGACTTAGTATTGTGCTATTTTGGAGTAATTTAATTATCTGATTCTACTTAAGTAAAGCAGCAAAAAAGCAGAATTTCTAAAGTACCAAGAAGGCATCGACCCTATTTCAAACTAATTATAAATAGTCATACTAGGAAAAATCTCAATTTTCATCATATACTTCAGGTTTTAATTTTTATTATGCACTTTAGGTGTTATTTGTTTTTTACGATGCCGTAATATCATGTGTTCCAAATTTTAATATTCTTCTAAGTATTAGGTTTTTTCAATATTGTTCGATTTTGATCAAAATATTGTGTGGAAGGCGGAGTTGAAAAATTCCAATCAGCAATTTTGATGTCATATGAAAATTCGAAATTCCAAGAAAAATGAAAATTGGAAAAATAAATAAATAATAATTAGAGGATCAAAATAGGAATAAATAAAATTAGTGGTAAGAAATGAACAAAACCTAAGTTAGAGGACAAAAATTGCAATTTTCTCTTTACTATTACTATACATAAAAATCACTTTCTCAAAAGCACATATTCGCAAACAATACCTTAAAATACAAGTATAGCAACAATCCAAGTACTGAAATAAAAGTTGAAATATAATTTTGAAATAGAGGACCTGCCCGTACATGCTCTGATCTATATATATGCGCATATAATTCATTATCAAACAACAAAAAAACCATTTGGTGTCATCCATAAGATTTCATTCGAGAGAGAGAGAGAGAAGAAGAAGATGATCATGGGAAAGAGAGGCAAGAAAAAGATGATGAATGGTGGGATCATAAAGCTAAAGATAGTAGTAGAAAGGCTACAAAAGATGAGTGTAGTTTTAGGCAAGAAACATGAGGATTCAATGGTGAAGGAAGGGCATTTCGCAGTGATCGCAGAGGAAGAAGATGAAATGAAGAGATTTGTGGTGCCATTGAGCTATCTTAGCCACCCTTCATTCATGAGGCTATTGGAACTCGCTGCTGACGAGTATGGGTTCGATCACGACGGTGCCTTGACCGTCCCATGCCGCCCAACCGAGCTCCAACGGATACTCGCCGAATCCTTCTAGGGTTCATAACTGCTGCTGTTCATGCAATAAAACCACACAGCAGCTGGTTAATTGTATGTAACGTCTACTTCTGTGCAAAAATGTTTCATCTTTAATATTTATGTTATAATCTTAAAATATAAGAGATTAGAGTCTATTTCTGTAACCATTTTGAAAAAACAAAGTTTTTCGAGTACAAGGTTGAGCATCGTTTGCAACTACTTAAATTTTTTCCTTTATAATTTTTATTCTACTATCTAGTTTTATTTCACGTGAATATAGAACTACTTAAATATAAGTTTTTAAATGTACAAAAAAATTATGTCATAAATTCAAGTAATAAAATATAATTAAGGTGCATGGGACTTAAAAGGTAAGGGAAATCTCAATTTTCATCTCTAAGTTTAGGTTTTTTTTTTTTTTTTTTTTTTTTACCACTAGTTTTATGTATTTCAATTTCATACTTCTAATCATCACTTATTTTATTTTATCACTAATGTTGACCCCACGATTCGAGAAAATTGGTGAAACACTTGTGATTATTTCACAAGTTTTTAAATTTATTTTGCATTTTTGTAAGTTTTGTAAAAGATACTTTTTTACCTGCATATATTATACAACATACATATTTATGTGTTCAGTTCCCTTCACATATGGTATTAAAAAACTCATTTTTTAATCTATGTTAATTTCTATTGCTTATGATTTAAACAATTAAATTCTTAATAAAAATAACTGAAAAATCATCATAATTACGAAATTTAATTCAATCACAGATATTTATTTTAAAAAATTAGAAAATTATTTTAAAATATTAAAATCTAAACTTAATTTTATAAAGTACACCAAATACTAAAAAATATGCAATAGATTAAAAAATATAATTAAGGTGCATGGAACTTAAAAGGTAAGGGAAATCTCAATTTTCATCTCTAAGTTTAGGTTTTTTTTTTTTTTTTTTTTACCACTAGTTTTATGTATTTCAATTTCATACTTCTAATCATCACTTTTTTTCCAGTTTTATCACTAAATTAAAATAAGTAAAATTAATGATCAAAAAAAAAAAAGGAACAAAACAAAAATGAACGTCTAATTAAAGAAAAAGTGATAGTTAGAAAACCAAATTAAAATAAGTAAAATTAATGATTAAAAAAAAAAAAAAGGAACAAAACAAAAATGAACGTCTAATTAAAGAACGAAATTACAATTTTTCCTAAAAATTAAATTGTACAATGAAACTGAAGGCATAACAGGCTCGTTCAATTAATATTAATATTATTTCAAACTGATGATTTTATACATTTTTACAAAATAATTTTTATTTTGTTGATTACAGGTTGTGACCTGTGAACTTGATTCGACTCACGAATCAAATATGTAGAGTCTCATAAAAATCATACTCAACATTTAAATGTCTCCATTACAATTTCAATATTGTTCATTTCAAATTTTACAAATGAAACACTAGCTAATTGTTGTTGTTCAACAAGATTTAGTTAACATATTCAGCAGTCCTACTACATTACATACCATGGACATATTAATATGTGTCAACTGTTAATGTATAAAATATCCAACATATATATAAATTTTATTTTCCATATAATTAGGGGATGAGATCATTACTCCTCATCATTGGGTATATTAAGAATTGTTCACGATGACATTTTAACATTTTCCATATATTCAAATCATATATATAGTAAATTTCACGAAAACCAGTGCTACTAGTACAGTAATAATTTGCATTATAAAGATAGCACAAATAGATCATATTAAACATAAAAACTTTTATTACTATTTTTTTGTTAATATCAATATCAAATATGAAATGATAATATGTTGTGCTAAAATAAGTCAAATAAGCAAGACAGGTAATTTGGACGGTTTTTAGCAGCCTGATGTGACAAATGCATATATATATACACACACTATTGTACCAACGTCAATTATTTAATTTCAACTGTATCATTTCACGATTATAAGTTTTATTATTATGTATATTCTTTTAGAATACTTTTGATAATTAAAGTATTACTTCTCAATATTCGGAGAATCGATATTTGGAAATTAGAAATATTTTAATCAAACATTCATTAATGTCCAACACCATGCATTAATTCGTTTGATTTAATACAAATATGATGTGACGTTCTGTTTGGAAAATTTTATTTTATTTAGTTAAAAGAAGATAAATGAAATTTGATGTTAAAAGTACATAAATACGTGTATTTTGAAATTGTAGTGCAGAATAATATTGGTTATAGTGCTCTATATAATCAGGCTATAGTTAATTAGAATATAATTGTTTGATTCTTAATAGCTGACAATATTGTTTGACTCTGGATACCTCATCGCCAACATGTCGTACTATTTTATTTTGGATTACGCACTAATTAAAATTAGTACCGTTTGTACTCTATATTTGATAAACGATTGCTATTATATATAATCTTTATGAAATTGTCTACTAGACTACTACACTTATACTTGATTATATTTGAAACATGTGTATCACGAGTTGCATATTGAATTTGATTTGACTGCAATTGGCAGCTAAAAACATTTAAATGATTGAAAGTTCTATTAGTTGGATTTGAGGAGAGATTTGAAATTTATTGGAGCAAATCCATCGATAATGTTTGGATAGATGTGAGTTCAAAATTTATTACTTTCATATTAAATTTATTTTGGAGTTATTTTGGTGGATTTCAAATCCACTGCAACTTGAATGAACTTGAAATTCATTCATTTGAAATTCGAAATTTCAAATTACTCTATTCAAATGTGATCTTAGAATTTTAATTTTGACTAGTGTAGTTCGTAATCTACATGTACATATATATTTAAATGTTAATATTTTCCCAATCATTTTACATTAATTACTAATTCTGGAAGTTTCATTTTATATGTATAACTATTTGTACGGTTTGTTATATAATATCCAAATTATTAATTTTTTTGATAAGATAATGTAACAATATGAATTTATAATATTTTAAATATTTAAATTATTAAGATATTTTAATTTTATATCTATATCATTCTATATAACTGAATTTGATAATATTATAATTTTCAAATTCAAAAGAATATATGCATTTGCATAAATAAGTTAAACAATGAATTGAAAAGTCTATAATCAAAATATGAGGTTAATATAAGTGATCAATTTTAATGATTTTGTACACCCATTAATTTTATTAAAAAAAACATCATAAATTAAATTTAGTACCATAAAGAACTTATTGTAACATAATATTATATAGTAGCAGCTTTTTTAAAATATTTTAAGTCCTAAAAATATATTATATGTATTGAAATCGATATAGATTTAAGTACTAAGATTAGTAAATAGAATATTTTTTTATAAAGTTATTATCATTATATAAATTATCTGATTTATTTAATCAAATAATGACTAAATATTTTATTAGTACTCATAACTATAGGTGAATGTTAAAAAAAAAAAAAAAGAATTGTAAGTAATCATAGTTTTTTGTTAATGCTTTTGAAAGTGTTTGCTTTGATAAAATCGTTCTTATATATTTTGCAAGGAAATGAAGAAATCGCATTACACTTAAAGAGTCGCAGGATGGGTGAAGCGCTTATGCCACGTGTTCAATCGAGAAAGAAGCGCAGACAACTTATAGAAACGGATACCTGGAATATACGTTTTCTTCAGGAAATTAAGAAATAAAAGAAATAGAAAAAAAGTTTCTTCACCTATAAAAGCGTGGCTGCTCGATTGCGTCTTCATAACAGAAATTAACTGAAAGTTGGACAAGCTTGAAGGTAGCTGCTGGAAAAATCATAACAGAAATTAACTGAAAGTTGGACAAGCTTGAAGGTAGTTTCTGGAAAAGACAATTATCAAGATCGAGGGTGGATCTTCTAAAGGGGCTAGAAATCGCGTTTCTTGATGGATTGCTTTCATTCCAAGTTTTCTGAGTCAAGTATGTATAGGGCTTCTCAGTGTATTTGTTAGATTAGATTTTCATTCATTAGCAAGAGATAAAAAGTAGAAAGAACAGAGCAAGAAAGTCATCTTCTCTGCATTTTGTAATCTGTGTTTTTCTTGTTTCATTCAATAAAGTTCACTTCCCTTTTTTCCCGTGGACGTAGGCATATTAAAGCCAAACCACGTATATACTGGTGTGCTGAGTTTTGTTCATAATTTTGCTAAATTGATCAAGTTTATATCTTATTCTTAATTGTTGCTTTTCTTTAGTTTACAAAGTTAAGTGTTTTGGTGATTTCTTGGGTGAATTATCTGTCAGCTTTTGACGAATAGGTAATTATTTGAAAAATCATGTGCTTCCTTGCTGGATCATACATTATATATTAAAATAATATTTATGACAAGGATGAGATTGAGACGAATTAATAATGAATCCATTTTTTTATTTTACCACCATTAAGAAAGTGGGCCGATCCAGGACCAGCCCATCTTGAGGCATAATACAATTGGACCCAACTTAACCTTTGTTGGGCTACTCCTACTGAAAAACAGCCCACTTTGGAGAGTATTACATCTACTAAATATTATTAAAATAAATCTCGTTGAGGTTATAAACAAAGTATAACAACAAACAACAGCTCAATAATTTTGATTAAAAAAATTTAAAAATTATCAAAATAATTTCAAAAAAATTAATGATCTCAACTCAATTAAATGATCAAACGGTTCATGAGAAAGTGAATAGAAATGGAAAACACTATCTAGCATAGTAGTCACACTATTCATGGTAAATAAGTGATTAAATTGAAAATATTAATAAACTTAAAAACAAATTTCGAGGTTCCTCCTTAATATCTTACACTTTCTTTATCCGCCATATAAGGAGAAAATTCTATCAGTGAATGCTTAGTAACATCATAGTTCTGCATAAAATATTTTATTAAGAAAAGTAGGATTTTTAAAAAGATTGGTATTTATTTTAAAATAAAATCTTATTTTGATCAATTTCTTTTAACTCGTTGATTTCAGATATGCCGTTTTCATATTTTTATAAGTAGATTTTATGTGAGACGGTCTCATATGAATATATGGATTTATAAAATGGGTTAACACATTTAAAATAGTCAATATCGACTAAGATTTTAAAAAGCTCTGTCTTACGTAAGACTTTATATGAGACGGTCTCACGTGAATTTTTATATTTTATTATTGAAACATTATAATAATTTATTTTTAAAATAGAATTTAAACTCTGAAAATAACTTAACAAATTATAAGGTCTTAGAATAAATTTATTCAGTATATATTGGAATAGCCAAAAATTATCACCTAGCTTCATACTAATTAAAATTTCCTTAAAAAAAAAAGTTGATATTTTTTCAAAGTCAACATCTTCAATAAATTTGTATCATACAGTTGACAAGAAATTAAATCCTCAACCCCCTATGATAGAAGGGACCATGATCTAGAACATGTTTATATAAAGAACTATTAAATAAAAATGATATCAGTTCACGAAAGGAGTATCGAGTACATGATCATGATACTCAATAACAAATTATATTTATCCTAATTTTTTAATATCGACCCAACAATACTGCTAACTTATCTATCTTATACATTTTAATATGTATTTATTACACATTCAATATAATCATTAATTTTAAATTACGCGATCCACATGTGAGCATTTCTATCGACCCAAATTAGCATCTCCGAGCCCCAAGCAATATCTACATTCTTCAATTTTGATTTCTTCTTTTTTTTTTCATTTTCCACAGTGGACAAAAATGTCCTTTAGCTTTATGTCCACATCGATCATTAGGGAAAAAGTTTAGCGTATGTTTATCAAGTGAAATTAGAGTTTGTAGCTATTGATATAGTAGAAAAAGTGGGGTTGGATTTTGATATATTTGTCCCTAAAAGTCTTTTCGTCTTCGTAGTCATGCCCATACCTTTTTCCACCATTGATGCATTCTTTTCCAGCTCATATCATTACTACATGAACTATGCACTTTCCAATTATATACTAATAACAAAAATAAATTATAGTTTAATAAAAGGAGTTAAGTTGTCTCCATTAAAGTAGTGTAATTCATATTGACTTGCATCTTCTCTCGAAACTTCTGAGTTGATTGAGATGCAAATTAATCCACACAATCTACCAACTCTCTTCATTTTTCTTTCTTTCTTTCTTCTTCTTCTTCTTTTTTTTGTTTTTTTGTGGTTTGCTAATTTCTATATATATAGTTTTAGGATAAATTTTCAATCTTTGAAATATTATTAAGAGATATTTCCTCATTTTCAATTATTGTTGCAAACTATTAAGAAAAAACATTTAATAGTTATGATTATGACGTATGACTATGAGTACAAAATGGCATTATAATGTACCCTTGTGGAGTACTAAAAGATATGAGTCCAAATAAAAACCACAAGTTATATATAAATTAAAATCTTGTAAAAAAAAAAAACATGAACAACATTGGAAGAAAAATAATTTAATCCTTCTTGATAATAAATGAACCACTTACATTAAACTCTTAATTCCCTGCATTTTTACATACACAGAATGCAAAATTGATTTTTATTTTTTATTTTTTAACGACAACAACACATAACATATTAATTTTAATTCATTCAAAGTTGCTCCTAACTTTGTGGTTTAATTGCAGTATATTTCCGTCATGATTTAAATCTTGACATAAGATTATAAAAAACATGAATAGACTCGTAATTCAACCGTAAAAGATTCCGTATATTTTGATACACTTGTAATTAAAGGCTGGTAAATGATATTTTTTTTTTTTGGTTAAATTGGTATCTTTAAATTCAATATATATTCAGACAAGCTCTGAGTGGACTTTGACATTCTAAATCTTAAAGAACATTAGTTCTTTTTACTAATATTTGATTTAAGTTTTTTGTTAATGTGATTTAATCATTCAACTCTTTGCATGTATTGAAACCCCCACATGATTGTATATGGTGTAATCATCACGAACCCCACCCATCACATGTATTTGGATTGGAATCCAACCATATATACATATCCTAATCAAAAAAAAAAAAAATATTAAATAAAGCACGCTTTCTTCCTACTTTGTATTTTAGTCGTGCTACAAGTTTGTCATTGGAATATTGCATGGTTCTTGCTACCATTAAATCGTCTTGTTTTAGTAGGTGGAATATTCTTTGAACTTTCCCACCCACACTTGTATATTTATTTTTTAAAATTGACTTATTATCAAGACATGATATATGCCAATATGATTAAGCTTATATACATATGGTAATGTAATTATCTTTGATGTGTCGTGTATTAGTATGGCATGTATTTAATATTAAATTTCGAATGATTAATTGTTGAAAAAAATTAATTACGTAAAAATGTCATTTTAACCATTTTTTTTAATTATTGATCAAAATAGCGTAACCTTATATATATAGACCGCAATATATTTTTTTGACTCCAATCAATTTTTTTTTTAAAAAATATGTAAAATCGATTTTAAAAATATTGAATTCTTAAAGTTGAACTTCATGAAACTACCGTATTTAGCAGCTAACATGTTGGACACGTATGTCAACAATTTTATTTTTGCAAAACTAACCGAGATTAAAAAACATACTATGCATATATGTTGTGATTCTTCTGACAATTAATCCAATTTAATTAGAATAATCACAATAGGTTAATGTTTGTCATAATGACGATTACCGTTGACAATTAATCCAATTTAATGAATTTTTTATCAAATTTTATCCTTCATTCAATATATATATATATATACATATATAATTTAATTCATGCATGTTTTACAAATTATCTACATTTTTTTTAATAATATAGAAGGAGCTAGTAAAATAAAACCAAACAGTATTTCAAGAGGAAAAAAAAGAGTTTTACCTAACATGATATACATTGGATTTTGCCTATATCTACGGAGCCTCCTTAGGCTTAAGGCTTTAGACTCCAAAATTTTTAATAAAATTATTTACCTATATATATTCAAATGAATTTTTTTTGATATTTAGTATTAAAATACTTATTTTATAGTAATTTAGTTTCTTTAAAATTAATAAACTCCTCAACATTGATGGTCTAACTCCTTTATATATATATATATATATATATATATATATATATATATAATTATTTTGGTCCAAATGAGCATGCATCCACATTAAACATGCATGATGACATGCATAAAAACGAAGCATTGCATTGATGTGCATGACATACATTGTTATATTTTGCCTAAGATAAAACATGACTCATGATTGTCATCGTCAAAATGTCAGCACTCGATTCCCTAATTTTGGTTAAAGGGACTCTACATGATTTGAAATTTGAACATGATAAGATATTTTGAATATGCCATAAAGGGATATCCTACTCATAATTATGAATTTTTTTTTGGGTCATATTTTATATAAAATATGATTTGCTATAAAAACCATGACATTTACATCTCACTTAGGGGCTCCTCAATAAGGAATATGATATATATAAAACAATATATACAAATATAAAGTTTAACTACATCAATATATTAATACAATTACATCATATCATTTCTAAAATATACGACCCTTGTGATTCGCACAATGGAAAATCAAATAATCAATTGTATAACAATTTAGAAAGTCAACACAGAATATATATTATAACAAACTAGCATTAGTTTGCAAAGAGTTGCACATAAACTAAAACTATACAATCAAATTATGAAAAATTAAGACCCTAATTATAATTTACATAATAAAATATAATAATCAACAATTTAACAAAGAAATTTAGAAAATTCATAATATTTATCGACTAGAAATAAATAATCATAGAATTAAAACAAATTTAATGGTTGGTAGAACCTTGAGAATTTGATAAACCATCCTAACATTCCCCAGTCTTTTGGCATGTGGTGAACTCTACTTAATTTGTTTGCGTAAAAGGTTTAAAATAAAATATTTCACCTAACAACTGACATAAAATATATTGCAAAGTTCAGGTTTCAATACTCAGGACATTCATATGTTTAAATCTCCTTTAAATAATTAGGTCCTTGTCTGATTTTGTATTTGTTTGTTGTTTGATAGAAAATAATTAGTAATGATTGTATGTAAATAGAATATTGTGATTCACAAAATAAGAAAGTGATGTCATGATTTACAAAATATAAAGTGAAAATCAACCTAACCATATGGAAGACATGGTGGTTGATTTCCAAATATTCACACTTAGTGTATATATATATATATATATATATATATAAAAGTTATACTATCATTCTTGAAAATGCGAATCAAATGATAAGACAATACTCTCCAAAAAGATGTATAGGTATAGCTAAGATAGAGGAAATGTAAATATTTGAATGACAAAAAAAGTGAAAAGTCAAAATCACTTGTATTATTTAGGATTATGTATCCAACAATGATTTACATCGATGGCTACGGTGAATATATAATAAAATAGGTAGTGATTTGAGACAATCCAATCGAAAAGTATACAATGATAGTGGTATTGTTACAATTAGTTAGGTGCTGGAAAAATGATGTGTATGTATATTGTACAAATTGCAGTATTTCATATTTCGTAACTAATATTCATAAATTTTAAAATGCATGTTGCAATTAAGCATTACCTCATAAATAGTAGTTTATTTATTTATTTTTATTTATCACAATTCTAAAGTGAAGATATTATGTTTAAATGGTGCACTTTTATATGACATCCAGTTGATTGTGAAGTGTGTGGCATTTGTCATGTTGCATATATATTTATTTATTGATTTTGAATAAGTGGATTATGTATAATAATTCACCATATATAAATCCACCCATTATAGAATTTAAAAGACTATGATATAGATGAAGATTCAGTAGAAAAAAAATAAAATTAAAGGGAAAAAGAAAAGGAAGAAAGGAAAATTAGGAGACAGAATAGGAGGTGGAGTAGTGTAAAAAAGAGTAGAAAATGCAGAGGAAAAGGACATACGGAATTGGACAGCAGCCATAGTGCTCTACAACTCGACTAACAATACATGAGACAAACAATTGCTGCTTAAGGAAAATGGATGCCACTCTTACACTTTTGTCTCTGTTTTTAGCAAACTATACATGGAAAACTCATAAGAACATAAATATATATGAAGAAATGTAAAGCTTAACTTGTTGAAATGTTGTTAAGGTGTGGAATATTTAATTTACCGTAAATTATTTTTTCATATTTAACTATGGTTGTTAATTGAATAAAAGATATTATTATTAATGGTATCTAGAAAATTGTTTTGACTGCAAATGATGAACACACAATAGCCTAGATGTGTATGTATTAGCCAACCAATGTTATGCAATCATGAGAAAATGCTTAAATTCGCATGACCCACCTTAAACTAAACAATTTACCAAAAAATTGCAAATAATAAGATATTGGACCCTTTCTAGTTTCTTTCCACTACCAAAATCCCCCATAATGAAGTGACCAAATTGCCCTGGCAACATTTCCTTATTTACACATATGCCACTCTCTCAGTCTCACATCACACTGCAGGAGTTTGGGTTCTCATCGCTGAAAATCTGCGGAGCGTGGTACTGAACAGCGTACGGATTGTACTGAAACTGATCGCCGGCGTTAACAACCGTCGGCCCGTACATGAACGGGTACAGATACCCTACCGGCTCCTTAATCTTGTTCCCTTCCGTTTTCTCATCACCGCCGCCTTTCTTATCGCCGCCGTCTGTCCCTTTCTTGTCGCCGCCGTCCTTCTTCGGAGGCACAATTGCCACTTCTCTCTTGAGCTTCTTCTGGAGCGTCTCCGCCAGTGCTTTCATGTCCATGGCGCCGGTAACCGTCACCAGATCCTTCTGAGTGTCGATCTTCATATCCTTGTACCCTAGAATCGCCGTCGGAAATATCAGCGATTTAATTCAACAATAGTGTAATCGTGAATGATTCTGTTAGGGGTTTTGATCGAATCTACCTTCGGTTTTGGTGACGGTTTTGTATATTTTGTCTATGCATCCGTCGCAGTGCAAGCTCAGCTTCAACACCGCCGTCGTAACCGGTGGCTGTCAACAATGCAAACGCCGGTTAGATCAAAAGAAATGTAACTGTTACAGAGAGCAAATGCTAACATGCGCCGGGTCAATGTCGGGTTAAATTGAGAGAGAAGCGTAGGATTTACGGCAAATTGAATGAATGAAAGAAAGAAAAAAGGCAACGTCGGAGATTTCACAAAATCCAAGGAGTTGGCATGAAATGTCGCAAGCAATACACCTGCTACGCTGGCTGCCACATGAATTTCCGCTTACAACGGACTGAACAAATAATCATTCTGCTAAACAGAGTAGCAATGCTAGCGTGCGCCGGGAAAAACAAAAAAATACACATAACATACACACAGGCGCACGATAGAAGTCATTGGCGGCACCACCAACACCAAGACCAACACCAACACCAATGGATTCGTACCTCCTTTTCCTTGGACTTTTTGTCATCAGATTTATCACTCTGGTTTTTGCCATTGGAGTCCTTTTTCTTGTCCTTTTTTCCACCGTCACCGCCGTCGTTTCCATTGCCATTGACATTCTCTTTGTTTTTGGGCGGCGGTGAAATGAGCTCCACCTTCTTGTGTGTCTTCTGCTCGACCTTTTCCCGGAGCTTCGCCGGATCCACCTTCCCCACCACCGTAACCTTCTGCCCCTCAATCTTCACTGCATCCACACCTTTCTCACGAACCAAATAAACAAAATCAGCAAAAAGAGTATCTGTAAAGTGAAAAGGCGAAAACAGAGTGTATATTCTGAAAAGCAGTGGTACCCCAGAAATCTGAAAACAAATAATAGTGAGTAATTTACCATCAACAGAGCGAATGGATTTGATGACTTTGGAAGCGCATCCATCGCAATGGATGTCGGTTTTGAGGACGATGGTCCCTCCTCCATTTTCTTTCTCCTTCTTCTGCAATACCACAATGAATTAAGAATATACAATCAAGAGAGAGAGAGAGAGAGAGAGAGAGATGTGTGTATACCTCACCCATTGCAAAGCAAACTAGTGAAAGATTAGCGTGTGAATGGATGGAGTACAATTGTGCAGCCAAAATGGAAAGGAATTGTAACAGGGTTTATATATATAGAGAAGGGGAAAGGGTAGTGTGTGGGGAGTTGGCATAATGGAATGTCAATATGGGGGCTTACTGCATATCTATTACATTATCTACCTATTCTACCCTCTACGCCTCCTAATTCCAATTTTCTCCTACTAGCTACTTTTTTCATTTCATTTTCCAATAAATATTACATATTATTATTTTCAAAAAAAAAAAAAATTTTACATACACTTTGACACATCAAAAGATTAAATGCTCTTAAGCTTAATGAATTCAAGCCCCCCTTGCCATATTGGTGTCTTGAGTTTTGAGACCTATATGTATCAACGTAGGTCTCCAATAGGTCTCGAATCTCATTACTTGTCTTATTAGTGGGCATGTGGAAACTCAAGCCCTATATTTTGTTTCTTAGTTGGTCTCAAGTTTAGATCTATAAGTTCAAAATATTGCAAACGGATTCTTTATTTTAAGTTAATATTTTATCTTATGTTTTATTATTTTTAATTTATGTCATGTGTAAATTGGTGGTTTCATCTTTTACATTTGACTTGTAAACGTTATTTTGGAATACCGATAAAACATTTATGTGAAATAGAAGATTTTGTTTAAAAATGAATAGGTCTTGTGTGAGACCGTCTCACGGATCCCATTTCGTGAGACGGGTTGGGTTGGGTCGGGTCGAACATAATAATTAGTTAATACTTTTGTGTGTATTAGGTAATACTTTTTTATATTCCATATAATACTTTGTATTATATTATTTAATATATTTACAAAATACAAAAATATTACATGATACATAGAAAAATATTACATAATATACACCAAAGTATTACATGTTGCACGAGGAGAAGAGCACCTGGAAACCCTAGGATCCGCGTGTTTTTAAGACCCGACCCGATCTAATTCGGGTCATATATCCTATAATACAAAAGTATTACCTGATACACATAAAAGTATTACCTAATATATATAAAAGTATTACATTTTTTCTTATAATCTGACTCAACTCAAAATAAAGATATTAACTGATATACATAAAAGTATTACATATTTTTCGTATGGTCCAATTCAACTCAAAACACATCTTATAATACAAAGTATTACCTAATATATATAAAAGTATTACATAAATTTTTATGTTCGACCCGACCCATCTCACAACATGAAATTTATGAGATGATCTCACCCAAGATTTTGTCCCTAAAAATATTGGGGCCTGCTATGTTTTATTTTTTTATTGGATTAATTACGATAACTGACATATGATGATTCATAGAGGATGCTGCACGATTGTTATGCATAAAAACGAAGAAAGGCTATTAGCAACTGACTTTGTTGTGAATCATGTGATGTGCTTCCTAAGAATGTCACCTTTCTAATGGGACTTAAATTCAATTACTTTGATTTTTCTATGATTCCATTTTAAATGAATTTATTGTTTATAAAAACAAGGAATATGTTTTTCGGAATAAAAAAAATAAAATGTTTGACTTTTATCCGACTAATTTTGGAAGAGTGTGGCTTAGCCACCTTCGGGTTTGTCCTCTAAGTAAATGTTGATGCCTTCACGATTTATACACAATTATTCTAAATTTTTAAAATTGCAAAACAATGCCATTAAAGAGCTAGTAAGTCTAAGACTATTACTTAAGAATTTTGAGATTTTTTTAATAGTATATTTTAAAATAATTATATACAATTGTCCTCGAAAATTCAAATAAGATTTTATATTTTTACCCTTTTTTTTCTTATTTCTTATCTTGTTGTTTGTATTTCTCACATTAATATATATATATATATATATATATATATATGTATTTATTGTGTTAAAGAATAGGTAAAAATATATATTTTAAATTAAATATATAATCATACAAAATATAGAGGTGAAATTTTAATATATTTGAACTTTTCGTATATGTATTTCTTCCTTTACCTCTAACATAAAATTCTGGATCCGCTGTTGACTCCAACCAAGATCTTTTTAATGTTGGCTAGTAATAAGGAAAGATAGAAAAAAAAAATAGTAATAAAAAAAAAAGTTGTCTTAGACCTACAATGGTAAAAACCCTCAAAGCTCACATAAATATATTTGTATGTGAAATCGTTTTCTATGAGTTTTTATGTTAGAAGAAAATACATAGTGATAATATAGATGTACATTTGGATTTTGTCATGAAATAATTAGATGATAATGATGATTTGTGGATTCCATTAAATAAGTTGGTTGGAGATGGTCTTTGGGTCATGTGATTTGGGCAGTGTGGAGGTAGATAGATGGCTTCGTTGGATATTCAATTCCAATTGACTTTTGGATCTCTACATTTGAACAACCTTTTTTCTTTTTCTTCTTTTTTCTTTTTGCAATTATACTTCCATAATTCGTCGGCCAAATTAATTAGATTATTTCACGAGCATTGAGTATTTGATATTGGAAAATGATTGTGGGTATATGTGTAAATTAAATTAAATCAAATTATATTAGAGTTTTAATTAAAGAATTTTTTTTATTAAAAATAATAATGTAATTTAATATTTATTTTATTATTTTATTTGATTAAAAAAGACAATAACCCTTTACATTCCAAACTCTTCTAAAAAAGAATTACATGTTTAAAATCTAAAAAATATTTTTAAACATAAATATTATTATTGTTAAAATAGTTTAAAATGAAAACTTGTAGTAATTATTATGGATTTTCAAATTAATTAATTGTAATGTTTATAATTTCTTTCTAAACTTTATTCATCTCCTATATTCTTGTTTGACAAGATTTTTTAGAAGATTTTTAATAGGTTTGTGAGTATGATTAAGTTTTTAAAATTTGATTACATTTTTAAAAACACCTAAAATCCTTTAAAAGATAAAATCATTATTCAGAAAGAAAAAATTTGAGGCAAAATATAATTGTCTATATAAAAGAATCAATTCATAGGTCCTAGATTTGAGTCATCATGGAATATAGGAGTGAAATCATTCAATCCTATTATTAGTAAACAAAACTGAATCAATAAATTTGAATTAACAAAATAAAAAAATAATAATAATAACCATAGAAATTTAAATGTTGGAATACCTAGAAATTTTGGTTCAAAACAATCTATCACACTTGAAAAACTAGTTATTACGGGTTTAGATTTAACATGCCATGGACAAAATGAAGACTATACACAAATATTATATTTTAAGGATAATAAAATAATGTGTTAATTTCAATTTTCTTTTATCTTTACAACTAAGGGCAATAAATATTATAATATCATCATTAAGAAATTACCAGATTGATATTAAAAGCTATAAACATAATTTAGATTTTTCTAATTAAATTCGGATAATCTGATTTTAAGAAATTAAAGCATTAAAAATATCTAAAAGTTGATTTAAATAAAACATAAACATCGAAAGAAATAAGGAAATTAAGATTTAAAATATTCAAATAAATTGAAATTTTATTGTAATCATAAGATTTTTACAATCTTAAGATTTAGTTAGATTATTTAGTTATATTAACAATTAATATTATGTAATTTCTTGGATTTGTTTATTTTCAATATATATCTTGTAAATTTGTATTTTTTTTAATCTGATGATTTTTTTAATTTTCAGATTTTAGTTGTAATTTTTTTTAACAATCTTCATATTTAAATTATTCTTTGATTTCTGGATTTTTTTTATTTTCTACACTTGTATTTTTGTATTTAGTTTATAATCAAGATTTTCACATTTCACTTTAGTTTTGAGTTTTAAGATTTATTAAAATTATTCTTATTTCATAAAAAATTTATTTGTTTTATCTTGTAATTTATTTTATTTTGTTAGTAAATTTTTAATTTGATTAATTTCAAATTTATTTTTTCGAAGATTTGAACAATCTTTGATTTTTAATTTTTTTTATATAATTCAAATTCTCAATTTTTATGTTATAGTTTCCAAGAATTATTTTATTGTTTTTTTGAAATTTATTGAGATATAGATTATATATTTATATATATGAAGTTGAAAAGAAAAATTAAATCAAAGTAAAAATATTAATTGCATTAAATTCATATCTAAATTAAGGTTGCAAAATATTCAAGAAAAAATATAAAGAAAAATATTAAAAATATTCTTATAGGGGTAGAAAATGACTAAAATTCAAAACATTGAAAATTGAGGAAAAAACCGACAATTTTTTTCAATTTTGGCATTACCAATGTGTGTAAAACTTAATTGTTAACTTAAACAAAAATAGACTTTAACGGTTAAGGGAAAATATACAACATTTATTAAATCATATCTGTAAGTGGTGTACTTATGAAAATACAAAAAATATTTATATCATAAGAGAGTTTCACACATTTTACTCACATTAATCCATTGATTTGAAGATGACTTGAGCTGTAAATATTATCAGTTACTAAACAAATGAATTAGAAATAATTTTCCTTAATTTTATGATAAAATATAAATAATATATTTCTGAAACGTGAGTAATATATTTTGATAATTTTTAACTAATCCTTAATTGAACTTTATAGAAATTATTGTAATTAATAAAAAATTTATATTTTAGGAAATAGTACTTAATGTAAAAAAAAAAAGTACTTTATAATAAATCATGCAATTGTAATATCTTACGTGCAACGCACGTTTGTTATACTAGTATATTTATTTTTATAAAAAACTTATATGATATCATTTCATTAATATAAGAGTAAATTATAAAAATCATGTCAAACTTTAGAATCCCTTTTGCACTAAGGTATTAGAACTTTGGAACTTTACTGTATAATCGTCAACCTTTGCAAATGTTATTAGTAGGCCGCTATGATGGAGTATTCCCCGTCTGTCTTCTCTAATTAATTAATTAATTAATTTATCATTTATTTTTTTTTGCATTTCCTCCTCCAACCATCAGCTCGCCATCGGCCACCACACCATCGCTACCCCCCAATTATATCATCAAGCTCAAAATCAGATTTTCTTCAAATTTTAACCAAATTAAAAAAAAATCTACGTCATATTAATTCTCTTTGCAAACACAATCAAAGCCCCCCACCTCAATTTTTTTAGTTCTCAATCAATTTAAATTTGAATCAAGCAAAAATGAAACGAAATTTCAAATCAAACCCCTTTTCTTGAATTCTTTTCCGTACATATATTTTCATAAATTGATTTAGGGGTTTTAATTCTCATGTTTTGAGCATCCTTTTCTTGTGAACTTTTGTTATTTTTGTTATCTTTCTATGGCTCAATTTCTTTTATTTATTTTCAAATTGAAGGACATGATTTTGAAAACTCAAAATATTACAAGGATTTTTTTACAATTTCTATGGACTTTGCAAAATCACAGTGTCCACCCAAATTTTTGGAATTTTGATATTTACTCCAATTCTTTTAAAAGACAAAAATACCCTCAACAATAAACATTTATGAGGTAATATTCCACCGCTGGCAGCATTTGACGGCTTACTATCATATCATTTTCAAAGATTGACGGTTGTATAGTAAAATTCCAAAATTTGGATAACTTAATGCAAAAAGAGTTATAATTTAACTTGATTTTTATAATTTACCTTGATATTATTTGGTAAGACAAAACACTACCAAATAAATTTAAATCTATATTTAGAAGTCAATCTTTCAATTTTGTATTGATTCATTTTATGACATTAAATTCATAAAGCCGTTTCATAAGAATTTCCTATTTATTTGATTTGGGTGTTCTATTATAAATTTGAAGTGTCTTACTATTTAATTTATAAAATAATGTAATAACAAGTAATGGTTTATGCTTAGTGCTTACTGATTCGGCCAAAATCAATGAAAAAGTTTCTGACCCACTTAACTAGTCCAACTTGTTTCGACCTGCCAATTACCTATTAAATTTTTTTTTTTATTTATGATTTATCGAACTTCTTGTTCAAAATGGCCGATCAACTGTAATCTATATCCAATATCTTATATTTTCTAGCTACGTTATATTATTGTGCTATTAAATATATATTTAAATTGTTTGCATTCTGTCTTATGCTGATTTGAGTGTGCAAATATTTTTTTATATATTAATCAAACACTTAAACTTCTCTTCAAAAATGCTTGCATTTTATTGATATATATATATATATATATGATCGATTGTTCCATAAGACATAATCATGTTAATTCTTAAATTATTTATATAAATAAAATTATAGTTTAGAAATATAACAGATTGATTAAATTAACAAATGGAAAATGCATAAAAAAGGTGGAAAATCTTGCACCAATCTTCCAAATTTAATTATGAAGTATTAAGAATTAATTAATATTTTTAAATCGAAAACAATATGAAAGGTTTCACTAAAAGATGGAGAAGCAAAAATCCGTGGACAATTTTTCTTCATTCTCTGCATTTTTTTAAATAACTATATAATATATATATATATATCAAAGAAGAAAAATCATTCGTAAAAAAAAAAAAAACAACATAGAACTAGGTGTTGTCTCATTAAAATCCCAATATAGCAAAACCCAATGAAAAAAACTATATCAGGTAAAAAGAGTACCAGTACTAACAAAACCTATAATAAGATTGTTTTGAAAAATCTAAAATCATAAAATTATTGAGAAAGTTCGGCGTTGAGCTCCACCACGGGAAAGGAACCTCTAACTTTGTCAGCCTATCCGCCACTTGATTTCCTTCCCAAAGATATGCGAAACTCGAAGTCCACCTATTCCTAAAATACCAAGACACTAGCTTGATCTGTGCATGAGAAGACACACCACATAAGTCGAATCTGACTCCGACGATTTACACTAGCTACCTCCACTACAAACATAACAGCAAGAACCTCGGCATCATAGCCAACACCTCCGCTGAAAGAGAAACACTCACATGCAAAATCATAACAACACTTCCATCCTTATTCACCTTGATCCACTCCGGCAACAGTGGAAACAACTGAGAGCTAAATCTGACGTTCATGGCACGGAAAAGTTGTATTGGTTCATCTAATTGTATTTGTTGGTACAATTTCAAGCTATTTTACTACGTTATGTGGATGTTTTATTATAAGTTGTGAATTAAGATGTTAACTTTTTTATGTATTGAGAATTATAAGTTCTTGTGTATAAGTTCATTGCAAGACAATTATAATACTTAAATGTATATATAGGAAATGTAATTTTACATATATACTAAATACAAAGTTTAGAAAAAGAAAATACTTTTTCTAAGTTTAAAAAATCTTATGATTTTAGATTATGGGCCACATTTGACATATGCCACTAAAATGGTTGACCCAATCCAATTTGGTAATAATTGGACTTAATCTTACTATTCCAATTGGGCCTACATATTAAAGGGCTATCATGATGAGCACAGTGGATAATGTAGTTGCTTCCACTTAATATTGTTTATATATTGGGCCGGGCCAAAGAATGTCAATTGTAAGGGAAATTTTATTCAAAACGAAAAACTTTCTCTCTGCAGATTGTACATATAAATTGTCCATTTTATCCTTGAAATTCACAACATGGCCCGGCCCAATCTATGAGTTTGTTGGTTTGAAAGGTGATATGCAAAATTAATGTATAGTGGTTGGATCTAGTAACATTTTACTCCAAGCCCGGAGTAAAATCTCCTCATGGATTAAACACCAAAATCCATCATTTTAGCCCATATAGGTCCAATCTATGAAATTCTACGCCTTCAAATCTCCGCCAAAAATATCAAAAGTATTTTTCCGTCCATTTTAACTTTTTATTTTTTAAAATATCATTTATTACATTTCACATTGCATTTATTGTATATTAATATTTTTCACCAAATATTTAAAGTATAATAACTATATCTCAAATTCATTTATAACATATAATATATCAAACTAATCACTTTTAATGATTTTTAATTTGATATTCATATTGTATATATAATGAAATGCATTTTTTATTTACTTTAAATATTTGTGTAACTTTAACTTATTGTAAATTTATATTAAAGTCTAGAAAAAAAATAGAAATGTATTGTACAAAATTTACTTAATAAAACTATATATAATTAAATCAAATAAAGAATTTCAAATTAAAAAATTTCATTTGAAATTTATTTTAATGATATGTATCATATTTCTCCTTCTTATTTGAAATTTTGTTTATTGTCATTTTTATTCTATATTTATAATTTTGATGGATGTTGGTTGTAAGGGGTGGGGTGGGGTAATAGTGCGGTGTGCATTTTTCAATCATAATTTCAAAATAAATAGCTTCTAATAAAATTCGTCTTAATGCATGATAAATCAAATTTATCATTCTTATTTATAGTTTTGTTTATTAATATACTTTTTTATTTTGAATTTGTAATTTTGATTGTGTTAAGTAAGGAGATGTGAGTGTTTTTTTTTTTAAACAATAAGTTCAAAATTTATAACTTTTTCATTTTAAAATTCATCAAATTTACCACTTAATATAATATTTAATTTGATATTTATATAGCAATTTATCAAATCTAATATGTTAGAGAATTTGAATATTTTTTAATTGATTTGTAGTAGTTGCGGTTATAGACTAAAGTGTGGGAGTTAAAAGTATGTTTAAAGTTAAAATTATACCTAATAAAATTATAAATATGAAAGAAAATGCCTTTAATTAAAATTACAAATTAGAAAATGTTGATTATTTAAAAAAACAAAAAAAAAACAAATAATCTCTTGGTATAATGATTTGGTTTATTTATCTTAGTTTGAGATGTTGAATATATTCTAGATTAAGTTCAATTTTCAATATATTATTTATACAAATAACAATGGATTTTGGGTATTTGTTAAGTAGATATATATTTTATAGGATTTAGAATAATCGAGTTATTTGTATCGATGGAACCAAAAATTTCATTAAAATATATCTATAGTTATAAAATATAATATTTATTAATCTTAGTTTTTTTATTTAAATTTATATCGTTTTCAATATACATAGCATATTTGTAGGATTCAATTTTATATTTTATTTTAGCTACTAAATTTAATTTATGTGATTTTTAGGTATTTAATGGTTGTTCAAATTTGATCAAATTGAACATTTTTATTTATCTCATTCTTATTTTGAATATAGAGTTTTCAATTTGTTTGTTTAATTCAACTACATATTTGTATATTATATATTTATATTATGTTATTATAAGTATAAAATTATTAATTATATTTTATATGATAAATCGTGTAATGCACGGGTACACTACTAATATTATAAAAATGATCGATTAAGCACAATAAGATATAGAAATATGTAGGAATATGATCAATAAAATATGCAAATATACACTTATCAAAGAACGACATTGAAGTGTCATAAAGTTAGAAGTTATGAATTAAAAAAAAAAAGGAATTTACATGAACTTGTTATTTAGTTCAAATGGAGGTTGTAAAGAAAAATAAAAAAGAAAAGTACGGTGATTGTGTTTACAATTAGTACACCATATGTTTTATGTTACTTCATTTATTTTTATATAATAAAAAAATATATCTTGCAAACCATAAAATGTAAATTGCTGATTCCATTTGATATTGATTCACCTAGATTTTTGAGTGGACCATATTAGAAAAATCTAAGTTGCACTTGCCCCAATACTTTATTATTGTATGATGACCTGGAATAAGCAATAATAGCGATTAGTGATATCGACAACCATCAACTATTCCATCCATGAGGCTCATGATTCAGAATGCTGGCTCATCACAAACTGAACTATATATTTTATTTCTTATTTTCATACTATTAATATCAAATATCTATATCGCAATAGCAAGTTGATTTAAAAATAACTCCACTCTCTTCCAAAACTAGTTAAATATTTGAATTATTCTAAGTACACATTTATATAAAAATTAAAGATAATGATGTGAAACTTTGTGTAGAAAAGAACAGCAATTAGTGGGCATTGCAATTTGCAGAAAGTGTAGGGAAAATTGAGAACAAATCCAGTTAAGTTTGACACATATAACAAAGGATGGGACAGAGAGAGAGAGTGGCAAAAGCCACTTTCTTGAGTAGGGATTAAAAGATGGTACATAGCCACGAGGTGAGAAGAGAAAAGACAAGTGGTGTTTCCACGTGGCGAGTGGGGATTGGTGGATGAAGGCAAAGCCACGTGAGGAGGGATTCCCCATCACGTGGGCAAATGTGGTGATGGACCATTTGGTATTTGTACCTGAGTATGATGAGAGAAGACAATCTCACCACTTTATTTAATTATTTTCTCATCTCACATCATGTTTCTTATCCAATACTAATATCTTGTCTCCTTCTTCCTTTTTAAACATATATTGTTTGATGTCCAATCACTTAAAATACAATTTGGACAATGTATTTGTACAGAAATATCTTCAGTAGTGGCACGTGACTATACATTCGAGAATAATTACATATATATTGTGTTCATATAATATTTCAGGCAATTTCTCCTTCCTCAAATATACAAGAGACACCATCCATTTATAGCACAATTAATATACTTGTTTATTTTTATATTAAATAACATATTTTTTTGGACCAAGTTCAAAACTACTCATTTTTATAATGCAATGAATTTTTCTATCTCATTTTTATAAAAATAAAATTTTTACCAATTTTTAAAGTATTTTGTTAAATACATTCCAATATTACCCCATAACTATATTTAAATTTTAATTAACAAATGAAATTCAAATACACTATTTGAATACAAATTTTAATATTTCAAAATATATAAAATTCTATAACCCAAAATTTTGAAAAGTTGAAAATTCACTTTCCCCCTCCTAACCTCAAGTTCCACCAAAACTCAATTTCCACAACTTCAACATCAATGGCGGAAGAAAATACTAGGCAGAACTCGAATTTTATTGATGAATCTGAAGATATTTTGTACAGTAATGGTCGAATTTAAGATGAAAATGAGGTTACAGGAGATGGGAGATGGGAGAACTGAGATGAGAATGAGGTTAGAGAGATAGAAGAAACGACGATGATTCTTGTTGGAGATGACAAAAGAGTGGTAGATGTTAGATTTGCACTAGCAAATCTAAATATTGGAGTGGAGATGGTGGAAGGGCGACATCGCTCGTACTCGAAGATGAAAACATCAAGATAAGTTAAGAAGGTTGGAGAAGGTGAATGAGAGTTGATTTGCGCAATATCTGTGTTATTTGAATTCGGAGGTGAGATATCGGACTGTTCGAAGGGAGAGATAAGAGTTTGGGTTATAATTTTTTATTTTATGTATAATTATCATCATAATCGTGAATAATTGTGAAATTTTTTAGATTTTATGTATAATTACCATCATAATTGTGTATGTACATACACAAGTAGGAGAAAATCATCAAAATCATGTGTCATTTAATATTTTAATATATGTACATTACTGTACACGATATATATGCTACTGTGTGTACACGATATGTATACAACGTGTACACGATGATTATGATATATATATATATATATGATATGTATCTTGATACGTGTACACGATTATAATATGTACAAGATATATATTTTACAACGTGTACATGATAATTATAATCCAAGTTATAGTTATAATCGTGTACATGAATAATCCAAGTTATAATTGTGTACACGTTATGAATCGTGTACACGATACCTACATACAATCACATAAAAATTATGTACAGGAGATACAAAAAATTAAAAATCCTCAGATGGTAAAAAAAAATAAAAAATCCTCAGATGGGTTTGGTTGAAGCTGCAATATTCAAATTTTAGATGATTTTCTTCAAATAGAGAGTTTTGTTAGATGATTTTTTTAAAATAGAGAGTTTTGGTTGAAGTGATGTTCAGATCTTCAAAATTTTTTTCAGATAAACATACCTTTTTCAAATCTTCAATTTTTTTTTTCAGATAAACATATCTTTTTCAGATCTTTAATTTTTTTTTTCCAAATAAACATATCTTCACCGAATAAACAAATCTTAAATGATTTCCCAGGATTTTGGTTGGGGTGCGGTGTTCAGATTTTCAAAATCTTTTTTCTCAAATAAACATATTTTCACCGGATAAACAAAATTTTGAAATCTTTGTACATGATGACTCGTGTACTCATGTACACGATATGTATCTTACTACGTGTACACGATTATAATATGTACACGATATATATTTTACAACGTGTACACGAATATATTTTACGTGTACACGATTACACGATATGTATTTTACAACGAGTACACGATAATTATAATCCAAGTTATAATCGTGTACACGAATAATCTAAGTTGTAATCATGTACACGTTATGAATTGTGTACACGATACCTGCATACAATCACATAAAAATTATATACACGAGATAATTGTGTACCCCATAAAATATATTCGTGTATAAAAAAATTAAAAATCCCAGATGAGTTTAGTTGAAGCGCAATATTCAAATTTTAGATGATTTTCCCGAATTTTGGTTGAAGTGTGGTCTTCAGATTTTCAAATTTTTTTTTTCCAGATAAACATATCTTTCATCAGATAAATAAATTTGAGATGAATTTCCCAGGGTTTTGGTGTTCAGATTTTCAAAATCTTTTGCGGATAAACAAATTTTTGAAATCTTTTTCCTAAATAAACCGATCTTTAAAAAAAAATTACATGTTGTGTTTGAAGAGTAATTGTTAGAGACTTGTCAATTAAAGACATTTGTAGAAAAATTGGATATAAAATATAATATAGTGTATTTAGATTTAAATTTATTTAAATTTTAAATATATAAATATGAAATATATTATAGGTGAAGTTCAGGGTAAATTTGACTTTTTTTTTATTAAAATTGGGTAAAAAAGTTATTTTCATAAAAAATGGGTAGAAAAGTTCATTACCTTATAAAATGGGGTAATGAGAGATATTTACACTATTGTTTTTATTATAATTCAATAAAATGATAAATCTACTTTTATTGATAAGATATAAATGAAGTTGTGATAAAACATATTAACCATCACATCATTCATTTTGCATTTTTCCATATTGAGCGACGGTTATTTTTGAAAATTCATTAAAATTGTGATAAAAAGTTAAGAAAACTATATTGTATAGTAAAAAAAATATTTTTTATTTAGTTTAGTAATATTTCAAAACATTTTGCCAATATATAATGCAAATGAACTATATCTCTCTTCTCAAAATTTCAATAAAATATTCATGAATATAGATACTAATATGGGTAAGTTTGCAATATAAATTGGACAAAATTGATGATGTATGAGATATATATATATATATATATATATATATATATATATATATATATATATATATATCGACAAATCTAAATATATAATTAATTATGTAATACATTATTTGTAATCTACATGAGACATGAATCACATAAACATAATTGTAAAACAAGAGGAAACATTTGAAATTGCAATTTTCACATAGGAAATTGATTTTTCCCTCTAAAAGACCAAAATATCCATAAAAGTGGCTGAAAATATGTTTCTTTATAATTTATTTGAGTCTGATTGAAGGGTATTTTGCGTTTTTGATAAAACTGAAATTTTGGAAGGTTTTAGGTTGGATACCGAAGTTGAATGTGTTATATCATCAAATAGTAAGAGCATTAGTTGTGTTGTATTGTGGATAGAAGTTAATGTTGGAAAGTCTATAGTATGGTATGTCGATTATAAATGTATGTTTTTAAGTGGGTGAGGTAGCTCGGATTGGCAATGGAGATTACTCTTATATGCTACCAAAAATAGGTCTCATGTTAGACTTACATTTTTTTTTTCACAAAATGTCTATTATTTTTCAATTTTTTTCTATATATTCATTGATCTTTCAGTATCATAATTTAAGTTACATGTATTTTCAACTTTGGATGAATCCTAATGTAGTCATAGCTTATTCACCTTAGTATGGAACATTCAATTTTTTTTTATTAATGCAGTGATAACACTTTTCACTTTTTAATGTAGGCATTCAATCTTTGGTTTTGAGTCTAAACATAGAGGTGTATATGAACCAAAGTCTCTCATGAACTATTTGAAATTCGAATTAACAAAAATATTGTTTAATAAGAATTGTCAAAATAAACTAATGAAGCTCAAATCAACTTGATAATGTCCGACTCATTAGTTCATGAGTATGCTTGTGAGGTAGCCCGTAACATACTAATAATTTAATATTTTGACTCTTCTTGTACAAATTAATGTAAGAATATCTAGTTAAATTTATTTTGTAGTGTAAACTTCTAGATTTTAGTAACTATATTATATTTTTTCGAATATACAATTTTCTTTTTCAATGATATTGAGGAATAGATTAATTTATAAATTATATTGTTGAGCTTGTTTAGTGTCCATTAAATTACTTGAACAAGCTTATAAGCCTTGAATTTAATTGGTACATTATAATCAAAGCTAAATTTGATAATTCATGAGCCAAGCTCAAGCTATCAAAAGTTTGGCTTAATTGACTCAATTAGTGAATTCAATTACAATGCATAGAACATCTCATATTACTTTACCACCATATTGTTTCTTGTATGATTTGTCTTTTATGTTCATCTCTTCAAATATTGTTGGTTCGGAGTAGTTGATTTGCTTTTTCGTTAATATACAAATAATTTAGATATTGATGATTTACTTTAACGAAAAACCATTCAATGATGTCCTTGCTATGTTAAGAGTTAAAATAATTAAAGGTATTGTAGTGTTAGTGCTCAAAATTGAGATTTTAAGTCTTTTTTTTTTTTTTAAGGGTTTTCTCTAACAATTTTTTGATCAAATTGAGATTTTAAGTTTAAACCTCAACAATATATATCATCGAGTTTTAAGTACGGAACTTGTTTAGTACGATTTAAATTTTTTTTGGGTACACTATGATCTCTACCGTGCGAGCACCACGTTTGTGGAATAATTTGTTAACAAAGACAAATATTGGAATGGACACATGAATTGACAGCAACATAATATGAGTACTTTAATATATTAAAATAATTTTAAATGAAATATTAAATATGGCCGAGCATAGTTGTTTGCAAGTATAACTAATTTGTAAACCACAATTCATAATTCAAAAAGTAGTATTGACTTGGTATTTAAAAGACACAAAATCTTTTGGGCATCAGTTGCATGGATTTAAGATCATGATCTGAATTTATAAATTTTAATTTTTTTTATTTTATGTGTTGACCTTTATATTATAGATATATGATATTTATGTTATATTAATATGATCTTTATATGCAAATATGGTGACCTTTATATACTGTAACTTAAAAAAAAGGAAGGATTTCAGTACAATTTGTACATATATACTTTTATGTGATATTCATGTCACATTTATGTTATATTAGTGTGACTTATATGTACAAATATCCTTACATTTATATATTACATAAATGTAAAAATATTTATACATAAAAGTGATATGAATATCATATGAAGATATAAATTTTGTTGAAGTTTTTTTTTTTTTTTAAGTTACAGTTCATAAAGGTCATATCAATACAATATAAAAGTTTTGCCTGAAGTCAAAAAAAAACTCGCGGATCGACCCAAATTGCATGTACACCAATTGCACACCAGACTTACTCTTTAAAACAAGGGTTAAGTTCAATTTGCAACCTGAACAATTTTTTTTAATGGGTGTCTAAACTAAAAAAAAAAAATTCGATCACTAGCCAAAATTTTCAAATTTTTTCGGTTGCTACCCCATACACATATTTTCGGGCCAAAATTCGCCAAAAACCTTAAAAATGCAATTCACTTCCAAATATCATGATTCATACTCCAATACCCTTATTCAAAGTCAAATTATAACTTCATGACAATTTTATGATTCTCATTCGATCTGATTACGAATCGAACAAAAATCATCCAGTGTTTTGAATATTTTTTATCTGATTCAAGTTTAAATCAAATAAGAATCGTTAAATTAATTTAGGGTTATAATTTAACTCCCAAAAAAGATCATTTTGGCATATGAATCGTGAACTTTTGAATTTTTCGATAAATTTTAATCGAAAAATATGTACTTAAAATAACAACTGAAATTTATTAAAGAAATTGACTAATAATTGATTTTTTTTTTTAAATTTATACACCTATTAAAAAAAAATCAGATAATAAATTGAAATTCATTCTTAAAAAAATCATATCCAATAAAGTGGTACCCCATAAGTTTTTCATTATTATAAATTACTTTATTTTATATTAACAAAATATATAAAATAGAGAAAATATGTGCTACCAAACAACTGGTCCCAAGTACATAGTTTGTCCAGAACTCCAAAAACAAAAAATAATATTTTATTCGAGATCAATAATAATATCTTACAGGATAGTGTATTCGATGATGGGAATATTTCCTAGGTGAAAAGTTACGCAAGGTTGACAATGTCGTGTTTCGTTACCTTCATGTGAATGAATTCATGTTTGTCTTGAAATTCCTAGTGTTCAGATTTTTTCATTAAGCATCTTTATTCTTCAAAATATTTTTGTTTATAACTAATATGTCATATACTCCTATAACATATCAATATTCATAGAGTATTATATGAGAATTAAATCATGATTTGCCTCCTTTATTCGATGTGAGATTGATCGATAAAGGTGCTTGAAAGGGAACAATATCATTCAGAAAATCATATGATTTAAAGAAAAATATTAAAGTATGTTATGTAATTAGAGGTGGGAATATTCCAAATTAGGTGCTTTTGGTTCAATTAACTATTGACATAGTTCGACCAACGTATTTAATAAATAAGTCAGATTAAAACTTTTTATCAAATTTATTTATAAATATAGGCTTCATATGGGCTTTAAAAAATGTTTAATGGACCAGCTTATTTATAGTATATATATACAAAAATATATGATATATTTTATATTTTTATAGATTATATATATCTGTAGCTTAATTTATATTTTATTTTATATTGTTCATGTTTTTCAGTGCAATTCTCTAAGTTTAAGTATATTTTTTAATTTAAAAAGATTTCACAAGATAATTTTATAGGCTTTTATATACTTTAGGCCAAATTTATCCATATCAAAACTCGGATTATAAATAGTTTTTCATATACTTAGACTTAAGCCTAGTTATATTTAAAATTCACGTGGACCACCAAAAATTCTAACCTAGCATTCTCTCACCCCTTGTATATAATAAAAATCCAACAGATTCCGAATCTCCACATCTCAATCTTATTATCCAAATTACATTCTCGAGCTTTAAATTTTCTAAAAATATTTATACATGTTTTTGAAGTATATATTTACACACTGCAAAGCTTGTATATGCATGTGCTTGATTTCAACTATAGTTTCAAGGTGGCTTATGGAGAGTTATACCTTTGTTCTTTTAGATTGGCTTAAAGAATTAAACAATTGACCTCATTGCAGATATATAGAACTACTTTTAATGTCACTTTTATTATAATAAAAGATAAAATGGAAACAATCTTATACATAAAAGTGCTATAATTTATTTGGAAAAGCTTAGTATTCACAAAATTAAATAAGACCATGTCTCTTATGAGAACGTCTCACATATCTTATTCTATGAGATGAGTTACATTCAATTCACACAATCCACAACCCACAATTCACATGAGTTTGTGAAAATTAGTTTGGTTGGTGAGTAATGAGGTTCCATCTCACAAAATATATTTGTAAGACCGTCTCATATAAATTTTTGTGATTAAATATTGACATTGATCAATTGTTAAAATTTTTGTTATTGAACTAGTACTTTTAAACACAATAAAGATACTCCATTTTATTTTATGATCAATGTACGTTTGCCATTGTTGATGAGAGAATATATATGCCATGTAAAAGTAAAGACTATTACGACATTAATTTTGGTCTATTCATTAAGAGAAAAATTCAAAGCTAGTCTTGTAATTTTGGATTTGTTTGAAACTGATCTTGGTAATTTAAACCTATAAGTTGGTATTCACATTCTATTAAACATTGAATAATATAGTTATTTTATACTCACAACTTACGTCATATTTAAATGTTTCTTAGTCTTCATAAATTAAACAAACTCGAACAACAGATATTTTAAAACCAATAGAATAATAAATACAAAATGGAACAAACTACATGGCATATTTATTGTGTGTTAATAAGTGGTAGAAGTGGGGTTTAGGTTATTAGGAAAGATACAATATAGATCTGAAAATAAAATTAAAATAAAAAATAAAAAAAGAAAAAGAAAAAGTTGGAACAGAAACAGGTAGCAAGTTTGGACATTTGTGGGGACAAGTTGAGACACACACACGCGTGAAATCCTTTAAATACACACATGCTTCTTCATATACATACATACATGCAAATATTAATTCTCAGAAAAAAAAAAAAAACAGCAAACCTAATTTTGATGAGAAAAACAAAGAAACAAAGATGAGGATGTCAAGATGTTATCTTTTCCTGCATTTGCACCTGCACCTTCGCCTTCTTCTCCCTTTCTTTAATCCCCAATCTTTTTTTTTTCTTTTTTTTTTTTTAATTTTTTCGTTCAGACTACCCAGAAGAATGTTGAAATTATGAAGATTCATTATTTATGGTTATTTCTAGAGTACTTACTAGGGCTACAACACACACACACACAATTATATAGATTTATTATTTAAAGAAGAGATATTGAAGGAGGTGCAGGTGCATTTGCAGGTCAAGTCCATTCTGGATAAAATCTCTCTCTCTCTCTCTCTCAAAAGGGGCTAATGGATCGATATAGGAAAAGAAGCAGGAATTTGTCACCTTTAATTTGAGGTAATGAACATTGCATTGATCTAGGTACAATCATGAGTTTCTCTTCTTCTTCATCATCACTGTAAGTCTGTGTGTGTGTGGGTAATTCTCATCAATATTTGCTCAAGAGTCAAGATAATATCTTGAGTGATGACCTTATTTTGAATCTTAATTAAGATAATTAAATTAAATATTCGGAATTGATCTTGAAATATTGTGCCCTACAATTAGATCTACTCTTTAGTTTGGAATTAAGAGTTCTGGAGACTTGAAAGTGGAAGAAAGATGCATGGGTTTCCTTACCATATAGCATATAAATGCTTTGCTCTAACTAAATTATCGTACTGTCAATTATTTATTTTTATAACCGATAATAGTTTTACGTCTGATTAATTTAAAAATGATTATTGCCTTATTCCTTTGGAATGTGTTTGAATAATCCAATTTTAAAATTTAATCAACTAATATCACTACCAAGAATGTCAAAAAAGAGTATATAAATTATGATCATATATATATATATATATATATATATATATATATATATATATATATATATATATATATATATATATATATATCTTTGCTTTTATACTAAATAATTATACATGGTTCAATCTTTTCTGATTCTTGAGCCTTAAATTATGATCTCTACGACATATGTAGGAACATAATTTTGTTTATCTTTTCGGAAAACATTTTTTTTTTTCAGTATGGAAATTTGATGCATTGATTGGAGTTTTGATTAATTAGAATAGTTCGAGCAGGGTAAAAGTGTTAAACCACTAAAGTGATGCAAATTTTGCTTTCCAGAGGACAACCTATATATAGTAGTATTTCATGTTCATGCCACTACTCTTATTATTTCTCAATTTTTGTGCCTTTTAGAGCATCTATATTGGTAATTTGAACATAAACCTCATTGATTTAATGGAAGTCGGTTAAAAATGAGATTACCACTTATTTAATTACATACTATCATCTTTCCCCCACAAGATTAAGTATTCTGAAGTTTATTGTACGTTCGATCAGTATGATTAATACAATCCCCCAGATTGTTCAATAAATTGAATAGTAGGTATATATACTATATGTTTATATATAAATGGTAAATTTAAGAGAGCTTGTACTATAAGTTTAGATGAAACTAGCCCTAATTAATTATATTATGTCTTGAGACAGTATATTGAAAAGTCCAAAAGGAACAACCTTTAACTACTTATATATGTATATTGAAAAGTCCAAAAGGAACAACCTTTAACTACTTATATATATATATATATATATATATATGTCTAAATATTTGACAAAATAACAGAGAAGCAATAAATTGAGGCTAACATTTTGAAAGGGAATAAATCAAAAAATAAACAAGAGAGAGAAAATATTGACAGCATTGCCTATGAGTATTTAATTAAGTTATTTGGTTTAGTACGCTTTAGTTTGGTCCACAATATAATTTCATTTTGCAATTATTGGTTCCAATGTTCTCTCTCCAATTAATTACATTCTAAATATAATTTTGAGAAAAATGCTATTTTCATTCTGTAACTTATGTTTTTTTCTTTTTTCTTTTCCCCGATGATATACGTTATTCCAATTTAATTTGATTTTCTACCTATCAATGTGTTCCAATTTTTATTTAATTTTACTTGAAATTTTGATTTTGACTAATGGATTTCAGAATGACAAATGTAGATTTTTCAGTTTCGACGTCCACTTAGCATAAATAGATATTTCAATTAAAAAATGATAATTAAACGAAAATTGAACAAGATGTAAAATAGATATTTCAATTAAAAAATGATAATTAAACGAAAATTGAACAAGATGTAAGTTATATGATGAAAATTGAGATTTTCTCCATCATTATTTGCAACTAATTTTAATATATTATATCATTTCTCATCTCCAAATGAATTATTTGTTCCAATTTAAATCTCGTTTTAGAAGTCAAATCCTGCTTTCAATTATTTGTTTATTAGACTCTTATACAATTGTATTCCAAAACTATTACTATTAATCATTCCTTAGTTAAATATTAGGAACTTAATATGAACAATTTTTTTACAATTAATTTGATTTTCTTTCTCAAAATTTTATATTCCTTAATGTTTGAAACAATATTCTAAAATGACACTTAAATGTGATCAGAAGGAATATACATTTTATGTTGCAATTCACTTAGACATGTAAACTATAATTTTTTTTTTTTTGCAACATTCATACTTGAATTATATATATGACAAAATTTATAAAAGATTATAACACACATACATAATTTTTTAAGATGAAACTCTACTAACCACAATGAAATTCATTTTACGAATCCTGGATGTAAGAACCGTAAAAAAAAAAAAATTAATAATAAATTAATAATTTAAAGGTTGTTATAAAAAAAATTGTATCAATTCTATGTAATGTAGGATTTTATTTGATTGATGGATCTAATTTTGGTTATAAATCAAATCTTATTAGACTTCTTTTAGTGTGAGCCCAAGAAGATTTCTAAGTATGAGCCCAAAAGATTAGGAGACCATTACATCATTATTAGGTTTAGAACCCTTAAACCTAATCATATAAATAAGAGAAAAGATAATAAGCTAGAGTTAGGATTTTCAAACTCTCTTAAAAAAGGTACGTATTTTTCTTTTTCTCATAATTTTTTTTTCATATCAAACCTAGAGTAATTTATTTAATTCTTGTTTATATGATGAATCTAAGGGAAATCTTGAGTTAGAATACAATTAATTTAGGAAAGGTTAGATTTTTGAGATCATGTTAATAAAAAAAATTTGAGAAAACACATCTTTAATTTCAAATTTTAGAATGGTTAGTCAATTATTTAAATTCGTAGTTAGACACCTCCAAATTTTATGAAAATTTAATATGTTGATCTTTGACATATATTCAATACTCAGTAAAAATTTCAGATTAATAAGAGTTGTAACCGATTTAAAATGAATTTTCTATTCCTTCAGTACAAGAATCGATATGTTCACGTTTCTATTTTAAACATTTTAAAATAAATATTTACAGACTTTATAATTTTATGAAATTTTAATATGTTATGATTTAGTGTAACATTGATCTTCTGTAAAAGTTTTATATCAATTCGAATCATATTGTATTTTATATGAATTTTATATTTCTTACTCTCAAAATTCATCAACTTTAGTATTATAGATTTAAAAATTAAAAACTATTATTTATATATTTCAAAATTTTATAATATTTGATCAGATTATTTATTATTAGGATTTTTGATCTACATTAAAAATTTCAATTTAATCCGATGGGTATTTCATTTAAAAATTAATTATCTTTTCCCGCTTTGAAAGATTCACGATATACACTTTTCTGCTTTATGAGATTAATTCTCATAGTTAAACATCTTTAAATGCTTTCAATTTTGGATATGTTGTAGATTAACATGTCTTTTATCTTCTGAAAAAGTTTCAAAATAAAAGAGTTTATATTTCTTAGTATATTAATTTTATTTTACAGCTCTGCAGAATTTACCGTGTTGGTCCCAGTGGTATAAGGTTAAGAGGGGAGAGGGGGTGAATTAACCTTATCAAATTTTTGCTCCAAAATGTTAAGTCCTCGATGAACAGGTAGCTAGTAAGCTTACTGCTCGATGGGTTCCTGCTCAGGCAGTGACCTCAGGACTTAGACAGAGAATGTAATGCACAGCGGAAATACTTATGATTTTCGAAACACGCTTTTAATGCAGTATGCTCAGATGCAGATAGATGGATAGAAAGCTATAAATAACACAAGCAAGCTTATAGAGGTTCAAGGGTGGAGTAATCCCTCTACGTCCTCTCTACTCCTTCACAAGGAGGAACTTTGTTAAAGCAAGTTTGATTTACAATAGACTCAGCTAACACAAACTATATTCTAAACAAACTGTCAGCTCTATCCACACAGGTAGCTGCACAGTGACCAACTATCGACCCACACAGAATCTCCACACAGGTTACCCGACCCACACAGGATCCTTTCTCTTCTTTAGAGAGATTACAACTTAGCAGAGTAAACTTCTGCCTAAGCGACTCCTATCAGACTTAGAATAAAGTGAAAGATTTAAACACAATCAAATGCAGCAAGCTCCTTGAACTTCTGAAGATCACAAAGGTAGCTGGCTTGCTGCTGCTCAGTCTGATTAACTTGAGTGTATAGGCTTGAGCTTGTAAAAGATTTGTTTCGCGTTTGTTTGCTTTTTAGTTCTCTCTTGGTTGTATGTGTTGGTGTTCTTTTTTTTTGTATATCAGACTTCCATATATATAGGCATCAGATAGTTTTCTGCCCGTTGGAAAAGGCAGTCCTTTGCATGATGAGGTGTCTCTTCCTGATTGGTTCTGCCGATCTTCTGACACCTGTTCTGAAATGCCTTCATTCTGTTCTGCAACTATTTTGTCCTTTGTCTGCACAACTTCATTCTGCAGACTGCTTGTACTGTGTCCTTGCTGCTTTTTCACACATGGCAGATTCTGATTTGTTAGAGCTGGAGTGACTCTACCGGCTAGTCAGGTTGCACTGACTCTAATGTATCTGGTAGTATCATCTTCGAGTAAGTCAGCTTCCTTGACCATCTTCAGGTTCCTTGTAGCATCCTTTTTGAGCAAGTAGGTCAGCTTCTTTGACTATCTTCAGGTTCCTTGTAGCGTCCTATTTCAGCTTTGATTACTGATTGCTTGATACAGTATGCAAGTAGCAGGGACTCAGCTTCCTGGTTACTTGGCAGAATCTTCAAGTCTTTCCAGCATCCTTGCCTTAGCATATTTACATATAAAACTTATCCAGATAGCTAAAGTTCTAGTCTATTACACGTTTTGTCTCATCAAAATCTATTACATCTCATCATATCATACCGTTTGTGAAATTTAAGTTTCAAAATTAGAAATTTATGACTATACTACTTAGATCTTTGTGAATTTATAAATGCTCCTAGATTCCATGTTTAAAATTGAAGATCATTTGATCTTATACATTTTAAGAAATAAATATTTCAATATTTAACTAGAGTTTTCCTAAAATCTTCCAATTTAGAATTCATATCTTTTTTCTTCAAAATTTTTAAGAAGTTCTCATTTATCCTCCAAGGTGTCCTAAATCTATTTTAGAGATTAAATTTAATTAAAATAATTATTGAAGTTCTTCTTTAGGCCATTAGATATTAAGTTAGTTATATGTTTTCATTATGAATGATTAGGTGACGAAGAGGGTGTGACTCGCAAGGGATAGGATTGCATTCATTTTTCTTTCCGCTCAAGACTTTTTAAATTTTAAGGTGGGGATTCTTTTCATATGTTTGTCTTTATTAAATGTTTTGTGTGGAAGTGATTGATGAGTTGATGCAATGTGTCATGAGAAAATTTTTATGAAAATGTTTGTTGTGATCTATGATCTGTGCATGAGATGAAATGCTTGATGTGATCTTTGATCTATACATGATAATTAGTCAAGGACCTCAGAGGTCCAAGGATCAAAAGTTAGATTCTCGGGTATGCCCGCCGTGCTCAGAATTGATTGGTCAATCCTAAGATGAGAAAATGTTTATTTACTTGATTGTTGTGATATTTGTCTTGCGATGCCTTTAATCTTGACAAGTCTGTCCCCACTGAGCTAGTGTTTGCTCATTCTATATATCAAATTTAACTTTACAGAATAAAATGCTTGATATGAAGCGGAGTGGATGTGCAGTAGTTGGTCACAAGAAGTTTATTTAATTTAATCATCATGATTTTATGATAACATCTTCTGTGTTTTGTTATTATAATTTCTCTTTTGATATTAAGTTATTTAGATAAAGTTTAACTAATAAGTTAAACTCGTCGTTAAGTCTTCTGCTACAAATTTATGAAGTTTCTATTTATTTAATGTGTGTAATTTTTCCGCTGCAAATTCATGAAATTCTTTTTATTTAAGTTTTGATTTATACTCCGGTGGCTAGAGTTACATTAGTTATTTTATTTTAAACTATCTAGTTCATAAAAGATTAAATGTTTCTATCTTCAATCCGCTTTAGTATGAATTATTTCATTTTGTTGAGATCTTCTGATGAAAATGTTGTTGGAATAATTCTGATCATTTTAAAATACTCTTATGGGTTTGATTTCATCGTTTAAGCTTCTATTTAAAAAAAAAATTCACATATTTAATTTTCCGCTGCAAGTATATTAATTTAATAAACAAAATAAAATTATCAAACAAAAATTAATTAAGAAAAATGGGGATGTTACAATGGATTTGTTAGTCTCACAAAATTGGTTTCACAAAACAAGAATTAACAATTTTACTCTATGTATACACACACAATACAATGCTTGTATATATGCATGTGCTTGACTTCAACTATATATAACTTCTAGGTGGCTTATAGAAAGAGTGGTACTTTTGTGCTTTTAAAGATTTAAAAAATTTACCTCATTGCAGATGGTACTACTTTTACTGTCACTTTTAATATGATAAGATAAAGATAGAAACAACTTCACACATGCATGAAAATGCTAGAAACAAAATTGGAAAAGGTCTACACTCACAAAATTAAAAATTGGACATTCAGTTATTGAATATTGGACTTAATTGCATAGTACTTTAACCACAATGAGGATCCTTCATTTTAGTTTATCATTGTATGTTTCATGTATAGTGATACCATTAATGTTGATGAGATAAAATATGCCATGTAAAAGTAATGACTGATAATGTATAATTGTTCTATCTATTAAGAGGAAAATTTAAAACTATTTCCGTAATTTCGAGTTTGTTTAAATGTGGTCATGTTACTTTAAAATTATCAATTTTAATTATATATGTTTAAAAAATGTACATATATTTTGGGATAAATTTTAAGGTTAATAATATTTTCTCATACAAACTGTACATGATTTTATACTTTTTGGTATAAATTTTTAAATGTTGCACTTTGTTATATGAACTTTAAATTTGTTGCATTTTACGGTATTGAACAAATCATAGCCGTACACGTGTCCTAAATCAATGGCTATGATTTGTTCAATATCGTAAAATGCAACAAATTTAAAGTTCATATGACAAAGTGCAATATTTAAAAGTTTATATCAAAAAGTGTAAAATCACGTATAGTTTGGATGGGTAAATTTTTTAATCCTAAATTTTATAATAAGATTCAATTTATAGATTATTTCTTAACTTTAGACCTATATTTTAAAGTATTTCCATAAGGTGTTCAATTTAACATTTTTCTCGATTTAAGGATTGAATATTAGATTGAATTAAGGGGTTCACTTTAAGACAAGTTAGTATTTTGGATAACTAATTCAATTCATAAAATATAATTTATATTAAATTGATTAATATTGAAATTGATTTTCTATACTTTTATTCATAAAATTAAGAAAATAAAGGAATCTTAATTTTATGAATTGTATTATATATATGTTGGTCCCAAGTGGTGTCCGAGGTTCAGAGGGGGGTGAATGAACCTTGGTCGATTTTTCAGAATCTTTAAAACAACCGTTCTGCACTGCAAGTTACTTGAGCTTGCAGTGATAGATGGTTACTGCTTGCAGCGCTAGAATGCAGTGCTGCACGCTGTAATCTGGAGTTTTGTACGCAGCGGAAATAAACTTTTTAACACAAGGCTGTTTTTCTTAAGAATGCTTCTTCCAAAACGTTTTATGATGAGAGATAGATAGATATGCAGAGAATAAGCGCAGATAAATAAAACGATAAAAACACTTATGACTTATAGTGGTTCGAAGGTGGTGTAATCTTTCTACGTCCACTCTACTGCTCCTCGAGCAGGAACTTTATTAAGCAAGATTGATTTACAGGACACCCCTAACAATCTATCAACTTTACAAAGTTAACTACTTACTGAAGTCCAGCGTACACACAGCAACTGCAAACTTCAAAGGCTAACCCACACAGGGTTCTATACTCCCACACAGGGAAGCTGTCTAACTCTAGACAACTAAAACAAACAGCAATGATCTCTCCTATCAACTGCTTGACACCACTAAAACAACCTAAGCACACAGCAACAAGGTTAAAAGGATAAAAAAGGTTTTCTTCAACTTGTGCTTCGAAGTGAGCTTCTGAATCCGTAGGGAAACTTTCAGCTTGAACTTTGCTTCACTTCGGTAGGTTGAGTGACTGAAACTGATTGTAGACTTGAATGCTTGCGATTTGTAAGCTTGAAACTTTCGCGTAAGAATGTTTTAGTAACAGTAACAGTATTAGTAACCAGCTTCAGTGCTCCTCGACCTCTATTTATACTTGTAGGAGAAGATGTCCGTTGAAGGAGACATCCCTCTTTTGAATTTGAAATAGCCTGGCCAAAGTATGGTTCGCATTTAATGCGACTAACTTTTCCTTTCGGAGCATTTAATGCGGCAGTTGCGGCTCGCAGCTTTCTGCGGCGCGTCAGTCCATGTGGCATCTTCTTATTGGCTCTGTGTCTGCTACTTTGACTTTTTCTTGAACGGCTCTTTTGTCCCTGCATGGATCTCGGTTCCTCATACTGCATTTATCCTTCCTGAGATTTACAGGATACTTCATCTTGTAGTTGGCGCTGTATTACTTAACTGTCCTGTAAGTTTGCGCTGTATCCTTGGTCCTTGTGCAGCTGATGCATTCTTTCAGTGCTGCTGTATTTTAGACCTGATTGTAGTATCATCTGGCAGTGCTGCTGTAACTTCGTTCTAGCAGTACTCCTGTATCATTTTCTTGCAGCAATGTTGCACGCCGTTATTCCTTACTTTGCTGTATCCTTCCTTCATGCAGCGATATCTTCCTTTAAAGCTTAGATGCAGCTTTATCCTCTTTTAACCTCCATTTCAAAGCTTGACTCAAGACTCAATTCTAGTCTATTTATTCACTTAAACAATGTGAAAATGGGGTACTCAAAACTTCCTATTACATGATTGGTTTGTCTCATCAAAATCTAAACACTGAAATCCCAACAATTTCCCCCTTTTTGATGATGACAAAACCTTTACAGTATTTCGTTCATGAAGAAGTTTCATTTTACTTTAACTCATAATGATTTATCCAGATTACATGCTTGCACAGCTTTGAATAAATAAATCTAATCCTGGATTCATCAGAGATGCATCATGCTATTCCTTTCAACAAAAACAACAGGAAAACATAAACAACATGCATGAGTTCATAAGATTTGAACTTGGTCAGAGCAGAAAGAAAAAATTTCTTCATTTAAGAGATATAAATTTTTACAACATCAAAAATACAACAACAAGGATCATAAGAGGGTATATGAATACTGCTTAGTAAAACGAAGACCTTTTGCTTGCTGATTCGTCTAATCTTCTTTCAAACCTTTCAAGGTCTTCCCTTCCTCTTGATCCTTTCCACCAGTCCCTGATGGACTCTTGGTAGGACTCTTTCAGCTTGTGTCTGATCACAGGAATCTGAATCCATCTTAGCCAGAAGTCCTCACAAAAAGGTACAATCAGCCCTTCCTTGACTCGATCAATGTATAGTTGTTGAATGTCAAGGCTTCCTTCCCGAACGAGCTGTTCATACCTCCTCAATGCAGTCTTGCAGGTATGATACTTGCTGAATTTGCCTTTCCTGCATAGTTCTCTGAAGTGTCTGAGGTACTCTGATCGTTTGAAAATGGTGATCGCCTCAAATGTTGGATTCCGATCAAAAGGCAGTCTGACTTCTTTGAAGATGTCGAATCTCCACGCCATGTTCTCTGGCCTTTTATCCATCAACACGGACACTTCAGCAGAGATATTCTCAGAGTCAAGGCGAGGGATTTCTTGAGGAGGAAATTGGTAGAAGTTATTTGGATAGATTTTTCTTTCACCAATTACATCGAGTCTTTGAATCCAGGCATTAGGATCTGTAGCTTCTTCATATTGACGCCTTTGATTCTCAGACTCATCCCCGCTCATCCTCTTCTTTGATCCTTGTTGCTAGCTATCATCCATTCTCTTATAATGATAGCTGGGCGGTGCTGCATCCTTACTTGCAGCTCTGCTGTGTGCAGAACTTTCAGCAGATCTTCTTCCAGCAGCTGCACCGGCTCCACCAGCTCCATCATCATCTCTTCTCCATCTCTTCGGAGAGGGGATGTCAGCCGCAGCGGATGATCCAGACCTCCTTCTCCTCCTGCTGAGAGGTTGCTGGTCATCATCATCTTCTTCTTCTTCAATTTCAGCCGCCCCTTTGCTCCTGTATATATCTTCAAATCCTTCCCCCTTTTTGGCATCATCAAAAGCCGGGGGCTGAGCAGGGGCAGCTGGGACCGCCCTTAATCGTGGGCATCGGGTCGGTTCAGGGGCGGGCACTGGAGCACCGACATGCTGAGGGAAAGCTCGGACCATGATGTCCCTGAGTTCTCCCACAATCAGCTCCAGGTTCCCCAGGCGGTCGTCCACACTTCTGGTTCTTTGGGATTGATCGTAGACACGATTCAGAAGTGATTCCAGGACTTGGGAGTGATGGTTGAGTCTGGTTGAGGCATTTTCAGAATGCTGCTTACACTGTCTGATCTCTTGGCGTGTCAGAGCAGCTTCAACCTTCAACTCCTTCTCCATCCTGACCCGATCGTAGTACAACCTGTTTGAATGTTCATTGAGAGTTGACTTGATCATATCAGGCAACACTTCGAGGTCCTTCTTGAAACCTGTCATGGTTTCAGCATGGAATTGGGCACTGACCCTGAGACTGTTGCGCATGATAGACTCATGCTCCTGGAGAGCATGCAGCAGATGTCTAACAGCGGTCTCGACCCTGTTGATAGATTCATCAGGAGTCAGCCCTGAATTCCTTTTCGTCGAGGCAGCAGCGGATGCAGCAAATGGAATCACATCTTGGCATACTGGTGCTGTATCCTGCCTCGGAACTTCACAAGCAACTTCATCTTCATCCTTGCTGGCATGAGAGCTTGTAGAGCTTGAGGATGGGTGCTCTTCTCCTTCTTCTTCTTCATCTGCCTCCTCTTCGCTGGATAAGATTGGAACAGGAACTGTTTCGCCAGCTTTTGGCCCATGAACAGCAATATTCCGTTCCTTTATCCACCTTGCGAATTCGGCATCCGACATGTTAGCGTCCACAGTATCCTCTGTTGTAGTAACCTTTGAAGGTTTTTGAGAGTATGCAGCAGCTGCAGCATCAACCTCCTCACAAGGTGTCTCTAACTGCACTGGGGATACCTCGGCTTCAACTCAGCATCCTCAGTGGGTACTGTCTGAACAGCCTCCACACCTGAGGTCTTCTCACACTCAAGGAGTGTTGTCAGAACAACATCCTCCACTGAGGTCTTCTCAACGGACCCCGTCTCCTCGGCCGGTTCTGTAACCTCTTCGACAGCCTCTGCTGCAAGAATGGGTTCTTGCAGCTCTGCTTGGTTTCCTGCAGCGATCACAGTATTCAGCACTGTATCCTCTATTGCTGCTAGGATCTCAGCTTCCACCCTGCTTTTCTCTGCAGCTCCTTCTTCTTGTTGAAGGGTGGTTGCTGGCTGCACCGCTGTCGCGTCCAGTGCAGGGAGTACCGCCTCTGCAACTCCCTCCGTAGATGCTTCATCGGCAATCTCAGAGATGTCTGAGATGACATTCCTGATTATGGTTGATGGTTCCCCCTCAGAATCTGCAGCAGCAGCATCTTCATCTTCGCGAACCGGGGAATCACCATAATCCAGTAGTTGGGCTTCCTCCTCCTCCAAACGATTCAGCGTGACAATGTTGGAGAGGCTCTCTACTGCTTGCTCATATGCAGGGGAGTTCATCTGAAGAGAACTTAAACTGCCTTCTCCCCGCATCCTCCTTGGAGTGTGCTGCATCCTTATTTCCTTCAAGCTTTGCTGCAGCGCAAGATGCAGCATAGCTTCTTCAGCCTGCTCCACTCCCAAGGTGTTGATCTGCTCTTGAGCAAAAGCGAGATCATCGCCCCTTCTTACCGCCTCCGCAGCCGGGGTAAGGAAGACCTGCACATCTTCCACTGCTGCTCTCATCGACAGCTCTGTAGAGTCGGATTCTACAAGAGCTTTGCCCTTTCCCTTGTCCTGTGCTCCCTGTGCAGCGCTGCAGCCTTCGAGCTCTTGAACTCTTGCTGCAAAGTCAGGTTGCAGGAGTACCAGAATATCCTCTGATTTGGCCCACTCCAGGACAACTTGCTCGACTGTCAGGAAATCCTTCCACTTCAACAGGATTTCTCCCTTAGACAGCCGCATCTCTCTCCAAAGAGAGTACTCAGCAGCCATATTTCTAGCCGCTGGAAAGGTAGGATCGAGCACTGAAGTTTCTGTTTGTAGACGAGCTTCTTCTTCAGTTGGCTCGACCCGGTGCTGATATAGCTCTTAAAGCTGATGTGACTTATCCCCAACAACAGCAGCAGCAGTTCTCTTGCTGCGTGGGGCCCTTCTCACCAAGGGTGCGTCATCATCTGGGAAAGAGGATTCAAGTTCAGGTACAGCCTTCCCTGAACTCCTCTTGATAACAGGAAGAGGACTCGAAGGATCCTCTTCTTCAGCATCTTCCCCGCTGCCTGCAGCTTCATCTTGCAGAGCAAGAGTTGCATTCTTTTTGTCTTTGGTTTTCTTCCTCGCAACTCCTGCTCCTGCAGCTTTCGGCTGAGTCTTGCCCTTCTTCTTCTCCCCGAGATACTTTCCAGGATGAATGGGGGCGGGTGCTGCAAGTTGAAGGCCAAGCTTGCAGAGCAGAGAGCAAATGGTGATACCGTAGCTCCGACGCTCCGTTATCTTCTCTGCTTCCTCCCACAGCCTCTTCATGATGAACCTCGCCCAGTTCACCTTCTCTCCGGCCATGATTGCAGACATGATCCGGAACCGGAGATCTGTGCATTTGTCATAACTCTCTGTCCTCCCTTCGATGGAGTATGCACAGATGTCGTGGAGAAGTTCAAACTCCGGTTTGAAGAGCTTCTTAGGGGCGCTTCTCTTGATTTCAGCCCCTGCATCCCTTGCTCGAAAGAGATCCCACATCTCTTGAGCCGATGCCTCCCTATACGTCGCCAACTGGCTGGGGGTCAAACCTGCAGCCGAGATGCTGAAGGTGGTGGAGATATCCCTAACGGTCAGCGACCGTTCTTCTCCATCTGCATCCATCCGGAACAAGATGCAGTTCCTTTCCTCCGCCTGCCTAGCGTAGGCGTAGAATCTCTGTACTGACTCCGTGGAGAAGCCAGCATACACGGTGGTCAACAGCCCTAGGACTTGGGTCTGTTGTAGAGCATCAAAAATCCTTTTGATCAGGGTATTATCATACAGCCCTGACTCCAGGATGTGTTCCTGATTGACCATCCTTCCATCAAGAACGATTGTTCTTCTGGCAACCATTGATGATATTTCTCTGAGAGAGAGAAAGAGAGGAATAAGAGTTTTGCACTTAGAAAATTTTGCGATCAAAGTGTTTCTCTTTCTCTGAAGACGATGAAAAGGGAATTTCAAATGGCACGTTTTGGTCTTTATGGCGGTTCTCAAGAGACATGCGAGATTGACGGTTGAGATAAATCAGGGAAATGATCTAGTGGCTCAGGAAAAAACGGAGATGTCAAATCGACGCTAATAATTACTTGGCGCGTGGGCTCTGTCAGCGTCTTTTCCACTTCCTGACACCCGCAGTCATGCATTTAATGCTGAAAGACATGCCCTTTGCCGCCTAAATAAATGCCTTTTTAAGGTTGCAGCAAACCAAGTACGAGATTGCAGAGCAATCAATACTCTTTTGAAATATATGTTGTAACCTGGTGCTGCTTGAATTCTTGATAAATGTTGTACTGTAAGAATGTAGGTTGCAGCGCTGTCTGAACCCAGTGCTGTATTGATGCGTAACTTACAGTACTGTTCTTACTGTTTTCCTCAAGCATGCAGAGGTTCCCCCTGCATTTCTGCATTTTCTTTTTCTTCACAGCTTAAGGATTCCCAGCTCGTTTCGAAGTATAGAAAACCTCGATTCACTCAAAGGTTTTGTAAGAAAATCTGCAAGCTGTAGATCCGTGTGAACTTTCTCCAGCACAATGTCTTTCTTCTCAACATGATCTCTTATAAAGTGATGACGAATGTCAATGTGCTTTGTTCTTGAGTGAAAGACAGGATTATGGGTAATTGCAATAGCGCTCGTATTGTCACAGAGAATTGGAGTCTCTTTTTCTTCTATCCCATAATCTCTAAGTTGCTGTTGTATCCAGAGAATCTGCGCACAACAACTTCCTGCTGCAACATACTCTGCTTCTGCTGTAGAGGTTGTAATTGAGGTCTGCTTCCTACAGAACCACGAGACAAGTCTATTTCCCAGAAATTGACATGTCCCACTCGTACTCTTTCTATCAATCTTGTAGCCTGCATAATCTGAATCGGAGTAGCCTCTAAGCTTGAATCCTCCTTCCTTAGGATACCATAGGCCGACTTCCTGAGTTCCTTTCAGATACTTGATCACTATTTTTACTGCTAAAAGGTGAGATTCCTTTGGTGCTGCTTGGAATCTAGCACAGACTCCTACTGCAAACATAATATCTGGCCTGCTTGCTGTGAGATACAGCAACGATCCAATGAAGCGTCTGTACTTGGTAATGTCTACATCTTTACCATCTTCATCTTTGTCAAGACTTATGGATGTGGACATGGGAACGGATGTTGCTACTCCATTCTCCATGCCAAATTTCTTGATAAGCTCCTTCGTATACTTGACTTGGTTGATGAAGGTTCCTGTAGGTAGCTGTTTTACTTGAAGTCCGAGAAAGAAACTTAATTCTCCCATCATACTCATCTCGAACTTTGACTGCATCAGGTTGGAGAATTTTTCACATAGCTCTTTGTTTGTGGATCCAAAGATAATATCGTCCACATAGATTTGTACAAGAAGTACACTTTCTCCGTCATGTATCCTAAACAGCGTTTTGTCGATCGTTCCTTTCTGAAAACCATTTTCCAGAAGATAGAGAGATAAGGTGTCATACCAAGCTCTTGGTGCTTGCTTCAGTCCATATAGGGCCTTTTGTAATCGAAACACCTTCTCTTCTGCTTGATCCTCAAAACCAGGAGGTTGTTCAATATATACTTCCTCAGTAAGGAGACCATTCAGGAATGCACTTTTAACATCCATTTGATAGACGTTGAAATTCATATGTGCTGCATAGGCTAAGAAAATTCTTATAGCTTCTAGTCTTGCCACTGGTGCGAAAGTCTCATCAAAATCAATTCTTTTTTCCTGACAGTATCCTTTAGCAACTAATCTTGCTTTGTTTCTTACAACGACTCCTGATTCATCTAGCTTGTTCTTGAACACCCACTTTATTCCAATTACACCTTGATGGGTTGGTCTTGCGACTGTTTGCCATACTTGATTTCTCTCAAATCCATTCAATTCTTCTTGCATGGTCTGCACCCAGTTGCTATCTTGCAGTGTCTCTTCAATATTCTTAGGCTCTGATTGTGATATGAAGCATGCAAACATTGCTTTATGTGGGATGGATCTCCTATAATGAGATATCTTGGATGATTTCTAAGCCATGTCCTATCTGGCTCGAAGACATGCATTGGTGTGTTTTGCTCATCATGTTGCTGTAATGCAGAAGGTTCTGCTGCTGTAAGAATGTCTGCTGCATCCAAGGTTGCAGCTTTTCATCTTTATCTTCTTCTGTAGGCAGAACTCCTTCTATGTATGGTACAACATTTTCTTTTCTAGGAGTGGTCTCTTCAGGTGGTTTTTCCAGCTTCTTCGTGTCACAATGTGGTTCATCAAACACCACATGTACAGATTCTTCTACTACCAGGGTTCTCTTCTTATTAAACACTCTGAAGGCTCTACTTACAGTAGAGTATCCTAGAAATACTTCTTCGTCTGATTTAGCATCGAAGGTTTTCAGATGTTCCTTTCCATTGTTGAGAACGTAACACCTACATCCAAAGATATGCAGATAAGAAATGTTTGGTGTATGACCGTTCCATATTTCATAAGGTGTCTTGTCAAGATCCTTGATGATTAGACATCTGTTCTGCATGTAGCATGCAGTATTGGTTGCTTCGGCCCAAAACCTCTTGGGTATTTCTGCTTTTGCTATCATTGTTCTTGCTACTTCCTTGAGGGTTCTATTCCTTCTTTCAGCAACTCCGTTGTGTTGCGGTGTTCTTGCAGCAGAGTATTCATGACGAATACCATTGTCAGAACAGAATTTCTCTAGAAACTTGTTCGTGAACTCGGTTCCTCTATCTGATCTTATCTTCACTATGTTTAAGCTCTTTTCATTCTGAATTTTCTTCATGAGGCCAGGTAGCTTTTCTTGAGTTTCCGACTTCTTTGCTAGAAAGATCGTCCATGTGTACCTGGAGTAGTCATCCACTACTACTAGGGAGTATTTCTTTCCGCTCAAGCTTACTGGTTCTACTGGTCCAAAGAGGTCCATGTGTAGAAGATCTAGAATCCTGTGAGATGATTTCTGAATCTTATCCTTGAAAGAGCTCTTAACTTACTTTCCTTTTTGACACGCTCCACAGACATTCTCTTTCTTGTAAGCTACATCTGGCAATCCTCTCACGAGGCCTTTTCTTGCTAGCTTGTTGATAGTCTTGAAGTTCAGGTGGCTTAATCGTTTGTGCCATAGCCAGCTCAGCTCTGGTGGACTTTTTACTATGAAGCATGTTGATTGAGTGGAGGAATTCCAATCTGCTAGGTAGATATTTCCTCTTCTTGTTCCTGTAAGCTTTACTTCATTTGTGGTGCTGTCCTTGATTAAGCATTTGTTGAGGTTGAATTCCACTGTATATCATTTGTCACAGAATTGACTGATGTTTAGAAGATTGTATCTAAGCCCCTTTACGTAGGATACATCCTTGATCTTTATGTTCCCCTTGACTAGGCATCCGCTTCCTTTTGTGCTTCCTTTGGAATCATCTTCAAATATGACCTTAGGTCCTTTATATTCTTGGAAGTCTTTCAACGTTTCTTTATTGCCTGTCATGTGCCTTGAGCAGCCGCTGTCGATATACCATACATCACTGCTGCATCCTGGCACTGTAACCTGTAATAAATTCAAACAGATTTAGGTACCCATATTTGTACGGGTCCTTTGGGGTTAGTTACTTTGGGAACCCAAATTTTCTTAACAGTAACTGATCTACTATAAGATTTGTTGGTTCTCGAGCTGTATGCAGTTATCTTAGAAAACTGCTTATGAAAGGTGTGTGCTCAACAAACATGTGTGTTACCAACACCTTTGTAGTGTGGTCTTCCACCATACTTCCCTGGAGTATATTCTCCTTGAGGTTTAGACATGTAGGTCTTAGTATGGGTGGGAAAGTTTCTTCTATGCTGCAACTTTGTTGGTTGCTGCATCCTTTTGCTGCATGCAGCAGATGGCTTCTGCTGCAGCCAAGTCTTAGATGCAGACTTACTCCCTGCAGTTGAGCATTGGGGTTTCTTCCCTTTATCCGTCATTGCTGTTTTGTTCATGATCTTTTCAGAGTCACAGAGTAGCTCTTTTTCCATTGGAGTTTTGGCTTGAACAAAATTCACAGCTTTGGATGTGCTTGCTGTATTCTGAGAGCCTTGATTGCTGTAACCTATGCCTGAAATCTCAAAAGGATCTCTGACACGATTTATGCAATCTCTTGCGTCCTTTGAAGATTTGGTGAAAGTACTCATCTTGGACTATAAAATTTCTTTCTCAGATTTCAGCTCAGTGATCAGCAGATTCAATCTAGAGACCTCTTGTTGCAGCTTACTACACTTTGAGTTATCAGATTCTCGTGCAGCGAGCATTTTGGCAATGTCGATGTTTTTGCTCTTGAGGATCTCATTATCGATTCTAAGGTTTTCATTCTCAACCTTAAGCTCCTTATGAATTGAGTTGATCTGCTCGAAATCACTCATGATCTTTTTCAAGGAGTGGATCATGTTCAGCTCCTCATCAACTTGTATGGACAACGGTTGGTAGATTACCTCATCTTCTTCGCTGTCCTCGCCATCTTTAGCCATCAGGCATATGAGTGCTTCTTCGTCAGAGGATGAGGTTTCAGCATCGCTGTCTGAGGATTCTGCAGCTTTCAGTACTTCCTTCGAAACTACTGCATCATTGGCTTTCTCCATCTCTCCTATGAGAGCTCGAAGCTTGTGCCTTTCCTCTCTTCGTTTATCTCTCCTCTGTTCTCTTTCTCCTTCAGGATACTTGTGTACTGTTGGATAAGGACAGTTCATTGCGTAGTGTCCAGGCTTCCTGTAATTATAACACAAGTCAACATTCCCTGTATTTGACTGAGGAGAAGAAGATACCTGAGGGGTTGAGTGACTTCTTCTAAAGTCATTCTTTTTGTTGAGGTTGGTGTTGCTGCTATTGTTGTTGCTCTTGATGAATCTCCTGAATTTCTTTAGGAAGAGCCCCATATCCTCTTCAGCAACTTCTGATGTATCCTCACTCTGTTTACTGCAACTGGCGGTTGCTGTATCCTTTGTTCCTCTGGCGGTTAGCGCTGTAACTTTGGAGACTGAATCCTCTGACTCTTTTCTCCTTCTATTGATGTCATACTCGAATGCTTTCAAGTCGGAGAATAGGTCAAATGTGCTCATGGACTTCAGGTCCATAGACACTCTCATGGCAGTGGTCTTGCTATCCCACTCCGCTGGTAGGGCTCTCAACACCTTCATGTTCTTTTCTTTCTGTGTGTAGTGTTTGCCCAGAGCTTCTAGTTCATTCACTATGGATGTGAATCTTAAATCTAGTTGCTCAAGAGTCTCTTCATTCTTCATTTCGAAGAGCTCGAATAGTTTGGTAGCGTTGGAGATTTTGTTGTCCTTTGTAAGCTCAGTTTCTTCACAAATTTGTTCCAACTTTTCCCATATTTCTTTGGATGTTGAGCAAGTCTTGACTTTGCTAAAAGTGCCTTTATCCAAAGTAATAAATAGAGCGTTCGTTGCCACGTTATCCAGGTTGGCTCTCTTCCTGTCTTCGTTTCCCCACTCTTATCGTGGTTTGATCAGGAAGTTTGGTGGTGGTTGCTCTTCTTCTGCATGGTCTCTTCCATACATTGGATTTACCTTCATGGGGATTATCGATCCTTCAGTTATGACGGTCCACATCTCATCATTCATGGCAGAAAGGTGTGCCTGCATTCTTATCTTCCAGTCGTCATATTCCTCTATGGAAAACATAGGTAGCTTGTGATTGGAGGAATCCATGATATGATTTAAAAATAATTTTTATGCAAAGAAAATAGCGAGACAAAGGTGGATTTGGGTAAGTGACCAGATGAGTTGGCTTTTAACCCAACTTGCTCTGATACCACTTGTTGGTCCCAAGTGGTGTCCGAGGTTCAGAGGGGGGGTGAATGAACCTTGGTCGATTTTTCAGAATCTTTAAAACAACCGTTCTGCACTGCAAGTTACTTGAGCTTGCAGCGATAGATGGTTACTGCTTGCAGCGCTAGAATGCAGTGCTGCACGCTGTAACCTGGAGTTTTGTGCGTAGCGGAAATAAACTTTTTAACATAAGGCTGTTTTTCTTAAGAATGCTTCTTCCAAAACGTTTTATGATGAGAGATAGATAGATATGCAGAGAATAAGCGCAGATAAATAAAGCGATAAAAACACTTATGGCTTATAGTGGTTCGAAGGTGGTGTAATCCTTCTACGTCCACTCTACTGCTCCTCGAGCAGGAACTTTGTTAAGCAAGATTGATTTACAGGACACCCCTAACAATCTATCAACTTTACAAAGCTAACCACCTACTGAAGTCCAGCGTACACACAGCAACTGCAAACTTCAAAGGCTAACCCACACAGGGTTCTATACTCCCACACAGGGAAGCTGCCTAACTCTAGACAACTAAAACAAACAGCAAGGATCTCTCCTATCAACTGCTTGACACCACTAAAACAACCTAAGCACACAGCAACAAGGTTAAAAGGATAAAAAAGGTTTTCTTCAACTTGTGCTTCGAAGTGAGCTTCTGAATCCGTAAGGAAACTTTCAGCTTGAACTTTGCTTCACTTCGGTAGGTTGAGTGACTGAAACTGATTGTAGACTTGAATGCTTGCGATTTGTAAGCTTGAAACTTTCGCGTAAGAATGTTTTAGTAACAGTATCAGTAACCAGCTTCAGTGCTCCTCGACCTCTATTTATACTTGTAGGAGAAGATGTCCGTTGAAGGAGACATCCCTCTTTTGAATTTGAAATAGCCTGGCCAAAGTATGGTTCGTATTTAATGCGACTGACTTTTCCTTTCGGAGCATTTAATGCGGCAGTTGCGGCTCGCAGCTTTCTGCGGCGCGTCAGTCCATGTGGCATCTTCTTATTGGCTCTGTGTCTGCTACTTTGACTTTTTCTTGAACGGCTCTTTTGTCCCTGCATGGATCTCGGTTCCTCATACTGCATTTATCCTTCCTGGGATTTGCAGGATACTTCGTCTTGTAGTTGGCGCTGTATTACTTAACTGTCCTGTAAGTCTGCGTTGTATCCTTGGTCCTTGTGCAGCTGATGCATTCTTTCAGTGCTGCTGTATTTTAGACCTGATTGCAGTATCATCTGGCAGTGCTGCTGTAATTTCGTTCTAGCAGTACTCTTGTATCCTTTTCTTGCAGCAATGCTGCACGCCGTTCTTCCTTACTTTGCTGTATCCTTCCTTCATGCAGCAATATCTTCCTTTAAAGCTTAGATACAGCTTTATCCTCTTTTAACCTCCATTTCAAAGCTTGACTCAAGACTCAATTCTAGTCTATTTATTCACTTAAACAATGTGAAAATGGGGTACTCAAAACTTCCTATTACATGATTGGTTTGTCTCATCAAAATCTAAACACTGAAATCCCAACAATATATATATATATATATATATTTAAAAATTAATATAAATTGGATTAAGATTGTTGCAAAATTGTATTAACTTATCTTAATTTATCTAAAATATAAATACATATTGAAAAATATAAATAAAAGAAAAAAAAGGAAAGAAAATTAAATTTTGTGAGAACTCAGTCTAATTTTCAAGCCTTAAATTGAGAAAAAAAATTATTTGCTCTTAACAACTCTATTTAATATAGTTGGAATAAATGAGAGTAATTTCGATAAAATATAGATCATTATTTCTTGAAATCCTATAATTATATTTATTTTGGGATAAATTTCTTTTATTAAAATATTTATTTTAAGACTAAGCGAGAGAATTAAACTACCTCTCATCCCTCTAATGGTCGTCATTAATGCCTCTATCCACCTCTAATGAAGATCTGATTTTATTTTGTTTTTGTTTTTTTTTTCACCTAAAGTGCAGATATCCTTGTGGCTAAATTAGATGCATACCATTAATTAATTTATTCATTGTATTATATATATATATATATATATCTTCTCCATAATAATAATAAATATAGATTTAATTATTGTTATCCTTTTTTTTTTGAAAGAATTTATTATTGTTATTCATAAATAAGCAAGAATATAAAAAAAAGAGTGAAAATACTACAAGAAAATTAGAATTTAGAGGCGAGAATTTTCATCGCTAACCTCACACATTTTGTCGCAAATAAAATTTAGTTATGATTAATTTTTGTTGTCAGGGTCGATGCTATCGGAGCATCACTGACCATAGTTTGCAACAAAATATTAGAACTTCGTCGCAAAGTTATTAACAAATATATTTTATCGCTAACTTAGAAAATTTCATCGCTAATACTAGAATTAGCAACAAAAATCTTACAACATTTTCATCACTAAGTTTTCAACAAAATATAGCCAGTTCATCACTAACTTAGTGACAATGAGTATAACTTCGTTACAAAAAATTGTTTACGATGAAAATTTATTACATTCGCTACCAACATTTGCGACAAAATGAATATATTTCGTCGTTAATGTGAATAATTTATATTATATGTTAGCGATGACTTTTAATTTATTTTGTTGCTAAAAATAAAAAAATATTATATAAAAAACATACCGATGTTTATCATCTTGGCTTTACAATATTTGATATTAGATAGAGTCCTAAAGATTAAGATGAACATTTCACAACATCACATATATCCAATATATGAATTCAAATCAAACACACGACCACTCTAGATAATAGACAAAGATTGAAAACAAAAATCGTAGAATTTGAAAGCAATTCATAGAAAATCTACTACCATTTAATATCATATAATCAAATTATAATAATATAAAACGCCACATACCAAAGCACTTGAAATAATACTAATTCAAAAGTCATCCACTCTTTTAATCAACTTCAAATTAATAGTGTTATGCTAAATCACTCATAAAAAATTGGTCATGAAAGAAATAACCTATCGCATACAATGCAACAAACCAAAACAAATCCAAACCTCATGAGAAGCCCACTAAGATTCACTGTCTACAATCAGAATCTTTATTTACATACTAAAACATAAGGAAAAAAAGGACAAAAATACCGGTATGATCAAAAGTAGACATTTTAAGACATGAAGTAGATATTTTAATTTGAATACTTACTTTAAACTATAATGATTGAACAGAGAAGAAAGATTGTTCAATTAAACTTTGCAATGCATCGGGAGCAATTTTTCAAAAAAGTTGCATCATCAAGCTTTGAGTTGCCTCAAGACGTTCTATTTTTTCTTCCAATATTTTTAAGGATGCTTGAATTCTCTCCAACTCATTCCTAGTAGATGAAAGCTCCTCCTTGAGTTTTGCATTTGATGCTCGACGAGAACTAACATCAGAAGTTAACTTGGTAGGTTTTGATCCACTTCCAAGTCCTTTGATATATCCTGATCGCTTTCCAAGTACTGCATCACATGCTCGTCCAGATATCTCTATTTCATCCACAGGTTGTCTGCCATCCACTTGAATCTGTCTGTACTGAAGTTCAATCATTTCATTCTAAAACAAATATATATACATATATTAGAACAAATATATTTTATAAAGAATAAAAATAAAAATAATATAATTACATACATAAACAAACTCTGCATCCTCTACCCACCCTTTTTTCGAGCTTCATCGTATTTTTTTGAATAATGCAACACGATTAGCTTTTCCTAATCCACCACCCTAAAACAAAGCACAAAACTTAACTTTATTGCACAAATATAATATTTAATTTTCACGAAAACTTAAATTTTAATACGTACAATTTCATAACTATATTACACAAAGGATTTTGAGCCACCACAATGGTTGAAAGGCAACTTTGATCGATTTTCAGCATTTTTTTAGGTCAAGCCTGTAAAAATAATAATAATAGATTTAGTTAGAGTTATTAAACATAACCAAAACCTCTAATTTGAAATTTGATTTTATCATAAATTTCTCTCTCAAACAAATTGCATAAGAATACCCAATCCTTTTTTTGATACAATATTTTCCAGACATATTTTGCAATCACTTGGCCCACAGTAAATTAATTAATGTTTTGTAGGAAAAAAAAGTTATGTGACGGAATTGTAAAATTTCGTTGCCAACTTAGCGATGAAAAGTAAAAGTTACGCTGCTAAATTGGCGACGAAACTTCGAGATTCATTGTTAGCATTTTTTCCATGATAAATCTTTTTAGTGACGAAAGTTAATAATTCGTTGCTAATATTTTTACTTGAATATAATGTCAATTTAGTGATGAAATATTACGACTCTTTGTTAAAGATTTGCCAACTATAGATAAATATTTAGTGACGAAATACAACAATTTGTTACTAAAAATTTTCAAACTTTTATATAAATATAGATAATTTGGTTAGTGACAGTTATCGTGGTTAATTTAGCAGCGGAATTCTAAACATTCATTGCAAACAATTTAAGATATATGATTTTATAGTATTAGGAAAGTTTAGTGATGAATTTATTAAGTTCACCATTAAAATTAGCAACAACTCATAATTATACGTTGCTAATGTTTATTTTAGCGATAAATTTTAATTTCATTACTAATTTTTGTCATTATTTTCAATTTTTCTTGTAGTATATACTTTAAAACAGTGTGTTGTCTTTCCTTAATTTGTCCACATCATTCTATTTTTCGTGTCATTGTGCTCAAACTAAAGTAGACCGTGGAATCCTAAATTCACAATATATATATATATATATATATATATATATATATATATATATTATATTTTTCCATACCGACTGTATTATATATAAACAGAGTTCGGTTTTGAAGATTATTAGTTATTGTTGGGGAATTGGATCTATCGATGAATTTTGAGAAGCCGCCAAAACTGATTTGGCCGTAGACGAGTATAGGTAGGCTCTGGAAGGATGCCACTTTTTTGTTCGATATACTGGAACGAGGCCTCAAGTTTGCCTAAAATAGCAGAAAGTCTAATTGAGCTTAAAAATAAGCTTGGGCTCCCATGTCCTGCCGATCCTCTGAAAAGCCTAGCCCTTTACTAAACCTCAAAATTCTCTTTCTTCGTTTCGATAATTTTTCTGGATAGGTCGAATTATTGGAAGTAAATGGTCGCTCATTCGCGGATATGAAGGAACTTTGGATTCTATGATTCATGCCATGACGGATGAGCAAGATAGGGTGTAGAAATATTATAAATGTAATCCTATGATTTAAAATAAATTAAATCAGATAAATCATGCTTTGAAAAATAGTAACCGTTGAGAAGATCTTGATCGGAGAGACACTGTTGAGAAAATTAATAACTTCAACTTTACTTCTTTCCAAGTCCAATAACTTCAACTTTACTTCTTTCCAAGTCCAAGTTCGTAGATTCGGTGGGAAATCAAACGAACTCTTTAGGAAGAATTAACTTTAGGAAGAATTAATTTCTCACTTTTGTCAGTACTCACGTATATTTCTTGTGCTGAAAAATCTGACCCTACTTATAGGGGGAAAAATAAAGCTTGGAGAAGAAGAAGAAAAAAAATCATTAAGATTTGATCTCAAATATATACTCAAGAGCTTTAGGAGAATTAGGATTGAACCTCCAATGGACGTAGAAACAAATATTCAGCCACAATATTATTCTAGTCAATTAATATTAATTCACTCCATTATAGAATTAATATTGCACTGTCCATCATAACCCATATTATGAAATATGGCTCCCAATTATTATTTTTCGTGCTTAAAATCTAATATCCATTAATTAATTTAAGTTATTGAATGCTTTAATTAATTAATATTTTTATTTTTTGGGAAATGATGGCTCAACATTATTATCATCTCGAAAATTAATCCACTGGCTAGATTTGATATGATAAACGTTCTAAGGCCACCAATAGGACATTATCAACTCGACGTATCAAGACACGATTTTCGATATTAATTTAGCAATCTGTCATATAATTAATAATATTGACCAAAATACAAAGTATTGAATCTCATTGATTCTTTACCCATAATAAATCAAAACAATATCAATTAATTATATACAATCTTAATTAAGTGATAGAAATTAAGAAATCAATAACCATTGACATATAATTCTTCTTTCCAAATCAATTAATTATATACAATCTCAATTAAGTGATAGAAATCAAGAAATCAATAACCATTGAAATCTAATTCTTCTTTCCAAGTCAGTCTAGAAGAATTATCTCATTATAAGTCTTATTTAGCACATCAAATGCACTAGTGTAATCTCTTGATCAACACAAAACAATTCGAGCCTTACACTTCAATTTCTACCAATGTATTGTTCAATTTCATCTAAATTGTGAATTTTACTATACTTATTACAAGGAACTGACAATGCGATTTTCTGTAATTTTCTACACACCACATTGTCTACAATGTAAAGTATATTGAACATCACAATTATTTATATACACCAAGTGCATGGATTCTAAATCCATTGCAACTAGGTCGACCCGACCCGAGAGTATATTTCACTCGTCTCACACGTGCCTCACGCGCCTATGCACGCCCAAACCCTAGTTCTGCTGTTATATTTAACCTTTTAGTTCTATCTTCGTAACCTTTTAGTTATATGCACATAACCTTTTGCAGTGCATGTAGTGAAAAATGTATAAGTTATTCATTGAAAAGATTATGAAATTTGTACATAGAGGTTATACTATTACAACATAAAGGTTATATCATTACAACATAAAGGTTTCGGCTATATTGAATTTTTATAGTGAAAAAAATATAAGTTATTCATTAAAAAAGTTATGAAGTCTTTACAGAAATGCTATATTATTATAACATAAAAGTTATATTATTACAACATAAAGGTTTCGACTATATTACATTAATTTTTATAGTGGAAAAAGTATAAGTTATTCACTGAAAAGGTTATGAAATCTATATATAAATGTTATATTATTACAACATAAAAGTTATATCATTACAACATAAAGGTTTCGGCTATATAATATGAATTTTTATAATGAAAAAAATATAAGTTATCCACTGAAAAGGTTATGAAATCTGTACATAAAGGTTATACTGTTACAACATAAAGGTTATGACATAAATTTAAAAAAAAAAAAAAACTGGGCGCGGATCTGGGTTAAACCGGACCAAACCCGACCCGCGTGCCTAATTGAATGGATCATGACCCATGCACTTAGTGCACACAAGCACTACTCATTGAACACTTATGCATTTAAATAAATAACATTCATAATATTTAATACAAACAGTCATAAAAGATTTATTTTCATAAAATGTAAGAATCAGTTTATACTTTATATACAAAATAGTACAAAAAGCATATTTTTTAATATATCTCTAAGAGTTATCCATAGTAAGAATTTGCCATCAGATAACCAAATTGGCTTTGGTATCTTGAGCATCATTTCAAGTAGCTTAAACTAACCTTTTTTAATGAGCTAATGGAGTACAAGAGGAGTGAAATAATAAAGATAAGAAAATTTACATGATCCAAATTCGAACTCTAATCAATATAATTTGTATTTTTATAAATGTGGGGTATCACTTAAGTTATAAGGCTCGCGTCAGGAGCTTAAAATGTTTGTTAGATTTAGATTAGTTTTTTTTTTTTTTTCTTTCTTAAATCTTTTATGAGCTTGATCCTCTAAGGGTATGTTTGGATTTAGATGTTCCCATCTGGATTTAGGATGAACAAACCTCAATCCTTGTTTGTTATGGGATGTGAAAGGATTTTGCAAATTCTATCTCTACTCTACTTTTTCTATAATTCCCAATAATATCTATTTTTTCTATAATTTTCAAAAAAAAAACATTTATTTTTTTTACAATTTTCAATGTGATGATGACATTTTAACTATAATCTTACCCTATAAAATCTCGAAACAAACACAAAATTTTTAAAATCCACTCAAATTCCAAATACATACTTGCAAAATCTACCCACATTTCAATCCAACCACATCTCAATCCAAACACAATCTGAATCTTATTGCAAATCTCTTTGGCAATCTTACATGTGTTTACTTTGCTAAATATAAAATTGTCGAGGGTGACAAAAAATGTCATATATGATCACTTCATGCATGACAGAAATATGTGTCTACATCTTGAAGTACTTCTAATTATCATATTTTTCTGTAGAAAATATTGTCACTTTGAAAGTGGATGTAATATTCATAATAGTAGTGTATGAAAGAAAAGAGGTTTTTATGTTAAAAAGAATTTATTCTAAAAGTTCTAGGTCTCGTTAGGTACCAAAAAAAAAAAAAAACAAATATTTCCTCTCTTTTCTTCTTCAAGATTTATTAAGAAGTTATAGGTTAAGCATAGCTTGATCTGAAGCAATTTAGAGATGTGAGTGGCTCCCAAGAAATTCTTTAGGGAGTTTGATATGTGAATATAATCATGAATTCATGAAGGGCAGGATGTACAGATTAAATTAGATTGTCGAGTAACTTTATGACGGATAATGTGAGCCAGTTTTATGGTGAGAAATGAAAACAAAGCAACAATTACAGTACAAGTGGTTTATTAATCTTATAGTTTTGCATTGATTAAAACTTATAAGTTGGCTATAGAATATTCATGAACTTACCTCAATATGGGTGTATATTATCATACTAATTGGATTTAAATTATGGATTAATAGCTGAATATAACCTACAATTTTTCAATCAGTAAAAATAATCTTGATGGTTTGAACTCTTCCATTGCTTAGTAACGGTATTTCATCTTAATGTTTGCATTTTCTTAATTAAGATCATGCACCTCAATTAATTTGAACTCTTCCATTGCTTAATAGTCATATTTTAATCAATTGGAAATTCTCAGTTTTACCAAATTCTATAATTAAGAATGCCTCTTTTCTTTTTTCCTTCTTAATCCATGCCCCCAACCCGTTCACCAACTCTTTATTTTCTCTTTTTTCTTTCTACACGCAGCGCACATCTTCTCCCACCACCACTCTCTTCTTCTTTCACCATCGCTCTTCTCTTGTCTTCACCATACCATATTTCTTCTCTTCATTATCGTGTCTTCTCTTCATCTGCACTAGTGTTCAAACTCTTCTTCACCATTGTTGTATTTTTTTTCTTCTCTTCACTTCTTCTTCTTGATTTCATATGTTAGATCGTAAATTATTCATTTCAATCGATTTCTTCCTTTTATTCGTATTATGTTTAATTTTAAATCTCAAATCATAGTTCCATGGAATTGATGATTATATTGTTACAATTATCTAGATATTAAAGAATCAATTATTTCAAAATATGAAATACTCTGTAGTGGAATGTTTAAAAATTATATTAGGGAAGAAGATGAATGATACTAGGGAAGAAGATGATGAAAATCGTGCATTTGAAATTTTAAAATTTTAAACTTACACTATATTAATACCTTAAGAGTATATAATATTTTAAGAGTATACAAATAATACCTTAAGAGTATACCGCTAATACATTTCATTGAATGAACAACTAATATTTTGAGAGTATACAACTAATATATTACACTGAATGAATAACTAATACCTTATGAGTATATATTAATACTTTAAGAGTATACAACTAATATCTTTCATTGAATGATCAACTGATACCTTAAGAATATACAACTAATACCTTAAGAATATATAATTAATATCATGCATTGAATGAATTGGGTGGGATCAGGTGGCGCTAGAGCACACCAACTACGGTGTGGCTTCATGTGCGGGTCATGGGTGCACATAGGAACGGTTCATACACCGGCTAGAATTGGGGGCATGGATCTTAGATACATATCCCCAATGTACATAAGTTTTTGCCCTTAATTTTTGCCTTCTTTTATTATTTTGGTCAATTATGTCTTTTTTCCTATGGACTAGGATACTACAATTTTAATTTGGATTTTACGAGCTAATGTCAATAAAACATGTTTAAATAGAACAATCGGATTTTATCGATATGAGATAGGGCAACACAACCTAATTTCTTATCGTACGATGTAGTGTATGTAGTACTAACAAGAAGAGTAAAAATATTCATTTAATAAATGTTGAATTATGACTTAAAAAATTAATTTATTTCTACCACAAATATATATTATAATGAGAGAGTTGAAACAGTATGTTGGGACAAGTCACATGAGCTTCCATGTGTCGTCCATGTCTCACCTTTGTGTTTAATATATGTGATATGATCCCTACTTTTTCAATCCACGAAATTTAATTTCATTATATTTACAAAGTATCCTTGCCTTTCGACATTTTCACCTTACCCAAAAACTTGATTTCAATTAAAAAATTGAATCCAAATGAAACTCTCAGCCATACATACAATTTAAGGAAGGTACCTCAACTCACCAAAAAGAAATTATGCTTGAAACTTTTCCATTGATCAGAAGTGTTTTGGAAATCATAGCTGAATATGTATGGAGGAAATAAGGGAATGAAAGAGATGCAAATATATTTATATTAAAACTTTCAGGAAAATAAATTTGTTGTTTTTAATTGAGGTATTATTTATATTTATTGGTTTTATCATTTGTTACCAATATTAAAGACTAATTGGCTTTCTAATGCTTCTGAATTGAGCTTGATATGTTGACATTTAAGTTCTCCACTGCCCTCATATGAAAAGACTAAATTTGATATTAAAAATTTGCTCATAATATCTATCAAGAATAAAACTTTGAATATCCTTGATTTCTGGTTCACTGCTTTGTGGGTGTACACATCAAGGATGTATATAAGAATTTCAAACTTGATTCTTTTATATCTCGATAAATATTACATGTATTTTATCTCTTGTATATATGGAAATGCTACTGCTGATATGCATCCTTTACATTAATGATGAATGTTTTATAACATGTCTAAAATGTTATTATGATAGAAAGTATCCAGCACTCTATGAATCTAGGAGCTTTATACGCTACCTTTCAAGATGCAAAAAATAGCACAATAGAATGTACAGTTTATTAAGAAAAGAATAGCACAATAGAATAGGACCAGTTGATCAGCATGCACCTGCAGTTTTATCAGATTATCTGGATTCTCTCAATAAGCTAGCATATGGGTTTATTAAGAAAAGAATAACAAAATTATTACACACATATATATATAATAATATCTAAACATAATGATGTATAAATGTTTTGCACTCTCCAAGTCATCGAGATAAGAGCATTGCTTACGAAAAAGATGAGAGTTTCAAATTTGGAGGTGATACAAAAATAATTATGAGTAGAAACAAAGATCATTTTACAAAGAGTTAACACAACAATGGAGTATTATTACCTCCTTAACTAGAGGCAGAGGCGCCCTCAATTCAAATTCACCGTGTTCTTCGTATTTTCAAAGCTTTGATCTTCTTCAACTTGCAACTTTTTTCACCTTTAATTACATAAGTGGTTTCTCTTCAGAGGGATACGCCCATGTTCTCCATTCTTCCAACAATCGCATTATCTTTAGTCACAACTGATTGAAGCGCTACTTTGTGTTCATAAAGAACATGGATGAGTGAGCACTAGGGCAGATAATGGCAGTGTCTGGATTGTTATCCTCAAAATATTTGGAGTATGAAGAGCTTCTGTGTATTAGTCTCATCCACTTGAGGAAATGACTATGAAAACATCATCAGTAGACCACTTACATGGTGTTGACTTGCTTACAGGGTTGATCACTGCTTGCTCTGCTGTTGCAAGTCGATATCCAATCACAATTTCATTACGCTGACGACCCCTGATCATTATTTCGTAGAAACACACCTCTTCCTGATCGTAGAGATAGAATTCTGCTGGCTTTATGCACATCTCATTTCCCTGCACATCATTCAGTAGTAAATAGTAATTAATGAGGATTTCTAGCAGTGTATTAATTGCATTCCAAGTGTTATAAATAGAAAGAATATTTCTAGGATATTATCATCAAATATAATTACAAAATCAGCTTAGTGTTGAGCTCTTGGATATCCCAATCCATGGTCATTTTGCTGCAGGAAAGAGTTAAAGAAAAGGAAAATGAACTACTAAGTGAATGATGAATACCTCTTCTGCAAAAAGTTCTTCTAGCACACGATTGATTTGTTTATCTTCTGCCACCATGGCTAGCGCCATGCTCACCAGCTCATTTGATAGTACATAATCACTAATCCTTGTTACAGAGACAAGATTTCTAGTTCTGGAATCCAATATCTCGCTTATAATTATTGATTTGTTCGAAGCCTCCTGCATTTCCCGAATCCATGAACTTTGAGAAAATCCAGAATGGCGCAATGGAGAGGACTTAGTGTCTTTGGAAGGAAGTCGTTTGGACTGTAGCAAAGAGCATGTGGTTTAAATAGTTATCGGCATTTAACCTATGTTTACAGTATGTGCTATGAAAACAGACTTGGAACATGTAGGTGGCGTGGTTTAGAAGAACAATTGTCAGAGATACAGCTGCATTGCTAAGCTTCTACAAATTAGCATCTGACATGATATAGCAATCATTTTCTCATTATTTTGTCCTTGAATTGAAACTAAATTTGTAGCTCAGAATAATAATATCAATAATATCATCAATAATAAATAACAACAAAAAAAGGGCAAAAAGGAAGGAACAAATGACTAAGCATAGAAAACAGAAATTCTGAATAAACTGAAGAGCAAGGTAAAAGGACATGCAAATAACATAAGAAGCCGAAATAGAAATGACCTGTATGTCTCTGATTAGGAGCAGTGTCGCAAGAGATCGTGAATCAGAGTGAACAATAGAGTCTTCTACAGATTCATCTGCAAGAATTAAAATCTGTTCTCTTAAGAGTTAGTATGGCCTCAGCATCCATATTTCCTTTAACACCCTCTACATAGTACATTCTGCTGCCTGATGGCTGAACCTTAAAGAATTCTATTTCAAAAAAACTATATTGACCATGTAAGTTTAAATTGATTCAGATTCTACTCTAATCCAAATTTAGACAATATGGTAATAAAATCAGGTATGATGAGCATACTTAAACTTGCTGAAAGAGGTTTCATGGATTTGACAATAGAGGTTCCTCCCAATGGAAATTTAATATATTTGAAATCAGTCTCCTCGGAAACCCATTTTCTACCTAGAAACAGAAAGATAACAGAATATGAAAGTTTGTTTGCCCTAAGACAACCCCCAACATTACAAGTTTGATTTTGTAGCTAATTATAGAAGTCATGATAACAGCTCCATGGAGTAAACTATCCATTCATATTGCTCTTTGAAAACAAAAAAGCTTATACACATTTTATTTCATGATATAACCAAGACATATCAAGCATTCTAGTTCCTCAGGTATCAGAACTGAACACAACACTGGATGGGGAAAAGGAAGGACTTGAAGAGCCGTGATATAAAATTTTGAGAATCTATTTTCCAATTCATTAGGGGCATTTCAAGAATAATTAGTTGGACTTAAGCTTCTCCCTTTATCTTAAGATACACGCTTCAGTAGTCAATAAACAGATTAAAATTTCCTTACTGGAACAGACGTCAATTGTAGACATAATGTCTTATTGAGATCTCTACCCCTATCAATATATTGGTTTAGATTGGACATGAATTTAGACATTTCCATTTTCTCAAGCTCTTTATCATAATTTACACTCCCAAAAAACATCATACTAATTCCCTGTTGACTTGAAGATCAGAATTGATGACATTATCAGCTAATGTTGCTATAATGGGGTGTGGATGGCATGGATGTAAGAGCAGCATAATTATACTTACAGAATCAAATGTTTCTAATGGCAGATTCTCCAGATGGCGACGGATGACTGCATTTCCTACGCGATGAACAAGTTTCAAATTTACCAATCCTGAAATTTCTAGCCCACCATCTTTTAACTTTGTCTCTCTGTCTTTTTCAAGGACCTCGTTGAACATCCACAATTCTGATCCTGGAGACAAAAATGCCTCAAGTACCTAAAAGATGGACAGCAGAACAACAAACACCATTTATAAATAAGTTGACTCCTGACTGTAAACAAGTAGATTGACATTCCTTCTTTGCTTGGCTCCTGTTATTCAATTGCGAGTCCTCCAACACCGCTTAAGCGTTCAGTTCACATAATATCTAACAAGTCGAGTCTTATGTCGATCATATAGAACCCAACTTAGCTATACGGCCATTCTCATTTAAACAAGACCGGAACTTTATTTGGACACGGGATATTTCTAAACATGGACAAACTGGAAAAACAGCTATTGCTATCGATACCATAAGATTAAACAACCCCAAATGGATGAAGTTTCTACAAAATAGCATTTCGCCAAAAAAAAAAATAAAAAAAAAAACATCATATGGTGTTAAAATGTTTCATAATGTAATTCATCATTAAATAAAGATATCAATTTGTGCACATTTTCAGTCTGAGGATTTCTCAATCAAATATGAAGTATTTACCATACAAAGTACAACTTATAAAATATGATATTTTCAGTCTGTCATTTTGTTCAAAAGAAATCATAGTTTTACAGACTTTCTAGAAGTGGAGCTGATGCGGATCAAATAGAGAAAAATGCAAACCTATTTTGGACAATTGCAAGAATAAACCAAGTCTTTCGAAATATAGTTTGAATTACTGAATAAATCTACAACCAAGATCATGCTCATGTGATTATGAGACGGCCATGGTACGACAGGGCAGTAATGGAGCAGGACTTTAGGAATAGCATCAAGCAGGTGCAGTTCATGTGTACTAGGTTGGTCTTAAACTCTCTGAATGAGAACAATTTCCAAACGATGGCCTTAGGAAATATTTCTTACCCATATTTCAGATGTTCACATTGGTTGCCTAAATTCTGATGTATGAGTTTGCAGCTTAAGCTAACTATTAAAAAGTTAAGTGGAAAAAAGATGCCTCAGTAGTTTCCCCAAGCCTAAAACTCAGACAACCATTTCAGATTAGGCATGAAAATGTGTCGCCGTTTATTTGAAATGTATGGGCAAACAATACACTATTTCATTTTTATCAAATACTGGCATCTTTTCTGGCCTTTACACAACCAGAAGCAGCAAGGCACCTCAAACAATATTAGCCATTTTAACCTACTTCCATCAACCTTAGTAGTAAATTAATAGAACTATGGATATTAAAGTTAAAAACAAGATGTACATGGAAATTTAGGAAAATAAATTATAGAAGTATGAAGAAATACCATAATCATATCATCAATGTCACGTCTCCAACCACAAAAAAGAATCTTTTCAGGGAATTTCGGAGGATCAGCTTTTCTAGGAGATAAGCCACCCTCCTGGATCTGCAGTTGATGATGCATATATGAGAAACACATTAAGTAGTACAAACGAAAAGGTTATAAAACAATTCCTAGAAAAGAGAGAACCTCTGGTAAGGGACCTGGGGCATATGTGTCATCATCCTCAGCTATAACAAGTATTTCATCACCTTCTCGTAGAACATAGTTATCGTCAGGATTTATAACAATTTTTCCACCATCTGCAGACACCTTAACCCCACAGGGAATTGCATCAGGGAAAGAAATGAGAACATCTTCAAAACAATGCCCATCCAGTTCAGGCCATCTTTTGATATAAAACTCTGCATTTTCGAACCCCAAAATGTCTTCCCATATCTGCAAAGTAAGGATTTATTATGCCCAAGAAAGATGCAAAAAAGTTTCCGCAATGGTTGATAACGTTATCTTTAGGCTAAAAAAAAAAAAAGCAACTTCAGCAAAGCACGTGTGTATATTTATTTTTAAAGAAAAAAAAAAACTAAGGTTGAAACAAATGTGACATTTTCTACAAAAAAAGCACAAGGGACCACTGCATGAACTATGACTATAATGCTACAAGTTTCAAAACAATTTACTATTTGATAAGTTTTTCAAGGACAAAGGACCTCCAGAAGCAAGCAGCATTATTTTTACTTGTTAATGGCAAACCAGGGAGAGAAGAATATAGGTTTCTGAACCATACTAGAAACTTTAATGTTTGAATTAACTGGACGACTCAACAAGTACTGGGTATATAGATTTTAAATCCATAAGATAAAATTTAAAAATCAGTCTTACATAATTTGGCTCTTTACCGTATAATCAACTTATCAGTGACTAAAAATGCTCTCTAAATTGGGAACCTCTTGATTTTAGCTGCATTGCTTGATAGAGCAGTCTAGGTGCATTCCAGCTGAATGCTCAAGCAGACTGTATCCTATCCAATTCAATTGTAAACTTTTGGAGGTTTAGCACATTGTCTTGTTGTAGTACACAACTTACTTTTTAGATCCTATTATCCTAAAATAAAAGCTCAAAGTACTCTAAACCTGGTAGTAGACTCAAGTCGACTTAAAACTATGGTTCTCTTAGACGACAAATTATATACTAGATAATAGAGAAAATAGTGATCTTGAAAATACAAGAAGCGATTTATGTAGGAAACAAGATATGATTGTGGGGTGAAAGAAGGAGGCAGAGGGAGGAGGTCATTTAATGTCATTAACTGAAGCACTACATTATCTCAAAGAGTGAACTAAGAATCTATCAAAACTCCCAATTCACTTGTTTGTGATCAAAATGACATGTTACAGGATCTGACCTGTGCAAGGCCAGGCTGGAGAGCACATTGTATCATCAGTCGTCCAATCACATCATGTGCAACAACTGTTTCAATGAGCTCACCTCCAACAAGCTTCACCAAGGGCTCATTGTCAAGATCACTCATTTCTACAACAACATGGCCCCTCAAGCCTTCCTTTACTCCAGTTAAACTAAGCACAACCCTGAGCGCGCGTGCATCACTCTGATATGCATTCAAAATAAGAATTTTAATCTTTTTCCAAACATAAATCATAGCAAGAGAATTTAGAATCAAAGGTAATGACCTGATCAGCATTCTCATCAGATGCTAACACAATGATTGCACGTGCCTTTGAGACAGAGACCTGCATGGAAAGAACATAAGAAAAGAAAGGCCTATATGCTGCTCAGTAAAACGTAAAGGAATCACGAATAAACTTCAGCAAAAAACAAACTAATTCTTTATCCCATTATATGTGTTGGCTACATGAATATTATCTAGCCATTGTGTACAATTGAGGCACATGCTCTCAGTAATATTTAAATATAACATGTCTTGTTAATAGTATATTTCCAAGTCTTTTTGGTCTTCCCTTCCCCTTTTGATTTGAGTCATAGATTCTTTGGTTTCTAGCTGTGTGCATCTAAAGGTCTCCAATGAACATTTCCGCACCATCTTCATTGTGTTTCATTAAGAATTTCATCTATTGGGACAACCACTCACCTTTTTTCGAATGCAGTCATTAATTGAAAGTAGGATGTAAAAAATTCAACAATATAGTTTTTATTGTCAATATAATATCTCCTTAATTTTTTTGTTGGATTTGAAGTGTCTTGAATTTGTATATTATAGTGGATTGAGATATTTGTGTTAGCTTAGTTGATAATCTGTGACTTATAAACACACATAAAAAGTTTTCTTACAAATAATTAAAATTGCAAATTTCAAAATTAGTCAACTAAAATTTTCTAAAAAATTAAAAACTATTAGGTGAGTTTTTAAAAATAGGTTTATTCATTGCATCTTATTATATTATAAATCTTAATTCTATTCTATATATAAAAACAAATGATCCAAAAAGGTGAAAAAGAAAATAAATCGTAACAATCATATGAATAACCATATTTTTAAATTTGAGAACTGCAATAGTTGGTATGGTTCTAAAGTTTAATAAAATTACAATTTGAATTAGTCAAAAATAATAATTAAAAAGTAAAAACTATTAGATGATATGAGAAAAATTGAATAATACTAAATAATTTATAAATTTTATCTTATTATTCTTATAAATCTAACTTTTATACTATATATATAGAAATATGCGGAAAAAAAAATCCTAACAATCAAATGATAATCATATTTTTAGATTTGAGAACTATGATAGTTGGTTGTTTGAATGTTAATGATTTTCGATTATAATTCTAAAATATTAAAAATTAGAGTATATATATTGACTGAGAGATTCTTTTGTTAAGTTTTGTTCTAATTTTATAGTTTTCTCTTAGTTGTCTATATTTAATTATAATTTATTCAATTAATGATATTTTTAAAGCAATACACAGTATTATACTAGTATCAATTAAAAATCCAACAAGAAAATTTTGATTTTTTAAAAGTACTTAAATGTTAAATAAAATTATTAAAACTTGAAATTTGGATCATATACCATGATTTAGGCCTAATTTGGTAGATTTTATAATGCCCATATTGGAAAGACAACTCCCTAAACCTTTAGAAGCAATATGCTTGGCCATCAGTAACCCACAACCCACGTTTATTTCACTATTCCTTTTTACAAACTGCATCCCACCAAAAAGGGAGATTTGTTTTCCCAATTCAAATAGTGCTCCAAATAAAATAATTAATTGACCAAAAAGATCTTTTCTTGAGTCTTGACCACCCATTAAAAGATTGAGGTTACCCAATTTCATGTTATTAAAGGTAAAGTTGGGTTTTCCTATTTTATTAAGGACAATTTTGTATTTTCACCATCTATAATGAAAAGTGATTTTGGTTACCAAACACTATTGTATATCTACCAAAACACAAGAATACGACACACTTTATACATTATCCAAAAAAAACGCATCTCAATCTTAATCAATCTAATCATTTCCCATCTTTGTTACCAAACTAGCCCTAATTGATAGATTAATCATAACATATTTCATTTTTATTAAAACTACATAATAATTTTCTCAAATTCACAATATACATATACACATATATACAACCACCAATCAAAAAATAATAATAATTTACAATCAAATAAATACCAATTTAATCAAATTTTAAATGAAATCTTTTGAAAAAAATGACATCATTTCACATAAATAAAATGAATAATGAATTAATAAATACAATTCAGTTACTAGTAACAGTGAAATTGGAGAAGAATTGTGTCTAACAAATATAAAAGGACATTTAATTGACCCTAACAGCCTCCTTCAAATTTTCTCCTTCTTCCCTCATCTTCCCACAATGGGAGGATGGGAAAGTACCTTATTTGTTTCTTTTTTTTTTTTCTTTTTTATGCTTTGCTTATTTAATTTTGTTTTTATTCCTACGTGGAGTATCTCTCCTATATATGGAGTTTATTTTCTCCTTCTTAGAGTTGTTCCCTAAATCTATTCAAATATGAGTAGATCTACATATTTGGACAGTAAGGAGATTGGCAATGTCTAATTCATGAGCAGGTCTTAAGCTTTGAAGTTCTCCAAGGTTATGGAGTTTTGATCATCCGTTTCTTATTAAGTGGTGCAAGCAATCACTCAGCCAATCGAGGAATTGTGCGAACTTTTAATTCAATGTATAGAATTTGACTACAATAAAGTTCATCCAACGATAAACGTAATTCCAAATTACAGAGCTATGACACAAATATATTCTAGTGTAATGATTAGAAATGGGAAGAATTGAAACTATAGGAGATAATTGCTGGTATTGGAAAGTACCTTTTTTAAGTCAGCGAGTATAAGGGGGCTACCACTTCTGCAGATAACTGATGTTCCCATCAAGTCAAATTCGAGCTTTGATATTTCCATCTCCATTTCCTCCTTGTCTCTTTCTGCAAGTACAACAATGACCCCACCACCAATGCTTTTGTTTGCTATTGCTAGCTGCTTTAGAAGAGAACCCTGAAATAAAGGATCATCTAGAATCCTTAGATCCAAAAAAAAAAAAAAATCCAGATGGAGGTTTGTGCATTAATAGCATACAGGATCATCTAACAATTATAACACAACAGGAACATTTTAAGTACATTACCAACTTGTCACTCCATCCGAGAATGAGAATATGGTTACTCTCAATGACCTCACTCTTGCCCTTGCGCAATGAGTCCACCTTCTCTGAAATAGCATCGGAAACAAGCCCCAGCATCATGGCAAATATAAGCATGCCTCCTGAACTTATAGAAACTGAAACAATCCGGGGCCCAGTACCAACCATATCTGCATGATTTCCTGAATCCGCCACAAAGGTCCAAGAAAGCCAAAGTGCTTCAGCAAAGCTGCTATCACTTACAGCATATAATGCCAACCCTCCAAATGCAATAAGAAACAGGGTTGCACAGAGAAGTGCAAGCAGCTTTGCATAAGGATAAATTGAAAAACACACATCCACCATATAGGCAATTCTTTTCTTCAAAGGGACCTCCTCTTTGTTTTCCTTTGTCCGCTTTAAAAGACTTTTAATTCGTGGTAGATAATCGAGATATTCATACAACATAAATGGTGTTATGAGGGTGATGATAACTGTGTACAAAGCTATTGATCTAGGCTCAGTGTTCCCAAACGACAAAAATGAACTCTCATTTTCAAAATCCAAGACTGCGATGCCATTGCTACCAATAGAATTTTCATGACTACAAAATCGTTGAAGCTTGGTGTTCTGTTCCTGCAAGAATATCATTATTTCTAGTAAAATATTGATGAAATTAAATTTTTGAAAGTTATTCTGGTTTATTATTTAATTAGTTTTATGATTTCTCATTAATTTATTGATCCAAGTACCTTTAACTGTCCCAAAAAGAAGGAGGTAAATGGAGGAGAAGTTCTAGTTGTCATAGTTTTAAATAGTATGAAAGTAAATATAGACATTTTACTAAGAACTTTGTACATACCTTAAGCCTTGTGACTTCATTTCTCAAGAAAATTGCGTAAGTAACAGATATGAAGCAGAACAACATGAGCTGCATGTGAAAGCACACAAATACCAATAACAAACTCATCAAATATCAATGAAGCCTTAAGATTTTGTAACTCTTTGACATAAAGAAATAAAGAAACAAGTATCCTACTATATTCAGCTCTTCCTTTTGCCCCCTTACATATTTCTAATGCTAATTAAATATAAATTCAGAGTGTTCTTGTGAAAATATAATAAGTGAGGCTTGTCATATTCAACACCATAAGAAGATAAGGTAACAGACACAGGACATGACCAAGATGTCTGTAACCCAACATTACAGAGCAAGATCAAGAGAAGTTGCACTTCAGTATGATGAAGGTATGGTAGTAATTATCCCCAAGATATCAACAAAAGACAAAGTTGTTGCTATCATAAACAAAAGACAAATAGCAGAGTCTTTGAAGGAAATAGAGCTAGACGACTAGATATAATATGATATTCCACATTGAGAGCCTTGTTCATCTTTGAGTTTTCTCACAAATGCATGCGTCCAACATAAGATTCTCACTAAAGTCTTGCCACGAATCTTGTAGTTTAAATATGTAAAGACTTCATCAGACTTACCCAGCTCTCCCTTGCTATAATGAATGACACTCAACTGAAGTTTCTAGTTCAAGCTAATATGTACATAGCATTATATAAAGAGAAAAATAAATCAAAGAGAGAAAGAAGACCACAACATGTTGACTACAAGATAGTTCAAACTTTAATTAGTTGTTGACTCCCTGAGTGGTTTATGAGATTTAGTTGTGGACTAGACTCATGATGATTCTCAAAGCAGAAGAGTTGCTGCTGATCTACCTTGTTGAATATGTCCAAGTGAACAATAGTAAGTAATCATTAAAATGGCCAATTTTCAACATCCACCTCCTAAAAGAATATTATAATGCAATCTTTACAAACTTACACCATTTGAAGCATAACCAAGTGAACAATAGTAAGTAATCATTAAAATGGCCAATTTTCAACATCCACCTCCTAAAAGAATATTATAATGCAATCTTTACAAACTTACACCATTTGAAGCATAACCATGTAACCTTTCCACAGAAATATGTCACTACATCAAAAAACTCATTGCACAAGGATGAACATAACCTTTGGAAGTCTATTAATACAGTCAACCTTTCAGAAAAAAGTATGTAACAAATTATATCAATCTTCTTTCTTCATAGAGTTTTTCTTCCTTCTATTTCGATGTTCTTCAACTTTGGAACTTGGGTAAGTTGCAATCATAAAATTCTGAGCATAATCTTAAAAATTCTCTTTTTCAAGGTCATTAAAGGTTACTAGAAAACCATCTACAACACAGTGGCAGAAATATATAACTTAAACATAGGATCTTTCAGTGTAGTTAGGCTATATCATATTTGTTATCACAAAACCTGATAGTTCGATTGGTTGTACTTTCACAAGAAAATCTCCAAAAGAAGGACATCAAGATAACCTAGGACAGGCAAGTCTGGGCATAAATGGTACAGAAGCACCTGAAATACAAGATGTTTCTCTTAAGTTTTCTAAAGTTCGCTTAGTACAAGGACTTTGACCTCGAGTTTAAGTCAAACTCCAACCTAGTGAAAGGGAAAATGAAATTGACCATTATGAATACTATTTACCCTTTTTTAATGCAGTATTTACCCATAGAGGTGCATTACCTCAACCCAAGAATTGTATCCCAATAGTGCCTCCCAATGGAACAATGATCAACTAACCACAAAGCTTTGCGACTGGTGCCAAGCTTTTAGACCTTGCCTTCTCAATAGCCATGACCAATGATATATAGAGAGAGACAATTACCTGGCCTCCAATCAAAAGGACGCATGTGTAAGCTTATCTCTTACATGGATGGTTTTGGGATGTTGGATCCCCTTTTCAGTTTTCAGCATTCACAATGGAATTATAAAGTGGTATTGGTTTTTCTTTTTGAAAAATGAAATATGTTTGGTTAAGTATCCAGAAACAGGTCTCAGGCACTCCTAAAACCAAACTCCAACAACCAACTTCAAATTTAGCACTAGATGGATTGTTTGGAAACCATTCCTTAATTCATTTGACTATTTAATTTGTATTTTGACGTTAAAGAAAGTAATACTATTTCATTGATATAATTATATAAGATACTAGTATATATAACATTCATAAAAAATGACATCAAATCAAACAGAAAGAAAAACATAGCATTATTGTATTTAATTTTCATATATATATATATATATATATATATATATATATATATATATACTCCCTTCATCCCATTTATACAGTCTACTATTTTTTTCAATTAAATTAAGGACGTTTATCGAAATTACATTTAAAGTAAAGTGAGAAATGGAAAGCGCATAATGAAAAACGAAAGATAGTGTACTCACCATATACACCTTCCATAAATTTCTGAACGAGCAAGTCTTCTCAACTCTACAAGAACTAACGGTAACGGAGTCACGAGGCACCGACGGTGGAGGAATCAACGCTTGAAGCGACAACGCCTTCAGATCCTTCTCAGCTCGTAGCTTCGGCTTACTCGGCGGCGAGCTAATCCCGCGGGCGCCGGAGCCAGCACCGATCGGAGTATGGGGCAAGGACGTGCTGCGAACCGGCAATTGGAACGGCGTCGTTTGCTGCTGAGATTTAGAGGCGGCGGAAGAAGAAGAAGAAGAAGAAGAAGAAGATGATGATGATGAAGATAATGATGATTTGACGGAGACGCTTCTGCGAGTGGAGTAGGGGCCCAGATTGGACGGGAAGATGTAGTCCCGATCCGAGAAATTAAAACTGAGCGCATCGCTGCTGGTGCGGCCTCCGCCGCCGGGTGAAGTGGTGGAGGAAGATGTGGTGGCGGAGGAGGTGGAATTGAAAGAAGGGGTGGGGGAGAGGCGTCGGACGCCGCGAAATTGTGGGATTTGGGAATCGTCCGACGTCGTTTTGGATTTCTTGTTCACCGGTGGCCTCTCGGGTTTCCCCGGGTCCGGACTCGGCCTTGCTTCACAGTTGCTCCCTTCCTGCATGACTGTGTCTGTGTGAATTGAGAGAGAGAGAGAGAGAGAGAGAGTTGAAGCTGCCTCTGTAGAGTGGCGAATGGTCGGAATGGTGTTAGTTGATTGTTTTTTCAGTTATGAGAAAAAAGGAGTGGAAATTATATAGTTGGATAATTATTTTGTTTCTTCATTTTCATTCTATCAATCATCAAGAGTTATTCTGTCGAGTGTGATTGAGATTTGTATATGGGACAAAAATATAGTTATACAAGAGGAAGCAAGTTTTATGCCTTTACTATTTCAAATATTATTTTTATTTACTTAAATGAATTTATATATAATTGAGATACAATTGTGAATTTTTTTATTTTAAACATGTTAGGATGAAACATAGGTTAAGTATTTCCAAGATCATAAAATGAGGGGTCGGTATTGAAGTCTATTTCTTTTCTTATATAAAACAATATATAAATATTTATTATTAAGTTTTTATAAGTATTTTAAAGGGATAAAAAAAATTGCAAAATTGGGGGTCAAAGCTCCCCACAATTCATTGACTTTAGTTTGTTGTTGAATTTTAATGAAAAGGTTGGATTTTGATTATGAGCACATAACGTAGACTTATCGAAATTAGTGTTATTTATGATGGATTAGACTAAAGGCAACTTGGCTTTCCACAATAATTAGGCGATCTTAAAAATATTATTTTAATGAATATTAAACAAATCAATCCTAGTGTTTTTTAATAAATCCTTAAAGATGTCAAGCTAAAAGGTCCGAATTAAGTTTGGTTCATTATTAAAGGGTCAAAATAGCTAGTTGTAACTATTAGAATCAATTGATTACCATTAGATTAAAAAATTATAGTTGATGGTTGAGACGCAATTTTATTTTCTTAAATCATTGTGATGTGGAATTAAATTTATTTCTTTAATTTGTAGTGGCGTGGAGAATGGTTAATAACCACATATGTTGAACTTATTATTTCCTTTTAAATTTTAGTAAACATACCAATTTTATGGGTTATTGGTACATAAATTCCCAACAAACTTCCTCCCAATAGTTTGAGTTAGAATCAACACTTTAGCTTTTAAGGGCACAATGGTGTGGGTATAAATTATTGTATCATATCATTGCTATATCAAAAATTAATAACTCACAATATTTTTACTTATTCCTCCTTGATTACTTAAAGATACATGTTATACTTTTTCTTCAATTTATTAAAATTTTATTTACAATTCTCACTCATACAATTAATTAAATAAATATTCATGAAAATATTTAAATTTATATATTTTGTTGAAAATAATTTAAATTTGTTTTTTTTAGAATTTGGTAATAAATTTAACATTATGCCGAATTTAAAGTTAAAATTTTACATAATATTATTAAAATGATGAACTTTTATAAAATTATACAACTCGAAATAGAAATTACAAACAATAAACATCTACGATAAAATTGAAATATAACTAGGTATTGTTGCATCATGTCCATAAGTGCTCAATCAAGTCAGCTCGAAGTTGATGATATTTTTTCCTATCACATAGATTGCAATCTCTTTTTATGTGCTCAATAAACCCTCTAATGAAGTCTTCAAAAAATTGAGAGGTACATAGTGTTGTCGTTGATGTTAGGTCGTCCAATCAATTGGGTGTTGTATCCCCCTCGTCGTCAACTATCATACTATGTGAAATAATGCAAGTATACATAATATCTTTTAAAATACTTTTGTACCAAAAAACAACCTCGACCTTTAATTAATGCCCATCGAGCTTGCAATACCCCAAATGCTTGCTCGACATCTTTTTTTGCAGCCTCTTGCATTTGCTTGAAATGGTTTCTCTTTGGATGAGTAGGACATTGAAAGCTTTTATCGAAAGATGCCCATTCAAGATAAATTACATCGGTTAGATAGTATCCTCTGCTATATTGCGTACCATTTATTATGAAATTTATCTTTAGGATTTTCTCTTGTAAAACGTCATTGAACAAAAAGGATTGGTTGAGCACATTGATGGTCATTATTTGAATCCACAACTCTAAAAAGAACATGTCATATCCACAAGTCTGCAGATGCAACTGCTTCAAGCATTATTTTGGAACTCCATGATCACCTCTAATGAATTGATCTTTCAAAGCAATTGAACAGATCTTCCATTCTCAATGCATACAATCAAGACTATCCAACATTTTAGGAAAATCATGTTTCTGCTCATGCATATGGAGGAAACGTTGCCAGTCAGCAGCGTTGGCCTTTCTTAAGTATCTTTCACGAAATACGTCGATTACACAACAACAAAAGTTAAACAAGTAATCGATAATACCTGTAGTTTCAGCAACTCGTAGGTACTTATCAAAATGGTCGGCTGAACCTTCATGTGCTAATTGACTAATTGCAACTGTGCATTTTTAAAGTAGAGAGTAACACTTTCTCCCTGTTGCATCAACCTTCAATTGAAAATATGGATAATAAGATTCTAAGGATCGACTCTTCAAGCAAACAAGTCTTGACCCATTGTTGTTGCACTTCAAGGAGGAAATTCATAAGGAAGGGACGACATGAAGGGAAATGGAAAACAATCACGTAGATACATTAAATATGGAGCATCCGGGGTAGCGATTGAAATTTTCTTTTAAATTAGAATAATTATTGAACCAATTCACCTTAGAATTTTCTTCCATCATAAGAATAATATTTGCCAAAATAAATAATAGTAAAAAAATATTAGGAGAAAATTGTAAAAATTGATAAAATAAATGAAACAATTTTCATGTATATATATATATATATGTGTGTGATTTTTCTTTTTCAAAATTTACTAGTGGCACAATTTTAATAGTAAAAATTGTGGTAGGAATAGTAAAAAGGTATATTCTAATAATTTGGGTACAATCTTTTTTAATATTTGGCTGTTGTTATTTTCTCATGCAAATAATGTGAATTGGAATTCAATTTCAATTGGTATATATATTGTCTTCCTCCAAATTCAATAAATAAGGGATGAAAAAAAAAGAAAAGCAAAAAAAAAAAAAAAAACCCTGCAACGACATTAAACAAGCGCAGGCCCCACGCGCTCAACTTCAGCCCAATACGACTTTATATTTTCTATAAATTGGTCATAAATGTTACTTTCTAAAATTCCACTAGGAGTGAATGAACAGCCCAATAATAAACCAAGCAAAAGAAATTTAATTTATCGGCTAACAGAGATCTCTGCAGCCCAAATTAGTTTTAGCCCATTAAATAGAGGCTGGAGATCCAAGACCACCAACTTATTTTGCTTTAGGTGAATGAACTAAAGGTCCGGCCCATTATGTTAGATTTTAAGATCTGTTAATTTAAGTCCACCATTTTTTTTTAATTCAATGGAAAAGGATGTTCAACCACGAGCCTTATAGCTCAAATGGTATCTCACTTTTATAAAGATATAGATTGTGATGACCCGAATTCGAATTTAGGTCACGCAAGTTTTTTCCTTTCTTATTTATTGATGATTTATTGTATTGACTATTTTCCAAAATTAAATTTCTCATCTTTGCAAGTTTAGCAATTTGTTCATATATACCAATGTCCTCCTCATGCCTCGCCCTCGCCCCGGGTCACACAAGTTTTTTCCCTTCTTATTTATTGATGATTTATTGTATTGACTATTTTCTAGAATTAAATTTCTCATCTTTGCAAGTTTAGCAATTTGTTCATATATACCATTGTCCTCCTCATACCTCGCCCACGCCCCACATCCCGTTCTGTCTTTTATATACTTGCATATATTTAATATACATATATTTTAAAAATAAATATAAGTTAATTATAATCATTTTAATTTTATTTTATTTGAGATGTTTTCATTATAATTAAAGATGTTTCCTCGAATCATAATTGTCATCCCTAAACCATTCCAATTCTTAACTATGGGAAAAACACTCATGCAATTTTTCGACCAAATTTTGTGGGTAATTTAGGTCAAATACACTCATGTCTTGTTGATTATCATATCATTTGTGATCTTCTAAATTTTAAGGGAATAGATTGTATATCGAAAATCTGATCGTTATAATTTTCAAAACCCTCAAGACGATGGATAAAATCCATTTTTCTTCAAGAATATAACGTAGTATTGGTGCTTCCTATGCGTACAACACCACTCCTTTTGTTAGGATCAAGAAACATGCAATTGGAAAAACACATTAGTTTTTGAGATCTTGAATTTTTTTTACATTAAAAAAAGGATGGCCTTTGCAGTTTTATTCATAAAATATAGATTTCATACACACTTACATTAAAATCTGATCCTTAGATCATCATTCTGACACACTCCAGTATCAACTATAGTAAGAGCCAAATATTTAATACAAAAAACTACGTGCATGAACTTAATAATTATAAATTAAATAATATAGCTTGAATTAATAAATAAATAAATAAGTCAGTACAATGACTTAAAAATACTTGCACATAAAATTATGGTGTTGCCTTGTCGTTTGGATGCATGAAAGATAATGTAATAATAAGTATAGCTTTCCTAGCCTATACATATATATAGTGTAGAATCATGTCATTAAATATAAAAAGAATTGCATGTGGTGGAAAAACAATTGGAAGGATGAGATCTAAATGTTACCCCATTTGAAAGTATTATATTAATATTAGTATGGATAAAAGCTGAAGTAGAAAGGATGAGAAATTTTATGCTTCTTTCTTCAGCAAAGTTGCTGTCTTTTTGGTCCCTTTTCAACCACAACATATTTTCTTTAATCCTCTGTTTTCTTTAATGAATTGCTGTCTCTCATTGTCAGTTGTTTTTACATCTTTTGACAATTGTACTTCACTAGATAAGACATCCCTTGACAAACAACATTCCCTCTATTTTAGTAACATCTAATTTATGTACCTATCTATCAAGATTTATATATATTGGATTTATTTGTAAGGCATAATAACTATTTATACCATAAAATCAAATAAAAATATATTTTTTTACCACAACATATAGTTTCATTATTTTACTACAATTAGTTGGGTGAAAGATCTTAAATAACACTTACACTTATATGTTTAGGGTGTGAGGTTGGTAACTGATTCGATGTGAGATATTATTTATGTATTATCAGTAAATGTAAAATAATTATTTTTTAATATTTGTGGTAAAAAATATATATATTATTTGTTGTAATAAAATAATAATTTACTATTCTAATCGTGGTAGAATCGAAAATATGTATAATTATGGAAGAGTTATGAAGGAAATTCGTGGTTTTTATGCAGTTTTCAGTCTAAAATTGCTTTAAGCTGCGAGAATTCATAGCTGCACACATATACACAGTAGTGATTTAATTCTTAATTTGAAGGAAATATTTTCCCAACAGACTAATAATTGGTTTGATTTATTTAACTATGTATGTGTGTGTCTATATATAACCGCCTTCAATTAATATTTTTAATTGCAGAAGTTAGGGTTGGCAGGGCAATAAATCATCGACGTCTGAAAACTATGAAGAAATGACAATATTTAATGATGGCCCAAATTAAAATTGCAACCTATATTTATTAGAAGATGACTCTGACATAAGATCTTGAGATCATATAATTTTGGACCTCAGTTGGGTGGTTTCCCAATAAGGATTTTCTGTAAATTTGTATTCCCATGAATCTACTGCTGTTTCCTATTGTACTTTCCATACTTAGGTTGTATTGCATTGATAGAGTACAAGTACATGCTTCAGATGATGTTCTAAATTCAAAAAGGCTTGTTAAGATTGTTACCAACTCTACCTTATTCAATTGTATTTTCATCACCTTTTTTAATTGAATTTTATGTGATCAAGACTTTAGAGGATTGAGAAAATCATATTCTTAGTTTAAATGTTTTGAGTAAAATAAAATATTTATTTTAAAAAGTCACTCAAGTAATACCGTCACACGAATATTGATTTAGAAAACTTTATATAAAAAATTCAAATATAAATAACATATTTTTGAGTTGGTAACAAGGTGAAATGAATTGAGTGAAATTTTATCTCGTATAATGTAATCTGTGTGATAATATTATCCAAAATTTTAAATTGTAAGATTTTCAGTACAACAAAAAAGGGAATCTAATTATGTTATTTTAGTACATGTCTAATTGGCTTGATGAAATAATTACACACTTGTAAAACTGTCGCAAGTTGCGTGTGTTATTAAATTTGTAGTCGCAATCTTTTTTCTTGACGTGGGTAATTAACTTCCTTTACTGACACTTTTGATAATTATGCATGTCACTAATGTTAAATATGAGGACACTACTTTAGATCACTATTTTAAAGGATCTATTAATTTATTTTATTCTTACAAATTTGCCAACATTGATCCATAATGTCACAAAAAAATGGCCAACTTATTCCATAACGTGCGAAAGTGCGATGTTAAATTTAGATGCACTCTCTAAGATACTAATATAACAAAATGGGGGTTTCAAAAAAATTTAAATGAAACAAAATGGGAAAAATCTTAATTAATCTGTTAATGTTCCTATTTGGGTAACATTAGATTGTTTTAGTTTGTTTGAGTATGAACACATCATATTATTAGATAATATAATTTTTGAGGGAATAATATTCTTTCGCAATTATAATATAATGATGAATATAATGTCGATATATATAATTCTGAATTAATCTCGATTGCAAATATAAACTTTACATATAATATAATTATAGATTTTGTAAACAATGGAAGTATTCTTGAATAAAAAATAAAAAATTAATTACCATGTTACATTTTTCCAAACCAAAGGACTTGTATTATATGTGAATATATTATCTCTGTTCTTTTGCTATAATTAATTATACGAGACATTTCATCTGTAATGTCCAACTAAATTATTAGTAATTGAAGCAGTTCAAAATTTCAAATCACAGTCTTGGAAAAAAAAAATTATATCAGGCTAAACTACAAATATGTTGACGTAAAAAAGCTAGATCAGTTTGATTTTGTTGGAAAATTTTGAATTTTCTGTCCATTTTGGAGCAATAAATTGTGTGTTCCGTATCCAAATAAGGAAATAAGTTGATGGAATGTGTTCTCCTTCGAGAGAGGTTTGAGATGATACGTAGCTTGCCTAAAATGATTAATGAGTGAATAAGAAATTGAGGATTAAAGTAATGGATTTGGATCATTTAGAAGACATGAGAAGCTTGAAAGGCTATAAATGTCGGGAAAATGATATAATAGGACATGCATTATTTTTTAATACTTTTGCATTTAAACTTAATGCACATCACTAAAAGAAATAATTGTAAAAGTAAATAAACAGAATAAATATAAGTTACAAAGATAATAATGACAGAATGAAAAATAGGAAAGTTAAATAATCATAACAAAAATAAGTGCACAGGTAATTGACAAGAATGAGAGGAAAATAAGCATAAATTTTCATCTAGTGTTTCTTATAACTTGCCAGTTATTTTTAAATTTAATTTTATATAATATTTATTAAACTACATATACTATGGTATTGTTAAAATTAAAACCTAAAAAAAATATCGTAGTTTTACAACAACTATACATTTACTAACGAACTTGCCAATGAAAAATTGATTGGTTAATTAGCAACCACAATTTTTTTTTTTCTGTTGATATCATTTTTATAACTTCCCAACATATTTTATTATTGTGCTGGGAAATTTGCCAACACAATTACTGATATGAATCTATTGGTAATTAAATGTGTTTTCTTGTAGTACCAACAAATGAACTATCATGTTTATCAAATTTAGATTACTCTCACGTCTCTTTTACTAATTTAATTAATAACATTGTTCAATAGAATTAAATAGCATCAAATAATATGTATTTCATTATATATATATATATATATGTTTACATATTTATTTTACATTTTTAAATAGCATCAAATGAATATTATGTATTTCATTTTGGCTCGACTGTTTAGACTGGAATGAGCCTCGTGTTATTGTGGTGAACATGCTTTAAAATATTTGTTCTATTTGTGAACCTTAATATTACTTATTTTCTTTCATAAAGTAATTAAAAGAGAAAGAAAGAAATTAAAGAAGAAACTAGTTAAAGAAAAATCATGATATGTTGTCATAGTTATAATTAGCTACAATGTATTTAGTTTTATGAAACATGATCTTAATATATTATACTAAATGAATAAAATTACCTTAATTAAAAAAATAACAATTAAAATTTGAGTGAAGTAAAATTTCAAATGAAGTAATATTAAGATGCAATATATGATGTTCTTCTACCTCATATGAGATATTGAAATGATTTATAATGTGTAGTGAAGCACTCTTCTAATAATTTTGGTTTACCATTTATTCAAAACAATGACATATGATGTGAAGTGATCAATTAAATCGCTTCGATATACATAGGTAATATAATAAATAAAAATATTGTAAAATAAATTAATTCGATTTAAAGTAATGAGATAAATTAATGCATATCTGAATCGAATTTAAAATAAAATCTAAAATTTAAAATAGAGAATTAAACACACGAGGTAAGGCCAAAATAATTCTAATTAAATCCTAAGCTAGAAAATGTAGAGTGAATTGGTAAAAGCATGCATATATCAACTTTACAGTCTGTCACAAGAAAATTTAGGGTGGCAGTATCAACTACTAGAAGAAAATAAGGCCCTGCATAGGATATCTCTAGGATGCCTTATCACATCTCTTACAATCACTTTCACTAAACTGTAACTAAATATTTTACATCAATTTAACTTCACTCGATTTTAATATTTTACTCCAAGCTGGAAAGTTATGTGATTGAAAGACTAAATTTGGGAATTGAATTTTCCATTTCATCTTTATTTCCGTTGTTTTTAATTTACATCAAGTGTCAATTATTAATATCATTTTTACATTTGATATATAATGGTTATTTTAAAATATGAGATGAAATAATCAAAGAGGAATAAATCAGATCTTACTTGCTAAAATTGTTCCTTCATATATACCAATTGATCTTTCCTTATATATTTTAATAATCAATGATATCATTTGATAAATACAATATGTAACAATTATTTTCAAATATCATATAAAATAAAGGTAGATTAAGAAAAAAAATATATAAGTGCATATTCACATAAGTCAAGAAAGGTGCTGTAAATTTTGTTCGATCACTACAAGAAAATTTAAAGATCCATCACTAGGATTCGAACCCAGGACCTAAAGGTGATAGTTTAACCACTAAACCATTATTGCTTTATGTAATAATATTATACATGTATTTCTTTTATATAATATATCTTTTATAGTGACGGATTTATATCCGGCACTATTTTGTGACGGAATAATCCGTCACTACATAATTGTGACGGAAAATTCTGTCACTAAGAAAAAAATCCGAATTTATTTTTATTTTTTAAATAAAAATTCATTTAGTGACGGATTTTAGTGACGGAATAATCCGTCACTACATAATTGTGACGGAAAATTCCGTCACTAAGAAAAAAATCTGAATTTATTATTTTTTTAAATAGAAATTCATTTAGTGACGGATTTTAGTGACGGAATAATCCGTCACTACATAATTGTGACGGAAAATTCCGTCACTAAGAAAGAAATCCTAATTTATTATTATTTTTTAAATAGAAATTCATTTAGTGACGGAATAATCCGCCACTACATAATTGTGACGGAAAATTCCGTCACTAAGAAAAAAATCTGAATTTATTATTATTTTTAAATAGAAATTCATTTAGTGACGGATTTTAGTGACGGAATAATCCGTCACTACATAATTGTGACGGAAAATTCCGTCACTAAGAAAAAAATCTGAATTTATTATTTTTTTTAAATAGAAATTCATTTAGTGACGGATTATTCCGTCACAAAATAGTGACGGATTTATATCCGTCACTATTTAGTGACGGAATAACCCGTCACTAAATAATTGTGACGGAAAATTCCGTCACTAAGAAAAATATCCAAATTTATAATTTTTTTAAAATAGGAATTTATGTAGTGACGGATTATTCCGTCACAAGTCCTTCACAAAATCTTTTCCGTCACTATTTCGTCACTATTCCGTAACAAATTTTTGACGGAATATTTCCGTCACTAAAATCCGTCACTATCGGACAATTTTCTTGTAGTGTTGTAAGGATTTTGGTCATAATTGTATATATCTGCATATACTGAATTAAATATAAACACATATGGACATTACTATATATAGAAAATATAAATATATATTTATACAATCCTCCTCACCTATCCATAAATGATGAGATTATTACACTTCATCGATTGACATATTAAGTGTTACCCACGGTGGGCATTTGAACATTATTTTACATTTATATATATTATCTACTACTAATATGAAAGTGGAAAAATGCTAAAATACCCACCGTGGACTATTCTTAATATACTCACCGATGACGTGTAATGATCTCATCCTCTCATTATATGAAAAGTGAAATTAAAGGTAACTCTTAATATGTCTACCAATGACGTGTAATGATCTCATCATCTCGTTATATGGAAAGTGAAATTAATAGGTTTATTGAATTTTTTACACATCAGCCGTGGACATATATTAATGTGCCCACGATGGGTAGGGTAATAGGTTGTATAAAAGTGTGGATATTTTTTACAAATATGAATTAACGAGTATATCCTTATCAAATATTATTATTTAAGATTATAATAGTAAAATATAGAATTTTCATATTTAAATAATTTTATATTAGAATCCTAATTCAAAATCCTATAAAATTCTATTATAATTAGAATGTTAATATAAAACACACATATTTTTTTTCTTAATCTGAATTGATCTCTACATCTAACACACGTGACTTAAAACTAATATAAAATATATATATATATATATATATATATATATATATATATATATATATATATATATATCATTTGTAAACAGATGTTTATATTTCTCTTGAAAGGCAACAAATATGTAAACCTTAATTTTGTCAAATTTTGATCAATTTATCATCTTTACTTAGTTTATAAGCATTTTGTCATAAAGCACTCAACCATAAGTATATTATATTATCCTTTTGTAGACTTCAAATAAAATCTGATTATTTTGCTACATCGATTTTGATGGAGCTAGCAACTTAAGTAAATTTATGATTTGAAAAATATATTAAATATAAATGGTTATTTTTCGCATCACCCTCAATTGTGTGTATTTATTGGATACATGGTTAGACATAATTTCAATAGTACTATAACTTGTCGAGAAACATGTTAAACATAGATAGAATTGAATGAAAGAGCAAATATTCAACAACATTATTGCCCGTTTATTTTTCTTCTTCTTTTGAATTAAAATTTAATTCTCCATGATTAATATTGAAATTTAAACTAAGAAACTCATTTCAAAGGAACACGAATATGAAGAAACATAGCTATGAAGTGTTTAATTGTATGATATGTTTTTACCTATTATCATCTTAAGTCTTGTGTTAATTAGTAGGCATTCTACGAGCAAGAAAAAGTTAAAACCTGAAGAAGCAAGACTGCTTAAATTTGGCAAATTTATGGACTACAATTGTACAGATGCATCGAATATTTTGTATTAATTGTTCAATAACAAAAGTTGATATCGAAACTACTATATATATGTATATAATATAAATGGGTAGATAATTATTTTCGCATAGGAGAAGTTCTGTTTAATCTACTTCAGCATTTTGATTTTTCTATTGAAATTAGAGTTGTTGAATATCAAAGACTTGCCATTAAATAAATCTTTAATTGGTGAAGAAGAATCATTAATTAAATTGCAGTTTAATTATCAAATTTATATTCATGAAGTCATGTAATCTTTGGTGTATCATTTCAAAATAATTGGCACCTCCCCCAAAAGGAAAGAGAGAGAATCCAACATTCCACAAAAAAAACAACAATTTTTTTTTTAAATGAGGTGAATTATTTAACTGGAAGAAAATATTATCTACAAGATGCAGCATATATACAACTCAAATGATGGAAATGTTGCAACAAATTTTGACTCTTTATTCTTCTAAAAGAGCATTTTAAATAGAAGTAAGAAAAAAAAAAAAAAACAGTTTGCTTGCTGTTTTAACAAACCAAAAATATTTGATTGATGACATTATATATTAGCTAAGCAAGCTGATAATAATGGGAAGCAAGAGTCAACTCTAATTGGGACCCTCTCAACATTGATAATCATAAGACATTGGTCAATCATTAACCAATCAAATCAATGGGACCATTAGCAGTTGCATGCAATGATATTATTACATGCTTATGTTTAACATTTTTACATCCAAACTTTAAATTAAATACTTAAAACTTATGTATATGTATTTATGTTATAAGGGTTTCATAATAAATTAAAAAAAATAGACATTTTTCCTTCATTATTGATGCAATAGATATTGTAAAATATAGACATGTGGTTATGTTCCCTTGCTTGAATTAGTACATTTTGCCACAATAGTTGCAAGTTATGGTAAAGTCTTCAACTGATTCTTTTTATCTTCTAAATTAAAACACATCTCAATATTATCTTTGCCACTCCAATCAGGATGAATCATATATGATGATCTTCGACTTGATTTCCTTTATTTTTCATTAGGAAGCAATTGGATAATAATATAACATTTACAAATTAAAATAAAGTACTATTTAAGCTAGTAATGAATAAGAGAGAATGTGTGTAATTGGAGGGGGGGGGGATTGCAACTTTTGTCTAGTAATTTTGTCTTCGTTGATTTTGATCCTTTTAACGATAACTTCTTTTCATTCTTCATTCAATTTTGTTTGAAATTTTGACTTTTGCTCATGTGATCGCTTGGATTGTGGACGTGAAATGTTCGATTATGATGTTTATATAGACATAAATTGACATTTCAAGTAAAATCAAATACAAAAAAAAAAACAAAAAAAAGATATTTAGAGTGCCAGAACTAAAATACGTAAATTAGTAGTAAAAAAGTAGACAAAAACTAATTCAATCATGTAACAAAAATTTAGATTTTTCTATTGAAATTTGAACGGTACTAACACTTGAGAATGAGGGATCAGATTGATTGAAAATCGAGGGAAACTAATATTGAAGAATAGTGCAAACATGATGTAGGGGGTCATGGATATTTAAGGGGAAAAGAGCACATATTTCCGGAAAAACGTTGGAAAATTGGAACCGTCGATTTCGATTTCAACCGTCTAACTTATACAATGTTCACAAAATCTGATTTCGAAAATGTCGACTTACGTGCAACGACTACTAAATATGGACCATTCATGAGCCAATGTCACGAGATGATCCTCAACGTACATGTGGCAGCTGAATCGATGTACTAAACTACTGATTTACCTTTTGCATTTTACGTATCAAATTGAAATTTTTGACGTATAAATTCGATTTTCGAACAAAAACTGGATTAACGGTGATAGTTAAACAAATCGTTGACCATCAGTTCAATTTAGTTCCAATTCATTTTTTTGTCTTCCTTTAGTTTGGAGCAAATTAAATTCTCCTGTTTTGGGAGTGGCTTATCTCCCATTATGGAGTCATTTGTCCCCAAGTGCATAATATTTTTTAAGTCATATAATGCTTTGTTATGTCCAACATTTTGAGTGTGATGCTTTCATGTCACTTTAGGTTTCTCTGTATACCAAATAGAACCTTTAAATCAATTCACTTTAATTGTACTGTGGATTTTCTGAATTTCCAATAAACTTTCAGTTTGAAGAAGAAAAAAAACAAAAAAGGCAAAGCCTAATAAAAAAGCAAGAATAGTGATCTCTTATAATTATTATTGCTTCAGTCCAATTAAGTAACACACATGCATCGTACAGTGGTTTTGCCTGTTCTTTATTATTATATATGGTGAATCATATGCATGGTTTAATATTATAATGGCAGACTAAGATTTTGATTTTTCTTCTGTCCTTTCTGTCATGATAGCAACAAATATATTTTATTTTCTTGAATGCAAGTACTTTTATTGGGCCTAGTTGACTCTTTCAATTGTAAATTTTAGTGGCCATCAAGCATCATAAAAGATACACGAACAATTCAATGAATTGCATTATTAATTAGTACTTTAGTTCATTTTCGATCTTGTTGAAATTAATAAGATTTTGGGTTTACACATTAATCACCATTCATGACTTTTATCACCATTTTAAGCAGCCTTAAATTAGTTGTTAATTAAAGCCCAAATATTTTGCACAGAACAATGGATGCTTCATTGTTTTGTGACATTGGTGATCATAATGGTGGAAAATTATCATTAATATATATATTTTTTGATAGGGATAATACCATAATAATATTTATAAAAAATATATAAACCACTAAAAGACATCATGGTTTTCCTAAAAGAAATGCACACAAAGGAAAAGAGATTTACTATGTACTGTCAACAAAAGAACTTTTTTCCATGCATTTTCCATCACAACACAAAATCCCATAAACTGAAAAAAAGTCTTTTTTTTTTAAAAAAAAAAATTCTGAACATCATCATCCCCTTTCCCACCATATGCCATGCCCCTTCATATCTTTCTGATGGCACTTAATTACAGTCAGTTTCTCTCTCTAGAAGTAGTACATCTCTCTCTCATCACTCTTGTTGTCATCACTGAACAGGAAACTGTTGCTGCCATTATCAGTGCATATCAGCTGCTTCACTTCCTCCAGATCACACTGCAATTCACTCTTCTCCAAAACCCCATTTCCGTTTTGATCAAGAAACATCACTGGAACATCCTCCCCATGATCATCAATCTTCCCATAATGAAGCATGAATTTCTGGCTTTGGTCTTCAAGTGACATTGATGACCCATTTTGAATAAAACCCTGATGATGATCTTTCCCATAACTGATGCTCCCATCAGATGAAGAACAGCTTGCTTCATTGCCACCTCCAAACATCAGCATATTGCTGTCATTTTTCCCTGGATAATACTGCAACATATTATCCACCAAGCCCTCTTGATTCTGTTGAAGATACATGGAAAAGTTTTGATCATACATGTTGCCATAGAGAACATTTTGTTGGGCTGCAGCTTGGAAGTGGAGTGAGTTATGATCTCTGTAAAACTGTGACAAAGATGAGAGCGATTGAGACTGTGTTTGAAAGGTGTTTGAAAATAGTGGTTGTGAGTATCTTCCATGGCTTGAAGGGATCATTCCCATGAGCTTCTTCTTGAGCTTTGTGTTCCAATAGTTCTTGATATCATTATCAGTTCTTCCTGGTAACTGGGCTGCTATGATTGACCATCTGCATTTTTGGGAAATTGGTTTAAGATTGGTTGCACAAAAATGGGTCATAAAAAGAAATGTTTTAGCTTCTTATCAGTTGCTATAATTGGAAATGTAAACTTGACATGCATGCATAAAATCTTGCACAAATATAGGAGAATCTAATAGCTTTCCATGTACATAACATTTCAATCTTTTTAAAGAAAATTAACAAGAACAATTAAGGAGGGTTTGATTATTTTCTACCTGCTTCCAATGGTTGCATAGAGAGTACAAATGATCCTATCTTCTTCATCAGAAAATTCTCCATGTTTGATGTTAGGTCTAAGATAATTAAGCCATCTCAATCTGCAGCTCTTTCCACATCTTTTCAGACCTGATTTCAAACACCAAATTAATTACAACAAGGTATATATATAAAGGGATTAAAAAACATGGAGAAATAAACACAGATTAACAAGAAATACGTATGTATATAGATTTGAAGTTTGTTTAATAATTACCAGCTTTTTGGGGTAACGCAATCCAGTTTCCACCTGTGCCATATTTCTCAATGAACTCCTTAAGTTTTGCATCTTCTTCAGGTGACCATGGCCCCTTCTTTACATTTGCCTTATCACAGCAAGGAGCTCTTCCCATCTTCTCTGTCTCTCTCTCAAGTCTCTCTGATCTTAAGTTTGGTGCATCTATCTTTGTTGGCAGCAGTCTTCAGAAGCTTCTCTCTCTAATAATTTGACTTGCTGTGGTGTGGCTTTGGGCTTTTTATTGATGGAAAAAACAAATTTTTATTTTTATCTATTTATTTAAGAAACTGTGGCTGTGGTAAAAGTTACTGTACATTTTCTTAGAACCTACAAGTCAAAGTGATATAGTCTTATAGGCTTATTTGATTAGTTTCTAATGGGATTGGCTTAACATATGGGTTTACACATGGATCCCAATTCCCAAATTGCACTAATACCAATTTGATATATATTCCATTATCTGTACTCATAATTATAATTTCTTTCAATTTTAATTTTATAATTATCACGATTTTACAATTTAATTTCATAATTAAAGATTTATCTAATTTCAATCTAATTTTATTGGATTGGGACTTTCCGTATAACAACACATGTCAAATCTTATTGATTAACACGTGTCACCGCGTCACTTATAGGTTACTGAAAATTCTCAATTTGAAGATCACGTCGTGACATTTCAGGCAAAATTCAAAAATTCTAACCCAAATTGAACTAAAATCGGACAGATTCTTAAATTGTAGAATTAAATTGAAAACCATGATAATTATGGAATTAAAATCCATGAAAAATGATTTTCACTCTATACATGATTTAATATATGTGTATGAGAATTACATTTGAAAATTCCAAGAATATAATTAGTTCTAATTTGTGAATTAAGCAAGTTTTATACCAAGTCAGTCTACGTTAATACAAAAAAAAAAAAAAAGATAAATATAGTTTATTGGTATATATATAGCTAGATTATAGAGCTAGTTGAACTTTGAACATATATATATCCAGTTAGCAAAAAGTCGTCTCAGATGAACACAATTTTAGACATTTAATTACTAGCTAGTTGAACATGGGACTAAAGCTCCAAAACAAATTTATTGATAGAAGACTAAGTGAGACTATTGAATTTTATGTAATGTTTTAATTTTGCGTATAATCAGTAAATTTCGTCAAATGTCAAATGTATAGGTCTAAACTCTTTCGTGGAATATGATCATCAATTAATAAATTAAAAGATATATACTTACACTTAGAATAACTCATATTATTTGATATTCAAGAAGTACTTATTAACTATACGAGTTTTAGATCATGTGCGTTGCATGTGGAGATCAATTCAAATTAAGGAAAAAAATAATATAAAATACTTTATATATAACACTTTATATTAGAGTTCTAATTATATAAAAAATTTAAATTATTATTATAACCTTAAATAATAATCTTTAATAGAGATATATTTAGCAATTCATATTTTATAAAAAATATTCACATTTTTATAAAAATGTAGGTAATAGTAATGAGGTACATGATTAAGGAAAATCACACTTTTCGTAGTATGAGGAGAGAAAACAACAATTAAAGTAGATTGTTTGTATAACAGAAAATAGTAAGAGAAAATGATAATTATTGGTGAAGGATCCTAAGTTTCTACTATTTATAGGTAGGTGGATTATTTGGGAACTGACTGATGAGAATGATTAATTTTTATGACCCATCTTAAAATTTTTGGCAGCTCTTTAATTCAATTACATCGATCAGGTGCCTTTGGATTGACCCATCAATGCTTTTCTCTGCTTTCTTGAATTGTCAAAAAAGAAAGAAAAAAAAAAAAACCACTTCTATTTTTACATTGTAATATTGCATTTTGGACATGATAATGGTTGAGTTGGACTTGGAATAAGTCCTAGTTCAATGTTTAAAACTTCGTAATCATTAATATTATGATCAACGGTGATTTTAACTCTACAATTAGACATCGATTAGTTGATGGTTAGATTTTTGCAGAGAGGTAAAATTGTTTTTTATTTTTTTATTTAGCATATATCATGATATGCTAAAGCATATAAGATTGGCATTCAATAAATGTGAGATTGAAACATGTGTATTTAGGGACGATAGGAAAAGTTGAGGTCAATTATGTTGCTTTTGTTTGATGAGTCAGATTGTAGTTTGAATGTTTCTTCATTTACTTTTTTCAGTAAATTAAAGGCAAGGACGAGTACTGGACTACTTTCTAATTTATTATATTTCATTTTTTTCAGATATATATTAAAATAAATTAACCACTCTTCAAAAACTAGTTGCTAGTTGATTATAGAAATAATGCATGAATGAGTTTTATAATTTAATCATTTCTTTAAAAAAAAAATTGCAATTTGATCATACATGAGATACTTTTCCAATTAGATTTTGGTATCTTAGACTCCTAAAAGTAGACACTTTATTGTTAGAAGTGAGAATGGATCTCAAAGATGATTGACTTGTGGAGAAATCCAACCGAAACAACTTCAAACTGATAAAGAGTCGTTGATTGTTTGAGTTTATTCGTACCGAACTGTTCAGATTATTTTTTGTGTGAAATCGAACTACATCGAACCAAATTTAACCGATTTTAAGGAAGTAACTATATATAAATGAATATCCTTTAAAATTCAAATTAAATAACATGATACAATATATTTATTTATTTATTTATTATATTTTATTTGAATAAATATTTATTTATTTATTACATTATATTTAAATGAATATTTATTTTAAATTGTAAAATTCGAAATTTCCGAAACCCAAAATATCCGCTCCACATCATCAAAATATCATCCTACAGTTATCATTTGTATCAAATTGTAAAATTGAAAAATGCATGCCTTGGATACCAATTTTTACAAGGATATGATTAAATTGAAAAAAGCCATAAAAACTGTGTTTTTTTTTTTTTTTCAATTAACCCAATTAAATATAAGTTTTTTTTTTTCTTTTTACAAATCTCTCTCATGAAGTCAATCATTAAATTAAGGGGGAAACAAATTAAATGTCATTTTCTTAGTTCATAGTAGATTAAATGTCAATGCATGCTTATTTTTCAGATTAATTCAGTACTATATAGTTACAATATATGACCTTCTAACTTCAAATGTTTTCCCATAAAAAAAAAAATCAAATATCTAATCGTAGACCAAATAAAATAAAATAAAAAAGGCTGTAAAATCATTTCTCCACTTAGTAATATTATGGTTAGTTTACATAACTAATTAATCATAGAAAAATAAATTTAGAATTAACCAATTTTTATGGTAACACGTAGATCTTTTCTCTCAGGAAAAACATCAAATACACTTTGCAAATCAGTGACATGCGTAGCTACGCATTAGTCCATCCGCCCTATATTATTTGTTTAGGGGAAAAAAAAAATAGAACATAGTACGTATTTTTAAAGTTTTACTTCTTTTTTCCAATTAAACTAAGGATATAATTTTTTAATTTTCAAAACTTGTAATCAAATAATAATATTAGGTATACGGACAAATAGTCAAACTTTAGAAACATGGACGTCCACAATAAATTTCAAAGAAATGATGATCAATGTAATAACCATATTATAAGTTCTACCAACACTAGTAATTTTCTTTAAAATTAGATTGCAATACGTTGACTTTATTGGCATTAATTAGATGCAACATTATTGTGCAATAATTGCTTGAACAATGTCTAATTTTATTATTGCCATATCGTATAAATTTTGAGGTGACATGCATGGATACGAATTATTACTAGATGACTTAAAATAGAGCATTATGTGAACACGTACGCTATATGAACACTTGGAGAAGACCACGATTTGTGAAAATTAGAGAAATCAAAACGACTTTTCACTACAAAATACATAATTAAATATGGGTTTTGTCTTGTCTTGTGAGACAACGAATCTTTTGTTAAAAAACACTTAAAATCAAAAGCTTAAAATTATTAAACTAATTAGTGCAGATCGTATGATGAAATAAACTATTTTGGGAAAGGAGACAAGTGTCCTGTCTCCATTGACTTTGGACAGCTAAGATTGGGACTTATGTTTTGCTTAATCCTAACTTAAATCAATGGTTGGCAAACTAAGGTTGAATTTTTAGTTCAAACTGCTATTTTATTACCATACTTAATTAACCAACAAATTTAAGTGAACTTGAGGTTTCAATTTTTTGACCTTGCAATTATACACCACTTGTTTTTCTTAAATTCAGAACCAGATTTTTTTTTAACTAATAGATTGACTTGGACATTGTTTTGCAAGTCCTTCACTAGTTTATAGAAGATGGCTTTTGGAATTCATAGTTGTAAAATTCAACAAATAATTGCGTGTGTGTTTATAACATATATAGATATTAGTATTATGCGTTCATTTTCCTGAGCACAGCATTAATAAATTAGATTTGTTGTATATGCTATCTAGAATAGTTCGTTTTTTGTTGAATAAATTTAGTTATGTATTCATTTTCTATATATGTATTTCTATCAACTATCAACAAAAACTTGTAGTTTTCATGAGTACAAAGAAAAGCACAATAATACGAAATTTTGTCCTTTTTTGGGTAAATTAAATTAAGAAGGCCATGACAATTTATACGATGGAGGTGTCAATTTATTAATTGCAATTGTGATTGAGTAACCGATTAGACGGGTCATGGATTGTCAGGCAATAATCAAGAAAAGAACCAATGGTAATGATACGTAGTACCTTCAAAAAAAAAAAAAAAATCATTGCATAATATAAAGTACCAAAATTGTCTTGGTGAAATTGGATTGGTGGTTGAATCAATTTGGCTAGTGGTTAAGGGTTTTGAGCATCCACATTGATGATTTTGTGGATGTTATTAACTAAAGCAAAAGTTTGTAATTAGTATGTTTATTTTAATGTGTGTTATTGAGGTGTTTTTATGTGTGTATTTTTATACCAAAAACATCTCCTATGTGTGCGTGAGAGAGTGAGAGAAAGGAGAGATAAATACATTTTTTTTAATGTTAATTAAGGTAAGTGTCTGTTTTTGAAAATTAGATATTTTTAAATTGAGTAGTTGATGTATCAGACTTACAACAATGAGAGTTAATAATATGTATTGTATTTTTTTATTATATTTTTTGCAAATTTACTTAACATTTTAATGTAGCATGCATTATATTTTGTATATAATATTTAAAAGAATAAAAATAACAATTTTAAAAGAACCTTTCTTTTTTTAAATGTAAGTAAATGTTTAGAAATACTATTTCAAATTTTATTTTGAAAAATAATGATTTACTTGTGTGAACAACTAATTCATTCCTCTCTCCATTTGTTAATATTTCTTTCTTTCTTTCTTTCTTTCTCTTTCACAGGTGCAACACAGTCATTTTCTCATCTTCTCTTACTCTTTTTTCTTGGTCATTTTCTTTGTGGTATTTTAATCGTTTCATATATCTCTCGATTCATTTATTGTGCGGTTCTTGTTCTTCTTCTACTTCACAACAAGTTTTTGATTTCAAATCTCAAATCGTCACTTGTGATATTGATGGAGATTATTTTGTTACAAACAATTTTAAACATTAAATCTGATTATGTCAACGAAATGGAACATTCTAATCAAAGTGATTTATGTAAGTATAACAAATACTGCATTTCAACTTATCAGTAATATGTAATAAAAATATAAGTGATTTATTTCAATTATATATGCCTCCTTCTCACTTTTTCTTCTTCTCCCTCCTACCATGCCTTTTAGTTTGTTTACCCTTGGGTTAATTTTAATTTTGATAATATATTAAAATATTTTTTATTTTTAACAACTAAGTATCTGATTTTTTATTTTGATCTTTTATGTTTCAATTTTTTTCTAATCCTAATTTTTTTTTATTAGCATTTTCAAAATCGCTAACATGACTCCACGTCAAAATTTTTGACAACCACATCGATAATTTTGAAAATTCCGATTAAAATTGACTGAAATTGAAAAAAACAAAAACATAAAATACCAAACTTGAAAAACGCACACTTAATTATCAAGAAATGAAAAATATCTTTCATACATACCAATATTGAAATTATCTATTTACCCTAATTATTTAATTTCATTTCCCCCCCTTCAGTTAATTTTTCCTCCAAATTTTTTCTACATTGTTAATTATTATTATGATCATTCCATTTAATTTAGTGAAGATATTATCTTATATTTATATTCTACCATGTGTTGTATTGTTTTATTTTAATATTTATTCAAGATTATATAGTTTTATTGAGGATTTAATACGTGTACACATATTGAAATGATATTTTCAATAAATGAAAACATAATTTTGAAGAAATAATAGTAATTTTAATTTTGGACCCCTTAAAAAAAAACATACTAATTGGTAAAAATAAATTAATATATTTCAAATAATTAATTATTCTAAACTGTAAATAAATATTAAAAATATTTAATTGATATAAAATATAAACATATATGAGTTTGTGGGTAATGAGAACATCCACAGTCTGCACTATTTTAATGTATAATCTACACTATTTTAATGTATAAAATTTCAGTAATCATTTTGTATTTTATTTAATTTGAGTAAATGAGTCCAATTTTGATCGTATATAAGTTTTGGTTTAAAAGGAAAAGGGCTTTATTTTACGGATACTTATTTTGTAGGCTAAAAAATAGGAAAAATGGAAATGTTGTAATATATACAAAGAACTTAGGTTGCGTGTAGTGGATGAGACATAATCAGCGTTGGAGTGGGTGCCCACTGCCTCCACCCTGCCTCCCTCTTCGAAACGTGTCACCTTCTTGTCTGTCACTCCCACCCCACCAACGCCATTAAACCAAATTAGAAATTGTTGTTATTTTTTTAGAGGTAAAATAGAGTAATTTAGAGGGAAAATAATTTTATAGATGAAAGCATCAATCATGAAATGAATAGGAAAAACAGAGAGGGTAGTAAGCTTTTAATCAATTTTCAAGTGTAAAGTTTAATATCGTTTACAGTTTGAATTATGTATATACCTCTTCCATTGAATAATAGATTATTTCGAGTTTTTCAAATTCTCCAACGACATTGTCAAATTAGGATGTAGAATTTATTTTATCATCTTATCATGTTCGAAATTCACAAAGTTGTTGAAGTGATTATCCAAATAAGAAAGGCCTATTGTAGTGATAAATTCAGTCAATCGAGAATATTCGATCAAATTTTAAAAGAGATAGGAGAGTATATTAAAATATGATTAGAGGATTTTGGAGTAGTAGTGCAGAAAACACAACAAAATTGTTATTATTATCATTATTATGAAGCAATTTTGGATAATATTTTATCAATAAAATCGACATCAATCTGCTTCATGATATAATTAGTCCGGTTAAGGTTGGTGGATTAATTCTTCTCGTTTGGTTTTGAATTTCATAATCCAATTTGCTACCTATTTTCAACACAGGTCGGACTCAGGTTGCTGGAGGTCTACAAACTGTAATAATTAAATTAAATAATATCTAATCGAATTTAGAAATTTGAGTTTGCCTTGTTTATTGACATAAATTTATACTTAATTTATCAAGCTTATTAATGACTTAAGAGCTTTCTCGAGTATTATCGATTTTATAACATATAAATTATAACTATTATAATTCATTATAACATACATATTACATTTTTAGAAAGAAAAGAAAAAAACACAATTTACTAGAAACTAATCGAGTTAGGAAAAATAAATAAATTAGATACCTATATATTTCTCTAAAGCTAAAGTGCAAAAATTACAATTGAACGTCAAACTATTAATTTTAAAATTTACGAGTTAGCTTACGAGGCTACTGACAGAATGATTATCATTTAGTTTAAGATTAGTTCGCCATTTTAGTAAGTCTTATTAAATAAAGTTAAATACATTTTAATCGTGTCAAACGTACAAAAGGCTTTATTCATTTTTAGTGTAAGCCCAACTGGCCCTTTGAAATCCAAGATTTTATATAATAAGGGTCCAAGCCCAATCGATGTGTTAAAGTTGTTGCATCTTTATTTAGCCCAATAGGGCCTATCTGGACTGGAAACCCAATAAGCTAAGTGGTATTTTAATAAAATGTTTATCTTCTGTTTGTTGTATAGAAAATAGAAAATGGGCATTGATCTTTAGGTTAGATATATAAATATGATTTATTTAATGTATAAAATTCCTCTATTTTCAATCTCACTATTCTATATATTTGATGTAAACTAGAAAAATATTATTTATGGATCTCAAAGCTCAAAAGGCAACTAATGGGGCATCTAAAGTAGCTATTTGCTCACTCTATGGTGGAGGCTTCCATGGAGGTTTCTTTCCTTGAAAATGTGAGTAAGCGGAATTCCATATTCGATCTTTTATATATATATATATATATATATATATATATATATATATATATATATATATATATATATTTCTTTCGACGATGAAGCTTATTTCACATCGTTTCATCGACCGACTTTGATCCTTATTATTTTAAGATTACAAGATATGGAGTCTTGAATGCTTAGTGCACAAATATCAAATTTGATACCTAAATTTTCGATTTGATAACCTGCTACCAATTCTTCAGAAAGTTAATTCCATTCAAAGATTGTGGCTCATGATTCTTCATTCAAAAAGATTATGATTTTTCTCCTTCTACCAAAATCTATTTCACAAACAATTTGGTAGAAAAAAAAACACACACACACATTTTCATTTTATACTGAGGAGGGCCTCACCCTTTTCTCTGTTAATTCTCTTATCTTTTTTCTTTTTCTTATATGTATGTATATTATATATACCATAAATATATATAAAAATATGTAGAAAATATTTTTACTAATATGTAAATAATATGTCTATGTTTTTTTTCTCAGTAAAAGAAAAATATATTTTCAAATGAAGGGCATGAAAATTACCCCAAAAGTACATCATACCAATAACTCAAATATATTATGAAATCAATTTAGTGAAAACTCACTCTCTTTGACACTAGACACCTCAAAAACTTAATTAACACCCAAGAACCTTACTTGGATTACTAACCCAATCGTTAAATGTACATACAATAAAACACACTATTATATGATATCTATTTACTAGCCATTGTTTAGAGGGTGGGGCTATAGACACCCCACCATCTTCTAAATACACTTCATATTAAAATAATTGGAAAGTAAATAAAAATAAAATGACTAAACTATCTTTATTTTTAAATAAAAAAATTATTTCTCCCTTCTTCTACCTCTTCTTCATGTTTCTCAAATCCAAATTTTTTTTTTTAACAAATGTTGATTTATGAAAAAAATAATCAAATTGATAGATGAAATATATATTTGGAACACATAATTCAAGATTTTTCATGTTTTTTTTATAATTTTATATAATGTAGTTAAATATTTTAAAAATAGAGATGGTAAATTTTTTTTGCTGAAAATATGTTGTTTGGGCTGTACAGGTTGAACATTACACTGTGTGTTCGACCTTTACAAGTCGAATGCTTTTAAGAATGTTGGACCACAAGTAGAACACTACACTGTATGTTCGACCACATATAGAATAATATACTATATGTTTCGATCAATCAGGACCTTACAACGATTAAAATTTTCAATTTTCAGATTTTCCTTTACGATATTTTCATATAAATCTCATTGATTTAACTTCGAAATATGCATAACACAATGATTTATGATGTATGAACATGATATCTAATATCTTCATCAACAATTTGAGAAAAAAGAAAGAAAAAAAAAAAAAGAAAAAACAGAAAAAGGGGAGCGTTAGTAGGAGAGGAGAAAGGGGGAGGAGAGGGTTTTTTATTTTATTATAAAGGATATAATTGTAATATAAAGGGGTGTGTGTAGAATTTTTATAATTTAAAAATATTTACGAAGTTTTGGCGCATAATACAAAGCGTGGACAAGGGTTTTGCAATCTACACCCAAAGAAAAATCAGAGCCAGATTCGTGGGTTAAAATGTCGAATCAGAATTTGAATTCCGGTGAATCGACAATGCAGCAAAGCAGAAAAAGGCCGTTATCGGAAATAGATAAGCCGACAACAACAATCTGTACTGTGGTTGCAATTGATCACACCAATCTGTTTTACAGAGTTTGTTCTGTCTGTGAGAAAATCCTCCCCGACAATCCCGCCAGTGGTTGCAGATACTGCAATTTCACCAACAGTTTCAACCCTAATACTTCTGGTTCCAAGCGGCTCTTTCGTGTTCTTGTGAGTTTTCGTGATGAAGGAAACTAAATGAAAAAGACGGCTTATCTTTGCGAAATTTTTCCCAAATATGTCGTTTTTGGTTGTAATGTTGTCGTTTAATGAATGAGTTTTTTAATATGGATTATACAGAGCTTTAATGTGAACAGACATTGTGTGTTCGTTTGCCGCAAATAAGATTAATTTTAATTTTGCGTTTATGCATTTATGTTTTGTGCATTGCTTTTGAAAGAATATAGGGATATGTTAATTATTTGATGAATATATTCTTTATTTTTTTGTATTTGCAGATGTCTGTAGCTACTGAGACAAAGGTTTTTGTGGTGATAATGTTTGATAGGGCTGCAAGAGTGTTGTTTGGTTGCTCAGCTGATGAGTTATTTGACTTTGCCAAGACTCATCCTTATGCCGGTACTAATTTTGCTTGTTTATCGATTTCGTTTTACCATTTCATCCTGATGTTGTTGGTGCATTATTTTTCTGTAAAAGCAGATAACTACGATATGTGGAACTGTACAAGTAGATTAGGATAATGGAATTATTATATGAGTAATATAGCATCATTTTCTATGAAAGTTCTTGATCACTATCTCGATTTGAACACCCTGATGTGGATTTTAGCTCTGTAATTCTCTCTTACCAGAGGTAATATATATTAGGGTGAAACCGTCTGAACCACACTTCTGCATTATTATTTTTTAGAAAAATATCCCTTGAAGTTTCTGATCGCTTTATGTTCAATATCCATTTGAGTTGGATGGAAACTTATTATATAAGGTTGTTAGAGAGTGTCAATATGTTGAATTGGCATTTATGCTAATATATTTAATTTACGTAGCTCCTTTTTCTTTCTATGATGCTTCCATCTAGGCTAATTGATTGGGTTGCTTGTCTGACTCATTTTCATTCTGTAATGCTTTATTATTACTATTTTTTCAGCTATTACAGCTGGCCGGGCACTGGTGGGAGAGATGTTAACTGTAACGCTGTCAAAGCCAAAGAATGGAAACGCCCAGCATCTGCGAGTAATATCAGTTGTTCCCCTGAGAACTGGTTTTCAGCCAGCTATTGAAACCTTAAGGGAGTTGTACCAAGTAAGAGGTTTCCTAACATACTTTGTGATCACCTTCTGTTAGTTCTCATTCATTCCCCTCTGTTTATTCATCTAATCCTTCAACCAAAGTTTGTAATAAGGGCATCCTAAAAAAAACATTGTTGTAAGGACGTTATAGAATTAATTAATAATAAACTTAGACTTTGCAGACATGACTCTTTTTCTGGGATGAAGTATATATTATTGATTTCACATTATCTTTTAGAGTCATCTTCACCTCTTGAATCTATTTGGACTCAGAATACATGATTTAACTTGGCTGGGTAGTTTTCATAACTACGAAATTTGTCATAGTGGCTGGCCTTGCATCCACCTCCTTAGCATCTCTAATGATGCTTTTGGCTGATCCATTGGAACCATGTGACCAGCTTCATAGACCTTAAGGAAAGTAAGAGGACCATAGCTTTTCTTCTCTCCTGCTTTCACACCATCTACCACAAATGGATTTGAGAGAGCTGATTGAAACTTCTTCTGACCAGACCACTCCATGGCAGACACCCATCTTGAGTTTCCTGATGATGTCAGATTGCATCCGTTAGTAAGTCTGGCATTATCTCTCTTTTCAAGAAACAAAAGAATCTTACCAAGCCAGTTGCAAATAAGATCATAGTCCCCTGCATATATGAGTACTTTGCTCCATTCTCTAGTAATTCGGGAATACCAACCGCAGAATTCTTATTCAAGTCTCCTGTCATTGCTTTGTGAACTACTGAACTACATGACACAAATTTTACAGATCCAACTCCGAGTGCTGTTTTAACATTTGGTTGGTTTAGGAATATCTCCACGTTTGAGAAGTTGTAGCACAGATGTCCTATGCATTTTTTCCGAATATCATAATACTGAAAGAAGAAATGGTACAAAAAAATTCAATTAAGTCTTGAGTTTTTGTGCTGTCTGATATTATTAGCAAGCTGTGTTATATTACATTTATATCACCAGTTTTCTTAATTATGCCGTAAAAAATGCCATCACAGAGTCGTGATGCCAAGAGACAAGACAATGATCCATTATTGCCTGCTAAGGAATTTCTCTTAGAAAAGATATGGTGATATGAGATATAAAATGTGGATGAGCTTTAGGCTTCATTTGGACTGAAGAAAATGGATTTTCAGGGAGGATTCAGGGAAGGATTTTAAACGACTTAAAAAATCCATCATAAAATGAAATCTTCTAAACAAGCATAATTTGGTAATTATGGTTTGAAATCAATATCTCCAAATTCATCAATCCAAATTCAACCTTAGATTATGTATTACCACAAAGTTTTATTTGCTTTTGACAAAGAGGTAGTCATTTAATCAAACGGTTATAATAAGACTGGTTGATCAATTTCATGTCTAAAGCATAATCTGGGTATGCTTTGTACTGGATCCCTGGATTAGTCATTCCATTACCAAATTAGTCATTCCCTGCTTATCAAAACTGAAACACATTAGTCAATCTGTTAACTAGTTTTAAATTACTGATGTAAACAGTATTGGAAGCTTACCTTGATGTTTATGTAAGTTTCTTGTTTTTGTTTGCCTGGTGAATTCGTTTGGCAAAGACTGGAATATAGTGTCCTGCATATGATTCTCCTGTGATGTAAAAGTCATTCTTTGCATATTTTTGGTGTCGTCTGAAGAATGCCTACAAATTGCATGGTTGTTGAGTTAAGCATATACCAATATATGATTGTTATTCGGAATGCTGTTTTTATGTTCAATGTGATTTCTTGCTTTAACGTGATTGTATGGCAGCAGACCAGTAGGAAGTCATAAAAATCGACGCTTGCCACCTCAGGGCTGCTCCTGATGTCTGCTCTGTTTGAAGTAGAACTAAATCCAGTTCCAATTGGCTGGTCCACATATATGAGGTTTGAAATCTGCAATTTGTACTCCACTTAAATGCTTATACAATATGAATTCATTTGCATTTTGTGGTATTCTCTGATCAGACTGTTCAGGAAAAATTATGATTCTATGTCTTCCCTCGGCTATCCTCCCTGTGCCAGTGTGAAAAAAAATGCACCAAACGTGCATACTTAAATGAAACCAGATAATAATCAATTCAAGTTTGGTTGAAAATCATTACAGTTCTTATCCTTGGTATAATATTGTACAAAATTACGTGAAATGTTCAACTTCCTTTCTGTTGTTGTAAATTAAGTTTGCACCATTTGCTTCATTAAACATACCAAAATATGAGAGACAACAATGTGATTTATACTATGGAGAAAATTTCATGTAATCCACTTGGTTGGTATCAGTGGCTCCTTAAGCTACTGAATGTATAAGTGAGGACACATGAATGTTCATTTATAACGTTGTGTAGGCTGGGAGCATGTAATGAAAACATTTCAGATACTGTTGAAAGATGATTGTTTATTCATGGAAGAGGTCTGCTCAAGTCTCAATCATTAGGTCTAAGTTTTAACATTGATAGGGAAAATGTTATTTAAGAAAACTAGAAATAAGTACCTTATCCCGGCCATAATCATTCCATTTAAGTGACAAGTTGGCTTCCAAGTAAAAAGGGCCATTTTCATAGAATAAAGCTAATGAGCTACTGCATCCAGGTCCCCCACTCATCCACACAACAACAGGATCATTACTCCAATTGCCCCTTGATTCGAAGAAAAAGTAGAACATCCTGCAAATCACAGTTGTCACGTGGATAAAACAAGAACACGACTTTGGAAAAATTTACTTATTCCGTATAACCATGTCAAAATTATCAGCACTGTAATGCCATTTGGTTGTTATTTGGAAGAAAGACAAGAAGAGTAGTGATACATTCATCATGCATGTGTTGAAGGATCGTCATCTGATGGCCATTAAGATAATACCTTGCACTTTTGCTGTGTGGAAGTCTAAAAAAGCCAGCATGGTGGCCCAAGTCCTCAACTGTGGCACCAAGAAAGGGGAGTTGAATGCGCTTTTCAACGAGCTTTGGTTTGTCGATTTCAGGTTCATCTTTGACTATGTTTACATCAAGACCGGGAAACAAGTTAAGCTCTCTGATAATCTTTTCTACTTGTGATGTGGGATATTCTATTGTTGATGATGCGGCAAGATTGCCAAACTTAGAACTTTCTGCAGTTGAAAGAATGGGAATTGAGAAAATGAGTAGAGAAAGAACATGAGAAAATGGTGGTTTCATTATTATGATTGTTTCTAAGAAAATATTGGTATGAAGTTTAAACTGTTGATTTGGTTATATTGTGGATTCTGCATTAATGCCTATCAATCTTCTTTTAAGTTATAGATAATAGAAGTATTAGCAATTATGTTAATTATACATACAACTCTAGTGGTGAAAACGCAGTGATGACTTTCACATGCAGATTGGATAGACATTATATCCCATTGATGACCATATTGTGCACTGCAAACACCATAAAGTTTGTCCTTGTCCTTTGGATTAATGGATTTGAATGACGAATTTCAAATTCATATGGAGGAGGAGTAGGATGACGACGATGTATGTATGTATGTATGTTGTTTGGGTAGATTCATTTAAGTTATTTTTGACATTTGTAGAATGTTTTTTTTTTTTTTTTTTTGGTTTTGAGTTTTTCTTTCTTTGAATGATTTTAGTAGATCCGAAATCTACCAGTCATTTTGAAATTTACCCCTTAAAAGCCTCTTGCAAAATAAAATGCTTATATTTGCCAATGAGGCATGGTTTTACTAGAAAAATTAAGCTTTGAGTTTTGCCTTACAAATTGGAACACCAAAAATATCTCTACAAATGTCTGCAATTAATTTATCTAATTCAGTGAATATATTCAGATACATTAACAGGGATGGAATTAAGCAATTTATTAGTATAGTTTTATGGGGTGAAAGTAAACTGGGTGGTTAAATTGATAATATACAATTAACTTCTTTTTTTTTAAATGCAGTACAATATAACTAACTTTTTGATTGATCAGTAAAAAAACTTAATTAATGCATACCCAGTGGATTAAATTGTTATAAAGCAACGATATTAATACTAAGTTCACTAAATGATATACTTTGAATTATAGATACACTAAATACTTAATATGTTATAATTTATCAATTCTTTTACCCGAGAAAAAAGAAAAAGAAAAGCTTATGTTAAAAATAGTAAGGTTCTGTGATACATGAATGTGGCTTTATAAGTTAGAATATTACAAATCACAATCCACCATTCTTAGTTCTGCTCAGCTCACACTAAACCAGAAACATCTGATAATATATTAACTCCATATTTTGAATCTCACAACAACGAAGAAAAAATAAAAGTTATGATCGAACTCTTGCTAGACGAGCCCTTATTTCTTCCAGCTCTTCCTCATCATCAACATTCTCCTATAAGTAGACAAAAATACTTAGCAAGCTTCAAGTTTAGGATAACAAATCAAATTGGGACGCAACACAATCCCATGATTTTCTAATCGAAAATTGTATTTCATCTTATGTTCCAATCGTTGGTTTGCCACCGTTCGTGTTCTGTGTATTTCAAAATTTTCATAATTCCGCTAGTTTAAGTGGGAATCTTAAAACACACGTGTAGGCAATCCACCGACTGTAATAGCATATGAAATACAATTTTGGAACACAGAATCCCAGCTGCCCAAACGTACCTCAGCATCTTCGCTTGTTGCAGGCTGCTTGAGTTTCTCTCTCCTGATTGCTGCAGGTAATTGAGCAGCAGTTTCACCAGCAATGGCTGTTAGGACCTTGTCGATCTCTTCCTCAGTTTCCTCTTCTATGTCTTCTGAATCGAGTGCACTGTCCAATGCATCACTCATCATCTCTTCAATTACACCGGCCTGCCATTCAGTAATACAATATCAATGCCTCAGAGATTCATGAAGAACTAAATTCTCAACAGTAAAGGATGAGATCTTTTGTTACGCGTCAGTTTAAGAAAACAGAAAAAATTATAGTGCACTTAAAGCTATGGCATAGTAACAAAACAGAAACTATATCAGAGAAGTTAATGATGGTGATATAAAGGGAATAACTGAACTCTGGAAAGCTATCATCAAATTAAGTGTATTAAACAACAAAAAGAAGCATAAACACAGACCCAAATTGTGTCCTAAAGCACAGAGATTCCAATTAGAAGTTGATATTGCTTCTCTCTAAAAGATTGTGAATGCGCTTGCACACATGAGATTATCAATCGTCTGGTAACACTTTGGCAACACCAAAGTTGCAAAGGAGCCCCATCTTTAGACAGTCATGACCTTTCACTGGAGAGTGTACTCAGATTGATGATTAAATGAGGAAGTACTAAATGCTCAGTTTATGTTTCCGTTCACGAAATATTTATCTCAGTATTGCACACATAGGATACTAGCGGAAACTGATGACCATACAATACTGCTGAATCAAGATAAATGGATGCTTCAAAATCTAGTAAGCTCTTTCAAGGAAAGGATGATGAGAGAGGAACTCCTAGTCCTACTACAAATGTGCAACTTCTTAAATTCATCATGCTCCAATCAGCCAACCAAATATATTTTGAGCCTGATAATCAGTTATGTGGCTTTTGGTTACATGCATATACATGATATGGACCAGATGAGGTTACAGAAGCGCCGATTTATCTTATAGTTCAAAACTTAAATACAACTTAGTTCAGACACAAGATTCTACGAAAAAGGCCCTTAACAGCCCCCAACCCCCCCCCCCCCCCCAAAAAAAAAAGCCACAAAACACACACAAACTGGGCAAACATTATTTTTATATTTCCAGAGAAAAAACCAACTTACCTTCGTCATTTCTTTACTGAATTCTTGCATTGTGACAGCTACTTCTGGAGCCTTCATAAGATTATTGACAAGCTTCATGACTTCAGCACTTTTTTGTAAATGTCCCACAGTCCGAGCAACAGCTGCATAATGAGAGTAGCAAGTTGTTAATAGTACAAACTCTGGAAGTCGTTAACAGCTCGGTAAAAGGAAAAGAAATGTAAAATCCAAAATAATAAGGTCCAAGAAGAAGAAAAAAAAAAGGGTATATTTCAGCAACTCTTCCACTCAAAACTCTCATAGAAGTATATTTGAAACTCTAAATGCATCTTGCAATATGAGAGAATTTAGGGAAAATATTCATCCACTTGAAAAAGACACTCTCTTGATTAACACATAATAGAAATTCTTCATTCTTTCAAATTCTACCAGAATTTCAGCAAATGGAAGTGGCCTATTCACAGATCAAGATTTCAATGGCAGTTAAATGCATGAGTCTTTAATTTCTATTTAGAGTAACATTAAAGACGACATGCACAAGTTTCAGAGAATTGAATCAGCAAGAGGCAATAAGTGACAAGATTCTCATATCATGCTCTAGATATCAAAATCAGAAGCCAGATGGACTAGAGGAAGCACCAAGAGCCGCTTGGCAGAACAAGAATTTTGAGGATTAATATATACACTTGTTCAGGTAAGACTAAGCATATGACTCACATGAAAATAAAAAATTCCTGTTAGTACTAGATGCTATGTATGTAATTAACAGATATACTATATTATACTGCAAGTTGCAGTCACATACGTGCTCAATTGTATTGTTTTGAAGCTTAACATACATCTTGATGATATTCAGTACAACAATTCATCTAAAACACATAATAATGATAAAGTGGGTGAATCATATTTGGAAATCCCAGGGTTCGAGCAGTAACTTCTATGATTTGCAGTTATTCAAAATTCTCAAACTTAACTCGAACAATTCAGAGAAGAACACAAAATCAGTAGTGATAATCAGGCATTAAAAATCAACATAACATTTACATGAAAGTATGAAAAGAAAGTGAACTGAAGATCATACCAACACTTTCTCCAAGATGCATAGATATTGAATTCAACTGTGCTTTGTTTTCATATAAGCGGTTCACTGTTTTCTTAGATCTCACAATTTCTTTGGCCAGTGACTGTCAGGACAAATGATCAAAGTAGCATATCAGACATACAATTCACATTTGCTTTCCAAGTTTTTCAATAAAGAGAACACATGAGATGAGTGTACCTAGAACTGGAAATATATGAAAATTGACATAACATATGTGGTTTAGAAAATGTTCCTTAATATACAGAATCCTGCCATAGTTCTCTGAGCTGACGTCTCGTATGCTATTACTAAGATACAATTCCACTGCTGTTGTTGAGAGTTCTAATACCTCACCTTAGCTCCATTCATTGTCTTCAATTTTCTCCCCAACATTTCCCGAAACTCTTTTGGACATCTACATAATATAAAATTATGGAACCAACCTATTAAAGACTAACCAAATGACTTCTGGAATATGAGAAACAGCAGTATGACATCACCCACTTCATGAAGTGCCAACTATGTCATTCTGACGCATTGAATTCTTCTCATAAATTCGTATTGCTCTTTGACATCTAACATGGGAAATGTAGTTATCATTGACTTAACAACTAAGATCAATCTGCTAGTACACTGGCCATCCCTGATTTTAATAGCAAAAAATTCTTGATTTCTATTGAGAAACTAAACCCCAGATTATAAAACCCTATGTTGAGCCACCAACAGAATCGTCCCCACTCTCGATGAATTGCATCTAGGTCAAAAACCTTAGCCATTTAAGTTCAAAATATTTCAGGAAACAGATCCATTCTTAGAGGCAGGGCCTTATCATCATCTTGAACATTATAAATCTTCAATAAGGACTGATCCCCCAATCCTAGTATAAGGCTTCAACTGAACATCAATACTTTTTTTTTTTTTTTTTAAATTTGTTGCCTACAACATGAGACACTTAAAAAGCTCCAGAGTTTGAGCGCAATTTTATACAAATCGATCGTGATTCTTCACATGTAAGAGGGATATGTGTATATATAAGTTGCTTTAAATGAGAGAGAACCAGATACTGAGATACCTTTCTTATATACAAGCAATATACCTACACACCTCCTAATTATAAGCACAAACAGTATATTGGGCACCTCTAACATTTCCTCTCTATTCGATTCAAAAGATAGAAAACCTCATCGCTTCTCAACCCACCAAAAAAAAAAAAAAAAAACTTGCAACAAATATCCCAAATATCAAATTAGCGTTTTATCATCCCTTCATGCTTATCCATAAACAATAGAAATCAGAAATAATCAAGCACATAAATAATCGAATTACACAAAATCATAATTACAGTGCCTTGGCAGAGCCCATGTCATTTCTTTTTGCAGCCTCTTTGATCGCTTTCTGCACATTCTTCTCTTCTCTCTGTATATCTAATCAAACCACAAACGATAATAAAACCAAATATTTGTCAGACAAATTAATGTAAAAAAAAAAAAACCACACACACACACACAAACAGCATGAAGAAATCATAAATAACGACCTCGGATCTGGCGTTCGATATTGCGACACTCTTGGCGGAGGCGTCGCTGCCAATCTCTCATTAATTGCTGCGGATTAGGTTTTGGCTTCAATATATTCATCATTTTATCCATAATCTCTAGGATTTGTAATCGAAAATTGATTTCTGGGATGCAGAATAAGATTTTTCACTTTTCTGGTTTGGCAATTGCGTAAGGTTTCTGCTATGTATAGGGGTTTTGGAGCTGCTATGATCCCAACTTTTTAACAGAAAAGAATCTCAAATTGTTCGAAAGAACATTAAAAGGATCAGATATAAAGCAGAGTTGTCAACGCATAATTCAACGCTAAGCTTTTTTTATGATGAAATTGACGACATCAAAGTTTGGGGTTCTCCCATCCAACTCCAACCAGGACTGTAAAATAATTAAAAAAATTATTGGATATTTTAAATTTACATAAAATTCATATTCATATAAGAAGATTTACTACTATTCAAATATGAGTGAGGCTTGTGTGCATGTATTGTATGGATCTTAGATCCATACAACGTAAGTCGGGTCGGGCTGAATTCGATCCAAATCCGCGCACTTTTTTTTTTTTATCCTGACTTTTATGTTGTGTTAGTCGTACCTTTATATTATGTTAAGCATACCTTTATGTAATACTTTAACTTTTTTAAAAAAACCCTAATTTTGATGAAAAAAACAATAATTTCAACACAAAAAAATCCTAATTTGTACATATATACCTTTATGTAAATATTATGCATACCTTTAATTAATATTAGTCATATTTTTATATAATACATAAGGTATAACTAACATAATTAAAATGTATAACTAACATAATTAAAAGGTATGTTTAACATAATATAAATGTATGTTTAACATAACATAAAAACCCTAAATGTATGCTTAATATAATATAAAATCATAAAGGTATGATTAACATAACATAAATGTATGCTTAACATTAAATAAAAGTATGCTTAATATAATATAAATGTCTTAAAGGTATAACTAACATAACATAAAGATATGACTAACATAACATAAATGTATGCTTAACATAACATAAAGGTCTAGCACCTGGAACGAATTTGGATGGGCTTGAGCGCACCCATACAGGTGCGTGGGGTCGCGTGGAGGGCGCGTGGACCGGATCGGGTCAGGTGTACGGATCCTAGATCCGTACACCATTTGTATAAAAGTTTTTGTGTTCAAATATTAGTAAATAAAAATACAAACATAATCATATTTAATTTGAATATTTTTTTTCAATTTTTTGCGAACATAAGTATAATTGTAATATATATATATATATTAATTTAATAAATCATTAATATACAATGTTTCCTTATAATATATATTAGCTTACTTTGTACTTTTATAATTTAAAATTTTGATATGTATTTGCAGTTTGGTATTATTAACTCAACTTAACTGATTATGTGAAAAAAAAAATCGATATTTGTAAAAAAAAGAATGTAATGATACCTAAATTTTTGAATTCAAATAAAATATTCAAATATTGCATATAAATCGAATATGAAGCAAATTTGCTTTATATGAAAAGTGTATATAATTTGAATATCGTGATATTTTATTTCATTCATTTACAACGTAACTAATATAAATATGGTTTGCTTTCGATTTCATGTTTTTCAAATAAGAAATTGACATTTATTTTGCTTATGTTTTATTTTTTGTAGACTGATGACTAAAATGATTGTTGATGATCAACAGTTTGAATTTTATGATTGTATAGTGAAAACTTGGGGTTCAATTTTTTTGTAATTACAACTCTAGCTTGTATTGTATAATGCATTTCTGAATTTGTAAAAGTAATTTCTAATTTTTAATCTATATTAAATTTAATTTTTATAAATTAATTCTTCTTTCAACTTATGGACTCAAGCAAATGATATTTAATAATAAAATCATAACCATCGGTTTAATCGTTGAAATCATAACCATCAATTATAAACAAAGACCAATATATATATGTAAATATATATATATATATATATATATATATATATATATATAGTTTGGTTGCAGTTTATAGTTTCATAATTGTGATTTTTTTCTCTCCTACACTGGATTTATTGGAGAATATAAGGGCGGATTTGTTGAATTCATGTCATATAACAGATAGATATTTCTAAACTAAATAAATTCTCCTTTTGTTTGTTTATTTACTTATAAACTAAATAAAGTTAATGCATGAACTTTTTTTATTTTGTAATTCGATGTACAAGCCGATTTTTCAATTATATTTTGATGATGTGGCTCTTTGAGCTTAATATTATCTACAATAAGTTGGCCAAATATATATATATATATATATATATATATATATTGAATGTATGTCTACTCTATATTGTTACGATCGGAATTCCAAATTCATTCGAATTTACAAATTTGTGAAAAAAAAAGGAAAGGAAATTGAAAGAGTCATTAACTTCTAAAACCACCCCAAAAGGATGTGCCTACATTGATTAAAAGGAGAAATGAAACTCTGAACTACATTGCAGTAAGAAAAAAAAAAAAAAAATTATATATATATATATATATATATATATATATATATAACTAGAAAAAGATCTAGTAAGAAAGAAAAGCATAGTAAAATCTATAAAAATCAAAATCCCATAAAACCCAAGAATCCATATTACCCTAGTTAAATTATGTAGTAGAATTGGTCTCTAATTGCGCGATTCGTAATCTCCTAATGAAAGTCCCATGAGCAAGATTAAATTGAATATATAAGTTTTTAAAATGATTTAACTATACAAATTATATATTTATATGAAACTCCACTTACCAAAGAGAAAATAAATTTAAATATTTGATTTCCGTACGGATTTTACCACTACTCGCAAGCCTGCTAAGAACGACCATATTGGGCCATAGCATTATAGCAAAGCCCAATAAGAATATGTCACGAAAAGAAATGCATACTATTAATCTACCCAAAGTGCCCATGGACCAATAGCCTACGGATTGTCCTGTGGGCCTAATCTACTAATGGGCTAAATTTTGATCCAAGGATCTAAAAAATTAAATTTAGAGATTAATTGGTATAGCTAAAAATGTTTCATGTTTCAAAAAGTAGGAAAATATATATCTTGATTATAAAATACTCAGTTTAATTTATACAAGATAAAATATCAATTTAATTCGGAGCTATTGGCTTGAAATACCATTAATCCCTTTTATATTCTTTGTTTGGTTATAGATATACAATAAATCTCTTCTGAGGTTGTTTCACAAACCCACCAAGAAATTTTGGTTTAAATGATCCATATACAAGATAATAATGAGGTAGAATGTTACTTCACACGAAAATTTTGCCACAACATATTAACTATAACTAAAGTAAACAAAATCTTTACTGGATAAATTTTGATTATGTGTGAGTGCTTGATTTTTTTATTTTTTTATTTGGAATTTCGATTGAATATATTTTAGTCTTTAGATGAATATGAACTAATTATTGCTGTATTCCATTCGGAAGATAAGGGAATTCTTCGGTATATTATATTATAATTATTTTATTTAATTGTGTTAGCTTTGTGGTTCAATGTATCGACCTCTATATCTTATAACCATAATTAATATAAATAACTTAAATATTTCATATGCAATTTAAGCTGATGACCATCAATTTACAAGAAGTCTAACTAATTTTCTCCTTATTTGTACCATAAGTTATTTATATCAAATTTCCGAATCCCATGCACCTCTTAGGGTAGGGTAGGTGGGGTGGGGTTAGGCTACTTAGGGTAAGACTAATTGAACATTTATCATTAAATAATGGTAATGATGACGAGGATTAAATCAACAACTGACATAAGAAATCTTGGCTTTGACCCACAATTTGCAATTTAATTAATAAATCTTTGCCCAACATAGTAGTATTTTATTTTTTTGACTTCTTGTTGAGGCAGATAAGATGAACATTAAATTTATGGCTATCTCATAAGATCGAAGATCTCAGTTATTGAATAATGCACACACATTTAATCCTAAAATTGTAATCTTTCGATTGGTACGATTGGAATTTAGTCCTATCTTAAATTGTGGGTAGGGTATTCCTATTAATTCTTTTACACAAAAATTCATATCATGAATATATAATTAGAGAGATGAAAAACCCATTAAAACTTATAAATTAGTTCAATTTTCACAAATTTATATTTGGATTGTAAGTTTTGAATTGTGGATTAATCTAATGATAAGATAGATTCGTGAGATAATATCACTAAAATCCTACACAAAAAGTCAAGATAAAGGTTTTATATGGGTAAAATTATGTTCATTTTATTCAAATATAATTTCATGAGACGAAACTTCATTATATACCCACAAATTATATCAAATGCAGATTACAGTGATGATTAGGTTTGAACTTGAATTACACAATTTTTTTAATTTTTACTATCTCTTCATTCCACTTACCCTACCTTATTAATAAACAACAACAATAAATAATAATAATTATTATTGGAAACCGAAATAGTAGGTTAAGGATTCGATGTACAAGTTGGTTGATTTTGGAATACTCGTGCTTATAGTTTGGTTGGTTTTGGAATACTCGTGCTTATAGTTGGCAACAATGCTTTTATTGTATCATATTGAATTGACCAGTATTTTTAAGAAGCAAAGATCTAGTTTATATATTTTGAAATTATATAGGAGCCCAAGATTATTTTTGTTTTTCTTTCTATTTTTTCGATCCCTTCTGAGTACATGAGTAAAGAAGTGTTCTAATTTTATATATTCAAAAAGGTAATTATAGTGGTGAGAGGTTTAATTTATGTGTCCTTGTGGATCGGATTTAGGATCTCAGTTCCCATCCCGATCCGTTCCATTCCGGATTCATATGTTTTTTTTTTTTAAGTATATCTCATGTGCATTTGATATATATGCAATTCGAGTCAATCCAAATTCATGTATTTTTGAATTTTTTTTTGCGTCAGACCAAAATCTTTATATACAAATTCGGTGACCTTTATTGATCTTTATGTACAAATTATGTAACCTTTATATATAAATTTTGTGACTTTTCTATTCAATAATTTAAAAAAAGAAATTAAGAATTTTAGCAAAATTTGTACATAAATACATTTATGTTATATTCATATGACTCTTGTGTATATTCATGTGGATATGAAATTACAATTTAAAAACCATATTAATATAGTAACAAACTTATCTTTATGTGATGGACGAAAAAAGTATACATGCCTATTTTTTTGGGATGGAGGGAGTATTATTTATTTACTCATAACGTATTATTTATATAACCGAAATATATATTTACATTTTACTTGTATACTCATAAGATATTGTTGTATACTCATAAAGTATTACTTAAGATATTAGTTATTTTTTTTTTTTATTGAAAGATATTACGTGTTACATGTCAAAATATTATTCATATAATTTAAAGGTATTATTCATATACTCAAAAGGTATCAGTCTACTGTGTGGAGTGTAAATTTAAAACCTCAAAATTTGTGAATCTCCCAACCTCACCAAAATCAGAATCACAATTATAATGCACACATCATACAACTCAGCATTAAGAAAAAAAAAAAAAAATAACTTGCATCCACTTTGATTGATATTCATATATTTGTTCCTTCTAACATAAAATACACATCAAAAATTATCTAGACATATAAAAATACACTACTCAAAATAATAGTTGAAAGAAGAATAACTACAACCAAATTAATTGGGAGTAAGGAGAAATCATCAAAATACTATGTAAAAGATGAGAAGAAAAATAAAAGAAGAGAAGAATGGAAAGAATGGAGGGGATCTGTGAGGATGGAGAAGAACGACTTGAGAAAAAAATGAAGGAGATCTGCGAAGATGGAGGAGAAGAAACTACACTGCTTAGGGCACAAAAGAAAAATAAAATAAAATTGGATGGACGAATCAGATTGGGACACATATCCTAGAATCCGTATATATATAGGAGACTCACTCTTCTATAAAAATATCAAATATACAAACCTTTTTCTAAAAGTATCTCTAATTTTTTGTAAATTAAATACAGTTTTAAAAATAACATCAAAAAATACTTATTTTAATGATACTTTAACAAAACATTATTAAATTTGCATCAGATAACGTCACTTTCCTGTAGTGGCTAAAAACACGAGATTTCATGTTTCTTCGGTTTGGACTAACTTATTAATCATCATATTTCATGTTGTATTTTATAAATATATGTTATTATATAATTAACATATTAAGCTGAACTGGTTAATTGTGTGATTATTTTAGTTATGAAATAGTTAAGTTACTTTTTTAAGTCCACATATACATTTAGTGGTCTTAGAAAATCAAAATAGTTTTTAGAAATTATAAATACCATTAAACGAAAGCATTAAGAACATACAACTGATATGAGGTTTTCATTTGCATCTAGTAAGGAGATAATAAAAAATAAGAAACTGATTTCACCACGAAACCACTCTTCCTTATGCAATTTAAATTAATAGAAAAATAAAATCGAATAAGGTGGAAATAGTACATGTCACCACTTAATTTCGCATTATATTCGAATGATGTGGAAATAGTACTTGTCTAATTGTTTGATTTTCTCAAATAACTACAATCTATCACATTATCACATGTCATAATGGACACATCGAATTAGATATTTAATATTTATTTGCAATAATAAGTGTTGGGACTTAAATGTCAGTACCTGTATTGATATGGATTTGTATTCGTCCATATTAAAATGGACAGAAATTTATCTTTCATGCAAATAATGTGAAAATCATATGTCCCTATAGCTCCACGCATGTAAACTGTCTCAATTTTGGCATTCACTAAACATCTCACATTAACTTAACATTTGAAAAAAAAAATCACTAATATTAATTTTATTAAAAAATGTCATTCATAGTTGAGAGCATAATCACACATGATCATAAGTGACTTGGGAGTTACGACTTGTATCTTATTCCTTTTTAACCTTTTTTTTTTTGTATGAATACAATATTATTATTAAAAAAGAAGAAGAAGAAGATAACCATATTATACATGTAGTTTTTTTTTCTTGATGTAATTAATTAGATAACAAAAGAATAAACAAATGAAAACACAATATAAGATAAACCATATTCTAATTGCAATTAACATTAGCTTTTTCATGTGTGGGTAATTAAAGTAGGTTTAACTAGAAATCGAAACGTAACAGTCTCAAGCTACAAATTAATTAATTGGCCGACTTAAACCATTGAATTAATAAGCCCTGTTTTATGACCAAATTCTGGAAGCAAATGCTTAGCATACTTAAATCAACATACGACATTGCATCTTATTCCATGGGAACTGTTTTTGAACGATAATTAACCTCTCTCTCTCTCTCTCTCTCTCTCATGGAGTTATGTCCACACGATTTATTCTATCATATGATGATACTTTTGGTTTTGTCATCATTATATATTTTTATGTTCACACACTCCATTCTAAATTTGAAGATTCTGAACTATATTTAAGTGGATAAATTGGCATGTTGCACCTTTCAAATAAGGGTTTTTTTTGCACTAAATTGCACCTCAAAACCTTAAAAATGGCACTTTGCAGCCTCCATTTTAATTGAAGTGTGTATATATATAGACTTGAGGGGACTTTTTTGTTTATCAAGTTTGTTACTCCCCCTTCTTCACTTTTAATGTGAAACACATAAATTCAGAGAAAATTGTAGCTTTGATTTCAAGAACATGGGGTGATCATTTAATTCGGATGGTCCAAACACTTGCACTTTTAATTTTAAAGTCAAAAAATCACGCATATTTGGTCTCATTAAGGTATTTACTAAGCACTTTTAGTCCTAAATCCATTAATGTCTAACGATGTTGACCTTATCTTATGAGACCAAAACTGCAATATCGTAAAAACCTTATAAATTGTTTCAATAAATTCAAAAAAGTATAAGAAAGTAAAAATATAAAACATATTTAATAAATCCAAAAAAGAACACAAAAAAAAAAATCTAAAAAGTATTTAATAAATTCTAAAAACTAGAAAATAAAATTTCAAAATTATTTAAACAAACCAAAAACATATATAATGACATAAGATATATATATATATATATATATATATATATATATATATATATATATATATAGCCTTTTTTATTCTTTGATTAACTGATTTATGTATCGGATTTCATTCACCCCAAAGGCTAGAAACTAATGATTGGTTCTGTCTACAAGGATTTTGGCTTTGGTCATACTGATCAAATTATATCTGTTCTTGTTTCCACTTTTCCAGTTATTCTCAATACTTATATATATATATATGTAGTTGTTATTAAAACTTATTAACAAATATGAAATTTACCAAATAAAATTTGAAAATTATGTAAATAAATTAGAAACCAACAGATAAAAATTTGAAACATATTACATGTAAACTAAAATGACAGAAAAAGATATTGATTTGGAAACTATATATTTTATAAATATAAGAGAATTAAAAATCATAATCTAAATTTAGTTTTAACTAAAAAAACTCAAAATTAACAAATAAAACAAGAACATAAAAAAATAAGTCTAAAAAAAAATGGAAATAAAATTAAAATTACAATTATCCGCTGGTTGAGTGACAGCATTTAACCCAACTTTAATGGTGAGAACAATTATCCGCTGAAATGAGCCACTGCAAAGTCAAATACACTGCAAGTTGCTAACAAAATTATATTTTGATTGACAAAATGCCAATTTTTAGATTTTTGGGACTAAAAGCCAAACATATGATCCTACATGGGGGTTCAAAGTGTCAATTGCCTTATTTTCCTTTTATATATTCGTAAAATATTAGTATTCTAAAAATCGAACTAAACGGTTAATTAGATACACTAAATTTAGTCTATTCTTTTATTTTAAACGTCAGGTGAAAAGTAGGATTATTAGACGCTAAATCATTTTTTTTTTCTTTTTTTAACATTGTTGTTATTGTATTATATAAAGTTCTATCATATAACTATTACATAAATATAAAATATCAACAAAATTGAGACACAAAAATCAAAAATAATGATTAAAAAATGATTTATACTAATAAGTCAAACAAAATTTCTATTTTTCCTCCGATAAACACTCAGAAACAAAACAATATAAAAAACTAAAAATATTTTGTAAAATTTAAAAAGATTAAGAAAACTAGGTAAATAAAAAATTTCATATTGAATTTAATTTATACTCGACATATAATTAACTACTAAATATCGTAAACGCTAGACATTGGAAAAAATATAAAATTATGCCGACAATTCGTGAAATATGATAAGAGGGCGTTAGTGTCGGCAGTGAGGGCCCACAGTCAGCCTACACAATTGGAATAAATTAAATCCTTTCGTCTCAAATTACACAATTAATTTTTGCCACTTTATAATAGAGAAGTTGTTGCTTGTGAAAAGAAGAAGATCATAGATTCGAAAGTTATTGCCCACCAATCTAATCATTTCTAATATTATTGCCTATAGAAAAAAAAATCTAATTATTTCAATTATTACATGCTATAATTCTGAATAATTCATCCGTACAACATGTCCACTTTATTATGTAATTGGGTTGATTTATAAAAATTCATAGATTATGGGTCAATTTTCAACTACAAAGGAACTTTTAATGCATAAGTTTACTATTGTGTTTAGATATAGTGATTTTAAAATTTATTTTTAAATTGAATGAGTTTTAAATTCACTTAAGTTTAGAGTGAAATTAAAATCTATTAAAATGATTTAAAAATTAATTTAAAATGAAATTGATGAGTTTCAAATCTAACACTTATTCAAATATTATCAGTGGATTTGCTATCATTGATTTTAAATCTCTTCTTAAATCCATCTATTCAAATGCACCTAAAATTATTATTTTAAAACATTAACTAACCAAATGTTTCGACATTTAATAGTGATATCATCATCATCGTTGGATGTACATTGACTAAATGAACTACCATAAAAGTGAAAGACGTGACAAACTCTAACCTCCTCCCTAAATTCACTATCGCAGCGGAGAATAACATATAAATTAGATGGTGAAGTTGTGGTGATTATTAGCAATGTGTTAGGGTTTGAGATAATCTCAAAAAATGAAAAAAGTGATATGAACTTTTGGAAAGATAAGGTTGCAAATCCTTGTCGTGAATTTATTCAAATCAGTAAATCTGATAATAGGGAGGATTTGAGATCAACAAGTTTAAATTGAAATATAATCTAATGAGATCTTTATGCTGTTAAGAATCAAGCTTAATTCTAGTCCAAGTGTACTAAAGATAAATTCAAGTTCCTAAAGAATAGCAAATATAGTTTTCTTAGATTATGTATAGATTTGTTTTTGATTTGGAAAATTCATGTACTTAAATAGGCTGTGAGTGCTCACGAAGGGGAGTATGATTCACTTTATTTCAAATAATATTTTCAAAGTGTTTTCTTCTTCTTCTTTTTATTTTTTTATTTTTTTATCTGTGATGGTATCAGCAAGGTGCGTTCGAAGAATAATAGTCCTATTTAAATTTAGTATTCAATATTTTTAGTTTTAAAAACTTGTTTAAGTTCTTGAATCCAAGATTAATTACTTAAATGCTAAACCTTGTAAATGCACAGCCATACACTTTATGAATGGTAATTTATTTAAAAAAAAAATATATATATATATATGTATATATATAAGAATTTCATCAATAATGCTCCCAAATACACATAGGATCCATAGTTCATTGATGATAATACAAACTATGATCTGCAATAACTTGGTCAAATTAGTTGTTGAAATTCTGAATTAAAATGTCCATAAATGGCAGGTAAATGGGGTATGTTTTAAAGAATCCGAGAAAGACAGATGTGACAAACAAGTTTTGATATTGCATCTTAATTACTTCAACTTTTTTTAACCCTCGTACTCTCAGATTTGGTTGAGATGTGTAACCCAATTATGAGACAAACTATAAACTTACATACGAGACAAACTATAAACTTACATACGAAACTACTTTATTCTTAAAATATGTAATAATCTTGCATATCAGTAATAATCTTGCATATCAGTAAACTTAGTCTCATGTTTTAAGGAGTCAATAAATTAAATCTCAAAATATGTAATAATCTTGCATATCAGTAAATTTAGTTGCATGTTTTAAGGAGTTAATAAATTAAATCTCAATAAATTAAACAACCAAAGAAATATAATTAATTGAGATCAAGGATGAAAATATCTGGAAATATCTCCAATATATCTCCGATATTTTCAATTTTTCACGTAATCAATATAATAACGGCATGTAGCGATATATCTTCGATATTTTCATTTTTTCACGTAATCGATAAAAAAAAAAGAGAAATTAGCGATATATCTCCGATATATTCATTTTTTCACATAATTGATAAAAAAAGAGAAATTTTATCAAAATATTAGTAAAATATCGATAAATATCAGTATCGATTTCGATATCAGTAACTCTATGGTATAAATGACTTGGAGAAATATCAGTAAAATATCGATAAATATTGTATAAGAAAATTTATGAAATATTAAAAAATATCAATAAATATCGGGGGGAATATCTGTAAATATCGGAAAAATATCAATAAATATAATATACCAAAATTTCCACCAATATCGATATTTCCAAGATATTTTTGTAAAATTGAGATATCGATATTCCCATTAAAATCAATATATTTATCCCTGATGAAAATTATGGTGAATAATTATTAGGATGACTATGAGATAGGATGGGACAGGGTGGGTACATAAAGAGCCCATCCTATATATCCTCTTATTACGGCATTGTCTAAATTTAAAATACATAAAATATCTGATAATTTGATAAATATCGGTAAGAAATATTATTCTAAAAACCCAATAATAAGAAAAATAAAAAAATAATAATAAATTGATCATATACTTGAAATATGTTCATAATCGTTTTAGTTTTAGTTGAATAATTGTAAGATAGTATTATCTCATATTTTAATATTTAATTTATGTAATTCATAATAATTATTTATCATTGTATAATATTAGCTATTAATACAATATCAACTAGATAAATTCATATGGGATACAGAACGGGACGACGTGAATACCAATAATAATTAATGCGATTTAAATAATTTAGATGTAAAAAAATCTCTAGAGATCTCTTCAAATTAATTGGAGTGTTATTGTTATCCTTCAAGGTACTTCAATTTGTATGTATGTGGCTAGATGATATACATCTATCACAACTAGAGTGTGAATATCCTGAATTGAGCTTAATTAGAATATAAATATTATAAGGGATATTTATAAAAACAAATATCATTAAAGTTTAGGCTATTTTGGAAAAGAACTTATAATCTTTTGAAGTAAACATATCCATAAGGTTTGCAAATATGCACCTTTAATAGGTGCAATTTTTATATAAATATATAAAAAATATAACTTGGACAAATTTTCAACATGTCCTAACACAGACTGAAAGAAATTTAAAAATATGAATTTTTACTTAATTTGGCCCTTATTTCCTGTAATTCTGTTAGGTTAGGTATGATATGAATTAATTTTGGGTAAAATTCATCCTAAAAATTAGGTCAGAGCGGGAGAGTAGTGGTTTGCATCCATTCCACATTTATATAAAACCAACCCAGTACAATAACATTAATTATATCTAAGACCTTTTTTACTTCTAATACATATCTGCCTCTTTAAGTTTTAAATATATGTTCTGACAAGAGCTTCTGGGTTTAAGTATATAGGTATACTTTTGTGAGATATATTTAAATAACTTTAATTTTTTTTTCATAATAATTTTAAGATTTTATTAAATTATTTTTTATTTATTAAAATAATTTCTTATTGTATTGGATAATAATTAAAATAAATATTTGATTATTTAGATATTTTTTAGATTTTATTAATTATTTTTATTTATTAAATAAATTTGGTAACTTTTACTTTATTTTCATATTTATTTTATATAATTTTATTAGATTATCTTCAAATTTATTTAACTATTTTAGACTGTTTTTTTGATAATATCCACAAGTGTTTAAACTTCAATATATTATTTTTTTTGTGATAATAGTCTAATAAAAGGATTTTTCGTGGAAAGTGAAATATTTTGGTACATATATCAGGAAGTTCAGCTCAATTGAGATAGTTGGACCAAAATTTTGAAGGACCCAATTGACAAAATAAATAAATATATCACCATATTTTCAAAATTAAAATTTTGTCATAACCTTTCGAATTAAGTCAAAATAATCACAACATTTACCAACTGTTGCACTTTGGACTATCATTTTATTTTCGATAATCAGAGTTCACATGTTCGACAAAAGTGCCACATGATCAGATGCTATGCAATTTTTAAAAAAATAAAAAATTGAAGGTTAAATTTAAAAAAAAAAAACCCACCTCTTTTTAAAAAAGGTGTAATTTAAACCAAAATCAACGAGTTTAGTTCAAGTAAATTTAAATGTAAAATCCTTTTATTGTATTTGAGGATAGATAAAATCATAATTATGTGGCTTATGCGAGTCAACCATCACTAATTAGACGAACACATGGACTTAGATTGTCTTAAAACAAAATTGTCATTGGAATTGAAACGTTGAATGAAAGTTATGATTTGTTTTTTTACTAATTAAAAATAGTCAAGATCAAATTGTAAATTTTGAAGAGACATAATCTTTTATTTGAAATTATATGGCATGTAATATAACATCTTACGTTGCTTTTTTTCCAAACATGTGACCTTCGGCTGCGAAAAATAGAACCACAATCAAAATACATTAATAACTACAAAATGTCGTGGTTTATTCTTACTAAATTCAAAAGGTTAAAATAAAATTGTAATTTTAAACAATATATATATATATATATATATATATATATATATATATATTTCTCAATCAGGCCAATTTTAAAGTCATAAATTTTAAGCCCAAATGATAGATCCTTTTAATTAGAGGGTAAAACAACATTTATCCTTTTTCTTTTATATAATTACAAAGAGAATAAAAATTGTTAACAAACTGATTGATTTGGATCATGTAATTATGCTAGTTCAGATTATGACCATACTCAACTTGTGAAATATATCCAATCTTTAATTAGACATAATCATTAAAATGGAATCCAGATTACTGTATGAGCGTCATTATTAATCATCAGTTGAGGCCACCAAAGGACAAATCCTTACGTTGTATGATCTCAGATGAATTATAATAATCCACGCTGTTGATCCATTAATTAATTAAATATTTAGGAAATTTCCTTTTCGTTTTACCTTCTCTTTAAAGGATATGATTAATTTATACTTGCACCTACTATTTTTGTATTCAATAAATACCCTTTCAAGTAACACTAACTATTTTAACCAAAATCAACTGTCTTAGATAGGGCCAATAATTTTACAGTTCAGCCTAACTTAATCATATAAATTTAGTTTTTTTGTGGTGGGTGTTTGTCAATTCTTTTCAGTCAAATCGTAAAAACATATTCGATATAATTTATAAAAAGTAACAATGTAGAATATAATGATCCAGAGTAAGTATTGTAGGTAGACTGATCTAGTTATATTTAAACAATTCAAATTCAATGAACGAATTTACTAATATATAACTTTGATTGTACTAACTGTAAAATTGATTAACGCAACACCTACCAAAAAAAACAAAAAATTGAAAAAAAATAAAAGAAAAAAAATCACCTACAAAATTAAAGAGATAAAATCACGCAGAGATTCACAAGACGAAAAAGAAGATCTTAGAGTATGTATGCTTTCATTAGATTATTCCGCAAGATACCAAATCAACAAATCTGAATTCACAAATTTAATTATCTTTATATGAGCAATCACAATAATTGGTTGTATGCAACTTAATAGTTATTCATTATTCATGTTAGCATTACTACATATGTTTTCAAACTATACGATTATTTATGTCATAAATTCAAAGATCACATAAATATCATAGATCTCCACCAAATAGGGTAAAGGAGTGAAATCTTGATTCAATCTTAAAAACGCAAAAAAAGGTCCAAGATAGTAATATTGGAAAATATGTATTTTCCTTATTTCCAAATTAAGGCAAAAGGATTCGTGTAAGCTTTCTTGAAGTACAAAAATGGCAAATTGTCAAAGATATACTCCACAATATATATCTTATTGCCTTCAAATACCTAATTAGTACTAAATATTTAAATTAACAACCACAGATAGAACCATCAAATTCCTTCTTTAATTTTTGAATAGCAAACACAAGTCTAAAATTTCTTGTGTCCAACATATATAGGTAAAGTTAATTAAATACATGAAGAAAGGATATATCATGATTCTCCACATTGATTGTGGAATTAAATAGAGTGGGCTATTATATGACACTTCAAATGTGTTTAACAACATGCATTTCTTTGTGTTTTACTAGTTGTTAGTGATTAATAATATGAATATATACCCCTTTTATAAATAAGGATTAATCTAGAACATGGTATTTTCATCTAATTCTTCTATCTCATTTTCAACTATAAACAAGCACAAAGTTTCTTTCCCAAAATGAGCAACCTAACTAACAAGCTACCTAGCTCATTACAATAAGAAAGAAAAGTGCCAAGAATATAAATACATGATACTAATATATACATACACACACATATATACATTTCTTGTCCGCATGCAATTACCAACTGATTCTCTCTCTATCTCTCTGTTTTGTCTTAAGTGCATTTCCTCCTTCAAGAATTCAATAACCTCCTTATCACTACATAAATATTTTCTCACGTGGGACCCAAAAATCTTCTTATTTATACCAAAGTATAGTGCTAACATTTGGACACACAATAATTAGAGCAAATATTAATTTCTCCAAACAGTATCTACTCTTTTGTTCTGAGCAGTATCAATCAAATGGCTCTCCAGCTTCTTTATCTTCTCATGGTTCTCATGTTCCCTCTCAGAAACAATGGGCAGGGTCCACCTGCACCAGGCTATTACCCCAGCTCAAGAATTGGCACAATTGGGTTCAACCAAGCCTACAGAAATCTTTGGGGTTCTCAGCATCAAAGACTTGACCAAAACACACTCTCTATTTGGCTTGATAGGACTTCTGGTAATTAAATACATGCACTATTTAAATTAAGCCCTATTTTAAATGTTCCATTTCTTAGTAGTTTAAACTTTCAGATAAGATAGAATGTGTCCATATTGTGATCACAATATTTGTGATGGGCTTTAACTATGTTGTGGTCTTTTTTGTAGGGAGTGGATTCAAGTCATTGAATTCTTATTCATCTGGTTATTTTGGGGCAGCTATCAAGCTCCAATCTGGCTATACTGCTGGAGTTATTACCTCTTTCTATGTGAGAAGTTTAAGAATATACTAAATATTATTCAGTTAAATATATATGCTGTGTCATCTGAAATTGATCATATACAGTTTTTATTTTTTTAACTAAATAAAAAATGGCAGCTTTCAAACACTGAGGAACATCCAGGGAACCATGATGAGATTGATATAGAATTTCTGGGGACGACATTTGGGAAACCTTATGTTCTTCAAACAAATGTTTACATAAGAGGGAGTGGAGATGGAAATATTATTGGCAGAGAGATGAAATTTCATCTCTGGTTTGATCCCACCAAAGCTTTTCACAATTATGCCATCCTCTGGAATCCCTCTGAGATCATGTGAGTCAATTTATATACATATTTAAAACTACTTATTAATTTCCAAAATTGTTTTTTTTTTTTCTTCTTTTTATCATTGAACTCTCTCTCTCTCTCTCTCTTCGGTGCTATATAACTAATTAAAGGAAGAAAAACCTTCCATATAAATTAAATAATTTTTTCAATATTTGTTTTTCATGCACGTATATACAGTGGAAATGTTATATATAGTGGTAACATTCACCTTTATCTCAAAATTTCTTTATAAAAATTATTGCATTTAGATTTGTCATGAATATGTGACACTGAACCATAAACGTCACATGCAACTAAAAAATGCATGCAATTATGCAAAACATCTTTAATTTAGAGAGAGAGAGAGAAAGAGAGAGAGAGAGAGAGAGAGTAGTACAACAAATATTAGCCTTTCATTTTCTCTTACATGCCTGAAAAAGGGTTGTGGAATTGCAGATTTCTTGTAGATGAAGTGCCAATAAGAAGGTATCCAAAGAAAAACGAAGCCACATTTCCATCAAGGCCCATGCGGGTGTATGGATCAATATGGGATGCCTCTTCATGGGCCACTGAGAATGGCAGATACAAAGCTGACTACAATTACCAACCCTTTGTTGGCTATTATAACAATTTCAAGATTCAAGCTTGCAACCCTAACGCCGCCTCCTGCCGCCCTGCCTCCGCCTCTCCTTCCGGCGCCCCCGGCCTGAGCCGCCAGCAGTTCACAGCCTTGGCTTGGGTCCAAAAATATAACAAGATTTATGATTATTGCAGGGATCCCAAACGTGACCATAGGCTCATACCCGAGTGCTAGCTAGGGTTTGGCCTCAATGTGGTTGTATATTTCTATACCATTATGGAGTGTCTTGAGATGGGCATACTTACTATAAATATTCATCATATTAAATGGTTTGTAAAGGCAAGGCGTCCAAGTCTCCATAATTTGTAATTCAATATGTTTGTGGGAAATCTATTTGTGAATTCATATATAATTTATGTGTGAAATAAGACGGTGATAAAATAAACATAATCTCTGGCCCTGGTTGTCAAGGCAGGAGATTTGCCTTTAAATGTATATGTTTCTCTTATGTATTTTACATTTACAATGAATAAAAAAAGAAAAAAAATCTTCAATTAGTTTATCTTTGTTTTGTTACTTGTCATATCCTGAAGTGTTTATTGATAAATATCCTGACGTGTTTATTGATAACACTTTTATCCGTTTAAAAATAAGTGTTGTTTTGTAGGTTTTTTTTTCATAAATAAAGAAAAATTAGAATTGAACAAATATACCCTTTACAAATCAAGCAATTTAGAATTCAAATTGGATCAAATAGAAGCAAATTAATTTCATAAATAGTACATATTAATTTATAATTGAATCTTTAAATTTTAGATAAGGAATATTAATAGGAATAATTAGGAATAAAATTGAATAAAGTTTAAAATGACACTTAATTTGTAAAATTTAAACTTCAGAAAGACATTATTGTGAAATGAAGGGAGTATTGATTTATATATGAGTAATTTATATTATTGAAACTGAAGTTAGAGATGTTATACAATTTTTTTTTAAAGCTGGATTTCCCATAATTTTTAAGCTTGACGGAACTTTTATTATTTTGTAAATTTTAATAAAAAAAAAAGGGGAATTCCAAGTCTTAACCATTTTTACTTATAAACATTATGTTTTGTCAAGTTATTAAAATTGTTCTTTTTTAACTAAAAGAAATTATTTTTGTCCAATTATATCCTTTTGGTGTGATATGATGGTACATGCTACATTAAAGATAGTAAGAGGATGCATCATAATGATACGAGCTATATTAATAATGGTATGAAGGTGTAATATGTGGTACAGATTACATTAATTATGATACAACGGTATACTATAGTAGTACGAGCTACATTAATAATAGTACGAATATGTAATATGATGGTACGATCTGGTATAAGGTGAAATATGACGGTACATACTAGTATGTACTTAATTTCACTAAGGACACAATGGTTCAAAAAAATATTTTTATGACTAAAAAAATAATAGTTTCAAACTCTAAGTTAAAAAAAGAATGTTTCTTTTATATGCTGGGCTAATTATACTTTCTTTCCCCAAATAAAAATTAAATAAGTTAATTTGAATAAATTGATTATAAATTGTGAACAAATAAAATTTTATTTAGTATATATAAATGGGATCGATGGAGATCATGATTATATCAAAATTGTAAATTTGATGAGGTTCAAATGTAATTAAACTATGTGTAACGTATGATTAATGGTGATGATCCAACTCTCAATCATTATTTATATTGTAATAACTAAATTACATAAATCTTTATTTATGTTTTTTTTTTCTAGAATTTTTTTTTTGCAAGTATTTTGTGATAAAAGAAAAAAGTAAATCCTTTATATCTAGTCAACAAATTTATTGTCGTGATGGATAATATGTATTAAATGGGAATATCAAGTAAGTGTCATGAGTGCTCTGATAATTATGAATACGATCGTCGATCATCATTTATTATCGAGTACGACTTTACAATTAAGAATTTGAATTTGAATGTGATATCATTATACAATTCAAATTATTTAATACTACGTAACATATACATAACATGATTTCTTATAAAAAACAAACTTAAAAAGGAAAAAAATTAATTAATAAATATCTACATATATTTTACTTTATCTGATAAGACTAAGCTCAACTTGGGCATGATTATAAAACAATAAAAAGTGAATTATGAACAATAATTGAACTTGATCGTATTCTAGATATCGTTGAAATTGGGTTTATTTAGTAAGTTAAACAAATAACCCTCACATACAAATTTTAAGGCTTGATAAAGATTCTAACAAATTTAAGCAACAGTATGTTTAACTCAACTCGACTCAATTATATTGGGCCTTCTTCAATTATATTTTAATGATAAAGAAACATGGTACCGCTGAAAGTATATTGTAAAAAGCATGTTTAGTTCCCTATACTATGTATATAGTCATAGTTTTGCTTTTTATTATGAACATTGACTCATTATATTTGCATTCACCTCAAATTTCAGATTTAATTACTTTTATAGAGAAAACTGTCTTCCCTTTTTCCCTTTTCTTTTATATATTTACTTTATCAAGCTTTTTATCCTTACTATCACCCATCGTGGATATATTAATATATGATCATTATTAATTTATCTAAAATTCAAAATAATTATTAATTTCACACATTCCATAATATTAAGAAATGAGATTATTACACATCATCGATGGATATGGTGGACATTTTAATATTTTCCTAAATTTACATTAAAAGTCGTTCCTTATGTTACACATTCCAAAGCAATTTTTTTTATAAATAAAAGTATAAAAACTCAACTTTAATAGAGATGAACAAACAAGGACTAATATTTATATATAAAAGTATATGAGTTCAAGACGAACTTATATGGAGAGATGAAAATGAGTTTGATTTACAAATAATAACATTACATGTCATAAATCTATATCCTTGATATGACCTTGTATAAGTTTTTATGTAAAAAAAGATATACCAAAATTTCATAAAATTAAAATTTTCAGGGCACTTAATTTGCAAACAAAATATTTCATATTGATGTTTCATGTGTTGTTTTAAAATAATTACCATATTAATTTAACATAAGTGAATTAAAAATAAACAAATTCGATAGAGTATCCAGTTCGCATGATTTGGGCATACTCAATTCTAAGTTTGATTAAGGCCTCAGATATCTTGAGCCATATTTATAGGCCCATGTAAAATATTAATATAATTTTGCTGGACTCTAATGTGATTTTCTGGTTGTCTTAGAAAAAAAAAAGTTCAAATTTTTATATAACGGTGGTGTCAGGGAATTTGAATCAAGAAACACCAATCTAAGTCTTATACCCTACCTTGAATGCAAGTATTCAAACTCCAAATAAAACTTCAATCAAGAAATGAGAATGGCAAGCAAGAAAACACAAAACAAAGCTCTTACGTGGTTCGATAATTTGCCTATATCCACGGGGAAGGGGTGGAAGATCTTATTAAGAAAATGCAAAATTCAAGATTACAACTCACTCGAAAAACTGAATAAACACTCTCATTTTAGCCTCTCTACATAATTACTCTTTTTCAGAACTAACCCTCTAATAGACCTATATATAGACTATGATTTGCAACTTGAATGAGCCAAAATCGATAAGAATCGAATCGTGAGCGTTGGTTGCAAACCGCCTTCTCTGATCTTGTTTTCTCGTTTTCCAGCAACGGCTAAATGGACTTCTGCTTCCTTTCAGTTTTTACAGTTATGAAAGCGCATATGTTGAGCCACGTCTTTATAAGTCAACACCGACTTTTTCTTTTTCTTTTATTTCTTATTTTGCTTAACCAAAAAGGCTCAACCATTAGCGCACTTCTTTAAGTCATATACGCCTTTCTTCCTGAGCTGACACCTGGCAAAGACGTGGCTGCCTTATTACTTTTTTACAAGTGAAATAGTGATATAGCCTTCCACTACACTAATCAGACATCAGTTTCCACAGCAATCGTTGTCTATCAATTCTCCACCTTTGCTGTGAAACGTAAGTCTGATTTTCTGTTTCAATCTTCTTTAGCTATTGAGCCATCATCCAGCCCAATCAAATCCATACATAACCTGAACTTATGCAACGACAAAGCTTTGGTAAAGGCATTTGCAGGGTTTTTCTCAATTGCAATTTTCTTCACCCCAACTTCTCAATCCTCAATCTTGTCTCTCACAAAGTATAACCTCATATCTATATGCTTGGTCCTCTCATGATAAACTTGGTGTTTAGACAAGTGTATGACACTATTGTTGTCATAATAAACAGGAATACACCTCTGAAACAAACCAAATTCACAGAGAATATCCTTGAGCCAAGCTGCTTCTTTAATTGCATCTGTTAATGCAATGAATTCAGTTTCTGTTGTGGACAATGCAACCACTGACTGTTGAGTTGTTCTCCAGCTAATTGTAGTCCCAAACATGGTAAACACATAACCAGTAAGAGATTTTCTTGTATCAATGTTGGATGCATAATCAGCATAAACATATCCAACTATAGGCATACCATTCTCATGTATTTTCTTGAACTTCAATCCATAGTTGGCTGATCCTTTTACTCAAGACTGACTTCACAGCTTCCCAATGAGCCACACTAGGATCTGACATGTATTTGCTTATAACACTCATGGGATGAGCCAAGTCTGGCCTGCAACACACCATGACATACATTGTGCTTCCCACAACATTTGAGTAAGAAACTTTCTGCATCTGATCTACCTCTTGCTGAGACTTTGGGCATTGATCCTTAGACAATTTAATATGTTGTCCAATAGGAGTAGCAGCAACCTTTTCTTGATTCATCTGGTACCTTATCAAAACCTTATTTAGATAATCAGTTTGATTAAGCATCACTGCATCACCACCTTCACTTTTGTGTATGTCCATGCCTAGCATCCTCTTTGCCTTGCCGAGGTCCTTTATCTCAAATTTAGACTTGAGCAAGGATTTAACTTCATTCACACTATTAAGAGTAGTACTAGCTATAAGCATATCATCAACATAAAGTAATAGAAAAGTATGCACAACACCATCATGTTTGAAATAAACACAGCTATCATATTTGCTTCTTTCAAAGTTAACTTTCAGCATGAACTCATCAAACCTGAGATACCATTGTCTTAGGCTTTGTTTTAGTCCATAAAGAGAATTATTCAGCAAGCAGGCTTTGCTCTACTTGTCCTCTACATGCAACCCTTCAGGAACCTTCATATAAATCATTTCTTTCAACTCACCATGCAAGAAAGTAGTGGTGACATCCATCTGATGTAGAAACATACTGAATTGAGCAACCATTGACAACAAGATTCTGATGGAACAGTGCTTAACCACAGGGGAAAATATTTCATTATAAGAAATCCCCTCATTTTGTGTAAAACCCTTAGCAACTAGCCTAGCTTTGAACCTTATCATTCCACCTTTAGCAGTCTCAACCTTCTTCTTAAAGATTGTTGGTCCCAAGCGGTGTTCGAGGTTCAGAGGGAGGGTGAATGAACTTTGGAAGATTTTCCAAATCTTTCAAAAAACTTATTGTTCTACAAGTTACTTAAACTTGCAGCGCCAGACAGTTACTGCTTACATCATTAGAGTTTATACGCAGCGGAAAAATACGTTTTATAACACAAAGCTAGTTTTCTCAAATATGATACTTTTCAAAATGTTTTATGCTTATGACAAAGATAGATAAAGGAAATAAATCACAGATAAGAAAACAATAAAACACTTATGGCTTATAGTGGTTCGAATGTGGTGTAATCCTTCTACGTCCACTCTACTGCTACCTCGAATAGGAACTTTGTTAAGTAAGATTGGTTTACAGGATTTTCCTAACAATTTATCAACTTTACAAAGCTAACACCTACTAGAGTCCAGTGTACACACAGCAACTGTAAACTTTAAAGGCTAACCCACACATGATTCCAAACTCCCACACAGGGAAGCTGCCTAACTCTGGATAACTATACAAACAACAAGGATCTCTCCTATCAACTGTTCGACACCTAAAACAACCTAAGCACATAGCAATAAGGTTAAAAAGTATATGGTTTGTTCTTCAACTGGTGCGGTGAAGTGAGCTTCTGAATCCTTCGAAGGATTTTTCAACTTTGAACTTGCTTCACTTCACAAAGGTTGAGTGACTGAAACTGAGAGTAGACTTGAGATAGAATAGCTTGAATACTTGAGAGTTTTTGCGCGAATGTTTCAGTAGTCAGTTTCAGAGTTGCTCATCCTCTATTTATACTTGTGTGAGAAGATATCCGTTGAAGGAGATATCTCTCTTTTGAATTTTGAGTACTTGATCAAAGGCATGACTCGCATTTAATGTGACTTGACTTTCTCTTTTAGAGCATTTAATGCGGCAGTTACGGCTCACAACTTTCTGCAGTGCATCAGTTCACGTGGTATCTTTGTATTGGCTCCATGTCTACAACTTTGATATTCTCTGAAACAACTCCATTTATTCTTGCTTGGATCTTTGTTCCTCGTACTGCATTTATCCTTCCTCGAATTGCAGGATACTTCTTTGTTTGTTATTGGCGCTGTTGACTATTTGAGCAGTGAGCTTTGCGCTGTATCCTAGGTCTGCTTGCAGCTAATACTACCTTACAGTGCTGTTGTAACTTAGACCTACTTGCAGTAACTTCGTACAGTGCTGTTGTTTCTCTTTCTTGCAGTACTCTTGTATCCTTTTTTTACAGCGATGCTGCACGCTGTTCTTTCTTACTTAACTGTAGTGCTGTAACTGTTTTTCTTGCAGCGATGCTATATCTGCTTTCTTGCAGCAACTTTTTTCTAGAATTCTCGATGCAACTTTTGCAACTTATGAAAACCTCCATCTTTCAACACCTATATCTAGACTCAAATCTAGTCTATACTTTCACTTAAATATCATGAAAAATGGGGTACACAAAACTTCCTATTACATATATGTTTTGTCTCATCAAAATCTAAACACTGAAATCCAAACAAAGATCCACTTACAGCCTACAAGTTTTTGATTCTTTGGCTTGTCCACAATCTTCCAAGTATAGTTCTTCTCTAGTGAACAAAGTTCTTCATGAATAGTCACTATCTAATGTTCCTTTTGACTGCAGTGAATGACTTCATCATAGGTTCTAGGCTCTTGAGACTCCACCTCCTAAGCATGTATTATTCCCAACATCATTATTAGTATCTTGCTGTTGCTTTTCATTCTTCTTTGCTGTAGATTTATGTTCTTGTTTCTGGAACTTCCTCTTGAATACACCTTGTTTGATAGCTAATCCTTCTCCATTTGATTCAGCCTTTGCTTCAGAACTTTTAGATAGCTTCTTGGACTTAAGAGCTATTATAACTTCATCATGAGTGATAGTATTTTGCCTCCCATAGAGAATGGTATCTGTGAAGTTCTCAAAACTCTTTGACATTGAACTAAGGAGCATGAGAGCCTATCCTCCTCAGTGAGAAACACCCCTATGTTCTCCAAGTCATCAAGTATCCTCAAGAACTCTCCAAGCTGACTTATAATGGATTTCTCCTGTAACATCCTCGACCAAAACATATACGTCATTGGGCATTCATTTCATGCATCATATGCATTTCATATTGGTTATAGGCTCTTAGGTAATTAGTGTTGAGAAACCCCTATTATAATTGATTGAGACTCGAGTAAATTCCGAGTACATAATATAAATTATTTGATTAATGATGATATAAATTATGTTGAATTTTGTAAAGAAAATAAATCTAAATTGTATATATAAATATATAACATATGTACTATATATACTATATATGTACATAATAAGTAACGGATGCATATTATATATATAAGTTAAACTAAATAATATTATAATATATATGCATAAGTAAGTAGCATATGTATAAGTATGCAAAAGGAAGCATAATATTATAATATATATACATATAAAAGTAATGTTGCATGCTACAGAAACACGTATAATTATAATAATAATATAAGTACATTAGCAGTGAAGCAAATTAGAGGCGGTGGAAGGAAATAAATGAAGGAATAGAAAAGTAAATAGACAGAAGCTGCAGCCGAAAAAAAAAACAGAGAGTTGAGGAAAAGAAAGAGAGCAGGGGAGAAGAAAATAAAAACAGAGAAGGGTTTGTAATTTTGATTTCACTTCTTCACCGATTTTCTTCAAAATTTGAGGAGGAGCTCGTGGGGACGTACTCTTCGATTTGATCGGAGTGAATTCTCAAGATTTTTCTCGAAAGGTATAAAGAAATTAGTGAATTATATATATCTCTAGTTATTATAATTCATCGGATGCTTTGGTAGCTTGGTAAGCCGAATTAGGAAAAGCTTAAAACATGAAAGTTATAGCCCTATCTCTTAGCTAAACTCAGGAGCGAACCGTGGATGACTCGGTTAAATATTGAGTAAGATAATGTCAAGATTCTAGGGCTTGTTTTATAATGACTCGGTTCGAAAGCGGTTAATTATGCTGTATTTGTAGCATAATTTTATGCAGGTTGGAGACTGAATTAGGAAAAGTGTTAAATATGAAAGTTGTAGAGCTATATGTTAAGTTTCTATCGAATTTTGCCTTGCTCGACTCGAAATTCTATAATTCAAGTTATAAAAGGAATTCTGAACATAGTTGAATACGTCAAAAGAATAAAGGTTGTTAGAATCTTGTATCATATGCATATATAAAATAAATGAAATTAAACATTTATGCATTGCATTTCATTGTATAATGGAAATAAATATATTAAGGGGACGATTAGACTAAATTGCATTGAATCGTATAGGAGCACGGGCTGTAGAACGACAGAAGGAAGCAGAGTGACGAACAAATCGCTTATCCTAGCTGGGTAAGTATAAACCATATATGTGACTTATATGCTATGTGGTTTATATGTAATGTGAGTGTAAACCGTATATGTGATTTATACGCAATGTGAGGTGATTTATCTGCAAGGTTTGTTATATATGTTCTATAAGAAATATGTGTTTATATGAAACTGTCATTGGATCAAATGATATATTGGTAAATGTATATCTGATTATATGTTCAGATGATTGATGTGTTGCATTACATATGACATGAAATTAAAAGGTCTGTGACTGCCTTGCTATGGATCTGTATACACAGTGGAGACCTGTAACATCCTTGACCCAAAACATACATGTTATTTGGCATTCATTTCATGCATTCATCTCATGATACATTTAAAACATAGCATATTGGCATTCGTAAAGAATTTAGAATAATACTTGATTTGAAAATAAATAGTAGAAATCAATTACTAATATAGAAAAAAATACAAGAAGTATAATGTATCATAGTATATTTTGTGTATTTATTTGCTAAAGTAATTATTAAAATAAAGAAAAGAAAAGTCATCAAATTCCTTGCCACTTGTCATCCTTTTGATCATCTCTATCTATGATTTCCTCTCTTCAACATTAAGTTAATAAATAAGATAAGAACAAGTTAATATTCAAGAAAAAGAAGAAAAAGAAGAAGAGAAGGAAAGGAAAAACGAAGGGTAGCAAAGAAGGTGAGAAGAGAAGGAGAAGAAAAAGCAGAAAAAGAGTAAGAAAATTCTGTCCTGTTTTGCTTCGTGATTTTCATATACTTCAAGTTCGATTTTGGCAAGGTGTTAAACATAAAATTTGTAGAGAACTAGGTCTTTTAGCTGGTTGTAAAATTTTGCAATATTTGGAGTTAAACTCGATTTTTTATGATTTTTCAAGCAAAGTGTGAATCTGAAGGTTGTTCTGTCGAAAATAATCTGTCCAGCTGATTGTCGAATTTTCTGGTAAGTTTAGAGGCTGATTTGGGGAAAACTTAAAACGTGAAACTTATAGCTCTAATTGTTAGCTAAACTCAGAAAAATACCTTGAATGATTTGGATAAGTATTGAGTGAGATAATTGTTCGATTGCAGAGGCTGGTTTTGTACGACCCTGTTTCGAAAACTGTTATGTATACTGTAAATGTAGCGTAATTTTAAGCATGATGGAGTCGAAATTAGGGAAAATGTTAAATATGAAAGTTGTAGAGCTATGTGTTAAATTTCTCCAGAAGTTTACCTTGTTCAAATTGGAATTTTATAACTCAAGTTATAGGGGAAATACGGAACATGGTCGAATATGTCGAAACAATAAAGTTTGCTAGAATCTTGTATTATATGTATATATGAAATAAATGAAATTAAACATACATGCATTGCATTTCATTGCATGATAGAACTAGATGATAAGGGGATGATAAGGCTAAATTACATTGCATCATATAGGGTCACGAGCTATAGAACGGGAGGAGTAACCAAAGTGACGAACGGATCACTTATCCTAGCCAGGTGAGTATAAGCCATATATGTGACTTATATGTTATGTGATTTATATGCAATGTGAGTATAAGCCATGTTATGTGATTTATATGCAATGTGAGTATAAACCATATCTATGCTTTATACGCAAGGTGATGTGATTTATATGCAAGGTTTGCTATATGTGTTCTATAAAAAATATGTATTTACATGAATTTATTATTGGATCAAATGGTATATTGACAAATGTATATGTGAACATATGTTCGGATGATTGATATATTGCATTACATATGGCATGAAATTAAAAGGCTTGTGACTGTCTTGCTATGGATCTGTATACACAATGGAGACCTACGGGTCTATATGTAAAATGGAGACCTTCGGTTCAAATTCATATTGGAGACCTACGGGTCTATATACACAGTGGAGACCTTCGGGTCATAATCATATTGGAGACCTACGGGTCTATAGCACAATGGCAAATTGAAAATTTCGGGACAGATCCAAGCTTGAGCAGTTCATAGAATAATAAATTGGACATAGTAGCATTTGCACATGTATGATTACATTGTTGATTAATATTAATGATTGTTGTTTGCTTGCTATTTAATTAAAGTAATGGTTTATATTCACTGAGTTGCGACTCATAAAAATCGCATATATATATATATATATTTTTATTTTTTAGGTTCGATAATTCTTTTGAAGTGGATTGTATATATATATCACGCTATACCAAATCGGCCGGCTGATGCCTCATGCAACCTTCTCCTCTCCCTCATTTTGCATTTTGGAACGATTGTATCATGTTTTGTAATTAATGTGTATTACGATGGGATTACGGTTGTGGGATATAATCTTATAAAATATTAGTTGTTAAACAATAATTTTATGTTTATATGGATAAATCAAATGTCAGTATGATCTATCTATATGATGAGTATTTTTATGGGAAAATATACGTCATAAGGGTATAGGGTGTTACAAGACCTTCGAGTCATATTCATATTGGAGACCTACGGGTCATATTCACAGTGGAGACCTTCAGGTCAAATCATATTGGAGACCTACGGGTCTATATACACAATGGCATATTGGAAATCCCGAGACAGATCCAAGCTTGAACAGCTCACATAATAATAAATTGGATATAGTGACATTTGCACATGATGATTATATGGTTGATTAATGTTAATAATTGTTATTTGCTTATTATTTAATTAAAGTAATGGTTTATATTCACTGAGTTGCGACTCATAAAAATCGCATATTTATTTTTTTAGGTCCAATATCTTTTTGAAGTGGGTTGTATATATATAGACGCCACTCTATATCAGGTCGGCCGGCTGATGCCTCGGACAACCTTCTCATCCTCTGCATTTTGCATTTTGTACACGTGTGTCATAAGTTGTATTTAATATGAATTATGCTGGGATATGAGTTGTGTGTTTTAATCCTATATGATTTTAGTTTTTAAATAATGTTTTTATACTTATATGGATAAATGAAACGTCAGCATGATTTGCCTATATGATGAATATTTTATTGTGGGTTATACGTCATACGGGTATATGGTGTCACATCTCCTCATTCATCGTATAAGCATACAACTTCTTTTTCATGTAAAGCCTGTTGGCTAAGGTCTTCACCATATATAGACTTTCCAACTTGTCCCAAATCCCCTTTGCTGTATCTTCTTTGGCAACTTCTCTTAACACTTTGTTTCCAAGACTTAGGATGAGAGTGCTATGAGCCTTTTCAAGAAGAAACTCCTTCTTCATAGCTTTTGGAAGAGCTTCCTCACCTTTCAAAGCAATGGCTACACCTTGATCAACCAGAAGAGCCCTAATCTTGAGCCTCCATAATCCAAAATCGCCATCTCCATTGAACTTCTCCAAATCAAACTTGGTTGAACTCATTTCTTGAATCTGGTTTCCCACAGACGGCGCCAGTTGTCAGGAAATTTGAATCAAGAAACACCAATCTAAGTCTTACACCCTATCTTGAATGCAAGTACTCAAACTCCAAATAAAACTTCAACCAAGAAATAAGAATGGCAAGCAAGAAAACATAGAACAAAGCTCTTATGTGGTTCGACAATTTGCCTACATCCACGGGGAAAAATGGGGGGATGGGAAGATCTTATTAAGAAAATGAAAAACTTAAGATTACAACTCACTCGAAAAACTGAGTAAACACTCTCCTTTTAGCCTCTCTACAGAATTACTCTTTTTCAGAACTAACCCTCTAATTTAACCCTCTAATAGACCTATATATAGACTATGATTTGCAACTTGAATGAGCCAAAACCGATAAGAATCGAATCCTGAGCGTTGGTTGCAAACCGTCTTCTCTGATCTTGTTTTCTCACTTTCCAACAACGGCTAAATGGACTTCTGCTTCCTTTCAGTTTTTACAGTTATGAAAGCGCATATGTTGAGCCACGCCTTTATAAGTCAACACCGACTTTTTTTTTTCTTATTTTGCTTAACAAAAAACGCTCAACCATTAGCGCGCTTCTTTAAGTCATATACGTCTTTCTTCCTGAGCTGACACCTGGCAAAGACGCGGCTGCCTTATTACGTTTTTACAAATACAATAACGATATAGCCTTCCACAACACTAATCAGACATCAGTTTCCACAGCAACCGTTGTCTATCAAGTGGGATTTGGATATGCATTTCCAATGTGAAACACATTATAATAAGTTTGATATGTGTTTCTTTAATACCTACTCAAAAAAGTGCTTTCAGTGGAAATTCAGATCTAATGTATTCATATTGAAGTCCTACATTTTTTTTAATAATAAAAAAAAAACCAAATATACTCCTATGACTCTTGATCAAGATGATCAAAAATCACTCATGGTCATGCTTAACAAGTTAAGAAGGAGATTGACCCGTTCAACCTTGAAATTATAGAATTATATATGAGTCAATATTATGACCCATCAAAATTATAGCCTTCCAAGTAAGGGTTGATCTTTCATAAACGTGTGATCAAAGTTTAAAGGAGTTTTTGGTCATCTCCTTTGAGACCACATTTAAAAGTGAAATGCTTGACATTTTCGGTTGGAATATTAAGTTGTCCAGAAATGAAGTCTACAAAGATGTTTACAAAAATAGAACAATCATGCAGATGCCAACATTAAAACACTAGGTATTTCAAATGATTTTCACAATCTAGAAAATGATCGAAAGTGTTGTGTTTAGTTTTTAAGTTGCAAGCAACTTGCTAGGTTTTGATCGAATGACATCAAATAATAAAGAACTTCTAGATATTAGAGTGTGTTTGGATAAAGAAATTTGAGATAGGGATTTGAAATTCATGCTAATAAATTTATTGGTGATGTTTGGATAAATGTGAATTTGAAATGATTCATTTTGCTCTTGAATAATTTGAATGAATTTCTGATGGCTTTTTAGTTAAACATAACTTTGTTCAGGTAAATATTATTTTATTAGGTGGAAGAATGAAGCATTCATGTTTTTTAGCACACTCTAATCGAACAAATAAGCCACTTACTGAAACAAATTGGGATTTTTTATTTATTTTTTTCTTTGGATAGAAAAAGTAAGTATTTGTATCTTAGCTACTTTTTTTTTTTCTTTCTTATATCCATTTTCCATAAAAATTAATGATTCCTCTTAATTTGCTATAAAATTTTATTTAAACCTCTGTCAATTCATACAGAACCTAACGTATTGTAGGTCTATGTACAACTAAAAACAAATCAATGAAATGATCCGACCAAACCGCAAAAGCCACCAATCATGCCTCGCCAGCTCAGACGCATAAATTCCAGCTGGCTCACGCTTCCATATCCACCTCGAATTAAGCGCGAAAACAAAAGCTCACATATTCCTCCAATAACAGTTGACCATGTGGACATAATTATCTAATCTAAGCACTTGACCTCTTGTGGGACCCGCCGAGCTTCAGGGAGAGGGACTCCAGCACCTGCCACGTGGCGTCGCCTTCCAACATGGGCACATGGAATAAAAGGGCCCTTCTAACCGATGGGTCCCACAGGTTCCTCTGTATGGACGTGAGGTTGGTAGCCGCCACATGTTGAAGAATTTCTCCGAGCTTGTCCACGGCGTTCTCCGCCACGGTCAACGAAATCTCCGCCCACGACACTACGGACGGGAACGGCAACCGGATGCCGTCCGCTATAATGACCGGAACACAACCCAAGGCCACGGATTCTACTAGCCTTGGGCTCCATGGGGCCCACCCCAGTGGACACAAGCAAAACGTTGACCGTACAATCTCCGACTGGTAACCGACGAACCTGTTCCTCCGCAGGTAGAACTTCCGGTTGCTGCCGTACTTCCGCCATATCTCCGTCCGCACGCGCCTATAGTTAAATAAATTATTTTAATTCACAAGAAAATTAAATAATAGTAGAAAATTAAAATATGTCGTGTAAAACGGAGTTCATATTGATAAATAAAAACGAATCAAATCAGTCTTATATAATTTTATGCCTCGTCTAAGTTTTTTGCGGAGAATTAATGAGTGAATTCTTCTTACTTGCTGTAAAAACGACCACTGACATTCTTGGGGTGGATCTCCATTTTACCCCTGAAAAAGGCGAAAATATCACGAGGGCTGGTCGCCAGAGACTTCTCCAGGGTGGCGTGTACGCTTTCCGGTGATATGTACGGTGGAACCACCACATTTTCCACATCCTGACATGGATGCTTGTGTTTCACCCCAAAAGTTTGTAAAATTATTGAATTTTTTAAAATTTCAGGCACTCCATCTGCAATCGCTACATCTTCCTACAAACATCATCGTTGATCAATCAAACAAAAAAACAAAGATGAGAAGATAATAACTATGACAATAATCACAGCGTACCAAAGTGTGAAAGCAAGAACCAAAATCATGGGAGGCGACGAAAACATGGTCGGCGCCGCGGCTACGGTTCCAAAACGGAAGTTGGGATGAAACTCGGCGGACGGCGGCGGTGATGAGCGGACGGGCGTGGCCAATGGCTGGGAAGCCATTGACGGTGCTGAAGTTACATGAGACGTAAACAGGGACGAAGAAAAAGTCAGCCTCCCATGGGTCTAATGTCCTGACGTCACTCATTAACAGAGCTCGGTGAATCGCCACCTCTGCTGCAAATAAATGGCTGCCACACCGCTCGTTTGAGAGCCAATCGCTGTTGTATTTCGATGGCAATTCATAGACATAAACTTTCATTCCCTTGAAGAAATGGAGCTTTGGGAAGGAGGAGTTGTGGAATGAATGTTCGCTGAGAGCTCGAGATGCCTTAGCGTGGGAGACGGTGGTTCTTGAAATGGAGGAGGTGGGGTTGTTGCGAGTTATGAGGAAAGATGAGAAGAAATAGAAAGAAATGGAAAACCAGAGAATCCATTTCAAGTATTTGGAGCAGAAGCCTTTCTCTGTGTTTCTGTTGTTTCTTGTTCCATGCAAAAGCCTCATCCTCACATGGACTCCTCACACAGAATCAAATTCTCCCCCCTCTCTCTCTCTTAAACCTTCAAGAGAGAGAGAGAGAGAGAGAATGGAGGGTGGTTGAAATGGAGTTTTCTGTATTTGGTTTAGGTTGGAGAAGTGGAGATGAAGAAACAGGGGAGGAATGATGAGATGGATTTGTTGGAGTTCCTTTTTGCTTCAACAATAATAAATAATTTAAAACTCCATTTTCTCATGTTCACGATGTTATCATATAAATGGCGGGATGTTTCTTAATTAAAAGCTTCGCATCGAAGATTGTCATGATTTGCAATCACTTCTTTGAATATCAAACATCAAATTTTGTTTCGAGTAGTTCTGGTGTTTTCAAGACAAAAGTTATTAAGGTTGCAGCATATGCTCACATTTACTTGAGTGGGATATTTAGGTTTCAATTGCTGCTATATTTCTTAATAAGATATAAAGCTTTAACCAAGTTCCGATTTTGGGTTGTTAAAAATTTAATACGAATGCAGTCTAAACTACTGTTGTATGGATCATATGCAGTCAAATTCAAAAGGAATGATTGTATATCATATTTCAATTTTTGGAAAATAGGAGTAGATCTCAATAAAAAAAGCACAATGTATGATATAGTGATGTAGTGCAGAGATATCATCATAAATTTGGGATGATGAGGGCGATGATTAATTCAATGGAAAAGCAAAGTGGAGATTAAAAGTTCTGACGATGATAATTTTATCTTCACACAATCTATACTTTGTATTTAAACTCTTATTTCAATATAATTATCACACTTAAATGTTACCACTAATAAAACACATAATGCAATGAAATATAACATGAAATATCAAATCTAATAAAAGAGCTAATATGACATGATATATGCGATTAAATAGTGTAGTCAATTACTCCATTAAGATCTAAAATATGTGGTTTTATATCTTAATCTCTCACAATATTGATGGTTTAGAACTCAAATAAGTTTACAGGTACAACTATGTATGTTTAGGGGCACATATAATTTGAGGATGAAACATTTATAATTAAGTTTGACTTAAATATTGTTGCAAATACTCTTTAGATAATTTAGTTCCCATATGTAATATTCGAATACTTTACTACTTTCTTCAATATCTCACACAACATTTGCTTACTAACTTGATTTATTAGTTTTGAGTTACTTCACACCCTTATTATATTAATTTAATATAACTTGCAGTTGAGAAAGATGAAATGATTTTCTTTTATAAGGTTACTTAAGGAGAATAAATTTAATTAGATATAATCTTTACATAAGAAATAAAACTATATAAGATTGAGAAATATCAGTGCCAGACCCTCAATCTCTATCTTCAATTCCAATAATCACTTATAAGTAAATCACAATTTATTAACCACCTTAATATTCTTTAAATGTCACTAGCTACTCTCATGAGACAAACAATAATGCAAAAAATAAATGGAGCAATAATAATACACCTAGAATAATTCAACAATCAGATCATATCCATTTTCTAATTAGATAAACTTCATTACACTCCCAAACAATCCAGCTAACATAATGGCTCAAATGGGCCACTTAAACAACAATTATTGTAATGAAAGAAGATTTCTACAAATTATTCGTAAAGAGATAGTTAATTTCTACACAGAATTTTTCATTAGTAGGGCCTGAAATTTGGATTTTTGCAAGTATTCCTCTCACTCACAGCATCACTGTCGATAGAATTTAATGGGATATGAAAAATGATAAATTAAATTAATAATTTGAAACTTAATTTTGACTTCATATTGATATGTTAATTTATATCAAATGACAATGAACTTCTTCCACATTTGGATTGGAAACTTATGAAAACTATTATCAATATAATAAAATAAATATATATGTCAATCGATATATGGTGACAACGTTCGTGTTGTCGGATTATATTGAAGATTTTATTAACTAAGTATAATTCAATGCTATTTTTCCATTGTCGAATTATGATAGCAAACTCTTGTTTTAATTAATTAAAAAAAAAACTTATTTTTTGGATCTGAAATCTGTTGGAAATGACTACTACTATATGTGGTCACTAGATCAAACATTAAAACTTAAATCCTATAGTCTAATATATGGCGCTTAAATTAAAATTTAGTTTGATGATAATAAAGTATAAATTTATGAGAATCTATGAGAAATGTTTGCAGACATTTCAGTTTTTTTTTTTTTTTTAATCAGGTGAATTTATCATGTCAAAAAAATATCAAAAATTTCGGAATTATGTTTTCAAATTTTTGGTACTTCAGTATATTATATACGAAAAGTATTAATATTAATTAAAAAATATATTAATTCCACATTAATAAATAAATAAAATATAATATTTTTCATTTCGAATTTATTGATATTTTCGGCATATCGAAGTTTTGTTATGTAATTTTCATTTCGATATAATGGTATTTTTGATATACTAAAGTTTCGGTTTACATTTTTAATATACCGAAATTTTTAATAAAATAATGGTATAGATTTTTTCATACCGAAATTTTCGTACGATATATCGTACGGACGTAAACACTAATAGTCACCATAATACTACTATTTTGATTTAGGGCTAAGTCCAAAACTACCCATTTTCATAATGTAAGGAACTTTTCTATTCTATTTTTACGAAAATAATTTTTTTACCCATTCTTAAGGTATTTTGCTAAATACATTCCAATACTACCATTTAACTATATTTAAATTTAATTACTAAATACAATTCAAATACACTATTTGAATACAAAATTTAATATTTCAAAATACATAAAATTCTATAACCCAAAATTATGAAAAGTTGAAAATTTATTTTTCCCCTTCCAACAGTTGGCGGGTCTCTTTGTATGTGTTGTCCGAAAAGAGGACTTAATGATTATTCGTTCGCCGGAACCTGAAGTAAAAATTTTGGTGGATAAGGATCCTGTAAAAACTTCTTTCGAGGAATGGGCCAAATCGTATCATTTCTCAAGAACAATAGCTAAAGGACCTGATACTACTACTTGGATCTGGAACCTACATGCTGATGCTCACGATTTTGATAGCCATACCGGTGATTTGGACCACCGAAACTCAATCTCCACCTGTCACGCCCCAATTTCGTAACAATATAAATATAAAATTTTTAAACTTTGGGCATCCAGCAAAAACATAATAAACTAAAGTTTTAAGAAAAACATATAACCTGCTGTAACAAAGTTTTTAAGTAAACTATTTAATTTACATAAAAAGTTTAACTTATTAGAAACAGCAGCAAAACATCAATATACGGGTCTACTGGATTAAACTTTACAGTTCTTCAAAATAGTTAGATCTTAAAAACATCTGAGAGTTAGGAGAGCATATTTATTTACAGCAAAATATAAGCATCTTTCTTTAGCTTCTCCTCTCAACATCTAGATCTATAAAAATAAGACATATAAAGGGGTGAGTGTACAAAATACACTCAATTGGATCACACTATAAAATATGGGATTAATTTCATAAACACACATAATAATTACATTCAATCATATCGTTTCATGTAATAAGCACATTCAATCATATTGTTTCACGTAATAAGCACATTCCGTCATATCATTTCACATAATTTACGGTTCTTAGCAGCCATAGATACGGTTCTTAGCCGCCATAGATACGGTTTTCACCGTCATTCACATAATTCAAGTACATCACATAATTCAAATATATCACATATTTTCATACTTCATATTGCATAAAATAAACATTTAATATTCCATTCATCATTTCTCATAACACTTTATTCATAATCACTTAAACATGTCTCATTTCACATAATATAATGTTTCATATTTGTAAATAATTCAAAATAAAATATAAATACCGTAATACATAATTTTCCACACCTTTAGAGTAGACGATCAAAAAACTTTTATATTCCCTAGATACTTAAAGTGTAACCTCCTGTGTATCCCCTACAAGCATAAGAGTTCGACTTAGGATCTAATCAAAAAATACATTCTTAAATTTAGAACTTTTTCTATTAACGGATCATCTAACAGGGCTTACTAAATAAAATTAATTATCAGCTTAATACGATAAGGAGATAACACTTGGTTTCAAAATCCATCCTGAAACTAGGTTTCCTTAATTAATTCGATAAGGATCTAGGGTTTTATACAGTAATCGATTATAAAAAAAATCTAAATAACATAAATTAATTAACATAATTTATCTTTGTCATTTAATTAAAGTTCGGTTTCATATATCAAATTCTATTTAATTATAATAATATCTATACTTTCATTATATTTTAGGGTTCAAAAATGTCATTATCATAAATTCAACAATTCTAAGGAGAAATGCGTAATATCATCAAATCTTAGGAAATCTATGTAATTTCATCCAAACTCAAGGGTCCGATATCAAATTCATAATTTATGGTACTTAAAGCATAATTTCATAAACTTAAGGTTAGAATTTAGAATATTTATAACTATTGGGGTCAATACTGGATTTCCAAAATTTTTAGGGTTCAAAATATCATTAAACAAAATTCAGGGGTATTAAAGCATGCTTTAATTTTTAAGGGAGTAAACTGAAATTTCATAATTACTAAGGATTTAATTCTAATTTCATCAAAATTGATATTTGCAATCTAGCCCTTTATTTATATCAAATTCTCAAAATAAAGTCCCCCTTTAATCAACCATTCCCAGCCCCCTGCTGCCTGTCGCCACCCCCAACTGCCATCGGTTCGCCTCTAAAGTTGTCGGTGACTCCTCACAACCCAACACACACACCACCCGACACATACCACCTCAACCTAGACACACTCAACCAACAACCAACACAATCGGCGCCGCTGTTCAACGTGGCACCTATCACCACCTGCCAGCGCAACTCCGGTGCCGGCCAACCTCACCACACCACAAACTCACGCCTGTATAGACATATGCACACACAACACACACCAGCAACACTCGACTCACACACGTACAGATGCGATTGTTTACAGCGGCGGCTCCTGGCTCGATGCACCGGCACAACAACGCCAGCTCCATTCCCCCGACTCGACGCCGAACGGCAGCAACAAAAGCAACCAAAGATAGCACTAGAGAGGGAGAGGAAAATAGAGAAATCAGTCGCTCTTCCCACGCCCGTGCGTGGTGGAGACGGCAGTGGTTTGTAGTTTCGAACCCATCCTCGCGATAGGCTCGATGAGTTCTACAATTAGGTCCGATTACCTCGCTGAAAATACTGATGGCCGGAGGTGAAAAATAGGCGGTCGATGATGGAGTGAAGAGGATGAAATGAGAGAGAAAGATTAGAGAGGAAATAAAATTGAAGTCCTTATACTATTCTTTTCCAACTTTTTCAATTATTGATGTTTTCTAGAAGTAATTGACTTATTCCTTGCTTATCTATTTATGCTAATATATACATTAATGCAATATAGCATATATTATATAGTTATATCATATAGTTATCAAAAAAAAATTCTAGGTGTTATACCACCACTTCAACATCAATGACGGAAGAAAATCCTAGGGTAGAGCTCGAATTTTATTGATGAATTTATAGATATTTTGTGCGACAATGGTAGAATTTGAGATGAGAATGAGGTTATAGAGAGATGAGAGAAATTGAGATGAGAATGAAATTAGGAAGATGGGAGAAACGGCGGTGATTCTTGTCGAAGATGACAAAAGAGTGATAAATGTCAGATTTACGCTGACAAATCTAGATATTAGAGCGGAGATGGTGGAAGCGCGACGTCACTTGCACTCAGAGATGAAAGCATTGAGATATAAACTAAGAAGATTGGAGAAGGTGAATGAGAGTTGATTTGCACGATGGTCTGTGTTATCTGAATTTGAAGGTGAGATATCGAACTGTTCGAAGAGAGAGATAAGAGTTTGAGTTATAATTTTTTATTTTTTATTTTGTGTATAATTACCATCATAATCGTGAATAATTGTGAAATTTCTTGAATTTTTTTGTATAATTACCATCATAATCGTGTTTGTAGGAGAAAATCATCAAAATCATGCGTCATTTAATATTCTTCTGATATATGTACAAGATATGTATCTTACTGTTCATGATAAATTGTGTTTGTTTAATATTTTGATATATGTACACGATATATACGTTACTGCATGTACGTGATAAATCGTATATACGATATGTATACAACGTGTATGCTAGTCAACTGCGTGTACACAATAATCATGTACATGATATGTATACAACGTGTACACGATGACTCGTGTACATGATGATAATGATATGTACACGATATATATCTTAATACGTGTACACGATTATAATATGTACACCTTATAACGTATACACGATTATATATATTTTACTACGTGTACATAATTATATTTTACGTGTACATGATTATACGATATATATTTTACAATGTGTACACGATTATATTATATGTATTTTATAACGTGTACACGATAATTATAATCCAAGTTATAATCGTATACACGAATAATCCAAGTTATAATCATGTACACATTATGAATCGTGTACACGATATCTACAGACAATCATATAAAAATTGTGTACACGAGATAATTGTGTACTCCATAAAATATACTCGTGTAAAAAAAACTAAAAATCCCCAGATGAGTTTGGTTGAAACGCAATATTCAAAATTTAGATGATTTTCCCCAAATAGAGAATTTTGAATCTTAGATGATTTTTCCCAAATAGAAAGTTTTGGTTGAAGTACAGTGTTCAGATCTTCAAAATTCTTTTTTCTAAATAAACATAGTTTCACCGAATAAACACATCTTAGATGATTTCACCAAATAGAGGGTTTTGTTTGAAGTGCGGTGTTCAAATTTTCAATATTTTTTTCTTAGATAAACATATCTTCACTGATAAATAAAATTTTGAAATCTTTTTCCTAAATAAACAGATTTTTTTAAAAAAATTTACACAGATAAACATATCTTTATCGCATAAACAAATTTTTGAAATCTTTTTCCTAAATAAACAGATCTTTAAATTTTTTTTACATATTGTGTTTGAAGAGTAATTGTTAGAGATTTATCTATCACAGACATTTATAGAAAAATTGGATATAAAATATAATATAGTGTATTTAGATTTAAATTTTAAATACATAGATATGAAATACATTATAAGTGAAGTTGAGGGTAAATTGGACTTTTTTTTTTTTTACCAAAATTGGATAAAAAAATTATTTTCATAAAAAATGAACAAAAAAGTTCTTTACCTTATAAAATGGGGTAATAAAAGAGATTTACACTTTGATTTATGGTGATAATGATCCCAAATTATTCATGATCGTGCTCAGATCGAACTCACATAGGTCCAAATATATAGTCCAAAGAGAAAATAAGAATAAAAAATCAGGGGTTTAGAATATTTCTCTCCCTATAATTTTCTTTCTAGAGTGTCTCTCACCCTTATCTTTGCTCTTCAATCATTAACAACTACTTTTGGATTTTTCTTTGAAGTTTCTGACGGTATTCTTCAGCATCCTGAATTAATTGAGTGATTACAACTCCATTAATATAAGATTCCCTTCTTTTGAACCGGATTTCCTTGGTGTTACACGGTGAAACAATTTTAATTCTTGATCTCTGAAAATGATGAAAATTTGATCGGTCAAGAGAAGGGTTTCTCTCCGTAGATCTCCAACTCGAAGTGGAAACCATAGGCGATTCACCTCACCTGAACTCACATTGGCAACTCACCGTTCCAGATCTATCGAACCATCTGAATCTCGTTCTTTAGGTGAGGAGGACTCATACTCTTCATCATCCTCCTTCAACAAAGACCGAGTACCCAATCCCCTGCTCCCTGCTCAGGATGGAAATGGAGATGTTGAAGATCTCCCATTATCTCAAAACAATGCAGATCATCCTCAAACCGTAGGTAATGTACCAAGTAACCTCCTTTTGTCAAATTGGACCGGAATACTTGATGGGCTCGATTCTGATGAACTGAAATTGGATTCTCTGTTAATTTCTAATGATATAATTCTCTTAAACGATTTTGATGTTTGTAATGTCAGCTTGAATGGGGATTCTGTCTCCAAGCCTGGTTTGCAGGTAGATGACCCGGCATTGAAAACATCAGGAATCTTAATTCATATTGGAATGTTGTTTGTAATTTTAGTTTACATATAAAGAGTTGTGTTGTATTTCGATTCAAGAACAGATTAGATTGAGATAGAGTATTTCAAGGAGGACCTTATTCCTGTGAAGGAAAAATTGTCCTCTTTAGAAAGATCACTAATGGTGTTGTTTTAGATCTTGATAACCTTGCTCGTGTTCTTGTTTGGGCTAAGTTCCCAAATCTCCCCATTGAATGCTGGCATAAAAATGTATTCTGTAAGATTGTATCTAAAATTAGCAAACCAATCAGTGTGGATAAGCACACTAAGGGCAAACTAAGAATATCATATACCTGTATCCTTATTCAAGTTGATGTATCAGCCCCTCTTCCCTCCTCCATTAAAAATCCAATTGTCAAATGGACTTGTGTTTGATCAGTTGGTCCATTTTGAGTCTCACCCTTGCTTCTACTTGAAGTATTCTTCATTTAGGCATTTGAAAAGGACCTGCCCTGGACCCAAACAATCTCAGCCACCATCTCATCTTCCCCCAAACCCCAACCTCATAACCAATCTAATCCTCTACCCAAAAATGTTGTTTCAGCGGCTAAACTGACCCATTCTCAACCCCTCATTCCTGGTCTTGCTTCTGGCTCCCCCCAAACCCCCTTGTCCCAAAAAAAAAACCGTTTGATATTTGTGGCCCCCTTCATCATCTGACCAGTCTCACAATGGTGAGAACTTCTTACATCCTGCCCCTATCCAACCCCCTAATTCAATGAAGAAAATCGATGTGGAAAATGTTCTTAAAAGGGATTCTAACCCAACTAAGTCCTCTCTATCTCCTTCTCTAAATTCTTTTTCTGATACATGTACATCCCCTCATGCTTCTTCTTTGCAGGCAACAATTTTGGAAGACTCAGGTGCAATGCCTCTGGAATCTCTGGAGCTAGATGCCACTTCTTTCACGAATGTTACCTCGAAGAATAGGAGGAAAAAAATGAAAGTGAAACAGATTGAAATAAAGAATTTAAGTAAGGTTGCTACAACGGGTATGGTGAGCAAGCATGTTGTCTCTTCCTTCTCCTCTGTTTATGATCAGAACCCCCCATTTTTTATGCTTACTAAGGCTGCTTCTGCTAAAACCCCTGATTAGCTATGAAGATCATTTCATGGAATATTAAGGGTTTTAAAAACCCAAAAAAACATATAGAACTCGTTTTCCTTATTAAACAAAATAACTTAGACATTGTATGCTTATTGGAAATAAAACTAGAATCTGATATTACACATTTTTTCTCCTTCTTGTGATGCTATCATGAAAATGAAATTCCTTGGATGGCTTTACGTGCATAATTTTGATATTTCTTATAATGGTCGCATGCTAATTTTATAGAAAGTCTGTTCTGTTAAACTTGAGCTACTCTACTCTCCCGTTTATCCCAATTGATGCATTGTAAAGTTCAATGTAAAGTTACCCAAAATATTTTCTATATATCATTCGTTTATGGTTTATACTCTGTTGTGGTAAGGCGTATTATGTGCAATAAGCTTTTTGACATTAGTAATACCTTACATGAACCATGGCTCGTTGTTGGAGATTTTAACTGTGTTAAAAATGCAAATGAAAAATTGAATGACCCCTCTCTTACCACTTACTACCTCACTGATTTCCAAGATGCATGTCTTTTCTTGAGCTTAGTTGATATTAAATCTTTTGGCTACTTTTATACATGAACTAACAAATTTGTTTGGATTAGATTGGATAGGGCTATGATTAACCCGGCGTGGTTATCAACAGGATATCTTTGTGAAGCTTCTATCCCACCCCTAGGAATTTTTTCTGATCACTCACCCGTGATTATTTCTGTTTTTCAGCATGCCCCTCTTCTGAAGAAAACATTTAAATTTTTTAATATATGATCTCTGCATGCTGTTTTCATGCCTATTGTTAATCTAATTTGGAACCACACACCATTAGGGGTACTCCACAATTTATTTTATATAGGAAACTTAAGCTCCTAAAAACTTAAGGACAAAAACTGCAAAAAATGAGCTAAAAGATAATCAAATTTCTTTGGAAAAAGACCCTTTAAGTGTAATCCTTTTTAACAAAAATGTTGACTTTAAAGAAAGAGTCATTTTCCTCGCTAAAGCTGAAAGATCATTTCTCTCTCAAAAAGTGAAATGTACCTTTCTTGCTCAAAGCGATCAAAATTCAAATTTTTTTCATAATGTTATTAAAAGAAGTTCCTTAAAACGACATCTTGCATCAATCATTTTAGAAAATAGAAATCTCTCTTCATCATTTCAACAACTCTCCGAAGCCTTTGTTAATTTCTATAAGGGCCTGTTTAGAACATGTATCCAAATTGATCCAATTGACCCTTTGATCATTGAATCGGATCCTTGCCTGCTTGAACAACAAAAAACAGATCTTGTGGTTCCCTTCACGAGTGAAGATATCAGATCTGCCCTTTTTGAGATTGGGGATGACAAAGCTCCGAGCCTAGATGGGTTCTCGGCTTCTTTCTTTAAAAAAGCATAGCATATAGTGGGGAATAATGTATGTGACGCTATTCTAAATTTTTTTAGAAATGGTAAATTGCTTAAACAGATTAACCACACCTCTGTTGCTTTAATCCCAAAAACTGATCACTCACCCACAGTTGCAGACTTTAGACCGATAGCCTGTTGTAATGTTATTTACAAAATAATCACAAAGCTTTTGGCTAAAAGATTTGAACCAATACTGCCCCTTATAGTGAATCCTGCCCATGCAGCTTTTACAAGAGGGCGTAGTATGTCGGATAATATCTTTCTTGCACAAGAAATAATCAGATTTTATTCTAGAAAATAAATCTCCTCTCGATGCACCATTAAAGTTGACCTGTGAAAAGCTTATGATACCATCTCCTAATCCTTCCTTCAAAGTGTTTTATTTGCTTTAAGTTTTCCTTCTGTTTTTGTTGAATGGATTATGGAATGTGTGACAACCACATCATTCTCCATTAACATAAACGGAAACCGAAAAAGTCACTTTATAGGTATGAGAGGCATTCGACAAGGAGACCCAATATTTCCAAGCCTCTTTATCTTGTGTATGGAATACCTCTCAAGACTGATCTCTTCTAAAATGAAAGATCCGAATTTTAACTACCATCCGAGGTGTGAAGCATTGAGTATTTCGCATCTTACATTTGCTGATGACATTATGCTTTTCTCTAGGGGAGATTTGGATTCTGTGAAAATTTTGTGTGAATGCTTACATACTTTTAAGGCTGTTTCAGGTTTGAACATTAATGCTGCAAAATCTTGTGTGTTTACGATTGGAATTTTAGGCCAAGACCTCGAGATCATTCTGAACCTTCTTGAATTTCCACTAGGAACTCTATTGGTTCTATATCTGGGTGTCCCCTTGGCTGCCCAAAGATTAAACTCTATTCATTTTGCTCCTATTTTTGATAAAATTGCTACATACATTAATGCTTGGACTGTTAACTCTTTATCTTATATAAGAAGACTTCTACTTATAAAATTTGTTTTACAGGGTGTCGAATGTTTTTGGATCCAAATCTTCCCTCTTCCCAGATCGGTCATTGATATGGTATATAAATTGTGTAGGCATTTTTTGTGGGGGGAAAAAACAAGTCTATTTGCTTGGACAGATGCATGTCTTCCCCTTCGTGGGGGGCCTTGGTTTGCGCGACATTTCTGCTTGGAATAAAGCCCTCCTTAGTAAAATTTTGTGGAATGTCCATTCTAAAACTGATTCTTTGTGGATTAAATGACTGCATTCATACTATCTTAAAAATCAAGATTTTTGGACTTGGACCCCACCGAAAAACACCTTCCCTCTTTTTAAAAAAATTTGTGATATTAGAAATGAAATTATTCTTGCTTGTGGTTCTATTTCGGCTGCTATTCACAAATTGTCTTTTATCTTGAATCTATCTAGTCTCAGTTCCTCATGTATGTTGACTTCTTCCAGAAAAAAAAAGACTTTGAACTTTTGGAAATCAGTAATCTGAAAAGATTTTATCCCTCCAAAATTTTCATTATGTATTTGGTTGGCCTTAAGAAATAAACTTGCAACTAGAGATAATTTAACCTTTCTTAATGTGGATCCTATTTGTCCTTTATGTGTCTTATCTCCAGAATCCACCTCACATCTTTTTTTTGAGTGCAGTTTTACTAAATTCATTTGGAACTCTATTAAAATCTGGTTGGGCATTCGCCGAGCCATGAACACGATAGTGAGTAGCCTAAAGTGGATCAAAAAGGAGCCCGGTGGTCCTATTCTAAAAAAAACAAGAAAAATGGCCTTATGCTGCATTATCTACTTCTTATGGAAAACAAGAAATGTACTTATTTTTTAAGGATCTCCTACTCCCTTGGAAGCGGTGGTGAGGAAGATGAAAACCCATGTATATAAAAGCCTCTATTTTATGTTTTCTGTTGATATAATTGATTTTTGATTATGTTCAGCATGTTAGACTCTTCCAACTTGTATATATTTTGAACTCCCCTATCCAGCCATCCCGTCCCCCAATCTATGCTACTAGTTTAGTTGTCTATATTTGCTCGTCTTCTTCTATTTTGTTTTGACAGGTTGAAGGATCCAACATATAAAGGACACTGATATGTTCTCATGTCATATGGTTGACCTCTGTTTTGTTGGGATTCCGATAATGGTTGGTTTTATGAAATGGGCCTATTGAGATTTGGGGTGTTGGTTATGGGCTGCTGTATAAAGATATGCTCGACCATCACATCCTCTTTTATCCTCTTAGCCGTAAATTTTGGAAAACATATAATACTTCTGCTCACTCTTACATAAATACGTCCCTTTATTATAACCAATGGTATTTATGACATTTTGTTGTTCTATTGGGTATATATGTACATATATTATATTGTTCCCGGCTATCCTCCCCCTTTTTGTGTAGATTTTTTCCTATGGATTCTGATGTTTATCTTACGTTGTGCCATCTTCGATAAAAGGACACACCCCCACATAAGCAGCACCAAAACTGATATGAAATTGAAGAATTCATTCTCGATGAACACTTGTGTTTAAATTTGTATCTTTCTTTCTTGTTATTTCTTTCGTCTAGGGGATGCCCGATTAGACTATATATTTTCTCTGTAGTCCACTCGTTTAAGCATATCTTCCTTCTAGGAGATTTAGGTTGGTGGCTTTCATGTGTTTTGTATTTTTGTATCTTTTGCTTGGACGGTTTCTATCTAGGTAACCTTTTTGGTCATCCCTTTTGCTTATAGATAGTCTTTAGTGGGCCATAAACCCCATAAACTCCTCTCCCTATCTCTATGGAGATCTTTTTGTACATGTACACATTTTACATCACTATAAAATTTACATTTTATCCAAATATATATATATATATTCCGAAGTTTGCCAGGCATTTAAAAGCCTAAAACAATTGCTGGATAAATTGGTAAGACTTGTTTTAATTTATTTAAGTTGGATCGGGCTATTCATTCGGCCTTTCTCAATACTTTGTATGGAAAAATATATTTCTATTCATTTCATATATCACATATTACGTGGTATTATAAAATATCGACATGAATAGGCATGGAGACCATCTAAGACCAACAAAAGCATTATAAACATATACTATATGTGCACTGTAAGTTTGAATTCTCCATTCAAATGCTTTTAAGGGTATTTATTTTTTATATCCTTAGAAATCGATTTCTTTTAAATAAACGAAAGTAAATAATTCAATCAAATAGATTGATATCATAAGCAATACTAAAGCATAAACAAAAATGCAATGACAACATTCTGAAGAAATCGATTACCTCCAAACATAACAATCTATTGTTGACTATTGTTTGGGTAGCTTTTAAGAGAAAACGGGGCCAAATCATAAAAGTTCAGGCCCAAACGAAACGGGCCCTCAAAGCAAGTTTTAAAAATTGTTGGGCTTTTATTCTTCAACATACACAGTTATTTGGATTTAAACGGTACGGTTGTGCCGTCTTCTCAGTAAAAATAAAAAAGAATGAAAGAAAATTAACTTTTATCGAGTGTTGGATTACAATAGTTATTTATAATTTATATTAATGAAAAATTAAACATGAATCTGTACTCTTAAAAAATATGTTTGAAATATAATACCTTTTAAGGTTCTTGAAATCTATTTATTTTCTACTACGACATGCTATTATCGTCATGATCATCTTTCATCAGACAACGTTAATTCTAATTATAAATTTACTTTATTCAACATAACGAGATGAAGAAGAAGAAACGAGGAAGATGAAGAGACGGAATATAAAATTTGATGGACAAGAAGGAAGAACATAAAACAATCAAGAAGAAACAAGAATGAAGAAGAAAAAAAAGAGAAAAAAAAATAGCGTTAATGAATAATATTTTTTAGTTATACGATTAATACATATACTATAATACTAATACATTTAAGTCATCTTTTAAAATTATATAACAATCAACTAATAGTTTGTTGAATTATATATCTTCCTTTAACTATATTAAAAAACTCATTATGTTTGTGGAGATTTCTTTATACAAGATTAGGGTTTTTGCTGAAGTGATTCACACCAAAATTCCTGTAATTTAACCCAAAATTTATGATTTCGAATTTTTTATTCTAAAATCACTCAAATTGAAAAGTTAGTGTTTGATGTCGGGATTTGAAAAGTTGGTGTCCTTTATTAGTGAATGATTTAAAAATAGTGTTCTAAACTTTCAATTTCCTCACATATAAAACGTATGCATTAATAACAATAAAATAACTAAATAAAAATTAACATTGTAAAAAAAAAAGAATTGAAAAACAAAAACAAAAGCTAAAATAAAGAAAGAAACATCATTAATGTTATAAGTAACTACATAAAAAAAAAATTTGAAATAAACAAAAGTAAAAATAAACATATGTACCAACCATTGACATTAGCCACAATAACGTAAATAATTAAAAAACATTAACATTTAAAAAAATGAATTAATTAAAAAAAATTAAAGTAAATAAAGAAATATGTGTTAGTGTAGAAAATAAGTTTGAAGGAAGCATTTGTAATTACAAGAAACCCTCATAAGAGAATGAATTTTTCAATATAGTTCAAAAGGGACAAATATGTCATTATATAGCAAAAAGTAAATAAAAAAAAAAAACTAAAAATCGCTTGAAGAACACATGCACAATAGTTCCATAACATTAACGGAGTTGAGAATTTCAGGTTATATTTAAAAAACCATAAGGAAATTTCATGCAATTTTTAAAATAAAAGAGGATTTCACATTTATTTTATTTTTCAAAGCATAAGAGAATTTTGCATAATTATTCTCTTATTTTCTAGAGTGGAGGGCCCAAACTACATTAAAGTCTCGTTAAATCATTATATCAACCCTGTTCTCCAACTACATTAAAGTCTCGTTAAGTCATTATATTAACCCTGCTCTCCACTATAGCTCACCAGAATGGAGGGTCCAAACTATATTAAAGTCTCGTTAAGTCATTATATCAACCCTACCCACCAGAATGGAGGCCCAACCTACTCTAAAGTCTCGTTAAGTCATTATATCAGCCCTACTCCTCTATTCACTATAAACACATTAATATAGTATGTCTCATGTACACTTGGTGTACATGCAATCCGGGTCGATCTTGATCCGCATGTTTTTTAATTTTAATTTTTTTATTTTTTTGTTTTCAGGCCAAAACCTTTATATACAAATTCCGTGATTTTTATATACAAATTTTGTGACCTTTATATATAAGTTTTGTGACCTTTATATTCAATAATTTAGAAAAAAATGAAAAATCTTAGCAAAATTTGTACATAGATACTTTTATATTATATTAATATGACCCTTATGTATATTTACGTGACCTTTATATACAAATATTCATATCTTTATATATCTTTATATATTACATAAAGATATGGATATTTGTACATAAATGTCACATTAATATATAGGGTCATATGAAGACCACATAAAGGTATTTATGTACAAATTTTGTTGAAATTCTTTATTTTTTTTCTAAGTTATAATGCATAAAGGTCACAACATTTGTACATAAAAGTCAAGACATAAAATTCAATAAAAAAAAAATTCGCGGATCCGAGTCGGGTCGATCCGTTTGCACGGATCTTAGATCCGTGCTCCAGGTGCACAGGAGAATTTGTCACATTAATATATGTCCACGACTGATATGTAAAAAATGCAAAATATCTATTAATTTCAGTTTTCAAATAAAATAGGTCTTGTGTGAGACCGTCTCACGGATCCCATTCCGTGAGACGGGTGAGATCGAACATAATAATTAAGTAATATTTTTGTGTGTATTAGATAATACTTTTCTATATTTCAGGTAATACTTTGTATTATATTATTTAATATATATGCAAAATACAAAAGTATTACATGATATATAGAAAAGTATTACATAATATACACAAACATATTACATGTTCCACGAGGAGAAGAGAGCACCTAGAAGTTGCACGAGGAGAAGAGAGCACCTAGAAGCCCTAGGATCCGCGTGTTTTTTAAGACCGGACTCTACCCAATTCTGGTCATATATCCTATAATACAAAAGTATTACCTGATACACATAAAAATATTACATATTTTCTTATAGTCTGACTCAACCCAAAACAAAAGTATTACCTGATATACATAAAAGTATTACCTGATACATATAAAAGTATTACATATTTTTCGCATGATCCAACTTAACTCAAAACACATCTTATAATATAAAGTATTACCTAATATATATAAAAGTATTACGTAATACACGCAAAAGTATTACATAATTTCTTATGTTCGACCCGGCCCGTCTCACAACATGGCATCGTGTATTATATAATTTCTTATGTTCGACCCGACCCGTCTCACAACATGGGATCCATGAGACGGTTTCATCCAAAACTTTGTCTTTCAAATAACGAGGGAATGAGATCATAATATCCACTGCTGATATGTTAAAAATTCAAAATATTTATTAATTTCAATTTTCAAATAACAAAGGGATGAAATTATTAACATTATCGGTGAACATATTAAGGATTGCCCACAATAAATATTTGAGCAATATTTGTTATTATATACCTCATCTCAACCAACTACAATTTACAGGTCATTATAATTAAAGCGGTCGAGAATATTATCGAAAAATGTCTTCTTATCTATTAATATACATTTCTTAGAGTATTCTAACATATTATACCATTTTATGCAAATTTTATACTATTTTATAGTAAAATCTACAACTCATCTACATCTATCTTCACTATTTATCATTAGATTTTATTTAATCAATAAATTTTGTTTAATTATTTTTATATAACTTTTACGTAATTTTCATAGTTATCATAATTTAATGTTTGAATATGCATGTAAATTAATCTTTATAATTCATGTGTAGTTTTTAGAATTTCCATTCAAATAATCATAATATTATTACTATTCAAATTACATATCATATATTTGACACTTTAATTAGATATAAATAAAATAATTTTTATATTAATTTATGATACATTTAATAACACTCAAAAGGGAAAAAAAAAATTGAAGATAAATTCATACAGTATCAAAAGGATTTTGTCTGTTTTTTTTTTTTCGTCTTCAATAGAATGTCGTATAAATAGTCATGGCTCATTCTGGAAATTAGAATTGACAAGGTAAAAGATCCACATATTCTTTAGGTGCATATGTTGCAATTGTTCCAAGTATTCCAGAAATTGGGTGAGAATATTTATTGATAATTGCATTATTTTGGTTAAAATTGTAACAAATGGGAACTGTAACTGAATGAGTGAGCACGTGAAATAGGCTGATTCTCTTGTTTAATACCCACCATATATAATTGTGCCATATTTTATTTTGCAAAGTGGAAACTCCTATTTCTTTTTATTTAATTTTTATGTAAAAGAGTCAAAAGAATATATATCAATCACTTTCACATTCAAGTATTCAATACAATTATTTTTATTTTAATAACTTACGGATCAAGGATGACTTCCGCAATATGTGCACATTTGAATTCAAAATGTTCACGTATGTATCATTGTCTACATGAATGTTAAAAACACAGTAAACTTAAAACATGAATATATAATTAATAGATAATGATTGAATAATAAACCAAAGATAAACAAACCTCTTCACAATCATTAACAAATGTTTACAAAGTCTAATGGAAAGTTTCGATGATCACAATATCATAATTGATATAAGATATTTTTTTTAACTACAAATAATTGTTTTGTTAGTTATCTATCACTAATCAAAAAATTTGATATAATTATCATTCTCAAAAAAGTAAAATAGTAATAATGAGATTTACGAAATCATGTAATCCATAAAAATCAAAGGGTTACATAAAAAATGTGTAAGTCATTGAATGTTTGGTGATTTTTCTTTTATTAGAAGGGCAATGTTATTTATTTTCATGATTTATAGTATTAAAAAAAAATATTGTTAATACACTAGTTGATTTTGTGATATTAATGGCGTACTCGAATAGAAACTATAGTCCAACGTTCTATTCATTTACAATCCTAGGAAAAAAAATTAAATAAGAAATATAGTATTTAATGTAACACCAAGTATAAAAATATCGGTTTTGATGGAAATATCGATATCTCAATTTTGCGGAAATATCGATATCGATGGAAATATCGGTACATTATACTTATTGATATTTTTTCGATATTCCTCCGATATTTATAGATATTTTTTAATATTTCACATATTTTCCTATAAAACCATATATATTGTAATCTTTACGGATATTTATCCATATTTTATTGATATTTCTCTAATATTTCACTTATTTTCCTGTCATTTATACCATGAAGGTACTGATATCGAAATCAATACTGATATTTATCGATATTTTATCGATATTTTGATAAAATTTCTCTTTTTTTTATCGGTTACATGAAAATATCGAAGATATATCGTTGCAAATATCCGGAAATATCTCCGATATTTCCATTTTTCACATGACCGATATAATAACAGTCTGTATATTTTTTCGATATTTACCGATATTTTTTCGATATTTTCCCGATATTTCCCCGATATTTCCGTAAAATAAGGATATCGATATTTACACTGATATCGATATTATATCAAAGATATTTCGGATATTTTGATCCTGGCATATAACAAATAGGATATAAATTGAGTATTGTACTTGAAATAGGATTGAAAATTTGAATATATATCTCCGATATTTTCATTTTTTCACATGACTGATATAATAACAGTCTGTATATTTTTTCGATATTTACCGAAATTTTTTCGATATTTTCCCGATATTTTCGTAAAATAAGGATATCGATATTTACACCGATATCGATATTGTCTTCTTTGGTTACATTAAAAAATAAAAATATCGAAAATATATCAAAGATATTTCGGATATTTTGATCCTGACATATATCAAATAGGATATAAATTGAGTATTGTACTTGAAATAGGATTGAAAATTTGAATTGAATGATAAATAATTTGGGCAAAGAATGGATATTGAAAGGAATAGTAATTGAGTGACCACATGAGACCAATCCAGATAGAGACAACCACCATTCTTCATTACACTCAAGGACGAAAATATCCGGAAATATCTACGATATATCTTCGATATTTCCATGAAAATATCCGGAAATATCTACGATATATTTTCGATATTTCCATTTTTTCACATGACCGATATAATAACAGTCTATATATTTTTTCGATATTTACCGATATTTTTCCAATATTTCCGTAAAATAAGGATATCGATATTTACATCAATATAGATATTGTCTTCATTGATTACACTACCTCCCCAATTTCGGCCACATATTAATCTTGCTCATCACAATCTCTCCAATGTTCATCGTTTTTGCCCTAGTGAACTGTAATCATCTTCCAATTCTGTAAATACCTTCTTCAGTTTCATCAATATCAGGCAGAGAGAAATGGCAGGCGCTACAACCACCGGCGGCGGCGGCGGCGGCGCCGCCGGCATGGGCATTGGCAGCAACCCGCTCAGCTTCGCACTTCACGTACTCCGAGGGCGATGGTTCTCCCTTTTCGCCTCCTTCCTCGTCATGGCCGGAGCTGGAGCGACTTACCTCTTCGGAGTTTACTCCAAGGAGATTAAAGCCTCTCTTGGTTACGATCAGACGACGCTTAATCTCCTAGGGTTCTTCAAGGACTTCGGCGCTAACGTCGGAGTGTTGTCGGGGCTCATCGCCGAGGTTACTCCAACGTGGTTCGTGCTATTGATTGGAGCCGCCATGAATTTCACTGGCTATTTCATGATATGGTTGGCTGTGACCGCCAAAATTCCGAAGCCAAAAGTGTGGCACATGTGTTTGTATATATGCCTAGGAGCGAATTCGCAGAATTTTGCCAACACTGGTGCTCTCGTTACTTCTGTTAGGAATTTCCCAGAAAATCGAGGAGTCATGTTGGGATTATTGAAAGGTTTCACTGGATTGAGCGGTGCGATTCTTACTCAAATCTACTTGGCTGTCTATGGGAATGATTCCAAGTCTTTGATTCTTCTCATTGCTTGGCTTCCAGCTGCTATCTCTGTGGTTTTTGTGTATGTAATTCGTGCAATGAAGGTTGTTAGGCAGAGTAATGAGCTCAATCTCTTTTACCAGTTTCTCTATGTGTCAATTGGGCTTGCTCTGTTTATCATGGTGATGACTATTCTTGAGAATGTGGTGACCTTCTCACAGGCAGCTTATGCAGGATCTGCCACTGTAGTTTGTGCTTTGCTCTTTGTTCCTCTGTTTATCTCCATTAGAGAAGAATCAAGAATTTGGGGTCAAAAGCAGCACCTTGTTAGTCCTCCTCAGATACCCATGGATGAGCCACCAAAAGCCCCTCAACCCGAAACGACAAAGCCTGAGGAAGAATCAAGAACAGCTACTTCTTGCTACGCGAATACGTTCTTGAATAAACCAGAAAGAGGAGAAGATTACACGATATTGCAAGCCCTTTTGAGCACTGACATGTTGATTCTGTTTCTTGCAACGTTCTGTGGGTTGGGATCGAGTTTAACTGCTGTGGATAACATGGGACAGATTGGAGAGGCATTAGGGTACCCTCAAAAGACTGTGAAGACATTCTTATCACTTGTGAGCATATGGAATTACTTTGGGCGAATTTTTGCAGGATTTGTATCTGAAAGCCTTCTTGCAAAGTACAAGTTTCCAAGGACACTTATGATGACATTAGTCCTTCTATTGTCCTGCTTTGGCCTTCTCCTCATCGCGTTCCCATTTCCGGGCTCACTCTATGTGGCATCAGTGATCATCGGATTCTCATTTGGGGCTCAATTGCCATTGCTTTTCGCGATCATTTCTGAGCTATTCGGGCTGAAATACTACTCCACATTGTTCAATTGTGGGCAGCTAGCTAGCCCACTTGGTTCATACGCATTGAATGTGAGACTAACAGGGCCCCTTTATGATAAACAGGCATTGAAGGAGCTAGCTAAGAAGGGGATGACAAGATCATCCGTGCAGGAATTAGTTTGCGTTGGCTCAAGATGTTATCGATCAGCGTTCATAATCTTGGCATCGGTCACCTTCTTTGGAGCCGTTTCTTCGCTGATTTTAGTCGTGAGAACACGAGAGTTTTACAAAGGTGATATCTACAAGAAGTTTAGAGATGAAACTCAGGAAAATCAGACAGAGATTGCTTTGGCAATCAACAAATGAAGCATAGTTCAATGCCTCTGATTTTCCATTTTGTAAGACTTTTTCGCATAATTCTATATAAGACGAGTATAGGATTTGTTTCAAAAAATTGATATCCCAAATGTTAACTTTTCAGCGTTGTATACAATCTTTTCTGAAGTTTAGACTCTTGATCAATGAAGAAGTTTGTAGTTATGAATTCTGATCCCACCAATTCCTCATCAATGTTTACTATATTTTTCTTTTTCTTTACAGAATTTTAAACAGTAAAGACAAGAAAAAGAAAGGATCCTATTAATGGATGTATATACAAGTTGGAATAGTTTTTGTGTTAGTAGGGCACATGATTTGGTCTTGAATGAAGGCCATTCACATGGAAGATTGCTGTTGCATATTATTTTATGGCATAAATATGTGTTTCTGTCTTCACGCACTTCGGAGTTTGGCGTTTTCTTTCTTGAGGTTACAATTCATCATCTTGTCATGATTAAGCAAAAATAGATTATTGTCCATTTATGCTCACTTTATCTTGGGGATAACTGGTGACATTTTTATCTTGCGTTTATTTTTATGAAAATAAAAAATCAAATTATCCTTTTAATTTGGAATAAAATATCAAAATTCGAATAATATATTGGATAATAGTCCAGACCTCTTCTCAAATAATTATTCAAAACTTAAAATAATATTAAAAAATTATATTTTCGATAACAATTTATATTTTATCCTATAAAATTATCTCAAGCCTAAATAATTAACCTATCTTTTATTAAAGTAAACAAATTCTTAAAATACAAAAAGCAAACGTTCTATTATTTCTTATTCTTATTTTAGAAGTCAACTTCACCCAACCAAATGGGAAATCATTTAATAACTAAAGATGAGAACTCATATATTTTTGAATACGGATCTTTATATTCATGCACCTCATCCAATCCAACTTTAACATCATTTTAGAAAAATTGTGTGTTTTTTTTTATTTATAATTTTTGATGCAACACGTTTCTTCTTATAGAATCATTGCTTTGATTCGAATTATATCGCAGCGTAGAAGATTATTGAGGAAAAGCAGAAGAAAATGAAATATCTTCTCTATCAAAAATGTTGATCCGTACACTGCTGAAAAAATTGTCATGGAAAAGGAAAGGTAAAACTTTACCAAATATATTACTTATATATAAAAAATGTATTAATCGTATATCTAAAAAGAATTGATGTACATGTTAAATAGTGAATATTTTGTGAAGATGATATGAAATGATTACTTCTACATGTTAAATTATGAATTGTTAGGATGAAAAACATTTACTTATTTTATCAAAGGTATTGATTGTTTATCAAAGGCCATCACACATTTTTCACAAATGTGTTACTTATTTTCTGAAAATGGAAATATGTGTTGAGTTTATGTGATTACTATATTTAAAATATATTAATTGTTTTATTGAAAAGTAATATATGTATGATTAAACAATATTACTTACTTAGGACGCAAGATTGGATTTGAGTTACTAAAACAATATTTTAATTCATTCCTCCAACAAGAACGGGTTCAACAAGAGAAAATTGAGATATTATTTTGGAAAATATGTATGAGAAATTATAAGCAATACATAGATTAAGACCATCTTTAATGGTTTGAAATATAAACCATATGCTACCTCACTTTCTACTCCGCATCATCACATTTATTAATTATTTAACATAAATTAATTTATTAATTATTTAACATAAAAATTTAATTTATTAATTATTTAACATAAAAATTTATATGCACCAAATGTGTTAGAATCCACACAATTTGGATCGGATTGGTCGAAACTTACTGGAACATGCTTCCATGCACAGGTCATGACCCTCGACACGCCCTAAAAAGTGCACCACACACTTATTTTATTTTCTACATTTCTTGAAAAAATATGTATAACCTTTTAGTTATAACTTTCATACGTTTATGTCATGATATTCATACTTGTACATTCTTTTAAATAGACATTAATAGATATCATACTTTTTAGTTATGTTAATTGCACTTTTATATAGTACATAAGGAAATGACTATATTGATATAAAAATATAAGTAATATCATATATAAAGGTGTATATGTACAAATTATGCCATTTTTTTTTAAAGTTAAAATAATACATAAAGATAAGAATATTTGTACATATATGTCACACTAATATAATATAAATGTAACACATGAATAAATAAAAAAACTCATAAATTTGGATCAGCTTGGATCGATCTTGTTGCATTGTGCACTAGTTGCATAGAAGAGTGATTCATTATTTAATCTCTTACATCACATGAATAAATTATAAATAATTATAAATTCAAAATTTTATTAAAAATTTCATAAAAGAATTAGGTAAAAATTAAATTTTTTCATAAACTTTTAAAGAATTAAGGAGTATCATACAAAAAAATATATACAAAATTGAAAATTATATACGTACAAATTCGAAATTCTAAATGATTTGTTTATTCAAATTGGAGTTTGAGTGTTCAAATTTAATTTGGGATCTATCAACGTGTTCTTTTTTTCTTTCATTTCTTTTTTAATTTTAGAAGACTTTGACATTAATTTCTCAATAGGGAATATTATGTGCATGTGGAAAAATAATTTGGTCAAGCAATTCACATTTATTTTGCAAAGAATAATAACAAATAAAACGTGTGCGGTCTCAGTTTAGTAAATATGATCAATTAATGACCAGAAATGGACCCCACGTCTTTACAATCTTGTCATTATATAAGGGCTACCAAAATATTAATATTTAAAAAATATATATAAGGGCTACCAAACTAGCACCAAGTCTGTTTTTAATGTAAGCAATTAGATATAATTTGGAGTCCCCCCTACATTACATTGGTATTCAATAAATTACACAGTGATTTAAATAAGACAACAATCTTATTTTTTAAATTTACATCTGTTGAATTTTGATCATTTCATTTGTACTTCAATCTTTTTACAACTTGCTGATTAAAACTTTATTTTTTCCTCATGGATACTCAAAATTTATTTTTCAATTTAGTGAAATGTTACACTTCCATTCATCATGCAAATTCCATGATTAAAATCTTGTTCAAGGAAGAAATAATAAATCAATCAAATAATATTGTTTTTTCTTGAAATTTCAGTGTTTAGATTTTGATGAGACAAACCACATATGTAATAGGAAGTTTGAGTATCCATTTTTCATAATGTTTAAGTGAAACCATAGTTTAGGATTGAGTCTATATTTATAGGTTCTGAAAGATGGAGGATCTTAACAAAGTCGTGCTACATCAAGAAGATAAAAAGTATAAAGATATTGTAAGTATGGACTGTAGTAATACAGCAAGTAAGAAAGAAAGACAAGCAACGCTGTAAGAAGAAGATGTTGAATGTAAGAAGAAGTTACTGTAATGCAGCTGTAAGAAGAAAAGATACTAAGCTGCAATAAGTGGTTACAGTAACGTTGCAAGTAAAAGTTACAACACCACTGCAAGAATAAGATACAACAGTATTGTACGTAAGAGGTTGGTGTAAGAAGATCGAGGATACAAAGCAGAAGTCAAGACTTGCTGCATACTCCAACAAATCTCGAACACAACAAACATAAGCAACAATCTGCAATACGAGGAAGTATAAATGCAGTACGAGGAATGAAGAATGAAATAAGAATAATTAGAGCCGTTTGAGACAAGATCAAAGTTGCAGACGCAGAACCAATGCAGACATGACACGTGACCTGACAGGCTGCAGAAAGCTACGAACTGCAACCACCGCATTGAATACTCTGAGAAGATAAGTTAAAACACATTAAATATGATTCATGCCTTTAATCAGTACCAAAAAATTCAAAAGAGAGATATCTCCTTCAACGGATATCTTTCTACCAGTATAAGTAGAGGTCGAGCAATATTGAAATGGAAAACTAAAACATCTTATGCTTAAACAAGATCAAGCATTCTAAAGCTGCATTCTCATACATTCAATCAAGTTTCAGTCACTCGACCGAGTGAAGTGAACCAGATTCAACTTGAAAGATCCGAAGAAGGATTCAGAAGTTCACTTCGCTGCACCAGTTGAAGAAACCACTCATATACTTTAACCTATTTGCTGTGTGCTAGGTTGTTTTATGTGTCGTTAGTTGATAGAATTTATCCTTGTTAATTGTATTTAGTTGTCTAGGTGATAAGAAACTTTCCTGTGTGGGAATTTAAAAATCCTGTGTGGGTTTGCCTTTGGAACTTACAGTTGCTGTGTGTACGCTGGGTTCTAATAGGTGTTGACTCGTTAGGTTGATAGATTGTTAGGTGTTACCCTATAAATCAATCTTACTTAATGAAGTTCCTGCTCGAGAAAACAGTAGAGTGGATATAGAAGGATTACACCACCTTCGAACCACTATAAACCATAAGTGTTTATTTGCTTTATTTTATTTGTGCTGCATCTTACATTTATTCTGTCATAAGTATAAAAGAATCTTAAAAGAAAGCATTTTTTAGAAAACAAGTCTTCAGTCAACATTTATTTCCGCTGCGAAGAACTAAATTACAACGTGCAACATTGCATCCTAATGCTGTAAGCAGTAATAGTTAGTGCTATAAATTCAAGTAACTTACAGTATAGTAAGTTCAAAAAGATTTTCAGAAATCGACGAAGGTTCATTCACCCCCTCTAAACCTTCGAGACCACTTAGGACCAACATTTTTCATCTCGACTAACGATTCTATTATGATCCATATTCTGTAGTACATATAATCAATATCAATCAATTGGATAAGGAGGAGAGCACAAAATAACATTTTTTTTGTTAAATAGCAAAAAAAAAAAAAAAAAAAAACCAAACTTTTTCGAATTTTTGCTATTTTAGTCAATTCTTTAAAAGTTGTCAATTTAGCCATATTATAGCCAATTTGTTGTAATTTTAGCAAAATTTCAATTTTAATCAAAACTAAATTGTATATGTTCTACGTGGTAGATACATGAATAAAGAAATCATTTACACCTCATAAAAAATGAAAAAATTAAACAAAGAAAATAAACACATTATCTTGAATTAGCAAATTAGAGAAAATAAAAAGAATTGGACTTGAGTGTTGTGGGAGTAAAATAAAAATAATTGATGAGGTGTTTATTTATTTATTTATTTTTATCATTTTTGATGAAGTGTAAATGATTTCTTTATCAATGTGTCCGTCATGTAAGATATATATAATTTATTTTTGACTAAAATTGAAATTTAGCTAAAATTGCAACTAATTTGCTATAATATGGCTAAATTGACAACTTTTAAAAAATTGACTAAAATAACAAAAACTTGAAAAAGTTTGGATTTTTTTGTCTATTTGAACTTCATTTTTTTAAACATTTATATGTGTATATATTTATATATTTACTTAGAAGAATAAATATAGGACATTAGAGATTTGATTTTGTCTTTTAAATTATTCGATTGGTTAGAATGTAAGTGTAGATAAATCATCTTCTATTAAAAAAAATGTGTACGTACAAATTAAAATAATATCGAGATTTTTTATGTTACATCCATGCTACGGATTAGGAATCAATAATTTGCAACATCTAAAATGATTGTAAACATGGTTTTCATGAGTAAAAGTATAAATATAGGTATAAAATGATTGTTTATATAACGTGAAAATTATAAAAATCACAAAAACAAATAAGAAAATATTAATCATGAAATATTTGGGGAATTTAGTATGATTGTAGATATGGTTTTAGTATAAATATTTAGTTATGAAACTATTTTTAGAAAAATTATAAAAATTTCAGAGGAAAAAGATTAAGATAAATAAATATATTTAAGAAGCCCAAGATATCCACTTAAGAAGCCCAACCCAAATAAAAAAAAAATATCTTTTCTCATTTTCATTGGACCACTTCACTTCAAATTTTCAGCTTTAAATTCTAAAGCCCATCACAATTTGAAGTTGCCAAACGCATCTCCCGAGCCTACTCAAAAATCAGGTTCGGACTTCGAACTTCCCTTTTAATGATTTAGGCTCGTAAACATTAATCTCGGTTCGGAAAGCCGTTTGTGAAATTTCAAAACCTTCTTTTGCTTAAATTTCATCTCACTTTTCTTCTTCTTTTTCTTTTCTCTATAATTTCCTTCTTTTTTTTGCTGCCTCCAGATTCCCTCCAACTGAAATTTTTATACACATTCATAACCCCATTGAATTCCTTTTTCAATTTTACTTTTTCTTATTTCATTCCCCGGTTTTCTCGTTCAAGTTTGTGTAAATTTGAGAAAATCCGTACTAACCCACTTTCTACAGGCAATTCATTCGATCTGTTGATACAATAAATTACTATTCAAATTGAATCGCTTGCTCCATCTTCCTCTTCTTTTCTTGAAAACCCTCTTGGTTTCTTGAATTTGAGTGTGTATTTTTAAATAAATTGTTTCAGTAAGATGAAAGGGGATAAAATGGCGAAAAGATCCTCTTTTGGAAGCATGATGAGAAGGAGGTTTTCAGACATTACAAATACACAGCCACAGCCAAAATCCCCCTTATTTTCTGAAAAATTGCCACCTGATATTGCTTCTGCTAAGGAATGCATTGACCATCTTGTCAAGGTTTCTTCTTTTCTCTCTCTTATGTTTGTCTAATTTATTGTGTCTTATATTTGTTCAATTTGTTTACTGATTTTTTGTTGTGTTTCTCATTTACTCCGTGGCACAGGAAAGGATGGCCTTGGTGAAGCTTATTCAAGACAAGAAGTAAGTATGTTTTAGTTATGTTGTGTCTCTTGATATTTGTTGTGTTTGATGGTAGTTATATTTTCTGTTTTTTGTTCAAACAGTAAAATTATAGAGTTGACTGGAATTGAGATTCAAAATTTAAGAACATGTCTTCAGAAGATGCAGCTGCAAAATTGGAACCTTGCTCGAACAAATAGTCAAATGTTAGCTGTAAGTATTTTCCTTTGATGATGAATTAGCAGTTGAAATAAGTATGTAACTAAGTCTTCTTTGTCTCTTGCAGGAGCTTAATTTGGGTAAAGAAAGGGTAAGCCTTATGAGAATGCTGAACTGAAAGTGTGATTTTAATTACATGTTGTTGATGTGCAATTAATGTATGGTTCTCTTGACAGTTGAAAGCATTACAACATGAAGTAGTCTGCAAAGATGTACTTCTTAAAACTAAGAATTTACAACTGAAGGTGAGGTCTTTCATAGTCCATGATGTGTTTCTGATTTTATTTAAAATTCTTTTGGTAATTGTGTACTGTAGCTGATTGAGTGATTGTGGTTTGACTGGCTCTAGGTTCCTCAATTTTGATTGACTAGCTGTAAATATGGTGTGATTTTATATTGTGTAGATCTAATTTATGCATCGTAGTGTGGCTAGATACTATGGACCTACAAACGAGATTATAATGCCAGCTGTTAAACCGAATGCTAATAGAAATTGTGGAGGAAAAAGGGCTGAACTTTTTTAGTTCTGAAGTTATAGAATTCATAACACTAGTTTTTAGTCTCTAATATCATTATGATATAAGTAGAAACTGCGTGGAGTTTTCGCTTGCTTCTTGCATGGGGGGGTTTGGATTTGGAGCTAAAATCTTAAAGTGACTAATATTTGATGACCTGAAATCCAAATTATGATGGAGGAAATAGCGCAAAGTGGGTGCTAAAGAATTTGATTGAAACCACAAAGCAAGCGCGATGATCATAAATTCTTAACTTCTAGATCCTTCAACTCTAAGCCCTTGATAGTTTTATCTACAGGCTACCAATTGTGGATAGAATTCTTAGTTTGGTGTATATATTTGAATACATGAGGTAGGGTGCCCACATAGCACAAAACGTTTTTAAGCAAAGACCTATAACTTAATAATGTGAGTGTGGTTTTGAGTCCATTATTATGATTATCCAAATCACTAATGTGCAGTTGACTTCTTCAGGGGAAGGAGAAAGTGCTTGTTCAAAAACCTGAAATTGAGGTATCGATAGCTGATTTTTAATCGCACCTGCTATTCGACTCTAAATTAGAAGCAAATAAAGACGTTTCTTTACGTTAACTAACTGTTAATAGTGATCTACTGGTGTGAAGGAACCAGCAATTGTAGCTAAGGAATCGGAAACTGATGAGGATACTAAACATTGCAATGCCAACAGAAGGCGCCGTCTCTCTAGAAGTAGATGTAAAATCCTAAGAATAAATTTTCTGCTATTCAATCTTATGAACCTTCTTAGCTTATAACCAGTATATCACAATGCAAAATATGCAGCTTTGGGAAGTTCGACGATATCTCAACAACATGCTGAAAAGGAGGCTGCAGTAGTAAGCAAAAGGTATGTATCTCATCATGGCATGTGTATCTTTAGCTCTTTCTCCTGTTTATCGTCATGATCAAAACCATTCTTGTGTTCCTTTTATGTACTATAATCTTAGGCGTTGTTTGAGAAGACAATCAAGTAGTTCACGAACTAGACATGAGGAGGACAAATTGTTCGAGATAGGTGAGGCCAAGTTCCCAGATGAAGCTATACCATCTCTTATGACTTCATCTAGAAATGGAGTATTAAGAGATGGTAATCGTGTTGTTGAATTGGAAGATGAAGCACGGAGAAGATCAATCTCAAGACCATCGCGCAAAGCAGCTGAAAAGGTTCAATCCTACAGAGAAAGACCTATTAATACTAAAATGAGGAGATCACAATAATCTCTCTTCAGAATTGTGTATTATCCCTGTCCTCTCTGCACTGTACGGAGATTATACCTAGGAACAATGTCTGTATAATGTACTTTTAATTATTGTCGAAGAATGCTCGCGTGTACAATTTAATCTTGATCAATGCAATTTTCGGTTGCTTTTGTTGAATTTTGGTGTTAGTGATGTGCATATTAGTCATTCGAAAGTGAATTAGAATATTTCTAGTATGGTATTTGCTTTATTCAACAATGATTAATGATGACCTTTAAATAAAAACTGAAACGTTGTATTAGAACTCAACATGCATTCAGTTTCTTTCCCTAAACAACAAAATGAAGGAACCAATCATTTGATATACTCACATAGCTATTTTGTAATAGAGTGCATGAATCAGAGAGAAGAATTCGATCTATATTCAACAAGAGTGGTCTTGTTGATGATAGCATCGTGTGACGACTGGTTGGGCTGGGTCAACGTGCGGGTCAAGTACTTGTGACATAATATTAGTTTTTTTGTGTATATCATGTAAATTTGCAAAAGAAGTGCATGATCAGAATAAAAATGACTTAATTAATATTACAACTTCTCAAATTTATTATAAATTTAGAGTGCATTAGATGATGTATATAATACATTTAAAAATATTGCATCATATATATAAAAAAATATTAAATTTTACAAGTTTACCCCACATTACATTGGGGAGAAATTAAGAATGTCACAGATTACAGGATAGTTCATGAGTCAGTGAGAATTAAATACATGAAAGTGGGATAATTCAAAGAGTCATTGAGAATTAAACACATTGAAGCCAAAGTAAACTGATGATTAGTATAAATGGAGTAGTGCACATAATAATCTCAATAACAACATATATACACAGTAAAAACAAAAATGGGAAAGTTGAAGCTAATGATTGACAGACATTGGCATAGAGTCCTGTTTGCTGAGGCAGACAAAGAATCTGTGGATCTCCTCTTTCAGTTACTCTCTTTGCCAGTTGCAACTGTGATTAAGCTTCAGATCAGAACACAACCAGATCTATTAGGATCATTAACAAAGCTATATAACAGCGTCAAGAATCTGGATGACAAATACATACAAGCAGAGCGAAGCAAGGACACCCTTTTGAGCCCGAAACTGGCCCTCAATGGTGCACCAACTCAAATGAGTTTGTATAGGTGCAAATCTGCATGCCATTTTTCTGATGACCCACGTCTGGTTTGTCCAAAATGTGGTGAAAAGATGACCCAAACGATGTCGTATGTGGGTACTCGCGATCCTGATGAAGGAGGATTTGTAAAGGGGGTGGTCACTTACATGGTGATGGATGATTTGGAGGTGAAGCCCTTGTCCACTATGAAAATTGTATCTTTGCTTAATGAGTATGGAGTTCAGAACCTAATGGAAAAGGATGTGAATTTCGGACCAGAAGAGGTATGTATCATTTCACTTCTTTAAAATTAATACTTGTATCCTCCATATTGGTTTGTTAATTAAGATTTTTATGTTGTGTTTTGAGTCAGGCTGCAAAGTTGTTCATCACCACTTTCAAGTCCCGGAAAAAGGTTCTAACCAATGTCTATTTGAAGGGGATGAAGCAAGGCACTCCTTAAGAGAGGCCCTAGTCATTTTGCTATGGTTTATATATATATGTATATATATATGTGTGTTTGCATACTCTTTACATTTCACAAAGTCTGGAGTTTAATTTGTTGCTTTCACTTGTGTAACTGTTATCCTGTTGGATGATGTAATATTTCGGTTTACTCGTTTATATTACAAATAAATTTTGATGATTTCATATTTTAATACAATATTAAAGCATGCGATTCTTTTAGTGTTGTGATATAGATCTTAGACACAAAATATTATTGTTAAATATTTAAGTACTATGAATGCCTTTTAAATTACCAGTTCCAAAAAATGAAAAGGAAAAAAAAAAATCTACTTATGCAATGCAAAAGAGGAACTCAAATTCCCAATGTTGAGTAATTATTGTTATTAGGTGCTTTACGTTGGAATTTGGTAGAAAATATGAGACCATATATGGATACAACTATTAATTATACCGATTGGTAAATATTATTATTGACGTTTAGGTGTGACCCTTTATGTTCAACCAAGACTAACTCTACCGGGGTAGGCTTACAATTTTTGTAACTTACAAATAATGATTTTTAAATTGATTAATTATTAATCAACTAATGCACTTAAAATGAACTCTTTAATTTCAAGAAAGTACTAATTACGATAACACCTAACAAATAACATGATCATCCAGTGTTAAAGTGAAATAACAAGTAAACCTTCAAATTGACGAGTATCATATATCTATCTATTATCTATATAAAAGTGTGAATATTTCTTACAAAATATGAATTGCTAAATATATCCCTATCAAGGATTATTATTTAAAATTATAACAGTAATTTAGGAATTTTCATATAAGGTATTTGTATTATTTCTTTTCTTAATTTAAATTGATTTCCACATGCAACACACATGATCTAAAACTCGTACATATATAAATAGCAATAACTACTTTTTCAGTTCCTAGGCACATGATCAGTTTATACATATATTATACTATCAATTTGGATGAAAATCGTATGGTTAGACTTAGGTAGTCTATTTCTTCTTTGAACAATTATACTCATGCTTAATCGTAACAATAGATTAATTATTAATTAATTAGTAGTTATGTTTAGGAAATTCAATTCTTTATGTTTGAACATCAAAGGGGTATGTCCCTTGTTGCAAAGAGTAATTTATTTATTTGAGTTGTAAGTAGTACTGGATCATTATGTGGGACAATCTTATATGAATTTTAGTATTTGTGTAGATCTATATGGAAAATGTATTTTGTTGTGTTAAAGTGGTTGTTATTCAGGAGAAATTCGGAGAATTTGAACAAGTGCTTGAGCCAGGATGCCATTGTTTGCCATGGATTGCCGGAAGCCAGATAGGCGGGCATCTCATGCTTATTTGCAACAATTAGACATGCGATGTGAGACCAAGTTCAATGTTCGTTATTCTATCAATCCTTTTGATTGATTAGGATTCTACAGGATAAAAAACTAAATGTTGAATGCTATATATATATATATATATATATACATACGGTTGCTTATATAATGATCGGGTTTCAAACACTTATATTGTATTTCAATCCTAAACACTTATATTGTATATAAGTATTTCAAAAAACGTTCTAAACATAAATTCTAAACACTTATATTGTATTTCAAACAACATTAAACAAATTTAACACATCATATTCATAATTTCATCTTCAACATGTTTAAAACTCCATTTACTTGGAATTTTATCTTGTTGGTGTGGATTCATTGTAGATCTTTTCGTATGAAATCGAACTTGACAAAATTTGTTTTATTTAAAGTCAAACACTTCTCGATTCTAAGCTTTAAATTTGATTGCTTCTTCTTCTTCTTCTTCTTCTTCTTCTTCTTCTTCTCTTATATTAGGGTTTGGGTGTGGAGAAATGTTTGGGGTGTGTTTAGTATTCAATATGTGTTTTTTATTTAATTTAAATATTTTATAATAAAGAGTATTTTTATAATATTGTGGGGTGTGTTTAGGAAGTTGTAAATTATTTTTTTAATTTTGTGGGGGTGTATTTAGAAATTGAGGTGTGTTTAGAAGGAGTTGAGGTGTGGATAGCCGGATCCTCAAAATTATTAGATTATATACTCCTTGAAATAAATTAATAGAATCACATGATAATACCTATGATTTAATATATATTTATATATATATATATATATTATGTGTTATACAAAAATAATTTAATTTTTATACAACCTTAAAACAGATTTAATATTTGAAAATCATAAAGTTACACGAATTTTAATTAATTTTGGTGTAACCTATCATTTGAAATTAAATCTCACATTTGGACTGTAGGGAGAGAGAGATGGCAACCGTACAGTGTCCAATCTGATACTAAGTTTGTCGTTCACCTCTTGACTATTTGATGTAGATAGGAAGTGTTAAATTATCAATTGTATTAGATTTCTCGAATTGTTTCATGTCCTTGTTCTCTTGGGTCTCCTTATCCTTTTGTAATTATTTTTTAAAGTAATATATTTTGTCTTGGCCTCCATTAGTATTTTATTCTGGATGAAATTGCACCTCATAATATTATATATATATATATATATACATGAGTTTTAGAGCACGTGCATTGTATGTGTAAATCAATTTAAATTAAAGAAAGAAATAATATAAATATTGTATATATAACACTTTTATATTAGAGTTTTAATATAATAGGATTCTATAATATTTTGAATTAGCTAAAATTCTAATATAAAATTATTTAAATATGAAAATCCTAAATTACTGTTATAACCTTAAATAATAATTTATAAAAAAGATATATTCGGCAATTTATATTTTGTAAGAAATATTCACACTTTTTTATAGGTAATAGATATATTATGTTTGGTTTAATTTGAGCATAAAAATCGTTTATATCAATTTGATATTTTATCTTATATTTTATTGATTTTAATTTACATATGTAAATTAAGTGTGGTGGTCATTAATTGGAATACAAAATAAAATTCTGATATGAAATAGAAAATCTTGTTTGTAAAAAAAATGATATATACACATGACTTTCATTTTCATTAATATTTAAAAAATGTTATTTATAATTAAAAGACACAAAATAATTATAATTAAATTTCATTTTTGAGGAAAACACAAAATAATAATGAAATATTCTTGGCCATGGTCAAAGAGTCATGTTTGCTGAAGCAGACAAAGAATCTGTGGATCTCCTCTTTCAGTTGCTCTCTTTGCCAGTTGCAACTGTGATTAAGCTTCGGAAAACACAACCAAACTTAGTATGATCGTTGGCAAAGCTATATGACAGCATCGAAAATCTGGATGACAGATACATACAAGAAGACAAAAGCAAGGACACCCTTTTGACGGAAGCGATGCTGTATGTGGGTTCTGATGAAGGAGGATTTGTGAAGGGGTTGGTGACTTACATGGTGATGGATGATTTGGAGGTGAAGCCCTTGTCGGCTACGTCAATACTAACTTTGCTCACGGAGTATAAGGTTATGAAGCTAATGCAATTGTGTGTGAATTTTGTACTGGACGAGGTATCAATCATTAATTCTAACGATTTTATCTTAAGTCGAATAAAATGGCCTGGCCGGGTGGTTTAAGGAGTCGAATACCTGCATATGTGTTAGGTCTAAAACGTTTGATCCCATATTCATTTTCTAAGCTTTTTATGTAGATAATGGTTTCTATTTTGATTCAGGCTGCTGAGTTGTTCGTCGCTTCTTTGGAGTCCAATAAAGTTCTTACCAAAGTCTATTTGAAGGAAATCAAATAAGGCTTGATGTGATCTAAGTTTCCAGTTATATATGTGTGTATATATATACATTTGTACTTTCCGTTTAAACTGTTGAGGGGCCATAGTGCTTAGCTATGTTATATTTATATGCTTCTTATCTATCGTGTTTGATGATTTAATGTGTCATTTAATCGTTTTATATTATTAATTTTCACGATTTAATATTGCACATTTGGTAAATAGTAGAGTACGATATTAAAGCATGTGTATGACTACACCCGATTCTTATAGTGTCGAGACTTGAGATACAGCTTTAAAGACATAATATGGTTGTTAAATATTTTAAGTATTATGTCTTTTATTTTTGAATTGCCAAATCTGAAAGAGAGAGAAAAAAAAAGAGTAAAGTGGATCTCAAATTCTCAATATTGAGCAATTATCATTATTATGGATTTGTTTAGTTAGTATTGATGTTTTTGGGTTAACTTAATATTAATGTAATTCTTTTAAAGAATGACAAAAGATTTTCCTAGTAATCCCTCCGTTCTCATTTGGTCAACTGTAAATTAAGAGAAAAGATCATTGAGTGGGATTCTTGGGAAATTGTCTCACAAATCTTATTTCATATAATAGATTGATTCATATAATTTTGGAAGTTTGTAAAAATTAATTTGATTGATAAAGTATATTTGTGAAACTGTTTTAAATTTTTGTGATCATTGTCGATTGATTTGATGAAACAATAAAACATATAATTTACTGATTATTAATTTATTAATGTAGACTTAGAATCAATGGAAGGGTTATGATTATCTTCCATAACTCATTTTGTACGGATTCTTGAGCACCATTTGTTCTCCATATTCTTTATATATAAATCTATTTTACCTTAAAATTAAAATTCAAATTTTTACCTCCATAAATCTCCTTCATAAAATGATGCGCAAGGAAAGAGAAGATCAATTTCCGGGCTTCATTGCCAAGGGTCCAAGCTCATCCAGAAAGGTAACCAAGTGTTTTCCCCACAAAGTTAGTTCACCAATTGAATTTGTAATATCAAATTCAACACTTATAGTAGTGTGAATCTGTTTAGAAACCATTTTCTATAATTCCTAATAATATTTATTATTGGGCTAGGGTTAATAGATCCAAGTTATTACTCAATAACTGACCACTTTTCTTTAAGAATCCAATTGACAAATAATTTTAAATTAATAAAGGGATTCCAAGCTTAATCAAATTAATTTCAGTTTAATCTAATTATCCAATTGAAGGTCATAATTCAATAGTTGAAACTAAATATAAAACCGTAACTAATTAGTCACTATTAGCTAATTATATCCAAATACTATTGAATTATACCAATTAATAAATGTTTCTTTTCAAAATCGGGTACGACCTTTTGGGTTCAATACTAACTCTAGCGGTAGGTTTACAATTATGTAACTTACAAATAACATTATTGAAATCAATGCACTAGAAACGAACTCTGTAATTTCAGAAACTACTAATTAATATTTTTTTTAATGAGTTAGAAGAAATGAAAGGAAAAAATACAAAAAACCAAAAAATTTGGGTGATTCAAATTCAACTTTTAATCATCACAATTTACATTTTTATAATGATGGAGCACCACCACTGAGCTATAAAACCATGTTGGGGTTAGTAATTAATATATACTTCAATATAGATATTATGTAATACCTAACATGCACGGCAGCTAGATTAATCAAATTAATTTGAAATTAACTCTTTAATTTTAAGAAGCTAATAACTGATTAATATCTCAATACACATATTATGTCATGCGTAACAAGCATCTAGCGCTTTAGTCCAGTATTAAATGAAAATAAATTAAATTATTAAATTAACCAGTATCATACACGAATTAATAAGGAGGACCCATCAATTCCAAAATGACGAGAAGATCAGAATGACTACACGACAAACGTGTTTTTTTTTTTTCTATGGATGGACTGGAATAGTAAAATTGTTAGGATGTGATGGGTTAACTTTGTTTATAATGTTGTGATGTGATACTATTTATACGTTTGGATTGATGGTTGAATTAATAGGTTTAATTTAATTTGAATGTTTGGATTGAATATTTGTCATATTGATAATTTAATTAACTTTTGTTTATTTGATGAATTTATAAAAGAGTATTATCTTTTTTTACCCCGTAATTTAGGGGGTCTGACAATTTAAAACTTTAATTTTTTGAACTGGCAATTTAAGACTTTATCTTTGTGGGCTTCGTGAATTTTGTCCAATTTGAGCTCGAATTGCTCGATTGGGCTCAAATTGCACGTGAATCGCATGTGAGATCGCGAAATTGGGCAATTCGGGCCAATTTTACTGAGTTGTCGTTTATACATTATATGTGACATTTCGAATTAAAAAAAAAAACACCGTCCACATGGTCTTTTTAAATTAAAATTGAGTACACCTCATTTTTCAAAAAATAAATTAAAATACATAATTAAAATATAAATAAAAAACAAAAAATACAAAAATCCCACTTCTTCATCTTCTTCAACACCATCACTGCACCGCCACCTGCAACCACCACCACCACCGCACCATCCACCGCACCACCACTACTCAACCCCAAAATTAGAAACAAACAGAGTTGATTTTCCTTCTGAGTTGTCTCAAATTCTTCATAGTATAGATCTTAAATGTACAAAGTACATTGAGTTCTTCAAGTCTCCACATTCGCATACATTTTACTTAAGGTATTTTTGTTGATCTAGATTTTAATTGGGATCTTTCTCATGCGCATCTTTCTCTGTTCTTGAAGTGTTTCTTGGATCTCTTGTGCAATTCTTTATGTATTTTAGGTGTGATTTTTGATAAGCAGATCTGAGTTGTACGATGCTGTTTATCTTTATCTATAGGATTTAAGTGAATTTGAGGCAAAATATTTAGGCTTAGATATCAATTTGGAAAAGATATTATTTCTTTATGCAGTTTCCTTATCTACTGTATTAACCTTTTGGTGCACTTCTTAAATGAGTAAGTTTTTGTGACTCACTAAGATGTCTTCTACTTGTTTGCAACCGACTTTGTTTGTTTCTAATTTTGGGGTTATGCGGTGGTTGTTGCAGGTGGTGGTGCGGTGGTGGTGTTGAAGAAGATGAAGAAGTGGGGATTTTTGTATTTTTTGTTTTTTGTTTTTTATTTTTGTATTTTTATTTTAATTATGTATTTTAATTTATTTTTTTAGAAAATGAGGTGTACTCAATTTTAATTAAAAAAGGCCACGTGGACAGTGATTTCTTTAAAATGAGAAAATGGCCCAAATTGATCAATCTCCATATATTTTGGGCCCAAATACCCTCCAATTTAAAACTGTTGGTCCCAAGTGGTGTCCGAGGTTCAGAGGGGGGTGAATGAACCTTGGTCGATTTTCAAAATCTTTTAAAACAACCGTTCTACACTGCAAGTTACTTGAGCTTGCAGCGATAGAAGGTTACTGCTTGCAGCGCTAGATGCAGTGCTGCACGCTGTAACCTGGAGTTTTATACGCAGCGAAAAATAACTTTAAAACACAAGACTGTTTTTCTCAAGAATGCTTCTTTCAAAACGTTTTAAGATGAGAGACAGATAATAATGCAGAAGATAAATGTACAGATAAATAAAGCAATTAAAACACTTATGACTTATAGTGGTTCGAAGGTGGTGTAATCCTTCTACGTCCACTCTACTGCTCCTCGAGCAGGAACTTTGTTAAGCAAGATTGATTTACATGACTCTCCTAACAATCTATCAACTTTACAAAGCAAACCACCTACTGAAGTCCAGGATACACACAGCAACTGCAAACTTCAAAGGCTAACCCACACAGGGTTCTACACTCCCACACAGGGAAGCTGCCTAACACTTAGACAACTAAACAAACAGCAAGAATTTCTCCTATCAACTGCTTGACACCACTAAAACAACCTAAGCACACAGCAACAAGGTTAAAAGGATAAAAAAGTTTTCTTCAACTTGTGCTTCGAAGTGAGCTTCTGAATTCGTAGGGAAACTTTCAGCTTGAACTTGCTTCACTTCGATAGGTTGAGTGACTGAAACTGTTGGCTTGAATGCTTGAGATTTGTAAGCTTGAAACTTTCGCGTATGGATTTTAGTTCTTAGTAACAGTGATAGTAACCAGCTTCAGTTCTCCTCGACCTCTATTTATACTTGTAGGAGAAGATGTCCGTTGAAGGAGACATCCCTCTTTTGAATTTGACGTAGCCTGGCCAAAGTATGGTTCGCATTTAATGCGACTTGACTTTTCCTTTCGGAGCATTTAATGCGGCAGTTGCGGCTCGCAGCTTTCTGCAGCGCGTCAGTCCATGTGGCATCTTCTCATTGGCTCCGTATCTGCTACTTTAACTTTTTCTTGAACGGCTCTTTTATTCTTGCTTGAATCTCCGTTCCTCGTACTGCATTTATCCTTCCTAGGATTTGCAGGATACTTCGTCTTGTAGTTGGCGCTGTATTACTTAACTGACTTGTAAGTATGCGCTGTATCCTAAGTCCTTGTGCAGCTGATGCTTTCTTTCAGTGCTGCTGTATTTTAGACTTGGTTGCAGTATCTTCTAGCAGTGCTGCTGTAACTTCTTTCTACCAGTACTCCTGTATCCTTTTCTTGCAGCGTTGCTGCACGCCGTTCTTTCTTGCTTTGCTGTATCGAAGTACAACCTTATTTATACTTTGCTGTTCCTTTCTTCTTCCAGCTATGCTGTATTCTGCCTTCTTGCAGCGATATCTTCTCTTAAAGCTTAGATGCAGCTTTATCCTCTTTTAACCTCCATTTCAATACTTGACACAACACTCAATTCTAGTCTATTTATTTACTTAAACATTGTGAAAATGGGGTACTCAAAACTTCCTAATACATATTTGGTTTGTCTCATCAAAATCTAAACATTGAAATCCCAACAATTTCCCCCTTTTTGATGATGACAAAACCTTTACAATATTTCGTTCATGAAGAAGTTTCATTTACATTAACTTATGTGGTTTATCCAGATTACATACTTGCACAGCTTTGAACAATTAAATCTAATCCTGGATTCATCAGTGATGCATCATGCTATTCCTTTCATCATAAACAGGAAAACATAAACAACATGCATGAGTTCATAAGAGTTGAACTTGGATAAAACAGAAGAAAAATTTCTTCATTAACAGAGAGAAATTTTTACAACTTAGCAAAAATACAATAGGGATCACAAGAGGGTATATAAATAGAGCTTAGTAAAATAGAGACCTTTTGCTTGCTGGTTTGTCTGATCTTCTTCCTGCAAACCTTTCAAGGCCTTCCCTTCCTCTTGATCCTTTCCACCAGTCCCTGATGGACTCTTGATAGGACTCTTCCAGCTTGTGTCTGATCACGGGAACTTGAATCCATCTCAGCCAGAAGTCCTCGTAGAATGGTACAATCAGCCCTTCCTTTACTCGGTCAATGTATAGCTGTTGAATATCAAAGCTTCCTTCCAGAACGAGCTGTTCATACCTTCTCAATGCAGTCTTGCAAGTATGATACCTGCTGAATTTGCCTTTCCTGCATAGTTCTCTGAAGTGTCTGAGGTACTCTGATCGTTTGAAAATAGTGATCGCCTCAAATGTTGGATTCCGATCAAAAGGCAGTCTGACTTCTTTGAAGATGTCAAATCTCCAAGCCATGTTCTCTCCTTCAGGCCTTTGATCCATCAACACGGACACTTCAGCAGAGATGTTCTCAGTGTCAAGGCGAGAAATTTCTTGAGGAGGAAATTGGTAGAAGTTATTTGGAAAGATTTTTCTTTCACCAATTACTCCGAGTCTTTGAATCCAGGCGTTAGGATCTGTAGCTTCTTCGTTCTGGCGCCTTTGATTCTCAGACTCGTCCCCGCCCATTCTCTTCCTTGAGCCTTGCTGCTGACTATCATCCATTCTCTTATGATGATAGCTGGGAGGTGCTGCATCCTTGCTTGCAGCTCTGCTGTGTGCAGAACCTGCAGCCGATCTTCTTCCAGCAGCTGCACCGGCTCTACCAGCTCCATCATCATCTCTTCTCCATCTCTTCGGAGAAGGGATATTAGCGGCAGTAGATGACCCAGACCTTCTTCTCCTCCTGCTGAGAGGTTGCTGGTCATCATTTTCTTCTTCTTCAGATTCAGCAGCCCCTTTGCTCTTGTATCTATCATCAAATCCTTCCCCCTTTTTGGCATCATCAAAAGCCGGGGGCTGAGCAGGGGCAGCTGAGATCGCTCTTGATCGCGGGCGTCGGGTCTGTTCAAGGGCGGGCTCCGAAGCATTAACATGCTGAGGGAAAGCACGGAGCATGATGTCCCTCAATTCTCCTACTATCAGCTCTAGATTTCTCAACCGGTCGTCCATACTTCTGGTTCTCTAAGATTGATCGTAGACACGATCTAGAAGTGTTTTCAAGACTTTGGAGTGAGAGTTGAGTCTGGTTGAGGCATTTTCAGCATGCTGCACGCATTGCCTGACCTCTTGGCGCGTCAGAAGAGCTTCGATCTTCAACTCCTTCTCCATCCTGACCCGATCGTAGTACAGCCTGTTTGAATGTTCAGCGAGATTTGACTTGATCATATCAGGCAGCACTTCGAGGTCCTTCTTGAAACCTGTCATAGTTTCAGCATGGAATTGGGCAGTGACCCTGAGACTGTTGCGCATGATAGACTCATGCTCCTGGAGAGCATGCAGCAGCTGTCTAACAGCGGTCTCGACTCTGTTGATAGATTCATCAGGAGTCAGCCCCGAATTCCTTCTCGTCGAGGCAGCAGCGGATGCAGCAAATGGAATAACATCTTGGCATACTGGTGCTGCATCCTGCCTCGGAACTTCAGAAATAACCTCATCCTCATGTTTGTTGGCATGAGAGCTTGTAGAGCTTGAGGATGGGTGCTCTTCTCCTTCTTATTCTTCTTCTTCCTCATCTACCTCCTCTTCGCCGGATGAGATTTGAACAGGAGCTGCTCCGCTAGATTTTGGCCCATGAACAGCTATGTTGCGTGCCTTTATCATCCTTGCGAATTCGGCATGAGTCATGTTGGCATCCACAGTAACCTCTGCTACTGTATCCTTGGAGGGATCTTGAGAGCGAGCAGCAGCTGCAGCATCAACCTCCTCTCGAGGTGTCTCTAGCTGCACTGGGGTTACCTCAGCTTCAGCTCCAGCATCCTCAGTGGGTACTGTCTGAACAGCCTCCCCACCTGAGGTTTTCTTATCCTCAGAGAGTGTTGTCAGAACAACATCCTCCACAGAGGTCTTCTCAACGGACCCTGTCTCCTCGGCCGGTCCTGTAACAACTTCGACAGCCTCTGCTGCAAGAATGAGTTCTTGCAGCTCTACTTGGTTTCCTACAGCGTTCACAGCTTTCAGCACTGTATCCTCCACTGCTGCAAGAATCTCAGCTTCCACCCTGCTTGTCTCTGCAGCTCCTTCTTCTTGTTGAAGGGTGGTTGCCGGCTGCACTGCTGTCGCGTCCAGTGCAGGGAGTACAGCCTCTGCAACTTCCTCCGTAGATGCTTCATCGGCAATTTTAGAGATATCTGTGATGACATCTCTGATTATGGCAGATGGTTCCCCCTCAAAATCTGCAACAGCAGCATCTTCATCTTCGTGAATCGGGGAATCGCCATAATCCAGTAGTTGGGCTTCCTCCTCCTCCAAGCGATCCAGCGTGACAATGTTGGAGAGGCCCTCAACCACTTGCTCGTATGCAGGGGAGTTCATCTGATGTGAGCTTGAACTGTCTTCTCCCCGCATCCTCCTTGGAGTGTGCTGCATCCTGGTTTCCTTCAGGCTTTGTTGCAGCGCTAGATGCAGCATAGCTTCTTCAGCTTGCTCCACTCTTAAGGTGTCGATTTGCTCTTGAGCAAACGCGACATCATCGCCCCTTCTAACAGCCTCCGCAGTCGGGGCAAGGAAGACCTGCGTATCTTCCTCTGTTGCTCTCATCGGCAGCTCTGCAGAGTCGGATTCTGCAAGAGCTTTGCCCTTTCCCTTATCCTGTGCTCCCCATGCAGCACTGCAGCCATCGAGCTCTTGAACTCTTGCTGCAAAGTCAGGTTGCAAGAGTGCCAGAATGTCTTCAGATTTGGCCCACTCCAGGACAGCTTGCTCGACTGTCAGGAAATCCTTCCACTTCAACAGGATTTCCCCCTTTGACAGCCGCATCTCTCTTCAAAGAGAGTACTCCGCAGCCATATTTCTAGTAGCCGAAAAGGTAGGATCGAACACTGAAGCTTCTGTTTGTAGACGAGCTTCTTCTTCAGTTGGCTCGACCTGATGCTGATGTGGCTCCCGAAGCTGATGTGACTCATCCCCAATGTCAACTACAACCATATTAGGCGTAGAGAGTTGGGAATCAAGAGAGTCACCTTTATCCCTGGGCTGATGTGACACATCCCCAACAGTAGCAACAGCAGCCCTCTTGCTGCGTGGAGCCCTTCTCACCAAGGGTGCGTCATCATCTGGGGAAGAGAATTCAAGTTCAAGTACAGCCTTTCCTGAACTCCTCTTGATAGCAGGAAGAGGACTCGAAGGATCCTCTTCTTCGGCTTCTTCCCCGCTGCCTGCAGCTTCATCTTGCAGAGCAAGAGTTGCATTCTTTTTGTCTTTGGTTTTCTTCCTCGCAACTCCTGCTCCTGCAGCCTTCGGCTGGGTCTTGCCCTTCTTCTTCTCCCCGAGATACTTTCTAGGGTGAATGGGGGTGGGTGCTACAAGTTGAAAGCCAAGCTTGCAGAGCAGAGAGTAGATGGTGATACCGTAGCTCCGACGCTCCGTTATCTTCTCTGCTCCTCCCACAGCCTCTTCATGATGAACCTCGCCCAGTTCACCTTCTCTCTGGCCATGATTGCAGACATGATCCAGAACTGGAGATCTGTGCATTTGTCATAACTCCCTGTCCTCCCTTCGATGGAGTATGCACAGATATCGTGGAGAAGTTCAAACTCCGGTTTGAAGAGCTTCTTGGGGGCGCTTCTCTTGATTTCAGCCCCTGCATCCCTTGCTCGAAAGAGATCCCACATCTCTTGAGCCGATGCCTCCCCATATGTTGTCAACTGGCTGGGGGTAAGACCTGTAGTGGAGATGCTGAAGGTGGTGGAGATGTCCCTAACGGTCAAAGACCGTTCTTCTCCATCTGCATCCATCCGGAACAGGATGCAGTTTCTGTCCTCTGCCTGCCTGGCGTAGGCGTAGAATCTCTGTACTGACTCCATCGAGAAGCCAGGGTAGACGGTGGTCAACAATCCTAGGATTTGGGTCTGTTGAAGAGCATCAAAAATCCTCTTGATCAGAACATTGTCATACAGCCCTGACTCAAGGATGTGTTCCTGATTGATCATCCTTCCATCAAGAACGATGGTTCTTCTGGCAGCCATTGATGATATTTTGTGAGAGAGAAAGAGAAGGAACAAGGGTTTGCACTTAGAGAATTTTTCTGCGATCAAAGTGTTTCTCTCTGAGGATGGTGAAAAAATGAATTCAAATGGCACGTTTTGGTCTTTATGGCGGTTCTCAAGAGACGTGCGAGATCGACGGTTGAGATAAATCAGGGAAATGATCTAGTGGCTCAGGAAAAAGTGGAGATGTCAAATCGACACTAATAATTACTTGGCGCGTGGGCTCTGTCAGCGCCCTTTCCACTTCCTGACATCCGCAGTCATTCATTTAATATTGAAAGACATGCCCTTTGCCGTCTAAATAAATGCCTTTTTAAGGTTGCAGCGATTCAAGTACGAGGTTGCAGAGCAATCAATACTCTTTTGAAATAAATGCTGTAACCTGGTGCTGCTTGAATTCTTGATAACTGCTGTACTGTAAGGATAAAGTTGCAGTGCTGTCTGAACCCAGTGCTGTATTAACGCGTAGCTTACAGTACCATCTTTACAGCTTCCTGCAAGCATGCAGAGGTTCCCCCTGCAATCTTGCATCTTCTTTTTCTTCACAACTTAAGGATTCCTAACTCGTTTCGAAGCATAGAAAACCTCGATTCACTCAAAGGTTTTGTAAGGATATCTGCAAGCTGTAGATCCGTGTGAACTTTCTCTAGCACGATGTCTTTCTTCTCAACATGATCTCTTATAAAGTGATGACGAATGTCAATGTGCTTTGTTCTTGAGTGAAAGACAGGATTATGGGTAATTGCAATAGCGCTCGTATTGTCACAGAGAATTGGAGTCTCTTTTTCTTCTATCCCATAATCTCTAAGTTGCTGCTATATCCAGAGAATCTGTGCACAGCAACTTCCTGCTGCAACATACTCTGCTTCTGCTGTAGAGGTTGCAATTGAGGTCTGCTTCCTGCAGAACCACGAGACAAGTCTATTTCTCAGAAATTGACACGTCCCACTTGTACTCTTTCTATCAATCTTGCAGTCTGCATAATCTGAGTCGGAGTAGCCTTTAAGCTTGAATCCTCCTTCCTTAGGATACCATAGGTCGACTTCCTGAGTTCCTTTCATATACTTAATTACCCTTTTTACTGCTAAAATGTGTGATTCATTCGGTGCTGCTTGAAATCTAGCACAGACTCCTACTGCAAACATAATGTCTGGCCTGCTTGCTGTGAGATACAGCAGTGATCCAATGAGGCGTCTGTACTTGGTAATGTCTACATCTTTACCATCTTCATCTTTGTCAAGACTTATGGATGTGGACATGGGAACGGACGTTGCTGCTCCATTTTCCATGCCAAATTTCTTGATAAGCTCCTTTATATACTTGACTTGGTTGATGAAGGTTCCTGTAGGTAGCTGTTTTACTTGCAGTCCGAGAAAGAAGCTTAATTCTCCCATCATACTCATCTCGAACTTTGACTGCATCAGGTTGGAGAATTTCTCACATAGCTCTTTGTTTGTGGATCCGAAGATAATGTCATCCACATATATTTGTACCAACAGCACACTTTCTCCATCCTGTATCCTAAACAGCATTTTGTCGATTGTTCCTTTCTGAAAGCCATTTTCCAGAAGATAGAGAGATAAGGTGTCATACCAAGCTCTTGGTGCTTGCTTTAGTCCATATAGGGCTTTTTGTAACCGAAACACCTTCTCTTTGGCTTGATCCTCGAAACCAGGAGATTGTTCAACATATACTTCCTCTGTAAGGAGACCATTCAGGAATGCGCTTTTAACATCCATTTGATAGACGTTGAAATTCATATGTGCTGCATAGGCTAGGAAAATTCTTATTGCTTCTAGCCTTGCCACTGGTGTAAAAGTCTCATCAAAATCAATTCCTTCTTCCTGATAGTATCCTTTAGCAACTAATCTTGCTTTGTTTCTTACAACGACTCCTGATTCATCTAGCTTGTTCTTGAACACCCACTTTGTTCCAATTACACCTTGATGAGTTGGTCTTGCGACTGTTTGCCATACTTGATTTCTTTCAAATCCGTTCAATTCTTCTTGCATGGCCTGCACCCAGTTGCTATCTTGCAGTGCCTCTTCAACATTTTTTAGGCTCTGACTGTGATATGAAACACGCAAACATTGCTTCATGTGGTATGGATCTCCTTGTCCTTACACCAATGGATGGATCTCCTATAATGAGATCTCTTAGATGGTTTCTAAGCCATGTCCTATCAGGCTCAAAGACATGAGTTGGTGTATTTTGCTCATCATGTTGCTGTAATGCAGGAGGTTCTGCTGCTGTAAGAATGTCTGCTGCATCCAAGGTTGCAGCTTCTTCTTCTCTTTCTTCTCCTGTAGGCAGAACTCCTTCTATGTATAGTACAACATTCTCTTTTTTAGGAGCGATCTCTTCAGGTGGTTTTTCCAGCTTCTTTGTGTCACAATGTGGTTCATCAAACACCACATGTATAGATTCTTGTACCACCAGGGTTCTCTTATTAAACACTCTGAAAGCTCTACTTACAGCTGAGTATCCTAGAAATACTCCTTCGTCTGATTTAACATCGAAAGTTTTCAGATGTTCCTTTCCATTGTTGAGAACGTAACACCTGCATCCAAAGATGTGTAGATAAGAGATATTTGGTGTAAGACCGTTCCATATTTCATAAGGCGTCTTGTCAAGATCCTTGATGATTAGACATCTGTTCTGCGTGTAGCATGCAGTGTTGGTTGCTTCAGCCCAAAACCTCTTGGGTATTTCTGCTTCTGCTATCATCGTTCTTGCTACTTTCTTGAGGGTTCTATTCCTTCTTTCAGCAACCCCGTTTTGTTGCGGTGTTCTTGCAGCAGAGTATTCATGACGAATACCATTGTCAGAACAGAATTTTTCTATAAACTTATTTGTGAACTCGGTTCCTCTGTCTGATCTTATCTTTACTATACTCAAGCTCTTTTCATTCTGAATTTTCTTCATGAGGCCAGGTAACTTTTCTTGAGTTTCTGACTTCTTTGCAAGAAAGATCGTCCATGTGTATCTGGAGTAGTCATCCACTATTACTAGGGAGTATTTCTTCCCGCTCAAGCTTACTGGTTCTACTGGTCCAAAAAGGTCTATGTGTAGAAGATCTAGAATCCTGTGAGATGATTTCTGAATCTTATCCTTGAAAGAGCTCTTAACTTGCTTTCCTTTTTGACATGCTCCATAGACATTCTCCTTTTTGTAAGCTACATCTGGTAATCCTCTCACGAGTCCTTTTCTTGCTAGCTTGTTGATAGTCTTGAAGTTCAGGTGACTTAATCGTTTGTGCCACAACCAGCTCAGCTCTGGTGGACTTTTCACAATGAAGCGTGTTGATTGAGTGGAGGGATTCCATTCTGCTAGGTAAATATTTCCTCTTCTTGTTCATGTAAGCTTTAATTCATTTGTGGTGCTGTCTTTGATTAAGCATTTGTTGAGGTTGAATTCCACTGTGTATCATTTGTCACAAAATTGACTGATGCTTAGAAGATTGTATCTAAGCCCCTTTACGTAGGATACATCCATAATCTTTATGTTCCCCTTGACTAGGCATCCGTTTCCTTTTGTGCTTCCTTTGGAATCATCTCCAAATATGACCTTAGGTCCTTTGCATTCTTAGAAGTCTTTCAACGTTTCTTTACTGTCTGTCATGTGCCTTGAGCAGCCGCTGTCGATATACCATACATCACTGCTGCATCCTGGCACTGTAACCTGTAATAGTTTCAAACAGATTTAGGTACCCATATCTGTACGGGTCCTTTGGGGTTAGTTACTTTGGGAACCCAAACTTTCTTAACAGTAACTATTTTACTGTAAGATTTGTTGGTTCTCATGCTGTATGCAGTTGTCTTGACAGACTGCTTGTTAAAAGTGTGTGCATAACCAACATGTGTGTTACCAACACCCTTGTAGTGTCGTCTTCCACCATACTTCCCTGGAGTATATCCTCCATGAGGTTTAGACATGTAGGTCTTAGTATAGGTGGGAAAGTTTTTTCTATGCTGCAACTTTGTTGGTTGCTGCATTCTTTTACTGCATGCAGCAGATGGCTTCTGCTGCAGCCAATTCTTAGATGCAGGCTTACTCCCTGTAGTTGAGCATTGGGGTCTCTTCCCCTTATCCGTCATTGCTGTTTTGTTCACGATCTTTTCAGAGTCACAAAGTAACTCTTTCTCCATTGGAGTTTTAGCTTGAACAAAATTTACAGCTTTGGATGTACTTGCTGTATTCTGAGAGTCTTGATTGCTGTAACCTATGCCTGATATCTCAAAAGGATCTCCGATATGGTTTATGCAATCTCTTGCGTCCTTTGAAGATTTGGTGAACGTGCTCATCTTGGACTGCAAGGTTTCCTTCTCAGATTTTAGCTCGGTGATCAGCAGATTCAATCTAGAGACCTCTTGTTGCAGTTTACTACACTTTAAGTTATCAGACTCTCGTGCAATGTCGATGTTTTTGCTCTTGAGGATCTCATTATCGATTCTAAGGTTCTCATTTTCAACCTTCAGTTCCTCATGAATTGAGTTGATCTGCTCGAAATCACTCATGATCCTTTTCAAGGAGTGGATCATGTTCAGCTCCTCATCAACTTGTATGGACAGCGGTTGGTAGATTACCTCATCTTCTTTGTTGTCCTCGCCATCTCTAGCCATCAGGCATATGAGTGCTTCTTCGTTAGAGGATGAGGTTTCAGCATCGCTGTCAGAGGATTCTGCAGCTTTCAGTACTTCCTTCGGAACTACTGCATCCTTGGCTTTCTCCATCTCTCCTATGAGAGCTCGAAGCTTGTGCCTTTCCTCTCTTCTTTTATCTCTTCTCTGTTCTCTTTCTCCTTCACGATACTTGTGCACGGTTGGATAAGGACAGTTCTTTACATAGTGTCCAGACTTTCTGCAATTATAGCACAAGTCAACATTCCCTGTATTTGACTGTGGAGAAGAAGATACCTGAGGGGTTGGATGACTTCTTCTGAGGTTATTCTTTTTGTTGAGGTTGATGTTGCTGCTATTGTTGTTGCTCTTGATGAATCTCCTGAATTTCTTTAGGAGGAGCGCCATATCCTCTTCAGCAACTTCTGCTGTATCCTCACTCTGTTTACTGCAACTGGCGGTTGCTGTATCCTTGATTCCTCTGGCGGTTAGCGCTGTAACTTTGGAGATTGACTCCTCTGACTCATTTCTCCTTCTATTGATGTCATACTCGAATGCTTTCAAGTCGGAGAATAGGTCAAATGTGCTCATGGACTTCAGGTCCATAGACACTCTCATGGCAGTGGTCTTGCTATCCCACTCCGCTGGTAGGGCTCTCAACACCTTCATGTTTTTTTCTTTCTGTGTGTAGTGTTTGCCCAGAGCTTCTAGTTCATTCACTATGGATGTGAATCTCAAATCTAGTTGCTCAAGAGTCTCTTCATTCTTCATTTCGAAGAGCTCGAATAGTTGGGTAGCGTTGGAGATTTTGTTGTCTTTTGTGAGCTCAGTTCCTTCATAAATTTGCTTCAGCTTTTCCCATATTTCTTTGGATGTTGAGCAAGTTTTAACTTTGCTAAAGGTGCCTTTATCCAAAGTAATAAATAGAGCGTTCTTTGCCACATTATCCAGGTTGGCTCTCTTCCTGTCTTCGTTACCCCACTCTTGACGTGGTTTGGTCAGGAAGTTTGGTGGTGGCTGCTCTCCTTCTGCATGGTCTCTTCCATACATTGGATTCACCTTCATGGGAATTATCGGTCCTTCAGTTATGACCGTCCACATCTCATCATTTATGGCAGAAAGGTGTGCCTGCATTCTTATCTTCCAGTCATCATATTCCTCTATGGAAAACATAGGTAGCTTGTGATTGGAGGAATCCATGATATGCTTTTTAAAAAAGATTTTAATGCAAAGAAAACAATGAGACAAAGGTGGATCTGGGTAGGTTACCAGATAAGTTGGCTTTTAACCCAACTTGCTCTAATACCACTTGTTGGTCCCAAGTGGTGTCCGAGGTTCAGAGGAGGGGGGTGAATGAACCTTGGTCGATTTTCAAAATCTTTTAAAATAACCGTTCTGCACTGCAAGTTACTTGAGCTTGCAGCGATAGAAGGTTACTGCTTGCAGCGCTAGATGCAGTGCTGCACGCTGTAACCTGGAGTTTTATACGCAGTGAAAAATAACTTTAATACACAAGACTGTTTTTCTCAAGAATGCTTCTTTCAAAATGTTTTAAGATGTGAGACAGATAATAATGCAGAAGATAAATGCACAGATAAATAAAGCAATTAAAACACTTATGGCTTATAGTGGTTCGAAGGTGGTGTAATCCTTCTACGTCCACTCTACTGCTCCTCGAGCAGGAACTTTGTTAAGCAAGATTGATTTACAGGACTCTCCTAACAATCTATCAACTTTACAAAGCAAACCACCTACTGAAGTCCAGCGTACACACAGCAATTGCAAACTTCAAAGGCTAACCCACACAGGGTTCTACACTCCCACACAGGGAAGCTGCCTAACACTTAGACAACTAAACAAACAGCAAGGATTTCTCCTATCAACTGCTTGACACCACTAAAACAACCTAAGCACACATCAACAAGGTTAAAAGGATAAAAAAGTTTTCTTCAACTTGTGCTTCGAAGTGAGCTTCTGAATCCGTAGGGAAACTTTCAGCTTGAACTTGCTTCACTTCGATAGGTTGAGTGACTGAAACTGTTGGCTTGAATGCTTGAGATTTGTAAGCTTGAAACTTTCGCGTATGGATTTTAGTTCTTAGTAACAGTGACAGTAACCAGCTTCAGTTCTCCTCGACCTCTATTTATACTTGTAGGAGAAGATGTCCGTTGAAGGAGACATCCCTCTTTTGACACAAGATTCAATTTTAGTCTATTTATTTACTTAAACATTGTGAAAATGGGGTACTCAAAACTTCCTAATACATATTTGGTTTGTCTCATCAAAATCTAAACATTGAAATCCCAACAAAAACCAATCCCTAAATGCCATAATTGTTATACTATAGTCCCAACATACCCTTTTTTTTATCTTTGGTCAAAGAATACAACTATTTTACCTGCAACATACTGAAAATCTACATATTCCACTACAACCAAGGCTGACTCACGTCGTGATCATTGGGCCCACTTGGCCATTGAAATTGAGGCTGTATATAGTCCTATGTTTAAACAGCAATTTTAAATTACAAGTGACTAAAGTAAACAACAATTTTCATTCTAATCAAGTGATAATTAGTAATAATTTAAAATTTTAAATAATTAGTAATAATTAGAAGTGTCTATTTAAATTTCATATTTTAAATTTTTTATTAGTAAGAATTTTAAATTTTCATTCTAATTAGTAATAATTTTAAATAATTAGTAATCATTTTAAATTTTGAATGATTAAGTGATCTAAAGTGATTCATTCTAATAATTTTCCACTAACTACAAGTAAACGGTAATTTTTATAAAAAATTATGGGGTATACGGCAATTATTGTAAAATTGCCGTGTACCCCACAATTTTTTTCAAAATTGGCGTTTAGTGGGATAGGATATTTAATTAAGAAATTCAGTACACGGCAATTAAGCAATTATTGTAAAATATAAGTGGGATAGGATATTTAATTTAAATGAATAATAGGATAATGATGTAGTGTAGGATATGATTTGTGGAAATCATGTGATGTATAAAATGGGAAGAGTAGTTGTACACGGAAATTTTTAAAATATGTTAAGGGGTACACGACAATTATTGTAAAATTATCGTGTACGCCCAAATTTTTTTTAAATTACCGTTTGACCATCAAATCTTTTTTCAAAATTGTCATTTAACCCTCAAATTTAATTACAAACCTACTTTGCTCCCAAATAGTGCTAAAATGCAATTTTTAGAAAAAAAAAATGGGGGTACACGACAATTATTATAAAATTGCCGTGTACCCCACAATTTTTTTCAAAATTGCCGTGTAGTCCTCAAATCTTTGCAAAAAATTTCGTTTACCCCCTATAATTGCCGTTTAATCCTTAAACGACCATTTTTTTGTAAAAATTACATTTTTCCTTTTGTGAAGATTGAAATGGCTTTTATATTACATTTATAATTTATAATTGCTGTTTTAGGTATGTAATATTATATTATAATTGCCGTTTATAATTTATAATTATATTTATAAATATAATTATAATTGCCGTTTACATTTATAAATTTATAAATGGCCGTTTATATTTATAAATGGCCATTACAATTACATTTTTAATTTATAATTGCCGTTTATAATTATACGAAGGAATACGAAGGAAGAAAAAACAGTGTTCAGTTTGTCAATGAGAAGCACATACACGAAGAAAATGTCCGATTTATTTGGCGTCAACATTTGGGTGATCTGGAATGTCCGGGTGGATGTAGTTGCACTCCTTACTCTTACATCTGTCTGTATTATGTTTTAGTGGCTTACAACTTATATTATAAATTCGTATATAAATAATGTTCACATCATACGTATTGGTATCCCCATATTGTGACTTTGTAGTTGGGCATGACAGTATAGAAAAATCGTGAGTCAAAATAAAAAAAAATTGTCAAATTACATTATCAAAAATAACAAAATGCAACTGGATATGTTCAATAGTCCACAAACTAATGTGCAAAATAAGGAGAAACTATTTACTCAAGAGGCTCAATGGTATCAACATCTGCTAAAAACTTATACAATGACAATACTAGATCACGCATAATCTGATACACTCCGTTTATGATGTCTGGTCTCGGAAACATGCCACTAATACAACTCTCTATCGCCTTCAATGCCCATATGCCACAGCTCGTAGGGTCATCCTGCTTGTAGCAAAATCTTAACTCGACACTTTCGAGGCCAAGCATCACGAGACAATACGAGTGAAATGGTAGCTTACCATAATATCCACTATAGTTCAACAATCTCGGCAACATGCGATGAATAGGGAGAGTCTGTCGGAGTCGTAGCGTCTCTACATCCTTGGTCCAATGATGACGCAGACTGTCGAACAAAATACCGTCGTAGATTCACCTCCGCCGCCACCCAATGCCCGTCCAAATTAAGGACCATAAATATTTGTAAACAAGCACCAATTACAGTTATGTCAAATTTTATTATCAAGTTGCAAAATGGTGAGTTATATTACAAAACAACTAGAAATGTACCTTGTTCGTCCTATCCCACCAAGGTTTGATATGTTTCCACCTCGGTTTCTCACCACAAATGTAAGGAACGAGACGATCTAGGTCTTCAGGTTCAAATTCCTCTTGTAGATTTTCTAAGTAACGCATTCTCGGATCATCATTTGCGTGTTTTCTTTTCCATATTTCCTTGCATGATTCCTACAAAAAAAACAACAAATATAAGTGAATCATTTATCGAGCAACTATTTCATTTTAATATATTAGATAATATGGTGCTTACATTGAAGGTACAATCTACAATCTGGATCAACCCCTTAAGAGATTCATCAATATCAACATCAAGGTCCTTGGGTTGGCTCTGAAGCATACCAAGATATGCATCAATGACCTGAATAAATGAAACAAACAACATGAATAAGATTCCGAAATAACCAACAATCAGTTTAGTAATATACAAAACACATACAACTTATGTACCTCCCTTTCCAGTTCACCGTTTGGATCCATAATTTCTGTGAACCATTCTGGTCCAACGGGGTATCCGATTCCCACGTTGTGCTTGCAAAACAGTTGAAGACATGATTTAAGTACTATACGAAAGAAAAGTGAAATGCTTTGGAAAATCATTAAAGTAGAAGTTCTTACTGATTAGCTGCGTCCCCAAGCTCGGTCCATAGTAAGAAATCCGCCATGGAATGGTTAGCCCATTTTTTCAACCGTGTAGTGAAAGGACTTCGTAAGAAACGAGACTTCCTGGTCAAACAGACCTCTCGTAACCTGGCTCTCGTATTCGGAATATCAGGCACAGCCGACTCTGCATTGGAGTGGGCACGTGATCAACTTTCTCTAAAATAGGTGGCGTAGAGTGTGCATCCACATGGCTGAAATGCAGTGGCTGATAAAGAACGACGGCCAATGCTGGATCATGAACCGGGATATATGTCTCAGTGGCCTGCTGCTCCGATACTGATGGCCAACTCTCCCAAGGTGTGTGGGATGGATCGACATGTGGGGTCGTATATGTACGATCGGTCTGATAGGCATTAGTATAGTACTGTGTCGATGTAGATGGCCCTTCGTATCCGTAAGTAGGAAAACCCGAAGGATGGTTGGAGCCATATCTGCCAGCATAGTTGTGAGAAGACCCAAAGAAAGACTGAAGCTGATCACGAATCAGTCCAGGAATCGACTGCACAAGCCTCTCGTTCTTATCCTTGATGCTAGATTGAAGGTGTGCAAACTGCCCATCGAAGTATGAGTATATCTGAGCAAAACGATCGTCCAGAACGTGGGTGAATCTGAAGAACAACTCGTCGTATCCGGATGTGGCCCAAAGGAACATCACCAGACAGAGGAATTGTATCAGGTGATGAAGAAGATACAATACGAGGCCGTCATCTAGGTACCCGATGCCTGATCGGACTAGCAGCAATAGGCGAGTCAGGCACCTCTGTAGATGGGTGTGTCGGAGAAGAATAATGGAAATGAGAATGCATCTCCGACATATGATGCTGTTCATCACCACGTACAGATGGCAAGTACTCACTACCCATGTACCCAATATCACCACGATCGGGAGAAACTGTGGATGGAGGTGCTTCAGAAGCTGGAAACACAGTCGCTCGAGTAGCCTGTCGACCCCTAACACGGGCTGATAAAGTATCTCCCTCCGCTGGTCGTGACTCACGTGCGTGTGCTCGTCTAGAAGGACCAACATCTACTGCTGCAGCACCGCGTGAAGTAGGATACAACTGACCAGCGGGTCTACATCCACGTCGATGCTCTGGAGGTTGTACCCCAGACGATAGGTCCATATCAATGAACTGCCAAAATGGCTGGGACTCCTCCTCAAAAGTAGGAACGAGTGTCACGACCTAAATTTATTTATTTATTATATTTTTTTTTCAAGCTAATAAATAACAAAAATAACAAAAACGACATATCGTAAGCAACACCCCATCTATACCAAAGCATAAGCCATTATCTTACACCAAGCTGTTATCAGAGTTTCTCCTAAACCAAACATATAACAATATAGCGCAACGATTTTATACATATCCCAAAAATTTTAACAAAACCAACACGGTCAAAAGCAAAATAAGCCCAAGTTTTAGCCCCGCAGGTCGTCATCCATGTACATTGTCCCAAAACATCGTTGGAGCGTCAAAACATGCTAGCAAGACCCAAAGGCTCATCAAACGTTGTCATGCTCACCTACAATGCATAAACTAGGTGAGCTAGAGCTTAGTAAGCAGAAATCATGCATGCATTGTCATACAAATGGCTGTAAGGACTTTTAAGAACATCATGAATGCATGGCTTTGGTATCTTTTACTATGTTGGGCCCTTGATCCGTCTACAGTACATCGAAAATGAGCTAGCTCAATAATCTTTGTACTTTACTTTGCTTTGCTTTAAAGTCATGTTTATGGCCTTATATCTTCGAACCATAACCACGGCTCGCATGCCATAGACACACTTTTACTTTTAAGCCATATCCATGTCTCCCATGTCACCGGCCTCGATGTACTAGTAGCGGTCAACTTTGCTTTAACTTTGTTTCTTTGTATGATTATGATGTGCATACAGACTCAACACGTCTTCTATGCAGACACCTATCTATGCTCATGGATGATATGTACAAATTTCAATGTCCACGTATCATCTTTAATCACACATAAAAACTAATCACCAATATCAAGAAACGCAAATCCACTATTATCATATAATGCAAATAAACACATAAAATACTATGTTTATGCATTGTAGTTGCAAATGAATTTCTACTTACCTTACTTCCCGTGAAATTCCTCGTCTCTTGTTTTATCAACGTTAATCTAACATAGCAGGTTAAATATTTTATTAGACTATTAAAACGCTTCAATTATGATTAGAAATGTCATCTAATTAGAAGCAATATATATAGTCACAAGAATATTAATTAATTTCAATATACCTGTAGCTAATACAGAATAATTGCATTCAATTTATGTAAATATATACTAGTCTGATGATGTCTGTCCTTATTTTCTTGTTTTCAATGTATGTTTATGATCTTGTCTTTCGCATCTGTTGTAATAAAATCTCGAAGTATAATCCTAGTCCGAACATAACAGTCTTTCACCTTTATTAATCAAATAATTAATTAACCATAACTGGTTGATGAAAACTGCACAATTAGTTATGTGAAAATTAAGAAGTTTGCATTTACCCCCTTATACCCTACGTACTTCAATTTCCATATAATATGCCCTTATGAAATTATGTTTTAGTAGTTTCTACAATGCCTATCAATTACATAGTTAATTTCCTAGCTAATAATTAATAACATCCTAAAACTAATTAAAGCAAATTCTCAAGAGATTAAAGCATTATGTCTTTAATTAAATAACAAATTTGTTGTACTAATAAAATCACTATCTAACTTAATAACTTAATATATTCATCATACCAAACAAAATGAAATTAACATCTGTATACATAAACCATACTTTGCAAATTAAATAAAAGAATAAAAATTCAAGTTGTAATTGTATACCTTATTCAGCCAAATCTGCAGAAACTGAAGCTAAGTATATAGCAAAATAGAAGGTTTTTCCTATTATCTCCAAATGAATTGATATATATGAGTAATTGTCCTAGCCACCACTTCTTCAATAGCTTTTATGCTAAGCTTATTATTTTATTTTATTATATTATTATCATTATGATTATTATATTATTATTCTAATAATTATTATTATAACCTTTGTTGCCTACAACTCATATTCCACCATATGCACTCAAATCATACATATATATTAATATATCATAGCCGACACTCATTTACCAAGCATATGCACACAAAACATACATATATGTTAATATATTAATATTAATAAACTTACTCATTTGCCAAACATATAAATAATTTAATACTTGAAACCAAAAATATAATCATACAAGATCACAAATAGCACATAAAAATAAGAGATGCATATGATGCATGGAGTGTATTAATCAATAAATAACGAGGGCTCGAGTCTCACAACGAGGGTCTTGAAGACATCAAGCTGTAAATAAAAAACAAGTTAATAGGGTTAGTAGGGTACTTTAAATCAATAGCACACACAATTTGAAAGCTTAATGAGGTTTATAGACTAGAAAACTACCTCAGCATCTAACGTCCTGTTCGTAACATCAATAGTGGACTTCATCAAACACCACTTCAGACATCGTGGAATAGAACGTGGTGTGTCAAGTCTTCGGGCAGCAAAGGCACTCGTAAGGGGAATGGCCTCATAAGCCCAAATCTACACAAGAGACGAAGGCAATTTAGTAAACCGATAACAATTTTACAAAAGTTATAAGATGTAGGATTTACACAAGTATTTGGAAAACTCAGCAACAGAGCGATGGAGAAGCCATAAAAGTGGTAGGTGAAGGTCCGTCCAGTCTGCTGTCGTGGAATATCGAATGGGAGCTTATTCATGTTTCGCAACAGTGTAAGATAAGAGAACTTCCCCCATGGGAAGCTCTCCCAGCGCTCCTCCTGATCGACTAAATCCCAAACCCACATATTGACGTGGGTCTTTCCGAAATCCACTCCAAGAACAATACAGTACTCTATGAGAATTTTAGCAACCTTCATAGCATCCTCCTGAGACTGGTGAAACTCTCCATTAATGAATCTGGTACGGAGATCTGAAAGCTTCACCTTAATAGAATTATCGACAACTCGGAAGTATATACTATCGTCGGGTAGAACATGCACGTCAGAGGGATCGAAGTCTGAATCACCAAATCGTAAACTTGTCATAAGAGCGAACTCCCTACTCGAGAATCTGCAGCGTCGAGATCCAATGCAGAACCATCTCTCCTGCTCATTCGGATGGGTCCTATGTCGCATCTCCCGAGATACGAAGACATGCGGTAAAATCTTACACCACTCTACTTCAGTCGGCCAATATAAGAAGTGGCCGAATGACGTCGTATGAAAATGACGCAAGCAATCCCTACCTATGGATGACAGCCCCTACAAATCGTTGAAATAAATTAACACACTAGCATTTAGGTTTTTCTCATAATTTAATTAAGTTTAGTTAATTTTTTTTATTTTAAGAAAAGAATTATGATGTATATATTATATATTATATAATAATAGTTTATCTCTATATTTATTGTAAATATATCATTTGATTTGAAATTTTAAATTTAATATATGTATTAATGTTAGTTATATGAAGACACTTCTCGAAAAATAAGTTAAAATGCCTTGATATTGCTTAGGTATTAAGCATGTGCAAAAATTATTAAATTATTTTATTTATTTGTATCTTTTTATACAAAATTTGTCATGTTATCAAAGTAGACAACATTTATATAGTATTTTATCTATATATTTGTTGAAAATATATCATTTTGTTTGAAATTATAAGTTCAATATATATATTAATGTCAGTTATAATGATATTATAACTAGTAGATATATTTTTCAATTTTTTAGAAAGTTTTAATATTTTTTTAAAAAATGTCCGATATTTCCACCGATATCGATTTTTTCGTCCTTGCTATCCACCACCTCTTTGCGGAGGTGGGCAAAGATTGTTTGGATTTATTCTTTCATATACTCGCACTGCCTGTTGCTACTATCATAAATCTCCTGCATAAACTAATTTGTATGAATATAGAAATGTTTATAAATTGACTGTTGCATTAATATTAATATAACAGAATTATATAAATATTTAATTTGGAACTCTTTTGAGTCTTCTCGTCAGTCCAGTTACAAATAGAGTGTAACTTTTTGTATGTTTGAATTGAGATCTGCTCAGTTAGATTTTGGATGATTAAAATCTTAATTTTTGTAAAATCTCTATTTTCATTTGTCATGTATATCACTCTATTCTACTTTTTCTACAATTTCAAATAAAAATATTTACTTTTCTATAATCTTAACTATAATCTTTACCCTATAAAAACAAACACAAGATAATAAAAATTCATCTCCATGTGAAAATCCACATCTCAAATTCATTCCAAGTCCAAACACACCATGAGAAATCGAATTGTTATCTTCAAATCAATATTATTTAATATGCATTTGTTTTAACTTTTTAGTATGTTAAATACCATTTACTGAAATTATGTAGTTTTATGTCATTTAGGCTATGAAGTTGTTGAAGGCTTCGTTGCATAACAAGAATGTTCGTACCCAAGTTTTCTTTAAGGGGATCAAGTGTGAGCAAATGTAATTAGGTCTTATTTGATGAACATCCAATTTGGTTGTACGCTGTTTTGGCTTTTAATTTCTGCTTTGTATAACTGATCATGAATCCCTTTTGATTAGATAAAAAAAAAAAACTCATAAATCGCTTTGGTATGTTATGTTATCACACTGCTTTTTTTAAAGAACTCAAGATGCTACATAATTACTTATTTGTGCTTACATAGCTACCTGGAGTGCATGGATATCAAAATAATAAAATGATTATTACATGTTAAAAATAAAATTGTCTTTTTGTCGTAAAGGAATTTGGTGCTCTACGATGCAATTTGGTACAAAATGAAACGATAGGTATGCTAAGTTAGTATTGATGTTTTTGTGTTAAATTAATATTAATGTTTCATAAAGAATTTGAGTTTCACAAAAGATATTCTTACTAATCATATATGTATGAAAAACACATATCATGAGACATCGGATATTAAATTTATTTTATTTTATTTTTTTCAAAGGATAATTTTATCAATTTTGAGCAGAAAAATTACCAAATTATTGTTTATGATAGAAAAATAATATTGTATATCAAATATGATATTTTAACTACTGGACTATACAATATGTTGTACTATGTATTTAGTTATATTAGAATAGAATCAAGACCATGAAATGTTTATAAATTGGTTGTTGCATTATACAAATAATTCTTTTGTTAATTTAATGTTAGCTATATTTTTAATAGAAAAGAATAAAACAGAGTTTGTTTCTTATTATTTGATTTGGTACTAGACTTTACAGGGATATAACTTCTATCATCTATGCATAGAAATACAAAATGTTATTTATAATGCGGTATAATGGCTTTTCTACTACAAAATCAAATAGTGTTTTTTTGTTTTTTTTTCCTAGAGGAAATGACCTCAAATACCCAAAAACATTTAAGGGTGTATGAAAATACCCAAGTCGCTATATTGTTACCTCAAACCATCCAAAAGTACATATTTGAGTCAAAATTTTACTTAGTGATGAAATGTGATGGGGTTCTGAAAAAGTAATTGAATTTATTGTCTTTATTTACAAGTTGAACAGTAAAATTAAGTCTATTTAATACACGAAAATCATTCAGTAAAATTGTTACCATAATAACATACCTTATAATATATTTAAGAGAAAATGTTGATGTTCTCTGGAATTTTTTACACAAAAAGTTGAGGTATGTATTTGGAAAGTATTATTTGGTTTAAATTTGTTGGTTCCAAATAGTGTCCGAGGTTCAAAGGGGGTGAATGAACCTTCATCGATTTTGCAAATCTTTTATAATCTTACTGTTCTGCAAGTTACTTGAACTTGCAACGACAGACAGTTACTGCTTACAGTACTAGTATGCAGTGTTGCACGCTGTAACTTAGAGTTTATGAACGCAGCGAAAAATATGTTTTATGACACACGACTGATTTTCTCAAATATGATCATTTTGAAGATGTTTTATGCTTATGACAGAGAGATATATAAGATAAAGCACAAATATGAAAAACAATAAAACACTTATGGTTCATAGTGGTTCGAAGGTGGTGTAATCTTTCTATGTCCACTCTACTGCTACATCGAGCAGGAACTTTGTTAAGTAAGATTGGTTTACAGGACACTACTAACAATCTATCAGCTTACAAAGTTAAACACCTACTAGAGCCCAGCTTATACACACAACTGCAAGCTCTAAAGGCAACCCACACAGGGTTTCACACTCCCACACAGGGAATTGCCTATCACCTAGACAACTTATACAAACGGCAATGATTTCTCCTATCAACTTTTCGACATCTAAAACAACCTAAGCACACAGCAACAAGGTTAAAAGTATATAAAATTGTTCATCAACTGGTGCGGTGAAGGGAGCTACTGAATCCTTCAAACGATCTTTCAGCTTGAACTTGGTTCACTTCACTGAGGTCGAGTGATTGAAACTGTAACACCCCGTTTTCAAGAAAACCCTGCATTGCATATTTTATAAAATTTCTTTTATCGTTCAAGTATAAATGATTTAAGTGCAAGTTCTTATATTGTTTAAAGTCATGATTTACAAATCATATTATGATCGATGATTTTAAAATCTTTATGATCTAATATCTTTTTCGAGATTTTAAGGATTTTGCAAGATAACTTTTGGAAGAAACCGAGCTCGATCTCCACTCACTCGACACATAAGAATGAAAGTAAAAGATAAGATATTAGCTAATTTTGAATGAAATATATGATATTAAGCTCATATGTTAATTTTATTCGTTACCGTTTTTGAATGCTTTCTTTTGTGAAATTTTACTTATGATCTTTATATGTTATTTTATGTGATGAAACATAGATTGCTTGAACATGAATTTATGCATCATTATGTGTATCAAAAATATGTTCTTTTACTTAAGTAAATTATATAAATAAATTACCTCTTTTGTATAAGTTATGCTAATATAGCATTATTATTATATCATTTTTTTATCTCTTTATGTAAGTAAATATACATGTATCTATATATATTATATATAAAAGAAAAAAAAGGAAAATGAAAAAGGGAAACAAAGATATTTTGTGCAACTTGCATTTACATGCATTATTAGTCTAGAGAAAAGAACTTTCTCCTACACATCCTACTAATCTCAAGATAGCTCCTAATTCATGTGTTAAACCTTATAATACATAATATGATGGATGAATCAAAAAAAAGAAGAAGAAGAAAAAAACGAAGGCAACTTGCAACCAATTTAGAAGAAGAAGAAAGAAAACAATTTCAAAAAGAAAGAACACACCTTCTTCTCTTGACTTTGAAGGTATTTTAGCTAAAACCTTCTTATTTTCTGATATTATCTTACTTTTAGCATATATTGTGAAGTTCAAAGATGTTCTTTGGAGTTAAGGTTGAAATTAAATTGTTTATGAATTTCTTGAATGAAACAAAATAGGTTGCTATGCTATAATTTCATTTTTGTTTTGCTTCTCTGTTCGTAAATATTTTGGGTAATGTAGGAATCGATTTAAGCTAAACCATTTTAACATAATCTAGTATATGAAGTGTAGAATATGTGTGTCAAATTTTAAAAGATTTGGAGTTAAACTCGATGTTATATGATTTTTTTAAGATAAGCTGTTCAGAGACAGTTTTTGTCTCGTTTTTGGGTTTGAATCAAACAATTTTCTTGAACTGTACCCTTTGATTTTATGTATAGTATTTTACTATGATTTAGAAACAGTTCTTAGGTATGCTCAGAATTTTAGTATGCAATTTTTTGAGTTATGTACGATTTATGCCAAATTTTACAACATAGTTGGTTTTCTGGGTAGGTAATGTCCTGTTTTTGGTCTTGTTATAAAATTCATAACTAATTATTGAAAACATATATATATATATATATATGCCATATTTTACTATGTTGTAGTAAAATTTCTTATAGAGATGAAAAATTTACCATGTAATTTTTAGAACCTTGTACAATTTATGATGATTTTTGCAAGAAAACTTGTTTTCAGCCCTGTTTACAGAATATACGTTTTGTTTTTAGGTACGAATCAAATTATGTTTCTGAACTGTATCCTTCGAATTTATATATGATCTTTTACTATATTTTAGATCCAATTCTTAGGTACGTACAAAAAATTGTTATGAAATTTTTGGAATTTTTTATGATTTATGCTGAATTTTTCAACACAGGCTGTTTTCTGCATAGATCATGTCCTATTTTCAGTCTAGTTCTAAAATTTATAACTATTTATTTAAATCATATTCATAAGCCATATTTTACTAAGTTATATTCTTTTTTCTTAATAACGAGAAAAAATTTACCTTGGGAATTTTCAAGTAAAACTGAAATTATGAGAATTTTTACAAGAAAACATGTTTTCACCATATAAAGTACCATGTTTTCAGTCAAATTAGAAAATTCATAACTAATTATGTAAACCTTAGTTTTAGTTTATATTTTTATATGTTATACTTCAACATGTGTTTTAAATTCTGTGAAAATATGAAATTATTTTATGAATCCTATAATATTTGATAAAATTTTCAAAATAGACTGATTTTGAGTTGAAATTGAAGTGGAAAAACTATTTTATAGAATTAATTTTATTTATACATGTATATGATGAAAAATTGTGAATTTTCAGAATATGATATCTAACACTATTATGTGACTATGTAAATATTCTTGTCATTTTTGGAATCATCTATGAATTATTAAAATTGTTGTGGCTTTATGTGTCATTTTATGCCTAGAATCACTAATTTAAGTGTCTAAAAAATTTATATCACAAGTATGATATTTTATTTCATATGTTATTTTTACTTAAATGTTTTAGTTATGATATAATCATGTTTAGAATGTCATATAGGAATCAATTATGTATTAAATGAAGTATAATTATGCTTTAGATTAAAGAAACCTAATATAAAATACAAAACATTGTGTTATATGACATAAGAGGCTAATCAGTTAAGTGTGTCGAGCGCAGTCGAGATGATCGATGAATCCAAAAGGAATCCTCGAACCCTAAGCTTTCAAGTGGGTAACTTCTATACTTTACTATGTGTTGATAATTAAATTAAATAGTTATGTATGAAAATCTACGGCTGAAGCTCCGTAGCTATAACCGGTAGTTGCTTCACTATTGGGCGACAACCATAAGGATGAAAATGCCTGGTCTATGAAAGCAAGGTTTAGTGGGCGAGCGACTCCCATATTCCTTTATGTTATGTATGGTCCAGGGTGAGCGTGCTCGAATGACATGTTATATATGTTAATTAATTTAATTGCTTCAGTATATATTAGAGAATATAGTTATCCCATTGGGATCCTTCTCCGAAAGTGTCTCATGATGTTTTTTTTTATATTTTTAGGATCGGCAGATGATGACGTGGACATGTAGCAGGTTGGGCTGACTTCTCACTGTATCTATAAAATTGTACTAGAATAATGTTTCCTTTTAAGAACAATAAATTGTCAAATATGTATAGTATGATAAACTATGGGCTTAGACTTGTATCCTATCTTGTATATTTGTTTGTCGTGTAATTTCAGATAGGCTTTTGGTATGAACATTTTACCTAGAAATGTGGGTAAGACACGATCTAGTTTTGGATATATATAAATATGTATATGTGTTACAATTTTTAAAAATAAAACAAATTATGTATAGCTATTGTGTCTTTATTTTAAGTCTTCCGTTATATGTTAAAAAGTAATTATAATTCCTTTAATTTCTAAATAAGTAAAGGGTGACGACCTATTTCCAATTAAAAAAGGAACGAGACGTTACAAAAACTGTAGAGAATGCTTGAGAGAATATAACTTGAATGCTTGATCTCTTTCGCGTAGATGTTTCAGTAGTTAGCTTTAAGGTTGCTTGTCCTCTATTTATACTTGTAGAAAGATATCCGTTGAAGGAGATATCTCTCATTTGAATTTTAGTGTACTTGATCAAAGGTATGACTCGCATTTAATGCGACTTAACTTTCCCTTTCAGAGCATTTAATGCGGTGGTTGCGGCTCGCAGCTTTCTGCAGCGCATCAGTCCACGTGTCATCTTGGCATTGGCTTCGTGTCTGCAACTTTAATCTTCTCTGGAACGGCTCTAATTTCTCTTGCTTGGTTTTTCATTCCTCGTACTGCATTTATCCTTTCTTGGAATGCAGGATACTTATTCTGTTTGTCTTACGCGCTGTTGGCTGATTATCCAGTAAGCTATGTATAGTATCCTAGATCTGCTTGCAGCTGATCGTTCTTTATAGTGCTGCTGTAACTTGTCCTTCTTGCAGTAACTTCATACAGTACTGCTGTATCTTTTCTTGCAGTACTCTTGTAGTCTTTTCTTGCAGCGTTGCTGCATGCCGTTCTTTCTTACTGCATAGCTGTATCTGCTTTCTTGCAGTATCGCTGTATCTGTTTTCTTACAGTATGCTGTATTTGCTGTCTTGCAGCAGCTTTCTTCCGAATTTCTCGATGCAGCATTGTACATATATATACCTCCATCTTTCAGCACCTATAATTGGACTCAATCGTAGTCTATGTTTTCACTTAAACATTGTGAAAAATGGGGTACTCAAACTTCCTATTACATATTTGGTTTGTCTCATCAAAATCTAAAAATTGAAATCCTAACAATTTCCTCCTTTTTGATAATAACAAAACCTTTACATTATTTCGTTCATGAAAGAAGTTTTACTTTGCACTATATCATTTTTCATCAGGATCACATACTTGATATGCTTTGAGAAAGAAAATCTAATCCTGGACTCATCAGAGATGTATCTTGTCTAATCCTTTATCACATATCTTTAGGATAAGCAATTAGCATGCAAAGGTTCATAAGATACGAACTTGATCAAATGCAGAAAAATAAAATTTCTTCATTAAGGAAAAGAAATTTTACACAGCATACAAAGAGATAAATATACAGACATGTATAATATCATACATTGATTACTGCTGAAACAGGGACCTTCTTGTAGACGATTCATCTAGTCTTATTTCAGCAGTCCTTCTTTCTTGTTCCATCCTCTCACTCGATCCTTTCCACCAGTCTTGAATGGACTCTTGATAGGATTCTTCCAATTTCTTCTTAATCTTCGGAATCTGAATCCATCTCAGCCAAAAGTCCTCACAGTAAGGCACGATCCTGTCTTGCTTCACCAGGGTTATATACTTATTCTGAATCTTGAGCTCTCCATCCCTGGCAAGTTGCTCATATCTCCTCAGTGCAGATTGACAAGTTTGAAATCTCTTGAAGTAGCCATTCCTATAGAGGTATCTGAGGTATTCTGATATTTTGAACAAAGTGATCGTCTCAAATGATGGATTCCTATCAGTGTGGGCAGTATGACTGCCTTAAAGATATTCAAGCTCCAGGCCATGTTCTCTCCTTCGGGCCTCTGATCCATTAGCACCGATACTTCAGCAGATATGTTATCTGTGTTGAGACGTGGTATGTCCTGAGGGGGGTATTGGAAGAGAGCCCTGTCAACATCCTTCATTGTTTTTGGTCTCCTCTCTTTAATAACTCCAAGCCTCTGCATTTAGGCATTTTCTTCTTGTTCTGCTCTGGCTATCTCAGTCCTTTGAGCAGCCATTTTCTCATTATAATGTCTTTCAGCTTCAGCTCTGCTTACCCTCTTCCTCGAGCCGTGCTGCTGGTCCTTTCTCCATCTCTTTGTATGATGAGAAGAGGGAGGTGCTGCATCCTTTCTCGCAGCGGCACTATAAGTAGTGCCTACAGCTGATCTACTTGCAGCAACTGTACCACCAGCTCCTCATTCATCATATTTTCTCCATCTTTTTGGACAAAGAGCGTCACCAACGGCAGATGATCCTCTCTTCCTCCTCCTGCTAAGAGGCTAATCATCATCATCATCATATTCTTCTTCTTTCTCCCCTGAGCTTCGGTATCTATCTTGCAATCCTTCCCCCTTTTGGGCATCATAAAAAACTGGGGTTGGAGCAGGGGCATCTTGCACCACAGTAGATCGTGGTCTTCTGACAGGGGCAGGGGCTTGTCTGGATCCTTGAGCATGCTGAGGGAATGCATTAATCACCATATCCCTCAGTTCTCCTACGATCATCTCCAGGTTTCCCAATCGATCATCGACACATTTAATTTTTCTGTATTGATCTATCAAATGGTCCAGAAGTGTCTCCAACAGAATAGAGTGAGATTGAAGCATTTCTCCAGCAAAATCAACCTAGTTCTTACAGATCTTGATTTCAGCACGATTGAGTGCAATTTCTCTCTTGAGCTCTCCCTCAATTCCGATCCTATCTCGGTACAGCCTGTTTGCATTTTCATTCAGACAATGTTTGATCATATCAGATAGTGCTTCAATGTCTTTCTTGAAGCCGGATATGGTTGCTGCATGGAATTGGGCGCTGACCCTCATACTGTTCTGCATGTTAAACTCATGATCTTGAAGAACATGCAGTAGGTGTCTAACAATAGTAATTACCATGTCGATTGATTCATCAGAGGTCGGGCCTGTTGTTATCTGTTGTCTGTGGACAGTAGCCGATGTAGCATATGGAATCAATGCTTGAGGTTGTTGTGCTGCATCCTACTCCTTGGCAACCGACTCTCATTCAGCATCCGTATCCTCATTCAAGCTCGACAATGGGCTTGAGAAACTCGAGGTGGGATCTTCATATGCTTATTCCTCACTGACGTCTTCAGTAATCTCCACTGCTGTATCTATGGTGGATCGTGGTAAACATGCAGCAGCAGCATCAACCTCCTCTCGAGGTGTCTCTAGCTGCTCGAAGATTATCTCTGCCTCTACTTCAGCATCCTCTAAGGGTGCTGTCTCAACAGCTGTCCCTTGAGAGGTCTTTTCACCCTCAAGGAGTGTTGTTAGAACAACAGCCTCGCCTGAGGTCTTTAGCACGGACCCCATCTCTTCGGCTGGTCCTACAACTTCGACAGCTTCTGCTGCAAGAATGAGTTCTTGCAGCTCTGGTTGGTTTCTTACAATTTCCACTGTATGCAGCATTGAAAGCTCGATGTCTGCAAGAATCTGGGCATCCATCCTTCTTGTTTCTTCAGCAGCTTCTAATAGGATATTTGCCTGCTGTACTGCTGTCTCTGCCAGTATCGTCGTTTTTTATGGTTTTGGAGCTTTTCACAGCCGCTCTTTCCACACTTCCGGATATCTGGTGCTAATTTGTCGCCCGTTTTCTTATTTCTTTTATAATAGAGTTGGCTATCTTTGTGGCATTGATTGTACATGTATATCTAGTCGACCCTCTTTTGATAAGGGGGAAAGATCATGGGTACTAAAAGCGTCGACAGGGAGTCCAACCTCTGCATCTTCCTCCGTGGTCGTGTCATCGGCAATCTCAACAATATCAGAAAGTATATCTCTGATAATGACGGTCGATTCCCCCTGAGTGTCTGCAGCAACATCTGCAACAATACGAATTGAGGAATCGCCGTAGTCCACTAGTTGAGGTTCTTCTTCTTCCAAAGGGTCAAGAGTGACAATTATGGAGAGGCCTTCATATGTAGGGGAGCTTGAGTTGTGACTTGAGCATCCTTCTCCCCACATTCTCCTAGGAGTGTACTGCATTCTCGTCTCCTTGACGCTTGCTTGCAGTGCTTGTTGTAGCATGACTTCCTCAGCCTGTTCCACTCCCAGGGTGTTGATTTGTTCTTGGGCAAATGCAACATCATCGCCCCTTCTTACAGCCTCTGCAGCTGGGCTAGGAAAACTTGGACATCCTCAATTGCTACTTTCATCGGCAGCTCTGCAGAGTGGGATTTTACAACAGTTTTACCCTTTCACTTGTCCAGTGCTCCCTAAGCAGCAGCGCTTCTAAATCTTTCTTACACCACTACTGTATACTCAGGTTGCAGGAGTACCAGAATGTCTTCTGAATTGGTCCACTCCAGTCAACAGAATTTTCCACTTCAACAGAATTTTCCCCTTAGCCAGTCTTATGCTCCTCTAGAGGCTGTATTGCTGCTCCATATTTCTAGCCGCTGGGAAGGTTGGATCCAGCATTAAGAGGACAGATCCCTGAGCTTGGACCTGTTCAATTGGATAATCCATTTGCACTTCATCTGCTGCAACTTCCATTATACTTGCAATAGAGAGTTGGGAATCAAGACGCAAGGTCTGCACATCAGATCTTACAGCAGCTACAACAGCCTTCTTCTTCCTGTGTGGGGAGACAGTTTTGCTCGTCTCCTTCCTTGCCAAGGGTAGGTCATCATTTGAGGACGAGGATTCAAGTTCAGGTTCTGTCCTCCTTGGGGTCCTCTTGATGATTGAATGAGGACTCTCAACATCCTCATCTTCCTTATTATCCTCGCTGCTTACTGCTTCATCTTGCAGTGTTAAGGTTGCAGCCTTTTTATCTTTGGTTTTCTTCCGTGCAACCTCAGCAGCAGTTGTTTTCTTTAGGGTCTTACCATTTTTCTTTTTTCCGAGATACTTTTCAATGGAGAAGAGGATGAGAGCTGCAAGCTGAAGACCTAGCTTACAGAGCAGAGAACAGATGGTGATCCCATAGGTTCTCTTTATTGTGCTCTTCTATGCCCCCTCCCAAATCCTCTTCAAGATGAACCTGGCCCAGTTCACTTTTTCTCCGGCCATAATGGCAGATATGATTCGAAATCAGAGATCGGTGTATTTGTCATAACTCTCAGTTCTGCCTTCAATGGAGTATGCACAAATGTCGTGAAGAAACTCAAACTCTGGCTTGAAGAGTTTCTTCGGGGTACATCTCTTGATCTCGGCCCCGACATCTCTTGCTCTGAAGAGATCCCACATCTTTTAAGCGCTCTCTTCCCCATGCATTGCCATTTGACTAGGGTTCAAGCTTTCAGAAGAGATGCTGAAGGCAGTGGCGATGTCACCGAAAGACACTGTCATCTCTTCTCCGTTTGCATCCATCCGTAACAGGATGCAGTCCCTTCTCTCCTCAGACCTCCTAACAAGAGAGTAGAATCACAGCATAGATGGTGGTTAGGAGCCCTAGAACACAGATCCTTCCCAAAGCATCGAATATGCTCTTGATGAGAGCATTGTCGTATAAACCAGAGTCGTAGACATGCTTTTGGTTTACAAGATGTCCTTCTAAAATGGTGGTTTGTCTTGCCATCATTAATGATGTTTTGTGAGAGAGATATGAGTTTCTAAGACTTAGGAAAGTTTACGAAGAAAATGAAACTTCTCTTTGAAGATATGGCAAATTTGAAAAAAGAAAGATTATGGGATTATAGAGAATATCAAAGGACGTGTAGTAAGATCCACGATTTAGATTAAATGAAGAGAATTGATCTTATGGTCCTTAGAGAAAGACGGAGGGATCAAATCGTAAATAATCATTACTGAGCGTGTGGGCTCTGATCGTGCCTCATCGTCTTCTGACACGCGCAGACTTACATTATATGCTGAAAGACATGCAATTTGCTGCCTAATTTAATATCTTTTTAAGGTTGCAGTATCCTGGGTACGAGGTTGCAGAGTATTAAATACTTTTTAAAATAAATGATGTAACCAAGTGCTGCTTACTCTCCCATTTTCTAACTATACTGTAAGAATAGTGATGCTTACTCTCCCATTTTCTGATTGTGCTGTAAGAATTAAGGATGCAGCGCTGTTTTAATCTCAGCGCTGTATAAAGACACAATTTACAGTACTATACTTACAGCTTCTCGAAGCATGCAGACATTCCTCCTAGGCTTCTGCACCTTCCTTTTTTACTTATAATTTCAGAATTCCCAGCTCGTTTCTTAGCATAGAAAACCTTGATTCACTCAACGGTTTAGTGAATATATATGCAAGCTGTAGATCCGTATGAACTTTCTCAAGCACGACATCTTTCTTCTCCATGTGATCTCTTATAAAGTGATGTCGTATATCGATGTGCTTTGTTCTTGAGTGAAATACAAGATTATGGATAATTGCAATTACACTTGTATTATCACAGAGAATTAAGGTCTCTTTTTACTCAATCCCATAATTTCTTAGTTGCTGCTGTATCCAGAAGATTTGAGCACAACAACTTCCTGCTGTAACATATTCTGCTTCTACTGTAGATGTTGCGATCGATGTTTGCTTCCTGCAGAACTATGAAACAAGTCTATTTCCCAAAAATTGACAAGTCCCACTAGTGTTTTTTCTATCAATCTTGCAGCCTGTATAATCTGAGTCGGAGTAGCCTTTGAGCTTGAATCCTCTTTCCTTGGGATACCATAGGCCTACTTCCTGAGTTTCTTTAAAATACTTGATAATCCTTTTGACAGCTGAAAGATGTAACTCATTTGGTACTGCTTGAAATCTTGCACAGACTCCAACTACAAGCATTATATCTGGCATGCATGCTGTAAAATACAGTAAGGATTCTATGAGCCATCTGTACTTTGTAATATCTACATTTTTTCCATCTTCATCTTTGTCAAGGCTTATGGGCGTAGACATATGGATAGATGTTGCTGAACAATTCTTCATGCCAAATTTCTTGATAAGCTCCTTTGTGTACTTAACTTGGCTGATGAAGGTTCTTGCAACCAGCTGCTTTACTTGCAGCCCTAGAAAGAAATTTAATTCTCCCATCATACTCATCTCGAATTTCGATTGCATCAGGTTGGAGAACTTCTCTCATAACTCTTTGTTGGTGGATCCGAAGATGATATCATCCACATATATCTGTACTAGGAGAATACTGTCTCCATCCTGTATCCTGAACAGAGTTTTGTCAATTGTTCATTTCTTGAAACCATTTTCCAGCAAATAGAGGGACAATATGTCATACCAAGCTCTTGGTGCTTGCTTGAGTCCATGCAGGGCCTTGTGTAATCTGAACACCTTCTCTTTTGCTTGATTTTCAAAACCTGGAGGTTGATCAACATAAACTTCCTTTGTAAGAAGACCATTAAAGAATGCACTCTTCATATCCATCTGATACACATTGAAATTCATGTGAGCTGCATATGCCAAAAAAATCCTTATAGCTTCCAGTCTTACTATTGGAACGAAAATCTTATCAAAATCAATTTCTTCTTCCTAGCAATATCCTTTAGCAACTAATCTTGCTTTGTTCCTCACAACAAGTCCAGATTCATCTAGCTTGTTCTTGAAGACCCATTTTGTTCCAATAACTCCTTGGTGAGTTGATCTTGCAACTGTCTGCCAAACTTGATTTCTTTCAAATTCATTTAGCTCTTCTTGCATAACTTGTACCCAGTTGCTATCTTATAGGGCTTCTTCAACATTCTTGGGCTCTGTTTGGGATATGAAGCATGCAAACATTGCTTCATGAGGAATGAACATTATTGTCCTTACTCCTATGGATGGATCTCCAATGATAAGATCCCTAGGATGATTCCTTAATTAGCCATGTTCTGTCAGGCTAAAAAATATGTACAAGTTTAGGTTGCTCCTCATGTTGCTGTAAGATTGGAGGTTTTGCAGCTGTAGGAATATCTGCTGCATCTAGAGGTGCAGCCTCTTCTTCTTTATCTTCTGCTGTATGCAGAACTCCTTCAACATAGGAAACATCATTCTCTTTTTTTTGGAGCTACTTTTTCAGTAGGTTCTTCTAGCCTCTTAGTGTTACAATGTGGTTCATCAAACACTATATGAATTGACTCTTCAACCACTAAGGTTCTTTTATTGAAGACTCTGAAGGCTCTACTTGCAGCTAGGGTTGTAAATGAATCGAATCGATTCGAATATCATGATATTCGATTCGTATTCGTTTAACTATTTGAATATTCGTATTCGTATTCATTTATTATTCGAATCACAAAAGCAAATCATATTCGATTCGAATAAAATATTTGAATATATTCAAGAATATTCGAATATTCGTATTCGAAAATTTTAAACTTAAAATTTCAAAAAAAATTCAAAAATATATTTATTTCCAAATTAATATACCTATATGGTACTTAATAAACAATAAAATTCATCAACTCTAGTATAATAATTTATTAACCAATTACAAATTAACGTTCAAGATTCCAATTGCAAATTAATTTAGGGAAGGAGATCGTTTACATATTCTAATTTTAGGGTTTTTTCTATCTTTGAATATTTCCAATAAATATACTAATATGCAACAATTATTTCAATTGCTCAGGATTCCATCTTAGTGGTTAGCATTTTTTTGGATATATATATATAAATTATATATAATTATAATTATTCGAATATATTTGTGAATACTCGAATCAAATATGGTCATATTCGTATTCATATTCGGATAATATTCGAATCTGAAAAAGTATTCTTAGATGCTCATTTTCGTTATTGAGGATATAACACCTGTATCCAAAGATATGCAGATATGAAACATTTGGTGTATATCCATTCCAAACTTATATGGAGTTTTGTCTAAGTTCTTGTTGATTAGACATTTGTTCTGTGTATAGCATACAGTGTTGGTTGCTTCATCCCAAAATCTCTTGGGTATCTCTGCATTTACTATCATGTCCTTGCTGCTTCCTTGAGGGTTCTGTTCTTTCTTTCAGCTACACCATTCTGTTGAGGCGTTCTTGCAGCAGAGTATTCATGACGAATACCATTATCAGAATTGAATTTCTCAATGAATTTATTTGTCAACTTAGTTCTTCTGTCTAATCTGATTTTCACAATACTTAGGCTCTTTTCATTTTGAATCTTCTTCATAAGGTTAGGTAGCTTGCTTTGAGTCTCTGATTTCTTAGCAAGGAATATGGTCCGGGTGTATCTGGAGTAGTCATCCACTACCACAAGTGAGTACTTCTTCTCACTTATGCTTATTGGTTTTACTGGTCCAAAAAGGTCCATATGTAGAAGATCTAGAATCCTGTGAGATGACTTCTGTAACTTATCTTTGAATGAGCTTTTCACCTGCTTTCTTTTCTGACAAGCTCCATATATATTCTCCTTCTTGTATGCCACATCTGGCAATCCTCTTACAAAACCTTTTCTTGCTAGCTTGTTAATTGTCTTGAAGTTCAAATGACTTAATCTCTTGTGTCAGAGCCAGCTCAGCTTTGGTCGACTTTTCACAATGAAGCATGTTGGTTGAATAGAAGAGTTCCAATCAGCAAGATATATGTTTCATCTTCTTGTTCCTGTAAGCTTGACTTCATTTGATGTGCTGTCCCTGATTAGGTGTAACACCCCCTCTTCTTAGGGTAGTTACTTTTACTAAATCAACATAACTTTCTAAACTTATAAAAATTCTCGTAAGATTTTTTTTTATTAAAGCAACGAAATTAAACTTTGTAAGAAACATGCTAGAGTTTTAAAACGGTTTAAAGCATTTGAAAAGGAATTAAATCGTTTAAAAAAAGTTCTCCTTAAGGAAATTAGAAATAAACTCTTCTTAGTATGAATACTAAAATAACATTTCTTTAACCAATTCTGAGGCCGTCACCACCAATCACGCTTCAGCGCTGCTACCCCTTGCATCACATCTTACCTTTACCTTTATCTGTAGTATGAAAAGCTTAGCAAGTACATCATCTAATCTCACAAAACCTTTTTCTTTATAACTTTTGAAAAAAAATGTAAGTCATCAGCTAATAAGATCTTATATATACTTATACTGGAAAATAATATACTGTGGGCCCGGACATGGTACCAATGCGCGCAACTCCGAAGAATCCGGGGTAGCTAGCCACCGAATCCAAACGGAGCAACTCAATACTCATAGGGCGGTCTCGGAGCCCTTAAACTCTTCTAGTGGGCGATCTCGGTGCCCGGTACCAGTCTCTAAAATATAAAATAAACTATATATATATTTTCTCAAAAAATATATATATTTCTCACTTTATATCACTTAACAACTCATCATTGTATATTCATAGAGAAGCAATGGATAAAACTCACAAAACACATAATTTAGCAAATCATATATTCAAGCATATTTACAGATAACAGAATGAACATTCACGTAAATTTTGCATCAATATCAAACAGATAAAACAAAACTACTCATACTGCAGGTGAGAGATGTACTTACCTGGAGTTCTCAAAACTTTCGTATCTCACAATCCTCACAAACCTCTAAGCTTTCTCAACCCAAATCTAAAAATAATTAATTGATAACTTAGAATCTATCCATATAATATGTTAAGGAAGATAATAATGTATCCTAGTATTTCTTTGTATATATCTTTATATTTTAGGTGGTTATTTGGTTTTCTTCTTTTGTCGATGTATCGACAGTTATTTATTTGGAATGCAGTCCTCAATTGAGACATTATCTCCTTCTCACATAATACACACTAAAACTATAATCTTTTAATATTGAGATTCCTAAATTAAATCATTAATCACAGAAAGATTTTTATCTTGTTAATTCACTATCAATTCCTTAATATTTCCACTTCTTAAAAAAAATTCTAATTTTAATTAGTATAACACCTGCGACAGAAATCAAATGGATATTTCTATAACTAATTAATTAATCCATTTAATTATAAAACCAACTTTATTATAAGTACTGACGTCAAATCCTTAATTAAACTAAGTAAATTAGACAACATATTTTCGTCCCGGCTGAACACTACAGAAAACAAATAAAAGGAATTAACCATGCAGAACATCTATCTTTATTATCATTGGGGTATTTAATCATTTATTTAATTAATACCATGCATTAACAGAAGGTGTTTGAATTCTGCAAATCAATAACTAATGAATAAATAATAATTAAACATGTATGACTACTATCTTAAGACTGATACTGCTACCTATTATTATTATTATTATAATTTTGATACATGTAGTTTAATTGTAAGCAGTATGATTACTCATAAATAATATATTATATATTAAATATCGTCGATGAGAATAATTACAAACAAACTTAACTAAATCAATAGAAAACTCTAACTCTTCGAACCTTTTCTAAATCATACATGGATTGGTCAATTTAGATGATTTTCTATTATTCATGTGATCAGAAACACTATAGAATGATTTTTCCACTCAATGATGACAATTCAATTGATTTTTTTTTTCTCAATCCATTTCACAAATCGTACATTACGTGAAATAACTAAACTAAACAATTATTCCATACTAGAAATTATGGATGTAAAAAGAATCCAAGCTATATATATAATGGATACCTTGACAGGATGTATACTCTGGTTATTCATCGATGGACGCTTTCGTTTTCTCTTTCGTTTTCTCTTTCTTTTGCTTTCTCCAAATTTTATATTTCTGGTTCTTTGATTCACGTATTTATTTCCAATTTTTAACGCCTACTTTTACATCTAGGATTTTAAATTCCCATTTCTTTTAGGACTTTTAACAAAATAGAGAATCCTAAAATATCTCAACTAATTTACTTATATATCTACTTCCATATCTCCATGTTATCACTTTAAAAATTCTAGAAATTTATTACTAACCCACTAAATCTTACACCAATTGATTTATGCATATAGTAACTACTATGATTGATATCTAGTTAAATATAATTACAAATAATTATGAACCGTAAAACTTGTCGATATTAAATATTTATATATCAATGTTTAACTTATCTAGACTTGTCGATATTATCGACATCAATTGAAATCTCAATCACATCAGACGTAATATTTCAAATAACACCTAATTAATTTCTCTATAAGATACTATTAAATCATGATAATTAATAAAAATTTATTATTCATAAGAATAGATATAATTAGAAATTTGGGGTGTTACATTAGGCACTTGTTGAGGTTGAACTCCACAATGTATCATTTGTCACAAATTTGACCGATGCTCAGAAGATTGTATCTAAGGCCTTTCACATGGGATACATCTTTGATCTTTATATTTCCTTTGATTAAGCTTCCACTTCCTTTTGTGCTTCCTTTGGAATCATCTCCAAAGATGACCTTTGGTCCTTTGCATTCTTGGAAGTCTTGCAGAGCTTCTTTACTGCTTGTCATGTGCCTTGAGCAGCCACTGTCTATGTATCATACATCACTACTGCAACCTGACACTGAAACCTGCAACAAAATCAAGCAGATTGAGGTACCCATTTCTGTAAGGATCCTTTTGGGTTAGTTCCTTTAGGAACCCATACTTTCTTAACAGTCAATGTTTTGCTGTAAGATTTGTTGTGTCCTATTCTGTATGCAGTTTTGTTTTTAGACTGCCAGTAAACTGTGTGTACAGAAACTAAATATGTGTTACCAACACTCTTGTAATGTGGTCTTCCACCATACTTCCTTGAAGTATATCCTCCTTTAGGTTTAGACATACAAGTCTTAGTATAGGTAGGGAAATTTCTTCTGTGCTGCAACTTTATGGGTTGCTACATCTTTTTGCTACTTATAGCAGATGGCTTCTACTGCAGCCAGCTCTTGGATGCAGGCTTACTTCCTGTAGCTGAGCATTACCGTTTTTTCCCCTTATCCATCAATGCAGGTTTGTTCAAGATCTTTTATGAGTTACATGGTAACTCGTTCTCCATTGAAGTTTCAGCTTGAACAAAGTTTACAACTTTAGATGAACTTGCTGTATCCTGAGAGTGCTGTAACTTATGCACGATTTTGTCAAATGGACTTCTGCTTTAACTTATGCACTCCTTTGCATCCTTAACTGATTTGCTAAATGTTTTGATTGTGGACTGCAAGCTCTCCTTCTCAGCTTCTAGCTTAGTGACTAGCAGACTTAGCTTTGAGACCTCCTTTTATAGCTTACTGCACCTTGAGTTATCAGACTCATATACAGCTAGCATTTTAGCAATATCAATATTCTTACCTCTGAGGATCTCATTGTCGATTCTTAGATTTTCATTCTCAACCTTTAGCTCCTCATGGGTTGAGTTAATCTGATCGAAGTTACTCATGATCTTTTTTAAAGAGTGAATCATGTTCAGCTCCTCTTTTTCAGGTATGGACAGCGGTTGGTAGGTTATTTCATCTTCTTCGATGTCCTCGCAATCTATTGCCATTAAATATATCAACGCTTCTTCATCAGAGGATGAGGTGGTAGGTTATCTCATCTTCTTCGATGTTCTCGCAATCTTTTGCCATTAAATATATCAGCGCTTCTTCATCAGAGGATGAGGTTTCAGTGTTGCTGTCAGAGGATTCTGCAGCTTTCAGCATCTCCTTTGAGACTGTTGTATCATTGGCTTTCTTCATCTCTCCAATGAGAGCTCGAAGCTTGTGCCTATCCTATCGTCTCTTCTCTTTTCTCTCATCTGCTCTCTCTCTCCTTCAGGGTACTTGTACACCGTTGGATGTGGACAGCTTCATGCGTAGTGTTCAGGTGTCCTGCAATTATAGCACAACTCAACATTGTTTGTATTTGACTGTGGAGAGGAGGATACCTGAGGAGGTGAATGACTTCTTCTGAAGTCATTCCTCTTGTTAAGGTTGTTGTTGTTGCTGCTGTTGTTGTTTTTCATGAATCTTCAAAATTTCTTTAGAAGCTCTTGTTGAGGTTGTTGTTGTTGCTGATGTTGATGTTTTTCATAAATCTTCTAAATTTCTTTAGAAGTAGAGCTATATCCTCTTCAGCGTCCTCTGCTGCAACCTCAGACTGCTTATTGCAACTGGTGGTTGCTATATCTTTGGAACCTCTAGCAGTTAGCGCTGTAACTTTGGAGCTCGATTCTTCAGACTCCTTTCTTCATTTATTGATGTCATATTTGAATGCTTTGAGATCGGAGAATAGATCAAATGTACTATAGATTTCAAATCCATGGACACTCTCATGGTAGTGGTTTTGCTATCCTATTGATATGAATCTTAAATCTCTTCATTCTTCATCTCGAAGAGCTCAAATAGTTGGGTGGCGTTGGAGATCTTGTTATTCCTCTATGTCTATCTTCGTTATTCTTCTATGTCTATCTTCATTGTAAAATAATTTTTGGTTCAAATTAAAACTAAACTCATTTTATCTTTATTTTATAAAATAATAATATATAATTTTTATATTATTATGTAATACAATTTTTTGTATTTTTCAATTAAATAAATGTATATTTTTTTTTATTGTTGTAAACTAATTTATGGTTCAAATTAAAACCAAACTCATTTTATCTTTATTTTCTAAAATAATAATATTTTTTGTTATATATACATATATATTGTTATACATATATATTTTTATAAAATAATTTTTATTCAATTAGTTAATTTAAGTTTTTTTTGATAATAATATTTTTTCTTAAATTAAATAAAGAGATGGCGGCAATAGAGAGGAATTTTTTATATATTCTTAATTAATTGATATGATATATATATATATATATATCTCTTTTTTATGTTTTTTGTATTAATTTTAAAACACAATAATTGTATCTTTATTTTTTTTTTTAGAAAAACATTCATAATTTATGAATTATAAAACACAATTTTCGAATTATGTTTTAAAATAATATATCAATTTTGTATTATTATATAAAAGGGTGAGAGTAATATTTTAAGTGTAGTTTCTTAATTAATTCAAAATAGTTTTTTATAAAAATACATCTCACTTTTTTAAAATTATGAGTTTGTTCATATAAGATAATATTAATGCAAATAATATAATATAAGATAACATTATAAATTAATTAAATTTGTCAAATTTAAGTTGATTAAAAAATAATTATTTTATAATTAACACATGCAACACAAAAAAAGGTTGTATAATGGGTTGTCTATTGGCAAAAAAGTACTAAGAAAAGACAACACATAAAAGCGTTGCATAAAAGGGTTGTCTTTATGAGAAAAAAATTCATTATATGACAACCCTTTGAAAAAGCGTTGCACAAAAGCGTTGTCTTTTTAAAAAACGTTATTTAACAACCCTACAAAAAAAGTGTTGTCGTTTCCATTTTTAGCGTTGTCGTATAGCAAATTTTTTGAGAAAAGACAATGCTTTTCGGAAAAAAGGTTGTAAATTCCCAAAAGACAACACAAATTCATAAAAAGGGTTGTCTTTTGGGGGTTGTTGTATGCTAAATTTCTTGTAGTGCCATGATATGTTGTAAGAATGAGATTTTTAGGATGTAGAGAAAACAGGGAGACTAAGGTAGATCTGGGTAGGTGACCAGATAAGATGGCTTTTAACCCAACTACTTTGATACCACTTGTTGGTCCCAAGTGGTATCCGAAGTTTAGAGAAGGGGTGAATAAACCTTGGTTAGGGGTGGAGATCAGACGGATCGAATCGGAAATAGGGTGTTTTGAAAAAATTCCAAAAAATTTCGGAAATGTAAAACCAATTCCAATTTCCATCCAAAAATTTTTGGAAATGTGAAATCCAATTCGATTTCGGAAATTTCAGAATTTTTGGAAATTTCGGAATTCCGAAATTTCGGAATTTTCAGAAATTTTCTTCGAAATTTTCAAAAATTAAAAAATTCAGAAATTTTCGGAAATTTTTTGAAAATTTTGGGAATTTTTTTGGAATTTTCAAAAATTTAAAAATTCAAAAATTTTCGCAATTAATTAGTTGGTCTATTAGCTATATAGCATTTTCTAATATCCTAAGAAATAATACGACCTCGAATCTGATATTCCAAGCATTTAGCATCAATATAATATCTACCAAAGACATGAGAGATTAATTATTATGCTCATGTACAATATTCATATAAAACACATGATAGACAATACACAAAAATGCAGTCTTGTTAGTAGTAAAAGTTAACAAATCATATTAAGAATCATTGACAGTAGATAAATACATATTCATATAAATTTTTATAGTTTTTGAGTCATATTTTATATTTAATATATACTATAGTATACTATAGTATAAAATAAAACTATAAAATTTATATGAATAGTATATATTAATAGATAAAATAAAACTATAAAACTATATTATAAACTATATTATCATTTTGTAAGTAATTATACTTATTAATTCATATTTATTAAGTTATTTTTTCTTTTAGGAAGCTCAAATCAAATGAATATTTGAATCTATATTATGATTTATGATAATGCTTTGTTCGAAATTCTTCGATATTTAAAATACTTGTTTTATAATTTGTATAATTTTCTTTGTCATTATTCCTATTATATAACATGTTATCATTTTTAATGAAATTTATAATATATTTACCTTTGAAATTAGATATTCAATTTTTATTTTATATAATATATAGTATATAGTATATGGTATATAGTATAAAGTATTCTTTTATAGTATATAGTATAAAGTATATAGTATGTAGTATATAGTATGCAGTATATAATATAGTATAATTCTAAAACTACAGTATAAACTATAGTATATAGTATAAAATAAAATTATAGTATAAACTGTACTATATACATATAGTATATATTATATATAGCATAAAGTATATAATATAATATAATTAAAAAACTACAGTATAAACTATAATATATCGTATATATTATAAAATAATATTAAAAAACTCTAGTATAAACTATAGACTATAGTATATAATATATTTATATACTATCATATAGTATAAAGTATATAAAATATATTATATAGTATATAGTATTATAAAGTATATTATAATATGTATATTTATAGTTACACATAGTATAAAGTATATAAAATATATTATATAGAACATAGTATTATAAAGTATACTATAATATGTATATTTATATTTACATTTAGTAAATGTATATAAAATATATTATATTATATATAGTATATTATTGTACATAGTATTCTTCTATAGAAAATAGTATATAGTATAAAATGTTTGAATTATTTTCAACAATTACTATTGGTTTGATGGTAAGTTTCAATCTCCACCCCTGACCTTGGTCGATTTTGCAAATCTTTTATAAACTTATTATATATATAAGATAAAACACAAATATGAAAAGCAATAAAACACTTATGGTTTATAGTGGTTCCAAGGTGGTGTAATCCTTCTACGTCCACTTTACTGCTACCTCGAGTAGGAACTTTGTTAAGCAAGATTGGTTTACAGGACACTCCGTACAATCTATCAACTTACAAAGCTAAACACCTACTAGAGCCCAGCGTACACACAACTGCAAGCTCTAAAGGCAACCCACACATGGTTTTACACTCCCACACAGGAAATTTCCTATCACCTAGACAACTTATACAAACAGCAAGGATTCTCCTATCAACTATTCGACACCTAAAACAACCTAAGCACACAACAATAATGTTAAAAGTATATAAAATTGTTCATCAACTGGTGCGGTGAAGTGAACTTCTAAATCCTTCAAAGGATTTTTCAGCTTGAACTTGGTTCACTTCACTGAGGTCGAGTGACTGAAACTATAGAGAATGCTTGAGAGAATCAGTAGTTAACTTCAGGGTTGTTCGTCCTCTATTATACTTGTATAAAGATATCCGTTGAAGGAGATATCTCTCATTTGAATTTTAGTGTACTTGATCAAAGATATGACTTGCATTTAATGCGGTGGTTACAGCTCCTAGCTTTCTGCAGCGCGTTAGTCCACGTGTCATCTTGGCATTCGCTCCGAGTCTGCAAGTTTGATCTTCTCTAAAACGGCTCTAATTATTCTTGCTTCGTTCTTCGTTCCTCGTATTACATTTATCTTTCCTTAGAATGCAGGATACTTATTTTGTTTGTCTTATGCGCTGTTGGTTGATTATCTAGTAAGCTTTGCGCAGTATCCTAGGTCTGCTTGCAGTTGATCATTCTTTTCAGTGCTGATGTAACTTGTGGGTACTCAAACTTCTTATTACATATTTGGTTTGTCTCATCAAAATCTAAACATTGAAATCCCAACAAAATTATTTGCATTTTCGTGTATATTATAATATTGGATTATAAATACACGAAAATCTAAAATGGGATAAGAACACGATTATTGCATATTAGATTATAATATTTTCGTGCATTAATGTTGAACTGAACATTCATTGCAAGAAAAACGCACAACGACAACGGTTATTAACCGTTGTCGTAGCCAGATTTCAATCGTTGTGGAAGATGGCGTTGTCGTAGACATCTACGACAACGGTTATTAACTGTTGTCGTAGCCAGATTTCAACCGTTGTGGAAGATGGCGTTGTCGTAGACCCCATCTTCCACAACGGTTATTAACCGTTGTCGTAGATGTCTACGACAATGGTTAATAACCGTTATCTACGACAATGGTTAATAAACGTTCTAAATGACCAAATTAACCGTTGTCGAAGAGTTCGTTTTCCACAACGGTTATTAACCCACACCACCTGCCACGTCATCGCCAAGTCAATGCCACATCACCTGCCACGTCATCATAGTTGTTCACATCATCATTGTCGTCCACGTTACCTGCCACGTCAGCGCGAATAAATTTGTGTTGCCTGAGATTCGAACCCGCGACCTCTTGTTGGAGGTGAAACCACTTGGCCACCAACATTTATGTGTTTATATTCCACACGCATTTCTTTTATTAACTAATTTCAAAAATTCTCAATTTTACAACGGTTATTAACCGTTGTCGTAGACATCTAAGACAACGGTACAAAAAAACCGTTGTAAAAAACCGTTGTCGTTGTGCATTTTTTTCGCACAACGACAACGGTTTTTTGAAAAACCGTTGTAAAAGATGTCTACGACAACAGTTTTTCGAAAAACCGTTGTAAAATTAGTGTTGTTGTTTATCATTTTTCTTGTAGTGATTATAATATAATTATTGCTATTAATAGATACAAGAAAATCACCTTAAGTTTCAGTTTAGGGGCTATACGAAATTCGAACATAGGACTACATGAAATTCAGATATGGCTCGATAGAGAATTTGATAAGCCAATGATTTTTTTTTTCGTGTATCAGAATACGGTTAACCAACATGTTAACTAATCGATTACGATAAATTGGATCGAATTTTACTGTTTTTTCTTCTGCAGTACCTCGACGTGACATGAGTGTGAGCATCTTGAACTAGCTATCTCTTCGAGGGTATTGTTAAAAGATCATCAATTCCTAATGAAATGGATGTAGCAGTAGCTTGTTGAAAACCCAAAGCCTTTACTTGATCCAGAATGTGTGATGTATATGCCATTTCGAAGTGATCTATTAATCTACTAATAAGTCATTTCATGTTTGTTCCGTCTATCACTTTATTGTGAAATACCAGATTGGCCCGTTCTGCCATAAGTACCTCCATATTCTACTGAGTACGATTCGACAATGGATTTGAGTCAGTGATTGGAAAATAAAGGGTTATACGAAATTCATACATAAGGCTACACCAAATTCATATATAAGACTACACGAAAATCAATTGCAAAAATGTAACTTTTGATATTGACAATATATTTAATTGTATTGAGTGGATGTGACAGGGATTTACATTAGAGATGTTAAACCGGGCCATTAGCCCACGGGTTAAACGGGCCAGCCCGTCGATTAACCAGGTTGGCCCGATTAGCCCGGTTAATAAAATAAACAAAACTCCAATCCGTTAGATTGGAACCCGCGACCTAAGGTTTACCAATGTCCTCCGCTCTACCAAATCAACTAAGGTAAGTTTTATTTAATTATGTCTATAATATTATTTAAATAAAATGCACTTGATATTAGAAAGGAAGAATAATGATGTTAACTTCTTCAAGTATAGTTTCAAATCAGTTATTCTGATTAAATGCATCTTGAACTTTATTAATTAAAATCTATTAATTGATAATAAATATTGATACGTATGTATTGATGAAACTAAATCAATAGTATTGTTTTATTATTTTGTATTTTATTTATTTTAAAAATATAATTTTATGATCTATATTTTAAATTTTATATTGATTTTTTTACGTAACCCGGCTAGTGGTCCGTTTAACCCAAAGCCCGCTAGGGTTAGGGTTAGGTCCTCATTATGAGAGACTCGTTAAGAGTGAACCGAATAAGGCCCTAGCCCGTTTAGCCCGTGGCCCTATAGGGCTGACCATATAGGGCTAGGGCCAACCCGTTTAACATCTCTAGTTTACATCAAGAGAGTGGGGGTGGTTATTCAAAAAAAGTGGGTAGTTTGAGATATATAACAAAAACTCACCTCAAGTATACGTGATTTTGTACTTTACTATATCATTTATAAATGTTTTCATTTTACTATATTAAGTACACGAATTTTGCAAAAAATAATAAATTCGACTGCCACTTCATTTTTGGCAAATGGTTGAGAAACACGTGTTCTCCTTCTGGCGAGAAAAAATGACGTGGCAGCCAGATTTATTGTTCTTTACAAAATTTATGTACTTAATATAATAAATTAAAAACATTTATAAATGATATAGTAAAATATAAAATCACGTATATTTGAAATAAGTTTTTGTTTTTTACCCTTTTATTTAATATTAGGTAGAATGGACACTATTTAAATAGTTTTGGTCATTATTAATACACACTATCTTAAAGTGGGTAATTTGGGTTGCTGTCCTTTTTTTTTTTTTATCACAAATCAAGAAAATGCATAGATAAAATTAAATACTAATTAACGTAGACTTAGATGCAATTATAAAGGCTTCCTTGACAGATCTTAGATCCCTCGAAATAGAAATGAGTTTGGCAATTGTATATCTACTCCGACAAAAGAAAATATGCGAAAACAAAACATTTTTAGTCATGTTGTTGTTGGGTTTAATATATTATGTCCCTATAGGCACAGCGATATTTATAAAACAATAAAAGTACATAAATCATGTATTTATTATAATAAATCTTAGATTTGGGTTCTTAATGCGATCAAAACAGACCCCGTAGAGAAAACTGCATGCATATATAAAGACAAATTCTCCTGTGCATCTAGTGTATTGATTTAAGATCCGTGCAATTCGAGTCAATCCGATCCGAATCCCTTTTTTTTTTTTTTATGTCTTAACCTTTATCTACAAATTTGGTGACTTTTATGTACAAATGTTGTGACCTTTATGTATAAATGTTGTGACTTTTATGCATTGTAACTTAGAAAAATAAGGAAAATTTTCAGCAAAATTTGTATATAAATACCTTTATGTGATATTCATGTGACCTTTATGTACAAATATTCATACCTTTATATATGAATATTTGTACATAAAGGTCACATGAATATACATAAGAGTCATATGAATATAATATAAAAGAATTTATGTACAAATTTTACTAAAATTCTACATTTTTTCTAAGTTATTTAGCATAAAGGTTGTAGAATTTATACATAAAAGTCACATAATTTGTATATAAAGGTCACAAACTTTGTACCTAAAGGTTTTGGCATGAAGTAAAAACCAAAAATTCGTGGATCCGAGTCGACCCATGTCAACCCGAATTGTATGTACACCAAGGACACATGAGACACACTCATATATAAAACCATCTCAAGTATTGTGAATCTATTTATATCAACCAACTCAAAAACTTATACGAGATTATCTCACAAATAGTTATTGTGAGGTATATTTTTATTCTTCCACAAACAAAATTCATTTTCACAAATTTATATGTTGATTATGAAGTGTAGTTTGAGAATTTTCTGTCTCACATAACTAGATTCGTGAAATGATCTCACATAAAATTCAACCAATCAAAGTAATCCTTAAATCAACTTGTGATAGAAGAATTAAACTTGACAGACAACTAGGGATGGTAATTTTGCCCACCCATGGATACCTGATTTGACCCGAGGTATTTGGGGCGGGACGGGCGGGTCTGGGTCCTCCTCATGCCCCGTCCTTGCCCCGCTATATTATATATATATATATATACAAATAATATGCTATAAATATATATATATATATTTTATATATGTGTATATATTTAAGATAAATATATTTAGAAAAATAAATTTAAGTTAATTATAATTTAATTATAATTATTTTAATTTTATCTTATTTGAGAAGTGCTCCTTATGATTAAAAATGTGATTATACGAATAAATTAAAATTATTTCATAATGAATCTTATAAGATAAAATTAAAATCATTATAATTAACTTATTTTTATAATTTTAAATATATGTATCAATATATGAAATTTTTGAAATACATTTAATTTTTCATAATTTTATCATTTAAAAAAAAATTGACAGGGTGGGGTGGGACGGGGCACGGAGCAATCATTCTTGCCCCGTCGCGGGGCGGGTAGGGCATGGGTCTTCTGGGCGAGGTACGGAGCAAGTTTGGGTATTCGACTACCCGGCCCGCCCCGAACCCATTGTCATCCCTACGGACAATTATTTTCTTGAGCTCTTCCATAACAATTTTTCGAGTAATGCTTTAAAAAAAATTGTAATGCATTAAAAAAAATAGCATTAAAATTTTGTTTAATGGTATAAAATATGACATTACTCACCTGAAGAAATGATGAATTAATAAGTGTGAGGCAAAATGAATGAAGAATTCAGTGTAATGCTAAATATTATTCATAATAAGTACAATAATTTTCAGTAATAATGCTTCTTCGTGTAAAGCATTACCAAGTGAAATGAAGTGATTAAAAGAATTTCTTGTAAAGCTTAAAAAAACAAATTCTTGTAAGGCTTAAAAAAAAAAACTATTGTTTAATTGATTGGAAAGATTTTGTAATTCCTTAAAAAAAAAAAAAGGAATTCGTGTAATGCTCTAGTAAAAAAAAATTGTCTAACGCATAAAAAAAAATCGTGTACAGTGTAATTTTTTAAACCTTTTTTCCTGTATCCAAAATCGTGTAATGTATTATTTTATTTTGTCTATCTAAAGTATATTTTATGTAACATCTGAATATAAAAGTGACTATTTTACATTTTCAGAATGACAATTTTATTAACTTTTTTCTGATTTGGGGTTTAAAAGTAACAAACTATCAGTTTTGGTAAAAAAAAAAATATATATATCTTATATAAAAGGTATTGTATTAGAAACATCACCGAACTCTTTATAATTATGAGAAAAACAAAATTAATAATAATTTATTTTTTGAGGAAAAAGAGTAGTAAATAATAATGAAACGAGAATATTTGACTAACCTGCCATATGATCTATCTTTTCTTCTCGTTAACAGTGGCCACATCATAAAGTAGATTTTACACCAACCGCCATAGAGAACTGTTAGGTAGTATCTTCACAGTTAAGTTGTTACTTTAGATTAATCTTTAGTTTGCAGGAAATCTATAAATACAACTAATACCTCATTGGTTGTGTCCTTGTCTTATTTCTTTCCCACCTTATTCTTTGTCAACTTTTGAAAAGCAAGTGTTAACTTTTGAAAAGCAAAGGAGACATAAACACATGGGAGGAAAAGAGTTCATCTATCATGACCAAAACAAAATAAAAAAAAAGATTAGGATGTGCATTGGTAATCAAAACTCCAGCCCCTATAAATAGATCCTCCTGTCGATCAAGAAGAACATCAAGCACCAAAAATGGCAGAATCTACAGTGAGCTTGAAGCTGTTGATCGACACCCATGACAAAAGGGTTCTCTTCGCTGAGGCCGGCAAAGATTGTGTGGATTTTCTTATTCACGTACTCTCTCTACCCATCGCCACCGTCATCAGTCTGCTGCGAGCTCAAGGAATGGTAGGCTCTTTGGCCAATCTCTACGAAAGCATTGAGAATCTCAATGACAACTACTTCCAACCTGGTCAGAACAAGGACACCCTTCTCAAACCGGTGGCTCCGGTTTCCGGTTCATTGGTTCAGTTGCTTATATGGGACGCGCCTGAAAGGCAATTCTATAGATGCAACTATTGCAGTGGGCATGTTACCGATGATCCACGCGCTGATTGTCCAAATTGCCGCCGGAAAATGGATCAATCTCTAAGTTATGTGGCTCCTCCGGCGACGCAGCAGGGGTCGGAAGAAGGTGGTTTTGTTAAGGGGGTGGTGACGTACATGATCATGGATGACTTGGCAGTGAAGCCTATGTCTACAATCTCGAGCATTACTCTTTTCAATAAGTTTAGTATCAAGGATGTTGGTGCTTTGGAGGAGAAGGTGGTCACTTTGGGAATGAATGAGGTATCATTTTCTATTATTTATTATTGTTTTTAATATGAATTATTTTACTTAAACTTTTTAGTCTGTTGAATAACATTTACTGATATTATATGATTTGATTAATTTAGGCTGTGAAGTTGTTGAAGGCTTCATTTCAGAGCAAGAATGTTCTTACCGATGTTTTCCTTAAGGGGATGAAGTGATGAGCAAATGTTAGGTCTTTTTTGAATATTAACATCCAGTTTGGTAGTACGTTGTTTTGATCATGAATCCCTTTTGAATCATTTTTCTGTGTTATGCTATTACTGTCTGTGTTACTATCCAAATGAACATCAAAGAAGCAGAATCCAAGGTTTTTATCCAAGCAATGTATTAATTAATGTGAATATGATAATAATCAGTGGCGGGCGCAGAAAATCGACAAAGAGGTGGCACAAGTAAAAGTAATATACAAACATTTAAATTTACATGCAAAATGTAACTTACAAGTAATTTCGAAAATTCTTTTATACATTCCTTTTGAACCAAAAAAATGAATGAAAAGATCTAGTTCACAATTGACCCCTACGGTTCGTCATATTTTGAAACTTATGAATAATAGCTTCATTAGTGACATGATCAAATATATCTTTTTTAAGATAAATCATTAAATTATCATTCATCCATTCATTGCCCATCTAATTGCGAAGCCGTGTTTTCACAATGCTCATTACAGAGAATGCTCTTTCTACAGAAGCTGTTGTAACCGACAAAACCAAAAGCTAATGTTATTAGCTTGTAAACCAATGGATATACCTTATCTCTTCCACTTTCAACCACTCTTTGAGTTAGAACACCAATTCCATTTACATTTGAAGTATCAATATTCGATCTCATATCCAACACAAAATTTTCAAGTTGGTCTTCCATTCCCAAAAGAGCGACATCATCAGAATCACTTGGATACAATTTTGCTAACCGAAGTAATTTTTTTACGTCAAAAGTTTTAAAAGAGTGAGATGGATTCAAAGAAGCAACGCAAAGTAACAATTCCATATTTGCCTCATTGAATCGATCATTTAATTCAAGCAGTTTCATATATAGCACAGTATTAAATACCTTACACGAAACCAATGTAAGTTTGTCATTTCCTCGACTTTTCATTTTGATTTTTTTCCACTTTGTAACGCCCCGTTTCTTTTTAAGGTAAACTTTGACTAAGGCGTTACTTACGTATAAAATTCACTCTTTCAAGAAAATAAAGATAAATCAATTTCAGAAAATTGTTATGAAATATACATTTCGAAATTCATGAAATATAATATTTTAAAATTAAAACTTTCTTCGACCTGTGATCATCGGCTACCAGCATCCACCGCTCGCGCGCCACACTCTAAACCCTTTAAACTGAAAACATTTTAACATAAAATGGGTGAGCGTACAATGACACTCAGTGGGGAAACATGGGACAACATCAAATAACTTCTTGATGTTGGTTGGAAGTAATACGTTTATCATTTAACAAAACAACAGAACATAGATCACACTCAAACATATCATTTTCATTTACGGTTTTTAGCCATCATGAAAACGTGGGTTTTAACTGCCGTGAAAATATTTGCGAATCTTAACCGCCTTGTAAACATTTGTTTTTCATAAACATATAACACGTTGTGGACTCCCAAGTAGTCCCAATGAAACTGTGGATATGTTTCTGAAGAAGACCTATTAGGGCCCCAAACCGACCCGATTTGGGTTGTTACATCCCTTCGTGCTGGGATTCCGAAGAATATCCCCTTTGATGGATTTCCAACAAGAAATACCCTACTTGGCGTGAAGGCACATGCGCAATTAAATTGTCATATAATAGTTTGCACATAACACATAGTGCACATTGATCACGTTCACGTTGGCCACATAATTCACATAACACATAAGTACAGAAATCTTTTGACATATGTTGGCTTCTATTGAAACCCCTTTGATGCGAGAATTTTCCCGACTTTTCATCTCATGAAACCAGTCTCATTTGTGTCTCTTGAATTCAATAACTTTTAAAATCATATAATTTACTCGAATACTGTTCACATAGTGAAAACATTTCACTTTAAATCAACGCCACATAATGAAAGAATTCAAATCACATAGTCACATAGTCACGTAGTTTTCCGTAAAACTGTACAATTTAAAACATAAATAAGATTTTACCCCCACCTTGGAAACTCGACAGTATTGGTCAAAAGCTTTCGGTCTTATTTTCCCTTATTCTTGCATTTTGCTTATATTTCCTACAAAGTATGAAAGCGTAACTTATCCTCTGATTTAATTGCTTAAAACCAATAAAATCTATAAAAGAATAAACTCTTGAGAAGGTCGATAGACGGGGGTTCTAAATTTAGGATTTACTGAAAATTAGGGTTTGTGGATTATACTCCTAAAATTAGGGTTTTCTTGCTTAAAGGTTAATTGGTCATGTTTGAAATCGATTTGCGGTCAAACTTCTGTTTTATAATGTTATAGGACATAAAATACAACAACTATCAAATTATAGGGTCATAATATATTTTCTACAAGTTCTAGGGGTCATTCTGTCATTTTACCAAAGTCTAGGGATGATTCTGTAATTTCTACAAAGTTTAGGATCCATTCTGTAATTTCCAGGAAATTCTGGGGTCTATCTGTAATTTTAGAGAAGTTTTGGGGTCTTTTTGCATATTTTATAAAATTCTGGGACTAATTTGTAATTATCCATAAGTTCAGGGTTGGTTTGCTATTTACCCTAAATTCTAGGTTTTGCAATTAGGTCCCTAAACTAAATCAAATTCTTAGAATACCACCCCAGACCCAAAACCCCTCTTTACCGTCTCTCTCCGCCACCCCCTGCTTTCTCCGCCGCCACTGTCTGCTACTCAAGTTGCCGGCGACGCCACTTCACCACAGCACATACACAGATACATATATATATATATAGACACACACTCATACCTTCAAGCACATATATATATACACAACCACAATCGCATACATACACAAGCATCGTCGCCGCCGCTTACTGCTGCCCCTACCGCTCGCCATGGCTCAATCTAACGCCGTCACTCACGGCGGCGCCTCCACCACACACACACAGACATAGCCATATATATATACACCCACAGACATATCTACACAGATACATACATATATATATGCTGAAATTACATATACGTAGTGGAGACGCGACTGGGTCAAAATCCGAGTCTGTACTTGTGACCAGCTTGACGAGAACTATATCGTAACCATTTTACCTTGTCGAAAAAGCTTCGCCCGCAGTGAGAAGAGTGGCAGTGAAAGCGGCAGTAGATGGTGGCGATTTTGTTTGAGAGAGGAGGGGAGAGATGCAAATTTTTTTTTATTTTCCACTTTGATGCATTTACTTACCACATACTAAAAGGGTAAGCATACATGAGGTTTAGGTGTCAAAATCCTGGAATGGAAAGGAAATGCGATGTCAACCAAATAAATTTTCATGGAAAAGTTTACAAAATAAAATAAAAGGTAATTTCTTTAAGAATTCTAATAAAAATTTGGGTGCTACACACTTCCACCCACATGAACATCATCCATATCAAGCACTTCAATTTCATAATTTTTGCAAAAATTAGACACACAATCTACCAATTCATTCCATCCACCATCTCTCATTGATTGAAGTCTTGTCTTAGAAGCATTTACTAAGTTCATAGCATTCACAATATCTTAATCTTTTCTTTGCAACACTTGAGACAAATCATTTGTTATTCCTAATATCTTTGTCATCAAGTGTAAATCAAATATAAAGTCAAAAGATAACAGTCTCTTATCAACCGTGATGCTTCAGCCCTTTGATTAGATAAAGACCCATCTATTTTAATCACACGAAGCACACTAATTATAGAATCAAATAAATGAGTCAGTTTCAAAATAGTACAGTAATGTGAACTCCATCGAGTTTCAGAAGGAAGAATGAGAGTGCTTTCTTAATTCAAGTCTCGTCCACTTGAAATTTCTTCATTATCCAAATCTTGAATAATCTTTGTAGCTTATTTTTCTCTCAAACAATCTTTTCGCTTGCACGAATGTCCAACCACATTAACCACATTTGATATTATAAGAAAGAGTTCAGAAACAGTACCACATTATTAGAAGGAAGAGTTCAAAAACACGTATATATACGTGTTTCTTCGTCATAGCCACAAGAGCAAGTTGAAGTTGGTGTGTAAAACAATGGACATAATATGCTGTTTCATTTTCTTTCAAAATAAGAGTCTTCAAACCATTAAACTCCTCTTTCATATTACTTGCTCCATCATAATCTTGTCTCCGCAACATAGATATACTTAATCCATGTAAATTCAAAAGATCTTCAAGGTGCACTTTTAAGTGAGATTGTTGTTGTGCACTCAACGTGTTTAAACCTCAAAATCCTTTCAAGTACGTGGCCTTTTCTATCTACAAATCTCAAGACAACAACCATTTGCTCCTTTATAGACACATCACGAGCATCATCAAGAAGAATACTAAAAAAACTATTACCAACTTCATCAATGATAGCTCTAGTTGTTTCAAATGCACAAGCCTTAACAAAATCTTTCTTGATATGAGGAGAAGTTAATTGGAGATTTACGGGTGCATTTTCAAGGCAACTCTTTTTATATCCTCATTATGACTTGCAAGGAGTTTCAAAAGTTCTAGAAAATTACTTGATTTTTTGACTCCTCGGATTCATCATGACCACGAAACGCAAGTCCTTGCTTCAAAAGCCATATAACACATTCAATTGAAGCATTTAACTGCATTTTATAAGTCATTTTTGCTTTAGTCGTCATCTTTACAAAAATTGTTTCAATATGTTGCTTTTGATTAAGTAAATCAACACATTTACTATTAGCTTGCCTATGAGCACTCTTAGTCCCTCTCTCATGATTTCGAAACTTATCTTTGTTCTTCCAGTCACGAAAACCTTTGATAGGATGAAATGTAATAGATTTTGATGAGACAAAACGTGTAATAGACTAGAACTTTAGCTATCTGGATAAGTTTTATATGTAAATATGCTAAGGCAAGGATGCTGGAAAGACTTGAAGATTTTACCAAGTAACCAGGAAGCCGAGTCCCTGCTACCTGCATACTGTATCAAGCAACCAGTAATCAAAGCTGGAAGAGGACGCTATAAGGAACCTGGAGATAGTCAAGGAAGCTGACTTACTCAAAGAGGATACTACCAGATACATCAAAGTCAATGCAACCTGACTAGCCAGTAAGAGTCACTCCAGTTCTAACAAATCAGAATCTGTCATGTGTGAAAAAGCAGCAAGGACACAGTACAAGCAGTCTGCAGAATGAAGTTGTGCAGACAAAGGACAAAGCAGTTGCAGAACAGAATGAAGGCATTTCAGAACAGGTGTCAGAAGATCGTCAGAACCAATCAGGAAGAGAAATCTCATCATGCAAAGGACTGTCTTTCCAATGGGTAGAAAACTATCTCATGCCTATATATATGGAAGTCTGATATACAAAGAAAGACGAACATATACAACCAAGAGAGAACTGAGAAGCAAACAGACGCGAAGCAAATCTCTTACAAGCACAAGCTTATACACTCAAGTTAATCAGACTGAGCAGCAGCAAGCCAGCTACCTTTGTGATCTTCAGAAGTTCAAGGAGCTTGCTGCATTTGATTGTGTTAAAATCTTTCACTTTATTCTAAGTCTGATAGGAATCGCTTAGGCAGGAGTTCTCACTGCTAAGTTGTAATCTCTCAAAAGAAGAGAAAGGATCCTGTGTGGGTCGGTTAACCTGTGTGGAGATCCTGTGTGGGTCGATAGTTGGTCACTGTGCAGCTACCTGTGTGGATAGAGCTGACAGTTTGTTTAGAGTATAGTTTGTGTTAGCTGAGTCTATTGTAAATCAAACTTGCTTTAACAAAGTTCCTCCTTGTGAAGGAGTAGAGAGGACGTAGAGGGATTACTCCATCCTTGGACCTCTATAAGCTTGCTTGTGTTATTTATAGTTTTCTATCCATCTATCTGCATCTGAGCATACTGCATTAAAAGGGTGTTTCGAAAATCATAAGTATTTTCGTTGTGTATTACATTCTCTGTCTAAGTCCTGAGGTCACTGCCTGAGCAGGAACCTATCGAGCAGTAAGCTTACTAGCTACCTGTTCATCAGGGACTTAACATTCTTTGGAGCAAAAGTTGAAAATTTGATAAGGTTAATTCACCCCCCCTCTTAACCTTATACCACTGGGACCAACAAGTGGTATCAGAGCAGGTTGGATTAGAAACCCAACTTGTCTGGTCAAATCCCTGATCCCTGTTTTTCGAAAATCTGCATACATCGCTTTCATCATATCATGGACACGCACAAGCTTCCTATGTTTTCTATTGAAGAGTATGACGATTTGAAGATTAGAATGCAGGCACATCTCTCAGTCATGCATGACGAAATGTGGATGGTTATCACGGATGGACCTCCAAGGATCACCAAACCTAATCCAATATTTGCGAGAGCTGCTGATGCTGGCGATGCAGGAGCCATTCCCCACCAAGCTGTTATTGACAAACCGAGGGAAGAATGGTCGGCTGATGATAGAAGACGAGCTAACCTGGACAATGTAGCCAAGAACGCCTTATTCGTTACTCTGGACAAAGGAACCTTTAGCAAGGTCAAGACATGCAAGACAGCAATGGATATATGGAACAAACTTGAACAAATTTGCGAAGGAACAGAGCTGACTAAGGAGAACAAGGTGTCTACAGCAACCCAGAAATTCGAGTTGTTCGAGATGCTCCCTAAAGAGATCTTGGAACAGATGGATCTGAGGTTTACAAACATTGTAAATGAGCTTGAATCCCTGGACAAATTCTACACTCAGAAGGAGAAAAATATGAAAGTGCTAAGAGCACTACCTACAGAATGGGATAGCAAGACTACTGCAATGAGGGTGTCAATGGATCTAAAGTCAATGAGTACCTTTGACCTCTTCTTTGACTTAAAAGCCTTCGAATATGATATCAACAGAAGGAAGAAGGAAGCCGAAGAATCTAGCACAAAGGTAACTGCCCTGACAGCCAGAAACGCAAAAGACACTGGAGCTATCTGCAGTAAGCAGGAAGAGCCACCTGTTGAGGGTACTGATGAAGAAATGGCCCTTTTTCTAAGAAATTTCAAGAAATTTATCAGATACAACAGAAGAGGTGACTTTAAGAAGAACCAGACACCTCCCAAACAACCCATTATTCAGCAATCGAACCAGGATATGTCCGATCTCTGCTACAACTGCCGAAAACCAGGACACTATGCCAAAGAGTGTCCTCATCCTAAGGTCAACAGGTATCCCAATGGAGAATCGTCCCAAAAAAGGGAAAAATAAAGAGAGGAATGAAGAAGAATTAAAGCCTTCCTAAGTGAGATGGAAAAGGGCAAGGAACCTTCCAAGGAGGCTCAGCAAGATGCGGATTCCTCTGATGATGACAGTGATTCCTCGTCCTCAGAAGACGAAGCACTTATTTGTCTGATGGCACAGGAAGCTGAGGACAGCGAGGATGACGAGGTAATATATACTATCCAACCTTTAGTGGAAGAAGAAAAGTCTAACAAAAATCTCTCCCTTAAACAAATCATGAGCGACTTCGAGCAGATAAACTCAATTCATGAGAAGCTGAAACTCGAAAATGAGGTGCTCAGGAGGGAAAACAAACAGTTAGCTGAAAAGCTATCTGCATATGAGCTCAGTAGCTCAAAGTGCAGTGATCTCCAAGAACAAGCGTCTAAGCTCAATCTGAGAATCGCCGAACTTGAGAAAGAGAAAAATGACCTACAAGCGATTGTAGGAGCCTTTGGCAGATCAGCCAAAGGAGCCGAGGAATGCATTAAGTCGGGCAAAAGTCCATTTGATAGGACAGGCCTAGGATACTGTGCAGAAACCTCTCAAGGAACAGCAAGGTCATCTAAAACTATTGTTTTCATTCGAGCAGGAACCCCAAAAGAAAATGAGTTATTCAATAACTCAACAGCAAGCTTGGAGAACACAATAGACAAGGGCAAGAGACCCATGTACACATCCATAGGGAATAAGCCTGTTTTCAAAAGTTGGCTACAGCAGAATCAATCTGCTGGTAGAAACAAAAGAAAACAGCAACCTACAAGGATGCTGAACAGAAACCTCTATCCCACCAATATTAAGACCAGAATGTCTAAACCTAAAAGAGCTCATGCTCAAAGGAAGTATGGTGGAGGACCTCACTTCAAAAGTGACGGGTATACACAGGTTGCACACACAATTCAGTATCCAAAGGATACCTCTTATAGACGAAACCACAAAGTCTACAACAAAACAATTATTGTGAGACAAGTTTGGATTCCAAAAGGTACTAACAAAGAAGGACCCGTACATGTATGGGTACCTAAGAACCAGTAATCTCTATTTTACAGGTACCTACAGTAGGAACCAGCAAGGAAGTGTGGTACATTGACAGCGAGTGTTCGAGACACATGACTGGAGACAAAGAAATCCTTAAGGACTTTCAACAGTGCAAAGGACCCAAAGTAATCTTCGGAGACAACTCCAAGGGAAGCACAGAGGAGTCGGAACTCTCATCAAAGGAAACACTCACATAAAGGAAGTGTCGTATGTAAAAGGCCTAAAATACAACTTGCTAAGCATAAACCAATTTTTTGACAAAGGTTACTTAGTGGAGTTCAATCACAATAAATGCCTGATCAGGGACAGCCAATCCAAGAAAGTAAAGCTATCTGGAACTAGAAAAGGAAACATCTATATAGCTGACTGGAGCTCAGTAACCACAGCTACCTACTTCATTGTAAAAGGATCATCAGAAGCTAGCTGGCTATGGCATAAACGGATTAGCCACCTGAACTTCAAAACGATCAACAAGTTAGCCAGAAAAGGACTGGTCAGAGGGCTACCTGATATGGTGTACAAGAAAGAGAGTCTATGCGAAGCATGCCAAAAGGGAAAGCAAACTAAAAGCTCCTTCAAAAACAAGATACAAAGGTCAACTGAAAGGGTGCTAGATTTACTACACATGGATCTATTCGGACCAGTAGAACCAGTAAGCATGAGTGGAAGAAAGTATACCCTTGTAGTGGTGGACGACTATTCAAGATTCGCATGGACACTACTCTTGACAAAGAAGTCAGACACTCAGCGAAGGTTACCGGAGCTACTAAAGAAACTGCAGATCGAAAGGAGTCTGAACATTATCAAAATCCAAACAGACAGAGGCACTGAGTTTACAAACAAGTTTATTGAAGAATACTGCTCTAACAATGGAATTAAGCATGAATACTCAGCAGCTAGGACACCACAACAGAATGGTGTCGCAGAAAGGAAAAATAGAACCCTGAAGGAAGCTGCAAGGACCATGCTAGCTGAAGCACAGCTACCCAAGAGATTTTGGGCAAAAGCAATCAACACAGCATGCTATACCCAGAACAGATGCATTATCAACAAAGATTTGAATAAAACTCCTTATGAGCTATGGTTTGGTTATACTCCAAATATTGAACATTTTCATATTTTTGGATGCAGGTGCTATGTACTCAACAATGGAAAAGACTACCTGAAAGCATTTGACTCAAAGTCAGATGAAGGAGTATTCTTAGGATACTCCTCGGTAAGCAAAGCCTTTAGAATCTTCAACAAGAGAACACTTGTTGTAGAAGAAACAGTACATGTGGATTTTGATGAACCACATTGTTCTAAAGCTGATATAGATGAACTTAATGAAGATCTTGGAAAAACTCACATCACCAACACTCGTGTTGAATATATTGATGCTGAGTTACCAAATCTCCAAAATATTGAATCAACTCAGAATCAGCAACCTGCACCTACACAGCAACATGGAGAACATGAACCTACTCCAAATCAGCAAGCACCAGCTATTCAAAAAGAAATACACCATCCTGAAGGAATTCAACTTGAAGTAGGCTTAGAAATACAACCTGATCCAAATCAGCAAGCTGAATAGGATGATCAAGAGCAATCTGCTGAAATTCAAAATGAACAACGGGTTGAAGAAGCCAGAAGAAAATGGCTAAGAAATCATCCAAGGAATCAGATTATAGGAGATTCTACCTCTGGAGTAAGAACAAGAAGTAGCAACCCCCATGAAGCAATGTTTGCTTGCTTTATTTCACAAAAAGAACCAAGCTGCATAGAGGATGCTCTATAAGACACCAACTGGATACAAGCAATGCAAGAAGAGCTAAATAGATTTGAAAGAAACCAAGTGTGGCATCTAGTTCCTAGACCTACTCACCAAGGAGTAATCGGCACAAAATGGGTATTTAAAAACAAACTCGATGAAGAAGGGCAAGTAGTCAGAAACAAGGCAAGATTAGTGGCAAAAGGTTACTGCCAGGAGGAAGGAATAGATTTTGAAGAAACCTTTGCACCAGTAGCTAGACTAGAAGCAATCAGGATCTTCCTAGCATATGATGCTCACAACAATCTCACTGTTTACCAGATGGATGTTAAGAATGCATTTCTCAATGGACTGCTCGCTGAAGAAGTGTATGTGGAGCAACCCCCAGGATTTGAAGAAAGTCCAGAAACCATGGTCTTCAGATTAGAGAAAGCTCTCTATGGACTTAAGCAGGCACCTAAAGCCTGGTATGATACTCTCTCCAAGTATCTACTTGACAATGGATTCAAGAAAGACAAGGTGGATAAGACACTCTTTAGAATCCAAGATGGAGAAGCATACTGCTCGTTCAGATCTATGTCGATGATATTATCTTCGGTTCAACAAACAAAGAATTGTGCCAAAAATTTTCAAGTCTCATGCAATCCAAATTCGAAATGAGCATGATGGGAGAACTAAGCTTCTTCCTCGGTCTACAAGTCAAACAACTAAGCAATGGAACCTTCATCAATCAAGCAAAATACACTAAGGAATTGATAAAGAGATTTGGATTGGAAAATGTAAGCTCAGTAAGCATACCGATGATAACATCAGGAAGCCTAGACAAGGATACTGATGGCAAAGCAGTAGACGTTACAAAGTACAGAAGACTAATTGGGTCACTGCTCTACCTGACAGCAAGCAGACCAGATATCATGTTTTCAGTAGGAATGTGTGTAAGATATCAAGCAGCTCCAAAAGAGTCACATATGACCGCAGCCAAATGAATCATCAGATACCTCAAAGGAACCCAGGAAGCTGGTCTATGGTACCCGAGAGAAGGAGGACTCAAGCTTATTGGTTATACTGACTCTGATTTTGCAGATTGCAAAATTGACAGGAAAAGCACCAGTGGTACCTGCCAGCTACTAGGAAACAAACTGGTATCATGGTTCTGCAGAAAGCAAACCTCTATAGCAACCTCAACAGCTAAGGCCGAGTATGTTGCTGCAGGAAGCTGCTGTGCACAAATTTTATGGATTCAACAGCAACTAAAGGATTACGGAATTGAAGAAAATGAAACACCTATCCTATGTGACAATTCAAGCGCAATAGCTATCACCCACAATCCAGTTCTACATTCAAGAACCAAACACATTGATATCAGACACCACTTCATCAAAGATCACGTTGAAAAGAAAGATATATCTTTGGAAAAAGTGCATACTGATCTACAGCTAGCTGACATATTCACAAAGCCACTCTGTGAATCAAGATTTTCGTTTCTAAGAAACGAGCTGGGAATAATCAATTTGTGATAATTTTCTATATAACTCTATGTTTTTCTGTTGAAATGACTATAATGTTCAGGGGGAACCATAGGCAGGACGAAAGTAGAACAGCAACCTAAAGGGTACTACTCAAGGTCCCTGGACAGTTACTGGATACAATGATACTGCTCTGAGCTACCTGCAGGGTCCAGTAACTGAAGCGCGTGAAAAGATGAACAGTTACCCCGCGGTTAGCAGCCATTTTTGCAGGGAACCCCTCGATATCCACAAAATATCACATCATGTACTTAAGCACACGTACACCGTGCCAAAAATCTCAACCATTGGATTAAGGGTCTTTTCAAATTCAAGACCAATCAGAACCGTCAGATCAACTCTCACCAAAATTCAAATATAAGGAAGTTTTTTCTTCTCTCTCATCTCTCACACTTAAACATTTCCATTCTCTTGCAAACCCTAATCTCTCGTCCTCTCTCTCTCGAAGTTTTCCAGTTTCAGGCTACTCACACTCTCTCAGAAATGGCACCAAAACAATCCCAAGTTGTTGATGGAAGGTTGGTAGACCGTAAGATCCTTCTCAAAATGGTGGAGGAGGAAGGGAACACGAAGGAGGTCATGAAGAATATCCTTCAATGCCTCTATGAGACCGGACTTCTCAGACTCTGCTCCTATCACAAAGCCCCTTACGCAGAGGAGCAGGTGGAGAAATTCTACCGGAGGACGAATGTCTCTGAAGATAGGTCAGAGATCACCTCGAAAGTTGGTGGAGTGTCAATGGTGGTGGACACTGGACTTCTGGAAGAGGTGTTCGCTCTGCCTACTGAAGGGATGAACGCCAGTGACCTCTCCACCTACGGAGAAGACCATTTGGAGGAGTTTTGGATGACTTTCACCGGCAAGAAGGATACGACGGGGATGTCCCGGAGTTGCAGCAAGAAGGTCTTCCTTCTGGAGTTTGAGATGCTGCATGATATCTGCTGCCATATCATAGAGAACCGCTCTGGTTCCTTTGATAAGTGTACCAACTTCCGGTACAGGATGATGATGGCTATAGTGAAGAAGGAGAAGGTGGACTGGGCCAACTACCTGCTTTCCAGGCTGGTGGAGAAGGTGGAGAAGAAGGTAGGTAAGCCTACCTATGGGCTGATTATCAACACCCTTTTGGGTCACTTGAAGGTGGATTTGTCCTAGGGGAAGCCCATCCAGAAAGGGAAATTCATCGGTGCGGGTAGGGTCTTTGCCAAGAAGACCACTGCTCGGTCATCCCCAGTAACCAGAGAGGTCTCTAAGGACCTCAAGGGCGTTCCAAGGACAAGGAAGGCATTCCGCGACAATGCCTCTTCTTCGCCTAAAAACAGCTCGAGGATAGAGGAGCCTGCAGAGCCCTCACCAGCTCCTGCTGTGCCAAAGAAGATTAAGCACAAGAAGGATGTGCAGAGGAGATTGGTCATCTCCGATGATGAACCAGAGATCGTCACCACTCGGGCTGTTAAGAAGCCTGCAGTGGAAGTGGAGATTGATTCTCCACTAAGGGAAGAACAGGCAGGGAATGCTGCTGTTCATGATGATGATGAGGAGGAAGTGGATGAGGAGGATGTGACGGAGTACGTCATCAGCATACCGAAGCTGGAGGTGGAGTTCGGTAAAATGATGGAAAGATTCACCACCTGGTGGCAGTACAGGCACCTGCCCAGGGAGGAACTCATCCAGTGGGCAGACTGGAAAACTAAGGAGGAATGGGCGCCGAATTGGATCGCCATGGATGATTTGGAGGAGATCCTTCAAAAGAAATTTCTGAAGGATCTCAGGAAGATGAAATGGCCAGAATTTCTTGAAAATGTGGAGATAGCCGCTGAATTGGAGGCCAGGAAGCAGAAGGAAGCTGCCGCACAGCTGCCTGGCCCCAGGAGCCTGAAGGGAAAAGAAGCTGTTGTCCAGCCAGACATCTACAGGGAGGAAGTGATACTGGATGCTACTGCTGACCAGGTCAGAGTAGGCGATGACGTGTCTTTTGCTGCAGCACAGGTTGAAAGATTTGGAGAAGAGGAAGCCCTGGAGAGGATGCTGAAGCAGGCTGCTGACATCAGCCTAACAGAGACCAGGATGAGAAGGCCAGTAAGAGAACCCCAGATTGGTGAAGGATCTTCCTGCTCAGCTTTGATGGTTGAACCTATCAGCAGGCGGTCACCTTCACCAACGGAGAAAAGTGGTGAGGAATTCTCATACCTTACTGACCTGATCATTCTTCCTGAAGTACCTGTGCAGACGCCGATGAAAGAGAGAAGCTCGACGCCAACTGACTTTCCCAAGGCCAAAGAGTTGGAAACCCTCGCTGCTGTGGCATCTCTTGAGCTGATAGTTCCATCCACAGTAGCAGCCGCCGATGACACCACGGAGACAACCATTCCCACACCAATTGAGGTAGAGGCTGAGGGGGAACATGTGCAGCAGGAGGCATCTGTTCAAGTTGAAGCAGTAGAGGAACCTGCCCCTATGGAAAATGAGCAACCTGATGCAGCTGTTCCAATGGAGGTGGAGGAGACAACACCTGCCAAGTCAGTAGACCAGGGAGAGATGGTCGCTGAAGGGGAAGTAGCTGCGAGTGAAAAGGTGGTGGAAGTGCAGGAGGCAGGAGGAGACAAAAGTGGAGAAAAGGAGCCCGATGTGCAGAAGGAGGCTGAAGTACAGGAGGATACAGTACATGAGGTGGTAGAGGAGATAGAGCAGGAGAAGGAGGCCGAAATGGTGTTCAGCAAGGGAAAGGTAGCTGAACAGGACAAGGAGCTGGAGGTAAATGAGGAGGATGCTGAAAAGGAAACACCTTCTAAGAACACTGGATTAGGAGATGGAGGATCCAGTAGCCCTACCAGCAGCGATGATGGGTCACCCAGTGAACAGGGTGATACCGGAACCGAAAAATCCAAAGCACAAACATTTGTCTCTGATGAACAGGCACCAGCAGGAGAAAGCCAGGAACCTGCCAGATCAAATGAAGAGGTGCTGACAGCAATTGAACACATGAGGAAGTCCTTGGTGAAAGCGAGCAGGAAACTCCGTAAAGATACCCGCTCCCACTCTGTGAAGACCTATTCTTTCATGGACTCCCTCAACGTTACATTGTCAAAGCTCACTCAGATGATTGCTGCCTACCGACCCCCCAAGAAGGATGCTGCAGTAGAAGTCGTCAAGAGCGTGATGGAGAAGCTGAACAGGCAAGAGGAGAAGATGATCTCCCTTGAAACCAATCAGAAGGCTCTAGTCACTGCAGTAGACCGGATGGACAGGAAGCAGTTCAACCAATCACAGACCCTGCGGGATCACTCAGGCACCTTGTCTGAAATTCACTCCATGGTCAGTTTTGCGGTTGGACGTGCTGATGATGACAAAAAGGTGGAAGGAAGGATAGAAGGCAGACAGAAGGCTGGACAGGATCCTGTTGCCTGCAGACAGATGGTAGTAAGCAGCAGGAGGAGGGATGACTATGGAGATGGCGGACACAAGGGAGCTGGATCTAGGGGCCCTTCAGACAGCAGTGCTAAAAGAAAATCAAATGTTGTTTCTGGGTCAGTTCATCCAGGCTTCAGGAAGGGTGCTGAAATGAGAGAAGAAAAAAGGAGGAGGACTGAAGCAGAGCTGAAAAGCAACCTGGATGCTGTATTTTCATCAGATCCCAGGATTGCCCTTGACAAGATCTTCCCTTCGCACAAGCTGCCTGACATGGTCGAAATGGAGAAAAATTTACAGAGCCCTGATGTCGCAGCAAGTGCCTCTCTCAGAAACTTCCTGGAAGCCAGCCCGGATCCCAGGAGTGACAGATTCATAGCCCCAGAAGTTCCGGAGGTCACTCTTCCTACTGAGGTCAATCCATCATTTTTCCAGATTGAAGCATTCAAAAGAAATGAGCTGATGAAGTACTTCACCACCCTCTGCAAGGAATCTGCTCTTTTCAGAGGATTTAAAACGAACAAGGAGGCTTTACAGAGGTTCCTAGAGCTAACAAAGAAAGGTGGACTTCCAATCCAAGTGAAGCTAAAGCAGAAACTTGGAAAGGAGTCCATACCATACAGTGAAGACTTCTGGCTCAGGTTTGAGAAATCTGAGGAGATGGTGAAAAGGATGGAACCTAGCTATCAAGATTCAATAGCCAACTGGTGGAAAGGCACAAGGTTCGAAAGAAAGAAGAAGGCCAGTTGGTTGAAGACTTGATGTTTTGCTCTTTGTTTATGTTTCTTTTTGTTATTCTGACTAAGACTCTATTTATTCTGATATTTGCCTAAGTATGTATATGTTTTGTACTTAATTCTGATCAATGAAAATTCGATTTTTCCGGTTGATGAAAGCTCACATCTTGTGAACTTGATGCATGCTTATGAATGATTGTATTTCTCTGCATCTTTGTTCCAAATTAATAAAATATGGTTCTTTGATCTGTTAAGGAGTTTTGTCATCATCAAAAAGGGGGAAATTGATAGGATGAAATGTAATAGATTTTGATGAGACAAAACATATAATAGACTAGAACTTTAGCTATCTGGATAAGTTTTATATGTAAATATGCTAAGGCAAGGATGTTGGAAAGACTTGAAGATTCTACCAAGTAACCAGGAAGCCGAGTCCCTGCTACCTGCATACTGTATCAAGCAACCAGTAATCAAAACTGGAAGAGGATGCTACAAGGAACCTGGAGATAGTCAAGGAAGCTGACTTACTCGAAGAGGATACTACCAGATGCATCAGAGTCAATGCAACCTGACTAGTCAGTAAGAGTCACTCCAGTTCTAACAAATCAGAATCTGCCATGTGTGAAAAAGCAGCAAGGACACAGTACAAGCAGTCTGCAGAATGAAGTTGCGCAGACAAAGGACAAAGCAGTTGCAGAACAGAATGAAGGCATTTCAGAACAGGTGTCAGAAGATCGGCAGAACCAATCTGGAAGAGACACCTCATCATGCAAATGACTGCCTTTCCAATGGGCAGAAAACTATCTCATGCCTATATATATGGAAGTCTGATATACAAAGAAAGACGAACATATACAACCAAGAGAGAACTGAGAAGCAAACAGACGCGAAGCAAATCTCTTACAAGCACAAGCTTATACACTCAAGTTAATCAGACTGAGCAGCAGCAAGCCGGCTACCTTTGTGATCTTCAGAAGTTCAAGGAGCTTGCTGCATTTGATTGTGTTTAAATCTTTCACTTTATTCTAAGTCTGATAGGAATCGCTTAGGCAGGAGTTCTCACTGCTAAGTTGTAATCTCTCAGAAGAAGAGAAAGGATCCTGTGTGGGTCGGTTAACCTGTGTGGAAATCCTGTGTGGGTCGATAGTTGGTCACTGTGCAGCTACCTGTGTGGATAGAGCTGACAGTTTGTTTAGAGTATAGTTTGTGTTAGCTGAGTCTATTGTAAATCAAACTTGCTTTAACAAAGTTCCTCCTTGTGAAGGAGTATAGATGATGTAGAGGGACTACTCCACCCTTGAACCTCTATAAGCTTGCTTGTGTTATTTATAGCTTTCTATCCATCTATCTGCATCTGAGCATACTGCATTAAAAGGGTGTTTCGAAAATCATAAGTATTTCCGCTGTGCATTACATTCTCTGTCTAAGTCCTGAGGTCACTGCTTGAGCAGGAACCTATCGAGCAGTAAGCTTACTAGCTACCTGTTCATCAGGGACTTAACATTTTTTGGAGCAAAAGTTGAAAATTTGATAAGGTTAATTCAACCCCCCCTCTTAACCTTATACCACTAGGACCAACAACCTTCACTTACAAAAGTATCTCCGCCACCTTGATAACTCAATTCATTTTTAAAAAGATAACACCAAAGATAAAAGGCCGAATCCATGCTTATACTATATTCTAACCACACAAATTCTTTGAACCATGAACGGTTAAACCTTCTCATTTTAACATCAAAATTTCTTTGAGGGAAATTCTCAAGATTAGGTTGGCAAGGACCTTCAGAATAGTATTTTCTTCTAATTCTCTCATGAATATTAGGTGATAATCTATAATTTTAAATTGTTTCCCTAGATCTGAAGGAAGTTCCCGACAAGTCATAATTTGCATCAACAATTTGTGGTGGCTCATTAAGATTCTCAAATGGAGTAGCTTCTACTGTGATGTTAGGCAATTCATCATGTACACTTTTTTCTGAATTCACATTAGGCAAAGATGAATTTTTAGCAACTTTTTGAAAATACCTCAACATAGCTCTGCATAAAATAAAAAAAAGACAAATAAGATTGAAATCTCTTGAGCTAGCAATGATCATTTAACATACAAGTTAAGAATATTTGGTATTACTTAACAATAAACAAATAAATAACAATACAAACATTATGAATCAAATTATTCTTTTTTTTTACCTAGTAGTGAGAAACACCGTTCATCGATAATAGTTGATACACTTTAGTTCCGTTAGGTTTTCTCCGTAGCAACAACAAATATAAAAGGGAAGACTCAATTTATTGGAAATATTAAAGAGTGAATGAGAGTTTTTTTTTTCTTTTGAGAATGGGGAATTTCTGTGAATTTGCAAATTTTTCTGAAATGGGGAATTTTCCGTGAGTATGCAAAATTTTCTGGAATTGAAATGTAAATGGAGAATTAAAATATCTTAGGGTATTTTAGTAAATTTGGTAGGAAAATTAAATGGGTGACACGTGCCACCCCTTGCCTTTTATTAAATCCGCCACCGATAATAGTACTAAAGGATTTTATCGATTTAACCCAAACTATATATAACTTTCAATGTCAGATATTAAGATAAAACTTATCAATTTAAATAGTTTCAGAGTTTTTGAGACTATCTTAATTTAGAAAAATTTCAAATATTCCAAATCTTAGATTGATAAGTTTTATAGCTTCAGATCTTTTAAGCCGATCGATAAACTTTATCTTTAATATGTTGCATTGATGGTTAAATCTTTCTTTTGTAGACATAGTTAATCTTTCTTTTGGAGACCGTGTAGATAAAATATCTAATAATTTGTTTTCTTTTGTAGTCTTGAATTATACCACCTATGTTCTATTCAAATTTTGTTTATATTAATTTACTTCTTTGTCTGGACTTAATCACAAATATATTCTCAATTAATATAGTGATTCAATAAGAGTAATAGAAACATTTACTTCAATATTTCTTAATTTGTGTCGCACAAATCTTTTTTTAGATAAAAGAAAACATATATATATTAAATCAACTTGAGCCATTACAATCACAATCAACCTCCTCTTTGCAGAGGTGGGCAAAGATTGTGTGGATTTCCTCTCATATATTCTCACTGCCTGTTGCTACTATCATAAATCTCCTGCGTAAACTAATTTGTATGACAACATAGAAATGTTTATAAATTGACTGTTGCATTAATATTAATATAACAGAATTATATAAATATTTAAGGGTAAAATGCACCAAACTTCCTTGTGATTTGAAATTGTTGCGTCGGTCCCTCCTCTATTAAAAGAATGACAACATTTACACATCTGATATGATTAATACTGCACACTCTTTTTTTTTTAAACGGTAGCTAACGACGTTAAATTTGAAGGTGAATGTCCCGTTATGACCTTAATCTAAACGTGAAGGATTAATATAAAAAAAAATCCACAACTAGAGAGAGAAAAATTAGGGTTTCTTCCCCCTTCTTCTTTGCAAATGTTTTCCCCTTTAAGCTAATCAAATAAAAATATTGAGATAAAGTGAGGAAATCTGTTGTTGGGTTTGAGGAGGTCACGAAGTTGGTGTTTCCTCTGAAGTTTGTGTTTAGTTTCGGTAAGTTCGATTCTCATCCAAAAATATTATTCTAGTGATATTTTTTCTATTTGTCCATCTAAGCAAAAACTTCAGAAGAATAGGGATGGAAAAGGTGTGCGATTCAGAAGAAAACAATGGAAAAGGCAATAGTTGGAATGGACAGCAGAATATGGGGATGGAGAGATCAAGCAACTACAGCTGCGGTTGAACAAGAAGCGGCGACAGATCTGACGGAAACAGATGAAGGAGTGGCAGGTGTTGACCAGAGGTGGAAGGATGAGGAGCGATGATAAGTTGAAGTTGAAGAAGATGAAGGAAAAAAGAACTGGGCTTGAGTTTGTTTTTTCGGATCTTCATGGGTTCTTCTTAATTTTTGTTTTAATCAATATTATTGTGAAATAGATCTTATCGTAAAGTTAGCCAAATCTGTGCATTTTTTAAATCAACAATCAATAATTTTTTATATCTGTAATTTTCATGCATTGTGAACTTTTTTTTTTAAATGAGTTGGGGGAGTGGAAGGGAGGGGAACAATAAGAACTTAAGACATTAGAATATTTTTCTTTGATTTCCTGGAAATTTTGTCTCTCAACGGATTAGTCTTTCTCTACAATAATTGCAGCACATTTGCAAGATTTTTTCTATGGAATTCTTTTTAAGATACAATGTATCTTCAAGTGCTCAGCTTAGTGACAATCCCTTCGGTTAAATGTCATCCCCTCACGTGATTCTGAATCTGACGATGTTAAATTAATTTACTTGACGGGTGTTTGGGGTGCTTTGGAATCTACTAGGTTTATCAGTTTAGATACATTAAAATTGGGAGATTGGGCATTTATATTATATTTAACAAAAAAATAAAAATAAAAAATATTAATTGAGCCTTTTAGTAATAACAATTTGAACATTTAAGCTAACTCGATAAAATTACATTTGAATAGTTTGATAGTAATATAAATTTTTTAATATGATTAAAATAGTTGAGTAGTAAATATATGAAATCAAAATGATTACTTTGTATTTGAAGTTTATGTTATAGATATAAAACTAATTTCAATTATAATATTATATAAAAGCGGAAAATAAAAAATAATATCTGAGTTAAAAATTACACCATTTTCTTTTCTTTTTAGATTACAATTTTTTTACATTAAAAATGACTCATTTATAATAATAAAATTACATATTAAATACCTCTACATAAATAACAATTAAATTCTTTCGATGTACAAAATTTATAATAAAAGATTTTTAATTACATTCCTCTACACAATATAATTTATTATTGAAAATACTCTTTATAATATTGACAAAGATCTTTATAATGGAAGGGCATAATAATCAATACACAAGTGAAAAAATAAGCAAATTTCACAACAATTCGCACATTAGGTGAGTGAAGCACACTCTTGTTAAGTAAGACAGAATTGAGGATTTCGCGCTGTATTAATCATATCAGAAATGTAAATGTTGTCATTCTTTAAATATAGGGGGGACCGACGCAACATTTCCAAATCACAAAAGGGTTTGACGCATTTTACCCAAATATTTAATTTAGAACTCTTTTGAGGCCCCTCGTCAATCCACATACAAATAGAGTGTAACTTTTGTATGTTTGAATTGAGATCTGCTCAGTTAGATTTTGGATGATTAAAATCTCAATTTTTGTTAAATCTCTGATAGGATAAATTTATATTAGGTTTTGATGAGACAAAACATGTAATAGTTAGATCTTAGCAATCTGATTAGGCTTTGATATGTAAACGCTTTAGCTAAGATAAGGATGCTGGAAGAGATGGAGAAGATACTGCATACTGGAAGGAGTCTACGCTAGTCACTTCTCTCTACATAAGTCACTACAATACAAGTGAAGAATTTGTCTTAAGTATAGAAGGATACTGGAAACTAGCTTGAAGCATCCTAAGCTAAAGGAAGCTAACCACATCAGACAATAAGTAGCAACTGGAAATCAACTGCCAAATACATCAAAATTAGTGCATGCTGAAGAGTCGGTAGAGCCACTCAAGTTTAAATCAATCAGAAAGTGTCATCTGAAAAGGTTAAGGACAAAGTACAAAGTGTTGCAGGGTAAGCGAGGCGCAGAGCAGGGCAAGGAGGCGTAGTAGTAAGATGTCAGAAAGATCGCGTACGAACCAATCCCAGCATGACTGACCGCGCGTCGCAACGCGGTAAAATTAATTAATATCTTTCTTAACCTAACCAACTAGTAGTCAGGGCAAGTCGGATGTCGATCTCACGGATAATGCAGAACTAATCGTGTCACCTATGCTCTAATCAGAAACTGAAAAGGTTGGGGGCAATTTTAATTGAAAAACACTATTAAATATGAAACGAGAAAATGAACTAAGCAAGAAATCAATCTAACAAGGCATCCCGATTAACAGTTTGGTTATCCCCCAATCTCAATTATGCCTTAATCAATGTAACACCCCTCTCTCAGATTATCATGGAATTATCACCCCTAGTCTAACAACAAGCTCTGTTAAACCGAATCGTCTCTTAGGATTAGTTAAATTAGGATAAGATCACTAATTGAATGATAACACGTGTATCTTTCAATGGCCCTAGATCTAGAGATGCATAGATAGAGCGTGACATAACATTAATTGAAGCTCCTAGGTCTAGCATAGCACGCTCGATTCTAACATTCCCAATGCGGCATGGAATAACAAACATACCTGGATCCTTTCGCTTTTGAGGAAGCTTCCTTTGGAATATTGCAGACACACTTTCTCCCATCATGACTTTCTCATCATCTTTGAGTTTTCTTTTGTTCGTGCATAAGTCTTTGACGAATTTTGCATAGCGTGGAACTTGTTTGATCGCATCGATCAAAGGAATATTGATCTCCACCTTACGAAAAACATCCAGTAGCTGCTTCTCTTGATCCTCCTTTGCTGCTCTCGCCAACCTGGAAGGAAAAGGAACCATATTAGCATGAATATGAGGAGAAAAATCAGAGTTTACCTGTGCAGATTTCGAAGTTTTCACACTGGATAATGGATGAACACTGGGAGATCCAGTGTCGATCTGTTCAGCAGGTTTTTCTTCCTCTTCGTTTTCCCAATTTTTCTCAGGCTTTCTGGGCTCTTCCAACTGCTTTCCACTTCTCAGGGTTACTGCACTGACATTCCTTGGGTTTATCTCAGGTTGAGATGGTAATTTTCCTCCATTTTAGGCCTCAAGACGACTCACCGCCATCGCCAATTGGCTTACTTGCGTCTCAAGATTTTTGATACTTGACTGAATATCCCTCTGAAACTGCATTGTGTTGGAGGTCAATGTCTTCATCATTTCCTCCAATGACGTGTTAGAGTTTTTTCCGGATGATTGCCCATGATAATTAGAATTTCCTTCGTGATGGTTTGAATACCCTCCTTAGTGATTAGGATTTCTTAAAAGTTGTGGAGGCTTATTATTCTCTCCTTGCTGATTTCCTTGCTGATTTCCCCACCTCAGATTTGGATGATCCCTCCAACCCGGATTGTACGTGTTGGAATACGGGTCATACTTCGTTCCTTGGTAGTTTCCACTTCCCACAGCATTAGCATAAGCCTCGATTTCATCGAGCAAAATTTGGCATGAATCTGTGGTGTGGTCAGTGGTATTGCAAAGGCGACAAGGTTTCACCTGGGCATACATGCAGCAACTTGACGAACAATTGAGGTTAATTCATTTAGTTTATTTTCAACGGTAGATTCACTTACCTCTTTCACAGGTCGCGGTGAAAAATCACGAGTGCCAAATTATTGGGAAGTGGCAGCCATGTCTGCGATAAGGGCTCTTGCTGCTGAAGGTGTCTTATTCATTAGAGCCCCTCTACTTGCTGCATCAATGATGTTTCGATCCATGGTGGACAGCCCCTTATAAAAGTACTGGATCAAAAGTTTTTCAAAAATCTGGTGATAAGGGCAGCTCGCTTCCAACTTCTTAAAACGTTCCAAATATTCATATAGTGTCTTCCCATGCATTTGTCGAGCTCCAGTTATTTCTCTCCGAATATTTGCTGCTTGAGATGTGGGGAAATACTTCTCCAGGAAAAGTCGTTTCATTTCACTCCATGTTCTTATGGAACTTGAGGGAAGGTAATACAACCAATCTTGCGCTGAGTCCTTTAGAGAGAAAGGAAATGCTCGAAGCCTGATTTGTTCTTCCATCACAACTTTTGGCTTCATACTCGAGCATACACCATAGAACATCTTCAAGTGCTTGTGAGGGTCCTCACCTGCACGTCCATAAAACGAAGGAAGTAAATGGATTAAACCAGATTTAAGTTCAAAATTAGTATCTTCATGAAGATCAGGGAAAGTAATGCAAAGATGTTGCTGAGTAAGTGCAGGATTCGTTAGCTCCTTCAATGTTTGTTCTTGTGCCATTACTTCTTCCTCGTGTTCAGATTCACTAGAATCGGTTTGGGAAACTGGTAATGTAAACTCCAAAACTCGCTTGGCTTGTCTCCTCAAGACTCGATCTCGTCGGGCTATCTCAAGATAAAATTCCAAATCCTTATTTCCTTGGGATCGAGTACGCATTCACCACCTGAAATCGTGAAATTTAAGTGAGAAAACCCAGTTTAAGCAATCTGAAGGTTCTGACACTGGAAAAATCGATTCACACAAGGATTGTCAATGTAAAAAGTACGACAGAACAAAGCAGACCTGGGAACCAAAACAAGCAAAAACAGGGCAGAATAGAGGCACAAACTGAACAGAAGAATATATCTCTTCTTTTCAATTTTCAATTTTCAAATTTTTTTTTAGATAAAGCAAATAAGAAAAGAAACAAGATAACACAATAAATTCAAATCATTCTTCGGCAACGTCGCCAAAATTTGACCGCACGTCGCAACGCGATAAAATTAATTAATATATTTCTTAACCTAACCAACTAGTAGTCAGGGCAAGTCGGATGTCGATCCCACGGAGAATGCAGAACTAATCGTTTCACCTATGCTCTAATCAGAAACGAAAAAGGTTGGGGGAATTTTAATTGAAAAACACTACTAAATATGAAACGAGAAAATGAATTAAGCAAGAAATCAATCTAAAAAGGCATCTCGGTTAACAGTTCGATTATCCCCCAATCTCAATTATGTCTTAATCAATGTAACACCCCTCTCTCAGATTATCATGGAATTATCACCCCTAGTCTAACAACAAACTCTGTTAAACCGAATCGTCTCTTAGGATTAGTTAAATTAGGATAAGATCACTAATTAACCATATTTAAATGAATAACCCAGAACAAGTTCTCCAAATTTAATTTATTAAATGTATTAATTACCAAGACGATAGGGTGAACTAAACTCCAAATACACAAGCTCGATTCGATAATCTAGGATTATGCTACCCTAGAGATGCACAACCTCTAGTTTACCACTTATGAAAATTAAACCACAACAATTAGGATTCATGATTTAAAATTCTAGCAATCAATTATCAATTACTTAACATAGGTCGTCAATCCAAATTAAGCATCAACAACCGAAAACAATATGCACAGATAACATAATCAATTTCAATCAAACATCGAGAAGGGGATACGAAATTAATTAAAACATAAAGGAGATATGGGTTCAAACTTCCGTGCTAACCGGAATTGAAGAATTAGCCGATCATTCTTGAAATCAAATCCACAATAAAGGTTGAGCAATCCATCATCAAATCAAACTAAACTCGAAATTGAAATTATATTTATCTCACTCTTAATCTAATCTCTCTCTAATCTAGTCAAAGCATAAAACTACTTTCTATCTCACTGCCTCTCTAATTCTCTCCTGCGTGACTGATGATCTTCTTTTCTCCCCCAAAAGATGGAAAGTTTCTCTTTCTTTTTCCTTAAGTCACAAAATTGCGGCTGATCCATTTTGATGAGTTGGAACCCTTTTGGGCCAAGCCCATTCCTTATTTTCTTCACAATTGGACCTCCATCTCTTCTTTCTCTTTAATTTTTTTGGGTCTTGGAAATTAAATCGGTCCAAATGACTTTTCTTCTTCCACGATCATCTTCCTCGACTCCAAAATACTTCAAAACATCCTAAAATAATCAGGAAAATAATTCGTGAAGTATTTGGAGACATAAAACACATATAGGTGTAGAAACGGTGCATTTAATCATCTAAAATATTATAAAATCATGAATATACACTTGATAAAATGCACCAATTTCTTACTTGTCAATGACACCTCACCACAGAGAAAACTGCTTCCTCAACGGGCATATTTCTCTATGCCTATAAATAGAAGTTGAGTGCACTTGGAACGACTACTGAAACATTCATCTCGCGAAGCTAACTCTCAAGATTACAAACTATCTCAAGTTTACTCGTTTCAGTCACTCAATCTATCAAGCAGCAAGTCAGCTACCTTTCTGTTCCCTGAAGTTCAAGAAGCTTGCTGCCATTAACCGTTGAAGATAAAACCTATTTGTTACATAGATTGTTTTAGAAGTTGCTTAGCAGAGAGGCTGTTCCTGCTAAGTATTAGTTCTTTCTGTTGAACAAGAAAGGATCATGTGTGGGTCGGTATCCTATGTGGGTCACTGTGCAGCTACTTGTGTGAAAAGAGCTAACAATTTTGTTAGAAGTAGAAGTTTGTATTAGTTGGGTTTTTGTAAATCAAACTAACTTTAATAAAGTTCCTCTTTTGAGAAAGAGTAGAGAGGTCGTAGAGAGATTACTCCACCCTCGAACCTCTGTATATCTACTTGTTTGTGTTTATAGTTTTATATTGCTATCTGCTTATCTCTGTCAAGCATTCTGTATTCAAATATCTTTCAAAAAAGTCTTTATTTCCGCTGTGCTTTAAAAACTCTTTTTAAATCCTTAGGTCACTGCTCAAGCAGTAACCTTATCTATGCAGTAAGGTCTCTAAGCTACCTACTTAACAAGGAACTTATATTCTTTTGGAGAAAAGTTTGCAAAATTTGATAAGGTTAATTCACCCCCCTCTTAACCTTATACCACTTGAGACCAACAATCTCTATTTTCATTTATCATGGGATGTTACTCTATTCTACTTTTTCTATAATCTCAAATAAAAATATTTACTTTTTCTATAATCTTAACTATAATCTTTACCCTATAAAAACAAACATGAGATAATAAAAATTCATCTCCTTGTGAAAATCCACATCTCAAATTCATCCCGAGTCCAAACACACCATGAGAAATCGAGTTCTCTTCAAATCAATATTATTTAATATGCATTGTTTTTAACTTTTTAGTATGGTAAATAACATTTACTGAAATTATGTAGTTTTATGCCATTTAGGCTGTGAAGTTGTTGAAGGCTTCGTTGCATAACAAGAATGTTCTTACCCAAGTTTTCCTTAAGGGGATCAAGTGTGAGCAAATGTAATTAGGTCTTATTTGATGATCCAATTTGGTTGTACGCTGTTTTGACTTTTAATTTCTGCTTTGTGTAACTGATCATGAATCCCTTTTGATTAGAAAAAAAAAAAAACTCATGAATCGCTTTTGTATGTTATGTTATCAGAATGCTTTTTTTAAAAACTCATGATGTTACATAATTACTTCTTTGTACTTACATAACTACCTGGAGTGCATGCATAGCAAAATAATAAAATGATTAGTCGTAAAGGAATTTAGTATAAAATGAAACGATAGGTATGTTGAATCAGTGTTGATGTTTTTGTGTTAAATAAATATTAATGTTTCTGAGCTTGTGTTTGAATAGAGTGATTTGAAATTTAACATTTAAAATGAATGGATTTCAAATCCATTTAAGTTGGAGTGAATTTGAAATCCATCAAAATGACTCCAAAATTAGTTCAAAATGAAAGTGATGGATTTCAAATCCACGTCCATCCAAACACCATCGATGGATTTGCTACTATGAATTTTAAATTCATTTTCAAATCCACAAATCCAAATAGACCCTGAAAGAATTTGAGTTTCACAAAAGATATTCCTACTAATCATCTATGTCGTTTAGCATTTGGTGAACTCATATGTAAATTAAGGCAATAGAATAATTGCCGATTGATTTGATGAATCTCATACATGCATTTAATTGCTAATTAAAAACTAATTAATATAGACTTGGATGTAATTATAAAGGCTTCAAGCCTTGAGTACACGTTCCATTAGTTAATATACAACGTCTATTGAATCATATTGATTGATAAATATTGCTATTGCGATTTAGGTATGATCCTTTAGGTTCAATCAATACTAATTGTAGCATTAATAGGCCTACCATTATTGTAACTTAATTGTAATTAACTCTTTCATTCAAGAACTTTTAATTACGGCAACACCTAGCAAATAGCATGATTGTCTAGTATATTAGTTATAAAGAAAACAAAATGCAATTTTCATCTGAAATAAATTTAGATCTTGTCTTCTCTTTTAATATCAATTTTATGTATTCCGACCATTTTGATCCTCTGACAATCTTTTTTTTATTTCCAATTTTCATCCGAAATTGCTTGAAATTTCGATTTTTGGCTACGTGAATGTCAAAATTGTTGATGTGTTAGTTGTGACTTCCACTTAGAAATTCACATTGCGAATAAAATTAGACCAAATTTAAAAAAAAAAAAAATATCATCAGAGTACTAGAATTAAAATACATAATATTCATGATAATACATGTACAAAACATAAGTTAGTTAAATTAATTTTGTTTTGTGGATTCGAAGCATTTTTATGTCCTAATTTTAGTTTGAAGTTTATTTTTTAATGGTAAATTTCTAGAGTTTAGAAGTTATGTTCTAGTTTTTGTTTTGGAATTGGAAAAATACCATATGCCATCACCAATGCAAAATATATAGAAATTACTTGAACTTGCTTTTGAACTGATAGCAAATCTGCTTTGGCTCACATCAGCAATTAAAGAGCACCATCGAAAACTTTGATGGGAAATATGACAGATCGATTTGGGGTAAATCGGATCCATGGTATAATATTTTGGATGTTGATTATTAAGAATTTGAATAGATTATAAATAGATTTGATAAGAAAATCATTATAAATCTACATAAATTGTTTCTTGTATAATTTCTAAATCGGTCAAATTAAGTGGCAATATGTCGAAATCAAATAGTGCATTGTTAGAAAACAAACTGCAATTTATTAAAGATAACAAATTAACAAGTTCACACGAAAGCCCTCAAGTGATCAAGAACGTCTCATGTCTGATAATATACCTGTTGGGGCTTATAGCCCTAGTCCTTATGTACAATTTATGGGAAAATATCCTCAAATATCACAAAATTAAATAGTAAATTACTTATCATGAAGGATAGTTATATTACTTTAAAAAAAAAAAAAGCAACTGCCAGTCAGCAACTTTACACGATATGTTCATATCATTTAATCTTAATGAGATTAAAACAATATGATTATATATTGTGCAACTATATGAATTCATAGATTTACACGATATGTATTTTTTCGTACTGTTACACAATGATATGTGTTTTCCCATAAAGTTACACGATATGAAAAATACATATTATGTAACATCGGATACAAAACTAATATTTATTTTTAACATTTTTTAAGAAAGACATTTTATCAAATTTTGGTGGAAAAATAACCAAACTATTATTTATAATAGAAAATTAATCTTATATTTGAAATATAGTATTTTATCCACTGGACAGTACAATTTTATAATTTTTTTAACAATCAATTTAATTTAGACAATTGAATAATATAGTAACAGAAGAAAATAAAAATGAAACAAGGCTTTTTGCTTAGTGTTTATTACACTTTTTGATTGTTGATTGAATTTGTATGCCTGATTGACATCAAATTTTATATCAAAATTTTACCAATTAAACAATGTATATACTTTATTTACTGAAACTTATTTATATTTTTTATATGTATGGAAAGATATTTTATTGGATGGATTATTGGAAATTAATGGTTCTAATTGAAAGATTTAAAGTATGGATCCAAGAAGATTATGGAAGTTGAAGGATTGTATATAATTAATTATTCTCATTAATTTTCCATTTTGAATTACGACATGACAATGACAATGACAACGACGGTGATGATGATGATGATAAAAAATTAATAAATTAATTTATTATTATTATTATTATTATTTATTAAAGTATACAACTTTTGAGTATAAATAAAAATATATATCGTATTTAGTTTATTATTGAATAGTAAATCTTGCGTCATAATATATATATATATATATTTTTTTTTTTTTTCATATTTTGATAAATCATATGTAGCTTTTTTATGTATTTTCTAATGCATAAATTATTCATTTTTAAAAAAATATCATGGCAATATGAAGATACTCTAACATTATAATATTTCACAAAATTTAAATGTAAACTCCGGACTTATACTAGTATTTCCTATAAATTCTAAAATAAACATAATATTATCAAAATCATGTATTTTTATAATTCACATGTCAAATTCATATTCACAAAATCCACATACACTGCAATCCAAAGATTTTCTGAGAGATCCGAATGATATCTTCAAATCATTTGATACTATACTTTACATGGATACAACTTCTTTGCATGGAAATATAAAAAAGGAAATGACCTCAGATACCATAAATCATATAACATTAATCTGAATTTACCATCAAAGATAACTTATATCAATTTCTATCACAAAATATAAAAATTGATTCATTTCTACCTTTTTTTTAACACCTATCATGTGAACAGTGTCATGACAGAATAGGTGATTGATATGTCATCAATAATTATCACATTCAATAATTATCACATGATAACAGTTGAAGAAAATATTATACAAAATGAGCCATTTGTTACGCATGTTTTTGATGATCCACGCGCCATTTGTCCGACTTGCCGCCGGAAAATGAGCCATGCTCTTCCCTATGATTTTCCCTATATGGCTCCTCCAACGACGCAGCCGGCGTCGGAAGGAGGGTTTGTGAATCGAAAGGAGAAAATATTATACAAAATGAGCCATTTGTTATGCATGTTTCCGATGATCCACGTGTCATTTGTCCGACTTGCCGCCGGAAAATGAGCCATGCTCTTCCCTATGCTCTTCCCTATATGGCTCCTCCGACGACGCAGCCGGCGTCGAAAGAATGAGGGTTTGTGAATCGGAAGGAGGGAGAATGAGGGTTTGTTAAGGGGGTGGTGACGTAGATAGTGATGGATGATTTGGTGGTGAAACCTATGTCTACTATCTCTAGCATTACTCTTTCAACAAATTTAATATCAAAGAAGTTGCTTTTATTTTATTTTCCAATTCTTAATCTATCTACCGTTTCCTATTTCATTTATATATTTTTATTTATTAATCTCTCTCATCAACCATTCTATTAAGATATATATTTTTTTTTTATTAATATGCTGTTGATTTATCAATGCATCAAGATTTTTACTTTTTTCTATATTTTTTTATTAATATGTTGTCGATTCAACAATGCATCAAGATTTTTACTTTTTTTTCTTTTATGCTTGCATTTGCTCATTTTTCAGAGATTTGGAATAAGCTCTTTTTTTTCTTTTATGCTTACATTTGCTCATTTTTCAGATTTGGAATAAGCTTTTTCACTTCACTGATTTATTGACCTTTTTTTCTTTTCTTTTTTTAATTCACTAATTCATTCGGCCTTTTTTTTCTTTTCTTTTTTTAATTCTTCATTATCTGTATTTTTATTCTTTTTGAGTCAGCAAGTGTTTTCTCATTTCTCTTTTAATAATTATAAGTAAAAAAAATTAGTTAATACAGTTGAAATGAAAAGTTTATTTATAAGGTAAAAAAATCAAATTGAATAGAAATATTAAACATAAATATAAAAATAAGTTTTTAAAAAGAAAATATATGGTGAAATGAAAATATCGACAAGTTCTAAAAAAAAGTTAAATATTAATATATAGATTGATTTTGTTAATATCGATAAGTTCTAATTATTGATATAATTAATGTCGTTAATATATTCAAAAAAATTTAAATATTGATATGATTAATGTCGTCAATATCGACAAGTTCTAAAAAAAGTTAAATATTAATATATAGATATTTCAATAATATATATGATTTATGTCGTTAATATCGACAAGTTATAAAAAAAGTTAAATATTGAGTCGTTAATATCGACAAGTTCTTAAAAAAAAGTTAAATATTAATATTGAGTCGTTAATAACAAATTCAAAAAAAGTTTGAATAATCTAAAAACTGTTGGGATATTTCCCAACAACCTGCCTTGGGTCGGAGCTTAAATAGGTGTGGGGCACGGCTCTGCCAGATTCGAATCCGTGAGCGCAAAGCTACGTAAGTATAAGACATTAAAGTTGCGTCCTATGTCCATTGGATATCCTTTTGGTGTAGTGGTAATGCGCTTGATGGTCTAACACACTTTGCAGTTGGCGTGAGGCGAGATGGGCGTGAGGCGTGATGTCCTGTGTGGCGTGATGTGTGGATAGCCGTGTGGCATGAGGCATGATGTCCTGTGTGGATGGTCGTGTGGCGTGAGGCGTGATGTCCTGTGTGGATGGCCGTGTGTGGCGTGAGGCGTGATGTCCTGTGTGGATGGCCGTGTGTGGCGTGAGGTCCTGTGTGGATGGCCGTGTGGCATGATGTCCTGTGGCGTGAGGCGTGATGTCCGTCCTGTGTGGATGGTCGAGTGGCGTGATATGGTGTAAGGCGAGATGGTCGTGTGGCGTGAGGCGTGATGTCCTGTGTGGCGTGATGTGTGGATGGCCGTGTGTGACGTGAGGTCCTGTGTGGATGGTCATGTGGCGTGATGTCCTGTGGCGTGAGGCGTGAGGCGTGATTTCCTGTGTGGATGGTCGTGTGTGGCGTGAGGTCCTGTGTGGATGGTCGTGTGGCGTGAGGCGTGAGGCACGAGGCGTGATGTCCTGTGTGGATGGCCGTATGTGGCGCATGTGGCGTGAGGCGCGATGTGTAGATGGTCGTGTGTGGCGTGAGGCGTGATGTCTTGTGTGGCGTGATATGTGGATGGTCGTGTGTGGCATGAGGCGTGATGTCCTGTGTGGATGGCCGTGTGGCGTGATGTGGCGTGAGGCGTGATGTCCTATGTGGATGGCCGTGTGGCGTGAGGCGTGATGTCCTATTTGGCGTGATGTGTGGATGACCGTGTGTAGCGTGAGGCGTGATGTCTTGTGTGGCGTGATGTGTGGATGGCCGTGTGAGGCATGATGTCCTGTGTGGCGTGATGTGTGGATGGCCGTGTGTGACATGAGGCGTGATGTCTTGTGTGGCGTGATGTGTGGATGGCCGTGTGTGGCGTCAGGCATGATGTCCTGGGTGGATGGCCGTGTGGCGTGAGGCGTGATGTCCGGTGTGGATGGTCGTGTGTGGCGTGAGGCGTAATGTCCTATGTGGATGGCCGTGTGGCATGAGGCGTGATGTCCTGTGTGGATGGCCTATGGCTTAGGTATGGCGAGTGGCCTGTGTGGCGTGATACTCCCCCCGGGAACACTTTGCAGTGGGAGCTGTTAGGGTCTTGAAACTGAAGAGGCTTGGGTGGCGAGTGGCCTGTGTGGTGTGATGCTTGGGTTTCAAATCCCCCTGGAAACACTTTGGGTGGCGAGTGGCCTGTGTGGCGTGATGTTCTTTATGGATGGCCTGTGGCTTGGGTGGCGAGTGGCCTGTGGAACTGAGGATGCTAGCGCGCGTGGCTTGGGTGGCGAGTGGCCTGTGTGGCGTGATGTCCTGTGTGGATGGCCTGTGGCTTGGGTGGCGAGTGGCTTGTGTGGCGTGAGGCGTGATATCTTGTGTGGCGTGATGTCCTGTAGCTTGGGTGGCGAGTGGCTTGTGTGGCGTGATACTTAGGTTCTGAATCCCCCCGGGAACACTTTGCAGTGGGAGCTGTCAAGGCCTTGAAACTGAAGAGGCTTGGGTGGCGAGTGGCCTGTGTGGCGTGATGCTTAGGTTTCGAATCCTTCCGGAACACTTTGCAGTGGGAGTTGTCAGGGCCTTGGAACTGAGGATGCTGGCGCGTGGTCTGTGGCCTGGCTTGGGTGGCGAGTGGCCTGTGTGGCATGAGACGTGATGTCCTGTGTGGATGGCCTGTGGCTTGGGTGGCGAGTGGCCTATGTGGCGTGATGCTTGGGTGGTGAGTGGTCTGTGTGGCGGTGGCGCGAGGCGAGACGCCGAGTCATAGTGGTGGTGTGAGGCGAGACGTCGAGTCACGATGATATCGAGATGTGGCGTGAGGCGTGATGTACTGTGTGGATGGCCTGTGGCTTGGATGGCGAGTGGCCTGTGTGGCGTGATGCTTGGATGGCGAGTGGCCTGTGTGGCGATGGTGCGAGGCGAGACGCCGAGTCATGATGGTGGCGCGAGGCGAGATGTCGAGTCACGGTGACATCGAGAGATGGCGAGAAGGCATGTCGGTGTTGAGTCATGGAGATGTCACAGGCTATAGCATGTGGCGAGTGGCCTGTGTGGCGTGATGCTTGGGTGGCGAGTGGCCTATGTGGCGTGATGTCCTGTGTGGATGGCTTGTGTAGCGGTGGCGCGAGGCAAGACGTCGAGTCACGATGACATCGAGAGGTGGCGAGAAGACATGTTGGTGCCGAGTCATGGTGTCACGCCCCGAAACTAAAACATAAAATATTATAAAAGTTTAACGATTTTGCAATTTGAGTTACTTCTTTAACTATCAGAGTATCCTCGACAGGCGTGCAGGAAAGAAAGAAGAAGAACAGACGAAGAAAAACGAAATATAAATAAGAATAGATATTCTTAAGAAGTATAGCAACGATATATATATATACAAGTTTAAGCAAAAAGGGAAGCGTAGGTATGAGTCGTTCCAAAATAGCTAAACATAATATTGTATTAACAAAACTTATAATAGACAGGGCACGTCTCTCCCTTCAACACCTTCCAACAAAATCATCACCTGTAGTTAATACACACGGGGTGAGTGTAAACAAATACACTCAGTGGAAATAATTTCATGAGCTAACATATTATTATAAGACAATTAAACATTTAAGCACAGCAAGTACAATGCACAGCACGTTTATGACGTGGGCGCAGGTATATCCCGCCTTACCCCACCACCTTATCCACCAGTGATTGTTTGGTCAGGGGGACTTCACCAATCCTCCATAAATCATTAGGACTTAACCCCGTCCTATTTTCTCCAAATCATGCATATGAACACATTTCCTCAACCCCTCTCAACAACACATTATTTCACAGCACATAATCAAGGCATATAAATAATATACGTGTAGCATTTCAAAAAGCATGCTGAAATCAACAATTCATATTTCATAATTTATCGGAAATCCTAACATGCGACTATACAATACAACACGTGAATTAAATGCTAGTTCAGAAATTACCCCCACCTAAGTTAAGGCGGTGCGATTTCACGTCCTTATCCGTTTAGTCCTGAGATGTAGTCGGAACGTTTGGGCCTACAAACACATAACGTAATTATTAGGTTATTATATTAATTAATCGTTTATAATTAAATGCTCGAAATAAACAACGGAAGGAAAAACAGGTCGTAACTCGACTTGGTTCGAAAATAAAAATAAAGGATTCAAAAAGAGAGCTTTAGCGACGAGAATGGAGCAAAACGAAGGAAAAAATGAAGCCAAATGAAGCATTTTAAGGTTTGGGGGTTTTTGAGGGCAAAACTGTAATTTCCAAATTAGGCTTGGGTCAAAATGAGAAATTCTGAAATTCTGAAATTCTGGGGTGGAATTACACTATCCAGAAGATATTAGGACTAGACTTCATATCCTAAAGATTATAGGGGTCAGAATGAAATAAGCACAACTTATGAATTTGCAAAGAAGTCCTTAAAGATAATCAAATTCTCAAAAAAACACCCCATATCCAAGACCACCACTGCCACCACTACTTCGCCGGCGTTCTTCACGCCGGCCACCACAGCTCACGGCGGCGCTGGAAGCACCGCCCCTAACACCTCCCAACTCAGCCCACTTCGCACACACACACACACTCTTTCTTCTCCGACGGCCATTGCCGCCGGCTTATGCATGCTCACTTCGCCGGCGCTCCCTACGCCGGCTTCACCCACTCACGGCGGCACTACATGCGCCGCCCGGACCTCCGATCAACAAAAGAAGCTGGAGAAACGGCAGAGGGAGAGTTTCGAAGAAAGAGGTTTAAACATCAAAAACGCAGAAACTTCAACTGCTGCATGCCGGAGATCCAACCGTTGGATCAACGATCGGAGCCCAGAATTGAGATGAGCTCGGCGAGAGCTTCAAATTAGACTCAAGAATCGCCCCGATCGGGGGCCGGATGGCCGAGAACGAAGAGAGAGAAAGAAGTGGGTTTTAGAGAGAGAAAGCCGAACTTTCTTCGGCGATTTGCCGGCGAAGTCTACGGCTGATGAGAATTCCGAGCCCATGGTTGGAACGGGGCTCGGCGAGAGCTTCGAAATGGTATATATATCGATATGTTTCGGTCGGAAAGAAAATCCGACGACGGTGGTCGCCGGCGACGGAGACGGTGGTCGCCGGCGACGGAGACGGCGGCGCTCCGGCCGGCCGCCGGAAAACAGTAGAGAGAAGGAAGAGCTTCTCACAGATAATTTTACCTTGGGTTAAAAATATTAACATATGCTTTTCCTAATTGAATTAACATTTGTTATATACTTTAGTTTAATTATTTCATTAACCATATTTTATTCTTAAACTTTATATTAAACATTCTTATGATATTAATTAATTTGAGATATCATTCGAACTCCGATTTGATTCATTCTTTCGCCGTTTTATTTGATTTTTCATTCTCGTTCATCTTGTTCCACCTACAAATTATTTTATTGACATCCCATTTTATGGTAAATTTCCAAGAATAAGAACTTTAGATTAGGGCATGCTTATAATTAAATTTTCTGAAACGCACATATTATAAATCAAATAATTAGTAATTTAAATACTTAGTTATCAAATTATGCTTCGCTAAATCCTAGTCGTCACACATGGAGATGTCACAGGCGTGATGTCCTGTGTGGCAGAGTGGCTTGGGTGGCGAGTGGTCTATGTGGCGTGATGTCCTGTGTGGATGGCCTGTAGCTTGGGTGGCGAGTGGCCTGTGTGGCGTGATGTTTGGGTGGCGAGTAGCCTGTGTGGCGTGATGTCCTGTGTGGCGGTGGCGCGAGGCAAGACGCCGAGTCATGGTGGTGGCACGAGGCGAGATATCGAGTCACAATGACATCGAGAGGTGGCGAGAAAGCATGTCGGTGTCAAGTCATGAAGATGTCGAGAGGGTTCCAATGGTTGCTGAAGTGGAGAGGCAGCAGGTGTTGGGGGGGATTGTTGGGATATTTCCCAACAACCTATCTTCGGTCGGAGCTTAAATAGGTGTGGGGCACGGCTCTGTCAGATTCGAATACGTACATAAGTATAAGACATTAAAATTGCGGCTCTATGTCCATTGGATATCCTTTTGATATAACGGTAGAATCCAAGTCCCAATATCCAGTTTTTCTTGAACCAACAGAGGATCCAAGTTCCAATATCCATAACATCACATGCAATCAATTGAATTAAAAATAATTACCACACAACATCGTAATAGGATGCAAGCAATATACAATTAAATAACATTTAATATTTATTTCGGCTGTAAATTAAATATTTTGTAATTTAGTATTTATTTTAAACTAGTGGTGTGATCAAGATAATTAATATTTATTTCGACTAAAATTAATATTTGTAATGTAGTATTTACTTAAATTAATATTTATAATGTTGTATTTAATTAAATTAAGCAATATAATTAATTTAAATATTAATATTAAATAGAAAATTAAATTAAACTGAAACGTTAAAATTTATTTCAATATTTAATGTTAGTATTTAAATCGAAACATGTATATTTTCTTAATGTTAATTGTATATTAAGACATCACATCAAATTAAAAAATGACTCCACATACGAAATTTCATCTAAATTACACAATGGTACTGTAAATTAAATATTTTGTAATTTAATATTTACTTTAAATTAGTGGTGTAATCATGATAATTAATATTTGTTTTGGCTAAAATTAATATTTGTAATGTAGCATTTAATTAAATTAAGCAACAAGATTAATTTAAATACTTATATTAAATATGAAATTAAATTAAACTGAAATGTTATAATTTATTTTAATATTTAATATTAATATTTAAATCGAAACGTATATATTTTCTTAAAGTTAATCGTGTATACAATACCATGACTGCAATGATCTGGGTGTTATATTCATAATAATTTTGCTAATAAGAGAATTACATCTATACAAAATAAAGCATATCGAATATGAATTTCAAGTGATTTGTCATCACACGCTCCATAATACAAAAACATTTAATTATGTTTTTATGGTTGCTATTAACGGATAAATACAATTGTTGGAGAAAGTAGAAATAGACGACATTGCCTTGTAAAAATAGACTATTAGGGAGAATTTTTATAATTTATTGCAGTAACTTTTGAAATAAGGTAAAAAAGTAAATTGAAAATGAAGAGTTGGGATGCAATCATGGAAAATTTAATAACTAATATCATTTATGTATTAATATCATTGTTGTACTATAAAATGACTCTATAATATAACATATCAACAGAAAAATTAATCTAGAAAATTAGATTAGTTGAAGAGTAAGATTTGGGTGCAACTGTTGCATGGATCTTAGATCCATGCAACAAAAAGATCCATGCAACGCGGGTCGGGTCGGGCTGAATCCGACCCGGACCCGTGTTTTTTTTTTTATCATGACTTTTATGTTGTGTTAGTCATACCTTTATATTATGTTAAGTATACTTTTATATTATGTTAAGCATACATTTATGAAACAGTTTAGCTTTTAAAAAAAACTCTAATTTTGGCAAAAAAAACCCTAATTTTGACGAAAAAATTATAATTTTAGCATAAAAAAACCCTAATTTGTACATATATACCTTTAATTAATATTAATCATACTTTTATATAATACATAAAGGTACAACTAATATAATTAAAAGGTATGACTAATATAACATAAAGGTATGTTTAACATAATATAAAGGTATGTTTAACATAACATTATAACCCTAAAGGTATGCTTAACATAACATAAAATCATAAAGGTATGCTTAACATAACATAAAGGTATGCTTAACGTTGTATAAAGGTATGCTTAACGTTGCATAAATGTATGATTAATATAATGTAAAAGACTTGCATAAAGGTATGCTTAATATAATATAAAAGGCCCTAAATGTATGAATAACATAACATAAAGGTATACTTAACATAACATAAAGATACACTTAATATAACATAAATGTCAAGCACCTGGAGCGAATTTTGGGTGGGTTTGAGCGCACCCACCCAGGCGCGTGGGGTGGGTCGGATTGTTGTGTATGGATCTAGGATCCATACATAAGATGTACAAAAGTTTTTGTGTTAGTTGAAATTGTAATAAAAGGATTATGAAAATTTAATAAATAATTGCATAATAAAAAAATGGAAAAATACTTGCTTAAAAAAAAAAAAAAAGAGAGAACCACGGTGATTACATATCAGCAACTCCTAGGTTTTTGCCCCAGTAGGGGGATCCAAGTCCGTATAACTTATAAGTTTGATAGTATTCTGCGACAATCTTAATTGGATAATTTCAAATATTCCAAAATCTTGATTGAGAAGTTTGATGGTTTCAGATTTTTTAAGTCCTATTGATAAACTTTATCTTTGATATGTTGCATTGATGGTTAATCTTTCTTTTGGAGCCCACATCATTAAAATCTCTAATAAATACATATATTTATATATAATTCATCATAAGCATATTCATTTTTTCTTCCGTATTTATTTTATTAAATTGTATAACTAATTCGATTTCTTGAAAGAAATAAATAAAAACCACATATATACTTTCAAATTTATTAAATTATATAAGGGAAAGGTGGTAAGGTAATAAACGTATATACAGTAAAACCTCTATAAATTAATAACTTTGGGACCATGCAATTTTATTAATTTAAAGAGATATTAATATATTGATAAATTAATATTTTATTAATTAAAAGAGAGACTTTTTAAATTCAGCAAATTTAGTACATATGTATTGAAAATAAATGAATTCATATACATGTTTCATTGATTATATTCATGCATCAACCAATTCTTTGTAACTAATTAAATATATTCATGTATAATATCAATTCATTGTATTATAATACTTCACAACAACTCTTCACAATTTTTTGTTGCAGCTAGAGAATTCGACATCGGAACTCTTGGCTACAATTAAAAAAGTTAGGGATGAAATCCAATTAGATTTAAATTTTAAGAAAAATCAAGTAACAATAGATTCATATTTTAGCAAATTATCATAATATTTATAATTGTAATATTTATGAATTATTAATTTAAAGTTTTAATGGGACCTAATATTTATAAAGGGATTTTCCGAAAAATTATTATCTTATTATCTTATCAAATTTGATGATTTTTTACAAAGACCCAAGTCGGGATCGGAAGATTTTATTATTTTAGAGAGTTTATTAATTTATAAAGTATTAATTTATAGAGGTTTTACTGTATTATGTTTTAATCATTTGGGTTCATTTAATTCGTAATGTTCAAGTCTTCTGGTCAGCCCTAACTTCGCGTAACTTTTTTCTTTAGTTTCTTTTAGCGGGACTCTTAATTTTATTATTGCTCCTTAATTTGTTTCAAGTGACGCAATCATCATATTACATTTTCTTTATATTAATTATTTCAATTTCAATTATTTTACAACGATACAGAAGCAAGATTTGATATTGAGAACTAATATACCGATTTAATGGTAATAATTCTTATCGGTATAAACTGAAGTACGATTTCAACGCTAAATAAGTTTTATGTATACGAAAACACATATTCTACTCAATCTTAAATCCCTATATATATGTGTGTGCACTTCTATCGATCAAAAGTTTTCATATCATCATTATTAATTAAGTGAAATAGAATGATATCGTGACAAAGATGGGACGAATGAAGTTGAAGTTGTTGATCGACAATGAGAGGAAAAGAGTATTATTTGCAGAGGCCAACAAGAAGTTTGTGCACTTGCTGTCTTGCCTAATCAATCTGCCCTTTTGCAATGTCATCAATTTTCTTAATCAAAACAATTGGGAATCGTCATTCAGCCACCTCGATGCAAGTCTAAATGACGATTTGGCCATAGAAACAAACCAAACTGATTATATACATGGAAGTACAAAAGATGTTGTTTAGGTGCAATAGTTGTTGTTTCGTTTCAGACGAAATCAATGCCCCGTGTCCCCGTTGGTCTAGAAACAAACCAAACTGATTATATACATGGAAGTACAAAAGATGTTGTTTAGGTGCAATAGTTGTTGTTTCGTTTCAGACGAAATCAATGTCCCGTGTCCCCGTTGGTCTATGTGATGAAGAAGAATGTAGTGAGTCTATGTGATGAAGAAGAATGTAGTGAGTATTAAAAAGAGGAATGTAATATCTAGAGAGAATCTAGAGAGGATGAAGAAGAATGTAGTGAGTATCTATGTGATGAAGAAGAATGTAGTGAGTATGAAAAAGAGGAATGTAATATCTAGAGAGAATCTAGAGAGGATGAAGAAGAATGTAGTGAGTATGAAAAAGAGGAATGTAATATCTAGAGAGGATGAAGATGAATGTAGTGAGTATGAAAAAGAGGAATGTAATTGGGGTGCTGATGGTGGTTGGTTTGGTGAAGGGGTGGGCTAGGTACATGATCATGGATTATTTGGAGATCAAACCACTTCTATCATTGATTTGTTGATTTGTTGAAACAACTTGACATTAAGGATGTTGGTATCATTGATTTGTTGATTTGTTGAACAACTTGACAATGTTGGTCTGGTCTGGATGTTGGTCTTTTGCAGGAGAGGGATAATTATGATTATTGATTTTCTTTTAGTATATATCTTAAATTGGTCTTTTGCAGGAGAGGGATAATTATGATTATTGATTTTCTTTTAGTATATATCTTAAAAATGATTTGTTGAAACAACTTGACAGTCTTTTGCAGGAGAGGGATAATTATGATTATTGTATCTATTTTTAAGTGTAAATCTTATTTTAGACTTTTCACCCAAAATTGTAGTAAAAAAGTATTACAAGTATGTGTTGTGATAGAAAAATATTATACCTTTTCGTGTACATGGTACTTGATAATCAGTGACATGTTTGTTTTTGTTTAGGTTGTGAAGTTGATCTATACTTCTTTGACGTTTACGAATGTTCTTACCGAAGTCTTCCTGAAGGGTACCGATGTCTTTCTGAAGGGTAAAAGCGATGCCACGAGTGACAAAACTGATGACGAGGGTCATGAAAATCAATTTATTTAGTTTTTAGATGAAATATTTTGTTTAATTGCTTTATTGGATTATGTTGATTTGCTGCTTTTGAATTGATAGATTTAGATTTTTCATTTTATTATTATTATGGTTAAAACTAGATTTTTATATTTCAATGGCTGCGTTTTTTAAACTTTTCTTTTGTTTCTTAATTTCTTTTGAATTTAGATACATTAATTATAATGGTTATTTTGCAATTTGATAATAGTTTCTGTAAAATTTGCAATTTCACTGCAAAAAAAAATCATGTTCCTCTACAGCGATGTTAGAAATTGGGGTAATTGGTAAGTCTCATGATAACCATATTAATGTTGAATACATGATGGTCACGGTTACGCAAGTTTTCTAGTTTTTATTGTTCTCCTCCCTTCCACTCCCCTAAACTCATAAAAAAAAAAAAAAAAAAAAAAAAACACCTTTTTTTTAAATTTTTTTTTTATAAATCACCCTTAATTCTACTCTATTTGCTCTACTTATTTTCGATGAATTCTTCATGATATTTTTATCATTAATCATACCCCTATTTTATCGGTAGACGTGATATCATTTTCAATGCAGCAATTTAAGAAATAAATAAACTTCTAAATATTAAGCAAGATATTATATATATATATATATATATATATATATATATATATATATCAAATCTTCAATCAATTCTCAGAATCCCCAAGTTTATTTAATTACCTGCTATTACCTGTTTTTTTGGTATCGTCAAATATATCGTCAAATATAAATTACCTAATTACCTGTTTTTTTGATATCATCAAATATAACATCAAATATATTGAATCTACACATGTAAAAAAAAAATTTTAAAAATTAGTACCATAATTTTTTAAATGTAAAAACTTCCACAAAAGAGAAAAAAAAATCAATACCATAATTTTTTAAATGTAAAAACAAACTTCCACAAAAGAGAAAAAAAAATCAATACCATAATTTTTTAAATGTAAAAACTTCAACAAAAGAGAAAAAAAAATCAGTACCATAATTTTTTAAATGTAAGAACTTCCACAAAAGAGAAAAAATAAAAAAATATGATATCATTGAAGTAGTACAACCACAATTACTAATGAGAATTTATTCTTTTTGTTGGTCAATTCATATTTTAATTTTTATGATTAATTTTAAGATTTTTGGAGCATTATTAGGATTTAGGATTTTTTGAAAATTAATTAATTGAATATTTTTTATTATTTCAATTCATTGATTAATTCAATATTTTTCATTATTTCAATTAATTGAATTCAATATTTGGTGTGAGATGTGAATTGTTAAAAAATCTATATTTAAGATGAGAATTGATAAGAGAGTTTGTATATAAATATGTTGATGAAGGGTTAGGAGTCTAAGATGAGAATTGATAAGAAAATCAGTATAAGATGGTAGCGTGAAAAAAGAATTATATATATATTATAAAATATTAAATATTAAAAAATGAAATCTTAAGAAAGTGCGTACAATGTGCATTCTTTAGGTGCATGATCACAATATATATATATATATATATATATATATATATATATATACTCTTAACTTTTTAAAATATGAGATACATAAATGATCATGTAAGTGGATTTTATTTGACAAAAATAATCAGAAAGCGGAATTTCTATCAAAAGTTCCAGCCGTAATACAAGTTATAATTTATTAGTATACTAATTTAATTGTGCTGTGTTAAACTGAATTGATTTGTCTTTATTAATACATATTAATTATTATCATCTTATTATCATGATTTTACTCTATTCTAATTTAATCAATGAATGATCCTTCATCGTATCAATGATTCTTTGTGGGTTTGAAACAAAATTAAACTTAGAATTGGATTTTTTAGCAATGAGTCTGATGGGAACATATCAAGAGTTTAATCTTGTTAGGTTTTAGATCAATTTAATCCAACAAACCAGATTAACACTTGCAGATTGAATAGGATTAGGCTTGAACCCAAGAACCCTAAACCTAATTGGAATCAAAGAAAAATCAAGAAAATATAGGAGACACGGCAATTTACGTGGTTCGACCAAGGAATCTTGATCTACGTCCACGGGAGAGAAAACCAATCACTAATTTCACCAAAATTACAGAAAATCGAATCAGCCCCAAATCAGCTCTTTTAGGGTTTATATAAACCCTAAAATATGCAATCGGATGCAATACTTATCCAAATCTATCAATTCTTATCAATTTGGATTCGCCTTATCATCAGGAACAAAAGCCCTAAACTTTTATTCCCAATCGGATTCGAATTCATATCCGATTTTACAAAATTACCTTTAGAACCCTAATTTTAGCCCCAAATTGAATTCTAAGCCCTAATCTAGAATTCTGACCAATTGGGCTGCAATTAGTCCAGTTCTTCAGCAATTCAGTCTGGTTCTTGATCCAGCAGGTCTCCATGCATACAAAATCACATTGATTGAGTCACCAACTCACAATTCTCCACCTTGGCTCAACAATGACTGATTTTCTCACTTCATTTCAACCCTTAAGCATGTCAAGTCCATGCATGAACCTTGATTAGGTTCATGCAATGTAGAAACTTCGATGTGCACACTGCCTTGTCAGCATATCTGCTGGATTATCATCGGTGCTGATCTTTCGTACTTCAATCATCCCATCTTCGATTATATCTCTAATGAAGTGTAGTTTAACATCGATATGCTTTGATCTTTCATGGTAAACCTAGTGTTTGGACAGATGAATGGCACTTTGGTTATCACAATGTATGGTAATGATCTCCTGATTTATGCCTAGCTTCTCCACCATTCCCTTGAGCCAAATAGCTTCCTTATATACCTCGACCATAGCTAAGAATTCAGCCTCGGTTGTAGACAAGGCAACAGTTGGTTGCTGCACCGATTTCCAACTGATAGCCGTTCCATACATGGTGAAACATACCCCGTAAGAGATTTTCTAGTGTCTTGATTTCCAACAAAATCCGAGTCCACAAAACCTTCCAAAGGAGACTGATTTTCTTTAGAACTTGCTGTGAACATTAGGCCTGTATTGCTAGTTCCTCTTATGTATTTCATCACCTGCTTTAATGCTTCCCAATGTGATCTTCCAGGGTTGGCCATATATCTGCTAACGGCACTCATGCTATAGGCCAAGTCTGGCCTAGAACACACCATGGAATACATTAAGCTCCCCACTCCACTAGCATAGGGAACTAACTCCATTTGCTGTTTCTCATCAGTAGCTTTAGGGTTCATATATGCTGTCAACTTGACGTTTAATCCAATTGGAATCGAAACCGGCTTAGCTTGCTGCATCTCAAACCTCCTTAAGACCTTGTCTAGGTAATCTCCTTGGTGTAAGAATAATTTTTCAGACATTCTATCTCTTCTAATGTCCATGCCAAGTATTATTCTTGCTATTCCAAGGTCTTTCATGTCGAAATGAGCTTTGAGTTTTCCCTTCAGTTCTGCTATATTCTTTTCATACTTGCTAGCTAGGAGTATGTCATCTACATATAGAAGTAGGTAGGTGACCACTTTCTCATCTTCCACTTCTAAGTACACACATTGGTCATGTTTACATCTTATCAAGTTCAAGTTGCTCATCACCTCATCAAACCGTTTATACCACTGACAGGGGCTTTGTTTCAGTCCATATAAGGATCTTTGAAGTTTGCAGACCTTGTGCTCTTCTCCTGGTGTGATAAAACCTTCAGGTTGCTTCATATATATGAGTTCATCAAGGTTTCCATGAAGGAATGCGGTTTTAACATCAAGTTGGTGAAGCTCAAGGTTCCATTTAGCAACTAGAGCCAATAACAATCAAATAGAGCAGTGCTTAACCACAGGTGAAAACACTTCATTGAAGTCTATTCCTTCTCTTTGTGTAAATCCTTTGGCCACTAACCTTGCTTTGAACCTCACTTGCTCAGTGCTTGCTACTTCAATCTTCCTTTTAAAGATCCATTTGGATCCTATAAGTTTCTGTCCTTTTGGTGCATCAGTTAGAATCCATGGTTGATTCTTTTCTAAGGACAACAACTCCTCATTCATGGCTTGGATCCACATTTCCCTATCTGGTGACTCCAAGGCTGATTTGTATGAGTTAGGCTCTTCATACTCAATGTCTTCAGCCACCAATAATGCATAGGATATCACATCTGCATGTCCAAACCGATTGGGGGATGTATTTCTCTCCTTTTTCTATCTTTGGCAAGCTGATGGTTACTCAGGTCTTCAACTTCAGTATCTGCATCTAATTCTAATTGTTGCTCAACTTCCTCCTAATGAACTCCCTCATCTTCTTGTTCAGTTTGCTGGTGAGTTTCTTCAGGCTCCACCTCAATTTGAGCATCACTCAACTCAGAGTTGTTTATAAGATCTTGAGAATTCCCTGTTGTATTTTTATAAGCCATCTCCTTCTCATTGAATGTCACATCTCGGCTGATTATACATCTTGGTCCAGTTGGTACGAGATTCCACAGCTTGTATCCCTTGGTGCCTTGAGGATAGCCAATGAAGATACACCTCAAGGCTCTTGCATCCAACTTGTCTTGCTTGACATGAGCAAAGGCTTGGCAACCGAAAACTTTAAGGTGAGAGTAATTTGAGGGTTTAGCAAACCAGACTTCATCCGGGGTTTTGAACTTAAGTGCTGATGATGGACACTTATTTATCAGATAAGTGGCTGTGGTTACGGCTTCTCCCCAAAATGATTTTGGCAACTTGGCATCAAGCAACATACATCTTACTCTCTCCAAGAGAGTACGATTCATTCTTTCCGCTACTCCATTTTGTTGGGGATTTACAGCAGTCTTATACCTTGTAATACCCTTTTCAGAGCAGAATTGGTTGAATTCTTGAGATAGATATTCCAAGCCATTGTCGGTTCTTAAATATTTGAGGTTTTTCCCAGTGATATTTTCTTGCTGAGCTAGCCATTGTTTGAAGTATGAGAACGCATCACTTTTATTATTCATGACAAACACCCAAGTTTTTCTAGAGAAATCATCTATGATAGTCATAAAGAATCTTCCTCCTCCATGAGTTGTGGACTTAGTGGGTCCTCAAATATCAGAGTGGACATAATCCATTACTTCTTTAGTGTTATGGACTCTAGTAGGGAACTGATGCTTCTTGGCCTTCCCCAACACACACATAATTCACAAAATTCCAGCTTTGATAGAGTTGTGTTTCCAAAAGCTTGGTTCTTGGCTAGTTGCAGCAGGCCCTTCTCTCCAACATGTCCGAGTCTTTTATGTCATAAGCTAATCTCCTCAGTGCTTAGAGTCACATAATTCTCTCCTATCACAGTCTCTCCAATCAGAGTAAACAAGCCGTTCCTTCTCTTTCCTTTCATCACAATCTTGACATCCTTTGTAATGTTAAGGAATCCCTCTTCACAGGTGTAGAAGTTGTAGCCTGAATTATAGAGAGAACCCAACGAGATCAGGTTCCTCTTAAGGTCTAGGATAAATCTCACATCAGGCAGCCTCTTTATTCTCCCATCATGAAACTTGATCTTGACAGTACTAATACCCTTAACCATGCAACTGTGGTTATTTCCGAGAAGTACCAGACCACCTTCTTGCTTCTTGAGTTCAATGAAGGTCGATTCGATCGGGCACATATGGAAAGAGCAGCCTGAATCGAGAACCCATTCTTGCTAATTCTGAGAGTCCGATACGCAAAGCATCTCTCCATCTTCATAACACTCCTGAGCTACTGCAGCCTGTGGTTGAGTGGGTGGTTTTCCAGCCTTCTTAGCAAGGCAATTCTTCTGTATGTGGCCTATCTTTTGACAGTGGAAACACTTTCTGGTTTCCTTCCTTTCTCCTCCAGATTGGTTTGGTGGAGATCCACTCTCCTTCTTCTTTTTCTTGAAACTCCCTTGCCCTTTCTTTTGAGTTTTAAACTTCACACTCAAACTTTCTGGTCCAGTTTCAGTCCTTAAGCTGATTAGCATCTGGAGAATCTTCGTCAGAGCAACCATTACATCTTCCAGAGACAGGGATTTGTCCATCCTACCATATACGAGAGAGTCCTTGAAGTTCTCAAAAGACTTAGGTAGGGAATGGAGCAGCATGAAAGCTTTATCTTCATCATCCACCTTTACACCTATATTATCAAGATCATCAAGAATCTTGATAAATTCATCAAGTTTTTCTGTAATTTTCTTCTCATCTGTCATCTTGAACGCGTAGAGTTTGTGCTTCATGAACAGCCTGTTCGCCAAGGTCTTAGTCTGGTATAAGGAATCCAATTTATCAATCAATGCCTTAATTGAAGTCTCCTTGCATACCTCTCTCAAAACCTTATCACCTAGGCAAAGGATGATTGTTGTCCTTGCCTTATTATCCATCTCTTTCAGTTTCTTTGCTGCATCAGATGAAGCACATTCTCCTACTCCATCAAGAACCCCTTCCAAACCGTGCTGAGTAAGAAGGGCAGTGACTTTAACTTTCCACAAGTTGTAGTCATTAGTTCCATTGAATTTCTCTACATCCATCTTCATTGATCCTATCATCTTGCAATCCTCGCTTCCCACAGACGGCGCCACTTGTTTGGTTTTAGATCAATTTAATCCAACAAACCAAATTAACACTTGCAGATTGAATAGGATTAGGCTTGAACCCAATCGGATTCGAATTCATATCCGATTTTACAAAATTGCCCTTAGAACCCTAATTTTAGCCTCAAATTGAATTCTAAGCCCTAATCTAGAATTCTGACCAATTGGACTGCAATTAGTCCGGTTCTTCAGCAATTCAGTCCGGTTCTTGATCCAGCAGGTCTCCATGCATACAAAATCACATTGATTGAGTCACCAACTCACAAATCTAATTTAAACTCTTATTTTCCTTGTCATGATAGAATTGTGATTCTGAAAGATTTGTCACTAATTTAAACTCTTATTTTCCTTGTCATGATAGAATTGTGATTCTGAAAGATTTCTCACGATTAGTTCCATAGTTATAAGAGTATGTCTCATGTACACTTGGTGTACATGCAATCCGGGTCGATCTGGATCCACATGTTTTTATTTTATTTTTTGATTTTTTAACTTTCAGACAAATATCTTTATATACAAATTTTGTGACCTTTATATACAAATTATGTGACCTTTAAGTATAAGTTTTGTGATCTTTATATTCAATAACTTAGAAAAAAGACGAAGAATTTTAGCAAAATTTGTACATAGATACCATTATATTATATTCATTTGACCGTTATGTATATTCATGTGACATTTATGTACAAATATTCATACTTTTATATACCTTTATATATTGCATAAAGATATGTATATTTGTACATAAAGATCACATGAATATACATAAGGGTCACATGAATATCACATAAAAGTATTTATGTACAAATTTTGCTGAAATTCTTCATTTTTTTTTCTAATTTATAATATATAAAGGTCACAACATTTATACATAAATGTCACAATATTTATACATAAAGGTCACCGAATTTGTATATAAAGGTCAAGATATAAAATTTTAAAAAAAAATCACGGATTCGGGTCGGATCAACCCGAATTGCACGGATTTAAGATCCATACACCAGGTGCACAGGAGAATTTGTCTAATTATAAAGACAACTAGATCTCCACTCTCTCCTCTTTTCTCATCTAAATGGGAGTATTAATTTTGTTTTTCTTTTTTCGTTTCATTTTCTGTTACCAACAATTGTTGATATTTTTATGAATATTCTGTGGTTTTGATGCTCCCATCTCCGATTAGAATCATTTCATTCAGTTTTTATCATCGTGTGAGTTTTTATTCTTTTTTTAGTTTGTTGTTTTTATTTCGAATAAAGCGATTTTATTCCATGTAAAATATATTTGAATGATTTAATAATTCAGATTGATTTTTATTGTACTATTGTTATCCATGAAATCTAGATCTGTGATTGTGTAGAATGATTCTTATTTAGTAACAATAGAATGATTATACTTAGTTGAATCAGATAGTTAACATAATTGGAATCAAATTTAGTAATTGCAGTTATCTCAATTATTTGATCTAAGCAATGGTTTTCAACGCGGTTTGTAATTGATTTGGAACATTACTTGTCCACTTAATTATAATTAATAAACTTTATCTATTAATCTATATAAACTACGTCTTATATAAAATTTCATAGAGACTATCTCATCAGTTCTTCTCTTAAATGTTATCCCAACAACCTAGAAAAGGCAGTATTTGTTTGTAAGTCCATCAAAAAGGTCACATGGACAATCAGTAAAAAATATTTTTTTAAAAATCATTTTATTATTTAGTTGTTTATGATAGTTTAACATATAATGTCACACAAATACATATAGTACTTTTTTATTCTAATTAGACATTAACATTATAAAATATTTAAAACCAAAACAACGTGCAGTTTAATTAATAATTTTCGACATTGAGAAACATCATTTTTAATTCGTTTCCTATAAAAACACGGCCTAACACAATTCTCTTTTTTTATCAACACAATTCAATCCCACACTCTCAGTATCATCAAATTTGAATGTACTCAATTGATTTAATTCTTCTGACAATTAACTCCAATTCTTTTCTAAGAAAACAAATAAATAATAATTTTTATAGAAATTATAATACATGTGGTCTCACTAACCTTAGGGATGGCAATGGGGTGGGAATTCCTATTCTTCACGGGAATCCATTCTGAACGAAGCGGATGTGAGGATAGGGTAATTTTTTTCCTCGAGGGAATGAGGAATATGTTCTTCATAGGAATTCATTCTGAACGAAGCGGATGTGAGGATGGGGTAATTTTTTTTCTCGAGGGGATGGGGATCATATTCCCCGCACTGTTCCTTACGGGACCCCGAATTATATATATATATATATAATGATTATTATTATTATAAAAATTAATATATATATATATATATATATTTTAAAATAATATAAATTATTATAAAAATTAAATATATTTTAATATACAAATCTAAACCTCAAAACACTATTTCTCAATCTCTTCTAAGTGAATTGAAATATTGAGAAATGATGGAAATTAATGAAATGTAATAGAAAAGTTTTTAGCTTAGCTTGAATAAATTATGTTTTATTATTTATTCGAAGTATGGGTCATTATTCATATTTTTGTTGACATTTTAGATATTAAATTCACTTCCAAAATCTCTGGATCCATTTAAAAATGTTGTGATATATGGAAGGTTTGTGGCACTCTCACTGGATGAGGTTATGATAGCGATCAAAATCAAGGTATTACAAAATACTGCTGACAACAAGAACCAACCACTAGGTGAAGGTCTCAGCATCTGAAACAAGAGGTTCAAGAAGGGTCAAAAAAAAAAAGAACTTCAAATCCCATCAACAAGAAGGGAGATGAAGTGAAGGGATCCAAGGGACAAGGAAATGTTATTTCTGTCACAAGATTGGACACTTGAAGAAGAATTATTCTGAGAAGGCTAAAGATAAGCAACAAGCAAAGGACCAGGGACCAAAGGCTGCAGTGGCTAAAAACAACTATGAAAATGCTAATATGTTTTGCATATCAACTGCAACCATATCTGAAGAATGGGTCTTAGATTCAGGATGTAGTTTTCATATGGGTCCAAGAAGAGAGTGGTTCTCAGAGTTTAAGGAGGAATTAGGTGGATCAGTTTTGTTGGGGAATAATCAGTCTTGCAAGGTGGAATGAGTGGGGGTAATCACACTTAGATTGCATAATAGATCCATCAAGAAGCTGTCACAAGTATGGTATATTCCTGATTTAAAAAGAAATCTTATCTCACTCGACTTATTGAATAATGCAGGCTATGAATTCAACACCAAGAAAAAGAGATTCAAGCCACAAAAGAAAGTAAACTAGTGCTCAAGGGAAGCAAAAGAAATGGTCTCTATATCCTTTATGGATCCACTATACTAGGAGAAGTGGAGGCAGTAATGAGCAGTTAGGAAGCTAACCTTTGGCATAAAAGATTTAGACATATTAGTAATAAATGTCTGTTTTTATTGTCCAAAAAGGGAGCTCTTGGTGGAGATATTGCTGAGGAGCTGGAATTCTATGATCAATGTATAATGGGAAAGGTAAAGAAGCTATCATATCTTACTGAAAGTCACTATACAAAAGAACCCTTAAATTATGTTCATTCGGACATATGGGAACCAGCAAGAACCACTACACATGGAGGATCAAGGTATTTCATGAGCATCATTGATGGTTACTCAAGAAAGTTGTGGGTGTACCCAATTAAACATAAGAGTGATGCCTTCAAAACCTTCAAGCATTGGCTGCAAAATCAGGAAACTCAGATAGGTAAGTCATTGAAATTCTTGAGAACTGACAATAGACTTGAATACTTGTCTAAAGAGTTTCAGGAATACTGCAAGATAAAGGGGATCACAAGGCATAAAACTGTTCCAGCTAACCCACAGCAAAATGGAATAGTAGAGAGAATGAACAGGACATTGCTAGAAAGGGTGAGATACATGTTATTGGATGTTAGATTACCTAAAAGCTTCCGGGGAGAAGCTGTGGCTATAGCTGCATACCTTTTGAATAAACCACCTTCATTTGCAATTGACTTCAAATGCCCTGATGAGTTGTGGTATGGATTTCCTACCAATTATTCTAATCTTTATAAAGTGTTTGATTGTCTAGCTTTTGCTCATATTAAGCAGGATAAGTTGGAGCCTAGAGCCTTAAGGTGTATTTTCATTGATTATCCTACTAGTATTAAGGGATTTAAGTTGTGGTGCTTAGAGGATGGATATCAAAAATGTTTCACAAGAAGAGATGTAGTGTTTAGGAAATGTGTAATGAGATATCCAGCAGCTAACAAATCAAGTCAAGATTTGGAAATAACAGTGGAGGTGGAGGCAGACACACAACGATATTAAAGCATGTGTATGGACTACACCCGATTCTTGTATTGTTGAGATTTGAGATACAGCTTTAAAGATAAAATATGTGTTGAGATTTCAGTGTTTAGATTTTGATGAGACAAACCAAATATGTAATAGGAAGTTTTGATAACCCATTTTCATATTGTTTAAGTGAATAAATAGACTAGAATTGAGTCTTGAGCCATGTTTTGAAATGGAGGCTAAAAGAGGATAAAGCTATATCTAAACTTTAAAGGAAGATATCGCTGCAAGAAGACAGGATACAGTATCGCTGCATAAAGGCAGGATACAGCATAGCTGGAAGAAGAAAAGAACAACAAAGCATAAATAAGGCTGTACTTCAATACAGCAAAGCAAGGAAGAACGGCGTGCAGCAACGCTGCAAGAAAAGGATACAGGAGTACTGCTAGAAAGAAGTTGCAGCAGCACTGCCAGATGATACTGCAACCAGGTCTAAGATACAGCAGCACTGAAAGAATGCATCAGCTGCACAAGAACCAAGGATACAGCGCAGACTTACAAGTCAGTTAAGTAATACAACGCCAACTACAAGACGAAGTATCCTGCAAATCCTAGGAAGGATAAATGCAGTACGAGGAACGGAGATTCAAGTAAGAATAATAGAGTCGTTCAAGAAAAAGTCAAAGTAGCAGACACGGAGCCAATGAGAAGATGCCACATGGACTGACGCGCTGCAGAAAGCTGTGAGCCGCAACTGCCGCATTAAATGCTCCGAAAGGAAAAGTCAAGTCGCATTAAATGCGAACCATACTTTGGCCAGGCTACTTCAAATTCAAAAGAGGGATGTCTCCTTCAACGGACATCTTCCCCTACAAGTATAAATAGAGGTCGAGGAGGACTGATACTGTTACTAAGAACTAAAATCCATACACGAAAGTTTCAAGCTGACAAAATTTCAAGCATTCAAGCCAACAGTTTCAGTCACTCAACCTATCGAAGTGAAGCAAGTTCAAGCTGAAAGTTTCCCTACGGATTCAGAAGCTCACTTCGAAGCACAAGTTGAAGAAAACCTTTTTATCCTTTTAACCTTGTTGCTGTGTGCTTAGGTTGTTTTAGTGGTGTCAAGCAGTTGATAGGAGAAATCCTTGCTGTTTGTTTAGTTGTCTAAGAGTTAGGCAGCTTCCCTGTGTGGGAGTGTAGAATCATGTGTGGGTTAGCCTTTGAAGTTTGCAGTTGTTGTGTGTACGCTGGACTTCAGTAGGTGGTTTGCTTTGTAAAGTTGATAGATTGTTAGGAGAGTCCTGTAAATCAATCTTGCTTAACAAAGTTCCTGCTCGAGGAGCAGTAGAGTGGACGTAGAAGGATTACACCACCTTCGAACCACTATAAGCCATAAGTGTTTTAATTGCTTTTCTTATCTGTGCTTCTACATTCTGCATATCTATCTGTCTCTCATCATAAAACGCTTTGAAAGAAGCATTCTTAAGAAAAACAGCCTTGTGTTTAAAAGTTTATTTCCGCTGCGTATAAAACTCCAGGTTACAGCGTGCAGCACTGCATTCTAGCGCTGCAAGCAGTAACCATCTATCGCTGCAAACTCAAGTAACTTGCAGTACCGAACGGTTGTTTTAAAGATTCTGAAAAATCGACCAAGGTTCATTCACCCCCCTCTGAACCTCGGACACCACTTGGGACCAACAAGTGGTATCAGAGCGAGTTGGGTTAAAAGCCAACTTATCTGGTCACCTACCCAGATCCACCTTAGTCTCGCTGTTTTCTTTGCATTAAAATCATTTTTAAAATCACAAGAAGAGATGTAGTGTTTAGGAAATGTGTAATGGGATATCCAGCAACTAACAAATCAAGTCAAGATTTGGAAATAACAGTGGAGGTGGAGGCAGACACACAACGATATTAAAGCATGTGTATGGACTACACCCGATTCTTGTAGTGTCGAGATTTGAGATACAACTTTAAAGACAAAATATGGTTGTTAAATATTTTAAGTATTATGCCTTTTACTTTTGAATTACCAATTTCAAAAAAGAGAGAAAAAAAAAAAGAAAAAAGAAAAAAAAAGTACTTATATTAAAGTGGATCTCAAATTCTCAATATTGAGCAATTATCGTCATTTGGTGCTCTACGATGGACTTGTTTAGTTAGTATTGATGTTTTTGTGTTAAATTAATATTAATGTAATTTTTTAAAGAATGACAAAAGATTTTCCTAGTAATCCCTATGGGCTACATGCCGTTCTCCTTTGGTCACCTGTAAACAGGGATGAAAATATCGCGATATATTGTGAATATATCGTGGATACGAATATTGTGATATGGATATTAGGGGGTAATGTTTTTTTTCCCGGGTATCGCGGATATATCGTGGATATATCGCAGAGTATCGATATCGCTATCGATATCGATTTGGTGTAGAACAAAACTGGATGGAAATCGTGAAATATCGTGGATATATCGCGAAATATCTTAACAACATTAAAAATTGCATTTTTGATGAAAAAAAGTTGATTTTGTCATTTTTTTCATAATTTGAGTAGCAATAATCATAGTGATATGTCTCAAAATTCATATGTTCTTGATATTTATAAAAGTCACAATTTGATTGGACTACTCGAGATGTTTTTGATCACCTACATCCTCAAATATCCTATGAAGGCCAAAATGAATATCAACAATATGATTGGATTAGTATACACTATCCAATTCATGATGAAGCAGTTGGACGAGATAGAACAACTTATGACTGACATGTACATAACTATATTAATAAGTAAAGAAAACGTTCAAATAAGCCACTGATATTTACTTTCAGGTTCATATATCCCACTAAAATATGTTTAGGTACAAAAACACTATTAATGTTTATTTTCAAGTTCAAAAATCTCACTAAATTATTTTAAGGTACAAAAACACCACTAATGTTTACCTCTAAATACATATAACTCACTTAAAATTTATTTATAATATAATACACCAATAATATTGTAAAATTAAAATATTTATTTACACATTTTAATTTTTATTTCTTATTTAGACATCATATCTTTTACATATTTTATAACAAAAAAATAGTCCTGAAAACATTAATATAATACCTTATTATATATATGTAAATATATTATTATTATTATTATTATTACCATTAATTATTATTATATTATTATTATTTATACTTTTTTTTTACTTTTAAAGACTAAATAAACAATTAGGTTGATTTGAAATAAAAAAAATTGACTATGATATTTTCTTTCACATGACATTTCATAAAATATAGAGGTTAAGTTGTATTTAAATTAAAAAATAATATCATAGTGAAATTATTATTTCAAATAAAGCTAGTTGTTTAATAGTTTTAGTCTTCAAAATTAAAAAAGTGTAAATAATAATAATTATTATTAATAATATTTATATTCACACATATATATAATAAGCTATTATATTATGTTTTCATGAATAGATTTTTGTTCTAAAATATGTAAAAAAAACATGAGGTCCAAATAAGAAATAAAAATTAAAATGTGTAAATATATATTTTAATTTTACAACATTATTGGTGTATTATATTATAAATAAATTTTAAGTGGGTTATATGTATTTAGAGGTAAACATTAGTTGTGTTTTTGTACCTTAAAATACTTCAATGAGATTTATGAACCTGAGAATAAACATTAATGGTATTTTTGTACCTAAACATACTTTAGTGGGATATATGAACTTGAGAGTAAACATTAGTGACTTATTTGAACATTTTCCCTAATAAGTACTCTAATGTGATGAGTTAGTATTAGTACTGTTTGGATTAAGATGACATTCCATCTACTATGTTTGAACCTCATAGGTCATCCTTTTGGTACTAATGTATTGTGTGATGTAATTTTAGTAATTTTATCTTGTATTATATAATATATTGTCAGTTTTCATTCGAAATACAGTATTTATAATGTTTATTATCTATATGTTAGTTTTCAATATATTATTTTAATGTGATTTTGAGTGGAATATTTGTGTAATGATGTGTAAAAATAATTGCTAAAATTTCATATTAAATTTCCAAAATTTTAATATGATTTTCGTTGTTTTTTAAAATTTTTTGCGATATCGATATGCCATATCGATATATCCGTAAAATTAAAGTTGTTATACGATATGCGATAGCGATATTTTCATCCTTACCTGTAAATTAAGAGAAAAGATCATTAAGTAGGATTATTGGGAAATCTTTTCACAAATCTTATTTCGTGAGATGGATTGATCCACATAATTTATGATGTTTGTAAAAATTGATTTGATTGATAAAATATATTTGTGGATTGTTTTAAATTTTTGTGATCATTGTGGATTGATTTGATGAAACTATAAAATATATAATTTACTAATTATTAATTTATTAATGTAGACTTAGAATCAATGGAAGGGTTATGATTATCTTCCATAACTCATTTTGTACGGATTCCTGAGTACCATTTGTTCTCCATATTCTTTATATATAAATCTGTTTTACCTTAAAATTCAAATTCAAATTTTTACCTCCATAAATCTCCTTCATAAAATGATGCGCAAGGAAAGAGAAGATCAATTTCCGGGCTTCATTACCAAGGGTCCAAGCTCACCCAGAAAGGTATCCAAGTGTTTTCCCCACAAAGTTAGTTCACCAATTGAATTTGTAATATCAAATTCAACACTTATAGTAGTGTGAATCTGTTTAGAACCACTTTCTATAATTCCTAATAATATTTATTATTGGGCTAGGGTTAATAGATCCAAGTGATAAATAATTTTAAATTAATAAAGGGATTCCAAGCTTAATCAAATTAATTTCAGTTTAATCCAATTATCCAATTGAAGCTCATAATTCAATAGTTGAAATTAAATATAAAACCGTAACTAATTAATCACTATTAGTTAATTATATCCAAATACTATTGAATTATACCAATTAATAAATGTTTCTTTTCAAAATCAGGTATGACCTTTTGGGTTCAATACTAACTCTAGCGGTAGGTTTACAATTATGTAACTTACAAATAACATTATTGAAATCAATGCACTAGAAACGAACTCTTTAATTTCAGAAACTACTAATTAATAATATTTTTAATGAGTTAAAAGATATGGAAGGAGAAAATACAAAAACCAAAAATTTAGATAATTCAAATTCAAATTTTAATAATCACAATCTACATTTTTATAATAATGGGGTACCACCACTGAGCTATAATTCCATGTAGTGGTTAGCAGGGATGAAAAAATCGGAAAAAATCGTCGATATATCGTCGATATATCCGTATTTTGTGAAGTCCGATATAATAATGCACTGCAGTTTTTTTTCGTTAAAATATCAGCGATATATCGGTAAATATCGATAAATATCGGTTTTTATATCGATATCGGTGGAGTCCAGTGTATTTTTCGTGCCATATCGGCGATATATCGGTCGATATATCGGCGTTTCAAAATATCGGTAGTCGAGTATTTTTTGAAATTTTTTTTCCTTATTTTTTTTTCTTTTCTGTTTTTTTTTCTTTTTTATTATAAATTTTTTATATATATTTAAAAAATATCTATAAAACTTAAGCTCTATATCTATATTTTTATCTATGATTAGAACAAATAATAATTTTAATTAAATTGTTGAAATAAATTAACACACAAGCATTTAAGTTTTTCTCATAATTTAATTAAATTTAGTTAATTTTTTTTATTTTAAGAAAAGAATTATGATGTATATATTATATACTATATAATAATAGTTTATCTCTATATTTATTTTAAATATATCATTTGATTTGAAATTTTAAGTTATTAATGTTAGGTATATGAAGACACTTATAGAAAAATAAGTTAAAATGTCTTGGTATTGCTTAGGTATTAAGCATGTACAAAAATTATTAAATTATTCTATTTATTAGTATCTTTTTATACAAAATTTGTCATGTTATCATAGTAGACAACGTTTATATAGTATTTTATCTATATATTTGTTGAAAATATATCATTTTATTTGAAATTATAAGTTCAATATATGTATTAATGTCAGTTATAATTATATTATAACTAGTAGATATATTTCTCAATTTTTTTAGAAAGTTTTTATATTTTTTTTAAAAATGTCCGATATTTCCACCGATACCGATATCGATACCGATATATCCGTAAAATCAGGGTACCGATATTTTCACCGATACCGATTTTTTCGTCCTTGGTGGTTAGTAATATATACCTCAATATAGATATTATGTAATACCTAACATGCATGGCAGCTAGATTAATCAAATTAATTTGAAATTAACTCTTTAATTTTAAGAAGCTAATAACTGATTAATATCTCAATACACATATTATGTAATGCGTAACAAGCATCTAGCACGATAGTCCAGTATTAAATGAATATAAATTAAATTATTAAATTGACGAGTATCATACACGAATAATAAGGAGGACCCATCAATTCCAAAATCATGACGAGATCAGAATGACTACATGACAAACGTGTTTTTTTTTTTTTTCTATGGATGGACTCAGGACGGAATCACGAATAAAAATTGAGGGGGGGTGAATTATAACAATTTTTTTTTAAAGGAATAAAAAATTAATAAAAATGAAAATTGAAGGAATAAAAATAAAAATTTTGTAAAGTTTCGGGGGCTAGGGTCACCCCACCCATGACTGTGGGATCTCTGAATGGATTGGAATTGTTAAAAGGGTGGGACTAAACACACCCCAATAACTTCTAAGGGCACCTCATTCATGTGTTATTTTACACATGATTTTACACATGGATGGGGTGTCCTTAAAAGTTTTTGGGGTGTGTTTAGTCCCACCCTTGTTAAAATTATTAGGATATGATGGGTTAACTTTGTTCATAATGTTGTGATATTATTTATAAGTTTGGATTGATGGTTAAATTAATAGGTTTAATTTAATTTGAATGTGGAGTATTTGTCATATTGATAATCTAATTAACTTTTGTTTAGTTGATGAATTTATAAAATATATTATCTTTCAAAATAAAATAAAATGTTATAAAAGTTGACAATTTTATCCTCCATCATTTTGCATTTAACTATTAATAAAGAAAGGTATGAGTTTTATTCTTGTTTTATTTATTATTGTACTTCCTTTTTTTCTTTTTCTTTTTATCCCACTAGAAAGCTGCATGCAAAACAGGTCCAAAGATGGGTTTATGTCATCCATTCATATATCCTTTTGCTTCGTTCTTCCTTTGTTTTATTGACCTTCTGTTGATACTGATCGAGCATGCTTTCAATTCGTCAATGGTGGAGTTGTGTGCTCGACTCGCCACCTTGCAATCGTCCTGGGAAACGAACATCCTTGTATTCCTCTAGCACCATGTAGAGGGAACGAATCTATTTAAAAAAAACTGTGAACACTGGCCTTGGTTTCGTTCTATTTGTTTCTGATTTTCGATTCTGTTTTAGCCATTTCCTCAATTGCATTTTACTAACATTATATTGAAGATAAACATAATAAAACTTACCTCAACCATTGAGTTGGGTGTGATAATTACCTCCAACCAAACAAATATTTTTCTTTGTAGTCATGAATTATACTAGTGATTCTATTAGAGTAATAGAAACATTTAGCATCATTCCTTAATTAATTTCTGTTACACAAATCTATAACAACAAATACTGTGAAAATGATGGAGCAACACTTAATTGTACCGCGACGAAAAATGAATCGAACGAAAAGGCTTACATGTTAACACAAATAATTAATGATGTGTCTTTAACTCTTAATTCGAGTTATTAGATATAAACTCACGAAGGAGATTCTGAGAATATATATTGTAACCCCTCGATAATTAACAGCAAAACCCTTGCACTACTATTGCATTAATCTTGGATAACTAAAGAGCCAATGGATCAAAAATGTACAGCCTCTATATAAACAGATGATTTCTAGCAAGAACAATCAAACAAATAGTTGTGGATAAACAATTAGTATGGCACAAGTGATGAGCTTGAAGCTGTTGATTGACACCCATGACAAAAGAGTCCTCTTTGCAGAGGTGGGCAAAGATTGTGTGGATTTCCTCTTTCATATACTCTCATTGCCAGTTGCTAGTTTCATTAATCTCCTTTCAAAACAAGGGGAGATGGGCTCCTTGACAAATTTGTATGAAAGCATAGAAACTCTGAATAGTTCTTACATACAACCAAATCAGACCAAGATGAACCTTTTGAATCCACAAGTCACTGGTGTGTCTTCTGTTCCTCTGTTGGCCCTCAAGGGTGCACCATCAACTGGGAAGACACGCTTTTCGTGCTGGTATTGTGAGTATACTGGCTATTATGATGTTAATAAGCAACGCACATGTGCAATGTGCTCCCGTTGTATGATCCCAGATGAAGGATGGGGTTGTGTTGAAGGTGGATATGTGAAGGGGGTGGTGACGTACATGGTGATGGATGATTTGGTTGTCACCCCAATGTCTTCTATTTCCAGCATCACTTTGCTTAACAAGTTTCATGATAAGGATGTTGCTGCATTGGAGGAAAAGGACGTGAAACTGAGCATCAAAGAGATAATTTTATTGGTTTTACTGTTGTATTAATTTCTTTGTGAGATCACACAAAAGTTGTCTCTTATTGTTATTATTTTGGCTAGGTTCCGAAGCTGTTGAATGCTTCTTTGCATTCTAAGAAGGTTCTAACTGATGTCTTCCTTGGTAGCACTTAGTGGCTGCATGTTTGAAGATTACTATTATGCGCGAGGGCTTGGATCCAATCTAAGTGTTTTTGTGTCCTACTTTTTGTTTGGAGTACTTTGGAATAATAGTCTTTTTATTTTTATTTTTTAATGATGATCTGGAGTTTACAAGTCATGTCCTTAAATTTTGTTTGTCGGAATTGGAAAAATTACAATATGTCATCCGTGCAAAGTAGCATGCAAACAATTTAAATCGAATTACAAACGTAATTCAATTAAATGATTAAAGAAATTTATCAAATTACAAACTTTGATAGGATATATCATAGATCAATTTTGGAAAAATTGGATTCTTGGTATAATATTTTGGATGCTGATTACGAATTTGAACTTGTTTCTTGTAAAGATTCGGCGTGCACAAAGAGATAATTGGCAACCGTACAGTGTCCAATCTGATACTAAGTTGGTCGTTTACCTCTTGACTATTTGATGTAGACAGGAAGTGTTAAATTATCAGTTGTATTAGATTTCTCAAATTGTTTCATGTCCTTTGTTCTATTGAGTTTGTGAAGCTGTTATTTATTGAGGGCGGTCTTTATATATACTAAAAGTTCTCTCCTTATCTTTTTGTAATTATTTTTTAAAGTAATATATTTTGTCTTGGCCACCACTAGTATTTTATTCAGGATGAAAAATTGCACCTGATAATATATATATATATATATATATATATATATATATATATATATATATATTCTGTTTGAGCATAAAAATCATCTATATCAATTTGATATTTTACCTTATATTTCATTGATTTTAATTTATATGTGTAAATTAAGTGTGGTGTAAATTAATTGAAATACAAAATAAATACTGATATGAAATAGATATGAAATAGAGAATCTTGTTTACATAAAAAAACCATATATAAACACTTTCAATTTAATTAATTTTAAACACTGCATACAACTAAATAAGACAATATTATATAAGTGTGTACGTAAACAGATAAAATGTTATTTATAATTAAAAGACACAAAATAATTATAATTAAATTTCATTTTTGAGGAAAACACAAAATAATAATGAAATATTTCTTGATCCACGGGGATACTTGAGTAACCTCCCAAATGATGCCCTTTTCTTCTCGTTAAGAGTGGAGCATTAAAAACTGAGTAGATTTTCCATAAAACTCTAGAATACATCAACAGCCACAGAGACTCGAATATGCAATTGGTAATCAAAACTCCAGCCCCTATAAATAGATCCTCCTGTCAATCAAGAAGAACATCAAGCACCAAAAATGGCAGAATCTACAGTGAGCTTGAAGCTGTTGATCGACACCCACGGCAAAAGGGTTCTCTTCGCTGAGGCCGGCAAAGATTTTGTGGATTTTCTCATTCACGTACTCTCTCTGCCCATCGCCACCGTCATCAGTCTGCTGCGAGCTCAAGGAATGGTGGGCTCTTTGCCCAATCTCTACGAAAGTATTAAGAATCTCAATGACAACTACATCCAACCTGGACAGAACAAGGACACCCTTCTCAAACCGGTGGATCCGGTTTCCGGTTCAGTTGCTCATATGGGACGCGCCCACTGAAAGGAAATTCTTTGGATGCTGCTACCAATGCGGTGCGCATGTTTCCGATCATCCAAGCGCGGGTTGTCCGATTTGCCACCGGAAAATGATCCGAGACATTACGTATGTAGCTCCTCCGGCGACGCAGCAGGGGTCGGAAGAAGGTGGTTTTGTGAAGGGAGTGGTGACGTACATGGTCATGGATGACTTGGCAGTGAAGCCTATGTCTACAATCTCTAGCATTACTCTTTTCAATAAGTTTAGTATCAAGGACGTTGGTACTTTGGAGGAGAAGGTGTTCACTTTGGGAATGAATGAGGTATCATTTCTATTATTTATTATTGTTTTTAATATGAATTATTTTAATTAAACTTTGTAGTCTGTTGAATAACATTTACTGATATTATATGATTTGATTAATTTAGGCTGTGAAGTTGTTGAAGGCTTCATTGCAGAGCAAGAATGTTCTTACCGATGTTTTCCTTAAGGGGATGAAGTGATGAGCAAATGTTAGGTCTTTTTTTGAATTTTGAACATCCAATTTGCTAGTACGTTGTTTTTATCCTGAATCTCTTTTGAATCACTTTTCTATGTTATGCTATTACTATCTGTGTTACTGTCCGAATGAACATCAAAGTAGCTGAATGCAAGGTTTTTATCCAAGCAATATATGACAATAATACTAAAGGATTTTATCGATTTGAACCCGAACGATATATAACTATCAATGTCAGATAATAAGATAAAACTCATCAATGTAAATAGTTTCAGAGTTTTATGCGACTGCCTTAATTTAGAAAAAAATTTATTGCATAGTTTCAAATATTCCAAGACTTAGCTAAGTTTTATAGCTTCAGATCTTTTAGCCGATTGATAAACTTTATCTTTAATATGTTGCATTGATAGTTAATCTTTCTTTTGGAGCCCATGTCGATAAAACATCTAATAATTTGTTTTCTTTTGTAGTTTTTGAATTATACTACCTATGTTCTATTCAAGTTTTGTTTAAATTAATTTACTGCTTTATCTGCACTTAAATCACAAATATATTCTCCCCACGTATATATCCTCAATTCATATAGTGATTCAATAAGAGTAATAGAAACATTTACTTCAATATACCTTAATTTGTGTCGCACAAATCTTTTTTTAGATAAAAGTAAACATATATGAAATCAACTATTAACCTCCTCTTTGAAGAGGTGGCAAAATTGTGTGGATTTCCCCTTTCATATACTGTGACTTCCTGTTACTACTAACTATCATAAATCTCCTGCGTAAACTAATTGTATGACAACATAGAATGTTTATAAATTGACTGTTGCATTAATATTAATATAACAGAATTATATAAATATTTAATTTAGAACTCTTTTGAGGCTTCTCGTCAGTCCAGTTACAAATAGAGTGTAACTTTTTGTATGTTTGGATTGAGATCTGCTCAGTTAGATTTTGGATGATTAAAATCTTAATTTTTGTCAAATCTCTATTTTTATTTGTCATGGATATCACTTTATTCTGCTTTGTCTACAATTTCAAATAAAAATATTTACTTTTTCTATAATCTTAACTATAATCTTTACCGTATAAAAACAAACACAAGATAATAAAAATTCATCTCCTTGTGAAAATCCACATTTCAAATTCATCCCAAGTCCAAACACACCATGAGAAATTGAATTGTTATCTTCAAATCAATATTATTTAATATGCATTATTTTTAACTTTTTTAGTCTGTTAAATACCATTTACTGAAATTATATAGTTTTATGTCATTTAGGTTGTGAAGTTGTTGAAGGCTTCGTTGCATAGCAAGAATGTTCTTACCCAAGTTTTCCTTAAGGGGATCAAGTGTGAGCAAATGTAATTAGGTCTTATTTGATGAACATCCAATTTGGTTGTACGCTGTTTTGGTTTTTAATTTCTGCTTTGTGTAAATTGATCATGAATCCCTTTTGATTAGAAAAAAAAAAAAAACTCATGAATCGCTTTTGTTTGTTATGTTATCACACTGCTTTTTTTTTATAAGAACTCAAGATGTTATATAATTACTTCTTTGTACTTACATAACTACCTGGTGTGCATGGATAGCAAAATAATAAAATGATTATTACATGTTAAAAATAAAATTGTCTTTTTGTAGTAAAAGAATTTGGTGCTCTACGATGCAATTTGGTACAAAATGAAACAATAGCTATGCTAAGTTAGTATTGATGTTTTTGTGTTAAATTAATATTAATGTTTATTAAAGAATTTGAGTTTCACAAAAGATATTCTTACTAATCACATATGTATGAAAAACACATATCATGCAACATTGGATATTAAATTTATTTTTATTTTATTTTTTTCAAAACGATAATTTTATCAATTTTGAGCAGAAAAATTACCAAATTATTATTTATGATAGAAAATAATATTGTATATCAAATATGATATTTTAACTAGTGGACTATACAATATATTGTACTATGTATTTAGTTATATTAGAATAGAATCAAGACCATGAAATGTTTATAAATTGGTTGTTGCATTATACAAATAATTCTTTTGTTAATTTAATGTTAGCTATATTTTTAATAGAAAAGAATAAAACAGAGTTTGTTTCTTATTATTTGATTTGGTACTAGACTTTACAGGGATATAACTTCTATCATCTATGCATAGAAATACAAAATGTTATTTATAATGCGGTATAATGGCTTTTCTACTACAAAATCAAATAGTGTTTTTTTGTTTTTTTTTCCTAGAGGAAATGACCTCAAATACCCAAAAACATTTAAGGGTGTATGAAAATACCCAAGTCGCTATATTGTTACCTCAAACCATCCAAAAGTACATATTTGAGTCAAAATTTTACTTAGTGATGAAATGTGATGGGGTTCTGAAAAAGTAATTGAATTTATTGTCTTTATTTACAAGTTGAACAGTAAAATTAAGTCTATTTAATACACGAAAATCATTCAGTAAAATTGTTACCATAATAACATACCTTATAATATATTTAAGAGAAAATGTTGATGTTCTCTGGAATTTTTTACACAAAAAGTTGAGGTATGTATTTGGAAAGTATTATTTGGTTTAAATTTGTTGGTCCCAAATAGTGTTCGAGGTTCAAAGGGGGTGAATGAACCTTCATCGATTTTGCAAATCTTTTATAATCTTACTGTTCTGCAAGTTACTTGAACTTGCAACGACAGACAGTTACTGCTTACAGTACTAAATATTACGCATACTTTTAATTAATATTAGTCATATTTTTATATAATACATAAAGGTACGCTAATTATAATTAAAATGTATGACTAACATAATATAAAAGTATGTTTAGCATAACATAAAAACCTTAAAGATATGCTTAACATAATATAAAACTATAAAGGTGTGTTTAACGTTACATAAACGTATATTTAATATAACATAAATGTATGTTTAATATAACATAAAAACCCTAAGGATATGCTTAATATAACATAAAACCATAAATGTATGTTTAACATAACATAGATATACTTAATATAATATAAAGACCCTAAAGATATGACTAACAAAATATAAATGTATGTTTTAACATAACATAAATGTATAACATTTGGAGCAAATTTGGGTGGGATTGAGGGCACCTATCCAAGCATATGAAGGGCGCGTGGATCAGGTCGGATTAGGTGCACGAATCTAATTACATAAAAGTTTTTGTATAATCACAAATGTATTTTCCCCACATATATATCCTCAATTAATATAGTGATTCGGTGAGAGTAATAGAAACATTTTGATAGGATAAAGTGTAATAGATTTTGATGAGACAAAACATGTAATAGACTAGAACTTTAGCCATTCAGATAGGTTTCAATGTGTAATTTAGCTAAGGTAAGGATGCTGGAATGAGATGAAGATTCTGCAAAGGAGCCTATGCCAAGTCCCTACTACCTGCATGCTGTCACAAGGAACCAGTAACCAAACTTCAAAGGATGCTGCAAGGAACCTGGAGGTGATCAAGGAAGCTGGCTTACTTGCTCGAAGAAGATACTACCAAATATATTAAAATCAGTGCAACCTGACTAGCCAGTAGAGTTACTCCAGTTTCAGCAAATCAGAGACTGACATGTGTGAAAAAACAGCAAGGACAAAGTACAGCAGACTGCAGAATGAAGTTGCGCAGCAAAAAGGACAAAGCAATGGCAGAACATAATGAATGCATTTCAGAGCAGGTGTCAGAAGATCGGCAGAACCAATCAGAGTAAGACACCTCATCAAGCAAAGAACTGCTTTTCCAACGGGCAGAATACTCACTGATGCCTATAAATAGAAGACTGAATACACAAGAGAAGTAGAGAAATACAAGAGAATTAAAAGAGAACATACGCGAAGCAAATCACCTACAAGCTCAAGCCTTCATATTCAAGCTATTCAGTCTTAACAACAGCAAGCCAGCTACCTTTGTGATCTTCAGAAGTTTAAGGAGCTTGCTGCACTCGACCGTTTGCAAATCTATATCTTATTCAAATAGACTGTTTAGGAGTCACTTAGGCAGGAGTTTACCCTGCTAAGTTGTTTTCTCTCTGAAGAAGAGAAAGGATCCTGTGTGGGTCGAGGAACCTGTGTGGGTTGCTTAGTTGGTCACTGTGCAGCTACCTGTGTGGATAGAGCTAACAGTTTTGTGTAGAGTATAGTTTGTATTAGCAGAGTCTATTGTAAATCAAACTTGCTTTAACAAAGTTCCTCCTTGAGAAGGAGTAGAGAGGACGTAGAGGGATTACTCCACCCTTGAACCTCTATAAGCTTACTTGTGTTTACAGCTTTATATATCTATCTGCATCTTGAGCATACTGCATTAAAACTATCTTCGAAAATCATAAGTATTTCCGCTGTGCATTATTTTCTCTGACTAAGTCCTGAGGTCACTACCTGAGCAGCAAACTTACTAGCTACCTGTTCATCAGGGACTTAACATTTTTGGAGTAAAGTTGAAAATTTGATAAAGTTAATTCACCTCCCCCCTCTTAACCTTATACCCCTTGGGACCAACACATTTACTTCAATATTCCTTCATTTGTGTCGCACAAATCTTTTTTTAGATAAAAGAAAACATATATTAAATCAACTATCAACCTCCTTTTTTCAGAGGTGGGCAAAGAATGTGTGGATTTCCTCTTTCATATACTCTCACTGCCTGTTGCTACTATCATAAATCTCCTGCGTAAACTAATTTTTATGACAATATAGAAATGTTTATAAATTGACTGTTGCATTGATAATAGGTCAAATAGTCAAAAAAATCTAAATTTTTTTGAACTTTTTTACTATTTTAGTCAATTCTTTAAAAGTTATCAATTTAGTTATATTATAGTCAATTAGTTGTAATTTTAGTTAAATTTTAATTTTAATTAAAATTAAATTGTATGTATCCTACATGACGGATATATGAATAAAAAAACCATTTATACCTCGTCAAAATGAAAAAAAAAACATATTATCTTGAATTTACAATTAAAGAAAATAAAAAAAATTGAACTTGAGTGTTGTGGAGAGTAAAATAAAAAACATTTGATGAGGTTTTTTTTCTTTTCTTTTTTTATGAGGTGTAAATGATTTATTTATTCATGTGTCTGTCATGTAGGACATACAATTTAATTTTGACTAAAATTGAAATTTGGCTAAAATTACAATTAATTTGATATAATATAATTAAATTGACAACTTTTAAAATATTGACCAATTAAAATAACAAAAATTTAAAAATTTTTAGATCTTTTTGACTATTTAACCTTAATAATAATATAACAAAATTATATAATATTTAATTTAGTACTCTTTTGAGGCCTCTCGTCAGTCCACATACAAATGGAGTGCAACTTTTATTATGTTTGAATTGAGATCTGTTCGGTTAGATTTTGCATGATTAAAATCTCAATTTTTGTTAAATCTTAATTTTTATTCATCATGGGATGTTACTCTATTCTACTTTTTCTATAATTTTAAATAAAAATATTTACTTTTTCTATAATCTTAACTATAATCTTTATCCTATAAAATCAAAGATGAGATAATAAAAAATCATCTCCTTGTGAAAATCCACATCTCAAATTCATCCCCAGTCCAAACACACCATGAGAAATCGAATTGTTATCATCAAATCAATTTTATTTAATATGCATTCTTTTTAACTTTTTAGTCTGTTAAATAATATTTACTGAAATTATATATGTAGTTTTATGTCATTTAGACTGTGAAGCTATTGAAGGCTTCGTTGCATAGCAAGAATATCCTTACCCAAGTTTTCCTTAAGGGGATCAAGTGTGAGCAAATGTAATTAGGTCTTATTTGATGAGCATCCAATTTAGTTGAACGCTGTTTTGATTTTTAATTTCTGCTCTGTGTAACCAAAACCGAATTAACCGAACCGAATTTATTGGTAAAAACCTTAACCGAACCGAAACCGATTTTATGGGTGACCGAAACCGAACCGAAAACCGGATTTTTGGTTCGGTTTTCGGATAACCAAAGTTTTAATTTTCTGAAGTTTTAATGTTTTATTAAGTATAAGTTTACTATTTTCTTTTACAAATTTTCAATTATTATTATTGTTATTATTATATAATATTATATAATTAATATATATTAATTTATGAGGAGAATGGATATATATATATATATTAAAGTTCGGTTAATTCGGTAATTCGGGTAACCGTAATTGAAAATTTTAAAAACCGAAAGTGAAATCGAAAATCGAATTGCTAAAAATCTATAACCGAAACCGAAATACCAAACCAAAATTTTAAATCGATTCGGTTCGGTCGGTTAAATCGATTTTGATCGAATTCTGAACACCTCTAGTTAAATTAATATTAATGTTTCTTAAAGAATTTGAGTTTCACAAAAGATATTCCTACTGATCATATATGAATGAAAAACATGTATCATAGTAATATGGGATATAAAATTGATTTTTTTAATTTTTCAAAATGATAATTTTATCAATTTTGAGCAGAAAAATTATCAAATTATTATTTATGATAGAAAATAATTTTATATATCAAATATGATATTTTAACTACTGGACTATACAATATATTGTATTATGTATTTGTTGGATGGATCAATCAGAGGATATACTTTATTGATTTATTTGTTTCAATAAATCCAATTTAATTAAGAGTGCAATCTTGTACTTATAGTGGAATTGAACAAGATTAATAAGTTATTTTGATTAGTTAAGAGTTGATTAAGTCAAAATCAATTTATTGGAGCTTAATTTAATTGGGTCCGATTAGGTCCCTTAGGTGGCTCTATCATGAACTTAATATATTATAAAGATTATAATATGTATTACAGTATAATTAAGTTTGTTGGACTATTCGGATAAATATATCAATTAAGAGATATTTATGAGATAAATATATCTGATATGATTTTATCCATATATTTTTCCTATATGGAAAAGGAATCTTTGAGAGTAAGAATATAAGTCCTAAAACTCCTTATCTCCAGTCATATGTCTTGAACACCCGCTATCAATGTACCACACTTTCTTGCCGTTTTCTGCTGTAGGTACTTGCAAAATAGAGATCACTGGTTCTTAGGTACTCATACATGTACGCGTCCTTCTTTGTTAGTACCTTTTGGAATCCAAACTTGTCTCACAACAATTGCTTTGTTGTAGAGTGGCTTCGTCTATAAGCGGTATCCTTAGGATACTGTTTTGTGTGTGCAAACTGTGTGTATCCATCACTTTTGAAGTGAGGACCTCCACCATACTTCCCTTGAGCATGAGCTCTTTTAGGTTTAGACATTACGGTCTTAGTATGAGTGGGGTAAAGGTTTCTGTACAGCATCTTTGTAGGTTGCTGTTTTCTCTTGTAGATACCAGCAGATTGATTCCGCTGTAGCCAACATTTGAAAACAGGCTTACTCCCTGTGGATGTATTCATGGGTCTCTTGCCCTTGTCTATTGCTTTCTCCAAGCTTTCTGATGAGTTATTAGATAACTCTTTTGCCATTGAAGTTTCTGCTTGAATGAAGGCAACAGTTTTAGATGAGCTTGCTGTATCTTGAGAGATTCCAGCGCAGTATCCTAGACCTGTCCTATCAAAGGGACTTCTGGCCGACATAAGACATTCTGTGGCTTCTTTAGCGGATTTGCTAAAGGTTCCCACAATTGCTTGAAGGTTATTTTTCTCACTCTCAAGTTTGGCGATTCTCAGATTAAGCTTAGATGCCTGCTCCTGAAGGTTACTGCACTTTGAGCTACTAAGCTCATATACAGATAGCTTTTCAGCTAACTGTTTGTTTTCCCTCCCGAGCATCTCATTTTTAAGTTTCAGCTCCTCATGAATTGAGTTTATCTGTTCGAAATCGCTCATGATCTGTCTTAGGGAGATGTTTTTGTTTGACATTTCCTCTTCCTGCAAGGGTTGGATTGGGTATATTACCTCATCATCCTCGCTGTCCTCTGTTTCTTGTGTCATCAGGCAGATGAGTGCTTCGTCTTCTGATGAAGAGGAGTCTGCATCTTGCTGGGTTTCCTTAGAAGGTTCCTTTCCTTTCTCCATCTCACTGAGGAAGGCTTTGATTCTTCTCCTTTCCTCTCTTCATTTCTCCCTCTTCTGGGAAGATTCTCCTTCAGGATATCGGTTGACCTTAGGATGAGGACATTTTTTGGCATAGTGTCCTGGCTTTCGACAATTATAACATAGATCGGAAGTATCCTGGTTTGGTTGCTGAAAGCTGGGCTGTTGGGGAGGTGCCTGATTTTTCTTGAAGTCACCTCTTCTGTTGTACCTGATGAACTTCTTGAACTTTCTTAGAAGAAGGGCCATTTCTTCATCAGTGTTTTCAACAGATAGCTCTCCTTGCTTATTGCAGGTGGCTCCAGTCTCCCTTGTGCTTCTGGCTGTCAAGGCAGTAACATTTGTGTTGGATTCTTCCGCCTCTTTCTTCCTTCTGTTGATATCATACTCGAAGGCTTTTAGGTCAGAGAAGAGATCAAAAGTACTCATTGATTTTAAATCCATGGAGACCGTCATGGCAGTAGTCTTGCTGTCCCATTCTGCAGGTAGTGCTCTTAGCACCTTCATATTTTTCTCATTTTGGGTATAGAATTTGTCCAGAGACTCCAGCTCATTCACAATGTTTGTGAACCTCAGATCCATTTGCTTCAAGGTTTCTTCAGGGAGCATCTCGAACAACTCGAATTTTTGAGTTGTTGTAGACACCTTATTTTCCTTTGTGAGCTCTGTTCCCTCGCAGATTTGTTCGAGCTTGTTCCATATATCCATTGATGTCTTGCACGTCTTGACCTTACTGAAGGTTCCTTTATCCAGAGTGACAAATAGAGCGTTTTTGGCTACGTTGTCTAGATTGGCTCGCCTTCTGTCATCAGCAGTCCATTCTTCCCTGGGTTTGTCAATAACAGCTTGATGGGGAATGGCTTCTGCATCACCAGTATCTACAGCTCTTGCGAATATAGGGTTGGGCTTGGTGATCCTCGGGGGTCCATCAGTGATGACCATCCATATTTCATCGTGCATGATTGAGAGATGTGCCTGCATTCTAATTTTCCAGTCATCATACTCTTCAATAGAGAACATAGAAGGCTTATGCGTATCCATGATATGATAAAAACGATGTATGGAGATTTTCGAAAATCAGGGATCGGGGATTGACCAGACAAGTTGGGTTTCTAATCCAACCTGCTCCGATACCACTTGTTGGTCCCAAGTGGTATAAGGTTAAGAGAGGGGTGAATTAACCTTATCAAATTTTCAACTTATACTCCAAAAATGTTAAGTCCTTGATGAACAGGTAACTAGCAAGCTTGATGCTCAATAGGTTGCTGCTCGGGCAGTGACCTCAGGACTTAATCAGAGATAATGATGCACAACGGAAATAATGTGATTTTCGAAAAGTCTTTGATGCAGTATGCTTAGCAGAACAGATAGATATAAAAAGCAGTAAAAACACAAGCAAGCTTATAGAGGTTCAAGGGTGGAGTAATCCCTCTACGTCCTCTCTATTCTTTCTCAAGGAGAAACTTTGTTAAAACAAGTTTGATTTACAATAGACTCAGTTAATACAAACTATACTCTACACAAAACTGTCAGCTCTATCCACACAGGTAGCTGCACAGTGACCAACTAAGCGACCCACACAAGATCTCCACACAGGTTCCTCGACCCACACAGGATCCTTTCTCTTCTTCAGAGAGAATAACAACTTAGCAGAGTGAACTCCTGCCTAAGTGACTCCTAAACAGTCTGCTCGAATAAGATATGAATTTGCAAACGATCGAATGCAGCAAACTCTTTAAACTTCTGAAGATCACAAAGGTAGCTGGCTTGCTGTTGTTAAGACTGAATAACTTAGATATGAAAGTTTGAGCTTGTAGATGAATTGCTTCGCGTATGATCTCTTAATTCTCTGTGTCTCACTCTTCTTCTCTTGGTGCATTCAGTCTTATATTTATAGGCATCAATGAGTATTCTGCCCGTTGGGAGGGCAGTCATTTGCTTGGTGAGGTGTCTTGCTCTGATTGGTTCTGCCGATCTTCTGACACCTGCTCTGAAATGTCTTCATTCTGTTCTGCCACTGTCTTGTCCTTTTTGCTGCGTGGCTTAGACTTGCAGTCTGCTGTACTTTGTCCTTGCTGCTTTTTCACACATGGCAATCACTGATTTGCTGGAATTGGAGTGACTTTACCGGCTAGTTAGGTTGCACTGATTTTAATGTAACTGGTAGTTTCCTCTTTGAGCAAGCAGGTCAGCTTCCTTGACCATCTCCAGGTTCCTTGTAGCATCCCTTGAAACTTGGTTGCTGGTTCCTTATGGCAGCATGCAGGTAGCAGGGACTTGGCATAGGTTCCTTTGCAGAATCTTCATCTCTTTCCAGCATCTTTGTCTTAGCTATTTTACATATTGAAACCTATTTGAATAGCTAATGCTCTAGTCTATTACATGTTTTGTCTCATCAAAATCTATTACAATTTATCCTATCAGTGATTATTCTATGTTCTAAATTGATTATTGTCTGCCCTGTTCTATGTACATCATATTATAATTTTTGTCGGACAATATACCATGCAGATACACTAAAACCTGTTGTACTATGTAGATGAACTGAAACTTTCTCTGAATCCATATCTGTAAACCATTGATTATACAACTTTTTTGTGTTGTTAATCCTAATCTACTTCTTTTTACTATATGAATCTATGTGATTCTTTGACTGTCCTGTTCTAACTTCATTTCTATCTGGATTGTTATATGAATATTATTCTTGTCTATTTATGATTTTTGTATGCACCTATACTATATATATAACAGAGACGATGATGATATCTTTATGTTGTTTTTTTGGTTTCACAATTGTTTATTAGGGATTTCAAAACCATGTTCTTGAAATCTATGTTCTTTGTTTATAAACAGCACATGTATTTTCATCTTCTGCACTTACAATATTACAATATTTTCTGGGTTACACTGCTATTGATCTAATAGGGATTTGGAATTATCTGTTGGAAATCTGAGTCTCAATGTAGAAATATTACATCTGAAGTCAATGCATGATCAATATTAGACAATTTTTTTGTATACATTACTGTCGATCTACTTCTGTTTACTATATGAATCTGTGTGATTCTAAATCTTCACTGCCTGTTCCAAGTTTACAGTTCATTTCTATCTGGATTGTTATATGAATATTATTCTTGTCCATTTATAATTTTTGTATACACCTATACTATATATATAACAGAGACGATGATGATATTCTTATGTTGTTTTTTTTGCTTGACAATTGTTTGATAACGGTTTCAAAGCCATGTACTGGAAATTTATGTTCTTTGTCTATAAACAGCACATCTAATTTCATCTTCTGCACTTCCAATATTACAATATTTTCTGCTGTACACAGTTATTGATCTATAGGAGTTTGGAATTATCTGTTCGAAATCTGAGTCTCACTAACCTAATACTATCTCTAAAGTCAGTGCATGATCAATATTAGATAATTTTTTTGCAAACACTACTCTCAATCTAATAGGATTTTCAAAACTATGTGTTGGAAATCTAAGTCTTTGTGTACTCACAATACATGTACAGTTATTATGTTCATCTCTGTCCAATATCACAATATTTTCTGGTCTAAACTGTATTAATCCATGTATCTATATCTTGATACAATTGTATTAAATTAAATTTTGTATATTTTGGAGTATCCTATAATCTGTATATTTTGGAGTATCTAAAAATATTTTGGAGTATACTATGATCTGTATATTTTGGAGTATCTCAAAATACTAAGAAGACTGACACCTATGATGATAGAAGCAACTTATCTATGCACGCAACCCTCACTCGTCTAGGTATGAAGCATTCTATTTTTTAAATTTAAATGCATTCATGATATCATGTTCATGTTATACTCAAATTCATATAATCTGTAAACATAAATATTATATGCATCTATCATAGCTTTCGGATACATAAATTATAGTTTATGTATGACAAACTTCTAATTCCGTAATACTTAACTGTTACAGCTAAGTATAGATCAACAAAGACATTGCAACAGCCATGGTGTTCTATCATTTCTCCAGTTCTATCATTTTCAAATAAAACAGGTAATCATCTCTCCAGTTCTATCATTTTTTTCTTACAATATATGTATTTATAATGTAATGTTGTATGTTTCTATACAATACAAAATAATCAGACATGATACTTATTCATCACACAAACTGCATCAAGGATAGATAAATAATTTTCACCAAAGCTGCACATGAACCTTTCGCTATGAATACAGTCTTCTAAATTAATCAACCACACACATGTCAATGTAAAATCATGTTATTTGAAGTCATCCATTTACTGAAAATTTATGCCAAAAAACATATGTCAAGCTTACTGTAGTTAATATCAAAATTGCATGCTCAATACACTGAAATTGATATTCTAATGAAGCACATCTATTTGAACACACATTCCCTCAACTGTAATTCTCTCTCACGCTTCTTATTTATGACTGTACTTTCTGTAAGCTTTCTCATGCTGCTGTCACTGTAAATGGTACCTATGAAAAATTAAAGTACATTAAGAAATAATGACTTATGATAAAGAACAAAAGATAATCTAATAAATCTACAAATGCACTTCATACAATTTTTAAATTTCTTGTTGACTTTCTAATACTATTGCTTTCAGCAGAGAAGATCACGTTTACAGCAATAATTCAAACAACAGATACATGCTCTTACTATTGCTTTCAGCAACAACACAAATTCACCAACAAAGATAAGTATCTCACAACTCTTACTTTAAAACATATATAAATCATTGCATATCTAATCATCAACTACTCATATCATCTATATGAATGCTAAGTAAATGCAATAAGCTATATATATATATATATATATATATATATATATATATATATATATATATCTTAAACCCACTTCCTATTGCACCATTCATTTATACCATATCATATAAATAACCAAGCCATCGTGTCCATTAGTAGCAAGTTGTTCATTTCATAGTCAAATCATCACCATGTAACATTGGCAATCACACCATATACCTGTAAACTACAACAGCAAATACGGTGACCCTCTGAATACCACCAAATACACAACACTACATACACTATATTAAAACACTCCCTGCAAAAACCTGAATATCTAAACCATTGAACATGAATCAAGCCCAGTTTTCTGAAATCAAAAACACTAAAACAAACTATGAATAAAGAAAATAAAAAATTTTAAGTCCTCATAAAGTGTGACCAGCAAGTAATTATCTGTTCATTGGGAGTATAAAACTTTTGTATTAAAAAATATATAAACCCTGACACTACACAATTCTAGCCCTAGCTGACACATACCCCAACATATGTATGCTCATCATTCCCAAAGTTAAATACTCATATATGTCAATATACATTCTCTGAAAATAATAAAATGTATAATTCTTATATTTATGCAGTCAATGACATATTAAACATTAACCATACATATATATTCTTATGACACTTAAATAAAATTTTCACCAATTTCATATTACTTCAAATTCATAATTATTGATATATTTTTGTTGCCTATGCATGCAGGTACAATATCAATATTTTACAAATGTCAACATCTTATAAACTGATGCAATACAGTTCAACTAAGCATAAGGTAAGATAAGCTATCATAAAAACTCACTTGTCTCTGCAAATGAAAAGCATGACTTCCTGCATATTTGCTATTAAACTTAACATGCAGTCTTTACTTGATACATATTATTATTGCTTATCAGATACATAACATGAAAACATAATATTTGTGCATCTGAAAATACAATATTTGTGCAACTGAAAATTCCATAAAATGAAAAGATAATATTTGTGCATCTGAAAATACAATATTTGTGCATCTGAAAATTCGAACAATAACTTGGAATCTAAATTATGCTCATAGGTCATTTGATAATGTAGTATAGATTCATGTATCTCATGCATGCATGTGTGTTATTATCTAATCTTGCATTATATATTCATGAGATATTCATTTGTATTGATCTTTTTCAATTTATAATAATAAAACATTAAGTCTTCACAAATTATCTATGTATTCAACATATATGACACTCTTATATGTGAAAATAAAAAAAACTGAAATTACTCTACATAAATAAATAAAGTAATGCATATCTGAAAACAATTACTGCTTCAAAACTCAATAATCTGAACAAAACTTAACATGTAATTCCAAACATGTTTTGAAAAAGAAAGATAACATATAATCCCAAAATGATCCAAACATAAATGATCACATATAATACCAACAATGTCCTTCAAAACAAAAAAAAAAAACATGATTCACCAAAACAGAAATTCCAATCCATCAATTCCAAACCAAAGCCAACAGAAAATATAAATAACAAAGTTGTAGAAATTCAGAACTTATCTCTTCACTGTTCTCCTCCTTAATCATAATCTTCATTTTCTCAAACTCTGTCATTGAGAAATCTTCAATAAGTTGTCGCTTCAAAGGCTTCTCATTCACCATCTCTTCACTTTTTCCATCTTTGTCTTCTCCATCACCTTTTAGAGAGAACTCATCAATCAATTTTCACTTCACACGCTTATCTACTGCCATCTCTTCTTCATTCTCCCATTAATCCAAGACTGATCAGCTGGAGTACTAAAACACAATTCGGAAAACTTAACCTGCAATAAATTTACAGCAAATCAGAAAACCAATCATGTCATTAAAAAAAATGAAATCTACTGAATTGAAACAAACCTTATCAGACTCAGTACTTTCATCCCTAAGGTTATAAACAATATCAAAACCCTATCCATTACATTGAAACCTTATGCAATTAATTCAAAAACATTTAGACATGTCAAATCACACATAATAACCAACATTTAGACAGTAATTACCTGATTTGCAGCCACTGGACAACCATTAAACTCCAACTCACTTCGTATTTTCCTAACAGTAAAAGCCCCATAAAAGCAAGATACTTGATCAGGTGCAACTTGTACCTTAAAAAACAGTTCTCTATCCAAAATATTGTCTATCTCAATTGGCAGCAAATGATCTGAATCCATAACCTAACAATAAATATGATAATACTTTAATAAAATACCCAAGCCACAAAATTTAAAATAACCATAAAAAAAAACAAGCAAACATATTATTGACGCAATTCCAGAGCAGTCTTCCCCAATAGCTCAACACATTGTTGATCCCAAAGAATTACAGATGCATTGTCTGTCGAATCCTGAACCAAGACCTGGATTTTAAATCTAAACAGAAAAATATTTTGAAATTAGCTTCGATAAACAATTATCCAGTAATAGAAAAGAAAAAAATTCTTATACATAAAAAAATGATCAAAATATACCTAGGATTGCTTGATGAATTAAAATCATCACAAGTTATGCAATAAAACCTTTGATCAGCCTTAGTTAATTTCTTGAAACACCTAGGGTAAGACATATACCACCAATCCGCAATTGACTCAATACAAACAATCCTAGCATTCACCCAAAAAGTTCCCACCTAATAAAAAAAATGCATGAATTCAGCAAATTCTCAACAGATTACACAATTCAGATTTTTTATTCAGCAATACATAAAATCATTAAATATGAAATGAATGTCTTTACACTTCAAATTACCTGTCCAGAAGTCCGAATCTACTCAATCGTACGAACTGTAAAATTCTCAACCGAAAACAAATCATCATCTCCAACTTTAATAGAACCAAACGATTTGCATTGAACTGGCCCCTCCATGCCATCATCACCATCAAAACTGAACATAAAAAATTTCAGATTACACAAATTATAATAAACTAAAAACCATCTACCATTAAAAACAATCATTGCCTTAAAATATCAACCCATTAACATACCCACTCCTAAAACCAGCAACTTCATCCAAGTCACCATCAAGAATCATTCACGTAGCATTGTAAGTGGTAGATACAGAAACATTATCTAAAAACAACAAAACAGTAAATAAGATATCACAATATTATAATGCATAACATAATATGCTATAGGTACTTATATAATGTAATATATATATATATATATCTACCTCTAAACAGCTTCCGTCGACAAAACTGAAGAATCATTATAGGAGCTTCACCACCTCTTGCAACACTCTCCATCAATTGATCAACAAAAGCTTCCCATAAAGTACACCTAAGATGATTTCCACTAAAAAACCAAACACACAAACTATAAGCTGAAAACAGAATAAAGTAATTTAAAAAAATTCAATAAAAAGTATACTAACTCATGATCTTCCAACACTACTTCCATCCTCTTGGTCTCATGTTCATTGTTAATATGAATAGAAGGTCGATTCACACTGATAACACGTCCAATAACATCTGCAAAATATATATTATTCATATTAACTAACATATAAACCAAAAAATGCAATAATCATCTTACCAATAATCAACATCGTACCTATCAAAACTGTTTCGTCAATATCCAAGGGACTACATACTTCAGTAAATGGTTTGAACAAAAACATATTATTAGAAAAATGCTGTTCAAAGAACTCAGTAACTCGTGTGTTATTAATGAAGATTAACATATAGCGATTTGATGTTGTTTTGAATCTCATCTTATTGTTAGTAACGACAAAGTTCTTCACAACACACAATGCACCATCTGTCAGGTTCATGTTTATTCTAGGAAGCAAATCACTCTTGATGCTTGCATGAATTCTCTGTCCCTATTGCAAAGAAAAATCAGAAATTGAAAATCACGTATTTGTAAACTGATAGAAACAGCAACACATGAAATGAACTGAAAATGATTCATACCTCAATGTCATAAAATATGCACTCAACACTGCGTATCCTATCACGATTGCTAAATGCAGGAACATGATACCAGCGAACTAAGCGGAGCTTCAAAGCCCACTGCGTCCTAGACGGACCAATCTCACGTAGCAAACTGAAGCATGGCGCCATACTGCAAATACAGATTTGAGAAATCAGATTTCAAATACAAAATTAATTGCATGAAGAATATAAAGGTGCATGTATATACATTCAATTACAAAAATACTTGTTCAATATAAACTCTAATGAATCTTTCTCTTTGTTGAAACAGGAACTCTACCAATTATGCCAAATTCCAGTTTATATAGAGAATGAAATGTGGATTCCAAGGAGCCATTCAAAATCCTAATGTAGATCATAATGACCTACATTTTAGAGCACTCAAATACTGCAACTCATGCACAACTCTGCAGTAACCTGTGCATTTTTTTTAATCATTGCCTGCATTTTTTCAGTAATTAGTTAATAACCTTTTACTTTGTAGCAAGTGTGTTTTCATATGTGATTGGTGGTTGTTGCATTGCACACTATTGCACTCCATTTAGATTGCTGCATTGATCTATGATTGGCTGTAATTTATTGTTTATTGAGTTACCTCCTATGCAAGAAACATCATTAGTATTATATAGACTGCCTGCAAGTTCCATTAATTAGCCAATAGCCTTTTGATTAGTGGTTGCTTGAGTTTTCATATGTCATTGGTTATTTTTGCATTGCAGATGCAATACTCACTTGATTACTGAATTGATTTGTGATTGGTTCTTTTTTTCTGGTTTAATTAGTTAATAGACTTTTACTTAGTACGTAGTTGCTTTTCATATGTGTTTGCTTGGATTACCTGCAATTTAGATTAATTAGCCAATAGCCTTTTAATTAATGGTTCCTTGTGTTTTCATATGTCATTATTTTTTTCTAAATTGCAAAAACAATACCTGAGTTGATTACTATATTGATTTGTGATTGACTCTTTTATTTTGGTTTAATTAGCTAATACACTTTTACTTAGTAGCTAGTTGCTTTTCATATGTGATTGATTGGATTTCCTGCAATTTAAATTAATTAGCCAATAGCCTTTTAATTAGTGGCTGATTGTGTTTCATATGCCATGATTATTTTTGCATTGCAGATACTACAGCTCACTTGATTACTGCCATGATTTGTGATTGGCTCTTTTTTTTTTGTTTAATTAGCTAATACACTTTTACTTAGTAGCTAGTTGCTTTTCATATGTGATTGATTGGATTTACTGCAATTAAAATTAATTAGCCAATAACCTTTTAATTAGTGGCTGATTGTGTTTCATGTCATGGTTATTTTTGCATTGCAGGTACTACAGCTCACTTGATTACTGCCATGATTTGTGATTGGCTCTTTTTTTTTTTGGTTTAATTAGCTAATACACTTTTATTTAGTAGCTAGTTAGTTTTCATATGTGATTGGTTGTTCTAGAACTGCAGCCTATTACAACAATTTAGATTAGTGCCAGATCTGTCATTAGCTCTTTTTTTATTGTTTATTGAGTTACCTAATATGCAAGATACATAATTACAATCAATCCTTCTATTCTTGAACAGTGCACCACCATTTAAAGTTCTTTTTTTTTGCAACTACAAATCATGAATTGCAGGAAGGTGAAAAGGTTAAATAATTAAATAAAACAAAAATATAATTCAGGATACATCATTACAAAGAAACTTGGAAAACTGAAATACTGCATGACAGCCTGCATAAAAAAAATTCCACCTGTACAAAATGACAAACACAAACAAACAACAGAAAATGGGCGGGAATATCATTTTTGTAAATAACTCCAACTGTCTTGTTATTAGTATAGTATAGATTCATGTAACACTTTTGTATTTTGCACATATACTAAATAATATAATACAAAATATTACATGAAATATAGAAAAGTATTACCTAATATACACAAAAGTATTACCTAATTATTATGTTTGACCCAACCCGACCCATCTCACGAAATGGGATCCGTGAGACGGTCTCACACAAGACCTACTCATTTAATAACTAATGTCACTGGTGTATTAATATCATTGTTGTACTATAGAATGACTTTATAATATAACATATCAACAGAAAAATTAATCTAGAAAATTAGATTAGTTGAAATTGTAATAAAAAGATTATGAAAAATTAATAAATAATTGTATAATAAAAAAAATGAAAAAATACTTGCTATAAAAAATAAAAAAATAAAAAGAACGACGGCGATTACATATCAGCAACACCTAGGTTTTTGCCTCAGTAGGGGGATCCAAGTCAGTATAAGTTAGATAGTATTCTGCGACAATCTTAATTGGATAATTTCAAATATTCCAAAATCATGAATGAGAAGTTTGATAGTTTCAGATTTTTTAAGTCCTATTGATAAACTTTATCTTTGATATGTTGCATTGATGGTTAATCTTTCTTTTGGAGCCCACATCATTGAAATCTCTAATAAATACATATATTTTTATATAATTCATCATAAGAATATTCAATTTTTCTTCCGTATTTATTTTATTAAATTGTATAACTAATTCCATTTCTTGAAAGAAATAAATAAAAACCATATATATACTTTAAAATTTATTTATATGGGAAAGATTATAAGGTAATAAACATATATATTATGTTTTAATCATTTGGGTTCATTTAATTCGTAATGCTCAAGTCTTCTGGTCAACCCTAACTTCGTGTAACTATTTTCTTTTTTCTTTAGTTTGTTTTAGCGGGACTCTTAATTTTATTAGTCCTCCTTTATTTGTTTCAAGTGAACGCAATCATCATACCACATTTTCTTTATATTAATTATTTCAATTTCAATTATTTTACAACGATACAGAAGCAAGATTTGATATTGAGAAATAATATACCGATTTAATGGTAATAATTCTTATCGGTATAAACTGAAGTACGAGAAATAATATACCGATTTAATGGTAATAATTCTTATCGGTATAAACTGAAGTACGAGAAATAATATACCGATTTAATGGTAATAATTCTTATCGGTATAAACTAAAGTACGATTTCAACGCTAAATAAATTTTATCTATACGAAAACACATATTCTACTCAATCTTAAATCCCTATATATATGTGTGTGCGCGCTTCTATCGATCAAAAGTTTTCATCTCATCATTATTAATTAAGTGATATAGAGTGATATCGTGACAAAGATGGGACGAATGAAGTTGAAGCTGTTGATCGACAATGAGAGGAAAAGAGTATTATTTGCAGAGGCCAACAAGAAGTTTGTGCACTTGCTGTCTTGCCTAATCAATCTGCCCTTTTGCAATGTCATCAATTTTCTTAATCAAAACAATTGGGAATCCTCATTCAGCCACCTCGATGGAAGTCTGAATGACGATTTGGCCATAGAAACAAACCAAACTGATTATATACATGGAAATTCATCACTCACAAATATCATCAACCATGTTAGACCACAAAAGATGTTGTTTAGGTGCAATAGTTGTTGTTTCGTTTCCGACGAAATCAATGTCCCGTGTCCCCGCTGCTGGTCCAAGATGACTTCACCCATAACCTATGTGCGTCCACGAGAACGAGAATGTAGAGAGGATGAAGAAGAAGAATGTAGTGAGTATGAAGAAGAGGAATGTTGGGGTGCTGATGGTGGTTTGGTGAAGGGGTGGGCTAGGTACATGATCATGGATTATTTGGAGATCAAACCTTTGTCCACCACTTCTATCATTGATTTGTTGAAACAATATGACATTAAGGATGTTGGTCTTTTGCAGGAGATGGAAGTTGATATTGACAAGGATACGGTAATTATGATTATTGATTTTCTTTTAGTATATATCTATTTTTACTACAAATATTAAAAGAAACAATTTTACCATTAAAACTTTAGACTTTTCACCCAAATTGTAGTACTTTTCACCCAAATTGTAGTAGAAAAGTATTAAAAGTATGTGTTGTGATAGAAAAATATTTTTTTTTTGATTTTATGCATGGTATAGAAAGATATTATATCTTTTCGTGTACATGTATAGTGGTACTTGATAATCAGTGACATGTTTGTTTTTGTTTAGGTTGTGAAGTTGATCTATGCTTCTTTGACGTTTACGAATGTTCTTACCGAAGTCTTCCTGAAGGGTACCGATGTCTTCCTGAAGGGTAAAAGTGATGCCACGGGTGACAAAACTGATGACGAGGGTCATGAATATCAATTTATTTAGTTTTTAGATGAAATATTTTGTTTAATTGGTTTCTTGGATTATGTTGATTTGCTGCTTTTGAATTGATAGATTTAGATTTTTCATTTTATTATTATTATGGTTAAAACTAGATTTTTATATTTCAATGGCTGCGTTTTTTAAACTTTTCTTGTGTTTCTTAATTTCTTTTGAATTTAAATACATTAATTATAATGGTTATTTTGCAATTTGATAATAGTTTCTGTAAAAATTGCAATTTCACAGCAAAAAAAAATCATGTTCCTCTACAGCGATGTTAGAAATTGGGGGAATTGGTAAGTTTCATGATAACCATATTAATGTTGAATACATGAAGTTATAACCTAAGTTTTAAAAAGGAAGATAAAAACACCTTTTTTTTTATTATTTTTTTAATAAATCACCCTTAATTCTACTCTATTTGCTTTACTTTAAAAAGGAAGATAAAAACACCTTTTTTATTTATTTTTTAATAAATCACCCTTAATTCTACTCTATTGGCTTTACTTATTTTCGATGAATTTTTTATGATATTTTCATCATTAATCATACCCCTATTTTATCGGTAGACGTGATATCATTTTCAATGCAGCAATTTAAGTAATAAATAAACTTCTAAAAATTAAGCAAGATATTATATATATAAATATATATATATAGAATGCCAACTTCTTTAAGATTTCTTTTTTTAATATTTTTTATTATACATATAATTATCACTTTATATATTGATTTTCTTGCGTATTCTCATCTCAAATACCATGAAAAATATTGAATTAATCAATTAAATGAAATAATGAAAAATATTTAATTAATTAATTAAATGAAACAATGAAAAACACCATGAAAAATATTGAATTAATCAATTAAATGAAATAATGAAAAACACCATGAAAAATATTGAATTAATCAATTAAATGAAATAATGAAAAATACCATGAAAAATATTGAATTAATCAATTAAATGAAACAATGAAAAAATATTCAATTAATCAATTTTCAAGAAATTTAATTACCTGTTTTTTTGGTATCGTCAAATATAATGAATCTACACATGTGAAATTTTTTTTAAAAAAATCAGTATCATAATTTTTTAAATCTAAAAACTACCACAAAAGAGAATTTTAAAAAAAAATCAGTATCATAATTTTTTAAATCTAAAAACTACCACAAAAGAGAAAAAATAAAAAAATATAATATCATTGACGTAATACAATTTCTTCTATCATCCCACTAAGGTCACAAGTTCATATTTTAATTTTTATGATTAATTTTAAGATTTCTGGACAACTACTAATGAGAATTTATTCTTTTTGTTGGTCAATTCATATTTTAATTTTTATAATTAATTTTAAGATTTCTGGAATATTACTAGGATTTAGGATTTTTTGAAAATTGATTAATTGAATATTTTTATTATTTTAATTAATTGATTAATTTAATATTTTTCATTATTTCAATTAATTGAATTCAATATTTGGTGTGAGATGTGAATTATTAAAAAGATCTATATTGAGTTAGATCTATATTTGAGATGAGAATTGATAAGAGAGTTTGTATATAAATATTTTGATGAAGGGTTAGGTGTCTAAAATGAGAATTCATAAGAAAATCAATATATAAAGTGGTAGCGTGAAAAAAAATTATATATATAATATAAAATACTAAATATTAAAATATGAAATCTTAAACAAGTGTGTACGATGTGAATTCTTCATGTGCATATCTAATCAATAAATATATATATATATATATATATATATGAGACATAAATGATCATGTAAGTGGATTTTATTTGACAACAATAATCAGAAATTCTATCAAAAGTTCCAGCCGTAATACAAGTTATAATTTATTAGTATACTAATTTAATTGTGCTGTGTTAAACTGAATTGATTCTATCATGATTTTACTCTATTCTAATTTAATCAATGAATGATTCTTCATCGTATCAATGATTCTTTGTGGGTTTGAAACAAAATTAAACTTAGAATTGGATTTTTTAGCAATGAGTCTGATGGGAACATATCAAGAGTTTAATCTAATTTAAACTCTTATTTTTCCGAATTGTGATTCTGAAAGATTTCTCACGATTAGTTCCCATAGTTATAAAGACAACTAGATCTCCACTCTCTCCTCTTTTCTCATCTAAATGGGAGTATTAATTTTGTTTTTCTTTTTTCGTTTCATTTTCTGTTACCAACAATTCTTGATATTTTTATGAATATTCTGTGGTTTTGATGCTCCCATCTCCGATTAGAATCATTTCATTCAGTTTTTATCATCGTGTGAGTTTTTATTCTTTTTTTAGTTTGTTGTTTTTATTTCGAATAAAGCGATTTTATTCCATGTAAAATATATTTGAATGATTTAATAATTCAGATTGATTTTTATTGTACTATTATTATCCATGAAATCTAGATCTGTGATTGTGTAGGAGGATTCTTATTTAGTAACAATAGAATGATTATACTTAGTTGAATCAGATAGTTAACATAATTGGAATCAAATTCAGTTATCTCAATTATTTGGTCTAAGCAATGGTTTTCAACGCGGTTAGTAATTGATTTGGAACATTACTTGTGCACTTAATTATAATTAATAAATTTTATCTATTAATCTATATAAACTAGTCTTACATAAAATTTCATACAGACTATCTCATCAGTTCTTCTCTTAAATGTTATCCCAACAACCTAGAAAAGGCAGTGTTTGTTTGTAAATTCATCAAAAAGGTCACATGGACAATCAGTAAAATTACTTTTTTTTAAATCATTTTATTATTTAGTTGTTTATGATAGTTTAACATATAATGTCACACAAATACATATTAGTACTTTTTTATTCTAATTAGACATTAACATTATAAAATATTTAAAACCAAAACAACGTGCAGTTTAATTAATAATTTTCGACATTGAGAAACATCATTTCTAATTCGTTTCCTATAAAAACACGGCCTAACACAATTCGTTTTTTTATCAACACAATTCAATCCCACACTCTCAGTATCATCAAATTTGAATGTACTCAATTGATTTAACTCTGACAATTAACTCCAATTCTTTTTCTAAGAAAGCAAATAAATAATAATTTTTATAGAAATTATAATACATGTGGTCTCACTAACCTTAGGGATGGTAGTGGGGTGGGGATTCCTGTTCTTCACGGGAATCCATTCTGAACGAAGCGAATGTGAGGATGGGGTAATTTTTTTCCTCGAGGGGATGGGGAATATGTTCTTCACGGGAATCCATTCCGAACGAAACGGATGTAAGGATGGGATAATTTTTTTCCTTGAGGGAATGGGGATCATATTTCCCACACTATTCCTTATGGGACCCCGAATTATATATATATATATATATATATATATATATATATATATATATATATATATATATTATGATTATTATTATTATGATATATATATATATATATTATGATTATTATTATTAAAATCTCTGGATCCATTTAAAATGGTTGTGATATATGGAAGGTTTGTGGCATTCTCACTGGATGAGGTTATAATGGCGATCAAAACCAAGGTATTACAAAATACTGCTGACAACAAGAACCAACCATTAGGTGAAGGTCTCAGCATCTGAAACAAGAGGTTCAGGAAGGGTCAAGAAAAGAAGAAGAACTTCAAATCTCATCAACAAGAAGGAAGATGAAGTGAAGGGATCCAAGGGACAAGGAAATGTTATTTCTGTCACAAGATTGGACACTTGAAGAAGAATTATTTTGAGAAGGCTAAAGATAAGCAACAAGCAAGGGACCAGAGATTTTAAGAAACAACTATGAAAAGGCTGATAACAACTATGAAAAGGCTGATATGTTTTGCATATCAACTGCAACCATATCTGAAGAATGGGTCTTAGATTCAGGATGTAGTTTTCATATGTGTCCAAAAAGAAAATGGTTCTCAGAGTTTAAGGAGGAATTAGGTGGATCGGTTTTGTTGGGGAATAATCAGTCTTGCAAGGTGGAAGGAGTGGGGGTAATCACACTTAGATTGCATAATGGATCCATCAAGAAGCTGTCACAAGTAATGTATATTCCTGATTTAAAAAGAAATCTTATCTCACTTGGCTCATTGAATAATGCAGGCTATGAATTCAACACTAAGAAGAAGAGATTCAAGTCACAAAAGGAAGTAAACTAGTGCTCAAGCGAAGCAAAAGAAATGGTCTCTATATCCTTTATGGATCCACTATACTAGGAGAAGTGGAGGAAGTAATGAGCAGCTAGGAAGCTAACCTTTGGCATAAAAGACTTAGACATATTGGTAATAAATGTCTACTTTTATTGTCCAAAAAGGGAGCTCTTGGTGGAGATATAGCTAAAGAGCTGGAATTCTATGATCAATGTGTAATGGGAAAGGTAAAGAAACTGTCATGTCTTAGTGGAAGTCACTATGCAAAAGAACCCCTAAATTATGTTCATTCGGACATATGGGAACCAACAAGAACCACTACACATGGAGGATCAAGGTATTTCATGAGCATCATTGATGATTACTCAAGAAAGTTGTGGGTGTACCCAATTAAACATAAGAGTGATGCCTTCAAAACCTTCAAGCATTGGCTGCAAAATCAGGAAACTCAGATAGGTAAGTCATTGAAATTCTTGAGAACTGACATTGGACTTGAATACTTGTCTGAAGAGTTTCAGGAATACTACAAGATAAAGGGGGTCACAAGGTATAAGACTGTTCCAGCTAACCCACAGTAAAATGGAATAGCAGAGAGAATGAACAGGACATTGCTAGAAAGGGTGAGATACATGTTATTGGATGTTAGACTACCTAAAAGCTTCTGGGGAGAAGCTGTGGCTACAGCTGCGTACCTTTTGAATAGACCACCTTCATTTGCAATTGACTTCAAATGCCCTGATGTGTGGTATGGATTTCCTACCAATTATTCTAATCTTTATAAAGTGTTTGGTTGTCTAGTTTTTGCTAATATTAAGCAGGATAAGTTGGAGCCTAGAGCCTTAAGGTGTATTTTCATTGATTATCCTACCAGTATTAAGGGATTTAAGTTGTGGTGCTTAGAGGATGGATATCAAAAATGTTTCACAAGCAGAGATGTAGTGTTTAGGAAAGGTGTAATGGGATATCCAGCAGCTAACAAATCAAGTCAAGACTTGGAAATAACAGTGGAGGTGGAGGCAGATACACAACATTCTACAGAAATACCTTAAAACGTTCAAGATCAAGGAGATCGCTCAATGGAATCAGATCAGAGTGATGATGATCAAACCAGGGAAGAAAATTCTGATACAAGAGCAAAAAATTTAAAGCACTATAGTCTAGCAAGGGATAGAGAAAGAAGAAGAATTCACCCTCCTAATAGGTTTGGTCAAGCAGATATAGCATCATATGCTTTGGCTATTGCAGAAGACTTGAAGTATGAAGAACCTCAAAACTATAATCAAGCTATGGCTTCCAAGGACAAAAATCAATGGTTTAAGGCCATGAGAGAAGAACTAGAATCTCTGAATAAAACAACACCTGGAAGCTGGTTAACAAGCCTGAGAAACAGAAGATAATAGGTAGCAAATGGGTTTACAAGAAGAAGGTAAAGGTGGCTGGAGCTGAGAAGATTAGATTCAAGGCCAGATTGGTAGCTCAAGTTTTTGCTCAAAAGGAAGAAATTGATTTCAATGAAATCTTCTCACATGTGGTAAAACACTACTCTATTAGATTGTTGTTGGCTTTAACTGCACAATGGAATATGGAACTCTACCAATTGGATGTGAAAACTGATTTTCTTCATGGCCATTTAGAAGAAGTCATCTTCATGAAACAGCCTCAAGGTTTCATTCTTCCCTAGAGATAAATCAAAAGTTTGTCTTCTTCAAAGATTACTTTATAGGCATAAACAAAGTTCAAGGCAATGGTACAAAAGATTCAATGAATATATGAATCAGATTGGACTTCAAAAGTGCTTATATGATAACTATGTGTATTTTGAAAAGGAAGATGAGCAGGTAGTGACTTACTGATATATGTAGATGATATGCTCACAGCAAGTAAGAGCATGACTAGAATTCAGACCTTAAAAGGGAAATTAAGTGCTTAATTCGAGATGGCAGATCTTGGTGAAGTAAGAAAGATTCTAGGAATGGATATACTAAGAAATAGAGAGAGACTAGAAGTCTGTTATTATTTCAGACAGATTACTTGAAGAGGATAATCAAGAGATTCAGTATGCATCAAGCTAAACCACTCCTACCTCATTAAATCAGAATACGAAGCTATCAAGAAAGCAAACACCAAAAACTATTCAAGAAATCAAAATACGAAGTTATCAAGAAAGCAAACACTAGAAACTACTCAAGAAATCAGTATATGGAAGGAATTCCTTATGCAAGTGGAGTATGAAGTGTACAATTTGATTAATCCTGACCTTAATTATTTTTTAAGATTGGTAGAACTTGGTGTGAATAGATTGTAATGATGTTTTGAAGACTGGTCATATATCATATGAGACCCTTTCTATCATGGTAAATATATTCGACATCATTTTACAAAAAAAAAAAAAAAATTTGACAGCATCAAATTATCTTTTGTAAATTTTAAATTTGGATAAGCATCAATTTTAAATTTGGATAAGCATTTCCCCACCCATGCATGTTAGATTACGAATGATGTACTTCAAGAAAACTTCAATTTCTCGAGCACAATAAATTTGTAAGATATCTTTGAACTAAAATTTATAGAGAAAACTCCAATTTCTCAAGCACAATAAATTTGTAAGATATCTTTGAACTGAAATTTGTAGGATATCTTTGAACTGCTTACCAACTTAAGTAGATCTCTTTGAACTGCTTACCACCTTAAGTAGATCACTGATATACTGTGTTTGAATATACAATAGTATCTCTTTGAACTGCTTACCACCTTAAGTAGATCACTGATATACTGTGTTTGAATATACAATAGTTTGAACTTTGGATGTTCGTTCATATCGTTCATGAACAATATGACATCGAGAAGACTTCAATTTCTCGAACACAACAAATTTGTAAGATATCTTTGAACTGTATCTTTGAACTGTTCACCACCTTATGTATGATATATTGTATCCAACAATTTGAATATACAACAGTTTGAACTTTGGATGTATATTCATATCGTTCATGAACATATGATTTCTCGAACAATGAGACATTTGTTAAAGACGAAATCCAATAGATTATGGATGATGTATTTCAATTTCTCAAGAGGAAATCCAATAGATTACGAATAATGTATTTCAATTTCTCGAGCACAAGGACATCTTTGAACTGCTTGATATCTTTGAACTGCTTAGCACCTTAAAGTAGATAGATCACTGATATACTGTAAGTCTGTATCCAACAATTTGAATATACAACAGTTTTGTATCCAACAGTTTGAATATACAACAGTTTCACTGATATTTTTGTCCTTGACTGTATCCAACAATTTGAATATACAATAGTTTTGTATCCAACAGTTTGAATATACAACAATTTGAACTTTTGATATACGGTATCCAATAGTTTGAATATACAACAGTTTGAACTTTGGATGTCCGTTCATATCGTTCATGAACAATATGATTTCTCGAACGGTACATGAATCTCACCTTTAAATAATTAGGTGATCAATCCATTCTGCAAAGTCCTTCTCTATTGAGTAATCATTGATGGATCGGTGGAAGGATGATAAATATAAACTCCAATATATTTGTCCAACCCAACGGTTTAAAATGATATATTCTCCATTATCAAGTAAAGAAGAAAGTTTATTTTCATGAATATCGGTACTGAAAATATCAACATCAATATTTTCTATATTTTTCTAATATTTGGTCAAATTTATGCTATCCAACTAAGGATATTCATTATATCAATTTAGAAAAATAAGTGAAATATCTAAGAATATCAATATTTTCATCTTTTAAATTATTGAAAAATAAATGAAATATCGATAAAATATTGATAATATAAGTATGGATTTCGATATCAGTGGTAGTACAAATTATAGATAAATCGATTAAAAATAGAAAATATAGATGAAAATATCAAGAAAATATGGATAAATATTGATAAAATATTATTAAAATATCGATAAATATTGCTATCAATATTTCTATGATATTTTTATAAAATTAAACTATCAATATTTTTATCGAAACCGAAATTTTTATCTTTAATTAAAAATAAAATTAAATAATGGTGCACACAATTGTTAGAAAAGCCAATACTAAAATGTTGGGCTAAGCTTGGACAGAGAGCCAAAACTAAAATGTTCGGACAGAGATTTGGGTTTTATATGCCATGAAGCATTTTTATAGGCTAAGTCCAGACAGAGATTTGGGCTTTATATTCCATGAAGCATTTTTTATTTCTTAAATGTTGTTTTATGAGTTTTAATTTATGTAATATAAATTTTTCTACCGTATGTCTTACCTTACAAAGGATGTTAAACCTATAACTATAACCAATACTATTTATTCACCGAATATACTGTATCATTACAAGAAATATTTCTTGTACTGTGTGTCAATAATTACAATTTTTAATGTGGACTAAGAATCTATTTCAATTCTGAAATTCTGTTATTAGTATACTTTTAAGGATCGATATATTAGTATGATTCGAAATATTTCTTGTAGTTTGTGTAAATAATTACACTTTATTTGTCACCGATATTCATGCATTACATTATATTATTTAGATTTTAATTCAACTTATAAAATATTTTTAAACCTACCAACTCTTGAAGGTACATCCATATATCGAAATATATCATTTAAAATACTATTTCATTAAAAATATGAAAAAACTTATTTCTGGAATTTATGAATATTAACTACATTTTTAATATAAATTTTATTTTTATTTACTGTTGGTAATTTATCATATGTCAAACAAAAAAAAAACAAAAGTGGGAAACAACTATGACTTTCTAGTTTTATCCACGTTAAAGAACAATACTTCTCAAACATATGTACACAATTTTCAAACTTAAAAGGAAATAAATTAATTAAAGTAGATACAATGCGAAAATACTCATAAGTCAACTTAAAAATAAATAAAAAATCTTAAGAGTTTTGAATTTTGAAGTTCAGATAAATAAATTTCAAATTCACTAAAATTAAAGTGATTAGATTGAATTTGAAATCCATCCACGTCTAGTCAAACACCACCAATAAATTTGATATCACAAATTTTAAATTTTTTCTCAAATTCATTCATCTAGATACGAAAAATCCTATGGAACCACACACAATGGCTCTAGTTGTTGCATCACATGTCCCATGCTCGGAGACAAAAAGATAGAAGAAAACGCGTTATGATCAATAGAACTATAAAGTCGTAGTTGTTTCCATATACACATCAACTACTTCCAAAAAATAAACAAGTCCATTTCATGGCAGCTTTTTTTTAGCTTATTTTATTTTATTTTATTTCTTCCTTTTTTCTTCTTTAGAATGCAAATGGGTTCCCATTTCGATGTGGTTGTAAAAAATAGATTATGATTTTTATATGTTTCCATAATTATAAGTAGAATCCCACCCATCCCTTTTTATAAAGGAGAAAGAGAAGTGACCATATAAGGAAAAAGTGGGCACCGCATTTGACTAATTATTTCTTTCTTGTGAACCCAACTTTTCTGCACAAAATTATCACCAGATTATGTATAACCTCAAAAGTGATTTCAGTTTAACATTTGTCATCAACTGCAGTTGTTATTGAAGCTTTTGCTTCTTTATGATTTTTATTTTGTGCTTTATATCAAGGTTTTAAAGTTACCTAAATATTTAATAAAATAGAGCAGTAATAGGTTAGTATTATAGGGGAAATTAAGTAATATTAATATTAATATAATAAGGGACTTAATCAGTTTAAGTCCTGGAAGATTGATCAACTATCTACATTGGGCTTAAATTTATCACTCGGGAACTAACAGACTTGAAATTATCAAATTTAATTGGAGTTTTAATTCAAACAATGTTAACGCTTCCGTCAGACCACCGTCGAATTATTCCAAAATTTTCTCTACTTTTACCAACTTTGCAAAATGAATCCCAAAAAATTCAAAATCGTTTCCCTTCAAAATTTCTAGAAAAACACCCTTAGATCCATCAAAAAATCTTTTTACCCAGTGCTACAGAAAATCACCGGAAAATTCCATTATTGGTTACTAAACTTTCAAAATTCAATTAGTTTCATTTCCCAACTAATTAAAATACACAAAATTTGTGTCAAAATGATCTTCACTCAAGACACATATCCGTGTCAATTTATATAAAATCGTTCAATTTTAAATAAACTGATCGAAATTCATATGATATTTCAGCATACGATTTCACGAAGTTTTGTTCCTCATTATATCAACTTTCAAAAGAAGATTTTATTTTTTATTTTCATTTATTTTAAGCTCTCCTATTTCATATTTGTTTCCAAAAATTTTATTTTAAGCCACGAATGGAAAGGGGGTAGCGGCAAGGTGGGGAAGACGGCGGCGGCAACGATGATGGAAGCATGGTTCAAAGTAACCCCGTTATAACAGTTTTAATGGCCATTACGTAACATTAACGGTCACCTCCGCATCACTGATTCGGTTAACAATCGATTATATTATTAGGTTTGATATCGGTATGATAACGGTCGTGAGAGCGTTACGCAACGTTATAATAGACTGTAATGGCGTTATAACGGCTGTAACATATTTTTTAACGGATATAAAAGCGAAAACGACGGATAGATGATTGAATTAGAATACCGTATATTCTTTTTTCGATTGAATGTAATATTCTTTATACATGTTTATTATATATGGATATATTAATATGTATATATATACAATATAGTATTAGAGATAAAAATAAAGGATGAATTCTATGTTATAATTGACAAGTGAAAGCTGTAAAATGTTGAAAAATATAAAGCCGCAACATCCTGCAGGTGCTCACATACCTTGTATTATCTAATATGTTTGTAGTATATTATCACATTACTTTGAACCACCTCAACATTTCACGTGGTATTAATAATGTATGTAATTGTATGTTATATATGTTAATTCTAGTTGTAATATTATTTTTTATGTTAATTTAGTAAAAAAATATATATATAAGTAATTTTTTTGAAGTTTTAGGCTATTTTTGAGTTTTTCCGAAAAATTGTCCGTTACAGCCACGAAATTGCAATATAACCTTAACGATAGATATCGCGACAAGCACCGCGACCGTTACTTTGAACGGGGAAGATATACATTGAGCAGCAATCTCCTTTTTTTCTTTTTTCATTTTCCTTTTCTTTTCTGTTTTCATTGGTTTTTTACGTAGGCTGATAACTAGGTTTTAGTTTTACATTTCGAGCTCCATATTAGTAATTGAAACTTGAAAACCTCAATCATATTATAAATTAAGCATTTCTATTGTAAACGTTTAAAATTCATATTATAATTAAAATAAGACCATAAGTTGGTGTTTATATAATTAATCCTATTAAAGAAATGACACTAACGCATTTATGAGTAAACTTATCCTATCAATATGAACAAGGAAAAAGAGATTGAAGATGAACCTGAACTCAGTAACTTGATTCAGTGGATTTTAGAGGGGAAAAAAAAGGGGCAAATGGAGGGAGAATTTTATTTTAGATGAACAAACTCGTTTACAAAGAAGAGGATGAAGTGTTCGGTTTTTCCCATTCTTGATTATGTGATCATTTTATAAACACATCAACGTTATTTGTAAACAATCTCCTCAATTTGTAGAAGAGAGACTCAGAAAGTGCTAACACCTTAAAAATATGGAGTCATAATTTGATCGTTTTAGGTTTTTCAGATTTGGGTCGATAGTTGGCTTATATTTCAAAGTTTGGTATGATAAAATAGATAATAATTAAGAGAAATTATTTCACTTTTTCAAAAATATAAAAGGTTAAAATGATATAAATGAGAGTATTGGAGCTAAAATTGTATAAATCTAAGTATGTGGGGGTAAAGAATATTAGTGAGAACATGGAGATTAAACTGGTAAAGCGAAAACAAAAAAAAAAACAAAAAAAAAAATTAAAATAAAGGGATTTAATTTTCTTATATTGAAGTTCATAAGCTTAAAAAAAATTAAGAAGCATGAATAAAAATTGAATGGAGTATGTAGATCAAAAATAGTAAAATGGAAACTTACTATTCTTTTTGTCCATGAATAATTTTCTGTCCAAGGGTCAGTGTGGAAAATTTAAAAAATCGCCGGTTTTTACGACTATTGAAGTATCAAGTATCTATATTTTGACTTATGAATTAAGATGAATAAAATCACGTCGAATGAAAAAGAAAGAACTTAAACGTTTTTGCAAATGTCTTTGAAGTTGAAGGTTCCACATTTCATATACTCTATATTTTTTAAATTTTCCACTGTTTAAAAAATTTTAGATAAGTTTTTAATTTTCTTTTTTTAAATAGATGATTGAGATTACTCCATAAAAATCTACAAGTATATAAAATAGAAAATTTTAGATAATTTCTAAACTTATGTACAATTAAAGAAAAATTTGTCGTAACGAATATTTTTGGAGTTCTATTAATATTAATGAAAATAAGAGAGAAGAAGAAAATTGATAATTTACGGGAAAAAAATTGATAATTTACTGAAAATGGGAGATAAGGAAGATAAAAAATTGACAATTCAGTAAAAAATGGAGATAGAATGAGATGAGTTTGAAAAATTATTTTTTCAAGTATTAGTGATATTAATGACAACTAAGATAGAAGAAAAGAAATTGACTATTTAATAAAAAATGAAGATATAGAAGATAAGAAATTGACAATTTATTGAAAAATGGATTTAGAATTAGATGAGTTTGAAAAAAAAATGTGTGGAATATAGAATAAGAAAAAAATTGATATCAATAAAAAAAAAAATTAAAAATGGGATAAAATAAGAAAAAAGGATGTAGAATAAGAAATGAATTGACATGAATAAGAAAAAAAAATTAAAAATGAGAAAATAAGAAAGAATGACATAAAATATGAAAAACAATTATTTAAAAATGAGATAAAATAAGAATGATTGATATAGAATAACAAAGAAATTGAGATGAGTAAGAAAAAAGATTTTTTTTAAAATAAAATAAGGAAGTATGATTGGTCGGAAATTAAATCTCGTAAGAAGAAAAAAGTTATGAAATAAGAAGAGAATATCAAGTCACGTAAAAAAAAAAAAAAAACTTAAAATATAGGTGTATTGTCACAACAGTCAGATTGGCTCTATAAGAAACTCAAGGTTCCTTATCATTACTTTTCATTTACATATGTCAAAAATTTATACCCCATGCGCTCACACGCGCCTGGGTGGATGCGCTTAAATCCACCAAAATTCACTCTACGTGTTGTACTTTTATATTATATTAAGCATACATTTATGTTATGTTAGTCATATCTTTAAGACTTTTATGTTATGTTAAGTATATATTTATGTTATGTTAGTCATACATTTTAATAATGTTAGTTGTACATAAATGTATGAATAATATTATTTAAAGGTATGAGTAATACCACATAAAGGTATATATGTACAAATTCAGATTTTTTCACTGAAATTAAGGTTTTTTTAAGTTAAAATGTTACATAAATGTATGTTTAATATAAAGGTACAACTAAAATAACATAAAAGTCAAGGCACCAAAAAAAAATGTACAGATCCAAGTTGGATTCAGATCGACCGGACCTGATCCGCATTGTATAAATGTAAAATTCATACAACAATTACACCTAAATGCAACTCTTTACATTTATATACGAAAACATTTTTCTTAAAATAGTTTTTTTACTAATCTTTTTTTCATTTTATAAATAACTCATCAATATTTTTATAAATCATTACTTGCATTAGGTCATTGTTATTCATTTATTATCTATATTTTGAATGAAAATTCGATTTGACAACTTTAATTATAATTATATTGTGTTACTGTTAATAGATAGTGAAATCAATTAAATAATTGGTTAGATTACATTTCTTTCCCTTTTTTTTTTTCAAAATAAAAAAGGTTAGATTACGAAAATATTGCTTGTACTTTAGTGAGAAAAATACTCAGTCTAAATCAAGACATTAATAACGAAAAACAAAATACTCAGTCAAAGACTCAAAAGTAGAAAATTTGAGAGCTATAGTACTACGGTAGGACAATCCATCTTTTCTTTTACTTTAGAAAATAAACAAAAACATCTTTAATTAATTATATAAAAGATCGAGAATCCACAGGACATACTATTGCAGCTAGAAATTAATATAATAATAATGGGAATGTACAAAAAAAATATTTTCATTTATGTCGGTTGTTCTTGTTTATATGGCACTCGACCACTAGCTATATAAATTAAATCATTACAAATTAAAACTTAGTTGACTTTTGACGATAATTTACTGTATTCGTACATGGAATTAAAGTATTAATTTGAGGAAAATTCTATTTCGTAATGATATCAATCGAATTTAAATCAATAAAACTACATGTGAATTAATAGACTTGATATGGGACTTTGTACTTGTCTGTGAACTTTTTCTCGAGCCCATTTCTGATTATTTTATTTTGATCCTTTTTATAATTGAATATCAAGAAGACCCCCTTTTTAAAATTACAATGGCTACAAATATTCTCGAGACAAATACTTGATAAAAATTTATATTCTTCTAACTGCAACCTACTCCTACTATTAAAAAAACAACTATCATGTAATAATAAGACACTCTCTCATAAACTAATCTTATGGATCTTGATCCGTTGAATAGATGTTCATTTAAAAAAATTCGAGTGTATATATATCGTTTTAATTTAATAATAAAATAAAATGAATTGGATATCAATGTCTAACAACATATGATTGGTGAAAAGTTGTTATGCATCCATAGTTTTGTCTATAATAATTGTGATGGGAAATTCCACGTAAAGAAAATTCTAAGCCTAACGCGGCTGGAGAAAAAAACAATCATTTTGGGTATAGTTAATTTAATAAAATAAATAAAATGAAAAGTTTCTCGAAATTCTGTACAAAAGTTAGATTATCCTACCTAATTTCCATTATGGCCGATTTAATAATATGATTTTAGGTCTTTTTATGTACATGATATATTGTCTAGTGACATTCTTCAAGTTCCAACAACTGTTTAGTAATAACTAATCCCATGATTAAGCACTAATAAAGCATGTCTTTGTAAAATGGTATATCGAGGTAAAAAGGGTCAAATTTGGTCTTGTTTTTCTCGGTAAATAGTCAAATTTAGTCTAGCTTTTAGTTAGGAGAACTTAAAGAGGGAAGAAATAGTTCATTGAAAAGTTAGAGCTTAGAGGGAATGTTTGCTTGCAACTTTTCTAAAATAAACTATTGTGGAAATGTGATTTTTCAACCATGCCAATTAAATAAAATGCTTAACACTGCATATTATATCATTATTATGATTAATCTTGACACCAAAAGACCCAAATATCCTTCTCTTATGCAAAGCCAAATAAGTTGCATCAACTTTGGAATTTGTGTTAACTACATCTCATCTCATAGAAATGTGAATTCATACAATTAACTCCACCATGTCCTAAATTCATGGCAATTTTATCTAACTTTGCGTATAACCCTATATATATTTATTATGTTTAACTTTATATTAACTTTATGTATCTTTTATTATCTCAACTCGTATAAGATGTTTTGGAAAGTCATCTTATATATTTTCAAAAGATATGAAATTTAAGGAAAATACTAGATGATATTAAGGGTAGATTGATTGGTATTTAGTTAATTTTGTAACACTTTGTACTCATCTGTTTGCTTTTGAATACACCTTGTATCTAATTATATTTTTTCTTTAAAATAAATAGTTTTATCGATGTAAATAAAAATTACTGGAAAACTTATCGTTAAAAAACTTAGATTGTGCTGATGGTAAATGTTAATATTTTGAGTTATCCTTATGAAGCAAGTTGAGGCCCATGGCCTATAACTACTAACAATTTGGAGGTCAATGTATTTGATTGTTAAAAAAGAATTTTTTTTAAATATTATTTATAAATCCTATTATAATAGTCTTTAAAATCTGATCTTAGAATTCAGATTTATTCAATATCCATCCATCAAAATTTTAAAGTTTTCAATTTTTATCAATACTAGGTTCCAATATTCTCATGATGTTTAAGCTAAAAATAATGGTGTGACAACTAAGAAAGAAAAATATTTCTTAGTTGTGGATTAAGACAGTAGCGGTAATTGTAAAATGAGATGAGTGAAATGTGAGTTGTCTTCACTCCCCGCATTTGGCGCTTGATGTGTAAAATTCCCCACGCCCAGAATCCACTCTATTCACTCCTCACTCTCTTACAACTCACTACACTCTCTTCAAGCTTAAGTCATATATGATTAGATGTATCCTCTTCTCTCTCTCTCTCTCTAGGTTTGGCACTCTCTCTCGTCTTTTTCTGCTTTAGTCCAACCATCTAACTACCCCCTTCCCCCAACCCCCTTCTTTTTTTTTTTTTTTAAATCACAATAGTATATGTTATTTCGTATTTCATCTAACATACATCGGATACCTAATATTAGTAATGTTATTTAATACATGTGGTGCAATATATCAACAATATCAAGCATCGTCATTTACAGTAGACCATACTTAGAAGTGGACCCCAACGAAAAGAAAGAAAAAAAAAAGCACATTCTTTTGAGGAGTTTAGAGAGCAAACAAATATAAGAGAGTGGTAAAAGTTGGTCCATATAAGGAGCAAAAAAGAGTGCTCATTCTCTTCTACTCTCAAACTCCTCTCATTCTCCGAGCATGGATCTTCAAAGAAGCCTTCTTCTTAATTTGACTTATTTCCACCAAGACAAGGTGATCATTTCCTCTTTATCTGTGTCACTATATCATAATGATCATATTCTTGCAAGGTTAATTAAGCTAGGCATTGTTTAATTAATTTATTGATTGTTTGATCAACAGAGCATGGATGAGGTGAGGCAATCACTTGTGCTGAGCATGGAGCTGGAGGCAAGAAGAATCAAAGCCGAAGAAGACCTTAAAATGAGAGACAAAGAAATAGCCCAGCTCAAAGATTTGCTCAGCGCCGCCATTAAAGAGCGAGATGAAGCTCAAAACAAGTGCCAGAAAGTGCTCTTTGAGAAGCTATTGCTCCAACAACACCTTCATCAATCCACTCCACATTCCGGAATCTCCAGCATCGAATCAGACGACCCCAGAAGAGGAATCGACTCCACCAATGGCTTCGCCTCCTCCGACTGCGACGAAAGCATTGTTTCTTCACCGCACCAACTTCCGCCCCCGGCTGCGGCGGAGGCCGAGCCGGAGTTCCCTATAGTGGTGGAAAGGGCATTGCCGGAAAAGGGTAAGTTTCTGGAAGCAGTGATGAAAGCTGGGCCGCTTCTCCAAACCCTCCTCCTCGCCGGCCCTTTACCGCAGTGGCGCCACCCTCCGCCGCCGCTCGACACCTACCAGATCCCGCCGCCACCGACGCTGTCAACTCACTCCTCCATCAACCAGGAATCATTTAACAACGTTAACAACTGTGGCACGATGAATCGGAAAAGAGGGTTGTCGGAGAATTATGATCATTCCTCCATGGAATTCTTCAAGTACCAAAGAATTGTTCTCCAATGACGAACATAAATCAGTGATGTCTTAATCATTGAGGTTCTGCAATAACTAATCAAGATTAGTGAGGTGGAAATTAAGTAATATTTGTACAGTATTTTTGATTGCGAAAGTGAAAGTGAAGAAAAAAGGTTGGGAGTAGTCGAGGCTTGTCTCTGTTTGTTGGACCGTCTCTTTCCTCACATAATTAGTCCTCTTTCTTTTTACTCTTTTTCAACCTTGTCGGAAGGGATACATTTTTTCTTCATATTCCTATTAGAAATGTAGCCTCCAACCGAGGTCCTCTATTTCAGTGTGTGTTTTAACACAACAAATCAACGATTTAGAGTTGTATTTCATTTCATGTTTCAATATTATATATTGATATATATTTTAAAGTAATTGTCTGTTTTAAAATTGTGTTTGATTATTAAATGTTTCATTCATTGATACCTCGTTACGATAACTATATAGTGATGCTCAACAGGTTATATAACCATTGGACTTTTCAGGATCAATCCAAGGAGGAAAAATGCATTGACAATAACTTTTCGTACTTGATGTTGGAATTGCTATTAAAAATACTCGTTCTGAAGAAAACGACATAGAACTTTCAAACTTTGCGACTTAGGTGCTGGCTTAAGGTGCGGATGCTCAAAATATCTTCAATTCGCCAACTTTCGAAACCTTTTTAAGTTTTCTAATACGTTTAGAATTCATTACTATTTTTGTTTCATATTTATCTTGGATTTTGTATCATTTAAATATTCTAAGTTCTTCCATGTTATTTTTCATTATTCTCAATTGTCTACAAATTTATTTTGGATTTGGATATTTCCAACGTAGTGTTCAATATATTTATTTAATATTTAAGAAAAAAATACTCAATAACTAAACATTTGCCGCTACTAATATTCAAATAGAAAATAAAACACAAATAGAAAGTCTCCTCTATATTGTATAATGTGGACTAAACATTGAAATTAAAATAAAAACATAAATGGAAGGTTTATTGTATATTGTGTAATGTGGACTATGAAGTCTTGAATTGGTATATGGGTGGGGTAAGGGGGCAACAACCAGAAGGTGTGAGACTTGTGAGGGTCGTGTTAAGTAGGTCCCACAAATCAGAATTGGGATCTAGCAATTGACCCTTGTCTAATTTATTTAACTTTTAATCATGCCCTCTTATACCATTTTTAATCCAATTTTCACTTTATAATTATATTATCTTCCAAAAGCTAAGCAAAAAGAAGCACTTCCCGCCTTCCTTGAGCGCACAAAATCCTTTTAAGTTTTATATCAATTGTTATTTATAAATTAGTATATATTATTTATCCGATAATGTACGGATTAAAATATGTAAGATCTCTATTTAAAGGAAGCATGGTGCATTTAAATATATTTTTTAAGAATTAAGAAATACATGTGTTTTGTTACAACTACAAATTTTATATTGATATAACATCTTTAAAGCTATGTTAGCTTATTTTATTCAAATACGTTAATACTTTATTTTTCAACCTAAGATATAACATTTCTTTATAAAATGTGGGGTGTATAAAATATTTTAAATAAATTTAGCCAAACACCCTCTTAATGCATAATAATTAAATTGATTTGTTCCAACAAAATCTACAACCAGCAAATAATTTTTATTGTAAAAATACAGAGTTAAGGGACTAATCTTTGAATAGGAAAAAGAGCGGAGATCCGCACGGTATACAACAATATATGAATCAAAGTAAGTGACAAACACAAAAGTTAAGTGTTCCCACATGGAACAACAAAACATGAACAAATAACCGAAATCTTGAGAGAAATTGGTTTTGATAAATCTTAGTCACAAAAAATTTCATTTTGATAAATTAAATACCGCATAGATATCTATTTAAAATATAGATAGATAATCCACCATTTAATATCACAAGATTAAATATTTCGCCAAAAAAATTGATTATAAAATTCCATCTACTCAATCAAATTTCCCAATTGTTGGCTTAATTGTATTGTTGTTGTTGTTACAAATAACTTTCACAAAATTAAGTTTTAAAGACATTGTATTTAGCCAAAAAAAAAAAAAAAACACAAACATTTAACTTAAATGTCCAATTTCATTTATTACTCATTTTTCAACGAAAGAAGGCCAGCATCTCCAACTAACTAACTTCAGATGTTACGCAAAAGTTTAGAAGAAAAAATTTATCTAATATAAAATTAGTGGGAATCTTTTGCCAAAAAATGAATGATGATTCAAATTGTAAAGCTATTTAAAATTCGTAATTTTTTTACTAAAATTGAAATGTCATATTAAAAAATTACAATTTCATGAAATTTTGTGATTTTAATGTTGCTATTAAGCACACATATTCTTATCACATTCTAGTTTCCAACTTTTAATATGCATGTTTCGATGTTTTGCTCTTAATTATGTTAAGAAAACATATTTCTAAAATAAAATGTTATTCTTTTTCTATGAAAATAGTTTTTATATCTTCGAGACTATGAAATTGGTCCAATTTGTAGGATTTTTTGGTTTCCATTTGAGTATCCTGATGATTAGTTGTGAATTTTAACAGGTTAATTTTATTAATAGCATCTCCATCAGTAGAATAGGTCTTTAAGACCGTCTCCCATGATATCGTCTCACAGGATTGAGTAAATTTTGTATAAGATTGTCTCACATATCTTATTCCGCAGCTAATTTAGCCAACTCATTCACCCAACGTGGGTCAATAATCCGTCAACATGGTTGACCTAAAAATATTTACATGATATATGTAGAAGTATTATTAATATATTTATTTATATCGTGTGATACTTTCAAAAGTGTTACATTATAAGAATAATAATATTACTTATCAAATTACAATTTCTCAAATTAATCATTAATTTGAAGTCATGGAACTAAAAGTATTACTTCCTTTATTTTAAAATAAGTATCGTTCTTGAGTTTTTGTCATAAATTAAGAAACATAAATACTGGACAATATAATATTCTTAGGATTTGAAATTGAGAAGATAATCAAATTAATTTCATAAAAAAATCATAATAAATCCCTAAATTTTAATTAAGGAATATTAATAGGAATAATTTTACAATAAAGTTGTATTTGAGAGTCAAAAGTAATTATTTGCATATTGAAATAACACTTATATTATGATTACTGTACTCCATCTTTTTCTTTTTTGGATGAAATAATCATCCCCATCAAACCTAATCATGACTAATCAATTACATAGAACTAATGCTAATCATTTTAGAACAATTATGATTTCGGTATTGTGCGGCCTAACATGAATACTAGTATATGTAGTACTATAAATTTTACATTCATTTGCTAATAATACCTTTTCGGGATTTCAATGTAAGATTTTTTTTTTAAACATATTTTATTATAACTTTTACTGATCATGCATGATATATATACATTTTTATATCTATTAATCTATACTATATATATATATATATATACATATTTATATCCATAATTTTTTAGTTGTTCATGTTCTTATTGAGAAATAGTTAAGAATTTAAACAAATGAATTTTTAAATTTTTTTTTTGGTTGACAGAAAACGTTTATTTTATGAAATCAATTTATTTATTAAATACTATTGAAATTATTAAATGGGGTTTTTCATAATGCATTTCTTGAAAATTTATGACATGATTTTTTTACAAGAATTTAATTTATTTAAAATTTATCTTTACATTTTTAGGCTTTGAGTTAAAATACATGAGGATAGTAAATGGAGATATATTGGAAAAGTGTGACGACCCTTAAATTTCAGTCGCTGTATCGTGCAAATAATGGTTAGAATAAAATTAATTTTTAAATGATTTTAATTAGTGAAATAAAAAATGGATTTAAAGGTTATTGAGAATATGAGTGATAGAATAAATTATAGCATTTTATACTAATGTTAGAATTTACACTTTAATAATTGACAATTGAAATTTTGGAAGAAGAAAAAAACCACTTTAACTCGAAGAAAAGAAAAAGTGTCCTCTTTGAGTTGATATCTCAATTTCTCTTTTGTTTTTTTTTAACATTCTTTCTTGAATGTTCGCTTTTAACTCAAAAGAAAAAAAATGTCCTTTGATATCTGAAGTAAAATATTGAAACTTTAGAAGGATCAATTGAAACATCGATAAATATGAAAGTTAAAAAAGATGTTTTGAAATGTTGATTAATATGAAAGTTCACAATATTCAAGCAAATATTGAAACATCAAAAGAATCAAAGAAATTATTGATAAATATGAAAGTTGAAAGAATCAACGAAATATTAATAAAAGATATGAAAGTTTAAAGTTATCAAGGAAATTTCGATAAAGGTAAGATTATATACATTCCATAAACTACTAAATACATCCTAATTTTTTAAAATAGATTACCGATCCAGGACACAATCTTCCTAGAGATGGAGAGCCCCTTGCCTCATCACCAGCAGTTGTTCCTCTAATACAATCTTCTAACGACTTGTCTCGGCCATTAGTTGAAGAGGTGTACTCACACCCTATGATCTGTTTTTTTTAGCATGATTGGACAATTTGACAATGAACCTAGCTATATGCTTCAAATTTATGTACAACTGGACCTAGCATCGTTCTATTTCAAAGTTTTAAAAAATTTACATTTTACGTGTTTAGTATTTATTGGTGTGGATAGTCTATAATATTTTAAACTAAAATTTAATTATGTAATATATAACGAGAATTCTCGAGGATTAATAGGAGACCTAACCAATATATAATTTTTAACCCCCAAGCTTCAAGCCCAACCTTTATTTGGATAAGAAGAAATTAGGTGTAAGTGAAATTCATGATGAGTTAATTAAGCTGTTAAATGTTTTTAAAGAACATGATATATATATATATATATATTTTTTTTTTTTTTTTGGTAAAAAGCATGAAGTTAGCTAGATAATGTAATAGACACAATGTTATAATATTAATAATAACTAATTAGATGGCTCACTTTTACACACTTAAATAAGTATATATTATCTACATACTTTATATATATATATATATATATATATATATATATATATATATATATATGTGTGTGTGTATGATTGCAAAGAGAATTAATATGTCTAATTTCATACTCGTACAATACATTATGTGAACCATTACCTTGGGATAGATAACACATGCATAAATAATATATAATAAGAATTGATAACAATTGATTATTATTATCATGAACTATAGTGTCATTGATTATGAATAACATCTTAAGATTTTGTTATATTTTTATGTAAATGTCCACAATACAATATATATCACAGATTACTAGCTTTTAAGATTTCAAGAGACAACTTAAATAACTTAAAAGGAAGGTGACAACCAGTAAAGGATATGCCAACTATCTAGGCTTATTGACAATTTACTATAGCTAATAGACCCTCCAACTCTTCCTAATGCGGAGATAATTTAATAGACCCTCCAACTCTTCCTAATGCGGAGATAATTTACGAGTGGAGATATTTTTTCGTAATTATGTACTTATGAATTATGTATTTTTAAATTGTGTGATCATTGATATATGTTGTATTTAAATATGATTGCTTATTTATATGATATTGTACTTGATGTTAGACGAAATAATCCTATTATAAATGTTCATCTATTTATTTATATGATTCAAGTCTATGTGAATCACAATACGATCGGGTTAAAGTCTTGTGTTACGATCGGGTTAAAATTTTTTGTTACGATCAAGTTAAAGTCATGTGTTACGATCGGGTTAAAATCTCGTGTTACGATTAAGTTAAAATCTTGTATATTTGTTATGATCGTATTAAAGCCCCGTGTTAAGAGATACTTTCCATGATTATTGATAAGTTGGGTTAATTCCCACAATCTATGTACATTGTTTGATTTTATATAATTAACAATATAATCCTAACTTTTTATATAATTAGCTAAAAACAACACAACTTTCAGTTATTGTTTGGCAAAAAACGCATTTTTGAATTTTCCACTGTTGAGTGTTTCCAAAGCAGTATACGATCCTAGATTTGTTTCTTTCAACACCTCTAAATAAGATGGAAGCATAGAAAATGAGTTATTCGGTTCTCCATACGCAAGCTGCATCGCACGACGTTTTCTCGTTAATGCCAACTTATAAGTAAGATGCAAACCATGTCGATGGTTCATTTCCTCGATGATGCCCCTAGGATTGATAATCGAGTTCTCTTTTCGTAGCCTATCGGCTTAGTACTCACCAATCAGTACAAATGGAAGTCGACGAGGAGCACATGTGTTCAGATCATATGAACAACTATGAGACAATTGAATTTTGGAGATTTTCCAAATTCCATACTTCTCCTAAGCATGGAGCTTGAATGAACAGTCTTTTTTGCTTGCACTTACAAACTATCTGTGTTTGTTCGAATGATCCACCATATATTCAACTTGATTCTCCATGTGGTAAAACTCAACTGCATTCTTTAATTCAGCTTTAGTAGAAAAAGTGGAACTTTTTTGCAAACCGCATTGCACTGGGTTGTTATGGTCCAATTCTGATGAACAAGACGGCTCGAACGGTGGAATCTCGGAGATATTCCATTCAGATCTCAATATGTATGTTAAAAATTATTGATATGCCTCTCGTTGCTCCTCATCCAACACATTCTCATCTTCTTCGTCTAACTCCAAGTCACTAATCATCTCCTCCGATTGTGTCGTTTCACGTTCGTCATTGGTATTCGAATCTACAAGAAGGTAGAATTAAACAATTATACAACAGCTCGAATGCACATGTATTTATTTTGTTAAAAAATTATATTTAAAATTACCTACCCCTTTTGTGCCGATCCTTTGGTCATTCTTGTCCTCCTTCATGTTCATACGGATGTGCATCTTCTTCATGAGAACCTTCATTGTTTCCTGGATACACTGTCGGAGGCACGTTTAAGTGAAGAAAGTTGAATCCACCATAGTTTACACGACCACTTTCCGACGGCCAAGGTGCCCAGGGCTCAGCTGAAGTTGTACTATTTGATGGCCCTCTTATCCACTTCTCATCTAACGTAGATTGAACATAGGTCTCCTCATTCTAATTCGGTATACCCCATTTTGCATAAAATGTCACGTCATTTTTGAAGTCCAATAGGAACATTTGAATTCTCTTAATTGACTTTGGTATTGGCATTCGATTTCGGCATATTCGCATCATATGTATCCCAACAAAAACTTTGACTGCCAGATCATATACTTCATCAACCGTATTATTTTGTTTCAAATAAGAAGATCCAACATTATGGCGCTCGGTCGAAAAACCTCTGGGACTGCTATTATCAGTTCTATTTGACACCACATGATCGGATACTCCAACATCCATCCTTTGAAGGGAGACGAAAACAACAAGAACATCATGAGACATGGATAATATTCATTCCAAATCGTAGTCATTCTTTATTTTGATCTTCCTCACTATTTCCTTCCTCTCAACTAATGAGTGGATCACATATCCCCATGAATTCAAGTCTGCCCGTACAACTCCATGAATTGAGTCCAGTAAATCACAATATGTGATTCTTTGAAGATAAATCACCTCTCGATAACCGTTTACATACTCTAAATTTTGCTAATAACCTCCAAACCAAACATTAACAAGTATCAAACTTATCTTTTTCTTCACTGTCGAGTCGAGAAAAATAAAATTATCAGTATTCGGTACAAAAATAATTTTAAATGAGGAAATGCAATATAAGACATAAATTGCTTAATTATATATTTTGCAACTCTAAAAAAAATATCGTTAAATCCTATTAAAATAATAAATCTGCATAAAGCAATTACTAAATGTATTGGAATTGTTTCAATACATATCATCATACCTTTATTAAATAATTATAATTTAATATCAGTTCCAAGCAGAACAAATGTTGTTTACCCTTACTTGACACATGTTAAATCGATTAACCCTAATTTCGAATTTAAAGTTAATTTTTCCACATATTAGGGCTACATGGCAATTTTAACAAAAAAATGGGGTAAACGACATTTATTCTAAAATTGTCGTTTATTCCTAATTTTTTTGGTGAAAATTACCATTTAGCCCTACATTTGAATTTCAAGCTTTTTTCCATTAATTTGGGCCAAACGGCAATTTTAACAAAAAAATTAAGGATAAATGACATTTATTCTGAAATTACCATTTACCACTAAATTTTTGGTAAAAATTGCCGTTTAGCCCTACATTTGAATTATTAACCCTTTTTCCACTAATTAGGGTTAAACAGGGTAAACGATATTTATTGTAAAATTTCCGTTTACCCTTCAAATTTTGGTAAAAATTGCTGTTTAGCTCTATATTTGAATTTTTAACCTTTTTTTCCACTAATTAGGGCTAAACGGCAATTTTAGCAAAAATTTAGGGATAAACGACATTTATTATAAAACTACCCTTTATCCTTCAAATTTTGGTTGAAATTGTCGTTTAGCCCTACATTTGAATCTTTTACCTTTTTGATCCACTAATTAGGGCTAAACGGAAATTTTTACAAAAAGTTAGGGGTACACGACATTTATTGTAAAATTGTCGTTTACCCCTCAAATTTTGATAAAAATTACCGTTTATCCCGACATTTGAATTTCAACCACATATTAGGGCTAAACGGTAATTTCAACATAATTGTTTTATAAATTGAGGGCTAAATAATAATTTTTTTACCAAAAATATGCACAACTATAAATCAATTATTAGCCGTAAACGATGATTTTAAAAAATATATAATTTACTAAATAATCGTGAGGGAAAAAATATTACCTCAAATTTCTTCAATTCACGGCAATTTCTTTTTTACACCCAAGAGAATTTCACTAACTTGTGGAGAGAAAAAATGAAAATGAGGAAAATTATCATGCATTATAGTGGTTAAATAGATAAAAAAAACATACACTATTCAATTGTTAGTTCGGTCATTTATGTCATAAGTACAAATCATCAATCAAACATGGTCCCCATTTACTATTCACATCAACACTAGTCAAAAAAAGTGGTAAAAAAGTACCCAAATTTAAATTTTGTGGTAGAAAAGAGTTACCCTAATATAAATGTGATAGAAAATGATAATATTTATATCATTGTGGTATTTAGGGTTGCTACCTTTTTATTTTTCACAAAAATTTTTATATAACTGGTATACGGATCTAGGATCCGTACACCTGACCCGGCCCGGCCCACTCATCTGGGTGGGTGTGCTCAAACCCATCCAAATTCACTTCAGATGCTAGACCTTTATATTAAGCATCTTATGTTGAAGCATACATTTATGTTATGTTAGTCATACCTTTAGGGTCTTTATATTATATTAAGCATACATTTATGCAACATTAAGCATACCTTTATGTTATGTTAAGCATGCATTTATGGTTTTATGTTATGTTAAGCATACCTTTAGGATTTTTATATTATATTAAGTATACTTTTATGTTAAATTAAGCATACATTTATGTAACCTTAAGCATACCTTTATGATTTTATGTTATGTTAAACATACCTTTAGGATTATAATCTTATGTTAAACATACTTTTATATTATATTAGTCATACCTTTTAATTATGTTAGTTGTACCTTCATGTATTATATAAAAGTATGATTAATATTAATTAAAGATATGCGTAATATTTACAAAAAGATATATATGTACAAATTAAAGTTTTTTTGTGCTGAAATTATAGTTTTTTCGTTAAAATTAGAGTTTTTTTGGCAAAATTAGAGTTTTTTTTTAAACTGAAAGTATTACATAAAGATATGTTTAACATAATATAAAGGTATGTTTAACATAATATAAAAGTATGACTAACACAATATAAAAATTATGATTAAAAAAAATATGCAAATCCGAATCGAATTCGATCCGATATGAATTTAAAATTCATATAATAGATACACACAAGTTTCACTCTTTTTTTACTCCTTTTTTTTGTGACACGAATGGAGTAATAAATGAACAGAGCTAAAAATGGAAAGCTACCACATTTTTGTGCAAAAGTCAAACTCTAGGTATTACTATTAATTTCATAAGGGTGCAATAAATCGAAGATTGCGGAATGATGCAGGAGTAAATGAAGCACCATAATATAGTAATAAATATTAGGATTCACCAATTATACTTCTTCATCAATTAAATGTCGGCTATTTATTGTCACTAGTTTACTCTACTTAATTCAGATCTTTTATTCAAACAATTGCAAAATGGGTTTGACATTTTCTTCATAAAAAAAAGGGCATCTATGTTCACATATTGAGTTTTTTAGTCTTTAAAGTTTGAAAAGGCACTTTTATATCTTTTATATTTGTATTTTTTTTTTTTTTGGTCTCCATCTCATTGCAACCAATATTTGTTGTCTATTATTGTTTTTAGTTAAAATTATGAGGTGGAAAAAATATATTCTAGGATGATAAATTATTGGGTCCAAATTAAATGATGTTGATTTATCATCTTAAATAATTTTGGTCCGTCAATGTTGATTTTCAATATTAAATTAATTTTTTTTTTCCAAATCAAATTTAATATTTTAATTAATTTGTTTAGAGTAATTATAGGAGTTTGTGGGGCCATATATCTTGTAGGGAACAAAAGATTGGATGAAGTGACAATTCCCTACATTTTAGGGATATAAGTTTGCCATGTGATTTGATGAGTTTGTGGAGAGTGGGAATCATGGAGAAAAGTATGTGAAATTAAGGAGTTATATGTGTGTGATATCATGGAGATATGTTGGAAGATCATGAGATCATCTCAAGCTTATAAGTACGTGCATGACTGTAGATTGGGGTGCAAGGAGAGAAAAAAATCGAATTTTATACAATATTAAGAATGTTTTTGAATTGTTCACGCTTCAGATAAAATGTTCTATTATTCTTTTCATTTAGTCACAAAGGTTGCATAATCTTAACTTATTGTTTAGATAGTATTTATTCAAGTGTCTAGATAGTATTTATTCAAGTGTCCAGTTATCTTTGTTTATTAGTGTGCATACGTCGCATATTAAGTCTTTTAATGTCGAGTTTGGGGCATAGTAGTTTATCAAAGAGAGTCCTTTTCAAAGATCTCTTTGTGGATCTATTGTAATTACTTTTATCAAGTAATAAAAGTTTTGCATTGTTGGCTCCCACAAGTATTTTATTCATGGATTAAAATCTCTCTATTTTCTTTAATTTTCATTGTGCTATCCTTAGTATTATCCACATCGTAAATAAAACTACTTACTCTGTTGTTTAATTCTAATTTATTTCTAGCATAAGAACTTTTTTTATATTTGATGGTCTAATCAAAATTAGACACAAAAAATACCGATCACATCTGATACTAGTTTCATATAATTAAAGATAACAAGTGTCACTCCCTCTCAAAAATTGTTTGGAACTCACTAGCACACACCACATTGTATAGAAAGATCATGAGTTACTCCCTCTCAAAATATGTCTCCATAGAAAATTTCACATAAGTTAAGGAACCTTTATAAAATAGTTTATTTATGTCATTATTAATGATCACTTGAATTGTTAAACATTTAATTTAAGAAGAGAAAATGCCAGACAATTTTAAGAGATCAAGGTCAGTTTCTCTTAAATGCTTGAAAAAACCTTTATTGTTGGGATTTTTTTTTTTCATTTCTTTTGATAAAACGATCACTTGGAGAAAAATATAATTATGCACAGTAATGATGTAATAATAGAATAATCATTCTCCACCTCTTTGATTCACTTATTAATAGTCTTTTTTTTTTTTAAGAATTTGATGACTTAGCTAAGAAATGTGTATTCCACATATTTTTCATTTAATTTAACAATTAAAATTAGTGTATAACAAATATTAAATACAAATATATATATATATATATTAAATATAATCTATACATAATAAAAACAGAAACTCGGTGAAATACTAATTTCATATTCCTTCTATCTCAAACTAAATGTTGTTTTAGAAATTTACAAAAATTAAGGAGTTGATAAAAAGACTTAACACCTCATTAAAGTGAAATTATTATAGGTATATTTCAAATAATCAATCTATATCATTCAACTTCAAGAAAGGTAGGTAGATTTGAGGAGGAATTTAAAATTTATAGTAACAAATCCACCGATAGTGTTTAGATAGATGTGAACTTAAAATTCATTACTTTCATTTTGCGGGCACCACACAAAAAAAAAAAAAAAAAAAAAAAACAGCCCTAGCCTCTTCATTAATTTTTAAATTATTTGGATGGATTTCAAATTTACTATAGCTTGAGTATATTTGAAATTTATTCATTTCAAATCACTCTATTGAGAGAATTCAAACAAATATTGATAGAATATAAACAAATATTTCTTGAAATTCTATATGGATAGATTCTCTGAGACTTTATTTTAATTTATTGCTTAAACTAGATTTATTTTGAGAGGGATTGCGAATAACTCAACCAAACCAAATAAACCAAATATTAAGATAGATTCCAAGGAATTCCAGTATCTTTCTTTTAGAGAGAGAGAGAGAGAGAGAGAGATGATGGTGTGAATTTGGGCGTGAGAGACGGTTGGAGTTATTGGGAACAAAAGTGTGTTATTAAAGAGTCAATAATGGTCCACACGCCCAAAGCCAAAATTCAAGATTGAAATTCAATGCCCCGTTCACGTTCTCTTGCCCTATTCAACAAGTTTCTCCAGTTTCTGTTAAATGATCAAAATATTTCAACAAAACCAATCCTTCAAACATATAATTAAAAAGAAAAAATAAAAATTGTCCATTTCAACAAAATATCTTTTCCAGGCGCACATCACATGCTCCTTTCCAAAATGTCTAAAATTGACAACCCCACGATTCATATAAGCCTTACAGCTACAAACACTATGCTCTCTCCATTTTCATCTTTTTCTATTGGACAAATGTCCATTTCATGGGTTAATCGTTGAATCTGCATTCATACGTACAACAGTGTGTAGGAAAAATCGGAGACCAGAGAATTATAACTAGAGGAAAGGATTTCTGTAATACTATTGGAAGATTAGGTCTCATCTTTGATAATCATACTCACCAGAATCTGCAGCATTGACCACCACCTCTGTTAATAACTCCACCTTCGCCACTGCTGTCTGCAGATTCAACAAATATTACAAATCTCAACTTGCACCAGTTCAATTAACTTTGCACTTTTAGTGACAATCTTGACTTGTTATAATAACATTCTTTCAAAAAATATTATTGATCACTAATATATTTTGCTACGTTAGTTAATAATTATAGGAAAGGAAACAAATTTGATAGAATAGATAACATGGAATTGTGTAACAGGGCCATTCAAATTTCAACCTCACATTAGAATGAGAAAGGAGAAAAGTATCATGTGACAAGTTTGGAATAAAATGGAAAACATATTACAGCTAGTTATCACTTATCACCACTTGACTTTATGTTGAAAAATTGTTGCTATCTTGGCAAATTATAGGCAAACCAAGGTCTTAAGTAACTAAATCATATTTTTTTATGAAAAGGGAACCAACTTACTTGTATACATGAAACCACTACCAGAAATTAATGAAAGAGGCCTTTGTTTCACAATTTTAATCGTCCTCATTTTCATCTCGGTTGTCTCTCTGGTTGTGCTTCTGCGCATTATACATTTCCGCAACCTGAATTTAGCAAAGAAATAGCTCCAATTAAAATCTCAACCAAACTATGTCCATAACAATAAGCAAGATGCATAAACTGAATAGAAACCACAATATGTCAATGTTAGTTACCATATCAGATGACGAGGCCTCCTCTGGAGTTTTATCTTCACGAACACGAAGTAATCTTGGGAATCGCAGAGAAATTCCCTAGATCGAATTGGGGTAAATAAGAATGTAAAATTTTCAATCAAAAGTAGTGACAAAGAAATCCAGCTTTCAAACTTTAACCTCCTAGGATGTAACTACTCATACTTATGGAGTTTGTAAATGTGAAAGCATGGAGTGATTTAGCATGCACAGGGCCATAAAAACATGCAAAAGCGGTTGAATAGAGAGGACAGAGCAAATGATGTGAATGAAAGCAGGATAAGAGGTGGCTTCGGGAACTAGAATCTACAAAAGAAGCCTAGGGATCTGATAATTGTGGTAGTTGTTCATTTTTTAATTACTACAGTAATAAATAGGATCACATTGTCAATTTTACTAGAAAAATAAATAATAAACTCAATGATCAAATATAATTGTTCATTATGAAAGGGCACATGCATCACTGAGCCAATAGAACAATCTATCAACAAATTAGAGACATTTTAATCTGATTGCCATCTTGCTTCTTATAGTTTTATTATGCAGTAAATTTTCATGTCATTATGTCATATGATCAGAAGCTCTCGGTTAAAAAAAAAAAACTTCTCTTTTGGGATGTGATTTGGACTTAAAGCTCACATTAAATAGCTAATTCACTATTGTGTTTTACAAAATATACTAGGTAGATGCAACTAGTATCAAAGGCCCCATTACTTGGGTCCAAGTAGTGGGTCCAAGTTTACTCAAGCTTATAGTTCGAACATGTGGCAGATGAGCACACACATTAGATGTGAATAAGCATTTTTTTTTAGAAAATTAAATAGTACCTTGTTGGCATCTACAATACCAACGGCAGCACGGTGAACTGGGCTGATAGTGAGATCAGCAGCTTTCACTTCCCAAACCTGCACAACGTGAGTCATTCTATAAAAGAGAGTTCAATAGGTGGGGTTACAGTAACAAATATCAAATGCCAAAACCAATTTCAATGCATCACTCCCCTAATACCACCCCCCAACACCAGTTCCACCACCCAAAAGAGAAAAGGTAAATAAACAAACCAGTATTTCTGTTTAATAGAGGACTTGGTTTTTTCCTCCTAATGGGATCCCATTGGACTTACCACCATGATAGATTTAGAAATTTGATTAGATAAAATAAGAATGATGCCAGATCAGGGATTAGGATCTCAGTAAGAAGGAGATGAAATAAAGAACATTACAAAGATAATGACTTGAAAAAAACCAGCTGGTACCCCCATTCAGATCCTCTAATAATTCAGTCATTTCTTAATATTTAAGAAGATAAGCATTCTAAAAGTAACCAGCCAAGGAAAGGGGCATACAACAGCACTAGTATGCCAAGAACAACAGCCAGACGAGTGAAGGCACTATTTAACTTAGAATATTGTTAATTGGAGAGCAATTTCACTTAGGGCACTGAAAAAAACGATGATTTGGCTTATTGGCATTATAATAGCATGCCCATTGATGGCAAGGTCAATTGATACACGTCAATAATTAATGGGATTAGGGGATGCTTCATAGTCAAAAGAGAAGTAGAAATTTAAAATGGAAGAAAACTAAACAAATAAATTCAGAAAATAAACAAGTAAAGATGTTTATTGCTACCTCAAAAGGTTCAAACCATACATCAGGATTGAATGCACTATCTGAATACCTATAATATGACTGGAACAGAATATATGTCAGAGATTTATAAAGATCAATAATCTCATTAAAAAAAAAGCACACATATATATATTCAAATGCAACACAAACGGCTTAGTCCAACCTTGGGCTTGGGAATAACTTTTGAGCGGAGACTGGCAGAACGTTCTTCAAGCATTGCTTCAGAAAATCCCGTTCCTAATGAGAAGCACAAGTTCCCACATTAACTAGACTTCAAAGGTACAAATTGGTAGATAGGTTTTTTTAAACCATCAAGCAGCATTAAATATGCTTTCTTTCAGGCAGGTAGAACATTTCCTGATGCCATCACAGTTTTGATCAAGAATATAGGGCCTCACCAATTTTACATATGCTTTGGAATTCTTCTTTGTCACTATCATAACAAGCAAGGAGAAAAGTACCATAGACACCTAGAAACAAAAGGCAGAGAACACAACTTTTTGAGAGTTCCATTAATGAGAAAATCCAAAAGTAAGAGAATTAGTCATTAAAAGAAAGAGAAGACATTGCCACAGCCATGGCATCAATTAGATGGTTGACTCCTATCAAATGAAAAGTTAATTAACAACTTACCAGTACGTTTCCCCTTGCCATGGAATGCAGCAATAGGAACCAAATCTAGCGAATCACCAATACTGAAGAGTACAAAACATTAATCATACCGTGCAGCAAGCTTAGCCATATAGTTATAAGCAGTTATGAGCTTAGGGGCTTACCTTTCCATATAATCCTTTTTCAGTTTCAGCCAGTTATTTGACCTTTTTGATGGCTCATAAGTAGCATCTTTGTTCAATGTTTTGATGATCAACCCCTCCGAGCTGACAAGTAGAAATTAAACATAAAAAAGAAGAGAAAAATCTCCATAGTTCACAGCTTTAATAAAGTATTATAGTTTTTTGTGCAAACAAGATCTGCCAAATCATCCCAAAAAATAATAAAACATTGTTAATTGAGCTTGGCTCACAAACTTCTCTTCACTTACTACTGTAGGTGCAATACTAGAGAACAATTGTACAGCCACATTTAATAATTTACACTCTCCAGTCTGAGTTATGACGTTTACTAAGATAAAGAATCCACATCAAGTGAGAAGTACAAACACCGACAAATTTGTCCATTTTCAAAATCATGTTTTCACTTTTCTACTATGTGAAAGTAGAAATCATGTTTTTTTGCCTATTTTTACTGAAAACAACAACTTCTACCTTTTCAAACCCCAAAAAGCTAAACCTTAATCAATACCCCATGCATCCCATATATAGGATTATTGAACTTTTCACTAGGAATAAAATAGTCATCAGCAAAGCCTATTAAATAAGTCAGCTGCTAACTTTACTCATATTCAATGAGTATTTTATTTAATGCTTAATGTTGTTTATGTTTTCAAGACTAAAAAGATTAATTTGAATATGTATATATTAGTAAATGAGTTAATTAAATACTACAGAGAAATTGAACTATATATTTGGGACTCCAAAAAAAATGGAAAACAAGCCTATATATATATATATATATATGGATTGGAGGGAGTACATATTTGCTATGCAAGTACAAAAAAGATCCCACATTCACACACATCAAAATATTTAACCATACATAGTTTCATTTTTAAACCATAGCTCAATAATTTCAAATCATTCATCCAAACATATTTTCGTTTCACACAAAAATCAATGCAACTTTATAAATTTACTGAAAATGCTGAAAATTGAAAATGAGAAAGTAAAATGAGAACAAGTATTGCCTTCCTTTCTAGGGGGCATGAGCAGACAGGTTAATGCCTTTAAATATGTTAGTAACTAGAAGACAATAAAATTGACTTGCCTTGAATTAACGGCATCATCAAGAAATTTTTGTATTTCCTCGAGATCATTTGATGTTATAGCAGTAGCAAACTTGAAAAAACCAGTTTCTTCTTGAAAAGATTTGTAAAGATGCTGCACAAATGCAAGAGGTGAATAAAAATTATTGTGTGTCAAGAGCAAAAATATCATTGAGCTACTAAATGACAGTTCAAAGTGCAACACAGGTGCTGAATTTGCTCGTATTGAGCTTCATCAGTTATTTCATTAAAGACTACACCAGGTAAATATTAGTAGGCATAATACTGAAGGTCGCTGATATAGAAAAGAACTGATTGATAGATACAAGACTAATGAAGGAATGTATATATCATGCTTAACGCAACAATCTGCAAAAGAAAAACAAGCATCAAACTCTGAACCACTGCTAGGTGAAACCTAATCCTCTTTCAGTTTAACAGTCAAAAATGAAAAATATGATGAAAGAACTTGATCAATCTGAGCTAACACTAGTTAAAACTTAATACTTTCTTTAACAGTCAAAAATGAAGATATGAAGAAAGAACTTTATCATCCACATGGAAGTGCAAAAACTAGTAAAATATCCAGCTTGTTCTGGGATAACATATCCACTGGTTTATCAACTATACAACAAAATAAATATTAATAATTGTTTGGAAACTCCATTATTCAGAATTACAAGAAGGAAAATACACAATTAAGTCAAAAGATAAACAAGTCACAAAGGATATCATACCTCTCTACGGATATTGAGTTGCTCCTGCAGGAGTTCTTGGCCATTAAGATACAGGATGTCAAAAGCAAATATGCATACGTTGACTTTGATATCATTCATGACAACATTTTTCCGAGCACGAGTACTGAGTATCTGACCAAGACAGATTTGGTAAGCATCATTTGCAGTAGACAGATATACTATAGAATTGACAACCCCAAATGTTCTATCTAACAAACAAAACATGCACATCAACACACAAAAAGGACAACTAATAGAATAGACATATAACCAAATAAAAATAAAAATAAATATAGAAACAAAACAAAGCACAACAAAGTCAAATGCATCAAAGTCAAATGCATCAGCATGAAGAGAACAAACCAAAGGATAATCCTTAGAAAAGAATGCCAGGGGATAAAGGTAGAAGCAATGATGGCAGAAAGTTCTTAATCAGTGAGGAAAAAATATCTCAGCATTATTTTAAAGATGGTATCTCTAGTTTCCATGTGTTGCTCCAAGTTCCAACCTCTGAAGAAGCATTATGCGATCATTTTCCATGCACATTGACCCCTAAGATGTGCCCATTTTGCAAAGGAAAAGCTTCATTCAATCTAGAAACTGATATACCAAATGGCATTCCAAAACTACAATTTATAACCTATCATGCTTGTAAGGCAGGCCAAACGAAGGTAGTACTATTCAAAGGAATGGAAAAATAGAACATAATAAGGTATCTATCAGCATAGTGCAGCATCAATCCTGTTTTAAAACCTCTTTTCATAATACGTGCCTGTTTTAATACCTTTTATCAGTTTTCCATCAAACATGCCATAATTTGCTAGCTCAAAAGCATTACAAAAGGGCTAATATTGCAAGCTAAATCCATATAGGAGTAATTTAGATACGGCACTAAGTATTCCTGTTCTGCAATCACTACAACATCAGTAGCATTTCATTTTATTTATTGTAGTAAAAAAAAGTCATTAAGAAACTAAAGTTTATATTTGAAAATGAACTATCACAAAATGGTTCAAATTTAAGAAGAAATGAACGATCACAAGATTTTTCACCTGGAAAGGTTGGATTTTCTGCTTCTCACGGTCGTATGCAACAAGTTCACAGTCAAGAACAAATGATGTTACGGAAGGCTCCTTTAATCTGCACGCAGATAGTAAATGTTAGTACCTATAACAAGAAAATAAGTTATTCCCCCATCTAAAGTCTACAACACATCAAAATTCTTTCAAAACAATTGCCAACACAGAATCATCTCTCAGCAAACTTGATTAAACCACATATAAGAAAGATACGCACTCTTTGGATTACATACTAATAATAAACAACCTTAATACATCCCCTATTATATTACGAACATATTGATTTCTAAAATAGCTTCTAAATGATCCCCAGGATAATTTGCATCAGTATTTTAAACACTAAGCTACAGACAAATAGGATAAAAGTATCAATCTTGTCATTATATGTCAATATATCCAATGATACAGGAGTAAAGAAAGAGACGAGGGAGAGTAGTTCTCTTGGAGTGTTTTACCTTTTTTTTACTTGTTCTCCTTCTCCCATAAGAAAAATGTGTTTGGTGAAAGATATTGCATACATGGAATTTTCATCCCCCTAGAACATCAGTGACTTCTTACAATACCCATATCCTATACCCTATTAATACCACTTCCTACAACAAACAATGATGATGACAAGACATTTACAATTAAAAGAAATTTTACAAGACAACAATGATTAGAATATATTTCCCTACAGACATTACATTATTTATTTCTAACAAAAACATCCAAAGTTTCTAACAAACCATGCCTCTCATATTTGAGAATGCCTGGTTAAAGCACAGCGTTTAAATTTTACATTACAAATTGGTGGAAGGATGAACTCAAGGACAGGTGGCCAGGTTTCAGCTTTATGTCAAAGTTGAAAGCGATAGAAAATCAGCTTAAAAAGTGTTACAAAGAGCACAACATGAAAGATGTACTTGTCAAATAGACAAGATGGAAGGGTCGGGGAGCATCCAAAAGAAAAGAGGGCAAAACTTCTTTGGAAGAGGCGAACTTTAAAAAAGAGAATATGTGGAGGCACAAAATGAAATTCAAATGGGTGTCAGAAGGAAACACCAATACCAAATTCTTCCATCATAACATAACTAACAGGATAGGCAATAGTGAAATTTCAAAGCTGGAAAAGATCAATGGCACCATCTTGACGAGGTCTCACCGAAAAGGAGCTGAAAGGAGGTGGGATTTTTTTTTTCAAGAGAATCTTTACAATGAAGATGGGAATGGCCTATGGTAGTTCATTCAAATAAAAATTACCTTTTGACAGCAGCAACAACATCTGGAAATTTTCCAGTATTCCGCTCTGCATTTCTACTGTATATCTCCACCGAGCCATTCTCCATATAATGTATCTACATGGGAAGTTTACAGTTGCAGCATTAACTTTCAATGACTCCATGTTGCAAGAACTTAAGTATATTTATATTATTAGGTATTTTCACCTGGGCACGTTCTCCATCATACTTGTATTCACAAGTGAACACCATATCTTGAAACTTTTCCACGATTTCAGATACTCCTTTCGTTGGTTTAGCTAACATGGGTCCAACCGGAATACCTGGTGAAAAGCCACATGTCTTTGGAAGATTCCACACACCACCAGAAAGAAGTGCAGGAACTATTTTATCATAGACTGGAATTACAGAATAGACTTGTTTGACGATTTTTGCAGCCTGACAAACAGAAAACAAAGTTTAAGGAGAGTTAGTTAACGCATTAGAAAAAACTTTCCTAATAATGGCACATTATAGCATATATAAGAATGTCAAGTTCAATATGAGTAAAATGAGGATGGGTAGGATAAAACCCAAATCTGAGGCCACAAATATCAACAACCAAACGATTCTTCCAACTTCAAACTTACAGTATTTTTTTTCCATTACCAATCTTTTCAATGAAGGTGCATAGTCCTTATTGCATTTTCCTTTTTTTTTTTTTGCTTTTCAAAATAAGTTCTTTACCAAAACTTCTCTCAACACTTCACCAATATATGGTAACTGTTGTATGAATCCCTGCCTAGCCCACTAAACTTCTCCGTCCAGAATACCCACCTAGCACCTAGCTCCTTTTATAACATTAATTATGGTAATGCCCTATTGTTCCATCTTTCATATGTAGTCTTGTTACAGGAACTAAAGTGCAGTACAAAAAATTACAAGATCAGCAAAATCAACTTAAGCATAAACTCATGAAAATGATATGCTATTTGGCATGTGAATCATATGAGTCGATCTATGAATACCATACTAATGAAATGACAAAATTAGAACGAGTAAATGTAATAGCATAAAGGGAGTATCACAAAAATCATCTGACCATTCTCATTGCTAAGTATGGTGAAATAGATGTCCAAAATTAATCTAGAAGACAGAGTGAAGATAATGTCCATTTTCATCTAATTTACCAATAAATCTTATACTTTTACATAATTACATGCTCCATTCTTTTTTCTGCCATCAAACATATATGTCAGAAAGTAGCACCTATAAATCTTTACTAAAAACTACTAATCTAAGTCAGTGGGAAAAAGTAAATGTCAATTTTGATTCCAGAATAATGGCTGAAAGCCATAATCACTTACTTCTTCGAAAGAATTATCAGCCTTTGCAGGGCGAGTTGAATGCTTTTCAGAATAAACAGCAGCATGCCCCAGTGCTGCCAAGAGAGTTTGTTCTGCCAAACCAATACGCAATTTTGTCTGCATATATTTCTCAAGTAAAGCTTATGGTATGTGACTACCAAACAGAAAACATCTAAAGAAATGAATTTAGTTTACCTGGAGTAAACGAATCAAATACTGAGGTTCACAATCAGTGGCTGCAACTAGTAGTGCCTTTATGTGATTCTTTTTCTTATCTTGACTATCTTTGCCAGATTCCTGAGAAAGACACAGTATCCAAGAAAGACCACATCATTCCAAGAACATACATCGCTTGCTGCAGTCTCACTTTACAAAATAATGAAGGCAGAAATCGAATCCTCTCACAAGCTGATGAAAACAGCAACATGAATCTCTTATAGAATATGTAAAAGGCATCGATCCTGAGTAATGCATGCAGCTTGGTCTCATCTTGGAAACCAACCCATCCTTAATGAAAGAGTTAGATGAATGGGAAAATATAGGAGGAACTTATCGAAGCCTTTCAGTCTGGAAAGTTAGCAAAAGTTGGACCAAATATTATTGATATTCCTTTTTTACTTGGCCTTTTTTTTTCCCCCAAAAAGGCTTAAATAGAACACTCAGACTGTAGGCATTGAGGTAGCATAGAAAATTGTAATGCACACACTATGATTATGAGAAGCTAGTATTCTGAACACATAGGCCTTCCAGGTTGGAGCCATTCTAGGTGGAAGCTTAGCTGAAAGTTCAAAAATATAACAACACATGAGTGATGAGTACCAATATGGGCTGCCAAAGAATAAGTTTCAGGACCTTGGATATTGTTAACAAAAGTGTCTAAGTCCTCCTTTATGTAATCAAGAATATAACTAATTTGTGTTGGATATAACATCAACTAATAAAGACATAGCATCCGGATAGGAGACAAAATAGTAAAGATGATTACTACAGCTAGATACACATTAGAATTATAGAAAGCAAAAATAGATAAAATGCAAAACACGATTTTTTGATGCGAAAGCACAAAATTAAAACAGAGTACCTTAGCAATAAGCCGAAATGTATCAAAAACTTTCGCAACGGTTAAAGCTTCTGGTTTACGCATCAAAGGCTGTGATGAGCGGCTCGCCTTTGCTACAAGGCCCAAATCTCCAAGCTCCTAAAATAAGGAAATTAGGAAATAAGGAACTTCAACAGATTAGTTAATTGAAGCAAAGAGATAAAGATTCAGGAAGATGAAATGAGGTCGATAATGATTGGTGTCTACCCAAAATAATGTATCCTGATATATCAGGAAGTGGGAATAACCACAACCAACATGTCATCGTCAAGAATTACATGTCCCACATAGAATGTTCATTGCATAAAAGCATCACCCAGAAGGATGGACCGCCTCGAGCAACCATATACATATTTGTTGATAACAATCAATTCATTGCAAAACTGATGATTACCATGGCATAGAAAAAAATTCCAAGATGCCCTTCTTGTATAACAAATGTAGACTAGAATGCTAGATAAATATGATGTTGTGAAGCATGCACAGAATTTTGAATTATATTGATCTGACAGTTCAGAATATATTCCTACTACCTACTATTACATAATCTCCAATTTCCATTGCAATAGACAATCAGCCAAGTTTATCATCTCCAACATACATGAATAACAATGATATGTACAATAGTATTCCATGATTAGACCAAACCTATCTTAGCCAAAAAACTATACTCTTGTTGGATTTTAGGTGGGAATGAAAAAGGTAACCAATATATTTCAAAATGGTGTCTATTGGTATAAGGTGTTAGTGAAGATATCGAAAAGTTTATGAACATTCATAAAAGGATGCAAATAAGATTATAAGAAACATTAGATAGTGACAACTGATAAAAGGTGAGATAAAATGATCTTGATGATCTAAACCAAAGGTAGTACCTAATCACAAAACGACACCTTAAAAACTATAAATAGTCACAACCCTAACCGTTATATTAAGCTAAAATTTATCCAACACCTTAATAGCATGGACATGCTGTGTACAAGGATTGGTACTTTATTGTGCCAGTATAGACTGTCCAACTCTAATCATGTTGCTCGAGCACAGATTAGTGAAAAGTTTCTGAGAGCAAGAAAAATTTAATAAGCTCCATCACAACAGTTCTGCCTCAACCATACCAGCCAAACAAAATTATTACTTCCATATGCCATTGAAACTGATATGTGGGGTAAAATGTAGCAGAATTATAAAAACAAAAGTCTTTATGTTAATATAAGCAGCATCAATCATTCAGGAATCACATTTACCATCACAAATCCACCCATTTCAGAAGTACTATTCCCGTAGAAAATAGTAACTATCACAATTTTTGAATGTTCTGATTTTCCCAAACTCAAAACTTCTTAAAAATTAAAAAAGGAACCGATGAACAGGTGCACAAAGTTCTAGAACTCTTTCAACCAAATATATCAGATCATTTATACAATTATATCTCCATCCACTGCCAGTACCCAACTCATTACCTATAACTTGTCCAGTGATAACACTCTAGTCAGCCTAAGTTATCCAATATAATAATTGAGTTGAAAAAAATAGAAAATCACAAAGGAAAATAAAACAAAAGGTTGACACCTTCAATCTACAGTGAGCTCAAAAGTAAATCATTAATCACCTTGTATTGCTTCTTAATATGTGCTTCTTTAGTTCCACAGGCCTCCGCAAGAGCCTTGATAATTGAAGAATCCCCAATACCAAGCTCCAAACCCTCATGCGCAGGTGCAATTCTATTTGCCAAAAGGTACACAACAGCCAACAAATCATCTGGTGTCACCTCAATCACTGTCCTCAGCATATTACACACAATCTCTGTGATAGCAATCCTACCCGATTCCTTTGATATAGCATCGAAAGCCTTCACCACAAACATGAAAGGCACTCTCTCTCCCTCCCCCCAGTAAACAGCCTTCTTCACATTGAAATCGGCCGCCTTTTTAGTCAACTCTGATAGACTTTCATCTGGGCTGATTGACACCTTCGGCTTCTTCACCGCCACCAGGTCTTTATCCGAATCAGCACTATTCGACCCGGATTGATTCAAACTTGATTTTTTCAGTTTGCTTCCATCGTTCGAAGAATTCTCCGCATGGGCAACTCCAATTTGCCCCTCCACCACGTCTCCATTTGCGCCAGAAACCGGTAATGGGGAATTACCAACCTCAGGGGATGAATTAAGAGTTTGGGATTCAAGTGGGGCCTTACGTTTTTTGGGCGAGGACTCTTGCGGCTTTGGCGGTGGGTTTTTCTTTTTCCTGGAAGCATTGGACATGAGAACATCGAAAGCTGAGGGGCGAGAGGAGGACATTGCTCTTATACTACTAGGGTTTGAATTAGTAAAGATGAATGACAGGGGTTTTGAAGAGAGAGAAAGAGAACGACGGAGGGGAAGACTTCCGGCTAGATTAAGAGAGAAGGAGATGAGGAGTGAGCGTTGGATGCATGGCCGAACTGAAATCATCAACAGAGCGGCGAACACAGAAATGGCGGGAAAACTGTACGGGTGCCGTTTTGGGGGCTCGTGAAATTTGTGCGAGAAGCAAATAGCTTCCTTTTATATCGAAACGGCATCGTTCCTTCAAGGAAATAGTCTCGGCTCTCTTTTCTTTTTTTGGCTTCTCAGATAAAGTCAACGTTACAAGCTTCAAATCATGAAGCAAAATCACAAAGGGAGAAATGAAAAAATAAGTCAACCCCTTTCAACATTACAATTACAATAGTAAAAATAAGAGAAGGAATATTTCTCAAAAACTGCCAACTTCATTAGGGTTGGTGGTTGTTTGCATCATGTCTAATGAATCTATAGCAATATGAATAGGGGTGTTTTCTCTAAAGGGCTCAAGCACCCACAAATTTTTTAAAACTTCTCATGTATATTATGTATTAAAAATATTGTTTTAGCCTCAAAAATTAAATTAGTCTTCATGCATAAGTTGACTACTTCCTTCCCTAAATATAAAGAAAGGAGGATTAATACATACCAAATATTAGACTTTTTTTAATGGCTAACAATTCTCCAACAATCACAATCGAATAAATTCAAAAAAATATTCAAAAGTTTGTATTAGTTGTGAGAACTCCACCAACAACATGCATGCCATTGGTTTCATCCGAACATACATATTTACATTTAAGTCTCAAAAATCCAAAAAAGACTGATTATTTACATTATAAAGGCAACATCAAAACAACAATTTCTAATCCAATCATGATTTGCTCAAATGAAATCATATAACAAAATACATGCCCAATCAATATGAAAATAACAATGAATTCATAATTTATTTTGTTATTTCACGGTTCACCATTATCCACATATAACAATTTATATAGTTGGTTTATAATGTGCAATAAATAAAGGTCAGGTTATTGTACTTTAAAATGTAAAAATTTGAATAGTTTAGAAGATTAGTTTTATCAACCATAACATTTTCACATTGCACTTCACATAACTTTCCTCCATCGGTGGAGGATGCATAAAATTCACAATTGCTAGTATGTCATGTCCTATCTTTATCCCTTCACACACATATATTAACTTTGTGTTTCACTGGTATGCAATTAAAATCTATATAACAAGAGTCGAGTTAGGTCGGGCCGAATTCAATCCAAATCCACATTTTTTTTTACCCTAACTTTTATATTGTTTAATTCATACATTTATATTATGTTTAGCATATATTTATATTTTATTTAAGTATAAATTTATGCAAAATTTTAACTTAAAAAATAAACCCTAATTTCAGTGAAAAATCCTGATTTCAGCACAAAAAAGTCATAATCTGTATATTTATACCTTTATGTGACATTACACATACCTTTAAGTAATATTAATTATATATTTATATAACACATAAAGGTACAACTAATATAATTAAAAGGTATGACTAACATAACATAAAAGTATGCTTAACATAATACAAAAACTCTAAAAGTATACTTAAACCTTAAAGGTATACTTAACATAACATAAAAGTATGTTTAATATAACATAAAGGCCCTAAAACTATTATTAACATAACATAAATGTATGTTTAACATAATATAAAGGTATCTTTAACATAACATAAAAGTATAGTACCTTAACATAACATAAAAGTATACCACCTGGAGCGAATTTGACCTAAAGGTATGCTTAACATAATATAAAAACCCTAAAGGTATACTTAACATAACATAAAGGTATGTTTAATATAACATAAAAACCCTAAAGATACGACTAACATAACATCAAGGTATAGCACCTGAAGTGAATTTGGGTGAGTTTGAGCACACTCATCTAGACGTGTGCGAGCATGTGGAGATGTATGGAATGACGAGTGAATCAGGTCGGATCAATTGCATGGATCTAAAATCCGTACACCAATTACACTAAAGTTTTTGTGATTAACTTTTGTTATACTATTTTATGCTACATATATAAATATTAAAAATTTATCATCTAGCACTCAATCTATTAGTTTTATTTTAGAGTATTAGCATTTTAAACATATGATAATTCATGTAATTTTTGAAATAAATAATTTTATCTAACACAAATACTTATAGGAGACACTCGTCATTATTTACAAATCAAACATATTGTCACAAACTTATATGAATTATGAGTTGTGGATTGTGACATATGTGTTGATCTAATTCATAAAACAATAAATAAAATCATAATATTTACTTAAAACAATAGCTTAAAAAGGTTAATTACATTTAAAAAAATAACATAAACTAAAGGTAATATTTCAATTGCAACATGAACTTCCGATTATAATATCATAGACACTTAATTGAACATATGTTTTAATTTGAATCATAATTGGACTTTTCAAGTTCCAATTACTGATATAAAGCCTAAAATGTATTAATGACTTTCAAACATCATCCACGTGAAATTAAAAAAATCAACAATTAAAATAATAAAAAAAATGAAAAGAATTAAAGTTGGAGCTGGAAAAGCTCGATCATATCTCAAATTAAAGCATTTCTTATATTTGGATTTATGATGTTTGCTCAATCATATCTCGAAAATAAGGCCTTGATTCGGCCCAAACTGAATTCAAAGACTGGACCAACCAATCTCAATAAATCTTGTCTGTCTGCTACCACCACTACAGACATATATACTTCTTCATAGGGACCATACATTTACCACTATTCCAATATCATATAAAAACTACTTTTATTTCAAACTCAAATAAGAAGTACATTTTCTTATAAATTAAAATATATATGTATATAGTACGTGCATTTCAAATTCAAATCCATACAATTTTGGCAGACTGCAATAATAAAAGTTAAAGGGGAACACTTGTACACGGTACACCTGCCAATGTATTGTGCTCTTCAATTTTTATTTTTATTTTATAAAATTGCTCCTTTCTAATTTAAGCTAATGTGCAGATTTCTTTATGGTTGTTATTTGTAAAAATTGTAAGATACATCTTTGTAGTAGAATATTACATCTAGTTTACATGAGTAGGTATTTCTCAATCAATAAGTGGAAGTAGACATTTGTTCTTAACAAATGAATTTGCGGTTGTAATGAATTTGACCTTTGACAGTCAGTGTGAGAAAATGAAAGACACAGTGTCTACGTGATAAAGTTTTTTTTTCGTTTCTGTTTGTTGGATAATTTTGAAAATGTTAAGTTCTTATTTTGTTAGTATAAAAATTTAAAGATGTGAACTCTTTCCTTATTGGATAAGTGTGAGTATCCTTTATACTCTACATTTTTGCAATAATTTTTTATTGATCTTTAAAAAAAAAAGACATTTGTTCTTAACCGTGAAAGCAGTGACAAGCCAATAAAAGTACTTAAGTTCACGAGCATATATACTAAGATAATTGATATTGATTGATCAAATTCATTTTCCAAGTTTTGCGAATTGTAATAATTATTATTATTATCATCATCATCAATTTCCACTGGCAAATTCTCTGTATTTTGAAGATTTTTGTTTTTTTTTTGTTGATTTGCAATTTTTCTTGTAAATATTTATTTCATTAGTTTATTAATAAAATTTACAATTATTTTGCATGAAAAAGTTTGTGCCATTAATACTGACCTAACTCAGGAGGGATAATGGACCGACCCACCCGAACAATGGCAGACCAATCCTGGTCGTATGTTTACTTTAAAGAAAATGAAGAATGAAACGAATGGTCGTCGAGCTGGAGTCGGTCTTGCAAGCTATTCAAAAGTGTTATTGTTGAATTATTTTAATTATAACGTTATTTAAAAGTGGTGTGGTTCTTGCAAACATTTTTAATGTGTGTCGTTGACGTCTAATCAAAAGTTTGGTTATCGAAAAATTTAATTATCACTCTACTTAAGAGTATTACGATACTTGTAAACACTTTTATTATTTGTGTTGTTAACAATATACCCATATCAAATAATAGAATTTTTTTATACATCACTAATACACACCACAAGTAAAACAAGATTATAGTACATACAACGAAAGTTATTGGAATAAATAACTATATTCATGTAAATGAGTGATAATACACCAAAATGATGTTTTTTTGGGATAACCAAAGAAGCCAGTCTTGACAAATACATTATTAGAGATTACATGTCATCTCCGATCAATTAAAGAAACACCCTTGTTTCAAATAATTTAATTGAGACGAAGTTGTTATGTTCAAAAATATAACTTTAATTAATTATTATTGTCGAGTCTCTAGACCAATACAAAATCATATGATACGTCCTTGTTTATGTATTCCACTGACTTTGTTGTATCATTCGTATAAATATATTATCCATAAACACACCAATAATCTCATTTAAATTAGAACACGGACTTTTTTTTTTTTTGTCTTATATTTGAATTATCTTCACGAGATGATCGAATATATAAAAGGGCATTGGGTCATTGGGACAACTACAATTTCTTTAAAATATCGAAGTATAATATCGAGCCAAGTGAGTGGAGTTGCATAGTCTCTCAATTATTATGCTATTACTCCAATAAGTCCAATTAGTCACTTTTCAACTTATTGCACATTTTATTGTTCAATTATTTTTCGCGACTTTTAATATAATTAAACATCAAATTTATGGAATTCCCGCATTTTATGGATCTTGTAGTGAGTCACACCATAATTCGACCATTTCAAGCCTGCTCATGTCAATCACTACTTAATTATATGTTTTAAAATTTGAAGTACCTCATGATGAAAAAGTGGAATTTAGTTTTGGCTGCATATATCTTTTCATTAAAAATTTATAATTTCAGAGTTTTCCTTTTATGTAGAAATCACAAACATAGATACTTACATAGATCACGATCAAAACAAATTTTTATATGTGATCAACTTCTATTTAAATTTTTGGGTCATATGTCTTAGGTTGACTGTCTTGAAACTAGATTTATTAAACGATTTTACAAGAAAATTATACTTGATTTGCAAATCTTGAGTCTTTGAAGAAGACAAGTCCCTTTAATTGCACAGAAAAATGCACTCAATGCATGGATTATAATTGCCCTTTACAATTTAATTGAGTAATTGTTAGAACTATTGTTACAACCACTAAAGCTATACAAACATTCCCTCATGATATAACCATGATTATTGGTTTGAAAAGCTTTAAAGTTATGACCAATAGTTGAATTATATGAGAGCCATCTTTTGTTCTACATCATCTAATATATCTTCTTTTTTTTATTTTAATTTAGAAGATCTAATACATTTTAATCTAGCTTAGCAAAGTGACATGATTTTATCCACCTTAATTGGTAGAACACAAGTGGTAGTAGCCTAGTTGGTATTTGAAAGTGATTCGGGAATGAGAACAACCAATATCATATATACGTATATGTTTTATCAAATCTCTGCCTTCAAATTATAAGAAATTAAAGGACAAATAAAGAAATGTCATATTCTTGTAAAATTGCTTTCTTAAAATTTAATGTCAGTACTCTATTATGCACATTAATTTAATGCCAGTACTCTATTATGCACATTGTGTATAATTAATAAAAAGAAAATATAATTTTGAAAAACATTGAGGAGTAAATTAAGAACATAGATTGCTGCACTCTACCCATCTATGCAGATGAAATATCACTTTCAAAGTTGTCAAAATTACTCATTTGTCTTTTGAAAAAAAAGGTCAAAACTCATTATTAAGTATACGAACTTTTAAATTATTTCTTACTAAAAACTTCCCAATTAATTTTCAAATTGCATATTAGTAAATATTTGTACGTGTATCTGCTTAACAAATTCCTTTTAATATTTTTTCCGTCGAGCTTTTGAAAATTGATTTGATCTAGTTTTACTTAACATCTACATAAGTAACAAAAAGAACAATTTTATAAGAACATAATAAATAAAATTTGAAAGTTTTAAGTTTTAGTAAAACAAAATAAATGTAGAAAGAGTTAGTTAGCAAAATAAAATTTTAAAGTTCAGAAATTTGATTTAAAAAAAGATTAAAGCACAAGGGGTTTAATAAAATAAAACTTGAAAGTCTATGAGTGAATTTTTTTTATGTTCCCTTCCAATTATACAATGTGGTTTGTAATATAATGATGTCCATCATTCAAATTATGCAGTAATGTGATTTGTATTGTATATAATGATGTCAACCATGTTATTAATACATAAGTCTACAAAATAATATAAGTAATGATACATTTAGCTAGTTTTTTTTTCATCTCGTTTGCTTCTCTTGTGGGTATGAGTGACAGTTCCATCAGTTAAAAAATATAGTTAATATAGATCCTGTTGTTTGATATAATAATAATAAATCATTTTTCTTCAAAAGTGTTTGGTTCGCCAAAAAAAATAATCTCAAATTTCCTATTTTGATATATTTTTCTTTTAAAATGCCAATTTATTCTCATTTTGTCAACTAATAAGGTGATGTTTGTTTAAGGTTTACGTAGGATTGAAGAAAATCGACTTTAAAATCTTGATTTAGGTTTTAGGAGTCAGGATTTAGGATTTAAAAAATCTCAAATCATATTTGTTTCGAGTTTATAAATATGATTATATAATCTACTAAAATCATATTTTATTTATAAAAAAAAAACCCTATTAGTATTATAAGTCTATAACTTATTAATACACACCTAAGTTTCCACGATTACAATCATACAATCATTATCATTACATCAACAAATAATATAATATTATACAATTATATTTTTTTCAATATTAATTAGACATCTACAATACTAATACTATCCTATTAAATCTTCAAACAAACACAATTTTTAACTATTCAATTTTATTTTAAAAATCAAGATTTCAATGTTGGATTTTCCCAATCATACATAAACTCAAAACAATCACCCTCTCGATTATTAAAATAAAGGTGAATAGTTAAAATCTGTGTTTGTTTGAAAATTTTATAGGGTATGATTAATATTGTATATGTCAAATCGATGTTGGAAAAAAAAGGTTATTTGTGTAATATTATATTGTTAGTTGATATAGTGGTAATGATTGGATGATTGTAAAGTAGAAATTTAGGTGTATGTTGAAATTTGTGTATTAAGACAAAAAAAATTTATGCAACTGATGCAATTTTTATGATTCGTGCATCAGACTTGACCCGTCCAAACATGTTTTCATGCTCCATCCACGTGCCTGAGTGAGTGTGTCCAATCCCACATAAGATGTTATATATTTATGTTATATTAGTCGTACATTTATGTTATGTTAGTCATACATTTATGTTATGTTAGTCCTACCTTTATATTACGTTAGTCATACCTTTTAAGTTTTTTAGTTGTACCTTAACATATATTTAAACATTTATTAATACATTCCATACATTTTAGTTATGTTAGTTGTATCTTTATGTATTACATAAATGTATGACTAATATCTTTTAGAAGTATGAGTAATACCACATAAAAGTATATATGTACAAATTGTGTTGAAATTAATATTTTTTTAAAGCGAAAGTAAGTTTTTTTTTTTTGCTGAAATTAGGTTTTTTTCTAAAGTTAAAATATTACATAAAAATTGGACTAATATAACATAAATGTATGACTAAAAACAACATAAAGATTAGGATTAAAAAAAAAATGAGTGGCTCAAGGTCGAATCCAGCTCGACCCGACCCCCGTACACATAAGACCTACTCTTGTATTAATAGGTTATAATATAAGGTTAATAATTATATTTTTTCTATATAAAGTAGGATTTTGATAGATCAAATAATCCTCCTTATAAATCCAAAACAAACCGGAATTGGAATTTTTTAAATCTCAAGTCTTGACTCATGAAATCTTAAAACAAACACTACCTTAGAACCGAAATCTTAAAAAAAAAAAATTGTAATTGATATATACCACCAAGGCACCAATAGATGGAGATAGGCTTAATCCACCCAATTGACTATAGCATTTAAGTAAAGTATGTCTTAAGATGCCTATATTTAACTGGAAATTCTATCGATCTTGACAATTCGATAATCCATAGCATTTGTGATTTATGATATATTTAGAAAAAAAATTAATGGTAGATATATTTTAATTTTTAACAAATGTATCACATGTCATATTCACTTAACAAAATTAAAAAACCCTAATATTCGAAATAAGTTTAATGTCATTTTCCAGCCTATATTATATATGTTTTTTATTTTGGAATCTAATTTTTTTTTCGATCACAATTTATACTAAACTTTTTTTTCTTTTTCCATTTTACAATTGTTGATAGCAAATTTCGACTAAAAAAATACACATGTTATTTACACATGTGTAATTGAAGGATAATTTTATTATTTTCTCTTTGATCAATCGATTCACTCCTATATCGATATTAACCCTAAATCATTACTCATTCTTGAAAGCAACCATAAATCCAAAATATTTATGTGTTTCTTATCATTGAAAATTAGTTACAATACCAAAATTTTTCATGTTTTAAAAGAGAAAATGATGAAATTATTCTCCAACTACACATGTGTACTTTTTGGTTGGAATTTATTGTTTGGGGCTGTAAAATTGAAAATTAAAAAAGTATTGATAATTTGTAATCGAAAAATAAAATTAATTTCAATTCAAAAGTGAAAAAACGTGCATACTTACATATTAGGAAATTAGGAAATGATATTAATCCTTTGTACTATGTAGTTATAATAGTTATAAAAAAAAAAAAAAAAAAAAGAAAACAAGGGGGGGGCACGATGAGGATTGAACAGTGCAGACAAGAAAAGGAAAGGGAGTTGGGTTTGATTTGGATGGAACGATGACTCTTCCTATAAACAGACATTTTGAAAACTATATGCAGCCAATGCTCAATCAACAAGAAATTTCTAATTCGCCATAACATCCAGGCATAATGCCAAACATCTCTCTAAATTAACTACTTCTCTCTCCAGTCCCTTTCTTCATCTCTACTCTGTCGTTTCTCTCATCACTTGCCTCACTCTCTCCAAAGCTCTGTCGCTAACACACACTGGATGTGGATGTGGATGTGGGTGAGCTGATTGGGAAAGCATTGCATTGCTGCATTAATTCGGGGCGTTCTGTTTTTACTTTCCTTCTCTCTCTTTCCCAGGTTCCCCCTTTTCCCCCCTTTTTTAAGAAAAAAGAAATTCAGCCATTTGGGTTGTTTGTGATAATCTGAAAATGGGTTTGCTTGGGCTAATCACTTTTCTTTGTTTGTGAGATATTCTTGATTTTTTTGGAGGTTCTATCTTTGTTGTTTTCTGGTTTTAATGGTTTTGGAGCTCTTTTAGCTCATATATAGATCTATTGCGCATACGTACATAACCTCAAATATTTCTTTATTGTGTATAAAAGTGATGTGTTTCTGAATATTTTGTGGGGTTTTGGGTTTTTGAAGGAAAACTTAAAGAGTTTTTTTGTAGAATATCTTTGATAGTTGAGAAGATTGAGATTAAACTGCTTAAAAATGGAGGAGAGAATGAAGAAATATAGACAAGTTAGCCCTGAAAGAGCCAAAGTATGGAAAGAAAAGTCCCCCAAATATCACTACAATAATCACTATAATCAACAGCAGCATAACAACAAAGTGCCAGTGGTCTATTATCTGTGTCGAAATCGACATCTTGAGCATCCCCACTTCATGGAAGTCCCCCTCTCTTCCCCTGATGGCCTTTATTTGAGAGGTAGCTAAACGCAGTTCGTTCATGTGTGTCTGTTAAGCATCAGTTATCTGGTATTGAATCTTTTTGGATTGTGATAATTGTGTTTGTTTTGAAGATGTGATCGAAAGGCTTAATGCTTTGAGAGGCAGAGGGATGGCTTCGATGTACTCGTGGTCTTGCAAGAGGTGATTAAATGGTTCATTGATTGGCTTTCTTTATTTGTGTAGTTTGAATTCGGCTTCTCTTTGCCTGTGCGAATGCATTCTATAGATTTTAGTGTGTAATTTGTCGATGCAGGAGTTATAAGAGCGGGTATGTATGGCATGATCTTTGCGATGATGATTTAATCCTTCCTGCTCATGGGAATGAGTATGTTCTCAAGGGTTCTGAGCTCTTTGAAGAATCCAATTCAGGTAATAATGATTGTCATTTGAGTGTTCTATCATACTCTGAAACTTCTTTTTGAAAATTGAATTCACTAGGGTTGTGTTTGGATTGAAGGATTTAAAATGAATTGATTTCAAATCTACTCAAATTGGAGTTCATTCAAATCCATCTAAATTGCTCAAAATTAGTTCAAAATGAAAGTGATGAATTTCAAATTCATATCAATCCAAACATCACCAATGAATTTACTACTATGAACTTCAATTCCTTCTTCATATCTGTCAATCCAAACACAAACTATGAAAAGTTGTTTAATTATGTATTGGAAATTGTGGTGATGAGTTAGATAAACTTTGCTCAAAAAAAACATGTAACTAGTCTTTCAGCCGTGGCATGCATTTTCACGTGCTGTGCAATAAAATAGGAGAAACTAAGGCTTATTATTCGTATTTCTAGTTGAAATTGTTTTTATATTTGTTTGAAACCATGCATTTCTTCCAGCATTGGAAACAATTTTCATTATCACCTCAAACTGGTTGGTAATGCAAATAAATCAAGAAAAGAGAAATTAATATACCTTCAGCTCACCTGCGACTCTTTTCATAGTCTTGAGACAGAAATATGCTGTCATGTTGATAATTGACACGTGTTTCTTCTAGGTAATTTTAGTCCAGCTGAGACTGTCATATTACAGAATCAGAAAGCACTTCCAGAACCTCCATCTTCTAGAAGCCAAGAGGAATCCTCATCTTCGTCTAGCTTGAATGGAAGGACCACAAAGACTTCTCAGGACGACGAATTATCTCCTCCAGATCAACGCCCTTGCTCATCAGCTGTGTCTCCAGAGTTCAGCAATGGGAAAAACTCCTCTTGGAACGGCTCTTTGAGCCTCACAGAGTATAAAGTCTACAAGAATGATGGTCTTGCCGATGCTTCCACTCAAACTGAGGAAAATGGTAGCAGAGCTGTTGGAACTCGAGAGACTTGTATGAGAGGTGTTTCAACTGATGATGGATTGTTGGACCCTGAAAGTAGTGGCACTCGGGTGAAAGCCACTCCAGAGATTTGCAGAGACTTCATCTCACCACCTCCATCTACGTCCAGTGCTTCTTCATCAAGTGGTAGGACCGACACATTGGAATCTCTCATTAAAGCTGATGCTAGGAAACTTAACAGCTTTAGGATACTTGAGGAGGAGGAATTTCGAATGCCATCCAATGCTAAATTAAAGGCTTCAAGCATGATAATGCAGTTGATCTCTTGTGGTTCTATATCTGTCAAAGATCACAGCTTTGGCCTTATTCCCACCTACAAGCCAAGGTTTTCGCACTCCAAGTTTCCATCCCCATTGTTCTCGACATCATTAGTGTTGGGAGAGCTTGATTGCCTGGCAGAAAACCCTCGTCTTATGGGCATGACTTTGGAAGACAAAGAATACTTTAGTGGGAGCTTGATAGAGAGGAATATGATCAAGGAAGGAGTATCCAATCTCAAACGATCTTCTTCGTTCAATGCTGACAGGTGAGATCTTCTTCATCATCTAATGTAGGACTTTTTGTTTTCGTCATGAGTAAGAGATCGATCCTTGATATTCACTCTCACCTTGAGAGTTCTTGAAGCACTATTAGGTTAGGTTTTATAACCACATACTAACTATGGCTGGTTATATAATGGTACTTGATTATGGAGCTGGTGAATAGTTAATGTAATGGTTGTCTATTTAATTAGTATCAAACAACATTAAACCACAGGTATTCAGTGTGTGATCATTATATGAATGTGAATGATGTTGCAACATCCTTTAAGTTATAAATATTTCCCTTCTTTTCTTTAACATTGAAACAAAGAAAATCCTTTGGCTATGCAGAAGTACTGAGCAATTCGATTCTAGCGAAGACAAAGAAGAGGGAAGTTCGACACGCACGAAGTGCATCCCTAGATCGATTAAAGTTTCTTTAAGTAAGCAGCCAAGGTGTGAATCAATGAGATCCCCTGTTTCTGAGGGACCCAGAATCTCATCGGATAGAGCTCAAAGCTCACGAACAACTACACCCGCCACATCCATTGGGGGGAGCAAGAGAACTACTGATCCCCTCTCGATGAAAAGGCAATCACAAAATCATGATGACAATGTGATCAAAATTGAAGAAAGTTAAATTCCAAACCTTCAATCTTACAGCATTTACCAGGCCAGTTAGTTTATTATACTGCTTTCATATAAATGTGGGTTGAAATTCCTTTCCATTTTGTCTAACAGGCTTGCTTCAGGAGCTCGGGTTATAATACAATCGACAGCATCTCCTGAAGGCTGAGTGGGAGAGAGAATTCGAGATTATGGATTTGCTACAATCAACATGTTTTCATACACACTGCTTCAATTTCACAATGAATTCCAACTCTTTGATGGACCAGTGGTTTCGACTCTTTCGAGGTGATTCTATTGTCCAATAGAAAAGCATTTTGTTATGAAACCAGTCAGTTATATTTGAGCAAATTCTGCTAAATTTTTGTTCTTGCTGGTAAGACAGTCAATTTAGGAATGAGTGACATTTCTAGTGAGAATATGAAGATGGAAAAGTTCAATCTGCCTTGCTATTTTTGTTATTCTATGTTTCTATTTAAATTCTAAATGTGTAAATGCAAATCTGGAGATTAGTGTCATAGTTATTACACCATATTGGTGTTGAGAATGTCAAGACATTTGCAGGTGTTGGGACATGCAAGAATCTGTTTGTTTGTGCCTATTTAATTTGCAACTTCTAGAACTATGGAAATCAAGAAAAGTTTGAAAGTATTGACTTTTCTTTAAGAAGCATTGGATGCTGATGCTTTGGACTTGAGTTGGTTTGACCAAACATGGAAAGTTATTTTTAAAGTCAAAATAGCCTTTTAATTAATTCCACATTTTGGGGGGAGTGGGAATCCAATCTTCAGATGCATAGAGAATGACAGAAAGATGTCCCCCACCTTTTGTTCTCCTGCAATAATTTTTTTTAAAATAAAATTAATTACTGCTGGTTATTATCTTTTAAATTTGATTATTATAACTACCTATAGGAATTTCCCACCTATAGTGGATGCTTCTGAGTAGTTTATAATGTAATATTTACTAGGCAAAACTTATATTCAATTGAATATTTGAGCCTTTGTATGCTTGATTCATTTTATTGAACCCTTCAAATTTTATTGATGTTCGCATGAAAAGTTTTTTTAGGGGTTCCCTATGAGTAAAACAAAAATTAAATTGTTCAATAATGCAATATTAATAACTACCGATAGTGTCTACAAAATGCCCAATGTTAAACAAGATACATATTATGACAAGACTATGAAAGTTAAATCTTAGTTATGATTGTTTGTTTAACACCCGATTCTTGTAACTATGCTTTATCCGATTGGTTCTTGGAGCCAAAATTTATGTTACGGGATCTAGTTTTGAATAGATTATCTTGTATTTTGTCAGGATTTGAATACCCTTGTACTCAACTTAAAAAAACAAAATTCCAATAAAAAAATAAATAAAAGTTTAAGAACTCAACAAAACAAAATAAATGTGGAATAAAATAGACATGAAAGTTTAAGAGCCTACAAATAAATTTTGCGTATTTATTACTACATAATTAAACATTTATGCAAGTGTGTGAAAATTTATAGTAAATATTAAGCGTGCAATGACTGGAATCCATCAAGTAATAGATAAGAATCCGATTTGTCTCATTTAGATTATTTATAATTATTTGTTAGTCAAATAATTTCTAAGAGTCCAAGTGAGAGATTAATGCTATTTATTTATTTTTGTTGAGAATGGCAGTAATTGGGTGTGGTTGTTATAAAGTAGGACATGTGCATTAAAAAAGGGGAAAGTTTGGGCTATTGAATAAAAAGTTGAAATAGACATAGGTGGCGCCAATCCTAGTTTTAAATTAAAGTGAATCTCAATTATTAACTAAAGTAAAAGCCCTACAATCACGTGCACAAAATACCATCAACCTTATACTTCCCAACAAAAATAATTAACAATTCAATAGAATTTTTGTTAAATCATTTCACAAATTTAATTTTATTACATGTTAATTTATAGGAATTTATAAAAATAAATTTTATTTATGATTAATGAAACATTATTTTATGGAATTACACTTGTAAGATCGTTTCATATTAATTTTTAGGAAGAAATTGTCAATTCAAAATCTACATTACCAACTCCTAACAAAAATAGTATTTGAATATTTTGTCTTTAAAAGAGCAAAGTGAACTGCAGATTAATTCTTGGAGCACTCTAAGAAACAGAAAAAATTATGATTATATTACAAGTGATTTAAACTCCATAACTTCATTAATGATTTAATTCATCAAAGACAACTGAAACTTAATTTCTATGATTGTATGGGATTTATGTTTAGACAATTTATTGTTTAAATAATAATAATTAGATTTATTTCCTTCAAACGTAATAATATATGGAAAATGCTAAAATATCCAGAGTGGGTAATTCTTAATATGCCCATCGATGACGTATAATAATTTTATCTCCTGTAAAGTGAAATTAATAGATTTATTAGATTTTTAACACATCAATCGTGGACATATATTAATGTGTCCACGTGGGTAGGGTAGCATGACTGAATAATAAATATACATCACAAGACAAAGAAATTATTAAGTAATATTTTACAATTTTTTAATTATCGAAGCATATTAGTTGAAATCAGAATTTTAAACAGAAATTGATAAAATTATAAACACATAAATCACTCCACATGCACATAATAACATAAACTACATTAACATAAAGCTTACAAGAATTATATTAAATAAATCATACTAAACAAAATAATAAAAGAGGAATATTCCAAGTAGAGCAAACAATTGGAAGATGATTTTGGGTCTGATGTACAAAGTTCCTTAAACAGTGCAAATAATTGGAGATGTTCTTTAACCAATTGTTATGATACAAAAGCACCTACAACAATGTTATTATTATTATTGTTATTTAATATTTTTTTTTTTTGAGCGTGAATCACTAAAACACAATTTAGTGGGTGTGTTTTTTTGTATGATTTACACCAAAAACACACACAAAAAAAAAAAAAAAAAAAAACATTTAGAGTATGTGTGAGAGAAGAAAGAGGGGAGATATTAGTTATTAGAGAGTAGAGTGGATAGTGAATACTTTACTTTTTGATGATTTTTAAATAAATGCAGACATATAAAAAAAAATGTCAAACAAAACGTGAAAAGAAAAACACAAGACAAAACGCATCCTATCCACTGAGAACGAGGAAAACTAAACAACATGCGACCTCATTAAAATCCTAATATAATAAATTCCAATGAAAAAAATTTATATTTAAGGAAAAAGAGTACCATTACCATACACACACTAAAAAGATCTAAAATTTTCCTACCCAAAAAGTCCAGAAACATTGCATAGCTTATCCAATTGAGAAATATAATGGGCCAAAAACGTTGGGTAATACGGGCTTTCTACATGAGCTATAAATTGTGTTGGGTTTTGGCCCATTTTAATGATTTTTTTATCTACATTATATGTCTGTGTAGTATTTTTCCCATTGTAATGAAACAAAATATAATTTTTTTTTTTAATATTTCTTTATTGTAAACTGTAATCCTGCATAGCTTACCGAGAAATATGTGTATATTTTTATTTATTTATTTATTTATTATGATAAGACAGTTTGTTGAGGGATAATGATTAAATTTTTCCAACTATCTTGCTTTTATATATATATAATCAGGATGAAGCTTTTTTTTTTTTTACATATGTTAGATTTTATCTTGAAACGTAATCAATTATTTAAAAAAAAACGATCATCAGATCTAATACATATTGTTAATATAAAATATGCCTATAATGATGATGTTCACCAAAAATTTTCATGCTAAGGTACAAGTAGACCACAAATTAATAGTGAGTGTAAATCTGGACAATCAAATCATCTTATTATTAATATATTAACATGTAACTCAAAAAACCTAGAAAACTTGTAGGAGTCTAGTGAAAACAGTTAGCAAAAGTTTCACAAATTAGGAAAATTGGAAAAAACACAATACATGTAAAATGTGTTATTTATATACATATAAATAAATACGCGCGCGCACACACACATATATATATATATATATATATATATATATGTATATACACGAGTTCCTGCAAAATGAATTAGTTAGAAATTATATATATAATCAGAATTGCGAATATTTCATGAGTAGTGTAGCGTGTATTTTCACTCTAGATAAGATTATTGCAATCAATATATATATATAGGGAAATATATATAAATAAGTTGACTTTGTTTAATAATGAAAAGTCAACGAGTGGAGATGTCCAAATGTAATCTACACCCGCTGCTGACTGCTGTGCAACTGTTGATTATTTTTATGACTATATGTAGAGCTCAATATTTGATTATTTATGGAGTCAAAAGTACTGCAGTAAACAATATCATCATCTACATTAAAATTCGTCAATAATACGTGCATAGAAATTTATATATCACCGTTTGATAGATAGTTATCTTGAGACGATTGAAGTCCAAGCCACAAACAATATTTGAATTATAAGGTGTGTTATATATATTGGTTTGTCTCACATAATTTTATCTGTGAAACGATCTTATATGAGCTCTACTTTAATTTTTAATAGTACTCGAAATATAAATTGGTTTAGCTCTATACTAACTAAATTAATGTTAGGTTTTATATCAAATCTCTATGTTCATTATATATACTAGTAGTATACCCATATGATGTACGACTTGTCGTATAAAATTTATTAATTTTAAAATTTAATTTGAAATCATGTTTTTTTATTTAATTTTCTTAAGAAATACATTAGCTCACTTCGACCTCACTTCCTATTAAAATTATAAATACAAAATAAAAATAACAATCAATTTTAAATAAATAAAAATGATATATTAAATATATCATAAATTAAAAAAAAATTAAAATGAAAAACTATTTAATTTAAAAATTATGATTTATATGAAATAAAGAAAATAGAGAAAAAAACCTACAAAATTATACCCATAAGCCACAGTCCAACCTAGAGGACCCTACACTACTTAAAATGATAAGTCTTTTTATTTTTGATTTTTTAAAATTTTTATAACCATTTCTTTTTCCATTTATAATATATCAATTTGAAAGAGAAAATTAATTATGATATTTTTATTTGTGGTCTTCTTTATATATATAGACTACGTGCAAGTTCAAAGTTCTTAGAAAAAAATAACATTATCTTGTCCACTACAAATAAAAGAGCAAAATGCAATTATCCTGTCATCGTATTATTTTTGCAAGTGAGACTTTTATATTTTAATATCATAATTTATTTTATTGATAATATTCCATTTGTATAACTAGTAATTATGTGATAATCTGTATCAAATACACGACCAAATTTCTTTAAAAAATAAAATAATATAAACGTCAACTAGGGAGACATAATTAATTAATTAATTATGCTTTCTAATTGTCAACTTCTTTCAGCAATTTAGTGCATGCCACGAATATATTAACAACCTCATATCATATACACATACATATTACAAATATATACAATAATAATAATAATAATAATAATAATAATAATAATAATAATAATAATAATAATATATGAATAAATAAGAAATGAAACACTATTTGAAATAATAAATGATTTTTTCAATATATATATGTAAACCACACGCACAATGTGTGTGGATATATATATACTAGTATAATATACGTACGTTGTATATGAGATATTATATAACTGCATGATTTAATATTAAATATTTTTATTTTTTTAAAACATTAAATATTATTTTTAAGATATAAGAATTTCAATAATTACAATAATTTCTTTAAAGTTCCATTAAAAATTAATTAAAAATTATCTAAAAAGATTTTTTAGGCGCATTCTACAAACATCTTATTTATATTTTATCATATAATTAAGGTAAGTTATATCTATTTTTTTTTGTTAAGTTTATATATTTAATATTTAAGTCCTTTTCAAATTCATGAATGAGTAAGTCTCTCTCGATCTGGGGCTGGTGTATGAATCTTAGATATATACACTTAGGTCGGGTTGGATTCGACTCGGATATGTATATTTTATTTTCATATTATATTAGTCATATCTTTATGTAATACTTTAATTTTAAAAAAAACCTAATTTCGACACAATCTGTACATATATACTTTTATGGGTATTACTCGTACATTTATGTGATATAGTCATATATTTTTATTAAAGTAGTCATATATTTATGTAATATATAAAAATACAACTAATATATCTATAAGATATGATTGACATAACAAAAAGGTATGAAAGGTATTAATGATTGTCTTAAAAAATGTTGAATTACAGTTAAAAACCCTAAAATGTATGACTAACATAATATAAAAGTATGACTAACATAACATAAATGTAAAGCACTTTGGAGCGAGTTTGAGCCGGTTTGGGCACACCCTCCTAAGTGATGGGTGCACGTGATGGGACTGGTCGAGTCGACTAAAGTGTATGGACCTAATTAAGGTCCATGCACTAGTTGCCCAATTTTTTTTGTCTTTCATGGATTGATTTTGAATAAACTAAGTTAAACCTTAAATCATCGAATGAGATTCGTGAGACGCGCCAGTTGCCCAAAAGTTTTTGTCTTTCATGGATTGATTTTGAATAAACTAAGTTAAACCTTAAATCATTGAATGAGATTCGTGAGACGATCTCACACAAGACCCGCTCTTGTTTTAAACATAATCTCTAGACAAAAAACTTGCATTACAATTTTGAAATACTTTGACTAATTTAAAAAAAAATGGATTTATTATTTACATTTATATATTTAATTAAAATTTATTTAGTCCATATAATCACTTTGATTGGAAATTTCTAATTATCCCATATATATATATATAATTTTTAATCTAATTTTATAAATATAATATTTTGATTTTTCATATGTGTTTCAAATCAACCATCATACTTTATTTTTAAAAAAATATTAAAAATAAATAATTAATTTAGATTGTAGAGAATAATTAATAATTTAAATGAAACCCTACATTTTTATATACAAATAGAAAAATAAAATGAATATTGAATTGATTTTATTATTTTGTAAATATTATATTTATATCATAATCTTCATTTTTTTCTTATGATGTGTTTATCTAAATCTACATTTATAATAATTAATTTTATATATTGTTGAACTAAGGTTTCCAAATGTTTCAACGTCACTTAAATCTCCATGATTACTTATTTTCTAAAGGATACACACATTTTTTTTTTAAATTTTTCTAAAAATGTTGTCCAATGGGCTAGATGAATAAAGTTTCAAAAGAAAATATCAACGTTGCAATTCATTAATTTGAAAGTCTTTATTTTTAGCTATAACATGTCTAACTAAATCTATACATGTATTATTTAATTTTCTATGTCTTCCAACATTTAAATTTCCATGATTATTTATTTTTATTTCTTTTTAACTTTGTTAATTCAAATTTACTTATTCTTTTATATAGACAATTATATTTTCCATCCAATTTTTGCTTTCTAAATAGATTTTAATTTCTAAAGGATTTGTAGGTTTTTTTTAAGAATTTAATCGTATTAAAAACTTATTATATACACAAACCTTTTAAGATCTTTTAAAAACCTTGTCAAACAAGAATATAATATACGAATAGAGTTTTGAAAGAAACTATAAGCATTGCAATTAATTACTTTGAAATCCATAATAATTACAAATTTTCATTTTACATTATTTTTACATTAGTAATAGATATTATTGTTTAAAAATAGTTTTTACATTTCATGAATTTCTTTTCTTTTCTTTTAATTATATTTTATATTAAATGTAACAAATAAGATTTTGAAAAAAAATAAAGTTACAACATAATTTCTAATAATAACTTTAATAAAAATATTAACTTTATACTGTAATTTTTTATATATGCTTATAATATATTATTGAAAAACTCTTTAAATATATATTAATATGAGACTAATTTTAGTTTCAGATTCAAAATGTTCAAAATCAAAGAAAAAAAAATTAAAATATGTAATTTTTTCAAGAAGAGTTTGGAATGTAGAAGGCTCTTGTCTTTTATAATTAAATAAAAAAATAAAAAAATATTGAATTACGTTACTATCCTTAATAAAAAGGTTTCATTAATTAGCATTTTAATTTAATTTAGTTATGTAGAATGATTAAAATAGGCATTGAAAAATGGATGAAACGTTTATACTTATATTAATACTTATATTATAGTTAGTATATATATATATATATACACACACATTAGCCAACAGATGCCAAGGAAAGATAAAATGGAGAGTGGTAGAGAAGATCAAACAGGATCAATCCCATTGGGAGGATATGCAAGTTCTGATTTAGGGATAGCAGATTTCATGGATGACCAAACCAAGTTGAATCAGTTTATCGATGATCTCATTTGGGAAGAAGATAATGCACTTAATTCAATTGTCAACTTCACTTCTCAAGTTGTTGATTTTGATCATCAGCAGAATCTTGGTGGCTGTTTGGCTAACAACCACCTCTTTTCCCCGATAGATCACAGCTTGTTTGATTTCAACGATGTTGCAATGAACCATGTTGCAAGAATTAGTCCTGATTGCTCTACGTTGAGCGAGTTTCCAAACAACATAGTGGAAACAGACGAGGAGGAATCGTCTGCTACCACTAGTAATACATCGGGGAAGAAGAAGCAGAAGAAGAGTGATAGATCGATAACTTTGATTTCAGAGAGACGGAGGAGAAGCCGAATGAAGGAGAAGCTCTACGCCTTGCGATCCTTGGTTCCTACTATCACCAAGGTTTGTTTTTCTTTTATTACGTCTAGTTTTTGCATCTATGAATCTTCTGTTTATTTTGGTATTGCATTTCGTATTCTATTTAAAGAAATATATGGTTGAGATTTTTGTATTTTAAATAGTTGAAGATATCCTAAATATTGTTCATCTCCAATATATATATATATTCCAATTTCAGTCCGTATGTTAACTAATAACTAGCTTTATCATCTTCTACACTTTCAATGAAAACGTATGTATCGATGGTATTGAAATAGTCTTTGAAATATCTTTTGCAATAGATGATCTCTATTGTATATATGAATATTTACAGAATACAGTTACTTAAAACGTATATATATATTGAAAATTAGCATTGCAATGTATTTATGAAATGCACAAATTAAATGAAATATTCTTTTGTTTATTCATTAATACTTCAATCTCATGTCATGTTTAGTGGTGATATCTCATGGCATGTGATGATACTTGTAGAAGAGAACATGACATTGTCACATCCACATCTTAAATGTCAACTCATGGTTGCTCAAAACAATGGTTGACTTAGAAATATATTAGGTAAATGGGTTTATACTATTAGCTAGATTAGAGCTTCTAATTATATGTTAATTAAGGTTGTGTGTATGTATATATATATGTTTTTTTTTGTTACATTCAAGATTTATGATCAAAAAATTGTGGATAACATTGCAGATGGATAAAGCTTCCATAATTGGGGATGCAGTGTTATATGTGCAAGACTTGCAAATGCAGGCTAAGAAGCTAAGATCTGAAATTGCTGGCCTTGACTCATCATTCACAAAAGGGAATAATCATAACAATAATAATAAGAAGCTCAAATCTAAGAAAATCAATGCTGCAAATTCCCGTTCTAATCCCACAATCAAGAAGATTCTCAAGGTACTATATAATCATTTCTAGAGCTTTCTTTTTATGCACTAATTGGCTATTCCTTTATTGCAAACAATGCTCGATCTCTAATTCCGACATCATTGATTGAATTCACGTCAAACATGGTGTGAGTTAGTAATATGAAACAGCTGCTGAAATCATGTTTATAGTCACATTTACTTATAGACTTATAGTGATCATAATAATTTCTTAAATTCAAGTGTTGGTAATGGATGAGCAGATGGACATAATTGAAGTAGAGGAACGTGAGTTCCACGCGCGAATAGAATCCAAGAAAGAGAAAGGAGTTGCTGTATTGCTATACAAGGCCCTTCAATCTCTCACAACATTCATTGTTCAAACCTCTAATTTGGCTACTCATCTTGATAATTATGTCTTCACATTCACCCTCCATGTAAGCATTCTTTTAAGGTTAACATAATTGTTTCATTCCTTTAATTTATGTCATGATTTCCATTTTTTTGTCCCACAATTTGAAAACCCATCTGATTAAATTGAAAATCGTGATAATTATAGAATCAAAATTAGAAAGCTTATAGTTATGAGATAAAAATGATTTTATTAAACATATTCTTTTATGCAATGCCTTTTTTCAGTGTGCGTCTATTTTCGTTTCATCAGTGCATATCATATTCTGTTGGTAATATGTGCACTGATTAAATAAAATCTGAGAGTAAATGAAAAATGTGATTAAAATATATTATTGTTTTAACTCTGTTTGAATGATGAAAATTAAACAGACAGCAGAAGAGGTGGATATGAACTTGCCAAGCCTGAAGATGTGGGTTACAATAGCTTTTCTTGCTCAAGGATTTGATTTTGAAACATCCTTTTCTGCCTAGCTATTCGATTCACATCAATTTAAATTTCCGTTTATTATCATGTCGTTCCAATCTTATATATTTCATAGATGTATGTTACACATACAATCGACGTTGTATATAACATGTATTGATAAAATAAAACGTCAGAAAAAATATATTAATTATTTCATATTCTATATATATATATATATATTTGTATAGCATTGACTCTCGCATCTAAAGACTTCAAATGATACTCTTCAAAAATAAGCTAAGAGAACAAGAGGCATATTCTTTCCGGTTTCAGCTATTATTCAATTTATTTGATTTTTAAAAAAATGATTATAGCTTAATTAAAATATTAAAATAACCTTAGTTTCAAAGTTCCTCTTGTGTCAAAACTATGATACATTATCAGCAGATTTACGATTAGATCATAGTACTAAAATAGTTATGAGTGTTGTTTCTAATATTTTATAAATTATCTAATATATTAATCAAATTGTCTAAAAATGTTGTGAAATTTCTAAAATAAGTAGAGTTCCTTAAAAATAGGTAGAATTTTATAAACCCAACCCATTTTTTTGTTGTCCCCATTTTATGACACAGAAGATTGTCATTGACTAATGTTTCATGCACTATAAGAAAACTGCCCGATAGTGACGGTAATATTCTGTCAAAAAAATTTGTTACAGAATAGTGACAGAAAAGATTTTGTGACGGACTTGTGATGGAATAATCCGTCGCTACATGAATTCAAATTTTAAAAAAATTATAAATTCGATTATTTTTCTTTTTAACGGAATAATCCGTCACTACATGAATTCAAATTTAAAAAAATTTATAAATTTGATTATTTTTCTTTTTGACGGAATTTTCCGTCACAATTATGTAGTGACGGAATAATCCGTCACTACATGAATTTAAATTTAAAAAAAAATTATAAATTTGATTATATTTCTTTGTGATGGAATTTTCCGTCACAATTATGTAGTGACGGATTATTCCGTCACAAAATAGTGACGAATTTAAATCCGTCATTATTTTATGACGGAATAATCCATCACTACATGAATTTAAATTTAAAAAAAATTATAAATTTAATTATTTTTCTTTGTGACGGAATAATCCGTCACTACATGAATTCAAATTTAAAAAAAAATTATAAATTCAATTGTTTTTCTTTTTGATGAAATAATCCGTCACTACATGAATTCCTAAAAATATGTTGTTGGGATTTCAATGTTTAGATTTTGATGAGACAAACCAAATATGTAATAGGAAGTTTTGAGTACTCCATTTTCACAATGTTTAAGTGAATAAATAGACTAGAATTGAGTCTTGAACCAAGTTTGAAAATAGAGGTTAAATGAGGATAAAGTTGCATCTAAGTTTTAAGGGAAGATATCGCTGCAAGAAGGCAGGATACAGTATCGCTGTAGAAAGGCAGGATACAGCATAGCTGGAAGAAGGAAGGAACAACAAAGTTTAAATAAGGCTGAATTTCTATACAGCAAAGCAAGGAAGAACGGCGTGCAGCAACGCTGCAAGAAAAGGATACAGGAGTACTGCTAGAAAGAAGTTACAGCAGCACTGCCAGAAAATATTGCAACCAGGTCTAAGATACAGCAGTACTGAAAGAAAGCATCAGCTGCACAAGGACCTAGGATACAGCGCAGACTTACAAGTCAGTTAAGTAATACAGCGCCAACTACAAGACGAAGCATCCTGCAAATCCTAGGAAGGATAAATGCAGTACGAGGAACGGAGATTCAAGCAAGAATAAAAGAGCCGTTCAAGAAAAAGTCAAAGTAGCAGACACGGAGCCAATAAGAAGATGCCACATGGACTGACGCGCTGCAGAAAAGCTGCGAGCCGCAACTGCCGCATTAAATGCTCTGAAAGGAAAAGTCAAGTCGTATTAAATGCGAACCATGCATTGGCCAGACTACTTCAAATTCAAAAGAGAGATGTCTCCTTCAACGGACATCTTCTCCTACAAGTATAAATAGAGGTCGAGGAGAACTGAAGCTGGTAACTGTCACTGTTACTGAGAACTAAAAACCATTCGCAAAAGTTTCAATCTTACAAATTCAAGCATTCAAGCCAACAATAGTTTCAGTCACTCAACCTATCGAAGTGAAGCAAGTTCAAGCTGAAAGTTTCCCTACGGATTCAGAAGCTCACTTCGAAGCACATGTTGAAGAAAAACCTTTTTATCCTTTTAACCTTGTTGCTGTGTGCTTAGGTTGTTTTAGTGGTGTCAAGCAGTTGATATGAGAGATCCTTGCTGTTTGTTTAGTTGTCTAGTGTTAGGCAGCTTCCCTGTGTGGGAGTGTAGAACCCTGTGTGGGTTAGCCTTTGAAGTTTGCAGTTGTTGTGTGTACGCTGGACTTCAGTAGGTGGTTCGCTTTGTAAAGTTGATAGATTGTTAAGAGAGTCCTGTAAATCAATCTTGCTTAACAAAGTTCCTGCTCGAGGAGTAGTAGAGTGGACGTAGAAGGATTACACTACCTTCGAACCACTATAAGCCATAAGTGTTTTAATTGCTTTATTTATCTGTACGTTAATCTTCTGCATTATTGTTTGTCTCTCATCATAAAACGTTTTGAAAGAAGCATTCTTAGGAAAAAACAGCCTTGTGTTTAAAAGTTTATTTCCGCTGCGTATAAAACTCCAGGTTATAGCGTGCAGCACTGCATCGTAGCGCTGCAAGCAGTAACCATCTATCGCTGCAAGCTCAAGTAACTTGCAGTACAGAACGGTTGTTTTAAAAGATTCTGAAAATCAACCAAGGTTCATTCACCCCCCTCTGAACCTCGAACACCACTTGGGACCAACATATGTGATAATATTAATTATTTTTTAATTAAATTAAAATTAAAAAGTTTAATTATTTTATGATGTTATCTTATATAGTTATTTGTATTAATATTATCTTATATGACCACACTCATAATTTTATAAAATTAGTATTTTTATAAAATATATTAAAAATATGCACTAGTATATTTTATAATTATCTTAAAATGAAATTAGATTAAACATTATTAAACATATTAATCAGTCATTAATCTTCCAATTACATATATATGTATTGTTAACCTTTAAAAAATATGTGATAATAGAAAATTGAAAAATATTATAAATATTTATAAAACAATTCATGTAGAATATTATTACATAAAACACCAATGGTCTAGTGGTTGAAGTACCACCATGAACCTGTCATGCTGACACATCAGATGATGTGTCATGGTGTGGTGATTCTATACTATGATATTCACGTGGTGACATGTCACAACTCAGTGTGGTGACACATGCATGACACATAGTGATATATGGCATGATGATGTGTGGTGATACATGCATGACACATGGTGATATGTGGCATGATGATGTGTTGGTGGTGTGATGATGTGTGAGTCCTGAGTTCAATTCCCAGATAATGCCGCATGACACGTGGTGATATGTGGCATGATAATTGTTGGTGGTGTGATGATGTGTGAGTCCTTGGTTCAATTCCTAGATAATGCCGTATGACACGTGGTGATATGTGGCATGATGATGTGTTGGTGGTGTGATGATGTGTGAGTCATGGGTTCAATTCCCAGATAATGCACAATATTCACGTGGTGACATGTCACTACTCAGTGTGGTGACACATGCATGACACGTGGTGATATGTGGCATGATGATGTATTGGTGGTAGAACTAAAAATTAACATTTAATGTTATTTTTCAATTAATATGAGAACAACAACTAAACGTCGCAAGATATTCCATATCTGAGTCATTGTGTGCAATTAAACTAAAATACATTAAACAAGAAATACAAGTACACTCTAAAATTCACCAATTTCAAAAAATTATCCTTTTAAGTTTGTGATTTGGCAGATACATCTCATTATCAATTTATTTCTATTAGCATTTAACATTAAAGAGTTTATCGTGTTCATATTAGAGATTGCATCTATATATAAAAAAATCCTAATAGATGCAAGTCTATTTGATTGTCGATAAATAATTTTTATCATAAATTATATGTAACCAAATTGAGCCAATGCAAACTACTATTATATTAGATTTATAGGTTATTTGTAATATGTATGAAACAATTTATATAAAATGATCAAAATTCAGATATAACAACATATCAGCATCTAAAATGAAATGGCGCTTTGCTCCATTTCCAATTTCCAAAAGCAGAATGCAGATTGTATGCTAGATCAAGTCCAATCATAAACCTTGTGTACAACATTATCAAGTTACTTTATCTAAAAGAAAAAAGAAAGAGAGGAGCATCACGAAAATATGTCATTAGGACATCTTAACTTCAGATTTCTCTCAGCTTCATTCAGCAGGTCCCAAATCATTTTTAACAAGCTTTTATTCTTTCAATCATTTTCTGCAAACCAGAAAAATCTTTTTCATAGCCAACAATTTCATCCGGACTCGAATGAACTTCAATGGACGTAAGTTGTGAATCTTCAGGCTTTATAGCAACTTCATGCATCCTTGAATGGAAGTATGTAATAAAATTTTTGAACTTTGGCACAACAACTTCATTCTTCCTAAAATAGTAGTAAGTAATAAAATCTCCGAACTTTGGCACCGAGGGACCATTATTTCTCGAATTTGACATTGGAGTTCAATCGGGTGGAGGGGAAAAAAAGAAAAACAAGAATGAAAGATAGAAGATGGAAGCAACAGAGGCAAGAGTAGGGGAGGGGATGGGAAGGGGAGGGAAGGTGATTAGATAGTTGAGTGTTTGACCATAAATGTGATGTGTGGAAAATTTAAATAGTTGAGTTCATCTCTAATTTAATTGAACTTTGTTGATTAGATATAATTAAACTTTGTTAATTATATATCTTTTTTTTAAGTGGCATGATGATGTGTTGGTGGTGTGATGATGTGTGAGTCCTGGGTTCAATTCCCAGATGTGGCATGATGATGTGTTGGTGGTGTGATGATGTGTGTGATGACGAGTCATGCTGACACATCAGATGATGTGTCATGGTGTGGTGGTTCTATACTATGACATGTGGTGATGTGTGGCATGATGATGTGTTGGTGGTGTGATAATGTGTGTGATGACGTGTCATGCCGACACATCAGATGATATGTCATGGTGTGGTGATTCTATACTATGATATTCACGTGGTGACGTGTCACTACTCCGTGTGGTGACACATGTATAACATGTTGTGATATGTGGCATTATGATGTGTGGAGATACATGCATGACCCGTGGTGATATGTGGCATGATAACGTGTCGGTGGTGTGATGATGTGTGCGTCCTGAGTTCAATTCCCAGATAATGCTGCATGACACGTGGTGATATGTGGCATGATGATGTGTTGGTGGTGTGATCATGTGTGAGTCCTGGGTTCAATTCCTAGGTGGTGTGATGATGTTTGAGTCTTGAGTTTAATTCTCAAATAATGCCGCATGACACGTGGCGATATGTGGCATGATGATGTGTTGGTGGTGTGATGATGTGTGAGTCCTGGGTTCAATTCCTAGATAATATGTATGAAACAATTTATATAAAATGATCAAAATTCAGATATAACAACATATCAGCATCTAAAATGAAATGACACTTTGCTCCATTTCCAATTTCCAAAAGCAGAATGCAGATTGTATGCTAGATCAAGTCCAATCATAAACCTTGTGTACAACATTATCAAGTTACTTTATCTAAAAGAAAAAAGAAAGAGAGGAGCTTCACGAAAATATGTCATAAGTACATCTTAACTTCAGATTTCTCTCAGCTTCATTCAGCAGGTCCCAAATCATTTTTTTAGAAGCTTTTATTCTGTCAATCATTTTCTGCAAACCAGAAAAATCTTTTTCATAGCCAACAACTTCATCCGGACTCGAATGGACTTCAATGGACGTAAGTTGTGATTCTTCAGGCTTCATAGCAACTTCATGCATCCTTGAATGGAAGTAAGTAATAAAATTTTCAAACTTTGGCTCAACAACTTCATTCTTCCTGAAATGGTAGTAAGTAATAAAATCTCCGAACTTTGGCACCGAGGGACCATTATTTCTTGAATTTGACATTGGAGTTCAATCGGGTGGAAGGGAAAAAAAGAAAAATAAGAATGAAAGATGGAAGATGGAAGTAACAGAGGCAAGAGTAGGGGAGGGGATGGGAAGATGATGAGCAGGTGATTAGATAGTTGAGTGTTTGACCATAAATGTGATGTGTGGAAAATTTAAATAGTTGAGTTCATCTCTAATTTAATTGAACTTTGTTGATTAGATATAATTAAACTTTGTTAATTATATATCTTTTTTTTAAGTGGCATGATGATGTGTTGGTGGTGTGATGATGTGTGAGTCCTGGGTTCAATTCCCAGATGTGGCATGATGATGTGTTGGTGGTGTGATGATGTGTGTGATGACGAGTCATGCTGACACATCAGATGATGTGTCATGGTGTGGTGGTTCTATACTATGACACGTGGTGATGTGTGGCATGATGATGTGTTGGTGGTGTGATGATGTGTGTGATGACGTGTCATGCCGACACATCAGATGATGTGTCATGGTGTGGTGATTCTATACTATGATATTCACGTGGTGACATGTCACTACTCCGTGTGGTGACACATGTATAACATGTTGTGATATGTGGCATTATGATGTGTGGAGATACATGCATGACCCGTGGTGATATGTGGCATGATAACGTGTCGGTGGTGTGATGATGTGTGCGTCCTGAGTTCAATTCCCAGATAATGCTGCATGACACGTGGTGATATGTGGCATGATGATGTGTTGGTGGTGTGATGATGTGTGAGTCCTGAGTTCAATTCCCAGGTGGTGTGATGATGTGTGTGTCCTGAGTTCAATTCTCAGATAATGCCGCATGACACGTGGCGATATGTAGCATGATAATGTGTTGGTGGTGTGATGATGTGTGAGTCCTAGGTTCAATTCCTAGATAATGTCGTATGACATGTGGTGATATGTGGCATGATGATGTGTTGGTGGTGTGATGATGTATGAGTCCTGGGTTCAATTCCCAGATAATGCACAATATTCACGTGGTGACATGTCACTACTCAGTGTGGTAACACATGCATGACACGTGGTAATATATGGCATGATGATGTGTTGGTGGTAGAACTAAAAATTAACATTTAATGTTACTTTTCCATTAATATGAGAACGACAATTAAACGTCGCAAGATATTCCATATCTGAGTCATTGTGTGCAATTAAACTATAATACATTAAACAAGAAATACAAGTACACTCTAAAATTCACCAATTTAAAAAATTATCCTTTTAAGTTTATGATTTGGCAGATACATCTCATTATCAATTTATTTCTATTAGCATCTAACATTAAAGAGTTTATCGTGTTCATATTAGAGATTACATCTATATATAAACAAATCCTAGTAGATGCACGTCTATTTGATTGTCGATAAACATTTTTTATCATAAATTATATGTAACCAAATTGAGCCAATGCAAACTACTATTATATTAGATTTATAGGTGATTTGTAATATATATGAAACAATTTATATAAAATGATCAAAATTCAGATATAACAACATATCAGCACCTAAAATGAAATGGCGTTTTGCTCCATTTCCAATTTCCAAAAGCAGAATGCAGATTGTATGCTAGATCAAGTCCAATCATAAACCTTGTGTACAGCATTATCAAGTTACTTTATCTAAAAGAAAAAAGAAAGAGAGGAGCTTCACGGAAATATGTCATAAGCACATCTTAACTTCAGATTTCTCTCAACTTCATTCAGCAGGTCCCAAATCATTTTTTTAGAAGCTTTTATTCTGTCAATCATTTTCTGCAAACCAGAAAAATCTTTTTCATAGCCAACAATTTCATCCGGACTCGAATGGACTTCAATGGACGTAAGTAGTGAATCTTCAGGCTTGATAGCAATTTCATGCATTCTTGAATGGAAGTAAGTAATAAAATTTCCGAACTTTGGCACAACGACTTCAGTCTTCCTGAAATGGTAGTAAGTAATAAAATCTCCGAACTTGGGCACCGAGGGACCATTATTTCTTGAATTTGACATTGGAGTTCAATCGGGTGGAGGGGGAAAAAAGAAAAAAAAGAATGAAAGATGGAAGATGGAAGCAACAAAGGCAAGAGTAGGGGAGAGAATGAGAAGGGGAGGGAAGGTGATTAGATAGTTGAGTGTTTGACCATAAATGTGATGTGTGGAAAATTTAAATAGTTGAGTTCATCTCTAATTTAATTGAACTTTGTTGATTAGATATAATTAAACTTTGTTAATTATATATCTTTTTTTTAAGTGGCATGATGATGTGTTGGTGGTGTGATGATGTGTGAGTCCTGGGTTCAATTCCCAGATGTGGCATGATGATGTGTTGGTGGTGTGATGATGTGTGTGATGACGAGTCATGCTGACACATCAGATGATGTGTCATGGTGTGGTGGTTCTATACTATGACACGTGGTGATGTGTGGCATGATGATGTGTTGGTGGTGTGATGATGTGTGTGATGACGTGTCATGCCGACACATCAGATGATGTGTCATGGTGTGGTGATTCTATACTATGATATTCACGTGGTGACATGTCACTACTCAGTGTGGTGATACATGCATGACACGTGGTGATATGTGGCATGATGATGTGTGGTGATACATGTATGACCCGTGGTGATATGTGGCATGATGACGTGTTGGTGGTGTGATGATGTGTGCGTCATGAGTTCAATTCCCAGATAATGCTGCATGACACATGGTGATATGTGGCATGATGATGTGTTGGTGGTGTGATGATGTGTGAGTCCTGAGTTCAATTCCCAGGTGGTGTGATGATGTGTGTGTCCTGAGTTCAATTCTCAGATAATGCCGCATGACACGTGGCGATATGTAGCATGATAATGTGTTGGTGGTGTGATGATGTGTGAGTCCTAGGTTCAATTCCTAGATAATGTCGTCTGACATGTGGTGATATGTGGCATGATGATGTGTTGGTGGTGTGATGATGTATGAGTCCTGGGTTCAATTCCCAGATAATGCACAATATTCACGTGGTGACATGTCACTACTCAGTGTGGTAACACATGCATGACACGTGGTAATATATGGCATGATGATGTGTTGGTGGTAGAACTAAAAATTAACATTTAATGTTACTTTTCCATTAATATGAGAACGACAATTAAACGTCGCAAGATATTCCATATCTGAGTCATTGTGTGCAATTAAACTATAATACATTAAACAAGAAATACAAGTACACTCTAAAATTCACCAATTTGTAAAAATTATCCTTTTAAGTTTATGATTTGGCAGATACATCTCATTATCAATTTATTTCTATTAGCATCTAACATTAAAGAGTTTATCGTGTTCATATTAGAGATTACATCTATATATAAACAAATCCTAGTAGATGCACGTCTATTTGATTGTCGATAAACATTTTTTATCATAAATTATATGTAACCAAATTGAGCCAATGCAAACTACTATTATATTAGATTTATAGGTGATTTGTAATATATATGAAACAATTTATATAAAATGATCAAAATTCAGATATAACAACATATCAGCACCTAAAATGAAATGGCGTTTTGCTCCATTTCCAATTTCCAAAAGTAGAATGCAGATTGTATGCTAGATCAAGTCCAATCATAAACCTTGTGTACAGCATTATCAAGTTACTTTATCTAAAAGAAAAAAGAAAGAGAGGAGCTTCACGGAAATATGTCATAAGCACATCTTAACTTCAGATTTCTCTCAACTTCATTCAGCAGGTCCCAAATCATTTTTTTAGAAGCTTTTATTCTGTCAATCATTTTCTGCAAACCAGAAAAATCTTTTTAATAGCCAACAACTTCATCCGGACTCGAATGGACTTCAATGGACGTAAGTTGTGAATCTTCAGGCTTGATAGCAATTTCATGCATTCTTGAATGGAAGTAAGTAATAAAATTTCCGAACTTTGGCACAACGACTTCAGTCTTCCTGAAATGGTAGTAAGTAATAAAATCTCCGAACTTTGGCACCGAGGGACCATTATTTATCGAATTTGACATTGGAGTTCAATCGGGTGGAGGGGGAAAAAAGAAAAAAAAGAATGAAAGATGGAAGATGGAAGCAACAAAGGCAAGAGTAGGGGAGAGAATGAGAAGGGGAGGGAAGGTGATTAGATAGTTGAGTGTTTGACCATAAATGTGATGTGTGGAAAATTTAAATAGTTGAGTTCATCTTTAATTTAATTGAACTTTGTTAATTAGATTTAATTTAACTTTTTTAATTATATATCTTTTTTTTAAGTGGCATGATGATGTGTTGGTGGTGTGATGATGTGTGAGTTCTGGGTTCAATTCCCAGATGTGGCATGATGATGTGTTGGTGGTGTGATGATGTGTGAGTCCTGGGTTCAATTCCCAAATGTGGCATGATGATGTGTTGGTGGTGTGATGATGTATGACTCCTGGGTTCAATTCCCAGATAATGCACAATATTCACGTGGTGACATGTCACTACTCAGTGTGGTGACACATGCATGACACGTTGTGATATGTGGCATGATGATGTGTTGGTGGTAGAACTAAAAATTAACATTTAATGTTACTTTTCCATTAATATGAGAACGACAATTAAACGTCGCAAGATATTCCATATCTGAGTCATTGTGTGCAATTAAACTATAATACATTAAACAAGAAATACAAGTACACTCTAAAATTCACCAATTTGTAAAAATTATCCTTTTAAGTTTATGATTTGGCAGATACATCTCATTATCAATTTATTTCTATTAGCATCTAACATTAAAGAGTTTATCGTGTTCATATTAGAGATTACATCTATATATAAACAAATCCTAGTAGATGCACGTCTATTTGATTGTCGATAAACATTTTTTATCATAAATTATATGTAACCAAATTGAGCCAATGCAAACTACTATTATATTAGATTTATAGGTGATTTGTAATATATATGAAACAATTTATATAAAATGATCAAAATTCAGATATAACAACATATCAGCACCTAAAATGAAATGGCGTTTTGCTCCATTTCCAATTTCCAAAAGTAGAATGCAGATTGTATGCTAGATCAAGTCCAATCATAAACCTTGTGTACAGCATTATCAAGTTACTTTATCTAAAAGAAAAAAGAAAGAGAGGAGCTTCACGGAAATATGTCATAAGCACATCTTAACTTCAGATTTCTCTCAACTTCATTCAGCAGGTCCCAAATCATTTTTTTAGAAGCTTTTATTCTGTCAATCATTTTCTGCAAACCAGAAAAATCTTTTTAATAGCCAACAACTTCATCCGGACTCGAATGGACTTCAATGGACGTAAGTTGTGAATCTTCAGGCTTGATAGCAATTTCATGCATTCTTGAATGGAAGTAAGTAATAAAATTTCCGAACTTTGGCACAACGACTTCAGTCTTCCTGAAATGGTAGTAAGTAATAAAATCTCCGAACTTTGGCACCGAGGGACCATTATTTATCGAATTTGACATTGGAGTTCAATCGGGTGGAGGGGGAAAAAAGAAAAAAAAGAATGAAAGATGGAAGATGGAAGCAACAAAGGCAAGAGTAGGGGAGAGAATGAGAAGGGGAGGGAAAGTGATTAGATAGTTGAGTGTTTGACCATAAATGTGATGTGTGGAAAATTTAAATAGTTGAGTTCATCTTTAATTTAATTGAACTTTGTTAATTAGATTTAATTTAACTTTTTTAATTATATATCTTTTTTTTAAGTGGCATGATGATGTGTTGGTGGTGTGATGATGTGTGAGTTCTGGGTTCAATTCCCAGATGTGGCATGATGATGTGTTGGTGGTGTGATGATGTGTGAGTCCTGGGTTCAATTCCCAGATGTGGCATGATGATGTGTTGGTGGTGTGATGATGTATGACTCCTGGGTTCAATTCCCAGATAATGCACAATATTCACGTGGTGACATGTCACTACTCAGTGTGGTGACACATGCATGACACGTGGTGATATGTGGCATGATGATGTGTTGGTGGTAGAACTAAAAATTAACATTTAATGTTACTTTTCAATTAATATGAGAACGACAATTAAACGTCGCAAGATATTCCATATCTGAGTCATTGTGTGCAATTAAACTATAATACATTAAACAAGAAATACAAGTACACTCTAAAATTCACCAATTTCAAAAATTTATCCTTTTAAGTTTATGATTTGGCAGATACATCTCATTATCAATTTATTTCTATTAGCATCTAACATTAAAGAGTTTATCGTGTTCATATTAGAGATTACATCTATATATAAAAAAATCCTAGTAGATGCACGTCTATTTGATTGTCGATAAATATTTTTTTATCATAAATTATATGTAACCAAATTGAGCCAATACAAACTACTATTATATTAGATTTATAGGTAATTTGTAATATGTATGAAACAATTTATATAAAATGATCAAAATTCAGATATAACAACTTATCAGCATCTAAAATGAAATGGCGCTTTGCTCCATTTCCAATTTCCAAAAGCAGAATGCAGATTGTATGCTAGATCAAGTCCAATCATAAACCTTGTGTACAGCATTATCAAGTTACTTTATCTAAAAGAAAAAAGAAAGAGAGGAGCTTCACGGAAATATGTCATAAGCACATCTTAACTTCAGATTTCTCTCAACTTCATTCAGTAGGTCCCAAATCATTTTTTTTAGAAGCTTTTATTCTTTCAATCATTTTCTGCAAACCAGAAAAATCTTTTTAATAGCCAACAACTTCATCCGGACTCGAATGAACTTCAATGGACGTAAGTTGTGAATCTTCAGGCTTTATAGCAACTTCATGCATCCTTGAATGGAAGTAAGTAATAAAATTTCTGAACTTTGGCACAACAACTTCATTCTTCCTAAAATAGTAGTAAGTAATAAAATATCCGAACTTTGGCACCGAGGGACCATTATTTCTTGAATTTGACATTGGAGTTCAATCGGGTGGAGGGGGAAAAAAGAAAAATAAGAATGAAAGATGGAAGCAACAGAGGCAAAAGTAGGGAAAGGGATGGGAAGGGGAGGGAAGGTGATTAGATAGTTGAGTGTTTGACTATAAATGTGATGTGTGGAAAATTTAAATAGTTGAGTTATCTTTAATTTAATTGAACTTTGTTAATTAGATTTATTTTAACTTTGTTAATTATATATCTTTTTTTTTAAATGGCATGACGATGTGTTGGTGGTGTGATGATGAGTGAGTCCTGGGTTCAATTCCCAGATGTGGCATGATGATGTGTTGGTGGTGTGATGATGTGTGTGATGACGTGTCATGCTGACACATCAGATGATGTGTCATGGTCTGGTGATTTTATACTATGATATTCACGTGGTGACATGTCACTACTCAGTGTGGTGACACATGCATGACACGTGGTGATATGTGGAATGATGTGTGGTGTTACATGCTTGACACGTGGTGATATGTGACATGATGATGGGTTGGTGGTATGATGATGTGAGTCCTGAGTTCAATTCCCAAATAATGCCGCATGACATGTGGTGATATGTGGCATGATGATGTGTTGGTGGTGTGATGATGTGTGAGTCCTGGGTTCAATTCCTAGATAATGCCGTATGACACGTGGTGGTATGTGGCATGATGATGTGTTGGTGGTGTGATGACGTGTCATGCTGACACATCAGATGATGTGTCATGGTGTGGTGGTTCTATACTATGACACGTGGTGATATGTGGTATGATGATGTGTTGGTGGTGTGATGACGTGTCATGCCGACACATCAGATGATGTGTCATGGTGTGGTGATTCTATACTATGATATTCACGTGGTGACATGTCACTACTCAGTGTGGTGACACATGCATGACACGTGGTGATATGCGGCATGATGATGTGTGGTGATACATGCATGACACGTGGTGATATGTGGCATGATGATGTGTTGGTGGTGTTATGATGTGTGAGTCCTGAGTTCAATTCCCAAATAATGTTGCATGACATGTGGTGATATGTGGCATGATGATGTGTTGGTGGTGTGATGATGTGTGAGTCCTGAGTTCAATTCTCAAATAATGCCGCCTGACACGTGGTGATATGTGGCATGGTGATGTGTTGGTTATGTGATGATGTGTGAGTCCTGGGTTCAATTCCTAGGTGTTGTGATGATGTGTGAGTCCTGAGTTCAATTCTCAGATAATACCGCATGACACGTGGCGATATGTGGCATGATGATGTGTTGGTGGTGTGATGATGTGTGAGTCCTGGGTTCAATTCCCAGATAATGCACAATATTCACGTGGTGACATTTCACTACTCTGTATGGTGACATATGCATGACACGTGGTGATATGTGGCATGATGATGTGTTGATGGTAGAACTAAAAATTAATAGATAATGCCGTATGACACGTGGTGATATGTGGCATGATGATGTGTGAGTCCTGGGTTCAATTCCCAGATAATGGACAATATTCACGTGGTGACATGTCACTATTCAGTGTGGTGACACATGCATAACACGTGGTGATATGTGGCATGATGATGTGTTGGTGGTAGAACTAAAAATTAACATTTAATGTTACTTTTCAATTAATATGAGAACGACAATTAAACGTCGCAAGATATTCCATTTCAGAGTCATTGTGTGCAATTAAACTATAATACATTAAACAAGAAATACAAGTACACTCTAAAATTCACCAATTTGTAAAAATTATCCTTTTAAGTTTATGATTTGGCAGATACATCTCATTATCAATTTATTTCTATTAGCATCTAACATTAAAGAGTTTATCGTGTTCATATTAGAGATTACATCTATATATAAACAAATCCTAGTAGATGCATGTCTATTTGATTGTCGATAAACATTTTTTATCATAAATTATATGTAACCAAATTGAGTCAATGCAAACTACTATTATATTAGATTTATAGGTTATTTGTAATATGTATGAAACAATTTATATAAAATGATCAAAATTCAGATATCAGCACCTAAAATGAAATGGCGTTTTTCTCCATTTCCAATTTCCAAAAGCAGAATGCAGATTGTATGCTAGATCAAGTCCAATCATAAACCTTGTGTACAACATTATCAAGTTACTTTATCTAAAAGAAAAAATAAAGAGAGGAGCTTCACGGAAATATGTCATAAGCACATCTTAACTTCAGATTTCTCTCAACTTCATTCAGCAGGTCCCAAATCATTTTTTTAGAAGCTTTTATTCTGTCAATCATTTTCTGCAAACCAAAAAAATCTTTTTCATAGCCAACAACTTCATCCGGACTCGAATGGACTTCAATGGACGTAAGTTGTGAATCTTCAGGCTTTATAGCAATTTCATGCATCCTTGAATGGAAGTAAGTAATAAAATTTCCGAACTTTGGCACAAAGACTTCAATCTTCCTGAAATGGTAGTAAGTAATAAAATCTCCGAACTTTGGCACCGATGGACCATTATTTATCGAATTTGACATTGGAGTTCAATCGGGTGGAGGGGGAAAAAAGAAAAAAAAGAATGAAAGATGGAAGATGGAAGCAACAAAGGCAAGAGTAGGGGAGAGAATGAGAAGGGGAGGGAAGGTGATTAGATAGTTGAGTGTTTGACCATAAATGTGATGTGTGGTAAATTTAAATAGTTGAGTTCATCTTTAATTTAATTGAACTTTGTTAATTAGATTTAATTTAACTTTATTAATTATATATCTTTTTTTTAAGTGGCATGATGATGTGTTGGTGGTGTGATGATGTGTGAGTTCTGGGTTCAATTCCCAGATGTGGCATGATGATGTGTTGGTGGTGTGATGATGTGTGAGTCCTGGGTTCAATTCCCAGATGTGGCATGATGATGTGTTGGTGGTGTGATGATGTATGTGATGACGTGTCATGCTGACACATCAGATGATGTGTCATGGTGTGGTGGTTCCATACTATGACACGTGGTGTTATGTGGCATGATGATGTGTTGGTGGTGTGATGATGTGTGTGATGACGTGTCATGCTGACACATCAGATGATGTGTCATGGTGTGGTGATTCTATACTATGATATTCACGTGGTGACATGTCACTACTCAGTGTGGTGACACATGCATGACACGTGGTGATATGTGGCATGATGATGTGTGGTGATACATGCATGACCCGTGGTGATATGTGGCATGATGACGTGTTGGTGGTGTGATGATGTGTGCGTCATGAGTTCAATTCCCAGATAATGCTGCATGACACATGGTGATATGTGGCATGATGATGTGTTGGTGGTGTGATGATGTGTGAGTCCTGGGTTCAATTCCTTGGTGGTGTGATGATGTGTGAGTCCTGAGTTCAATTCTCAGATAATGCCGCATGACACGTGGTGATATGTGGCATGGTGATGTGTTGGTGGTGTGATGATGTGTGAGTCCTGGGTTCAATTCCTAGATAATGTCTTATGACACGTGGTGATATGTGGCATGATGATGTGTTGGTGGTGTGATGATGTGTGAGTCTTGGGTTCAATTCCCAGATAATGTATAATATTCACGTGGTGACATGTCACCACTCAGTGTGGTGACACATGCATGACATGTGGTGATATGTGGAATGATGATGTGTTGATGGTGTGATGATGTGTGTGATAATGTGTCATGCTGACACATCAGATGATGTGTCATGGTGTGGTGATTATATACTATGATTTTAATGACAGAATTTTCCGTCACAAAATTAGTGACGGATAATTTCCGTCACAATATTCCGTCATTAATATTAAATTCGTCACTAAAATTTAGTAACAAAACTCCTTTTAACAGAAATTTTCGTGGATTTTTTCATCACTGTCAGGTAATGTTCTTGTAGTGATGATAAATAATCTTTTAAATTATAAATAAAACATAATACAATCTAAAAATTACAATAATATATATAAGATGCAGAAATGAGCACAGGCGTTAGCTCTAACGGTTGAATTATGGGCTCAAAACGTGAAAAATAGTGGGCTTTCAGCTGACAATTCCAAATTTAATTTTAAGATTAGGTTTTACATTTTTTAAGACGTGATTGGCAATTTTTTTTAAAGTTTCATACCATGTGATAATTTGAGCAATTTATTGTGAATTGCAATTCCATACACCATTTGTACAAATCTAGATACGTATAATTGGGCTGTCCCATCCTGAATTCGGATCTGTATGGAAAAAAAAAGTATATATATAAATGTATATATATATTTTTTTTCTTCACATTTTAGTAAAACATGCTACGGCTAGGACTTCTTCTTCTGCGCGTTTCTATCATCTTCTTCTCCTCTTCTTTCGCATCAAGAATCATCTTTAATGGGAGTTATTTTTCTTTCTCTCTCGAAGCGTGGTTTTTCTCTTTCTCTCTCAGAGCGCCACCATTCTTTCTCCTCATCTTTCTCCATACATCAATTTCTTACTTTTTTCCAAATCCGATCGCAATCTACTTGATTTCAAGGGTGGCGATGAAAATACGATGCTTGTACATACCCTTGTTACAAATATTTTAAGAATTTAAAATCAATTATAACAATAACATTAAACATAATAATCATTTACACAAAATTGAGAAAAAATATTAATTATACAACTTAAAGGTATCATCGTATTACATAAAGGTAACATTTGTAACATATAAATGTATTACACTATTACATAAATGTATTACCTGAGATAGAACATAAGAGCATTATTTGTATCACATAAAGGTATTAATCTATAATATCCATAATTATAGTCATTAGCATTTTAAAACTTTATTATTATGTTAAACTAATTATACTAACCTAAGTAATTGAGAGAGTGACACCTATTGTTTTCCTTATACACTTGACAACATTTTGAGAAAAGAGGCAAAATTAATTAATGAAAAATTTGGAAAAGAAATTGGAAAGAAATTGCATCTTCATCTTTCTCTTCTCCCAAACCCTCACCACCGTCGCTTCTCCATCTTCATCGGCAGATTTTCCGGCAAGGTTTATTTAATTTCTTGCACTTAATTCGTAGTACTCATTGAGGTGTTTACGGTTTTGGACTCAATTTTGGAATTATAAGTTAGATCATATAGTTAGCAAGATTGCTTTTGAGACTAAAATCTAGACCCTCGAAATATTATAGCAATTAAGGTATTTACAATTTAATTATTATTTCAAGTCTAAAGTTTAAAACCCTAAATTCACATCCAATAAAACCTGTAATATTAAGATCAAATTGAACTTTCTATATTATGAATTATATAATTTATATTGAATTAGGATTTAATTTAAAGAGATTGTTTTATTAAATCAATGATAGTTCGATTAGATTCTAAGTCGAACCCTTATGATTGTAGGCGATACGCAGGAGTACGCACCCTAAGTATTTTTGGGATCTAGAAGCTTTTTGATCAGCTGCTCTAAAGGTGGGGGGTAAAGTTTTATTTATGGTTTAAAATCATACAGTTTTATGAAAAATAATGTGACTAAGTGATTTAAATTCCGTCAGTATGTGCTGTTGTTTTCAATGGAAATGTTTTCATTACGTGAACAGTATTTCGAGTAAATTATATGATTTTGAGAGCTATTGATTTCAAGTATTTCAAAGGCAAAAGGCTTCAAATGATGATAAGTCGGGATAATACCCGCTAATAAGGGGTTTCTTTAGAAACCAACATATGTCAAAGGTTTTCTGTACCTATGTGTTATGTGAATTATGTGGCCAACGTGAACGTGACCAATGTGTACTATGTGTTTATATGGAACCATTATGTGATATTTTAACTACGCATGCGCCTTCACGCCATGTAGGGTATTCCTTTTTGGAAACCCAACAATGAGGTATTCTACGGAATCCCAACAGGAAGAGGTTTAAAAACCCAAATTGGGTCGGCTTGGGGCCCTGATAGGTATTCTTCGGAAACCTATCCACAGTTGTCATTGGGACTTCTTGGGGGTCTACAACGTGTATTATATGTATAGTATTTAAAAAACATTATGTGTACCCCTTTTACTATACAAATCAACCTCACTAAGTGTCCTTTTGGTACTTACCCATTTTATGTAAAATGTTTTCAGTTTAAAAAATTAGGGCGTGGCGCGCGAGCGGGGGATGCTGGTAGCCGATGACCAAAGGTTGAAGAAGGTTTTAATTTAAGATGATTTATTTCATAAATTTTGAAAATATATATAATAAACAACAAATTTTTCTTGAATTTAATTATCTTCATTTTCTTAAAGGAGTGAAGTGTATATGTAAGTAACGTCTCGGTCAAAGTTTACCTTAAAAGGAAACGGGGCGTTACATAATCACATAATGTATATGTATTAGTGCATTTACTTAAATGTATTACTTTATTTCACTTAAAAAAATAATTTTATTACTTTATTGAAATATATTAATTGTATCACACAAATGTATTACTTCATTTGCATAAAGGTATTATTTAATCACGTAAAGGTATTAATCATATAACATAAGAGTATTACTACAATTACTTAAAGATATTATCTTATTTTAATTAAAAATAATTTTATTATTTTATTGAAATATATTAGCTGTATTGCATAAATGTATCAATTGTATTATATAGAGGTATTAGTTGTATCACATAATTTTTTTACCTTAATTACTAAGATATAATATAAAGGTAATATTAACATAACTAAAATGTATGAAAGGTACTAATGTATGTCTAAAAAAATGTAAATGCATGAATATCATAATATAAATGTATGGAAGTTATAATTAAAAGGTATACATATTCTTTCAGAAAATACAGAAAATAAATTAAGTGTGTGACCTCTAGGGCACGTGAGGTTCCGATGCATGAAAAACCGTGCCGAATCAAGTTGACCAAATTCGTACACCAATTATATAATAGTTTTTATAATTTATTTTACATATATATCAATGATTTAAGATAATTTTTACCCATAGGCTTAACTAGTGACAACCTGAGCAGGTATTAGATTTGAGCCCCATCCTCATTTGTAATTAAAAAAATTGATTTAAGATAATTTTGCTTCTCTCGCACTAAGTCTAAATATTGCAATGATAATAGGTTAGGTTTAAAGTATGTTATGTCTCAAATAGATTCGAATTTAGTATAATGAACTTTTTAACAAGGTGTGAAATGGGTAACGCTTGTTGGTGTAGGACCTGCCCCTATGTTTAATATTTATTTTATAAAAATAATATATATATATATATATATATATATATATATATATATATATATATTCACTTGACTAATTCAAGTGCATTTATGAGTAATGTTTGAAGGTTCTTTAAAATTTTATAGTCTAAGGTCTAAATTAGATTCCATTCAGGGAAAAAAGAAAAATTAGTATGAGAATTATAAATAAATTTTAAATTAAAAATATTCTCATCTAAACTATATATGATTTTACATTTATTTTAATTTTTTTTAAATGTTCTACTTTGTCATATAAAATTTAAATATAAAACATTTTATGGTACCAAAACAAATCATAATTTTTGATTTTGGACATGTTTTATGTACAGAAAAAATTTATCTATTATCATTGAATGAGATTTACGGTAAAATTGAACAATTAAATATTGTTTTTAAAAATGTCAAATCACCAATAATTTATGTTTAAGATGGAAATTGTTTTACCCTAAATTCTATTATAACTTTTTCTTAAAGGATTTAAATGGACCGAACCATCCAACTTGTGAGCACAAGTACATAGCAGCTTCCAAATTTAAAAAAAAAAAAAAACCTTCCAAACTGAAACAGAATGAGCCTAATCTGTAATTTAGTTGAAATTTCACATGTAAATCTGTAAACTTATTAAACTACAGTAACTTCCAGACAAATTTTTTGAAATTTCTGTAAATTTCACATGTATAAAGTTGTTTGATTAAGTTTTAAATTCTTAATTAAAGTTGAGGGTTTTGGTGTGAGCAGCGTGGGATTTAATTATTCAATTATCAAAATATTGTATTCGACAATAGCCGAAATATTACATCTCTTTGATGCGTTCACGTCCCATGAAAATCATGTGTGCTGGAAAACATAACTAGATAAAGTTATACAACCTTATCCCTTATCCCAGAAAGTGACAATTTAGAATTAATATTTTATATCATTGCAATCAAATTCTTACCCTAATTTTATAATGAGACACCTTTTTCTCTTCATAGAAGAAAACGACTTTAATCGAAAATTTTTCAAGATTTTCAAAGATTGTATGATAATGAATATATGTCATCTATATAATAATGAAAAATATTTAAATGTCCACTATAATATATTTTTTAAAATTTTAATATATCAATCATTAATATATATTAATGTGTGACAGTGGATAGATGAGCAGAGCTGATATAATAATAGCACTAGATAAAAATTAAATTTTTTATTTTCCAAGCAAATTCTAGATATAACTCAATTGTATTGGATTTATTGTGCAATATTTTCATTAGTACTTGATATTTTGAATTAAATTATAAACGTGATGTCTAAATCAATAAAATGTTATCGGAAAAAAAGATTAAAAACGATTTGTCCATATTAGTCCATGTTCAATCAATCGTATGTAAAAGTTAACCATAGGATGCAAATTGAACCCATCAACACAATTTAACAACTATGCTCAAATTTAATAGTATTTCAAGTTCAGATCATTAATTACCATACAACTATGCTTATATTACATATTAATCATTCAAATTATACAGTTCTCATATCATAAAACACAATTAAATGAAGTGTGAAAAGGACTTGGGGAAGAATTTTGAGAATCCCTTATTGTTTGATGTGGTGTCACGTTTTATTTGGACTTTTTGAATCAATCAACTGTTAATGCAATAATATATATCCACGAAAAAATAAATACATCAAAGTTGCTGAGTGGATTAGGTCCAGAAAATTCTTGTAATCAAAGTCGAGGAATCTAATAATTGCACATTTTTACATACCATATTCTATAATTTTCTTGTTTCACTTTGCGAGTTAATATTGTTTTAATAAATATATATAATTTTAAAATAATATAACCATCTCACGTATTGAGACTAAATTTTATATGATTTTATATAAGATCAATATTGATCATATTAAATAGATTGATTCATTTTATTGATTTATATAAAGTTCGTCTTAGATAAAAAAAATAAAAAATTATGAGATTATTTCACATGCATTGTATTCTTATAAATGGGATATGATATGAGTAATCAATTTATTATATTATTATTATACATAAAAATCTAAAATGTTGACAGGTGTAATATTCTTTAAATTCTGCAAAGAAACGAACAATTTCGACTTTTATAAACTTGTAACTTGGAGGACACTTCAAACTTTCTTTTATATTAAATTAGTGAATAAATTAGTGTCTGATAATGAGGTAGACAGATCTAATTGCCTAATATTATCAATTATGTATCTACAAAATATATAGAAATTGATATATCATATAAGAGTGTATCTCATGTGCACTTTGTATATATGTCATTCGGGTTAATTTGAATCTGTGTATTTTTGAATTTTTTTTTTCAGATCAACACCTTTATGTACAAATTTAATGACATTTATATACAAATTTTATGACCTTTATATATAATTTATGTAATCTTTATATTCAATAATTTAGCAAAATTTGTACATAAATACATTTATGTAATATTCATATGATCCTTATGTATCATATGACCTTTATGTGCAAATATTCATATCTAAGGATCATATGAATATCATAAAAGTATCTATGTACAAATTTTACTAAAATTTTTTCATTTTTTTTTCAATTACAATACATAAAGATCACAATATTTATACATAAAGGTTGTAACATTTGTTCATAAAGGTTAACAAATTTGTACATAAATGTTAAGATAAAAAAAAAAAAATTCACGAATTCGGGTCGGGTCGACCTGAATTGTACAGATCTTATATCTGTACACCAGGTGTCACATAAAGGTATTTATATATAAATTTTGCTGAAATTCTTCATTTTTTTTCTTAGTTACCATATATAAAGGTCACGATATTTGTATATAAAAGTCACACTAATACAACATAAATGTCATACATTTATAACATAAAAATCAACATATAAAATCAAAATAAAATTATATTTATAAAATGATGGATAATAATTCATCAAAAAAAATCTTAGATCCATACACTTAATCATATACAGGAGAATTTGTGTTCACAAAATTATATTTATAAAATCGCGGGGATAATAAAGTTTTCATGGCTGACAAAATTTGTGATGAAACTACAGTAAAACCTTCATAAAATTATACTCGATAAATTAATTATCTCGATAAAATTAATAATTTGTCTGGTCCCAACTTGGAACCAGTTCAAATTTGGACACCAATCAATTAAATAATAAAATAAATTTTTTTTTTGAAAATCCTAATGTATATTTAAGGTTCCAATGAAACTATAAATTAATAATTATTAAAAAATTCTTCGATATATATATATATATATATATATATTTTTTTTTTTTTTTTTCCACCTGAACATTCTAAAACAATTTAGTAAAATATGAATCTATTGTTACTTCTTTTTGTTGAATTTCAAATCTACATTAATCTCATATTTAAATTTCCCAATTGCACCCAAGAGTTGTGACGTTGTCTTCTCATAATGCAATAAAAAGTTATGAAGAGTTGTTGCCACTTGCAATGTTTCTTTTCGAGTGACCAGTTGCAAAACTATTAAATCTTTATCCGTTTTATCATCTACCGGATTTTAAATGACATCGGCCATTATTTCGTCTAAACTCTGAACTTCGTAACATTCATTATTTTCACTTGAAAAGTCTAGCAAGTGATCCACATCCATTTTATTCTGATAACGCATATTAGTGATCATGTTCTCAAGCTCACAAATATCTTCTCCGGGAATTGCATCATTTAAATTACTTGAGCCTGTTTGATTCGTCAATGAATTTTACAACATCGAAAGCAATTTATTATTGCTTCTTATTGAACATCTGTTGTCCAAACTGAGACTGCAATGATAACATATCGATTATATAATATCTTTCTAAATTAATAAAATTCTCCAATTTCAATAATATTAATTTATAAAAATTTTACTATATGATAATACCCTCTTAAAATACCAACTTGTTTTATTATCCTCCATCCACCATTCTCATATTCGAATCACACAATATTTAATTTCTTTAGTCATCGACTCATCTAACGTTCTTCCACGTTTGGAAAGTACACATGGATTATTAAACAACTGTTTCCACATTTACCAAATTTTGTTAGCAACGAATGGAGGATGGCTGAATGGGGACTGGAATTATGATATCATTAAGTTGTATTTATTGTCAAACTGGATCAAGGTTCTAGATTATTTTTAATTAACCCTGAAATTAATTTATATCTAGTGTGATAATGACCTGTACATTTTTTTTTTTAAAGAACTTCTATTCATTTTATTCTGATAATATTAACTTATTCAAATCATGACAATTTGGAATAGAGAATCTATATCTATATAAGGTCTAATTAGTAGAATAAAGGTCTTCATTGTTATTTAATTCGACATTTTTAATAAAAAAAATTAAATGAGTAATTTCAAATCATATTATTATTGGAATCGTCGGATCGCTAACCCTATACAATTTCGATTTGGGGTCCATGCAAAATATAACAACGCACAGTGGAAAAACATAAATTAAAGAAACATAAATTGAATATACATGTCCGTTATTATATAGAGATTAAGAGGACGCACATCCATAATAATAGAGGTCTTGTTTTATTATATAGTCAGTATAAATCAAACAACCTCAATTGGTCCTCCTCAACACCTACAAAATGTATTAGTATAATTTTATAATCAAGATAGATTAATACTAAATTACACTACAACTATTTCGATGATTTGTCCAAAATCATCTTGGTTGTGAGCTACAATGAACTGATAATATGATCTTTTGTGTAGCTGCCACACACCATGTTATTTATAATATAAATTAATTGGACAATTGTAATAATATATATAACAAATATAAAATACAAACATTTGACCATAAAAGATTCGCATATCAAAAATAAATGTTCATACAAAAATTAAGCTTATAGTATACATCCTAACAATTACAAATTAGTTTATATCAAGTATCAAATAATGTATATAATTAATATCAATTTGCTAATTGAACTATTATATACTCCCTCCGTCCCGAATTACTTTGCACATCAAATTAGGCACAATTTTTAAGAAAAAATGAATATTTGCTTTTTGATTGAGGGTATAATGGTCAAATTTACTTTTTCTAATGGAGTGATTAGTTTAATATTAAATGGCATTGTGTGAGAAAAAGTAATGACATTGTGTGTAAATAAGTGTGTATTGTGAGGGTAAGAATTATGATAAATTTTACCATTTTTTGGTGTGCAAAGTGTTTGGGGACAAAGTAAAAAGGAAAATATGCAAAGTGTTAAGGGATGGAGAGAGTATATTTTTTCAATTGGTGTTTAAATTTAAAAAAATTTCCGATTACTAGTCATTCTCTTTAAAAAAAATTGATTGCCTTAATTTTTGAAATTTTAAATTTCCGGCAAACATTCACTAGACAATTCATCTTCAAATATCAGTCAAAATTTAATACTTGATTCATATGTTAAAATGATCCTTATTCGAAGTTAAATTATAAAACCAAGTCAATTTCTTGATACTCATTCAATCTTATCACAAATCGAACAAAATCATTCTGTGGTTTTAAATGATTTTTGTTCGATTCAAGTTTAAATCGAAAAAAAATCGTTAAATTGACTTAGAGTTATAGTTTGACTTTGAAATGAGGTCATTTTGGTATATGATTCATTCATTTTGATTAATGTTTGAAGACAAATTATGTTCTCAAGTTTTTCAATGGTTGTTTTTTATCGAAAAATGTGTCGAAAATTGAATCTAAGCAGCAACTGAATTTTTTTAAAAAGAATGACTAGTGATTGAATTTTTTTTTTTTAAATTTACACACCAACTATAAATGTGTGGCAAATCATATTAACTCTATCTTTAATATACATTTCAAATATTTTATTGAAATGATTTTCGAAGAAACATTTATTCAAAAAATGTGAGAACTCAAATAACCAATAATACATCGAAAATTCTGATATTAAATTACTTTTTTTTTAATGAATTAAAAAGAATTTAAAATTCAAATTTCGAGCATCATAATTTGAACATTTATAAAATATGGATACCATTAAACTACAAGTAGTTCTGAAATCAAATTACTCAATAGAAAAACCCGTGCAAATACAATGAGAACTTTACAAATCAAACCACAAGTGAGACTCTCACAAAAAAAAAACACGAGATATATAATACCAAATTAAATTATTAAAAGAAAAAAAGAGATCTTTTTATTTATTAATTAAGCATTTTAATGGAGTCAGTAACCACCAGCAGTAGGCAATGGCTCGTGGCCGGAATGGCTGATGAAGAAGGTCTCATAGACAATTCCGGCGAGGGCACCTCCGACGAGAGGCCCGGCCCAGTAGACCCAGTGGTTGGTCCAGGTGAAGCTCAACAAAGCCGGGCCGAATGAGACGGCGGGGTTCATGGAAGCTCCGGTGAAGGCACCGCCGGCGAGAATGTTGGCTCCGACGATGAAACCGATTGCAATGGGTGCGATGATTCCGATTTCACCCTTCTTGGGGTCAACGGCGGTGGCGTAGACAGTGTAAACAAGCCCGAAAGTCATAACGATCTCGAACACCAACGCACTCCACACTGATACGCCGGACACCAGAAACGCCGGCGTTCCCTGCACCATCCATATTAAATGATTCCTAACTATGTAGTCATCTTATGTTTAATTCTACATACTAGCTTAAGAAATCAAAATTTAATCACTCTTTGTGTAAGAGACCAAAATACCTTTAAAAAATGGTTAAAAGAGATATTTCCTTAAAGAGAAATTCAAATCAAATAAAATTAAGAGGATATTTCTGTTTAAAAAATTAGAAAATGGCCAGAAAAGATATTTTGTTATATTAGTGAGTGAAATTCATATGATCATTACCCTAAACTCTAAAGTGAGTAAAAAGATTCCATTTTTTTGCTTTCCTAACTTTAGTTTTTTAGTTATTTTGGTTATCTATATCATTCTTTATGTAGTGGTAAGGCCACAGTTTAGATAATACATACAAATCTAAATGAAATAATCTAATTTTGTTGATACGAAAAATTCATGTAAAAAGAAAAAAAAAACTGAAATGGATAAATGTTAAGATTATGACTAAAAACAACTTTTTAACTAGAAATTAAACTACCCCAACTATATATGAAATGACACAATAACTCAAACGTTATGCACTTTGGTTATTTATTAAAATTATTCATTTTATATGTAATTTTTATAAATATTTTTCATATTTATTATTAATTTAAAAAGATTATTTTCTTTACATACTAAAAATTTATCTACTATATAAATTTTTTAACCTTTAACTTGTTTTGTATTTTGATAAAAAAAATAACAAAATTCTAAATCCGTTCCTGTTATATATCACATATTAAAGTAGTTTTATAAAAGAAATTAATTAAAATGAGGAGACGGACCAGTCCAGTGACGAAGATGAGAAGAAGGCAAGCAACAATGGAGCCAAGCAACTGAGCGATGATATACAGAAGAGCACGAAAGAGAGTGATATTTCCACCAACAAACAGCCCAATCGTCACCGCCGGGTTCACGTGGCCGCCGGATATGTTGGCAGAGACGGAAACCGCCACGAACAGGGCGAAGGAATAGGCAATCGCCGCCGCGACGAGGCCGGCCGGAGAGCTGGGACCGTGGCCGGTTATCTTGCTGTAGGCGATGCTGGATCCCGACCCTGCGAAGACGAAGATCAGTGTGCTGATGAACTCAGCCACCGCCGCCTTCACGGCGCCGGGTTGCCGGAACTCGTTACGGTCGCCGATGGCGACGTGGCGGAGGGGGATGTTGAAGTACTCGTTTTGACTTGGCATTCTCGGAAATTAAATCAGGTTACTGTAATAATAATGAGTGGGTTGCAGAGTTCTTATACTGGACAGCACTGCATGGAAACCGGCTATACCGGTAGCCTGTAGGGGGTTTGAAATTTTCTTTATTATTATTTAAATTTTAATAGAGTTTTTACCAGCAAAGCAGTTGGATGAATGATGATGTGACACGTTGAGCTGGTGCTACTTAATTAATTTATTTTTGGATGACCCTAGAAATTAAGGATTAAATGATTGTGATCTTATAGATTAGATAGTACTACATTTTCGAACCTTCAAAAAATATAATAAATAATAAAACTATGATAGAAACTATTGCTCCGTTTCCCTTTACTTCTGAAGATCCATGTGCTCTATAACTCTTGAGGTTAATTGTATCAATATATGTACAAGTGGATGTTTTATGTGTATATAGTACATGATAAGGATGATGACGTTGAGTTAAAGAATATATGCAAAAATAAGATTCTATATACATAATATATTAGAATTGGTTCAACTTTAGAAATATACAGAAAATACAATTTTATATACAAAATATTTTAAAAATTGATACAAATTTCTAACTCCATGTCATCATCTTTATCAATAGTACAATATTATGTGGCTTTCTCTTTTGTATTATAGTTCAAATAGTTTAATGGAGTATAAAACCAACCTTCTAAATGAGACAGTTTATATATTCGGGAGATATTCAAAATATTATTTTTTTTCCTGGACATCACAATACCCAAATCCAATCTTATATATATGTTGGAATAGTCTTAATCACTTTCTTAATCTTGATCAATAGCAAGTCCACTTTTGATTTATAAATCAGCCAATCCTCCACACCCATAGTAATTATATTATGAGATAAACCCTCATATATATATATATATATACTATAAAAATATGATATTTCTTACATAATATGAATTGATTAATATATTATTATTAAAAATTATTATTTAAAAATTATTATCAGATTCACATGCATGTTTTATCAAAATTTTGATAAAGTTGTTTGACATTTTGTGTGTGATATGTACTAACTTTTCCTACCCTTTTTTATTGCCGTGTAACATTTAATTTTTTTTTCCTACTCTAATTCACTATTACCGTGTAGAAGCCTTCAAAAAACATTTTTCCATTTCTTCCTCCCTCAAACTAAACGGCAATTTTGTGAAGAAGTTTGGAGAGGTTTTCAGTTCAAAAACCACCCAAATTTCGTGAAGATTAGCATATATTGTACAGGTTAGTAAACGACAATTATTTCTATCTGATTTTTTTTCCCAAAAATTTGCAATTTATTCATTAAATTAGGGATACAATTGTGTTTTATTTTTCTGCAATTTTTGTGATGAATTAGGGCTGCAAGTTTATGAATGAAAATGTGTTTACAGTTTAGAGTTTTGTTGGTAGAATAAATTGTAATAACCCACGACAATATGTTAAATTATGTTGGAAAATGAAATTCATATGTTGAATAATATGTTGAATGTGGAATAATAAGTTGGAAAATGATATTCATATAGTAAACGGCAATTTTAGGAAAAAATAGGGGGTACACGGCAATTATACAATAATTGTCGTGTACCCTTTATTTTTTCCCTAAAATTGTCGTTTAGCACTATTTGGGAGCAAAGTAGGTTTGTAATTAAATTTCATGGACAAATGGCAATTTTAACAAAGATTTGAGGGCTAAACGGTAATTTTGAAAAATTTTATGGGGTACACGGCAATTTTACAATAATTGCCATGTACCCCACAATTTTTTTTCAAAAATTGCCATTTTCTTATAATCAGTGGAAAAAAGGTTGAAAAACTATTTTTTAGGGCTAAACGACATTTTTAGAGAAAATTAGGGGGTAAACGACAATTATTGTAAAATTACCGTGTACCCCCAAATTTTTTTAAAAAAATGCCGTTTACATAAAATTTCTTTCTCATTCTTAACTTTGAAATTTCGGTCTTAAAAGAAATGAGTAATAATTATATGAAAATTTCAAATGCATGTTTTGGATCTAATTACATGGTTCAAGTATACTAGTCGTAGTCGATGAGATGAGATGAGACTCAATATGTTATAAATGATAGATTTTGCTAAGATAATATTTGAGTTTAAAGTTACGATTTATATTGAATAATAAGAAATTAGAGATCTAAAGTGATGTAAAAATAAATAATTGGTAGGTGAAAAAAAAATTATAACTATTATTTTTATAACAAAAATTACTTCTAAGATAGTACAATAATTGAAATTACAACTCCGAGATTAAGTGATAAATATTTTCATATTAAATAATTTTAAATTTTGAATGGTTGATTCATTCTAAATTAAAAAAATAAATAACTATTCATTCTATATTAGTAATTTGTGTCGTATTGTACTTGTTGTATTATAGGGGTAAACCAAAATTGCCGTTTACTCCCTATAATTTTAGTTTAAGGGGTTCACGGACAAGGATTTAGGGTTTAGGATTTATGGTTTAAGTTTTGGACTCAATAATTTGTTTTTTAATTTTACTATTTATTTAAATGTTTGTATATTTGCTGCATAAGACATTTTGTGAGTAATAAGTACTAAGATTTTTGTGTTCATAATGTAGATGGATTTACGTTGGGTTCATCCGGATTGTCAGGGCCGTTTAGCATATATTAACGGGTGTACTCGTTTGAGTATATTAGATGACATTAAGGCAGCTTTGCGAGAGCACGGGAGAGACTGCATTATCGATTTATGCAGGACATGTTTCGGCCATTTTCTATTATAGGAGACCTCGGCTGAGACATGCAAGTCGTTTCTGCATGTTCTTATGTCACGTAAGTTGTGTGGTAGGGACTGGCCCGTGCACGAGAGATGGTTTGGTATCAGTGATTCGCATCGTCTTTCATGATTTTCGAGAAGAGAGTTCGCTCTTATCACTGGTTTGAGATCTGGCGACTTCGATTTCAGATCGGTTGGGGGTCACCATCCTCCGGAAGGTGGAGTGTACTACAAAGTCCATCGTGATAGTACTCACGTGACTCTTCAAACTCTCCTACGTCGATTTGAACAAGGGGACTACCGACTGAGCGTATATGATGTTGTCAAGATTTCGAAGATCCTCATTCTGTACATCTTGCTTGAAGTCGATCCTAGAAGGACAACGGTGGATAATTAGGTATGGGCGTTAATCGAGCAGGAAAAGCGATGGAAAAGTTTTTCATAGGGCAAGATATCTTTTCTGACGTTGCTGAAGTACATGGACATGGTGCCAACTACTATTGCGCCTTAGAATGAGTGTGTTAGAGGCCTTGTGTACCACTTCTACGGGTTCTCAGCTGCACTACTGGTAAGTGTAATTAGTTTATCTACGAAAACTAATCTATTAATATTTTTTTGGTGTTATAAGAGTTATTTTCTCACATATTTATCTGATCTGTTCACTGTCAAGATATGAGCGTACGAGGCCATCCTCGTAGCCACCACGTTGGCTGGCCGGTGATTTGATACAGGTCATCACATGCCCAGATGCTTAAAGTGGTCGATGGAGAAGTTCGATTACGATGTCACACATGCGTTGGACGCGCGAGGTATTTTTAATTTTATTCGTGTTTCGTCAACATAATTGCTTGTTAATTTTTTTTTGTTATTAGATGATATTCGAGTCTTGTACTGTAGGTTGAGTGCGTGGAGTCTCTCGTTCCGACTCTTGAGGAGACTTGTCAGCCATTTTGGCAGTATATTGACACTGACTTGGACGACAGTGTGCAAAAATGCTCCAAGAAGATGAGGTCGTCCACTTTCGACAACTGCAGCGACTCGACGTGATCGGGGATTTGTACCTGATGTCGTGGGTCCATCCACATCAACAAATTCGGGAAGGCGGAGCAGTAGGACGGTAGTCCTAGACGCCAGGCCACTACTACAATCGAGCTTCCTGCTGATGACCAGCATGTAGAGCTAGAACACGTGTACAGTGAGCCGGAACACGTGTACAATGAGTCATTTACTAACATGCCTGCACAGGAGCCACCTTACCCTGTCTCGCCGATTAGCTACGTTCCTCCTCAAGATCACCGATTTTTGAATGCGCCCTACCCTGATCAGAAGGGTGCACACGATGACCTGATGCAGCGGATATCTAGATTGTTCGACACTCGCTTCAGTGAGATGCGAACGTACTTTGATCAGCAGTATACTGATATGCGAGGATATACTGATCAGCAGTATACTGACATGCTAGGTCACATACAGGACTTAATGCAGACCGTAGTGAAGGATGAGACCTATAGGTTGGAGCTGCAGATTTCGTCCGTCGTTGGTCAAGAGCTCCAAGCATTCTACAGGTCCCGACCATCCTACCATGCGAACTATACGACATCTACTGGGTATTGGCCGGGAGATCAGGCTGCGAGTCATGGGTACACGCCAGATTTTCAGTGTTTGGGCCAGCATCGAGCCTTTGAGGCTTCTATAGTGTCATTCGATATGGGAGAGACAGGAGCTAGCGATGCATTTGACCACGTATCACCCTCTTCGGCGAGTTAGGATGATGCAGCCTCTATGCCCGACATCCTCGAGATGAGTGCCGGTATTCGAGCCGTACGAGAGAGAACATATTTTCGATATGTACGTAGTCCTTTCGTACTGGGTTATGTCAGGAGACCGAGTATGAGGATGGCTGACCTAAAAAAATTTATTGCAGATGGGTTTACTGCGAAAGCCCGACAGGAAGAGCCGGAGCAGTAAGTAACCGTGCTTTCATCTCTATCTTATAATTAGCCGGTGAAAACAGATTGTATAATGATCAAGTTATTTTTTTGTAAGCGTAATGTTGGAGTAGGTTTTGTTGTGGGCCCCGAATTCTTTAGCACGTTTCTGGATCTTGAGGAGGACTTGTGGGACGACGTTTCTGATTTTTCTATTAAAGCCCCAAATTATTTATGTGATTATTATTATAAGAGGCACTAATTTAAACTTTGTACCTGTATCAGGCACTGGACACCTACCTGGGTATTCTTCAAAGCAAACCAAGGTTTGCAGGGGTTCGGCTCCGTGCTGCACTCGAGCACAGGACTTAGATATTAGATGCCCATTTCTTTGTAAGAATCTTGTAAAAGTCTTATGGTTTTAGTTACAATTAGCCGTGTGTGCTGATTATTACTGTTTATTGCAGACTGATTGTGAACAAATCTGGAATGAAGCCCATCAGGGTGAGTCGGATGCAGTCATGTATCGGGGACCCCAGAAGGAGACTTTCACACCTGAGCAACTCGACCGACTAGTCCCCTATGTGAGGGATGAAGCCCAAATGGCGAGGTGTGAGGCCGTGGTGGAAAAAGACAGAAACAGTAAGTTGTAATTCGTATTATTATTAAATTACACGAGCATCATAATGACTACAACACTGTTCTATTTAACAATCATTACATCTCGTGTCTGTTTTGCTTTGTACAGTTGCTGACCATCATGAACCTAGATGCCCATTGGGTAGCATGTGCGATTTGGTTACCGACCAAGAAACTCATGTTATTCGACAGCATGAGATGGTCTTGGAACCAGCACAAGACGATTCACCGTTACAACTTGCCCATTCGACGCATGTTACTTGCCCTTCTTGAGTACACTAGATTCTACGATCACTTGGTAAATGAAGGTACACCTATGGAGCCTTGTGAGGATGAATTCTTGATGATGTCGGGACATGAGTCATTTTCTTACGAACAGCATGAGGACCATACCTGTGGTGTATTCTCGTTGCTCAGCATCGAGAGTGCACTTAGTTGGAAGTGGCCTAGTCCCTTGTGGAAGAAAGAGATCGTGGAAGCGAGGAAGACGATGGTCTTGACTGTTTACAAGTTCTCGACTGATCCAGACACCATCACGACAGCAGATATGGACGATTAGATACCCATCTCTTTTAGACTTTCAGTGTTTGCTTTTTTTTACGAGCACTTATTGTATTGACTATTTTCAGCTTTCTGATAGTACATTGTATTATTACAGGTTTATGTCGATCTTGTTGAATTCCGACTGCTTCAATTTATTTTTTGTTAACATAAACTTAAATTCGATGGGGGTTCATATTTTGTGATTGTGATGATGCTCTCAATGCAAAATGAGTACACGAGATTAAGTATATAGTGTTACATGTAGACTAGGCTAGTACAATTTATTTTAAGTGGCGTACATGTGACACCTTCTTCTGGTATGATCGTCTGATCCACACAACCCACATTGTTTCTTTTTTCTCTGCTTGCCACGATCGTCAGTTGGGATCTCGTCTCCTTTATCATATTCATCTTCAAACTCATTTCTGTGAACATGGGGTACATATTCGGTACATGTAGCTCTGTTGTGGCCAATGCCGCCACAACGACCACATGTTCGAATGTCTCGTTGGTTTCCAAATCTAGAGATCCGGCTCTGTCTCAATCGTCCCACTTGTTTCGATCGATCAGGTGCAAGGTAAAATATGTTTCGCACCTCATCGGTACGACCCAATCTTATGGATCGGGTACAGGACTAACCTCACCGGCCCACATCCCTCTTAAGGATTCTGTGATGTAGTATGAGCCAACGTAGGACGTCACCAATACCTTGGCAAAGATGCAGGCCGGTAAAAACAAATAAGATTTATGTACTGCAAGCTTATTAAGCTCATATAGACATAATATAAACCCAAAATCGAAGCTTACCTGATTGATGCACATGCATGGGCGTACGGGATCAACTCATTTTGAAAAACTAAACACGTACACGTTTAATCATTGAGCTCGACGACATAATTTTTTTTCCCATCCACCACTTTAAACTTGTACCGTCCAAGCTTATCAACATGCATTTGGCGGCCACATCTCACGCCTTTAAGTAATCTATCATGTGCGGCCTTCGTGAGCTCATTTTACCTTTCTGCAGCGCTTGTCCTCCGCTCGAACGCCCACTTTTCTTGGATACGTCGAGCACACTTCAAAAAGAAATATACTGGCAGCTTTCTTGCCCACAGGAGACGAGCATTCCACGTTTCGACAGCATTGGAGGTCATAAAGTTAAATATTCTCACTGGACATTTAACGCGAGACCATCTCAAAGCCTTAGCTCTGCTCAACGTATCCAAAGCACCTTGAATATCCGCTTCCACAAGCAACACCATGTACCTGTATCAGACAATATATTAGATAACGTGACGTACTATAAAAAATTGACGAATTGTACTATAAACCCAATTGAGATTTGCAGGAGAGGGATGACACATTCGCCTACCTCTTGAAAATTCCACCGTCATAACAATAGGCCGCCTTTGGGAAAACACAGACCAGATGTGATCCATGCTTCACAAGATTTTGTTGAAGGTGGAAAAAACATAAATCATGAGTTGCATCTGGATAGACTTTGCTGATGATATTTGTAATGGTTTTATGCTGATCAAATACAATAAGCAGCTCATTTGGGCATCCAAAGACATTTCGAACATGACCCAAAAACCATGTCTAAGATTTATCATTCTCCACATCGCCTATCCCTATTGCCAAAGGGAAAATTTGATCATTTCCGTCTTTTGTCACTGCTACAAACCCAATACCTTTGTACTGGTCTTTCAAGTAACAACCATCAACCACTATAACAGGACGTGAATATCGACGAAATCCATTGATGGATACAGCCAAAGCGAAACACACATATTTGAATTTTCCATTGCTGTGTGTTTCCAAAGCAGTATACGATCCTGGATTGGTTTCTTTCAAGACCTCCAAGTAAGATGGAAGCATAGAAAATGAGATCTTCGGATCACCATACGCAAGCTACATTGCACGACGTTTTACCGTTAATGCAAACCTATAAGTAAGCTATAAACCATGTCGATGGTTCATTTCCTCCATGATGCCTCTAGGATTGAGAGCCGAATTCTCTTTGCGTAGCCTATCAATGAAGTACTCACCAATCAAAACAGATGGAAGTCGACGAGGAGCAGATGTATTGAGATCATAGTTACAGCTGTGAGGCAATTGAACTGTGGAGATCTTCCAAATTTCATATTTCTACTAGGCATGAAGCTTGAAAAGACAATCTTTTTGCTTGCATTTGACAAACCATCTCTGTTTGTCTGACTTTTTCACTCTATATTCAACTCGATTCTCCAAGTGGTAAAATCCAACTGTATTCTGCAGTTCAGTTTTAAAAGAAAAAGTGGAACCTTTTTGCAAACCGCTTGGTGCTGGGTTGTTATTGTCCAAATCTGAAGAACAGGGTTGCTCGAATGGTGGAATCTCGAGGATATTCCATTCAGATCTCAGTATGTATGTTAGAAAATCCTGATAGGTTTTTCGTTGCTCCTGATCCAAAACGGTCTCATCTTCATCATCCATCTCAGAGTCACTGATTATCTCATCCGGTTCTACCGTCTTATGTTCGTCTCCGATATTCGGGCCTACAAGAAGGTAAAATTAAACAATTATTCAATAATTTCATACGTATAATAAATGCATACGTATCAACAATAATTATATTTCAAATTACATATCCAATTGGTGCCGATCCTCGGGCCATTCTTATCCTCGCTCATGATCATACGTGTATGCATCTTTTTCGTGAGGACCTTCGACATTTTCAGGATAGGATGTCGAAGGTACGTTTAAGTCTAGAAAGTTGAATCCACCATAGTTTACCCGACCACTTTTCGATGGCCAAGATAACCATATTTCAGCTGAAGTTGTGCCTTTTGACGGTCCGCCCATCCAGTCCTCATCAAACTTAGATTTACCATAGACCTCCTCGTTCTGATTTGGTATACCCCATTTTGCATAAAATGCCTCATCATTTTGAAGTCCAATGGGAACATTTGAATTCTCCAAGTTGAATGTGGTATGTGCACCCGATGTCGGCACATTTAACACATCATATGTGTCCCAACAAAAATTTTGACGACCCAATTCAAATACTTCATCAACGGTATTTTTTTGCTCCGAATAAGAGGATCCTACATTACGACGCTCGATCGAAAAACCACCAGGCCTGTTATTATCAGTTGTACTTGACACCACAGAATCGGATAAGCCAACATTCATCCTTCGAAGGGAGATGAAAACAACAAGATCGTCTGCAGATATGCGCAATAATCATTCCAAATCGGAGTCATTCTTTATTTTGATATTTCTCACTCTTTCCTTTATCTCGACCAACGAGTGGATCACATATCCCCATGAATTCATGTTTGCACATACAACTCCATGAATTGAGTCTAGTAAATCAAAATATGTGATTCTTTGAAGATAAATCACCTCTCGATAACCGTTAAGTACTCTACGCCTTGCCAATAACCTCCGAACCAAACATTAACAACTCTCAAACTCTTCTTCTTCTTCTTCTTCACAATTCGAGTCTAGGAAAATAAAATTGTTAGTATTTAGTGCAAAATTAGTTTTAAACGCGGACATGCTTCACAGTTCGAGTCTAGGAAAATAAAATTATCAGTATTCAGTGCAAAATTAGTTTTAAACGCGGACATGCAATAGGAGGAAAAAATTGCTTAATTATATATTTTGTAACTCTTAAAAAAATGTTTAACAACATATTCAGTGCAATTGTGGTTGTTTGAGTGTTGTCTATTGCTTAATTAATCTAAACGCCAATTATTCTATTGCTTTATTTTACATTAAATATAAAAAATTATTGTTTTCGGATACATGAGAATTTTTAGCCTTTTTCACTAATTAGAGCTAAACGACAATTTCAACCACAAAAATTAGGGGTACACGACAATTTTACAATAATTGTCGTTTACCCTCTAATTTTTTTTTGAAATTGCTATTTAGCCCTACATATGGCTTTCAAACCTTTTTTCCACTAATTAGGGAAAAACGGCAATTTTTCAAATTGCAATTATTGACATAAGAATATTTTTAACATCAACAAGATGTTCACCTCATCTAAAAGTCTAAAGACCTGTAGAGAATTACTAAAAACAAGTTACCAATTTAAAGTCAAATTAAAGAGTATTATTGTTCAAAAAATTAAAAGTGAGTTAAATTTTTTTTTATTTGTTTCTTGAAATATATAAATATATATATATATATAATAAATAAAACAAAATTGTATATATATACATACAAAATTGCCGTTAACAATTAAACAATTCAAATTGATTAATAAAGTGCATCCATACAATTGCACGTTTTATTTCTCTTTTCCTATAATTTCCATGACATCATTATAATATATAACTTTAAATATGTGTCAGCTAAACGATATTTTTTTTTAAAAAAAAAGAGGGGTACACGACAATTATTGTAAAATTGTCGTGTACCCCCTACTTTTTTTTCAAAATTGTCGTGTACCCCCTACTTTTTTTCAAAATTGTCGTTTGGCATCCAAAACTTTTTTCAAAATTACCATTTGACCTCAAATTTAATTACAAACCTACTTTGCCCCCAAATAGTGTTAAACGGCAATTTTTAAAAAAAATGAGGGGTACACGGCAATTATTATAAAATTGTCGTGTACCCCTTAATTTTTTTTAAAATTACCGTTTGGCCCTCAAATCTTTTTTCGAAATTGCCGTTTGACCCTCAACTTTAATTACAAACCTACTTTGCTACAAAATAGTACGAAACGGTAATTTTTAGAAAAAAATGGGGGGTACACGACAATTATTGTAAAATTGTCATGTACCCCACAATTTTTTTCAAAATTACCGTTTGGCCCTCAATTTTTTTTTCAAAATTACTATTTGGTCCTCAAATTTAATTACAAACCTACTTTGCTCCCAAATAGTACGAAACGGTAATTTTTTGAAAAAAATGGGGGGTACACGGCAATTATTGAAAATTGTCATGTACCCCCACAATTTTTTTTTAAAATTGCCGTTTATCCTTGAATTTCATTTTTCAACATATTTTTCCACATTCTAGGGCTAAAGAGCAATTTCAGCATAATTGTCTTAGAAATTGATTAAGTAAACGATATTTTCTACCAACAACTGTAAACATATAATTTACTAAATAATTGTGAGGGAAAAAATATTATCTCAAATCTGTGTTTGTTCACGGCAATTTCTTTTTACATACCCTAGAGAATTTCACTTGTATGTGAAGATGAGATGAAAAATGAAAGAATTCAAATTATCTTGCATTGCATTAAAAAGACCAAAAAACATATAATATTCACAAGTCAATCAATCAATTATGCACGAATACAAATCATTTACTATTTACATCATCAGAAATCAAAAAAAAATAATAAAAAATAACTGAATTTATCCTTTTATAATAGAAAAGATAAAAATTATCTAAATTGTAGTAGAAAACATATATGCTATACAAATTATGGTAATATGGGCCGGATCCAACTTTTATCGGCAAGTGGCAATCTTAACATTGGTCTTCACTTTATTTATCCCCTTATAAGCTGTGTCAGTTCTGATTGATATATGATATATACTACATATAATTCAAAATTTTAAACTCACATTGTTTTTAATAATATAAATTGCATAATTTCTCGGGGTGGTTGTAAATTGCCACCTAAAAGTTGCTGCATTTTTTTATTCATAGTTAAATAAATAAATGTCAGGATACATACCCATTGCGTACCCCACGTGGAATGTTGATTTGACGCCCATTTTGTCAATGAAAAACTCACATGTTGCTAAAAACACTACCCACTTTCGTAGTTGGTGTTGGATTTCTAACTTATCCAATTTCACTTTCCATTATTAAAAAAGACATTATAAAAAACTGGTATATTAATTTGCTTGCTTATTTATTTCATAATGTTGACTTTACTATAAGGTTTAGAAAGAAGCAGGTAATTCTGATATTTACATACAATAAATTGATAAATTTAAAGTAATATATTTAGTATTAATTTCAATGTTTTATGTGTAAGACACTTTTCATTATCAATTTTTCAATTTTAGTCCTTTATATTTTTATTTTAATCCTTTATATTTTACAATCAAATATTAGTTTTTCAATTTTAGTCTCTTATATTTTAATTTTTTTAAATTCAAATTTTTTTTTTAGAATTTTTAAAAATTGCTGACATGATTGTCGGAATTTGACTGTTGCGTTAGATTTTTTAGTGGCCACCTCAAAATTTTCGATGATCACGTTTGCCATTTTGAAAATCCAATCAAAATGTGTTGAAATTGAAAAAAAAAAGTTAAAATGTAAAAGATCAATTAAAAAACGAATACTTAATTGTGAAAAAATAGAAAATGTCTTACATATATAATTAAAATTGAAATCATACCATAAATCTATCTATGACATATAGGTTTGCAATTCAGTAAGTAGATATTGTAAATAATTAATTTTGTAACTTCTTTTGGGAAAAATGAGTTTAAATCTTTTATTACATTTGGTATTACATCTTGTATTACATAATATTTAATATACATCACATATTAATTAATGATATTATTGAATATACGTGATGTGTGATAATTGTTTAAAATACAAGGTCTCACTCCCGAAAGAAGAGGCCAGAAAATCGTTTATACTCCAATGTCAAAAAATCAGATCAAATTTATTTCCAATGATAGATATATAGCACATCACACATCATTGTCATGTCTCCAAATTGCCATCGCAGAATAATACTGAATAGTACTAAATTGATTAACAGTGTATATGATGCTTGTGTGAATTGTGATTAATCACATATATGATATATCTATAAATCTATTAGACAATTACGTTGTCGTACATTGCTATATATTATTACATATTTATTTGAACATTTCTGTATGTCATGTGACATTTGTGTTTTACACTGAGTTGTTCATAATTATGTTGAATTCAGATAAGCCAAGCCTCTGAGAATTTGAATTTGACTTGTTTGCTACTGCATTGAATTCGGACTTAATCTATCGAATATGCTGATATTTACAACTAGCTCTCGAGTCTAAACAAATTTAATAAATATAAATATAGATCAAATTAATCATCATTTATAATATTTAAAAAAATACAACGCATTTACTAAAATTATTTAACACGTAACTATTAAGTAAAACTATAAAAATTATAAATCAAATGTCAAACTTTACTAATTTTATTTCTTGTGAGTTAGGTTATAGGCCGGTAAGGCCATCTCCAACAGCTTGCACTAGAGTAGTGCAGAATCAGCATTTTTTTTCCAACAGCTCGCATTATTTTTAGCATTACTTTATTTTTAATATCATTTCCTAAATTTATTAATACTAAAAATGTAATTAAAATACAGGATACATGAAATAAAAATACAATAAAAATACATATTACATGAAATAAAAATACAATAAAAAATACATATAACATGATTAATAAAAATGCAATTAAATAAATAAACATGCTTAGTCGCCTGAATTAGAATACTTTACCCGCAAATGCTCAATTAGTGCATTTTGTAGTGTGAAATAACCTTCTGAAGATCGAATTTGCCTAAATCGAACCATAAAATTTTGAAAAAGTACATTTTCATTTTCAGCTAATTCGACATCTGGAGGTTGTACTTCTCTTACATCTTGAATTGGAGCATCTAATTCCCGTTCATCCTCAACTATCATGTTATGCATTATTATGCACGTAGTCATAATATCTTTCAAATGATGTTTATTCCATAGACGTGCTGGATTTGCCACAATTGCAAATCGACTTTGTAAGACTTCAAATGCACTTTCTATATCCTTCCTACACGCTTCTTGTTTCATTGCAAAATATTTCTTTTTTGAATCACTTGATGCATGAATCGATTGCACAAGAGTTGACCATTTGGGGTATATACCGTCAGCCAAATAATACCCTATGTTAAACTCTGTTCCTTGAATGAAATAATCCAAATGGTGCAAATTGGGAAACAATTGTAAGTTTTAAGAGTAATTGTTTTTGTTATTTTAAATATTGATTTTAGCAATATTATTTAAAATATGTAGAAGAATCGTGCTGAAGAACTGTTGAAAGGAGAGCGAGGATATGAGGGTGGATTCAACTTTGATCATGTGTGGTCTATTATACAACTGACTTTGCAAGCTGAAATGTTGGCTTCATCAAGTGATCCACTTCTTTCTCCTAAACCTTCTTTGTCTTCATTTTCTATCAATTTAGACAGTGAAAACAACAATAGCGGTAATGGTAGCAGTGGTACTACATCAAGAAGACCCATGGGTGTGAAAAAATCTAAAATGAAAAAGAAATAAAATGACGCTGACCATAGTAAGTTTCAAGTTATATATGACCAAAATGAACACTAGAGTCAAATATTAAAGAATAGTCATGAGTTGAGAGCTCGTGAACTTCAGCTGCAACAGGATATTCTACGAGTAAAGGAAAACAAGACATTAAGTATCAATTTGTCCAGCATCGAGAATCTTCCACAATGTGAGTTTTTACGATTAGAACAACAAAGAATTATGCAGAAGATGGTTGACGAGGATAAATCAACACCACCAAATTTTAATATGTTTGGAGAATATTTTAAAGATATCGGAGGGTCAGGGTCCGGAGGTGGTCTTTCAAATTATTAGGATTTATATTTTGTTTTATTATTTTATGTATTTCTATATTTTTCATTAATGTAATTTTATGTTTTATGTATTTCTATATTTTTCATTAATATAATTTTCTGTTTTATGTATTTCTATGTTTTTCATTAATGTAATTTTATATTTTATGTAACTTGATGTATTTTTCATTATTCTCCAATATTACTCTATATTTATTATATTTTTCACTATTCAATTAATTTAAATTTTCATTGAATAAATTTAACTTAATTAAGTTTTAATTAATTAAATTAATTAACACATTAATCAAATTTAAATTGAATTTAATTAATTAAATGAATTAATAAAATTTTTTATACAATAAATTTAATTAAAACCCAACTCCAACTCCAAGCCCAATGCTTGTTTGGACAAAAAGAAGGGAAAAAAATTTGCAGGCCGAAGCATTAACACAAGCCCTAGCCCACATTCATATAAAATCTGAAAAAAAAAAATAATAATAATAAATAGCGCTGGATTAGAGCTGCAATGCAAGTAACGCACAACGGAGGAAGAAGAGCTTCTACGCCAGCTTAACTCAAGGAATAGCGTACGATTGGAGATTCAAACTCTGCACTAGAATAGCACCTAGCATAGGGTTGGAGAAGCTCTAACAGATCTACTCACAAGCTAATGAGTTTGTCAAACTTGAATTTGATTCATTTATCAAAGTGATTGTTAAACATGCTTGAACTAACTGCTATTGAATAGAGTTTTGAGCTGACAATACAATGTGTTTTTTCATTCATAAATATAAGAAAAAAAAATGTTTTTAGTCACTTTCTAAAGGTATTATTATATTGATTTAGTGAATCTGAATTTGAGATTTAAGTGGATTTTAATAATTTATTCTTGTTTTTTAAAAATTTATAGGATAAAATTATAGTTAAGATGTTACAATCACATTGAGAATTATAGAAGAAATAAATGTTGTTGTTGTAGAAGAATAGGGTAGAGTTATAAAATTTTAAAGTCCTATAACAAAGATGGATTGAAATTTGACTCATCCCAAATTCGGATGAGCTAGTCCCAATAAACAAAACCTTATTATCTTATATTAATTGGTAAAAGAATATAGAGAAAATGGTCTAATAATCCACTAATGTTTCCTACTAGGTACATATAGTTCACTTATATTTCTTTAGGTATAAATAACACCATTAATATTTATATTTGGATACATATAATCCATCAATGATTTTTTTTTTAGTATAATAACACCACTAATATTATAAAATTTTTCATATAAACATTTTAAAATTTTCTCATTTTTTCATTTCATATTTTTTATTGTTTAGTACAAATTTTATTTTATATAAAAATAAAAATATGAAGATTGAAGTTTTACTTAAATTTCCATTATATAAACTAATGCATTATTATTATTATTTAAATTTATTATATAATAAACTAATGAATTAATGTTTTCATAAAATTATTTATTTGTTAGAAAAAATAGAAAAGTATAAGGTTAAAAAAATGCATGTACAAGGGTCAAAGGATAAACAGTATATGCGTCATTGTTTATGTATATATATTAGAGGGAAAATAGTCAAATAACCCACTCATATTTATCTTTAAGTATATATATTTATTTAATATATTATTATTAATATTATCATTATTTTCAGTTTTTTGTAAAATTAAACTTTTTTTTGTAGTAAAGACTAGAACTATTAAGCACCTAGATTAATTTAATTGATAATAAGTTCATATGATATTTTGGATACTATTTTTAAATTTAAGTAAAGCTTTAATCTTCATATTTTTATTTTTATATGAAATATTATTTTATACTAAACAATAAAAATACATGAGATCAAAAAAAATTAAGTGTTTATGTGAAACATTTTATAATATTAGTGGTGTTATTGTACTAAAAAAATCTTTAATGAATTATATATAACAAAAAAATAAACATTAATGATGATATTATATCTAAAAATACATAAACGAGTTTTATACACCTTATAAGAAATAAGAAATATTAGTCGGTTATTTAACCTTTTTCCGATTTTCTCTACGTGAATTAACAAATATTTTATCTGGATATAACTATTATAATTATTTATTTATTTTGAAATATCATATTTTTCTTCACACTCCTTCCTCTTCTTTCTTCCTTATTCTTCCGGCGACGCTTCTCCCCAAGCCCCCACCATGATCGCCGCCATCAATAAGACCGTTGCCGTTCTCAAAGGCGCGTATATTGCCACTCCCACACTGGAAGACAATGGTCAAGCCCTTTTATCTCTTTCAGATTATCCTTTTTATTATGAATCAACGAATTTAATCATTTTTCTGGAACATATTGTTCTCACTGCTGTGGAATGTGGATGTTCGAGTGTCTGGGTTTACACATAGGAAACGTGGATGTCTTTCTTCTCAGTCTGATATTTTTGATGTTTATAATTTTGATTGTTTGTAGCTGATTTCTACAAAAGCATCTGCAGATATGAATTTTTATGATTGCACTCTGTGTTCTTTTGGATTTTTTGCATGAGCGTGATCTCATTATAAATAGATTCATATCAACAGGTTGAAACTTATGACTTTACTGTGTTTCTGAAATACACCCAAATTGTCTTCTGTTAAATTGCTTTAGAGTATTATGTATTTGCGCTCATTCTAGCTTGTATGAGCACGTTTAATTATGGATGGACACATGGAGCTCTGTATGATGAAGTTCGTCATTCGGCTAATCTGGGGAAGATAGCTGCTAATTGATAGATTGAGCAATGTATATAGCTATTAATATGCTCAAGCTAAGATCAAGATGTAGAGCAAAACACAAAGTGTATTATTCAATAATATAAAAAAAACAGTTATTCAATACAATGTTTTTGAGCTCTTATATTACTCACTCAATAGGCTAACAAGATCCCTTAAGCATGGTAGTTGTAACTGATTACAAGACTCAACAACTAAGTAAGCCTAATCAGAATATTAACTAAACTAAGATGATGAGCTGGTTGATGATTGATGGCTTGATGAGCTGGAGCTGTGCTTTGATGATCTATTCCTTGTATCTTGAATGAACTGATGCTCATTCCTTCACTAATGCTAATGGTATTTTGTAAACACAATTTTCTATAGCTTACATACTTAATTATTCCAAAATTTATAGTTTTTTCGTCTTTTCTTTATCTCTTTTGCTACCATATGTTTCTTACACAATGCAGGTGGTCAATAATTAAGTCTCTCTACAAGAATTGCTGGGGGGATGTTTGGCATATGGTATGCAATTTATATTTTGTCAATCTACATTTCTCATCCTATACAGGTGCAAGCTTTATACTTCAATATCTTTAGTATACTTTTTGGAAGTTGTTAGCCATTAAAGTACTTGGAACTTCATATCTTCATCTTTTTTTATGAATAACTATGTTTAGATTGGTCCTCATTGTTAGGGCTTTGTAGATGCTACAGGCGGTGCATCTACAAGACCATTTTTGGGAAGCCTTAATTTCCTTACTGTTGCCTAACTGTTGTTTGTCTTAATTTATAAATCAATCTAATAGGTTGTTGCCTGGTATTCTTGACTTGGTTATAAGAAACCTACATAGTTGATGATTAAGGACTTACTCAGTTTACATCATGTACACAACTAAATTTGATGCTTAATTCTCTTATAGAGGGGAATTGCTGATTACATACTTCCAGTGAATAAGGTTCATTATATTTATTGACTATATTTGTGTGTCTATTGACTTTTAATAATTCCTCCTTTTTCATTGAAGTTTCTTTAAAAGGCTGAAAAGTAAAATAATAATAGTGAATGGCTGAAGACTGAAATAATAGTGAATGGCTGATGACTGACTCATATTGTCACCTTTGGTAACTTTATTTGGTTCGTGTGACATAATTATGTTAAAACGGCCTGTGTGTGTGCTTATATTCAAAGTTATTTTGTCAGGTTTATCCTATAATCATATACACTCGTCAGAAAATGTTGATATTCTCTTTTCCTGTGGATTCTACATGGTGTTTATTTGTATTGTAGTTTATAGATCCAATGGATGCTGATGTTCCATTTTCTTGTAACATTTTCTCTCTAAAATCAATGTGGTTGGGCAAACTTGCTAGTGGCAATTTTGAAGGAGTTTCAGTGTCTATTCTAATCTCTAACTTTAGCTTTTTCCCTAAGAACTTAGAAGTCTTAAATGTTAACGTTAAGGGTGAAAGGTCGCAACATAAAAGGAAGAAACTTATAGGTTGGCATTTGGATCAAAATTAACAATTCTTTAAATTTACAATAAAGTGAAATTAAATTAATGGAAGATAAGATGATACCAGTGGTTACAAGGAACTATTCCACTATGATGGAAAAACAAATGAGAGTTATTACAGAATTGAAGAATGTGTTCTCTAAGGTATAATCTCTCAACTCAAACTTATCTCTCAAATATTTCCCCGACTCTCAATTTCCACAATCTCAAAATTTTCTCTTGAAATGTAGCTCTCTAGAATTTAGTTAGTTGAGGAAATTGATGGAATAGTGCATGAGACTTTCATCTCACATGGCTCCTAAGTGATAAAAGAAAGAAGAACTCATCTTCTAAACTCATGTTTAAAGTAGTCTTAAGAATTTGTTGCCACGTAGAAGGTGCATCACTTGGTTTTCTGTTCAATTTATGCACACAATATAGGGGTTTAACATGTCTAAGAAACTTGTACACTTTTCACCAGAAGCATGTACATCATTCTACTCTGCCACTATATTCTTTTATGCTCGTTCCATGTGTATGAAGCAATCTATGGCGGCACTCATTTCCTAAACAAATTGGAAGAGGACATCATTACATTTACAAACAAATGTAACAAGCAATGCTCCTATATCAATAGATTTAATAAGGCGATGATAAAATCATAATAAACCAACTAAGAAAATAATATCATAACACAGCTATTCACATGGTTTGGCTAGTAACATGATTATGTCAATAGGTGAAGGGAGTGATTCCACTATAATGGAAAGAATAATCGTCAAGATCTAACAAATAAAAACATGTTCTCTAATTAAACTCTGCACCTGATGAATAATCTCACTACGCATAAAATCATCTCTCAAGTGTTCCCTACTCTAACCTGACAAAGTTTTATCTCTTGCAATTTTCCTCTTTGTAATTTAGTTTTCTTCACAAATTTTGCTAGCTCAAAATTGATGAGATTTTGATGCCAATAAAAGGCTATGCAGATGCAAACTGATTTTTATGATGAATGATAAAAGGATGTCGATGATAATGCTAGTTGGCAATCCAATGTCTGGCAAATGAAGTTCTGTGTTAGGTCATTTCCGAGAAGACCACAAAGGTGGTATAGGCTGGAACTTCTGAAAGACCCAAACAAGTAGTTGCTGAAGAAATAGTGCATGTATTCTCTGTGAAAGAGTGAAGGTACATCTCTCAATTCTCAGTTTAAATATATCATTATGTTATCTGCAAAATTTATGATGAAGATAAGGCTTTGATCCTTACTTTCTTCATAGACTCTTTAGAAAAATAATGTTTTATGGAAAAGATACTATTTCTCTGAAGGATGTTTTGCTCTGGAAACAAAAGAAAGAGTGTTAACTTAGCTTCCAGAAGTCAAGTTGAAGTATTGCTTAGTTGGACTTGATTGGTGTTGCCGAAACTTGAGTATTTTGGTGGAGTGAAGTGAAACCTTTTCGGATTGAATTAGATTTGAGGCAAGGTGGAAATTTGTCAAAGGTGCATTAAATTTTGTGAAAAAAAATTCATGGCATTTTAAACGGACACATAATGACATGATCTTTCAATTTGCATAAGAATGAATGCTGCCAAAGATTGCTTGTTACACATGGAAAATGCATGTAAAAAATCTAGTGGTAAAGTAGCATGGTGTATACATGCTTGTGATAAAATATATATTTTGAACGTGATTTAGCTACAAAACCCTACATTGCGTGCATGAATTGACCTTCTATGTGGCCAAAAGTTTTGTATGCACTTTTCCACGCACATTAAGCAATCTGAAGACTTTATCCCTTAAACAATTCAAAATGGACATCTTTTCATGTTCATTTGAATTTGGGTTAATTTAAAAAACTGAACATAAAGCATGACATTTTTCAATTTGCAACCTAAACTTTTTGCTTCTTCCGATTGCACCCCTGAGTTCAAGATTTTTTCCAATTGCCATCCAGTGCCATTTTCAGGCCATTTTTCCTTCAAAAGTAAAATTTTCGTTCGATTTTTTTCAAATTGAGCTTGAATTCAGAAAATTGAATTGGAGTTATAAAATACAGGACATCAAACTCGATTTTGACCCAAAAAGTGATATGGAAAAAGAAAAAGTTTAGGTTGCAAATTGAAAAAAGATCATACTTTAGGTTGATTTTTGATATTAACCCTTTGAATTTCCATGCAAAATTTCATTCACAAAATTCATGGCACCTTTAACTGGTATAGATTCTTGTGGGTGCCTTGAGAGTCCATATTGGAAGTAAAACAGAAAATAGGTGGAAGAGTTAGATAAAGATGTAAAAGTATGTGTTGCTTACTGAGCTAAAAGAAGCTTGCACAATGTGATGTAACTTGAATTGTAAATGATTTTAAAATTGTATATGCATGATGTTTGCTCATCACTATAGATAACATAGTCGATGCAAATATCCATTTCCTCTTTACTAACTCAAGTTTTTACTTTCATTTCTTTTGGGCAGTATGAATTTTAATAGATAGGCCTTTCAAAAAATTGAGGGCAAATTACAATAATTACCCATGAAGTTTGTCTTTATTTTACAGATACCTTCTCTCCTTTAGTAGGTTGCAAAATAAAGACAGGTATCAAGGGTTATTTTGCTTTTACAAAGTAATAATTTCTGTAACTATGCCAAATCTAGGGGTCATTGTGCAATTAGCCTGAAAAATTATAATGAACTTAAAAGCTGGAAAATACCTCCAAATATCAATGAAAATGTATCAAAACACCCCAACAATTGGTGGTTTTTTATGAAGGTATTAATGCTCGTTCTAAATTCTCTTTTTTTAACGGAAAATTGATGTTTCTGTACTAATTGACTAATGCTGAAGGTTTTGTGAGAGCTGGCCCAATTCTTCTTGCACTATTGCTAAAAAAAGAAAACGAAAACAAAGAAAAAAGAGAAAGACGTCAAAATGCAGGTGCTTAATGCCATCAGCTGATGTCCTGCACGTTGTTAGACAATATCAACTATTAACAGTTTGACTAGATTTTTGAAGCACGTTAAATCAGCCATTAGTTGAGAAAAAAGTTGGAAGGGAAAAAAGTCAAGGTTTTAACATTGTTGTCAACAAAGGAATCCTATCTTATATGTGCAGACAAAATGAAAATCAAGGTTGTATTTAATGTTGCCAACCATTTATATAGTAGCAGGTGGTGTTGGTTTAACTCCAGTATAGTGGTTCCTTCTTTGGTAATGAACCAAGAATATGTACTGTAACTTTCCAGTTTCCATGATCCATATAGAGATCTATAGTGGTACTGGTTTGTCCTTATATCAGATAATTGCTCTGACTTTCTCTATGCAATTAGTTGCTGAATTATGGGAGTCTGGGACTTCAGTTTCACCATGGAACTTCTAAATATTCTCCAGATTCTTAAAAAAATTAAAAGTTTGAGCTCCATGATGACTCTTTGAACTGCTTTTGCTTCATTATAAATTGTAGTTAAATTCTAAAGTACATTTCTTTAATTTTTTTGGCTGAGAGCATTATTGCACTCATCTAACTTTTAAACTAATTTTCTCAGAGTATTTGTATAAGTCTACTATGTCCCTCACGCTGTTTATCCACCTACTGATGGTGAAAAAAGAAAACACACTTGTAGCTTGGAGTATTTCCAAATTGAAGGCTGCTTTTTAGTTCCCTAGGTTGTTACTTTTTGCTTAGTATAGAAATTTCCAACAAACATAATTTAGTTCATGTGTGTGGTAGCAAACATTGCTACTATTTTTGGCAGCATGGACTTGAACCCTGCATTTTCTGAATTCCTTAATGATAGTACAAGTTGAAAGTGAAGTATTTCTAATACCTGTTTTTTCAGGTAGTGTATTGATAAAGAATGCACGATGATAGTGCGGAAACCTAAGATATCCTCTTCCTAGCATTGTGCTTAGGGGTCCTGTAGCTTCACGTGCCGAAGCAACTATCGGCTCTGGAAGCCATGAGACTTCCTTAGCATTAATCCAGGTAGTGTTGGCTGAATTTCTGGGTGTACATGTTACTTATGGATAGTTATAAAGTACATTTCATTTTTAAGACTATTAGCAATTACTTTTGCCGTCCAAAGTATTTGGATAATTTGTTTGCCAACTAAACTTTTTTTTTTTTTTTTTCTTTTGAAAATTTTGCACTTCGTCATCTCGAGCTACACATGGCCAACCATCAGCAGTCATGTGTGGCATTCTAGTCACATGTTGATTGGTAATGTCACCAATTACCAATCTGTGCATTTTTTTTTTTAAGAACATATATATTTTCAATTTAAAAGCATTTATTTTAGGAGGAATTCAGATACCTGGTTGAGTGGACAGGAGGATATAGACCTATATGTATAACTACATGTAGTATTAGAGGCTAGAGCCATCTTAAACCATATTTTAAAGAAGAAAAAAATAAGAGGATGTAATGAAACTAGGAGCTACATAATGAATCGTGACAAAAATAAGTGAATTTATTGCACCTAATGTCTATGTTATGTCAACAGTTGCTTTCTAATCTTGAGTATTAGGTAGGATTACTTATGAGAGTGGCAAAACGTAATCTATTATTAGCAACTTGCATTAAAGTTCTATGATAGCAGTGGTCTGGCTTATCCATACATTTCATTTTCAAGACTTCAATTTCAACTAATTTAATCCTCCATTTATTCATTGTAAATTAAATCAATTCCCCCATATTCCCATAAAATAACAGTTAGTTACCAAATACAAATATACCACACATTGAATAAACAGGTGATGCTATCTTCAGACATAAGAAGTTACTACTACCAAGTATTTTGCACAGTATATATCTATACATACACATATGATTAGATATATGCAATACTTAGGACAATAATAAGTGGCCACCCCATGAGATCCTCTGTTGTAATGTTGTTACATCTCCTAGTTTTCTGTTGCCTCTAGATGCCATGTGTATTGAATGAAATTATGAACACAAATGTTGCATCTATCTAAACTTTGCAATTGAGGGTGGGGGTAGTTTTAAAGCTTGATTTAGAATTGATTCGTAGAGAGGCAAAATGTGAGAGGTTGAGCTGTGTTTGCAAGTAGTAGAGTTGGCATAAAGTCAGCATCAGAGAAAGTAGGAGCTCAATAGGCAACTTATCTCTGCCTATTTTTGGCTTTCCTTTGTTTGCATTCTCACAATTAGTTCTCTATACACACCACTAAACCCACTTTTATAAGTATGACTGAGAATGCAATATAGTCACTAATCTCTTACAATAATTTAGTGAAGTAGAATCTTTATCTAATTCAGTTTATTAATCTCTTTATTTAGATGCTTTAGCTGATGATTCTCTTGTTTCTTGTTTGATAGTGAACTTTACTGTCGATCACTCCATTGGCCGACCTTGATGATGCCTTTTAATTTTATGAAAATGGTAGAGTAGGAATTTTATTTACATTTTCTTTTTTTTTCTTTAAAAGGGATATGCAAATCTTTTTTGATATTCCTTTAAAAGGGTGGTTGTTTATATTATATGTCATGTGTATTGAATATATGAGATGAGACATTTTGTAACAGATGATCTTGTGTTGTTTTAGAGAGAAAGTGGTTTAAACACAATTAAGTGTACTTTGATAATGTCTTTTAAGTATCTTACTGAAAACATAAAGCAAAAAGAGGCAATTTGAATGTGACTCATCTAAAGCACAGTTCAAATTAGGTTGAATTGCAGAGTATGAACACGAGTGCCTTGCACAACACCTCTTAGTAACATTATCAAAATCTAATGACTCTCTTTGAGTAAGAATTAAGAATTAAAAAGTGTAAGAGTAAAAGTCTTCTTTTGATTCTCTAAACGCTAAATTTAGTATTCATCGTTTATACATAACTCTATGTATGTGTGTGTGTATATCAAAATCTGAAATCCCAAAAAAACAAAAAAACAAAAAAAAGAGGACTATGATTGAGATGTGGTACTTGTTCAAATATCATTGGACAAGGGTTACGACATATGTAACATATGTGTGATGTGACAAAAAAAAAAAAAAAACACTTAATATATTATTTGGAGAAAATATTTGAAATTTAGTGTAGCAAATTTATTGATAATTTTGAATAATATGGATTCAAAATTTATCAGTTTTATTTTGAATTATTATTTAAGCAATTGAATTTGAGTGGCTTTCGAATGTATTCTAATTTATATAGAATTGAAATACTATCATTTCAAATATTCAATCCAAATACAACCTTTCTTTGTAATGTGTTTTAATTTTGTATGTTAACTTACCATATTTCTGTTATGTTATCAAGCTAAAATTAGATACGAAATTAAAATAAAGTTGAAGAGAATCACGCGTGATTACCACATATATATATATATATATATATAGATACATATAATATATATATATATATATATATTATGTGCGTATATGTTATGTTTGCACATTGATATGAAAATGGAAATATAAATAATTAGATACTATATCCGCAAAATACATTAGATTTAGATCAAAACAGTTTTAATTATGCTTATAATACTTATACTGATATGAAAAATAAATTAACAAATTTCTTCACGATTTCACAAGAATTTTAATCTTAAATATTATTCATGATATATTACAATTAGTTGTCCTTCTACTGCTCTTTCTTTCCTTTTGTCTTCGCAATATTTGTCAGACCTAGCGACTAATACATTATATAACTATTTCAAAATTCCAATTTAATTATTTTCAAACTTTCGACATTCTGTCTCAATTCACATTGATGTGACATCATGATACACTTATTCCTAAAATGGATTTATTTATAAACATTATTTTGAAAATTATAAATAGATAATGCTTATCTATATTTATCTCAATTTTAGTGGAAATCTAACAATAATTAATTAAGTCTACGGCCATGTAATAAAAATACATAATAATCTCTTTCGAAAGCATTTGACTTATAATATTTATATATATTTTTTATAATCACCAAAAATGGCCAATACACTCAACAGCAATTTGCATAATTTATTGATTCTTCGTGTAATACACATAATACATGTTGAGTGTTGACATTACATGGTCATTCTTTAACTTTTCGATGAGGGCAAACTTATCTTTTATTTTTAATTAGGATATACATACTTGAAAGAAACACCAATATTGGCCTTTTATTATTTGTATGATGATGAAAGAACATTTCGGGACCATATTAATTCTTCCATTTTTTTTTTTACTTTCTTTCCTTTTCATTTTCCATTTTTCTACTTTAAATATTAATATTATCCTTTTTATTACATAGCTTTCCAATAAATATGCGTGTTCCATACTAGTGAAATAAAGCTCGCACGACGTTAAGTGAAAAAATAAAATTAAGCCTTTTGGATTAGTGGAATAATTTTTTTGTTTTAATCCTCTCTGAGAAAAAAATTGTCAAATTGGTAAAACTTAAGAAACTAATCCAAAGTGACGTTTATTTATTTCTTGATCCTTGTTTTTGTTTTGTTTTTTTTGAGCAACACTAATTTATCAAATTGAAATAAATAATAACAAAAGTAAAATCGACATTTATTCTTTGCTCTTGTAGGTAACGAAGTAAAGTAGCTGGTAACAAAGCAATTAAATGTTGTTGATGTCACAAGAGTTAACTGCTAACTGTTGGGTGTCCAAAAAAAGTAGTAGTTGTTGTGGAAGCGTAGATTGCAAGGCCAACATGTCATTAAATAGTTCAATATTTATGTCAATAAAATGTGTGCCACATCATAAGTGATAGCATACATAATTTACAAATATAAGTAGAAATAATCAAGTTTATTCTTTTTAAGACAAAAATATCTTTCAAATCGACTTAAAAAATATAATAAAACGTCATTTTAGTCATTTTCTGAAGGTATCTTGGTCATTTTATGAAAACGTGGATGAAACCATCAATTTTCTTATGTTGGTGGGTAAATAATATATTTTCCTATATGAAAGTGTTATTAATAAATATTTCCTCATATTATATTATAGAAGATGATTCAAATTTAAAATTAAAGAATTAATAGTCACAAGTCACAAAATTGTCCATATGATAGTTACTCTTATGGTGCACACACTCTTCATCATCTTTTCCACTCCATCACTCTAAGCTCCCACTTGAGTGTGGCCTTAACTGTCCCTACACTAACTCATTTTAATTTCCTACAACCTTTAAATATTTATATATGTGTATGTGGTCTTTAGTTAATTTTAATGAGCACACCCTTTTATAGTTAGATAATAAACTATAATTGGTTTAAAGATGGTCTTTATTTTTAAACAACTATATATATATATATATATATATATATATATATATTAACCCTTTTGTAAATGAAAAATAATTGTGAGAATGATTCAAATTCGAACTTTCGAAAACTAAGTACCAGTCTGAAGTTCACCATTCGCATTGATTGACTAACTTAAAAGTTGAAACAATATATTAGTAAGTTGAAAACTTCTGGAATCCATGAATATACATGGTTCATGTGTTATGTGGTGATATAATCTGCATATAACATGGATATAGACATCTAATATTAATGTGTAAAAAAATAAATTATACACTCCTATACAATTATACATGCATGTATCATGTATGTATGTAATGGATAGATAGTGGAGAGACCCAATTTATATGATGAAAAGAAATTGTGGGTTTGCTTGAAAGCCAACCGAATCTTTTATGTTTAGCTCATCTCTCTCTCTCTCTCTCTCTCACTATATATATATATATATATATATATATATACCTTTCTTTAAGTTTAAGAAGAAGACATGGAGTGAGTGAGGTGGAGCATGCCTATAACGTGCAAACCCCCTTCCTTTAACGCTTCTGTTTATTCCTCACTTGACCTCCCAATTTTTATATTTCATCTTAATTATTATTTTTTTTCTATTCTAATTACACCTCCACCATTAACTTTCATTTCCTCAAAAAAAAAAAAAAATAAATAAATAAATAAAATTAGAGAGAGAGAGAGAGAGAGAGAGAGAGGGATCATATTGCAAACCATGAATTTTCCAATTAATACACCGTTTATCTTTATTTTCTTTTATAATACATTATGAGTGAACTAAAGTCTCTTGTTCCTAATTGGCTTTTAGCCTTTAGTCATCAATGAGCTTGTTAAAAGCACACTACATACCATAAAGAGTATTGGTACTTTATAACCGAAGTATTATTAAATATTTCGTTAAAAGTATACAAAAAATAATTGAAAATATATATCATTTAATAAGTGAGTAACTATACAGCTTATATTATTATTAGGTGGAAGTAATCAAAAAACCCTCCAACACTTCAAATATTTCTAAAAATAGTAAAAGGATAGAATCGTCAAATTTGTATTTTACTTTCCATTTTACGATTGACTTATCACTATATGTATTTTAGTATTTCTAGTTATTAATTCAGTAATATTATATTTGAATTGAAGGATTTGAAGATGTATTTAAGTATTGTTTGGATTCATATGAATATGGTATTCATTATTTCCATTCTAAACTAGTTTTTAGATCACATTAATTCTAATATAAGTGGATTTAAAATCGACCAATCATTTTAAATTCTTACATTTCAATTAATTAAATCCAAACATAACCTTATTGTAAACAAAATTTTAAAAAATACATGTTTCAACTATTGAACAACTAAAATAAAAGATAGAGTAAATGGTTTTAGTTGGAAACAGAAGCAAGAAAGATTGGTTGGCTAAAGCCACTTCGTCCTAAACTTTCACGAGAACGTCACTCTTTCACTCTTTTATTTCTACATATACAAAATACTTATACTACAACATGTATCTATATATCTTATACATATATATCGTTTTGTTTGTATATATATATATAAGTGAAAGAGTAATATACATATATATATATATGTGTGTGTGTATTTTATAAGAATCACTATCTCATTCACAGTTTCTCTCATCGCTCATTGCTCACTTTCTCACACTTCCACTCACTACCACTCTCTTCTCTCTCTCCAATTCTGTTGCAGTGAACACTCAAGCTTCTGAATTCGATGATGAAATTGGAAATCATGGAAGACTTTTCGGGGTCCGACGATCAGATGATCGTTAAAGGGAAGCGCACCAAGCGGCTGAGGCCGCCATCCTCCACCTCGTCCAACGGCGGCGGCGGCGAGTTCTACAATTCATTGCAGGTTTCATCTCCCACCACCTCAAGCGGCATATCCACAACCACAGAAGAAGACGAGGACATGGCCAACTGTTTGATTCTCCTCGCACGTGGAAATTCCACGGCGGCGGCGAAGAGCAGATTCAGCAGCCGGAAATTCACGGAAATGGCCGTCACGACAGACGGAAAGGTCGGCATCTATGTTTACGAGTGCAAAACATGCAACAGAACTTTTCCGTCGTTCCAAGCGTTGGGTGGGCACAGGGCCAGCCACAAGAAGCCTAAAACCGCCGTCGACGACGCACAGAAGAAGTCGCCACCGGCTAATCCAGCAGAAGAAGAAACGCAGTTTTCTCCACCGACTTCAACACAGAAAAACTGGCAAAATGATCATAATAAGGCCAAAATTCACGAGTGCTCGATTTGCGGATCGGAATTCGGGTCGGGGCAAGCACTAGGGGGGCACATGAGAAGACATAGGCCGGCGCCGGGTAATAGTGCGAGAATCGGCACGAGTACAGAGAACGAAACGGTGTCGCATGATGTTATGGAGAAGCCGAGAAGCGTATTGGCATTGGATCTCAACCTGCCGGCGCCGCCGGAGGATGAGAAATTCCAGCAGTTTCCGGCGAAACAGCAGCCGCGTCTTGTCTTCTCCGCCGCGGCGCTAGTGGATTGCCAGTATTAGATAGGAGGAAATTAATGGGGGTTGACATTTGATCAAATGTGCATAATTATTTTTGCTTAATTGATTTTTTTTTTCCTTACTTTGCTTATAAAATTATAAGACGCATTATTCATTATTGTTGTTGTATGATTCTTTGAAGGAGGCTAAGCTCATTTTATTGATTTTTTTATGGACAAGTTCAATTCTTTGAGTGAGTAAGTGGTTACTATTCATGCTTTCCTTTCATTCACGAAAAGTGAGTGATGGGCCATTTTTTATTTTTTGGAAGGGTGAGGAGGGGATGTGGGCTGTAAAAAATTGAGTTGAGCTAAATGGTCAACTGTTTAAAATTGTTTGTCATGTTATAGAAATTTATAAATTATATTTGAGTTTGTTTGATTATTAATTAAGTCGAGTTTGAATAAGTTTTAATTCAAGCGTGAGAAATTTTATCGAATGTTAAAAGTAAATATATTTAAGTTGGATATGTGGATTTGAGGAGAGATTTGAAATCTGTGATAATAAATTCATCGATTGTGTTAGGAGGGACATGAATTTGAAATCAAGCACTTTCATTTTAAACTATTTTTTGAATCATTCAGATGGCTTTCCAACTTGAGTGAATTTAAAAATCCATTCATTTGAGTTTCAAGAGGTTTGCTTAGATTTTCAATTCGGGGATGGATGAAGATGGCTAGGGTAAAGGTATAAAGTGCAACTAAGCCAAAAGAGAGGTCTAGATCTGTTTGCTATAAATGATCTTATATTTTATTGTTTTTAATACAATATATGTGGATTAGCGATGTCATTTGAATACATGATATAAATTAATAAGAACTCTCTCACCCATATTGTAGGTCCTCAGTTGGGTGAAATATAAATCGAATGATATGTTTAAGTGACACACACCTGTGAAAAAGATTGAGCATAATTCAAATCAAAAACATGAAATCTCCAATATTTCAGTAAAAATCTACCTCGTTTGAATAAGAGGATTTCACCTTATATAGTCATACCAACTTGATTATCTTCCTAGATGCATGAAATGGATGATCTTGTGTGGAGAAATTGTGGATTAGGTTGTGTTTGTTTTATTAGATTAAAAAAAAAAGGTAAATAAAAATTTGGTTAGATGAGAGTGGTGCAGTTTCCAGTTTCCATTAAATGACGAGGAATAAATGGATAGGAAAGAGAGGTTGGTAACTGCCAAACCCACCCCATCTATCTATCTGTATACCCATTTTAATTAAATAATATAAATTTGTAAGCTGTTTCTTGCTAACTTTGTTCACCTCACTACTACACTTGTACCTCTCAACCCACCTAATTATTCAACCCAATAATCCCTAACTTCTTAACCCTATTCCCCACTTTGCCTCATAATTAAATTAAACTTATTAGCCTTAATAACATATCACATTGGCAAAGCATGTATATGAGTAATTAAAATGTAGATGATAGTAGATTTATATTTTCTTTTAATTTAGAAGATTTTCAACATCATAGAGACCTGATAGGTAGGATTTATTTTGGAAGGTTTAGGTCCTAAATATTGATGTCAAACATGTTATAATTGTAATTACGTGATGAATACAAAGTGTAATCTTTATGGATTTGGACACATATAATGGTAACATTGAAAGCCCTCTGTAGCAATTTCAAAAAACTTGTAAAACTATGTTTGATGTATTAGAAGACGAGAACTCTAATGCTCAAATAAGTATCTAAAAAAATAAGAAAGAAAAGAAACCAAAAACCAAGAACAAAGAAATAAAGAAGATGAGGAAGAATTTGTTGTCAAATATCAATGTTTTAGAGTTGATGGTATATCATAGGGATTAAAAAAAAAAAGAGATTCATTTTCGAAAGTTGAGAAAATGAGATTTAGGGTGTCAAGAAGATAAGTATAAAGAGGGTAAGAAAAATTTGGATAAATAGATCAAATAGCAAGTGGAAAAGATTAAATAAAAACATGAAAATCTCAAGGTACAACTAATGAATATATTAGGTGAAGTATAACCTCATGATAAATCTAAGTTATGGTTCAACCATCTTGTCATTGATTAAATCAACTTAATTAATTAAGATGATTTAGCACTTAATATAAAAGCTAACAATCAAAAACATCCCATCATACACACACACTAAGAGGTGTAGAGTGGGGTTAGTGAGTTAGGAGTGTTTGTTAAGTGCACGTTTTGGTGATTATTTGTTAAGCCAAAGCTCCCATGTGCCCACTTAGGGTTTCATTCATCTATCAAATGCACATGTTTGTGGGCACTACTCTGTCTATTAATCATCTATAATCCTACATATTAATCACCTCTTTATTATAATAACTTTTTTCTCTTTAATTAATTGAATTCATACCATGCATGAACTTAGTGCTCATAATTGTTCCTTCAAATTTTTGGCCACTTAATTTCATAACCCTTTGAGATTCTCCATTCATTGTTGTATTATTGTATGTACTCAATAATGATATTGTAACAGTAATGATAAATTTGATTATAACTTAAATATATCAATTAGAAAATTAAATAGGAACTATCATGAATTAAAATGGGTTAAAATCAACTTCGGTCTCATAATTACGGTGTTATTTGTCCGTGGTTTCATAATTATCATGGTTTTCAATTTAGTTCTACAATATATATATTTGTCTGATTTCACTCCAATTTTACCCTGAAAATTTGAATTTTGCTTGAAAATGTCATGTATACTCAAATTCTTATTAGTATTTTTATTTTACCATTTCACCACTAAAATTTTGATACGTAACATTTTCCGATAAAATTCATAAAAACTGGATTGAAACACATCATATTTATATCACTAAAAATGATTGTGACCCAATTGAAATAAATGGGAAATTAGTTAGTTAAGTATTTGCCTACTTGTGTAGCTGAAGTGTGAAATGCTTCTAGTGGACAAGATTAGTGGACTGTATTTGAACGAAACTCGTATTTATTTTCACCATAAAATAAGAATTGAGATGCATATTAGCCAAGTGAATAATAGGTATTTGTCAGCATAAGTGTAAGGTAGGTTAACTGAGTGCATGTTATCAGAATATCACTATCAATGGTATTCCTCCAGTTTTTTTTAATCGTGTCTTTTTACAAAGAAAAAAGATGAAAATAATCGGAAATATCTTCAATATTTCTTAGATATATTTAGTTTTTCACGTCATCGATATAAAAAAAACAGGCTGCAACCATATATCTCAAATATTTTTATTTTTTCACCAAATTTTATCATATAAATTGTAGGAAAATAAGTAAAATATTGGGGAAATATTGATAAACATCGATGAACTTCATCATATAAATGATAGGAAAATAAGTGAAATATTGGGGAAATATTAATAAACATCAGTAAAATACAATAATAACGTATCGATTTCGATATGTGTAAAACTATACCGATATTTCCATGATATTTCTATTGAAATTAAAATATCAATATTTTCATTAAAATCAAAATTTTCATCCTTAACTAGGAATAAGATTTAAAACAAAAAAAGAAAAGAAAATCGAGCGTCTAATGTCGAATTGAAATTATAAGGGGAGTTTTATAGTAAAATAATATTCCATTAAATGTTTTATTCATGGTATGTAACGCACGAACTGTCAATGCATCATGCAATCACCACGATAAGAATATATTCTATTAAAAAAGAAAAAACAAACAAAATCTCCTCTAAAGAGGTAAAATAAATAATAAAAGTACAAAAGCTGATGAACTGGATATAGTGAATATATTGGGTTTTGTGGGATCATACAAGGTCCAGTTTTCACGTCTATTTTGAATTGATATGAACTAATTTGAAAGAAAATGACAAAATGTACATTGCTGATCATTTTTAATATATGTATCATTAATGTATAATGATGTTATTTTCATATATATATATATATATATATTTATAATAATCTCAAATCTACTTAAATGTATTTTGAAAATAATTTTTATAATCAATTCATAAATTTAATTATATGAAATGAATCAATCCACAAATAAACACTAATCCATGTATATAGATTTGACTTGCAAGTAATTGACTTCGTCATTCCTTACCAAATAAAAGAATTAATTTCGCTAAAATAAATTAATGCATAATTTTATAAAATAAAATAAATAATTTGAACTGGAGATACATATGATATGAATCCATTGGTATTCTAACTTTCTCGGCAGATAATTTGGTATAAATAATAATATTTATAACGTCATTAATATTAAAAATCACAATCAAGTGGTTTTTATTAATAATAAATAAGAAAATATAAAAAGGCGACAGCGGCGTGTGCGGCATGTGCGTGTAAAAATTGTTCATGTGGACAGCTCAGCACCCCCATTTATTCGAGGTGGACATCTTCTCCACTTGACACGTGTATGGTTCTTATTTTTCATCCTTAATAACCTCAAACTTTTCTCTGCCTTTATTTTTTCTGAAAACTTATTCTCATTTTCACATTTATTTTAATTTCAGAAATATATAATTAAATGACCCATCCCAAGCTGTACTCGCACACGTGCACGTGTTTTTGTGGGATCACTATTTTTTCGTACATTACAAAACAGAGAACACATAAATATATAAAAAAAATGTTTAAATGTTCATTATAAATAATTTTTAATATAACCATCGATAATATGTAATATCTCATTCTTTTATTATATAAAAAAATAAAATTAATAGATATTCTAAATTTTTGACACGTTAATAATGAGCTACCCACTATAGATGAGCAGAATTGTAAATACATAATATAGATTGTATTTATAATTACTGTTTTGATGAAAAAAGCAATTATAATCGAAATACACGAGTTTTCAGGAATAAAATTATTTGTATGATGAACTTATTGACAATACCATCAGATTTTTACTTCACTCTATATATATAATCAAAACTAGAGTTAGTGTACCGTGCAATTGATGCACATATAATTTGGAAAGACCGAAATTCGTGTGTTTTTTTTTTTAAACCAAAATATTTATATTGTATCGGTGTGACATTTATGTTGTATTGTTGTGAAAATTTTGTGACATTTATGTACTGAAACTTAGACAAAAAAAGAAATAATTTTAGCAAAATTTGTACATATATACCATATTCATTCATCTGATATTTATAAACAAATATCCATATCTTTATACATAAAGGTCACAAGATATCTATGTACAAATTTTGCTGGTGATCTTTATATACGAATATCTATACCTTTGTACATAAAGTAACATGAATATACATAAAGATCATATGAATAAAGGTATATATTTTACAAATTTTGCTGAAATTCTTCATTTTTTTTCTAAGTTACAGTACATAAATGACATACATTGTGACATTTATAACATAAAAGTTAACACATAAAATAAAATAAAAAAACAAAACTCAATGGATGCGAAATGAATCAATTCGAATTGCATGAACTTCAAATTCATGCAGCTGATGCAGATATGAATTTGTGTCAAAAATATTATTCATTCATTGAAATCCATCTTAAAAATAAGTCAAAACTATTAGGCATTCATTAAAATCCAACTTATAAATATCTGATTGTTATCCTAAAATTAATGAAAACTAAATAAGAAGCACCAAATGTATGGGTCATGATCTATGTAATTGGGTGCGCGGGTTGGGTAGGGTTCGGTTTAACCTGGATAAATCAGATCCGCGCCCATTTTTTTTTTATATCATAACCTTTATGTTGTAATAATATAATCTTTATGTTGTAATAGTATAACCTTTATGTATAGATTTCATAACTTTTTCAGTGCATAACTTATATTTTTTTCACTATAAAAATTCATGTTATATGGCCGAAACATTTATGTTGTAATGATATAACATTGTAATAGTATAACTTATATATATATATATATATATTTTTTTTTTATAACATTTTCAATAAATAACTTATACTTTTTTCACTATAAAAATTCTTGTAATATAACCGAAATTTTTATGTTGTAATAATATAACCTTTATGGTGTAATAGTATAATCTTTATGTACAAATTTCATACATTTTTCAATGAATAACTTATGTTTTTTTCACTATAAAAATCCAATATAGACGAAACATTTATGTTGTAATGATATAACCTTTATGTTGTAATTTATGTTGTAATAGTATAACCTTTATGTACTGATTTTATAACTTTTTTCAGTGAATAATTTATATATTTTTTACTACATGTACTGTAAAAGGTTATGTGCATATAACTAAAAGGTTAACTTCGCTAAATTAAAAGGTTATATCAATATAACAACAGAACTAGAGTTTGGATTAGGGTTTGAGCTAGGGTTTAGGCACATATGGACGCGTGTAGGCGTGTGAGGTGCTCGTGGGACGTGTGAAATACATTTTTGGGTCCGGTTGACCGAGTTGCATGGATTTAGAATTCGTGTACTTGGTGTATAGAAATAATTGTGATAAAAAAAATATAATAAAAGCTTATAATGTGAAACTGTACCACCGATCTTCTTACTTGAAACGAAGTCTATATAGGTCATATGGATCAGTCAACAGACCAAATATATAAATTATGCGATTATAAAAATGTCGATAATACACCTATAAGTATATGTTTTATGGCTAGCCATAAAGTGAATATTTATACGTCTATTACTAATATTTTTATAAAATTGTAAATAAATATTATCTCATTATTTAAGAGTTTATAAATATTTATTTTGAAATTTAAGTTAACATAATATTTTTAGCCATAAATTCATTACTTGTGCATGCATTTTTAATAAATTTATGAACCTTTGGTATATTAACTTGCGTTGGTTATATTAACTTCGTTGACTAAAATTGATCGATGTTGATTATATTGACCAATCTGTGATTGATTTATATGAGACTTTATTTCACCTAAAGATATTCATGAGGTGATTTCACTTAAAATTTATTTACAAAACATTTATATGCATCATTTACAATGTTTGAGGGAGGTTATCATGTGAACGTGAATATGATGGAAATATTAGTTATTATCATCGAATGTATATTCATGTTGAGCGAAGAACGATTTTGCCGGCCAGAGATTATCCTGGATTTGAAGTATTATAGTGGTTGAATTATAATTATAATATTCTTCTACTTATATTTATATAATTATGTTCGTAATGTAAATCTGTATATACTATAAAATCAATAAATTAAAACAGAAAATATAATATTTACAAGACATATTTAAAAAGATATAGATGGTCGATTGAATATTTGTTTAATTTTGTCTCACCAATATGAATTATCATTCTTAATTCTCATGCAACAGCCGTAAAGATATTTATTCTTGCAGTTTATTCTGGTATCAAATAAATCCCTTCTTGTAATTATCAAATACGAATTTTTTTGTTTTTTTAATATTGTCCAATTTTAGGACGAATTTGGAAAAAATAATTCGACCCCTCAAAATGGATTTGATAACCAGCTCACTGCTAATCTTCAATTTAATTTGCAGTCACCTTATTTAAATATTTAGTCCTTATATATATTTCGAGATTGCCTCTATTTCAAGCCGTTTTATATATCTTTTAAGAGTTTTTTTTTTTTGGACGCAACTTCACAAAATAGAGAAAGTCAAATAATATATATAATATATTAAGATGGAGTGGATATCCTTTTATAATTTATATAATACTTTTGTTTCTGAAATTCTTAAAAGGTAATTTATAGATGTCATATAATTAATGGATTACAAATTTACAATGCGTTTGAATATCCATTATTTATTAATTTAGATAAAGTATAGACGTAGTAGTTCATGATATAAATGATTGAAAGATGGGGTGCAGTGGATGAAATCTGTGGATCGATATAGCAAATATTATATTGAGTGGTTGTATGATCTATTTCGAAAATAGTGAGGGATGCCTAAATTATAAAGAGGCGAGACTTTTTAGATAATAATACACTATTAAATTATACTTATTAAAAAGGTTGTGGGTTGTATCACTACCAAACCACCTTCTTAATACTTTGTATATATATTAATTATTAATTAATTGCTATACATAGTCGTGAGTGGTGACCCAAACAACGCATGATATTGGACCCTCTAAAATGGGGGAGCATTTGTGTGTATATATATATATTTTAATTATTAATTTTAACTGTGTTTTTCTGTACTGTACTTAGAATTTATATTGATATAATTACATATTTAATGCAATTCACTTATGTTTGACCATAAATTTTTCGATCACTGAATGTATTATTAAATCTGCGGTTTCCGTTTAGAGATTATTCTACTATGTAAGTTTGTTATAAAATTTTAGCTTTTAAAATAAAGATGATTAATTTGTTGAAGTAATTTGTACAAAAAAATAATTGTAGTTAAATTAAGTAAAAGTAGTTTTTTTTTTTTAAATAAAATTAAAAGCTTATAAGTTGGTGATGTTTTATTAGATTCATGAGATTGTTATTTAACAATCCACAAAATATTTTAGAGATATTTGGATTTACTCAAACAACAACACCTTTTAAATTTGTTTCTGAGCTCCAAACAAGAATCAATCAACAAGACATTAAAATGTTGTACAAAAACTTACAAAATGCAATCCCCACAAATACAATTTTGCGAGCCACAATCACAGTATTCATAAATCAAATTTTAATTTTTAGGTTGTAGCAATATCTATCTCATTTAATTAAATCTATGATGCAGTGTTACAAAATATTATTTTAAGTGTTGTGAATTTGTAGTTTATAATACTGTGAACTATCCATGAAATGAGTAATGTAACAAACTAACAATTTAAATATTTCAAATATTACTTTAAATTCACCCATGCAAATGAACGATTAAATATTTTTCTCAAAATAAAGAAAAAACCCATAAGCCCAAAAGGTTGAGTTAGGGACGGATGGGAATCTTTTATTTGATTTTTTTATATGTTATAATAAATAAAAATTATCTTTTTCTCTAAAAAGGGGCAAAAAAAAAAATGGTATTTAGTGTGTCAATGATTGAAATGGATGTGATAAAGTGGGAGCAAGTAAGAGAGCTCATCTCCGGAAGACACGGCTCGAGTTCAGAATATTATTAGGCAACAGATAGATATGTATGTGTTATCATTATTATTATTATCCCATCTTCCCTAAATAGATTCACATATTATTCTCAATTAGTTCTTATTTTTTAAATGTTATAGTCGATACGATTCAATATGTAATATCTATCAAGATATTGAACACGGCGAAAAAAAGAAAAGAAAAAGGAAGTAATTTACAATTCTTATGAAATCAAACATGACAAAGCTATTTGACAAATTGTGGTTTCGACTAAGCAAAAAATTTTAAAACTGTCCTATCAGATCGTTGAACCACACTGCTATTTATAATTTATTGGGAATTAATATCTATATTTTTCTTTTTAGGAAAATTGTGTTAGAATTGAATCATAAAATAGCATGTTTTAATCATACATAAGCATACTTCAATACGAAAGTCTCAATCCTAAATTCTATGATGATAAACTGAAATAGAGTAGAAGCGATAACCATAAAGCGAAAGCGTTCCTAAATTCATGAATTGATTATCAAATTGATTCGTGCTTTAACTGGTATGGTTTACCAACTATCAAATCACCTTTGTTTCACTATCCGTAGAGAGAATACAGAACGTGGAATTGGAAATCTGATATTTGAGCACCATAACCCTAACTTATAAGAATAAGATTCCTTTATTTTCAATTTGATCTTTCAACAAATTGAAAATCACTTAATGATATATATACATAAAAACCCATGAATATTATAACACTCATGTAAGCCCATATTTTAAACCTATACACATTTAATTTGATATGTGAAAGTCCAATATTGGATTTTTTCCAACAATCTCCCACTTGGGCAATACGTGACACCGAACAAATGTGTATTACCTAAATGAACTCAAACCTTGCTATCACATGTATAAGTATCCCTTAATCAATTTCATTACCAACTGCACTGACATAGGATTAAAGAGGCTTTAGTCACTTTAAGTGTAACTAAACCCATCAGTAATCACGTATATCATTACAATTAATCAACAAATCATTCATGGTGTGTAGCATGGAAATTACATGTAATGGATCTAACATGTCTATTTCCAACTGGTCCTTTCTTTATTCCTTAATGAAATCAATCATTAAACATAAAACAACAGAGTATAAATAAATGAATCAAAACTTTATTTTTACGCAGTATTATCTTAAATACACAGTAATGTGTCCAAAACAAAACATAGAGCAATAAAATATACACAGACTCCTACTAAACTGAAGTATGCTGAAATAATATAACACTCATATGAGTCATATGCTCATAAAAAACTTTGGGTGGTAAACCTTTAGTTAATGGATCCATAATCATCGAGTCTGTCCCAATGTGCTCTATAGAAATCTTACCATTCTGCACACTTTTCCTTTACAACCAGGAACTTAATGTCAATATATTTTGACTTAGTGGAGCTCCTGTTGTTATTGGAATATAGTACTGCCGAATTATTGTCATAATACAATTTAAGTGGTTTTTCAATATGTACCAAAACTACAGCTTAGTGACAAAGTTTTATAACCATATTCCATGATTTGATGCCTCATAATATGCTACAAATTCTGCTGCCATAGTAAAAGACGTTACAAGTGTCTGCTTAACGTTTCTCCATGAAACAACTCCCCCAACTTACAAAAAAATGTAGCATGAAGTGGATCTTCTACTATCTTGGCATCCAGCGAAATCAGAATCAGAATGCCCAATGATCTCCAACTGATCTGATCTCCTATATGTGAGCATGTAATCTTTAGTTCTCTGTAGGTATCTCATTATCCGTTTGGCTGCTTTCCAATGATCCATACCAGAGTTGCCCAACATACCAACAATAAAACTCAAATCAGGTCTAGTGCAGATCTGAGCATACATTAAACTTACAACCGAAACATATGGCACCTTTTGCATCTCTTGAACCTTAAGATCAATTTTAGGGCACTGACTAAGACTAAACTTATCTTCCTTAGCCACAGGAGTGTCACCTGACTTACAGTTTTGCATGTCAAATCTTTGCAGCACTTTCGCTATATATCTTTTTTGTGATAATTCAAGAATACCTTGAGAGCGGTCTCTATGTATCTGGATCTCTAATATAAAAGAGGCATCACCAAAATCTTTCATTTCAAATTTCTTTGATAGAAAAGTTTTAGTTTTGTGCAACAAACCTAAATCATTGGTGGCAAGTCACCAAGAAAATAAATTTACTCCCACTGAACATATAATACACATAATCATCTACAGCATTAGTCTCAAAACCAAATGAGACAATTACTTCATGAAATTTGTGGTACCACTGACGAGAAGCTTGCTTGAGTCCATAGATGGATTTCTTTAATTTGCAAACCATGTTCTTTGGGTCTCCACATACAACGTTTTCAGGTTGCACCATATATATCGTCTCAACAATGTCACCATTAAGAAACGATGTTTTTACATGCATCTGATATAACTTAAGATCATAATTTGCAACTAGTGTCATCATTATTTTAAAAGAGTCTTTTGTGAAAATTGGAGAAAAAGTCTCTTTCAAATCAATTTTTTCCCTTTGAGTAAAACCCTTTTACCATAAGACGTTTATATCTTTCCACATTACCATTGAAATCTCTTTTGGTTTTAAAATCCTTTTGCAACCAATAAGTTTCAAACCTTTTGATAATGGGACAAGATCCCAAACTTGATTGTCTTGCATTGACTTATATTCTTTGTTCATTACATCAATCCACTTTTGAGCATTTGGACCCTTCATGGCCTGATGAACATTAATAGGATCATCTTTCATTAATTCCTTAATGACCTCATTTTTCTGGAGAAAAATAATATAATCATTCGAAATAGTTTTTCTCTTCTCTCTAGTGGATCTTCTTAATTCTGTAGGTTCTTGAGGTTGTTCTTGAATTATTTCATCAATTTGATTGGGAAGATTTTCGATATTATCCTGATGAGGTTCCAATTTTTCTTTTTGTTCAATGACAGGGATGGGTACCTGAATATTATCATAAACAGTAGTAGGTGTCGAAATTGACTCCTCCTCAAATGTAATATCTCTAATCTTATTTCTCCCACTAACTCAACATCCTCAAAAAACACTGTATTTCCCGTCTCAAAAATTGACCTTCTAGTGGGATCATAGAACTTAAAACCCCTGAATTTTTTTGAATAACCAATAAAGCAGCAGCTAATTATTTTAGAGTCCAATTTTCTTTCATTTGACTTGTAAGACCTAACCTTAGCCGGACATCCCCAAATATGAAAGTGATTCAAACTAAATTTTTGCCCAATTCAAAGTTCAAATGGATTTTTAGTAGCTACTTTAGTTGGTACCCTATTGAGAATAAGTTGCAGTTTTTAGTGCTTCTCCTCAAAGTGATTCTGGTAAGGATGAATGACTAATCATACTCCTCACCATATCCTTTAAAGTTCTGTTTCGTCTCTCAATTACATCATTCATGCTAGGCGTCCCCAACATGGTGTACTGTGGGACTATTCAACATTCCTTTAGGAAGATAGCAAGAGGTTTTGGACGTTGTTCTCCTGAACTGTCATATCTATCGTAGTATTCACCACCACGATCAGATCTGACTCGCTTAATTCTTTTGCTGAGTTGATTTTCAACCTCAACCTTAAAAATTTTAAACATGTCCAATGCCTCTGATTTTTCATGAATAAAACATAGATACCCATATCGAGAATAATCGTATATGAATGACATGAAATATTGTTGACCATTCCAAGAAGCTGTAGGGAATGGTCCACAAATATCCATATATATCAATTTCAAGACATCTTTAGTTCTTTGGACACCTAATTTCTTTTATTTGGTCTGTTTTCCTTTAATACACTCAATACATATAGTAAGATCTGAAAAATCAAGTGTATTCAAAATATCATCTGACATAAGCGTCTCAATTCTAGTTCTCGATATATAACCTAAATGTTTGTGCCATAAATTAGCCGAATTTTCTTTATTCAATTTTCGCTTAGTACCCCTAGAGTCAACATTCAATTTTTTCTTAGTACCCCATATATTATGTATATGTGCTACACTATTTACCTAGGAATGAGGTGCCTTTAGAAGTGTGTGGGTTGCCTTTAATCCCTCCCTAATATTATATCTATAGTCAAAAAAATCTATACTATACTAATAACAAGACAGTTGGGATTATTTACAGTATTGCCATTTTCCCGCCCATTTTTCTGTTGTTTGTTAGTTGTTGTCTTTTTGTACAGGTGTACTTTTTTTTTTTTTTAAAGGCTGGCATGCATTTTTTTCGGTTTTGAAAGATGGTACCTTTCTGCAATTGTTGATTTTTTGTTGGCAAAAAACTGTTTATTAAAAGGTGGTTCACTGTTCGAGAATAGAACTTCTCAATGACTAATGCTTTTGCTTGCAAATTAGGATTCACAATAAACAATGGAAAGAAGCCAATCACAAATTTTTTACATATTTTTATGCTGTTTCTTGCAAATTGGGTAACTGAAACAACAATGATAAATTGCCAATCACAGATTTCCATGGGCCTAATTACCTAATTAAACAGTGAAAAAGAGCCTATCACAAACCTGCACAGTAATCTAAATGGGCTCTAATTGTTTCCAATGCATAACAACCAATCACATATAAATACACAATTTGCTACTAATATAGAGGCTAAATAGAACTACTCATTGTAATCTTTTTGCTTGCAAATTAGGATTCACAATAAACAATGGAAAGAAGCCAATCACAGATTTTTCACACATTTTTATGCTGTTTCTTGCAAAATGGGTAACTCAAACAACAATGATAAATTGCCAATCACATATTTCCATGGGCCTAATTACCTAATTAAACAGTGAAAAATAGTCTATCACAAACCTGCACAGTAATCTAAATGGGCTCTAATTGTTTCCAATGCATAACAACCAATGACATATAAACACACAATTTGCTGCTAATATAGAGGCTATCAGCTAATGAACCAAAAAAAAATTCTAAACACAGATCATGGCAGCAGGTAATTGAGTGTAATGGTTTGCAATCAAAAAAACAACCAATGACATGAAAATACAATTTGATACTAAATAAAAGGCTAATAACTACTTATAGAGAATTGCAGGAAATGGCAGGAAATGATTAAAAAAATGCAGCTTGGTGCATGACTTGCAACATTCTGAGTTGCCTAATGGTTGTAGCATTTGAGTGCTAACATGTAGGTCATTATGAATGGCTCCTCGGATTCCACATAGGATGTGCTATATAAACTTCATGCTGCTATTGTTGGTGCAGTTCCTGTTTCAGCAAAGAGAGGTTGATTAGAGTTTATAGTTTGCAAGTTTTTCTGAAATTTAATGTATGTGCTTTTACCTCTAAAAGTGTTGAAGCCCTTTTGTTTTGGTATTCGATAGGACTGATTTGTTAGCTGTGTAGTTGCAGTATGGCGTCATTATTCAGTTTGCTGCGTGACATTGGGCCGTCTAGGACGTAGTGGGCTGTAAAGCTTCGCTTGGTTCGCTGGTACCATCTGCCTGCATTTGGCAGTCGTGACAGGATACGTAGTGTTGAGTGTATATTCCATGACATTGAGGTATGAATCAGTTTCGGTTTATTTCATGCATTGCTGTTTCTGTGTATTTACAAAGTTTTGATTTCCATTTTTTTGTTATTTATTTTCAATAGGGACAGAGAATCCATGCAAGCATCAAGAGTGAATTGCTTCCTAGACTCAACATGAACTTGACAGATGGTGCATTGTGTGCTATGAAGAACTTTGTGGTTACTAACAATAAGATGAGATTCAAGACAACATCGAATCGCTATATGTTAATCTTCATTAATAATACACGAGTTACTGAGTTCTTTGATCATGGTTTTCCTACTAATATGTTTTTGTTCAAGCCATTTAGTGAAGTATGCAGTCCCTTGGATATTGATGAATCTGTCTTGATAGGTACTATGTTGATTATTGGATGTTGATTACTGCATTATTTAGTTTATATGTTTGTGAATATGAATAATATACATTCTGCAGATGTGATTGGACGTGTTATCAGTGTGAATCAGCCTTCGATTCATAGTAAGAATGAACAGGAGACAAAGAGAATGGAAGTGGTGTTGGAAGATCATGAGTTAGTGGAGTTGATTTTGACTTATTTTAAATTGCTTGAGTGTTATTGCTTACAGTTTGTATTCTGGTTTTCAGTGGTAATCATCTTAGTTGTACTTTATGGGAAGATTTTGTTGATCAATTGATGGAGAGGGTTGCAAGAGGTGGTGAAGCTCCTATAATGATTCTTCAGTTTTGTCGATGGAAGCTGTTTAGAGGTATATATGTGTGTGTATTACATTATATAAGTAACTATAGTATATATGTTATGCATTCTAATATTGTGATATCTTTTGTACTATTATGTTGTTTTTTAGATAATGTGTCTATATCTACTACTTATAATGCTACGAGAATGATCCTTGATGGTGAGCAGGATGAAGTTTCTGCTTTTAGGAGTGGGTATGTCAGTGTTTTGGTTTGTTTATGCAATTATTGTTTTGAATTATATTTTAATGCAATGATTGCAGTTTTTTTTACTTATTTGAAACTTTTTATGTGAAGTTTTGATGGTGATAATGGTATGGATGGGGCAGTTGAGTGCAAGTCGTGTTGTTCTATTAAAGTTGGGGATGATGGTGACTTTTCAGCAGAAAATTTTTCAGTTCGTACGATTGAGCAGATTCGGACTTGTGGGGAGGTAATTTGAAATATAGATACATTCATTTAAATTGTTAATGGTTTTATGTATGGATTAAAGGAAATTGGAATCTGGATTTGGTTGGATTTTTTTGTATTCATTTATGTTTTTTCGTTTTTATTAGGTTGGAACTTTTTGGGTGAATGCAAGGATTGTTTGTATTGAATCAATTGCCGATTGGTGGTACATGTCTTGCCCTAGGTGTTTCAAGAAATTAACTAAGGCTGAACAAAGGTTTTATTGCACAAGTTGTGATGATTTTAATTCTACTGGCAATCCTAGGTATATTGTTATTTTTTTTTTTGTATAAGTTTTTTATTTCATTTCTATTGCTGGAAAATAGTTATGTGAAGCTAACTTGAATTTTTTTTTTTTTTGGTATAGATTTAAAATTCAGGTTTTGGTTCAGGATTCAACTGACAACGCATCTGTCATTCTTTGGGATCAACAATGTGTTCAGTTGTTGGGGAAGACAGCTCTGAAATTGCGTCAACAATATGTGTGTTTTTCTTCAATTTTTGTTGTAGTTATCTTCAATTCTGTTCTTTGGTATTTTATTAAATGTTATCATATTTATTGTTAGGTCATGGATTCAGATCATTTGCTGCCAATTGAGATAGGCAACCTTCTCGATAGGGAGCTGTTTTTTAAGGTGCAGGTTGCACCAGATCAAGTATCGTGCTTTTATGGGGCTTATACGGTTAGGAAAATACGAACAGAGTTGCAGTATACTGTTGGTCTAGCTGAATCAAATCAAGTTATTACTGTTTTTTTATGTGTGATTTTACGTGTTCAAATATTTTGTTAATAAATCTGATATGGTTTCAATTGAATGGACAGGGTTTTGATGTTTATAAGCTTGGGGGTGAAGGTGTTGAGGCTGATATGGTTTGTTTGAATTCAGTATATTGCATTCAGTTTTTTTGTAATTGTTTTATTGGTTTTTTGATTTGTTGTAAATAAATTGTAAGTGAAGTCTTCAGAATTGTGTTTTAGCACTCCAGCTGATCAGACTTGGATTAGTAAGGATAATGAAGAAGAGATGTTCTTGGATAGGTGTTTGAAGCGAAAATTGATTGATGAGTTCTCGACAAAATGTGATGAAGAAGACAATGATGTGACAAAGAATGGAAAGAGCAATGAGAAGGCTTTGAAACGACAGCTTATTCAAGGGTTCTCAATGATAGACTTTGAGGAAACGAAGACTGTGATTAAGAAGGAGAAAAGTGAGGAGTGATAAATTCTGAGTTGCTGCAAATTTGTTATTTGTTTTGTTTTCATGTATTATGTTTTATGGATTTTGTGTTGGCAGTTTTTTGGATTGTTGGATTGGGTTTTCTGTTTTGGAGAATCATGTTTGTTATTGAAGAACAGTATTGGGATTATATACTGTCATTTATGTTGGATCATTTTTGGATTATATGGTATCTTTCTTTTTGAAGAACATGTTAGAGAATTTATGTTATCATGTTGTGAAGAATTTGTGTTTTATTTTGTTAAGAATTTAATTTAAATACATGTATAATTTTTGAAGGCTTTATGTTTTATTATAATAAATTAGAAAAAAAAAGCATCAAGAACTAATTTCTGATGAATCTAATACATGAGATTCGATAATAATACACATTCATGAGGTACATGAATTTATACTACATTATTAGATGACCTTTAAACATTATTGAAATAGCAAGTTGCAGTCAGAATTTTTCAGATTACTCACATTATCAAAATTACAGTTTCATGTTATGTGTTTCAAAATCAATAATAGATATCAAGTAAAAAATCGCATTAGGTAGGATTAGAAAATAATACACGAGTACATGAATTTTCAGATCACTATAAACATGCTTTAATTAACAAGTTACAATCAAAAGTTTTATGATGAACTAGATTATCAGGTATTGTATTTTCATATTATCTATTTGAAAACAATAATACATATCAAGTTACAAATTGCATGAGGTTATGTTTTTCAGTTATAGGAGAGAATTGAGTTGTTCGGATACTTACCTTATAATCAGTTGATGTGTACTACTTTGCTGTAATTGTTTAATATTTTTTAAATGTTGATATTGTACCTGCATGCATATATAAAAGAAATATATCAATTATTATGAATGTGAAGTAATATAGAAAGTGGTGAAAATTTTACTTAAGTGGCATAAGAATGTATATTTAAATTTTGTTAATGTTTAATATCACATTTTCTGCATAAATATAAGAATGATACATTTTATTATTTTCAGAGCATGTGTATGGACATACATGAATATTTCAGTTTGAAACTGATGAGCATGCATATGTGTTGGTATATGTGTCAGCTAGGGTTTGGCTTTTTAGTAGGGTTATGATTATGTAGGTCAGTGCCTATTGATTTTTGAAAACAGAAACTTTATAATTCCAAGAAATGGATAATAATGTTCTGGAGCACATAATTTGAACACTTGAAAATTTTTATTTTCTTTATTCATGGGTTGTTTTCAATGTTTCTGATTTCAGGAAGCTAGGGTTCATTCATATTCAGTGGTCAAGTTATTTAAGTTTCAGAATAGTGGGTCACCCTATTTGGTGGTGTGGGGTTCAAGTATATGTTGTGAGTGCATTGATACATGGTAGTGATTTGAGTATGAAATACACAGTTTAGTAATTATGGATGCAATGACTTGGTTGTTTATATGAATTTGTTATTAGTGAATGATGCAACAGGAATGAGAAACTTATCTTTTGTTGGGGAATGTCTGTTACAGCTGTGTATGGTTGATAAGCCTTTCTCTGTTGTTTGAGTGATTGTTGTGAACATGAACTTTTCTGTGCACTTGAGGGCTTTTCTGCAGAAATCAATGTTGTTTAGAGAATCAGCAAAAAGTTAAACAAATTGTGTCAAGTGCATTTATTGATTTGTTGGTTAACTTTTGTTCTTTAGAAAGAACATGTTTGTGAGGAAAAAAAAATTGTTGTGTGGATTTTGTACTGGAAAGATGACATTTTTATCAGTGTTTTGTAATAAACTTTAAATTTTTTCATAGGTAGCATTGACATACACAGCAGCATGAGAAAGCTTACACAGAGTACAGTGATAAATAGAAAGCGTGGCAGAGAATTACAATCGAGAGAAGGTGTGTTCGGATAGATGTGATTCATTAGAATATCAATTTCAGTCAATTGAGCATGCAATTTTGATATTAAAAGTTTTGGAATCACAATACAGTAAACATACACATTTTGTTGGCCTAAATTTTCAGTAAATGCATGGGTTGAAGTATCTTGATTTTATGTTGACATGCTTGTGGTTAATTTTTGTAAAAGAGAATATTCATATTGAAATATTCAGTTGCAGTTTTGGTGAGTATGAATGATCTATCATAAAGATATAATCATCATCTTTGTTGTAAATATGTATTACATGTGCAGCAAAAAATAAGTATGCTAAAGAATGAAAGTCATATAAGAAATGCAGATAATCATGAACTATAGAGTTGGAAAAGAGGCTACTGAGAGTTTTACAATCATACATATCCACATAGTAAAGTCAAGTATATCAATATTAACAACACAAAAAATGTTGTGTAATGATTGGTTTTGAGATAAGGATTCAGAGAATGCATACAGTGATTCTACATAGTACAGGTCAGACAGGAATTATGGAAAGATATAGAGATTACATGGCAGACTATAATGAAGTTAGAACTTACAACATGCACCTAATGGTTGTAGATGTAATATTTGTACACAGATATAGTATATCTATTGTTGATGCAGGTATGTGACATAAATGAGTAGCATGTCTGATTATTGTGCATTATTTATAAATGTACAGCATGAAATTGTAGCCAAATATATTGTAGGAACAATGATTGTATTGAAGAGATATTTACCTGTTTTATTTGGTCTTTTAGAACATGTGTTGCAATTTCATTCTTCATCTTTGCCTATTAATATAGGCAACGATCTGATGTGTTACAAAATCTGAAATAGTTGAGTATGAGAAAATTAGTTTGTTTATGTGACCTGAACTAAAATTATGTAGTAAAAAAAGTATAATAGATGCATATGATGTTCATGTTTGCAGACTATATGAATGTAGAGTATAATATAGACAAGATATCAGGAATGCACTTACATTGAAGGAAATAGAAGGCTTTAGAACTGGAAATGTAAGGGTGTTGTCCATATATGAGTTGCTTCTATCATCATAGGTGGCAGTATTTGCGGTATTCATAAATTCTACAAAACAGCAGATTATAAGAAATAGATATAAAGGTTTTATGTCAATAGCAGGGGCAATTGATTTGTTGGGACAGCTCAGGGAAGAGAACTATAACATGATTGAAGTTGATAGAACTTATTATTTTTGTTGTTACAAAGACTCATATAGATGTAGTTTTTGTAGACAGAGACTCAGATAGTGACTACATAATTTCCAAATCCCTATTAGATCAATAGTTGTCTACACCAGATGAATAGCAGCATACCCCCAAAAATTCAGATTTGCAAAACATGCTTTTCAAACATTTGCAAACAATTCTAAAGCGGAAAATGTAACATAAAGATATCATTATCATCTTTGTTTTATATACAGTACATGAGCAGCAAAAGTTATGTATGCGTAAGAATAAAATTCATAGAAGAAATGCAAAAAAAAAAAAAATTAACTATAAACTTAGAAAAGAAGCAACCAAGACTTTGAATCATACATATCCACATTGTAAAGTGGGGTAGATCAGGATTAACACAAAAAAGGTTGCATAATCATTGGTTTTCAGATAAGGATAGAAAGAATGTTTTCAGTGAATCTACATAGTAGAGTGTTAGACAAGAATTGTAGGATGATGTAGAGGGAAATGGCAGACAATAATGAAGTTAGAACTTAGAACATGCACATAATGATTTCAGATGTAGCATGTTTACGCAGAGAACTGAAATAACTAACAAATGATTTCCAAACTATAAAAAATGGATATGATCATTGTGATTGTCATGCATTCGAAAAATAAAGATGTCATCATAATGCTTGCAATGAATGTACGCAGGCAATGATTTCATGTACTGCAAAACCTGAAACATTTGAGTGTGACAAAAAAAAAATTTATGTGACATACACTATAAATTATGTAGTAGAAAACAATGATAGATGCAGATGATATTTATATTAGTAGACTATATTTGCAACACATAATTTCCAAACCCCTGTTGGATCAGTAGCAGTGTACACCACAAAATTTGTAATATTGGGTATGCAAAAGATAATTTTAGATGTGCAGCTAGGAAAAAAACTCATATTTTCAGAACCTGTTTTTGAAACCTTTGACAAACAATTTTGAAGTGGAAGATGTAAGATAAAGATATCATCACCATGTTTGTTTTATATATAGTACAGGTGCAGCAGAAATTATATATGCTGAAGAAGATCATGATATAACAAATGCAGATAAAATGAACTGTAAACTTACAAAAGAGGAAGCAGGAGTTAGAATCATACATATCCACATAGGAAAGTCAGGTATATCAGGATTATCAACACAAAAAATGTTCTATAACCAGTGGTTTTCAGGTAAGGATTCAGGGAATGTTTTCAGTGAGTGTCCATAGTGCAGGCTCAGACTAGAATTATATAATCATGTAGAGAGAACAGGGTAGACAATAATGAAGTTACAACTTAGAGTATGCACATAATGGTTTCAGATGTAGTATTTCTACACAGAGAACTCAAATTACTGACAAATGATTTCCAAACCCATATAAAATATATCATCATTGTCTCTGTCATGCATTAGAAAAATAAAGATATGATCATATTGTTTTCAGTGAATGTACATAGTTCAGGCTCAGACAAGAATATGGTATGTGTACAGAGAACAGGGCAGACAGTAATGAAGTTAGAGCTTGGAATATTGACATAATGGTTTAAGATGTAATATTTTTACACAGAGATCTCAAATTTGTAACAAATGATTTCCAAACCCATAAAAAAAAAAGATATCATCATCGTTTCTGTCATGCATCTAATATCTGATTCAGAATTTGGTTCACAGGAAACTCATTATGTAGTTATACAGCATTTGAACAGATTTTACACATGATGTTCATGTTTGCAGACTATATGAATGTAGAGTATAAAATAGACAAGATATCAGGAATGCACTTACATTGAAAGAAATAGAAGACTTTAGAACTGGAAATGTAAGGGTGCTGTCCATATATGAGTTGCTTCTATCATCATAGGGTACAACATTCTCCATAGTTCAGGCTCAGACTAGAATTATATAATCATGTAGAGAGAACAGGGCAGACAGTAATAAAGTTACAACTTAGAGTATGCACGTAATGGTTTCAGATGTAGTATTTTCTACACAGAGAACTCAAATTACTGACAAATGATTTCCAAACCCATATAAAATATATCATCATTGTCTCGGTCATGCATTAGAAAAATAAAGATATGATCATATTGTTTTCAGTGAATGTACAAAGTTCAGGCTCAGACAAGAATATGGTATGTGTACAGAGAACAGGGCATACAGTAATGCTGTTAGAGCTTGGAATATTGACATAATGGTTTAAGATGTAATATTTTTACACAGAGATCTCAAATTTGTAACAAATGATTTTCAAACCCATAAAAAAAAGATATCATCATTGTCTCTGTCATGCATTTCAAATTTAAAGATATCATCATCGTTTCTGTCATGCATCTAATATCTGATTCAGAATTTGGTTCACAGGAAACTCATTATGTAGTTATACAGCATTTTATCAGATTTTACAGAAGGTACACAGTAATCAGTAGATCGAGACAGTACAACATGTAGATGTATACTTATATACATAGGATATGGATACACAAAAGCCAACATAGAACTTAGAACAGTGCAGGCAACTAAAGAACCACAGAGATTAACATATTCTCAGCACATACGACTCAGATTTCGCAAAATATTCCAAACCCCTAAAGTGAATCAACCTAACATACAAAAGAAATCATCATTGTCGAACATGCAGCCTAAATCCGTTTCGAAAACCTCTACAACATTGTTTTTGAGTGAAGTTACAGAAACTTCACTTTTATTAGAGATTCGGAAAGGATTAGGGTGCATAACGGACAAGAAAGTATACCGACATAGCTCAGACCTTGAATCGGTCAGATGTGTGAAACATCTGTCCAGATCCATGTAGTATCTGTTCAGATCCGAGGAGAGAGAGGGGAGATATGGTGAAGTATCCGTTCAGATCAGAGAAGGACGAAGGGAGGGGGTGAAGTATCTGTTCAGATCAGAGAGAAATGAGAGAAATCGTGAAGTATCTGTTCAGATCGTAGAGAAGTGGGAGAAATCGGGAAGTATCCGTTCAGATTTGAGAAAAAGATAGAGAAATGGTGAAGTTTTTGCTCAAATCGGGGAAGGAAGAAGAGAGAGAGTCAGCGCCGACAGCATATTAGGGTTAGGCAAGAGTCTCGAATGGGAGAGTTGGAAGGAATAGGGGTGCATTTAGGTTTCCACGTTTTGACATGGTGGGGGGTTTGGGTTGGTGGGGATTTAGTTAATAGATTTAGTTAATGAGTGTAATTTAGATTAGGCAATGATTAACATAATTGTGATTATTGTTTGCTTATTGTTTTTTATATGTATGATTTTTTCTTTCCAAAAATATATTCATGATATTTATTTTTTGTAATTTATATATATTGTTCACATGGAATATATTATTTTTGTGTATATATCTAATAATGAATTTGTTATATTATTTTTATATAACTTGAGTAAATTATATTTGTATATTTTGTTAAATGTAATAAATAATTGATGAGTAAATGTACATTTTTTTTAGCTTTTCATTATTAAATTTAATATTTGTTTATATAATTTAATAAATTCATGAAATGTTATTGTTTTTTATTTAGGTTCTTCTCAACAAGTTGAATCAAGCCACATATCAAAAAAGACTGGGTTCACACGTTATGTAACTCCACTTAATGATGTCGGCAATGGTAAATTTTTTATTTGTACTAGCATAAGTTACATGGGGCTTAATTCTTATCATTTGGACGTTAGATGATATGTATTCTTTTTTAAGCTAACTCATTTAATAAACTTACATTGAAATGGTTGGGTATAAATACATATTTAGTGAATTAGAAAAATGAAGTTATAAATACATAGGAGAAAAGGTATTGGTTTGTATTTGAACTTATAATATCTATGGGATAAAAGTTACGTCTAATTGTAGTATTATATATGTGAATTGCAAATTTTTATTTAACACATGAGTGTGAAATATATTACAATGACATTTTATTATTAAATATAGTATAAAAAATGTATAGAAATTTTGTATTATTATATATCTGTCAATGGTATAATTTATTGTAGAAAAAATAAATTTCGTATGGGCATTTTTTGTCTTGATAAAGATGTTGATTTTTTGGATTTATGATTACACATACTTCATTATTATATAGTTGGTAATAAATTGTATTGTTGCATATGAAATTATTTTTATAAATTTATATGTTCGTATTAAAACTGTTGTCAATTCTAATCATGTTTATGATTTTGTATTGTAATTTTTTTTTTGTTGCTTATTTGTTCGTTTCAAAAAAAGTAGTTATAATATTATTTTTCCTTTGAAATATATTATTTATATGTAGTACATAATTTATGTGTATGTATATAATGGTTGATTTGGTATATTATTTATATATGACTTGAGTAAATTATATTTCTATATTTGTTGGATTGAAATAGATAAGTGATTAATAAATATTCAATTTTTTTACCTTTCGATTGTTATTTTTAAAATTTATTAGTACTTTAATAAATTCATGAAATATCATTGTTTTTATTCAGGCTCTTCTCAACAAGTTGAATCAAGTGACAAATCAGGAAATATTGTATTCACACAGTATGTAACTCCACTTAGTGACGTCATGAACGGTAATATTTTTTTTTTAGTAGCATTAGTCACATGGGTGTTAATTTTTATAATTTAAATGTTTTAGATAATATGAATTTTTCTAAGCTAACTCATTTAATACACTTATATTGAAATGCTTGGGTATTGACATGTGTTTTTTATTACAAATTTTTTACTAATTAAAATATTTGATTTATAAATATATGAGAGTAAAACAGTTCCTTTATAGTTGAGGTTATAATATTTGTTATTTAGAATTGACATCCAATTATAGTGTTATATATACTTAAATTCTAATTTTTTACTTAAAGATAACATTCTGAAATAAATTACAATGAAATGCTATCATTAAATGTACTTTACAAAATATACAATTATTTGTAATTATTAGATATCTCTACATACTATAATTTATTGTAGAAAAAAGTATTTTTAATATGGGTAGGTTTTTTTCTTTTTTATAAAGATGTTGATTGTTTGAATTTATGGGTACACATATTGCATTATTTTGTGGCGTCAATTTTTAACATCTGGTGTTTTTGGTGATAACATATGAATTTTTTGAAGATAGCTCATTTAATTAAATTACATTTAAATGGTTGGGTAGTAAGATATATTTGACTACAGTGATTTTTTTTTTTAATTGAGTCAAAATAGTTGAGGTATAATATATGGCTCAAATTTAAATTTTTGTTGTTTATTATAAATAAGTATCAATTCAAAATTTGAAAATAGTTTTTATGATTTAATGGAAAAACTATCTCAATTTATTAATCAATAAGTTTAGAGGTCTCTAATCTGGTAGATAAACATACGTTTATGAGACTTATTTTATTCTCTAATTTTGTTTAATTCAAATATATTCAAATTATATAAAAAATTGAAATGATATGCATGGTTATGTATCTATGATTATGCATGATATACTAGCATAAGTCACATGAGCGTTAATTCTTATAATTTGGATGTTTTGGATAATAAGAATTTTTTAAGCTAACTCATTTAATAAACTTACATTGAAATGGTTGGGTAGTAACATATATGTTTTATTACAATGATTTTTCGTAATTAATTACAATATTTGAGTTATAAATATATGAGAATAAAATGGTTGCTTTTTATTTGAAATTATAATATCTATTACTTAGAAGTTACATCCAATTATAGTGTTATATATTTGAATTTCAAATTTTCACTTAAACATATGAGTCTTAAAGAAAGTATAATGAAATTCTATCATTGAATATAGTATACAAAATCTACAGTACTTTTTGTACTATTATATATTTCTATGCAGAAAATTTATTGTAGAAAAAATATATTTTCATATGGGTTGTTTTTTTTTTCCTTATAAAGATGTTAACTTTTTATTTCATGGTTGCACATATTTCATTATTTTGTATTTGTTAATAAATATATTGTATAGTTTCATATTACAATATTTTTATAGTTTTATATATTGCTATTAATTTTTTTTCTTTTGCTATGTGTCTTAATTTTTCGATTAATATAGGGGATTGTTTCTTGGTGAGCCTTAATTTTTTGCGTTTGGGTCTTTTAGTTATAACAATATGAACTTTATTTTTAAACTAAGTGATTTAATAAACTTGCATTTTTATGGTTAAGTAGTAAAATATATTTGATTAGAATGATTTTTTTATTTAATGAAAATAGTTGAGTTATAAATAGATGAGGGTATAATGATTTATATTTTAAATTATAATATCTAGGAGTTAAAACTTATATTCAATTGTACTTTTATGTTGAAATTGTAATTTGTTACTCAAATATACGAGTACAGAATAAATTATAATGAAAATCTATCACTAAATGTATTATGTAAAAGTTACATTATTGTTTTTTATTATGTATCTTTACATAGTGTAATATATTATAGGAATATTTTTTTCTTATATGTTGTACGTTGGTTTCTTATAAGGATGTCTATTTTTTTTTATGTACATATATAACATTATTATGTATTTTTTAATAAATGGTGTTGTTACATGTTAAAATAATTTTCTAATTTTTGTTTTGGTATTATAATTTGGGTGTGTTTTGGTATATGTTTTGATTTTTAGAAATAAAATGGGAGATTATTTCTTTGTAGGCTTAATTCTTATCATTTGGTGTTTTTAGTGATAACATATGAATTTTTTTAAGTTGGCACATATAATTAAATTGCATTTAAATGTTTGGGTAGTAAGATATATTTGATTACAATGATTTTTTCTTTTTTTTGAATTGAGTCAAAATAGTTGAGTTATAAATAGGTGACTCAATTTTATTTTGGTTTTAGTTTATTATAAATAAGTATCAAATCAAATTTTCTAAATAGTTTTTATGATTTACTTGAAAAACTATCTCAATTCATTAATCAATAATTTTACAAGACTCTCTAATCTGGTAGATAAACATAGCTTTATTGAAGTTAGTTTTTTCTCTACTTTTTATAGTCAAAATATATTCAAATTATATAAAAATTTAAAATGATATGCATGATTATGTATCTATTATTATGCATGATATACTAGCATAAGTCACATGAGCGTTGATCATTATAATTTGGACGTTTTAGGTGATAAGTTTTTTTTTAAGCTAGCTCATTTAATAAACATACATTGAAAAGGTTGGGTAGTAACATGTATTTTTACTTACAATGATTGTAATTGATTCAAATATTTGAGTTATAAATATATGAGAGTAAAATGGTTGCTTTATATTTGAAGTTATAATATCTATTAGTTAGAAGTTATATCCAATTATAGTGTTATATATTTGAATTTCAAATTTTCACTTAAACAGTCTTGAATAAATTATAATGAAATTCTATCATTGAATATAGTATACAAAATCGACAATACTTTTTGTACTATTATATATCTCTACATAGTATAATTTATTGTACAATTTTTTTTTTCATATGGGCTGGTTTTTTTTCATTTTCATAAACTGTTTATCTTTCTTTTTTTTATTTTTATACATATTGCATTATTTTGTATTTGTTAGTAAATTGTATAGTTTCATATTACAATATTTTTATAAATTTATATGTTGGTAAAAAATTTTTTTGCTTTTGGTATGTGTCTTAATTTTTGCACTAATATAGGGGATTGTTTATTCATGAGCCTTAATTCTTATCGTTTGGGTGTTTTAGTGATAATAATATGAACTTTATTTTTAAACTATGTCATTTAATAAACTTGCATTTAAATGGTTAAGTAGTAAAATATATTTGATGACAATGATTATTTTTTATTTAAAATAGTTGAGTTATAAATAGATGAGAGTAAAATGATTTATATTTTAAATTATAATATGTATGAGTTAACTGTTATATCCAATTGTAGTTTTATGTTTAAATTCTAATTTGTTACTCAAATTTACGAGTGCAGAATAAATTATAATGAAAATCTATCATTAAATGTATTATGTAAAACTTACACTTTTGTTTTTGATTATGTATCTCTACATAGTGTAATATATTATAGGAAATCTTATTTTCTTATATGTTGTACGTTGGTTTCTTATAAAGATGTCTATTTTTTTTTATGTACATGAATAACATTATTATGTATTTGTTAATAAATGGTGTGGTGACATGTTGAAATAATTTTTTAATTTTTATTTTAGTATTATAATTTGGGTGTGTTTTGGTATATGTTTAGATTTTTCGAAGTAAAATGGGAGCTTATTTCTTTGTAGGCTTAATTCTTATCATTTGGTGTTTTTAGTGATAATATATGAATTTTTTTAAGCTGTCACATATAATTAAATGCATTTAAATGGTTGGGTAGTAAGATATATTTGATTACAATGTTTTTTTTTTAATTGAGTCAAAATAGTTAAATTATAAATAGGTGACTCAATTTTATTTTGTTTATTATAAATAAGTATCAAATCAAAATTTCTAAATAGTTTTTATGATTTACTCGAAAAACTATCTCAGTTCATTAATCAGTAATTTTACAAGTCTCTCTAATCTGGTAGATAAACATAGCTTTATGAGAGTTAATTTTTTCTCTAATTTTTTTATTTTAAATATATTTAAATTCTATAAAAATTTAAAATGATATGCATGATTTTGTATCTATGATTATGCATGATGTACTAGCATAAGTCACATGAACATTAATCATTATAATTTGGACGTTTTAGATAATAAGATTTTTTTAAGCTAACTCATTTAATAAACATACTTTGAAAAGTTTGGGTAGTAACATATATTTTAAAGTACAATGATTGTAATTGATTCAAATATTTGAGTTATAAATATATGAGAGTAAAATGGTTGCTTTATGTTTGAAGTTATAATATGTATTAGTTAGAAGTTACATCCAATTATAGTGTTATATATTTGAATTTCAATTTTTCACTTAAACATATGAGTCTTAAAGAAAGTTTAATGAAGTTCTATCGTTGAATATAGTATACAAAATCTATAGTACTTTTTGTACTATTATATATCTGTATGCGGAAAATTTATTGTAGAAATAATATATTTTCATATGGGCTGGTTTTTTTTTCCTTATAAAGATGTTAATTTTTTATTTCATGGTTATGCATATTTCATTATTTTGTATTTGTTAATAAATATATTGTATAGTTTCATATTACAATATTTTTATAGTTTTATATATTGCTATTAATTTTTTTTCTTTTGCTGTGTGTCTTAATTTTTTGATTAATATAGGGGATTGTTTCTTCATTAGCTTTAATTCTTAGCGTTTGGGTCTTTTAGTTATAACAATATGAACTTTATTTTTAAACTAAGTGATTTAATAAAGTTGCATTTATATGGTTAAGTAGTAAAATATATTTGATTAGAATGATTTTTTTATTTAATGAAAATAGTTGAGTTATAAATAGATGAGAGTACAATGATTTATATTTTAAATTATAATATCTAGGAGTTAAAGGTTATATTCAATTGTACTTTTATGTTCAAATTGTAATTTGTTACTCAAATATATGAGTGCAGAATAAATTATAATGAAAATCTATCATTAAATGTATTATGTAAAACTTACATTATTGTTTTTTATTATGTATCTCTACATAGTGTAATATATTATAGGAAATATTTTTTTCGTATATGTTGTACGTTGGTTTCTTATAAAGATGTCTATTTTTTTTTATGTACATATATGACATTGTTATGTATTTGTTAATAAATGGTGTTGTTACATGTTAAAATAATTTTTTAATTTTTGTTTTGGTATTATAATTTTGGTGTGTTTTGGTATATGTTTTGATATTTAGAAATAAAATGGGAGATTATTTCTTTGTAGGCTTAATTCTTATGATTTGGTGTTTTTAGTGATAACATATGATTTTTTTTAAGCTGGCACATATAATTAAATTGCATTTAAATGGTTGGGTAGAAAGATAGATTTGATTACAATGATTTTTTCTTTTTTTTGAATTGAGTAAAAATAGTTAAGTTATAAATAGGTGACTCAATTTTATTTTGGTTGTAGTTTATTATAAATAATTATCAAATCAAAATTTCTAAATAGTTTTTATGATTTACTCGAAAAACTATCTCAGTTCATTAATCAATAATTTTACAAGTCTCTCTAATCTGGTTTAATAAACATACATTGAAAAGGTTGGGTAGTAACATATATTTTTAATTACAATGATTGTAATTGATTCAAATATTTGAGTTATAAATATATGAGAGTAAATTGGTTGCTTTATATTTGAAGTTATAATATATATTAGTTAGAAGTTATATCCAATTATAGTGTTATATATTTGAATTTCAATTTTTCACTTAAACAGTCTTGAATAAATTATAATGAAATTCTACCATTGAATATAGCATACAAAATCTACAATACTTTTTATACTATTATATATCTCTACATAGTATAATTTATTGTAGATTTTTTTTTTCATATGGGCTGGATTTTTTTCTTTTTGATAATTTTTTTTTTTGTTATGGTTACACATATTGCATTATTTTGTATTTGTTAATAAATTGTATAGTTTCATATTACAATATTTTTATAAGTTTATATATTGCTATAATTTTTTTTTCCGTTTGGTACTGTCTTAATTTTTGCATTAATATAGGGGATTGTTTCTTCGTGAGTCTTAATTCTTATCGTTTGGGTGTTTTAGTGTATGTTTTGATTTTTAGAAATAAAATGGGAGATTATTTTGTTGTAGGCTTAATTCTTATGATTTGGTGTTTTTAGTGATAACATATGAATTATTTTGAAGCTACGACATTACATTACATTTAAATGGTTGGGTAGTAAGATATATTTGATGACAATATTTTTTTTTTTTTTGAATTGAGTGAAAATAGTTGAGTTATAAGTAGATGACTCACTTTTATTTTGTTTTTTGTTTATTATAAATAACTATGAAATCAAAATAGCAAAATAGCTTTTATGATTTAATGGAAAAACTAATGCAGTTCATCAATCAATAAGTTTTGAAGTCTCTTTAATTTGGTTGACAAACATAGCTTTATGAGAGTTTTTTTTTTTGCAAATTTTTTTAATTCAAATATATTTAAAGTATATAAAAAATTAAACTGATATGCATGATTATGTATCTATGAAATTGTAGTTCTTTTAAATTGGTAATAAATATGTTTGAATTATGTTATTACTACATGTATTTCTCATTTTGTCAATATTATTATTTATGTTATATTTTCAATTTGTTTGAGGATTGAATTTGACATTAGTGGTTTGTCTTTTATGTATTTAAATATAGCACTTGAAAAATGTTGATACTTATTAGTGATTAGTTAATTGATTAGTTTTTGAAGCAGTTGATGTCAATTATTTTTGTTATTGATTAATTATTAATTTATATTCAATATAGTTGGTTCTACAAGTAGATCACAGATTGTAGCTACACGTATTTATAAAGAGCCATCAAGCGAAAGCCGTGATAGTTCTCTAATGGTTGGTATGACATCCATGGTGACTGACTTGACAGTAGATAAAGGTGTGAATGATAAAGTACAATCTTTGAATGATGAAGAAAGAACAGGTGTGACTGGTAATTCATATATTTGTAATAAAGTGATTTTTTTTTATCTTTGCTGTATAATAAATAATTATTTTATAGTTACTTTTGGGTTTGATGATATGTATAGTTCTTGATTAATTTTTTTTTATATGTTCGTATGATGGTAAAATTTTGTTGTTTAAAGATTTTAAATTTTACAGATTATTTAGATAATGGTGATCCGACATACAAGTGTGGGTTTTGTGGTGCATTGTTTTGGTATGAAGAGCGGCTAAGGTCGTATTTTAATGCCAAATCACCGAGGTACTCTTTATGTTGTAATCAAGGAAAGATCCAGCTTCCTCCATTGAATGAAGTACCTAAGGTGTTGTATGATTTGCTTTATGGTATTGATGAGAAAAGCAAGCATTTCTTGGATAATATAAGATCTTACAATAATATGTTTTGTTTTACTTCGATGGGTGGCAAAATTGATTATTTTGCCAATCGAGGAAATGCTCCACCAATCTTTAAGTTGCATGGTCAGAATTATCATTTGATGGGTAGTTTGTTACCGGTTGAAGGTTCAGTTCCGAAATTTGCGCAACTCTACATTTATGATACTGAAAATGAAATCAGCAATCGAATCAAGTGTGTTAGGTTTGTTTTATTTTAAATTGAAATTTCACTACATTTTGAATAAATTAGATTTATTTGTGTAAGGTTGTTTTATTTAATTGATATGTAACAGTTGATTTTTCTTATTTTAACAGGAGTAATGACAATATAGAAAGCCTTCATGCAGAAATAGTTTCGGAGTTGAAAAATATGCTTGATGAGCATAACATATTGGTGAAATCGTTTCGTATTGTAGGTGAAAAACTTTACAGTGGTAATTCATCGGATATCAAGCTAAAGTTATTTGGTCGTAGGGGTCGAGATGCTAGACGGTATAACTTACCTTCGGTGTCTGAAGTTGCTGCTATATTGGTTGGAGATTTTGATGAATCTCTTGGTGAGAGAGACATAATAGTGGAAACACGCACGGGCAAGCTGAAAAGGATAAATGAACTTAACGCTGCATATTTAGCTCTGCAGTATCCTTTGTTGTTCCCTTATGGAGAGGATGGTTATAAAGAGGACATTCCATTTTCTGATACAAATAGTTCAAAAAATGGTGGGAGAAAAAGGGTTAATATTAGGGAATGGTTCTCTTATCGGTTGCATGAGAGAGACAATCAGCTTATTACGATTCTTTGTGCGAGGAGATTGACACAACAATTTATGGTTGATGCGTACATGATGATAGAGTCCGCTAGACTCACCTATATACGAACGCATCAAAAACAGTTACGTTGTGAGATGTATAAAGGTCTTGCTGAGTCCTTACTTCGAGGTGATACAGATGCTCGACTTTTAAGAAAAAGAGTTATATTGCCTCCTTCTTTTACTGGTGGAACTCGATATATGATTCAAAATTACCAAGATGCCATGGCAATATGTCATTGGGCTGGGTATCCAGACCTGTTCATAACTTTTACCTGTAATCCGAAATTGCCTGAAAGTATACGTTTTCTTGACAAAAGAGGAATGAAGGCTGAAGATCGTGCTGATATTGTTTGTCGTGTTTTGAAGATGAAATTGGATGCATTGATCAAAGACTTGAGACATAATAAGATTTTTGGTTCTGTTAGATCAGGTAAAATTTCGCATCCATAATACATATGTGTGTGTATTTTTCTCTGTGTTTGATTCTTTGTTTTTGAATTAATATCTTTATTGAAATTATTTAATTTATTTTCCAACAGTTATTTATACTGTTGAGTTTCAAAAACGTGGATTGCCGCATGCTCATATTCTACTATTTATGGAGCAACAAGATAAATATCCGACCCCAGATGATATTGATAGTATAATCTCAGCTGAAATACCTGACATTAATGATGATCCTGTATATTATAATGCTCTTTGTGAGTTCATGATACATGGACCTTGTGGTGTGATGAGGCCAAACTCTCCATGTATGGAAGAAGGTAGATGTGTGAAGCATTTTCCCAAGCATTTTGCTGACAGAACTGTTGTGGATGAGGATGGATATCCAATTTATCGTAGAAGGGATAATGGTCGTACGATATTGAAAAATGGTGTGGAGCTTGACAATAGATATGTTGTTCCTCATAACAAATATTTATTGCTCAAGTACGCAGCTCATTTGAATGTGGAATGGTGTAATCAGTCTCGATCAATAAAATATTTATTCAAGTATGTAAATAAAGGGCATGATCGAATTTCATCTACTTTCTACAACAGTACGGCTGATGATGAGGTTGCTCAAAATGTGGATGAGATTGATATATATTACGATTGTCGATATATCTCACCGTGTGAAGCTATGTGGAGGATATTTGGATTTGAGATTCAATATAAGAGCACACCTGTAGAACGTATGAGTTTTCATCTTCCTGATGAACAAACAGTTTTATTCTCGGATGTAGATGAAATTGATGGTGTTGTGAATCGCCCGTCTGTTGGTCATAGTATGTTTCTAGCTTGGTTTGAGGCAAACAAGAAATATGAAGATGCAAGAAAACTTACGTATGCAGAATTTCCACAAAAATTTGTTTGGAAGAGTGATATACGGGAATGGACACCAAGAAAACGAGGGTTCTCTTTAGGTCGTATTTTTTATGTTGCTCCTGGTAGTGGTGAGAAGTATTATTTGAGATGTCTTCTTAATATTGTTAAGGGACCGACTGACTACAAGGATATAAGAACTGTTGATGGTATTACATACGAAACATTTCCTGAAGCATGTTATGTTCTTGGTATTCTTGATGATGATAAAGAGTATGTAGATGGGATCATTGAGGCAAGTCATTGGGCATCTGCACATTCCTTGCGGTATTTGTTCGCAACGTTACTTTTTTCGGACAATTTAAGTGATCCTAAGGATGTATGGGACAAGTGTTGGGTTCATTTATCGAATGATATTTTACATCGACAACGTCAAATATTGAAGCATGATGGTATGATTTACTGTTAATTGTGTACATTAATTAGTCTTGTGTTTATTCGAGTTTTACTTGATTTTTTTATGGTAATGTTTAGGTTTAACTTTGACTGAAGAAGAGATCAAAAGTCTTTCATTGGTTGAGATTGAGAAGATATTGCAAAAATTTGAGAGATTTTGATACAATGCCAATTCCAGACATGAACACTATTTTGTACTTGCAAAACAAATTAGTGTATGAAGAGCTCCAATATGATCGTGCAGCTTTGATGGATGAGCACAAAACTTTATTCTCGAAGTTGACGAGTGAACAAAAAAGTGTTTATAATATTATTATGGATGTTGTTGGTATATCGAATGGAGGAGTTTTTTTTGTTTATGGCTATGGTGGAACTGGGAAAACATATGTTTGGAAGACTTTATCTGCAGCTATAAGATCCAAAGGTGAAATTGTTCTTAATGTAGCTTCGAGTGGAATTGCATCGCTGTTATTGCCTGGTGGAAGGACTGCACATTCAAGATTTGCTATCTCAATCAGTCTTGATGAATTCTCTACCTGTAATATAAAACAAGGAGGTCAATTAGCAAATCTGCTTATTAAAGCAAAGCTTATCATATGGGATGAATCACCGATGATGCACAGGCATTGTTTTGAAGCGCTTGATAGAAGTTTGAGGGATATCATGCAGATAAACGATCCAATGAATAAAGATAGACCTTTTGGAGGTAAGATTATTGTGTTTGGGGGAGACTTTCGCCAGATATTGCCAGTTATAACAAAAGGCACTAGACAAGACATTGTTCGTGCGACAATAAATTCATCAAAGATTTGGCAGCATTGTAGGGTGCTTCGTCTGACAAAAAATATGAGGCTTGAGAATCCATCGTGTTCAGATATTGAATTAAAAGAATTGAGGGAATTTTCAAATTGGATTGCAGGTATTGGAGATGGTACAATTGGAGTGCGTCATGATGACTATTTAGAGGTAAAGATTCCTAATGATATTTTGTTGAGGTGCTCGACTGATCCAATTTCAGCTATTGTACATAGTACGTATCCATTAAACTTGGATTGTACTGATGTGTCGAGTTATTTGAAGGATCGTGCTGTATTGGCTCCAACGCTTGATGTGGTTGATAGTGTAAATGATTATATGACTTCATTGACTTTAGGTGACGGGAAAAAGTACTTGAGCTCAGATAGTACTTGCAGGTCGCAACGAAGTGGTGGTATCTTGGCTGATGTACACACGACGGAATTTCTTAATGGAATTAGATGTTCTGGTGTTCCGAATCATGAATTGGTGTTGAAGGTTGGTACTCCTGTAATGCTTTTGAGAAATATAGACCACTCACTGGGATTGTGTAATGGTACACGAATGGTTATAACTAAACTTGGAAGACATGTGCTTGAAGCGAAAATTCTCGGTGGAAATAATGCAGGAAATAAGGTTTTGATTCCAAGGATGTCATTGACACCGTCTGATCCAAGGTTGCCGTTTAAGTTTCAGAGAAGGCAGTTTCCTTTGATTGTGTCCTATGCGATGACAATAAACAAATCTCAGGGGCAATCGTTGTCACATGTTGGCTTATTATTGAAGAAACCAGTCTTTAGTCATGGGCAGTTATATGTGGCTGTTTCGCGTGTGACAAATCGTAGTGGGTTGAAGATTTTGATATTTGATAGAGACGATCAATACGATAATACTACTAGAAATGTTGTTTATAAAGAAGTTTTTAATAATTTGTAGTATGTTCTGAAATTTATTATATTACATCTTTTAATCAATCTGATGTTATGACTTACAGACAGTGATTTAATTTAATTGGTTATGTTGGTATTTAATAGTATATATACAATTATATATATATATATATATATATTAATGTTTGGTAGTTATATTCATCTTTTGTGTTGTGTATTTATAAATTTAAATTAATTACATTAAAATTGTTTCGTTATATGTCAATACGCGCAACGCGCGGGTACACTGCTAGTCAAAAAAATATACATAACAACGGCTCAACAACTATAGAATACTATGTATTAATATTTGTGATAATTCAACACATAATATTAATATGTATTAAAATTTAAGTTCAGAATTTTTTTTCAATTTTAACTACATGGTAGGTCTTTATTCATTTTTATATCATAACAAAAATCATCATCTATAACAAATTATCAATAATGTACATATTAAAAATAATTGTCATAGATCTCAAGTTATGCATACAGAAAATTATTACAACATGTTTTTTGTTATGAATACAAAGGAGTTAAGAAAGTTATTTTTCAAATAAATTCCTCATCAACATAGCTCTTTGTGAAGCCGATCCAATGCAAATAATTACAGCACTTAGAACTTGATACACCATTGCCCTTGATATGTATTTCATCATCTAATTTCAATAATATATGTTGCTTTGTTTATTTTCTCACTCCCTGACACATTATGAAAGCAAAAACTATGAAGAAAAACTTTTCATGCAGCAAACACACAGTAAAGAGACAATCACAAATCTTCAACATTTGGACTCAAAAATCTTTCATATCATCACTTTTACACAAGAGAGATAGCAACACAACCAAATCTTTAAAATGGCCAACCAAAGCTAGTAAATTAAGATTCCAGTCTTCAGATATGAACTCTTTGCTTTCTTTTTCAAAACGCTGATAAATCCTGGCTTCCAAGTTTCATCTTGTACAAACAATGATCTTTAACTGTCTAAAGATGATAAGGTTTTGGGTCAACTTTGAAGAGATGCTATAATGAAAAAGAAAATTACAATAAAAAAACTATGGATCGCAGTGAGACGGGGATTTCCCTTTCCATGGGGATCCACCCCGAATGGAGCAGGGATTCCCAAAATGCATCTGGTGGGCCTGAATTATATATATATAAATAACTAATATAATATAAAATTATTATAAAAATTAAATATATTTTAATATACAAATAAAAATTCAAAACCCTATTTCTCATTTCTTTCCAAGTGAATTAAATTATTGAATAATAATAGAAATTAATGAAATGTAATAACATAGTTTATCTTTGTGTTTTAACTAGTTTGATTTAATTATGCTTTAGCTTTTATTCGAATTATGGATCTTTTTTATGTTTTTTTTTTAACATTTTAGTTATATGTAATTATATGAATTATCTTTATGTATTAATTAAACAAAAAAAATGAATAATTTATTAAAAAAAATGATGAGGTGGGGATGCGCACTGGACGGGGCGGGAAAATTTTCGTCACGAAGCTGATGTGGATAGGGATGGGATTCCCCGCGAGTGTGGAGACGGGGATGGCTCCACCAACCTGCTCCGTTGCCATGTATTTCAGACTCGAGTATACCCATGTATTTTCTTCTTAAGGAAGATTAGTATACATCTATCATGTATACTAATTACTAATTAATAATAAATAATAAATGATGATAAGAGGAACTTTTTTCTTCAATAAAACAAACTTCAACAAAGCACAAAGAATCGAAAAGTCAAGCATATATCCATATCAAATAAAAGAGATTTCTCAAAAAAAAAAAAAAAATTCTTGAACCTTCATGAATTTGATGGAGTTTTAAAACTTTGAAAATCAAATATTTTCTTGTAGTTTAACTATTGATTGGGGTTGTCTTTGGTGATGAGACTTGTCAAAATGGACGTTTTTTCACATTAAATTTTGAAGACTTAAATTATCACAATAAAGAATCACTCATAAATAAAGCTAGCTGAGCAAAAAAAATTAGAACTTGATGAATTTACTAAGATCAATACAACACAAGCAATAGATCCAAATCGCATGAATTAGAACAGTTAAAAATAAAATTCAATTGAAAAAGATTCATAATCAACCAACTCTAATATAAGCAGTTCACCAGAAAAAGAGCATCAATTTTTCATAATCAAGTTTAATCTAAAACCACAGTTTAAATTTGAAAACATTAACTGAAACATCACATATACAATGCATTTCAAATTTAGATGAAAACAAAAAGGTATAACTACACCGTGATCATCCCTAATTGTGGAGACTGGAGAGTGGATATGTGGGCCCAGAAAAACATGAATGCATTGGGCTTGATATGAGATTTACTTTTGGATTTCCAGTTTTTTAGCACCATCAAGACTTCGAGTTCAAACTATTTTGTAAACATTATTAATACTCCCTGGACTGGGCCAGAGTAGCCCTCACCAATCAAGGCTGTGTTGGGCCGTATAGGATTAGGGATTAACTATCCTTTTTTTTTTTTTATTATTATTATAATTTGGATCTTATATATGTTGACCATTGAACATCTAATGTGTTATCCTGAGCTTTAAGCTTGTATGAATGACTTTAAGCTTGATTAGTAGTCCATTTAAGTATTGTAAGTAGATTATCCTAAAAAATTCGATTATCCTAAGTTTATAATTCTAATTTTGTTTTTGTTTTAAGATGATCCTAGATTTAACTTAGTACACAAAGAGATAGATTAATTATTATAGTAGAACTAGCAGTGTACCCGCGCGTTGCGCGTATTGTTATATAACAAAATAATTTTAATATAATTAAATTTATAAATACACAACACATCAATATTGAATACAACTATTAAATATTAATGTATATATACACTATTAAATAACAATATAAACAATAAAAATTAAATTATTATTTCCAAATCATACATCAAATCTATCAAAAGATGTAACATAATAAATTTCACAATATACTACAAATTATTAAAAACTTCTTTATAAACAACATTTATGGTAGTATTATAAACAATATACCATCCGTCATCATTTTTAATCATTTTCAGTGCGCCATCACTTTTATATGAATCGTGAAACCACTATCTCTACCTTCAGTCTCTCACACTCTCCAGATCTGATCCGTCAGCTCAAACCGTCTTCCCCTTCTTCTTTCATTTTCCTTTTATTTCTTCTTCCTGTTATCTTCTCTGGAAAAAAATTATATTATTTCATACATGTATATATATATATATTTAAAAATAGATGAGAATATATATTGAAAGAGATATAAAGATATAGATTAGAGGGTGGTGGATGTTTTCTCATCTCCATATTTTAAGTTTGGGTATTTTTTTTTTATTGTTTTTCGTTCTCCCTTCTCCTTTCAAGAGATCGACAGTTTTCTTTCTTTATTTTTTCTCTTTTTTTTTTTCTTTTCTATGTCTCCTCAACAAAACATCTTTGTTTAACAAAACTTATATGCCTCTTCCAATTTCTTTTTTCCCATTTTTTTTTCCTTTCTATGTCTCCTCAACAAAACATCTTTGTTTAACAAAACTTATATGCCTCTTCCAATTTCTTTTTTCCCATTTTTTTTCCTTTCTATGTCTCCTCAACAAAACATCTTTGTTTAACAAAGCTTATATGCCTCTTCCAATTTCTTTTTTCCCATTTTTTTTTCCTTTTTATATCTCCTCAACAAAACATCTTTGTTTAACAAAGCTTATATGCCTCTTCCAATTTCTTTTTTCCTTTTTTTTTTCCTTTCTATGTCTACTAAACAAAACATCTTTGTTTAACAAAGCTTATATGCCTCTTCCAATTTCTTTTTTTCTCTTTTTTTTCTTTTCTATGTCCCCTCAACAAAATATCTTTGTTTAACAAAGCTTATATGCCTCTTCCAATCTTATCGAATAAGATTGTATTCAACTTTGTACTATCTAAAAATTAAAGAAATGATTTAAAATTATATTTTAATTTGGGTTTCTCAAGTTTTAAGGTTTTAGAAATGAGTTTTGCTTATATATATATACACATCAATATCTTAAAGAAGAAGCAACAAAAGTGAATTGAAGAGGAAGCCAAATAAAAAAATCAAGAACATACATTTAATTTATTAAAATATTTTTTATCAAATCAATTTTTATTGGATAATTAATATGTTATATATTGAAATTTTCAAAAGTAAACATTGATGCAATAAAAAATGCCTTGAAATCCTCAAAAGTAAGCATTAATGCAATAAAAAATGTCTTGAAATTCTCAATAGTAAGCATTAATACAATAAAAATGTCTTGGAATTCTCAAAAGTAAGAATTGATACAATAAAAATGTCTTAGAATTCTCAATAGTAAGCATTGATACAATAGAAAATGTTTTGAAATCCTCAAAAGTAAATATTGATACAATAAAAATGTCTTAGAATCCTCAAAAATAAGCATTGATATAATAAAAAATGTCTTGAAATTCTCAAAAGTAAGCATTAATATAATAAAAAATGTCTTGAAATCTTCAAAAGTAAGCATTGATACAATAAAAATGTCTTGAAATTTTCAAAAGTAAGCATTAATACAATAAAAATATCTTGGAATTCTCAAAAGTAAACATTGATACAATAAAAAATATCTTGAAATTCTCAAAAGTAAACATTGATACAATAAAAATGTCTTGAAATCCTCAAAAGTAAGTATTGATATAATAAAAAATATTTTGGAATTCACAAACGTAAGCATTAATATAATAAAAAATATCTTGAAATCCTCAAAATAAGCATTGATACAATAAAAATATTTTGAAATTTTCAAAAGAGCATTGATACAGTAAAAAAATGTCTTGAAATCCTAAAAAGTAAGCATTCATGCAATAAAAAATATCTTTTATATTATATGTAATAATTATTCTTGAAAATTAATTAACAAAACAATTAATAAAAAAATATATATAACATTTATTGCAGGACAGTTTGGGCGGGAAAATGGCATTCTTGTAATTATTCCCAACTGTCCTGTTATTAGTATAGTATAGATTGTCTTTAAATGTTTGATACTGATTTGTTGAACTATTTTAAACTTAATTATAAGCTTAACTTTAATCTATTAAATATATTTAATTACTTGAAAATGTGACAAAGAAACTGCTGATCAAATTAATGAATAGAATCAAGGGATTAGATGAAAAGATAAGAAGTAGAAAGAATATATTGAGGAATAAAGATAGAATCTCCTGTAAAAAATGGAATGACATGGGAAGGAGTTCCTCCTCTTCACTATTTATATCTACTTTTACAAGGGTAAAAATGTATATCTCTTTAATATTACAATCTTAATTTCATGAGGTCTATGGCCCATTAAGCTCATGCTTGTTAAGCCCAAAGTCTATCTCGGGCATATTCCAAACCGAAGAAAAACTTCCACTCTATGAAGACAAAAATTAAAAGAAATATAGGGCACCTTTCATTGAAACTAGGTTTGAGAAAAGACAAAAACTTTTATGCACCAAGTATATAATTTACGATTCATGCATTCAATCTAATTTGATTTAATCCAAACCTTTCTAAATGTGCCTTCATGTGTCTGGGTATGTGCGTCCAAACTTACCCAAAACTGCTCCAAGGTATATACATTTATATTATGTTAATTCTACCTTTATATATTACATAGATGTATGAAATATGTATATACATGTATGACTAATATAACATAAATGTATGACTAATATAGTATAAAGATCAACGGTTTTTTTTTAAGTGAAAGTATTGCACTAAGGGTATGATACCTGGACATAAATATATGACTAATATATATAATTTAAAGGTATGACTGATATAACATAAAAATTAGAGAAAAAAAAAATTGATCAGCTTCGACCTGACCCAACCCAAATGCATGGATTTAAAATTCATGTAAGTGATGGATAGGAGACCTTCTCTTGAAAGAAGCATTTGAGTGTGTCAAGTGGTCATTTAGGGGTAAAATTTTAGTAGTTGTATATGTTGGTATTTATGATTATTATTTTCTGCACAGGTAAAGATGTTGCATAAGATGTGACAAAAGATGTTACAACATCTTTGGGGAAGAACTTTTGATATTTTCTGTTTAATTTTATTCTTTTTATATTGTGCATGTTTTACAAATTCAAAAACCATTTTAATCACAGTATATTACTTCTAAACGAAAATATTGGTTTGTTATGTTTTTTTTAATATCCAAAATATAGAAAGAGTTCGATTAGGAAAGAAATTCTTATTTATCTAAGTTTTTTTATATTCTTTCTTCATCAAATATTTTCTTAATTTTATTTTTGGATATATTATAATCTGTCCAAGTGTCATCTCTCTTCTACTAAATATTTTTTTATGTGGCTAAGATTTTCTTTTTCATATTTTATTACTATTTTATCACATAGATTGATATCTTTTTTTTTTTCCTAATCATTATAGATTTTTTATTAGAAGAAAGCACTGCCCAAACTGCTTCAATTTATGCTTCTCCATCAAATACCAACACATTGTTCTTTCATAGTCAAACAAAGAAGAAACTTTACAAGATTGATGGAGAAACATGCAGGAATTCTATCAAGATAAAGGCGGTTGTGGAGAAAGAAAAGACAGGTTTTTCACATTCTATTCCATCAAGAAGAAAGCAAGTTGCCAGTTTTAAGAATATTTTTCTCATGATGACAATTGATAAACAGAAAACTTTGGCAATTGGTAATCATCTATAAATCTCACTTCTATCATTCCTATTGAAGCAAGCGAAGAGAAGTTTGGAAAAGAGAAGAAAAACAGAAGAAAGTTTTAAAGCATACTTTTCTGGTATTGAGGTGTTGGATCACTTTCTACAACACTTTTCATCTCTGTATCTTTTTGGTACTTCCTACTCTAGGGCTGAAAATCATATTCTTTCAAAGAGCTTTTGCTTTTGTATCATCCCAATGGTTAAACTGATATATGTGAGGGATGTAGAATTTTCAATGGAGTGAAGTTAGAGGACAAGATTTAAGGAAGTTTTCTTTACCTTGTTCTTTATGCTGAAATCTGTAATACATTTCATCTAGTGTATTTGTCCATAAGGAAGAACACAAACGTAAGCTTGTGTTTGAAATTTGTGTGTTCTATTAGTATATTTCTGCTGCTTATTTTTCTGAAGTGTTGTATAGAGTGTTCCAACGTTTTGTAGACATCTTTATATATGTTTCATACTCTATTTTATTCCTACCAATTTTTAAAACTGTAAAAGGAGACCCTCAAATAATTTCACACAACATTTTCGATTATTTCATGTCATGAAGACTTGATTTCCTAATGAATTAAGTGTGCGTTAAATTTAGCAATTGATATATAATTTAGGGATAATTTGAAAATAGCCAAAAACACATAACAAAAAATTTAAGACTAGGAAAATTATAAGTAATATGTTTTTTAACCAAATTTGACTATTCTACCCTTAATAAAAAGAACAGTCCACGACGTCAGCAAGCAAGAGAAAGAATTTGCATGAACTGTATGACTCGCATGAGCCACTTGCATGTCTTGCACACGATTAGCGTATTTTCGAAAATTTATACAAATGATTCTTGAGGAATGGGTGGAAATTTTTTAGAAAAGTTTGAGGTATTATGTTGAAAATTTCATAAAAGGGAGAATAAGAAAAAAAAGAAATTAAGAGATGAAGTTAATAGAGGAGAGATGCAGTGGTGCCCAAAAGCAAAAATCATTTTTGATTCAAAAACCTATTTTTTATCTCATGACTAATTTAATTTTTTTGTTGTTCTTATTTGACTAGAAATGTCAATTTCCACTATAATTTATTATATAAATTATTTATATGTATCAAGTACACGAATCCTATACTCGTACAATTGGGTCGACCTGACCTAGGATGAATTTTATGTGTCACATCCTGAGCGCCCACACATGCTCGCACTTTTAGCATATACGCTTAACCTTTTTTTTTATGTTTGCATAACCTTTTATATTATGTTAATTTAACATTTACTTTATATTATAAATATATAATATATTTTTAACCTTTATGTTATAATATTATAATTTTTTTGATTTTTTTAAGATAAAATACTACATAAAGGTTATGATATTTGTATATAAAAATTATATTAATATAACATAAATATTAAATTATTATAATATAAAAGTATAACTATACCACATGAATTTTTATATTGAGAAAAGTATAAGTAATATAACATAAAGATTATGATATTTTGTATATAAAAAGTTATAGTAATATAATATAAAAGTTATATTAATATAACATAAATGTTATCTTATAATCAAATCCGACTTGATCCGACCCGTGCATCCAATTGCACCATACAACTGGTGCGCATAAACAAGTGTTAGATTAATCAACATAATATATTTTACCCAATCCTACAATTATTAGAGAATGTCTCACATAGGGATGGCAATGGGGCGGGGTGGGGTGGAACCGGGGGAGCAATCCCTAACCCCGTCCCCTCGTTTGCGGGGAATCCCCATCCTCGTCCTCGTCCCTACTAGCTTCGTGGGGAAAATTTCCTCCCCGACCCTACCCCACGGGGATTTCCCGCCCCCGTATGTTTTTTTTTAATAATTTTTTTATAATATATAAAATAAAGGATTAAGATCCTCTATGCCAGATATATATTCTAGATCGTGTCCACCCTTAAATTTCCGCCATGTGACGCTGGAGCAGGAAGCCATTTTTGTACCGAATTATTAAACTACTAATTTTACGCCAAATTTCATAGAAGGAAAAATCACATGATTTAAGGAAGAATCAAGCTATGGAGATCCTAAGGAAAAATTTGGCAGCAAGAAGGGAATTAGCTAAGAACAAGAAGAAAAAATATCAATATATAATCTTACCCTCAAGATTGAATCGAACATCTATAAGTTTGCTACCATTTTTTTCGTCTAGTTTCAATTGTGGGTTTTTCATTTCAATGTGAACACTAGGTGTTTGATGAAATACCTCGATGACAAATTCATTGTGACCTCAAAATTTCTGCACTTGTTATATGACTTATTTGACAGGAATACTAGTATTGTTGAAATGACTTGCAACTGTTAATAAATATCCCAGTCACTGCAATATCCTAATATTTGTTGCAACACTTATTAATAACATAAAACAAATAACATGACTAGTTGATATGATACTTATTTGACAGACATACTAGGAATACTTGCAATTTGAATGTAAAAGTAATAAGAAAATTGCAAGTTAACAAATTATGCTTGAGACTACTCTGTTGCAATAGTTGCAATTTGAATGTAAGATAGAGTACTAGGAAAATTGCAAGTCAACAAAATTATGCTTGTGACTACATCTATGTTATTTGACTACCTAGGAAAATAAGTATTATCAAATAATTTGAATGTAAGTGACGTGCAATTTGCAAAGGTAGTCAAATAGCATAGAGTTTTGTCTCTCAAAATGAAGTTGTTTAATAGTTAAAAAAATCAGACAAGATGAGAAATTAATAAATATAAACAAAACTCCCAAATGACAAAGATTTATAATTTTTGCTTCTAATACTTGGTTATTGGTAAAATCCTCGACTTTTGTTTTGCATAAAAATATAGAAAATGATTGAAGTTCCAAAGGATGAATCATATATACATTGAATATACCAATACTCATTAAAAAAAAATAGGTAATCATTTTTTTTAGTCTATCATTTCTTATTTGTATCAACTGGACAATGAATGAAATTCCAAATGTTAAATCATTTTAAATATACTTTATTTTTCTTTTTCAGGTTATTTCTACACTTTTAATTAATGGACAAAGATATGGCAGATGAGACAATTTCACGATGTAAATTAGAATTTTGTTCTCAAGAGGAAGTTACAGAGAAACAACTTTTGGATGATAGTGATGGAAAAAATATTATAAGTGAACTTCAATCTGTCATTCCTGAAGAAAAAAATTCCAAAAGTTGGAATGGAGTTTGATCACATAGAACTATCACTGCTATACAATCTTCACATGCAGATGATCTGGAAAGCTCAGGAATAGGACTAAAAACTGGATTTGCCTTAATGGCAAAACAAATGGGAGGACGTGAAAATGTTGGGTTTACTTTTCAAGATTATAAAAACTATTTGTGTTCAAAGAGAACTCATGAAATGGAGATTGGTGATACTAGTGGTGTGCTAGAATATTTACAGTAGAAGCAATTGCATGATCCTAACTTCTTTTATGCTATCCAAGTTGATGCATACAACTTGATAGCTAATATTATTTGGGTGGATTCACGGATGATGATTGATTATGCTCATTTTGGGGATGTTGTGTGTTTTGATGCAACTTATAAGAAAAATAAAGATGGTAGGCCGTTTGCTCTCTTTGTTGGTGTAAATCATCATAGGCAAACAATTATTTTTGGTGCAGCATTATTGTATGATGAGATAGCAGCAACATTTAATTGGTTATTTGATACTTTTGCTAGAGCTATGAATGGAAAACAACCTAGAACTATTCTCACAGATCAAGATGCTGCGATGGCAAAAGTGTTAGCAATAAAGTGGTCTGACACAATTTATCGCTTATGCATATGGCATATATATCAAAATGCAGCAATCCATTTGAGTAGTGTGTTTGCTGGCTTTTTGAGTTTTTCTAAAGACTTCAGCTCTTGCATTTATGATTATGAAGAAGAAGAAGAGTTTTTTTATGCATAGCATAAAATATTGGAGAAGTATGAGCTTCAAAGTAATGAATGGTTGGAAAGGTTATTTAAAATAAGAGAAAAATTGGCACTAGTGTATGGACGCCGATCATTTTGTGCAAATATGATAACTACCCAACATAGTGAAAATATTAATGGTGCCCTTAAACGTTATGTGAGTCACAAACATAATTTGTTGCAGTTTTTCCATCATTTTGATAGATTACTTGATGATCGTCGATATGAAGAAATGAAAACTTATATAAGATCCAGTCAGAGTACACCAGTTGCTTCATTTCCTGTTCATTTTAAAGCATGCAACTAGTATTTACACACATGAAGTCTTTGAGTTATTCCAAGATGAGTTGTGGAAGGCATATGATTCCAAATTGGTGTTCTATACATGATTGGAGAAACTTTTGAATATGAGGTCACTCCTTTTGAAAAGAAATATCAGCATACAATAAGATATGTCCCAACTAATAATATAGTTTTATGTGATATTATGCTTACATGCCCTAAAAGTGCTTTTTTCAAGAGATGTTCTTAAAATTCCCGAATTTTACATTGAAAAAAGGTGGACTAAAACAGCAAAAAAGAATATTGTTGAATCACAGTTTTCAACTACAGTCATAGAAGGTTCTGGATCAATGAATGAAATGGATGAAAATAAAGTGATTGGAGTTCGATTTAGGGAATTGTGCAGCTTAAATAATCAGTTAGCAACTCGTGCAGCCTTAACTACAGAGACATTTTTAATTGTTAGAAATGGTTATCTGAAGTTAATGGAAGAAGTTGCTACAAGTTTGGAGAATAAACAAACTGTTACACCATCTTGTAGACAAAACTCTACTGCAAGAAAAGATGTGTCAAGAGTTGTGGTAAATAAAAAATCTGGATTTGAAATGTGTGAAAAGCAGAATATTGTAGTATCATGTGACATTGAACAAGGATTGGAGGAAGATAAACACGTATCTGATGATATTATGATAAGAGGATGGAAAAAAAAGAAAAAAAACTCTGTGAGATCTGGAAAACGAGTAAGTAATGGGCTAGAGAAGAGTAAGCAAAGGAAGAAACAAAAACAAGATAACATAGGTCAATGAGCAAGTCTGATCCTTTTTCAATAATAGTTTAATTATTCTCTTATTGTTTGTGAAAATGTTTGATTTCATATTTGAAGATTTAAATATACAGGTGCATAATTTTAGCAGTGAGGATGCTCCTAGTATGTGCACTTCCATCGAGCACAATATGTTACCTTCGTTGTTGCAACTTCAACGGGTACTTATAAAAACTTATATATGATGAAGTGATTTTAAGTCGCATGTATTTTGAATATATTCACTACTTATCATCAATTTGGAAAATGAAATTATTACAAAAGACTACAAGCACATCTTATCTTATTGAAGGACCTTTACTTCATACTTGGAACTATTTTATTTTTTGAAGATACATTTATGTTGTAACAATATTATAATATTCCAAAATTTTGTACATTCTTTATTGTAGGTTGTAAATTTTCTTGTTAACCAACAATATAGTTATGCTTATTTTCCTTCAAGAAGAGATAATCAAAATAAAATGAGCCTAACACAGTTACTACAGGTGGTGATGATACTTAGTTGAATGACCTTATTTTACGTTATTTTTGTGAAATATATTCCTAATTTTACCTTACACTTTTGTATATAGCAACAATTAATTACCTCGTAAGGATCGGAGGGACTTAATTAGAATAATGCTACCCTTGATGGCCAGCACAAGAGAACTTACAATGGACGTGAGGATGTATTTGGCGTGTGAAGAAATTGAGTCATTTGTATTCTGCTTTTTTTTTCTTTTTCAAATGACTTTTCCATAAACTTGAATATCGAAATGATGTATAAAGAATTTATTGTTTCTGTTTGAATTTTTTTTTTCTCATAAAGTTTGTTATACCAATTTTGCTTCCAAAACTTTAAAATAGGAACTTGGTTCTTTTGCTTTCAAAAGTTGTTTTTTCACCTTCAAAATTCTATGAGCAAGATTGTCATATTTGTTAACCTATTAATGAAGACATTTTATTTACTCAAATTCGAAACATAGTTGGAACATTTAAAGTATCAAAATTTATCAAAACAAAAGTTTCATTGCATTACAAATGACACTTATTTAAAATATCTCATGTATTCGTAATTTCTAACTAATGTCATACATTTACATTTTCAAACAACTACTCCAAAAGCTACTCCCTCCATCCCTTAACACTTTGCACACTTTCCTTTTTAGTTTGTCCCCAAACACTTTACACACCCAAAAATGGCAAATTTTAGCATAATTAACACCCTCACAATACACATTTATTTACAAAGAATGTCATTACTTTTTCTCACACAATACCATTTAATATTCAAACTTTTTCTTAAAAATTGTGCCAAATTTGACCATTATACCCTCAATCAAAAAGCAAATATTCACTTTTTCTTAAAAATTGTGCCCAATTTGATGTGCAAAGTAATCCGGGACGGAGGGAGTAAAACACCTGAAGAATCGAATATGTATTTAGTTGCAAAATCAAGCACCGTGTTTGTGAACAATGGGGATGCGGGGAATTGAACCTCGTGCCTCTCGCAATGCAATGCGAGCGCTCTACCATTTGAGTTACATCCCCTTAACTAAATCATTACAACTCAAAATTCAGTACCGAAGATCTCCCAAATTATTTAGCGTATTTTCATCATAATCATTTCATTAATTTTAATCATAAGTGTTGCAACAAATATTAGGATATTGCAGCGACTGGGATATTTATTTATAGTTGCAAGTCATTTCAACAATACTAGTATTCCTGTTTAATAAGTCATATAACAAGTGTAGAAATTTTGAGGTCACAATGAATTTGTCATTGAAGCATTTCATCAAACACCTAGTGTTCACATTGAAATGAAAAACCCACCATTGAAATGAACTCAATTTTCACTAGAATAATAGAAATTGAAACTATAGGAAAAAAATGACAGCAAACTTACAGATGTTCAATTCAATCTTGAGGGCAAGATGATATATTAATATTTGTTCTTCTTGTTCTTAGTTAATTCCCTTCTTGCTGCCAAATTTTTCCTTAGGATCTCCATAGCAGTTTGATCCTTCCTGAAATCACGTGATTTTTCCTTCTATGAAATTTGGCGCAAATCTCTTTCCTTCTTTCAGCTTTTTTAGCAGACAACGAGCACTGCTAATTAATAGTTTACTAATTCGGTACAAAAATGGTTTCCTACTCCAACGACACGTGGCGGAAATCTAAGGATGGAACACGATCTAGAATAGAGAATCTTAATCCTAAAATAAATTCATATAATTACATATACTAAAATATAATTAAAATATTGAATTTCCATCATTTTTCAATGCTTCAATTCACTTAGAAGCAAGGACGAAAAAATCGATATCGGTGAAAATATCGGTACCCTGATTTTACGGATATATCGGTATCGATATCGGATTGGTGGAAATATCGGACATTTTTAAAAAAAAAATAAAAACTTTCTAAAAAAATTGAAAAATATATCTACTAGTTATAATATCATTATAACTGACATTAATACATATATTGAACTTATAATTTCAAATAAAATGATATATTTTCAACAAATATATAGATAAAATACTATATAAACATTGTCTACTATGATAACATGACAAATTTTGTATAAAAAGATACTAATAAATAGAATAACCATCAGAGAATGAAGGTTGATGGAGTTCACCTTTCCTCGGGGGATAATTTTTCCACATGGTTTATATTATACTGATGATATCATGCTCTTCTGCAGGGCAAAATCTAGGGATGCAAGGGTTGTTCGGGATGTTTTGGATATGTATGGCTCTTTGTCGGGGCAAGTTTGCAGCATCGAGAAATTGAGGGTCTTTTTTGGGATTACTGTTCGACAGACAACAACGCAGAATGTCTTGCGCAGGTTGGGCTTCAGCATGGGAGTTGGTCCTTTTAAATATCTCGGCGTTCCCATTTTTCATAGTAAGCCAAAGAAGGCTGATTTGCGTGCCATTATGGATCGTTTCTTGTCTAAGTTCGCTACATGGAAGGGAAGGTCTTTGTCCATGGCTGGATGGGTTTGCCTTGTTAACTCGGTCATGTCTAGCTTGCTCATTCATTCAATGATGGTTTACAAGTGGCCTACGGGAGCTCTGCGTGTTATGGATTCGACTATTCGAAATTTCATCTGGACGGGTTCTTCTGATAAGCGACGTGGAATTTATGTAGCATGGTCTAGATGCTGCAAGCCCAAAGAAGAAGGTGGCCTAGGTGTACGGTCTCTCATTTTTGCTAACAAATCTTTTTTGGCAAATTTGGCTTGGAAGTTGCTCACTTCAGAGGATAGGCTTTATGTGGTTCTGCGTCGTTGGTTTTTGCAGAATGACAACAATATCAAGCGGTCTATTGCCTTGTCTTCCATTTGGCCTTGTATTCGAGAACATGTGGCGGAGTTTATTGATAAGTCGAGATGGATTCCAGGTGCAGATTCAGGGGTTCAGTTCTGGCTCGATAACTGGCTTGGTTATATTTTAGCGGATCGATTGGGCATCCCGTTGACTCTTCGCGACCACTTTCAGCATGTTCTTGGGGATTATTTCTTTGATGGATTGTGGCATTTTACCTCTGATTTTGTTTCTGGTTTTTCGAATTTTTTGCATGACATTCTAAAATTTCCCATGTCGGCTATGGGAAAAGATCTGTGCGTTTGGCCTATCACGGCTAATGACGGAGTTACTTCTAGCATTGATTATCAGTTTTTCAGAGAAAGCTTCCCGATCGTCAAATGGGGCAGATGGATATGGGTGCTGCCATTCGGCCACGTCGTTCTATTACAGTTGGTTGCTTATTCACGAGAGGCTCTTAATTGGTGATTTACGGTTTCGTCGAGGTATCCCAGGCCCTTTTGCTTGTGGCATCTGCCGTTTAGATGTGGAATCTCTTGATCATCTCATTTCCTCCTGCTGCATTCCTAGACAGATTTGGAGCTGGATTTCTGGTTTGTTTGGGGTTCGCTTGGACCTGGACTCGGGTGCTATTCGTATTCTTCTTCAGGCCATGGAGGTTCGATTCAACGCGCAACTGACAGAGCTTTGGAGGGTGGCGGTGGTCTCGGTCTTTTGGTGTATTTAGAATGTTAAGAACCGCTGCGTTTTTTAGGACTTCTCTCCTTCAGTTGCGGGGTTGCAGTCCTTGCTTTTCTCCTTCATCCGGGAAGCAGCAAGATTGGTTAAGGGTGCTATGTACAACACCCAAGTTGAGCTCCAAATTATGTCTTCTTTGGGGGTACGGGGAAATATGGGTAAGGCACTAAGGATTACACCTGTTCGGTGGATTAGTCCGCCGGTGAGTTGGATCAAAGTAAATACGGATGGAAGTGCTGCTGGTTCGCCAGGTGCTATGCAGATCGGCGGGGTCTTCAGGAATTCTTGGGGAAAGGCTTGTGGGGCTTTCAATTTCAAGGGCCGTGTTGGATTTGCTTTTCATGCAGAGTTAGTTGCGGCAATGTTTGCTATTGAAGTGGCAGCTAGTAACCACTGGACACATCTGTGGCTAGAATCGGATTCTACTTATGTGGTGACTCTTCTTATGAACAGATCTTGTCGGGTTCCTTGGTACCTTCGAAATAGGTGGTTGGCGGCCCTGTCTTTGCTTGGAGAGTTCGAGTTCCATGTTTCTCACATCTTTCGTGAAGGAAATCAAGTGTCAGATAGTCTTTCTAAATGTTCTGTTGATTTTGAATGGTGGGATTCTGCTCCCTCCAGCTTGGCTCATTTGATAACTAGGGATGATTTAGATCTTCCTCATTATAGATTTCATTAATGAGCGACACTCTTTTTCCTCTGTATAGTTTTTTCTCATTAGGTTTTGCTATACAGAAGTTTTAACGAGGCCTGCTTCTCCTTGTATCTGGATGTTTTTCCTCTTTTTATATATTATTTTGATTTAAAAAAAATAGAATAATTTAATAATTTTTGCACATGCTTAATACTTAAGCAATACCAAGGCATTTTAACTTATTTCGAGAAGTGTCTTCATATAATTAACATTAATACGTATATTGAACTTAAAATTTCAAATCAAATGATATATTTACAATAAATATAGAGATAAACTATTATTATATAGTATATAATATATACATCATAATTCTTCTCTTAAAATGAAAAAAATTAACCAAACTTAATTAAATTATGAGAAAAACCTAAATGCTAGTGTGTTAATTTATTTCAACAATTTAATTAAAATTATTATTTGTTCTAATCATAGATAAAAATATAGATATAGAGCTTAAGTTTGATAGATATTTTTTAAATATATATAAAAAATTTATATTAAAAAGAAAAAAAAAATAGAAAAGAAAAGAAAAAAAGGAAAAAAAAAAGGGAAAAACACAGGAAATATCACTGTAGCGCCGGTCAAAATTACTGTTCAAAGTCAAAATATCGCGATATATCATCGAAAATGATAAATCGGCGATATTTCGATGAAATATCGCGATATATCACGATATTTTTTCAGATATAAAACTGTGGGGTATTATAATATCGCCCCTCCAATTTTCACGATATTTCGCCGAAATATCGTGATATTTTCAACTATGCTTAGAAGAGAATGAGAAATAGGATTTTGAGTTTTTGATTTGTATATTAAATTATATTTATTTTTTTATAATAATTTATATTGTATATATATATATAATTCGGGGCCCTGCGGGGAACGGGATGAGGAATATGATTCCGGTCCTAACCCCGCCCTGCCATTCAGGGAAAAAATCGATCCCATCCATACTCCACGGGTGCATTTTGGGAAATTTTCACCCCATTCAGATCGGATCCCCACGAAGAATGGGGATTCCTCGCCTCATTGCAATCCCTTATCCCACACCACATTTAGTATACAATATAGCATGAAATTCAACGAAATTATGTAAACCGCCACCCGAATTTAAGTTGATTTGAAAAAGAAAAAGAAAAAAAAGGCTTAACGAAATGGAATTGTCAACATAAATAGAGATACTTCGTTAGTGATGGTGTAACCCAACAAGAATTCATGAATCATAACTAGGTCAATGTTTAATGTCAATATTTTGAAAGTTTCAGCTTTAATTCATGCGTGATGATTGATGCCACAAACACCATATAAACTAGAAAATTTGAGGTTGGATATTTTACATGAAAGAAGACTTGAGAAAGAATACACGTAGGAAAAGTACACTGCTTAATTATTATTTGTAAATTATAATTAACACAAAATATATATGAGTCTATTTAATAGATATAATTAATTATAAGTTTATATATCTCATAAAATTAGATTTATAAGATAATATTACAAATTTTGTAGACTATAATTCTATCATTAATCAAGCCTTATCATATATGTAATGATTAAAAAACTGTATTTCTTTGAAAAAAAAAGTTTGTCTAAAAGTGAGAGTGGTGGCATTTGAGGGAGGTCTTAAGTGGTGATGAAGAAGCTCAAACGTTGACTTGCTAATTAGTTGGTTCAAGAAACTATCTCCTACACCGTCGCGTATGTACACCATAGAGGCATTCACAAATAAGAGCACGACACGTTTAAAACAAACATGGTTGCACGAATCCAATACAGAATCTATCATCACTGGATCCTTCCTCCTTTCCTATGTCAACCAAAAAGGCCTGTTTCAGCATATATATATATATACATATATATATATATATGTTTGTTTGTTTTACTTCTTCCTGTCTATATCTCACTACATATCCATGGATTTTTGTGTGGAGAAAGATTTGAAACAAATCTAGTACAAAAAGGGATCCACGCTTTTTGCAGGAATTAATCTCAGTTTTTTGTTTTCTTCCATGATGATTATGGAGTCGGGGCCCACTCCTTGTTACCCTAATGGATATGGCGTTTCTGATCAACAAATGATTTCTTCTTCTTCTTCTCTTGATGCAGATTCTTCATCTTCAACCACGAATCCCGCCTCATTTCTGTATAATCTTTCAGTTCTTAAAGATAAAGTTCATCAGGTACAATCTCTTGCCACTATCTTCTTCTCTCCGGATCATCCCGAGTCAACTGCCATCGCCATACCAACCATGGGTACACTGATTCAAGAAATCATCGTCACAGCATCGACGATGATGTTTGCTTGTCAGCAGATGTCTCTCTGTTCTCCTCCGACCAACCCTGCGGTGATGGAGGCGGCGCCGTCGTCTAGCTTCTTTAATAACACAGCTGATCATTGGTTTATTGATGGGACTGCTACTACTGCTGTTGGTAATTGCACTGAAAGTGTTTGTGAAAAGGTCTTGTCCACAAAAACCGAAACTAATGAAGAATCACATGGGGTTTCTCTTTCTTCCTACGACATCGTTGAACTAGACGCTGCTGATATACTAGCAAAGTACACACACTACTGCCATGTTTGTGGCAAAGGATTCAAGCGTGACGCGAATTTACGGATGCACATGAGGGCTCACGGCGACGAGTACAAATCGAGTGCCGCCCTGAGCAATCCCTTGAAGAACGGCGGTGGAGGCGGCAGCGGCGAGGCTAGGGTTCCGAGGAAATACTCGTGCCCACAAGAAGGGTGCAGGTGGAACAAGAAGCATGTGAAATTCCAGCCTCTGAAATCCATGATCTGTGTGAAGAATCATTACAAGAGAAGCCATTGTCCGAAGATGTACGTGTGCAAGAGGTGTACTAGGAAGCAGTTCTCGGTGCTGTCGGATTTGAGGACTCATGAGAAGCACTGTGGCGATCTCAAGTGGCAGTGCTCGTGTGGGACAACGTTTTCGCGTAAGGATAAGCTGATGGGCCACGTGGCCTTGTTCATCGGCCACAAACCGGCGGTGAACTCGTCGACGAAGATGGGGAATGGAGTTCAGAACACTGGACTAAATCAACTGGATGATGCAAGGTGACAAGGTTGTTTCTTGGATAGTAATATAGTTCTTAATAATTTTCTCAATATATGCCATGTAAATTATTTTGTTGGGTTGCTATAGTTTTAAGTTTATAGGTACTTTGTTAGCTTATGATCTTTGAATTTTACTTGTGGTGTATATCATCGGGTGTGAAAGAATTCTATAGAAATTGCGGTCTCTATAGAATTCTTTCACACCCTTTTGCACTTGTTGCAAAGATTGGTTCTTTTCTTTGATTGTGTTATGTCGAATTTATAATGTTTTTGACTACTCCGAGAAAGAAGTAACGATACTTCATAAGCTATTCAACATATTATAGCCTAAAAAACACATTACAAATCTGTTTAATGAACATTTGATACACATAGATGTACATGTGTGGGATTGATATTATTTTTTGGTATTTTCATTCCAACACTATTAATACATGACTATGTGTATATTGATAATATCATTTAACATATGTGAAATGTATGCACACTGACACTAGAAGATTAGAAGATGAAACTTCAATTGAAAGAGTATCATGTATGTTTTTATATCTCTCTCTTATTAGACGCTGTAATATGTTATTCATGGAATATTGTATGAAAATCATGGATATACTTAATTGGGTTTGAATTTTTCCTCCACCCATGGTCCTGGATGAAGAGAATTCTATGTACAAGACCTAATAAAATGAATGAATGCTGAATGAATGGAGGTCTTCTCAACTCCATCGATCTAGTACATATCTAGTAGATTGTGTAAATCTTAATTTGATGAATTTTGGTTTGAGCTTTTGGAACAACATAATCAACATATATGTTTTTAATAAGGTTTGCCTTACATTGTGAGGGATTTGTAGACAAGGCAGTGTGTTGAAAGATGATCCACTAATTAAATGCAGGTTGTAACGATATTGTGGATGCATCATTGCATTGACATTTAATTTATACAAATGGTTGGCCCTCATCACCAATCAGACCGCTTCTTCTACCAGGATGGGTAATTAATTGATTCAGCCTTTTCTCTACGCCTAGGGCATGTAGATAACATCTTTAGTAATATATTAAAATAATACCATGAAAAGGTTGAAAAAAAAATATTAATAATAATATAACAATGGAGATTATTGTGTTGGGTCCACTTGATAGAAGACTTTAACTCTTTTCTCTTTCCTGTTACAACTGTTGTTACAGTAAAACTCTGCATCTCTATTAGAACACTTCTGACAAAATTTATTATTCAAATATCTTTTTATCAGCTAAAAACACCATCAAAATGAATTGATACCAGCTCTTATAGTAAGAGTAATATTATTGCAATTATCTTAAGTTCAAAATGTTATTTGTATTGCAGTTATCATCATGATCATGATCTACACTACACATCCAATTCTTTCAGGTATTGTAAAATTTAATTCAATCAAAACTCTACTTTATACAAAGATGTTCTAAAATTATAAAATATCACATAAAAAATTAATAAAAATATTAAATGCATTTGTACATTGTATATATTCTGAAATAATGAAACAAAATATGAAATAATCTAATTTTAGACTTGGTTATATAATTCTCCAGAAGAGAGTCGAACACTGCTTTTGATTGTCTTACTTAACAAGATTTCAATCTTCTCACTTCCTCTCTATTTGTTGAGACTTGTACTATATACGGAATAATATTTTGGTATCAAGATTGTAAATCTTGAAGTTGATAAATGAAAGTTTCTTTAATCTTATAAGAATAAAATAAAGATTTAATTATATAATGATGGGTGATGATAAATTAAAAGTATTAAAATATTTTAATAAGATTTTCGATTGAATATCTAGAGGGAAACATTTCAAAATCTAGCAAATGAGAAAATTCGCAAAATACATCCGCAAAACTTTTCCCGCCTTTCCAGAAGAAATCCAATTCGTCCATTCATATCTTAATCAATGGCTTGCATTCTACATCCAGGTCCTCCAATTTCAACCAATCAAAACACTCACTCAATCCCATAATGAGACACCGCCTTGATCTCTGACCGTTGGTTCATATTTGATCAGCGGCCCAAATTTAAGATCTGAGTCAAAAAAACCCAACCAATCAAAATCCTTCTTCCCCTGTATATAAATAACCGCAATACCCTGCCGTAATCCTCAACATTTCTCTCTCATTTCCAAATCAACCGAAGCCAAAACTACCTTTCTTTAGATTTGCCACTTTTACACTATAATCCACCAACGAAATGGCTCCTAAGGCAGACAAAAAGCCCGCAGAGAAGAAGCCAGTGGAGGAGAAGAAGGCCACAGTGGCGGAAAAGGCTCCGGCGGCGGAGAAGAAGCCCAAGGCCGGGAAAAAGCTCCCAAAGGACGGCGCTGCGGCGGCCGGAGATAAGAAGAAGAAGAGGTCGAAGAAGAATGTGGAGACGTACAAGATCTATATCTTCAAGGTGCTGAAGCAGGTGCATCCAGACATCGGAATCTCGAGCAAGGCGATGGGGATCATGAACAGCTTCATCAATGACATTTTCGAGAAGCTTGCGCAGGAAGCTTCTCGATTGGCGAGGTACAACAAGAAGCCTACTATAACATCGAGGGAGATTCAAACTGCTGTTAGATTGGTGTTGCCTGGGGAGCTTGCAAAGCACGCTGTTTCTGAGGGGACAAAGGCGGTCACTAAGTTCACTAGTGCTTAGAACTGTAAATTTCTGTGTTTTATTTTTCCCTTTGTTAATCTCTGTTGGTTATGCTTTTTGATTTTAATACAACTTCTCTGGGCTTTCTTAAAGATTTTTAAATCGTGCTTATGTTTTTATTTATAGGTTATTTTTAGACAATTTCTGTGATGTTTAATTTCTCAGGATTATTTGTGTAGATTTATTTCTTTTTTTCTTTAGATGTTATTAGACGTCAAAGCACCAAAATAACCAAGAAGTTATAAAATAATTATAATAAATAGGGATTTATATTTACAGTTAAATGATCATTAAATTGAAGAGAATAAAGAGAAATTTCTGGACTATGGACTAACAATCAAATAAAATCTTGCACCCTTGTAAACATAATCAGATTTAGTTGTAATTTAACGGGACAGTAGAGAGTGGAATGATGAATTGAGATGATCAGTTAAAATTGGATAAAAGGAATATAGCAAAGCAAAAAAAATGCTTTCAAATAAAACTAATCAAGGGTACATCTTTATAATAGAATTTGTTGCAGTAATTTGAACTTTGACTTTAAATATTACTGTATAGTATATTTTTCATCTGTCTCTTAGATAGAGAAAGGGTAAGATTATACACCTTTCAAAATTTATTAAACTCATTTTATTTTCTTAAAGGTTATAGGTATAAAAATAATGTTTTATGAACTGTGTTTAGTATATTTGGGATGTGCATAGAATCGAAAAATATTGTTTTAAAATAAGATTATAAGATTTTAATTGTAAAATTATGAATAACTTGTGTGACTAGTTTATATACCACTTATTATATATATACTTATGTAAGTAAAGATTATTGCAAACAAATTATTATAAATTTAATGCATCATTAATTTTTTAAATTCTTCATTAATCACTCGTACAATGTCTCTTAATGTTCTCAAAAAAATCAGTGCAAAGTTGATAATGTAACTCATTATCATATTTCTCATAATAGTCATGGTGGGTAGTTTCGGAATATTTGATAATTTGATCAATCATCTATTATTTTTCCATATGAGCAATAATCATATGGGGCAAGGGGTATTTCTACCCAATATATATAGGGTAAAATGAAAAATACTCACTCTTTAAAAAAACATGAATTCTACCTAAATTTAAGGCAAAATTACTGAACTATCCTTAAACTTTGAAATTTGGGGGAAAAATGACTCCAAATTAGGTTTAAAATACAAAGAGGAAAAAAATTACATTTACCCTATTTGTTTATCGAATTACCTAGCACCAAGAGGAGAAAGTAATTTCGAATTACCACTTCGTGATCTACCTGTTCATCATATGATTTCGATGACGGCGGTGGTGGAATCGTCACTGTCTTGGAAGCGGCGACTGCCCGTCTACGAACAGAGGAAAGAAGCGGCGGCAAAATGGACTATGTGGAAGAGGTAAACAAAAAACTTGTTGCATCATTAATCGATAATACACCTAATTAAAATTTATTAAAGCTAAGGTGAAGTGGATCTATATAGCATGTAATCTAGACATGTTCAGCCGGTTTCGGTTCCGGTTTGCCGGTTCGGAACCGGCGGTTTTTCGAACCGAGGATGTGAAACCGGAACTGAACCGTGGGGGGTCCGGTTCCGGTTTCCCGGTTTGTTCTTTTTATTTTTTTTACTTTTTTTTATCACCCGGGCACGGTCGTGCTACACGGCACGGCCGTACCCCATTGACCAATCTTATTTTTCATCTGGCACGGTCTAACCGTGCTATGAAGCACAGTCGTGCTCTTCTGACCATCAATTCTGCATGAAACTTGCATTTTTCCTCATTAAAGTCATGAAACTAAGCACAAACTCGTCAAATGCATCTTATACGAGAATAATTTGAGAAATCAGCATAAAAACGTATCTAACGTATTCAAATTAATACATAAACATACACAAAAATATGTGAAAAATTTGGCCATTATCAGTTATTACAAATTTACAATTGAATATATTACAATTACAATGATGAATGAAAAAATAAATTACAAGTTACAACTTTCAATATATTACAATCATACATCAATATTGAATGAAATTGCCTACGTATCCTTAGTAAAATTAAGGAATCAAAGCTCACGTAGTTCTCTTACCTAAACTTACCTTCATTCGTCAAAGTTGATTCCGGCGGAGGAGGAGGTGTTTGAATCGTAGCCATAGGTGTCATCGAAATCTTCATCTAGATGTGAGAAATCTAGACGTTGTTGCCGGTTTTTGGCTCTCACCCAATCTTCAAGAAAAGTAATGTTTTGTACATTCTCTTTAGTCAATTTCGATCTTCTTGGATTCAACATGTGACCTCCCTTGGAAAATGCTTGTTCAACGGAGACGATTGAGGCGGGACTTGCAAAAATTTTCTTAGCAATAATTGTTAGAATATGATAAATGGTGGTCCTTTTTGACCACCACTTCAAAAGATCCGATGGATGTGTAAAATCAATTAATTCGAAAGTAGCACTTAAATATGAATCTAATTCATGATTTGCTTTAGGTCGTTTATGTGTTCGATTATCATAAAAATTGTAAAATTGACTAAGACTACCACCAAAACTAGAAGAACTACTACCTCCTACATTTTGTGCACTTACATCTACATCATCACTAGAAGAATCACCAAAAGCAATTTTATATGCTTTAAATAGTTCGATTAATGATTGTTTAGCTCTACCAACAACTTCCATATAATTAGGCACATAATCAACTTCATCATATTCTCCTAAAATAAAGTTTGGGAACAATGCATAATAATACATTTTTAATAATTCTCCTAAGCCATCTTCTCTAATCCTAGGATCTAATAATTTAGCACATAAAAATACATCGGGTATTTCATGAAAATATTTTAACCATTTTGATCTCATAACTATAATTGTATCTCCTAAAATAGGACATGTAGAAAATTCATTGAAAATAAGAGCAATTTTCACACAATGATCTAAAGCTAGTGGAGAAGTAGGATAATAACAACCGGATAATTCTCTAATTGCCTCTTTAAAAAATTTTAAAAGTTGCATCAAATTAATACATGTTTCCCATGCATTGTTCATTAATATTATGTCATCATGCGGATTTTCCATAAAAATTTGACAAAGCAAATCTTTATATGCAAAAGAATCGTTAAGCATATTATAAGTTGAATTCCAACGATGTTTAACATCAACTACAAATTTCTTAACTTCCATTCCATTATTCTTACAAAATCTAACCCATTTCTTATGCCATAACGTTGATTTTGCAATTTCATGAACGGCGGATCTAATAGGTGCAATATATTCATCTAATTGTTTTAAACCATCTTGAACACATAAATTTAATGTATGACCCATACAACGAGTATGAAAAAATTTACCATCTAATGGAGGTTTACAATATTCAATTAAAAATGGTACACTAGCCGTATTAGCACTTGCATTATCAAATCCAATCGTAAAATTTTTTTGTACTATACCATAATCATTTAAAACACCAATTATTTTACGTGCAATATTCATAGCGGAATGTCTATCATTAAAGTCGATATATGCAATTAAACGTTTTTGTACATTCCATGCATCATCTATCCAATGAGCCGTAATTTCCATATAATTATTTATTTGATAGGGATCATTCCAAATATCACTACAAATAGAAATTTTTTGTTGAGACATTTTAAACTCCTCAATTAATTTATATTTATATTCTCCTACGATTTTCTCTATATCTCTAGTTACGGTATTTCTAGATATTTTTCTACTAGAAGGTTGTAAATAATTTTTAGTATATTCTTCAAAATCATCATCACATGGAAATCCTAAAGGTAGATGTTTTTTAGCAACAAATTCGGCTACTCATTTCCTATGTGATAATTGACTAAATTTAAAGAGTAAAGAATCCATACCTTCGACTCCAGTTGAAGAGTCGGTATTTCCACGAAGTTGGGTTTGCGATCGATCCATACCCAACTTGTCCGGATGTTTCTTCAAGACGTGGTTGTTGAATGTCCCGTAGCCTCCTCCATGCTTGTATTTGTAGCTCTTCCCACAATAGTTGCACGTCACTACAAAATCCACGTTGCTATTCGATACTTTCTCATTTCTAAAATGAACGGAGAAAATATCACTTCGAAGAGTCGAAGGTGTTCGAGAAGTGGTATGTCTAGTATTACCACTTTCTTGAGTATGTCTCGGCACCTCCTCCTCTTCTTGCTTGGTACTAAAGGCGGCGGCGGTATTAGGGCCTAGACATTCCTCCAAATTCTCACATTCTTGACTCCAATGAGGAGAGTAAGAATCGATGAGATCATCTAGAGGCATATCTTGTGGTGGTGGCATAGGCGATTTTCCTTTTCCACGGGATGATCCGGTGGAAGAAGAACCGACTCTTCGAGACATTTTTTTGAAGAAGAAAGAAAGATTGAAACTAGAATTGAATGAAATTGAAGTAGAAGAGTAGTAGCTAACTAGAATTGAAAAAGAGATTGAAGCTTGAGAATTGAATGAAGAATGATGCTTGAAAATGAAAATATGAAATTGAACAATTAGCACAAATTGAGAGAGAGATTGTAACTTGCAATTGAGAGAGAAGATTGAGGAATGGTGTGGTTTGAAGTGAAATGAAATGAGGTATTTATAGAACTCAATACTCAAAATTTGAAAAAAAAAAAAAGATTCCCCGGTTCGAACCGTCGGTTTGCAACGGTAACATGATCTTGGCCGTTGATCATCAACGGTCAAGAGATCCGGAGCGTACACATGTCTCATTTAAAAATTTAAAAAAATAATAATAAAAAAATGCACAAACCGCCGGTTCGAACCGTCGGTTAAACCGCCGGTTTGCCGGTTTTTCTACAGGTCGAATCGAAACCGAACCGTATCTCGACGGTTCACGGTTTCGATTTGGAACCAGAACCGCGGTCAACGGTTCCGAAATCGTTGACTGCCTGTTCAAACCGTCCCGATTCCGGTTTTTCGAACCGTTTGGGCACGTCTAATGTAATCTTGATTCGACCATCATATATGTTACCAAAACTAAGCAAGACATCCTTATACTTCAGAAAAAAACAACAAAACTACTCCACAAGTATAAATCTAGTATCCACTTATGTACAATGGTCAGGTTAGTGTATTCTGCACTTGATGCATTAATGCAATCAAGTGTAAATTCGTCATGTATAATAGACGATTGATGTTGTCAAGAGTCAAGACGAAAAGTTTGATAGACGAGATTGCCGATGGGTATAGCAAGGTCTATCTTCTCCAACGTCCTGCTATGCTATGTTTTCTGCTATTCTGCTATGCTATGCTTTCTGCTATTCTTTTTGCTGGAATTTTCTTTGCCCTATTTTATGTTTATGGGAAAAGAGACAAATTATTTCAAAATAAGAGGAAACAATTTTAAAGTTTTGAAAGTGTTAGGCTTAGCATTTCTGCTGAAAAAAAAATTTATCAATTTTGAACTCTTTAATTTTGTTGCAAATTGTAGAAGAATATTTATTGTTGGAATTTGTTGGTGTTTGAATGCGTAGATCACGATGGTATACTGCTTAAAGATGGTGTTTGAAACTGTTGCGTAGATAACAATGGTTATCTGATAAATCACGAGGGTATCTGATAGATCACGAGGGTACTTGTTAGTCATGAGGGTAAAAACATAGATCACGAAGGTAATTTCAGTATCAAAATTTTATAGATCACGAAGGATATACTTAGATCAAGAAGGTAATTCCACTATGATAATTTTATAGATCACGAAGGATATACTTAGATCACGAAGGTAATTTCAGTATCAAAATTTTATAGATCACGAAGGATATACTTAGATCACGAAGGTAATTCCACTATGATAATTTTATAGATCACGATGGTTATGCTTAGATCACGAAGGTAATTTCAGTATCAAAATTTTATAGATCACGAAGGTAATTCCACTATGATAATTTTGTAGATCACGATGGTTATGCTTAGATTAATATGTTAATTTTATGGATGACCGTATTAATACTTAGATCACGATGATACACCGTAGATCATGATGTTAAACTTTGAAAATTGTAAGAAAATTATATTCTTAATAATAAAATGACAATTAAAAATTCTGTGAAGATACAATTTTTTTTAAATATAATGAATATCATAATATGAAATTTAATAAGAATAATAAGTATTTATTAAATAATAATAAATATTGTTAATTTCGAATTTTTAAATCATCCAAATTGTACTAATATTATCTTAAAATAATGGAAAAAATAGTAATATTCATTTTTCCCCTTTTTTTAACAGCCACAATGGAAATGGCGGGGTCGTTTAAATTTGTCGGCCAGATGTAGTACATATTGTTTCAGTAAGGTTATTCGAGACATAAATGTCGAGCTTAGACACTGTGATAGATTAGATGTCTTTCGACAATCATGTTTTGGTCACTTCTTGAGGTTTGATGTTGATACCATTATTAGTGGTCGAGGACTTCTATATTTGTTGAACTGTGAGATTACCATACCAGGAGGTAGTATAGATGAGCGTTGGTTTCATGTTGGAGATCATCAATTGAGGTTCTCCAAAGTAGAGTTTTGTATGATCACGAGATTGAAATTTGGAGCTTCAGAATTTACCCCTTCTACATCATGTGCGGCACTGATCAACAGAGTTTATAAGAAGACCTTTGATGGACAAGCTGTCATACCCGATGATTTATTGATCCGTTTCAAGAATGGAGAGTTCCAAAGCCATCCAGTTGATGCAGTTAAGGTTTCATATATTTTATTGCTAACGTTGTATCTATTTGGATCTGATATACGTACTCCTGTACCCCATTGGCTATGGAGTTTGGTGGAAGATGCAGACTTGTTTGACAGATTCCCGTGGGGTTCGTATGTATTTCAGAGATTGCTTCATTACTTGGAAAGGTGTCTACAGCCTCTATCATCTGGAAGTCATAGACCACTCTATCATTTATATGGATATTTGATCGCATTACAGGTATCACCATAAATCAGTGTAATATTTATGTATTTTAAATTATTTTGTCAATCATAAGTAATCTAACAGTACTGTTGTTATCTTGTACTAGATATGAGCATTTGAGTGCATCCCTGAATTTGGAAAGCAATTGGGAGAGAAGAAATCAGACGACTTTCCAAGGGAAATTCGATGGCGAAGTCCAGGAAAACGTCCTCATGTTCCTGACATATTCAGAGCACCTAATGTGAGTGATTGAGATTTTCAGATAATTTGGCTTATGTTTCAAATAATACGCACTAATATCATTTCAAATAATTGAGCAGATTCAGTGTATTCAGTTGGAGCCCATGCAAACAGAAAAGCATCAGGCTATATGGTCGATATTGAGATGAGCGTTTCAGATGGAATAAGATTTGTTCCCCAAGATCGAGTAATTGGTCGAAAGGTAGAGCCTGGAGCACCTCCGAGACTGCGTAGATCCGACACTGTACGAGCGAAGACATCATTGAGGCATAAAATTACGGAATCCAAATGTGATAAAGAGGCAGGAGATGTGGGTACTCCACTACCGGCACGAGCACCTCCAGTCGTAACCATTCCCGGTCCTCCCTCGCCTCTTGCCTCAGGACTAAATGCAAGACCACCACCACCATCTTTGGTATATGTTATTAAACTTTTCATCTTATTTATTAAATCCTTTCTAAATTAGTAATTAAATTGAGGTTTTTATTTTCTATTTTAATTTTCTCTGAAGTCGAAGGATGATTCAAAGAAGAAACGTAAATCCAAAAAACTATCTGCACGAGCGACTTTTGAGTATTTGAAGACGGAACTTGCTTCTGCGATTGAGAATTACACTAGACGGTCGTTGGAGATCGTGGAACAGTCTGTCCTGAAGCTTGTTCGACAGTCGATGTCAGAGATCTTGCGAGATGTCATGTCGGATGTCATACGACAAGTACTTCCGGAGGTGGTTAGTCACACGAGGTGTATTGATTGTGCTAACCATAACATTCATGAAAAGAGGGCTCGGAATGATCGACCACAGAGTCCTCAGAAGACATCTGATTTCGTATATGGGGTATATCTTGCTCTTTTAATTATAAATAATATGTTGTTTCATATCTTTGATATGTCATTTTAACTAATTTATAAAAATTTCATTTTAGGACGCTCGATTTCCTGTAGTGTTGGACTAGCAGTCACAAGTGATGCCACTTGAAAAAGGAGACGTGTTTGTTCTGTCACCTCTTGTGGCACCACCTACTGCTGTCGTGGAGCGACAAGGTGAGACAGGGGATCCATTTACATCGATTCCTGATGATCCAGCTACACCAACTGTTTCAGAAGATGGTGACCCAGATGAGAAAATAAGAGCCGTGCCAGCATCCATTCTGAAGATCCCAGCTCCACCATCTGTTCTAGAGGATGGTAATCCAGTGGATAAAATAAGAGACGTGCCAGTATCCAGTTTGAAGATATCAACTCCACTAGTCGAGGCGATGGAGGTTGAGCAATCACCTTCGATGGGGGAGAAGAGCATCGAAGGTGCTACAAGACGCATACGAGCAAAATCTGCGTTGATTAGGACACCATTCGTTGATCCAGACCTGAAGAAGAAGCATAAGAAGTTAAAGGATGATTACTCGTGTTTCCTGAAGAGTGATGATTCTCGACAGATTCGTGGGATCAACAGGCTTGTGGATGCTTCTTGGTTTAGGCAGATTGAAGACCCATCTGTTGATTTGGCCAATAATGTAAGTATTTTTTTAACACATCTATGTACTCTAATTTTTTCGAGCTTCTATTTAGATATAAAATTTGGCCAATGTATTGATGTAAGATTTTTGAAAATATAGCAACTGGATAGCTATATGAATGTTCTTTCATAGAGGTTGAAGAAGGGGCTATACTCCCTGGATTGAACAGCAACAGTCTCAACATCATTGACTCAACCTTCATGGTAAGTCACTTGTTAATGTTAGTGTTGAATTTTCAACACGTATAATTTTTCCTTATTTCTTAAACACTAAATCAATTTGGATTTGCTTGTTGAGATATTCTAGGGATTTTAGTTGTATGGGATTTTATCCGTTTCTCTTCTCTTTCTTGCTTCACGTGATTTGCAGATTAGGTTAAGCATGCATTCCTATTTTATAGGAATAGTGGTTACAAGGTTGCATGTTTAGTGGGAAAGAAGATGGAGATCATGGAGAGGTTTTTGGAAGTGGTGAACGTGCATGATTGCTGGAAGATGTCTATAAAGAGAGTCAACACAATCAAGATTAGGGCATTGAGAAGAGAGTTAGATCAAGAGCATACGTACATAAAGTTCTTAAGGCTTATCAGTTTTTCGTAGTGTCGCTCTTGATGTTAACAACATTCATTGTAACATTCTCAGTTTTGTTTGCTTCAAAGAGAGTCTTTTTATAGGATCTCTTTGTGTTTCTTTGTACTCCAAATACTCATCTAATAATATCTTTTGCCCTGCTGGCGTCCCACAAGTATTTTATATACTTGTGGATATTTCCTTGTGTTTATTTAAAACTGTTATTCCGCTGTGTTATCTCCAGTGTTGTCAACATCCGAGACAACATTGTGACTCTGTTCGTTTTTCATTAGCATAGGAGCATCCAGACACTTTCAGTTAATTACAAATATTTCAAGCTCAATGATGTAATTTGTTTGAACTACGTTGATTAGCATCTGCCACACTCTGTTTTTTGCTAAATCTCATATTGTCATCTTATATTATTTCAGAGTTTGTTGCGATTTTCATGGACGAAGGTTGTATAAACATGATCCACAGTGGCCACATGGTGATCCATTGGGGCCTTGCAGATATCAGAATTGGATACCAGATAATGATTTGCAAAGATATGTCAGAGGCTCCTTCCCCACTTGGGCACACCCATGGCATCGTGTCCTTGATGTAAGTTTTCTAACCTCAACGAGATGAAGATTTACGTTTGCGTTTGTTAGAGGATGGTGTATTTTGACTATAAAAGGTTAAATATATCTAATTGGTGTACTCTGATTTATTTAACAGCTTTTATTGATATGTCATTGCGGCACTAGTGATCATTGGATTACTTGTCGAGTGCTCTTACGGGAGTGGCAAATCCAGGTGTATGACTCATTGAGTCATCGGAGCGATGATCCTGTTGTGTGGGAGAATAGGGTGAATCAACTGACACCACTAAGGCGTTTAATGCCTAGATTGCTTGAGATTACCGGATGGTTCGAGAAGATGAAGATTACACCGAAATTTGAAGCATTTCATTTTATACAGATCTCTCTCGACCGGCAGTTTAGGCAGGATGATGCCCATAATTGTGGTGCTTTTGCGTGTATGTATGTAGATCGATTGATATCTAGTAGATTTGTTGATCCTAGTACTGTTGAGATAGTTCGTCAGTATAGGAAACAAATGGCACTTAAGATTTTTGAATCAAGCTCATAGCCACACTTGTAGAGAGTTTTTGACGTGGAAATGATATGTATATTGTTTTGAAAACTGGTGCGATTAGTGTCGGATCTGGCCCATTATTTAGCCATGGAATAGTATACCTAGATGATGTGTAAATTCAGGATGCAACTTATTTAGTGTCCCTATTTTCAAATTGTCTCCGAAGGCCTCGTGATCTTAAAAGGCTAAATTACTGCTAGCAGAGAATTACTTATATTCATGCTATGCTATGTGTCAATGTAAACCACAAATCTGCCACTATATAAATTGATATTTTAATTTACTATTGTTATGTAACCTCTTTTTTTTTTATATTCAATTTGCATTTTTGCTGTGTATGGTTCAATTTGTTAGATAATTGGACTATCTTTGAAAAATCATAATAATTCATAAAATACTCCAAATATTACCAAATTTTAACCATAGTCTCAACACTTCATGTAGTATAACATAGTAAAACAGTTTTGAAAAATACTATTTGGCTGAATTTATAAAATTATTTTTCCAAGGTCCGAAACTCAATAATTTTAGCTTTAACTGGACTATCTTTGAAAAATCATAATAATTCATAAAATACTCTAAATATTACCAAATTTTAACCATAGTCTCAAAACTTCATTTAGTATAACATAGTAAAACAGTTTTGAAAAATACTATTTGGCTGAATTTATAAAATTATTTTTCCAAGGTCTGAAACTCAATAATTTCAGCTTTAACTGGACTATCTTTGAAAAATCATAATAATTTATAAAATACTCCAAATATTACCAAATTTTAACCATAGTCTCAAAACTTCATGTAGTATAACATAGTAAAACAGTTTTGAAAAATACTATTTGGATGAATTTATAAAATTATTTTTCCAAGGTCCGAAACTCAATAATTTCAGCTTTAACTGGACTATCTTTGAAAAATCATAATAATTCATAAAATACTCCAAATATTACCAACTTTTAACCATAGTCTCAACACTTCATGTAGTATAACATACTAAAACAGTTTTCAAATTCCCATTACATAGATGTTATTACATAAATAGTCTGAAAGAGTTTGATGCATGAAAAATCCAATATGATTCTAATCGCTTTGTTCTTCCTCACTAGTTACAATTGTTCGTTGCTCACATGTCCTCTTCGTATGTCCAACTTCTTTGCAAATGCTACACTTCTTCGGTTGCCTCATTGTAGGTTGGTTCGGTGTTTCAGCCGCTACGTTTACATCTGGCAGTTCCATTTCTGCTGTACAAGTAGTACAATTGTGTGAGTTGCCCTTACACCTCGAACATTTCTGTATCCGAGATGTACTACTTGATTCTCCACCTGATGGATGTATTTTCTGCCTAGGACGACCAGCTTGTCTTGGGTTGTCAGGTGGATTAACAATCATCATAACATTATCAATTGAAGGCGGGATACACCAATCTACTGGAGTTGGAACAGGCATTATCAATTCCAAATACAACTTCTGCATGGTCACCGTCTTATAATAGTTGGAAACATAGGTCCCAACCGACAAATTTGCCTCGTTATACAAATCGTAGTTTGATTACACTTCGGTTTCAGAAAATAAATAATGATATGTAAATATTGTAAATTACCTGAGAGCTTTAATTGCATGACTACATGGTAGTAAATCCAACTGGAACTCACAATATGTGCATGATTTGTGCCCCAAGTCAACAACATGACTATGCAAACCATCCTTCACATTGAACACCGAGCCACTAATCTCAGAAATCTTCATACGTTGACTATCCTGTCGAGCTTCCTGTAGTCTTTGAAGAATATTTGGACTTAAGGGTGATTCTAGAGCATTCCATTTTGTGCATCGTTTCGAAAACCATGTTTGAAGCAAGTGTCGAGCAAAATCAAGTAGAGAACATATTGGCAACTTTCTGGCCCATAAGAGTTTTGAATTAAGTGACTCCGCTGAGTTTGATGTCATAATCTCATACCGACGCACTGGACAACATGCACTAGCCCATCTTTTTACCTTCGCTTTTCTTAACTTCCTCCAACCCTTCTTATTTACTACCTTTATTTGTTCCATATACTTATTGTGTATCTCTCTTGTATAAGAATAGGCATCTTTCTTATACAAGCTCACAAATCGAGCTCCATAACTCCGGAAGTTCAACTCCATATGCCACGAACATAGCCCATGAAATGCTCCTGGAAATACACCTTCTATTGCATTTTTTATACTCACATGACGATCTGTTAAAGAAGAATAAATAAGAATTATTATCTCAAACCTAAGATTACCCAAACTTTATTAGTTCTAACCCTAAAAAAATAGGGCTTATACCTAATACAATTAGAAGATCGTCCGGATGACCATATGCTTGTTTTATTTGGGTCAGGAACCAATGCCAAAATTCATCATTCTCCTTATCACCAACACCAAATGCAAGAGGATAAATTTGCTTATTTCCATCCTGACTAGCAGCCACAAACATAACACCTTTGTATCTGCCTTTCAAATGTGTTCCATCAACCACGATTACAGGTCGGCAACATTCATGAAATCCTCTGATACACGCACCAAAAGTCATGAACACATACTTGAACTTATCGTCTTCATCTGTTTCAAAACACGTTATGGTACCAGGATTTGATCTTCTCAGCATGAACAAGTACGCAGGTAACATCCTCCATGAATGGTCAAAGTCACCATATATTAAGTTGTGTGCATGAGAATGAGCTCTCAGTGCCTTATCATATTGAATATCGATACCATGGTGTGTAGAAACATCATCCAAAATATCTCTCAGCTTAAGAATACGACCTTCTCGAAGCAATGAAGGAGCAAAATAAGCCCCAATGATCTTCGATGACAATTGACGAGGACGGGTAGTCATATCCAAATGGCAGTTGTGTGAAGCTTGAAACTTTTTCACTGTCCACGGTCCTTTTTGAGTTCCATTTGCATGCAATAAAAATTGACATCCTTGGTGTTTACGAACAATCGTATATCGTTGCTTGTCAGAGCGCTTCACTGCATACTCAACTCGATTCTTTATGTGGTAAAAACTCACACCATATACCAACTGCATTTTGCTATCAAATATTGCACCCACCTCTAGCCTTCTTTCACCATCAAATGAACATACTGAAATTGGATCTGGATCATCAGTGTTGTTGGGATATTTCCCAGCAACCTGCCTTGGGTCGGAGCTTAAATATGTGCGGGGCACAGCTCTTCCAGATTCGAATCCATAAACGTAAAGCTACATAAGTATAAGACATTAAAGTTGCGCCTTATGTCCATTGGATATCCTTTTGGTGTAGCGGTAATGCGCTTGATGGTCCTAACACTTGGTATCAGAGCAGGTCACGGGTTCGAATCCCCCTAGGAACACTTTGCAGTGGGAGCTGTCAGGGCCTTTGGAGCTAAGGATGCTTGCGTGCAGCGGAGGTTGCTAGGCGGCCGGGACCTGAGGAAGGTGAACGGACCTCGAACCGAGAGGATGCTGACGGAGCGGACTACCTAGGTGGCGGCGGGACCTGTGTGGCGAGCGGCCTAGGTGGCGGCCCGGGTGGCGGAGCGGCTTGGGTGGCGTGACCTGTGTGGCGTGATGTCCTGTGTGGATGGCCTGTGTGGCGGTGGCGCGAGACGAGATGCCGAGTCATGGTGGTGGCAAGAGGCGAGACGTCAAGTCACGATGACATCGAGGAGTGGCGAGAAGGCATGTCGGTGCCGAGTCATGAAAGATGTCGAGAGGGTTCCAAGGGTTGCTGAAGTGGAGAGGCTGGCAGGTGCTTGGGGGGGGAGGATTGTTGGGATATTTCCCAGCAACCTGCCTTGGGTCGGAGCTTAAATATATGCGGGGCGCGGTAATGCGCTTGATGGTCCTAACAAGTGTGAAATGATACACCTGGAATAATCCAATTTGTACGATGACGATGTTCAAATTCTGATCCTAAATCACCACTTGAACCATGTTCTCTAATCTCAATGATTCTGTTTCTAAGAACTCGCTCATGACTACCTCCAATAATGACATCTTCACTCTGAGTAAAATCCTCCGATACAAAAAACTCATTAGTTTTCCATTGCTCAGTAAATAATCGAGACTGAAGTATATCGGCATAATCATCATCCGGATCACCATCATCATCATTGTCATCAACATCGTAATCATTATCATCTTCTTCATCATCATCGATATTGTCATCAGTACGAACATTAGCAACCCCTGTGGAAAATTGTTCTTCTTCTTGTTCGTCGTCATCATCATCATCAGTATAAAAATTAACAACCTCTGCCACATCTGCAGGTGTACAACCAATATCATCATTTTGAATCTCTTCATCACCATATCATCATCAAAATTGTTGAAATCATTGAGATGGTATTGTGGAGAGAAATTTCTCTCAACATCAACAACAGATACGTAATCATTTTCAACCTCTTCGTCACCATCATCATCATAACCAATGCCAAAATCATTGAGATGGTGTTGTGGAGAGGAAATATGCTTGGAAGAAGAGCTAGGTTTGTCTATATCTGTTGGATTGCTGCAACAAATTTTCAAATCTTCGATTGGATCCATAGAAGGAATTTGGTGTTGAATCTGACTTTGCACATAACTCACATGTCCTCCATATATATTTGAATTTTGAGGAATAAATTGCTGTTGAGAATTCATAAGCTGAAGAAAACTACCTCCTTGACTCGCATATGAGAATGAAATATTCAAATCATGCTCTTTCAGTTCAATAGAAACAAATAACTTGGGGTAATCATATACATCAGCAACCCTCCTCAAATCATCATCTGTTTTGATTTTAAATTTTACTTCTCCAGAAATCTTTGTAGGCATGAAACAATGCAAGGCATAATCACAAGTCCTACGATCTGCTCTAACAATATAATGAATTTCATCCAAAAGTTTTGCATAAGAAATTGTATGCAACGATGCATATATCAAACCCTCTTTTCCATTTTTATACTCCGATTCATGTCAATATCCACGATGAACTAGAATGACTTCATTGTTTGCCATCTACAATGAAAAAATATTACACTTAAACATTTTAAATCATATATAAACATTTTAAAAAACATAAATAGACATGATAAAACGTGTTAAAAGAAAACAATTGATCCACACATTAAGTCTTTATGAAAGTATTAATATTTTACAAAATTTTCAATTTTAGATTTAATCTTATCAAATTAATATTATGATTTCACAACAGTATTCTCTCATTTAATATTTTAAAATTATAGTTTTTAAGGATTTAGAACTATTATATGATTTAAAATAAATTTCAATTATAACACAATTTTTCAGATTTTTAAATATTTTATATGAATTTTTAAAGATTTATTACAATGACTTGAATTATTATTATTTATAATGGTTATTATTATTGTTATTATTATATTAAGTAATAGTATCTTAAGACTATTTAAAAAATATAATATTAAATATTATCGTTATCTATAGATCGCGAGGGTATTTACCATCGTTATCTATAGATCATGATGGTATTTTTGCCTCGTTATCTATAGATCGCGAGGGTAAATACCCTCGTTATCTATAGATCGCGACCCTCGTTATCTACGTCGAACACCAAATTGAAATTATCTACTTTCCTCTTATGATCTATCAAGATATGTTTAGGGTTGAAATTATCTATTTGTCATCGTTCTCTATAGATCAGGAGGGTAAATACCATCGTTATCTATAGATCACGCTGGTATTTTAGCCTCGTTATCTATAGATCGTGAGGGTAAATACCTTCGTTATCTATAGATCGCGACCCTCGTGATCTATGTCAAACATAAAATTGAAATTTTCTACTTTTCTTCTTGTGATCTATCAAGATATGTTTGTTATCGTTCTCTATAGATAACGAGGGTAAATACCATCATTATCTATAGATCGCGAGAGTAAATATTACCCTCGTGATCTACGTCAAACACAAAATCAAAATATTTAATATTTCCCTTCGTGAACTATGAAGATGATGTTTACCATCGTGATCTATAGATCACGAGGATAAATATCCTTGTTATCTATAGATCACGAGGGTATTTATCCTCGTGATCTATAGATAACGCCAAACACAGGTTTTTTAAGTTTTTACGATTTTTTTCATTTTTTTAGCCCCGATTTACAGATTAAACACATATTTATGAGAAAAACTTATGAACTACATTTTACTAAATTAAAAAAAATTATCTTACCTTGTTTGAGCAATCAAGAGACAAAATTTATACTAAATTGATGTTTGAATTTATAAATAAGTAAGAGATGAAAGAGATATATTGTAAAATCAATTCAACTTTTATGGTAAATGTGATTGGTGAAATGTGGTGGGTGAAATCATTAAAGGTGGTGGGTAAGGGCATTTATGGTATTTTAGCCCCATTTTGGGTAAAAAAACTTGTTTCCTTATGAAGTGGATATTTTTCATTTTTACTTATGCTTATTGGATAAAATTACCTATTATCACATAATCATATTGTGCAAGATACATACCATTTGTATCCAAAATGCTTGCTCGATATTTTTTCTGTAATTTCTTTTTCTCGAACTTTGTTTCTCTTGGGATCTATGGAGCACTAACAATCTTGACAATAGTCAATTCCAAGTAGATCATATATATATGTCAGATACTATCACTATGTATTAGTTTACCTTGCAATTAACCTTCATTGTGGTTCTATCTATTATATTGTTATATAATGGTGATTTGGTATGAAGCACATTAATGTCCTATTAAGAACTTGCAATGTCAAAAATATCAAGTCATATCCATAAATTTGTGTACACGATCGTTTTAATCAAACATTGTTGGTTTCAAGTGATTCACAAAAGAGTGAATAAATCTTTGTCGATTTTAGAAAACTTTTCAAATTGAAACCACTAAAGAGTTTAAGATGGGTGGAGTGGAGTCGGTGAAATTAGTAAAATGAGAAATAAGGGTTTTGAAGTTTGAATTGTATATTAAAATATAATTTATTGTTATAGTAATTAATTATATTATTTTAAATATAAATATATATACATAATAATCGGGGTGGGTATTATGTAATAACATCAATATATGTATAAATAAATGAGATATATACATATAAATAACTCTTTAAAATCGATTCTTCGATTTGGCCCAATTCGGTTTGGTTCGATTCCAATTCGATTTGGTTCTCGATTCAGATTATTGAAAAATCTCTAAAACCAGATCTAAAAATAAATCAAGTCAATTCAGTTTGAATAAAGTCAAAAGGTCAATAAATATTTTCGGTTAAAAGAAATTTTTGGTTCAGATTTCGGTTCAATTTCGATAACCTTCGAAACCCTTGCACGACCTTAATCATCACTAACCATTCGAGTAAAATATCTTCTCTAACAAAAATATTCAAAGCGTGGGCATTACTAATTAAATTTTCACAAAAACTTATGTACCTTTGGGGAAAGGATTTTTAGATCCGTAGCCCAAAATGTATTTGTTGTATATTAATAAGGTATTAGTTGTATACTAGTAAAATATTACATGTAATTTTACTTATTTCAATAAAAAATATAAGTTATATATTCATAATGTATTAGTTGTTTACTCATAAAGTATTACTTGTATAATTGAAATATATGTTTTAGTGAAAGATATGTTGTATATGCATAAGGTATTAATTACTTATTTATAAAGTATTTTTTGTATAATTGAAATATATATTTTAAATAAAAATATTATTTAATGTATATAAAAGTATTAATCATATTACTGAAATATATTAGGAGTAGGGGTGGAGATTGGAACGGAAATTTCCGATATCCGCCGAATCCGATCCGAAATTTTCCGATTTTGAAACGAATATTTTTAATTTTAATCCGAAAATCTGAATTCCGATTTTTCCGAAAATTTTCGGATGGAAATCGGAATTAGTTTTGAAATTTTTGGAAATTCCGAAATCCGATCCGATTTCCGAAATTCATCCGAAATTTCCGAAAATCTATAAAATGTAGTTAGTAGAGACATTTAAGAATCGAACACAAGACCTCTCACACTCAAAGCACGAACTTACCATCAAACCAATAGTAATTGTTGAAAATAATTCAAATATTTTATACTATATACTATTTGCTATCAAAAAATACTATATACAATAATATACTATATATAATATAATACATTTTATATACATTTACTAAATGTAAATATAAATATACATATTATAGTATACTTTATAATACTATATACTATATAATATATTTTATATACTTTATTCTATGTGTAACTATAAATATACATATTATAATATACTTGATAATACTATATATTATATAATATATTTTATATACTTTATACTATATGATAGTATATAAATATATTATAGTCTATAGTTTATACTGGAGATTTTTAGTATTATTTTATAATATATACTATATATTATAGTTTATACTGTAGTATCTGTAGTTGTTTAGTATTATTTTATAATATATACTATATATTATAGTTTATACTGTAGTTTTTTTATTATATTATATTATATACTACATATTATATACTATATGCTATAGAAGAATATTATATACTTTATTACATATAGTATAGTTTATACTATAGTTTTATTTTATTTTATATACTATAGTTTATACTGTATACTATATGTATATAGTATAGTTTATACTATAATTTTATTTTATACTATATACTATAGTTTATATTGTAGTTGTTTAGTATTATTTTATAATATATACTATATATTATAGTTTATACTGTAGTTTTTTAATTATATTATATTATATACTTTATGCTATATATAATATATACTATATGTATATAGTACAATTTATACTATAATTTTATTTTATACTATATACTATTGTTTATACTATATAAAATATATACTATATGTATATAGTACAATTTATACTATAATTTTATTTTATACTATATACTATAGTTTATACTATAGTTTTAGAATTATACTATATTATATACTGCATACTATATACTACATACTGTATACTATATACTTTATACTATATACTATAAAAGAATACTTTATACTATATACCATATATTATATACTATATATTATATAAAATAAAAAGTGAATATCTAATTTCAAAGGTAAATATATTATAAATTTCATTAAAAATGACAACATGTTATATAATAGGAATAATGACAAAGAAAATTATACAAATTATAAAATAAGTATTTTAAATATCGAAGAATTTCGAACAAAGCATTATCATAAATCATAATATAGATTCAAATATTCATTTGATTTAAGCTTCCTAAAAGAAAAATAACTATTAATATGAATTAATAAGTATAATTACTTACACAATGATAATATAGTTTATAATATAGTTTTATTTTATACTATTACTATATACTATTCATATAAATTTTATAGTTTTATTTTATACTATATTATACTATATTATATATTAAATATAAAATATAACTCAAAAACTATAAAAATTTATATGAATATGTATTTATCTACTGTCAATGATTCTTAGTATGATTTGTTAATTTTTACTACTAATAGGGCTGCATTTTTGTGTATTGTCTATCGTGTGTTTTATATGAATATTATACATGAACAGAATAATTAATCTCTCATGTTTTTGGTAGATATTATATTGATGTTAAATACTTGGAATATCAGATTCGAGGTGGTATTATTTCTTAGGATATTAGAAAATGTTATATAGCTAATAGACCAACTAATTAATTCCAAAAATTTCTGAATTTTTTAATTTTTGAAAATTTCCGAAAAAATTTCCGAAAATTTCCGAAAATTTTTCCGAAAATTTCCGAAAATTTCCGAAAAAATTTCCAAAAATTTCCGAAAATTTCCGAAAAAATTCCGAAACTTCCGAAATTTCCGAAATCGGATTGGATTTCACATTTCCGAAAATTTTTGGATGGAAATTGGAATTGGTTTTTCATTTCCGAAATTTTTTGGAAATTTTCCGAAACACCCTATTTGCGATTCGATCCGTCTGATCTCCACCCCTAATTAGGAGTGAGTCGTAGGTACCACGTACTGCAAGGACACATTAGCCCTTCTCTTAAGTTTTTTCACACATAAACCATTTTGTAGTAAATGATACCGGAAATGGAAAATATCATTTTTAGTACTGTAAATTAGGCCTGGTCTAATTTTTGCTAGTAATTATGTGATTTCCAATTTTAGTCCATTAATTATTGATTTTTTCTAATTGTAGTCCTATTTTCACTGAATTTTTTTTTTTTTTTTTGGGTTGACATGACCATCGTAATGCTTATGTGGTACCCAAATTGTGAAATTTCCAAATTATGAAGGGAAAACTAATCTTATTTGTCAATTTTTTGTGCCACATAAGTAAGTACTTAATAAAAGATTGATTTTCCCTCCATAATTTGAAGATTTCACAATTTGGGTGCTATATAAGCATCTGGCACCCATGTCAGGCAAGAAAAAATTTTGGGTAAAAATAGGACTAAAATTGAAAAAAAAAATCAATAATTAAAGAACTAAAATTGTAAAACACATAATGATTACGCCTAACTTAAAGGACTAAAAATGATATTTTCTCATAATGGAAATATTGAAAACTTGGAAATCAAACTAAATCTTCCAAAAAAATTCAAAATTATTGTAACTCATTATTATAAGGTCTAACTGGGTTTAAAATCATTTTTCATCTCATAATTATAAAATCTTTCGATTTACATTTCATAATTGTCATAATTTTCAATTTAATTCCACGATTTAAAAATACCATGTTTCAATTTAATTTTTATCTGAAAAATCGAATTTCATTGGAAAATGTCATATGACATCAAATTTAGGTTTTTCAGTAACCTAAGTATGACGTGGCGCGATGTGTAAAATTCTTATTGATTGACATTAATTAAAATTTTTGAAAAAGAATATATATTTTACACATCATAATTTCATATCCACATCATTAAAAAAATAAGAAAAAAATACATCATAAAAAAAAAAAAAAAAAAAAAATTGGATTTCCCAAATTTCCTGCAAAATCTTCAATTCTGCAACCCTAAATTAAAATCCCCGTGATGCCAAGAACCCTAATCCCCAAATATTGAAGTTGTTGGAATTCATGGCAGTGACTAAGCTGTTCTTCCGCTGCTTCATTGAGGGAAAGAGCTATGAAGAAAACATTTGAAGGGTTGAAGATATTTGGAGGAAACATCAATGTCTACTGTAAATGTACCTTAAATCGCCAACCTGGGCCACTGCTTCCCCTAAATCTGCCCCCAAGTTGAAATTTTAATTTCATGTCTTAACTTATAAGAAAACTAGGTAATCGTAGAGAACAGAGGAAACTTTTAGAGAGAGAGAGAGAGAGAGAGAGAGAGAGAGGAAGAGGAAGAGATAGATTTGGGCAGTCATACACCATTGTCGCTGGCGGGTTTTCCATCTGAGATTTTGAATTTAGGGATATTCTTTTTCTTTTCTTTTTTTTTTTTAGTATAGATTATGTGGACAAAAAAATTATGATTTGTAAATTTAGTTATAATTTTTGAATTTTTTAAAATTATAAATCAAGAAAAATATGCCACACACCACGTCATTTATGATTGTCGAAAAGTCTAAAATTTAATTTCAGGTGTAAGTCACGATATGTTTTTCAGGCAAAATTTGAATTCTTCGACAAAAATTGGATTGAAATCGGACAATTCTTAAATTATGGGACTAAATTGATAATCATGATAATTATGTGATCAAAATTGGAATAGTCAATAGTTATGGGATGAAAAATAATTTTAACCCGACCTAACTGTAGCAAAAAAAAAAAAATTCTATTTTAATATGGTAATTTGAATAACAATACTATTATCCAATTATTTATTTCACATATCTGACTAAATAATTGTCTTATGCATTATAATTTATATATATATATATATATACACTGATCTACACCGAAACATAACGTTTCAAGTGGGTATATATTGAAAGTCTTTTCTTGTATTTGAGGATAAATAAATTGCTACTCTCAACTTTTAGCTAGAAGAATTTTTCAATGCTTAGTAGCATATAAATAGTCTCTTTAAATTTTAGAAGCCTGTGAATTGTGATTGAGCTGTGATTCATTTATCACTCAATACCAGAATATGGTCTTGTTTAAGATTCCTGAAATGACATCATACACTAAAATAAAATATTTTTTTACGATTTTATGAAAATTGTGGCTAATGCGACCACCACACATCGCTATTTTTCTAAATATATAAACTCAAATCACCGGAAAACAGAATTTTATTTAAATTATAATAATAATAATTAAAAAGTCATGATTTATTATTTATTTTGTTAAATTCGCAAAAATGTTTAAATTGTATTTTTTTAAGATATGGTGATTATTTTAGCAAATTGGACATCACATTGTATTTAATAGCGAAACCAGGGGCTCCGGCAGTCAAGGAAAATAGAATTTTTTTTGTTCAAATTGTAACCAAAAATATAGATGGTGATTTCCTTTTGGCTAAACTCAAATAGTGAGGATTAAAATCCATTAAAAACATTCCAATTTTTTTTTTTTTGTTTTTAATTAGACCTTATTATTAACAAAACAGCATGTTACTATTTGATATTTCTCCAAACACTAAAAGGGTCTTTACCATGACAGTACCAACACATTTCATAGCTTGATCGCATCATAGTTGCAGGCACGAGTAAGAATTCAATAAATTAAACATGAAGCTTCAGAAGAACAAATTAGTCAATAGGAAAGGGCAGCAAACTTAGAATTCCAATAAACAAATTATAACCAGAAACGATTTCACCCAAACTTTTGTAATGATAGATACAATCATACAACTTAAGGATTTTAATCTAAATTAGCAACTCATCACCTCCATATTTCTCAAAATCTATGTCGAAAACTTGCAGCTAGAATGGAATGATCACAACAATTTTGATAATCAAAGTATCATCATTACTTCTTTTGAATCAGAAATCCAGACGAAGAAACCACAAAAGACAGAATCTTGTAGAGTTATTCAAAGTTTTCGTTATCACCATCAAGTACACGCAAACAAGCAAGAATACAATCCAAAAACATTCTAATTACTGATAAAAGAGCACCACGATCAATTGCTGAAGGAAGATAAACCCAGTATCAATTAGGCATAACAGAGTGACATTCTGAATAAGAAACAGAAAAACATTGAAATTGTTGAAAAAGAAGTTTCAACATTGAATACAATGCTGAGCACTCAGGCAACACAAAGTTTCTAAATAGAGTATAACGTATTAGGTATATTATCAGATAAAACGCAAAAATTTAAGCTTTAGATGAAGCAAGCAATGGAACTTCACTTAGCAAGCATGGCTTGCTGAGCTTGACTCTCCTGCTGCTGTTGGAAGTTCAGTGGCCTCCTGAACAGCATAATGTGTGGCTCGGGACGATGAATCGCGTAGTGGACCCACCCTCGACTCTGCTGCACCCCGATTGCACGCCACTCATTCTATCCCCAAAAAAAAAAAAAACAATAGGAAAAGGAAAAGCATGAAGTATGAAACATATACAATTTCACATCCAATAAAACAGAATTTAATCCACTAAATGCTATATGTAATCATTAAATATCACAGATCATAGCCACCATTCAAATAAACCCTGCAATGAATCCCCAATACAAAGAATTGAGTTCAAATACCAATAAACTACGCAGAAGTCAATTAGTAAACATTAAAATAATCAACCTTAAAACCTAAAACCCTAAACTAGGGATTTATGTAAATAAATGTAATTTACTTCTGAGAGTAGGCGATTTTTGGGAAGCAATTTGGCAACCTCCGACGGAAGAACCACATGCCTGAAAATTCCCCAAAACCACAAATAAAGTAAAACCGTATGAGCGTATTTCAGATAATAATCAACACGTCGGATTTCAAAATTCAAAAAAGTAAGCAAAATACCTGTACTCGTAGACATCATCGAAATACTTATCCGAATACTGGATCTGACCCATATTTTAATTAAATTTCACACTGAACAATAACCACAAGTTGCCGAGATTTATTTCTGTGAAAACAAATCAACAATTTCCAAAACGAGTTAGCAATCAGAAATGAGGCATGATAATGGGTGCAGATAGAGAGAGAAAGAGAGACCTCGGAGAGAAGCAGAGATTGCTACCTGGGAAACCAAGGGTATTCTGGGGAAACTGAATTAAATTCCGAATGGACAATGATTGTGCTTTTGAATAATAGAAATAGAAATAGAAAATAGGGGCACTTTAGTTTGAATTTCAAATCTCAATCATTCCCGCTTTCATGAATGAACACCGCCCATTATAATTTATAACGTTATTTTTCTTTCCTAATTCAATTTAACATTCCTTTTTTTTTTTTTTTGTAATCATTATTTATAATTTGTAATTACTAAATAATAAAAAAATTTAGGTATCTTAGAAAACCCTCTAAAATAATAATTATTATAAACAACTTTCTGTTTTTAAATAGTGGCAGCAACTATAAAATCTTCCAAACATTTGCGAGCACATAACCGTTAAAAAAATAATATAATCCGTTCACTTGTAGCATTAATAAACCAACTACTGCTGATGTGATATTGCAAAAGAACAGAATCAAAAGCATGGTCTTATAAGTTCATTCCTTGGTAGAGTACATGTTACTACTTACTATCAAATAGTTTGTTGTTCATTATAAATGATCTGCTCAAACTAATTTGCCTTCATTAAACCAATTTGTTGATTGAAATACTGGTAAAAGAATTTGCAGAAAAGACTAGCAACACCAAGAGGTATGAACAGACAAAAAAACTCGTCTAATACAAAAGAAACAGCATCTCTAGTTTAAAAGACACGGAAAATTTTCTCCAGGCATCAACAAAATAGAGATCTAATTACACTGGAGAGCAGCACCAGTAGATTTTTACCTTCTAACCATCTACAATGAACACCGGCACTGCAGCTTGTATATACCCTATGTGCTTCGATGTTTCACGTTGTATGATTTAAATGATAATAAATTATAAGAAACCTCAAAAAGAAATGTGATGTGCCATTCTAGATAAGCAAAAACAGGTTCAAAATCTGGTACAAGCACCACCAATCAAAAAAGGGTAGATATTTCAGGACGACTTCAAGATCTGCTTATGCAGAACTGAGGTTCCCTCGAATATCATCATCGAATAGTTCTTCCTGTACTCATCCAACTGCAATGCAACAAGCAGATAGTAGATGTAGATATAAGTCTACTTGAAGGATGGTTCGAGAATTCTGCAATGAACATATATAAACAATAAGATTGAAAAACAAACCTGCTCATCGCTAAGCTTTTCAAAACCGAACCTGGTCTTCCACAATGATTCGGCTTCATCAGCAGCTGGGAGCACCAGGTCTTTAACGCTAAGAGATGCTAATAACTCCTCAATGCAGGAGAAGAGAGATTGGAAGTAGCCCTGCAAAAAATAGTGAGGTGTAATTAAGTATGCTGGGATTTGAAGAATCTACCTTCAATATCTTAAAATCCTTTCATATGGGAAGCAAAAGGAAGTTGAGAAAGAGTATTCTCCTGTTAGACTCCAGTTGAATAAACGTACCTTTCCTTGGCAATCACTTCTTGTAGCAACCAGGGGAAGCTCTGCAACTTCCTCACCAAAAATCCGCACAATTGCAGCAGATACCACCACTGAGCTGTAGAAATAATTGATTGTATGAAAGACCAAGTTCCAGAAAGAGAATAAGAATATAACAAATAAAAGCCTAAATCAAGTCACAAAAATTCTTACTCGACCATCAATATGGCACAATGCATGCCACAAAATTCCTGGTCTTTAAATTTCCTCCTGCAGACCAACAGCAATAAAGGACAGAATCAAACATAAGAGTCACAGAAACAAGATAAGTGAGGAAGTAGGGCATAGTTATTACCCATAAACCATTGTTGGAATAAGGTCAACACGGCTGGTGCTTGCATCAGCAATAGGATCAAACCGGTCCTAAAGAAAATAGGTTTAGGAGATCAACTCTTAGATAATTTTCCTCGGCTCAAACAGGGCCATCATAATAAAGGAATGATTACTAAAAATAAGAAGAAAAAGTAATGCTGCACAATAAAATTCTGATTTGGTGCACAAAATGAAAATTTAGAGTATTTGTTCAGGATGACATCGAGTGACTATGACCAGTTTATTATAATTCAGATCAAAAGGTGGACAATGACATCAAACATGAATCTTGGAGATACCACAAAATTACAAGAGCTAGGGCAAGTCTGGCGTTACTTCAGATCTTTTCAGAGAACCTTTTAGGGAAATATATTGGATGGATTGTGTATACATGGCGAATGAAATGTGACTGGAGTTTTAGGGAAATTCTAATGTGATCAATTATCATCAAAGAAAACATACGCTAATTAGTGTTTGTGTCATCACTATATCAAGATAATGAATGGAAATTTTGTTTTGATAAAGAGTAAAGTGAAAGATATATATATATATATATACATAGACATTTTGGATTGATGAGATAGTTGGATAATATATAAAGATGAGAAAAGGGTTTTGTAATAAAAATTCATGCTGGGTTGTTTTAGGGATCATACCACATCAACGCATAGATTTCTTAGGAGATGAAAAAGGACTGGAAATGAACCAAAGGATGAAGAGGAGAATGTCAACACAGGAGAGAAGGAAGAAACTGACATTTGAGGTCTGCTGTCTACTATTTTAGTCAATGATCATCAGAGGAAATGAAGAAAAAATGAACCACCACTCAACCATAGATATTGAATGCACTTATTCAAACTTGTAAAGAAGTATTCATTTACAGGATCCAACTGCTATCAATTCAAAACATAAACAATGTTGGAATTTTGAGCAAGGAAGAAGACTTCACACCATATCTCATGTCTATGTTTCTCGCAAATCAATTCAATAGTCTCTAAAGATGAAGATTAGCGACACATCAAAAGATGCATTAAAGAATGAGGCAAAATAGAACTATAATGATTTCAAAGGAGAACATACTAATAAGGAAAGTAAACCACAGTCAATATTCAAGAGGTACTCACATGGAAAATAGAGACAGCACCAGAGAGCCACACCCTGGTGTCCTCTGAAGCCTCTTTTCCTCTGAGCAATCTCCATTTTATATCAAGCTCAGGAGTCTGCTCTGAACCTTGTCCATCACCTTTCTTATCCAGAATGTTTAAAACAGCTTCTGGAAGCCTCTGCTCACCATCACCAATCTGCTTCTGCAGGGCAGAATGAATATTGTTGCATTGACTGCTGCAGAACCATTCATTTTCTGGCAGTGCCTGCAGTTTTTACCATACAACTTGTTCGTAACTGAGGTATGGAGTGCTTTTATCAATTCCAGAAACTCAGGCAACGCAGACATATATATAGTGCAAACCTTCAAATCATCAATGTTTTGCTCCTTCAGACATCCAACATGGTATTCTTTCTCACACTACAAACAGGACACACAGTTTATCATGCTTCAGACATCAGAAAGGGCAAACATCTTGAGACTCCTGCACTTATGTCAACAAATAAGAGCACGCATTACTACCTGATCACATATTATAACAGTGCGGCTGTCAAATCCTGAGCTGCTGAAACCATCACTTCTGCAAGAACCACATATCAACAAAGTTACCCAGAAAAACAAAAAAGAGAAAGAGAGGTAGAGAAAAGGGAAAATGATAGAGGTCTTTGTGGTTGGGGCAGATGGGAGCCTTAATTATAAATATCCAGCAACACTAGAATCAATATAACAAATATTTTCCCTGATTTATAAATGTATTTAAGAACTTTTGGGGGGGTAATTAAATGCATAGGCGTAGTTGTTTCACCATACAAAACACAAAGGTTTGAATTAAACGTCAAACATAAAATGGTGAAAATATCAAAAAAGGTAAGTAGATAGACAACCTGCAAATGACGCATCCACTCTCTGTGTTCATTTCAATTGTTCCGATAATGCGGATGCACCTTTGCGTTATCTCTTCCAGGGGATCAACCCCAGGGACTCTTCCAGCAGCTATTGCATTTATGTTGCATTCCGCAAACTTCTCCCTTTCAAACATGTTCCGGCAATATTTACAGTACCATGCTTCTGTAGGAAGACTTGTGACACCAACACATTCTGCACCAGTAACCAAGACCACAGATTAGCCATATAAGAAGTGGGAAAAGGAATTAAAATGATAAGAACAAAGTAACCTAGAATTGGAGCTCACAAGAGTTAGTAACAAAAGGTAAGTAATGGACTTAATTTGTAGATATCAACAACAATGGAAAAACAATACATCTACAACCAGGTAGAAATGAGATAATAAAATGGAGGATGAATCAATAGAATGATTCACAGTTATCTAATGACTAGATTTCTTAGTGCTTCTTGTAATAGGAATCATCAATAGTATATGCCACAAAGAAATAAACTTAAACACCTGCAAGTTTTATACTATTATACATTCATATAAAAACTCCCAGGAATAAAATATTTCATAGCAATGCTATATATTGTAATATTCTGACCAGTGTGAAAAGCTCTTGGACAATTTTCACAGCATAACAAATCTCCTCCATCCTCACAAATAGAACAGAGATCATCATTCTCCGCTGAAGACGATTTACGGATTTTGGATAGTTCGAGAGATAGCTGATGCAGAGAAACTCCATTGGAAGTGTATATGCTCATGTACCTGCAAGCCAATCACACCCTAGTCAATGGAAATGAACCAGAAAATGCGTATATCAAACTTCTTGTACTCCTCCTGACTCAACTCATGTACCTAGTAATCCTTTTGATGCATCAGTTAAAATTACTTATATTTATGCTGTAGAGATGTATAAATAATCAGGTGCAGCGTAACCCCATAACAATATGAAAACAACAAAGTCAAAAGAAATTCTTACGGCTTTCGACGGGAAGAAAAACCGGCATGAGCTTCGAACTGTGAGGGGCTCACCTGAACAGCAAGATTTCCAACACCACCGATAAGTAACTTCTAGGTACATACAAAAATATAAATTTAAAATTTTCATGTAAGAAGACAAAAGAAAATACCAATCTATTGCAGCAGAAGCAAAGGATAGCACCATCTTGCTTCTTACCGTCAATCCTTTTCTGCTCCAAAGCAAGAACATAATAAACAGTCAACAACCATTTTCAACAAAAAAAAAAGTCGGTTCATTTCAGTAAACATCGGACTACATTTACACATTTACAGTTCCCATAAGCAATTTTGAGAAACTATTTAGAGATAATAATAGTTAACATTCACCTGTCCATGCATAACATACGACAAAATAGTGCCGTCAGGGAGCAGATCTTCTGACAATACAGATTTATGCATCCTCAAATCTCTGCATAATGGAAATACAAAATCAGACTTATGGTGCTAACTGTGATAGAATGTAGTATTAAAAAGATGACCAGCAATTGTAAAAATACAGAATGCATGGCACAGATTTAAAAGATACTTACTTCCGTGTTAGCTTCCCCTGACGTTTCATTTGAGGTTGACTGTTCAAAGAGATTTGAGAACTTTCTGTATCTTCTTCAGGATCATAACTAGAGGAAACACGAGCCGATGAACCAACCAATGGGGACCTAAATGATCATCATTATATAGCAGTTCAGTAAACACAAACAAAGAAGTTAACAGACAAATAGGGTATGCTGACTGCAAAGAAGTCCCAAAGCTAATTAACAAGAGAAACTTCAATAAGTTTTGTTAGTCCTATGGGCCTTTGGAGACATATCTTCCTTCAATATCTGCTCGTCCCAAAGGTCCTAAATTGACTGTATGTATTTATTTGCCCATTGATTAAAAGGACAATCAAAAGGCATGCCTACATGATTAGGTGGCAAAAACCTGAGCAGAGATTGACAAAAATTTCCTTCCCAAACTGCAGGGTTTGCTTTTATTTGGTTACTCGAATATTGTATACAACACAGACCAGAGCCACTACTGAGCAGAATTGGAACTCGAAACCACATAATATAAACAATTCTCCATCAGTATTTTCTCTACATTATCTGCTGATAAGTCTATTCTATCTAACATATTTGCTACTATGGTGTCCTTGAATTTGTTTAGTCAAATTAAGGTTACTGGCCATGCTTAGTATATATATTGTGCTAACTCAAATTTGATTACATTCATTTGGTCCTCACAGCTAGCAACATTACCCATGGGCGGTAGTATCACTGATCTGAGTATGACTTGGACCAGACTCCTTGGACAGAACACAGGAATCACAGAGTAGCATTGCTCTGCCAGAACCAAATTCAGAAATCAACCCTGAAAGCATAAATACAAAAGAGACAAAAGAAAAGGAGTGTTCAATATTCTATTCAAGAGTGCATATGCAACTTCTGAAATATCAGAGAAATGAGCACAAACATCATCACCTCTGCAATTGAGACAGAAAACAGATGTATAATTTGAACGACCAATGGCTTTCTGGATGACAGATTCCAGAGAATCTGAAAGATTTGCTTTGCAAGCATTGAGTACATCTCTGAGACTCTTGCCATTCTCCAAATAAATATATTCTGGTGGACGCTTATTGCCACTACGAGCATGCGATTCAAATATATTAGGTGTGATGACCTACACCAACAACCACAAGTTAAAAGAATTATCCAAATCAACTGGGGCTCAACAATGTTCAGAGCATTTACCTTTTTACCCCTGCATCCATCACATGAACATAATATCCCAGTTCCTTTAATAACTCCCTGAAGTTCAGATTCTGGTCGGCTCCTCCCCTGCAAAAGTTTGTATGAGAGAAAAACCAATCAATCACACATCAAAAAGGTAAAGTTGACCGAAATCAATAGTCAAATATGCTTACCTTTGATCCCTGTATATAGCGTACTCGAAGACCCTCAAGCAACCCCGTTTCAAGAAGGTCTCTCAACTTTCTGGGTATTCTTTTCAACCCAACTTTTTTTGACATTTTCATCTCCAACTTTGATGGACTTGTGGTCAATGTCTCAACTGTTACTGCCCCTGCTCCTATGTCCATCTCCCCATCCCGCAGCTTCAAAGCCGAGCGCGTAAACCTCTTCAATGGCTTCTCTGATGCCATACTAGTGCCCTCTTCATTACTTTCACATCCTAAATGAGAGGCCCCTCTAACTGTTCCATCATCTTCTTGAATAGAAACTCTATCACTATGTCCAACATCAGTCACAGGTGAACTCATGCACAATGACTGGGCAGCACATTCACTAAAACCAGCCCCCAATTTCCCTTCTTCACACACCTCAACAGAAACTAAGTCAGCATCTAAATTTCTTGTACAGTCTGCTGAATTAGATAATACCTCTACTATGTCCCTATCTGCCCCTCCATCACCACCCAAAATATTAACAACCTCCAACTGCCCTGCATCTTTCCCTCCCAATTTATCTTTTTCATCTGCCTTTTTCATTTTCTTAGAATCAGACCCCTTTATTTTCTTGCTATCAGTTACCACATAACCTCTGCTGGAACTACCAACACTTTGGGACCTTGTCACTCTCCTTCTGCCAGCTGGAAGCTCCCTCATTTCTGACTGAGCCTTCATGATGAAGGCAAACTCCCTCTTCATCCCAGCACGAATCGATGACACCATTATCTCGCTTGTATCCATGTCCTTCAACAGTGAAACAGAAAAACAGCAGAAAGTAATATAAATCAAATAGGCCTACTGTCAAATATTGAAGGCACCTACTATCAACAAGTCTTCATAACATCAATCAAATAGGCCTGCTATCAAATATCAAAGGTACATATTATTAACAAGTCTAGACCTTCATCAGGAGGAAAATGAAGATTCATAATAATCAGAATATAAGGGCAATGTACGTTTTTCTCAATTTCACTTCGTAGAGTCCTAGTACCATGTAACAATTACATTTCCCATCTCCCAAGTGTGATCACCACGATAAAGAAACTATCACTGCAAACCTTGGTTTTCCACCTTATTACTCAAAGATTAAACAGAGATCTTTTCAATTGGTCATATTCTTATAACATGAAGAAAAAACAAAGTTAATTTGGCCTTATCAGTTAAAAAGACAATTAGAAAACTGGGATTTCAAAATCGGGTGTGTCTTACTTGGGCATTGTAATTGCTCGAGCTATTGACTTTATCCATTTATATCTCTGCAACACAGAATGGATGATAAATTATAACTGGATAATTAGTAATTTTAAATCATTGACTGCAAAAATTTGACAAAAAAACTTCAACTTTTTAGCAGGAAAAGCCATTTTAAAGTTCTTCAATATGCAGAGTCATATATTTGGAGTCTTGGACTAGCACAAGAAAATGCACAAGAGGCACTGAGAGGTGCAGGAAGCACGCCCCCCATGAATAGCGCCCGCCTCTTGCTTGTAGAGGCGCAACAGCCATTTCATGCACCTCACAGGTCGCTAACAACTATGAGTATTATTATCAAACATTTAGTATACTGAGCGCAAAGATTAAACAAATGCACGTTCACTGAAATTATGATGAGTAATATTATCAAACATTTGCGAGGACAGATCATAGCTAAAAACTAGTAAATAGACCAACAGTGATTTTTGGGTCAGTTAACATGCCAACAGGGTTATTGTCACAACAATGTAGCTAATGAAGGAAAATGATTCACTTGAAGTTTATTATCTTGATTGCCAACAGCCATTTGAAAACTATATTAAAGTTGTAGATTTATAGAAACATGTTACAGAGATTGTAATCAATTATCAGTTAACCAGATGCACTTAAACTTGATCCTCACAACAGTATTTACTTCCATCCGTAACTGTGGAGGAAAGGGCAATTGGCCCAGAAAGAGAGAGAGAGAGAGAGAGAGAGAGAGTAGCAGCAGTGGAGTGGGGGCAACATTTTTGAATGAAATGTACTTACAAACATATCATATCACTTATCAGACTACAAAATCTAAACATATGCATGGAGATTCATACTAAATCACCGAAGACACTGGAGGGGGAAAAGGCAATTCATATATTGATACAAATTGAGCAATACTTTCAATTGGGTTATCAAAATGGGCAGAGAGAGATTTTCTGTGCACATGACGATGAAATGAGTTAATAATGCAGTTATATCTTAAGTCTTAGGGAAGTATGAATTTTTTTTCTCTCTTTTTAAAGCATGGAATTTTGTGATATTGATAATGTTCTAAATGATAAGAAAACCTGAGCACACAATATACAGTAAAAGATATATGATTATTGTTAACTGACTACAATGATTAAAATCAAGAAGCTCAACCCCTCAGTACGAGCAGAAAGGAGAGGGAAGCTTCTGCAAACATATAAACAAGGAATAATACCTTCTCAATACCTAACCTAAAGGATTAAAAAAATTCATGTAGACTAAAGGAAAATAAAAAAACAAACCAAAAAAATCCAGAAAACAAAACTGCTAATACATCACACTTCTAAACACCAAATCCCACGTTTCAAATCAGTTTCCTGGGAATTTGTCACATATGTAATAAAAATCCATAAATAACAGCGACACACCAAATAAACATCTTGCTCGGTTCTCATGTTTTATGAGCAAAACAGAAACGAATAACACCAGTAATCCGGGTGGAGAACGCCAATGTGAACAATCAGCACCACACAAAATTATTGGGAGTTCTTGAAATTTTAAAAAGTTAAACCTAAATTCATCCACTACTGCAAGATATTATCATTCATTCGATTCAATCAAGATTTTCCCAGCAAGAACACTCGGCATTCCACGCACAGACAGAAGGCCAGAATCAAAAAACAAAAACCCTTAAACCATGAGGAGAATCAGGAGCTGAATAGAAAATCTTCACATACCTAATTCACTGCGAACGCCAATAATGTAGAGAGACAAAGCCGATTGGTTCGAGGGCGGTGAACTCCAATTTCCCAAGGAAAAATCGGAGGGAAGATGGAGAATTGTGCAGAGTTTTGGGGGAAAAAGAGACCTACAGCGTAGGTATAGCAGGGGTCATGTTTCTGATAAATAAACTCCTCCATATTTAAATTCCTGCTATATATATATATAAACATAATATACGTACGTATATACATTTTCTGTGTATGTATATGTTTTTTACTTTTTAGTATCTTTTGCCATTTTGGCGTCAATAGACTTACAAAATTATGTACACCAATTATTCTATAACGATTCACAATAGTCAAATTATTAAAAACCATGTATTCCAATATATTTTAACTTTCCACACAAATATATTAGTAATAGATTCTCATATTTTATTTGAATTGCATACTATTCCAGTATAAGATCGTTTTATATGAAATTTTATATACGATAGAATTTATATGAATTAGTAAAAATAAGTTAACTCATTCAATACAACAAATATTGATCTCACGTAAGATTATATAAAATTTATTTTTCACATAAGGGCTTATGAAATTTGTTTGATATGATTTTTTGTGTTTTGAAAAAACTAATGCACATCTGCTATTTCGTTTGAAATTTGAGAAATCGGGAACAAATTCAAAAAAAGGCCAAAGGGATAGTAATTTTGGTAATTTGTCAATTTAAAGAATTTTAAGTTCTTTAAATAAATCTATTTTGAGATGTCAATTATGGTGTCTTGCGTTTGGCCGTTTGGGTGACGTGGAGTTGTAGTTTTTGATTTTTATTTTTATTTTTTTTTGGGTAGCTAGAAAAAATATTAGATAGCCAAAATCAAACAGAAAATCGTTTGATGATGACGTAAATCTGATCACATTAGTAAAAAAATGTACTTAAATTTAAAATTATAAATTTTATGAGTTTTATAATGGTGGTAGGAGATGTGTTGTGAATTTTGTGATTAATGAAAAAAAACATACGTGTCACAAAAACATATATATATATATATAAAGTAAGAAGAATTTTTACCTAAAAGGTCCAAAAGTTAAGTTTTTAGATTAACAAGAAAATGTTATTTATTTACAAAAAAAAAAATCAAAAAAACAAACAGAAAAAAAAAACCAAAAACAAAAAAAAACGATGATTTGTTTTAGCTATAAAAAAAAATCATGTTAAAAAAATAACATTAAAATTATAACTAACACAATTAATAAAACACATAAAATTGTTAATTTATTTTTCTTTTTACAACAGAATGGCTCCATCTAATTGTAATCTACAAACAATGGATGTGATTTATTCCAAAAAAAAAAATTAAACCTCAAAAGTCCTATATTAAAGCCAAATTTATTAGTTTAAAATTTTCTTTAAATGATTTTCTCTCACATTAGAATGGAATAACTTCGAGTTTTTTAAAATAAAAGTTCCAATAATTTTTAATTTTTTTTGGAAATAATTTTCTTTTAATTGCTAAAGAATTAAAGACATGCATGTAGAAATTTTTGTGAATGCAACTTCACCAAATTAAACGAAGGAATGGTAAAATTAACATAAAAAGAAACAAAAAAAGTTACCTTAAAAAAATTGAAATGGTGAACGATTTTGTATCGAATGATTCACGGTTCTTGAATGTATACAAGATCGACTCTTCTTGCAAAGGATCTGCAATTTTAAGGTTTTTTTTTTTTTACTTGTTTTTCAGATTTATGAAGGTTGTGAAGACAATGGAAGTGATTAGAAATAAAAGTGATGTGTTTTTGCTTTAGGTAAACCACAAATGTAAAGGCCCCTTTTATAGAGAAATGGGATTTTGAAAATATATATTTGATAAAAAAATAATATTAGATGTATTATTACTTATGTGTGTATATATATAATTATAATATATTTTTATTGAGTGTATCATTAAAAACCGGAGATAGAATGAAATTTATTGTTCGAAACGACGTGGTTTTGCTGAGTTTGACATGAGCTGTAACGCTTTCTTCGGTTTTAATTATTTGTTGTTATTCATGATTAGGTGCACCATCAAAAGCCAGTGACGCGTCCGAATTTATTATTCAGGATGACGTGGTTTTCTTGAAATAAACATAAATCGTAACGCTCCTTTCAGTGCCAATTTTTGTCATTATTGTTTCTCCGACGTGTTTTATAAAATGAATGTGAATTGTAACGTTTTCTCCATCGATATTATCGTCTTTACTATAACGTTAATTAATTTCTATAACAAGCTAGAAATTTTGAAAATAAAAACTAGATTTATAAATTTAACATAATAATTGACTTTCAATATTTGTAACTTTAATTTTCATCACCCACCAATACCATTTACTCCCTCCATCCCCATCCCATAAAATAGAAAAAAAAAATATTATCTCAAAGAAAAGAATTATTTTTTGAAGTCAAACTAAGTCAATGTCTATAATATCTTTATAATTAATCAGTATGGTTGTGGACATGAGTCTCCAAAATAATTGAATCTACTGAAATTCAACCTAAAAGCATCACAAATTAACAATATGTTGACTATTTGACTTTATCTAACTTGAATTATTCTTTTTTTTTTAAATTGAATCAAATTGAACTCAAATTAGAAATTATTTTAAGAAAGTGACTATACATAAATTTAGATATATAATTTAATTAATTTTTTATATTCTGATTTTGAATTAATTATGATTTGTTTGAATTTTAATATTATTTAATACTACTTTATACTTACATGTTACTATAATTTTAATATTTCATAAACAAAATTAATAACTAATGATAGAATAAAATATTTGTAATAAATGATTTTGGGAACATAAGATCTAGCTATTACCTACAAGAGATTAATCAAATAATTAATTATAACTTATATAAAATAATGCATTAAAAGTTTGATTTCAAGTTAACATCTATCTAACCTGATTTTACTATAAAGTTCATTTTCATTTTCTTCAATTAAGAATTTTCCAACAGTCAAAAACTAAAACAATCGATGTTATAATGGTCACTCATGTGGGGTAGAAAAATGGACCTTTGATATAACGAGAATTTTTTTGGCAAAGGAAATCTTATGTAACTGTATGGATGTTTTGTGTAAGAGAAATTACAGTGTATATATATATATATATATATATATATATATATATATATATATATATATGTGTGTGTGTGTTATATCAAAATAATTCTTAAATTTCAGACTAGCAATAATTTATTATGATTGTTATTTACAATTTTGTGGTGTGTTGCACAATTTTGTTGTGGTTATGAATTATATTGTTGAAACAGTTTAAGATTTAACACTCGGAAAAAAAGTTTCGAATAGAAGAAAATCTAATTCTACATAGTTGAACATATAATAGCAACATTTTTATTTCTCTAACATCTCATTATTTTTATTAAATTTATTTCTTATTTCAGGAATATAGTAAAGAATTTAAAACCCTTGATTCATGAATACTAAAGGCATATATGTATTTCTAATAAGTATTCTCATAATTTGGTATTGTTACACCACATCGATCCCCTATACAAGTGAAAACACAAGTATAGTATTGGATACGCAGGGTTTCCAACCAAAACTTTAAATAATTATATTCGATATATTTTTACCAGATATTTAAACTCTTAGGAATTTACTGAGCAATTAAGACGTATATGTATTATCAAATCCTCTTCAACCCACAAATGCCTCAAACGCCTTTCTGGCTAAAAACGGCTAAAAAGGTGAACATTAGGATCGTATAATACATCGTAGTACTTAAGCCTCAAACCTGAGTGTCTTAACCTTTCATTAGTATCCATGTTTCCATAAATCTAAAAATAAACAGTCGTGCTTAAAAGAACCAGCAGTATTTATCTAACACATAAGTATTTAGTCTATCATTGATAGGCCTTTCATAAACATAAAAAATGAAAATTAAAAATAGAAAATAAAATACTTACAGAGTCAGATGAATACGAAGAACACAAAAGATTTATATATTACAAAATTACAAAGGGGAAAGCTTAGAGAGAAGGAAGAGAGATTGGGCGAGTACTTTACTCAAGCATGCCCTTACAAGAGAAACTTAAACCTATTTATAGAGAAAAAGGGAAAACTATTACAATAATTGCTTTAAAAAAGCAAACAGTAAAGATTCTTTTTATTGGACTTTATTGTCAATTACAACAATATGAGGGTCCACCAAGTGGAGAGCATCTTATTTTCTTTATCTCTTATCCTGCAATGATTGAGCTCACGCCTTGAGTGATTCCTTGAACCTTCATAGGTCAATCAATAAATTATTATTTTCATCATTTTGAAAATATGGATCAAAAATAAGAAGTTTTTTAACTTCTTTTATCTTCATTTCAATAATTTTTATTTTTCCTTTGATTGTGGAAACTCTATTCCAGCTTCCTTGTCCTTCATAGAAGAGTGGATTGAAAAATGGCCTCCATAATGAATGTGGATAATTTCTCTGAATGAAATATAAATCTTCCACAATTTGATTATTTAAATTTTGCATTTAATCTTTGAATTTTTGAATCAGAGATTCTCTGAGTATGTCGAATGACATACTTAACTCAGGATTTTCTTCTTCCTAATCTTGATCTTCTTGTTCTGAAAATATTCTTTCTGTATCTTCTCTGCTGCTAGAATCAGAAAGTATTGAAATATCAAATTTTGAACCTGAACATCCTGTAGTTTGTAGATTTTTGAAAAGATCATTTTTCATCTCTTCAATATATATTTTTATCATTTTTTGTCTGGAAAATGTTCCAACATATTTTTGAGAAATTCTTTTGAAAGGACTATTTAAATCCTTTATTTCTTCTTTTTTCTTTTCTTTTTGTGTTTTATAACACTGTATTTTTTCATTGATATTATCAATGGTAGATTGAGAATATAATTATCCTGTCTCGAGATCAATTCTTGTCATTTTATCCCATATCTTGGTATAACCAATTCTCCATAAGCAAGGAGTTCCATTTTCAGTATAACCGAATTCTGGAGTCCATTTCCATATCCATGGAATACCATATTCTGTAAAGAATTGGCAAGGTGTTTGTCCTTTTATTGAATTATTTTCAACTGAAGGCGCAAACATAGTCCATTTTTCCATTAAATTTTTATAAATATCTAGAAGAATATCAATTGTGGTGCCAAATATCTTCCACCAATCATAAAACCAGTTATTAACTGGATGATGTGAGCAATTGCTACAAATCTTGATTAACCAAGTATGTTTTCTTTTCTTATTTTCAAAGAAAAAGGTTTAATAAAAATCATCAACATAATCCCAAAAATTGAATTTATAGGTATGTTTTTGAATTGGATGGATTGCCTCCTTTTCAACTAATGGAGATATTCTCCATTCTTCAAGAGATATAATCTTCTTGATAGTGAATTTTGAGTAAGCATACTCATTGGTTTGGTTATTTCCAGATCCAGAATAAGAGTGTTCTATGTCAACACTTTCTAATGCTTTAAGCATTACTTCATAAAATCATCTAGGTTTATATGAGCCATGTATCTATCCATAATAGTCCATGGACTATCTTTCCATTTGGTATCTTTTTCTTCTATTAGAAGAATTAAATCCCTATGTTCATTTTTCTTAAAAAGAATATTACTTTTTTCTTCAGTAATAATATTTGCATAGGAAGATTCTTCCCTTTCATCAGGATTATTTTCCTGTGATTTTTTCTTTAAGAACTCTTGAAAGTCTCCATATAATGGATGACTTTTGTCAGGAATATTTCCTGTTGAATTTCCCGAAATACTCTGAGAAATAAGTTTTTGCTTGCCATGTTGAGCAAGAATATGGTGAGGAGTTCTTCCTCTTCCTCTTCCCCTATTAGGGAAATAGGATCCTCGTCCCTCTTGACTCATATCTGAAATTATAAAAGAAATTCTCTAGTTAAGTAATCAGGCAAATTATTGTATTTTCCTTGTTTATAAACAATTTCAAAATCAAAAGGAGCCAAATAAGCTTGCCATCTTGCAAACATTTGCTTAGAAATATCATGTTTAAAATCTTTTTTAAAAATACCTTTTGCTGCTTGACAATCTGTTTTTATAATAAATTTTTAATTATATAAATCATCCTAAAATTTTATAATACATTTTACTATGGCAAGAATTTCTTTAGCCACAGTAGCATAATTTTTCTGTGCAGGATTCCATTTTCCTGAATAAAATCTAACAAGAATTTCTTGTTTATCTTTTGGATTTATTTGTTTTAAAATTCCTCCAAATCCTAAATCTGAAGCATCGATTTCAATAATTTTTTTCCATTGGGGATTTGCAAGTATAAGACAAGGAATATTTTTTACCTTTTATTTTATAAGCTTAACTACCTTGGTATGTTCATCAGTTCAGGAAGTAGGATTTTTCTTAAGTCTATCATATAATATAGCAGATATTTTTGAAATATTTTCAACAAATGAGGAAACATAATTTAAACTTCCAAAAAATCTTTGTAATTGTGTTTTATCTGTAATTATATCTAGAAATTTATTTCCAAATTCCATACTTCTTTGTATTGGAATTATATTTCCATTTTCAATATTATGCCCTAGAAATCTTACATTTGTCTGGAATAAATTCATTTTAGGTTTTGATATAACAAGACCATTTTGTATAATCAGTCTTCTAAAGATTTCTAAATGTTTAAAATGAGTTTCAATATCTTTAGAAAATACAAGGATATCATCAATATAAACAATTATAAAATTACTATAAGGGATAAATATATTACTCATTATTTGTTGAAATTGTGAAGGAGCATTTTTCAACCCAAAGGGTAAAACTGTCCATTCATAATGTCCTATTGGAACATTAAAAACTGTTTTATATCTATCAGCCTCTTCTATTTGAATCTGCCAATATCCAGATTTTAAATCAAATTTTGAAAATATCAAGGCTCCAAAAAGTCTATCTATAAGATCTTTTTTATTTGGAATAGGATGTCTAATCAATTTTAAAACCTTATTAAGAGGTTTATAATTTACCACAAGTCTAGGTACACCTCTTTCTTGTTCTAAATGTTTATTAACATAAAAAGCCGTACAAGACCATGAAGATTTAGAAGGAGTTATCAACTTCTTATCAAGGAGAGATTTTATCTCTTTTTTACATAATTCTAAATATTCAGAATTCATTTGACATGGTCTAGATTTTGTAGGAATATTCATTTCATTAAAATCTTCTTCATATGAAAGAGAAATAACATGTTTCTTTCTATCTCAAAAAGCTTTTGGATGATCATCACATATTTCTAAAGAAAACTTATTATTAATAAGTTTTATTTTATCCTGTAATTTAGGATTTTTCAATTTCTCTTCAATAGTAAGAGAATTAATTTCTTCTTTTAAAGAATTGATATGAAATATTTTTCTATCCATTTTTTCTTTTATTTCATTAAGGACTTTTTGTATTGGTTTGTCTATAAATTGGAACATAATAGGTTTATTTTTATAAGTACCAATTATTCTTTTTTCATCAATACGTGTTAAAGGATATATACTATGTATAAAGGGTAAGTCAAGAATAAGTTGACTAGAAATATCTTTTGCAAGAAGAAAACTAGTAGGTATACAACTTCCATTTTTACATATTAAAGTTTTTGGTAATTTATAACTAATATCCAAAGACCCTCCTCCTGCATGTGAAAGAGAATGAGTTGTTTTATGAAAATACCTTGAAGGAATTGATCCTTCTTGTATAACATTTAAATCTGCACCACTATCAATCATAGCAGTAAATTCTTTCTGATAATCATTATCAATTAAAAGAGTTATTTTTGTATACCACTTTTGTGATGTATACATATTCATTATTTGAATAATTTCTTTTCCAGATTTATTTTTATCTATTGTTGATAAGAAATTTTCTTGTTGTCCTTCTGATTCAACATATTCTTCTTTTTCTATAATTTTTTCCTTTTCTATTATGGATAATCTGTTATGTATATTAATATTACATTTTTGAAGATCTTTTACTTCTATTTTTAAATTATTAATTTCTATTAATAATTCTTCAATAGTTGTAGGTTTTTTATCTCCATACTTTTGTTTTAACATTCTATGAATTTCTTTCATAGAGTATGTTTGATTTTGTTTTTGGATAGGAATATTCATTTCCTCTTTTTTAGTATTACTCGTAGATGGTGTATTTTCAATTTGATCAATAATTTTTTATCTTAATTCAGGATCTTTTATATTTTTTAGTAATTCTATAAAAAAATTATTATCTATAGTATTAATATTTAAATCCTGAAATTGAGATAATAGTTTATAAAACTCATCTCCTTTTTCATCAGTATTACTAATATGATTTATACAAGGTTGTCCTTGTATACAATTATCACATTCTTCATTATCTGAAGATGTGTTTTCACTATCTGAATTTCTTAAATCATCTGAATAATATGATGATGATTTTTTTTCTGATTTATTATCTGAATCAGATTCTATCATTATTTTTAATAATGCATGTTTGATATTATCATCAATTTCTAATTTATTTATTTTTGCCTTAGTCCAACATTCATTAGCATAATGACCTGATTTATGACATTTATGGCATATTATATTTTTCTTATCTTTATTCCCTTTATTTATATTAAAGGTTTCTTTTCTTCTTTTCTTTTTTTCTCTAAATTTTTCAGAGAAATGTCTTCTTTTCTTATGATATTTTTCATTTTTATCTCTAAGATTTCTAGGATAATTTTTATGTTTAGATTGGCTTTCTTTAATTTTTTCCATGCCAAATTGGTCACAGAAATGTCCTAATTGCTTTCTTTCTATTAGACTTTGATTTTTAATTTGTTTATTTAATTTTAATTCATTACAAAGGGCTAAGCCTTCTTTAACACAAACACTTATCAAGTTTTCATATCTATAATTATCATAAGGAATGTTTAAGTAATCTTTTCTAAGAATTATTTTAATTCTTTCAGCAAAAAACTTGGAAGACCATCAATAAATTTGGCTTTCCAATAAATATTATTACAATCATGTAATTCGAAGACTCTAGAAAGAAAAATATCTTTATACCATCTACAATTTGTTAAAGTTTTACATTTTGTATTACTCAAAAAAGTACGAATATTTTCGCTATTATCAGTAAATTTTCCCGTAAAATGTTCAATTATTGTCATTATTAGGGTATAAACAACATTACTATTTTGATTATCATTTTCTATTTTAACAGCATTTTGAATTGTATCTCTTGTTGTTTGGAATAAATAGTTATCCCACCAACCTTTATCCAGTAAATCCTGCTATAATCATTTTAGCAATATTTATATCATTATTTCCTGCTGTTGTACAGACAGTACTATACATGAGCATTCTATGAGCCATATTATAGATATGTGTATCTGTACATCCATCTAAATTCCATTCATAGATACTTTTACCATTATAACTTGTTTCTGAGAAAAAATCTTTTTCTTCATGAAGAACATCAATAGGTGTTGGTTTACTCAAATAATATCTTTGTTGAGTAGGTCTATCAGCCCATTTTATTTTATTTATTATATCTTTTGAAGGTTCAGATGATCCTTTTTCATTATTTAAAGTAGAAATATTATGTTCTTTAAATTTTTTAGTTAATTCAATAATTAATTCTTCTAGATTATTTTTGGATGATTTTAATTTAAAATCTTTTATTTCCGGAGGTGGTTGGATGGATGAAGAAGCTATTGATACTATATCTGTTTCTCTCTTAACTTCAATATGTACATCAGGTTTAATTTGTTTTATAACTGAAAGTATTTTTTCAATTTTATTATGAAGAGAGTTTAATTCTTATCCTATTATATTTAAATATAAATTAGTATAATTTTGTTTTTCCATTAAAACATTTATATGTTTTATGGTAACTTGTGAAGTCTCATTTTCAATTAATTTTGAAAATGCTGTAAAATTCATCACTTTACTATTTTTTTCCATTTGGAATGAAGTACTGGGGGGATATAAAGATTTTTGTTCTTGTCCCGTAGTTAATTTATAAGTTCTTTTTAAATCCGAAATTTGGTTTATTATATAAGTTTTTATAAACCAAGGAACAAAGAATACTATTATATTCTTTTCTTTACAATAATTATAAAATTCTTCTTGAATTTGTTCAAGATTTTCAGATAAGTTTTCAAAAAACCATTTTCTGAAAAGTAACCATTTGAAAATTTTAAATTCTTTACTAATTTCCTGCCTAGCAGGTGATCCTTTTTAAAAATTAATTGGTGTATTAATCATGAAGACTGAATGGGGCATCTGACATAGTGTCACTTTCTTTATGGATATTTCCATAATTAAAATCTCTAACGATTTTATTTCTGTCAATAAAGACTTTTTCTTTGTTTTTATTTCTTTCAGATTCTAATTCTTCTCTTATTTGAGAAGTAGAAGCTCTAGATGTTTGTGGTAAATCTACCCAATAATCTAAATGTGAGATATAAGAATCTGTTGTTCTTGTTTTAAACATAGAATTATTTCTAGATATAGATGATGGAAGTAATAATTTTTTCTGTTCATTTGAAAATTGTATTTGAACAGTTCCTTCTTCTATTTGAATTATATTTTTCAAATCTTTATTTATTAAAGGTTCTTTATAAACTTCTTGTTCAATTATCCATTTTTCTGGAAAGTTTATTTCTTCTCATTTAATAGATCTTCTAGTAGAGATATTTGATCTATTGAAATTTGTTTCAATAAAAATAGTTTCATTAATACTTTTATCCATTATTTTACATCTTGGATTCATAGTATATAAATGTTTATAGTAAATTATATAACATATACAAATTATTTCTGAACCTGGAATATAATCATATTCATAAGTTTTAACATTTAATGTTAAATCACTTAATATATTACTGTCAGTAAGAGATAAACATAAATTATGATAAACATCAAATATACTGGTCCATGAACCAGATTAGATTAGATTATTCTCATAAGGGATTTATTCCAAGCTTTGTTTCTACCATCTCTTAAAGCTGCTATAAAGCTTTCTGGTAAGCCTTTTAATATTAAAAGTTTGAATGCAATTTGCACCAATCATATATGTAAATAATTATGTATTTTTATAAAAGTTATTTCTTATTTCAGGAATATAGTAAAGAATTTAAAAAAAATAATATTTGTGAAGTTCTAAGGTCGTCAAATCACAAATCAATGTTGGACAAGACGTCTTTGCCTTTTCATATTCACCACATTTTGACTCATCATAGCCTTAAATGAGTGGTTAATTGGTGTGTTAATTTTTAGCTCATTCAAATTCGGTTAATACATTATATATGATCATGTACGCAAAATTTTGATGAATATCAATTAATGATATATAATTCTTTTAAAATTGAATTTATATATAACCATTGAAAACTTGGTTCAAAGTTGAATGGACACTACCTTAATTAAACTATCTCGATTGAGTTTGTTTAGTAACCAGATGACACCTAAATTTAAACTAGAAAAACCTTACCATGTTTATAACTAGTATGTTGAAATTGAGCATATAACAAGAGAAATTGAACTAGTATGTTGCTACGCATATGTGTATCATGTTTTTTTTTTTTTTTATCTCATTCTTAATTTATGATGATAATTGACAAATAACAAAAATTATTATAGATTTGAGACAATCACAATTCATGAATTTAGATATCCAATGTATCTCAATTCAAACAAGAATTTTTTTTTTTTTTTGGCGAAAACGCAAAATTGGGAGGAAAAACTTGGAAAATATCATATGGCAAAACACATGTGAGTTGAGAGAAGTATACTTGAATAATACTCCTTTTATTCTCTCTTTTATGTTACTTTTTGTACATCATATGCATAATTAAAAGTGATACTATCTCAAAACACAACTAAAAAATAAAAATATAAAAGTGATTAATTTGGGGTTCTTGTTGGCATTTCAATTTGTATTTGAATTCACTTGTAGATAAATATTGAAGTTTTTTCTTTTTTTTCTTTTTTTTTTCTTTCATGTAGTAGAGTAGTTAGGGATTTTTCATTTTTGTTTAACCCCTGGCTTGAAACTGTACTTTTAATTTTATTTAATTATATTATACTGATACTAGCTTGTATTATTTTGTCCAATTTTTAAAGAAAACCTACTGCTTAAAACTGTACTTTTAATTTTATTTAGTTGTTATACTTGTATTATTTTGTCGTATTTAAAGAAAACTTACTCCTCATGCACAGTTTATTAGTCCCTTAAAAAGGGTACCGTACCCATTTCAAAGAATCAAATATGAATATTAAATTCTTGATGGAGTCCATTTGGGCTTTGTTAGTACTGGATCTGGCCCATTTGTTGGGTTGTAGCGTCATATAGTTAAATGGGCCAGGCTTTTCTCACAAAATGGGCTTAAAGCTTACTTCAATTTGATAATACAAACTGGCTTAAAAACTGACGTAATTGAGGGAAATTTCCATCTCATAATAGTATAGGCCACATTGTATACTTTTGGATATAATTTATGAATTTTTTTTTATTAACTTTAATATGTAAGTAATATAACATTTATTTTGAAATGAAGGATGTATTTAACAACAACTAAACACGACCTTATGACCTTATGAATTTAGCAGGAGAAATGTTTCGAAAAGCTTATTGTAGGTTCTATTCCTCATTGGAACGACATCATTATATTGATTCCTAAACTTAATATGATCAATGTATAATCGTCAGAAGAAGAATTAGATCAAAATGAGGATACATTTTGGAAATCAAACTTCCATCCCCGATAAGAGAATGAAAGTCTTTCATAAAAAATCTTGTAGAATTGAGAATGAAGTTTTCATTCTATACATGTCAAATCATTAATTAGTAATTCAATCCAATTTTCAATTGTCGACTTTTACATTTTTGGAATGAATATGATCGAGATCAAACCTTATTTCATTGTATTTATACAATGTTTATTTTTTTAAATGCACCTTTAATTGATCTACGACTTATGTCATCTTTTAGTTCATATTCATTTGTTTTAAGAAATCTATGATAAATTTCAATTCTTTTGTTTTTTCTAACTTCATTTTCGATCAAGTTATATAAATTATGTTCATGAATTAACGAAAATGTTAAAAAAAAAGGGGTTGTCAAGTTAAAGAAAAATTACTTGTACCCAATATTTACATCACACAAATAATTATTATTATAGAATAGGTCTTGTATGAGACCGTCTCACACATCCCATTCTATGAGACGGGTCAGGTATATCATGGAATCACCCATATTTAACATGTTGTAATTGATATCATGATTTCACCAACCATAAAAATAACAGAAAATTACTTTAGATGCTCCTCAATTCACATAACCAATAATATATATAAATATATATATATATATATATATATATATATATATATATATTGCATCTCACATTAGATAATGTGTAATCAAGAATTCCAATGGAATTTTTTCTTTGGAATTTTGGTAATTCTAGTAGTGAGAGCATACACTTTTTCCTAATCAAAGATATAATTTGTGGTTTAATCTCTAATATTAATACAGTATATTTCATTTTCTTCTTCAAGAATTTTATAAATCAATGAGAGTACACTTATCAACCCATGATCTTATATATCTTTATTAATTGGCAAAGAAAAAGCTTTTAAAAAATCTAGTAAACAGAAACAAGATTAGGGAAAAGAACAACTTATAAGATGGTTTAAGAATACCTTGAGTGCAAACCAATTCATCCCACTAATAATTGATTCCAAAATTTCCATAGAAAAGACTTGTTTAAACTCTACAAGACAAGAATATTCATCTTCATCCTCATCCATCTTCTTTATTTCCCCCTAACCAATCACTCGTATATTTCTTGAGTTCCATGCAAGAAATCACTAAAGTGTAACAACTGTAAACTAAATATTTAAAAAATTCATAAACTGTGTTTAGAATTCAAAAAAAATAAAAAATCAATCTCCACCTCTTCATCTGTATAAATCAAACCACATTGCCCCTCACAAATGACATTCGAAAAATCCCAATAAACTAAACCAGCTAACTTAACTAACCAACTAGCTACCACCACCATGCCGCCACCAGCACCACCGCCGGGGCAGGCGAAGCCACAGCACTCCGCCGCGGTGCGGTGGATAGCCGGAGTTCTGCTAACCCTCATAATAATCACTGGCCTTGTAGTTCTAATCATCTGGCTCGCGGTTCAGCCCAAAAGGCTGAGGTACTCCATCGAGCAGGGCTCAATCACGGGCTACAACTTGTCACACGACCACCTCAACGCCAACTTCCACTTCGTGCTTCGGGCCAACAACCCGAACCGAAGAATGTCGTTGTACTACGACAGGATCGACGTGACCGTGTCGTACGAGGATCAGAAGCTGTCGATCAACAACGTTCATCCTTTCTATCAGCCCAGGAGAAATGTCACGTTCCTGGAACTGGATTTGGTGGCGAAAAATGCCACGGTGTATGGAGCTGTGGCCCGGGATTTGAAGATTGAGCGGGCCGGAGGGGATGTGAACCTGGACGTGAAGATTCGGGCCAAGATCAGGCTGAAGGTCGGGCTTTTCAAGATCCATCGCACGCTTAAGGTTGATTGTGGGACGTTAACGGTGCCGTTTGATTCACGGAAGGGCTTTGATAGGGTTAACTGTGATACAGATATTGATGGTTAAGATAATTGTTTTATGATTTGTGTTCTGATTTTTTTTATTTTTTTTTATTTTTGGTGTTTGTTATTTGTGTTGATATTGTGAGTATCGAGTATGTTGGATATACGAATTCTTGGGGATTTTTTTTCTTCTATTTCTTTATTTTTTAATACTGCGATGAAAAAAGTGTGACATGCAATTGTAATTCTTTTTATTGATATTGTATTTGGAAGAGAATGAATTTGTGGAGTATTTTATGTCTGCGATTTTATTATGTAATCTGATACTATGATTAGATGTTTTTGAAGACAAACGTGGTTAGTTGTTAATTTATTAAGATTGTAAAAAGAGGATTGATAATCAACACTAGCATACTTCATTATTAATTCAGGTTCTTATGTTATTTTATCAACCACATTAAACATTGTAAATTAATAACAATATCATAATATACATGTGTAGTTTATAATGAAAATATAGAATTCTCTTTTTCAAGAACTTTCTTAACTAAAAATATATTCTATTAGGTAATTATTTCATGTACTTTCATATATTAGAAAATGTGTGAGGTGTATTTGAAAATAACTCAAAATAATCATGTATTTGAAAATGACCTAAAATAATAAATAGGAAATTGAGTTAATTATAGTTAAGACTTTTTTGCCGTAATATAAAAATGCTCCATATTCTGTGTTTTATGATCTATATTGTAGTATCTACTTTTGTTTTCACTAAAAACCTAAATCTTATTATTAATCTAATCTAATTATATTAATTATGCTAACAATAAGAAGACACCTCATTCTTATTTGCAGTACCCTTGGCAGAATTTTGGAAAGGTGGGGAATTTAATTAAGAGGAAATTTGGAAAGAAAATATGAAAGGAAAAAAAAATTCTCATCTCTCTCGCTCTCCAAACACCATCCTCACCATTTTCCTCTTCTCTCTCACCCACAGCCATCATCACTGCCACTTCCTATCATCACCGGCGAAGGAATTTTCGGTAATTCTTCCGTTTAAGGTGTAATTCTTGTCAAGTCCGTCACAATTTAGGGCTCGATTTTGGAAACGGCAGCCCCGTTTCTCTTGCTCTCTCTCTTCCGCTGTCGCCGCCGCTGTTTTGCCACCGTGTGTTACCGACGCTTGGTTGCGCCGGTGGGTTGTATGAGAGGTGTAGTGGCCGACGCCTGTAGCGCCGGCGTGTTCAATTGAGAGCCGTCGCTTCCAGCAACGACGATGCTTATATATATATGTGTATGTTGTCTGGTATATATATATATATATGGCGGTGTGTGTATTGTGTATGTGTGTGTGTGTTGAGTGTGTGCAGTGTGTGAGTGTGTGTGTGGTGTAATAGTGTCGCCGGCGACAGAGGTTGCCGGCAGTGGCAGGGTGGCGGTGGCAGAGGGGCGACGGGGGCAGCAGGGACGGGTGGCAGGGGTGACTGGGGGGTGATTTGAGTTCTGGGTGTAATTTGGGAATTAGATAAAAACCAAGGACCTAATTGCAAACCCTAGATTTAGGATAATTAGCAATTAAGTCCTTGAACTTTTGAATATTCACAAATTAGTCTCTGAACTTATGAACACTAGCAGAATAACCCCAGAGCTTCTTTGAAATAGCAAACTGACCCTAAAACTCTCAGAAATTACAGAATAGTCTCCAGAATTCCTGGAAATTATAGAATGGACCCTAGTCTTTGCAGAATTTATAGAATCACCCCTAGATTATGATAAAATGACAAAATAACCCCTAGAACTTGCAGAAATTATATTATGACTCCAGAATTTGATAATTATTATATTTTGTGTTCTATGACGTTATAAAATGATATAAGACTCGACGAGCGAACCCTTTAAGCAAGAAAACTCAAATTCTATAGGTGAAATCCACAAACCCTATTTTACAATAAACCCTAAATTCTAAAACCCTGTCTATCGACCTTTTCAAGAGTTTATTATTTTATAGATTTCATTGGTTTATACTATTTAAATCAGATGATAAGCCCCATTTCTATACTCTGTAGGAAGTTCACGCGGGGGACAGAAATAAGCCTACTATCGAAAGTTTTTGAACAGGACCTTGTGAGAAATCCAAGGTGTGGGTGGGTAAAATCTTATTTATGTTTTAAAATGGTACAGTTTTATGGAAAACAATGTGACTACATGATTTAAATTTCGTCATGATGTGGTGTCGTTTTAAAGTAAAATGTTTTCACTATGTGAATAATATTCGAGTAAATTGTATGGTTTTGAAAGCTATTGATTTCAGGTGATACAAATGCAAATGGTTTCATATGATGATAAGTCGGGGAATTACCCGCACAAAAGAGGTTTCTTTAGAAACCAACATATGACAAAGGATTTCATTACCTATGTGTTATGTGAATTATATGACCAATGTGAACGTGACCACCGTGTACTATATGTTATGTGAGAACTATTATGCGATAATTTAATTGTGTATGCGACTGCACGCCAAGTAGGGTATTCCTCGATGGAAACCCAGTAAGAGGGTATTCTACGAAATTCCAACATGAAAAGGGTATAATAACCCACAGGATCGGCTTGGGCCCCGGATAGGCTTCCTGAGGGAAACTATCCAGAGGATGCATTGGGACTACTTGGGAGTCTACAACGTGCATTATATATATATTATGCAAGAAATATTATGTGTACCCCTTTCACTGTACAAATGGACCCCACTAAGTGTTCTTTTGGCACTTACCCCTTCTATGATTTATTTTACAGAAAATTCTGGAGGCAAGGAGGGACGAATAGAAATGTATGTTCCTTTTGCAAGTATATATGAATGTATATTTATGATCAACATTTCTAAAACCATATTTTTTGTATGCTATATTGTTCAAAGTATATGCTCTAAACAAGAACGTTTTCTCCGCTACAATGATATAAATTTACGTATTTTGAATGATTATCTTCTAAATTTTGATTGCTTTAAAGTCTCAACAGTTTAGAAATTTTGCTGGACGCCCTATGATAAGGCTGCGTTTACACTCTGTTTAAAAAAAAAATTATCCGTGTTTTAAACTTTATATGAAAATGAGGCGTGACAGTATTGGTATCAGAGTCTGGCTCTACCTTCTTTTTCGTAGGGCCTTGTTCATAAAAAATTTTCGGTGGTATGTATATTAATATATATATATATACAATGTGATTAATGTGTAAACCAGACAGGCAATTTTGTTCAACCTCCTTCCATAGGTTTGATTGAAAATTTTAAAATTTTTATAACGTGATGATATGAATATTTTTTTATCTGTTATTGATATTTATTTCTATTTATGAGTTTGCGGTTTGCCTGCACTTGTTTTATTTGATACTGGGGCAACCCACTCTTTTATCTCTGTCAATCTTTATGAGATGTTAAAATTAGAAGTCAGTGTGATAGATGCTAAGAACCTAGAGGTTAGCATACCTTCAGGAAAGACAGTAAGCACTCAATGGATGTGTAGAAATTTAAGGATTTCCTTTGAGAATAAAACCCTCTATGCCAACTTGCACGTATTAGAAATGAAGGACTTCGATGCAATTCTTGGAATGGATTAGCTAACAAATAATCATGCAACGATCAAGTGCTTTGAGAGAGAAATTCTCTTTCAGCCACCTGAGGGTGAGAAGTTTACTTTCTTCGGAACTCGAATTGGTTTGAATTTCAAGGTTATTACGGCCATGCAAGCCGTAAAACTGCTAAAATGAGGAGATTGTGAGGCAATGTTGGTTAACTTGGTAGATCCTAAGCAAGGAACGAATCCCATTTAAAGAGTTCCGATAGTGAAAGAGTTCAATGATGTTTTTCCTGAAGGGCTACCTGGTCTTCCACCAGACAGAAAGTGGAGTTTGGGATAGAACTGGTGCCCAGATCTGCACCAGTATCAAAGGGTCCGTACCGGATGGCACCAAGAGAGTTGCAGGAATTAAATGTCCAATTACAAGAACTTTTGGAGAAAAGTTTTATTTATCCTAGTGTATCACCATGGGGAGCTCCGGTGCTATTTGTAAAGAAAAAGGATGGGACTTTTCGAATGTGCATAGACTATCGTGAGTTGAACAAAAGGACCATCAAGAACAAGTATCCTCTACCCCCGATTGAAGACTTGTTTGATCAGTTAAGATGAGCAAGTGTATTTTCAAAGATTGACTTAAGATCCGGCTATCATCAAGTGAAGGTTAAGAAGGAAGATATATTCAAGATGGCTTTCCGAACAAGATATGGCAATTACGAATTCGTAGTTATGCCTTTTGGACTCAGTAATGCGCCAGCGGTCTTCATGGATATGATGAATCGAGTTTTTCACCCTTATCTCGATCGATTCGTAATAGTTTTTATCGATGATATTTTGATATACTCGGATAGCCAAATACACCATGAAGAACACTTAAGAATGGCGTTGGAGATTCTGCGTAAGGAGAAGTTGTATGCAAAATTCAAAAAGTGTGAGTTCTGGCTGAATAAGGTGTCATTTCTGGGACATATCGTCTCCGAAAAAGGGATAGAAGTGGATCCCGCCAAAGTGGAAGCTGTAAGTAATTGGAAGGTGCCTACTAATATAAACGAAGTGCAGAGTTTTCTTGGACCGACTGGATATTACAGAAGATTTATCGAAGGATTTTCCAAGATCGCTACGCCCATGACTCGTTTAACCCGAAAAGAGACAAAGTTTCAGTGGACTGATCAGTGTGAGAAGAGTTTTCAGGAATTGAAGAGGAGATTAACTACTGCACCAATATTGGTAGTCCAGATGGAACAAAAGGATTTGTAGTCTACAGCGATGCATCCAAGCAAGGTTTGTGATGTGTTTTGATGCAGCAGAGAAGAGTGGTGGCTTATGCTTCAAGACAGTTAAAAACTCATGAGCAAAACTATCCAATCCATGATTTGGAATTGGCCACAATAGTACATGCCCTTAAGATTTGGCGGCATTACCTGTATGGGGGAAAATATGAGATTTACACTGATCATAAAAGTCTAAAGTACTTTTTCGAACAGAAAGAGCTTAATATGAAGCAACGAAGATGGTTGGAATTAGTAAAGAATTATGATTGCACAATTCTTTACCATCTAGGGAAGACGAACGTAGTTGCCGATGCGCTTAGCCGGAAGAGGACAGAAGGGATAACTTGCCTACTTACCAATCAGGATCTATTGGTAAGAGAAATGGCTAAGTTAAATCTGGAAATAATAGTGCCACCAAATAGTATCAAGGTTAGGATTGCAGCTTTAATAGTCAGACCCGCCCTGCAAGAGAAGATCATAGAGGCCCAAAAGAATGACAGATTTTTACTGCGGATAAAGAATCGTATGGAGAGGGGAGAAACAGAAGGATTTGCGGAGTCTGTTGAAGGAGCTCTCACCTTCAGAGGAAGACTTTGTATGCCAAATGACGAAGAATTGAAGAATAGAATTTTGGAAGAGGCATACGCCACTCCGTACTCAGCACATCCTGGAGGTACAAAGATGTACCAAAATCTGAAGAAAACTTTTTGATGGCGAAACATGAAGAGGAGCATCGGACTTTTCATCAAGAAATGTCTCGTCTGCCAGCAAGTAAAAGTAGAGCATTAGCGACCAGCAGGGATGCTGACACCACTGGAATTTCCCGAGTGGAAGTGGGAGCACATTACTATGGATTTTGTTGTCAGGTTACCTAAAACAATTCGAGAAAATCATACTGTGTGGGTTATAGTGGACAGACTAACCAAGTCTGCTCACTTTCTGCCTATTAAAATGACATTCGACTTGGATATATTGGCCCGAATTTATATGAAGGAAATTTTCAGGCTCCATGGAGTGCCAGTCTCTATTCTGTCGGATAGGGACCCCCGCTTTACTTCCAGATTTTGGCAGTGCTTACAAAAGGAGTTAGACACTAAATTAACTTTTAGCACTGTTTTTCATCCTCAGATTGAGGGCCAGACAGAGCGAACGATACAAATTTTAGAAGACATGCTGAGAGCCAGCGCCTTGTATTTGCAGGGAAACTTGGAGGATCATTTATATTTAGTAGAGTTCGCTTACAATAACAACTATTAGTCAATAATTGGGATGGCACCATACGAGGCGCTCTATGGAAGAAGGTGTCGATCACCCCTATATTGAGATGAGGTGGGAGAAAAATGAGTTTTAGGACCTGAGTTGGTCGAACAGGCGGTTGACGTAATAAGAAAAATCCGAGAAAGAATTAAAGCGGCTCAGGATCGACAGAAATCCTATGCGGATAAGAGGAGGAGAGAGCTAAATTTGAAGTGGGTGATAAAGTTTTTCTAAAGGTGTCGCCTACTAAAGGAGTTTATCGATTTGGAAAGAAAGGTAAACTAAAACCCAGGTACATTGGACCCTATCAAATACTGGAACGGGTGGGCGAAATAGCATATCGATTAGCGCTACCACCTGATTTCGTGGGGCATTCACAATGTATTTCATGTATCTATGCTGCGAAAGTACGTGTTTGACTCGAGTCACGTAATCCACCAAGAAAGCATTGGGCTCGAAAATGACTTATCTTATGAGGAATCTTTTATCGCTATTATAGATAGAAAAGTCCATAAGCTGAGAAATCGAGATGTAAACTTAGTAAAGGTCCAGTGGAGTCCAGTGGAGTCGGCACAGCGTGAAGGAAGCAACCTGGGAAAAAGAAGAAGAAATTCTTACAAAATATCCGAGTCTATCGACTTTTGGTACGCTTCTAAATTTCAAGGACAAAATTTCGTTGTAGGAGGGAGGGATGTAGTATCTACTTTTGTTTTCATTAAAAACCTAAATCTTATTATTAATCTAATCTAATTATATTAATTAAGCTAACAATAAGAAGACACCTCATTCTTATTTGCAGTACACTTGGCAGATTTTGGAAAGGTGGGGAATTTAATTTAGAGGGAATTTGGAAAGAAAATAAGAAAGGAAAAAAAAATTCTCATCTCTCGCTCTCCAAACACCATCCTCACCATTTTCCTTTTCTCTCTCACCCACAGCCATCATCACCGCCACTTCCTATCATCACCGGCGAAGGAATTTCCGGTAATTCTTCTGTTTAAGGTGTAATTCTTGTTAAGCCCGTCACAATTTAGGTCTCGATTTTGGAAACGGCAGCCCCGTTTCTCTTGCTCTCTCTCTCTCTCTCTCTTCCGCTATCGCCACCGCTGTTTTGCCGCCGTGTGTTATCGACGCTCGGTGGCGCCAGTGGGTTGTGTGAGGGGTGTGGTGGCCGGCGTTTGTAGCGCCGGCGTGTTCAATTGAGAACCGCCGTTTCTAGCGATGGCGATGCTTATATATATGTGTATGTTGTCAGATATATATATATATATATATGTATGGCGAGTGTGTGTATTGTGTGTGTGTTGAGTGTGTGCAGTGTATAAGTGTGTGCGTGGTGTAATAGTGTCGTCGGCAACGAAGGTCGCCGGCAGTGGTAGGACGGCGGTGGCAGAGGGACGACGGGGGCGGCAGGGACGGGTGGCAGGGGTGATTTGGGTTCTGGGGTGTAATTTGGGAATTAGATAAAAACCAAGGACCTGATTGCAAACCCTAGATTTAGGATAATTAGCAATTAAGTCCTTGATCTTTTGAATATTTACAGATTAGTCCCTAAACTTATGAACACTAGCAGAATAACCCCAAAACTCTCAGAAATTACAGAATAGTCCCCAGAATTCCTGAAAATTACAGAATGGACCCTAGTCTTTGCAGAATTTACAGAATCACCCCTAGATTATAATAAAATGACAAAACGACCCCTAAAACTTGCAGAAATTATATTATGACTCCAGAATTTGATAATTACTATATTTTGTGTTCTATGACGTTATAAAATGATATAAGACTCGACGAGCGAACCCTTTAAGCAAGAAAACCCAAATTCTATGGGCGAAATCCACAAACCCTATTTTCCAATAAACCCTAAATTTTAGAACCCCGTCTATCGACCTTCTCAAGAGTTTATTGTTTTATAGATTTCATTGGTTTATGCTATTTAAATCAGATGATAAGCCCCGTTTCTATATTCTGTAGGAAGTTCACGTGGGGGACAGAAATAAACCTACTATCGAAAGTTTTTGAACAGGACCTTGTGAGAAATCCAAGGTGGGGGTAAAATCTTATTTATGTTTTAAAATGGTACAGTTTTATGGAAAACAATGCGACTACGTGATTTAAATTCCGTCATGATGTGGTGTCGTTTTAAAGTGAAATGTTTTCACTATGTGAATAATATTCGAGTAAATTGTATGGTTTTGAAAGCTATTGATTTCAGGTAATACAAATGCAAATGGTTTCATATGATGATAAATCGGGGAACTACCCACACAAAAGGGGTTTCTTTAGAAACCAACATATGACAAAGGATTTCATTACCTATGTGTTATGTGAATTATATGGCCAACGTGAACGTGACCAACGTGTACTATGTGTTATGTGAGAACTATTATGTGACAATTTAATTGTGTATGCGACTGCACGCCAAGAAGGGTATTCCTCGACGGAAACCCAGCAAGAGGGTATTCTACGGAATGTCAACATGAAAAAGGGTATAATAACCCATAGGGTAGGCTTGGGGCCCGGATAGGCTTCCTGAGGGAAACTATCCAGAGGATGCATTGAGACTACTTGGGAGTCCACAACGTGTATTATGTATATATTATGCAAGAAATATTATGTGTACCCCTTTCACTGTACAAATGGACCCCACTAAGTGTTCTTTTGACACTTACCCCTTCTATGATTTATTTTATAGAAAATTCTGGAGGCAAGGAGGGATGAATAGAAATGTCTGTTTCTTTTGCAAGTATATATGAATGTATATGTATGATCAGCATTTCTAAAACCATATTTTTTGTATGCTATGTTGTTCAAAGTATATGCTCTAAACAAGAACGTTTTCTCCACTGTAATGATATAAACTTACGTATTTTCAATGATTATCTTCTAAATTTTGATTGCTTTAAAGTCTCAACAGTTTAGGAATTTTGCTGGACGCCCTATGATAAGGCTGTGTTTACAATCTATTTTTAAAAAAAAATATTATCTGCGTTTTAAACTTTATATAAAAATGGGGCATGACAATATAAATGTCTCCAAGATATAAACGACTTACTAATTTAAGAATTACAACACAATAAATCCAAAAATTTCTAACGAATGAAAATAAATTAGAACTTTTTGAAATAAGAAAAAAATAGTACTCAATTGTCATAATGCATGAATACAAACTGTAATATAGTGAATCGAATAAATATTCTATGGTATATTTTTAGAATATGAAGAGGTATGGTGTCATTTTCAGAATTAGACATTTGATTTGAAATAATGTAGCTCACAACTATTTGGATTGGTTGTATCTCATTAATTTGAACACATTGTTTCAATTGAAACTCATACCCTTTTGGGTCTTTCATGTCTTTTCGATTCTAACTGCATCTATTTAGTTTTAGTAATAACAATATGGGTTGAACCCGAACATGCATGGTCTAGCCGATCCAAATGTTTGAACCACATGTCCGAGCCACTGTTATGTCATCAAGCCACAACATCTATTCAATTCATTATACATGTTTTAAATTTCATACTTCAAACTTCAACTTCTCATTGACCAAAAATTTGATTTGAGAAAGTAAATACTCTAAAATCACAAAATTTATATGAGATGGTCTTACAGATAGTTACCATGAGACGAATCCTTATTACTCACCAACAAAACTCATTTTCATTAACTTATATGTAAATTGTGAAGTATGAGCTATAAGTTGACACATCACACATTACTAGATCTATAAAATAGTCCCATATAAAATATACCCCTCTAAAATTATCTACTCAAAATGTAGATTTTGATTTTACAACTTCATTCCATTTTAATGAAACAAAATACCATATAAAAAATTGACAAATACTGATTAACACCAACTTTTCCAAACAAATTTTCAATATCACATTTAATAACTTATCACTAAATCAAAGCATAAATAAATCGTCTAATATGATAGTAGACCAATATTCATAATTGTAGTCTCGTAAACACACGCTTCAAATCAACTTACATTTATGAAGTTTTATAAATTAATTTCAAAATTTGAACAAGATAATAGTCAAAATTATTGAGGTTGTATTTGAATTAATAATTTGGGGAAGAATTTAAAAAATTACAAGTAATAAGTTAATTGGTAATGTTAATAATTTAAATTTTAAATTAATTTCTTAATAATTTTGGTGAATTTAAATACACTCCTTTGAAATACATCCATTTCATATAAGTCAATGCAAACATATTCTGAAAGTATATTTATTTAGTTTATAGAGTTATTTTCTAATTTGAAATGATTAAATTTTTAGACACATAATATTTAAAAGGACGACTAATGTTCTGCTTGTTACCTGCCCAGGCCCAGCCCAAGCATAGTGGACCACCTCCAACCCTGACAGAGTAAAAAGAGCCCAATATGAAAGTAAGCCTGTAAAGGAGTATTAAGTACAAACAATTTATCTTCATATATTAATAATTAAAAGACAGTGAGTAAATAATTTTAATATCTTTTTTCTTTGTAATCTCAAATTGCAACACAAATAATAATGTTTTTTATTCTACTTTTATAACTTCACCTTAACACATATCAAATCTATTACTTCTATGAATTATAAATTAATATTCGTATTACTTTATTAAGCACACTTTTATTTGTTCCTTACTTGATATAATAATTGGAAGTATAATGTCATCTTCTTCCAACTACCATCAGCTGATCGTAGAAACATGTTTTGCAAGTAAAGATGGGTTGTAATTTTTAATCTTAGTAAATTGATTGGGCCCCAACATTAATTACATAGTTAAGCAATTAATGACTTAGATTTAAAGCCAATTATATGTAATGGGAAAATGATGTGTCCTAATTTCTGCTTCTATACTTATTTCAAAAATGTGGCAATGAGATTCCAGATGCAACATAGGCACATTCGATGGTTTATATTATTGGGTGATTTATTTACGATCACAATATTTCTTTCTATAATCATGGTATACTTAATTTTTTATTTTTTCCTAAATATTTTTCTTTTCTTCACAACCATCGTAAAACCCATGTTTTCACCTCTTTCATCAACCCAACTATCCCCTCTACCGATTAAAAAAAAATAAAAAAAAACCCCCCTTCATTCTCCTATAAATTGTGAATTTCTACGATGTACTACTTAATATTTAGGTTAAAATGCATACTTTTTTCACCAGTCTCTATATATTTTCTTTGAAGTTATTTTAGATTTAGATTTTTTCAATTTTTTTTTATCTCTCCAAAACCATGACTCTTTTTTTCTTTTTTCCCTCTATATTTTAATGTTGGACTAAATTGTATTGAATAATAAAGAAAGTTTTCTAAAGAGTCTTATGTTCCTGAATGTGGTAACGATGTTGTTGATGCTGATCAATATGGAAAAATATTTTTTTAAAGAAATTGTGTTGTTATAATATTAATTATTTTAGTAAAATGATCTAAGATATTTAAAAAAAAAAAAGACTTAAGAGGAATTAAATAAGGGAAGGACTAAAAACACTCCCACACACTTCTAAGGGTACCCGTTCATGAATAAATGGTGTAGCACATATACATAATAAATTGGGTGTTTTTTGAAGTGTGTGGGGTGCCTTTAATCCCTCCCATTAAATAATTGATCGAATATTTTTGAATAAATTTTTAGAAGTATAATTTGGATTCTCAATGATAATACATCAAATCTATGTATGCATGAGTTTAAAGACATGACGAAAGGCTGGTGGTTGAGGATTGTTAAAAAAAAGGTTAAAACTCAATGTCAAATATTATGACTCTGACTTTAAATATATAATGACCATATAGAGAAATATTGTGACTGTTAATAAAATTATCCTATATTATTTTCCCAAGCCCTATAAGAGATTATGTTTCTTTTTTTGATATAAATAAATAAAGCAGAGGGGGAGATTGAAGTGTTAATATAGTTCTTTATTATTATTATTATTATTATTATTATTATTATTATTATTATTATTATTATTATTATTATTATTATTATTATTATTATTATTTATCACAATACTGTTTGTTAGAAATTTTCTTGATTAGTTACTCAAACTATAGTTAAGTTTATATTAATTTGATATTTATGCATAGGTTTACCATATTTCCACAATCGTTAAGCGAGAGAACTTTCAAATAAAATAAATATATATCTAATCTAATTGAATACAAATAAAATAAATGAGAGAACAAATGGAATCAGATAAATAAAAACTTGAATAGTCTTCACCTGAAATAAGGTATCTTAATTTAAACAATATCATTATAAAAGTGATCAAGGATAGTTTAATTAGTTACCTTCCAAAAAAATTAGTACTTATAATTTTTTTCACAACAATAATTATCTAAGGCTTTTGAAAAAAAAAAAAGAAATAAAATTGTATTTACAACCTAAACTTTTAACTTAAATGAAAAAAAAAAAACTTATTTTGCAATTTGAATCACCAATGAAGTTTCAGTCAAAAAATGCCAACGTACATTGATGTTGGTCAAACAATTTTTTTTTTATAGTAATGATAGATGGATAAAAATTATAAAATAAATATTTTATCTCAAGAAATGATTTAAAATGGGATAAATTAGATATTAATAAATTGATTCATTGAGAATCGAACCATAAAATTTAAGGACGCGATAATAAAATAAAAAAAAGAATATTTTTAAAACAAAATTTACTAAAAACACACACACACATATATATGTTGGGAGGGTACACTCGATCTTGGTCATGAACCTAATGGAGATTTGACAGGTATGATCAAAAATTGTCCTAAAATTATGCATTTGTCTTTCTTACAACAAACACATATGAGCATGAGAATGTGCATGAAACCTAATAATCATCCACCGACATCAACTAGTTGTATACCATCATCCCCCATATATATATATATATATATATATATATATATATATATATGAAACATGCATTAATTTATGGGTCATCAGGGTTGGCCATACATTTTTTTTTTGTTTGTTAAATCGTCATATTAATTAATTTTCAAATTTAAAGCATAGTTTTTCACTTAGATTTGGTTAACCGATTTCTGAACAGTTTCGTTCAATTTTTTAAATTAAGAAATAATACTGAGTAATCACAAGACAAAACATAATAACATTTTATTGGCAAATGTTCGTAGAAGATAACAAGTAATATAATGTCCAATGTATTTAAAAAATATATAACATTAAAAGAGAACAAACGATGAGTGAAAGTTGAACAAACAAGAGCAGAATTTTTTTTAACTAGAATCATTTGACAAAAATATCCTAAATCCTAGAAAATACAAAAAGTATTTTAATAGGAATAATAATTAGAAATATATATTTTAAATAATTGTTGCATATTATGCTTGATCTTGAAATCTAAATTAGATTAGGTTGAATCATGAAAGCTGTCCAATTGGGTCACAGCTCTTTAAATGAGAGTAATTAGCCATAATGATAACAAATTAAAAAAAGTAATGCGTCTGTGATCATCATTAATCCTAGTATTAATAATCACATGATCAAATTAATTTTGTTAAAATAATAATCATCGGATCATAGTATATATAGCTTTATATATAATCATTTCGGATTATCCAAAGTAATGTTCAAAGGCAGTTGAACAATTTGGCTATCGTTATGTGTGCAAGCACGTCGACTAGCACAATTAAATTAGTAAATATAAAATAACTTGTGTCTAGGATTCTCAAACATTTGGATGATTTTTATTTATTCCTTAATCATTACGACCAATGGTCTTTTACATTTTATTTAATTCTCTTACACAAAGATATGACTTTTAGCATAATGTAAATAAAGCCTACGTAAAGTTATTATTGGATGACATGCCTCTTGTTATTGTTAATTGTTATGGCCTATGGGTGATAGCCGTTGCAAAATTAATTTATATTATTATTATTATTATTATTATTATTATTATTATTATTATTATTATTATTATTATTATTATTATTATTATTATTATATATTGATTTTTTAAATTAATATCTGGGCCATAGTAACTTAAGCATATAATTGAAAATTCATAATGAGTTTGGAATATTATTATTGAAATCCTGATTTTTAAAATTAAGAAAAAAGTTTGGATCATGTTATGTTAGAGCTGAGCTCACTCCTCCATGTAATATAAGCTTTCTATCTGATTTATGTTTTTATGAATTTTTCTTGCTTTCTTTCATCGTCTAAAGCAAAACATATACATATAAACCAAAAAATTTGGAGTTATTAAACGACTTTAAGTAATCCACCTAGGGATGGCAACGGGGCGGGGAATCCCCGAAATACATTCCCCGTAGGGTGAGGACGGGGCCAATTTTTCCCCCGAATGGCGGGACGGGGCAGGAACGGGGATCATATTCCCCGTCCCATTCCCTGCGGGGCTCCAAATTATATATATATTTATATTTAAATAATATAATATAAATTATTATAAAAACTAAATATATTTTAATATACAAATCAAACACTCAAAATTTTATTTCTCATTCTCTTCTAAGTGAATTGGAGCATTGAAAAATGATGTAAATTCAATATTTTAATTATATTTTAATATATGTAATTATATGAATTATTTTTATATATTATAAAAAAATTATTAAAAAAAAAAGGTGGGACGGGGAATCACCGCGGGGCGGGGACGGGGGGAAATTTTTCCCCGCGAAGCTAGTGGGGACGGGGACGGGGATTGCTCCCCGGCCCCGCTCTGCCCCGTTGCCATCTCTAAATCCACCTGCAGTACATACTTAGATGTGAGAAATCAAACAATTTAAGTTGTTTACATATGCATCGAGGGACTTCTTGAAGATATTAAGATATAGGTACAATGTTACTTATCTTAAATAGTTCAAACTTTTGTGCTCATAAACTTAGTTTAATGACAAGTAAATCACTCATTTTGAGCAAAGTCTAAAGTTCGACTTTGTGCTCATAGATAGCTTACCAAGAATATTCCAACTCTAGCTAAAAGACGTTTTTTGATTTCGACAATTTTCAAATATAGTGATTTGATGTTTATATAGTTTAGAATATAAATACAGAATATATATGTTTTTATTGAGTTATAAAGACAAAATATTTTCAAAACGAAATTGAGTGGATAGAATATTGACCACATTTTACAAGTTAGCACATTAGAAATGTATTTAACTTTATTTAATCCAATCGGCAGAAATTACATTATAGCCGAGTTTAGGGTGTAAATTAATGGTCCAAATTAAATTTGTGTGGTAAAATACCAAATTTTAGCAAGTATAGAGGGTTATAAAATTATTTATTCCGAGTTCAATGCGTTAAAAAGTTCGAATTAAATTAAGGGTAAAATAATAATAAGTTTGATATATATGGATGGGACTACATATATATTCTGCCAAATAATGAATATTAATTATACATGGTGTATCATTTTTATTTTATTTAATTCTTTTGTGTCCTTTTGTTTTGGGGAGGTGATAGGAACTCTTAAAATATTACTTCCTTCATCCCTTAATATTTTGCACATTTTTTTTTTAGTTTGTCCTCAAACATTTTGTACACTAAAAAATGGCAAATTTTATTACAATTCTTACCCTCACAATACACACTTATTTACACACAATGCCATTACTTTTTCTCACACAATGTCATTTAACATTCAAATGAATCCCTCATTAGAAATAGTAGAATAGACATTTATACACTTACTTATAAAACAAATAGTCAATTTTTTTAAAAAAGTGTGTTCAAATAATGGTGAAAAGTTTTAAGGGATAGAGGAAGTATATAATACCACTGCTCTAAATCACCAATATTTTTTTCACAAAAAATATATTAATACTAATATCATGAACATTTTGATAAACAATTAATCATTAAAATTTATGTTCCTATTATCATCTATGATTCATTATATAGATGTTCAGTTAGATAAAATATTTTAGATAAAATAACGCGTCACATAGATAGTATTTATTTATCTAACTTATGACGAATAATGTGACATAAAATATCTACAAATGATAAATGAGTGGCAATTTCAGGTGTGGAGATCTTTAAGTACAGTTCAAAAAGTGTCTTGTCGGTAAATACAATCGAGATCTTTCCAAATAATAAAAGTAAGACTGAAGCAATTCTCAAAATTATTTCTCAATTTTTTTTAAACTTTCATATAGATTTTTTTTTTAAAAATGTGGGTGAAAATTTAAATTCAAAATAATTAAAGTTATTCTTTTTCACCAAAGAGTTTGAAAAATATCATTCTAATTTTGCAAACAAGATCCTCTATTCCACACTAGTGTTTCATCGGTGTTTCAAAATAACTCTCATACGACAAGAGTAAAAGATGATATCACTTTATATAATTAAAAGTAATGAAATACAAAATGAATACTAACTTAAAATAGAAGATCTAATTCGTTAATTTTATGGGTCAATCTTAGAGTCAAAATATTGAAATATGGGTAAACGGTGAAGAAAAATGAATTGACTACAATCTTTATAACTTGAGTTCATTTGGATTGGTGGATTTGAGAAGAAATTTGAAATTTATGGTAGCAAATTCATCAATAATGTTTGGATGGACGTAGATTTCAAATCCACCACTTTTATTTTGAATTAATCTTGGAGTCATTTTGATGGATTTCAAATCCACTCCAACTTAAGTAAATTTGAAATCCATTCATTTCAAATCTTGAATTTTAAATCACTTTATTCAAACACAAATAAATTCATTTTTTCTTTTTAACCAAAGTGCTTAATTAATTATTATCACGTCTTACTAGATTATTATGATATTACCCTTTTTTTTTTAACAAAATAAGACAGCATTATAGTAATTTCATATATTACTTCGTATTATAATCCTTAAAAAAAATAGCATGTTAGGTTTTTTAGTTGTTTCATTTAATATTTCAAAATAATTACTATATATTAATTTTTTTTTTAAATCTACCATTAACTTGTTTAGAAGCAATAAATATCAAATAAACCATCAAAATGTAATAGTCATCTACTACATAGATTTATTTATTTATTTACAATGACAAAGTATGGATTCTGTAAACAAGAATATGCATATTTGACTTACAAAGAAGGAAAAAAACGATATCAAAATTTTGTTATTAATTTATAACTAATATATTACCTTTTACAAATATGATTCAATATCCAAAATTTGTCGCAGCTATTAAAAAAAAAAACTTGCATACAAATTGAATTATATTCTTTTTTTTATTCCTCATCAATCTAGAAAAATCATTTGTCCTCATACATTTTAAATTCCACGACGACTCTGAAACCATATTTTTTTCCAATCTGAAATACCTTTATAAAATAAATTTTCAGCTCATGTTATTATATTAAATACAATATATTTAATTAAAAACAAAAAAATATTTCGTATCAGGATCATTAATTCTGAATGTTGAATTTGACAATTTAACATATTTTCTGTCTTCCAAACACAACGTACTCATTAATGCCAAAAAATATGTTCAAAGGGTCCTCAATTGGAGCAGAAAGTAGCTACAATAAAGTGGTGTTACCGTTATATTCAGGACCCAGAAGGGTCAGTTCTGTAATTTTACATGAGATAAAAAAGACTTCATCCACGCGGCCATCACTAGTATATTGTTGGTCAAAAAGTCATATTTTTTTTTTTGAAATCTCAAAAAAAAAAAAAAAAAAAAAGACGTTAGAGTTACGGCAAAAATTTCGAAGTGAAATGTGTATTTTTAATATTAAATGGCGCCGCGAATGTGTCCCCTTGCTAATAAATATTTGCTGTTGTAGTTTCTCTCTCTTAAATCTCACCCCTCTCTCTCACATCTCTCTCCCTCCATATTTCTCTGTAACTGTTACATCTGCTATTACTGTTACATTTGTTTTGAAGTACAGAGCTTTGTTGCAGAAAGGTATTATGTTTTGTATCTGAAAATAGTAGCTAAAAACAATGGTATTTCGTCTATTGATTTTTATGTAATATAACCTATGAATTAATAGTTTGTTTTTTTTGTTGCTGTATTTTCATTGTGAAGGTAATTGTGGTGCTTTGTATTGCCTTTTTTTTGGGATATTATCATGTTCTAGGATTTTCGTATTATTGTCTACTGTTGGTTTGACTTTGCTTGGTTTTCATTTTTTTGGATGTTGATGGTTTTGGATTGTAAGAGTTTTTTTTTGGATTTCTTTCCGTTTTTTGGATAATTTTTAAAGTGAGAAATGATTTAGCAATTTGAATGTTGTTGGAGAAGTTGCTTTTCCTTTCTTTTCACCTTTTGGTGGGCTGTTATTGGTCAGGACAAGATGGATCTGCAAGTCACCTGCTTTTTAAGTTTTTTATTTTAATAGTTTAAATTAATTTGGGAAGCATACTTAGATTATTTTCTATTTGGGAGAACTGGGTATCGTTTTAAAATCTTACTTGGATTGTTTCATCTTTGTAATTGAATATAAATAGTAATATGTTGCTCTGTTGTTAATGTGTTGCAGGCATTGGGTGATTTCTGTTTATATCGGCCTCCGATTTTCCAGGAATGGCTACAACGATTTGATCAATTCAATAATTATATTTATTTGTTCACTCTGTTAGAGCTAGCAGACCTTGATCACGCTATTGGTTTACTTCTACTGTGATAAGAGTTCTAGAAATGGCTGTTGCTGGTTTGCATAATGTATCGGATTTTGGTTCATCCTTCTTTGGTGAGTCTCAGAGGCGGTGGGATGATGGCCATGATAGGCCTAGCACCCGTGCATCCAGTCTCTTGCAAATGTGGCGAGAGATCGAGGGTGAACATGTGGTGACTCAATCTTGTAAGTCTAAGCAACAGAGAAATGGTTCGGATTCTGAGTGTGTGAGCACTTGCACGTCTGTAGGGAATGGGAGTGAGAATGGTGATGATTTCTCTCAAGTTTCTGATGAGTCTGAAAATCAAGGCTTCAATGGTTCCGAGACTGAGCATGATGATAATAACAGTGTAATATCGGAACAATCTAGTGACTTGGGACAAATTGAAAGGGAAAGAGTGAGGCAAATTTTTCGAGAATGGACAAGTACTGGTGCCAAGAGTCATTCATCTTGTGGATTCCATTTGAACAACCGTTCAGAACAATTGCTTGGTGATAATGAGTGTGAAAGGGTGAGGATTATCAGAGAATGGACACAAATCACCACTCAGCAGAGGAACAATTGTAGATCATCTCGAGATGTAGTTGCTGAAGTTGGTTCTCAAATTGAGCAGGTGCGTGATGGTTTAATAATCACTCATCCGAAAGTTGGTGCACGGAGATCAATTCGAAGACTATGTGGTAGACAAACTCTACTTGATCTTCTTCAGAAGGCTCAGAATGAAAGAAAAATGGAACTTCTGAATCTGTCAGAGCAGAGACCAGTGTCCGATTTTGCTCATCGTAATCGCATTCAGGTGATTATTTATCATTTAATACATTTCCAAAGTTGGCAGTTCTTATATTATATTTCCATTACAAAGACAGGTTCTTCTTATGTTACATATGTATTTGTTAATTTTGCAACGATGACCTTTCTTCTTCTTGAGCACCTTGCATGGAGTTGACATTATCTTAATATTCGATATACCAACTGTAAATTCTCTATCACAAGAAATAGAAATGATATTACATTTGATGCTCAAAAGGGTAATACAGATCATGTAGGTTTAGGTCCCTAAGTTGAGATAGTATTTCCATGTCTGATATCTAATTATTTAGTTGGAGTTGTGTGATTTTGAATTCATTGCACTGTGACTAATTTTAATTGACTTTGCAGGCACTCCTTAGAGGTAGGTTCTTACGAAATGAAAGATTGGTGTTGGATGAGAGACCATGTTCAGTGGCTGCAACTGAACTGGTTTTGCTGAGGCAAAAGCATACAGTGTCTGACCTCAGGTAGTTTTGATCAATATATTTCTGATATATTTCTGTGCAATATTCATTTTCTTTTTTGTTGAATTGCTCCTTGCATTTTTATTGCTTTATAATATCTGCTTCTGGTATTCATTTCTAGAGGGCAATTGTAAGAACTATGGAATTAGTTGATTGCTTATTATTCTCAAAAGTGCTAATATTATTTCACATTACTTATCTCTGGTTCTTTTGAGCTTGTTTGTTTATTTTTTTTAACTGTAACATTACATCCTGAGGAATAATTTTATGTGGCTGTTTGTACTCCATTTTTTTACTTAATTTCCTTAGTATTCTGATGGCATCGTTAATGATAATACAGAGAAGGATTCCTCTCCAAGTTGGACAATTCTTCTTCTACATTAGCAACCAGTGCTGAGTCTGATTCCTCTGTTGGTGATGGAAATAACGTTGAATCTGAATTTACATGCAGTGGAGCTGAAGTTACTGGTACTCATATAGAATCAGACTTTGAAACTTGTATCAACAGAGACAGGAATAGACAAAAACTTGAAGTTACTGAGGATCCCATTTTGCTTAATGAGAGAAGTGAGCAAGAAATGTCACTTGGTGCTGGAGGCGCAAGTACCAGCACGGATCCAGTTTTCTACACTGGAGTAAGGCAGCATGAAGCATATCTTGATGTTGAGTGTGGCGATCAGATAAATGCCAATATTTCTGATGAATCATCGTTAGAATCTGTAGTAGATATAAATGTGAGTGGATCCAATGAGGTATACAATGAAATTTATGAACCAAGAAGTGGTGTAAGTGATGCACATGAAGCTGACAGTCATAGTACTATCTTGGAAAGAAACACGAATGAGGAGTTGTATTCATATGATGCTTCATCTCAAGTCGAAGATTTCCAAGAATCAGTACACGAGATTGAAGATGGGCAACAACTAAATACTATTGCATTTACAGAATGGTCCGATGGTAGCAGAGAAGATTTAAACCGAAGTTTGCTAGAAAGATGTTCTAGTCAATCATTTCCTGAACCATCTGATAACAATGTCGAAGAGCAAGACCAGATGCATGAATCACATGACTGGCCAAGCCATGATTTGCAAGAGGCTATCGATAGTTGGCTTGATACGCCTTCTGGAGAGGTTGACATGTCTGTTGGAAGACCTGATACATTTTATTTCCCAGATGATGATAATGTTGAAATCAGGGAGCTTCTCAGCCGGTATGCTATCTAAGAACATCAATTGGAATAATATCCTGCTTTACATTATCTACTTTCAGGTAAATAACTTATCTTTCCCTCTGCAGGCAACGTGTATCTAGTCTTCTTCGGAGTGGTTTCCGTGAGAGTCTAGATCAGGTGCTACAGTCTCATGTTGAAAGGCTGGTTCATGCTTCTGATGATTGGGAACTTGACAATATGCCCTTTCCTGCCATAATTGAGCAAAACCAGGAACAACTAGATGACAGTCAAACTTTGGACCCACCAAACAGCACTGAAATAAATCTATTTGCTCCTCCCTCTTCAAATCTCCATGATGTCTCCCATCTACTTTGGGGAGAGGATTTGCAGGGTGCAAATTGGCCACACTACAACTCAAATCAGCAGTTGGAAACTGTAAGTTGAAGCATTGAATTCAACTTGTTATTGTGTTTTCTTGCATTGGTTATAGCATGCACTAGAAAAAATTTCTTGTTGGCTTATGTAAGAGCTATGGCGGTGTATATGTTAAGGTAGAGGTTTTCATGTCATTTAATCCCAAACCAAATGTCAAAAAATGTATCACCTCAAGAACTCTTGTGCGGCCTAAAAGCTCTGGATATATGCTAAACTCCAGGACAGTCATTTGTGAACCTCTATATGACACGAATTTTATTTGTATATTTTTTCTATTTATTTTTAGTAAGGGATGCTTACAAATTTCATTGTTTTGCATGTACTATTTTTTTCTTGGGCTGGTTACTCTTTTGTTTAATACCATGTTGATTTTGCTTCTGACTTATGAACCTTCAAACTTTTTGCATCTTATTACATCTTAGTTGACCTTACTTCTGCCTTCTTTCATTGAATAATCTTGTCCATATTATTCCAACCTATTAACATCTCTGATTTTAATAATTAGGAATGGGAGATCATCAATGAGTTAAGGATTGACATGGCTAGGCTTCATCAGAGAATGAGTGACATGCAAAATATGCTGGAAGCATGCATGGACATGCAACTAGAATTGCAGCGTTCAATGCATCAAGAGGTTTCAGCTGCCTTAAATAGGCCAATCTTTTCAAGAGGTGATTTTCCAACCAGAGATTGTGGAGGAAGTTGTTCTTATCTTTTCTTTCTGAAATCTTCATTTTGTCTTCTTTGGGAGAAAAGGACTTAGCATTTGCTTCCAACATTTGAATTCCCTCTTTCCATGATTAATAGACAACCTTCTTAATAATGCTATCCTATGTAGATACATCTGAAGATAACTGGATTCATGATGAATCTAAATGGGATCACGTACGTCAAGGAATGTGCTGCCTTTGCCAGAATAGTAAAATTGATTCCTTGCTGTACAGGTATGACACATCAGCCAGCTTTTACATTATTTCAGTTTAGGTTATACAAATATGCCTCACATTTCCCAGATTTAATATATTTGCCCTGTTCCAATATACACAATTCACACATGGTTCCACAGAATAGACATTCGTATCAATTTCTTGAGCTCATTTTGTTTACTTGGACTAGATTGTTGTTTTTGGGTTTGCTTTACTAAAGAAAGAACTTCTATGCTCTCGAGTCTCAATGCGAATCTTGTAAATTGGGAAGTATCAAATATGATCAACAGATCGAGTTTCCGATTACCTAAACTTTAGACCATTTTTCTCTTGATTTATACAGGTGTGGGCACATGTGTGCCTGTATGAAATGTGCAGAAAATTTGGTCCGATCCAAGGGAAAGTGTCCAATGTGTCGTGCACCAGCAGTTGAGGCTGTCCGAGCTTATTTCACACAGTAATAGTAACCAAACACAGGATGTATATAAAAATTCAAAGAGTCCAATAATGCAAATAGCTCCTGCAAGTACACACTCGGTAAACCCCCTATCTGTGTGTGTTTTCAGTATCGTATTTTTTCAAGTGATTTCTTGATGTTACATTACACTCTTCACTATTTATAAATACACGAGCATACACATCCGCAGTATATGAATAGATGAACGGTAGATGCAGCATCTGGATTTCATTAATGGCATCTATAAGATTTTCTCATGTTTATACTTCAATGTGACATATCAATGTATTCATCCTTGTATTCATTGTGACATTTCAATGTGTTTCTTTTGCAGATGAGACCTCTGATTTATTGTTAATATCAGAGTAAATCTACTGTACCTGCATCTTATATATCTGCACTGAAGCAGTTACTTAGATTACTGAGGCATCTGTGAATAAAGTTTTTTGAGGAAGAGACAATTCAATACCTGATTTAAGTAGTTGATCACATATGATGTTTTGTTGCTGATACTGGAGATAAACTGAGGAGTGATATATAAATTATTTCTTAGATAGGTGGGTATGATATTATGTTTGACAAACATTCAAATTTATGAAGAGTTTCTAAATTCGTTCAAGTCTCTCTATATTTATCCTTATATTTCCTTAATCCTCTTGAAAACTTGAATGAATAGGTTGTTAATTGTCCTGACTTGCATCAAATTCGTGATTGATAATATTGTTTGATACAAATTTAAAGAATATGTTCAATTTTATCTGAGTTTTTGATAGGTCATCATGAGATGACAGTTCACGTGGAGTTTGGATTATCATGGATGAAATTGACCATAAAAATTAAAGTTAGGACCACATATGATATAAAAATGAATGTTTATTTTTCATTTTTACTCTGGGATGAAAGTTATATTTTGTCAGATCTAAATTAAGATTCCTTGTTTTTAGGCCATAAAATTTTCTCCTTTACAAGGATAGGGAGGATGGAAGAGGTGTCTTACTATTTTACATGCTATTTTCTATATGGGCATTTTTTATTTTGGGCCTTTATAGGGTTGGTTTCTCTTCTGCATGGAGTTTTTAAACAGTGAAGATTTCGGATGGAGTTGTTACCCTTTTACTGTGATCTAAAAAAAAATTTGAACATTTAATTTCTAGAATCAATCTTTAAGTGGGGTTTATAGAAGTAAATATTTTGATGACCAAAACTTCAAAATTGGATCAATCAACAAGTTTAACGTTTTCATTATCTCGGTTCCTTCAACCTTCCTAACTCATTAAAAAAAAATATATATCTTTTTATAATTCAATAAATTGTGAATACTAAAATTAATCTTTCAAGTATCAGATATCTTTTTCTAAGCCTCTATAAATAGTGAGTTCGAAAATTTTTATCCTCTAAATCCTTTCTTATTTTCGTAACCCACCTGTTCTATATACCTACAAGTAGAGAATGTTTTACTTTATTTTTTTCTCTGTAATTTCTTCAGGCGTATTATCATTTTATCAAAATCTGTTTTCTGCTCTCAAACTAATTACGAGAAAGCAAGTTAACATATCAAACAACACATATCCTGCAACGGCCAAACTAACTTGCTTCGTGACACGATCATACTTGCTCAAACGAATCTAAAACGAATGATTTCAAATATATAACACAACCTGAAAACACGTTATATCTCTTTTTTTTAACAATATAACATCATCTCATATCCAACAATATCTTGTTCACATTCATATAAAAAGAGTTTCAACAAAACAACCCATGAAAAAACTTCATATTAATCTATTAGTACGCATCATGTTATGAAATATAAAATATATAAAAAAACACTTGTATCCAAAAACAGAAGCAAACATAATCCACATTTATGCCCAACAGGTCGTCATCTATGTACACAAGTGTTCAAAACCCTGCAGGAGCTACACAGCTTGCCTAAAACGTCCATAACGTTACATTTTATCAAAATTTACCTACAATACATAAATTAGATGAGATAAATCTTAGTAGACAGAAATTATACATGATAATATGATTCTTTACTACTCTTTCCCATGCTTCCCCTTTTGGAATCACCTATTTTATTTCTAACACTCCAACACTTACCTAATTCATTTTTAGTGTATTTAGTGCATAAAGCACCTCAGGTTATATCCCGACATAAAATTCTATGCACATAGCACCATATAATTTTATGCACAAAACACCACGTACACACAACACTATATAATTCCGTGCACAAAACATCACATGCACAAAATATTGTATAATTCCGTGCACAAAACACCGCGTGACCAATATAAATATAATTCAAAAGTACATTTTCATTTTCCTTTCACCAGAACACCATTTGATAACACTCACAACTTCAATTTATAATAATCATCCAACTCACAGATTCATTACATAACAATTATTGAACTCACAGGTTCATTTATTTCGCAACAACGTAAATTATTTAATTAATAATAATATAAATTATAAGTATAAATTTTATTAAAAAAATTTAAATTATATATAAATGTCAGAGCTTTCGGTAGCACAGTCGAAACAACGATGGATGCTCTGCCCCTATGGGGATGGAGCGATAGAGATTTTAAGAATTCAAAAGAAGATCACGGCGAGACGAGCCATTTATCTAATATATTAGTATGTATGTAAGTTAGTCGCGTGTATTCATTTATATAAGAAGTTGATTAATAAAATATATATATATATATATATATATATATATATATATATATATATATATATAAAAGTTAATCGCGTGTATTTATATATATATATATATATAAAGTTGATTAATATTATAATATATATATATTGGTTAGTATCGTGTACTTACTATATTAATATATATATGTATATATATATATATAATTCATATAAATGAAACTTCCAGTGTGTTGGAATAACTTTAATAATAATATAATTATATTAGTGAAGCTTAGTAGTGGAGTTTTGATGAGGCGGTGGACTAGGTGTGTATATCTTTGTTCGGTTAAACAAAAAATGGGTAAAAAAAAGAGGATAGGAAAACAAGGTATTTATGAGGAGAAAAAAAGAGAAAAGTATGAAAGATCCAAAGATAAATTGGAGTTTATATAATTAAAAGTTTTGGAAATTTAAATAAATAGAAATTTATTTGCATTAAAAAGCATAAATTAGTATTCTGTAAAATAATTGTATTAATTAATAATATGTAAAACTTATGTGTTTCACGAGATTTAATTTATTATTGTGCATTCAAACATTAACAAATTTTCTACCACAACATTCAAACATTAACAGATTTTCAACTTGGTAGAGTTTTCTCACTACAAATCATGTATAAAATATATAAATAATTTAATATTTAAAATTAAAACATAATCATACAAGCTCACTAAATAACATATAAATAATAAAAAATGTAAAAAATGATATATATATTAAGAGATATACATGATGCATGAAATGTATTGATAAGTTATGAAAAACTTGGATATCACAAAAAAAAAACCCTTTACAAAACAAACAGTATAAATCCTAAAAAAAAGAAAAAAAAAAAGTCCTAGGAAGGAGAAAGATATGCAAGGTAGTTGGTAACAGCCTTAGTACCCTCAGCAACGGCATGCTTGGCAAGGTCCCCAGGCAGCACGAGCTTGACGCCCCCCTGTATCTCCCTTGCCGACAATGTCCGCCGCCGCGTGTACTTCTGCAGGCGTGCCGCCTCCTCCGCTATCCTCTCGAACATATCGACCATCAGGTTGTTTATTATCGTCATCGCCTTCGACGACATTCCCATCTCTGGATGCACCTGCTTCATCACCTTAAACACATACCTCTTATACCCTTCGCCGCCGCTGCTCTTCCTCCGCTTCTTCCGACCCTTTGACCTTTTCCTCGTTTCTTTCTCCGGTGGAGTAATTTCGACGGTCACCGTTTTCGGCGGCGTGGGGGTGATTTCGGGCTCAGAGATGGGCTGCGTTTCGTCTTCGTCTTCGTCTTGGTGTGTTTGTAAAATCTCCAGGTTTTGATTCTGTTTGGTGGAAGATGAAAGCAGCTTCGCTATGTCAGTGTTTTCCGGCGGGGAAAGCACGACCTCGACGGTTTCCTCCACCACCTTCTTGGCGGTGACCACCGCTTTAACGGCCCGCTTCTTGGGTGCCATTTTATGCTTCAGCAGCTCAAGTAGGTGTACAATATTCTTCCGATGTAGTTTGAAAGTTTATAAGGAGAGTGGTGAGGGTTGGAGAGGTAGCCACGTGGCTTACACGTGTCGTGTGGTTTGTATCATTACTGCTACGTGGTTAAGACGATTATATCATTTTGCTAAACTGCTACAAGACTCTAGTGCTAGTAGAATTAATACTTAATTTATTCTATTATAAGAAGGTAGAAGCATTAATTTATTTTCCTACTCCAATTTTGTAATTATAAAATGATTCAACGTAATTTAATTTTAAAAAAATGTGATTTTGAAGTGCTACAATGATATATAAACATTTTAAATATTATGCTTGATTGATTGATTTGGAGGGTGGAATTTTCACATATACAATTATTTGATATGAAATCTTTTTTTTTTCTTAAAAAAAAAAAAACTTCTATTTATACTTAGACAACTACACCGACAAACATGAAAATAATAAAAAATATTAAAAAAAACATAAATTAGACTACATTTATATACAACTGTAAAAGATATCAAATATAATATATATATATATACACATATATATTATAGAGTTTATTATTTTTTTTGCCCTGTAATTTAAGGAGTCTGGCAGTGTAGCACTTTAATTTTTCGAGCTGACAATTTAGGACTTTAATTTTTCGGGCTTAACGAATTTTACTCAATTTAAGTCCGAATTGCTCAATTAGGCTCAAATTGTACATGAATCACACGTGAGCTTGCAATTTTGGGTTTTTTAGGCCAATTTTACTGACGTGACGTTAATTTATCACTTGTATCATTTAATTATACACTTAGATGTCCATTTTGACTTGAAATAGTTGACGTAGACTAAAAATTATTAAAAAAATATTGAAATATATTAAAAGAAAAGTAAAGATATATATATATATATATAATAAATATTATAATAAAAGAAAAATAGAAATACATAAAAATATACAATAAAAGAAAAGACCTTCATCCATCCACTGCTGATCCCAACACTCCATCCTCCCACTGTCTATCTGAACCTCCCCCAGATTTCTATCCCATGGATCTCTACCTCCTCCTAGCCTGTGGATCTCTTCATGACACACATCGATTCCAGTCGAAAATGTCATGGAAGGCTCCCCCACATCGATTCCAGTCGAAAATGTCATGGAAGGCTCCCCCCAGATTTCTATCCCATGGATCTCTACCTCCTCCTAGCCTGTGGATCTCTTCATGACACACATCGATTCCAGTCGAAAATGTCATGGAAGGCTTCTTCCTTAGCAGTGGAATGGAAGAGGGATGAGATTCTTGATGAGGGATTTGGAGCATGAAATTGGAGTGAAAGAAGGTCATTTGACAAAATGAAGTGAGATTACGAACCAGATGGTGAATTCCAACAGTGAGAGATCAAGAATTTAGAGAGAGTGGGGTTGGCGTAGGCAAGGGGGAGATAGGGGTTTTCATTGTCGATCTCAACCTTCCATTTTTGTTTTCTCTCCCCGCTGCATTTATATATCCTTATCGGAGAAAGTGGACGAGCTCGACATCGAGTTCGAATTCATCGTCTGAAACGGCTGATTTGGCGGCTGTGGTGGAGCTCCACCGCATGTGGTAATGGCGGCAGTAGAGACGGCTGAAAGTGACCTGTGTTTTGACCATGGTGCGGTGGGTGGTGTGGTGGTGGTGGGTAGTGTGGTGATGGTGCCGTGATGGTGGTTGTAGAAGATGAAGAGGATGAATTGGGTATTTTCTATTTTTATATTTTTATTTTAATTATGTATTTCAATTTATTTATTTGGAAAATGAGGTGTACTCAATCCTAATTTAAAAAGACTACATGAACGGTGTTTTTTTTAAATTCAAAATGCCACATATTATGTATAAATGACACATCAACGAAATTGACTCAAAAAGTCCGAAATGATGAGCTCACATGCAGTTTGAGCCCAATTGAGCAATTCAAACTCAAATTGGGCAAAATTCGCCAAGCCCAAAAAGATAAAGTCCTAAATTACCAGCCCGAAAAATTAAAGTTCTAAACTACCAAACCCCCTAAATTACTAGATAAAAAAGTAATAAACTCTATATTACATAAATGTTATAAATAGGCCGACCTATTAGGCCTATTAGATTTTTTTAAGGCCAAAGTATAGTCTATATTCATAAATAGACCTAATAAAAAGTCTTAACCTGACTCGTTTACTAAAGAGGTTGGGCCAAAGTGGTGTTATGATTTATGTTGTTAACTATTCTGTTATGATGTATATTGTTACTTAGTTGGTGTTATGCTGTATGTTGATGGACTACATATTACTTTGTTGCTTCTAAATTGAACAGTTGTTTTGTTGTTTGATTTTACTGTTTATAAGGGCAGAGGTATTGTATCCATTTGAAGGTGAGATACCTGTTGCAATGGAATCCACTTTGCCATATATAATAGTAAGTGTCACCTATACACCATACTCATCTCATGTCTTGAACTATGATTTTACATTCAAGTAAACAATCTAGTCTTTTATTTTATATAGGAGGAGCATAATGACTTGCGATCCTCACAAGGCCTATTATGCAAGACATCCCAACATAAGCATCGCAAATTAAACTGCCACAATCTATTTCAGGCCCTTCAATGTATGATCAGCCAACTAAAACTGCAAGTGAAGGGAAGAGAACCCATAATGCAAGGCTAAAAGAACCTACAAGTGAAGGGAAGAAAATTATGTTGTTTTCATAGCTATAAAAGCAGTTAAGAAAGGGCTAAACCACAAGGGTTTTATATTAGTAGTTGCTAATGGAGTTCATAGCCTGCAACTTTATTCCAAAATTAGTACTTTGAGATTAATGATTTAATTCTAGTTAGAATATTATTTGATTTTTTGGCATGACATGATAAACAGTCTTTTTGGGTGAATGGTTGGAAGTTAAACTCTACCAACATTAATGATTAGAATTGTTGATATTTTGAATGTTGAATATTGTTATTGCAAGAGACTATTGTTCAAGCAGTGAAAAATTCATTCATTGTAAGATATATTACAATGACAATTGCAAAATACATTACACTAACAAAAGTTACAAATAACATAATGCTATAAATCAAAATAAGAGAATACTAACAAAAGTTATAAATAAACTCTTATAACAAATTCTTGATCAGGCATGACACATTGCTATTAAATCATTGCAAAAGACAGAAATTACACTAACAAAAACTTATAGGAATAAATTGTATATATGTCCATTAAATCCCTTCAGTTTCATGAGCTCGAACTTGCCTGTTTGACTCGTTTGTATTTTTCTGAAAAATGATAGAAAAAGAATAATTTATATGTTTTGTACCTTATATGTTTTGTGGTATTATGGATCATTTCCTCAATTTTAATTTAATTTGCTCAATCTATCAATAGTTAAGCACCCAATAATGACCTACCAATTTTACATAATCTTCACTCTATATCAATTTTCCAACAACTAACCACATCCATTCAATTCGTAACAAATACTCCCTCCATCTTATACATATAGATTGATTGTTTTTTTTTTTTTTTTTTCTCTTTTCCAAAAAGATTAAGAAAGTGATTGGAAAAATACAATTAAATAAGTAATTTGTTCTCTCTTGACCATAAATCACTTCATACCTAAAAGACCATCACAAATACAATTGATCAGCAGTTCTTGCACAATAATATAATTTCATATACTGGAAACACGTAGAATATAGTGTAAACAACTAATGTAAAAATAATCATTCACATAATTAAATTATATTTCATTTTATATTTAATATATGAGTCGATGTCACATTTGCATCAATCATGTTATCATCGTATACATAATCACAACAAAAGATGACAAACATCTAACTGAATAAAACCTGCTTTTTCAATCAAACAACTATATGAACACATGTAAGCTTGCAATAGTAATTAATCAACATTAATTAATTAGTAATAAAAATCAAACCAATTATCTTCATAGCCGCGTATGCCAACGTTATTTTCAGAATTGAATACCAAAAAACTGAAAGGGTAGATATTGAACATACACACATTTCTTTTAGTATTAACAAATTCCTAGAATGATAATTTTTTTTTTCTTGTTTAAAACTTTAGTTCTTTTTTGGTATTCAGTTTTTATGGGTTTGTTTGTATTTCTGACACATAAATTATAGGTATAGTTCAAATAGTGTTTGGATGTAATAAAAAGGAATCCGAGGATACACGTGGACAATAATAATACACAAACCCAACTACACAAGCAACAAACAAGCCATTCATGTGGCTATGTTTCTCAACCCTTTATCAAGTTAATTCTAAGGGTAAATTACAATTCACAAGTCAAACCATCATGAAACAAGTTAGTCTTGCTAAATTTCTAACTATGGAATATTTTATTGAAGATGCTTTCTACGATGAAATATTCCTCACAAAATGCTCCCAGATTGATCACAATCGAGATTATTAGCTAACAACTGTTTCATTAATTCGTAGATGCTCCCAGATTGACCACAATTGAGAGTATTAACTAACACCTGTTTCATCCGTAAACTTTAGAGGTCATTTAATAATAATAAACTTAAAATTTGGATAACATATTATAAAATTGATGATAATTTGGTTTGAAATTAATAATTCACCCTAACTATTAAAATAAGGATAGATACTTACGGTGTATATTTTGATGTATAAATTTGTATTTATCTACCATAATCTATAGAGAGAATACAAAAGAAGCTGATAACCTTGTTTTTCTCGAATATAAAATCATGCTAAGGCCTTAAATATTCTAACTATAATATCTCAACTAAAAATTTGATCTTCTATTCCATTCTAAGTTGGAGTTTGCTTTCGTTTATCAATTCATTAGTGCAAATTTATTATGAATCAGAAAACGAAACAAGATCTTATCTGTTCTCATAACTATCAACCTGGAAAGGGTTCACGATTATAAATTGTTCTCCTTCAGAAAAGAAAGGAAAGAAAATTATTGCAATCTAATTTATATTTTATTTTCATACATATATATATATATTATGTTTTCCTTTGAAAAAAAAAAAAAAGGTCATGGTTTTGGTAATTCCAAAATATTTTGAATGTTTATTCCGTCAAATTAAAACTCAAGTTCAGTAATGGAGAGCTAAGCCTTCAGATTACAAGAAGAAGAAAGACAGAGAATTATATCTTAATATCAAAAGAATGATGAAAATTGAAATAATAATGAATTAACATAATCAAATATCTCGTAATCATCTAATTAAACTAAACTCTAAGCCGTAATTCAGTACCCAAATCTTAATATTCAAAAAAAAAAAAATAATAAGTATTATATACGAAAATATAAAAAATCTAACGCAAAATATATCCTTTAAAAAAAAAAATTCACTTATCCACATGTCTCTTCTTGGGACTAGAACTCCGATCTGCATCTGCCTCCGGAACTGGCGGCGGCGGCGCAGATTTTCCGGCTAATGCTTTGAAGAAGGACTCAATATCGGAATCATAGTCCAAGAATACCTTACCCTTAAACCCCTCCACTTTCTTCATATTCTTGAAGACGAGTAGTTTCCTTTTCCTCGGCGGCGGCGGTGGTAGGCTGTAGACCGCCGGAGGGATTCTGTGCTCTTCAGACGTCGGAGTATGATACCCTTCATCGTCGTCTGCCTTTGGGCCCACATATTGATCTTCTCTGTTAGTATCTTCATAATCTGAATCTCGTTGAGTTCTGATATGATCTTCTGACGACATGATTGGTTTTAAGAAGATGATGATGGGATAATTAAGAAAGTTGAGTAGCAGAGATTGACGAATCTTGCAGGTTTTATAGGTGGGGTGGGGTAGTTGACAAGGAATTTGATTCTGATTGGGAATTTATTTCTTATCTTTCGAAAAAAATAGGGTTGCGAGAAATACTTGGACTCTGTATCCTTTTATTCTCATGCACCACCTCCTTTAGATATTCCAAGGATAGAGTTACGGTGCGGTGAGGAATCTCATATCACGGCTTTTTAGATATTTTCTTTAATTGGATTATGATAATTGTGTACACTTATACTAGAGGGTTATTTCGATTTTGGATTATACTCTTATGCTCCTTTTTCGGCTTTCCTCATTTGATTTTAAGGGTATCCCTCCTCGCCCACAACCCGCCTAGTAGAATCCACTTTTAGTTTCAATTTTGATTTCATAAGCATTTTCTGGTTTTTTTATTTATTTTATAATTAGACATTATTTTTTAATTTTAATCTTCTATATTTTAATTTTTTTTTTCAATTTCAATTTAATTTTAATAGAAGTTTTCAAAATCAATGACGTGGCCATCAGAATTTGGTTGCGATGTCAGAATTTTTTATAGCCATATCATCGATTTTGAAAATTTTGATCAAATTGTATTAAAATTGAAAAAACAAATATTTTATTATCTATAAATGAAAAATGTATTAATATAGAGGATCATAATTAAAATTAATATTGATATATTTTCATCTTGAGAAATAGTGAATAATTATGCATATATGAATAGTGAAGACTCATTATTAGAAAATATAATTGTGTTCATTATATATTTTGTTGTTATGCTATTTTATTTTCTCTGTCTTCTTCATCTAAACTTAACTTTATATTATAAGAATATGTGTTCACATCAAGGTTTAATTACATTCAAGAAAATTGAAACTAATCAATGCATAACAAATTGAAAATTTCCTGATGACCATAATTAGTTCTTTGAAGAAACTAACAATATCATAAAAAATGGGTTGACTTTTTAACGCTTTGTTTTGTTTCTTTAAGCAATTAAATTATTTTATTATGTTATAAATAATCAAATCAAACTACAAGTGGGACCAATCAATATCTGATTAGATACATAGACAACCTAAGATCAAAGGCTGCTCCTAGCCAGAGTCATTCCACTCAAAGACCCAACAAAAAATAAAAATAAAAAATAAAAAAACCGTAAAATAAACAACGACTTAATATATATACTTTTAATGATTTTTTTTTTTCCAAATTTCATTGGTTCTGACTGTTAAAATCTTATTTAACAAGATTTCAGAAAATAAAATCTTATTTAATAAGAGATCAGATTTAACAAATTAAGCAACTACTATAAGAAATTCAATTAAAAATAATTAATAGAGCAAGCCAAGTTCCAAAATATATAAGCTCCTTCATCAAGCAAAGATAAATCCTCAGATCATCATCAGTGTCAAATCTAGACTAGAAGATCGAGGTTTTCAAGGTCAAATATAATACCGACTATAACTAAGAACAAGATTATCAAAATCAAATATCAAAATCTTTTACTAATTTTTTTCTGATTTACTTAAATTGTTTATAGATTTATATATATATATATATATATATATATATATATATATATATATATTATTTTTGGCATAATTGCCAGTAGATATGATGATTCTAGTGAAAGTAGTGCATGTGATGCTACATGTGAGCAATGTTGTGCACAAAATTGCGACGATGAGATTAAAGTTGGCCTTAATTTGTAAAAATATTTTAATTAGAGTCCTAAATTATCCATTCTAAAATATGTGGTTCTCAAAATGTCAAATTATATTCCCAGAGTTAGAGGGCAAAAAAGATAGGTATCCCTGTTCTTGTGCATGCATAACAACTATTCACTACTTGCTCTATTCTCTCAATTGTTGGAACAACAATTGTCCAAATTGTTGCTTGTTCCAAAATATATAAATCCAATTTGTTTTGTTCCAAATTTGTAAAGATGCTAAAATACTTAAAGAACATGAGCATATTATAATAAACAAAAAAAAAAAAAAAAAAGAAAGCCTTATGCATTGTTTTGTTGGTTACTCAAGTGATCTTCAAACATTTTTTTATTATTGTCAACTATGTATGTTTTGAAACAAATTTTGGAGAAGAAAATCACTTTTTTAGAGATTACAGACCAAGAAATTTATAACACATTAATAATTCGTGTCTTTTTCAAGAAAATTGATGCACAAAATATTGGCCCCTACCCGCCAACAATTATTTTGATATATATAGAAGTAAATTAAATAAGACTAATTCGATCAATACTCACACGAATATGTATATTATACTGTAGAATACATAGAATTCATAACTTTGAAAACTAATTAGTTCGAGATTCATGTAGTAAACACATTAGAACAAATTATTTGGAACATTCTTATGTTTGAAATTCAAGATGTTGGTCCAAGTGGTATAAGATTAAGAGGGGGTGAATTAACCTTATCAAATTTTCAAACTTTTCCTTCAAAAATGTAAGTCCCTTGAGGAGCAGGTAGTTTAGAGAGCTTATTGCATTGGATGAGTTACTGCTTGAGCAGTTACCTCAGGACTTGAGAGAGTTTTAAATGTACAGTGGAAATTATGTGTTTTTCGAATAAAGCCTTTTATGCAGGATGCTTGATGGATAAGATAGATAGATAGATATAACAATAAAAACAATAAACATACAGACAAGCAGATTTATAGAAGTGCGAGGGTGGAGTAATCCCTCTACGTCCTCTCTACTTCTTCTTAAGGAGGAATTTTGTTAAAGAGAGCTTGATTTACAGAGACTCAGCTAACACCAACTCTACTCTAAACAAAATTGTTATCTCTATCCACACAGGTAGCTACACAGACCAACTATTCGACCTACACAGGATCTCCACACAAGTTCCTTTACCCACACAGGATCCTTTTTCCTTTTACAAAGAGTACAAATACTTAGCAGGAATAACCTCTGTCTAAGCAACTCCTAAACAATCTACTTTAAGAAATAAGGTTTTCTTCAACGATCGAATGCAGCAAGCTCTTGGAACTTCAGAATATCGAAAGGTAGCTGGCTTGATGCTTGGTAGATTGAGTGACTAAAACGAGAGAGCTTGAGATATGTTGATTCTTAGAAAGATAGCTTCGCGAGATGATAGTTTCAGTTTTTTTTTTCCAGGTGCACTAAATCTCCTATTTATAGAATTTTGAGAAATTTGTCCGTTGAAGAGGCAGTTTCTTCATGGTGAGGTGTCATGCAGCTATTGGGTCGTACAAGATCTCCTGACACTATTTCCAGGTGCACTGCGCCCGTCATACTCTGAAATGATTAGTGCACAGTCCTTGTTCTTTCCAGATGGTGTCCTGTGATTGGTTTGGACTGGAGTGTTTCTACCGGCTTTTTAGAGAGCGCTAACTTTGATGAGCCTAAAGGTTGACTTGCTGTTTTCTCGCCTGATGAGATAGCTCCCTCTGACTTGGGATGCTTTAAGCTAGCTCCCAACGTCCTTCCATACTTAGATGAAATTCCTTACTTGAAGATGCAGTATCCTGACTTCATGCAAATAGCAGTGACTTGGCGCAGGCTCCTTCCAATATCTTCTTCCTCTTCCAGCATCCTTGCCTTAGCTAAACTTTTAAATTTGAAAATCTAACCAAATTGCCAAGACCTAGCTATTATATGTTTTGTCTCATTAAAATCTATTACAATATCATCCTATCACAAGATTTGAAATGAAGGTATTTTGAATCTGTTCAAATTAAATGTACTTAAAATCCTTTCAAATTACTAAAAAAAAAAATGATAGATTTTAAATCCATATGAATTAGACAACATTAATGAATTTTCTAATATGAATTTCAACTTTTTTTCTTAAATCTTCAGATTAATTCAAACACAACCTAAGTTTTTGCAGTATCTCGAGATTATCCGCAATAGTAGCAATCATGCATAATGCAAATTGAATTATATATATTCCAAGAACATGTAATTCTGTCGTAATGAAATTTAGTTATTGGTAATTTATTGCATAACAATTCAATAGTATTTGCTCTATGATAATATAAAAATCAATCGTCTTAGCTAAACTAAAACCCTTAGCCTACTGGATGATCAGTCTCGATCGGTTCTTTACTGATATAAGTTTCATTTTCCTTTTTAAAATAGAAATTCAGTTGAAGTTAACAACTATACATGAATAATATCATTTTTACACATACAATTAATTGCAATGACATTGAAGAATGAGACGAAAAAAATTGATATTTTAAGAAAGATAAAAATATCAGTCTGTTATATAATTTGCATCAGAAATCATCAGTATATGAGAAAAACATAGTCATTGTTGAAGTTGATTGGAAAACTCAATTAGTTATTAATAGCTAGACATGCTACACCGTGGACAATTTTTAATAATTAATAGGCAAACGACACATCAGTCCTGAGTAAACTCTAATATATCCATGATTGATGGGGTAAAAAAACTATATTATGTGAATGATAAAATGAAAATATACTACTCTCTTATCAAGATATCTCCATTTAAAAGATTTCGATATTAATAACTCAGTTCAAATTTGATAAATGAAAATGAATGAAGAGAGAGTAATAAATGAAAGAAGAAGATAATATGGGCATGTTAGCATAGCAAAATCAGGTGGTGATTAATAGGGCACATCCTCCGTATCCGACGGGGAGTGTAGTCTGTAAGCTGTACCCTTATCTTCTCTCTCTAACCCCCAATCACCCTCACTTTCTCTCTCTAAATTGTCCATATACATGTAATTTGCATTGGATACCTTTTTCAATTTCCAACATTTTTTCAAATCATATCTTTGTAGTTGTATATATACTTACGTGACAATGAATGAGTATAGTAGACCGATAGTCATGGACTTTTTTCAAGAATTTTATTCCGAATCAAAGTGATGTTGTGAAATCATTTTACGATTTAAATGAATTATTCACAATTTATAATTTACAAATAAAAAATTTATTTGTGAAAATGAATTTGTGTGTAATTCTGACACACACACCCATATATATATATATATATATATATATATATATATATATATATATATATATATATATTCCCCTAATTTTCCTTCTCCACCACATCGCTTTCGGTTTTGTTCATCCACAACCTTGAAACTTTTGGAAGTATCATGACAACTTGATGAATGTAACATTCAAAATTAATTGTTATAATAATGACATCAATAATTTAATATAATATTACACTCAACAAAGAAAGAAACGTGATAAGAACAACATATATAGAATGCAACACTTATCTATCCCTTTGTCCCACAAGAATAATATAAAAATCATAACACAAGTCTAATTACAAAAAAGTATATTTATCATGAAGAAAATATATTCCATCTCTACCACTAATATTTATCAAATGATAATCATTCATAGTACAAGATATCACATGTTATATGGTTAAAAAGAATTATGCATAGCTAATTAAATCACAAAAAATACTTATTCTCACAAATATAAAGCTGTACTGAGATTCATGGTTCATAATCCAAACTCCATTTTGTTAACTGATGTATGGATATGATCAACTCATGATCTGATAAAATTAAATCTTTAAATGATCTCACGCAAATTATATTTTTCTGAATTTGGTTAAGGGTGAAGATGTCAACCATGGAAATAGTTGGTTTGAGGTTGCGTATTCTCATTTGATTTAACACAAGTCCAATTAGCATTGGATCCCAATGGTTGATAATTGATAAATTCTATCTAATTAATTGATACCACAAGTCAATCACTATCCAAACCACATCATTATCTATCAAGAATTCTATTATTGTTTTGTTCTTGTGTATTTGTTTGAACATCCAATAAAAACAAAAAAAAAAAAGGTATACAATGTAACATGATCCTGGTATGATATCAAATAATTTTACATAATAGAGAATATCAAATACTTGTTGATTTATGTAGAAAAATTCATATTGTAATAAGAAAAAAAATTTGTGTAATCAGTGTAAGTCAACTTCCCCCCCTAAAGATACAATATATATTTCTTGATTTTAGATTAATTATGTGTGCTTTTTTAGAATTACTAGCTAGGTAAGTTAGAATTTCAACACATAATTTAAAAAATGTTACAAAAGTACAATTGGTGCATGATTTTAGAGTCTTTGCAATCCGGATTGATCCGAATTGATACAACCCTTCATGCACTTCCACGAGCTCTAGAGAGGGCTCAACATACGCCCCCACCCGCTTCTATGGGCTCTAAAGAGGGCTCAACACACTTGGTTTATTTTTTGCATTTTTTGGAAAAAAATATATAACATTCATAACTTTATGTTATAATATTCATACCTTTATATTTTTTTAGACAAATAGTAATATCTTTAATACTTTTTAGTTATATTGTCACGCCCCAATTTTCTTATTAAAATAAATATAAAATATATAATTTTCTAAAATCGGGCGTCCAGTAAAAACACAACAATCGAACAATTTAAATAAAATATAAAATCCAAAATAATTTACAGAAAACTATAGGTTATCAGAAATCAGCAGCGAAATATTAATATACAAGCCACCGGCTTAAACTTTACATTTCTTCGAAATAAAATAGATCTTCAAATCCTTTATGAACATAGCATAACATATTCATATACAGCAAAATAATTATATGCATCTTTCTTCAGCTTTGACTCTCCTCATTCGAATCTAAACATAGAAAAAAAACATGCAAAGGGGGGTGAGCGTATAAAATACACTCAGTGGGATCACGTAGTAAAATAGGGGAATTAAGCTCATAAACCACATAAGATAATCAATATTCAATTATTTCATATGCAAACATAGCATTTTCATAATCATTCATAACAATTGCATGTTCAAAAATTTACGGTTCTTAGCCGCCATAGATGTGGTTCTTAGCCACCATAGATACGGTTCTTAGCCGTCATAGATGTGATTCTTAGCCACCATAGATGTGGTTCTTAGCCACCATAGATACGGTTCTTAGCCGCCATAGATGTGGTTCTTAGCCACCATAGATGTGGTTCTTAGCCACCATAGATACGGTTCTTAGCCGCCATAGATGTGGTTCTTAGCCACCATAGATAATTCAAGTAATTCACATATATTCATGCTTATAACATCACATAAACATTTATTTTGCCATTCATTATCTTTCAGTACGCATTCATCATGTATATAATAAAACATGTCACATTTCTTATAAAATAAGAGTCATCTTCATCATATAATCACATTGCATGCATTCAGCACATAAACCCAACATATTTCATATAACATAATAAAATTCGTAATTTAAAATATTTCGAAAGAATTATAAATACCGATTTAGCACTTTTCCCCACCTTAAAGCAGACGATCAAAATCTGTAGAGCTAAGGATATCTACGGAGCGAACTCCTGCATATCGCCTAAAATCATAAAGATTTGACTTAGAAGCTAATCGAACTATCATTTATTTAGAAACTAATTTCTTAAAAATATAACTCTATTTCATAGTGAAATATGCCTAATTTCTTAAAATAGAAAGTCCAAAATCGAACTTACTATTTCGGTTTTAATTAAATGTGAATCTAAGGTTAATAAACCTCTTAGATTTAGAATTTATAACTAAAACGTAAAATAAATTAATTAATTAACATAATATTTTTAGATCGATATTTTAGTCTCAAAAGCAATCTTGCGAAACATCTGTTTAATTTATAATCCCAAATAAATCTTTGGTAAAAAAAAAATTATAATAATTACTGTATTAACACATTATTCCAAAATCGAGCTTAAACTATATTTTCTTGATCATTTTGATAAAATCTAAGGTTTTATTCCCTAATTAATTAAATAGATTCAATTTAACATATATTAATCTATATAATCTTTCTTTATTATTTAATTAAAACTTGCCCCATTTATTAAATTCTATTTACTTATAAATATTATCTATAATTCCAATACATATTCGATAGATCAAAACGTTATTTTCATGAATTCAATAATTATGCTAAAAGATTCATAATATCTTCAAATTATAAGTAAATATCTATATCATTTTATTAAATTTAAAGTCCGATATTTATATACTTTATTATGATGTTTAAAGCATAATTTAATTATCGTACATTATCTTTATAGATTAATTAAAACTCGATTTTTATATATCATCTACTCTAAATTATAATATAATATCCATTGATTTAATATATTCTAATTCCAAACATGCCATCATCATATTTCAATAATTTATTAGGCAAAAATGCATATCATCATCAACTATTTAAAGAAAGCTATGTAATTTAATTAATTCAATGTTCATTGATAATTATACATGAATTAGGCCTTAAACATGCTTTAATTTATCTAAAGTTTCATTATCAAATTTCAGCAATTTATAAAGCTTAATTGCTCAATTCCAGCAACATATTTTATTGAAAATCACCCTTAGTATACCTCTAATTTACAAAACATGTCATCCCCTTCTTTTCCCCAAATTCCCAGCCGTCCCGTCTCTCCTGCTACTGTCGGAGCTCGCCGCCGCCACCCTGACCTTGCCGGTGACTCCCAATCGCCGACCACACGCACAAGACCGACCCCCGACAAGCCACAACCCCCCCGACAGACACACAACCGACTCAACAGACGTAATCGGACCGCAACAACAAGCAATGACCACTAACATCGGCGCCGCTGCTCACGGCGACGCCTCCCACTTCCTGCCGGCGCGACCCCGGCGCCGGCCAACACCTCGACCGACTCGACCCAGACCAGCCAACAACCACATACTCCAAACACAGCCCAACAGACACAAGCACATACAAGAACAGAGGATTCGCCGCCACTGCAAGCGGCGGCTCACACCCACAGCTGACTCGCCGGTGCTTCCAGCGCCGGCTACAACTCGACCAACATCGGCGGCGACCAGTGGCGGAGCAGGGCAGCAACAGTGAAGGAAGGAGAATGGGGGAAAAATGTTTAAAGTTCAATGCTTTCCAAATTTCAAAACCAGCCCTACAATAAGCTCAACAAATGGGACAATCCGGTCCGATTACCTCGTCGGAATAAGTCGCCGACTGCTGGTAGAAGTTGGGTTCAGTGGCTGTTGTCTTAGAGAGGAGAAAGAAGGGTTTGAATCTTGGTTGAAGAAGAAGTATGAAAAAAAAAATGTTGGGATTTCATTATTTAGATTTTGATGAGACAAACCAATCATGTAATAGGAAGTTTTGAGTACCCCATTTTCACATTGTTTAAGTGAATAAATAGACTAGAATTGAGTCTTGAGTCAAGCATTGAAATGAAGGTTAAAAGAGGATAAAGCTGCATCTAAGCTTTATAGGAAGATATCGCTGCATGAAGGAAGAATACAGCAAAGTAAGGAAGAACGACGTGCAGCATCGCTGCAAGAAAAGGATACAGGAGTACTGCTAGAACGAAGTTACAGCAGCACTGCCAGATAATACTGCAATCAGGTCTAAAATACAGCAGCGCTGAAAGAATGCATCAGCTGCACAAAGACCAAGGATACAGCGCAGACTTACAGGACAGTTAAGTAATACAGCGCCAACTACAAGACGAAGTATCCTGTAAATCCCAAGAAGGATAAATGCAGTACGAGGAACGGAGATCCAAGCAGGGACAAAAGAGCCGTTTAAGAAAAAGTCAAAGTAGCAGACACGGAGCCAATAAGAAGATGCCACATGGACTGACGCGCCGCAGAAAGCTGCGAGCCGCAACTGCCGCATTAAATGCTCCGAAAGGAAAAGTCAGTCGCATTAAATGCGAACCATACTTTGGCCAGGCTATTTCAAATTCAAAAGAGGGATGTCTCCTTCAACGGACATCTTCTCCTACAAGTATAAATAGAGGTCGAGGAGCACTGAAGCTGGTTACTGTTACTGAGATCTAAAATTTCATACCAAAAATTCAAGCTTACAAATCGCAAGCATTCAAGCTAACAATCAGTTTCAGTCACTCAACCTATCGAAGTGAAGCAAAGTTCAAGTTGAAAGTTTCCCTACGGAATCAGAAGCTCACTTCGAAGCACAAGTTGAAGAAAACCTTTTTATCCTTTTAACCTTGTTGCTGTGTGCTTAGGTTGTTTTAGTGGTGTCAAGTAGTTGATAGGAGAGATCCTTGCTGTTTGTTTTAGTTGTCTAGAGTTAGGCAGCTTCCCTATGTGGGAGTATAGAACCCTGTGTGGGTTAGCCTTTGAAGTTTGCAGTTGCTGTGTGTACGCTGGACTTCAGTAGGTGGTTTGCTTTGTAAAGTTGATAAATTGTTAGGGGTGTCCTGTAAATCAATCTTGCTTAACAAAGTTCCTGCTCGAGGAGCAGTAGAGTGGACGTAGAAGGATTACACCACCTTCGAACCACTATAAGCCATAAGTGTTTTTATCGCTTTATTTATCTGCGCTTATTTTCTGCATATATATATCTATCTCTCATCATAAAACGTTTGAAAGAAGCATTCTTGTGTAAAACAGCCTTGTGTTTAAAAGTATATTTCCGCTGCGTACAAAACTCCAGGTTACAGCGTGCAGCACTGCATTCTAGCGCTGCAAGCAGTAACCATCTATCGCTGCAAGCTCAAGTAACTTGCAGTGCAGAACGGTTGTTTTAAAGATTCTGAAAAATCGACCAAGGTTCATTCACCCCCCCTCTGAACCTCGGACACCACTTGGGACCAACAAAAAATGAAACCTTATCCTACACATTTCCACCTTTTTGAAAATAAGCCCTCTTCTAGAAGCATTGACTTTGCTTAATCATACTTAATCTATTATTTCATTAAGGTAACATAATCTTTATCATATAATTATATTACATAGCTTGTCTTATAGATTATAGATATTAATTTTATATAATCTAATACTATATAACATATATCATATAATTAAAAAAAAAATTTCCTAGGTGTTACATATATTAGTTGTACTTTTATATGTTACATAAATGTATGACTATATTGATATAAATGTATAAATAATATCAAATAAATGTATGAATAATATCACATAAAGTTAAATGTATGACTACATTGATATAAATCTATAAGTAATATCAAATAAAGGTACGAGTACATCATATATATCTACAAATTGTGTTGAAATTCTTTTTTTATTTTGAAGTTAAATTATTAGATAAAGGTAAAAATATTTGTACATAAATATCATACTAATGTTTATAAATATCACATTAATATAATATAAATATAACACATGAATTAAAAAGAAAAATGTATAGATCAGATCGACCCGTATCAATCCGATTGCACTCTTGCATCAATTGCACAGAAGAATAACTCTTTTAACTTGATCCATCATTTGAAGAATTAATTCACTAACTCATCATGATATCAATGAATCTAATCTATCGGATTATTCTCACTTTTCTTTTAGTTTACTCTCATTTTTTCTCTATCCAACTCATTATTAAAAAAAGAATATTAAAAAAGATAATCAATTAAATATTTGAAATTCATATTTCATTTAAATTTGTATTATTACTTTCTTGAAATGCCAAAAATCTATATTAAAAATGGTTAATTATAATAAAAACCACAAACTTTAATCAAATAATCATTTTTTCCACTATTTGTAAAAAAAACAGTCTTATATATATATATATATATAGTTTTGACTAAACTAACATCGGATGTGAACATACATGAATATTAATACAAACAAAACAAAACCTTTACAAGTATATTAAAAAAAATACAATGATTTTTATGCATCAAGTGTCTGGATCATGATTCATACAATTCGAGTCATATGACTTGAAAGGTGTTGAAAACGTACCCCATGTGCACTCATGCGCTTTAGGGTAGCTCTTGCGCCAACTTTTAATTATTTTCGCCAAATTAAAGTTGTATTATATATACTAAAAGAAGTTTAAGTAATATCACTTAAAAGTTATATTACTAAAACATAAATGTTATATTTGTATAACATTTATAACATAAATGTTATGTAACTTTTATGTTATTTATACTGAGAAAGGTCTAGTTAATTTTACTTAAAGGTTATGATATATGTATATACAAGTTATACTAATATAACATAAAGATTATACTCTTATAACATAAAATTTACATAACTTTTGATTATGTTATTTGTACCCAAAAAGTCTAAGTAATTTTACTTAAAAATTATGATGTCTGTACATATATGTTATACTTCTATAACATAAAGGTTTCAACTATATGACATGAATTTTTATATTGAAAAATCTAAATTATTCACTTAAAGGTTATGATATATGTACATAAATGTTATACTAATATAACATAAAAGTTATATTCGTATAACATAAAACTTATTGTTGGGATTTCATTGTTTAGATTTTGATGAGACAAACCAACCATGTAATAAGAAGTTTTGAGTACCCCCATTTTTCACATTGTTTAAGTGAATAAATAGACTAGAATTGAGTCTTGAGTCAAGGATTGAAATAGAGGTTAAAAGAGGATAAAGCTGCATCTAAGCTTTAAAGAAAGATATCGCTGCAAGAAGGCAGGATACAGTATCGCTGCATGAAGGCAGGATACAGCAAAACAAGGAAGAATGGCGTGCAGCATCACTGCATAAAAAGGATACAGGAGTACTGCTAGAACGAAGTTACAGCAGCACTGCCAGACGATACTGCAAGCAGGTCTAAAATACAGCAGCACTGAAAGTATACATCAGCTGCACAGAGACCAAGGATACAGCGCAGACTTACAGAACCGTTAAGTAAATACAGCGCCAACTACAAGACAAAGTATCCTGCTAATCCCAGGAAGGATAAATGCAGTACGAGGAACGGAGATCCAAGCAGGGACAAAAGAGCCGTTCAAGAAAAAGTCAAAGTAGCAGACACGGAGCCAATAAGAAGATGCCACATGGACTGACGCGCCGCAGAAAGCTGCGAGCCGCAACTGCCGCATTAAATGCTCCGAAAAGAAGGGTCAGTCGCATTAAATGCGAACCATACTTTGGCCAGGCTATTTCAAATTCAAAAGAGGGATGTCTCCTTCAACGGACATCTTCTCCTACAAGTATAAATAGAGGTCGAGGAGTACTGAAGCTGACTACTGTTACTGAGATCTAATTTCCATACGCGAAAGTTTCGAGCTTACAAATTTAAAGTATTCAAGCCAACAGTTTCAGTCACTCAACCTATCGAAGTGAAGCAGAGTTCAAGCTGAAAGATTCCTTACGGATTCAGAAGCTCACTTCGAAGCACAAGTTGAAGAAAACCTTTTATCCTTTTAACCTTGTTGCTGTGTGCTTAGGTTGTTTTAGTGGTGTCAAGCAGTTGATAGGAGAGATCCTTGCTGTTTGTTTTAGTTGTCTAGTGTTAGGCAGTTTCCCTGTGTGGGAGTATAGAACCCTGTGTGGGTTAGCCTTTGAAGTTTGCAGTTGCTGTGTGTACGCTGGACTTCAATATGTGGTTTGCTATGTAAAATTGATAGATTGTTAGGAGAGTCCTGTAATTCAATCTTGCTTAACAAAGTTCCTGCTCGAGGAGCAGTAGAGTGGACGTAGAAGGATTACACCACCTTCGAACCACTATAAGCCATAAGTATTTTTATCGCTTTATTTATCTGTGATTATTTTCTGCATTTATCTATCTCTTCTCATCATAAAACGTTTGAAAGAAGCATTTTTATGTAAAACAGCCTTGTGTTTAAAAGTATATTTCCGCTGCGTATAAAACTCCAGGTTACAGCGTGCAGCACTGCATTCTAACGCTGCAAGCAGTAACCATCTATCACTGCAAGCTCAAGTAATTTGCAGTGCAGAACGGTTGTTTTAAAGATTCTGAAAAATCGACCAAAGTTCATTCACCCCCCCTCTGAACCTCGGACACCACTTGGGACCAACAAGTGGTATGAGAGCGAGTTGGGTTAAAAGCCAACTTATCTGGTCACCTACCCAGATCCACCTTGTCTCGCTGTTTTCTTTGCATAAAAATCATCTTTAAAAGCATATCATGGATTCCTCCAATCACAAGCTACCTATGTTTTCCATAGAGGAATATGATGACTGGAAGATTAGAATGCAGGCACACCTTTCGGCCATGAATGATGAGATGTGTACCGTCATAACTGAAGGACCGATAGTTCCCATGAAGGTAAATCCAATGTATGGAAGAGACCATGTAGAAGGAGATCAACCACCACCAAACCTCCTGATCAAACCACGACAAGAGTGGGGAAACGAAGACAGGAAAAGAGCCAACCTGGATAACGTGGCAAAGAACGCTCTATTTATTACCTTGGATAAGGGCACCTTTAGCAAAGTCAAGACTTGCTCAACATCCAAAGAAATATGGGAAAAGCTGGAGCAAATTTGTGAAGGAACTGAGCTCACAAAGGACAACAAAATCTCCAACGCTACACAATTATTCGAGCTCTTCGAGATGAAGAATGAAGAGACTCTAGAGCAACTAGATCTGAGATTCACATCCATAGTGAATGAACTAGAAGCTCTGGGCAAACACTACACACAGAAAGAAAAGAACATGAAGGTGTTAAGAGCCCTACCAGCGGAGTGGGATAGCAAGACCACTGCCATGAGAGTGTTTATGGACCTGAAGTCCATGAGCACATTTGACTTATTCTCCGACTTGAAAGCATTCGAGTATGACATCAATAGAAGGAGAAAAGAGTCAGATGAGTCAGTCTCCAAAGTTACAGCACTAACCGCCAGAGGAACAAAAGATACAGCAACCGCCAGTTGCAGTAAGCAGAGTGAGGATACAGCAGAAGTTGCTGAAGAGGATATGACACTCCTCCTAAAGAAATTCAGGAGATTCATCAAGAGCAACAATAATAGCAACAACACCAACCTCAACAAAAAGAATGATTTCAGAAGAAGTCACTCAACCCCTCAGGTATCTTCTTCTCCTCAGTCAAATACAGGGAATGTTGACTTGTGCTATAATTGCAGGAAGCCTGGACACTACGCAAGGAATTGTCCTTATCCAACAGTGCACAAGTATCCTGAAGGAGAAAGAGAACAGATGAGAGATAAAAGACGAGAGGAAAGGCACAAGCTTCGAGCTCTCATAGGAGAGATGGAGAAAGCCAAGGATGCAGTAGTTCCGAAGGAAGTACTGAAAGCTGCAGAATCCTCTGACAGCGATGTTGAAACCTCATCCTCTGATGAAGAAGCACTCATATGCCTGATGGCTAAAGACGGCGAGGACAGCGAAGAAGATGAGGTAATTTACCAACCGTTGTCCATACAAGTTGATGAGGAGCTGAACATGATCCACTCCTTGAAAAGGATCATGAGTGATTTCGAGCAGATCAACTCAATTCATGAGGAGCTTAAGGTTGAGAATGAGAACCTTAGAATCGATAATGAGATTCTCAAGAGCAAAAACATCGACATTGCTAGAATGCTCGCTGCACGAGAGTCTGATAACTCAAAGTGTAGTAAGCAGCAACAAGAGATCTCTAGATTGAATCTGTTGATCCCTGAGCTAAGATCTGAGAAGGAGATCTTGCAATCCAAGATGAGAACGTTCACCAAATCCTCAAAGGACGCAAGAGATTGCATAAACAGTGTCAGAGATCCCTTTGTGATTTCAGGCATAGGTTACAGCAATCAAGGCTCTCAGAATACAGCAAGCACATCCGAAGCTGTGAATTTTGTTCAAGCTAAAACTCCAATGGAGAAAGAGTTATTTTGTGACTCTGAAAAGATACCGAACAAAACAGCATTGACGGATAAAGGGAAGAAACCCCAATGCTCAACTGCAGGGAATAAGTCTGCATCTAAGACTTGGCTGCAGCAGAAGTCATCTGCTGCATGCAGCAAAATGATGCAGCAACCAACAAAGTTGCAATATAGAAGAAACTTTCCCACCAATACTAAGACCTATATGTCTAAACCTCAAGGAGGGTATACTCCAGGGAAGTATGGTGGAAGACCACACTACAAGGGTGCTGGTAACACACATGTTTGCCGAGCACACACTTTTAACAAGCAGTTTTCCAAGATAACTGCATACAGCTCGAGAACCAACAAATCTTATAGTAGATCAGTTACTGTTAAGAAAGTTTGGGTTCCCAAAGTAACTAACCCCAAAGGACCCGTATGGAAATGGGTACCTAAATCTGTTTGAGTTTGTTACAGGTTACACTGCCAGGATGCAGCAATGATGTATGGTATATCGACAGCGGCTGCTCAAGGTACATGACAGGCAATAAAGAGACGCTGAAAGACTTCCAAGAATGCAAAGGACCAAAGGTCATATTTGGAGATGATTCCAAAGGAAGCACAAAAGGAAGCGGATGCCTAGTCAAGGGGAACATAAAGATCAATGATGTATCCTACGTAAAGGGGCTTAGATACAATCTTCTAAGCATCAGTCAGTTCTATAACAAAGGATATACAGTGGAATTCAACCTCAACAAGTGCTTAATCAAGGACAGCACCACAAATGAAGTAAAGCTTACAGGAACAAGAAGAGGAAATATCTACCTACTCCACTCAATCAACATGCTTCATAGTGAAAAGTCCACCGGAGCTGAGCTGGCAATGGCACAAACGATTAAGTCACCTGAACTTCAAGACTATCAACAAGCTAGCAAGAAAAGGCCTCGTGAGAGGATTACCAGATGTAGCTTACAAGAAAGAGAATGTCTGTGGAGCGTGTCAAAAAGGGAAGCAACTTAAGAGCTCTTTCAAGGATAAGATTCAGAAATCGTCTCACAGAATTCTAGACCTTCTACACATGGACCTCTTTGGACCAGTAGAACCAGTAAGCTTGAGCGGGAAGAAGTACTCTCTAGTAGTAGTGGATGACTACTCCAGATACACATGGACGATCTTTCTAGCAAAGAAGTCGGAAACTCAAGAAAAGCTACCTGGCCTCATGAAGAAAATTCAGAATGAAAAGAGCTTGAGCATAGTGAAGATAAGATTAGACAGAGGAACCGAGTTCACGAATAAATTTATAGAGAAGTTCTGTTCTGACAATGGTATTCGTCATGAATACTCTGCTGCAAGAACACCTCAACAAAACGGGGTTACTGAAAAAAGAAATAGAACCCTCAAAGAAGCAGCAAGGACGATGATAGCAGAAGCAGAAATACCCAAGAGATTTTGGGCTGAGGCAACCAACACTGCATGCTATACGCAGAACAGATGTTTAATCATCAAGGATCTTGACAAAACACCGTATGAAATATGGAATGGTCATACACCAAACATTTCCTATCTACATATCTTTGGGTGCAGGTGTTATGTTCTCAACAATGGAAAGGAACATCTGAAGACTTTTGATGCTAAATCAGACGAAGGAGTATTTCTAGGATACTCTGCTGTAAGTTAAGCCTTCAGAGTGTTTAATAAAAGAACCCTGGTGGTAGAAGAATCTGTACATGTGGTGTTTGATGAACCACATTGTGACACAAAGAAGCTGGAAAAACCACCTGAAGAAACATCTCCCAGAAAAGAGAATGTTGTACCATACATAGAAGGAGTTCTGCCTACAGAAGAAGATAAAGATGAAGAAGCTGCAACCTTGGATACAGCAGACTTTCTTACAGCAGCAGAACCTCCTGCAATACAGTAACATGATGAGCAAAATACACCAACGCACGTTTTTGAGCCAGATAGGACATGACTCAGAAATCATCCAAGAAATCTCATTATAGGAGATCCAGCCATCGGTGTAAGGACAAGAAGATCCATCCCACATGAAGCAATGTTTGCATGCTTCATATCACAATTAGAGCCTAAAAATGTTGAAGAGGCACTGCAAGATAGCAACTGGGTACAGGCCATGCAGGAAGAATTGAATGGATTTGAGAGAAATCAAGTATGACAAACAGTCGCTAGACCGACCCATCAAGGTGTAATTGGAACAAAGTGGGTGTTCAAGAACAAGCTAGATGAATCAGGAGTCGTTGTAAGAAACAAAGCAAGATTAGTTGCTAAAGGATACTGTCAGGAAGAAGGAATTGATTTTGATGAGACTTTTGCACCAGTGGCAAGGCTAGAAGCAATAAGAATTTTCTTAGCCTATGCAGCACATATGAATTTCAACGTCTATCAAATGGATGTTAAAAGCGCATTCCTGAATGGTCTCCTTACAGAGGAAGTATATGTTGAGCAACCTCCTGGTTTCGAGGATCAAGCAGAAGAGAAGGTGTACCGTTTACAAAAGGCCTTATATGGACTGAAGCAAGCACCAAGAGCTTGGTATGACACCTTATCTCTCTATCTTCTGAAAAATGGTTTTCAGAAAGGAACGATCGACAAAACGCTGTTTAGGATACAGGATGGAGAGAGTGTACTTCTTGTACAAATTTATGTGGATGATATTATCTTTGGATCCACAAACAAAGAGCTATGTGAGAAATTCTCCAACCTGATGCAGTCAAAGTTTGAGATGAGTATGATGGGAGAATTAAGTTTCTTTCTCGGACTGCAAGTAAAACAGCTTCCTACAGGAACCTTCATCAATCAAGTCAAGTATACGAAGGAGCTTATCAAGAAATTTGGCATGGAGAATGGAGCCGCAAGGTCCGTTCCCATGTCCACATCTATAAGTCTTGACAAAGATGAAGATGGTAAAGATGTAGACATCACGAAGTACAGACGCCTCATTGGATCATTGCTGTATCTCACAGCAAGCAGGCCTGATATTATGTTTGCAGTAGGAGTCTGTGCTAGATTCCAAGCAGCACTGAAGGAATCACATCTTTTAGCTGTAAAAAGAGTGATCAAGTATCTGAAAGGAACTCAGGAAGTAGGCCTATGGTATCCTAAGGAAGGAGGATTCAAGCTCAAAGGCAACTCCGATTCAGATTATGCAGGCTGCAAGATTGATAGGAAGAGTACAAGTGGGACTTGTCAATTTCTAGGAAATAGACTTGTCTCGTGGTTCTGCAGAAAGCAGACCTCAATTGCAACCTCTACAGCAGAAGCAGAGTATGTTGCAGCAGGAAGTTGCTGTGCGCAGATTCTCTTGATACAACAGCAACTTAGAGATTATGGGATAGAAGAAAAAGAGACGCCAATTCTCTGTGACAATACGAGCGCTATTGCAATTACTCATAATCCTGTCTTTCACTCAAAAACAAAGCACATTGACATTCGTCATCACTTTATAAGAGATCATGTTGAGAAGAAAGATGTCGTGCTTGAGAAGGTTCACACGGATCTACAGTTGGCAGATATCCTTACAAAACCTTTGAGTGAATCTAGGTTTTCTATGCTTCGTAACGAGCTAGGAATCCTTAAGCTGTGAAGAAAAAGAAAATGCATGATCGCAGGGGGAACCTCTGCATGCTTGCAGAAAGCAGTAAAAATGGTACTGTAAGCTACTCGTCAATACAGCACTGGGTTCAGACAGCGCTGCAACCTACATTCTTACAGTACAGCATCTATCGAAGAAATCTAGCAGCATTAGGTTACAGCATTAATTTCAAAAGGAGTATTGATTGCTCTGCAACCTCGTACTAGAGATGCTGCAACCTTAAAAGACATTTATTTAGGCGGCAAAGGGCATGTCTTTCAGCATTAAATGCATGACTGCGGGTGTCAGGAAGTGGAAAGGGTGCTGACAGAGCCCACGCGCCAAGTAATTATTAGCGACGATTTGACATCTCCGCTTTTTCCTGAGCCACTAGATCATTTCCCTGATTTATCTCAACCGTCTATCTCGCACGTCTCTAGGGAACCGCCATATAGACCAAATCGTGCCATTTGAAATTCACTTTTCATCTTCAGAGAGAGAAACGTTGTGATCGCAAGAAAAATTTTCTAAGTGCAAAAACCCTTGTCTCTCTCTCTCTCTATCTCACAAAGATTTCAATGGCTGCCAGAAAGACCATCGTTCTTGATGGAAGAATGATCAACAAGGAGAACATCTTGGAGTCAGGGTTGTATGATAATACCCTGATCAAGAGAATCTTTGACGCTCTACAACAGACCCAAGTCCTAGAGCTGTTGACCATGGTATATGCTGGCTTCTCCACGGAGTCAGTACAGAGGTTTTACGCCTACGCTAGGCAGGCGGAGGAAAGGAACTGCATCCTGTTCCGGATGGATGCAGATGGAGAGGAACAGTCGCTGACCGTTAGTGATATCTCCACCACCTTCAGCATTTCGGCTGTAGGGTTGACCCCCAACCAGTTGACGACATATGAGGAGACATCGGCTCAAGAGATGTGGAATCTCTTTCGAGCAAAGGATGCAGGGGCTGAAATCAAGAGAAGCGCCCCCAAGAAGCTCTTCAAACCGGAGTTTGAACTTCTCCACGACATCTGTGCGTACTCCATCGAAGGGAGGACAGAGAGTTACGACAAGTGCACAGATATCCGGTTCTGGATCATGTCTGCCATCATGGCCGGAGAAAAGGTGAACTGGGCGAGGTTCATCATGAAGAGGCTGTGGGAGGAAGCAGAGAAGATAACGGAGCGTCGGAGTTACGGTATCACTATCTGTTCTCTGCTTTGCAAGCTTGGCCTTCAACTTGCAGCACCCGCCCCTATTCATCCTGGAAAGTATCTCGGGGAGAAGAAGAAGGGCAAGACCCAGCCGAAGGCTGCAGGAGCAGGAGTTGCGAGGAAGAAAACCAAAGACAAAAAGAATGCAACTCTTGCTCTGCAAGATGAAACTGCTATCAGCGGGGAAGATGCTGAAGAAGAGGAACCTTCGAGTCATCTTCCTGTTATCAAGAGGAGTTCAGGGAAGGCTGTACCTGAACTTGAATCCTCTTCCCCAGATGATGACGCACCTTTGGTGAGAAGGGCTCAACGCAGCAAGAGAGCTGCTGGTGCTGTTGGGGATGTGTCACATCTGCCTGATATGGTTGTAGTTGACCTTGGGGATGTGTCACATCAACTTCGGGAGCCACATCAGCACCGGGTCGAGCCAACTGAAGAAGAAGCTCGTCTACAAACAGAAGCTTCAGTGCTCGATCTCACCTTTCCGGCTGCTAGAAATATGCCGGCAGAGTTCTCTCTTTGGAGAGATATGCGGCTGTCTAAAGGAGAAATCCTGTTGAAGTGGAAGGATTTCCTGACAGTCGAGCAAGCTGTCCTGGAGTGGGCCAAATCAGAAGATATTCTGGCACTCCTGCAACCTGACTTTGCAGCAAGAGTTCAAGAGCTCGATGGCTGCAGCGCTGCACATGGAGCACAGGACAAGGGAAAGGGCAAAGCTTTTGCAGAATCCGACTCTGCAGAGCTGCCGATGAAAGCAGCAGTGGAAGATGTGCAGGTCTTCCTAGCCCCGGCTGCAGAGGCGGTAAGAAGGGGCGATGATGTCGCATTTGCTCAGGAGCAAATCGACACCTTGGGAGTGGAACAGGCTGAAGAAGCCATGCTGCATCTAGCGCTGCAACAGAGCCTGAAGGAAACCAGGATGCAGCACACTCCAAGAAGGATGCGGGGAGAAGGCAGTTCAAGTTCAAATCAGATGAACTCCCCTGCATACGAGCAAGTAGTTGAGGGCCTCTCCAACATTGTCACGCTGGATCGCTTGGAGGAGGAGGAAGCCCAACTACTGGATTATGGTGACTCCCCAGTGCGCGAAGATGAAGATGCTGCTTTAGCAGACTTTGAGGGGGAACCATCCACTATAATCAGGAATGTCATCTCAGACATCTCTGAGATTGCCGATGAAGCATCTACGGAGGGAGTTGCAGAGGCGGTACTCCCTGCACTGGACGCGACAGCAGTGCAGCCAGCAACCACCCTTCAACAGGACGAAGGAGCTGCAGAGAAGAGCAGGGTGGAAGCTGAGATCCTAGCAGCAATAGAGGATACAGTGCTGAATACTGTGATCGCTGCAGGAAGCCATGCAGAGCTGCAAGAACCGACTCTTACAGCAGAGACTGTCGAAGCTGTTTCTAGACCGGCCGAGGAGATGGGATCCGTTGAGAAGACCTCAGTGGAGGATGTTGTTCTGACAACACTCCCTGAGTGTGAGAAGACCTCAGGTGGGGAGGCTGTTCAGACAGTACCCACTGAGGATGCTGGAGTTGAGGCCGAAGTATCCCCAGTGCAGCTAGAGACACCTCGTGAGGAGGTTGATGCTGCAGCCGCTGCTAGCTCTCAAGTACCTTCAAAGGTCACTGCAGCGAAGGATACTGTGGACGCCAATATGTCGGATGCCGAATTCGCAAGATGGATGAAGAAACGGAACATTGCTGTTCATGGGTCAAAATCTGGAGGAGCCGTTCCTGTCCCAGTCTTATCCAGCGAAGAGGAGGCAGAAGAAGAAGAAGGAGATGAGCACCCATCCTCAAGCTCTACAAGCTCTCATACCAGCAAGGATGAGGATGAGGTTGCTGCTGAAGTACCGAGGTAGGATGCAGCACCAGTATGCCAAGAGGTGATCCCATTTACTGCATCCACTGCTGCCTCAACAAGAAAGAATTCAGGGCTGACTCCTGATGAATCAATCAACAGAGTCGAGACCGCTGTTAGACATCTGCTGCATGCTCTCCAAGAGCATGAGTCTACCATGCGCAACAGTCTCAGGGTCAGTGCCCAATTTCACGCAGAAACCATGATGGGTTTCAAGAAGGACCTCGAAGTGCTGCCTGACATGATCAAATCAACTCTCAATGATCATTCGAACAGGCTGTACTACGATCGGATTAGGATGGAGAAGGAGTTGAAGGTTGAAGCTGCTCTGACACGCCAAGAGATCAGACAGTGTAAGCAGCATGCTGAAAATGCCTCAACCAGACTCAACCATCACTCCCAAGTCCTCGAATCACTTCTGGATCGCGTCTATGATCAATCCCAGAGAACCAGAAGTGTGGACGACAGGTTAGGGAATCTGGAGCTGATTGTAGGAGAGTTGAGGGACATCATGGTCCGAGCTTTCCCTCAGTATGTCGATGCTCCAGAGCCAGCCCCTGAACCGACCCGACGCCCGCGATCTAGGGCGGTCCCAGCAGCCCCTGCTCAGCCCCCGGCTTTTAATGATGCCAAAAAGGGGGAAAGGTTTGAAGAGAAATACAGGAGCAGAGGGGCGGCTGAACCTGAAGAAGAGGAAGAAGATGATGACCAGCAACCTCTCAGCAGGAGGAGAAGGAGATCTGGATCATCTGCTACTGCTGATATCCCTTCTCCGAAGAGATGGAGAAGAGATGATGATGGAGCTGGTGGAGCCGGTGCAGCTGCTGGAAGAAGATCTGCTGCAGGTTCTGCACACAGCAGAGCTGCAAGCAAGGATGCAGCACCGCCCAGCTATCATCATAAGAGAAGGGATGATAGCCAGCAGCAAGGCTCAAGGAAGAGGATGAGCGGGGACGAGTCTGAGAATCAAAGGCGCCAGTATGAAGAAGCTGCAGATCCTAACGCTTGGATTCAAAGACTCGGTGTAATTGGTGAAAGAAAAATATTCCCAAACAACTACTACCAATTCCCTCCTCAAGAGATCCTTCGCCTTGACACAGAGAACATCTCTGCTGAAGTGTCCGTGTTGATGGATCAAAGGCCTGAAGGAGAAAACATGGCTTGGAGATTCGACATCTTCAAAGAAGTCAGACTGTCTTTTGATCGGAATCCAACATTTGAGGCGATCACCATTTTCAAAAGATCAGAGTACCTCAGACACTTCAGAGATCTATGCAGGCAAGGCAAATTCAGCAAGTATTATACCTGCAAGACTGCGTTGAGAAGGTATGAACAGCTCGTTCGCGAAGGAGGCCTTGACATTCAACAGCTGTACATCGATAGAGTCAAGGAAGGGCTGATTGTACCATTCTGCGAGGACTTCTGGCTGAGATGGATTCAGATTCCTGTGATCAGACACAAGCTGGAAGAGTCCTACCAAGAGTCCATCAGGGACTGGTGGAAAGGATCAAGAGGAAGAGAAGGCCTTGAGAGGTTTGAAAGAAAAGCAGACGAATCTGCAAACAAAAGGTCTTCGTTTTACTAAGCTGTATTCATATACCCTCTTATGATCCTTGTTGTATTTTTGATGTTGTAAAAATTTCTATCTCTTAAATGAAGAAATTTTTCTTTCTGCTCTGACCAAGTTCAATTCTTATGAACTCATGCATGCTGTTTGTGTTTTCCTGTTGAGTTTGTTGAAAGGAATAGCATGATGCATCTCTGATGAATCCAGGATTAGATTTATTTATTCAAAGCTGTGCAAGCATGTAATCTAGATAAACCATATGAGTTAAAGTAAAATGAAACTTCTTCATGAACGAAATATTGTAAAGGTTTTGTCATCATCAAAAAGGGGAAAATTGTTGGGATTTCATTATTTAGATTTTGATGAGACAAACCAACCATGTAATAGGAAGTTTTGAGTACCCCCATTTTTCACATTGTTTAAGTGAATAAATAGACTAGAATTGAGTCTTGAGTCAAGGATTGAAATAGAGGTTAAAAGAGGATAAAGTTGCATCTAAGCTTTAAAGGAAGATATCACTGCAAGAAAGCAGTATACAGTATCGCTGCATGAAGGCAGGATACAGCAAAACAAGGAAGAATGGCGTGCAGCATCGCTGCATAAAAAGGATACAGGAGTACTGCTAGAACGAAGTTACAGCAGCACTGCCAGACGATACTGCAAGCAGGTCTAAAATACAGCAGCACTGAAAGTATACATCAGCTGCACAGAGACCAAGGATACAGCGCAGACTTACAGAACCGTTAAGTAAATACAGCGCCAACTACAAGACGAAGTATCCTGCTAATCCCAGGAAGGATAAATGCAGTACGAGGAACGGAGATCCAAGCAGGGACAAAAGAGCCGTTCAAGAAAAAGTCAAAGTAGCAGACACGGAGCCAATAAGAAGATGCCACATGGACTGACGCGCCGCAGAAAGCTGCGAGCCGCAACTGCCGCATTAAATGCTCCGAAAAGAAGGGTCAGTCGCATTAAATGCGAACCATACTTTGGCCAGGCTATTTCAAATTCAAAAGAGGGATGTCTCCTTCAACGGACATCTTCTCCTACAAGTATAAATAGAGGTCGAGGAGTACTGAAGCTGACTACTGTTACTGAGATCTAATTTCCATACGCGAAAGTTTCGAGCTTACAAATTTAAAGTATTCAAGCCAACAGTTTCAGTCACTCAACCTATCGAAGTGAAGCAGAGTTCAAGCTGAAAGATTCCTTACGGATTCAGAAGCTCACTTCGAAGCACAAGTTGAAGAAAACCTTTTATCCTTTTAACCTTGTTGCTGTGTGCTTAGGTTGTTTTAGTGGTGTCAAGCAGTTGATAGGAGAGATCCTTGCTGTTTGTTTTAGTTGTCTAGTGTTAGGCAGCTTCCCTGTGTGGGAGTATAGAACCCTGTGTGGGTTAGCCTTTGAAGTTTGCAGTTGCTGTGTGTACGCTGGACTTCAGTAGGTGGTTTGCTTTGTAAAGTTGATAGATTGTTAGGAGAGTCCTGTAATTCAATCTTGCTTAACAAAGTTCCTGCTCGAGGAGCAGTAGAGTGGACGTAGAAGGATTACACCACCTTCGAACCACTATAAGCCATAAGTGTTTTTATCGCTTTATTTATCTGTGATTATTTTCTGCATTTATCTATCTCTTCTCAACATAAAACGTTTGAAAGAAGCATTTTTATGTAAAACAACCTTGTGTTTAAAAGTATATTTCCGCTGCGTACAAAACTCCAGGTTACAGCGTGCAGCACTGCATTCTAGCGCTGCAAGCAGTAACCATCTATCACTGCAAGCTCAAGTAACTTGCAGTGCAGAACGGTTGTTTTAAAGATTCTGAAAAATCGACCAAGGTTCATTCACCCCCCCTCTGAACCTCGGACACCACTTGGGACCAACACTTATGACACAAAAAAAAGTGGACGCAGATCAACACAAAATTGTACCCCAACCGACTCGTACGCGTCCAGTTATATGGATTATGATCCATGCAGTTGGTTCATATAAACACTACTCTAAAAAAATCACTACATTTACAATTTATCATCAATTCTCACATTTAGTTTATATAGTTTATTTAATTTATATTCAAATCTATAATTGATAACAATAAAAGTAATTAATAAAAAAATTAGAATTTAGATTGGATTTTTTTATTTCTTATTTCTAGAGCCACATTTGGAAATGTTTAATTTATATATTGAATTTGATATGTTAAATAACATTTGGGAATAAGGAAAAACATCAATGTCGAGATAGAGGAAAAAAAAGGCAAAAATATCCTTGTGAAACTGATCATTATTATTAGTATTGAAAATATTTATCTAAATCTAAATATATATTGAAATATAAATAAATTTATAAATAAAAATAATAAGTAAAGAGAAAATGAAAATAAAATTTTATCTTCAATTTATAACTCAATCTAATTTTCAAGTTTTAAATTGAGAAAAAATAAAATTTAGGTAACTAATTAATAAATTGGATCTTATTATGAAATTTATCCAAAGCGTTCACTTAGATTTCAAGTTCTTCTCCATGAAAATTTTAAAACTGAACTTGCAAGTAAAAATCGGTTTAAAACTGAACTTGCAAGTAAAAATCGGCTGCTTGACATTCACATAAACTTGAAAAATCCACAGATTGCACTTTGGCTCCTCGTCAACTAAAAAAATGGATCATAATAGACTCAGTCTAGACATTGAAATATAATTTTTTGATTTTATCCATCACTCAAAATCCATTCTTTTTTAATTATGAGATTGCTAATATTTTGGAGCATACTCTTCAGTCCAATTAACCCCAACATAATTGAGAATCAAAAGATAGTACATCCTCAATAATAAAGGACGTGCAAATGCTTGTATGATTAAAATTGGTCAAAAAATGAATATATGAAGATTTAAGATGGTAAATTACAACTCGTGCAAAGTTGTGATGATAAATTATGACTCATATAGAGTTGAGATGGTTAGTTGCAATTTGAAAAGACAAATATACTTTTAATAGTAAAAAACGTGTAACTAAAATTAGTCGGAAAATAGATATGCTCAACTGGTTTAAAAAATCAAATCTGGGTCGGTTCGAACCGTGAATAGATTTAAAAAACTCTTATTTAGTTCGAGGTGTTGTTGAACCGTGAATCACCGATTTTTATTTTTTTTCAAAATTTTTTGAAGATAACATGTGGATGACTCGGATGAACGATCATTGATCATCAACGGTCTATACAAAATTATCGTTTGAAACCGTCGATTTGTATCAGTCAATTTTTTTAAATGCCACATGTAAGGCCCTGATGACAAAAATATCTATAAATATGGAAATGAAATTGACTTGATGGTTGATAATCTGTCGATTGTTGCGAACTGTAGGTTCAAACCGACCAATCTTTTTTTTTTTATAATATGGATTTGTCTCTATAAATTTGAACATTTCATTTCATTTCACTTCAATTCACACAATTCTTCCATCTCTCTCTCAACTCTCAAGCTACAATTCATTCATTTTATGCTAATTATTATTTCAATTTCATAGATTCATAATTAGTACTTAGTTATTACTCTTCCATTTTATTTCAATTTCACACTCTCATAATCTCATTCTCATAGCTACTACTCTTTCCATTTCAATTTCATTCCATTTTATTCTAGTTTTCATTCTCTTTCAATTCTAAAAAATGGTCTCGAAGAGCCGATTTTTCTTCTGTCGGATCATCCCGTGGGAAAGAAAAAAGTCGTATGTCACCACCACAAGATTTACCAATAGATGATTTCATTAATTCTTACTCTCCTCATTGGAGTAAAAAATGTGAGGATTTAGAGGCAATTCTAGGCCCTAATACCGCCACCGCCTTTGCCGAGCAAGAACAAGAGGAGGTGCCGAGAGATACTCAATGAAGTGGTAATACTAGGCGTACCACTTTTCGAGCACCTTCGACACTTCGAAGTGATATTTTCTCCATTCATTTAGGAAGGAGAAAATATCGAATAACGACGTGGATTACATAGTCACTTGCAACTATTGTGGAAAAAAATTATAAATTCAAATATGGAGAAGGCTATGGGACATTCAACAACCATGTGTTGAAAAAGCATCTCGATAAGTTGGGTAATGAATGATCACAAACCTAACTTCGTGGATTTACCAACTCTTCTCAAGGAGTCGAAGATATGGATTCTATACTTTTTAAATTTAGTAAATTATCACATATGAAAGAAGTAGCCGAATTTCTTGCTAAAAACCATCTTCCTTTACAATTTTCATGTGATGATGATTTTGAAGAATATACTAGTGTTTATTTACAACCAGCTAGTATAAAAATATCTAAAAATACCGTAAAACGTGATATAGAAAAAATTATAGGAGAATATAAATATGAATTAATTAAAGAGTTTAAAATGTCCCAACAAAAAATATCTATATGTAGTGATATTTGGAATGATCCTTATTAAAAAATGATTATATGGTTATTACGGCTTATTGGATAGATAATTCATGAAATGTACAAAAACATTTAATTGCATATGTTGACTTTAATATTAAACATTCGGCTATAAACATTGCACGTAAAATAATTAGCGTTTTAAATGATTATGGTATAATACAAAAACTTTTTACTATTGAATTTGATAATGCTAGTGCTAATACGACTAGTATACCTTTGTTAATTGAATATTGTAAATCTCCATTGAAAGGTAAAAATTTTTATAATCGTTGTATGTGTCATTGTTTAAATTTATGTGTTTCAGATGACTTAAAATAATTAAATGAATATATTAAACTTATTGCAACCGATGTTCATGAAATTGAGGGATCAACCGTATGGTATAAGAAATGAGCTAGATTTTATAAGAATAATGGAATGGAAGTTAAAAAAATTTGTAGTTGATGTGCAACTATCGTTGGAATTCTACTTATTACATGTTTAATGATTCTTATGAGTATAAAGATTTGTTTTGTCAAATTTTTATGAAAAATCCACATAATGAAATTATGTTAATGAACAATCTGTGGGATGCATGTATTAATTTAATTCAATTTTTTTTTGAAAAGACAACTAGAGAATTATCTAATTATTATTATCCTACTTCTCCATTAGTTCTAGATCATTGTGTGAAAATTACTCTTATTTTCAATGAGTTTCTACATGTCCTATTTTAGGAGATACAATTATAGTGATGCGATCGAAATGGTTAAAATATTTTCATGAAATACCCGATGTATTTGTATGTGCTAAACTATTAGATCCTAGGATTAGAGAAGATAACTTAGGAGAATTATTAAAAATGTATTATTATGCATTGTTCCCAAATTTTATATTAGGAGAATATGATGAAATTGAATATGTTCTTAATTATATGGAAATTGTTGGTAGAGCTAAACAATCATTAGTTGAACTATTTAAAAACTATAAAATATTATTTGGTGATTCTAGTGAGGATGATCATTTAGGTGCACAAAATGTAGGAGGTAGTAGTTCTTCCTCTTATTCATCTAGTATTGGTGGCAGTCTTGGTCAATTTTACAATTTTTATGATAATAGAACACACAAACGACCTAAAACAAATCACAAATTAGATAAATATTTAAGTTGTTGGACCATCAAGTGTTTTACCGCTATACCAAAAGGATATCCAGTGGGCATGGGGCACAACTTTAATGTCTTATACTTATGTAGCTTTACGCTCACGGATTCGAACTTGGTAGAGCTGTGCCTCGCACCAATTTAAGCTCCGACCCAAGGTAGGGTACTGAGAAAATTCCCAGCATAAGTGCTATTTTTGAATTAATTGATTTTTCACATCTATCGGATCTATTGAAGTGGTGGTTAAAAAGGACCACAATTTATCCTATTTTAACTATTATTGCTAAAGAAATTTACAAGTCCCACCTCGACCGTTTCCGTTGAACAAATATTTTTCAAATGAGGTCATATGTTGAATCCAAAAAGATCAAGATTGACCAAAAAGAATGTACAAAACATACCTCTTCTTGAAGATTGGGTGAGAGCCAAAAGCCGTCAACAACATCTAAATTTCTCAAATTTAGATGAAGATTCCAATGACACCTATGACTACGATTCAAACACATCCTCCTCAATCGAAACCAACATTGACAAATGAAAGTAAGTTTAGATAAGATAATTATGTGAGCTTTGATTCCTTAATTTTACTAAGGATACATAGACAATTTCATTCAAAGTTTGGAAGTGTAATTTTAATTTCACTTTCAAACTTAGAATAAAACTCAAGCTCTTTCAATTTTTTTTTTTTACCACTTCTTTTATTTATTTATACAAAGCTGTCATTTTTTTTAACTTTGTTGATAATTGTAATATATTGAGTTGTAATTTATAATTTTTTTCATTCATAATTGTATCTTATAATTTTTCATTAATAATTGTAATATATTCAATTGTAACTATTGAGTTGTAACTTGTAACTTGTCATTTTTTTTCATCATTTCATTTTTATTGAAAGGTTATGGTTATAGTATAAGGTATTACATATGTGCAAATTTAAGGTATTATATATTTACCTTTAAGGTATTAATGCTTATAGTATAAGATATTATATATGCACCTTTAAGGTAATACATATCTACCTTTAAGATATTAATGGTTATAGTATAGAGTATTACATATGCACACATTTAAAGTACTACATATGCATTTTTAAGGTATTACATACCTTAAATATTTATCTTTAAGGTATTAATGCCGATGTTTAAGGTATTATTTGTATACTTTTAAGATATTAATTTCATTCTTGTAAAACATCTGTACAATATACTGTAAATTTAAAATCTCAAACTTTTAAATGCATGATTTTCACGAATCCTCTTCTACAAATTCATGAAATCAAATGTATATTCTTCCTCAAACAATTTGCAAATAATTTCATAAAATCGAATGAGAAGAAAAAAGTGGATAACATAGCTGCTAAATAAATAGTAACCATAATGGAATAAATAATCTACAAAGATAGGGAAAAAAAAAGGAGGAAGAAGAAGAAAAAAATCACAAATATAAATCATAATTTGAAGAAAAAACCACAATCATGAAATCATGAATTAAAATAGGAGAAGAAATAGAAAAGATGAAGATGTCATTCGGATAAGAGTAGGAAGGAAAGGAAAAAAAAATGAGAAGAGAATGAGAGATTGCAAGAAGAAGAAAAAGGAAAAAAAAAAAAAAAAAGAGAGAAAAGAACGATAGATTGCAGTGTCGGTTGTGGTGGAGAAGGAGATTAATTAAAATTAGAAAGGGAAAAAAAAAAGATAAAAAGAAAAAAAGAAAAGAAAAAGTAGGGCTTAGTGGGGCGGGTTGGGGGCATGGGATCTGTGCCTCTGAGACACATCAGTATTTCTCTTGGTTCATTAATTTGAGTGGGCCAAAAAAAAAAAGAGTTAACAAAGAGAACTATCTAATAATTATGTTGACGATATTTATGATTTGTTAAAACTACATTTACAATGTACAATTTATTTGGTTCATCTAAAACAAAATCAAAACCAAAGTAAATTATCCAGTTTAGTATCTTTATTTTCACAAATCCATATCAATAGGAATGAATATTTTAAGCTAAGAAGAACCTCAATTGGTAGAGGAGAATAAAAAAGACATTAAGTAAATAAGATAAACTATTGTTGAGAAAATGAATGATGTTGAAATATTAGCGTCTAAAATCAAATATAAGTCGATGTGAAATATCCATCTAGTTACGTTTAGTTAATTAATTTGATTGGCTCGAATCAATGAACCTTTTAAGAATAGGGTTTTTTTAAAACCCATTATCAAACATCATTAATCACGAAAATCAAATCAAATTTTATTTTAATGGAAAGCTCGAGTACAAAGTTATGTTCTTTAAATTTGGATGAAGTATCATCTAATTCGATTATCAAATATGAACACATTATCAAGCATCATTCATAAAAAGACTCATAGTATTTATAGCAAGGGAAATATATACGTTAATTCATATAAAATGAAGTTTTAAATAGAATTAGTACCTCTAACAATTGCACTTTCTCTTATTTATTTAATTATGATGTATAAAAGTTGCAAAGATTTTTTAAAACAAATTTAGCAAATGAAAATAAATATGATTTGGGCCTACTTGAAAAGAATATGGGCCTAATTATTATAATAGCCAACAGGCCCAATTTTTGAATTCCGAAACATTCTTGTACGAAATTTCGATATTGGGCCTCATCTTTTTCTTTCTTTCTATATAGTAACCTTACCTTTGAGGTGTGTTTGGATCGGGACTAGTTTATTTGGATTTGAAATAAACCAAAGAGAAAACGGATCAATGTGCCATAAGTGCTTATATTTTATCCTCATATGTCACAAAATTATAAATAAGTCCCCATTTATCCCAAATTCTATATTTTAGTCCTCATTTGTTCCAATTCTTATCCAAGTCAAAACTCCCATCACATCATTCTTGACCCATCCACAGGATTCGTACAGAAAGTGATAGGAAGCCAGTCAATTTTTTTTTTCGTGTAACACAATTATTTGACCAACCAATTATTCAACAGTAAGCATATTTGACCAACCAAAAAATTCGTGGAAACCGAACACAATTATCCAGCAACAAGGGAGCCGATTTTCGTGTAAGAAGATTTTAACAACGATTATCCAGAAACATGAAGCCGATTTCCTGCCCGAATCAATTCGCCCGATTCTCAATTTCGTGTAAGTATATTTCAATTTCCTCATCCGATTAGTAAGCATATAATTCTTACATGAAATTTTGGGCAATTTTGCCAAAATCTGCAGCAGTTCGTTGAAGTCTTACACGATTTTTTTGCCAAATTTCGTGATGGAAGGAAGACAAGTAAGTACATATATTGCAATTTCAATTTGTATATGTGTTTCATGTTTTATATTACACGAATTACGGCCAATTTAGGGTTTAGGGTTTTGATTAATACACAAAATTTGAGTCATTGAACACTATGGGCTTACACGAATTTAGGGCATATACATGTTTTTTCAATTGCTTCTTACACGAATTTGAGCGTAAGGAATCTGTTGTAGGGCTTACACGAATTTTGGTCTTAAATTAGGGCTTACACGAATTTAGGGTGAACTTAGGACTTACACGAATTTTTGCCAAATTTAGGGCTTATACGAATTTTTGAAAGATTTAGCTCTTACACGAAATTTGGAAAAATATAGGCTTACACGAATTTTGGGTGCACTTAGGGCTTACACGAATTTTTTCCAAATTTAGAGCTTATATGAATTTAGGGTGAAGTTAGAGCTTACACAAATTTTTGAAAGATTTTGGTCTTACACGAAATTTGGAAAATTATAGGCTTACACGAATTTTGGATAAATTTAGGGTTACATTAATGTAGGGTTACACGAATTTTCGGTTAAAAACATTAGTGTAGGTTATATTTTAAAAAGTCAATAATTGTTGGCCAATAAATTTCACATAACTATTATTGAAAAATAAATTTATATTTACATCATGCTTACATGAAAGTCAACAAGTGTAGGTAATAACTTTTGTGAATGAAATATTAATATTAAATATTTAAATAAATATTTACACGAAAATATTAAACTATGATTGGAAAATAAATTTATATTTATATCATGCTTACACGAAAGTCAACAAGTGTAGGTAATAACTTTTGTGAATGAAATATTAATATTAAATATTTAGATAGATGAAGATCTGGCGTGAAATCCAGGGATACATTGAAAGCTAAACTAAAAGGGCGGTTCGTACGTCGTTTTTTTTCTCTACCGTGACGAACGGCTACCTTGTTACGACTTCACCCCAGTCGAAGACCCCACCGTGGTGTCGGAAAAAGTCCTTTCGTACGCCGGTTAGCGCGGTATACCTGATCGTTTAGTGGCGGAAGAAAAGGCAGCTGCCCGGGGGGAAGATTCTGTAGCCGCCGTAGTCGAATACGTAGTGTGACATCGCCCTCAGCCGGTTAAATAGATGGTGGGGCCTAAGACCCACCAACACCTTTATCAGTTGATGCTACCTAAACCCCTTTTTTGGACAACTCTATTGTCGAAAGATTTTACCCTTTGCTTTTTCTGTCCAGTGATCTCTTTCCTGAAGCAAGGAACTTCTTGACCAACTGAAATTCCAGTGGTATCGTATATAAGATCACTGCTGCATTTAGGAGTGATCTGTTCATCTAACATGAAATTGAATGTTTGTGATCGTCTCCCCAACTAGAAATCTCTTAAGAGAAGAAATGATAAATGGAAGAAGGCGAGCTAAGCGAGTGGATTCCATCCCGATCTTTGGTACCAGTTCATTTTCCGAGGGTTATTTTACTGCCTCATTCTCTTTCCCTTCTTCAACCTCTAACTTGTTTACAGGTCTACATACCCAGAAAAGGAAGTTAAGCTATCCTTCTTTCTGATACCAGGAGATCTATTTTGAGACGGATCAGATTGGTTCCCCGGAAAGGAAAGTACTGGCGGAGAGGGAGGCCAACAAGGTAGGCTATTTAGGGAAAGAAGGGCCATACTGGCTCTATGGTTCCTCCCCCTTATCCCTTCGATCTGGTTGTTAGTCTCGTTCCTCTCCTGGTAGGTCGAGTAGCTTCGAACCTACTTTCCTGCATCCTCGGGGGAATACCCGGATTAGTAGCTTCTTCAACTCCTCTCCTATGAAGGGAAGTCAGTCTTTAGCTGCTTTCCCTCAATACCAGGTAGTATAGTATCCTAGCTTCACTCCTCGCCTCTAAATAATATCTACCTTGCCTCAAATAGTTCAGTAGAAGCCATCTGTTGGTCTTCGACCTAGCCCCTTTCTTTTGGATCTTCAGCGGCTGTTCGTAGGTTCAACTGTTTTGTCGCGTTGAAGAGGGTGAACCCTTTGTTGAGGCAACAATTACCAGTTTTGGGGGCGTAGAGGCGGAAAAGAAAGAGTTTTATTAGTCCTGGTCAAAGCTTTGAAAGACCTTCTTGATGACTCTCGAAATAGCTTATATAACGATATAAGTAGATAAGACCATTCTTTTAGTCGATCATCAAGGTTAGGCGCTCGAGATAGCAGTTATCCATCACCTTTCTTCTTCTCCACTTTACTGCCCGATTGACCGATGGCTCTTGAATGGCGGATTTGGTAGTAAAGAAAACTTATTCGCTAGGTTCCATATGGGGATTTTGAGTCTTGTTAGGCACGGTATTCGTTTTATGCCTGTTATCCACAGTCGACACCGCTATCCATGAGAAAACCATTTTTGGGGGCTTCCGCCTTACACAAGGCAGATTGGATTGCCGAAAATATTAAATTATTCTTGATAACTGGTTTAGATATTAAATATTAAATAAACCTTATTCTTAAAATATGATTACAAAATGTTTACACGAATTTTTTTCAGAATGCTTAATAATTAAATAAATATGCTTACACGAATTTCTAAAATGTGATTACAAAATGTTTACACGAATATTAATAGTTATATTTTTAAAATATGATTACAAACTCTGCTTACACGAATGATTACAAAATTGCGAAATTCGTGTAAGAATATGTTTAAAAATTAAAAATAAATATTTTTTTAAACTCGTGTAAGAAATTTATTTACTGTCCTTCGCTATTTTGAAATTGCATTTTCTAATCATATTTTACAAATTCGTGTAAGCATATTTTAATATTAATATTTCATTCAGTTAAAAAATTACAAAATTCGTGTAAGAATATGTTTAAAAAATAAAAATAAATGTGTTAAACTTTTTGTGTAAGAAATTGCATTTTGTAATCATATTTTACAAAATTCGTGTAAGCTTATTTTAATATTAATATTTTGTAATCATTCGTGTAAGCATATTTTGCAATCATATTTTAAAAATATAAATATTAATATTTGTGTAAGCATTTTGTAATCATATTTTCAAAATATAAATATTAATATTCGTGTAAGCATTTTAGGCCAATTTTTTAAAAATTCGTGTAAGCATTTTGGGCCAATTATGCAAAATTTCCGTGTAAGCATATTTTAATATTAATATTTCATTCAATTAATCATATTTTACAAAATTTGTAAGCATATTTTAATATTAATATTTCATTCATGCAAAAAATTACAAAATTCGTGTAATAATATGTTTAAAAATAAAAAAAATTATATTAAAAAATTCGTGTAAGAATTTATCAAAGCCAACTGATGGTCAAGGCTTAGACGAAATTATTGCATGTGAGTGTTCTGTCAATTTGTACAGGAGCGGCAGATGATGTGATGACATAAGTGATGGAAGGGTTGACTCATTCAATTTTTGGAGCATTTTGGGACAAAATTATACTATTTTATAATTCTCAATATAATAATAATATTTTAATTGTAATTATATCCTATAAAATTTTAAAATAAATACGAAATATCAAATTAAATCGCAAATCCAAACCTACATACATATAATGTCCAAACATATACTTAGAGATGTGGTTAGATGGTATCAAGTTGAAGTCGATATCAAGTTCAAATCCTCTCAAATATAGCACTTGATCGAGTTTGTTGTGTATAATTTACGCATTTTCACGTGGTTTACTAGTTATTCCATGAGACTAAAAGTTAATCAGTTTACACCTCGAAATTATGGTTTCATATTCTTTTATTTGAAAACAAAACCAAAGGAAGCAGACAATCAATACTCTAATTCTTTCATTTCAATCGAATGACGAGGAAGCAAAATAATAATAATAATAACAACAACAACAATAATAATAATAATAATAATAATAATAATAATAATAATAATAATAATAATAATAATAATAATAATAAATAAATAGAAAAGAAGAAGGAAAGAGTTGCAATCCGTCTCAGTTAACCTTTTGCCTTTTTGTTAAATTTACTTTCAAGTTTAATTTTATTTAATAAAATCACAAGTACACTTTTAAGCTGTGAGGGTGAAAATTAAAAATCAAAATGAACACTATGAACTTGATTTAGGGTTGAGGTGGGTGGGCTGGGTTATATCCATGACCCAGCATTATAACCCAATTATTTGGGTTATAACCCCTAATTTTGGTACTAATTATTGGGTGCTATATCATATCACGATACTAATAAAAGTAAAATATTGAAAAAATTGAAAATTTTAGTAGTAGATTATTGATAGTGTTTGAAGTCGATATAAGATTTAAAATCCATCATTTTTTTTTTGAATTAATTTTTAATAATATATATGAATTTTGAATTCATTATAATTAATTCAAGTAAATTTAAAATTCATTAATTTCAAATATTATATTTCAAATTTCTCAATTCAAACACAACCTTAAATCACTTTAGGATTTATTTGGCTAATCTTTTTGTTTAGAGACGTTTTTGCACTTTATCGCATATGTTAGGATATTAAAGGCCAACAATTTGAATTATCGAAATGTTTATGTGTTTGGCTTGTGATCACTTTTGGATTATTCTTCAGGAAATATAAAAACTTATATAAAAATATAAGAATACATATAAAACAAATTAATTTGTTTAAACCGTGTTAGCTAAGATTTGAATTATTCGCGATCTCTTTTATATTGGGTTAATTACAATACAAATCAGCACCTTTAACGTTTCCTATTTATATTGATTTTTGAGTTTAATAACCACAAATCAACATTTTCATTTTTTAACACTTTACTACATGTAGGGATGACAACGGGTGAAGTACTCTCTCATTTAAAAATCCTCATACTCTAATCCTATAAATATTATATATACTACATGTACATATTTCATTGGGGCCCACTATCAGTAGACTACTCGTACAAGCTCAATACTCAATTACCAAACATAAATAATATTTATGTAAATTTAAACATGTATTTTAAACGAATATTTTATACGGATATCCTACCCATTTTAAAATTGAATGAAATAAAGCAACAATAACACATAAAAATAAATATACAATCATAAAAATTACTTAAAATACATATCAAATATCAAATAAAGGATCCACTAATACAATATTTAATTAATAAAAATATATAAACAGGTATGGACAACAGGTACCCGATTATATAAACAAGAACCTTAATATGATTTTTTCCCTTTTCAAAACTTGTAAAAAACCCATATACATTTTAGGGTTTGGACAGATATAGTAGCCGTATTTATCCACGAAATTATCATCCCTAATTACATAATTGGGTTTATTGGGCTCAAATTGCTGAAGCCCAAAATTCAGAGCCACACAGAATGGCGATTTGAAAGGATTTGTATTGTCCTTCTACTCAGACATCGGATAATTTGTATATAATTTTCAAAATTCAGACTCCACGTTAATAATTGTAACCTGAAATGTTCGATAGTCGTGTACAAATTTATTAAAATTTGAAGGTGATGATTGATCGATCGAAGTATTATATTATAAATTTTTTTAATAAACTTGGGAGAGTGAAAAGGAGGGAACAATAAAAACAAAAAATTTATGATTCGAACTCTAATCATCACAATTTGTTTGTGAAATACCACATGAGTTATAAAACTCGTGATAAATTTCATATTATAAAGGGAAAACTAATTTTTTGATCCTTTAAGTTTACCTTATTAGATTTTTCATCTTTTATCTTTCACCTTTTAATTTTTACTCCTTTATGTTTAAGAATTACCATTTTTAGTACTCATACCTACTATAGCAGGTAAATATTTATTTTTAATTAAAATTCATCTTTAATATAATTTTTTTTAATTTTTTAATTGATAAAACACTAAATCAATATTAATAATTAAAAACTAATCTTTTTTTTTTAATATTTCTAAATTCAGAATGCCCAAATTATTAATATTAACAATTAACAAAACTCTAACCCATGTCTCGAGATGAAAAATAATTTTTTTATTTATTAATATTAATTTAGACATGTCAGATGAAAAATAAAAATTTATAATTAAAAAAATATATTATCTCAATTAATAAAACAGTGTTAAAATTTTACTTTAATTTAAAAAAATAAAATAAAAAGCTACCTAAGCAGATTAGAGGAGATAAAATATTAAAAACAAAAAGATAAAAGATAAATGAAGAATTTTTTTAATAAAATTAACTTAAAAATAAAAAAAAATTATTTTCGCCATTATAAATGAAAAGTTGGTTAAAAGTCACGATTCATTATAAATGCGCAATGACCTTGGTGTCGTATCCTGATAAGATATTAGAAGATCTGTCAACATCAATACCACCAATCACAGAAGTTAATTAAGTCGTGATATTCCGCAAAAGAACAATTTTATCTGATAATGGGGGACTAATTAGTTTCATCATGCTTAAGATCATTCTAGCACATTATTTTTCAGTTGTCAGATTTCAACGGTATTTTTACTACAATTTGATCTGTAAAAGTTAATATTAATGTAAATATATGTAATTCCAACATATGTATAAACAAATAATCACAACCCTTTATCTGGCTATAAAAGGACAGCTCCACATTCTTATTTTCATTAAATCCTCATCTGCTTTGGAAATGGAAAAACCCTATTTTGTCCTTTCGTTTCTGGCTTCTCTGCTGTTCATTATTCCACTTGTTTATGGTGAATCAGTAGCCAATGCTACAGGATCAGAAGATGCTTGGGGATATGTTGAAGTCAGACCCAGTATGCTACATTAATTCTCTGATTTTTCAAATTCACATATATATATTTTAAATTTTATTTGGTTTCGTTTATGAATTTCATGCAGTATATATGGCATTCTGATATTTGTGTTATTATAATATTACAGAAGCCCACATGTTTTGGTGGTACTACACAAGTCCAAACAGGGCTCAATATCCAGACAAGCCATGGCCAATCATTCTTTGGCTCCAGGGTGGACCTGTAAGTAAAATTTCCTGTTTTATTTTCAAGAAATATAAAAAAAAAATTTGAATTATATTTGCTGAATTAATCTTGCAATGTTAGGGTGCATCTGGTGTTGGGATTGGAAATTTTCAAGAAATTGGGCCTTTGGACACATATCTCAAACCTAGGAACTCAACATGGCTCACTGTAGCTGATCTTCTCTTTGTGGTAAATATTAATTAACATGCATTATTCCTTTTTTTTATTTTTTTTATTTTTATTAATTTGTGTATATATAGGATAATCCTGTTGGGACTGGATACAGCTATGTGGAAGATACAAATGTGTTTGCGAAAAGTGATGATGAAGCAGCAGATGATTTAACCACATTGTTAATTGAACTATTCAACAATAATGAAACCCTTCAAAAGAGCCCCCTTTATGTAGTTGCAGAGTCTTATGGAGGAAAGTTTGCTGTTACTCTTGGTTTATCAGCTCTCCAAGCAATTGATGCCCAAAAACTAAAGCTCAAACTTGGTGGTACACATTGTTTTCCTTATAATCGAGCATACTTGTTAGCAGAGTATCAAGGGTCGAGTCAGAGAATAAATGTTTTTATTGAGAATTGTAGAAAAAGTAATTAAAATTAAAAGAAAAACAAAAAGTATAAAATTCCATAACAAACATGAGTGAGACTTTGATAATCTAAAATCTGAATGAGACACTTCCTACTAGTTTTGGACAAAACTATGTAATAAATAAAACCCAAAAAAATTGAATCTTGAATTGGCTCCTTGCTTCAATTAGTCCCTTTTGATTTGAAACCTTTTTTGTTTGTAGGAATTATATTGGGTGACACTTGGATTTCACCAGAAGATTTTGTGGTATTCCTTAATTCTGAATCATACAGCTCTAATTAATGATCATATTTTTCAACCTCATCAAATTTTCATTTATTTATTGGCAGTTTTCATGGGGTCCTCTCCTGAAAGATGTTTCCAGGCTAGACAACAATGGCCTGGCGAAATCAAACAGGTCCATCTTCATTGGATATTTCTGCAGTATAAGCTTTAAGATTTTGAATTTCTTCAATTAAAATTGATATATATATATATATATATATATATATATATATATATAATAATTTATTTATTTCAATTTGAATAATAGTCTAGCAGAAAAGATAAAAGAGCAACTCGATTCTGGCAAGTATTTAGAGGCTACAGATTCATGGATAGAGCTCGAATATGCCATCAGTGACAGCAGCAATTCAGTGGTAAACTTTTAACATTATTTTCACTTTTTTCCCCCCATTATTAACTACAATGTATATTTGAGTGAATCATTAATTTTATATATATATATATATATATATATTTTTTTTTTTTTTTTTTTTTTTTCCAGGATTTCTACAATTTTATGTTGGATTCAGCCATGGATCCATTATCGGTGGCAGCAATATCTGAGCAATCGCAGAAAATCTCGAGGAGACGATACTTGAGATATTTGAACTCGATACGAGATGTTAAATCTCTTGACGATGATCTTGATACCCTTATGAATGGTGTGATCAAGAAGAAGCTTAAGATTATACCAGAGAATGTTACGTATGTTGTATTTTATTTTTTTATTTTTTCTGATTTATAAGTTTTCTGTAGAAATTTGATATATATTTTTAATTATTGTTATTGATTATGTGCTTGGGTTTATTTTTGTAGATGGGGAGGGCAAGCAGATCTTGTTTTCATTGCATTACAAGCAGAATTCATGAAACCAAGGATTAATGAGGTAAACTATGTGATGATCAATGATGATCAGAATTCAAATTTGGATCACGTAAATTTTCTTATTTTTATTGTCTCGATCCCTTCCACTATTCAAGCTCATGAAAAAAAATAAAAAAATCTCTATCTAATTTTAGAAGACGTTTTCAATTGCGATCAAGTCAAGTGCGTTTGCTTAATTAATCCAAAACCACTTTTCTCAACAAAATAAAAATAAAAATACATGGGCATATAAAATGACTATGCTAGAATTGAGGGGTAAAGTCACAAAAGTACTTAGCAAATTGAAGGGGCAATATATGTATTTATAGCAAGTTTAAAGGCCAAAAATGGTTCAAATTAAGGTTTAGAGAGCAAAATGATCAATTTAATCAAGTTTTGGGGATGCGTAGACATTTTCCTTTTAATAATGATGCTATTACATTAATATTCGATAACATGTTGGGAAATATAAGGTAATAATTGGGGACAAAGTAAATAAAGTTCATTGAGGTGATAGATAACTATTTTAAAACGTGGCATTATATACAATTAGATAAGATGACAGATTCCCCTTTTAAATGCTGAACCCATTCATCAAACTTTGATGATGACATATTATGCACGTTTTTTTTTCCTCAGAACCAATTATTGTACACACGATAACATCACTATTCACTGTATATTAATTAACATATTTAGGTGAAATAGAGCATAAAATTGAATTACAATAGATCCTTTTTTTTTTCCTTGTTTGAATTTTGTTTCCGTGGGATTTTAATTGTTTTTTTAATTCCATATATGAATTGGGGTGTCTATTGGTTTTGATGTGAAAACTAGAAAAAAAAAAAAAGTTTGAAAATGGTTTTTTTTTAAAAGACAGCATATAAATAATAGAAGGGATATCCCCATTACTACCATAATTAATATAGTGGTTTATGTCAGAAAAAACTGCACTTTCTGTCCGTTTTAGAGCAATCTTAAATGTGGGTTCCGTATCCAAATTAAGAAACAAGTCGTTGGAATGTGTTCTCCTCCAAGAGAGGTTTGAGACGATATATAACTTATCCAAAATTATTTAATGGGTGAATGAGAAATTGTGGGTCGAAATGATGACTTTGGATCCATTTTGGAATGCTTATGAACTTTGAAAGTGTATTTGTCCCACATCGAGAAAAGAAAATAATTTCATTGGTTCATATTATTTTTCCCTTTTGTTGGAGATAAGAATGGTTGGCAAGAATGTTCTCTCTCACACGCGGGGGTACAAATCAAATTTGGTTTCGACTTTGGATTTGGGTGTGTGCGTGACTTGCGTACATGAATTCAACTCTCTACTCGTATCCCTTGCTTCGTTCTTTCTTCATTTCTTTGGCCTTTTGTTAATGTTGATCCGACATCCCTCTCTACTCGTATTCTTTTGCTTCGTTCTTTCTTCATTTCTTTGGCCTTTTGTTGATGTTGATCCGATGTCCAACTAGTTCGCCGTCGATGGGGTTGTGTGCTCGACTCGTCACCTTTAAACCGTTATATCCTGGGAAATGGACGTCCGTGTATGCCTCTAGTATTGAATAGAGAGGATGAATTTGTTTTAAGGAAACTGTGCAAACAGGCCTCGATTTTCTTGTTTTTTTTTTAAGCCATTTTCTATCACATATCACTAACAGTTTATTTTTCTACCACACAACATGAATATTATACTTTTCTTCCATAATTCAATAAAACGATAAACTTATTTTTGTGGATATGATATAAATGTAGTAGTGATGAGACAAATTTACCATCACAATAGTGCTTTTGCATTATTGTACGTGTGAGCAATGATTTTTTTTTTTACAATTCATCAAAATTACAATAGAGAAATAATAAAATTATATTTTGCAGTAAAAAATCTTCTTTATTTGCATAGTTCCTTCTAACCATTTTCCTATATATGTTTTAACAGGTTGATGAGCTGCTTGCAAAAGGAGTGAATGTGACAATATACAGTGGTCAAGTAAGAACTTATTTATTTATGTTTCGAAGTTTTGACAGAAACAAAAATAAAAATTATGCAAATATATGTTAATTTTGATTTGCTAAAACAAACTTGTGTAGCTAGACCTCATTTGCTCAACCAAGGGAACTGAAGCATGGGTTGAAAAACTTAAGTAAGACTTTTGATAACTTCTCTTATCAGATCATCCAATTTTTTTTTTTTTTTTTTTTTTTTTATTGCATTAGGAAATAATGTTTGGCTTGTCGATTGTGTGCCATTCATTCCAACATTTATTCTCTAATAAATATATATCGAATACAAGATAATTTAATTTTATTGATTAATACTTTATTAGGTGGGATGGAATAAAAAGTTTCTTGAGCATGGATAGAACTCCATTATACTGTGCTGACTCACAAGCTACAAAGGGCTTCATCAAGACTTACAGAAATTTGCATTTCTACTGGATTCTTGGAGCTGGTCATTATGTAAGTAAAATAAAATAAAATATTAAATAACCAGAAAATAAATCGAGTTTATATTAATCTAGAATTTTTTATTATTATTTTTATGTAGATAATTATAAAGTAAAACTCAAGTTTGATCTTAAATAAAGCCGGAACTTATTTCACAGGTTATCAAATGAAAACAAAAAAAATGTGTTATGATTAATTATGCGCTGTATTATTTTATATGCATAACTTGTATTAATAACATGGAAATACTAAATCAAACCAAATTTAAAACAGAAAATAATATTTGCTAAGTTTTAACGGCAGTGATTTTCAGGTACCTCTTGATCAGCCGTGTGTGGCACTGAGCATGATACGTAACGCGACACAATCTCCTCACTAAAATCGACTGTTTTGGCATGTTTTTCCATCAAGTTATTTTAATTTTCGAGTGTAATATTTGTGTGACATCATTATAGTATAAATAATGTTGTGTTGCATTTGCAAGTCGTAAACTCCTTCATGATAATTGTGAAAAAGATAAGAATTGGTGAAATTGATAATTCATTCATCTCCACATATGGGTAATATATACAAATTACAAGAGAGAATATCTCCTCTATCTAAGGCGACTAATAGGTTATTCTCCTGTATCTAAGGCGACTAATAGGTGATTTACATGATTTACTTTCCTATACATAATTATCTCAATCTCCTAAATTAATATACAAGATAATTCCTAATACTCCCCCTCAAGTTGGCGAGTGAATGTTATGAAGTCCCAACTTGTCTCGTAAAAATGTAAACTGATCCTTCCCGAGAGCTTTTGTGAATATATCGGCTATCTGGCACTTCGTCGGAACATACATTGGTCGAACCAAATCGGTCTGTAATTTTTCTCGCACAATGTGACAGTCTATCTCGATATGCTTGGTGCGTTCATGAAAAACCGGGTTTGCTGCAATGTGTAACGCTGCTTGATTGTCACAGTATAGGTGTGCAGCAACATCCACCGTGACTTTCAAGTCATGTAAAATGTAGCGTAACCAAGTTAACTCCAAACACGTGTTTGCCATTGCTCTGTACTCGGCTTCTGCTGATGATCTTGACACGTTAGTCTACTTTTTTGATTTCCAGGATATAAGTGAATTTCCCAAAAATATACAATAACCAGTGAGAGACTGTTATTGGAAGGTAGTAATAAACCTTGACCAGGTGTTCCCTTAATATACTTCAAAATGTGAATGGCTGCATCCCAATGTGGTTTGCGTGGTGCTTGCATATACTGACTCAATGTTCGTACTGAGTAGACTATATCTGGCCTAGTAATTGTGAGATAAATGAGACGTCCAACCAGTCTTTTATACTTAGTCGGGTTGTCGAGTAGATCACCATCTTCGGGGCTCAATTTTAAATGTTGTTCCATTGGAAATTTTTCCGGACGGGATCCAGTGAGTCCCGCGTCACCCAAAATGTCCAATGCATATTTTCGCTGGGACATAAAAATCCCATTTGCCGACCGAGAGAACTCGATTCCAAGGAAATACTTCAAGTGTCCGAGATCTTTGATGCGAAAATGTTGTAAAAGAGATGCTTTGAGTGCCTGTATTTCTCTAGCATCATTACCTGTGAGGAGAATATCGTCCACATAAATTAATACGGCCGTGAAAGAGGACCCTGCAGACTTTGTAAAAAGACTGTAATCGGCCTTAGACTGCCGATATCCAAACTTCTGAATGACGTCCGAAAAAGTGTCAAACCAGTTTCTAGACGCTTGTTTCAACCCATAAAGAGATTTGTGGAGCCGACATACTTGATTCTCCTCCTGTCGGCGAAGCCCAAGTGGAAGATCCATATAAACAATTTCATGCAAATCACCATGCAAAAAAGCATTTTGAACATCAAGTTGGTGGGCAAACCAATTTCGAGCAGCGGCAACGGTAAGAAGACACCGTAAAGTAGTGAGCTTAGCAGTTGGAGAAAATGTCTCACGATAATCAATCCCTCAACTTGAGTGTAGCCTTTTGCAACCAGATGCGTCTTATAGCGCTCAATGCTCCCATCTGCATTATATTTAATTTTGTATACCCATCGGCAACCAATTGGCTTGTGACCGGGTGGTAGTGACACAATGCTCCAAGTATTATTCTGTTCCAGTGCGAGTAATTCTGCAGTCATGGCTTCTTGCCAGTGTGGGTGAAGGACAGCCTGATCATAAGAGGTGGGTTCTTTCTGGACAGTGATGTTAGCAAAAAAGGTGCGCTGTGTGGGTGAAAATTTAGAGTAAGATAAGAAATGTGAAAGTGGATATTTTGTACCTTTGGAGGACTGTGGAACGGCGCCGGACAGATTGGCTTGAGCAGGAACGAAGTAATCTTTATGCCACACTGGAGATTGTTTCTGGTGAGTTGATTGACGTGTCGGAGCAGGAGGGTCCGCAGCCGGAAGTTCGACTGACGGGGGTTCCTCCGGCGAAGGGGTTGCGTCTGTATTCTGACTGGGATTTTCTGTATGTGGACTGTGATGATGATCAGGTTTGGCGCCGACTTTATTTATGGGAAAGGAAGGAAAATCGAGCTCCAAATTGGGTAAAACTGAAGGTGATGATTCTGTTGATGATGATTTTTCAGAATATGGAAATATATGCTCTTGAAAAATGACATCACGACTGATAAAAATGATTTTGATTTTATATCATATAATTTGTACCCTTTATGATTAGAAGGATATCCCACAAAAATGCATTGACGAGCACGACTATCAAATTTGTGTTTGGGATGAACAACAGTAGCATAACATAAACACCCAAAAACCCGGAGATGATTAAGTGTAGGAGGCTTGCTATAGAGCTGTTCAAAAGGAGTTTTGCCAGATAGTAATGGTGAAGGTAGTCTATTTATTAAGTGAACTGCAGTGAGAACACATTCCCCCCAAAAAGATAGTGGTAAGTGTGACTGGAAAATGAGAGAACGAGCGACAGTAATAATGTGACAGTGTTTTCTTTCAACAACCCCATTCTGTTGTGGGGTGTATACGCAAGTGAGTTGATATTCTATGTCTTTTTCTTGAAAATAATTGCACATGGAAAGGATTTCTGACCCATTATCTACGCGGATTTTTTTTACGGATGCATGAAATTGAATTGAAACAAAAGTGATGAATGATTTTAAAAGGTTTTGTGTGTCGGATTTTTGATGCATTAAGAAAATCCATGTACACCTGGAAAAATCGTCAACTATTGTGAGAAAATAACGTGCACCAGAATGAGTAGGGGTTTTATGTGGCCCCCAAATGTCACAATGTAATAAATCAAAAGGTGCATCTGTTTTTATTGAACTGGAAGGAAAAGGTAGCCTAGACTGTTTGGCCATAGGACAAATGCTGCAATTATTATGAGATGCAACATTATTAAAAGGAAATAATGAAGAAGCTAATTTAAGTCGCGCCATGGATGGATGTCCGAGGCGCATATGCCATAAATCAGAAGTACGAGGAACTTGAGAAGAGTTGAGTAATGGGACAGATGGCGACATATAGTAAAGACCACCCCGTTGCTCACCTGAGCCAATCGTCCTCCCCGTAGTCAAGTCCTGCAAAATACAACTGTCAGGTAATAAAATAGTACGGCAATTTAGAGATTTGGTTAATTTGCTGGCTGAGATAAGGTTTAAATTAAAAGATGGAACACATAATATATCTTCTAAGTGAATATCATGATTAAATTGGATTGTGCCTGTGATTGTGATGGGAGCCGTATAACCGGTCGGGAGGTTCACGGATGAAACCGGTGAAGTACGTGTGTGTGTGAAATTTTTTGAATCAGAGACTATGTGATCGGTAGCACCACTATCAAGAATCCATGGCTTAGTGAAGACAGAATTAATCAATGTATTATGATGAAGGAACAGACCTGCTGCATTAGCATATATGTCACTGTTACCCGCATTGTTGATCATAGATACGGTCTTTGCAAGCTGTTGAATTTGTTCAGCCGTGAATCCAACTATGGAGCCACTGGTATTGGCGTCGACCGTATCACTGCCATGATTAGGCTGGGAATCAGTCATATTAGCCACGGGAAAATTACCACGACCTCTATAGCTTCTCTACTGTTGTCCGCGATTTTGAGAACCATTTTTCAACCTGCACCTATCTTCGGTATGGCCCCTTTTATCGCAAAATTTGCAATGAAATTTTAAAGTGCGACATTCATCAATAGTGTGACCCGGCTTAGAACAGTGATCGCAGTATTTATCCTTTTGCGACTTCTGTCCCGACCGACCATGAATTGCAGCAGCGATGGAAAAAATTCCGCCTGATTCTGGGGTCACCTGTTGCTGAGTCTCTTCCTGCACAACAAGAGAATAAGCTTGAAGGACATTAGGCAGTGGGAACATCATAAGTATATTGGATCGGACAGATTTGTAAGTATCATTGAGACCCATTAGAAATTGCATCAGGCGATCTTCTTCCTTTTCTTCATTGTGTGCCTGCATTTGGTTACATGTAGGTGTTGACCTGTATGAATCCAATTGAGACCAGAGATTTTTGATTTTTGTAAAATATGCAGAAACCGTCATAGTGCCCTGAGAGACGGTGGCAATGGATTTCTGAACCTGGAAAATTGCAGCAGCGTTTTTTTAGGAAAATTGATCACGAAGATCTCGCCATACCTGTTGGGCCGTGCTTGCATGAATCACACTTCTGGCGAGATCAGGCTCCACAGAGTGAGTCAACCATGAGAGAATCATACTATTACATTGATTCCACATGGCAAACTCGACGGGCTTTTCCTTCTCGGACGGGGGGTCAATGGTCCCGTTGATGAATCCAATTTTATTTTTAGCTGTAAGTGCATGAATCATAGACTTGCTCCATGTGGCGTAATTGATTCCGTTCAGCTTTTCTGGAACAAGAAGGTGCCCAGGCTGATCGGAATTATGAACATAGTACGGACTTATGGAATCAACAGCCGAACTTTTTGATGATTCGGCCGTGACTTTGGTAGCTTCAGCCATGGTGGTCGATCAAAAGGAATTGGAAGAAGATAATGGGATTTGGAGAGTCACCAGGAACGATGCTCTGATACCATGTGAAAAAAATAAGAATTGGTGAAATTGATAATTCATTCATCTCCACATATGGGTAATATATACAAATTACAAGAGAGAATATCTCCTCTATCTAATGCGACAATAGGTTATTCTCCTGTATCTAAGGCGACTAATAGGTGATTTACATGATTTACTTTCCTATACATAATTATCTCAATCTCCTAAATTAATGTACAAGATAATTCCTAATAATAATCAATCGTTTGGATTGCTTCTTGTTAGACGTGATCCCAACCCGTTTTATTGTAATAATTGGGTTGGGCCTCCCAGCTTCGTGGAAGGCCTACTCGATAGCTTCTGTTATTGTATCTATTAATAAAGTTTCCTTTTTATCTTTTAAAATATATTATTATAGGATGTATATCTAGTAGGATTAGAAATAATTAATAAATAACAATTGCTAAAGTTTTATGTTCTACTTGATATGTTTGTAGCTAGAGATGTCAATGGGTCAGATACCCTACCATTTAGGAAATCCCAAATCCAAATCTTAATAATTTTATACTTTTCAATTCCTTCTCATTCCCATTTAGAATTATTCATACTCATCTCGTTCTAAACCACCACTATTAGTCAGGTATTCGTACCCGTCTAATACCCGTTTATCAAACATAATTTTATTTGAATCTTAACAGATATTTTAAACGGACATTTGAAACCGGTATCTTTCTCATATTGAAATTAAATAATTAGTCATAATTAATAATTCTAATGTTATCCTCTTAACTTTTAATTTTCTATAAAAATATAATATAAAGTAACTTAAATAAAATAAACAATCATCCAACAAAACTATCACATAATACAATCAATCCGCACAATATTCATCTCCTAACTTCCAACAAAAACATACAGTCTTGCTCACCTACCCACCGAGGGCACATTAATATATGCCCACGGTTGATGTGTCAAAAATCCAGAATATTTATTAATTTTACTTTCCATATAATGAGAGGATGAGATGATTACATATCATCGGTGGGCATATTAAAAGTTGCCAACGGTGGACATTTGAGCAAAACTACAAAAATATAACATAATCCAATTAAAATAATAAAGGAATCAATCTATTTTAGTCAAAGTAAAAATGAAATAACCGACGATATAACTTTAGGAACTTCTTTTCTCCCGGATCTATTCCAAAAATGAAAAGTTTGATATAATTGGGAATTTTTTTTTGAAAATTAGATGTAGCTGTTAATATGAATAAGTTAAAAAAAAATTATAGTCATTTTTATACATTCAATGTACTCTATAATTGCCGATTATAACATATATGGATAGAACTTAGAATGGGGTCTCGAAAACTAAGTAATTCATGAGCAATGAATTTTGATGTATTGGGTGTATCCATACTTATGGAAGTTTTCATTTTTGTGCTAATCTTAATTGTTAGTTTAATTTATGCATGTGGAATCATATTGAATATTTGGCGTCATATATAATTCAATAGAATATGTGAGTGATTCATATAGGTGATCCTTCTAAAAGTAGGTGATTCTAATAATCTCGATTTCTATTTGAGAGGATCCCTAAAAAAATAATTTTATTTTCCATTTTTCAAGTCGATACGATCCATTCGTTCGTAGAACTATTTACTCGATTGCAGACATGTATGAAACACCTTTATTTAACATAACATCAATCTAGCAAAAACACACTTCACAATTTTAGGGTTATGAATTTTGTATTATTTTGGTCTAATTTATAGTACTTGATATATTTATATAAAATTTTAGTGAATGATTTACCACAAATTATTGGCTAGTTTAATGGAACATGTTCCTCTTTTGAATGAAGGTGCAAGGTTTGATTTCCAAATAATACATATTATACACAATCATTATATGGTATCGGGTATCCGACGGTGTCTTCCCAAACCCTACCCAAAAATTATTATGAGTTTTAAATGATCGGGTACCCAGTACTCATATATTATTATATAAACGGGTTCAAGTAGAGGGTATTCGAAGGTATCTTCCCAAACCTTAATAGAAAAAATCTCATTTCGATTTTACACTACTTATACCCGTCCTATAAGGATTTGGGTGTGTTGGGTACCTACATCTACCCGCTAAACTGTCATTCCTATTATGTTAAAAAAAATTATATATTATTGTAAAATGAGAATCTTGATGGTCTAAAGCTTCACATATCCGACTGCCTGAAATTCTTCATCTAAGATATTATAGAATTTTGGCCACTTTGACATCAAAATAAATGATTTTGCGTGATAGTTATTAGACCAAACATATTTCTGGGGAGAGGAGAAAAATAAGTAACAAATAAATTTAAAAGAGAACATTCTTCATGTTCAAGAGAAGATAGATTAATCTGTAAACATAGGCTCAAAGTGATGATAAGTTTTCCAACAATCTAAAAGAAGAAGAGTCTTTCAGTCTTTTAATGTTGATGCAACGCTGCATTTGACATATTAAGAGGATAAGTTTTCCAAAATCATAAACATATTTTCAATATAAATAATATGTAAAATTTCCTAATTTAATAGTATTTATTTTTCAAAACTCGTTTCTTATACGGATACAATACTAGTGTAGTATATGATCACATGATCAGTTATAAAAAATAAAATAATAATAATCATTTGCATCGCGACAAAAAAAAAGAAAAAAAACGTGCGTGATAGATATTTCAAGTACTGGTGTTTAATTGCACTCAATTTTTAATGTATAAGTATGAGCAATGTCATTTACTGACAATGTCATTTTTTTATGAATTACTTTACAAATACACCATGCATTGTCATCATGCCCTATTTGGATTTCCCTCGTAAAATATCATCTCAATATGTCACAATCAAATTCAATATGTAATCACTTTCATATCTTAAATCACTAAATGTTTAGCAATTGTGGATACACGATTCCTCACATATAGTTATAGTTCCCTGTAATACATGTACAAAATGCTGAATCTCATTTAAATTATCATCTATCAGGATCCTTCAATATAAGTTTCTTGAGTGTACGTCGTTATTCCTGTATCTAGGGGAAGTACGTTCGATGAAATAATCTCTTAGATGTATTGTCGCATCTTTAGACCCACTTGGAATCTTTATGCTCAAAACCCCAATTCAAGCAGTCATATATTTGGGACCTCCCAAGGGATTTTATTAATAAAAATTAAATTTGATAAATTTTGAAAAAAAAGTATGATTTATACAATACATATCATTAATTGAACTTTTAATATAATATAATATGATTAATAATTACTTAATTGTCGAAATATAAGTTGCATTTATAAAAGATCATAACTAATTTTTTATTTTTTATTTTTGAAAATAATATATATTATTATATCTGTTATATTATTCAACCCAACAACCATTATTTATAGTTTGTTTTTTTATTTTTACGTGTATAACAACTCTCAATTTTTCTTTTCCATTAACTGGCAAAAAAAGATAGTCAAAGTTTTACAAATAAATTTCATATTTTATTTTAAACACGTATTCAAAAAGTTTGAACAATCATTTTCAATCAGCGCACTTTTATATTAGTTGTTTTCTTTTTTAATTATATATATATATATATATATATATATATATATATATATTCTCTAAACTTAACAAATTTTAAATATGTAAATGATTTATATAATTGGAATTTAGCATATGTGTTTAAGATAAATCTAATTAATATTTCTATAGTATTTAATAATGTTTCTTAATAACATAAAAAATAAAGTAATCATATTTAATGTGAGAATATTGTATACTTGTCATGTGTTCTTATAGTCTCTCTTTCTCTCTCTCTCTATATATATATAAAGATTGGAATACCATTTTTTAACATCAATAAATACGAAAAGGAAAAAAAATGTGAAGCCTGTATTTAAGGTTTTTGTTTTAACCTTTTTCCCTCCAAATCTCTCCTAGTAAAAATACCTCAAATATAAAATTTATATAATAAAAACAATTCAAATTTAATAAAATATACGTATAATTCGAAAGAAAAAAATATTTTTTTAAACGTACATGTAATTCACTCTTATTAGTTTTTGGTTAAGATGTGATCAGCGGTGGACATGAGCGGTGAAAACATTGCCTAAAAATCAGGTATCTATCTCCAGATGATATTCTTCGGGCTCATTGGCCCAATTAATCACACAAGAAAGGCAAACTAATGTAGGAATGGGCCATATCAAAATGGGCTTATTTTAGCCCGTTTTGATTCATTCTTAGTCTCATATTTGTACTTTTTAGGTTTTACAAAGAGAACATAAATTTATTTTCTAAAAATGAAACTATATTTGTTAGATTTCGAGTAAACTTTGAGGAGAGGTTTTATAATAAGAATTGATTGTATCAACAAATAAATTATATAAAATTTGAAAAAAAAAATGGAAATTTAGTGTTTTTAAGTAGTGATAAAAGAAACTCATGAAGGTCATTAATGGTGTATAATGGATTGCTTAAAACTAAACATATTTTAGGTCAATCTTCATTTACAACATAAAGATATGAGATGATTCTAATATCATTATAGCACTCTTCGAGCTCATATGAACAAATCTTAATATGATATTCTTAACTTTGGACTTCTCAGATCCAAAGTGGGACATTACTGGGTCATTATAGGTTGATGCGAGTTAGCACAATAAAAAGTGATCACATTTGAAATGTATGTTAAAATATCACTTTACTATATTAGGGAACAATTTAATATATGTTAGAGTACCACATAATATACATTAAAACACCACTAATGGTATATATATTATCACATACTATATGTTAAAGAATCATTGGTTATATTTATAGTATCACTTAACATACATTATAAATTATCATTTCATTAAGGGAAAAATTGCAAAAATACACCTAATGTTGTTGTTGAGTAAATATGTCATCAAACTATTTTTGAATGCATATATATCATCAACGTTTAAATATAAGAGCAAATTGATCATATTCTTCTTTCTATGGAAATTTTATTCACATTCTTCCAATGCAAATTTATTATATATTTTTATTTTATGTTATATTATTTGAAATAATTAATCATAGGTATTTAAATATTTTAAATTAATTTTTTATTTTATTCATAAATTTTACTACAGAAAGAAATTTGAGAACTAAGTAGATCTACATTTTATAATAATATAATAACAATAAACATTTTCCCTAAAAAAAAGACTATATATTTTTACGTTTTAAAAATAGTATAGAAAAAAGATGATATTAGACATTGAACATAAACATAATATTTTATTCCAAATTCCAAACAATTTCCCTTTATAAGAAGGAATAGTAACATATGAGATTTTGATTTTCAAAATTAATAAGTTTAGTATAAAGTCCTAAAATCATAATTTAAGAAAAATTAAATATAAATTTTTATCAAAATAAAAGTTATTTAATTTAAAATTTGAAACTGATTTAGGATTAGAAATGTTTAGAAGTGTTTCAATACAAATAATTGATTATTTAATAAAATAAAAAAATTAAAAAAAAACTACATATGAAGGATGTAAAATAAAAGGAAGATTTTGACAAAATTGCACCATAATATTAACATTAGAGCATATTTGCACCACAACTTAAATGTTACGAGTGTATTTATACCTCCCTATAAACATTAATGGTATATTTGTACATCTGCTCTTTAATTAATATATGTTAAACTATAATTAACCTTTACCAATTATAGTTATTCATGACTAAACTTGGTATATGTTAAATATACCAATTACACAAATTGGGGAAAGTTGAGGATCCTAATGTTGCTGCAATTGATTGAGTCATTAGCAGTAGTGCAGGTCATATCAATGGGGCTCATTTTATAGCCCAAATGACTTCACTTAGTCACAAAAATGTAACATGCTTTCTTCGAGTTAATTACACCACACTACATGAAAGATATTGTAACAAAGCCTATAATATTGCAACATAAATAAGAAATAATCTTATTTCTCAGGTCTTCTGGATTTTGCTTCAGAATTAAGCAAGGACCACATCTTCGATCTCCATGCCTGATGGAATGGATACTTAAAATGGATAAATATTTGAGTGATACCTTATAAGACTCTCTCTCTCTCTCATTATTTGAAGTTTAAGTTTTAGCACTTTCAAAACTTTGACTATACGTCATCAATTTTAGTTTTTTTTTTTCTTTTTTTTTCAAATCTTTGGAGTACATGTTTTTAGAGCATTTTCTATGCTGCTTTGCAAACATGATTCTCTATTTTATATTGATATTTCATTTAATATTTCAAAATAATTATCACACGCCAAGTGTGAAAAATGATATCATCAATTTATACATGATATGAATTAAACACAATGAAATATAAGATGAAATACTAACTTAAAATAAATGATTGCAACTGAAGTTGCAGTAGAAAATGATATAACTATGATGATATATATATAATGATAGAGGATCCTTGACTTGTTGATTTATGATATGTTTAGGAATAATGAAGATGACCCTATATTTATGAGATAAAAACGCTTGTCATATTTACTTGATGGTCATTTGAGATTTCATGACACTTCTTGCTTTGATTACCAAAAATATTGGTTTTCATTTTATATTTGTAAAATTTGATCTTGATTGTTCCAAGAAAAAAAAAAAAACAAAAAATCAAAAAAAATTTTTTTGACCAAAATGAGTATGTTTGGAGTTTAATATCCAATTTATCCAATAATTTTTAGCATTGGTATAATTTAAAACAATAATTGCTTTGACTGACAATTTTGAACAATATCTAATTGAGTTGTTCTTTTGTGAGGCCGTCTCATATGCGACGAGTTCAAATATGTTTTTTACATGTATAACCAATGTGTTTTTTATTATAAGTACGTAATTTATAAATATGTTTTTTTATAGATATAAATATATAATTTAAATATATTTTTTACAGTTATAAATATATATATATATATATATTTATATTTTTATAGTTATAGGTGCACATGAGTTGTTGTGTCTAATAAAATATTGCGAACCTAGGCTAGTTTCAACCTAAAATCACCAATTCAGTCCAAATGTACATGAATCACACATGCCTAAAATTTTATTTAATAATTTCTTGATTCTCGAGATACTTTTTTAGATTTAATTATATAGTTATGAAATATTTTTATAATGTTATGGTTATAAAATATTTTTATAATGTTATGGATTAATTAGTAGATGTGAAAGATATTTTATATAATTAATTAGAAATTATATTTATTTGGTAATTGAAGATTGCAAGTTATTATTATTTTTGTTATTATGACTCATGTTTATAATTTTTTTTAATATTTTATAAATTAAATTGGTGTGGTTAATTTTTACACCTTATAAATTGTTTCCTGATTTTATTATGATCTAATATTTATATAAATATGTCTTCTTCCTCTCAAGTATGTTTCTTTCTCTTTCTTCTTCGTCTTTCTTTTTATTCTTTCTCTAATTGTCTCTCTTTCTTCTTCCTCTCTCATATATGTTCATCTCCTTTTCTTCTTCCTTTAATTGTCTCTTTTATTCTTTCTAATCCATCTTAAAATTAACGTGTATCTTTCATAATATATGTAATGATATAAATATGAAACCATATCTATGAATATTTGCTTTTTAAAAAATTACATTCATAATGCCACAAAATATTTATGAAAATACATATACTAGACTACACGAACAAATGGGCTTGTGTGGTTTGTGTAAAACATGATTCGTGTGGTTCGTAACACACAAGTAAAATATACATGGCTCGTGTGGTTCGTATCACACAAAACACACGCACGAACCTACACGAAAAAATAATGTACAAGCATACATGAATTAGGGCTTATATAGACAGGGACGAAATCAGGATCCAATATTGAGGGGGCCATTAATAAAAAAAAATTACACAAAATTATATATAAGATATTTATCATCAAGTATCCCAAAATATATCATTACATCCCAAATTTTCTAAAATTTAGAACGCCGCTCTTGCATATCACGAAAGTCATCTACAAGTGAATCTATGCTAAACTTTTTTTACAGTTTGCTTTTCGATATATACTACTAAACAATCACTGAGAAAATCATCTTCCATCTTGTTACGAAATACAGTTTTCACTATGTTTATTACAGAAAAAGATCGCTCTGTAGTAGCCGTAGAAACAGGAAGCGTAAGAATAAGAGTTACCATTCTAAACACAAGAGGGTAAACTTCTGATTTTCTAATTTTCACCATCTACTGGCATAAATCAAAAATAGTTGTCAATGTTCTAAGGTCAGAAAGTTGTCATACATGATCAAAATGCTCAAACTGCATTCTCAACTATAGTATCTCATGTCCTTCAAAATCACGTAGGTAAAATTTTTCTACCAACTTGCAAATATCATCAATTATAAATGATATACACATCTCTCTTGGATCAAGTGTTGATGCAAGAATAATGAACTCCACAATGTTATCATTAAACCTGCTATTCAATTCTTGCAATTGAGAGTCGATCACTTCATGAAAAATATCAAATTTGTAATGATGTCCAATAGTGATATCACCTTCTTGATAACGAGCTCTTCCTCTTCTTGCAATATATTGATCATCAAAATTCAACATTGGTATATTGACTGCTTGACAAAAGGCTTTAACATTTGCAACTAGTTCATCTCATCCGTCATCTCTCAATTTCCGGATAAACAATTTAGTAGACGACACAAGATGCATTGCATTCAAAATATCTTGAGATTGAAGTTGTAAAGCTTGACAGAGTATATTAGAAATTTCTTATATTTTCTTCATGAGATGCATAATGAAAACAAATTTAAAAGAAGTCAATACCTCATAAGCAGAATCGGCATCTCCACATTGAGCATATGTATTTCCATCTTCAACAATATTCAATAGAACTTCACAAGTTGCACTATACATCTTCATCAAGCTAGAAATAGATTTCAAATGAGAACTCCAACATGTATCACCCGCTCTTTGTAAAGAGCCTACTTGATTAAGTCCTTTTCCATTTTCAAGCTCATTAGTATCAAGTAAATGAGCAATATTTGAAGAATGAGCAACTTTTAATTGGTCATTACGCTTACATGAGGCACCAACAACATTGATAATAGAGTTCAACTTGGTAAAGAATTGATGGACCGATATAACTTTCTTGGAAGCACCGACTAGTGCCAATTGTAGGCGATGTGCATAACAATGAATGTAGTTAGCATAAGAACATTCACCTAAAATTAAATGCTTGCAATCCATTCCATTCTCCACGCATGTTACTCGCACCATCATATCCTTGTCCCCTTATATTTTGAACATCGAGAGTATAACGAGATAGGATATAAAAGATACCTTCTTTCAATGTTGATGCAACAATGTCTTTAACATGAACAAGTCCAAAAAAATACTCTTGTACATAGCCATCTTTATCAATAAATCTCAAGACAACTGACATTTGCTCCTTTTTAGATTCATCTCAAGCCTCATCGACAATGATACAAAATTTTGCACCACCAATTTCTTCTCGGATGTCATTCTTGACTCTAGTTTCCATGACTTGCAAGATTTGTTTTTGCATTTTAGGTGATGTATATGTTGCATTTCGTGCAGCTTTATCCAAGACTTCTACTGTTTTGTCATTGTAAGAGGCTAAGAAACTCAACAGTTCTAAAAAATTTGCACGATTGGTTGATGTTGCTAACTCATCATTGCCTTTAAATGAACATCCTTGAAATGCAAGCCATCTAGTTATCTCGATTGAAGCTCTCAAACGAAATCTATTTTCAATAATTTCTTGAGATGTGAACCTCTCAATATTTTGAACAATATGTGATTGTTGGTTCATGAGATCGGCACAAGCTTTCTCAGCATTTCTATGAGGTGAAGTCAGCTCCTTACCAATATGAGCAGCAAATGAACAGTTTATCCCATCTTTTACCTTCTTCCAAGTTCAAAATCCATTAATAGTAGACGCATCTAATCCGGAAGGTCTCCCTTGAGAATGAAATAAAAAGCATGGGAGGCAAAATGCAGCATTTACGCTGGTAGAATATTCCAACCAACTCGGGAATAGCTTAAAACATGATGCTTGAAAGCTCCGAGAATGTTTTTCACCAGATTTTGGATATTTTGTAAGTAAACATTGATATGGACCACTTTTAATATAAGCTCTTCTAACTTCATCGTGTTTTTCGATGGGATATTCCCATATTGATGGTCGTAATCCCGGATCACGCACCAATGATTGGATATCAAATTTTTCATCAATTGCAACTCTTAAGGATTTTTTAGGACAACTTTCTGAGTTCGAACAATCAATATCTATAAGTTGATTTGATTGCGAAGCTTCATTATTAGGAAATTTCCTTTTAAAGATTGAGTCAATCTTTTGTGTCTTCATCTACAAAGAGATAAATAAGTGTCAACTACAAATTTTCAAGTTTTTTCATTACATTTGAAGCCTCTCCACTAGATTCCCAACTTATAATTAATCAATTTTGAAATATAATTTTTCTTTGAAACTATATAGTGAAATTTATAAAACTATCATCTAATTAGTAATCCATTCAAAGTTTATAAAAATTGTAGATCATGAATTTTATTTACTCAATAAACAAATCAAGAAGCAAATAAAGATTGTTATCACCCACCCTCACAAGTCAAAATGCCAATAAAATACACAAAATAAAATGAATAAAAAACTTGTTGTCCAAACAAAAAAAAGTAGAAGCTTACAAGTTACATGGATTGATGAGTGATGTTTGTAGACTGCGTATGTTTCTTGCTCCTTGGTGGATCCCTCTCTTAATTAGGTTATTGTTTTAATTTGAGGATTGAGGAAAAGTGAGTTTTATTTAATTTTAAGAAGCTTCTAAGGGGCCACTTCCTTAATAAAAATAAAAATTCTTACTAAAAAAATATATATATATATAATAAAAATTTTAAAAATGTTGGGGGGCCAAGGCCCAGGTGGCCTTGATATAGGTCCGTCCCTGTATATAGACACGAACCTACACAAATTAAGATTTGTGTGGCTACACGAATTACGACCTACATATGAACCCACACGAAATACATTTTGTGTTGCTAATACGAGGCATTACTCATGTGGCGACACGAGTCATAATTTGTAATGACTTATGTAATGCCTCGTAATACCTCATGTTAACACACAAAATATATTTCATGTGTGTGGGTGAGTGAATCAATTCATTTTTTAATATTTTTATTTAATTTGAATTTGAATGTTCCCCTGAATGTTCCCCTCATTAAGGGTATATTTGAGAAATTGACTAAAGATTAACTAAAAAAGATGTACATTATAGTTTTGGTTAGAAAAGATGCAACAATATCTTATTTGACTCGTTATAAATTTGGGCAAGAAGAGAATTATGGAAAGATTATTAAAGTAATATAAATAAATTTTTGGGCATCTAAGCAAATGGGGAAATAATATTTTAGAAGCCATCATTTTCTAACTTCTCTGTAATGGGTTTTTGTTGATGTGGTTTTGGAAGCCACAAATATTTTTTGCAAATATCTTCCACAAACATTGCTGTTCATGTATGCAGATACTTTATCATCTATTTTAATTAATTTTGCAATCAAATTGCAGATCTTAAAAAATCAACTTTAGTTTTACAGTAGAAAATAAATGTTCAATTAATTTCAGAAATTGAGCATTTTTTCAATGGTAGAATTAAATCGATATTTTAAACTATATATAATTAGCATTGGACACTAATTTTGAGGCATGTCGAAAAATGAAAATTTCCCCATTTCATGAAATTTAATTATACTATGCAAACTCCACCCTATTAGAATTTAATTAATTAAACTAAAAGAAAAATGTAAAGGAGAGAAATGACTGAATTTGAAATACGTAAGTTGTCACTACACATGTATATCGCCTTCACACTAATCTCATGTTGTAACTTGTAACCCCACGCCATAATATAAGAAATATGGAAAAGTATAAAAGTGTTAATTTTAGGATAATGGGAAGGACAAAAATCATGCTTAAAATATAACTTTTTGAACAAATTTCTAAATCCACTACGATTGCCAATAAATCTTGAAAAGTTATACAAATTTGGAGCATTGAATTCAATATATATAAAAAAGATACAACCCGTATTTTATGTTCTAACAAAAAAGAAAAAGAACTTTTATGAAGTCAATTTTTAACAATGAATTTTACGTTGAAATTGTGTTTCACATGAGAAATCAAGCATTCCAAAAGCATAAATTAGTATGACTTTTTTAAACTTTCTTATGAAATCCACCAATTTTCAAAAAGACTCCTGAAAAGAGTTATTATTGTATATTTATATTACGTTACAATATTATTTTTACAAATATTCAGTCATTAATTTTTTTTTATATTATATTATATTTTATATGATAAGAAAGAAAAAAGGAAAAAGAGAAAGATGAGACATTTAGTGGAAATGTATGTGAATTATTTTGGACAAAGACGGTTTCTTTACATTAAAAGACAACTTTTAGGATATTTGTGACCATTGAAGGCACATATTGGATGCCTATAATAAGTGATTTGATTATTAATCAAATATGTATTCTCTAATCTAGTTATCTTTTCGATTCTTAAATTTGTAACAATCGAGTGTAATTTTAGAAATATCTTAATGTAGGTTTTATATCCTTGATTTCTTAATTGAGAATCATTTACTGCATGATGAGAGGAATCTGTAGTTTATATTAATTTTGCTTTCTTGTTTTAGTCATTTTTAAAGTTCCCACACTAGATTTCTCCACCTATTATTAATTAGAGGTAATTACCTTTTTAATTAGAAGTAATTATCACAGAAGTTTATTTAATTTGTAATTTTAATCAAGTTTCTAAATATTAGCAAATATAATATATAAACTTTTATATTTTTTACAATTTTAACCAACAATCAGTGTTCGAATATGATTTGAAACTAAAATATTGTCAGAAAGATTGGAGTTGAAAAAAGTTAAGATCATAAAAAAAAATATACATTTTTAAACACAATCATATAAGACGGTCTTATAAATATAATTTCGTGCGACGGGTTTACTGTGCTCAAAACAAACCATTTTAAATAAATCAATTGTGAATTATGTTACTTTTTATAATAAGAATCATTAACACTCGCACAATTAATATCCCAAAACATGTCTATAAATACCGTTGTCCATGGTTGAGAACATTCAAGAATCACCAAATACGAACAAGCTTCTCACTTATCACTCCCATGGCGATGATTCAACTCAAACTACTTGTGTTCCTATTATACCCTCTCCTTCTTCTACCTTCATTTCTGCAAAGTGTTTCAACATACCCACACAAAATTCCTAGGCTCTCTCCACATAACAAAGAAGCATTGTTCTTGAGAAAAGGTGATGAGATCAATCTGAGAGGATCAGTCATTTCAAAGGATTATAAGACATATTTTTACAGACAAACACTTGATCATTTCAACTATGCACCACAGAGTTATGCCACTTTCAGACAAAGATATGTGGTTAGCTTTAAAAATTGGGACACTTCTCCTAATTCCAATTCTCCAATTTTTGCATATCTTGGTGCTGAAGAACCTCTGGATGATGAATTGATTGCTGTTGGTTTTCTTGATGAAAATGCTCCTTATTTCAAGTCTCTTTCTGTTTTCATTGAGGTAAAACTTTAATCTCCATATACTTTTTTGCATCATGTGTTTTCTATTATGTAATAATTAATTTCTTTATATCAGTCCATAAATTAATTTGTGCAATATGTTACAAATTTAGGATGTAAATGAGTCGAATCAGCTCTTGAATTATTAAAAATTGACTCAAAAAACGATTGAACTTGACTCAACTTGCTTCACCGACCCACGAGTTTAATTGAGTTTTGGTTGTGTTGTGGTTGAACTTTATGAAAATTGATTTGATTTAATTTATAGCAACAAATCTATAGGTGATGTTTTGATTAATATATATTGGAAATCTATTTTGGATGCACTTTAATTTAGGTGAATTTGAAATATATTCATTCCAAATTTCGTATTTCAGATTATTACATCCAAACACATCATTAGGATATTTACTATTTTATCCTTGATATATTTAATTATATGTATATATATTATATTTAATCGAGCTAGTCAAGCGTTATTATTAATGTTCCTTTTTCAATTTAACTACAATAAGTTTTAAAATCCTAATATTACTAATAAATATAGTTGACTCGAGTCCAAGCTAAAGTCCAATAGTATTGGATTAGACCTGAAACTCCCAACAGAAATGACTTGTTATGATTAAACAAAATGTGACATGCTAATTATTAATAACAAATAATTTAGCTAATCTTGTTACAAAATATAATGTATTGAATCATAATTATAAATAACGTGAAATTTTATAAGTAACCATAAAAACAAGCATAGGATAAATCTAAGCCAACAGATTAAAATTGAAATTAATTTCAATTTCTTACGATATTTTATTGTTTGATTTGTTACAGCATAGATATTATGGAAAATCAATTCCATTTGGAACACAGGAAGAGGCCTTGAAAAATGAAACAATTCGTGGATATTTTAACTCAGCTCAAGCCATAGCTGATTATGCTGAGATTTTATTACACATTAAGGATAAATTCTCTGCACATTATTCTCCCATTATTGTCGTTGGAGGCTCATATGGAGGAAGTGAGTAATTTTTAAATTGCACTTTTTTTTATAGTAAAAATCATACATATATAAATATATATTATACTCAGCAATAATTTTCCGAATTATTAATTATTTTTATTCGTTACAAAAAAAGAGAAATGTTTTTTATCATTACTAATTATTTATGTGATTTTCAGTGCTAGCTTCGTGGTTTAGACTCAAGTATCCACACATTGCTCTGGGTGCTCTAGCTTCCTCAGCCCCTATTCTTTACTTCGATGACATCACTCCACAAAATGGGTATTACACAATTGCAACCAAGGACTTCAAGGTAATTTTTATTTCAATTCAACCCTAGATTAAAACCCCATTAGATTAAAATATGTAACTTTAGGGAAAATAGAGTACTGGCAAAACTAGCCTTATTTATTTTAAAAGTCTTAAAACTTGTCTCATTCATTTTACGTTATGATGCCAGCAAAATTAAATTTGGGATTTTGGACCAAAATCATAATATATTTTACATTTTTCTTGTTAATCATTTATATGTTTGCAGGAGGTTAGCCAGAAGTGTTACGAAACAATTCGAAAATCATGGTCCCAAATTGACAAAGTAGCATCAAATCCTGGAGGCCTCTCCATTCTTAGTCAAAGATTCAAAACTTGCTCGTAAGCATCGATCATCACATTTAAATAATACTACATAATTAAATTAATATATGTTCTTTTTAATTTTTGTTCAGGAAATTGAATAATTCAGGGGAGTTGAAGAATTTCTTGGAGTCAATGTACAGTGTGGCAGCTCAGTATAATAAGCCGCCAGATTATCCAGTAACAATGGTGTGTAAAGGAATCGACAAAGCCCCCAATACGACAGACATAATTGGTCGTATCGTGTCGGGGGTTGTGTCTTACTTAGGGAATAGAAGATGTTATGATATTAATCGCTATAATCACCCCTCTCAAACTAGTCTCGGTTGGCAATGGCAAGTAAGATCTTTTTTTTTCCTTTATCTTATTTTTTTTTTTCACAAAATAAAAACTTATAATGAGATAGTCTCACGAATTGTTATGCAGACTTGTAGTGAAATGGTGCTACCAATTGGGAGAGGGGAAAATGATACAATGTTCCCAGCATCACCTTTCAATTTAAATGAATTTATCAAAGCATGTAACAATTTTTATGGTGTCACACCTCGACCTCATTGGGTTACAACTTACTATGGAGGCCATGTAAGTTTAAATATCTATACATATTTTATTCTTACAACTAATTAAATGAATGTTTCTGATATGGATATATAGATGGGTAAAACTATTTTCCAAAATATAGGACAAAAATTAATCAAGAAATATAGGATTTCTTTTTATTGTAATATTCATGACAAAATAAATAGAAAACGATATTTAAATTTCCTGATTTTCGGCCATCATGTAATACATAGAATGAAAATAAAATGGACATGATTTACATTATAATTTGTTTACTTTAGATATTATTATATGTGTCCCTGCTATTTATGCTATGATGATGTTTTTTTTTTTTTTTTTTAATGCTGTGATTTTAAGCATTTGTTTTTGCTCCTTAATTAATACAGGATATTAAATTGACTCTTAAGCGGTTTGGAAGCAACATAATTTTCTCCAACGGCCTAAGAGATCCATACAGCAGTGGAGGGTAAATGATCCATGCAATTTAATTTTTAGCCAAATTTTAATAGAAATTAAATATCACTATTGAATTATATAATTTTTGGCATCTCTTATATACAGCATTTGTTTCACTAATATATGACAAATATAATAATGACGATCTTAGTTTATACAATAATGGACACGTATTTATTAAATAACCTATGAGATATGGTTTCATTAAAAAAAAATTACAAGATTAGTAGTACTCATTCACTTAATAAGTAATTTATTTGGATTAATTACGATTTTAGTTCAATCTATTTTTTCCCCAACTTCTCGTAGGGTGCTCGAGGACTTATCCCTAAGTATCGTTGCAGTAACAACCCTCAATGGTATGATCACAATCCCTAGCTAGAACTTTATTATCTATTTTTTTATGATTCTCTACTTAATTAGCATGTCATTTTAAAAGTATTGTGTATTATGTGTACAATGGTGATGACATATTACACATATCTATGTGTTATTCACTAGAACAATAAATACGAACTTTTGCTAAAATGGACTCTACAAATTTTGCAGGTTCGCATTGTCTAGATATAATTCCGGCAAAGAAAACCGATCCAAAATGGCTGATTATGCAAAGGAAAAAAGAGGTTATGATTATTGAAGGATGGCTTAAAACTTATTATGCTGATCTTCATGCCAACAAATAAAACAAAATCTTTTTTTGAGTTTAAGAAGCTTCAGTTTTATGTCTTGTTTTATTGCACAAATTTATATTTAAGATTAAGGTTGTTAGGGTTTTATATCCTACAAATTGGCCATTTGCGTTTACATAATGGGTAGATTTTTTGAACTAGTCTTCACTTAATTTTTATTTTCTAATTATTGAATTCTAAGATGTTTGAGAAATACTTTTGCATGAATACAATCACATGTTTTTTTATTTTTCTATTTTTAAATGAAAAATAAAATTAATTTCATATACTATTAAGATGTACGTATGTTGAAAAGCACATTATGTGCAATCTATTGTGTATCTATCTGGTCATGGTTCAACTTTATGCTGATGAAGATCATATATGATTTCCCTTACATACGAACAATTAAAAAGTATTTAGTTTTCCATATACTTTCAAAATATATACAATATACTCATATTTTAACAAAAATAATATTGTGGTAGTTTATAAAAGTATGCATTAGTTGTGGTTAAACTTTTACTATAAATCAAATAACATAATTGGAAGATTTATACTATTCAAGATGTAATTAATAACAACAAACATAATAATTATTACAAAAATATATAATTTGTATTTTTACTCCAATAGTTCTTCTTACATGAACAGTATTTTACTAATCTTTGTGATTTCGACTGATATTTTGGCCAAATATATATCAAAATACAACAGTACATAAAAACACCAATTTATGTGTGGAATCAAGGGTGCTGATTAACTGAGGAAAACTCTTAGTTTCAGGAACCGGATCTAGCGACTGAAGAATCGGTGTCGAGCGAGGTGAACCGGAGCTTGCAAACTCAAGTCAGAACCGAGTCAAGTCTGTTAATTCAGTTAGGAACTGATTTGGGAGGTTAGGGCACGCGCAAGTTAGGTGGGAAATTGGCTGCTCGATGTAAACCGTTTCATAAAATTAGCTTGGGGCTTTCGATTTGTATATATTGGAGAGTTCCCAGATGCATTCAATTAGAACATTCATTACGCTTAGTGATAGTTGAGAGATTAGCTAGGGTTCTTGAATTTGGGATAAAACCCTAGTCTGCGCAGCAATCTTGTAACACCAAATTCTCTTTCGTTTCTAAGTGAAATCAAGTAATTCTTGTTCGAGAGTGGACGTAGGTCATTCAAGGACCGAACCACTATAATTTCTTGTGTGATTTTACGTTCAGTTTTCGATTTAATCTTTCTTTCTTACTGCTGCGTTGCATGCAATTGTTTGGCTGGTATTGCTGTGTTTCTTGATCAAATTTTGAGTTACTGCTCTACAATTTGGCGCCGTCTGTGGGAATGGAGCGCTACCAACATGAGTTCGATGAAATTGGACGTGGAGAAGTTTGCGGGAGAAGGGGACTTCACCCTTTGGAAGGCTAAAATGGAAGCAGTCTTGATCCAGCATGGATGGGAGGATGCGATTGAGATCTCAGCCTTGGCAACTTCATCTGAATCTGACAAGGGAAAGGCAGAATTCGAAAGACTTGACAAGAAGGCTAGGAGTGCGATAATTCTATGCCTAGTGGGGAAGGCTTTGAGAGAAGTCTACCAAGAATCAACTGCATTGGGGATGTGGAGGAAACTTGAATCCATTTACCAGACCAAATCGTTGGCGAATCGGATGTTCCTCAAGCAAAAGCTCATCTCCTTTAAAATTCTGGACGAGAGAAAAATCTTGGAAAGATTGGATGACTTCAACAAACTTCTGGACGACTTGGAGAGTGTTGATGAGAAACAAAAGGATGAGGACAAAGCCCTCCTACTGCTGAATGCATTACCAAGATCCTTACTGTCCTTTAAAGATGTTTTGGTGTATGGCCGTATAACACCACTAACTTTAGAAGAAGTGCAAATGGCATTCAAGTCCAGGTTTCTTGCTGGATCCACTGAAATCAAAACTCAACACTCAGGAGAGAGTCTAAATGTGAAGTTCAAAAGAAAGGGTCAACAACAAAAGAATAGACCTGGAAAGGGGGTTCCTTCTAATTCTAAAGGATCTGGAGATGTGCCTGAATCAAGAAAATGTTTTCACTGTCATAAACCGGGACATCTAAAGAGGAATTGTCTAGACAGGAAGCCCAAAACCACCCAGCAACCACAGCAGGCTGCTATAGCTCAGGAAGAGTACGGGTCAGCAGATATGCTATGTATTTCCAGTTCAGTGATTGATGACTCTTAGATCTTGGACTCAGGATGCTCGTTTCACATGTGCCCGATCAAAGAGTGGTTCATAAACTTGAAGCTTGAAGCTGGAGGTACTGTACTACTTGGAGATGATCATTCTTGCAAGGTACTTGGAGTTGGCGATATAAAGCTAAAGCTGCATGATGGGAGACTGAGGACTCTTCAACATGTGAGGTACATTCCAAAACTTAAAAGGAATTTAATATCATTAGGCTGCCTTAATACCTCTGGTTATGAGTTTTGTACTAAGAGAGAACAGATACTAATAACTAAATGAGAGGAGTTGATCTTAAAGAGCAAGAAATTTAATGGTTTATACATACTTGAGGGATCTACTGTGGCTGGTGACATCTCTGCTGTGAGTAAGTCTATTGAGTCTAATGTGTGGCACAAAAGGCTAGGACATATCAGTGAGAAAGGCATGATGGAGCTGGTCAAGCAACAGGCCATTCAATCTGTAGATACAAAGCAGCAAGAAAAGTGTGAATATTGCATTTTGGGAAAGAGCACCAGGTTGAGTTTTCAGGCTGCAAAACATACATCATCTTATCCACTGGAATATGTGCACTCAGATGTCTGGGGTCCAGCAAGAGTTTCAACCCATGGTGGAGGCAGGTACTTTGTCTCTTTCATTGATGATTTTTCAAGGAAAGTGTGGGTGTATGTCATGAAGCACAAATCTGAAACCTTCTCCAAGTTTAAGGAATGACTGAACCTCCAAGAGAATCAAACAGGAAAGACACTCAAGGTATTGAGGACGGATAATGGACTGGAATTCTTATCTGAAGAGTTCCAGGAGCTGTGCAAGTTTAGAGGAATATTGAGACATAGGACAGTAATTGCCACTCCACAACAAAATGGAGTGGCTGAGAGAATGAATCGTACCCTTCTAGAGAGAGTCAGATGCTTACTTTTGGATGCAGGTCTACCCAAGTCCTTCTGGGGTGAAGCACTATCGACTGCAGCATTTCTACTGAATAGAAGTCCTACTTCAGTTAATGAGTTCAAGGCACCAAATAAAAGGTGGTTTGGAAGGTCAGTCAATTACAGCTTTCTTAGGGTATTTGGATGCCTGGCATATGCACATATAAACCAAGATAAGTTAGATGCCCGAGCCATCAAATGTATCTTCATAGGGTATCCTCATGGAGTGAAAGGTTATAAACTTTGGAGTCTTGAGCATGGAACTCAGAAATGCTTCATTAGTAGGAATGTGATCTTTAAGGAAAATGTGATGGGATATAAACATCAGTATGGAGAAGCTAAGGACTCATTAGATCATGACTTGGATGCCACAGGAAATGATACTCAAGTTCAGGTGGAGCTGCAACCTAGTCAGGAAGAAACACTTGTTCAAAATCAGGACTTAGCACAAGAAGTATCTAATGATGAGTCAGATGATCAGGAAGAGACTACTCAGGTAGAAGTTACTGAAGTCACTCATGAATCTGAGACTAAAATGGATTCAGATGATCATCAGCAACAAGCTCTAGGAGATTATAATTTGGCAAGGGACAGAAGGAGGAGGAAAATTACACCTCCTACAAGGTTTGGTCATGCTGATATAGCTTACTATGCGCTCAGCATAGCTCAAGAACTTGAGTCTGAAGAGCCTAATTCCTATAAGGCAGCCATAAGATCACCTTATAAAGAAAGATAGCTTAAAGCCATGAATGAGGAGCTGTTATCCTTAGAGAAAAATCAGACCTGGGATCTAGTACCTAAGCCACAAAATCAGAAACTGATTGGATGTAAATGGATTTTTAAACGAAAGGTGGAGGTGTTTGGGTTAAAGAAGATCAGATATAAGGCTAGACTAGTTGTTAAAGGATTCACACAAAGGGAAGGGATTGACTACAATGAAGTATTCTCACCAGTTGTGAAGCATGTATCAATTAGAATCTTGCTGGGAATGGTAGTTCAGGAGAATATGGAACTTTATCAGCTTGATGTTAAGACAGCCTTTCTCCATGGTAACCTGAATGAAACACTCTATATGCAACAACCCGAAGGATTTGTTCAGCCAGGCAGTGAAGACAAGGTTTATTTGCTCAGAAAATCACTTTATGGGCTTAAGCAAAGCCCAAGACAATGGTACAAGAAGTTTGACAGTTTCATGGTCAGTATTGGGCTAGAGAAGTGCAACTATGATAGCTGCGTCTACATGGAGAAGGAAGGAAAGGCAGTTCACACCATACTCTTACTTTATGTAGATGATATGTTAGTGGCTAGTAAGAGTTTAGCTATAGTCAATAACCTGAAAAAGAAGCTCTCTACTCAGTTTGAGATGAAGGATTTAGGGTGTGCAAAAAAAATGCTTGGTATGGATATTGTTAGAAACAGGAGCAGGAATCAGATATTCTTGAATTAGTCAGAGTACATAAATAAGGTCCTCAAGAGGTTCTACATGCATGAGTCTAAGTCAGTTAAGACACCTTTGGGAGCTCAGTTTCAGCTAAGTGACAAACATAAGCCAGATACACAAGAGGATAGAGACTATATGGCTAAGGTGCCATATGCAAATGCAATAGGTAGCATAATGTACTTGATGGTATGCAGCAGACCAGACATTGCATTTTCAATTAGTAAAGTAAGCCGATTTATGTCAGTTCCAGGAAAGTTTCATTGGGAGGCAGTAAAGTGGTTGCTAAGGTATCTACATGGCACTGCAAATGAGGGGCTGGAATTCAAGAAATTGGAGGATCAACAGAATATTCTGCAAGGATATGTGGATTGTGACTTTGCTGGAAACCCTGATTCGAGAAGATCAACAATAGGTTATGTGTTCACGCTCTATGGATCAGCAATATGTTGGAAAGCAATGCAGCAAGGTGTAGTGGCACTCTCAACAACTGAAGCTGAGTTCTTGGCAATGGCTGAAGCGATTAAAGAGGCAATTTGGTTAAAGGGAATTCTGAATGAATTAAATGTGAGGCAAAAGAGGGTAACGATTTACTGTGATAGCCAAAGTGTCTTGCATTTATCAAAACACTTGACATTTCACAACAGATGCAAACATATAGATGTGAAGTACCATTTTGTGAGAGATCTCATTGACAAAAGTGAAGTGGAAGTGAGGAAGATAGGTACTGATGATAACCCGTCTGACATGCTCACCAAGGCTCTGCCTAGTCCGAAATTTACACACTGTAAGAGACTGATCAATCTGATCAGTTTGAAGGAAGTAAGCTGAGGCAATGGAAATGGCTTGAACAAGAGTTATGGTGTTTTCTCAGTGAAGGTGGAGATTTGTGGAATCAAGGGTGCTGATTAACTGGGGAAAACTCCTAGTTTTAGGAACCGGATCTAGCGGCTGAAGAATCGGTGTCGAGCGAGGTGAACCGGAGCTTGCAAACTCAAGTCAGAACCGAGCCAAGTCTGTTAATCCAGTTAGGAACTGATTTGGGAGGTTAGGGCACGCGCAAGTTAGGTGGGAAATTGGCTGCTCGATGTAAACCGTTTCATAAAATTAGCTTGGGGCTTTCGATTTGTATATATTGGAGAGTTCCCAGATGCATTCAATTAGAACATTCATTACGCCTAGTGATAGTTGAGAGATTAGCTAGGGTTCTTGAATTTGGGATAAAACCCTAGTCTGCGCAACAATCTTGTAACACCAAATTCTCTTTCGTTTCTAAGTGAAATCAAGTAATTCTTGTTCGAGAGTGGACGTAGGTCATTCAAGGATCGAACCACTATAATTTCTTGTGTGATTTTACGTTCAGTTTTCGATTTAATCTTTCTTTCTTACTGCTGCGTTGCATGCGATTGTTTGGCTGGTATTGCTGTGTTTCTTGATCAAATTCTGAGTTACTGCTCTACATTATGCATAAATACATCAAATCAATCATTACACATACATAGGGGGGCATGATTTTTATTAAAATAATGTACGGTTTTACTCACTTATCATACGAATTCGTTTTCTTTTCCTTGTATTTTGCCTCCAAACAAGATTGTTCCACTTTGTCATTTCATATAAATCACGACTATTAATTGATGTCTATAACTGAAATTCCTCTTAAGTAATATTTGTTAAGTGTTTCATTAAATAAATGTCTATTTATTCTTTTATTATTATTTTTGAACCAATTTTTTTTATTTTGATACATATATTTGTGATATATTTTTTTTATTTTTTAAGAAACACTAAAGTGATATTAAGGCTGCGACAGAAAAATGTGCAGTGCCTGTGCATCATTATGGCTTCCTGAGTTGACCTAAAAAAGCACTTTCCCTTGTCTGAAAACATAGTGCCTAGAAATCCAATTTATTTATATTTCAAGCTTTTCAAAAGTTGTATGCATAACTTTATAAATTTATAAGAAGCATTTACACATCTTTTATAGGTTTAGTTAGGGCTTACAAGAAGATGGATCTTATTTTATAAAGAAATTATTAAGTGTGTAGGTAAAATAAAATAATGGAACTTTTAAAATATTAGCAATGAAAACTTCATTATCAAACTGATCAACGTTTTTAAAGTGTTTTTCGAATAAGATCTTAAAATAATAATAATAATAATAATAATAATAATAATAATAATAATAATAATAATAATAATAATAATAATAATAATAATAATAATAATAATAATAAGATTTCAGTTTCTTTTAAAGTACTATAACATTTTAGTCTCAGAGCTCATAAGATAATTTCTCTAATGAAAATATTTTTAAAATATACAAAATGATTTTGAATTTTTTAAAAACCTTATTCGTACGTATTATAAGATGTCTTACAAAATTTATTTTATACGATGTTAATCAAATTCTTATAAAGCTTAAATATTACAAGAAAAAGAAATCATAAACTTTTGGCTAAACTGCCTTAAGAAAAAAAAAAATTAAAAATAGAGTGCATAGATGATGTACTTGAGTTGAAAACCTAAGTAGAATATTGGGCTTCATTTTAAAAAATAATAGTAGTAGCATTGGGCTTGATATGGGTTTTTGGTTGACTTTGGTCTTTCAATGACCCATATGAAAAGAAATAAAAAATATGGCCATAGGGATCACCGTTAAATTCAAATTGAAGAATTTCTTGACATGAATATGTTATTTATCGAATTATAACTGAAAAGAACTTCATGATATAAATATAAATTATTGAGTGACTCTTCTATATATAAATTGTATGAATTTAGGATTCATATAATTGATATCCGACCTGGATCAATCAATCAATATATAAGTTTTTTTTTTTTCATTGAAACCTGCTACACAAATGTCCCAATAATATCATAAAATGAAATAGTTATCATCCAAATTTCTTCTAAGTTATATAATTAAGGTTTTCGATCGATTATTATTTATAAATAAAATTCATTTTTACAAATTTTATATATGTGAAGTGTGGATTATGAATTGATTAATTTCACAAAATTAAATTTGTAAAACAGTGTTACAAAATTATATTCAAAGAAAAAAGGATAGGTAGGTCAAACTCACCTAATTCAGAGGTTAGGGAAACCCAACAAAAGCAAATCCAATTATTTATACTAGACTTATTCAAACTATTAGCAGGTTATTGTTCAAATGATCCACTAATAATTAAAATTTGATATTGATTTTAGTAGGCATCACCCAATCAGTACTGCAGTTAATATATAGTTTCTTAAATTCAAGCAGTTGAGAATTATAACTTTGACACAAACTTAGTCAAATATATGTTAAAAACTAGGCAATAGAGATGTGAATGAATGAGAACTGTAAATTGACTTTAAAATACATCACCAATGAATATAGAAATGAAGAAAATTGAAATGGATTCAAATAAGAATCACAAAAAAACGAATATGAGGATTGATAAATGATCCCTCTAATCTCTGATTATCAGGTGGTGGTTTTATATTCGTGATATTGCTATTGTTATTATCTTTCAATTTTAATAGGTTTGATATTTATTTTTTAATGACCAATTTTGATCGAAACCATTAAAACCGATTGCTTGGAAGAAGAGTCAATTTTAATTAAATCACTGCAATATAAATTTAGTTAATTAACTGAACTATATATGGTAATATAATTTAAATTCAATGAAAAAATAAATCGCAAAATCACATTGTAATCACCCCTATCTATGATCTATCTATACAACACAGCCATCAAAAATTGAATTCCTGCATTTTTTAAATTTCTTTCTCCGACGGACTTAAACATGAAAAAATTCAATAAAAAGATTAATGATTCACATTGAAATGATAGTAGAAACTTCCTAGAACATTACTTATATGGTATTCATTAGTCAAACGTTGGGTTGCCTGACTTTCGAGTTATGGGGCTGAGAATGGAATATCAAAAATATTTTTTTATTTATTTACTCTCTCTCTCTCTTTCTCTCTCTCTAGATTTTATATCACAATCATCAATATAAATAAATAATTATTAACACATATATGTGCATAAATAGAGTTTGGTAAAATCAACAAATTCATAGTATGTAACACATTTTACATTTCATCCTATATATATATATATTGCATAAGTATTAAAAAAGGCAACTCCCTGATTAAAAAAACATGAAATTCTTACATATATATTTTTATTGCATTGTGAAAGAAATTAATTCGTTGATGTGTAAAAATAAACACTTATAATAGTAATCGTGTCAAAATGAATTCCTAATCAAGTTAGGTTCCAAATATTAATAGTGCAAGAATTTGAATTTATATTTACAATGTTAAAAAAAATAGTATATATTTGAAAAACTTGATTGCGAGTCGTGGGTTTTCTTTAAAAAAAAAAAAAAAGACTTGGAAGTTGGAATGAGTTGTTGATATTAAAGAGACATTACGTAACTAAATCATTAGAGAAATTACAATTGTAAAATATATTTTGGAAAAAGCTTGAAAACTATTATTTGTTAAAGATTTTGACAAATTTAAGTAATTGGCTCTTTTCGAACAAAAAGTACGCATGTGTTGTCATTTGTTAGTAAAACTAAGGAGAGGTTTGAGTTTCACTTTCAATCTCAATTTTCACTTTTCAATATTTTTAACATTGTTTATGAATTTATTCATTGTGTAACTAAATTTGCAAGTTAAATGACTAATTTTACATAAAGTCCCGTTACTTACAAATTAAATCTGTTTTCACTAACTCATATATCTATTATGAATTATGAATTAACTTATTTTATTGAATTAAATTCGTGAAATGATCTCACCAAAATTAATTTTTTTAAAATAGATAAAGTTGTAGGAGAAAATGCAAAAAAAATAGTAATAGCTAGGAGGGGTGGGGGTGGGGGGACCATATATATCTTCTCCATCCATTTTTGATATATATGAATCCATTTTTTTAATTTAGTTACAAGCTTATGTCTAACCAATTTTGAGATAACTCATGCTAATAGATGTAGAATTAGATGTGTGTGCTATATTGAAATCCTACATTTACACCCTAATAAATATATATTTTTAATCAAACCCCCTTAATACAGATCATATTTCTTTTATATATTTCGTGACATATTAAATGAAAATACACAATCACATAAAAATATTACTTAATGCAGACCTTATTTCTTTTATATATTTTGTGACATATTAAATGAAAATAGACAATCACATACAAATATTACTTCAAATACGTACAAATATAAATATTCCAAGCCTAGAATGGGTGAGTGCATGGATGATGCACTTAGGCCCCGTCGTGGTTGTCTTTTGAATCATTTAAATGTAAATTAATTATATTAGGTCGGTTTTACTTTGGTTTCTCATTAATTTAATTACATTAAGGAATACATATAATACATATGCCGTGTCGCAATGCCTATAAATAAATATTATATCACCAGCTCTAGTTAGTTATTAGGTTGGATTCTAACTAATCTAATCTAATTAATAACTTTCAGCTATAATAATAATAATAATAATAATAATAATAATAATAATTTTAATAATAATTTTAATAATAATAATAATAATAATAATAATAATAATAATAATAATTTTAATTTTATCTGTCAAACTGGTATTGCAAATCTGTGTGTTGCATTGAGTATTCTGCTAGCCTAAAGGCTGTCACATGTGATATAGGGTAAATTGCATCAAACACTTTATGAGATTAAAAAAAAATACAAAAATTATATATGAGATTTAATAAATGTTGTTCGATTCTTGCTAAATTTTTAAACTTAATTTCGGTTCTTTTCATACGCTGTTAATACGAAATTTAAAGTTTGTTTTCACTATTTTCCACTATTTTTTAAGTATCGAATTACATGTTTGTCCTTTTCCGCTTTCTCAAATTATTCTTTATATTTTCTTAATAATTTGCGATCTTAATTAAAAATAAATTTATGCTCAAGTTTTTTGCTCTTGATTAATTTTTTTTCTTTTAAACTTTATATTAAATAAAAATATATTTATTAATTTCAAAATAATAAAATAAATAGAAATCAAACATAAAATTGAGAATTCAAAATAATTTAAAAAATTAAAATTTGAAGACTGTTCAAATCCCTTAAAAAATCGAGCAAGTCTAAAAAATGTGGAATAATGAAATTACAAAACATCTTATGTTTATAAAACAAATACGAAAAATTACAAGATATATATTCTTATAATATTTTTTTTCATGAAATTAGAATAATTTTAATAAATCGGAAAAATTCAAAATGAAATTGAAATATGAAGATTGTTAAAATATTCAAATTATGAAGGATTGTTAAATTAATAAAAGAAAATGCAACTAAAATCTGAAAACGAAAAAAAATCTTAGAAATGATTGAAGAATTTAAAAGAATTACAAGATATATATCGAAAATAAAAGTATGCAAGAAATTACAGAATATTATAAATAAATCTGAATTTAGAAAAAATTAAAATATTAATATTGTTAATAGAATTAAAAAAATTCAACTCAGTCTCAAAATTTTATTTTAAAAATCTTATTTTGAATGTTAATGTTTATTTAAATAAATTCTTAGATACCTTTTAAATATTTGGATTTACAAAAATCAAAATGTCAGAATCTAATTAGGAAAATCTAAAATTATGGTTGATAGTTTTAAATATTAATGTGGCAATTTCAAATGTTGATGATGATTTAATAATATTTATTGTCCAATGTCCATATTTTTAAAAAGAAAATTGTATAGAGAAAATATTTAAAATGTAAGGAATGAAGATAATAAGATAGTACTCGATGTATATGGTTATACCTTAAAATTTTATATATAAATTAACATTATTTTGATAAAAATAGACTGTGCAAACATTTATTAAATCTCATATGAAAACAAATACATTTCTTTGAACTCAGGGGAACACACAATTTTCAAATCACATGATGATTTGAATCACTTTACCATGTGTATATATGATAATTCAATAGATTTGCTTGAACTTTAGGGTTGTCTTGTCAAGTTATGATTTGTCTTAGAACGGGGTCTATATATGTTGTCATTCGTTTGATATTGAATTAGCTTGGGTTTCAAATGACATTTATTGGTTGTTTTCATGGGTTTTTTGTTTTTAAATTATTGAATTTGTCTAGTATTTTTTTCGAAGTTTGTTAGGACAATTTGACCATTCTCAAAGTTAAGATAGATATTCATTAATTCACAAATAATAAATATCATACACATATTTCAAATACGAATATACAAAGAAAAATTGTAAAAAATAATTGCGCAAGTAATTACTATATGATAGGTATTTGACAATAGAGGGCAAACATATAGAATTTAAGATCCCAAATTTTAGGGGTTGTGGATGCTAATTAAGACTTTAGATCTTACATATCGTAGATATAAACACTACAAAGAGCTGTTTGTAAAATCAATTTGTAGAATCAATTTTAGTACGCCAATTTAATAATTAGTTTTATATCTCTATTAATGTTAATTAAATTATATGTGATAACAAACTTAAATTAGTTTTGATGTGACAAACATGGGTGCTAATTTCTTGACATGACTTACAATGTAATTCTTGATGTGTGTGGTAATCTAATAGTTTAAATTATACGAGTGGTAATTTCAAATTGGGACATATATAAATATATTTATCGATTATGTATAACATAATAAAAATAAGATTAAATGAGTATATAAAATGAATATTATGATTATTTATTTTTTGTGTAAAATTATATGTAAATGACTGAAGAGGGAGTGGTGATTCAACACTAAAATAATATCATTCTGAGTAGAGTTAAATGATGTGATCTCATTGTGTGAAATCGTCTAGTCCAAACAAGATTTATATCAAACATTATTTTTATTCCATAATTTATTCATATCACTGCAAATAAAGACCAACTTATGAATACTTTATTTTTTCTAACTCAAGTTTAGGCTTGGTCTGATTAATTTAGGAATAAAAATGGTGTCTTTTCAAGATGCAATCATGTAAATCACAATATATATACCTGATTAATGATTAAATTTCATAATCATGTGTAAAATAATTGACCACTAAAAGAATAAGGAAAAAGAAAAAGAGGCATTATTGCAATAAAAGAAGAGGCATAACCTTTTGAGATGAGACAAAAATGGAAAAATAAAAAGTGAGAAAACAAGAAATTGATGTGCCCACTTCCACTTTCCTCTATTTCCTCTCCTTGGTAGCAAACAAGGAGGACAAGGTTCTTGTTACACATTCTCACTGCCTTAACTTCCCAAATGGAATTGGATTCATCAATGTCCATATACACATACTATATTAATGAAATAAAATTCATTATTTCAATATAAATTCACTTAGTTCAAGATTTTGGTGATTTTCCCTTTTCAATTTTCTATGATGCTTTCTCCACATTTCATTTCTATAGTTGGGGCATTGGCCACCTACTTTTGGGTCAAATTCATAATCAAAGACTACTATCAAAATAATATTAATAATACTTAATCTTACTATCTTATTCATCGTGGGCATATTAAAATGTTCACACGACTAATGTGTTAAAAATTCTGATGCTATTAATTTCATTTTTCATATAATAAAAAATGAAATTATTTCACGTTATCCATGAGTATAATATTCTAACATTTTCCTAACAATAATAGTGTACCTGAAATAAAGCCGGCTAAAACAATCACAATCATTTATAATAAATATTTCATTTAAATGGAGCCCTTCAAATAAAGATGAGAGAAGTGGTCCTTTAAAAAAAAAAAATTTGGAACCAAATAAAAAAATATATGTAAGTATATATACAGACTAAAATAATATATTATTTTATTACAAAAGATTCAAAATAGCTTTAAAAGCAATTTCTTCGCTAATTGGACCTTTTATTCTAAATTGATATTTCATCTTTTATTTCATTATTTTTAATTCATGTCATGTATAAATTGGTGATGTCATCTTTTATACTTGGTGTGTGATGGTTATTTTAAAATATCGATAAAACTCTAATATGAAATAGAGAATCCGGTTTGATTTTTTCAAAACTTAAAAAGAAGAAAAATAAAAGAAATAATTGAGTTGGAAAAAGTGCAGAGTCAGAGTGCAAAAATAAAAGTAGAAGATGGATTGGTAGTGGATTGGATTCATTCAATCTAAATGGTACCAAAAAAGGTTGTTTCTTTGCTTTAAGTATCTCAAATGCTTACAAGAAAAAGGTTGGAATCATATTACACATATTATTTCAATGCTTTTGTTTATGGGACAGCCACCATAATTACTGCCACGTGTGCTCATTTTGAATCTTATATTAAATTATATATATATTTTTTTGTTTGTCTCTCGTAAAAGCGTCCACCAACTATCAGATTGAATTATGCATTTTACAAATATATGTATATGTGATATAACTATAAATATGTATTTTATTTTTAAATTAATAAAATATGAGTTACATAAATATATATTTTACAGTTATAGATATACGTTTTTTCAATCATCACACCGCATTTGAGTTTTTATGTTATTTTTAATTTTAGACAAGTTCATATTTGTACTTACACACATAAGTAGCTCAGCATTTGTTTTCGATTTCATTGGAGGGTTAATCAAGAAAAATGTTTCTTTTCAATTAGTCTATTTAATTTGGACATTTAAGTTTGACTAAATTAAGATTTAAAAATCATTGACATAGTCCACTTAATGTGTTAATTTTTTAGAAGCATACCCAACAATCTACGTATATTAATATTTACAAAAACTTAAAATAAAATTGTTTCGTAAATATAATTTTGTGAGATAGATTTACTTTTTACAATAAAATTCATTTTCATAAATTAAAATTTATTTTATAGATAGTAGGTTGGTCAATTTCATGAAATTAGATCGATAAGATTGTCTAATAAAAATTATACTCGTTCATATTTGATTATTTCAAGCAATATACATATTAAGTTTAGTCTCTTTTGCAAGTTATAATTAGAAGTAACTTGTTATTGATTAAAAAATTATTGTATAATAATAATTCAATGTTGATAAAAAATTAAATTAATTTTTTTTTAACATCGACGTATTAGAGTTATATGTTGACGTCGGAATTTGTAATTGGTTAATTTATAGTCTAACACCCAAATGTAAAGAAGATGAGATGAAAGGTATGAAACAAGAATGGTCCAGAGCCTACTCGGACAATGCTGCTCGGCTGATCCTGGACGGTTTATTGTGGCCGGCCAGAATCTTATGTAATTTATTTGAGAGAAAGTAGCTCTCTCATGCTTTTATACAAAAGTGTTGGGGCCTTTTACAAGTTGAAATTACATCTATTTATAATTGAAAAATAACCTAAATATTGGAGATCGTGGAGGTTGTGGAAGTTGAGTCCACTTTCTCCTTGATTTTTGCCTATTTACGTGGCATTTGGCGGTTTTGTCACCCACGATCTCTTGGTAATTAGCTATAACCTGAGCAGTCAGCTCGGGCCGGCCATCCTGGACAGTTTATCAGATTGGACGTCCAATGTGTCATCCTGGCCGGTCAAGTGAACTGATGGCTTTTACTGGGCTATCCAGATGTAATATAGCAGGTAGCTCGGATCAGATGTCCAACATCGTCCATTTTGGACAGCCCATCCATTTTTGGCCGGCCTCCTTACCTAGCTAAGAGTCCGAGTGGAGCTCTTCTGGTCGGCTCGTCCATTTCTGGTCGGTCCGTCCATTTCTGGCCGGCCTCCTTACCACTTCTGGTCTTTTGGTCGGCTCGGCCATTTCTGACCTTCCGAGTCGACTCGATCATTTCTGACCTTCTTATATTTGATTTTGTTCGACTCGGGTTAGGGTACAACATTATGTTATCTACATGTCAATTTTAATCTTTTGAGATAGAGTGATCCTAGTCAATCCAATTTAGAGTAGTTAGATCGACTTATTTTATTGTCTTTGAGTACAATAATTTTTAATTTTTAATTTATGCTAAAAATTACTAGCTCTTATCTAAATATTCTCTTCATTGGATCTGATATTTGATTATATTCAAATTAAATTTGATTCTATCTTAACATGTTTTCTTATTCGGCTATTCTAGGGCGGGTTGCCTTGTCGGTTCAGGCCATTATACTTGAACCCTTGTTATCTCGATTTAGTTCAGCAAATATTAACTTATTCAAAAACCAATCTTACTTGATGTCAATTTATTCGAATTTACACGTGGAGATACAAACAAATATGCAGATTAAGTTTGATGGATTTTTAGGTGAATTAAGGAAATAAAGAGCAAAAACAAAATGGAAAATAATTAAGCAATGAAGGAATGTACAATTCTATATGCAGGACGTATAGTTAGTTAAAGCATTCAACTATCTGATATGGTTTACATTCAAGGAGCCCCACATATAAATATAACATAATCCAACTTTTTCCCAAATCAAACTTCCGTTCTCTCTCTCTCTCTCTCTCTCTGATAACTATATCGGAGAGTAGTATATACGCATACAAAAACCCACATGATAACAGCATGAGAATATTATTCTGATTTCTAACCATTGCTTAGAGTGAAAGGGAAGCCAAGAAAGAGGAAACAAAACAAAAACAAGAATAATATCTTGTATAAAGGAATGCCGCCGGTGAGGATTCCGGTTGTTTTGGCGGTGTTTCTGGTGGCGGTGGCGGTTGGTCAGAGCGTGACGTGGACTCTGGAGAGGGCGAATCACGACGGGTTGGAGCTGAGTCAACTCAGAGACCGTGACCGAGTCAGACACGGCAGATTCTTGCAGCAACGTCCTTCTTCCGTCATTGATTTCCCTGTGGAAGGCACCTACGATCCTTATCTTGTTGGGTATATTCCTTTTTTTTTTTTTTTTTTTTCTTTAATCAATAATTATGTATACATTCATGAAAATATTATCAGCAATGTTTAAGTAATAGTAAAGATTGATTTTTTATTTGTTTTGAGTATAATATGGATTTCTGAGTTGTCCAATATCTGATTAAATTATACAAAATTCTTGATGATTTTCTTGAATTCTTGACAATTTGGATATGAAATTAATGTTATAGGCTATACTTTACAAGAGTGAAATTGGGAAATCCTCCAAAAGAATTCTATGTACAAATAGACACTGGAAGTGATGTTCTGTGGGTCAGTTGCTCTCCCTGCTCTGGTTGCCCAACATCCAGTGGCCTTCAGGTAATTTCACCCCTCATCTTGTTACAATCTCAAGTGTTGTAATTTAACATTTTAGAAATAATAAAACAGATAAAGATGGAGTTTTTCGAGCCATCCAGATCATCGACTGCATCACTCATTTCATGTTCAGACCAAAGGTGTGTATTGGGAGAGCAGTTTTCGGATTCTCTTTGTTCGAGTCAGAATCAGTGTGGATACACTTTCCAGTATGGAGATGGTAGTGGGACATCTGGATACTATGTGTCTGATTCTATGTCATTAGACACAGTAGTTGGGAATTCATTGACTTCAAATTCTTCAGCTCGTGTCGTTTTTGGGTGAGTTCTTGTTGATCTTGAGATGTGTTCTTGTTTTTTGGCCCGTTTTGATTGAGATGGTTCCTGTTTTTGGGCTCAGATGTAGCACATCACAGACTGGAGATCTTACTAAGCCGGATAGAGCTGTTGATGGTATATTTGGATTTGGCCAGCAGGGCTTATCTGTAATTTCGCAACTTTCTTCTCAAGGGGTCACACCGAACGCGTTTTCTCATTGCTTAAGAGGGGGAAATGGTGGTGGTATTTTGGTGCTTGGCCAGATTGTCGAGCCTAATATGGTTTACACTCCGCTTGTTCCATCACAGTATGTATTCAATCTGCTCGTTCCTTTTGAAATCTTAATTCTTTAGTTTCATGGTTTAAAGTTGATAGTTAAAACGATGGTTTTGGAGATTTCATTGGTGATTGGTGAGAAGCAAACCTATAGCTATGATATGATGCAAGAACAAGAATTAAGACTTGATGTGTCTGTTTGCTTGTTTGTTTCTCTATGGAAATTGTTCTTGTTTGAGTTTAAGTTTCTCGACTAAATCAAGAAGTACTTGGATGTCCAAATACTATGGTTTGATCAGTTCTTTGTGGTTCCAAATTGTCAGGCCACATTACAATGTAAATCTGCAAAGCATTTCTGTAAATGGACAAACATTACCCATAGATTCATCAGTATTTACAACATCAAACAACAGAGGAACGATAATTGACTCAGGAACAACACTGGCATACCTTGCTGAAGAGGCTTATGGCCCTTTTGTCAATGCTGTAAGCATCTTGAATCATCAAAATCTTCGTTTTTTTCTTTGTAAGATTATATATACTAATTAGAGCCCAAAATAATGGCATTTTTTTTCTTGTGCAGATTATGGAAACTGTTTCACAATCTGTACGGCCTCTTTTGTCGAAGGGAAACCAGTGCTATCTAACCACCTCCAGGTTTTTATTTCAGATGCAGAATTCTTATTTACATATATTATTACTCTTCAATTTAATCCCTCTTCTTATTACCAATCATTGTTCTTGCTAGTGTCTCGGAAATCTTCCCTTCAGTTAGTCTAAATTTTGCTGGTGGGGCTTCAATGGTCTTGAGGCCCGAGGATTACCTCTTGCAGCAGAACTCTATTGTAAGTCAACAAAACACAATTGAACGACCAAAACATAGAATGTTTTCTGGGTTTTGTTGTTGATGATAATGTGTTGTGTTTTAGGGTGGTGCTGCGGTGTGGTGCATCGGCATTCAGAAAATTCAGGGTCAGGGAATCACAATATTAGGAGGTAAGAAGTGTAGAGAATATTAATCTTGATGGCTTGAATTCAGACAATATATTCACTTACATAATTCTTTTCGATCCTCTATTCAGACCTTGTTTTGAAAGATAAAATTGTTGTGTACGATTTGGGTGGTCAGAGGATTGGATGGGCAAATTATGACTGTAAGTTTCGTTATATTATCTTTTCTTCCTGGGTTTTTGTTCTTCCTTGATCTTGATTAATTCATACAAATATTCACATTTTATAGGTTCGTCGCCTGTTAATGTCTCTATAAGTAACACTGGCACAACGGAATTTGTGAATGCTGGACAGTTTGACAGAAATAAATCTGAACGTTACGAGCCCTATAAGTTGCTACCAAGCTTCGTTATAGCTCTCGTGTTGCATATAGTATTCTTTGGAATTTTGCCATTTTTATGATGACTATTGATGAATTTTTTTGATGTTTTTTCTTTCTTCATCTTCATGTTTTATAATGTTAAAGCCATTGATAGGTTATACTTGTTGCAGCTTTAGTTGCTCTTTTTTACGGTTGCAATTCATAATTTTTTTTCCTGGTTTTAGAATAGAAATATACTCTCTTACCTTGTACAGAAAACCTCATACAGGAATTTTACATCTCTTTTGTACAGGTAAAAATCATGGACTGTCATATATTGATCCTTCACAAATATTTTAGACAATGTTGTTTGATTTAAAGTTATGATTCTCTTTTTATATTTATTGTCTCTTAAGTCTTGGATACAAAAATAGCCTTAATATGAGCATGATGCTGATGAGTACTGGAGTTAAAAATTAATTCTTCATGTTAACATTAAATTACTATTTTAAATTTTTGGCTGTTGGTCCTATGTTTTTACTATTTTATTTTCTTTGTGATAATTTAATTGCTGTAATGCACAATGTATTGATAATATTAGAATAAGAGAGAAAATACGATTTTGTGATAAGATTTGTTCCGTATTTCCACATGCTATCGTCTATTACAATGAATACGTGTGTGGAACTACTGTTTTGGACATTAACGTAAAAACTTACGTGAGGGTGTCTTATATTAGACTTAATGTGAGATGAAATTTTTTATAATCTTATGTAAAAACTCACATGAGATTATCTTATATAAGTGTGAAATGAAGTTTTTTATAGATGGAATTTTTATAGTCTTATGTAAAAACTCACGTGAGATCGTCTTACATAAAATTTTATGTGAAATAGAGTTTTTTATAGTCTTATATGAGACCAAAATTAACCATATTGAATGAGTTGTTTTTTTATAGTTTTATGTGAAGTCGAAATTGATCATAAGTTGACTCATCTCAATAATTCATATGAACATCTTTTTGTTGAGGGAAGTCCAACCAACAATAGTAAAAATTAGATAACATGTATAAAATATATTTTTCATTTTACAATGAACATTTGTTTGTTATAATCATTATCCTTTTTGTCACAAATTTTAAAATATTAATTATTGTTAGTTTTTTCAGGTTTGAACTAAAGAGAATTATGTTTGTGATAACCTACCAATGCATTTCAAGTAAATTTATACTAAATATTTGATGACAAAAATGATAAAATTCAAATATTGGATACTAAATAATTAAAAAAAAACTCAAAGATTTGTAATCACAAATATAATTTACAAATTTCAAGAAAACATACACCCAGATTAAATATTTTGAATTCGATAACTAAAATGATTAAAAGAAATAAATGTTGAGTATCAATTTATTGTAAAGTATAAAGATAGATGAGTCATGATATATAATTAAGGAGAAAATATATGTTGAAGAAAAAAAATTATATAAAGGAGAATTGTAGCTCAATTATATCTTAATATTAAAAATAATGCCAATTACATTATAATTTTTTCTATGTATTTTTTTTAAATAATTTTAAAATTATCAATCTATATTATAATTTGTTTTAAATTTCAGGGAACCCATTACCCCTTCGCCCTCACCGTGGCTAGTCTCACGTGACTCCGTATCACATAACACCTACTCAGAAATTAATGTTTTAACCCTTCCAATTAAGATTACTTCAATGTGATAATAATTGCTTTCCTCAGAAAGAATAAAAAATAAACAGGTTTTGATATTATAAGCTTTTATTCTTAAAACGAGTAATTCAATGTATTGATATTCTCCGCGCTTACACTCTTTGTCTAGAAAAATATTTTTCTATAATTATTGAGAAGTATTTCTATTCTACGTGTGTGCATATTACACACATATTGAAAATACTAAATATTTATTTAGTGGGTTCTATTAGACTCTATCTATTTCAAAAGACTTTCTAACTACGACGTCTATGAAACATTGTCATTTAATTTCCATTTTGGCAGTTTATAGTACTTAAAACTGAATCATTTAGAATCTAAAATTCAAAAACAGATGTAGAAATGGATGTGGTGATTATGACAATCCTATAGATATTTAATTTTTTTTATAAATATCCAAAAATAAAAGGGAGTATCTTCAATCAAAAATTCTTAACTTTTAAATTTATATGAAAAACCATTGCTCATCTCAAATACAATCCGCTATTACTATAGAGTTGTCTCTTGCGCAACTGTTGCACAGTGCAATTCGGTTGATTCAGATCAACTTGGATTGGCACATTTTTTTTTTACCTTTTTTATTTATTTATTCATGTGTTACCTGCATGTCTTTATATTGCATTAGTGTGACTTTTATATTATATTAATATAACATTTATGTACAAATATCCTGACTTTATATAATATTTTAATTTTAAAATAAAGAATTTCAGTATATTTTGTATATATATACATTTATGTGGTATTACTTATACATTTATGTGATTACTTATACCTTTTATAAAGGTACAACTAACATAATTAAAAGATGTGACTAGATAATAGAAAAATATAACTAACATAACTAAAATGTGTACATAAAGGTAAATTACATGTTTGTGTAATGTTATGTTAGTTATAACTTTTAATTATCTAGTTATGTTAGTTATCCATGTTGTGTGATATAATGTAAAAATAAAATATATAAGAATTATGATATTTGTACATAAATATCATACTAATATAACATAAAAGTCACGATCAATATCATATAAAGGTAACATAATTGTCTGAAATAGGTTTTTTTTTAGTTACAGAATTACATAAAAGTTATGATATTTGTGCATATATGTCCAAATAATATATCATAAAAGTCATACTAATATAACATAAATATCGACATATATATATATATAAAATATATATACAAATTCGGATCAGATTCGGGCTAACCCAATTACATGGATCTAGATATATATCAATGAAACATGAGTTTTTGCCTTTACTTTAAGCAATTTATTCACAATTAACGTTTAGTTATTTGTCTTCAATATAAAAAACTATCGATATAATCCTCGAAACCATCTGTGATGGACCAAAATTTTACTCAGGAGGTCTAACTATGAAAAAAAAAAAACTAAAAGAATAGCATCATAAATTAATAAATCAATATATATATATATATATATATAGCATTATATGATAACGTACAACATTCAAAATTGAATAAATAAACACTTATAAATAAGCTACTAACACAATAATTAAATTAAAATTACAATAATTGAAATACGAATTCGAAAATAATAAATAAAGCTACATATAGATTCATAAAATACTAAATTACTAATATAAAAGATACAAATTATATATTGAGATTTAGGATAATCTTCAGAGCTCGGAGAATATTGAAAGTTTGAATAATTTTGAGAGTTTGAAAAATAATCTGAATTTATTACATTCATAATAGAAAATGATAGAAATTAGATGAGAAGAAAGAGAATTTCAGATTGTACTTCAAAATATGTCAATATCTGACTCTATTTGTATAGAAAAGAATCGAATTTTAACTGTTTTATTTTTTTAATAAAATAATGTTGAATATTAATATTTTAAATTATATACAAAAAGAAATATATTTCCACCACTCAAATTATGACAAGTGCCACCATGAAGATTGAGAAAATATGTGAACTAATAGGGGTAATTATTTCATTATAATTTTTCCTTTTTCTTAATTTTTTTTAATTGTTTGTCCTATGATGACGTGTCACCAAGATTGGTGTATCAATGAAAGTAGTTTTATAGAAATATTACCGTCGATGCTTGGAATACCTCAAATTGCTTTTGAAGAAGTTAAAAGGTCGATAAAAACAAGAAGAAGCTAGAACAAACACTCAACTTCCAAAGAAATGTTTAGCAAAAGGAAATTAAAATTAATAAGTAATCATCTTGTATATATACTAATTACATCGATGAACACAATTCTAACATCACTAATTGGTTGACCCTTGTCCAAATTGACCAAGTTGTAAAATATTTATTGCCACCATAGATAAAAATCTGCAAAAGGATGTATATTTATTATTTTTAATGGCAGATCATAATGAATTATATAAATAATTTATTTCCTAAAATTGATCCACCAACAGTTCTGTTTATGCGATCCCATCAACATTTTCCACTTCCAAAAGTCAAATGATATTTTAATTCTTATATAATTTTAATTCTACTCATCAAACAAACTTGTTATTTTATAAGTTCACGTATATTTTGTGTCGGTTTTATGTAACAACCCTATTCATCTGAATGTTCGGATGTTTTTAATTCGTTTATTTTGCTCATTCGTTTTTCCAGCTATCTAGAAAATAAACTTTGGATCATTCTATAGTAGATCATAGATGTTAATAAATAAGTGGTCTTAATCGTTAGATCTTCTATCATTGCATCATAATCTTTCATTTTCAATTTATCTTTTTTACCTTATTTCAAAAATGACTGCAGTAAATTATAAAAATTCTCTCAAATGGTCTAATTTCACCGAGCAATATAGTCTATATTTACCTTTTTTAATAATTGTATTTATCCGTCAATAGTAACCATAAAAACATAATTAAATCTTATTGTATTATGGAGTTGTATAGATGTAATCCTTTTATTAGCAAAATTATCATGAACAAAATACTCAAGGTCATTGCAGCCATGGTTTTGTATACACGATTAACTTTAAGAAAATATATATGTTTCGATTTAAATATTGATATTAAATATTAAAATAAATTATAACGTTTCAATTTAATTTAATTTCATATTTAATATTAGTATTTAAATTAATCGTGTTGCTTAATTTAATTAAATAATAAATTACAAATATTAATTTTAGCCGAAACAATATTAATTATCTTGATCACACCACTAGTTTAAAGCAAACACTAAATTACAAAATATTTAATTTGCAGCATCATTGTATAATTTAGATAAAATTTCGTATGTGAAGTCATTTTTTGATTTGATGTAATGTCTTAATACATCATTAACATTAAGAAAATATATATATATATATATATATATATATATATATTTCAATTTAAATACTAATATTAAATATTAAAATAAATTTTAATGTTTCAGTTTAATTTAATTTTATATTTAATATTAGTATTTAAATTAATCGTGTTGCTTAATTTAATTAAATACTCCATTACAAGTATTAATTTTATCCGAAATAAATATTAATTATCTTGATCACACCACTAGTTTAAAGTAAATACTAAATTATAAAATATTTAATTTACAGCAGTACTGTATAATTTACACAAATATGAAATTATTTGTCTAGTTTATGTCATCAATATTGGTTTGTTGTATGCTATTTAATTGTATATTGCTTGCATCCTATTACGGTGTTGTGTGGTAATTATTTTTAATTCAATTGATTACATGTTATGTTATGGATATTGGTTGGTTGGTTGGTTCTGTGTGGTTACTTGATAATGTTTATTATTAATTAATTTGTCATGATAGATCACTGTATCGATTGCATGATAGGTCATTGACATTGATTGGTTGAAAGTTATTTCATTGCATATCGTATCATTAAGATTGGTTGGTTGCGTACTATTTAATTAGATATCGATTGCATCCTACTTGCATATGATTAATTAATAATATCACAATTTTTTGATTATAAAGATTACGATTTGGATATATCTTCATCAATTGTATAAGATTTAGTGTGGTAAGCATGTTTGGTTTAATTTCGATCGTTTTCACATATCTCATCATTTATATGTAGTCGATTTGGATGGATTTTGGTATGAATAAATCATTTCGATTTAGATGGATTGTCGTATGTCAAATAATTTTTAATTTGATGTGATGTCTTAATACACAATTAACATTAACAAAATAAATATGTTTCCATTTAAATACGAATATTAAATATTGAAATATATTTTTACGTTACATTATAATTTAATTTCACATTTTATAATTTAATTTCACATTTAATATTACTATTTAAATTAAAAGGAGAATATGATTAATTAATTAAATACTACATTACAAGTATTAATTTAATTTCATATTTAATATTAGTATTAAAATTAATTGTGTTGATTAATTAATTAAATACTAAATTATAAATATTAATTACTTTAATAACACTATTGATTTAAATTAAATACTAATTTAAAAATATTTAACTAACACAAATATAAAATTAATCATGTGGTTTAATTAATTAATTACAATTGTTGGTGTAATGTGATTTAAACAAAATCAAATATATATAGCAAGAAAAGGTCTATGTGTATTTGGGTTTATGTGCATTTTAGCCTAATAAAGAAGTCAAATGTGGTCTACAAGATCACAATTAACCGTCCAACCCAAAAGTCAAAAGTTACCTTAATTTTATTTACTATGGTAAAAAAAATTGGTATATTAATACTTACTTATGTATAACAAAATTACTCTAAACTTTGATATTCTTTGTCTAAACTAAATGTCTAATTCTGGCTACTTTATTTTATTTATCCATTATGCTGGCTACTTGACTATTTCATCAACGTTCTTTCCACTGATTTTCTCCGTATATAACATTCACAAAACAAAATAGAGTTTGTGTGTAGACGTAGTTTTTATATTTTTCAATTGAAATTTATATAAAATCATGAAATCTTAATGAATATTTGTAATTCTATAATCATGAAATCACAGGAGTTTGAAAATAAAATCAAACGGTTTGAAAATGTAGAGTTGCAAATGGAGGTAAAAAAAAAAAAATCAAATTATGAACTTAACCTAATATTATAATTGGAATAATTAATCAATAATTTCGGGTTATATAGGCAGATTTATTCACATTGATTGTCAGGTTTTTGGGAAAAAATATATTATTTTTAAAATATTAATGGCTAAACAAAATAGTGACGAATTGTAAATCCATTGACCTTTTAACTTTAGTTTTATTAGGATTCAGTAGAGCCACATCATTTTGCTCACATTTCATTATTATTATTTTTTCGCTGGCTAATAGAATGACAGCAAATTATCTAAATATGTCTGAAAGTTTTTGCAAAAATATCGATGGTGATATTTATTCCAAATTATTAGCTTAACTTTTTGAGTGGCTAATTTTAAATATTGTGTTTAATGTGCACCAGTTGCACATGTAATTCGGGTCGATTCAGATTTACGTATTTTTTTTTTATTCAAGTCAAAACCTTTATGTACAAATTTTGTAACATTTATATATAAATTTTGTAATCTTTATGTTCAATAACTTAGAAAAACGAAAGAATTTCAGTAAAATTTGTACATAAATATTTTTATGTCATATTCATATGACATTTACGTATATTCATGTGACTTTTGTGTACAAATATCTATAAAGAAGGTATATAAATGTATGAATATTTGTACATAAAGATCACATGAATATACATATATAAAGGTATGAATATTTATACATAAAAATCATATGAATATCACATAAAAATATTTGTGTATATATTTTGCTAAAATTCTTTTTTTTTTTAAGTTATAATGTATAAAGATGATAACATTTATACATAAAAATCACCAAATTTATACATAAAAATCAAAATATTAAAAAAAAAAAAAAAAGAATCTGGATCAAATGATGCACTAGGTTCACAAGAGAATTTATGACTTTAAAATATGTTGATAACGAAATCCTTTAAAATTCTTTTTTTTTTTCCCTTCAGTTTACGTCTCAATCAATAATGGATTAAAGTCAAAATTTATTTTCTCTGGATGCCGCCTCCCACGTCCATTTCATGTTAGTTACATAACTAGCTTCTGTGTATATATGGATAACAAAAATTATTAATTAATTAAACGCATAATTCTCATCCTAATGACAATTGTTTAAAAAACGAAAGGACCATACAGGGTTTTCAATTTTAAAAAGAAAACATTAAAATTATGAAACATAAAATGTAACATTAAATATAATAAATAATTTAATTTAATATTTTGTCAGCAAAATATCTCGTTAGAATAACTTTACAGCAAAATTTTACATTTATAGGGACAAACAAATGTTGCCACTAAATACCCGAGATCTTGAAGTATAAATAGAACAAACACTTTACTATATATACTAATGTCATAAATTATATATTTTGAAAATCTATTGCAAGCTTTTTTAACTATCAAAATTGCAATTTGTAAAGACAACTTCTCCCTATGAAGGTGCAATCGACAAATTTCTTGCCATCAATGCTCCAATATTGCTCCTCACTTTAATAAACAAAATCTGAAAACAAAAAAAACTTTGCCGAAAAAATGGAAAATAAATGTCTCTTTTGTTTGCTATAACATTATTGCTCGCAAGAGTACTATATATATGTCCCTTTTTTTTTTTTTTTTTGTCTTAACAATATAATAATATCATTGTAAAATGCAATTACATCTCAAAGCAAGGAATACAAGTTCTTGTTATTATTTTTAAAAATTCAGTTCTAAATTTCCGTCCAATTAATTTAGGGATAACAATCTCAATCCCTCAAAATGTTATCATATAATTGCGGAATGTGCTATAATAGCTTGATTTTCTGGTTGGGTTCACTTATATATTTCTCATTAATCTCATCTTGTTCACCTAATTTAATTGTCACATCCCGAGAGCACTCAAGTTGTGGACTTCATTTGTATTAATTGATACAAGTCAAAATTTATAGAAAAACCCCAAATTTTCTACCAACTGCTTGAAGAAACAGCTGTTCACAAAGAACCAATAAGGGATGACTTTTGTGGACATTATTTAATTGTTTTAGTGGGAAAATGTTATTAAATGGCTGACCCCCTTTTTCTGCCACGGGTGCATTAGGCAACAACTATTAATTGAATTTGTATTATGCATGACCTTCGAAGTTTTTTCTATATAAACCACTAGTATGGCCTCCAAGAACTCAAACCAAATTGCATTTTGATTGCCTAATTCACCCAATCAAATCAACCATGAAAGTGAAAATAGGGAGCTCAAAGCTTGTTAAGCCTTTCTATGAAGGCAATCCTCCTCCTACAACAACCTACATTCCTCTATCCATCTTTGATAAGGTCACGTACGACCAACACGTGGCCGTTATTTATGCATATCGCCCTCCAACCCCACCAAATGCAACGATAGAGGCAGGCCTGAGAAAGGCATTGGCCGTTTATCGTGAGTGGGGAGGGAGACTTGGGAAAGATAGCAATGGGGATCCCATCATTCTTCTCAATGATGACGGTGTTAGGTTTGTGGAAGCATCCGTTGATCGTGCCCTCGATCAAACGGTGACTTTAAGTCCGTCGGCCACTTTGTTGAGCCTCCACCCTAGTTTGGAGGGCGTGGTGGAGCTTGTTCAAGTTCAAATCACGAGATTCTCGTGTGGCTCAATGGTGGTAGGATTCACCGCCCACCACCTAGTGGCAGATGGGCACGCCACAAGCAACTTCTTGGTTGCTTGGGGCCAAGCCTCTCGAGGGCTCCAAATGAGCCCTCTACCTTTTCATGATCGCACAATATTCTCCCCTCGAAGTCCTCCTATGTTTGACTTTGAACATAGAGGGGTAGAGTACATAACCAAAAAGGCCAAAAAAGTATATCCTCTTATTGATCACAGCGTGGAGGATATCGTTGTACATACAGTTCATTTCACCTCAGAGTTCATACTCAAGCTTAAGGCCAAGGCTTCATCTTTGAATGGAACGAAGAAGCCATTTAGCACTTTTGAGAGCCTAGTGGGTCACCTTTGGAGGGCTATAACCAAGGCTCGTGGCTTAAACGGCTCAGAGACCACACAAGTTAGGGTTTCTGTTGATGGTCGTGCTAGGCTAAACCCTAAAGTGCCAAACGAGTATTTTGGCAATTTGGTATTATGGGCTTTTGCTAAAGCAAAAGTGGACGATCTCACACAAAACTCACTTCCTTATGCAGCTAAACTCTTACATGACGCGGTCATTAATGTGAACAACAACTACTTCAAATCATTCATCGACTTCGCAAATCACAAAGTGAAGGAGGAAGATCTTGTCCCAAATGCAGTGGCAGATACACAAGAGTCCATATTGTGGCCAAATTTGGAGGTGGATAGTTGGCTAAGGTTTCCATTTTATGACTTAGATTTTGGAAGTGGAAGCCCCTATATTTTCATGCCTTCATTCTCACCAACAGAGGGGATGATCTTTCTTCTCCCATCATTCACTGCAGATGGAAGCATCGACGTTTGTGTTCCTCTTTTTCGACAAAATTTGAAAATCTTCAAACAGATTTGCTATTCTCTAGACTAGAAGAATATATGCTCAATATCCAAATTGGATTTTATTTACTTCTTTTTGGAAGTTTGGAGCTTGAATGCGTCGTGTGTTTTTGTAATTTTTTGTTTTACAAATTATTGTAGCAAATACTAAATTACTGAAAAAGGTTGCTATATAGACTTCGTATATTCTATGGAAATTTGCAATTTTTTTTCTGTAATTTAAGTTTTATTCTTTTTTTTTTATCACAAATTTTATATATTTTAATTTTAATCCTCTAACAATCCATTTTTAATTTCAACTTTCATTCGATTTTTTTGAATTGATTTCGATTTGTGGATACCAAAATTGTAGACAACGACCTGAATTATACGAGGAAATTAAATTGAGATTTTCTTGAACATGAAACATATAATTGGAATAAAATTAGGCGTTTAATTGGCAGGTCATATCCTCTAACTGGGGAAGTACTCGTGCATGCATGTTTAAGATGCCCGGTTGGTGGGCTTGATTATTGCTTTAATATATTATTTTATTTGGCTACTAATCATTGCCCAGCACTTTCATGTAAAATAATATTTTATTTGTATTTTATTTATTTTTAATGGTGAGATATCGGACTCCCACTAAGGCAATTATATTCTTTAGGTCGTGTTTGGATTTAAGGAATTTTGGAAATATTTGAAGTTTATAATAACAAATTATAATTCGGATTTTTGAATTAATATGGATTTAAAATTCATCATTTCATATTAAATTTATTTTTTGAGCTGTTTTAATGGATTAATACTTATATTTCAAATCACTCAAATCCAAATACAATTACTACACAATTTATGTGTTGATGATATTATTTTATTAGTCTTAATTATACTTGAAGCTTTGTTTTATTTACATGAACTTCACTACTAATTCAAGTGTGTATCATACTCTACACATCAACTAACATCAATAAGTAACATGTGTCGTGTATTAGAGATAATCAAATACAAATTAAAATAATTTATGTAACGTGGGATAGGAATTAGTCATTCGTACGAAATACATCTTTTATTTCATTTAATATTTCATTTAATATTCTAAAATAATTATCGAAATACACCACATATAGAAAATGACATCATTAATTAATAAGTGACATGCATGTATTAAAGACAATTAGATACGAGATGAAATATCAAACGTAACAAAAGATTCAAATTAATTTTCTTACAATGAACGGACAAGAGATAACACACCAGATGTATACTTATTTCATCTCATATTTCAAGATAATCGCCATAATTCACATGTATAAATGATATTACTAATTTACTGACATGTTTTAAAAACAATAACAAATAATTTGAATCACTATGACATGGCTTTATATATATATATATATATATATATATATAATTATAATTTCATTTGAAATCTTCTATTATATTTGAATATAATGTGTCCTTGGTTTTAGATATATTTCTCTATTACTATCTTTTTAATTATCCAAACAAATAATACATTGAGTGGGTTATCAACTTACTTAAAATAATAGATCTTATCACTTTGAAACCGCCAATAAACAAGTCCAAATATGACTGGTATAAGGTAGGATTGATTAATGAAATCGAGTTAATCAAATTATATGTGGTAAAAAAGATAATATATTATAAGAACAAACTCTCCATTTTTCTTAACTTAAAAAGTATAATTTATTTAGGGAGTTTGGAGTATTATTTTGTTTTGTAATGATGAAAACATTAACTCGAAGTTTAAAAATATTATTTCTTCTTTTAAGTATCTTTTAAAATCTTTGTTTCAAGCTTGGCTATGCTTTGTAAAGAAGCAAACCAACGAGATTGCCCATGCTATTACATCGGTTTCTTATTCTTATGTTAACCCCAGTGTTTGGATAGAACCTCCAAAATTTGTCGAGACACATCTTAATGAAGTTTGTTGGAATTTTACCCAAAAATATTAACATTAAAAAAAAAAGATTATTTGTTTCTATAAAAAACAATAAAAAAAAAATGTTTCCTCCCATAAAACGTTGTATGTTACACCAATGATTTTTACATTAATCAAGTCCAATAGTAAGTAGCTAGAGTTATATCAATATTTATATATACTCATAATGAAATGTGATACTATTTTATTTTATTTTATTTTTTTAGAATGGGTTTAGTATCACTCCCCCTGTTGTGGGAAAATAATTAATTTTATTGATGACAGCTTGAGATTCTAGTTTGTATCATTATCAAATGTTATTACTTTTTCTTTTTTTCTTTTTTTTTCCTTTTTGGAGTCAATCATATTTGTTTAGAATCAAATAAAAGTTATTTTTTCAGTACAAGTTCATTAGATTCGGCTATAAAATATAATGTTACTCATTTTTCAATAATATATATTTTTGAATCATATTTTTCCCTTTAAATATCATATTCTTGAAGCAGACATTGCTTTAACTAAACTCACCAGTATAATATATCATCAAAATTATTTAAATCTGCCATGATTTTTTCAAATCCTACAAGACAAGATGTGGAGTTGAAACATCCGAACTTAAGTTTATCTGGTGTTTATTTTGTTTTTTTTAATCTCAACTCACACTTATTTTACATGGAGCAGTTCAAACAAAACTACGATTTTCAAGTCTTTTTTCCATTTCTTTATGAACTAATATTATTCTATTAATTTCCCATCATAATCTCACAAGATCAATGGGTAGAGACGAATCTTTAATCTGATTTTTTCATAATTATAAAAAATGAAAGGCATATACTTATTATTCTTACCTAACCATTGGCGTTGAGTTTAATTTGGACTTTTCCTTTGAAATTATGACAAGACATTGAAAAATTCTATTTGGTATGGTTTTGTCGACTTATCAATTAAAAAAAAAAAAAAACCAAAAACCTCTAATTAAAATTATACATATTCTCACTATATTATCACAAAATTTATGTATATCATCTAACAAATATATATATAAGAAAATGTTAAAATGTCTATAGTGTGCAACTTTTAATATGTTCATTAATAACATGTAATAATCTCAACTTTTGATTATATGAAAAATGAAATTTATATATACACTGAATATCTAACACATCAACATTGGATACATATTAATATTATTACGGTGGATAAGATAGCAGGATTATATATATATATAATATAATATGTGTATATATATAATTCTATAAGATAAATTAAGTGATTGTCTACTTAATTTAAACTCATTTCAATGTCAATATTTCTTTCGTGGGATTTGGATTGGATTGACTCATACAGACTTAGATCAAAAGTACTTAAAGGCATATTAGCATTTAAAATTCAATAATTCAGTTGAATAATGCAAGTCAATTAATCAACAAATGAAGATTATAATCCGTGATTTCAGCTCGCAGAATCTTTGTTTAGTGAATCGTGACTACGTACTAAAATTACATAAAAAATTATATGAGTTTGATTTGTTTATTATTAAATTAATTACAAATTTAATTTATGAAATATATTTATTGGATACGAGCTTAATAACCTTATTGAACTTAATAATTATAAATTATACTATTAATCAGGTCATTGGCATAATAAATTATAGGATAATTTTATGATAAAACTCAATTTATAAATTAAAACAAGTTAATGCAATTTTGGAACGATCTTCTCACCCAATTAACTTATATATATATATATATAATTAATGTAATTCATAAATTTAAGATTCCTTTATTTTCCTAATTTTATGAATAAAAGTATAAAAAATCAATTTTAATATTAATCAATATAATATAACTTATATTTTATGAATTGAATTAATTATATTTTTCTTTCTTTCATTCTTTTTATTTAAATGAATACAAGTTGGATGAAGATCGTTTTAAAATTGCACTAATTTTTCTTAATTTATCTAAAATATAAATACTTATTAAATATAAGGAAAAAAAAATTATGTTTTGATTTGAGAACTCAATATAATTTTCAAGTTTTAAATTGAGAAAAAAAAAAGTAAAATTGAATCTCTTATTGAGAAACTTTAAAATTTGGCTATAAAATTGAGAACTAAACTATAAATTAAGTCTTGTTATAAAATTTATCCTAAATTGTATATTCTACGTATGATTATTGTCTAAATTTTATAATTTAATTAAAAAATAGCTATAAATATTAGATATGTTTGTCTTAAGTAAAAGCATAAAACATATATATCAAAATGTCAAATATTAGTATTATATTTTACGAGTTTAGACCAACTTGCTCACAAACTAACAACCCAAATAACGTCAAGTTTAATAAGATTTGGTTGTTTATTATTTTTATGAATCACAGTAAATGATTTTAAACGTATTTTCATCACGATTTGGTTGATTTACGTATATTTATTTTGAAGTATCCAAACTTTTTCTTCCCCACAATTAATATTACCTATATATTTGTAATTACCACGATCACTTGTTAAAATAATTTATAAGTTTTTGTTTATATTATCCCTCGCATCAAAAAAATCTTCCCCGGTAAAGTTCTGTTTGTGGAGGATATGGATTCATGTCGCAATCATACTTCTTAATCCACAAAAAAATCAAATGCAAGATAAATTGTAACAGATATTGTTTCATTTCACACACACACATATATATATATAATATATATATATATATATATATATATATATATATATATTAATTTATAATGTTACATGAGGGTGTCTAATGTATATATGACTTTATAAGTCTTTTTTTTTTTTTTATGAGTTATGAATATTGGGCTGACCCATCTTTATATCATGTAATAGTTTAATAAAAGCTTTATGCCTATTATATTGTATGATATACATTATAGCTTACAATCAATAAATTATTTCATCCTTTTATTTACTAAATATTCAATAGAAAAATAAAAAATTCCAAAACTAAGATATAGGCAACTAATATGGTAGGTTTATGTAAAATTAGAACAATAATATGGTATACTTGTAATTATACGTCACTCATGACGTTTAATTTGTAGTCTCAACTCTCAAACATGAAAAAATAACAAAAAAGTCCTCTTAAACAATATATAATGAAAGAAAGCTTCCAATAAAATCGCATATAAATTATTACGATATAGATTGTCAGATTTTTTTAATCATCTAGAGTTCAAACTTGTACGCTAATTTTGAATATGATTTACAATCACTCTTATATCATCTAATTACATATGAGTAGGGGTATAGTATATTGTATTGAAAATCTTATATCATATTTATACCAAAAATTCTAGTATACTGAGATTTTTTGGTGTATTAAAATATCGTTAGATCGGAAATGAAAAATAAAACTTTGGTTTAACTAAAATATTGTTATACGAAAATGAGTACCAAAAATTCAATATACTGAATATACCATTATATTAATATTAAAAATATTATTAGTATAATATATTATAGTGGAAATTTTTCTAACTAATATTAATATTTTTGGTATTTAAATATATATCAAAATATTTAAAAAAAAATAAAGTACTATATTGATATCATATCGAAAATTTTGTATTTTCGATATCTTTTGATATGATAAATATGATATACTGATATTTTGGTTGTTTTTCCCACCCTAATTACAAGCCAAGAAATAATATTATCCTTTCCTCTTATGTAACACGTTAGATATTATGTTCGATACATAATCATTAGGGCTGAATTAAATCACTCACTAAAGCTTTCAAGACTTTGCAACAACATTTGAGTATTTCGAGGCTAAAAGTTAGTATAACTTATAATAAGGATGGAAATTTCTCTTGTTAAGTACAGTCTTTCTGCAATACTAATCTTCAAAAAAAAAAAATTAAATAAATAAATAAATAAATAAAATATATATATATATATAAATACTTTAAAAAATAATGCTTTCCAATTTTAAAATAATACTTTTCTCGGAAAAAAAAGGGTAATATTTTAAAATAAAAAGTAATGCTTTGAATCAATAATTTTGATAGAAATAGTAAGTAATAGTTAAAAAAAACATTTACAATAAAAATTAACTCTAATTTAAAAAAAAATTGTCAGTAATACTTTCAAAAAATGATATTTTTCAAGTTTAAAATAATATTTCTTTCAAAATAAAAATTACATTTTAAGTATTGTTTTTAAATAAAAAGTAGTACTTTGAATCAAGTTTGAAAGAAATTGTAAGTAATTCTAAAAATAATAATTTTACAACAATATTAATACGTTTTTGAGTAAAACTAATATGTTTTTAAGTCACAGACGAATAAGTTGATTGATCCATTATTTGTATTGATCAAGTATAAGCAATACATTGATTTGACATTAATTGATCCATACTGTAATATAAAGTAGGATTCATAATACAATGTCGATAAACCACACAAGTTGTTACGTAATTTAAATTGAAATGCTATATAGTCAACTATAATGAAAGAAGTGCATGTAGTTGTCATTATTTTCAACAAAAGCTACTTAATGTGACAACAATTGTCATTATTTACAACAAATATATTGTATAATCGTTATCAACAATCACGGGATAGTATAAATGCTTAGAAAATAATTTTGAAAACTGAAAAGAGTGTTTAGCTCAATTTATAAAATTAATGTATTAAATATTTTATAAGATCTTTAATACCTTATAAATTCTTTAAAAGTTATTTGGTAAATATTTATAAATAAAATATGTGCATGTTTTATCATCAAGTAGAATGTTATGAGTTTATAAGCTATATAAAAAAATAAAACGTGTTATTTATAAGTAAGATCTTATTATGACAATATCAATTACATTATATTTAAATATTTCTACAACATACTAGCATTTTAGAAGTTTCATTATCAATTTAATTTTGAATTGTTAAATTTAACAAAGTATAAGTTCTAGAAACACTTTTATAAGATATTGAATTTTTTTAGTTAACCAAACACCCTCTAGAGGAAATCAAATCAACTACGTTGTTTTAAAAAAAAAGGCATTCCATTTTCAACTAACTAAATCTTGTCCTTCACTATTTCTAGTTTTGGATAGAATGAATAATGGACTCTTTCGCCTAATAGGTCCAGTTTGACTAGATTTTCTTTCTCTCTTTTCTTTTCTTTTTGAATTTTTGGCTTTCCATTTTCCACTAACTGAATCCTGTCTTTCACTATTTCCCACTTTTGGATAGTGATAACTCATAAGTCCAGTTTGAGTATAGGTTTTCTCTTCTTTTTATTTAAAAATAAAGTAAAAAATTGGGTAGTTAGGCAAGACCAAATTGGTAAGGATTCATGATAGAATATCTTTTTATTGTATTTTGGAGATTTGAAAATTAGAAATATAAATTTCATAACAAAAATTAATTTATAAATTAGTTTTCAATTTTAGATTCAAATTTTAAAATTTCTCAATAAATAGCACAATTTAACATTTTTTTTCAATTTAAAACTTGAAAATTAGATTGAGTTCTCAATTCATGACAAAATTTTATTTTATTTATATTTCAATAAGTATTCATATTTTGAATAATGCAAGACAAGTTAGTGCACTTTAAAAACAATTTTTACCCCACTTTTCTTAATGTATATTTAAATATATATATATATATATATATTTATTTATAATTAATTCAGTTCGTAAATATATTTTATATTAAATTAATTAATATTAAAAATGATTTTCAATATTTTTATTCATAAAATTAAGATAGTAAAAGAATTTTAATTTTATGAATTACATTAATTATATATATATATATATAGTTTAATACAAACTAAATGAAGATCGTTCCAAAATTATACTAATTTGTCTTAATTTGTCTACAATATAAATACATATTGAAATATAAATAAATCTTTAAATTTAAATAAAATAAAAGAAAAGGAAAATTGAATTTTATTTTGAATTAAAAATTCAATCTAATTTTGAAACCTTAAATTGAGAAAAAAGATTAAATTTGATCTCTTATTGAGAAACTTTAAAATTGGGCTTATAATTAAAAACTAATCTGCAAATTAGATCTTATTAAGAAATTTATCCAACTTTGAAACACAAAAAAAGTTTCATTCTTTTTATGTAATTTTTGTATATGGTGTAAATTTAATTTTCGTATAGTAGATTAAAAACAACCTTGACGTGATATGACTTAATATATTTTTAGTGAATTGGATTAAAATTTGGATATTAATTTTAACAGAAACAAAGTCTCAACGTCTAAAATATTTTGCTTTTTCTACAATCTCAACTAAAAAAAAAAGGGTCACTAATAAGACACCTAAAAAATTGTTCAACAACTCCATGAAGCATGATGTTAAAGGATAAATTTCACAACAAAATTCAATTTATAGATTAATTTTCAATTCTGGATCCGAATTTTAAAATTTTTTAATAAAGGGCTCAATTTAACATTTTTTCTCAATTCAAATGCTTGAAATTTAGATTGAGTTCTCAATTCAAGACAAAATTTCATTTTTTTTCTTTTTTATTATATTTATAATTTATTTATATTTTAATATGTATTTATAATTTAGATAAATTAAGACAAGTCCGTGCAATTTTGGAACGATCTTCATCCTACTTGTATTAATTTATATATATATATATATATAAATTTATATATATATATATATATAATAAATACAATTAAAAAAATAAAGATTCTTTTATTTTCTTAATTTTATGAATAAAAGTATAGAAAATCGACTTTAATATGTAATATAAATTATATTTTATGAATTAAATTAATTTTATTTTCTTTCTTTCTTTTTTTTCGTATAAATTAAGATAAGTCGGATGAAAATTATTCTTAAAGCGCACTAACTTGACTTCATTTATCCAAAATATGAATACATATTGAAATATAAATAAATTTATAAATATAAATAAAAAAAATGAAATTTTGTCTTGAATTGACAACTCAATCTAAATTTCAAGTCTTGAATTGAGGAAAAATGTTAAATTGAGCCCCTTATTGAGAAACTTTAAAATCCAGGTCTATAATTGAGAACATCTATAAATTGGCTCTTGTTATAAAATTTATCCGATGCTAAATAAAGTTTTCTACTACCGATAATCGTTGGGGATTTTTCTACTGCAACTCATCTTCATGCCAAGTGATTCGTTCTTCACATAATGCAGCACGTACATCCGACGTATAATTTTAGATCCTCATATAGAACATTTTGTATCAACATATGAATATGATATGATCATGACCAACAAACTAGATATTTCATAGATTGATTGAGTCACAAAGGTACTAGAGATATTGTTTGAGTATAAATTTGGAAGACCTCAAGTTGAACTCTTGCAGCTAGCTCCTCTGGTGTGTCCCTTTGCAAGGATAGGGACTAGCCTTTGAGCAAGGTACGACCAGTATCATAATGCTAAAAAACATAGTGGGTTGTAGGAATGGAATATCTATATAAACACAAAAGTATATAAATGTAAGCTATATGTTTGAGCTGTTACTAACAAGTGTAAGTCTTCCCAATAGAATAGAGACTTCATGTTATATTTAGAATTTGAGATGAATAAAGTAACTAAGATAGAAGGAAGACAAACGAGTTGATTTATAAAACTAAAAAAGGGTTAGTAACCAAGAAAAAACCTAATCAATATCGATCTGAATAGTATCTTGACCTACAGATGAACTTTCACTTCGTCTTTCAGCAGTTACTTCATGATTCATCTTTTATAGATTTCAGCCTATCCAGCAGCATATGGTAGACGATGTTCAAACCAATGATCTATTATGAGTGATAATGGTGCATCATCATCCAATTTGACCTAAAAAAAATAGCATATGAAATCAATGATTTGTTGAAGAAAATTTGTTCAAGAAGCAACACACAAGTGACTTTTACCAGAGTATAATGGTCGTGATGAACAAGGGCCATGCAAACAAATCTCGGCTTCTTTGGTACTTGAGCCCTCAAAGGTAGTACGGTAACGCACAATTGTGGAGAGAGATGGATGATGGCCATGTTGTAAACAGTCGCGGCCAAATATGTCATTTTTTGGAAAGTTCATCAATGATTGATGACATAAATAGTCTTTCGTAGTAACTCAAGTTCGATATATTCTTTTATACCATATATGTTCGAGTACAACTAGGGGTGGAAATTGGAACGAAAATTTTCGATATCTGCCGAATTCGATCCGAAATTTTTCGATTTTGGAACGAATATTTTTAATTCGAAATCCAAAAATCCGATACTTGAGCCCTCAAAGGTAGTACGGTAACGCACAATTGTGGAGAGAGATGAACGATGGCCATGTTGTAAACAGTCGCGGCTAAATATGTTATTTTTTGGAAAGTTCATCAATGATTGATGACATAAATAGTCTTTCGTAGTAACTCAAGTTCGATATGGTCTTTTATACCATATATGTTCGAGTACAACTAGGGGTGGAAATTGAAACGAAAATTTCCGATATCTGCCGAATTCGATTCGAAATTTTTCGATTTTGGAATGAATATTTTTAATCCGAAATCCGATTTTTCCAAAAATTTTCAGATAGAAATTGGAATTAGTTTTGAAATTTTTTAAAATTTCGAAATCCGATCTGAAATATTTCCAAAATTCAATTTTCGGAAATTCCGATCCGAAATTATAAAATATTGAGTTAGTAGAGACATTTGAGAATTGAACACGAGACCTCTCACACTCAAAGCACAAAACTTACTATCAAACCAATAGTAATTATTGTAAATAATTCAAACATTTTATACTATATACTATTTGTTATAAAAGAATATTATATACTATTATACTATATAATAGTATATAATAATATATAGAATTCTTCTATAGCAAATAGTATATAGTATAAAATGTTTGAATTATATTATATTATATAATATATTTTATATACATTTACTATATGTAAATATAAATATATATATTATAGTATATTTTATAATATTGTATACTATATAATATATTTTATACACTTTATACTATATGATATTATATATATATATATTATACTATATGTATATAGTATAGTTTATACTATAGTTTTATTTTATATTATATACTACAGTCTATAGTTTATACTGTAGTTTTTTAGTATTATTTTATAATATATACTATAGTTTATACTGTAGTATCTGTAGTTGTTTAGTATTATTTTATAATATATACTATATATTATAGTTTATACTGTAGTTTTTTAATTATATTTGATAGGATGAAATGTAATAGATTTTGATGAGACAAAACGTGTAATAGATTAGAACCTTAGCTATCTGGATAAGTCTTTAATGTAAATTTGCTAAGGCAAGGATGCTGGAAGGACTTGAAGATTCTGCCAAGTAGCCAGGAAGCCGAAGTCCCTGCTACCTGCATACTGTATCGAGCAACCAGCAAGCAAAGCTCTAGAAGGATGCTACAAGGAACCTGGAGATAATCAAGGAAGCTGACTGATTCAATAAGGATACTACCAGATACATCAGAATCAATGCAACCTGACTAGCCAGTAGAGTCACTCCAGTTCCAACAAATCAGAATCTGCCATGTGTGATAAAGCAGCAAGGACACAGTACAAACAGTCTGCAGAATGAAGGTGCGCAGACAAAGGACAAGCAGTTGCAGAACAAAATGAAGGCATTTCAGAACAGGTGTCAGAAGATCGGCAGAACCAATCAGAAAGAGACACCTCATCATACAAAGGACTGCCTTACCAACGGGCAGAAAACTACCTGATGCCTATAAATAGAAGTCTGATTTTCAAAGAGGATAGACAACGAATATACAAAGAAAAAAAAACGATCATACACAACCAAGAGAGAACTGAGAAGCAAATAGACGCACAAGCTTATACTCTCAAGTTAATCAGACTAAGCAAGCAGCAAACCAGCTACCTTTATGTTCTTCTGAAGTTCAAGGAGCCTGCTGCATTTGATTGTGCCTTAAACCTTTTATTCATTAAGTCTGATAGGAGTCACTTAGTCAGGTGTTGAAACTGCTAAGTTGTAATCTCTCTGAAGAAGAGAAAGGATCCTGTGTGGGTCGGTTAACCTGTGTGGAGATCCTGTGTGGGTCGATAGTTGGTCACTGTGCAGCTACCTGTGTGGATAGAGCTGACAGTTTTGTTTAGAGTTTAGTTTGTGTTAGCTGAGTCTATTGTAAAGCAAACTAGCTTTAACAAAGTTCCTCCTTGTGAAGGAGTAGAGAGGACGTAGAAGGATTACTCCACCCTTGAACCTCTATAAGTTTGCTTGTGCCTTTCATATCTATCTACCTGCATCTAAGCATACTACATTAAAAAGCACGTTTCGAAAAACATAAGTATTTCCGCTGTGCATTACATTCTCTGACTAAGTCCTGAGGTCACTGCCTGAGCAGGAACCTATCGAGCAGTAAGCTTACTAGCTACCTGCTCACCAGGGACTTAACATCATTTGGAGTAAAAGTTGAAAATTTGATAAGGTTAATTCACCTCCCCCCCTCTTAACCTTATACCACTGGGACCAACAAGTGGTATCAGAGCGGGTTGGATTAGAAACCCAATCTGTCTGGTCAAATCCCTGATCCCTGTTTTTCGAAAATTTGCATACATTATTTTCATCATATCATGGACACACACAAGCTTCCTATGTTCTCTATTGAAGAGTATGACGATTAGAAGATTAGAATGCAGGCACATCTCTCAGCTATGCATGACGAAATGTGGATGGTTATCACGGATGGACCTCAAAGGATCACCAAACCTAATCCAATATTCGCGAGAGCTGCCGAAGTTGGCGATGCAGGAGTCATTCCCCATCAAGCTGTGATTGACAAACCAAGGGAAGAATGGTCGGCTGATGATAGAAGACGAGCTAACCTGGACAATGTAGCCAAGAACGCCTTGTTTGTTACTCTGGATAAAGGAACCTTTAGCAAGGTCAAGACATGCAAGACTGTCATGGATATATGGAACAAGCTTGAACAAATCTGCGAAGGAACAGAGCTGACTAAGGAGAACAAGGTGTCTACAGCAACCCAGAAATTCGAGCTGTTCGAGATGCTCCCTGAAGAAACCTTAGAACAGATGGATCTGAGGTTTACAAACATTGTACATGAGCTTGAATCCCTGGACAAGTTCTACACTCAAAAGGAGAAAAATATGAAAGTGCTAAGAGCACTACTTGCAGAATGGGATAGCAAAACTACTGCAATGAGGGTGTCAATGGATCTAAAGTCAATGAGTACATTTGACCTCTTCTCTGACTTAAAAGCCTTCGAATATGATATCAACAGAAGGAAGAAAGAAGCTGAAGAATCTAGCACAAAGGTAACTGCCCTGACTGCCAGAAACTTAAAAGACTCTGGAACTATCTGCAGTAAGCAGGGTGAGCCACCTATCTAGGGTACTAATGAAGAAATGGCCCTTCTACTAAAAAATTTCAAGAAATTCATCAGATACAACAGGAAAGGAGACTTTAAGAAGTTTCAGGCACCTCCCCAACAACCCATTATTCAGCAACCAAATCAGGATATGTCCGATCTCTGCTACAATTGTCGAAAACCAGGACACTATGCCAAAGAGTGCCCTCACCCCAAAGTCAACAGGTACCCCAATGGAGAGTCATCCCAGAAAAGGGAAAAACGAAGAGAGGAAAGGAGGAGAATTAAAGCCTTCCTAAGTGAGATGGAAAAGGGCAAGGAACCTTCCAAGGAGGCTCAGCAAGATGCGGACTCCTCTGATGATGACAATGACTCCTCATCCTCGGAAGATGAAGCACTTATCTGCCTGATGGCACAGGAAGCTGAGGATAGCGAGGATGATGAGGTAACATATCCTAACCAGTTCATAATGGTAGAGGAAAAGTCTAAAACAAACCTCTCCCTTAAACAAATCATGAGTGAATTCGAACAGATAAACTCAATTCATGAGGAGCTAAAACTCGAAAATGAGATGCTCAGAAAGGAAAACAAACAGCTAGCTGAAAAGCTATCTGCATATGAGCTTAATAGCTCAAAGTGCAGTGACCTCCTAGAGCAAGCATCTAAGCTCAATCTGAGAATTGCCAAACTTGAGAATGAGAAGAGTGATCTTCAAACAGTTATAGGATCCTTTAGCAAGTCAGCTAAAGAAGCCAAGGAATGCATGAATTCGGGCAAAAGTTCATTTGACAGGACAGGCCTAGGATACTGTGCAGAAACCTCTCAAGGAACAGCAAGATCATCTAAAACTATTGTTTTCATTCGAGTTGGAACCCCAAAAGAAAAGGAGTTATCCGATGACTCAACAGCAAGCTTGGAGAACGCAATAGACAAGGGCAAGAGACCCATGTGCACATTCTTAGGGGATAAGCCTGTTTTCAAAAGCTGGCTGCAGCAGAATAAATCTGCTGATAGAAACAAAAGAAAACAGCAACCTACAAGAATGCTGAACAGAAACCTCTATCCCACTAATGCTAAGACCAGAATGTCTAAACCTAAACGAGCTCATGCTCGAGGGAAGTATAGTGGAGGACCTCACTTCAAAAGTGACGGGTATACATAGATTGCACACACACCTCAGTATCCGAAGGATACCTCTTACAAACGAAACCACAAAGTCTACAACAAAACAATTGTTGTGAGACAAGTTTGGATTCCTAAAGGTACTAACAAAGAAGGACCCGTACTTGTATGGGTACCTAAGAACCAGTAACCTCTATTTTCCAGGTACCTACAACAGGAACCAGCAAGGAAGTATGGTACATGATAGCGGGTGTTCGAGACACATGACTGGAGACAAAGAAATCCTCAAGAACTTTCAACAGTGCAAAGGACCCAAAGTAATCTTCGGAGACAACTCCAAGGGAAGCACTAGAGGAGTTGGAACTCTCATCAAAGGAAACACTCACATTAAAGAAGTGTCGTATGTCAAAGGCCTAAAATACAACGTGCTAAGCATAAGTCAATTTTGTGACAAAGGTTACTCAGTGGAGTTCAATCACAACAAATGCCTGATAAGGGACAGCCAATCCAAGGAAGTAAAGCTATCAGGAACTAGAAAAGGAAACATCTATGTAGCTGACTGGAACTCAGTAACCACAGCTACCTGCTTCATAGCAAAAGGATCATCAGAAGCTAGCTGGCTATGGCATAAACGGATGAGCCATCTGAACTTCAAAACGATCAACAAATTAGCCAGGAAATGACTGGTCAGAGGGCTACCCGACATGGTATACAAGAAAGAGAGTCTATGTGAAGCATGCCAAAAGGGAAAGCAAACTAAAAGATCCTTCAAAAACAAGATACAAAGGTCAACCGAAAGAGTGCTAGACCTACTACACATGGATCTGTTCGGACCGGTAGAACCAGTAAGCATGAGTGGAAGAAAGTACACACTTGTAGTGGTGGATGACTATTCGAGATTCTCATGGACACTATTTATGACAAAGAAGTCGGACACTCAGCGAAGGTTACCGGAGCTACTGAAGAAGCTGCAGACCGAAAGGAGCCTGAACATCATCAAAATTCGAACAGACAGAGGCACTGAATTCACAAACAAGTTTATTGAAGAATACTGCTCTAACAATGGAATCAAGCATGAATACTCAGCAGCTAGGACGCCGCAACAAAATGGTGTTGCAGAGAGGAAAAACAGAACCCTAAAGGAAGCTGCGAGGACCATGCTAGCTGAAGCACTGCTACCCAAGAGATTTTGGGCAGAAGCAATCAACACAGCATGCTATACCCAGAACAGATGCATTATCAACAAAGATCTAAATAAAACTCCTTATGAGCTATGGTTCGGCTATACTCCAAATATTGAACATTTCCATATTTTTGGATGCAGATGCTATGTACTTAACAATGGAAAAGATTACCTGAAAGCATTCGACTCAAAGTCAGATGAAGGAGTATTCTTAGGATACTCCTCGGTAAGCAAAGCCTTCAGAATCTTCAACAAGAGAACACTTGTTGTAGAAGAAACAGTACATGTGGATTTTGATGAACCACACTGTTCTAAGGCTGAAATAGATGAACTTAATGAAGATTTTGGAAAAACTCACATCACCAACACTCGTGTTGAATATATTGATGCTGAGTTACCAAATCTCCAAAATATTGAATCAACTCAGAATCAGCAACCTGCACCTACACAGCAACATGGAGAACAGGAACCTACTCCAAATCAGCAGCCACCTGTAATACAAGAAGATATATACCACCCTGAAGGAATTCAACTGGAAGTACAATTAGAAATACAGCACGATCCAAATCAGCAAGCTGAACAGGACGATCACGAGCAACCTGCTGAACATCAAAATGAGCAACAGGTTGAAGAAATTAGAAGGAAATGGCTAAAGAATCATCCAAGGAATCAGATCATAGGAGATTCCACCTCTGGAGTAAAGACAAGAAGAAGCAACCCCCATGAAGCAATGTTTGCTTGCTTTATTTCACAAACAGAACCAAGCTGCATAGAAGATGCTCTAGAGGACACCAACTGGATACAGGCAATGCAAGAAGAGCTTAATGGATTTGAAAGAAATCAAGTATGGTATTTAGTTCCCAGACCTACTCACCAAGGAGTAATCGACACAAAATGGGTATTTAAAAACAAACTCGATGAAGAAGGACAAGTAGTCAGAAACAAGGCAAGACTAGTAGCAAAAGGTTACTGCCAGGAGGAAGGAATAGATTTTGAAGAAACTTTTGCACCTGTAGCAAGATTAGAAGCAATTAGGATCTTCCTAGCCTATGCCGCTCACAACAATCTGACAGTCTACCAGATGGATGTCAAAAGTGCTTTTCTCAATGGACTGCTCGCTGAAGAAGTGTATGTGGAGCAACCTCCAGGATTTGAAGAAAATCCAGAAACCATGGTCTTCAGGTTGAAGAAAGCTCTCTATGGGCTAAAGCAGGCACCTAGAGCCTGGTATGATACTCTCTCGAAGTATCTACTCGATAATGGATTCAAAAAGGGCAAGGTGGATAAGACACTCTTCAGAATCCAAGATGGAGATAGCATACTGCTCGTTCAGATTTATGTCGATGACATTATCTTCTGTTCAACAAACAAAGAATTGTGTCAAAAATTCTCAAGTCTCATGCAATCCAAATTCGAAATGAGCATGATGGGAGAACTAAGCTTCTTTCTCGGTCTACAAGTCAAACAGCTATGCAATGGAACCTTCATCAATCAAGCAAAATACACTAAGGAATTGATAAAGAGATTTGGATTGGAAAGTGCAAGTACAGTAAGTATACCGATGATAACATCAGGAAGCTTAGACAAGGACACTGATGGCAAAGCAGTAGAGGTTACAAAGTACAGAAGACTAATTGGGTCACTGCTCTACCTAACAGCAAGCAGACCAGATATCATGTTCTCAGTGGGAATGTGTGCAAGATATCAAGCAGCTCCAAAAGAATCACATATGATCGCAGCCAAACGAATTATAAGATACCTCAAAGGAACCCAGGAAGTTGGTCTATGGTACCCAAGAGAAGGAGGACTCAAACTTATTGGTTATACTGACTCTGATTTTGCAAGCTGCAAAATTGACAGGAAAAGCACCAGTGGTACCTGCCAGCTACTAGGAAACAAACTGGTATCATGGTTCTGCAGAAAGAAAACCTCTATAGCAACCTCAACAGCCGAGGCCGAGTACGTTGCTGCAGGAAGCTGCTGTGCACAAATTCTATGGATTCAACAGCAACTAAAGGACTACGGAATTGAAGAGAAGGAAACACCTATCCTATGTGACAACTCAAGCGCAATAGCCATCACCCACAACCCAGTTCTACATTCAAGAACCAAACACATCGATATCAGACACCATTTCATCAGAGATCACGTTGAAAAGAAAGATATAACTTTGCAAAAAGTGCATACTGATCTACAGCTAGCAGACATATTCACAAAGCCTCTATGCAAATCAAGATTTTCGTTTCTAAGAAACGAGTTGGGAATAATCACTTTATGATATCTCTTTTACATAACTCTATATTTTCCTGTTGAAATGGCTATAATATACAGGGGGAACCATAGGCAGGACGAAGGAAAAACAGCAACCTAAAGGTTACTGCTCAAGGTCCCTGAACAGTTACTGGACACAATGTTACTGCTCTAAGCTACCTGCAGGATCCAGTAACTGAAGCGCGTGAAAAGAGGAACAGTTACCCCGCGATTAGCAGCCGTTTTTGCAGGAAACTCCTCGATATCCACAAAATATCACATCAATCCCTTACGCACACGTACACCGCGCCAAAAATCTCAACCATTGGATTAAGGGTCTTTTCGAATTCTAAATCAATCAGAACCGTCAGATTTTTTCTCACCAAAATTCAAATATAAGGAAGTCTTTCTTCTCACTCATCTCTTACACTTAAACATTTCCATTTTCTTGCAAACCCTAATCTCTCGTGCTCTCTCTCTCTCTCAAGCTTTCCAGTTTTCAGATCTCTCTCTCTTTCTGAAATGACACCAAAAACATCCCAAGTTGTTGATGGAAGGCTAGTGGACCGCAAGATCCTCCTGAAGATTGTGGAGGAAGAAGGGAACTCGAAGGAGGTTATGAAGAGCATCCTTCAATGCCTCTATGAGACCGGACTTCTCAGACTCTGCTCCTATCACAAGGCCCCGTACGCGGAGGAGCAGGTGGAGAAATTCTACCGGAGGGCGAAGGTCTCTGCTGATGGGTCAGAGATCACATCAAAAGTTGGTGGAGTGACTGTGGTGGTGGACACCGGTCTTCTGGAAGAGGTGTTCGCTCTGCCTACTGCAGGGATGAACGCCAGTGACCTCTCCACCTACAGAGAAGACCAGCTGAAGGAGTTCTGGACAACGTTCACTGGGAAGGAGGACACGGCGGGGATGTCCAGGAGTTGCAGCAAGAAGGCCTTCCTTCTGGAGTACGAGCTGCTGCATGATATCTGCTGCCATATCATAGAGAACCGCTCTAGTTCCTTTGATAAGTGTACCAACTTCCGGTACAGGATGATGATGGCCATTGTGAAGAAGGAGAAGGTGGACTGGGCCAGCTACCTGCTTTCCAGGCTGGTGGAGGAAGTAGAGAAGAAGGTAGGTAAGCCTACCTATGGGCTTATCATCAACACTCTCCTGGGTCACTTGAAGGTGGACCTGTCCCAGGGGAAGCCCATCCAGAAAGGGAAATTCATTGGTGCGGGTAGGGTCTTTGCCAAGAAGACCACTGCTCGGTCATCCCCAGTAACCAGAGAGGTCTCTGAGGACCTCAAGGGGGCTCCAAGGACAAGGAAGACATTCCGCGACACTGCCTCTCCTTCGTCTGAAAGCAGCTCGAGGATGGAGGAGCCTGCAGAGCCCTCACCAGCTCCTGTTGTACCAAAGAAGATCAAGCACAAGAAAGATGTGCAGAGGAGACTGGTCATCTCTGATGATGAACCAGAGATCGTCACCACTCGGGCTGTTAAGAAGCCTGCAGTGGAAGTGGAGATTGATTCTCCAAGGGAGGAACTGGAAGGGAATACAGCCGTTGATGATGATGATGATGAAGAGGAGGTAGCTGAGTTCGTCATCAGCATACCGAAGCTGGAGGCGGAGTTTGGTAAACTGGTGGAAAGATTCACCACCTGGTGGCAGTTCAGGCACCTGCCCAGGGAGGAACTCATCCAGTGGGCAGATTGCAAGTCTGAGGAGGAATGGGCGCTGAACTGGGTCGCCATGGATGATCTGGAGGAGGTCCTTCAAAAGAAATTTTTGAAGGATCTCAAGAAAATGAAATGGCCGGAATTTCTTGAAAACGCGGAGATAGACGCTGAGTTGGAGGCCAGGAAGCAGAAGAAAGCTGCCGCACAGCTGCCTGGCCCCAGGAGCCTGAAGGGAAAGGAAGCTGTCATCCAGCCAGACTTCTATAGGGAGGAGGTGATACTGGATGCTGCTGCTGACCAGGTCAAAGCAGGCGACGATGTGGGCTTTGCTGAAGCCCAGATAGCGAAGTACGGGGAGCAGGAAGCTATGGAGAGGATGCTGAAGCAGGCTGCAGACATCAGCCTGGCAGATACCAGAATGAGAAGGCCAGTAAGGGAACCCCAGATAGGTGAAGGATCATCCTGCTCAGCATTAATGGTGGAACCTATCAGCAGGAGGTCACCTTCACCAACGGAGAAAAACGGTGAGGAATTCTCATACGTTACTGACCTGATCATTCTTCCTGAAGTACCTGTACAGACGCCGATGAAGGAGAGGAGCTCGACGCCAACTGACTTTCCCAAGGCTAAAGAGTTGGAAACCCTCGCTGCTGTGGCATCTCTCGAACTGATAGTTTCACCCACAGTAGCAGCCGCCGATGACACCACGGAGATCACCATGCCTACACCAATGGAGGTAGAGGTTGAGGGGGAACATGTGCAGCAGGAGGCACCTGTTCAAGCTGATGCAATGGAGGAACCTGCCCCCATGGAGAAGGAGCAACCTGATGCAGCTATTCCAATGGAGGTGGAAGAGACAACACCTGCCAAATCGGTGGACCAGGGAGAGACGGTCGCTGAGGGGGAAGTAGCTGCGGGTGAAAAGATGGTGGAAGCGCAGGAGGAAAAAGGAGACAAAAGTGGAGAAAAGGAGCCTGCGGGTGAAAAGGAGCCTGAAGTGCAGGAGGAGGCAGTGGAGGAAGTAGTAGAGGAGATAGAGAAGGAGAAGGAGGCTGAAACAGTGTTCAGCAAGGGTAAGGTAGCTGAACAAGACAAGAAGTTGGGAGAACCAGAGGAGGATGCTGAGGAGGAAACTCACTCAAAGAATACTGGATCAGGAGGTGGAGGATCCAGTAGCCCTACCAGCAGCGATGAAGGGTCACCCAGTGAACAGGGTGATACCGGAGCCGAAAAATCCAAAGAACTAACATCTGTCTCTGATGAACAGGCACAAGCAGGAGAACACCAGGAACCTGCCAGGTCAAATGAAGAGGTGCTGACAGCAATTGAACAAATGGGGAAGTCCCTAATAAAAGCGAGCAGGAAAATCCGCAAGGATACCCGCTCCCACTCTGTGAAGACCTATTCTTTTATGGACTCCCTCAATGTGACATTGTCAAAGCTCACTCAGATGATAGCCGCCTACCGACCCCCTAAAGAGGATGCTGCAGTAGAAGTCGTCAAGAGCGTGATGGAAAAATTAAACAGGCAAGAGGAGAAGATGATTTCTCTAGAGGCCAGTCAGAAAGCTCTAGTCTCTGCAGTAGACCGGATGGATAGGGAGCAGTTCAACCAATCTCAAACCCTGCGGGATTACTCAGGCACCTTGTCTGACATTCACTCCATGGTCAGTTTTGCGGTTGGGCGTGCTGATGATGACAAAAAGGGGGAAGGAAGGATTGAAGGCAGACAGAAGGCTGGACAGGACTCTGCTGCCTGCAGACAGATGGTAGTGAGCAGTAGGAGAAGAGATGACTCTGGAGAGGGCGGACACAAGGGAGCTGGATCTAGGGGCCCTTCAGACAACAGTGCAAAAAGAAGATCAGATGTTGTTTCTGGGTCTGTTCATCCAGGCTTCAGGAAGGGGACTGATATGAGAGAAGAGAAAATGAGGAGGACTGAAGCTGAGCTGAAAAGCAACCTGGATGCTGTCTTTGCAACAGATCCTAGGGTTGTCCTTGACAAGATCTTCCCTCCGCACAAGCTGCCTGACATGGTGGAAATGGAGAAAAATTTGCAGAATCCAGATGTCGCAGCAAGTGCCACTCTCAGAAGATTCCTGGAAGCAAGCCCGGATCCCAGGAGTGACAGATTCCTAGCCCCAGAAGTCCCGGAGGTCACTCTTCCTACTGAGGTCAACCCGTCCTTTTTCCAAATAGAAGCTTTCAAAAGGAAGGAGCTGATGAAGTACTTCACTACCCTCTGCAAGGAATCTGCTCTGTTTAGAGGATTCAAGATAAACAAGGAAGCTTTGCAGAGGTTCCTGGAGCTAACAAAGAAAGGTGGACTTCCAATTCAAGTGAAGCTAAAGCAGAAACTTGGAAAGGAGCCCATACCATACAGTGAAGACTTCTGGCTCAGGTTTGAAGAGACCGAGGATATGGTGAAAAGGATGGAGCCTAGCTATCAAGATTCAATAGCCAACTGGTGGAAAGGCACAAAGTTTGAAAGAAAGAAGAAGGCCAGTTGGTTAAAGACTTGATGTTTTTATCTTGTTTTTATGTTTATTCTGTTGGTTCATTTAAACTTCTGTTTGTTTCTGCTGTCTGCTTGTGTATGTATATGCCTTGTACTTAACTTTGATCAATGAGAATTTGACCCTTCTGATTAAAGCTCACATCTTGTGAACTTGATGCATGCTCTTGAATAATTTGATTTATCTGCATTTTTGTTCCAAGTTAATAATATATGGTTCTTTGATCCTGTTAAGGAGTTTTGTCATCATCAAAAAGGGGGAAATTGATAGGATGAAATGTAATAGATTTTGATGAGACAAAACGTGTAATAGATTAGAAACGAAAATTTCCGATATCTGCCGAATTCGATTCGAAATTTTTCGATTTTGGAATGAATATTTTTAATCCGAAATCCGATTTTTCCAAAAATTTTCAGATAGAAATTGGAATTAGTTTTGAAATTTTTTAAAATTTCGAAATCCGATCTGAAATATTTCCAAAATTCAATTTTCGGAAATTCCGATCCGAAATTATAAAATATTGAGTTAGTAGAGACATTTGAGAATTGAACACGAGACCTCTCACACTCAAAGCACAAAACTTACTATCAAACCAATAGTAATTATTGTAAATAATTCAAACATTTTATACTATATACTATTTGTTATAAAAGAATATTATATACTATTATACTATATAATAGTATATAATAATATATAGAATTCTTCTATAGCAAATAGTATATAGTATAAAATGTTTGAATTATATTATATTATATAATATATTTTATATACATTTACTATATGTAAATATAAATATATATATTATAGTATATTTTATAATATTGTATACTATATAATATATTTTATACACTTTATACTATATGATATTATATATATATATATTATACTATATGTATATAGTATAGTTTATACTATAGTTTTATTTTATATTATATACTACAGTCTATAGTTTATACTGTAGTTTTTTAGTATTATTTTATAATATATACTATAGTTTATACTGTAGTATCTGTAGTTGTTTAGTATTATTTTATAATATATACTATATATTATAGTTTATACTGTAGTTTTTTAATTATATTTGATAGGATGAAATGTAATAGATTTTGATGAGACAAAACGTGTAATAGATTAGAACCTTAGCTATCTGGATAAGTCTTTAATGTAAATTTGCTAAGGCAAGGATGCTGGAAGGACTTGAAGATTCTGCCAAGTAGCCAGGAAGCCGAAGTCCCTGCTACCTGCATACTGTATCGAGCAACCAGCAAGCAAAGCTCTAGAAGGATGCTACAAGGAACCTGGAGATAATCAAGGAAGCTGACTGATTCAATAAGGATACTACCAGATACATCAGAATCAATGCAACCTGACTAGCCAGTAGAGTCACTCCAGTTCCAACAAATCAGAATCTGCCATGTGTGATAAAGCAGCAAGGACACAGTACAAACAGTCTGCAGAATGAAGGTGCGCAGACAAAGGACAAGCAGTTGCAGAACAAAATGAAGGCATTTCAGAACAGGTGTCAGAAGATCGGCAGAACCAATCAGAAAGAGACACCTCATCATACAAAGGACTGCCTTACCAACGGGCAGAAAACTACCTGATGCCTATAAATAGAAGTCTGATTTTCAAAGAGGATAGACAACGAATATACAAAGAAAAAAAAACGATCATACACAACCAAGAGAGAACTGAGAAGCAAATAGACGCACAAGCTTATACTCTCAAGTTAATCAGACTAAGCAAGCAGCAAACCAGCTACCTTTATGTTCTTCTGAAGTTCAAGGAGCCTGCTGCATTTGATTGTGCCTTAAACCTTTTATTCATTAAGTCTGATAGGAGTCACTTAGTCAGGTGTTGAAACTGCTAAGTTGTAATCTCTCTGAAGAAGAGAAAGGATCCTGTGTGGGTCGGTTAACCTGTGTGGAGATCCTGTGTGGGTCGATAGTTGGTCACTGTGCAGCTACCTGTGTGGATAGAGCTGACAGTTTTGTTTAGAGTTTAGTTTGTGTTAGCTGAGTCTATTGTAAAGCAAACTAGCTTTAACAAAGTTCCTCCTTGTGAAGGAGTAGAGAGGACGTAGAAGGATTACTCCACCCTTGAACCTCTATAAGTTTGCTTGTGCCTTTCATATCTATCTACCTGCATCTAAGCATACTGCATTAAAAAGCACGTTTCGAAAAACATAAGTATTTCCGCTGTGCATTACATTCTCTGACTAAGTCCTGAGGTCACTGCCTGAGCAGGAACCTATCGAGCAGTAAGCTTACTAGCTACCTGCTCACCAGGAACTTAACATCCTTTGGAGTAAAAGTTGAAAATTTGATAAGGTTAATTCACCCCCCTCTTAACCTTATACCATTGGGACCAACAATATTATATTATATACTACATACTATATACTATATACTATATATTATATATTTTATTACGTAAAGTATATTTATACTATAGTTTTATTTTATTCTATATACTATAGTTTATACTGTAGTTTTTTAGTATTATTTTATAATATATGCTATATACTATAGTTTATATTGTATACTATATACTATATGTATATAGTATAGTTTATACTATAATTTATATTGTAGTTGTTTAGTATTATTTTATAATATATACTATATATTATAGTTTATACTGTAATTTTTTAATTATATTATATTATATACTACATACTATATACTATAGAAGAATACTATATACTATATATTATATACTTTATGCTATATACATTATATACTATATGTATATAGTACAATTTATACTATAGTTTTATTTTATACTATATACTATAGTTTATATTGTAGTTTTAGAATTATACTATATTATATATTGCATACTATATGCTATAAAAGAATACTTTATACTATATACCATATATTATATACTATATACTATATATCATATGCTATATAAGAACACTATATACTACATATTATATAAAATAAAAAGTGAATATCTAATTTCAAAGGTAAATATATTATAAATTTCATTAAAAATGATAACATTTTATATAATAGGAATAATGACGAAGAAAATTATATAAATTATAAAACAAGAATTTTAAATATCGAAGGATTTCGAACAAAGCATTATCATAAATCATAATATAGATTCAAATATTCATTTAATTTGAGCTTTCCTAAAAGAAAAATAACTTAATAAATATGAATAAATAAGTATAATTACTTACAAAATGATAATAGTTTATAATATAATTTTATAGTTTTATTTTATACTATATACTATATATTATATACTATATACTATTCATATAAATTTTATAATTTTATTTTATACTATGTACTATATACTATTCATACAAATTTTATAGTTTTATTTTATACTATATACTATAATATATATATAAAATATGACTCAAAAACTAAAGGTGAAAAAAGTAAAAAAAAATTAATATAGTATTTATATACTATTTATAATTTTATTTTATAACTATAAAAAATTAAAGGTTAAAATAAAACAAAAAATATAAATCTTTTTTTAAGAAATAGGTCAAAAATTTCAAAGCCATTTGTCCCTACTCCCTCATCTCCAAAGCCATTCCAGAATTCAGATCCAGATCCACTGTTTTCTCTCCATCTTCATCTTCGTCTTTGAATCGGAGGTACCAGGCAGAATCAAGAAAAGATCGAGGTATTTATCTTTAATTGGATTAGTTTTATGTTCTTATATTGAAGATTAAGGCATTTTGGTTTGTTACTTTGCAAAGGCAGGGAATAATTAGGGATCTATTTAGAATGGTTTTTTGAATCTCAATTGATTAAACTAATGGTTTTGAATTTGTCTGGATTTGCGGGTTTTGTTTTAATTGAATCTTAGTCACAGATTAGTTTATAATTGAAAACGAAACTGATTTAATTAATGATGAAATGTAGGTTTCGAATATTTTGAATGATAACCTTTTTCTAGATTTGTCAAACCAACAATAGTTATATGGTTGTTGTTGTTCCATACATAATCCTCTATTTTCAGTTATGTTCATCAATTAATATGGATGTTATTTAGTCAATTAATGTGTGTATTTTTCAATTAATATAGCTGATATGAATTAATAACTGATTTAATTTCGGTGTGTATTTTGGTTTGTTGATTCAATTTAGTGTGTTTTTTCAGTACAACAAGGAATCAAGTATGTCATCGTCTCAAGCAAGCACTGCAACGACAAATAAGAAGCAAAATACTCTTTCAAAATCAGGACTTTCGGGCAATCATGGTTGATCCCTGGTATGCAATCTTTTTCACAAGATTAATGATGAAGAGTCTAAAAAATGGATTGGGGATTGTGAGTGCAAGTTTTGTCATATGAGGATATCTTCTCCCACATCGATGGGAACTAATAAATTGTGGAATCATCAAAAAGTTTGTAAGGAATTCCCCGATGAGTTGAAAAATAAATCACAAGTTTCATTGTCCTTTAAGAAGGGTTTAGTTTCTAATTAGAAGTTTGACCAAGCTAAGTGTCGTATGTCTCTTGCTAGGATGATTATTCTTGATGAGCTTCCATTTTATATTGTTGAAAATGAAGGTTTTATAGGATTTTGCAATCAAATGCAACCGAAGTTTCATGTAGTCAAGAGACCTACTATAACTACAGATTGTTATACAATTTTTCAAGAAGAAAGAGAAAAATTGAAAGCTTCTTTAAAAGAGAACTCAACCGGATATGCATCACTACCGATATGTGGACATTTATCCAAAATCTTGGATATATTGTCCTTACTGCTCACTATGTTGACTCAAATTGGATCCTTAAAAGAAAATCCTTAACTTTCGTGTCATTCCACATCCACACGAAGGTGAGGTGATTGCAAAGGCGGTGGAGAGTTGTTTATTAGAGTGGGGGTTTAGAAAAGGTTATGAGTATTACCCTTGATAATGCACGAAGTAATGATACTTGTGTTGAAGATTTGAAGAAAAGATTAAATAAAGGAAACATGTTGTTGCTTGGGGTGAGTTTTTTCATGTACGTTGTTTTGCTCATATCATGAATCTTGTTGTGAGAGATGGAATTGATGAAATTAAGTCAAGTATTAAGCGTCTTCGGAAAAGTGTGAAGTACGTGAAGAATAGCCCATCTTGTTTGCAAATGTTTAAAAAATGTGTTGAAGAAGAAAAAATGGGGTATAAAAAGAATGTGTGTTTGGATGTCAAAACTCGATGGAACTCAACCTATCATATGATAAATGCGGTTTTACCTCTTGAAAAAGTATTTGATAGGTTTGAGGATCAAGATCCAAATTTCAAAAATAAATTGGAGAATGTGGGTGCTTTGGAGATTTATGATTGGGATAAATTGAAAAGTTTGCACACATTTTTAGAAGAATTTTACTTGTTAATGAATCGTATTTTGACTTCTCATCATGTTTCTTCTCACACATATTTTGATGAGGTGACCACGGTCAAATTGCTTCTAATTCGAGAATTGGGTAGCGATGATTATACTCGTGTTTCCATGACAATGAAAATGAATGAAAATTTTAAAAAATATTGTAAGGTTGAAAAGTTGAACCCAATTTTTCTTTTGTCGGTTGTTTTGGACCCTCGTAATAAGGTTGAATATCTAGAGCTTTGGTATGATACGTTGTTAGAGTATGATCCTTTACTCACCATGGAGAAAAAAAAGATGAAGGTTGAAAATTTTGTGAGGGATGTGAAGAGCTTCATGTCGCGCCTTTTTGAATGTTACAAGGCGGAGTCTTTGAGTAGTGTTAATGTTGAAAGCTCTAAAGTTGAAGATGATTCAACAAGCAAGGATGTTAACAAAGTAAGTAATGTGAGGGATGAGATTAGAGCAAAATTGAAAAGGAAGACTACTTTAGAGATGGTGAATGATTTAGAGAGGTACTTAAATGATGGAATATAGGATGGTTGTGAAAACTTTAATATTTTGGGATGATGGCAAGGAAAGTTTGCAACTTATCGTTCCATTGCAATAATAGCACGAGATATTTTTTCTATTCCTATCACATCGGTTGCTTCGGAGTGTGCTTTTAATTCGACGGGTCAAGTACTCGATTCATATTGTAGTTCATTGACACCTAAACTAGTAGTCTTTAGTATGTGCCCAAGATTGGTTGAGAAGCGGTTTGACCGCGCGTCGCAACGCGGTAAAATTAATTAATATCTTTCTCAACCTAACCAACTAGTAGTCAGGGTAAGTCGGATGTCGATCCCACGGAGAATGCAAAACTAATTGTGTCACCTATGTTCTAATCAAAAACAGAAAAGGATGGGGGGTTTTGATAGAGAATCACTACTAAATATGAAACGAGAAAATGAATTAAACAAGAAATCGATCTAAAAAGACATCCCGGTTAACAGTTCGATTATCCCCCAATCTCAATTATGCCTTAATCAATGTAACACTCCTCTCTCAAATTATCATGGAATTATCACCCCTAGTCTAACAACAAGCTCTGGTAAACCGAATCGTCTATTAGGATTAGTTAAATTAGGATAAGATCACTAATTAACCCTATTTAATTGAATAACCCAGAACAAGCTCTCCAGATTTAATTCATTAAATGCATTAATTACCAAGACGATAGGGTGACCTAGACTCCAAATACACAAGCTCGACTCGATAATCTAGGATTATGCTACCCTAGAGATGCACGGCCTCTAATTTACCACTTATGAAAATTAAACCACAACAATTAGGATTCATGATTTAACATTCTGGCAGTCAATTAACAATTACTTAACCTAGGTGGCCAATCCAAATTAAGCATCAACAATTGAAAACAATATTCACAGATAGCACAATCAATTACAATCAAACATCGAGAAGGGGATACGAAATTAATTAAAACATAAAAGAGATATGGGGTTAAACTTCCCTGCTAACCGGAATTGAAGAATTAGCCGATCATTCTCGAAATCAAATCCACAATAAAGGTTGAGCAATTCATCATCAAATCAAACTAAACTAGAAATTGAAAATATGTTTATCACTCTAATCTAATCCTAATAAAAACTTGAAACTACTCTCTCCAATTCTCTCTCTTTGCTCCTGGACGTGAATAGTGTAGATTTCCTCCATTTTCCAAGATGGAAAGCTTCTCTCTTTTCTTGGAGATTAAGTCCACAATTGCGGCTGTGGGATTGGAGTTGAAATTGGAACCCTTTTGGGCCAAGCCCATCTCCTTCTTTTCTTTACAATTGGGCCTCCATCTCTTCTTCCTTTTTCCTCTTTAATTCTTTTGGGCCTTTGAAATTGAATCGGCCCAATTGACCTCTCTTCATTCCACGATCATCTTTCTCGACTCCAAAATACTCCAAAAAATCCTAAAATAATCAAGAAAATAATTCGTGAAGTATTTGGAGACATAAAACACATATAGGTGTAGAAACGGTGCATTTAATTAACTAAAATATTATAAAATCATGAATATGCCCTCGATAAAATGCACCAATTTTCTACTTGTTAAATCTCCCCACACTTAAATCATTGCTTGTCCTCAAGCAACAAAAGAATTAAAGCACATAAGGAATCAAGATAAGAGATCATAATTGCTTGCTCAGATCCTCACCAACATTCATAGAAATTCGACTCATGTTAGAAATAAGGCATAAAATATGTTGGACTAAATGTATTATCTTGAGAAATCATAAAGCTAGGCAGGGTATCGAAAATCAAATAATTACAGACAAATCATCAATTCATTCCACCACCTACATCAATCAATACACTCCAATTCCTTTTTCGATATCCTTCATCTAGATAAAAATTTGTTGAGACTTCACATATCATGATTAACCCCCTTTCTTTTCTCCAAAGATATTTCTCTCTTTTTTTTTGATTTTTTTTCTTTTTGGATGAAGTTCGCAGCTCCACACCACTCTTAGGTTAGTTCTACCGTGAATTTTATTTGATTTCTTCTATTTTATTTCTTTTTTGAACACGGGACCCCTAAGAGCAGGCAACTGATTCCACACCCCATCATCTTTTCACTTCTCAAATTTTTTTTTTCAACTCAGCACTTTTTTCTCCATCACATCAAAAAAAATTTCCAACCGAGGGGGTTTTATCAGAATGATCAATCTTTCAAAATTTTCAATTTAGACTACTTCCATCAAGGAATTAAAAAATATATCTCATCACAATATGAAATTTGATTCTTTGGTCGAACTTCATTAATATAGCAGGTCGTTGATGATCAAATTTGATTCTTTGGTAGATAAGACGACTGCTAACAAATTGTTCTATTGACTTCCTCATTCCTCTCCAATGGAATTTTTTTTTTCTCAGGTCTTTATACATCTTCGTCTCTTCGGGATGCACGGTGTAAGGCGTGTTATGAGCTTATCTCATTATCTTACCTAGTATCTCATCACTCTTTGACACACAAATTCTAAAGATGAGTTCGTTGAAGAGATGCGAAGACAATTCACAAAGGAAGGAGTGTCTGATCAAAGGTACAAAATCATGGTTATCATCATGAAGAAGGGAAAAGTGAATTGGAGTAAGTATATCCGGAAGAGAATATGGAAATAAGCTTAAAACCTACCGTCAGAAGAAGTTATGAAATCACAATTTATTCCATCCTATACAAGATGGGCATTGGCTTGATAGATGTTATGCCTATTTAGATTGGTATATATATATATATATTTTTTAGAGAGAAGAAGAATGGCAAGAAGATAAGGAAAAATGTTGAGGATGCAGTGATTGTAGCTGAGAAGAGAAAAGAATAGTCCGCTACAACCTTGGCCATCACTACAAAAGCTCGCTCTCATTCACAAGTGGTAAGTAGTGTCGTTGTAAGTTCGACCAATTAAGTTTTATTTGTAACTTACAATGGTAAGAAAAACATGTTTCCAATCGAGGAAAAAAAATAAACCAGAAGGGTATGGATCAAGAGATTCTATCTCAGATGAAGATGGCTTTTCTCTCATCAAAAGGGCAAAGAAGAAGATTGATCCTAAATCTGAGCTAACTGCACCTCAACCAAAGCACATCATTGTATACAGGAGGAAGAAGAAAGACAAAATGATCAAATTAAGGATCAAAAAGAAATAAAGTGCATTCAAGCAACTTGTTGTGGTGAGATAATCAAGGAAGCCAACCAAGAACAAAAGTTGATTAGTCCCTCAATACAGAAGCTCTTGATAAGTACCTCAAGGTAACTCCTAAGGTGATCATAAATGGCATAGATAAATAGTACAATCTGCGGAAGATGATGAAATTTTCAAAGACCACTCAACTGAAGACATGGAAAGAATGGATTTCGATAGAAGAAGTCATCTAATGGTCGAAATCAGAGAAATACTGCATATGCTGCAACCACACTTTTTCGCTATATTCGATAAAAGAATTGGAAACAATCTCTTTGGAGTTGGAGAGCTTGATACACAAAAAAAGACAGAAAACAACAGCTGAGAAACAAACTGGATTATCTCAACGAGATGGTTGCTATAAAAGAAAAAGAAATCATTGAGAAGTGCACAACTGAAAAGCTAATGACAACAACAAAGGATGATGTAAAGATGTCTCTAATTCTTCATGTAGAGGCTGTAAGGACTTGTAGTTCATCATATTATCGATAAACACTATAGGTATATTGGCAACTACGGAGGTATTATGGTATACTCGTAGCGATCACTTTGGATTCTACACATGGTCTTCGAAATGTTACTTTCCTTGACTTTTTATTGACGATATCCAAGTTTTTAGGTCAAGATTGGAAAACGTACTTGTACTCTTCAATGATCAAACAAGTCTTATATTTTGGGTAGCGGATACGTGTTCTTGATTGAGAACCTATTAGACTCTCGATAATCTATGTACGTATTCTCATTGATCCATCATTTTTCATGAACATTGTAGGAGCTCCTCATTATAAGGCACTAAATTAGATGAATTTCTTATTCTGCAGCTCCTTTAGTGCCATTCGTTATAAAGTCTTCAACATTGGTGCAACTAAAGGAATCAGATCGATAGCGAACTCCATAGGTCGGTCATATGAAATTCCTAAAAGGTCCTTTGGAAAGACGTCGAGAAATTCTTTTACAATTGGCGTTAGATGGCATCAACTTCTTTTCTTCAACCTTTACGATGTTTACTGGTACGCTTCATATTCTCTTTTGTTCCATAGTCTGGTTGTCTTCATTGCCGGTATCACTGGTCCATGTTATTATGTTCTAGCTTCGTAGAAAGTAACACGATAACCATTAGGCGTTTCTAAGTCTACTCTCCTTTCCACACCACGAATTACAACTTTGTTCTACACAACTAGTTCATTCTTAATATAACGTCGAAACCTTTTATTCATATCGCGAACAAGTTAGCTGCAAACTTATACTCATCCATGAACTGCTTAACGTTCTTAGCTAAATTCTATGATTTGATGTTTCCTCCTAAAGGTATCTCTTACGCAATCTAATCTAAGTTCTTTCTTAAATGTGTTAAAATTAATGAGCATTAATTAGGGTATATCGGTAATGGTTTTCGAGGAACTATAGTTGTTGGTCGATCACCTTTGAACGTAGTGTTACCTCTTGATCTCATGTGTGTTGCTCTTTTCCCTTTAAGTTGATTTGTTGTCGGCTTCTTATCATTCTCCAATCCTATTGATGCTCGAAGGGCCTTAGCTTGTTGAAAAACTCCTAACTGCGTGCACTAAGCCTTTCATGCTCATTATAAGCCTCTACTAAGACCTCCTTGATAGTATTCCTTGTTCGTTCCACGTAGCGATGTGCCTCCATCTCTAACTCAACCGCCTCACTCATACGTGCCTCGTAATGCTCTACCGCGTCCTGCAGGCTTAAGCAGTATGCTTGAAATTTCATTTGTGCACCGATCTTATAATCGCAATCGCCTTAACACTATTTGGGCTATAATCATATATGTTGGGTGCACTCTAACTCTAAGATGTTCCACTGCCTCGACATCAGTTTCTTGCATCCCGTACAAATGAGCTCTCCTACGGATATCAATAATCCTAGCTATGAACTCTCGAATGTCCTCTCGCTCAAGCTGATAAACTTCCTTATACTCCATCTCTAGATGTTGCCTACGTGCCTCATCATGATCCATCCTAGATAACCTTATTGAACAAAGAATCTATTCTAAGTTAATCTCTAGTCTTACAATTTCGAGGGTACATTTGTAAAATAATGTATGCATTTTCATTAAAACATTTTCCTCATTTAAAACCAATAGATAAAGCTGGAACAAAATGAGCATTTGTAAACATCTTAAATGCAAAGCGGACGCTAACAATTTTAAAGCATAGAACTCAATTTCATACTTCATTACATCATTCATCATTCATGTTTTCCTTTCTTATCATTGACTCATGGTCATCATACATATTCAACGTAAAATTATTCACTCGTATTGCATACATTGAACATCTTTTGGAAATATTTTCATAAAATCTCTTTCATAAAAACCATTTTTAAACTTTTACACATGCATTTACCTCAGAACGATTCGGATGTTTAGCTTCTCTGCGGACTTCCCATTATTAAATTCTTTAACATGCTCATTTTAAAGAAATATTCTAATCTTTCATCTTATACAAACGTAAAAAGTTAATCATCATTTTAAAGAAAATATTTGACTTACAGTCCGAGGAGAAAAAACCCCAACCTCGGCTCTGATACCACGTTGTAGCACCCCAACCCAATTTAGGAGGATTAAGGCGTCACCTTGACATTATATACTTAAAATATTTGTAAAAATATATAATAATAATTTAAAATCATTTTCATAGAGAAATTCAGCGAAAGACTTTACTAAAAACACGAATATATTTTTTTTTCTTTCTATTTTAAATCGAAAAACTTAGCATGCAAGAAACTAACTCGTGTTCTACCCACATTTGTAAATCAAACCATGACATATTTAAAACATATGAAAATTTTACTTGAATGGTTAATTCAACATAGAAGTTTTTAAAGACTTTATGTAATATCAAAATCATACACATTAAAATAAATTAAAACATATGTTTCTGGGAAGAAGTCCGTACAACCGGCTACACATCTGCTTCATCATAAGGTGGACCTGAAAAACATTTTAGATAACATCATGAAATTCCTCCGGAGAGGAAGCCCAGTGGGATAACCGTACTTCTCTAATACATTGAAGCAATTAAACTATTAAGTACATACTACAACATTATCCTTGAGTACGCTGACCCTTGAACCATAACATAACATTATCTTTGGGTACGTTCACCCTTAGACCATAACATAACATTATCCTTGGGTACGCTCACCCTTGGACCATCGAGGAAAGTGGGATTGCTCACACACTAAACCTCGCATCGTAGACCAGGCACTTTCGCCTTTAAGGTCTACGCCCGGTAGGGAAGCTGCCTACCGGTTATAGCTACGGCGCTTCTATCCGTAGATTTTCATATCTAACTTACTAATTCAATTAACAACATGTAGCTAGAGAGTAGAAGTTACCCACTTTTGAGATTCGACTTGAAGCGGGGATAGCTACTGAAGTATCCGATTGTCTCATACTGCACTCGTCACATTCATTAACTTTTAGTCTTTAAATCACATCTCATTTATATTATAAACATACGTATATATTCATCTTCACCGATTACTTATTTAGCATATGATTCGGTGTTTGTTGATGTGCTTCAATTAATTATAATATCATTAAATCGTATCATAATCATCTAACCTAACATGCTTATCATACATGTCACATATTGTATATCATAAACACATAACTATAGATTTGGGAGAAATTTTAAAGTATACTTTCAAACAAATATCAATTGTACCTTAAAGGGAATAAAAACCGTATTTTACATCTTAACTCATAAAACTCTAATTCATATGCTAAAGACTTAAATTAATTAACACTTCACACATAAGCACACATTTAATCACATAATTTCAATTTCAAAATATGATCAAATTGCATTCTTAAATCATAAATAAAATTTGATCTTGAAGTTAGTAATATATAGGAAGAAAAGACACTCTTTACTACAACAATTTTCATAATTTAAATGATCATCCAAAATTCATGAAATTAAGTATAAATTTACATAACCACCCTCAGTTATCCATGCTAATATATTAGCAATAAATTCATATCACAAGAGCTTTAATAAATCATTTACTATAATCAAAAATTGTTCGAAATTGCTCCAAAACCAGTCTGTGTTATAAAATTCACTGTAAATTATATATTTACTGAAACCTTTTGAAATTAATAATTTAGACTCATAACATCATGTACTCAAACATAGTTAAATAGTTTTGAAAACTTACAATGGACCAATTTTATATAATTAATTTTCTAAGGTCCAAAACTGCAGAATCTTAACTTCGAAATTGGACTTAATTTGAAAAATCATTACAATTCGTACACTACTTCAAAAATTACCAAATTTCAACCATAAACTAAAAACTTCATTTAGTATAACATACCAAAACAGTTTTGAAAAATTGTAATTGGCTGAATTTATAAAATTATTTTTCTAAGGTTCGAATCTGGATAATTCCAACTCAAACTGGACTATCTTTGAAAAATCATAATAATTCATAAATTACTTCAAATATTACCAAATTTTAACCATAGACTTAACACTTCATGTAGTATAACATAATAAAACAGTTTTGAAAAATTGTAATTGGCTGAATTTATAAAATTATTTTCTAAGGTCCGAAACTGAATAATTTCAACTTGAACTGGACTATTTTTGAAAAATCATAATAATTCACAAACTACTCCAAATATTACCAAATTTTAACCATAGACTCTACACTTCATGTAGTATAACATACTGAAACAGTTTTGAAAAAATCCAAGTATACAAGTTTATAAAAATCTACAAAGTGGACTGCAATTTCTAAAAAATTTCACAACTTGATTAAACCACCTATTTTCATAATTAAAATGTAGATTTAGCTTTTATAACTCTATCAACATCAAATGAAACATCTTGACTCAATTTATCACACATGCAATGAGCTTAGACAAGATAATCAAACATGCAAAGACTAATTCATCATGTAATTGCACAATCAACTCCTAAAAGAAACATATTTTAAAGATCAATCACATAGAAAAGACTTTGGACAAATTTCTTCACATTAGTAGAAAATCACCTTTGGATCATACATGCAATGTGTTTAGGTAAAGAAATCAAACATGCAAAAAACTAAATCAACATCTATTTGCTCAATCAACACTCAAAATGATATACTTTTAAAGATCAACCACTTAGAACAAGGTATTCAACAAATTTATCACATTTGTAGGAAATATCACTTGGATCATACATGCAACTCAAAATTAGAACTTAATCATGTTCTTAAGGAAGAAGAATGGTGAGGATTTGTAAAAATTACCTCTTGATTGCACAAACTATGTATTCTTGAAACTTGCTTGGAAGAAGCTTTTAATTTGAGCTTGATTTCCTATCTTGACTTGGAAGGATATTAACTCTTCACTTAAATCTTGAAATGACAGCTTGGTTGAAAATGAGAATGAAGGTTTTTTAGAGAAATAAAGGTTTAGAGAGAAGGAGGAGCAAAATAGTTAGAGAGAGAGAGAGTGCATCTTATCAAATGAAAAATGAAAGACTAAATGGTGGAGTCTCTCTCTTTTATATGTAGCATATATGGTGTCATACATGTAGAATACATGTGTATCTCTTGTAGGATGATTAATTTAAGGTGTAATACATGTAGATCACTTGTATAATGATATAATTTAAGATATAGTATCATGTAGTGACATTGAGAGTTGTAGTTTAACTTATCTAATGTGACATAAAATAATTCATGATTATGATAATTAATTTGTTATTGGTGTAATTTATTGCACATCATATTAAATTCATATAAATTTAATCAAATTGGTGTCACACATAAATAAGATGACATGACTTCAAATTAATTTGTACATCTTTAAATTAAAGTCTTGATAATATTGTAATCACATAATTATGTATGTATAGGTATGTTCAACTTACTATATCATATAAGTCATATAAGTATGTTTGAAAATATATTTAATTTAACACGTTGTAATAGTCACATACTTTATTGCACATAAATTATATAATAAAAATCTACCTAACTATAATTAAACACATAAGTCACATATTGTTTTAAATATTAATTATTAAAATTATTTTATCTGTAACTTATCTTCTTCTTTTTTTTTTCGATCTATTGCTCGTACTTGTAGAGTGCATTACGATCGAACTCGATCTCCTCGAATAGTTATCCTGCAAGACTTTTAAACTTAAAGAAACATTAGCTCGTTTTTTTTTTTGATAAATATAAAGCTTGTCATAAAGGTCATTAATAAATAAATTATTTAAAAAATAAAATTTGAATTTATTTCTAAAAATATGAAATGCACGTTTTTCTGAAAATGGGGTGTTACACATATCATCATCGTATGTTTGTACGTGTACAGGTCATAACAGCACAATACTTTGTGTGGTTCTTCTGTCTACTTCCCCTAATACTTCCATGGAGCAATATGAAGCTTAGATGGAAAGGTCTAGCTTGCATATCTGTGTGGATTGGAGCTCAAACCCATTGGTTGATGTGGGGATATTTGCTTGAATTCCAAGGTAAAAATGTCTTCCTTGAACTCTGGATGGCAAGTTTACTGTTTTTGACAGCCAATACTTTTGTTATTATTAATGTTATTCGTAGTCGTGTATACTGTCCTCTGTTCAAATCGTTAAGAGCAAATTCAAGCAAATTTGTGAAAGATGATTAGCATTATCTGGCATTCTTCATTAGTGCAGTTATTTTTAAGGATGTTTTGTGGAATTTTGGTTAAAAGCATGTTTACAGCTCGGATGATGTTAATTGAATGTTTGTATTTTCTCCTTTCAACTCTGTTTTATTAGCTTCTTCCGAATTTGTTTAGTATATATCCTTTCATCATCACACAAACATAAGGCAATGAAAACCACATATCTAAACTATAAGGTCTAAATCTACTCTAAAACAAGAGAAAACAATCCCTAGCCTCCAAATAGCAGAAGGCCCACACCAACAATGGACTGTTGTACCCTTCATCATTCACACAATACAGTTGTACGAGACGTTTAATGATATATATTCCTGCTGTCGCTTGCTGCTCAGTCGATGCATGATTTTTAGTTTGTTATTATATCATATGATTCATCACATAAATTTACCTATTACACTAGAGTAGTTACTATTTATGATTAATCTCCAGAAAAATAAAAATCATTAAATTTTTTGTCTAAATTTTGTTGTGAATTTCAGAGAAAATGGGAGAAATGTCAGGGTACCAGTTGGGTGTGATTGGTGCATTATTTCTTTCAGTGGCTTCATCTGTCTCCATAGTTATCTGCAACAAGGCCTTGATGACCAATCTTGCTCTTCCATTTGGTAATGATCAATATTTCATTACACATCAATATCAACATGTTTAACATGTGCTAATAATCAGTGTGCCTTTTTTTTTCCAGCCACAACACTCACAAGTTGGCACCTCATGGTAACATATTGCAGCCTTCGTGTCGCGCTGCGCCTAAACTTTTTCGAAAACAAGCCAATCGACATGAAAACTGTCGTGCTTTTCGGCCTTCTAAACGGGGTTTCAATTGGATTCCTTAACCTCAGCCTAGGATTCAACTCCATTGGCTTCTACCAGGTTCACTAAGCCTCTTTTTCATATCAAAATTCACTTGATATTATTATGCTTCTTTTTATATATCATCTCTCTCTTTTTTTTTTTTTCTTTTCTTTCTATGCAGATGACAAAACTTGCAATCATACCTTTCACTGTCATCATGGAAACCATCTTCCTCAATAAGCAATTCAGGTATCTATCTATCAATCTATACACATATAATCATTCACTAATTGAAAATAAAAAAACCTTCAAAATCAATATGAAAATGCATCAAGAAGATTAAGTTTTTCTCTATCAATTCTTCTACTTGGAGTTGGCATTGCATCTATAACAGATCTTCAGCGAAACTTCCTTGGAACCATTCTCTCTTTTCTAGCCATCATAACAACATGTGCTGGACAAATCGTACGTCTTTTCTCTCTGTTTTCCACATCATTTTGTCGCGATTTTGTTGCTTATTATACCTTAAACTCTCTTTTCAGCTAACAAACACTATACAGAAGAGGCTAAATGTGTCATCAACTCAGCTATTGTACCAATCAGCCCCATTTCAAGCAGCCATTCTCTTCGTCTCGGGTCCTTTCTTGGACCAATGTCTAACCAAACAGAACGTATTTGCATACAAATACAACCCCCTTGTCTTGGTACAAATAAACTACTCTGATCTTCAAGAAAACTGCATCCATTTTCAGACAATGACATGGGGTTTGATTTATTACAGGGATTCATACTGCTTTCGTGCTTGATTGCCGTGTTCGTGAACTTCAGCACATTCTTGGTGATCGGAAAGACATCACCAGTGACATACCAAGTATTAGGCCATCTAAAAACATGCCTTGTTCTTGGACTTGGCTATACTATCTTGCATGATCCTTTCAATGCAAGAAACATCCTTGGAATACTCATTGCCATTGTTGGGATGGGATTGTATTCATACTTTTGCACCAATGAAACCAAAAGAAAACAAGACCCCTCTTTGTCTCAGGTATCTATCATCTCTTCCTTGTTTGAAAATGGTGAATAAAAATCACAAACCTTTCAAAAACTGCTATTTTAACTGATATTTTGATTATTAGCAAATATAACATTCCATCAGATAGATTTAGGACATACATTTCTTGCAAAAATTCCTTCTTCCGTACACTAAACTCAACATACATACCTCTAAACACTTGATCATCACCCAGCAGAAACTCAAAATCCTCTTTTTTTTAAGAAAAATATATTCAAAATTTGCTCATTAGTTACAGATGCACGAGACATTAAAACTCATGTTATATTTGCTAATGGTCAAAAGATTAGTTAAAATTACAATTTTTAAAAAAGTCGTGATTTTTGCTGCAATTAAACCAATAACATTTTTTATTAAATTTTACAAGGTTTCCTAAGCTGATTGAGATTGTTGATATTGAGCTGAAATGCGTGTTTTGTTGATTCAGATTAAAGAAAGGGATACTACACCACTGCTGATGAGCCATCAGGAAAAAGAAAAAGAATCCAAGAACTCCCTAGTTTGATTTTTTTTTTTCCTTCTAACTATCACTTTTCATCTCAATAGATCTATTATTTAATGGATCTTCTAACTATCACTTCTCATCACATAGATACATCACTTTTCATTTCAATAGATCTAGACATATGGTAAGAATGTCTATAAATTTTCATATTAAAGGATGCCAAACTTTTTTGGGGTACAATTTTTTCTAGAAATTTAGTGTTTTCTATCTGGAGAACTTCCCCAATTTTTAAAACACAAAAATTGATAATGAAACATTTTCACTGATAATTATAATGAAATTGAGACTATTTTACAAATAATTATTAATTCTCATTATCCATAAGCAAAACTCATTTTTTAAAATTTATATATAAACCATGAAGCAATTCAAATTTATATATAAACCGTGAAGCATAAATTGTGATTTGACCTTGACTAACGGAACCACATACGTGTTGCTCAAATTGAAAATAGTAACATTTCATGTTATAGACTATAGTAACACTTTTGAGACGAGAGTTAAAATATGAATAGAAAAATGGTATTAGTGCGTAATAGCAGGTTTGAGGGTCCAGAAATGGCAGCCCAAATAAAAAATCCAAAGTAAAACAATTGAAACTGTACTTTATTATTTTCCCATTTAAAAAGTCCAACAGTACATTATGGTTTAGACAAAAGCCCATTTTCACACTATTTCAAACCGCCCATATCTTCTCCCTCATTACCCTTTTTTGCAATTTTGATTCTCTCTTCTCCAAAATATTCAACTGTAATCAATGGTGGGTCTTGTCAGCATTCAGGTACTATACTTCCATTTTTTCCCTCTTTTTTCAGTTTGTGTTTCGCTTTCAACGGCATTTTTTTAGTTTATTTTTTTTTTCCTTTTTTATGGATGCGTTTATTTGCGGCCTCTGCTTGGTTAGAGATGGAGTAGAGGTAAATGGGTTTTCAAGACTATCATTTTTGTAAGTTTTGGGTCATTTTTCTTGTTTTTTATTTTTATGGGTTTTCTTATTTTTGGCATTTTTTTTTTCTGTTAATTTGTTCCTGTTTGCTTTTGAAGATAAATGCTGCATTTTCGACTTCATTCCCCTAGGGTAAATGTATTTGTGCGATGTGTTTGTGTTCCAAGGTTGAAAAAGTTACAGCTTTACTTTAAAAAAAAAAGAATTATAATAATAAAATAGTAAAGTTATAAAAATGAAAGATGGAATCCTCATTTGGTGTAAAAAAGAAATTCATTTTAGTAATTGTTTGTAAAAATATTCAAGTTTAAGTTCTCTTTTATTTTTTTTTCAAAGTGTTGTGTTTGTAAAGAATTGTTTTTTTTTTTAAATTAAATTAAAAGTGTTCTTGAAACTCAAGCTTTGACTTGAGTACCTGAATATTATTGCTTCAAAATCCATCAAACTCAGTTATTGGTTTAAGTGACTGCTAGATGACATCTCAGTTAGAGCAAACCAAATGGATGATAGTTGTTTGGCCTGTATTGGTTGGTCGGGATTTTCGTAGAATTTTTTTTTGGCACACTTTAATAAAAAATAAATCGTTAAACGAAATTAAATGACTTACATTGTCTGTTTCATATGTTTTTTCTTATTCTATGATGTTTTTGGACTAAAGAGAGTTTCTAGGTGGGTTTTGAAGCTCACTTGGAGCATTATGTATATATATGTAATGACGAAGAAGAAAAAGAAAGTGTGTGTGTTATGTATATAATGTTAAATGGGGTGTGTTTAGTATGTGGAAATTAGATGGGTGTGTTTGAAAATTTGATTTTATTTTGTTTTTTTATTTTTTAAGTTTTATAGTAAGGATATAATTGTCTTTACACATTATATTTCATTTTTAATTAATTTTATGGGGTGTGTTTAGAAGATGTTGGGGTGTGGATAGTCGGGTCCATATTCCAATCCTTATTTTCCGAGCTTAAAATAGATATGAAATTGGTTTTAAATATATATATTAAATGAGAATATGGGATTACTTCTCAAACGTTTATTAGTTCATTTGATCACTTCTTCCAGAAACTATAGAACGACTCTTTATCTTCTTCTCTCTCGACTCCATTCTTGATTATCTTCAGGTCTTAGTTTCTCTTTTAAATTTTCTCAAGCCATTAGATTACAGCTGAAATTATGATTTCTAGATTCAATCACATACAAATCTTTGTATATTAATTTTTCACGGAGATTTATATCTCAGTTGTACTACTATCAATAATTTCATGCCTGAATGAAGTGGCTTAGCTCCAAATTCATTTTGTCATTATTGACTTTATGACAAAATGGAGCAACTTTCGTGATTTGCAACATTCTTACGACTTCCTCTTTTGCAGCTATGTTGGAATGTGGATTTTGTCCGCAGATCAGTTGAAACATTGAAGTGTTCGCCGTCAGTACACTTGAGTTGTTAAGCATTTGGCATTAAAGTTGTGTTTACTGCCACTGACGGAAACTATTAATTTGCTTTAATATTAGAAATGGAGGAAATTAGATTTCGATCTCTTCTTCTTCTCTCGGCATTTTTTCGTGTATTTTTAATCTTGTATGGGGAGTGGCAAGATGTTCATATGGAGGTTAGATACACAGATGTAGATTATTTTGTTTTCTCAGATGCTGCGAGCTTAATGGCATCTGGGAAATCGCCTTATGACAGATTAACTTATCGGTATTCGCCATTGATAGCTTTTCTTCTGATTCCTAATTCATTTCTTCATCGGTCATGGGGAAAATTTCTCTTCTCGGCATCAGGTGCGTTGTATATATAATTGATGAACAAAATATGTTCGCCCAAAAAAACAATTGAACTGGCTTACATTGAAAGTTGGATCACTTTTTGATAATGTGGTGTGATTTCAATATAATTTTGTTGCCAGCAGATTTTAGATTTTGTGGTCTTACTGTTGATTTATAATTGATACTATGGTTTGAAAATAACTTCGTAAATGTAGTTCTCTTATAATATTCAGTTGTATTTACAGAATTCGTGATGACAGATCAATATTTGGACGAGGTTAATTCTTCGGGCCAAAAGGATTTCTTCTTAGTGAATTGTGGCTCTTTGTCACCTATTTGTTTGGAGAAAAGAAAATACGGGCATTGGGAGATCTTGTAGGATATCTAGTCATTGATATGTGTGTTAATTGCTTGGATACGAACAATATGGTGTGCTGTATTGATGCTTGATGATATTTAGACAATGAAGTATCATACTCTAAATTCACTTGACAGATCTACTCGTGGGATTGTTTATCCACACAATTCTAAAGTTGAGAGGGGTTCCTGAGAAACTATGCACCTACTATACAATGGTATGGCTTTTCAATCCATTCACCTTCACTATTGGAACACGTGGGAATTGTGAGCCTGTTGTTTGCTCCATGATTCTGTGGATTTTGATATGTCTGATGAATGGTACTGCTTCTATATCTTTCAGTTATTTATTCTTTTTGCAATTATTGTCTTGCTTATGTCAATATGTTTTTCTTACTTTCTTAGGCTGCATATCAAATAAATCTTTTTGGACATAGATTCTATGAACTAACTAGTGCATAAAAGGAAATTTTTTGTTGATAGTTCGGAGATGATATAGATGTTGTTGATATTATTAAGTAAAAAGGATGGTTGTGTGTTGAATGTGTGTTGCACCCGCTAGGGCACAGACTTATCGCATAATAATAAAGATATTGTTCCCATATGATTTACATTTTCAATACTTAAATTAAGCTAATTCTAATTATATTCGGAAATCAAATAGAAATTTATGCTAAACCCATGGGTGATGGATGCTAATTGTGATCAAAAGTTTATTACTATGTATGAAAAAAGAAGTAGAAAATGAAGATATAAAACAAAATCAGGCTTTTTAGTTTATTTAATGCTACATTGTTCATTTCCTTGTCAAAAGTTTATCATCTCGGTGAGTTAGTTGACTGGTGCATTACAAAGCATGGTATTACAATGTTGAATATCCAAAGTCATGAGAAATCGATATCCATCTTGTTTACACATGAAATCTAATTTGATTGAGGTATTCATTACTCAACTGTGGCTTAGTTTCAACGGGTCTTACTAATCTTACGACATACATATATTTCTATATTTTTGTGTAGATTGTGTTTAAAATTTAGTGATTCAATTTATGTGCTCTTTATTTTGGACTACAGGCCATCTCTCACAGGCTGCATTTTGGTATGGACTTATTGTTCACCTGAGAATATATCCAATAATATATGCACTTCCAATCATTATTCTTCTTGATCCACTCTATTTTCAACTTGGTAAGAAGCCTGTCCTTGTGGACTGGAGTACTAAAACATCAAAATCATCACTGGAGGTGAGCAACACAAAGAATGCCATTTTTCAGTATATACGGAACTTCTTCACAAGCCTGATCACTTGGAGAAGAATCATGTTTGGCATTATCTCTGGATCTACTTTCCTAGTGTTGACCGGATTATGTTTCTATTTATATGGATGGGACTTCTTGCATGAGGCATTGCTTTACCATCTCACACGTACAGACCCACGCCACAACTTCTCCATCTATTTCTATCACATATATCTCCACTATGAACACGAGTTTTCAATCCTGGAAAAGCTCATCTCATTTCTGCCACAGTTCATAGTCCAGCTGGTTTTGATTTTCTGCTTCGCCCTGGACTTGCCATTCTGTTTCTTTCTGCAGACTCTGGCATTTGTAGCATTCAACAAGGTTAGTCAGAATGTAATATCTGGTTCTTCTCTTACTACATTGTCAACTTTATAAATACATATCACCATCGTATGCTTGTACATGTACAGGTCATAACAGCACAATACTTTGTGTGGTTCTTCTGTCTACTTCCCCTAATACTTCCATGGAGCAATATGAAGCTTAGATGGAAAGGTCTAGCTTGCATATCTGTGTGGATTGGAGCTCAAATCCATTGGTTGATGTGGGGATATTTGCTTGAATTCCGAGGTAAAAACGTCTTCCTTCAACTCTGGATGGCAAGTTTACTGTTTTTGGCAGCAAATACTTTTGTTATTATTAATGTTATTCGTAGTCATTTATACTGTCCACTGTTCAAACCGCTAAGAGCAAATTCAAACAAATCTGTGAAAGATGATTAGCATTATCTGGCATTCTTCATTAGTGCAGTTATTTTTAAGGATGTTTTGTGGAATTTTGGTTAAAAGCATGTTTACAGCTAGGATGATGTTGATTGAATGTTTGTATTTTCTCCTTTCAACTCTGTTTTATTAGCTTCTTCCGAATTTGTTTAGTATATATCCTTTGATCGTCACACAAACATAAGGCAATGAAAACTACATATCTAAACTATAAGGTCTAAATCTACTCTAAAACAAGAGAAAACAATCCCTAGCCTCCAAATAGTAGAAGGCCCACACCAACAATGGACTGTTGTACCCTTCATCATTCACACAATACAGTTACACGAGACGTTTAATGAATACATATGCATGTTGTTGCTTGCTGCTCAGTCGATGCATGATTTGATGTAGCATATGCAAGGACCGCAGGGGCTATGCTAGAGATCTGTTGTCAATCCTCCCGAGACCGAGTATCAACCGCTTCTTACGAGCCGTGTTTATGTCCTCCAACTATAATAGTTAAAGTAGCGTAGCAGATCAATTATGTGGGGAAGTTGAATAAGGTATTGTGTAATCCTTGTCTTTGAAGCTCATAAAATTTTCCTCTTCCTGAGGTATGAATAGATGAGGAAGAAACCAACCACAGAGCCAATAAAAATTCCTGCTGTTGTTAGCCAAAAGGCAGACTGCGGAGCAAATTATGCAGATGAAATCATAATCATAGCATGCGGTACAAGCCAAAGAAACAAAATATACATTCAAGGTTTGATATATTTGAACAAACAAAAAAAGGAAAAACTCAAGTTTGTAAATTACAAATACCCCTAAAATTTACTTATACTTTAGGGATGCCAACATTTGTGCCCTTTTTTTTTAAACATTGTCCCATGAAATTTGCAATTTATTACACTTCACCATAATGGATAAATCCTTGTCGTAAAGGTGACTAGCAATCAAAGTTTGAGATTTGTCCGAGATGGCAAAATGCAACAGATTGTAAAATTCGAGATGCAAAATGTTAAAAAAAAAAAAAAAAATCACTTCTATTTTGTTTTGTAAACTGCAAAAAAATTGAGAAGTTCATATGAAAAAAAGTAGTTATCCCTATATTCTACCATTACCTCCTATTGAGAGGGTATTTTAAGAGAAATATAAACCTCAAGGGGATACTTAAACCTCGATAGGGTATTCATAATATTAAAACATAATAGGATTTCATCAATAAATCAAACCTCAGAGAAAATTTTGTAATTAACCAGAAAAGAAATATAGGTGATGGTGAATGAAGAGGGGGGCCATACCACATGTTCCTCAAGATATGACCTCAGGTTCATGCCAAATATACCTGCCAAGTTCTTAATAATGTTAGTCCGAAGCTAAGAGCTAAGACTTTATACATAACCCCAGAAAAAGCCAAATTTACATGCAGAATTATCACATGTAATTAGACCTTATTTCTAAACATGAACAAATCCAAGATATCTAAACACTCGAGGCTGTGGTTGTTTTTTGTTCCTAGACCAAGTTTTTGATGAAACACAACAAACAAAATCCAGTTTTGGCAAATTATTCACTAACTGCATTCATAAAGTACCAATACAATGTCTTGGAAAATTCAGATGCAAATATATAAGAAATTAAATAATTCTTGTCATTATCATTATCAGCCAAGTACCTGCAATTAGAGCACCAACTGCTATACAAAATGTCCCAACCTGAAGGAGAAGTTCCACTCTACTTACTTCGAGCCTCCGAGAACTGAGATGAGAAAGTCATTATATAATTATATTAATGATAACAATTACACATAATAAGGTTATAAAACCCATTCAAGTTGCCGTTGCTAAGGAAGCAACACATTTTCTATCACAAAGGACAAAATTTAGGACTACTTGGTGCATGCATCAAGATCTGAAGCAACAGAAGACAATGCATTCCACATATTACACGATTGGCTTTTTCTTAGAAGCAATGTGCTCTGTACAATAAGTTAACAAAGTTGATAAGTTGTAGTTGCTAGTTGGTTTGATTTCTTCTAAACCTTACCTTATTCTACTGAATTGCTCTCAAAGCTACGGATTCTTTCGCTCCTATTTCTTCATGAAGGCTGGAGGAGAAATTAAAACTACTAAATTCAAGATAAGACATGTCACAGCTGCCAGAAGGTTGTGCAATGTTTGACAGGGCTGATATGTTTTCACTTGAATTTTCATCAGGCCGAGCTTCAATATTAAGTCATGACTCACTAGTATTTGTCAAATTATGTTTACAGAGATGATTATATAGGTTAGTCTATTGAAAATCTCCCCAAAAGTCCAAACCATCACATCGGTTATTAGGAAGAGGTTGAAAACCTCATAAGTCATCATATAATATATTCGATTTGGTGTAGTAAGTACTCGTATCCATAGATCATTGTTTTAACACCATCAATTTCTGTTTCAACTGATGAATTTCGAGAATAGTTCCCCTGTGAAAACCTCACTCGCAGATCGGTCCAAATCTCAATGGCTGTGTCACAATGGAATACACTGCAGCAATTTGTGGTAGCTATGATATGACCATGTAATTGCAGCGTTCCAAATTCCAAAGAGTTAACCATCTTCCTTCGATTGATTTAGAGTTCCAATCAACAAATCCGAGCTTATTTTTGGCAGTCAACACTGTAATCATCACTTAATTCCAGTAATTGTAATTTGATCCAGTAAGTTGAGAAAATACAAGAACTAGGCCAAGGTGATATCCATTAATGTGGAGACCGAATGGACATGTAGAATCCTTACATGAGCGAACTTCCTCAATATAAACTGTTTGTGCTCAATGCATACTTTTTCTCTTATGCTGAGAGCGGAGTCTCATCTGGGCCAAATTTGATATTGATATTTAAACTTTTCAAGGTAAGATTGGATAAGTTCGAATTTATTTCTGTAGTATAAATATCTGGTACCACTAAGTCAGGTTTATTTTCTTTGGTGGAATCAGTTAATTAAAGTCCTTTAACATAGTACTGATAATAAATCGGATAGTAGAACCACTAGCAAATAACAAACCTGAGGTTAACAGCAATTGAATCTTCCATTTCCTTGGCTGAATCGAGAAGCCTCTCGGCTTGACCATGACAAGATTCACATCTGCCAGTACATGAAATAAATCAGACATGCTAGATAATGAGAAACAGGATTATCTACAAAAATCACCACAGGAACCTGAACAAGAAAACTACGAAGAACCACACACCCTTCAGAACTTCAGTAAATAGTAACTTCATTCAGAAAATAGAGAACTTAGCATGTTACTTAAAGGTTTATTGGCAAACAGGACAGAACCCCCTCCCCTCCCCCTGATATATATCTTATTCGTAAAGAGTTCTATGATCGTCAGCAGATTAATCAGATTTTCAAGAACACGATTTTAGATGATAAGTTATAAAATTGAAAGAGATAATTAGAAGCTCCAACTAAGAGGCAGTCAAACTGTCTAGCAGTGGTCCCCGCCACCTTCCCTCAACATTTCTGTCTCCCTAGCCATTGAACTTTCTCAAACATATGAGAAGAGTGGTACTCTAAAACATCAAAAAGGCAACAACTTACTTGAACATAGAAAACTAGATATTACCAAGTGATATTTTTTAATGGACAAAAGTGGATTCCCACTCACTGAAGGCAATAAATTTTTTAAGTTTTTGCATATGAAAGAATCCTTGTATTCCAAACACAGCAGTTTTGACCACACCAGATTCTCTTGCAGAAAAAATGTTTATCAAGGCATGTTTCAATATCTAATGTAATCCCCCAAAATAGGAAATTGGGGGTATGTTTTTCCAGAAAAAACTAGAGCAATGTTGCTTCCTTCCTACATTCATATAAATTTCTCTGATAAACACACTCCAATGACGTGCACCATGGATATAATTCCTCACAGTGAACTGAAAGGTTTCGTGGAATTACCTTTGTAGGTAATTTTCCAAAAGCATTTCAATCTCTTCCTCCTCTTCTGATAAAAAGTAATTATAATCAGAAATAGATCCATGTGATCAGATGCGATGTGCTTGATTTCTTAATGAGATTCATTTAAGGATTGGTCAAGCTTTATACACCTTACCTCAGCTATCTTTTAAAATGAACCTTACCCTCAACTATCTCCTTTTCCAAGGGAACGCTGCATTCCATTTCATCATTTTTCAACAAAGTGCAGTTTCTACCCATAATACAAATCTGTCGTATTTCATGAGTGTCCTCAAGGATATCAAGCAGCATTTGTTTAAGAGCCCCAGCCTTGGAGCCTAGTTCAACCTTTAATTATCAAAGTGTAAATACATGAACAGCTGTTTACGAGTTAATTGTGACATTTGTCATTCCAATATAGCCAGAATTAATTAAGGGTAGCAAAACTATATACCAGTGCTTGTTTGCTAATTCGAAGTTCCTCCAATATGTCTGCAGTCAATCGATTAGGAAGAACCTCAAGTAAAGCTAGCACCTGCAAGAGAGTTGAAACAAACCATAAGTAACAGCTGCACACAAATGTGAGCTAATATTTTTTTTCTATATATATATATATATATATATATAAGAGCAATATGTATGTATGTATGTATGTATTATGGGAAAATGCTCATATGCCTATCTTGGGCACATTTCAATGTGCAATTGTTAGTGTGTAATGTTCTCATTTCCATTATAATTATGTTAGATATGTAAAAATGATAAACACACATACATATATTACATGAATTTTTCTCTGTTTTTTTTGGGGGGGGAGGGGGGGGGGGGTTGTTGGATGGGGGGTGCAAAGCAAGAAGCCAAAGGTGTCGGGGCTGTTAATAAAGATTTAGGAATGCCTTTGCCTAGGAAGTTGGGAACAATATCATTTTTCTAGCAACATTTGTTGGATAATGCTCAATCATGAAAATCTTTTCGTGTTATATGTGTAATCCTGTGCTAGAAAAACTATTCCAGTTACTACAATGACCAAAACTTGTGGACTCTTGCATGAAATAAACAGCAATGAAGAGACGACCAATTCATCTTTCATCAGCCACCAGGCCCACCACAACTTTCTGCATGATGCCCATACAATAAATATAAAGAATCCCTAAATTAACCCAATAGCAAGAAATTCAGCCAGGAATGAGCAGAAAAAATCAGAAAACAAGCTGTCACTATTTTCCTTACTCACACGTGGTTCGAGATCCATTAATCTCCTCTCCAGACGTTGTATCCGAGAATGCAGTGCTGCCTCAACCGCCTGAAAGAATTACAAAAGTAGATTTATCGGGCTCTTTACACAATCAAATATCTCTAAAGCTTACATGTAAGGGATTAAAAGACCACAACGACCAGGCTAAAAGTAGGAGCAAGTGCCAACGTCTGTGCTAAAAGCTACAACTGAAAGCAATAATGCAACTCAAATTTTCAGATCACATAGCAGCAGCCTTGCATGAGAGCAATTACTGACAAGCCAATAATTCCCTAACAAGGACCCCATACAAGACATGATGCCCTCCTAAAAATTGTTTCTCAATCAAACAATGGGTTTGGCTTGAATAATTTCTAAGGATAGAGAGCCAGTGGATATGCTAATATCTTTAATTGATAGTCTAACTTGGTGAAACTGGTGTTTAATTGCCATTGCCAGTTGCAATTGACAACATACACATGAAAGAATCAGAAACTGATTGCTTGCTCAAAATTGCTAGTATACATAAAGGCTGGAATAATTCATGCGGAAAATTAATGTACCATGGGTTATGAAACGTTATCTCATGATGAAATGGAAATTAACCAGACATTAGTAAGATAAGTGAAAGAATATAACTCAGCAGTAGTCATAGCAAACTTTTTTTTTTTCCCCTTTTTCTTCATCTGGAGAAATTTGTTCACTATTTATTAGATTGATAGATTTTGCAGATTCATAGATTGAGTTTCAACAGGCATATCATGATCTGTCTTGGCAGCAGAACAAAAATCTGAGTGCAATGAAAAATTAAATGGGGCTATATTGATGCCCACTTGAGGTACATGTGTCTTTTGACATCATGGTGATTTATAACATAAAATGGAGTCAAAAATGGCTACGAGATCAACAGAACAAGATAATATTTAACGAAAAAGTTATTTGAGAAGATTGTAGGGCTTTAATATAGAAATGAAACACCAAACTTCATGAATAATGCAAAGATTCAGAAGCAAATATTAGTGGATACCAACCTCAAGCACAAATGGCATTGAGGGCCCACCATTCATGTTCTTTGGATTTAAGCGAGGTAACAATGTATCGATAAAAGCTTTTCCTGCTTTGCTGTCAGTTCCCAAAGATCATATATGAGCTCACCGAGAATATATGAAAAACATTAACATAATGGACAACAAAAGTCGAACAGTAGAGGATGGGAAGGTACCGATTATAGTTGAATATATAAACACATTCTTGCATTGCAATTGCCCTCAAGGATCCCAAGTTTAGCAGAATTGCATAGTCACGTACCTTATTAAAGGTTAACATAAGATGTGTAATCAGAAACAACCAATTGGTTCAGAAAGGAAGACTATCGTGACAAACATAAAAATGTCCTCACACAATTAAACATGAAACTATGCCAAATATGGTCTAAAATGTTAATTCAAGAATTTGTCACTAGAAAGCAAAGAAACAATGATAATCAGCACAGTGAGTACTGATTTGATTCATAGTGTCACTAACTAAGATTGAGTTAACAAAAAGAGCTTTAATTCAGTGAGGGTGGCTGCTGCAGTTCTGCGATGGTTCAAATCGCATTTAATAAAATTCAATTAAAGTGGTTGTTCTTGATTTTCATCTTCTAGAATAAAGGCAAAAAAATTATTTTTATAGATAAGCAGTCTAGGAAACTATGAAGCATCTTATCATATAAATAGGTTAGATGTAAGTAAGATTGGAAGGCAACATGACTGTATAGGCAATCAAGAGTGATTGGAATCAATCTGATAGTTCAGTATACCAGCAATGAAGGCATTGAGTTAGTTAACCACAATGATGGATCAACACTCCTAACATCTCGAGGTCGGAGTCCTGTAGAAAGAATAATTCCAGACAAGAGAAACGGTAATGTTACAAGAGAAACAAAAGCTCAAGAGAAAGGGACACCAGATGACAACAGGCAAAAGTGAAAATACATACTGCTGGTTTCTAGGTCACCCAAAAAATAACCAACGCTTATAATAATAAAGGAGTTTGTAAGTAAATATCTTGTTAAGTGAAATTTTAGGAAGAACATTTAGAATTGAATAACAAATGCATTAATTAAAATTAAAAAAAAATGAATGAATCAAATATTTGTCAATCAGAGTTGTAAATTATTTCATATTGATCTTTTCCAGCACTTGAAATTATGAGAACTAGATCTCCACAAAAGAAACTTCAACTCACCACTTGATTTTAACAAGTGTCTCCGGTTAATTTTCCTTGTAGATACTATCCCATTAGACCTTACTTCCACAACCTGTTAATAGGAAATGGATAAACATGAGACATGCATGCAGTGAAAATCCAATTCAATATAATAGTTCTCAATCCACCTATTTTATTCCGGAACAACAATGGAGACTAACGTGGACAAATGAATAGGAAAGCAGAAAAAAATGCTTTGTTTTTTCATAAATTTGAGGCTTAATTTTCTATTGGTGTGAATTCTTGATAAAACGACTGCAATTGATTGAAGAGAAAAGCCAACACTATTACTTTTAATGTCCCCAATCATATATGAGCAATTGAAGTCCACAATTAAAATAGACTGAAAAAGTGTTGCTATAGAAGCCCAGCTCACAAGACGTCAATCCAATATCTTAACAACATATATCAGTTCAAACTAACTTCGAAATATATGTCTAGACTTGCATTACAGATATGCAGTTCCCAACAAAGAATCAAGAATTTCCCTCATTTTAATCTCATCTTCTTTGTTTTTATTGGCTAGTTTGGTCATCGTATCGGTAATTATGAACTCTCCACTTCAATCAATATTGTTCATCCTCCCATCATGATGAAACTCTCAAAGCTCAACTGATATCTTATCTGCAAATCACTTAGAATTCCACTATTTCTCCACCCTTTGGGGTTCTTACAAACTATGCAAGATATTTAACACAACAGTTAGCAAATTATAGATTCTTTTTAGCTCGATTTAGATAATCAGAAGTTACAGCCACCATATCAAATAAGCAACAGGTAAACTTAAAAACCAAAATTGTGCAAAGTATATAAATCTATAAATAAATGACCTCATACACAGGCTCGCGAATCCCAAGGGAAAGAGAATCCCCGGAAGCTGGAATCCTCGGAGAACCAGCAGAACCATTGGTGACATCCCGATCAATCACTTCCTTATCGTCGTCAGAGACTTCATCATCCTCACCTTTATCCAACACAGCTTCCCCTGCGCCGTCCCTCCCCTCCGCAAGACACTTTATCCCAACTTCCTTAGCAGCGATTGGGCGCAAAGGATCCCAGCTCCTCCGCTGCTGCTGCAACAACAACTTGCGCGAAAAGTCGATTTTCGAGTGCGAAAGCGAAATTCCGGCCAAAATCAGGCGAAATTGAGGGGAATGAAGCGGCAAATGCAGAACATTCGGAGAGAACTGCGAAGAGAGCGGAGTAGAAGATGCCATTGTTGTAGTGTGAGGAATGCATGCAATTGCAGGATTCTCACGCTACATCCGTGTATATGTCTATATATCCGCGAAGAAATCCAAAGCGGACTGTGTAGATTCGAGAATGTGTGTATAAATGTACGTATAGGTGGTGAGATGTTGTAGTGAGAGAAAGCGACGATGCAGCTGGTGGTTGAAAATGGTTTGCCATTGGTTGTGGAGTAGCGCCTTCCACCTATTTTCATGGAGTATGTCTTTTTTTTTTTTCTCAAATATATTTATATCTAATTAATTAATTTGAAGATAATAATATTATTATCATAAAATTTGGAATATATTAAATCAGTTGATATCATAACTAAGTTGTTAATTCAGTTCATGGAGTTCTGAGTATTGACCCTAAAGATAAAATTTTATCTAGATTTGTAAATGAAAAATACTTTTTAAATATTTATTCTGTTGTTTCAAAGAAATAATATTCATTTCCATTCAATAAATCTTTAAATCCCATTTATTAAGGATGATTATTAATAACAATAACATTTAAGGATATATTTATAATAATTCAACATACTTGCATTTCGGATTAAGAAAAATTAGCATATTTGTTGTGATTTCTTATTTAGTTTAAATTTAGCATGTAGTAATATTTTCAATTTTAGTAAATTTCATTGTATTTTGTAATTTTAATGTTTAATGATATCTTCTTACAATTTGCGTTAGTATTAATAAAATATTACAATACAACTAAGTTATATGTTTTTTCAATTTTTTATATTTTCAAAATTTTAAAATTAAATAATAGTAGACATAATATATAAAATAAATTAATAATTATATAAAAAATATTTGATACAATGAAATGAAACTTGTTGCAATAAAATGAAAATAGATCAAAAAAGAAAAAAAGAAATAAACAACTTAAAATTAAATTAAAAAGAAAAAAAATGAAAAAGTGAATTTGAGTTTTTGGAATAGTAAATGATAAATTAGTCGCTTACTATTCGGCAATTAAAGTTGTATTTAGTCATTGCAGTGGAGATGCATTTGCCACCACATTAGAGATAGTCAGTGATTTAGCTTAAAATATTTCAATTTTGTAGCTTACTTTTAGTTTAAAAAATCAATTCAATTCATAACTCTTACTAAATTTACTATATAATGCTTTTTTTTTTTTGAACCTACTATATAATACTTTGGCAAAACTATATATGGAGATAATATTAATTTGAAAATACTGCTGATAAAAATGTTCTTATACTCAAGTATACATAGAGTCTAAAATTCCAAATGAATTTATTCAAACAAGAATAAAAATAAAAAGTCCGGCTGAAGAAATCGACATATTTATTAAAAAAGGTTGACTCCATTGACCCCAAGTGTTGTTCATCTCCTCCTTTAAAGCTCATCAAATCAAAACCCATATCCATTTGATGCCAAAAATGGAGAATCCATTGCTAAAATTAGACTTCAAATTCCCACCATATGATGAGATTCAACCAAACCATGTTTGCCCTGCAATCCAATCCTTGCTCATTAAACTTGTAAGTTTCTAAAAAAAAAAAGAAAAAATTCATTATCTTGAATTCTTGATGATCTTTGATTTATTGATCATGTGATAAAGAGTTGATTTTTCTGGGTTTGATTTACAGGAGAAAGATTTGGTAGAATTGGAGGAGACGGTGGAGCCCACATGGGGAAAATTGGTAGTTCCACTGGAGAAAATCCAGGATAAGTTATCAGTTGTTTGGGGGATTGTGAACCATCTTAACTCTGTCAAGGATTCTTCTGAGCTTAGGTCTGCAATTGAACAAGTTCAGGTTTGTGCTTTTCAATCAAAAGCTTTGTACAGACCAATTAAATTTGTGAATTTTTTGTTGGCGGTTAGATAGATTTTAATTCAAAATTGTTTATGTCTTAATAACGTTTCAGAACAAATATCGGTTTAACATTTGTAAATAAGTGTCATTTTAGGATTTAAGACCCATTTACATATAATTTACCAAAAATATCCTCATTTATTGCTACCAAATTAATTGAGTTAAAAATGGTTGTTAAGAGGAAAAAGAATAAGATTCTCCATAATTATAGTTAAATTGAAGTAGTTCAACATTTCTTAATTTGTGTGAAGTCTAAAACAACATTTTTTTATGGGAGAGGGTGTAATAATTTTATGATAGTTTCGTGTCATTATTAGGAAGTGTTGCACGGATTGCCGGAATATGACATAGTTGTTAATGGTTACACTAAAAGTTTGTTTATAAATAATTTCTAAGTGTTATTTTTTTAAATATTTTAATAATTTCTAATTTATAATTCTATTTATTGTCATTTTATTCTATATTTGTAGATTGTTAAAGTATAACTTTTACTTGTACCACATATGTTTTAAACTTCAATAATTTAATTTACCATTATAGTCAAAACTACTACAAATCAATAAAAAAACTCAAGTGAATCAAATAAAATTCTTATCACTCTTCTGCTTGCATCATTTTCCCTTTCTATAATTTGCAGCCGAAAAAGGTTGAGTTCCAGCTGAAATTAAGACAGAGCAAGAGAATTTACAATGCGTTTATGGCGATCAGAGGCTCTTCTGATTGGGGAAACTTGAGTGATGCTCGTAAACGAGTAGTAGAGTGTGAGTTCTTTTCCTACGTACCATAGAGGTAATCGATTCCATTGCTTCGATGAATACTTATATCTGTGCAGTGAAGTTGAAAGAAGCAGTTATATATGGAGTTTCTCTTGAAGATAGTAAGAGAGAACGTTTTAATGAAATAGAGCAGGTATTTTGTCTATAATTAATCAAACAAATCTAATAAAGATTATATTGATAGTAACTGATATTCAACTTTACTTAACCTATAAGGAACTGGAAAAACTTGCTCAAAAGTTTGAAGAGAACATATTAGATGCAACAAAGAGATTTGAGAAAGTTATTACAGATAAAAATGAGATCAAAGGTTTGCCAATGACCACTCTGGCTATAGCTGCAGAGACAGCCATTCAAAAGGTATTCAATATTCAGCTAAATTCGACATTATTTTGAGCCGTTTTTAGCTCAATTTTCTCAGAATCTGGAATCTCAATAATAGGGACATAAGAATGCTAATGCTGATGATGGTCCTTGGATAATAACCTTAGACGGGCCAATTTATCGATCAGTGTTGCAACATGCTTGCAACAGATCTTTGAGAGAGGAAGTTTACCGTGCTTATGTGACTCGTGCATCAGACGGGCCTCTTAATAATACACCCATTATTGAACGTATTTTGGAGCTCAGATTGGAGAAAGCAAAGCTTCTTGGCCATAGTAACTATGCTGAGGTGTTGATATAACTTGGATTCTTGAGCTGATTTACGCATCTTATTTCCTCAGAAAAGGCTCAAAAATTTCATATTAGGTTAGCTTGGAAACGAAGATGGCCACCATTGATAAAGTAAAGGATCTTATAGACAAGCTTCATAACGCCTCGTGGGGTCCTGCAATTTCGGGTGAGTGAATAGCGAACAAGATTACGATACTTAAGAAGCCAACTCTGAGTTTCGTTTTGTCTGTAGACATGGAAGACCTAAGAGACTTTGCCAGAGAACAAGGTGCTGAAGAGGCTAATGATTTGAATCATTGGGATATTAACTTTTGGAGTGAAAGGCTTCGTGAGTCCAAATACGGCTTAAATGAGGTTGGCTTGACTTCCTGTTTCATTCATTTTTTCATTGCATATGTGTTTATAACATTCTCCACAAATTTCTATTTATCATCTTGTAACCTGATTTCTACCCCATCAAAACATCCATATTTCCTTTACAGAGGATCAAAGTTTCTTGATTTCCTGAATTTCTCGATGTCTGCAGGAAGAGCTACGTCCATATTTCCCATTGCCAAAGGTAATGGATGGTCTTTTCAACCTAACAAAGAAGTTGTTTGAGATAGACATTGAACCAGCTGACGGGGAAGCTCCGGTAAAGATTCTTGAAACTTAAACTTAAACTTAAAATTCAAAACTTTAACTTGTGCTGTTGTGCAGGTGTGGGATAGAGATGTGAGCTTCTACAAAGTTAAAGATTCTTCGGGTACTCCAATTGCACACTTTTACTTTGATCCATACTCTCGTCCCTCAGAGAAACGAGGTGGTGCATGGATGGATGTGGTGGTTGGCCGGAGTTGTGTGCTCTCAAATGACAATACTTATCCAAGATTGCCAATCTCGAACATTGTATGCAATCAAACTCCACCAACTAAAGACAGGCCGAGTCTTATGACTATCCGTGAGGTACATATTCATGACACTAGTTTGATGCCAAAAATTCCATCCTTACAAACCATATTTTGGTTTCTGTTCAACTATAAAAACTGTATTTGGAACTTTAGAAAATAGTCGATGATAACATCACTGTTCACATTGCTATTACAGAATCTAGCATGAATTTGCACCTCATAGATCTAAATTCCGAAACCCCCCTTTGGCATTATAACCATGCAATATGCTGATTGATCGATGATTGATTTAGGTTGAGGCTGTATTCCATGAGTTTGGTCATGCACTACAGCATATGCTAACCAAACAAGAGGAAGGCCTCGTTTCCGGAAATCTAGGGATAGAAAGGGATGCTGTGGAAATACCTTCTCTGTTTATGGAGAACTGGTGTTACCAAAGGTGACATAAATTATCGAAGTTAAACTATTATGCACTTTTTTTTCCTTTTTCTTTTGGTATCTGAGGGACAGAACCAAGTTTCAATCTGATATCTGAATTCTAGACTAAGTAGTTGATTAGTACTACGACACAAAAACATCTCTAGTAAAGATTGTTCTCTTCTTGAAATGAAGAATATTTTTTCTCAAGTTATAACTAATGAATTCATACTGCAGGGACACCATTTTGGGCATTGCAAAGCATTATGAAACTGGAAAAGTCCTTCCAGAAGAAACATGCTTGAAGATTCTTTCCGCAAGGACTTTTAGGGCAGGTTCCCTGTTGCTTCGTCAGGTAAAAGCAAGGGAAAAGCCTCTGTCAAATTCTATCCATTTTTGTTTCTCCTAACATTTCCATTACCGGCTTTCTAATTGAGCTCATATAATAGAAGACTATCTTACATTACAAAAAAGTGGTTAAAAAAGAATCACAAGATATGAATTGACATTTGTGATGTACATCTATAACCTTTGCAGCTACGTTACGCTGGTGTGGATTTGGAACTCCACTCGAGTTATGTGGCAGGTGAACCAAAGTCTATATACGAGGTTGATCAAGAAATAGGTAGAAAGACTCATGTGATTCCATTGCTCCCAGAAGACAGATTTCTCTGTAGTTTTAGTCATATTTTTGCAGGTTAGTCTTATCTGACACAGACTAACATCTTTAATGTGAGCAAATATTTATTTCTCTTTGATTATTCATTCTCTTTTCAGATAAATATGCAGCAGGATATTACAGTTATCAGGTGATTTTCTGTACATTAAGAGGATTTGGTAATTATCATGAATTAAATACAACCTTAAAAGTTCCTAGTCCAATTCTGCTGATATATATATATATATAACCTCTTTTTATTCTCCTATTTTAATTTTTTTGCCTGCATTCAGATTTCACGACAAATATTTCTTCATACAAATTTGTGAGATTCTTGTTTTTTGAATTTCATTCTATAACACCCCCCCCCCCCCCCGGTGTGCAGTGGGCAGAGGTATTATCTGCTGATGCTTTTTCAGCATTTGAAGAGGCTGGACTGGATGATGATCAGGTTAGGCATTTGGACTTATTGGATGTCAAGAAGTAGCTATGTATGTCTCATACTGAATTTATGTGTGTGTTGTAACAGTCTGTCATCGAAACGGGCAAAAGATTTCGAGAAACCATCCTTGCCCTTGGAGGCGGAAAGTCACCGAATGAGGTAGTTGAATCCATGGTTTTACTAGTACAGCCAAGGTTCTGAAAACCTTTTTCAACTTTTTAGTATTGTTCAAAATTAGAACATTTATTCACTCATTATCATCTATCAGGTCTTCTTGGAGTTTCGAGGACGAGAACCAACACCCGATGCATTTCTACGCTACAATGGCTTGTTGCCCAGCATTGCATGATGAGTAGCATCTGTGACATATATATCGATAATACTGGTAAACTTTAATCATACATGCCATAATTGTTTCAAGATAATTTCCTGATATATTAAAAATCATAGCATCCCAAGGAAAGCATGTATTTTATGTTTCAATCTATTTAGTGAAGGTATTGTTCTTGCTCCTATAATCATGCAAAGACAACTCTGTATGACCAGTAAAAAGATGGAGAATATTACTATATAGATCATAGTTGTAAAGGCATAAAACAAAATAAGTTCTTCTATATATAAACTGTGATGAGGTTTACGCTTTACTAGGAAGTGAAGACATGGATCAAAATCAGATAATAGTAACTCGGTTAAAAGCAAATTTACAGTAGAAATCTGATATCCAAGAAAGCAAGTTAATGGCTACCTCCTCACTCCTCCCTCACATCATTCTTCAAACAAAGGTTGGTAAAAAATCTTGAAGGCTTCCATGACTTCAAGATACCACATTGACTGCCTATCTGGAAATGGAGAAAGATCAACGATTTTGTGAACCTGTGATTAGACCACATCAGATTCAGCATAGTCTTGATACTTGACATGGATATGAATCGTATTATGCCAACTCAAATGATTTAATACTTGCAAGCTTGTTATTCAATGTGGACAAATAGTTTTCATTGCTGAAGAAGTACCAAGCTGTTTTTAGACATGCTTATAATGAGCGCAGAGAAACATGTATGACCATCTGATCAGAAATGCTGCAGTGGCCCCAGTATAAGGGTGATTACGAACAGATAAGACAATAAAAAGCCTATCATAATTATTAAATTTTCAGCTCTCTCTACTAACTTGGAAAGGTCCTCTCTTCTCTTCCATTTTGAAATAGCATAAATTGAAATAAAAATGCCATTACATGTAACTATTGTGAAATGTGTATGCTGCGGTAAAGAAGTAAAGACAAAGCTTCCCTAACATTAGAATTCTAAATTCTTAACGCCATTTTCATTGTGGTCATAATCAAAAGATAAATTCAGGTGAATTGCATAAGAAACTCCTCACTGAGCAAGAAAATCCACCTAGGTGTTGGACAAGTTAAACAAAAAAGGATCCTAAAAGTTGAGCTTTCATTCTCAAAACACTCATAAACCATTTCATCTGCAAACATACTTGATTTTAGTAATTCTTCAATAATCGTTTATCCATCTAAGTACCTACAAGCTAGTCATGCTTCCTTCAAATATGCTGCTTGATTAATCCGCTGCACGTAAACACTAGTGCATGATTTTCTATTTCTAGAAGACATTGCATTATGGGAAGAGGTACAAGTCGAATTCATGGTACACCTTAAGTGCTCTCCCATAGAATTAGACCGCTTTTTATGATAGGAACTTTGAACTTTCACAAAGGAGGGAATCACCCAAAGATAAATCAATGGTCATTAGACAACAAAACCACTATGTTCATCAACACAATGGAGTAAATCAACAGTATGTTGAATTCATCGTACCCACATATAAAACCACTATGTTCATCAACACAATGGAGTAAGAGGTCTATTCCTCAGGTCGCTATCATATGGATTCACTTGATAAATTCACAACTACTCAGAAAATCATCAAATGTGATACTAAGTTCCAAAACTAGATTTGCAACAGACATCAACTTGATCATCACTGTGTACTTATCTATACCAGTAATGACAATTAATTGTCAAATAAATCCTGAACAAGTCACATCAATTATTCAGCAACGAACATGAATAAGTCAATATTTTAAAATTTAAAATCTATTTTTACCTTAATATTTGGGAGGTCACCTGCAGGGGCACAATACGCTCCAACCACCATTACATACATCCCTACAGAAATCCATCCGCAGATAAACCAAGCTTACAAGTTATTCAGCAATACAATTAAGAAAGAAAAGGAAGTAGAATTAGAAATCGAATTGAGCGACCTGCTTCCCAGTGGCGGCTGAGAAAGTCGCCGGAGATAATTAGCTGAATGACACCAGTTCCGTCGTCTAGGAAGAGTTTGCGGGTCCTACCGCCATCAGAGGAGGAAGGTACAGATACAAGAACGCCCTGAAATTCCGGCGGTTTAGGGTTTATCGCGGTGATTGTTGATGAAATTACTCAAGCACAAGCAGAAACAAACACACACACACCTGAAGCCAGGCCCGTTGGAAGAGAATGTTGCCGAGAGTGAAGGCGTTCTGCGAAGGGGTTTGGCGCGCGCTTCTCAGTTGTACGCAGAGCAGCTTCAATGCTGCTAAACTGTAATCCATTTTTTCCTCTTTTCTTCTACCTCAAATTTCCCTCTTTCAATTATTTCAAATGCCAGGCGTTTGTGTAATTGTATTTGCCACACACATAATTGCTGCTGCCAGAGCTAGTTTAACCGAAATCCCTAATATACCCTCCGTAGTTTTAACCCCTAATATTATCCTATCATTGCTTAAAAAAAAAAAACCACGTTTTAAGAAATTACAATTTAATCATGAGTTTAATTCATTATTACAATTTAAACAACCATTCCATAAAAAATGACTTTAATCAAAACATATATCGTTGTTTTAGGTGAATTAAAATGATGTCATTTTCTTTAGACTTAATTAGCTATTGTAAAATCCCTGCGACTAAGTTAGCAATACTATCAACATCCTAGACTACATCTTCATTATTATAGAATAACTAAACATTTATCAATATTCTATTTGATTATGTAATAGTAATTTATTCTCTGTATTGCTTAGAGCATCTCCAGCAGCGCGCTAGATTTTTAAGATTTTTCACTCTAACAGTGTTTTAAAAGTTCATGCTAAATTATCTCAACAGTCAACTTTGCGTTGGATTCAATGCAAATCAAATCTTGCATTAAAACTTTTATCTATCGTTTGTATTGATTATTATGGAATGTTTCTTTTTAGTGTGAAGAACTAACACACTATTAGAGACGAGTATTAGTTTTTATATAAAAATAATGCAAAAGTTGCAGTATTTTTTTGTGCACTGCTAGAGATGCCTTTAGACGTTGAACAACCAAATACAAGTAACAAATAATACGCCATACACCAACTCCATTAATCCAAAAACAAAACTAAGCAGTGCAATCATAAAATCTGATTTATTACCAATCAATACATGAAAACCACACACGATCAAAACAAGAAAATTACACATGAATTGAACTCAGATGAAAAGAAAAGAAAAATAAAATTGAAGCAGAAAGAAAAGATAGCAGTTAAGTTGAAGAAGATATATCATAATTGGGAGCTAGATGAGAGAGAGACCAGCAGGCAACAAATCATCAGATAAAAGCTTGTTAGCAGCATCAGAAGGATGAAAGCCATCCCAGAACACATATTCTGTGGCATTTTTGCAAGTTCCAATTGATTCTTTATTGCACAGTATTGATGTTTCAACCAGCCCTGTGCCACAACATGCCTTTCTTGCTTCAAAGAAACCTGCATATATATCAAATGGATAAACACTAATTACTTAGGCCGAGTTTAGTTTTATTTTTTTATTTAGAAACGGGGTTAAAATCAAAAAACAACCTTAAATATGATTTTCCCCCGCAATTCACGAGTTTTTTACTATACAATTTAAGTCTGATTATTTTTTTAGTCAGAATCGAAGTCAAGCTCAATTTTGAGCAAAAATCGAACAACATTTTTTAATTTTTGGCCCGTGAAGTGATGAGAAAATGAGCTTAGATTGCATAGACTTTGTGATGTAATCAGAACCAAAAAAAAAAAAAAAAATATATATATATATATATATATATATATATATATATTGCAATTTAGGTTTATTGTTTAATGTTTCTAAAAAATATTATATGCTATTGTCCACATTAAAGGTGGTTGGTGGTAGTTATCATCTTTCACATCATTGCTTTAGTTAAGGGAATTTTCAAGTACAAAATGTTTTCAAGAGGTAGAATATTGAAGAAAAATTGGTATTCACCATTTGATTTTATCAAACATGATCTTCTGTTCTATAATGATGTTTCATCTTATATTTCAAAATAATCACAGCACGTCAAGTGTAAAAGATAATATCATCAATTTACACATGTCATGGTTTAAAAATAATAGAATATAAGATGAAACATCAACTTAAAATAAATGATTCAGTTCGTGATTTTGTAGATATGACACATAATTAAAGGTCATGATTAATCAATTATGTATTAATTAACAACATATCATAATTGACTTGAATTCAAAATATATATAGAGAGAGAGATGAGAGGTTTTGCCTCTTACCATAATCAGTAGGATGGGTGACAAGATCATGAAGAGGTTGATAGATATCAAAGATTACAAGGTTAAGAGCAGAGAGTTTGGTTTGGAGGTTGATAGAAGTAGAATTGAGCTTATTGTTGAATGAAACTGCTACTTTGTTCATCTTTTCTACACATTTATTACTATCTTCACCAAATATTGTTATTACTGCTGGTAAGCATCCAAGTGGTGGCAATGTTGTCACTCCAATCTTTCTTGCTCCCACTTTGTACAACTCCTAAGCACACATGTACAAACACTTACTTCAGACTAGGAATAACCAATGAAATTTGCAACAACACCCTTTGCTAACACATAATTGTGTACCAGGGTTAATGACTACTTCCTTCGTTCCAAAATAGATTGAGAAGTTTGATAAAATGACCAATTTACATATTTAAGTATTCACCTTCATTGTAGGTAAACTTCAAATGATATATTTATCATTTAGTTTGAGAATTGTTAATGTTAGACATTTTTAGTTGAATATGAACAATTTCTTGAAATCATATAATAATATTTATATTTTAAAAAAAATAGTTGACTAAAACGACATTTACTTTGAACAAACTGCTCCCGCTATTTTCATTTCTATCTCTTATTTTAAGAGAAGACATACATTAAAAATCAAGAAATTGATAACATAAAAGTGACAAACAGGACGAAAAAAATTATAATTTGTAAAGTGACAGAAAAAATGAAAATAGTTTTTGATGCGCTTGATCCTACGAAGTGACTCGAGAAACCTTAAAATCGAGCCGTTCAAACCTGGACAAATTTGGTGTAAGATTGCAAGAGAATGTCTGTGAATTGATCGGTAGTGTACTTCTCATACAAGAGAGGATTGATGTAATAGTTTTGAACAAAGTCACTACTTCCAGAACTAACAAAATGGATTGAGCCATTTATGATTGATGAAGCATTAGATTGTCCCACAAGTGTCACAAGCTCCTTCTGATATTCTTTGTACAACTCAACCTGTTTGCTCAATGGTATTGTATTCTACAAAGCCAAAATCCATCAAGAATTTAGATGATAATAATATCTAACATAGTACTTAGTTGCTACTCATCAATCACTAGGCACATTATTCTTACATAGATTGCTGCAGTGCTTTCGTAGTAACCCGAAGATCCCGAGGCAAAGTTAGCTCCAATCAGGAGTTGTTTCTTATCCACCACCTTCAAATAGGGTGGTGGATAAGTGGTGAATCCAAGATTCTCAGCTGCAAGATAAAAATGTCACTTAAAGACAACAGAAGTAAGGTTTTGTTTGGTACATTAAAAGATTTTTAAAACAACAATCCCAAATTATGATTGATATGATTTTTTAAGAAAAATGGCAAAGTAGAGTAATATAAATTTAAAATTATGATATGCCAAACAGGACCTTGTTTTTTTGGTCTTTAAGTGCTAATATCATTTTCAAACTCTGAGCTGTTGGATTTTATTTTTAATCATAGATTGATAATTCACCATTTTTTTAAGTGCTAAGTAGATGAACTAATGAGTAGTAGGAGGGGTAGTTGAGAAAAGTGGGATAATGAATATATATAAATATACCAGTGTAATCTGATGCAAGTTTTCCATTACAGAATCTGCCAGTTGGTTTGTGTTTGATGAAGTCTCTTCCATAAGGTGGAAAATTGGCTTTCACAATGGTTTCGAGATTGTTGTTGTTGCCTACGTCGACTACCGAGTCCCCGAATACCATAAATGCAGGGACGAGAGGTTGTGCGTTTATCGTGAAAATAAACAGAAGAAGAAAGGTGATAAGAAGACTCGAATTCGTATTCATGATTAAAGATTGTGAGAGCAAGTGTGGAGATTGAGGAGTTGAGAGATGAGCAATTTAAAGAAGAGTTTACATGTTGGCCTAATTGGTTGAAATGGCAACATCTTAGATTTGTGTCATTTCAATTCTTTGCAATCTTAACTGAAGGCAATAGAAAATGAAATAGGAATTCCTTGTGAATGAAGATGGTATTATTGGCATCATTGGACATCTCAATTCAATCACAGACAAGTGTATAGAAATATATGTGTTGATGAAATTAATTTATGCATATATAAGGAGGTAAGGTAGATTTTATAGCAAATATTAAGCACTAAATCTATGTTTTTTGCTCAAAGAAATGGCAGTAGTTCCAACTAAGTTCACTGGCGTGTCTTGCTCAATTTTTATTTTGAGCTGGACTGGCTTGTAAGACACCTAATTCACCAGGGGCAAATCAGTCATTTAGAGCTGCCAGCTTTAATACACCAAATATATATATATATATATAAAGATAGTATTCATCACTCTTTGAAAGAGAAAACTTTGTTCAAGATTGGTGGTGAATAAAAAATGGTTAGACGGTGAATGAGTTTAAATTTCACTTGTTATGTTAGTAGTTAGAGATAAAAAAACACAAGAGAACACTTTGTGAAAAATGTTATTTGAAATAATGTGGATTGTACCGTCCTATGTGAGCACTCAGTCTATTTAAATACATGAATTTGCCAAATCAAAAAATAAATCTATAAATAAGATAACTATATTTACTATTCTTCAAGAACTTGAATTTATCTCTTCAGTGCACTAGGATTAGAATTAGGTTTGATTTTTGATAGCGTAAAGATTTCGTTAGACTATATTTTGGTTTGAACCTATTGACCTCGAATCCTTCCTTATCACCGGTTTTCCTCTACTTGATTTGGATAAATACACGACAAAGATTCAGAATCTTATCACTCCAAAATATTCTTATCACTTATTTCATCCTTTGAGATAATCTCTAACCGTGACACATTGCTAATAGTTAGGACTAAATTAGATCTGAAATTTCAATATAATTGCATCATTTTTGCGAAGTTTTATCATTATCAATATTTCAATAAATTTAGGGTAACGATAATTTTATTAATATCGATATTTTAAGTATTGATTTTATATAATATATGTGTTTGTAGCTTCAATTAAGAAAAATAAAGTCCTTGGTAAATGATTTGCAAATGAGACTTGAAAGTGATTAGTGTCCTATATAGGCATATCATTAATAATAAACAATTTTTTTGCCATGTTGTAAATGTTTTCTTAGCAAAACAAAATTGTGTACTGTGAAAGGCAAACTTCATTATTAGCCTTTTAGTGACATGGTCGTTATAAAAATCTTGTTGATGTTGTACAAGTTAGTTATTATACTTATATAAATTTTTGTGTGTTCAATCAGAATTATTCAATTTTTCCTTTAATTTATATTTTCTTATATGTAGCATATTGCATGTTTTTATTTTACTTTTTATGATTATTCATTTTGATAAATTTCGTTATTCGTATGAGGATATATAATCATATACAATAGATAATACAATTGATAAAACTCATTTACATTTATTTCCCCATCCTACTTGTTGCAATTGTTGTTGAATTTAATCAAGTTGATTAATGTTGTGTTGGATCGAGAGATTTGAGCAATAATTTGATATAAATAATATTAAATATATTCATGATGTTTGGATTAAATAGATTTTAAATACCAATCTTGAAATTATGAATTTCAAATCCACTCAATTATAAATCTTTTGAATTTCAGAACTAACCTCACCAGTTTTTTTTTTTTTTAATTGGGGAAGAGATATTGGAGCTATACTCTAGTCTATTCTTTTAATAATATAATAGAGATTAAGCCTCATTAAGTTTATGGGCTCATAATAAGATTATAGGTGCTCTATCATCGAATGGAAAATGATAGGGGCCCAGTTAAATTGGACCAATAAAAGTTTCAATAATCACACAAGTGGAAAATTGTTAAGCCTGCCATTATGGGCTCAAACAATTGTAATTGACATTTAAGAGAGCCACTAGAATACCAAGGATATTCTTCAATTTTATGTTGCATAAATATAAACATAAATGAATATATATCTTATCTTTATATCTTATAAAACATAATCATTTGAGACACATTAAAAATGATTTATTTAAAGAATAATGAAACAAGTGATATATTCAAACCAAAAAAAAATAAAAAAATCTAACCTACCAAAATATCTTACAGTTTCAAAAGAATCAATTATTTTGAATATATATATATATATATATGCCAAAAAAATAAAATCTAAACTAATCTAATTGAAGTGAAAAAAATAATATAAATGTATCAAGAAAAGTGAAGAAAAGCACCATAACCTACCAAAAGAACTTGCACTTTCATGCATGTATGTAAAAAAAAAAAAAAAAAAAAGAAATGATTTATCTATACAATATGTAATGTTTTTCACTAATCAATGTTAATGAAAAAAGTAAGAAGAATGACATTTTCAGAGAGGATTGCTGATTTTATGAAAGACAATTATGTGATGATTAGGAAAGTTGTTCTTTTGAATTACTACTTGATTTTACTCATTTTTAGTGAACTATAAATATGATGAATATGTATTATATGAAATGATCTCATGTGTTTTATGTAAAACAGAATTCATATAAATGAATAAAATGAGTTGATCTATTCAATATGATCAATATTAGTCTCATATAAAATCATAGAGTTTAGTCTCATGTAAGATCTTATTCACGTAAGTTTTTGCGAAATAGAGTAAGTTTGAGTTTTTTTTTTTCTTTCTAAGATTCTCGAATATTATATTTTGAAGAAAAGGGTTTTGCAAGAAATATTTTGGATGTATTTAATATATCAAAAATTCTCATTGTATAGGTTTAAAAATGACATAGAGTAGACCAATTTTTCTATCAGTAGACAATAATTCATCTTAAAATAGGTTTTTTATATCTCATTTAAATAAGAAAAGTCTGGTATGATTTTATTTAGTTTTCCAAAATATTATTTTTATGAGATCATTAATGTTATATATTGTATATAGATATAGATAAAGAAAGAAAAAGATGAAAATCATGAATTTGAAATTTTAAGATTTTAAATTTATACTCAATAAATTGATATCTTAAGGGTATAAAACTAGTATCTTAAGAATAACAATGATTATCTTAAACATATGCATGCAATACCTTATAATGTAAGTATATAATACCACAAAGGTAAATATGTGATACTTTGAAGGTAAAAATATAATACCTTAAACGTATATATAAAATATTTTAAACGTATTTATGTAATATTTTAAAAATAAATATATAATATTTTAAACTATAGACATTAATATTTTGTAATACCTTAAAGATGGATATGTAATACCTTATATTATAAAAATTAATATCTTAAAAGTAAATATGTAATAAAGAGTATACAATTGATACATTTACTAAATGAGCAACTAATACTTTAAGAATACCTTAAGAGTATATCCAAATACTTTAAAAGTATACAACGGGTATCTCTCATTAGATGAATTATATTGAATCAAATGGTATGCAGCGCACACCAACTATGATATGATCTAGCGTGAAGGAGCGTGGGCACGCAGAGGTGGTTTATGCATCGGGTTGGGTTAGGGGCATGGATCTTAGATCCGTGCCTTGGTGCACATAAGTATTTTTCTTAATGAAATTAAACTCGTACCATCATATTTAACTCGATACCAGCGCATATCATCATATTACAAGTTCATATCATTATTAATATAGTTTGTATTATATCATAACTAATGTAGTTTGTATCATCGTATTACATCTTTGTTCCACTTAATGTAGTTTGTATCATCATAATATACGTATCATTATTAACATAGTTCGTATCATCATATTAAACAAAAATGTGTAATAACATCATAATTGGACAAAAATCATTTTTTTTAACTAAAAAAACAAAATTTAATATTTAAAAAAAAAAGATTTTATAAGTAAAGGTAGTTAAGAAGGGGTGTCACGTCTTTCTGCCATAAGCTTTACATAATAAATAGTTATCATTTAGTTTGACATTTTATATTCCAACAATCAAATATAATAAATGTAATGAAATAACCTCATGATATTTTGCAAAATATAACATAAACATTACGAAACCTTGGTTATTTCATATCAAATTAATTAGTTCAATCTAAAGCTTTAAAACTCTAAATCTCATAATAATGATTAATGGGCTTATCGAATCATGTCAGGCTTACCATTCTTCTGTGATTTTATGTTTTAATTTTCTATTAAATTAAGCACACTAATTTTATCGAATTATATTTGTATGTGTCCTTATCATATACACGTAAACGAACAATCCATTTAATTAGCATCTCATTTTTAATCATCTATATTATAATTTTCTTTATCAAGTCATTAAATTTTATTTTATATTTTGTCAAGAGAATGATTTTTATCCAACTATATTATTCTAATATTTATGGTATGATATAATGGTACGAACTACATAAATGATGGTATAGGAGTATATATGATCGTACGAACTACATTAATAATGGTACGAGAATGTAATATAATGGTACGAACTGCATTAGTTGTGATACGAGTTGTACTATGATGGTACGAGCTTTATTAATAATATTACAAGATGAAATATGATGGTATAAAGTGAAATATGATGATACGAGTTAATACAAATTAAATTTCATTAAGAATACTATGGTTAAAATAAATATTATCTTAATTAAAAAAAATATTTGAAATTCTTAATTTAAAAAAAAATTCATTTATAATTTGCTACTTACAATTTATCATTTCATCAGACCATATCTGCATTAAAATTAGGAGTAGCACTTACGTACTCCGGGCCACAGATCCTAAGATCCATGCCTCAACCTGCTCTATTCTTTTTTTTTTTTTAATTTTTTTCTTTTTTTTTCTCCACTGCGCGCCACTTCTTCTTCTTTTTTTCTTCTTTTTTTTTTCTCTTACTTTTTTCTGCATTGTTACTCCTTCTTCTTCTTCTTTTTTTCTTTTCTTCTCCTTTTCTTCTCAATTTCTTCATATAATTGCTACAATTTTAGAGTTTTTATTTTTCTAATACTCCAACAAGTTCTTTTCTTCTAATGTGTATAAAAATTTAGGGTTTTCCTATAACTTGAAATTATTTCTATCTTGATCCGATTCATAACAATATACGATAAAATTGATGCAACAAACACCATAGTTGGCTATTGATTGAGTAATATGATTTTGAATAAATTGTGTGGAAGAAGATGAAGAAGATGAAGAAACATGTTTAATACCTATTACGTACTTATGTAATATTAATACCTATTTTATGTAATACTTGAAAGGAACATGTATAATACCTAAAAGGTATGTATGTGATACTTGAAATGAACATGTATAATACTTATTTTTTTGAAAAAAAATTGAATGTAATTTATTATTTTTGAAAAAAGATGACTACTTTTTAAATTATCCAATTTATTTTATTAGCTTATGACTTGTTTGAACAAAAATCTGAATTGATTCGATCCGTAATACCTGAATCTCTGAAGGAACCGAACCGATGTGACGAAGCAAGTTTGGAGATATTTTTTGCAATTTTCCAAAAATTTCTGAACTTTGAAGCAATTCCAGAGATTATCTTATCCTCAACTTGTTCTGAACCATGCTCACCCTTATCACTAATATTAAGGTATATCATATTTAGATATTTTATTTTTTATTTTTTATTTTATTATTAATATATTAATTTTTTATTATTTATATATTCTTATAGTAGTTAATTATATCATATTTTATGATAATTTTATTAATTATTTTATATGATTTTCTGCTATTAAAATAATACTTTATATTATTTAAAAATATTTTAGTTAGTTATAATTTATTTATATATTTTTATATAAACTAGACTACACTTATTTGTACTAATATTATATTCATATTATCTCTATATTTTTTAAAAATTTATATTCATTTTTTATTTTTATTCTATTTATGTACTTAATTTTATTATTTATTTGATATTTTCATTTTTTATTTTATATTAAATTTATATATTATATTTTTTTATAAATAATTTTATATTATTATACAATTTTATATAATAAATTAATTTTGGAAAGTCAACTTGTAAAAAATAAATTAAATAATAATAAATAATCAAATTAATAAATATAATTCATTCATTTGTAGGTGAGGAATACATAATACCATGGGGGTAGGAAGGAATGGTCATTCCCTCATCCATGGTAATGATAATTTCTAAAGGAATGGTGATTCCCACTTATAAACCATACCAATCAAAGGAATGAGAATGAAGGTAGGAATGATGATTCCATTCCCAACTCATTCCATCATACCAATCATGCCATTAAGAGCATACAACTAATATCCATTGAAAATCTTAATATTTCAAATGTTTCATCATCTACTTCCTCAAAATTTGCAAATCATGATTTATATTGATTGAAATAATTAATTTTCAATGTATTAAAATTATTGTAATAAATTTTGATTTGAAATCAATTATCTAAATCTATGAAAATGAGTAAAAGAGAAGAGGAGGAAGAAAAAACCTCATAAATGACTCCTTGAAGATTTGAAGAAGAGTAAGAACAAGAAGATAGAGAAGAAGAATAAGAACATGAAGAAATAAAAGAAGAAGAATGTACAAAACAAATAAAAAGAATAACAAATTGATAAGAAAAGAGATTAAGAAGAAGAATGAGAGAAAAGGAAAAAAAAAAAACAATGCTGTTTTTACAATAATACTTGAAAGGTAACAATGTGATACCTTAAGAGTAATAGTATGATACCTTAAAAGTAAATGTGTGACCTTAAAATATAAAAATTCAGATGGTGCGCGGCGCACACCAACTATGATATGGCCGCGCGTGGGGGCACGTGGACGCGCGTGAAAGCAGCCTACGCGTCGGATTGGGTTGGGGGCACGGATCTAGATTCATGCCCCTAGTGCATATAAGTTTTGGCCTAAAATTAGATGGTTCGACTTCTCGTTTCATCAGACCATATGGACTATATTTATAGGTAAGTTTTATAAGTATAGGTAAGTTTTATAAGTATAGGCCATTTAGATATAAGTTAGTATTTGTGTGGAACATTTGTATAAATTTTAAATCCATATAATATGGGTTAGGTCGGGTCAGGTCGAATCCGATTTGAATTCACGCATTTTCTCTTTGTTATTTTTTATTTTTATTTGTATCCTAACTTTTATATTATGTTAAACATACCTTTATATAATACTTTAATTTAAGAAAACTCTGATTTTGGCAAAAAAAATCCTAATTTCGACAAAAAACACTAATTTCAACATAAAAAATCATAATTTGTACATATATACCTTTATATAATATTACGCATACTTTTAAGTAATATTAGTCATACATTTATATAATACATAAAAGTACAACTAACATAATTAAAATGTATGACTAACATAATATAAATGTACGTTTAACATAATATAAATATATGCTTAACATAACATAAAAACCTTAAAAGGTATGCTTAACATAATATAAAATCATAAAAGTATGTTTACCATAATATAAAGGTATGCTTAATGTTATATAAAAATATGCTTAATATAATATAGGAAAAAAATCATTTTTAACCCTATCCTAGAGGCACTGCTCGTTTTTAGTCCCGTTAAAATTCAAATTTCAATTTAAGTCCTGTAATTGAAAAAATTATTCAATTTAAGTCCTTTTTTTGCCTGATTTTTTATGTTCCAATCAGATTCCGGCGAGTGCTACACTCGCCCCCAATCTGAATATTTCGGTCAACTCTTTCATATTATTTCATTTACACTTAATTACCACATCATATTTTCACTAAAAATTAAATATAAAACATAAATCTCAATCAAACAAAAATAAAAAACAGAACAAAAAATAGAAAATTCAATTAATTAAACAAAAAAAATAAAAACATGAAATCTCACTTTATCAAAACTATGATATGACAATTAAGTGTAAATAAAATAATATCATAGAGAAATTTCATGTGTAAAAAATGATCATGTCAGCATAAGTTGGCTGAAATGTTTAGATTGGAGGCGAGTGTAGAACACTCACTGAAATTTGATTGGGAAATCGAAAATCAGGCAAAAAAAGAACCTAAATTGGACAATTTTTCAATTACAAGATTAAAATTGAAAATCGAATTTTAACGGGATTAAAAAAGGACAGAGCCTTTGGGACATAACTAAAAATGAATTTTCCCCATATAATATAAAAACCCTAAAGGTATGTTTAACATAATATAACACCATAAATGTATGGTTAACGAAACATAAAAGTATGTTTAACGTTACATAAAGGTATGCTTAATAAACATAAATATCCTAAAAGTATAATTAATATAACATAAATGTATAGTACCTGAAGCGAATTTGGGTGGGTTTGAGCGCACTCATCCAGATACATGTGAATGCGTACATGTGCATGATACTGTGCATGAATTGGATCCAATCAGTTATATGGGTCCTCGATCCATACATCAATTAGACAAAAAAAATTATGTTTAGATATTTAGCATTTTGTTGCTCCAACTATTTGTGATAGTTGCCTCAGTTGTGAAATGACAAGCACTATGGTGTAACATTTGTGAGTTATACAAGCTCATCTACGATCATTCATTGTTATGGTGTTTTTAATATTAAAAAAAAAAAATTCAAAAACTAATGTTGTCGGAAATGTTTCAACAGTTATGCAGAATTGTTCTGTCATAAAAATTTTAATAGGAGAAAGAAAGAGGACAAGACTTCAATCAAGTGGACCCCACACAACAATCTTCATTATTATATTATTTTCTTCCTTATTTTCAATTTTTTCATGATATTATTTTGTATATTATTAAAAAATCTAAAAACGCTTGTTGTAGATGTTGTAACAACCACATCATCTTAATATGTCATATATATCACCATTTTTTTTTAAAAGGAAAATGAGAAAAAGAAAAATTAAATAAAAGCAGTGATTTAATATCACATTTTTCCAGGTTACATCTTGAAGCCACTGCTATATACTTTTTACCGTTAATGATGTTAAAATAGAATAATGAATTTAATGGATCCCACAATTAAAAACATCATTTTTGTTATAAAGAGTACCACATCATCTCATCATGCACATGCTCTAGTCATTTGATAGGATCATTTTCATACTGATTTGATATTTCCTAAGGCTATTGGTTTTTTTCCCAACAACATAGATTTTTTTTTTTTTTTCTCACTCAATTCCAAATTTACATTCCAATAATTTAAAGATAACAATTTCACATTTCATAGTTGCTCGCATGTAAATCATGAAATATATCTGAATAATTCAATTTTTGAGATTGAATCCACTGATATCATCAATAAGTAGAATTCATAATTTGTACCCTTGATAGGCCATTCCGAACATTCCATAGATAAAATTAGGTTGGACTTATGAATGTAGTGGTCTGAAAATAATTTGGCCAATTTGGCCCGGTCCAAATGGCCCGTTGACCTGAAAGTCTTTTTATGTTTTTTTCAATATAAAGAAACTAATACATTGCATTAACTATTAAATCATTAAACGGTAAATTTACTGTAAAAGAAAAAAAAAAAACCAAATAAAATGTATTAATGATGTGTAATGATGACTTTGAACTTTTGTAATGAGTATTAAATTTGAGCACTTGTTAAATACTTATATTTATGTATAATTGTATGTATATATTATTTATATACATATATACATAGTGAGATATTGTTTTTTTTTGTTTTGTTTTTTCTTTTTTTGCAATTTTAGTTAATTAAAAATATTTTTTGTTAACAAAAATAATAACTAGGGGTATATGTCAATTTGTTCTGTTGGCCCAATCAAGTAAGGTTGAATTGAGCTGTAATTTTATCGACCAAATGAGATGATGGATCAACTTGATTCAATTACATAGCTTGTTTTATCAAGTCAAATTAGGTTAGGTTGAACAATTATATTGGTGCTAATTGTCAAGTGGCTATGATGAGATGATGGATCAACTCAGTTCGATTATCTGGCTTGATTTCAACTCAGTTCGATTATATAGCTTGCCTTATCAAGCCAGATCAAATTAGGTTGAACAATTCTATTGGTGTCAATTGTCAGGAGTCATAGAAGTTTACAGGAGGTGAATAAACCTCAATAAATTTTTCAATTCTTTCAAACTTTACACTATGAACTGTAACCTATAGAATTTATAACGTTGTATGCAATTTCAACTTACAACATATTGAGTAGTATATAGTTTGTTGTATTTGAGAGTTTGTATAGTGGAAATGATTATAATGCCTATAAGGTCCTTTTTGAATTTTTTTTGTAAGAATGAGATTTTTCACAAACCTCTAATATTGTATGACATGATATAATATGCAACAGATATAGAAAATCACAATTATTTATATGCATCAGGTTTATGATCCTAAATCCATGCAATTAGGTCGACCTGATTTAAGGTCGACCTGATTCAAGGGTGAATTTTATGTGCCTCACTTGCCCACACACATTCCCATATGTCTCATGTAGCTCACACTCTTATGTTGTGCCCTTTAACCTGTCTATTATGTTCGCGTTACCTTTTCATTATGTTAGCGTAATATTTATGTTATATTAGTTTAACATTTACATTATATTACAAACATATAATACATTTTAAATTTTTATATTATAATAATATAATTTTTATATAATTTTTTAAATTCATTGGGTGAATATAAATTTTTGCCATAATATATTTCACGAATTAATTTAAACTCACTCGATCTTTTGTTACGATTTGTTTGTCTGGCCATATATAGTGGACACTATTGATTTGCACAGTCGGTAGACTAACAAATCGAACATAGTTTTTTTCTTTGCACTGGTTAGGAAAAAGAGTTTGATGTGATGTTGTTTTCAGTCTGAAGATTTCTTTTAATAAGGTAGAGAAAGTGGAAGTGAGAAATAATAAATACAAAAGAAACTTGTATGATCCAAATTCAAAGTTAGAGAGGATGTATGAGAGTGAGAAAACAAATATTAGAAAACTTGTGTGATCTAAATTCAAATGATGTGAGATAATAAAAAGGATAAATTTCATAACAAGACTCAATTTATAGATTAGTTCTTAATTTTAGATCCGGATTTTAGAGTTTCTCAATAAGGGATTCAATTTAATATTTTTTTCTCAATTCAAGACTTGAAATTTAGATTTATAAATAAGGGACCCAATTTCATTTTCTTTTTTATTTATATTTATAAATTTATATATATTTCAATATGTATTTATATTTTGGATAAATTAAGTCAAGTTAGTGAGTTTTAAGAACATTTTTCATCCGACTTATCTTAATTTATACGAAAAAAGAAAGAAAAAAATATAATTAATTTAATTCATAAAATATAATTTATATTAAATATTAAAATCGATTTTCTATACTTTTATTCATAAAATTAAGAAAATAAAAGTATCTTTATTTTTTTAATTACATTTATTATATATATATAATATATAAATTAATATAAGTAGGATGAAGATCGTTCCAAAATTGCATAGACTTGTCTTAATTTATCTAAATTATAAATACATATTAAAATATAAATAAATTATAAATATAATAAAAAAGAAAAAAATGAAATTTTATCTTGAATTGAGAACTCAATCTAAATTTCAAGTCTTGAATTGAAAAAAAAATGTTAAATTGAGTCCCTAATTGAGAATCTTTAAAATCCAGGTTCAGAATTGAAATTAATCTATAAATTGAGTCTTGTTATGAAATTTATCCTAATAAAAATTAGAAAACATAATCCAGGTTTGAAACTAGACGGAGTAGAAAATAGGAAACAATAAAAATTAGAAAACTTGCATAATTCATGATTGACAATAAATATTAAAAACTTATCTAATCCAAATTCAAACCGTCGACATTATAATCTACACTTTTATAAATATACTTCCATAAATATGATAGACTACTTAAAGCTATAATTCTCTCTAAAGATCATTCGTTGTGATCTAACAAGATTGATACATATTCCATAAGAGGTAAAACATTTTAAATCTTGTACATCTTTCAGGACATCTCATTCATGTGGATAGTTCACGTGCATAATTTTACCATCCATATCTGCCTTTAAATTTTTCGAATCCATAATAATGTGTCAATATATGCAGATTACTTTGCATTGATGTGACCAACAAGAGAAAAAAAATTATATAAGATGTTATAATAGGAAAATATTACGGATTTTTTTTTTATATATTCGTGATTTCATTCTTTAATTATATGAAAAGTGAAATTTATATGTATGTTGAATATTTGAACATCAACAGTTAATATATATTAATGTGCCAACGATGGATAGAGCAATAGAATTGATGAATAATATCCACTGAAATTTAATATGTTATGTATGTTAAAAAACATTATAGGTAGAAAATTTTCGTGAACATGGTGTCAACTATAACTTAATTCACGATATATATTCTTATGAAAAATTTGATAGGAGATATATAAATTCACAACTTAAATCACGTACTAATACATATATTTGTTAAATACACAATTTATAATTTAAAAAAAAAAAAAATCCACCATATCTCACATCATATTAGTGCTTTTCATTATATCATGAAATGAAACTACAACTACTAGTTCACGACTTTATACAATAAAATTATATTTATAAAAAATGGGCAATTAAATTAACAGTTCACCACTTCATATTCTTATTATTCACCTCATAATAATTTCTCGTTTTCGCACGACATAAATCTCTGAGAGACTAAATGAAATATCTCACGAAATCTCTTTCTCTTCTTCTATATATCGTTACAGAAAACTTTTGAAGCATTTGATGAGATGAATGAACTAAAAGGAAAAAACACTGGTTATTGGTTAATATGGAAAAAGGCTTCGAAAACAATAAGATGTGGTTTATGTTTTTTGACGAAAAATGTAGTTTATTATTTATATTTAGGATAGCATTGAATTACCCATTTCCAACCACATCACATCAGGTTGCATAGTAGAAACAACAGACGCAGTGGGACTAGCGCCACACACTGGGTGAAACTCCCTCCCTTAAATCTCTCTCCCCCCTCACTTGTCCGTTTCCCCACTTCGCCATTACCATTGTCGGTGCTGAGCTGAAATGGCGAGTGGGAGACTAGATCTCGATGGAAATCCGATCAAGCCGATTACCATATGCATGATCGGCGCCGGAGGTTTCATCGGCTCGCATCTGTGCGAGAAGCTCATGTCCGAGACGCCGCACAAAGTTCTGGCGGTGGATGTCTACAGTGACAAGATTAAGCACCTCCTCGACCCTTCCTCCTCCCCCTGGGGCGATCGCATCCAGTTCCACCGCCTCAACATTAAGAACGATTCTCGCCTCGAAGGCCTCATTCGAATGGCGGATCTCGTAATTCTACTTCGCTTCTTTCTCTTTATGTTTCGGATTTCTCTACATGAGCTTGGATTTAGATTCTGCAAATTCCTGTGGTTTCTGTGGATATTTATCTAATTATGTGCATGTAGATAGTGGATGGCATTGTCAGAACCTAGGCATGCTTAAAATTGGATCTGGTTTTGTGATTATTCGACTTTTATTTGTTGTTTCTTCTTTTTCGGTTTCTCCACTCTCATCGAAGTTACTTTGGAATTTCTCTGTTTTAATATCGTTGTTTAGAGATCTCTGGTAATTAGTAATTGTATTGAAATCCTGCTCTATTAAAGGATTAGATCTTTAGTGGTACACACTACAGTGAGTATATTACTGTCTACAGTTTGGTCAATCACACTTGTCAGTAATTCGATAATCTTGCTCATATTTGTTCCCCATTTTATAATGATTGTGACAGTGTTTAATTGTTTTTAATGGTGTATAGTTTTAAACATTGACCTGGACTAAGTCTGGATTTTTCTTGTGATGTAGACAATAAATCTTGCTGCCATATGCACTCCAGCAGATTACAATACACGTCCGCTTGACACAATTTACAGCAATTTTATTGACGCTCTCCCTGTAGTAAGTATTTCGTGTTACGGCTGATTTGCATTTTTTTGTTTGTTTGTTTATTTTTCGTATAGAATCTTTCACCTAATTAATCTCCATGGTTCTGAATCTGATTAGTTGTTGTGTATTTAGGTTAAATATTGTTCTGAAAATGGCAAGCGCCTCATACATTTCTCCACTTGTGAAATATATGGGAAGACGGTTGGTTGCTTTTTACCCAAAGATAGCCCATTACGGCAGGTGAGCTTTTGCTTTCATGACATTTGAATATATTTTTGGACTTTTGTGATTGTAGTGATAGGCATTAGTGCTCTAAATCCTTTACATTAGTTCTCTATATGTTTTCATCACACTCTTTCACTTCACTCAAATAATTATCTTTGCTGGTAGGTAAACATCTGGTTGGTATCAAGTGCCTTTATTCTAAGAGTTTAGATATTATATTTCATGTCCTTTTTTTAACTATGATAAACTTTATGCAACTGAAGGATCATAACAAAATCAGCCCTTTTCCTGGGTAGAAATATATTTTGTATGTCAGAATAGTTGATAAGATGCCTTGGCCCTTGTGTGCCCTTTGGGTTCTACAAAACATAAAAATTTTGAGGAGCAAAGTTTTATTGGGACATAGCTTAAAGTATGCACATACATTCTTGAGGAAGTTTTCTGCTTTATTTTTCAAGTCAAATGATGATGGGCGACGGGTATTGTTTTGCTGAGTCCTATAGCCATAGCATTAATGAAATTGTGGTAGAAGCTGGTGGAAATGTTATTTATGAGTATTTTTCTTTATTTTAGAAAGATTCTAAATGTAAATTCATTCTTGTATGATTTATCCTGTATGTTACTGTTTATCTTGCATTATCCTTTCTCATACCAGTCTTAGGCATTACTTTCGATTCAGTTGCTTCTAGTATTGTACTTCTTTTTCCAAGTAATAACAAAGGACACCTTGTAATTCACAATTTTTTTGGCTTTTTTTTTTAGATATTTTGTGGAGAATTTTATGAATCATTATTTTTTTGCATCAGGACCCTGAGTATTTTGTTCTTAAGGAAGATGTCTCCCCTTGCATCTTTGGCCCTATTGAGAAACAGAGATGGTCATATGCATGTGCAAAGCAGTTAATTGAGAGGTTGATATACGGTGAGCTATGTTCTTGTATTCTTTAAAACGGATTTAAAATCGGAGATGTATCTTGCAGTGTTCTTATATTCTTGTTCTGCAGCTGAGGGTGCTGAAAATGGTCTCGAATTTACAATTGTGAGACCCTTCAACTGGATTGGTCCCAGGATGGATTTCATACCTGGAATTGATGGTCCAAGTGAGGGTGTTCCCAGAGTTCTTGCCTGCTTTAGTAATGTGAGATCTTCTTTACTCATTTTTCTACTACCTTAAATAAATCTTTGAGCTTGATTTATTTTTTATTTTGCTGGTTCTCTCTCTTCCAGAATCTCTTGAGGCGTGAACCACTGAAGCTTGTGGATGGTGGTGAATCACAGAGAACCTTTATTTACATAAAGGATGCAATTGAAGCTGTTCTTTTGATGATTGTATGATCTCTGTATGCTTTCCATCTACTCATGTTTGACAGTAATCTGTGTAATCATTGTTAAGTGAGGCAACTTTTTACAGGAAAATCCGGCCAGGGCGAACGGTCATATATTCAATGTTGGCAACCCTAACAATGAAGTTACGGTCCGGCAACTCGCTGAAATGATGACTCAGGTAATTCAAAATTGTCATTTCCTTTCAATTGTAAAACTCTCTCTGGTACTACTTTTCTCAAATGTCTTTTTCATTGCATGCTTGCAGGTTTACTCAAAGGTTAGTGGAGAATCTTCACTCGATACACCTACAGTTGATGTAAGCTCCAAAGAATTCTATGGTGAAGGATACGATGATAGTGATAAGAGAATTCCTGATATGACTATAATCAACAGACAACTTGGTAAATAATCATTCTTCTAGCAAATGCAGGTTACCTTCGAGAGACATCCTTCTCTGTTCTCTCCTAACGTTTCCCTTAAATTCTTCATCTCTCAGGATGGAATCCAAAAACATCACTTTGGGACTTGCTTGAATCCACTCTTACTTACCAACACAGGACTTACGCCGAAGCTGTAAAGAAAGCTACTTCAAAAGCAGTGGCAAGTTAAGAGCAAGATTCAGAGTTCTCAACGTGCAGCTATTAGGCATGTCTTCCATTCTTTTTTGAGGATATCTCCATAAATCATTGTATGGTTCCTTCTCTCATATGCCCAGTTATCTTGCGCTTGAGTATTAAGTAATCTACAGCTTACATTGTAATGATCTTGTATGCCTAGTATCTTTGAGAGGGCACTCATCTTATCTAGAGTACTTTTACTTCAAACGTGCCCACAGACTTGTTGCTAAAACCTCATGCTGGATGTCATACATAGGAAAATATTCTGCTAGTATTTTGTTCCTTTGGCAGGCTGTGGTGTTGGTCACATATTCTTAGTTTGCCTACAAAGGAGCATCTTTGTATCATCTTGGTGTTTTTAAGACTCCTAATAGCAAAGGGAAAACTTAAACTTTGCATATTTTGTTCTTTTGGTTTTTTTAATGATTAATTTATTCATCATTTGATTGATTTGTCATGATTGTCAGAATTAATTGACGTGTAAGATATACATATATGGTTATTTTAAATGTGCTGCATTATTTAGCAAAAGGAGATGAATCTAATGTTAAATGGGAACGAGATGAGTTTATGAAAGAAAAAAAAATCTCATTAAGGTACGGTTAGGATTTGGGAAGACATCTTCTACCCGCTGATAATTAAAATATATATGTATAGTATGTGTTGTGTAGGAATCAAACCTGTACATTTCATTAAAAAATATATGTTTGCTACTAAACTAGCTGACAATATGCAATAAACTATTCATTAAAAATGTATATAAATATATTAAATATATTATTAATTCTAAACTAGCTAACAATATATGATAAACTATTCATTAAAAATGTATATAAATATATTAAATGTAACATTTATATTCAATATCATTTTTTACTTACCAAATTGTAGAGAAGACCTTCACGGTTTTGGAGCTAATTGATCGATTGATTTATTTAAATGTTTATATTGAATTTGAACAGACGTGTAGGCTATCTTTTGTTACTTTGGATTAAAATGTGGAAATAAAAAAATTAAAAATAAAATTATATATAAATAAACTACAATTATTAAAATTACTAATGTAAATATAAAAATTAATCAAATAATGTTTTTTAAGATAAAATATTGCAATGTCATGGAAAATAACACATCGTTTAACATATATGATTTTTCATTTGATTTTTAAAAAGTTCAAACTATAGTTACATTCTACACTTGCCATGAAGCTTCTTTTTGGGTTATTTAAATTACATTAGTTTTTGTGTATAAACATTAAAACCATTGTAATTAATTTTTTTTTAATGAAAATTATTAAATAAAAAATAAATGGATTATTTAAATTTATTTTGATTATTTAATTAATTTGGATATTTATACATTATTTGTGTGTTATCTTGCACTACTTTGATTGGGTATTCAAACTAATTTAACAGTTGTATTGTATAATTTTATTAGCAAATTTAATTAAAATTTTGGATTATTGTATTGTTTTAATGTGTTTCTTATGCAATAAAAAAAATATATGTTATATTTTTATCAAAAGTTAAAGTATAAAATATTTGTCAAACACTAAAAAGTTCAAAATTTCTTAGTATTTTACAAGATGTTTAAATAACTCGCAAATTTCGGCAATTATGATCTTTTCAGAAATAACATCGTTTTATGAATATTTAAAAATAAAGAAATATATATTTTTGAAAGTCACATAATTATGAAATACACTATTTAACTCATATTTCATTATATGATATCCCGTGCATCACACAGAGTGATAAACTAGTTAATAAAACATAATAAATGGTGAAATAAGCATTTCATTAATATATTACAAATCAAATTTTTTATAAAAAAATTATATGAAACAGTCTTGTACGGGACAGACTGGCACTAGGACCAAAGGATAATGGACAAAAAAATTGAAATTTTTTGCCTTTTTAATTGAACAAATTAAAAAATTATTAAGACCAAAACTCTAGTAGTTCCGTCTTCCAAACTCCAATTGATCTCTCCTTACAAATGTATTCCTTCTTTTTATTTTGGATTAATAATATTTTTTCATTTAAATTATATATAATTTTTATATTTTTTATATAAATTTTAAAATATTGTATTTTGTCTTATGAACTTTAAATTTATTACATTTTACGGTATTAAACAAATCATAATTGTACACATATCCTAAATCAACGATTAGAATTTGTCTAATATCATAAAATGTATCAAATTTAAGGTTTATAAGGCAAAATACAATATTTAAAAATTTATACCAAGAAAAGTAAAATTACATTTAATTTGGATGAGAAAATATTTTTAACTCTTTTGTTTTTCAGCCAACACGAACTCTAGAAATCTTCTCTTCCAGTTCTTTCTCCATCAAATTGCAAGGTTATCTTTATATTATTTTCTTGTTTTCTTTCTTTGTTTCATTTTTGTCGATTCATTGATAATAATAAAACTATAATGCATCAATATCAAAATATGAAAAAAGAATAAAAGAGAAATATTATAATTAATTTATTTAAGATTTTTTTTTATGTTGATGTTGTCTGGTTAAGGTGTAATTAAGGTACTAATTGTGGATGCTCTTATTTTAATTTTTATAAGTTAATATAGCGATTTTATTGAAATTGTGATAAATTTATATTCTTCTTACTTTAGAATATTGTATTTTTTTATAAGTTAACTTGGCTGCCCCGAGTAGGAATCCTGAATTAGTCACTGACAGTGGCTGATTTATATGGTAAGCTGGGTATGCAAGTGTATACCCCAACTTTTTATTTTTTATTTTATTTTAAGAAATGTCTAGTGGATTTTAAAATAAGATATATGATTTTCTTAGTTCTAAAATTTACATATATTATTTATGTTGTCTTTATATTTTACAATTTGCTTGAAAACTCGTCGAGAACAAATTTAACTTTTAAATAAGTTAAAAACTTTTTTATTTATAATTTTTAACATTATATATTTTCAAGTTTTAGAATGTCTATATTTTGTTCATGTTGCTCCTTTTTAAAAACCTGATTTCTATTTTGAATTGTATGATATTATGTTTTTAGTATTTTCTATCATTACGCATATTCTGTTTATAATTTGTGGATCGGTCATTAATTATTGATCCCATCTCACAAATATAATTTGATGAAATAAAAATCCGTTGTAATTTTTACGTTAATTATAAGTTGAGCCATGTTCGGATAAGAGGATGCTTAGCTAAACATATTTTCTTAGTTAACAACAACCAGTATTATGTCTAAGACAATTTTACGTTGTTGTTTCTATGTTTCTACAGTTGAAATCGTAAGAGTTTAAATGCTTTGATTTGTGAGATGGGTAATGAAAGAAGTACCCCAGCCACTAACATTGTACATATCAAAAAGGAGCATTTTCTAATTTGTAAATTTTTTTATAAAAAAAAATTAAATTGTCACCATCTATCATTATGTTCCAAAGACAATTAAATCAAGTCTCCACAAAATTGTCCCATTAGTGTTAAAATTAAAAACCTACTCTAAAGTCTAATCAAATTAGGTGAATTGCATTTTAACCATCAAATTTATTTTATTATATTTTCCTTTTTAGACTCACACAAGGGAGAAAAATATAACAAAATGCTAGTTTAAGAAATAAATGCATAAAAAAATAGGTGTAGAACTAGAAATACACATAATTTTTGAAGGTGTTTAGTGCAATAAGATACACTAATTAAACCACGTATTTAAATTTTTTTTTTTTTTATAGGAAATCATAGTTGTCCTAAAAATACTCCAAACAAAGCCTGCTTTCCTCGTTTTCTGTTTTGTTACAGATATGTCATTTTTCTATTTAAGAATAAACCCAAATAAATTGAACATAACAAGTGTCCATTAACCTTCCGTCTTTCTCAAAAAGGGGGAATTTTTTTTTCTGCACATCTCATTTTACACAATTGTTTCTATACACCAGGTGCACGGATCTAGGATCCGTGCAACCGGGTCAACCCACCCAAAAATGTCTTTCACGCGCCCCCACGCACCCAAATCCTAGCCCAAACCCTAACTCAAATTCTAGTTCTGCTGTATATTGACATAACCTTTTAGTTTAGCGACCTTAACCTTTTAGTTTAGCGAACTCAACCTTTTAGTTATATGCACATAACCTTTTGCAGTGATGAGTAGTGAAAAAAGTATAAGTTATTCACTGAAAAGGTTATGAAATTTGTACATAAAGGTTATAGTATTACAATATAAAGTTATATCATTACAACATAAAGGTTTCGGCTATATTGAATTTTTATAGTGAAAAAACTATAAGTTATTTATTGAAAAGGTTATGAAATCTGTATATAAAGGTTATACTATTACAACATAAAGGTTATATTATTACAATATAAAAGTTTGAGTTATATTGTATGAATTTTTATAGTGAAAAAAGTATAAGTCATTCAGTGAAAAGGTTATGAAATTTGTACATAAAGGTTACACTATTACAACATAAAGGTTATATTATTACAACATAAAGGTTATGACATAAATTATAAAAATAAAAAAAAATAAAAAAGAGCGCGGATCCGGGTTAAACCGGACCGGACCCGACCCGCGTGCCCAGTTGCATGGATCATAACCCATGCAACTGGTGCATACAAACACTACTCCTCATTTTAATATTCAAGAAGATTAAAAAAGGGTCAAATTACATTTAAGAAGTGTGTTAGTGTGATGGCAGGCGCAGCAGCACGAATGCACAACACCCAAAGCCTCAATTTCCTTGGATCTAGGACTTCTCGGGGTTTCTGGCACACCAACTGTTCGACATATATCCTGAATCACACATGTTACATTTTACTTATACACTCTCATTGTTACTCATGTTTATTCTTGTCCATCCTGTCCATCTTTCGCCCCTCTTGTTCCTCGGCCGGCCTAAGTTCTCTTCTCCATGCCCATGACTTGTCAGCACATGCAAAAGTATATCTGTAAGTAAGTAGCCACTAGTACGCAGATGTTAGAGTAATATAGAAATGGGTCCAAACACAAATGGGTGTTTGATATAGTTTCGAATCTTTGTAGAGAGTGATACCTTTTCCTTTTTGTTCTTTCATATTTTAAAGCCAGTTCCTTGTCACCTACTCTGAATTCTGTCTTAGTATGACTATGACCTCTCTCTCTCTCTCTCTCTCTCTCTCAAAGTAGATTAGAGTAAAGTATGTTTCCATCATGTTGGTATGTGAGTACATAGGAACAGTGGGTTAAGCATAAACTTGGATTATTTATCTGTAAAGGGGTCTTTATGAGTCATAATTGCTGTTTGTTAATGCCAATGAGTATGACCAAAAGTTGACTCTGGCCTTATTTCACTTGTTTCTTTATAAATTTATCTTTTTCTGGGTATCTGTGGTAGAGGTGGTGGGTAGGCTACCCTTTTGTGGGGTTCGTTTATTAGTGTATGCTACTATGCTTAATTATTAATGAAGTGCTGAGCTGTGAGAATAATTATGTTAGGATCTCTGTTGTCTCAATTGAACTGATTTGAAATGAGGGCAACCTTTAATTGCTTTTGGGGAGAGAGAGAAAAAAAGAAGAAGAGGGAATTTGAATTGAATTGAGCATTTATTGGAGAGGAGGAGAAGAAGAAAGAAAAAGCCGGTCTTGGAAGGTTTGAACAGTGATGGCTCCTACTGGAAAAAATTCTGGATTCCATCGTGAAGGAGATGACTGGTATCTCTCTCTCTCTCTCTCTCTCTCTCTCTCTCTCTCTCTCTCTCTCTCTCCCTCCCTCTCTCTCTGATTTTCTTTGTGTTTCTATTTATCTCTGGATCACCATGAACCACCTAACTTTCAACCACAGAGAGAGAGAGATCTTTTTTTGTATTTTGGTTAGAAACTTAGAATGCATGGACTAGATCAATTTGCAGAAAGTTGAAAATATGCAATTGAAAAAGTATCTGTATCTGCAGGGGAATATTGTATTTTACTATATATAGTTGCTGAATTTTAATAATATTATAGAGGGTAGTAAATACCATAAATTAGCGTTAGACAGCCCTCTGAATTTCTGAACAGGCGACGATAATCCTCTAAGCAAACAAGAGATGATACAAATATATATGTTATGCAATTAATAACATACCTACATTGGCATGCTCAAGCAGATCAAAGGTACTACTATAATGGATATAATCGAGTGTTTATACCAGTCAGAGAATATATAACTTTAGTGAATTCCAACATCCTTGGATAGGTAATTCGCATATTGCAAAAATAGTTTCCTTACAATATATCCATTAATGTCTCTCTCAACCTATTGGCTGTCAAAACAATTGCCAATTTTGTGCTCTCTGAAAAAATTAGGCTGTGCTACAAGCTTGACATAATCGCTGCTAGTAGACATGATTTAGGCACACTTCTAACAACTGATTCTATCTCTTGTTTAGTTCTTAGTTATGGTCATGTTAGACTAAGTCAGATCATAGTTTGCACCTGGTAGATCTTGGTTGGGAGTTGGCAAAACAATCAAATGGGCTAGTTATGTGTGTATTCAGTGGGCAATTTTGGAAAATCCATGTGATTAAGTCTAGGATTTTGGAAGGGGTGCCAGCTAAAAATGTCCTAATTTGTAATATGTATAAGAAATAATGAAGTTTTTACCTTCTCAACAACATGGTTTTATACTTTGTTGTAGTCGTTAATGATATGAAATGCTGCCTTTTTTCTACCCTCCGTGGAATCTAGTTGTTTGGGTTTTAGTATGACCAGGTTGGGCGGTGGGTTCGTATGCAAAAGGGCACTCTGAACATGCAATATGGAGGGGCTAGGCTCAATTCGTACTCGATTTTTGCTCAGTGTACGATTATAAGGTGGATTTGGGTCTAGGTAGATGGGTTTACCAAACTTGGTTTTTCTCGCTTAGTCAACCATTATTCCCCTTTGCTTGACCATTAAATTATTTAGAAATTAACTAGCCTTAGCTTGTTTATCCATAATTTTAGAATTTCTTTGGATATATTTTGGTTAATTTTGAATGTGTCACAATTGCTTGGAACAAAAAATAAAATTCGTTTCACCAGTTCAGATCATTACCTCATTGGTTGACTTGTGATTCAGTTTGAAGTATCAGCGAGGGGGACTGAACTAGGCAACTATGCTCTTGAAAAGTCTTCCCTACCTTCATGCACTGGGCTATTAAGATACTATTAGCCGCAGCTAATGTAATGCTGTATATTATTTAGACTGGCTTCCATTTTGTATTGGGAAAACCATTTACAGACCCTTTCTACAATTGAACATGGGGAAAAGATCAGACTCCGACTAGATTCTTTTTCTCAGTGAATAGGAAATATTCACATTTCACCAGTCATAAGTCAATGTTCTAACAGAAATACTTGTATGCATAAAAACACCCCAATTTAGTGGGTAAGTGTATTAAAAACAAACATATCATATTAAACGTACTGAAAAATGGAGGAACAATAAATAATTACATGATAGCATGTCATGTAATTTTCGCAGTATGAATTTTTTGTTTCATGTCAGGTTCTGCAATGCTAGTCTCCCAAGTGATCTCACAGTGGTGGTGGATGGTGTAAACTTCCATCTTCACAAGGTATGTTTATGTGTATTGTACTTGATGTGATATTGCAAATAGGAAATAGTTCTTCTGTTCTTCTATTTGTTTAAAATTCTTGGATTGGATACTTGTTGAATTGGTCTTCCGGGAATATGCTCTCTTGCAGTTCTGGAGTTGTATAGTTTCTCTCTTAATTTACTTATTTAATTTTACAATTTTTTATGTACTTGTGGATAATTGTATTCTTGTTTTACTTTGCACTTTGATTAACTATTTCTCTGCAATAGAGTGTGGACACTTTTGGTTAATCTTGGAGAGTTTTCCGGTGAATATATACTTCTCTTTTTTGAGAGTTTTCCCATGAATAGATATATACTTATCTTTTGAGAGTTTTCCCATGTATTTTTATTCCCCAAAAACACTAGACAAAATTACCTCAATCACCCCAAAATCTATTATACCAACACAATTCGCAATAAAAAAACCCTAACAAGACATTCAATTCAAATATTTTTTTTAGAAAATTAAACCACATTCATTTTTTTATTTCCCAAGAAGGAAATACACTATATCATTATTTTGCAGCAATCATCCCATCACGTTTGCATTCTCCAAACAGTACTCAATCCCACAATCGTAAATACATTTCATGAAGAAAAAAATCCAAAAATAGTTATAAAAACATCAAACATAGCCCAACTTTCCTCTATTTTTTTTCCTCTGTGGGTGGTCATCTTTTGACTTTGTTGTCTATGATCAGTTATGCTCTGCAGCATCTTTTGGCAGTGAAGACTTTGATTTTAATTTTCATTTGTGTCATATTATATATGAAATCTGATGGAATAGTATGTACTCCAGTTTCCTCTTATTTCAAAATGTGGGAAGATAGCTACCATCTTTGAAGAATCTCAAAGTTCCACTGAGATGAAATTGACAGTACCACTTGAAGAGTTTCCTGGTGGTGCTGATACATTTTTCAACATTGTCAAGTTCTGTTATGGTGGCAGGATAGAGTTCACACCGAGAAACATAGTAATTTTGTATTGTGCGGCAGATTATCTTTCTATGACCGATGATTATGGTGAAGATAATTTACTGTCCAAGTCAGAGAGTTTCTTCCATAAGCAAATTCTAAGACAGTGGAAGGATTGCATTTTGGCTCTCCGAAGCTGTGAACTAATTATTCCAAGAGCTGACAAACTTCAAATCATAAGTAAATGTATGAATGCGTTGTCTGTTATGATCTGTACAGATCCTTCTTTGTTTGGATGGCCTATGATGATGTATGGTAGCCTACAGAGCCCTGGAGGGAGCATACTGTGGAACGGGATAAATACTGGTGCAAGGATTCACAGTAATGAATCTGATTGGTGGTTTGAAGACGTCTCATATCTCTGTGTTGAGTTGTTTGAGAGGCTAATTCAGACAATGGAAGTCAAAGGGATAAGATCTGAGAATTTAGCACGTGCCATAATGTACTACTGTAAAAAATATCTTCCGGGGTTGGGCCGATGGCAAGGAGGACAAAGTGGTATATCAAGAACAGTTGCTAGTTTCAGTATGACACCTGCCTCTGTTAATCAGAGTGCTCTTTTGAAAAGTGTTATGAAACTACTGCCTGAGAAGAAGGGTAAATCTTTTTGCCGTTTTTTGCTGGGACTTTTACGTGTTGCGTTAATCTTGCGAGTTAACAATACATGCCAGGATTCCTTAGAAAGGAGAATAGGTTTACAGCTAGATTTGGCAACGCTGGATAGTATATTGATTCCTAGTTATTCAGATTCTGATACTTTATATAACACTGATTGTGTTGAAAGGATGATTCATCATTTTGTATCTTCTGAGCCAAATGTAACTTCTATATCTCCATCATCTGTTGACCTAGACACATCACCATTATCTGGGCGCTTGAAGAGAGTTGCTAAATTGGTAGATAATTATGTAGCAGAGATTGCTTCCGATGTTAACTTGAAACCTGGAAAAATACATTCATTGGCAAAAGCATTGCCAGAATCTTCCAGATCCTTGCATGATGGGCTATACCGAGCATTGGATATATATTTTAAGGTTCAAACGTCCTCCTTTTCATTGTTCTTATTTATCTTCATGCTTCTTACTTGTGTTTGAACTAGAGCATTTGTGGATTTTGCCCAACCAAACTTAGAAATGCTAAGATTTAATTTTTTTTGAAAAATAGTGAAAATCTTTTGTTTGATTTAGGGTTATGCATGATAGTGTTATAGTTAGAGAACTTGAGGTGCCACATCATGCTGGAAATAGTGGAAAAAGGGTGGACATAGTTATATTACTCTATGGGGTAATTACACTTTGCTTTTCAGACAATGCGATCGTTTACACTTTATCCGCTAAACTATATATATATACGCTTAACTGGAAAAATTATGCAATAATCACACTTTGTTGTATCAGTTTCATCGGTGATAGAATGTTTCGGCTAGATTGTAAACTGTAAAAAAATCGTATAGGTTGGAGGGTAAAGTAATTACCCCCAATTGTATTTTGAAAATTGTTTATGTATGGTAGGATGATACTTGAGAGTTAAGATGTCACGTCATGCTAAAAAAGTGGATGTAATAGTATTATTATATTGTGAAAAGTCGTTTATGTAATAATTATTTGGATTCCAAGATCCTCAAGTCACATCCCAATGCATACATTGGACGGGGATCTTGAAGTCCCCGTTTGGACTGGCCAACTCTTGTAATGACTTATTTCCTATGTTCTTTTTTTTGTTTCCACCAAGGAGTTGTGCCTCTTTTCTGTATCTTGTCAATTTTTATATATTAAAAACTGTCCCTAAAAAAAGGCACATCGAAATTGTGTAGGCACATCCGTGGCTTTCGGAGAAAGAACGTGAGCAACTTTGCAGCATTATCGATTTTCAGAAACTCTCAATCGATGCATGTACCCATGCATCTCAAAATGAAAGACTCCCTCTGAGAATCATATTACAAGTCTTGTTCTTTGAGCAGATGCAGTTGAGAACAGCTTTAGCTGGTTGCCTCAATGTTCTGGATGCTGAAAGCGCCCCTGCGCCTTCACTTGCTGTCCCAAACGAAGTTTCTGGTCAACGGGTGGTCCAACGAGACGGATGGGTGACTGTTGTTCGTGAGAACCAGGTGCTGAAAGTGGATATGGAAAGGATGAGATCAAGAGTTGGAGAACTGGAAGAAGAATTCAGTAAAATCAAGGAAGAGATGAAGAAGGTGACTAAGTCACATAGTCACATCAGTTCTTCCCGATTCATTGCTAAAGGGATCGGATGCAAACTGCTTCCTCGAGCCTCAGATGCCCAACAAGACGTTGTTGAGAGCACAGCTCCCTCTCCACGATTATCAGTTGAGCGGGCTCGCCCATCCAGCCATAATCCTCGACATAGAAAAAGTTTCTCTCTGTTTTAAGTATTCCAGTTACAGAAGTCCATGTTGATATCCTGAGAAGGTAATAATGAATCTCTCTCTCTCTCTCAGTGGCAGAAAATGAACTGGGGAAAAAAGTCTAGTAGATAAGTAGTTGCGTGTTTTCTGCAATTCTGGGATCGATGATGTCGAGCTTTCTGCTATCTACTAGGTTTTTTTCCCTGGAGTCGTCTAGCTTGGCCATTGACAAAGCTTATATACATGTAAATACACATTCAATCACAAAAGTGAGCAGATTGTGTGTGTATCATATTTATGTTCTTACAGTTGAAAACATTTCATAGAAGATGAATGTATAGTTTGTAAAGCATAGGAAAAGTATATATTGTTGGTTTCTTCGTGTTCATAATGTATGCTTCGAACCTTACAATTATTCAAAGAGTTAAGGGAAATGGTCTTTGACATTAGATATTGGATTTTTGGTGCTATGCATTTCAAATATTTATATTACTGAATTCTTTGAATTTGTTTGAATGTGATGGATGGTTTCCAAAATTTTAACCGTCCATTTAGAGTTATCAGTTTTCCGTTTGTGTTTGGATTGAAGTATTTGATTTGATAAGATCATTTGGAGGAGATTTCAAGCGAATTAGATTCCATGTACCAAAAATTCTGAACTCAAAACACGATATATTGATTTTCAAAATAAAAGTGGTTATAATGTAAAACAAAATTTTCAATATTAAAACTATGTAATTTTAATGTGGTGGCACACAAGTGGGGTAAAGATTTTGGTATAGAAGATCCGAACTCGATGTCAAGACTAGTAGAGTAACTTATTGCACGTTTAGCAAAGTCACTTTAAATAGTTTTCCAGATGAAGTCATGTGTAATTATTTAGTCAAATCTCCTTCCTGAATCAAAACTACACCTTCATTAATAATTGGCAGAATCTCAATAAAAGTTGTTACAACATCTCATAAGTCAATAATAATGACAATTTCAAATACATGATTATGCTGATAATATATATATATTTTTTAATTATATGAATTTATAATTGTAGCAATCAAATTATAGGCTTATAAAGGCAATGCAATGACCCAAGTCTAGTCTAGCCTATCTATATATATGAGCTTTAAAAAGTATCTCATACGTAGCTAATTTGTTAAATAAGTTCGAAATTGAGTTGAGTAATTAACACATGTAACGGTTTGAGTTGGTTTAAAGGTGAGTAATCCTTCTACTCTACTCTACTATACTCATTTCCTTAAAAAAAACTTCGTTGTATTTTGTTTAGGTTACTTAACGCACCCAACTTCCTAACACAAAATTAAGAAAATTAAAGTCAAATCAAGTATTTAACATAACAAGTTAACTTTTCATAGAGAACTTTACTCAATTTACAGTTCTCAAGAACTCTTTGCAACCTTTTTGGAGAAACTTTGTTTCTTTTAAGAAGACTTGAATATGTTTTTCGACTTAAAATAACCTCTAATTTAACATAAATGTATGACTAATATAGTATAGAAATCAGCATACAAAAAAAAAGTACGAATTCAAATTGAATCCAAGCCAACCTGAGTGCACTATGCACCACGTGCGCAAGAGACCTAGTGATGACTTAAAAGTTTGATCTTTAAATGTGGACTCCTCCGTGTGAGAATCAATGACTAAGAGATTTTTACTCCATTGTTTTCTTGCTTCTCTTGAGTATTCAATAGTTCTAACTTCTAAGTTGTTTGGGTGTCTTCTCCAAGAGCGTTAAATCTTGTATTTATAGATATAAATCCAATTTGCTATGTAGAATACAAAACTCTGTTTTCCATTAAATGCAAATCAATTTTCCTTACTTATAGACAACTTTTTAGTAGAAATTGAAGTTGTATCAATCAATTTTTTTGCAGTATATTAGAATGTGTGATATTTTGTATTTGATTGTCAAGTACAAGATTGTAGTTCGTCTCTACTAACTTGTTATTGAATTTCAAGGCCAATTAAGTCATCTCCCAAATTGATGTAAAATTGTAATGGAGTTAGTTCTCGATAGACTGATTGTCTTGGATCGAATAGACTAAAATTTTGGTTAGTGTAAAATTCATTTATGCTTTCGATATAGTTAGGTTCACACTTCAAAATTAGCTTCATATTACAATACTTTCTTCCTTACTGAATATTTAATTTCCCTGTATTGATTTTACTCCAAACTTATAATTTACAACACATAATTAGAAGTATTAGATCAAATTACATTTTCTTATTTATCTCATCAAAACGTAAATAATATTTTCCTAAGAATAATAATAATAATGTAATGTTTTTATATTAGAGTAAGTCAGCCTTGGATTCTAGAAATGAAAAGGTTTTTATATCTCAATTCATGGAAAAGTTTTGCTTTATCAAATCATGGAAAAAGATTTATTATATCTCTAGTCGTTTTCCTAAAAAGTTTGATAATTCAAACTGGCATCATTATCACAACACCTGTTGTTGGCTAAAGATTTCTCAGTCGTGGCCTTCAAAGTTGAAAAGGTTGGCCTTTATAGTACTTACAGAAAATAGAAACAACCACTCAACAAACTAGTGTGCTTCGATAAATGTAATTATTATTATTTACCAAAGAAGGCATAAAATGTGATAAAAGATGAAGATTAAGAAAATCTATTAATTTATGTCAAAAAAGGAAATAGTTTTAGTTGGTACTTCTTATACAACATTTATACTATTTTTCAACTATCTTATTCGATGTAATTTAAAATTTTGTATTACAAAACTACATTTCATCTTATTTAAAAAAAAAAACAAACTATATTTCATCTTATAATTATAATAAAGAATTCAAATAGTGCAATGTTTCGAACAAAGTGAACATTTTGATTAAAAAGTACTTAAAATTAGTACAAAGATTGTATTACTTTTGTTTTATGTAGCCGGCCAACTGCTACTTTACAATATAACAAATGATACTTTATTTTATGATAGTTCAGTATATAACCATTAATGTTTTAAGGATAAATTTCATAACAAGATTCAATTTATAGATTAATTCTCGATTTTAGATCTAAATTTTAAAGTTTTTCAATAATGGGCTTAATTTTACATTTTTTTTTCAATTTAAGGTTAAAAAATTAAATTGAGTTCTCAATTTAAAATAAAATTTTATTTGCTTTTTTATTTATTTATATTTATAATTTATTTATATTTTAATATGTATTTATAGTTTAGATAAATTAAGACAAGTTCGTACAATTTGGAACAATTTTCATTCGATTTGTATTAATTTATACATATATATATACATATAAAATAAATGTAATTTCCATTTTTAATTTTTTTAAGAAATTTATATTTTATAAATATTTTTCAAGTACCAAGCTAATTTTGAACTTATCGAGTTATCTATCAAGTCGAGCTCGAATATTAAAAAATATATGCTCGGTCAAATTGAAGTCGAGCTCGAATTCGTATGTGGTAGTACTTGGTTCGATTCATTTATATCCCTACCCGCAACAATGAATGAATGGTATGAGACCTATCTCACTTTGCAATGTGGTATATAGGATAATTGCAAAGATGTTAGTGAACCGGTTAAAAAATGTTCTCATATGGATTACCTCGGCCAAGCAATCAACTTTTGTCTCGGAGATCTATTCTGTATGAGTTGAATTTGTGTGTAACTTGTGTATGAATTTAAGTTTGGAAAATCTATTCTGGATGAGTTGGATTTGTGTGTAACTTGTGTATGGATCTTAGATCCATACACGCGGGTTGGGTCAAGCTGAATCCTACCCGAATCCGCGCATGTATCCTTTTTTTTCCCTAACTTTTTTGTTGTTTTAGTCATACATTTATGTTATGTTAAACATACATTTATGTCATGTTAAATATACCTTTATATAATACTTTAACTTAAAAAAACCCTAATTTCGACATAAAAATTCCTAATTTATACACATATACCTTTATATAATACATAAGGTACAACTAAAATAATTAAAAAACATGACTAATATAACATAAATGTATGTTTAACGTAACATAAAAAATATAACACTTGGAAGTAAATTTGGATGAGTTTGAGTGTACTCATTCATTCGCGTGCGAACACGTGGATCAATACGTGGACTGAATCGGATCTATTGAATCCGTACATCAATTACACCAAAAATTTACTATCTTCTTCATTTCAAGACTAATGTATTGCGACAGTCTTTCATTCCTAGTTTATATTAGATAAATTTGACAAACTTTAATGTAGGATTGTAATTAAAGTTCTTATTGATGATATATTGACAATCAAAACTAATGTGTGAATTTTCTACTTTTTAAATTGTCTACTAAACATAGCACATACCAATTAATTATATTTGAAATAATTATAAGTCATAATAACATGTATTTTTGTCAATAAATCTACATGAAGTAATTGGATATCAATTTTAGTAATTTAAAAAATAAAAGAAAATTATGTTGTAATATCAAATAAGGGTTTTATTTAAGGGATAATGATAAGAAATCCACAGTTGGGTTTCTTATAGAGTTAATCTGACTGATGTGGCAATATATGTATATTTAAATTTGTTTTTTTAATACCATCACATTTTTCTTCTTATTACATAATTTCTTTTCTTTTTTCTTTGCTTACAAGATTTAATTTAGGGCAAATCATACTTTCTTATTTCATAATTTTTTTTATGTAACTGGTGCATAAATTTAGGATCCGTACAATTGACCAAACCCGGCCCACGCACAGCTTCATGCACCTTCCACACGCGCACACGCGTTCCCAAGCGTTTGGGTGGGTGCGCTCTAGGTGCTATACTTTTATATTATGTTAAACATATTGTTGGTCTTTAGTGATCTCGGAGGTTCAGAAGAGAGTGAATGAACCTCTATCGATTTTAGAAAATCTTTCGAACTAATTCTACTGTAAGTTACTTAATCTTATAGTAAAGAGAGCGGACCAACTTACAGCGTTATTAAGTAGTACTGTCTGCTGTATTTTAGAGTTTTTGCAGTAAAAAAATATTTAGACAGAAGGTTTGCTTTCTAAATATACTTTCTTATGAAAAACCTTTAAAGTTGAATGAGAGCTTGATTAAAGATGCAACACACAACAGATATAAAGTGATTAAAAGCACTAAAGGTCTTATACTAGTTCGAAGGTGGTGTAATCATTCACGTCCACTCTATTGTTTTCCCGAGCAGGAACTTCGTTAAATAAGATTGATTTACAAATTACAGCCTAACAATCTATCAATCAAACAAGTTATCACTTACTAGGACTCAACTTACACATAGCTGCTGTAAGTTTTAAAGGCAAAAACCCATAAAGGATTTCTGAACACCCACATAAGGTAATTGCCTTTTCTTAGACAACTATATATGATCAACAAGTATCTAATCTTATCAACTGACGAAACCTTAAAACAACCTAACACACAACAAATAGGAAAAAGTATATGTTTTGTTTCTTCAACTGGTGCAGTGAAGTAATCTTTTGTATCTTCTAACTTCTGAAGTGGAGCTTGATCACTTCACTAGGTCGAGTGATTGAAACTTGTTTGAATGCTTGATAAAGTATAGCTTTGATTTTTGCTTTGATCTTTTTGGGCAAATGTTTCAGTGTTTGGTTTTAGTGCTACTCGTCCTCTATTTATACTTATAGAAAAATACCCTTTGAAGAAGGCATTTCTCATTTGAATGTGATGTTCTGATCAAACGCATGGCTTGCATTTAATGCATCTTGACTTATCTTCTCAACTCAAGAAATACGGTGGTTGCTGCTCATAGCTTTCTATGGTCTGTCAGACCACGTACCTTCCTTGTATTGGTTCTGCACCTGCAACTTCAGATTGTTTCGACCGGCTCTATTTTGATTTGCTTGAGTTATCGTTCCTCATACTTCATTTATTCTTTCTCGTATAACAAGTTGAAATGACTTTATTGTTGTATCTAAAGTTTTCTCGAAGTATAAAACAAGTCTGAATATTATATTGTATCCTGAATTTTGTTTGATGTAACCTAATCTTGCAGCACTGCTGTAACTTCTTGTTGGTTACAACTACGTTATTTGCTTTTTTTTATAGCTGCATTGTCTTGTTCTTTTCTTGCAGATTCTTCATTTCTGCTTTGTTCGATGCAAACAGGCCTTCTTTGAAATTCTCCATTCTTCATCTTCTTAACTTACAAACTTAATATTAGTCTATATTTCACTTAAATATTGTGAAAAATGGGGTATTCTCAATTCCTATTACAAGGTTGGTTTGTCGCATCAAAATCTAAACATTGATATCCTAACACATACATTTATATTATGTTAAGTATATCTTTATGTTATGTTAGTCATACCTATAGGATCTTTATGTTATATTAAACATACATTTATGTTATGTTAAACATACTTTTATACTTTTATATTATGTTAAACATACCTTTAGAGTTTTTATGTTATGTTAAACATACTTTTATATTATGTTAATCATACATTTATGTTATGTTAGTCATACCTTTTAACTATTTTAGTTATACCTTTACGTATTGTATAAAAGAATGACTAATATTACTTAAAGATATGCGTAATATCACATAAAAGTGTATATGTACAACTTAAGATTATTTGTGCTGAAATTATGATTTTTTGGTCGAAATTAAGCTTTTTTTTGTTGCCAAAATTAGGGTTTATTTTTTAAATTAAAGTATTACATAAATGTGTGCTTAACATAATATAAATGTATTACTAAAATAACATAAAAGTCGAGGCAAAAAAAAAAGAGAAAATGCACGGATTCGGGTATGATTCGGCCTGACCCGACCCACATAGTTGCACACAAGTGCAACACTTCTTATTTTATTCTATTTTTAAATATTTTTTTTTCTTACTCATCTCAATTTTTTTTATTCTATATCATTTTTTTTTATTTTATCTCATTTTTAAATAATTTTTTTCTTATTCTATATCATTTTCTCTTATTTTATCTCATTTTTAAATATTTTTTTCTTATTCATGTCTATCCATTTCTTATTTTATATCATTTTTCTTATTTTATCCCATTTTTAAATAATATTTTTTTTCATATCAATTTCTTTCTTATTCTATATCCCCACACGATTTTTTTTTCAAACTCATCTCATTCTAAATCCATTTTTCAATAAATTATCAATTTCTTTAAATTATCAATTTTTTTCTTCTGTATTTCCATTTTTCAGTAAATTGTCAATTTCTTTTTTTCTCTCTTAGTTTCCATTAATATAAATAGTACTTTGAAAAATATTTTTCAAACTCATCTCATTCTATCTCCATTAAATTGTCAATTTCTTATATTCTATATCTTCATTTTTCATTAAATGATCAATATCTTTCTTCTCTCTTAGTTGCCATTAATATCACTAGTACTTTTTTTTTTAGTAAATTGTCAATTTTTTTATCTTCTCTCCTTTTCAATAAATTATCAATATCTTTTCTTGTTGTAGATAAATTTTTAATATTTTTTAATGGACGGTTGAGATTATTTCATAAAAATATACAAGTATATAAAATTGAAAATATTAGATAATTTCTAAACTTATGTATAATTAAAGAAAAATATGTCTTAACAAATATTTTTGGAGATCTATTGATATTAATGGCAATAAGAGAGAAGAAAAAAATTTGATAATTTACAAGGGGAAATTTTTTGATAATTTACTGAGAAGGAGAGATAGGGAAGATAAGAAATTGATATTTCACTAAAAAAAAAAAGGAGATGGAAAAAATTTGATAATTTACTGAAAAGGAGAGATAGGGAAGATAAGAAATTGATAATTCACTAAAAAAAGGAGATAAAATGAGATGAGTTTGAAAATTATTTTTTCCAAAGTATTAGTGACATTAATGACAACCGAGAGAGAAGAAAATAAATTTACTACTTAATGAAAAATGGAGATATAGAAGATAAGAAATTGACAATCAAATGGAGATGAAATGAGATGAGTTTGAAAAATATTTTTCCAAATACTATGATAATAATGGCTACTAAGAGAGAAAAAAAGAAATTGACAATTTAGTGAAAATGGGAAATAAAGAAGAATTTTTTTGGACAATTTAAAGAAGTTGACAATTTATTGAATAATGGATTTAGAATGAGATAGAGTTTAGAAAATAACGTGTGGGAATATAGAATAAAAAAATTGATATGAATAAGAAAAAATATTATTTAAAAATGGGATAAAATAAGAAAGAATGATATCGAATAAGAAATGAATTGATATGAATAAGAAAAAAAATAAAAGTGAGATAAAATAAGAAAGAATGATATAGAATAAGAAAAATAATTATTTAAAAATGATATAGAATAAGAAAGAAATTGAGATGAGTAAGAATTTTTTATATTTGAAAATGGAATAAAATAAGAAAGCATGTTTGGCCGTAAATTAAATCACTGTAAGAAAAGAAAAAAAAAGAAATTACATAGTAGGAAGAGAATATCGCGACACGTAAAAAAAAAAGAAACAAACTTAATATACAAGTGTATTACCACATCAACCAAATTGGCTCATAAAGAACCCAACGATGTATTTCTTATAATTACTCTATACATATAAATAATACATGTATAAAAGAATATCAATGTCAAATACTGAAATATATGTATCCAAATAACAAAACTAATACATATATAATAATAAAAGATTTAGACATTCATAGAAAAGTAATAAACAAAGACAAATTTCAATTATATTATTAGAATGACCTATTAACTTAAATAGTAGACCAATTATAATTATATATGATATTATTTTATCAATTTATATTAATTATAATTAATATCTATAAAGTGGATTAATTTGAATGAATTAAATCAAAATAGTTTGCAGATATTTTTACATTATATCTAATATAATATAAACGAATTCATTTATAAAGTAATAAAAGTTTAATGAAGAATTATGCTTAAAACCCTTAAAACAATTTGTGTTACTGCATGCACGGAAAACAATTCAAGAAAAATGGTTTGATTTGAATTCTCATTTTATTTTTGTTTGATTGAACTTTGAACGAATGAGAACCGAAACATTGACCTGAGAGTTTGATTCGACTTAAGGAGAGCTTTATACATTGTTCTTGATGTGCTTTTTGTCATATATTTTATCTTTTTCTTCTGGAAACAAAATGAGAAATAATACCAGAATGAATTCGACTAAAAATATTGAGATTGAAACAAAAATTGAAGTTTTGGGAGGCTCTTGACAACGATGAAGTGGCAGGTTAACGTAGTTGGAGGTGAGAAATGAAAAATAAATAAATAAATTAATTAAAAAATCAAAATACCCTTAAAATAACTATTTGTGGAGAATAGTTATCCATTGAAATTATATAACATTTAAGAGCCTACTAATTCTACTCACAAATCACAATCGTCACTACAACTCAATGTTGATGCTATTCATTAATTTAACAACAACTCAAAGTTTAATTATTTTAATGCAAAAATATTTATAATTGGAGTGGAAAACTATCAACCTTAATAATAGTAAACCTTGTTTGAAAATCATAGAAAAAATTTGAAGAAGAAAACATTTGGAAAGGGGCATGAAATGATGGCGGTATGCTGTCCTGTAAGTTGTATGTCATGACTCACTGTAAATACAAATTTTAAATTAAACAATGAATATTTATTACTGAAATAAAAGTCGTCACCTCCCCTTCCACACTCCGCCGGCGTTTCCACTTCTCTCTCTAGATCGCGTGGTCCCGTTTCTCTCTCTACTTCCACACTCTCATCTTCATACAGAAAAATTTCTGAGCTGCGAGCATCATCATATTTCGGATTCTCAAATTGCTCAGAGATCTGTGAACTTCGTTGCCGTTGGATCTGGTCGGTTACCGGATCTGAGGGCGTTGGACGATGGCGCTCTCGGGGATGAGAGGATTGTCTGTGTTCATAAGTGACGTTCGGAATTGCCAAAACAAAGAGCTGGAGCGCCTTCGTGTTGATAAAGAGCTCGGCAACATTCGTACTCGCTTCAAAACTGAAAAGGCAAGTTTAAACACGGTCTGCCTATGTATTACGCCCTTTAGGCTTGATTTGAAGTGTTGGGTTTACTATTTTTAGTTTTGTTATTGTTTGCATTTGTGAATTTTGAGCTGGAACTGGATTGAATTGAAAGGAATGGGGGGCTTTCATTAATTACGCTGCAGAGTGCGAGAGTTTGTTGTTTCGAAGGTTTATGATGCCAATTTTGCTGTTAGGAAAGATTTGTGGTAGGTAATTGTGATATTTGTGCAATTGGTTGTTTGTGGTTTTAGAGGTTAAGGGTGCCAATTATGCTCTTAGGAAAGATTTATAGTAGGTTTGTGCAATTGGTTTATGGGTGAATGAGCTCGATATGTTGAATTTGTTGATTAGATAATATTTGGTCACTGGATACTATATATTAACAGTGAATACAAATATACATTTTCAAATAGACACATGCACTATGCTTTTGAGCACTAGATTGACCTAGTTATACTTCTCTCCCAAGGTATGGACGTATGGTAACTGAGATAGAATGTTGACATGCATGATTGTATCTGGAAAGGTATAGATCATAAAAGGAATCCGATCATCTTGCTGTTGGAAATTGTATGCTAAGAAATATAAACAGGGGGCTGGTTAGGTAAAAAATTGGTCCTACTCTTTTAGCCCTTGTAGGAAATGGTTATTGTGTTTCTTGCTGGAATTTATTATTGGCGTAAAACAATCAAAGTTATTATGGTCTACGATTAAACAGAACGAATGCTGGTATCTACTTTAATTCCTTTGAGATATCAGTCCTGAGAGCTTCAGGATTGTTAATTCCTCCTGTATTCCACATTTTATAGCTGGCAAAGGTTTTCTCTGTTTCTCAGAGTGATGGATCTTGTTGTTCTTCACCTAATTCCAGTTGTATGCCTGTATCATTTTTTTGTACTCCATTAACCACCCATATTTGAACATGTATTTATTGTAGTTCATATCACATTCTAGTTTTCTTAGTGACATTTTCTGCTCATTCTTCTCTGGTTTTAGTTATTTAATAACTAACTTCTTCCTCTTTTCCCCTTTTTTTTACCAAAGCAGTATTAATGTTATGTGTTCAGTAAAATTGCGAAGAGTTCATTAGTAGGAAAAAAATTTAAGATAATTCTCTATTCTATTAGAATAGTCACCTTGACCTAAATTCCACTACCTTCTTTTAATTTTTCTTTTCATTTAGAAAATACCAGATTTGCAATTATTTCTCTATTCTGATGATGCTAATTATTGTGGGAGATCGATGATCTCCTTATTTAAAAAAAAAAAAAAAACCTATCTTGAGATTAAGCTCATACCTGATTGGAGCAGCACTTTTTTCACTTTGACTTTATTCTCACAAATCTCTATTCATTCAAGTTGCACTGCTGCAAAGGTGATACTATTTCTTGAATTCATGATTATTGATTATTGATCATTGATCATTGTCTTTAAGTTCATGCTTATAACTTGACAGGGTCTATCACCTTACGAGAAGAAGAAATATGTATGGAAAATGCTTTACATTTATATGCTTGGTTATGACGTTGATTTTGGTCACATGGAAGCTGTTTCACTAATATCTGCTCCGAAATATCCTGAAAAACAGGTACAAGTTCCCTCCAATTTTGCATCTTCTTTTCTTATTAATATTGTTGTATCACGTGATGGTGTTTTCTATGAGATATTGCATTTTTTCTTTGTATTAACCAGTACAGCTTATTAAGTTAATGTGGATTGACTTATAGCTGTCATGCAGTTTTGGCCTTTAGGTTCCGTGCCAATGATTATTTAGTCATTGTAGTTTGTAATTTATTCTCTCTAGAAGAATGTGAATTACTGAAACACTTTCCTTTGCTTAAAAGAGGAAGTTATTAAGGATGTTTGACTGGTATGGGTACCCAAACTTCAGATTCAGATAGTTTGGGTTTCCAAACGGGGGATTATGATTGGCTTTTGCTTTTGTTATTGTCTTTTCTCATTTCCTGTTTTGGCCTTATGTTTATGGCCCTAATATAGTTTGTTTGGATTTGTATACTCTCATTCTTTTTTATATACAGGCTGGGGATGGTGCCTTAATCCCCCACCCTTGATGGGTGTTTTAAAAAAAAAAAAAAAAAATCTACGTAAATGGTGACTTCTGCGAGGTGAAAATCTCTTAAAACTTCTAAGTTCTACTGTTTTCTTCTATTCTCTAGAATGTTAATGGTGGAAAATCCTTAGATGTTGGACTCCAGCAGAGTTTCTTTGCTTTGATAGTTTATTAATTTCAGTACCACTCTTACAATATTTCAGTTTAACTGCTTGATGAATTTATAATTACTCTAGACAATATTCCTAGTTCTGTTTATATTACATTCTCAGCAGTTTTATGTTATTTAAAAAGCATCATAGAGATTCATGTATATGTACTCTGTAGAGTAGTCAAGAGGGAAAGAAATGCAGTTTCTTGTCCAGAAATGAAGTACTTTGAGGGCACACATTTGGTTGGGGTTACTAAGCATGTACTAACGTCTGGCCCTGTACACACCCCAACCCATGGGGGGTTGTGATCCACTATCACACCCTTTTGTCAAACTTTTAGTATTTTGTTTAAAGACGTTCTAGTACCTTAGATATAAATACATAGAATTAGGTGAAACATGATGCAGGTTCATCTTTCTCCATTTCTTTGATTTCAAGTGGGGTCTTTTCTGATTTAGATTTCCATCAAGGTTTTTGAGAGTTTGAAGAGTATAGCTATAGCAAAATTTACCACTTGATAAGTAGAGGAAGGTGAATTTTCAATTTGGATGCGTTGAAAACATCGGATTCCAACTAAACATCGATCACCTGCAACTTGAAATTGCTCTTGTTGGATGTCCATAGTTTTGTGAAAATACGTGAGTTGTACTTTGTGAGATATTTGTTAAATAAATTTTAAAATAAAAGGGTTTCTTTTATAATCATTTGTAGATTTACTTTTATTTCCTAATCAATCCTGCTACTCATTTTATTTTTCTATCTACATAAACAAAAAGCTCTCAAATATCTCAAAACCTAATTTTGTGGTTTTCTTTTTCATTTTAATTACAAATTAACTTTTATTTGATCCATTCATATCATGATATATGAGTGAAAATGAAAAAAATAATATTGAATGAGGATGTTATTTTCTTAATTCAATTTTGACGCTAATAATCGTTTTTAAATCCCTAATTTGAGGCCACAATACAGATCCTCTTTCTTTGGCATTTGAAGGGGTAAGGAGTGTAAATGAAAAGGTATAATGAGGTTAGAAATGTAAATTTCAGTAGTTGCCATGGAGGAAAACTGACAACTAAACATGATAATTTGTTAAAGGGTAGACACCTCACCATTATATTACACCAACCAAACATATTTATTTAATTAATTTATTTATTTTAGAAAGAAACAGGAATTTTATTAATAAAAGAAAAAAAAGAGGGATGAGAAATTCCTTAAAGGGAATACCAGAGCCAGCAAAATCAGCAAAAAACCACAAAACCCACACTGACCACAACGGAACCGAAACTAAACCAAAACCAAATCCTTCACAAGACTATACCCCGATCCCTCATAAGATTTGAGAGCAGAAAACCTCTAAGATAACTATGACTTGATGCCCCTGAGAACATAAACCTCTAAGAGAACTATTACTTCTCACCCATAGACTGCCGTAAACTTCACTCTATCCCACATATACTCTAGGAACTCATATATCCTCAAAAATCCTGTTATTCCTCTCTAACCATATAGACCAACAAACATGCTCAATAACTCTCCAGAGCATTTTCCCCTTTTACTTATGAGCCCCCAAGTTAGCTTGAAATAAATCCAACATTGATTGAGATAGGACCCACAAGCAACCCAATGGATGAATAAATGATCAGACTCCTCAGAATGACATCTGCTCAAGATACACCAATTAGAGAAAATAGAGCTATTCGGAAACTGTTTTTGTATCACCTCATAGGTAAGCAACTTTCCCATCCCTATTAGCCACATAAGCACTTTCTTTGGAACTAGACTCTTCCAAACACAAAGGGCATCAACAAAAAGTAAAAAAAGTCAAATTGGAGAAAGAAGAAGCAATAAAAAGATTCACACTTGAAGACCCAGACGAATTGGCACACCAAATCCTACGATCCTTCTCAACCTCACTAAACCGGGCACCTTCTAGATGAGAAATGAGCTGTTCTAGCTCCCCAATTTCCCTTTATTAGAGGAATCTGTGAAAATGAAATTCCAAGAAGGGAAAGGAGAGTTGGGAACATCAGGAGATGAAAGACACATTAGGCTCATTGTGAAGAACCGACAACCTGTAAAGAGAATGAAAACAGAGAGCGAAAGAAGACTCACCCACCCAGACGTCCTCCCAAAATCTAAGCCTATTCCCTCTATGAACTTGAACCTTGGTAGAGTGCATGAAATCTAGGTAGACACGGGAAATGAACTTCCAAAGGCTACGAAAGGTACTTCACACAACCAAATCAACATCCCATCTGTTCTCTTGCCTACCATACTTGCTTTTAATCACTTAATGTCACAAATCATTCTTGTCTTCATGAAAACGCCACCACCACTTCCCTAAAAGAGCCTTATTCCGCAGAAGGATGTTTCCAATACCTAGACCCCCAAAGACTTTGAACGAGCCACCATCTTCTATGATATAAGATGCAAATGAGAATCACCCTCAACCCTATCCCACAAAAAATTCCTCATCTTCCTCTCCACTAAGCTTGCAACCCCACTTGGAATTCAGAAAAGAGAGAGAAAGTAGGTAGGGAGCGCATCCATACTTGTTAGAGGCGCACCTGAGGCACGAGAGGCACAAGGCGATGGGGTTTGTGTCTCTGCACGGGTGAGGAGGGCCTTGTTAAGGAGGCGTGTGCCTTTTGCGCCTTTTGGTGCCTCTACCTAAGCTCCTCTAGCGTCTCTGTGCCTCTCATTCAATCTTTTTAGTATTTTTTACCGAAACAAACCCATTTTTTCTTTTCAGCCCTCTTTCAAGTTCCAACGGTAATATTTAACCCATATATATCAGTCAAACATATTTAGACCACTAGATCTTTGAGAAGTTAAAGTATCAAAGAAAAAAAGATGGAAACAAAACACAAAACACAAAACATACCCTCTTCAAGTAGTTAGATGATGATGAACTTAGTCTGTTGAAGTTTGAACTTTAAGTTTGTTGTTATAACTTTAAATTAGTAATTGTGATGTTTTCTACATGATTGTGTTTTTTAATTATTTCTGTTTTTTGCACCCTTGGCGCCAGGGCACTCCTTGTGCTTCTGTGCGCCCCTCGCCTCTAAAAATTATGAGCGAATCAAGGGCCGATTTAATTAAAGTGACTCTCCCACCCCTAGAGAGAAAAGCCTTTTTGCCACCCTGTAAAATTTTAGCCAATAATGGATTAGTTGTCTATGACTATGCAATATAAGTGTATCAGTAGGTGATAATTCCTTCCTAATCTCAGAGTCAAACCAAGCGGGTCTGAAATGAAACTAAATTAAGTATGCATTTACTGTCAGTAATGGCACATCTTTGTCACAAGTATATCATGTGAATTAATCTTGGTATTATCTAATGCATTCATGTAACAACAGGTTTCTTAAAAAAAAAGTATTGTAATTAAGAATCTCCATGGAACTTCCCCTGTATGTTTTTATAGGTTTCTAGGGTGATAAGTTGCCTCAGCTTTTTCTTTGTTCAATATGAAAAGTTGTTATACAAATGGGAACATTATTGGGGAATACTTTTGAAGATGTTTATAATGAGTGGGATTTTTTAGGGAGGACAGATGAACTTTGAAGGATTGTTTAGTTTAACTTTACTGTGCCTCTTTCTGTTGGAAATTTCACAGTTGTTATTTTTTTATAATCATCTACCTTATGAACCTAGTAATGTTGAAATCCTCTTTGACCGTTTATATTATTCAGTTGTGCAATATTTGATGTTAGTGATAAATGGTATTGCCTATTTATACTCCTATAATTTCATCTTCTCATGTGTTCTAGATATAAGGTTATGGTTTATCACATTTTCATTGGCTTCTATTGTGCTTTGAGTTGTCTCAGGTTGGCTATATAGTCACGTCATGTTTGCTCAATGAGAATCATGATTTTTTGAGATTAGCAATTAACACTGTGCGAAATGACATCATTGGGCGCAATGAGACTTTTCAATGTCTGGCATTGACACTGGTATGACTTTGGACTCTTATAAAGAACTTATTTATTATGAATAGTTTTGTAAAGATGTTGATAAACATAATAAAAGGATATTTTGCCTCTAGCTTGATTTTCTATGCATATTCACAAAGATGAAGTTTCATTGTTACCTTCCCTACATTCCATTTTATTGTTGTATCTGTTTAGGTTGGAAATATTGGTGGAAGAGAATTTTCTGAATCACTGGCACCTGATGTTCAAAAGTTACTTGTAAGTAAATAACAATTTAAAGATAATGTTGAAAGACAGCTAATAGATGATGCTGAAGTGATTATTGTTGCAGATTTCCAGTAGTTGCAGACCACTTGTGAGAAAGAAGGCTGCATTATGTCTTCTGCGCCTATATAGAAAAAATCCTGATGTGGTGAACGTAGATGGCTGGTAAATTTTCGGCATGCGTTCTGTGTTTGCTTTGTTGAATATCAATCATAAGTCCTGTTCATCCTTTTTGTTGTAGGTCTGATAGGATGGCTCAGCTATTAGATGAGCGTGATTTCGGTGTCTTGACTGCTTCTATGAGCCTTCTAGTTGCTTTAGTGTCTAATAACCACGAGGGCTATTGGAGTTGTCTTCCAAAATGTGTTAAGATATTGGAAAGGCTTGCCAGAAACCAAGATGTCCCGCAAGAATACACCTATTATGGCATTCCATCTCCCTGGCTTCAGGTTTGTAGTTGATCTTACCTTCCTATCCGTTATGGCTCGCACTGGTCTATACTTTACATACTGTCCATTTTCAAGCAGCTAGTCAAATGAAATGCAACCTCTGTGATTCCCATTGGCTATTCATATTCTATAGTTGCCTATAAGAACTAAAAAAAAAAGAAAGAGAAGAATTGTTCCGTCGCACATGAGTGTCATATTCTTATTACTGTGACATGTATTCTCTTCAATTTTTTCATTCCTTTAGTTGCTGGAGCCTTAAAAGAACTGAGGAGGACATAAGTTTTAGATTTAAGTTCGTAGATTTAAGTTCATGATACCAAACAAACCAAGAGATTGACATCAAATGCATCTTCTTTGACTCTGTTATGCTTCAAATAACTAAGCTTCAGAATTCACACAGAAAGGATATGACTAATCAGAAAGAGTGGAGAATCTCTTAAAAGGCATCCAAAGCAAAAGAAGTCAGTGCAAGACAATAACTTTCGCCTTAGATTTGGACTAAACTGTCTTGACAAATGGATCATTGGACTGAGATCATTTTACCTTTGCAGAGGGAGGTTTTGAGCATTAACCTCATCATTTTAGGGTGTCAGTATATAGATGCACAGTGATGAGGCTCAATTTCCTTATTCCCTATATATTTGCTTGTATTGTGAAAACTTCTGGGGATAATATTTGTTTCAATTAATTATTTTCAAGAACCACTGATTCTTTTCACATTCAACTAAGCCTAAAGTTCATCTAGTTGTGGGGGGCAAGTGTGATGCCTGCATTACTGCTTCATAGTGATCTCAATACAGCCATGAATATATGGACTCATATTCATACTTTAGACGGTGATTGTAAGGAATGGATGGCAGGTGTTAGCGTGGTACAGTTGATATTTGTAGAATTTTGCTGCTGTTGTTGTCAAAATGCATCTAGCAGTAAAGGATTACGGATTGATGAGAATGTAGATAGACCTATCATAGTGCTACAAAACTCTGAGCTTGACACTTGGGTCAATATGTTGTTGATAAACTAAGAACTAGGAAATTTTGATTGTCAATATTATAGTAATATCTAATCAATAAACATGAAATTTTGATTGTCAATAGATAAGAACTAGGAATTTTTCACATCTTAGTTCATACATTTAAAAAGCTTAATGAATTTTAATTAATAATATTTTCTAATTCCTAGAGAAGAAGGAAAAAATGATCAACTTGAAATTGAATAGCAAACAACCAAAAGGGGGAGGAAGAAGAAGAAGAAGAAAATACTTTTTTTTGTCAAAGCTTAGATTCAATTTATAACTTGGAAGTTGGAGGCTAATTGTAATCTTTGGCTGAAGCCACTCTTTGCATTTACATTTTGCACAAAAATCTGAAATTGTATATGAAATAGTAAATGGGTTTTTCTAAGTTAATACTCATATTATGTTTTAGGCGTTTAAGACATTATAATATTATATCCAGGCTTTTTAATTTTTGGGTTGGGCTTTTGAAATCAATTATATAAATGTGTCAACTCGTTTGGTAGGGAAAAATTTGTAAACCATACAAGTTTGCTTGTGATTTTATTAACATTGCATTTTGCAAGCCTACATTTACTGTTTTAGTATATATCTCTGGCCTTGGTTTGATAAAAAAAAATTGAGCCCTTCCGAAGATTGACTTTTGGCCTGAGGTCAGCTTGAAAAGGTTAAACAGATTGCTCATCTTTTTTTGATTTCCCATAGTTTTCTTTTAGCAGCTTTTCTTGCTATTTCCCTTCAGTTGCCAACATAAAGTTCTAACTTTCTGAATCCTCACCCTGAAGCAGCGGAATATGAGAGAATTCTTCTATAGGTGATCTATTGTTACCTAACATTATTTGATGTTTTATAATAACTCTTTGCCTCAGGTTAAGCTAATGAGGGCTCTTCAGTATTTTCCGACAGTTGAAGATCCTAACACTCGAAGATCATTGTTTGAGGTCTGAAGTTTTTCTTTCTTGGTTGGAAGGTCATGATCTTTTAAGTATATGGCTTGCATAAATGTCTATGCCTGCATGTTTGTATAGTTTGCATGAGTGAATGTATGTGTTTTTTCTACTTGGTATATATTTGACTATTCTATTTTTGTCCTAATCAGGTTTTACAAAGAATACTAATGGGAACTGATGTGGTGAAAAATGTGAACAAGAATAATGCATCACATGCTGTTCTTTTCGAAGCTCTTGCTCTTGTAAGTTTTATTTCTATCAAATCAGAAGCATTCTAATTTATAGTTCAAAGTATTGCAGATATGCTTTTTGCATGCACTTCAGAATTATGTCTGAATAGATTATTTCTTATTTGGCTTTTAGAAATTGTCAACACTTACACTTATGAGCTTATTTATGTGATAAACGCCTGCATTGCATGTAATTATATTGATTATGAGGTTGCTATCATACAAAAGCCAACAAGGTATAACCAGAGGAGTGAAAAGTCTTGAAAATGTTGGCAGAAGGATGAACTGAATATCCTTTTACTTAGTCGATCTGGATTTTTGGTATCTTTTAATCATATCTAAATATCTGAGAGTAGTATAATGCCATTTCAGCACTCATCAAACAAAGCTTCTAGTATAAATGGACTTAAATGTTATATTTTAACTGATTATTGTCAGTAAATAAACATAATTCCCCAAAAGAACTTCTCTGTATCAAGGTTGTATAAGAAACCCCCCCCCCCCCCAAAAAAAAGTTATAGAACAAATGCTTTAACAATTGCAGAAGTTGATATTAAGTCTGTGCTTCAAGCAGAAGAGAAATCATTTCATGATGCGTGAGACGTGAAAATTAAATGGCTACAGAACAAAATCTGTTGGAAAGTCCTAATGCCACAAGGATTTTTTTCAAAAACTTTTCCATTTTCTTTTAGTTGTTGATTTTACACTTTGTGAACTGCAGGTTATGCATCTTGATGCTGAAAAAGAAATGATGTCTCAGTGTGTTGCGTTGCTTGGTAAATTTATCGCCGTTCGCGAACCTAATATTAGATATCTTGGTTTGGTAAGAAATTTTCTTAAACCTGTTTCTTTTGTTATCTTCACATACTTGTTCTCTTGCATATATATGGCCTTACAACGTTCTTCAAATTGTACCTGTTTCCCAATTTCTTATTTGCCTTTTTAAAAGTCCCAAGTAATTTGATTCTCAAGGCTTTATGTGATTTCCATGACCTGATTGCATAGACCTGTCTACTCTGGTGCAGGAGAATATGACTCGGATGTTGATGGTGACCGATGTGCAGGATATTATCAAAAGACATCAACCTCAAATCATTACTTCCCTGAAGGATCCTGATATTAGGTTGACTATAATTGTTCTATGATCTCCTAGACTTCAACTGCTAGGCATTACGATTATCACTTATTAGGTATAAACAGCTCAAGTTGTCTCAACCCCTTTTAGTGCAGTGTGTCATCAACATGTGGAATGATCCCTTTATTTTATGGCATTTGGAACTTCCTGTAGATTTAAGAAGTAATGTGATCAGGAAACTAATTGTCTTTGAATTGTATATCTGATGTTAAAGGTTTTTGTTTCACATTGTTGCTGCAGTTTTTTTGTTATTTTTTTGCTGGTCTTATCTCTTGGTTTCAATCATGTGGTGCAGGCAGTGGGAAGAACACTTTTCTTTTTTCAATTTAATAGTTAGACACAGTTTTCTAATGACTACTTATTTCTCCAGTATAAGGCGACGTGCCCTTGATTTGCTATATGGTATGTGTGATGTTTCAAATACTAAGGACATAGTTGAAGAATTATTACAGGTAGCTTATCAGCTGCTCTACTGTTCAGTTTAACAATTCTCTGTTGGTACTTGTAAACTAAGAAGGAAAGTATATGCTAACTTTAATCTTGTCTCAGTATCTTAGCACAGCAGACTTTGCAATGCGTGAAGAATTATCGCTTAAAGCTGCTATTCTTGCAGAGAAGTTTGCCCCAGACTTGTCATGGTATGATATTGCAATGTTGAAAATATACTTCTGCCTACTGATTTGGCAATCAAGTTACACTAGAAGTGCGGCTAGCAGGGTTTGTGGTGATTAAACAAAATAATGCTTGACTTTCTGAGAAAAATGTGCACCAATGTGAACATAAAAGATGTTAACATTCTTTTGGCCTAAAATTGATCATCATTTAAGCATTTTCAAGTTGGTTTTTAGATGTTTCCCTTCTGCTTTTTAATCAATAAAATCATTCTTAAATCCAGGGAAATTGGTAAGTGTTCTATCATCTATGTAAATATAGTGGATGTTTCTGTATTGTTTGGTTATTGAGAGCATCTATATATGTAACCGTCCTCAGAGATATTGCATTGCATAAAAAATGTGAGAGCTTGTAGGACATTGGTTACAAATTCTTAATGGGAACATAATTCTGATAGTCAGGCATCACTTGATAGGTCATAGAATACTTCAAACAAGATGAAATACAAATGCTTTTTTTTTTGTCCTCATTTATTGCAGGTATATAGATGTGATTCTTCAGTTGATTGACAAGGCAGGAGATTTTGTCAGTGATGACATTTGGTTTCGTGTGGTGCAGTTTGTTACAAATAACGAGGATCTACAAGTAATGTGAATTGTCTTTCATGCTACTTATATTCAGGATGGCTTCCTTGAGACTGTTAAAGAATTCTCAACAAACTTATCTGTGTTTGTCTATATTTTCCAGCCTTATGCAGCACTGAAAGCTAGAGAGTATCTTGATAAGCCTGCAATTCATGAGACCATGGTGAAGGTGTGTTACATGACACGTGATTTATTTTATATGATTTTGAACTGGGATAAACTATAGCTGAGTTGATTGGTGTTCTTGCAAGTAATAGTGAAATTCGTAAAGAGATGCAACACTCCTCATCCAGTAAGACTGCTGGATGAAGAATGGATGGGTGGTAAAAAGCCACCCATCCCCATAGTACATGGGCAGATAGTTTGACTCCTGGACTGTCATGAAATAGTCCACCAAGCCCATGTTGCTACTTGCTAGGTTTTCAACTTCCAAAGATATTTGCAGGCTGAGTCGTTTGAGAACCTAATAATCAATGCAGGTTCTGAATGGATGGTATCCTAGATAGCATGCCCTTGATTTCCAATTGTCCTCAGTTTTCTAGTTTCTTAGAAACATTGTCATTAGCATAAATCTAATTAGGTGCTGGTTTGGCTGATGAAAGTTAATTGAAAGAGAAGTTGTGCAACTGGTGCAATCAAACATGTTATTGAATTGTTTCTAGTTTAATTGATCTGTAGACCAGGTTTTCTTTATGTTACGAGCTAATAGCTTATATATTTGTACTTTTCAGCAAATTTTGTGAAAATAATTTCAATTGAGACAGTTTATTGCACACTGAATGAAATGTTCTGTAATGATACAGGTGAGTGCATATATCCTTGGAGAATACGGCCATCTTCTAGTCAGAAGGCCAGGGTGTAGTCCTAGGGAAATTTTCAGCATCATACATGAGAAGCTTCCCACTGTTTCGTAAGGGCAATATTTGTTTTCTCTTCCACGGTTAAACATTGATTTCTATGTCATTGTATCCAACTGAATCATTTTTGACCAGGACTTCAACTATCCCCCTCCTCCTTTCCACATATGCAAAGATTTTGATGCACACTCAGCCACCAGACAAGGAACTACAGAGTCAAATCTGGGCCATATTCAGCAAGTAATTTATTAGCAATGTTCGTTTCATTGTTTCTTTGCATCAGAAACTATGTCCTGGCACTAATTGAATTTATGTGCTAAAGGTATGAAAGTTGCATTGATGCTGAAATACAGCAGCGTGCTGTTGAATACCATGCTTTGAGTAGGAAAGGTGCAACTCTTGTAGATATACTTGCTGAAATGCCAAAGTTCCCAGAGCGGCAGGTGGAATATGAGTTACTTAGAATAAGTTATTTTTTAACTCTTGTAGTAATGAACTTTCGTAGCAGCTTTTAACTGCAGATTAGCTTAAGGTTAGTGTGACCATCAATGGTGATAAGTGAAATTTTGGTTGCAGTCTTCCTTGATCAGAAAGGCCGAAGATTCTGAGGCAGATATTGCCGATCAAAGCGCAATTAAGTTGCGGGCACAGCAGCAGACTTCTAATGCTTTGGTGGTGACTGATCGCCCTTCAAATGGCACTTCACCTGTGAACCAGCTTGGTCTTGTAAAGGTGCCTAGCATGAGTAATGTGGTAAGTATCCTTCCATACCTTATGATAAACAATACCACTGATTTTATCCAATCTTTCAATCATTCACAAGTATTAATCAACATTGTGCATGAGAAAAGGATCAGGGCACTGCTGAACAAGGGGTAACACATGTAAATGGTGCTCTGACTCTAGTGGATCCTCAACCTCCTAGCACACCTTCTCCTGATCTCGTTGGAGATCTTTTAGGCTCACTGGCTATTGAAGGCCCTTCTGGTAATGGTCCCCAATCTGAGCCTAGTATAGCTTCTGCTCCAGGAGGTGGTGAGAGTGCAGATGCATTAGCCATTGCACCTGTTGAAGAACATACTGGCATTGTCCAGGTATATTTTTCTTCTCCTTATATGGATGAATCCAAGTTACTCTAGTCAATGTTTATGTTACTATGCATCTGGTCTTGAGAATTCGATTATCTTGTTAGTTGGATGTACATTCATGTGACAGTTTTTTATGTTACCGTTCTAAATTCTGGCTTAGGCTACAGTAATGGGATCAATACAAATAACTTGATGTATTGAATCTTGAATTATATTCAATTAAATTCATTGACAAAAAATCTGATCTCTTGCGAAGTTTTGATTTCTTGCGGAAAGGCAATAACCATTTGGGTACATACTAGCTCTATATCTGTTTTCCTTGTTCAAAGCAATCTTCATTCTCAGGTACAAGGTTTATTTCCCATTGCCTATCCGATGTGCTTATTAGGTGACCTGCACATACATACTTCATTTGCCTTAACAAATGCTTCTCTTGGTGAAGCCATTGTGCATCTAAAATTTATTTACTCGTTATCTTTCTCTTCCTTGTTAAGATCAGTTAATTAGGATATGATCCATATAGCTGGCTCCACTTAGTGGGATTAAGGCTTAGTTGTTTTATAGCTTAGGATGGTTCTATAAATTCAGTTACCAAAACAAGAAACTATTCTTGATGGGCTTCTGATTGTATTTCTTTGTGCAGCCAATTGGTAGTATTGCAGAGAGGTTTCATACTTTGTGCCTGAAGGATAGTGGCGTGTTATATGAGGATCCTTACATTCAGGTATTATGTCTTTTCATTTCAATACTTTCGAGTGTCTTGCAATGTACCTTCTGCTCTACTAATTTCATAAGTTTGTTATACTGTGATTCCAGATTGGCATTAAAGCTGAGTGGCGAGCACATTATGGGCGACTTGTTCTCTTTTGGGGAAACAAAAATATTACTCCACTCAGTTCAGTTCAAGCTTTGCTGTTACCTCCATCACATTTAAACATGGAACTCTCTTTAGTACCTGATACTATTCCTCCAAGGGCACAGGTTCGCCTACATACTGATTCCTTTCCCTTTTTAATCCTCTTTGTCACATGTCCTTGAACATCATTTTAAATTCCTATATTGAGGATTATAATTGAAACTAAATCCATTGGCTGCTTAGGTTCAATGTCCACTCGAAGTAGTTAATCTCCGTCCAAGCAGAGACTTGCCTGTGCTGGACTTCTCATACAATTTTGGACCTCATGTGGTAATTGAATTTAAAAATAAAATAAAAATGGGGGTGGGGGGAAGATTTTTATCTGTAAAGCTAAGATGCGGATATGTACTCAAAACAGGTCAATGTAAAGCTTCGCCTTCCTGCTGTCCTTAACAAGTTTCTTCAGCCAATCTCAGTCTCGGCTGAAGAGTTTTTCTCACAATGGAGATCACTCTCAGGTCCACCATTGAAGCTGCAAGAAGTGGTATGCAGAGATCACCAGACAATATGTCCCTTTCATGTACGTGAATAATGAAATTCTGAACTTATTTAACTAAACTTAACAGGTTAGGGGTGTGAGACCTATGCCACCTGTGGAAATGGCGAACTTATTTAACAGTTTGAAGTTCATGGTTTGCCCTGCGCTTGTAAGTGCTTAATACAATATTTCTGACTAACTCCAAATGTTTGGGATATTATTTTTACCTTATGTTTTCATTTCCTGTTCAGGATCCCAATCCAAATAATTTGATTGCATCTACCACTTTCTATTCAGAAAACACACGAGCTATGTTATGTTTGGTAAGCTTGTACTTAAGTTGTGTGTTAGTTGTGCCTATATTTTCTCTCTAAGTATCACTATCATTCCATGAACTAGATGATTACCATATTATTAACTTTGTTGGTCAAATTCAGATGAGAATAGAAACAGATCCGGCTGACAGAACACAGTTGCGGATGACAGTTGCATCGGGAGATCCTACTCTAACATATGAGTATGTCTTCTATTATTATAAGTTTTCTGAATTTGGTTATGCATTTGAGTTCAGTTACTGATTTTTGAGATTCCTCTGACCATTTACAGGTTGAAGGAGTACATTAAAGAACAGCTAGTCCACATTCCTGCTCCTCACCAGGCACCTGCACCTTTACCTCCCCAAGCTCAACCAACGAGTCCACCTAACCCGATATCAGATCCCGGAGCTCTCCTTGCTGGTTTGCTTTGAGTTGGTATTTCCAACTTATCATCATCACCTCACACAACTTTGTATCAATGTCTATATTAACGCTGCCCTGAAATCCTTGGTGGGGCAATGAACAATACGATATACGATGCGAGAGCTGGCGGGGGAGCAAACGGTGAAAATTGGTACGCAATCAGCATAGCAGTAGCATTGGAGTTGTTGAAGATTGTGAAGTTTTGATTCTTTTGCACAATTTTATTGTTGTGCCCTGGTGAGGCTTCCACTTTTTCAGGCGAGAGGTCTATTCTTTCCTTTTCCTTTTTTTTTTTTAAATTCCCCCGTTAGTTTTCGTGTCAGGATTTGCTCCATCCATGGTTTGTGTAATATCAACAGCATAAGAACAAATTATTTGTAAAAGCATTTGTTTGTCGATTTATATGTATTCAATTTATTGGCGATTTAACTTTGAATTGCAATGTGGGTAATGCAGCTGTTTAATTCTCTCTTGGGTTAATATTGGTAGCCTAACCCCCCAAGAACGTTTTCAAGTCTTAAATTTTCCAAATACTTTTACACAAAAACAAAACAAAAAAGTATTATTTATTTTAAATATTAAGATTTTAAAGTTTAGATCTTTTTTTTTTGGCAAAGGTATTTTAAGAAATTTCTAAAACTTGATGATAAGATAAACGCAACAATTTACATGGTGGATTGTGTAACAAAACAAATTTAAAAGAACAATAAAAAAGAAAAGTAGGTCAATAAAAACAGATGTCGCCATTTAGACGCTCGGAAAATGCATCATCAGCAGAAAGTAAATAGTTTGGTGATAAAAAAAATTGTAGTTATATTATAGAGCTTTGCTTTTCTTTTTAGAGGGAAAAAATATAAAAAACTGTAATTATATACAGTTATGAATGCAGAAGAAAACCAAAACTAGAAAGAGCAGAAATTGTTATCCAATCTGATTGAAAGCAGCTATCTCCATTCACGGCAATTGCCACATCTCCACACCTCATCCTCATATTCCAATGCTGACTCAGACCAAGGCGAACAACGTCGATGAATCCACATCCCACATATCTCGCAACAAAGATCTGCACCAACTTCACTTTTTAAACAAAACTTACATGGCACTATCTGGATAGCTGTTTCTGCAGATGTGATTGGTTTTTCTGGAATCAAAGATGAGCTTTTCTGATTTTCTGTTGCATTGTTCAGTGGTTCGTTGCCAGTCACATTGCCACCATCATCAGATTCAAGAAACTCGTTGAAAGAGAAAATGGTCTGAGGTTCGAATTCCATAGCATCAGAACCAAGAAAATCAGATATCGGTGTAGCACCATCATCAAACTTGTCTGAAGAAGCAATACGTTCAATGAAGCTAACAGCATTTGTTTCTGAAAGGTTGGATACTTGAGTCCTAAATGAGTTGGTTGCTGAGTAACAATCTAAGTTGCTCTCTCTACTTGTGCTTCTCCTGACGGGTATTTTTTGGTTAGAGTTGGAGAGATTTGCTTCAAAAGGAGCACATACTTCAGTCTGGAAAACATCCTTTACTTGATTGGCATATCTTCTAAGTGGCAACTTCCGGGGCTGAGGACTAGCCGTGCTTTTCCATCCATAATTCACTTCTGATTTGCCCTCAGAGCATTGCTTAACTTCAGAGAGAGCAGCAAGAAGAGGATTATTATCTTCCTTGTCCATCATGGAAATAACCGACTGTACAGCCTCTTGGTGATTGATTTTGTCCTCCAATATCTTCTTCTTCTCTGGATCTAAGTAAGGACATACAGGAGATTTGATCCTGCGGCACTTACAGCATTTGAATCCCACTAATGAGAAAATCTTTGACTCCTCCAGCTCTACAGAATCAGCATGGTACCAATCTGCAATGGGCACAAAGGCAAACACGTTAAACACTCCTGACAAGACCACTGGAAATTGATGATTTGAAATTAAGAATTTGCAAGAAAAACTTACATTTGCATGTTTCACAGTGAATGTACATTAGATCAGCATTGTATGGCTGAGTACAAAGCCGGCAAAGAGGTTTTATTGAGTGCATATCTGCATTACCCCTCAGAAGAATGTTCTTTAATCGGAAATCAATGCTGGTATCTTCACAATTCTTCTTCCTCCATATCAGACCCCAGTTTGATTTTTTATTCTTCTTCGTAACTGCAGAATGTTTGGTTGATTTCACTTCGAAAGAATGCATTGAAGGTCCAAGAGATGCTGGGGACCCTTTACTGCCTACTAAATTTCCATGTTTGGTTGTGGTAGCTGGATTTGGAAAGTCGTCTTGTCCTTGAAGGGGTAAAGAACTTGTGGGGGGTCCGTGGTTGCTTTCAACTTGAGAGGTATGCTGAGTCTCACAGCATTGTTTGCAGATGATTGAAAACTCAATTTCCTCACTGATATTAACTGTTGAACTGGCAGCACATTGCCTATGACAAAACCCTGGCAAATAGAAGAGCATATTTAAGTTTTTCACAAGAGAATACAATTATAAGACCTCAAAAACTTATGACATGGAAATAATGTCTCAGCTACCTACATGAATGAAGGCACATACACAAACTAACTGAAAATATTACACGCAAAGAGGTTCACTTTCCACCACCCCCATCAAACTGAAGCATAAAAAAAAAAAAAGTTTTGCAAAAGAGAGGATGAAGGAATACTATATCGACTAAATACCACTTTGTCCTATAGCTGCACAATTAGCTTCCATATAGGTGGAGGACAAGGAGCAGTTTTCCAAATCATAATACAAATAAGGTTATTTGATGACTTTGCTAAAAGAACTGCATTCCGCTGATTAATAGGAGAAGAGGGTTAACTTCACATACTGAAAAAGGATTTAACAAAGAATTGCAATGAGAAATGATTGGCCGTGGATCAAGATCCTTTTAAGATATAGGATAGAACGAGGTGTAATAGCTTAACTTCACAGAAACCATATTTATATTTTCAACCTCCAAACTGCACAAGGTCCCGTTTCATCTGGTACTGAGAGTTCTAAATATCATGGAAAATCTTAATTTTCATGTTTAAAACACAAAGTGTGTAGTCAACAGGAATCCACCATATTGACAAAGAACAGGGTTTATCATGGGAATACCTTGACATGCACTGCACTTGACAGCGTTCCTGAACACCAAAACATCCAAAATAGTTCCAGTTAACCAAGGAAAAAGGAATGAACAAAGAAAACTTAGAAAAACATTTGAAGCAAAATACCTATAAAAGAGAACTTGATGACATGAACAACAGCTGCTGGCTGTGTTTTCTTGCTTCCACAAGAGAAAAGAGAAAATATTTTCACGAGAAGGCTTCAACTGTTTTCTCTGCAGTTTGGATAAGGCATTCACAGGCTTGTTATTGTCCACTTTTCGCTCATATTCTTTAATTAGATGCAAGGGGATGTAGCTCTCAGAAAACCAATATCTTTCCTTCTCTTCATCTAGGATTTTCTCTATTTCTGTTATATTTTTCATAACACGGGAGGGAAGGTGCTTCTGAGTATCGAAAGCAACACAGTATCTAATTTCGTGCTCCACTATTTTCTTATCACAAATAAAAGCATGCCTAAAAGCCGAAGCTTCTGCCTCTGGGCCTTTTCCATCGCATGGCGTCTGCTCTGGATGAACTAGATCACCCCACCTCACATGAAAATCAAGGTATCTGACCTGATGCAAGTACAGTTATAAGGAGGGTAAACTCAAGTATCACAAAGCCTAGTAGCTGGCAAAAGTATTTTCCATAAAGAACCAATAATACAGGTTGATAGTTCAAAATATGGAATAAAATAATACCTGGAGTGCAAGTAGTGCCACATTCCTACTCGTTTCAACTAAGGAACGCCAGACAAGCTGCTTGCTACATTTGGGGATCTCATTTCCTTCAACATAATGTATACCTGATATCTTTTTTACACCACCTGATATGCTTATAACTTGTCAGTGAACTCTTTTGATTTTGGCAAAAATCATAAACACAAGAAAATGTTATGACTTTCTTCAGACAAAGAAGATAATAAGCATTGAGCTACTCCACAACCAAGAAATGGAGGGGTTATGTATGTTACCTTGACGGGCTGCTTTTTTTATGATTGAACATGGAAGAATCCCTCTTTGAAACATAAGAGTTGACAGTATACCTCCTCGCCACCAGGTGAAGTTAGTTAACATATCCCGGCGACCATCAACTATAATTTCCGCAATACTAGAGCGTTTTCTGCCAGGCCTGCCTGGTTTACATTTTTGGGTTGATCCATAAGCACTTGCTACAGATATGGAAGATTGAGTTGGAAAACATTCAACAATCTTCGTCCAATCTCCAGAAAGGGCAATGGAGCGTATATTCTCCTCGAGCTGTAAACACAAATATGATTATCCAACTAGAAACATTTCAGAACAAACACAATGAGCATGAGACATTGTAAATCAGCAACATCAAGTAATCTTCAAAACCCACAAAAGTTTCAAATAATATTTAAAGGTCCTCAATTCTAGTAAGTTGTAGCCTAGATGCAGCAACCACCAGCTAAATGCAAATCAAGGAAAAGTATGCATGCGTGATAGGACATCTAAATGAGGTGACCATGCATTTGAGAAAATGATGAAACATCAAAGTCATTAGAAAACAGATTTAGCATGTACTACCTGAAAACCTGACTATTGAGATAGATAAGTATTCAGGTCTTGGGAACAAATATGAACACAACCAAGGACACCAAGCTAAATACTTACTTCAAGCAAAAGAATCTTTAATGCCTTGCAAGTGGTGGCCTGTTGAACTTGTTTGTGCCATTGTTTCCTAAAAGAGTCATCAAGGAAGGGGCCAACAAGTAGGCCACTTAAGCTCTCCTCCATAAACAAAAGGTATGTTGCAATGCCAGAAAATCTCCCATCACCACCATTCTTCACAGGACGAACACCAGCAAGCACCTTCACAGCCCCTCTGATGGCATTTGACGCAGCTGCATTTAACAAGCACGCTCTCTTGCTAGTTACATGAGCCTTACAAGAAAAACACCAGCCACATCTTTCCCTGGGAACTTCAATAAGTTTCTTTTCTGTATTGGGCCAGAAAAATCGCACTGTGGCTGAAGAGAAAGCATTCACCTGAAGTGCAATGCTGCCAGACATAACTTTTCGGTGATTATCTGAAGAGCAAGACTCCGGAGCTTGATTCTCTTTGCATGACATAATAGCCAAATTAGCAGCTGCAGACGCAGCAAAATCTCCATGAGAATAATGATTTATATAACCAGTTGTTTTGAAGGAAGAGCCCATGTATAAGCACCAATCATAAGGACTTCCGCAAGTCCTTCTGTCAACACTGTTATTAAGTTCCTGGCTAAGAAGGGAAGCTTTGGCTTTTAGAGCAGTACCAATTAAAGGAACATTATCTCTAATATTGCTGTTTCTAGTGGAAACAGTCTCTCTCACATTTGAAGTGCTCTGTTGGCTTAATTCACAAGGACCACCTGGCTGGCCAATTAAACTGTTAAATGAAGCAGGTGCAGTTATTGTTTTCGTGATTTCATACTGTTGTTCCATTGAATCAATATGCTGATCAGATATGGTCGCTTCATCTGAAGAGTTCTTACTTAAAGCAGATTCCTGATCACAGTTTTCATCCATGTCAGCACAAATACCAGTGACACAACTTCCATGATTCTCAGCATCAATCACCTCTGGGACTTTGTCTAGCAAATTAACCAACTGGGTAATACATTGACCACTTCCCTCCTTGTTTGCTAACTGTAAACCAATTACAGACATCTTATCGTTAGGAATGAAGTCTGAGAATAATTCCCAATACTGCATTATCCCCCTGCATATTTCAGAGTACATATTAGCATGCTCTGCTCTCGAATATAGAGCATGGAGGACTCCAGGAATGTCACGTCTATTGAAATATCTGGCACAATTTTCAGAGTCAATCGACGCCTTCAATCTGCAAAATTATTTTCAGGAACAATCAGACTAATACTAATAAAGGTGGGAAGCATTAAATAACACAAAGGCATGGAGGAAATGCAGCTTATACTTTGAGCAGGGAAGGATGAATAGAACTCAGTCATGCACCTAATGCAAAGGGAAAAAGTGATGTTAAGAAAATGAAGGCAACAATGTTACTGTAAATTAGAAACATACACAAGTAAATGGTCACAAGAAGCAACAAACACTTGTTGATATGGATCGACACCTAAAATATCCCCTCCTCTTAAAGTTGTTCCTCGCAGAATCTTGGGTTCACTTGCATTGATTTTACACTCAGGACAGTACCACAAACCATCGGGCATAAACATCTTGTTCAGTCCTAAGCATCTTGAGTGGTAGGATGATGGGCACCCATCACAGCAAACCAGAAGTCCATCCATGCCACAAAGGCGGCATTCATCACCATTACCATCCTCATCAGTGGAATTCCCAACAGGTCTACCTACTTGAGACTTCACAGAATGATTACCAAGAGAATACTTAGTCTCACAATGCTCTGCAGCACTTTGTACTGCTTCAATGTCATTGCAGGTAGAAGTTTCAGAGAATCTAGGATGGACACTTCCAGATTCACATATTGTGCCCACCACTGAACTTGTATCCATGTCTACTCCAACTTCTAATTCCACACGCATATCCATTTCTGTTCTTAGCTCTTCAGTATCCAGAACTTCCTCACATAAAATCTGCAAAACTATTAACTTCTTACCCGTTGATAAAGTATAATAATCGTTCTCCAAGCAATGTGTATAGAACTCTTTCCAGTCATCTCCATTTTTACAACCCATCACCATTAGATAGTGGACTAAGTAAATTGGCCAAGTTACTGAGTCAAGCAAGCTCCAATTCAGGCACCTACATGCAGTAACAGCAAGAGAGTTTGATTTACTGCAATAAACTTTAATTTTGCAAGACTCAAGTAATGTTAAAATGTGTAGCACAATAAAAAGCAAACATGATCATATTTCAATGAGCCATCATCAATCGAAGCAATACAGCAGGAAAATCAATGTAAGTGCTACTATGACTGGTTCCAAATTCTAATTTGACAGAAAGTAAACTGCAGCCTTGTTGTGACTTGTAGATTTCAGTGTCTAATAGGATAAAATACCAAAGCCAGTCGAATGGCTAGAAATGATTACATAAAAAAAAAAAAACACAATTACTGAGCATGAACAAGAAAGTTTGCTTAATACATTACGAATGAGAGAAGAGCTAGAGATGTTTCCCGAATAAAGTATGACCAGAGAGTGTGTAAGCAAACTCAGAATAGTAAAAGTTAAATTAGAAAATGTTCATCATGACAGATATCACTTAAAATTTGAGAGAAATTCATACTAGAAAATAAGTTTAAGAAGTACCTTAGCAGTTTTGATGCAGGCTCAGAACCATCTGATGAGAGCCTATCAATTTGGCGCTTTAGGACACGCATTAAAGAAAAATGAACAGAGTCCAACAATGTGTTTGCAATAGAGCAATTGAGAGCCCCCACAAACTCATCTAAACCAAAAGGGTATAGGAACAGCCGTACACTAAAAGAACGCAAGAAACTATGGACAGAGAGAAGGTAAGAAACATACTCCTCAGGAATACCAATATGCCCAGAAGAAGGAGGCAACTCTGGTGGTGGAACAATCGGCACTTCTTTGTTCATATTAGCCTCCCCCCCTCGAGTACCATCACAAGAACCACTAGAAGAATCAACATCAACATCACCATTTCCATCATCATGAACTTCAACTTCTTCAGTATTAGCAGTATGACAATTTGTCAATTCGCTCAACAACGATGAATCAATGGGATTGACATTTTCCAGCTCTTGAGTGCCATCCACTGTCGAAGCTATTGTATTTACTGCTTTACTAGATAATACTTCATTCAACATCTCTTTTCTCTCAAGCCATTCACCAGAAAATTCACTGTCTTCAACCATTAATGCCTTTACTTTGCTGCTGATCATATCCTCACAATGTCCATCCTCATAGGTTATCTTATACAAACCTGAATCATACAGTATAACCCTTCCCATGAGTACCCCACTTCCCTGCAACTCTTTCTGCACATATCTACCAACTAACTTCAATGACCTGGTCTCCACTGCCTTCTTTTCACCACCAATGTCCACCATCACATTCCCTACGTTATTTCTCTTCCGTTTTCTCCCTCGGAGACTCTTAGGCCCAACCACCATAGTCTCCATTCTCTCACTAACAATGATTCGATCCTTTGAAAATAAATCACATAAGCCAAATCCAGCTTTCTTAGGTTATCTCCTGGAAATATATCATCAATAAACAGCAGTCACTCTGATTTAGATAAACGTGAATTCGAGAATTACATTGCACCACACAATCAGTTCAAGCGAAAACATAAAATAAGAATTTTTTTTATTTTTAGAATCACTGGAAAATTAGGATTAATTTAGATCTATCACAGAAGGAAAAACTGTAGCAGAATCAGAAAACAAATCGAAATAAATTATTGTAGAAATTTTGAAAATTTTCCAGCATCCAACTCCATTCAGATTGTGATCTCAGTTTGTGTACGAGAGCATGAACATACATCGTTTTTTCCAATAATTCAAATAAAAAACAGCGAAAACAATGAATTAAACATTACCTATTCCAGAAATCCTGATGAAACAGTGGAGTTGAAGTTTAGAGAGAGAGAGAGAGGGAGAGAGAGAGAGATGAGTGAGTGCAGTACGGCGTGAAGCGATTTTGGATGATAATATAGCCCTAGCTAACCGAAGGCTTCGCCACTCTCACAAGTCGTGAGACTACAAGACTCGGACAAGTCGAAATTTACTCTATTAATCCTTTTAATTACAATTTACTATTTTTTATTCTTATTTTAAAAAAAATTGAATGTCTAAATATTTAAATGAAATTATTATATATTCTTACCCACTGAAAAATTATGTGCAGATCTATTTATCAAGGAATAAATTATTTACCAAAGTAAGTTATTTACGTTTAAATTTAGTAATTGGCAAATATGATTAATGTATGAATTAAAGACATAATAAATAATCGTATAATAATTTCTGACAATTGTATATAATGTCCCCAACTTAATTGACAAATAATATTCAAATATTGTATGTCAAATTAAATTAATAGCTGCTGTAAATCAATCTTAGACTACATATTTGGATGTATATATTAAGGTGCAGTGAGTTGACTCACGGAGTTGGATGAACTCGGCAGTTATGGTATTTCATTTTCATTCTGAGTAGAATTGGCGGGAACACGTTGCGTGCTGTTTCCCTCCTTCTCCCCGCCATTAATTTAATTTTAAATTATTTAAAAAAATGATCATCCTCCACTCTATCCAACCTCCTCCTTTTTTTGTCACATTTTAGATTTTGATTTTTCTTATGGTGAATTGCATTTATTGCTTCGAAATTTTATCAATTATCAAATAAATTTTAAAGAAAAATGTATTTGAATTTTCTAAACTTTTAAATTTTAGTTATTTTCTATTCATTTTCTATTCTATTAAAACTCTTGATCTTTAACATACAAATTACATATTATAAAAATAATAAGAAATAGTTTCAGAAATCAATTGATAACTTAATTCCGATAACAAAAAAGACATCTACATTTTATTTCTAGAAATATAAATGCAAATATAGATTATTATTATTATATTATTATAGTCTTTTGTTTTTATTTTAATTATTTAAGATTCAATAAAATGTATTTTACAACCTTTTGTGTTATGTATACTGAAAAAAGTCTAAATAATATTACTTAAATGTTATGAAATTTATACATAAAAGTTATATTAATATAACATAAATGTTATATAATTTTATGTTATTTATACTGAAAAAAATCTAAGTAATTATACTTGAAGGTTATGATATCTATACATAAATGTTATACTAATATAATATAAATGTTATTCTCATATAACATAAATGTTACATAACTTTTAATTATATTATTTCTACTGAAAAATCTAAGTAATTGTACCTAAAAATTATGATATATGTATATGTTGGTCCCAAGTGGTCTTTGAGGTTCAAAGGGATGTGAATGAACTTTGGTCGATTTTGCAAATTTTTTTCAAACTTAATGTTTTACAAGTTACTTGAACTTATAGTACCAACTGTTACTGCTTACAACACTAGGATGCAGTGCTGCACGTTGTAACTTAGAGTTTTTACGCAACGGAAAATATGTTTTGACCAAAGACTTATTTTCTCAAATATGCTTTTCTTTTAAAATTCATTTATACTTATAACAAGATATATATATATATATATATATGATACAACATAGATATATATATATATATATAAAGCAATAAAACACTTGTGGCTTATAGTGGTTCGAAGGTGGTGTAATCCTTCTATGTCCACTCTACTGCTCCTCAAGCAGGAACTTCATTAAGCAAGATTGGTTTACAGGATATTACCTAACAATCTATCAACCTAACAAGCTAACACCTACTAGAACCCAACGTACATACAACAACTGCAAGTTCTAAAGGCAAACCCATACATAATTTCTACACTCCCACACAGGAAAGTTGCCTATCACCTAGACAACTATACAAATAGTAAGGATAAATTCTATCAATTGTTCGACACCTAAAACAACCTAACACACAACAATAAGGTTAAAGTATATATGGTTTTCTTCAACTAGTGCAGCGAAGTGAACTTCTGAATCCTTCTTTGGATCTTTCAGGTTAAGTTTTGTTAACTTCACTTTAAGTTGAGTGACTGAAACTGTAGAATGTTTGAGAGAGAATAGCTTTGAAAATGTTTAGTCTTGTTTGAATGCAAATGTTCCAGTTGTTCAATAACCAACTTTAGTGTTGCTCGACCTCTATTTATACTTGTAAAAAAATATTAGTTGAAGGAGATATCTCTAATTTGAAATATGTGTACTGATCAAAGGCATGGTTTGCATTTAATGCACCTTGACTTCTCTTCACAGAGCATTCAATGAGGTGGTTGCGGCTCGCAGCCTTTTGTAGCCTGTCAGGCCACGTGTCGTCTCTGCATTGGCTCCGCATCTACAACTTTGATCTTCTCTCGAACGGCTCTAATTATACTTGCATTGTTCTTCATTTCTCGTACTGTATTATTCTTCCTCGAATAGCAGGATGTTGCTTCTGTTTGTTGTAGTCAAGGTTGGTTGAGTATACAACAAGTTATGACTTCTGCTCTGTATCCTTGACCTTCTTACAGCAACTCATTTCATACAGTACTATTGTATCTTCTACTTGCAGTAGTGTTGTATCTTCTACTTACAGCATTACTGTAAGCACTTCTTGCAGCATAGTATCTTCATTTCTTACAGTTGCATTGCAGTAATCTCTTCCTGCATCCAACATCTTCTGCGTACAACAATGTTTGTCGTTCTTTCTTACTTGATGCATTACTACAGTTCATACTTGCAGTATCTTCATACTTTCCTCTACTTGATGCAGCATGATCTTGGTGAGCTCCTCCATCTTTCTGAACTTAAAATTACAGACTTAAATCTAGTCTATATGTTTTCACTTAAACATTGTGAAAAATGGGGTACTCAAACTTCATATTACAAAGGTGGTTTGTCTCATCAAAATCTAAATATCGAAATTCCAACAGTACATAAATGTTATACTGACAAAACATAAAAGTTTCGGTTATACTACATGAATTTTTATACTGAAAAGTCTAAGTTATACACTTGAAGGTTATGACATAAAAGTTATATTCATATTACATAAAGGTTATGATATAAAAAAATAAAACAATTGGATCGAATTTGGGTCGGACTCTACTCGATCCGATAAGCGTCCGCCCATTTACATGGATCATGATCCATGCACTTGGTTCACACAAAAACTACTCATAAAAAAAAAGTTGGTCTCCCATACATCAATTATATGGATCTAAATCTATGCACTAGTTATACAATTTTTTTTGTCATTATCTAAAAATGAGAAATATCTTATAAACATGACTAAAATTAAAATTACCCCTCAACTACAACGATAATTAAATACTCTTATTGAGAGACAGAATAATCTTACGTTGTAAATTGTAATTACTTATTAATTTATTATATTACCGTTGCACTTAGTACTAGTATTGATTATTTACACTAATAAATAAGGATATTCCTTCTTGACGAAATGGCCAAATATACCATAAAAGGTATAATGGATTACCCTTTATATCATTTCATATAAATTTTAATCTTTTATACCATAAATTATAAAAAGTGATCACATTCTATCATTTATGTGTGAATGAGAGATTTCCTAAAAAACAATTATCTCATTATGTTTGTAAAAATAAAAAGATATAAAGACTAGCGATAAATAAGGAAACATAATAACAACAAAGAATGAAAGAGATCCTACGAATCATCTAATTTATTGTTGACACCCCCCTCAAGCGAGACGTCGGATGAGGTCCGAAGCAAAGCTTGAAACGAAATATCTCGAACAACGGGCGTGGAAGGCTTTTGGTGAATATGTCAGCCAATTTGAGAGACTAATGAACAAACTAAGTCTTCAGACGGCCATGTTCAACAAGCTCTCGAATAAAATGATGGTCGATGTCAATGTGTTTGGCTCTCTTGTGTGATATCGGGTTTTAAGTGAGAAAAAGTGCACTATGATTGTCACTCAATAGTAATGGTGGCACGATGGGAGCATGTGAAGCTCGCAAAGAATGTTGGTCACCCAAACTAGTTCAGCAGACGTACTTGCCATTGCACGGTACTCAGATTCACAACTTGAGCAAACAACAGTAGGCTACTTTTTTGAGCTCCAAGAAATCAAGTTTAGACCGAGGAAAATAGAATAGCCATAAGTAGACCATCTCGTGTCTATGCATCATTCCCAATCGACATTAGAGTAACCTAGAAGAGATAGAGATCCTAAGGTAAAAGATAATCCAAAACCGAGTGTCTTTGATGTATTGAATGATGTGTTTTAGAATTCTACTGAAATTGACTAACAGTATTTATGGTATAGGATATGTTCGGCGAGTAATAGCGAGATATTGAAGAGCACCGACGATAGAACGATAAAGTGTGGCATCCGAGAAAGCAATCCCTTTGGTAGTGAAGTAGAACCCGATGCAAGAGATGTGGAAACAGGCTTAGAATCTAGCAAATCAGCACGTTCCAAAATATCTCGAGCATATTTAAACTAACAAAAAAATAACCTAGACTCCGGATAAGAGACCTCAAGCCCGAGGAAGTACCTGAGACGACCAAAGTCTGTAATTTTAAACTCACGCCGTACACAACCCAAAAATGAATGAAGAAAGGTACGGTTGTTGCCAGTGACAATGATGTCATCCACATAGACCAGAAGATATATGAGAGTAGAGTCCCGGGCATAGATAAAAAGAGAAGTATCGGTGGAGCTGTACCGAAAATCGAGTACAATAAGAAAATCATGAAAGCGCTGGTACCGGATGAGAGGAGTCTGGCATAAACCATAGAGAGCTTGCTTCAGTCGACAAACATAGTCAGGATGGACATGATCAATGTAACCAAGAGGTTGAGCCATGTATACAGGTTTAGACAGAATATCATTCAAGAATGCATTTTTGACATCTAATTGATGCAGGAGCCATGCATGCAGAATTGACAAAGCAAGAACAATGCGAACTATAGATGCTTTCACTATCAGGCTGAATGTATGTGTAAAATCGAATCCAGGGATCTGACTGAACCCTTGAGCAACTAATCACGTCTTGTAGCGATTAATAGAGTCGCCTGCAAGATACTTGGTGCGATAAACCCATTTTGAAGTCGATAGTGTTCATGTTCGGAGATTGGGAAACAAGGTCCCAAGTTTGATTTGAGCGAAGAGCAGCCATCTCTTCATCCATAGCCGATACCTAGTGAGGAATTTTCAGCACAAAGTTAACTCCTTTAGGCTTGGAAGAGACAATAAGAGCAACATATAATGGACTAGACTGAACGAGGGCCAGATCAGCTGGATATTTGGGTTTGAAAATACCGGATTGAGCATGGGTACGCATAGGATAAGTGCGAGTGGATGTGACGGGCTGCATCTGAGTTGATGAAGGTTCCACTGGTACAACAGGCGGAGCAATTGGCAGTATAACGAGATCCGTGACAGGGGCTGGTAGATGCACGTCGTCATCGACCGAAGGCTGCTCGGCTGGAGCAGCGAGATTTGCATCATCAGTGGGATAGAGAGTACATGAGATGATAAGAAAGGGGCCACAGTGCTGACCGAAGATGTGGAGACGCTGACCGAGGACATGTTACGAAATACAGAGACCAACAAGCAGAGAAAGGTGTAGAGACCATATTCTTAGAATAAGGAAAACAACCCTCGTCAAAAACTGCATGTCGGCTGATATAAAATCTTGAGGATTGCGAGTCAAAACACCGAAAGCCCTTGTGTTGAGTACTATATCCTAAAAATATACATGGAGTACTTTGAGGAGTAAGTTTATGAGGCACATAATCCCGGGGGCAGGGATAAACACGACATCCAAAAGTGTGGAAGTTCTTATAATTAGGCGGTCGGCCATAAATCATCTCAAATGGCGAAATAATGTGTAAAATTGGTATCGACAATCGATTGATAATATATACATCAGTACTAAAGGCTTCAAGCCAATATTTCATGGGAACATAAGATTGAAAAGTAAAGCAGACAGATTCTTCCCCGTGGCAACAATATCTTTGAAAGAGAGCCTACTGGGGGTTTCACCCCAGGCTGAACGAACAAAATCAACGCAAAGAAGTCTTGTTTTTTTTAGTTCGATTGTTAGTTATGTGTTGGTGTTTACGTTCAGCTCGCCCATTCTGAACAGGTGTATAAGGACAAAACATAGAATAATGAATACCACATCGAGAAAAATGATTCCGTAATTTATGATTGGTGAATTCAGTTCCACCATCATTACGAAATTGTTTAATCTTACAAGCAAACTGTGTTTTAACAAAGACTTGAAATTGCAAGAATACATCATAGAAATCTGATTTAGCATGTAAAAGATAGAACCAAGTGAATCGAGTATGATCATCAACAAAAATCACATAATAATGAAATCCAACATGCGAAGTAATTGGCGCAGGGCCCCACAAGTTACAGTGAATTAAATCCAAGAAATGCAAAGACCGACGTTCACTAATATGAAATGACAACCGTTTACTTTTTGCTAGCTCACAAGTTTCGCACATACGTGGAGTGGGCAACAAAGAAGTAACAGACAATTGTCCTTTATTTTGCAAATTAGAAATAATAGAATGCAACATATGATTGAGGCGTGAATGCCAAAGATCAAAAGAAGCATGTACCCTTCTACGTCGGAGGACTACAGAAAAGATATCACATTGTGAATCGAGAAGATATAACTCGTGATCACGCCGTTCGGTTGCGAGTATTTGACCTGTGTCTTAGTGTTGAATGTGAAATTGTGTATCAGTAAATAAAACATACATAGGAAAATCTTTTATCAGCTTGCTAATAGAGAGTAAATTTTTAGTGAGATCGGGAACCACAAGCACATCACGTAATTGTAATCTATGAGATAGGGATAAGGATCCAGTATGAGTAATAAGAAGGGTCGCACCATTGCCGACTATAACTTGATCGGTGCCACTGTAGTTTGACAAAACATCAAGAGTCGTAGCATCCGGTGTCATATGAGCAGATGCACCAGTGTCAAGATACCAATCAGAAGCCTGAGAATCGACGACGGAACAACCAACTGAAAAAGCCTCGATAAATTTGGTTGAAAATGAAGGACGAGCAAATTGCTGATCAAATCGCCTGGGACAGTCGTAAACAACATGGTCCAATTCCTTACAAAGCTGACATTTTGGTGTGTAGCTGCGTCGGCCATGACCACGACCTCGGTTGTCCGACGAACCACGATCCTGATTATGAGAACCATGTCCTCGGTTGGAGGAGGATGATCCTCCGCTAACATTAGTGAAGGCCGCTGGAGTAGGAGACTGATCATCAATATTTTTCAAGAATAACTCTTGACTTTGTGCACAAGAGAGAAGAATCAAAAAAATCGGTAACGGATCCTAGGACAAGAGAGAAGAATCGGAAAATCCAATAAAGGATCCTGGGCAAGTTGCAAAGCAGTGAAACTCACAAACAACAAACCTAAACCATGCAAGAACCGGTGTGAACAATCAGACCGATCAAGAGGACGTCTAATAGCAGATAACTGATCACACAATGACTTAAAAAACTGACCAAATTCTGCCACAGATTTAATCCCATGTTTGGCCTAAAGTAAATCATCCTTGATGCTTAACTCCCTTGCCTTTGAACTTTGACTGTAGGTGCGAGTAAGTGCTTGCTAGACATCCCTCACAGTGGAGCAGCCAATAATAACAGTCATGGATTCCTCGGTTAAGGTGGAAACGAGGAACAATTTAATTAATTGGTCGTGGGTGTACCACGATGCATATGCAGGATTCGAAATGGATTGATCGGTGGCAGAAGTGGTCTTCTCCGGTGACGGTTGAGAGGAACCGTCGACATAAGAGAAAAAATTCTGAGTTGTGAGAATATGATGAATTTGTGCATGCCACAACAGAAAATTGGACGATGTCAACTTGATCTTGACCATGTGAATCATGGCTAAGAGAGGGAATGAGGGAAGTTATGATGAAGCCATGGAAGAGAAGAAAAAGATGTGGCAAATCCGATGTTATTGGTTATGGTGGAATGACGGTGAGAAGTAGGGTTCAGTCATCAAGCTGATACCATGTGTGAATGAGAGATTTCCCAAAAATCAATTATTCTCATTATGTTTGTAAAAATAAAAAGATACAAAGACTAGCGATAAATAAGGAAATAGAATAACAAAAAAAAAATGAAAGAGATCTTAAAAATCATCTAATTTATTGTTGACAATTTACTTTGACCATGCACAATGACGGATGGGGTATGATTGATAGGGTAGTGTACACGACTTTGACAGTATGATTGGATTAATTAATTACATATTAATGTCTTACATGAAAATCACCAAATAAAACACCTTATACAAAAATTGTTACACATTAGTATTATAAGAAAATTGTTAAAAAATGTAACATTGGATTGAAGACATGTAAACATGTTTTCCATGAAAATATATTTTTAAATCTCTTACTTATAAATAAGAAGTTTTCCAAAAAATATGTTTTTTAAATCTCACGATCATAATTTAAAAAGTCTTCCACCAATTTTTTTGTGTATCTTAGCATAAATTGGGATAAAATCTTAATTAAATGTCATAATAAGTCCACATGAAGGAATCCAAAATCCTATTCAACATTTTATTATACATAAGTTGGGCATACAAAAAAATTTGTGGGAGGAACACATAAAATCTAAATTATGTTGAGGTTCACAAATTCAACATAACTAAGATCCATAAGTTAATATCAAAATAAATGTTGAGGTTACACAAATTTATGTAACATTTGGTATCAAAATTTATAATACTTATTTTTGTGTAATAAGTTTGGAATTTTTTTTATATCTTATTTTCATGTAATGTTTCTTCAACAATTTCATAGAATGCAGTAATATAGGAAAAATACTAATTTAATTAAATTTTGTGGAAGACATTTATAATACTTTAATTAATTGATTTTTTAATGTTCGTGTAAGCTTATATTCAACAAAAAAAATTCGTGTTAGCTTATATTTAGCAAAAATGTTTGTGTAAGTCTATATATTGCAGAATGTTCGTGTAACCCTATGTTCTATAAAATCTTCGTGTAAGTTTATATTTGAGAGATGGATTTTGGGCAATAAATTTATTGTAACCTTACACGAACAATATGATTTTTACCTCATTTGATAATAACTATTGATTTGACTGTGATTGTTGGCCCATTAATTAACAATAAAGACACAAGGTGGTAGGTGGTTAGGATTCATTTAATGGTATTTTGGGAATAGTAGATTACTATTTTATATTTAATGGTATAACAAGATACTTATATGTATGGTAGTGATGTTAATTCGAGCCGGGTTAAATGAGTTGGCCCGTTTAACCCTAAACCGAGCAGGGTTAGGTCCGACAAATCAGTGGTCCGTTTAAATCTGGGCCTTTTTAGCCCGGCCCTATTAGCCCGCGGGCTAAATGGGCCAGCCCGTCGGTTAATCGGGCCAGCCCGTTTAGCCCGATTAACAATTGTAGCTAGGTGGACCACGTGTGGGCCTACCTAAACCCACATCATTAATATTTAGCAAGCCACCTTATCACTTATCAGTACGACCCAATAAAAAGATATAACCTAAGGTCAAAAATATCATCAGGTTCTTAGCTCATATGATTGGGCTTAAATCTTCAAGCCCAAACAAAGAAGCAGTGCGTTTGGTTGCATTTTAAATCAACCATAACTTGCGCCTCTACTGATAGATCATAGATCATTATTAAGTATCGTCTTTCAGTGTAAAAGCTAGTGCAATTTATCCATCCCGTTCACCACCCTTCCGTCCATCTTCTCCGACTTCAACCCTTGTCCAGTCGCCGTTCCACCACCATCCGCCCGTTTTCATACCCAGAATTTAGGTCAAAATCGATAGTGGACTGTGCGCGAACGAACTTGAAGAAGGTATGTTTTACCCCGTTTTCTTTTCTATTTTTAAAGGAATTTCTAGTGTTTGGAGGGTGCAATGTGCAATTAATTATCATTAAAGGTGATTGAGAATGAGGTCAAATGATTATCCTTTCAATTATGATGTTTGGTTGATTTCGGAGAAAGCCCGATTCTCTGGATATTTGCAGTTGCTGGAAAAAAGTACAGCAATTAGAAACCGCCGTTTCTACGGGCTGAAAATATTGAGAGGAATGGGGAAGGTTTCTAGACTTTTAGTTGTAATTTCTGGAGGTCAAAACATCATGTTAAAGAGTGTTAAACATAATTGAAGCATTTTCAAGCCATATGGTGTTTCACACTTGTATTTATATCTTTTGTTGGGTGACTTGTAAATTTTGATTATTAAACTTGCAGCATGGATTTTGAAAGCCACATACTTGAAGTTGAAGATGATGATGTGGAGATCGTGAATTCTAGAGCTCCTAGTGAGACCGTTGGTGGTGGCAATGAAGCTGAAAATATTAAAAAAAGAAATAGAGCAACCACATCTGACGTATGGAGCATTTTATCTAAGCCCATTATGGTAAGGTGAAATGCGGTCAGTGTGAGAGAGAATATAGTTGGAGTGGTTCTAGTTATGATACTTCTACACTTAAACGTCATTTGAATGCTTGCAAGAATAATCCAAAATATAAAAATGTGGGTCAAATGTTAGATGGTGAAGAAAATTGAGACCTAGGAAAATTGATCAAAATCATGTGCGACAATTGATTAGTATGACAATTATTTCACATGATCTTTCGCTTTCCTTTGTTGAATATTGTTGGGTTAGAGAATTGCTTAAGTATTTGAATCCTGAAGTCAAAAGTTTTGGTAGATTAACAGCTACTACTGATGTCTTGAAGTTGTATGCGGTTGAAAAGGAAAAATTGAAACGTGTGATGATTGGTTGTCCTGGTAGAATTTGTTTAACATCTGATTGTTGGACTGCTTGTACTAGTCATGGTTATATTTCTTTGACAACACACTTTGTTGGTTGTGATTGGAAGTTGAATAGCAAGATACTAAATTTTTGTAGAATGGAACCCCCACATACTGGGTTTGAATTGGCAAATAAGTTGTTTGGATTTTTGAAAGAATGGGGAATTGAGAAAAAAGTGTTCTCTCTTACTTTGGATAATGCTTCTGCCAATGATAACATGCAAGATAATTTGAAAGAAAGACTTTCTTTGCAAAATAGTCTTGTATGCAATGGTAAGTTTTTTCATGTAAGATGTTGTGCTCATATTTTAAATCTTATAATTCAAGAGGGCTTGAAAGTGGCTGATGATGCTTTAAAAAAGATTAGGCAAAGTATCAAATATGTCAAGAGTTCAGAGGGAAGAATGAAAATTTTCTAGAATGTGTGACTCAAGTTGGTGGTATTGATACTAAAAGTGGTTTGCGCATGGATGTATGCACTAGATGGAATTCGACTTACATGATGCTTGAAAGTGCAATTATATACATGTGTGCTTTTAGTTTGCTTCAATTAAATGATCAACGGTTTAAGTTCGCTCCAACAAATGAAGAGTGGGCAAGGGGGGAGAAAATGTGTGATTTCTTGCGTCCATTTTTCGTGATCACAAATCTGATTTCTGGTTCAACTTATCCCACTTCCAACTTATATTTTTTGCAAGAATGGAAGATAGAGTGTTTCTTAAAATCAAATTTGCTGAGTGAAGATGAAGTCATTAAGAGTATGGCTATGAGAATGCAAGTCAAGTTTGATAAGTATTGGAGTGAATATAATACTGTGCTTTCCTTTGGGGCTGTGCTTGACCCTAGATCAAAATTAGGAATGATCAAGTATTATTACTCTCAACTTGACTCTCATACAGCTCAAGGGAAGGTTGACCACACAAGAGGTAAATTACAAGCACTTTTTGATGAATATTAGAAATGGAAGTCTGTGAATAAACCAAGTGGAAGTTCTCATCAAAACTCTTCAAGTTCATTATCTTTCAAATCAACACTTGGGAGAAAAGGAAAAGAGCAAGTAAATGCTTATCTTGTAAGTCTTTATTTTTTAGTGTTATAAGCATTTATTATTTATTTATATATTAATTGTTTAGTACACTTGTTAATTCATCTAATTATATTTAGGTTATGGAAGATTGGCAAAGTAAATCAATGGATATTCAAATTGAAAAGTCGGAATTGGATCGGTATTTGGATGAACCCTCCATGGAATTGAAATACAATGAAAATTTGAATGTGTTAACATTTTGGAAAGAAAATAAAAGCAAGTATCCAACATTATCTGTCATAGCTTGTGATATTCTAAGTATCCAAATCACCACTGTAGCTTCTGAATCTGCTTTTTGCATTGGGTCTCGTGTTGTCAACAAGTACAGGAGTCAACTTCTTGGAAAAAATGTGGAAGCTCTCATGTGTACTCGTAGTTGGCTACAAGGCTTTACTGTTGGTAATATTTTTATGATTTCATATGTAATTTGTTTACATATAATTAAATATCTTTTATCAATAACTAACTTATAATTTTGTAAATTTTTTAGATGATGATGATGAAGAGGATCTGGAAGATGATGGTTTGTCTTTGTCTAAGGAAGGATCGAATGTTGAAGAATGAAAATATATATCAATTTATGAATTATGCTTGAACTTTTAGAAATTTTGAATTATGTTTGAACATTTAGAATTATGTTGAACTTTTAGAATTATGTTTACATTATGTTTGAACATTTATAATTTTATGATCTTTATTTTAGATTTTATATTGATTTTTTTTTACGTAGCCCGGTTAGTAACCCGTTTAACCCGAGACCCGCTAGAGTTAGGGCTAGGTTCTCATTATGAGAGACCCGTTAAAAGTGAACCGAATAAGACCCTAGTCCGTTTAGCCCGTGACCCTATAGGGCTGGCTTTATAGGGCTACGGCCAGCCCTTTTAACATCTCTAATCTACGGGGATAGTATGGGTTGCTATCCCTTTTTTCTTCATCCCAATTATTGTGGTTTTATAACTTTACTTTCTGAATAAAATTTGCCGATCACATATAAATAATTAATTGATGTGTGTGCTTTATTATTGTGTAATATTTTGAAATAAATGGTAAATTGTGACACACAAATGAATTTCAGGAGACAAAATGCAACGAAAACATATATTTCAGAATCTCATCTTGGTTAGTAGCACATGTGATGAAATAATGTCGGAATATTTCGTTAGAAATAGCAAAGTACAAAAAGTATTTGGAAGAAAAAAACCTCAACAATAAAATTCAATTTTTTTTTTTTAACCATAAAATTGAAGGCAAAATGTTGCGTAAAACAATTTTATGGATTCCATTTTGTGAAACGGATTGAGTTTGACCTGGTTAATATAAAATATTATATGGTAATACTTTCAAATAATATTACATGATATGCATAAAGTATTGTATGGTTTTACACCATGCAATACTTTTATATATATTATGTGATATTTTTTATGTATTTCATGTAATACTTTTTGAAAGTATTACATGATACCTATAAAAATATAGGGTCATTCTATAGTACACCAACGATTTTAATACATTATTGGTCTTAACCATTAGATCATCCATTATTGCATTCTAACCCTTCATTTTCATTTTACCTTTCTTATCTGCCTTCAAAAGTTACTGCAGTAAATTTTAAAAATTTCCCAAAATAGTCTAATTTCCCAAACAATGTAGTCTATAATCTATATTTATCTTCTCTAACTATTGTATTTATCTGCCAATAGCAACCGTAAAAACACAATTAAATCTTCTTATATTATGCAACTATGTGATAACAAATTTTTTGAGATCCATATTCAATATATTTTATTTTGTGTAGATGTAATCTTCATTTAAGATATTCTAAGGATATGGTAAGGATATTCTAAGTGATTGATCTTCTATGATTATGATCGTTTAAAACAAGAATTTACCTTCCTTGTGTAGTAAAAGAATGAATTTTGGAGTATTAATGTGGCAGGTTCTACAGGCCTGTGTTGTGAGTTTTTTTTTTTTTTTTTGTAGTTCATGAATCCAATATAGTTTGTATTTGTTGCCCAAATTTCTGGTGTTTGATTTTGGAGCAGAGCTCGATTTCTGCTCATGTGATGCAATGGCCAAGTTGCAGTCTGGGGTTTGAGCCATTGTTATCTATCTATGCTGCTCTGGTGTGTTGTGGGAACATTTCCTTTACAGCCTTTGTGTATTTAAGGTGACATGCATTTTTTTGCCAGTAATCAACTTTAGGCTGACACTGGTTATATAACATTAGGGTTTTCATATTTTGCTTTGTGAAATTTGTGAAATGTATGGGGATTGTGTATTAAGTCTTGTTATCTGTTGATAGAAGACATAGTTGCGGACATTGATTATTCAATACTGCAGTTTTAATTTTATAATGTATTTTGCCAAAGTAGTATGTTTTCAAGATATAAGTGTAACTTACAGTGAATATGAATAGAATGCGAAATTACTTCAAGATGTTCTTTGATTAAATAAGAAATTGATTTATTTTGTGTAGATATATTTTGCATGTTATGTCATTGATATTGGTTGGTTGGTGTTGTGTGGTTACTTGATAATGTTTATTATTAATTGAATTGACATGCTACGTCGTTGCACATGCTAGGTCATCGATACTGGTTAGTTGAATATTACTTCATTGCATGTTGTGTCACCAAGATTGGTCAATTGTATGCTATTTAAATGGATATTGATTACATAGTTGTGATTAATTAGTAATACCATAATCTTTTGATTATAAAGATTACGATTTGGATATATCTTAATCCATTGTATATGATTTAGTGTGGTAGGCATGCTGGGTTTGATTTCGATCGATTTCATATCTCATCATTTATATTTATATGTAGTCAATTTAAATGAATTTTGATATGAATAAATCATTTCGATTTAGATGAACTTTCATATGTCAAACAATTTTTTTATTTATGATGTCTTAATACATGATTAACTTTAATAAAATAAACACGTTTCCATTTAAATACTAATATTAAGTATTAAAATAAATTTTATGTTATGTTTAATTTAATTGCAAATTTAATATACTATTTAAATTAAATGAAAAGTGTGATTAATTAATTAAATACTACATTACAAGTATTAATTTCATTTCATATTTAATATTAGTATTTGAATTGACCGTATTAATTAATTAATTAAATATTACATTACAAATATTAATTACCTTGATAACACTACTGTTTTAAAATAAATACTAATTATATATGAAAGTATAACATGATATATATGAAAGTATTACATTATGAACAAAATGTAATACTTTTATATATATCATGTAATACTTTTTGAAACTATTACATGTTACATATGAAAATATTATATTATGAGAATAAAACACAATGTAATATTTTTATGTGTATCATGTGATACTTTCAATTACATGATACATATGAAAGTATTACATTATGAGAATAAAATAAAATAAAATATTTTTTAAAAATATCACTATGTAATACTTTATGTATGTCGTGATATTTTCAAAGTATTACATGGTACATATTAAAATATTATATTATGAGATTAAAGCATTATATAATACTTATATATATCATGTAATACTTTTATAAAGTATCACATGATACAAATAAACATATGTAATACTTTTATATATATATTATGTAATACATTTTAATCAACATCGTTGACTGGTCGTTGACTGACATTGACTGTTGAAATTGACTTTTTAACTTTGATTGTTGATCTTCGTCGACCTTGATTTTTTAACTTTCATTGTTGACTGCATCAAATTGACCCGTCTTACAAAATCGAATCTATGAAACGATCTCGCACAAGAATCATCCAAAATTCAAACACCTAATAATTGGAATATCTAACTATTTTTTTTATTTGGTTTCCTACTCACAACCGTACATTGATGTAAATAAATTCTAAGCAATACAATTTGATTTAAAAAAAATTACTGGAATGTAAAAAAAAAATTTATATTTTAATTATATATATATATATAACCACCTTCAAAGTGTTAACAAAAAGAAACAATTTTATTTGTTCATAACTTTTTGGGAAAATTGGTAAAAATGACCCTTAATTTGCCAATTTAAAAAAAAAATGACCTCTAAATATTGACATTTTTAAAACTAATCCGTAAGTAAAAAAAAAAAGTTAGTAAAAATAACCTTTAACTAACTCAAGTAGGTAACCGAATGTTTATGTGTCACATAATTTGAGTTTCTTTTCATTTTTTGAAGAAATTAAATTCTAAAATCATTATAAATTCAGCATAAATATATAAAGTGACTTTGGAAAAAAAAAACTCATTTAATCAATATAAAAATATATAAATTACAAAATATTAATTATAAAAAATCAAAGCAATAATTTCTAAATAATTAAAATTAGAGAAATTTTAAAATAATTTAAAATAATTTAAATTTAACATCTTTTTAGACTTTAAGTTTTTAATTTCTAAATAATTAATTTGTAAATTTTTAAGACAGATTTTAGAGAATTAAATTATTTCAAGATTTCAACATATAATTTGTAATTAATTTAATTTCAATATATAATTTAAATATTTTAATTTCAATATATAATTTAAAACTGAAATGAGCTCTACAATGGATTATTTAAAATATATTTAATTATAAATTGAAATTTGTAAATATAAATATATTTAATTATATATTTTAGTTTTAAAATTTCACTTTATTTTGAAATTATTTAAATTTGAAATCAGCTCTTCAATGGATTATAATTTCAATTTACATTTAATTTATTTCTGTTTATATTTAAATATTTTAATTATATTTTAAGATATACTGAAATTTAAATATTCAAATTATATTTTAGATTTAAATTTAACATCTTTTAAGAATTTAATTTTTTAATTTATAATCTTAAAGTTTTACTTTTCAAATAATTTTTGTTTATATTTAAATCTTAAAAGACTTTAATTAATATTTGGAAATTATTTTTTTAATTTTTTATAAATAATATTTTTTCACTTTATATATTTTATATTGATTAAATGAGTTATTTTTATTTTATATTTCTCCAAAGTCATTTTATATGTCTATATTGAATTTATAATGATTTTAAAATTTAAGTTTTTCAAAAAATAAAAACAAATTTAAATTAAGTGACATGAATAGGTAATCGGACGGTTACCTGTTGGAGTCGGTCACAGGTCATATTTACCAATTTTTTTTTATTATGAATTACTTTTAAAAATACTAATATTTAAAAGTTATTTTCCTAAATTTGGCAAACTTAAGGATCATTTTTATCAATTTTGCCTAACTTTTTTATCCTAATTATAAAAGTCAAACACAATAGTTGGAATATTTAATATTTTTTTCACTCCCAATTTAATGTTGACATAGATATAGATAGACTTATGCATTTGATAATATGATTGAAAAAAAAAAAGCAAATATGACCGTATATTTAATTAAATATATTTAGGATATGACTATCCACATCCATATACTAAGGATAGTATTTAAGTGTACCAAGTATATGGATTATGATCCATGTAATTACGTGTATGCGGGTCAGGTCCGTCCCGGCACAAATCCGTGTCTAGAATTTTTATTTTTATTTTTTATATCATAACCTTTATGTCATATTTGTATAACCTTTATGTACACATATTATAACTTTTAAGTGAATAACTTAAATTTTTCAACATAAAAATTCATGTAATATGATTGAAACCTTTATGTTATATAAGTATAACTTTTATGTACATATATTATAACCTTTAAACAAAATTACTTAGATTTTTTTTCAGTACAAGTAATATAATTAAAAGTTATATATATATATATATATATTTATGTTATACAAGTTTAACCTTTATATTATATCAGTATAACCTTTATATCTTTCAGTAAAACTACTTAATTTTTTTTTTAGTATAAATAACATAAATGTTATGTAATCTTTATGTTATATGAGTATGACTTTATAACCTTTAAGTGATACTCCCTCCGTCCCTTAACACTTTGCACACTTTTTTTTTAGTTTGTCCCCAAACACTTTGCACACTCCAAAATGGTAAAATTTATCATAATTCTTACCCTCACAATACACATTTATTTACACACAATGCCATTACTTTTTCTCACACAATGCCATTTAATATTCAAACTTTTTCTTAAAAATTGTGCCCAATTTGACCATTATACCCTCAATCATAAAGCAAATATTTACTTTTTCTTAAAAATTGTGCCAAATTTGATGTGCAAAGTAATATGGGATGGAGGGAGTATTATTTAAGTTTTTTTTTTCAGTATATATAATACAAAAGGTAATGCAAACAGAACATAAAGATTATGTGAACAAAATTAAAATATTAGGTTCGCTAAATTAAAAAGTTAGACGAAAATAACTAAAATTGTGCATGAGAGCTAAGGTTTCAGTGCAAATCCTAGAACGTGTAGGGGATCATTTTCAGCACTTATTGAGGTAATATGACCCGAATTGTACGAGTCATGACTCATGCATTTGGTGCGTATAAAAAAATCGTAATATACTAAATACACTCGAACTAAATACTTACAACTTAAAAAACACAAACACACCTCAATACATTCAAATTTTACTCTTTAGTAAGAAAAATAAAAAATCTGAAACCGGCACCTTCCCCGATCTTCACCCTCCCCAACTCAGCCACTCCCCAATTCTCTCTCTCTCTCTCTTGTTTTGCTCAACCACCATTTTTCATTCTTCTTGAGTTTTTTTTTTTTAATTCTTTAAGAAATATAAATAATAATAACAATAAAAATATTGTTAAAAACTAATAAATTCCTATTTCCAACCACCATTGATTTCATCATAAATTAATATGAAAATATATATCATCTGTACATCCTAATTGGTCAAAAATTTTGAGCTTCATTTGGCTAGTTGGTGCCGATAACAACACATGGAGTTCAGCTAGAGAAGCCGAACAACAGTCTCGTTATTCGATCGAGAGGCCGAACATTATTGAGAGTGTTCGATCCCTTTATCGCACACATGTATTTGGTCTCTACATTAGACACATACGATGAGTACAGGTCAAACATTGAATTCCAAGAAATGTTTGTTTGGAGATTTTAGAGTGTAAATGTAGATAAGAAGAAGATGGGTAAAGTATTTTGTGTCTAAAATTAGGGTTTAAGTGTAGAGAAGATTGAAGAAGAAGTTGAAAAGATGTATCTACCTAAACTTAGGATTTGTGTGAGGGGAACGTTGAAGAAGCAAATGAAAAGATGCATTATTTTATAAGTTGAGGGTATTTTAGTCATTTATTATATAATTATTTTTGATATAATTTAATACGGGGTGTGTTTAGAATTTCTTGGGGCATGGATAATCCCACCCATATATTTAGAAAACAAACATCTTCAAAGTTAAACCAAAATGCCAACTTAGCCATGAACCCTTTATATCCCACCTTTTTTAAAAGTACAAATTATTTTAGTTTGGGTCGCGCAATTTTTTTAATCTTTATTATTTACCTCCTTCCACTTCTTTAAATGAGTTAAAAGAAAAACCAAATTACCAATTTTACTTGTTCTCAATAATTCTTAGGGTGAAACTATACGCATCACATTCATTACTACACACCTAATTGCTAAATTCATTCATTTTAAAATACCTAATATTATTGAATTTTTAAACACATTTCATTAATATTATCATTTTATCCTTATAATTATACAATATAAGTTAAATAAAAAAATAATAAAAATATGTACATCTCTTAATATATATTTATTTTTAATTTTATTTTATTGGACCCTCCGACCCGAGCAGGAAGATTTACCGAGGTGGCCCATCTGGACGGCTTCTCTGACCCGGCCAGGATTATTTTCGTGACGGGTTCAAGGCAGCGTGTCCAACCTGGGCAGGATATTTCCGGTGGTTATGAGATAGTGATTGAGATAAACTGCTCACTTCCTAGAAAATAGGCTAAAAACAGAGGAGTAATGGACATGATCCCTACTACTCGAGCTTTTCTTAGGCTATAAATAGTAGTATTTTCAACCTGTAAAGACTCCAACACTTTTTGTATTTAAGTACAGATTCTGGTCGGTAACTATAGACCGTCCAAAATCAGTTGACCTAAATTGCCCGAATAGGCTTCGGACACAATGTTTTCTGCACTTTTTATACATATTTTTATTTCATTTTTGATTCGATTAACTTCATCTTAATCCAAATTTACTTAAATTGAGTGTTAGATTAGAAATTAATTAATTTATAAATTTCTATCTCAATATATTTTTTAATGGGATGTGTTTAATAATGGGAGGAAGGTGTAAAGCACGTTACTTTTGCTAAAGGGCACACGTACCCAATTGAATAAAGATGGCGGGAAATCTCAAGTCCCTCGCACGCTTCTCTCTCCTATCCTATATTAATATTTAATACCGACCCGCCACTAAACCTGTTTATTTTCAAAAAATTGCAACACCAAATTTTCTAGGGTTTCTAATTTCTAAATTCCCAATTTCCAATTTCTAAACCCCTAATTTGTCTCTTTGGGGTTTATGTCCAGTTCACGTCAGCAACCTTCTGAAATTCAGTTACATTTTTAACAACTTCAATTTTGATTCCAATTACGAGCGGTAATAATGGGAAGCAAGGCCTCAGAAGAAATCATTTCAACGGTGCGGTCGATTGTCGGCGGCGAATTTTCCGACATGGACATAATTCGAGCTCTGCACATGGCCAACAATGATCCAACTGCTGCAATTAACATCATCTTCGACACTCCCAGAAGCGTCAAAAAGCCCGATATCCCCAAGAAGGCTGAGCCCTCCAACAGAATGCCGGAGCCTCCGATCATTGATTCTAGTGTCAAGAAAAATGTCAGTCGGGTTGAGAATTCTAATTCTGCGTCGAGATCAAATGGGAATTTAAACAATAGGATGGAAAGTAACCAGGGCGAGGGAAATGTTGAAAGAATTGATAGTGAAGTGGCCAAAGAAATGGGGCGTGAGTGGTGGTTTGTGGGCAGTGGTGAGGTAGCAGGGCTATCAACTTGTAAAGGGAGGATCTTGAAACCTGGTGATGAGGTGAATTTCTCTTTTCCAGTTGAGAGAAAAACGACAACACCCTCACCTGGGAAGTTAGGAGGTGCACGAGGCCGGCAGGTGGCTGCATGCTCCGAGATTGTAAGGTTTTCTACCAGCGATTGTGGAGAGGTACTGCAAATTATCCTTTTTCGTAAATTGAGTTTTGCTTATGTAAATTAGTAGTAACTTCTATGATACCACGTCTGCTATTAGATGTTTATATGTTTTGTTTTTTGAGAGGAAAATATTTATATTTGTTTAAGTTCTTTGCATTCTGTGTTATTTGATCAAAGGGTGGAATATGAATGTTTGTCTTTGTTATTAAACAAGATTTAAGAGAATAATTCAAAAATTCATACGAACATGGAGGAAGTCGATTAGTTACTTTTCTGACAGTGGTCTTTTTGAGTGGCATACATCAGTGTCACAATTGTTAAACTAGATTTTTAAAAATACTGCCACTTGAAATTTCCTTTACCAAGATGTGATAACTTTACGTGATTTAGAGGGTGTTTGGTAAACTTATTTGAAAGAGCTTATAAGTTGTTTAATTTTTATAAGGTGTTTTTTGAGCTTATAAGTTGTTTAATTTTAGTTTAAAAATAAGTTGTTGAAGTGTGTGGATAAATAAGATGGTGAAGCTTATAAGATTTTATTAATGACAATTGTGTAATTTAAATGATCAAATTTAAAGGTGTAAAAATAAGGTCTTATTTTAAAAATAAGTTGAAATTTCCTTACTTTTCAAAGAAGTGCTTATAAGCTCCTTACATCTTATTTTTGGATGAAATAAGATCTTATTTTTAGAACTTAGCTATAAGCTCCTTACATCTTATTTTTGGATGAAATAAGATCTTATTTTTAAAACTTAGCCAAACAATTTTGAGGAGCTTATAAGCTCTTAAACATGTTATAAGCTCTTTTAAGGAGCTTATAAGCTCACCCAAACACCCCTTAGTGTATCCAAATACTTGAAATGTTGGCTTTGCTACTTCAGTAAATTGTGGTCCAATACCTTGTATCAAATTTTATTATATGCATGTTGCTTGTTACCTGATACAACATTGCAATGGAGTGGTGCAGATTGGTCGTATTCCAATTGAATGGGCCCGATGTCTTTTACCTCTTGTGAGGGATAAGAAGGTTTGTGTTAAGGGATATTGCAAATCTGCTCCACCTGTATTGGGGATTATGGATTCAGTTATTTTAGCTGTCAGGTATGTTGATTGATGGGGTCCTTTTCTATTCACATTTTTGTGGTGCAATTTATTAACAATTCAGTACTCAACAATGTGAAGAAGTAATAGTTTTTTCCATCTCCTATAGCATTTATATGAACAGCTCTATGTTCCGTCAAAGCCAACAGACTTCATTTAAGGCATCCATTAATTCAGCCGAGGAGTCAATTGTTCACCCCCTCCCAACTTTGTTCAAATTGCTGGGACTTGATCCTTTTAAGAAGGTAATGTGCTTTTCCAATTCAGTGGTATTTTACATGTTTCAGTTTAGAAATATGGATGGTGAAAGCAATTTATTATGCTGAGAAATTATAGTCTTTTGCGTATATTGCATATATGCTGACTTAACCTGTAATCTAATATTTGTCCCTAACTGTAGGCAGAATTTACTCCAGGAGATCTGTACACAAGGAAGAGGCCTTTGAATTCTGAGGTACAATCACGAAACTTACTGGATACATAAATGTAATGAGCATGGCTTTTAGTATTTAATTTTACTTGAACAGGACAGCTGTTCTTTACCTCCATCACTTCCTCATCTGAAGTTGAAGAATACATCTTCTGAGGATGGAAATAATGGTGAAAATGAGGAGTCAATTTCTGATAATGACCTCGACAATATTGTTGGTGTTAGTGACAGGTCAGAGTTAGAGGTAAAGGAAACTCAAATATCTGTGCTGTCGCATAATGGTGTTATTTCTATTTGTTACATAATGTAAATAATGATATTTTAGGAGATGGAGCCTCCTAGTACCCTGTTGTGTGAACTTCGACCTTACCAGAAGCAGGCCCTTAATTGGATGATTCAGCTGGAGAGGGGACATTGTGTGGATGAGGCTGCAGCTACCCTGCACCCATGTTGGAATGCTTACCGCCTTGCAGACAGGTTGTGAAGCTTAGATGCCTAATCAATATTCTATTGTTTGATGGTTGGGTTTTTCATTGTCAGTTGGTTTTATTTGTTTGCAGGAGGAGTTTGGTTATATACCTAAATGCTTTTTCAGGTGAGGCCACAGTAGAATTTCCAAGCACGCTTCAAATGGCAAGAGGAGGAGTATGTTTGAGTTTTTACTTTATCTCTTTTTATCTGTGCTTGTATTCCTTCATCAGAATAGTCATGTATGAATGAGAATACAAATGCAGATTTTGGCAGATTCTATGGGACTTGGGAAGACTATCATGACTATATCTCTCCTTCTCAGTCATTCTGAAAGAGGTGGAACACTGAGTAGTGCATCTGCAAGCCAGTCACCAAGTGATAATGGTGAAGCAAGCTCAGATAGATCTCCAATACTTCCAAAGAAAACATCTAAATTTACTGGTTTTGAGAAGCTTATGAAGCAGAAAGCCTCGCTTGTTGGTGGTGGCAATCTCATTGTATGCCCAATGACACTTATAGGCCAGTGGAAGGTATAATTTCTCCATTGTAAATTTAGTTTTTGTTGATGTTGTAGGAGTTAATGCAGAACAAGCATTGTCCATATGGTTTTATAGACATGAATGCTTGGATTTTATTCTTTTTAGACGGAGATAGAAACTCATGCTCAACCTGGAGCTTTGTCAATTTATGTACATTATGGACAAAGTAGATCGAAGGATGCAAAAGTTCTTGCTGAAAGTAATGTTGTGCTGACAACATATGGAGTGTTAGCTTCAGAATTTTCAATAGAGGTACTTTGCATCTCTTGGGTAAAATAGGTTTGAAGTAGCTTGAGATTATTTCCTTGTCCTCCCTTTTCAGTGCTGTGGTTGCATATACTTTTCGGGAAAATCAAGTGATATTGTTATACTGATCTTGCTAGTTGCTTCTCTATACTCTTGAAGTATATTGACAGTTACCTGTGTTTCTTCATTTTCTTTTGTAGAATTCAGAGGACAATGGGGGATTATTTTCAGTTAGATGGTTTAGAGTGGTTCTTGATGAGGCACATACCATTAAATCATCCAAAAGCCAAATTTCTATGGCCGCTGCTGCTCTTGTTGCTGATTGTCGATGGTGCCTTACTGGCACACCGATCCAGGTAATTGTTTCTTGTTTACTAGTTGCTTTACTTGTTCAGGGAATGACTTAAATGCAATACCGACCTTTACATTTTTCTATATCATTTTCTTCCTTTTCCTTTGAAATACTAATATCGCACCAGGTTTTTACATTTCTCGTTAATTTTCAGTCTTGAAAGGTTCTTTGGCATGCCTGCTGGGATTTCTTGTAATATTGATTGTATTTTTTTTCCTCTGCTTCGTTATTCGTTTCTTGTTTGAATTACTTTGTGTTGTCTTTGTTGTGTAAACTTACTACTAAAATCTTAATCTCTATTATTCCACCACTTCCATTTCTTTGTCTTTGTTGTGTAAACTTACTATCTATTATTCCATCACTCCCATTTCTGAGTCTTTTGCTTATTAATTTATATAAAACAAATGAAATGTAAAGAGATTTGAAAATAGTTTCATATCTATTTGATATATTTAAACCACACCATCTGTTGTGCAAAACACAATTGCAATGATCTTTTGGCTTTCTGTTAGGTCAAACTAGAAGTATTTGTCATGATGATTGCTGGTACCTTTAAATTTAGAATTGCTTAATGGGTAGTGAATATTGTAGTTCTGTCTTTGCCTACTGGGAACAATAGCCAGTGAAAATCTAATTTCAAGTGAATTAATTGTGAAGGGATTTGCAGTAATTAGATCAACTTTGAGGAACCTAAGCAACCAACGATGCTGACGTGAGTAGATATATTTTCAGTTGTTTAGGTATTTAGTTCCTGTATTGTATGTTTTTTTTTTTTTTTAAAACATGCCTTTTATTGTATGCCACTTGTTGTCAGTTATACTTCCTTAAGTTATGAAGTTCAACCTTTTTAATATGAACCTGCTTAGAACTTATGCTATGCCTTAAGATTGGCGTGGAGCTACATTACATCAAAAAATTTCACCTGTAAAATGTAGTTATGTTTTTGAGTGTGTTTCTTTGTAACAGAACAAGCTGGAGGACGTATATAGTCTTCTTCGCTTTTTGAAGATTGAACCATGGGGAAGCTGGGCTTGGTAAGGTGTATGAATGCTGTTGATGTTCAAGTATTTTTATTTGGACTCTTTGTTAGATCAATGTGGTATCATAATAGTGGCTGTCTTTGAATAAATTATTAGATCTTATTTTCTGTTTCTTTGAATAATTTTGCAGAGGCTCTCGAGTTTATCTCCCTCAGTTTCTTGCTGTACTTTGTAAATCTATTATTTATTTTATTTTCCCTAATACCATAACACTAATGTTTTCAATTGTTCATTCCTATAGAAGAATTGGATTTTTAATTTGGAATAGAGATTCCTAGTAATTAAATCTACCGTTTATGGGACATACTCATCTGCACCAAATTTATCACTCATTCCTTTTGGTCCCATTCTCTAAACTAGAATCTTTCCCCATAAACACCCTCTTATCATAAAAAAATGATGAGACACCCCCCCCCCCCCCCCCAACCTCTCACCCACTAGTTTTAAGAATAGTGAAGAAGTACACAAGACCTGCATCTTTTCAACTCTTACCTAAAGCTCTGTATCTTCTCGGATTAGACCTAAAATATGAATGGAGGGAGTATCTCTTAAGGGAAAGCTTGAAGATTAAATTTCACATTTTTTCATGTTGCAGATTGATGATTAGTTATCTCTTAGCAGTTACATCTCAATAAAACATGTAACTTCTAAGATATAGACTGCTCAAAATATGGGCCATGATATGCTTTCCAAGGCAAATTCCAAGCATGCTGTGGTTGAAAGATTTTATTCAATGATGAGCAACATGCATATCACTTGATAATTCTTGACACTATGTCACTATATTCTGTCTTAATGTAGTGTCATAGAAATTTGAAATCAGCAAGCCATGCATTGATGTATTCTGCTCTGATATGAAGATGATTTTAGTGGTTACAGACCAACCTTTTACCTGGAAGATATGCTTATGTTTATAATCTTTATAAGGCTTGTGCAACTAGTAATTCGGTATCTTTATTAGGATGTACTAACTTCTTCCTCCCTTCTTAGCATTCCATTCATAATTATCATCTTTATATTACCGAGAGATTGCCAATTCAGCTTTATTTCCTATGTGCTGCTGAAGATATATCCTTAAATCTTAAAATAGAATTAGGCTCCTCCAGGAAACAACAATATAGTTTACTGATCTGAGTACTTGTCCAAATATTTTCAAGATATTGTCATTCGTTGAATTGTGTTTTCTTGTGCGTCCAAGTCTTGTCACTGGACTATTTATTTCTTCACATCTCTTTTCCTCTGCCATAAATTGTTCTCAAGCTTGTCCTTAGTAATGTGCAAATTATTCAGGCACTGAATAAGCATGAACAGGAACAAAGTCATGGTGCAATTAGTTTTGTTCTTAGTTTCTACTTTTTGCTTCTTTGCTATTGATAAAATCTTGATAAATGTACCATGGAATGGTAATTTGCAACGCTCATGGATTCTGTAGGTGGAATAAGCTAGTACAGAGACCTTTTGAAGAGGGAGATGAGAGGGGATTAAAGTTGGTTCAATCTATCTTGAAGCCAATCATGTTAAGAAGAACCAAGACTAGCACAGATCGTGAAGGCAGGTCGGTATTCTTCAGCTTTTCTGACTATCTTTCTTTTTTCTGTCTGTCACTTCCTGTGGTTGTCATGGGCTTTTCTTTTATATTTATTTGGTCTGCAGGTCAATTTTAGTCCTGCCACCTGCGGATATTCAAGTGATATATTGCAATCTTACTGAAGCAGAGAAAGACTTTTATGAAGCATTATTTAGAAAATCAAAGGTACCAATTTGTTCTTTTTCCACATGGAACTTACATGCTGATTTTTTCACTTGGCTAAAGTTTCATTGATGCATCTATAGGTGAAGTTTGACCAATTTGTGGAGCAAGGCCGGGTTCTTCATAACTATGCTTCAATTTTAGAACTGCTTTTACGTCTTCGCCAATGTTGTGATCATCCATTTCTTGTCATGAGGTGAAGATATCTTTTGGCTCTATCTTGAAATTTTTCATCTGCATGACTGCATATTGACATCATTGACTGCCTTAGAAATTATATATTCATTTTTTAAGTGAAATGTAAAACCATATGTTTGCCCAAATTCCTTTAAAGACAAGTAAAGTTGAAAGCAGCTAGAGTATGCTCAGATTCCAGTTGAAATCTTATATATCATGGGTTTCAGTCATTCTCAATCTTTCCTAAGAATTTGATGGTGGTGCAACCAAAATATTTTGTATATCTTCTTGATATTGGAATCATATCAAGCTTACCAAAAATCGTCCTTTTTAGACATTTCGTTATCTCATTGGTATGGCATGTGAACTGAAGGTTCTGCTGTGAATTTCAGATTCTAATATCTGGAGTGTTTGAGAAGTGTTTCCTGTCGATGTTGAAGTGTATAGTTTTTTTATTGTCGATTTGTGAATGGTATCTGCAGGCACACACACACACACACAAATTAGTCCTTATATCTGCTTATATAACCTTGAAGTTGGATATATGTATGGGGACATTTACACAATAAACACACATGTATTTCTTGGTTAGTATTATTTGTCAGTTTTCTACTGCTGATCTGGTTCTTTATGTGTCCAGTCGAGGTGATACTCAAGAGTACTCTGATTTGAATAAACTTGCAAAACGCTTTCTCAAGGGTGGTCTGGAAAATGTGGATGGTCAAACTACAGAGGGACCTTCACGTGCTTATGTTCATGAAGTCATGGATGAGCTACGCAAAGGGGAACAAGGAGAATGTCCTATATGCCTGGAAGCTTTTGAAGATGCAGTATTGACACCTTGTGCTCATCGACTTTGTCGAGAGTGTCTTTTGGGGAGCTGGAGAAACTCTGCAACTGGCCTTTGTCCTGTCTGTCGGTAGCAATTAATACTCTTTCTTGCATGATCCTACCAATTTTTTACTTATTTGTTATCCCATTCAGAGAGGAAAAAAAAAAGGAACAGAGAAGAGATGTATAATAAAACAGTTTAGAAGATGTATCTGAGGATTGAAATCACTCACCGGGAAATTTTGATAGATGTACTGACGCCTAGCATTGACTGTTTCCCAGGAAGACAATCAGCAAGCAAGAACTCATCACTGCCCCAACTGATAGTCGCTTCCGTGTTGATGTTGAAACAAACTGGGTGGAATCGTCAAAGGTTTCTGCTCTTATGCGTGAACTAGAATATCTACAGTCGGTGGGCTCAAAAAGTATCATCTTCAGTCAATGGACTGCGTTTTTGGATCTATTGCAGATTCCTCTTTCTCGGTAACACCTTACCTCTTTTCTCTTTTTATATTTTTTCTGTTTTTGAATTATATATATACACACAAACTAGTTTTAGAACACGTACAACTGTTGTATGCAAAAGTTAATTAATTTTTTTTGGGTGGTTAAAATATTAAATTAGAGTCCTAATTGAATTTGGAAACCCTAATAAGTTTTAATTAAATTACATTATATGAGAGAAGGTTAAAATAGACATTATGAAAAATGGACGAAACATAAAATTATTCATACTTTTATTATAGTAATAAATATATAGTTGCTGTCAGAGTCTACACTCTACATTATAAATTTGACAGTATGAATGAAGCTTTCATTTCTCCTGGAGTTGTTGTTGCTGGTGTAGATGAGACAAATATCAACATCCAATTCACTGTATAACATTAGCCACTCATTTATCTTCAGTTCATTAATTTGCCCTCCCCCCTTTGCCCCCAGTCAAACACATCTATGTATGTTCTTGTCTAGATTGAATTTAATGGAGTCAAATTATTGATTGTCTACTTTCATTTTCAGGAGTAAGATTCCTTTCCTTCGTCTGGATGGAACCCTAAATCTGCAACAGCGTGAAAGAGTGATAAAGCAATTCTCAGAGGAAGATAGCATCAAGGTGTCTTTTAAGTTTTAGCTATTCATTTTCTCTTTTCTGATTTTCCTTTCCAAGTTGAATGAAGAATTAAGAAAACCAACTTTTTATTTTTATTTTCTTTCAAGGTGTTACTCATGTCCCTAAAGGCTGGTGGAGTTGGAATAAATCTCACAGCAGCATCTAATGCTTTTGTCATGGTAAGGCTTCAGATATTTTAGAATATCTATGTCTAGCGCAGCATTATTTATGTGTTCCCTGTTTATGATTTGGTACATTATATGTGATTGTATTTGTTGTGAGACGTATTAGCATTTATTCCAACTGACTGATGATCACCGTTATAGTTTAACTACACATTATATATGTTTTGAGCTAGATGATCATCTCTGATACTGCAACTATGCACCAAAACATGTCTAATTCCAGTGGTGTATCTTTGATTTTGGTGTAGGATCCCTGGTGGAATCCAGCAGTTGAGGAACAAGCAGTCATGCGCATTCATCGTATCGGACAAACTAAAAAGGTGGTAATCACACGGTTTATTGTCAAGGTAATCCATTTGTAACTTCTCCGTTGAACACTACCTATTATTCCTTTTCCTCTCGTTTATAAATTGCCAACTTATCATTTTTTTTTTTTTTGGATTAGCTCTAGAGAATGACTTATTTGTCAATCCTGACATTGCTTTCAATTTTATGAGAGACAAAGTATTCTTATGCCAAGATTGTCAAATGCAGGGCACAGTTGAGGAAAGAATGGAAGCAGTGCAAGCTAGGAAGCAACGAATGATATCTGGTGCTCTAACTGACCAAGAAGTTCGAACTGCACGTATAGAAGAACTTAAAATGCTCTTCACTTAGACCAACCTATTTACCAAGTATCTTACAGTTTCAAATGCTGAAAGAGGAAGACTTGTTTTACTTGTCGGGATAAGAATGCATACTGTTGGCTGAGGAGTATTATCATTGGACATTGGCCAACTGATTTCATGTTCTACCATAAGACTGAGATAATGTTGGGATTTTGCTAGAAGCTATTGAGAAGCTGAAAAACAACCATCATATCAACCTCTGGTAATATTGTTTGAATGAGAGCTGCCTTTTCATATACATTCAAAAACCTGGTAAAGGAGCTTTTCTATGGTCGCCATCTAACTCGATGACTTCACACCAAACATCAAACAAGTGATATTTCTCAAAGGAGCAGGATAAGTATAGCTGGGCTGAAGGTTTCTATTTACTTGATTACCTGCAGCAACATTCTTTGTTAGTAATTATATGGTCTTATCAAATAGATTCGAGATATTTCCTCGTCATTGTATTAGTTTTGAATATAGATAGCAAGTAGAGAAATTTTCTGCAAGTGTAAAGCTAAAAATAGCGTTGGGTTTAAGTTTAACAGAGGCTTAGGCAGCTGCACTGTGTTGATTTTCTGTGCTTTTACGAGTTATAATAACAAAGTCATTTAAGTTGTTTAGATCAGTATGAAGTCAAATTCTAGAGCTTTTCTTTTAAATTATTTTTGAATGTTCTGATAAATATGGGACAGATGGTGGCGAATGAGAGCTTCTGGCAATCCTCTTGATGCACATCAAAACAAATGAAGCTTGGAAAAAGGTTAGTTACAAAAACTTTGAATACTGGCATTGTTAGTCTAATTAGTTTTTCAAGCTTCGACTCGATAAAAGCTCGTTCTTGCTATAACTTCATGAATCATATATATATTATACACAACACAAATGATCAGACATTGGCGAATAACCGATAATTCTTGGCATCAAGGCTTATTTGTCTCACAGCTGCAACTGCTGCTATAACCCCCAACACTGAGAAAACCACAGCTATGCCACAGTTCAACCAAAAAATGAAACCCCTCTTTGATGGTTTGAATGTTAGGTTGAAGAAAACAACAGGAAGTACGAAGTCAAGCGGCATGAAACCAAACGCTCCGATCAGTGCATTGATGTCCCCAAAAAAGGGGAGCATTGCAGCAATCGTAGTCGCTATAATGACTGAGAGTGATCTTGCTATCACTCTTGGGACTACGTTTCGTGCAGAGAACTCCCTGCTCTTGGGGTCTGCAAACGTTCGTTCCAAAACTTCATTTGTTGGTTGCAAGTAGACCTATAGAAATCATTACAGATTTAGAAGAGTCTCAGTAGATCCAAAGTAAACATAATTGTATAGTTTTCTTGAATTCTCACCACTGCAACCGCTGATAGCTGGAGAATAGTGAAGAGATTGATCATCAGAATGAACCATTTGGGGACCAAAGGTTTTCCATCTTCCAAGAAATTGGTAAGAATTAGGCCATCAGCTTCTTTACCAAATGCCCAGTAACCAGAAATGGCAACACTGAAGAAAGTAAGTGTTACCACTGAATAACAAACACACAGCCCTTTGAACATCTTCCCTTTAACTGGTGGTGCTAGTGTTGCCTGCAATGTCGTCACAGTAAGAAGACGGCTAAATCTCTTGGATTTTTTTTGTCTCGATTTGATGTTGCATCTTACATTATATAACATAAGATAGATGAAGCTAAACAGTAGGAGATCAGATCACCTGAATTTCTGGGATAATCCCATTGCCAAAAGTGGTGGCAATAATGGCTAATGCATTGAAAAACCCAAAAATACGCGTTTCGTTGTTGCTACTCAGAGAATAGTCTTTTCTTGGTCCCTTGGATGAGTTTCCTGGAGAAAATTTGATAAGCTAATCATTGTAAGAATTGATAGGTGATGTTAGAACTTAGAAGCAAATGTGTTTATAATGTAATAGCTTTACCAATATAGATGGAAGCAGCAGCTGCACATGCACTGTAGGTAAGGCATAGTAGCAGAGAAACCAAGTTTATGTGCCTTAGAGAGTGAAAAGATGGGATTTGAGCTAAAATTAGCATAAGCCCACCAAATATTATTACAAATTCGAAAAGCTTCATGTTTTCTTCTGGACTTGTCAGCAAGTATATTGTCTGAAAAAACCACTTATTCAAGTTACTATGCATAATATATTCATAATTCTAAGTAGACTCTTGTGGACCATCTTCCAATTCATAACATGGGTCAACTCACGATGTATAACCTACAAATAGAGTCAGCTTTATGAACTGTGAAGTTTTTCTGTAAAACGATCGTATATAAATTTTTGTTTATATTTAATGAGTCTTGACAATAATAACGTTTATAAAATATTTTCCGATCTATATAGTTTAGGGTATGTGATTTATTTTGTATAAGCATACATTCAATTTCAATAACTTCTATATCTCTTTGTCCATTTGAGTTAAAACATTGGACCTCTTTGACAGTACTCATTATTCATTATTAATTCGTGTTGCAGACAAAAACCCAATCATATTAAATTTTTTTAGAAAAAATAGAATCAAGTCTACATCAAATTTTTCCTTACCCCAAGAATCATGTAAATTCTTTTAAAGAAAAGCAATTTAATTAGAGAAATTGTAAGTTTTCTCAATATTCCTATTTTGAAAAAAATAATAAGATGAAATGATACTAGAAAAAAGTGCAAGAAAGACCTTGAGACACTGGCCTCCCAAAAGAGTAGATCCAACAACAGCACCATAGCAGACCATGAATTGAATTGGTCCTACGTAATACTTCCCCCATTTTGGTCCTGCACCATACACCATCATTTCCATTGTACCATCCATCTTCTCTTTCATATTATAAATTATGTTTTTTTTCATGCTTCTTTATTATTATTGATAGTTACATATATTTTTGAAATTTAAAATAATATTTGTAATAGGAGAACCTAATTGCCTATTTTGGTCTTGCACAAATTAAACAATTCATTGAATTTCTTTACTAAGCTTTTGAAGATTTATTTTTCAATCGATTCATATTCTTTAATTATTATCAACCGTCACATATGATTTTGAAAATTGAAAAACTATTTGTATGATGGGATATTTATAAAATACATACAAAGCTCAATCTATAAATACTTACGTGTACTTTTGTAATGCAACCTTATTGTAAATCACATTCAAGGCAGTGTAGCGTAAATAAAGGAGAAAAGACACAAAACTTTCAAAGTTGATTAATTGGTAAATATATTTACAATATTCTGTTGTTATATATAGTCTTCTCATACTAATTATCTTTTAAAAGGACAAAAACTTATACTCCAGTCCTCCATCTCAAAATAAATGTCATTTTATCAAAAATAATTTATCCTTAAATAAGTGTTATTTTAGAATTTCAAGACATATTTATGAATAATCTTCCAAAAATTAAATACCCCCATTTCTCGTCTCAAATTAAAAAAAGTTGTTAAGAGGAAGGAGAAAAAAATCCCACAATAACTATACTTATTTAAGGATAGATTAATCTGTATATCATCTTTTTAAAACAAAATTTATTTTGAGACAAAGAGAGTAATATTGAACTAATAAATTAAAGAAAAACAGCTGAGAAAATGAGATTTAGGAAAATTAATAAACACAATAATTTATATAAGATTCTGAAATCTCATTATCCTTAACTCAAAATTCAATATTTATTTTGTGGATTAAGTTGATCCATCTAACAAAATTAAAAAACATATTATATTCTCATAAAAATCTACTCATTAGTTAATAAGCTTTAAAGAAACTTAAATGTGACCTAGTTTTAAGTTTTAGGCCCAAACTTATAGTTTCTTGAAAACCAAATTTGACTTCTGAACTAACGGGAGTGAGATCTTCTATTACATTTGATGTTACATTTTCTATTTCAAATCAATCACCACACGCTATGTATATTGAATGACATCAATTAATACGTGGCGTATATTAAATACTATATAACACAAGATATAATACCAAATGTAATAAAAGATCCAGACTCCAACTAACAAGACAACTAGTACAAAATATATGGCAACTAAAAATGTGGTTTGCACCACATATACCACGTGTTGAATATAGACTGGTCATTATTATTTGCCACAGAAGAAAAAGGGAAAATGGAAAATAATATTTCATGAAATTGTGTTGTTTTAATTTCAAACAGAAAAACTGAAGTAGTAAACTTGTTGCATGTTTTAAATAACAAGAATGATTCAATTTCTAACATTTTCCACGTCTTTTAGAATGTACGAAACAATGGGAGTGTTAGTGAATTAACTGTTTTACAAATATTATTTAGATATAGAGATGAGTCAAACTCGAAATTTATAAAAAAAGACTCAATCAAATTGGAATCTTGAAATTTTTAATCAAGTTTGAGTATAACAGTACTCAACTCGACTAGTTACACTAAGATGATGGAGAGAGACGTACCTAGTATGTGATAGGCCATGTCGCGAAATCTGAGATATCGATGACCCGATTCAGCATGATGTTCAAGAACGATGGACAACAAGTTGTATGAGTAGAACGTAACGAATGCTCCGACGAGGAGGCTTAGAATTCCGGCGACCCATCCCAATGATGCTAAGGCAAATGGAAGGCTGAGCAACGCCGGGGCTACGATCGACGTCGTCAAGTGGTATCCACTATGTATCCACGATCCTACATTTTTTTCATTTTCTTATATTAATTGTTAATTTATAATTGCTCTAGCTAATTATATCTTTTACTCACATTTAATTTGTCTAAAAGACTATAACTACAAGTCAGCTTCATCAATTAAACAATAAATGAACATTTGAACATTTTCATTCTCAGTTCAACACCCTTAAGTTGGGAACCTTTTTATTTTATTTGAAATTCTGATCAAGTGTTCTATCTTTTATTTCAAGTTTATGTGTTTCAAAGATGAAATCGTTTAATACACGTAATATGAATTAGTAATATAAAGTATAGAAATCATGAATTGATTTGGAGTTTTTTGTTTGATTTGAGACTTGAAGTCTTTATGACATAGGTTTTCATGTTATTAGATAAAGAAAACCAAAACATTAAATTTGAGTTTGATAAGAAAATGGAAAACAAGCTTAGCTTACAAAGTCAAAAACTGATGGGCCATGGTTGAATGAGAAAAACAAAACTATAAACAGTAAATGAGAAAAAGATCATATCTTAGATTTTTTAATTATTTTAACTCTATAAAGTAGAAAATGAATATAATTTAAAATATAATATCATGGCTTTTGTTGTCCACATATATTTTGGGGATGGGTAGATGTGCACGAATTCCCATGGCTAAGGAAGCAAAAATAGCATGGATGAAGCTCTCTATATTATCAACATAAATCCCTAAAATCCCAGAAACCTCACTAGAGAGAGAGAGAGAAGAGAGAGACCTCTGGATTTAAGAACAAACTGTGCACCAGCGTCTAGTTGTTTGCTATGATCTTCTCGATCCTCCAACTCTGCACCATTTGATCCAAAGCTTCCCATTATATATATATATATGTTTCACTCTTTTTATTTGTTTTTATTTTGCTGATGCTCAATAATATATATATATATATATATGAAGAAGGTAAGAGAGTGAGAGAGTATATATATAGGTAAAAGGAGAATATTCATATGCTGACACACATCTATTGATCAGGACCTCATTACAGGTCTACTCCCAAATGTCATTATAATTGTATATATATCATACAATGTTTGATGTTATCAAATTGGTTTGATGGTTGGCAGGCTGGCCACCGTGAGGGTTCGACTCTATGTGGCTACATTCCATTTAGTTCCTTCCTACATTTTTTAAATTAGTTTTTGTAATATGATTTTAATTAGTTCCTATGGCTGCATTTTTAATGGAATGAGGTTTATGTTTTCTAAGGGCACGGATCTAGGAACTGTAGATCCAACCCGACTCGTCCGATTCGATTTGTATATGTATATATATTTTTTTTAATCTTAATTTTCTTCATCTCCATCTGCGTGTTTCTTTTTCTAGATCTTTATTTCCATTCTTCGGTCACATTATTCTTTCTCTTTTTTTTTTTCCTTCCTTCATAGATGTTCTTTCTACTCCACTTCTTCTTCTTCTTCTTTTTTTTTTTTTTGATTTCTCTATTCTACATTCTTCTTCTGCTTTTTTTTTTCTTTCTCATTTTTTCTTTTTTGTTCAATATAATTATCATCTAATGTTGTTAAGGAGGAGTTGAATATCATCATTCAATAACTAAGATATGATCTGATTTTTTGTTTCATTTAATTCACATAAAAATTGAGTTTTTAAAAAAATTGTGTATTTAATATATATGAAAATTCCTTTGTTTTTACTGTGAAAGCATGGTGAAGATTGAGTTCTTTAATATAATTTGCAGAAAATTTGAGGAAAAAAGATGATTTGCTGAAAATTTCAACTATTTAAAAAGGTAAATATTTGATACCTTAAAGGTATTTATGTAATACTTTAAAAATAAAAATATAATACCTTGAACGTATGTATAAAATACTTTAAATATATTTATGTAGTACTTTAAAGATAAATATGTAATACCTTAAACTATAAGCATTAATTCCTAAATAGTAAATATGTAATACCTTAAATGTGTGAATATGTAATATTTTATACTATAAACATCAATACCTTAAAAGTAAATATGTGATACCTTAAATATCAACATATGTAATACCTTATACTATTAACATTAATATCTTAAAAATGCATGTGTAATACATTATACTATGAGCATTAGTACCTTAAAGGTAAATACTATAAGAATATGCAACCAATACATTCACTGAATGAACAACTAATATCTTAAGAATATAAATGAATACTTTAAAAGTATACAACGTATACCTCCCACACCAATTATGGTGTGGCCGCACATGAAGATGCGTGGATGGATGTATAGGCGACCCATGCATCAAGTCGGGTTGGAAGCACACATGTTTTTGCCTTTTTAATTACTTTTTGTAATGTTTCTTTGTAGTCGTGTTGATAAACTTTAGTAGTCAATGCATTTAAATTAGTTGCTAGGGCTGCATTTTTAATTAGTTTTTGTAATCTTTATTTAGTTGTCATGATAAAATTTTAGTAGTCAATTTTTTATCTCTTAATTCATATCATGAGTTTCCAACCATTACTTTTTTTTTTAATCTAATTGGTTAATTAATTTTATAATTTATTATGATGAATTATTGTTTTATTTTTTCTTATATCTTTAAAATAAAGATGAATTTATTTAAAGTGGTTGAACAATAATTCTTGTATAACATAAAATTTTCAAAACAAACAAAACTCAAAAAAATCATATATATACAATCATATATATAAATTTTTTAATTTGTAAATTTTGAATTGTATAGATTTAAATATTAAGTAATATTTTATTTATATATATTTATAATTATATATCACATCCCTAAATTTAAAATTTTGGATCCGCCGCAATCTCATTGTCTCAAGAACAAAATTGCTATTTAGATAACTAAGAAGTATGTTATATATGTTAAATTTTATTATTTAGTTTATAAAACGATATCCATAATATTGGAATGTTCAAGAGTTTTATTTTAAAATATGAAGAAAGACTATATTAACTAACAGAAGAAGATCCGATCACGCAATATTGACCGCGCGCACTCCAATATGAAAATGAGCTTGAGATAACGACAACTTATAATCAATCAAACTATTTATGAAAAAGAAAGGCCAAATTACAACATAAGTTGTTTCATACCTCCAAAAATTAGAATATTTTTTACCTACCCTTCTTCCAAAGGACAAATATATCTAGGTTCAATTAAATTATATCATATTTAAATAATTTTGTGTAATTTTTTATATTATGTGACGTTTAAAATTGAGTATTATGTTTTGTAATGTGTAAAAATCGATTATCATGTCTGTGGTATATTATGTATAGTGTAATGTGTAAAATCAACTATGATATATGTTGGTCCCAAGTGGTATAAGGTTAAGAGGGGGACTGAATTAACCTTATCAAATTTTAACTTTTCTCCAAAAATATTAAGTCCTTGGTTAGCAGGTAGCTAGAAAGCTTGCTGCGAAGTAGGTTGCTGCTCGGGTAGTGACCTCTGAACTTTGTCAGAGATAATAATGCACAACGAAAATAATGAGATTTTTTCGAAGATAGGCTTTAATGCAGTATGCTCAAGGAAATCAGACAGATATATAAAGCAGATAGAACACAAGCAAGCTTATAGAGGTTCGAGGGTGGAGTAATCCCTCTATGCCCTTTCTACTCCTTCTCAAGGAGGAACTTTATTAAAGCAAGTTTGATTTACAATAGACTCAGCTAATACAAACTCTACTCTACACAAAACTGTCAGCTCTATCCACACAGGTAGCTGCACAGTGACTAAACTAAGCGACCCACACAGGATATCCACACAGGTTCCTTGACCCACACAAGATCCTTTCTCTTCTTCAGAGAGAATAACAACTTAGTTGAGTAAACTCCTGCTTAAGTGACTCCTAGTTAGTCTGTTTGAATAAGATATAAAAATCTTTAAACGGTCGAGTGTAGCAAGCTCCTTAAACTTCTAAAATTCATAAAGGTAGCTGGCTTGCTGCTGTTTTGACTGAATGACCTAGATATGAAGGTTTTAAGCTTGTAGATGAGTTGCTTCGCGTAGGATATCTCAATTCTCGGACCCCTTTCTTTCGGTGCATTCAGTCTTCCATTTATAGGCATCAGTGGGATTTCTGCCCGTTGAGAAGACAGTCCTTCACCTGGTGAGGTGTCTCACTCTGGTTTGTTCTGCTGATCTTCTGACACCTGCTCTGCAATGCCTTCATTCTGTTCTGCCATTGCCTCGTCCTTTTTCTGCGTAACTTCATTCTGCAGTCTGCTGTACTCTGTTCTTGCTACTTTTTCACACATGGCAATCACTGATTCGTTGAAACTGGAATGACTCTACTGGCTAGTTAGGTTGCACTGATTTTAATGTATCTGGTAGTTTCCTCTTTGAGCGAGTAAGTCAGCTTCCTTGACCATCTACAGGTTCCTTGCAGCATCCTTTGAAACTTGACTACTGGTTCCTTGTGGCAGTATGCAAGTAGCAGAGACTTGTCGTAGGTTCCTTTGCAGAGTCTTCTTCTCTTTCCAGCATCCTTGCCTTAGTTATTTTATATATGGAAACTTATCTGAATAGCTAATGCTCTAATCTATTACATGTTTTGTCTCATCAAAATCTATTACAATTTATCCTATCAATATCTATAATGTGATTATTATAATGTTGTGAAATGTCTATAAATTAAATATTTATATATCGTAATATCTAATAATCGACCATTATAGCATGTAATATCTAAAATCAATTATCATATAGTGTAAATAATTTTTACATAAAAATAATTGTCTATTTCATAGAAATAGGTCAAACGAAAGGCTAATTAAAAGGAGCTTTTATCCAAAAGGGTAATTTAAGTTTTTGGAGAAACTATATACTATATATCCCCTAGTAAATGGGACTATTTTAATATCGACTCATATGCCTTTTGAATTTTGAGGTGGAAATTTTAATAGAAATTGACTTCTTTTCTCGTGTGAGGAAATTTCGGCTACAAAATAAGTGGCATATAACCTATTTAAAAAAAAGGTTTAAATTGTTGTGAAACTTATAATCGAAACTCAGGTGAAACTAAGAAAATATAAAGACATGTGTGTATGATGAAAAAGAATGAATGAGATACTGAAATGATATATTCTTATTTCTTAAAATCAATGGAGCAATCACCTCTATATATAGAGAATTATAAGAGGTGGAATACAAATTGAATTGAAACTCTAAGAGAGGAATACAAAATGAATTGAAACTCTAAGGGAAATCCACATTTAATTATTTATTTCATAACATAAATACAATTGTCATCGGTCTATTTTTATCATATTGCATTTATATGAAGGTAAAATGTAATATAGTCGGTGTTTAGATTTTTTTAGAGATTCTGATTATGAAATTAAATTCAAATTTAAATGAAAATGATTTATTTTAACTTAATAATAAGGTAAAATAAGTTCGATGGAGCTCTGATTTCATGGTTTCACCTATGGGTAATCAAACAATCCGAAAAATCATGTGTTGAATGTTGAATTATACGCATCATCATGTGTATTTCCTTGATTTTGTCAAAAGTTGAACGTTGAGTTGGAGTAGCCTTCATGAATTTTTAGAAATCATATATTTCACAAAATTGTATGTTTTTAATGAAGAATGTGAAAAAGGAAATAGAAAAAAATGTTGGAAATTAGTTTAGAAAAATTGATGTTGATCAATATTTGACCAATTTTTATATGGTATTTCGTTTGTTAAAAATAAAAAAAAAATTAGAAATTTAAAATCTATATTTTAGTAAGTAAATTTAGAGTAATTATTTTCTCAAATTCAAGAGCATTTATTTTCTCAAATCCAATTTCGAATGAATGAGAAATTAATGCTTAAAATTGATAATTTAAATTGAAAATGAGTGAAAGTTTGATAATGTGTGAATGTTCGAAAAAACTTTGAATACTGGCATTGTTAGTCTAATTAGTTTTTCAAGCTTCGACTCGATAAAAGCTTGTTCTTGCTATAACTTCATAAATCATATATATATTATACACAACACAAATGATCAGACATTGGCAAATAACCGATAATTCTTGGCATCAAGGCTTATTTGTCTCACAGCTGCAACTGCTGCTATAACCCCCAACACTGAGAAAACCACAGCTATGCCACAGTTCAACCAAAAAATGAAACCCCTCTTTGATGGTTTGAATGTTAGGTTGAAGAAAACAACAGGAAGTACGAAGTCAAGCGGCATGAAACCAAACGCTCCGATCAGTGCATTGATGTCCCCAAAAAACGGGAGCATTGCAGCAATCGTAGTCGCTATAATGACTGAGAGTGATCTTGCTATCACTCTTGGGACTACGTTTCGTGCAGAGAACTCCCCGCTCTTGGGGTCTGCAAACGTTCGTTCCAAAACTTCGTTTGTTGGTTGCAAGTAGACCTATAGAAATCATTACAGATTTAGAAGAGTCTCAGTAGATCCAAAGTAAACATAATTGTATAGTTTTCTTGAATTCTCACCACTGCAGCAGCTGATAGCTGGAGAATAGTGAAGAGATTGATCATCAGAATGAACCATTTGGGGACCAAAGGTTTTCCATCTTCCAAGAAATTGGTAAGAATTAGGCCATCAGCTTCTTTACCAAATGCCCAGTAACCAGAAATGGCAACACTGAAGAAAGTAAGTGTTACCACTGAATAACAAACACACAGCCCTTTGAACATCTTCCCTTTAACTGGTGGTGCTATTGTTGCCTGCAATGTCGTCACAGTAAGAAGACGGCTAAATCTCTTGGATTTTTTTCGTCTCGATTTGATGTTGCATCTTATATTATATAACATAAGATAGATGAAGCTAAACAGTAGGAGATCAGATCACCTGAATTTCTGGGATAATCCCATTGCCAAGAGTGGTGGCAATAATGGCTAATGCATTGAAAAACCCGAAAATACGCGTTTCTTTGTTGCTACTCAGAGAATAGTCTTTTCTTGGTCCCTTGGATGAGTTTCCTGGAGAAAATTTGATAAGCTAATCACTGTAAGAATTGATAGGTGATGTTAGAACATAGAAGCAAATGTGTTTATAATGTAATAGCTTTACCAATGTAGATGGAAGCAGCAGCTGCACATGCACTGTAGGTAAGGCATAGTAGCAGAGAAACCAAGTTTATATGCCTTAGAGAGTGAAAAGATGGAATTTGAGCAAAAATTAGCATAAGCCCACCAAATATTATTACAAATTGGAAAAGCTTCATGTTTTCTTCTGGACTTGTCAGCAAGTATATTGTCTGCAAAAACCACTTATTCAAGTTACTATACATAATATATTTATAATTATAAGTAGACTCTTGTGGGATCATCTTTTAAGTGAATCTAATTCATAATATGGGTCAATTCTCGATGTATAACCTACAAATATAGTCGGCCTTATGAACTGTGTAGTTCTTCGGTGAGACGATCGTATATAAATTTTTGTTGTATATTTAGTGAGTCTTGACAATAATAATGTTTATAAAATATTTTCCGATCTATATAGTTTAGGGTATGTGATTTATTTTGTATAAGCACACATTCAATTTCAATAAATTCTATCTCTCTTTGTCCATTTGAGTTAAAGCATCGGACCTCTTTGGCAGTACTCATTATTAATTGGTGTCGCAGACAAGAACCCAATGATATTAAAAATTTAGAAAAAATAGAATCAAGTCTACATCAATTTTTTTCCTTACCCCAAGAATCATGTAAATTCTTTTAAAGAAAAGCAATTTAATTAGAGAAATTGTAAGTTTTCCCAATATTCCTAATTTGAAAAAAAATAAGAAAATGAAATATATAAACTTTTATATAACTGGTGCATGGATTTAGGATCGATGCATCTAATCCGACTCGGTCCACGATTTCGCTCCACGCCCGCACGCACGTGCCTCTATATGTTTGGGTGGGTGCACTCAAACTCATCCAAATTCGCTTCAGGTGCTATATCTTTATATTATGTTAAACACACCTTTATATTATGTTAAATAAACATGTATATTATGTTAGTCATACCTTTAAGACCTTTTTTTTTATATTAAGCATACTTTTATGTAACGTTAAACATACTTTTATGTTATGTTAAACATACATTTATGGTTTTATGTTATGTTAAACATATCTTTAAGGTTTTTATGTTATGTTAAACATACATTTATGTTCTATTAAGTATACCTTTATATTATGTTAAATATACCTTTTTATGATTTTATATTATGTTAAGCATATCTTTAGAGTTTTTATGTTATGTTAAGCATATTTTTGTGTTATGTTAAATATACATTTATGTTATGTGTTAGTTGTTCCTTTATATATCATATAAAGGTATGACTAATATTACGTAAATATATATATGTACAAATTATGATTTTTTGTGTTGAAATTAGAGTGTTTTCGTTGAAATTAGAGTTTTTTTTAGTTAAAATATTATATAAATGTATGTTTAAAATAATATAAATGTACGACTAACACAATATAAAAGTTAGGTTAAAAAAAATGTGTGGACTCAGGTCAAATTTGACTAGACCCGATCCGTATTAAATCCATATAATAGTTGCACACAAGTGCAACTCAAAATAAAATGATATTAGAAACAAGTGTATAAGAAAGACCTTGAGACACTGGCCTCCCAAAAGAGTAGATCCAACAACAACACCATAGCAGACCATGAATTGAATTGGTCCTACGTAATACTTCCCCCATTTTGGTCCTGCACCATACACCATCATTTCCACTGCACCATCCATCTTCTCTTTCATATAAATTATGTTTTCTTTCATGTTTCTTTATTATTATTCATATATACATATATTTTTGAAATTTAAAATAATATTTGTAATAGAAGAACTTAATTGCCCATTTTGGTCTTGCACAAATTAAACAATTCATTGAATTTCTTTACTAAGCTTTAAAAGATTTCTTTTTCAAACGATTTCATATTCTTTAATTATTATCAACCGTCACATGTGATTTCGAAAATTGAAATACTATTTGTATGATGGGATATTTATAAAATACATACAAAGCTCAATCTATAAATACTTACGTGTATTTTTGTAAGTAAATCACATTCAAGGCAGTGTAGCGTAAATAAAGGAGAAAAGACACAAAACTTTTAATGTTGATTAATTGGTCAATATATTTACAATATTCTGTTGTTATATATATATATATATATATTATTATATAGTCTTCTCATAGAAGCCCTAAACTGACTTTCAGTTGTAAGTCATCCATTCTGCTTCTATCTAAAGTGATGCTAGGCTGCTTCACAGAGGTGCGCTTCGCTCGGCCACATGATGAACATGTTTTAAGCTAACTACATGTCGAGCGCTTAAGCGGAGCTTGTGGTCGCTCGTTCCTCGCTTGTTCCAATTCCAAAGAGCTTCAGATCTGATTCTACACTACATATGATATTCCATTTCGGCCCTCATTAGCTCTTCGCTATTGATTCTTCATATCCGGCTTAGCTGGAACTTCGTCCTCTAAATAAAAGGCTCTTCCATACTAAGATTAATGAGATTTTCCGGTATACTGCTTTCCCAGCCGCTTTTAATGCCCGCTGGAGGAAGGAAGCCAGGGTAGCGGAACGTTCTGTCAATCGGGGAAGGTTTTTGGTGACGGCTCCGAAAGAAAGAAAAAGGTGCGTGCCGCACTCACGAAGGACTACCAGTGATATACTGGAGGAAGTCTCTTACTCAAGTCTTACTAAGAAGGTGGTGCAGAAGTTCTCTCTTGTCGAAAATTCTGGAGATGGAGAACTCGTCTGGCTTGCGTCAGAGCCCAAATAGTTGGCAGAGCCCTCCGTGTACTTCCACGTATTGGTCCGAGCTCAGTTAAGACGGGGTGGTTCTAGTAGTTCTTATTGTTATTGTCGGAACACATTGACTAGGAACGGGATCGCATTTGGGACCGAGGTTCTTGGTTTCTGAAACCAGTCTGCCGCTTTGGGGAAGTGAAAAATCGTACACCCACCAAGACGAGAGCCAAAGCGCTTTCTAGCTCTTTTCTGCAACGGAAAAAAAACGGAGCAGATTTGTTGACTCGGCTTATTACTCTTTTCGTTCACTTTTTCTAACATTTCTAGTACCAACTAATTCATTCGGGCGAGACATCTTACGATGTCATGATGCGCCCCCTATCACAACAAGGCAGCCTCCTAACCCGTGGAACCTGAGCCATTTAATAATGACTTATTGCACGAGATATCTTAGTTCGGGATCCCCCAAGCAACAGGACCTAAACTAGCTATTCTGCTGACGATTTTAGCCTTTCTATATCACCCATTCATCCATAGTCGTATCCTCTCGGTGAGTCCACCATATGGCCCCCTTGCTTCTTTTTAATGGCATCTTTCACTCCTTACTTAAATTTTCCTTTTTAGCTATACGACGCTGATGCACAAGAAGAGGAGAAGGGCCATTCTGATAAGACAGATCCTATGACTATGGTCTCGACCCTGTTGTTTTTAAAGAACAACACCTTATACTCCCGTCCTCCATCTCAAAATAAATATCGTTTTATCAGAAGAAATTTGTTGTAAATTAAATATTATTTTAGAATTTCAAGATATATTTACGAATAATCTTTCAAAAATTAAGTACCTTCATTTCTCCTCTTAAATTAAAGAGAGTTGTTAAGAGGAAAGAGAAAAAGTCCCACAATAACTATACTTATTTAAGGATAGATTAGTCTGTATATCATCTTTCTCAATCATGTATGAAAACACCTAAAACAAAATTTATTTTGAGACGAATTGAGTAATATTGAACTAATAAAGTTAAAGAAAAACCATTGAGAAATTGAGATTTAGAAAAATTAATAAACCCAAAAATTTATATAAGATTCTAAAATCTCGTTATCCTCAGATATAGAGATGAGTCAAACTCCAACTTTATAAAAAAAAACTCAATGAAATTGAAATCTTGGAAAATTTTAATCAAGTTCGAGTATGATAGTACTCAACTGGATCCGTTTCACTAAGATGATGGACAGAGACGTACCTAGTATGTGATAGGCCATGTCGCGAAATCTGAGATATCGATGACCTAATTCAGCGTGACGTTCAAGAACGAGGGACAACAAGTTGTATGAGTAGAATGTAACGAAAGCTCCGATGAGGAGGCTTAGAATTCCGGTGACCCATCCCAATGATGCTAAGGCAAATGGAAGGCTGAACAACGTCGGAGCTACGATCGACGTCGTCAAGTGGTATCCACTATGTATCCACGATCCTACATTTTCTTCATTTTCTTATAATAATTGCTAATTTATAATTGCTCTAGCTAATTATATCTTTTACCCACACCTAATTTGTCTAAAAGACTATAACTACAAGTCAGCTTCATCAATTAAACAATAAATGAATGGAAACAATTGAACAGTTCAATTCTCAGTTCAACACCCTTAAGTTGGGAACCTTTTTATTTTATTTGAAATTCTGATCAAGTGTTCTATCTTTTATTTCAAGTTTATGTGTTTCAAAGATGAAATCGTTTAATACACGTAATATGAATTAGTAATATAAAGTATAGAAATCATGAATTGATTTGTAGTTTTTTGTTTGATTTGAGACTTGAAGTCTTTATGACATAGGTTTTCATGTTATTAGATAAAGAAAACCAAAACATTAAATTTGAGTTTGATAAGAAAATGGAAAACAAGCTTAGCTTACAAAGTCAAAAACTGGTGGGCCATGGTTGAATGAGAAAAACAAAACTATAAACAGTAAATGAGAAAAAGATCATATCTTAGATTTTTTAATTATTTTAACTCTATAAAGTAGAAAATGAATATAATTTAAAATATAATATCATGGCTTTTGTTGTCCACATATATTTTGGGGATGGGTAGATGTGCACGAATTCCCATGGCTAAGGAAGCAAAAATAGCATGGATGAAGCTCTCTATATTATCAACATAAATCCCTAAAATCCCAGAAACCTCACTAGAGAGAGAGAGAGAAGAGAGAGACCTCTGGATTTAAGAACAAACTGTGCACCAGCGTCTAGTTGTTTGCTATGATCTTCTCGATCCTCCAACTCTGCACCATTTGATCCAAAGCTTCCCATTATATATATATATATATATATATATATATATATATATGTATATATGTTTCACTCTTTTTATTTGTTTTTATTTTGCTGATGCTCAATAATATATATATATATATATATATATATATATATATATATATGAAGAATATATATAGGTAAAAGGAGAATATTCATATGCTGACACACATCTATTGATCAGGACCTCATTCCAGGTCTACCCCCAAATGTCATTAAAATTGTAGATATAATATATTATATCAAAATGCTACTCGCTCCGTTCAGAATTATTTTGCGTAGAATAATTCGAGACGAAGATAGTACATTATTTTGATGTATTTTGATGTTATCAAATTGGTTTGATGGTTGGCAGGCTGGCCACCGTGAGGGTTCGAATCTATGTGGCTACATTCCATTTAGTTCCTTCCTACATTTTTTAAATTAGTTTTTGTAATATGATTTTAATTAGTTCCTATGGCTGCATTCTTAATGTAATGAGGTTTATGTTTTCTGAGGGCACAGATGTAACGTCCCGATTCTGTTGAAAGTAAACCTTAACCGAGATGTTACTCATTTATAAAAACATCTTTTTTCAATAAAATAAACATAAATAAAATCAAGAATAATTATAAAATATACATTTCTTAAATTTATGAAATTAATTGTTTTAAATAAAAAGCTTCTGCAACCTTTGATCATCGGCTACCAACATCCATCGTTCGCCTTCCACGCCATAAAATCCTTAAACTGAAAACATTTTAGAAAGAGGGGTGAGTGACAAAAGTACACTCAGTGGGGTGGGGAAACTCAGGATGACATAAAATAATTTTAAAAGATTTTATACACACATGCCAAACCACCATTTTATGACATAAAAACAGATTTTCGTAAAACGTTTGTCTTTTAAAATAAAAACAGTATAAAATAGATAACTTCAAATACGTGTCTTAAATCATTTAAAACCGCAAGCATTCATTTCTTTCACATGCAAACATATCATTTTTCACGCAATCATCCCCATCAATCATCATTCACATTCAAACAAATCACATTCATTACGGTTCTTAGCCACCATAGATACAGTTCTTAGCCGCCATAGATGCAGTTCTTAACTGCCATAGATACGGTTCTTAGCTGCTATAGATGCAGTTCTTAGCTGTCATAGATACGGTTCTTAGCCGCCATAGATACGGTTCTTAGCTACCTTGCATGCACATGCACATATATTTACTTCATACATACACATCTCAAACATACACATGGAAACACATTAATTTAACATAATACTTAGTTGCAGTTTTCAACTATCATGAAAACACATCTTATTTGCAGATATGCAAATATTAATTTCACATCATTCTTCACATTTGTCTTCATAGTAAAACGTTCACAATCCATCACTTGCTTTAAATCATTCATAAAATCTTAACTCATAGCACTTTATTCACATAACATGTATATCGACCGCACGTCATTCAAGTATAAGATTTTATATTTTAAATACTTCAAAAGAGTTATAAATACCGTAATAAGCATTTACCCCCACCTCATGAGAATAACGTGTGTAATTATAAGCTGTCGAGCAAGCATAGATAATTCTTCATTCCTCTTTTCCTACATCGATCATTAAAATGTCTTAATACATTATCTAGCTATAAATTCTTTAATTAAGGTCATTTATAATTAAAATATGTCCTTTAAGGTTTTCTTTGATAAGATGGAACATGTTTCTAACAATGTTGGAGTTTAAATAATAAAATAAATGATTTTAAGGTGAATATAAGGTTTAGGTGAATTTGTAATAAAAATGTGTTTATTAAAATATAAGAAAACTTAATTAGACTTTAATTAGATCTTAAAAGACTTATCTTAGATTCAGGAAAATTAATTATAAATTTATGATTTAGGTTAGATCTTGAAGATTTGATAATAATTCTAGACAAGTAACTTATAAAGCTTTTGACTTCAATTAATTCTTGAAGACGTTTAAAACAAATCTTAGAAAATCTAATTATATAATTTACGGTTTAACTTAGATATTAAGAAATTTGAATATATTTATGATTATGACGTATTTAGATTGACAATAAAATTTAAATTATAAACATGAATAGATTAACTATATAATTTAAATTATAAACATGAATTCAATTAACTGAAATTATAGGTTAATTTAGGAAATATATTTAATTGCAGAACATGTTTAATTAATTTTTATTTAAGAGGATTGAATTTTATATTTACTTTGATATTTAATTTGATTCTTAACTTTGAGGTTTAAAATTGTAAAGTTCATAATTTATTTAAGATCATTAGATCATTTTTAATAATATAGGGAATTTATTTAAATGTTTAATATTTATAATTAAGCCTTTGGTTTATTTATTAAATTATGAAGATCAAAACATAATGTCCATAATTATATTTAAGTCCATATTTATAATTTTCCAAGAGTTATGGGGTTAACGAGACGTGAATCTAGAGTTTTAAAACCTAGATTTAAAATAACTATTAAATTGCACATACTTTAATTATTATAATATCTCTAAGGTTAATTTGTAACCTAATTCATTAGTTTGGATTTAATTCATTATTTCAAATATATATTAATTCTCGAAAACAATATCTGTAATATTTAGGCTCCGTTTTATAATTTCAACCAATTATGGGTAATAAAATATAATTTCAACAACTCTAAGGATATTCTTATATTATTGTAATTTCAACCTAATTGGGGTTTATTATCATTATTCATTAATTTAGGGGCTTAAAACATATTTTCATAATTTTAAGGGTATAAAATGTAATATTTATAACTATTGGGTCAAATTGCATTTTCAATAATTAAGTTTTGCAAATTAGTCCCAACCTTTATCAAATTTCCAAAATCAAACCGCTACCCTAAACCAACCCCTGCAGCCGTTTCCCTTGCCCTATCACCCTACTGTCGCTGTTCGGTCACCGCCGCTACCACTGCCGCCGTTCACCGCTGTCGGCGGCTCCCTGTCGCTGGCAAACACCCATCAATCAAACACACACACCACAACTCACAGCAACACACACAAATACACACACAAACAGCTGCAGCAGTAGCGCCGCTGCCTCTCGCGGCGGTGCGATTCTCCAGCCCAACCACTCGCGCCGGCCACAACCGCCGCCCCTCGGCCTCGCCCCTGCCGCCACTCAACCCGGCGTTGAAAGCCTCGATCTTTATCCCCTCCTCAACACAACAACCACACACACCTTTAATTTTACACATACAGAGATACATACATATATATATATATATATCCATGCCTATACATACATATACAGGTCCACATCAATGGAACCTTGCAGCAGAGGATGAGAACATGAAGGAAAAGCAAGAAACAGAGAGGGAGAAGAAGAAGAGAGAGGGAAAGAAAAAGAGAAAGAAACGTGCACAGAGAGAGAGAGGAGAGAGAGAGTGTAAGAGAGAAAGATGATCTTTCCCCAATTATTGGTTTCTTTCTTTTCCACACATTTGACTAATTCTTCATCTAATTATGCATATATATATATATATATAATAGAGATATTTACATAGGTTATACTTATACTTATATATATACATTGTATATTTATTCATATATAGTATATATTTTGGATATATTTTCATAGTTTATACTTAATTGATATTACATTACTATTTAAGTTTCATTTTAACTATAGCAAATTCTTATTATATTTTATGTAATTAAATTTTATTCGGGATGTTACAACATATCTAAGATCTGTAGATCCAACCCGACTCGTCCGATTCGATTTGTATATGTATATCTTTTTTTTTTAATCCTAATTTTCTTTATCTCCATCTGCGTGCTTCTTTTTCTAGATCTTTGTTTTCATTCTTCAGTCGTGTTATTCTTTCTCAGCTTCTTTTTCCCCTTTTTTTTCCTTCCTTCATAGCTGTTCTTTTTTCTCCACTTCTTCTCTTTTTTTTTTCTCTCTATTCTGCATTCTTCTTCCACTTCTTTTTTTCTTTCTATATTTTATGTTTTTTTTCCTCATTTTTTCTTTTTTTTCAATATAATTATCATTTAATGTTGTTAAGGAGGAGTTGAATATCATCATTCAATAACTAACATATGATTTGATTTTTTGTTTCATTTAATTCACATGAAAATTGAGTTCTTTAAAAAATTGTGGATTTAATATATATGAAAATTCCTTTGTTTTTATTTTGAAAGCATGGTGAAGATTGAGTTCTTTAAGATAATTTGTAGAACATTTGAGGAAAAAGATGATTTGCAAAAAATTTCAACTATTTAAAAAGGTAAATTTGTGATATCTTAAAGGTATTTATGTAATACTTTAAAACTAAAAATATAATACCTTGAACGTATGTATAAAATACTTTAAACATATTTATATAGTATTTTAAAGATAAATATGTAATACTTTAAACTATAAGCATTAATTCCTAAAAAGTAAACATGTAATACCTTAAATGTGTACATATGTAATATTTTATACTATAAACATAAATATCTTAAAAGTAAATATGTGATATCTTAAATATCAACATATGTAATACCTTATACTATTAACATTAATACCTTAAAGGTAAGTATGCAATACCTTAAAAATGCATGTGTAATACCTTATATTATGAGCATTAGTACCTTAAAGGTAAATACTATAAGAATATACAACTAATACATTAATTGAATGAACAACTAATATCTTAAAAATATTAATGAATACTTTAAAAGTATACAACGAATACCTCTCGCTGGATGAATTATATATAGAATCAGATAATACATAACACACACCAACTATAATATGGGCACACATGGAGATGTATGGATGGATGTATAGGCGACCCATACATCAGGTCGGGTTGAAAGCACACATGTTTTTGCCTTTTTAATTACTTTTTGTAATGTTTCTTTGTAGTCGTGTTGATAAAGTTTAGTAGTCAAATGCATTTAAATTAGTTGCTAGGGCTGCATTTTTAATTAGTTTTTGTAATCTTTTTTTAGTTGTCTTGATAAAATTTTAGTAGTCAATTTTTTATCTCTTAATTCATATCATGAGTTTCCAACCATTACTTTTTTTTAATCTAATTGGTTAATTAATTTTATAATTTATTATGATGAATTAATGTTTTATTTTTTCTCATATCTTTAAAATAAAGATGAATTTATTTAAAGTGGTTGAACAATAATTCTTGTATAACATAAAATTTTCAAAACAAACAAAACTCAAAAAAATCATATATATATTTTTTTAATTTGTAAGCTTTGAATTGTATAAATTTAAATATTAAGTAATATTTTATTTATATATATTTATAATTCTATATCACATCCCTAAATTTAAAATTTTGGATCCGCCACAATCTCATTGTCTCAAGAACAAAATTGCTATTTAAATAACTAAGAAGTATGTTATATATGTTAAATTTTATTATTTAGTTTATAAAACGATATCCATAATATTGGAATGTTCAAGAGTTTTATTTTAAAATATGAAGAAAGACTATATTAACTAACAGAAGAAGATCCGATCACGCAATATTGACCACGCGCACTCCAATATGAAAATGAGCTTGAGATAATGACAACTTATAATCAATCAAACTATTTATGAAAAAGAAAGGCCAAATTACAACATAAGTTGTTTCATACCACTAAAAATTAGAATATTTTGTACCTACCCTTCTTCCAAAGGACAAATATATCTAGGTTCAATTAATTTATATCATATTTAAATAATTTTGTGTAATTTTTTATATTATATGACATTTAAAATTGACTATTATGTTTTGTAATGTGTAAAATTGATTATCATGTATGTGGTATATTATGTAGTTCTATCACGGATATGAGGCTCAACGGAGCCCTTTTACAAATAATCTCTCATAGATTTATTGGTACTGCACTTTTTTTCTTAGCCGGAACAACTTATGATAGAATACGTCTCTATGATATCTATAATGTGATTATTATAATATTGTGAAACGTCTATAAATTAAATATTTATATGTCATAATATCTAATAATCGACCATTATAGCATGTAATATCTAAAATCAATTATCATATAGTGTAAATATTTTTTACATATAAATAATTTTGTCTATTTCATAGAAATAGGTCAAAACGAAAGGCTAATTAAAAGGAGCTTTTATCCAAAAGGGTAATTTAAGTTTTTGGAGAAACTATATATTATATATCCCCTAGTAAATGGGACTATTTTAATATCGACTCATATGCCTTTTGAATTTTGAGGTGGAAATTTTAATAGAAATTGACTTCTTTTCTGGTGTGAGGAAATTTCGGCTACAAAATAAGTGGCATATAATCTATTTAAAAAAAAAGTTTAAATTGTTGTGAAACTTATAATTGAAATTCAGGTGAAACTAAGAAAGTACAAAGATATATATGTATGGTGAAAAAAAATGAATGAGATACTGAAATGATATATTCTTATTTCTTAAAATACAAATTGAATTGAAACTATAAAGGGGAATACAAAATGAATTGAAACTCTAAGGGACATTCATATTTAATTATTTATTTCATAACATAAATACAATTGTCATCAGTCTATTTTTATCATATTGCATTTATATGAAGGTAAAATGTAATATAGTCGGTGTTTAAAATGTAATATAGTCGGTGTTTAGAATTTTTTTAGAGATTCTGATTATGAAATTAAATTCAAATTTAAAAATGGTTTATTTTAACTTAATAATAAGGTAAAATAAGTTCGGTGGAGCTCTGATTTCATGGTTTCACCTATGGGTAATCAAACAAACTGAAAAATCATGTGTTGAATGTTGAATGTTGAATTATACGCATCATCATGTGTATTTCCTTGATTTTGTCAAAGGCTAAAACTTATATGCACCAGGGGCATGGATTCTAGATCCGTGTCCCCAACCTGAATCGGTGCGTGGGGCGCTTTTACGCGCGTCCATGTGCCCCCACCCGCGGCCACACCATAGCTGGTGTGCGCCGCGCACCATCTGAATTTTATACTTTAAGGTATCACTCATTTACTCTTAAGGTATCACACCATAACCCTTCAGATATTAGTGTAAAAACAGCGCTGCGTTCTTCTTTTTCCTCTTTTTTTTTCTTCTCTCTCATTGTTAGGATTTCAATGTTTAGATTTTGATGAGACAAATCAAATATGTAATAGGAAGTTTTAAGTACCCCATTTTTCACATTGTTTAAGTGAATGAATATATTAGAATTGAGTCTTGCGTTAAGTGTTAAAATGGAGGATAAAAAGGATAAAGCTGCATCTAAGCTTTAAGGGAAGTTATCGCTGCAAGAAAACATGATACAGTATCACTACAAGAAGATAAGGATACAACATAGCTGGTTGAAAAAAGATACAGCAACAGTTCAACGAGTTAAATCTTCTATACAGCAAAGTAAGAAAGAACGGCGTATAGCAACGCTGCAAGAAAAGGATACAGCAGTACTGCTAGAAAGAAGTTACAGCAGTACTGCCAGAAGATACTGCAACCAGGTCTAAGTTACTGCAGCACTGAAAGAAAGTATCAGCTGCACGAAGACCTAGGATACAGCACAAAGCTTACAGTACAGTTAAGTCATACAACGCCATCTACAAAACAAAGTATCTTGCAAATCCTAGAAAGGATAAATGCAGTAAGAGGAACGGAGATTCAAGCAAAAATAAATAGAGTCGTTCAAGAAAATGTCAAAGTAGCAGATACGGAGCCAATAAGAAGATGCCACATGGACTGACGCGCTGCAGAAAGCTGCGAGCCGCAACTGCTGCATTAAATACTCCGAAAGAGAAAGTCAAGTCGCATTAAATGCGAACCATACTTTGGTCAAACTACTCCAAATTCAAAAGAGGGATGTCTCCTTCAACGGACATCTTCTCCTACAAATATAAATAAAGGTTGAGGAGCACTGAAGCTGGTAACTGTTACTGAAACCATTACTGAGATCTAAAAGGCATTCACGAAATACTCAAAGCTTACAAGATTCGAGCATTTAAGATTACAATCAGTACCAGTCACTCAACCTACCGAAGTGAAGCAAGTTCAAGTTGAAAGTTTCCTCAAGGATTCAGAAGCTCACTTCGAAGTAACAGTTGAAGAAAACCTTTTATCCTTTTAACCTTGTTGTTGTGTGCTTAGGTTGTTTTAGTGGTGTCAAGCAGTTGATAGGAGAGATCCTTGCTGTTTGTTTAGTTGTCTAGAGTTAGGCAACTTCCCTGTGTGGGAGTGTGGAACCCTGTGTGGGTTAGCCTTTGAAGTTTGCAGTTGCTGTGTGTACGCTGGACTTCAGTAGGTAGTGTCTTTGTAAAGTTGATAGATTGTTAGGAGGGTCCTGTAAATCAATCTTGCTTAATAAAGTTCCTGCTCGAGGAGCAGTAGAGTGGACGTAGAAGGATTACACCACCTTCGAACCACTATAAGCCATAAGTGTTTATTGCTTTATTTATCTGTGCGCTTATCTTCTACATTATTATTTGTCTCTCATCATAAAACGTTTTGAAAGAAGCATTTTGAGAAAAACAGCCTTGCGTTTAAAAAGTTTATTTTCGCTGCATATAAAACTCCAGGTTACAGCGTGTAGCACTGTTTCCTAGCGCTACAAGCAGTAACCATCTAACGCTGCAAGCTCAAGTAACTTGCAGTGCAGAACGGTTTGTTTTAAAGATTTTGAAAATTGACCAAGGTTCATTCACCCCCCCTCTGAACCTCGGACACCACTTGGGACCAACACTCATTCTTCTTCTTAATCTTTTTTCTTATCAATTTGTTATTCTTCTTATTTGTTTTATACATTCTTCTTCTTCTCTATCTTCTTGTTCTTATTCTTCTTCAAATCTTCATAAAATCATTTATGAAGTTTTTTCTTCTTCTTCTTCTTCTCTTTTACTCATTTTCATAGATTTAGATAATTGATTTCAAATCACAATTTATTACAATAATTTTAAAACATTAAAAAATCAATTATTTCCACTAATATGAAATTATGATTTGCTGATTTTGAGGAAGAAGATGAAACATTTGAAATTTCATGATTTACAGGTATTACACATGTTCATTTGAAGTATTACATAAGTACCTTACAGATATTACACATTTTCACTTTAAGTATTACGCATTTTCATTTCAGGTATTACATAAGTACCTCATAGATATTACACAAGTTCCTTTGAAGTATTGTATAAGTACCTTATACGTATTACATATGTTCATGTTAAGTATTATATAAGTACTTTATAGGTGTTACACATGTTCATTTCAAGTATTATATAAATACCTTACAGGTATTACACATGTTCATTTCAAGTATTACATAAGTACTTTATAGGCATTAGACATGTTCCTTTCAAATATTACATAAATACCTTATAGGTATTACATATGTTCCTTTCAGGTATTACAAATCGTAATATCACAAAAGTATTTTCATAATATTTTGAAGGTATAACTTACATATTATTCAATCATGTAATTTTGTAATATCTAAAGAACAAATCATTAATACCTCAAAAGTATTACTTACATTTTTATTACTTTATGAGTTGTGGTATATTAAGTTTTTGGTTATACACCTAAAATTCTAGTGTTGAGAGGAGTTATTAGAATTGATGTTGACATCTGGGTTAATTATACATTTTCGATGCTGAATTTTTTTTCAAATGTAAATTAATGACAAAATGTATACGTATGTGAGTATAATTTAAATTTAAATATATAAGAACATGCTACATTAATTATCAAATTAATTAAGTCTTGCATGAAGTTGGTGATAAACTTGTATCATGAATTAATACTGTGAAAAGTATATGAATGATTGAAACAATAGTTTCTTGTTAAGCAACATTGGTATAAAGCCTAGAAGGTGGGCCTTTATTTAATTGGGATCCACAAATTAAGCCATAATAATTAATATACAAGGAACCCTAGATTTTAGAACTATAAGAATCCAAAATCTGTAGTATTGTTGATTAAGTGTAGAAATTGAGAAGAAATTGAAAAAAAATTATTGATCTTAAGAGATGTGAGAAGAAATTGAAAAAAAAAGAAAAAAAAAACAAGCAGCAAAGAAAGGAGTGAGAAAAAAAAAGGAAAATAAAAGGAAAATAAAAGAGAGAAAAAAGAAAAAAAGAAAGGAGTGAGAAAAAAAAGGAAAAAAGAATGAAAGAAAAAGAGAGAGAAAAAAGAAAAATAAAGAAAAATAAACGTAAAAAAAAATTATATATATATATATATATATATATATATGGGTGGGGGCACGGTGCCCTAGGTGCACATAAGTGCTTTTCTTTTTTAAAAGTTGAACGTTCAGTTGGAATAGCCTTCATGAATTTTTAGAAATCATATATTTCACAAAAAGGAAATAGAAAAAAAATATTGGAAATTAGTTTAGAAAAATTGATGTTAATCAATATTTGACCAATTTTTATATGGTATTTCGTTTGTTAAAAATAAAAAATAAATTGTAAATTTAAAATCTATATTTTAGTAAGTAAATTTAGAGTAATTATTTTCTCAAATTCAAGAGCATTTATTTTCTCAAATCCAATTTCGAATGAATGAGAAATTAATGCTTAAAATTGGCAATTTAAATTGAAAATGTGTGAATGTTCGAAAAAATGTGAGTTTAAATTGAATTAATGCAATTCACGTTAAAGGGATGCAACCAATCTGAATCATTATGTGACACATTTATTTCATCCAAAATATGTCTGTTATGAAAATACACCACACCTCTTCAACTTCTATAAATAAATCTTATTTTCAATCCTTTCATTCACTATACTACGATTTGCATCCTTAACATTTTAGCAATTGGAGTCCTCTCTTCGTATTATCTCAAAAAGTTCCAAATATTATTTTCGTTGCTTGGAAATTTTTGAATTCGTTGTGTTGTGATTTTTAAGTTAGTAAGTTATTGTATCTTAAAAACGTTTGTCATAGATTATAAAACACTGAATATGGGACAATTTTATCTTACGGAAAAAGAGTCCAACTCATACCTTGACTTTTCCTATTTTTTTATTTTGAGTCATTTTCATGTACATTACCTACTTTTCCAATAAAAAATAAATACAAATGTCTACAATAAGTAATAGTTATTGAGATGAGATAGATAAACATTATACTATTAAGACCTCTAATTTTATAGTTATTATTATCAGTTATATTTGTAACCTCCTAAAATAAAATTTAATTATGAAAAAAAAAACTTAAAAGAAAATTTTCATAATTAATATGGCTCCAAATAATAATATAAATTATTTAATTGAAAGTAATATAAAATACATATATATATATATATATATACTCATCTCATTCCATCTCAACAAATTGTCCATTTCTTTAAATTTCATGTCAATTTATTTTCTTCTCTTTTTTCCATTAATATCAATAATACTTGAATTTTTTTTGGCTAAGACATATTTTTCATTAATTGTACATAAGTTTACATTAATCTCAAGCATCTATTATTTTAATTGAAGATAAGTTTCATGTACTCGATATTTATTGAGTAATCTCACTCATCTACTTTTTTAATTGTAGATAAGTTTCATATATTGTGATATGAAATTTAATTTCATATAATTTCTTAAATTATATACAATTAAAGATAAATATGTCTTAGCAAATATTTTTCCAAGTACTGTTGATACTAATGACAACTAAAAGAGAAGAAAAGAAATAAAAAATTTACTGAAATTTAAATAAATTGACAATTTATTAAGATAGAGTTTGAAAACATATATATTTAAAGATTGATATAGAATAATAAAGAAATTGAGATGACTGAGATTACTTCATAAAAATCTAATGAAACTTAATTTTAGAAAATGTCTAAAGTTATATAAAATTAAAGAAAAATATATACTAGCAAATATTTTTCCATGTACGAATTGACAATTTACTAGATAGAATGAGATGCATTTGAAAAAAAAAAATTAAAGAATGATATAGAATAAGAAAAAATTGACAGGAATAAAAAAAATTATTTAAAAAAGGGATAAAATAAGAAAAAAGGTTATAGAATAAGAAAGAAGTTGAGATGAATAAGAGAAAAAATTATTTAAAAATGAAATGAATATACTTGTATTAAAATGATTTATTTAGAAATAAAATAAAATAAGAAATAATGATAAGACATAAATTAAATCACCCAAGTAAAAAAAGAAGGCAAAAACTTATATGCACCAGGGGCATGGATCCTAGATCCGTGCCCCCAATCCGAACCAGCGCGTGGGCCGCTTTTACGTGCATCCACGTGCTCCCACGCGCGGCCACACCATAGCTGGTGTGCGCCGCGCACCACCTAAATTTTATACTTTAAGGTATCACTCATTTACTCTTAAGGTATCACACATTTATTCTTAAGGTATCACATTGTTACCTTTCAGGTTTTAATGTAAAAACAGCGCTGCTTTCTTCTTTTTTCTCTTTTTTTTTTCTTTTCCCTCCTTCTTCTTCTTAATCTCTTTTCTTATCAATTTGTTATTCTTCTTATTGGTTTTGTACATTATTCTTCTTCTCTATCTTCTTGATCTTATTCTTCTTCTCTATATTCTTGTTCTTATTCTTTATCAAATCTTCATAAAGTCATTTATGAAGTTTTTTCTCCTTCCTCTTCTCTTTTACTCATTTTCATAGATTTAGATAATTGATTTCAAATCACAATTTATTATAATAAATTTAAAATATTGAAAATCAATTATTTCAAACAATATGAAATCATGATTTGTTGATTTTGAGGATTGTTTTTTGAAATTTTAAGATTTTTCAATGAAGATATTAGTTGTATGTTCTTAAAGTATTACACATATTCATTTCAGGTATTACATAAATATTTTACATGTATTACATATGTTCTTTCAAGTATTAAAAAAATACCTTACAGGTATTACACATGTTCCTTTCAAGTATTACACTTACCTTATAAGTATTACACCTGTAATTTTATAATACCTGAAGCGTATATATGTAGTACTTATAGATCATATCAGTAATACTTGAAAGATATCACTGATCATATATCAATGTTTTGAGATAATTTTGATTTATAATATCATGAACAATCAGAATTTTTATAATACGTCTAGAACATATATGTAATACCTATAGAATCAACCAGAATTTTAAATACAAGATTTTCATCATCTTCTTCCACAAAATTTATTCAAAATCATATTACTCAATTAATAACCAACTATGGTGTTTTTTGCATCAATTATCTCGTATATTGCTATGAATCGGATCAAGATAGAAAGAGTTTCAAGTTATAAGAAAATAAAAACCCTAAATTTTTATATACATTAGGAAGAAAAAAACTTGTTGGAGTATTAGAAAAATAAAAACCCTAAATTTGTAGCAATCATGTGAAGAAATTAAGAAGGAAGAAAGAAAAAAAGAAAAAAAATAAGGAATAGCACCACAGGAAGAGGTAAGAAAAAAAAAAAAGGAAAGAAGGAGTATTTGTGTAGGAGAGAGAAAAAAAGAAATAAATTAAAAAAAAACAAAAAAAAAAGAATGAAGTGGGTGTAGCATAGGAGAGAGAGAAAAAAAATAAAAATAAAAAAGCAAAAAAAGAAGTGGAGTGGATTGGAGGTAGGATCCGTGCCCCAAGAGCATACAAGTGTCTCTCAAAAAAGAATATTACGATACATAAAAAAAATTATATAATATATATATATATATATATATATATATATATATATTATCATGTAAACCAAATTTACTACATAAGAAACCCAATAAATTTCCTATCATTATTATATATATATATATGTGGGAAGTGGCATGGAAAGCCATAAAAGTATGTGGGCAATTGGCAGTTGGCAGCAAATTAAATAATTTACATAATAATAATAAATGAATAAATAAATAGATGGGTGGAGATTTATGTGAATATGCCCACCTTTTTTCTCACTCTTCATTCTCCCCCTGTTCTCAACTCTCATTGACGCTCTCTCCTTCTATCTCTCTTCTATTTCTCTTTTTTACTTTTTTCTCTTTCGACTCCTGCAATCTCTCTCAATCCTCTCCCTCTCCCACTCCCACTCCCACTCCCACTCCCCTCACCTAGTAGGGACGTTGATGAACACCGCCCCAATCATTTTTTTGGGTCAAATCTTATGTTAAGTTGAAGTTTTCGTCGAGCCGTCACGAATCCGAATTTGGTCGGAAACAAGGAACAATGAATTATCTATATTTACTCAACAACTTATAAATATTCAAGTTTTCCTAAGGTGGGATAATTTCTTAAATTACATTTTTATGAGTTTTTATACTTTTAATATACACAAATTCTTGTGAATACTATTACACGTAAAGGTGATTGATGATCGATTAAGATGACTGAATGCATTGTTGAATGATTTTAAGCCCACATGATTGCTTGCGATTGTTTATTTATTAGATTATATGACAAAGATCTTTATCATTGATGAAATACCGAGTTAAAGTCCCAAGATACCTGGCTAAAGCCCGAGACATACTGGATTAAAGTCTTGAGATACTAGGTTCAAGCTCCGAAACAAATAATAAGTCGAGTTAAATCCAGCACACATGAGACATACCTTCTAAATATTGATTGATGTGATTTATATTCCGATATTTTTGTTAAATGATAAACGTTTTATGTCAACCAACTTCTTGTGATGAAATTATGTTTTGGCAGGTGTGATTTAATCTTTAAAACTAAGTTACGATGAGTTGTTGGGCGCCTGAATGAAATCATTTATGTTTATAATATTTTAAAATAGGAGTATGCCAATTTCTTTTACCAAATAGTTTAATGTGTTTGTCTGCTATGATTTATTTATTGAAAATTATTTAGTGTAATTTCAGGTTTTCTTACTGAGTATATTTCAAACGCTCACGCCTCTGTATTAAAATGTTTTCAACTTAAAGAGTTTAGAGCGTGATGTGCGAACGGTGGATGTTGATAGTCGTTATTCAAAAGTTGCAAAAAAATTCATTTAATGAGTTTTATTTTCATGAATTTTAAAAACACGTATTTTCATAATTATTCTTAATTTTATCTATTCTTAATATTCTTAAAAGAATGAATTTTGTACATAAATATTCTTAAAAGAATGAATTTTGTACATAAATAATGTCTTAGTGAGAAACTACCTTTAAAAGAAACGACACATTACAATATTTATTTTTTTTAAAAATATTAAGACCTTTAGAAGTCTTTATTTGAGAACAACAACTTTATTTCTCAAAACAATTTTATGGATATATCTGACTATTCATGTGTGTTTGGTTTAGTTTCTAATATTGCTGGTGGAAAAATCGTTGTGAATGAAGTTAGTTAAAAAAAAAAAAAAATAGAATGATTGGTATTAATATTTAGTTGACAATTTTTTTTTTATGCCAATGTATATATATTAAATTCATGCAATGAAACTAGCTCGATCTATTTTCATGTCAACTCATATAGCTACGTATGTCCCAGTGTATCGCCTTGCATGTGTCCGCACTCACCCTCACATGTTCATGCCTCATCAAATAAATATTAAATATTCCATTTATTTTAAAATAAGTGTTGTGTTGAAGTTTTTGTTATAGATTTAAGTGTAAAAATTCATTTGAGACCGTCTCACATGAGATCTTAAGTGAAACGTAACTTTTTATGGTCTTATGTGAGACTATAAGTGAAACGTAACTTTTTATGGTTTTATGTGAGACTAATATTGACCATATTGAATGGATTGACCTCCTTATTGATTCATATGAGTTCTGTTTTATATAAGATCTCACGTGAGACCATCTCACATAAGACATTACTTTAGATTAAAAAACATAAAAATTGGACAAATGTACCCCAACTAATCAAGGAATTTAAGATTCAAAATTGGAAAGCTGATAAAATTAATTTTATAAAAAAATATCATATCAATTCCCAATATTTTACCTAAGGAATATTAATAGGGATAATTTAAAAATAAAATTGCAAGTTTAAAACGGCATTTAATTTGAAACAAAATTTAAACTCCAGAATGATACATATTTTGAAATAGTGAGAGTTCCTTTTAGTTATATTAATAATATCTTTTAGATTATGACAATCATACATCTCAATAAAACAAGTAATACTTTTTAGTTACACAATTAATACATTTTAGATTAAAACAATATCTTTTAGTTATACAATTTATATCTTTTATATTATGATAGTAATACCTTCAATAAGGATGAATCTATAATTTTGGATCAAGGGGATAAGTTTATGATATAAAACATAAAACATATATGAGGCTCAAATTTATAATAGAAAAATTCTTACAATCTAAGGGGAGGGATTCTTATAAATTAATGATCTACATATTAAAAAACATTTTTAAAAGTTCAAGGGAGCAATTAAAAAATCAGAATTCATCCAACAGAATCATCAAATTATAAAAATTCATCAATACTTTTGAGAAATGAGAATCCGATCATAGGAGGAAGATTCCACGTCTTGTTCTTGCATTGAAGGGAAAAAAAAAAAGAAAGAAAGAGGAAGAAGACATACATATGAAGAGACAAATATGAAATTTGATGGACAAAAAGGATACTGATGAAGAAGAAGTGATCAGAAGAAAGGAAGCAGAAGAAGAAAAAAAAAAAAAAAAAAAAAAATATATATATATATATATAAAAAGAAAACCTATGAATTAAGTAATATTTTAAAGCGAGTCTCATACTTTATTATGTGATATGGGGCAATCCGCACCCATATTTAATTTAAATATTTTGGTTTGGGATACAACCATACAATATCAGTAAGCTGCAGATTGTATTAGTTCATTATAACAAAGATATTACCTTATTGTATGATTCACCATTAAATTAGTAAACAATTCTTAATAATTGAAAAAAATACACATCCAACAACCTAGCTACAATATCGTTTATAGAGATATCATAAGCAATAAGTTCATAGACTTTAAATGTGTAATTAGTTTTCTGTTTCATTTTTGTTGTATTTAATTCTTACGCTAGTTTTGATTGTTAATAAAATCTGTCAGCTAAAATACAATGATCCAAATCTCATAATTTTGATAGGAATAGATTGGTGAGATATATAGAAAATGGAAGAGGATCTCATTTGTCCAAGATGACTCTCTACTGTTATCCAAATTAAATAATAAGTAGTATTTTACTCTCACTCTGTTTTTTTGTTTTTCTTTTAATAAGAAAAATTAATATTAGTAGTTGGCTTCACAGTTGACCAAGCACATTATCGTTTGTTGGCTCCAACTGCCACGTCAGCATTTGAATTACTGTCTCCAAAAATATGGTAACAAATAAAATTAATACTTATCCTATGCACCTCGACAAATTCAGAAATGTACAAAAAAATATTAATAATGTTTGTGTAGCTGGCACAGCACATGCTTATTAATTTTACCAATTTTAATTACAATATGTTTTCATAAATAAACAATGCAACTTGTTATATTTTTTCTTGCGACATATCTTAAAAGCTTCGTATTTTTAAGTTACTTAAAATAAAACAATATTACTTGATTTCATTTTACCCATTTTGTATTTTCACTTACTAATATAAGTCATGTTTTTAACTATTATATCATTATTGTATGGTGTATATAGATTGGCCAACTAGATAAAAAAACCATGATATTTTCTCGTAAATATAATCAAAAATTTTAAATTAAAACCAAAAGATAGATAATGATGCATGACTTCAGTTATACTTTCTAATTCGAACATTAGCCAATTGTTTCCTATTGATTTGAGTTGTAAGATATGACCTTTTTTTTTTCTTTCTGTTTTTATGAAAAATTCTAAAATTTTAATAGTAGTAATTAGGCCAAATAACTTAATATAAATGTTTTACAATATAAATGTTGAGTTTTACTGTTTCAACATTAAATTTAGAAATATTTAGTCTCGAAATCAAATTTGCTTCTCCAAAACTAAATCTGAGATTAATTATTTATATGAAATCCATGTGACAAGATAGTATTTTAAATCATTTTCAGAACAAAAAAAGCCAGAGAGAGATTCTAATAGAGGATAAAAACAAGCCAACTGCGACTCTCACTCAGATGCCAGCTCACTCCAAACTCAACCCACATTCAAATCCTCATCCTTGTTACAGTTAAGTTCTTACAAGGGGGGAATGATCCAGTAGATCTGCACCACACCGAAGTAGATCTGCACTACACCGAAGCTGAAAACAGAGCATCCCCTGTTTCAGAACCAATGGCTGAGATTTCTATTGAAAATCTTGCAGTGGAATGGCTGCTGGGATCAACGGATGATATCACAGGCCGAATGCAGCATCTCGGGGATATTATCAGAGCTTCATTCTTGGCACCAATGGTGACAGTATCTCTCTACATTTGCTTGGTTTTGTCGACTATGCTCTTTGTGGAGTGGATTTATATCCTAGTTGTCGTTATATACGTGAAGATCTTTCGGAGAAAACCTGACAAGGGATACAAATGGGAGGCAATTAAGGATGATGAAGAAACAGGGGATGCTGCTTTTCCCATGGTTCTTGTACAGATACCTCTGTATAATGAAGAAGAGGTGAGTTTCTTGTTGAATTCAGGTGTGTGCGAGAGAAAGATGAGTAGTGTTTTGTGTGGTTTGTAGGTTTACAAGCTTTCCATTGGTGCAGCATGCAAGCTCTCATGGCCACTTGATAGGCTACTCATTCAAGTACTTGATGATTCCGATGATATTCTTATCAAGGTATTCATGTTTTCTTTTTATAATTATTTTAAATATTCAAATTTACCTTTATCTTTCATTTTAACTGAGGTGTGAGTGATATGGGTGAGTTTCAAACTCATTCCAACTTAAATGGATTTCAAATCATTCATTTTGAATTTCAAATCGTTATATCCAAATGGAACCTAAGTAAAACATGTTGGAGGAATTTCCATTAAACAGACTCTAACGCCAAAGTCAAAGAATTTTCTAATTCAAATGTATAGAATGTCAAGTGTATGGCAAGAGTGTTTCAAATACTTGGAATGAAAGGAATGAAAAGTGTAGAGAATTTGTATACCTATTACGGGAAGAGATATTCATATGTACTTTGAGATATGTTTGGATCAAAGTCATGAATCGTCCCATCAAGAGTTTAATTCTCAAAGTCCTTCAAAACAAGTGTTAGACCTAATTTGACGAGGATAATTGTTCGATCATGTCATGTCCAATCTGTTTAAAAGGTTTATAAACTTCTGAAAAGGGTTCGATAAAGATTAAAAAATAAAATCTTATTTCATATAAAATAAGAAGTTAAAGCTTATAAACTCATTTTTAAGAAGGAAGAGGATCCAAACTTATTTTTAAAATAATATTTTATTTTTTATAACTCCTTCAAATTTATCATTACTAACAATTTATAAGTTGAATTATCTTTTTTATTCAAACATTCAAATAACTTATTTTTAAAATAAGAAAAAACATTTTATAAGTTCTAAAAACAGCTTATAATTTGGAGGAACTTATGAAATCATTTAAAATAAGTTTAGCAAATCACTCTAATTAAAAATGAAAAAAGATTCTACCTAAAGGACTGTCCTCAAAGTAATTTTGTCATTTTGCAAAAAATAGTTGTCCACGAGGAACACAAAATGGAAACGATCCACACTTTTCTTATCAACATCTTTTCTCACGTGACATCTTCCTAAAATGGAATTGTACTATTATGGGATCCTAAGATAATGTGGCATCAAATTACTTAATACTTCTATAACATTTGTGATAAGGTCTTTGTTCACATTCCCTTCATATTTTCATTAAATGGAATTATAAAGTCAACATTTCAAGGTAAAGTCGTGCATTAAAAATTATACTAAGATAAAATTGACACTTCAATTACTTGACATTTTAATTACAATTATGCGGAAAACTATACATGTGATTTTTGTAGGATAAAAATTATTAATTCTGGAAACTATTGAATTAATTGGGAATAAGCTGATGAGTTTGTGTAAGGTTGTAGGATAAAGTTGAGAAGGAATGTTTAAGGTGGGCTAAGGAAGGCATTAACCTTAGACACCTTAGTAGAGAGACAAGACAAGGATTTAAAGCTGGAGCTCTTAAAGAAGGGTTGGAGTATGAGTATGTTAAAGAATGCGAATATGTTGTCGTCTTCGATGCTGATTTCCAACCTGAATCCGACTTTCTTCGACAAATTGTTCCGTTTCTCACTCACAATCCTGATATTGCCCTCGTACAAACTCGTTGGAGGTTTGGTAAGCCTTATCTCTTTCCGTTGGATCTTCTGTTGTAAAATGTCATTATATTTTAGTGGGAATCCTCATTCTTAACCAACCCCATGAATAAAGTTCTTTTTTTGTTGTCTTTGTTTTTATTGTTTTTGAGCCATTTTCGAAAATTATACCCTTTGTATGGGATAGATCAATGGAACAATCAAAGGTTGGATGATACGAACTAATGAAAATGGAATATCGTCCTAGTTTTATTAGTATATGATGAGATGATACGACGTGTTTTGGATATAAGACCAGAGTTAAATTTTAGATGATATGTAATTATGTAAATAAAATGACCTGATTTTATTGGTACAAGATATGGTTGTAAGACCTAGATTTTGATTGTGTTAGGTTAGAAGGGTAAAAATGTTAATTTTTTGCTAAAAAAAAAAGGGAAATAATTGTAGATAGTCGCTAAAAAGGAAGTTTTTGTTCCATGAGTTGTTATAAATGAAACCACCACTTTATTTTATCTTTATTTTTATCATCTATATATATATATATATATATATATATATATTGCATAATATATTGAGTTCGGAATAGAGGTTTCCACGAAATTAAATGTATATTAATTCAGTTGATGAATTTTATTGGCTATATCTAATAAATATGAAAATTAATTAGAAAGATGGAAACATTAATGCATGATTAATGTTGCAGTGAATGCAGATGAATGCATGTTGACTAGATTGCAAGAAATGTCTAGCGATTTTCACTTCATTGCTGAGCAACAAGTTGGATCCTCTCTCCATTCCTTCTTCGGCTTCAATGGTATGTAATATTTGTTTTCTATATATATCATCAAACTTCTAACATGCTTACTTATCACCAAATGATCAAATCCAATCTTCCATGGGTGGCTAATTGGTGTTGGACATTAGAGAAAATATTTGAATTTTTGTTGTCTAGTGTTTCAAATGATCGGTATACTCTTCAATAATCAAAAAATTTAGTATCCAAACATAAAATATCCCCGTCTTAGATACGTTGTCTGAGGGTTTGTTACCATTTTCTTTAGAAAATATGACTAATTTTGAAGAAAGCTATTATATTCTCCATTCCCTTGCTATTTAACTTCAGTTAGGGTATTCCACATATTGTGTCAAGCTATTAAAAAACATATTAGTTTTAGAAAAAAAATGTTTATATCAGATACCTAAATTAATTTAAAAAAAAAAACTCATCTTAATGGTCGGAAAATTAGGAGATTTTTATTGAATTGAGATCAAAGATAATCTTGAAATAAAATTGTATAAAAATGTGAATGACAATTAATTTGAAATAAAATTTAGCTTTTAAAAAAACACTTATTATGATTGGGAGGGAGTAGTATAATATCATTTCCAACTACAATATTCAAAATAGATCCTAATTAAAATACAACTAACCCTATATATTCTCATTTTTCATTTCCTAGAGAAAAATCAACAAATATTTGAAATCATCATCATCATCATCATCATCATCATCATCATCATCATTATTATTATTATTATTATTATTATTATTATTATTATTATTATTATTATTTATTTATTTATACGGAAAGTAGGGGCAGAAGAAGCAATATATATTTTCTTAATCTGTTGAAAAAAATATTCATATTTCACAAAAGTACAATTTTAAATTTTGAGAATGTATTTTTATTACGTATGAAATTTCACTTACAAGTTATAACCTTGTATATATACATTAAGCTAATCAATTAAAATATGATATAACTAATCAACAGTTAGTTGATATAGATCTTGTAAAGTTTGCAATTACAGTCTTAATAAAACATTATTCTATTTAAAGTAGGCCTCGTGTGAAACGATTTCATGGTTGATCCAATTATATAAGACATATCAAGTTAACACTCGATTAACGTAGACCTCGTGTGATCCGTTCATATGACAAATTATGTGTATCAGATAATATTTTTATATCATGTAATAATTTTATGTTTATCATGTAAAATATTATATGATACGCATACAAATATTACTTGATAAATTACAGTTTTCCAAATTGATCAAGGGGTCAAAATCTTTAATTAAAATATATTGTTTGATACACATAAAAATATTACTTGAGTTAATACTTTTTAAATTATAAATTTTCAAAAGTAATTACTTGATACACATAAAAATATCGTATGATACAAAATATTACTTAACCCATATTAGTCTATCTCACGAAATGAGATTCATGAGACCATTTCATATAAGAATTTGCATTTTTTTTTTTTTCTCTTCTGAAACATGATTTCTTGTAAAACATGACTTTTTTGATGGGGGTGAAGGGAGGATATTTTTTGAAAGATTCAGCATTAAATGAGAGTATAAATTCTTATCATATGTGAACCCTTGCATATGTTACATTTTGAAACATACTCACTGCCATTTTAGAAATTTGCTCATAAATTAAGAAATTTGAGAAAAATAGATATAACCTTATCTAGGTACGATTATTATAAAGTAAAATTTCAATAATAATTGTGTATCTTCTTGTTTAATTTGAGGGTAGTAAATAAGTACAATTTAGATAAAATAAGAATGAATTTTTCTTTTTGAAACAAGTATGTGTTTGCTAAACCAACGTTTATTAGATTTGTTAACATAAAAGCATCTCAGGAACTGGTGGAGTATGGAGAATTGCAGCAATCAACGATGCTGGCGGTTGGAAAGATCGAACAACGGTGGAAGACATGGATCTTGCAGTTCGTGCTGCTCTCAATGGCTGGAATTTTCTCTACGTAGGAGATCTCCAGGTAATTCTTTTTCCATTTTCACCAATCCTTATGTCTCTCATCAACCTTCTCCCAATGTGCGCCAACTGTTTGTAAAAATGCCGCAATTGTGTTTCGATTCGAATAGGTGAAATGTGAACTTCCCAGTACTTTTAAAGCGTTTCGTTCTCAGCAGCATCGCTGGTTTAGTGGCCCCACAAGGTTGTTCAGGCAAACTGCCATCGACATTGCTAAGAACAAGGTTTGTTTACTGACGTTGTGAATGGATACAAATATTCGAGTTTTTCGATGGCTGAGATAAGTCCTTTTATCTTTGCAGAAAGTGTCACTGTGGAAGAAAGGTTATATAATGTACAACTTCTTCTTTCTCCGAAAGATCGTTGGCCATACATGTATCTTCTTTTCTTACTGCGTGGTGTTACCATTGACAATTCTGGTACCTGAAGTTCATGTCCCAAAAGGGGGAGCCATTTTTATGCCTTTGCTTATCACTGCCATAAACGTCGTCTTAGCAACTCCAAGGTTTTGTGTTCATTATCTTGAATGTTTGAAAATCCAAACTGTGATCCAATGAATGCATCTCTTAGTTGTTTACTGATGAGAATTCAATGAAGTGTAGGTCACTCCATCTTATTGGTCTTTGGGTTCTTTTCGAGTGTGGCATGTCTTTTTTCCTAACGAGAGCTATATTCACGGGCCTACTGGGGACAAAGAGAGCTAATGAATGGGTCGTGACCAAGAAACTCGGAGACGGTACTGAGATTAGAACCCACTGTGAATTGGCTCCATCAATGAAATCATGGTTTCAGGTTCTCAAAGACCGGTTAGTTTTCACTTCGTTTCCTTTCTGTGTGTATTATCACTTGCAAGAATGATTCTTTGATGTCATGGATTTGAAGGATTATTTGTTCTGATACTTAGTTTTGTGATTTTCAAGAATACTTCTGCCTGAGCTGGGATTTGCAGTGTTTCTATTCATAACCGGATTCTATGGCTTCGTATACAGAAAGGATTACTATTCCATATACCTCTTTCTTCAAGCCATTACCTTAACAATCATGGGATTTGGATTTTTTGGCAAACAACTTCCTAGCTAAACACCTTTTACCACTGCTCAACACAGAAAGTAATGAGTTTACAAGTGAGGCTTTGATTGATGGTACTCATGTTAATAACTGCTAACATAGTTAAGGCTTTGTTCATTAGTAGCAATAGACAGTTTAGTAAATTGTCCTTTACCAATCTCTTGATAAGGAATACTCATGATGACATGATCGTGTATGATAGATACATTATGATAATTGTGACATTACCATTCATTTAATCGTTCATCATTCAAGAATCGTACCCATTTTTCTAAAGCATATATTCCATGTTGGTGTCTCTTATTCGATGCTCCTTTTCTGTTGAAAGGGGTTGAGAGGATTTGGTCACTAGGGAAGTTACAATTCTTGAAGAGGACAAAAAATCCCCTGTTTCATATGGATCAGTTGTGGAAATTCTTGTTTTTATAGCAGCGAATCAATTTGGGGAGAGTTTTTGGAGAACTTATTCTTTGATGATATCAATCTTGCATTTAATTTCATTAGTGCATACGACAACGTATTTAACGATGATTTTATATTCAAGTGTTGCATGCATTGATAAAACAAAATACAAAATTGAATATGAAATCGAGAATTTAAACGACGAGCTGCACTGCACATCAGTGATTTAGATGGTGAAAGGTACAATTTTTGTAACTCTCGATTCAAACTTATTCCCTTCAATTTTTTTTATAGTTTAATTTACTAATAATCACATGTAATTTGTTTGGTTAGTGAACCGTTTCAGATGTAAAGATAATAAAGTAAAATCAATTTTGGTTTTGGAATCGAATAATAACAATCGTATTTGTATTCGAATAAAATATTTGAATTCAAAAATACGGACTTTGAATTTATTTTTTAAAATATATGTTTATTTTTAATTAATAATATGAAATTGCAAATATATAGCATATACATACATGATACAACCTATATAATATATAGTAAATAATAAATCATTCATGAACTTTTTGCATGCAACAATTTATAAACTGAAAGATTTCGAATTAATATCTAAAATATTTATCAAAACATGGATATTTATTAAATCCAAAATAGGTATGTAGCTGGAAATTGTGATAGAGAAATAAATGAGAAGTAAAAATAATTATATGTAAGTATATATATGATGTGAGATCTGAGCCTCTTATTACTTTTTGACTAAGATAGTTCATGCATCCATACATTTTATGAATTATTGCATATTGTTTATATGACACTTGAATTTACATTGATATCAATAACATATCCATTTTATTTATTTAAACTTATTAGATCTTGTGTTTGCTTGTTTATTATTAGTATTTAAAAAAATGAAAATGAAATAAATATATATAAAATAAGATAAAGAAAACATCAAAATAATTAATAAAATATATATATATATATATATATATATATATATATATATATAAAAGTATGGCGGTTGGGAATAGAATATTAATCTATCAAAGCGACATGTCTTCTTTTGCATGTTTACTAATAAAGGTAAATAAGAGATGTCATATTAGGAAGAAACAAAAGAATCCAGAGGAAATAAAAGAAAGAAAAGACGAAAGGGAAGAATATAAGGTATGAATTGTAAATTTGAAATTTAACTCCTTCAATTAAGGTATAAAGTATGTTATATTTATGTAGATATTAATTTATTCAATTGAAATAACTAGACTGCTTGTTTGTTGGATGCATGAGATTATGAATTAGTTAAGATTATTAAGTTAAATAATGATTTTAATTATATAGTTTACCTTATTATTCAATCAAAGACATCAATGAGTTCTCTAATTTATTTTAACATCTTACAAATTTATGTTTTTGGAATAAAACTAGTTAATTGTGTCAATCAATAATGTAATATTTAATTTTAATATTCCATTTAATTATAATCAATAATTTAAATTAAGTGAGTTTTTGTGAGATTTTGAGAATGAATTTATCTATAAACTTGATCAGGAATTTTTTTTTTTAAAGTAAGTTCGATAGAGAATATTTTAATCCTTTAAAATTGCTTCAATTAGTTTTAATATCCTAATGACATATTTAATCTGCTATTTTAGATTAATCTTGATATCACAAGAGACAAGTAATTTCACGTGGAAGTAAGGTAAGTAGAAATTTATTTATATATACAATGTATGAACATAATATTTCATGTTACATATTGATTAGGTCATATTATGTAATTTTATGTCTCTTTAAGAGTTGACATGTTTGGATGATGCTATGGTGAAATATATGGGTTGCATTATCATTCACGAGTATCAACACATACATATGTAAATGATGAAAGTTATTGCATTCTACATGCACAAAATGACTTTCAGAAAAAAATATTTTATTGACCACTACTAGTGCACCGAAACATGTAAATCATGTTTATGATATATTATATGCTTAGTCGGTGGTATGTGAGATATGAATATGACTTGATTTGTTCAGCCAGTGGCATGTGAGACATGAATATGACTATTAATGATATATGCTTAGTCAGTGGCATGTGAAATATGGATATGACTTGATTTGTTCAGCCGATGACATGTGAGACATAGATATGACTATAATGAATGATGTTATGTTGAGCTCTACCCGATGCCTAGTAGATGGTGGTCAAGGGCCTAATGAAGGAAGATGGTTTTGAAATAAATGTTGTATTATTCATGTTATGTGCATAATTTCTACTTACTGAGCTTTTTAGCTCATATAGTACATGCATTGTAGGTGAACCTGATAATATATAAGCTCATGAACTTATTGATCAAGATATTAGGCTCCTACGGGTTCGAAGATGGTGTATATTGATGACGACTTGTTGGGCTACGCTATGGGCTTATTTTGATTTAAACAATATTTTAATAAATTACATGGACTTCTGTGTTGTCCTCGTACTCTGATATGTATAAATATGTAAATATATAGGTGGGTGTGGTTCGCAATATGGTACATGCTCCGAAACATATTATTTTTAACGAGTTTCATGCAACAAGGTTTTCATGTGCAAGAAATGTTTTTATGTTATTTATGTTTTTTTTTTAAAGTCACTCACTCACTTACAGGTCTTTTAATACGAAAATTTATATAAGTCTAGCTATGTTTAAAAATGTGGGTATGATAGAGTGGTATCAGATCCCAGTAGATGGTCCTCTAGATTGTCCATGTACATGATCCTAGAACTTGTGGAACGCAAAATATTGTCTACAAGTTTTACTATTTAAATTCTATTATTCGATTGCATGATCTAAGATTCTATAAATTTAATTTAGATTTTTGTTCTTGAGAGATTTCACATGAATTGTGACAATAAGTACACCATATAAGATACCATTAATAATAACCAAGTTTTAGTTGTATATTTAGTAGTGAACGTTATGTATATGTGTTGCTATGAGGTTATAATAATCAGCTAAGACCACCATCTCTTTTTCTAAAACAATTAGTACTTGTGATAAGGCTACGTTAAATATTTATACAAACGGTATATTTTTGTATACCTAACAAGGGTTATGCATTTTAATGTAACAGGTTAGATAATAAACCAAATACGACATGGATACTCACAAAATAGTAGAAGCAAGTGAGGAGTTGTGTAGATATAACCAGTTTCTAAGAGAGCGAGTTCGTTACTTAGAGGTACGAGTGTCTACCCTCTTTAATAACATTGAGGAACTAGAACAATTAGTACTATATACGTAGAATGTCTGGAATCATGACGTTCAAATTTATGAGGAAAACGAGGTAGCCCATAACCAACAAATTGCTGCGATTAGAGCTCGTTTTCTCAATTTAGCAATGACAATTCCAGAGTTAGAAGTGGTGAGAGGTAACCAAGAAGTAAATCATGTGCCAAGGCCCCTATTATGGTGGAAGAGGAAGAGGGCCCTGAAGAAGTGGAAGAGGAAGTTGACATACATCTGGAGGGTGAAAATGGAGTTTAAGAGAAAGTAGATGATGAGGAAGGGAGTGACATATCTACCATAGAAGATTAAAAATAGTTGTAGTTGATACTTTTTGTGTCTAATATGGGAAAATGATGGTAGCTTTCAGTACATATTTTGTGGTAAATATATGACTTAGTACTGAAAGTAAGAAAAACAAAGGGGTCTTGTAGATAGTACAATATTATCATATTTTGTAAATTATGTTAAATATTCTCTTATAAGAATTATATTCGGTGAAGTCAATACAAAGTTTAGCTATTAATATATAAGTTCGATCCTTATATCGTGTGTATAATATAACATAAGATAGTACTATATTCTATAAAAAATGATAATAATAAAAATAAAATTTTTATTCAAACTAGCTAGTAAACTAATTATTCAGAGCTCATATAACACATTAGTGCTGTCAGTAAGTTTTCTTTTATTTTATTTTGTATTTATATTTTTCTTGATTCCTATTGATCATGTGATTTAGGATTCCATATAGTAGTTTCAAACCATGATAAGAACTCAAGGTGAAAGTAGTGGAAGAGATACATCACAAGAACAAGAGGCATCCACTGGAGGAGTAGGTAATGACCGTTATGTTGTCATTACTAGGCTGACTGAATTAATAAAACAACAATCCCAACAGATCCAACAACTCGTCCAACAAAGAAATATGGATGGATAATTAGGGGTAAAATGAATCAACCACCACATCGAACAGAATGTGTAGATGTGGTTGGAAAAAGATTTAGAAAGCTGAATCCACCAATGTTTGAAGATGATATTGACCCCACTGCTGCAGAAGATTGACTTAGAACCATTGAAAACATGTTTCAGTATAGCAAGGTTCCGAATGAGAAAATAGTAGTATGTGCATAATTCATGATACGAGGAAGTGCGGGACACTGGTGGGATATGATAAAGAGTATTAAAAATGTTGAGACCATGAGTTGGGATTAGATTTAAAGAACTTTTTTTTTAGAAACAAATATTTTACAACTCCAGTGTGTATAATGAAGATGAATGAATTTATACAGTTAAGACAAGGAGGAATGACTGTTTCAGATTATATCCGTAAATTTGAGCAGTTATCTAGGTTCGCCAAACATATAGTTAGTACGAAAGTACTAAAAATAGAAAGATTTATCGAATGCCTAAAACCTAAGATTTATAGAGATGTAAGTATGTTAGGAATTAGGGGGCCACTTATTCACAAATTGCTGAGAGGGCACAAGTCGTAGAACAAGCTGAACAACGAATAAGACATGCAGAGAAGATGCAACAGTAGTTCACTCAAAGACAAGGACAACGTTGGGTTGGAAATGAAAAGAAGAGGCCACCTCAATTTCAAAGCCCAAAACCTAATTTTCAACCTAAACAGGAATAGGGTCAAGAAGACCCGAGTAAACATATGAGGGTTGAGCAGGGCAAGGCTCCAATACCAGGACCTCCATGTCGAAGTTGTAAGAAACCAAATAGAGGGACTTGTCTTTTAGGTACGATAACTTGTTTTACTTGTAAGCAAGTGAGACATATTGTCAGGATGTGCCCGAATAAACCAAAGTCGAATACACAGGATAGAGTTCCCTTCAGAGTTTTTACCATGACCAGAGAGGAGGCTGAAATGAACCCATCTATTATTACATGTAAACTTTTTATCTTTGATAATTCAACATTTATATTATTTGATTTTAGAGCTACACATTCATTTGCATCTACTGGGTACATTAAATGGCTAGATAGGATACCCAAAATAATAGATGATAGTTATAGTGTAGTAGTCCTTTCTAAAAATCCAAAACAGACCAATCGGGTATGGAGAGCATGTGTTATTCCAATTGAAGATCGGGAACTGTATGCAGATTTGATCGCATTAGATATAAATGACTATGATATAATTTTGGGTATGGACTGGTTGTCAAATACTATGCTATCATAGACTGCCAGAGAAATGTGATTACCTTTTTCTACCAGAGAAATGTGATTACGATGGACTGGTTTTCAGGTGGTTGAAATGTGATTACCTTTCTCTAGCAGTCTATGGTAGCATAGTTTTTTGACAACCATTCCATACCCAAAATTATATCATAGTCATTCATATCTAATGCGATCAAATCTACATACAGTTCTCAGCCTTCAATTGGATTAACACATGCTCTCAATACCTGATTGGTCTGTTTTAGATTTTCAGAAAGGACTACTACACTATAATTAGCATTTTAGGTATCCTATCTAGCCATTTAATGTACCCAGTAGATGCAAATGAATATGTAGCTCTAGAGTCAAATAATATAAATGTTGAATTATCAAAGATAAAAAGTTTACCTGTAACAACAGATGGGTTCATTTCAGTCTCCTTTCTGGTCATGGTAAAAACTCTAGCGGGAACTCTATCTTGTGTATTCGACTTTAGTTTATTCGGACACATCCTGACAATCTGTCCTACTTGTCTACAAGTAATACAAGCTCTTGTACCTAAAAGACTAGCCCCTCTATGTGGTTTCCCACAACTTCAACATGGAGGTACTGGTATTGGAGCTTTACCCTGCTCAACCCTCACACGTTTACTCGGGTCTTTTTGACTCTTCTTGTTTAGGTTGAAATTTAGGTTTTGGGCTTTCAAATTGAGGTGACCTCTTCTTTTCATTTCCAACCCAATGTTGTCCTTGTCTTTGAGTGAACTACCGTCGCATTTCCTGTGCATGCCTTATTCGTTGTTCAGCTTATTCTTCAACTTGTGCATTCTCTGTAATTTGTGAATAAGTGGCCCCCTAAATTCCCAACATACTTACATCTCTATAAATCTTAAGTCTTAGGCCTTCGAGAAATCTTTCTACTGTTAGTACTTCTGTATTAACCATATGTTTGGCAAACCTAAATAACTGCTCAAATTTACGGATATAATTTAAAACAGTCATTTCTCCTTGGCTTAACTGTATAAATTCATTCATCTTCATTATACGCACTAAAGCTGTAAAGTATTTGTTTCTAAAATATTCTTTAAATCTATCCCAACTCATGGTCTCAACATTTTTAATACTCTTTATCATATCCCACCAGTGTCCTGCACTTCCTCGTAACATGAAATATGCACATACTACCATTTCCTCATTCGGAACCCTACTCTACTGAAACATATTTTCAATGGTTCTAAGTCAGTCTTCTGCAGTAGTGGGGTCAATAGCATCCTCAAACATTGGTGGATACAGTTTTCTAAATCTTTCTCCAACCACTTCTACATATGATGTTCGATGTGGTAGTTGATTCATTTCACCCCTAAATGTCCATCCATATTTCTTTGTTAAATAAGTTGTTAGATCTGTTGGGACAGTCATTCTATTAATTCAGTCAGCCTAGTAATGACAGCATCATGGTCATTACCTACTCCTCCGGTGGATGCCTCTTGTTCTTGAGATCTATTTCTTCCACTACTCTCACCTCAAGTTCTTACTGTGGTTTGCAATTACTATAAGGATCAAACTTATATATTAATAGCTAAACTGTGTATTGACTTCACTGAACATAATTCTTATAAGAAAATATTTAACATAATTTACAAAATATGATAATATTGTACTATCTACAAGACCCTTTTTTTGTCTTACTTTCAGTATTAAGTCATATATTTACCGCAAAATATGTACTGAAAGCTACCATCAATTTTCCATAGTAGACACAAAAAGTATCAATTACAACTATATTTAATCTTCTATGATAGATATGTCACTCATTTCCTCATCATCTACTTCCTCTAGAACTCCATTTTCACCCTCCAAATGTATGTCAACTTCCTCTTCCACTTCTTCAGGGTCCTCTTCCTCTTCCACAATAATGGGAGCCTTTGGCACATAATTTACTTCTTGGTTACCTCTCACCACTTCTAACTCTGGAATTGCCATCGCTAAATCGAAGAAACGAGCTCTAATCCCATCAATTTGTTGGTTATGGGCTGCCTCGCTTTCTTCATGAATTTGAACGTCATGATTCCAGGCATTCTGCATATATAGTACTAATCATTTTAGTTCCTCAATTTTATTAAGGAGGGTAGACACTCGTGCCTCTAAGTAACGAACTCGCTCTCTCAAAAATTGGTAATTTCTACATAACTCCTCACTTGATTCCACTATTTTGTGAGTATCCATGTCATATTTGGTTTATTGTCTAACTTGTTACATTAAAATGTATAACCCTTGTTAGGTATATAAAAATATAACATTTGTATAAATATTTAACGTAGTCTAGTACTAATTGTTTTAGAAAAAGAGATGGTGGTCCTAGCTGGTTATTATAATCTCATAGCGACATATATACATGACGTTCACTACTAAATGTACAGCTAAAGCTTGATTATTATTAATGGTATCTAATATGGTGTACTTATTGTTCACAATTCACGTGAAGTCTCTCTAGAACAAAAATCTAAATTAAATTTATAGAATCTTAGATCATTCAATCGAACAATAGAATTTAAATAGAAAACTTACGGACAATATTTTGCGTTTCCACAAATTCTAAGATCATGTACATGAACAATCTACATGACCATCTGATGTGTTTTGATACCACTCTCTCACGCCCACATTTTTAAACATAGCTAGACTTATATAGATTTTCGTATTAAAAGACCTGTAAGTGAGTGTGAATTTAAAAAAAAAAATAACATAAAAACTTTTATTGCACATAAAAACCTTGTTACATGAAACTTGTTAAGAAATGTATAACATGCATCAGAGCATGTACTATATTGCAAGTCCATAAGCTTATATATTATCAGGTTCACCTACAATGCATGAACTATAAGAGCTAAAAAGCTCAGTAAGCAAAAATTATGCACACAACATGAATAATACGAAATAATGTCAATGATGCATGTTCATGAATAAAAACATTTATTTCAAAATCATTTTCCTTCATTGGGCCCTTAACCACCATCTACTAGGCACCAAGTGTAACGCCTCATTTCTTTTAAAAGTAAATTTTGACTAAGACATTACTTATGTATAAAATTCACTTTTTTAATAATAATAAAGATAAATAAAAATAAGAGTAATTATGAAATATTCGTTTCAAAAACTCATGAATTTAAAACACTTTGAATAAAATCTTCTGCAACTTTTGATCATCGGCTACCAGCATCCACTACTCACGCATCATACCCTAAACTCTTTAAACTAAAAATATTTTAAAAAGAGGGGTGAGTGTTTGAAATACACTTAATGGGGAAACTCTAAACAACATAAAATAATTTTCAAATAAATAATTCATAGAACTCGTACACATAAAACCATTTAATAAAAGATATTGTCATGCCCTTATTTCAAAACATTATAAATTTGAAGGATTTCATTCGAGCCTCCAACAACTCATCATAACACAATTTTAAAGATTTACTCGAACTTACCAAATCACAGTTTTGTTACAAGAAGTTGGTTGACATAAGCGTTTATCGTTTAACAAAAAGGGCAGAAAATAGATCATTTCAATCACGTGACTTAAATCATTCAATAATACAAGTAGTCAACTCAATCATTCATCTTTCACATTCAAACATATCACTTTTTTTACGGTTTCCACCACCATAAAATATGGTTTTTAACCACCATAAATACGATTTTCACCACCATGAAACACGACATGTGGCCACCATAAATACGATTTTCACCGCCATGAAATAAGGTACTTAGCTGCCATAAATACGGTTTTCACCGTCATAAAATACGGTACTTAACAGCCATAAATATGATTTTCACCGCCATGAAATACAACATTTAGCCACCATAAATACAGTTTTTACCGTCATAAAATACGACACTTAGTCGCCATAAATATGGTTTTCACCGTCATTACTTGCATGTACATGCGTACGTATTCACTTCATACATAAACATATCAAATATACACATGAAAGCACATCAGTTTAGCAAAATACTTAGTTGCGATTCTCAACAGCCGTGAAAACATATTTTATTTGCACATATGCAAACATTAACTACATATCATTCTTCACTTTGCATTTATAACTTATTGTAAAACGTTCACATTCCGATAACAATCACACTATTACTTTGTATAAAATAAACATGTAATCACTTCATATAACACACCATTGGTTTGATATGATAAACATAATTCACTTTATACGAAGATAAGATTTCATGATTTTACAATAATTAGGAACAAGCGTAATTGCGGAAAATGCATTTTACCCCCACTCGTTATATCCTAACATCTTAGCTCATAGCACTTTATTTATATAACACGTATATCGTCCTCATATCATTCAGGTATAAGATTTCATATTTTAAATATTTCAAAAGAAATATAAATACCGTAGTAAGCAATTACCCCCTCCTTTCGAGATCATTGCTTGTAAAGCTTCTATTCTTATACAAGCTTAACTCGATTCTCCTTTCATGTTTCCTACAAGATACAAGTGCTCGTTTTAGGACTTAATCGAACCATTAATGAATTAAAGTAAATTATTTAGGTTGAGACTATCTTTCGTAAAGAAACATTTGAAACATATGTGTGGATAGTTCAATTTAAACTTTGAGTAACGAGGTTAACGAGTCACGAGTTTAGGGTGTTATACCTTGAATTTGAGGTAAACGATTAAGTCGTACATCCTTTTATTATTATAACTTTTCTATTTTAAACTGCAACATAATACTCTTGTTTGGGTCTAATTCATCATTTTATCTTAGCTTTGGGTTTCAATCATAATGCTAGTAATTTCTAGGGGCATGTTTCGTATATCCAAACAATTTTGAGGTAAGTCTGCAATTTTAATAAGTTCTAGGGGTGTTTCTGTCATTTCTTCAAACATTAGGGGTTATAAAGCATATCTTAAGAAGTTAAGGTGTCAATCTGCAAATCCAACAATTCTAAGGTGAAAAGTGTAATATAAACAATTCTGGGGTGTGTTATGTTATTTCAGCATTCTTTGGGGTTCAAAAGTCATAGTCCAAAAGTTCAGGGGTCTAACTGCATACTCCATAAAGTCAGGGGTGAGTTGTGCAAAATCCATGACTATTGGGGTCAAAACTCAATTTCCATAAAATTGAGGGGACAACCTGTAAATTAATAAGAGTTATGGACTAAACATTAATTTCAATAAAATATAGGGTTTGCACATAAGTCCCTGTAATAACTTAAATTCAGAAAAAACCCCCCCAAACCCTAACCCTAGCTGTCGCCGTCTTTCCCCATCCCTGCCCGCTCAGCTCGACGCCGCCACTAACGGCGGTGCCCATAGCACACACACAACATACACACACACGTAGCCCCCCAGTCGCGCTGATGTCCCTCGTCGAGGTGCGATTAGACCCAATCGTCGGTGCAACCTGTGCCGGTCTCAAACATCCCAACCCGGCGCCGCTGCTCACGGTGGCTCCACCACACACACACGGATATATATATATATATATATATATATATATATATATATATATATGCAAACAGATACGTACACATACCATTTCTTACATATATATATGCAAACAGATACGTACACATACCATTTCTTACATATGCACCCACGCCGTCGCTTGCAGCAGTGGCTCATAGCTTTTCACGCCGGCGCAACTAGCACCGACCACCCCATCACCCGACTTGCTGGTGCGAACCACACGTCGGCTCCAAGATAAACACAGCAGCAGATGACAGTAGAGAGGGAGGGGGAGAGAGAGAGAGAAAGAGAGAGAGAGAGAGAGGGAGCGGCTGCTCCTTTCCCGCAGTCGTACCCGAAAAAGATGACGGTCATGGTGGCGACGATGAAAGCGGTGGAGAAGATGATGAGGAAGAAGAAAAAGGAAAAAAAATGAAAGAGAGAGGAATGGAAAGGAGAGAGGGTGTTGCATTTTCTCTTTTCAAATTTTACCTTAAGATATTTTCTCTCTTCCGAAAAAGAGAACACCCCAACTTCACTAAACTAGATTAGATGTGAAAATTTTAGGTGGGGAAAAGAATAATGTGTCATCCTTTTGTGCAAAATAAATAAATAAATGAATAATTCTACTAAAGGTTAAATTAGGGTGTTACATCGGAAAGAGTTCAACATAACATTATTTATTATAGTCATATTCATATCTCACATACCACCGGTTGAACAAATCAAGTCATATTCATGTCTAACCTGCCACTGACTAAGCATATATCATTAGTAGTCATATCCATGTCTCACATGCTATCAAGCCATATCCATGTCTCACATGCCACCGACTAAACATATAATATATCATAAGCATGATTTACATGTCTTGGTGCACTAGTAGTGGTCAATAAAATATTTTTTTCTTCAGGTCATTTTGTGCATATAGAATGCAATAACTTTCATCATTTACATATGTATGTGTTGATACTCGTGAATGATAATGTAACCTATATATTTTACCATAGCATCATCCAAACACGTCAACTCTTAAGGTGACATAAAATCACATAATATCACATAATCAATATATAACATGAAATATTATGTTCATACATTGCAGATATAAATAAATTTCTACTTACCTTACTTCCACATGAAATTACTTGTCTCTTGTGATATCAAGATTAATCTAAAATAACAGATTAATATGTCATTAGGATATTAAAAATAATTGAAGCAATTTTGAAGGATTAAAATATTCTCTATCGAACTTACTTTAAAAAAATAAGTTTCCTCATCAAGTTTATAGATAAATTCATTCTCAAAATCTCACAAAAACTCACTTAATTTAAACTATTAATTATAATTAAATTGGATATTAAAATTAAATGTTACATTATTGATTGACATAATTAACTGGTTTTAATCCAAAAACATAAATTTATAAGATGCTAAAATAAATTAGAGAAACTCACTGATGTCTTTGATTGAATAATAAGGTAAACTATACAATTAAAATCATTATTTAACTTAATAATCTTAACTAATTCATAATCTCATGCATCCAACAAATAAGCAATCTAGTTATTTCAATTGAATAAATTAATATCTACATAAATATATATTAGTTGTTTTGATGTTTTCTCATATCTAATTATATATATATATATATATATATATTTCATTTTCATTTTTTTTAAGTACTAATAATAAACAAGCAAACACAAGATCCAATAAATTTAAATAACTAAAATGGACACGTTATTGATATCAATGTAAATTCAAGTATCACATAAACAACATGCAATAATTCATAAAATGCATGGATGCATGATCTTGGTCAAAGTGTAACAAGAGGCTCGAGTCTCACAATATATATATATATATATATATATATTATTTTATTAAATAAATATTTTTAATAATTGATTAAAATTATATACATTTATAATTATTTGAATATATTCATGAATATTCGAATCGAATATGGTTATATTCATATTTGTATTTGGATAATATTTGAATATAAAAAAAATATTCTTATTTAGATTCTTATTCACATTTTTTAAATTCGAATCAGTATATTTGAATTCGAATCGATTCAAAGAAGTTCGATCCTTTTACAACCCTAGTAGACATAGTTTAATATGTCAATCGAGGCATTGATATGCCATATATATGTATGAGAAGTTTTAAATCGATTGTGATTCTAACTATTTTAACTATACCCTATCTAATCCAAAAAAAAAAAAAACTTTTAGACCCCACTTAATTAACAAAGTAACTAATAGTTTACCATAATGGTGTATTTTTCATTAAGACATTTTGAAAGCTGCTAAGAACACCATCAGCAACGAAGTTTGAAAAGAAATCCTGAAATTAGTTCTAAATTTGCTTATTAAGTGGGGGGGCTAAAATAAAATAAGTGGGATTAAATGAAGTTTGAAATAGTTGGAATTATGGTTAACTTAAACTGTCTCATCGATATGGCATCTCAACTCATCAAAGAACATATTGAGTTATATTAATGATGGGTCGACAAGTTGAATCGTTTTTCACATGTATGTAAACTAAAAGTGATTTACATGTGCCCCAAAATCTTTTATCGCAATTTTCTCCATCCCTTATGTAAATTACGTACCCAATATTGGTTTATACTCAATAACATCTTCATCATTGAAAGTAATGATTAGTCGAAGAACACCAAGAATTGATGAGTGGTGGAGAATCCTTCACATATGACGATAGAGTCATTAGTTAGATGAGTTGTAAATTGAGGGATGTGTTTTAATGACAAACATCTATTGGACAAACCTTCATAATATTTTAGTGAAAATCTATCTATGTGAGATTTAAACCTGTGTTATCGGATATTTTTTTCTTATATAACCACATGTTTTATCAACTTGGCTATACCCTTAGTCCTCGATTTAAAACAATAATAAATGAACTTAATAAATTTAAAAATTTTAAAAATATTATTACTAAAAATAGTATTCATAATTTTGGTATGATATGTCATCTAATTTATCTATTAAATACAATGAAATTTGATTAATGTATAAATTATTGAAACTTATGTTGCATTTATAAAACACCAAAACTTTTATACACCCGATGTATGGATCTTAGATCCATACATTCGGGTTGATCCGATCCGTCACACATTTTGGTGTCCTCATTCGTTCCCAAATGTTATACTTTTATTTTATATTAGTCATACATTTTAGTAGTATAACTCATACATTTGTGTTATGTTAGTAATATATTTATATAATGTTAGTTGTATATTAATATTTTTTTAAACAAACATTAATACATTGCATATCTTGTATTTATGTTAGTTGTATATTTATATAATACACAAAAATATGATTAAATATGTTGATATAAAGTTTTAAGTAACATCACATAAAAATATATATATATACAAATTGTGTCGAAATTATTATTTTTTAAATTAAAATATTGTATAAAAATTATGATATTTATACATAAATATATAACTAATACACTATAAAAATATTATGCTATAAAGGTAAGTGAAAAAAGAAAAAATAAACCAAAACAAAACAAAAGAATGCTTATTTAAATTGGAACGGAGCCGATCCAGTTGCATGGTGTGTACCAAGTGCACAGAAGAGTTGCTTTTTATTAAAAAAAAAAAACCATGTTTGTCATACATTAGCTAAAAATGAAACATTTTTGTCATACTATTTAATTTTCTTTTTATTGTTATATATGTTAAAAGGAGCAAAGATTCCCAGAGAAATTCTATGGTGTATTTTAATGCATGTTTGCTTAAATTATTCTATTTTCATTAATTAAAGTATGAAAAAAATGTTTCAATTATTCTATTTTAGTGTTTTTCCTTTTGGTTGTTTACTTTGTGTTTAAAATTTTATTTTTTGAAATTGAAATAAATATAAAAGGAGAGTTAATTTTGAGATTGTAATGTTTGACTTGTGACACATGTCCTAGCGACCATACTTGAATACATGCATAAAGTATACATAAAATATCTAATGTCTATCACTATTTCATTATTAGCTCACCATTTTCATAGTTACTATGTTCTTTATTTATTCTTTTATATATTTCTAATTTAAAATAAAAAAACATATAATACTATTACATTGAAAAAAAAAATCATGGTTACAATGACCATAATTAATTATTATTATTTAGTTTTTTGAATTTAAAATACCATAAATAATATAATTAATTTAAGAAAATAATCATGATTGTACCATTTATTGCCTAACCAACTTACTTTAATATAATATAAATAATCGCAAATAACTTTTTAAAATCACATGGGCTTTTCATGCTAGATTAATGGATATATATGGAAACTTCAACCCCCACACTATACTATTCATATTCTTAGAATATGATATTATGTGATCAGTTGGGTAAGGTCTCAACCAAATTAATGAATTCTTGAAATGTAGGAGTTAAGAATATTAGAAATATCAAGTCAGATGGATCTCTTATTGAATTGAAAGGAATTCTTATCGGAGTTGGGGTTCTCTTCATTCTCTTTATCGATAAATAAGGGAGTCCAGCATGACCAAATTGATCTCTTATCCTACAGAGATTGGCTATATAAGTGAGGCCGTGCCTGAATTCAGATCGGACCAGACTCTTCTTTGTTTGAGCTGCTCCCACCTTTAGCTAGGAGCCGCTTTTCCTTCTGCCCAGCTCCTTGTAGCCGTTGTTGGAAAGCTAACTTCATGTCCGGAAGGGCCTGAACGGTTCAAATTTTTTTATTGAGATGAGTGTTCTATATCAATAAAATATTCATTTAAAATTAAATCCATAGCAATCAAGAAAAGCTATTATTTCCTTAAAAAAAACATTAATTAATAATTGAGAAATATGTTACACAACCCTCACATGAGTCCACAATAATCATTATAAATGGAATTCTTGACATGTTACATAACATGTTAAGAATTCTTGAAATGTAATAATACTATTTGTTATTCAAACTATACGCCATTTTAACAATGATACATAAATGGAATTTTTAGATCGTGCATTATAAAATCTTATTAGAATAATCTTATAAACCATACATAATAGTTTAATGGAAATGGAGTAATTAAGTACGAAGTGCAGTAAAATTAGCTATAACTACCTAACATTGACTTAGCACATCCCCAAAAATTCTACTTAGATGAGCCTTTTTAATCTCTTTGCCGACACTTATAGATATATATTTTTTGATCTTATTATAATCCTTATTTAAATAATTTTAGCAGAAAGCATAAATGAGTATAGAATTATAGATAACAGCATTTCTCTGACATATGAGCTGCTGTCTGAAATTTGTTTTCATATTTCCCATTCTTCAATTATTAGCTTTGCCTAGCCTTGGGCCTTTCAATTAATCAGTACCAAGTTTTTCTGTTCTGGCATTTTCCAATCATTATTTATCTTCCCAATTATTTTAACCAAATGAATTTGTTGCACTTGCTACAACATTATTTGATTAAAGGCATATATACTCAGAAATTTTATTTTATTTTATGTGATGGGGACAAGATTACTCTTTTTTTTAAATATTCAGAAATAAGATTCTAAAATTTAAGGAATGTGTGTGTACATAGTTTATAATTTGACATGGAATTGGAGAGGACTCAGACTCAGGAATGGGCCTTCTCCCCTAGTAGTATTTTCTATTTTTTATTCTTATTTTATTTTAGTTGTGGATTATTTACACCTAAACAATTATTGAATACCTCTTCAAAATATCACATATACTATGATTGAGATGATGATCCTTTTTTTTTTTTTTTACTTTTTACATAAACTGTTGTTATATTATACGAAAAATTTATAATTGATATTAAAAACTGTTGTAAATAAAGATGTGATATGAAACGGTTGTATCCTCTTACAAAATATTATGAATCGGACACTAAATCGATCCTCAATTAATTACATTCTCCTAAGTTAATAATAGTGTCACCAAGTAATGAATATTATTTTACTATAGTAGATTACTAGTGGTTGCATTCTATGTATTTAAAAAGGTGAATGACAAGTTAGAGGTACTCACACGGTTGAACATTTGTTTCAATTTAGAATCGTCGATTCGAAAAATTGTGAAGAGTCAAATTGAAATCAAAATATGAGGATTTCAATTTCACTTTCGGTCTAACGATTTTGTTTTTTATTTTATTTTTATTTTTTTTAATTGAATTTACATATTAATATTATAATTAATCATATATTTACATTATAACAACTTTGTTCGAGCACCTGTATGACAAGTACAGCTAGGTGCATGACAAGTACAGATAATCCCATGAGTTAGGGATTTGTTAGACATTCTAGGTCTTGCCACGTCCTCAAATTTAACCAATCCCGAGCATATTCCTCCATGAATTATTTTGCAATATTTTATTCAATAATTCCTAATATTTGAACCAAAGAAATTAAAAACCCCCCAGTTTATTAAATATAGGCAATTTAATAATTAGTTATTAATGTGGTTTAACCATAACTGCACTAAACGGTTCTTCCCAACCACAACTCACACACATAATTTAAATTTTTATATAAATTAATTTATTTCAAGATTTATCCCCATTATTATTTCTTAACTCAAATTCAGGAATTCATTATGACCTCTTCTTGGAATTAATTTAATTTTCTTTCAAATTTTGAAGCATAATTTCCTTGATCATTTAGAGATATATTTGTCCGATTTTTATCTTCTTAATCTACGAAAAAAATATTTAAAACGACTGAAAATATATAATTTTGCACACGCTTTGATTCATATTTATTTATGTTAAAAAAAATACCTATCTGAAGTCCTTGTGCTCACTACAAGATATGACTTCCTTACCTACCGCAGTACATTGGTTAGATTATAATCTTCTCCGAAACCAAAATCTTAAAAATAAAGAGAAAATAAAATAATCTTTCGAACATCATACAAATATACAGGAATATATAAATATATATATCTATTATCTATTACCTATATAAAAGTGTGGATATTTCTTACAAAATATGGATTGTCCAATATATTTCTATTATGGATTATTATTTAAGATTATAACAGTAATTTAGAATTTTCATACTTAAATAATTTTATATTAGAATTCTAGCTAATTTAAAATCTTATAAAATCATATTATAATTAGAACTCTAATATAAAAGTGTTATACATACAATATTTATATTCTTTTTCTTTCTTTAATTTGAATTGATTTTCACGTGCAACGCACATGCTCTAAAACTTGAATGTATATATATGTGGATTAGATAAAATAATAAAAAGTCAAATTATATGATTTTTTTTAAATTTTAATAATATTTATAAATCTTGATGGTGTTAGGTGGTGTTATATGGTCAAATTAAATAATAAATAAAAAAACACTAACTAAATTATGCTAAGGAAATAGTTCGGTGAACTGATCACAACAACAACAGAACTATATGACATAATTTGCATATGCATGTGTTATCAATTAAGTTATATTTACATTTTTTTTTGGGGATACCAACCCAAAATACCACAAAACATAGAAGGAATATACTTTTCTATCACATTTATTTAAGAAAGACCTTTTTTTTACTATAAAATTTAAATATTGATATTTTTATCATTTTTTTTGACTAGTCTTGATTTGAATAGTAGATGTGATCATGTTTGATTGACAATTTGTCCGATTGATATGATGTGACCATTTTTTTACCCCTAAAATTGCCGTTTAGCCCTATAATTATCGTTTAGTCCTATAATTACCGTTTAGCCCCTTATAATTATTGTTTAGCCCCTAAAATTTCTGTTTACCTCCTAAAATTGTTGTTTAGCCCTATAATTGTCGTTTACCCCCTAAAATTGCTGTTTAACCCTAAAATTACCGTTTACCCCCTAAAATTGTCGTTTAGCCCTAAAATTATCATTTAATCCCTAAAATTGTCGTTTAGCCCCTAAAATTGCCTTTTAGCCCTATTATTGCCGTTTAGCCCCTATAATTTTCATTTAGCCCCTAAAATTATCATTTAGCCCTATAATTGCCGTTTAACCCTTAAAATTGTTGTTTATCCCTTAAAATTGTCGTTTAGCCCTATAATTGTCATTTACCCCCTAAAATTTCTGTTTAGCCTTATAATTTTCATTTATCCCCTAAAATTGTCGTTTACCCCTATAATTGCCGTTTACTCCCTAAAATTACCGTTTAGCCCTATATTACATATTACTATATAATATGTAATGCTCGTTTAGCCCTATATTACATATTAATATATAATATGTAATGCTCGTTTAGCCCTTATATAATATAAGAGAGGGGTCCCTTATATTATACTATTATATACTATTATATAATATAATGCTCATTTACTATTATATAATATAATACATAACATATTATAGAATTATATATGAACATATAATATAATACTAATATTAACATAAAATTCAATATCATGATTAATTTTTTTGAATTTTTTAATTTTATTAAATTTTAAATGTACAATATCATGATTAATTTTATAAATAAATTACATATATTGTAAAATTGTATATATGAATTGTTGACGTCGAAATTCGGTTAATGGTTAATTCCCAGTCGAACACCCGAAATCATCAAAAATGGATGAATTTAGTGTAATTGAATGGAGAAATAATGCTGAAAACGTGAAAGAAAGTGCATAAAACATTGGTCCGAAGCCTACTCGGGTAAATTAGGTCAGCTGATTTTGGACGGTTTTTAGTGACCGAACAGAATCGTATGTAATTGCTTTACAGAAATGAGCTCTCTAGTACTTAGTACAATGAAATGTTCGAACCTTTTACAAGTTGAAAATACTCCTATTTATAGTAAAAGAAGAACTCAAGTAGTGAGAATCATGCCCACTACTTCCATGTTTTTAGCCTATTTTTTAGGAAATTGGTGGGTTAACTTCCCCACGATCTCCTGACGGTTGAGAACATCCTGCTCGACATAACCTGTCCTACTCGGCCATGACCCTTCAGACGTCAGGAAAATGATTCTGGCTAGGTAGGCTAGATGCCGCCCAGGACAAGCTTCCTGGCCGGGTTACGTTGGTAAGCCTAACGATTTTTGAATCAATCTTGTTACCTCTGCAGCCGGCCAGATTTGGTAATCGAACCTAACTCTGGTCGGGTGGTCCAACATAAATAAATTGTATATATGTCCATCAAATCAGTTTAGTGGACCCATCTTTTAACTTAAAATATATTTTTTCTGAAATATGGTAGAAAATGAATAACTTATATGTTTTGTGGTAAAAAATGATATACCTTATATGTTTTGTGATATTATGGATCATTTTTTCTTTTATTTAATTCAATCAATACATATAATATGTACATTGAAAAACATGAAACACCAACAAAATGAAATAGGGTCATCACTGATGTGACACATGATAATCACAACTCTTTGGTACATGACACATTGAATATTAATAACATAACGTGTATCCACAGTTGCAGGAAGAATTATTTTCTCCAATTTGGTTCATAAGTTACAAGCAATTGTTCGTTGTTTTTAGTGTAAATACAGATTAGTTTGTCACATTTATTACAAAAAGCATGTGCACATAATATGAGATGCATGTTGAATGTCATCACGTGACCACCTAACCTCCATATTCAATCTTCCGTGACATATACATACATATATATTTAACCTTCATATAGATCTAAAATTTGTGTTCATCCACTAATTTTAAAAAAAATATTTGCAATTTGAGCATTTGGAATTAAAAAAATGTTTATGTATACTAGGATAACGATTAAATTAAAATAAGAATTGATAGTCATTTTATAAGATTTCTGGTCTGTATGAAATTTTAGAAAATAACACATATTTTAGAACAATGATATATTAGACAGGAAAAATATATCCCTTACTTGAGTTGATATAATTTTATTTGTAAATTTAAGGTTAATGTTACTTTTTATTTTATTTTATTTATTGTAACGCATAATTTTATATTTAAACTTTAAATAATGTAGTTTCAATTTTGTTAAAGTTGGACGTTATATTTTCAGTTTATGTTCTTTCATTATATTAACAATAATATATTCCAATACGATAATTATTTGATTTGACCAAAATTAATTGATATTGATTTTGTCTTAAATAATTTGATTTAATCAGAATTAATCGGTAAAAATTATTGATTATAGCAGATCCAAGATAAAACACACACATACACAAATATAACAGATGCAAAAATGTTTTCTAAAGTTAGAAGATGAAAAATAGTTTAGAGAAATATAGAAAATATTAAATTATTATCCAAACACTTGGAGATAAAAAAATAAAAGTGGATTTTATTAAACACAAATATCTCTTCTCTTATTATATTGTTATTATTATTATTTTGTTTTTCTTTCATGAGTGGATCTCCCTCATTTTGCGGTATTCTATAATTGAACTTTTTGTTATGGGAAGACATTTATATAATTGAAACTTGCAAGACAACTACAATTTTATAAGAATGTTAAAATGTTGATTTGGATAATTTTTAATAAGTTGATTAATAATGTGTAATGATCTCATTTTTTAAAATTATGATATATAAAATTAATAGATATATTAGATATTTGATACATTAATAAACAAATATTAATATACCCACGATAGATGGGTTAACAAGATTGATTAACCAATTATAATGTTATTTTTTAATTAAGTAGAGAAGTTAAGGAGAAAGACAATAAATACTAAAATATTAACTGACTCAAATTTAAACCATAATCATTACAATCTCCACATTTATTATAAAAATTAATATCACTTGAATTAGGTTATGGTTTAGTCCCATTTCTTGAAAGTAGACATATTTACTATTGTCGTTTTTCAAAGAAAACATTTAATTTTCCCTCAAATTCTTGTTTCCATTTTTTGTTTTATTGGCCGCGTTATAAATACAATATAATTTACTTTACTTATCAGTTTTAAATGACGAAGTGCAATTTGTTTCAAGTTGTCGTTTCATTACCCATGCCTTAATTTTTGGGTAGGGCTTTCTTCCCGAATAGTATCAGTCCAATTAAAAGAGAACAATACACCATTTCACATATATATGTATAATAATTATATGTGCCTAATAAATATTTTCTTAATTTTCATAAACCAATCTTCAATGACAAATAGAAGTACAGTGAATCAATTAAAAGGAAGAGCTGATTCAAAATCAAGAAGGGTTAATGTTGAAAAGAGGGGTGTGCATAGTTCTGTTCGCCTATGGAATTGAATAAACAAAATCGAATCGAATTTTGTATAAATGAACATGATATCGAATCGAATTGGGATGAAAAATAGATTTGAAATAGTCGGTTCGATTCGGTACAAAATCGAAAAAAGCGAAATTTATATTCCTATCATTTCTCATAAGTCAAACTCAGGTTAAGATTCAATTCTTAAATAAAATGAAAGCTCCAACCATCAAAGTCTATTTTTTGAACAAAGCAGCAAAATAAGATCAAACCGCAAAGTCTAAAATAAGATCAAAGTTCAAACAAAAATAGCAAAACCAACTACAATATCTTCAATACATAATCCACCACTAAAGTCCAATTTTGAAAATTAACCAAAAAAAAAAAGCACAACTAAATTCTCCAATAATAAAAGTGGAAGTTGAAATGATGATATATATGTAGCTAGGGTATTTTTTGTAAACATACATGTTTATATGTTATATGTTTAGAAAAATATATAAAATATATTTGTATGATATATATTATGATTTTTTTTTCCTTTTCAAAATAGAATCGAATTAAAAAAAATCGATCTGAATTTAGTATTTTGATTCGGTTCGGTCAATTAATTCGATTTTATTCGAATTGTGCACACCCCCAATTGAAAAGAAAAAGATTTATATTCTCCTTTATAATCTAAAAAGTAATTTAAAGTGAAACAATTTGTATTTTATCAACGAAAAATAAAACGAAACGTTATTATACAATTTCACAAAATTTCACATAACTGTGTCAGCATTTTTATGACATCATTAAGTTAGCATTTAAAATTTCTTGAAATCCCATAAAAAAAAACGTGTGAACATGAATACATTAATTCTATCTAACGTTCATAATAATTAATTAAACAAAAAAACTAAGAAAAAGTCGTGTGAATTCCAGTATTAATATGGAGTCATTTTCCTAAAAATTTAGGTGGAGCCCATGAAATCATCAGATACATCAGATTATGAATTGAAACGAATGGTCCAACGTTAATTTAGCTCATAAATTAAGGTTAATTAGTCACCGACGGTACCAACAATACAAAATTAACAAAGTTTTGGGTGATATTATCTCATGTATCTCATTCTGTAAGATTAATCGAATTAGGTCAATAGATATAAAAAAAATTGTAATATTTTTATATATTCAGTAATTTTTTTTATATATTAAATAATACTTTTGTATTATAATTTTGTAATACTTTTGTGAATTCATTAATATTTTTCGATATATTATGTAATTTTTTTTTTTATTATAGGATCATTTTGGATTAAGTCGAAATATAAGAAAACATGTAATACTTTTAAGTGTATTATGTAATATTTTTCTATTTATCAAGTAATACATCTATTTATAGAATACATGGCATGAATAATTGGATCAGGTTAAGCTTATGAAAAACGAGTAGATCCTCAATAGCACTGCCTCATGCTCTTCTCCCTTGTGCATGAGTCATGCAACATGTAAGACTTTTGTGTATATTAGCTAATATTTTTCTATATATATGTAATATTTTAGTATTATATACCTATAGTACTACATAATATAATACAAAAATATTATCTAATATATAAAAAATATTACCTAATGTATATAAAAATATTACATTATTTCTTATGTCTGACTCGACTCGTTTGTCTCACAAAATAAAATTCATGAGACAATATTACGAAATAAAATTCATAAGACGATTTTACGCAAAACTCACCCTCATCTCAAAATTAATGATTGACTCATTTCATTGACCGGCAACAACCCACACTTCATCTTCATGCCATTAAAAATGAGTATATGAGTCTAATAAAACTATCTCATGGAGTTAATTTGATAAGATTTTTCAACCGAAAATTTATACCTCATAAGTTTATATATATGAGTTTGTAAAAATTAGTTTGATATGTGGTCTCAATTTTTTTTTTTTAATTAAATGAGAATAATTAGGTTAACCTCTAATTTCTTTGCGGTTTTTTATTTTATTTTATTTTATTTTTTCTATGGAGATTCGTGATTTAAATTTGAAATATTTTGGATGGAACAGATTCAAAGAATTTTCTACGGTTTCCCATAAATTCAATTTGTTAACAAAATAATAAATATTAAGTCTATGGTTTTAAATTTTATTTTTCATGTCTCTTTAATTAGTACATCTTTACCTGTTTTTATTTTTATTTTCTTGTATTTAATTTTGATTTTTAGTTTTATACTAACATTTATTGCATATGGTATGGTTACTGGTATCAAATAAAAGTTATTGTATCAATGTCTTCTGAATTTTCATTATGGATATGATCTGATCAATTCACGCACTTTGCACATTTCTAGCTATTTCCTCTACCAAATATTATACTTATAAAGTTTTTTTTATTTTAAATTTTGAATTACGAGATGTGTGAGTACTCGATCAAACTTGATATGTCGATGCATTTGTAGCCAGATTATGTTTATTTATAGGTGCAAAATTGTGTAAAGTTCATCAATTAATTAGTTAAGGGATAATTATACAAAACCGTCTAAATAGGGACAGATTTAAGGGCTTTCAAAATTATTTATTTAGTATGTAATTTGTTTTTATATTTTGCATTTTTATCAATAATTTATAAGAGTTTGTCTCCTTACAATGTAAAAATTTATTTACTATATAAATTTAGTCTCTAATTTATTCTGTGTTATGATCTGAAAAAAATTTACCCATTAAAACAAAATTTTAGATTTGTCCCCGCATCTAAATAATTAATTAAAGGTCTTGCATTATATACACCATTTTTTTTTTGTTCCATACAGACCCCTAATTTGTGTAAATTGTTGCACTACTTTGCCTTTTCAACTCTCAACTCTCCCATAATATCCTACAGAAACTATATATTTCATTCTCAACATTAAAAATAAATTATAATATAGAAATCCTTGTTAAATATTTTTTAATTTAATTTACATTCTAATGAATTAAAAAATAAAAGTATTTCTATAATTTATATTTAATATTTTTGAAAAACATTTTATAAAATTATTTTAATACTTTTAATTCTTATAAAACAACATAGATATTTTCTTTTTTATTTTAACTTTAAAATTTTATAGAATAAAATATGATTTTAGTTAAAGTGTATTCCAATTTGGTGGATAATGTATAATAAGAAAAGAAGTTCGATGAGCAAACTGTAATACATGCATAGTTTCTAAGGTTTAACTGGAATTACACTCAATTTAATGATTAGAAATTGCAGTGATATTATTATGATATAATGAGAGGTGAGTACGTGTTAGTGCTTCATTATGAAATTAAGTATTACAGCTGTATTATTAAAAGTTTTAGCAATTATTAGGAATCAAATGAGTGCACGTTTATTATTTATTTATTATTATTATTATATTTTTTTATTTTTTTTCTCTGTGAGCAGTGAAAGTTAATGGGATTTGTTATGATCGAAGAGTGGTAGTTGGCAAGTTTTGTCTAGTTTAGTACACATGACAGTTGACATTCCAAGATTAACAAATTAACCCTAGCTGCCCCTTTAATGGTTAAATAGTTATTTCCTTCTTACTCAAAATAAATATTGTGTTAGGTTTTTTCACATATATAAAAAAAATGTGATAAAAAGTTTGATCTATTCATATTTGAGTAAAATTATTATGAAAGTATATTTCTCTTTCCTCTTTAACAATCTTTTTAATACATTTTATTTGATGGGAGTAAATGAGGGTTTTTTGGTAGATTATAGGTAAATATTTATTGATATTCTATAATAACACTTATTTTGGGATAATTTTTAATTTTTTTGCTAAAACAACATTTATTTTGGGATAGAATGAGTATTAACTATAGTTCACATACCATGCATGATGATTATACATAAGATGTAGATACACTTCTAATTTGCATACTTCATCCATTGTGAAATAGATGTCGTTTTTAGGATTTGGTAAACTGATTAAACAATTTGATAAAAAGACTGTTATACCCTTGTTTGAGTACAATCACTTGAATTTCATTTAATTTAAATTTGGTAAAGAAGGACAACTTTGGTAAAATATGAACAAATATTTGTTGAAATCCTATAATGTCGCTCATTTTGAGATCAAAAAACTTGAATTAAACAATATTTATTTTGGAAAAAAAAATACATTCTACTTACATATTTACGCGTATGCATACAAATCAAAAATGAATTTACATACGAATTACCATCACTATGTGTAACTAAAAAATCTAATAAATCGACTGGCACGATAGATAACTTTTGATCAATCTTATTTTCTGATAGCATCTTAAATTTATTTTATATTTAATTTCAATAGACTTGACGATGGGATAGACATAGAGTTGGAGGGTAGTCATCATCCATGTCCTTGTATTAATTAATTGGGAATCCATTTTCCTTTAGATCACCATCCATGCATGGATCTTTGCTTCTTTATTCATTATCAAATCGAAGTAAAATAAATACATTTAGACATGGTTAATAAACTTAAAATTCATAAGGTAAACTACAATTATTTGCAATAGATTAGTTCTAAAAATTTAAAAACTAATGGGTAATTCTTAAAAATATTAATGGTCCTCATGGGTCAGGACGAAGTGTATGATCCACATACCCATGCACAGTGATTCCATAATTAACATCTAAAAATAATAATAGTTATTAATTTTTTTTTAGGTTGGATATGTCACATATTTATTGATGTTGTTAATTAATACACATGGTGAAGGGTAATATAGAATAAATAAAATGCATTGCATGCCAACACCAAATCTCGCAAGTTTCTACGCTGATTTTAGCTCTACTTTTGACTAAAGAAAAAGGAGACACAAGGAAAATAAATAATGATTAATAATACTAATAGATGGGCTAGAAATAATTATTCAAAAGAAAACAAAAGCTTCTCAATCACTTTATTATTATCTTATATGTTGATATTAATGATTTGTATTTTTGTATCTTTACTTTGGAGTTTGGTCTAGTGATCACTTTCTCTTGATTAAGTAATTTGAATATTCCTACAATAGTTAGTGGTTGAATTTATTCTGTAGTTGAGTTTTCTTAATTATTCTTGTTCTTACGAATTCTGATTTGTAAGAGGATGGACAAGAATTATACTTTTATTTGTATATTTCTATTATTACCTATATAAAAGTGTGAATATTTTTTACAAAATATGGATTGTCGAATATATCTATATTATAGATTATTATTTAAGATTATAACAGTAATTTAGGATTTTCATATTTAAATAATTTTATATTAGAATTCTAACTAATTCAAAATCTTATAAAATTCTATAATAATTAGAACTTTAATATAAAAATGTTATATATATGATATTTATATTATTTATTTCCTTAATTTGGATTGATCTTCATGTGTAACTCACGTGATTTAAAACTCGTATATATATATATATATATATATATATATTAAAAGTAAAATATCATAAAATCTTATCCAAAATAACTTTTGCACTTTTACTGTTCATGATGGAAATAAATGAGTCAATCAATTACCCAAAATTTAAATTTGAGGGCAAAAGTGTCATTTGCAGTGGATTGTGGTAAAACAAATATATAAATTATGTAATGGTAGAAAAATAAATAAATATATTAGTTGTGTTATTTTGGGTTGCTATCTCATAAACTAAATCTACTTGGAACTTTTATAAAATGCACATGCAATCCTGGTCTATTCGGATTGACCTGAATTCACGAGTTTTTATTTTTCAAGTAAAATTTTTATATTGTATCGGTGTAACAATTATATTATATTCATGTGACCTTATATACAAATATCATGACATTTACGTACTGTAACTTAGAAAAAAAATGGAAGAATTTCAGCATAATTTATATATATATATATATATATATATATATATATATATATACCTTTATATTATATTAGTGTGACTTTTATGTACAAATATTCTTACATTTGCATACTAATATAATATAAAGGTCACACAATTACAACATAAAAGTCAACACACAAAAAATAAAAATAAAAAACCAAAACTTGTGGATTCGGATCGGATCAACCCGAATTGCATGAATTTTAAATTCATACACCTGATGTATAGGAGACTTTATGTTTTATAAATTGTATCTAAATAAATGGTAAACTTTTTCACTTTTGATAATACAATTTTCATTCTTTTACTAATACAATACCTCATATTTATGTGCATAATTATATTAAATAAATTCTATCACATTTCATACTATAATGCATTATCAAAAATTGCATACCCTTAACACCAACGTTACAACTAAGACCAAACTTGCACCAACATAACAAAGTAAAAAGGCAAAACATCATTTCACCACCACAGAGTTACAATCAACCACGATTGTACATATATCTATTTGTAAAATATTCACACAAAATGAATAAAAAGCTCTCTGGATTTTTCCCATTCATGTGGTGCTTTCATCTTATCAAAATACAGAGATTTCCTTTTCCATTCCTCATCAACTTTCTTTCCTGTTTTTCACATGATTCTTGATCCCCACAAACTTTTTTTTTTTTTAATCTTTTTTAAAGATAAATAAATAAAATTCAGATGGATGGTTGTTTTACCTTATTACATATGTTTGGCCAATTATGGCTCTAACTTAGAATTTTCAACAAATAATATTTTCATATACAAAGATATATATATATATATATAGAAGCAGCCAAAAAACATTTTCTACTTTAAACTTATCTGTTAATTTCCAATCATCAACCTACAATCATGGAAACACCACACTTTTTGAGTGCTGCTTTCAAATCTACTAGCATAATGGGAAACTCCGGTACCGGAATCCTACTCCGGTCACTGTAATATTCTTGCTCCGGTCACAGGAATTTTGGCCCACGTGGCATCTATGTGTTAAAAAAAGTTAGTTTTCACTTGTAGTTGGAACAGTTGGGCATCCTGTCATAAAATTTATATTGGATACCTTTTCTATCTTTTTCCTTTTCGTTTTATTTGCAGTGGGGTTGTTGTGACCTCAATTAATTCTATCAGATATTCACTGTTTTTTTTTTCTTTTAATTCCTATAATAGCTCGACATATAATAAATTTGTTTATCTGTTTTCCAAAATAATCAACCAAATTAATTCCAATAAATTGAACTCAAAATCAACCTGCAGGAATTAAAGTAGCTTCTTTAAAATAAAAGGTTCGAGAAAATTGACATTTTCAAAAATTAAAATAAAATTATCGTATGCTCCTTAATGGAGAGCTGATTTTACGTAATTGAATTTGGTTTTTAAAGTGCTCTATATATTGAAGATTTACCGATACATACAAATTACGTTCTGTTACAAATGCTACATATTTTTGAATAATTAAATAATATATTCATTAAATTATATTATATTTCATTGATAAATTGGATGCGTAGTCAAAACTAAATTATGAATATATTTTTCCCCATTATCAATAATATTTTTTTATTACATGAAGTTTGTTTAGAATTTTTTTACTAATGTCATGTACTACACAATCCTATACTAATATATCATATTCCCTTTTTGTTGCTCATATATCTACATAGATGTGTGCAATTACTTATAAACATGTACAAAATAACACATCAAATAAAATCCATTTGATGCACTTTTACAAAACCATAAAGAATGGAAATAAATATTTATATAGTGATACTTTTTTTTCCATTATCCCAATAAATCCCTATTAATATGCATTCCTTAGACCAGTATTTATTTAGTATAACACACTTAATTTGATGATAGGTGTATTTCTCAAAAAAATTCAAATTCAAATTTTTTATTTTTTGCGTAGTTACTTAAGATAATTAGGTATGATCTTTAATTTATATCTAAACTCAAAGGAAAAAAACCTATTTTATATTCAAAATGATCGAAATGTTCAGTGGGCATTTCGAAAGATGTAATGTATGAATGACTAAATCATAGATGACACAAATCATAATTTGAGTGACACTAACTACTCAAAATGAGTCATGAATTATGTCCTACAAGCTATAGTTTCAAACATATCCACGGTTCGTATCATATGTATAATTCACATATGATTCGAGAATCGTATAATATAAGTCATAGTTAGTATCACGTGAATAAACACAATCATTCTTTTCTCATGAACTATACGAACCATGGCTCGTGTTATGTTTTTATGGGGTTAGTCTACATTTTAGTGAAACTATTTTTTTCCAGCATAGTAACACATATATCTTTGATAGAAAATTATTGTTTTAAGGAAAATGCATTTCCCCCTTACATTTCCTTTTTCTTTGTTCTCTTTTACTCTTACACTTTAATTTATAGTTTTTTATCAGATACACTTTCAATCCTTTTTTTTTTTTTTTTTGTTAAAGGGTAAAAACAATAATAAAAGTGTATGAGGAAAAAACTTGAAAATAAAGTCTCATTTGTATTTAATGGAAGACACTAAAGCTAACAAAAATAAAAGTGTACAAGAAAAAAAAAATGTAAGCGGCAAAAAAAAAAAAAAATTTGAAAGCCTAAAGGAGGAAAAATGTAAAAATTTTAAGTACATGAACAAAGAATATATATTTCCGTTTCTAAAGTTTGGTTCATAAAGACATTTTTCTTATTATATTTAGTTATTTTTAGCCATTTTCTCTTATTTTCTATTTTAACATCATAAATATGTATCATGTGCATAATGTTCATGTCAGCATTTGTTAGTTATAATATCCAGATAGAATGTTAAACTAAACTTAAGAGTAAAGAAACTCCTGTGATTATTCTGACATTGATTATCACTAATATTCATTAGTTATCCCATAATAACAATTTATAGTAGAAAAATTACTCGAAATGCAACGTAAATATTATATTTTTGTTAAAAAAAAAAAAGCACTTACCTTTTGTTAATTTTTTTGGAAAATATCATCTATAATCAAACGTATAATAATTAATAAGGCACTACCATTCGCATGACATTGTGCAATTATTAGCAGTTTTGTATACAACCCTTTCTTTTACCTTTATTTAATTCTTTTAAAAATTAATAAGTTGCATTTCTTTTATAAAAAATTATAAAATAAAGGGAAAATAATAAGGTAGTAAGAGTTGGTCATCGGTTAATATTTACTCCTAAATTCCGTTTTAGAAATTTTCATACATGTTAAGAATGCTGGTAAAAAAAATAACCTACCCTTATTTGAATATATAAAGGTATATTTTCAACCTTCACTCTGCATCTCATTTAATTTTCCTTGAAATCTTATAATAGTACTCCTTTCTTTTATAATAAATGTTGTCTTAAAGTTTAAATTTTGTTTCGAATTAAATATCGTTTTTCATTTATATGTTATTTTATTCTCAAATTATCCCTATTAATATTTCTTACCTAAAATTTAGGGATTTAATATAACACTGTTTATGGAATAAATTTGATTATCTTTCCAAACTTGAATATTAATTTCTTTGATTAGTTAAGGGTATATTTGTCCAATTTTTAATTTTCTTAATTTATGATAAAAACTCTAGAATAACACTTATTTGGAGACAAAAAAAACTCGATCAAAACGATATTTATTTTGAGATTGAGGGAGTTTTCCATAATAACCAAAAAAAAAAAAATATTATGCATTTGATTATTTCAATTATTTCTTAAAAGAATTACTTATTATTCTTTTCAAGACTTACATAATTCTAGTTTTTTTTTTCTTTGGTCAAAATTAATACAAAAGAAAAAGGAAAGATATTAAAGTGTAGTAAAACTCAAGATTCTCACAAAGCTTCCAAAAAGCACCATTTGCCGTCAACTTGTCATCATTATGTGTTTCTTTTCTTTGGTAATTAATCACAAATTATTATATATGTGAAAACTAATTATTAGCAATGCTAAAACAAGCCCAAATTTCAGATCAATAGCAAGTCCAAATGTGGCCATACATAGACTATAAAACAACTACATTTCACTCACCGACTCCCCCATAACTTGCTCCACTCTCTCCTCTTTCCCTCTCTCTCTCTCCCCTCTGCTCAGAGACTAGAGAGAGAATGGAGGGTAGAATACCAACTGCATTCTGTTTTTAGAACTTCAAATAGAGCAAGCAGATCTGTTGAGTTCTTAAGATAGTAAAAACAGAGCATCTATTCATTCCCCTGTTTCTTGAATCCAAAAATGGCAGAAGTGTCTGCAAATAGCTTCATACCGGAAACGTATTCGGGCTATTCGGGAGACATTTGGGGCCAATTTGGCCTACTATGGGAGCTAATAAAGGTGCCATTGATCGTCCCATTGCTCAATGTATGTGTGTATATTTGCTTGGCCATGTCGATAATGGTGTTCATGGAGAGGCTTTACATGGGAGTTGTGATTGTTCTTGTTAAGCTCTTTTGGAAAAAGCCCGAAAAGAGATACAAATGGGAAGCCATGAAAGATGACTTGGAAATGGGAAGTAGTAATTTTCCTACGGTTCTTGTTCAGATCCCCATGTTTAATGAAAAAGAGGTGTGTTTGTGTTTTTCTTTTAGTTTAAACTTTTTCACACACACACACGCATGGATATGTGTGAGTATGGATGGCTAAAAGAGGTTGTGTTTTGTGTTTGTGGGCTAGGTTTACAAGATTTCCATTGGTGCAGCTTGTAATCTTTCATGGCCTTCTGATAGGCTTGTGATTCAAGTTCTTGATGATTCCACCGATCTTGTGATTAAGGTAAAGTAAGAATTTCGGGTCGAGTATTTCATCTGACGTAACATCTATAATGCTCGATAAAAAAGAAGCACATTTTTATGAAATTTTAAGATTTATATGTTTTGCACATGATGGATCAAGTATTAAATTTTTTGTTCAATACTCACTCATCACTAGCTAGAGTCTCTTTTTCGTAATTGCCCATCTTCTCAATTTGGCTTTTGACCCAACTTTTAAGGACAATTGCACTTAAATGACTTACCAAAACCCCACAATCATCTATTCATTGGATTCTTCATTTGTATATTGCTAATACATTATATCTACCTTTCATTTTATTTCTGAAAGTTAATTGTTTTATTTAGAATCCGATTATGTAATTCTGACAATAAATCATGACACATTAACATATGTTGTTATAATTCATTTTGATTCGTATTAATGATCTGTTTTATTATTTAGGATATGGTTGAAAGAGAATGTGTAAGATGGGCCAGCAAAGGCATCAACATTAGATACCAAATTAGAGAAAGTAGAGGAGGCTACAAAGCCGGAGCCTTAAAAGAAGGATTGAAACACGATTATGTCAAAGAATGCGAGTATGTCGTCATCTTTGATGCCGATTTTCGACCCGAGCCCGATTTTCTCCGACGGGCCGTCCCTTTTCTGATTCACAATCGAGATATAGCTCTTGTACAGGCTCGTTGGAGGTTTGGTAAGCCACACATTCTTTCCCATAACTTACTCTACACCTTCATTAATGCTCATGAAAATAATTCTTATAACTAAACCAAAACCATCTCAATCAACAAATAATAACATCTAGCTAACGTGCAAATAATAGTATTTAGGTACCTTATAGTTATTAACCACTTCAAAACTACCATGATTATTTTCAAGTACATTTTTACTATTTTGAATTAAGTTAACATTTTGGTCGCATATTGATTTATCCATGACGTGTCCAAACATGCAAAAGTGTCGGTGGTCGTTAGTTTACTCGTATCTTCATTATTACTATATAATTTGGGAGGTGGGGGTATTAGTGTACTTATTTTATTTGGTGTGCCTTTTTTTTTTTTTCCCTCCTTGCTTCTTGCCTTCTTGGAGAGATTTGTTGCATACATTGCGGGATAATGGGCCCACCCATGGTGAAGACTCTTCTAAAACTATTCTTTTTTAAATGCTATACCAATCAGAAAAATCAATTGTAGTAAGTCGTGTTCGTGAAGTTGTATATAGTTATAGTGTGATTAATCACGATCAACTACACATCGTAGATGTATTTATAAGTGTAAGTATAGATCAAATAACTTTTCTTTACCACAAACACTTTTTCTTGTCAAATTAGACCCATTATGTGTCTTTTTATTTAAAAGACTTGGTAGGAGTTGGGGTTTAACAACCACCATTGTATTAATAATAATATTGGTAGAAATTGATTAGTTGTAGGCTTGTAGCTACTCTATATTTAATGGTATGATATTATGAATTTTTCTCTATAATTTAACTATTTTGTTTATAATTATATATTATGCATCATTCGTATTGATAATACTAATGTGGGGTTAATATTCTTAAATCTTAAGCGATAAAATTTAATAAAATATCATTTTCTCGTCACAATATTCGAATGACGAAACTAGCCTGACTTTTGTTGTGGAAGTGTCTATAAATCCCGGATTAAACGGCATAGAAGCGCTGGATATGCGGGGCAGGTTTGTCCTTTTCTCTTTACAAACAGACAAACAACAATTAAAGCTGTAAATTATATTTTGTGGAGGGTATAATGGTCATTAGGTTCGTCCATGTGCTAGTATTCTATGTGTCAGTACACACGGCACCAATGGTGGAGCCGCACTGACCATTTCACCAGACAGTGTCAACTTCCCACCGACAGTTACAATTTCGGGTAATTAAATTAAATGTGATAATTCCAGATTGTGAACGAGTGACGTGGCAATTTATTTTATGTTCTGGTCACGTGGTGTCAGAAAACCAACAGCTCTTTACTCATCAAATGGTCCAATCATATGCTTCTTATTAGTTTTGTCTCTTTGGATAATAATAAATATGTTCTTTGGATAATAATAAATATATAGTGGTATAATAATTTTCACTACCAAAATATCAAATAACATTATTGTTTATTAACATATATAATTTTGTTATTTTTCTTTCTTAATTGAATAATGAAAAATCAAAATTAACTCTTGTAGTCATATGTACACAGAGCAATATTATTCTCTGATATGATGTATGTAATTTATATCTTATTAACAAGAATAAATTTTTTTTATATTTGTATATTATTTATTATGGTAAAAATATAATTGGCTATCCCACTTATGATATAAAGGTAGGCTAGCCCGTACAGGTTAATGAAATGTAACTAGAAATATCACATCAACAGATCACTATTAACAGTTAGTTTACATAAAGAAACCATGTTTTTATTTGTTTCAAATTTGAAGTGACTAATTCTGTTAGCCACTTTATAAGGGTATTAGATTCTTTCAAATGAAAATTAGCTAAAAATTATGACACCTTTTATGTTGGTGGTTAAGAAAAGATGTCCTCATATAAAAGTGGAAGAAACTATTATTCTCGTATTCTAATTTTTATTTCTAATAAATATTAGATACGATCTCCACCGCATTAAGGTGATACCATGCATGGTTGAGTTACAAACCTTTCATGTTCCTTAAGAAATAGAACTAATCAATCTTGAGAGTATATTGGACAAGAGTGTAATTTGTATTTTGCAATTTTAGATTTGGAATTTTACATGTCTAGATTTTAAATTTTTTGTGTTTATTCATTGATTTTATAGAGTATCATTATGGTTAATATGTCGTATTCACATTAAGAATAGTTTAAAAAATTGATGGTTGTATACCTTTTTAATTGTAAAAAGTTGAGATGTCACTATCGTATTATTGTTACAATCCAAATATATGCGACCCTCGACGAATTTAAAGTCTTTGATTATAAAAGAACAATATATGATCATAATTGAATAGAATATTAAAACTGTGAGACAAATATATCTAATTACTAATCTATTTAATTATTTTTTTTCTAATTGGCTCACTATAACATCAAGTTGGAGTAAATAATATGTAATCGAAAAAACAAAGAGCACGATTTTCAATCACTTTCTTTCTTATTGATCGAAATTACTAAGAATGAATATGAATTTTTTTTTTTTTCTCATTGCAGTGAATTCAAACGAGTGCTTGCTAACAAGAATGCAAGAAATGTCATTGGACTATCACTTCACAGTTGAGCAAGAAGTGGGATCAGCCACTCATGCCTTTTTTGGCTTCAATGGTAACTAGTTAATACTTCAATATTTCAAATTAACTATTGGATTTAATGTAACATAGATAATTGCTTTTTCATCTATTAAATTTATTTCCTTACTTATTTCAGTTAATCTAACACGAATGTGTAATAAAACAATGTATCAGGAACTGGTGGAATATGGAGAATCGCGGCGATCAATGAGGCCGGAGGTTGGAAAGATCGAACCACGGTTGAAGACATGGATCTTGCGGTTCGTGCTGGTCTTCGAGGCTGGAAATTCCTATACCTGGGAGACCTCCAGGTAAAATTAATTATTTTTGTTCTAATAATTTACAATTTTGATCAATTTTTATACATGATCATAAGTGCAAAAGAATTGATATTAATTTGGTGTTTTTATGATAGGTAAAAAGTGAGCTTCCAAGTACCTTCAATGCCTTCAGGTACCAACAGCATAGGTGGTCTTGTGGCCCAGCTAACTTATTCAGGAAAATGATGATGGATATTGCTATGAACAAGGTTTGTTTCCTAATGATAATGGGAAAACAATGACTTTCCTTTTTTTTGTATTTTAAATTTGTTTTATTTGATTATTCGTGATTTATCTTTCGTCTTTTATATTTTTAGTGTTTCATATTTTGAAGATACATTTTTTGGTCTATATACCTGTCACAATAAATAAATGTTTTTTCCTTTATTACAACTTAATCCCTCTAATACTATCCCCTTAAAACTTAAAATATAACAATATAGTATGATATATATATTGATAAAAATAAAAGAATTCGAATCAAAATACTCAAAGAAATTAGTTGAAATTTGTTTGTGTTTTTCACAAACCTTGTGGTTTAGTTGGTAATTTAACCAAACTTAGAGAGTGATAAGACCTTAACATGTTGCGGTAGGTAAATAAATTGGTAAAAAACTAATTACTTCAAACATAAATGATTAAAAAAATAAAATGTGAGATAAAGAGAAAAAACTTAGAAAAAAAAATTCCTAATTTATTTTTTATGAGTTAGAGGGTGTGAAAGGGAGGGGATAAAGATTAAAAAAATTTGTTATTCAGGTACGAACCGTGGTTATCACACAATTTATATTTATATAAAAGGTGGAATACCACTTGAATTACACGAGTAAATTTCTCTAATTTAATTAGAGTAGAATTGTTCAAAAAGAATTTTTTTTTTTAGTACTGGATGTAATGATTTGCTTCCGTTTATATTTTATTTTTTGGCAGAAAGTAACATTGTACAAGAAGTTCTACGTGATCTACAGCTTCTTCTTTGTCCGAAAGATCATAGCTCACTTGTTCACATTCTTCTTCTATTGTGTGGTTTTGCCATTGACAATTTTGGTCCCTGAAGTATATGTCCCTAAATGGGGAGCCATTTACATTCCTTGCATCATAACCACACTTAACTCCGTTGGAACACCCAGGTAATATATTTGTACACTTACTAGTTTTATGTTATGATCTGAAATGTCTGATTTCAATCTGAAATTTCAGATCATTCCATCTGTTGTTCTATTGGGTTCTGTTCGAAAACGTCATGTCTTTCCATCGAACCAAAGCAACATTCATCGGCCTTCTTGAGGCGAAGAGAGTAAACGAGTGGGTTGTCACTGAGAAACTAGGAGACACTCTCAAGAACAAAGCTAACAAAACATCTGCACCAAAGAAGTCTCTGTCCAAGCTTCTCGGAGATAGGTAAAACCCGACTAATTCTACACGTGTTGGTACAAAAATCAGGGAATTTTCTTCTGCAACTTAGGTGTTATCCACTTTTTTACCATCAATTTTACGTATCTGACTATCACTTGTCTACAATGTTCATCCGATTTTACTTGTAATTTTGATTTTTGCCTACATAGAGACCATAATTGCTTATGTGATTTTTTCAAATTCGAGGTCTATGTAGGCAAAAATTGATACTTAGAGCAAAATCAGACCAGGATAGAAAAAAGTAAGAGTTGAAAGACCAAAATTGAATTACGTAAATAGATGGGATTAAAAATGGACAATGCCTAACTTAGAGGACGGAAATTGAGATTTCTTTCCTAAAAATAATATAGGATGATTTGTCGATCATGTTTTAACACGAGAATGAATTTTCTTGAATATTTCAGGATACAAGTGCAAGAACTGGGATTCGCGATGTTTCTTTTCGTATGTGGATGCTATGATTTCTTGTATGGAAGGAATAGCTATTTCATATATCTATTCCTTCAAGTCATCACCTTTACAATTGCCGGATTTGGATACATTGGCACCATAGTTCCGAGTTCTTGACACCTTCAACATAGTGATCAGCTCTATGATTTGAAGATTTCTGTGTTTTTAGTCTACACAAAATATGTACACAAGATTGGAGTGTTTGGTTGATTTCAAGTTTAGTAAAAGAAGCAAAGATTGATTTTGTACTACACAAAATGAAGTATTGAATTCGCCCCAAAATGGATTGCTTAGAGCCAGCAAAGATGCAGAACAGCATACACAGTAAAGCAGAAAGATTAGAGTTTTACACAAATAATGTTAGTGTTTTTTTTTTTCCATTTCTTTTTTTGTTAAAATAGTGTTTTAGTTATGTTATTGTATTTGTTAAGTAATATTTGTAAGGTTGTGTTTGGATTGAGTTAATTGATTGTAAAATTTGAATAGCATTGTATTTCAAATCTATCCCAGTTAAATTTCTCAGATATTAGTTTAGTAATAAATTTCGAATCTATATTAATCCAAATATCATTAATGGATTAATTATTGTAAATTTGAAGTTTTTCGTCACATTCTTCAGTCCAAACACAATCAAAATGTAGTTTTTTTAATTGTTTTCAATGATCTGATGAATAGCTTGCAGTAATGTCCTCCAGTTGTGCCAGTTTTCGGTTTTGGAGTGTCATCTTCCACGTATTATAGAGGATTGTGAATGAAGTGTTTTTTCTACTGCTATTTGTATTGATATATAGTTACAAAAATCAACACTGTCTTATGTTTTATTTGGAATTTCATCCATTTTTCTATTCTTTTTAGTAGATATACACACATATATATATATATATATATATATCACATATTAATTAGTGATATATGTAATTGTTAATGTTGAATTTATTTTTCCTTTTATCTTTTAAATTAAATCAATTATCTATATTTAGTTAGAGATTTTTTAGGATAAAAGCTAAGGAGTTTTGTTTACTCAACATCTAAGAGATTTGTTTAGAAGATTTGTTAACTATAATTTAGGAAAAGTATTATCTATAATTTTGGAGATTTGTTAACTAAATCTAAGAAGATTTGGATGTTTCTATTTCTCACGTGTTTTTGCAGCTCTCTATATTGGCCACTCCGTAGAGTCATATCTATTTTCCGTAGAGTTATAGAGTATATCTACTTTAATAATTTTCTAACAAGATAGATATTTACGTGGTCAATTTATTTTTCATAGTGTGTTTACGTCCATAGCTTTCATAGATACACATAAAGGACCTATTAAGAGTCTTTTCAAAGAGAGTCTTCTTCAAAAGATCTTTTTATGATTTGTAATTACAAGATCATACAATAAGACTGATTTTGCCCTGTAGGCATTCCACAAGTATTGTTATATACTCATGGATAATTCTCTCGTCTTTTTATTATTTCAGTTTTTCGCTGCGTGTTATTCGTAGTGTTGTCAACATCATAAACAACATTACGTGTCTGATAGTTTTTATATTTTCTGTTTTTCTTGCATAGGAACATACAGATACACTTTCAATAATGTATGACGATTATTTCAAAATACAAGAGTAAACATAGTGAAATATAAGATCTCATCTGCTTATATTTTAAATTCTATAAGTGCTCAAATTAGAACAATTGAAAGAGCTTTACTTCTACTCAATTATTTTTATACACCAAGTACATAGATTCTAGATTCGTATAATTGGGTCAATCCAACCCGAAAGTGCATTTCACGCATTCCACACGTGCCCCACGCGCTCAAACCCTAACCCAAACTCTAACACAAACCCTAGTTCTGCTGTTATATTGGTATAATCTTTTAGTTTAGCGAACTTAACCTTTTAGTTCTATTCTTATAAACTTTTAGTTATATGCACATAACCTTTTGCAGTGCATGTAGTGAAAAAAAGTATAAGTTATTCACTGAAAAAATTATGAAATTTGTACATAAAGGTTGTACTATTATGTTGGGATTTCGATGTTTAGATTTTGATGAGACAAAACATATATGTAATAGGAAGTTTTGAGTACCCCATTTTTCACAATATTTAAGTGAAGTCATAGACTAGTTTTGAGTCTAGTTATAGGTGCTGAAAGATGGAGGTTTTCATAAGTTACTTAGTTGCATCGAGCTTATCGGAAAGATGCTGCTGCAAGAAAACAGATACTGCATCGCTGCAAGAAAGAAGTTACAAGAATGGCGTGCAGCATCGCTGCAAGAAAAGGATATAGGAGTATTGTAAGAAAAAAAAGAAGTTACAAGAATGGCGTGCAGCATCGCTGTAAGAAAAGGATATAGGAGTATTGTAAGAAAAAGATACAGCAGTACTGCCTAAAGATACTGCAAGTAGGTCCAAGTTACAGCAGCACTGTAAGAAGACATCAGCTGCACCCACACCTAGGATACAGCGCAGAGCTTACTGTCCAAACAGTCAACAGCGCCTATCACAAACAAGAAGTATCCTGCAATTCGAGGAAAGGATAAATGCAGTACAAGGAACGAAGATCCAAGTAAGAATAAATAGAGTCGTTCGAGACAAGATCAAAGTTACAGAAACGGAGCCAATACAAAGATGCCACGTGGACTGACACGCTACAGAAAGTTGCTAGCCGCAACTGCCGCATTAAATGCTTCGAAAGAAAAAGTTAAGTCGCATTAAATGCGAACCATGCCTTTGATCAAGTACTTCAAATTCAAAAGAGAGATGTCTCATTCAACGGACATCTTCTCCTACAAGTATAAATAGAGGATGAGAAACACTTGAGCTGGTTACTGAAACATTTGCACAAAAACTCTCAAGCTTTCAAGTTACAAACATTCAAGTCTACCATCAGTTTCAGTCACTCAACCTTTGTGAAGTGAAGCAAGCTTAAAGTTGAAAGATCCTTTGAATGATTCAGAAGCTCAAAACATATACTTTTAACCTTGTTGTTGTGTGCTTAGGTTGTTTTAGAGATGTCGAACAATTGATAGGAGAGATCTTTGCTATTTGTATAGTTGTCTAAGAGTTAGGCAGCTTTCCTGTGTAGGAGTGTAGAACCCTGTGTGGGTTAGCCTTTGGAGTTTGCAGTTGTTGTGTGTACGCTTGACTCTAGTAGGTTGTTACTTTGTAAAGTTGATAGATTGTTAGGAAGGTCTTATAATTCAATCTTGTTTAACGAAGTTTCTGCTCGAGGAGCAGTAGAGTGGACGTAGAAGGATTACACCACCTTCGAACCACTATAAACCATAAGTGTTTTATTGTTTTCTTATCAGTGCTTATTTCATATTCATATATCTATCTCATAAGCATAAAACATCTTGAAAAAGATCATATTTGAGAAAACCAGCCTTGTGTTATAAATCGTAATTTTCCGCTGCGTATAAACTCTAGTTACAGCGTGCAGTACTGCATCCTAGTGCTGTAAGCAGTAACTGTCTGGCGCTGCAAGTTCAAGTAACTTGCAGAGCAGAAAGGTTTTTCGAAAGATCTGCAAAATCGACCAAGGTTCATTCACCCCCCCTCTGAACCTCAGACACCACTTGGGACCAACATATTACAACATAAAGATTATATCATTACAACATAAAGGTTTCGGCTATATTGAATTTTTATAGTGAAAAAAATATAAGTTATTCATTGAAAAGGTTATGAAATTTGTACATAAAGGTTAAACTATTACAACATAAAGGTTTCGGCTATATTACATGAATTTTTATAATAAAAAAAGTATAAGTTATTCACTGAAAATGTTATGAAATCTATACATAAATGTTATACTATTACAATATAAAGGTTATATAATTACAACATAAAGGTTTCGACTGTATAACATGAATTTTTATAATGAAAAAAATATAAGTTATGCATTGAAAATGTTATGAAATCTGTACAAAAATGTTATACTATTACAACATAATGGTTATATTATTACAATATAAAGGTTATGACATAAATTAAAAAAAAAAAACTAGGAGCGGTTTTAAGTTAAATCGGACCCGACCCGACCCTCATACCCAATTACATGAATCATGACTCATGTACTTGGTACACACAAACACTACTCTTACTTCTATTATCTTTTTCTTAAGGTGTGTAATGGATGAAGTTAGTTCATTCGGAAATGAAACTTCCCATTCGATAATTGTGTTGATACGTGAATTTCAAAATTTGAAGTTTAATTTTTTTTCATCTAATCATTGTTTTGCAATTTTTATCTATATTATATATATATAAAAAGGAAAATTGACAAAATTTACTACCTTGTCACTTTCCTTTTAAAAGTGTCTTGTAAAAGAATTATAAAGAAAATGAAAAATGCATGACTTTCTTAATAAGTTATCAAACATTATAATAAAAAGAAGAGTTAATTTTAATTCTAGTCATGTATATAAGATTTTTTTTCATTTTTTGACAATTAAATATATGTTTTTCAATTTGATCCTGTATTTTTCAACATTTTCCAATTGTAGTCAATTTTTCAATTTTGGTTGTGTATGTTACAAGTTTTTTTTCAATTTCAATCCAATTTTAATAAGAATTCCCAAAAATCGATAATGTCATGTGAGATTTTTCGACGATTATCTGACTAAAATTGGATTGAAATTGGAAAATTTTAAAACATACAGGACCAAAATTGAAAATTTTGACTAAAATAAAAAAAAAAAATTGAAACATATAAGACCAAATTGAAAAACATATGTTTGATTATCCAAAATGGAAATCATCTTACATATGGAACCAAAATTGAAATTAACCCTAAAAATTATATAAAATAAATGAAAAAAACATATGTTTTATAATAAGGAATGCATTAGTACAAAAGAGAGGAAAAACATGTATTTTATATATGTATAAATTATACTACTAAATTTTATTTGCATCTATATGATATAATTTATTATAACAAAATTACATTTTCATATTGAGACACTTATGGATTTTTGTTTTTTTAAATCATCATTTTTATTTTAGTATTAATTTTGCGATGTATGAATTTAATAGAAAATTATTAATTTTTTAAAATTTATGTACTTAAATATTTAAAGTTTTATAAAGTTAAAAGTTTACACATAAATATTTTTTATTATAAGTATGTATTTTTAATCTGTAATGCAAGACATATTTCCCTAAAAAAGTAAATTATTATTATTGTTTTTTTTATTATTATTATTACTATTTTTAAAAAAATATATATATATTATTACTATCATTGTTATTAGTATAGATAATAATTAATATATTTATATTTGAACCTTATAAATCGATACATGTTTGAGCTTAAAACATAAACTTTTGTTGGGTGATTAAAATATAATCATGTGAATTTGTTTTTTTGTAATGTCATTTATTTATATAATGTAATAACAGTATCATCGTTGTCGTCATCATTATTATCATGATCTACACTACATACTTAAATCTTACACATACTGTGCATGCTCATCCAAACACATTCCAAAAGTCAAAACTAACTGTTTACACACTAACAAAGACAACTAATTGTACCAAAATAGACACGGAGTTTCATATCACTCTTATATCAGAACCTGCACTGAAACAAACAGACAATTCTTACATTTCCATTGCATTGGATGGAAATCGGGGTCATTTCCTTATTTATCTTAAACTCAGTGTTTCCTTATTCTGACATTTATCTTTACGAATTTCGGGGAATCAGGGTCATTTCGTTATTTATCTTAAACTCTGTTTTATTAGACAATTAGCAGCAATTGGAGGAAAACTATAGCAGCCACACATTTCAATCTGACTATTGCTCTAGGTTTCGTTTTCACTACAAAGAGAACACGAAAATGGATTACAATTTACAACCTAGATCGCCATGCCTTCTGAATTTTACTTCCAACATATCTGAACCCGTGAACTGCACCTGCAGTCAGTAGACCTGCAACAGCCTGCCTCGTACTGGAAACCACAACTTTGCATCTCAGGATCTTCCGCATGCACTCTGCAGCCTCTTCCTTCTTAATACCCACTTTATGCACGGCTCGACCTGAAAGATGATAATTAATTCAACATAATGCAATGTATCTTGTTACAAACACTCGAAAATGATAATTCAAGAAGCTTAAGTATGAAAAAATAAAATATATCACCAATTAGTGTTTGTAATAAACAAAATGGTATTAGGCAAACCTTTTCATTTAAAATAAAAAAAATTAGCATGTATTCCCTGCCAAATCATGGATCATACCCGATTCATCAAATAATCTCTCCACTCCAAGCTTCATCCCCATTTGGCTACTGAGTGACAAAGGAAGAGAAGACACAAGGGAGCACGTGGTTGACACCCCACAATCCTGGTTTGACAAGTCAAGCACATCAGGAATTTTGAAGCAATTTAGCCTTCAAGCATCTTCATCATAGATGAGTGTACATATTCACTACATGCAAATAAGATAGCTTGATTGATATCAGGTGAAAACTATAACTCAATTTTGCTAGTAACTTGATAAATTATTAACATGTTCAACTGGAAAATATAAATGAAGACTACGGTAACCTCCGAAAAAAGTTGAAAAGCAATATAAAATTTGGTGGGAGCAGGCTAAAAGAATTCAATAGTAAATGAGTTGCAAACAACACAAATTTTAACACTTTAATAGGATAAGAATTTCACCTAAGATCACCAAAGTAACGCTTGCTAAAGTAATAAAAGAAGAGGCAATTTTATATATAGATCTTGAGAGTTTGGATTGACCTGGATTAAATTAACTTTTTGATCGGCATAGGATATTCTGAGCAAGTCCTGGGATGCAAATTCTTCAAGAAATGGACTGTAAATTGTCCGGAATAACTTAAATTGCCCTTGCACGATGTTTTTCACCTGGGAAGTATACATAGTTTAAGTGCTAGCATGTCAAGAAACTGCTGACTAACTGTATTGCTATTCCACCGGTTTTAATAAGAGAAATACCTACCACTATCAACGTGAAACTCAACAAGATATAATGAAAATATATCCTCACTGCACTTTACACTATGTAGTTGCAACAAGCATAAAAAACTGAAGGTCATTTACCATCAGTTCCTATTAAAGTAAGTTATCTTTTAATGGAATATCAGCTCAGAATAGCCTATTTCAACTTATATCTCCAATGAATCATTACAAAATTGGAAATAAACATCACAAGAAGGTATGGTTGGAATGTTATATTCACAGGTTTCAGAAGCAAAACATATGCATGCACTTTCAAGCAAAGTTCCCTATTAAATTTCAAACTAGGTCTTGAATTAGATTTACCTTGTTTTTATCCTCTGCAAAAAGCATTCGCAAGTCACCCATGTATGAGAGGCTACATATTTTAGCATACAACTCTTCCTGCAGATACAAAAAATAAAACAAATATTATGCTTCTCAAACTTTGTATGATTGCAAACAAACTGAGGAAGAATTGCACCTCACAAAACTTTGATGGCAAAATGAGGAGAGCAGCAGAAGTTGCAGCCTTCAAATTTAAAGAGTTGAGTTTTTCTACCTCCAAGTTATCCACTAAAACATTAACCTGAAACATAAAGATGCTTCTGATGCTAATATATGAGCCATCAATCAGTAAAATAAAAAGTACACTACAGGTACCGGCAGAAAATAGAACTGAATTATAAAGAATTATAAAGTGGGAGTGCATTAATTTATAATCCAAATTGTCAATAAAAAAAAAATGAAAAATATGAACTTCCCTCATGTTGATTGCTTGTCTACAACTTAGATAATGCATAAAGCGTATATGTAAAATTGTACAATCAAATAAATAAATCTATACAAGTAGGGCTGAACTCAGCAAGACCATTACACTCCAATGAGATAACATAAGAGTTTTCATAAATATATAAAAATAAAAATAAAAAGAGTTTTCTTGGATGATTGTTAGTCATAAAGTTTTTGGCAATATTTAAGTTGCACATAAATGCAATTTTAATAAACTAAAGTTATAATCTATACAGACGACAACCACATTCACTTCCCACCCTCAAAAAAACTAAAGTAATCTATACAGAGTGTTCAGTAAAAACCAACTACTTGGGTTTCAGAGAATTGAAAACTGAAGATTGAAGTCAAAGTATGTATAAAACAATTATTTTAAAATGATCGAGTCCAATAATGGAGTTGACAGAGAATTAGTTTTGCATCTATATCTTTGACATATATGAAAAACATTCTCAGAATATACAAAAAAACTTGCAAGACATACAGGTTTCTGCAAACGTCCACTCAGGTAGAAACTTTCCCATTTCAGAATATCCTGAACAAGGTCATGCATTCGAACAACACCATACTTGAACATCTGGATGAGTATCAAGTCAAAATGTCATTTTCATATAACATTATGGATTAAACAAATATAGACTAAACAGAAACAAAATTTCTACTAGTGAAAACATCATACTAACAGCAATGTTAAAATAACTACCCGATCCTTGTGAGAAACAAATGGATTAAAGTGTACGCCAACTCCAACATGATCTGCAACCTTAGTAATCTACCATAAGCAAATTTCAAGTCAATTTACAAGATGCTAAACATCCAAAACGAGAGGAGAGATGCAAAGTTGCACCAGTTGTGCTCCCCCAAGGTGGACCATCCATGAGGCATAGTGATTCAGATTCATCTTCAGGTTCTTGATCCCAAAAGGTAAGCACATAATATCAGTTGCTAATCCACAAATTATACAATGAAAAATGAAAATGATGGAACATTGTGCAAAGTTATATAATCAACTAGAACCTCTGCGTGCCATTTCTGGGGATCTGCCACACCAAGAACGAAGTCTATCATGGATGTCTGAAAAAAAAAAAAACGAAACAAATAATAATATAAGTAAACTATATAAATTAATTTACTCAAAAAAAGCTTTGAAATTGACGGAACAACATTGTTGGGACATTCATCTAGTCCAATACTACATAATTCTAGTAAATTTAAATCGAACTGTCAATAAGCATCAGCTCGAAAAAGAAAAGAGAAAAAAATCAGACCTTGTCAAAATTGTTTGGATGGAGAGAGGAGCCATATACACAACCAAACTCAACTGGAGGCAGAGTATCCAGAAATGCGATCTCAGGGTTCTTTTCAAAATCCATTTACTACAAATAGCACATCTTCCATTTATATGCAACAATGTAAAATTAGCATACGAATACAGGCAATTAACACCATAAATAAGGGTGGGACTATCCACACCCTAACCAATTCTATCAGAACAATAGGCATTGGAACAAGATCATTCTCCTGCTCAGATTTCTGTTATTGAGAAATATATCAAGTTAAGATCTTGGGATGGATAGACAAATATTTAGTAGGTATCATTTGACTATACGAATGACAAAAAAAGTAGGGTGAATTAGAAGGATGGTGATAGGTATTTCTATGAAATATATATGCATATTTTGTGGACCACAGAAGCTTAAAAAGCTGTAATGGAAATTTTAAAAAATTCTTACCAATCATGAGCTGCAGTAAAGCATAATAGCTTCAAAGTAATTTATTCATATAAGGTACAAAAGTTCACCCTAGTAGGTGCATGTGTACAAGTTTATCAGCAATTGAGCACCAATTAAATCAGCCAAATCAAACTATCAAAAGCCTCGAATCCATTAATTGATCTCATACAGTCATCACCTGTGGAGGTTGTATCCAACTGAGGAAATCCTACCATCCTCCCATACCAAATTCAAAAAGTCCCATTTACATGGCTCACTACTTTAAATGAAAGTTGAAAAGGTGTAAAAAAGTTTAATGATTTCACAATGTTTCTCTTAATATACTGACTGAGATTCAGTGGCTCTAGAACACTAAACAATTATTTCAAATAAAATCACACTTTGCAATATTTTAAATTTAAGAAATGAACACGAATAAATGATGAATCAAGGACTTGATGAGTAATGGAAAACACTCACTTAAGAATCTTTTCACCCTATATAGGATTATACCCTACAAAGATCGATCAGTCATCAAATCCCAAAAACTGAAAAATAATTTACCCATCATTTTCACAATTCATACCAATTGGGAATATCAAAATCACACTCTAAAAAATGAATTCCACATATAGATTCGACTTACCAACGACATTGAAGCAACTAAGTCGACCCCATCTACAGAGGCACACATCGCCACATTCCTACATAAAAATTAAAGAAAATCATCACCTATCAATAACATCATAACATCAGGAGAGGCCAACATATCACAAAAATTCATCAGAAGGCAGAATAACACAACTGAGCGAACATCATAAACCATCCAAACAATTAGCAAATAAATAAATAACTAAATTAGCATATCATGCTCACATACCCGTCAAACAGACAAACAATCAAACAGTTCATTGACATTTTTAAAAATATATGAAATAAAAACTTGAAATCCCAGAAATGAAAGAGTTGGCTATCATCGAAAAACTCAAATCTTTGACTTACTTTTTCTGGGACGAATTAAATCGCGGGATCACTGAAAAAGAAATGGGATTTGGACAAAACCCCAAAAAGGAAAGGGAAGATTCAGGAGTTCTTAAGCGAATGGCAGTGAAAGAGGAGGTGGAGAATGCATTCGCGATCGCCATTTCTTTGCAGAGTAGAATCGCAGTGTGCGTAAAGAAGGTGCAGTAGAAAGAAGGAATTATTGGAGGATACATTGTTTACTGCAAATTCAGGTTGAGAACTCAAAATCCATGTTGAATTCACAAATTTCTGGGTTTCCTAAAACACATGCAACAAGTAGGAGCTTATACAAATACTACTTCTCTTCAAGAATTATATTTTCATGTCATTATTATATAGAGCATACCCCTTTATTCGAAATGTTCAACAGTTGTTACGCTTACCAGCCGAATCTAAACAGCATAATCTTCTGGCAGACTGTTGTGTGCATTCATAGCAGCTGCCCAACCAGCAGATTAAGACACAGAGGTTAAATGCTCAAACTCACTAACTTTTAACATTTGGGCATTTAGGACTTCGATAAAGTGCAAAGGTAAGAATAGATAAATAAGCAGAAGCGGATCTGACGAAGCCGGCGGTGGTGAGCGCCGGGTGCGTAGAGAGAAGAAGCAGCAACGAAAACTGAAGGGGTGGTTAAACCTATGTTTGCTTTTTAATGGTTAAAAGTCGGGTGCTAATTTTTAGCCCGATATTGATTTGGTCAAAACAGTGTATAGTGTGGGTTAAATTTATGGATAAAATAATCGATATTGGTAAAAATATCAGTATTTTAATTTTACGAATATATTGGTATCGCTGGAAATATCGAACATTTTTTTAAAAAATATAAAAACTTTCTAAAAAAATTGAAAAATATATCTACTAATTATAATATCATTATAACTGACATTAATACATATATTGAACTTATAATTTCAAATAAAATGATATATTTTCAACAAATATATAAATAAAATACTATATAAACGTTGTCTACTATGATAACATGACAAATTTTGTATAAAAAGATACTAATGAATAGAATAATTTAATAATTTTTGTACATGCTTAATACCTAAGCAATACCAAGGCATTTTAACTTATTTTTCGAGAAGTGTCTTCATATAACTAACATTAATACGTATATTGAACTTAAAATTTCAAATCAAATGATATATTTACAATAAATATAGAGATAAACTATTATTATATAGTATATAATATATACATCATAATTCTTTTCTTAAAATAAAAAAAATTAACTAAACTTAATTAAATTATGAGAAAAACCTAAATGCTAGTGTGTTAATTTATTTCAACAATTTAATTAAAATTATTATTTATTCTAATCATAGATAAAAATATAGATATAGAACTTAAGTTTGAAAGATATTTTTTAAATATATATAAAAAATTTATAATAAAAAAGAAAAAAAAACAGAAAAGAAAAGAAAATAAGGGGAAAAAAAGGAAAAAAACACAGGAATCACTGTAGCCCGGTCAAAATTACTGTTCACAGTCAAAATATCGTGTTATTTTAACTATATATCGCGATATATCGTCGAAAACGATAAATCGACGAAATATCGCGATATTTTTTCAGATATAAAAATTTGAGGTATTATAATATCGGTAGTCCAATTTAAATATTGCGATATTTTCAACTATGGTTAAATTTACCATCCAAATTTAACCCAATTTTTTACTCAATAGTATAATTTATCAAAAAACTTTTAAGTTCTTACTATTATAATGTTATCTTATGTTTGTCCTTAATTTGTCTTTTTTTTTATCATTACATAAATTTAAAAGATAAATTTACGTATTTTCAAATATAGAATCAATCTTAATTTTAGTATAAATTAAATATTTAATTAAATGAAATATGTGTCAAGTAAGTTCACTTGAATGCCAGTAAAATTGTTCCAAAAGAGAAATAAGTTTAAAGCAATTGTATTTGATTTGTTATAATTTATATAAATATTTTTTAAAATTTATATAAATATTTTTTAAACAATTGAAATATATTTTATTTGAAATAAATCAAATTAGGATTATATTTTAAAATTTAAAATTATCATGATTACATCTAAATATAATATGAAAAAGGAATCATCTAGAAAGGATAGATAGTCCAATATTTTTGTACAACATATAAATTGAATAACTCCATAATTCAAATTATAGAATTAATAATATATTTTTTGAATAAATACATTTATTTCATAATGAATTGAGTCTCAAAAGGTAAGCTTAATGTTAATTATTCTTATTTGTAAATATGAATTACTTTGTTCCAAGTAATTTTAAATTACTTTTATATAAATAAAAAAGGATATATTCCAAATAATTGTGAATTACCTTTTCATCTGTTTTTTTTATTATTTTGTAAAAATATTTTAATTAAATTATTATTTTGCTTTGAAATTTAATAAAAATTATAACATCATTTATGTTCGAGGACATTTTGATCAAATTTCTATAAACCCACAACAAACACTTAATCCAAACAAAATTTTAACATAGCAACGAATTTCAAAAAACAACACAACACTCAAACCAAACACAATATTAAGTCAAACTTAATATTAAACATTTAAACCAAACATATCAAATATTAAACTCAATCTAAACTAAACAGTGCAAACCTACCATAACCCAACACACGGACCAAACATGCTCTAAGGGTATATATATTTGAGAAATCATTATATCTACTGGTTCTTCTTTTTCTTATTTTCTTAATTTTTTGTAGATCTTGTTTTTTTTGCTTCTTTGTGTATCTTTCTCTTGTTGGAAAATCGTTATTTTTTCTTCATTATATTTTTATAGATTTGAGAAATCAATGTATCTTCTCTTTAATTTTTAATTTTATATAAACTATAGAATAACTTCTAGAGTAAGATTGATTTTTTAATTTTTTTTATTATAAAATAGCTTATCAAGTAAGATATTTTATTATTTTTATTATTTTAAATTATCAAAACAATTTTAGGAGGAAAAGTGACAATTTTATAATTTTAGTCAACTTTCATGGTTTAATATATATAGTATAGATATGTGTATAAAACCAATTTTACATCTTACCAAATAATGTGTCACAAAATTTTCATTCATCCTATAAATCGGTGAAAGTTACGATTAAACAAAATTATAGATAAAAAATGTTCATTCATCCTAAAAATTGGTGGAAGTTATACACGTTAAACAAAATTACGGATGAAATTTATATATATAAAAGTTGGGTTTGGTTCTCTTAAATGTTGATAAGTGACTCTCTTAAATGTTGATAAGTGGCACTCTTCAAAGATGCCACCTCAGCTTTCCCAAATTCTTCAAATAATAATCTTCTTTAAATAATAATCTATATATATAAAAGTGTGTCAATTATCATATAAAGTAATAACCATCAAAAGATACATGTTTTGTTCAAGTTAATCCATTTAATTGAAATTTTGTTATATTTCTTCATTTCAATTAATTCACTTCATATTTTTCATTTTTTATAAACAATTAAAAATTTAAAGACATAAACTTATGTTAAGCAAAACTTAAGCATAAAAAAGGTATGGAATTAATTGGAAATTAAAAATTCATAGACACATACATCAATAATAAATGAAAAAAGAAATCCATAAATATATATTACAATTATGAAATTTTGAAAAGTAATTCATCACCCAAAGTAAAATATGATATTTATTTAACTACAGTAAAATAAAAAATAAATTTTTAAGAAGTTATCTAATAAAAATAAATATTTCTGAAATAATTTTTTTACGTATATCTTAAAATGAATTAATAAAATTTAAATGTGGTTTAAACTCTACATATCAACTCACAGATTATGGTATCACATATCTAATTATAACTTGTAACTTATTAATAAATCTAAACCCAAATTTTAGATTTATTTGGATACATTAAATAATACATTAAGTTTAATTTTACTCCCAATTTTTCCAAATTTGGATTTCACAATGCACGATATTTTTAGATTTGTAATCACATTATTTTAATTTTCATTCAAATTTAATTTTTTCAAAGTAAGAAGAAAATTATATGAAGATAAAACAATAGGAGTAAATTAAAAATAGCAAAACCAATTAAATTGAAAACACATAATTAATTTAGCATTTGAAGGCATTGGAAAATTATTTATTATACAATAAATATTTTCAAAGCCATGCGTATATGTCTTCATTGAATATTAAGAGTATTTATAGCTAAACATATCAAAATATATTTTTTTACAATTATATAACTTAGTATTATGTGATCACACTTCGGTATGAATATTGTGAATTGGAAGATGAAATTAACCAACACATCTTTGGTTTTCAACATTTTAATATTTATATAAATATTATGATGTTCTTCTACTCTTTTTGGATTTAAAGTTCAAATTTAATTATATTATAAGATCAATATATGGACAATTTATAGGGATTTATATGGTAATTTTAAAATTATAAGGTTTACATGTTTGAGTCGTATTGTTGCTCAATTGTATCTTGCACAGATAAATGAAAGGTGAGGGTAGACAAACTAAGTTATGACACTCATGGATGGACCATGGATGAAAAAAAAAACTACTCTTCTAAAATGTAATGTGTATTTATAATTGTACCAAATAAATTCATTGATCAATATTGAATATATGATTTGACATCTTCAATATTGTGAGATAACATTATCAAATTTACCCATATTAAGTAACAACAACAATATCATCATAGATAATAATTACTTTCTCCACAATATACAGATTAATTGACCAATGAGAAAAAAAATTAATTTTATGGAAGTATGCAAACTTTAACCATAATGTAAAAAAAGAAAAGAAATGGATACCTAATCGGAAAGAAACTAAAACATACTCATCACAAAAGGTACGACGAGAGCAAAACATAAAAAAATTATTCATTACTTTTATAAGACATTTATGAAAAACTACCACGATAATTAAATTAAATAAACTTTATCTATGATAAACTATTTGATCATTTTTACAAAAAATACAGAAATCTACAAAAATAATAAATTGAGTAAACAAAAAACTATAATATATATATATATAGAATAATAAATATACAAAACATAAATAAACAATAGATATAAACTACACGAGTTATGAAAACCTAGTAGTAAATAAACAAAACTAATGTTTAGGATTAGAATGGTGGCTGTGGGGTTCGAACCCACGCGCACTTATGTGCAGAAGATCTTAAGTCTTCCCCCTTAACCTCTCGGGCAAACCACCGGACCAACAAAGCGTTATAAAATTTCTAATTAAATATTATATATACTAATTTCCACGTGTGTGCCTTAGAAGAATCCAGAACTCCAATTAATACCCCCAGTCTCCCTCTCCTCTTTTATACATTCTCTCGCCTCAATTCACTCTCAAACCCTAATCCGAGGATCTCCAGCTGCAATCATCGGAGAAGAAGCTTCTGGTTATTCGAAATTAGCGATGGCGGAGCACTTGGCCTCGATTTTTGGAACGGAGAAGGACCGAGTTAACTGCCCCTTCTACTTCAAGATCGGCGCGTGTAGGCACGGCGACCGTTGCTCGCGTCTCCACACCAAGCCCAGTATAAGCCCTACGCTTTTGCTTTCCAACATGTACCAGCGCCCCGACATGATTACTCCTGGCGTCGATGCTGAAGGCCATCCTATTGATCCTAAGAAAATGCAGGAACATTTCGAGGTTACCTTCTCTCTCTCTCTCTGTTTTTTTTTTTTTTTTTAAACTTTATTTCTGGAATGTGAATTATTTTGTTTATTTATGTTTTTGTAGTTATTCTTCCCCTTGTTTGATTGATGTTACGCCATCGCATATAATACGGTTATCTGTGCTGGATCTTGATGGACATGATATTTGTGGCTGTATGAGCTCGGTTTTCGGTGATTTGGTGTTGTGAAGAAAAAATGAGAAATGAGTTTTTCAAATTTTGGATTCCAGTTATGGTATTTTGGTTTACTGTATGTTTGAATAGGCTATTACGGTGTTACATGAAAGAGGAGTAATTATTGATCATTATCTTAAAACTTATTAGCTTCTGGTTATTTGTGATTCTGAATGTTCTCTATTACTGTATAAATCTCTCTATGGTTATGTATTATATGATATTCCTTCAGAAAGTGACCAGGCATTGTGCCTGTCTGCTATGTTCACCTGAAATACTGTCTGATGACAACGTAAGTGCCTTTTGAATCTGATTTTGATATCACCACCTCTGTGAGTATAGACTGGACAATACTGTTTAATTTTACTCTTGGCTTTTAGCTTTTTCCTGATGTTTGTTTGCTGTTGTAAAAGTTGAGTATATTAAAATTTTAGGAAAAATTCAGTGAAATGGTGAAAGGTGAGCAATGTTTGCCCAATGGTCGTGTGTTATTTGGATATGAAATTTGAGAGTTGAAGCAAGTGCATTTTCAAACTCTTCTAATGTTACCTAATGTCCATAGAGATTTTTGGGTTTGTGCTTGAGCATATGTTCATTTCCCTATTGCACTGGTTTTTCTAGTTATGAGATGTTTTTAGTTGTGATGTTTGGATTATTATTTCAATATTTGGTCTCATCTGATGTTGTAGGATTTTTACGAAGACCTGTTTGAGGAGTTGAGCAAATATGGAGAGATTGAAAGCTTGAATGTCTGCGACAATTTGGCTGATCATATGGTATTAGTTTCATCTCATTAGTTTGATCTATTTTTTTCTTCAAGTGGATATTTTAAATATGAACAACTGTATTTTTCTTGGCAGGTTGGCAATGTTTATGTCCAGTTTAGAGAGGAGGAGCATGCTGGGAATGCTTTGAAAAACCTGACTGGAAGATATTATGCAGGTAACTAAAAAAAAAAAAATATATATATATATATGTATATATATGTGTGTGTGTGTGTATAAATATATTTGATTCTGTCGTACTCCTGCCCAATTTTATTGAGCTCTTTTATACATTTGCCCTTTTGAAATCTTTTACGTGATGATTATAATTCTATTTTAGTTTTAGTGAAATAATTTTGTGTTAATGTATCTGCAGGACGACCCATTATTGTTGATTTCTCTCCAGTGACTGATTTTCGTGAAGCCACCTGTAGGCAGTATGAGGAGGAAGCCTGCAATCGTGGTGGGTACTGCAACTTCATGCATCTGAAGAAGATAAGCAGGTAATTGTATTGTTTGTCAAGTGGACAGAAAACCATGTTAAGCTGAGCAGACTTATGATTGCATATTATTAAATATAGGGAGTTGAGGCGGCAGTTGTTTGGAAGGCACATGAGAAGGCATAGCCGCAGCCGAAGCAGGAGCAGAAGCCCTTACAGGCACCGTAGCTATGACGACCGCTCTCATGGAAGCCGCAGTCGAAGCAGAAGGTATGATGATCGTGATTACCATGAAAGTCGAAGCAGGAGGCACAGAAGCACAAGCCCAAGCCCAAGCCGTAGGAGGGGTAGAAGCCGAAGCCCAGGTGGCAGGAGAGATCGCAGTCCTGTTAGGGAAGGAAGTGAAGAGAGACGAGCTAAAATTGAGCAGTGGAATAGAGAGAAGGAAGAGGCAGAACGTGCCAGCAAGGCTAATGCTGGTAGTAAGGATCACAGAACAGAAAATGACAATGATCAACACCGAAGCCAGGGACAAGCACAGCAGAATGGATATGGGTATTGATGATGTCAGCACTGGTTTGTTCTCTATCTCTTCCCATCACCTGTCGGGTTCCATTCATAGTGATAACTATTCATAATAAATGATCTGTCCTAGAAACATAGCTTACTGCACATTTTCCACTGTGCAGGTGGTGTGCAGGTTTACAATTCTGTCATATGGAACATGATAAATTTTTGTATGCCTTTATGTGTGTTTGTAACATCTCTTGTTTCTGTTTCCATTTGTGCATGAATGCATTGCCTGATCCTTGGTGCCCAAAAATATTATCAAGTTATTATTCTTAACACTCCTAGGATCCGAGCTGCTCTCTTCTCTCTTTTACTTCCCATCTCCGTCCAGCTAATGTGAGTTGTTTGCTACACACTGATCTGGGATTTCTTCTACATTGTCCTCCATTCCTTCAAAATGCTGTTCTTCATCTGAAATTGTTCACGTTCTGCTGGTTACTGAAACTTAAGTTTTGAAAATTATCTAGACTTTAGCCTATACATCATTGATTTTCTTCATTTGACGAAAGGGGGGATAACTTTCGTTTTCAAAATTATGTTGCCTTTGTGTTAGTTCCTGACAAGCACATATGTGAATTCATGAATTTGTATAACATGATTTGAGTACATTATCTATTGTACTTTGCTTTATTAGTGAGACCGTATGATATAATAGTATATTGGTTGCATAATGTCCATTCCTTAATTGTTTCTTGTGCATTTTGGTTATTGGGACAGAGTAGAATGATTCAGTTCTTATATTTGTAGTGTAACTTTATTTGGCCATAATGTTTTATCGTGATGTGTCATCATTCAATCAATGTATAGCCAGTCCCATATCTATTTTAGATGTTGCATGCATGCATGTTTCTCTGTGTTTTATCTGCTAGTGGCTGTTTTTGTTTGTGCAGTCAGGTATCCCATACCCACAAACATCGGGGCTAGTGAGATTTAACTTACTGTTCAGTGTACTTCCCAAACTTCATATAGTTGCAGATCTCACCCCATTCACAAGTTTTGCAGGTCCAGGTTCCCTGCTTAATAGGACTTGAGTTCGGATATTAACGACAGCTTACCATGAAACTTGTACAGGTATTTTGCTTATATTCAGGGAGAGTTTGGTTCGGCTCAAATTTGCAGGATGATACCGACTTGATGTTCAATTGGAGAGAGAGATCTAGTTTCAACAGTCGCTAAGCTGTTTGGTTTCTTTCTTTCAAGGAAATGCAGGTTTGAGTGGTTCGTAGTCATTAGCGTGTTTATCTTTGTTGAACGATGTTCGTCTGATCAATCCGTGTGTAGATTAGGATGTCTGTCTTGGTAGAATTATGATGTAATTAACTATTGTGTTTTTTTTTTTTTGCTTCCTCAACTCTTGTTAGGATTTGTTGGTTAAGAATTTGAGTCTATGCTGATTCTCCCATCTTATATGAAAGAAGTGCTTTTATTGCACTAAAATTTGTGATACACGTACACACTGCTACTAATATATAGATCTAATTTAATGCTGAATTGTACAAGTAAACTAGAAGTACATGAATGTTTTGAAAATGTGAAACAATGCTTATTCTTGGAGAGTTTGGTGCAATTATTCCCCTTTCTTTTGCGTCTATTAATAGAAGTCAACAAAAACATGTCTTTTCAATCTGGGAATTTGGATAAAAATGTTTAAAGCATGGAGGAAATGTGTTGTTCAGGCAATAACACCAACCGGTTTGGGATGGACTAATAGAACCCCATCGGTCTAAAAAATAAGACCCAAATCCGGTCTAGAACTCGATTTTGGACATAAATCCAACTTTAAGGGTCAGGCCCACAGCAGGCCTAGGTTGGCCTGGGTCCAACCTAAGGATGAAAATATCGTGATATATCATGGATATATTATGGATATATCGCAGATACTAGGCCTGCTGTCCAACCTAAGGATGAAAATATCGTGATATATCATGGATATATTATGGATATATCGCAGATATGGATATTGCGATGTGAATATTGGAGGGTAATGTTTTTATTTTCTTGAGTATCGCAGATATATCGTCAATATATCGCAAAATATTGATGTTGCTATTGATATCGGTTCAGTGTAGAACAAAATTGGATGTAAATCGAAAAATATCGCGATATAACAGTTTAGTGTAGAATAAAATTGGATGAAAATCAAAAAATATTTTGGATATATCGTGAATTATTGCAACAACACCAAAAATTACGATTTTTGATGAAATAAAGTTGATTTTGTAATTATTTTTCTAATTTGAAGTATGTATTTTTGTCCTATTGATTCAATGAATATGAGTAGCAATGATCATAGTGATATGTCTTAAAATTCATATGTTCTTGACACCTATGAAAGTTCACAATTTGGTTGGACTACTCGAGATGTTTTTGGGTAAAATGCGTGAAACCCCTTGTGATTTGGAAATCTTGTGTCGGTCCACACTTTGTTAAAAGAATGGCAAAATTTACACCTATGATATGATTAAACATGTAAACATGTACGAAATCCCCAATTCCGTCTTACTTGATGAGAGTGTGTTTCACTCGTTGAATGTGTGAATTGTTGTTGATTTTTCTTACTTTTTCACTTGTGTTTTGACATTTATACCATTCCATTGTATATAAAAGCAAAGATATTTGATTTGTACATGAATTATAGTGTACAAAGAACTTGTTACTCCAATTTATTCACTGTAAGTCCCCCAACTGTTTTTTTTTCTGTTTAATTAATTCAATTAATTAAAATAGTTAATTTTTTTATTTGCATGCTAGGTTGTATGTAATATTTTATTTGTATAATATTGTTTATATTAAAACCTTATTTATTGTGCTCATTATTTGTAATGTGCTCATTATTTTATATGCATTGTGCTCATTTTATGATAATTTGTATAGGGAAATGTCTTCTTCATTTAAGAAATCAATGACCAAAAATGAAGAAAATTTAGATCTAAGGTATAGTATCCTGAAGTGCTACTGTCGGAAAAATGCTGAGATTAAAGTTGTTGGTCCATCGAAGGCAACTGTGGGCAAATTATTTTGCACTTGTCGTCTACGTAATTGTGAATACTTTGCATGGTTAGAACCCACATTAGTTGCATGGAAGAATTGTACGAGTGAAATGCAAATGCCAAATTTAGAAGAAGAAGTTGACTCTTGTGCAGTATGAGACAATAATACTACATTGATGCTCTCGAAATATAATGATCTATCATTGAAGATGGAAAAGCTCAACAAATATCAAGCTCAGCTCAAATTGTGCACTCTTGTTATGTTGGTCCTTCTTATTATTATAATGCTCAAGTAGAACTATTTACAAAATATTTTGTAGCTATTTGCAGCCAGTGAGTATTTTGTGAATTATGGTAGCCAATCATATTTTGCTTCAATTATCTCCATTTTCATATTACAGTAACCTGTCCATACATTCAATTATACTTTTTGCACACTACAAAACAATCCTCAAACTCTTAGTAAAATTGTATATAAAGAATGAATACAAAAGATAGAATCTCAACTAGCAAAAATAATGGACTTCTATATAGCTAAAGTAATTGTTTGATCCTACAACATGACTGATCAAAGCTAAAATTTCCACCCTTACATCATGTACCCCAAACAGTAGCTATTAATCATGCACAAAAGGATATACAACCTACAAACTTTCATAGCATTCACAACCTAATTCATAATGTACCATCTATGCAGTTTTAACAACAAAATCAATCTTTCACAGTTAGCAAAATATCTACCCAAGCAGCTTTCCCAAAAATAGACATACAACTTGTTAAAACAGTCCCATTTCAACCTCTTCTTGATCTTTGAGTTGGCTTCTTTTGTTTTCTAGGTCTCTTTTTTTGGGGGCTTGCAGTTGCAGCTTCATTCCTAGATTGTTGTGTATGATTTTGGACAGTTGATGCTTGAGTAGTTTGTTGAGTGAGGTGAGATGGTGGCTGCAAAAAAGATCTTGTTATGCAACAGTCTAATACACTCTTACAGATTGCAAACAAATAAAAATCTAAAATGAGAGTAGGGGGTACCTGATCTTCATGTAGAGCCCAACCAAATTGCTCAATAAAATCTTGGCTAAGTGTATCTTGCGGCATCCTGCTCACATTGATTTTCTTGTTCTTGTTCTTGCTCTCCTTCACCCTACCCACCACATTAATAAACCAACATTCAGAAACTGTGGACCCCCAAAGTTGTACACATCCAAAAAAAAAATGTTCATGAAGATGTTCTTGTTCTTGTGCTGCAGTTTCATTTCCAACCCTTTATTTATTTAGGCAGCATCTTTTGTTATGGCTCAATTGCTTGCAAAAGCCACAAGTGTGAGTGAGTCATTTTCTTGATGCTTTCCCTAGACCACTTTGATCATTTTCATCTGGCCTCCTCATTTTCTTTGGCCTACCCCTTCTCAATCTGACATCAAGGGGTGCCACCTGACTGAAAGTGGACTCTTCGAATTCATGCATCCCAGGAACAAGATTGATCATAAAGCTGTACGCTTTCATATACATGTCATTTTTGAAGAAATCATGTACATACTCACCAATTTCTAGCCTATGGTAGCCTATGTAGGATATAGCATGACAACAAAGGTACCCACACAACTGAAAAAACCCACAACTACAGTACCCTTCCTTCAACCTCACTATGTGATTTTCTAGGTAATGCATTACCTCATACTTGTCATCCCCTGTCCAACTTGCAAAACAATTCCTACTATATGTCCTTTGTTGTTCTATTTTCTTAACAATGTTTGGACATATACTCTCCCTATAATTCATCATCCCTTCCCTCTTAACTTGTATCTTGTCATGCATCTTTTCCTAACCCATTCAAGCATGTCAATAATAGGAAGATCTCTGGCTTGGTAATATGAAGCTGTTAAATGACTCTGAAATGTTGTTCACTATGACATCACATTTAGGTAGAGTGGAACAGAAACATCTAGCCCAATGTTTTGAGTCCACCCCTGTCAACCACTCATACGGAATTACCTCTTCACCTACCTTAGGAGATAACCTTTCAATCTCTTTCATAATCCTATGATGAGCTTTTACATTATAAGTACTTGCAGCTTTTCAGAACAGTTTCTTTAGTTCTAAACCCCTAAATTTTACCTTGAAGTTATTGTACATATGCTTCAAACAAAACCTAAAATTAAGCATCAAGTAAATTAATAAAACAATCAGAACTGTACGCAAGTTTAAACCAACATGAAAAAAAACAGAAATGCATGTCTGTTACTGAAAAAAACAGAAATGAAAAAAGCAGAAATGAAAAAAACAGAAAACTGACCTGTGTTCATTGTTAGGTGCTAGCTCATTCACAGCCTCTATCAAACCCTTTTGTCTGTCACTAACAAATGTCCAGTTCATCTTTTCAGCTGATCCAATATCCTTCAATAGCAGCTCCAAAAACCATTCCCAACTTTCTTGCTTCTCAACCTCCACATAAGTAATGACAATTGGGTACATGTCATTTCCATCCTTCTCCATAGCTGACAGCAACTGACCACTATACAAGCCTTTTAAGAAACATCCATCTAGCCCAATTATAGGTCTACACCCAGCCACAAGCCTTCCTTAATTGGACACAAACAACAGTACATTCTTTGAAACTTTGGGGATGGGGGTTAAGGTCCTGTTAACTTTCACCACTAGAGAACTACCAGGATTATGCATAACTACTGTGGCACAGTAGTCATAAAGCCTATTGAATTGCTCAATTATATCCACTGTTAACAGGGTCAATGCATGTCTCTTGGCCTTATACACTTTATGCAAGCTACACTCAATACCATAGTGTCTTTTAATTTTATTTTTCAAGCCATGAATTGATTCATTTGAATTATCTTTCACGGTCTCTAGAATTCTCTTGGCTAGGTATTTGTAGTCTGCTTGATTATTTTCAGTCCTGTAAGCACAAGTATGAGTACCTTTTAAAGTTTTCACCTGAAAAGTAGTAGTCTTTTGAACTATTGAGACCCTCAACTTCCACTCACATCCACCCTTACATGTTGTAGTCACTACCTTACTCTCATTTTTTATGGACTTCAACTCAAAATCCTTTCTAATTGACCAATCCTGTAACACCTCCTTAAAGACCTATCTATTGGGAAATTTCATTCCAACTGTCAATTCAAATCCCCCCATATTAACCCCTTCTACCGACTCATCATTTTCCCTTCCTAATGGATTACCCTCCATCTCAATGTCATTATACCACCCTTCCCCATCTCTACCCAATTTAGCTTGTTCTTGTGCTTGCTCTTCAACCCTCATTTTCTTTCTTTTTTTCCCTCAATTCTTCTCTACACTGTCTCATCACACTTCTAGCATGATTAGGAGAGTAGTTTGCAAATATGTCATCATCATCTGGCCCCTCTAAATCTTCTATCATCTAAGAGGGACATGAAGACTCTGAATCAACATCACTACCCTGCTTATAAGACTCATCTGATGAATCATCATAATTGGTCTCTTCTTCATCCACTCTAATTCCTCCTTGACTACCCTCTGCAACACCCTCAGCCCCACCCTCTCCAACACCCTCTGCAGCCACTTTCCCAACACCCTCCGCCCCACCCTCTCCGGTAGTAGTGAGATCGGGTCGGGTTTTGTCAGATTTCGGGTTTTTCGGGTCGGGTAACCGCTTTGGTCGGGTACCCGAATAATGCTACCCGAAAATACCCGTTGTTTTCGGGTACCCATCGGGTCGGGTCGGTCGGGTACCCGACATATTTTCCCCCCTTTCACTATATACATATATGTTTTGATGATTTTATGTCTAAAACTACTATTCCATATTTTCTTCTTCGTTAGAACATCTTTTTATAGTAGAAAATCAAAGTGAAAATATAGTATACGATCTCATCCATGTAACTCGATGAATAAGTAGGAAAATTAAAATATTGGCACATGACATGCCTTCAATTAGAACATAGTCTAAATAGAATACTATTATACGGAAACAAAATTTGGTGAATAACAAAGAAACTAAAAGTTTGAATCCATCAACAATTATCAGCTTCCTTCCTCTCAATCACTATCAACGGCAATGCAATCAAGACCTAAAATGTCGCAGTCACAAAAGCAAACATAAAAAATAGAAATAAATGTCAAATATAATGTTATCATTTCATAAAAACAATTATTAGAATTTCGGAGGCAAGTCACCTATAGTAAATCATAATGTAGTTTCATCAAACATCCACAATTGTTGTTTCCGTTCCCATTTTCACTAATTCTATAAAACAAGATTAAAAAAACGTAAAACATTGAATTATATAATACAAAAAATATATATACATATATATACATAATTAAACTAATAAAATTAAATTAATATGTACCTTGATCAAGTTGCTCAATTTCACGCAAGTCCTCCTCCACACTTATTGGCTTGGAATTTGGTCGAAGCCAATCTTGAGCACAAATGAGTGCTTGAACTATTTTAGGAGACAATGAACTCCTAAATGCATCAAGAACACGTCCACCGGTACTAAATGCGGACTCGGATGCAACCGTAGAGACAGAAATCGCCAACACATCTCGAGCTAACTTGGAAAGAATAGGAAATCGAATAGAATTCACTTTCCACCATAATAATACATTAAAACCATTCCCATCATCCTCAATGTCTTCACTCAAGTACTTCTCCAACTCTGATTTCACATTCTCACGTATTCCCCCACTTCTGAACTTGTTGAACTGTTCAATCAATAAAGTTCTAGTGGACACAGAAGTACACATATTTTGCTTCGAACTAAGTGTAGAAGAAGTCGAAGAACTTGAAGACTAACAATCATCAGTGTCAAGAATGTCATACATAGCCTTATACTCATCAAACAATTCTTGCATACCAAACTCAACTACAACTTTCATTGTCACCTTTGTGGTCTCATCATACAATGTGTTCAATGCAAAGTCAAGAAACAACATTTTTCGACGAGGATCAAGTATCACCGCATAATACAGATTCATATTCAACTTCTCCAATGATCCCCAATATTTGTCAAATTTCATCTTCATCCTTCTTGACATCTCACTCAATTGAAAATCATCACTTTCCAACCATTGTTTAAGTAGCATCTCAACAACACTTATTTCATGAAAAACATTATTGGATATGACATATGAAGAACCAGAAATTGATATAGTGAGTTTGTAAAATGGTTCCAAAAACTTCAACAGTAATGCAGCCCTCTCCCAATCACTCTCTCTTGGAATTCCATCAAATGGTGACTTTGACAAATCATTTTCATAGCCAAGATCTACATCTTTGAATGCATCAAAAGCTCTTTTAAGACATATGGCTGACTCCAACATGAAATAAGTGGAATTCCAACGAGTAGATACATCGAGACTTAGCAACTTTTTAGTTTCTATTTTTTCAATCTCAACACATTCTAGAAATCTTTTGTACCTAGCTGGTGAATTTTTCACATATCTTACAGCTCCTTTAATACGAGAGATAGCCACAAGCTCATCTTTACTCTTCAAACCATCTTGTACAATCAAATTAATAATGTGTGCAACACATCTCATGTAAACATACTTCCCACCCAAAATATTTGTACCCTAATTCTCAAATCTTTTCACCAAATATGCAACTGCACCGTCGTTTGAAGAAGCATTATCAACAGTGATTGTATAAATTCTATCGATCCCTCAGTCAAGCAAACACTTTTCCACCCCTTTTCCCACTTCTTCACTCTTATGTCCGATAATTGGACAAAAATTCAAAACACGCTTATGCAAATTCCAACCATCATCAATGAAATGCGCAGTTAGACACATATAATTCATTCTTTGAATTGATGTCCACGTGTCTGTAGTAATGCAAACTCTTTGAGAATAGTTTTTTATGAACTCCTTCAACAACTTTTTTTCAGATAAGTATACATTGTATACATCCTTGGTGATAGTCCTTCGAGATGGAATATCTAACATGGGGCATATGGTAGATACAAAATGCCTAAAACCACGTTTTTCAACAGTTTTAAATGGAAGCTCATCAACAATTATCATGTAACCCAATGCTTCTCTTCCTTTAGATTGATCAAACTTCCATGTTGATGGAGATTGTTGGGATTTCAGTGTTTAGATTTTGATGAGACAAACCAATCATGTAATAGGAAGTTTTGAGTACCCAATTTTCACATTGTTTAAGTGAATAAATAGACTAGAATTGAGTCTTGAGTCAAGCTTTGAAATAGAGGTTAAAAGAGGATAAAGCTGCATCTAAGCTTTAAAGGAAGATATCGCTGCAAGAAGGCAGGATACAGTATCGCTGCATAAAGGCAGGATACAACATAGCTGGAAGAAGAAAGGAACAACAAAGCATAAATAAGGCTGTACTTCAATACAGCAAAGCGAGGAAGAACGGCGTGCTGCAACGCTGCAAGAAAAAGATACAGGAGTACTGCTAGAACGAAGTTACAGCAGCACTGAAGGAATGCATCAGCTGCACAAGGACCAAGGATACAGCGCAGACTTACAAGTCAGTTAAGTAATACAGCGCCAACTACAAGACGAAGTATCCTGCAAATCCTAGGAAGGATAAATGCAGTACGAGGAACGGAGATTCAAGCAAGGATAATAGAGCCGTTCAAGAAAAAGTCAAAGTAGCAGACACGGAGCCAATGAGAAGATGCCAACTGGACTGACGCGCTGCAGAAAGCTGCGAGCCGCAACTGCCACATTAAATGCTCCGAAAGGAAAAGTCAGGTCACATTAAATGCGAACCATACTTTGGCCAGACTAATTCAAATTCAAAAGAGGGATGTCTCCTTCAACGGACATCTTCTCCTACAAGTATAAGTAGAGGTCGAGGAGAACTGAAACGATGACTGTCACTGTTACTAAAACATTTACGCGAAAGTTTCAAGCTTACAAAGTTCAAATATTCAAGCCAACAGTTTCAGTCACTCAACCTATCGAAGTGAAGCAAGTTCAAGCTAAAGGATTCCTTACGGATTCAGAAGCTCACTTCGAAGCACAAGTTGAAGAAAACCTTTTATCCTTTTAACCTTGTTGCTGTGTGCTTAGGTTGTTTTAGTGGTGTCAAGCAGTTGATAGGAGAGATCCTTGCTGTTTGTTTAGTTGTCTAAGTGTTAGGCAGCTTCCCTATGTGGGAGTATAGAACCCTGTGTGGGTTAGCCTTTGAAGTTTGCAGTTGCTGTGTGTACGCTGGACTTCAGTAGGTGGTTTGCTTTGTAAAGTTGATAGATTGTTAGGAGAGTCCTGTAAATCAATCTTGCTTAACAAAGTTCCTGCTCGAGGAGCAGTAGAGTGGACGTAGAAGGATTACACCACCTTCGAACCACTATAAGCCATAAGTGTTTTTATCGCTTTTCTTATCTGCGCTTATTTTCTGCATATCTATCTATCTCTCATCATAAAACGTTTTGAAAGAAGCATTCTTATGTAAAACAGCCTTGTGTTTAAAAGTTAATTTCCGCTGCGTACAAAACTCCAAGTTACAGCGTGCAGCACTGCATCCTAGTGCTGCAAGCAGTAACCATCTATCGCTGCAAGCTCAAGTAACTTGCAGTGCAGAACGGTTGTTTTAAAGATTCTGAAAAATCGACCAAGGTTCATTCACCCCCCCTTTGAACCTCGGACACCACTTGGGACCAACAGAGATACTTTATCACCTAATCGATGTTGCCTTGGAGTTCAAACTTGATCACCTTCAGGTTTCTTCTTGCACGAATTGTAATGATTAATGTCCCATGTTTTCTTGGATCTGCCTTAATCACTGCATTACAATATTTGCATCTAGCTTTCTGTAAAATTTCAACGTCGCACAAAAACTTGTCATAATGGTTCCAATACTTTGACACACTTGATACTGTCATATTTGTACTCAATTTTTATCTTTTTATTTGAGTCTCATTAGGAACATCCATCTCCACTTCGTTATCAACATTAATTTCTTCATGAAAGCCAAATGGTGTAGAATCATGTTGACTAACATCTAGAAACTCCTCTCTAGCTCTTATATTGTCTTCCTCTAATAAATCATTGTCGTTGTGTATGCCTCGTGAACTCGACATCTATAATATGAAATTTCTGGGAATTAAGGTTCCATAAATCATATTGTTAATTTGGAGAAAAGGTAACATAATTAATATATAAATCAGCAATGTTCTTTTAAGATTATAACAACAGCAGAAATAGCTCTTTCCTAACAGAAGCTCTCTTCCACAACTATTTCAGAACAACCATCAAATTTCACAAAATAAGTTTCTTACTAGAAATTTCATAGACTAAAACACAGCATACTTTATTACCATATCCTTTTTAGCGGAATGAACTTTAACCCACTACAGCTACTTTCCAAAATGAACTTTATCATAACTTTACAAATCATACTTCCTCTAATGTAGTAATATAACAAACAATTACAATTATAATAAAATATGAAAAACAAAAATCTTGAGTGCTTAAAAAGATTTCTGTAAAAAAAGCAGAGACGGGTTGTTATTGGTACAACATTACCAAGAAAAAAAAAAGGTGAAAAAGAAAATGGAATACAAGGATTTTGTGAAGTCGATCTTCACCTACACTGCGTGTTCTTACCCCCGCGAGTGAGTCACCATGCGCACGAGCTGCTTCACCTACATCGGCTCTTTTTCTGCCACTGAGAAGGGCCCCTTTGTGGTACTTTGGCCGTCTGCGTCTCTGCGACCATAAATTCAAGAGAGATTCAAGAGATTCAAGGGCCCTTTGTTCTTGAAGCCTCAATGTAGAGATTCAAAAAAGAGAAGAAGTCTAAGAAGTTCAGAAAGATGGAGCTGTGACGAGGAAGAGGGATTTTGGGGAGGAGAGAAAATTAAGTTAGATTTGAATTTCTCAATTGGGGTTGATATATATTCGGGTACCCAACACCCGATCGGGAAATACCCTCTGCAGCATCCTCTCCTACACCCTCTGCAGCACTCTCATTTCCCCTTAAATCACCCTTATCAACCCTTGTCACACCCTCATCTACTACTTATTTTTCACAAAAAATAGAGGGGATTGATTCATGTATGGATATGACATTTCCATCACTATCCACAGCAAGAATAGGACCAGAGTTATCCTCAAAATACAAAGGAATTATTGGCATTCCTTTGTATTCATTAAACAAAGTCAATAAATCATTATCATTATTGATTAATTTCAACCCCTTATCAAGTTCAACCCTAGGTGTGCAAGAGTAGACATCTAGATTACATGATTTTTCATTAGCTTGTTTGTAGATATTAAGTACATCATGAAAATAGAATCTATCAATATCTACTGGTGGTATATATACCCTCCATCCACCTACATATTTTAAGTTAGGGAAGAACCTAAAGTTAACCCCCACCCATGCATCAAATATAAAAGATCCATCTATCATCCATAATCTGAAATTATAAAGGACAAAATTCAAATTAAATATCAACTTAAATAGACAGAATAATGATGGAAACAAATGACAGAAACAAATCCGACAAAACCCCAACATCAAACCCAAACACAAATTAAACCAACAGAATAATGATAAATCATAACATAATATACATTTATGAAAACAAGAAAATTTAAACCCAAACACAAATTTATCAGACAAAATAATGATAAAGCATAGCTCCTCCATCTTGTCCTTATCAAATAATCCAAATCCATCAACGCCAACAAAACTTTCAGTTAATCACAAAACTAGAACAACTTATTTTCATCAGCTTATATACTATATTCATACTTTCACACAAAAACAACTAGGCTTCAAAACAGAGTTCCTCTAATATCATCTTATAATATTCTTTGACCATAAACAAAAGACAGAAATCTGATACATGAAAACCACCGAAAAGAGAGTAGATCTAGTAAAATAAAAAATCCCATAAAAGTAAAGAAACAACAAATAAATTACGAGTAAACCCATTTCCATAAAAACGTGAAATTTTTCAAATTCAATCCTCTCTTCAAGCTGCCTCCCATGAAAATTTGAACTTGTTTGATGCATATCATATAAAAAACATTCAAAAGGAGATTAAAATCCAAGAAAAACTAAAAAATTACCTAAAAACGAGAAGGGTTTTAGTAGGAAATGGAAGAAGCAACTAGGTCTTATGCTCAGTCACCTAAACCTTGCTGCTGTTGGATATATGTAATTCATCGAGTGTGGAAAAATACCTCACTGTATTTCACTCGCAACCTTCGATGAGCAATAAACCCTAAAATCCTCATTGTATTTCTGTAATTTCAGTTGATTAAAGTGAAAAACGAGAAATTTTTGGTAAGGAATGAGAAGCCCTAATTTTTCCCTTTCCTGTTGCACGTGTGGTGAATTAATTTTTATGGTGCGTAATTCCTCATTTTAGAAGAAGGGCATAATGGGGCATTCACGTATCAAATTAATACCGTTAGCTACAGTTTAATAAAATGGAGAGTGTGCATGTTACATCATATCACAGGTGTAAAATTTGCCATTCTTTTAATAGAGGGGAGACCGACCTAAGATTTCCAAATCACAAGGGGGTTTCGCGCATTTTACCCAAATGTTTTTGATCATCCACATCCTCAAATGTCCTATGGAGGCTAAATGAATATAAACAATATGATTGGATTAATATACACTATCCAATTCATGGTGAAACAATTGGACGAGAGAGAGCAACTTATGAATGGCATGTGCATAACTATATTAATAAATACTTTAATGTGATGAGTTGATATCAGTACTGTTTGGATCAAGATGACATTCCATCTACTATGTTTGAACCTCATAGGTCATCCTTTTGGTACTAGTGTATTGTGTGATGTAGTTTTAGTAATTTTGTCTTGTATTATGTAATATATTGTCAGTTTCAATTCGAAATACAATATTTATAATACTTATTATCTATATGTTAGTTTTAAATATATTATTTAATGTGATTTTGAATGGAATATATGTGTAATGATGTGTAAAAATAATTTCTAAAATTTCATATTAAATTTTCAAAATTTTAATAAGATTTTCGTTGTTTTTTCATATTTTTTGCGATATTGATATGCAATATCGATATATCCGAAAAATCAAAATTAAGATATGACATGCGATATCGATATTTTCATCCTTGGTTCAACCCAACTCCATTGATATCTTTAATTTTTTGTTTTTAAATTCTGTGTATTTCATGGGTTTTATACTAATTTTTAATCTTTAATATATGCTAAAAGAGAAACCATAGCTGACACATTTCACTTTTGGTTAAAAAATTTCCCTCTTAAATTTCATCTAATCCTAGCCATCCATTTTGTCTTTAATTTATATATTTATTAATTTTTATAATTATAATAATTTAACCCTAAACACCTCATCTCATTTATTACATTACTATAATGGTAATAATTGGAAAATTAAACTCTACAAATACATAAATCTATATAATATAACATAAAAATATATCGTTTTATACTTATTAATTTTTATTATTCAAATTAATCATGAGAAATTTCCTTTTATTTTATTCTATACACATCTTAGTTTATTTTAGTTTACTTTTGGTTATGAATCTTACAAATATATCAAATATTTAAATATTAACTGAGATTATACTATTTTTTACTAACTATTATTATTTATTTATTTGGACTCGTTTAGGTTAAAATGAGTTAATATGCGGTTAATTAAGTTTGGTTAATTTTAAGTAACATATGATTTATCTACATGATATTCACATCACCCTACAATCAACTTTATTTCATTAAAATCATAAATTGACTCAAATTGAAATCAATTGATCAAATCATAGTTAAAATTGACAATTTTAAAACAATTGACTAAATAGAAAAAAATTGAAGAGTTTTGGAATTTTTTCGCAATTAAACCTATAATTTACTATAACCAATATATGATTTTTTTAGTAATATAAACTAGAATAAGTAGAGGAGACAGTTTGCACAAGATCTTTATTTAGAAAATCATGATTCGAACGCAAAAAGTGCTAGGTGTAATTCTCTTTCGTTAAACTCGGTGTTTTATTATACCAACACACACCAGATATATGACATTAACAGATATATTAACATAGTCCCTTTGTTTCAGAAAAAAAGGTATTATATTTTTCAAAAGTTTATTTTTTATTCAGGTACAACATATCATTAGTGCATTTACAATGCAGGAAGAAAAATTTGAGTTATAGTTAACTCTCTCCTCCACTTACCATTCATATCACCATTTTATTAATTATAACTTATACTTTTTACCTCATCCAACCTTATCATTGATTAAATATTATTTAGATAACTACAATTAAATCATATTTTTATCCAAATATTCTAATATTTAATTTGAGAATTTTTATCATCTAAAATAATTTTATATTTATGATAATTTGAATAGAATAAATATCAGTTTTTAAAATTTTAGATTTTTTCAATATATTATAAAAAAAATCTTATAATTTTTTTTTCGTCATATTTAGAGGAATTATCAAAAAAAAAAACATTTATTTTGCATTTGGGAAAATATATAATTGTAAATAATTATTATAAATTTAAAGAAGTAGTATATCAAATTAACAAGAACTTAATAAAGTAGTACATGTTTATCATTTTTTTTAATTTAAAAAATATATATTGCGTTGCTATATAATTTTATCATCGATTTTTATCATCTTAAAAAATACAAAATAATTAATAATAACTAGGAAAAAGAAATAAAAATAATTAATAATAATTAGGAACACGTATTTTGTAGGCACTTTTTTTTTTTTTTGCCTGATTCATTATAGTGAATCAATCCATCTAATCACAGTTATGAACCACCTCATTTTTCTTCTACAATGCTAAATGAGTTATAATTAGTTAATTATAATCTAATTCTTTTTAGGATTGTAAATGCTTTTAGTAATTAATTCTCACGTATGCTTCAGCTATTTGTTAAATTTACCTTATTTTATTGGTAATCTATGTCAGACACAAAGAAAAAAATGAATTTTAATTTGAAATGTCACTTTTTTTTTAAATGGAGTACAAAACATAATTTTAGGACATTGAGAGAAAGTCCCCACTATTTCTTAGAAGGATTATAAAATTTTGAGTTAAAGATAAAAAGAATTGACTATTGATAGTATAGTATTAAGAATGTTATTTATCTTTTCTTTTTTTCTATTCATCTCTAAAGAATTCATTGATTTTTTTTTAATAAGTTAGTAAGTGTGGAATTGAAAGAAGAAAAACTATAAAACTTGTGTGATTTAAATTTGAACTCTAATTATCGTAAATTGCATCTTTTATATCACTTAAACTATAAAGTTGGGATCTAATGAACTTTTTGATTAAGAGTAGCACTTATGTGCCTCAGGGACACAGATCTTAGAATTCGTGCCTCCAACTCGACCCGACCACTACCCCGTATAAATTTTTTTTTTCATTTTTTTCTCTTTCTTTCTTCTTGCACTGCAGTTGTTGCTATTGCGCACTGTTTTTTTTTTTCCTCTACCTTTTCTTTTCTTCTCTTCGTAGAACACCTTCTTCCATCTTCTTCTTCATTCTTTTTCTTTCTTCTTCTCAACCATATGATTTATGAATAAATCTACTCAACCATATTCTTCTCCTTCCATAATTCCTCCATACATATATGAATTTGTGTATAGAATTCTTCAATGATGAAGAGGAATGAGTAAGAAGGCGCAAATTAAGGAAGGGCATTCACCATCCAATACTCCTCAATACTCTTCTCTTCATTTTCTCTCCCATTTCAGAGTATCTCTATTCTCTTTCTTACTTTTCCTTTCTCTGTTTATACAACACTACAATTCTCTCTCTCTCTCTCTCTCTCTCTCTCTCTCTCTCTCTCTCTCTCTCTCTTCTCTCTCTACACACATATGATTTTCAAATTTTGTTGAATTTTGTTTTGATTGCACATTCGTCGAAATAAAAATGCTTAAATGCATAGCACGTCCAAAGCAAAGGAGTAATGCCTCGCACTCCATTGATCATCATAATCAGGAAAAACTCAACTCCAGGATATATATGTCAATAATACTTTTGAGGTATTACTGATTTGTTCTATAGGTATTAGACATATGATCTATATGTACTATAAAATTACATGCTTGAATGATATGTAAGTAATACCTTTAAGATAATATGAAAATATTTTAGAGGTATTATTTGTAATACTTGAAAGGTAATTATGTAATACATGAAATGAACATGTGTAATACATATATAATACCTGAAATGAACATTTTAATACTTGTAAGGTACTTATGTAATATTTGAAAGGAACATGTATAATACGTATAAGGTACTTATATAATATTTGAAATGAACATATGTAATACATGTAAGGTAATTATGTAATACTTGAAAAGAACATGTGTAAAACATATAAAGTACTTATGTAATACCTGAAATGAATATGTATAATACTTGTAAAGTAAGTGTAATATTTGAAAAGAACATGTGTAATACCTGTAAGATATAATACCTGAAATGAACATGTGTAATACATGTAATGTATTTATGTAATACCTTAAGAGTATATAACTAATATCTTCATTGAAAATCTTTAAATTTCAAATGTTTCATCTTGTTCCTCAAAATCAGCAAATCATGATTTCATATTATTTGAAATAATTGATTTTCAATGTTTTAAAATTATTGTAATAAATTGTGGTTTGAAATCAATTATATAAATCCATGAAAATGAGTAAAAGAGAAGAAGAAGAAGAAGAAGAAGAAGAAGAAGAAGAAGCAGCTTTATAAGTGACTCAATGGAAATTTAAAAAGAATAAGAACAAGAAGAGAGAGAAGAAGAAGAATCTACAAACCAAATAAGAAGAATAAAAAATTTAAAATAAAAGAGATTAAGAAGAAGAAGGAGAGAGAAGAAAAAAAAAAGAATAAGAAGAAATCAGTTTTTACACAAATACTTGAAGGGTAACAGTGTAATACCTTAAAAATAAATGTGTGATACTTTAAAGTATAAAATTCAGGTGGTGCGTGGGTCACACCAGCTATAGTGTGACCAGGCGTAGGGGTGCGTGAACGCGTCAAGTCAGGTTAGAAGTACAGATCTAGGATCCATGACCCTTGTACATATAAGTTTTGGTGTCTGATTAAACATGTTTAATTTGGAATAAATTAGAATTAATTATCCCTTAAAAATTGGGTAAAATACACTATTGCTTGAGACTTGAGAGATGTTCCAAATACAAAACATGTCAAATTGTGTGCTAAATTGTCAAGGATTCCTAATTTATTTTACATGAAAAAAGCCAATACGTACTTTCAAATAAATTTGATAGACTGGTCATATAAGTTTGTTCTCTTTTTCTACCCACTAATCCCTATGCATACATATTCTTTTAGAGAGATACTTATGTGCCCCTTGAACACGGTATCTTAAATCTATACCCCTGACTTGCTCCACCCGTCTAGATCCATTTCACTTCTTTTTTTTGTTTTTTTTGTTTTCCCTCTCTTACGCTAACCCTCCTTCTTTCTTCCTTTTTACTTTTTTTTTTCTGTTACTTCTTCCTGTGCGCGCTGTTCCTCATTCTTCTTTTTTATTTTTTATTTTTTTTTCTCTTCCTTCTCAATTTCTTCATATGATTGCTACAAATATAAGGTTCTTATTTTTCAAATACTCCAACAAGTTTTTTTCTTCCTAATGTGTATAAAAATTTAGGGTATTTTATTTTCCTATTACTTGAATTTTTTTCTGTCTTGATCCAATTCATAGCAATTTATGATAAAAAAAAAAATTAATGCAACAAACACCATAGTTGGTTATTGATTGAGTAATATGATTTTGAATAAATTTTTTGGAAGAAGATGATAAAAATCTTGTATTTGAAATTCTTGTTTATTCTATAGGTATTACATATATGTAATTTGGTGTTTGATTTAATGTGTTTAATTTGGAATATAAGTTAGAATGAATTATCCCTTAAAAATTGGGTAAAATACACTATTGTATATAAGGTTTGGTGTTTGATTAAACGTGTTTAATTCGGAATAAATTAGAATGAATTATCCCTTAAAAATTGGGTACAATACACTATTGCTTGAGAGGTGTTCCAAATACAAAATGTGACAAATTGTGTAACAAATTGTCAAGGATTCCTAATTTATCTTACATGAAAAAAGCCAATACCTACTTCCAAATAAGTTTGGTAGACCGGTCATATAAGCTTGTTCTCTTTTCCTACTCACTTATCCCTATACATTTTCTTTTAAAGAGACATTTGTGTGTCCCCCGGACACAGATTCTAAAATATGTGCCCTCGACTTGCTTCACCCATTTAGACCCACTTCACTTATTTTTTTATTTTTTTATTTTTATTTTTATTTTTTTTCTCTCTCTTGTACGCTAACCCTCTTTCATTCTTCCTTTTTACTTTTTTTTTAATCTTACTTCTTTCTGTGCTTGTTGTTCCTCCTTCTTCTTCTTTATTTTTTTTTCTTTTTTCTCTCTTCCTTCTCAATTTCTTCATATAATTGCTAAAAATTTAGGATTTTTATTTTTCAAATATTCCAACAAGTTATTTTCTTCCTAATGTGTATAAAAATTTAGGGTTTTTATTTTCCTATAACTCGAAATTTTTTCTATCTTGATCCGATTCATAGCAATTTATGATAAAATTGATACAACAAACACCATAGTGGTTATTGATTGAGTAATATGATTTTGAATAAATTTTGAGAAAGAAGATGATGAAAATCGTGTATTTGAAATTCTAATTTATTCTATAAGCATTACATATATGTTATGTAGGTGTTATTAAAATTATTACTGTTCATGATGTTATAAATTAAAATTACACCAAAATATTGATATTTGATTTAAGATACTTTTTAAGTAGTACTAATATGATCTATAAGAACTAAATATATACTCTTCAAGTATTAAAAAATTACATGGTTAAATTATATATAAGTAAAACCTTTAAGATATTATGAACAAAAAGTTTTGGGGTATTACTTGTTTATTCTATAGGTATGTATATATATATATATATATATATATATATATATATTCTACAGGTATTATAAAAATTTTGACTGTTTATGATGTTATAAATCAGAATTACCCCAAAACATTGATATATGATCGGTGATACTTTTCAAGTATTACTGAAATGATCCATAAGTACTACATATATACCCTTCAGGTTTTATAAAATTATATGATTGAATTATATGTAAATAAAACCTTCAAGATATTATAAAAAAAAAGTTTGGGTTATTATTGGTTTATTCTGTAGGTATTATATATATATGTTCTACAGGTATTACAAAAATTTTGACTGTTCATGATATTATAAGTTAAAATTACCCAAAAACATTGATATATGATTGTTCATGACATCAGTGATACTTTTAAGATATTACTGATATGATCTATAAGTACTAGATATATATACTCTGCAGATATTATAAAATTATATGTATAATACATGTAAGGTAAGTGTAATATTTGAAAGGAACGTGTGTAATACCTGTAAGATATTTATGTAATATCTAAAATGAATATGTATAATGCGTTAAGAGCATACAACTAATATCTTCATTGAAAAATTTTAAAATTTTAAATATTTCATCTTCTTCCTCAAAATCAATCAATGATGATTTTATATTATTTAAAATAATTAATTTTTAATATTTTTAAATTTGAAATTAATTATCTAAGTCAATGAAATCGATTGCAATCATTAATAAGCCACTCAAACTTTCATTTCCCATCTGTTATGAGATGTTGCAGTTTGAAACTAATTAATTCAAGTTGGTAAAAGTGTCAATGGCAAACACTAATGAATTACTCAAACCTTAATTTGATTTATTTGTCCAACTGAGCTGATAGTATTCTCGAACTTGGTCTGATACCAACTGCCCATTTATTTCATCTTTATAGAAAATAGTTAATTCCAATACTTATTAGAAAAGTCCATTGCTCAAACTTAGTTTCCTTTCCAATCAAACATGGGATAACATAAATTCTCTCTTAGAAGATTATTTATACATTTTATATTTTAGATGTCTTGATAAGAGTCGTGGTTAGTATATTAGTATGATAAATAACTATGACTCATTCATCCATCTCAAATGTGATTTTTGTACTTAAAAAAAAAAAAGTTGGTGTACATATGAGAGAGAGAGATGCATGAATGAACGTGTGGATTAAATAGTAGGCCATCACTCAACACACATATGGTTCTAAATTTCCCATTAAAAGTTATAAGATGTCTCTCTCAATATGCCCAAAATTTCAAAGTTGTAGCCCAAGTTGAACTTCTTCATTTTTAGTTATTATTATTACATATTTCATTTATCATATTTTTAAATATCAATACACCCATTTTAATACACAATATCAACTAAAAATTTGAGGCTACAAACTCTCCGTTTGTGTATATATCGAACAAACTATTTTACTTATCAATTGATAAACTTTATAGAACATATCAAGTGTTGGCAAATAATCCAATTATATCATTTATCATTTGTTATACTTAAATCAATTTGCCATTGTTCAAATATAGTTACTGCGTGTAATGTGTTCACCAAGTATCCAAAGACCTCATCCTCATAAATTGGGTCACATTTAAAATCTCATTTTCGATAAACACATTTTTTCTTCTACAGCCTTATAAAAAACATTTTTCCTACCTACATTTATAATTATATCCTTATTAAAGGATTCACACTCACTTTTGAGTAACATTCATCCGATAAATTGTAAGACATAACATTATATTTATTGCACACACGATATAACAAGAGTTTGAAAAATATGAACTATATATATAATATTGAGTTTGATAGAAAAATTAAAGAATGAAATATAGAAGGAATTGTGACCCTTTCCATAAATAAATGTCAAAACAATTTAATGGCGAAAAATCTCATCTTGAATGTCATAACTAAAAATACTTAATAGAACAACGATATCCAAATCAAATTGCTTAGTAAATATAGCTGAATTGCTTGAGCTTCAACCCTTGCCTTTTGAGTAGGACAGATACACTCATTTTAAAAAAAAAAAAATCATGTTTTTAGAATTTGACTCACAAAATAATGAAGTTGATAAAAATACTATATCCTTATTTAAATATAACCTTTCTAGATAAATTTTGATATGCTTTGTATAGAATATAGATAAATATTTTTAGAACCAATGAAAGAACACAATTTTACATTAAAAAGAGATGCTAACTCATTAAAAAATTAGATTATTGAGGACATTAAAGGAAACGTCATTATCGACATCTTTAAAGTGGTCACGTTTATTTGGGACATAGAAGCAGGACAAAAATTCGACCTTCTCTTCCCTGTAATGGCCACACTAGAATATTCAACAATTTTCTTAATTAACAATTTTTTGGGATTTCATTAATTTACACAAACTATAGAATATTCAACAATTTTCTTAATTAACAATTTTTTGGGATTTCATTAATTTACACAAACTATATATTTTCTAAAAGAATTAATTACTGGCTGTAAATTAAGCTGATTTACAGTAAAAAATCCATGAAATGAAGCCAAGATACCCCCTTCTTGGTTGCCTTCTCAGCTTCCTTTGAACAGCTTGAACTCACGGCTGCGCCGTCGCTTTCTCCGGTGGCCTCCGCCGCCGTCTGGCTTGGGCAGAGGAAGAAGTTTCTTGAGCCCAGTTCCATTACTTTCTCCTCCCTATTCAAACCTATCGAAAACACCCAATTCATTCATTATTAGCTTTTTCCAGTGCATTCCAACTGTCTCTGGTTTTGATTGAACTAGTTTTGATTACGCTATCTAAGTGCTTGAATAAAGTCCTAAGAGAAAAACTTGAGCTTACTTTCTAAGCTGAACTGGGAGTAATGGAGGTCGAAGGCGGAGGCGACGGTGGAATAGAAAACAGGCCGCCGCGCTTCCTTCACATACTGGCGCAGCGCTGCCGATATCAGGTCCTCTACGGTGGCCTCCGGCGAGATCAAAACATGCACGGGGCCCGGGCTCCTCTGTACCGTCACGTTCAGCAGCAACTTCGTGAGCCTCGGCGGCGCCACCACCTCCTCCGCTTCAATTCCGCCGGGTCTTCTGCCTTCCAGCAAGTCCGGCACCGTCCTCGGCCTCGGAAGCATCTGAGCCACAACTCCGGCCCCTCTCCCGTGAAACGACATCGCTTTCTCCGCTAATTTCCCCTTCTTGTTCTTCTCGTGGCCCACTTTCCGGCGAATCTTGGGCGACGGCATAGAGACACTGTATATATATAATTGTTTAACGGCGAGATTACCTTAGGCGGCGGAATCGGAAGAAGCGAGGGCGGGGGAAGCCGAGAGCGGCGGAGGAGAGGTGGCTCTCAGGTTGTGCACGGCCGTCAGCGAACATAACCAGTAGTGTACTCCACGGCAGCGGCGGGTAGAGAGAGAAAGTAGTTGGTGAGAAGAACGAAGAATTGGTGGTGGTTTCAAGGGAATTTATAGTGCCAATGAGATGGCGAGACTTTGGAAGCTCTATGGATATTTCATAACAGGCAGAGATTGAGATGAGATGTTTGTTACCAACTTGTTTTCTTGCTTAAACGGTCAAGATTAAGTCGTCAATTTTCGTGATTAGTATGACCAGTAACGCATGAAATGATGAGGTAGCTGCGCAAATGGATCTCCAAGATAATCGAATCATATTTACATTTGAATTAAAATAGTTTTGATAATTCATGTCGCACAAAGATAATCAAATTACATTTAAATTTAAATTTAAATAGTTTTGATAATTGAATTATAACTATAAAATAGTTTGGATTAATAAAGAATGTTGACAATTTGATTTTATTGAAATGAACTATTTTGATGATATTTGTTAATATCAAATCGAATTGTATAAAATCAAATAATTGAATATAAATGATTTTTGAAGATAACAAAAAGGTGTTATGGAAAAATATTATTAAATATTAGAAAGAGCTTCAAACTTTACATATTTAATAGTTCACTTCCGAATCAAATAAGTCTTACCCAATTGAATAGTTTAATATATTGAATAGTTCATGAACTTCAAGATCACTCATCTCAAGTGTGGGCTTCGAGATGTATCATCCCAAATTCAAGATCTTGAATTTGTCTCACATTTTAATTCTATCTAATATTTTAAATAATCTAAATAAACTCAACCAAAAACTATTTTATACTAGGGCTAAAAGTTAAACATCTTTTATACATTTTTTTTGAGTTAGATTGGATCTTATGAGAGTGTTCACAAATCTAATTTATAAGATAGATCAATTCATAATACATAACACACATAATATAAATTAACTTATAAAAACAAATTAGCTTAAATTATGATTGAATGATAAATTTTATATGAAATTAGCTTAAACCACTAATCTCCTAATATTTAACCCTAGCTAATGTTACAATTTTTTTAGACATTAACTTGTTTATGATCTCTATGACGTATATTAGATGATAGCTTCCATCGTCCAATCATAAATAATTTCAGTTGTGTTCAACTCTTCACAGCATGTTCCTAGTCTCTATACAAAAATTTTAAAAAAAAATTTATAAAAATAATATATATATATATATATATATAGTTTTTTATGTTTAAATTTTTTTTTTTTTAACTATTTGAGTTTTCCAACCTCATTCCAATACATCATAAGATAAGGTAATAAAATAGAAAAATCATAGCCAACAGAAAATACAATTGACGACCAGTTTTGTCAGATTATCCGTTTTGCCCTTTTCCTTATATGGTACACAACCTGCCTAGTGAGTATCCAGGGAAGGATTTTTCTGGAAATGTTTATATTATGACTCAATAATGCATACCATTATTACAAAATTCAACACAAAAACTCATATAGAACGATATTATGGATTTTATTTTTTTAGGCGAGATCACATTATCCACAAATATTAAAATTAACTTTCATAATTTTATATATAAATTGAGTTATAAGCTACAGATTAAACTGCTCAAAATTAAATTTATTAGGCACTACAGTTATAAAATTATACTTAAAATTAAATTGGTGACTTAGATAAGGCTGCAGATAGAGTTTTGATTCCTTGAACCTGTCAAAGTAAGGCACTAGGTTGTGATGAAGATTCCAGTGATTGGGCCCCAAAATATAAAAGCATGCGAAGCAGAGGAATGATTTAGTTAAGTTTTATATTTTAATTGTACAATATTTTATGGTTGATTTTATCTGGTGCAGAATTGATTATGTCATGGGCCGTTATAAAATAAATTGGGAGTAGAATGTTTTTTTAGGGGCTTAGCTATTCGATGAAATGATAATTAATTTCACATGTTAGTTACTAGAGTATGAATTAATTAAAGCCATTTATTAATACTATATATTTAATTTGATACCGTTTTACATGTACTAATATACGTATTTGTTATCGCTGGCTAGCTACATTTATGTGTTATATAAATAATAAATAATGTAGTTGATATATTTCAGAAATGATAGTTATAATATAAGTAAAACTATTTCATATTAAAGGATATAATATAAAGAGGAGGTCGACAAGTAGTAATCGGGCTTCCAAGCTAATTCCAAATGAGGTAAGATCAAATTTATAAATTAATTCTCAATTTTATATTCAAATCTAAGTTCTCAAATTTTATATTATATATATTATATTTAAAATAAAATATATAACATTAATATACATAATATTGATACTTAAGACTATTGATGATAGTAATAAATAAGATTATTGATAATTACATAAAGAGTATCTCATGTGAAATCATATAATTATATGGAGATGCCTCTAGACTAGTTTATATGGTGAGATTAGGGGTGGAGATTGGAACGGAAATTTTTGATATCCGTCGAATCCGATCCGAAATTTTTCGATTTTGAAACGAATATTTTTAATCCAAAATCCGAAAATCTGAATTCCGATTTTTCCGAAAATTTTTGGATGGAAATTGAAATTAGTTTTGAAATTTTTGGAAATTCCGAAATTCAATTTTCGGAAATTCCGATTTCCAATCCGATCCGAAATTCCGATTCGATTTTCGATTTATTTCTGAAATAATAGTATATAGTATTCTTCTATAGCAAATAGTATATAGTATAAAATGTTTGAATTATATTATATAATATAATATATTTTATATACATTTACTATATGTAAATATAAATATACATATTATAGTATATTTTATAATACTATACACTATATAATATATTTTATATACTTTATACTATGTGTAAATATAAATATACATATTATAATATACTTTATAATACTATATACTATATAATATATTTTAAATACTTTATACTATATGATAGTATATAAATATATTATATACTATATATGTATATAGTATAGTTTATACTATAGTTTTATTTTATACTATATACTATAGTCTATAGTTTATACTGTAGTTTTTTAGTATTATTTTATAATATATACTATATACCATAGTTTATACTGTAGTATCTTTGGTCTTATTATTTCTTAGGATATTAGAAAAGGTAATATAGCTAATAGATCAACTAATTAATTTTGAAAAAATTTTAATTTCTGAAAATTTCGAAAAAAATTCCGAAAATTTCAGAAAATTTCGAAATTTTGGAATTTTGAAATTTTCGAAAATTCCGAAATTTCCGAAATCGGATTGTATTTCACATTTTCGAAATTTTTTGGATGGAAATTGGAATTGGTTTTTCATTTTCGAAATTTTTTAGAATTTTTTCAAAACATCCTATTTCCAATTCTATCCATCCGATCTCCACCCCTAGGTGAGATATATTTCCATTTCAGTAACCAATTTCGGCATATGTCACTAAACTCTATCTAATAAATTAAATATTATATTATATATTAGATAATTAATTGCCTAAATCTGTAGAGGTAGGCTAGCGTGGTATGTTGACTAGGACTTTAATGTTTGTTTTTTATTATGATTTATTAAATTATTAATAATTTAAACAATATAAGTGTATGTGTTGTCGGCCAAGTTGGAGATTCGAGTGAATCTTCGATGCTGAGGTGAAGACCAATAATGTTGGAAACCCTTATCCAATAAATGTACAACTTTAATTTATGTGGATAAGAAGTTGCAAGTTGGAACGTATACACGAAATCCTTATAAAATTTGATATTTTAACTGAATAAATTTTAATGTGACATATTATACCAAATTTGAAGCTGTGAATTTTTTATAGGAGGTGAATAAATTTTAATGTAACATATTATACCAAATTTGAAGCTGTGAATTTTTTATAGGAGTTTATTAAAATAAATATTGTTTAGAAGTTTTATCATAAATTAAAAAATATAAAAATTAAATAAATATACTTTTAATTAATTAAGAAATGCAGAAATTAAAATTAGAAAGAGAATCAAATTAATTTTATAAAAAAATATCATATTATATCCCTAAATTTCAGTTAAGGAATATTAGTAGAGATAATTTAAAAATACAATTGTTAAAGTCAAAGTGTTGAGTAAAATCGTTTCATTTATCTCATTCCGTGGGATGTGTCACATCGAGTCGAATAAACAAAATTATATAATATTTTTATATAATATATATATATATATATATATATATATATATATATATATGAAATCTCATGTTACGTTTGATGTTTTTATTTTATATTTTATATGAAGAATGTTTATTTACTCACCATGATGACATATATATGTATTCAACATTGATTTGTCAATATCATCATGACATATTTTAGATAAGGGATTAACTCTCCATAATATTATTATGTAGACAAATAACATATTAACATGTGTTTATGAAGTATAGATAATGTATTTTTAGAGTTTTTGTCATAGATCAAGAAAAAAAAAATTGAACAAATATACATTTAATTGGTCAAAAATTTAGGATTTAAAGTTGAAAAAAAGAATCAAATTATTTCAAAAAAAAATTGTGTTAAAGTCCCTAAATTTTAGCTAAAAAATATTAAAATAGATAATATGAAAATAAAGTTGTATAAATGTCTATAACGATGATTAATTATAAATAAATATGACCTCTAAAATAACACTTAATTGAGATCGAAGACAATATTAAATTAACATAAAAAAAAAGTAGTAATGAAAACTGATAAATAAGCAAGTTAATTTTATTTTTTATTACATTACATATGTATGTTCGTCCTAATTAATTATTTATTGAGTAGAACTTTTATGAGTTCGTATTACGAATCTAATTTTGTGACACAAATTCAACATAATTTATAATTCACAAACTAGAATTTAACTTGTAAAAATGGATTTTAGTGGTGGATTGTGGGGTCCTGGTCATCACACAAAATTATATCTATGAAATAATTTTCTATGTATTTTATTTAATTATGTTGAAAAAACACTCTTCTTTCATCAAACTACTTGAAACGTTTTGTGTGTGATGATAGACGACTAGACTATACATTTGCTAAGCAAATTCATAATTGATATCAAACAAAACATTTTAAATATTTTGTCCTATGATCTGAAAACGATTCTTAAGTCGCAATCTCAGTATCGTGGAGTGCAATTTCGGTTGATATAGATTCAAGTTTCTTAATTGTATTTTGTGTCTACCTAATTCTCATCGCCATTGAATAAAGCTTAATTAGGATTTTGGTCATTAAATCAATGAGGAAGTTTGTTATAATCTTTCGTGTAGGACTAAGAATATTGTTAAATATCAATTAATGTGGTACTAATCACTAATTAGGCAGCCCTATGACTTATCTTTATTGATAGAATGTTTATAAGCTTTTTAATTTTATAAAATATTAAAAAACTAGATCAATATTCTATATAATTTATGTTCTCTCTCTTTTGATTCCTTGTATTTTTTTTTTGGGAAGGATAGAATTTTAGTGACTTTACCTCTTATAAATACAATTTATCGAATTATTAATAAAAATTGTGAGTTGAGTTTTCTTGTAAAAATATTTGAAAAAAAGGGTGCAGGTGAGTGATGCTCATATTTACCCATGCTAGTTTTTGTTCTCTGCGATGCACAATCATAAACTTTTGAATTTTTTAATAATATAGTTATACTGTAGTAAAAAAAATTAAATATGTAAATTTATTGCATATATATTTTAAATATTTGAGATTGATAATAAAGAATTTTTGGATGATGAAATAGTATAATATTGAAAATTAGAAAAATTGTGTATTAGAATAACTTGTCACTAGTAAAAAGTGGCAAATAGAAAAATCAATTTTATTGTGGAACACATTTTCCATAAATTAGAGAGCAACCACCGCAATATAAGATAATGATGGAAAAGAAATACAAAAAAGACCGTATATCAGAACCAAAATTAATTTTATAATGGAAAACACTTTCCATAAATCGTGGTCCGACCTCCACAATTCAATTAATCAATAGAGAATCAACACTAATGTTGTATTTTAGATATTAAACGTTATTAGTTATTAATGAATCAAACTATTGGATTCAATAATTCAATGCAATGTATGCAAGTCCTTTTCATTACCTCATTTCACAAATTTATAATGTTTTTCCAAGAATAGTGTAAGAGTTTTGGATGAAGAAATGTAAAATAATTATGTTTGACAATATATTTTCTTTGTTTTATTTTATATAAAAATAAAGATATGTGTTAAAGATATGTTTCGCTCAAGTTTTTGCCTTTTTTTAGTAATATTAAGTGTTTGGTCTATGTATTAATCATGCTAGTCAATATCAAAATTTTCTTAAAAAGACTAGTCAATATTGTAATACAAATTTAGGTTGATGAGTAATAGCGCAGAGTCTAGTCTGATATGATATTTTCTGCATTTTCAAGGGCATTTTTGGAAATTGATTAAAGGGACTAAACTAATAATGGTCACAACTAGGGTTGTAAAAGAATCGAACTATTTTGATTCGATTCGATATTCGAATTTGAATATAATGATTCGAATTCGAAAAATACGAATAAGAATACAATTCGAATATTATTCGAATACGAATACAAATATGACCATATTCGATTCGAGTATTCGCGAATATATTCGAATAAATATAACTATATATAATGTTTTTATTATATATATATATCCAAAAATATATATAAGTAGAGTTGATGAATTTTATTGTTTATTAAGTACTATGTAGGTATATTAATTTGGAAATAAATATATTTTTGATTTTTTTTTAAATTTTAAGTTTAAAATTTTCGAATACGAATATTCGAGTCGAATACGATTTGTTTTTGTGATTCAAATAATAAACGAATACGAATACGAATATTCGAATAGTTAAACGAATACGATTTGCTTTTGTGATTTGAATAATAAATGAATACGAATACAAATATTCAAATAGTTAAACGAATACGAATAGAATATCATGATATTCGAATCGATTCGATTCATTTACAACCCTAATCACAACTATTCACAGCCACTTATTTTTGAATATACCTTCTTAAATTTTTGGACTAAAATAATCTTGTAAAAATTGACAAAAATGTCCTTTTATTTAATTTATAAATGAAAATATATTAATAATTACTTAAATCATATTTCTATTCAAACTCTAATTTATTCGAAATCTAATTTTATTCAAACTAATTCTACGTTATTTAGATCTTAATACTATTCAACTCTAATTCTTCAATATTGAAACTATAAATATCTCAATTTTCTCTCACTAATTCTATAAGAACAAAAAATTTACTTCTAAATAGGAATGGATCTTGAAATCCCATGGAGATGCAGGACGTAAAATCAATTTTTTTTAAGGCAAATCGCAAAGTATTCAGCAAAACTAGGAAGAACATTTTACAAATGTTCGACCAATACATGAAGAACAATTGTATAAAGTTCAACCAAAATGAGAAGAACATTTTGCACAAGTTCGACCATATTATATGATCGAATATGTAAGCAATGTTCCTACTTTTTGTGTGGAATGATTTTTATTTAGCAACAATCGAATAATGATGGAAGTGTTCGATTGGAATTTAGATGGTTGAATGATTATTGTTCGACAACAATGAAGTTAGAATATTAAAAAATATGTGAAACCTAATAAGTCAACAAGAAGATACTCTATTGAAGTTGAATATCGTGTTTTTCAATTTCTCTGAAATTTATTCTTTTTTTATTATTATTTAAGGGTAATATAGGTAATGTATGGAGAGTGTATTAGAAAAAAAAAAGAAAAAAAACATATAAAAGAGAGTGCATTTATTAATAAGAGTATATTCAGAAATAAAGGGGTATGAATAACCACGACCATATTGAAAAAGTATTTTCCGCAATTTTCAGGTGCATTTATAGGAATTGACATGAGTCTCATGAGCAATTTCGACATAAGTAAAAGTAGTAAATAACAACATTCTAGTGGCCTATAATTTCTCATTATTAAAAAGCAAAAATAAAATAAAAATGGTAGAAAAAAAGATGAATAATTGAATAGGGCCACATGAAGAGAGAAAAAGACAGGAGTAGTCAAAGGGTGAGCAAGTTGAAGAGAGTAGTCGACCTCATGGGTGTTGGAATGTTTCTTCTCTTAACTCTAACTCTCCAACATGTTACATGCCATTCCCCACCCTCTCTTTCCTATTATTAATAATTAATAATACTGCATTTTATTTTTATTTTTATTTTTAATGGCATAGCTAGTGAAGGGATAGAGAGGATAATCCATCCATTTTAAATAGTTGTCACTTCAAAAAAAATAAGTTTTGCCTCAATTTATTTGTTACTTTTAATTGAAAAGAAGAATTGACAACTGTTTTTTCAATTTTGTATTTTAAGACTACTATACTAGTGATTTTTCTAGCAGCTTAGAATCGTACCATGAATTTGTATCATATAAACACTAAAAGATAATTATTTCTTATGTGAAAAAACAAATGAGTAGAATGATTACAAAAACCTTTGAACATCTAAAAAAAAGCCTCGTTGCTTTATTTGAAAAAATCATATAGGGTTTCACTCAAATTGATCCATGATTTCAGGCTATCTGCGTTGATTTTTTTTCATTTCATTAGTTAATCATCGTAGAAAGTATTTTTAATTAATTATTTTATATTAGAACATGTCCATTTGATTGATTTGTTTTCTTAAAATTATCTACTAATTCAATGTATGGAGTGATAATTAAATGGTTTAATTCGTTTCGTGGTGAACTTGAATTTGATGTTCCGTAGCCGCCACGTCTTGATACATTTATTATTAATCATTGAATACAGTGTTGTCCAAAATACAAAATGTTGATAAGGAAAAAGAAAAAAAAATTATTATTTTGCAGTTGGTATATATATGATGGAAACGTGCACTGCAATACTTCTGTTATTGCTATAACTTTTCAGTCTATTCGATTCTGTCACATTTAAATTAAAAGAAAATTTATATTATAAAATTAAGATTTGACACTCTTAAAGTTCGTTATCTAAATTTTTAGGAGAAATTTGGAGCCACCACCTCAGCATTTTGGAGAAATCTAGAGAGGAACAAATAACAATTTCTTTTTTTTCACCTCCCCCTCTTCCTATTCCTAAATAATATCTAAATATTTAAAAATTAATAATATATAAATATTAAAAAGTAAAAAATCAACTCGTAGAATATGCTATCACATACTAAATTATAATTAAAATTATTGACATATCTCAAACAAAATTTTAGAATTACTTGAATAAATTATATAATACATTAATTTTAATTTGGCTCCCAATATTTTCAATTGTTTGTTGCCCCATGCACTATATTTTATGATTACTCATAAAATATACTTTTATTTTGGTTAAATTTTTATCTTTTCAAAGTAAAAAAAAAATATGAGGACTAAAAATAATAGATATGAAGGCGAAATCAAAGAAATTGAAAGTGCAAAGGAGCAAATTTAAACTTTACTAATTTTAAAAGTAAACACGACTTTAACTTTTTCTCGTAATGGAGATGAATTTACCAATTTGAAAATAAATACGTGAATTTATTCGAAAAATCCAAATTTTAATTATTGTTATAATCACCAACAATATATGTGAATAAAAAAAAGAACCTCACACTATAATTAAAACAACAAAACTACACCAACAAACAACTAACTTTGACATTTTTAAGAAAACAAATGAAAATAAAACATGTCAAAAATAATGTTTTACAGAATAAAAGAGAAGTATCATATATATGCATAAAATAATAAATATCGAAAATGATAAAATGTCAATTGTTGGCAATTCTTCCCATTAATGACTGTAATGATCACATTTCATATAATCTCATTATATGAAAAGTAAAATTATTATAATAAATATATAATTAACAAAAAATATTAATTAAATGAATTAGGAAGCCAAATCCAAAACTAATTACTAATTAAAATGATGAAAGGAAAATAGACTGTTGGAAGAGTTGACCTCTGTATACAAAACTATATTAATGAATATTTTAAGGATGCAAGAATATGGTGGTTTCTTTGAATGAGGACAGAATAAAGGATTGGATATATCTAATAACAAAGTAAATTAAATTCAAATAAATTTAAAATTGGGTTGAAAAAGATGTGGCGAAACTCTACTCAACATATATAACGATACACTATCAAATGACAAATCAAGCTACGGAATTACATAAATAACTAAGTTGCAGTTAATTTAAAGAATTTAGCTACTATTCCTTAAAATTATGCTAATTTCAATCCAGCATGTGGGTTATTAGCTAAAATTTAGTAATTTAATAGAATTTATACTTTGATATCATAAAGTATTGTTTTAGAGATCAAATTTTGTTTATAATTGTGTTTAAACTTTTATGCAACTTTATTCCCAAACTATCCATATTAATATTTTTTAGCTACAATTTAGATATTTGATATGATCCTTAAATCATTCCATAAAATTAAATGATTATGTATCCAATTTTGAATTCTAAATTTCTCGATTATTTAAGAGTAAATTTATCCAATTTTTATATTACATAATCTAAAAAAAAAATTAAAACTGACACTAAATTTAAACAAAATGAAGTGATATTTAAATTTTTCTAATTTTACTAAATTTAATCTATTTTGTTAAATTTCATTAATTTATGAGTGTATCTACTGTGCACTTGTTGCACATGCGATCCAAATCGATCCAAAACCTTTATGTACAAATTCGGTGACCTTTATGCATATAGTACAAATTCTGTGACCTTTATGTATACAGTACAAATTATGTGACCTTTATGTATAAATTCGGTAACCTTTATGCTCAATAACTTAGAAAAGAAAAAAGAATTTCAGCGAAATTTATATATAGATATCTTTATGTTATATTCATATGACCCTTATGTATATTTAGGATCATATGAATATTCATGTGACTTTTATGTACAAATATTCATACCTTTATATACTTTTATATATTACCTAAAAGTTATATAAATATATATATAAGTCACATGAATATCACATAAAAGTATCTATGCACAAATTTTGTTGAAATTTTTTTTTTTTTTTTTTCTAAGTTACAATGCCCCTGCTTTTTTAGGGTAAGAAGGGGTAGAGAAAATGTCTCGAGCCAATGTTCCAGCACCAGGCTCGCTCAGTAATAAAGGAGGTAGGGTGTAGAGACAGCCAGAAGGTTTATACATAAAGGTCAATACATAAAAAATAAAAAATAAATTCATGGATATAAATCGGGTCGACCCGAATTGTATGAACATTAAATTCATACATTTGATGCACAAAAGAATTTGTGTTAATTTATTACAAAGTGCTTGATATTAGTTTAAAATAAAATTTAGGATAAGAATGAATAGACATAGCATGTTTTCCAACCAATTCATGCTAGAGTCAATATGTACATGGCTGTTTCCTTGCATGAATATTCGCGCAAAACAGACCCTTGTTTTCTATGATTTTTTACATTTCATTTGTTTTTGAACACTATTTTTCTTTATCTTAAGTAGAAATATATTTCTTCTTTGCATTTTAGTAAGACTATATTATTCATTCTTGTTTACTATTTTGTAACCATTACCAAATTATACAACTCAAAAGAGCTTAAAAATGCAATATCATACCAGTACCCATATTCCATTTAAATGATTTTAAGGTCAAATCTTTATTCTAATTATATTCACTTTAGCTATAATTTAACATTTCTTTTAAATTTGTTTATTTAATTATCCAAAAAAAGATCTTTTTATTTTTCAAATTCTATTTTTTATTTCTTTCATTCTTTATCCCACATCGATCATGGAATAACTTGAGAGAAAGATTGCTCAAATATGCTATTTATATCCAATTTAGATCTTCCTTAATTTATGATAAAAATTCTAAAAAAATCATTTAAAGAGAAATAGGAGCAGTAAAAAAAACTCATCAAAAAACTACAAAAATTAATTTTTTGTACCTGATTTCACCAGGCCTGTCTTTTTTTTTTTTTTTTTTAAAGCACATATATGATGTATAACAATGCTAATTGATTATTAGCTGAGGGAATTTAAAGAAATATCTACTTTTTATAAATAAAAAGAATTATATTTTACATACGACTCAATTCATATAAAGCTAAGTAAAAAGTTAAAAAAAAAATTGCATATCATTGTATAAATTATCATCTAAACAATATAAATACTACCATAATTGTTTAAAATTAATTAATATATGGCTATTAATACCAAAATATTATTGAATCCAATATTAGTGTATTTTGAGAAAATGTTAATATGTGTAAAGATCGATTCACTTAAATCTTATTATTTGAAATTTAAAATTATATTGAATTTATAACATATTAATACATCATCAATATATGTTGGTGATAGATAGATAGAAGAAAAGCATGCGTGTATTAGCTTCTATAATTTGGGTTATTTTAACCCAACAGCCACACAGAGCCCAACTGGCCCAACATATATGATAAATAGTCCACATAGTATACTCCAGGATCTGTAGCTTAAACCCTGTAACAAATTCATAAATTTTACTTATTTTGCTACTTTAAAACTATCAGCTAATGATTTCACAAAGAAAGAATGTTTAATTTTTATTTATACCATCCTTCTTCTTCCATTGGACTAAGATTAAATGATCCTAATTAGTTAATTTATCGCTATATTTTGCAATAATTTTGATATTTTTGGGAAAAACAAAAAACCATTTAGAGCACACAAAAATTCTCAGAAAATGTGTAAAGTACTAAATAAACAAAATAAATTTTATAAAATAAGTTTAGTTTGTAAATAATTGACATCGATCTCTTCTCACAGAGTAATATTTATGGGGCGATTCGATTTGAATTTTCCAATAAAACATGAATGTCAAAGAAATCCCTTGAAATGCAGTATGACTTATTATATTATCTTATCTGACGTGAATGAAATAATTTTCATAAAATAACATTAAACAAATAAATTGATACTTTATTTTTCAATATATGAAAATTTTAAATTACATATTGCACATAGGCATAGTTTCAAAAATCCAACACCTGTCCGATAAATCGTTGCACTGTCCACAATCTCGACTTTTTATTAAAAATTAATATTTTATTTCAACAATACACAAAATATTAAATAAATATATTAACTAGTGCTATAGTTGTATGAGTAACGTAAGAAATGATATGCAATTTGATAATGAAAGATTTGAACGTCTATGCGACATGATTTTCCTCCTATAATAATATTTATATGCATCCCAATAAAGAAATACCATAGTGGTCTATAAGTGGTTCAATAATCATCCTAATTTCATTTAATATTTCATTATTTTTATTATCTTTAATATACAATCAGGTGCGATGTTCGGTAATTATTTTTGATACCAAATACTACACATATTGAATCCATAAATTTTGAAATCCAGCCATATAAGATGAATTAATAAGGCAAGAAGCTTCATTTGAATTACACCAATTAATTAAGTCCTAACTATTAGGATATTGTATATATATCTAATGAATAAGCTTTATTTTCTGAGTTTGAAGGTGCAATTAGTGAAGTTTTGTATATTCCGGCTATGGAGCACAGTGGTTGATCGATCGAGGAAGAAGAATGAACGCAAACAATTCGGACTTCATGTCAATAATTAATTGAAGTCGAAATATCTGTCCATTTGTTGAATTGAAAAGATATCAAAGTTGGTAAACTATGATGTCAACTTTCAAAGTTCATGCTATAAATAAAAATCGATCTAAAATTAGATATATTTATTTTATCAACACTTGTAAAACACATTAGAAATAAGGCTAGTTTCAATATTAAGTAACCCTAATTAAGGTTTATGATTCTGAGTGTAGATGTAGTCTAGGTGAGCCTCCAAGACAGCCCTTCTCTTTAAGCACTCTTCATGATCTTCATCTCCACATGATTCTTCTTGCCCCATCAGCTTCTGCCATGGAATATGTTAATAATTAACCAAAACCATTAGCAACGTACTAAATTCACTACTATCTAATGTTTTTCCAAGAAACACAGATAATTAATAAGAACAAATTACATCAAAGAAATCTATAGTACTTCCAGTTTCTACAACAGATGATTCCTTGATGCTGATGAGACTCTTGAACTTTTCATCCATTTCTCCTGCATAAAATTAAAGTGTTTTCTTTGAAGAAAAATCATATCATAAAATTGGAAAAGATAAACATATATATATATATATATATACCTTGTTTTGCAAAGGAGTATGAGGTGGTGATCATGAGGAGAACAAAGAGGAAAATGAGTGGAATTGAATGGAAATTATTCTTCATTGTTTGGTTTATAGAGAGAGAGAGAGAGAGAGTTGATGTTGAAGAGATGTGTGTATGAGTGAATATTTATGCAGCTTATGAATAAAGAAAGGTTGTTAAGTGTTGGGAGTTGGGAGGTGGAAGAGAGCAATATGTCTACTATAAATACATGCATATAAAGCACTCATATTTCCTTTTTCAGCATGGCTTGCTTTTCAAATTATATCTTTTTTTATATACGACACTATTTATTTCATATCATGTTTTATATTTTACTTTATCAATATATATTACATGTAAAAGTCCAAACATATCAGAAAATAATATACGTGGTAGTGATTCGACATTATATAATTAGACGCAAGCCCCAAATTATTGGAAATTATTAAATATATTGATGTTTTTCCATCATTACATTTTAACTCGGAAAATAATTGTGACAACAAATATTATGTTTTAATATATAAAACAACAAAATAAATTATAAAATTGTAAATTTAATAGATCAAAATAAAAATGCTGCAGTACAATCTATAATTTAAAGTCCTCTTATTCTTCTTTTTTTGAGATGATCATATTTGAATATAAAGTTAATTTATGTGGTGAAATCTTCACTTTGATCCTAATTCATGCAGATTTTGACTTCATTGAAGGCCTAATTGGCAGAGTGGTTAATTTTCAATCCAGCGTGGACTTTCTTGATCTCTTCGGAGAATATTAAAGTTAATCATTTGTTTATTTTAGTATCATTAATTTTGTTGTTGTAGGTGTTGTATATGTTAATAATCTTCGTATTATTAATGGGAAAATGCTAAGATATCCATCGTTGATAATTTTTAATATGTCCATCAATAACGTGTACACGTTATTAATGTGTCGACTGGAGAAAGAGCAGCACATTGATTATTAATGGCAAAGATCATAGTGGACATGCAGTCAATTTTATTAGTAGAGAACATATATACAGTGCTTATATGCAATCATATAATTATTTAATAACACCAAACAAATATGGGCCAATTGTGTTTTATTAAAAGACTTGAATTAAATATTCCAAAAATTTAGGTACACGGTTTGGATAATCTGTTATATTTTGATGTGTTTCGCCTCATATATATTTTATTATCTTTAACAAATAAATAAATATAAATATATATATATATATATATATGACATGTTAATTAATGATATAATTTACAATATATAATAGTTATTTTGAGATCTGGTGGCTACTAATCCCACATGTAGGCAACATTATATGTTTAGTGGCAAGTGGCAACAATCCTAAGTGGGATGAACCTTTGAGATAATCATATATCACTTTCATTTAATTTTCCATGATCATACCTAACTTCATTTCCATTTTATTTGATTATATGATCACTTTTTGTATAGTTGAAGCCTACTTTCTAGATTTTTTTTTTTTTTTTTTTGGTATGTAAAAGTTATACAAACGAGAATTTAAATTTTATATATAAGCATGACTTTTTTTGTTTTGGATATTCCTTTGTGCACTTGCTAATCTTCTTCTTAAGTGGGAATTGACATTTATATCATTCTTTCATTATTCGTTTTTGTTTTAATATTAAAATAATGATAAAAAGTTACGATTAAAACAATGATTAACATAATTTAGTGTCCATACTTAAAACTATTTGCAATCCTCATCACTCAGCAGTTAAGCCCCAAAAGTAAAAGTGATTCCCAGCTATGAAGTCAAAACCATTTCTATAAAAGCGTAATTGTTAAAAAACAAAATCATCATTTAAAAAAATAAATTTACAATGCAATCTTGAGATTTTGATTTTAATTTAAAAAATATCATGATTTTTAAAATTCAACATAATGTGAGTACTTATCTACAATTTCCATGAACTTTGTAAATAGCGACATTCACCCCAATTTTTTTGGAAATTTAATTTTCCACCTAAAGTTTTAAGTTTTCTTGAAGATCGATCAAAATATCTTCAACAGCTACTCAACAACAACTGAAAATTTGAGTATTTTGGTATAAAAATGAATGATAGAATCAGCTAGAAATTATAATTTATTCTAAGGAAAAAAAGGGGAGAGAAGTAAATTTATGACTGAAACACCAAATCAAGCCACTAAAACAAACATTTATATATTATAAACATGAAATTACAAAGAAAATTATACAAATATTCTATTAATCCCCATTTTGGCTAAATGAGGATGGGCAGGGTAAATCTGATCTCATCCCCAATTTAATCAGAAGTTGATCCATTTCATTTTGATCTCAATGAAATGATCATTTACTATAGGGATTTTGCCATCCCTAAATATGTTTGCATTCGGATCTCATACACATGGTACAAATCAAGTTGTGCCCCATTTCTTCTGCATGCATGTTAAGACTTATGAGCACACTTAATGATATATATATATATATTAACGATATGGGAATATTATATCTTTTTCACTATGCTTGTTAATTAACTTAACTATTAATATATAGTTTTCTCTCAGCACATTTTGAGGGACTTTGAAGAATTATCAACGTTCAAAATCTATGTTAGAGATATCAAATGATATTTTATAGTCTTTTTTGGAAGTGCCGCCAATCTCTATATTATTGGAGAACTTTTGGTATGACTTTATTAATCAATGGATTCAACTTTAAAATTTGATAATTGAAACACATTCCACCATTTATATGGTAATAATATAGAAGAATCAGATAATTTGCCAAATTAGTTAGGCGTAAACATAAAATTAAGTTAAGAAACCTCCTTACCCACATTTGGCACCAACCAACATGATGGCCAATTTCCCCAAATTCATACGTGAATATGGATCGATTAATCTTAAATTGGATTCCATGAAATGATCTCACAAAAGTCTTTAACTCTGTTCAATGTGGTTTATACATGTGCATTACCTACCTTCCTTTATTTAGAATTTGGCAACATATATATCATCAAAAAAAACAGAACAACATATCTAGAAACCAAATTCCAAATTGAAACCAATCCATCTCCCAAAATCAAGATCCATTAAACGATTCTTGAAGCCATCGAACTTGAACCCCAGCATCAGCCAAAGCATTCATGGCAGATCTATAAACCCTATCATCCAATTTAGTCCCCTCCATTTTCATATCCTGCAAAAGCTCTACAACCTCATCCACTCTATTCATCTTACTCAAAACAGGCACCATTATCCCAGCCATGGCCCTATCCATCTTCCCCCCACTCATCTTAAACTCCTCGTAATACTTCATACACATTTCATACTCTCTCACCTTATGATACGCGCTGATCACCGTCGTGTAGCTAACGCGATCAGGCTCGATTCTCCTCCTCTTCATCTCCTTCCATATCTTCTCCACCATCTTCAAGTTCAACTCCTTCCCATTGATGTCGAGAAGAGAGTTGTAAGTCCACACATTGGGCTCACACCCTCTCTCCTTCATTATAGCCACCAGCCTCATCGCCTCCTTCGTCCTCCCCATCTTACCATAGGCCGCTACCATACTGGAATACGCCACCACACACTTGTGGTACCCCTTCTTCTCTATCTCTGCAAACACCGCCTCTGCTCTCGAGTAGAACCCTAGACGAATGTACACGTTCATGATCGAAGAGTAGGTCACTTGCCCCGGCTCACACCCCTGCATTAGGAGATGCTCATACACTTGTGATGACGCTTTTAGCCCTCGTTTCTTGGCGAATCCATTGATGATTGCACAGAATATGCAGTCTGAGACTCTTATGTTCACCCTTTTCATTGATGACACAATGTCTAGGGTTTTCTCCATGGCCCCTTCTTCTATGTACCTCAACACTAGCTTCAAGAACAGAGAAGGGTCTCTCACCATTTTCTTGCTCTCTGCTTCAAGTACAAGCTCTTCCGCCATTTTCACTTCTCCTATGCTCACAAATGAGCTGATCAATGATGAGTAGTGTGTATGGTCTTCTGGGATTTTCTTTTTCGCCATTTCTCTGAAGAATTCAAGGGCTTCGAATACTCTGCCTAGCTTCCCCAACGACTCACATAGAATCCAATAAATCCGAGGGTAAATTGGGGAAGAATGCACAACTTCTTCAACTATTTTTCTCTTCTCAAGTTCTTGGAAGATTGAAATGGCTTTCTCATAGTTTTCCAATTTCATATACGCTTCCATTATTCGCAAATAGCAAGCTAGGTTTAAGTCCAATCCAAAAGACTTCATCGTTTGATACGAAGCAATGGTGGTGCTATACATATGCAGCTGGTTATAGCCTTTCATGGCGGAATCGAAGGCTAAAACGGTAATTTTAACGTCGTTAGCCAAGAAAACTTGGAGTAAACTATTAACAAGTTTCAGTTTCCTATTCTTTACACAGGCGCTAATCAATCTACAACAAGTGGACTTATCTGGCAAAACCTGGAAATCCTTAAGATGATGGCAGAATTGTAATAACAGGCTCCAATTCTTGCAATTAATCAAATACCTTATGAGCAGCTTCATGGTGTATTTTGAGGGTTTGAAGCCCGGTTTCTCCATCGCCTTAAGATAGAAATCGAAGCCCAAATGGTGGGTCTGAGGATCCTTGAACAATTCGCAGATTAAGCCATTCAATTCCTTGTGATTGTCTGGTAAGTGATCTGAGGTTTGGAAATCTTGGAGCTGCAAAGCCAGCTCAATCACTGGTGGGTCTTCAATGTCTGCCATCGCCGGCGATGAGCACGGCGAGGATTCTGCTCTAAGACCTCGTGAGTTTGTGTTGAGGAAGAGAAGAGAGATTAATGGGAAGGGGGTTTTAGTTGCAGTTGAGTGTTGAAGGTTTTTTCTGGTGTTGCAGATGGCGCCGGCGGCTAGTAACCAGTCGACTGAGTTTGTGACCGCCATCGGAACCGCCGAGGAGTGGCTTCTCCGGCGACAATGTAAGAGGGAGGAAGATTTTTTTTCCTATATTTTTTTTTTTTGCTTATCGCTATATCTTATCGAGATTTTTGTGGGCATGCAGGCTTCTGCCTCATGTTAGCCACTGGTTGGATGACACGTGGAGAGTTATAAACTTTGATATCCAACTGATATATTTTTTCTTTCCGAGGAATTTGACAATTTGTCTAGAAAGAGAGATCTAGTGTGTGTTGTTTGGTGGGATAGGATATGAATTCTTTATTATATCTTGATATATTATATTTAATTGTATTTAATATATGTTATACATTAATTAATGAATTGTTTATATATAAATGAATAGTGGTTGTTTTGAAGTATTAAAAAAAACACAAATTAGAATAGAGTATCTTGTTTGGTGGCCTCATGACACTGTTAATATCTAGTGATTGTGGAATTAAATTTGATGGCAAATCGACTTGGTCAGGACTCATGTTTATTACTATATTAATCTACATGATATATGATATGTGGGTATAGCAAACTATTATTACATGTCATTTGGTAGGTTAATACCACAAAATTAGTGTTTCAAAACTAGAAGTTCTCCAAACCCACATAAATCATTTCCAAAGATATCTTTACTCTCTCTTTTCTATGTTGAATTTTAATGGTTGATGGAGTTCTATTCCAAAATTTTTTAAGAGTGTATCTATAGAAATTTCGTGTTATATGTTTTGTATCTTGAATGTATCTTAAAGTGGATTGAATCTTTTATTAACATTTGACGTTACATCTCATGTTTCTAATATTTAATATATAATATATATTAAATAGTGATATTATCAAATACACATATGTGTGATGATTATTTTAAGATATGAGATGTAACTCATGTGATTTTGAAGGTGGATCTCTTAATTAAGAACCATTACACTATAGTGAGAAATTTGTATACTTAGAGAATTAAAAAAAAGTGTTTTCATTTGTCCAAAAAATATATTTTTTATTTTCTTCTTTTATTCATTTTATTATTTTCACTAGATTTGTCTATACTAGGGGTGTCACAATCTGGGTTGATTCGGAGATTTGAAAATTTTAGAAATCGAACCAAACTTCAGAAAATTTTAATAATAATTCTTCAAAATCGAATCAAAATAAAAAATCTTCAAAACCAAACTACATCAAATTTGGGTTCAATTCGACTCCTAGATTTAGGTTTACCAGTCCAAATTAGTTCGAAATGGATAATCGGAGATTTAAAAAAAATCTTAAAAGAAAAAAAAAAGATAAAAGGTAATTCATTTTAGATGAAATGCAACAATATTAGAAAAATAACTAACTAAAAAATTAATTTAACATCTACCAACAAAGTTTCATTAACTATTAAAGTCAAATGTTTCATTATTAAAATCAAATGTTTCACTTCAACAGTTACAAAGTTTCATAATTTAAAAAAAAAAAAAATTCTTAACAATGTTCATTAAAATATAGTTTATATTATTAATTATTAAAAAATTGAAATTTAAAATATATGTAGTTAATATAAATTATTAACTTAATTAAATAGGTATTATGTAATTATATCAATATATATATATATATGAGATATATACATATTATCAGTACTTCGATTAGGTTCATCTTAGTTTGGTTCGGTCCCAATTTGATTCGATTTTTGATTCGAATTATTGAAAAATCTCCGGAACCAAACCTAGAACAAGTTTGATTCAATTTAGTTCAAAGAATGGCAAAGAAATTAACGAATATTTTTGGTTCAAAATCTTTCGATTCGATTTTAATAATCTTCAAGACCCGTATACAGTCCTAGTCCTAGTCCATACCATTATTTTACCATACAAAATTATGTGATAGATTTATATCTTACTATTTATAGTTGTTTGCATGAGGTAAGATGAGAATTCCACCAACATACTATCACAACCGTCCATTTATGCAACGATTAACCCTCCAATTATCCTCTAGCCTAATAAGATCGAATTAATGGTCAATTTGGACCTATTTAAGGTACGTATGTATACCCTTTGATCACATTGGACTTTAATTCTAATCCACCAACAAATAAGTTGGTCATAGCTGACTGAAGACAAGTCTCCAAAAAATCTAAAACCTTCACTTTGTACTAGAAAAACATACAATTGAGTCTTCCTATTTACTTTTAAAAATTCCACAGTATTTTTATGTTTAACAAGTTTTATGAAACGGTATTATAAATTTCTTTGAAATAGTTAACTCACAACTCTTCTATTCTGACTCACAGAAAAATAGTTATTAGATGGTTTCATATGCATTTTTGTATTTATTAATAATATTAAACAATATTAATAATTCATTTGGATTGATTGATTTATGGGTGGATTTGATATTCAACTGGTAATGTTTGGATAGATATGAAATTGAAATTTATAACTTTTATTTTAATTTAAAAAATTTTTTAATTTGAAATTCATTCATTTCAATTTTTTCTATATTTCAAATCCATCTATGTAACACCCCATTTTTCATAAAACTTGCATAGCATATTTATATAAATAAATTTATTCATTGTAAAATAATTTATAGCTTATGACCTCTTTGAGTTTAAGATGAATTTTATGATTTATCAAGAATATGTGAGGTAACGTTTCTTTAAATATAAAAGTCTTGTAGGATAGCTATCTGAGAAGACCGAGTTCGATCTTTATGCACTCAACATGCTCGAGCAATGGAACGAACAAAAAAAAAAGATAAGTTACACATAAAATAATTTTAATAATTAATAGGTTAATAATATTTTCCCATTCGAACTATACGTGATTTTACACTTTTTGGTATGAATTTTTAAATGTTGCACTTTATCATATGAACTTTAGGGTTGTTCCGAATACTGAGTACAACGACTCAAATGTTTGGACAAAAAATTCTTAAAAATATGTACATGCAGTGATGCAGATCACATGTCAAAATTCTGTGAACAAATTGGAAATATAGTTTGGTGGTTTAAGTGTCAAATTTATATATATATATATATATGTCGATGACACAAAGAAAAATTGATTACTTATGTGCAAAATCGATGATAGTTTAATGATCAAATAATAAAAAAGTTGTTAAATTCTTAAATTAATGTTTTTGTTTTTAGTGACATAAGATTTGGAAAGGATGGTGACAATAAAATATAAAAAATTCGTCTGATCCATATATAAATACTAATTATTACAATTTACACATTTATAAAGATGATTGTACCACTTAAACTATAAGATTTATAGTGTAACTTAATATGAGTTGATTTCACCAATTTAGTAATTTCCCACAAAAATCTAACTCAAATTCGATATTATACAAACAAGCATGGCCAAAACTTAAAAGTCTGGACGTGTAGAAGTTGTTTAATTCATTCATTCCCTATATTAAATACATAACAAGTTATAAAAATTCTTCTTAACAAAAATGATATGCTCATCCAAGCACGATTAAGAAATTAAACATGCAAATATAACCCTCATTCGACACTATATCAATTAAATCAAAAGAAGCAAATCTACACGAAACCTCCATTTGCCAACCTTGGTTAAACGCATTGTTCCTAGATTAAATAAATATCATATTTTAAGGAAAAAATTGAAATGGTTAAAACTAATGCTACAAGTGGAAAATCATAACCAATAAAAACGTTTTAGCCACTTGGAATTCACTTGTACAAGTTTCTGAAAAATGAATTAAAAAAATAGAATTAGATGAGTATCTATTTAGTTTATTTAAAAAGTCATTTGGACTATGGAGGCAAGTGCGACGGTAGTAACCAAAGTATGGTGCTACTGTATTAATTTTTCATTATTTATTGTTTGTTGATAAGTGATAAGAAAATAGATAATTTCTCGCCATTAACATTATTTGAAAATGTAAAATGGTATTATATTCAATTTTCAACAACATAAATATTTATATAAAATAGTATTGCAGAATTTCACAATCCATAATTTAAATATCATTTTCATATATCAATCTTTATTTTTTTTAGTTGTAGGTTATTGTAAATAAACCACCCTAGAGTAGCATTAGCTAAGAAGTTGTTATCTTGATAAATTAGTTAGATAGCATCCACGTGTAGCTATATATATACATGTAGCTGTAATTGTAAAAATATCTTTCATTTTTAATAAATTGATTTTCTCTCTCTACAAAATCATGCTCCTCATGTTCTTCATTATAGGTTATGAATATCTTATTTACGTAATTAAATCTATAAAATAGTCTCAATATATCTTACTCTTTAAACAAAAATTTACAGGTGGAGATAATAATATACGAGTTACTGTATATCATTAGTTTAGTCACTTAATTTTAAAAAAAAAAAAAACATAGTAGATTATCTATATGATTATAGACTCAAAAATACTATCTATAACTTTTTTTTTCGATTTTTAAATTGTCTTGTTTTACCTTTTCACTTATGATTTACTTATAATTGATATATTCCTACCGTGTGTTAGCTTGTTTGCGCTTAAAACCATATGTTATTTTGTTTTTAAAAATCTTTATCATGTAAATAAAGTAGAGAAGTTAATTTGATGAAAGTTATTCGATCTCTTCCTAATAAAAATAATTTAAAAATAAGATTTGGGTTTGATGTGATTGTAGTTGACCGTGATGGTAAATGCCTTACTTAGAGTCAACTCAATTCTACTTATTTTGGACTCCACTCTACTCATATATAGGTATTATTAATTATGAGCCACAATTTTTTTTAAAAACGAACAAATATTAATATTACTATAAATGTATTAATTAGGACATCTCCTTTTCATGCTAGTTTTGTTGTTAATTTGGGTGGAGCCATCGATTCATGTAGGTGAATCCTCCATGACCCACGTAATGCATAAAACTATTTTTGGAAAAAAGAAAAATAATAATACAGGAATAGAAGAGTAGCAATACAATTGGACATATGTTTAAGTTCTTTAAGCGGTTTGTCTATATTCCATTTTTAATTATCCAAAGCTAATTTTCAAAAATGAAAAAATTATGGTAATTGAATTTGACAATACATATAGAAAGACACACATCATAGTACGTAAAGTTTTATTTTGAATATAATCCATGAGGCAAGATTATTGAGAAAGTCTAACTAAAAAAATGGTTTTTTTTTTTTTAATTATTAAGTTTCTTGCTTTCGCAGTCCCAAAATTGCTAATTACGTAAAGTTGTACTTTTAATATGTTTTAAATATATGTTCAAACCACCTAATTTGTCTTCTGATAAAGTTAAATTTTTATTTAAAAAAGAATATAATCATTTCACGTTGTTTAATTAGTACCTTAATTGGAGCATTACTTGTATTTTGTTTTTTTTTTTTGTTTTTTTTTTCTGTTGCAGATAGCATTACTTGTTTTTTAATTTATCAAAAATTGAATATATATATATTTCATAGGCATGAGATAATATATATAGATTATACAACTCATTAACAAAATACTTGTATTTTGAAACGAATAAAATATATTAACTAATCTTTCTAATTTATATATATATATATATATATATACAAGTGTTTTGTTAATGAGTTGTATAATCTATATATATTCTCTCATGCCTATGAAATATATATATATATATATATATATTTTTTTTTTTGTGCGGTTTAATTTATGAAGATTTTGGTTTCGATTGGAATAAATTAGGTTTATGTCCAATATTTCTAAGGTCATGCTTGATATTTATTTGCCAAAAATAGTTGAAATTACAGATGCCACAAATTGGACTAGTGACGTGGCTTGTTCGTAATTAAATTTGAGTTACAATTCGATATATATATATATATATATATATATATATATAACTTTCATAATTAACATTGTTACAATTTTGGAACGTGCCACATCAATTAATTAGGGATTATTAGGCCCATTATTCGTATGGTTATAAAAAGGTTTGTTATGCATTTAATTTCAGCATACATAAATTAAAAACTATTAAATGTCCACTCTGAATATATTTCATTAAAAAAAAAATGAAGAAAAAAGAAATTAATGTTGTGGAGAGGAGGTTGTCAATGACGTCATATCCATGGGATAGCTACCCAAAACCCTCAAAAAGGAGGTAAACTCCTGCACCTCGGCCAAGGCATTCTGTGCCCTCGCCTCAGCCATTGACGCCTCGAAATCCACATAAAACATGTACTCGAAATGCGTGGCCGTCCCCACATTCGCCACGTCCCCCAGCCGGATCTGCCGATTCCAGTGCGGCCGCGACTCGATCTTAATCAGGCTGATGTTGCGGAACGCAAACGCCGACAACACCTTGAACAGCACGCTCGTCCCCTTCTCATGTGCGAACACGATGCTCGTTTTGAACGGTCGATCTGTCCTCGGGATTATCGGTTCTCGGGCCAGCATCACGAACCGGGTCACGTTGCCGGAGTCGTCCTGGATCCCATCCTCCAGGATCTGCAGCCCGTACAGCTTGGCGGCGCGTGATGACGCGATAGCTGCCGTGTCGCGGAGGTTGTTCACCGCGATGTACTCGGCGGCACCGGCGGTGTCGTTGACGGCCTCGCGGGCGACAGTGAGGCCCATTTTGGTGAGCGTGTGCTCACATTGGGAGAGGGCTTGGGGGTGGCTGATGACGCGGGATAGGTACTCCTTTCTTACGCCGGGGAGGGAGAGAAGGCAGTGGTGGACGGGGAGTTGGACTTCGCCGACGATGTGGAGGCGGTGCCGTAGGAGGAGGTCGTAGTTCCGATGGATGGAGCCACCTAATGAATTCTCCACCGGTAAAATGGCTCTATCGGCTATCCACAGTTCCACGGCTTGGAATGCCACTTCGAATTGGTCGCAGGGAATCGGCTCGCACTCGGGGTACGCCTTCCCAGCTGCGGCTTCGCTGTACGCGCCTGGGACTCCTTGGTAGGCCACGTGGAGCCGCGAGCCGTGCATTGGCGCCGAGGACAGGTCGACTATGCTGATCGACTTGGGAAGCGACGGGGGAGAACCGGATTCCTTGACCGGCACGAGCTCCAGAGATGGGTGGCCGTTGACGGCGGCGGCGCCGTTCTGCTGAGAGACGGCTTGGCTGGCGAGAATGACGCAGGCGGTCTGCCAGTCGTGGCGGGCCGTACTGACCTGGCCCGCAGCGAAATTGGACGCGCATTGGATGCGGAAACGGGTCGGGTAGGCCCTTTGACCAGGACACGACGGCGCTCGGGGCAAGGACTTGAGATCTAGAGCGGAGGAAGGGGTGAGGGAATGCATGGGGGAGGGGTCAAAATGAAAATAAAGAGAAGTTGAGGGAGTAGAGAATAAAAGAAGCTTGTAAGCAGGGAACTCGCAAGCTGAAATATAGAAAAGGGGAAGAAGGGTTTTTATACTGTGTGTGAGTGGCTAAAACTCATACCTACCCCCTTTCTTTCTTTTTCCTTTTTATTATATTTTTTTTCCATTTTTATTTTAAAACATATACCTATTAATTCTTTGATATTAGATTGTAACCATATTATTTTTGTATTTTGTGAAAGATGTTCCTTCACACGCACCCATTACTCTCTAGTCTCTACCCACCCTAAACATACTCTCCACACATTTTTTACACAATTAAAAATATATAAAAAAATATTACATATTGTACTTTTGACTATTTTATGAGATTTATAAAAGTTTTCTATTATTTTTTAACTGAATTTAGGAAAATAAATTGGTATAAAGATGAGTTCTTGGCCAATATGTATTTATAGTCACGCTATGTGATATTTCATTTCGTTTAATAATAGTATTAGATTTTTAGTGTGAAACATATAATTTGTTTCCAGTGTTTGAATTTTTTTTTTTTTTATGATTTTAATATAATGAAATAGAATTTTTAAACAATATTTTTAGAAATTTAGTTTCAATATTTACAATATAACATGTTCTGTAATTGTAATTTGGGAAAATTTATAGTTGATTGACAAAGTGCAACAATTTACATAATTGATGTGTCATGTGCAACAAAAGACAGTTTGATGGATGAAGTGTAGAAGCTTTTATAGTTTACAAGATTTAGTTCAATGTATCATCATATTGTTGCAAATGAAAAATATATTTACGATTGTCATATAAATATATAGTTTAGTTTTTAAGTCACTATTTTTTAATGATGAGAACATTATCTTTTATAATATAATATATAAAAAATTAAAGAAACGTCACATCGAATTTTATATATATATATATATATATTGTGTGGTTTAATGTATGAAAATTTTGGTTTGGATTGGAACAAAAACTAAATTAGGTTTATGTCCAATATTTCTAAGGTCATGCTTGATATTTATTTGCCAAAAATAGTTGAAATTACAGATGCCACAAATTGGACTAGTGACGTGGCTTATTCGTAATTAAATTTGAGTTACAATTCGATATATATAACTTTCATAATTACCATTGTTACAATGTTTGGAACATGCCACATCAATTAATTAGGGATTATTAGGCCCATTATTCCGTATGGTTATAAAAAGGTTTGTTATCCATTTAATTTCAGTATATATAAATTGGAAAATGCTCAAATCGTCATCGTAGATAATTTTTAATATATTTATGATAATTTATAATGATCTTATTTCCTTATTATATGAAAAATGAAATTAATAGATATTTTAAATTTTTAACACATTAGGAGTGGGTTGTATTTATAATGAATAGGTGACTGTATATAAACAAGATAAGATAAAGATTATATTGACTAAATTTAAAATTTAATGTATTTGTATCATGCCTTATTTGGACCAATTTTTATCTTTGTATTTGATGTTGACAAGTTGTGTCATGTTATCATCATGTATTGATATTTTTGGCAAATTACTACACCTATCCACCCTATGTATATATTAATATAATCATGATTCATATGTCAAAAATCTAAAATATTTATTAATTTTATTTTTCATATAATGAAGGAATGAGATTATTACACATAATCGATAAGTATATTAAAAGTTGTCCATAATATACATTTAAGCATTAATTTTTTTGGCAAATACTAATGTTTGTCTTGTTTCGTGGCTTCTTACATATCAACTAATTATCAGCTTTCTGACATTTTTGCTTGTCAATTTTTTTTTCAAAATAAATATATATTTGCAGTTGTCTTTTGGAGAGAGAGTGCTTTTATTTATCTTAGATGCTAACTATTCATTATTATATTTAAATACTTGTATAAAAGTTTAATTTAATATATGACAATATCAAATAATAGAGAAATTTGAATCTTAAACCTCAATGAATTTTGAATTAGTATATAACTGGCTGAAATGTGAATTTTTGTAGCTACTCGATGTTAATGATTATTAATTATTTAATCAGTTAACGAGTTTTTAATTATTATTACTTTATGTCATTTACAAGTAGATTATTTTATTTTTGAAAAAAAATACCCATAAAGGGTGGAGGGATTGGGGCAGGATTCCCAAAACCTATGTACAAATGAACCTCGTAAAAAGCAAATCAAATCTTTTATATTAAAAATGTCAATATCGTAGGGTGTATCATATTTACAAATAAGTTATATTGATTTTAAAAAAAAAAGTTATAATATAAAAAAAATCAACATCAAAATTACGTAATTTTAATATGATATTCAAGTAGAATATATTTTGATATTGAGTTTGCGGTCAGCATAAAAAGAGTAAAAATATAAATCAAATAAATTAAAGATGGCCGAAAAGTAGTCCACAGAGAAAATAATACTTCCAATCTAAGGCCCAATAGAGGCTCATATAAAAATCAAAAGATAAAATAAAGATTCAAAGCCCAACTTAAAAATCCAATGGCAATAAGTCTTCAAAGAATTCCACCTGGCAAGACCCACCAGATCCAAAGCCCAATAGTGAAATAAATGAGAAGATGAGTAGATCCAAGGGTGATTGAGTGAGAGAGTATTAACAATTTTTAGCCCACAACCTTGCATTAATGTGTTGTGAAGGCCCAATTTAATAGACTCCAAAACTGGCTCCTTCTCATAAGAAACTGGGCCGGCTAATATTCAAGCCCACCGGCCCAATTTTAGATGTATCATTGAACAAATCTAATGCTCTCAAATATGTCCTCTATTTAGAGAAATTTTGGCCTTATTTTGACAAATTTGCCCTTTCACAATTATTTTAGGTGGACCAGCCTTATACTTCATATTTGCCACGTGGGCCTCCCTTGAAGTGGACTAAGCCCATTCGGCTCAACAACTTAGCTCTAAGAATTAGGACAAAACTTTTTTTGTGGAGTTTGTCGAGGATTAAAGAATTTCAATTCCGCCTCAGAACACCTTTAACAGTACGTTGAATTCATAAACTTTTAAAAAATTTCACTACATTAATATTTTAAAAATTTACAAATTTACGCCAAATTATCTTTTTCTATTATTTTTATGGAATATTCTTTTTTTATGTGAAGAATTAATACACTGCTTAAACTTTTTTATATAAAAATAATATAAAAGTTGCAGTATTTTTTATACACTATTGGAAATGTCATAAATAACTCAAACTCAAGAGGGCAAAGAGGGCAAAGACTTAAGCCAAGGTAAAAACGAGAGCCATTTTGAGTAGGGGTGAGTCGGTACGGTATACCGAAAATTATACATCATATCGTTTATCGTATTAAAATTTTCGGTATAGGAAAAATGTTATCGATACGGTATTGAAATTTTCGGTATAATGAATTTTCGTATGATAATAGTCTATACTATTGTATACCAAATTTACCAAAATTTTTGATATGCCAAATATAAAAAAATCCAATTCAAGTAACAATTAACGTTACAAAAGAAACAATTCTCCAAATAAAAAACTCAATTCATCTTGAACCTACAAATTCTCAAGAGTCAATACATGTGACCTGCAAAAATTACAAAATAGATTAGTAACAATTTGAAGTTGAAATATATAAATACACTTTTATGGTCAATGTTGCACCTATAAGTATTACAAACAAAATAGATTAGTAACAAATTGAAGTTGAAATATATAAATACACTCTTATGGTCAATGTTGCACCTATAAGTATTACAAACAATTGTAGTCGAAACCCTACTCATCCCTCACTTAATTAGAAAAAAAGAAGAAAATATGATACATAATATGTATTTATTATTATATTTCGGTACATACCAAAATACCGAAAATTCCAAATTTTTCATACTGATACTGTACAAAAATTTTCATTATGCCAAAAATTTTAATTTCTTCGAGAAATTTTGATACAGTAAATGCGGTATTTCGGTAATTCGATATTTTTCCCAACCCTAATTTTGAGTGAAGATGCTCACAAATAATCTTAATTGTTTCACTTAATCCATTTTGTACTATATATATCAAAATGCCGACCATAGTACTTTTGCCATTGAAAATATTTTATCGATTAAAGAAAAATTCAATATTTAAAATTAAAAATATATATTATCAATATAACAATGAATCAAATCTGTAGGTTCATATGATTTTTCCCCGATTCAAATTAACCTTCTTCTCAAATACATACTTAGAATTTGTGTAGGCCATTACCAACCTATAAAAATCAACACAGAGCTATAAATTTAATGTGCTACACATGAATATAAAAAATCAATCATGCATTAGGAATTATCGTTAACGAATACATTAAATATGGATATATATTACCATATACACATGTGAAGGAGTGCTATTTAGAATATCTATATATACTCCTCGTTATATCTCTATATCATACGACTTGAAATAATGAATCTGAAAGTTGCTTTCAGATACGGACAATGTTTCCATTAGCAGACAAAATCAATATAAGTTAAACTAGGAATGAAAGGACAAAAGGAATTAATTGTTGACAAATTCCAGAAGCAACAAAGCTGTCAGAATATGTAATAATTAACCCATATATTATGAAATTCACAATTTAAATGATTAATTAATTGTTCATAATCTCAGTTGAAAATGTTAATTAGATTAATAGTTCATGTTGTAGTTGGTAAAAGACAAGAAAATTAAATAAATAAAATAAAAACCAAAGAGTTCTTTTGTGGGGCAGCATAAATTAGGAGGACAAGCAATTGCCTGCTGTTTGTAGTTAACGTATAATAAATTATATGAATCCGGCGCACACATTTTTTTTATTCTTTTTATATTTTGTAATGTCAAAATAATTTACATTTAATATTATAAGGTAGCACTAAAAAAATATAAAATAAAATATTACCCTCTAAAATATATTAGTAAGAGTAAATCTCATAAATCTAGTTACGTGAGATGGATCAATCCATAATTTATATTTTACAATTTACATATAAAATTATGAAAATGAGTTTCGTTGATGGTGAGTATCCGTCTCACAGTAACTATGTGTGAGACCTTTTTATATAAATTTTTTTGTGTATTAATAACTGCATATTGACTCATTCTTTTAAGATATTGAGACCAACATGTTTATGAAGCAGGATGCTACTCTCAAACTCTCCCAAAGTTTAGAGACCAACAATTTTGACGTTGGCGATTTAGAATTTACAGAGAAATATTTCATCAATAATATTTGGTATCAAAATGACGTCTTATTATACGCAACAAATTTTTCGGTGGAAACAAAAACATTTTTTTTTTGAAATACAACATTATTTTTTCAACTTTTATTAATGAAATTACGTCAATAAATATTTCATACAGTTTTGCAACTTTTTAAGGCCAGTCCTAAAAATGCGACAAGTGTTGTCGCATAAGACCGCCGGTCGACTAGGATTCCATTCTTTATATATATATATATATAATTTTGTATATATTTATCATAATGTGCTCATTAAATAAAATTATCAAGTACCTAGCTGGTTATTAGGCGCTGAATAAGGCTCCTCTTAGCAGCAGGTACTATCTGTTTGAATACTTCACTTGTCGCTTTAAATTTTTATTTTTTTATTAAATCACTAAATTGCCAAACCAATGAATCCATCACCTGAAAATTTTGATTTTGATTTATAATTGACTAAAATTACAATTAATTTATAAAATTTATAATCCTTAAGTAACACATCCTACAATATTGATTTAAATTTATAATTGACTAAAATTACAATTAATTTATAAAATCATGGATAATTAAAAGAATTGTCCAAAATAGCCAAAACCAGTTTGTCTATTTGACCTGTCATCATTCATATAATATATTTTTTTTCAATTAGTACTACTGAGTGATAATTTTGGTAAAAAAAAAATTATATATGTTGATGGCCAGACTGCGTCTATAGAGTGTTCTTTTTCTTTTGCCATAAATTGATCCATTAATGGGGACGTTGAATTGTCTTAAAACTCATTAAAATGATACAATATTATCTTGTATTAATTAAAAGAGATCTATTCTAACTTTTATTTTAACATGAGACGACTTTTTTTTTAATGAGTTTATGGCCATTTTCTTTTTAAATTTTCATATTCCACACTTTAAAAATACAATATCCAACATGTAGCCTCCACATCAAAATTTTTGAGGTAAAGTTTGAGAATTGTTCTCAACATTTTTCACTAATGTTACATTAATTGAAAAATGTTTTAAAAGTTTTAAGGAAATTATTAGTTAAAACTGACACTCGCTTCATAGCTTATTTCTAGAACTAGAGCTACATATATCCTCCACCATTGATATATATCTTGCAATTGAAAATCGGGTAAAGGTTTGTAATGTCTTTTGGTAATATATCCTAAATTTTGTAACAAACAATGTATAAAGTAGTAAATAGTATATAATAGTGGTATATGTGTGGTAACAAACTCAACAACAACAAATTAAAAGTATAAAAAATTAAAGTATATGTACTATACCTTACGATTAATACAAGTTACATCCAGTTAATTATATATTTACAATTCATTTGGCACAAAAACATATTAATAAATGTCGATATAAATATATGAAAATCCGATGAATTACATATTTATAATTCATTTTGCACAAAAACATATTGATAAATATCCATTTAAATATATGAAGTAAACAGTTGATCAGACCCGCTAACCTACTCATCATGAACATATTAAATATGTCTACTGTTGATGTGTCAGATATCTAATATATCTATTAATTTCATATTATGTAATTTAAAAAATGTGATCATTAATATGAATATTTTCGAACTGTTAACAAGTTGAAAATTCAGAACCAACTTTTCTACTGCTTTGCACACACAAGCTTAACCAACACGATCAAGAATGCAATGTGAAAACTTTTGCAACTTAGAAGATGAATTGAAAACTGAACGAAAAACACAACACAACCGATTAACGTGGTTCGGCGTAAATGCCTACATCCACAGGATAACCAGAGGGAAGTTTTATTTCTCTCAATTGAAAAATTACAAGAACACGAGAACATTCAAAACTGAGTGAAAACCCTCTTTCTTCTCTCTGCTAATGGCAATGTGAAGAATGAATTCTATCTCTCTCCTAGACCCTCAATATACCTATATATACACAGGCTATTACAACAGAAAACAAACTAAATCATCAAGAAATGAAACTTGTGTGTCGATCTGAAATAGCCAACCCGAATCTTGATAACCGCAGCAAGAAAACCCCCGTTTCTGAATCTTGAGCCTTTAACTGCAAAATCGGTCACAAAAGCGTGTCCACGTCATCGCGCTTTTATAAGAGAAATAGTACTTATCCTTATTCTGCAATTTTAACAAAACAAAGAAGAAAACGTAATAGCAGAGATACGTGTTTATAAGTAATAGCGCGACTTTGCCTTTGCTTAATACTCAACAGTTTGAACTAAAAACGTGTTATGAAATCGTGCTTCTATAAGTGAAGTGCGATTTTCTCCTTACTTAGCAAAATTCTGCAAATGCTTAGCTAATACTTTTACAAATCTCCACTTTTAGCCAAGATTGCAACTTACTTTTGCTGAGTAAGGATCTACCTTCTTCAAGTGATTCTAGTAGCACATTTCCCTATCAATCCACTTAGCTCCATGCATAGGTTGAACTTTGTTGCAGAAACTGACTTTGTAAATGCATTTGTAGTATTCAATTCTGAAGCAATCTTGCAAACTGATACAACCCTCCTCAACTTCATCCTTTATGAAATATAACCTCACATCAATATGCTTAATCCTTTCATGGTAACCTTGGTGCTTAGATAGGTGTATAGCGCTGTTGTTATCACAGTTTATGATAACACATTCTTGATATATACCAAACTCTTCCAAAATTCCTTTGAGCCATATAGCTTCTTTCACTGCATCTGTTAATGCAATAAACTCAACTTCAGTTGTAGAAAGTGCCACCACTGATTGTTGTGATGTCTTCCAACTTACAGCAGAGCCAAACATGGTAAAAATGTATCCAGTCAATGACTTTCTTGTATCAACATTAGAAGCATAATCAGCATCCACAAAACCTACTATAGGAGCTGAACTTTCATGAACTTTCTTGAATTTTAATCCATGTTCTACTATGCCATTTAAGTATCTCATTACTGACTTTACTGTCTCCCAATGACTAATCCCAGGTTCGGCCATATACCTACTTATAATACTCATAGAATAGGTAAGATCTGGTCTGCAGCATACCATGGCATACATAAGACTTCCAACTGCATTTGAATAAGGTATGTTTTTCATTCTATCAGCTTCTTGTTGTGACTTAGGACACTGATCCTTTGATAGCTTGACATGCTGCCCAATTGGAATAGAGCAGCTCTTAGCTTGATTCATTTAATACTTGATCAACACCTTCTTCAATTACTCAAATTGATCCAAAAACACTTCATTAGCTTTTTTACTGAAACTAATATCCATTCCCAGTATCCTTTTAGCAACTTCAAGGTCTTTCATTTCAAATTCAATCTTGAGCAGCTTCTTAACTTCAAGTAAACTAATCATTCAAGTGCTAGCAATGAGCATGTCATCCATATATAAGAGCAAGAATGTGTGATCATCATGCTCATGCTTGAAATAGACATAACTAGCATATTTGCTCTTTGTGAATTTTATCCTTTTCATGAACTGATCAAATCTCAAATACCACTGTCTAGAACTTTGCTTTCCATACAATGATTTCTTCAATAAGCAAACCTTATTCTCTTTATCTTCCACATGCAAACCTTCTGGAATAACCATATATATTTCTTCCTCCAATTCACCATGTAGAAAGACAATAGTAACATCCATTTGATGTAGTATCATGCTAAACTGAGCCACCATTGCAAGTAAGATCCTTATAGAACAATGTTTTACCACAGAAGAGAAGATTTCAGAGTAGTCTACACCTTCTTTCTGAGTAAAACCCTTAGCCACAAGTCTGGCCTTGAACCTGACTTTGTTTCCTTTTGCAGCTTCAAGTTTCTTCTTAAAAATCCACTTGCAACCAACCAATTTTTGCTTCTTTGGTCTATCTACAATCTTCTAAGTGTTGTTCTTTTCTAAAGAACATAATTCTTCCTATATTGCAACAAGTCATTTCTTCTTCTCAGTGCAGCTTACAGCATCTTTATAGTCCTTAGGTTCTTGACTATCTATTTCTTGTGCTGTAATCAAAGCAAATGATATATTATCAGCAAATCCAAGTCTATTTGGTGGCTTTACCTGCCTTCTTGACCTATCTCTGGCCAATTGATAATTTGATAGCATATCAGGTCTTTCATCTTGATCATTAGCTTCACTATTTTTATGATCAGGTTCTGATTCCAGAGAATGATCCTTGATTTTCAGCTAGCTCCACCTCAAGCTCAGATTTCTCCATGTCTTTAGATGAGCTGACACCTATTTCATCAACTTTAAATGGCATCTTTGATTCATCAAAAACAACATCCTTGCAGATTATACACTTTTGTTTGTCCTTCTCAAAACACCACAATTTGTAACCTTTTAGTTTTTTTGAATAACCAAGAAACACACATCTAAGAGCTCTTGGTTCCAGCTTATCTTGTTTGATATGAGCTAAAGCTAAACAACCAAACACCTTCAATCCACTGTAATCAGTTGGAGTTTCATGCCACATCTCTTCTGGAGTTTTGAAGTTAATGGCAAATGAAGGACTTCTATTTATCAAATGGACAGCAGTAGCAACTGCCTCACCCCAAAAACTTTTAGGCAAACCTGAGCTGATCAGCATGTATCTAATCTTGTTGAGGATGGTTTGATTTATCGTTTTAGCAAGACCATTTTGCTAAGGGGTCCCTGGAACAGTCATATGTCTAGCAATGCATCTTTCTCTACAAAAACCATTGAATTCTTCTGAGGTGAACTCAAGCCCATTGTCTGTCCTGAGATATTTCACCTTCTTCCCATTGGTGTTTTCAACTTCAGCTAACTAGATTTTGAAGAATTGAAATGCTTCATCCTTAGTTTTCAAAATATAGACCCAAACCTTTCTAGTGTAGTCATCAATGAGTGATAGAAAGTAGCTTCCACCATTCATTGTCTTGGTTCTTGCAGGTCCCCAAAGGTCTGAATGAATGTAGTCTAATGGTGACTTAGTAGTGTGCAAACCAGCCTTGAAATTTTGCTTCTTAGCCTTGCCAAGGATGCAACATTCACACAAATCCAGCTTTGAAATTCTATCTTGGCTAAACACCTTCATCTTTGCTAGTTCTTGCAGGCCTCTCTCACTGATGTGGCCTAATCTCTTGTGCCAAAGAAGAGTTTTATCCATTTTTTGGGCTGAGATAGATTGAGGCAACCATGTCTTACCATCCAAGAAGTATAATTCATTCATCTTGTAGCCTTTCATCACAGCAGTACCACCTTTAAAGACACTTAAACAGCTTGATTCACATTGGAATTTATAGCCTTGGAAATCAAGCATTCCAAGTGAGATCAAGTTCCTTTTCAAGTCTGGAACATATCTCACCTGAGATAAGATCCTCACCACTCCATCATGCATAAGTAATCCCATAGAACCAATACATTTCACCATACAAGACTTATAATTTCCAAGAAGCATTGATCCAAGTTCTTGCAGCTTCAAATCCTTGAACCACTCATTTTGAGGACTCATGTGAAAAGAACACCCTGAGTCTAGAATCCATTCTGCAGAAATAGTGTCAGTAGTGATAGACAAAACCTCTGCAGAGTCATAGCTTAAAGCAGCTGCAGTGTTTTCAGCAGTTTGATTAGCCTGATTTTGTTGATTCTTGTTTTGATTCTTCTTGTACTGCTTATACTTAATACAATCTTTCTTGTAGTGGCCTAACTTGTGGCAATGAAAGCAAGCATTGTTGCCTACATCAGCAGTGGAGTTCTGAGGTTCTTTATCATTCTTCTTAAGTGGAGCTTTGTGATCTTGTTTCTGAAATTTCTTCTTGTATGTCTGTTGCTTAATGGCTAAACCTTTTCTTGCTAGTTCTTTCTTAACTTCATTACTTTTTGATAATTCTTTGGACTTCAATGCAATGATTACTTCATCTAGTGTTATTGTATTTTGTCTCCCATATAGGATAATATCAGTGAAGTTTTCCATGGATTTTGGAATTGAGCTAAACAACATAAGAGTCTTGTTTTTCTCAGTCAAAGACACTCCTATGTTTTCCAAATCATCAAGTATCTTGAGATACTCACTAAGTTGGCTTGTAACTGATCTTCCATCTAGCATCTTGTAAAGCATACAACCTCTTCTTCATGTATAGCCGATTAGCCAATGTCTTCACTATATATAAACTTTCCAACTTGTCCCATATACCTTTTTGTTGTGTTTTCCTTGGAAACTTCTCTCAATACTTTGTTTCCTAGACTCAAGATCAATTTGCTATGTGCCTTCTCAAGAATCATCTCCTTCTCTTCCTGCTTCATGGCTTCTGAAAAGGTTTCATGACCTTTCAAGGTAAGGACAACACCTTGATGAACCAAAAGGGCTCTGATCTTGAGCCTCCACAATCCAAAGTCTCCCTCTCCATTGAATTTCTCAACATCGAACCTGGATGAACTCATCTTCTTGGATCTCCACGTGGTTTTCCACAGACGGCGCCACTTGTCAACAAGTTGAAGATTCAGAACCAACATTTCTACAGCTTTGCAAACACAATCTTAACCAACACGATCAAAAATGCAATGTGAAAGCTTTTGCAACTTAGAAGATGAATTGAAAACTGAACGAAAAACACAACACAATCGATTAACATGGTTCGGCTTAAATGCCTACATCCACAGGATAACCAGGGGGAAGTTTTATTTCTCTCAATTGAAAAATTACAAGAACACAAGAACATTTAAAATTGAGTGAAAATCCTCTTTCTTCTCTCTACTAATGGCTATGTGAAGAATGAATTCTCTCTCTCTTCTAGACCCTCAATATACCTATATATACACAGGCTATTACAACAGAAAACAAAATAAATCATCAAGAAACGAAACTTGTGCGTCGATTTGAACCAGCCAACCCGGATCTTGATAACCGCAGCAAGAAAACCCCCATTTTTGAATCTTGAGCCTTTAACTGCAAAACCGATCACAAAAGCGCGTCCACGTCATCGTGCTTTTATAAGAGAAATAGCGCGTATCCTTATTCTGCAATTTTAACAAAACAAAGAAGAAAACGTAATAGTAAAGATGCGTGTTTATAAGTAATAGCACGATTTTGCCTTTGCTTAATATTCAACAGTTTGAATTAAAAACGTGTTATGAAATCGCACTTCTATAAGTGAAGTGCGATTTTCTCATCACTTAGCAAAATTCTGCAAATGCTTGGCTAATACTTTTACACAAACAATTGATATTACACCTAATGTAATACAATAAATGTTACTAGACTTTTGTTGCCATAATACATATTATAGAAGAAGTCTGACTAATTCGATTTTGCCCCTTTAAACATAGCTCGAAATGTAAAAACAGCATATTACATATATCAGTTATTAACAGTGATAGCTTACAACGACGTAATTTTTAATATTTCACATTACAAAAAGAAAAAGAGAGACAAAATTAGTTAGGTTCATGGGTCAATTTTATTTGTTGTTATTACATCATGATCATACAACGTTAAAGCTAAAAGTTAATCAACCAGCTGTCAAATGTCAATAAAGAAAATAATTTTTTATAAGGCATAAAATAAATAATTAACCTGCATTAATCTGTAACTATAATTATTGTGCATTTTTAAACGTTCTTAACCGTAAAAAAATAAGAAAGTGAAGGGATATAAAGGAAATGAAATCTACATATTTTCTTTTCCATACTTATACATATATATATATATATATATATATTTATATTTATATAAATCTGGCCTCATACTTTCTTTTCCCATCTTATACAGTCTTTATTTTTTTATAACTATTACTACTCATATTTTCAGCTTGTAGTTTTTCTCATGCACTTTCATTTGCACGCCTTGCATTCTATACTTTTATTTTTTATAAAGTTTTGTTTCTTTGACTTTCTAACTTTTATTTTTGCTTTAAAATGGACTAATAATAAGAAAGAAGAAAGAAAAAAAACCAAAAATTATAGCACAAGTAAATCGAACAGAAGTAAAGAAATTAGTAAACTATATCATAAATAACAATGGCGTAATTACGAAAATAATCATCACCTATTTAAAAATTACAATTTTATGCCCACTTTTCAAATTTAGCGAGAAAAAAAAAATACAACTTTTATTCAATGTTTCATTTTAAACCACATTTATATTTCCGGCAGTTGAAGTCCACATGTTCGAAAAAACAACATGTCACATGTTACTTTAGATGCTAAATTTAAAGGTCAAATTGCAAAACAAATCACTATCTTTTAAAAGTTGAGATATAATCTTAACTTTTTGTAAAAAATTAGTAAAAAGTCACAACCTTCATCGTGTGTCCAAATAAATTTTAACATGAGACGATGTGGTGATTTAATCCTAAATTTTTATAAAAGTTAGGATTATATTGCAACTTTTGAGAAATGATTTATTTATAATTTGACTTTGAAATTTTTTTTTTTTTTGTTGAGAATTACATGGCATGTAATAGGACATGTTTGCTGGATACATGAACTCCAATCACCAGAAAATACAAACGTGGTTTAAATTGCAACAGTAAATAAAAATCGTGATGATCTTTTCGAAAATTCGAAAAGAGGAGATAATTTGCAATTTTTGAAAAAAAGTCATAATTTTTTTAACAATTAAGCCAAAATAAAATATAAAGTATAGAAGATTAAAGAAAAAAAAATAGAAATAAAGATAAAAAAAAAAGATGAAATTTTTTCATAAAAGAAATTTAGTAATGCCCCCGTTACTCATTTCACATTATTCCTCTGTTTTCAATCATAGTAACGTCTCTTCTCTAAGTCATTAATTTATTTGGATAACTATTACATTGTGGGGCCCACAACAACTCACTATCATTATCACACACACCCTTTTCCCAACACTAGCACAAATTTGGAAATCCAACTTTCAAACTCAACCTTTTACCAATAAGGTAAAAATTATTAGTATAAAAAAGTTATTAGACTTCATGAGATTGAGTTTCATATTCACAATTTGATAAAAGTTATAATTAGTATAATAGTTGTTGTGTTTGCAAAATGTGTGTGTTTTTAACTGATTTTCTTCTTTCTTGATCTGAAACTCAAGCCATCAAATGGAATGATTCGTGATCACATCAGATGCAACATTAAAATCATAGTCTCTCAAGTCTACAGAAAATTTGAGATAAAATTGATCGAAACCACATTTTTCTTTTAATCACGTATTTAACTCATATAGGAATGACAATCACCTCTGTTAAAATCAATTCTTTGTTTGTACATAAAATACTTTGTATACATAGTTACACAGTCCTACTCACCTACCAACTATAGACACGTATTAATATGTCCACGATTGATGTGTCAAAAATTTAGAATATCTATTAATTTTACTTTTCATATAACAAGAAGAATTGATCATTGTACGTCATCGATGGGTATATTAAAAATTACACATACTTGACATTTGAGCATTATTTTATAGTTATATATACCCTCTTGATTGTAATATTTGCAGGTTTTTTTTTTCTTGAAAGAGATTTATGAATTTAAATAAAAGATATTACATTACGAGGAAAATTCTATGTTTCGAAATTATAAAAAGTAATACTCTGAATAAGTTGTAAAGAAATAAGAAATAATAGTTTTAAGTAATTCTTAGAATTACTTTGAATTACATCATAAGAAATAGTAATTAAGTAATATATTTTAAAACCAATATTTAACTTAAATGCAAAAAAAAAAAAACATAATTCAATCTAAAAGTAAAACAATTTCATCAGTATGTGTTTCTATATATATATATATATTAATTATATATAAAATTATTGCTATGTATTTGGAGTATATTAATGAAATATAATATAGAATGTCTCATATATATATATATATATAGATGTAGATGATGTAGCTAGACGATTTGTACCCCATTATAATCACGACTTTAACCATGACAAGAAGTCTTCCACCAAGTACGGTGATGCCTTTTTAATACCATATGCTTAAAACATTTGAATTGCCCACTAATAACTTTTCTTACACACCAAAAATGTTAATCATTCTTTTTTAAGATCATTTAAATACACACTACCGTTTCAAATTTTTATTTCTTTTATTTTATTTTATTGATATATACCATCCATATGTGTATCAATAGTATCATGCATAGAAATATACTCCATTTTTCCTATATTGATGAAAACAAATAAATATTAAACAATTTCATGATTGAAAGAATAAATTATGAGATTTAGATTGTTGGGAACGTAATTGGGTAATTAATATATAACGAAATATTAATTATATGTTTAGGTCAAAATAAAAAAAGATAAGCGTCAAGTTTACGGCTTGTGAGGTTTTCTTGCCATGACTATTGACTAATGACCCATTTCTTCGTTGCTAATTAATTAATAAGGGTTAAATTAATTTGACATACTTGGACCTCATCTTCTTCCAAAAACAAAACAAAATGAAATAAAATATTACTAGACAGTGATTGTAAATCATCATGGAAGTTAGAAGTATTAGCTCAAATTCAGGTAATTAAAATCTTCATCATTATTCAGACATATTTTGGGGTTATCGTTTTAATATGAGTTTGAATGTGGAGCTACCAAGACTTTACGTGACAAAATAATTACTCCAACATCAAACGAATTTAGATTAATTTGTCATTTAGAAATTGATAAAACTAATGTCATATTTGCTATATATTTTAAATTTTTTGATTTATAATAATATATAATTTTTCTATTTTCCTTTTCATACACGTAAAGTTCATCAATCGTATTTCGGAGTTGTCATTTTAAAAATATTTTTGTAAAATAGGAAAACATTAAGGCCAAACAAAACCTTAATTTGTAGTTGTATCTTTTAAATCTTAAATCAATAGTTTTATTTTGAAATCCCAATTTGATATTTTCCAAAATTTAAGTCCTGAATTGATAAAATACCTAAATAAAATCTTAATCACTCATTAATTAAGTCGCTCTCCATCCCTGCTCTCCTGTTTTCCTAAAATTTATTTCTTTTGACAGTTTCTTACATGAACTGTCAATAAATAAAGAAACAAAACATCAAACCTCTCTCTCTCTCTCTCTCTCAAATTTAGTGTCCATAATTAAGGTGAGAGAGAAAGCATGAGAAATCCCTCTACCAACATTCATATTTAACACTTGACTCTTCCATTTCTTCCCCTTAACAAACCTTGTTCCTCTCTCTCTCTCTCTCTAAAAAAAAAAAAAAAAGAGTATGAGAGACTTGGCATCTTGTATGAGTGAATATGCAGTGCATGTTTCAGATCAAACATCATCATGCTCGAATTACTCAACAAACCCCTGCATTTCCCCATCATTCATGATCCCTTCAACACAAAACACCATCACATGTGTATACAAATCCATCCTCTCCACCCAAAAGCACCTCCTCATCACCCTCACATGGACCAGCAACACCCACGGCCTCACCGTAAGCTTCGGTGAGGACCCCTCCACCCTCCTCAAGATCAACACCAACCCACGCCTCTTCAGAAGGCTCAAAGGCTCCAAATCCACCCACCTCCACTCCTCCAAACTCGACCTCTTCTGGGACCTCTCCCAGGCCCGATACCAGCCCGGCCCGGAGCCCCTCGACGCATTCTTCCTCCTCATCACCCTCGACTCCGAGCCCGCCCTAGTCCTCGGAAACCTAGCCCAAGAATTCATGGCCAAGAAGATGATCACAGTTACAGCAGCCAAGTTCTCCTTGCTTTCGCGACGAGAGCACTTCTCAGGCAGCAACAATCTGTACTCGACCAAGGCCCGATTCTGCGATCGTGGAAGCCCGCACGATATCTTGATCCGGTGTGGCGGAGAGAGCGATGAAGGGACGTCGAAGCAGTCGGTTTTGTCAGTGTGCATTGACAAGAAGATGGTGATGAGAGTGAAGAAGCTGCAGTGGAACTTCAGGGGGAATCAGACCATATTCTTGGATGGATTGCTGGTTGATCTGATGTGGGATGTTCATGACTGGTTCTACAATGGCGATTCGGGCTATGCTGTGTTTATGTTCAGGACAAGAAGTGGGTTGGATAGCAGGTTGTGGTTGGAGGAGAAGATGGTGCAGAAAGATGAGGATAAAGTTGACTTTTCATTGATGATCTGTGCTTGTAAGAACACCTGAATTTTCTTTTTGTTAGTAATTAATGTGATTTTTTTCTTTTGGCAAATAGTTCAATTGCTTTATTGGTGATGGAATTGTTGGAGGTTTTAGTAGCAAAATTTTTAAGGGACAATATATATGTTGTGGATATGTTTGATTCCATGAATTTTAGTGAAAATTGATATCGAGCCTAACTTCAGTTAATGTGTATTCTTATGTAATATTAGGTGAGTGGGGAAAAATGCCAAATAGGTCGTTTTCAAAAGGTCTGGCAAATTCGGTCACAATAAAGTTTCGTATCTATTGATTATTATGGATTGATCAGTTTTGAATCAATCCAATTTATTTATTTTTTTTATTTTCTGGAAAATTCTACAGGATCAAATTTTTCTATGGCTTCAGATATTAATTCACAATAATGTAAAAGATAACGAATTTTGGTTTCGATTCGGTCAAGTTTGCTAGACCGAGCTTTCTTTTGAATTGGACCAACCAATTTAATTATTTAATATTTTTCTCTCTTAGGTGAATTCCTAGTTTCATCTCTTGTTCTAACACAATGTTAGGAAAAGTAATTCAATCTAGTTTCCCTACAAATTGATTATTCTCTCAACTGGGCACCCATGTGAATGATGAGCATAAAGATTCTGCAGAATTTGTTTTAGCATCTAGAAAGGTAAGTAGAAAAAAACATGGTGCCCAAAATAATCATTGGGATATTGAAGGATTGCAATGAATATTTATTTGCTATATATATTTGTTTTTGACATATATTTCACAAAATAAAGTGAGAATCTTTAAATCACTGCATGATTTAACTTTTGTCTATTCAGTAACAAAACCTTATTTTCCATTGAAAACTTCCGTCTATATATAGTGTTTAATTGAAAACTTCGAATATTAATTCATATCGAGATTATATATATATATATATATATATATATATATATATATATATATATATATATATATTGTCCATTTTAAGACCAATTCCTCAAGGTTTCCTTCTCAAAAAATTTCACCATTCTTGTCCATTCTAATAAACTCATCATAATTAACCCATGTAAATATAACCAACTTTATTGGAAGTAATAAATTGGAAATATAGAAGACAAAAAATCAAAATTAAGGAGAGAGTTTAGTGTAATTAAATACGAAGGTGCATGAGTCAAGAATTGAAGAGACATAAGGTTGAAAGATCCCATCAAAGATCCATATTCGGACAACAATTTGATGGGTCCCACGACGAAGATGTTTGAACTGAAACTAAGCAACAAGTGGTTGTGAGTGAAGATGAACAGATGTATCCCATCATTTTTGCATGTTCTGTGTTGCTTTTTTTTTTCTACTCTTAATTGCGCTGCACTTGTTTGCTATACACTACTTTCCTTATCAATTTTCACGCTTTCCATCAACTAACTATTATACTTTTTTTTTTATCTCTTCGTGATCTCAATTTTCATCTTAAATCTTTCTTTTTTTTTTACAATTAATGTTGGAGTGAGATATTCTTACACTTAGCGTACACATGACATGAATTAAAAGTAATGGAATACAAAATGAAATACCAACTTGAAATAGAGGATCATATTTGTTCTATTATACTTGCTATTACATCTCCTATTCCAAATCAATCACCACACGCCACGTGTATTCAATGACATCACTAATTAATACGTGATGTGTATTAAATATTATGTAACACAAGATGTTACACCGAATATAATAGAAGATCCAAAGATCCAAACTCATTAATGTTAGGCGTTTCAATTTTAATTATCTATCATTTATTTTTTCAATTTTGATTAGATTTTACTTGAAATATCAACTTCTGTCTATGTGTATGTTGAGATTAGTGGAAGGACTGTCACTCAATGGATAAAGTTCATATAAGCAATTCTCACGTTCGCATAGATAAAAATCAAAATTTTGAACAAAATAATTGGATGAAATTTGAAAAAGAAAAGTTAGATGACCAAAATTGAAACACTTAAAATTGGTAGTAAAAAATAAACAAGATTTAAATGATAGGAAAAATTACAATTCTCACCTTATAACTCATATAAGACAAACAGTGGCGGCTCCCCAGGGTTTTGAAAATGAATGTATGAGCAAATAAACAATCGATAATAGAGAAAAAAAATCACATATATATATGTATATGTATATATAAATTTTATTTTATATTTATAGTCGTACAACCAAATATATAAAATATTACAGAAATTGTAATGGACAAAAATTGAAAAATAATATTTTCTCCTGAAAACCAGAGTTATACAACATAATATTTATATTTTTTGTTATTTAATATTAATGTTATAGTGGCACTTTTATTTTAAAACGGTGAACTTTTTTATAATATATATCTGCCTCCGCCACTGTTAAAAGATAATATCCAGAGTCAATTATCCACAAATCAAATTTATTAATTTTCACAATTTATGTGTGAAGTTTTAAGTTAACCCATTGTAATTAGATTTCCGAGGCAGTTTCATAAAATCATAATCTTTAAATATATACTAGGCAATTAATTCTTGCTTATAATAAAAGTTGGAACTTTTATTTGATCCAATCAAAACATTAGTTTGATCGATCAAAAATATATATTCAGTTTATGAAGATTAAATTTAGTATTCAATAAATTTATTTGTAGGTGGATATCAATATGTTTACATTTTTAGTAAAATCCTCACGTCTACTTTTATATATGTAATGGGTAATCGAATCTATGGGTAAATCATCAACAATCTTATCTTATGATACACACTTTATAGCTTATTATAGTTCAAATGATACTTCATTTTTATAGAATTGATGATTTGTTTCGAATCGAAACAAGTTTTATAATTTTTATTGTCTCACTCCCTTCAATTCCATGCTTATTAAAAATAAAAATAAATAAATAAAAACCTTATCCATGTGATATATTTTTTCTATAACTCTTGGATTTGGGAAGATAACAAATTAATTTTCCATATTATCAATTATGTTTTGATCTTCTGACTTGTTTTAGGAGTACTAATGCAAATAATATATCATATAGTATGCACATTATACATATAAAATGAAATATAAATTAAAATACAATACGTAATTTATAAACTTCAAACTTATTGAAAAGGGAAATAGTGCGAGTATATTATGGTAAGACTACTTGCCAATTTGCTTCTTATTGAGTTGCTTTTGGCATTCTCTTATTCAGTATTAAAGTTTAATTATTACTTGTGGACAAGAACTCAATACATTTTTCTTTTAGGAAAACAGAATTAATGGTATAACTGAATAAACTATATATATCACATTAATTTAGTGATCATTTAAGGATATTTCCTATATACTAACAGTTGTATTATGAATTTATTTTCTTTTTAAATGTTGTTTCTTATATCTTTCAGACGGAATTATTAATTGTATATGGGTGGTAATTAATTTCAGCCAAGTTGTATAAATTCGTTCGTTTTGGCCTCACAATTAATTTGAATGCATGAGACAATGGGAATTTAGCCTATTCATATATTTATGGCATATAAATGTTGGTCCTATAATTTTTGTTCTATTTATTTGTGAACCACTACTAACTATACGATTCTTTATGATAGTCCTTTCAAGTTTTTCAATTTTCCAGTTTTAAGTTGATTTTGTCCATAATTGATTTTCTGCTTTAATTGCTGACTGAACTATAAATGATGCTGATTATGTGGCACATCTAATTGAAGATTTTGTTGAATATTTGAGAGAACATTAATTTATGTGGTACTAACGAAAGAGAAGTTTTATTTGAGGGACATTTGTGAATTTCTCTATTCACTTAGTGTCCTATGGTACCATTTTCAAAACCGGGCCGAACCAAGACACACAAGTAACGAATTTGGTAAATTTTATAATAAAATCAAATATATAAATTATTTCTTAATTTAAACCTAAATTTTAAGGTTTTTTAATAAAGGGTTCAATTTAACATTTTTTTTCTCAATTTAAGGTTTAAAAATAAAATTAAATTCTCAATTTGAGACGAAATTCTATTTTCTTTTGAATTATATTTATAAATTTATTCATATTTAATATATATTTATATTCTAGATAAATTAAAATAAGTTAGTGCAATTTTGGAATAATCTTTATATGACTTGTATTAATTTATGTAAAAAAATATATAATTAATTCAATTCATAAAATATAATTTATATTAAATTGATTAATTTGAATCAAATAAAAAAATTATTTTTAGGGAAAAGGAACATGTTTTCATCCGGACAAAGAGAAAAAGTGGGCCACTAGAATAAAACCAAACATAAACCTAGCTAGATAATCAAGATGATAAAACTTTTGCAAATTCTTTCATTTTGTATCAACCTAAAAATTATATTATTATAACTTTTATATTATATTAGTATGATTAATATAAATATATGACTATGTAAATATATAGGTATAAGTAATATTAAATAAATATATGACTAATATCAAATAAAGGTATATATGTATAAATTGTGTTAATTTTTTTTTAAAAGTTACAGTATATAAAGGTAAGGATATTTGTACATAAAAGTCACATGAATATAACATAAAAATAATACATAAACAAAATAAAATAAAAAAACCAAAAAAGGTGCTAATTCAAGTCTGATCAACCCAACGGCATGAATTTAGATCCATACGACTTGTGCATAAAATACTAACTCTAAAACTTTTGGTGTAAATTTATAGTATACATTGAACTCTAAAACTTTTGGTGTAAATTTAAAGTATACAATGGAAACAAATCAAGCTGTAATGTTGAGTCCGATATGGCAAATTTTATTTTGCTTCATATTAGGGCCACCCTCATGTGCACTTAATGAGTTCCAAATACTCTCTCCCCCTCTCTAAATAATTGTATTGTAAATTTAATATTTTTAACTGTCTTAATATTTATATATTTTTATCACTTTTTACTCGTATCGTCTACACTAATTCATGCTATCAGAATTTGGGTGGAATCACCCTAATTTAATCAAAAAAACCTTCTTGTTGTTCTTATATTTATGTCAATCTATACCATCCTAACTCAAATTTGTATCATCCTGTATATTCCATACCGACAAATTTATACAATTCCATTTTATCAGCTTGTATAATCACCATCTTTAATTTCATTAGGAGTTGAATGATGCGCAATTTATTATTTATTTAAAAACAATATATATATATATATATATATAATTTTTAATAATAATATAATTAAGTTGTATAAATGAAAATGTTAGCCTTATCATCTTTCATTATTTCAAAACATTTATAATATACAAATGTGTTTTTCATATTTCTATTGTTTTTTAAAGTTATATTATATAATTTTAGAAAATTGTGGTATAAAGTAGAGTTTTACCTGAAAAGAGTAGAGTTTTGATTGACTTAAGTTTTACAATACTTGTAAGAATTGAGTATGTAGTGTAAATCATGATGATGATAACAACAACAACTTAACAACAACAATAATTTTTATTACTTCATATAATTAAATGAAAAAAAATACAATGTATAGTTTATTTAAATGTAATTGAATTAATTTCTTATTTATTAATCTATTGATATAATTGAAATTTCACATGATCATAATGTAATCACCCAACAAAAGTTTATGTTGTAAGTTTAAACATGTATCGATTTATAAGGTATAAATATAGATAATATTAATTATTATCTATACTAATAATAATGATAATAATAATATATTTTCAAACAAAAAAAAAAGATAATAATAATAATAATAATAATAATAATAATAATAATTATTATTATTATTATTATTATTATTATTATTATTTTCTTTTATAAAGAAATATTTCTTGCATTACAGATTATAAATACATACTTCTAGTGTATAATATTTATGTATAAACTTCTAATTTTATAATATCTTAAAGATTTATGTTTAAGTACATAAATTTCAAAAAGTAGTAATATTTTTCTATTATATTCTTTTATCACAAAATTTATATTAAAATAAAAAGATGATTAATTTTTTTTTTCATATGGTCAATATGTAAAAGTAATTGTTCTATAATAAATATAATAAATTATATTATGTAGATGCATATAATTAAGAAACTTTAACTTCAATTTTGTACAACCTATAGCTATTTAAATAAAATTTAATAGTATAATATATATATATATATAATAAATGTTTTTCTTTCTTTTGTAATAATGCATTCCTTATTATGAAAGATATGTTTTTTTTTTAATTATGATATTTGATAGTTTATAAAGAAAGTCATGCATTTTTCATTTTCTCTATAATTCTTTGACAAGACATTTTTACTAGAAAAAATGGCAAATTAGTAAAAGGATCCGACTATCTACACCTCACCTCCTTCTATACACACCTCATAAAATAAAATAAAAATAAAATATAATGTGTAAAGACAATTCACAACAAGAAAAACGCACAACGACATTAACCGTTGTCGTAGCCAGATTTCAACCGTTGTGGAAGATGGTGTTGTCGTAGACCCTGTCTACGACAACGGTTATTAACCGTTGTGGAAGATGTCTACCACAACGGTTAATAACCGTTGTGGAAGACCTATACCGTTGTGAAAGATGTCGACCACAACGGTTAATAACCGTTGTGGAAGACCTATTTTTTTCATTGTGGAATATGCTGTCATTGCAATATGCCACGCCACCTGCCACGCCAGCGCCACGTCATCAGGTCAACGCCACGTCAGCTATTGCTACAATGTGCCACGTCACTTGCCACGTCATCCGCCACATCACCAGGTCAATGCCACGTCACCTGACACAACATCGGGTCAACGCCACGTCACCTGCCACGTCATCGGTCAACGCCACATCACTTGCCACGTCAGCACGAATAAATTTGCGTTGCTTGAGGTTTGAACTCGCGACCCCTTGTTTGAGCTGAAACCACTTGGCCACTAATGTTTATGTGCTAAACTTCTACATGCATTACTTTTATTAACTTCTTTCAAAAATTCTCATTTTTTACAACGGTTTTTTACAACGGTTATTAACCGTTGTCGTAGACATATACGACAACGGTACAAAAAAACCGTTGTGCCAACCGTTGTCGTAGATGTCTACGACAACGGTTAATAACCGTTGTAAAAAACCGTTGTCGTTGTGCGAATTTTTTCGCACAACGACAACGGTATAAAAAAAATCGTTGTCCCAACCGTTGTCGTAGACATCTACGACAACGGTACAAAAAAACCGTTGTAAAAAACCGTTGTCGTTGTGCATTTTTTTCGCACAACGACAACGGTTTTTCGGAAAACCGTTGTAAAAGATGTCTACGACAACGGTTTTTCGAAAAACCGTTGTAAAATTGGTGTTGTTGTTTAGCATTTTTCTTGTAGTGATTATATTTTTACTCTAAAATTAAAAAAACTTAAACTGTTCGACCATTGGCCGAACACATAACAAACTGTTTATCCAGTGGTCGAACACAACACAAAGTGTTTGGCTAGTGGTCGAACACATCACATTATGTTCGGCCACTGATCGAATACACTACACTCCGTTCAACCAACTAAGGTCGAACATGACTTTTTCAGAAATGAAAAATACAAGCGAGGATTGATCGAAAAAAATCGATTTCTCATCAAACCAAACATTGTTATTCATCAAAAAACGTTTTAAACATGAATCCTAAACACTTACATTATATTTCAAACAACATTAAACAAATTTAACACATCAAATTCATAATTTCATCTTCAAAATCTTTAGAACTTTATTTATTTGAAATTTCATCTTGTTGGTGTAGATCAATTGTAGATTTTTTTTATATGAAATTGAACTTTCCAAATTTGTTCGATTTGAGGTTGAACACTTTTCGATTTTAAACTTTAATCTTTTTACTTCGTCTCATTCCTCTCTTGTGTTAGGGTTTGGGTGTGGAGAAGTGTTTGGAGGTATGTTTAGTATTTAATTTATGTTTTATATTTTATTTAAATATTTTATAATAAAGAGTATTTTTATAATGTTGTGGAGTGTGTTTAGGAAGTTATAAGTTATTTTTGCATTTTAGTGGGTGTGTTTAGAAATTGGGGTGTGTTTAGAAGAAAGTGGGGTATGGATAGCCAGACCCATTAGTAAATTTACCAACTTTTCGTTTTTTTACACATAGTATAGATATAGATTTTCATTTAGAACATGACTTTTGAACGTTAATACCAAAAAGCCCGGCCGCCTTACCTAAACCAATCATCATATCGGTCCCTAGGTGCTGAAAGGTGGGAAAGAAGGGACTCTTTTTGACCGGGACGGTGGACATGGCGGAGGCTCATGCACTTACACTTAGGAAAGGTTTTATCCCATGATCAACTCCCTCACCTTACTCGGGCTTTAACCCCTAAAGTTAACAACCGAAGAGACCAATCCAAATAAAGGAGCCTTTCCGAGCGAGCCTCTGGGATCTCCTGTAAACCCCCATGATGTGGTAAAGGGAGGATATTATGGGAAGTTTCCTGAATCCGAAAGATAGTACTTGGGTTCTCAAACTTTGGAATCATATTAATTTGATACATAAATAGATATTTTGATTTTCTATTGTTAACTGGAGCTTGATATTAAGGAATGATACTATAAATCTTTGTATATTTGTAATTCCCGATCATAAGGGATTTTGATTGATTTATTCCCTTCTTTAGACTCTGTATAGTTGTATTTATTTTGTTGTAATCTCTCAATTATAATTCAATGAATTACAAATTTACAATTCTATATGGTATTAGTATAGGTTCAATCTCTTGACCTAACCCTAATTTCTCTATCTCAAACCGCCACCCTACATCCATGGCTATTACCACGGACGATACGTCCTCAACCACCACCACGACACCTACTACTGTCGTTCCACCTTCACCGGTTATTTCTCTCACGGCCCACCATTACCTACCCATAAAACTCACGCACTCCAATTATCCATCATGGCGTGTACATCTCGTTGTCTTGCTCCGAGACCACGATCTGCTTGGGTTCATCGACGGCTCATCCGTCTGCCCGTCTCTTGATCCTACTAGTTCGAATGCCACTACAGTCACCAGTTGGATTCACCAAGACCAATTGCTGCTCGCAGACATCTTCGATTCTTTAACGCCGGATGTCTTGCCCTTGGTGTCCTCCGCCACTACTTCGGCAGGGGCTTGGGCGGTCCTCACTCGCTTGTTCGCAAGCCGCTCTCGTTCACGGGTGAACCAGTTAAAGAGCGAACTATATCACATCTCAATCGGATCGCGATCCTTCATCGAGTATCTTCATCACGTCAAGTTGAAGGCGGACGAATTGGCATTGATCGATCAATCGATAAGTGTTGATGATCTTACTCTTTTCATTATTAACGGTTTGGGTCCAGAATATGGCAATATTGTAGGACCGATTCGCACTCGTGAGAATTCTCTTCGATTTGAGGAATTACACGATCTCTTGTTCGAGCATAAGCTTATGCTCAAAGCACAAGAGGCTACCTCTCGGTAGTTAGTGGCTACTGCTAATCCAGCTCAGGCACAACAGCGTGGGAATTCTCAGAAGCCCCGCAATGAGCAGTCACATCAGAACCGTGGAGGTTCGTCGTTTGGTCGTGGTTCTGCCCAACAGTCTCGTGGTAACCCTAATCGAGGGGGTACTCAATCCCATGAAAACGGGTTCTCCTCCAACTGACAGCAGTTTACGTGCCAGCTTTGTGGCTTATTTGGACACTCAATCTTGACTTGTTGTCGGCCGTCCATGACAGCCAACATGGTGGCTTCGCTTACTCCGGGTCACTCCTCGTCTTAATGGCTTGTTGACTCGGTTGCGTCGCATAATCTTACCGCTGATCTTGGTAACCTTTCTATTCATTTTGAGTATGACGGCACCGATGAAATCAATATAGCTGATGGTTCTGGCTTGCCTATATCTCACACTGGTACTTCTATTTTATGATTTCCTGCACGTAATTTTGTATTAAATGATGTATTTTGTGTTCCTTCTACTCTTCGGAACCTTATTTCTATCAACAAATTTACCGAGTCTAATGCAGTTTCTATGGAATTCTTTCCATCTTATTTTTTGGTAAAGGATCAAGTCACGGGGGTACATCTGGTTAAGGGTCATTGTTATGATGAGGTTTATCAGTTTCCATCCCTTTCTTCCGGCTTGTCTTTGGATTCGAAGTTTGCAGCTTTTGGTGTACATACCTCTGCCACTAACTGGCATGCACTTCTTGGTCACCCATCATCTGTGACCACCAATCTTATTTTGAATAAGTTTAAATTACCTGTTTTGAATAAGTCCCAAGTTTTGGGCCAAGACTGTGTTTTTTGCCATTAAGCAAGTCGACTCGTTTACCATTTTTCGCTAGTTCATTTGTTGCTTTGCATCCTTTACACTACTTGTATGTGGATGTTTGGGAACTTGTGCATGTTGTCTCTTTGGAAAGTTTGAAGTATTTCTTGCTTATTGTTGACTTATTCACTAGATATTGTTGGATATTTCCCATTACTGCAAAATCTCAAGTTGTTGCTATTTTTCCACAATTTCGCTTATTGGTTGAAAAACAATTTGGACATGCCATTAAAAAATTTTATTCTGATAACGGTGGTGAATTTCTTACCTTACGACCATTTTTGAACTCTTGTGGCATAAATTGGTTGACTATGGCCCCTCATACGCCTTAGCAAAACGGGATTTCTGAGCGGCACAATCGTCATATTCTAAAAGTGGGCCAGGCTCTCCTCACTCACTTTAAACTACCTCATCAGTTTTGGTCTCTTGTCCTGCAGACGGCTGTGTATTTGATTAATCAAATGCCCACCTCGGTTCTTGGTAAGCACAGTCCTTTCGAATTACTCTTTGGCACCTCACCTAATTATTCGAAACTGTGTATATTTGGATATCTTTGTTTTCCTTGGTTGCGTCCTTATATTCTAGGAAAGTTAGATCCACCGTCTAAACTATGCATCTTCGTTGGGTATTCTATTACCTAGGGTGCTTATCGCTGTTATGATAGTGCTACTGGTTGCATATTTTTCTCAAGGTATGTTCGTTTCATGGAGGACACTTTTCCAGGGGTTACTTTTGATGAGTCGGCTTGCCCTGCCGACTCTTTTGGGTTCATCACCCTCCCTCTACGACCTACCTCCAGTGCGTTTGCCTCGACTCCTTTTTTGGAACCTCCGGCACTAGCTCGTCCAGCATCACCCTCTGTTGCTGAGACCGTTCCGCCTGCTTCAGTTCCTGGTCCTCCACCTCGGCCTCATCCTATACGGACATGCAGTCAGAACATTTATAAACCTAAGCACCTCTTTGCTGCCACTAAACATCCCACTTCTGATCATGAGGAGCCTACAGCTGTCAAACAGGCCTTATATATTCCTCATTGGCGCTCTGCTATGTCTGACGAGTTTGCAGCTCTACTTCACCATGGTACCTAGGGACTCGTTCCTAAATCGCCTAATGAAAATATCATTGGCTGCAAATGGGTTTTTCGTACCAAGTGTAACTTCGATGGCACGATTGATAAATTTAAGGCTCGATTAGTTGCTAAGGGTTTTCATCAGCGTCCTGGTGTGGATTTTAAAAAGATATTTAGCCCGGTTGTTAAACCGGTAACTATTCGGACTGTCCTTACTCTGGCTCTAAAATCTTGTTGGCCTTTACGACAACTTGATGTCATCAATGCTTTTCTACATGACCACTTGGATGTTCCGACCTATATGTCTCAACCTCCCGAATTCAAGGATCCAGCTAAGCCCTCGCATGTGTGCATTTTCCGCCGTTTTCTCTATGGTCTTTGTCAGGCTTCTCGTGTGGTATGACTTCCTATGCTCTGCCCTTCTCTCCTTTGGTCTTCTCAGGTCAAAGGCTGACTCTTCTTTATTTACCATGCGTAATGGTTCAGGTCAGTTATGTGTTCTTGCTTATGTTGATGACCTTATTATTACTGGCTCGAGTTCTACTCTTATTGACAGTCTCACTCAACATCTTAAGTCTTATTTTGCTATTAAAGACTTGGGTCCCCTTTCATATTTCTTAGGGGTTGAGGTTGCTTCTTGTAAGGAAGGTCTGTTCTTATCTCAACATAAGTATGTGGTTGATCTCCTACTTCGCCACAAGCTAGATGGTGTTCGGCCTTTTTATACTCTAATGTCCACAAAGAAATCTCCTGCTTTCGGAGTTGTTGATGTCTCGGAATACAGAAGTGCTATTGGTGGATTACAGTACCTCACAATTACTCGCCTAGATATTACCTTTACAGTTAATCGGTTAGCTCAGCATATGTCCTCTCCGACTCCGGCTCATTGGCACTCTGTAAAACGTTTGTTCGATATTTAAAGGGCACGTTATATTATGGAATTCTACTTCGTCGCTCTAATGATTTCTCTCTCACAGCCTTCTCTGATTCAGATTTTGATGGTCATTTGGTGGATGGTAAGTCTACTTCCGCTTACATTGTCTTTCTAGGCTTGTATTCCATTTCTTGACGTTCTCACAAACAACAAGGTGTGGCTCGCACTTCCACTGAGGTGGAATATCGAGCTCTTGACACCGTAGCTTCTGAACTTTGTTGGGTTCATCACCTCTTTCGGGATCTTGGCATCCCTTATTCTCATCCTCCGACTATCTATTATGACAACATGGGCGCTACTCGTCTCGCTCTCAATCCGATTCAACACTCCCACATGAAACATATTGCTATTGACCTCCACTTCGTTCGTGATCTTGCTTCAAAAGAGCTTCTTACTGTTTCTCATGTGAACACTCACGACCAGTTGGCGAATCTCCTCACCAAGCCCCTACCTCGTGCTCGATTTGAGTACTTGGGTTCCAAAATCTCTATTGTCGATGACACGTCAATTTTACGAGGACGTATTAAGGAATGATATTATAAATCTTTGTATATTTGTAATTCCCGATTATAAGGGATCTTGATTGATTTATTCCCTTCTTTAGACTTTATATAGTTGTATTTATTCTGTTGTAATCTCTCAATTATAATTCAATGAATTATAGATTTATAATTCTATACTTGAAACTTGTGTCTATTCCATTAATTGTCCACCTAGGAAAACCACCATTAATCATCACCTCATTCGTCGAAAATATAATTTTTTGGCTTAAAAATCTAAAAAAAATACAAGATATTAATTTCTTAACCAAAATATATGATATTTATCCCAAAAGGACTACAAAACAATCGACCAACCAAATATCAATGGAAACTAAATTGTTTATGCATAAATATTTCTTTACAAAAAATTAAAAAATCTCAAAGTAATTTTGAAAGATAACTGCACAAATTGAAGACAAAAATTTGGGTTCACACTTGATTTTTGAAATGATTTTTTTGTGTAATCACGTTTCATTCGAACTGGATTCTCATAATTCATTTAGAATTTTAAATGATCTTGGGAAATGGAGAGGTACTTTGATGTACATTTAATGTGTTTGTGTTAAGAATTGGAAATTTTGTGTCTTGGGATTAGAAATTGTAGTGTGTCTCTGCTAGTAAGGGAGTGACCAGCGGTGGTGATAAGTTGGGTTTTGTGTGTTATTTATATGTTTAATGTGATAGTATTTGTATATTAATTTTTTACTATTTTCTCGCAATTATCCGATTATTGTTAGGTTTGATATTTGGCTTTGATTTTTTGTTTTCAATGAATTTCAGGTCATATTGTATATATTCTATAACCACGGGAGAGACGAATCAATGGGTTATGAATTGCATGCGAGGAGGCATTTGACAAGTTGAAGAAGTTGCTAACAACCCCACCCATCATCCAACCCCCGAATTGGAATGTCCCTTTTAAAATCATATATGATGCCAGTGATTACACTGTGGAGGTTGTTCTTGGATAGCGGAATGATAAGAAGTCCCATGTGATTTACTATGCGTCACGTACTTTGGATCAAGCTCAAGCCTATTATTCTACAATCGAAAAAGAACTTGTAACTGTAGTTTTTGCATGCAATTGTAACTTTCGATTAATACCAGCTTTGTAGAAGTTAATATTGTATTCCTTCACCGTCCAATAAGCCTTATGTTGAATCTCAACTGACAAATGACATAGCTTACCATAAACGAGCCTATATGGAGACATCCCTATTGAAGTTTTATAGGCGGTTCGATAAGCCCATAATGCGTCATCTAATCTCAAACTACAATCCTTACGATTAGGCTTCACCGTTTTCTCTAAAATTGCCTTGATTTCTCGATTAGAGACGCCGACTTGACCACTTGTTTGAAGATGGTACGTTGTAGAAATCTTAAGCACAACCGAATATTTCCATAATAAAGCTTCAATAGTTCGATTGCCCTGGGAACTCCAAATCTGGATAAAATGTTAGAACACAAAATCACTTTAGAATCATTAATACGGGTGGCTTTAGCTTCCACCTATTTGTATACATAATCGACAAGGAGCAAAATATAAAATTGCCAAAGGACGAAGGAAATGGTCCCATAAAACAAACCCATATCCCAAACATAAAAAATTTCACAAACATTTATGAGATTTTGGGGCATTTTATTTTTTTTTTAGAATAATTTCCTATTCTTTGACAATTATCACAAGCCTTGCAAAAATTATAAGCATCGCGAAACAAGGTTGGCCAATAAAATCCACACTCCAATGTGATATTTACATGTTTAATGTGATAATATTTGCATTAATTGTTCACTATTTTCTCACAATTACCCAATTAATGTTAGGTTCGATATTTGGCTTTGATTTTATGTTACCAATGAATTTCAGATCATATTGTATATATTCTATAACCGTGGGAGAGACAAGTCAATTGGGTTACGAGAAGTGCAAGTTATGCAAACCACGAAAAAGAAAAATTTTACAAATGAACATTAATTAAATTCCATCATTAATGATAGCCCAATAATTTGGACACGTGACATAAGTTAGGAGAGGAATTTACTTTCTTCCTTAAATTGGAATCTTAGCAAAAGGGAAAGCATAGCTTGGAGAGAGAAGCTAGAGGCTAGAGAGAACGGAGAAGCAAAGACAGAGAAGATACAGCAGGGGCTAGGGAAAAAGGAGGAGAAAGATATTTTTCTTATGATCATTTCATATATTTTCTCATAATCATGTTTAGAGGCTAAGCTTTTATATCTAATCCAAGGAGATGTCGAAATCTTGAATGATTCGATTGTTAATTGAGTAGTAACGTATTTCTTTCCCATCTCGATTTCTTTGTTATTTGCATTTATGCTATGCATGTTTAATCAAGTAAATTTATCTGGTTTGGCCACCTAGGTTGATTTATTGATTATTCTAGCTAGAATGCTTGATATAATCTGTACTTGTTATATTATGGTGATCGTTGTAACTTGAGATAACATAGTCTAGATTGTATGATTCAAACATTTTGATTTCATAGTTTAGTTTGCCCTATTATTTTAATTCGTTAATGCACCTTGTGAATTGAATCTTGAATACATGTTTTGGGGTTGTTCATAGGGTAGATTAATTGGGGTCGTACTTCCTGATCAATTAAGCTTAAGGAATAATTCGAACTAGTTTGCTCGTACCATTGGTTTAGGGGCAAGATTCAGGATAGGGTATAGTTAAACAGGACTGCTGATTAATTTGAAAGAATCATTCTAGGGGAGGTGATCCAAAGGCTAGATTATTTATTCATTGTTTGATCATCTGATTTATTTTCTTATTGCAATTTATTTTGTTGCAAGATTGCTAAACAAACCAAACCAATCCCCCCGATTTTATTGCTTTCTTACACGAATTTATTTAATTGAATTACGCTATTCTCTTTGAGTTCGACCTCTTACTTACTCTACTACACTAATGGGTTAGTTAAGGAGAATATATTATTTTTGGATGCCGAAGACAGCACACCAGGTGGTTTTCCACATGAATATCTAATTAGGATAGAGACATTTGTTTCAGGCTCTACGTCAATAATTGGAGTTCAAAATATTTAATAATGTACTTCAAAGTTGGTGATTTATGATGTTAACTATCAAAAGTCATGTTGTAAATGAAAATCAAACTAAAGCTGGTGATTTTTTTAAAGTAATTAATCTAATATTTAAATTATTTTAATAAAATAAGATTATACTTTTAAGTAAATACAATAATACATTTACGTTATATAGAATACATTTACGTGATAGAAATCTTTTTATATTTCAGTAAAATGAAGTAATATCTATACGTGATACAACTAGTGACGAAACCAGAAATTTTTTTTGAGGGGGTTCATTCATAAAGTATAAAAAATTCAAAATACGTATAAATTATGTATGTATTTGGGTACTTTTTCAATTCACAATGAACATATATTAATTTTGAATTTTTCATATTCTTTTAACAATTTCGTATTAATGATTTGATACTAAAATGATAAAACTCAAATGTTGGATAATTGAATAAACAAATATAGGTGACAACAAATATACTCACTTCAATTATCTAGAAAATTCACATCATCGTTCTGTTATTATAAATTTGGTATCTAAAATGATTAAAAAAAATTAAAGATTGAAAAGTATGAAAATATGAGACTTATGTAAAATTAAGAGTAATATATATATATATATATATATATATATATATATATATATATATATATATATATAATATTTTAAAATTTGAGGGGGGTCCAATGCCTCCCTTGACTCCCCCCTCTTCCTCTGTCACTGGATACAACTAATACATCTAATATTTTTATGTGATACAACTAATATATTTCAGTAAATTAATAAAGTCATATTTTTATCTTTTGTGGTATGTTTATCCATAATTAATTATATTTTTTGCGACTGATAATCGTCTTTGTTTCTATAGAGAAATGTCTATGGTAATGAGAAGAACGATATCCATAAAAAAATGGACCGATATATCGAGTCATGATATGAAGAAGAAAAAAAAAGAAGAGAAGTAAAACAAAGAAAGAACTCTAGAAGAATAAGTTGCTAGAGCTAGAAGGAGAAGAGAAGAAGCCCGCTGACTTGTGATAGTCAATTGCATGGATCTTGCAAAGAAGAGTTACTCTTAAATCTATCCTTTACATCCAAGAAGGGCACATTTATTATCTTCAACAAATAGCACATTATCTCTTATTCTACCTTTCTTGCATCATAATAATTCCACAAGTATATAAAATTTAATTGAATTTTCCATTGACATGTTTTGATGAACAAAAGTTGGTTGCATTTTTTTTATTCAAAGAAATCCAATCAAAGCTCAAACAGAGTGTTTATATACACAAAATATTAATATATATCTTTGCAAAATAAAGTTATGCAGATTACGTGAGCTTTTTTATTAAAAGAAATCCAACTGAACATCTATAAACACGAAATATTTTGTAGCACCGAGTCATGAAAATTACATACCAAAGTTAGGCATGATAATATCTCTAATTTTCCTCCTTTGCACCACAATCCTCATGAAAATCTGTTTATTTTTTGCTCTTCAGTTTCAGATTGTTTGCAGGCAACATGAAGGAAACAAGGACGACAAATTGGTGGAAAACGATGTCGAATTAGGACAAGAGACGTTATTGCAGAAACAAACTCAAAAGTCGAATCCAAACGAAGTAAGTCTAGATCACAAGAAAGGATGGAGAAGAGGCTTATTTTGTGATAAAATTTTTAAGATAATTTCAGATGATCATTCTAGTTTTCATGCAGAAACAAGAATTTGTTTTTTAAATCCCAGAAATTGAATATTTTTCTGCAGAATTATGTTACATGAATTAATAAGTGTATGTACCGGATGGCAGGGAATTCAGTACCCGTAAAAAATAGACTTCGAAAGAAATAACTCAAGCGGATTACATTAATAAAAAAAAACTAAATTGAAGGAGTTTGGACCATTAAATATCTTGATAGATGGATGTATTTTTTTGTTGCTCATATATTTTTCTTTTTAAGGAAAATTACTGTATTAATTTATGTACCAGTATCTTTCTTAGAAGAGTTCCACTTGCGTGCAATTTATAATATTCATATATTGCGGGTTGGGTCGGGTCAAGTCCGACCTGAATCTGCACATTTTTTTCCTTGACTTTTATGTTATTTTAATCATATATTTATATGATAGTAAACATACCTTTATATATTACTTTAACTAAAAAAAACCCTAATTTTAGTTAAAAAAAATTCTAATTTCAATACAGAAAACCCTAATTTCAACACAAAAACCTCTAATTTCGACACAATTTATACATATATACATTGTATGAAGTATTACTGTACCTTTAAGTGATATTAGTCATACATTTATGTAATACATAAAAGATATGACTAACATAACTAAAATGTATAACTAATATAATTAAAAAGTATGAAATGTATTAATAGATGTTAAAAATATGTTAAGGTATAGCTAAAAGCCCTAAAAGTATGACTAACATAACACAAAGACATAAAATTTGAGAACGAATTCAGGTGGGTTTGAGCGCACTCACCCAAACGTGTAGGGGTGTGTGGACAGTGTATAAGCCGGCTAGGTTAAATCTACTGTACGGATGTAGGCTTCATGCACCGATTACACCAAGATTTTTGTCATTCTTATAATACTGCTACTTCAGGATTTTATTATTAGAATACACAAAATATACTCAGAACAGTAACAAGGTGAAATTTTTTGAACCCTCGTGTATACCCTACATTATTCAAATATCTATTAATTAGAGGAGAAGTTGGGTATCTATCAGTCTCGTATTCGACTCAAATAGCCTGTTGCTCGGTCCCTCTCCCATCACATGAAAATGGTGGTGGAACCACAAAGATATTCTACTTACCAACCCACGGTAGCACCCCTTTCAACCTATCACAAACGCACTAGCAGTGGCACACAAACTTGTAACATCCCAAGTTTCTAAAATTTAAATAAATGACTTTTTTTTGACAATTCAAAGATTTATTTTAAATATGCAGTGAAAATAAATAACACAATTTTTAATAAAAATCTAAACCAAATTTAAATAAATAGAAACCCATGATCGTGTGCAGTAAAAAAAAAATTCGAGTTTTGGAAAAAGGGCTAGTCTAATATGCTAAAATAACATTTCAAATGGAAGAAACATAATTAACAGAAAGAAATTAAGTTATGCTAGTACGAAATAAGGGAATTAAACATTCTTTTAATTATGAATTAAACACTTGACATTAGTAATCGTGTATCCACTCCACTCCACGTCTAAATATTTATTCTGAAAAGTTAGATTATATGCATGGTGTGAATAAAATAATAAATTCAGTGGAGAACATGTTTGTCAAGATTAAATATGATATGTAAAAGCAAGACAAATATCACATGCAATATGCATAGAAACATTCTTTATCTTGGAATTGACCAATCAATCTGAGCACTTCAGGCAAATCCGAATGTGTATTTATGACCCATGGACCTTTGATGGTCCCAACCTAATTGTGAGCACGACGGGCAAATCTGAGGATCTACTTATGAGTCTATGACCCATGAACCTTTGATGACCCCTAGCTAAATTTGTTTCTCTTGCATAGATCATAAACAATATCGCATTTTCGTAAAATCATTTTTCTCATAATATATTGTATCAATTCATCAATCACATTCACACAAAATATTTAATAAAGACAAATATGAATTAGAAATCTCTTAAAAGTCGAAAAAATCTCAAGTGAATAGAATGTGAATGCAAGCCTACACCTCATGAGATACACCTTCTTTTTTTACATAACCATAGAAAAAGATAACTTAGAACTAGACTCAATAAGCAGCTGCTACCAAAACCTCTAAGAATTAATTTTCAACAACATTAATTAGGCTGTTAAAGGACTAATTATAAATTTACCACGAGCTTTATAGTTCAAGTGGTATCCTAACTTTATAAAAGATGCAGATTGTGTGATACATCACTTGAATTTGAACCTGGATCACATAAGTTTTTCTAATCTTTATTTCCTCTCTTCAATCCTCTCTAGCTCATTAAAAAATGACTAATCATAAGTTTACCTTTCCTAAACTAATGGATTCTAATTTAAGGTCCAACTCAAATTCATAATATATACAAGGATATCAAGAAAAAAGTTACTTAAAAGATGATATGAAATGAAGACTAAGGAGAAGAAAAAAGTATGTACCTTGTTCAAGAGAGTTTGAGAATTCTACATTTAACGTAAGAGTTTCCTCCATTTATGTGACGAAAAAATTTAAGAGTTCTTAACCTAAAAGAGATGGAACTCCCCCCCCCCCCCCTATGAGCAAACATATGAAAAATATATATAGGATTAGGCTTATGATTTTAATTAAAGTCCAGAACATTAAATAAAATTCTAACTTTTACAAGGAATTATTATTATTATAAGAAAAAGTTATATAATTTCATGGGTGCTGCTTCAGAACGAATTGTGGTACAGCGAAGAGGGATACTCTATACACAAAGGAGAGGGCTCTCTCTTACCCACTTCAAGTTGAGAGAGTATGCAAGTTATATTGACAAGTCCAACAAATGGACAAATAACGGTTAACCCATTAATGGGCTTATGGGCTTGGGCTGTTCAAGTGGGCCAAGAGTTAAGTTGGGCCAAAACCCAACAAAAGATTTAAGAAAAATTAAATATTAAAAAGAAGTTAAAATGTGAGTTGGTGGTCAAAAGAGTTATTGTAGTCTTAGTCCATCTTCAATCACGCATTACATTTATTTGCAGTTTTTTTTCATAGTTTTGTAGTTAACATACTGCTATAATATTTTATTAGATATATTAGATTAACAGTACAAAGCAAAGTTTAGAATGCAATACAAATATATTGAGAAGGTATTTTTACAGATTTCCATGGATGATTCTTAGAAAAAGCAAACATAATATACATGCCTGAAGATTCTACTCTTTGAGTGATGAGATTTTTGAATATGCTAAAACAGTGCCAATGTAGGATATATGCTGCTAAAATTGTTACAACATCAGTTTAGTACAAGCTCATCTTCCACTAATTTGTTGAGATTTTTCCATAAAATTAAGAAGGCGAAAATTATGTTTCTGAATATTAATGGTGTGTGGATATATCACTACATAAAGAAAATGGGTATGCTATGGTTATAGCCTTATAGGCAAAGACTTGTCACAATCTGAATGCCTCAATTACAAACATATATGCAAGAATTTTTTTTTTTTGAATGTTCAGTTTAAGATATATCAAATCTCTGTCTTTTGTTGTCTGAAATTCGAAGGATATAAAAAAACCATTTCGTGCTATATTGGACTAATGCCCAATTCTCTTAACTTAGGAAATTTCGAACCTTTCATGAGGCTTTCAATAAAATGAACTTTCAAAAAATGCTCAAATAAATGGCAATGTGTGCTTGTTGTTTGCATAAATCAAACCACATAATTATTAATTGCAAAGCTAAATCAAGAAAAAGACCAAGTGGCACTATAATTAGTTGAACCTGATCTTTTTTGCTTAATTTCCAACTTTATGAAATCAATATTAGTCTAAATTCAAGATTAAAAACCTTAATATCCATTGAGAAAACCTATCATTAAGACGTAGATCAAAGCCAGAGAAACGAGTATGTAATTATAACATGGCTTCACAACTGCTCCCATTGATGAAATCACCTTATCTTCTGCAAAACCATCACATGAACCACCATGAATATATAAGCTCACAACATTATTTCGGTAGAGAATTACTTATGCAAGAATTATAAGAAACTCACTGCATTTTTTCGGGTGGCAAACGCATCTCAATCCAGCCCCGCAGTTGCCATCAGGCTTTTGGCACTCGTTGCAAGGATTCGGAACGTGATCAGGGATATCAAAAGAGATACTTGTCCCTAATTCCAATTTTTCACTACTTCTATAAGCCCTAATGTAATGTGTGCAGTTCATCTCTTTAGGATCAAAACTTTTCTTCAGTTTTTCCACATCATCAATAACTGAGCAAGAAGAGAATCCCTTAGCTAATGAATCAGGTATAATATGAGTATTGTTGCATGGAAAAAGGGACACTTTTGAGCTTCGATTCAAGCAGTTGAAGAGGACTAATGAGTTGGGCTTCGAGGGAGGAGGAAATCCAGATGATAGATGGTGAGGAGAGAGAAAGTGGGATGTTGAAGAACATGAAGTGTGAGAAACTATGAGCAGTTTGTTGGTGTAATCGATTGAAGAGATTGGGAAAAGGCCAATTGTGGTTCTAAAGTAAAGCTTCTCAGATTTGCAGAAAATCATGTGGCTCAAAAGGGATGAATTTTGATGCAAGAAAGGTGGTTGAATTTTTATGCTCCCACAACGAGTTGCCGATATTTCTTCTGATACCGATGTTGGAATGAAGATTTTTGAGAGGAAAATAAGTTGAAAGAAAAATCTCTTCATTTTCATGTTGATGTTCATCTGTTAGGCAGAGAATGAGATGAAAAGCTAAAATGGATAGTCATACAGAGAATCTATCTGCTTTTTCTTTAGTGATCTACTCTACTTTCTGCATCATCTTTATTCGTATTCATCTGTCTCCAAATTCAAGAAAAGGGGACTTTTTTTATTTAATAAATAAGCCCTAATTGCAAATAACATCTTAAGATTCGTTTTAATTAATAATTCAACCAAAGTGTTGGGATTTGATAAAAAAACAAAAAAAAAAAATATATCTGCAACTTAAATTATACCTTGCTATTCGAATTATTGATCGACTTTTTTGTTGCTCGAATGATTATATGTCATCAAGACAATACTGACAATTCATATGTCATGTTGTTATATTAGTATATGACAGGATGAGTTGCACACACGCGTGTCGAAAGCATTAACATGTGATCACCAAAAAAATTTATCAATAATTTCATTTATGGTTTTTATCTTATATTGTTTTTACAAATCCCAATATATTATATTTGAAACAAAACAAAGACTATGATTTTTTATGCAATCACGGCCAATTATTTTTAAAAAGTTGTGAACAAATTCTTCAAGCTTGCAGGATATGTATACTTAATTACTACAGTTTCAGTATGAAAGCAAAATGCAATTGTCTATGTTTGTGCATTTGCTCGATTTAATTAGCAACTTTAGGTGATTTAGCAAGTGGCAGACAGGGCTGTTAATCATATTGTGGACCCCTTAGAATTGGTATAGCAAAAAAAAAGTCACAAAAAATCATCCCATCACTAAAACTAACTTGATCTTATCAGAAAAAAGGCAATATCCATTCATTTATAAATGGCAACAACAGATTCTCGAACAATGCTGAGAGTAGTACTGTTGAGAAATTCAAAGGAAAATCATGAAACCATTATTAGTCTAAGAAAAACACACATCACACACGACTTAACAATATTCACCATTAGCATCTTATTTTAGCTTCAACTGGTGATCATAATCATGCAGAAGGTTTCACAGTGATAGCTGGGAAATCAAGAAGAAGAGCTTTCTCAATCACAGTGGAAAATGTCGATGAAAATTCAACGTGATTAGGATGGCTAGCAAACGCAACGAAGTCATCCTTGCTCCCAAATGTCATCAAGAAAACGTGCGTAAACCCTTGCCTTAGCACTTCCTCACTCTCCATATCTTGCCCCCTATAACGTAAAAAAATAAATAATCAATCATAATATTATGAAACGGATTAATTTGGATTTTCTGTCGTGCAAAATGAAAATAAAAAATCGAAAGAGATGTGTATATAGACAAACCAAACAAAGGATTTGACTGTGTCAATTTCAGAAACAAGTTTTTCTAGTCCTTTGAAAACGTCGTCTACGACAACGTTTTCTTTGAACTTCACTAGCACCAAATGCTTGAATTCAGCCATGCCTACTTCACAAAGCTAATGAATTAGCAAAAATGACTCACAAGAGCCTTTCTATATATACAAACATAATCTAATAGTGGAAGTGTCACACCAACTTGGTACCATGAAGCTAGTCTCTTCTTTATAAGACAATATCTTAGATGCAATATTTGGAAAAGTAGTGTTTAATGGGACCAAGTCCCACTAGCACCTCTAGTTTCTTACATGGTCTAAGCCTAGCAATTTTCCTATGGATTTTTCAAATGAATGGGTCCCTTCTGTCATTCTTGAAATAATTAGAGTTCTCCAACTATTGTTTATTTACTTCCTTTTGTTTTTTTACTTTCATTTTTGGAATAAAATAAAAATAATTAGAGTCTTCTATTACCATGTAATTGTTATGTTATATATGCTTGGTCTGGTTGAATATAAACCTATGATGACATTTGATTCTAAGTGGCCAATTAAATAAGTACAAAAAGTTGTGTCTTCACTAAAACTCTAACTTCAGTCATCATAATATATATAGTTTCTATCAAAAACAAATAATTTTAGTTCAATGTACAAGAAGCAGTGTAACTCTGAATTTCCAAGGCTATGTTGCTAGTTGTGTGTGTATAGATAGGTCCATGGCATGTGCTTTCAAGTACTATATACATAAATGAGGTTGATGATATAACATCACTTGCCTGCCGCTTAGGTTTGTTTCTTTAAACCATTAATATATGTTCAAAACATCATTTCAACACCTTGAGGCCTCATCTTTTGTGTTGCAATAAATCAAGAAATGAATTTGTTTGTCATATGAAAAATACAATCTACTTAGCTAATTCATGAGACTTATATATCAGACTCCATTAATCACGATATATATACGCATCATTTCTAAACATAAAATAAAAAAATGAAGTCCAATATTAGCCCAAATGGGAGGATCATATATAGCTAGCTACAAGAAAACACAAATATATATATACACGAATCTGAAAAAATATAAATATTAAAGTTATACACCCAGTGTTATTAATTCATTCAATGCAGCATCGATAAATAGAACTCATGTGCATTTATATTTTCGCGCCTATGATTATGTACGGACGTATTTATAAAGATTTGTACAAAACAGACATAAATATAAGGGTTTAGTAACATTAAAAATAATAATAATAATAATTTGTAGATCAATATTCACTTACAATATGAATTTTGAACGTTAACATTAACAATTATTTACGCGCAACGAGAAATGTGCGTCTCCATCTTTGTGAATTCTAAAATGTACTGTTAATAATGACTAGGATGAGGACATACATTTCAAATTTAATAAGTTTTTTTTTTACTTCATTTGTTAAGTTTTCTAAACTTTGATGTAATTTTTGGATTTTCTAAGAATAATTCAGATTTATTAAATATAAAAATTGAATTTAATAATATTTTTGTTCATATAGTAACTTTTAATTATTATATTAATTTATCACCTAAATTATTTGCTTATAAAAAATATTTGTCATATATTATTTGAATATTTCAAATTTAATGTAGATTTGGAAATAATTAATTTTGTATATTTTAGTCTGTTATTAAAATAATCATTTAATTCTAATAAATACTTTAGGATCTGAATTTTTTTTTTGTGCTTTATAAATTTTAATTCTAAAGATAAAAGAAACTCAACTTTGGTTCATTAATATATTTTTATATCTTTAAGTATTTTAATGGATTTTTATTTCATTTAAAGACAATTATTATATTTTAAATACATATTTGATTACCACCTCACCTAACTAAGTCCCAAAAGTTGGAAATTTGGATTGCGTGTGCATTTCACATGCAAATAGGGCCCATTGAAACCTCAAACTAAAATTAATTTAAATTTACGAAAGTTTGTAAATTATAATCTTAAATTGTGAGCAGAAAAATTGAAGTTTGAAATTGTCAAAACCTGAAGGTCACTAATTGAGTATATTGAATGAAATAGAGGGATTTTGAGTAATCAATATATGTCAATAATTATTAAAAAAAAAAAATCTAAGGCAGACAAGGTACTCACCGACAGAAAAGGGCAAGCCCTCGTGCACAAACCTTAAGATTTTGAGTGTCTCCAAAAGAACTCAGCCAAATAGAGACATTAATAATGCAATCAACATTGACAAAAGGCTAAAGGCCCATAATATATAGCATCTGTTGAGTTGAAAAAAAAAAAAACATAAGAAGAGGGACAATGAAAAGGAAGAGTCATTGTGCCAAAAGAACTCAGACAAACACAAGATGATGGATTCAACCTCTGTTAAAGGCATCCATTGCACATACCAAAAAAGTGTTTTTTTCAATTATTGATTCTTCAATCTTTTCGCCAAATATGTTTCGAGTTAAATGGAGTTTTGGATCCTCTGTTACATTTATTATTACATCTCGTGTTTCACAGGATTAAACTTGTTTAGTTACCTCTACTATTACTAATACTCTAACCTGGCCGACTAGGCTTCAGGTTGTTTTCAGACAACAAAATTATATTTCTAAATCTAAATTTTACATGAAACTATACACATTATTCAAATTTAACATAGAGTTAATTCTAATTTTGGTTCTATATGTAAGATATTTTGTATTTTTTGACAACCAAATATCTGTTTTTAATTTTGGCCATCTATATTTTCATTTTTTTCCTAATTTCAATCTTTTTTGTTCAAAATATTCAAAATTGTTGATATGGTTGTCGAAATGTGGATGCCACATCAAATTTTCCGACCGCCATGTGAGAATTTCTGACGGCCACGTCAACAATTTTGAAAATTTCAACAAAAAATGACTGAAATTAAAACAAATTAAAATATAAAAGACCAAAATTCAAAAACAAATACTTGATTATAAAATAATGGAAAGTTCCTTAAATACAAGATTTAAAATTGAAATTATCCCTTTAACATGTAAATGAAAGGGACTAATTATTACAAAAACTATACATAATTTAGAATTTTATATAATGACAAGTTTAAATATTCAAAATGTATAAGTAATAAATTCTATAAATTCCGGTCCTGTGCAACATAGGTATTGACATTCCAATTCAGGTTAAATATCATCATTAAGATTGACATTGGAAATCTATATTTGATGCAAGCAAACTTCATAAATAAAACTTGGATTTAAATGGGCCAGCAAAATTAGGTCCGAATTTTTTTTTTTTTTTTTTTCCTTTTTAACATGCTAGCTAGCGTGTAAGTACAATAACTCATGAAAATCCTTATAATAAATGGAGAAAAATGAGACGTCAAATTATTTTAAAAATCATAAATGTGAAATTGAGATTTTCGGAGAATGACAAGAAATATATACTAGATATAAAAAATAAAATAAAATAAGTTAGACTTTATTCGTTTATAATTCTTTTCACATAAAAACTTATATACGACTATCATACAGATTAATTTCTAATAAATGAAATTTCACTATTCACAACTCAAACTCATTTATACCAACAAATTAATCTCCATTTTAAGTGGATTTTGATTGTAGGCAACATACTTTACAATATTATAATCCTACTCTTGATCTTTTCAAAGGTTTCCATGATTTCATTGTTTGTACTCATTTTATTGTCAACATTATTAAATATCATCATTGACTGAGGAAGTTGCAATGCTAAATTTCACATGGAAATAAAATATGATAGAATGATTCTTACTTACTTTAGTCTTATCCCCACTGCTATGTAGCATGTTCTCAGGGACCAGTTTTCACCTTGCTTGCAAGTTTCATTCCTCATTTCAACAATCACATCCAAAAAAATTGCATCCTATTTCTGAATTAGATAACTAGGATGAGGTTATATTTACACCTACTTAGGTACTTATTTTGGAAAGTATATTTTACCTTAACCTCATTTGATCAAATTCAACTGAATGAATTTATGACAAATAGGAGCGTGTATGAATATATACAATACATATTTGGTCAAATGTTTATAAGTTTCTTAAATAAATTAAACAATGACTTGATCTCATGATATGATCAGAAATGTGTGTAGTTAGATCACACACATGTATACATGCATAGTCATGCGGTCCTAAAAAAAAAAAAAAATTAATCGACCATTGAGTAAATAAAAGTGTTTTGATTAGGGTAAATATCTTAATTAATGAGTTAATTGTCGGGAAAATCACAACATTAACTTATATTATCATTTTAATCAATTATATAATGATATATAATCACGTAGTAGTTTTACTTGACCTTATAACTTTCGATTTCTATTTGTTATTTGGAAATTTTATCTGAGTTTAATATCTAAAAACTTAACAAAATTAGTCAACTAATTCTTTTTTAGACTCAACCTAGAAAAGAAAAAAAAAAAAAGGACCTCGCAGATTGCTGTTCGGTGTTTAATTCATTGATGGTCAAATATTACTTTAACTATTTTCATTTATTGATGTTTTTTTTTTTTCAATAGAACCAACTATTAACTACAAAAAATGGTAAGTGTGGGACAAATGAATAGAATTGACTATATTATAGTTCCTAGGACCAAACAGATAAACACAGTAATGATAGGTTTATACATTTTGATTTTGAATTAATATATATTTATGCCCACCATTCTTTAGCACTATATTTTATTTATTTATTTATTGTGTGTATTGAAATGTTAAAATAATTTACTAAATTAATTTAAGGATAGCTCATGTTGTGCCACGTGACTCTAATGAATTTCTTATTTATTTATTTACTTTTTTTTAATCAACAAACGCATAACAACACCAGGAAGATATATTGTCGCGTGTTACATGTTAAAACTAATATAAAATAAGAAAGTCTACCACTCCTAAGTAATTGACAAAAGATATATATCACCTTTACGTGTGATGAGGGGAAGAAAAAGGCAAAATTAGACAAGCCCCTGTGGCCACTACAGTTCCACAAATAAAATTTTAGCAAATAGTTGTGGACAACTTTTATTAGAAAGATGTAACATTAGCATTTGAATTTTGATCAAATTCTACAATATATTGTGAAACTAAAAGTGTTCTCATAATAGTTCTTAATATTGCATATCATATTAATCTTAATGTAACTATATATATATATATATTTTTTTTTTTTTGTTAAATGACCAATTTAATCACTCTAACATCCCCTAACATGTTGACAATTTACGTTATATGCATTCGAGCAAAGCTTTTCAGAAAATATATTTTTCAAGTATTTCCGCTGTGCATTATCTTTCTTCAAAATTCGTAGGTAGTGACACCACTAAAAGCAGTAACCTCATCTCACTGTAGTAAGCTTGTTACCTATCTGTTATTCGAGAGACTTACACATTTTAGAGTTAAAAGTTTGCAAAATTTGATAATGTTAATTTAACTCTTCTTAACCTTATACGAATTGAGACCGACAAAAGGTCTTGTTTATATATATATATATATATATATATATATATATATATATATATATATATTACCCTACCCATTGTAAGCATATTAATATATGTTCACGATTCATGTATCAAAAATCTAATAAATTTTTTATTTTTCATATAATAAGAGGATGTGATCATTACACATCATTGATGGGTATATTAAGAGTTGCCCACAGTAGATATTTTAGCATTTTCCTATATATATATATTTAGCTTTTTTTTCAAAACCAATAAATAATAATATTTGGGAAAAATTCATTTTTAGTTCTGCCTCAAAGGTTTTGTCCGTTTTTAGTCCTGTTAAAATGTTATTTTCAATTTTAGTCCTGTAATTGAAAAATTGACCAATTTAAGTCATTTTTTCATCGGATTTTCGATTTTTCGATCAAATTTCGGTGAGTGTGCTACACTCGCCCCCAATCCGAATTTTCCAGCCAACTTATGCTGACATGATTGTTATTTCACATGTGGATTTTCTTTGTAGTATTTTTTAATTTCATTATTTTGCCACATCATAATTGTGAATTAAATTAAAAAGAAAACTAAATCTCAACTTAAACAAAAAAGAAGTGTAAAAAAAGTGCCAAACAGATGAAGCCTAAAAACACCAAACCATACATTTCCCCCCAAATCCCCAAATCAGAAAGAACACCTACATTCAATTAGGGCTTGGATTAATCCACACCCAAACACCAATATTAGCTCAAATACACAGAAGATATCTAGGAAGGGTATGAAATGATAAAGCAAATCCGCATTCGAGAGAGGGGGGGTCCGAAAATGATAAAGCGAAGTTGAATTTCGGTGAGTTTTCTTTTACTAATCTATCTCGACAATGACATGTGTTGGTTTTGAAAATTTGAAGAATTGAAGAAGCTGTATCTACAGAGCATAGGTTTGAAGCAGATGTATATGTTAGATTTGAAAAAAAAAATGCACAAACAAAAAGAGGCTGATGTTGTAGAGAATAGCAATGTAGAAACTGAAAATGAAGCACATGAACTCTATGATGATGATGAGTTATCTGAGGATAGTGATTTTGTTATTGGGGATGATGTGAGTGATGATGATGAATTGCTTTTTGAGAATTTAGAAAATGATGAGGATCTGATTCATGAAGCTTATTTAGAGGATAATTCTGATAATGACAATTCTGATGATAGTGCATCTAGTGAGGAAGATGTAGTTGAAACTGTTAATGATGATTTTGATGAAGGTAGGATTTCTGATGATGAAAACAAAGAAGAGCAATATCCAATTTTCAATTCTAAAACATTGTTTAACCCTTCATTTGTTCTGAAGATGGTATTTAGTTCTAAAGCTGAATTTAGGAAAGTTGTACAATCGCATGTTATCATCACTAAAAGAAGCTTGAAAATCGTGAAGAATGATAAAATTAGGGTTTATGTGAAGTGTGATGGAAAAAATTGTAAGTGGAGGATGCATTTACTGAGGATGAATAATACTACAACTTGGCAACTAAGAGAGTATTATGACAAACATGAGTGTACTGCAAGTCTAAATGTGAAAAACCTGAAATCTACATGGTTTGGTGAAAAATTTATTTAGAGATTTCAATCTGATCCAAATAGGAAGTTAAGTGGGTTTAGGCTGGATGTGATCAAAGATTTAAAGTGCACAGTTTCTAGGCAACAATCATATAGAGCAAAAAAGAAGGCAATGTGTTGGGATTTCAGTGTTTAGATTTTGATGAGACAAACCAAATATGTAATAGGAAGTTTTGAGTACCCCATTTTCACAATGTTTAAGTGAATAAATAGACTAGAATTGAGTCTTGTGTCAAGTATTGAAATGGAGGTTAAACAAGGATAAAGCTGCATCTAAGCTTTAAAGGAAGATATCGCCGAAAAGAAGGTAGGATACAATATCGCTACATAAAGACAGGATACAGCATAGCGGGAAGAAGAAAGGAACAGCAAAGCATAAATAAGACTGTACTTCGATACAGCAGAGCAAGGAAAAATGGCGTGCAGCAACGCTGCAAGAAAAGGATACAGGAGTACTGCTAGAAAGAAGTTACAGCAGCACTGCCAGATAATACTGCAACCAGGTCTAAAATACAGCAGCACTGAAAGAATGCATCAGCTGCACAAGGACCAAGGATACAGCGCAGACTTACAAGTCAGTTAAGTAATACAGCGCCAACTACAAGACGAAGTATCCTGCAAATCCTAGGAAGGATAAATGCAGTACGAGGAACGGAGATTCAAGCAAGAATAATAGAGCCGTTCAAGATAAAGTTAAAGTAGCAGACACAGAGCCAATAAGAAGATGCCACATGGACTGACGCGCTGCAGAAAGCTGCGAGCCGCAACTGCCGCATTAAATGCTCCGAAAGAAAAAGTCAAGTCGCATTAAATGCGAACCATACTTTGGCCAGGCTACTTCAAATTCAAAAGAGGGATGTCTCCTTCAACGGACATCTTCTCCTACAAGTATAAATAGAGGTCGAGGAAAATTGAAGCTGGTTACTGATACTGTCACTATTCTAAGAACTAAAATCCATACGCGAGAGTTTCAAGTTTACAAATTTCAAGCATTCAAGCCAACAGTTTCAGTCACTCAACCTATCGAAGTGAAGCAAGTTCAAGCTGAAAGTTCCCATACGGATTCAGAAGCTCACTTCGAAGTACAAGTTGAAGAAAACCTTTTTATCCTTTTAACCTTGTTGTTGTGTGCTTAGGTTGTTTTAGTGGTGTCAAGCAGTTGATAGGAGAAATCCTTGCTGTTTGTTTAGTTGTCTAAGTGTTAGGCAGCTTTCCTGTGTGGGAGTGTAGAACCCTGTGTGGGTTAGCCTTTGAAGTTTGCAGTTGTTGTGTGTACGCTGGATTTCAATAGGTGGTTTGCTTTGTAAAGTTGATAGATTGTTAGGAGAGTCCTGTAAATCAATCTTGCTTAACAAAGTTCCTGCTCGAGGAGCAGTAGAGTGGACGTAGAAGGATTACACCACCTTCGAACCACTATAAGCCATAAGTGTTTTAATCGCTTTATTTATCTGTGCGTTTATATTCTGCATATCTATCTATCTCTTATCATAAAATGTTTTGAAAGAAGCATTCTTGAGAAAAACAGCCTTGTGTTTAAAAGTTTATTTCCGCTGCGTACAAAACTCCAGGTTACAACGTGCAGCACTGCATTCTAACGCTGCAAGCAATAACCATCTATCGCTGCAAGCTCAAGTAACTTGCAGTGCAGAACGGTTATTTTAAAGATTCTGAAAAATCGACCAAGGTTCATTCACCCCCCCTCTGAACATCGGACACCACTTGGGACCAACACAATGCATCTTATCCAAGGCAATCCTGATGATCAATATTCAAAACTCTGGTCTTATGTTGATGAACTTAGGAAATCCAATTCTGGATCTACAGTTTTGTTAGGTACTGATGATGAGCAAAGGTTCAACAGATTTTATGTATGTTTTGATGCATTGAGGAGGGGGGTTTTGGGTGGATGTAGGCCTTTGATTGGTATTGACGGTTGTTGGTTGAAAGGAAATTATGGTGGTGTTCTTCTTAGTGCTGTTGGGGTAGATCCTAACAATAATCTTTACCCTTAGCATATGCTATTGTGAAGACAGAAAATAAGGACACATGAGAGTGGTTTTTAGTTGTCTTAAAACAAGATCTTGAGATAAGCAATGCCGAAGAATATATCATCATATCTGATAAACAGAAAGGATTGATACAAGCCTGTTTGAGTGTTTTTCCTGGATCAGAGCATAGGTTTTGTGTCAGACACCTACATAACAACATGAAGACAGCTGGGTATAGAGGAATGACCTTTAAAACTATGCTTTGGAATTGTGCTCAAGCTACAACACCTGGTGAGTTTAGAGTTGGGATGAGGATATTGAAAGAGTACAATGTGAATGCGTGGGAGTGGTTTAATGACAAGCCTCCAACTCAGTGGTCTAAAGCATTTTTCAGGGAGATGACAAAATGTGATATGCTTTTGAATAATGTTTGTGAATCATTTAATAGTTGCATCTTAGAGGCTAGGGATAAGCCTATCATCACAATGCTTGAGTGGATTAGAGTTTATATAATGACTAAGTTGCAAAAGAATAGAGATAGAGCAGTTGCTATGTGGAGAGGAAAGCTATGTCCAAAGATAAAGAAGATTCTTGATCGATACAAAGAGAGTGTTGGAGATTACATACCTGTGAAGTCCAATAACATGCATTATCAAATCTCATGCTATGATGGATCTCAATACATAGTTGATTTGGAGAAATGGAAATGCACTTGTAGATCTTGGTAGCTTACCGGTATACCTTGTAGACATGCCACTTGTGCTATACTTAGTCAACAACAGCCTTTGGAAGACTTTGTGGATAGGTACTACTATGTGGAGACTTATATCAAGGTATATGAACCAGCGATTAAGGGGATCAGCTATGAACAACTGTGGGGGGATTCATTATTTATTCCTCCCTTACCTCCAAACTTTGCAAGAAAGAAGAGAGGTAGGCCAGTGGTAGCAAGAAGAAGAGAAACAGATGAATCTTCTCAAGGAGGCAGGAAGAGGAAAGACACAGTTGTTCAAGAAGTGAGGATGAAAGAACAAAAAAGAAGGAGTACAAAAAATCTACAAGTGAGTAAAAATTTTCAAACCAAGTAATTGTTCATTTGTAACAGGTATATTTACTAATATAATTTCATAACCATATGCAGGAGAATGATGAAGCTAACACCAAGGAAAAAGATGCACATAAGATGGTAATCTGCAGCTCATTGAATATCTTTTATTATTTGCATTTTTTAATAACAAAATTTGGTGATATTGCAGGCTAAAGGGAAATCAAAAATGAAGAATGTTGCAAACACTGATGATGTTGAAATTAACGTTGTAAGTATCTTCACATGTTTTCTTAATTCAATAAGAAGGTAATCTGCAAGTTGTTTAATTTTTGTGAATATTGTAGGTGCTTCTGTAGGAACCACCGGATCGCCGACCCTATACGATTATCTGATTTGTGGTCCATGCAAATATGATTAACGCGCAGTGGATAAACGAATCATACCTTTTGCACCGATATTAGTTCTAAGGTCAGAACTGTAGATCAAGGAATCGATGGAGCCTGGACCTCACGATCTTCTGGCTGTATTCCTTATCTTTATCTCGAACGTTGTGTGGGCAACGAACTATCGAGACTTTCAGCCACCTTCTACTAATACGTATCTCAAATTTTTATGTCAGTGTATCTGTATAGAAACGGCTGACTTGAGGCTTATTTATAGGCTACAACAGGGACCTTGAGGAAGATTAGGAATCGGTCTCCTGATAGGCTTAGAAGTCCTAAATTCAATTTGAATATACTTCTTAAGCCTATCAATAATATCTCAATCCACTAAAAAGATATTATTGAACTACCGTCCCTTATCCATATTAGATATGGGCTCCTATTTATTATGTGCACGTTTATCTCCCTGCGTTTAAGATATCGAATGTCCGTTAATTAAATGAATTATTGACAATTCAATTAATTAACATTTAATTCCAAGAGTAGTACCACTCAACTTTATTATCATGCAGGAATAAATCCACCTGTAGGGTTTACATGATAATCCTTATGAGTTCCTCAAGGGGACATCATCATCCTAAATAATTAGGATACGGTTTCATTATATAATCAACAACACACCATATAAACAACATTGTATCCCAATTTACCGAGCTTATTGATTTAATAAATAAATCCCACCCATTGGTAAATTAAAGAAACATATATCGAGTATACATGCCCATTATCATACAATGATTAAGAGGACGCACATCCATAATAACAGAGGTCTTGTTCTATTTTTGTAGTCAGTACAAATAAAACAACCTCAATTGGTCCTGCTCAATACATACAAAATGTACTAGTGTAATTTTATAATCAAGATAGATTAATACCAAATTACACTACAACCATTCCGATAATTTGTCCAAAATTATCTCGACTGTGAGCTATCATTTATAATCTATAAGGAACTGATAACATGATCTTCTGTGTGGCACCACACACCATGTTATCTACAATATAAATTAATTGGACAATTGCAATAACACATATAACAAATATATAAAATGCAAATATTTGACCATAAAAGATTCTCACATCATAAATAGATGTTTATACAAAAGCTAGGCTTATAGTATACACCCTAACAGCTTCCACCATCTTCAATTCCTGAGTATAATCCTGATGATAATGAAGAAATTGTTGGTGAAGAAGATGGTACAAATACATATTGGGATACTCATATGCCAAACATTCCAGGACCGTCAATGTTTGAACAATTGTAACAGTGCAAATCTCATGTCTTCATCTCTGAAAAGGTATAATTTAACATCTGAGAAACTTGAAGGTTTAAAATTTACATTCTATAAACTTATGAGGTCATTATTATATATCAGGGACAGACTGCTATTGGTCAGACATATCAAGGAGAAAATGATGTTCAAGAAGAAATGAACCTTACACAAATGAGTCAAGTTTCAAGTGATAACTTGTACCCACCTTCTGCACCGTGTAAACCACCCCCACTAGTGGCAGCCCCACTTATACCAACTGCAAGGCCAGCAGCACCTGTGATACCACCTTTTCGACCTTCTGCACCTGATATTCCACCCCTAAATATAGCCCCACCTATACCACCTCTTCAGTCTAGAGTGAATCTTCGGGCACCGGCTCCATTCAGAAGTGGATTGTTGACTGCAAATTGGATCAAAAATAGTACAATGCAACCTGAAACAGGGAAGAAATTGGTGGTAGAGAATGGGAAAAAGTACCTGGATTTGTCAGTACCACCCCCAACTAAGAAGAAGAAGAATGAGAAGAAAGATCAATGATGATTGTAGCTTTTAATTAAATTGATGGCTTTCACTTTGATTTTTGAGATAGAATATGAAGCTGCCATAACTTTTTTGTGGGTTGTTGAAGCATCTGATGATGATTGTTGGTTTTGTGGATTGTGGCATATACTATTGGTTTTTTTGGATGTTGAGATTGACAAGTTTTGATGATTATATTAATGAATATGACAGATTTTGTTTTTGTAAGAAATTGTCCATTTTACTATTTCAAATTGTGTTTATATGTTCTTGTTTTCCATTGGGGTTTGTTGAATGTTTCACATGGTATATCTATAAATTCTGCCTTGTTTTATGTATTCATGCTTATGAGATGAATATATATGAAAGAGTGTTACTTCAACAGATTAAGCATTATATAATACAAGTAAATATGAAAGAGCTTGACATGGAAGAGTTTCTTGTTTGATTCAACTTTTGCAGCAAAATTGCCTAAATATGCTGCACAAGTACAAAGTAGAAATTCAACTACTGGTCCAAAATACTAATTCAGAAATTTGCAACCTGAAATCTGGTGGATTAGATTGGATAGGTACTACTTATGAACAAACTACTAACTCCAACAAGAGATCAATTTACAATCCACCAACAAATAACAAGAACAAGATGAATTAACACAAACTGCCTCCACAAACTCTTAAACTTATCCTTCAGCTTCTTCTTCTCTTCTTTGAGAATCTTGTTATGCCTCAACAAATTTTTGATCTCTTGTTTCAAATTCTTGATATCAATCTTGAGGTCTATCATTTCTTCTTTCAGCAATTTTTTGCTCTCTTTGAGTTCAATGTCATCTTTGTATAACTTCTCGTAGTCTTCTTTCAAATTCTCATATGCTTCCCTCAATTTTTCATACCCTTCATTATCATCCCACATAAAAAAGTCACAACCACCTTTCTGTTACAAAACAAAAAATAGAAAAAAATCAAACTTTAATAGTCTTAAGAAAGAAAAAATAGAAAAATCAAACTTTGATGTTCTTAAGAAAAAAAACAGCAAAACATAAAACTTTTATAGGCACTCGAGTGGAACAGAAAATGATTAAACAGAAAAACTAAAAACAACAGCATTATATCTCAACCATAAGACGACTGGAAATATACTTTCAACCACAAAATTAAGAAACTTACATTATATGTGAAACAACCCCAAAATCTCTTTCCTCGATTTGTTGTGGTCTTTGAAGTTCAGAGAACAGCATGTCTTCCACATAGGTACTCATGCAGTGTTGAGACTTCGGAAAGATCAGACATTGTTGAAAGCTTGAAGATTTTAGGCTTAGGGTTGTTGGGGAATTAGAATTCTTGAGTTTGGGAAATTAGGGTTCTTGAATTTGGGGAATTTGGTGTTTTTGGATGTTGGTGTTTGACACGTTTTTTGCACTTCTTTTTTGTTTAAGTTGAGATTTAGTTTTCTTTTTAATTTAATTCACAATTATGATGTGGCAAAATAATGAAATTAAAAAATACTACAAAGAAATTCCACATGTGAAATAACAGTCATGTCAGCATAAGTTGGCTGGAAAATTCGGATTGGGGGCGAGTGTAGCACACTCACTAGAATTTGATCGGAAAATCGAAAATCCGACGAAAAAAGGACTTAAATTGGTCATTTTTTTCAATTACATGACTAAAATTGAAAATAACATTTTAACAGGACTAAAAACAGACAAAGTCTCTGGGGCAGGACTAAAAATGAATTTTTCCCAATAATATTTTATTGTAAAAGTTTAGACTGAAAAATTACAAAATTGTGAATTTTTCCAAATGTCTTCTTTTATATATATATAGATTTACCATTTTGGATAATACTCTAGACTTTATTAATATTTTGTTTCGATTTATCATTATTACTAAAAAATATTTTGTACTATTATTATTATCTATAATTTTATAAAACTAATATGACAAAATTTTAAAAAATATTGTTAAATTTCTTTGAATAGGTTGAACTAATCCGACCAGCTGAACCTTGATCCGATTCCACAATCACTAGTAATAACAGAGACAACAAATTCCATTTTTTCATATTTTTTTCCTTCTAAAATCATATCAATATGGAAAATTACTCCATATATGTAACACTCCAGTTTTCCTACATAGTAGCTATTATTAGATTATAGATTAAAATTTTAATTATCATGATTCTATAATAAATTGTAGAGAAATTATTTTTATGGAATTTGAAATGTTATATTTTATCTAGATAGAACTTTAATTAATGGTAGATTAGATATAGAATTTTAAAATATTAATTTTGGCAATTAGTTAATACTTTTTACAATATGTTATTAATTTTAATAGATAAAAATAAAATGAAATAGGTTGTTGAGATATACTACATGCCCATTATCTCCTAAATGATGAGAAATCTCACACCTTAGATAATTAATATTAGTTAATATTAAGTAGTTAAGAAGTTTTAGGAATACACTACTTAGGATCTCTTATAAGAAAGGGATTTAAAGCCCTAGATATAAAACATCATAATCTCATTATTGTAGGGTTCCTAAATACATACAATCACATAAGAGAGAGAGACGCAAATCTTAGAAGAGAAAAAAAAGGGAAGAGATTTTTCAATTTTGAAGACGGAGCAGTAAGTGATCAAGTATCATACTTATGAGTTAAATTTGAAGATGATTTTGCATTAATTAGGAATTGTAAATGGAGCCATCGTATGTCGATTTTCAGGATTTATAGAACTTTAAGTTTTAATAATATTATAATTAAACAGATTAAAGGCAGTGTTGTAATATAATTTATTAATAGATTGTTTTGCTATAGAAGTTTTATTGCTAATCTAATCTTCTCTTCTTCATAATGCACTTATATATTAATGATGATTGTTAAAAGTTTAGGTATATATGTCTTAATAAGTATTAGTATTGAACCACGTATTGATAATTAATATGTATAAATTTAGGATTTGAATTATAGTTTAATTGACTAATTAATTAGTTCATTGCTAGTTTGAAAACCAATTTACATCCATCCATAATTATTATAAAGGTTACTATGTTTAAAACTTGTTAATAGGTTTCATTAAGTTAATTAGTATCAGAGTGTATTTTCTAGTTTCTAGTGACTTAAGAATTAGTTAATTAGTAATTTCATTAATGCCATATTATTATTATTAGGTAGATAATAACTTAGTTAAGTCTATCAAGCCTTATGAATTTAAAAATACATTGAAATTTATCCTCTTGATTATGTTGTAAATGAATAAATTCTTATTAAATGATATAATGTTTTATTATTCGACTTTTGAGAAATGTTGTTAAACTGATGTATGTGAATAATAAGCCTATAATTTGACATAATTAAAGTGGCCGACAACTAATGTAAATGAAAATTTCTCTCTTTGACGTAATAAATTTGAGTCAGAATGCATCGAATTTATATTAGTTGTACTTAGGAAATAGACTTTAACAATTATAGTAGATTGATAGATGCTAATCATACTTTTATTATTTATTTGTATTTTAGATTTCATAAAGAAAGTTTAAAACATGTTTAGAGGTCTTGAAGTATTTTGAGTTTGGAGTACTTTAGGTAAGTACATCTCTCACCTGCAGTATGAGTAATTTTATTTTATTTATTTAATATTTATGCAAAATTTATGTGAATGCTTATTTATGTTTTCTGTGAGTATATTTTAATAAGTTGCTAAATCATATGCTTTGTGAGTTTATTTATGTTTCTATATGGATATAGAGTGGTGATTGTTAAATGATGTAATTCCATGTGTTTTGATCAAGTATGATGTTAGTTAATCTTATTTTATGTAAAGTGAAAAAAAACATATTTTTGAGAAAGTATATATATAGTTTTATTTTATATTTTGAGAGACTGATACTAGGCTCTCAAACCGCCCATTAGAAGAAGTAAAGGGTTCTTAAACCGCCTTATGAGTATTGAGTTGTTCCATTTGGATTTGGTGGCTAGCTACACCGAGTTCTTCAGAATTGCGCATTGATATTATGTTCGGCCCAACAGTATTTTATTTTCAAGTATAAGAGAATATATATATTTTAGTAGTTGATTTCTTGTTATTTTTTCAAAAATTGCAAAGAAAAAATATTTTTTTTGTGAGATTAGGCGATGTATTTGCTAAGTTTTTTCTTATAGTAATTACCTCATACTACAGATAAAGACAAATATAAAATGTGATTCAAGGAGGTAGTAGCACTGAAGAGTGATTGATGGTGACTGCCTCGAAATTGATTTTAAGATATTTTTTAAGTATTCATGCTAAGAGCACTTTCGTTTCTGCTTTGTTTTTTTATGAAAATTTTACTCAAGACAATCTAGTTCCTTTTGGGAGGGTTTAAACAGTTTTAAAACTTTAATATGTTATTTAACGAAATTTGTTTTCATTGCTTTCTTTAAAATTAAAATATGAATCCTTACGAAAAATTTTATAAGTTGAAAAATTATAATTGAGTTAGTAAAAATAACTACTTTAAGAGTGTTACGATATGTCTCTCCCTGTCTCTCAGGAGAGCAGAAGAATACCTCTTTTATTGATGAATTATGTTCTTCATCAAGTCCTAGTTTTTATTGTTTGACTTCTTAAAACAAAACAAGAATTTGAAAAAAAAAAACTTCAATAATTACTTTCGTTTGGATATGTCCACTGATGAATTCTATTTTTTATATTTAAATTTAGAACTTATTTTAGTTTAAAACCCGAAATTGATATTAAAATTAAATTAGACCATAAATAGAGAAATCTGAAAATTGGGGCTTAGAACGAGTAAATGGAGCTTCTTGTGATTTTTTTTCCAAATATGTATTATTAATTTCTCTGTTTGGGATAAAGAGGCACGTGGCACACTAGTCTATTTTGGTCAAATCCGAAGGAGAGACATATTTGAATAATATTGGTTTGGTCAAATTCGAGGGAAACACATTCCACTTTTGAAGAAGTCAACTCAAAATTTCTCTTGGAGACAGAAATATTGAACGTGCGTAAAAGGTCCACGTCACGAGGATACAAGCATCGTAGTTCGGATTTTCTACATTGATGAATTTTTTATATAATAGAATATGTTGTATATACATTAAATAAATATAATATTTTAAACATTTATCTTGTGGTGGTAGTATTTCTTTTTCTCGATCGAACTCATTGTTAGGATATAAACTTGTAGGAGAAACCATAAGCTTTAACCAAAATGTCATTATCTACTTCAATAATGTCTCACCTTTTGTTATTTTTAGATTACTAATATGTGCTATAAATTGTATTAAGTAATATTATTAAGATATACATATCATATATTTTTAGGGAAGTAAATATATTTCATGCATTAAAAATATTAAAATGTTAAATATAATTTATAACATTATATGTGTCACGCCCTGTTTTTGAAACGAAACAAAATATTAAATGTTAACTTTGCGCGTCTAGCAACTCGAAATAAGCTAAATTTTAAAAGATCAAATAACCTGTTATAACAGGAATTCACCATAAGAAGATTTTATGAATCGTTTACAAAATAATATCAGTGTATAGTCCCATGGCTTAAACTTTACAAAAACCAAAAGATTAAGATTTTCAAAAAAAATTGTAATAACAAGTTAATTTAAGAGTAACAGATACTGCATCTCTCTTTCATTCTCCGTCATTATACCAATAATTTGTAAAATATAATAATATACATTGGGTGAGTGCGTGAACACTCAGTGGGGTTAAACTGCAATAGATAATATATATTAACATCATAAAGTAAATCAATCAACATACTCATATAAACGTGGATCTTAACAGTCGTGCAAACATTTACGAATCTTAACCGCCGTGTAAACAATTTACGAATCTTAACCGTCGTGCAAATAATTTACGGATCTTCAAATCATGCTTTCACTTCATAAACCCATGTCATTATCACATAAATGTATTATTGCATTTCAATTAGATTCAAAATAAAACCACATGTTCGTTTGAATACATATTGGTATCATGTGATTTAAACATATAAAATTCAAATAAAGTACACAATTAAAAGACATTACCCCCACCTCTTAGCGTAAACGATCAAAGCCTTTATATTCCACTTAACCTTACGATGCAAACTCCTGTGTGTCCCCTAAAAATATAAGGGTTCGTTTTAGAATCTAATGAAACTATTCGTAAGTAAAATTACATTCTTAACTTAGATTTATTTTTGTTAACAAACCGTCTAATAGAGATTAAGAAAATAAAATCTATGTACCGATGTGATACGAAAGGGTTGTATTACTCATACCAAATTCGACTAGAATTTGGGTTTCATACCCTAGTCGGGAGAAACTGTGGTTCAAGTACATTATTATATAGTCAAAATAAGTTTGTTTCACCATTAAATCAAAGTTGGGGTCCATATCGCAATTCTGGTTAAATCTAGAGTAATATTTATAAATTCAGCAAACTTTAGTATTTAGTTTGTTATTATCCAAAATTCAGGGGTCCTTATGCATGTTTTATAAAGTTAAGGGGTTAAACTACAAATTAACAAATGTTAAGGACTAAACAGTAATTTCGTCAAGTTTTTAGGGTTTGCATAATAGTCCTTTAACATTTCAAATTCATAAAGGAAACCCCCATCCCTAAACCCCCTCCCAGTCGCCACCCGTCCGCCGCTGCTGGTGATTAGAAATTGCTGATGACCACTCAAACCCAACATACACACAATCGATTCACAACAAACACACCCATAGCATCACCGACGTCGCTGCTCACGGCAGCGCCCAACCCACCCTGTCGGCGCAATCTTGCACTGGTGACTCATGTCAACGGTGGAACAGCAACATCGAATAAAGAAGGTGGGGGAGAGAGAGGGGGGAACAACCGCGCCTCTCCGCAATCATACACGATGGAGGCGACGGCGATTCAGAGTTTCTAGCCCAGATTTAAGATGGGCTCGATGAGTTCTTTACATTAATCAAAGATACTTATCAAAAAATGATGATGGCAGCGGCAACAACGGCGACGGTAAAGACGGCGGCGACAGTGAGGGTGATTGTTTAGGAAAGAAAAGAGATGAAGATGAATAAGTGTGAATTTTGTTATTTCTTGCTAATGCATTTTCTTCCCCTGTTTCTTAAAAGAAGCAACACACTACATAATCTAGGCTAGATGAGGTGTCATAATTCTAGGATGGGTAAATATTTGAGGTGTCAAAATTCTAATGTATTTAATAATATAAAGTGTCACTATATCATTCAATAGTTAACATAAGTAAATCAATTTAAAATAAATAATAATAAAAGAAAATGGTTGTTACATCCTTTCCTCCTACAAAGAAATTTCATCCTCAAAATTTAGAAATATACCATAACTTGGTAAATCGGGATATTTTGCAAACCGAAACTATATGCCCAAGGAACGCTACTCTTTCCAGCCAAAATTCACACTTTTTAAACTTGGCATATAAGTTTTATTTTCTCAAAATTTTCAGTGTAATCCTGAAATGTTCTTTATGTTGGGTCTTATCATGTGAATACACCAGAATGTCATCGATAAAACTATCACAAAACGATTGAGATAAGGATGGAAGACACGATTCGTCATATCTATGAAAACTGCTGGTGCATTGCTAAGTCCAAAAGACATCATTACGAATTCGTAATGGTCAGACCTCATCCTGAAAGGTGTTTTAGATATATCGTCTTTCTTTATCTTCACTTGATGATATCCAGATATTAGATCAATCTTTGAAAATACACTTGCACCTCTTAATTGGTCGAACAAATCCTCTATTCGAGGTAGCGGGTATTTATTCTTGATAATTTTTTTGTTTAGCTCACGGTAGTCAATACACATCTGAAATGTCCCATCATTCTTTTTCACAAACAACACTGGAGCTCCCTAGGGAGATACGCTAGGACGTATAAAACCTTTTTCCAAGAGCTTCTGCAACTGTACATTTAGTTCTTCCAGCTTCTTTGGTGGCATTCGATATAGTGTCTTCAACATTGGGACCGATCAGGGCACCAAGTCTATACCAAACTTGACTAGTCTATCCGGTGGTGGATCGGGTAAATCTTTTGAAAAAAACATCTGCATATTCTCTTACTATAGTACCATTTCGATAGAAGTTGCCTTTTACTCAAGATTTACAATGTTTACTAGAAATGTCTCGCAACCTCTCTTTCTGAGCATCTTGGTCGCATGTATAGTCGATATAACTCGTGGATTTATACCGAGTTGAGTTCCATAAAAAGTGAACTCTTATTTTCCTGAAGATCGGATAAAGATCTTTTTTTCTCGACATCTGATTATCGCATTGTTAGCCTTAAGCGAATCCATGCCCAAAATTACATCAAAATTATTCATGTCTAAAACATGCAAGATGGCTGGGAGAATTTTGTTTTTGAAAGCAATCTTCATATTTCGACATGCATTTTTGGTTTTTACTGTTTTCCCAGATGGTATACTAACCTCTAAAATTTCAGCATATATCTTATCATTAGAGCTGTCGAAATGGGCTGGCGGGGCGGGTCGGCCCATAACCTACCTTAACCCACCTTTTGGCGGGACGGGCTTTTTATTGAGCGGGCCTAAAAATCCCAACCCAGCCCAACCCACTGGTGGGTCGTGGGTTGGGCAGGCCAACCTATTTTTTTTTTCTTTTAACCATTAATCCACTATACATAAATACATTCTAATAGCTAACAAAAAATGTAAAGTGTTTGTAAATTAAAATGCAATATTCATCACATAACCATATGTCCATAGTCCATAATTTCATAAATCAATAATCTAAAAATATAAATCTAAAGAGTGCACAAAATATAATTGTACGACAAATGAAACATAAATCTCTTAAAAGTTAGAGTTCATCAACAATTACATCATCAAAATCAACTTCATTTCCTTGTTCTTCATCAATATTCTCCATGATATTGGATGCTTCACTCGAAAAAATTGTCTTAATATTTGTATTTTCACCATCTACATACAAAATAGATAAAAATGTAGTTAAAAAAAGTAAAATATCAAAATATATTAAAACATATAGTAAGAACATACTTAATCTCTAAAATATTATCACTTACCATTACTAGGTGTGAAACCATGCAACCAATTATGAGTGCAAATAAGAGTTTGAAATTTTTCCAAAAGCAAGCAACTTCTATACTTGGTAAGCACACGAGCACCAATAGAAAAAGCAGACTCCGATGCAATAGTAGTTATTGGAATAGCTAAAACATCACATGCCATCAATGCAAGGTCGGGAAATCGATTCTTCTTATCCTTCCAATATTCCAAGACATCCAACTCTTCAAAATAGGAAAATTCAAGTTTTGGCTCCTCCAAAAACATATCCAATTGAGATTTTCCAGCACTCGTAATAGTTTGGCTCTCATAAGCCATAATTTACTACATTAGTTGAATATATATTAGATGCATGCAAAACTTCACAACTAACAAGTAACAATGCACACATTATCACATTTCAGTAATCACTATAATAAATTAAAATATTACTTACATCATAGAGTCGTTTGCCCTTATTTTTAGCCCTTCCAATTTGATTTTGTGTAGATAACAAAGAAGACAAGGATTGTGATGAAGAACTCAAAGTTGCTGCCATACGCATATTGTCACGCCCCATTTTCGAAATAAAATAAAATACAAAAATTTAACATTTCGGGCGTCCAGCAATTTAAAACAAACTACATAATTTACATAAAAGTTTTAAAATGATCAGAGACCGCAGCAAAATATAGATACAGGCCATCATACTTTTACAATTCTTCAATAACTTCTTTAATTATTACAAAAATTATATACTCGCATCTTTCTTCACATTCGGCTCCCAACATCCGAATCTATAAAAGAAAACATGAAAAAGGGGGTGAGCGTATATAATACACTCAGTGGGATCACGCTGTATAAGGTATCATTTCATAAAATATACCAAAATAATCACATTCCATTACATGACATATAATTTATTCAAATATAATCATTCATCTCAATCACCTGTAAACATATCACATTCATTTCCATCTTTACGGTTTTTAACCGTCTTGTAACATATGCGGTTCTCAGCCGCTATAATAACATATTACGGTTATTAACCGCCATAAAAAGCATATTGCGGTTCTCAGCCGCCATGAAAACATATTCTTTACGGTTATTAACCGTCATAATACGGTGATCAGCCGTCATATACGGCCCTAGCCGCCTTGCATACGCATGCACATGCACACATAATTTCATCACATTCACATAATAAAATTCACATAAAAGCACATCTTGATTGCACATACGAAAATATCAAATTCACCTCGTCATATCATCACATTTCATATATTCAGCACATAAGCCCAACACGTTTCATATTGAATAAAATTTGTAATTTAAATACTTGAAAGGGAATATAAAATAACAACTTAGCACATTTTCCCCCACCTGAAGAGCAGCTGAACAAAAGCTTTAAACTTCCAAACTATCTACGGCGTAAAACCCGGAGTGTCGCCTACAAACATAAGGTTTCGACTTAGCTTTTATTCAAATTATGATCAATTTAAAATAAATTAATATTTTTATACTAAACCCTAATCTCGGAAATTAATATAACTTATTTTGTAATTAAATGTAAAATTCATAATCCATATAGATCAAATTGAAATTAATAGCTCGAATTAAAAATAGATAGAAAAATTAGGGTTATTTATCCTTAATTTAGAAATAATAATTAAATGGTAACTTAATTCAATTAGCATAATATTTATAACTTTTTAGTCTCAAAAGCAATCTCACAAAACATAGATTTTAATTATAATTCCAAATAAAATCTTTGGTTAAAATGTATAATAATAATACAATATTATTTAATTCCTAACCTAAGCTTACATTATAGTTTCTTAATTAATTTAAAATTTATAACTTTTTAGTCTTATTCATTAAATTTTATTTATTATAAGATAACATTTAAAATTTCCATATACATTAATAAATAATAAAATCAAAGTGTGATTTATTATAATTCTCACAAATTGTAAGTACAATTTTATGATATCATCATATTTTAAAGAAGATTACGTAATATTTTTTATCCGAATTCCATGTTCGAAATTCATATATTAGAATTCTAGTAAGTATATTATAACTTTTATACTTCCTAATATTTTACAATATTAAATGAAAATATGTATCATTAATATAACATTTAGAAATCTAGGAAAACAATTACATAATAACATCAATAATAATAAAACTATGTAACTTAAATAAATTTAAGGGTTCGATTATCCTCATTCGTATTTTCGGGTGGTCTTCATACATGTTCTTAATTAATTAGGTTTTATAAGCAATTTAAAACTAATTAAGCATTAAAATAAAATCAGCAACAAAAATGACGTTTTTGCCCTTCATGCTCACTAAAATTTTCAAAACATAACCCAGCCCCATGCTTCTCTTTCCAGCCACCAGCCATTCCGTAACCTGCTCCCAGCTCGTACTGCTGCCGCTGCCGGCGACTGGAAGTCGCCGGCGACCTCACCCGACCGGAGAACATAACCCCCCCATCGACCAAGACTCACACTCACAAAACCTATCTTAACAGCCCATTGGCGCCACTGCTGCGCCTGCCGCCACTGCTCCCCTGCCGGCGCCGGAGTTGCGCTGGCCACCTTCGACCTCCCCCGGCCAAGACTCAGCACACCAACACCACTACAACTAGACATCAACAGCCACGCACACCAGTAGAAACGCAGCCAAAACAGGACATGTTTTAGCCCAACACAACCGCCGCTTCCAGCGGCGGTTCCCTCCCCGACGCGCCGGCACACACACACACCCCGCCAGCTCCGGCATGACACAGCGGCAAAGGCAGCATTAGCTAAGGCAGGGACAGCCTCCGACACAGCCGAGAGAGCTGGAGAAAGAAACATAGCAGCTGATTTGTTCAAGCTTCGAACCGTACTTGCAACGAGCTCGAAGAGTCCCACTTCTTGCTCCGTTTACCTTGCTACAAAGATGAAGATCGGTGGTGGAATACGGGGTCACCGCGGCTGCAAGCTTGTGAGGGAGAAGAGAAGAGAAGGAAGGCTTGGTTGCTTGTTTTCGAATGGAAGAAGATGGAATAGATGAGCTTGGTTATCAACTTGGCTGCAGTTTTCGTACAAATGAAAAGAAAAGAGCATGGCTTCCCTTAACCTTCATTTAATGCTTCTAGATGGATATTGACCTAAGTCCCTACCTACAAGCCTATGTTACACATGAAATCTCAAGCCAAATTACTTAAACTATGCAACTTATAACATATATGTAAATAGAGGAAAGTATTCATTTTAGCATAAAAAATATAATTATATATTCAAATTACCATAATATATAATAGTATGCCACTTTCTACCACCAAATATAATAGTATGCCACTTTCTACCACCATTTTTGTCAAAGTCAACTTGATGATTGGACAATTATTATATTTTATTAATTAGTCAATTTTATAAAATCATTAATTATTGTATAATTTTGCATCAATTTTCCACGTGTATTAATTTCAATTGCCTCATGAATTATTGTTTAATTTTTTTTAAATATATCCACGTGTAAGGACCTATTGCAACAATTAATTGGGTTGTGACTATTACACCAAATTTTTTGTTTTGTTTTGTTCTCATTCTTCATTATTGTCTTCATTGAATTTGGCCATGCATGTCAATTAATTCGATTGATGACAGTGCACCAATTTTTTTGTTTTTTCCTTCTCATTATTAAGTGTGAATTCACTTTATACTGTGAAATCACATGTAATTTTCCTCCGTTTGTTCTTCTATATAGGTTGATAATTTCAGTAGGAAATTATCAGACAACATTTTGAAGAACAAAACATTCGAGTATTTTTTCCGACATTTTGGCTCTTCGAAGAGTGGAAAAATTATTGTTGAAATAAGAAAGGTATGTTTACTAGTTAATAATCCTCATTTAACCCTATTTTTTGAGAAATTAGGTTTAATTTGTTTTCATATATGCTTGAATTGATATTTGGAATGGTTAAACGTGTTTAATTTTTCATTTGATAGAGTTAATTTGTTTGAATATATGCTTGAATTTATGTTTGAAATGGTTAAACGGGAAAAAATCGACGTTTGGAATACAATAAATTTTGATTTTATAGTGATTGTATAGAATAATCACGTTTAACACTGTAATGATAGTGTTAAACGTGAATAAATTGAAAATTCACGAGTAACCCTATAATTGAAGTGTTTTGAGATAGAGGGGTATTTTGGTAATTTGGTCAAAAGGTTGACTTTGACCGGGACTCACGACTCCCGGTGAACGGTATGTCGTTGGTGATGACTCGATAAAAAAATATGATGAAAAGAAACGGGATAGAAAACGAATCGAAAATTCACGGTTGGGATTTTTTCCCGGCGACGGGGAAAAAATACCCGTCGCCTCCCGGCAGCTGCCGAGAAAACTCGGCAGCGGGGGCACCCGTTATCGGCAGCTGCCGAGAAATCTCGGCAGCGGGGGCACCCGTTATCGGCAGCTGCCGAGAAAACTCGGCAGCGGGGGGCGGGGCTTCCGGCAGCTGCCGAGAAAACTCGACGGGGATGGGCTACACGTGATTTTTGTGGGCTACACGTGAATATTTCAAAATTCACGTGTAGCCCACAAAAATCACGTGTAACCGTTCCCCGTCGAGTTTTCTCGGCAGCTGCCGGAAGCCCCGCCCCCCGCTGCCGAGTTTTCTCGGCAGCTGCCGATAACGGGTGCCCCCGCTGCCGAGATTTCTCGGCAGCTGCCGATAACGGGTGCCCCCGCTGCCGAGTTTTCTCGGCAGCTGCCGAGCACGCCTGTCCCCGCTGCCGAGAAAACTCGACCAGACGGGGCAACACGTGATTTTTTCAAAATTCACGTGTAACCCTATAGTTTTAGGGCTACACGTGAATTTCACGTGTAGCCCTATAATTATAGGGCTACACATGAATTTTGAAACAAATCACGTGTAGCTTTGAAAAATTCACGTGTAGCCCCGTGTGGTCGAGTTTTCTCGGCAGCGGGGGCGGGCGTGCTCGGCAGCTGCCGAGCACGCCCGCCCCCGCTGCCGAGAAATCTCGGCAGCTGCCGAGCACGCCCGCCCCCGCTGCCGAGAAATCTCGGCAGCTCCCGAGCACGCCCGCACCCGCTGCCGAGAAAACTCGGCAGCTCCCGTCAGCCGTCTCCCGTCGGGCGCGCATGCTCCCGTCACCTGCCTCCCGTCGGGCGCGCGCTCCCGTCACCCGGCTCCCGTCGGGTGCGTGCATCCAAACACTTGTCTCCCGTCGGGCGTGCGCTCCCGTCACCCGTCTCCCGTCGGGCGGGCCTGCTCCGGGCACCTGTCTCCCGTCGGGCGCGTGCTCCCGTCACCCGTCGCGCGCGCCCCATACCGCGCCTCGTTTTTTAAAATCCCGTTTAAAAAATATAATAATTAAAATTGGACAATTAAATATCATATTTCATTGTTTCCCCTTTAATAAATTTATTTAATCTCCGTTTAATAATCCGCATGTACTAAAAATAATTTCTTAATCCGGCTTGCATAATATATACGTAATTTCAATTTAAAAATTAATAATCCCAATTTCAGAATTCAAGTAACATAATATCGTAATCGAACTTAAATTTTTGTACTAATTTTTTTAATATCCGTTTATTAATCAACACTTAATTTTGAAATAATTGCCTAATATTTTATAAATATTATGTACATATGACTGAAAATAATCCTCTTTAATAATCCCCATTCCATAATTTTAACAACATAGTTTCCTCGACCCGTTTCGATTTTTTTTCTCGGTTTTTTTTTCTCTCCATTCAATATTCAACTCTTCACTCATTAATTATTTTCTCGAAAATCTCATGATGAGAAAATTGTATAATTATAATTGGACAATTAAATATCATATTTCATTGTTTCCCCTTTAATAAATTTATTTAATCTCCGTTTAATAATCCGCATGTACTAAAAATAATTTCTTAATCCGGCTTGCATAATATATACGTAATTTCAATTTAAAAATTAATAATCCCAATTTCAGAATTCAAGTAACATAATATCGTAATCGAACTTAAATTTTTGTACTAATTTTTTTAATATCCGTTTATTAATCAACACTTACTTTTGAAATAATTTCCTAATATTTTATAAATATTATGTACATATGACTGAAAATAATCCTCTTTAATAATCCCCATTCCATAATTTTAACAACATAGTTTCCTCGACCCGTTTCGATTTTTTTTCTCGGTTTTTTTTTCTCTCCATTCAATATTCAACTCTTCACTCATTAATTATTTTCTCGAAAATCTCATGATGAGAAAATTGTATAATTATAATTGGACAATTACATATCATATTGAATTATTTCCCCTTTAATAAATTTATTTAATCTCCGTTTAATAATCCGCACGTCATAAAAGTAATTTCCTAATCCGCCCTGCATAATATATACGTAATCTCAATTTAAAAATTAATAATCCCAATTTCAGAATTCAAGTAACATAATATCGTAATCGAACTTACATTTTTGTACTAATTTTTTTAATATCCGTTTATTAATCAACACTTAATTTTGAAATAATTTCCTAATATTTTATAAATATTATGTACATATGACTGCAAATAATCCTCTTTAATAATCCCCATTCCATAATTTTAACAACATAGTTTCCTCGACCCGTTTCGATTTTTTTTCTCGGTTTTTTTTTCTCTCCATTCAATATTCAACTCTCCATTCCATTTTTTTAGTGTCTAGGTTAAACCAACATTAACTGTTCATAACACTGAGTCATGACTTCCATAATTAATTATTGTTGGTGTTTAGAATCGGCTATAGTTGTTGTTTTATTTTATTTGTTACCAGTTATGTGTTGCCTATTACGTGTTTCATGTTTCTCACCAATTTTTTTTTAATTTTTATGCAGCATAAAAAAAATGACTATTGAAGTTATTGTATGGTACGGTGGCTATTGGGAAGGTTTAGAATACACGAACGGTTTTGAAGAGGTCATTCACCTTCAGGAACGAACCCTATTTCAGTTATTGTCTTCCATTCATGAAGTTGTGGGTGCCGATATGACGCAGTGGGGTTATACGATTCACTCGCTGCTCGATTCTGCCAGAAGACTGAGGAAGATAAAAATAAAAAATACAGAAGTTTTGCAGCGAATTTTGGCCCAAATCGATGGGGCTCTTGTTGTTTTCGTTAGTTTGACGAGGTTGAATGTTGGAAGTTCAGGTTTTGTCGTGTCCCCCGAGCCGGATAATACACTCCCTAGTGTTGGTTCGTCTTATTCAGACATTCCAGAACACCATGTCACCCCAGATGAGTACAGTCAACCCAGTTGGGAAATTAGTCCATCGTTTTCTTCAACCCAAACGGATCCACCTTCATATGTCTACACCGACCACGGTCCCTATTTTGCTTCGGTTCCCCTTGGACTCCAATCCGACCCGGGTTTTCACGCAAGATGGGGAATCCCCACTGAAAGTGACACTACTCATTTTGCCAGTTCATCCGGAATGCAGTGGGATCCTTCACCACCGGAGCATGATCGAAATGACTTTGGTGGCAGACTCGATCTAAATATGGACCTACACAGTGAGGGACATGAAGCTGTACAACCATGTGAACAGTTTGCTGAAACAACATCTGTAGGTGCATCCGATCGGGAAGACGATGGTGAAAGTGGTAATCGTGCTCCCTTCAGTATTTATTACAAATTTTGAGCTTCGTTAATTTAATGTTTCATTATTTTTGATTATGATATTATATCTACAGGTTCGGACGATCAATGCGATGATTTTGAATTCAATACTGATCAGGAGAATGCCGTGGATGCTGAGCAACGAGAGGAGTATGAGGAATTCTGTTCGTATATATTGCGACCGGAGTGGTCTATCCCCCATATGTGGGAGACCGAGCTACCCACGGCAGGACAATTAGAAACCGATGAACAGGTAACGTACGTGCTGCAAAAAGGCTCCACCTTCTGCAGCAAGGAGGAGCTGCAGACTACTGTTGGGATGCACCATCTGGAAAACAAAATACAGTATCGTGTGGGTCATTCCGACACCAAAAGATGGTCTGCGCATTGCCCACACGAAGACTGTAGTTTCATGATATTTGCGACACAAAAATATGGGATTTGGAAGATCTCAACGAGTGTCTTGCAGCACAGTTGTGCGTCGGATCTAAACCGTAGGTCTCCATTGCGCCTTCCTTCTAAATTGGTCGGTGCATATTTTGCCGACACACTGCGCAAGGAAAAATCGACTATCGGGCCGAAAGGGATCATTGATGAAATGAACCGGCGGCATGGGTTGACACTAAGTTATAAGTCAGCTTTGAAGGCGAAACGCCATGCCATGTTCCTCGCCTACGGTGATCCGAAAAAATCCTTTTGGAACTTGCCATCCTACCTGCAGGTGTTGAAGGACACCAATCCTCGTTCTTATACAGCCTTGGAGACCGACGAGAGTGGGAAATTCAAATACGTGTTCTACGCCCTAGCGGCCTCAATAATGGGATTTGTTTCATATGCACGGCCGGTAATTGTGGTGGATGGATGTCACTTAAAGGGTTCGTATAAGGGAATCGGATTTGTGGCAGTTACTCAAGACGGAAATGATCAAATATTTCCTCTTGCAATCGGCATTGGAAACATTGAAAATGATGAATCATGGACATGGTTTCTACAAAATGTCCGTGCGGCTTTCGGATGCCCAGATCACCTCCTTATTGTGTCCGATCAACACCGGAGCATTGAAAATGCCATCAACATTGCCTACCCAGAGGCGACTCATGGGCTGTGTTGCTTTCATTTACAACAAAATCTGGCCAGGTATGGAGCACACCTAGTGGGACTTTTCAAGAGAGCTGCCTATTGTTATGATCGCGACGAGTTCGATAGGTACGTTACAAACCAATTCACTCGCAAAGTAAATTTGCATTTTGAATAGTCCACCTATACAAATTGACCACATCTTTTGACTTGTTTTTTCAGGTACATGAACAATTTGAACGCATCGGAGGTTCAGGGTGCGATAAACTCATTAAACAGAGCGGGGCAGAACAGATGGTCACGCGTGCATTGTCCGGTTCGTCGGTTTAACTTCATGACGTCAAATGCTGCCGAGACGTGGAATGCTCGCCTTCTTTGGGTGCGGAGGCTTCCCGTTTGTTCATTTTTAGAGGGGGCCCGAAAGATTATTGAGAAGTGGTTTTATGAAAGAAGCACGGCGGCTGAAGATAGAGAAGAATTCCTGACGAAGGCGGTGCACGATCGAGTCATCGAATACTTAAAGCTTGGCCGACATATGATTGTCGATAAGCTTGGACGGCACAAATTCAAGGTCACGGATCATGCGAGGATTTTCATCGTTGACTTGAACTCAAAAATGTGCACATGTAACGTTTTCCAGAACGACCTGATACCATGCTCGCATGCCTGTGCCGCCATAAGGTATGTAATTCAGGTGACAATATGGTTTTGCTTCTTTTATTTGTTTCAATTAGAATTTATCTTACATCACTAGACGTACAAAACAATGCTTTGGCTGCAGTGTGGGGAACCAATCAGTTACTGAATACGTTTCTCCGTACTACACGACGGCTTCGTTAAGGGAAATGTGGTCTGGTGTCGTCACCCCTGTGCCCGACCCGAATGAGTGGAATGTGTGCGAGGAAGTTCGTAATGTACTTTGTCGGGCACCTGACAAACCAAGACAAGCTGGTCGCCCCAAGGGTAAACGAATTCCGTCAACAGGTGAGTTTTCAGGCCGAACGAGGGGAACAGGGCCATGTGGTCATTGTGGCGGTTCCGGTCATAACATAAGTAGATGCCCCGAACATGTTGCACGAATATCCGAAGATCGGCCCCATGAGGGAGTCGGTGATGATAATCAGACAACAGGGCAGCCGCAAGTGAGGACGAGAAGACGCAAGAAATGCAGTTTGTGTCGTTCAGAAGATCATACTAGAAGAAAGTGTCCTCTCTATCAGCAAGGCAATCCTGAGGAGTAAGATGGCCAATATGTGTATAGTATGCCCACACATTCATCGTGATGCAAATCTGACCCCTGTGTTTTGTACCCTGGTGTCCTTGTTTCAATATGTGGATGTAAAATGTTTGATCACTTGTTTTTTTCGTAGACAAATAGTTTGAATCTGTAAGTCAGGTGAATATGGATTTACGAACACAGGATGGAGCTTTTTTTTCATGCTCTCTGGAGTTTGACCGTCTTTTTTCGTGTGCTTATGTATTGATTTGAATGTGTTAGTTGCCTTTTTTTGGTGATTTTTCAGATGATTTCATTCATCTCTCCCTTTTTAACGATTTTACTATAAAAGTTTATGTTTTGATTTGAATATGTTAGACACACTTTTTTGGTGATTGTTCACATTATTTGTTTTCGGGACGATCACTGTCAAATTTTTACCCACAAAAAAAGATGTCCACCACGGAATAAAGCATGCAAACACTAATACATTGAAACTGACGTTAGAAAATGAAATCAAACAAGCCTAGTATGCTCTGCAACACTATGTCGACGAGAAAAAATCACGAGCAACCGTGTCCCCATCGGTACTCCATCTATAGATATCGAAGCCCATCCTTCGTCGAATCTTGTTTATACCCTCGTTCAAATAGGGTCTAGGCCAAATACGAGTTAGACAACACTCGATGGACATGAGGGCATATATGGCGCAAGAACTGTTGTCCGTCTGTACATAACATTTGGCCTCTTCTCCTGTGTACAACTCATACTCGAGGGGCATGGGAAACTCACGTAAGCCCTGTTCTCGTCTTCGCTCATTGAAGGATGCGTGCTCAAATAGAGCTGGGAGAACACGTCTTAGTGGTAGTGTCTGTACCAGCCGACGTTCCTCCTTTATGTTGTCGTACGTGTGCCTCATGCTATCATACATGATGACACGTCCTCGATAAAGTTGAATCTCAACGGCCACCCAATGCTCGTTCATATTGATCACTGTAAGGACCTGCACCGCAGATATTATTAGTACGTATTTGAGCACATAATTTCTCCAAGAATTAAATGAGAACCTTTTTAGTACGAGTATAGTAATAAATTATGCTCACACTATCCACGTAACTCCACCATGGTCTGATGCGGTGCCACCTAGGCATGTGACCTCGTAGGTAGGGCATTAATAGCTCTAAAGATGCAGCTGAGAAGTACTCCCTTTTCGGCGTGATGTTGTCCCTAATATGCTCGGGCTCACCGGCGTGCGCCTCAGCGAAGGCGGCCTTACATTTTTCCTGGTCCGAAATTTGCAAATAATTGTTAGTACGTTTAGTTCGAGCTCGACCCGTGTAGAGTAATAGTAGGAGAAGGATCATTACAAAAAAATGTGTGTCCACTATCTGTATCCTGCCAGCCCACTTTTCATCGCGTTTGACATTGACGAACTTCGCACTGGACTGGAGGATGCCGAGGTATGCATCAATCGGCTGTGTAGACAAGGACCAACCATTACGATAGACTCAGTTTCAATCAGATGTGAGTTATAACAATGTGAACTGGCGGCGATGCCCACGCATTTTGTAATAACAATACGAACCTCAAAGTCGACGTCCACATCCGGGGCCACGAATTTACTGAAAAATTCCGGGTTTTCGGTGCAGCCGGACCCCACATTCAGCCTGAAATATGAACATGAACATTAGTATGTCATTCATTAGCAATAAGATATTATCGAGTGACGAAATAAGAAAGGGGACAAACTCTTCGGCGTTCTTTCCGCTGGCCATGTATCGCTCGAACTCCTCCTCCTTTGCCTTCTTTCTTGGTCGTCTTTCATTCTTTATGAACGGGCTGAGGACATATTTACTCGGAGCTCTCAGCCTAACACCATGGATGCCGGCACTTGTACTAGGCAAAATATTTGAAGAGCTGGCGGCCTCTGACCCATCATCCTCATTTCCAGCAGTCGGTGTGGTCTCCAAAAGGGTCCTGCCTGCTGTAGAAGTCCCCAAATCAAAATGAATCGGGGATATGTGTCCCTCGGGGTGGATCTTGTCTGAAGGTACGACGGGAGTCGTATCAGTGGGTACGTCGCCATGTGGACGATAGAAAGACGCATGCCATCCGGAAGTAGGTTGAGAAGGGTAATACTGCTCGTCCGGTGGGTAGAACTGCTCGTGGTAGGAGGGTCGATTGTTGTAGTACTCCGAGATCCCATACTGGATCATGTTTGGAATCTCCAGCTCCAAACGCTCATACTCCTCACGTCTTCGCTCATCCACCTCATTGATCCTACCATCGACGTATGATCGAAGCTCAGAGAACTGGTCACCGACATACCCTCGTAATCCCGTAAGGCCTGCATTCACTGATTCGAAGCCTGTGCTGAACATGTTCCGGAGCTCGTCAAACATCACACCAACAGCAGGTGCAGAAGAATCTCCATAACCGGTGTGTGAGGGACCTGCCTCGTCGACGATAGGGGTGGTCTGGGGGGGATACGATGGCGACTGAAAACCACCGAAGTCATGAAACTGCTCGTCATATGGGGGACAACTCTCGATCGGACGGAAAGGTAGGCCGTAATCACTCTGCAGCGGAATGTCGTGCAGGTCTAGAGAGACAGGGACATCAACATAAGTCGGTACGAGATCCTCCTCCTCCTCCTCCTGTACCCCCAATTCGTCGCCCGCCGGCACATGTGACAAGGACCCACGTCGTCGAGTACTCTCGCTTGTAGTCAATGTGGGCCGGCGGGACCGCATAGTCCTCGACGCCTGGGGGGCCGCAATCATGCCTTCACTCAAGACGGCGGTGGGCCTCCGTGGGCGACCCCGTCTTGACTGGGTCGGCATCTGGACACCGTCTGCGAGATCCTGATCCAGGTATTGCAAGTACAATTGGCTCCTCTCACGACGCTCAACCCGAAGGTTCTCATGACACTCGAGACCCTGCAGTAGAGATAGTCACAATGCAATCTGTGAGTAAGAGAAATATAAATGCATGTAATCACATAGAAACTTTGCATTTAAGTAAAGGTGGTCTGAACAAACCTCATGATCAAGCTCCCTCGACACGTCCTCTTCTGGCCTTTTCGTCGACCACCTCAGAAGCCTCGGTAATACGTTGTGAGACTTCGAAAGCCGTTTCCCGGCATATACACCGGTGTATGGAATCGCCTCAAAAGCCCATATCTGAAAAGATCGAAGAACATTCAAAGTTAATTGTCAAGTTCAATTATTGAAGCCTAGTATGAAACAAGACCAAATCATGATGTTAACACTAACCATTAGGGCTAACGAGAATCCATAGAAGTGGTACGAGGGGGGCCTGGTTGCAGTTGGCGGGGGCAGCGAAGCTGGTAGTTGCTTGATTTTGCCGAGAAGATGGAGATAAGAAATCTTACCCCAGGGAAAGCTCTCCCATCGATCCTCGTCCTCGACTAAATCCCAAACCCAAGGGTCAACTGAAGTGGTGAGTGGGTCAACTCCAAGCAAAACTGAGTAGAGGAGGATAATCTTAGCAATCTTCATCGTGTCATCAGCACGTGCTACGAACTCCTCTGCTCTAAACCGCTTAAGAAGATCCGCCACAGATATTCTATCCTCGCCTTCAGAAATTCGATAAAACACGCCATCCAACTGCTGCGGCCTCGACAGAACGATCGGCCTAAATGTAGAGTCACCAAACCGTAATCCCGTCACCAGGGCGAACTCAGTCCTACAAAATCGACAAAGCCGACGGTCTCCACCAATGTGAAACCACACCTCATCCGTCGGAGTATCGGGCCCACGCACCTCACGTGATATAAGGGCGTGTAAAAAGCTCTTGCAACTGTCATTCTCAGTTGCCCAGCGCAGAAAATGGCCGAAGCAGCTCGCCTGAAAATCGGTCACACAATCGTCCTGAGTTTTTTGGAGGATTTGCCTTATGTATCCTAGTACTCGGACACGTGTGTACGAGTTAATGTATGCCAGCGTCGTCTGATACTCCGGACGCACCCAATCGACCTGAAAAGGAGAAAAGAACTGTTGGTCACATTAATTCATACATTAATATACAAAATGAAATGACATATGTGAATTAATATGATACGATGTTTCATGAAAAAAAAAGATATGAAACTTATAAAGGTTGGATTTTTGCTTGACCAAATTAGTAGAGCTGGATAAAACGTAGATTTATAAATTACATTAAAAAAATGCTAACCGACCATTATTATAAATTTAAAAAGTTTAAATGATCCAGTCAACTACGGAAACAATTAAATTGGGAAAAAAAACGAGTAATCCAAATTATGTTCGTATTATGCAAGACGGATGAATAAATTATTTTCATTACGTGCTGATTGTTAAACCGATAATAAAAAAAATCATTAAAGGGGAAATAATTCAATATAATATGTAATTGTCCAATTATAATTATTAAATTTTTCCATCATGAGATTTTCGAGAAAATAATTAATGAGTGAAGAGTTGAATATTGAAAGGAGACCAAAAAAAATGGGAAATAAAAATTCGTAACGGGTCAAGAAAACTATGTTGTTATAATTATGGAATGGGGATTATTAAAGAGGATTATTTTCACTCATATGTACATAATATTTATAAAATATTAAGAAATTATTTCAAAAGTAAGTGTTGATTAATAAGCGGATATTAAAAAAATTAGTATAAAAATGTAAGTTCGATTACGATATTATGTTACTTTAATTCTAAACTTGGGATTATTAATTTTTAAATTGAAATTATGTATCTACGATGCAAGACGGATTAAGAAATTATTTTTAGTACGTGCGGATTATTAGACGGAGATTAAATAAATTTATTAAACGGGAAATAATGAAATATGATATTTAATTGTCCAATTTTAATTATTATATTTTCTCATCATGAGATTTTCGAGAAAATAATTAATGAGTGAAGAGTTGAATATTGAGAAAATAATTAATGAGTGAAGAGTTGAATATTGAATGGAGAGAAAAAAAAACCGAGAAAAAAAATCGAAACGGGTCGAGGAAACTATGTTGTTAAAATTATGGAATGGGGATTATTAAAGAGGATTATTTTCAGTCATATGTACATAATATTTATAAAATATTAGGAAATTATTTCAAAAGTAAGTGTTGATTAATAAACGGATATTAAAAAAATTAGTACAAAAATTTAAGTTCGATTACGATATTATGTTACTTGAATTCTGAAATTGGGATTATTAATTTTTAAATTGAAATTACGTATATATTATGCAAGCCGGATTAAGAAATTATTTTTAGTACATGCGGATTATTAAACGGAGATTAAATAAATTTATTAAAGGGGAAACAATGAAATATGATATTTAATTGTCCAATTTTAATTATTAAATTTTTTAAACGGGATTTTAAAAAACGAGGCGCGGTACTGGGGCGCGCGCGACGGGTGACGGGAGCACGCGCCCGACGGGAGACAGGTGCCGGGAGCAGGCCCGCCCGACGGGAGACGGGTGACGGGAGCGCACGCCCGACGGGAGACAGGTACCGGGAGCACGCACCCGACGGGAGCCGGGTGACGGGAGCGCGCGCCCGACGGGAGGCAGGTGACGGGAGCATGTGCGCCCGACGGGAGACGGCTGACGGGAGCTGCCGAGTTTTCTCGACAGCGGGTGCGGGCGTGCTCGGCAGCTGTCGAGTTTTCTCGGCAGCGGGGGCGGGCGTGCTCGGCAGCTGCCGAGTTTTCTCGGCAGCGGGGGCGGGCGTGCTCGGCAGCTGCCGAGTTTTCTCGGCAGCGGGGGCACCCGTTATCGGCAGCTGTCGAGTTTTCTCGGCAGCGGGGGCGGGCGTGCTCGGCAGCTGCCGAGTTTTCTCGACAGCTGCCGAGCACGCCCGCCCCCGCTGTCGAGAAAACTCGACCAGACGGGGCTACACGTGATTTTGTCAAGGCTACACGTGATTTTTTTCAAAATTCATGTGTAGCCCTATAATTATAGGGCTACACGTGAAATTCACGTGTAGCCCTTAAATTATAGGGTTACACGTGAATTTTGAAAAAAACACGTGTTGCCCCGTCTGGTCGAGTTTTCTCGGCAGCGGGGGCGGGTGTGCTCGGCAGCTGCCGAGTTTTCTCGACAGCTGCCGAGCACGCCCGCCCCCGCTGCCGAGAAAACTCGACCAGACGGGACAACACGTGATTTTTTTCAAAATTCATGTGTAGCCCTATAATTATAGGGCTACACGTGAAATTCACGTGTAGCCCTTAAATTATAGGGTTACACGTGAATTTTGAAAAAAACACGTGTTGCCCCGTCTGGTCGAGTTTTCTCGGCAGCGGGGGCGGGCGTGCTCGGCAGCTGCCGAGTTTTCTCGACAGCTGCCGAGCACGCCCGCCCCCGCTGCCGAGAAAACTCGACCAGACTGGGCTACACGTGATTTTTTCAAGGCTACACGTGATTTTTTTCAAAATTCATGTGTAGCCCTATAATTATAGGGCTACACGTGAAATTCACGTGTAGCCCTTAAATTATAGGGCTACACGTGAATTTTGAAAAAAACACGTGTTGCCCCGTCTGGTCGAGTTTTCTCGGCAGCGGGGGCGGGCGTGCTCGGCAGCTGCCGAGCACGCCCGTCCCCGCTGCCGAGAAAACTCGGCAGCTGCCGAGCACGCCCGTCCCCGCTGCCGAGAAAACTCGGCAGCTGCCGAGCATGCCCGTCCCCGCTGCCGAGAAAACTCGGCAGCTCCCGTCAGCAGTCTCCCGTCGGGCGCGCATGCTCCCGTCACCTGCCTCCCGTCGGGAGACGACGGGGATTTTTGCTCCCGTCGCCGGGAACGCGCAACGACCTTTTTTTTTGATTCGTTTTCTATCCAAATCTCGTTTTTTTTTTCATCATACTTTATCATCGGGTTTTCGCCAACGAGATAGTGGGTCCCGGTCAAAGTCAACCATTTCACCTAATTACCAAAGTACCCCTAAATCTTAAAACACTTAAATTATTGGGAAAAAAATTCCCATTTTTTTACAGTATTTTTGATGAATTATTCCCTAAAATTACAGTGTTAATCTTGAATTATTAATTATAATTACACGTGATTAAACATGCATATTTTCGATTAAACGTGATTATTTTCGATTATGGCCATTTAACCCTTTCAAACATCAATTCAAGCACATATTCAAACAAATTAACCCTATCAAATTCAAATTTAAACCCAATTAACCATTCCAAACATGAATTCAAGCATATATGAAAAGTAATTAAACCTAATCCCCAATTAATTTGGGGTTCAATTGGAATTCAAATCCACGTTTAACCCTCCGTTTCTTCAACTAATACTCAACAAATTCGAAGTATTAAGACATATTTCCAACAAATTCAACAAAATTTCAACAAATTCTCAAGAAATTTCAGAAAATTCGAAACTTAATGTCAACAAATTTGTGAAAAAACGAGGGATAAATCACTAACCTCTCCTTCTTCGTTTGACATCTTCGTCTTACACGTGAATTTTCACCAAAAAATCGAAGCTTTACACGTGAATTTGAGCTCAATTTTTTAGCTCAAAAATGGGGGAAAAAATGGTGTCTTGCAGCGGCTGTTCGTGCGTTTGGAAAGGGAGAGAAAGTGAGAGAAAGGGTTTGGGGGTGGGGTAGGTTAGGTGAGAGAAATTCCACTTTTGTTGACTCATTAAACATTCTTTGACTAATTGTTATTGGGTAATAATTGCATAATTCAAAGTCAATCAAAAATGGTGGTATTTTTGGCCATACTTTTAAATTTGATGGTATAAACTATCTCACTTTTATTTTTGATGGTAAAAAAACACCTATTTTATTTTTGGTGCTATTTTGGGTCATATTTTATAGTAATTGTGGTAATTTTGGTTGCTATCCCATGTAAATACTTTACGTAACCTAATTTATGTGCATAAACTAAGATAGTAATTCATGTTATAAGTAAGTCATGCATATATATATATATATTAAGTATGTAAATTTGCTTTAGCTTAGGTTATAAATTTAACAACTTAGATAATACTTAGGTTATAATTATATTTTATGAGTTTTATATCTTAATATTATATAATCTATATCATATATAACATATAGTACAAGTTCATACTATATAATTATATATATACATTAAGGTAATATATTATATAGTTATATAAAAAAAAAAAAATTTCTTAGGTGTTACACATATTCCTTAAAAAGCTTGTACAATTTGCTTTTTATATGCGTGATCTTTTATTGACATTTAGTGGAATCACTCTCAACTCTAAAATAAAAATACTCCAACATTTGAAGTTTTATTCGAGGGTCAAGACACTACAAGAATTTTGCCTTTTAACAACGGTTTTTAACCGTTGTCAAATCCATTTTTTAAGCGTTGTTGTATCCAGGGTTGTTAAAACTTTTCGTCATACGACAACGCACCAAAAAGCGTTGTCTTATCTAGATACAACAACGCTTTTTGGTGCGTTGCAAGACATTGTCGTATCTGACACATCATCGAAAAAATGACACGTCATTGCCACATCATCAAATTCTGACACGTCATTGCCACGTCATGAGAAATAATTGTGCATTGTCTAGGATTCAAATTCGTGACCTTTGTTGAACCTTGAACCACTAGGCTACTAGTGCTTTATGTGTTTATATTATATATGTATTTCTTTTATTAACTAATTATATATATATACATATATAATTAATGACTAATTAATATATAATTGGAAGATTAATGACTAATTAATATGTTTAATAATATTTAATCTAATTTCATATTAAGACAATTATAAAGTATAGTAGTGCATATTTTTAATATATGATATAAACATACTAATTTTTTAAAATTATGAGTTTGTTCATATATATAAGATAATATTAATGCAAATAATATAAAATAACATCATAAAATAATTAAAATTTTCAACTTTAATTTTATTAAAATAATATATAATTTTCGTATTATTATATAAAAAAAATTGTATTGACCAATTAATATATGTATGTTTTTTTATTTTGAAAAATAGTTTATGGTTCAATTAACATATTTAAGTTTTTTTTTCATATTATTCTTTTAATTAATCATTTTATATCTTTTTTTTTATTTTATAAAATAATTTTTTCAAATAATTTATGTTTTTGGTATTAATTTTAAAACCAAACTAATTTATATTTATTTTCTAAAATAATAATATATAATTTTTATATTATTATGTAATACAATTTTTTATATTTTTCAAATTAATATATGTATTGTTTTTTTTGTTATAAAATAATTTTTGGTTCAAATTAAAACCAAACTCATTTTATCTTTATTTTCTAAAATAATAATATATAATTTTTATATTATTATGTAATACAAATTTTTATATTTTTCAAATTAATATATGTATTGTTTTTTTTTGTTGTAAAATAATTTTTGGTTCAAATTAAAACCAAACTCATTTTATCTTTATTTTCTAAAATAATAATATATAATTTTTATATTATTATGTAATACAAATTTTTATATATTTCAAATTTTTTATATTTTTCAAATTAATATATGTATTGTTTTTTTTTTGTTGTAAAATAATTTTTGGTTCAAATTAAAACCAAACTCATTTTATCTTTATTTTCTAAAATAATAATATATCATTTTTATATTATTATGTAATACAAATTTTTATATTTTTCAAATAAATAAGTGTATATTTTTTTTATTGTTGTATAATTAAATTTTTTATATATTCTTAATTAATTGATATGATATATATATATATATCTTTTTTTATGTTTTTTGTATTAATTTTAAAACACAATAATTTTATCTTTATTTATTTTTACAAAAAACATTCATAATTTATGAATTATGAATTATAAAAAATAATTTTCGAATCGTGTTTTAAAATAATATTCAAATTTTGTATTATTATATAAAAAGATGAGAGTAATATTTAATTAGGTGTAGTTAATTTGTTAATTAATTCAAAATTGTATTTTATAAAAATACTATTTTCTAAAATAATGAATTTGTTCATATAAGATAATATTAATGTAAATAATGTAATACAAGATAACATTATAAATTAATTAAATGTATTAAATTTAAGTTAATTAAAAAACAATTATATTAAAAAACAATTATTTTATAATTGTTTTTTAATTAACACATGCAACACACAAAAAAAAGGGTTGCATAATGGGTTGTAAAATTAAAAAAAATGTTCTAAGAAAAGACAATGCTCAAAAGCGTTGCAAAAAAAGGGTTGTCGTATAGCCAAAAAAACGTCATTTAACAACCCTACTTAAAAAGTGTTGCATAATGGGTTGTAAAATTAAAAAAAATGTTCTAAAAAAAGACAACGCTCAAAAGCGTTGCAAAAAAGGGTTGTCGTATAGCGAAAAAAACACCATTTAACAACCCTACTTAAAAAGCGTTGTCGTTTCCATTTTTAGCGTTGTCGTATGGCGAATTTTTTGAAAAAAGACAATGCTTTTCGGAAAAAGAGTTGTAAAAACCCAGAAGACAACACAAATTCATAAAAAAGGTTGTTAAATGGGGGTTGTTAAAGGCAAAAATTCTTGTAGTGAGAATAGCCCCAAATGCAAGCACTTTACTATATTCGCTCCAATACTTGTCAAACTTCTTAAGCATAATTCCACACATATTACTTATCATCACATCCTCATTAATCAAGTTGTCCTTTAACAAAGTTTCAATCTTCCAAACTTGCATAAAATACAAATTTGATGTAGGATAAGAAAAACCGGAAATCAAGTTGGTAGTTTCATAAAATGGCTCAAGAAACTCACATAAATTTTCACCTTTTTTCCATTCTTTATTTGAAGGACACCATTTATAATTCCTATCATGCAAAGGAAGAGAAGCAAAAGCCTTTTTGTACTTAAGTGCACTCTCCAACATCAAATATGTTGAATTCCATAGAGTGCAAACATCCAACCTCAAGCCAATACTAGTATCAATGTCACCAATTGATGCCACACATTTTTCAAATTTTTTCATCCTACCCTCTGAACCCTTCACATACTTCACCGATTCTCTAATCTTATCCAAAGTTTTTGCACACAATTTTAAACCATCATGGACAATAAGATTCAATATATGAGCTAAACAACGAACATGAAAAAAATCACCACCACACAACAAACTATCATTCAAAGAGAGTTGGTCTTTCAAAATATTTTGCATGTTGTCATTGCTTATTGCATTATCCAATGTTAAAGAGAAGATATTTTTCTCAATCCCCCATTCATACAAAAAACCAATTATTTTTGCAGCTAATTCAACTCCAGAGTGTGGACGAGGCATGTGATCAAAGTTAATGATTTTACTATTCAACTTCCAATTTTCATCAACAAAATGAGCGGTCAAACAAATATAACTCTCACTCGTGCATGAGGTCCACAAATCTGAAGTTAAGCACACTCTATTACGAATACTAGCCAAAATTTTCTTAAGTTTTGCTTTCTCCTTTAAATACACTTGGTTAATATCATTAACAAAAGTGCCTCTTGAAATACATGGAACAGTGGGACTTACATACCTCTGCCAAGCTCTAATACCATCATACTCAACAAACGAAAATGGAAGATCATGTTAAACAACTGCAGATGCTAGTAACTCACGTGAAACTTTTGGGTTTATTTTTTTGTTTTTAATTTTCCATCATGATCAACAAACATTGTCCTACATCATGAAACTTCAACATCTTATAAGATTCTATATGTCGTCTTATTGTAGAAGTCCCATATTTCTTACCTCCATTTTTATATGATGTATTGCATCTCTTGCAACAACAAATTGCATCTTTACCAACCCCTTTCTTGATAAAATAATTCCAAACATCAGAACGCTCTCTACATTTCTCGGACCCCTTATCATCAAAATTAATATTTCCAATGTGATCTTCACTATCATCTAAGTTAATACTTTGATTCATCGTACTAGACTCTATGTTATTTTCCTTCGAATCTACAAATATTAATATAAAAAAATTGAAAATAATTATTGATACATTCATCTAAAAGAACAGTGACTACTAACTAGAGATTAAAGCAATTATTTATATTAATCAATAACACATTTCTTCGAAAATCCAATTCATAATGATCATGTGTCAGTTGTCTTCTACTCAATAATTAAAGCAAGAAGCTAGAGTACATATTTCTTCATCCAAGGTTATAATCAATATTCTTATCATTCTTTAAACTGCGTTAAATGGGCACCTTATCCTACATTTAGAGTTTAAATAATCATAGCACAGAAAAATAAATAGAGAGAACAACCTGGAAGATGGAGATACAGCTTCCAGGATCCGACCCAGGTGAGGTGTGGTCTACAACATTCATAGAATTTCCACTTGATAAGATATCCCACTGCGCTGCCGACGGAGACGAAATCAAGCTGTCATGGACTCGGTGACGGTGGCTGAGGATATAAATGGATTGGGTAATTGGGTTATTAAAGATTTCTTGGCATTGCCCAAAAATTCCCTCTTCTCTTCTGCTCTTTAGTACTAGGGTTTTCTACTAGTATTTTTAATTAATTAAAAAAAAAGGTGGGCTAGCTTGCCTCACCCCATCCCACCCCACCTCAGCCCGCGGCCCAAATGGGCCAGCCTGTTTAGACCCTTTTTTACGGGCTTGGAAATATCTGGCCCAACCCACCTTTTATGTATGGCAGGACAGGCTGGCCCAATGGGCCTAGCCCGTTTTGACACCTCTACTTATCATTCTTATGTTCTAAAAATTCAAAAAACATGACAGATACAAATGAATGGGTTGTCCCGATATCAAACAAGACAAGAACAATTATATCACATACTGATAACATACCTGTCATGGTTTCTGGCCCTTCAGCGGCTTGACTTAGGGTTAGAACAAAAGCTTGAGCTTTTCCAATCTTAAGTCTCGAGTTGGAACTCATTCCAATATTTGTACGCTTGGGGTAAAATTTTACATTATGGTCTGGTTTCTGACATCGATAGCAATGTCCAATCCTCAAAAGGTGTTGCCCGACATGAGTCCTTCTGTATCTTAGGCAGGTGGCTCCCATTCTAGAAATAAGGGTATTTGGAGTGCCACCTACCATCAGTCGTTTTGTCTGATTGAAAGGTGTAGCTTGATTCTAATTTCGATTATCCCACTTCATCTTTTCAGGTATTTCAACAGGCTTTTGGGTGGAACAACATCCAAACGCATGTGCGATATTAATTCTTGATCTCTCTCGATGACCTCAATATAAGTTATTCCTCCATATCCCGCCAGTATATCACTAATTTTCGAATGTAGGCCCCTATTAAAACGTCTAGCTTTCTTTATATTGGTGTCTACCAAATGTGTTATGTATCTACTTAATTAATTGAACTTCTTTTCGCATTCACCAACCATCGTCAATCCTTGATAGAGGTTTAGAAATTATGTTTCATTCCTATCACGATAGGATTGCGGCAAATAGTTCTACATAACTACTTCTTTAAAATCTGTCCACATTATGGTAATTCTTCTCTCAGAGGTTATAGTTCTATCATATGACTCCCACAAAAAATTAACTTTTTTGGTGAACTGAAAAATAGCACATGAAATCTTTTGCTTGTCGGTACAAACTATGTGAGCAAAAAGTCTATTCAAGGCTCTTAACCATTCCTCAGCATCAGCTGGCTCTCCTCTTCTGTGGAAGGTTGGTAGATTAAATCGTCAAAACTGTTTGATTACAATATTCATATCATTCCTAGGTACCATTGGAGGTGCTGCTCGAGCGACATCGAACTAGTCCACCAAACCTTTGAATACGGTTATTAAATTTCCCATTAATCCTTCATCGAGAGGTCCAGATATCTCCCATGTTGTTTCCGAGTGCCTTTGTGGCCAACCTCGAGAGGGCATGATTCTACCATGATATGCACAATGATCCAACTATTAAGTATCACGGTAAGCTACAAAAAAATCACCAGATTCAAAAAAAAATACAAACATAAAATTTCATAAAATAGTATTTTATAGGATATATTCTTATATACAACTATCAAAATTTGGCTAGTTAGGCATCATATCAAGCTATGTACATCAACTACATACACGACTATCCAAAAATATATATATATCGTTTTATTCGATAAACATTCCCAAAATGTTAAATCTCCATCCCTAACATCTACATCGTAGCAGCCGGAGGCGATAGGGGCCTCACCAACCCGGATGTCAACGCACCCCGATCTTTCCTATCGGGGTACTCCTCAAGGTCCTCCTCCGAATTTTCCTCCTCTGAATCACCACCCTTGTCCCCATCTGAATCATCCTGGACGAGTCGAAAGGTCGCGGCTCAAGGGTAAATGGTTACTCACTACGATCTCAGGCGTCTAGTAATTCATCTCGGTAAATACGGTGTGCTTGTACTGCCCATTCATCAAATAGAGTCCTTATCAGCTAGTGACAACCTTCGATATTACCTATCAGACTTCCATCACCACTCGCTATTCTCCACATATGTAATAATCAAGCGATGTGCTCGCCTACTGAATGGTCCCCTGACACATGATTATCAAAGAAATATTGTCTGAGTCTCATCCGGGGAATAGACTTCCTAGCGATAAATTTATTTCCGACCATCTGTATACATGATTCTACATATTCTTTACCAAGAAAACATCTAACAACCCCCATAAATAAATCCCAAAACATGTATTTACAAGTAAACAATATTCACACATAACACTACATAACAACACATTTTATTCATATTTATGAAAATCAAACACATATAATCACCTTATTTTATACTTATTAGAGAGGGAGCGGACTTATCTAATTTATATTTTAAATATGTGGCCCGATTTAGAAACATTAAATTTTTTTAAAATCGAGTAAAGCCCTATAAAAAGGTGGAGCACGACTCTGATATCAAAACTATCATGCCCAGTTTTCGAAAAGAAATAAAATATTAAATTTTAACTTTAGGCGTCTAAAAACTCAAAATAAGCTAAAGTTTAAAAGATCAAATAACTTGTTATAATAGGAATTCACCACATGAAAGTTTCATAAATCGTTTAACATTTGATGGCAACAGCGGAAAATAATATTAGTATATAGCCCCATGGCTTAAATTTTACAAAAACCAAAAGACTAAGATTTTCAGAAAAACGGTAATAACACGTTAATTTAAGAGTAACAGATACTGCATCTCCCTTTCATTCTCCGTCATTATACCAATAATCTGTAAAACATAATAATATACATAGGGTGAGTGCGTGAACACTCAGTGGGGTTAAACTACAATAGGCAATATATATTAACATCATAAAATAAATCAATCAACATACTCATATAATCACGAATCTTAACCGTCGTACAAACATTTATGGATCTTAACTGCCGTGCAAAAAAATTTACGGATGTTAACCGGCGTATAAACAATTTACGAATCATAAAATCACTCTTTCACATTATAAACTCATGTTATTATCAGAAATGCATTTTTGCATTTCAATCAGATTCAAAATATAACCACATATTCGTTTGAATACATATTGGAATCATCTGATTTAAACACATAAAATTCAAATAAAGTACACAATTAAAAGATGTTACCCCCACCTCTTAGCGTAAACGATCAAAGCATTTATATTCCACTTAACCTTACTATACAAACCCCTGTGTGTCCCCTACAAACATAAGTGTTCGTTGTAGAACCTAATGGAACTATTCGTATGTAAAATTACATTCTTAACTTAGATTTATTTTTATTAACAGATCGTCTAATAGAGATTAAGAAAATAAAATCTACGTACCGATGTGATATGTAAGGGTTGCATTACTCATATCACATTCGACTAGAATATAAGGTTTCATACCCTAGTCGGGAGAAACTGTGGTTCAAGTACATCATTATATAGTCAAAATAAGTTTGTTTCACCATTAAATCAAAGTTGGGGTCCGTATCGCAATTCTGGCTAAATCTAGAGTAATATTTGTAAATTCAGCAAACTTTAGTATTTAGTTTGTTATTATCCAAAATTCAGGGGTCCTTATGCATGTTTCATAAAGTTAAGGGGTTACACTACAAATTAACAAATGCTAATGACTAACAATAATTTCATCAAGTTTTTAGGGTTTGCATAATAATCCTTTAACATTTCAAATTTATAAAGGAAACCCCTCACCTCCAAACCCCCTCCTAACCGCCACCCCACTCGTTACTGCCGCTGACCGTCACTGTCAGTGATTAGAAATTTCCTACGACCACCCAACCCCAACACACATAACATACACAACCGATTTACAACACACATACACCTATAACATCACCGGTGCCACTATTCACGGCAGCGCCCAACCCACTCTGTCGGTGCCTCGACGACATCGGCCACCACACACCTGAGGCCTTCGGCCTTGGCTTCCTTTCTACACCACAACAACACACGCATGCAACACACACACCAATGCAATCTTGTACCGATGACCCACGTTGGTAGCGGAACAGCAGTAGCGAAGAGAGAAGACGGGAGATAGAGAGAGAGAGGGGAACAGTCACGCCTCTTCGTGGTCATACACGATGAAGACAGCGGCGATTCGGAGTTCCAAACCTAGATTTACGACGGGTTCAGCGAGTTCTTTACATTAATCGGAGATACTTATTAGAAAAACGATGGCGGCAGCAGCAACAACGGCGACGGTAAAAATAGCGATAATGAGGGTGATTGTTTGGGAGAGAAAAGAGATGACGATGAATAAGTGTGTATATGCTTATTTCTTGCTAATGCATTTTCTTCCCCTTTTCCCCAAAAGAAGTAACACACTACATAACCTAGGCTAGAAGGTGTCATAATTTTAAGATGGGTAAGTATTTAAGGAGTCAAAATTCTAATGTATTTAATAATATAAGGTGTCACCATATCATTCAATATTTAACATAAGTAAATCAATTTAAAATAAATAATAAAAAAAAATTGGTTATTACAATATGTAATATAGAAATCGAATTGCAACACATATTCGTTTATTGTGAAGAATGAAGTTAATCAATCTATTAACCACTCATTTGTGATCTATAATACAGAGCTCAATTAAATTAAATATTTTTTGAGTTGATGTTTAATTTGATTATTCTTTAGACTAAACAAACAAAATTAAATTTGTAGTACACAACTCGTGAATAAGCTCGTTAGAAGGTTTATGAAATAATCTTCTAACGAAATAAAACATAAAATGATGTGATATTTTGATTGATATATATATATATATATGTGTATGTTATGCTTGTACTTATAAAACAAATATACATATCTAATTATAATTACTTTTATAATTAAATTATAAATTTTATAGAATATATTGTATTTTTTAGAAATTATATTTTATTTTATAAATGATTTAATGGGTAGTATTTAATCTATATCTGTATCACTTAATTAGCTAGATTGACCTTGATGAAACTTGAGTAAGCTCATGAATCCAAGCTGAATTAAGTTTGGAATTGTCCCATAATAAATAAATCATAACTATTAATTAATAATTCTTTTTGGCTCATATATCGATAGCATGCTGATAATTGCCATTTAATTTAAACCATTTATGAATTTATAAACAAATGATTAAGTGCCAAAAAAAATCATAAAATTTACTTCAATCGCAATTTTAACCGATCTATAAATAATTTAAAAAATGATAATAGATAAACATAGTGCAATGAATTTAATGTCCCCTTGTTGTTTACAACACTTTTCTTATTTATTTTTTCATATCATTATTAACATATTCAATAATTCTATCAACAACATATGGATGAGAATGGGTAGGGTACCCTATGATATCTCAAATTCTTATCCTATTAATATTATATTATTTGTACATGTTTCATTTTCATTTTTTCATTTTCATTTTAAAGTATTCGTATATACTTTTTTTTGTTTCTGATTACTACTACTTGGTGGGTATTCGTACCCACAATATATTCATTTACCAAATATCAATATTTTATTTAGTTTAATTTAAATGGATATTTTAAATAAGTATTTCATATTTTATTTTTTTAATTTATAGTATATGATATATTTATATATATTTTTAATAATATTTTATCACAGATTACTAACTGCTTCAATAATAAATGTTTCTTTAATTTAATAATTTGGACGTATAGAATACCCACGTTTACCTGCATAATTGTCATCCCTGCCCACATGAGGCATCAAATCATGTTCCAATATACTCCCAAAAAGTAAGAAAAAAAATCAAAAAAACACGTGGTATCTAATTTTCCCTCTACCCCATGCAGTGGGGTACTACTACGAGACTGCTGCTTCAGAAGATTATGAACGTTGACTTTTCTCTTCAGAAGATTATCAACGTTGACTTTTTCCATTCTATCCCCTCTCTCTCTATATATATATATGTAGATATATAGCTTACGCACAAGAAAATTTGAAAATATCCTTGAAGATTAATTCATTCATACTCATGCATTCTGAATCTTCAAGTTCATCTTCTTCGACCACCGGCTATTCTATCATGACGACTTATGCATCAACACAAATGAAAAGGATCGGCCGGAAGAAAACCGGCCACCCATTCACGCAGCGGAGTAACGGCGGCAAATGGGTGAGCGAAGTGCGCGAGGCCCACGCGCCGTCAATGATACACCCGCAAATGGCGGTCGATGGCGCGGCTCTAGCATTGCACTCAGGCCACCGTCTTCCGCCGTCTGCCTCATCCTCCGACAAAGACATTCAAAGGGCAGCTACAGATCATTTAACTCCAATAGAATTATCATCCATAGTAGAAGCTTCAAGCAGTATTAATGGAGGATCAGTTGAGTTCGTGGACGAGGAGGCCATGTTTAACATGCCGTTGCTACTAGATAGCATGGCGGAGGGGATGCTTCTAACTCCACCAGCCATGAAAAAAGGGTTCAATTGGAGCCAAGAGATTGATGATGATCATATTCACTTTATAGCGCTCTGGAATATTGATTGGATGATGGATGCAAATTTAAGTACGTGAAGATTCAAGAAATGGTTCTTTTATTATTTAAGGAGATATATGTATATAAATTTTTATACTAAAGAGGGCATGCATATTTTTAGATTTCATGCTTGATACGAATAAGGGAAATTGTGTTCAAATATTTATTTTCTGAATCCTTTCATAGATTTTGATGTTTCATCTTTTAATATATTAATTTCGATATTGTCTAAGGCGGAATAGTTTGATATCGGGGTATATCCCAATATATATATAGTAAGACCTTTATAAATTAATAACCTTGGGACCAATGAAATTTTATTAATTTAAAGAGATATTAATATATCGATAAATTAATATTTTATTAATTAAAAGAGAGACTTTTTAAATTCAGCAAATTTAGTATATATGTATTGAAAATAAATGAATTCATATACATGTTTTATTGATTATATTCATGTATCAACCAATTCTTTGTAACTAATTAAATATATTGATGTATAATATCAATTTATTGTATTATAATACTTCACAACAACTCTTCACAATTTTTTGTTGCAGCTAGAGAATTCGATACCGAAACTCTTGGCTGCAATTAAAAAAATTAGGGATGAAATCCAATTAGATTTAAATTTTAAGAAAAATCAAGTAACAATATATTCATATTTTAGCAAATTACCATAATATTTATAATTGTAATATTTATGAATTATTAATTTAAAGTTTTAATGAGACCTAATATTTATAAAAGGATTTTCCGAAAAATTATTATCTTATTATCTTATCGAATTTGATGAGTTTTTACAAAGGCCCAAGTCGGGACCAAAAGATTTTATTATTTTAGAGAGTTTATTAATTTATAAAGTATTAATTTATAGAGGTTTTACTATATATATATTATAATGTTTAGTTTTCGTAAAAGGTAATTCTCGGTTAAAAATATTATTTACGTATAAAAATTTTCATTTATAAGAGTAGATAAGATAAATAAAATAAAAAATAATTATGAAATTCTATTCCATTAATTAGACGTCATTATGAGATATAATTCAGTAAAATGCAACAAAAACAATTTTCTTGAAATTCCTTGTTTTTCCAAATTAACATTTAATTATTCAAGATAAATGAACATTTACACAACATTTATGTAGGGTTGGTCCTGAACCCGTGCCGTAAGGCAATAGCTTAGAGCCCCAAATTTTAAGAGGCCCAAAATTTTAGGTATGTAGTGTATATATATATATATATATATATTTATATTAGTATATTTTTTTATTTTTTTTAATGTACAATAGTCCAATGGTCCAATTATTGGAAATAAGACTTGTGCTATTTATTTGGACTTCTTTTTTTCATAAGTGTTGTACTTTTCCAGCATTGTACATATGGTCCAAAACTTAGAATTTGGATACTGAAGCAAGTTAACAATATTTTCAAGGATGTGTGTATGTATTTTTTTTCTTTGTTTAGAGGCCCATTTTTTGTTGTTGTCCAAGGTCTCCCAAACCGTCAGGGTTGACCCTACATTCATGTACCACTCGCATACTATACCCAAAAGTTCTTTAAGGCGAAAATATTTAAACGTGCATTGAGGGTGATTGTTTGAAAATAAACTTCGTGGGAAATTTCAGAACAACACTAAATAAATTCAAATAAATAAATTATAGCAAACAAACACAAGAAACCATTGCTTCACAATCACAATTGCATAGGTGCGGGATTTAGATCGACTTATCATAAATACAGATACACATAATAATAGCAATCAAACAACACAAATAGATTCAGACAACTAATGTAATCTCTTATCATAACTTATTGGCTTTGTCTTCGTAGAGACCTCTCTGGTTTGGTCTTTGTAGACATCTTCTTTGACTTATTTTTTTTGACATAGCAGTAAAATTTAACCTAACAGTTAATCTTTAAAGAGACCCTCTTTGACTTATTCTCTTTGGTATAATTGTGGGATTTAGCCGACTTAACATGACAATTAATCATTCACAGATTCACTTTACAATTAATAATAAATTTTACATTGAAAAGCTTATAGTACAAACGTTCACATTTTGGTAACAACATATTGACATATAATTAGAACAATCTCACTTCATATATTCATAAAAGATCTCAAGTTCAAGCGTAAGAAATTCATAAATGCAAATTAAGAGGTTAATACCTAAGAAGTTGTTTGAATGTAAGTTATCGAACAAGTTTAGATAGATCATCTTTTATCGTTTCCTTCCCCAACACTACAACCATCTCTGCTCTTTGGCCTTCGGCCTCTCGCCAGGGGCAGAGCCTCCTAAAGCCACGTGGGGGCTTTAGCCCCCCAAAATTTTTAAAATTTTAAATTATTTATATATATATATTATGTTGATTTTTTTTTTGAGTGTTAAAATACTCATTTTATGGTGATTTAGTTCCCTCAATATTAGTTGTCTAGCTCCACCCATGCCATGCCTCTTGCCATAGCGATGACATTGAGTCACCAGCAACACATCCTTCGCAAACCACTCGTCTAACAACACTAGCCAACACACACAAATGTTGAGCACTCACAAAGTGGGAGGAAAGACGCAACGAGGAAGAAGGGGGAACCGTGAGGGAAGGGAGAGAAGAGAAGGGATATGTTTTTCCATTCTAAGCAAAAGAGTGGACATAAGTATATATGCACATCGCCTTAATCTAGCTTTCAGGAGAGGCTGTTCAATTCAAGAACAGAGAATGAGGGTGATTTAAAGGGAAGAGTTTAAGAAGAATCCAAATCGCCTCTTTTCGCTCCTTCGTCTCCTCTCTCTTCCGTCAACCAAATCAGCGCTTTCTTCCATCGTCGTCGTCTAACTCACAAAGAATTTTGCTTATCTAAACTTATATTTAGGGCTGAAATTTTAGGGTTACAAAGATATGTCAATTTTTCCTAAATTTTAGAGCTCTAAACTTTTTTTCCTAAATTTGTCAATTTTTAAAACATAGTGTCTCAATGTTAGAGCTCTAAAAGATAATGTCCTTGAATGGTGATCAATGGTCAAAGTTAGTGTCCTAAATTTATAATTTTCTTTTTTTTTTATGTGAAATTTGTAAATTTAAGACATTATCTTTAGACTAATCATCAATGAAGGACACTTACTTTTTAGACCACGATATTAGAACACTAAATTTTTAATCTAGAAAATTTAATGAACAAAAAAAAAAAAAAACTTGAAATCACAAATTTCAGTCTACTCACATGAAATTTGAAAAGAAGATGATTTTCTGGAGTATATTTTTTTTTTCCTCCTCTAGAGCATCTTCAGTAATGTACAAAATTCTTCATATTTTAAGATTTTTTCATTCCAACAATGTATTAGATTATCACGGTAAGCTATCTCAACTGTCATCCTTATATTAAATTCAACGTAAGTTAAATCTTATATTGAATTTTTTTTCATTTATTTGTATGAATTTTTTTTTTTTTAGTATAAATAATAATGCACACTGTTGGAGCAGTAACATTTATTAAATAAATGAAAATAATAAAAGTGCAGTATTTTTTTATATACTGTCAGAGATACCCTTAGGAAGAAAGGAATGCGACGCTATGGTCTTACAGAAGCTGCTGCAATTTCTCTCCCCTTCATTTTTTTTTTTTTTCCTCTTTGAAAGATAAGATTTTTTGTAATTATAATATAATTTTATTTGAAGAGCATAAACATTTGATCCAATTCAATAAAAAGGAATTTGTGCTGAACTTTGATATCCCACATGTAAACGGTGCGATTTTAATAACAAAGGGCTGACCTGTGCCCATTATGACAACGGTTTCGGGGTTATGAAAGCGGGCCCGGGTACAGATGCGGGCTTTCTATTTGTGCGAGAGGTTCAGTTTCTATTTTCTGGGCCTGCAAAACTAGGTTGAGTTGCCTCTAGGTAATGTTCCATGTCCAAAACTTCAAATATATTTGGGCCGAGCCCAATTAATTAGTAATGATAGACTTGTCCAAGTGCCGAAGCAAATAATTTGGGCCCTCCCAGTTAAAATGATTTTGCTTTAGTTTATGGCGATTATATATTTGCGATATATTTAGGGGAGAGAGACTATTTACGGTTTTGATTTTTCTCCGACTATGCTCTTCCTAATTATTATTGTGAATTTCTCTTTTTCCTACTTTTGATATTATTTTAGTTATCCCATGCATAAATAAACTATTATATAAAAAATATAATTGGAACATAATATGGAATAGATATTAATCATGGCGCCACCACCACCACCAATAATAATAATAATAAAAATAATAATAAATTATTGATATTTGATTTATTTGTAAAAAAGAAAACAAAGATAATGAAATAGCAGCATGATTAATTCCGTAACAACATTGGCATTACATCAAGGAAGTCTAAGAGTTTAACATTTTTTCAGTAATTGATATAGTCTCACACTTGAAAGACAACAGCAAAACATCCTAAATTCTATGTCTCAAACAATCTTGAAACAAAGAAAAAAAAAACATTGAAATCAGTAATAATCAGAGAGGCAAATCAAGCAGTAAATTATTGATGAAAAGGTAGTTAAAATTTTCTGATCAACGCAGGGAATCTATGTCCTTGCAAAGCTCCTCAAGTTTCTTCAGTCTCTGTTTCTCACTTTCAGTCACCAACTGACAAATAATTCATAGAGAGAGAGAGAGATAAATAATTACAATTCAAGAATTATATTATATATTGAGAAATAGGAAAAGAAAAAAAAAGGATATTTTACCTCAACTAGTTTGGCTATCAGTTGTCCCTTTTCCCTATTCTTCTCATTGAAAGCCTCCAGGGCCTCTTTGTATTCTTTTTCCTGCATAATATTAAAATTATATCAAAAATTAATAATAAAACATAGTGAAAAAATTTGCCTATATTTTAAAACAAATTCCAATACTTAACCTTCTTTTGGCAGCTCAATCCCAATGGCTTCAAGTCTCGATTAATCAAGTCAATTCTCTTTCGAACAATTGCAACATCTTTCCTCATTGGATCATGCATTGCTTCAAGCTCCTACTAGATTACAATTTACATATACAAATCCAATCAAGAACCATACATGTTTAATTAAACACATGCATTTGAAGGCTTAAAATCATTTTGATCACTTACATAAATGGTCTCAACAATGCATTTTTCACTATAACTTGAGACATTGCTCTATTTTGGTTGGAAAATTCAAAATCTGTCAGAAATTTGAAAAATATGACATTTGTCATATTTTGGTCAACTTACATATATATTGGTCATATTTTTCTGGCAGATTTTGAATTTTCTGCCCAAATATGATTAGATTAGAGCAATATTTCAAGTTATGAAATTAAATTGAAAAAGACGATTGAAATGAGATCATTTGCATAAGTATGGAAAAGCGATTAATTTTAACCAGCATCTAAACTTACTTCACGGATCTCAGCTAGACGTTTCGTTTCTTCCTCCACACGGCCTAACTGCGCCTCAACTTTCATCCTCACTTCACCCTTTCTTCTCTCGATCTCTTCTTCTTTAGCACGGAATGCTGCTAAGGCGGATCGTGTCATCTCCTCGTCTCTATCTTCGTTCAACAAAGGGCTTCCAACATGATTGATCATTCCCGAGTTCTTGATCCTCAACATCTGTGCTTGCTGTGTTGTCATTAGCTATGGATGTATTTTGCTTCCAATATATATATATATTCCTGTCTTGTGTTCAAATTTTTTACCTTTTGAATCATGCTTCTCTTTCTCTGTTTACAGATACTTAAGAGCAATTCTAGTAGCTTTTTAATGTGGGAATCTATGTTTTATTGCTTTGCAACAAATCTTGAAAGGAGTATGAAGACCAAACTGCCCAATGTACGTACCTCATAATTAATGAGAAAGGGTTATTTACTTTAATTCTTTATCAATGTGCAATAAGTTGCAGATAATTATTGGGCTCTGTAAGATCGGTCCAAGAACAAGAAAATTAAAAAATTGCAAGTGATGTAGCTTTTTGTTCTAATGTCAGATTTTCTATTATTGCAAAGGAGAACAACAAGAACAAAATTCCTTCTTTTAGTCTTGAATTAAGGTTTCATATTTTATTCCGAAATAATTTGTTTCTTTTTTTTTTTTTCAAATTTGTTTCGAATTTTTGTTGCCTTTAATTATTATTCTTTTTAAAGGTTTAATTTTTGTTCGAATTTGCTTTAAAGTTTTTGTGTCTTTAAATTATATTTTTCAAGACTATTAACTTGTTGTCGAACAATTATCGATTTAAATAATATTAGGTAACGATTCTTTGCAAAATTGACCTTTTATGAAGATCATTGCTTGTCTCCCTATTTATCTATTCTGTGTCATTTGTTAATTTAAGGGTTAATAATTGGAAAAATCAAAATATTTTCTCACATTGTCATTTTAACTAAAATTTTCACTATTTATCAAAGTTACATAATCTTATATAATCTTATATGTGTAGTATTTTTTTTTTTTTTACCTTGGTTAATTTAAAAAAAAAAAAAAGAAATTGCTAACGGGTCCTGCTTCCAATGTGGTTAAAAAACTAATCGAGGTCAAAAAACATACCATATATGTAAGTATGTTATTTTGACAAAAAATGAAAATTTGGTTAAAATGACAATTCGAGTAAAGATTATGATCTTGATTTAAATACAAAATGTTAATGCAAATGATTTATTATCTGTTAAAAACCAAGTTCCCCTTTTGAATTGAATATTAATTAATTAGCATAATGTTTATAGGAGGTCATCTATTGTCGAAGCTACTGCTAATTTCTCGAGCAGATATGCTGAAAAATCTACTAAATACCGCTCTTATTAGTAAATCTGATAATTTCTTTGGTTATAGATTTGCATGTCATTTCAACTTTAGAAAAAAAAAAAAAAAAACTTAATTCTCCCAAAAAATTATTCTACATGATTAATTTGTTGAAGGGTCTCTATAGGTAAGTATTCTCTTTACTTTATTACTGCTTAGGATGAAAGTCTTCTTGATGAATAGACAGTAAGACTTCAACTACGTACTCAAAGATTAAATAGAAATTCATAGACTTAGTTGCCAAGATAGAGTAGGAGAGAAATCTCTATTTATTAGTTAATTAATTATAACACTTCATGCTGAAACTTGTTCAAGAAACCTTAACTTTTGCAACTTTTTTTTTTTTTCTTTCTAAAAGTTAAATCTACATTTGTTGTCCCAAATACCTGTAATACAGGATGGATTTCAGCAGAAGATTCTTTTTGATCAAGTTTTTTGATTTTTAATTGGAGGGTTTTCAAGGTAGAACAGTTGAAAGAAACATGATTTGAAGATATGAATATGTCTATGCTACTTTTTAAAGATTGTACACCAAATTTTGGATTGTGAAGACTCTGCTAATAATGTATGATTGAGAACTTGTCTTGCGTAAAGCAGATATTATGTTTCTTCTATTAATGAAATATTGTCCTTTAATTTGGATCGTGAGTTCTTTCATCATTATTTAGGCCCACCCATTTATTCTGTATGTTTTAACAAATTTGAAAGCAATGATTTTGGATAAAATTAATTCTAATATTATATTTTTTAGATTTAAAGTCATTTATTGGCTAGCTCAAAATGTTCGAAAATAGATCCTCCCAATTTACTTATTGATAAATTTATTAAATTTTCTTTTCTTATCCATCTTATCAACAAACAAAAATATGTCACATCATCCATTTTTTATCAAATAGGTTTAATGATAAAAAAAAAAATCCAGACCTTTATAATTTTTTTTATTTTAATCAATTCTTTTAAAATTATCGATTTTAACTATGAATTGATCAATTGATTTCAATTTTAGTCAATTCATGATTTAGGTTAAATTTGAATTATATGTGTAGTGACATGAATGTCATGTAGATAATTTATAAATGATATATCATGATTTTTTAAATCTAATTAATTATAATTTAACTACGTTATCCTAAACAAATTAAATAATAAGAAAAAAAATTAATAAAACAAAATCACTCATACATTAACACAAGCAATGATTTTAAAATAGTTTATAACATCTTCCTACACCAAAATTTGGCCTATAACTTTTCGAACACAACAAATGATATGAATTGCTCCACACCCAAGAACAAATTCAAGAACATAATTTTTATCTCCTCAACTGAAGAACACAAAAGAAAATCCTAATCAAGAACATCAATTGAAATGCAAAATTCCAACCATTGACCTGCACAACCTCTGCTTCCCTTTCTTCCTAGCTTCCATGGCCAACAACCACCATTTCATTCATAAATTCAAGCCCCAGTTCACCCCTTAAACAAGGTCTTCATTCATACCCCATCATAGCAACATTTTCATTGAACTCTCTCATCGCCTCCGATGCCTGCTACTTCAGCTTCAACATCCTCTTCGATTGCCACACCGTCCCATAATGGTGGAATGACAAATAGAGTCCCTACCCATAATCCCCCACTCCTTCCACTCTGTTTGCTTCATTTTCTTCAATCATTTTGTTGTTAGGGTTTGGATTAATTGGATAGATTTTTATGTGGATCTTAAACTGATTGAAAGATTAGGCTAGGATCGGGTCTCGATTACGATTTAATTGTTCTGTGTTCGTCAATGTGATATTGTGTGTTCTGCAATAGATTACGATTTGTTGTATTTGTATTCTTTAATTTGTTGTGTGTTCTTCACTCATTCGTTCACTTCATTTTATTTTGTTTTATTTATGACGTGACAATTATTTGACAATTTAGATAGTAAAAAAATATAAAAATAAATTTCACGTGCGAAAAAATAGCACTTACTGAAATCATGAAATTGGGAATAAATGTGTGTCATTCGTCTAAAATTGGTAGGAAAATACAAATTCAAAAATGACTGAAATTGAACAAAATTTTCAATTACAAGATTAAAATTGATAAAAAAATAACAAGACCAAAATTGAAGACCGCATCCAAAAAAAAGACTAAAAATGAATTTTTTCTGAAGAAAAAAAAAATCCTTATATCTTAATCTCTTTGTGAGATTGTTTAAAAAATCATTAGTTAAAGAAACTGAGTATCTTACTAATTGTCCAACTCTTTATGTGAGTTGTGTAGCTTTACGTGAGCAAGAGTAGAATTTTAGTGGATTTGTGTTTAAGTGAGTTGAGCTATCTTTGGAGAGGCTACATTGTAGGTGTCTTTGTTAAAACTTGATGAGTTTGAAAAGAGATGTCTGTTGCTATATCTTCACAAAGTTTCTCCTTGGGAGAAAGAGAGTAAGTGGACAAACTGTCACGCCCCATTTTTGAATCGAAATAAAAACATTAAATTTCTATTTTTGGGCGTCCAACAACATAATAAACTCAATTTGTAAAATATCATCTAGCTAATCATTATAGAATTTCTTTATAAGCTTTTATATAAAATATTTAAAATTTATTAGAAACAACGAAAAAATAACATCATTATATGGTCTCACGGCTTTAAACTTTACAACCTCAAAATTAAAGTTTTAAAAATATTGATGAACATGTTATTTACAAACAAAAGATAGAGCATCTTGCTTCCATTTCTTTTGTAATTCTTTGCATCTTTTATTTGCATAAGATTTTTGTCGATCTTGAGTTATCTTGATTCTTTCTCGAACTTTTCTTATTATCTCCATTGTCTGCTCAACCAATTCAGGTCCTAAAATTTGTTTCTCACCTACTTCATCCCAATAAAGAGGTGAATGACATTTTCTTCCATATAATGTCTCGTGTGGCGCCATCCCAATAATTGCCTGATAGCTATTATTGTAAGCGAACTCCACTAAATATAAATGGTCTTCCCAACTTCAGATCCAAAACATTTGCTCTCAGCATATCCTCCAAAATTTGTATCGTTCGTTCTATTTGTCCATCAATTTGGGGATTAAAAAACAGTACTAAAAGCTAATTTGGTGTCTAATTCCTTTTATAAACTCTACCAGAACTTGGATGTAAAACGAGGGTCCTTATCTGACACAATAGAGATATATACACCATGCAATCTGATGATTTCCTTTATATAGATTTGAGCTAGCCTATCCAAACTAAACGTCATCTTATTTGGCAAAAAGTGAGCAGACTTGGTTAGTCTATCCATAACGACCCATACAACGTGATTTTCACGATTGGTTCGAGGTAGCCCTACCATAAAATTCATGGTGATGTGTTCCCACTTTCATTCAGGTATCTCTAATGGTGTCAGCATTCCTGCTGGTCGTTGATGTTCTGCCCTCACTTGCTGGTAAGTAATGCATTTCTTGACAAAAAGTCTAATTCTATTTTTCATGTTTCTTCACCAAAAACTTCTTTTCAAATCCTGATACATCTTTGTACTTTTTGGATGTGCTATATATGGAGTAGTGTGTGCTTCATCCATGATTTCATTCATAAGATTTTCCTTATGTGGCACACATAACCTATCCTTAAACTTAAGTACACCATCTTTGCTTACTTCAAAGTTCTTTGCTATCCCCTTATTTACTTATTCCTTCATTACTTGAGTGAATCTATCTTTATGTTGAGCCTGCATTATTCTATCATGAAGTGTGGGTTTGATTACCAAAGCATTTATTCTCGCTCTTATGTTGTTTGGAGGTATCACTAGTTCTATATTCAGTCTTCTGAATTCTTCAATAAGTTATGCCTGAGTAGTTATCATGTATGCCGTTTGACCTTTATTCTTTCTACAGTAAAACTTCTATAAATTAATACTCTATAAATTAATAAACTCTCTAAAATAATAAAATCTTCCGGTCCCGACTTGGGCCTTTGTAAAAAATCATCAAATTCGATAAGATAATAAGATAATAATTTTTCGAAAAATCCCTTTATAAATATTAGGTCCCATTAAAACTCTAAATTAATAATTCATAAATATTAAAATTATAAATATTATGATAATTTGCTAAAATATGAATCTATTGTTACTTTATTTTTTTTAAAATTTAAATCTAATTGGATTTCATCCCTAACTTTTTTAATTGCAGCCAAGAGTTCCTGTGTCAAATTCTCTAGCTGCAACAAAAAATTGTGAAGAGTTGTTGTGAAGTATTATAATACAATGAATTGATGTTATACATGAATATATTTAGTTAGTTACAAAGAATTGGTTGATGCATGAATATAATCAATGAAACATATATATGAATTCATTTATTTTCAATACATATGTACTAAATTTGCTGAATTTAAAAAGTCTCTCTTTTAATTAATAAAATATTAATTTATCGATATATTAATATCTCTTTAAATTAATAAAATTTCATGGTCCCAAGGTTATTAATTTATAGAGGTTTTATTGTACTTAGCGCATCCGCTACTACATTAGCCTTACCAGGATGGTATAAAATTGAGCAATCATAATCTTTCACCAATTCCAGCCATTTTTGTTGTCTCATGTTGAAGTTCTTTTGTTCGAAAAAATACTTCAAACTCTTATGATCAGTGTAGATTTTGCACTTCCCTCCATACAAATAGTGTCATCAAATCTTAAGAGCGTACACTACAATAGCTAATTCTAGATCATGAGTTGGATAGTTTTGTTCATGTGTCCTTAATTGTCTCGACGCGTAGGCTACCACATTCCCTTGTTGCATCAGTACACATCCCAAACCTTACCTAGATGCATCACTATAAATGACAAATTCTTTTGTCCCATCTGGGACTACTAAAATTGGTGCAGACGTTAATCTCCTTTTCAATTCTTGGAAGCTGCCCTTGCATTGATCCATCTACTGGAACTTCATTTTTTTATGAGTCAGTCGCGCTATAGGGATATAAATTTTTAAAAATACTTCAATGAATCTCCTATAGTATCCAGCTAAACCCAAGAAACTTTGTATTTCGTTTACATTGGTTGGTGCTTTCTAGTTACTGACTGTCTCCACCTTAACCGGATCCACCTCAATTCCATTTGAAGAGACAATATGCCCAAGAAAAGCAACTTTATGCAGCAAAAACTCACACTTTTTAAACTTTGCATACAACTTTTCCTTTCTCAAAGTTTCCAGAGTAATCCTCAAATGTTCTTCATGCTGGATCTTATCGTGTGAATATACCATAATATCATCTGTAAAAACTATCATGAAATGATCGAGATATGGATGGAAAACGTGATTCATCATATCCATCAAAATTTCTAGTGCATTACTAATTCCAAAAGACATCACTACGAATTCGTAATGACCATATCTATCTTAGATCAATCTTCGAAAATACACTCGCACCTCTCAGTTGATCAACAAATCTTCTATTCGAGGTAATGAATATTTATTCTTGATAGTCCTTTTGTTTAGCTCGCGATATTCGATACACATCCAAAATTTTCTATCTTTCTTTTTCACGAATAATACTGGAGCTCCCCACGAAGACACACTAGGACGAATGAAGTCTTTTTTCAATAGTTCACTGTAATTGCACTTTTAATTTTTCTAGCTCTTTCGATGCCATTCGATATGACGCTTTCGACACTAGAGCTAAACCAGGCACCAAGTTTATACTAAATTCGACTTGTCTATCGGGCGGTGGATCAGGTAATTCTTCTGGAAAAATATCTTATCGGCACCTTTTCGATCAAAATTATCTTCTGCTCGAGATTTATAATATTTACCAAGAATGCCTCACAATCTCCTTTCTTAAACATCTTGGTCGCTTGCATAGCCGATACAACCCATGGATTTATGCCAATTTGAGTTCCGAAAATGGTGAACTCTTTTTTTCTTGGAGATCGAATAACTCGACATCTAATTATCGCATTGTTGGCCTTAAGCCAATCCATGCCCAAAATTACATCAAAATCCTTCATGTCCAAAACATGTAAGGTGGCTGGGAGAATTTTCTCTTCAAAAGCAAATCTCATGTTTCTGCATGCGTTTTTGGTTTTTATTGTTTTTCTAAGAAGGTATACTAACTTCTAAAATTTCAGTGTCTATCATATCGTTCTTATGTCCCAAAAGCTCATAAAATGTGATTGATATAAAAGAATGGGTTGCTCCAATATCAAATAAGATAAGAGCAGACATATCACATACTGATAGCATACCTGCCATAGTCTCCGGTCCTTCAGCAGCTTCATTGCGAGTAAGAGCAAAAGTTCGAGCTTTTTCGATTTTGGGTCTCGGGTTGAAATTTGACCCATTATTTCAACATTTGGGCCAACTATAAGGATTATGCCCCAGTTCCTTACACAAAAAACAATGTCCAAATTTAAGTAGACATTGTCCAGCATGATTCCTTCCACATTGAGAATAGGGAGTCCTTGTTCTAAAAACAGGGGAATTCGAGGTACCCATATTACCGGTCGTTTATCTTGATTGAAAGGTTGATTTCAATTTTGGGAGTCATTCCACTTTCACTTTGCTGGCATCTCGATAGATTTCTTAAGTGTTGCAACCTCTAAACACATAAGTGAAGAAAATTTTTGAGCTCGTTCCACTATCTAACATACGTCATTCCTCCTTATCTTGCCAAAATGGCACCGACTTTTGGACGTAAGCCTCTACCGAAGCATTTTATCTTCTTTGTATCAGTATCCACTAAATGAGTTGCGTATATGTATAATTGATTGAACTTTCTCTCGTATTCAGCAACTGTCGTGAATCTTTGTCGTAAGTGCAAGAATTCCATCTCTTTCTTGTCTCGATAACTTTGGGGTAGATAATTCTATATAACTGCTACCTTGAAGTTCACCCAAGTCATTGTATTTCTCATTTTCATAGATAGCGTTCTCTCATATGACTCCCACCAAAAGCTCGCTTTCTCTACTAACTGAAATACACCACAAGAGAGCTTATGCTCCTCTGAACAAGTTAGGTGAGCAAATAGTCTATCTAAAGTTCTTAGCCATTCTTCAACATCTGCAAGTTCTCCTTTTCCATTAAAGGTTAGCGAATTGAAACATCGAAATTGTTTCATTATATAATTCACGTCATTTCTTGGTGTCTATAGAGGTATCACTCGGTTAGCCTCAAATTGATAAGCCAATCCCTTTAGTACTGTTATTAAATTACCTAACAACCCTTCTTCAGGTGGTTCAGACGACCCCTCTGTTGTTTCTAGTTCTCTTCATGGTCTACCTATAGGAGACATGATTCTGACATGATATATGCACAGTCTCAACAATTAAGTATCAAAGTGATACAATTCATAAAGAAAATAATGTAAGCAATGAGAAAATCACACAATTCAAGAAATGATAAAAATATAATTTTCATAAATTAACAACATATGACCAACTTCATATATACAACTAGCAAAATAAGCAGTCTATATATCACATCAAAACTACACACATCACCTATATACATAACTATCTAGTATTTTACATCCATGACCGCACGTCGTTACATGATACAAATATTTATTTTCTTTCTTAACCTAACCAACTAGTAGCTAGGGTAAGTCAGATGTCGATCCCACCAAAAGTGGAGAATAAACTGTCACTTATGTTCAATTTAAGAAACTAAAAAGGTTGGGGGGTTTATGATTGATAATCACTAACTAATTATGAAGTTAGAAAACGAATTAAATAAGAAATCAATATATAAAAAGCATCCCGATTAACAGTTCAATTATCCCTCAATTTCAATTATACCTTAATCAACGTGACACTTTTCTCTCAGATTTTCATGGAATTATCACCCCTAGTCTAACAACAAGCTCTGTTAAACCGAATCGTCTCTTAAGATTGGTTAAATTAGGATAAGATCACTAATAAACCCTATTTAATTGAATAACCTAGAACAAGTTCTCTAGATTTAATTCATTAAATGCATTAATTACCAAGACGATAGGATGAACTAAACTCCGAATACACAAGCTCAATTCGATAATCTAGGATTATGTTACCCTAGAGATGCACGTCCTCTAGTTTACTACTTATGAAAATTAAATCACAACAATTAGGATTCATGATTTAAAATTCTAGCAATCAATTATCAATTACTTAACCTAGGTGATCAATCCAAATTAAGCATCAATAATTGAAAACAATATTCACAGATAACATAATCAATTTCATTCAAACATCGAGAAGGGAAATTGAAATTAATTAAAACATAAAAGAAATATGGGTTCGAACATCCCTACTAACCGGAATTGAAAGATTAGCTGATCATCCTTGTAATTAAATCCACAAGAATTGTTGAATAACTCATTATCAAATTAAACTAGAAAATTGAAATATGTTTTTCTCTCTAGAACTCTCTCTAAAACTCTCTCTCTCTCTCTCTCTCTCACTCCTGCCTCTTTCTTCTCCGCTGTACGTTGATCCCTCCAAATTATGTGGATAGCTTTCTTTCTTGGGGACAAAGTTAACTAAATTAATCATCCCAGATTCAGCGGCTGCTACTTCTTTTCCTTAAACCCAAGGATTATGGGTCTCTCTTCAATCCCTCAAAAAGGCCCAACATTAGTATTTAATCCCCAACTTTCAACTCTTATCAAAATTGACCCCCAAGTATTTAATCTCCAAAATGCAGACCACTGAACATAATAAAATCAATAGACCCGGTTGATACCTTTGTTGTTTTATTTTTTTATTTGCTTTTATATATATATATGTGCAAATGTAAATAAAAATTAAATGTGCTAAAGCAAGTAAACGTACAATCTAATTAAGATAAAATAAAAAAAATCTACATGCAACTATATGAACCTAAATGCAATTACATGCAACAAACATGAAATCTTCCCTCACTACAAAGAACATACAAATCATCTACCTCCCCACACTTGAACCGTTGCTTGTCCTCAAGCAATCACAACACCATCATGAAATAGAACAAACACAAGAACAAGCATGCAAGGAAACAAAAATAAGAGAGGTAGTGAGGAGGAAAATTCATTGGGTCATCGGCGGGACGATCGAGCATGTCGTCGATTTCGTAATTGGCCCTCCAACTCAGCAACTCGAGCACGTAGATCAATTTGACTTTGCTCCAACTCCTCCACATGATGCTCCAAGTTGGATGAGGGACCGGGTTGGTGAGCTGATGGAGGTAAACCGGATGGTAATCGGTGAGCTGGCATTTGTGGAAATTCGGTGTATGACATGGAGACATTCCGATCCATTCGTAAGGTTGTGAAAGTAGGGTGTGGCAATGCTAAAGTCTCGAAATCGGACACGAGCCATAGAAGATTCCCATCACTCCGAATCAGAACTCCCATCTTAATCAGCAAGGCCTTGTCAAGTCGGCCGGGGGCAATGGGAATACGATCCTCTAAATCAATCCCAAGGGCCTCCGCCATAACAGTCACGTAATCTCCCAACACAAATGGCTGTATCTGGTAGTTGACTTCTGGTTGCTGCTTTGTCGTCTGAGACTAGCTTCCTTTAGTTTAGGATGCTTCAAGCTAGCTTATAGATCCTTTCATACTTAGACAAATTATTCACTTGAAGTTGCAGTGACTTGACTTATGCAGAAAGTAGTGACTAGCACATACTCTTTCCAATATGCAGTATCTTCTCCGTCCTCTTCCAGCATCCTTGCCTTGGCTAAAACGTTTACATAACAAAGCCTAAATAGATTGCTAAGACTTAACTATTATAAGTTTTGTCTCATCAAAATCTAATACAAATTCATTTTATAAAATTTTTATGAAAAATAGATAAAATTTAAATTATTCATACTTATATAATAGTGTATAGGTATATATATGTATATGTTCTTCCTTAGAGGGGAAAGAGTTTATTTTAACTTTGAAATCTCAAGTAAACTTTTATTTCACTTGATAGTACTGCATACTCGACAACTTTCAAACTAATTGGTAATTAATTTTTGAAATTATATCATGTCACGTATCTCGTCAGTCAACATTTGATAGAAATGTACACACCTGATTAATATTTCGAATATTAAGTACCAATACTGAGTACAATTTATCATCAAATTTGCTACATTTTCATTAGTTTGGATAGAAAATTGATAATGAACACAAAATTTGATACAATTTCAAATATTATGTACCAATATTGAATGTCGCAGAATGTAGGATGTCACAACTGATGTACCGAAATCGAAATTTTCCCATAAGGGAAAAAATAGTTATAGTAATCCTAGTTATTTATTTATATATTTATTATTATTATTATTATTTTTTTATTATTATTATATGTAAATATTTACTATTGATCAGACAAAAATATTTTCTCGATTTGAAATAAATTCTAAGGAATTAGCCACTATGGTTTTGTTGAAAACACAAAAATGGTGAAATTGTAATGGGAAAATATCAATTTTTGTATCCAAATTACCTTATTTCAGTTTTGGTATTCATATTTAGTGGCAGATTTGGTACCTCATGTTTAAGATTATAACAAGAAGCAGTGCATCCATGTCATGTATTTTTAATAAGCAGAATAATATATAAAAAGGGGAAAAAAAAATCCAGCTACAAAGGAAAGCAACAGAAAGAGAAGGAACAAAAAAAAAAAAAAACTGGCCTCGTTAAACCCCATGACATGTATGGATAGTCATATTAAGTGTCATAAATTTTTTATATGATAAGATAAGATTTTGATAAATTTTGATGATATATACAATTGTTATGGAGATTTTGATATAAAACATGAATATATATTAAATTTGTTTTTAATCATTATAACATGTTTTTTTTTTCAGTAGAAACTTTTATGTTATATAATATAATATTTATGTATAAATATCATAAGTTAGGCAATATTTTAAACTTTAAAAAAGAAAAACAAGTTCGGCACAATTTGTACATACTTTTAAGTGATATTACTTATATTTTTATGTCAACATAGTCATATCTTTAAAAAATCATGTAGTATATCTATAGTTTACTTCATGAATATTTTTTAAAGATATAATTATATTGATATAAAAATATAAGTAATATCACATAAAAGTATGCATAATATCATATAAAGATATGTACAAATTGTGTCAAACATTATTTGTTAAATTAAAGTATTACATAATTACTATGATATTTATATATAAAAATTATACTAATATAACATAAAAATTATATTTATAAAATATATTTAGTAAGCGGATAAATTAAAAAAAAATCAATATATATATATATATTAAATAACAGCATCCGGGTCACGCGAATCTATGATCATTTATGTTTTATTTTATATTAGAGTATCTGGTCTACACGTGAAGGGTCAGATCCTATTTCGTACATCATTGCTTCTCTAATTTAATTTTTTTTAATCTTTTTGTTGTTTTATTTTCATCATCTTATCGGAACTGAATTTTCTATTCCAAGTTAGTATTTCATTTTATATTTTATTATTTTTAATTCATATTATGTATAAATTGATGATGTCATCTTTTATGTTTGACATGTAAAAATTATTTTAAAATATCGATAAAATAAAAATGTGAAATAAAGAATCTTATTTGCATCTTTCCCGGATGAGTGATCTTATGAGATTTTCCAATAAAAAGGAGATGCCTATGGAAGACCATAAAGCAATCACCATGTAGTAGCACACTGTGACACGCACACACATATATATCATTTAGAGCTGTCGAAACGGGCCGGCGGGGCAAGCCGACCCACAACCCACCTTAACCCACTTTTTGGTGGGGTGATGTGGGGCGGACTTTTTATTAAGTTGGCCTTTAAATCCCAAAGTAGCCCAACCCACCGGTGGGTCGTGGGTTGGGCGGGCCAACCCACTTTTTTTTGTTTTTTTTCTTCTAACCATTAATCTATTATATATAAATACATTCTAATAGCTAATAAAAAATGCAAAATGTTCGCAAATAAAAATGCAACATTTATCACATAACTATATATTGGACACTACAAGATATTCTCCTTATTCTTCATCAATATTCTCCATGATATTGGACATTACAAGATCTTCACTAAGGTTTTCTACTATTTTTAGTATTTTTAATTAATTAAAAAAAATAAAAAAAAAAGATGGGCTCGCCCGTCCCAACCCACCCCAGCCTACGGTCCAAATGGGCCAGCCCGTTTAGGCCCGCTTTTTTACGAGCTTCGAAATATTTGGTTCAAAACCCACCTTTTATATATGGTGGGGCGGGCTGCCCCAACGGGCCTAGCCTGTTTGACACCTCTAATATCATTGGTCAAGTTGGGTTAAATAATATGTCATTTTCCTCGAAATACTATACTATCAAACATCTTAACTATATATATATATATATATATATATATATATATATATATGGACAACAATGACATAGCAACAGTTAATATTCTTGGTTTTGGCCATCGCCACTCGTACGTATGCAACTCCAAAAGCATTCAAGATGGAGTTTACTGAATTGTCACCATGGGAATGCTGAAATAGTATAATATTGAATGTTTCGGGTTCAAATTCCAAGTTCCAATCTTAACAAATGCACCATTTAATTGAACATGCTGTATAGGGTTGGCCTAATGTGGATTTCATTTTTTTATATAGTTTGTCGGCTATTGTATGCAGTCAGGATTTTGAGTGATGACCCAACTCATAATATTATAAAATAAAATAATTTAAATAAATGTTAAAAATAAAATTAAAATTAATATAAATTTCGATAAACTCAAAATATTAACTTAATTATAATAAAGCACTAAATATTTAAATCGTTGCATCTTTCTTTTATTTTTCATATTTTCAATGTATAATATATGTTATTAAACAATTATTTAATAATCCATCTCTCATTGGGTGCACAATGAACTTTTGATTATTTTTATTGTTGAAAAAAATTCTTTCTATATTGATAATGACAACGTAACTGATAAGATTAATAACAACATAATGAAATTGTGAAATAATGAAATATATATTTTTAATTAATATTTCTTTTTTTATTAATATATGTGAATTTACAATTGTACTCCCTCCTTCCCTGTTTGTATGTGATAGTGAAGTTTACCTAATACACAATTTGGGTAATTAACATTAATATTTAAAGATTAATTAAGATCGGAGAGCATAAACTTAATTATGGTAGAATTTAAGGGACCTTAAATATATTCTCATTGGCAAAAGCGACAAAACATAAAACTAAATTGTGTACATCAGCTACTGTTGGCCTTCTCCGTTGGCCTTTAAAATTATCAGATGGAATATTGCTAATATTAATAATCTACGACTCAAGTGAGTCCGTCATTCGGACAAATGGATTGATATTCGATGTCGAATTAAATTAATGTCACTTGACAAAAGTAATACTATTCATTTTAATTATTAGTTGTTTTTAGAATATCAAGAACAATAACTCCTGTTTTTTCATTAAGTTTTGCCGTTATCTTGTTTATTGGACTAGCTCTTAATTTATTAAAAACTAATGATATTTGTTAGAAATCCATTTTTCAAAAAAAAAAAAAAAAAAGGAGTAGTTTGAGTGGAGTGAACTGGGTTTCAAATATTTATCGAATCAAAATTTGAATAATTTACAAACGACTTAACTCGTATATATTCCTAGGAAAACATTTTTTTAGATTAAGGAACAAAAACTAAGGTATAATTTAGGACCTTTAATATAAATATCCACACTTTTCCGCTCATATTTTAAAGCGACAACATATATATAAAACCAAATTAACATGAGCTACTTTGGCTCTTCCATTGGCCATTATCAGATGGGAATATATTGTAATATTAATTACATGCTATGATCTATTAATTATAAAACTATGTACGACAGAAGTTTGTGGCATGTCTATCTGACTAATTTTTAAAGATATAATTAATTAATGAAGTCACATGGTACTAGTTCAAACAAATGTATTGCACAAATTTTCCCGTGGTTGTATAAATCTAAATTAAACAACTGTATTGCACAAATTTTCCCGTGCATTCATGGTATAAATCTAAATCCATGTAATTGAGTCGATTCAATCTAAATTTATATTTTTTAGATTTTTTTTAAATTTATGTGTTATCTTTATATTATATTAGTTTGATATTTATGTTTTATTAGTATATAATTCTGTAACTAAAAAAAAAAACTCATTTTCAACGTATTTTTTGATCAACATACCTTTATATAACATTATTCATATTTTTATGTAATATTACGTATATCTTTATATCGATATAATTATACATTTATGTAATTTCTTTTTTATACATTTTAGTTATATTAGTTGCACATTTATATATTATATAAATGTATGAATATGTTAATATAAAGGTATAAGTAATATCACATAAAAAAAGATATATATATATACACAAATTGTGTTGATTTTTTTTTTTAAGTGTAGCACATAAAGGTAAGGATATTTCTACATAAAGGTCAAATTAATATAACATTAAAGTTACAAATATAACATAAAGGTAATACATAAATAAAATTAAAAAAATTCAAATGAACATAGATTCGGATCGGATCGATCTAGTTCCATGTGCATAGGTGACCAACTCAATGTATTTAGGTTGGATTCCACTAGAATATTACACTAATCGTCGGACAAATTAGTTTACTTTCCAAATGACAACGTTAACATATTTGTATATAATTATCGATGGTTAATTTTATTTTTTGATAATTAAGTATACATTTTCTAATTTTGGTCCTATATTATTTAAATTTTTTTTCAATTTTGATCTTGTATCTTTTAAATTTTGTCAATTTTAATATGATTTTGGTTGGATGGTCATCGAGAAATCTCATGTGACATCGGCAATTTTGGTAATTCCAATTAAAATTCGACTAAAATTGGAAATACATGACCAAAATTGGAAAAAAATTAACTAATATTAGATAAAGTTGAAACATACAAGATGAAAATTGGAAAACGTATATTTAGTTGTTAAAAAATGGAAAAGACTTTAAATACAGGACCAAAATTGAAATTAATCCAACTATGAATATTTCTTTGAAATCTCTTTCAAATATTTTTGGAATGACATTAATTTATTTAATTGCATTTATGTTTCGATCTTAATTTTTTATTGAGATTTTTTTTTTGTTCCTCCAAGTTTATCTTATTGAATTTATCATCAATTGTCTTTCACCTTTTGATTTTTAATCTTTTAATAAATCATTTTTAGACCTCCAACCTGCTATATTAACAAATTTTTTATTTAAATTTAATTTTAATATCAATATTTTCAAACTAAGAGAACACATATTTTTTCACAAATTTGTATTCTTCATCTAACATGCCTAACTTAATATTCATAAAAAAAAATTATTTTTCATCCCGATACGTGGATTTGAGTTTTATTATAAATTATTAACATTAATAATTTGGGCATCTCGAATTTATATTTATTAATAAAAAAAGTTTCTAATTGAGTTATTAATATTAATTAGTTGTTCTCTTAATTTAAGAATTTTTTTTAAATGAATTTTAATTAAAAAAATAAAAAGTTAGCTCCTATAACATGTAAGAATACTAAAAAATGGTAATTCTGAAACATGAAAGACTAAAAACCAAAAGGTAAAAACTAGAGGGTGAAAAATACAACAATGTGAATTTGGAGGATCAATTTTTTTTCTCCCTTTTCTATTTTGTTTAACATGTTAAGAAATTAATGTTTACATTTTGAATAGATAAAACATATATTTAATAGGACTTTAAGTTACCCTTATTTTTCACATTGTTTATGTGAGCTTAGATAGTGTCTTGAGTCCTTAGAAAAGTTTAGGTTAAAGAAGATTTGAAGAAGAGTACAGAAGTTGCAAGAAGATCTTGCTACAAGCTGATGAAAGCAATTGCTGCAAGCTACTGCAAGAAGATTTATGTTGTAGCAAGATCTTTATTTTTGAAGATTTTGGGGGAGTGGAAGGAAGGGGAACGATGAAGATTAGAAAACTTGCGTGATTTGGATTCATGTTGTAGGAAGATCTTAAGTTGCAGATAAATGAAATTACATTAGGACCAATAGTATGTCGTCGAAGCGCCTAAAAATAAAATAAAAATTCTCCACTAATTTGTAGTAGTAGTGAATCAAAGTCAATCCCAAAGAGAGCAGTAAAATCAATTATGCACTAATCGCACAAAATCAGTAATAACAAATAGGGGAGTTTGTAGGGACGTTGGGTGTTTCTACCCAATATAGATTAGGTGAAATGAAAAATACTCACTATGTTAAAAACATGAATTCTACGCAAATTTGAGGCCAAATTACTCTCATACCCCTAAGATTTGAAATTGGGGGAAAACTTACTCAAACATAGTCAAAGGTGAAAAATTACTCAAAAACTATCAAATGTGAAAAATTACTCAAAAATTAGCCGTCGTGAACTAACTGTTACAAATCGAATCATGAAATTGATCAGCTATTGGTGGCGGTGGAATCACGACTGGGCATTTTAGGCTACTGCAGCGGAATCGTGACTAGAAAAGAAGGCGGGCGACGGTGGTGGAGTCGCGACTGGAGAGGGAGGTGATGGTGGAGGAGTCGCGACTGGAGAGTGAAGCAACGGCGGCGGAGTCGCGACGAGCAATGGCTGACGATTTACAGGTAGGTTGAGCCTCCTCTTGAAATTCCTATTATTAATTACAGTTGAAATTGCCCTAGATTGTATTGTTTGTTTGGGTAAATTAGTAATTTTAGGCTTAAACTATTTAATCCCGCTGCAAATCCTGGAAGTTTAGGGTTACTGTTGGAATCCGTTCTCTTGAAAGCTTAGATCACGAGGATAATTTATAGATCACGAGGATAATGTTACGGAACATGGTAAATAATAGATCACGAGGGTATTTCAGATCACGAGGATAATGTTAGGGAACATGGTAAGTAATAGATCACGAGAATATTTCAGAACATGAGAATAATATATAGATCACGAGGATAATTTAGGATAATTTATAAATCACGAGGATAATGTTAGGGATGATGGTAAGTAATAGATCACGAGGGTATTTCAGATCACGAGGATAATGTTAGGAAAGATAGTAAATAATAGATCACGAGGGTATTTCATAGATCACGACGTTAATATGTAGATTACGAGGCTTAATTACATTGAATATGGTAAATCATAGATCACGACAATAAATCATACATCACAACGATTATTTGATAGATCACGATGATAATTCATAGATCACGACGTTTTTTAATAGATCACGAGGATAATTAATAGATAATCCTGATGATATATATATTAGATCACGATGATACATGTTAGATAACGATGACTTAGATTAGATCACGATGATAATTGGTGTAGATCACCATTCTAATTTATAGATCACGAACCAACATATCAATACCTAGATTACGATGGAAAGTATTGATCACGATTTAAATTGTTAGATCACGGTACTAAAATTTGAAATTTGTTAGAAAATTATTTTCTAAATAATAAAATGAGCTGAAAAAATAATTATTTAAATATGACCCAAAATTGAAATACAATTAATATCATAATATAAAATTTTAAAATAATAATAATAACAATAATAATAATATTATGAATAAATTTAATAATAATAAATATTATTGTTATGAATGTTTTGCGTTGGATTTCATGTACTTTTCGAATTTGTATAGTTGTGACAAAACAATTTTAATAGTAATTTATCTAGAGTATTAATTGTAACTACTATTTTAAATATTAATTTTAAAAAAATTTAGCCTGTCATTTATCTGGATTTATATATTTTGAAAATAGTAGGAAATGTATAAAATTGTACAACATATTAAATTTTTTTGGTCGTAAAATAGTAGTAATAATAAAATTGCATAATATTAATAGTAACAATAATAATAAAATTATCAAATAATAATAGTAATAATTCTAAAACCATTATCAAATAATAATAGTAATAATAATTACTGCAAATGTTTTTCAAATATTTTCAAACTATTATTAGATAAGAATATATGTACCTTAATTCAAATATTTTTCTGCAAATGTCCATTCTTCTTAAATTCTCGTCTACGATTTCTTAACAGCCACAGTGAAAATGGCGAGGTCGTTTAAATTTTTCGACCAGATGTAGTACATATTGCCCGAGTAAGGTTATTCGAGATATAGGTGTCGAGTTCAAACATTGTGGTAGGTTAGATGTGTTCAGGAATTCATGTTTTGGCCACTTCTTGAGGTTTGATGTTGACACCATCATTAGTGGTCGAGGACTTCTGCATTTGTTGGATTGTGAGATCGTCGTACCCGGAGCTAGTACAGACAACCGTTGGTTTCGAGTTGGAGATCATCAGTCGAGGTTCTCCAAATTAGAGTTTTGCATGATCACCTGATTGAAATTTGGAGATTCAGAATTTAGTCATTCTTCACCATGTACGACACTGATCGATGGAGTTTATAAGAGAACATTTGATGGACAATATGTGATACCCGGCGATTTATTGCTCCGTTTCAAGAATAGAGAGTTCCGAAGCCGGCCTGATAATGCATTTAAGATTTCATATGTTCTTTTGCTGACGTTGTACGTATTTGGATTTGATGTACATACTCCTGTACCCCAGTGACTATGAAGTTTGGTGGAAGATGCAGACTTATTCGATAGATTCCCATGAGATTCATATGCATTTCAGAGATTGATGCATTATTTGGATAATTCACTACAATTTCTGCCATCTGGATGTCCTAGACCACTATATTATTTATATGGATATCAGATCGCATTATAGGTATCTCTATAAATGTGTAATATTCAAACTTTGAGATGACGACTTGTCATCATAATTGATCTAACATTATTGTTATCATCTTGTACTAGATCTGGGCATTTGAGTGCATCCCTAACCTTGGAAAGCAATTGGGGGAGAAGAAATCTAACGACTTTCCAAGGGGACTCCGTTGGCGAAGTCTAGGAAAACATCCTCATGTTCCTAACATATTCAGTGCACGTAATGTAAGTAATTGAAAATTTCAGATTATTTATCTTATTTATACTTTGAATTCTATACACTAATATCACTTGTTGTTATTGATCTGCTTCAGTGTATTCAGTTGGAGCCCACGCAAGTAGAAAATGATCTACCATATATGGTTGATATTGAGATGAACATTTCAGATGGAGTCAGATTTGTTCCTCGAGAGCGATTTACTGGTCGGAAGTCGGAGCATGGACCACATCCGAGACTTCACAGGCCTGATATTGTACGTTCTTCTCTATCATCCAGTCGGCCTTCTAAGAGGCCAAAAATTTCTGATTCAGGTGCCAAGAAGAGAGATGACCTGAGCACGACAGCACCTAACACGCTCATGTACCTACACCTGCACCTACATCTGCACCTCTCTCACCTTCAACTGCAGGCCCCCGTCCACGACTAGAGGTTAGTGGTATCACCCTTATGTTTAAATATTTAAATTTTTTAAACATTATTAATTAAAATTTCATTATAATTTTGGACTCATTATTTTTATTTCAGAAGTCGAATGATGATTCAAAAAAGCAGCATAAATCTAAAAAGTTTCTGCCCCAGCGATATCTGAAGTTTTGAAGAATGAACTTGCTTCTACGATCGAGAATGGGACTAGAGGAGCTTTGGATATTGTCGAACACCAACTCCCTAACCTCGTTCGGCAATCATTGCCAGGCATCTTGGAGGATGTATTACCTGGTCTTGTTCGACAGTCGATGCCGGATATCTTGTGAGATGTCATACCGTTCGTCATTCGACAAGTACTTCCGGAGGTGGTTACACAAATGAGAGGGGAGACTTGTTCTAGTCCTTCGAAGACAGAGAGTGCACGACATGATCGACCACAAAGTCCTCAAAAGACTTCTGATTTTCAATATGGGGTATATCTTGTTCTTTTGATTATAAATAATATGTTCGTATATATATGCTTGTTTATAGACTTAAAGATTTTGGAATGTTGATATTGTAGAACTCTCGATTTTATGTTGTGCTGGATCAGCAGTCACAAATGATGTCACAGAAAGGAGACGTGTTTGTTCCGTCACCTCTTGTGGCACCACCTACTACTATCATGGAGCGACAAGATGAAACCATAGCTCCAGCACCTGCTGTCCATGAGGATCCAGCTCCAAAATCTGTCGGTGATGTGCCAACATCTCTCCTCAAGGATCAAGCTCCACCATCTGTTGTGGAGCTACCAGCAGTTATGATCGAGGATCCGTCAGCACCAGTCGAGGTGATGGATGTGATGATATACCTGAGAAGACCACTAAGGATGCCACAGGACGCATCAGATCAAAATCAGTGTTGATTAGGACGCCGTTCATCGATCCAGACCTGAAGAAGAAGCAGAAGAAGTTAAAGGATGATTACTCGTGTTTCATGTCGAGTGAGGATTCTCGATGGATTCGTGGTACCAATAGACTTGTGGATGCAGCTTGGTTTAGACAGATTGAAGACCCATCTACTGATTTGTCCACTTATGTACTGGAGTTAGAACAGACATGATCAATTCTGAATACAACTTCTGCATGGTCACTGTCTTATAATAGTTGGAAACATATGAACCAAGAGACAAATTAGCCTCACTGTGAAAATCATTGAGATATTAGACTTGTAATCTGTACGTAAAAAATGAAGATTTAAAATTTGTAAATTATCTAAGAGCTTTAATTGCATGACTGCAGGGTATTAAATCCAACTGGAACTCACAACATGTGCATGATTTGTGCCCTAAATCAACAACATGACTATGAAGACCATCCTTCACATTGAACACAGAGCCACTAATCTCATAAATCTTCATACGTTGACTATCCTGTTGAGCTTCCTGTATTCTTTGAAGAATATTCAGACTTAAACTGGATTCTACACTTGACCATTTTGTGCGTCGTTTAGAAAACCAAGTTTGTAGTAAGTTTTGAGCAAAATCAAGAAGAGAACATATCGACAACTTTCTAGCCCATAAGAGTTTTGAATTCAGAGACTCCGCTGAGTTTGATGTCATAATCTCATACCGAAGCACTGGACAACATGCACGAGCCCATCTTTTAACCTTCGCTTTCCTTAACTTCTTCCAACCCTTCTCATTTACTATCTTCAACTGCTCCATATACTTATTATGTATCTCTCTTATATAAGAATATGCAACTTTCTTATACAAGCTCACAAATCGAGCTCCATAACTCCGAAAGTTCAATTCCATATGCCACGAACATAGCCCATGAGATGTTCCGGGAAAAACACTCTCAATTGCATTTTTTATACTAACATGACGATCTGTTAAAAAATCAAAAGAAGAATTATTATCACAAACATAAGTACTCCCAAACTTGATTCGTAGTTGGAAAAACATCATGTATACCTGATACAATTATAAGATCGTCTGGATGACCATATGCTTCTTTTATTTGGGTCAGGAACCAGTGCCAAGATTCATCATTCTCATTGTCACCAACACCAAATGTAAGAGGATAAATTTGTTTATTTCCATCCTGGGTAGCAGCCACAAACATAACACCCCTGTATCTGCCTTTCAAATGTGTTCCATCAACCACGATTACAGGTCTGCAACATTCATGAAATCCTCTTATAGACGCACCAAGAGCCATGAAAACATACTTGAACTTATCATCTTCATCTGTTTCAAAACATATTATAGTACCAGGATTTGATCTCTTGAGCATGAACAAGTAGGCAGGTAACATCCTCCACCAAGAATGATTAAAATCACCATATATTAAGCTATGTGCATGATAATGAGCTCTCAATACCTTATCATATTGAATATTTATACCATGGTGTGTAGAAACATCATCCATAATGTCTCTTGGCTTAATTATACGACCTTCTCGAAGAAATGAAGGAGCAAAATAAGCCCTAATAATCTTCGATGACAATTGACGAGGACGGGTAGTAATATCCAAATGGCAGTTGTGTGGTGCTTTAAACTTTTTTACTGTCCACGGTCCTTTTTGAGTTCCATTTGCATGCAATAAAAACTAACATCCTTGTTGTTTACAAACAATCTTATATTGTTGCTTGTCAGAGCGCTTCACCGAATACTCCACTCGATTTTTTAGGTGGTAAAATCCCACACCATACACCAATTGCTTTTTGTTATCGAATATTGCACCCACCTCTAGCCTTTTTTCACCATCAAAGGAACACACTGAAATTGGTTCTGGATCATCAGTGTGAAATAATGCACCTGGAATAATCCAATTCTCATGATGACGGCTACTTAATTCTGGTCCTGACTCTCCATTTGAACCATTTTCTATAATTTAAATTCTTCTATTTCTAAGAACTCGCTCATGATTAGAACCAATAATGACATCTTCACTCCCAACAAAATCCTTTGGTACAAAAAACTCATTAGTTTCCTATTGTTCAGTAAATAATCGAGATTGAAGTACATCGGCATAATCATCATCATCATCACCACCATCGTCATCATCATCATCATCATGCTCATCATCATCATAGACATCTTCTTCTTCTTCTTCACCATCATCATCATTGTCATCCGTACGAACATGAGCAACCTCGGGCATAAATTGTTCTTCTTCTTGTTCGTCGTCGTCGTCATCATCATCATCATCATCAAAATCATCAGTACGAACTGCAACTGTACCACCAACATCATCATTTTCAATCTCTTTATCACCAGGATCATCATAAAAATTGTTGAAATCATTAAGATGATATTGTGGGGAGTAATTTCTCTTAGCATCAACAACAAATACATAATCATTTTCAACCTCTTCATCACCATCATCATCATTAAAATTGTTGAAATCATTGAGATTGTGTTGTGGTGGAGAGTAATTTGCAACAGATCCTGAAATATGCTTCGAAGAAGAGCTATGTTTCTCAATTGGATCCACAGAAGGAATTTGGTCTTCAATCTGACTTTGCACATAACTCACATGTCCTCCATATATATTTGAATTTTGAGAAATATATTGTTGTTGAGAATTCAGAAGCTGAAGAAAACTACCCCCTTGACTCGCATATGAGAATGGAATATTCAAACCATGCTCTTTCGGTTCGATAGAAACAAACAACTTGGGGTAATCGTATACATTAGCAACCCTCCTCAAATCATCATCTGTTTTGATTTTAAATTTCACTTCTCCGAAAATCTTTATAGGCATGAAACAATGCAAGACATAATCACAAGTCCTACGATCTACTCGAACAATATAATGAATTTCATCCAAAAGTTTTGCATAAGAAATTGTATGCAACGATGTATATATCAAACCCTCTTCTCCATTTTTATACTCCGATCCATGTCAATATCTACGATGAACTAGAATGACTTCATTGTTTGCCATCTACATTAAAAAAACAATTAATACACTTTAGTTACTCACATTTAATATTTTAAAATTATGGTGTAAAAAATTTAGAACTATTATTTGATTTAAAATAATTTTCAATTATAACACAATTTTTCAGATTTTTAAATATTCTATATGCATTTTTAAAGATTTATTGTAATGTCTTGAATTATTATTATTATTATTTATAATGGTTATTATTATTATTAGATTTGTTATTATTATGTTAAGTAATAGTATCTTCAAACTATTTAAGAATTATAAAATTTAATTTACGGCAACTTGTAGGATTTATTATAAATTTATCTTTAAACAATCTTGAAACTATTATTGTTCAGATTCTATAAAAATGGATTTTAATTTTTTTTAATTTTGATATAATATTCAATTTATAAAAATAACTTACAAATGCAGAACAATATTTCAGATTTTAAAAGAAATATCAATTTTTGTTATAGATCACGATGGTGTTGAGCCCATAGATCACGGTGGTGTTTGAGTCCATACATCACGGTGTAAAAATAGACCACGATGTATATTGTAATTATCCTCGTGATGCACAACGATAATTATCCTCGTGATCTATCTCAAACACAAATTCAAAATTATCCTCGTTATCTATAGATCAAGACAATCATCCTCGTGATCTATAGATCACGACGATAATTATCCTCATTATCTATAGATCACGACAGTGAACGTTATCCTCGTGATCTATCTCAAACACAAATTCAAAATTATCCTCGTTATCTATAGATCAAGACAATCATTCTCGTGATCTATAGATCACAACGATATCCTCGTTATCTATATATCACGGTGAACGTTATCCTCGTGATCTATCTCAAACACAAATTCAAAGTTATCCTCGTTATCTATAGATCAAGACAATCATCCTCGTGATCTATAGATCATGACGATATCCTCGTTATCTATATATCACGACGGTGAACGTTATCCTCGTTATCTATTTCAAACACAAATTCAAAATTATCCTCGTTATCTATAGATCACGACAATCATCATCATGAGGATGATTGTCGTGATCTATAGATAATGAGGATAAACGTAAATCTTATTAAATCTGTTCTTGCTTAAGTTTTTGCAATTTTTTTTATTTATTTTAGCCCCAAGTTACTTATCAAACACATATTTAGAAGATATTTAAAGGTGGGTGAAATTTACAAAATTTTAAAAATAAAACATCGTACCTTATTTGAGCAATCAAGAGATGAAATTTGGGAAAAATTGATGTTTGTATACAAGAGATGAAATAGATATAATGTAAAAATAATTCAACTTTTATGGTAAATAAGGTGGGTGAATTCATTAAAAGTGGTGGGTAAGGACATTTATGGTATTTTAGCCCCAATTTAGGTAAAAAAATATGTTTTTTTATAAAGTGGATATTTTTCATTTTTTGTTATGCTTATTGAATATAATTACCTATTAACACGAGTTTGTATTGTAAAACAAAAAACAAAACTAACTAACTAGTCACTAAACAAATATGATTAACAAATCAAACAAGAAGATAAACCAAGTTATGAAAGGTTATCTAGTTCTCTGTTCAGTTATTATCTAGGAGGACAACCTGGCAAATAGACATCCACGAGAATTAGTTTATCGACTCCCCGAACAGTACTATAAGAATCGGTACTGAACATCCCTCATGTAATTGTACAGGCTCCCATAGCAATAACAAATTTTGGGTCGGGCATTTGCTCATATAATCTCACTAAGGAGGGGGCCATTTTCATTGTTACTGTTCCGGCTGTTAAAATTAGATCCGCTTGTCTAGGACTCGATCTTGGTACTAGTCCATAACGATCGAAGTCAAACCACGATCCTATTAGTGAAGCAAATTCAATAAAACAACAACTGGTACCATAGAGAAGCGGCCATAAACTAGAGAGTCTTGACCAATTTGAAAGATCATTCAATGTAGATGAAATAACTGAAATTTCGGCTGTTCGATTAAGTAAAGGAAACTCAATGGAATTCATAACTTTTTCAATCTTTTTTCCCCTTTCTTTTTATTGTCTGAATATTCAGGAGCTAAGACCACTCCAGTGCTTCCTTTCGCCATGCATAAACTAAACCAACAATTAAGATAAGCACGAAAATGAAAGCTTCTATAAATACGGATACGCCCAATACATCGAAACTCATTGCCCATGGATAGAGAAAAACCGTTTCAACATCAAAAACAACAAAAACTAGAGCAAACATATAATAACGGATTCTAAATTGTAACAAAGCGTCGCCCATCGGTTCTATACCCGATTCATAACTAGAAAGTTTCTCCGGCCCTTTCCTAATCGGAGCTAAAATCCCGGAAATAAAAAATGCCAAAATAGGAATAAGACTTGATATTATTAGAAATGCCCAAAAAATATCATATTCGTAAAGCAAAAACATAGACGCACTCCTATGAACGTGAAAAATATACCGGATTGGTTGATTCGAATTGAAGTTGTAAAGTCATCCATAACATCCACAACTAGTTAGTCAAAACAAGAATTCATTTTCTTTTTGATTTTGACCAAACTGTCTAGTCTCCTTTGATTATTTGATTATTTCGGCGCATATCTCATTTCAAGATTTTTCGACTGACTTGTCCGGGATCCTATCTCCAGTCTACTTCCAGTCTAGTTAATTTTTTTATTTCAATTTTCTTTAATTTATTTAGTTAGTATAACTCTATATGTTACGCTTAGACAAATTTTCTTGTTTTCACCTAGGATTCGGATTCTTGCTAAAGGAAGTGACTTCGCAATAAACTAGAATTTTTATCTTGTGTTTCAGAATTTCGAAACTTATTATTCTTTTGATTATTTGAAATTTTTTTTTATTTGATTTCTAGATTTTGATTTTTTAGGAATAGAATCAGAGGGGTCTTTTTGTCGTTTTTTTGTTAGTGATTTAGAATAGAACAAGTATTCAAATGTAAGAAAATGGGAGGGTATTTCCATCTCAGGATTTCGAATATCTTAATTTTAGTGTTGGTATATTCCGTTTATTAGAATCTGGGTGGGGTTTTCTCTTGATTGAATACAGAAAAAGAAGACCATCCCCCTTTTGTTTTGGTGTGCTTCGCTAGGTCTAGTTTTTAGGTATACCAAAGAAAACGAGTATCACTAGCTTAACCCACAAGTGAGTTTCTAGTACAAATTTGGTTTCGATGAACCAACCAGTTAGTTACAAGCAACAAACAAGAATGAAGAAACAAACAAGAAGATAAACCAAGTTATGAAAGGTTATCTAGTTCTCTGTTCAGTTATTATCCACTTTCTTCCATTTATAATCTAATGCAACGTTAATTTAGTTTACCCAAAATCTTCAACGTTAATGAATATTACTTATTCATGGTATACCTTACGTGGTATTCAATTAAAGTTATGATTCCAATTGACCCTAATTGATAAACAACCTACTACAGATTGAGTGAAACGCAGGTTGTATGTATGATCATATACAAATATGAGTGTAACACCTCGAAATAAAATTCAACTATATAAAATATCACGAGAATTTTTTACAATTGAAATGAGATTTAAGTAATAATAATAATAATTATTATACTAATAAAAATGAAAGAGAAATAAAAGAAATAAAATTTAATTATATATAAGTATATAAGCATACGCACATAATGTATATATAACTTATATAATTGACTTTATATATATATATATAATACATATACATAAAGTGGAAGATATTTATATTAATAGTTATATAAAAATAAAATAAAATAAAATGTGTGGTAATGAATAAAGCAAAAACATTTTCTCTCACCCGTGCTCTCTCTCTCCACCATAATTGAACACTTCACTTTTCTCCCCATTTTATCTCATGTTGGAAGAAACAAAAATTTTAAATGTTTTGGAAAAAACTAAGGATTCACTCTCTCTCCTCTCTTGGCACCCTTTCTCTCGTCTCTCTCTCTATTCTTCCTCTCCACTTCTTTATTTTCTGCAAGAGGTTGCTGCCTCTGTGGGTTTGTTGCTACTCAAGGTGTAGAAGAAAATGGAGCTGACGGGAGCAGGGCTGCCGCTGTGAGCGGCGGCAGATGTGGTGAATATATATATATTTGTGTGCTTGACATGTGCGTGTGTTTATGTATGCTACCGTGTGTAACGCCCAGAATAAAAACGAAGTATAATTGATTAATTAAATAAGTAAACCCTTATTTAAAATATCTTATGTGTATTAATTTTTAAGTGTTTAATTTAATTACGTGCGTTTCAGATGTTGTTTAACGATCGGTTTTAGAGGGATAAAATTTATAAACATGGAACATAAAATATTTTTATACCATTAGATGCGTAACGGAAAAATGAGAAGATAGAAACGAACTAGTGGTCAATCGGACACCCGTAGCTCAAACGGCGAAGAAAAGGGCAAACTACGAAGTTTCGGAAAAACGAGAAACGAAATCTTATCATGAATAGTAACTTTCAAAATTTTCTATAAATAGGCCCTCATTCGATTTCATTTTCACCATTTCTTCGAACGAGCCGAAAAGCGTCGAATACACGTAAGTCTTTCTCTCCTCTCTCTTTCCTTTTAATTTTATATTCCGTCGTCGCCGCTGCCGCCGCCGCCGCCGCCGCGCCGCCGACGGATCCGCCACCGCCGCTGCCGGAGTTCGTCGGAAAAAGTCAAACTTGTCCGTTTTGGCTGATTTTCATACACAACGTAGCCCTCGACGAGACGAATCTAGGACAACTTCCGGAATTCAATTCCAATTCTCCGTTCGCCGGAAAATGGCGAAAAACCGCCGCTGTCGTCGCCGGAAAAAGTCAAACCGTCCGTTTCGGCTGATTTTCGTATATAACGTAGCCCTCGACGATACGAGTTTAGGGCAACTTCCGGAATTCTATTCCGATTCTCCGTTCACCGGAAAACGGTGAACAACCATCTCCAAAACCCCAACCGTTGCTTCTGGCCACCTTTTCTCTCTCCTGTTTTTCTCTCTCTCGCTCTCTTTTCTCACCGTTGCAGGCACCCGAAGGGCTGTCGGAGTTGTGGGCTAGCCACTGGAGGTGTGGTGCCGCCATGGGTGGCGGTGTCGGTGCCGGAAAATGGCCTAAAAGGGGGGGCTGTTGCAAGGAGTTTGTGAAATGTGTGCGACAAAGGGTTTTTGAGGCTGTTTTTCAGGTACTATTCATACCGGAATCCGATGAGAGATGGCCTGATCTAGTAGCCGGCGGTGCGGGCTAGCCGGAGGACTAAGGGTCAACGACATAGGGTGGCGCCACCGCGGCCGGTGGCGCCGGGAAGATGGCTGCTCGAGCAGGCCGACGACGGGAGCAACTTGCCCCACTGCCTAGAAAACTAGGCAGCCGACGGGAGACGCCGTCGGGAAATTTTCCCGTCGCCGGGAACGCATGCAACGCCGTATTTTCGATTCGTTTTTGATCCGAATCTCATTTTCTTTTCATCGTACCTTATCATCGAGTCGTCGCCAACGAGATATCGATAACCGAGGGTCGTGGGTCCCGGTCAAAGTCAACCCTTTGACCAAATTACCAAAATACCCCTTAATCTTAAAACGCTCCGTTCGAGCTCGTTTCAACTCCGATTGAGCTCATTCTTGTTTTTTTGTGATCCAAAATCCATTCTCTTTCATCTCAGCCTTACAAACTGATCTTTTCCTCTTGTTTCTTCAACCTCAATCGTTAAGCCTTCCGTTCCGATCCGTCTCATCTCGATAGATAGTATCCGATTCTATATCGTTTAAATTGTTAATTTTATTTAATAAAGATCTAAGAAACACTATAAATTATGTAGGCTACCTGTTGGAGTGAAGCCTTGGGATACGTGATCTTTAAGGGGTGCTGCTCACGTGGTAACCACCGAACAAGGTGGGGGTAAATTCTTTAAATTAATATTGTTATTATATGCGGGGAAATTGTTATGTCGGTATTGATACCTCTTTCAAAATCTTTAATTTATGAAGCATTTAAATTATGAACTATTATACTATATGAAATGTGTTGGGTATACGTGCTGAATGCATGAGATGTTATATGTGAAAATGAAAGTGATATGATGGATATGATTAATGAATGTTTCAAAGCACATGATGGATTGTGAATGTTTATTGTGAATGTAAAAGTGAAGAATGATGTGAAGTTAATGTATGTATATGAGCAATAAGATATGATTCCGAATTGCAACTAAGTGTTATGTTAAAATAATGTGCTTCCATGTGTATGTTGGATATGTGTATGTGTGATGTGAATATGTGTGCATGTGCATGTACGGCGGCTAAGAACCGTATCTATGGTGGCTAAGAACCACATCTATGGCAGCTAAGAACTGCATCTATGGTGGCTAAGAACCACATCTATGGCAGCTAAGAACTGCATCTATGGTGGCTAAGAACCACATCTATGGCAGCTAAGAACTGCATCTATGGTGGCTAAGAACCGTATCTATGGTGGCTAAGAACCACATCTATGGCGGCTAAGAACCGTAAAATGTTTTCATGGCGGCTAAGAACCGTAAAATGCTTTCATGGCGGCTAAGCACCGTAAATTATGTGAAAAGTGATATGAATGATTATGAAAGTGATATGTTTATATGTGATTGAGATGATTACTTGCAATTTTAAATGATTAAAGACACGTATTTGAAGCTATCCATGCTGGTTTTTATTAAAAGATAAACATTTTACGAAAATCTATTTTATGTGATAAAATCATGTTTTGGCATGTGTGTAAAATCTTCCAAAATTATTTCATGTCATCCTGAGTTCCCCACCCCACTGAGTGTACTTTTGTCACTCACCCCTCTTTTAAAAAATGTTTCAGTTTAAATAGGTAAAGGCGTGGAGTGCGAGCGGTGGATGCTGGTAGCCGATGATTAAAGGTTACAGAAGTTTTTATTTGTAAATGTGATATTTTATGAATTATGGAAACATATATTTTATAATAAATTTTGAATTTTAAATTATTCTTGATTTTTATTTATCTTTATTCTTTTGAAAGAGTGAAAATATTTATGAGTGAGTAACGTCTCGGTTAAGATTTATTTACACAAAAGAAACGGGATGCTACACCGTGTGTGTGCGCTGTTGGGCACCGTCGTGAGTGGCGGCGTCGGGTTGATCGGCGGTGAGGGCGTGGCCGGCAGGTGGCCGAGACGGAGGCTGCTGAGGACGGGGCAGGGGCAGCGCCGGGCAAGAGGGTGGCTGGTTTGGGGCTGAGGAGAATCTCGCCATCCGAGAGAGCAGCGGTGCTGCTGTGAGTTGTACGTGTGTGTGTGTTGGGTCGTCGGCAGCGGTGAAGCGGCGGCTGGGAAAGGTATAGAAGGGGCTATTTTAGGAAATTTCATATAATCTAGGGGCCTTTATGCAAACCCTAGAATTCTTAGAAATTCAATTTGGACCCCTAATATTTATGAACATTATACATTTTCACCCCTAAGTTTTATGAAACATGCTATAAGACCCATAATTTATAAATAATAATATTTAAAACCCCAATAATTATAAATATTACATTCTATACCCTTAAGTTTATGAAAATCTGTTTTAAGCACCCTAAATTATAATAAATGATATCGGACACCTAAATTTTAATAAAATTACATTATGTACCCTTAAAATTTGATAATATTATGTATTGCTATTAGAATTACTTATTATTGCTAAAACGACCTCTAAAATATACTGAAATTATTGAATTATCTCATAATTAATTAGATTTACGAACGGACCATATAAGTCATTAGTATTATTTCTTGACCCAAATAAGTGAATTATGTCATAATATAACATTAAAAATATTAATTACCATCTCTCTTAATTTAAATGACTTTTTATTCTAAATATAATTATAGACGTTATAACTTGACCTTCATAATTTAATAAACGAACCAAGGATCTAATTATAAATATTAAATATACAATTCAATCCTTCATATTGTTAAAAATGATCAAAACGTAAATAAATAATTATGAACTTTATAATTTAAATCTCAAAGTTAATAATTAGATTAAATATCCAATTAAATATCAAATTCAATTCTCTTAAATAGAAATTTAACTAAACATGTAATGCAATTAAATATATTCCTAAATTAACTTATAATTTCAGTTAATTGAATTTATTTTATAAATTAAACTTTATAGTTAATCTAAATACGTCATAATCATAAATATATTCAAATTTCCTAATATCTAAGTTAAACCATAAATTATATAATTAGATTTTCTAAAATTATTTTAAAAGGTCTTCAAGAATTATTTTTAAGCTAAAAGCTTTATAATTTACTTGTCTAGAATTATTAACAAATCTTCAGGATCTAAACCAAATCATAATCTTATAATTTAATTCTTCTGAAACTAATCTAAGTCTTTCAAGATCTAAATAAAGTCTAATTATGCTTTTTAATATTTTAATAAACATATTTTATTAGAAATTCACCTAAACCTTATATTCACCTTAAAATCATTGAATTTATTCATTAAACCACAACATCGTCAGGAACCTATTCCAACTTATCAAAGAAAACTTTAAAGGACATATTTTAATTACTAATGACTTTAACTAACGAATTTATTTTAAATCGTTAATGGATCGATTAAATTCTAAAACGAACAATTACGCTTTGTAGGAAATACGAAAGGAGGAAAGAGCTAAACTTCTATAAGAATAGACATTTTACAAGCATCATCTTCGAAAGATGGGGATAATTGCTTAACACAGTATTTATAATTCTTTCAAAGTATTTAAATTATGAAATCATATACTTGAATGATTTAAAGCACGTGATGGATTGTGATTGTTTACGTAATGTGAACGTTTTACTATGAATGCAAAGGTGAAGAATGATGAGAAGTTAATATTTGCATATGTGCAAACATGATGTGTTTTCATGACAGTTGAGAACTGCAAATAAGTGTTATGTTAAACTGATGTGCCTCCATGTGTATGTTTGATATGTGTATGTGTGATGTAAATATGTGTGCATGTGCATGTAAGGTGGCTAATAACCGTATCTATGACAGCTAAGAACTGCATCTATGACAGCTAAGAACCGTATCTATGGCAGCTAAAAACTGCATCTATGGCGGTTAAGAACCGTATCTATGGCAGCTAAGAACTGCATCTATGGCGGCTAAGAACCATATCTATGGCAGCTAAGAACTGCATCTATGGCGGCTAAGAACCGTATCTATGGTGGCTAAGAACCGTAATGAATGTGATATGTTTGAATGTGAATGATGATTGATGGGGATGATTGCGTGAAAAATGATATGTTTGCATGTGAAAGAGATGAATGCTTGCAGTTTTAAATGATTTAAGACACGTATTTGAAGTTATCTATTTTATGCTGTTTTTATTTTAAAAGACAAACGGTTTACAAGAATATATTTTTATGTGATAAAATGGTGGTTTGGCATGTGCGTGTAAAATCTTCTAAAATTATTTTATGTCATCCCGAGTTTTCCCACCCCATTGAGTGTACTTTTGTCACTCACCCCTCTTTTTAAAATGTTTTCAGTTTAAATAGGTAAATGCGTGGAGTGCGAGTGGTGGATGCTGGTAGCCGATGATCAAAGATTGCAGAAGCTTTTTATTTAAAATGATTAATTTAATGAATTTAAGAAATGTATATTTTTTTTAATTATTCTTGATTTTATTTATCTTTATTTTTATTGAAAGAGTGAATTTTATAAGTGAGTAACGTCTCAGTTAAAATTTACCTTCTAAAAGAATCGGGACGTTACAATGAGCAACATTAATAACTTGTTTTTACTCCTCTTCAATGAACATTTCATAGTTATAAATAGAGGTAGAGTGTAGGTGAGATGACTATTGTTCAATCAAAAATCATACAAGTTTACAATGATCGCACTTTTTAAGAAAGTTAAAAACTTTAAAAGATCTCAGTCACTCAATCTTAAAAAAAGCAAAATTACACTCAACCTCAAGAACCACACTTATAGAAGAAGCTAAATATCTTTAAATCTAATGGTTGATTCACATTTGAAGAATAAGTTATCCTCACTAACTGTACCAACTCTGTGTGAGTTAAAGAGTTATGTTTAAGTTAGGTTATCCTGTACGGATAGAGAGAACTTGAGTGGGTCTATGTTTAAGCTAGGTTGAGTTACCTATGTGTGGGTCTATGAAGAATACATTGTAAACAAACTTATTATAACAAAGTGTTTCCTCAAGAGAAGTGGTAAATCGATTAGAATGATTGCTCCATCCTTTAACCACTATAATCTAGTATTGTTTATACTTGCCATTATCTACTTTTTGTTCGCTTAAGCATACTGCATACAAAGTTTATTTGTTAAAATCATACTTGCAAAACGTTTTCATAAAACGAACGAGTTTATTACTAAAATTGTCCCGTAATTTAGGGGATTTGATAATTTAAGACTTTATCTTTTTGGGTTTCACGAATTTTGTCTAATTTGAGCCAGAATTGCTCAATTAGGCTCAAATTGCATGTGAATCACACGTGAGATCACGAATTTGGGCTTTTCGGGCCAATTTTGCTGAGGTGACTTTTAAATTTTAATTTTATTTATTTTCAAATAAAAAAATTCAGAATTAAAATATTAGAAAAAAGCAAATTCAAAAAATAAAAAAAATCAGAAATTTGAAATTGCCCTAGTTGTTCATCTTCTTCTCTCGGTAGATTCACCACCGTCAGTTGAACCATCACTGCTCGACCACCGTGCATCTATCTCCTTTGACGAAAGCCACTGTTTCCTCTCCATCTTCGCACACTCTCAATAGCATAGAGCCACCCTTTCCCGACCATCCCTTAGTCTGCCGGAGACTCACAAAACCGTCGCTCAAACCCATCTACTCAATACAACCACCCTCAATCCTTTATCTCCATCCTTAACCAGATGTGCCACCTCCATTTCCCTCTCAAGTTGCACAACCAGATTCACCACCACTACCGCTTTGTTGTGGCAATAGAATTTGGCTTTGAGAATGAGATTCTATTCAAGAATTTAAATCGTAAATTTAAAGGGAAGAGAAAATCGTCATTTTTATTCCAAATGGTTGTAGAAAGAGTACATTACTTAAATTGATTATTATTTGGAAAAGAATCTTGAAGCGAGAGAAAGAGAGCTCGAAGTTGGCGGTGAAACGGCGGGTGACGGTGGCCTAAGCAGAGAAATCGATGGTGGAGAAATTGGCAAAGAGAGAGGAAAAAAAAGAGTTCACAATTTCTTTTATTTTTTTGATTTTTTTTAATTAAAAAAATGAACAAATTAAAATTTTTATGAAAGGAAAGATTTTTTTAATTATAAATGCCACAAGGGATAAACAAATGCCACAACAATAAAATTGGCTCGAAAATTTCAAATTCACGATTTCACGTGCGATTCTCGTGCAGTTTGAGCCCAATTAAGCAATTTGGGCTCAAATTGGGCAAAATTCACGAAGCCCAAATATATAAAGTACTAAATTATCAGTTCGAAAAATTAATGTTTTAAAATGCTAGACCCCTAAATTAAGGGTAATTTTAGTAATAAACTCTATATAAAACTCTAAAAAGCTTTCATAGCTTGATTTTGCACAAGCATAGTGCATGCGAAGCTTATTTGTTAAAATCGTACTTGCAAAACATTAAGAGGTTTATTTTTATTTACTTCTCTTTAAATCTCTTGTAACCAACAATTTATTTCAACTTTCTACTTCTCAATTCATTAAAATTTGATTGAGAAAAAGTAACACTAAATAACAAAGTCCACAACCCAAAATATTTTGCAAGGTTATGAGTCCACACTACTTTTTGAGATGAAATGAATACTATATTTTCGATTATAGTACATGATCTTTAAACTGTTTAGTAGAAAAATTCATGATCCTACAATCTAAATGTAAATGTTAAATATCCATAGAGTGAATTCTAAAGGTTTAATATCTAATTGTAGCTTGATTTTTTTTTTTCGATTTCGTATTTTAATTATTGTAATTTTGATTTAATTATTGTATTTGTATGTTATTTTAAGTGTATGGTAAAATAATTTTCTTATTATAATTGCAGAATTAATATATCATATATTTTTTTATTTTTTAAATATAATAAAAATGCTCAGAAAAAATTATAAAATTATTAAATAATGAAAAAAAATATTGATTTTGGTTAAATTGGTGTCATTAATAAAAGATAAAGTCTTAGGTGAGATCGTCTCATGGATCTCATGTTGTGAGACGGGTCGGGTCGCATATAAGAAATTATATAATACTTTTGAGTGTATTACGTAATACTTTTATATATATTAGGTAATATTTTGTATTATAAGATTTGTTTTGAGTTGAGTTGGACCATATGAAAAATATGTAATACTTTTATGTGTATCAGGTAATACTTTTATGTATATCAGGTAATACTTTTGTTTTGAGTTGAGTCAGACTATAAGAAAATATGTAATACTTTTATGTGTATCAGGTAATACTTTTATGTATCAGGTAATACTTTTGTATTATAGGATATATGACCCAGATTGGGTCGGGTCGGATTTTAAAAAACACGCAAATCCTAGGGCTTTCAGGTGCTCTCTTCTTCCCATGCAACATGTAATACTTTTGTGTATATTATGTACTATTTTTCTATGTATCATGTAATACTTTTGTATATTACATATATAATAAATAATATAATACAAAGTATTACTTGAAATATAGAAAGTATTACCTAATACTTACCTAATACACACAAAAGTATTACTTAATTATTATGTTCGACCCGACTCGACCCGTCTCACGGAATGGGATTTGTGAGACGGTCTCACACAAGACCTACTCTTAATAAAATATGAAAAAATTGAAATTGGGTTGGATTGTAGATTATGTAAGTGAAAGAGAGAAAAATAAATATTTTATTTATAGTTGGGAATTGGATGAGTGTCATTGATAAATATATTCTAAAATACTTGCCATCGCGCCCCCAAATTAAATTTACATCCTCCAAACTCTATCTCCATTCGAAAGCAAAATCAATTGGAGAGTCAAAATTTTAAACGGATTTTGGTCAAAATTGTGTTCTAATTATTTTACTATGATCAACAACATCACAATCTAATAAAGAATTCAATCTTCTTCTCATCTTTCCTTCTTCCTATTTAAACCTAAAATTAATATAACAGAACTTAGATTTATATCTTAACATCGAATTGAAGTTGTCACATAACCTGGACGCGGAGATGCGAGCGAAGGGTAAGAAGCGACCCAACAGAGAAAGGAAGAAAAAACAGGAACCGTGCTTTTCATCGTCGATTCAAGACGGAGGTGGCGGCTAAGCATGAATCGTGATGAGCTTGACTAGGGCTTCAATTTAGCATAAGATTCCGCCCCCGTGGAAGAAGAAGAAGAATTTGTTTGTTTTGTTTTTTTATTTTATAGTTTATTTTTGTGTTTTGTTTAAATTTTAAATATTTTCAAATACTAAAATTCAGTTATGCTTTAAATTGTAAAATTTGTTTTCATTTGCCATAAAAATTACAATTTATTTTATTTTAAAAAATTTGAATAAATTTATTGTTTTTTAATGATGTGGCAAGAAAATGGTTCAATTTTCCCTTCAAAATTTGGTTATTTCCAACTTAGATGTTACATAAGCAATTTCGACAGTCACGTCAGCTCAAAAATTTTTTCCGACCAAAATTGAAAAAATTCGATAATTAAAGGATCAAAATTGAAAAAGACATAAAAATACTACATCAAAATTGAACATAACCTAACTTACGGAACGAAAATGATATTTTTCCTTTTTAAATATTATCACAACAAACCTTCATTCAACATCATTATTCTGTAATTGGATGATTTTTGATAAGTATGCATAGAATAAGTAAATATAAATTAAACAAATTGTTTCAAAAATTCCTCCCAAAGATGTTCCGACATTTTCAACAATAGCTCGTGCAATACTTCAATCTGTACAAAACCCTGAAAATAGAAATGCGAACATATATAACACTAACAATCTCTTCCTTTGACATTTTTGGTTCAAAACAAAGTTTTATTTCCTCTTTAACAATTTTGATGCTAACAAAAAAAACATGGAACAAGAAATGCCAAAATGTAACAGTAACAAGGTTCTTACAAAACTTAATCGAAGTACCATTAATAGAACTAAAACGGATAAAAGCTCAAAATAATTAGCGATATATTAAACAATGATGTTAATCCAGCGGCACATAGGGAGTGGCAACAATGCTAAGGTTTTCCTTCCTTAGAGCTGTAATTCCAATATCTTCAATCATGTTTAAATCTTCTGGTTTGACACCATCAGGGAGTCTCCAGTTGAAGTTATAGAGAAGTTGAACCAAAGGTAGCTCGAGATTTGCTAAACCAAATGTCATACCAGGGCACATTCGTTTTCCACTCCCAAATGGAATGTACTCAAAATCACCACCTATATAATCAAGGGACAAATTCTCGAATCGTTCTGGTTCAAAACTTTCAGAATTAGTCCAATACTTGGGATCCCTATGGATTGCCCAAATGTTCACAAATACCTTGAATTTAGCAGGTATGGTGTATCCGTTGATCACCCTTTCCTCCCTTGAAACTCTTGGAAGCATTGGAGCTGGAGGGTGTAGTCTAAGAACTTCCTTGATAACTAGTTTTAAGTACCTCAACTTGTGAACATGGTGTTCTTCGATGTCGTCGCTACTCTTGAACAATTGTCTTACTTCTGCCTGTGCCTTGGCCATCACTTGTGGGTTCCTTATGAGTTCTGTCATTGTCCAGTCAATGGTTGAAGATGTTGAATCAGTGGCAGCTGAGAACATGTCCTGCATAACACACAGGAATGAAAGAAAAGAAGTGAAAAAACTAATAATTTTAACAGAACGCCGGAGGTGCAAATATACCATTAATCTTTTTGAGTATAACTATATTCTCAACATTTGAATTAAGGTGCAAATTGATTATAATCTTCTTTCTATGGATATTTTACGTTCTAGCTAGCTTCAAGTGCAAATTTATTAATTTTTTTTTGGTAAAATATGTATAGTATCATGTGAAATAGTAAATTATCTGTATTGAAAATGTTCTTAATCAATTTTAAATTTTATTGATAAATTCTACTACAAAAAAAATTGAGAATCAAATAGATTACGTACATTTTAGAAATGAAAAATGATATTATATATGAAATCAAACAACAAATATAATATTTTATTCCAAAATCTAAAAAATCTTCCTTTGTAAGCATAATAACATATCGAGATCAAATTTATTTTTAAAATTTCAAATTGATTTATGATTATAAATGGTTCAATACAAATAATTAATTATATAATAAATATTAAAAACATTTGTAATTAATAAGAATGTAAAACAGAAATCCATAAAAGAATAAGTTTGTTGATAAAGTTGCATCATAATATAAACAATATTAGGATGAATTTGCACCATAACCTAAAACTAAGGACTGTGTTTGCTCACAACAAAAGATTGAGTACATTTGTACATCACCAATAAACATTAATGATGGGCACTTTTGCTCTTCACAAAATTATAATTTTAATTAATTATAGAAAAAGAGTTGATGAAGGGGGACTTACAAATAGAACAGCTTTAATGTTGTCATTGCCAATTGGAAACTGCAGCTCTCCAGTTTCCTTAACCCTCAGCAAAACATCAACCAAATCTTCATTACCAAACTCTCCATTACCAGTACTCCTTCTCGAATCTCCCCCATTTTCTTCCTCTATTTTAGCCAGATTTTGTTCATGCTCTTTGATAATATCATCAAGAATGAGATCAAGCTTATGCCGCATCCTCCACAACCTCCGCTTAGTCGTCCAACTCAGTGTGCTAACTATTTTTGAAGATGGGAAAAAATCAGCAATCATAAACCCACCAGCCATTTGAAGTGCTTCCTTCATCAATGATATCAAGCCATCACTGTCCTTGCACACCTTGCCAAACGCAGCTCTACAGGTGATGGAGCTGGCCGTGGAGAAGACTTTCTTAGTTAGATTGATAGGCTTTCCAGATGAGAGTTGAATGTATTCGATCAAACGAGAAACCTCGTCGTTTCTTATGGACCCAAAGGAACGCACACTTTTGGCACTCAGCATTTCCACGACGCATATTTTACGCATCTGTCTCCAGTACTCACCATACGGGCAAAACGCGATATCAGTATAATTGTACCACATGATGTTTAAGGCAATGCCTTTGGGCCTATCTGTGAAAATGGGGTCGTTGTCTTTCAGTACTTCTTTCGCGATTTCAGGCGAAGAGACCACTATTACAGGGAGTTCTCCCAGCTTGAGCTGCATCATTGGGCCATATTGGTTGGCTAAATCTCTCAAAGAACGAAAAGGAGGTATAGAAAGGAGATGCAGGTTTCCAATTATTGGAAGTGTATAGGGACCTGGAGGCAGTTTCTGGGCTTTGGATTTCTTCCATTTCTTCATTAAGAAGAAGAAAAAGATTACAGGTAGAAAGAGAGTGATTGTTATGTTCCATAAAATAAGCTGGGAATCCATTTTTGCAAGAAAACACAAACAGATATAATTGGAGATGAATTTGCTCTCTGTGTTCTCTGACTACCAATTTATACAGTGTAGATTCGAGAATATTGTAAAATAGTACATCTCATTTTTACAGTGTAGAAGATTCCAGAATATTGTAGCACGTGACGTTTGACGCACAAATTTATTTGGAAATATGAATTTAGACTCATGATTGGAATTACAATAATAAATGAAGATTGTGTCTTTTTTTGACCAATTATACAAATAAAATAGGATTATATTACAATTTTAAAAAAGAGAAAACAGCCTAATCTAACCTATTTCTCTATATTTCAGGCCAAAATATCCTCCAACTAATATTTTTGCCCTCAATACCCTAATCCTTATATTAATGTCTCAATCAATTTTTTATTTTTGATAAAAATGAACATGATGCGATGTGTACTGAATGTGTCAGATTGATCAGTAATAAATTATTTATTTCGTATATATTTTTTAATTTGGCTTGTAATTAGTAATATTTTTTCACTAATTAAATCAATACATACACTTTTTATTAGTAATAATTTTTCAAAATTGCAGTTTATATATTACTATGGTGCAAACGGCAATTATAAGTCTTATTATGTCTTATTAACTCTTATTATATATTATATATTAGTATGGTGATTACAAATTAAATAATTATAATAAGTCTTATTATATTATATTTAATTACAAGTGAGAACGGCAATTTTATGCCTTATTATCTTATTTAATTATTATATTATAGTTACTTATTTAAAATTGCCGTGTAGAATTTTTTTTTTGATTTTACTTATTTTGCTAATTACATGATTTCAAATTGCCGTCTACACTTATATAATATAATACATTATATTGAAATAAAAAATCATAATAACACTTATAAAATATTGGTACTAATATATATTTACAAAACGGCAATTTTTAATAATATTTAGGGGGTACACGGCATTTTTTTCAATAATTGCCGTGTCCCCTTTTTTTTTTCAAAATTTTTTGTAAAATATAATTAGTGTTATAATTAGTGGAAAAAGGTTGAAAAGTTAATTTTAAATTTGCATTCTAATTATTAATAATTTTAAATAATTAGTAATAATTTTTCAATTTTTTCAAAATTGCCGTTTATATATTACTATGGTGCAAACGGCAATTATAAGTCTTATTATGCCTTATTAGCTCTTATTATATATTATATATTAGTATGGTGATTACAAATTAAATAATTATTTATGTCTTATTATATTATATTTAATTACAAGTGGGAAAGGCAATTTTATGCCTAATTATCTTATTTAATTATTATATTATAGTGACTTATTTAAAATTGCCGTGTAGTTTTTTTTGTTTTTTTTTTTTTTACTTATTTTGCTAATTACATGATTTCAAATTGCCATCTACACTTATATAATATAATACATTATATTGAAATAAAAAATCATAATAAGACTTATAAAATATTGGCACTAATATATATTTACAGAACGGCAATTTTTAATAATATTTAGGGGGTACATGACATTTTTTTCAATAATTGCCGTGTCCCCTTTTTTGTTTTTTTTCAAAAATTGCCGTTTAGGGTGTGTATGAATAATATGTTGAATGTGGAATAAATTGTTGCAAAATGATGTTTATATAGTACACGACACTTTTGGAAAAAAAATAGCCCTTATTTTTTTCCCAAAAAATAATTGCCGGTTAGGGTTTATATGTTAAATTATGTTGGAGATGAAATTCATACGTTGAATAATATGTTGATTAACTTGTAATTTTGTAGACATTAACTTGTAATTTTGTTCATATGCTCTAATTTTGTAAACATTTTATGTTAAATTTTGATTTCAATATAATGTATTATATTATACAAGTGTACACGGCAATTTTAGGTGATGTAATTAGCAAAATAAGAAAAAAAAAATATCTACCCGACAATTTAAAATAATTAACTATAATATAAAAATTAAATATAAGATACTAAGGCATAAAATTGCCGTTCACACTTGTAAGTAAATATAATATAATAAGATGTTGGTCCCAAGCGATATAAGGTTAAGAGGGGGGGTGAATTAACCTTATCAAATTTTCAACTTTTCACTCCAAAAATATTAAGTCCCTGATGAACAGGTAGCTATTAAGCTTACCGCTCGATAGGTTCCTGCTTAGGCAGTGACCTCAGGACTTAGACAAAGAATATAATGCACAGCGGAAATATTTATGATTTTCGAAACACGCTTTTAATGCAGTATGCTCAGGATGCAGATAGATGAATATAGAGCTGTAAATAACACAAGCAAGCTTATAGAGGTTCAAGGGTGGAGTAATCCCTTTACGTCCTCTCTATTCCTTCACAAGGAGGAACTTTGTTAAAGCAAATTTGATTTACAATAGACTCTGCTAACACAAACTATACTCTAAGCAAAACTGTCAGCTCTATCCACACAGGTAGCTGCACAATGACCAACTATCGACCCACACAGGATCTTCACACAGGTTATCCGACCCACATAGGATCCTTTCTCTTCTTCAGAGAGATTACAACTTAGCAAGATACACTCCTGCCTAAATGACTCCTATCAGACTTAGAATAAACTGAGAGTTTTCAAACTATCGAATGCAGCAAGCTCCTTGAACTTCTGAAAATCACAAAGGTAGCTGGCTTGCTGCTGCTAAGACTGAATATTTTGGATATGATTGCTTGAGCTTGAAAACGACTTGCTTGTAGTTCTTAGGTTCTCTTGGGTGTCTCTCTTTGCATTCAGTCTCAATCTTCTATTTATAGGCATCAGATGGTTTTTATGCCCGTTGGAGAGCAGTCCTTTGCTTGATGAGGTGTCTCTTCCTGAATGGTTCTGCCGATCTTCTGACACCTGCTTTGAAATGCCTTCATTCTGTTCTGCCACTGCCTTGTCCTTTGTCTGCGCGACTTCATTCTGCAGTCTGCTTGTACTGTGTCCTTACTGCTTTTCACACATGGCAGATTCTGATTTGTTGGAACTGGAGTGACCCTACTGGCTAGTTAGGTTGCACTGACTCTGATGTATCTAGTAGTATCCTCTTCGAGTAAGTCAGCTTCCTTGACCATCTCCAGATTCCTTGTAGCATCCTATGAAGCTTGGTTACAGGTTGCTTGATACAATATGCATGTAGCAGGGACTTGACTTTCTGGTTCCTTGGCAGAATCTTCTTCGTCTTTCCAGCATTCTTGCCTTAGCTATTTGACATATAAAGATTTATCCAGAAAGCTAATGTTCTAATCTATTACACGTTTTGTCTCATCAAAATCTATTACATTTTATCCTAACATAAGACATAAATAATTATTTAATTTGTAATCACCATACTAATATATAATATATAATAAGAGCTAATAAAACATAATAAGACATAATAAGATTTATAATTGCCGTTTGCACCATAATAATATATAAACGGTAATTTTGAAAAAAATGGAAAATTATTACTAATTATTTAAAATTATTAATAATTAGAATGCAAATTTAAAATTAGCTTTTCAACCTTTTACCACTAATTATAACATTAATTATATTTTACAAAAATTTTTGAAAAAAAAGGGGGACACGGCAATTATTGAAAAAATTGCCGTGTACCCCCTAAATATTATTAAAAATTGCTGTTCTGTAAATATATATTAGTGCCAATATTTTATAAGTCTTATTATGATTTTTGATTTCAATATAATGTATTATATTATATAAGTGTAGACGGCAATTTGAAATCATGTAATTAGCAAAATAAGTAAAATCAAAAAAAAAATTCTACACGACAATTTTAAATAAGTAACTATAATATAATAATTAAATAAGATAATAAGACATAAAATTGCCGTTCCCACTTGTAATTATATATAATATAATAAGACTTATTATAATTATTTAATTTGTAATCACCATACTAATATATAATATATAATAAGAGCTAATAAGACATAATAAGACTTATAATTGTCGTTTGCACCATAGCAATATATAAACGACAATTTTGAAAAATTATTACTAATAAAAAGTGTATGTATTGATTTAATTAGTGAAAAAATATTACTAATTACAAGCCAAATTAAAAAACATATACGAAATAAATAATTTATTACTGATCAATCTGACACATTCAGTCCCCATCGCATCATGTTCATTTTTGTCAAAAAAAAGGGGTAGATTGGGACATTAATATAAGGATTAGGGTATTGAGGGCAAAAATATTAGTTATGGGGTATTTTGGCCTGAAATATAGAGAAATTGGTTAGATTGGACCGTTTTCTCTTTTAAAAAATGTGATGTATTTTGCAATTTGACCTTCAAATTTATTATTATTGAGAAATATGTAGCATCCAATGTGATATGTAACGTGGCAAGTTTGTCGGACATGTAGACTTCGATCGTCGAAAAATATAAATATGATGTAAATTACAATAATAAATAAAGATCGTGATTTTTTTTGTTAAATTAGAAAAATGAGGATTGATTTGCAACTTTTGACAAAGTCATGATTTTTATTAAATTATGCCTATTTTATATAATAGATTTAAATTAAAAATATCATCTTTATATCATTAAGAAAAAATGAATAATTAGAAAGTATTTTTGTGCAGGAATTTCCAAATTAAAAATCATGTGCGCCATACACGACAATTTTCTACAGCAGGTGTTTTAAATTGCAAAAATTAACTCAAGGTGCCCTCAACATTTGTTTAAAATTACATGACTGAGTTGTTAAGAGTTAGAACCTGTTTTTGTTTGTGTGGTACTAAAATAGTGATCCCCAAACAGATTTGACGTAATTTGCAACTAACTCTATTTTATTGGCTGATTTTAGATATTTTTAAACTAATATTATGATTTTTGAAAAATAAAATTTTGTGATTAGTTGTAGGCCGAGCTTATTAATTTGCGACCAAAATATACATAATTTATTCTAATAGGAACATCAAAGAAAACAAAAAATCTAAATAATGATTTCCCTAATTCATTGGTTAACCTGAGTTCATGGGTTCTCAAGATTCAAGAATTAATCTGACTTCATTGAAGCGATACAATCATACAACCAAAAGCAGAAGGTAACAAAAAAACCATTTCCAAACAAAGCCAACTGTAGCTTCTCATAAAATTTGAAAAATGGAGAAAATTCAATTGAATCCCATTATAATTCCAGCTCTTATATCATCGTTAATCTTGGTATGGTCTATTAAGAGATGGTTGTCTAAACCTGGTGTAAAAAAGAAGTTCCCCCCTTCACCTCTGAAGCTGCCAATAATCGGAAATCTCCATCAACTAGGATCATTACTTCACCGGAATCTCCAATGGTTATCCCAAAAACATGGGCCCATCATGCTTCTTCACTTTGGCAGTGTCCCCGTGCTTATTATCTCCTCAGCTGACTCAGCTCGCGAGATCATGAGAACTCATGACCTCACCTTCGCAAACAGGCCCACATACAAAGTTTACAGGAAACTTTTGTACGATGGTAAAGACGTAGCTGTTTCCTCATATGGCGAATATTGGAGGCAGATGAAGAACATTTTTGTTCTCCAGCTGTTGAGTAACAAAAGGGTTCGATCTTTCCGTTCCATTAGGGAGGAAGAAACAGCTGTTTTCGTGAAGAAGATCAGAGAATCTTCAGGCCCAGTGAATTTGAGTAAGATGCTTGCTGAGTTAACTAATGATTTGGTTTGTAGATCTGCTTTTGGCAGGACGTACAGCGAGTCGGGTATTGGGAAGAAATTCCTGCTGTTGTTGCCAGAAATCATGGAGCTGTTTGGGAGTATCAGCATTGGAGATTTTATTCCATGGCTTAGTTGGACTAATCGTGTTAATGGTCTGGATAAGAGAGTAGATAAGGTGGCCAAAGAGATGGATGATATCTTGGAGGGTGTGATTCAAGAACGGATCGATTCTCAGAAGGGGGAGACAGTGCTGGAAGGAAATGGCGAAGACTTTCTTGATGTTTTGCTTCGAATCTACAATCAAAACATTGATGATGTATCCATAGAAAGAGACAGCATTAAAGCAATAATCTTGGTAAGTTCGAGTTACAGAATTTTAATCTCTCGATCTTCTTCTTCTTCTTATATGTTATCTGTCTGTAGAATGTATTTATAGGTGGAACTGATACGATCTCTACAGCTTTGGAATGGGCGATGACAGAACTCTTACGACATCCTACGATAATGGAAAATTTGCAAAGGGAAGTAAGAGAAATGGTCAAAGACAAACAAATCATAACAAGTGAAGACATAGAAAAAATGCATTATTTGAAAGCTGTGATCAAGGAAACTATTCGTCATCACCCACCAGTCCCATTACTGGTACCTAGAGTCGCGGGTGAAGATGTACAAATAAAAGGGTATGACGTTACAGCTGGAACAGTGGTGATGATTAACGCCTGGGCTATAGGCAGGGATCCTTTGTCATGGGACGAGCCAGATAAGTTTCAACCCGAGAGATTCTTGAATTCTTCGATAGACTTCAACGGTCTCGACTTTGAGTTCATCCCATTCGGGGCTGGAAGAAGGAAATGTCCTGGCATTGCATATGCTGACGTTACTATTGAACTTGTATTAGCAAATCTTGTTCAGAAATTCAACTGGGAGTTGCCTAATGGAGCTCAAGGAAAAGATTTGGATATGAGTGAAAGTCCTGGCCTTAGTGTCCACAGAGTTGTACCTCTTCTTGCACTTGCTGCTCAGAGCAAATAATTTGCTCAACAGCTATGAGAAGGTTTGAGTTTCAATTCACACACATATTTATATATCTCCAAGTTTCTAAGCATATATCAAGCTTTCTTAAAATATCAAGTTCTTAATGTTAAGTCTCTCAGTGTCATGGATTTCATTATGGTTTAGAGAAAAATTGATGATCCTGAAATTGCAGGTTGAAATGATGGATTTTGACTGAGAAGCTTCAAGGTTTGCAGAAGAAAAAAACGAATATGAAGAAAATGTATATGATTACTTTGAGAAATTGTTATTTGATAAGTAATATTTTTATTCTGATGAAAAAATTGTAAATTTAGAAACTATCTTTAGGTTGTTATTGACCAATGAACAACACTAAATTTTTTTGAACCCCAATAATGGATACTAACTTTTCAATTTGAGTGATTTTAGAATAAATAACTTGAAAGCACGTATGTTGGGTCTTATCGCATGAGATTTAAGTTTTTTTGCTGATGTGATTTGACCTGAAATTCATGATTTAAGGTTGTTGTCTTAAAATCGCCCAAATTGAAAATTAGTATCCCATTGTCGGGGCCTGAAAAATTAGGATCCTTCATTGGTGAATTTCCCCTATTATGATCATGTAATACTTCTATATATAAAAAGTAATGCACTCTAGGTTTATGATTAATTTGAAACTTGTAATCTAATAAGTAATATTTTTACTTTATATAACAAGTAATGCCTACTCTAGGTTTATGATTAATTTGAAACTTCTAATCTAATAAGTAATATTTTTATTATGACCATCTAACATTTTTATTTGTATTAAGTAATACTTTTAGGCATAATAATGTAATATTATATAATATTTTTATAATTTTGATAAGTAAATATTATTTAATCTTTTGTATGAATCATGTAATACATGTGAGAAATTATAATTTTTACAAGTAATATATATTGTTGTATATTTAAATAATACAAAAGTATTACATAATATATAAAAAAATATTAACTAATATAAATAAAATATTGCATATTACAAATCAGCACATGCATTGACTTGAGCCGACACATGCTGACCCAACCTGACCCACGTCACGCGATACGACCGTCTGACATGAAACTCACTTATAAAATATTTTGTATTATGATTTTGTAGACTATTCTTATAACCAAAATAATAATTTTTTTTTTAATATTATACCTTTAACGAATTTCAAACAAAAAGAGTTAAAAAAAAATGAAAAAGTAAATATAACAAAATTGCAATCCCTAATTTTTGTGTCCCCAAATCTATGAATAAATCAATCAATCTATCTATAACAGTTTGAGTTGTTTCTTAGAAAATACTGAGTTGACAAAACTAACATTTAATCTACCTTTATACTTTTATATATATAAGTAATACCACTCATGCCACATATCAAGTCCACAATTTTTTTCATAATAATAATTTTTTAAAATAAATTCTATAGTAAATGAAATTTTAATACAGTTACCTTTAATATGACTAATTAATGATTTTAAACTAATGTTTATAGGAAACACATGCATATTACTAAATAATATAAAAAAAATAGTTAGATTTGTTAACATAACATATGCTCTACTTCAAAGAAAGAATTTATTTATATAATTAATTTTTGTTTATTTTAAAATATTTAACAAAAATATAAATATATAAAACGAAAAAAAGACGGTGGGTTGATTAAAAAAAAGTTCAAATATACTCATTAATGAAATTGAATATTTTTTACAAAAATATGTTTTGCATGAATTATGAAATTTATTTGGAAATTTTAACTTTTATTTTTTTATCATTTAATTGGAATTTTTTTATCAAGAAGTATGCTAGACTTTAACAATAAAATTAAACTTAGAAAAATGGTGGAAATGTTGAATAAATTTTTTGAAATAATAAATAAAATATCATTTGTATTCCTTTACAAACGCAAATATATTCCAGCAATTAAATAATGTATTAATCAGATTATGTTATATTTAATGCTAAATTTAGTGATGTGTGTTGTATAAAATCATAAATTTATTTTTCCTATATAAATAATATTTAAAACTTTTAAATTTTATTAAGGGATAAATTTCATAACAGAACCCAATTTATTGATTAGTTCTCAATTCTGGATTCATATTTTAAAATTTCTCAATAAGCAGCTTAATTTAATATATTTTTTTCTCAATTTAAGACTTGAAATTTAGATTATGTTCTCAATTCAAGACAAATTTCATATTCTTTTTATTTTTATTTATAGATTAATTTATATTTCAATATGTATTCATATATTGGATTTGGTTGACCCTACTGTATGGATCTGCACCACCAGGTACACAAGATTTTTTTGTGTATATAATAATTAAAAAAAGACATATTTTGCAAGAACATACATCCAAATATCATAAGGGATTGAATTTCCAAGTTTCAAATGAAGTTCATTCATATTCCTCTCAACCAAATAACAAAAGTTAACAATGGAAATATAACAATCATAGTTGAAACAATTGATAAGATGCAAGTTGCGCATGAAAAAAGAAAAAAGAAAGGAAGCAGCAACGTCAACAAAACGAGATATTGGAAACAAAGAAAATGAAGACCAAGTTGAAAGATTATATAAATTGTTGACGACATTGATGAAAACAAGAAATAATTGGAATTGAAAGAACATTGAAAGTGGAATTAGAATACAATGAACTGGAGTAATGATGGTTATGAGACAAAATGGTTAATAATAAAATAATTACACTTTTGGTTAATTATCGAAAAAATTATAATTTTTACGTAAATTGTCATATTAATAAACTTTTTTATTATTGGTTATAATAACAAAACCTTATGTTTGTATGTTTTTACCTGTGTTACCTCTAAAATTATTATTTTTTCCTTATATCCCATACCATACATTACTCATTCATGAAATATAAACTATACAAAAAAACAATATGCAATACAAAAATGAACGAAAGACCCTATATATATGATAAGTAGAAAAATGTGCATGAAATAAATTGCCAAAAATATGCTGATGCATTTTATTCGTTTGTACTTTATATTATTATACTTATCTTGTTTTTGTTCCAAAACTCTGTTTATTGTATTCCTTGTTTAATTTTGTGACTTTTGGAATAATTTGGGCTAAAGAATCTAGTATTATTTTTATTTTTTTAATGTAGCTTTATTTTTATTTAAATGTTTTTAATTATTTTGTTTTTTTTCCTCCAAAGATTATACTTTCATCTACAATGATACAATGATGACATGTCAAATTATGCCAAAATGGATATCCACATGTACATTATATGATATATAAATATAAAATGACCATATCAATAATTTGAGCAGAGTAATCTGAAATTGGAGGTACACGTATGTTTCACGTATAATTTCGATCTAATTGAACGAGTCAGGTTGAAATTGGACAATATTTTCAAATTTTAAAAAGTTCAAGTCCTAAAGAACTGTCAGACCAAAAATTTCTAACAACCCTAAGTTAACTAGGCAATTGGGATAGATCTAACCTTCGATTGTAAGGATTTCTAATTAAATGAAAGTCTTAAATATCTAATTTATGAAGATTATATTCGGACAAAATGATCGGAGGGTAGATTCAAAATACATAGTTATATACAAATATGTAATTGAACTGACATTTGGAAGATAAAATAATTTGATGATATGGTTATATATTCTAGTATGGAATCAAATATCAATACACCAGTCTGAACTATAACCACGAGATCAGCTTAATGCATGCGCATCCCAAAAACTGTTTCATGGTATTAAATTATTACATTATAAAAAATTGGTCAGATAACATGTCTCCAACTTTTGTGCTATATTGTTTTATTAATCAATTATAGCATGTAATTAATATATAAAATATTCCAATCAAATAATGTCCAATGGGAAGAGCCAAGAGTAGTTTATGAGTTTAAATTATTACATTATAAAAAATTGGTCAGATAACATGTCTCCAACTTTTGTGCTATATTGTTTTATTAATCAATTATAGCATGTAATTAATATATAAAATATTCCAATCAAATAATGTCCAATGGGAAGAGCCAAGAGTAGTTTATGAGTTGTACCCAACTCGTGAATTCAAATTCTGGTCTAGTTTATAATTTGTCAGATAAACATGTCACCAACTTGTGTGGTATATTTTTTTATCAATCAATTATAGCATGTAATTAATATTATAAATTATTCCAATCAAATAATGTCCAATAGGAAGAGCCAAGAGTAGTTTATTTGTTGTATCTAGATCGAGAATTCAATGTGTTGATTACCTTATTGTTTTAATTCTTAATGTGTTTGACAAATTAAATTTAGAAAGTTTATTAGATTGTTCAATTGAATAAATCAATTAAAGAGCTTGATTTTGTTTATTACACCCAAGGGGAAATTCGGATTAACAATAGTAGTTATTCTAAGGACAGAGTTTCTGAAATTGTGTGAGGGAAATGCGTTATTGCACTAGTCACATGAATAATAAATATGAGGGGATTAATTCAATTGAGAACTAGAATTATTTATTTTCTTTAGAACTTGTTTCTTTGTCTATTCGTGTTTTCTAGTTGTCAAAGTTATTATATCTTTATGTGAGGAATATCTTGTATAGGTTTTAATGAGACAAAACATGTAATAGATAGATTTTAGCAATCATGTATATAGGTCCTAATTTATAAAAGTTTAAACAGGATAAGATCGCTGAAAAAATGATGAAGATGCTACTGCAAACTAGAAGAATGATAATCACAAAAGTCACTGCAGTACTCTATGAGGTCGCTGCAGAACAATAGTAAGGAAAATCATTTAAGTATGGAAGAATACAGTGAGCTAGCTAAAAGCATCCTGAGCAAAAGGAAGCTGACCACATCAGACGACAAAACAACAACCTAACTTCGACTAATAGTTACCTCAAAGTTAGTGCACTCCAAGTAACCGGTATAAACATTCAAATGTAAGCTAATCAGAGATCGTCAGTTGGAGGAATCAAAAGGACAAAGGACAAGTGTTGTAGAAGAATAGAGGTACAGTGGCAGCGGTGTATTAGAATTGTCAGAAGATCATGTACGAGCCAATCACTACAAGACACATCACTGCTGAGAAAACCATTTCTTTCAACGGGCAGATTATCCCATGCCTATAAATAGAAGTTGTGTGCAACTGAAACAACAATTGAAACATACCGACCACAAGCTCATACTCTCAAATATTCAAATATTCAACACTCTCAAACTACTTGTTTCAGTCACTCAATCTATAGTACGACAAGCCAGCTACCTACTGAATTCTAAGTTCAAGAGCTTGTTGTCCCCCAACAATTGAAGAAATCCTTTCATTTTAATAGATTGTTTTAGGAGTCACTTAGCGGAGGCTATTCCTACTAAGTGTAGTTCAATCTCTATAGAAGAGTAGGAATCCTATGTGTGTTGTAGTTTTGGTCACTATATAGCTATCTATGTGGGCTAGAGCTGACAGTTCTTGTTAGGATTAAATTTATCTTAGCTGAGTCTTTGTAAATCAAACCATCTTAACAAAGTTCATCCTTGGAAAGAAGTAGATAGGACGTAGAGAGATTACTTCGTCCTTAAATCTTTGTATATCGTGATATCTGCTTTTTGCATATCTATCTGTCATTTTAGAAATGACAGCATACTGCATTCAAACAAGCTTTTCAGAAAACATATTTTCTATAATATTTTCACTGTGCATTAACTCTGCAGTAAGATTGCTAAGTACCTTCTACCTGAGGGACTTACAGTCTTGGAGTTAAAAGTTTGCAAAATTTGATAAGGTTAATTCACCCCTTTTTTAACCGTATACCACTTGGGACCAACAAGTGGTATTAGAGCAGGTTAGATTAAAAACTCAATATATCTGTTCAATCCCTAATCCTCTATTTTCTGAAAATCACATACAGTATGCTTTTCATATCATGGATTTTTCTAGTCACAAACTTCCAATATTTTCCATAAAAGAGTATGACGATTGGAAGATAAGAATGTTGACACATCTTTCGACGATGAACGACAAAATGTGGACGGTAATCACCGAAGGTCCAATCATTCCTATAAAGATAAATCCAATATATAGATGTTAGCCATGTTTTCAGCCTTCTCTGTTGAGTGAAAAAGAATTGCAAGTCCACTTAGAAAAGTGCAGTTCTGCAATACGTTTTCTTTTCTTTTCTTCTGAAGCCAAAACACAAGTGCGGTTGATTTATAAAAGCACTTCTCTACAAATGCATTTATTATCCCAGCTTTAGGAAATAGAAGAAATCGCGTCTCACTTATAAAACCGTGTTGATAAAGTGTGATTTCTTAATGGTTTTAACAAAAGTATGGAAAGGTTCTGAAACGGGCTAATCAGTTTAGTTTCGATGGATCCAAGTAGGCTTCTTCCAGTTAGCACTGTCGTTTCGTTAGTTGATCATTGTTCACTAATTTTTTTTAGTTACGCCCGCAAGTGTACGGTGTAAATTGTAGGAGTGGTGAGCAAGGTCGATCCCACAAAGACTACCTATCTAGGCACTAATTAACTACTCAAATCCAATTCTCAATTTTATCTAGGTAAATCAAATTTCATCAATTTCAGATTAATTAAACAGAAACAATGATTACGTAAATAAGTTAGCTTAAAGATAACAGAAATCTGAAATAGGTTCTATGTTGGTCCCAAGTGGTGTCCGAGATTCAGAGGGGGGTAAATGAACCTTGGTCATTTTTCAAAATCTTTAAAACAAACCGTTCTGCGCTGCAAGTTACTTGAGCTTTCAGCATTAGATGGTGCACGCTGTAACCTGGAGTTTTATACGCAGCGGAAATTAACTTTTTAAACGCAAGACTGTTTTTCTCAAAATGCTTCTTTCAAAACGTTATATGATAAGAGACAAATAATAAATGCAGAAAATAATCGCACAGATAAATAAAGCGATAAACACTTATGGCTTATAGTGGTTCGAAGGTGGTGTAATCCTTCTACGTCCACTCTACTGCTCATCGAGCAGGAACTTTGTTAAGCAAGATTGATATACAGGACCCTCTTAACAATCTATCAACTTCACAAAGAAACCACCTACTGAAGTCCAGCGTACACACAGCAACTGCAAACTTCAAAGGCTAACCCACACAGGGTTCCACACTCCCACACAAGGAAGCTGCCTAACTCTAGACAACTAAACAAACAGCAAGGATCTCTCCTATCAACTGCTTGACACCACTAAAACAACCTAAGCACACAGCAACAAGGTTAAAAGGATAAACGGTTTTTCTTCAACTTGTGCTTCGAAGTGAGCTTCTGAATCCGTAAGGAACCTTTCAGCTTGAACTTGCTTCACTTCGGTAGGTTGAGTGACTGATACTGAATGTAGGCTTGAATGCTTGAATCTGGTAAGCTTTGAATATTTCATGAATGACTTTTAGGTCTTAGTAATAGTTTCAGTAACAGTAACCAGCTTCAGTACTCCTCAACCTCTATTTATACTTGTAGGAGAAGATGTCCGTTGAAGGAGACATCCCTCTTTTAAATTTGAAGTAGTCTGACTAAAGTATGGTTCGCATTTAATGCGACTTGACTTTCTCTTTCGGAGCATTTAATGCGGCAGTTGCTGCTCACAGCTTTCTGCAGCGCGTCAGTCCATGTGACATCTTCTTATTGGCTCGTGTCTACTACTTTGACCTTTTCTTGAACGGCTTTATTTATTCTTGCTTAAATCTCCGTTCCTCATACTGCATTAATCCTTTCTAGGATTTGCAGGATACTTTGTCTTGTAGTTGGCGCTGTATGACTTAACTGTACTGTAAGTTCTGCGCTGTATCCTAGGTCTTCGTGCAGCTGATACTTTTTTTCAGTGCTGCGGTAACTTAGACCTGGTTGCAGTATCTTTTGGCAGTGCTGCTGTAACTTCTTTCTAGCAATACTCCTGTATCCTTTTCTTGCAGCGTTGCTGCACGCCGTTCTTTCTTACTTTGCTGTATAGAAGATTTGACTCGTTGAAGTGTTGCTGTATCTCCTTTCTACCAGCTATGCTGTATCCTATCTTTTTGCAGCGATACTGTATCCTGCCTTCTTGCAGCAATAACTTCCCTTAAAGCTTAGATGCAGCTTTTTCCTTTTTCATTCTCCATTTTAACACTTAACATAAGACTCAATTCTAGTCTATTTATTCACTTAGACAATATGAAAATTGGGGTACTTAAAACTTCCTATTACATATTTGGTTTGTCTCATCAAAATCTAAACATTGAAATCCCAACAATTTCCACCTTTTTGATGATGACAAAACCTTTATATTATTTCGTTCATGAAGAAGTTTTATTTTATATTAACTTATATGGATTATCAGGATTACATGCTTGAACAGCTTGATAAAGTTAAATCTAATCCTGGATTCATCAGAGATGCATCATGCGATTCCTTTCATCATAAATTAACAGGAAAATGTAAGCAGCATGCATGAGTTCATAAGAGTTGAACTTGGTCAGAATAGAAAGAAAAATTTCTTCATTGACAGAGAGAAATTTTTACAAGGCAGAAAATATACAACATGGATCACAAGAGGGTATATATAATTTACTGAAACAGGGACCTTTTACTTGACGGTTCTTCAGGTCTTCTATCAGTAAACCTTTCAAGTCCTTCACTTCCTCTTGATCCTTTCCACCAGTCTCTGATGGACTCTTGATAGGACTCTTCCAGCTTGTGCATGATTACAGGAATTTGAATCCACCTTAGCCAGAAGTCCTCACAGTAAGGTACAGTCAGCCCTTCCTTTACTCGGTTGATGTAAAATTCTTGAATTTCAAGGCATCCTTCCCGAGCGAGTTGTTCATATCTCTTCAATGCAGTCTTGCAAGTCTGATACCTGCTGAATTTGCATTTTCTGCATAGTTTTCTGAAGTGTTTGAGGTACTCTGATCGTTTGAAAATGGTAATCGCCTCAAATGATGGATTCCTGTCAAAAGGTAGTTTGATCTCCTTGAAGATGTCAAATCTCCAAGCCATGTTTTCTCCTTCAGGCCTTTGATCCATTATGACGGACACTTCAACAGAGATATTATTTGTGTCAAGGCGAGGAATTTCTTGAGGAGAAAATTGGTAGAAATGATCTGGAATTATTCTTCTTTCACCAATTACACCAAGTCTTTGAATCCAGGCATAAGGATCTACATCTTCTTCTCTTTGGCGCCTAAGACTCTCAGACTCGTCCCCGCTCATCCTCTTCCTTGAGCCTTGTTGCTGGCTATCATCCCTTCTCTTGAAATGATAGGAGGGAGGCGCTGCATCCTTGCTTGCAGCTCTGCTGTGTGCAGCGCCTGCAGCCGGTCTTCTTCCAGCAGCTGCAGCAGTACCTCCAGCTCCAGCATCATCATCTCTTCTCCATCTCTTCGGAGAGGGGATGTCAGCAGCAGCGGATGATCCAGACCTTCTTCTCCTCCTGTTGAGAGGTTGCTGGTCATCATCATCTTCTTCATTTTCAGCAGCCCCTGTGCTCCTGTATCTATCTTCTACTCCTTCCCATTTTTTGGCATCATCAAATATCGAGGGCTGAGCAGGGACAGCTGGGACCACCTTGGAACGTGGGCGACGGGTCGGTTCTGGGGCGGCCGCTGGAGCATCAACATGCTGAGAGAAAGCTCAGACCAAGATGTCCCTCAATTCTCCCACAATTAGCTCCAGGTTCCCCAAACGGTCGTCCACACTTCTGGTTCTTTGAGATTGATCACATACGCGATCCAGAAGTGTTTTCAGGACTGTGGAGTGAGTGTTTAGCCTATCAGAGGCACTCTCAGCATGACGCTTGCACACCCTGATCTCCTGGCGTGTTAGCGCAGCTTCAACTTTCAGCTCCTTCTCCATCCTGACCCGTTCTCAGTACAGCTTGTTGGAGTGATCATTTAGTATCCTTTTGATCATCTTCGGCAGTACTTCCAGGTCCTTCTTGAAACCTGTCATGGTTTCAACATAGAATTGGGCAGTGACCCTGAGGCTGTTGCGCATGGTAGACTCATGCTCTTGGAGAGCATGCAGCAGGTGTCTAACAGCAGCTTCAACTCGGTTGATTGATTCGTCAGGGGTCAGTCCCGAATTCCTTCTCTTCGAGGCAGCAGTGGATGCAGCAAATGAAATAATAACTTGACATACTGGTGCTGCATCCTGCCTCAGAACTTCAGTAGCAACGTCATCCTCATGGTTGCTGGTTTGAGAGCTTGTAGAGTTTGAGGATGGGTGCTCTTCTTCTTCTTTTTCTTCTTCTTCTTCCTCATCTGCCTCCTCTTCGCCGGATGAGATTTGAACAGGATCTGCTCCGCCAGATTTTGGCCCATGAACAGCTATGTTGCGTTCCTTCATCATCCTTGCGAAGTCGGCATCAGAGACCTCGGCTTCCACAGTAACCTCTGCTGCTGTAATCTTGGAAGGTTCTTGAGAGCATGCAGCAGCTGCAGCATCAACCTCCTCTCGAGGTGTCTTTAGCTGCATTTGGATTACCTCAGCTTTTCCTTCAATATCCTCAGTGGGTACTGTCTGAACAATCCCCCCACCAGAGGTCTTCACACCCTCAGGAAGTGTTGTCAGAACAAGATCCTCCCCTGAGGTCTTCTCCAAGGACCCCGTCTCCTCGGCCGGTCCTGTGACTTCGACAGTCTCAGTTGTAAGAATGGGTTCTTGCAGCTCTACTTGGTTTCTTGCAGCGTTCATAGTTTCCAGCACTGTATGCTCCACTGCTGCAAGAATTTCGGCTTCCACCCTGCTTGACTCTTCAGCTACTACTTCTTGAAGGGTGGTCGCTTGCTGCACTGCTGTCGTGGCCAGTGCAGGGAGTACCGCCTCTGCAACTTTCTCCGTAGATGCTTCATCGGCAATCTTAGAGATGTCTGAGATGACATCTCTGATTATGGCTGATGGTTCTCCTTGAGAGTCTGCAAAAGCAGCATCTTCATCTTCACGAGCTGGGGAATCACATTAATCCAATAGTTGAGTCTCCTCCTCCAGAGGATCAAGAGAGACGATCGTGGAGAGAACTTCAACTAATTGATCGTATGCAGGGGAGTTCATCAGATGCTGACTTGAACTTCCTTCTCCCCGCATCCTTCTAGGAGTGTGCTGCATCCTGATTTCCTTTATACTTTGTTGCAGCGCCTGTTGCAGCATAGCTTCTTCAGCTTGCTCCACTCCTAAGGTGTCGATTTTCTCTCGACCAAACGCGACGTCATCGCCCCTTCTTACAGCCTCCGCAGCCGGGGCAAGAAAGACTTGTGCGTCCTCCACTGCTGCTCTCATCGGCAGCTCTACAGAGTCGGATTCTGCAAGAGCTTTACCCTTTCATTTGTCCTTTGCTCCCTGTGCAGCACTGCATCCTTCGAGCTCTTGAACTCTTGCTGTAAAATCAAGTTGCAGGAGTGCCAGAATGTCTTCTGATTTGGTCCACTCCAGGACATCTTGCTCGACTGTCAGGAAATCCTTCCACTTCAACAGGATTTCCCCCTTAGCCAGCCTTATCTCTCTCTAGAGAGAGTACTGCTGCTCCATATTTCTAGCAGCCGGAAAGGTGGGATCGAGCACTGAAACTTCTGTTTGTAGACGAGCTTCTTCTTCAGTTGGCTCGGCCCGGTGCTGATATGGCTCCTGAAGCCGATGTGACTCATCCACAAGGTCAACTACAACCATAGAAGGTGTAGAGAGTTGGGAATAAAGAGAGCCTTCTTTATCCCTGGGCTGATGTGACTCATCCACAACAGCAGCAGCAACCTTCTTGCTGCGTGGAGCCCTTCTCACCAAGGGTGCATCATCATCCGGGGAAGAGGATTCAAGTTCAGGTACAGCCTTCCCTGAACTCCTCTTGATAACAGGAAGAGGACTCGAAGCGTCCTCTTCTTCGGCTTCCTCCCCGCTGCCTGTAGCTTCATCTTGCAGAGTAAGAGTTGCATTCTTTTTGTCTTTGGTTTTCTTCCTTAGAACTCCTGCTCCTGCAGCCTTTGGTTGGGTCGTGCCCTTCTTCTTCTTCCCGAGATTCTTCCCGATGTGAATGGGGGCAGGTGCTGCAAGTTGAAGGCCAAGCTTGCAGAGCAGAGAACAGATGGTGATACCGTAGCTCCGACGCTCTGTTATCTTCTCTGCTTCCTCCCACAACCTCTTCATGATGAACCTCGCCCAGTTCACCTTTTCTCCGGCCATGATAGCAGACATGATCCAGAACCGGAGATCCATGCATTTGTCATAACTCCAGTCCTTCCTTCGATAGAGTATGCACAGATGTCATGAAGTAGTTCAAACTCCGGTTTGAAGAGCTTTTTAGGGGCGCTTCTCTTGATTTCAGCCCCTGCATCCCTTGCTCGAAAGAGATCCCACATCTCTTGAGCCGATACCTCCCCATACGTTGTCAACTGACTGGGGGTAAGACCTGCAGCGGAGATGCTGAAGGTGGTGGCGATGTCCCTGATAGTCAAGGACTGTTCTTCATCATCTGCATCCATCCTGAACAGGATGCAGTTCCTTTCCTCCGGCTGCCTGGCGTAGGCATAAAATCTCTGTACTGACTCCACAGAGAAGCCAGTATAAACAGTGGTCAACAACCCTAGGATCTGGGTCTGTTGAAAAGCATCAAAAATCCTTTTGAGAAGGGCGTTATCATACAACCCTGATGCATAGACATGCTCTTGGTTGATCAGTCTTCAATCCAGAACAATGGTACGTCGGGCAGCCATTGAAGATTTGATGAGAGAGAAAAAGAGAGAAAAATTCGAAGATTTGGACTTAGAGGGTTTTTCGCGAAGAATGTTTTCTCTCCTTGGAAGATGATGAATAATAATTCAAAAGACACGGTTATGGTGTTTATGACGGTTCTCAAGAGACGTGTGTAAGATCGACGGTTGAGATAAATCAAGGAGTTGATCTTGTGGTTCAGGAAAAAGCGGAGATGTCAAATTGTCGCTAATAATTACCTGGCGCGTGGGTCTGACTGCGCCCTTTCCACTTCCTGACACACGCAGACATGCATTAAATGCTGAAAGACATGCCATTTGCCGCCTAAATAAATGCCTTTTTAAGGTTGCTGCATTTCAAGTACGAGGTTGCAGAGTAATCAATACTCTCTTTGAAATAAATGCTGTAACCTGGTGCTGCTTGAATTCTTGATTTCTGCTGTACTATAAGAATATAAGATGCAGCGTTGTCTGAACCCAATGCTGTATTGACGCGTAGCTTACAGTACCGTTCTTACTGCTTTTCGCAAGCATGCAGAGGTTCTCCCTCGGTTCTTGCATCTTCCTTTTCTCTTCATAACTTGAGAATTCCTAGCTCGCTCCTAAGCATAGAAAACCTTGATTCACTTAAGGGCTTAGTGAATATATCTGCAAGTTGGAAATCCGTGTGAACTTTCTCAAACACAATATCCTTCTTTTTAACATGATCTCTTATAAAGTGATGACGTATATCAATGTGCTTCGTTCTTGAGTGAAATACAGGATTATGTGTTATTGCAATAGCACTCGTATTATCACATAGAATTGGAGTCTCCTTTTCTTGAATTTCATAACCCCTTAGTTGCTGCTATATCCATAGAATTTGCGCACAACAACTTCCTGCTACAACATACTCTGCTTCTGCTGTAGAGGTTGCGATTGAAGTTTGCTTCCTGCAGAACCATGAGACAAGTCTGTTTCCCAGAAACTGACACGTCCCACTGGTACTCTTCCGATCAATCTTGTAGCCTGCATAATCTGAGTCGGAATAGCCTTTAAGCTTGAATCCTCCTTCCTTAGGGTACCATAGGCCTACTTACTGAGTTCCTTTCAAATATTTAATCACTCTTTTACTGCTAACAGGTGTGATTCTTTTGGTACTGCTTGGAACCTTGCACAGACTCCTACTGCAAACATAATGTCTGGCCTGCTTGCTGTGAGATACAGCAATAATCCAATGAGTCGTCTGTACTTGGTTATATCAACATCTTTGCCTTCCTCATCTTTGTCAAAACTTATGGATGTGGACATGGGAACGGACGTTGCTACTCCATTCTCCATGCCAAATTTCTTGATAAGTTCCTTCGTATACTTGACTTGACTGATGAAGGTTCCTGTAGGTAGCTGTTTTACTTGCAGTCCAAGAAAGAAACTTAATTCTCCCATCATACCCATCTCGAACTTTGACTGCATCAGGTTGGAGAATTTCTCACATAGTTCTTTGTTTGTGGAGCCGAAGATAATATCATCCACATATATTTGTACTAAAAGTACACTTTTTTCATCTTGTATCCTAAACAGCGTCTTGTCGATCATCCCTTTCTGGAAGCCATTTTCCAGAAGATAAAGAGATAAGGTGTCATACCATGCTCTAGGTGCTTGCTTAAGTCCATACAAAAGCCTTTTGTAAACGAAACACCTTCTCTTCTCCTTGATCTTCGAAGCCCGGAGGTTGTTCAACATATACTTCCTCTGTAAGGAGACCATTCAGGAATACTTTTAACATCCATTTGATAGACATTGAAATTCATGTGTGCTGCATAGGCTAGAAAAAATTCTTATAGCTTCCAACCTTGCCACTGGAGCAAAAGTCTCATCAAAATCAATTCCTTCTTCCTGACAATATCCTTTGGCCACTAATCTTACCTTGTTTCTAACAACAACTCCAGACTCATCTAGCTTATTCTTGAACACCCACTTTGTTCCAATTACATCTTGATGGGTTGGTCTTGCAACTATTTGCCATACTTGATTTCTCTCAAATCCGTTCAGCTCTTCTTGCATGGCCTGCACCCAGTTGCTATCTTGTAGTGCCTCTTCAATATTTTTAGGCTCTGACTGAGATATGAAGCATGCAAACATTGCTTCATGTGGAATGGATCTTCTTGTCCTTACACCAATGGATGGATCTCCTATTATAAGATCTCTTGGATGATTCCTTAGCCATGTCCTATCTGGCTCAATGACATGAGTTGGTGTAGCTTGCTCATCTTGTTGCTGTATTGCAGCAGGTTCTACTGCTGTAAGAATATCTGCTGCATCCACGTTTGCAGCTTCATCATCTTTTTCTTCTCCTGTAGGCAGAACTCCTTCTATATAAGGTACAACATTCTCTTTCTTTGGAGCGGTCTCTTCAAGTGGTTCTTCCAACTTCTTTTTGTCACAATGTAGTTCATCAAACACCACATGAATAGATTCTTCTACCACCAGGGTTCTCTTGTTAAAAACTCTGAAAGCTCTACTTACAGCAGAGTATCCTAGAAATACTCCTTCGTCTGATTTAACATCGAAAGTTTTCAGATGTTCATTTCCATTGTTGAGAATGTAACACCTGCATCCAAAGATATGTAGATAAGAAATATTTGGTGTATGACCATTCCATATTTCATAAGGTGTTTTGTCAAGATCCTTGATGATTAGACATCTGTTCTGCGTGTAGCATGTAGTATTAGTAGCTTCAGCCCAAAATCTCTTGGGTACTTCTGCTTCTGCTATCATTGTCCTTGCTGCTTCTTTGAGGGTTCTATTCCTTCTTTCAGCAACACCATTTTCTTGCGGTGTTCTTACAGCAGAGTATTCATGACGAATACCATTATCAGAACAAAATTTCTCTATAAATTTATTTGTGAACTCAGTTCCTCTGTCTGATCTTATCTTTACTACGCTTAAGCTCTTTTCATTCTGAATTTTCTTCATGAGACCAGATAGCTTTTCTTGAGTTTCTGACTTCTTTGCAAGAAAGATCGTCTATGTGTATCTGGAGTAGTTATCTACTACTACTAGGGAGTACTTCTTCCCACTCAAGCTTACTGGTTCTACTGGTCCAAAAAGGTCCACGTGTAGAAGGTCTAGAATTCTGTGAGATGATTTCTGAATCTTTTCTTTGAATGAGCTTTTAACTTGCTTTCCTTTTTGACATGCTCCACAGACATTCTCCTTCTTGTATGCTACATCTGGCAAACCTCTCACGAGGCCCTTTCTTGCTAGCTTGTTGATAGTCTTGAAGTTCAGATGGCTTAACCTCTTGTGCCATAGCCAGCTCAGCTCTGGTGGACTTTTCACAATGAAGCATGTTGATTGAGTAGAGGAGTTCCAATCTGCTAGGTAGATATTTCCTCTCCTTGTTCCTGTAAGCTTTACTTCATTCGTGGTGCTGTCCTTGATTAAGCATTTGTTGAGGTTGAATTCCACTGTGTATCCTTTGTCATAGAATTGACTTATGCTTAGAAGATTGTATCTAAGCCCCTTTACATAGGATACATCCTTGATCTTTATTTTCCCTTTGACTAGGCATCCACTTCCTTTTGTGCTTCCTTTGGAATCATCTCCAAAGATGACCTTGGGTCCTTTGCATTCTTGGAAGTCTCTTAACGTGTCTTTACTGTCTGTCATGTGCCTTGAGCAGCCGTTGTCGATATACCATACATCACTACTGCAACCTGGCACTGTAACCTGTAACAATTTCAAACAGATTTTGGTACCCATATTTGTACAGGTCATTTGGGGTTAGTTACTGTGGGAACCCAAACTTTCTTAACAGTCACTGTTTTACTGTAAGATTTGTTGGTTCTCGAGCTGTATGCAGTTATCTTGAAAAACTGCTTGTTAAAAGAATGTGCATTAACAACGTGTGTGATACCAGCACTTTTGTACTGCTGTCTTCCACCATACTTCCCTAGAGTATATCCTCTTTGAGGTTTAGACATATAAGTCTCAGTATAGGTGGGAAAGTTTCTTCTATGCTGCAACTTTGTTGGTTGCTGCATCCTCTTGTTGCATGCAGCAGATGGCTTCTGCTGCAGCCAATTCTTAGATGCAGGCTTACTTCCTGCAGTTGAGCATTGGGGTTTCTTCCCCTTATCCATCATTGCTGTTTTGTTCACTATCTTTACAGAGTCACATAGTAACTCTTTCTCCATTGGAGTTTCAGCTTGAACAAAGTTTACAGCTTTGGATGTACTTACAGTATTTTGAGAGGTATGATTGCTGTAACCTTTACAGCGTTAGATGGTTACTGCTTGCAGCGTTAGGAAATATTACTGCATGCTGTAATCTGGAGTTTTATACGCAGCGGAAATTAACTTTTTAAATGCAAGACTATTTTTCTCAAAATGCTTCTTTCAAAACGTTTTATGATAAAAGACAAATAATAAATGCAGAAAATAATCACACAGATAAATAAAGCGATAAACACTTATGGCTTATAGTGGTTCGAAGGTGATGTAATCCTTCTACGTCCACTCTACTGCTCCTCGAGCAGGAACTTTGTTAAGAAAGATTGATTTACAGGACCCTCCTAACAATCTATCAACTTTATAAAGAAACCACCTACTGAAGTCCAACGTACACACAGCAACTGCAAACTTCAAAGGCTAACCCACACAGGGTTCCACACTCTTACATAGGGAAGCTGTCTAACTCTAGACAACTAAACAAATAGCAAGGATCTCTCCTATTAACTGCTTGACACCACTAAAACAACCTAAGCACACAACAACAAGGTTAAAAGGATAAAAGGTTTTTCTTCAACTTGTGCTTCGAAGTGAGCTTCTGAATCCGTAAGGAACCTTTCAGCTTGACCTTGCTTCACTTCGGTAGATTGAGTAACTGATACTGATTGTAGGCTTGAATGCTTGAATCTTGTAAGCTTTGAATATTTCGCGAATGACTTTTAGGTCTTAGTAATAGTTTCAGTAACAGTAACCAGCTTCAGTACTCCTCAACCTCTATTTATACTTGTAGGAGAAGATGTTTGTTGAAGGAGACATCCCTCTTTTGAATTTGAAGTAGTCTGAGCAAAGTATGGTTCGCATTTAATGCGACTTGACTTTTTCTTTCGGAGCATTTAATGCGGTAGTTACGGCTCGCAGCTTTCTGCAGCGCGTCAGTCCATGTGGCATCTTCTTATTGGCTCCGTGTCTGCTACTTTGACCTTTCTTGAACGGCTCTATTTATTCTTGTTTGAATCTCCGTTCCTCGTACTGCATTAATCCTTTCTAGGATTTGCAGGATACTTAGTCTTGTAGTTGGCGATGTATGACTTAACTGTACTGTAAGTTCTGCGCTGTATCCTAGGTCTTCGTGCAGCTGATACTTTCTTTCAGTGCTGCGGTAACTTAGACCTGGTTGCAGTATCTTCTGGCAGTGCTGCTGTAACTGCTTTCTAGCAGTACTCCTGTATCCTTTTCTTGCAATGTTGCTGCACGCCGTTCTTTCTTATTTTACTGTATAGAAGATTTGACTCATTGAAGTGTTGCTGTATCTTCTTTCTACCAGCTATGCTGTATCCTATCTTCTTGCAGCGATACTGTATCCTGCCTTCTTGCAGCGATAACTTCCCTTAAAGCTTAGATGCAGCTTTATCCTTTTTCATTCTCCATTTTAACACTTAACATAAGACTCAATTCTAGTTTATTTATTCACTTAAACAATGTGAAAATTGGGGTACTTAAAACTTCCTATTACATATTTGGTTTGTCTTATCAAAATCTAAACATTGAAATCCCAACATTCTAGGACATGCTTTTATCTAATTCTCATCAAGATATCACTTTAACCAATCCAAGTTCATTAATCAATCATCCTATGTGAGCAATCGCACGTATCAATTAATAGCTCTCCCGAGTCAATTAATCAGTTGATCATTATGCCATCAGAGGTATCCCTACTCAATCTGATAGAAACATAACAACTCCCAAAAGTACCCAAGATTGAATTCTCATCACATAAATTCCTTAATCTCCCGATCTAAGTTTCTTTATGTGTCATGTGTTTATTCTTCCATAATTAAATCTTATCTCCCAAATTTTGATTTAATTATTAAAACATGCTCAATTATTGGCCAGGTAATCAAACACACAATCAATTCATAAACACACAAATAAGATGAATGATTATGAACATTGAATGAAATTAAAGATCCATCAAGATTCGAATCAGATTACTAACAAGCCCTAGAAACCCTAAAAATTAGCTAGACATGATTATCCACAAACTCATAGACAAGATTGGAAATATCATCTATAAAAACTAATAAGAGAGGAAAGATTAAAATCTTAGTGACGATGATCTCGCACTTCCTTCGGTTCTTGAATTCTTGTTCTTCTCTCTCCGTACTTCTTCTCTCTATCTCTTTTCGCCCATCATAATCTTTTTTTTCGCTCTTGGAATCTTATATATCAAGTAAACAACAAAACCACGTCAAAATAACTGATTTGCTGTGTGCCCGGGCACGGTCGTGCCCCATTATCCAGTCTTCATCGCGCGTTCTGGCACGGTCGTGCTATACGGCACGGTCATGCCCCACTAGCCAGCCTTGATTTTCCATCTGGCACGGTCTGGCCGTGCTATTCAACACGATCATGCTCTCCTATTTGACCATTTCACTCGAAACTTGCACTTTTCCTCATTAAAATCATGAAACTAAGCACAAACTCATCAAATGCATCTTATATACGAATAATCTCAATAATCACCATAAAAACGTAGCTAACACATTCAAATGAATCCATAAACATACGCAAAAATAGGTGAAAATTGGCACTTATCAATCATTTTCATTCATTCTAATTGTAATAGGTTATACATATGTAACTCTATAACGAGTTTAGCTTATATTCAAGTTTTCAGTTTTCCGTATCTAATAGTTCTTAGAGAAAGATAGAGAGATAATCAGCTTCTCTGGATTGTTGTGTAATCGGTAAATGCGAGAATCACATCAATAAAATCCCTCCCTTATTTTTCCGTGGATGTAGGCTTGTTTATGCTAAACCACATAAATCCCTGAGTATTTTTCTTATTGTTCTTGTTACATGATTTGTTGCTGCAAGTGCTAAGATCCATTCTTGATCTTAGTGATTTAATATTTTATGTTAGTAATATTTTTCTTGAGTTTCTTGGGGCTTCAATCTAACAAGTGGCGCCGTCTGTGGGAAGTGCTTGAAGATCCAAGGAATGGCAGCAATAAGATTTGATGTAGAGAAGTTCAATGGTGAAGGAGATTTTGATCTCTGGAGACTTAAGATCAGAGCTCTCTTAGTGTAATAGGGGTTGGCTATTGCTCTGCAAGGAATGGCTGTTTTTCCTAAAGCCATGAAGAAAGAAGATAAACGGTTGATACTTGGAAAGACATACAACATTTTGATTCTAAGCTTAGAAAATAAAGTCTTGAGAGAAGTATCCAAAGAAGACACTACTAAGGGTATTTGAGACAAATTGGAAAGCTTATATATGGTGAAAACTCTGACAAGTTGCCTATACATGAAGAAGAGACTTTATGCATACAAGATGCTTGATGAAAGGTTAGTTACAAGTCAGCTTGGAGAGTTTCTCAAAATCCTTGATGATTTGGAAAATATATGAGTCTCATTGACAGAAAAAGGTAAGACTCTCATACTTCTAAGTTTCATGCCAAAGTCTCTTGAGAATTTCACTGATACTATTCTTTATGAAAGATAAAACACAATCACACTTGATAAAGTGATCATTGATCTCAAGTTAAAGGAACTATCAAAATATAGTAAAGGTAAGAAAGAATCTGTTGGTGAGGGTCTAGCAATCAAGAAAAATGTATAGAAGAGAAAGTTTCAGAAGCAAGAACATACAACTACTGCCAAGAAAACTGATAAAGGATCTCAAGGCCCTACAAATGATGTTGGAACCAACACTTGTTTCCACTATCACAAACCAGGCCATTACAAGAAGGACTGTATCAAGTACAAACAATTCAAGAAAAATTAAGGAAAAAATCAATCAAACCAAGCAAATCAAAACACAGAAACTACTGCATCAACTGCAGGTTATGAGTCAACTGAAGTTTTATCAATCACATCAAGTAACATCACTTCAAAGTGGGTTTTAGACTCAGGTTGTTCTTTCCATATGAGCCCAAAGAATGAATGGTTTCAAGACTTGAAGTTCCAGGATATTGAATCAGTGTTACTTGGTAATGATCAATCTTGTAAGGTCAAGGTTATAGGTCCAGTTGGCCTGGTAATGCATGATGGAGTGGTAAGGGTTCTATCACAGGTTAGATATGTCACTGACCTAAAAAGAAACTTAATCTCACTTGGAATGTTAGATTCTCAAGGCTTACAATTTTAGTCAGAATGAGGTTGTCTAAGTATATCCAAAGGCTCAGTCATTGTGACGAAAGGTTGCAAGGTGAATGAGCTGTACTTTCTGGATGGTAAGACTTGTCCACCACAGGAAAATTCAGTATTAGAGATGGACAGAACATTGTTTTGACATAAAAGACTAGTGTATATCAGTGAGAAAGACTTGCAAGAACTTGCAAAGAAAAATGTGTTTGGAAGGGATAAAATATCAAAGCTGGATTTATGTGAATGTTGCATTCTTGGGAAGGCCAAGAAATTAAGTTTTGAACCTGGAATGCACACTACTAAAACTCCCCTAGACTACATACACTCTGATTTCTGAAGACCAGCTAGAACCAAGACAAGGAATTGAGGGAGCTACTTTCTGTCCTTGATTCATGACTACTCCAGAAAAGTATAGGTGTATATCCTGAAAACTAAAGATGAAGCATTCCAGACTTTCAAGACTTAGCTTGCAAAAACAGAAATTACCATTGGCAAAAAGCTGAAATACCTCAGAATAGATAATGTCTTGGAGTTTACATCTGATGAATTTAATAGCTTCTGCATGGAGAAGGGGATCGCAAGGTATAAAACAGTCCCTGGTACTCCTCGGCAGAATGGACTGCCTGAGAGAATGAATCAAACCATTCTCAATAAGGTAAGATGCATGCTCATTAGTTCTGGAATGACTAAGAGTTTTTGGGGGAAACTGTAGCTATTACAGTTTACTTGATCAATTGAAGTCCTTCTTCACTCATAGAGTTCAAAACTCCATAAGAAAAATGACATGGTTCACTTGAAGACTACAGTGGTATAAGGGTGTTTGGTTGTTTGGCTTTTACTCATGTCAAACAAGATAAGCTGAAACCAAGAGCCCTAAAGTGTGTATTTATGGGATATCCAAAGGAAGTAAAATGATACAAGTTGTGGTGCTTTGAAAAAGATAAACAGAAATTTATAAGGATGTGGTATTTGATGAGAATAAAATGCCACTCAAAGGTGATGATCCAGGAACCAACTCATCTAAAGACATGCACTACTGTTGAGGGCATATCTCATAAAGATAAAATCGATCGTTTTAGGACCAATCTTAACTTGTTTAAGAAGTGGCACCTCAAATTTAATCACACACCCTTACACTTTGAGATATATATATGATGATTTACATCTTTTCCATAATTCGTAAAGGGTCTCGTCATTTTCTTTTAAATGAATTTGGTTGAGATTGTAATTTATCGTTAAAACGGCTTCTCACCACATGTTATGTGGTAATCTAGAACTTATTAGCATGAAATTCATCATCTCTTTTAGAGTTTGATTGGGGTGAGTAAGGAGTTGTTTGATAAATTATGCCACCTAATGAACACAATTCTTCAAACGATGCTATGTACTCTCCACCTTTATCACTTAGAATAATGACTTTAATTTGTCTATTTAATTGATTATCTATCCTATTCTTGTAGTTCTTGAAAGTTTTTATATCTTCATCTTTACTTTTTAAGAGGTAGACATAACAATATTTTATGCTATCATCATTAAAAATAATAAAATATTTTTCTCATCTTTGGTTTGCACAAACTTTGAATCGCATACATCTGTATGAATCAATTCTAGAGGTTTAATATTGTTGGGACCATCAAGCGTTTTACCACTATACCAAAAGGATATCCAGTGGGCATAGGGTACAACTTTAATATCTTATACTTATATAGCTTTGTGCTCACGGATTCGAACCTGGAAGAGTTGTGTCTCACACCAATTAGAGCTTCGATCCAGGGCAGGGTACTGGGAAAATTTCCAACATATACCCTTCTCAATAGATTTGAAAGGTAACTTTGTCTGTTTGGTTTTAACACACACTTCATATTTCTTTTGTGTGTGTGTATCGTTGATTTTTTAGCAAATCCATGTTTGTTAATCTTTTTATAGCATTAATATTACATGTCCTAATCTATATGTCATAAATCACAATACTCAATGATTTAAGAAGAAGTATGAGCATTTTCATTATTATTCTTGGTTACAATGTGGCACTTTGCCATTATATTTATTTTGAACAGGCCATTGGCCAAATAATCTCTATCAAAAATACTCCATGTTTTACAAGAATAAATTTCTCAACTTCAAACACTAGTCTAAAACCATGATTAACTAGTAGAGAACTAAATACGAGGTTAGCTTTAAGGTGAGCTCCTTCCCATAAGTTAACTTTAACACCACATTTCTAACACTAGCCACTTCAAATAAGGCTCTCTTATGGAGCTTCATCCCAGTCACGACTTTGTAAGAGAAAAAAAATTGTCATCATAGCAAACGTGATAAGTAACTCTATTGTCTACAAACCACTCTCTTGGGTTGTCCATCATGTTGGTTTTGAACACCACCACATAAAATCTTAAGCAGTTAAGTTTTTTTTTTGCTCGGTAACATTAACATTATTGTTTTTTTCTTTCTTTTTCTTTGACAACTTACAACCCTTAGCCATATGGTAAGACTTGCTACAATTATAACAGTTTCCAATGAACTTCGTTGCTTTTACAAGTTTTTTACCATTCTCATTTTAATTAGTTACGACATTTTTTCATGTTGCCAACAAGTTTATCTTGGCATCCATGATGAACATTGGCATATGGTCACTTTTCAGATTGTCATTTTCTATTCAGAACTTGACCATGAGGTCTTTAAGAATCTTTCCTTTCACTTGTGTTTAAGGTAGTTTATGAAGTCTCTCTAACTTCGTGGAAGCTTTTCAATCAAACAACCATTAGTAAACGTGTCAGGAAAAATCATACACTCAACGTAGACCCCATACACCAAAATTTGGAACTCTTGTACTTGAGCATCATTGATTGGCTATCCACCATTTTGTACTTAAAGAAACAGGCTATGATAAACTTTTTCACCCCATCACCCTTGATTTTGTATTATTTCTCTAAGCCATCCCAAAGTTCCTTGGCAATCTTAGTATCACCATACACAATATAGAAAATGTCACTCATAACATTTAGGATATAATTCTTGCACAAAAAATCACAATGAAATCAAGAATCAAGAGCAGCTTGTGCTTTCAAATTAATCTGTATCATCCTCAGCAACGACAAAAGTGTCTTGTTGTAGATACATCGCCACACCAATGATGGTTAGATATAACATCTTTTACTGTTAACTCTTGAAGTTCTCATTGGTGAATATTAGGTTTCTCAACAATTGCGAGTATAGAGGGATGAGCTATTACAACGATAGTAGCATTTGAGTTTTCTCCAACGACATAGTTTAGTATTCCGATTTGTCTTAAGATTGTTGGTATGAATCTCCACACAATGATTCATGTAGAGATATTCCTGCAATGTTTACTACTCAAAGAGAAACAAAATGTGACTTATAAATTTTCTAATTTATTACAAAATTTGAAGTCTACTAACTGAGGTCAACTAGCTGAGGTTAGTAAGTTAAGGTTTGTTGAATAAAAGTTTACTAAACAAAAATTCAGAAACAACAGTTGATGTCTACTATGAAGACATCAGCTTCCAGAAACAGAAGGATTTACAATAAAGACATGTACTATCAGTGACAGATCTTAGTAATCAAAATGTCTATTCTTAGAAGTCCACAATTAGCAACAAGGTCCACTGATAGAATGTTAGTAATCCCAACAGAGGTATACTAAAATAGAAAAGAAAAAAAGTCAAGTTAAGACAGTCCTCTCTCCTTAAGATAAATTATGTTGAGATAGTGCTCACTATAACCATATGTTGCCTCCAAAGATAAAACAACTTATGTCTTGTGAGTAGTAGCACCACAAATTCTAAAGCTTCGATGAACTCTAGTGACTAAGAATTGAACCACAAATACAATGATATAAATGAAAAACACGAGTTTTTGCTATCGTAAATTTTTGTGAAAATTATGTATGCAATGCATGACATGATTCCCTATTTATAGGCATCCACATCTAGAGTGTTAAAACAAATTAAAGATGAAAATTTATTTTCAGGTGTAACAACCACAATCATTAATACATTGTAAAGGTCTCATCAAAGTAAACAAAATGTCTACTTTGAACGTCTACTTTGTATTCGAAATTCAAAAGTTACCAAACTATGGTAAACAACTCAACATATACTCCATTAGTAGAGATTCGTTTGACCTCTACTTTGTTTGGGCAATCAAGCTTGTTTCCAAGTCATAAAAAGATGTACCAAGCTAGAGTCAAACCCGATCCATCCAAGTTCAGCCCAAAGTTCAATTGTCACAAACAAAGGTTCATGCCCATATTCCCAAAATCGAGCTGAGCCATGCCAAACATGCATACTTGTGGTTGTTTCACAAACTCTGTTCTTCATGAGTAGATGAACTATTAGATCCATATAGCAAAATTATATTTATATTAGCTTTAAGTTTACACCTTTTTCTATGTGGGATGAATAACTATTCACATGGTGTTACCACCGCTAACTCATAACCAATTTCAACAGTCAACACTTTAACATTTTGCAAAATCAATAACACATACAAGTATTAACAATTCTATATATGGCTTGCCAAGGATGACGATATAGATCAATAATATTGTTGCGCGGAACAAAAAGACATTAATATCAAAAAAAAAGTGTAGTATACAAACTGAATTTGATCTAGTAATAACTTCATTGGTCAAATAGCCAAAATAATTCAAACCTTTACGGGTTTATGTTATTTTGGCCAATTCTTTTAATTTTATCAATTTATCCATGATTTTATTCATTAATTGCAAATTTAGCCAAATCTAAATTTCAGTCAAAATTGGATGACACGACATTTATGTGGCCAAAAAATGAAGCTCTACTATGCATCATCATCTACCTAACTCATCTATCCAACCTAAGATTGAACTATCTTTCAAATTAAAACCTAAATTATCGTTTTTCTTAAAGAGATCTACGTATTAAGAGTTGAGGCATTTTTACATGCATGGCTTTTAGGTACTAATTGAAAAACATATAGTGAACGTGGAGTCGTCATACTAGATTTGAGTGGACGTCAAAGATGGTTGTGGTGGTTTTAGATGATCAACCCCCATCTCTCTTGATCTTTTCCGGAGTGTTGTCTCTCTTCTCTTTAATTCAACACCTTCTTCCACCACATCTCCTAGAATTGAATTTTAGTTCTTTAATGTTGAAACCATAAAATTCTAAAATAGTCAAATGGTTTCAGTATATTGGGGTGACAAACAGGTTAATCACTTATAATGGCTCAACGAGGAGGAGTGTAAGAAGTCTAGATATTTTTGTCTTCTTCACCTTGTCACTGCAATTGGGAATTGTTGCTGGTGGAGAAGCATTAATTTTAATGTATAAAAGTAGGTGTTGACTAATTTTTAACCAATTTATACATGGTGTTTTGTTTGTTAAATACGAAAATAAGTAGCAAATTTGAAATCTACATTTTGAGTGGATAAATTTAGAGTATTTATTTTTTCAAATCCAATTTCAGATGAATGAGAAATTAATGATTGAAAATATGTGAAAGTTTGAAGAGAGGTGATGTTTTGAATAGGTGTGAGCTTGAACTGAATTAATGCACCCCAAATTAAAGGGATGCACCTAATTCGAAACATTGTGAAACACATTATTTCATATAAAAAATGTGTCTAATTATGGAAAGACTTCAATTCAAACTAAAATATATCTAATTATGAAAAGAAATCATTTTAAATTAAAATGTGTATTATGAAAAGACATCACCTCTTCAACTTCTATAAATAAACTTCACATTCAATCATTTTATTCATTCCATTACAACTTGCAATATTAGCATCCTAGCAATTGTAGTCTCTCGTCTTTTTGTCTAAAAAAATTCTAAATATCATTTTCGTTCGTCCAAAATTTTTAGCTTTGTTGTGCTGCGATCCTTAAGTTAGTAAGTCATTGCATCTTGGGGACATTTACTGTAAATAGTAAAACATTGTAAATGGGGGAGCAATTTTATCTTACAAAGAAGGACTCAAACTCTTGCCTAAATTTTTTCATTTGTTATTTTCAAATACACCATATACACTTTTCCAACAATTGTAATATATCTTATCAATCATATATAAAGAGAAAATTTAGATGTTAACAATAACCCGTGAACATGTATAGTTTTAAAAATTGATGTTAGTTTATAATTAATATTTATGTACATGTATTTTCATTTTCGAACATATAAACTTTAGTTTTAATAAATATTGGTTCAACACTATAACTTAAAATTTGTAATTTAAATAAATTTCATAAATAATATACGATAATTTGTAAAATTATATGAAAAAAGTTACCTATGGGGATAATGATGATATATCATCGTTAAATAATGAAAAAGATATTATTTTCTAATTAACACATGTGTAACTGTGTTAGGATATCAATATGTAGAAACATAGATATCAACGATGAGATAAAACACATATCTAATAGGACTTTAGATGCACCTATTTTTGACAATATTTAAGCAAAACATAGATACGGTTGATTCCTAACTAGAAGAGCTTAAGTCAAGGAAGTATAGAAGACAAGTTAAGATCTTACTGTAAGTTGTGAGATACAACTAGTGTAAGTTGTAGATGCAGACCTTATTGTAAGCTATAGGATACAACTGTTGTAAGATAGTTAAAGAAATATTTGTGTTCTATGAAGACAAAGTGGTACGAACCAAGAGATAACAAGACGAACCTTATTTCATGAGAGATGTTACAACTAACATCTCATAACTGTTGCTGACGTGAACACTATAAGATCAGAAAAAAACATGCATCAACTGATTGACGTACGAGGCAAATCAATATAAGTTGAGGGAAAAGTCCATCAAGTCTCTAGATACAAATATAGCTAGTAGAGACAATTCGAAGAAACTTACAACTAAACAACTTGATCCTCACATATATGCTACTAAGAATCCTAATAAAATAGGAATCATTAATTGGTCTAGAACAAACCTCAACATACATTAAATGTTAGAGTTTGTCTCTTTTCAATGGAAAAAATCCCTTAGTATAGGTAGAGGTAGAGTGCACCTAAGATGACTACAAAAAAATTGATTTTACAACTGAAGAAATTAAACAGGTTGTAGAATCAAGCATTCAAAGTCCATTAAGTTTTCAAAGGATGAGTTAAATATTTTGTGTCTAAGTCACTCAACCACAAAAGTTAGCTCCCAAAAGATTTCAACCTTCAAGTTAAAAGGTTGCTTCAAGTTGAAGAAGATGAATATCCTTAAGCATTCTCTGTAGAGGTTATTTTAGGAGTTCCAAGATGAAGAAATTAGGGTTCTCACTAAGTGCAACTTCTATGTTAGTAAATATCTAGTGTGGGTTTAGAGAGATCTATCGTGTATCTAATCTAAGTTGTTTAAGCAACCTGTATAGAAGTTAACATTAATTGTGGGTGTAATATGTTGAGTCATGAGTTTGTGTAACTATTGTGTGTAAGTTTGTAAACCAAACTAACTTAACAAAATTCCTCCTAGAATGAAGGATTGAAATGAATTAGAAATATTACTCCATCTTTAAATACTATTAAGTGTTGTTTGTTTATTTACTGGTCACTGATCTTACACTTGCTCACAACATATTGCATACAATCTACTTGTGAAAATACATTGTTTGTAAAAAAGTTTTATAAAACAACAATTCATAACATATTTCCACTGCACAAAATCAAAGTTTATTGGGATATGGGGATTTGAGGAGTAATTTGAAATCAATGGCTACAAAGCCACATACTGTTTAAATAGATTATGATTCAATCATTTTCATTTTATATTATTTTTTGAGTAATTTTGATAAATTAACTTGAATGAATTTGAAATTCATTCATTATAATTTTGAATTTCAAATCATTCTATCCAAATACATTTTTATAGAACTTTCATACAATAACAAACTACATCTAAGCTTAAGTAGTGTTGTATGTTTAAAACTGTGTACAATGTTTTCTTTTTTAAAGGTTTTTAAATAATGATAATTATGAAATTAAATTCGACAAACGAAATAAAATGAAATTAAACTGAAAAAATTCAACAAATTTAATTACAAAATAAAAATAAAATTTTTTAATATAAAAAAACTTTAGTTTTGAAAATGTTCCTGGTTAGTTAGTTATCTTCATCCTCAGTGTCATCATCCTGAGCTCGGGGATGCACCACGATCAGAGCAGGGGTTATCAGTGGTAGGGGCAACTACTGACCAGTTGTAAGTTGCTCTTTGAGTCTCTAATAGGATTGCAAAATGTTCTTTATCTCCACTTATTGGTTTAGGAATTTCGCCTACTGGCACTCAAATTATATTATCCTCATCTCATACTATTGTGTCTGTTCTTTATTTTCTTGTACGATCTGATCAATATCCATCAGATTGGGAGACGTGGTATAAGAAGTGTCACAACTTGTTAATGATCATCTTTTGCCAATCAATCCCAACATGAACACTTGCTCCTTTTCCACACTAGCTGTCTCGATGTACAACCGGTCTAAGTTAATAGGGCGAGACTTTAATAAGCTCTCCTCCAACTAACTAAGCCGAGACATACTCTTATCAAAAGCCTCTTGAAAAAAAAATCAAGTTAAAAAAATTAGAAGAAAAATAATTGAATATAAAATTTTTGAAGTTAAATAAAAAGTACAAAAAGAAATACTTACAACAATTGTCTTAGCCTGCTGTCGATGTATATCTCATCTTCATCGGGGCAGTGCAACCTCTTGGAAAGCTTGTGCTTCAGGACAGGGGTACCCTTCTTTTTAGACTGTACAAATTTTCACGATATATATAAATGAAATTCAATATTAATTATAATTAATAATAAATTGAAATGTGGAGTAACGATGCTTACAAGATCTTTCAAGTGCTCCGTAGTCGAACTCGAGCTTTCTTTATATTTAGTAAATCTTGTATCCAGTCTATGTGGCTCACTCAGACGGTTCTTCGAGGCCTGCTCAACTTCACCTTCACAAGGGTCAGACCATTAGTCTAAAAACCTCTTTCATGTGGAGTCCAATAAGGTCAAGACCTGCTCCTCCTAATACACCGTCTTGGTGTCAGACGAGATAAGCTTCCGATTGAAGTCCTTCGTATCGAGGTAGCTCTCAAACACATCCTTCAGAAGGTATGAGCATTGATACGACGACATTATGTTGCACAATTGAATTCAAATAAATATAAATAAAATTATTAAGTAATAACAAAACATAAAAAAAAGTGTAACGATCTTGTCTCGATCCACAATATTGTTTGGCGAGAAAAAGCAGTAGGCACTTGTGACGCCTGTTGTGATGAGCCCAGCAAAGATGCAAGTACTTGAGTACCGATGGACGTGCCCCATACCTCGTAAGTGGAGCGTACTCCACCAGTCGAACCACTGAAAGAGTCGATCAGTGGTGTAGTACGTTTCAGAGTAGTATGCTTCTGGTCATTTTATAGACGACGACTGCCATCTCGACTGCCTTGAAAAAAATCTTATTAACAGGGATCTTGGTGATCTCTACCAACCATGTAAATATGAAAGAGTATATTTTATATTTGAAACATGCAAAGTAATTAAATCTAAAACCAAACTAAATTCTAATAATTAATTAGCCCTATATTCTAATGAAAAATCAGCAACATTTTGACGCATGTATTAATCTACCAAGTTATTGACTCTCAATCTCTCTGTAAGAAAACATGCAATTCCCAATAATTCCATAATTCTAACTATTTTAGCAATTAAGTAAATTAATTATACTTGCCAAAATCTGATGACTTAAGTGGTCGATGATGGTCAGAGTTCTTAAATTGGACATTTTATTATACATATGGGATTGAAATTAGATATGTCAAACTTACAAGTAATTTTCTGGATAAGGCCTAAGTTACAAAACTTAAAATATCTTTTCCTTATATTCCCATTACACATACTTAACTAAAGGTCTTTTTTAATATAAAAAAAATCAATATTTTATATACAAAATTGCTTATAGTTTTAAGGGGTTAGTGCAATTAACCATATCACAAATTCTCCTATGCACCAGGTGCATGGATCCAATCCTGGTCGATCTGTAACACCCTAACATTTATTTTTATTTAATAACCATATGATATATAAGTATTATAGCATTAATAGTGTTGCATTAAGAGATAAGGTGATAAGTATGGTTATGTCATTGTCACTCTTTTCTCACTTCATCATAATTGAGCAACTCAAACTTTTCTCACCTTATCCTCTTTTTTTTTTCTCTCCCTCACGTCTCTTTCTCTCTCTCTCCATTTTTCTCTTCTCTTTCTCTCTTTTTTCTCTCCTCTCCCTCCCTGTTTCTCTCTGCTTTTTGTTGCCACTGCTGTGGGCATGTGTATATATATATGTATATATATATATATATCTATGTGTACGTGTGTTGCTGTTTGAGGTGCAAGATAAATTGAGGTGACGGCCGGGCTAGGGTGTGTGTGACCGGCGCGGGTGGCGCCGATGGTTGGGTTTGGTTGCGCCGCCGCAGGGGGCGACGACGCTGCTGTGTGCGTGTATATATGCTGCTGTGTAGGTGTGCGTATATATGTCTGTGTGTACGTATGTGTGGTGTGGTGTGGTGAGGGTAGTGGCGTTGAAGATGCGCGCCGACAGATGCTATAGCGACGGTAAGGGAGCGAGGGCAGCGACTAAGGTTAGGATTGAGGTAAGGGGTTTCAATTGAGAATTTGATTAAATATAGGGACTGAATTGCAAACCCTAAATTTATGATAAATAGCACACAAATCCTTGAAATTATGAATAATTGCCTAAAGGACCCTCAACTTTTGTGAACTTATGAAAAGATCTAGAATTCTCTGAAATTACATAATAGTCCCTTAACTTTGTTGAAATCATAGAATCATCTCTAGACTTTGATAAAATAAAATTATAAATCTAGAATTTTGCTAGAATGACAATATGACCCGTAAAACTTACAGAAATTATATTATGACCCCAGAGTTGGATAATTATTAATTATTGTATATTGTACCCTAAAAATTGATGATATTATATATTCTTTATTAGAATTGCTTATTATTGCTAAAATGATCCCTAGAATATTGTTGAAATTACAAGAATACCCCTAGAATTGCTGAAATTATGGTTTTGCCCAAAAATTTATCTAGACTTATAAGACGAACCCTAGAATATATTGAAATTGTAGATATTATTCTATAATTAAACAGAATTTGATATATGAAAATCGAGTTTTAATTAAATGACAAAGAGAATTATATTAATTTATTTATTTTATTTAGACCTCTTTATATGTCAATTAGGGTATAAAACCCTAGATCCTTACCGAAATAATTAAGAAAACTTAATTTCAGGTTGGATTTTGGAGTTTAGTGTTATCACCCTATCGTATTACATTAATACTTAATTTTATTTCGTAAACCCTGCACCCCATAACTCTTAGGAAATTATAAATATGGACCAAAATATAATTATGGACATTATGTTTTGATCTACATAATTTAATAAACAAACCAAATGCCTAATTATATATATTAAACATTCAAATAAATCTCCCATATTGTTAAAAATGATCTAAAGATCTCAAATAAATTATGAACTTTATAGGTTAATTTACCAAAGTCAAGTGCCAACATAAATATTAAATTGATCCTCTTAGACAAAATTAATTATACATATTATGCAAAGGTTTAATTACGTCATGATTTCATAGATAGTCATTTATAAATATATTCAAATTTCTTAATATCTAAGTTAAATCATAAATTATATAATTAGATTTTCTAAGATTATTTTAAAGGTCTTCAAGAATTATTTTAAGCCAAAAGCTTTATAATTTACTTGTCTAGAATTATTATTAAATCTTCAAGATTTAACCTAAATTATAATTTTATAATTAATTTTCCTGAAACTAAACTAAGTCTTTCAAGATTTAAATAAAGTCTAATTAAGCTTTCTAATATTTTAATAAACACATTTTATTAGAAATTCACCTAAACCTTATGCTCACCTTAAAATCATTTATTTTATTCTTTAAACAACAACATCGTCAGAAACATATTCCAACTTATCAAAGAAAACCTTAAAGGACATATTTTAATTACTAATGACCTTAACTAAAGAATTTATAGCTAGACAATGTATTAAAACATTTTTAATGATCGATGTAGGAAAAGAGGAATGAAGAATTATCTATGCTTGCTCGACAACATATCATTACACACGCTCTTCACATGAGGTGGGGGTAATTGTTTATTACGATATTTATATTTCCTTCAAAGTATTCAAAATATGAAATCATATACCTAAATGACCTGAGGTCGGTATACGTGTTATATGAATAAGGTGCTATGAGCTAAGATGTTATGATATAACGAGTGGAGATAAAATGCTTTTCTGAAAATACGCTTATTCCTGATTATTTCAATTATGAAATCTTATTTTTGTATGAAAGGAATAAATTTTTATTTTATAAAACAGTGTGATTGTTTTCGAAATGTGAACGTTTTACTATGAATGCAAATGTGAAGAATGATGTGAAGTTAATATTGCATATGTGCAAATAAGATGTGTTTTCATGGCAGTTAAAAACCGCAACTAAGTGTTATGTTAAATTGATGTGTTTCCATGTGTATGTTTGATATGTTTATGTGTGAAGTAAATATGTGTGCATGCGCATGCAAGTTACGACAGCTAAGAATCGTATCTTTGGCGGCTAAAAACCGTATCTATGATGGTTAAGAACCGTATCTATGATGGCTGAAAACCATATCTATGGCGGCTAAGAACCGTAATGAAAAGTGATATGATTGAATATGAAAGTGATATATTTACATATGATGGGGATGATTGCTTGCAGTTTTAAATGACTTAAGAAGCTATCTATTTGATGTTGTTTTTATTAAAAGACAAACGTTTTACGAAAATTAATTTTTATGTGATAAAATCATGATTTGAAAAGTGCGTTTAAATCTTTAAAATTTTATTATAATGAGTTGTTGAACGCAGGAAAAAATCTTTTAAAATTATAATGTTTTGAAATAGTGGCAGAACAATATCTTTTATTATATGGTTTAAAATGTACGTACGATACATTTTATTTATTTTAGAAATTATTTTATGTTATCCCGAGTCTCCCTACTGAGTGTAGTTCAAACACCCACCCCCTCTTTTTAAAATGTTTTCAGTTTAAAAAGTTGAAGGCATGAAGTGCGAGCGGTGGATGCTGGTAACCAATAATAAAAAGGTTGTAAATGATTTTATTTAAAGTGTAATATTTTATAAATTTTGAAAATTAATATTTTATAATAAATCATGACTTTTATTTATCTTTATTATTCTTAAAAGAGTAGTGTTTTTCTACGTAAGTAACATCTTGGTTAAGGTTTATTTACAAAAGAAACAGGACGTTACACGATCAGACCTGAATTTGTGAGTTTTGCTTTTTTTATTTTTTTTATTTTATGTGTTAGACTTTTATGTTATAAATGTATGACTTTTATGTATAAATGTTATCACCTTTATGTTCAAATGCTGTGACCTTTATGTACTGTAACTTCGAAAAGAAAAAAAAATTCAGTAAAATTGTATGTACCTTTTATGTGATATTTATGTGATCCTTATATAAAAATGTATATATTTGTACATAAAGGTCACATGAATATCACATAAAGGTATCTATGTATAAATTTTATTGAAATTCTTTATTTTTGTTCAAAGTTAAAAAGTACACGAATCGGGATCGACCCAGATCGATCTGAATTGCATGTGTACCAGTTACACAGCAGACTCAATCTAACCCTATATGCACTATTTGAGCATAATGATATACCATTACCATAATTTGATATGTAGCTATTTTGTCGTTGTCTGATCATGTACCAGTACCATGCTGATATTAACTATGGCACTTAGAAATCAGCATCTTATGAAAATTGTAACAAGAAAACCCACTATTTAAGAAAACCCTAAATTGACCTTACATTCAAGAAATCAACAAACGATGCACATTGAGTTATGTGGTTGAATCATAAACAATCGACATCCAAAGAGGACCGAGAGATGGTATTGTTCAATCTAGTAAAGTAATCAGACTACAACTGATAACATACAAAGGTAAATGTCAAATTAAATTGGCCCAAGTCATATATGATCAAATGATCATATATAAATGTCTACACTAAGGTGTCTATATATCGATAATCTAAAGTCATATTAAAAATATATTTTTGACCATATTAATGATGTTTTGATTAAAAAAATTAAAATTTATATAATTAAGTGCGCATCTTGAATTTAATTTGAGCTTATTATCCGTATAATAAATTAAAGATTTTTTATGATGTTTATGAATATATATAATGAGAATAAGAGTTTGACAATAAATGTTAATAATCTAAAAAATTAATTATTGTTTTAGGGACATGATCCACAACACATACATATATTAATTTATTTATAAATTCAAAAATAAAAAAGAGAACAAGAACTAAGAAGATTCGGTGACAACAACAATTACATCATCCATCACTTTCTTGATTATTTGGTGTAAAGAATAAAGAAATTGTTGTTGGTGTATGTCTGCTTCATATAATGATTTCAGTAGAAATTTCCTGCAATGTCTATTAATAAAAGAGAAACAAAAGAGATTTATAAAATATCTAAATATTATAAAACTCGAAGTTAGCTTGCGAAGGTCATAGGTTGAGATCAGCAAGTAAAGATATATTGAACTGAAGATTATGGAAAAACAACAACAAATGTGATGTCTGCTATCAGGCCGTCTACTCTCAACCATAGAAGTCAGGCCTCCTAAGGTCTTCTCAATCTACATCAGTAGTCTACCAACAATACGTCTACTCAATCTACATCAGAAGTTTACCAACAACACGTCTACTCAACCTGTAGAAGTTTACCTGTGAGGATCATCAAGCGCATTACCGCTACACCAAAAGGATATTCAATGGGCATAGGACGCAACTTTAATGCCTTATACTTATGTAGCTTTACACTCACGGATTCGAATCTGGTAGAGCCGTGCCTCGCACCTATTTAAGCTCCGACCCAAGGCAGGATGCTGTGAAATTTCCCAACAATCCCCCCATCACCTGCCAGCCTCTCCACTTCAGCAACCTTGGAACCCTCTCGACATCTCCATGACTCGACACCGATATGCCTTCTCGCCACCTCTCGATGTCACCGTGACTCGACGTCTCGCCTCACACCACCACCATGACTAGACGTCTCGCCTCGCGCCACCATCACACAGGCCATCCACACAGGACATCACGCCACACAGGCTCCGCCGCCACCCAGATCGCTCGCCACACAAGCCCCACCACAAAGCTGAACCTTGGAACCCTCTCGACATCTCCATGACTCGGCACCGATATGCCTTCTCGCCACCTCTCGATGTCACCGTGACTCTACGTCTCGCCTCGCGCCACCACCATGACTCGGCATCTCGCCTCGCACCACCGCCACACAGGACATCATGTCACACAGGCTCTGCCGCCACCCAGACCGCTCACCACACAGGTCCCGCCGCCACTTAAGTCGTCCGCTACGCCAACATCTCCTCAGTTCCAGGTCCGTTTACCTTTCTCAGGTCTCGGCCACCTAGCAACCTCCGCTGCGCACTAGCAAGCGCATTACCGCTACACCAAAAGGATATCCAATGAGCATAGGGTGCAACTTTAATGTCTTATACTTATGTAGTTTTATGCTCACGGATTCGAATTTGGCAGAGCCGTACCTCGCACCTATTTAAGCTCCGACCCAAGGTAGGATGCTGGGAAATTTCCCAACACTACCAGCAACACATCTACTCATAGAATGTCTTTTGGAGAGAATGTCTACCCAAACAGAAAAGAAGATAAGTCGAGTTAAAAAAGTTCTCTTCCTAGACAAATCATGTTCAGGTAGTGCTCACTAGAACCGCGTGTTTCCTCTAAAAATAAAACGACATACATTTTGTAAGTAATAGCACTACAACTCACAAGCTCCTGCGAACTCCAGCTATTGAGAGCTGAACCACAGATGCAATGATGAAAATTGAAAAAAGATTTTGCAAGCTTAAACTTTCGTGTATAATAAATTATAAGCATCCACACTTAGGGTTTAAAATAAATTAAAAATGAGAATTTAATTTTCAGGTGTAACAATCTCAATCATCAAGACATTGTAACTTCCTCATCAAAGCCATAACTAATGTCTACTTTGAATTTAAAAATTAGTAGACTATCTCTAACCTCAACACACACTCTACGAGTAGAGACTCGTGAGACCTATGCTGGCAAAGATGTGTTTCGGCAACTCATCTCATTTTCGTGTCATAAAAATACATATTAGGCCGACTCGAGTCCGACCTTGTCCACCTAAGTCCAATTGCTAAGGAGAAAAGGTCACGGTCAAAGCTTGAGCCCGTGCCTGAGACTAAACCGAGCTCACACGTGTGTTGATAAGCTCTCTACTCCATAAGTAGACAAACTAGTAGCTTCATGTGACAAAATCATATTTAAACTAGCTTTAAATGTACACCTGTTTCAATATGGGATAAGTAGCTTTTTATTCTACCTCATCCATTGATTATTCTCATTTCAAGTGGCTACTAACTTCAACACTTAATTTCTCACTCACTGAAATTCGATTTTAAAAGATTCAACATTCCTTGATTATCTACTCCATACATAGATTAAGATTTTGGTGTTTAATCCTCCAATAATTGAATTTAATAGCCACTAAATAATTAGTCAAAGTGGTGTTACAATCACTTACTCAAAACCAATTTCCAACAATTATTTGTGGTTTAAATCTTGAATACGGAGGTTATTGAAGATATGAAGTTAGGATTTTGGAGATTTAGGTTGTATTTACTTGGAATACTTGAGATTAACTAGGATAAGAAAAGTATTGAGATGAGGATGAGATATGGATAAATTTGAAAATTTATCAATTATTTACTTTATCTGATTAAAGATGAGAAGTGGATAGCATCTCATTATAAATTGTTCTTCAAATTATTAAAATATATAAAATAATTCAATTACTGAAACACCCTTGTATTTAGAAACTATTTAAAAAATCTACTAATATACCAATAAAATAAAATAAAAGATCAAAAATATATAAAGAATTACAAGTGAAATTCAAAATTATTTATACAAAACTAAACTTGTAAATTAAATGACCTAGAATGTTTTTTAAGTCTCAAAATTAACAAAAAAATTTAAGAATATACAGTTAAATAAAAAAAGTATCTTAAAAATCTACAGCTTAATAAATAAAACTTCTAGTTAATTTCACTTTAATTAAACAAAATATATTTTTATTTATTTAGATTTCATAGTTTTTATATTTATTTAAATATTTACAAAACAATTGAGGGATAAAATATATTTTAGGTGGGAGGGTGGGATTAGAAATCCCTCCATTTATCCAACTTTTCATCATTATCCCAAGCGAAAAAATGAACCTCTTTTTTTTATTTTTTTACGACAAAGTAAACATGGGATGAGTGGGATAATTTAGTCTCAAGCCACTTTATTCCAGCATGTAAACATAGGATTTTCATTAAGTACATCTTATCTGAATGGTCTCAGAGCAATCTATGAAATTTTCGAGCTTTGAATTTTCAAGCAATCTCTAACTACAATAATTTATATTTCACAGAAACTTTTCTGATATATGGATTCTAAATTCATGCAATTCAAGTCAATTCGATTTGAGAACATTTTTTACATATTCCTCCATGCATCCAGGTGTTTGTGCTTACACTCATTCCCACGTTTTCTATTCTGGCAACTATGTTCTTTTAAGTCAATGACACCTTTTAGTTATCATAGTAATACATTTATGTTATGTTAGTTGTATTCTTATAATATTTTACACAGACATGTGACCGCGCTGTCGTGACACGATAAAATTAATTAATTTCCTTACTAACCTTGCTAACTAGTAGCTAGGGTAAGTCGGAGTCGATCCCACGAAGACTATGAAATTAATTGTATCACTTGTGTCCAATTCAATAAAATCATAAACGATGGGGGTTTTCAGATTAATTAATTATCACTAAATAAATTAATAACCTAAAAAGCAATTAAATAATGAGAACTCGATAAAAGAGAATTTTTCAGTTAACAGTTCAGTTATCCCCATTATCAATTATTCCCCAATCAATGTAACATCTCTCTCTCTCAAATTATCATGGAATTATCACCCATAATCTAACAACAACCTCTTAGATCAAATCGTCTCTTCAGATTGGTTAAATTATGATAAGATCGCTAATTAACTCTATTCAATTGAATAACCTAGAATAAGCTTTCTAGATTTAATTCATTGAATACATTAATCATTAAGACGATAGGATGAACTAGACCTCAAATACATAAGCTCGATTTGGTAACCCTAGGATTATGCTACTCAAGAGATGCACGACCTCTAGTTTACTACTAATGAAAAATAAACCACAACAATTAGGATTTATGATTTAAGATTCTAGCAGTCAATTATCAACACTTAACTTAGGTGGTCAGTCTAAATCAAGCAATAATAATTGAAAACGATATTCACAGATAACATAATCAATTCCAATCAAATATTGAGAGAAAGTTACGAGATTATTAGAAACTAAAAGATAAACGGGTTCAAACATCCCTGCTAACCGGAATTACGGACTCAGCCGAGCATTCTCAAAATCGAAATAATAAAAGCAATCGGAAAATCCATCAAACTAATCTAAAATAATAAAATCTCTGCGTGAATAGTGCTGCGTGAATAGTGATGTGAATAGAATTTTGTGGTGGATGGTGATGTCTTCAATTGTGTGATCTGGAGGCTTTAAATAGATATCAGATATCTTCTTAACATATCTTTTCCCCTTATCTTTAGGAAATTGACTCTTTTTCCTTCTATAATTAAGAGTTGTCTTTCTTTATCCAAATCTTTCCTCCTAATCCAAATCTTTGATATCTTTATCTTGAAAAATCTTCAAAATATCTAAATAGAGACAAGAAAATAATATATGAAGTATTTGGAGACACAAAACACATATATGTAGAAAATCAATACATTTAATCTAATAAAATATTATAAAATCTCATATTAATCCACAATAAAATGCATCAATTTTCTACCTATCAAATCTCCCCACACTTAAACTATCGTTTGTCCTCAAGCAACAAAAGAATCAAAGCACATCGGGGATACAAATTAAAAGAGAGCATAATTTGCTCAAATCCTTACTATCACTCATAGAAATTCAATTCATGTCAACACAAGGCATATGCAAGTAAAAACACATTGGACTAAATGTAACGTCTCAAAAGATCACAAGTGTCAACAGAACATCAGAAATCAAATTTTCATAGACAAATCATTAACTCATTCTACCACCTACATTGATCAATATATTCTAAGTCCCCTATAATATCCTTCATCTAGATCAAAATTTTATCAAGACTTCTCACATAATAAATCACCCAATTTTCTCCATGTTTTTTCATTCTTTTTTTTTTCTTCTTTTTTTTTCGCGCGAATTTTTTTTTCTTTTTGGATGAAGTTGGCAACTCCACACCACTTTTAGGTTAGTCCTACCATGTATTTTATTTGATTTTTATGTTTTTTTTCTTACATGAGACCCCTAAGAGCAGGCAGCTGATTTCACACTCCATCATCTTTTCACTTCTAAATTTTTTTCAACTCAACACCCCTTTTTTTTTTCCTCCAACCACATTAATTTTTTTTCCAACCAAGGAGGTTCAACATAAGTGATCAATCCTTCAAAAATTTCAATCAAGACTACTTCCATCAAGGACTCAAAAGTACATTTCAAGACATAGGTAAGCAAAACAAATCAACTTAACGTCACAGATCAATTTTCAAACCAATATTATCCTATGTGACATCTAACAACAATTTTCCAACATCATTCGGCAATTTTAACCAACACAAAGCAATGCTCAGCAACACCTCATTCAACACATAAATGATTTCCCAAAAACAATAAACAACACTCGTATCATCATTGCAAGTTCCCTTCAACTTCAACACTATTCACATTTTTTATATGCAAATGCAAGCATAAAGTAAACATGCTAAAGCAAGTAAACGTGCAAACTAGCTAAGATAAAATAAAAACAACTTACATGCAACTATATGAACTTAAATGCAACTACATGCAAAACATGTGATCTACTCCACACTTCATCAACTATGCAACACCTCCCCATCTCCCCACACTTGAACCTTGCTTGTCCCTAAACAACTCAAATCATAACACAAGATGTAGACAAAGTACGATTCATATATGCAAGGAAAATAGAGCAAAAATTAAAAGTGTCGAATATAAATCACCAAATCACCAAGGAGGTTTTGGAATTGGTCTCAAAGAGGGCACATCAGAAACTGCCATGTCTTTTACTCCATTGAGTTTTATCTTTTTTATTGCTTTGAACTTTGAGAATTTATTTAGAAGTTCTTCAGAAGGTGTGGGAACTTCATCCAATATGAATACTTCTTCAACATGCTTTCTTTTGTCCTCCAATTTATTCACCCTACAAGAAAGATGAAGAAGATCAATATTAAACTGAACAGAAATTGACTGTTTTACCAGATTCTCGTGGGCTGACAATTCGATACTAAATGTCTGTTTCACACTGGGTAATCCAGTGTCCAGCTGATCGATGAGTTTTTCTTCCTTCCCTCATCATTTTCCACCATGTACTCGGGCTTGTTAGGCTCTCCAAGCTGCATATCACTCCTTGAAGATGTTGCTTTGTCAGTCCATGGATTTATGCCATTGTTTTGAGCCTTTAGGTGATTAATAACCATCGTTAGTTGGCTCACTTGTGTCTCAAGATTTCTAATACTCGATTGAGTATCATTTTGAAATTGAATAATGTTGGAAGTCAGCATTTTCAACATATCCTCCAAAAATTTTGACGATTGTCCTTGATGGTTCTGTTCTCTCGATTGATGTGGTGGACTATCATTCTCCTCAAATTGTGCTCTTCGTTGACTTTTCCTACTTGGATATAGTTTCGTCTGTGGAACACCTGCAACAAGTTTTTGAACAAAAGAGGTTAATTCAGTTAATCTAACCTCGATGGTAGAACTATTTACCTCATTTGTGGATCGTAGTGAAAAATCACAGGTGTCAAATTGTTGCGAGGCAGCAGCCATGCTCGTGATAAGGAGTCTTGCTGCTGATGGTGTTTTGTCCAACAATGACCCTCCACTAGCCGCATCGATATGATGTCGATCCATCGAGGACTCCTTCATAGAAATATTGAATCATAGGTTGACTAGAGAGTTGGGGCTGTGGACAACTTGCTCCCAATACTCATGCAATGTCTCCCCATGTTGTTGTTGAATTCAAAGTAACTCTCTACGAACATTGGCCGCTCGAGATGCAGGGAAGTACCTGACTAAGAAGAAACTTTGCATTTTAGTCCATGTATTTATAGAGCCCGAAGGAAGGTAGTATAACCAATCTTTAGCAGAGTCCTTCAAAGAAAAAGGAAATGCTCTCAATTTGATTTGCTCTTCCGTTACAGCCTTCAGTTTCATGTTTGATCAGACAATGTGGAATTCTTTCAAAAATTTATACGGATCCTCATCTGCAAAATCATGAAACAAATATAATAAGAGTATGAATTCATATTCAAGCTCAAAAGTTGTACTAGCATCAACATCAGAATAATCAATGCAAAATGATTGATAAATAAATACGGTATAAACACACTCCTTCAACGTTTGATTTGCATCAATTTCTTCCTTTGATTCCAATCCTCAACCTATAAGAGATCCTCAAGAACTATGATAAGACAATGAAAATTCACAAAGAATAGCCTGCACGTATTGACACTGGAAGATTCGATTCACACTGGATCTGCCAGTGTGAAAAACAGAGCCGATCAGAACAAACCACCAGAAAAACAGAGCAGAATAGGATAAAATACCAAGCGAAGCAGAACAGAGCACACGTAGAAACAAAGCAGAACAGCGAAATTTAAGCAAATTTTTTTTTCAATTTTCAATTTTCAATTTTCAATTTTTTTTGTTTTTTTAATAAATAAACAAAAAAAACACAAGATGACACAATAAATTCAAATCACTGCCCGGCAAAATTTAACCGTGTTGTCGTGACGAGATAAAATTAATTAATTTCCTTCCTAACCTTGCTAACCAGTAACTAGGGTAAGTCGGAGTTGATCCCATGAGAAGTGTGAAATTAATTGTATCACTTGTGTCTAATTCAATAAAATCATAAACGATGGGGATTTTCAGATTAATTAATTATCACTAAATAAACTAATAACCTAAAAAACATGTTGGTCCCAGTGGTATAAGGTTAAGAGGGGGGGTGAATTAACCTTATCAAATTTTCAACTTTTACTCGAACAAATGTTAAGTCCCTGATGAACAGGTAGCTAGTAAGCTTACTGCTCGACAGGTTCCTGCTCAGGCAGTGACCTCAGGACTTAGTCAGAGAATGTAATGCACAGCGGAAATACTTATGTTTTTCGAAACGCGTTTTTAATGCAGTATGCTCAGATGCAGATAGATAGATAGAAAGCAACAAAAGGCACAAGCAAGCTTATAGAGGTTCAAAGGTGGAGTAATCTCTCTACGTCCTCTCTACTCCTTCACAAGGAGGAACTTTGTTAAAGCTAGTTTGATTTACAATAGACTCAGCTAACACAAACTAAACTCTAAACAAACTGTCAGCTCTATCCACACAGGTAGCTGCACAGTGACCAACTATCGACCCACACAGGATCTCCACACAGGTTAACCGACCCACACAGGATCCTTTCTCTTCTTCAGAGAGATTACAACTCAGCAGTTTCAACACCTGCCTAAGCGACTCCTATCAGACTTAGAATAAAATGAAAGATTAAAACACAATCAATATGCAGCAAGCACCTTGAACGTCAGGAGATCACAAAGGTAGCTGGCTTGCTGCTCGCTCAGTCTGATTAACTTTTGAGAGTATAAGCTTGTGCGTATATTTGCTTCTTAGTTCTCTCTTGGTTGTATTTTTCGTTGTCTTTTTCTTTTGTAAATCAGACTCCTATTTATAGGCAACAGATAGTTTTCTGCTCGTTGGGAAGACAGTCCTTTGCATGATGAGGTGTCTCTTCCTGATTGGTTCTGCCGATCTTCTGACACCTGTTCTGAAATGTCTTCATTCTGTTCTGCAACTGTTTGTCCTTTGTCTGCGCAACTTCACTCTGCAGACTGCTTGTACTGTGTCCTTGCTGCTTTATCACACATGGCAGATTCTGATTTGTTAGAAGTGGAGTGACTCTACTGGCTAGTCAGGTTGCATTGACTCTGATGAAACTGGTAGTATCTTCTTCGAGTAAGTCAGCTTCCTTGATTGTCTTCCAGGTTCCTTGTAGCATCCTCTTCGAGTCCTGCTTGCTGGTTGCTTGATACAGTATGCAGGTAGCAGGGACTTCGACTTCCTGGCTGCTTGGCAGAATCCTCAAGTCCTTCCAGCATCCTTGCCTTAGCATATTTACATTTAAAAACATATCCAGATAGCTAAAGTTCTAATCTATTACACGTTTTGTCTCATCAAAATCTATTACATTTCATCCTATCAAAACAATTAAATAATGAGAATTCGATAAAAGAGAATTTTTCAGTTAACAGTTCAGTTATCCCCCGTTATCAATTATTTCCCAATCAATGTAACATCCCTCTCGCTAATTATCATGAAATTATCACACCTAATCTAACTCTATTAGATCGAATCATCTCTTAAAATTAGTTAAATTAGGATAAGATCGCTGATTAACCCTATTCAATTGAATAACCTAGAATAAGCTCTCTAAATTTAATTCATTGAATGCATTAATCATTAAGATGATAGGATGAACTAGACCTCAAATACATAAGCTCAATTTGGTAACCCTAGGATTATGCTACCCTAAAGATGCACGACCTCTAATTTACTACTAATGAAAAATAAACCACAACAATTAGGATTCATGATTTAAGATTGTAGCAGTCAATTATCAACACTTAACTTAGGTGATCAGTTTAAATCAAGCAATAATAATTGAAAACGATATTTACAGATAACATAATCAATTCCAATCAAACATTAAGAGAAAATTATAGGATTAATTAGAAAATAAAAGATAAACGGGTTCAAATATCCCTGCTAACCGGAATTACGGACTCAACCGAGCATTCTCAAAATCGAAATAATAAAAGTAATCGAAAAATCCATCGAACTAATCTAAAATAATAAAATCTCTGTGTGAATAGTGTTGCATGAATAGTGACGTGAATAGTGTTTTGTGGTGGATGGTGATGTCTTCAATTGTGTGATTTGGATGTTTTAAATAGATATCGGATTTCTTCTTGGCATATCTTTTCCCCTTATCTTTAGGAAATTGACTCCTTCTTCTTGTAGAATTAAGAGTTGTCTTTCTTTATCCAAATTTTTTCTCCTAATCCAAATCTTTGATATCTTTATCTTGAAAAATCTTCAAAATACCTAAATAGAGATAAGAAAATAAATGTAATATCTTTTAGTTATGTGTTAATACATTTATGTTATATTTTTAATAGTTTTACCTTATACAAGTTATAACCTTACGTTATATGTAACTGGTGATACTTTTATGTCGCTTGGTTTCAGCCAAAAAAAAAAAACTTTTATGTACATAAATTGTGTGGATCTGAATTTCAATTAAATAACCTAATACATTTATGCAGATGAAATAATACCTTTGTATATAACTAGTGATACATTTATGTAATATAAGTCTTATTTTTATGTAGTGAGGTTTTAGCCAAAAAAAAAAAAAACTTATATACAAAATGTATGGATCTGAATTGAGTATCAATTGCACGGATTCTAAATTTATGATATTATACACATGTGTGATGCACATGTGACTAACTCTTTATATTATACATTATCACAATATATGGGCAAATATTTTCCTGGATTGTTATCTTAATTTTTTAGAATTTTGTCCATATGTATTTGTTTCATTGCAGTTTAATTACATATTTTGAATAATGTCAATATGCTTAAAATTAATGTTTTCATATATTTGTTTTCGTTTAATTTTTCTGTATTCTATGTGACTACACTGGTGGTTGTCCCTTACTTAAAGCCTATCAACAAATTAATCCGAGCAACACAAACTAAGATGGATCACTCAGAAGAAGAGGCGTGCCTAACGGCAATGCAACTTGCAGCCGGTTCTGTGCTTCCAATGGTGCTCAGATCAGCAATAGAGCTTGATCTCTTTGAACTCATTAAGAAGTCTGATCACCCAAATGTTTCTGCTTCTGAACTTGCAGCTATGCTTTCAACAACCAACCCCGATGCACCTGATCTGCTCGACAGAATTCTCCGCCTCCTCGCTGTTCACTCCGTGCTCACTTGCAGTGGCAGCGCTAGCGGTGATCAGCGGCGATACTCTCTTACGCCACTCGGGAAGTTTTTCAGCAAGGATGAAGACGGTATATCCATTGGCCAACTTGCCCTCATGCTACAGGATAAAGTGATGATGGAGAGCTGGTAAACACTCTAGCTACTAAAGCTCCATCCTTTGTTGTAGCCATAAATACTAATTTATGTATATGTTTCTTCATTTGGTTTTTGTGAGCTAATTAACTAACCTATTCTAAGGACATTGGAGATAATAGTAAATGATGTTTAATTTCTTATTTTAATTCACACACGGACACACCATTAATTCATGCTACTTTAATCCCTTCCACCCACCCCAAACTTAACCATCTTTATATAGAAATTTTTATTTTTTTTGTTAAATGGGAAAATTGTTGTTTTAAGTTTCATAACTGATCTTGTCTAAAAAATATTTCGTAAGTTTGGCATGTTCAATTTTGCACATATATGTATAATAAAATATTCAATTTAAGGACTTCGATCATCGTTGATCATTTAAGTCGCTACATTTTGGCACGTGAAAAGCACGCGACCAATTTAATTGGGGATTTTCAATCAAACAACTGATGTGTTATTTTTTATCCTACTTGAACATCCACCTATAATAACAGAGTTATTATTTTTCTTTTTTCAAATCTCAATATTACATATCAGCTCATTTTTTTGGGGAATTTACCTGCTGGAATTAGGGTTTCATTAACTTCAATGGTGCAGATTGCATACAAAAATGTCACATCAGTTACTTGATCGGAAATCCCCAATTAAATTGATCTCCTGTCTCTCACGTGTCAAAATCCAACGACTTAAATGGCTAACGATGATCGGGGTCCTTAAATTGGACATTTTATAATACATACAAGTGCAAAATTGGACATGTCAAACTTACGAGATATTTTTTGGACAAAGCTAAATTATAGGGCTTAAAAAAATAATTTCACTTTGTTAAATTGTTAAATTTTGTTCTTTTTAGCAAATCTAAGAAATGAATTTTACCCTATTATAACCTTCTAATAAGTAGTAGAATTTAAGTGTATGATAGTATGAGTTGAAGTATATGGTGATATATAAATATATTGGTATGAATTGAAATATATCACCCATATGAGTAAGTTTATGGTGACACAGGTTGACTTTATGAAAGATACAATGATCCAAAACAATATTATCTTAAAAAAAAAAATGACTTCAAACTCATAAATGAAAAATAATGTTGTTTTTTTCTTAGCAAACTATTTATAACTCTATCCCCTCTTCTTTAAAATTGTTATTACTTTTATCCAAAAACTGTGTATCAGGAGTTTTAACTGTGTCAAATATCTCTATAGTTTGAGTTTGCTTTTCCACGTACGAGTTTTAATCTCTCTCTCTATTTAACTGTCGCATCTTATTTATCTCACTAATACACTTTTGTTTGGTTTGCGACTTGAAAGAAACGCATGACATGAAAAATACATTGGGTAAATTAGTTCCTATTTTACTTTACAGAGCAAGTATATTTTACTTTATCTATTGCGCTGTACGACAAATATCTTTTATGATGCTTTCGGGACTTTGTGATAATATTGAGATAAAAATGACAAAAGTATCTTTAACTTTGAACTAAAGAATGCCTAGGAAACTTGTAATTTTGGAATTAATAATCCACACTTGCACTATTGTCCCTTTGCCCTACCTTTCCGTCTGGATCCTCTACTGCATTTGGTGTCTCATAATTCATAATATTTAATACACATGATGTTTTAAATAATGATGACATTTGATACACATGACTTATATATAGTGATAATTTTGAAATAAAAAGTGTAACATCAGTGGAAAATGATCTCATGTGCGGACCTTTAATCCTGGCTTCGCCTCATGTACGGTCATTACATATATATGGTAAATATTTATGGTGCTGAAATTAATTTGAAATTAAAAAAAATGAAAATAGAATGAAACCATTTAATATTATAATTTAAGCGTTCTTAGGATCAACTTTTTTATGAGCATTAGGTATAGCCTGAAAGATGCAATTATGGAGGGAGGGACACCATTCAACAGAGCACATGGAATGAGTTTATTTGATTTCACAGCCATGGATGTTAGAATGAGAAACCTCTTTAACCAGGCTATGTCTCATTCTACTATCCATTTGAAACAACTTATTCACACATACAAAGGATTCGAAGGTCTCAACACTTTGGTGGACGTTGGGGGAGGATCGGGAACAGCACTCAATATGATCGTGTCCAAATATCCATCCATTAAGGGCATTAATTTTGATTTGCCCCATGTTGTTAGAGATGCTCCATCATTTCCAGGTCAGCCGTGTACACACACACATATATAATATGTGCATTATCCATCATATAATTTCTACATCATTTAACACATGAATCTATGTCGTGCTTGTGTATATATAGATAATGAACACAAGTTTATCCGTATAAAAATATATATGTTGCTCCCCGTGTTAATTTGGTTATTATTAAAGTTGAAATGGTGTGTGGCAGGCATAGAGCATGTTGGAGGAGACATGTTTGTTAGTGTGCCCAAAGGAGATGCAATTTTCATGAAGGTATAATTGACTACTACGTAATACTGAAAATCGATAGTTTTGATATATATAGTAGTGAATCGATGCAATCTGGAAACCTATTTCATAATAGTTATCATATATCTTTGACAGTAGAAGTTAATGTCTGTATAGTAATCTTTGTTTAACATCTAAATGTTTGTAGCCCTAAGTGTTCTACCTAGTTTATTGTTGTTATGCCCTATATATAAAATTCTAAGGCATTATTTTTTTATAAAAAAATTAGAACAAAGGGTTAAATGTTGTTAAAATCACAACCATTTTCTTAAATATCGCGATGTTAGCACAACGATATATACATATATTGGGGCAATTTTTCGGTTTTTTCAAATTTCCAACTTCTTTTTCTTTGTGATTAAAATGTAAACTGCATAGGGACATCCCTTAACACAGGAAATTTTACTTTAGAGACTATATAACAGATTGATCACGAATGAACAAAAATTTTGAAAACTGGAAAATTTTCAAAATTGAACTTTTATATATATATATATATATATATATATATATAAGGTGGTGTTATTTTTCTAAATATAGAATGGTTTGGTTAAAATTGTAATTTATGAAAACATTGTGATGTTATCAACGATTAATTAACCAAAAAAGAATAAATAAGTTAGTCATTAGAATTATGTGGATATAGGTAAAAAAGAAAATTAATCATTCTAGTAAGTTTCTTATTTCTGACTATATATATATATATATATATATATATATATATATATATACCTTGTCACTTATGTTTCTAGCTGTGAATCACTTTATATAATTTTATTGTCTAAATCATCATTTTCTACCGCGATTCAATCAATCTCGTGTGCATTTCATGTCACATAATAACACATGATTATATAAGATGATATTTACATGTTGTCATGTGTGGAATAATAATGTTCTCATACGAGTCACATTGTGACATGATATTCGTTTATACTGTGTGACATAAAGTTTATGTATTATAAACGCATCCACATCAATTAATTTTATTAACATTCATTGTTATGGTTCTACATGTCATTTATCCAATTTAAAAATATTTTCTCTTTAAAAACATACACTTACATTAATTAACGCAAGAAAACAATATATTTTATCTCTCTCCTCGCTTCACTCTCACTCTCAATGGAGGAATTTTTTATGTTTTCATGGAAAACACACAAAAATACCATTAAATTGCAACAAATATTGGGTAAATCTTTCAATCTGTGGATCAATAATTTTTTTTTTACTTATTTTGATATGGACATGCAGTGGATTATTCATGATTGGAGCGATGAAGTGTGCCTGAAAATCCTGAAAAATTGCAAAGAAGCATTGCCGGAAAATGGAAAAGTCATTATTGTTGATTTTGTACTTTCAGACTTGCAAAAGAATGGGCCCACTGCTTTTGGAGTCCAAATGGATGTCATGATGCTAACGTTCACTCAAGGAGGAAAAGAGAGGACAGAAATTGAATTTCAAGCCTTGGCAAAAGCAGCTGGCTTTAAAGAATTTCGTAATGTTTGTAGCGTTTTTACCATGGGCGTCATAGAATTGTATAAGTGAAAAAAGAGTACCATGGATGGATTTGAGGCTATTTTAATCTATTGAACTTTGTATTGCTCAATTCACCATTTGAATAATGACTTTTATTACATGTAGAATTACCCTATATTATTTTGAGGAAAGTGATATGCTATTACTATACTATATCTTCCATTATAAGCAACACCCTTTTCTTGCGACTGTCATATGTTCGGGGAAGAAGAGAGAAACAAATAAATCAAATGTTGTGTGAGAGACTGCATTTCCATAAATGTTGAACGAAGTGATAAGTAGTCTTTAAATAGATATATTAGTCTTTTATATCACAAAAATATAAATAAATAAATAAATAATCTTCTATCATAAAAGGATTAAAATATTAAAAAAAATTGTGTTAAAATTATATTTCAATTTTAAAATAAATAGTTACTTATTGTGGTAGGTTAGAGAACTAAAAATAATAATTTTAAATATAGAAAACTAAAAATTAAAAAAATGAATAATAAAAAATTCAATAAAGTAAACTTAGATAAAAAACTTATTTTACCAACAAATTGTAGAAAATCCACAAGTCTATGAATATGTATATACTAAAACTCTTTTCAAAAATTAGTAAAAAGAAGTCGCAGGTTGTAAGAATGCAGCTTTTGCTGTCAAAAGCAAAAGTTGCCGTAGGCCAGCATGCGTGCATGTGAGGTTTATTTATATAAATAATAAGTTTTAAATTAAATAATTTTTCATTTTAATTTTTTTTAACACAAGTTATATAATATTTATAAGGGTGGGACTATCGCACTCAAGCTTTTCTTAACACATTTCAATTTTTTTTGTTTTTAACTAAAAAAATTCAAAAATCTAAAAATTCTCATATTACCCTTTAAAATTTAAAAAAAAAAAAAAAAAAAAAAAACCTCCCCATTCCCTCTCCCTTCCCATCTCTTTTTTTTTTTTCATGTTCTTCTTCAATATTTTTAAATATAATAAACAATACAATGAAAATAATTTCATGGGTTAATCAAATACGCAAATATCGTGTAAAAATCATGTAAAAAAGTGTGTAAAAATCGTATAAAAAATTCTAAAAATCGATAAAATGGAACAGTTTTGTTCGACCCTGGTAGGCCGAACACACCTCTATGTGTTCGGCCACCAAGCATCGAACACATAGAGGTATCTTCGACCATCAGGCGTCGAACACACCACGCTAAAAATCAATAAAAAGGAACAGTTCCGTTCACCAAAGTAGGTCAAACATATAGAAGTGTGTTTGGCCACCAGACATCGAATACACTATGACATGTTAGATACCTGGTGGCCGAACCATATCTGTGTTCGGCATACCATAGTCGAACGAAACTGTTTTACATTATCAATTTTTTTGCTTTGTTTACATGACTTTTATATAATTTTCACATGATATTTAAGTATTTTGTCAATTTATGAAATGTTTTTCATTATATTGTTTTGTTATTATCAAAATTTCAAAAAAGAAAAAGAGAAGGAAAAAAAAAAAAAGAGAGGTTGAGCAGCTTGACGGGAGCTTGAGGGTGAGAGGGAATGAGAGAAATTTTTAATTTTTTTTTTTTTTTTGTAATTTTTAAGGGTATAATTGGAAATTAAATATTTTTATATTTTTATAATTATAATATTAAAATTTTGAGATGTGTTTCAAAAAGGGTGGGGTGTGGATAGTCTCATCTTATTTATAATTATATATATATATATATATATATATAGATGTAATTTTGAAAATTTTCAATTTTTAAATATTCTTTCTTTTATAACTAAACTGTCATACAGTTTGGAGAGGTATATATATAACATTCTACGATTATTTAATCACAGAGGGAAAAAAAACCATTCTTTTGATAGGAAAATTCATTAATGATTAACCAAATTACAAAAAATTGTTAAAAAATGTAGAATAAAAGATGACAATTTCATAAACATTATGACTACCTTAGAAATGAGTCTCCCTTGCAAAAGCATGAGCTGTTAAGTTAGCTTGTCGGCAAATAAAATTAACCGAGTAGTCGATTTCTTGAAGAAGTTTTTGATCAACAACTCTGATTAATATAACCAAATTCAATGCACAACGAAATGCAATTGACAAAGGAAAAATATTAAAATATTGAAAAATGTCAAAATTATTTTTATATGTTATTTTTACTAATTTTAAAAAGTTTGATCAAAATTGAAATTTATAAAAATGTTATATTTTATGTGCAATTAACCCTAAATAAATTATAGAGCGTGTGGGCGTGCATGTGACGTGTTTTCAGCACCTTTCGAGTCATATGACCCGGATTGCATGGGTCATGACCCATGTACTTGGTGTATCAAAATAATTTTGTTTTAATTATTTTAACAATATTCATTTTTTTATTGTATTTTAATTTTCAGATTTATTTAAAATATTATGTACTTTTTGGATTTGCTTATTTTCAATATATATCATGTAATTTTGTATTTTTTTATAATCTTAAGATTTGTTTTTTTATTATTTTAAAACTCTTCATATATTTATTTTTATTTTGAATTTTTAAGAGTTATTTAAATTATTCTTTGAATTTTTTAAATTTCTATATTTGAAGTACCCTTTAACATAGGGGAGAACACGGATAATTTTTATATCATAAGCAGGTTTGAGGCATTTTATTCAAAATCATGGATTTTAAGAGACTTAAACTGAATATATGACCAACAACTTAACAAAAAAAAAAAAAATCTTTCATTTTATGATAAAATAGAAATAATATGTTTCTATATGTGATAAAAATCATTTTTGATAATTTTTAACTAATTCTTAATTGATTTTAAAAAATTTATTGTAATTTATGAAAGTTTTATATCTTAAAAAATAGTATTTAATATCTCAAAAAATAAAAATACGTACTTAATATGTGTTATATATATGTGTGTGTGTATCGTCAGTCTCTAATGACATAGTTGAGTTCGTAAGTTCTGTAATGACGACACATTTCTCTTAACTGAGAAACCTATGATACAGATAGAAAAGTTTTTCATATCTTCTATATAAAACAAATAATATAAAAAGTATCGTCATCTTCAGGTGTTGGATCATCTAAATTTGGGTTATAAAAAGAAATTTATAATATTCTTGCAAACTTTAAAAGAAGCCAATGGGCCGCAACATTCTTTCAGCGATCCATATCTCCATGATTATTAAATTTAATAGCTTTTACTTTTAAATACAAAATAATTTTTTTTATCGATAATAATTGCTGACATGTATATAATAACAAAACGAAGACCTATGTAATTAGTAGCAGCACCTGTAATCATTTTACATGATTATTAAATTTAATAGCTTTTACTTTTAAATACAAAATATTTTTTTTTATCAATAATAATTGCTGACATGTATAGAATAACAAAAAGACAGATGTAATTAGTAGCAGGACCAACACAAATTTAAAACATTATTCCTTAGAAAAAAAAAAGGTTAGCTACTCTAATTTTCTATTACAAGATTGGTTTGTCTCATCAAAATCTAAATATTAATATTCTAACACACGTGTTAAAAGTATTTGATAGGACAAATTGTAATAGATTAGATCTTAGCTATCTGGTTAAGTTTCCATATGTAAAAATAGCTAAGACAAGGATGTTCGAAGATGAAGAAGACTTTGCAAAGGAACCTGCGTCAAGTCTGTGTTACCTACATGAGGACAAGTTACTGCTTCTTCTGAAGAAGACATTGTCCAAGTATCAAAGGATGCTGGGAGGTATCTGAAGAATCTCAAGACAAGAAAGCTGACTCTTTCAGCGGAAAAGGAAACTCCCAGATACATCAAAATCAGTGCACTCTGATTAGCCGGTAGAGACACTCCAGTTCCAGTCAATCAGAGAATGCCATTTGGAATAGCAGCAAGGACAGAGTACAACAAGCTGCAGAACAAGGCCGCACAAAAAACAAAGGATAAGGCAGGCGCAGAACAAAAGGAAGGCGCTGCAGAACAGGTGTCAGAAGATCAACAAGGAACTAATCAGATCAAGACACCTCACCAGTGAAAAACTGTCTTTTCAACGGGCAGATTTTTTACTGAAGCTTATAAATAGAAGATTGAGTGCACCTGAGAAGAAGAAGAATCGAAAAACATCTTACGCGCGAAGCATATTCTCTAAGAGCTTAAAAATCAAGTCTCAGTCACTCAGTCTAAACCAGCAGCAAGCCAGCTACCTTGAGAAACTCAGAAGTTTAAAGAGTTTGCTGCATTCAATCGTTGAAGAATTCTCTATCTTTCTAAAATAGACTGTTTAAGAGTCGCTTAGGCAAAGGATAATTCTGGTAAGTAGTTATTCTCTCTGAAGAAGAGAAATGATCTTGTATGGATCAAGGAACCTGTGTGGAGATCCTGTGTGGGTCGCTTAGATTGGTCACTGTGGAGCTACCTGTGTGGATAGAGCTGACAGTATTTGCGTAGAGTGAAGTTTGTATTAGCTGTGTCTATTGTAAATCAAACTTACTTTAACAAAGTTCCTCCTTGAGAAGGAGTAAAGAGGGCGTAGAGGGATTACTCCACCCTCGAACCTCTATAAGCTTGCTTGCCTGTGTTTTATTGCTTTGTTGGTCCCAGTGGTATAAGGTTAAGAGGGGGGGATGAATTAACCTTATCAAATTTTCAATTTTTACTCCAAAGGATGTTAAGTCCCTGATGAGCAGGTAGCTAGTAAGCTTACTGCTCGATAGGTTCCTGCTCAGGCAGTGACCTCAGGACTTAGTCAGAGAATGTAATGCACAGCGGAAATACTTATGTTTTTCGAAACGTGCTTTTTAATGCAGTATGTTTAGATGCAGATAGATAGATATAAAAGGCACAAGCAAGCTTATAGAGGTTCAAGGGTGGAGTAATCCCTCTACGTCCTCTCTACTCCTTCACAAGGAGGAACTTTGTTAAAGCTAGTTTGATTTACAATAGACTCAGCTAACACAAACTAAACTCTAAACAAACTGTCAACTCTATCCACACAGGTAGCTGCACAGTGACCAACTATCGACCCACACAGGATCTCCACACAGGTTAACCGACCCACACAGGATCCTTTCTCTTCTTCAGAGAGATTACAACTTAGCAGTTTCAACACTTGACTGAGTGACTCCTATCAGACTTAATAAATAAAAGGTTTAAGGCACAATCAAATGCAGCAGGCTCCTTGAACTTCAGAGGAACATAAAGGTAGCTGGCTTGCTGCTTGCTCAGTCTGATTAACTTGAGAGTATAAGCTTGTGCGTCTATTTGCTTCTCAATTCTCTCTTGGTTGTGTATGATCGTTGTATATCTTTTTTTTGAAAATCAGACTTCTATTTATAGGCATCAGGTAGTTTTCTGCCCGTTGGTAAGGCAGTCCTTTGTATGATGAGGTGTCTCTTTCTGATTAGTTCTGTCGATCTTCTGACACCTGTTCTGAAATGCCTTCATTCTGTTCTGCAACTGCTTGTCCTTTGTCTGCGTAACTTCATTCTGCAGACTATTTGTACTGTGTCCTTGCTGCTTTATCACACATGGCAGATTCTGATTTGTTGGAACTGGAGTGACTCTACTGGCTAGTCAAGTTGCATTGACTCTGATGTATCTGGTAGTATCCTCTTTGAGTCAGTCAGCTTCCTTGATTATCTCCAGGTTTCTTGTAGCATCCTTCTAGAGCTTTGCTTGCTGGTTGCTCGATACAGTATGCAGGTAGCAGGGACTTCGGCTTCCTGGCTACTTGGCAGAATCTTCAAGTCCTTCCAGCATCCTTGTCTTAGCAAATTTACATTAAAGACTTATCCAGATAGCTAAGGTTCTAATCTATTACACGTTTTGTCTCATCAAAATCTATTATATTTCATCCTATCAATTTTCCCCTTTTTGATGATGACAAAACTCCTTAACAGGATCAAAGAACCATATATTATTAACTTGGAACAAAGATGCAGACAAATCAAATTATTCAAGAGCATGCATCAAGTTCACAAGATGTGAGCTTTAATCAGAAGAGTCAAATTCTCATTGATCAGAGTTAAGTACAGGGCATATACATAAGAAGATAGCAGAAACAAACAGAAGTTTAAACAAACCAACAGAATAAACAAAAAAAAGATAAAACGTCAAGTCTTTAACCAACTGGCCTTCTTCTTTCTTTCAAACTTTGTGCCTTTCCACCAGTTGGCTATCGAATCTTGATAGCTAGGCTCCATCCTTTTCTTCATATCCTCAGACTCTTCAAACCTGAGCCAGAAGTCTTCACTGTATGGTATGGGCTCCTTTCCAAGTTTCTGCTTTAACTTCACTTGAATTGGAAGTCCACCTTTCTTTGTTAGCTCTAGGAACCTCTGCAAAGCTTCCTTGTTTGTCTTGAATCCTCTAAACAGAGCAGATTCCTTGCAGAGGGTGGTGAAGTACTTCATCAGCTCCTTCCTTTTGAAAGCTTCTATCTGGAAAAATGACGGGTTGACCTCAGTAGGAAGAGTGACCTCCGGGACTTCTGGGGCTAGGAATCTGTCACTCCTGGGATCCGGGCTTGCTTCCAGGAAGCTTCTGAGAGTGGCACTTGCTACGACATCTAGATTCTGCAAATTTTTTTCCATTTCCACCATGTCAGGCAGCTTGTGCGGAGGGAATATTTTGTCAAGGACAACCCTAGGATCTGTTGCAAAGACAGTATCCAGGTTGCTTTTCAGCTCTGCTTCAGTCCTCCTCCTTTTCTCTTCTCTCATATCAGCCCCCTTCCTGAAGCCTGGATGAACAGACCCAGAAACAACATCTGATTTTCTTTTTGCACTACTGTCTGAAGGGCCCCTAGATCCAGCTCCCTTGTGTCCGCCCTCACCAGAGTCATCTCTCCTCCTACTGCTCACTACCATCTGTCTGCAGGCAGCAGGGTCCTGTCCAGCCTTCTGTCTGCCTTCAATCCTTTCTTCCCCCTTTTTGTCATCATCAGCACGCCCAACCGCAAAACTGACCATGGAGTGAATATCAGACAAGGTGCCTGAGTGATCCCGCAGGGTCTGAGATTGGTTGAACTGCTCCCTGTCCATCCGGTCTACTGCAGTGACTAGAGCTTTCTGACTGGCCTCAAGAGAGATCATCTTCTCCTCTTGCCTGTTTAACTTTTCCATCACGCTCTTGACAACTTCAACTGCAGCATCCTCTTTAGGGGGTCGGTAGGCGGCTATCATCTGAGTGAGCTTTGACAATGTCACATTGAGGGAGTCCATGAAAGAATAGGTCTTCACAGAGTGAGAGCGGGTATCCTTGCGGATTTTCCTGCTCGCCTTTACCAAGAACTTTCCCATTTGTTCAATTGCTGTCAGCACCTCTTCATTTGATCTGGCAGGTTCCTGGTGTTCTCCTGCTGGTGCCTGTTCATCAGAAACAGATGTTAGTTCTTTGGATTTTTCGGCTCCGGTTTCACCCTGTTCACTGGGTGACCCTTCATCGCTGCTGGTAGAGCTACTGGATCCTCCACCTCCTGATCCAGTATTCTTAGAGTGAGTTTCCTCCTCAGCATCCTCCTCAGCATCCTCCTCTGGTTCTCCCAGCTTCTTGTCTTGTTCAGCTACCTTACCCTTGCTGAACACTGTTTCAGCCTCATTCTCCTTCTCTATCTCCTCTACTACTTCCTCCACTGCCTCCTCCTGTATTTCTGGCTCCTTTTCTCCACTTTTGTCTCCTTCTTCCTCCTGTGCTCCCACCACCTTTTCACCCGCAGCTACTTCCCCCTCAGCGACCGTCTCTTCCTGGTCCACCGATTTGGCAGGTGTTGTCTCTTCCACTTCCATTGGAATAGCTGCATCAGGTTGCTCCTTCTCCATGGGGGTAGGTTCCTCCATTGCATCAGCTTGAACAGGTGCCTCCTGCTGCACATGTTCCCCCTCAGCCTCTACCTCCATTGGTGTAGGAATGGTGATCTCCGTGGTGTCATCGGCGGCTGCTACTGTGGTTGGAACAATCAGCTCGAGAGATGCCACAGCAGTGAGGGTTTCCAACTCTTTAGCCTTGGGAAAGTCAGTTGGCGTCGAGCTCCTCTCATTCATCGGCGTCTGTACAGGTACTTCAGGAAGAATGATCAGGTCAGTAACGTATGAGAATTCCTCACCGTTTTTCTCCGTTGGTGAAGGTGACCTCCTGCTGATAGGTTTCACCATTAATGCTGAGCAGGATGATCCTTCACCTATCTGGGGTTCCCTTACTGGCCTTCTCATTCTGGTATCTGCCAGGCTGATGTCTGCAGCCTGCTTCAGCATCCTCTCCATTGCTTCCTGCTCCCCGTACTTTGCTAGCTGGGCCTCAGTAAAGCCCACATCGTCGCCTGCTCTGACCTGGTCAGCAGCAGCATCCAGTATCACCTCCTCCCTATAGAAGTCTGGCTGGATGACAGCTTCCTTTCCCTTCAGGCTCCTGGGGCCAGGCAGCTATGCGGCAGCTTCCTTCTGCTTCCTGGCCTCCAACTCAGCGTCTATCTCCGCGTTTTCAAGAAATTCCGGCCATTTCATCTTCTTGAGATCCTTCAGAAATTTCTTTTGAAGGACCTCCTCCAAATCATCCATGGCGACCCAGTTCAGCGCCCATTCCTCCTCAATCTGCCCACTGGATGAGTTCCTCCCTGGGCAGGTGCTTGAACTGCCACCAGGTGGTGAATCTTTCCACCAATTTACCGAACTCCGCCTCCAGCTTCGGTATGCTGATGACGAACTCAGCTACCTCCTCATCATCATTATCATCATCAACGGCTGTATTCCCTTCCAGTTCCTCCCTTGGAGAATCAATCTCCACTTCCACTGCAGGCTTCTTAACAGCCCGAGTGGTGACGATCTCTGGTTCATCATCAGAGATGACCAGTCTCCTCTACACATCTTTCTTGTGTTTGATCTTCTTTGGTACAACAGGAGCTGGTGAGGGCTCTGCAGGCTCCTTCATCCTCGAGCTGCTTTCAGACGAAGGAGAGGCAGTGTCGCGGAATGTCTTCCTTGTCCTTAGAGCCCCCTTGAGGTCCTCAGAGACCTCTCTGGTTACTGGGGATGACCGAGCAGTGGTCTTCTTGGCAAAGACCCTACCCGCACCAATGAATTTCCCTTTCTGGATGGGCTTCTCCTGGGACAGGTCCACCTTGGAGCGATCATATGTGATTCTTTTGGAGCTGCTTGATATCTTGCACACATTCCTACTGAGAACATGATATCTGGTCTGCTTGCTGTCAGGTAGAGCAGTGATCCAATTAGTCTTCTGTACTTTGTAACGTCTACTGTTTTGCCATCAGTGTCCTTGTCTAAGCTTCCTGATGTTATCATCGGTATGCTTACTGTACTTGCACTTTCCAATCCAAATCTCTTTATCAATTCCTTAGTGTATTCTGCTTGATTGATGAAGGTTCCATTGCTTAGTTGTTTGACTTGTAAACCGAGAAAGAAGCTTAGTTCTCCCATCATGCTCATTTCGAATTTGGATTGCATGAGGCTTGAGAATTTTTGACATAATTCTTTGTTTGTTGAACCGAAGATAATGTCATCGACATAAATCTGAACGAGCAGTATGCTATCTCCATCTTGGATTCTGAAGAGTGTCTTATCCACTTTGCCCTTTTTGAATCCATTATCAAGTAGATACTTCGAGAGAGTATCATACCAGGCTCTAGGTGCCTGCTTTAGCCCATAGAGAGCTTTCTTCAACCTGAAGACCATGGTTTCTGGATTTTCTTCAAATCCTGGAGGTTGCTCCACATACACTTCTTCAGCGAGCAGTCCATTGAGAAAAGCACTTTTGACATCCATCTGGTAGACTGTCAGATTGTTGTGAGCGGCATAGGCTAGGAAGATCCTGATTGCTTCTAGTCTTGCTACAGGTGCAAAAGTTTCTTCAAAATCTATTCCTTCCTCCTGGCAGTAACCTTTTGCTACTAATCTTGCCTTGTTTCTGACTACTTGTCCTTCTTCATTGAGTTTGTTTTTAAATACCCATTTTGTGCCGATTACTCCTTGGTGAGTAGGTCTGGGAACTAAATACCATACTTGATTTCTTTCAAATCCATTAAGCTCTTCTTGCATTGCCTGTATCCAGTTGGTGTCCTCTAGAGCATCTTCTATGCAGCTTGGTTCTGTTTGTGAAATAAAGCAAGCAAACATTGCTTCATGGGGGTTGCTTCTTCTTGTCTTTACTCTAGAGGTGGAATCTCCTATGATCTGATTCCTTGGATGATTTTTTAGCCATTTCCTTCTAATTTCTTCAACCTGTTGTTCATTTTGATGTTCAGCAGGTTGCTCGTGATCGTCTTGTTTAGCTTGCTGATTTGGATCGTGCTGTATTTCTAACTGTACTTCCAGTTGAATTCCTTCAGGGTGGTGTATATCTTCTTGTATTACAGGTGGCTGTTGATTTGGAGTAGGTTCCTGTTCTCCATATTGCTGTGTAGGTGCAGGTTGCTGATTCTGAGTTGATTCAATATTTTGGAGATTTGGTAACTCAGCATCAATATATTCAACACGAGTGTTGGTGATGTGAGTTTTTCCAAGATCTTCATTAAGTTTATCTATTTCAGCCTTAGAACAGTGTGGTTCATCAAAATCCACATGTACTGTTTCTTCTACAACAAGTGTTCTCTTGTTGAAGATTCTGAAGGCTTTGCTTACCGAGGAGTATCCTAAGAATACTCCTTCATCTGACTTTGAGTCGAATGCTTTCAGGTAATCTTTTCCATTGTTGAGTACATAGCACCTGCATCCAAAAATATGGAAATGTTCAATATTTGGAGTATAGCCGAACCATAGCTCATAAGGATTTTTATTCAGATCTTTGTTGATAATGCATCTGTTCTAGGTATAGCATGCTGTGTTGATTGCTTCTGCCCAAAATCTCTTGGGTAGCAGTGCTTCAGCTAGCATGGTCCTCGCAGCTTCCTTTAGGGTTCTGTTTTTCCTCTCTGCAACACCATTTTGTTGCGGCGTCCTAGCTGCTGAGTATTCATGTTTGATTCCATTGTTAGAGCAGTATTCTTCAATAAACTTGTTTGTGAATTCTGTGCCTCTGTCTGTTCGAATTTTGATGATGTTCAGGCTCCTTTCGGTCTGCAGCTTCTTCAATAGCTCCTGTAACCTTCGCTGAGTGTCCGACTTCTTTGTCAAAAATAGTGTCCATGAGAATCTTGAATAGTCGTCCACCACTACAAGTGTGTACTTTCTTCCACTCATGCTTACTGGTTCTACCGGTCCGAACAGATCCATGTGTAGTAGGTCTAGCACTCTTTCAGTTGACCTTTGTATCTTGTTTTTGAAGGATCTTTTAGTTTGCTTTCCCTTTTGGCATGCTTCACATAGACTCTCTTTCTTGTATACCATATCAGGTAGCCCTCTGACCAGTCCTTTCCTGGCTAATTTGTTGATCGTTTTGAAGTTCAGATGGCTCATCCGTTTATGCCATAGCCAGCTAGCTTCTGACGATCCTTTTGCTATGAAGCAGGTAGCTGTGGTTACTGAGTTCCAGTCAGCTACATAGATGTTTCCTTTTCTAGTTCCTGATAGCTTTACTTCCTTGGATTGGCTGGCCCTTATCAGGCATTTGTTGTGATTGAACTCCACTGAGTAACCTTTGTCACAAAATTGGCTTATGCTTAGCAAATTGTATTTTAGGCCTTTAACATACGACACTTCTTTAATGTGAGTGTTTCCTTTGATGAGAGTTCCAACTCCTCTAGTGCTTCCCTTGGAGTTGTCTCCGAAGATTACTTTGGGTCCTTTGCACTGTTGAAAGTTCTTGAGGATTTCTTTGTCTCCAGTCATGTGCCTCGAACACCCGCTATCAATGTACCATACTTCCTTGCTGGTTCCTGCTGTAGGTACCTGGAAAATAGAGATTACTGGTTCTTAGGTACCCATACAAGTACGGGTTCTTCTTTGTTAGTACCTTTAGGAATCCAAACTTGTCTCACAACAATTGTTTTGTTGTAGACTTTGTGGTTTCGTTTATAAGAGGTATCCTTCGGATACTGAAGTGTGTGTGCAATCTGTGTATACCCGTCACTCTTGAAGTGAGGTCCTCCACTATACTTCCCTCGAGCATGAGCTCGTTTAGGTTTAGACATTCTGGTCTTAGCATTAGTGGGATAGAGGTTTCTGTTCAGCATCCTTGTAGGTTGCTGTTTTCTCTTGTTTCTATCAGCAGATTTATTCTGCTGCAGCCAGCTTTTGAAAACAGGCTTATCCCCTAAGGATGTGCACATTGGTCTCTTGCCCTTGTCTATTGCGTTCTCCAAGCTTGCTGTTGAGTTATTGGATAACTCCTTTTCTTTTGGGGTTTCAGCTCGAATGAAAACAATAGTTTTAGATGATCTTGCTGTTCCTTGAGAGGTTTCTGTACAGTATCCTAGGCATGTCCTGTCAAATGGACTTTTGCCCGAATTCATGCATTCCTTGGCTTCTTTAGCTGACTTGCTAAAGGATCCTATAACTGCTTGAAGATCACTCTTCTCATTCTCAAGTTTGGCAATTCTCAGATTGAGCTTAAATGCTTGCTCTAGGAGGTCACTGCACTTTGAGCTATTAAGCTCATATGCAGATAGCTTTTCAGCTAGCTGTTTGTTTTCCCTCCTGAGCATCTCATTTTCGAGTTTTAGCTCCTCATGAATTGAGTTTATCTGTTCGAATTCGCTCATGATTTGTTTAAGGGAGAGGTTTGTTTTAGACTTTTCCTCTACCATTATGAACTGGTTAGGATATGTTACCTCATCATCCTCGCTATCCTCAGCTTCCTGTGCCATCAGGCAGACGAGTGCTTCATCTTCCGAGGATGAGGAGTCACTGTCATCATCAGAGGAGTCCGCATCTTGCTGAGCCTCCTTGGAAGGTTCCTTGCCCTTTTCCATCTCACTTAGGAAGACTTTAATTCTCCTCCGTTCCTCTCTTCGTTTTTTCCTTTTCTGGGATGACTCTCCATTGGGGTACTGGTTGACTTTGGGGTAAGGACACTCTTTGGCATAGTGTCCTGGTTTTCGGCAATTGTAGCAGAGATCGGACATATCCTGGTTTGGTTGCTGAACAGTGGGTTGTTGGGGAAGTGCCTGAAACTTCTTAAAGTCTCCTTTCCTGTTGTATCTGATGAATTTCTTGAAATTTCTTAGTAGAAGGGCCATTTCTTCATCAGTACCCTCGGCAGGTGGCTCACCCTGCTTACTGCAGATAGTTCTAGAGTCTTTTACGTTTCTCGCAGTCTTTTACGTTTCTGGCAGTCAGATTCTTCAGCTTCTTTCTTCCTTCTGTTGATATCATATTCGAAGGCTTTTAAGTCAGAGAAGAGGTCAAATGTACTCATTGACTTTAGATCCATTGACACCCTCATTGTAGTAGTTTTGCTGTCCCATTCTACAGGTAGTGCTCTTAGCACTTTCATATTTTTCTCCTTCTGAGTGTAGAACTTGTCCAGGGATTCAAGCTCATTTACAATGTTTTTAAACCTCAGATCCATCTGCTCTAAGGTTTCTTCAGGGAGCATCTCGAACAGCTCGAATTTCTGGGTTGTTGTAGACACCTTGTTCTCCTTAGTCAGCTCTGTTCCTTCGCAGATTTGTTCAAGCTTGTTCCATATATCCATGGCAGTCTTGCATGTCTTGACCTTACTAAAGGTTCCTTTATCCAGAGTAACAAACAAGACGTTCTTGGCTACATTGTCCAGGTTAGCTCGTCTTCTATCATCAGCCGACCATTCTTCCCTTGGTTTGTCAATCACAGCTTGATGGGGAATGGCTCCTGCATCGCCAACTTCGACAGCTCTCGTGAATATTGGATTAGGTTTGGTGATCCTTGGAGGTCCATCCGTGATAACTATCCACATTTCGTCATGCATAGCTGAGAGATGTGCCTGCATTCTAATCTTCCAATCATCATACTCTTCAATAGAGAACATAGGAAGCTTGTGTGTGTCCATGATATGATGAAAATAATGTATGCAAATTTTTGAAAAACAGGGATCAGGGATTTGACCAGACAGATTGGATTTCTAATCCAACCTGCTCTGATACCACTTGTTGGTCCAAGTGGTATAAGGTTAAGGGAGGGGGGGTGAATTAACCTTATCAAATTTTCAATTTTTACTCCAAAGGATGTTAAGTCCCTGATGAACAGGTAGCTAGTAAGCTTACTGCTCGATAGGTTCCTGCTCAGGCAGTGACCTCAGGACTTAGTCAGAGAATGTAATGCACAGCGGAAATACTTATGTTTTTCGAAACGTGCTTTTTAATGCAGTATGCTTAGATGCAGATAGATAGATATAAAAGGCACAAGCAAGCTTATAGAGGTTCAAGGGTGGAGTAATTCCTCTACGTCCTCTCTACTCCTTCACAAGGAGGAACTTTGTTAAAGCTAGTTTGATTTACAATAGACTCAGCTAACACAAACTAAACTCTAAACAAACTGTCAGCTCTATCCACACAGGTAGCTGCACAGTGACCAACTATCAACCCACACAGGATCACCACACAGGTTAACCGACCCACACAGGATCCTTTATCCTCTTCAGAGAGATTACAACTTAGCAGTTTCAACACCTGACTAAGTGACTCCTATCAGACTTAATAAATAAAAGGTTTAAGGTACAATCAAATGCAGCAGGCTCCTTGAACTTCAGAGGAACATAAAGGTAGCTGGCTTGCTGCTTGCTCAGTCTGATTAACTTGAGAGTATAAGCTTGTGCGTCTATTTGCTTTTCAATTCTCTCTTGGTTGTGTATGATCGTTGTATATCTTTTTTTTTAAATCAGACTTCTATTTATAGGCATCAGGTAGTTTTCTGCCCGTTGGTAAGACAGTCCTTTGTATGATGAGGTATCTCTTTCTGATTAGTTCTGCCGATCTTCTGACACCTGTTCTGAAATGCCTTCATTCTGTTCTGCAACTGCTTGTCCTTTGTCTGCGTAACTTCATTCTGCTGACTGTTTGTACTGTGTCCTTGCTGCTTTATCACACATGGCAGATTCTGATTTGTTGGAACTGGAGTGACTCTACTGGCTAGTCAAGTTGCATTGACTCTGATGTATCTGGTAGTATCCTCTTTGAGTCAGTCAGCTTCCTTGATTATCTCCAGGTTCCTTGTAGCATCCTTCTAGAGCTTTGCTTGCTGGTTGCTCGATACAGTATGCAGGTAGCAGGGACTTCAGCTTCCTGGCTACTTGGCAGAATCTTCAAGTCTTTCCAGCATCCTTGCCTTAGCAAATTTATATTAAAGACTTATCCAGATAGCTAAGGTTCTAATCTATTACACGTTTTGTCTCATCAAAATCTATTACATTTCATCCTATCATGCTTTATATCTATCTGATCATATTAGCATCCTGCATTAAAAGGCATTCTTTGAAAATCACATTATTTCCACTGTGTATTTTTAACTCTGTCTAAGTCCTGAAGTTACTGCTCAAGCAGCAACCTATCGTGCAACAAGCTATCTAGCTACCTGCTTATCAAGAACTTAACATTTTTGGAGAAAAGTTGAAAATTTGATAAGGTTAATTCACCCCTCTCTTAACCTTATACCACTTGGGACCAACAGTATTGTTTAAATTCTTATCTTATGTTTTTATCTACATACTTTGATATTATGTTCTTAGGTGGAGGTAGCTTCTTACTTGTGATTTTAATATATATGCTTTGATTAAATGTTATTGTGATATATATTCACCCAATTACTTGAATAACTAATAAGATATCATAAACTGCGATGATTTATAAATTGTTTGTCGAATGTTATGTAAAGTATAGTCGTGCGTTGCAGAAGAAAAGAGGCGCAATGGCAGCGATGTCAGAAGATTGCGAACAAATCAATCTCAGCGAGACACCTCACTGTAGAAAAAGCTACATTTTTAACGGGCATATTTCTCATGCCTATAAATAGAAGATGAGTGCACCTGAAATGACCACTGAAACATACAACTCATGAGCTCACTCTCAAGATTTCAAATGTTCTCTATCTTACTCGTTTCTGTCACTCAATCTATCAAGTAGCAAGCCAGCTACCTCACTGTTTTAAGAAGTTCAAAGAGCTTTGTCTGTTGAAGAAATCTCTTACCTTTTTACAGATTGTTTTAGGAGTTGCTTAGCGGAGGTTGCTCCTGTTAAATATAGCTTACTCTTTTTAGGAAGAGAGAGAATCCTATGTGGGTTATTTGTATTGGTCACTGTGCAGCTACCTGTGTGGGTTGGAGCTGATAGTCTTTGTTAGTATCAAGTTTGTATTAGCTGAGTCTTTGTAAATCAAATTGTTTTAACAAAGTTCCTCTTTCGAGAAGAAGTAGAGAGTATGTAGAGGGATTACTCCATCCTTGAACCTCTATAAATCGTGCTACCTGTGTTTATAAGATTTACATATATCTGTCTCTAACAAGCATACTGCATTCTAAGCAAAGCTTTTCAAGAAAACTCATCCATTTCCGTTGTGCACTTAACTCTTTCTGAAGTCCCAATGTCACTACTAAAAAGCAGTAACCTCATCTCTGCATGTAGCTTAGAGCAGTAAGCTCTCTAAGCTACCTGCTACCGGAGGGACTTATACTCTTTGGAGAAAGTTTGCAAATTTTGATAAAGTTAATAAACCCCCTTCTTAACCTTACACCACTTGGGACCAATAACTTTTATGTTATATTTGTATAACTTTTATAAATAGATATCATTACTTTTAATTAAATAACTTAGACTTTTCAACATAAAAATTCATGTAATATAGCTGAAACTTTATATTATATTAGTATAATCATTTTCATTACAGGTAACATGATTAAAAATTATGTAACCTTTGTGTTATACAAGAATAACTTTTATAATATATTAGTATAAGCTTTCTATACATATATCATAATCTTTAAATAAAATTACTTAGATATTTTTCAGTATAAATAACATAAAAGTTATGTAACTTTTATGTTATACAAGTATAACATTAATGTTATATGAGTATAACCTTTATGTTAGATTTCATAACTTTTATGTATAAATTTCATTACCTTTAAGTGATATTACTTAGACTTTTTAGTATGTATAATTCAAAAAGTTATGCGAACAAAATAAAAAAGTTAGATTTGCTAAACTATAAGGTTAAGTGAAAATAACAAATTGAGCGTGAGAGTTAGGGTTTAAGCGCAAACCCTAAAGCCCGCGGGCGTGCGTGGACGCACGTGCGGTGTGTTTTCAACACCTTTCAAGTCATATGACCCAGATTGCATGGGTCATAACTCATGCACATGATACATAAAAGTAATTGTGTTTTAATTATTTTAACAATATTCAATTTTTTATTTTATTTTAATTTTCAGATTTATTTAAAATATTATGTACTTTTTGGATTTGCTTATTTTCAATATATATCTTGTAGTTTCTTTTTTTTTTTATAATCTGGAGATTTGTTTTTAAATTTCTAGATTTTTTATAATCTTAAAATTTGTTTTTTTATTATTTTAAAGCTCTTCATATATTTATTTTTATTTTGAATTTTTAAGAGTTATTTAAATTATTCTTTGAATTTTTTAATTTTCTATACTTGAATTACGATTTAACACTGGGGAGAACATGAATAATTTTTATATCATAAGCAAGTTTAACATATTTTATTCAAAATCATTCATGGACTTTAAGAGTGTTGGAATAGCCGGATCGCTAACCCTATGCAATTATTTGATTCAGAATTCATACAAGATATAATTAACGCGCAGTCGAAAATGAATCATACATTTCACCGTAATGGGTGAAGACGAATCAGTTCTAAAGTCAGAACTGTCGAACAATCGATAGACCCTGATAGGATGAAATGTAATAGATTTTGATGAAGACAAAACGTGTAATAGACTAGATCTTTAGCTATCTTGATAAGTTTTACATGTAAATATGCTAAGGCAAGGATGCTGGAAAGACTTGAAGATTCTGCCAAAGCAGCCAGGAAGCCGAGTCCCTGCTACCTGCATACTGTATCAAGCAGCCAGTAATCAAAGTTCAAAAGGATGCTACAAGGAACCTGGAGATAGTCAAGAAAGCTGACCTACTTGCTCAAAAGGATGCTACAAGGAACCTGAAGATAGTCAAGGAAGCTGACTTACTCAAAGAGGATACTACCAGATACATCAGAGTCAGTGCAACCTGACTAGCCAGTAGAGTCACCCCAGTTCTAACAAATCAGAATCTGCCATGTGTGAAAAAGCAGCAAGGACACAGTACAAGCAGTCTGCAAAATGAAGTTGCGCAGACAAAGGACAAAGCAGTTGTAGAACAGAATGAAGGCATTTCAGAACAGGCGTCAGAAGATCGGCAGAACCAATCAGGAAGAGACACCTCATCATGCAAAGGACTGCGTTCCCAACGGGCAGAAAACTATCTGATGCCTATAAATAGAAGTCTGATTTACAAAGGGAAAAAGAACAACGAACAACACATAACATCTAAGAGAGAACTAAGAAGCAAACAGACGCGAAGCAAATCTCTTACAATAAAAAGCTCATACTCTCGAGTTAATCAGACTGAGCAGCAGCAAGCCAGCTACCTTTGTGATCTTCTGAAGTTCAAGGAGCTTGCTGCATTTGATTGTGTTTAAATCTTTCACTTTATTCTAAGTCTGATAGGAGTCGCTTAGGCAGGAATTGATACTGCTAAGTTGTAATCTCTTTGAAGAAGAGAAAGGATCCTGTGTGGGTCGGTTAACCTGTGTGGAGATCCTGTGTGGGTCGATAGTTGGTCACTGTGCAGCTACCTGTGTGGATAGAGCTGACAGTCTGTTTAGAGTATAGTTTGTGTTAGCTGAGTCTATTGTAAATCAAACTTGCTTTAACAAAGTTCCTCCTTGTGAAGGAGTAGAGAGGACGTAGAGGGATTACTCCACCCTTGAACCTCTATAAGCTTGCTTGTGTCATTTATAGCTTTCTATCCATCTATCTGCATCTGAGCATACTGCATTAAAAGCGTGTTTCGAAAAACATAAGTATTTCCGCTGTGCATTACATTCTCTGTCAAAGTCCTGAGGTTACTGCCTGAGCAGGAACCTATCGAGCAGTAAGCTTACTAGCTACATGTTCATCAGGGACTTAACATTCTTTGGAGCAAAAGTTGAAAATTTGATAAGGTTAATTCACCCCCCTCTTAACCTTATACCACTGGGACCAACAGACCCTAAACCTCTCGATCTTCTTGTCACGCCCCATTTTCGATACAGAATAAAATATAAATTTTTAACAATTTGGGCGTCCAGCAATTTAAAAACAACCTAAAACCAAAGGTTAAAATATCCATCCAAAAATTACATAATTTACATAAAATATTTAAGTTATCAGAGACAGCAGCAAAATTCAAAATACAACCCATCAGGCTAAATTTTACAATCCTTAAAAAATAACTTGTTTAATTACATCAAAAAAAAATTAAAAATATATATATATATATATACATCTTCCTTCACATCCTGCTCTCCACATCCAAATCTATAAAAGAAAACATATAAAGGGGGTGAGCGTATAAAATACACTCAGTGGGATCACATGGTATAGGGGATTTATTTCATAATTTCACCAATTAATCATATTCTATCACATGATTTATAATCAATTTAAAAATATACGCATTCTTCACAAAGCAAACATCACTCACCCTTTAATATAGCTTTTCCCATAATTTACGGTGCTTAGCCGCTATAAAACAATTTACAGTCCTTAGCCGCTATAATAACATATGCGGTCTTAACCGCTATTTTCGACGTACTTAACCGTCTCTTTATGCGGGTCTTAACCGCTATTTTTGACGTACTTAACCGTCTTTTTCGGTGATCAGCCGATATTCATACGCATGCGCATGCACACATCAACATATACATATCAAACATAAACTTCATTATCACATTTACGGTTTTTAACCGTCTTGCAAACATATAATCCATCATATATATTAAAACATGTCACATTTCACATAGTATAAGATTCACCTCATCATATCTTCACATTTCATATATTCAGCACATAAACCCAACACATTTCATATCGAATAAATTCGTAATTTAAATAACTTGAAAGAAATATAAAATACCGACTTAGCACATTTTCCCCACCTATAGAGCAGCTGATCAAAAGCTTCTAGGTTCCAAAGATATCTAGGGCGTAAATTCCTGCTGATGGCCTACAATTATAAAGTTTGACTTAGAATCTAATTGAACTATCATTTATTTAGAAACTAATTTCTTAAAAACTATATAACCCTATTTTATAATTAAATGTAAAATTCATAATCTATATAGTTCGATTTAAAATTAATATTTCGAATGAAAATAAATATGAATTTAGGGTTATTAAACCTTAGATTAGAAATAGTAATTAAATCATAAATTAACTTAATTAGCATAATATTTCTAAGTTTATAATTTTTAGTCTCAAAAGCAATCTTGCGAAACATAGATTTAAATTATAACTTCAAATAAATCTTTGGTTAAGAATTGTAATAAATAATACAATAATATTTAATTCCAAACTCGAGTTTAAATTATATTTTCTTAATTAATTGGATAAAAATCTATGACTTTATAACCAACTTAAATTAATTTATATAATCTTTCTTTATCATTTAAATAAAACTCGAGTCATTTATCAAATTCTATTTACTTATAAAATAATATCTATAAATTCAATATATATTCTAAAATCACAAACGTCCTTTTCATAACTTCAAAAATTATAATAATTAAATTCCTAATATTCCTAAATCTTAGGGAAAATCCATATTATGCTATTCAACTCAAAGTTCAATAATTCCTACATAATTATGATATTTAAAGCATAATTTATAAAAAAAATTAAGGTTATAATTTATCTTTGCCATTTAATTAGAGTCCAAATTTCATATATCAATTTCTATTCATTATAAAGTAACATATTAAATTTCCATGTATTTTAATGTTTAATAAACTATATGTCATTTACATTAAATCTCAAAATCCTATAGAAAATTACCTAATATCAAACATTATGAAAAACTAGATAAGTTCATTAAAAATAAGGTGTGTTTGTTTATCATTATCATAGTTCAATTAGCTTAAAACATGCTTTAAATAATTAGGGGAGCAAATCTGAAATTTTATAAAGGCTAAGGGTAATTTCAAATTTCAGCATAGATGAAACTTTGCAAATGAGCCCTTGGTTTTTGTTTAATTTGCAAAAATGAAACCCCAGCCCCCCTGCACCCGTCACCACCCCCCAGCCGTCCCTCCTGCCACCGGTAGCCGCAGCCGGCGACTCGACATCCCACAACCCAAACCCCAACCTCCTCGACGCATACCACCCAACATCACCACATAACAGCAGCCAACACACGCACACTACCTTCCATCGGCGCCGCTGTTCACGGCGGCGCCTCCCCCTCATCGCCGGTGCAACACCGGCGCCGGTCACCCTCGCCACAGCACACACAACACGACACACAAATACCATGACACACGCACGCACTGCACAAATACAGCAGCACCGAGCTTCGCTAAGCACCGCTCAACACAGCCGCCGCTCCCAGCGGCGGTTTCCGACCCGACGCACCGGTGCAGCCACCGCACCAGCTCTGACTCTACTCATCGGCGAACAGCGGTTGCAGAGACGGCAGGGACAGCTTTCGACTGCAAAGAGAGCTAAAGAAAGAGGTACATAGCAACTTATTTGTTCAAGCTTCGAACCTGTCCTTGCGACAAGCTCGAAGAGCTCTACTTCTTGCTCCGTTTACCTTGCTGAAAAGATGAAGATCGGAGGTGGAACATAGTGGTCAACTTGCTGTAACTTAGCTAGAAAAAGAGAAAGAAAAGTATGGCTGTTTTGCTTGCTCGAATGTGTAGAAAAAAGAGAAGCTTGAGGATGACCTTACTTATCCCATCAACTAATCCTTCTAGAAGTATATTGACTTTTCCCATACCTATACACCTATGCTAACTTGCAACCTCATATTATGGAACTTAGGCTATATTATTATATCATATATATATACCCCTCATGTAATATCTTAGGCTTCATGCATAGCAACTTAGGTTATAATCATATTTATATAACTTATGAATCGTATATCTTAATCTTTATAACTTATGCTATAATTATATCATGTATATATATTTTATCTTATGATTTATCTATTTTAATTTTATATCATTTATTACTATTTAACATATATTGTAAGTTTATATCATATAATTTTGTATGCATTAAGGTAATATATATTATATAGCTATTTCAAAAAAAAAATTCTTAGGTGCTACACTTCTACTGTATTCCTCACCTTTTTCTCGAACGTTGTATGGGCAACGATCCTTCGAGAATTCCAGCAGCCTTCTACTACAATCGTTTGTGAGATTTCTGTATGTTTAGAAGCGGCTGACATAAGACTTATTTATAGGCTACAACAGGGACCTAGAGGAGGATTATGATTAGGTCTCCCGATAGGCTTAGGAGTCCTAATTTGGTCTGAACACACTTCTTAAGCCTATCAATAATAACTCGATCAACTAAAGAGTTATTATTGAACTACCGTCCCAAATTCATATTAAATATGGGCTTCTATTTATTATGTGCGCATTTATCTTCCCGTGTTTAAGATATCGAGTGCCCGTTAATTAAATGAATTACCGACAATTCAATTAATTGACATCTAATTTCAAGAGTAGTACCACTCAAATTTATTATCATGCTGAAATAAATTCACCTGAATGGTTTACATGATAATCCTTATGAGCTTCTCAAGGAGACATCATCATCCTAAATAATTAGGATACGGTTTGATTGTATAATCAACAACACACCATATAAACAATATTGTATCCCAATTGATTTAATGAATAAATCTCACCAATTGGTATATTAAAGAAACATATATCGAGTATATGTGCCCGTTATTATATAATGATTAAGAAGACACACATCAATAATAATAGAGGTCTTATTTTATTATATAGTCAGTATGAATCGAACAACCTCAATTGGTCTTGCTAAATACATACAAAATGTACTAGTGTAATTTTATAATTAAGATAGACTAATACCAAATTACGCTACAACCATTCCGATAATTTGTCCAAAATCATCTTGGTTGTGAGCTACCATTTATAGTTTATAAAGAACTGATAATATGATCTTCTGTGTGGTACCACACACCATGTTATCTACAATATAAATTAATTGGATAATTGCAATAACATATATAACAAATATAAAATGTAAACATTTGATCATAAAAGATTCTCATATCAAAATAGATGTTCATACAAAACTAGGCTTATAGTATACATCCTAACAAAGAGGACTTAAACTGTATATATGATCAACAACTTAACAAACAAACAAAAAATTACGTTCATTTTGTGATAAAATAGAAATAATATGTTTCTATATGTGATAAAAAATCTTTTTGGATAATGTTTAACTAATTCTTAATTGAACTTTAAAAAATTATTGTAATTTATGAAAGTTTTTTATCTTAAAAAATAGTATTTAATGTCTTAAAATAAAAGTACGTACTTAATATTAAATCATGCAATTATAATATCTCATGTACAATACACGTGTTATATATATATATATATATATATATATATATATATATATAATATCGTCATTTCCAGTCTCCAGTGACATAGTTGAGTTGATAAGGTTTGTGATGACGACACATCCTTTGTTTTACATTTTACTTAACTGAGAAGCCTATGGTATGGATGGAAGAGTTTTTCATATCTTCAATATAAAAAAAATAAAAAATAAAAATATCGTCATCTTCAGGAGTTGGATCATCTAAAATTGGGTTATAAAACGAAATTTATAACAGTCTTGCAAACTTTAAAAGAAGCCAATGGGCCGCAACATTCTTTTAGCGATCCATATGCTCCATGAATTCCATGAAACGCGAGGTGATCTAAAGGATGGTTTAAATTTTAAAATTTAATTCGACAGTTAAGATAATTTATTTCAAAATATACTGTTCACGTTGTGGTACCATGCTGTAATCATTTTACATGATTATTCAATTTAATAGCTTTTACTGACATGTATAGAATAACAAAAAGACGACCTATGTAATTAGTAGTAGCACCAACACAAATTAAAAACATTATCCCTTAGAGTATGTTGCCCTATAAATAGATGTTGCATGATCGTTTACAATTTCATACACCACCCTAGAAGCATATTGACCAAAATAGATAAGAGCTACCATTATAGCCCTAAATTAGCAATGGATAGTGTTATTAATGCAGGCATGAATGGCACTACCAGTTGCCGCAAGGATGTCCGTCCTCCCATTGATGCTTATAGCCCCAGCATGTGGGGTGATTTTTTCTCCACCTTTTCTTTCGACCATCAGGTATATATATACGTGCATACATTAAGAGTTCAAGAACTATATATATATACACATATATAGTGTATTGGTACTGAAAACGAATATTATATCTAAGAACATGCAACGCGAGGATCTTTTGATTTAGGAATTCAAACATGCACCAAAGAAGAATTTGTCTTTCCAAAGAGTTGTCGCATGCATGCAAATAAATTTAAAAACCTACCAGAGGCATATCAATTGAGATTAATCTTGAATCTCATGATTATTTTTTATATTTGAACTCTTTGCATATTTAAATTTTCAGGTAGAAGAAACGTATGCAGAAGCCATTGAAACTTTGAAGAGTAAAGTAAAAATCATGTTAATGGCTGTAACATTTGATAAATTAATAATATTAATTGACACACTTGGGCGCTTGGGATTGGCATATCACTTTGAGAAGGAAATCAAAGAGAGAGTTGAAGAAATTTATCATGTTCATACCAAAGGTAGAGATAATCGAGATGAAGACTCTGACTTGTTCACTACTGCCCTTGAGTTTCGTCTGCTCAGACAACATCAGTATCATGTTTCTTGCAGTATGTTCTTTAAAATTTACACACGTCTCTTCATTTTTACCAATGTTTTCTGTTTGTCCAATTTTGTCATCTAATTTAATTTTTTTTTTTGGTGATGCTAGGTGTGTTTGAAAAATTTATGGACGAAAATAAGAAATTCAAGGAGTCCCTTAGTTCAGATGCTGAGGGTCTACTAAGCTTGTACGAGGCATCCCATGTTCTGATTCATGGTGAAGACATCTTAGAAGAGGCTGTCGTATTTACGACCCATCACTTGACTCGTATTGTACAACAACTAGAATCTCCCTTGCAAGACAAAGTGAAACATGCTCTCAAACATCCGCTTCATAAGAGTGTGCAAATCATCCAAGCTCGCAATTACATTCCGATTTATGAAAATGATGGCTCCAAGGATGAGTTGCTTTTGAAGTTGGCAAAAGTGAATTTCAATTTCTTGCAAAACTTGTACAAGAAGGACCTCGGCGAACTCTCAAGGTAAATATATATAATAACTTTAGTAGTCTGTTCATTTTTTGCATTAATAACTCCATGTCAATAAAACTTCTTACTACAGTCATAACTAATGCAAATATGTTAATTGTTCGTATATATAACTAATACGTAATGGTATCATATATATAAGTTGAATATAACAAAAGACTATGTCATAGACTCTCATAGATCATTTGTAATAATATGAAATGACATGTCTTTTTTACCCTTTCTTGACTGTAAAGGTGGTGGATGAAATTCGACTTCAAGACAACATTACCGTATGTAAAAGACAGATTGATAGAGAGCTATATTTGGGGCGTGGCTTTCCATTTTGAACCTCAGTATTCTTATGTTCGAAAAGCTGTTGCCATAAGTATACAAATAATTACTGTTGTGGATGATACATTCGATAATTATGCAACACTTGATGAAGCTCAACTTTTTACTGATATTTTGGGAAGGTATGAACACTCAATCTTAATTATATCTTTTTGATAGATTCTACAGTTATGTAATCAATATTCATGTTTATTATCCGGTAGATATACCCAAGCAAATACAGATTTACATTCATTTGTAGATACGAGTTTTAGATTACGTGCGTTGCACGTGAAAATCAATTTAAATTAAGGAAAAAAATAATATAAATATTTTATATATAACATTTTTATATTATAGTTCTAATTATAATGAGATTTTATAATATTTTGAATTAACTAGGATTCTAATATAAAATTATTTAAGTATGAAAAATTTTGAAAAATCCTAAATTACTATTATAATCTTAAATAATAATTTTTGATAGAGATATATTCGACAATCATATTCTGTAGGAAATATCCACTCTTTTATATAGATAATAGATATATGTTACTTGTGATTTTAGTCAAGCAATTAATTAAATTTTAATTTTTAGTAAATTTGTTTTTCTAACCCATTAGGCTAAAAGTTTTTCAATACACGACATTCTATCTCTCTCCATGTGTCTATGAAACATGAAAAAACTCAAGACAATGTGTGACTTGAGTTTCGATGTAGGTTTTAAAGACGTGTGAAGAGAGATAAAACTTTTATGTTCTTAAAAAAGGGGGTATTTTTTTTTTTTTTTCACATGCTAAAGTGACAATATTCCATTATTTTTCTGAAATGATTATTTCGTTTTGTGATTTGTCATACTTTAAATGGCTAAAGTTTTGTCTTTTTTGTTTTTTTTTTTTTTTTTTTGCTTATTCGAATTTCTTCAGGTGGAATATAGATCAAATTGGCCCGCTTCCTGATTACATGAAGATTGTCTATCGCTTTCTTATGAGTATATATGAAGATTATGTTGGTGAAGCTGCAAAAGAAGATAAATTATTTGCAGTTCCTTATTTCAAAGAAGCGGTAAAGGACCAATGTCTCCTAGTATATGTTTTTTTGGAGTATTTGTTTTCCTTGTATATGTTTACCTTGTATATATGAATCATAACATGTACATAAGTTTGTTGATTAATTCAGGTGATAGACCTGTGTAGAGCTTACAACGAAGAGCAAATTTGGGTTAGGGAAAGAAGGATTCCTCCTTATGAAGACTATTATGCCAACTCACAGATTACCAGCTGCGTCTATATTATATTAATGACTCTGATCCCAGGCATGAAATCTGTTACCAAAGAAACAATTGATTGGGTGTTGAGTAGGCCTAAAGCTGTAACTTCCACAGCCAAGATGGGTCGATGCTTGGACGACTTAAGCACTCATCAAGTAAGATCACTTCAATTTTATTAATTAATATATATCCTTAATTTTCCATTCATATATTAGAATATTATTCTTAGGGATACTTTAAATTGTAAATTTAACTAGCTAATTCTTGTTTTTATATTGGAATGGATTTGAAGCGTGAGAATAAAGGAGGAGAGTTACTCACAGCAGCAGATTGCTACATGAAATATTTTGGTTTATCAAAGCAAGAGACATTGTCGATGTGGGTCAAACTATTTAGAGAGGGATGGAAGGATTTGAACACGGAATGGATTGCCAGAAAGAATTACAACATCCACAGTGACATAGTTGAGCTACTCTTCAACTATGCTAGGGTTTGTGACCTCACTTATGGCAGTGGCGATGGATATACAAATCCACAAAAGATTTTGGGGCCACAGATAGCAACCCTATTTGTCGATCCCTTAATCATTTGATTTGCATCAAAGCTCAGTTTTCTACGTATTTCAGTATTGTGTGAGCTGTTTGTGTGAGCTTTGTTTGTCAACTTGTCAGCTTTCGGTTACTAGTTAGTTAATAAGCTTTGGAATTGTTTGTTAAGCTATAGAGGTTGCTACTTCTCTTCTATTCTCTTTTCAAGTAATGAAGTATCCCAGTTTTACTTTTATCATTAGTTCAAATACTAGCTATCTCAACTACTATCTATCATTGTGTATGGAATGAGTGGTGCATTTATGTAGAGCTTTCTAAGTAACTAGAAGAGAACACATGTGAATGCACATGGATTCCTTTGTTTTTTGGTATACATTTTTCAGTTCTTTTAGTCTTTTTAAGTAACTACTAGAGAACATATGCGAATGTAAGGATATCAACAAATTGGGTCAAGAAAATAAAAAATTAGGGTTTGACGTGTAATTTGGACCTAATTAGGCAATTTGAGTTCCAATTGAACAAAAACATTTGAGTTTTCAAAAGTTATCATCTTAAGTTCACAGCCCGAAAAATTATTATCCGAAAGTGTCAATCCTTCAAAGTTATGAGGCAAATAATAAAATCTAATTTTAATTACTTTTAAGTTTTAAAATAATTTTTTCAATATAAGGGATGAAATTATTAGTAGGCCACTATAGAAGAAAACATTTCTTTTTGTTTTTTCTTTTAAATTTTTGGTATACATTTATTTGTTTTTTTAGTCTTGTTGTCTTTATTTTATTTTCTAAATTATTTATGTTGTTCTTTATAATATTGTTTCTAAGACTAGTTTCATATATTTAAATATGTTCATATGGAATCGGAAAAAAAAATTGATTCTCTAAGTTTCCTTATAAAAATAGGGAAATTTTTTTATACTTTAAGTTTACTACATAATATTTTTCATCACCTATCATCTAATTTTGTTTTTTTTTTGTTTTTTATGTTCTAAAAATGCATTTTTTGGTCCACTTTATTTCCTGCTACAACATGTAAATATGTTATTATTACAATTTTTTTTAGATGTGTGATATGATATGTTTAGAGTATATTCATACCAGAGTTCATAGAGATTTTTAGTTATTATCTTTGGTAATCATCCACCTATTGTGAATATAACATGTGTTGGTTGCTTCAGTCCAAAAGCTATTTAATATTGATGTGCTTCCTTGAGTGTTATGGGTCCTAGCAGCAGAGTAATCATGATAGATTTCATTCTTTGTGCAATACTTTTCAATGATTTATTATGAACACTATTCCTTTATCTGATCTGATATTCACAACACTTATACTCTTTTCATTATGTATTCTCTTCATAAGGTATGATTGTGTTTCAAACTTCTTGGCTAGAAAGATTATCGTGTAAATCTTAAGAGTAAACTACTTTTTTTACCCCGTAAACTAGGTGGTCTGGCATTTTCGGACACTTTTATTTTGGGCTGGTCGATTTGGACATTATTTTACAAAAAATGACAATTTATGCCCAATTTCAGCCCGAATTGCTTATTTGGACTCAGCTGGCCAAAATCGGACACGCTGGACCTTTTTTAATACGTGGCATTTAAAAAAAGAATTTCATCTCCCAGCTAATAAAATCGATTTTTCCGTTATAAACCCTAAATCCCAATTGAGAAAATTGAAGACCCAAATCCTAAATCCCCAAATCCCCGATTTGCAAACCCTAACACCCATTCCACCTCTACCTCCAATTTTCTTAACAAAACCAGTTGGAAGACCTCCTAAAAGAAGAAAGAAGGAGGTTGGGGAGTTGAGGACTGAGAAAAAACATGATGTTGTGAAGAAACTGAGAAGGCGGCAGATACATATACATGCAAGAAGTGTAAAGTGGAGGGGCATAATGTGAGATCATGTCCTCAAAACAAGGATCAACAGGTCATTGTCTTTTTTCTTTCAGAATTTTGTCAATTGGCCTTAAGATAATATATATGACAGTATAATATTTGTGACTTTCTCATTGTTGCAGAACTTTGAAGGGGATGGTGCATGTGAGGAGGATATCATAGAAGGGGATCAACCTGCTGAGGACCTTAATCTGCAAGATGAAGTAAGTTAAAGCTGGACTAAGATTATCTTTATTGAGTTAATTGATGCTGGGTAATTTTTCTAATCATGTTGTGGTTTGATTGATTCTACAATCTTTTAATGTTTTGCAATATGCTTGGGCAGACTGATGCATGATGGTTTTTGAATTTTGTTTTACTACTCTGATAGTTGTAGATCTTATGTTGATTTGTTATGCTTGGGCAATATGTGTTGTAATTGATTCTTTTGTATTAATGAAATTCATAATTGACATAAATGGAGAATTCACTTCCACTTGACCACACAGAGAGTGACCAAATCTTGTCCACAAATGCATACATGTTAGACCAATTTTCCTTACTTCTTCTTTAATGAAGTCTTGATTGTTTAATTTATGTATAGTTGTGATTGATGCAGCAAGATGAAGTAGGTGCTTGTAAACTGATTGTAGATGATTGTTAACTAATAGAATTATGTGATATATTTTGAAAAGATGGATAATGAGGCTTCTGAAACAGGGATTGAATCTGCAAGTTCAACAAGCAATTGCAACACAAGGATCTCAGGTCAAAGGTCCATCAATGTACGAGGAACTTGAACGGGGACAACTAAGTAGAAGACCAAGAGGACCTTCAAGTGATGGCAAGAAGTTTGTCACACTTTCAGAGCTGATCCAGAAAAGTGCAACAAAGAAATAGATGTGCAGGGTTTTTTTTTTTTTGAAAAATTTTCTTGAAATTCAGGCTACAAGTTGGTTTTTGTGCTTCAAAATTATGGTCTTTTTGCCCATTTTGTGTATGATTGTGTATAATGACACTTATAACATTATCTTTAAAATTCTAGCTGGAACTCCTATTTTGGTACATGTAAGCAACTGAAAGCCATTATCAATTGTTGAAGCAATGTTCATTTCTCAATTTCCAGATTTTGAATTCCAAAAGTGTGTATATTAACTTCCAATTTCCAGATTCTCAATTGCAAAAATAGGGCAGAATCCAACATAAAACATGATTACAACACAATGTGAGCAAAGTTGCAAAATAAACTAAAATCCAGCCACTGTGGATTGCAAAATAAACAATATTCAATATTGAACATAAACCAATTCATCCATCTTCATACATGATTAGGGCAACAAAAACTACTCTAAATCATCCTCCAACAATAAAGCAAATACAAGGTTGATAAGTGCCAATTTTCACCTATTTTTGCATATGTTTATGTATTCATTTGAATGTGTTAGCTGCGTTTGTAGGGTGATTATTGAGATTATTCTTATATAAGATGTATTTGACGAGTTGTGTTTAGTTTCATGATTTTAACGAGAAAATGTGCAAGTTTCGAAGGAAATGGCCGCGTAGAAAAGCACGACCGTGCTTAATGGCACGGTCAGACCGTGCTCAAGGAGGAAAGATCGGGCAGGACCGTGCCCCACGGCACGGTCGACCTTGCTCGATGGCACTCAGAGACTGAATGATGGGGCACGACCGTGCCGTGTAGCACGGCCGTGCCCGGACATGCCGTAATTTCAAGTATTCTCACGATTTTGTACTCCTATTTGATATATAAGACCTGAAAAAAGAAGAGATGAGGAGGATGAGCGAAAAGAGACAGAAAAATACAGATAGAGAGAGAGACGGAAGAGAAGACGGAGAAGAGACGAAGAAATCGGAAGATCGTCGTCAATACGAGTTTAATCTTTCTTCTCTTGTTAGTTATTAGTTTTGAGAGATGATATTTTCAATCTTATCTATGAGTTTGACGATAATCATGTCTAGCTAATTTTTTAGGGTTTTTAGGGCTTGCTAGTAGTTTAATTCGAATCTTGATGGATATTTAATTTAATTCAATGTTCTTAATCATTCATAGTATTTGTGTGTTTATGAGTTGATTGTTTGATTGATTATTTGGCCAGTAATTAAGCATGTTTTAATAATTGAATCAAAATTCGGGAGATGAGATTTAATTATGGAAGAATAAACACATGATACATAAAAGACTTAGATTGGGAGATTTAGGAATTTATGTGATGAGAAATCAATCATTGGTACTTTTGGGAGTTGTTATGTTTCTATCAAATTGTGTAGGGATACCTCTAATGACATAATAGCCAACTGATTAATTGACTCGAGAGAGCTATTAATTGATATGTGTGATTGCTCATATAAGATGATTGATTAATGAACTTGAATTCGTTAAAGTGATATTTTGATAAGAATTAGATGAACGCATGTCCTAGAACCTGTCTCAGATATCTGTTAATTTTACGTGAATTTACTTTCATAATTATTTTTTTATTAATTTGATTGCAATTCATAATATTCGATTTTCCTAGATAAAATTGTGAATAGAATTTGGGTAGTTAGTTATTTCCTGAATCGACAGTCTCTGTGGGATCGACCTTGCTTACCGTTTCTGCATTCTACACCGTACACTTGCAGGACTAGCTAAAAGAAATTAGTGAATAAGTTTTTGGCGCCGTTACCGGGGACTGAAGTTTAGGAATAATTAATATTCGAATTTTGTTTTTAATTTTAATCTAGGATTCTCTCTTTATTTCTTTAAATTCATTTTTTTTGGAGAATATATGATACTTGTTTTTCAGGTAGTTTCAGATTGTGCATGAACACTCGCTCTAAAAAGGTGAACTTGAGTGCATTAGATTTGGAGATTGAAGCAACTTGCAAACGTCGTAACGCGCGAAGGCAACTGTTTGCTCCAATTCAGATGGCTGACGATTATCCAACGGATCACGTACTAAACAATCAAGGAGAAATGAACCAGGCACCACGAGCTGCTCAGAGACCCATCAAAGATTACTTTCAACCGCAACAAAATGGAAGGGGGGTAGTAAGACCACCTATTCAAGCGAATAATTTTGAGTTGAAGCCGGGTCTGATTAGTATGGTGCACCAGAATCAGTTTGGGGGAAGCCATCTACACGATCCCAATGCGCATCTAGCGCAGTTTCTTGAAGTCTGTGATACGATCAAGTTAAATGGTGTTTCTGATGATGTCATAAGACTACGACTGTTTTCTTTCTCTTTACGAGATAAGGCAAAATGGTGGTTCAATTCACTCCCTTCAGGATCAATTACTACATGGGATGGTTTAACTAAGAAGTTTCTATTCAAGTATTTTCCACCAAGTAAGACGTTGAAGTTGAAGAGTGAGATTACACAATTCAAGCAACTTGATGGGGAATCCTTGGGCGAAGCTTGGGAAAGATTCAGAGATATGCTAAGAATATGTCCTCAGCATGGATTCCCTCAGCATGGATTCCCTGAAGATCAACAAGTTTGTTTCTTCTATAATGGACTGTTTGGATCATCGAGAGCGATGATAGATGCAGCGGCATAAGGAGCTTTGTTAGCAAAGAGTCCGAATGATGCAATATATATCTTTGAGGAAATGGCAACAAACAACTACCAATGGCCATCTGAGAGAAACACATATAGGAAAGTGGCTGAGATTCAAGGTCAAGACCAATTGTCCGTGTTATCCTCACAAATAGCAGCCCTCACAAATCAAGTATCTGAGCTGGCAAAGGTTCAAACCCAAATCGTAGGAAGTGTTGGGAGTCAAGGATGTGATTTCACCCAACAAGAAGAAGTAAAAGATGTCAACTTTATGAATGGGTAAAATTACAACAATCAAAGCTTCCGAAACAACCAAAACTTTCAGAATAGGGGTATATATCAGTATAAACATGGAGGGGAGAATCATGAAAATTTCTCTTATGCGAATAATAAGAATGTTCTGCAACCACCTCCGAGTTTTTCTGTTACGAATGGTGTTATCGATGAACCAAAGAAACCAACATTAGAAGATTTAGTAGGTGCATTTGTGAATGAATCACGAGATAGATTCACAAGGATTGAAGAAAAATTTGATGCACGGATGAAGGCCTTGGAGTTACAAGTAGGGTAGATGGCTGAAAACATGAGGAATCAACACAAGAAGAGACAACATCCAAGCACTACTCAAATAAACCCAAGGGAGCAGTGTAATGCAATCCAATTGAGAAGTGGAATGGAATATGAGGGACCAAGCATGCCAGTGGTAGAGGAAGATGAAAACGAGAAGAAAGAGGATAAAGAAGTGGCGGAGCAAAATGAAGTTGAAGTCGAACAAAAAGGGGCTGAAAAGCCAAAATCGAATTCTAACCCTTCACCCCCATTTACTATTTCTTCTCTTCCTTTCCCTCAACGTTTTCAAAAGAAAAAGCTAGATGCTAAATTCGCTAAATTTCTGGAAATTTTCAAGAAAATTCACATTAACATTCTTTCTGCAGAGGCGTTGGAACAGATGCCAAATTATGCAAAATTCTTGAAGGATGTCATGTCAAAGAAGAGAAAAATAACGGATTATGAAAGAGTGAATCTTACGGAGGAGTGCAGTGCAATCTTACAACAAAAGTTGCCACAAAAGCTTAAGGACCCAGGGAGCTTCACAATCCCTTGTATGATTGGAAAATCAAATTTTGACAGGGTTTTGTGTGACCTAGGAGCAAGTATAAATTTGATGCTGCTATCCATTTTCAAGAAGCTTGGTCTTGGTGACGTAAAACCCTCAACAATCACATTGCAATTGGTGGATATATCGATAACTTACCTCAAGGGGATCATTGAAGACGTACTAGTGAAAGTTGATCGATTCATCTTCCCAGTGGATTTCGTAGTTCTTGATATGGAGGAGGATCATGATGTGCCCCTTATTTTAGGACGACCATTCCTAGCTACGGGACGAGCATTGATTGATGTGCAAAAAGGAGAGCTTACCTTGAGAGTAAATGACGAACACATCCTGTTCAACATTTATAAGGACATGAGATTCCATGACGAAAAGGAGAACTGTAGCTTCATTGGAGTAAAAGATGTTTGTGTGGAGTATCAAATGGAGTGAATCTCGTCGAATGATTCATTGGATTCTTTGCAAGAAATACCAAGGAAGAAGTATAGCGAAAAGGAAAAGAAACAAGAAACTAAGAGACCAAAAGAAAGTGGACTGGCCGGGCACGACCGTACTATAGAGCACGGTCAGACCATGCCCAGTAGAAGATCGAGCCTGGACAACGGGGCACAATCATGCCTCACGGCACGGTCAATCGTACCCAAAACTATGATAAGCGAGAAAGTCGAGCACGACCGTGCTGAGGAGCACGGTCGGACTGTGCTCGACCAAAAAAAGGCTGTTTTAAACATGAGAAGCACCATGTGCATTCCAGAATTGAAGCACCGTCCGGATCATCTCCAATATGTTTTTTTGGGAAGTGATAAAGCTAATCCGGTGGTATCAAAGAAAGGAGGAAAAACGCACAAGGAATTAAGCTGCACTATGGAAATGGAACAAAGGAGACGGTCGGGTGCATTTATTTTGTTAAATGACCCATAAAAGGTACGCTTTCATCTCGTCTGGCTGAAGACGTGAAACTTAGCGCTACTTGGGAGACAACCCAATTCTTTGTTTTTATTTATTTATTTATTTATTTATTCTTCGAGTTTTTATTTCGTTTTTTTTTGTTTTTCCAAGTTTTAATGTCATCTTTGGAATTGTCGACTTTAAGTTTGGGGGATGTTTTCGAAAGGAAAAAAAATGGAAATCATGCTTAGTTTTGTCTTTAGTTTATGTACATGAACAGTTGCATGATAGGTCGATGATTAGGAGATATGAAAGAAATTTTTAAGTTATAAGAAGCATGAAATTGAGTAAAATGAACGGGGATCTATATTGCTTGATTGAAGTTGAAAGTTTGTTTCGAATTATTTTTTTGTGAATACATTTGAACATGCAATGATTGTGTATTTTTTAGGAGTATGAAAATAAGCTTGTGAGATTTGAGCCTTGACTTGATATTACAAAAAGTCTTATTTTCTTGATTGTGTATTGGCGATAGTCTTGTATATACCTCTAGAACTTGCTTTGGTATCTTCTTTAAGACTACAAGTACATGTGAATTTTTGAAAATGATACAAGGCCATCTTTGTTATGATTAGTCACTTAGCTAAATAATTTCTCACTGAATCTGAATTATTTCCTTTATTAGCCCTGTTGAGCTTTTGAGCCTATTTCTTTGTCTAGCCAAATAATTGGGTGGATATTCAGAGCCTACCCACCTATGATTTTGAAGCTCAATTGGGAAATTTACATAGAGTTGGAGAAAGAAGTTGGTGGAGGATATCAGTGAAAAAAAAAAGAAAAAAAAAATAAAAGATCAAGTGAAAGAAAAAAAAACAAAGAGAAAAGAAAGTGTGTACTTGGCTTAAAGAAGGGATAGATAAAAGGAAATTTTTTGCATGAGTTGTGCCTTTTTTGGAACTCACTTGCATAATTGTTATCACGAGTTGTGCCATTTCTGGAACTCGATTGCATGATAAGTGTGATTGATATATTGCTGGAACTCATGTTTTGGGAGAAGCAGTCGATTGAAGTTATATGATGAAAAGCAAGAATTTGTGGTTTGATATTTATAGAGGAGTTTCGATCATCTATTTGAGTAGTCACTTTTATCCCAAATTTTTCTTACCTTGTCCAAAGAGCCTCATTGCGTCCAAATGAAAGTCCTTATTGATTCTTAATATTCGCATGTATAAACGTGGTGGAAAAGTGAGACGATCTGCAAGCTTATGGCAGGTATTACTTGATTTATCATTTTGAGCGTATACACGTCCTATTTATAAACACTTTTGAGCGTGAGTGATACATTATACCTTGTGAGGTTCATTACTCCTTGAAAATGCATGTTATGAAGTGTTTGAAGTATTTATTGTATAATTTGGATGAATTTGTGATATCAATTAGGTGGATGGGATTTATCGTTTGTGATACTTGGTGTCATGACTTGCACTTTATCGAGTATGATGTTTAGTTTTGTTAGATTTGTCGTGTGAGTAGTTGATGTTGCTCGAGGACGAGCAACAGCCTAAGTTTGGGGGATTTTGATAAGTGCCAATTTTCATCTATTTTTGCGTACGTTTATGTTAAGTGCTTAATGGCACGGTCAGACCATGCTCAAGGAGGAAAGATCGGGCACGACCGTGCCCCACGGCACGGTCGACCATGCTCGATGGCACTCAGAGACTGAATGATGGGGCACGACCGTGCCGTGTAGCACGGCTGTGCCCGGGCGCGCCGCAATTTCAAGTATTCTCGCGATTTTGTACTCCTATTTGATATATAAGACCTGGAAAAAGAAGAGATGAGGAGGATGAGCGAAAAGAGACAGAAAAATACAGATAGAGAGAGAGACGGAAGAGAAGACGAAGAAGAGACGAAGAAATCTAAAGATCGTCGTCAATACGAGTTTAATCTTTCTTCTCTTGTTAGTTATTAGTTTTGAGAGATGATATTTTCAATCTTGTCTATGAGTTTAACGATAATCATGTCTAGCTAATTTTCTAGGGTTTCTAGGGCTTGCTAGTAGTTTAATTCGAATCTTGATGGATCTTTAATTTAATTCAATGTTCTTAACCATTCATCGTATTTGTGTGTTTATGAGTTGATTGTTTGTTTGATTATTTGGCCAGTAATTAAGCATGTTTTAATAATTGAATCAAAATTCGAGAGATGAGATTTAATTATGGAGGAATAAACACATGACACATAAAAGACTTAGATCAGGTGATTAAGGAATTTATGTGATGAGAAATCAATCCTTGGTACTTTTGGGAGTTGTTATGTTTCTATCAGATTGTGTAGGGATACCTCTGATGACATAATAACCAACTGATTAATTGACTCGGGAGAGCTATTAATTGATATGTGTGATTGCTCATATAAGATGATTGATTAATGAACTTGAATTGGTTAAAGTGATATTTTGATAAGAATTAGATGAACACATGTCCTAGAACCTGTCTCAGATATCTGTTAATTTTACGTGAATTTACTTTCGTATTTATTTGTTTATTAATTTGATTGCAATTCATAATATTCGATTTCCCTAGATAAAATTGTGAATAGAATTTGGGTATTTAGTTATTTCCTGAATCGACAGTCTCTGTGGGATCGACCTTACTTACCGTTTCTGCATTCTATACCGTACACTTGCGGGAGTAGCTAAAAGAAATTAGTGAACAAGGGTACACTTTTAAAACACCCTAAACCACACCCAACCCCAAAAACTACATATTAAGGGAATTGAATCTCCTCAACCATGTTGTCAATTTCATTCTTCAAGCTTGTGTTTTCATTCTCCATTGCATTCATTCTTCTCAACAAACTAGGTATCAAACTTCTTGATCTACCATACATTGGGGGGGTCCTCCCACGCAAAAAAACCACACCCACCTTTCTGCAAAATAATCAAAACAGGATGTCTTCACAAGATATCTCATTCAACACATTTCAGTTCATAAATTAAGTTAAACATGACACATTTCATTTAAAGCTACATAGTTACTTACATTATAGTGGAGGCAAGAACTGAACCTTCTTCCTGGGTTTTCATTACTCCAAGAAGTGCGAATGACAGCTCTAATTCCACAATTGCAAACCATATCTCCTATTTTATATGACATTTTTCAGTTTTTCACAAAATTTGGGCTTGGAAGCTGTGTCAAACCAATGTAAAACATAGTGGTCAATTTTTAACAAATTACAGTTCATGATCAACAAATCATCCTCAAAATCATAGCTTTTTCTTTCAAGGGGTCAAATTGGAATTCTTAAAGAGATGAAAACATAAACGCTGAGGAATATGCTAAAACTTATCGCGATGAGAGATTACCTGGGGGAGTTTCGCCTATTCGCCTGGGTCGATGAGAGATTACCTCGTGACCATATCTAATTAGGGGAGCAACTTTTTGGAATGGGTGTTAGGGTTCTTTTGATTCTCAATTGGGGATTTAGGGTTTCCAACGGGAAAATCGATTTTATTAGCTGGGAGATGAAATTCTTTTTTTAAATGCCACGTATTAAAAAAGGTCCAGCGTGTCCGATTTTGGCCAGCTGAGCCCGAAAATATGCCCACACGTGCAATTTCAGCCCAAATAAGCAATTCGGGCTGAAATTCTTATTTGGGCTGGAATTGGGCATAAATTGCCATTGTTTGTAAAATAATGTTCAAATCGGCCAGCCCGAAACAAAAGTGTCTGAAAATGCCAGACCACTTAGTTTACGAGGCAAAAAAAATAGTTTACTCGAATCTTAATTAGCTAATCATCAACAATTTTTAGGAATTACTTCTTTCCAATTATACTTACTGGTTCAACTAATTCAAATAGATTGTATAGTACATACAGAATTCTATGAGGATTTGTGGATCTTATTTTGAATGAGCTTTTTATCTAATTTTTTTCCTGAAAGACCTATTATTCAACATTTTCTTGTCAGTTTGTTGATGGTTTGAATTTTAGATGACTCATCTTTTTACGTCATAGTCAGCTTGACTCAGGTGAGCTCTTTACAATGACACAAATAGGTTGTGATGTTGAACTCTAGTCAGCTAGTTAAATGTTTCATATGATAAATATTACATGTGACATTATATATATTTACTGTCTTTAAAATATATAATATAATACATTGAAACCACTAAAAGAAATAAAAAATACATTAATAAAAGAAAATCAAGTTTTTTTTCATAAGAATTTAATATATTTATTTATTTTTTATTAAATTTCAGTATTTTAAGATAAAAGTACAATAAATTAATTTAATATAAATTAGTATTAAATTAATTAATTTAAAATTTGGTAATTTTTAATAATAAAATTTGAAAATTATTAGTAGGGAAAATTGGTAAAAATGACTCTTACGTTTGCCAACTTTAAGAAAATGACCCCTAAATATTGACATTTTTAAAACTAACACATAACTTAAAAAAAGTTGGTAAAAATATCCTTTGATCGGCTCTAGTAGGTAACTGTTCCGGTTATCAGCTGATGTGTCACATAATTTACATTTTTGTTTGTTTTTTGAAGAAATTAAATTCTAAAACCATTATAAATACCACATAAACATATTAATGGGGGATAAATATATAAGATTTCCCTCCATTTCCCTTACTAGAACCTTATAACTCCAACCCACGACCAAATTTCTCTGTTCTTCCACCGTCCATCCTGTCGCTGCCCGTTTTCCTTGAGCGAGCCAAGCCCGGTTATGCCTTTCTCCCACTCTTCAACGGGAGGGAGTCAGTTTTGCGACTGTGGAACACTAGCAACTGTTTAGACAACTAGTAAACTTGGTAAAAAAGGTAGTGGTTTTTTGGTTGTAGAATTGGAACGTAAGTTTTCGTGTTGCGGTAATTATTAGTGTGGATTTTCGTACCCAAACACACTAAATATAACGACTACTTCTTCAATACATCAAAAACCTTACCGTATGTAGGTGTCGCCTCTTAATGCTTGTCGGGGTCTTTTTGTTTCATTATGAATTGAACTTCTAATCACTTTTCGATTAGATTCACGAGCAAATTTTAAGGATTTGGTTCTAGGGTTTAGTAGAGAGAGTTTTTGAATGGCCATATAAGTAGGTAGTTACCTGTTGGAGCCGGTTAAATGATGTTTTTACCAACTTTTTTTTAGTTACGTATTAGATTTAAAAATGTCAATATTTAGGGGTCATTTTTTTAAAATTATCAAATTTAATGATCATTTTTACCAATTTTCCCTTTTTAATATTAGTTTTGATAGAAACTTATGTAAATTTTGTATTTGAATGTTTTACACAAGCTAAAATTAATATTTAAATTTAATTCATTTTAATACAAATCGATATAATATTTTTCAACAACTTATTGGTTTGTAAAAAAAATATTTTTGTCCCAAGTGGTATAAGGTTAAGAGAGGGGTTGAATTAACCTTATCAACTTTTTTAAATTTTCACTCCAAAACGTATAAGTCTCTTAAGTAGTAGGTAGTTGGAGAGCTTATTGCAAAGAGATGAGGTTACTGCTTTTTAGCAATGACCATGAGACTTGAAGAGAGTTAATGCACAGCGGAAATAATGGGTTTTCTGAAAGATTGCTTGAATGTAGAATGCTAAAGGTTTATTGGTGGGGTAATCCCTTTAAGTCCACTCTGCTCCTTCTCAAAGGAGGAACTTTGTTAAGATAGCTTGATTTACAGAAACTCAGCTAATACAAACTCAGACCTAACAAAGACTGTCAACTCTATCACACACAGGTAGCTACACAATGACCAAAACTATAACCCACACAGGATTCTTACTCTTTTCTATAGAGAGCGAATTACACTTAGCAGGAATAGCCTCCGCTAAGTGACCCCTAAAACAATCTATATAAAAAGGAAGGTTTTCTTCAATGGTTGGATGTAACAAGCTCTTTGAACTTTAGAATTCAGAAGGTAGCCGACTTGTTGCTTGATAGATTGCGTAACTGAAACAGATAGCTTGAGAGTGTTTGAATACTTGATTGCTTGAAAGAATGAGCTCGTGATCAAATGTTTCAATAGTTGTTTCAGGTGCATTCATCTTCTATTTATAGGCATGAGAAATCTGCCAATTGAAAAGAGACAGTTTCCTCGGCAGTGAGCTGTCAAGTGGTGATTAGCTTGTACACAATCTTCTTACATTTTGGTACACTGTTGCCACTGCACCTCTATATTTATGCAACACTTGTCCTTTTCTTTAAATTCCTCCATTTGGTAATCTCTGATTGGTTTATATTTGAATGTCTCTACCGGTTACTCAGAGTGCACTAATTTTGAGGTAACTGTAAGTTGAAGTCAAAGGTGTTGTTTTGTCGTCTGATGTGACCAGCTTCATTTAGCTCAGGATGCTTTTATCTAGCTCACTGTATTCTTCCATACATAGACAATTTTCTCTTCAAATGTTCTGCAGTGACCTTTGTAGTATGCAGTGACTTATTAGTTCTCTTTCAGCATGCAATAACCTCTTCTTCTTCTTCCAACGACCTTGTTCTAACTAAACATTATTTTACGGGAAAATTGGTAAAAATAACCTCTAAATTTGCCCTTATTAGGAAAATGACCTCTAAATATTGGCATTTTTGAAACTAACCTGTAACTTTAAAAAAGTTGGTAAAAATGACCAATGATCGGTTGAAGCAGGTAATCCTTTCCGGTAACCTACTTACGTATGCTGACACGTAAGCTCCGGTTACCCGCTGGAGCTGGTCAAATGATGTTTTTACCAACATTTTGTAAGTTACGGGTTAGTTTTAAAAATGCCAATATTTAGAGGTCATTTTCCTAATAAGGGCAAACATACGGGTCATTTTTACTAAATTTCCCTTATTTTACATATCAAGACCTATATACAAGGTTGCTATACCCTATCTATTATATGCTTTGACTCATCAAAATCTATACAAAATAATCCTTCAAAATATTTTCCAGATTTTATTTGAATATTCAAAAAAAAAATTCATCATTTTTTAATATTAAATTAAATGTGGATTTCAAAATTATGAATTTTGGATTTTTAGTAAATTATTAAAATAATTATTTATATAGATTAAGTATTCTATGATTTTAAAATTATTACTTGGAATATAAATTTGAATACTTAAGTAAAAACTCAATTCGTTTCATTAATGTATTAGTTATTTATTTTAGTGGTTTTAACAACAATTAATATATTTTAAATTAATATGTGACTGCCCAGGTAAGGATATCGACGAATTGAGCCAAGAAAACCCAAAATTAGGATTTCACGTATAACTTGAGCTCAATTAAATCATTTGAGTTTAAATTGGGCAAAAATATTTAAATTTTAAAAAATTATTATTTAAATTGACAGTTCGAAAAGTTATTGTTCGAAAGTGTCAATCTTTCAAAGTTACTAGGCAAATAATAAAATCTAATTTTAATTACTTTTAAGTTTTAAAATAATATTTTTAATATACATGATGAAATTATTAATAGGCCACTCTAGAAAAAAAATAAAAGGTTCTTTTTTTGCCAAGTTAATATTTTTTTAAATCATTATATCCTTAATGAAATTAGTCCCATATCAGCCAGAACCATCACAGTTCACTCCATACCATTATATTACATCATTGTACCAGTATTAATGTATCATGTATCACCATAGTATACCCCGTACTATAATTAATGTAGTTCATACCATCATATTACACTCCGTACCATTTTTAATATAACTCGTATCATCATATTACATTCCCACCGTACCAACATTTATGTAGTCTATACAATCATATTACACCTTAAATGTTAGTATAATTGGGCCAAAAACATTTCTTTTGATTAAAAAAGAACAAATTTTAATAACTTGACAATAAAAATATATTTACATATAAAGATGGTTAAGAATGGTTAAATGAAGGTTGTCACTTAAAATATAATGGTATTTAAAGATAATATGATCTTTTATTAAAGTGAACCACAATCAACATAATATTCATTATTTTCCTTACTCGAAAGTGAACCAAATTAACTGACCATGTCTTACAAAAAAACACTCCCTGGCCTCCTAAAATCATATCGAAGACGCAAATTAATTTATTGATTTGAGTTCGATTTAAGTGAAAACTGAATGAATATTTTAAAAACCCAAAAAATGAGAATTCTTGCGTACTTCATGTGAGAAATCAGCTTTAATCTACCTTTGTCCTAAATTAGTTCAAATTAAAAAATTTAGTGTCCATATTTCAAAGTCCAGTAAGTTAAAAGATGAACCCCCCAAAATTGTTGTCTTAAAATTGCAATTATCCTGTAAGTACACATATTCTTCGACCATATAAAAGTTATAATGCAACTTTGAACGAATCTCATCAAAACACTTTATAAGAAAAATGTGTCACACACACAAAAAGTACTTGTGTGGCAATACGTAATGAACATGCAATTCTTATTAGCTTTGATATCAAATCAAAACACACACTAAGTTACATTTGGGGAAACCTCAATCATTGCGCAAATTGCAATTTAGTCCTATAAATATAGGACGCGCGGTCTAAATTTTGGTCTTCTTATCAAATCAAATTGAACAGTTGATCTTATAAATTAAAATTGGCGGTTGCTTGGAAATTAAAACATGGGGAGAAATTCATTTTTAATCATGTTTCAAAGACACTGTCAGTTTTTTATTCTGTTAAAATTCGATTTTCAGTTTTAACTCTATAATTGAAAAAAATTGTCCAATTTAAGTCATTTTTCTCTTGAGTTTTGATTCCCCAATCATACCCCCAATTTGAGTATTTCAATCAACTTATGCTGACATGGTTCTTTTTTCACACGTGAAATTTCTATTTGATATTATTTCATTTACACTTAATTGCCACATCATATTTTAACTAAAAATTAAATATAAAACATAAATCTCAATCAAACAAAATTATATGATGTTTGGTGTGTTTGGATTAAGGTTATTAGTGTGCACGTTTTTTTAAAATCCTAATTTTTGTTTGATTGAGATTTATATTGTATTTTTTATTTTTAGTGAAAATATGAGGTGGTAATTAAGCGTAAATAATGAAATTAAAATAATATCAAAAAGAAATTCCATATGTGAAAAAAGGTTATATCAGCATAAGTTGACTGAAATGTTAGATTGGGGCACACTCTCCGGAATCTGATCGGAAAATTGAAAATTTGACAAATAAATGAATTAAAATTGGACAATTTTTTCAATTATAGGATTAAAATTGAAAATCGAATTTTAACATGACTAAAAACGAACAGTGCCTATGAGACATGACTAAAAATGAATTTTTCCCTTAAAACATGTCACGCATGCTTGAAACTTAGGCCAAAATTTAAAATTTCCATAACCTCTAGATCTAAATTCGCAACTAATTGAGGATTTCAGGATTTCATTGGGAAAGTTGACCTGGACATAATCAAAATTAGAACCTCAAATGGTTAAAATAGCAATATCACCAATAATCATTCATACCTCGACTGGAATAGCAATGAGGGGAACTGCCTTGTGCGATGCAACCCCAAGGCTCTCGGTCATGTCCACTTCTTCCGGCTTTACCCCCGGTTCGAGTTTCCAGTCAAAGCGATGAATCAAAGAAGCCACAATAAGATGGACCATTCGATCAGATAAGGGCAAGCCAGGGCAAATTCTTCTTCCTGATCCAAAAGGAATAAGCATGAAATCTTGGCCTTTGAAGTCTATCTTGCTATTTAGGAATCTTTCAGGCTCAAATAAGTTGGGATTTGACCATATGCTTGAATCTCTCCCCATAGCCCAAACGTTAACAAATATTTGTGCATCTTTGGGGATAGTATAACCATTGATAACAACTTCATAATCTACCTTGCGAGGAATCAAGAGTGTAACAGGTGGGTGGAGTCGTAGGGTTTCTTTAATCAAGGCTTGCAAGTATGGGAGTTTCAATATGCTGGATTCTTCAACTTGTTTGTTTCCTCCGATCATAGTTCTTAGCTCGTTCTTAGCCTTAGCCATCTTCTCAGGGTTAAGTAGTAGTTCAGTCATTGCCCATTCCACTGTGCTTGTTGTTGTGTCTGATCCCCCAATAAATAAGTCCTACAAACATGAACTCGAGTTAGTTACTCAGGTTTTCAATATATATATATATATATATATATATATATATATATATATAGTAAAAGAATAAGATGTATTTCAGTCTCACCGCAACTAAATTTCTTATATCATCCATAGTCAAGTCGTACTCATTTCCCTTCACGAGATCAAGAAGTGTTTCTAGCAAATCATTTTTCTTTGGAGCTGTCATTCTTTCTTGCAATCTTTGTTTAGTCATGTCATCAATCATCCCAAACAATTTCCCCAAGTAAAACTTCACTTCCCTCTTAATCCCCTGTGGATCGATTGGCTTAAGAAATGGAAAAAAATCCGCAAGATTAGGAGCACCAAAATTCTTCACCAAACCCTCAATAGTTCCCTTCAATTCCTGAGTAACATTATCTGAAGAATCAAAGTTAGCAAAATCAACTGAAAAAGTAGTGGCCGTCATTAGATTAAGACTCGTTATGAACGTAGCTTTGGAAATGTTCACCGCTCGGCCCATCGTACAACATTCCTGCACATAGTCACACAATCTCTGCAGCTTCGCCCTCCGAAGGCCTTGGCTTTTGTCGAGCCGATGCGTTGAGAACAACTGCTCTCTGCTTACTTTTCTTAATTTGAGCCATTGGTTTCCAATTGGCAAAAGGGCCATCGACTTCTTGTGGAAATCGTGTGCTTCAGCACCCGCCATGGGGATTCGGCCACAAAAGGCATTGTCATGATCTTGAAGAACTTTTCTAGCAATTTCGGGTGACGATACAACTACTGTGTACATTCTTCCAAGGTGAAGAGACATAACAGGGCCATAGATTTTTGAGAGTTTTGCAAGTGATTGGTGGGGAATTTTACCCAGTTGGAGAATGTTTCCGATGATTGGAAATGGGTAGGGCCCCGGCGGAAGCTTCTGTCGCCGCCGTCGATTTGAAAAAAGCAGAAGAAACGATGAAAAAACCACCAAAACTAGAACAATGACAACAGCAAAAGCCATTGTTTCTAAGTTATTTGGTTTCACTTCTGCAATGAATCTATAAACTGAGTGGACATATATATATGTATATCAGAGTTGCGATATTAAAATGTTTTAGATCATATATATAATTTAATAAACTTTATTTGTTAGTTAATAAGCATTAATCACATGCACTCCAACTAACATATCCGTGAACTGTCACGATTCATTTGTTATTATTAATCGTCAGACCTTGATCCGAGTGCCACGTTCGACCGGCTGAATTTTGGAAGTTAGTAGGTACGAATAATATTTGATTAAGATCCATTTAATAATAGCTGGAAATATAATAACGTAATCGATATATTTTTGATATTTTCATTTTTTCACATAATCAATATAATAACGGTTTGTATATTTTTTTTGATATTTAATGATATTTTTTCGATATTTTCGTAATGTGAAGGTATTGATATTTACACCGATACCGATATTGTCTTTTTTGATTGTAACTTATATATTTCAAAGATTAATTTTCAATATATAATATGATATGATGGATAAGATTTGTTTAAAACTAACAAACAAAAAAAGAAATATATTTATTATCACTAATATTTATATCCACCAAGTGATCCATGCAAATCGGATTATATGATTTGACGGTACTTTTTATGCGTTTATACATCTCAAGATCCATGCTCAAACCATAGATTCACGCTCAAACTCTAGTCTCGCACGCCTAACCTTTTAGTTAGGCGAACCTAACATTTTAGTTATGTTTGCCTAACTTTTATGTTTCTACTAGTTTAGCCTTTTACAATATAATACATGTATCTCTAACCCGAGCCGAACAAAATTGAACACATGGAGGATCAGAAGTGACCGACCAGAAATTGAATCGGCCATAATTCTAAGTAAGAAGCCGATCAAAAGAGCTCGACTCGATCGGGATCTTAGCCAGCTAAGTAGGCCGACCAAAAGAGCTCCACTCGACCGGAATCTTAGCCAGCTAAGGAGGTCGACCAGAAGAGCTCGACTCGACCGGACTCTTAGCCAGCTAAGAAGGCCGATCAGAAGTGAACGAGCCGACCAGAAATGAATTTTTCAAAGGATCAATTTGGGACTCGACCGATCAGAAATGACCAAGTCGATTAGGGATAATAGGCTCGACCAAAGATACAAAACTTAGAAGACGTGACAATATTTAGCGGAACAGAAAAATCAGTAGTCCACGTAAGCCATCTAAGGAAGAGCTAAAGTTATGGGGAACTCAAATGACCAGAGAGCACAAAATCAATCTCATCTGAGAAGAGCTCATTGGACGCTGATCCGAGTTCGACTAGGATATAAAACCTAGCAGGTAATCGGGAAGAGCGAACCAAGATTGACTTAGTGCTGGTCCCGAAATGACAATTACAGACTCGGCCAGGACTTGACGAGGAAGATCAGGAAAACGGGTAGGCAGGACTTCGAGAAGATCATTCTAACAACCATCCTACAAGACATGAAGTAGAGAGAGCAAGTCAACTCCCAACTTCCTTAAGATAGGATGGCGGTTGAGGAAGAGATTGTGGAGAGGTGGATGTAACCTCCCACTACTTGTATTTTTTGTCTATAAATAGTAAAAATTAGGACTTAGAAAGGATTGGTTTTTTGGTTGAAAAATTATTGTATTCAAGCATAAGAGAACTCATTTCTCTTACATTTATTAAATACGATTCTAGGCGGCCACAATAAAACAATTAGAATTAGCCGACCTAATTTATCTGAGTAGGCTCCAAATACAGTGTTTTCCACACTTTTTATTTAATTTCTTCATCTGATTCGGTTTATTTAAACCGAATTTTCTTAATTTAAGTGTTTGGCTAGAAATTTAATCATAAACAAATTCCAACGTCAACAATACAGATCTACAAATTTTTATGTTATGATAATATAACTTTTACGTTATAATAATTTAACATTTATGTTATAATAATATAATTTTTATGTTATTTTTTAAGTACATAAATGTTATGATGTTTGTACTTAAAAGTTATAATAATATAACATAAATGTTAAATTATTCTAATATAAATGTTAAATTATTATAACATAAAGATTCAATTATACTATAAGAATTTTTATATTGAAAAAAATTTAAGTTATTTACTTAAAAATTATGACATCTGTATATAAATGTTATACTAATGTAACATAAAGGTGATACACGTATAACACAAAAGTTTAAAAAAACTAAAATTAAACATGAATATAGACAGAACCTGACCCATGCACATAAGCGTGGTAATTTCCCCACGTGGAACCATCCCCGTTTGATACTAATATTAATGGGGCGGAGATTTCCCGATCAAATTGGAAAATGAAGCGGGAATGATGATTTCTCATTTAAAATTACAAAAATGATATATGGATGGTATTCATGGCCCCATCCAATTTCTAGCCCCGAAATTGACCTAATATATATGAAACGAGGATTTCTCATTCCCCATTTAGTATTATTTATTAAAATATATATTAATTAATAATTATATTAAAAATTCCAAAAAAAAAAAATCATAACATTAACTCCTCACGGGTTAGTGGTCACGGCCCCATCTTCATCAATTCCAATGACAAATTGTCAATTAATTAATAATTTAATATTTTAAATTATAATTAACAACTCAAACTCTACTACCTATTTCTTAAATAAATTGTAAGTTCGCTACTCATACACCGCTAACCACTCCACCCGTTGCCACCATCATTCGGCAAACTGTCACAATCGAGTCCTTCAACCATCACCCAACCTGCCACCACCATTTTCAAGCTCACCCCAACCTTACTCAACCGACCCATCTTCTTACAAACTCACATAGTCCACTGCTGTCGTCGTCAAGTTTGAAACCAGTACTGCTCAGTCAATCATCACTGTCAAAGTCCACCGCCGCCGTGAGTCCATAACTATTATGGTGGTGCGCAGTCTGTAGAAGGTAGTATTGTACCTTACACGATATCTTTAATCTTGACAAGCATGTTACCATTGAGCTAGTGTTTGCTCATCTCATATATCAAATCTAACTTTACAAAATAAAATGCTTGATGTGGAGTGGAGTGGATGTACGGTAGCTGATGACAAGAAGTTTATTTAATTTAATCATCATGATTTTATGAAAACATCTTCAGTGTTTTGTTATTTATAGTTTATCTTTTGATGTTAAGTCATTTTGATAAAATTTAACTAATAAGTCAAACTCGTCGTTAAGTCTTCCGCTACAAATTCATGAAGTTTCTATTTATTTAATGTGTATAATTTTTCTGCTCCAAATTCATGAAATTCTATTTATTTAAGTTTTGATTTATACTCCGGTGGCTAGAGTTATATTAGTTGTTTTAAACTATCTAATCCATGAAAGATGAAATGTTTCCATCTTCAATCCACTTTAGTATGACTTATTTCTTTTTGTTGAGATCTTCTGATGAAAACGTTGTCCGAATAATTCTGGTCATTTTAAAATACTCTTATGGTTTTGATTTTATTGTTTAAACTTCTATTTTAAAAATTCACATATTTTATTTTTTCGTTGTAAGTATATTAATTTTGTAAACAAAAAAAAATTATAAAAAAAAATTAATTAAGAAAAATCAGGATATTACAATACAAAATAAAAAAAAATTAATTAAGAAAAATCGGGATGTTACATGAATGCATAGTGTAATAAAATTCAACGAAAAAGGAAAGGATTGGGTTCTTCATATAATTAAAGATTATATTATTTAGACAACTATATAAATCCATACAAATCACAATTCCTTTACAAAGTCCATACAAATCTATAAAATTCTTCATATAATTAAAGATTGTATTATTTAGACAACTAGATATAGAGTCCATACAATTATTGTTGGTCCCAAATGGTATAAGGTTAAGAGGAGGGGGGAGTGGGAGGTAAATTAACCTTATCAAATTTTTCAAACTTTTCTCCAAAAGAATGTAAGTCTTTCGAATAGCAGGTAGCTTATAGAGCTTACTGCACTGGTGAGGTTACTGCTCAAGCAGAGACCTAAGGACTTAAAAGAGTTTTAAAGCACAACGGAAAAAGAATGTTTTTTGAAGAATGTCTTTATGCAGGATGCTTGATGGATAAGATAGACAGATATAAGAATTATGCAATAAACACACAAGCAAATAGATATATAGAGGTTCGAGGGTGGAGTAATCCCTCTACGTCCTCTCTACTCATTCTCGAAGGAGGAACTTTGTTAAAGTAAGCTTGATTTACAAAGACCCAACTAATGCAAACTCTACTTATAACAAAACTGCTAGTTCTATCCACACAGGTAGCTGCACAGTGACCAAATACTTTGACCCACACAAGATCTCCACACATGTTTCTTAACCCACACAAGATCTTTTTTCTTTTTACAGAGAGAACAAATACTTAGCAGTAACAATCTCTGCCTAAGCAACTCCTAAAACAATCTATGTAAACAAATAAGGTTTTCTTCAACGATTGAGTGCGACAAGCTATTTGAACTTTAGAGTACAGAAAGGTAGCTGGCTTGCTGCTTGGTATATTGAGTGATTGAAATGAGTAAACTTGAGATAAGTTGAATCTTGAAAGATAGCTTTGCAAGATGATAGTTTCAGTAGTTGTTCCAGGTGCACTCAACCTCTATTTATTAATTTCAGAGAAATCTGCCTGTTGAAGAGATAGTTTCTCCATGATGAGGTGTCATGCAGCCATTGGTCCGTACAAGATCTTCTGACACTGTTTCTGCTGCATCATTTTCCTCTGTTCTGCACCCGCCTTACTCTGCAAAAATTGTACTCTGTCCTTGTTCTTTGCAGATGACATTCTCTGATTGGTTTGGACTTGAGTGTTTTTACTGGCTCTTTAGAGAGCGCTAACTTTGATGAATTTGGAAGTTGACTTTTAGTTGCTGTTTTGTCGTCTGATGTGACTAGCTTCCTTTATTTTAGGATGCTGCAAGCTATCTTTCAGTATCCTTCCATACTTAGATAAATTTTCCACTTGAAGATGCAGTAACTTGACTTTATGCAGTGACTAGCGCAGACTTCTTGCAGTAACTTCTCAATCCTCTTCCATCATCCTTACCTTAGCCAAATACTTTTACATATCAAAGTCTAAACAGATTGCTAAAACCTAACTATTATATACTATATTTATTTTTCTTTCATGATTTATATTTAATTTACATTACTATTGATTAAATAAGTTATATCATCATTTGGGTCTCGTTTTAATTATGAAAATTTTCGTTACATTTTATGTAGTTAAATTTTAATTGGAGATATTCTAAAACAACTCACATTTTTATAGATATAGGTAAAGGTAGATAGATTGCTTACTTGATTACATCAGGATGAAGGTAGGAGGTATATAGCAGTAAAAATTAAACCTTATCTATAGAATACAAGGTGATAAAATGTGTGATCATTGCACATAATTCAAGGTAACAAAATTAACTTTGCAAAATTCCTATTTCTTATTGACATATCACGAGCAGATGAGCATATTTCTTGTTATGAGCTACGATCTACTATGTATGCTGCAATGAATGATTTTTTACAAATTTTAAGTATGCAACTATGAAACATATATGATGCACAAATAAGTGTTTCTTACAAACCTTATGCGAACTGAACTAGTTCTAATTTGAGGTAGAAAGGAAATATAAAGTTGTTAAAATATATAAAAATAATTGTTGGATATCTTCACATCTGTTGGGGTTAAATTGATACACATGCTAGGAAGAAGAATAATGAGTCGGGCATTATCTTCACATCAATTTTTTAGTATTATTTATATTGCAATTATTTAGATTTATGTTTAGATTAAGTTGGCTCATTGGCTTAAGTTAGGGTTAGGATTATTGGTCTATTTAATTTGTCCTGGTGTCATTCAGTCTTCCATTTAAGGAGGTTTATGATAATTGAGTACTCAGCAAATTTGACTTGGGAGGAGAGAAGCTCTCGTTCATTCCGTGTGGTTTATTATCCTGCAAATTACAGTGTTATTGTGATCATCCCTTTAAAATAGTAAATTATAAAAGAATAAAACACACAGAACCAACTAGAGCTTCTCTTGTTCTAGGCCAAATTGGCTAAACACTCAATCATCATAATACTCTTTGAACGGAATACTGAAAGACATCAAATCAAATTAAATAGACTAGCAAACTTAACACTAGCTAACTTTAATTGGATTGAGATTTAGATGGATTTAGTGAGTTTAGATTTGGGATGGGATTTAAGTGGATTTTAATAATTTTATATTTTTTAAAATATTTTATAGGATAAAATTATAGTTATGATGTCACAATCACATTGAGAATTGTAGAAAAAGTAGATGATGTTGTATTATTTTATTTTGAAAAGATAAATATTATTATAAATTGCAAAAATTAAAAAAATAGAATAGATTAATAAGATTTTGAGATCTCATAGTCCCAGTCCAAACAAAGTCTATAAATCTAAATAGCAGTAAATAATAATAATAGTAACAATAATAAACTGATGGGCCAAGACCCAACTCATTATTCTTCTTCGTAGTATGCATATCAATTTTCTTCCCCTCGAAATCAACATTGTCCTCAAGTTTGAAGTTAGGAAACCGAACTCCAAAAGTTGTTTTCTAAATATCACCGTCATCCAAAACAACGGTAACACTGAGCAAACTCTTAGCACATATGCGGATAGGCGAGTAACGAGGGTGTTGAGACCTTTGTTAATTGACAAACCCGCTAACACAATACGATTTTGTTCCCCCATATTCTGCCAATAGGGGCTGTCCTCGCAGGGTTTAAGGGTATCATGGCTGCGTGCAAACCCAGAAGGCATAGGTTTGGGAGCAATTACACCATTAGATCGTGAGTAGCTCTGTTGCACGGTTGAGCGGCCATCAACAGTCTTATGAACAAGGCTGGAACATGGTGAATTGGAAACTGATTACGTATCACAGCTAGTTCACATTCTATTTATCGTGCAAGATGTACAGTATATCGAGATATCTTGTGCATCTTTCGAGCGAATTCGAACTCGTACATCTTCCCTATGACTATGAAGGAAAAATCTGAGTGTCGGATTCCAAATATGAGGGTACAACAACCAACTTTGAACTAAATTCATCGACATAATCATCGGTGGAGCTTGTTTGATGAGTCGAGATGAGAACCTTACAAGCGTTAGCCCGATGGTCAACCCATATTGTTTAAGCAATTCAACCGTAAATCTCCTCCTACTCAGAGTAGGAGGCATCTCATGAGCCATTCAAGCCAATGGAGAGCCGATCTTCCAAAACAACCAAGGCGTATTCCAATTTCAAATCCCCTGGTGTGTTTTCAACCCGAAAGAATTGATCTGCACGAGAGATCCAAGCAGAAGATTTCGGCTAGTGAAAGAAAGAAATTCCTGAGCAAGGGTTGTGTTCACGGTCAACAAGTTTCCCTCGATGGGGTTGTCGAGCCGAACAAGATCCTCTATTCCAAGTTGGTGTTTTATCTTGTATTCCATTACTAAGTAATTCATGTCATGGGTAAATTAGTGATATCATTTTTATACTTGATGTACATATAACATGAATTAAAAAGCGAATACAAGATGAATCACCAACTTGAAATAGAGGATCCTGTTTGTTGTCGAGCACCCTCGTAAGTAGCAGTTCTTGCATCTCCTCGTAAGTAGGAGTTCTTGCATCTCCTCGAATCCTGTTGTAAGGGTGTGGTGGACGTGGTCAGCAAGACAAATTGATGATTTCACTTCTTCCATGTTGGAATCCAGGACATCACCCCTTTATTCAATGGGGTAATCCTAATTTCTTCTGCTTTTGTCATAATTCCGATAGGTAACAAATCAATTGTTGGGGTTAAAGAGATGGGATCACAATAACATAGTAAATTGCAGAAGAATAAAACACACGGAACCAGTTAGAGCCAAATTAGTTGAACACTCAATTATCATAAAACTCCTTGAATGGAATACTAAAAGACACCAAGACAAATTAAATAGACCAATAATCATAACCCTAACTTAAGCCCTAAGACAATATGCTCATGGGCCAACTTAACCTAAACATAATCTAAATACCAGTTAAAAAAATTATAATAAGATGGGTCAAGGCCGGACTCATAATTCTGCTTCCTAGCATGCGTATCAATATCAGGCAGACTGTTGATAAGGAATGGCAACAAGAAAAATATTATCTTTTCTTGCAGCTGCTAGCCCAAAAGTTTCTGTCATATTAAAATTTTGTGCTTCAACACCATCTGGGAGTTTCCAGTTGAAGTTGTAGAGAAGTTGGGCTAAAGGGAACTCAATACTAGCCAAACCAAATGTCACACCAGGGCACATTCTTTTCCCACTTCCAAACGGCACGTAGTCACAATCACAACCCATAAAATCTGGGGACAAATTCTCAAACCGCTCCGGTTTAAAGCTTTCAGGGTCTATCCAATATTCGGGACTCCTTTGTATTGCCCAAGTGTTCACCAACACCTTAACTTTAGCAGGTATGGTGTATCCATTGATTTCACGTTCCTCCCTTGAAGCTCTTGGGATCAATGCAATTGGAGGGTGTAGTCTAAGAGACTCCCTAATAACTAGCTTTAAATACTTCAACTTCTTAACATTGCATTCCTCAATATTGTTGTTTTCCATGAAAACTTGTCTTACTTCATTTTGTGCCTTAGCCATAATGTGTGGGTTCCTCATGAGTTCTGTCATTATCCAGTCAATGATTGTCGATGTTGTTTCAGTTCCCCCCGTGAAAATGTCCTGCATCACCAATAAGCAAAAATTAAAGTAATAATTATTATATATAAATATTTATTTCGTGTGTGTTCAACCAAATGATTTTAGATTAAGATTCAAAGCTATTATCAAGAATTTAAAATATTTCAACAGGACTTTCGAGTTTAGAGAGCTTAATTATTTAATTATTACAAATGACTTACAAATAGAACAGATTTGATGTTGTCTTTGCCGATTGGAAACTGCAGCTCTCCACTTTCCTTAACCCTCAGCAAAACATCAACCAAATCTTCATTGCCAAACTCTCCATTACCTACTGAATCTCCCCCATTTTCAACACGATTTTGTTTGTGCTGACTGATGATATCATCAAGAATCATATCAAGCTTACGCCGTGTCTGCAATAACCTGCGCTTAGTTATCCAACTAAGGATATTGATTATCTTCGAAGATGGAAAAAAGTCTGCAATCAAAAACCCGGCAGACTTTTCAAGTGCGTCGTGCATTAACTTAATCAACAAACTACTGTCTTTCAACAACATTCCAAACGCAGCTCTACACGTGATAGAGCTTGACATTAAGTAGATTTTCTTAGTGAGATTGATGGATGTTCCAGAAGATAGGTGAATAGCTTTCATGAGACGAGAAACCTCATCGTTTCTAATGGACTCAAAGGAACGCACCATTCTGGCACTCAGCAATTCTATATTGATTATGTGGCGCATTTGTTTCCAGTATTCCCCGTACGGGGTAAAGGAGATACTAATGTAATTGTACCATATGATCTTTACGGCAGTGGCTTCAGGCCTGTCTGCGAAATTGGGGTCATTGTCTTTGAGTATCTTCTTCGCCATTTCAGGGGACGAAACCACAATTAGAGGGACTTCACCGAGCTTGAGGTGCATTATTGGGCCATACAGTTTGGCTAAATCTGTTAAAGAACGAAATGGAAGTGAACGAATTTGATGTAGGTTTCCTATGATTGGGAGTGTAGGTGGACCTGGAGGAAGATTAACGGAAAGGGGTTTTGATTTCTTGATTAACAAAAACAAGAACAAGATTATAGGGAGAAAGAGGGCTAAAGTAGCAGTAGTTGTTGAGATCCATGAAACTAGCTGGGAATCCATATCTTTAATTTGCAAGAAAACAGAAGCAAATATGAAGCTGCATTTGCTCACCGTGTTCTTTTCAAACACTTCAAGCTGCTGCTGTGTTCCAGCTGATTAGATTTATCAGTTGTTTGCAATACTCAAACTTAGCTCCTGGAAGTACCTTAGTAAGCATATCCGCCGGATTATCTGCTGTACCAATCTTCCTAGCCTCCACCTCACCTTTATCAATGAGATTTCTAACGAAATGTAACTTTATGTCAATGTGCTTACACTTGCTGTGGAACATTTGGTGTTTGCTCAAGTGAAGCGCACTCTGATTATCACACATTACAGCTACTCTACCTTGCTTAACTCCCAGCTCCCTTAGAATTCCCTTCAACCAAACAGCCTCTTTTACTGCCTCGGACATGGCAACAAACTCAGCCTCGGTTGTGGACAAAGCTACAATTGACTGCTGCAAGGCTCTCCAACTGATAGCTGTACCAAAAAGTGTAAAAACATATCCAGTAGTTGATTTTCTGGTATCCGGGTTCCCAGCAAAATCTGAATCAACATAACCATGTAGCACAGAATCTGACTTGTCTTGCTTCTGAAAAACCAGCCCCAAATCCATCGTACCTTTCAAATATCTAAGTAGCCACTTCACACTTTCCCAATGTACTCTCCCTGGATTAGCCATAAATCTGCTAACTTTACTCATTGCAAATGAAATATCAGGCCTGCTACTCACCATTGTGTACATCATACTCCCAACCGCATTGGCATAAGGCACTGTCATCATATCCTTTACTTCTTGATCTGTAACTGGTTGCTGGTCTGCTGTTAGTTTGAATTGAACTCCAAGTGGTATGCTTACAGACTTGGACTCATGCATCTGATATCTCAGCAAGGTCTTTGACACATAATCAGCTTGATGAAGGAACACCAATCCCAGCTTTCTATCTCTTTTTATGTCCATGCCCAATATCCTCCTAGCCTCTCCCAAATCCTTCATCTCGAACTGAGAAGCTAGCTTCTTTTTCAGTGCATTTATCCTATTTAGACTTCTACCAGCCACCAACATATCATCAACATATAGAAGTAAATAAGTGTGTACTGATTTTCCTTCCTTTTCCATGTAAATGCAGCTGTCATAGTTGCATCTAACAAGTCCAATACTGATCATGAAGTTATCAAACTTGGTGTACCACTGCCTAGGGCTTTGTTTCAGCCCGTATAGTGACCTCTTTAGTAAGCAGACTTTCCCTTGATCCTTTGGAAGCACAAAACCTTCAGGCTGACTCATGTACAAAGTTTCTTTCAGATCTCCGTGTAAGAAAGCTGTTTTAACATCCAATTGATGTAGTTCCATGTCCTCCTGTGCTACCAAAGCCAATAATATCCTGATAGACACATGCTTGACTACTGGAGAGAAAACTTCATTGTAGTCTATGCCTTCCTTTTGAGTGTATCCTTTTGCTACAAGCCTTGCCTTGTATCTTACTTTCTCTGAACCAGCTACCTCTAGCTTCCTTTTGAATATCCATTTACATCCAATTATTTTCCTATCCTTAGGTTTCTCCACCAAAATCCAAGTATTGTTCTTTTGAAGTGACAAGTACTCTTCATTCATTGCTTGCAACCACTGTTCTTTGTTGTCTGAACTTATGGCTTCTTTATACGATCTTGGCTCTTCTTGGTCCACTTCCAAGGCTGTTAGAAGTGCATAATTGGCCTCATCATCATTCCTGTACCTTGCTGGAGCTTTTGTTCTTCTTTTTATTCTATCTCTAGCCAGCTGATAGTGTGTAAGGTCATCATCTGTTTCTGAGCTGTTTCCTTGATCAGGTTCCTCACCTGTTACTTGTTCGGTCTGATCAGTGTTATCCTGATTAATCACTGGCTCTATCTCTATATTACTGTCTTGATTTCCAGTATCTGACTCCTCATGTTGCTCCACCTGAAAATAAGCTTTCTTGGCACTACCATATCCCATTAAGTTTTCTTTGAATGTGACATCTCGGCTTATGAAGCATCTGGGGTTCCTTGGTTCCAAGCTCCAAAGCTTATAACCTTTTACACCATCCGGATATCCTAAGAACACACATCTTATGGCTCTAGCTTCAAGTTTATCCCCTTTTGTATGAGCATATGCTAGGCACCCGAATACCCTAAGATGGTTATAGCTGGGCTTCTTTGAATACCATACTTCATCCGGGGATTTAAATTCAACTGAGGAAGAAGGACTCTTATTGACTAGATAGGCTGCTGTAGCTAAAGTTTCTCCCCAAAATACCTTTGGAAGTCCTGAATCCAATAGCATACATCTCACCCTCTCAATCAATGTTCTATTCATTCTCTCCGCAGTCCCATTTTGCTGAGGTGTGTAGGTGGTTGTACGGTGCCTTGTAATTCCTTTTTCTTTGCAAAACTCTTGAAATTCATCCGATAGATACTCTAAACCATTATCCGTTCTCAGATATTTCAATCTTTTCCCAGTCAGATTTTCTTGTAACAACAGCCATTCCTTAAACTTATCAAACGCTTCACTTTTATGTCTTAAGATATATATCCATACCTTTCTAGAGTAATCGTCTATGAATGAGATGTAGTACCTTCCTCCTCCATGCGTTTCTGTCCTTGAGGGACCCCAAATATCCGAGTGAACATACTCCAAGATTCCAGAAGTGGTGTGCTTTCCTTTTGGAAATGGTGTCCTAGTAGCTTTACCCAAAGTACAGTGTTCACACTCCTGCGGCTCAGATTTCAGATCAGCTCCTATCAGTTTTTGTTTTGAGAGTTCCAGTAGACCTTTATTGCCTATATGACCCATCATCTTGTGCCACAATACTACCTGCTGTTTAGTGTTCAAGACCACTCTAGCTTCTCCAGTGAAGGTTGATCCACACAACAAGTACAAGCCATTCGATTTCCTCCCTCTCAATACTAACTTTCCTTCTTTAGTTACCAGTATTTGCTCCTTATAAGTATGAAACTCGTATCCTGAAGCATTTAACAAACCAAGAGAGATTAAGTTTCTTTTTAATTGAGGGATGTACCTGACCTTAGTTAGGGTCTTCACTGCTCCATCATGTAGCCTTAGTTGGATTCGGCCTTCTCCTTTAACTTGACAGACATGATCGTTTCCCAGCAACACTGATCCTCCGTCTTCCATCTTCAGATCAACAAACCATGCTTTGTTAGGACACATGTGGAATGAGCATCCTGAATCCAGCACCCATTCTTCATCAATTCTGCCATTAATGACACATAGCATATCGGCTCCAGTGAAAGGTTGCTGATCTTGAGCTAAGGCAGCCTGCTGAGTATTTTGAGCTTCATTCCTCTTCTTTTCTGGGCAATTACGCTTAAGATGCCCAGGTTTGTGGCATGCAAAGCATTTCCTTGTCTCAGGTCTACCTTGATTTCCCATAGGACCAGTTGCACCTCCTTTATTTTGATTCTTGAATTTTGCCTGATTATTCTTGTTGGAGTTCTTGAATCTCAGGTTCAATCCTTCTCCTATGCCTTGTGATTTGAACTCAGACTCATTCGAGAGAGCCCTTGATCTGATTGCAGTTAACACAGATTCTAGTGTCATAGATGTGGTTCTCCCATAGATCATAGCATCCTTAAATGATTGAAATGATTTGGGAAGCGAGTTCAACAACAGAAGTGCTACATCTTCATCTTTCTGCTTCTCATCAATTGTGGCTAGATCATCCACAAGCTTAGTGAACTCATCAAGTTTTTCCAAGATTTTCTTGTCATCAGTAATCTTGAATGATATCAGTTTCTGTTTTAGAAAGAGACGATTGGCCAGGGATTTAGTTTGATAGAGAGATTCCAGTTTCTTCCAGATATCCAATGCAGTCTTTTCTTGATAAACTTCCCGCAAGGCTTTCTCCCCTAGGCATAAAATGATCGAACTTCTAGCCTTTCTATCTACCTTCAACCGCTCATTTCTTGTTCTTGATGACTCAGCCTCATCTTCTTCAGAGGCTCCAGAATCGGGAGTGACTTCAGAGATGGCATCTTCCCATCCCTGCTGAATTAGCACAGCCTCCATCTTAGCTTTCCATAGGGTGAAATCTCCAGCTCCTGTGAACTTTTCAACGTCCAATTTCATCGATCCCATCCTCAGTGATTTGCAGTAGTTCCCACAGACGGCGCCACTTCTAAGGATAATAGTATGCAAGACGAATTCTGCAGAAAATCACACCAGTAATTGAACCAGAAAACCCTAAACTAAGAGCAATGGAGAACTGATTCAAGAACGCGAAAAACACACGACCAATTTATAGTGGTTCGACTCCAATAGAGTCTACATCCACTTGAGAACAGAAACCCTCTATTAATTCACAAATCGGAATAGAAATTGATTACAAATTGCAGCTAAACGCACATTAGGGTTCTATCGGATGATATGAACCCTAATTCACTCAATCTATTGAATCGCTCGTAATTGTGTTACAATACATGGATATGATGTGCGCCTATATATATAAAACATAAACCCTCAACCAATTTCAGCTCCAAAGCCTTGATCGAGGCGAATTTCCCGCTTTTCCCAAACCAGTGCCCTAAGTCTGCTGTATCAGTTGTAACTGCCCAAACTAACCCCAACCGGCTACTGTTCTGGCCCGACTACACTGCTGCACTTGGTTCACACTGCTCTGGCCCGGTTACATCTGATCTAGACCCGGTTCCACCCGGTTCTCATACCCATGACCCAATTCGGAGCTTGACCCGATCCATCAAGAACAAAATGAATCAATAAATAAAAAGATAAAGAAGAAGGAAAAGAGCAGAGAAAGGAAACAATTCAAATTATATCATAGCACGTAAGCTCAGTTTTTCCACCCACATTTTCGGACTAAAAATGAAAAAATAAAAAGATAGGAAGAAAGAAAAGAGAGAAAGGAAGCAATTAGAATTATATTCATATGCATTGCTGGTGTATCATATATGTGATAGATAGGAAATTGGTGCATATTATTGTGAATTAATTTGGGATTCTATATTTTTTGATATGATTAAATGCACTGTTTTCTTACATATACGTGTTTTTGAATATAAAGTGTTTCACAATTTATTTTCTTAACTATTTAGGGTTTGTTTGGGGTACATTGAAGTCAGAATGTGACCATGAATCGAGAAAGCCTAATTGAGTCTAAAAAGAGAATGAAGAGAATTCAATCATATGGACTTTAAATGAAAGAGACAATGGGCTTAGACATTTATTGAAGAAATCAAGAAGAAAGGGGTCAATGAAATTAAAGGAAAGAAGCTCATGTCATGAGAGAAAAAGGGCTTGATTAGTTAATGTGCCTCCAAGTTACATCAGCCACTGTTCACGCAGAGGTCAGAAGAGAACAGTGATTTTAGAGAGAGAAAATTCTTAGATTAGTTTTATAATGAATTCTTCGATTACTTTGGTGATTTTGATTTTAAGGATGTTAGCTAATTTGTAATTCCGGTTAGTAGGAATGTTTGAATCTGTTTATCTTTTATTTTTTAATTAATCTCATAATTTTCTCTTGATGTTTGATTGGAATTGATTATGTTATCTGTGAATATCGTTTTCGATTATTACTTGACTTAAACTGATCACCTAGATCAAGTGTTGATAATAGATTGCTAGAATCTTAGATCATGAATTCTAATTATTGTGGTTTAATTTTCATTAGTAATAAATTAAAGATCGTGCATCTTTAGGGTAACATAATCCTAGGGTTACCGAATCGAGCTTATATATTTAGGGTCTAGTTCATCCTATCGTCTTGGTGATTAATACATTTGATGAACTAAATTTAGAGAGTTTATTTTAAGTTATTCAATTGAATAAAGTTAATTAGCGGTCTTATCATAATTTAACTAATTTTAAGAGACTATTCGGTTTAACAGAGCTTGTTGTTAGAGTAGGGGTGATAATTCCATGATAATTTGAAAGAGGGAAGTTACATTAATTAGGAAATGATTGATAACGAGGGATAACTGAACTGTTAACTGGAATATTTTCTCACATTGATTTCTTGTTATTTAATTGCATTTTAGGTTGCTAGTTAATAGGGTGATAATTATTCAATTTGAAACCCCCTATCGTTTATTGTTTTATTAAATCAAATATAGGTGATATAGTTTATTCTACACTACTTGTGGGATCGACTCCGACTTACTCTTATTTTATTGAATCGAATATAGGTGATATAGTACTCGTGGAATTGACTCCAACTTATCCTAGCTACTAGTTAGTAAGATTAGGAAAAAAATTAATTAATTTTATCACATTATGATAGCATGATCAATATAATAATAAGATTATGAATAAGACTACTATTCAGATCTGCCCACATTTTCTGACTAAAAATGAAAAATTCACCAAAAATAAATAAAAAAATAAAAAGATAAGAAGAAAGAAAAGAGGAGAGAAAGGAAACAGCTGATGGGGGCACGTGGGTGGTTGGTGAAATCATATTTGTACTGGAAAATACAAAATTACCATAACTATTAATCTATTTTTAATCTGTTTTTAATACATAATATATTGAATTAATCACTTTTCATATTCTTTAGTTTGATACCCACCTTGTATGTATACAAATAATAATGTGAAATATTGTTATTATGGGTTCAAGTTAGTTTTATTTGATTTGAACATTTGAATAAAATATGACACGTGTTTTGAGTTATTTTTAATAGAATTAGATTATTAGAATAAAGAAATTACAATAGAAATATATTAAAATATATATACTCAATAAACTATGTATATAATAATTAAATCAAATAATGTTTAAAAAATGGATTTATTTTAAAGATAATATGATTTTAAAGTTATTCTATATAGTTTTCAATATTAGTTATATTCTATATATATAAAAACAAAGTTTAGATGACTTTGGGGGATAAATATGAGCCTCTGATTTGGAGTTCATATGTTATTTTGGGCTCAATATGCTGTGGACATTTTTTTTTTTTTTAAGTTATGGAGTTTGCTCATGGAGCCACGGTATTATTCCTTTGGGCCCAAATGGGAGGCATTGTAATCACAAATGATGAAAATGGGCTCCTCTTCTTTACTGGTCTAATGGAAAATGCTATAATGGTCAGTGGGCACTATTAATGATGTATGATGGTTTTATTTTTTTATTATATAAAAAATAAAATTAATAAATATTTTAAATTTTTAATAAATAATATATTTTAATGTGCCCACAATTGGAGGGTAGTAGGTTGTAGGTCTAACTCCCTCTCGCCCTCATTTTTATTTCCACCACCTACTTTCACCTCGCCACCCTATCACCCATACTCTATACCCCAGTCCTTGGTTCTTCATTTTCCTAACTCATGTACTTCTCTTCTTTCAGGGATCTATTATTTGCTGGATTTTGAGCAGTTTTGGAAAGCTTATCTCGAAATCTTGGGTATGCCAGGGTGTATATATGCATTTTGTTATAGCCCACTTGCCAAAGATACACCTTGAAACTGTATGAAATATTTATCAACGTAATTTCATTGGTAAAAGTTGAAAAAATAATGTTGTATTTCAAAAAAAATGTTGTTTTCGTTTCCACCGAAAAATTTGTTGTGTATAATAAGACGTCATTTTGATACCAAATATTATTGATGAAATATTTCTCTGTAAATTCTAAATCGCCAACATCAAAACTGTTGGTCTCTACACTTTGGGAGAGTTTGAGAGTAGCATCCTGTTTCATAAACATGTTGGTCTCAATATCCTAAAAGAATGAGTCACTATATAGTTATTAATACACAAATTTTTTTATATAAAAAGGTTTCACACATAGTTACTTACTGTGAGACGGATGCTCACCATCAACAAAACTCATTTTCATAAACCCCTATGAGGTTGATCACCTCTATTTGGTTTGCAATATCCTTCTTTTCATTGATCTCCTTTCCTATTGCTTGGCCTATTTGGCAATGTGCTTTTTCGTCTTTCGAGGGATGTGAAACTTTACTCTGTCAACCTCTTTCCTAAATCTTTGAGGCTCACTGTATATATTTACCTTTTTGAATGAATTTTTACATTTCATAAAATAAAAAAGAAGATAAAAATAGTTCAAAAAAATACTCAAATTGTAATATATTATACGATTGTATAATATTATTATATTAAGAATATGTCTTATGTTATCTAGAAAATGAAACAAAAAAATTGTATAGTCAACTACTTAATAAATATATAACAATTTACTAAAAAAATAAATTGATAATTGCAAATATTTGAATATTTTTTTAAACAATAAATAAAATAATTGATTTTTGCACAATTAAATTAATCAAATTCCAACAGAATTTAGGGCATTAGGAAAGTGGTGTTGGAATTGAAAATTCAAATGGAAAAAATATTCGAACATAAATTCCAATGAAATACTTCCATTGGAATAACCAAGAATAGAGATACCTCCAACGACCTTTCCAATGAAAACTACAAAAAAAATCTTATGTTGGAATTTTTCCGACAATAATTCTTTTGCTAAAATTTTTTCCAATAGATTTTCCAACAAATTTCTGCTTTGTATTTACTTTGTATAATTCTAATAGTAATTCCAATAGTATATTATCCAATGGAATTTCCGTAATGAAAAAATATTTCACTTTCATGATGCACAACACAAATTATCCTCAATCTTTCCTGCTGCTAATCTAAAAATTGTTCACAGTTCATGATCAAATGATAAGATACACAGTTCATATTTTATATATCATATTTCCTCATATATATTCTTTATTTAAAAGTATGCTTAAATCTTGACTTAAAAATTGTATTTATAGGATAAACAAATGATTTAAGTAACTTGGATGTCAATTTAGGTGATTTTGAAGAATGCAAGAATTTTTCATGAAGTAGGCATTTTTAGAAGATGTTTTTCTATAAGGCTTGGATACAACTTGACTAGCAAGTTGGCAAAATGCATGTTGAACATAAGGCGTGGGCACACCTTACTTAAAAATGACATGGTGCGAGCATTTTGAAAAGTGCTTCCCTCTTTTATCTCCTCACAAGATTTCAATTGATTTGAGTATCTTAGAACTTTTATTAGGTAATTAGGATAAGGATGTATGTAGAGACATATTTAAAGTTAGACATAACTGTATTTTCATATCTCAAACAGTACGAAGAATTCAATTTCTCTCTCTATTCTCTTTTCTCTCAAGAAGAATTTCTACAAAATTTCTTGGAATTCTAAATTTCTCTAGATAATTAAATATTTGATTCTTCTATATTTGTGAGATCTAACTTGTTTTATCTGTTCTTCAATTGTTCAGTATTCATATATCTTCTATGTTTATTGAAATTATTGATTTGGTTAATTATATGATATGATCCATTGTTCAATTAAAAAGACAATATATTGTCAACTAGAATACTAAATACGTAATAGTTTATCTGTTCTAGTGATTGTGGTGAATAACATGATTGATTATATAGATGGTTTTCAATTTATGTTGTGAAGATATATGATGTAATTTATATGAACCTACATTTGTGTTTGTTGACTAGGATTGATAGTCTCTCTAAATCTTAATGCTTTAAATTAAATTCTAAAATTATATCTAATTTTTTTTTTTTGTTGGCAAGAGAAATAATGAGAGATTGTATCATGATTATTGAATAAGTAAGGAGAGATAGGTTATTATACCAATAGTCATAACCAATGTAGTGTTGAATGTGAATAATTTATTATTGCATCTATGAACCATTTCTGAAATTGGTCTTCGATTTGATTCTTTATCAAAGTTAATCAACTTATTTCAATATTGTGCTAGTTAATATTTAACTTAGTTTAATATCAAATCTCAAACTCTCCAATCGTTGTTTAATTTATTTTAATCTTTCTTACAAAAAATACATCTCACTAATCCCTGACGATTCGATCTTGTTCACCTCTATTGTAAATTTTTAATTTAGAACAAATATTTGTATTTGTTGGTTTCGACACCATCATCAAATTAATAAACTAACAAAGTTAAACTTAAAAAAATTACTCCCGACTAGAGATAATTTGAAGAGGATAAATATCTTGAACGACAGTGATGATTTATCATGCATTCTTTGTCGTTCTAGCTAGAAGACAGCACCACATGTTTGTTTTGAGTGTCCTGTCTTTCATCAGGATTAGATGCACATCTATTGTTGGCTTAATGTCTTAGTGAATATGCATAATAATACTTTGGAACACTTACTTTATCATGGAGATATCTTAAAAGGAAATAAAGGTAGAGATGCTGCAATCGTAATTTGGATGTGTGTAGTGTGGGTGATTTGGAAGTGGAGAAACGCTTGTTTGTTTCGTAGTGTCACAATTGAGCTAGAGAAGATGACGGAGGAAATCAAAGCTAGAACGTGGAGTTGGTTTGTTATCCATTGTGTTGAGTTATATCATTTTTCTTTTTCGGACTGACTTAACAATCCCAAAATAGTGTTGGGATGTTGATTGTCTCATTTTTTTTTTGTTACTTTCTTTTGTAATCTGGTAGGTATGTCTCATACCTTTTTTCCTCATTCATTAATATTTATTTTCTACTGAGAAAAAAAAATAATTACCAAATGCAAGGGTATCTTTACAATTATAAGGTGTCATTTTCGGATTTCATTTCGTTCTTCCTCTAGCATCTCTTCCAAGTTGATATTTTAATATCTTCTTGTCATTTCTCCCCACACCACCCTTTACTTGTGTATCAAAAAACAAGTTGATATTTCAATATCTTCGTGTCATTTCTCTCCACACCACCCTTCTCTTGTGTATCAATTTTTTGATTAGTTTATTATATCCACCCTTCAGAATATTCGATTTGATAACCTCCTACTTACTCTTCTTCTGCTTCGGGTAAATCAAAAGATAATCTCTTACACTCAGCATGAAAAGAAATTAGAAAAACTTTCAAGGTTGGTTTCGAACTATTATTCCAACTACTTTTCCAATGTTGAACCCTAGGTTTTAGGGATGGCAACGGGGTCAGGAAGGGACGGGTAGTTGACTACCCAGCCTGCCCAGTGTACAAACCTGCGGACCCGTCCCCGTCTTGTACCCCATTACGGGTCTTGCATAACGCCCCGCCCTGCATTGTTCCTATATTTTTTTTAAATATAATTTTAAGCAAACATAATTAAAATCATTCAAAGCATATAAAATATAATATATTCAAAGAAAACTACAAAACATACAAACAACAATCAACTCAAAGCAAGCTACAATCCGTCGACCACAATAACTAACTTATATTCATTCATTCAAAATACACAACTTGAGTAAGAGATAGATATATAAAGCATAACAATGTTTTGAAGTAAAAAATGCATCTTCTTCACAACATGCCACAACCTCTTAAACTTACAAAATTAAAGAAAATACAATTTCAAATGTAAGTAATATATTTTGTAAGAACATAATAAAACAAAAATAACTAAACAAGTTAAACTATTATACCTCATTAGTCATTCCTCAACCACACACTTCTCATCATCCGAATCATAAAAAATCGACATGTATGCTCCATTCGAGTTATCTATATAAAATTCTAGATCCTAAGTACAAATTACAGTGACGACTAATATCCAACTTTGTGCACACATCAAACCTTCAATTGTCTTGTGGTAAAGCCTACTACAATGACGACTAACCAATTGTCCACTTGTACTAAAGGAAGATTCTGAAGCAATTGTCAAAACTGGAATTGCTAAGATGTCTTTGGCAAATTGACTTAAAATAGGATACTTACCCTTGTTTGCCTTCCACTAAGATAAGACATCAAAATCAATTGTTTGCGGTAGAATATCCTCATCTAAGTATAGATCTAACTCCGATCTCAAAGATTTTCTTTTCTTTCTAGATGCATACAAATCAAATTCACTAAGTGAAGTATCAATAGTAACACCACTCTCCACCATAAAACCACTAACATCACCATCATCTTTCATTTTCTCAATATCTTTATATTGCTTAAGCAATTCACGACACAAAACAAGAATCTTCTCCACCTCATACTCAAATTCATGAGAATAAATTTTTGGAAAGTAATACTCAAGCAACACCAATTTATACCTAGGATCCAGAGCTACAGCCACCCCCATAATTCCATGTGCAACAAGCCAATATTTGTTGAACTTTACAATCATATTTGAGGACATCTTTTCAACAACTTCAACACCACAAGAAAGCCAATTATACAAAGCAACCTTGATCTCAAATTTTTTTTAAAAATATAAAAAATTTGCAGTAGGATATTTAGTACCAGAGAAAAGTTCAGTTGCAGTGTAAAATAATTTTAACTTACTGTAAATTTCTTTGGTCAAACCACACTCAAATTCACTTGGCAAGTTCTTATATTTAGGATCACGATGCTTCAAGTGAAAGAAAACATCTTTATAATCTAAAGCTATTTGTAGCATAAAATAAGTCGAGTTCCAACGAGTTTTACAATCAAGTGTGAGTTTCTTATCAAGAGGAATGCGAAGCTGACTAGTCATCTCTTCAAACTTCTCCCATATTTTAGGTGTCCCCGACCAATATGAAACACTCTCTCTTACTTTCTCAATAGCATCTCTAATGATCTCCAAACCAGGGAGGAGCCTCCTTAAGGTTGGTGGGGGCTTCAACCCCCTCCCCCAATTTTTTTTTAAAAATGTAATTTTTTATTTATATTTTTTGATTTTTTTTATTTTAAGTGTTAAAATATCCATTTTATGGTAATTCAGCTCCCCAAAACCAACGAGCTCCCTCAAGATAAATTGTCTAGCTCCACCCCTGCTCCAAACCATCTTTCACAATTAGATTCAATCTATGGGCACAACACCACATATGAACTAGCTTACCACCAAGCAAAAGAGAATCCAACGAAAGCTTCTCTAAAAGCAATTCTATCATTACATCATTTGTCAAACAACTATCCATTGTTATAGTGGATAATTTTCGATCTATATTTCAATCCAAAAGGCATTCAATCAATGCTTCACAAAGAGCTTCGCTAGTATGCGGACTTGACACATAAATAAATCTATAAAAATAGTTTTATAATGAAATTAAAATCTTAATCAGTTATGTATATAATAATACAATATTTCAAAATTACAAAAAAGGCCTTGGAAATTAATAGTATTACCTGATGATTCAACTTTGTAGCTTCCAGTTATTGTCAATGTAGTGTGTTGTTACACCATAATCATTTTTTTTTGATAAGAAGATGTCTACATATCTGTAGTCACTGCCACTCGACTTTCATTTTTCTCAAAATAGACATTGTGAGCTCCTTCAATTGCTCATACATCTTTAAACAATCATTCTTGATTGTGTTCCTCATCACTATCTTGAAGCAAAGATTCAAACTCTTTACAAAACTCTTAAACCCATCATGCTCTACTATCTTAAGAGGGGTACTCATGCATGATAATCATCCTTACTAATTCTATACGAAAAATTTCTTGATCGAAATTGAATGGAGAAAGCTTGAATTTTTCCTTGTTGAGGTTGGATTTCAAGACTTGTTGTCTTATATTTGTCATCTTTCTTTTAGGACATCATTCGTAATGTTTCATCAAGTGACTAGTACCTTGCTTCGGGTCACCTAACAATTTCTCACAATACTTGCACTTAGCCTATTGTTTCTCATCTATGTCCACTTTATGAAAATGTGCCCAAACTTTAGAGAACACTCTTCCAGTTGTTGCTCCTTGCACCAAAGCATCCTTGACAGTGCTACTATCGTTATTCTCATTCAAAGTTGTAAGATTATATGAGCTTGGCAACTCCGAAGACTGAGAAGTAGGCGTGGAGGGAGATCCTATGAGAGTAGACGACGGTGATTCAAACGGTGAAACATTCGGTGAAATGTCAATATCTAGGATCATTGAATGTGATTCTCCTTCACTATCCATGAGGTTGATTCTCTTAAAAAAATTGCAAACAACGATAAATGAACAAATCAAAGAAAGAAAAAATTTCGAAAGGGGGCATCAAATCACTGTAAGAATCATGAACTCAAAACAACTCAAAAATTTTAGGTTGATGGTTAATTCTAAGAAATGACCGCATATCTGCACTTATTAATTTTCAAGCACACTTCATACACAACAACTCACCTATCAACTCAAAAATCCTAATTTTCAAGCACACTTGCAATGATGATTAATCTCCAATCATTTAAGAAATTCAAAAAACTAAACAGAAAACACAAGTGCAAGATTTCAGAACAACAAGGTGAATGGAAATATTTAGCCAAGATATTTCAGAACAACAAAGTGCAAGATTTCTGGGAGGTACTTAAATGCACACATTTGATTAAGAGTAGCAATAGATATTTAGCCACAAATATTTACCCCAAATTTTAAAAACACATATTTTCAGTTTTCACACAACACCACGAGCTAGAACAAAATCAATAGAGATTCAAAATGACAAAATCAACCATAAACAACAATTCAGAGCTGCCATCGAACAAATATATTTTATATCGTGCTTAAATTGAAATTCAAAGGGACCTCTCACCATAAATTGAAAATTGCGTCGAAATTCACAGCCGACTTTGTTCCTTAAAATCTGCACAAATTCAGAGCTGGAAGAAGCGGTGGAAGAAGCAGGTTGAGGCGGCGTCTGTAGAGGTGACAAAATTGCGGTGGAAGTTTGCCTTGATGATATTGTTCAGTGTTGCTGTTGACGGTGGAAATGTGGTGAGAGGTGATGGATTAATAGCCCCTTTCCTGCTGTGAACTGTTTTGTGCGAGCTGAGAAGTGCTAGCTAATATTGAAGGGTATAATATTATAATAATAAATCCTAGGCTGGACGGGGCACGAGGTGGGGTGAGGAGGGACGGGACGGGGCCTATGTGGTACCCATACCTGGACCCGCCCCGCATCCATTTCTAGCAAAACCCGCTCCAAATGTAACGGGCCAAGTCAAGTACCCGCGGACCAGGTCAGGTACCCGCGGGTCGGGTCAAAATTGTCATCTCTACTAGGATTTGACGGCGGGCTTATAAAAAGATAAAAATGAAGCATTTAAAATTGTGCAGTGTACAAATGAACAAACAATTCAATCTGAAAATCTAGGTTATGACAACAAAAAATTAAATGAAAATGAATAGTTGTAATATCCTCAAATTTTGTTTTTGTTTTATTTTATTATTGAATTAAGTTAATAAATTAAATTAGGTATAATATAGTATATTATGATATAATCATATATGATAGTAGCCCTTTAATCGAAGGATTATGTAATTCTTCAACATATGTCTTAAATGATGCCATCTCACTATTCTAAAACATAAGAGCTTGACAACTCACATATCTAGTCTAGGAGCCTAAACTAGGATTAAAAATTGGCTCATGAAAGCAAAAGTGCAAGAAATGAGATAGAAAAGCAAATAAGCATTACATCACTTCATCTCTCTCCCTCTTTCTTTCTCTTACGTCTTCACTTCATCATCAACATTCCTCAAAATATCACCACCACCACGGTTACACTCTGCTGCCGTCACCGCCATTTTTATGCAGTCATCTTTCCGGCAAGTCTTTCCGTTTAAAATAAAGAACTCATCAAGCCCATCGTAAATCCGAGCTCGGAATGCCGAATCACCGCCGCCTCCGTAGTGAATGGCTGCAGAGAGGCGTGACTGTTTCTTTTTCTTTTTCTCTCCACCACCTTCTTCCTGCATTGCTGCTGCTCCGTCGTTGTCAAAGGGTCACCGACGCAAGGTTGCGCCGGTGAGTGTACTGCATGCTTTGACCGCTGCTGTGAGCGACGGTGGGTGTGTGTGTATGTGTGCACGTTGCTGTGAATGGAGAGGGTGTCGAAGCCGAAGGCCTGGGGGTGTGATGGCTGGTGCTGTGGTGGCACCGGTAGGATGAATCGGTCGCCGTCGTGAGCAGCAGCGCCAATGGTGTTTTCTATGAGTATGCGTGTTGTGTGATGTTGTGTGTGTGTTGAGTGTTGCTTGTGTGTGTTATGTGTGAGTGTGGTCGGTGTTGGGTGGTCGCCGGTGACTGGAAGTCGCGGACAGTGGTTGGGAGAGGGGTTGGGGTGGGGGGTTCCAATTGTAAATTATGTATGTTAGAAGACTAATTTGTAAATCCTAGTTTTAGGATAAATTGTACATAAACCATCAACTTATAAATAATTATGCATGTGACCCCTGCAATTTTGAGGACTTGAATATGAACCCAAAGTTCTCTGAAATTACAGATTGAACCTTAGTATATATTGAAATTGTATGATATACTCTAAAATCTGCGGAAATTGCATAATGTACCCTATAATTTGCTGAAATTAAACTTTGTACTCTTAAGTAGCCGAATTTACAGATTTTGTCTTGGATTTAAATAGAATTGCTATAAAGACCCCAAACTTTGATGTAATGATAAAAGGAACCTATTTTAGGCTATATTGATACATTTAAGTTTCGGAATCGTTCGATTAGGATATAAAACCTTATACATTTATCGAAGTATAGTTTTTTTTAAAACCTTCTTAATTTATCTGTTTATTAGAAGAATTTCTAAGTTAGGAACTTACATTAGTTTACGAATAATTAATTGAATTCTAAGACGAGTTGATATACTTTGTAGGGTACACTGAAAGGGAATAAGATAGGACGACCTAAAACCTAGAAGCATTCAGAACGCTTACTAGAGGTGCGGGTAACGTCCTTTAATTGTGTACTCTATGTGAACTTTATGTGTTTAAAACTACGTGATCTTAATGTGTTTTTAAACGCGCATGTCACTTTATGTGATGTCTGACTGAATAACAAGTATGCATTTATAAGATAATAGCATGAGCTTGTGCTGTGAATGCGTGATTTTATGATAAAACAAATGTTTTCAAGGCGGTTAAGATCCGTAAACAATTTCACGGCGGTTAAGATCCGTAAATGTTTTCACGGCGGTTAAGATCCGTGATTAAATAAATATGTTAATTGATTCCTTATGTGATGTTAGGGTATGTTGCGTGTTACAGTTTAACCCACTGAGTGTTCACGCACTCACCCCATGTATGTTAACATGTTTTACAGATTATAGGTACAATGACGGAGAATGAAAGAGAGATGTTGTATCGGTTATTTATAAATTAAACGTGTTGTTACAGTATTTTGAAAAACCCTTGTCTTTGAAATATTTTGTATAGTTAAGGCCAGGAGGCTATACTCTGATGATATTTTCTGTAGTCGTTATAAAATGTGTAACATTTTAAAAACTCCTTTTGGGAAACATTTGTTATAACAGGTTATTTGGTGTTTTCAGTATTTTGATATTTTACAAGTTGCTGGACACCTGAAGTCTAAATTTAATATTTCATTCTGATCTGAAAACGAGGCGTAACAGTTTTGGTATGAGAGCCTGGCTCTACCTTTTTGTAGGGTTTTGCTCTATTTTTAAAAAAATAAAAAGTTTGAATCGAATAAGCATCTCTCTTTGCTCCCTCTCCAATAGGTATAAAATGAGTGATTACATTTGTTTGACTTTCATAAATGTGAATAAATGTGCTGTTATACAGTGATATGTTTGAAAATTATTGATTTGTAAATACGTGTTTTGGGATTTATTTACGGGACTGTTAGAAGTGTTTCTTTAAGTAAAGCTTATATAGAATAATATATACAGATGGCCCGAAAAAAATTCACTGCTAGGAAGTCTATTCCCCGAACGAGACTCAGAGACTATTTCTTTGATAGTCGTGTGTATACGGATCATTCTGTGGGGGAGCACATCGCCCGGCTGTTACATACGTGGAGAAGACCAGGGGGTGACGGAGGACTGATAGGTAATGTTGAGGGTTGCCACCAGTTGATCAGGACACTGCCCGATGAATGGGCAGTACGAGCACACCGAATTTACCACGACGAGGTAGTTTACTCGGCGGTAGATAATTCTCCCATTATAAATTTTGGGAGATTCATGGGGTAGTTGCTAGATGTTTGGGCTCGGAATGAGTACCCATTTACCCCTGAGTCGGGACCATTCGACCCGTCTAGCGATGACTCAAACGGGGACGAGGATGATGGTTTAGAGGAAGAGGACCCTGAGGAGTATCCCGATGAAGGAGATCCAAGTGTGTCGACATCTGGGATGGTGAGGCCTCCGTCGCCACCAGCTGCTGCAGCATAGATGTTGGGGTTAGGGGTTTGACATTTTGGGAATGTTTATCGGATAAAATGTTATCTATATATATGTTGGGTAGTTATATACGTAATTGATGTATATAGTTTGATATGATGCTTAAATTGTCAAATTTTGTTAGTTGTATATAAGAATATGACTTATAAAATGTTATTTTATGAAATTTTATGTTGTGATTTTTCTTTCGAAATTGGTGATTTTCTCATAGCTTACATTCTTTATTTTACGAATGATGACGTCATAATGCTTAATAATTGGATCTTTGCATGTACCGTGGCAGACTCATGCCACCTCGAGGTCGACCGTGAAGGAATTCGAAAACTACAGGGGAGTCATCTGGACATCCCGATGAAGGATTAATGGGAAATTTAATAACAGTATTAAAAGCCTTGGCGGATCAGTTTGATGCTACACGAGCAACACCTTCAACGGTACCTAAAAATGATATGAATGTCATAATCGAACAGTTTCGGTAATTTAACCCACCAACCTTCCACGGAAGAGGAGAACCAGCAAACGTCAAGGAATGGTTGAGAGCCTTGGACAGACTTTTTGCTCATTTAGTTTTTACCGACGTGCAAAAGATATCATGTGCTATTTTTCAATTCACTGATGAGGTCAGTTTTTGGTGGGAGTCATACGATCGAACTATAACCCCCGAGAGAAGAAGTGACATAACATGGATAGACTTTAAAGAAATAGTTATACAGAACTATTTTTCCGCAATCCTATCGTGATAGGAAGGATATAGAATTTCTATACCTTCACCAAGTAATGATGACCGTTGGAGAATATGAAAGGATGTTCAATCAGTTGAGCAGATACATAACGCATCTGGTGGACACTGATATGAAGAAAGCTAGGCGCTTCAGTAGGGGCTTACGATCAGAAATTGGTACTATTCTGGCAGGACAAAGAGAAATACCTTATGCTGAAGTCGTCGAAAGGGCCTAAGAAATTATGTCACGCATGCGTTTGGATGTCGTTCCACCCAAAAAGCCTGTTGAAATGTCCGGAAAGAGAAAGTGGGATGAACGAAATCAAAGTCAAGCTACGCCTTTTCAATCAGACGAAACGATCGATGATGGGTGGCACTCCAAATATCCCTATTCCTAATTAAAATGGGAGTCACCTGCCCCAGGTGTGGAAGGACTCATGTCGGATAATGTCTTTACGAGACTGGATGTTGCTATCGGTGTCAGGAACCAGGTCATAGTGTAAAATTTTGTCCCAAGCATCCAAAAAATAGATCGGGTTCCTGCTCGAGATCTGAAGTTGGGAAAGCTCGAGCTTTTGCTCTAACACGAAAAGAGGCCTCAGAAGGGCCAGAAACCATGACATGTATGTTATCAGTATGCGATATGCCTACTCTTGTTTTGTTTGATACCGGGACAACCCATTCATTTGTGTCTGTCACATTTTTCGAACGGTTAGGATATAAGAATGATAAGATAGATGCTGAAACCTTAGAGGTTAGTATACCATCTGGGAAGACAGTAAAGACCAAAAACGCATGTCAAAATATGAAGATTGTTTTTAAAGATAAAATTCTTCCAGCTACCTTGCATGTTTTAGACATGAAAGATTTTGGTATAATTTTGGGCATGGATTGACTTAAGGCTAACAATGCGATAATCAGATGTTGAGAAAAAGAAGAGTTCACTTTTCATGGAACTCGACTCGGTATAAGTCCATGAGTTATATCGATTATGCAGGCAAGCAAGATGTTTAAAAGGGGAGGTTGCGAGACATTTCTAGTAAACATTGTAGATCTTGAGCAAAAGGCAACTCCTATCGAAATGGTGTTGATAGTAAGAGAATATGTAGATTTTTTTCAGAAGATTTACTCGATCCACCACCCGATAGACAAGTCGAATTTGGAATAGACTTGGTGCCCGGATCGGCACCAGTGTCGAAAGCGCCATATCGAATGACCCAAAAGAGCTGGAAGAACTGAAGGTGTAGTTGCAGGAGCTCTTGGAAAAAGGCTTTATACTTCCTAGCGTATCTCCTTGGGGAGCTCCAGTGTTGTTCGTGAAAAAGAAGGATGGAATCTTTCGGATGTGTATTGACTATCATGAGCTAAACAAAAGAACAATCAAGAACAAATATATGTTGCCTCGAATTGAGAATTTGTTTGATCAACTAAGAGGTGCAAGTGTATTTTCAACGATTGATCTAAGATCTAGATATCAGCAAGTGAAAATAAAGAATGATGACGTATCTAAAACAGCTTTCAGGACGAGGTATAGCCATTATGAATTCGTAGTAATGTCTTTTGGACTTAGCAATGCACCAACAATTTTCATGGATATGATGAATCGCATTTTCCATCCTTACCTCGATAGTTTTGTGATAGTTTTTATTGATGACATTCTAGTGTATTCACATGATAAGACCCAGCATGAAGAACATTTGAGGATTGCCTTGGAAACTTTAAGAAAAGAAAAGTTATATGCTAAGTATAAAAAGTGCGAATTTTGGCTGGAAAGAGTAGCGTTTCTTGGATATATAGTTTCATCAAAAGAAATCGAGGTGGACCCAGCTAAAGTAGAGGTAGTTAGTAACTAGAAGTCTCCAACCAACGTAAACGAGGTGTGAAGTTTTCTTAGATTGGCTGGATATTATAGAAAGTTCATTGAAGGATTTTTGAAGATTTCTATCCCTATGACACGTCTGACCCGAAAAGAAGTAAAGTTCCAGTGGATTGATCAGTGTGAGAAAAGTTTTCAAGAATTGAAAAAAAGATTAACAGCTGTACCAATTTTGGTAGTTCCAGATGGGACGAAAGAATTCGTCGTATATAGTGACGCATCCAAGTAAGGCCTGTGATGTGTATTGATGCAACAAGGAAAAGTGGTAGCCTACACGTCGAGACAATTAGAGACGCATGAATAAAATTACCCAACCCATGACCTGGAGTTAGCTGCTGTAGTGTACGCCCTCAAGATTATTTGTATGGAGGAAATGTGAAATTTACATTGATCATAAAAGTTTGAAATATTTCTTCGAACAAAAAAAGCTCACCATGAGACAGAAAAGATGGCTGGAACTGGTAAAAGATTATGACTGCACAATTTTATACCACCACGGAAAGGCTAATATGGTGGCTGATGCGCTAAGTAGGAATGATAAGGGTCAGACGGCGTACATGATAACTACTCAGGCAGAACTTATAAAGGAGTTCGGAAAGCTAAGTATTGAACTGGTGATACCTCCAAGCAGCACAAGAGCAAGACTTAATGCTTTAATGATCAGACCTACTCTTCATGAAAGAATAAAGCAGGCTCAACTCAATGACAGATTCACTCAAGTAATGAAGAAACAAATAAACCAAGGGTTAGCAAGAAATTTTGTGTTGAGTGAGGATGGGGTACTAAAGTTTAAAGACAGGATATGTGTTCCGAATGATGAGAAACTTATGAATGAAATCATGGATGAAGCACATGTCACTCCGTATACAGTTCATCCAGGAGGTACGAAGATGTATCAGGATTTGAAAAGAAATTTTTGGTGGAGAAATATGAAAAACAACATTGGGCTTTATGTCAAGAGATGTCTTACCTGCTAGCAAGTAAAAGCAGAGCATCAGCAACCGGCGGGAATGCTAACACCGTTAGACGTGCCTAAGTGGAAGTAGGAGCATATCACTATGGATTTTGTGGTAGGGCTGCCTAGAATCGAGGAAACCACGCTGTATGGGCCATTGTGGACAGACTGACCAAGTCAGCTCACTTTTTACCAATAAAAATGATGTTTGGACTAGATAGGCTGGCTCAACTTTATGTAAAGGAGATCGTCAGGCTTCACGGAGTGTTTGTCTCTATTGTATCAGATAGAGACCCTCGATTTACATCCAGATTTTGGCAAAGCTTACAAAAAGAATTAGGTACCAAGTTAGCTTTCAGTACTGTTTTTCATCCTCAAACTGACGGACAATCAGAACGGACGATACAAATTCTAGAAGACATGCTGAGATCCAGTACTTTAGACCTGTATGGAAGTTGGAAGGATCATTTATATTTGGTGGAATTCGCTTATAATAATAGCTATCAAGCAACGATTGGAATGGAGCCGTACGAGGCATTATATGGGAGGAAATGTCGCTCACCCCTTTACTGGGATGACATTGGTGAGAAACAAATTTTGGGACTCGAGTTAATCGAACAAGCAGTAGAAGTAATAAGAAAAGTTCGAAAAAGAATCAAGACGGCTCAAGATCGGCAAAAATCTTATGCAGATAAAAGACGTAGAGAGTTAAAATTCGAAGTAGGGGATAAAGTCTTTTTGAAGATATCACCCACCAAGGGAGTTTACCGTTTCGGAAAGAGAGACAAGCTAAAGCCAAGATATATTGGACTGTTCGAGATTTTGGAACAAGTTTGAGAAGTGACGTATAGACTAGCTTTGCCACCTAACTACGCTGGTATACATAACGTTTTTAACGTATCCATGTTACGCAAATATGGGTTCGATCCGAGCCATGTAATAAATCAACAAGACATTGGGCTTGAAAAAGATTTATCCTGTGAGGAAATTCCAGTCGCAATCTTAGACAGAAATATTCATAAATTACGCAATCGAGAAGTAGCTTTATTAAAAGTCCAGTGGAGCCATCATGATACCAAAGAAGCGACCTGAGAAGAAGAAGAAGAATTTTTGACGAAATATCCAAGTTTAACAAGTTATGGTACGTTTCTAAATTTCGAGGATGAAATTTCTTTATAGGAGGGAAGGATGTAATATCCTCAATTTTATTTATTTATTTTGTTTTATTTTATTATTGAATTAAGTTAATAAATTAAATTAGGTATAATATAGTATATTATGATATAATCATTAATATGATAGTATAATATTAGTCTATTAGTCTATTCTAACGTTGTGTAATGGCAAAAATCAATTATTTCGCTCCACTTTTGGCACTTATTAAAATATAGACATGAGTAGTGTTTTATTTTTGTTTTTTTGTTCATGTATAGGAAAAAATGACTTTCATTTTTGTCGTGGTTTGGTTCGGGGGATATTGGGAAGGTTTAGAGTACAAAAACGGTTCCCAAGAGCTTCTTCACCTTAAAAGAATTACATTTGCTGATCTATTAGAGTCAATGCATGGACTCGTGTATGCTGACATGAATTGCTGGAGATACGTGATCCATTCACTGGTGGAGATAAATAGAATAGTGAAAAATGAAAAAATTAAGAATGATTCGGATTTGCAACGAGTATTGTCCATGAGTGTGGAGTGTCTTATCGTTTTTGTTTCCCTTAAAAGTACTGAAGCTCAGAACACCAGCTTTGTATGGGGTTCGTCAGGAAGAGTAGGAACGAGGACAGACTCATATCCGGCATTTGACATTCCCCAACAAGATTGAGATTTTTCAAATGTTCCCTTTGGATTACAATCAGACGAAATGTTTTATTCGAAATGGGGAATTCCTACTGAAGACGAAGCTAACCATCCTGGGACATCAAATGTGGATCAGTGGGCATCTTGACCTTCTTCGAGTGGTTGTGTGAACTTTGCTTCTGATTGGGGTGTCGATTACAATGATTTGAACAGTTCTCCAACTGTTTATGGACAGCACGAGTTTACAGAGGGTGAAGAAATCTCACAGACAACTAAACCAGAAAGAGTACCACAACAATTATTTGACGATGATGACTTCGAGTTAGACGAAAAAGTCGAGAATACTCTGGATGAAGAGCAACGACTGGCGTATGAGGAAATCTAGGCATATATTATGAGACCGGAGTGGTTTATTCCAGAAGTACCATCTGATGAGCAGCCCATATTAATGAACGAGCCGTCCAAAGATTCAACCCTGCACAAAGGAGCCACTTTTGGTAGCAAAACAAAGTTGCAAAATGCGGTTGGATTTTACCATATCGAGAATGTAGCTGAATACCGTGTGGAGCGTTCCGACAAGAAGAGATGGTACGTGAAATGTAGTAAGAATAATTGTCCATTCGCCCTGCACGCACATGAGAAATTTGGGATTTGGAAAATTTCAAAGATTGTTTTACAACATAATTGTGGGAGTGAATTGAGTAGTAGTGAACCTCGTCGACTTCCTGCAGCTATGATCGGTGAGTACTACGTTGAATCAGTTAGAAAAGAAAATTACAAGCTGGATCCTAGGACCATAATTGATAAAATGAAGGAGCAACATGGTGTACAAGTTAGTTATAGGGTGGCATTGACGGCAAAACGACATGCAATGAGGGTTGCATACGGTGACCCGAAAAAATCATTTGCTCTGCTCCCACTGTATATGCAGGTCTTGAAAATTTCTAATCCCGATTCATATACAGCTTTGGAAACTCACCGAGATGGAAAATTCAAGTTTGTCTTCTACGCAATGGCAGCATCTATTCACGGTTTTAAGCGATATGCAAGGCCGGTTATAGTTGTGGATGAGTGTTATTTGAAAGGTAAATATAAAGGTGTTGGATTTGTTGTTGTGACACAGGATAGAAACGACTAAGTTTTTCCATTAGCAATTGGCATAGACAATGTGGAGAACGATGAGTCGTGAACTTGGTTTTTCAAACATGTTCGTGAAGCATATGGCTGCCCAGACCAATTGCTTATAGTGTCGATCAGCACGCCAGCATCAGCAATGGCATAAAAGAAGTGTACCCTGATGCAACCCATGGTTTATGTTGTTTTCATTTACAACAAAACTTGGCCAGACACGGAACACACTTGGTGGGACTTTTCCACAAAGTTGCATATTGTTATCAGTTCACAAAGTTTGATAGGTACGTTTTCTTTGATGCAACTGAAAATACATCTTTCAATGTACATTCCAACAATATGTATGACTATTGTTTTATTGAAAGTATATTGTATTTACTTATCAAATTGCTTGTGCTTATAGGTATATGTCCATGTTGCAAGCATCTGGCATACAAAGTGCGATAGCTACCTTGTCCAAAGCTGGAGAACAACGATGGGCTCGGGTGAGATGTCCTGTGAGAAGATTTAATTTCATGACATCTAACGCTGCAGAGACATGGAATAGTCAGCTTGTGTGGGCAAGAAAACTGCATATATGTTCTTTTTTGGAGTGTGCTAGATGAATTTTGGAGAAATGGTTCTACGAGAGGCGGACTGCTGCCGAAGATAGAGAAAATACTCTGACGATCGTAGCACATGAAAGAATAGTCAACTCTGTGAAGCTTGGTAGGCGTATGCAAGTTGCAAAACTCGAACGAAGCAATACAAGGTAACTGATGGAAGTAAGATTTTTATTGTGGAGCTAAACCAGTTCGAGCGCACATGTTTCATTTTTCAACTGGATTTGATACCATGTTCGCATGCATGTGCAGGTACCTATACAACATGTTATGAAGCTTCTTACTATGATACATAAATGAAATGCTTGACCTAACTATTATTATTTGTTATAGTTTTGCAAAAGAATCATTTACGGCATACGTGACACCATACTACACAACCGATTGGTTGAGGGGGATGTGGAGTGGTACGATAAATCCCGTTCCTAACCCAGAAACTTGGGTGGCGTCAGATGAAATCCAAAGTCAATTATGTCGAGCACCTGACAAGGTTAAACAAGCGGGACGACCCAAAGGAAAATAAATTCCTTCTGGCCGTTTCGGAAGGTACAACGGCTGCGGTCGAGGTGACCATAACAGAGCGAGATGCACCGAGCGCATTCCGGAGCAGTATGACTATCGGGGTGAGGAAGTTGGGAATGATGACGTTCAACCCAGAAATGATGAAGGAATACGAAGGAACAAAAAAAGTGTTCAGTTTGTCAATCAGAAGCACATACACGAAGAAAATGTTCGATTTATTTGTCGTCAACATCTAGGTGATCTGGAATGTCCGGGTGGATGTAGTTGCACTCCCTACTCTTACATTTGTCTGTATTATGTTTTAGTGGCTTACAACTTATATTATACATTCGTACATAAATAATGTTCACATCATACGTATTGGTATCCCCATATTGTGACTTTGTAGTTGGGTATGACAGTACAGAAAAATCGTGAGTCAAATAAAAAAAATTGTCAAATTACATTGTCAAAAATAACAAAATGCAACTGGACATGTTCAATAGTCCAGAAAATAATATGCAAAATAAGGAGAAACTATCTACTCTATATCCTCAATGGTATCACCGTCTGCCGAGAACTTATACAATGACAATGCTAGATCACGCCTAATCTGATACACTCCGTTCAGAATGTCTGGTCTCGAAAACATGCCACTAATACAACTCTCTATCGCCTTCAATGCCCATTTGCCACAGCTCGTAGGGTCATCCTGCTTGTAGACAAATCTTGACTCGATAGTTTCGAGGCCAAGCATCACGGGACAATACGAATGAAATGGTAGCTTACCATAATATCCACTATAGTTCAACAATCTCGGCAACATGTGACGAATAGGAAGAGTCTGTCGGAGTCGGAGCGCCTCTATATCCTTGGTCCAATGATGACGCAGACTGTCGAACAAAATCAATGTATACTGTCGTAGATTCACCTCCGCCGCCACCCAATGCCCGTCCAAATTAAGCACCATAAATATTTGGTTGCAAGCACCAATTACAGTTTTGTCAAATTTAATTATCAAGTTGCAAAATGGAGAGTTATATTACAAAACAACTAGAAATGTACCTTGTTCGTCCTGTCCCACCAAGGTTTGATATGTTTCCACCTCGGTTTCTCACAACAAATGTAAGGAACGAGACAATCCAGGTCTTCAGGTTCAAATTCCTCTTGCAGATCTTCTAAGTAACGCATTCTCAGATCATCATTGGCGTGTTTCCTTTTCCATATTTCCTTGTATGTTTCCTACAAAAAAAACAACAAATATAAGTGAATCATTTATCGAGCAACTATTTCATTTTAATATATAAGATAATGTGGTGCTTACATTGAAGTTACAATCTACAATCTGATCAACCCCTTCAGAGATTCATCGATATCAACATCAAGGTCCTTGGGCTGGCTCTGAAGTATACCAAGATATGCATCAATGACCTGAATAAATGAAATAAACAACATGAATAAGATTCCGAAATAACCAGCAATCAGTTCAGTAATATACAAAATGCATACAACTTATGTATCTCCCTTTCCAGTTCACCATTTGGATCCACAATTTATGTGAACCATTTTGGTCCAACGGGGTATCCGATGCCCACGTTGCGCCTGTGAAACAGTTGACGACATGATTTAAGTACTATACACAAAGAAAAGTGAAATGCTTTGGAAAATCATTAAAGTAGAAGTTCTTACTGATCAGCGGTGTCCCCAAGCTCGGTCCATAGTATGAAATCCGCTATGGAATGGTCAGCCCATTTTTTCAACCGGGCAGTGAAGGGACTTCGTAAGAAATGAGACTTCCTAGTCAAACGGACCTCTCATAACCCGGCTCTCATTTCCGGAATATCCGACATAGCCGACTCTGCATCGAAATTCGGCACGTGATCAACTTTCTCTGAAATAGGTGGCGTAGAGTGTGTATCCACATGGCTGAAATGTAGTGGCTGGTAAAGAACGACGACCGATGCTGGATCATGAACCGGGGTATATATCTCAGTGGCCTGCTGCTCCGATACTAGTGGCCAACTCTCCCAAGGTGTGTGGGATGGATCGACATGTGGGGTCGTATATGTACGATCGGTCTGATAGGCATCAGGATAATACTGTGTCGATGTAGATGGCCTTTCATATCCATGAGTAGGAAAACCCGAAGGATGGTCGGAGCCATATCTGCCAGCATAGTCGTGAGAAGACCCAAAGAAAGACTGAAGTTGATCACGAATCAGTCCAGGAATCGACTGCACAAGTCGCTCGTTCTCATCCCTGATGCTAGACTGAAGGTGTGCAAACTGCCCATCGAAGTATGAGTGTATCTGAGCAAAACGATCGTCCAGAACATGGGTGAAACTGGAGAACAACTTGTCATATTCGGATGTGGCCCTAGAAACATCACCAAACAGAGGAACTGTATCGGTGATGAAGAAGACACAACACAAGGCCGTCGTCTAGGTACCCGATGCCTGATCGGACTAGCAGCAATAGGCGAGTCAGGCACCTCTGTAGATGGATGTGTCGGAGAAGAATAATGAAAATGAGAATGCATCTTCGGCATATGATGTTGCTCATCACCACGTGCAGATGGCGAGTACTCACTACCCATATACCTAATATCACCACGATCGGGAGAAACTGTGGATGGAGGTGCTTTAGAAGCTGGAAACGTAGTCGCTCGAGTAACCCGTCGACCCCTAACACGGGCTGATAAAACATCTCCCTCCGCTGGTCGTAACTCACATGCGTGTGCTCATCTAGAAGGACCAACATCTACTGCTGCAGCATCGCGTGAAGTAGGATACAACTGACCAACGGGTCTACGTCCACGTCGATGCTTTGGAGGCTGACCCGGACGACAGGTCCATATCAATGAACTGCCAAAATCACTGGGGTTGCTCCTCAAAAGTAGGAACGAAGGTCTCGAAGACATCAAGCTGTAGATAAAAAGACAAGTTACTAGGAATAGTAGGGTACTTTAAATCAATAGCACACACAATTTGAAAGCTTAATGAGGTTTATAGACTAGAAAGCTACCTCAACATCTAACGTCCTGTTCGTAACATCAATAGTGGACTTCGTCAAACACCACTTCAGACATCGTGGAATAGGACGTGGTGTGTCAAGCCTTCGGGCAGCAAACGCACTCGTAAGGGGAATGGCCTCGTAAGCCCAAATCTACACAAGAGACGAAGGCAATTTAGTAAATCGATAACAATTTTACAAAAGTTATAAGATGTAGGATTTACACAAGTATCTAGAAAACTCACCAACAGAGCGATGGAGAAGCCATAAAAGTGGTAGGTGAAGGTCCGTCCCTTCTGCTGTCGTGGAATATCGGATGGGAGCTTGTCCATGTTTTACAACAGTGTAAGATAAGAGAACTTCCCCCATGGGAAGTTCTCCCAACGCTCCTCCTGATCGACTAAATCCCAAACCCACATATCGATGTGGGTCTTTTCGAAATCCACTCCAAGAACAATACAGTACACTATGAGAATTTTAGCAACCTTCATAGCATCCTCTTGAAACTGGCGAAACTCTCCATTAATGAATCTGGTACGGAGATCTGAAAGATTCACCTTAATAGAATCATCGACAACTCGGAAGTATTTACTATCGTCGGGTGGAACATGCATGAAAGAGGGATCGAAGTCTGAATCACCAAATCTTAAACCTGTCACAAGAGCGAACTCCTTACTCGAGAATCTGCAGCGTTGAGATCCAATGCGGAACCATCTCTCCTGCTCATTCGGATGGGTCCTATGTCGCACCTCCCGAGATACGAGGACATGCAGTAAAATCTTACACCACTCTACTTCAGTCGGCCAATACAAGAAGTGGCCGAATGACGTCGTATGAAAATGACGCAAGCAATCCCTACCTATGAATGACAGCTCCATCATGATATCCTCTAGTATACTCAACTGCGTATACCCATTAACGTAGGCTGGACGACCCATACAACCCTCGCGCACCCAAGCCCAATCCAACTGAAATTTGCAAAGTACTTCAATTATTTGTAGCAAAATTATTTATTCTTTGACTTATAGTGCTTACTCAATTTTCTCAATTCTATATAATCAATATAGACAAAATGTTCAGAAGTTTACATTATTATATAAAATTTTATATATATTATATGTCCATCTTGTTTATTATATATTTTTAGTGTACTGATTAAAATTTTATTATTAATATTATTATTATTATTATTATTATTATTATTATTATTATTATTATTATGAAAAAAATTTAAGAAATCGCCATATTTCGATACACCCATTAACTAAAAGACATTTGATAATTTGGATAAAATTGAGCGGGTACTATCAGTCAAATTGAGTGGTTATCGTCATTTTATGAGATTATTATTACTTCCGATATCGAAATTATAAATTATTGTAGCAAAATAATTGTCTTAATTATATATATTGGTCTTAATTGTCCTCATTATCGCAATTCTATAATTTTCATGTACCCTAATTTTCAAAGATTTTGCATAGGGTAATTTTCGTCAATTTTCGAGCACATTTATTTCGGTCATTTTTTTCCTTCGCAAAAATTTCCTATTTTGCGTGTACGAAGATTTCCTAATTTTCATAAGTGGGGAATTCAAAATTTTCGTGCACGAAAATTCGCCTAAATTTCGTACTATAAAATTACCGTCATTTTTATCATTCACGAAAATTAGGAAATTTTCGTGAGCTCAAATTTCCGATTTTTCATGCACGAAAATTAGCCTAAATTTATATCTTGAAAATTACCGTCATTTTTATCACTCACGAAATTTTTTTAGCATTCACGAAAATTAGGAAATTTTCGTGAGCTCAAATTTCCGATTTTTCATGCACGAAAATTAGCCAAAATTTCATACACGAAAATTACCGTCATTTTTATCATTCACGAAAATGTTTGACCATTCACGAAATTTTTTTCGCATTCACGAAAATAATTTACTTTTCGTCAATAATTTTCGTGCCCAATTTTCATGTCTAATTTTCGCACCGATTTTTCGTGCCTAATTTTCGTGAGTTCAAATTACTACCTAATTTTCATGAAACAATTTTCTTGACTTCAAATTACTTCATAATGCATATTATCTACTGCATAATTAAATCAAATAAAATCAATTCCAACACTAAACCATTTCAAAATTCCAACACTAAACAATTCTAACACTAAACATATTAGCTACTACATAATGCATATTATAGTATCAATTCCAACATTATTTCATAAACAAAATTAAATCAAATAAAATCATCTACTGCATAAAATCATCAACATCACCTACTGCATATTTTCGTGTATATCTTTCATCAATATCATCACTAAACAATTTCAAAACTCAACAAAAAACTGATTAAAACTTACCTCTTCAGCCATCGTTCGTACACAAAAATAGCTCCCCAAATCTACCGCCGTTTTGCCGCCAATCTGCCTCCGATTCACTGCCGCCGTCGGCCGAATTTTTCCGACGAACGCTGTCCAACTTAGGGGCTTTTTTCCGGAGAGTGTATCTAAATCCCACGAAATATTCAAGATAAATTGGAGAGACAATTTGAAATGAAAATGACAGTATAGTTGTGGGCAAATTTTACACGAAAATGACTTAATAGCTGTGAGCATAGTTTTGGGCGAAGAAGAAGAAATTGTTGATGGAGAAGTACGGCGCCCACTTTTGGTAAAATACATGCAATTACCATTATGAAATTAGGTTAAATTTTGTGCACATCAATGTTTGTGGGGCCCGTATATACCAATGTCAATTTGACTTTGACTACAAAATGGGTATTTTGGTACAATTACTTATATTTTTGAGTACATTAGGGTGTCAAATTATATATATGGATAAAATAGGTTTAATTTATATCAAAATGGTTAATTTTGAACAATTTTCCCTTAAATAAATAAAACGACATTGTTCCTTTTGCCTCCAAAATTCTTTGGATGATTGAAACAACGCCGTTTTGTGCCTTAATTTATCAAAATGACATTTGGTTCAGATACCGACAAATGAATTCCATTAGTAAAAGCGAAACTCAATTACCCTTCTTTCTCCTCTCCTTCTCTCCCAGCCATCCACCCTTGTCCCCCTTAAACCCAGTCCCACCGTCACCGCCGCCCACTCAGTGCGTGGTACGTTTAATTTAAATTTCACCATTTTATTTTCGTATAATGTAGTTATTGTCAATTCTAGAATTTATTACTTTTAAATTTGTGTTTGAGAAAAAACGTTTGTATTTGGTATTTGCTTAAAATCATGGGAGTATATGAGCACAAAAATATGTACACACGGTAGATGTATCAAAAATATAATAAATCTATTAATTTCACTTTTCATATAACGAGGAAATAAAATCATTACACGTCGGTGGACATACTAAAAGTTACCCTGCGCACTTTAGCATTTTACATATGATATATGTACATAGTTATATGTTTATATTCAATAGTGACAATTATATGCATCACTATTTGTTCAATTAAAGTAGATTTATAGATTTGTGAATACTTTGTAGGATTAAATTTTAAGCAAAATCTCAAATGTTTTGGAAAATTTTCAAGTCTTTATTAATGGTGTGAGCAGTTACAATCACATTTATAAGGAGGTTTTGACAATGTTCGAGAGGATGAAACTCTGGTCCCCGTAAAAATATTGATTCTTTGGTTCATATCTCCTTCAAGTTAGGGATAAAGAAATCTCTTACCACATATTTGATTATGTTATGCTTCTATAAATTTTCTTCAGAATGAAACTACAAGTAGAGGTTACTTGCTTTGTACAAAACAAGATTAGAATGCTTAATTTGGATGGAGATTTTAAGAGAAACATGTGATTTTTATCGAACCACTTTCCATGCCACTTGTATCCTTGATTTTTCTTTAGGAATAATATATAGGCGGAAAATGATTTGAAAGAACCTTAGAGAAATTTTGAGAGCCTGGGTTCAATATGGGATCCACAGAATGTATAAATCTAATTGGTACTCCTCAAAGTGCTGAGTGATCTTCTCAAGAAGTTGAGTGGATTCTGAGTTGACAGCATCGGTGACATTTGCTGTATTTTAAGGATTGTTAATTTGGTATGCAATTTATATGTTCAATGTTATTTCTATGAATCATTTATTCGCAAGTCGTGGAAAATTTAGTTTTATTGTAGTTCTACATTCTAAGATTTCAACTTGGCACTGGTGTATTTTAGGATTTTCAAGGTTCATGAAGCATAGACACATACAATAATTTTTGGTTTTTGCAATTTATTTTTTTCATTCATCATGAACTTTCTTCCTTAGATGAAATAATGGTGAAAATTTTCCTATTTTTACAATTCACGTAGAGGACATAATCATAGATACACCAACCCTTCTAAAAAAAAAAAAAAACTTGGCTACTCTTGCGTATGATATTTTTTAATTATCAATGAATCTACACTTCACTTTATATCTTCTCTCCACATTCCTTATCACTAAACAAGATCTACTTTGGTGGACATAATCTGTAATATTTTCCCATGAAGTTATGATGATTGATTATATTCACCAAAAGGGATCAAGAGTGCATTCATTACAAGATTTATCAAATTTGAAAGGTAAATAATGCTAAAATTTTAAAGCAAGGGTTCAAAGTACAACTGTGAAAGTGCACATTTATTCAACGATAAAGATGCTTATTGCAAAACTGATCCAAGTTCAAACAAAATGTTGACATGATGATGAGGCTAAGGTTGATATGGAACGGCAACAAGAACAAGGTTTTGTTTTCTTTGAGCTCCAAGCCCAAAAGTTTCAGTCATGTCCATATCTTCTGGTTTAACACCATCTGGGAGTTTCCAGTTGAAGTTGTAGAGAAGTTGAGCTAAAGTGGGCTCCACATTAGCCAAACCAAATGTCATACCAGGGCAAATTCTTTTCCCACTTCCAAACGGCAGGTACTCAAAATCACCACCCATATAATCCACGGACAAATTCTCAAATCGCTCTGGTTCAAAGCTTTCAGGATTTGCCCAATACTGAGGATCTCGATGTATTGCCCAATTGTTCACCATTACCTTGGCTCTGGCAGGTATGGTGTATCCATTAATTTCAGATTCCTCCCTTGAAGCTCTTAGGATCAATGGAACTGGAGCGTGTAGTCTAAAAGTTTCCTTGATAACTAACTTTAAATACTTCAACTTCTGAAGATCATCGTCTTCGACATTGTTGCTTCCCTTCAACACGTGTCTCACTTCGGCTTGTGCCTTAGCCATCACGCGTGGGTTCCTAATCAGTTCCGTCATTATCCAGTCAATGGTTATCGATGATGTTTCAGTAGCTGCTGAGTGCATGTCCTGTATATATGATCACCAATCACCAAAACAAAAAAATATAGGTGGTCTGGCAATTTAGGACATTAGCTTATCGTGTTTCGGAAATTTTGCTCAATTTCAACCCGAAGCACTCAAATGGGCTGAATTCGCACATGAGCCCATAATTTGGAGCTCTATACTATGAATTAAATATTAATGAAAGAAATTGAGTTGAAGGAGTACTTACAAATAGGAGGACTTTGATGTGTTCATTGCCGATTGGAAACTGCAGCCCTCCATTTTCTTTAATTCTTAGCAAAACATCAACAAAACCTTCATATTCACCCCCACTTTGGACCTCCATTTTAGCCTGATTTTGTTTGTGCTCATCAATAATATCTTCTAATATCTGCTCTAGCTTACGTCGCGCAGTCAGTAATCTGCGCTTATTTGGCCAACTGAGGACCATATTAATCATCTTCCAGGATGGAAAAAAATCTGCGATCATAAATCCACTAGCCAATGGAACTCCTTCATTAACCAACGCGATCAACAAATCATTATCCTTGTGTACCTTGCCAAATGCAGCTCTACAGATGATGGAGCTCATCGTGTACAGGAGTTTCTGAGTTAGATTCATAGGGTTCCCAGAAGAAAGGTGAATAGATTTTATGAGACGAGAAATCTCTTCGTTTCTAATGTTCCTAAACGACCGCACCATTTTTGTACCCAACAGTTCCATCATGCATATTTTGCGCATCTGTTTCCAGTAATCGCCGTAGTAGGAAAAGGTGACACTGGTGTGATCGTACCACATTATCTCCGCGGCTACGGATTCAGGCCTGTCCGCGAAATTTGTACCGTTATCTTTGAGCACTTGTTTCGCGATTTCAGGGGACGAGATGACGATCGTGGGGATTTCACCAAGCTTGAGGTGCATTATAGGGCCATACTGTTTGGCTAAATCTCTGAAAGAACGAAAGGGAAGTGAAGCAACCTGATGCATGTTTCCAATGATTGGGAGAGTAGGTGGACCTGGAGGTAGTTTCTGGGCTTTGGATTTCTTCCATTTCTTCATTAATGAGAAGAAGATGACGATTAAAGGCAAAAGAAGAGCGACAACTGTCACCAAGTTCAACGATATAACCTGCCAAAATTTAGTAAATTGGAAAAATATAGTAGGTTAATTTTGATGTGTGGGAAATCTGAAATATATATTAGTTGTGTTTGGATTGAATGGTTTGAAATTTTGAATTTGATATGAATTTATTTCAAATCTAATCAAGTTTAAGTAGATTTAAAATCTCTTAAATATTAGTTCAAAAAATAAAAGTGATAATTTCAAATTCGCATCTATCCAAATACTATTAGAGGATTTGTTTATATGAATTTCAAATCCCTCTTGAAATCTTTCATTCCAAACACAATCTTAGTTTAATTTGAAGAGAGATGGAGGAAATTTGAAATTGGGGGGATTTTTAGGCAACAAACGTAATTATTCCTCTAAAATTTCAAATAAGATCCCATATACCAAACATTCATATACCACGTATGTACCACATCTCAAAACTAGTTATATTGATTTATTTTTAAAATAAAGCGATTATAATGTAAAACACACAAAAAAAAAAATCAATATCAAATTATGTAGTTTTGATGTGACATTTAAAGTGAGATATAAATTTTGGTATAGAAGATTCGATCTGCTAAAATCCTAAATTCAGTAGATTTCCATCACTTTAAGACAAAGTTGACTTAAGTCTTCGTGTATCAAAAGTGTTATATTTTAAATATTTAGTATCAACTTTGCGATTCGCAAAACATGAGATATAAAACTGAAAAAAGAGTATGGTTTGGATGCCAAAACTATAATTAATCCAAAAAGAAATAATATAAATATACATAAACATATGTGCTGTGTATATTATATGTTGTGTCTATCCATGCATACATAAATAACATACCTGATCATCTACAGAAAACGCAGAGATAATGTCACCCCACATGTCAGAGCTAGGAGCATCTTGGCGTCCATCAAAAGGGCCATTCAAACCAGCATTATTTGCACTACCCATTCTTAATTCGAGCAGTGAAGAGTATGTCTTATATATGGTGTAGTGAAATGGTAAAAGAGAAACACATATTTATAGTTGCTTTTGTAAAAATCATAGTATTGTATTTTCCTTTTGGTTTATTTTTGGACAAATATCATAAATTTTTTTGCTACTTGTATTGGTGGAATTAAGCATTGGGTATACAAAATGCAAAAGTCAAATTCTTTTATTAATGATATTGTATTTTCCTTTTTTCTGTTCTCTTTGGGAAATATATATCATTAATTTATTTTGCCTGCAGAAGGGAAAAGTCAAATTCTTTTATTAAATGATATTGTACTTTCCTTTTCTCTGTCTCAAAGGGAAAATATAATTAATTTGTTTTGCTACTAGTATTGGTGGAAATGAGCGTTGGGTATATCCATATAAGGCAATAAAATAAATTAGCGTATATATAAGGTAAAAACACAAATTATTCTGTATATATATATTGTATTTTACTTTTATTCTATATGGGAAAATATCATTAATTTTATTTGCTACTCCTATTGATGGAAATCAGCTAGCATTTGATATGAATAATGAAAGGCTAAATAAAACAAAAAAAAAAAATCCAAACTTGTATAAGTTTTTGCTATTGTGGTCAATTCTTTTATTTTTGTCAATTTATTCATGATTTTGTTTTTTAGTTGCAATTGTAGTCAATTTTCAATTTCAATCAACACAAAAATTCTATGCCCATGAGGCCGTACCCTCGAAAGTATTAGTTGTATATTTATAAGGTATTAGTTGTTTATTCATAAAGTAATACTTATATAACTTATGAAATATATATTTTAGTGAAAGATATTTGTTGCATATTCATAATGTATTAGTTACGCTTACTTATAAGTTATTATTTGTATAATAGAAATAAATATTTTAAAGAAAATTATTACTTTTTACATTATATGTAACATTTGAGAGACAATCTCCTGTCGGGTAAGCAGATTGGTCGCAACAGAATATTTGTCCTGCCTCCTACTAGTCAGTAAGTTGATCTCAGCAGAATGTTAGTCTCAAAACCATGGATATGGATCAAACACCAAGAGGATGATGGAGATGGATAACAATAAGATGACCTATTGAGTTCAACCTACAAACAACTGCTTTTGGCATAGTGGTAAGCATTAGAGGCCAAGACAATTATTGGAGGTTAACAATATAACGAACACTTCAGTTTATTACATCACTAAATTATTAACTCTGTTAGAGCTAGCACTCACATTGATGGATCTTATATTACCACCGATTGATGTGGTTCCTTGTATATACCACATTCGAATTTTGTAATTACTATCCACATTCATTGGCAAATATCCGAATCCTTTTTAAAATTAATAACCATTATGTGTATAATTAATAATCATTATGTGTGTCTTATTATTCACCAACTCATTTTTATTTATAATTTATCTACTAAATACATTTATTTTTTGATCTATAACTTAAAATAATTAATTAGTCAAATAAAGTCTAAATTATAGTTACATATATTATTGTTTCATCTAAATTATATTTACACATTAAGAAAAAAAAAACAATATATATTTTCATATATTATTGTTTCATCAAAATTAAAACGCATATTGGTTGTCACTTGTCACAAAGACAAATATTTCATTAAAAAAAGCCATTAAAAATCATTTAGTAATTAAAATTAAAATAATTAGAATTTTAGTTTGTAAACTCCCACATTTATAATGCATAAAATAAATAATTTTTAAAATCTTTTTGTTTTCTAGTAAAACCATCTAAGATGGGAGGATTAAAACACTATACCATCACCATATATATTAACCACACCAAAAGAGAGTTTAACAAACCTCTAAAAATTTACAACCATCACGATAAAATAAGCCATAAAAAAAAAAAAATTCATATTCACATCTTGTCAGCACATGGTAGTAATTGTCCCACATTAAAGGTTTTCGTAAAAATGATTATTTGCGATTAAAATTTTTTATGATAATAAAAATACTATCGTGAAAGTCTATTTTTAATAATATATTATTATAAAAATTGATAATATAAATTAACAATAATTTAATTGTTATAAAAAGCAATTGAAAATATTTTAGAAAATTTATTTGGACAACATAATTGAGAAAAGATTATTTGTGATAAGGTTTTTGAGATTGTAAATTAGTGATAGAATGTTGTCGCTAAATATTTTTTTGACAATTATTAATATTCTTTCAAGATATATTTTGTTGTTGTTAATAAGGATTTTTATTATAGTATATTTACTGACTCGAATAATGTAACTTTAAAGATGATTTTTTTGTGAGACGCAAATATTAATATATAATAAAAATGGTTTGAATCTTATGACTAATAAATGCGGATGCTAAGCATTGAAATTTACTTAACACTTTTCAAGAATAGCGTCTGTCTCTAGAGTTGTGACAAACTCCATAATTAGGGATACCAAATATCACATAAAACTTTAAATTATAACTATCAGCTAAAAATAAAAAATAAAAGAGATTTTATTTAAATGATTTAGGTAGTCATCGCATAATATTAGGAATAGGTAAATAATTTTAGGGAGGGACTAAAGATACCCCATACACTTTTAAGGGCACCTTATTTACTATGTATATCAGTATATGTGCTACACCATTTATCCATGAATGAGGTGCCCTTGGAAGTATGTGGGGTGCCTTTAGTCCCTCGAATGAGGTGCATTTAGCTCCCGTAATCTTATTTCGGAATTCTGAAATATACCAAGACACAGAACATCCACAACATGACCTTAAAACTCTCAAATTTCAACATAATATCAAAATCAGCAGAAACAACAAAGATTGACAAAACCCAAACGAAATGCATGAAAAACTCACTACCCAGATAAAGAAATTGAACAACTCCCAAAGGGAGAATCAAGAAACATAGCCTTAAACGAGCTTTTTATTTCTGGGAAAAGTTAAGCCCACTATTTAACCACTTACTAGCTCTTATGATCTTAGATTGCAAACATTTTGATTCCCTCATCTTGCTCCAAGTAAGAGAGATCGTTCGATTTGAAATAGACCCATGCCTCAATTCCATCGCCCTCTTTGTTGTCCATAAGCACTACCATGTTATGACCTTTTAGTTTTCCGCTCGTCCAAACAGGTTTTCCAGCCCCAAAATCAGCTTTGTAGAATCCAAACCTACTCCAATCCGAAAACATTACTTTCAACCAATCATCACTCTTTAATTTTTCCATGAAGTCCTCCCAAATAGTGATGAGTAAATCACGTCCATCCTCTCCTGGAGACAACAGTTTAGAACAATCATCGATGGTTTTGTGGAGTGCATCACCTAGAGCACGAACCAACTCTTCGATTCCAATAATGTCCTTCGTCTCATCTGAATCCATGCATACAGCAGTTGATGGAATCGCAAAGTTCCCACAAGAATGGTTTGGCAGAGGCGGGACTGTTCTCTGTCGAGTATTAACAGCTTGACCGATGAGACAAGGCCTCCATTTTCCAAGCTTCCTTTGATCCAAGCCAATGAAAGCCCTAGTCAGAATGGCACACACCACACGAACCTTAGAGACGAATCCCACAGTTGGTGATAGTTTCGATTTCAGGCTGGCTATGGCCTCCTTGTTGAATGAAAACACCTTGGCAACAATGTCAGGATCATCCTCGTTGTCAGGCATATTAAACTCAAGTGGGCCCTGATTCCTGCCTGGAAATAAGGAGGAGGAATCAAAACTCGGCCTGATTGCCATTTCGGCGCCTGGATTAAGACAGGCATTCGACCAGGCGGCAACGAATGTGCCAACTGATGCCGTGTCAATAATTCTATGCTTAGAGATGACACCAATAACCATCCCACCACACTTGAATTCAGTGATCTGAACTGAAAGAAGTGGATCTGTGGCGGCTTCATCGATTTTAGCTGATTTAGGTGGAGTGAGATCTTTTATCTGATCAAGATAATTTTTCCCAACAACATCGATCAGCTCGACATCAACAGCTTGGGCTTCGACAAACTCAACACCCTGATCGCTGCAATACACCGAACAATCGGTCTTGATGTATCTACCAGCAAGAGGGTAGAATTGAACCAATGTTTTTGCCAATGATTCTTCCAAGAGGAGTGGGTCTACTTTGGATTGATAGAAGAGATAGACACGGATATTTTGTGGTGGGAGAAACTCATCTGCCAATGAAAGCTTGTACTTAGTGAGGCTTTCAGGGGTTGGAATACAAGGTTTCACGAGCTTTGTGCTAACAATGTTGATCTTCATGCTTGCTAGAATAGCTCGTATGATTTATCTATGGTGTCGTGAAGTGGCAAGGAAAAGCCCCTATTTATAGTTCAAGGATTTAACAAGTCTTATTATATATTTCTTTCCTTTTTTTAATCTACGGACAGTAGCATTAGATGTTTTTTGCTTCTCCTATTTTGGAAAGGAGCGTTGCATAAATTAAAGACAAATTCTTTTACGATAATATTATATTTTTCCTTTTTTTTTTTTTTTTTTCTTTATGGGAAATTGACATTAATTTCTTATACTACTCCTGATGGTTAAGGGAAAAAATATATAAATTCTTTTATCAATCAAATTATATTGTATTTTCCTTCTTTTTTTTTTTTTTTTTTTTCTCTATGGAAAACTACCATTAATCTCTTCTGCTACTCATATTGGTTGAAAGGAGCGTTGGATATGCATAAAGGAAAAGAGATATAAATTCTTTTATCAATCAAATCATATTGTGTTTTCCTTTTTTTCTCTATGGAAAAATACCACTAATTTCTTCTGCTACTCCTATTGATTGCAAGGAGCGCTGGATAAGGGAAAATAATATATAAATTCCTTTATCAATCAAATCATAATATTAATGAAAATTTGATAAAAATGTCTAATATATAATAACTTTGCACCATTAAAAACACTCAATTATATTTGATGATAATGAATTTTAACTTTTGAAAAATTAATGAAAATACTCCGCTGCAGACCATAATTCAACGAGTAATCGCTAATACATAAATACTTTTTCTGATTTGAATTTGTTATTTTTAAGTTTTGTATTCATATGTCACCTACTTGGAGGGAAAACATGACATCTTACTTTAACATGACCAAAATATTTAAAAAATATTCTAAAATTTTGAAAATTATTTAAGGAAAATAAAAACTCAATTGAACTTTAAAAAATTGGATAAATTTCATAACATGATCCAATTAATAGATTAATTCTCAATTTTAGACCCAAATTTTAAAGTTTTTCAGTAAGAGACTCAATTTAATCTTTTTTCTCAATTTAAAGTTTAAAAATTAGATTGATTCTCAATTCAAGACAAAATTCAATTTTTTTTCTTTTTTTCTTTATATTTATAAATTTAGTTATATTTTAAAATGTATTTATATTTTAGATAAATTAAGAGAAGTTAGTGCAATTTTGGAATGATTTTCATTTGACTTGTATTAATTTATATATCTATTTCTATTTTACACTATATAAGTATGAATGTTTTGTCCATTTTTCATAATGTCAATTTTAACCTTCTTAGAGTCCATACAAATCACAATTTCTTTCTTAGAGTCCATACACATCACAATTTTTCATATAATTTGATTAAAATCCTAATTAAAGAAAACTTTCTATATCTAATTTAATTAGTTTTAATTAGTCTTCACAGCTAATTAAAAATTAATCGAAAAAACTCTTTGTATCTAATTTAATTAGTCTTCACAGATAATTAAAAATTAATTTCTTTCTTAGAGTCCATACAAATCAAAATCCTTCATATAATTTGATTAAAATCCTAATCAAACAAAATTCTCTATATCTAATTTAATTAGTCTTCACCGATAATTAAAGATGAGAAAACAGCCCCATTTGACCTTTTTCTCTATATTTTGGGCCCAATTGCCCACTAATATAGATGATAATCCCTAACTACCTATTCCTTTATAATATTGTCCCCAATTGTTCTTTTTTTAACCAGCAACCAATATTTTAATATGAGAAATATTTTAATATGAAATTACAATTGTATCCGTTGACTAATGATAGGGCCGACATTGCCTGCACCCCTCTGAAAAAATTGTGTAAAAAATTAAAAAAATCTACGCCCACTTATCCTTTAACTCGAGCAAATGTCGTGTATGGCTTGTTTTTAGTTAATGAAAATTTAGCCCTAAAACTTGTCTTCTGTTTGAACCCCCTAAAAATCTGAAATTTTCGTGTAGGAGCAGATTTCAAATTTTTCGTGTACGAGCAGTTTTGGCGAGCGAGAAAGAAGTGTCGTCAACGTCTTGAGGTCCGTTTTTTCGTGTACACTTAGAGTTAGGCTTACACAAAAAAATCTTGAAGAGATAAATGGAAGCAAGACAGGTTAGTAATTTCGACATTTGAAGCCTGTTTTTTTTAAACTGAATCGATTATGCTTTTCGTGTAAGGCGTGCAAAACTGTATGTATATGTTTGGGTTTTGTGAGAAACGTGATTCGGGCGTGTATTGTGTTATTATTTTTCCCAATTTATGTTGCGTTTATGCTTACACGAATTAGGGTTGGATTTTGGGTTTGTTTTTTAACAGTCCTCATACACGAAATTAGCGAAATTAGGGCTTTTAGTTTGTCGCTTTTAGTTTTTGCAATGTTGGCCTTACACGAATTTGTTGTTGAGAAGCTTAGACTAATTTTGGGAAATAGGACTTTTCACAAATAGTACCTCCTACACAAATTTGTTCCCCGAAACGAACCCTACACGAAATTTTCACACAAAATGAACCTTACACGAATTTTTGAAAGATTTAGCTCTCACACGAAATTTGAAAAAATATAGGCTTACACTAATTTTGAATGAAATTAGGTCTTACACGAATTTTCGCCAAATGAACGGCTTACACGAATTTTTGATATATTTTGGGCCTACACGAATTTTTTATAGATTTTGGGCCTACATGAATTTTTTAAGGATTTTGGGCCTACACGAAATTTGGATGAACTTAGGTCTTACTCGAAATGTTGGAAAATTAGGTCTTACACGATTTTACGGTTAAAAACATTAGTGTAAGATTACATTTTCAAAAGTCAACAATTGTTGGCCAATAAATTTCACAAATTCGTGTAAGTCATTTTAAGTTGACTGATTTGGAAAAAAATTATTGGAAAATTCGTGTAAGTCATTTTTGGTTGATTGATTTGAAAAAAAGTAATAACTTTTGTCAATAAAATATTAATATTAAATATTTATGTAGATGCTTACACAAAAATATTGATGAGTTCTTGTTAACTGATTTAGATATTAAATAAGCCTTATTAATAGTAATAACTTTTGTCAATGAAATGCTTACACCATTTTTTTCAAAATACTTAATAATTAAATAAATATGCTTACATATTATTAGAAAATGCTTACACGAATAATTAATATTTATATTTGTTAAATATGATTACAAACTCTTTGTACACGATTGATTACAAAAAATTAATCTGAAAATAGGCTTACACGAATTTTGAAAAAAATTTAGGTCTTACATGAAATTTTAAAAAATATACACAAAAATTAATTAGAAAAACTGTAATGAAAATAACATTATTAAGTAATAATATAATTTTTTTCAAATGTTAGTTGGATCGTGTTTGGGTTCGTGCTGGTTGTCAGGGTCGACTTACGTATATTAATGGATACACCCGTTTGAGTATATTAGATGACCTACGGACCGAGCTGAGAGCTGTAGAGGGGGACTGCATGACCCATTTGGGACGCACGTGTTTCGGTCATTTTTTGCTACGGGTGATCGAGCCAGAGACGTGTAAGGGTTTTCTCCACGTATTGATGTCCCGTGAGGTGGCACAAACACAGGCTGATGACCAGTATGATCGTTGGTTTCGAATCGGACGAGGCCAGTTGTGTCACTTCTCGAGGGGAGAGTTCGCTCTTGTTACGGGACTTTGATTTGGTGACTCGAACTTCGATCCTTCTGACCGACTCCATCCCCCTATTAGTGGAGTGTATGCGCGAGTTGTTTCTCGGTGGTCATGAGCGACCGTTGTAGATTTGTGCACACGATTTGTTGGGAGGGAGTTTCACCAAAACCCAGACGATTGTATATAAATTGCGAAGATTCTTGTGTTATATTGCATATTATTTGGCATGGATATTGGGAAAATAAAAGTCGAAAAGTGGGTATGGGTGTTGGTAGAGATGGAGGAGAGATGAGAGAGCTTTCCATGGGGAAAGTTCTCATACCTCAATCTGTTACGACACATGGATCGACTACCAGTGGAGGTTCCAGCAGTGCAGGGGAATCGAGCCTTCACTTACCATTTCTATGGGTTTTTCGTAGTTTTACTGGTGAGTAATCTTAATATTTTGAGTAAGTCTATATTGTGAACTAAATTAATTTCGAAATTACTAACATTTTCAACTTTCATTTTGCGATTAGATATGGGCCTACGAGGCCATTCCTATGATTGGTACTATGGTCGGTCGTCGTTTGGACGTCCCCCACCGATTCCCGAGATGTTTGAAGTGGTCCACCATCGAGATTCTATATTGTCTCGATGACGAGGTATTTTTCTCCATATGTAATAGCGAATTAATAAATGTATTAGCATGTACATATATGCATCCTTGTGACGATTTTATTTTTTTAGCACGTAGATTGTTTCCAGACACTCGTACCCTCATACGAGAAGGAGCAGCTGCTGTATTGGAGGAATATAGATGTCGACCTCAGCGTAGGGGTTCAGCCTCGACGTGGCCCACGGGATGGTGTAGATGCAGGACCATCTACATGTAGGGCTGATGAAAGGATTAGTCGTGGTCAGTCCCTCAGAGCGACTGGAGCGACGAGACGATCCAAGAAGTCTACACGACAGTTGGTCGATGAACCTGAGTCGGGACTCGATGAGGAGGTTGAGGAGCGTGAAGCCCGTGGTCAGAGTTATGGATTCGATGGGGTCCGGGTCGACGTCGGGTTTTGATCGTGACACCCACTGCGAGGACTTATATGCGCAAACCCATCCTGACATATACCCGACGTACACTACGGTCGGCGAGTGTGATTTTCCGGCTCATGTATCGGTGCATGATTCTTCGGCTCATCAGGGTACGACCCATGACTACTCTCCGGTGCATAGTGTTCATGATGAGGATGAGCCTCCTATTTGAGCATCTCCCATTTCATATCGGGCGAGTTCACGCAGGCGAGCTCATGTGTTGTCATCTTCTGAGCACTCCACTCCCCCTTCAGTTCCACCGACAGGTGACTAGTACGCAGGCGTTGATGGCTTCTTCACCCGATTCTCAGCGGATCTGAACTCCCGGTTTCAGACATTGCATTCGTACTTCGATCAGCGTTTTGACCGCATGGAGATTTTATCAGAGATGAGCATTCCCGTCTGGAGCATCAAATTCCAGAGATGATTATGGATCAGCTACATAGTTTCTTTGGGCCCGCGGGTGGTACAGGATATGGTGATCAGTTTGCCACCCGATCAGGGATTCAGTACAGTCGTCTTGCAGCCTATCATTAGGATACTCCGTTACCCAGACAGGACGATTGGCACTCTTCACCCGAGGCTCCTCCACCGCCACACTGGCTGCCCGATCCTCCGATGCCTGCTCAGTGGGCTCCTTGGCCCTACACTATTGATGAGCCTGCTTCATCACCCACGACCCATGTCCCTGTGGACCCCCTCTCCACACTTGTGTTTTTCGATCCACCTATTGGCCTTAGCGGTTACACTGGCTATTCTACTCCGTCCATGCAGCATTCCAGACATGATGGTGATCAAAGCGAAGCACCGGATACTTCACATCCAGGTATGCCTGAGACCAGTGCAGGCATTCAACATGTTCGGCGGTGGGCCCGATCGCGTTTCTTACGGAGTCCATTCCAGCCGACCTTTCCCAAACGGGCTGATCATTCCATGGCTGACTTTCTCCTGTGGACTGAGCTAGGCGATGCTACAGATCAGTAAGTCAAATCTTTTGTGAATAACTCCCACTTGTTTTATCTTTGTTTATTTCACTGCATTTAAGTTTGAAATATAATGTTCTGTTTTAGGCGTAACGTCGGTATTGGCTATGCGGTTGGTCCTTCGTTCTTCACATCGATTATAAACCCACACAGCGAGTTGGATTGAGAGGTGAGTTCTAAATTATAGTTATTATGACTTACCAAAAAAACCAGGTTGCTCACTGTCCATTCTGTTTTGTTATATATAGGTTCTAGATGCATACCTTGCAGCCATCCGGAGGTTTTGGATGTTTCGATTGACGAGTCCCTTAAGGGACTGACGCAGATCATCGATTGTTCTTTTAATATAAGTCCTCAACCATTCGATATATATGTTATCTTTTCGACTCCCTTGTAACTTCATCCGGTTATCTTCTGTAGGAAATATGCAAAGAAATCTGGCGAGCTAAACATGCAGACGACGACGAAGGATGTACCTATTATGAGGCCGAATGAGAGGCCTTTTCTGATGTAGATCTAGATTGACTAGTACCCAACGTTCGTGGTGAGAGACCGAAGTGGGTGCACTCGAGGCCATGATGGAACAGGACATCTAAGGTGAGCTATTTTCAACACGTTTTTTCCTAACCTCTCTGACTTGTCTCGGGCAGCTGGTTTGGTGTTTTCCTTGTTGTAATCTTCAAATTTACCTTATTCTGAACTTGGACGGACATTGGGTCGCAGGCGAGGTGAATATGCACAATTACACTCTCACCATCTTCGATAGTCTTCGACATACGTGGACAGAGCAGATTGAGGGGATTCGGTATTTTCAGACTCTTCCGATCCGATGCATTTTACCGAAGCTTTTACGGCATTCCGGCTACTACCGTAAGCTAGATCAATCGTCATACTGCCCTAATCGATTGGACCTGAAGACAGCAGAGTCCAGACTTTGTTATAGGCAAGACGATCCGACATCATGTGGCATTTATACGTTAAAGGCGATCGAGAGTTGCTTGAGTTGTATGTTTCCTCATCCCGATATTGTTGATGGGGTATTCGAGATGCGTAGACGTATAGCGTACACATTGTATAGGTGGTTGGCGGACGGAGATACTGTTGCTGCTGACGAGATGATGGATTGATGTTTGTACTTTCCCATTTTTAGTTGACTTCTACATTCGCTTGTATGAAACAGTAAATCGAGTATTTCGTCTACAAAAATAATTTTTTCTTGCTTATCATTTTAGTATGCATACGAAATATGAAAGAAATTATGATCTCCTATACGTCATGTGTCTTAACAATTATAACAATTTTGGTATGAAATTAAGTTAAAAGGGTAAATAAGTGATTACATACATGTGTATAAAAAAAATGAACATTTCAGACATCCCCTGTATTAGCAGCTAAAAAGATCAAACATTTTCTCTTTGTATGGGTCTCCGATTTACAAACAGAGCATTTTTTTTACGTCTTGCTGTGGGATCATTTTGTGAGGGGACAGAGACACCTTCATCCGCATCAGGTCCAGGCTGGTGAGACGATGACACATACGAGGTTTCGGTACAGCGTGTTCTGTTGTGTTCAGTGTGCCGACACCGACTACATAAGCCGGAACGACATGAATGTGCAGACCCGAGACCCGCAGATGGGATCCTCCGAGTCCTCGGTCAGCCAGCTTGTCTCGGGTTGTCTGGGGCTACACATATCTGTTGTTGTATTTCTTCAGATACAAACCAATCTTATGGGCTCGGTACAGGAATAACTTCGCAAGCCCACATTTGTTTCAGCTAGTCGGTGCTGTAATATGGATGGACATATGCAGTCACTGATTCTCTTGCGGAACTAACATGAAAATAAAATGAGTTCAAATATTGATGTTTCTGTGGCACTAATAAAATGTAAGTAATCACAGAAATCAGTAAATAACTTTCAAAGTCGTACCTTATCGCTGTACACGCATGCGAGCATGGAATTAACTCATGTTGAAAAAACTGACACTCGCATGTCCGATTTGATAGGTTGACAATGTGAAGTTTACCACCGTCTGAAATCTTGAATTTATATCGTGTTAGTTTATCGACGATCATTCGCTGACCTCTTTTCACTAATTCAATCAACCGGCCATGTGTCGACTTTGTAAGGGATTCTGTCATTTCCTCTGCAGCATTCATCCGCTCGTAAAACCACTTCTCCATAACTAGTCTAGCACACTCCAGAAACGAACACACAGGTAGCTTTCGGGCCCAAAGCAGACGATTATTCCAGACCTCAGCCACGTTGGAGGTCATGAAGTTAAATCTTCTTACGGGGCATCTGACAAGAGACCAACGTTCTACTCTTGCATTTGCCAAGGTCTCCAGCGCACCTTGTTTACTAGTTTCTGATAGGGTATTCAAGTACCTGCGAAAGTAAACAACGCCAAAGGTATTAGTGTTATCGCTCGAGTTTGTATTAGTTAAAAAAAATACCATCACAAGTTTGAGAGTAAGTAATCATACCTTTCGAATTCAGTCTCGTGATAACTGTAAGCTGCCTTTTAGAAAAGCCCTACAAAATGTGATCCATGCTTCGCCAAATTTTGTTGCAGATGAAAACAATATAAACCATGGGTCACCTCAGGGTACACATGAGTAATGGCATTGCTGATGCTCGTGTGTTGATCAGACACGATTAGTAGTTCATCCGGGCAGCCATACGAATTTCAAACATGCTTTAAAAACCAGGTCCAAGATTTATCATTTTCCACATTTCCTATCCAAAAAATTTGGTCATTGCCATCTTTTGTTACAGCGACAAATCCAATGTCTTTGTATTGGCCTTTTAAATGGCAACCATCCACGACTATAACCGGTCTCACATAATTTTGAAATCCATGTATTGATGCGGCCAAAGCGTAGAACACGTACTTGAATTTGCCATTATTTAGAGTCTTCAAAGCGGTGTACGAGCCCGGATTAGTTGTCTTCAACACTTCCAAATACATTGGCAGCATTGAAAAAGATGTTTTCGGATCTCCATATGTAAGTTTCATAGCATGCCTTTTTGCCCGGGATGCAACCTTATAACTGAGGTTTATCCCATGTCTTTGGTTTATTTCGCGCATTATGCTTCTAGTGTCCAGATGGCGATCCTCTTTGCGAATATGGTCAACGTAATACTGACCGATCAATGCAGACGAAAGTCGATACGGAATATTGAGCTCGTTCAGATCGTTCAAACATTCATGGGGCATGACGACGTTCGAGATTCACCAAATCCCATACTTCTTAGATGTATGGAGTATAAAGGGGCAATTTTTCCTTTCACATTTAACCCACCATCTCTGCTTATCTGACTTCTGCACACGGTATTCGACATGGTTATCCAAATAGTAAAACCCCACTGCATTTTGTAATTCTGTTTTTGTTGCAAAAGTCGCCCCTTTTTGTAAAACATTAGTTGGACTTGGCTCATTGTTGCCTAAATCCACTGCAGATTGTCCCTCTATCTCCGGCATCTCTGGAATGAACCATTCAGAGTGATGAATATACCTCAAAAACTCCTCGTAGGCAAGTCGTTGCTCCTCATCCAAAATATTTTCGTCCTCTTCATCTAACTCAAACAAGTCGTTCATTGTTTTTTTTGATCCGATTCTTCTTTCTCATGTTCTGAAACTATGATAATATAAATAGAAATATTAAAAAGTGGGAAGCGTAAGATTATGAAAATATATTGTATGAATCTAGAAAATTGAAAATACATTCACCAGTTGTATATCCCTCTTCTTGGCCTCCATCGTCCTGTATCGGAGGTAATACCTCATCGTCCTGGATAATCTTCTCATCTATATATACAGTTGAGGACATATTCAAGTCAATATAGTCAATACCCAAATCCGTTCCAAAGTCAACACAACCTCTCGATGATGGACATTGACCCCATATATTGCGTGAAAATGTACAAGCCTGCGACGATTTCTCCTCATACGGGACACCCCACTTTGTATAAAATGTTTCATCATTTTATAACCCAAAGAGAACATTATCACGAGACCAATTTTGGTTGTATATGTCTGATAGGATTATTTGCAATAGATTTTTATGGGATAAAATATGTAATAGACTAGAGCACTAGCTATCCAAATAGGTTTCAATATGTAAACTAGCTAAGGCAAAGATGCTGGAATAAGATGGAGATTCTGCAAAGGAACCTATGCCAAGTCCCTACTACCTGCATGCTGCCACAAGGAACCAGTAACCAAGCTTCAAGGGATGCTGCAAGGAACCTGGAGATGATCAAGGAAGCTGATCTGCTTGCTCGAAGAAGAAACTACCAGATACTCTTGAATCAGTGCAACCTGACTAGCCAGTAGAGTCACTCCAGTTTCAGCAAATCAGTGATTGCCATGTGTGAAAAAGCAGCAAGGACAGAGTACAGCAGACTGGAAGTTTTAAGCCGCGCAGCAGAACGACAAAGGTAATGGCAGAACAGAATGAAGGCATTTCAGAGCAGGTGTCAGAAGATCGGCATAACCAATCAGAGCAAGACACCTCACCAAGCAAAGGACTGCCCTCTCAACGGGTAGAATACTCACTGATGCTTATAAATAGAAGACTGAATGCATAAGAGAAATATACAAGAGAGATAGAAATCAAGAGATCATATGCGAAGCAATTCATCCACAAGCTCAAACTTTCATATCTAAGTTATTCAGTCTTAATAGCAGCAAGTCAGCTACCTTTGTAATCTTCAGAAGTTTAAAGAGCTTGCTGCAGTCAACCGTTTGCAAATCTATATCTTATTCAAATAGACTGTTTAGGAGTCACTTTGGTAGGAGTTTACCCTGTTAAGTTGTATTTTCTCTGAAGAAGAGAAATGATCCTGTGTGGGTCGAGGAACCTGTGTGGAGATCCTGTGTGGGTCGCTTAATTGGTCACTGTGCAGCTACCTGTGTGGATAGAGCTGACAGTTTTGTGTAGAGTAGAGTTTGTATTAGCTGAGTCTATTGTAAATCAAACTTACTTTAACAAAGTTCCTTCTTGAGAAGGAGTAAAGAGGACGTAGAGGGATTACTCCACCCTTGAACCTCTATAAGCTTGCTTGTGTTTTTACTGCTTTATATATCTATCTGATCTCCTTGAGCATTCTGCATTAAAGTCTATTTCGAAAATCACTTTATTTCCGCTGTGCATCATTATCTCTGACTAAGTCCTGAGGTCATTGTCCGAGCAGCAACCTATCGAGCAGCAAGCTTGCTAGCTACCTGTTCAACAAGGACTTAACATTTTTGGAGTATAAGTAGAAAATTTGATAATGTTAATTCACCCCCCTCTTAACCTTGTACCACTTGGGACCAACAAGTGGTATCAGAACAGGTTGGATTAAAAACCCAACTTGTCTGGTCAATCCCCGATCATTGATTTTCAAAAATCTGCATACATCGCTTTTATCATATCATGGATACGCATAAGCTTTCTATGTTCTCTATTGAAGAGTATGACGACTTGAAAATTAGAATGCAGGCACATCTCTCAGCCATGCACGATGAAATATGGATGGTCATCACTGATGGACCACCAAGGATCACCAAGCACAACCCTATATTTGTAAGAGCTGCAGATGCTGGTGATGTAGGAGCCATTCCCCATCAAGCTGTTATTGACAAACCCAGAGAAGAGTGGACGGCTGATGACAGAAGGCAAGCCAATTGGATAATGTAGCCAAGAATGCTTTATTTGTCACCCTGGACAAAGAAACCTTCTGTAAGGTCAAGACGTGCAAGACAACAATGGATATATGGAACAAGCTCGAACAAATCTGCTAGGGAACAGAGCTTACAAAGGAAAACGAGGTATCTACAGCAACTCAAAAATTTGAGTTGTTCGAGATGCTCCCTGAAGAAACCTTGGAGCAGATGGATCTGAGATTCACAAACATTGTGAATGAGCTGGAGTCTCTGAACAAATTCTACACCCAAAAGGAGAAAAATATGAAGGTGCTAAGAGCACTACCTGCAGAATGGGATAGCAAGACTACTGCCATGAGGGTTTCCATGGATTTAAAATCAATGAGTACTTTTGATCTCTTTTCTGACCTAAAAGCCTTCGAGTATGACATTAACAGAAGGAAGAAAGAGGCAGAAGAATCCAGCACAAAGGTTACTGCCTTGACAGCCAGAAGCACAAGGGAGACTGGAGCGACCTGCAGTAAGCAAGGAGAGCTATCTGCTGAAAACACTGATGAAGAAATGACCCTTCTTCTAAGGAACTTCAAGAAGTTCATCAGGTACAACAGGAGAGATGACTTCAAGAAAAATCAGGCACCTCCCCAATAGCCCAGCCTTCAGCAACCAAACCAAGATACTTCCGATCTATGCTATAACTGTCGAAAACCAGGACACTATGCCAAAGAATGTCCTCATCCTAAGGTCAATCGATATCCCAATGGAGAATCTTCCCAGAAAAGGGAGAAACGAAGAGAGGAAAGAAGAAGAATTAAAGCCTTCCTCAGTGAGATGGAAAAAGGAAAGGAACCTTCTAAGGAAGCCCAGCAAGATGCAGACTCCTCTGAAGATGACAGTGACTCCTCTTCATCAGAAGACGAAGCACTTATCTGCCTAATGGCACATGAAGTAGAGGACAGCGAGGATGATGAGGTAATGTACCCAGTCCAACTCTTACAGGAAGAGGAAAAGTCAAACAAAAGCCTCTCCCTGAAACAAATCATGAGCGACTTCGAACAGATAAACTCAATTCATGAGTAGCTGAAACTTGAAAATGAGATGCTCAGGAGGGAAAACAAACAGTTAGCTGAAAAACTATCTGCATATGAGCTCAGTAGCTCAAAGTGCAGTGACCTCCAGGAACAGGCATCTAGGCTCAATTTGAGAATCACCAAACTTGAGAGTGAGAAAAATGACCTTCAAGCAATTGTGGGAACCTTTAGCAAATCTGCTAAAGAGGCCAAAAAGTGTCTCATGTCGGCCAAAAGTCCATTTGACAGGACAGGCCTAGGATACTGTGCTGAAACCTCTCAAGAAACAGCAAGCTCATCTAAAACTGTTGTTTTCATTCAAGCAGAAACCTCAATGGCAAACGAGTTATCTAATAACTCAACAGAAAGCTTAGAGAAAACAATAGACAATGGCAAGAGACTCATGTATACATCCACAGGAAGTAAGCCTGTTTTCAAAAGCTGGCTACAGCGGAATCAATCTGCTGGTAGATACAAGAGAAAACAACAACCTATAAGGATGCTGTACAGAAACCTTTACCTCACTCATACTAAGATCGTAATGTCTAAACCTAAAAGAGCTCATGCTCAAGGGAAGTATGGTGGAGGTCCTCACTTCAAAAGTGATGGTTACACACGGTTCGCACACACAAAACAGTATCCTAAGGATACCGCTTATAGACGAAGCCACCAAGTCTACAGCAAATCAATTGTTGTGAGACAAGTTTGGATTCCAAAAGGTACTAACAAAGAAGGACCCGTACATGTATGGGTACCTAAGAATCAGTGATCTCTATTTTGCAGGTACCTACAGTAGAAAACGGCAAGGAAATATGGTACATTGATAGCGGGTGTTCTAGATATATGACTGGAGACAAAGGAGTTCTCAAGGATCTACAACTGTGCAAAGGACCCAAAGTAATCTTTAGAGATGACTCCAAGGGAAGCACTAGAGGAATTTGAACTCTCATAAAAGGAAACACTCACATAAAGGAAGTGTCATATGTGAAAAGCCTGAAGTACAACTTGCTCAGCATAAGCCAATTCTGTGACAAAGGTTACTCAGTGGAATTCAATCACAACAAGTGCCTAATAAGGGACAGTCAATCCAAGGAAGTAAAACTATCAGGAACCAGAAAAGGAAATATCTATGTAGCTGACTGGAGCTCAATAACCACAACTACCTACTTCATTGCAAAAGGATCATCAGAAGCTAGCTGGCTATGGCATAAACGGATGAGCCATCTAAATTTCAAATCAATCAACAAGTTAGCCAGAAAAGGACTGGTCAGAGGATTACTTTACCTGGTGTACAAGAAAGAGAGTCTATGTGAGGCATGTCAAAAGGGAAAACAAACTAAAAGCTCCTTCAAAAACAAAGTTCGAAGATCAACTGAAAGGGTGCTAGATCTACTCCACATGGATTTATTCGGACCAGTAGATCCAGTAAGTATGAGTGGAAGAAAATATACACTTGTAGTGGTGGACAACTACTCAAGATTCGCATGGACCCTATTCTTAACAAAAAAGTCTGATATTCAGCGGAGATTACCGGAGTTACTGAAGAAGCTGTAGAATGAAAAGAGCCTGAATATCATAAAAATCCAAACAGACAGAGGCACCGAGTTTACAAACAAGTTCATTAAAGAGTACTGCCTAAACAATGGAATCAAACATGAGTACTCAGCAGCCAGAACGCCGCAACAAAATGGTATTGCAGAGAGGAAAAACAGGACCCTCAAGGAAGCTGCGAGGACCATGCTGGCTGAAGCACTGTTACCCAAGATATTTTGTGCAGAAGCAATCAACATAGCATGCTACACCCAGAACAGATGCATCATCAACAAGGATTTGAATAAAACTCCTTATGAACTATGGTTTGGTTACACTCCAAATATTGAACATTTTCATATTTTTGGTTGCAGGTGTTATGTACTCAACAATGGAAAGGATTATCTGAAGGCATTTGACTCAAAGTCAGATGAAGGAGTATTCTTGAATACTCCTCGGTAAGTAAAGTCTTCAAAATCTTCAACAAGAAAACACTTATTGTAGAAGAAACAGTGCATGTGGACTTGGATGAACCACATTGCACTAAGGCTGATATAGATGAACGCAATGAAGACTTTGGGAAAACTCACATCACCAACACTCGTGTTGAATATATTGATACGGAGTTACCAAGTCTCCAAAATATTGAATCAACTCAGAATTAGCAACCTGTACCTACACAGCAACCTGGAGAATAGGAACCTACCCCAAACCAGCAAGCACCAGTAATTCAAGAAGAGATACATCATCCTGAAGGAATTCAACTGGAAGTCCGCTTAGAAATACAGCCTGACCCAAATCAGCAAGCTGCACAGATTGATCAAGAGCAACCTGCTGAAGAACAAAATGAACAACAAGCTGAAGAAGCTAGAAGAAAGTGGCTAAGGAATCACCCAAGGAATCAGATCATAGGAGATTCTACCTCTGGAGTAAGGACAAGAAGAAGCAACCCCCATGAAGCAATGTTTGCTTGCTTTATTTCTCAAACAGAACCGAACTGCATAGAGGATGCCCTAGCAGACACCAACTGGATTCAAGCAATGCAGGAAGAGCTCAATAGATTTGAAAGAAATCAGGTGTGGTATCTAGTTCCAAGACCTATACACCAGAGAGTAATCGGCATAAAATGGGTATTTAAAAACAAGCTCGATGAAGAAGGTCAAGTAGTCAGAAACAAGGCAAGACTAGTAGCGAAAGGTTACTGTTAGGAGGAAGGAATAGATTTTGAGGAAACTTTTGCACCAGTAGCAAGACTAGAGGCAATCAGAATCTTTCTAGCCTACGCAGCTCACAACAATCTCACCGTTTATCAGATGGATGTCAAGAGTGCTTTTCTCAATGGGCTACTTGCTGAAGAAGTTTATGTGCAGCAACCTCCAGGATTTGAAGACAATCTAGAAAATATGGTCTTCAGATTAAAGAAAGCTCTCTATGGACTCAAGTAGGCACCTAGAGCCTGGTATGATACTCTCTCGAAGTACCTACTTGACAATGGATTCAAGAAAGGCAACGTAGACAAGACACTTTTCAGAATCCAAGATGGAGATAGCATACTACTCGTTCAAATCTATGTCGATGACATTATCTTCGGATCAACAAACAAGGAATTGTGCTAGAAATTCTCAAGTCTCATGCAATCCAAGTTTGAAATGAGCATGATGGGAGAACTAGGCTTCTTTCTCGGTCTCCAAGTCAAACAACTAAGCAATGGAACCTTCATCAATCAAGTGAAATACACCAAAGAGTTGATAATGAGATTTGGATTGGAAAATGCAAGCACAGTGAGCATACCGATGATAACCTCAGGAAGCCTAGACAAAGATAGTGATGGTAAAGCAGTAGACATTACAAAATACAGAAGACTCATTGGGTCGCTGCTCTATCTGACAGCTAACAGACCAGATATCATGTTCTCAGTAGGAATGTGTGCCAGATACCAAGCAGCTCCAAAAGAATCACACATGACTGCAGCCAAACGGATCATCAGATACCTCAAAGGAACCCAAAAAGTTGGCTTATGGTATCCAAAAGAAGGTGGACTTAAACTTATTGGCTATACTGACTCTAATTTTGCAGGTTGCAAAATTGACAGGAAGAGCACCAGTGGTACCTGCCAGCTACTAGGAAACAAGCTAGTATCCTGGTTCTGCAGAAAGCAAACCTCAACAGCAACCTCAACAGCCGAGGCCGAATATGTTGTTGCAGGAAGCTGCTGTGCACAAATCTTATGGATTCAACAGCAACTAAAGGACTATGGAATTGAAGAATAAGACACACCCATCTTATGTGACAATTCAAGCGCAATAGCTATCACACACAATCCAGTTCTTCATTCAAGAACCAAACACATAGATATCAGACACTACTTCATAAGAGATCATGTTGAAAAGAAAGATATATCCCTGAAAAAAGTGCATACTGACCTACAACTAGCTGACATATTCACGAAGCCCCTTTGTGAATCAAGATTTTCTTTTCTAAGAAACGAGCTAGGAATAATAAACCTGAGCTAATCATCTATACAACTCTATTCTTTCTGTTTAAATGGCTATACATCTTAGGGGGAACTACATGCAGGACAAGGATAAAACAGCAACCTAAAAGGTTACTACTCAAGGTTCCTGGATAGTTACTGGACACTACGATACTGGTCACCAAGCCACCTGCAGGAACCAGAAACTGAAGCGCGTGAAAAGAGAAACAGTTACCCCGCGTCAAGCAGCCGTTTTTGCAGAAAACTCCTCGATATCCATAAAATATCACATCAAGTACTTTTAGCACACGTACACCGCGTCAAAAATCTCAGCCAATGGATCAAGGGTCTTTTCAAATTCAAGACAAATCTGGACCGTTCGATCAGAACTCACCAAATTCAAATATAAGGGAGTCTCTCTTCATTCTTCTCTCACACTTAAACATTTTCATATTCTGCAAACCCTAACTTCTCGATTTCTTTCTCAAGCTGTCCATTACCAGACTACTCTTCCTATCTCAGAAATGGCACCAAAATAGAACCAAGTCGTAGACGGCAGGCTGGTGGACCGTGAGATTCTTCTCAAGATAGTGAAGGAAGAAGGAAATGCCACGGAGTTGATGATAGACATTTTGAGATGTCTTCACATCTCAGGACTCCTCAGACTCTGCTCCTACCACAAGTCACCCTACGCAGAGGAGCAGGTTGAGAAGTTCTACTGACGGGCTAAGGTCTCTGAAGATCAGTTAGAGATCCGATCAAAAGTTGGCGGAGCAACAGTGACTGTGGACACCGAGCTGCTGGAAGAGGTGTTCTCTCTTCCCACTGACGGCATGGACGCCAGTGACCTCTCCACGTATAGAGAAGACGAACTGGAGGAGTACTGGAAGATCTTCACCGGTAGGGAGGACACGGTAGGGATGTCTCGGAGTTGCAGCAAGAAGTTCTTCCTTCTTCAGTTTGAGATGCTGCATGACATCTGCTGCCATATCATAGAGAATGGCTCTGGTTTCTTTGATAAGTGTACCAACTTCAGGTACAGGATGATGATGATGGCCATCGTGAAGAAGGAGAAGGTGGACTGGGCCAGCTACCTGTTCTCTAGGCTGGTGGAGGAGGTGGAAAAGAAGGTAGGTAAGCCTACCTACGGGCTGATTGTGAACACCCTACTGGGTCACTTGAAGGTGGATCTGTCCTAGGGAAAGCTTATCCAGAAGGGGAAGTTCGTCGGTGCGGGTAGAGTTTTTGCCAAGAAGACTGCTGCTCGGCCATCCCCAGTAACCAAGGAGGTCTCTGAGGGTTTCAAGGGCGCTCCAAGGACAAGAAAGACATTCCGTCGGACCAGCAGCGACCCATCTTTGCCAGAAAGCAGCTCGAGGATGGAAGAGCCCTCACCAGCTCCTGCTGTACCAAAGAAGATTAAACACAAGAAGGATGTGCAAAGGAGACTGGTCATCTCTGATGATGAATCAGAAGGCACCACCACTCAGGCTGTTAAGAAGCCTGTAGTAGAAGTGGAGATTGATTCTCCACTGAGGGATGAACAGGCAGGGGATGCTGCTGTTCATGATGAGGAAGTTGAGGAAGAAGAGGATGAAGAGGATGAAGAGGATGTGTTGGAGTATGTTGTCAGCATACCGAAGCTGGAGGAGGAGTTCGGTAAGATGATGGAGAGATTTACCATCTGGTGGCAGTACAGGCACCTGCCCAGAGAAGAACTTATCTAGTGGGCTGACTGGAAGACGGAGAAGGAGTGGGCTTTGAACTGGGCTGCCATGGATGACTTGGAGGAGATCCTTCAAAAGAAATTTCTGAAAGATCTCAGGAAGAAGAAGTGGCCGGAATATCTTGAAAACGCGGAGATCGCCACTGAATGTGAGACCAGGAAGCAGAAGGAAGCTGCCAAACAGCTACCTGGCCCCAGGAGCCTGAAGGGGAAAGCAGCCATTGTACAGCCAGACTTCAACAGAGAGGAGGTGATTCTGGATGCTGCTGCTGACCAGGTCAGAGCAGACGATGACATGGCCTTTGCTGCAGCTCAGGTAGAAAGGTTTGGAGAGGATGAAGCCTTGGAGAGGATGCTGAAGCAGGCTGCTGATATCAGCCTGACAGATACAAGGATGAGAAGGCCAGTAAGAGAACCCCAGATGGGTGAAGGATCCTCCTGCTCAGCTCTCATGATCGAACCTATCAGCAGGCGGTCACCTTCACCAACGGAGAAAAATGGTGAGGAATTTTCTTATCTTACTGACTTGATCATTCTATCCGAGGTCTCTGTGCAGACGCTGATGAAGGAGAGGAGCTCGACACCAACTGACTTTCCCAAGGTAAAAGAGTTGGAAACTCTCGCTCTTGTGGCATCAATGGACGCTGTCCTAGAGCTTACTGAAACAACCGCAGTAGCAGCCGCCGATGAGACCACAACACCTATGGAGGTAGAGGCTGGGGGGGAACAAGTGCAGGAGAATGAGGCACCTGTTTTTATTGAAGTATTGGAGAGTAACCTATCCCAATGAAAAATAAACATTCTGCAGCAGCTGTTCCAATTGAGATGGAGGAGACAACACCTGCTAAGCCAGTGGACCATGGAGAGATGGTCACTGAGGGGGAAATAGCTATGGTAGAACAGGTGGAAGGAACACAGGAGGCAGGAGGAGCCTTAGAAGGAGAAAATGAAGGGGAAAAGGAAGCTGAGAAACAGGATAAAGGTGGTGAAGAACAGGAGGCAGATAAGGAGGCGGATAAGGAGGCTGATGAGGAAGCTGGCAAGGATAAGGGAGCTGAGGAGGATAAGGAGAAGGAGGCTGGAGATGAAGAGGCCGGAGAGGAGGCCCCAGCTAAGGACACTGGATCAGGAGATTGAGGATCCAGTAGCCATTTCAACAGCGATGATGGGTCACCCAGTGAACAGGGTGATACCGGAGCCGAAAAATCCAAAGCGCTAACATCTGCTTCATCTCAGTAGGTACCAGCAGGAGAAGGCCAGGAATCTGCCAGGTTGAATGATGAGGTTCTGACAGCGATTGAGCAGATGGGGAAGTCCCTGGTGAAAGCGAGCAGGAAACTCCGCAAGGAGACCCGCTCTCCCTCAACATCACTCTGTCTAAACTTACTCAGATGATCGCTGCCTACCGACCCCCCAAGGAGGATGCTGCTGTGGAAGTGGTCAAGAGCGTAATGGAGAGGTTGAACAGACAAGAGGAGAAGATGATCTCTCTTGAAACCAATTAGAAAGCTCTTGTCACTGCAGTAGACCGTATGGATAAGAAGCAGTTCAACCAATCTCAAACCTTGAGAGACCACTTAGGCACCTTGTTCAAGATTCACTCTATGGTAAGTTTTGCGGTTGGACGTGCTGATGATGACAAAAAGGGGGAAGGGAGGTTAGAAGGCCAGCAGAAGAGTGGACATGATCCTACTACCTGCAAGCAGATGGTAGTAAGCAAAAGAAGAGATGATACTGGAAACGAAGGACATAGGGGAGCTGGACCGAGGGACCCTTCAGACAGCAGCTCAAAGAGAAAATCAGAAGCTGTCTCGAGGTCAGTTTATCCAGGCTTCAGAAAGGGTGCTGAGATAAGAGATGAAAAGAGGAGGAGGACTGAAGCTGAACTGAAGAGCAACCTGGATGCTGTCTTTTCAAAAGATCCAAGGATTGTTCTTGATAAAATCTTCCCACCGCACAAGCTGCCTGATATGATTGAAATGGAGAAGAACATGCAGAATCCTGATAATGCAGCAAGTGCCTCTCTCAAAACCTTTCTGGAAGCCAGCCCGAATTCCAGGAGCGACAAGTTTGTGGCCCTAGAGATTTCGGAGGTCACTCTTCCCACTGATGTCAATCCATCGTTCTTTCAGATTGAAGCCTTCAAGAGGATGGAGCTGATGAAGTACTTCACGACACTCTGCAAGGAATCTGCTCTCTTCAGAGGATTCTAAACTAACAAGGAGGCCTTGCAAAGGTTTCTGGAGCTAACCAAGAAAGGTGGACTTCCAATCCAAGTCAAGCTAAAGCAGAGACTGGGAAAGGAGTTCATACCATTCTGTAAAGACTTCTGGCTCAGGTTTGAGGAATCTGAGGAGATGGTGAAGAGGATGGAACCCAGCTATCAAGACTCCATAGCCAACTGGTGGAAAGGTACAAAGTTCAAAAGAAAGAAGAAAACCAGCTGGTTAAAATCTTAGTGTCATGCTCTCTGTTTCTGTTTCTATCAATCTGTTTAAGATGCTATCTGTTTATTTCTTTGTTTATCTTGTTTATGCTCTGTATTTGAATCTGATCAATGAAAACTCGATGATTCTGGTTGATAAAAGCTCACATCTTGTGAACTTAATGCATGCTTATGAATGTTTATATTCTTCTGCATTTTTGTTCCAAGTTAATGAAATATGATTCTTTGATCCTGTTAAGGAGTTTTGTCATCATCAAAAAAGGGGAAATTGATAGGATTATTTGCAATAGATTTTGATGAGACAAAACATGTAATAGACTAGAGCACTAGCTATTCAGATAGGTTTCAATATGTAAAATAGCTAAGGCAAGGATGCTGGAATAAGATGGAGATTCTGCAAAGGAACCTATGCCAAGTCCCTGCTACCTACATGCTGCCACAAGGAACCAGTAACCAAGCTTCAAGGGATGCTGCAAGGAACCTGGAGAAGATCAAGGAAGCTGATCTGCTTGCTCGAAGAAGAAACTACCAGATACTCTTGAATCAGTGCAACCTGACTAGCCAGTAGAGTCACTCCAGTTTCAGCAAATCAGTGATTGCCATGTGTGAAAAAGCAGCAAGGACAGAGTACAGCAGACTGGAAGTTTTAAGCCGTGCAGCAGAACGACAAAGGCAATGACAGAATAGAATGAAGACATTTCAGAGCAGGTGTCAGAAGATCGGCATAACCAATCAGAGCAAGACACCTCACCAAGCAAATGACTGCCCTCTCAACGGGTAGAATACTCACTGATGCCTATAAATAGAAGACTGAATGCACAAGAGAAATATACAAGAGAGATAGAAATCAAGAGATCATATGCGAAGCAATTCATCCACAAGCTCAAACTTTCAAATCTAAGTTATTCAGTCTTAATAGCAGCAAGCCAGCTACCTTTGTGATCTTCAGAAGTTTAAAGAGCTTGCTGCAGTCAACCGTTTGCAAATCCATATCTTATTCAAATAGACTGTTTAGGAGTCACTTAGGCAGGAGTTTACCGTGCTAAGTTGTATTCTCTCTGAAGAAGAGAAAGGATCCTGTGTGGGTCGAGGAACCTGTGTGGAGATCCTGTGTGGTTCGCTTAGTTGGTCACTGTGCAGCTATCTGTGTGGATAGAGCTGACAGTTTCGTATAGAGTAGAGTTTATATTAGCTGAGTCTATTGTAAATCAAACTTATTTTAACAAAGTTCCTCCTTGAGAAGGAGTAGAGAGGACGTAGAGAGATTACTCCACCCTTGAACCTTTATAAGCTTGCTTGTGTTTTTACTGTTTTATATATCTATCTGATCTCCTTGAGCATTCTGCATTAAAGTCTATTTCGAAAATCACATTATTTCCGCTGTGCATCATTATCTCTGACTAAGTCCTGAGGTCACTGTCCGAGCAGCAACCTATCGAGCAGCAAGCTTGCTAGCTACCTGTTCATCAAGGACTTAACATTTTTGGAGTATAAGTTGAAAATTTGATAAGGTTAATTCACCCCCCCTCTTAATCTTATATCACTTGGGACCAACAATGTCACCTGACCATACGATCCCTCCTTTATATGACGAATGATGATACATATACGGTTCTCCTTGAGCTTCGGATCCAACGTTAACATTCAAATCTCCAAGGCTACTAGTCTCGTAATCTCTTAAAAACCCAGTATTAGATGCTTCAACATCCAGTAACTTGAGTGTAACAAAAACAACAAGAACATCGTCGCTCTTCAATAATAATCATTTCAAATGGTAATCGTTCTTAATTTTTTTCTTTTTCACTCTTCCATTTTTTTCTACTATTGAGTGAATCACATATCCCCAACGAATCATGTCAGCACACACAAGTCCATGGATACACATAAATAAAGTATAGAAAGTCAATCTTTCTAGTTGAACCTCCTATTTATAACCGTTTTTATACTCCAAACCTTCCCAATAGCCTCCGTACCAAACCACTACAGACATGACACTCATATCTTCTACGCAGGAAAAAAAACACATAACAAACTCAGTCAATCACCTCGTCATCTATTTGCAACTGCATAATGTACATATTTATCTACTTTTCGTGTAAATTCGTGAAAGAGTATAAATTTTATTTGACGATTTTCGACGCATTTTTAGTGTAATACCCTACGTTTACTCAAATTCATGTAAGCCTCATCTTTGTGTACATGTTTGACCTTCATAAAACAGCATATGCATGACCTATCATGTTATGTCCTAGAGACCTACTTCGTCCAACAAAATATTGTAAATTATTAATGCAACATTCAAACCAAATTGTACCACAAAATTCTCATAACATAAATTCGTGTAAGCTGACAATAAGCATTTGTTGTATACGCTTCAAAACAGAAAACACAACATTCGCATAATAAAAATACAAGAAAATTCCTAATAGATTGAAATAATTGGCTACTAACATACCTTTTGAAACCAAAAAATTGAAATATTTTCCCTGTATTTATTGGCTTCGAAGTAGTCTTCGGACGTTAGGACGGTAAGAACATTTTGAGAATTTTGTTAATTAAAAAAAATTTATTTCAAGTGAAGGTACTCAAATAGAAACTTGTTTTCACATTGTCATTATATAGAGGATTTCCAGGCGACAAATTTGCACATACACTGAACACATGTGACTCACTAGTTACAAGTAATAATTCACTGATTTACCGCTGCAGACATGTGACTCACTAGTGACAAGTAATAATTCACTGATTTACCGTGCGATCATGTCTTGTCTTGTCACCCACTTTGGACCTTACACGAAATTTTTATTACTTACCACATTTCATTTTATATTTTGAAGTTTCATTTTCTAATCATATGTCAAAAATTAAAAAATTCGTGTAAGAGATATGTAGTCTAATCAATGACACCGACAAAAATATTGGCATCACAATTCACTATCGAATATATCCTTTTACATCAATTCAAAAAACAAAATCCTACAGAAATTAAACTTCGTGTAAGGAACAAAAAAAAATTAATATTTTTTTCCCTACACTATCATACACGAAAATTAAATAGGGGAAAAAAAATTCCTAGACGAAAATTAATTTCGTGTAGGCAAAAAATATTTTAAAATTTTTTTTTATTTTTTTTCCTACACGAAATTTAGGGGAAGAAATTATTTTATTTTTTTCCCATTGTTGAGGTTTAATTTCGTGTAGGGAAAAAATTAAAAAAAATTATTCCTTACACGAAATTAAAAGGGAAAAAAGTGAAAAATAAAATATATTTCGTTTCCTACACGAAAATTAATTTCGTGTAGGGAAAAAATTAATTTTTTTTTCTTACACGAAATTAAATTTTAAATTTCGTGTACGAGAAAAATAAAAAAAAATTTACACGAAAATTAATTGTGTAGGGATTGTAGCGAATTTTTTTTTTCATTCATTCATTTTTTAAAAATTAGCCGAATTGTTTATTGCTTACACGAAATTAGGTTAATCCAATAATTAAATTACACATTATTAATTCTTACACGATTTTGTTTTCCACCGTACAGGTTTAAATTTGAATTTCGTGCAGGGAAAAAAAAAAGCAAGTTTTTTTCCTACACGAAATTAATTTTCGTGTAGGAAAATAAATAAATTTTTTTTCTTCCTTACACGAAATTTCATTTCATGTAGGGAATTTTTTTTTTCATTCATTCATTTTTTAAAAATTAGCCGAATTGTTTACTGCTTACACGAAATTAGGTTAATCAAATAATTAAATTGTACATTTTTTATTCTTACACGATTTTCGGTTAATCAAATAATTAAATTGTACATTTATAATTCTTACACGATTTTAGGTTAATCATATAATTAAATTGTACATTTTTAATTCTTACACGATTTTTGGTTTTTACCATCTCCCATTTAATTTTGAATTTCGTGTAGGGAAATAATTAAAAAAAATTTAATTTTTTTCACTACACAAAATTAATTTTTGTGTAGGGGCAAAAAATACTTTTTTTTCTTCCTTACACGATTTTTTGGGCTAATTTTTGGGCTGGAAACTGTTTAATTGGATGGTGAATTAATTTTGTTATACGAAATTTTTCAATGTCAGCCCTGTCAATTTTTCTGTGTTCGGCTTCCACGAATTTTTGGACTGAGAAAAATTAGATGAATAATTGGATGACATGAATTTTTCGCAGTTTTTGAAATTTTCGTGTAAGGCCTTTTTTCTTCCTGACACAATTTTTCTGTTTTTTCCTTACACGGTTTAATTAATTAATTTCATCCACTACATTACCTTACATAAATTTTGTGTATGCAAATTAATTTTAAAAAGTCAATTTACCCACTAAAATTTCGTGTAGCATTTCCTTATTTTTCTAATATAAACAAAATAAATAAATTATTTTGTTTCTTCTTTTCGTGTAAGGGTTGTTATGAGGGTTCATAGTGCACAACCTTACACGAAAATTTCATCCAGTAGATTTTCGTGTATGCAAATTGTTTCTAAATTCAAATATTGCCCACAACTAAATTTCGTGTAGCATTTACTTATTTTCTAATATGAAAAAAAAAATTGTTTATTGTTTTCATGTAAGGCCTGATAGTGCATTAAGGATTTTTTTTCTGATTAATTAATTGAGTCAATCGGTCTAACCTTACACAAAAATTTCATCCACTAAATTACATTACATAAATTTCGTGTATGACTTGTTTTTTTCTCTTCATTTTAAAATCATATATTGCCAACTTTTGAAAATTCGTGTAGCATTTAATTGCTTCTCTCCATTATTTAATTTATTACACATTCATGCCTTACACGAATTTCCAATAATGTGGGGTCCCTTTTTTCATGTGCTTGTCAAAATTTGTCGCTGCTTTTTCATGTACTTGTCAGGACGACTTTTGACTAATATTTCTCATATTAAAATATTGGTTGCAGGATCAAAAAAGGCAATTGGGGACAACATTATAAAGGAATGGGTAGTTTAGGATTATTATCTATATTAATGGGCAATTGGGCCCAAAATATAGAGAAAAAGGGTAAATGGGGCCGTTTTTTCATTAAAGATTGTATTATTTATACAACTACATATTAACAACATATGCGTGGCTTTATTTTTCTTGAAGTCGACTTATTTCTGTAATTTACTTCATATCATGCTCATGTATTATGATAAATATGAGATAGGAACACATTACTTATTATATTTGAAAAGATCTGACTATGAGAAAGGAGTTCATTTAGGATATATTTAGTTACTTAGCTGATATTTTGCCCTCTTTCAGCTTTGCTTTAGTTTGATTAAAAATCTTAGGGAACTTCAGGTTAAGACAAACTATAACAAACGGATATACAATAAGATCGACGTTCTCCATGAGGGTAATGTGCAATGTATTTGTTGAGAATTTAACCTGGCATGACCTTTGAAAATTAGCAGTTTAGATTTTTCTACTTGCTTTTATTGTTTTTATGTTCAGTTAAAATGAGCTGCGTCAATCAGGATACTGGTGTGGTAAGTAGTGATTTTAAGACATACTATGTGGAGAGTTTCCATTTTAAGGACTTACCCCGTCTATGTAACCCCTATATTTGATTCATCTTGTTCCAACTTGATTTGGACGTCATTAATTGTGATGCACTTGTAGTGTTTGATAATTATAAACCAGTCAATTACTAGGCTCTTCTAATTTCCATATCGATTTTTTATAAAATTTATAATGAGTTGTCATTAGTCTAGTTAGTTTCTCATTGCTCTGATGTTTGAACAGGGTTTCACCCTTAGGTTTTGAACTTGAAATAGATAAAGTACATTCAGAGTAGACAACATATGTCCAGTGATACGTACATGAATACTAGTATGAGTAAGTTTCTTCTTCTAGTTTCATTTATGATTGAACGTCTGACTCTTTATGATTTTATTGAAAAGTTGAAATTATTTAATTTGTTTGGTTTCATTCAATCTGTCTTGTCTTTCTAGTTTAATTTATGACATTAAGTCAGAATTTTTATGTTGCTTCTAATTTTATCTGCATATGTATTGATTTCAAGTTCACAAGATTATTTTAATTTTTTAAGAATATGTTATGTTTCATTTGGTTTAAATATTTTTTATTGTTGATCCTCTCCTTTAAAAGTTATATGAGGAATTTTGTTGTGATAATCTACATGATTAACCTTGAGAAATATTTTGTATATTTTTGACTAATTAATTTCTCTTCTCATTTGTTCGGCCTCATGTATTTGATGGATACGTTGCTATTAATGACAAATGACAACTTAAGTTTTTTGGATAATCTTCACATTGTAATTTTTAGTATTATGAATTATTGACTCTGTTAATGATAATTTGTCCTTTTCTATGTTTTTTTAAATCATGAGAACTGTACTAAACTTTACGTTATATTGTCGATCATAGCAATGTATAAGATATTGATAGTAATGTGACGATAGTTTTGATTGCAATTAAAATTTCAATATTTCAAAATTGCACATTTTTTATTTTTTATTTTTATGTATTACAGTAGATTATAAAAGTGTTGTTGTAAATAAAAAGGACAACACAAAAAAAAAGGAAAAAAATCGTTATGGAAAATATCACCCTACAATGGTTATTAACCATTGTCGAACGACAACGGTTATTAACCGATGTAAATCTGTTGTCAAAAATGTTAACAAAAACGGTTATTAACCGTTGTGCATACGAAGTAAAATGTACGCTTAATTACGACAAACCGTTATGCCAATCGTTGTCATTATTATCTACAACAACAGTTATTAACCGTTGTAACACCATTGTGATTAACATTATTAACCGTTGTCCACATACTGTAAATATACGCTGGAATACAACAGTTGGCCAACCGTTGTGCTAACCATTGTCGTTATTGTCTACGACAACAGTTAATAATCATTGTGGTTGAGGGGTTTACGAACACAACGGTAAAAAGGGTCTACAAAAACAGTTATCCACCATTGTCGTTATATATATTTGTTGTAGTGAACCTCAAAAGCTTGGTTCTTAAAACTCACACATGTTTTAAAATCTCATGGTTCCACATCCTTTAGAGGAGACAATTCATTGTTCTTTAGGTTCACATCTTACTCAAGCATCATTTTAATGACACATGTTGATGACATAATTATTACAGCTAGCAACACTAAAAACGTTGAAGGTGTCATTGCTTTCTAGTCCAAAGTGTTTTCTCTCAAGCCAGCTTAGAAATATTATCGCTGCTTTATTTGAGATATAACAAAATATGCTTAGGTCTTATTATAACATTGCCATAACATGCTCTTAATTTCAAAATAAGTCAATGTTTTAATTTCAAGTTTTAGTTGTTTACTTGTCATTTCCAACACATAAAAATTTATATCTATATCCACTACAAGAAAAATGCAGAAAGACATGTACAACGCATTCCATGAATTTTATTTGTAATACACAACGCTTTGTGCAACAGTCTTTAATGTGTTGTCTTTTTTCAAAAAATTAAGCTTGAAGACAATGTAATTTGCAACAGTTGTTATGGTGTTGTCCATTTTCAATATATATAATGAAGGGTCAATTTGCAATATTATTATCTTATAATTAAAATCTAATTTCAAAATTTATAATTTTTTGGCGCTTGTCTCAAATTGCAAAATAGTTGGAACCGAGAATGAAAATTTCGATTTTCATGAAAATATTGGCATCTTAATTTCATGAAAATATAGTGGAAATATTGGTATAAATATTTATCAATATTTTCCCAATATTCTACCGATATTAATCGATATTTTCCTTTGGTATTTCACAAATATTTTCCAGTATTTATCGATATTTCCTCTATATTTCACTTATTTTTTTAAAATTTATATCATAAAGCCACTCATATTGATATCGATATCGATATTTATAGATACTTTACCGATATATTTGGTGGAAAAATGAAAATATCGAAAATATATCATTACAGTTCATTTTTTATCAGTCAGGTGAAAAATAAAAATATCAAGAAAATATTGAAAATATTTCGAAATATTTTCATCCTTGATTGGAAATATATATTTATTTGTTTCATTTGCTTCCCTTGTAAGTATCGCTGGTGTGCCTGCACATTTCAATGAAATCAAGGTAATGAAATTCTCTTTATCCTTCTCTATTTTATAAGCATGCATATATATTAAAAAAATTCAAGAAAATAAAAAATAAAGGAAAAGTAGTAACTTACTATTTGAATTTCAGGTATACACATGTGAAGGAGCATATCAGACATTTGTCTTTCTAATTGAGCAAGTATTGTTCTCCAGTATCCTTTTTTTTTTTTTTTTCTCATCTCCATCTAATCAAGTTTCATCTTTTATTTCGATGTTGGGCTATGCGACGATTTCAGCTTGTTGATGTATTTCTCCCTAAATTTCTTCACGTGCCTCCTACTCAACTGTATGACGCTATATGTGTACAATATTATTATTGGCTATAGAAAATGAAAAAATAGTGAAAGACAGCACGAGTTGTAAGAGATAAAAGACAATGGTTGAAAACCACTGCACACGGTGTTGTATATAATGCCTAAACTACAATGCTTTCATGCAAAGGTTCAAATGCGTTGTTGTAACAAGAAAAACAACAGTTATAAGAGTGTTGTCTTTCAGTTTGGGTCTTTTACAATGTTGGATATGACGACACTCTTTTCTGTGAAAGACAATGGACAAAGTATGTTCTCTTTCTACGTTTTTCTTATAGTGATTGTGTGTATTAGACGTATACAAGTAGATAAATATAGCTTTATTTAATTTATAAAATAAAATAAAACAAGAAATTGGCAACCGATATCTTCAGTTGCAAATGATACATTTCTCATTAGGCATGGACTGAAAAAATAGAAACATGGAGATAAAATTATTAGCATATGTGTTTGTATATATTTATACTCTAATGATCTTAGGTTGTAAACAATTTGATTCCTTCATCTTGCTCCAGGTAAGACAATTCATCCGATTTCAAATGGACCCATGCATCAATTCCATCTCCCTCTTTGTTGTCCATAAGCACTACTACGTTTTCTCCTTCTAGTTGTCCGATGCTCGTCCAAACGGGGTTCCCAGACCCAAAATCAGCTTTGTAGAATCCAAACTTACTCCAATCCGTAAACATGAGTTTCAAGCCATCAATGCTCATTGAAGTTTCGATGAATTTCTGCCAAGTATTCATGAGTATTCCTGGCGACAATATTTTAGAACAATCCTTGATGGTTTTGTGGGTTGCATCACCTATAAGACCAACCAATTCCTGGACTCCAATTATGCCCTTAGTCTCATCTGCATCCAAGCATTGAAAAAATGATGGAATCGCCAAGTTCCCACATGAATGCTTTGGCAAAGGCGGGTTTGTTCTCTGTCGAATGCTAAGTGCTTGACCGATTAAATATGGTCTCGATTTTCCATATTTAGCCTGATCCATGCCAATGAAAGCCCTTGCTATAACGGCACACACCACGCGTACCCTAGAGACGAACCCCAAGGTTGGTGCCAATTTCGATTTGAGGCTAGATATGGCCTCCTTGTTGAACGAAAACTTCGTGACAACAATTCCAGAATCCTCATTACAAAGTTCAAACTCAAGAGGGCCCTGATCCTCCCTGCCCGGAAATAATGAGGGAGAATCAACCCTTGGCTTGATCGCTCTTTCTACGCCTGGATTGATACTGGCATTTGCCCAGGCGGTAATGAATGTGCCAACTGATGATGTGTCAAAAATTCTATGCGAAATGCTGACACCAATTACCATCCCACCACACTTTAATTCAGTGATCTGAACCGAAAGAAGTGGATATGTGGCTGCCTCATCGAGCTTACTGGACTGATGTGGAAGGAGATCTTTTAGTTTATCGGTATATTTTTCCCCCACAAGATCCATCAGCTCGACATCAACAGCTTTGGCTTCAACAACTCAGCACCCTGATCACTGCAAACAACCATACGATCCAACTTGAAGTACCTCCCAGCAAGAGGGTAAAATTGAACCAATATTTTTGCCAATGACTCTGTCAAGATGAGTGGTTTTACTTTAGATGGATAGAAGAGAAGGACACTTATACTGGTTGGTGGAAGAATCTCATCAGCCAATGAAATCTTGTACTTAGTGAGGGTTTCAGGAGTTGGGATACAAGGTTTTACTAGCTTTGTGCCAACAATATTGATCCTCATGTTTGCTACAATTATTGCAATAACGTATCCTCAATTTATACAAATTAAGTCTAGCTAGTGAAGAAGGATAATATGATCAACGATTCACACTCAGTTTATTGTAAAATAATGAACCTAGTTGCCCAGCTAGTAATATGACAAGTTGAAGATGTTTCTGTTTGACCCTTAGAATAAACAAATATATATATATATATATATATATATATATATATATATATATATATGAACATGTATATGATTTCATACTGTTTTATCTTGAGGCCGGTGACCATTAGAAAATTACTTATTTAATTCTTTGATGACAAGTTTGAAAAGTTACACTGCTATTCCAAATTTGCCGCGGAAGATGAACAGTGCATAATGTAACTTGATTTTACAAAAATCAAAATCATAAATTATTAACAATGGCAAAGCAATGTCAAAAAGACTAGATTTTAAATTATATTTGGTATTATATCTTTTGTTTCATGATATTTAATGGGTATTTGGTATTTGGGTGAGTTTAATGATACATCTTGTATGTTCCACCTTCTTATCTATTCACACATTTTATTAATTTATTTTTAAATTAAAATTAAATGTTTTATAATAAGCTTTTAAACATCTTATATAAGATGGAATATTTTATAAGTTTTTTATAAAATAAGCATAGTCAAACACCCCTTTAATACACATATGTGATAAAATAGTGATATTATTAGATGCATAGTGGAGTGATTATTTTTAAATCAAATGATTTCATATGAATCTCAAATCAAAAATCTAAACCTCGCGTGGGAATGGTTAAGTTTAAAATAATATAGTTTTTGATTGAACACGTGCAGCACGATAATATATATTTAAAGCATACATTCTTGATATTTAGGTTCTTCATTCATTAATTATTTATTCATCCCACTGTAACACGCCCATTCACACACGATTATGGGAGCATTTATTAAAAGAGGAGATATGGAAGCTACGATCCAAACTCTAAAATACTTTAATTGTTACATACCGCCCACCATGAGTTTGTATTTATGTACAACTATTTCATCATTTTTATATGAAATCAATTAAAATTTAGAATTGTATTTCGTTCAAAACTTATGATTAATTTTTATATAATATAGCATATAAAATGCATATGCTTAGAAGAATCATTAGAGCTACTTTTGAAAGTTTTAGATTTTGTCATTATTAGTGGTCTTGCCATCATTTTATAATATTTGAGATTTCAATATAATGCATGTTGAAAATAGGGAAATTATAAATTTAGGAAATTATATTAATTTTATTTTTTTTATGAAAATCATCCAAGATAAGAGGATTAAGGCAAATCCTCAATCTGTATATTAATCACAACCAAAGTGATATTTACAAAACCCACACAATACAAGGATCTCCAAAGTCCAAAAGAATTACAAAAGAACCATATAAAACAACTATTTAAATCTACATTATATTTTAGTTTAGGTTAATTTTCATTTTTGATACCCAAGGTATATACGGAGGATTTGAGTGAATTTGATCACGATTAATATGGTGATTAGTGGGCTTTGCAAGGTTGGGAGATTGAACAAGGCAAAAGACAAAATCGTGGATATGAGAGTTTATGGCTGATAGTGTACTATATTGTAATATAGTGGGCTAGTGTATAGTTGGGCTTGAGCCCATCCATTGTACTATATATGTTGTATGATTGGTATCATAATAGTTGGTTGACACAATCTCATTTACATGGTATCAGAGTCATCGTGATTTTTCTTTCCCTTCTCGATCCTCTTTCTTCGCCATGACTTCCGCTCCTCCTTCCACCACCACGGCGTCCGAACCGCCGCTGCAGCCATTGACGACTCCGCCTTTCTTCTCTCACCCGGCACTATCCCTCTCCAATATCAAATCTCATGTGCCTGAAATCTTGGATTACAGCAACTATCTCATTTGGCGTGCATTGTTCATGCCCTTATTCACAGCATACCAGGTCCTCTCTCACGTCGACGGTACCCCGCCGCCAAACTCTTCTTCGATCGAGTATTCGCAGTGGCTCCGGATCGATTCTTTGGTTCTCTCGTGGATCCAATCCACCGTTTCTCGCGATGTCCTCCAGTCCATTATCACCCCAGGCACTCGAATGACGGCTCGAACGGCTTGGCAGAAGATCGAGCATATTTTTCACGACAACGTTGAAAGTAGGATTGTCCAATTGAGGTAAGAATTCTATGGGATTAAGAAAGAGAACCGCACTATGAAAGAGTTTCTTCTCAAACTAAAAGATCTATATGATTGTCCTTTGGTCGTGGGCGACTCCATTTCGACCCGTGATCTGCTGCTACAAATTGTTATGGGTCTCGGCCCGGAATATAATGCTATTACGTCTATTCTCTCCACTCTACAGCCACCGCCATCGTTTGATCAGATGAAATCGATCCTCTTCCTTGAGGAGTCGAAATTGCAGACACAGCAGAAGCCCGCTGCTCCATCTCCGGAACAGCTCCTGGTCGCACAGCAATTAGGAAATCAGAGACCACCTCATTCCGGCCGCGGTAATGGGGGCCGTGTAATGGCGGCCGTGGCCGCGGTGGGCGTTTTCATAATTCGGGCGGATGAAATAACTACCGATACCGGCATCAACAATAGCAGCCCTTTTATCCGATGCCACAGGGGGTATTTTCAGCCGCCACAGCCGTCTCAGTCCGCGTCGTCCATCCTTGGACCCGCGCCAGGTCCTCGCTCTCCTTCCCCTACTGGTTTCATGCCTTCTGATTTTCAGCGTGAGATTACCTGTCATAGATGTTGCGGTCTCGGACATATGGTGAGGGAGTGTTCTTCGGTGCTGAAGAATGATACCGCGACACCTTAGGCTTTTAATGTATATCCGACGGTTGATGCTCGCACATAGCAATGGATCTTCGACTCTGGAGCGTCCACTCACATGACACATGATGCAGGTATATTGCATAATTCGATACCTTATACTGGTTCTTCTGGGATTTGCGTTGGTAATGGTGCGGTGCTTCCGATTACATCTCTTGGTTCTACTGTATTACGGTCTGGCACACGTGGTTTTCCTCTGCATAATGTTCTCTGTTGTCCTTCTCTTACTCATAATCTCCTTTCTATTCGTCAATTCATAAAAGATAATCCTTGTCTAATTGAGTTTTCTTCTGATGGTGTTTCTATTAAGGATCAACGGTCGATAGCAACCCTTCTCAGGTGCAGTAGTCCTTATGGCCTTTATACACTCCCAAGCAGCGTCTCCTCGTCATCGCCTCATGTTGCCTTGTCGGCTTATGTGTCGCCTACACTATGGCATAGGCGACTTGGCCATCCTAATTCTAGTATTCTTAGTACTTTGTCTAGTCAGAAACATATTTCTTTGTCTAAGGCAGTGGAGCCTGTTCCCTGTTTGTGCAATGCATGTCAAATAGGCAAACACTCTCGACTATCGTTTTCTTCTTCTGTTTCCAGAACTTCGAGTCCTTTTGAATTATTGCATTCTGATCTATGGTTTTCTCCTGTGTTATCTGAGACTGGTTATCGTTATTTTCTCTCTTTACTTGATGACTATACTCATTATTGCTGGGTTTTTCCTTTACGATCTAAAACTGAAGTGTTTTGTCTGTTTGTCTAGTTTCATACATATATTCGCACTCAATTAAATGGGACCATCAAATCCATACAGTGTGATAACGGAACAGAGTGCACTAATGCTCAGTTCAAACCTTTTGCACCACACAGGGTATCCACTTCCGTGCCTCTTGTCCACACACCCCACAACAAAATGACAAAGTCGAGAGACTCAATCGCACCTTGGGTAACATGATGCGCTCTTTACTCTTTCAGTCTTCGGTACCTTTATCATTTTGGGTTGAATCTCTACATACAGCAGTTCAACTTCTTAATATCTTACCTACACCTCTGCTCAACAATAAATCTCCACATGAAATGCTTTATGCCTCTCCCCCTACATATCATCATCTGCGTGTATTCGGGTGTGCCTGTTACCCGGATATGCAATCTACAGCCTCACATAAACTATCCCCGCGATCTACCCTTTGTGTCTTTATTGGATATCCACCACATCATAAAGGTTACCGGTGCTATAATCCGAACACCCGACGAGTTATCATTTCACGTCATGTTTCGTTTGATGAGTCTCTCTTCCCTTTTGCATCCTTGTCCACACTTCCGCCTTCCCCTACATTCATGCATACATCCTCCACCATACCGACACTGCACATTCCACTGGCTGTGCCTCCTGCCTCTCCTACTGTTCCTCCGCCAGATTCCCCTTCTCCTTCTCCGTCTGACCAGCCACATGTCGAGTCGTTCAATCGGTCTTCCCCACCGTCACCCGATCAGGTCTCCTCTTCTCCCTCGTCTCCGTCCAGTGAGTCTCCTCCTGTTATACCGTCCCCTCCTGCACCATCTCACCCCATGATAACACGTGGTAAAGTCGGAATACGTAAACCCAAGACTATGTTTTCGTTACACACGGTTATTGCTAACCCTCTTCCGCAGGAACCTCGGACTGTTTCAGCTACTTTACTTGATCCGTTGTGGCAATCTGCTATGCAATCCGAAATGGATGCTCTCTCTCGCAACAAGACTTGGACACTAGTGCCTAAACCAGCAGGAGTGAATATTATTGGTTCTAAATGGGTTTTCAAAACCAAAAAGAAGGCGGACGGCACACTTGATAAATGCAAAGCTCGTCTTGTTGCACAGGGATATAATCAGCAGCCAGGTATTGATTGTGGTGCCACATACAGTCCTGTGGTACGTCCGACTACTATTCGCACTATACTCTTTTTGGCTATCTCTCGACGGTGGCCTATTCGGCAACTAGATGTTAAAAATGCTTTTCTTCATGGCATCTTATCTGAGCGAGTGTATGTTCGGCAACCACCTGGTTTTATAGATTCTTGGTTCCCAAATCATGTTTGTCAGCTTCATAAATCTCTATATGGTCTAAAGCAGGCACCGCGAGCTTGGTACATCCGTTTTATGCAGTTCATTTGCAAGCACGGTTTCACGAATAGTCGATCAGATTCCTCCATATTTGTTTTTCGGCAGGGTTCTAGTATGGTTATTCTGCTACTATACGTCGATGATATTATTCTTACAGCCACCTCTGAATCCTTATTGCAGTCCGTTATTCGTCTCTTGCAATCTGAATTTGTGATGACAGATTTGGGGACTCTTCAATATTTTCTGGGGATTTCTGTGCACCGTTCTACTGATGAATAATTTCTATCACAGGGCAAATATGTTCGGGAGTTGTTACAAAAGTTCAACCTTGCTGCCGCCAATCCAGCCTCTACCCCGGTTGATAGCAAGTTGAAATTGTCACTTAAGGATGGCGACCCTTTACCGGATGCCACGACATATCGCAGCATGGTCGGTGCCCTACAATATGTTACGTTTACTCGCCCTGACATAGCCTTCGCCGTACAGCAGGTCTGCCTCTTTATGCACGCCCCTCACACGACACATCTTCAAGCTACAAAGCACATTTTCCGTTATCTCATCGGTACCATTGATCATGGGTTGCTTCTGTGTCCGGATGACACTTTGAAACTCCAGGTTTATTCTGACGCCGATTGGGCAGGTTGCCCGGATACTCGGCGCTCTACATCCGGCTATTGTGTTTTCCTTGGTACTAATTTGATTTCTTGGTCCTTGAAAAGGCAGCATACGGTGTCTCGATCTAGTGCTGGGACGGAGTACCGCACCGTCTCAAACGCGGTTTCGGAGGCTGTGCATATACGGTCCCTTTTCACGGAGTTTCACCTTCCACTGCCAAGTGCCTCGATCATTTTCTGTGATAATGTGTCTGCTGTCTATCTTGCTTCCAATCTTGTACAAACACAACGGACAAAACATGTTAAAATAGACCTCCATTTTGTGCGCGAGCGGGTTGCGTAGGGCACTATTCGAGTTCTCCATGTCCCCTCTTCTTTGCAGTTTGCTGATATAATGACAACACTACAAGAATTTTGGGTTTTAACAACGGTTAAAAACCGTTGTTAAAGAGGAATTTTAACCGTTGTCGTAGGTAGGGTTGCAAAAAAAAATTCGCACAACGACAACGCACCAAAAAGCGTTTGCAACGCACCAAAAAGCGTTGTCTTTTCCTATTTTACAACGCTTTTTGGTGCGTTGTAAAAAGCGTTGTCATATCCTAAAAAATCGAAAAAGTGACAAATCATCAGCGTATTTTGGACACATCATTGCCACATCAACTTCCACATCATCAAATTTTGACACATCATTGCCACATTATGAGAAATAAATGTGCGTTGTTTAGGATTTGAACTCATGACCTTCGTAAGACCTTGAACCACTAGGCTACTAGTGTTTTTGTGTTTATATTATATATGTATTTCTTTTATTAACTAATTATATATATATACATATATAATTAATGACTAATTAATATATAATTGGAAGATTAATGAATAATTAATATGTTTAATAATATTTAATCTAATTTCATATTAAGACAATTATAAAGTATACTAGTGCATATTTTTAATATATGTTATAAACATACTAATTTTTTAAAATTTTGAGTTTGTTCATATATATAAGATAATATTAATGAAAATAATATAAAATAACATCATAAAATAATTAAAATTTTCAACTTTAATTTAATTAAAATAATATATAAATTTTGTATTATTATATAAAAAAAATTGTATTGACCAATTAATATATGTATGTTTTTTTATTTTGAAAAATAGTTTATCGTTCAATTACACATATTTAAATTTTTTTTTCATATTATTCTTTTAATTAATCATTTTTATATCTTTTTTTTATTTTATAAAATAATTTTTTCAAATAATTTATGTTTTTGGTATTAATTTTAAAACCAAACTCATTTTATCTTTATTTTCTAAAATAATAATGTATAATTTTTATATTATTATGTAATATAAATTTTTTTATTTTTCAAATTAATATATGTATTGTTTTTTTTTTTTGTATAATAATTTTTGGTTCAAATTAAAACCAAACTCATTTTATCTTTATTTTCTAAAATAATAATATATAATTTTTATATTATTATGTAATACAAATTTTTATATTTTTCAAATTAATATATGTATTGTTTTTTTTTGTTGTAAAATAATTTTTGGTTCAAATTAAAACCAAACTCATTTTATCTTTATTTTCTAAAATAATAATATATAATTTTTATATTATTATGTAATACAAATTTTTATATTTTTCAAATTAATATATGTATTGTTTTTTTTTTTTGTAAAATAATTTTTGGTTCAAATTAAAACCAAACTCATTTTATCTTTATTTTCTAAAATAATAATATATAATTTTTATATTATTATGTAATACAAATTTTTATATTTTTCAAATTAATATATGTATTGTTTTTTTTTTTTGTAAAATAATTTTTGGTTCAAATTAAAACCAAACTCATTTTATCTGTATTTTCTAAAATAATAATATATAATTTTTATATTATTATGTAATACAAATTTTTATATTTTTCAAATTAATATATGTATTGTTTTTTTTTTTTGTATAATAATTTTTGGTTCAAATTAAAACCAAACTCATTTTATCTTCATTTTCTAAAATAATAATATATAATTTTTATATTATTATGTAATACAAATTTTTATATTTTTCAAATTAATATATGTATTGTTTTTTTTTTGTTGTAAAATAATTTTTGGTTCAAATTAAAACCAAACTCATTTATCTTTATTTCTAAAATAATAATATATAATTTTTATATTATTATGTAATACAAATTTTTATATTTTTCAAATTAATATATGTATTGTTTTTTTTTTGTTGTAAAATAATTTTTGGTTCAAATTAAAACCAAACTCATTTTATCTTTATTTTCTAAAATAATAATATATAATTTTTATATTATTATGTAATACAAATTTATATATTTTTCAAATTAATAAATGTATTTTTTTTTATCCTTGTATAATTAAATTTTTTATATATTCTTAATTAATTGATATATATATATATATATGTATCTTTTTTTTATGTTTTTTGTATTAATTTTAAAACACAATAATTTTGTCTTTATATTTTTTTACAAAAAACATTCATAATTTATGAATTATGAATTATAAAATACAATTTTCGAATCATGTTTTAAAATAATATTCAAATTTTGTATTATTATATAATAGGATGAGATTAATACTTAATTAGGTGTAATTAATTTGTTAATTAATTCAAAATAGTATTTTATAAAAATACTATTTTCTAAAATAATGAATTTGTTCATATAAGATAATATTAATGCAAATAATGTAATATAAGATAACATTATAAATTAATTAAATGTATTAAATTTAAGTTAATTAAAAAATAATTATATAAAAAAATAATTATTTTATAATTGTTTTTTATTTTAAACATGCAACACACAAAACAAAAGGGTTGCATAATGGGTTGCAAAAAAAAAAAAATTTCTAAGAAAAGACAACGCTCAAAAGCGTTGCGAAAAAGGGTTGTCGTAGAGCGAAAAAAACGCCTTTTAACAACCCTACTTAAAAAGCGTTGTCGTTTCAATTTTGACCGTTGTCGTATAGTGATTTTTTGCAAAAAAAGACAACGCTTTTCGGAAAAAGCGTTGTAAAAAGCCAAAAGACAACACAAATTCAGTAAAAGCGTTGTTAAAGAGGGGTTGTTAAAAGCCAAATTTCTTGTAGTGCAAAAGGGTTGCCCACTGTGCTGTTTGAAGATTTTCATTCCAATCTCAACGTCCGGCGACCTCCCGTTGCGATTGCGGGGGGGGTGATAGTGTAGTATATTGTAATATAGTGGGCTAGTGTATAGTTGGGCTTGAGCCCATCCATTGTACTATATATGTTGTATGATTGGTATCATAATAGTTGGTTGACACAATCTCATTTACAATGGCATTGCACCGAATTAATGTGGTTACATATAATCCGTTTGATTGATGGTTATTGCAAGAAGGGTGGGGTTGGAAGAATGTACAAAGCTGATGCTCTGTTTAGAGAGATGGTGGGAAAGGATTTGTCCCCAAATGTTATCACGTAAAACATTCTAGTTGATGGATTTTGCAAGGATGATAATGTGGCTGCAAGTGTTAAGCTTCTTAAGGAAATGAAAGTGCGAGAGTTGAGACCTGGTGTGATCATGTATAATTCATTGATTAATGGGCTATGTATTGTTGGAAAAATCGATGAAGCAATGGATTCGAAGGATGGAATGTTGGAAAAGGGTTTGGCGCTAAAGCTTGTTACTTATCGCACATTTATTAGTGGATTTTCGAAGAAGAAAATGATGAGGGAAGCCAGGGAGTTTTTTGATGATATTGTGAGAAAAGGAGTTACCCCGAATGTATTAACGTTCAATACTTTGTTTAATGCCTATGGTAAAGCAGCGAATTGGAAGAAGCAATAGTTGTATTTAATATCATTAATTACATCAATTTTCTTGAAGATCGAAAGTAATTCAAGAAATTAGGGCAAGTTTGGTTTTTCCAAGGGGTAAAAGATTAATATTTTGCCTCCAAACATTAAGGTTCTGTCAAGTTTGGATGGAAACTTGACGAAAGTACTCAAATGCAATTTTTTTTAAACATTGGGTACCAATTCTGTAACTCGCGAAAACAGGGGTATTCAAAGTGAATTGGGGTATATTTTAAGTATCAAAAATGTAATTTACCCTTTAGTTCACATATCAATGAAGGATACTAATATTCAGGCCCCGATATTAGAACAATAACTTTTCAATTTAGGTAATTTTAGGATAAAATCTCAAAATGATGAATTTTGGGTTATATCACATCAAGAAAGAGCTCAAATCTTATGCAATTGAATCTGAATTCGTAATTTCTGAATTTTTATCCTAAAGTCACCCAAATTAAAAAGTTAGGGATGTTAGTTTTCATCTCAAAAGCAACTTCCCAAATTTTAACTATGCGAAACACTAAAAATATGTTTGTTTGACATATTCTCACACATTCATTTTCAATTTTATCATTACTTAAAAATTAATTAAATATTTAAAATGAGTCCCATCACTATTAAATCATCTAATATAATATGGTTTGTAGTCAAAAGTTGCTATTAAACAATCCAACATAATACAAAATATTTTAATATCATCAATTAATTGGTCACATTACTTACATACTATTCAAATAAAATATAATTTCTAACTCAAATATTCAAAATGTGATCCTACTACCTAACCTCTTTTTTTACACAAAAATCAATAAAAAACTAGTAAATAATATGGAAAATAATTAAAAATGGAAATTGAAGTTGAAAACAAAATCAAACCTCCCCTTAATATCCTAATGTTAAGGTGCGAAAAGTTAATATTCTAAATTTTTTATTTTCCCACCAAAATATGATAAATCCTTTTTTTTCAAAAAAACCTGCTAAACTACCACATGTCTATCAATTCATTTTAAGATGAAATAAGATTTTATTTTAAAATTTCACCTTACAAAACTAATGAGTGCTTAACATAATTTATAAGATATTTTAGGCCATCTCCAACAGCTTGCACTAGAGTACTGCATGTTTTGCACTATTGTAATACAGAATCAGCATTTTTTCTCCAACAGCTCGCACTGCTTTCAGCACTATTTTATTTTTAATATTATTTTTTAAATTTATTAATACAAAAAATGTAATTAAAATACAGGATACATGAAATAAAAATACATATTACATGAAATAAAAATACAAAAAAATACATATTACATGAAATAAAAATATAATAAAAATACATATTACATGATTAATGAAAGTGCAATTAAATAAATAAACATGATTAGTCGTCTGAATTAGAATACTTTGCCCACAAATGTTCCATTAGTGCATTTCGTAGTATAAAATGACCTTCTGAAGATCGAATTTGCCTAAATCGAGCCATAAAATTTTGAAAACGTGCATTTTCATTTTCAGCTAATTTGACATCTGGAGGTTGTACTTCTCTTACATCCTGAATTGGAGCATCTAGTTTTCGTTCATCCTCAACTATCATGTTATGCATTATTATGCACGCAGTCATAATATCTTTCAAATGATGTTTAGTCCATAGACGTGCTAGATTTGCCACAATTGCAAATCGACTTTGTAAGACTCCAAATGCACGTTGTACATCCTTCCTGCACGCTTCTTGTTTCATTGCAAAATATTTTTTTTTTAGACCACTTAGTGCATGAATCGATTGCACAAAAGTTGACCATTTGGGGTATATACCGTCAACCAACTAATACCCTATGTTAAACTCTATTCCTTGAATGAAACAATTTGTCGGAGGGGCAATACCTCTAGCAAGGTTAGAGAAAAGGGGAGACATTTCCAACACATTAATATCATTGTTTGATCCTGGCATCCCAAAATAAGCATGTCATATCCACAAATCATAATCAGCCACAGCTTCAAGAATTATTATTGGCGATCCACTTCGACCAGCATATCGTCTTACCCATCCGGTAGGACAGTTTTTCCACTTCTAATGCATGTAATCCAAACTTCCCAACATCCCTGGAAAGCCACGTTGCTCACCAATATGAAGTAATCTTGCTACATCGTTGACATTTGGTGTTCTTAGATATTCTTCCTGAAATATCTCCACAACAGCACGACTGAATCTTTTGACACACTCAATTGCAGTAGATTCTCCAATTCTAATATACTCATCAGTTGCATCTGCGGGCATTGCATACGCTAGTATCCGAAATGCAGCAGTGATTTTTTGAAGAGTAGACAATCCAAGTTTTCCAGTTGCATCTCGATTCTGACGAAAATATGAGTCATGATTTTGTACAGCATCAACAATACGAAGAAATAAACTTCGGGACATTCGATAACGCCGACGAAATTGATCTTCATTAAAGGTTGGATTTTTAGAAAAGTAGTCTCTGAAAAGATTTGCAGCTCCTGCAGCTCGATCACGAAATATTGTACGATGACCCAAAATAGAGCCTCCATGGGTGGGTTCATCATTTTGACGCCTCAAATATTCAAGCATCCAGCAATTGTTAGCATACAACTGAGACACAACAGCTTGGTTCTCTGGATCGAGAGTACCACTGCGTAATACTTTTTGAAGATGAACTTGAAAAACCAGAAGAAACAGAAGAAGCTGACATGTGAGCTTGTGAGGGTTGAAAAAGGGGATATTAAAATGTGAAAGGTGAAAGGTGAAAGGTTGATTGATGTGAAGATATGGTTGAAGCATATACTCATTATATAGAGGGTTAGAAAAGCACAATCTTTGTGCTTTTAATATGAACTGTTGATAGCAACTTTCAATCTGAGTTTTACATGTGTAAAGCTGAATAAAGCACAATCTTTGTGCTTTTAATATGAGCCGTTGATAGCAACTTTCAATCTGAGCCTCACACGTGTAAAGCTGAATAAAGCACAATCCTTGTGCTTTTAATATGAGCCGTTGATAGCAACTTTCAATCTGAGCCTTCAAATCTGCTATAAATATATGACTCCTTGCTTCACTAATTTCGCACACTACTACGATTCATCCTTATATTCTATTCTTCGTTTTTTGCCTACATACTTCCTTCGAAAAATATTTGTTTGCTAACATATTTTCTTTCAAATGCCTCCTAAGCGTACCACTAATTACACTCCTTCTGAAGATTCACACATTGTGAGTGTTTATGTTGAAATTTCACAATATCCAATTGTGGGTATCAATCAGTCTCAAACAACTTTTTGGGATCGTATTGTTACAAAATACAATGCAGAGAAACCAAACTCCAGGATGTCAGATCGTAATTCAAGATCGCTATATTATCGATGGAAAACCATTCTCAAGTTTTGTAGAAAATTCAACGGATGTGTGCACCAAATAGAAATGACCAATCCAAGTGGTGCAAATTGGGAAACAATTGTTAGTTTTTAGAGTAATTTTTTTTTGTTATTTTAAATATTGATTTTAACAACATTATTTAAAATATGTAGAAGAATCATGCTGAAGAACTGTTGAAAGGAGAGCGAGGATATGAGGGTGGATTCAACTTTGATCATGTGTGGTCTGATATACAACCGACTCTACAAGCCGAAATGTTGGCTTCATCAAATGAACCACTTCTTTCTCCTGAACTTTCTTTGTCTTCATTTTCTATCAATTTAGATAGTGAAAACAACAGTAGCGGTAATGGTAGCAGTGGTACTACATCAAAAAGATCTATGGGTGTGAAAAAATCTAAAATGAAAAAGAAACAAAACGACGCCAACCATAGTAAGTTTCAAGCTATATATGACCAAAATGAACACAGCCTTCAAATATTAAAGAATAGTCAAGAGTTGAGAGCTCGTGAACTTCAGCTACAACAGGATATTCTACGAGCAAAGGAAAACAAGACATTAAGTATCAATTTGTCCAGCATCGAGAATCTTCCACAACGTGAGTTTTTACGATTAGAACAACAAAGAATTATGCAGAAGAGGGTCGACGAGGATAAATCAACACCACCAAATTTTAATATGTTTGGAGAATATTTTAAAGATATTGGAGGATCAGGGTCCGGAAGTGGTCTTTCAGATTATTAGAATTTATATTTTGTTTTATCGTTTTATGTATTTCTATATTTTTCATTAATGTAATTTTCTATTTTATGTATTTCTATATTTTTCATTAATGTAATTTTCAGTTTTATGTATTTCTATGTTTTTCATTAATGTAATTTCTATATTTTTCATTAATGTAATTTTCATTCAAATTACTCTATGTTTATTATATTTTTCACCATTTAATTAATTTAAATTTTCATTGAATAAATTTAACGTAATTAAGTTTTAATTAATTGAATTAATTAACACATTAATCAAATTTAAATTGAATTTAATTAATTAAATGAATTAATAAAAAATTTTATATAATAAATTTAATTAAAACCCAACCCAAGCCCAAGCCCAAGCCCAACTCCAAAAAGAAAAGAAAAAACTTGAGCCCAACTCCAAAAAAAAGACAAAAAACTTGCAGGCCCAACATTAACCAAGCCCTAGCTCATTTCTTATTAAAAACTGAATAAAAGAAAAACAAAAAAAAAAGAAAATAACTAGCGCAGGATTAAGTCTGCGCTGCAACTAACGCACAGAGGAGGAGGAAGAAGATCTGCACCAACTTAACTCCGTTGATAGCGCATGGTTGAAGATGCAAACCCTACGCTAGAATAACATCTAGCGCAGGGTTGGAGACGCTCTTAGTAAGCTTGTTAACAGCACTCAAACATCTTATAAGGGATGCGGCAAGTGAGTAGTTGCAAAATAAGATCATTTTCATTCTTTTACCACCAAATATGCAATTTTTCAATTTTAAGTTTGATATGGTTAGAAATTTTTTGGCTGCTAATGTGGCCGCTAGAATTGCTAAGGTGGAACTCAATTTGCAAATTTCTCAATTAATGAAAGGAAAATTGAGCTTATGTGACAATATTTAATGCCACGTCATGAAATTATAAATAAAGAAAATGTAAAATAAAATATAAAATTAGACGAAAATTGAAAAACATATAATATGGTAAAAAAAGAAATAAAAAGGGCCTGATATATAGGATTAAAATTGAAATGAACTATTTTCATAAATTTCGTGTTTTTTTTCTTTTTGTGTGTGTTAAAAAATAACACCTTCTAACTTGTTTCATGTTTTCATGTCAAAAGTAACAGTTGTGTTTTACATGTGCTTTCAATGCTAAAATAACAAATTTCCAATTTGTAAATGACCTTTTTGCCTCTTTTCACCATTTAATTCTTTAATTTAATTTCACGAAATCCAATCATTATCAGTATCTATCTAGTAATTTTTTGTATTTATTTTATAATCTTGAGAAAGGTTTTTGGTAAATCAGTTTTTCAATTGATTTTTTGAACTATTTCAAGAGGATTTTTTTTTTTCAATTTCAAATTTTTTGAATTACTTTTGTAATTTCCTGAAATAATCTGAGATATTTTGTAAATTATCAGATTTTAGTTGATTTTTTTTTATTGAATTAACAATTTTCATATTTTAATTTAATAGTCTGTTGGCTTCGAATTTGCAGATTTATATTTCATCAAGAGTATGGATATTATTAACATCTTCCTTTTTTATGAATACATTACTCTTGTTATATACACCCTAGGCTACTAAATATTATTTTACACCTTTGTTTGACCTGACACCATTTAACTACCAATACCTTTATATATTTAAATTAAGAAAAAAATCTTTTAGAAATCAAAACATGCATTTGTAGAACCCGCGGCCTCAATCCTCCTTTCCCTACACCCAAGCAAAAACTGCACCCTGAAGTCGAAAGCGTGAAATCAAGAACTTATATAGAAGTCATATGAACGGTTAATTACTCCTATGTATCAAAATAATTAAATAATTATTTTATTATTTCTTTCTAACCAAAATAAATTTATGTTAGAACACTTGAAGTTATAGAGAATTGTATAGAGAATTGTGTAAAGGAAGTTTTCCACTATTATCGGATAGACAATTACCTTTAAATACACAAGATTATAATTAATTTAGAAAATACAATAAATACTCTAAAAGATGCATATAACAAGGAAATATTTCCAACAAATTATGTAGATATGTTCATATCTTCCTTAATACGTCCCCACAAAATTGACGTGCCATCGATAACGGAGATTTTGGAGCGGAGTGCTTGAAACCGCGTACGAACAAGCGGTTTAGTCAACAAATCATGATCAACTAACTGTCTTCTGTGGTGACAAATGAAACAGTAAAAATGCCCTTACTTGAAAGGTCCCGAACAAAATGTAAATCCAGTGCAATATGCTTCATGCGAGAGTGTAAGACTGGATTCAAAGTCAATCGTGTGGCCCCAAGGTTGTCACACAAAAGACGAGGAGGCGAGGCAAATGGAGGCAAGAGAGAGAGCATGCGGAGAGAGTGAGTAGGGAGAGAGAAAATGAGAGAAAAATGGGGAGAGGAGTGAGAGAGAGGGTCTATCTCTTTTCCAATTTTTTCCAATTAAGTGAGGAAAAATTTGGTATGCATTTATAATGAAGTGATATAATAATTTTGATAATGACATAATTATACTTATCACCTTATAACATGTCATATTATTAATTATAAAATTTATATCATAATTCTACCTAACTTGTATTTAATATTATAAAATATCTAGGGTGTTATAACATTAAGGTTCATTCAATTAGGTGAGGAAAAATTTGGTATGCATTTATGATGAAGTGATATAATAATCTTGATAATGACATAATTATACTTATCACCTTATAACCTGCCATATTATTAATTATAAAATTTATATCATAATTCTACCTAACTTGTATTTAATATTATAAAATATCTAGGGTGTTATAACATTAAGGTTCATTCAATTAGTCATATGATTTTTTTTATTAAATAAAAATATAAAGAGTAAAAGATTATATTAAGTAATGTTTAAGTGTGTAAATATGTTAATTAATTAATTTTAAAAAAAATATGATTAAATAAATGAATAATTATTAATATTATAAAATATTTTTTTATTGTAATATTTAGTGCAAACTGTTGAAGATAAAATATTATTTCTGCATCACAATATAGATTTTGTACTAAAATAGTGAAAATTGTTGTGGATGTTCAGAGGACCTATTTTTTTTAATATATACTAATGGTTGATTAAAAATAATTACAATAATCATAGTTGGCCGAATAAAGCTTGAGCTACTCGGCTACTCCTTCCCTTTGGTAGCTACTATGCTTTTATTTAATTTTCTTAGTTTTCTTTTATTTTTATTAATGAATTTTCTTAGTTTTACTTATATTATATATAATTCTTAAATAATATTATTATTTTAAAATTTTGTTTTTACTATATATAGTTTTAATTAACGTTGTTTACTATTAGTTATAATGTGTATATTATTAGTTTAAATTTACTTTTATTATATATTGTTCTTTTTTAATGTTGTTTAATATTAGTTTAAAATTTGTTAGAGCAAGCTAGCAGTAACCTTTTCATTCTCTTTCCAGCAACCTTGTCCTATCTAAATTTTTTACATATCAATACCTATACATAAGGTTGCTAAAAACCTATCTATTACATATTTTGTCTCATCAAAATCTATACAATTAAATCCTAACATAATCGAATGAGACATTTACTGACAGAATTTCCATCGGTATATCGCATGATTTTTGTATTGATAAGTTCAAGGACGTACCTATTAATATTTTGGTCTGTGTCAAATTTTAAAATAGACCTTTAATCTCACTTGTACAAACTCAATATAAAACATAAAAATTTGAAATATTTATACTATTTCAAAATATTTATATTATCATAAAAAATTAGAATAATTTCTTAAGTCCACCTTGACTTAGAACTAGTTACTTTCTAACTTCTAAATTATTGATTTCCTTTTTCTTTTCTAATATGTGGACTCTTACATGGAAACATTAATACAATAATATAAATTAAAACTAAACTTAAATCAAAAATCTATGAATTATTTTATCAAAAACAATTACAAATGGAAAACACATATAGATGACTACAAAATATATTAAGTTGAGGTTGGGTGTAATTTAAATTATTATATAGCTGAAAGAGCAAAATTCATAAATGTCACTGCAGTAAGCTTTAAAGGTCGCTATAGAGTAATGATGTGAAAAATCGACTAAATATGGAAGTATACAACAAGCTAGCCAAAGCATACTGAGTAACAGGAAGCTAGCCACATCAAACTATAAAGCAACAACTTGATCCTGAAATATAGTTATCTCAATCTCAGTATACTCTGAGTCACTGTTAGAAACAAACAATGAAGAGCCAATCAAAGAATGCCAACTGGAGCAATCAAAAGGACAAAAGACAAGTTTTATAGAGGAATAGAGACGCAGTGACAACGGTGTACCAGAATTATCAGAAGATCATATACGAGCCAATCACTGGAAGACACCTCACTGTGGAGGAAGCTGTCTCTTTCAACGGGCATATTTTCCATGTCTATAAATAGAAGATGAGTGCACTTAAAAAACAACACGGAATCATATTGATCACGAGCTAACACTCTAAATTTTCAAATATTAAAACTCTCAAACTACCTGTTTCAGTCAATCAATCTATTAAACAACAAGCCAGCTACCTACTGTGTGTCAAGTTCCAGAGCTTGTTGTCCCCAACAGTTGAAGAAATTTTTTATATCTTTTCATAAATTATTTTAAGAGTCACTTAGCGGAGGCTGTTCCTGCTAAGTGTAATTCGCTCGTTTAGAAGAGCAAGATCCCTGTCTGAGTTAAAGGTTGATCACTGTGCAGCCACCTGTGTGGGTTAGAGCTGATAGTTCTTGTTAGGATTATGTTTGTATAAGCAGAGTTTTTGTAAATCAAACCATTTTAACAAAGTTCCTCCTTGTGAAGGAGTAGATAGGACGTAGAGAGATTACTTCACCCTTGAACCTCTATATATCGTGCTTTTTGTTTACAAGATTTCTGCATATCTATCTGTTTTCTTAGCATACTGCATTCAAACAAACTTTTCAAAAAAACATATTTGTTTAAGTATTTCCGCTTTGCATAATCTCTTTTTAAAGTCCCTAGGTCACTACTACAAAGCAGTAACCCCATCTCACTGAAGTAAACTTGCTAGCTACTTGCTACTCGAGGGACTTACATTCTTTGAAGTTAAAAAAATTGTAAAATTTGATAAGGTTAATTCACCCCCTCTTAACCTTATACCACTTGGGACCAATAGATTCCCATGCAATATCTTTGAAATTTTTTCCGTCACATTTCTTCCAATAATAGATTTTGAGCTTTATGTACAATCTTATATGAAGAATTCAATATATATTATATATATATATATGTTCGGTAAAAGTACTCAAATATGTAAAATTCATCGTTTGAATATGACATGACTAATAAAATTATATAATTGTGTTATTATAGTAATAAGATTACAGTTCACGAACAACAATTTAATTGACAATTATATACATTAAATAAAGTTGTCTCAATTATGTATAACTATGTACATAATTAGTTCATACGTCGTATACGTAATCAATATAATACAACATCAATATTGATTGTATATTGTGACTTTTGATACAATATAACAGTAATTAAATTAAGATTATTCGAGAACAATCATCAAAATAAAGGTTTCGTTTCAATAATACCCTAAATTTAGGGGTTTTCTATGAAATAACCGATGTGTAACTGATGGAAATTAAACTTTATGATTGCTGACGGACATTCCATCTCTAAGTAAAGGAAAAATGATGACATTTTCAAAGTACAAAGTTTATCGACGGAATTTCTATTGATAAAATTTGCACAAACAATGTTTCTTTCTTCAACACGATGGATAGTGAAATGACAATGTTTTACCTTTAATCTTCAACGAATATCTTCGTCAGTGATTTTCCGATAAAATTCAATCTGAAATATCATTAGAAAACTGATATTTCCAAACAAATTTTTTTCCGTCAGTAATTATCGATGGAATTCTATCGATATTTCGAAGGAATATTTTTAAATAAAAAAAGACCTCTACCAATCGTCAAACTTCCATCGTTAATTACCGATGAAATAGGTTCATTGGTGATTTTCCTCAGTATAGCACCTTTTATTGTTGTGTATGATATTTTAAGAATATGGAACACCAATTGTTTTTTTACGAAGAAGGTGATAATTAAAAAGTGTGATTGTACTGTGTGTGTAAGTTACAAACAAACCATAACATGAAAAGGACAAGAATTTTTCTACAAATTATCAAATAAATACAAAAAAAAAGTGAAATTTTCATTTCCCATAAAAAAAAGTGTAAATGCCTCTTATTACCCAATTTCATAAGGCAAAGAACTTTTCTACCCCTCTTTTATGAAAATAACTTTTTCACCCAATTTTAGTAAAAAAAGTTTAATTTGCCCTCAACTTCACCTATAATGTATTTCATATCTATGTATTTAAAATTTAAATCTAATACACTATATTATATTTTATATCCAATTTTTCTACAAATATTTTTAAATCTGAGATTTGTTTATCCGTAGAAGATATGTTTGTTTCGAAAAAAAGATTTTGAAGATTTGAATACCGAATCTGGGATTTGTTTATATGAGATTTGTTTATACGATATGTTTATCTATGTATTGCATTTCATCCAAACCCATCTGGAATTTTTATTTTTTTGAAAAAATTTGGGAAAATCATCTGAGATTTGTTTATACGATATGTTTATCTGTGTATTGCGCTTCAACCAAACCCATTTGAGATTTTTATTTTTTTGGGAAAATTTGAGAAAATCATCTGAGATTTATTTATACCATATGTTTATCTGTGTACTGCGTTTCAACCAAACTCATCTGGGATTTTTATTTTTTTGTACACGAGTATATTTTAAGGAGTACACGATTATCTCCTATACACAATGTAGGTATCGTGTACACGATTCATAACGTGTACACGATTATAATATGGATTATAATTATCGAGTATACATTGTAAAATATATATCGTGTACACGTATATCGTATATATATTATAATCGTGTACACGTATTAAAAATACATATCTTGTATATGAGTATCGTGTACACACGTATATCGTATACATATTATAATCATGTACACGTATTAAGATACATATCGTGTACACGTATACATATCACGCAGTAATATGTACACGTTGTAAAATACAGTGTACACGTATATTGTATATATATTATAATCGTGTACATGTATTAAGATAGATATCTTGTACATGAGTATCGTGTACATATATATTGTGTACATATTATAATCGTGTACACGTATTAAAATATATATGGTGTACACGTATACATATCACGCAATAATATACGTGTACATGAATATTAAACAGATATGATTTATCGTGTACATATATCAGAATATTAAATGACGCATGATTTTGATGATTTTCTCCATGTACGTACACGATAATGATGGTAATTATACACAAAATCAAAAAATCCAAGAAATTTCACAATTATTCATGATTATGATTGTAATTATACACAAAATAAAAAATAAAAAATTATCCCAAACTCTTATCTCTTTCTTCGAACAGTTCGATGTTTCACCTTCCAATATCTAGATTTATCAGCGCAAATTTGATATCTTCCACTTTTTTCTCATCTTCGACAAGAATCACCGTCGTTTCTCTCATCTCCCAAACCCATTCTCATTTCAGTTTCTCTCATCTTCTTGTAACTTCATTTTCATCTCAAATTCAACCATTATCGCACAAAATATCTTCAAAATATCTTCAAATTCATCAATAAAATTCGAACTCTGCCCTAGGATTTTCTTCCGCCATTGATGTTGAAGGGGTGGAAATTGAGTTTTGGTGGAGCTTGGGGTTGAGAGGGGGAAAATGAATTTTCAACTTTTCAAAATTTTAGGTTATAGAATTTTATGTATTTTGAATTTCATTTAGTAATTAAAATTTAAATATAGTTAAGGGATAGTATTGGAATGTATTTAGCAAAATACTTTAAAAATTGGTAAAAAAATTATTGTTATAAAAAGGGGGTAAAAAAGTTCCTTACATTATAAAAAGGGGTAGTTTTGGACTTGGCCCAAAAAAAAATACCATTATGAATAAAAACATAAAACAATGCTAAATATTTTATAATATAAGGTAAGTTAAACTTAAAATTCTTTTTCGATTTTATATTTAATTAGTAAAGAGAGTCCAAAAATTATATATATATATATATATATATATATATATATATATATACATTGCTCCTTTTTATTAGTTGTTTTGTTTTAATATTTTGGAAATAGTTTGATGTTTGGTCATTTGAAGATTTCAAACCACTGAAAAATACAAGTTCCACCTAATAAAAAACAGAGCTTGTGTTCAAGACGTAATAATTTGGATCTAAAATATTTGTTTGTTATATTTTATTTTATTAGGGCATATATATATATATATATATAGATATACCAATCTCGATCGATTATTAAGAGAGCATTGTATTAAAATTTGATTCAAACTCAATTTTTCACCAACATGACAAAGTAGAAAACTGGAGACGAAATAATACAATTTGAAAATAATAAATAGTACAATTAAAATAAATTAAGACAATTTTGGTTTACGTAAATAAATAAATAAATTAGGATCAATCTTTGGTACTCATACGATGATCTTAGGTTGTAAACAATTTGATTCCCTCATCTTGCTCTAGGTAAGACAAATCATCCGATTTCAAATGGACCCATGCATCAATTCCATCTCCTTCTTTGTTGTCCATAAGCACTACTACGTTTTCACCTTCTAGTTGCCCAATGCTCGTCCAAACGGGCTTCCCAGACCCAAAATCAGCTTTGTAGAATCCAAACTTACTCCAATCCGTAAACATGAGTTTCAAGCCATCAATGCTCATTGATGTTTCGATGAATTTCTGCCAAATATTCATGAGTATTCCTGGTGACAATATTTTAGAACAATCCTTGATGGTCTTGTGGGTTGCATCACTTAGAAGACCAACCAATTCTTGGATTCCAATTATGTCCTTAGTCTCATCTGCATCCATGCACTGAAAAAACGATGGAATCGCCAAGTTCCCACATGAATGCTTTGGCAAAGGTGGGTTTGTTCTTTGTCGAATGCTAAGTGCTTGACCGATTAAATATGGTCTCGATTTTCCATATTTATCCTGATCCATGCCAATGAATGCCCTTGTTATAACGGCACACACCACACGTACCTTAGAGACGAATCCCAAGGTTGGTGCCAATTTCGATTTGAGGCTAGATATGGCCTCCTTGTTGAACGAAAACTTCTTGGCAACAATTCCAGAATCCTCGTCAGACAGTTCAAACTCAAGAGGTCCCTGATCCTCCCTGCCTGGAAATAACGAGGGAGAATCAAGACTCGGCCTGATTGCCATTTCCACTCCTGGATTGATATTAGCATTTGACCAGGCTGCAATGAATGTACCAACTGATGATGTGTCAAAAATTCTGTGCGAAATGCTGACACCAATAACCATCCCACCACATTTGAATTCAGTGATCTGAACTGAAAGAAGTGGATATGTGGGTGCTTCATCGACCTTACTGGATTGACGTGGAAGGAGATCTTTTAGGTTATCGGTATATTTTTCCCCGACAAGATCCATCAGCTCGACATCAACAGCTTCGGCTTCAACTAACTCAGCACCCTGATCATTGCAATCGACCAAACGATCCGTCTTGAAGTACCTTCCAGCAAGAGGGTAGAATTGAACCAAGACTTTTGCAAATGATTCTTCCAAGAGGAGTGGTTTTACTTTAGATGAATAGAAGAGAAGAACACAGATATTGGCTGGTGGAAGAATCTCATCAGCCAATGAAATCTTGTACTTAGCGAGGGTTTCAGGGGTTGGGATCAAAGGTTTTATCAGCTTTGTGCTAACAATATTGATCTTCATGCTTGCTAGAAGTATTGCAGTTACTCCTTCAATATCCTTTATTTATACAGTCTAACGGTGACACTCACTCCCACTTTATTTTAAGTTTGAAAATATCATAATACTATTCATTGAAAAATAGTGCGACTAGCGTGTGAGGGTATGGTTGCGACTAGCATGTGAGGCTATGGTTCTTTTTGTTTTTAATATTTTTTGTGTAAATAATCTACGGTTGGCTTAATTACGACAATAAGATCAACGGTTTATATCCATACTAAATTTTAATAAACTAATTAAAAAGGGAGGAATTAGTCAGGATTGATAGTCCTGGTCAATGTACATAAACTAATTGACGACGGATAAATAAGTCTGTGTATTTATATATTGCTAAATAATGAGGGTTGACATCTAGTTATCTTTTCTCCACTAAATGCTAATTAATTATATGATAAACTTAGTTTAAATAATTAAAGATAACCACAATAGTCCGCAAAAGCTCAATCGAGATGAGGACTATAAGTTATTCTTCCCATTTAGACGTTTAATATTAGATGAGGACTTCTTTTAATTTAGGAGGTTGTATGTTCTGCGTAACGTTGGACCATTTGAAATCAAACATTTAATGTTCAATACAATGATGTCAAACAAAACAATCAACCACATAATATAAAACATATAAAATGCTCGACCAGAGGGAAGTCGATCATTGTACATATGTTTGAGTACATTATGTGCTCAACTCTTTTATTTTTTATATGTAAAGATAAATAGGAAATCTAGGGATATGTATTGAGTAAACAAAATATTTTACAAATATATAGTTAGGAGGGTATGAATAGTAGAGTGGGTGCATTCATAATAAATTGGGCATACTAATATCTCTTCCCTTAATATGTTTTGTTCAAATTGAGAAATGTATTTATTGTTAAGTAAGGTTTATGGTGATATAACCAAACAAAAATAAAAAAAATTGGAATATTTTTACTTCTATTCCCCATATCATGTATACTAGTGCATTAGATTTTCTATTACATTTGTGATTACATCTCATATTTAATAACATTCAATACACGTTATTATGTATTAAATAATGATTTCATCAAATACACATATATGGTGTATGGTTATTATATATTTTAAAATAAATGTAATAAAAAATCTCGTGTCCTATACTAGTTAATATAATTTGAATTTAAGTTGTGTCACCTTTTTTTACTCATAAATTAGTTGGATCCACCGTCCCACCAAAAAAGTCAAACCGTTTGATTCCAATTTATTTATACCTTTTATAATATCATAATAAAATTCATTCAAAGTATGTGAGCGTATGATTTACGTATGTGAGCGTATGATTTACGTAAAACAGTTTTCTATGTATATAAAAAATTGTATTGGTGATAGTGAGATCAACGAATCATATTCATGGTCAATTGTAATAAAGTAATTGACGAGGGGCCATTAGGAATCAATCACGATTGATATTCGATTCGTGGTCAATGTACTTAAACTAAACGATGAAGGAATAATAAGTCTATATGTTTCTTGGGGTTGACTAATCATATAAGTATGATATGTTTGAACGTATACAATGCATCATGCACGAAACCTTTCTGTGTTGTATGAAATGGACTATTTTATATGTGAGATTAAATAAAATCAGTAAATTTATTATTGGGGTAATAAATATTATTAACCTATCATTGACATTTTAAATTACAAAATTAATATTGACTATTTAATTCTTGTAGACTTTTCCAATTAAATTATGAAATTTTGATTTTTGATAAATTCAAGAATTTGAAAAGGATCGATAGTTAATTTTAAATAAACATGAACATTTAAGAAGATTGAAAATTGAAATTTAAAATAACGTTTTCAATAAATCAAAAAAACTTCTAAGTACAAAATGCACTACATGAAGTCATCAAATACAAATATTCTAAAGACCTAAAATAAATACAAAAATAAAAAATGCTAGAGCGACATAGAAAAAGAACATTACGGAATTTAAAGAATAAAAACAGAACATCACTTAACTACAATTCTTATTTGAAACTTTTGTTTTAAATTTTAATGAACTAAGATTATAAAATTAAAAAGGAAAATCTATACGAAATTATAATATATATGAACATTCTAAATATTACGTAAAGAATAGTTTCAATAAACCTGAAAATTCAAAAAAAAAAAAAAATATGAAGGCTGTTAATATAACATAAAATGCAAATTCTCATGTGAAACTGGTGCATGGATCCTAAATCCATGTAATTCGAGTCTACCCAACTTGATTCGTGAGTTTTTGATTTTTTTTTTTTTAGATTCATGTGTTAATTTTATATGATATTTGTATGACATTTATATTATATTAATATAACAATTATGTTCTACAATTAAGATTACACAATAATTTAACATTTTCAGAAATTTTCTAAATAAAAAATAAAATATGAAGATTGTAAAAAAAATCCAGCTAAAATCTGAAAAATAACAGCAAAATTATACCTCAAGATTTACTAAGTAGATACCGAAAATAAGGAGAGTTCACAAAATAAAGAGAAAATTTTAAATTAATTGTAAAGAGGTTGGACTGCATTAAAATTTCCGGAAGAAAACATCATATTTGTATTAATAGTGTATGCAAAGTACAATTGTTAAATTTTACCCCGTCTCAAAATAGATATCATTTTAGCTAGTAAAATAAATATTGTCCTTTTTTGATTTTAAGATATAATTATATGTAATTTATCAAAAATACCGCTAGTTACTCTTACCACATTAAATGTGTACAAAATGATAATTGAAAAATGTTGGTCCCAAGTGGTATCCGAGGTTCAGAGGGGGTGAATGAACCTTAGTCGATTTTGTAAATATATCGAAAAACCTTTCTATTCTGCAAGTTACTCGAACTTGCAGCGCCAAACAGTTATTGCTTACAGCACTAGGATGCAGTGCTGCACGCTGTAACTTGAGTTTATACGCAGCAGAAAAATAAGATGAATAACACAAGGCTCGTTTTCTCAAATATGCTTTTTTGTAGACTGTTTTATGCTTATGAGATAGATATGAAAAATACAGAAATAAACACAGATAAGAAAGCAATAAGGCGCTTATGGTTTATAGTGGTTCGAATGTGGTGTAATCCTTCTACGTCCACTCTACTGCTCCTCGAGTAGGAACTTTATTAAGCAAGATTGAATTACAAGTTCTTCCTAACATTCTATCAACTTACAAATAAACAACCTACTGAAGTCCAGCGTACACACAACAACTGCAAACTTCAAAGGCTAACCCACACAGGGTTCTACACTCCCACACAGGGAAGCTGTCTAACTCTAGACAACTATACAAAGAGCAAAGATTTCTCCTATCAACTGTTCGACACCACTAAAACAACCTAAGCACACAGCAACAAAGTTAAAAGTATATTGGGTTTGTTTCTTCAACTGGTGCGACGAAGTGAGCTTCTGAATCCTTTGAGGGATCTTTCAGCTTGAATTTAATTCACTTCTGGGAGGTTGAGTGACTGAAACTGGTAGTAGACTTGAATGTTTGTATCTTGAAAGCTTTGTGAGTTTTGCGCAAATATTTCAGTAACCATCTTCAGTGTTTTTCATCCTCTATTTATACTTGAAGGAGAAGATGTCCGTTAAAGAAGACATCTCTCTTTTGAATTTGATGTAGTCTGATCAATGGCATGGCTCGCATTTAATGCGACTTGACTTTCTCTTTTCGGAGCATTTAATGCAGCAGTTGTGGCTAGCAGCTTTCTGCAGCGCGTCAGTCCACGTGGCATCTTCGTATTGGCTCCGTGTCTGCAACTTTGATCAACTCTGGAACGGCTCTATTTATTCTTGCTTGGTTCTTCGTTTCTCGTACTGCATTTATCCTTCTTCGAATTGCAGGATACTTGTTGTTGTAAAAGGCGCTGATTGACTTATCTGAACTGTAAGTTTTGCGCTATATCCTTGGTCTTCATGAAGCTGATACTATCTTGCAGTGCTGCTGTAACTAAGACCTGGTTGCAGTATCTTTGAGTAGAGCTGCTGCATCTTTTTCTTGCAGTACTCCTGTATCCTTTTTTTTACAGCGATGTTGCATGTCATTCCTTCTTACACAGCTGCAATGATGTTCTATCTTCTTGCAGTGATGTTGTATCTGCCTTCTTGCAGCAGCTTCTTTTCTGAAAGGCTTAGATGCAGTTTTATCCTTGTAAAACCTCCATCTTTCAGCACTTAAAACTAGACTCAAAATAAATCTATATATTCACTTAAACATTGTGAAAAATGGGGTACTTAACACTTCCTATTACAATTACGTTTTGTCTCATCAAAATTTAAACATCGAAGTCCCAACAATTTCCCCATTTTTGATGATGACAAAACCTTTACATTATTTCGTTTATGAAGAAAGATTTTCACTTTACAAAATATCGTAAGTTTCAGGGTTACATGCTTAAACAGCTTTCATAAGGCAAAGATAAACCCCGGATTCATTAGAGATGCATCATACTATTCCTTTATCACTAAACTTCAGGAAATAAAATAAGCAGCATGCAAAAGTTCATAAGGTTTGAACTTGATCAGGAACAGAAGGAAAAATTTCTTCATTAGAGAAAGAAATTTTACAAAAGGAAAGATATAGAGGGATATTACAAGAGAGAATATTGTTTACTGAAACTGGGACCTCTTTGTAGTTCTTCAAGTCTTCTTTCACCAAACTTTTCAATGCCTTCTATTTCTTTTGATCCCTTCCACCAATTCCTGATGGACTCTTGATAGGACTCATCTAGCTTCTGCATAAATACTGGAATTTGAATCCACCTAAGCCAGAAGTCCTCACAATAAGGCACGATCCTGTCATGCTTCACTAGGTCGATATAGAATCTCTGAACTTCAAGATCTCCTTCCCTAGCGAGCTGCTCATATCTCTTCAATGCAGTCTTGCAAGTATGGTATCTGCTGAATTTACCTTTCCTGCATAGAGTTCTGAAGTTCCCGAGGTATTCTGATCATTTGTACAAGGTGATCTCCTCAAATTATGGATTCCTGTCAGTAGGTAGTCTGATTTCCTTGAAGATGTCAAATCTCCAAGCCATATTTTCTCCTTTAGGCCTCTGATCCATCAGAACGGAAACTTCAGCAGATATGTTTTTAGTGTCAAGATGAGGGATTTCTTGAGGAGGATATTGGTAGAGGTCTTTGGCAAAAATTCTCCTCTCACCAATTACTCCGAGTCTTTGAATCCAGGCATATGGATCTTATTCTTTTCTTTGAAGCCTCTGACTCTCGGACTCGTCCCCGCTCATCCTCTTCCTTGAGCCTTGTTGCTGTCTCTCATTCCCTCTCTTTGTATGATGATGAGAGGGAGGTGCTGCATCTTTGCTTGCAGCTCTGCTAAGTGCAGCGCCTGCTGCTGATCTTCTTGCAGCACCAGCTCCTCCTTCATCATCTCTTCTCCAGCACTTGGGAGATGGGATGTCAGCAGCAGATGATCCAAATCTCTTCATTCTCCTACTGAGAGGTTTCTGGTCATCATCTTCTTCTTCTTCAGCTTCCCCTAAGCTCCTATATCTATCAGTAAATCCTTCCCCCTTTTTGGCATCATCAAAGGCCGGGGGCTGAGCAAGGTAGCTGGAACCACCTTGGAGCGTGGTTTTCGGGTAGGTTCGGGGGTAGCCTGAGGACCGTCAACATACTGAGGGAATGCTCGGAACATGATGTCCCTCAATTCTCCAACAATCAGCTCTAGGTACCCCAAACGATCGTCCACACTTCTGGTTCTCGAGGATACCAGCTCTGCATTACGATCCAGCTCTGCAGTGCGATTCAGGAGTGCGTCGAGGACGTGGGATTGAGTGTTCATCCTTTCAGATGTGCTCTCAGCAAAGCGCTTGCATTGCCTTACTTCTTGACGCGTTTGAGCAGCGTCAATTTTCAGCTCTCCCTCCATCCTGACCCGTTCCATGTACAGCCTGTGGGAGTGATCATTGAGAGTTCTTATGATCATCCCAGGAAAAACTTCAAGATCTTTCTTGAAGCTGGACATGGTCTCAGCGTGGAATCGGGCAGTGACCCTGAGGCTGTTCCGCATGGTAGACTCGTGCTCCTAGAGAGCTTACACCAGATGTCTAACCGCGGCTTCAACTCTGTCGATCGATTCGTCAGGACTCAGTCCCGAATTCTTTCTTGTTGTTGAGGCGGCAGCCGATGCAGTGTAAGGGATTACAGCATGGGGGTTCAGAGCTGCATCCTGTCTTGGTGCCTCAACAGTAACCTCATCCTCCTGTTTGTTTGAAAGAGAGTCTGGAGAACTCGAGGATGGATGATCTTCTTCATCTACTTCTTCTTCGTCGGAGGAGACTGTAACGGGTTGTGGTCCACCAGATTTTGGCCCGTAAACAGCTATGTTGCGCCTCCTCATCATCCTGGTGAATTCAGCAGCCTCAGCTTCAGCGTTTTCAGTAACCTCTGCTGTTGTAACCTTAGAAGGTTCTTGAGAGCAAACAGCAGCTGCAGCATCAACCTCCTCTTGAGGTGTCTCTAGATGCACAGGGGTTACCTCAGCTACTTCTACAGCATCCTCCGTGGGTACTGTCTGAACAGCCTCCCCAGCAGAAGTCTTCTCTCCTTCAGGGAGTATTGTCAGAACAACATCCTCGCCTGAGGTCTTCGAGAAGGACCCCGTCTCCTTGGCCGATCCTGCAACATGGACAGGTTCAGCTGCAAGAATGGGTTCTTGCAGTGCTTCTTGGTTTCTTGCAGCGTCCATAGCATTCAGCACTGTAAGCTCCAATGCTGCAAGAATCTCAGCTTCCACCCTCCTTGTTTTTTCAGCTGCTTCGACAAGGGTGGTTGCTTGTTGTACTTCTGTCTCCACCAGTACAGGGAGTCCAGCCTCTGTAACTTCCTCCATGGTTGCTTTATCGGCGACTTCAGCAAGATCAAAGATCACTCCCTGAATGATGGCTGACGGTTCCCTCCTAGAATCTGCTTCAGCAGTATCCATGTGAATAGGGGAATCGCCATAGTCCAACAGTTGAGATTTCTCCTCCTCCAAAGGATCCAGCGTGACAATGTTTGAGAGGCCTTCAACTACTTGCTCGTATGCAGGGGAGCTTGAATTGTGATGACTTGAGCTTCCTTCTCCCCGTATTCTCCTAGGAGTGTGCTGCATCCTAATTTCTTTTACACTTCGTTGCAGCGCCTGTTGCAGCATATCTTCCTCTACTTGCTCCACGACAGGGTGTCGATTTACTCTTGGGCAAAAGAGACGTCATCGCCCCTTTTTACAGCCTCCGCAGCCGGGGTAAGGAAAACCTGGACATCTTCCAATGCTGCTCTCATTGGCAGCTCTGCAGAGTCGGATTCTGCAAAAGCTTTTCTCTTTCCCTTATCCTTTGCTCCCTGAGCAGCACTGCTTTCATCAAGCTCTTGTACTCTTGCTGCATACTCAGGTTGCAATAGTGCCAGAATGTCTTCTAATTTGGCCCACTCTAGGACTGTTTGCTCGACTGTGAGGAAATCCTTCCAATTCAACAAGATTCCCCCTTAGACAGTCGTATCTCCCTCCAAAGATTGTACTACTGCTCCATATTTCTAGCTGCCGGAAAGGTTAGATCCAACACTGAAGCTTTTGTTTGTAGACGAGCTTCTTCAGTTGGCTGGACCGGGAGCTGATGTGGCTCCCGAAGCCGATGTGACTCATCTTCAATGTTTTCTACCACCTCAGAAGGTGTAGAGAGTTGGACATCAAGAGCTCCTCCTCAATGTTTTCTCCGAGATACTTCCAAATGGGAATGGGAATGGGTGCTGCAAGTTGAAGACCAAGCTTGCAGAGCAGAGAGCAGGTGGTGATAGCATAGCTCCTCCTCACCGTTATCTTCTCTGCTTCCTCCCATAGCCTCTTCATGATGAACCTAGCCTAGTTCACCTTCTCTCCGGCCATGATGGTAGACATGATTTGAAATCGGAGATCTGTGTACTTGTCATAACTCCCTGTTCGGCCTTCAATGAAGTATGCACAGATATTATGAAGGAGTTCAAACTCCGGTTTGAAGAGCTTCTTTGGGGCGCTTCTCTTGATTTCAGCCCCAGCATCTCTTGCTCGAAAGAGATCCCACATCTCTTGGGCAGTTCCCTCCCCATATGTCATCAGTTGACTGGGGGTCAAACCTCCGGTGGAAATGCTGAAGGTGGTAGCGATGTCTCTAACGGTTAGAGACCGCTCTTCCTCATCTGCATCCATTCTGAACAGGATGCAGTTTCTCTCCTCCGCCTGCCTAGCGTAGGAGTAGAATCTCTGTACTGACTCCACGGAGAAGCCAGCGTAAACAGTGGTTAGAAGCCCTAGAACTTGGGTCCGCTGAAGGGCATCGAAGATTCTCTTTACGAGGGCATTATCATACAGCCCAGAAGTATAGACGTGCTTCTGGTTGATCAATCGTCCTTCCAACATGATGGTTTGCCTGGTTGTCATAGATTTTTCTAAGAGAGAGAAAGATGAAAATATTCGAAGATTTGGACTTAGAAAATTTTCGCGAGAAGAAAACTTCTCTCCTTGGGTGATGGTGAAAATGATTTTTGAATAAGGGCGATTATGGGGGTTATGGCGGATCTCAAGGGACGTGTAGTAAGATCAACGGTTGGGATAAATCAGAGGGAATTGATCTTACGGTCCAGAAAAAGACGGAGGGTTCAAATCATCAATAATCATTACTAGACGCGTGGGCTTCTGAGACAAGACTCTTCCACTTCTGACGCGCGCAGACTTTGCATTTAATTCTGAATGTCATGCATTTTGCCACCCAAATAAATGTCTTTTTATGGTTGCAGTAACTTTTGTTACGAGGTTACAGAGTAATCTATACTATTTTGAAATAAATGCTGTAACCTGGTGCTGCTTACACTCCCGATTTCTGTTGTACTGTAAGAATATATAATGCAGCGATGTTTGAACCCAGCGCTGTAAGAAGACGTAACTTACAGCACTATACTTGCTGCTTCTCACAAGCATGCAGAGGTTCCCCCTTGGTTTTGGCACCATCTTTTTCACCTCATAATTTAAGAATTCTCAGTTCGTTTCTAAGTATAGAAAACCTCGATTCATTCAAAGGTTTAGTGAATATATCTGCAAGCTGAAGATCCGTATGAACTTTCTCAAGCACAACATCTTCTTCTCCACGTGATCTCTTTTAAAATGATGTCTAATGTCTATGTGCTTTGTTCTTAAGTGAAAAACAGGATTATGGGTAATTGCAATTGCACTTGTATTATCACAGAGAATTGGAGTCTCTTTTTCTTCAATCCCATAATCTCTAAGTTGCTGTTGTATCCAGAGAATCTGCGCACAACAACTTCCTGCTGCAACATACTCTGCTTCTACTGTAAAGGTTGCAATTGAAGTTTGTTTTCTGCAAAACCATGAAACAAGTCTATTTCCCAGAAACTGACAAGTCTCATTGGTACTTTTTCAATCAATCTTACAGCCTGCATAATCTGAGTCAGAGTAGCCTTTAAGCTTGAATCCTCCTTCCTTCGGATACCATAGGCCTACTTCCTGAGTTCCTTTCAGATACTTGATGATTCTCTTAACAGCAGAAAGATGTGATTCTTTTAGAGCTGCTTGAAATCTTGTACAGACTCTAACTGCAAACATAATGTCTGGCATGTTTGCTGTAAGATATAGCAAGGATCCAATTAAGCGTCTGTACTTCGTGATATCAACGTTTTTACCATCTTTATCTTTGTCAAGGCTTATTGATGTCGACATATGAACAGATGTTGCTGCACCATTCTCCATGCCAAATTTCTTGATAAGCTTAACTTGATTGATGAAGGTTCCTATAGACAGTTGTTTTACTTGCAATCCGAGAAAGAAACTTAGTTCTCCTATCATACTCATCTCGAACTTTGACTGCATCAGGTTGGAGAACTTCTCACATAACTCTTTGTTGGTGGATCCGAAGATGATATCGTCCACATATATCCATACTAGCAGTACACTTTCTCCATCCTATATCCTAAACAGCGTTTTGTCGATTGTTCCTTTTTGGAAACCATTTTCTAGCAGATAGAGAGATAAGGTGTCATACCAAGCTCTAGATGCTTGCTTAAGTCCATATACGGCCTTGTGTAGCCTAAACACCTTCTTTTCTGCTTGATCTTCAAAACCTGGAGGTTGTTCAACATACACTTCTTTTGTAAGGAGACCATTCAGGAATGCACCTTTAACGTCCATTTGATAGATATTGAAATTCATATGAGCTGCATATGCCAGAAAAATTTTTATTGCTTCCAGTCTTGCTACTGGAGCAAAAGTCTCATCAAAATCAATTCCTTCTTCCTAGCAATATCCTTTGGCAACTAATCTTGCTTTGTTCCTTACAATAAGTCCAGATTCGTCTAACTTGTTCTTGAAGACCCACTTTGTTCCTATTACTCCTTGATGAGTTGGTCTTGCAACTGTTTGTCATACTTGATTTCTTTCAAAATCATTTAGCTCTTCTTGCATAGCTTGTACCCAGTTGCTATCTTGCAGGGCCTCTATTGTAGTCTTGGGCTCTGTCTGGGATATAAACCATGCAAACATTGCTTCATGAGGGATGAATCTTCTTATTCTTACTCCAATGGATGGATCTCCTATGATAAGATCCCTTGGATGATTCCTTAGCCATGTCCTGTCAGGCTCAAAGATATGTCCTGGTCTAGGTTGCTCCTCATGTTTCTGTAAAAAGGGGGTTTTGCTGCTGTAAGAATATCTGCTGCATCCATAGTTGCAGCTTCCTCTTCTTTATCTTCTCCTGTAGGCAGAACTATTTCTACACATGGAACAACATTCTCTATACTTGGAGCTGTATCTTTGACTGATTCTGCTAACTTTTTGGTGTCACGATGTGGTTCATCAAATACCACACGAATAGATTCTTCAACCACCAAGGTTCTCTTGTTAAATACTTTGAAAGTTTTACTTACAACAGAGTATCCTAGAAATACTCCATCTGATTTTGCATCAAAAGTTTTCAAATGCTCTTTTCCATTGTTGAGAATATAACATCTGCATCCAAAGATGTGTAAATATGAAACATTTGGTGTATATCCATTCCAGATTTCATAAGGAGTTTTGTCTAGGTCCTTGATGATTAAACATATGTTCTGAGTGTAGCAGGCAGTGTTGGTTGCTTCAGCCCAAAATCTCTTTGGTACTTCTGCTTCTGCTATCATTGTCCTTGTTGCTTCCTTGAGGGTTCTGTTTCTCCTTTCAGCTACACCGTTCTGTTGAGGTGTTCTTGCAGCAGAGTATTCATGTCGAATACCATTATCAGAACAGAATTTCTCAATGAATTTGTTTGTGAACTCAGTTCCTCTGTCTGATCTTATCTTTACTATGCTCAAGCTCTTTTTATTTTGAATTTTCTTCATGAGACCAGGTAGTTTGTCTTGAGTTTCTGATTTCTTCACAAGGAAGATTATCCATGTGTATCTGGAGTAGTCATCTACAACTACAAGATAGTACTTCTTCTCACTCAAGCTTATTGGATCTACTGGTCCAAATAGGTCCATGTGCAGAAGATCTAAAATCCTGTAAGATGACTTTTGTATCTTGTCTTTGAATAAGCTCTTAACTTGCTTTCCTTTTTGACAAGCTTCACAGACATTCTCCTTCTTGTATGCCACATCTGGCAATCCTCTCACAATGTCTTTTCTTGTTAGCTTGTTGATAGTCTTGAAGTTCAGATGGCTTAACCTCTTGTGCCACAGCCAGCTCAGCTCTGGTGGACTCTTCACAATGAAGCATGTTGGTTGAATAGAGGAGTTCCAATCAGCTAGATATATGTTTCCTCTTCTTGTCCCTGTAAGTTTGACTTCATTTGAGGTGTTGTCCTTGATTAAGCATTTGTTGAGGTTGAATTCCACTATGTATCCTTTGTCATAGAATTGACTAATGCTCAAAAGGTTGTATCTGAGTCCTTTTACATAGGATACATTTTTGATCTTTATGTTTCCTTTGAGTAGGCATCCACTTCCTTTTGTGCTTCCTTTGGAATCATCTCCAAAGATGACCTTTGGTCCTTTACATTCTTGGAATTCTTTTAGAGTTTCTTTACTGTCTGTCATGTACCTTGAGCAGCCGCTGTCAATGTACCATACATAACTGCTGCAACTTGGCACTGAAACCTGCAATAATTTCAAACAGATTTAGGTACCCACTTCTGTACTGGTCTTTTGGGGTTAGTTGCTTTAGGAACCCAAACTTTCTTAACAGTCATTGTTTTGCTGTAAGGATTATTGGTTCTCTGATTATATGCAGTTCTGCTTTTGAACTGCCTGTTAAAGGTGTGTGCAGAGATAACATATGTGTTACCAACACTTTTGTAGTGTGGTCTTCCACCATACTTCCCTTGAGTATATCATCTTTGAGGTTTAGACATGTATGTCTCAATATAGGTGGGAAATTTTCTTCTATGCTGCAACTTTATGGGTTGCTGCATCCTCTTGCTGCTTACAGCAGATGACTTTTGCTGCAGCCAGTTCTTAGATGCAGGCTTACTTCCTGCAGTTGAGCATTGGGGTTTCTTCTCTTTATCCATCATTACTGTTTTGTTCAAGATCTTCACAGAGTAACTCTTTCTCCATTGGGGTTTCAGCTTAAACAAACATGACAGCTTTGGATGTACTTGCTGTATACTGAGAGGTGTGATTGCTATAACCTAAACCCGATTTTTCAAAAGGATTTCTGTTTTGATTTATGCAATTCCTTGCGTCCTTTGATGATTTGCTGAACGTGCTTATCATGGACTGCAAGCTTTCCTTCTCAGTTTCTAGCTTAGTGATCAGCAGATTTAATCTAGAGACCTCCTGTTGCAGCTTACTACACCTTGAGTTATCAGACTCACGTGCAGCCAGCATTTTGGCAATATCAATATTCTTCTCTTGAGGATCTCATTGTCGATTTTTAGGTTCTCATTTTCAACCTTCAGTTCCTCATGAATTGAGTTGATTTGCTTGAACTCACTCATGATCCTTTTTAAGGAGTGGATCATATTCAGCTCTTCATTTCCTGATATGGACAACGGTTGATAGATTACCTCATCTTCTTCATTATCCTCACAATCTTTAATCATAAGGCATATCAGCGTTTCTTCATCAGAGGATGAGGTTTCAGTATTGCTGTTAGAGGATTCTGCAGCTTTCAGTACTTCCTTCTGGTCTACTGTATCCTTGGTATTCTCCATCTCTCCTATGAGAGCTCGAAGCTTGTGCCTTTCCTCTCTTATTTTATCTCTCATCTGCTCTCTCTTTCCTTCAAGATACTTTTGCCCGTTGGGTATGGACAATTTCTTGCATAGTGTCCTGGTTTCCTACAATTATAGCACAAGTTATGTTGGGATTTCAATGTTTAGATTTTGATAAGACAAACCAATTATATAATAGGAAGTTTTAAGTACCCCATTTTTCACATTGTTTAAGTGAATAAATAGACTAGAATTGAGTCTTGTGTTAAGTGTCAAAATAGAGGATGAAAAAGGATGAAGCTGCATCTAAGCTGCATCTAAGCCTTAAAAAAAGTTATTGCTGCAAGAAGGTAGGATACAGCATCGCTGCAAGAAGATAAATATACAGCATAGCTGGTTGAGAGAAGATACAGCATAGTTGGTTGAAAGAAGATGCAGCAACACTTCAATGAGTTAAATCTTCTACAGCAAAGTAAAAAAGGACGGCGTACAGCAACGTTGTAAGAAAATGATACAGGAGTACTGCTAGAAAGAAGTTACAGCAGCACTGCCAGAAGATACTGCAACCAGGTCTAAGTTACAGCAGCACTAAAAGAAAGCATCAGCTGCACAAGGACCTAGGATGCAGCGCAGACTTACAAGTCAGTTAAGTTATACAGCGCCAACTACAAAATGAAGTATCCTGCAAATCCTAGGAAGGATAAATGCAGTACGAGGAACGGAGATTCAAACAAAAATAAAAGAGCCGTTCAAGAAAAAGTCAAAGTAGCAGACACGGAGCCAATAAGAAGATGCCACATGGACTGACGCGCTGCAGAAAGCTGCAAGCCGCAACTGCCGCATTAAATGCTCCGAAAGAAAAAATCAAGTCGCATTAAATGCGAACCATGTTTTGGCCAGGCTACTTCAAATTCAAAAGAGGGATGTCTCCTTCAACGGACATCTTCTCCTACAAGTATAAATAGAGGTTGAGGAGCACTGAAGCTGGTTACTGTTACTGAGATTTGAAAATCATTTGCGAAAAATTCAAAGCTTACAAAATTCAAGCATTCAAGCCTACAATCAGTATCAGTCACTCAACCTACCGAAGTGAAGCAAGTTCAAGCTAAAGGATTCCTTACGGATTCAGAAGCTCACTTCGAAGCACAAGTTGAAGAAAAACCTTTTATCCTTTTAACCTTGTTGCTGTGTGCTTAGGTTGTTTTAGTGGTGTCAAGCAGTTGATAGGAGAGATCCTTGTTGTTTGTTTAGTTGTCTAGAGTTAGGCAGCTTCCCTGTGTGGGAGTGTGGAACCCTGTGTAGGTTAGCCTTTGAAGTTTGCAGTTGCTGTGTGTACGCTGGACTTCAGTAGGTGGTTTCTTTATAAAGTTGATAGATTGTTAGGAGAGTCCTGTAAATCAATCTTGCTTAACAAAGTTCCTGCTCGAGGAGCAGTAGAGTGGACGTAGAAGGATTACACCACCTTCGAACCACTATAAGCCATAAGTGTTTATTTGCTTTATTTATCTGTGCGCTTATTTTCTGCATTTCTCTTATCTATGTGCATAAAACTTTTTGAAAGAAGCATTTTTTAGAAAAACAGCCTTGTGTTTTAAAGTTAATTTTCACTGCGTATAAAACTTCAGGTTACAGCGTGCAGCACTGCATCGTAGGGCTACAAGCAGTAACCATCTATCGCTGCAAGCTCAAGTAACTTGTAGTGCAGAACGGTTGTTTTAAAAGATTTTGAAAATCGACCAAGGTTCATTCACCCCCCCCTCTAAACCTCGGACACCACTTGGGACCAACAAGTGGTATCAGAGCGAGTTGGGTTAAAAGCCAACTTATCTGGTCACCTACCCAGATCCACCTTTGTCTCGCTGTTTTCTCTGCATAAAACTCATTTTTAAAGCATATCATGGATTCCTCAAATCACAAACTACCCATGTTTTCCATAGAGAAGTATGACGACTGGAAGATAAGAATGCAGGCACACCTTTCAGCCATGAACGATGAGATGTGGACGGTCATAACTGAAGGACCAATAATCCCCATGAAAGTAAACCCAATATATGGAAGAGACCATGCGGAAGGAGAGCAGCCACCATCGAACTTCCTGATCAAACCACGACAAGAGTGGGGAAACGAAGATAGGAAGAGAGCCAACCTGGATAATGTGGCAAAGAATGCTCTATTTATTACTTTGGATAAAGACACATTTAGCAAAGTTAAAACCTGCTCAACATCCAAAGAAATATGGGAAAAGTTGGAGCAAATCTGTGAAGGAACTGAGCTCACAAAAGACAACAAAATCTCCAACGCGACCCAACTATTCGAGCTCTTCGAGATGAAGAATGAAGAGACTCTTGAGCAACTAGATTTGAGATTCACATCAATAGTGAATGAACTAGAAGCTCTGGGCAAACACTACACACAGAAAGAGAAAAATATGAAGGTGTTGAGAGCCCTACCAGCGGAGTGGGACAGTAAGACCACTGCCATGAGAGTGTCTATGGACCTGAAGTCCATGAGCACATTCGACCTATTCTCCGACTTGAAAACATTCGAGTATGACATCAATAGAAGGAGAAATGAGTCAGAAAAGTCAATCTCCAGAGTTACAGCGCTGATGGCCAGAGGAACCAAGGATACAGCAACCGCTAGTTACAGCAAACAGAGTGAGGATACAGCAAAAGTTGCTGAAGAGGATATGGCGCTTCTCCTAAAGAAATTCAGGAAATTTATAAAGAGCAACAACAACAACAGCAACATCAACCTCAACAAGAAAAATAACTTCAGAAGAAGTCATCCACCTCCTCAGGTATCCTCTTCTCCACAGTCAAATACAGGAAACATTGACTTGTGCTATAATTGTAGGAAGTCGGGACACTATGCAAGGAACTGTCCTTATCCAACAATGCACAAATATCCCGAAGGAGAAAGAGAGCGGAGGAGAGATAAAAGAAGAGAGGAAAGGTACAAGCTTAGAGCTCTCATTGGAGAGATGGAGAAAGCCAAGGATGCAGTAGTTCCGAAGGAAGTACTGAAAGCTGCAGAATCCTCTGACAGCGACACTGAAACCTCATCCTCTGATGAAGAAGCGCTGATATGTCTGATGGCTAGAGATGGCGAGGACATCAAAGAAGATGAGATAATCTACCAACCGTTGTCCATACCAGAAAGTGAGGAGCTGAACATGATCCACTCCTTGAAAAGGATCATGAGTGACTTTGAGCAGATCAACTCAATTCATGAGGAACTGAAGGTTGAAAATGAGAACCTAAGAATCGATAATGAGATCCTCAAGAGCAAGAATATTGACATTGCCAAGATGCTCGCTGCACGAGAGTCTGATAACTTAAAGTGTAGCAAGCTGCAACAGGAGGTCTCTAGATTAAATATGCTAGTCACTGAGCTAAAAACTGAGAAGGAAAGCTTGCAGTTCACGATAAGTACTTTCACTAAATCATCAAAGGACGTAAGAGATTGCATAAATCAAAATAGAAACCCTTTTGAAAAATCGGGTATAGGATACAGCAATCATACCTCTCAGAATACAGCAAGTACATCCAAAGCTGTAAACTTTGTTCAAGCTAAAACTCCAATGGAGAAAGAGTTACTCTGCGACTCTGTAAAGATAGTGAACAAAACAGCAATGACGGATAAGGGGAAGAAACCCTAATGCTCAACTGTAGGAAGTAAGCCTGCATCCAAGAATTGGCTGCAGCAGAAGCCATCTGCTGCATGCAGCAAGAGGATGCAGCAACCAACAAAGTTGCAGCATAGAAGAAAATTTCTCATCTATACTGAGACTTGTATGTCTAAACCTCAAAGAGGATATACTCTAGGGAAGTATGGTGGAAGACCGCACTACAGAAGTGCTGGTGTCACACACATTCTCAATGCACACACTTCTTATAAGCAGTTTTCCAAGACAACTGCATACAGCTCGAGAACCAACAAATCTTTCAGTAAATCTGTTACTGTTAAGAAAGTTTGGGTTCCCAAAGTAACTAACCCCAAAGGACCCGTACAAATATGGGTACCTAAATCGGTTTAAAATTATTACAGGTTACAGTGTCAGGTTGCAGCAGTGATGTATGGTATATCGACAGCGGCTGCTTAAGGCACATGACAGGCAGTAAAGACACGTTAAGAGACTTCCAAGAATGCAAAGGACCTAAAGTCATATTTGGAGACGATTTCAAAGGAAGCACAAAAGGAATAGAACCCTCAAGGAAGCAGCAAGAACAATGATAGCAGAAGCAGAAATACCCAAGAGATTTTGGGCTGAAGCAACCAACACTGCATGCTACACGCAGAACAGATGTCTAATCATCAAGGATCTTGACAAAACGCCTTATGAAATATGGAATGGTCATACACCAAATATCTCTTATCTGCATATCTTTGGATGCAGGTGTTACATTCTCAACAATGAAAAAGAACATCTGAAAACTTTTGATGCTAAATCAGACGAAGGAGTATTTCTAGGATACTCTACTGTAAGTAGAGCTTTCAGAGTTTTTAATAAAAGAATCTTGGTGGTAGAAGAATCGATACATGTGGTGTTTGATGAACCACATTGTGATACAAAGTACTTGGAAGGACCACCTGAAGAAACCACTTCAAAGAGAGAGAATGATGTACCTTATATAGAAGGAGTTCTGCCTACAGAAGAAGATAAAGAAGAAGAAGCTGCAACTCTGGATGCAGCGGATATTCTTACAGCAGCAGAACCTCCTGTATTACAGCAACAAAATGAGCAAGCTACACCAACACATGTCTTTGAACCAGATAGGACATGGCTAAGAAATCATCCAAGAGATCTCATTATAGGAGATCCATCCATTGGTGTAAGAACAAGAAGATCCATCCCACATGAAGCAATGTTCGCGTGCTTCATATCTCAGTCAGAACCTAAGATTGTTGAAGAGGCACTGCAAGATAGCAACTGGGTGCAGGCCATGCAAGAAGAGTTGAACAGATTTGAGAGAAATCAAGTATGGCAATTAGTTGTAAGACCAACTCATCAAGGAGTAATTGGAACAAAGTGGGTTTTCAAGAACAAGTTAGACGAGTCTGGAATCGTTGTAAGAAACAAAGCAAGCTTAGTTGCTAAAGGATACTGTCAGGAAGAAGGAATTGATTTTGATGAGACTTTTGCTCCAGTAGCAAGGCTAGAAGCAATAAGGATTTTCCTAGCCTATGCAACGCACATGAATTTCAATGTCTATCAAATGGACGTCAAAAGCGCATTCCTGAATGGTCTCCTTACAGAGGAAGTGTATGTTGAACAACCTCCGGGCTTCGAAGATCAAGCAGAAGAGAAGGTGTTTCGGTTACAAAAAGCTTTATATGGACTGAAGCAAGCACCAAGAGCTTGGTATGACACCTTATCTCTTTATCTTCTGGAAAATGGCTTTCAGAAAGGAACAATCGACAAAACTCTGTTTAGGATATAGGACGGAGAAAGTGTACTGTTAGTACAAATATATGTGGATGACATTATCTTCGGATCCACAAACAAAGAGCTATGTGAGAAATTCTCCAACCTGATGCAGTCAAAGTTCGAGATGAGTATGATGGGAGAATTAAGTTTTTTTCTCGAACTGCAAGTAAAACAGCTACCTACAGGGACCTTCATCAGTCAAGTCAAGTATACAAAGGAACTCATCAAGAAATTTGGCATGGAGAATGGTGCAGCAACGTCCGTTCCCATGTCCACATCCATAAGTCTTGACAAAGACGAGGAAGACAAAGATATTGACATAACCAAGTACAGAAGACTCATTGGATCATTGCTGTATCTCACAGCAAGCAGGCCAGATATTATGTTTGCAGTAGGAGTCTGTGCTAGATTCTAAGCAGCACCAAAGGAATCACATCTGTCAGCAGTAAAAAGAGTGATCAAATATCTGAAAGGAACTCAAGAAGTCGGCCTATGGTATCCTAAGGAAGGAGGATTCAAGCTTAAAGGCTACTCCGATTCAGATTATGCTGGCTGTAAAATTGATCGAAAGAGCACCAGTGGGACATGTCAATTTCTAGGAAATAGACTAGTCTCATAGTTCTGCAGGAAGCAAACCTCTATCGCAACCTCTACAGCAGAAGCAGAGTATGTTGCAGCAGGAAGTTGCTGTGCGCAGATTCTCTGGATACAGCAGCAACTTAGAGATTATGGGATAGAAGAAAAAGAGACTCCAATTCTCTGTGATAATACGAGTGCTATTGCAATTACCCATAATCCTGTATTTCACTCAAGAACTAAGCACATCGATATATGTCATCACTTTATAAGAGACCATGTTGAAAAGAAAGACGTCGTGCTTGAAAAAGTTCATACGGATCTCCAGCTTGCAGACATCCTCACCAAGCCTTTGAGTGAGTCTAGGTTTTCCATGCTTCGAAACGAGCTGGGAATTCTTAAGTTGTGAAGAGAAAGGAAGATGCAGAAACGCAGGGGAAATCTCTACATGCTTGAGAAAAGTAGTAAGAATGGTACTGTAAGCTACACGTTAATACAGCACTGGGCTCAGACAGCGCTGCAACTTTATTCTTACAGTACAGCAGTGATCAAGAATTCAAGCAGCACTAGGTTACAGCATTTATTTCAAAGGAGTATTGTTTACCCTGCAACCTCGTACTAGAGATGCTGCAACCTTAAAAAGGCATTTATTTAGGCGGCAAAAGGCATGTCTTTCAACATTTAATGCATGTCTGCATGTGTCAGGAAGTGGAAAGGGCGCGGTCAGAAACCCACGCGCCAGTAATTATTGCGACGATTTGACATCTCCGCTTTTTCCTGAACCACAAGATCAACTCCATGATCTATCTCAACCGTCGATCTCACACACGTCCCTTGAGAACCGCCATAAACCCCATAACCGTGTCTTTTGAATTCATTTTTCACCATCTTCCAAGGAGAGAAAACGCTCTGTGCGAAAAAGCTTCCAAGTGCAAATCTTTGAACTTTCTCTCTTTCTCTCTCCATCAAAAATCTCCAATGGCTGCCCGACACACTATTGTTCTTGACAGAAGGCTGATCAACCAAGAACACATCTACGAATCAGGGCTATACGATAACGCCCTTCTGAAAAGGATTTTTGATGCTCTTCAACAGACCCAAGTCCTAGGGTTGTTGACCACCGTCTACGCTGGCTTCTCTATGGAGTCAGTACAGAGATTTTACGCCTACGCCAGGCAGGCGGAGGACAGAAACTGCATCATGTTCCGGATGGATGCAGATGGAGAAGAACGGTCTTTGATCGTTAGGGACATCTCCACCACCTTCAGCATTTCCGCTGCAGGTCTTACCCCCAGCCAGTTGACAACATATGGGGAGGCATCGGCTCAAGAGATGTGGGATCTCTTTCGAGCAAGGGATGTAGGGGCTGAAATCAAGAGAAGCGCCCCCAAGAAGCTCTTCAAGCCGGAGTTTGAACTTCTCCATGATATCTGTGCATACTCCATCGAAGGAAGGACCGGGAGTTATGACAAATGCACAGATCTCCGGTTCCGGATCATGTCTGCGATCATGGCCGGAGAAAAGGTGAACTGGGCGAGGTTCATCATGAAGAGGCTGTGGGAGGAAGTAGAGAAGATAACGGAGCGTCGGAGCTACGGTATCACCATCTGTTCTCTGCTCTGCAAGCTTGGCCTTCAACTTGCAGCACCCGCCCCCATTCACATCAGAAAGTATCTCGGGGAGAAGAAGAAGGGGAAGACCCAACCGAAGGCTGCAAGAGCAGGAGTTGCGAGGAAGAAAACCAAAGACAAAAAAAATGCAACTCTTGCTCTGCAAGATGAAGCTGCAGGCAGCGGAGAGGAAGCCGAAGAAGAGAACGCCTCGAGTCCTCTTCCTGTTATCAAGAGGAGTTCAGGGAAGGCTGTACCTGAACTTGAACCCTCTTCCCAGATGATGACGCACCCTTGGTGAGAAGGGCTCCACGCAGCAAGAGGGTTGCTGCTGCTGTTGGGGATGTGTCACATCAGCCCAAGGATAAAGGTGATTCTCTTGATTCCCAACTCTCTACACCTAATATGGTTGTAGTTGACCTTGCGGATGAGTCACATCGGCCTCAAGAGCTATATCAGCACCGGGTCGAGCCAACTGAATAAGAAGTTCGTCTACAAACAGAAGCTTCAGTGCTCAATCCCACCTTTCTGGCTGCTAGAAATATGGAGCAGCAGTACTCTCTTTGGAGAGAGATGAGGCAGTCTAAGGGGAAAATCTTGTTGAAGTGGAAGGATTTCCTGACAGTCGAGCAAGCTGTCCTGGAGTGGGCCAAATCAGCAGACATTCTGGCACTCCTGCAACCTGACTTTGCAGCAAGAGTTCAAGAGCTCGATGGATGCAGTGCTACACAGGAAGCCCAGGATAAGGGAAAGGGTAAAGCTCTTGCAGAATCCGACTCTGCATAGCTGCCGATGAGAGCAGCAGTGGAAGATGCGTAGATCTTTCTTGCCCCGGCTGCGGAGGCTGTAAGAAGGGGCGATGACGTCGCGTTTGCTCAAGAGCAAATCGACACCTTGGGAGTGAAGCAAGCTGAAGAAGCTATGCTGCATCTTGCACTGCAACAAAGCTTGAAGGAAACCAGAATGCAGCACACTCCAAGGAGGATGCGGGGAGAAGGAAGTTCAAGTTCGCATCAGATGAACTCCCCTGCATATGAGCAAGTAGTTGAGGGTCTTTCCAACATTGTCACGCTGGATCGCTTGGAGGAGGAGGAAGCCCAACTACTGAATTATGGCGATTCCCCAGTTCATGAAGTTGAAGATGCTGCTCATGCAGATTCTGAGGGGGAACCAACTGCCATAATCAGGGATGTCATCTCAGACATCTCTGAAATTGCCGATAAAGCATCTACTGAGAAAGTTGCAGAGGCGGTACTCCCTGCACTGGACGCGACAGCAGTGCAGCAGACGACTACCCTACAAGACATTGCAGCTGAAGAGCCAAACAGGGTAGAAGCTGAGATTCTTGCAGCAGTGGAGCATACAGTGCTGAAAGCTATGGACGCTGCAGAAAACCAAGCAGAGCTGCAAGAATCCATTCTTGCAGCAGAGGCTGTCGAAGTTACAAGACCAGCCAAGGAGACGGGGTCCATTGAGAAGACCTCTGTAGAGGATGTTGTTCTGACAACACTCCCTGAGGGTGAGAAGACCTCAGGTGGGGAGGCTGTTCAGACAGTACCCACTGAGGAAGCTGGAACTGAAGCTGAGGTAACCCTAGTGCAGCTAGAGACACCTCGAGAGGAGGTTGATGCTGCAGCTGCTGCACGCTCTCAAGAACCTTCCAAGGTTACAGCAGCAGAGGTTACTGTGGAAGCTGATATCTCTCATGCCGACTTCGCAAGGATGATAAAGGAACGCAACATAGCTGTTCATGGGCCAAAATCTGGCGGAGCAGATCCTGTTAAAATCTCATCCGGTGAAGAGGAGGCAGATGAGGAAGAAGAAGAAGAAGAAGAAGGAAAAGAACACCCATCCTCAAGCTCTACAAGCTCTCAAACCAGCAACCATGAGGATGAGGTTGCTACTGAAGTTCCGAGGCAGGATACAGCACCAGTATGTCAAGATGTTATTCCATTTGCTGTGTCCACTGCTGCCTCGATGAGAAGGAATTCGGGACTGACCCCTGAAGAATCTATCAACCGAGTTGAAGCTGCTGTTAGACATCTGCTGCATGCTCTCCAAGAGCATGAGTCTACCATGTGCAACAGTCTCAGGGTCACTGCCCAATTCCATGCTGAAACCATGACAGGTTTCAAGAAGGACCTCGAGGTGCTGCCTGACATGATTAAGTCAAATCTTGCGGAACATGCAAACAGGCTGTACTTCGATCGAGTCAGGCTGGAGAAGGAGTTGAAGGTCGATGCTGCTCTGACGCGTCAGGAGATCAGGTAATGCAAGCAGCATGCTGAAAATGCCTCAACCAGACTCAACTCTCACTCCCAAGTCCTGGAAACACTTCTAGATCGCGTATATGATCAATCTCAAAGAACCAGAAGTGTGGACGACCGCTTGGGGAATCTGGAGCTGATTATGGGAGAACTAAGGGACATCATGGTCCGAGCTTTCCCTCAGCATGTCGATGCTCTAGAGCCCGCCCCTGAACCGACCCAACGCCCTCGATCAAGAGTGGTCCCAGCTGCCCCTGCTCAGCCCCCGGCTTTTGATGATGCCAAAAAGGGGGAAAGGCTTGGAAGATCTGATGATAGATACAGGAGCAAAGGGGCTGCTGAAGAAGAAGAAGAAGAAGAAGAGGATGATGACCAGCAACCTCTCAGCAGGAGGAGAAGAAGGTCTGGATCATCCGCCGCTGCTGACATCCCCTCTCCGAAGAGATAGAGAAGAGATGATGATGGAGCTGGAGGTGCTGGTGCAGCTGCTGGGAGAAGACCGGCTGCAGGTGCTGCACACAGCAGAACTGCAAGTAAGGATGCAGTGTCTCCCTCCTATCATTCAAAGAGAAGGGATGATAGCCAGCAGCAAGGCTCAAGGAAGAGGATGAACGGGGACGAGTCCGAGAGTCATAGGCGCCAAAGAGAAGAAGATGTAGATCCTAATGCCTGGATTCAAAGACTCGGAGTAATTGGTAATAGAAAAAATTTTCCAGATCACTTCTATCAATTTCCTCCTCAAGAAATTCCTCGCCTTGATACTGATAATATCTCTGCTGAAGTGTCCGTGTTGATGGATCAAAGGCTAGAAGGAGAAAACATGGCTTGGAGATTTGATATCTTCAAAGAAATCAGACTGCCCTTTGACAGAAATCCAACATTTGAGGCGATCACCATTTTCAAACGATCAGAGTACCTCAGACACTTCAGAGAACTATGCAGAAAAGGCAAATTCAGCAGGTACTACACTTGCAAGACTGCATTGAAGAGATATGAACAGCTCGCTCGGGAAGGAAGCCTTGAAATTCAACAATTATACATCGACCGAGTAAAGGAAGGGCTGATTGTACCATACTGCGAGGACTTCTGGCTCAGGTGGATTCAAATTCCTGTGATCAGACATAAGCTGGAAGAGTTCTATCAAGAGTCCATCAGGGATTGGTGGAAAGGATAAAGAGGAAGGGAAGACCTTGAAAGACTTGCTGGCAGAAGATCTGACGAACCGCCAAGCAAAAGGTCTTTGTTTTACTAAGCTTTATGTATACCCTCTTGTGATCCATGTTGTATTCTTACTGATTGTAAAAATTTCTATCTGTCAATGAAGAAATTTTGTTTTGCTCTGATCAAGTTCAATTCTTATGAACTCATGCATACTGTTTACGTTTTTCCTGTTATTATATGATGAAAGGAATAGCATGATGCATCTCTGATGAATCCAGGATTAGATTTTTTTTCTTTCTGCTCAAACATGTAATCCTGATAATCCATATGAGTTAATGTAAGATAAAACTTCTTCATAAACGAAATAATGTAAAGGTTTTGTCATCATCAAAAAGGGGGAAATTGTTGGGATTTCAATGTTTAGATTTTGATGAGACAAACCAATTATGTAATAGGAAGTTTTAAGTACCCCATTTTTCACATTGTTTAAGTGAATAAATAGACTAGAATTGAGTCTTGTGTTAAGTGTCAAAATGGAGGATGAAAAAGGATAAAGCTGCATCTAAGCCTTAAAAGAAGTTATCGCTGCAAGAAGGTAGGATACAGCATCGCTGCGAGAAGATAAATATACAGCATAGCTGGTTGAGAGAAGATACAGCATAGCTGGTTGAAAGAAGATACAACAACACTTCAATGAGTTAAATCTTCTACAGCAAAGTAAGAAAGGACGGCATACAGCAACGCTATAAGAAAAGGATACAGGAGTACTGCTAGAAAGAAGTTACAGCAGCACTGCCAAAAGATACTGCAACCAGGTCTAAGTTACAGCAGCACTGAAAGAAAGCATCAGCTGCACAAGGACCTAGGATACAGCGCAGACTTACAAGTCAGTTAAGTTATACAACGCCAACTACAAAACGAAGTATCCTGCAAATCCTATGAAGGATAAATGCAGTACGAGGAACGGAGATTCAAGCAAAAATAAAAGAGCTGTTCAAGAAAAAGTCAAAGTAGCAGACACGGAGCCAATAAGAAGATGTCACATGGACTGACGCGCTGCAGAAAGCTGCGAGCTGCAACTGCCGCATTAAATGCTCCAAAAGAAAAGGTCAAGTCGCATTAAATGCGAACCATGCTTTGGCCAGGCTACTTCAAATTCAAAAGAGGGATGTCTCCTTCAACAGACATCTTCTCCTACAAGTATAAATAGAGGTTGAGGAGCACTGAAGCTGGTTACTGTTACTGAGATCTGAATTTCATTTGTGAAAAATTCAAAGCTTACAAAATTCAAGCATTCAAGCCTACAATCAGTATCAGTCACTCAACCTACCGAAGTGAAGCAAATTCAAGCTAAAGGATTCCTTACGGATTCAGAAGCTCACTTCGAAGCATAAGTTGAAGAAAAACCTTTTATCCTTTTAACCTTGTTGCTGTGTGTTTAGGTTGTTTTAGTGGTGTCAAGCAGTTGATAGGAGAGATCCTTGCTATTTGTTTAGTTGTCTAGAGTTAGGCAGCTTCCCTGTGTGGGAGTGTGGAACCCTGTGTGGTTAGCCTTTAAAGTTTACAGTTGTTGTGTGTACGCTGGACTTCAGTAGGTGGTTTCTTTGTAAAGTTGATAGATTGTTAGGAGAGTCATGTAAATCAATCTTGCTTAACAAAGTTCCTGCTCGAGGAGCAGTAGAGTGGACATAGAAGGATTACACTACCTTCGAACCACTATAAGCCATAAGTGTTTATTTGTTTTATTTATCTGTGCGCTTATTTTCTGCATTTCTCTTATCTCTGTGCATAAAACTTTTTGAAAGAAGCATTCTTGAGAAAAACAGCCTTGTGTTTTAAAGTTAATTTCCGCTGTGTATAAAACTCTAGGTTACAGCATACAGCACTGCATCGTAGGGCTGCAAGCAGTAACCATCTATCGCTGCAAGCTCAAGTAACTTGCAGTGCAGAACAATTATTTTAAAAGATTTTGAAAATCGACCAAGGTTCATTCATCCCCCCTCTGAACTTCGAACACCACTTGGGACCAACAAGTCAATATTGCCTGTATTTGACTGTGGAGATGAGGAACCTGAGGAGGTGGATGGCTTCTTCTGAAGTCATTCTTTTTGTTGAGGTTGGTGTTGCTGCTATTGTTGTTGCTCTTCATGAATTTTCTAAATTTCTTTAAAAATAGAGTCATGTCCTCTTCAGCAACTTCTGCTGTAACCTTAGTCTTCTTATTGTAACTAGTGGTTGTTGTATCCTTAGAGCCTCTGGCAGTTAGCACTGTAACTTTGGAGCTCGATTCTTCGGACTCCTTTCTCCGTCTGTTGATGTCATATTCGAATGCTTTGAGATCGGAGAATAGGTCGAATGTTCTCATGGACTTCAAATCCATAGACACTCTCATGGCAGTGGTCTTGCTGTCCCACTCCGCAGGTAGGGCTCTCAACACTTTCATGTTTTTCTCCTTCTGAGTGTAGTGTTCGCCCAAAGCTTCTAGTTCATTCACAATGGATTTGAATCTTAAGTCTAGTTGCTCAAGAGTCTCTTCATTCTTCATTTCGAAGAGCTCAAACATTTGGGTAGCGTTGGAGATCTTGTTGTCTTTAGTGAGCTCAGTCCCCTCATATATTTGCTCCAACTTTTCCCATATTTCTTTGGATGTTGTGCAAGTCTTGACCTTGCTGAACGTGCTTTTATCCAAAGTGATGAATAGAGCATTCTTGGCCACATTGTCTAGGTTGGCTCTCTTTCTGTCTTCATTATTCCATTCTAGCCTTGGTTTGACCAGGAAGGCAGGTGGTGGTTGTGCTCCTTCTTCTAAATCTCTACCATGCACTGGATTTACTTTTATGGGTATGATTGGTCCTTCAGTGTTGACCGTCCACATTTCATCATTCATGGCTGGTAGATGTGTCTGCATTCTTATTTTCCAATCGTCATATTCTACTATGGAAAACATAGATAGCTTGTGATTAGAGGAATCCATGATATGTTTTAAGAATGAGTTTTAGATGTAGAGAAAACAGCGAGTCTAAGGCGGATCTGGGTAGGTGACCAGATAAGTTGGCTTTTGATTGACCTTAGGATAAGGACATTCTCTAGCATAATGTCCTGGTTTTCGGCAGTTATAGCGTAGATCTGAAGTATCCTGATTTGGTTGCTAGAAGCTGGGCTGTTGAGGTGGTGCCTGATTTTTCTTGAAGTTACATCTCCTGTTGTACCTGATGAACTTCTTGAAGTTTCTTAGAAGAAGGGCCATTTCTTCATCAGTGTTTTCAATAGATAGCTCTCATTGCTTATTGCAGGTAGCTCCAGTCTTTCTTGTGCTCCTAGCTGTCAAGGCAGTCACTTTTGTGCTTGATTCTTCTGCCTCTTTCTTCCTTCTATTGATATCATACTCGAAGGCCTTTAGGTCTGAGAAGAGGTCAAAAGTGCTCATTGATTTCAAGTCCATGAAAACTCTCATGGCGGTAGTCTTGCTATCCCATTCAGCAGGTAGTGCTCTTAGCACCTTCATATTTTTCTCCTTCTGGGTGTAAAATTTGTCCAATGACTCCAGCTCATTAACAATATTCGTGAATCTCAGGTCCATCTGCTCCAAGGTTTCTTCAGGAAGCATCTCGAACAACTCGAATTTTTGAGTTGCTGTAGATACCTTGTTCTCCTTTATAAGTTCTGTTCCTTCGCATATCTGTTCGAGCTTGTTCCAGATATCCATTGTCGTTTTGCATGTCTTGACCTTACTGAAGGTTCCTTTGTCCAGAGTGACAAATAGAGCATTTTTGGCCACGTTGTCCAAATTGGCTCGCCTTATGTCATCAGCAGTCCATTCTTCTCTAGGCTTATCAATAACAGCTTGATAGGGAATGGCTCCTGCATTACCAGCATCAGCAGCTCTAACGAATATAGGGTTGGCCTTGGTGATCCTCGGGGGTCCATCAGTAATGATCATCCACATTTCATCATGCATGGCTGAAAGATGTGTCTGCATTCTAATTTTTCAGTCGGCATACTCTTCAATAGAGAACATAGGAAGCTTATGCGTATCCATGATGTGATAAAAAGAATGTATGCAAATTTTCGAAAATCAAGGATCAGGGATTGACCAGACAGATTGGGTTTTTAATCCAACCTGCTCTGATACCACTTATTGGTCCCAAGTGGTATAAGGTTAAGAGGGGGGTGAATTAATCTTATCAAAATTTAACTTTTCTCCAAAAAAATATTAAGTCTTTGATGAACAGATAGCTAGATAGCTTGCTGCACGAAAGGTCACTGCTCGGGCACTGACCTCAGAACTTAGTCAGAGTTAAAAATGCACAACGGAAATAATGTGATTTTCGAAGAAATGCTTTAATGCAAGATGCTTATGAGATAAGACAGATATATAAAGCAATAAGAACTTTGTTAAAGTAAGTTTGATTTACAATAGATCCAGCTAATACAAACTATACTCTACACAAAACTGTCAGCTCTATCCACACAGGTAGCTGCACAATGACCAAACAAATCGACTCACACATAGATCCAGCTAATACAAACTATACTCTACACAAAACTGTCAGCTCTATCCACACAGGTAGCTACACAATGACCAAACAAATCGACCCACACAGGATATCCACACAGGTTCCTTGACCCACATAGGATCCTTTCTCTTCTTCAGAGAGAATAACAACTTAGTAGAATTATCTCCTGCCTAAGTGACTCCTAAATAGTCTATTTAAATGAGATATAGAAATCTTCAACGGTTGAATGCAGCAAGCTACTTAAACTTCTAATTTCCACAAGGTAGCTAGCATGCTGCTGCTTAGACTGAGTGACTTGGACATGAAGGTTTTGAGCTTATTGATATACTGTTTCACGTAGGATATTTCAATTCAGATTCTTGTTATCTCAGGTGCACTCAATCTTCTATTTATAGGCATCAGTAAGAATTCTGCCCGTTGAGAAGACAGTTTTTCACTGGTGAGGTGTCTCTCGCTCTGATTGGTTCTGCTGATCTTCTGACACCTGCTCTGCAATGCCTTCATTATGTTCGGTCACTGCCTTGTCCTTTTACCGCGCGACCTTAATCTGCAGTCTGTTGTACTCTGTCCTTGCTGCTTTTTCACACATGGCATTCACTGATTGGCTGGGACTAGAGTGACTCTACCGGCTAGTAAGGATGCACTGACTTTGATGTATCTGGTAGTTTCCTCTTTGAGCGAATGAGTCAGCTTCCTCGACTTGAGCATCTTCAGCTTTCTCACAGCATCCTTTGATACTTGGATACTGACTCTTGCGGCAGCATGATGATGTGCAGGTAGTAGGGACTTGGCGTAGGTTCCTTTGCAGAATCTTCTTCTCTTTTCAGCATCCTTACCTTATCTATTTTACACATGAAAACCTATCCAAATAGCTAATGCTCTAATTTATTACACGTTTTGTCTCATCAAAATCTATTACAATTTATCCTATCAAAATCTAAAATACGAATGAATAATAAAAATACTATTAGCATCTATCAATCTACTACAAGTGTTAAAGTCTATTTTCTAAGTACAACTAATACAAATTCGATGTATTCTAACTCAAAGCTATTACGTCAAAGGAAGAATTTTTATTTACATTAGTTGTCGGTCACTTTATGCCAAATTATGAGCTTATTATTCAAATACATCAGTTTAGCAACATTTCTCAAAAATCGAATAACAAAACCTTATGTATCGCATTTAATAAGAGTTTATTTAATTACAACATGATTAAGAGGAGAAATTTTAATGTATTTTTAAATTCAAAAGGCTTGAAAAACTTAACTAATTTATTGTCTACCTAATAATAATAGTACTGACATCAAAAAATTTACTAATTAACTAATTCTTAAGTCACCAGAAACTAGAAACATACACTCTAACACTAATTAACTTAATGAAATCTATTAACAAGCCCTAGTAAATTTTATGATAATTATGGATGGATGTAAATCAGTCTTCAAACTAACAATAAACTAATTAATTAATAAATTAAACTATAATTCAAATCCTAAATTTATAAATATTAATTTACAGTGGTTCAATAATAATATTTATTAAAACATGTATACTTAAATCTTTAACAATCGTCATTTATATATAAGTGCATTATGAAGAAGAGAAGATTAGATTTGCAATACAACTTCTATAGCAAAACAATCTATTAATAAATTATATCATAGCACTGTCCTTAATCTATTTGATTACAAGAGCATTATTATTATCGTTACTAATTACTAACAAAATGGATTATGGAAGAAGAGGTTGTAAACATATACCTGGTGGCTCTTCAAGAACTTGTGCTATGAAGAATGTTTCTTTTTAGTTTCTTATTTCTCTTTTTTTTTCTGCTTCAAGAACTTGTGCTACGAAAATTGTTTCTTTTTAGTTTCTTGTTTCTCTCTTTTTTCTGTTATCCACATACTAAATCTCCAAATGAGATGATTTTATAAATCTATAGGTAGGATTTTGAACTCCCTAAAATACGTGGATTCCTTATATTTCTCAACAACTTAATTCTTTTCTTATTAAGGGTTTGAGATTTCTCTTCTTTTAGGAGATAATGGGCTTGTAGAATATCTCAACTAATTAACTTATATATCTATTTCCATATCTCCATGCTATCAATTTAAAAATTTTAAAGATTTATTCCTAACCCACTAAATATTAGAGTCTTACTCACATTAGACATAATTTTCCAAATAACACATAATTAATTTCTCTATACGATACTATTAAATCATGATAAATTAATAAAAGTCTATTATTCATAAAATAGATATAATTAGAAATTCAGGCTATTACAATTTGGAAAAATGTCTATTTTTAAAGTAACAACCATTATCACAAAAATTACTAATATAAATTGATAATAAGAAGTAATGAAAAAATAATTAAGAAAGACTAAATACGATTACACGATATGATCATTTTGTATTGACGACAACAATATTGATGCAAAGAAATTATCGGTGATAAGTGTTTTTAGATAATAATTTAGCGACAAAATGTTGTTGCAAAAATGATTTTGTGACAAATATGGATATATTCCCAACAACATTTTGTTGTGGTTAATAATTTTTTTTTTTTGTGATCATCAACTTCTAAAAGTTTGTTGTCTTTATATCATATAAAAAAATGTTTACGATTATATAATATAAGCCTCCTGCTTAATTTGTATTATATAATAAAAATAAATCACATTTCTTGTTGATAAAATTTTAGATTCGTCCCTAACTTGAGGGACTTAGAGCTGTTTACAATTCAAAATAAATTATGGGAAAGGCTAAAACTTATATGCACCAGGGGTACGGATCTAGGATCCGTGCCCCCAATCCGAATCGATGCGTAGGCCGCTTTTACGTGCATCCATGCGCCCCCACGTGCTGCCATACCATAGTTGGTGTGCGCCGCGCACCACCTGAATTTTATACTTTAAGGTATCACTCATTTACTCTTAAGGTATCACACATTTATTCTTAAGGTATCACATTGTTACATTTCAGGTTTTAATGTAAAAACAGCGCTGCTTTCTTCTTTTTTCTCTTTTTTTTTTCTTCTCCCTCCTTCTTCTTAATCTCTTTTCTTATCAATTTGTTATTCTTCTTATTTGTTTTGTACATTATTCTTCTTCTCTATCTTCTTGCTCTTATTCTTCTTCTCTATATTCTTGTTCTTATTCTTCATCAAATCTTCATAAAGTCATTTATGGAGTTTTTTCTTCTTCCTCTTCTCTTTTACTCATTTTCATAAATTTAGATAATTGATTTCAAATCACAATTTATTACAATAATTTTAAAATATTGAAAATCAATTATTTCAAACAATATGAAATCATGATTTGTTGATTTTGAGGATTTTTTTTTGAAATTTTAAAATTTTTCAATGAAGATATTAGTTGTATGCTCTTAAAGTATTACACATATTCATTTCAAGTACTCCCTCCGTCCCGGCTTATTTTGCCTACTTTGACCGGCACGGATGCTAAGAAAATACAGTTGACTGTTGATTGAATGTTTAAGTTTATGCTTTTTTAGTGCTTTTTTTTTGCCATTTTTGGGCTGGCAAAATAAGTTGGGACAAACAAAAATGGAAAGTAGGCAAAATAAGGTGGGACGGAGGTAGTATTACATAAATATTTTACATGTGTTACACATGTTCTTTCAAGTATTAAAAAATACCTTACAGGTATTACACATGTTCCTTTCAAGTATTACATTTACCTTATAAGTATTACACCTGTAATTTTATAATACCTGAAGAGTATATATGTAGTACTTATAGATCATATCAGTAATACTTGAAAGGTATCACTGATCATATATCAATGTTTTGAGATAATTCTGATTTATAACATCATGAACAATCAGAATTTTTATAATACCTGTAGAACATATATGTAATACCTATAGAATAAACCAGAATTTTAAATACAAGATTTTCATCATCTTCTTCCACAAAATTTATTCAAAATCATATTACTCAATTAATAACCAACTATGGTGTTTGTTGCATCAATTATCTCGTATGTTGCTATGAATCGGATCAAGATAGAAAGAGTTTCAAGTTATAAGAAAATAAAAACCCTAAATTTTTATACACATTAGGAAGAAAAAAACTTGTTGGAGTATTAGAAAAATAAAAACCCTAAATTTGTAGCAATCATGTGAAGAAATCAAGAAGGAAGAAAGAAAAAAAGAAAAAAAAAGAAGAAATAACACCACAGGAAAAGGTAAGAAAAAAAAAGAAAAAAAGAGTATTTGTGTAGGAGAGAGAAAAAAAATAAATTAATTAAAAAAAAAAAAAAAAAAAAAAGAAGTGGGGTGGGTGCAGCATAGGAAAGAGATAAAAAAAAGAAAAAAAAGTAAAAAAAAAGTAAAAAAAGGAATGGAACGGTTAATGGGCACACAAGTGTCTCTCCATGGGAAATTATGTTATAAATTATTGTGCCATGCCTTTTGTTAAATAAACAAATCTTTAAAGATGTGGAAAAAGTCAATTTTCAAAGCAAGTAATTGAAAAGCAAAGGGGCCGCAATTCAAAACTTCGGAATCTCATCACTTGACCGCTGTTTAAAAAGTCAACTATTATTGCATAAATATAAAACTATAGCAATATGCCAATATCCATATATTTTACAGATTTTTTAAAAAGAATTCAAATGAAACTTTGTAAATGGACAAAAACTCAGATAAATAATTATAAATATATGAAGTTTACAAATAACATATATTTATAGTATTGTTATATCCAATCATCTCTTTAATAATTAAATATATAATATAGTTTAATTAGTATATTTTTAATACTAATTAAAGCATATGTTGCACTATTAATCAAATGTAATTTTCATATGCAAGAAGTCATTACATGAATAGTGCACCAGAAAAAATATTTGCTTCTGCCATTCAATGGTTTTTAATATAGAATGATTAACATGCATGATTATAAAAATGAATACGTGATATATATATATATATAGTTGTTTTGTTAATTTGATTACGCTTTTTTATATATATATATATATATATATATATATATATATATAAAAAAAAGTGTAATCAAATTAACAAAACAACTCAATGTTCATCTTTTTTTCTACAAATCACGTGATCAAATATATAATAAATTATTCTTAACTTAACTACTTTTTGGACAAACCGTATGTATGATAAATTACTTATAATTGTGATATGTAACTTTTGATAAAATGAATTAGGCAAAATGAAAAACTATTATAATAAATTCTTATGTGGTGGTTTGACGCTTTCAATTTTTAAGATACAATTTTATATTACTGTTAAATGGATCGGTCAATACGAATTAATACGGGCCAAATTTCATAGTCAACATAGTTAATTAAAATCACAGTCGAACTAGCTAATATATTAAATTATCATAATGTATATGTTAAAATATTATTTATTAAATGTAAAAGTATCGCCTATAGTACATTAAAGTTACAATTTTAATATATCTCACTCGAATGTTAAATTATCATTGTTATATGTTAAAAGAATCCTTCGTTATTCGTTAAAATATTATTTGGTATACATTAAAGTATAATTAGTATATGTTAAATGTCAAATGTCTTATTAATTCAGATGTCTTGCTTGATTTAGAAGTAAGCAACCCATATAATTCATCTGGAATATGATTATGTGCAAAATTCATTTGACTACTGTCACAAGAAAAAGATAGAGGCTCATATACACTTATTAGATCGGCAACATCAGAATATTTGTCATTAATTTTATTTTATTTCCAAATTCGTGTGTATCAGAACACAAAGATTCGTAATATCCAATACCTAATGATAGAAAATAATAAAACGTTATAATATCTAATAAATTAAATAATGTTTCTCAATGTATAATTTGTTGAAGGTATTTCCAGTTATATGTATAGTGTATGTATACAGTCATAATATGTACATGTATATTTATATTTAAATAAATGATTTTGTGGAGAATACATACATTATGTGAATTTATGCAAAAATATGTCATTCTTTCCAAGTATCGCTTTTGGTACAGCTTATTCTATCTTTAATGTATTCTTTGTTATTTCTTTTTAATGAGTTAACACCATCACCATAGTGTTGAACTGTATTTCTTTTTTCCTTATCATTTTTGTAGTAAAACTCATGTCTTTGGCCAAACATTGAATCTGATCCCTTTATAGTGTATCTAATAAATATATATGTTTAAATATGAATATAGAAATTAATTAGGATTTTAAAAGGAGTTTATTATCTAAATGATCCAATTTAAGTCTGGCAATTTCAAACTTTAAATATTCGAACTGGCAATTTAAGACTCTAACTTTCTAGGTCTAGAAAATATGTTGCCCAATTTCAACTCGAATCACTCAATTTGACCGAAATCGCATGAGAACCCTTAATTTCGGGTATATTGGTACAATTTTATCAAATTTCGCCATTGTGGATTAAAGAGCAGTAAAAAAATACATAATTATTAAAAAACATTAAAAAATATTCAAAGAAATAAAATTGAAAAACAAAAAAAAAAATAGTCTCTCCCAGCCACTCTTTTAACACCATCGAAGAAGATGATCGAAAAGTATAAATTTATATATCAAAACGATCTCATCAAACTCATTCCAAATTTCAAATTAATTTCAAAATATATATTCGAATCGATCTTCAATTTCTTAAAAGTTAGAACAAAAAAAATCTCAATCCTTCAATTGGGAGAAGGCCCGGTAAGTATGGGATTAAGGAAACAAATCACAATTAATCTACTCCGATGATGATGAAGACGATGAAGAAGAATCGAGAGAGAGAGAAAACATGGGAAATTGAGCGAGAGTCATATTCTTTTTGGGTTTGAATCTTGCAAGAGAGAGCAGAGTACGTTGCCCTCTTCATTTGAATCAACTTCAAGAATTTGCTCAAAGAAGATGCTTCAATCTACCTTCATATCTTGGGCTCTCTTTACTTTTAGATGTTTAGGATGGTGACATTTTATCTAATTTTATCTAGTGTTTATTTTTTAAAAAATAAAAATTCGGATTATCCTTCCGACTTGGGATAAAATGATATAATTCGGATAATGTCTTGAATAATAATCCAGCTCCCCCCTCCCCCAAAAATAGTTACCAAAACTTGAAATAACATTAAGAAATTATATTTATATCTCTAGTAAACATTAAATATTATTCTTCAACTTAAACACTTAGGTAATATCACTCTAATCCTAATCTCCATATATTATAATAGTAAACGGTGGATAAGGAAAGTTAATATCCTTATCCAAATATTATATGTTGACTAAATATTGGAAGTGGATAATAATTTATATCTTATCTTATGAAGTCATCTCATTGACCTACATAATTAACCTATCTCTATTTACCAAAATAAACGGAGCCCAAAGGGAAGAGAGATATAACATATGCCTCAAGAGAACAATGGATGATTGGAAGGGTGCGAGACAGGAGAGCAAAGAAGGCCCTCACACCCCATGTTTCAACGTTTCGGTGTCGTCTGCCTGGAGATTTTTGTTTTTTATTTTTTCTATTATTTTGATTATTTTATTTGTATTTTCTTTCTAAATATTTTAATCTTATGTGGCGCGTGATGTGTGAATTTTTATGCCAATAAAGAATGTCACATGTATAATTATACTATACATAGGTGAAATTCACAAAAATGGGCTGAAAACCCCGATATTGAGTATTTATGTGCAATTCATGTATGAATTCATCCTAATTGAGCAATTCAAACTGAAATTGGGTAAAATTTAAGAGGCTTGACAAGTCAGGGGAGGTTTGTTTTGTTTTCAATCACAACTTTCAATTTTTAGTATTTTCGACACTGTTTACAAGTTTTTATTGATTCTTGTATGAAAAGAGATTAGGTAGGAGAACATTTTTAATATTTTGGTTAGAAATTATATTCCATTTGAATAGTATGTGAGTGGTGGGACCAATTAAATGATGTATTGAAATTTATTATATTATATTAGATTGATTTGATAGTGATGAGTCCATTTGAATGATGATGTTTGAAATTTATTGTATTATATATAATTAATTTGATAGAAGTGGGTCTTTGGAATATTTTATATGAATTATATTATATTGTATTAGATGATTTAATAGTGATTGAATTCATTTTAAATATTTAATGTAAAAGTAATAATGAAATTGAAAATGAATGAGTGAGAATATGTTAAACCAACATATTTTTAGTGTTTCACATAGTACTAAATTGGAAAGAGTCTTTTGAGATGAAAACCAAATCTCTTCTTAAAGTGTTAAATTGTTAGTTCAAATATTTAAAGTTCTAAATTGACAGAATTCCTAATTTACTGGATAATTTAGATAATCAACTCTCTTGAAATTTGAATTTAAAGTTAATTATTAAATATGTCCAATAAATTAGGGGTCTGACATTTTCAAATTTTAAATTTTCGAACAGCTAATTTAGGACTTTAATTTTTTGGTTATCGCGAATTTTGCTCAATTTCAACCTGAATCACTTAATTGGGCCGAAATCGCATATAAATCGCATGTGGACCCTTAATGTTGAGCTTTTCGACCAAATTTCACCAAATTTCGTTTATGTGTAACATAATAATGCAGGTGGTATCTCTGTTGACATTAAATGTATAAGTCATCACGCCATTAAGATAAAAAAACAAAGAAATAAAAAAAAATTGGAAATTAAAAATAACAAAAGAAAAATAATTAAAAAGAAAATAAAATAGAAAAATGAAAAATGAGAATCTGGAAATAACGTCCCTAATTGTTCATCTTCTTCCTCACATCATCACCGTCTTGCTCGTTCACCCCCTACGACCGTGAGTAGCGGCGGATCTACATGGAGCAAGGGATACATCTGTACCCCAAATTTCTTAGAAAATAAGAGATATAATAAATTATGTAAAAATTAAACAATATTTTAATGTAGCTCTGTTTGATGTCAACATGTATGATATTTTTCATTTTTTTTTAATTGTGCATGATATTTTTCATTTTTTTTGTTATGCTGGTATAATTTTTCATTTTTTTAGTTGCACGTGATATTTTTCATTTTTTTAGTTGTGTTGATATAATTTCTTGCAACCAATATTTTTATCTTTTATCCAAATCATGAATTGCTAATCATTTTTCAATTTTTTAGTTGTGCTAATATAATTTTTTGCACCCAATTTTTTTTTATTTTTTGTCCATATCATAAATTGTAAATCATTATTCTTTATCTAGTTGTTTAATAGTCTTATAATTTATTGTGATGAACTTTTTTTCTCATATCTTTAAAATGAAGATCAATTCATTTAAAAATAATTTTTTTATAGTAATTAAATAATAATTCTTGTATTATAAAATCTTTTAAAACAAGCAAACAAAACTTAAGAAAAATCATATCAATCTTTTATTTGTAATGAATTTTTTTCCTCATATTTTTAAAATGAGGATCAATTCATTTAAAAAACTTTTTTTAAAGTTGATTAAATAATCATTCTTATATTATAAAATCTTAAAAAATGAAAAATAAATAAAAACAAACAAAATTAAAAAAATCATATTTATTTTTTTATTTATAAGCTCTGAGTGATATGGATTTAAATCTTAAATAATATTTTATTTATATATACTTCGCATCTTCAATTTCTAAATTCTGAATCCGGCACGCCACGGGAGGTAAGCATCTCCAATCACCCATGACCCAACCTCTCTGTCATTTCTTCTCGTCGGCCCAGCGGCATCACCACGGCTCAAGATCCATCACCCCTCTCCTCCAATACGCTGACTAAAACATTGGTTTGGTCCACCGTAGACATTCAGTGTCGGTTGAGATTGTGCAGCGAAATAGGTCACCGGAGATGAGGGAGAGCCACCGTTTGCATACGAATTTGGATTTGGTTGCGTCTTCTGCTGGCACCAAGAGGAGGATTTTCGTCCATCTCGTCGTTTTTGGTGGTAATGCAATCATTATCTACTTCCACCATGGAAGAACCTCATATCTAATGTGGAAGAACAACTGATTTATTAGAAAAGAGAGAGGATTACCCCTCTTTCTTCTTCTTTGCTTTAGGGCACTCCTCTCTGACTTCTCTTCTCCTCTCTGAATTTTAGAGTGGTTTCCGGTGATTTTGGGGTGATTTTTGTTCAACTTTTAGATAAATTGAAGATCAATTCTAATATGAATATAGAAATTGACTTGGGGTTTGGAATGAGTTCGATTAGGGGATCGTTTTGATATATAAATTTATAATTATCGATGATGTTCTTCAATTGGTGTCACCGGCGGCGAGAGTTGACGAAAGTTGGAGAGAATTTGAGGAAGGACTAAGGAGGCAAAGATGCTGTCATTTTTTTCTTTTAATTTTTATTTTATTTATTTGAATTTATCTTTGTTTATTTAATGTATTTAACATTTTTTAAAAAAAATTTAAATATTTTAATGTTTTTTAATTCACATAGGCAAAATTGGACCAAAAACCTGAAATTAAGGGTTGACATGCAATTTCGACTTAATTAAACAATTCGGATTGAAATTTGGTAAAATTCATAAAACTCGAAAAATTAAAGTTCTAAATTATCGACTCGAAAATTTAAAATTTGAAAAAGTTCTTGTAACGCCCCGATTCTTTTGTAAATAAATCTTAACCGAGACGTTACTCAAAAAAATTTCCTCTTCAAAAGAATTTCACTCTTTAAATAGAACAAAGATAAATCAAATCCTTAATAATTATAAAACATACATTTCTTAAATACATGAAATTAATCATTTTAAAATAAAAAGGTTCTTTAACATTTGCTCATCGGCTACCAGCATCCACCACTCGCACTCCACGCCTTAAAAAATCCCTAAACTGAAAAACATTTTAAAAGAGGGGTGAGTGTTTGAAATACACTCAGTGGGGTACGGAAACTCGGGAGGATATAAAATAATTTCCAAAGATTTTATACACACACCAAAACACCATTTTATCACATATAATAGATTTTCGTAAAACGGTTGTATTTTAATAAAAATCGTAGAAAATAGATCACTTTATACTGTAAGCATCCATCTCAAATCAATCATCCTTCACATTCAAACATATCACTTTCATTATCACATTTACGGTTTTTAACCGTCTTGCAAACATATGTGGGTTTTAGCCGCCTGAAAACATATAATCCATCATTCACATTCAAACAACACTTTTCACATAATTTACGGTGCTTAGCCGCCATGAAAACATTTTACGGTTCTTAGCCGCCATGAAAACATTTTTTTACGGGTCTTAGCCGTCTTGGAAACATATGCGGGTCTTAGCCGCCCTGAAAACATCATTACGGTTATTAACCGTCATAATACGGTGATCAGCCGTCACATGCGAGCCCTAGCCGCCTTGCATACGCATGCACAAGCACATATCACTTCATTTTCACATTTACGATTTTTAGCCGTCTTGTAAACATACAATCAATCATTCACGTTCAAACATCACTTTTCACATAGTTACAGTGCTTAGCCGCCATGAAAGCATTTTTGCGGTTCTTAGCCGCCGTGAAAACATTTGCGGGTTTTAACCGCCTTTTTTACGGTCGTTAGCCGTCGTAATACGGTGATCAGCCGTCATATGCGAGCCCTAACCGCCTTGCATACGCATGCACATGCACACATAATTTCATCACATATCAAACATACACATAAAAGCACATGTACTGAACAAAACACTAATTTTCCAGTCAACATACTTCATAACAAGTTCATTCATAGGCACTTCAGTATGTTACATTTCACATAAAATAAGAATCACCTTCATCATATAATAACATTTCATACATTCAGCACATAAACCCAACACATTTCATATAGCATAATAAAATTCGTAATTTAAATAATTTGAAAGTAATATAAATACCGACTTAGCACTTTTCCCCACCTTTTACTGAGAAAGCTTGCAAAGCGTCTACTTCTATATGAGCTTAGTTCTTTTCTCCCTTCGTATTTCCTACAAAGCGTAATTGCTCGCTTTAGAAATTAATCAAACTATTATTAATTAAAATACATTCTTAATTTAGAACCTTTTCTATTAACAGACTATCTAACAGGGTTAACCTGAAATGAAATTAAGTATTAATATAATTCAATAAGGTGATAATACTCAACTCCAAAATCCGACCTGAAACTGAGTTTCCTTAATTATTTCGATAAGAATCTAGGGATTTACGCCTTAATCAACATATAAAGAGGTCTAAATAAAATAACTTAATTAATATGATTTCTCTTTGTCATTTAATTAAAATTCGGTTCCCTACGATGTTGTAATTTAAAAGTAAAATAAATGATTTTAATGTAATTATAAGGTTTACGTGAATTTCTAATAAAAATGTGTTTATTAAAATATTAGAAAACTTAATCAGACTTTAATTAGAAAGCTTAATTAGACTTTATTTAGGTTTTGAAATACTTATGTTAGTTTGCGGGAAAATTAATTATAAAATTATGGTTTAGGTTAGATCCTTGAAGATTTGATAATAATTCTAGACAAGTAAATTATAAAGCTTTTGGCTTAAATTAATTCTTGAAGACCTTTAAAATAATCTTTGAAAATTATGTAATTTATGGTTTAATTTAAATATTAAGAAAATTGAATATATTTACTATTATGGCGTATTTAGATTGACTATATAATTTAATTGCTAAAATGAATTCAATTAACTAAAATTATATTTTAATTTAGGAAAAATATTTAATTGCATAACATGTTTAATTAATTCTCATTTAAGAGGATTGAATTTGTTATTTACTTTGATATTTAATTTGATTCTTAACTTTGAGGTTTAAATTGTAAAGTTAATAATTATTTAAGAACATTAGATCATTTTTAACAATATGGGGAAATTAATTATATATTTAATATTTATAATTAAGCCTTCGATTTATTTATTTAATTATGAAGATCAAAACATAAGGTCCATAATTATATTTAGGTTCGTATGTCATTGGAATTAAGAGAGATTATAATTATTTTAGATGTTAATTAATTGCATCAATGTCCTTAAATTAATTCTAATATATAGAATTAGAACCTAATTTGAAAACCTCCTATCGTCGATTTATGTCGGTTCCCTTCTAGGTACCTTACAAATCATAAGAGCTCGTTTTAGAATTTTATCTAGTTATCTATAAATTTAATTAAATTTTAGGATATGTTATGTAATTTTAGCAAGTTCAAGGTCTGATATCATTATTCGTAAATTATGGATCTTATAACATATTTCATAAATTTATTGAGGTTAATATGCAATATACATAATTGCTATGGATTAAAACATTAATTTTCAATAATTACTTGATTTGCAATTTAGTCTCTAATCTTTATCAAATTCCAAAATCAAACCCTTACCCCAAACCCTTTCTCAGCCGTCCCTTGCCCCTCTGCTGCCGCCACCAGCCACCGCCTATTCGCTGTTGCCGGCGACTACATGTCGCTGGCGATTTCCCACAACTGAACCCAGACACCGATACACAGCAACACACCACACACATGGCAACACACACAACAACAATCACAGCACACCCACGCTGCCATATTTGCAGCAGCGCCCCTCGCGGCGTCACGACTCAGCCCAGCCGTCGTCCTCTACTGCCGGCGCCGGTCCCTTCTCCCACACACACATCCACTTCGGCTCACACATCGACCACAACTCTTGATGAAGCTGCCCACACGCACACAAACATATACATACACGCAGCCATACCCAAAACACTCACTGAACACAGCAGAAATTAACAGCAAAAAGGGAGGGAGAAATAGAGAGAGGAAAAGAAAGAAGAAAATAGAGAAGGAGAAGAGAGAGCTTACAGAGAGAAAAAAAAACAGGGGAAGAAAGAGAAGAAACAAAGAGAGAAGAAAGGGGAAGAGAGTGAGCCGGGAGAGAAGAAAGGGTAGAGAGAGAGAAAATATCTCTTTTTCTTTTCAAACTTTGACTTCTTTTTTTTTTCCCCATTTTTTTATTTTTTTATTTTACTTATAATTTATGCATATATATATATATAATAAGGTGAACTATATAGTTTAGATTTATATATACTTATGTACGTGCCTGTGTATATATACATTTATATATATATATATAATTAATAATTTTTTTTTTCATATCTTAATAGTATAATAATTATGATTATTTCTTATTTAAATTTCATTTCAATTGTATAAAATTTTCGTGATATTTTATATAGTTGAATTTTATTTTAGTTGTTACAGTTCTAAATTATCGGCTCGAAAATTTAAAATTTGAAAATGTCAGACCCCCTAATTTTAATTTACTAGACAATTTTAGTATGTGACTATTGTATAGATTGATGATGATGATAATAATTATTACAAACATAAATTTATCCTATGCAATATCTTATTTAAAATGTTAATGGGTAAATATTATTATGGATTGGAATTTATTACAATATAGAAATAATTACAACACTGTAACCCCTTAATTATTTACTTATTTGTCCTAAGGTTAAGCAATAAAAGAATGATTATTTTGTCCACTCATTTATTTGAAAAACAACTCGCACTTTTTTTTTTTTTTGATAGGTAGATTATTAACAACATTACTAAAGTCCGAAAAGAAAAATCATTCCCAATGGTATATTTATTTGCAGATAGTTTGAATTTAGTTGAACAATAATAAATCAAAATATTAAATTCGAAGCTTGAAGAAAAATGGTAGAATAAAATTAGTTACCATAAACATAATTAAATATGAATATATATGAATATCATTTTAGTAATCATAGAAATAGCAATGACATAAATGTAAAATCGAGTAGTTAGTAATGAATTAGATGTATTTAACTTTTGTAAATATTAATGATCTATAATTGAAGAAATGTACAAATTGATTATTTAAAATGTTTTTCACATATATTAACTACAATGAAACAATTGGTGTAAAATATCTTTCAAATTGAAAGAAAGGTTTATAAACAATTTATATATAAATTTTACTGAAATTAAGTTATTGTACATAAAGGTCATGAAATATATACATAAAGATCATAATAATGTAATATAAAGGTCACATCAATACAACATAAATGTTTTGGCCTGAAGCAAATATATATATATATATATATACTAAATTCGGGTCAACCTAAATTGCTTGTGCACCAATTACACAATAGTCACACTCTAATTGTAGTATCTAGTATGTATCAGTTTATAATTAATTATAGTCATTTTGTATTGTATTATATATTATATTGTCAGTTGTTTTACCTCATACGGTATTTATATAGTCTACTATCTATATGTTAGCTTTAAATATGTTATTTTATTGTGATGTTGGGTGGAATATATGTATAGTGATATGTTAAATTATTCCCTAAAATTTCATGTTAAATTTTCAAAATTTTAACAACATTTCCATTATTTTTTCAATTTTTTGCAATATCAATATGTAATATCGATATATCTATCAATATATCCATAAATTTAAGATTGTGATATTATTTGTGATAGCGATATTTTCATCCCTGATTAAAAATCATTGCATCGATAGTTGTATCCTATTTTATTGGATATTAATTGTTTTAATACACCAATATATGTTTAGTATCTCAAACCATTGTATATCATTTATGATTTGTTAATGAATCAATTATGATTACCGTTACCATAATCTTTTAAAGAAAATGGTTTGGATTTAGATACATAGTATCTCAAAGCACTGTATAAGATTTAATATTTAGGATTAATTTCAATTTTGATCCTATAGGTAAGACCTTTTTCATTTTTTGACAATTAAATATCTATTTTCCAATTTTGGTCCTTCATTTTTTATTTTTTTTATTTCAATAATTTTGGTCAAAATTTTTAAGATTGTTGATGTGATTGTCGAAAATTTTGATGCCACATCAGATTTTCGATGACCACATCAGAATTTCCACGTCAGCAATTTGAAATTTTGACAAAAAAAAAATTGAAATTGAAAAAAATTAAAATATAAAGGACTAAAATTGAAAAATAGATATTTGATTATCAAAAAATGAAAAATCTCTAACATACATGATCAAAATTGAAATTATCCCTAATTATAATATTCAAGGAGTTATGTACATTGTAACAATATCATTATTTTAGAAAGATATGGACTTGATTTCGATACATGTATAGTATTTCAAACCATTGTTCATGATTTCATATTGAACGAATTATCATTACCATAATTTTGTAAAGATTCGAATTTGGATTAGATGTGCATGTTTCAAATTATATTCACCAATATATTATCACTAAAATACAATACTCAATCTATAAAATACATATTTGATTTTATCTTTTCAAAATAATTGTTTTGATTATCATCCATAATAAAGGTATCATCGATCTTATCCTATGATAGGGATCCAATGATACATGATCACTATTAAAAATCATTTTTCAAGCTATATAAAATATAGATTTAAAAATATAAAATATAAATTATTGAATTGATCCAAATTAAGTGAATTTGAAATCAAGAGATGATTTTAACACAAATATATGATGTTAATTGAAATCATCCGATTTTACAATTATGACTATATCATTCTGATTAATGTTATCTACATCATTGCATACTTCGACTAGTGAAATAATAATAATTTTGATTAACATTGCAAAATAATTAATTTACAATGATTAATTAAATGACTAGAACAACTGTTCTAAATTAGAGAAATGAAATGCATGTAATGCTTGTAACAAGAATAATGAAATGCATGTAGCAACATACAAAAAAATCATTGAAAGGTCCACTTATATTGCAACCCAAAAAAATTAATATAATGTAAGGAGGCATATTGCATCACACAACTCAAAACACAAAAGTTACCTTCCACAGAAGTTACAGCATTGAAAAAACATTGATATATTAATACAACAGTGTATTGTATAAGTACCCTTACACAATATTAGTATGGTTCAATCCTGCTACTTTATTTATGATGGAGATATGATTGATGTGCTAAAAATCTAATAAACTCATTAATTTCACTTTTTATATAACAAGAGGATAAAAGTATTACACATTATTAATAAACATATTAAAAATTGTCCATAATAGACATTTTAGCATTTTTCTACTATTGTCAAATAATTAAGCAAAAGACTCTCCAAATATATATAAAGCTTTCTGTTCATCAATATTAATGTTCATATGAAGCCCAATAATTAATGAACACGGGCCAGACCAATAAGTCCAAAATTTACTGGGCCAATGGCAAAAGCCTACAAACTAAGAAAATTCATGTTTCAATTAAAAACTGTGTAGACGTCGTCCAAACAAAGAGTCATGTTACATAAGATCATTTTAATTGAAAAACCTACAATAGCTTTATAACTAATTTATAATTGGGTATAACCAATTTTGAATGATGGATTTAAAACTGTATTTAAAATATATATATAGACAAAACTACACAGACAAATGAATTTAAAAAAAAAAAGTGATCAAGAAAGATCACCCGCAATGCACATGAAATTTGCTAGTACGACATTTCTTACAAAACTTATTCAAAGTTAGCTAGAATTGATAAGAATTATGATGACGTCAGGCGAAGAGTTGATAAGGAGTGGCAACAACAAAGAGGTTCTCTTTTCTTGAAACTGTGAGCCCAAAGCATTCGATCATATTCAAATCTTGTGGTTTAACACCTTCTGGAAGTTTCCAGTTGAAGTTATAGAGAAGTTGAGCTAAAGGGAGCTCAATACTAGCCAAACCAAATGTCATTCCAGGGCACATTCTTTTCCCACTTCCAAACGGCAAGAACTCAAAATCAACACCCATAAAATCTATGGACAAATTCTCAAATCGTTCTGGTTCAAAGCTTTCAGGATTTGTCCAATACTGAGGATCGCGTTGTATTGCCCAACTGTTCACGAGTATCTTGACTTTGGCGGGAATTGTGTATCCATTGATTTCACATTCCTTCCTTGAAGCTCTTGGGATCATTGGACCAGGAGGATGTAGTCTAAGACCTTCTTTGATAACTAACTTTAAATACTTCAATTTTTTAACATCGTTTTCCTTGATATTGTTGCTTCCATTGAATACTTGTCTTACTTCAGCTTGTGCCTTAGCCATCACATGTGGGTTCCTCAAGAGTTCTAACATTATCCACTCAATCGCTGTAGATGATGTGTCAGTTCCCCCCGCGAAAATGTCCTGCATCACCAATCATCAGGGACGGAGCCTCATAGGGCAATGTGGGGGCTTTAGCCCGCCAAAAATTTTTAAAAAAATTAATTTTCTATATACATTTTTTTGATTTTTTTATTTAAAGTGTTAAAATACTCATTTTATGGTAATTTAGCCCCCCAAAGCCAACGAGCTCCCTCAATATAAACTGTCTAGCTTTGCCCCTACCAATCATCCAAACAAAATGGGGTGTGGTGAGTTTTCTACCCATTGTATGCATTGTATAATGGGGAAATTATAAGTACTCACTTGATAAGAATGTACTCTTTGTTCTAAAGTAAATATCGTTTTAGAATTTGAATACATGATATTAAGCTGGTTAATGAAAAAGACTGGTCTACCCTTAATTATCTAATTACAATTAGTATATGTAAATTTCCAATGATAATTTAATTTTGAGAGTGGTTGTTGTAAAATATGTATACATGTTTACACTTAATTTGGGACAAAAATCTTAGTTAAAATAACATTTATTTTCTAGTCAAATCAAGGTTAAATGACATCATGCTCTAAAATCAAATTAGTCAAATCTCAATGTTATGTAGCTATAAGATCTTAGATTTTGATGCATTGACCATTAAGATGTAAGGTTTTGTCAAAACCAAATCAAAATATATTTATGCCAAAAAAATATGGAACTTCGAGATTAAATAAGGGTAGTGTTATCTATTTTTTTCAAAAAAAAAAAAGGAAAATGAAAACAGTAAATTTACATTTGCCTACAATTCAATTCAGAAACTATCTACTATATTGGTCTACAATTCAAACCATTGAGTGCAATGAATAAAATTTAAAACCAGCAGAATATCTAAAATTTAGAGCGACGAACGAGATACAAGATGATCGAGATGTTTAATTTTAGTTGAGGTGTGGGAGGAGGCAAATTAGAGAGAGATGCTACTTATGCAAATTGAGAGAGATATAATAGAGAGCTGGTGTGGGTGAGATAACTAAGCATTTAAGACATTTAGAAAGGTTTTGTGAAAAAAACGTTGCCATAAAGTGGATACAAAATTATTCTTTTATGACCATAGGATACAAAGATACATTATTTGCACAAACAAAAAAAGTAATATATATATATATATATATATATATAGTATGTGTTCTATCAAATGATTCTGGATTAGGATTTCAAGCTATATTAATTAAGAAATAAAACCTTTATGATAGGATTTTTGTGTATGAGGATCTTAATTAATTGACGTGGAACAGATTATTGAAGTTTATTTGATGTTCATTGATAAAAAGAAAAGCGGTCGTCAGCAGGATTTGAAAATGGCTTAATTTTTTACTTTGAGCTCGGATTTCCTAATATAATACCATTTCAAAAGTGGAACTGCGAGACGGACAAGACTCACTGTTTGGAAGTCATAGGGTCTGAATTTCAGACGTTTTGAGACCCATTTTGCAGTTTTATTAATTTTGCATATTTACTTGTTATGTTTCCTTTTGAGCTTGTAAGGCCCATTCAAACTAGGATTTGTTTCAACACCTATAAATAAATAGGAGTTTAATCGTTTTGTGAACGAGAATTGTATATTTTTGATTAAAAAAGTTATCTAATTTATTCTCTTCTACGTTTGACGCGAGTGTCATTAATTGTAGAGATACAGTTGAAGGATGACTTACAAATAGAACAGCTTTAATGTTGTCATTGCCAATTGGGAACTGCAGCCCTCCAGTTTCCTTAATCCTCAGCAAAACATCAACCACATCTTCATTACCAAACTCTCCATTGCCTTCTGAATTATCTGCAAGCTGATTTTGTTTGTGCTGATCGATGATATCATCAAGAATCAAATCAAGCTTACGTCGTGTCAACAACAATCTCCGCTTAGTCGGCCAACTCAGGATATTGATCATCTTCCAAGATGGATAAAAGTCTGCAACTAAGAACCCGCTGGACTTCTCAAGTACGTCCTTCATTATCGTAATAAAACAAGTATTGTCCTTCAACACCTTGCCAAACGCAGCTCTACACGTGATGGAGCTTGACATTGAGTAGATTTTCTCAGTTAGATTGATGGAAGTTCCAGAAGAGAGCTGAATAGATTTGATGAGAAGAGAAACCTCATCGTCTCTAATGGAACCAAAGGAACGCACCATTTTGGCACTCAGCAGTTCTACAATGACTATTTTCCGCACCTGTCTCCAGTAGTCTCCGTACGGGCTATTCGCCATGCTAATGCCATTATACCATATGATCTTTATGGCAATGGCATCTGGCCTGTCTGCGAATATGACGCCATTGTCTTTGAGTACTTTTTTCGCGATTTCAGGGGATGAGATGACGATTGCAGAGACTTCACCAAGCTTGAGGTGCATTATAGGGCCATACTGTTTGGATAAATCTCTGAAAGAACGAAAGGGAAGTGAAGAAAGTTGATGCAGGTTTCCAATTAATGGGAGAGTAGGTGGACCTGGAGGCAGTTTCTGGGCTTTCGATTTCTTGATTAATGACAAGAAGAAGAAGATGATGATTAAAGGCAAAAGAACAGCAGTAATTATCAACTTCCATGATATAACCTGCCAATCCATTTTTTTGCATGTAAATTAAACCCAATGTGATTTGGAGATATATATATATATATATTTATGAGGAAAATTGGTGAAAATACCCTCTGTATATTACTCTAATTATGGCATTATCTGTAATTTTTTGAGTTTTTTTAGAATATCATAAATGTTAATGTTTGTTGTCGAAAATATGCATTCATCGGTAGTAAAAGATGAATGGTCGGTCTCAATATGATGTGGCCAATAAATATATACAAATGTAGAATTGAATTATGATTTTATTTTATCTTATATCCATATCATTCGAGGAAGGGTTGTTTTTGGCAAAATATACAATCATACGGGATATTTTCGGAAATATAATAAAAATAAGAAAAAGAATTTCAAATCAGAAAATTATTCTAAAATATCTAAAAAAAAATAGAATAACTATATTATAATATAATAATAATAATAATAATAATAATAATTGAATTTCTGAGAAAATATTTTAGGTATTTAAAATTTTAAATATTATTTAAGTAAATATAAAATATAATAAAATTAGAAATTTATATTTACAAAAACAGAAATTATATTAACCATCAAAAAGTCAACAAATAAAGACAAAATAAATTAGTTTTTTTAAATTTTTAAATAAAAAAGTATAATTTTATTATATATATATATATATATATATATATATATATACTTTTTTAGTAATAATTTATTTAATTTTATCGATTTTATTAATTATTTTACATTTAAGCATCTCATCGATTTTATTTGTTTATTTTTGTTTATATATTTTAAGATAATTTCCCAATAAAAAATCTATTTGTTAATTTTTTTATTTATAAATTTAAAATATTGTAAAGAAATCAATAATTGTGATAAATTATTTCTTAGTCATTATGAAATATCATGTCAAATTAAAAATTCAAACATAATTTCCTATTATTATTTTTTTATTAAACATAGGCTTTAGTAATTTAAAAAAGTTATGATTTTTTAAATAAATATTTCTAATTTATTATATTCACTAAATAAGTATTATACATTTTATTTGTTAAATTTAAAATTTGATAAATAATGACTTACTTTATATTAACATGTTTCCTAAACTTTTTTTGTTTATTTAGATAATTTAAAATATATGTTATGATTTTTCAAAATAAATTTTTCATGTTTTATATTTTCATATTAAATAATAGTTCTAATATTATTTGTTAATTTAACATTTTTAAAAATAATTTTCATAATAATAATAATAATAATAATTAGTAATTCATTGCTTTAGTAATTTATTAATTTCTATCTTTCTTTTTGAGTGACATGGATTTATAAAGAAAAAAATAATGAAAAAATCAATTCCACATCAGACATGTCAACATGTCACCTGTTATAAATGATAATGAGTATTTTCGACACCAAATATTAATATATGGATATTTTTAAAAATTCAAAACTTTAAAGGATAATGTTATAGTTAGAGATAATATACGAGATATTTCACCAATTTTTCCAATATTTATACACAATAGCTAAATTCACGTGTAAGTGGTCTTCTTCTCACTTTTTTTTGCTCCGATACCTGCTCTATATATATATATTCTATTCTTTATTTTTATTTTTTTATTGTTTCATTCCTTTTCAGTGATTTCTTCCTCCATTTTCTTTTCTATTATTTGGTTGTCCAGTTAAGTTTCTTTTGTATTTTTAAACTTAATCCTTTATAGTGGACAAATAAAGAACTAATTTAAAAATAAAATTGATGTCGCTACTACTTTCTCTAGTTTCACGTTTGTAGTTTTGACTTTATTTTTTCTCTTTTTTTTGTTTTTCTTGATTGAATTTTTCGTTATTTTCTTTGCTTCAGACTCTCAGATCTTTGATCATTAAGAGCTTCTTAATTTTGAATTGTTACTGAATGATTGCTAAATTTTCCATTAAGTTACTCAAAACTTTAAGTTGCTACGTAATAAATGATCACTAATATTTTTAAATTGATCGAATAAGTTGTCAGCTAACTGCTTCCAACAATGGAAAACATCAAGATGCTTTGACAGTGGTGGTCAATTTGAGAGTATTTTTAGTGGAATATTCCAATGTTGGGAGCACTTAACTAATTGTCAGCTATCATTTATTTACTAAAAATTTGGATTCTTTAATATGAACGGTGATAGTTTTACTTGAAATTAACACACACCTCATGATTTATTATTATTATTATTATTTTTTTTTTTTTAAGGTAGCTGGTGGATAAATTTATAGTTTATAGAAATTTGTTACAATGCAATATTTTTATCTTACATCATTTTACATAGTATTGGGTGATCATACAATTAAGCACATCCTATTCCTCAACATTAATTATATAAAGCCCAATAATTAAGTTTGAACTGGTGCCTGAGTAACAAGTCCAAACTTTACTGGGCCAATGGCAAAAGCCCATAAACTAAGGGAAAGGTTTATCCCACATCGAAGAATTTCAGCTTTTGCCAACGTTTTATATATCAAGACACAGAGGATGTGGTTTGTCCCTTCGGGGACATCCGATAAAATTGGAACGATACAGAGAAGATTAGCATGGCCCCTGCGCAAGGATGACACGCATAAATCGAGAAATGGTCCAAATTTTTTTCTCATAATTTTCTCTTTTTTTTTTCTTTTTCCTTTTTTTGAATTCAGGGTTTATTGGGTATACGATGATTTTGTGTTTTTTTGAAATTTAATGTATGCTCAGACCCTTTGTATTCATTGAAATGTATATGCATTTAATTATTTGTATAAATTATAATGTAATAAGGTTTTTTCTTTTTGTGATAAAATATATAATTGACATCAATTTGTTAAAATGCTATTTTAAGTTTTTAACTGAGCAGTTACTTACATAGTATTAGTGTGGTCAAATAAGCACAATAGTCCCCAAATATATATCTGTAGCTTTCTATTCCTCAATGTGCAGCCAATTTCCAAAGTACATTTAGGCTATAGGTTATATAGAATTATATATGTATCATCATTTACAAGGAAGACCATATTTTGAGTTAGATAAACCAAAACAAGCAAAAACTAACCTATATAGGTGTCACAATTGAATTTCCTAGAACATCTCAAACTCCATTTCATCTCCCCCATTCTCAAACTCCACAGGGCTCTTACTCTTCTTACTTTGAGAAACTGTGTTAGAAACAACAACATTAACCATATCAAACAACATCGGAGGCGTTTCGCATCGGATCAAAGCCCAATTGAGTCCCTCAAAGAACGGATGTCGCTTAATCTCCGCCGCCCCCATTGCAAAGCCCAAACGATTCACCGGCTCCTTCTTCAACAACCTCCGGATCAAGTCTCGAGCATGAGAACCTACATTAGGACATTGTGGAAACGCGAGGCATTGGGACACTACATTTGATATAGTGTCCTCATTGCTCGTCCCCTTGAAGGGTGTTTTACCGTACAAAAGCTCATAGAGGAGAACACCAAAGGTCCACCAATCCACCGCGCTCCCATGGCCGTCTCCTTTGATGATCTCCGGGGCCAGGTACTCGTGTGTTCCTACAAAGGAGTTGGAACGGGCAGTTATAGGCTCGACTACGAGCTGTGGGAGTGGAATGACCTGAGCAGCTAGCTCGGAATTCTGTTTGCGTGTTTTGGCAGTTGAGAACCTGCTGGGGGTAAAACAGGAAAGTTGCCATGATGATGGTTGGAGGCAGAAAGGGTGTATGCAGGTAGAATCAGAGCAGGGACTAGAGGTCAAAGATGAGTTAAGAAGCATAGGATTAACAGGACATCGAAGACACAAGTCGAAATCAGAGAGCATGATATGACCGTCTTCTCGGACCAAAATGTTTTCGGGTTTCAAGTCTCTGTATACCACTCCGAGCATGTGAAGGTACTCCAACGCAAGAAGAATTTCAGCAGCATAGAACCTGCAAGTTTTGGTATTTTGGCATGTCAAGTATAAGAAAGCACTTAGGTCTTGTTTGGATGGAGGGATTTGAAATACAGGTCTGAAATGAATGAATTTCAACTATATTCAAGTTAGAGTAGATTCTCATGTTGTTTAAAAAACTAGTTCAAAATGAAAGTGATGGATTTAAAATCCACGTCAATGCAAACATCACCAATGGATTTACAACTATGAATTTCAAATCCCTCCATCTAAACACAACCTTAGTTAACTGACTCGAATTATTTTGACGATGCCAGTAGCTTAACACCCTTCTCTATGTAGTATTTACATCATCAAGTATCAGACTTTGTTGTTATATAATCTCAAAGTAAAATGAAAGTTACTAAATACAATTAAAACAGGGAAGATTGTGATTTTATTTGCGTAATTCAGGCTTTCACACTTTTTTAACGTCAATTTACATATTCTAATTTTGGTCCTCTAAGTATCACTTTTTTTCCAATTTTGGTTTGATTTTGCTCGTAATTTCTATTTATGCCTAGTGGATGCCGGAATGCTGTCATGGATTTTTCAATTTCGGCGTCCACATAGTCGGAAATTGACACTTTGTTCATGATCACTTGTTCAATCCAATGTACTTGGTGTTGTATTGCCACTTGTTTTCAATGAATGTGGGGATCTCATGAGTTGACAGTTCAACTCAACTTTCTTAAAACTACCTAACAAATAATAATGAAGTTTCATCCCCATACTCACTACCCTACTCTCCAAAAAATCCACATATAGATGTCATCAAGAAGGCCGAAAATTATGCTCCTCTCATCCTTGAAGAGTTGATTAAGTTCCTAGATCATATTTTGTAGCACATATTGGCCTGAACCTAAATTTACTTCATGTTTTACCTGACCTTTTAATTTGAACCTAATTTTAATCTCAAGTTTTGTAGCATACATTTATTTAGAAGCATATATGGTATTTGATTTTGGGTGATCATGTTTAAAACGTTACCTGGCTTCTTTCTCTGGAAAACTCCTCGTTGGCTGCTTTTGTCGAAGTACATGCAGATCACCACCAGGACAGTATTCCATAACCAAACAAGAGTACTTAGTTGTAGTAAAATGGGCATAAAGTGTAGGAAGAAAAGGGTGATCCAGAATTTCCATTATCTCCTTCTCAGTTTGAGCTCTATGCATTTTCTTTCTGCTAACTAAAAACTCGTTATCCATAACCTTCACTGCGAAAAAGCAGCTCGTTCCAATCAGCTCACAGAGGTAAACAATGCCAATATCTCCACCACCTATTTTCCTCATCAACTTCAAGTCTTTCATGCCCAACCTACCATGCTGCTTCTCCACACTTCTTATGGCTTCCCATCTCACGTCCTTCGACATGTGGGGCCGGTAGCCACTTCGACTGGACCCACTCAGACAGCTTTCTTCACTATTGCTTGTTGTACAACTGTATTCTCCTATGCTACTACTTTTCGAGCTTTGTGAGATTTCCCCCTTTTCCCTTGATCTTGATCTTTCATCAGAGTCGAGAGACGATGAACCAATCACAATCTTCTTCTTGGCAACAATATGGCTTCTTTCAGGTACTATGGATATCTCCACCAAATTCTCTTTAACTTCATCAATGTGTTGACTAGTCTCAATCACTTCAGCTTTGTGCAACTTCTTGATAGCTCCCACTTCCGAGATCGCCGACGATGGTCTCGACATTCTCTTCTTCACCGCAGCCATCTCCGATGCTTGTGATATGCATAACCCTCTTAGAGCCTGTTTCAAACTCACCGATTCCGAAATTCCTATACCTGAAGCTTGACAAGGGCCGACTCTCATTGGTCTTTTCATTGCACTTTTGTGTCTAAAATGTCGTTCTGGATGAGAACTCCCAACCTCAATCGCTTCAAATAGTTTGTTAATGTCATTCTCAATACCAATATGCTTGTCAATAGCTTTCCCCAGATGCTGCTTTCTAATTTCTTCTCTACTTTTAGCTTCAGATTCATAACTTTCTGCCAACTCTATTATTTCATGAGTACCATGCAATGCACTCATGATCGTGGAAGATTTTCGTTCCACTACAAATTGGGTTGAGCTGAAAAAGCTAATCCTTACCCCATCTCAGATGATGCATTCAATCATGTTCAGAATTTAATCTGGATAATCGTATATTCCCTTGACCATTTCCATATCACAGCATCAAGATATCATCTATAGTTCCCAGAATTTACCAACCAGGAGTCAGTTCAACAACGAAGAATACAGAGTCATGTTTGCATCAAATTGCACTAGCTTTTCCATACTCTTTTGCACACACATTTAGAACTTATGGTTCAAATTAATCATTAAATACCAACTGATTTCAACTATGGCTACTTCGTATTTGCCAATGAATTGGCTCCTTAGAATCATTTCTCATCAATCAGTATAAATATGAAATAAATTCAAGATTTTCAGTCCCAAATTTAAATTTTCATTATTTGTTCTGAAAAATTATAAATCAAACTTTCTGAGGCTTTAGACTACAAATATAAAGTTCCAGGAGTTCAGATTCAAGTGCAGATTCCATTTTTCTTCCTTTTTCTTGTTTCATATTTTGCATAAAAATACAAATGAATTTTTGCAAATACAACAATCAAGAACAAATTAAACAGAATGGAGATGACATTAAATTCAAGCTCAAATAAATTGGGAGCACCATTCCAACAACCCAACTTGATTAAATTTTCCAAGGAAATAAAGTCCACTAGAGTAAATAGGATGATAAAGTAAGAAAGGAACAGATCAAAATTAAAATTCCATTAATTTCATGTTGTCTCTTTCATATCCAGGCAATTAACAAGGAGACATCAAGAAAATGGACCACATTTTAAAGACAGTACAATCATCAAAACCAGAAAAAGAAAATTACAAGGCAATTGTAAATAAGAAACCTTACAAAATCATTCTACATACACAAAAGTATAGACTTACACAGTTACCAAAATTCAGAAAGAAAGATACCTGTTGAAAAGGATCAAGTGAAGATCAAGGATTTTGACACAGCAAAACATAGGCCCTTTTCTCTCTCCTCAAGAAATTCAAAATGGGCAGAAAGAAAACAGAAAAAGAGAGAAAACACCACAAATGGAAATTTATAGAGGACAAACAATTTCTTTGCTTTTTAGTTGTCCCTTAAAAAACACGAGAAAGTGAGGGTGGGTGTAATGGCAAATTGAATGAGGGCTGTGAAAGGAGCCACCATACAAGTGAAAACTGTAAAGGGGAGAGAGAGAGAGAGGAGAGAAAGAAATTCTTTATGCAAATCACGAGAAGAAACACTGTTACTTTTTTGCAAGCGATGTTGTTGATGATGGTGATGATGATGATGATTAACAACAGTATAGTGTAGTGTAGTTCGAATGCTTTATAGTTGTTGGGACTGAAATGGCGGAAAAAGGAGAAATGTTTGAAGAAAATGAGAATACTTATATACGAGCTTACTTTTAAATTCAAGAAATGGCCCATTTCCCATACATTCATGCTAGGTGGGTGGCGTGGGGTGGGGTGGGGTGCGGTGGATGGGGTGTCAACTGAAACACTTAAAACTGTTTCGGGTTTTCAACGACCATAAACTTACTATTCATGTAAGATAAGGAAAGATATATGTAATAATAATTAAGAGTTTGTTTGGAAATCTTTTGAAATGTAAGTTTATTTTGAAAATGAATGCTAATTTATTTATTTACTTATTTTTTTTTGAAGAAAAGTTATTAATCACTAATTAAACAATTGTAAACCAGAGTATTAATAATGCGTATGTAAACCAGAGTATTAATAACGCGTTGAGGTTTATAAAACGCAATGTAAGGACTAGCATAGGAATAGAATGCCCGAGCTAATGTGTTGTCATATTCGCTTGTCTTCTAACATATTTGTTCAACAATAAATGAAGGTATTGTTTCCAATAAATTCCGACTTCTAGCAATAAGATCCACAAACTCAAATATATCGTCATCTTCATTTATAGCAGCATCATATAACTGTTTCTTGATTAACCTATTCACACCTCACTATTATCTATACACATTGCAATCATGAAATATTTCAATTATAAAAATAAGAAAATCTCAATTTTATACATGAAAGGAAAAAAATAAAATTTTGAAACTCTCCTTCCTTTCTCTTTCACTCACTTCCTCTCTTTAATTCTCGACAAAAGAAATGAAAATGTAATAAGGAATATTTCACAGTTTCATTAGATGTGTAAAAATCATGAGAAAAAACACTAAAAATTCATCTCAAGTATACATACTATATCATTTATAAATGTTTTTATTTCATCATATAAAGTATACAAATTTCATAAGTTACAATATTTCTGGTTGTCACGTTACAAAATCTCGCTGGAGATTGTTCAAATACATCTAAATTTTGCATTTTATTATAGGAACTTTAAAAAAAATTGTTTCACTGTATAAAGTTCATAGGTTTTGAAGATTACAATAATTTTGACTGCAATATCGTAAAATTTCATTGAAAACGGCTTATGTGCATGATTTTTTTTTGTTTTGAAATGAATGTGAAAATATTATGAGTGACACAATTCATCAAAGTCAGCCCACTGCTTTCCTAATGTAGTTGCCAAATTTTAAACCTGAAACCATAGTCGGACTCATCAATTTTGACTTTAATTTGAGTAGAAGAAAAAAAAAAAAAAACAAATTTATCAATTTATAAATTAGATTGATGCACGTGTGTTGTTTTTGGTGGAATTTTACAACATGTCAATTGAAAATATTGTAACCTGCAAATTCTTATACTTTATATGGTGAAATGAAAACTTTTAAAGTTCATATAATAAAGTGTTAAGTCTCCAGCAAGATTTAATGACGTGTCAATCAAAAATACTGTAACCTGAGATGATGTGTACTTTATATAGTGAAAAGAGAATATTTAAAAATATTATAACAAAATGCTAAATGAGATATATTTGGAATGTATTTTTGTATTTTATTTTTTTTTCTTGATAATCTCCGCTTCATCAAGATGAATATCCAATTATACTCATTACGTATATCAAATAAAAACTTACATGATTTACAATTGGAAACTCGCAAACACCACGATACCATCAAGTAAATATAATGAGGTAGTATACCACACAAATCAAAGCCATTTACCCCACCTTTCTTCGTTGTGGTAAGATCTTTTCTCTCTTTTTATTTTTTTATTTTTTATTTTTTTTACATCATTTTCTTTTCATTATCACAATGACTCTCTTTGTCTTCGTTCCTTTTTTTTATGATCCTTTTATGCATCTCACAATTTAAAATTAAATTTCAATCTTGACATGCGCGCATTTAATTCGCATTCTACTTGAAAATAATGGTTGAAGGAGATGGATAAATTAAAAAAAAATAAAATAGAAATTCATCATATACATTCTAATAAAAGAAAGTCAGCAAACTCAAATGGGCTACATAATTAGGGAAAAACATGTAAAGTAAACAATTTCAAAGAAAATTCATCTAAAGAGTAAACCTAAATCCTCTTATATTTCATTTTTAATGCACAAATCCATTAATATAGTCTTAAACTACATAACAAAATAGTTAGCTTTAGAATGTACATATTGTACATGATCGGTATGATTGTGATGGATAAAATTTTGAATTTCAGTTGAAAAACATATGTTGAATATATTTTAGATTTGGGTAAAATACAAAAATACATTTCAATTATATGTGATTTAACACTTTAATATATCATTTTAAAATGTTTTTATTTTACTATATATAAAGTATACAAATTTTGCAAGTTACAATATTTTCAGTTGCCACGTCATTAAATCTTATTGGAGACTTTTCAAGTACATTTCAATTTAGCATTTTGCTATATAAACTTTAAAAGTTTTCATTTTACTATATAAAATACAAGGTAGTTGCAGGTTACAATATTTCCAACTACTACATCATAAAATCATATTGAAAATAGCTCACGTGCATCGATGTAATTTTTTTGAGGAGTAAATTTATTAATATTTTTTTTTCTCAAATTAGGGTTTAAAATTAAAGAAGAAGAAGAAGATTAGTTAATGAAGATATTGTAAATGCATTTTCATAAAAGAAGAATAAATAGATTAGGTAACAAAGATATTGGAAATGATAAATTCATAATAAGACCAAATTTATAAATTAGTTGTCAATTCTGAACTCAAATTTTAAAGTTTTTCAATACGGGATTCAATTTAATATTTTTACGCAATTTAAAGCTTTAAAATTAAATTGAGTTTTCAATTCAAGAAAAAATTCAATTTTTTTCTTTTTTTTCTTTTTATTTATATCTGTAGATTTTTATTTATATTTCAATATGTATTTATATTTTAGATAAATTAAGATAAGTTAGTGCAATTTTGGAACGATCTTCATCCAACTTGTATTAATTTATAATTATATAATGCAATTTATAAAATTAAGATTTCTTTATGTTATAAATTTTATGAATAAAAATATAGAAAATCGATTTTAGTATTAATCAATTTAATATAAATTATATTATATGAATTGAATTAATTATACGTTTCTATCGTTGTTTCTTTTTTTATGTAAATTGAGACAACTCGGATGAATTTTTTTTTTTAAAGTGCACTAACTTGTCTTAATTTATCCAAAATATGAATACATATTGAAATATAAATAAATTTATAAATACAAATAAAAAAATGAAAAAAAAAAGGGAATTTTATTTTGAATTAAGAACTTAATCTAATTTTCAAGTTTTAAATTGAGAAAAAAAATGTTAAATTGAGTCCTTTATTGAGAAACTTTAAAATTTAAGTCTAAAATTGAGAACTAATTTATAAATTTAGTTTTGTAATGAAATTTATCTTATTATAAATGACATCTCCAAAACAAATTTACTCATAAAAAAAGCATGCATGTGAATGGTTTTCGATAAGATTTTATGATGTGGCAGCTGAAAATATTGTCCTACAAAACTTGTGAACTTTATATAGTGAAACGAAAATTTTAAAATCTATATAGTAAAATCCAAAATTTAGATGCACTTGAACAATTTCTGACAAAATTTTATGATGTGACAATCGAAAATGTTGTAACTTATCAAATCAATGTACTTTATATAGTAAAATGAAAACATTTATAAATGATATAACAAATTGCTAAATTACGTATGCTTGAAATGAGTTTCTAGCTTTTGGTTTTTAGATTGTGACATTCAAAATCGTTAGTAGAAAACTCAAAACATACTTTATACGTTTTTGCATTGCTGAGATTAAAAATAAAAATAAAAAAATTACGTATTTTATCTAAATGTGTGTTCTTCTTTTTCAATATATAATTACAATAATGTTATACCAATTTATTATTTTATATTCTTTAATTGTTATTTTCAATTATCATCATTAAAAAAACGGACATAATAATGGTTTTCCTCTCTCTAAACGGGACGACGACTTTTTCGATTTGTCTTCATTCTATACATGCCTATATATATAATAGGTTTCTGAATAAGGTTTCTTAGATATACGTCAGCTACATGTTTGGTCGAGATTGATGACTTATTTTCGTGTGATATATGAATTTTATCGAAATAAATATTTTTTAAAAACTAATATAAATATATAATATATTTTGAGTAAGATATATAATAATTTAGAGACTAATTTGGATTCACATAAAGAAAAATGTATTTATGATAATCAAAATGTTTTTTAACGAATAATATTTTAACATTTTATTAAAAAAATGATGTAAGTATGAAAAATATTCATTACAAATTAATAAATAACAAAAGAGAGAATTAGACGAAAAAATCGAAACTAGAGAACAAATATGGCAATATGCTAAAGAATGAGATATCATTTCTTAAAAAATGGATAACTTGGAGGAAAAATCTCACATTTCAATTAATGTATCCACTTTACAAGGTAAGGAAAAAAAAAGACAATCTATTTCTATTGCAAAAGTTCAAATTACATAAGGCACACACAGACACATCGAGCCTAAGTTTGTTGGGTCTCAAACTCATCTTAAAAATATTCACATCAACTACTTTCTCTAGTATGATCAAATAGATTTGACAGCAAAACTGGTAGGTCATAACACGAGTATTCGGAGCTTGACAATCCACATCAATCGCTGGTGTGATCAAATAAATTTGATAGCAGAGTTGATTGGTCATATCACAAGTGTTTGTATGAGCTCATTTAGCTCAAGTGTACAAACTCTACAAAACTTTGCTTAAAATATCAGATTTATCAATTGAGTTCTATGAAATATTAAAAGTATATAGCTTGCACATACAACATACGTTAGTAGCAATTAAGGACTTCGGTATATCATTACATGGAAACGAATTTTCTTCCTTTTTTCAATTCGTAACCATTTTGTTATAGCAAACATGTAATGTATATATAACTATGCACATCTATTTTTATTTAATATTTATTTATTTTTATTTTTTCATGAACGAAGTTGGATCTTATTATTTGTGCCAAATTTTTTTTTCTACTTTTAATGATTATATACATAAAATTTTACTATATGTGTTAGAAAATTGATATATATTATTGTATTTTTTCACTAAAAATATAATCATGAGTAGATTTAAAATTTGGTCTTCCTTAATTTTATTTGTTTCAATATATATGTATTCTATCTTTATATATATATATATAAGATAAATTAATAAATGAAATAATAAATAGTATTTTTTTTTCTATTTCAACATAGAGAAAGTAAGTTAATATTGATTATAGAGTGATGGAAAATTAATGATTTAATAGTTAATATTTTTTATTTAATATTAATTGATGTAAAATAATCTTGAACATAATTTAACTGAGACTGAACTTTGGGATGGAAACTAAATCAATGAGAAAACGATACATATTCTTATATGTTTTTTTGAATATATATTAAAGATTAACTATATATATATTATTGTTGAATTATTCACAGAAATATCATTTCAAACAACATATTTGTGTTAAGAATCGTGTAACATTAATTTTATTTAAAGATGTTAAACATAATCACGCATGTATCGTTCACAATTCTTTGATATATCTCATCGTATATTTTTAAGTTTTATATTACTACTCCATTTTTAGGCTAAATAGCAACAAAAAAAAAAAAAAAAAAAAAAAACCAAACATTTTTGAGTTTTTGTTATTTTAGTGAATTCTTTAAAAGTTGTCAATTTAGCCATATTAAAGCAATTAGTTGCAATTTTAACCAAATTTCAATTTTAATTAAAACTAGATTATATATGTCCTACGTGGCGGACACATGGATACAGAAATCATTTGCATCCATAAAAAAAAAAATTTAAATACATTATCTTGAATTTACAGATTAAAGAAAATAAAAAGAATTGGACTTGAGTATTGTAGAGAGTATAATAAAAAACAATTGATGAGGTGTTTATTTATTTTATTTTATTTTTCATTTTTGATGATGTATAAATAATTTATTTATTCATGTGTCCATCATGTAGGACATCTACAATTTAATTTTGACTAAAATTACAATTAATTTACTATTATATGACTAAATTGATAATTTTTAAAAAATTAATTAAAATAACAAAAGTTCAAAAAAGTTTGATTTTTTTTTTACTATTTGGCCCATTTTTAAAGAGACTAACGTTAGGTAATAAATGCTCAAATATCATCCATGTGTAGTTGATAATTTTTACAATATCTCATTATATTTCAGTAATATATTACTACATTTTTAAAGTAATTAATGTTTCCATCTAATCAAGATTCCCGAGGCTATAGTCTCAGACTCCAATTATCCTTATTGAGATTTACTATCAGTTGTATTATTTTTTAGAAAAATTATATTATTCCAACTAATTAAGAGCTGTCATATTCAAAATTAAAGTTCAAGGCCATATTTTCAACTATATTTATTAGGAATTTTCTCAGCATCCTGTCTTGAGTTGGAGTTTAAATAAGTGCGAGGCTCTGCCAAATTCGAATTTGTGAACGCAAAACTACATAAGTATAAGACATTAAAATTACGTCCTATACCTATTGAATATCCTTGTGGTGTAGCTGTAAAGCGATCCAATAATATTTAATTGATTTTTTTTTTCAAACTATATCATTCTTATTCGATAGTAATTGATCATGTGATGACGCAATATATCATTGTAACATATTAGGCCCAGTTTGGTATACAGATTGAGATTGTTTGGGTTGCTTGGGCTTTTCGGACTTTTACTGTTTACCGAAGACAAAATAGTTCTTTTTGGATGTTTGGTATATAGGTTTTGTGATAGGTTTGAGTTAAATTTTACGTTTGGTTTGAATGATTAATTCTTTGCAAATATGGGTTTAAATAAAAAAGTGTGTTTGCTTTGTTGGTTAAGGTGGATAAAAAACATGAAATTACCATATTACCCTTAACATAAAATTAATGAATACATTGGGTATGAATTAAAAGAAAATGTATTTCAAAATTATTAAAAAGGATGAATGTCTAGGGTTTGATTCAAACAAAAAAAACATCCCCAAATTTAAGATTGGGGAAACCTACTGTAATTCACAATCCCCTTGAGCAAAATGAAGTATTAGCGTCTTCAATTGTGCAAAGTTAAGATTCGTAGCCTTCATCTATCTAGCCGTTTGTTTCTTCGAGCATGGCTTCAAACTTTCTTCTTTGACATGCTATGAGTTAATCTCGAACGTGAATTGCGTGTTTGCAAGAAATCATATCCACGGGTTTAGTGCAGGAGTTTCATCAATTGAAGTACCAACAAGTCTCAAACTACATCAACAAAATGTGGAGCAGGTACCAAATTTTGACTTTGTATGTTTGAAGGTTTTGTTAACTTTGAACAAATAAAGAATATATTGTTGATTTATGGGTATAATTTTCGATTTGTAAACCGATTTGAACAACACATTTAATCGGATGGACTGATAACGGGGAGCTACCATATGTTGTGTGGCTTTAGACAACAATTTTGCAACGTAGTGACAGTTTTACTTTATATCGTGAGTGAGGTTTTTGCTCATTTGTATGTTTTGGTGTTTTTTTGGCTTTAGGGTTGAAGTCTTCAGTATTACATGGTGGTGTTATGTATGTGTACATATGGTTAACATAGTTTATGGCACGCTAATAAATTGCCCAAAAATATTGTCGAAAGAACTGTTAAAAGTCAGTTTAAATTCCAAGACATTAGTCCAAATATGTAACGCCGAACCAGTTTATCCGATGTATAAAGATAGGGTACAAACAATGATAGATGTATGTCGTGCTTAATAACTATCTGCAGTTTCACATGAAAGTAGTGTTTTCCGTCGTAATTGATAGATAGTTTTCGGAATGTAGTTCTAGTCAGCAAAATAGTCATTTTGAGTGGAATCCTCAACCCAACGAAATGTGTCACCGATGTCGACATGCCCTTCCAATGCAAATCCAAACTTCGGGGACCCAAAAAAATCCGATGCGACGTTTTAAGGCTTGTCCTTTTCGAGGGGTATGATGATCTTACTTTATTCGATTGTGTTTGATAGGATGATATGTAATAGATTTTGATGAGACAAAACGTGTAATAGTCTAGAACATTAGCTATCTGGTTAAGCCTCTATATGTAAAATAACTAAGGTAAGGATGCTGGAAAGACAAAAAGATTATGCCAGGGAACCAGAAAGACAAGTCCCTGCTACCTGCATTCTATATCAAGCAACCTGTAACCAAGCTCCATAGGATGCTACAAGGAACCTGGAGATGGTCAAGAAAGCTGACTTACTCGAAGAGGATGCTACCAGATACATCAGAGTCAATGCAACCTGACTAGCCAGTAGAGTCACTCAAGTTCCAACAAATCAGAATCTGTCATGTGTGAAAAAGCAGCAAGGACACAGTACAAGCAGATTGCAGAATGAAGTCGCGCAGATAAAAGACAAGGCAGTGGCAGAACAGAATGAAGGCATTTCAGAGCAGGTGTCAGAAGATCGGCAGAACCAATCAGGAAGAGACACCTCATCAAGCAAAAGACTGCCTTTCCAACGGGCAAAAATCTGTCTAAAGTCTATAAATAGAAGATTGCTACTCAAGAGTAAGAAGAGAACCAAGAAGCAATTAGGCAAAAAGCAAATCAAGAAAACATACGCGAAGCAGATCTTTACAAGCTCAAACTTATACATTCAAATGAATCAGACCTAGCAGCAGCGAGCCAGCTACCTTTGTGATCTTCAGAAGTTCAAGGAGCTTGCTGCATTCGATAGTTTGAAAACTCTCAGTTTATTCTAAGTCTGATAGGAGTCACTTAGGCAGGAGTGTGTCTTGCTAAGTTGTAATCTCTCTGAAGAAGAGAAAGGATCCTGTGTGGGTCAGTTAACCTGTGTGGAGATCCTGTGTGGGTCGATAGTTGGTCACTGTGTAGCTACCTGTGTGGATAGAGCTGACAGTTTTGCTTAGAGTATAGTTTGTGTTAGCAAAGTCTATTGTAAATCAAACTTGCTTTAACAAAGTTCCTCCTTGTGAAGGAGTAGAGAGGACGTAAAGGGATTACTCCACCCTTGAACCTCTATAAGCTTGCTTGTGTTATTTACGGCTTTATATTCATCTATCTGCATCTGAGCATACTGCATTAAAAGTGCGTTTCGAAAATCATAAGTATTTCCGCTGTGCATTATATTCTGTCTAAGTCCTGAGGTCACTGCCTGAGCAGGAACCTATCGAGCAGTAAGCTTACTAGCTACCTGTTCATCAGGGACTTAACATTTGGAGTAAAAAGTTGAAAATTTGATAAGGTTAATTCACCCCCCCTCTTAACCTTATACCACTGAGACGAACAAGTGGTATCAGAACAGGTTGGATTAAAAACCCAACTTGTCTGGTCAAATCTCTGATCCCTGATTTTCGAAAATCTGCATACATCTCTTTTTATCATGGATACGCATAAGCTTCCTATGTTTTCTATTGAAGAGTATGACGACTGGAAGATTAGAATGCAGGCACATCTCTCAGCCATGCACGATGAAATATGGATGGTTATCACTGATGGACCCCCAAGAATCACCAAGCCAAATCCTATATTCGCAAGAGCCGCTGATGCTGGTGATGCAGGAGCCATTCCCTACCAAGCTGTTATCGACAAACCTAGGGAAGAATGGTCTGCTGATGATAGAAGACGAGCTAATCTGGACAATGTAGCCAAGAATGTCTTATTCATCACTTTGGACAAAGGGACTTTTAGCAAGGTCAAGACGTGCAAGACATCAATGGATATTTGGAACAAGCTTGAACAAATCTACGAGGGAACAGAGCTTACAAAGGAAAACAAGGTGTCAACAGCAACCTAGAAATTTGAGCTGTTTGAGATGCTCCCTGAAGAGACCTTGGAACAGATGGATCTGAGATTCACAAACATTGTGAATGAGCTTGAGTCTCTGGACAAATTCTACACTCAGAATGAGAAAAATATGAAAGTGCTAAGAGCACTACCTGCAGAATGGGATAACAAGACTACTGCAATGAGGGTCTCCATGGATTTGAAATCAATGAGTACTTTTGATCTCTTTTCTGACTTGAAAGCCTTCGAATATAACATCAACAGAAGGAAGAAAGAGACAGAAGAATCCAGCACAAAGGTAACTGCCCTAACAGCTAGAAACGGAAAGGACACTGGAGTCACCTGCAGTAAGCAAGGAGAGCTACCTATTGAGGGTACTGATGAAGAAATGGCCCTTCTTCTAAGAAATTTCAAGAAATTTATCAGATACAACAGAAGAGGTGACTTTAAGAAGAACCAGACACCTCCCCAGCAGTCCAGTCCTCAGCAACCGTACCAGGATACTTCCGACCTATGCTATAACTGTCGAAAGTCAGGACACTATGCCAGAGAATGTCCTCATCCAAAGGTCAATCGATATCCGGATGGAGAATCATCCCAGAAGAAGGAGAAACGAAGAGAGGAAAGAAGAAGAATTAAAGTCTTCCTCAGTGAAATGGAAAAAGGGAAGGAACCTTCCAAGGAAGCTCAGCAAGATGTGGACTCCTCTGATAATGACAGTGATTCATCTTCTTCAGAGGACGAAGCACTTATCTGCCTAATGGCACAGGAAGAAGAGGACAGCAAGGATGACGAGGTAATGTATCCTATCCAACCTTTATTGGAAGAGGAAAAGTATAACAAAAGCCTCTCCCTTAAACAAATCATGAGCGACTTCGAACAGATAAACTCAATTCATGAGGAGCTGAAACTCAAAAATGAGATGCTCAGGAGGGAAAACAAACAGTTAGCTGAAAAGCTATCCGCATATGAGCTCAGTAGCTCAAAGTGCAGTGACCTCCAAAAAACAGGCATCTAAGCTCAATCTGAGAATCGCCGAACTCGAAAATGAGAAAAATGACCTTCAAGCAATTGTGGGAACCTTTAGCAAATCAGCTAAAGAAGCCAAAGAATGCATTAAGTCGGGCAAAAGTCCTTTTGATAGGACAGGCCTAGGATATTGTGCAGAAACCTCTCGAGACACAACAAGCTCATCCAGAGCTATTACCTTCGTTCAAGCGGAAACCTCAATGGCAAGAGAGTTATCTATTAACTCAACAGAAAGCTCGGAGAAATGAATAGACAAAGGCAAGAGACCCATGTACACATCCACATGGAATAAGCCTGTTTTCAAAAGCTGGCTACAGCGGAATCAATCTGCTGATAGACATAAAAGGAAACAGCAACCTATAAGTATGCTGAACAGAAACCTCTACTCCACCCATACTAGGACCAGAATGTCTAAACCTAAAAGAGCTCATGCTCAAGGAAAGTATGGTGGAGGATCTCACTTCGAAAATGATGGGTATACACAGTATGCACACACAAAACAGTATCCTAAGAATACCTTTTATAGACGAAACCTCCAAGTCTACAACAAAACAATTGTTGTAAGACAAATCTGGATTCCAAAAGGTACTAACAAGAAAGGACCCGTACATGTATGGGTACCTAAGAATCAGTAATCTCTATTTTACAGGTACCTACAGCAGGAACCAGCAAGGAAGTGTGGTACATTGAAAGCGGGTGCTCGAGACACATGACTGGAGATAAGGAAATTCTTAAAAACTTCCAACAGTGCAAGGGACCCAAAGTAATCTTCGGAGATAATTCCAAGGGAAGCACTAGAGGAATTGGAACTCTCATCAAAGGAAACACTCACATAAAGGAAGTGTCATATGTAAAAGGCCTGAAGTACAACTTGCTAAGCATAAGCCAATTCTGTGACAAAGGCTACTCAGTGGAGTTCAATCACAACAAGTGCCTGATAAGAGATAGCCAATCCAAGGAAGTAAAACTGCCTGGAACCATAAAAGGAAACATTTATGTAGCTGACTGGAGCTCAGTGACCACAGCTACCTGCTTCATTGCAAAAGGATCATCAGAAGCTAGCTGGCTATGGCATAAACGGATGAGCCACCTGAACTTCAAAACGATCAACAAGCTAGCCAGAAAAGGACTAGTCAGAGGGCTACCTGATGTGGTGTATAAGAAAGAGAGTCTATGTGAAGCATGCCAAAAGGAAAAACAAACTAAAAGCTCCTTCAAAAACAAAGTTCAAAGGTCAACTGAAAGGGTGCTAGATCTACTACACATGGATCTATTCGGACCAGTGGAACCAGTAAGCATGAGCGGAAGAAAGTACACACTTGTAGTGGTGGACGACTATTCAAGATTCGCATGGACCCTGTTCTTAACAAAGAAGTCAGACACTCAGCGAAGGTTACCGGAGCTACTGAAGAAGCTGTAGATCGAAAAGAGCCTAAACATTATCAAAATCCGAACAGACAGAGGCACTGAGTTTACTAACAAGTTTATTGAAGCATACTGCTCTGACAATGGAATTAAGCATGAATACTCAGCAGCTAGGACACCACAACAGAATGGTGTCGCAGAAAGGAAAAACAGGACCCTGAAGGAAGCTGCGAGGACCATGCTAGCTGAAGCACAGCTACCCAAGAGATTTTGGGCGGAAGCAATCAATACAGCATGTTATACCCAGAACAGATGCATTATCAACAAAGATTTGAACAAAACTCCTTATGAGCTATGGTTTGGTTATACTCCAAATATTGAACATTTTCATATTTTTGGATGCAGGTGCTATGTACTCAACAATGAAAAGGACTACCTGAAGGCATTTGACTCAAAGTCAGATGAAGGAGTATTCTTAGGATACTCCTCGGTAAGCAAAGCCTTCAGAATCTTCAACAAAAGAACACTTGTTGTAGAAGAAACAGTACATGTGGATTTCGATGAACCACATTGCTCTAAGGCTGATATAGATAAACTCAATGAAGACTTTGGAAACACTCACATCACCAACACTCGTGTTGAATATGTTGATGCTGAGTTACCAAGTCTCCAAAATGTTGAATCAAATCAAAATCAGCAACCTGCACCTACACAGCAACCTGGCGAACAGGAACCTACTCCAAATCAGTAAGCACCAGTTATTCAAAAAGAAATACACCATCCTGAAGAAATTCAACTGGAAGTACGATTAGAAATACAGCCTGATTTAGATCAACAAGCTGAACAGGATGATCAAGAGCAACCTGCTGAAATTCAAAATGAACAACAGGCTGAAGAAGCTAGAAGAAAATGGCTAAGGAATCATCCAAGGAATCAGATTATAGGAGACTCTACCTCTGGAGTAAGAACAAGAAGAAGCAACCCCCATGAAGCAATGTTTGCTTTTTTTATATCACAAACAGAACCAAGCTGTATAGAGGATGCTCTAGCAGACACCAACTGGATTCAAGCTATGCAGGAAGAACTTAATGGATTTGAAAGAAACCAAGTTTGGCATCTAGTTCCTAGACCTACTCACCAAGGAGTGATCGGCACTAAGTGGGTATTTAAAAACAAGCTCGATGAAGAAGGACAAGTAGTCAGAAACAAGGCAAGATTAGTGGCAAAAGACTACTGCCAGGAGGAAGGAATAGATTTTGAAGAAACATTTGCACCTGTAGCAAGACTAGAAGCAATCAGAATCTTCCTAGCCTACGCTGCTCACAACAATCTCACCGTCTACCAGATGGATGTTAAGAGTGCATTTCTCAATGGACTGCTCGCTGAAGAAGTCTATGTGGAGCAACCTCCAGGATTCGAAGAAAATCCAGATACCATGGTCTTCAGATTGAATAAAGCTCTCTATGGACTTAAGCAGGCACCTAGAGCCTGGTATGATACTCTCTCAAAGTATCTACTTGACAATGGATTCAAGAAAGGCAAAGTGGACAAAACACTCTTCAAAATTCAAGATGGAGATAGCATACTGCTCGTTCAGATCTATGTCGATGATATTATCTTCGGCTCAACAAACAAGGAATTGTGTCAAAAATTTTCAAGCCTCATGCAATCCAAATTTGAAATGAGCATGATGGGAGAACTAAGTTTCTTCCTTGGTCTTCAAGTCAAACAACTAAGCAGTGGAACTTTTATCAATCAAGTAAAATATACCAAGGAATTGATAAAGAGATTTGGTTTGGAAAATGCAAGCACAGTGAGCATACCGATGATAACCTCAGGAAGCCTAGACAAGGATAGTGAGGGTAAAGCAGTAGACATCACAAAATACAGAAGACTCATTGGGTCACTGCTCTACCTGACAGCTAGCAGGCCAGATATCATGTTCTCTGTAGGAATGCGTGCTAGATACCAAGCAGCTCCAAAAGAGTCACACATGACCGCAGCCAAACGAATCATCAGATACCTCAAAGGAACCCAGGAAACTGGCTTATGGTACCCAAAAGAAGGAGGAATTAAACTTATTGGCTATACTGACTCTGATTTTGCAGGTTGCAAAATTGACAGGAAAAGCACCAGTGGTACCTGCCAGCTACTAGGAAACAAACTGGTATCATGGTTCTGCAGAAAGCAAACCTCCATAGCAACCTCAACAGCCGAGGCCGAATATGTAGCTGCAGGAAGCTGCTGTGCACAAATTCTATGGATTCAACAGCAACTGAAGGTTTACGGAATTGAGGAAAAAGAAACACCTATCCTATGCGACAACACAAGTGCAATAGCTACCACTCACAACCCTGTTCTTCATTCAAGAACTAAACACATTGATATCAGACACCACTTCATCAGAGATCATGTTGAAAAGAAAGACATATCGTTGGAAAAAGTGCATACTGATCTACAGCTAGCTCACATATTCACAAAGCCCCTCTGTGAATCAAGATTCTCCTTTCTAAGAAACGAGCTGGGAATAATTAAATTGTGAGAAAATTCTATAAAATTCCATCATTTCTGCTTAAATGGGTATAATGCTCAGGGGGAACTATAGGCAGGGGAAGAGTAAAACAGCAACCTAAAGGTTACTGCTCAAAGTCCATGTATAGTTACTGGATACAATCATACTGTTTTCTAAGCTACCTGCAGGAACCAGTAACCGAAGCGCGTGAAAAGAGGAATAGTTACCCCGCATCTAGCAACCGTTTTTGTAGGAAACCCCTCGATATTCACAAAATATCACATCAAGTACTTGAGCACACGTACGCCGTGCCAAAAATCCCAGCCAGTGGATCAAGGATCTTTTCAAATTCAAGACCAATTTGGACCGTTAGATTAACTCTCACCAAAATTCAAATATAAGGGAGTCTCTTCTCATTCTTCTCTCACACTTACACATTTCCATATTCTGCAACCATAATCTCTCATTCTCTCTCTCTCTCGAAGTTCTTCTTTTTCAGATTACTCTAACTCTCCTTGAAATGACACCAAAACAATCCCAAGTTGTTGATGGAAGGTTGGTGGACCGCAAAGTCCTTCTTAGGATGGTGGAAGATGAGGGAAACAAGAAGGAATTGATGAAGGACATTCTTCACTGTCTTCACCTCTCTGGACTCCTAAGGCTCTGCTCCTATCACAAAACCCCCTATGCAGAGGAGCAAGTGGAGAAATTCTACCGAAGGGTGAAGGTTTCTGAGGATCGTTCAGAGATTGTTTCGAAGGTTGGTGGAGTGACCGTGAACGTGGACACCGGTCTACTGGAGGAAGTGTTCTCTCTACCCACCGAGGGCATGGATGCTAGTGACCTCTCCACCTACAGAGAAGATGAACTGGAGGAGTTCTGGACAACCTTCACCGACAAGGAGGACACGGCGGGGATGTCCTGGAGTTGCAGCAAGAAGGTCTTCCTTCTGGAGTATGAAATGCTGCATGACATCTGCTGTCATATCATAGAGAACCGCTCTGGTTTCTTTGATAAGTGTACCAACTTCCGGTACAGAATGATGATGGCCATTGTGAAGAAGGAGAAGGTGGACTGGGCCAGCTACCTGCTTTCTAGGCTGGTGGAGGAGGTGGAGAAGAAGATTGGAAAGCCCATCTACGGGTTGATTGTGAATACCCTTCTGGGCCATCTAAAGGTGGATCTGTCCTAGGGGAAGCCTATTCAGAAGGGGAAGTTCATAGGTGCGGGCAGGGTGTTTGCCAAGAAGACCACTGCTCGGTCATCCCCAGTAACCAGGGAAGTCTCTGAGGGTTCCAAGGGTGCTCCAAGGACAAGGAAGACATTCCGACGGACCAGCAACGCCTCATCTTCGTCAGAAAGCAGCTCGAGGATGGAGGAACCCTCACCAACTCCTGAAGTGCCAAAGAAGATCAAGCACAAGAAGGAGGTGCAGAGGAGACTGGTCATCTCTGATGATGAACCAGAAAGCATCACCACTCGGGCTGTTAAGAAGTCTGCAGTGAAAGTGGAGATTGACTCTCCACTAAGGGATGAACAGGCAGGGAATGCTCCTGTTCATGATGATGTTGAGGAGGAAGTGGATGAGGAGGATGTGATGGAGTATGTTATCAGCATACCGAAGCTGGAGGAAGAGTTCAGTAAAATGATGGAGAGATTCACTACCTGGTGGCAGTTCAGGCACCTACCCAGGGAGGAGCTCATCCAGTGGGCTGACTGGAAGACAGAGGAGGAATGGGCGTTGAATTAGGCCGCCATGGATGATCTGGAGGAGATCCTTCAAAAGATATTTCTGAAGGATCTCAGGAAGCTGAAGTGGCCTGAATTCCTTGAAAATGCGGAGATCGCCTCTGAATGTGAGGCCAGGAAGCAGAAGGAAGCTGCATCACAGCTACCTGGCCCCAGGAGCCTGAAGGGAAAGGAAGCTGTTGTACAGCCAGACTTCTACAGGGAGGAGGTGATACTGGATGCTGCTGTTGACCAGGTCAGAGCAGGCGATGATGTGGCCTTCGCTGCTGCCCAAATAGAAAGGTACGGAGAGGAGGAAGCTCTGGAGAGGATGACGAAGCAGGCTGCTGATGTTAGCCTGACAGAGACCAGGATGAGAAGGCCAGTAAGAGAACCCCAGATGGGTGAAGGATCCTCCTGCTCAGCATTAATGGTGGAACCTATCAGCAGGCGGTCACCTTCCCCAGCGGAGAAAAATGGTGAGGAATTCTCGTATCTTACTGACCTGATTATTCTGCCTGAAGTCCCTGTGCAGACGCCGATGAAGGAGAGGAGCTCAACACCAACTGACTTTCCCAAGGCCAAGGAGTTGGAAACCCTCGCTGCTGTGGCATCTCTTGAGCTGATTGTCCCATCCACAGTAGCAGCCGTCGATGACACCACAGAGACATCCATTCCTACACCAATGGAGGTAGAGGCTGAGGGGGAACAAGTGCAGGAGGTGGAGGCACCTGTTCTGATTGAAGTGTTGGAGGAACCTGTCCCGATGGAGAAGGATCTACCTGTAGCAGCTGTTCCGATGGAAATGGAGGAGACAGTACCTGCCAAGTCAGTGGACCAGGGAGTGATGGTCACTGAGGGGGAAGTTGCTGCAGTGGACCCGGTGGTGGAAGTGCAGGAGGTAGGAGGAGACAAAAGTGGAGAAAAGGAGTCTAAGGTGCAGGAGGTAGTAAAGGAGAAGGAAGCCGAAGTGCAGGAGGCTGCTGTACAGGAAGTTGTAGAGGAGATAGAACAGGATAAGGAGGCTGAAATGGTGTTCATCAAGGGAAATGTGACTGAACAGGACAAGGAGCAGGAGGTAGATGGGAGGACGCTGGAGAAGAAACACCTGCCAAGGACTCTGGATCAGGAGATGGAGGATCCAGTAGCCCTTCCAACAGCGATGATGGGTCACCTAGTGAACAGGGTGACACTGGAGCCGAAAAATCCAAGGCACTAACATGTGTCTCTGGTGAACAGGCACCGACAGGAGAACGCCAGGAACCTGCCAAATCTAATGAGGATGTGCTGACAGCGATTGAGCAAATGAGGAAGTCCCTGGTGAAGGCGAGCAGGAAACTCCACAAGGAAACCCGCTCCAATACTATCAAGACTTATACTTTCATGGACTCCCTCAATGCTACTCTAGCAACATTGACTCAGGTGATCTCTGCTTACCGACCCCCCAAGAAAGATGCTGCAGTGGAAGTTGTCAAGAGCGTGATGGAGAAGCTTAACAGACAGGAGGAGAAGATAATCTCCCTTGAAACAAATCAGAAGGCTCTAGTCACTGCAGTAGACCGGATGGATAAGGAGCAGTTCAACCAATCACAGACCCTGCGGGATCACTCAGGCACCTTGTCTGAAATTCACTCCATGGTCAGTTTTGCGGTTGGACGGGCTGATGATGACAAAAAGGGGGAAGGGAGGATAGAAGGCAGACAGAAGTCTGGACAGGATCCTACGGCCTGCAGACAGATGGTAGTAAGCAGTAGGAGGAGAGACGACTCTGGAGACGGAGGACACAAGGGAGCTGGACCTAGACCTTCAGACAGCGGTGCTAAAAGGAAATCAGATGCTGTTTCTGGGTCAGTCTATCCAGGTTTCAGGAAGGGTGCTGAGATTAGAAAAGAAAAGAAGAGGAGGACTGAGGCTGAATTAAAGAGCAACCTGGATGCTGTATTTTCATCAGATCCCAGGATTGCCCTTGACAAGATCTTCCCACCGCACAAGCTGCCTGGCATGGCCGAAATGGAGAAGAATTTGCAAAGCCCTGATGTCGCAGCAAGCGCCTCTCTCAGAAACTTCCTGGAAGCCAGTCCTGACCCCAGGAGTGACAAGTTCGTAGCACCAGAAGTCCCGGAGGTCACTCTTCCCACTGAAGTCAATCCATCCTTCTTCCAGATTGAAGCATTCAAAAGAAAGGAGCTGATGAAGTACTTCACTACACTCTGCAAGGAATCTGCTCTTTTCAGAGGATTCCAAACGAACAAAGAGGCCTTGCAGAGGTTCCTGGAGCTGACAAAGAAAGGTGGACTTCCAATCCAAGTTAAGCTGAGGTAGAAACTAGGAAAGGAGTCCATACCATACAGTGAAGACTTCTGGCTCAGGTTTGAAGAATCTGAGGAGATGGTGAAGAGGATGGAACCTAGCTACCAAGACTCTATAGCCAACTGGTGGAAAGGTACAAGGTTCGAAAGGAAGAAGAAAGCCAGTTGGTTGAAAACATGAAGTCTTGCTCTCTGTTTCGTTTTTGGTTTATCTATTTAGCTATCTGCTTTGTATGTCTCTGCTTTGTGCTTAACTCTGTTTTATGAAAAATCGACTTTTCTGTCTGTTGGAAGCTCACATCTTGTAAACTTAATACATGTTTTTGAATGATTATATCTTTCTGCATTTTTGTTCCAAGTTAATAAAATGTGGTTCTTTGATCCTATTAAGGAGTTTTGTCATCATCAAAAAGGAGGAAATTGATAGGATGATATGTAATAGATTTTGATGAGACAAAACGTGTAATAGTCTAGAACATTAGCTATCTGGTTAAGCCTCTATATGTAAAATAGCTAAGGTAAGGATGCTGGAAAGATAAAAAGATTCTGCCAGGGAACCAGAAAGACAAGTCCCTGCTACCTGCATTCTATATCAAGCAACCTGTAACCAAGCTCCATAGGATGCTACAAGGAACCTGGAGATGGTCAAGAAAGCTGACTTACTCGAAGAGGATGCTACCAGATACATCAGAGTCAATGCAACCTGACTAGCCAGTAGAGTCACTCCAGTTCCAATAAATTAGAATCTACCATGTGTAAAAAAGCAGCAAGGACACAGTACAAGCAGACTGCAGAATGAAGTCGCGCAGATAAAGGACAAGGCAGTGGCAGAATAGAATGAAGGCATTTCAGAGCAGGTGTCAGAAGATCGGCAGAACCAATCAGGAAGAGACACCTCATCAAGCAAATGACTGCCTTTCCAACGGGCAAAAATCTGTCTAAAGTCTATAAATAGAAGATTGCTACTCAAGAGTAAGAAGAGAACCAAGAAGCAATTAGGCAAAAAGCAAATCAAGAAAACATACGCGAAGCAGATCTTTACAAGCTCAAACTTATACATTCAAGTGAATCAAACCTAGCAGCAGCGAGCCAGCTACCTTTGTGATCTTCAGAAGTTCAAGGAGCTTGCTGCATTTGATAGTTTGAAAACTCTCAGTTTATTCTAAGTCTGATAGGAGTCACTTAGGCAGGAGTGTGTCTTGCTAAGTTGTAATCTCTCTGAAGAAGAGAAAGGATCCTGTGTGGGTCAGTTAACCTGTGTGGAGATCCTGTGTGGGTCGATAGTTGGTCACTGTGTAGCTACCTGTGTGGATAGAGCTGACAGTTTTGCTTAGAGTATAGTTTGTGTTAGCAAAGTCTATTGTAAATCAAACTTGCTTTAACAAAGTTCCTCCTTGTGAAGGAGTAGAGAGGACGTAAAGGGATTACTCCACCCTTGAACCTCTATAAGCTTGCTTGTGTTATTTACGGCTTTATATTCATCTATCTGCATCTGAGCATACTGCATTAAAAGTGCGTTTCGAAAATCATAAGTATTTCCGCTGTGCATTATATTCTGTCTAAGTCCTGAGGTCACTGCCTGAGCAGGAACCTATCGAGCAGTAAGCTTACTAGCTACCTGTTCATCAGGGACTTAACATTTGGAGTAAAAAGTTGAAAATTTGATAAGGTTAATTCACCCCCCCTCTTAACCTTATACCACTGGGACCAACAATGTTTTTGCCACTCATTTGTGTTTTTACAGTTGTATGATTAATGTTGTATACCATAAAACTAAGCATTTGAGTTGATGTTGTTGTCGTAGAGCGATTCGTGTGGGGTATTCATCTGGTTGGAGCCGCCACTTGAAGGTCGTGCTAGAGATGTGGCTCTAGAATGCATCGATAAAATCACAAGATTGAAAGCTGACTTGGCGATCACAAAAGCTGCTGTACAAATATATAAGAACCTAGCTAGAATCTTAATCATTGTCTTTGTCCTGTTTTTTGTCCTCTTATTTTGGTGGATGCAACATTCGAGCTTACAATCAACAAATGTAATGTGCAAGTTGTAATATTCTATTAGGAGTACTATTTGCGGAAATATGTTTTGCATAGAATTAGAAGCATTTTGTCAGTGGCCAATAACATCAAGAGAAATATCCTGAATATCATTGTCATTTGTAATACTGACTATATAACCTTGATTCAGCAGAAACTGGGTAGGAAAAAACAAGGAATAATGACAGATACAAATAATTTTACTTTGAAATCACAATCTTTAGCATATATGTAAATTGCGATCAACATAACAATGCAAATAAGATTTCCCTAAAAAATAATTTAAAAATTGGGACCATAAAATATGGATTAGGAACCACATTCAAAAACTATGCTGAACAACAATACAAAACATAAAAGAGAATAGTTTACCTACAAGTACAACCTAAACGCCTCGAAATCGCTCTTCAAAACCTCTGCCGGATAATCTTCGAAAGACCACCTATTTTTAAGAAAGGGAATCAGAAATTATAATTTCAAATGTAGTTAAATATTGAAGAATATTTAATAAATCTCTCAGCAAAATAACAACTAAGCATTTCCAAAAGGTGTAGATTGTTACCTTCCTCGAGCCGTCGACTTTGCTCTGTGACTTTTGCCCTCTGTTGTGCTAGCGTTGTGGCCGTAGAAATTAGCAAAGTGATCGACGGGAACACGCGTACCTTCAACCACAGATTGTTCCGATTTTTGGTCAGTTGTCCCTACGCATAAACTTGTCTCTTCCTCGACAGGTCCCGCCTCAAATCTAGGGTTTCAGATGTTCATCAATAATGGGAAAATATAATATATATCATGGCAGTTTCGAGAATTCTTGTAAGTTGAAGAGCAAAAACGTCTTTTCATCTCAAAAGGCAAGGGTACAATGGGCCAATCATAAAATTACTGTTGGGCTTAATATAAACCCACCAATTTTGGTGGGTTTATAAACCCACAACTTATCAACCATGTACCCACATTTAGCTCCGGGCCAAGGATAAAAAATTGGGCCTCAAACCCGGTTACCAAACATGTGTTTAGGTTAGTTAATAAATCCATGTCACCCTAAACCCAGCTACCAAACAGCCCCTTAGGACATCTAATTATATATATATATATATATATATATAAATTTAATTTTTTTACCTGAAAAGAAATACAAAACCCAAACAGTGAAAAACACAAGAAAAAGGAAAAGTTATTTTCCCCTCCCTTTTTACTCATTGACCTACTTGAATGTGAAGGTAGGGTTTGCTGAGACATGATGTACAGCATGATTCAAACATCATTTAATTTCCTTCCTCTATAATAAAGATATTATTTATTTTCTCTAATTTTTTTTCTTGAAAAGAAGACTTGCGACATTAATATTAGAGAGGCCAAATATGTCACATCATTTGAAATTCACAGCATGGTCAGTTTCAAGGACTGCCTGCTGTGACTTTTAGCATAATTATTTAAAAATACTATAATTTTTGTAAAATTTTCTGGATATATATATATATATATATTGATTTTGATCGCATTGTTAACTTTATCTAATTTTTTCAGGTCAATTCATACATATACTCAACATTTTAATACCAAGTAGCTAGAGTAGAACTCTTAAAAAACTATCAACAAATTTAATTTTGTAAGACAATTGATCAAGTTAATTACAATCAACAGTTCTCTTATTATGTGTAAAAATGATCGATTAATTAATGCTTCAATTGATAAATTAATTAGCGCGTATATATTCACATATTAATATTTTATGTTTATTTTTTTTAATATTACTTATATAATTAAGTAATTATATATATATATATATATATATATATATATATAGGATACATATACTGGTAATTATATTTTAATGGTATATATGCAAACGATCCATTAAATAGATTTCATTGCTTTGGTTAATTTTTGGATAGCTTAAAAAAATCAAACTTTAAATATGTTGGGTAGAATTTGAATGCCTTATTAGTCAAATAGTTGCGGGTTTGTAGAGAATTAATATGTCCAGCCTGTAATTATTATTTATTAAGGTAGATTAATGCAGGTGTGCAGTATGATAATGTCTTCAAATAAATCAAGTATACATACATGTATGTAATACCTGCAAATCTCAAAGAGAAAAAAAAAACATAATCAATTATTGTCCTTAATTATATTGCATTTACTTTTTATTATAAGACAACACTTCAAACATGTATACATTAATATGTGTTTACGACTGATGTATTAGATATATAATATATCTATAAATTTCACTTTCCATATAATTAAGAAATGAAATCATTACACGTCATCGATAAACATATTAAAAGTTGTCCGCAATGAGCATTTTATCATTTTCGTCAATAAATCGATCATGTTCAACTATATTATATAATTGATCATGTATATATTATATTCTTAATATTATTATATACAACATATATAGTGAAATAACATTTTTTATATTTGATTCGTATAGTTTTCGCCATCTATAAATTAACACATTATTGTGTGTGTGTATATATATATGTGTGTTTTTAAAAGTAAAACTTATATAAATGTTTAATGAAATTCACTAAATATATTGGTATAACGATCACTAATTAACTATATGCATAGTGTGAGTTTAAATCCTAGTTGAGGGAGCACAAATAAAAAAATCGCTCATTTATTATAGCGATTTACATTATAACAACTTATAGAGGTCTGATTGTTATTAAGTTAGCCTTAAATTTGAAATAGGTAAAAAACATTATATAAATTAAATTGTGCATAATGAATCAAAATTATTTGATAGATACATGCTATAAGACCTTCATAATTCAATAAATTATGGCTTTAAACAAACATTAAATTTGTGTACAATTTCTCATGGAGGTAAAAGAGCTTTTAGAGAATGGTAAAATAATTTCAATGATGATGGGAATGACTTTCAGAAACTTTTAACAGTGGGTATTTTTACAGAAAAGTGAAGTAAAAGGCACTTTCTAATCATTACTATTGATTACTTCATTTGAAACAAATGACACAAATCCTTCCATTTTCTTGGCTAAATAGAATAATACTATTATTTATAGTTTTTTTTTTCTTTCTTTTTTCTAGTTTATTATACGAGGATTTATCATTACTATTATTAAACAATTATAATTGATACATCAACTTATAAACAGATCAAATTAAAATTTCAGATAATTGAATGCCCAAAATAGTAAATAGTTTATTAATTTCCGCTTAAAAAATGAGTTTGACATTTGATGATGTATCAAAAAAGAAAAAAAAAACATTTTTATAATAAGAGTGGGCTTGAATATTTTTAAAGAGAAATCATCACTTGATGATTTCAACTTCAATTGTTTTCTTTTTAATTAAAAATAAATAAAATTGTCGCTTTTAATATCATTTCAATTGGATGGAGATTTCTCAAAACAAATTAGTCTAAAAAAGAAAAAAAAAGATTCCTCATAAAATTTTAAGACAATTATACGATTGTATAGGAATTATTTAATGTTATTATTGTATTCTTCAATAATTAAACAAATAAAAATATACTCAAAATCTTGCTTATTTATTTATAAGAAGTCCATTGCATCAGACCCATTGAACCCAAACGTAAACGTGGCTATAGATTTTAGCCCACATATTTAAAGCTTTCATTTTCCTGAAATTATGCACTAAAGTTGTTGGGCCTTAAGTCAAAAATAAATTGAGCCCAATAATACGAGGTTTAAGGTAATATAGTTGGACTCTTTGCACAAATTATTTTTTAGGAGCTTAATCATCGTTTCGATGAAGTAAATACTGAATTGCTTCTATATATGATATATTTTGATTTTAAAGATTTATTTATGGCATTTGACAAAAACAAGCTGGCTCACTTTGAAAACTTTGTTTTTGATGTGCGTTTGGATAAAAACTTCTTAGAAGTAAATGGAGTAGGAGGACTTGCTCAAAAGATGGTCTCCACAAGAAAGCACATTAGTTTTCCATTGGTTTACTTGTTGATTAAATTGTCATTGATATTGCCGGTTGTCGCTGCCACTATAGAAAGAGTTTTTCGGCAATGAAGATAATCAAAAGTTCTCTTCACAATCGAATGAGTGATACACTATTGAATGATTGTCTTGTTGCAAACATTAAAAAGGATGTATTTAGAAATATTAGCAATGAAACAATTATGCATCTGTTTCAAAATATGAAAAATAGAAGAAAAATGTTGCAATAGATTAATTTGATCATATAATATATTTATGTTATTGATTTAGAATATGTGTATTTATATTTTTTATTAATTGACTTGGAACCCTAAGCCAAAATCCTAGGTCTGTCACTGTTCACATATCTATTGATGTGTAAATGTTCTATTAATTTAAATATATAATACAAAATTAATAATTAAATTAGATTTATGATATGCATACAAAGTGAATGCGCCCACTAATGCATATGTTAGAATGTATCAAAATATATATATATCAATACAAATTCAATTTGATATTAAAAAAAACAAAATGGTGGACATAAATATTTGTATTTAATCAAATTCAAATGAGTTGGCATCCAATTTTAGATAACATGGAATAACTAAAATTAATTGAGTTGCACTTGTGTGCAACTGTTGTATGGTTAAATCCATACAATGTGGGTCGGATCGAATTGAATTCGATTTGGATTCGTACATTTTCTCTTTTTTTGTTTTATCCTGACTTTTATATTGTGTTAGTCATACCTTTATATTAGAGTTTATTACCAAATTTACCTCATAACTTAGGGGGTTTGACAATTTCGAACTTTACGTTTTTGGGCTGACAATTTAGGACTATAACTTTGCGGGCTTCATGAATTTTGCCAAAATTAAGTTCGAATTGCTTAATTTGGGCCCAATTTGCACGTGAATCGCACGTGAGGTCGTGAAATTGGGCAATTCGGGCTAATTCTGCTGGGTGACATTTTTTTAGTCCAATTGGCATTTCGCTTTTTTTTTTCTACTCTCCACGTGGATTAAAACTTTGATATGTAATTGAAATCCCCAAATCGCACAAGAACCCTAATTTTCCCCAAATTCTTGTGAAATCCCTAATCTGCCAAAACCGTGCCTCCTAACGTAGAAAAATACTCGCCCTCGTAATCTTCCAACAAGCAAAATTCTCTGTTGAACTTGCTCAGACTCAGCCATTGAAATCTCTCTACGATTTCCTCAATTTCCTGAACCTATCATCACAGAAATCCTATCAAGACTCCCAATGGAATCCTTGTTGAAAAATTCAAGTTTGTTTCAAAATCATGATGTTCCTTGATCTCCTGTAAATACTTCATCAAAACCCACCTCGAAAACTCAGCAAAAAACCCAACTCTTTTCTGCTATAGATTCATTTCAACCATAAAGAAATCCTATTGGAAGCTAGAGCATCATTCTCTGCCCTCTTTCAGGCCCCGAAAAGACATTTATTCTACCGTTCTTGATCACGAAGATGATAAGCAGAAAGCCCTAGACCTCGTTGGTTCCAACAAGAAAAATACTCGCCCTCGTAATCTTCGAACAAGCAAAATTTCTTAAGAGGTACGGAGTGTGACCCTTTTTCCACAATTGCAATCCAAATCGCCTATTATGTATGACATTTTTGAAACTGAGGAGTTGTTGAACTTGAGATGCTTGAGATCGTGTATATTTGGCCAAAATGCGTGATTAAAGAGGAATTATTGTGCGATTTGGGGATTTCAATTACATATCAGAGTTTTAATCCACGTGGAGAGCAGAAAAAAAAACGAAATGCCAATTGGGTTAAAGAAATGCCACCTCAGCAGAATTAGCCTGAATTGCCCAATTTCGAGGCCTCACGTGCGTTTCACGTGCAAATTGGTCTCAAATTAAGTAATTCAGGCTTAATTTGGGCAAAAATTCACGAAGCCCGCAAAATTACAGTCCTAAATTGCCAACCCGAAAACTTAAAGTTGAAATTGCCAGACCCCCTAAGTTACGGGGCAAATTTGGTAATAAACTCCTTTATATTATGTTAATCATACATTTATATTATGTTAGACATATCTTTATATAATATTTTAATTTTTAAAAAAAATCCTAATTTCAACGAAAAAAATCCTAATTTTAACACAAAAAACTCTTATTTGTACATATATACCTTTATGTAATATTACGCATACCTTTAAGTAATATTAGTTACACTTTTATATAATACATAAAGGTACAACAAAAATAATTAAAAGGTACAACTAAAATAATTAAAAGGTATGACTAACATAACATAAATGTATGCTTAACATAATATAAAAGTATGCTTAACATAACATAAAACCATAAATGTATGCTTAACATAACATAAAAGTATGCTTAACATAATATAAAGGTATAACATCTAGAGTGAATTAAAATATAGAACGCATGGAATGACGCGTAGATCGAATCAAATCAATTGCACTAAATCTGTGCACCAATTACACAAAATAAATTGTGAAATTAATCAACTTTGAGTTTGGATTACATATTTATGACTCTTGAATGATAAATAGGCGCATCAATTCTATTACATGCTAACACCAATCTCTCCAATTATTGAATTAAAGTTTATTTACCTTTCTCCTTGTGATAAGAATCAATTGATATCATCTATAATATTTATGACCTAATTACTTTCCCACCAAATTATACAATTCAGTAGAACAGTTGATTAGAACCCAAGTCTCATTATCCAACAACAAAATTAAATTTTACAAACTTATGTAACTTGTAGATTTATAAGACTGTCTCACAGATCTTATTCATGAGACGAATCAATTTACAAAATTCACAACCTACAATACAAAAACTTATATGAGGTGGACTCACGAATAGTTGTCGTAAAATAGATTCTTATTACCTCACAAACAAAACTCATTTTCACAATTTTATATGTGAATTATGAAGTGTGGATTGTGGGTTGACACATCTCATATAACTAGATTCGTGAAACGGTCACACATAAGATACACTCTTCAACATTATATATAGAGTTCAAAATATATTTAACAATGTCAATTTCATAACTAAATTAATAAAGATAGTTTTTAAAAATTTAACAACAGCTTATCAAAATTTGAAGTTACGGTCAGCTTGTGGACTTCGATATCTTATTTGCAAGCTCATAAGATCTTATGCTAGTATTTTAAAACATGTTCTAAATCTTCAAAACTCGAATAAAATAGTTTAGGTCGCACTTGGATCATGGAATTTGAAATTTAAGGAGTTAAATGACTGGAAATTCCATACAAATTAGAGTAAATTAATTTGGTGTGTTTTGTAATTTTTTTCAACCACAAAAAATGTTAGATTTTTTCGTAATTAAAAATTTTAATCACAGTTTGTACAAAATGAAAATTTGGTTTGATTGACGAAAACCACGAACATGATATTTGAATACGAAAAGAAAAACTAAAATTGAACGAAATTGAAATTTTGATTTCAAGTCAGCGTTGAGTATATAATATGGTCTAGGTCATCTTTCTTCCACCTCATTATTCCATTAACTATAATTCATTCTTCTAACTCCTTCAACACGTACTTGGTTATAATCATTTTTTTGAGAGCCACAATTTAATCAATTTTTTAATTTATATATTTATATTAGATAATTTATTTTTCAATTTAGTTTAATATTATTATATTCTTGGAAACACAATATTATTAAGGGATAGACTAAACACACCCCAAGAATTTCTAAGCACACCCCATCCATGTGTAAAATCATGTGTGATTTTACACATGGATGGGGTGTGCTTAGAAATTCTTGGGGTGTGTTTAGTCCCACCCTATTATTAATTTGATTTTGAATTTTTTTTGACTAAAGTAATTTCATATTATTACAATATGATAATGTACATAAAGTAAACTATGATTACTTAAACTTTCAATTTTTTCAATATATCGTATTAAATTTTATATTACTATTTTTCATGTTTGTTCAACAAATTATAAAAAAATATCAATATATTTTGTATTTGAGACAATTCATAGTTGTAAAACGTTTTAGAATCTAAATGTGAATTTATAATTTTTTATAATGTTTGCAAATTGGAAATGGATTTATAAGAATTTAAAAGAGGAAAAAGGGTAATATTTATCAAATGTTGTTCTATAGGAATTAAAGAGGAAAAAAAAAAAGGAGCTGATAGCATATTGTGAAAAAAAGAAAAGTCTTTCGAACAAAATCAATATAAAAGAAATACAGAATAGAGAGCATGTGACACGTGCTAATTTAAATTTTGCAGCTAGTTATAATTAATTTGGTTATAACCAAAATTTTTGAGCCATTATAAATGTTCTTAATCGATTTCTCATATAATAACCTATAATTTTTTAGATTTAAGATCATTCATCGACATGGTAGCTAGTAGCTACTAGCTTCATACTTGCATATAATGCGCGAATCTAAGATTATATTTATTCATCACTACCAAATGTCATTATATATAATAATAAATAATATGAAGTGTTGTTTGGGTATTATGGTGACCAATGTCACCAATCTTACAATACATTCTTTTTGATCCACAAGTGACATATGCTATCATTTTATGGGCGATCATAGGTTATTTTAGGATATAATTTAAAGTGTTGATATTAAAAATAATTTTCATATATAAAAATAAAAAATTATCAAATTCATAAAAAAAAAATTATGTTATTTTAAGTATATGGTAAAACAATTTTCTTATTATAATTGTGGAATTAATATATCCAAAAAAATTCATCTATTTTTTATATCTTTTAAATATAATAAAAAATGCTCATAAAATAATATATAATTATTAAATAATGAGAAAAAAATATTGGTTGGATTGAGTTGATATCATTAATAAAATATAAAAAAATTAAAATTGGAATGGGTCATGAATTATGTAGAAAAAAAAGATAAAAATTAATATTTTATTTATAAATTGGGTTTGAACGAGTGTGATCCATAAATTTAGTCTAATAAACATGTCATCCTCTCAATTAGTAGTACATGTCAGGAATAAGTTCAAATAAATAAAATCGTACGTACAAGTACATGGTACAATTTTGAAAAATCAATATACTCTGTTCAAGTGCATGGTACTAATATATAGTAATTGGGCAAATCTCTTTCTAATTGACTCATTATTAGTCCTAACTTCTTTCTTTTTTTTTTTTTTTTCTTTTTCTCTTCATTATTTCATTTTTTAATGATTTAGGGGAATTGAAAGTGAGGAAAAGTTAAAAAATTTATGAGATTCAAATTCGAACTCTAATCATCACACAATCTATATTTTTATAAAAGTAAAATACCATTTGAATTACAAGACTTACCATTTGAATTACAAGACTCTCATGGTCTCTTAACTATTTTATTAAAACTACGTTAATTTGGTTTTTTGAATATATTTTATTCTAAGAATGTGGTCTTTAACTGTGTGAGCCCTCAAGGCCACAATAGAGGATGCATATAAGGAATTTTATCCTGTCTAAGTTTTAGCTCAGTTGAGTTAAACAATAATGAATTAAAATTTGAAAATTATCCTTATCATCAATTTATATAGTTTTCAAAATTTCAGATCATCATTTTGAGTCTGAAAGTTAAATCATGTGCTAAAATGTTTAAAAATGAAGGTGATGTTTTATATATCGTGATAATATATATGGAAATGTCATGTTGAAGATAAAAAACCTTAAAAATATCATTTGTCATGTAATTAATCATTAATTTAATTAATCTAGTTAGTGATAGTGTTGATTGAGAATGAGAATGAAATTGAAAAGTCAACCATTGTTAGTCAAATTACATCACACTATAAATATAAAATAAATCAATTTATATAATTTTATAATGGATATCTAAAAGTATTAGTAATAGATAAGGATAGGAAATAACGTTTTAACAATTTTTGTCACGCCCCATTTTCATAAAGAGTTAGACGTGGAATTTTTTTTTATAACAGAGTGTAAACAAAGCATATTCATAGGGCGTCCAGCAAAAACTCTTAAACTGTTGAGATTTTTAAATAATCAAGATTTAGAAAATAACCATTGAAAATACTAAAGGTCTATATCATTACAGCGGAGAAAACGATCATATTTAGATCAAAACACAGCCTTTGTTTCGTACATAACCAGGGTTTCAGAAATGCAGAACATTCATATACATCGTTATATACATGCAAAAATAACAAATACTTCTGTTCACCCTTCCTTGCCATCAGTGTTTTCTGTAAAATAAAATTATAGAAAGGGTAAGTGCCAAGAGAATACTTAGTGGGGTCCATTTGTACAGTGAAAAGGGTACACATAATAATATTTCTTGCTTAATGTACATAAAACACACGTTGTGGACTCCCAAGTAGTCCCAATGAAATATTGCATATTTTGAACATGAATATTTGAGTTTGAGTCTAATTTAGTTTGTATATTTTTAGGATAATATAAATATTTTAAATATTATAAATACTTCAAATATTTATATTATATATTCAATTTGTATTTTTTTTAGGACAATATACATATTTTAAATGCTTCAAAATTTTATACTTTATATTCAAATTGTACAATAGCTATTTTGAAAATTCTACTCTGACCAAAATATTAATAAATCCGGCACTGTTTATCTAATTTTTTGTTAGTTAGTCATAACTTTCTTATAGTATTTAGCAAACCTGAGATTTTCAAGAACATAAAAACTTTTGTACACCTTGTGCATGGATCACAACAATCCGACCCGGTTCACGCGCCCTCCACGGGCCCTCCACGCGCTCCCACGCGCCCCCACGCGCCTGGGTGGGTGCGCTCAAACCCACCCAAATTCGCTCCAGGTACTAGACCTTTATGTTATGTTAAGTGTACCTTTATGTTATGTTAAGTATACATTTATGTTATGTTAAGTGTACCTTTAAGACCTTTTATATTATATGAAGCATACTTTTATGCAAGCCTTTTACATTAGACCTTTATGTTATGTTAAGTATACCTTTATGTTATGTTAAGTATACCTTTATGTTATATTAGTCATACCTTTATAATTTTATGTTATGTTAAGCATACCTTTAGAGTTATAATGTTATGTTAAACATACCTTTATATTATGTTAAATATACATTTATGCTATGTTAGTGATACCTTTTAATTATGTTAGTTATACCTTTATATATTATATAAAAGTATGACTAATATTAATTAAAGATATGCGTAATATTTAAATAAAGGTATATATGTACAAATTAGGATTTTTTTTGTGTTGAAATTATAATTTTTTCGTCAAAATTAGGATTTTTTTGCCAAAATTAGGGTTTTTTTTAAAAACTAAACTGTTATATAAAGGTATAATTAACATAATATAAAGGTATATTTAACATAATATAAAGGTACCACTAACACAATATAAAGGTCAGGATAAAAAAAAATAAAAAAAAGTGATGGATCCGTGTCGGATTCAGCCCGACCCGACCCGTGTTGCATGGATCTAAGATCCATGTAACACATGCACACAAGCATTACTCTTTCAAGAATGCTCAACCACAACTTGACTTTCAAGATAAGGTTTTAGTTAGTTTTGCTCATGCGACTTTATAATGATGGTTTGAGATTAATTCCTATTGGTTTTGAATATTATTTGTAATCGAGAAATATAAATGAACAAATGAAATATCAATCATCGACAAAAATCAACAAATCATCAATAATTATCGATAAATAAAATATCAACGATTAAGAGTGTAAATTCAGTAACATATTCGAATTAATGTTTGAATTTGTATATTATTTGCACTTGATATAAAGAATATGTCGGATATCAACAAATGAAAATCAACAAATCAATAATTTTCAATAAAATTAATATCAACGAATGAGAGTACAAACTCATTAACATATTTGAATTAATGATTGAATTTGTATATTATTTGCACTTGACATAAAGAACATGTTTGAATTTACAGTTTGATTTGCACTTGATATACAGTACACTAGTATTTCTTTCATGTATTAATATTCGTAGTTGTAATTTAACCATTATCCTGAAAGTTTTGTTTATACTTTTTTTCCCCTAATAACCAAGTTTATATTTTTTAAATTTATATTATGTATTTTCTAATTTTTTATTTTATTTTGTATTTGTAAACTTTTACAATATAATTGTTACTTAGAAGTTGCTCTATCTCGTCCAACTGTTTCACCATGAATTAGATAGTGTATACTAATCCAATTATATTGTTGATATTCATTTTGGCCTCCATAGGACATTTAAGGATGTGAGTGATCAAAAACATCTTGACTAGTCCAACCAAATTGTAAATTTTCATAAATGTCAGGAATATATGAATTTTGAGACATATCACTATAATCATTGCTACTCATATTCATTGAATCAAAACTGAGTGAATAAAATTCATATCACTATAATCATTGCTACTCATATTCATTGAATCAAAACTGAGTGAATGTTATTTAATATATTCCCTCAACAATGGAACAAAAATAAATACTTTAAATTAGGAAAATAATGACAAAATCAACTTTTTTCATCAAAAATAGCGATTTTTGATGTTGTTGCGATATTTCGCGATATATCCGCAATATATTTAGATTTTCATCCAATTTTATTTTACACTGAACTGATATCGATAGTGATATCGATACTCCATGATATATCCACGATATATCCACGATACCTGGGAAAAAAACCATTATCCCCAATATCCATATCGCAATATCCGTATCCGCGATATATTCGTGATATATCACGATATTTTCATCCTTGATTTTTAGTTCAAACTAGTTTCTTTAGCCCACCTTGATTTCAACATGACTTCAGGAATTGTCTTCCAATTCATTGCTTTCATGGCATAGAACATATGCTTACATGGCCACCACTGTGATTCAAACATTCTACACGTACAAGATAGAGTTTATCTGAGCTGCATATGCTTACCGTTGTCATCCTGCTTGATTCTTCTCCGTATTTGACAAGCACCACTTCTCTATCCGCGCCCTCATTCTTTATTATTAGTGGAGTGAATCTTGACTCGTTATTGATCTCATTATCAATTTACCGAAACTATGTATACATGTTCAAATAATAATAACTTATAAACGTAAATTCAAGAAATAAAAGAAAATGAAGTTTTAATGTCAATTGAAAATTGTCAATCTAATTTTCAAGTTTTAAATTACGAGAAATGGAAAATGGAGCCCCCAATTGAGAAACTACGAAATTTGGACCTACAATTGAGAACTAATCTACAAAATGGATCCTGGTATAAGATTTACCCCATAATTTAAGTAACCAGGATCGTGAAATGCTATTACACAATTCTTATTGCAACGTCGAATGCCCATATTGTTCACTATTTGAGAGAATGTAATCATACCGCAGATAATAAATGGGTCTACAATTTCATAATAATTATATATGGACATTTGGAAGCGACACATCTCTAGGGTTGCAATGATTTGTATAACAATGAAAATCATGTATAATAATTTCAACAAATTAGTGCATATTATAGCCACAAAGTATGCAGTAAGCTAGTGATGAATTCATACAAAATACACAAATTGTGTGACTTGTTTGTAAGGGCAAATTGGGAAATATGTATGCGTGCGTCACACCCAATAGGGCACATTCGTAACGGCTAGTGACCCGCTCACTTCTCCCAATCCAAACATACATATGTTGTCTTGTTCAGCTACAAATAATCACCCCTGGCCCGAATAAACCCTAATCCCAATTGCAGGCAATCCCTAGATAGGTTGAAAATGTCTTACTCGATATCGCAAAATCCAAATCACTCCCAACTGTGGGCTTGGTTCAAAGGACCTAGATTGGACTATAAAGGGCCGTCAAGAATATGTCACTGCCATATTCTTATCAAAGCTGCCACGTGGGTTTCTGAAACGAACATGAACCCCGACCGTCGTTTCTTCCGTTGTGTGAAGGGAAGGGTATGTTTATTGTGAATCCTCTTATTGTATAACGTAGATAACATATTTATATTATGCAGTAGGTAAAAAAACCCAAATAACATAAAATATTAACAGGACAAGGGAAGATGCAACTATTTTGAGTGGTTTGAAGATGAGTTCACACCTTGATATTAAATTTCAGTTGTGAAAAAACCGAATATATATCAATCCCAAACTAATGAGTGATCTTGTAAATGTGATCCTAAGCTAACATTTCGATCTAAAATAAAATAACTTGAGCACTCACTTTTAACAGTGTCTCCGTTGTCCTTGAAACCGCTACATTATAGTTATGTTTGCAAATTATTCTTCGAAGATATCATTACTATATAGATACCAACAAATATACATATATATATATATATTATATTGTACTTAAAGATACGTATAACTGTAGGCTATCTGGAACAATAGGTTATCTTTTCATCGGATACGACTGCAAGCCCGGAACGACAATTTGTCATCGAATAAGTTATAATACTGACATTACTAAAGATCTTGAAGATCCCTAATTAGCATCTCTTGTTTTACATATTCTTTAACTACATGCTATATTACAATTAAACTTTAATGTTGTACACAAATGGGCAGTCAAAGGATGACAATATACTTAACCACAACATTTGAGTGTGTAAACAACTTTGGAACCCATCGGGTAATACGAAAGGACGAAGACAAACTGTAATAATACATATTGCTCTGACACTTAATCAATTACCCTTTACGTAATATTACATGTTAGGGTATATTTTGGACTCAAAATGATTCGTTTGATGATGCATGTAAGACTTACACACGCACATGGTCTTGGGAAATGATTACGCATGGATGGGCTGGATTTTTCCCATTACATTTGTTGGTCATTGTGATTATATGTATACATACATGTCCCAGTAATACATATGTAAGAAAAACAAAATTTAACTCTACGCAGCTGAGTTCACAAAACAAGTATCAATGGATAACAATGAAGAGGAGTATAACTTCATCCCCAGCATTTATTTGCATGAAAATTTGGAAAGTGATACAAGATTGAACGTCGAGTTCTACAATAGTGCTATGAACTCAACAACACATCAGTTAGACTCACATGTAAGTTATACTTATCATCAATTATTAATTGTTTTCAACTCAACAATTGGTAATGCAGAACAATTGACATTCTCTGATGAAATGGTGTAGGGAATGAAGAACTACAATGAATAAAGATGCAACCTACAACCTAAGTTTGATGCATGTGCGTGAATCTTTGACTACACCCCGGAAGATATGTCAATAGTCTATTTGGCAATGAAGGAGAGGAGATACATGTGCCGCTGTCGGCCAATAGAATGAACCTCTCCTCCTAAATGCATCACCACCCTACTCCTCGATTGGATGATCGAACGGATTATCTATCTCCACAAAATGGTGTTGAACACCTTTAATTCGAGAGGCTTTACATAGCTAGATCGCATATTTCTCTTGAAAAATTTAATAAAATGCTTAAAACCCTCACCTCTAGAAGGGTTGAAGCAATCGAGGAATGTGGATTTGGTGGATTGCTGAAACTGGTAGGGCTTACTATATTTAAGGAACTCATCCTTCAACTAAATGACATGTTTGACACAGAGACGTGTGCCCTCCAAATAGATGGTAAGACACATCATCTAACGGAAGATGATTTCGCCCAAGTGATGGGAGTGTCGGAGGTGGTGCACGAGGTGAGAATATGTGGTGAATATAAAGCCCTCGTGGATGTGCGACATAGATTATGTCATGAAACGTCGAATGGAAGACTGGTCGTTCGTTTGAAAAAAGTGGAGAAAGACTTGTTGTCGACTAACGACTCAGGAGAAAACTTCATAAGGTGATTCCTTTTATTTGCAGTGGCAAAAATACTTGCCACGACAAGCACATACGACACCAACGTCAATTATTTGTTTCCACTGATGGACATGCCAAGCATAAAGAACAACAAGTGGGCTACTTTGTTTATCATAGGATGCTCGATGGTGTGAGGAAGTACAAGATATGTAATAAAAAACTGCATTTGATGATATCCGGCTGCACGCAATTCCTCTAGGTGATATTATAAATATAAGGAATGTTATCTTGCTTGATATATTATTTTGTTATGTGGAATATCATCTTCTCCTGTAACGATAATTATCATATGTGTAGATCTATTATCTAAAGACAATCAAACACAACAACATTTGGTTCGTCTGATTAACAAAAACTACTGGTGTTTGTCTGTAATCAACATGTAGGTACGCCTCTCTATGGCCTATATAAAATCATATATATATATAAGTTAATATATTATAATACAATACACTTGTGGGTTATAAGGGTGTTATGAATAAATTGAATATCATAAGATGTGGTAAACATCTATGTACAGCGTGATATATGAAACTTTCCAACACTATGTGTGCCTAATTTTATTTTTGTACTCATAATTAAAGAATTTTTTATTTTATTTCGATTACATGATGAGGATTTCTGAGTATGTGACAATAACATTTAACGTCGATGTGTGACATGAAATTTTCAAGGAACCTTACCATCATAAAACATCAAGTAATCTGCAGTCACATGGCATGGGAACCTTACAATCATAAAGCATCAAGTAATCATAATTGTTCTAACCGTCATTTAGCCTATTGTTATTGAAAACAACAATAAACATGATATATTTGACATTAACATTTAATGGCTTTCAGGGAAAGTGTGCACGTAGTGTTGATAACAGGAAATAAGATGTTGTAGGAGGAAAAAGAGTACAATGCATAGGTGGTGTGGACAAGGTAGTTGGGGCTCTGTATTCGATAGCCGCAGAACTGAGGAGTCAAAATGTTCAGATTATGAGATACATGAAACAAACTCGGACGAAGTTGAATTTCTTAAGAGTGGCCAATGAGTCACTGGACTTGGCTGTGATGGACCTAATACGCCACACCAAACCACAGAGCATACCCGATGATCCAATAGAGTCACCACATGTGGAGGTTCGACTAAGTGAAATGGATGTTCCTTCAGTCGCGTCAGGAGAAATACAACAATATGAAAACAAAGAGACCCAAACTGATAACATTGTAATTCTAGATTTAGAACAGATCAAGAAAACAAAAGCGGTGTGAACAATGCGTTTTTCAATATGTCTCCAGCTAAGGACGTACTGGTAAAGAATTCATTTCTTACATAATTGTGCAATATTTTTTTTAGTTTGGTAATCACATGTATGAAGTTAATCTCCACTATTAGCATACCCCATCCACAATGAGTGTCATTCTTAGGAGAGTGTCAAGACCTTCACAATATCTGGATATCATTAGGGAATGTCCATAGGTAGCCATGGAAGGATTCTCTTTCCCAAGAACACGAGCTTTAAGAGATTAGGAATATGCGAAGTTGGTTATGTATGCGGTTGATGAGACGCTACAACCTGGGTAGCTAATTTGTTTACCCTTTCCAAAACACAATACAGTAAGATGTGAGGATGGATCATGGATCTATGTCACTAATTTGTATATGATTTCAAGAAAATTATAACATCTTGTCTGAAAAGATATCTAATGCGAGACGAGCTTAGGACATTGCTACCAGATACATGGTTGAGCAGCATGGTTAGTAGTCTTTGTACAATATAAGAGTTGAAGGAATTTATCTCCCACTAACTCATATTAGGAATTTATGTCTATGTGTGCGACAGGTTTTAGATATGGCTGCATATAGGGTTGTAAACGAATCAAATCAATTCGAATACCATGATATTCGATTCATATTCGTTTAACTATTCGAATATTCATATTCGTTTATTATTCAAATCATAAAAGTAAATCGTATTCAATTCGAATAAAATATTCAAATATATTCGAGAATATTCGAATATTCGTATTAAAAAATTTTAAACATAAAATTTAAAAAAAATTCAAAAATATATTTATTTCCAAATTAATATACCTACATAGTACTTACTAAACAATAAAATTCATCAACACTAGTGCAATAATTCATTAACCAATTACAAATTAACATTCAAGATTCCAAATACATATATATATAAATTCATTGTCAAATCCATCGAAAAAGTACGACAACAAAAAATCTACTTGCAAATTAACAGTTCTAAATACATAAACATAATTTCATAGTCGAATCCATCCAGCAAGTAATCTAACAAAAATTTCGACTAGCATCCAACAATCATTCTTGCAATATGACATGAACCGGCTCTTCCTCCTACAAAAAAAAATGAAATCACATTTATCATCATAATCACAAAATAAAAATATATCAATATAATAAAAAATGTGAGCTCACATGAGTCATAATAGGCTTATTGATCCCGTGAAGTTGGCGTTTCCAATCTGCTCCACAAATCAAAACTTGAACTATATGAGAAGATAACCTAGCTCGATAAGGATCTAAGACTCGGGTTCCTGCATTAAATGTAGCATCTGATGCTACTGTGCTAATAGGAATGGCTAACACATCATGAGCTAATTTAGATAAAATATTAAACTTCAATTCTTGAGATTTCCACCAAGCTAAATCATTAAATTCAGATGCTACTCTCGACTCCCCATCTTGACATCAAAAACCTCTTCCTCCAAGTAAATGTCCAATTCCGACTTCACGGGAGCATGATCTTCAACAGTGTTCAAATACTCATCAAACATAGACAACCCAGAAGGTACCACTTTTCCTTTAGATGCCGAGTTTGTAGTAGTAGAATATCTATCTAAAATGGAAGAACTACCTTTTCGAGCTCTCATTTGATTATGTGAAATATACTCATAGAATAAAGCATATAATGCATCACGAACCTTCTGCAAATTGGTATGTGCATCAAACTCATTATATATTCTGGTGAAAGCAAATTCAACTAACCTCAATTTAAATCTTGGATCAAGTATTGCTCCAACAGCCATCAAAAGGTTGCAATCTCCCCAATATTTATCAAATTTTGTCTTCATCTTTTTAACCATGACTCTAACAAACTCATCAACATGTTTTTTTTTCTCATTCAACACATGTTTCACTCTCCAAATGACAGCAAGAAAGACATTAGAAGTGGGATAATTGGTTCCAGATATCACATGAGTAGCTTCATAAAACACCTCTAAAATTTCAATCACATCCTTTACTTTATCTCAATCTTCTATGCTAGGACATGATATGTATGAAACCTCTCTTTATGCAAATATAGGGAATGCATCCCTCACTTTAAAAGCTTCAACCAACATTTCATCTGTCGAATTCCAACGAGTAGGACAATCAATAATCAATTTTTTCATAAGAATTTCTAAATGGTGCACAATGTTAGAGAATTTCCTCAACCTAGACTCAGATTGATTAATGAAACGCACACTGTCTTTAACATCTTCAATAATGCATTTAATCTCATTAAGACCATCTTGAACAACAAGATTCAATATATGGGCAGCACACCACACATGGAACAACTTACCATCCAACGACAACTTATGACTTTTGTGAACTTATGTATTTAAATGACATTGTGAACTTACAAGTAAAATCTATCAAAAATTTCAAATCTCTCCTCAAATATTATCACTAATTTTAAAACTTAAATAATATACAAATTACTATACATGTTGATTACAATTTTCTCACCTCTCAAAACTTTTGAAATCATGGTTTTATCTAATTAAGCATCCAATTTTGCTCATGAATGAATCAATCTCCCAAAATAGGCTTAAAAATACCAAACACCTTATACTAATACCACTCATTTAGTGCTCGGCCATAGATAACATTTAATTAACTTATTCCTAAGTTAATATAATAGAACCCAATAAAAACAAAAGCAATTAAATCACTGGTGAAACTTGAAGAAATAAAAAATTGAGAGAGATTGAAAAGTGTCTGATAAACTAAGAAACAAGAAGCAAAAACACTATACATCCTTCAAGAAGAGAAAACCACACCTCTCTATTTTCGATAGCAAGTGACGACGGCGGATGGAGGCAGCGGCTGAAAATTCTCTCTTTTTCTTCTTCACCTGATTTTGCCCTTGTAAGTTGTAAGCTCGATTTTAGGGAAGGTTAGGGAAGGAGATTGATTTTTCCCCCTTTACATATTCTAATTTTAGGTTCTTTTCTACCTCTGAATATTTTCAATAAATATATTAATATGCAATAATTATTTCAATTCCTTGAGTAGTTTAGTGGTGTAAACAGAAGGAAAGGTCACAGGTTCGATTCTTCCAGTAAGCATTTTTATTCTTCTATATATATAAGTAAGCATTTTTTTATTCTGGTAAGCATATAAAATAAAAAAAATTATATAGTTATAATTATTCGAATATATTCGCAAATACTCGAATCGAATATGGTCGTATTAGTATTCGAATAATATTCGAATCTGAAAAGGTATTCTTATTCGGATTCTTATTCGTATTTTTCGAATTCGAATCACTATATTCGAATTCGAATATCGAATTAAACCAAAAAAGTTTGATTCTTTTACAACCCTAGCTGCAGACCTTCTCAATCAGGAAGAGAGCACCAGGAGTGGAAGAGACGTGTTCGACTTATGATTTTTTCCAATTTTTATGGTGGTGAGTCCGTTTGTCACTAAACATACACACGTACATTGGATAATTTTTCCTTCCTACGTTATATAGGATTCTTCATTGAAAACAAAGATGTAGTTCTTGTCATACTTTGCAATGTTGAAAATCAGGAATGGTTTCGTCCAGGACGGGCTCATATCATGTAAGAAGTAATGGTTGTTTTAGTGCTAGTATATTGCGAAATACAGACTCGTGTTGAACCAAAAGTATTGCAGATATACGTTTCTCTATTCGTTGGGGCTCCAGGTTTCTTCAAGCTACTCGTGGTTGACAACATCCACAATTATATTGAAATAGTGGACTCTGATCCAGAAGCGAAGGTCCTGGACCAGGAAACTGAGGCTGCGATTAGGGTGTTTGTAAGAGAACAATGTTTCTATTAACAACAGTAGTCATTTCGTTACATGCCTACTTTGGAAGTCACACATACCATATTTTTAATTTCATCAACTTTCTAGATGGAAGGAATGAATGACATATTTGGGAGACAGATTGCAAAACTGGAACTGGCGCCATTTGTCGAATATACGAATATAACGAACATAAAGGGACACAGGCAAAAGAATAGGTATGTGTTCAAATTCATTTCATTTATTCAGTTTCACAAATACTCAAACTATTCCACTCACAAGCCCAAAATTTTTCAATATTCAGCAACGACTGTGGTGTGTATGTTATCGAGGTAATGCATTTCGGATGGTTGCCATCAACAATATTTGGGAGTCTCCACACTTCGGATAATGACGATGAAATAGAGGTCATTCAACTTACCTTTGGAAGTGCTACATATTGCTTACTTGTAGAGAATTTTCAATGACATTTTTGTTTATGTCATCATTTATTTATGTACTAGGAAATTAGTCAAAGTGTTAGGTTGAAGATCCTTATGTGGCTGATTAACAATCCAAACAACCTATTAAAGGACAGGACGAAGAGGGATGCACTACGATGGTTTGAGAACCGTCACAGCTAAAAGAAGGTCTATCGAGGTAGTGTCATGGGCACACCTGGGAAAAGAAAATGCAGAACACTAGGCAAGAGATGCAAATCGGTGCCAACTTCATGGAAGCATACAAAGTGAATGATTTGATGCCTGTATTGTATCACATGTAGAATTGCAAACATTTTCATCGTTGTATTGTTGTCGTTCTAATGTTGTTTAAGTTGAAAAAACTGTCAGAAACACCGCTTTTGGTTGCAATTCTCTACTATGACATAGGGTTTGCAAATAATATAATTACCATTATCGCATTCTATTTCTTAGGTATAATTTATTTTCTAGGTTGTTCTAAAATTGTTAAATTGCAAATAATTTGCATTTTCAATACAGTCAAGTTTTATTATTGATAATAAATTGGTGAAGCAATTTTATAAAATAATGTGTGTGGATTTCTTTTAATAAACATCTATAAACAACAAAATTTCCTTAATATTGTTGTAATCAATCTTAACGTATATTTTTGTAAACAATCTTACTGTATATTTAAACATTCATTACATATTTATTAATAGTTTCTTAATTATATGTCAATAACTAGACTCAATTATTAATCAGGATGACCAAATATATACGTGACGTGGTAAGACCCAATTTTAGTACTATTCCAGAGTTTGGAATGACCTTATAAATGAAGACACAATACAGTAAAATCTTCCTAAAATAAATTAATAACCTCTAATAATTTGTGCGAAGCCAACTTGGGACCAGTTCAATTTTGGCCAAATATTAACATATACAGGTTTTACTGTATTGACAGATGTACAAAACAAGATCAATATATACATATAGTGGTGTAAGGACCGTATATTAAAAAAGCCTTAAGGTGAATGAAATTGAAAATAAAAAAAATTAAAAATTAAATAGATTATTTATATGCAAAAAATATAATTACACATTTTTTTATATTGTAAATATGGAATACCTTAGAATTAAAAAAGGGTTATATACTGTGGAATATTTTAAGAGTAATATATTACTACGTTTATCAACAAAATCGACATTACTTTACAGGATTGTATTATTGAATTCATTCAGTGAGTACGAAACATATTGTGCGATTTGATTACTTACAACATAAACATCATATGAATATGATTAGTAAAACTTGTCCAGGAATATTAACAACACATTATGCGATTTGATTACTTACAACATAATACATTATATTACACATTGACGTCTATATGTATCCAATGGATATATTTCTTTTATACTGCACTCTATTCAATTCTACTACATGAGATATTTACGACTTATTAAAAATTTTCATGTTACATGACTTAATATGGATGGATGTGCAATGCTTTCGAATGTTGTGGTGCTTGGTTTACGGATGTAATAGTAATAAATCCATTGTTGCAATAATTTGGGGATGGTGTCATATCGGTCATTTATGGGATCGTGTCATATCAGTTATTTTGGTATAATCATGATTACATATGTATGTGGATTATATGCTTGCATCCTACACAATACGGTATCAAAACTATTACGACAATCAATTTGGATGTAATAGCTTCAACGATACGCTAGCATAAAAAAAAGCTTTCTAAAATTAATTAACACGTCAAGAGAAATCATTACTTTTTAACACTTGTTTTTCAAATGTGATTATAATCCACTGCATAAAACATATTTCATATCAAAGATTTGTTATCAGTTAAAAACATGGTTTTCGATACAACACATCATTCAAAACAATTGCTACAATGTTTTGGGATGAATGCAAAACAGATTGTTGCAGTCCGATCTAAACTAGTATAGTTAAATACTACAATATTATTCATACTACACATTTATGTTTGTGTTATACCTAGCATCTAATTTGATATCTACCATATATTTTACAAATACACAGTTCGGTAGACAGTTCAAATATTTCCTATTTATTATATATCTCATTTTTTCTATCACACTACTCAACTCTCCTACAAATATTCTAGCTTCTTCTTAAATATTTTAGGTTTGCTAATATTAAATACTAAATATTACGAAAGATATAAATTTTGAATTCAATAACATAAACATAATTGGAATCAAAAAATCTCAATACTTTCATTTATTTAATGCAAAAAAAAAAATATTTAAGTTCACTAATCAATAAGTTTTGAACATTCACTAATAATTTAAATAATCCCACTTTTTAAAAATATCCTTTCTAATTATATTCCCACTTAACCGATGTGCATGATTAATTCAATGAAATTGGTAATTCTTTTTTACTAGTACTAATATGTTTCGAACATATTAAAGCTAATACATTCCATCTAACAACTACATTCGCATTACTTTAAACAGGTAGACAATTATCCAGGTCAGACGTCGAAGAATTTGCTTGCCATATAATTAATTAATATAATGTAACGAAGATTTAGATAATAATGAATCTTATATTTTGAGTTTCCAAGACGATGAATAAGGTATTATTTCATACCGAAAACATCATTACTGCAATAGTTAATTGGATCATGTGCGAGGTATATCAAAACTTGCATTCAAGATGAGTATTACAACCATTATTGCAATGACTTTACATTGTCTCTTCGTCATATGGTATCAGGGATCCTATGCATGCAGTGTTTTGGATGCATGTCTACATATGAAATAATCGGTTTCGCAATCTGCATTCACCGATGTAAAGATGGCGTACACCAGCGGTGGACCCATTGGATGACAAGGGGGTACAGTTGTATCCCCAAAATGAATTATATATCTATATATATATATATTTATATTTACTAAAATAACCTTATTTTATATTCTAATTACAAAAATGCCATTAAATTTTAAACAACCAACCAAACATCAATTCACAAACCTAAAACCTCCCCATCAATTCCAGAGAGCAATGTGAGTGAGAGGAACAGAGGGTTCCTTCTTCCTTGGCCACTTTTAGGTATTTGCTTCTTTAAAATTTATTTATCTATTTTATGTATTCATATTGTATATATATATATATATATATATATTTATATTTATTGTTTGATTTAGATTATTATTTAGTGAATTTGATGTTGTTTATTCATTATTTAGGGTTTGTGTTTTTTTATGTTTATGAATGATATTTATTGATTTTGTGACAAATGTGTTGTTATTCTTTTATGGGTTCTGATTGTAATTGTTAAGGTGTTATTATAGAATTGATTTTATGCTTATTATTTACTATCATTCTATTAGGATGAAGAATACTCCTAAATCAAAGAAAATAAAGGCAATGGAAAAGCAACCCGATCTTCGACAATTTATGTTTAAGAAAATGAAATCTCAAGAAACTTCTTTTCTTCAGTAAGAGATATTGAAGTTCCTTAAAAAGATATCCAAGTTCCTCAAAAAAATTGTGAGTCTCCTTCTTCTCAATCACTTAATTCACCCCAATTTCAAGAAAACAAAATGCAATCAAGTGGCTCAAGGGAAAGTAGAATGACATTAGAAAAAGAAGAATATTTATATGATGTCGAACTTCTTCCCCACGATCCAGGAAAAAAAATTAATATAATGGATTATTCTCCAAAGCAATGAAATGCAGTGAGAAGAGCATATATTCTTAAAGAATCATGTCAACCAAAAATTCATGACTTCCCTCAAAGAGAACTTGGAGGTATACGTCGATTTAGTGTCTCTTAGTTCAAAAAGTATGATTGGCTTGAATATAATATTGAGAAAGATGCAGCATTTTGTTTCGTTTGTTACTTGTTCAAGAATGAAGTATTTCTTAATGTGGGGGGAGATGCATTTGTTAATGGAGGATTTAGATCATGGAATAAGTCGGGTAGGTTTGAGAAGCATGTTGGTGGGGTTAAAAGTGCTAATAATCTTGCTTATGAAAAGTATGTGAATTTAAGAGACTCAAAAAAAGAAATCTATTGTATATACTTTTGATAATGTAAGTGATATAATTCGAAGTGAGTATGAAACTCGTTTGAAAGCTTCACTTAGTTGTTTGAGGTATCTTTTGCGCCAAGGGTTGGCATTTCGTGGGCATGATGAAGGTGGAGAATCAATTAATAAGGAAAATTTCCTTGAGCTTTTGAAATGGCTAGCAGAGCATAATGAAGATGTTAAAGGTATAATTTTTACAAATGCTCCAGGGAATAATCAAATGACATCTCCGAAAATTCAAAAAGATTTCATTAGTTGTTGTGTAAAAGAAACAACTAAGCGTATTATAGAAAAACTTGATGATGAATATTTTGCTATATTGGCCGATGAGTCAAGTAATGTGTCTCAAAAGGAACAATTAGCTCTTTGCTTGTGTTATGTTGTTAGTAAAACAAGAGTGGTAGTTGAGCGTTTTCTTGGACTTATACATGTCAGTGATACCACTGTTTTGACACTTCAAAGTGCAATTACATCTTTGTTTGTGGATCATTCTTTAAGTCCATCTAAACAAGGATATGATGGGGCTAGCAACATGACGGGTGAGATTAATGGTCTTAAGACTCTGATTATGAGGATAATCCATGTGCTTACTACGTTCATTGTTTTGCTCATCAACTTCAATTAACACTTGTTGCTATTGCTAGACAAAACAATGATTGTGGTCGACTTTTTAAAATACTTGCAAATTTGTTGAATGTAGTCGGAGTTTCTTGTAAGCGAAGAGAAATGATTCGAGTAATTCAAGCTCAAAAAATTGCTCAAGCCTTGGAAATTGGTGAACTTGAGAGTGGATCAGGTTTGAATCAAGAGGTTGGTTTGAAAAGACCTGGAGATAACTCTTTTGAATGTTATCCATTTGTTTTCTACAATTATTGAGGTACTCATCATAGTTGGGGAGAATGCTTCATGTTCAGAAGATAAGGTAAAAGCTCAAGCCATTTTGTTCTCATTAGAATCGTTTGATTTTGCTTTCATGGCACACTTGATGTTGACTATTTTTGGGTACACTAATGATTTGTGTCTTGCTTTGGTAAGAAGAGATCAAGATATTGTTAATGCTATGTCTCTTGTTTCTTTAACCAAGCAATTATTGCAAAAAACAAGAGATTGTGGATGAGAAACACTCTTGAATAAGGTCACTTTATTTTTCAACAAGTATGATATTGTGGTTCCTAATATGGATGCTCCTTATAAGGCAAGAGGAAGATCAAGACGATTTGTACAACAAGAGACGAACCTTCAACATTTTTGAGTTCAGCTTTTTCTAGGAGTGATTGATTTACAACTTAATGAACTCAATGATCCATTTGATGAGGTGAATATGAAATTACTTACATGCATGGCTTGTTTAAGTCTTAAAGATGGTTTCTCTTCTTTTGATAAGGACAAAGTGATTAAACTTGCCACATTTTATCCATCTAAATTTTCAAATATTGATTTGATGACTCTTGAATGTCAACTAGACATATTCATTGAAGATATTCAAAAAGATGACAGGTATCAGGATTTGCAAGATATTGGCGCCCTTTCAAAGATGCTAGTAGAAACAAATAAATATGTGACTTATTCGGTAATTGTTTTGCTTATCAAGTTGGTGTTGATTCTCCCGGTCGCCACTGCAGGTGTTGAAAGAGTGTTTTCAGGAATGAGCTATGTCAAAAATAAATTGAGGAATGGTATGGGTGATCAATTATTAAATGATTGTTTGGTTAGTTTCATTGAGAATGATGTGTTCTTGCAAATTTCTGATGATGCTATCATAGATCGTTTCCAAAAAATAAAGAGTCGACGAACCAAATTATAGCTTATAACTTGAATATTTTGTAATATTTTATGTATTTTGATTATCTTTGTTGTAAGACTTTATATATGAAACAATGTTTATGCGTATCTATTATTTATTTGTTCGTACCCCTAAATTAAAATTTTTGGGTCCGCCACTGGCGTACACAACCATAACTACAATGTTGAAAAGGTTTCTGATCATGTACATGGTATAAAAACCAATATTGGATACAACAGTCATTGGTTACTACGATTTTGGATGCGCATCAATGTTATACGTTGCAATGGTTTACTCATTACATATCGTAGGATACAAACAATGGTTTTTTCCATATCCGTTGCAATGATTTTCCATGATAAAGACCTTATGCACATGGGTATTACAACTATTCTTGCATTCATTATACACTCTGTGGGTATTATTGCATACAAATTGTTAATGCAGTTGATTTCAATTGTATCATAAACATTGTCTGATGCATGTTTTCTACACTGTGATTGCATATAAAAATAATTATTGCAATCATTTCTGATAATGTGCAAGTTATCAACAAAATTGTTCTACTGTTTCAATTAATCATATGCGACACGTGTGTGAAAGCCATCGTTGTGATGCCTTCGAATCCTATATAAATGTATCAAAACAATTATTGTCATATCAATACACTATTTTGATTACTACACGTCAATACACTACAGTGTTAAATAATCATGTGTAACAACCAGTGCTCAAATACTTTGGGATCCTATTCAGCACTGTAGTGTCTGGGATACTTGTCTATCAACGATCTAGTAATCCGTGCTTTGTAATGGTGATTACCATACAAATAGATTGTTGTAGAAAGTTTTACACCTTAACAAAATCATTGTTGCAAACGTAATTCATAATGTGAAAGGTATAACACCAGTTGATGCACTTATATTTTATGCATGTATATCAATATTATCTAACAATTCTTTTTCAATTTAGGTATCATAATATGATTCTATGTTGCTGATCTAATCTTGTATATGCAAGTTATGAACAATTGCTAAAGGGCTCACTTATACATCCATATCAATATGATTATTGCAAAAAAATTTGATCCAATGCAAGGGTATCCAAAATCATTCATGCATTGCTTATGTGGATCAATTATATGCATAATAATTTGTTTCATTGTGATTGGCTTCATTTCATAGCAAAATAATTGTTGCAATAGTTTGCGATCCTTAAAACACAGGCCTCAAAATCATGGCCTAACATGAGCAAATTTTGTTTTAATTCGCATTAGTGCAGTCGATGTGCAAGAAGCAAGTAATGATATATATGCAGCTCACTTATATCACTTCATGAGTTATCTTAGAGTATGTATATCACCTCATGAGTTGTCTTAGAGTATGGATTAGGATAAAGACGTATCAAACAAAACCTATTTCTACACAGTACGAACAAAATCATGGATGGGTTTGAAAGTCTTGTGATCCTACTTGTCTTCGACCGATTATAGTAAGGGTGTTTCCAACCCAAAACGAATTTTCGATGTAATTTGAAGAAAACCATAGCTACTGTCAATATTGTGCACACACTCTTCTCATCAATATTGCAAACAAAACCATGGCTGCAATGACCTTGGGTGTAATGTTCATGACAATTTTGTTAAAACGAGGATTACATGTACACTAAATAAAACATTTCCAATATGAGTCTCAAATCATTCCTCATCACAAGCTCTATTCACAAGCTCTATAATACAAGAAGATTTAATAGTGCTTCTATGACAGCTATTTTCGGATAAATACAATTGTTGGAAAAGGTAAGTTTAGACTACTATGGCCTGAAAAATTAGACTCTTTAAGGGAATTTTTATGATTTACTGCAGTAACTTTTGAATCAAGGTAAAAAGGGTAAATTGAAAATGAAGGGTCAGGATACAATGATGGAAGATCTAATGACTAGAACTACTGATATATCAATACTACTGGTGTACTGTAGAATAACCCTATAATAAGATATCATCAAGTATTAATTACAGCTGACATCATTAAACTATTAGCCACTTTTCATATAAATCATTAAAAAAAATGACATAAATATATATAAACTAATTAGCATTTAAGTTATTAAATTAATTTTTTGACCATTTTCATCTGATTTTGGTATATGACTTGTGTGTTGATATTTTTTTTTTAAAACAAAATTGTCCAAACTATTGTATCGTTGTATTCCCTATACATACCTAAGAGCTTTTTTGAATACAACAATTCGAATGTTTAGATAAAAAAAATTAAAAATATTTCAGGAGCAAGTCACATATCAAAATCCAATGAAAAGATAAAAAAAATTTAAAAATATTTCACGAGCAAGTCACATATCAAAATCCAATGAAAAATGACCAGAACGTTAATTTAGTGCTTTAAATGTCAAATCCATAAATTTTATTTACCTTAATGACAAAAAAAAAAAGTGATAATATAAATACAAATTTATTGATAATTTGATGGAGTTGCTGCTGCAATTAACTATCATTAATTTACAAGTTGGATATGCTAGTACTAATACTAAAGAAACACGCAAAAATTCATGTGCAATAGAAATAAGGTGCCAAATCATTTGTCATATAAAATTCTGATCAAAGTACATATCGGGCCCAATGCACCGATCCACATTCTATAATCTCTAGTTATAGTCCTTTCAAGTTTGAACATCCTTTCTCTCTCTCTCTTAAACAGTGGTCGGAGACGATGGAGGCATATGTGGAGGACATAGCCAACGAGCTCCAAAGCATGAGCTTCAACTCCACCACCACCGCCACCGACATCCACCGCTCCACCAGCTCCGGCTCCGACTGGACCTCCTCCTCAGCCCACTTCCCTCCTCCCTCCGGCGACTCCATCCGCCGCTTCGCCTCCCTCTCCATCTCCGACCTACGCTTCCTCCACCGCCTCGGCGCCGGCGACATCGGCTCCGTCTACTTAGCCGAACTCAAGCCGCCCTCGCAGGCGCCGGCGCCTCTCTTCGCCGCTAAGGTGATGGATAAGAAAGAGCTGGCGTGCCGTAACAAGGAAGGGAGGGCGAGGACAGAAAGGGAAATTCTGGAAATGTTGGACCATCCTTTTTTGCCCACGCTTTACGCCGCCATTGACTCTCCGAAATGGTCGTGTCTTCTGACGGAGTTCTGCCCCGGCGGCGACCTCCATCTCCTCCGCCAGCGTCAGCCCTGCAAACGCTTCACCCACTCCGCCGTAAGGTGCGCATTTTAGCACTCTTTCATCACTTCTTGTTATCTTGCACGTAACGGAGGTGTTTTACCCTGTGTCACACTTCCATGCACTAATCAAGGACCACGGTCAATGTTATATATATCAAATAAAAAATTTATAATTTTATCTAGTTTCGTATTACGAAACTATTACGAAATTAATCCATTAATAATCACACAAAAAAAAAATAGATATAGTTATCACAAAAAGTAATACTAAGTTCATAGGAGGGATGGGTCCACCGTGGGAGGAGAAGAGCTAGTGTACGTAGTTGGTGGGCCCCATATGGAGGTTAGCTGTCTGCTGTGATGAATGAGAGGAAACAGAAATCTACTGTAGGCCAAGAAACACTGGACCAAAGCTACTCGATTTAGTAAGGTAAATTAGTGAAAATCTGAGAGGTAAATCTGGTAATAGAATCGCACGCGACACATATACAAGCACGTAGGGTTTTTTTTTTTTGTTTTCATTTCGTAATAATTAATCGCAAAAACTTACCTGAGAACTTATGTGGAAGGAATTATATATCGTTATTAACCGTTTATTAAATAAATAGTTGTTACTAATCCATATCAACTTTTTTTTACATGAGATTTCATAGAAAACTGTTATACATAAGATCTACTATTAAGTAATATATAATTTGGTCAAATCATGTTACCTGATTCATCGTGAGCATATTAATATGTATATGGATTGATGTGTCTGATATCTAATGTGTCTATTAATTTTACTTTTCAAATAATAAAGGAATGTGATCATTAATATATTAAAATTTACACAATGAACATTTTATTATTTTCAAATATCCATAGTTCATAAGCTACTTCTTTGAAGACCATAAAAATATAAGCTTAAAAAAAAAACTTGCATACTTTTGAATAGGATGATTTGTTATTTGTCTGAAATCAATAGTGGATTAAGGCCAAAGGATATTAGTCTGAAATTTTACTAATGTTTTACCATATATAATTGTCATAAATAATGAACTTTAATTAGAGGAAGAAATTATATAATTTTCCTATGATTTGCATACAAACATATAGTGAACCATTTCACAAATTTTAATTTCGTAAAAGAAGTTTCATTACTTAGAATCAAACTTTCTTTTATAAATTATGAATTGTAGATTATTTCGTTTCATGAAATTTGATAAGAAAAATGATTTTAGAAGAATCATAATCTAAGGTCTACGACCTTTTTTTTCTCCCTCAAATTAGGAGTACATCTTTGAGGTACTACAGATTAAGCAAACACCTACTTATATTGAAGCACAATAGCTACAATTTGTAGGTTTTTCCTATATATATCCACCTCAATAGTTGTTATTCGTAAATTGAATAAATGTGTAGGAAGATATTCGTAATTTAATCTACTTTTATTAGACGTGTCAAATTATAATATATATATATATATATATATATATTTATGTAAATGAGTTTGATTTCTTGATAGTAAAATTTACAACGAATTTATATTTGAAAGTTATCTCATATAATTTTCTATAAAATTCTTTTCTAAATAGAAAAAGCTTCAAGAATATTTTTTTATAATATCCTGTTTGTAATTATACATGTTTGTTAAAATTTAAATGCACTTAATTTTCATTTATTGTTACCAGAATTTGAATAAAAAAACATCAAACTAATTTACGCGGTCCGAGGATTTATGCATTTATTAATGTATTTTTCAATTCGTATTTTGTTCATGAGAATAAATATTCTATTTTTTTTTGAAAGATATACTATATTATTATATAACCAAAATATAAATTAATAAAACAAGAAGTTGCATATCTTATGGTAAAAGATTGATTTCGGGGAATTTTTTATTTTGTCCTTATTATTTTGTGTCTTCCTTAAAATGTGGGAAAAAGGCCACGTAATACAGTGGAATGTACTCCGCAAACTTTTGCTGAATCTATGGGATTCTATTTGGAAAATTTTCAAAATTTTCAGGGTCCCCCCGAGGTTTTGATAAATTAAATTTTCGCCCCACTCAATTGGATATTTGACAATTATGCATTTTGATGTCATGTAAAGAAATAAAAATTTAAGTAAAATTATCTCATGAATCACATTTTGTGAAATGTTAGTTCAATTGTTTTTATTTAATATAAGTTAAAACGAATCATATAATGATATTTGAATATTTTAAATATAATTTCATCTCACAAATTAAGTTTGTTAAATGATCTTCGAAAAAACAACTTAGAAGTATCTTACAAATGTAAGCTACTAGCTAGGTCCCACTAGGGCTGTGGTGTGTTTGGTTTCGTTTATTGGTCGTTTGGCTGAAAATTTTTAGTAGATAATTTTGATGAAATGTATTAGTAAGAAAAAAAACATATTTGGTTGTTTTGGTAATATATATATATATATATATAATTGCAATTTTCAACTTGTTTTTAAAATTATTTTTATTTTTATTACAAATTTTATGTATTTCAATTTTGATCTTTTAACAATCACATTTTTTCAATTTTATCCAATTTGATAGATAATTTGGTTTTTATCTACATGAAAATCGAAATTGCTAATGTAATTCTTCAGTTCTTATGTCGATATGGATAAAAATTGGCATTCTCAACAAAATTAGTTGTGAAATAATTTTATTAAATAGAATCCCGCTATCGAGAACCTTAACCCATTTTCAGAGATCAATACTGATTTTATGGATCATGGATTTATGAATAGATTCCAATGACAAAATTAAATTGATAAAACAATTTGATAATAGTACTAATCTTTCAAAACTTCATCTATGTTTTTGAAACCCTATTAGAATATTCAGTGGCATGCACCATACTTATACATAGAATGTTAAGGATCAAATAAATTTATTGCTTACACTTGGTTGGTATAATTTTAACCAATTATGCTGTCCTATGTGCATTAACAACATAATATAGATTAAAATACTGAAAACAAATTCATGTGCATAAAATCAATCACCTGTGTATTGTGCAGTTCATCTTGCATCTTAAATAATTTCTAATACTTATATTATATCATATCGTTTTATAAATATATTTTTATGAACGAAGTTCTTCTAACCACAATCGAATTGGATCTTCTATTTCAAGTTATGTTCTCATCATATATTACATTACTTTTAATGTATGTCATGTGTAAATTGATGGTCATATCTTTTACACTTAACGTATATTGATTATTTTGAAATATCAGATGAAACACCAATATAAAATCGAGAATCTTGTTTGAACCACAATATAAATCTATTTTCACAAGTTAATTTCTATTTTTCTTTTGGAATATGACAACCACTATTGCCTCGATATTTTCCTTATTTGAATTACCACTTCTTGAAAGAGCAACCATAAAAGGTGAATGAACAAAAAATTGGAATAATATCAGTACTCAATGTTGAATTTTAGAGGGACAAATGGGGCAGAGGACTCCCAAAAGCCCCTTTATCTTTTTGTTGCATGGGAATTGCTTAAAGCTTTGAGCTAGGGTAGGGTTGGGGTTATTTTAGACATTGCCCCATTTCTTATATGATTTAACACATGTGATAGACCTAAAACATAGTGGCATATATATCCATTTATCAATTTTAGACTTAACCATGCCTGCTACAATTTCAACACCAATTGGTTTATATTTGTTATTTGGTTCTAAATGGAATGTATTTCACCAAGTGTAGTAAAGATCATTTTCCACATGGTTTTAATTATGCTAATTTATTATTTATCGATGTTTTCTTTTATTGTACTTTAACTAGGTTTTATGTGGCTGAAGTCGTGGTGGCACTAGAATATCTTCACATGATGGGAATTGTATACCGTGATCTCAAGCCGGAGAATGTATTAGTCCGATCTGACGGCCACATAATGCTTACTGATTTCGACCTCTCTCTGAGGTGCGACGACTCTACATCAACCCCAGCTCAAGTAATCTCCAACCAAAATCCGCTCATGAATGCACCACCTTTATCTGAATACGCCATTGACCCATCGCCCTTTAGCTCTGCCTCGTGCATTCTTCCAAAGTGCATTGTTCCAGCCGTATCGTGCTTTCAACCAAAACGTAGACGCAAAAAGAAGTCGGACAATCGTGCTGGACGAGCATTCGTGGCCGAACCTATAGATATTCGGTCAATGTCATTTGTTGGGACCCACGAGTATTTGGCCCCAGAGATTGTCTCTGGGGCAGGGCATGGGAATGCCGTTGATTGGTGGACGTTGGGAATATTCATTTTTGAGTTATTTTACAGTACGACACCTTACCGAGGGACGGATCATGAAATAACACTGGCTAACATTGTAGCTCGAGCCCTCGATTTTCCCAAGGAGCCAGTCGTACCTACTGCGGCCAAGGACCTGATATCACAATTGCTTGTGAAGGATCCGACCCGACGAATGGGTTCGACCATGGGTGCATCAGCCATCAAGAAGCACCCATTCTTCCAAGGAGTGAATTGGGCATTGTTGAGATGTACAAAACCACCTTTTGTTCCTCCTCCATTTACTAGGGCTGTTTTGTCTAATGAAAGTTGTCCTGATGACAACCCTGTGGACTATTACTAGTAACACAAATTGTTCAATATTGAACATCATAATCCACTTTAACTTTGCTGCATTACAAGATAAAATTAATTATTTCAGTAGTTGACCATAGGTTGACCATAGATAATTCTTCTCTATGATTTATTGTACCAGTAATTAATTGTTGGCTGTATATTGAAGCCGTCTTCATCTTCATTACAATTTAATTATAATATAAGTTATATCCCTTTCATAAAAAAAAAGGTCATGTACGTTTCTCCATTATACAACTTCTTAATCATTCATAAATGTTCACCATTTATAATCCATCAATTTTATTTTTCTATTACGGTATGTATTTCTTCACTTTCTTTTTAATACTCTTTGCAACTTCCATCAATTCTATTTTTACAATTACGTATACCTTTCACATTCTTTTTAATACTCTTTGCAACTATTCATCATTCAAAATAATTTGTGTAATATATTTTTAATAAATTTGGAAGGCGTGGAAGAGAGAAACAATAAAGATTAAAAACTTGCTTTTGATCCAGGTTCAAATCTTGGTCTCATGACCTACATTTTTATAAAGGTGGGATACCATTTGAGTTACAAGACCCGTGATAAAAAATTTGTGTAATATAATTATAGATATTTCATGTAAAAAAATCTCAACTTTTTTTATATTTGGGATGAAAAAAAAAGAGACTTCATTTCGGGACAAATAGAGGAAACCCATACTTTATATTCTACCCTTTCTACACCTTACACATTTTGATCTTTTGATCGTGTTACCCCTAGTACAAGATTGCACCCTAGTGATAAAATTTAGTGGCATATATATAACTCATACTTAAGAATGATGAAATAACGATAGAATAATAAAGAAAAAGTGATGTAAAAATTATTCCGAGTAATGACAAATTAATTAGTGACTGAATATTAGAGATAAACATTATCTATTTCCATTTTGAAGGTTATTCGATCTTCAATTTTGTATAAAATTTAGTTATTCAAATTTAGAGACATAATTTAAATTTTTCGTTTCTGAATTTTAGCAATCAGCATATTTTGGTGACTAACCTCTACAAGATTAAGTTATAATCCTGCAAAATGTATGGTGTAAGATGTAGAAATTGTGAATATAATCTAATCCACGACCATTAGAAAAGCAGCCAAGCATCTAAGTATTACTCTGATTATAATACTCTCAATATGGAGTGTGAATTAATCCGTCTCAAATTCATAAAATTTTGGACTAATACAATAATAACTTCAAATATAACTATGGAGTTCAAAATCTACCCTAATTTTCAATCAAAAGGATAAAACTACCTTATTTTGAAAAATCGAGAATATTAATTTTTTTCTTAACAAAATAGATCACTCTTTCCCTGATCTGGGTTTTCTGTCTTCGTCAATTAATGAAGTCGTCCTTGATATATATCCAGAAATTCATGACAAAATAATTAATTAACCGGCAAAAATGAATATTGCAAATAAATTAATTGACATATGGCAAAGTCTTGGGTGAGACCGTTTCATGGATCCTATGTTGTGAGACGAGTCGGGTCGGATTGAACATAAGAAATTATGTAATACTTTTGAGTGTATTACGTAATACTTTTTTATATATTAGGTAATATTTTGTATTATAAGATGTGTTTTAAGTTGAGTTGGACCATACGAAAAATATGTAATATTTTTATATATATCAGGTAATTTTATGTATATCAGATAATACTTTTATTTTGAATTGAGTCAAATTATAAGAAAATATGTAATACTTTTATGTGTATCGAATAATATTTTTATGTATATCAGGTAATACTTTTGTATTATAGGATATATGACCCGAATTGGGTCGGGTCGGGTCTTAAAAAACATTTCAGGTGCTCTCTTCTCCTCATGCAACATGTAATACTTTTGTATATATTATGTAATATTTTTCTATGATCATGTAATATTTTTGTATTTTGCATATATAATAAATAATATAATACAAAGTATTACTTGAAATATAAAAAAGTATTACCTAATATACATAAAAGTATTACTTAATTATTATATTCGACCTAATTCGATCCATCTCATGGAATGGGATCCGTGAGACGGTCTCACACAAGACTGTTGATATACATATGTCACTCCAACATTGAAAATGACCCAAGCTTGCTCAAGATAAACTGCAACAAAATAATTTTAGTGCTTGATTAATAAACATATATTGTTTGATAGTCCATGCTTTCTTGCAATAATAGTGGGACAGAGAAAATTTGATTTTCGATCGATATATTTATATAAGATGATGCATTTATTCTATTAAAATGTCGACAATATATAATAATATACTATGCAATATATGACACCGACAACGGCTGCATTGGAAATCCACTACCATTTTATGTGGTTGTAATTTAATTTTATCCTCATCTAATTTAATTACGTATTTTTTTTTCCTTTTATATTAAAATGAAAATGAAAATTAGTTGTGTTTCTTCTATTTTGCCGAAGTAATTGTAGATGGTTAAATTTTGATTTTATAATTCTTTACGAAGCACGGATAATTTATTGTCTCACGAATCTAATTTTATAAATTAGATCAATTCTCGAAGAAAGTTCAATACATATCTTTAGATAATAATTGTGGATTTCTTTATTAAGCTATATACATAAATACATCTATATATCTCAATTGCAGCTATTTATTAATTTTACAGTGCATAAACTCTCTGGTATACGAATTAAAGTGATGTGAAACTATATATTCCTACACTGCAACTTGTCATGCATGGTGTTATCAATTGCAGCCATTTAATTTTATGGATATTAATTGATGTGGTTATAAATCTAACATTTATGTCTCGTTATTATTTCAAAAAAAAAAAAAAACAAAGTCTCATTATCAAATCAATAAGTGCTAAGAAAAGATGTGTAGGATAACAATCGTTTGTATTATTTATAAGAGTTCTCAAGTTTATTGGCCAAATGAGTTTCATCTTCATAAATTTGGGGTGTGTAAAATTTGGGCAATATATGGGCTATTCAATTAATAAACATATACTGTTGGATCATAACTTATTGAGTCGCGTCTTAATGTCCATTGGCTACAATGTATGTATATCACAAGAAAATTATTGTTATTATTATTTTATTATTTTTATGAGACTACTATTGTTGTATGCATTACAATTACAACCAATATAAATGAATCCACGAATCATTCATCAATAAAGAAATCAAGGGCAGATCATTTAACAAGTTATAAAGATAAGTTGTACTAAATTCACACTATTAGTGAAACTTGGAACTTATAAAGGAGTTCAACATTTATACTTTTGTTCCGTGATCCATCATGTATGGACATATATTAATATATTTATCGTATATGCATTACAAATTTAATATAATTATTAATTTTAAATAATAATATTTAATTCAATCGAGGCACACAAAATTAATATTATCTTCTTACCCTCAACTAACTTGTATAAGCGGCAAGTAAGGATCGATCCAACAGAGAGCAGAGAAATTAATTAAACTTATCGGTGTTAATGACTCAACAAATAAACAAAGTAAAAGGGGGTTTGTTGGAAAATTATCTAATTAAATTAAACATCTATCAAGCTACTACACAATAAAGATGAAAGCAAATAAATAAACAAGACACCAGTTCTCAGTTCAGTATCACCTTCTATTCTTGATCGAGTGGATTAATTAATAACGATTCTCTCAATCTATCTCTCAAACCCCCGTCCATAGATTAGCAACAAGCTCTGCTAATTTGAATCATCTCTTAAGTTTAATTTATTAAAACAAGCTCTTTAGTAAACTATTTTCAATCAGACAACTTAATGGGTAGGATCTCTAAATTTAATGTGACGAACGCTTTAATCTCTAAGATGATAAGACAAACTAGACTTCAAATTCACAAGCTCGATCCGGATAATTTAGTGACGTGTTACCCCTAACGAATCAAGCGTATTTGCTACAAAGAAATATAAATTAGTATCAATTACGGATTACAGTTTATACTCTAACAATAAATATCACAACAATTCAGTCCAACGGGCCCTACTAAATCAAATCATACAATATCATAAATCAATAAACAAAGCAACACAGATCATTGAAGAAATAGAAATCATGAAAACTTTACTAATTATCTAGAGTAAATCAGAAATAAAGGTTCAACGTCCTTTCGAACTAATGTACGGAAATTAGCCTCGCATCTCGAAAAAAAAACAAAAAGTAAATCCTAAACTAAGACTCTTTTTTCTGTGGGTTGTGTGTTCAGCCGCGCTCTCCACGCAGCTCTCTTCTTTCTCTCCAGCAGAGTAAATATATCTTACATCAAATCGCTCTCCACACAGCTCTCTTCTTTCTCTTCATCAGAGTAAATATATCTTGCATCAAATATGGGCCAAGGATTTCTTTCTCAATCCATGGGCCTTCGCTGGGATATTACTGGTCACTGGGCTTTCATTGGGCCTTTAATTCCCACACATTGGATCATCCAATTTGGTGACAGTGAATCCAATATGTATCATCTTGTAGCTTCAATTATCCACCTTCATTCTTCATCTCCACATTTACCTCAAAATCACTGCATAAACTAGGAAAATCAAAAAGTGGAGTTCTTTGGACAAATAATAAAAATACATAGAAAAATAATAAATCTAAATATATAAAATGCATTAGAACTGCATTCTAAACCAATTAAAATATGCTCATTTTTTTACATATCAAAATTCAGACAAACGTGTGGTTTTTTTATACTGAAAAGTTATAGTCATAAATTTTACATAATAATATATATGAAAATGCTAACTCTACCCACTGTGTATAACTCTTAATACGTCCACCGATGACGTGTAATGATTTCATTTCTTTATTATATGAAAAATGAAATTAATAGATTTATTAGATTTTAGATACATCAGTCGTGAGCATATTTGATGTGCCAATTTTTTGATGAAATTGACAAAGAGGTAAGTTAGCTTTTGATTTTTTTTATTTTTTATTTTTGCTTCAGGCCAAAAATCTTATGTACAAATTCGGTGACCTTTATATACAAATTATGTGACATTTATGTATAAATTCTGTGACCTTTATGTTAAATAACTTAGAAAAAAATGAAGAATTTCAGCAAAATTTGTACATAAATACATTTATGTTATTCATATGACCCTTATGTATGGTCATATGACTTTTATGTACAAATATTTATACCTCTATATACCTTTATATATTACATAAGTGTATGAATATTTGTACATAAAGGTCACATGAATATATATATAAGGGTGACATGAATATCATATAAATTTTGCTGAAATTTTTCATTTTTTTTCTAAGTTACAATGCATAAAGGTTACCGAATTTGTATATAAAAGTTAAAGCATAAAATTTGAAAAAAAAATCATGAATTCGAGTTGGGTCAATTCGAATTGCACGAATTTTAAATCCGTACATCAGGTATACAGGAGAATTTGTCTAAATTGTGTCCCCAATTGTATGTTCTCTAGCGGAAATAATTGCTCCAACCATATGTTTTGTTTAATTTTTTCGGATAATGTGTTAATCTAATTATTAAACCTAATTTGTGTTTACTATTACCATATTATTTTGAACCTATGTAGGTTTTTATTTTCAATTTTTTTTATAATCTTACATACATATTAGGTAGAGTATATAACTTTAACAATTGTTATTAATAGATTATTTCAATATTCAACAAAATGTATTCTATAATAATATTAAAAATATATCATCTTTATATGTATAAAAGAACAATCATTAATGTCATGTGCCATCATCTCGAAAGCTCAAAATACTCCAGATTAATAATTATATTAATATTGATTACATTATATTATGTCAAATAATTGTATGACAAATACAATCTTTTAATCTCATCTCAATAATTTTTTTTATTCAAATAGCGGAGATTCATGAAGAAGTATTGCGTTGTTACCATTTTAAAATCATGTCAATCTAATTATTAGATGGAATGTATTGGCATAGATAGAAAAATAATGTATTAAAAAAATATTTCAAACATATTTAATATTAATTAAAAAGAATTATCAATGTTTTGGAAAATTAATCATGCATATCACTTAATTTTTTATATAATTTTAATTTATTTAAATTCAAAAAATTAGAGAAAAAATAACTCTAATAAAATTATGTTTATTTAAAATATTAGTGAAATTTTTAAACTTATTAATTAATAAAACTGAAATAGTTTTTGCATTAAATCATATAAACTATTGAAATTTTTTGTTCTAAGTTATTTATAATATAATTGAAATGAATAATTAAGAGTATTTGTATCTTTGATATTTAATATTTACAAATAGAAAAACATTATAAAAAAAGTTAGAATATTGGTGGGAGAGTTGAATAATATGATACAAATAACAACATATATAATAAATAGAAAATATTTATATCCTCATACGAATACGAATGTAACATATATAATCAAATAGTATATTAATCAAATTATATTATGATTGATACTAAAATTGATAATAGATATAACACAATCATAATTTTTTAATATAAATAATATTATTTAATTTAACTATATTTTTTTAAAACCCGTGTAATAAACCGGCCCTGTACTAGTTAAATGACTCTCATTGCACTGATGGATTGCTAAAGAGTAATTTAGTTATTTACAAATTCTATCTCAATTAAATGAACTATTGATGGGACCTATAACACTTTAATTATGATAAATTCTCCTGTGCATCTGATGTATGGATCTTAGATCCGTACAATTCGGATCGATCCGACCTGAATTCGCTAATTTTTTTATTTTTTTTATTTTATCTCTTGACCTTTATGTACAAATTCGATTATCTTTATATACAAATGTTATGACTTTTATGTATAAATATTGTGACATTTATGCATTATAACTTAGAAAAAAATGAAGAATTTCAGCAAAAAAATTGTATATAAATACTTTTATGTGATATTCATGTGACCTTTATGTACAAATATTCATACATTTATGTATGAATATTAAAAGTCTCATGAATATACAAAAGGATCAAATGAATATAACATAAAGGTATCTATATACAAATTTTGTTAAAATTCTTCATTTTTTTCTAAGTTATTGAATATAAATGCCACAGAACTTATACATAAAGGTCACATAATTTGTATATAAATATCACATAATTTGTATATAAAGGTTTTGACCTGAAATCAAAAAAAAAAAAAAAAGCACGCTAATACCAGTCGACCCAGATTGCATACTCTACGATACTGGGGTTAGTGTATTGCAGATTTTTTTTTAAATATATCGACCGAACTTAACAATTAAGTAAAAATAAATATTTAAAAATTCAATTAAAGTGAAATTGAACATTAAAATATATATTCAGAAATATCAGAAATAAATGATATGGACATCCTCTACTAACAAAGAAATTGATGGCAATGTTTTTCTCTTCTTGGACGTTTAGGCCCAATAATAAACACATTTCTTGGGCCTGGTGGCCCATGATGATCAGCCCATCATTGTCATTAATTCCACGGTCTTTCTGTCCCTCCTAAAAATGGTAATGATCCGCCTTGCACTCCGACAATGGACTTATCCTAACCCGCGCCTCGTGATGGATCGGGCACACCACATTCTGTGTGGGGTTGGTGCATCCCGCCCCATCACGTGCTATTTGAATTATCGCGATGTTAGCTAATAAGTAATACTAGAATATGTGAAGAAACCTTATTCAAAATAGAGGATCTCTTATAGTCAAACGACACCATTTATTGCTTTTTCTCGATATAATCCTAAATTTCAGGTGATTTTGGCTAAGTAGAACTCTTGTTTTCTCTACATATATTCAATCACTTCTATTCAAACTAGGTACAGGTTGCAACATCAATATATATATATGATTTTAGTCTCTTTTCATATGCATTTTTTTAAATGTCTAAATAATAACAAAATTAATGTATTCTGAAAACTTCATATATTAATACTAAAAATATTAATTATAATCATTTCAATTTTATAATTTTTTAAGTAAATCACATTTTTAATCATAATCATCATTTCAAATAAAATGAATTAAAATAATTACAATTAACATACTTTTATATTTCTAAATATATGTATATTAAATATACATTAATATTTATATATGTGTATATCATAATATATATTATATTCTACAAGACGCGGGACAAGTCATAAGGAAGAACCAAACCCACCTGCATTTAGTTGTGAACATCATATAATTTCAAGATCGTTATGTGATAAACAAAATAAATTGAAGATTCAAACTAATAATAAACATAATTTCAGAATCCTATAATGTTTGTCCACAAAAACATAAGACGTATCATGAATATCCTATGTTTGTTAGTCAAAAAATCTCAATCAACATATGTTAATCTAGTTAACGACAATCAATGTGATCAATATGGGCCAACACAACTAATTTGCAGGTCAATACAGTCATAACCATATAAGTAACATATGTAAAAATATTAGTTTGATGACTTAAAGAATTATATTTATCCGTTATATATATATATATATACACGCATATGTCATATATCTAATATTTCAAAGATTATATATATCTCCATATAATGAAATGATTAACTTGAATTAAATTTAAAATAAATGGGTCACTCAAGTCTCAAACATTGCAATATTTGATAAGTTATATATTTAAATTATTTATATAATTAGATCTCGTGAGGTGAAATATCATATTAGAGCATTCACAACCTCAATGTCAAAAATACAATTCATTAATCATTTAATACATTCTCTCTCCTCGACATCCATATTTGGATAAATTTCATAACAAGACATAATTTATAGACTAGTTTTCAATTTAAAACCCAAATTTTAAAGTTTATTAATAAGGGACTCAATTTTACATTTTTTTTCTCAATTTAAGGCTTGAAAATTAGATTGAATTCTCAATTCAAGATAAAATTTCATTTTCTTTTTCTTTTTATTTTTTATTTATAATTTATTTATATTTTAATATGTATATATAGTTTAGATAAATTAAGACAAGTTTGTGCAATTTAAGAACAATTTTCATCCGACTTGTATTAATTTATATATATAATAAATGCAATTCAAAAAATTAAGATTCCTTTATTTTCTTAATTTTATAAATAAAAGTATATAAAATCGATTTTAATATTAATCAGTTTAATATAAATTATATTTTATGAATTTAATTAATTATATTTTTTTCTTTTTTGTTCATATAAATTAAGATAAGTCGGATGAGATTATTCTTAAACCACACTAACTTGTCTTAATTTATCCAAAATATGAATATATGTTGAAATATAAATAAATTTATAAATATAATGTTGACGTCGGAATTTGTCAATGAAAGATTCCTAGTCGAACACCCATATTTATGTAAGTGAATGAAGAAATATGATGTGTAAAGTGCAAAAAACATTGACGCGGAGCCTACTCTGGCAAATTAGGTCGGCTGATCCTGGACGGTTTTAGGTGACCGGACAGGATCGTATGATATTGCTTAGAGAAATGAGCTCTCTAGTGCTTTTTACAAGTGAAAGTTCGAACCCCTTATTAGTTGAAATTACATCTATTTATAGCTACAAAATAACCTAAGTAGTGGAGATCATGGAGATTGTGGAGGTTATGCCCACTTTCTCCTTAATTTTCGCCTATTTACGCGGTATTGGGCGGTTTTATCACCCACGATCTCTTAGCAGTTGGCTCTTTCCTGCGCGGCAAGTCCAGCTCTGGCCGGCCAAGCTAATCTGTCCATGATTCCTTCCAATTATCTTGGACGGCCTGCAGAGGAGGAAGCCGAATATATCATCTTGGCCGGTCAAACGAACTGATGGCCTTCTTTGGGCTGTCCAGTTGCAATGTTGTGTGTAGTTTGGGTCGGATGTCCACCAATAGCCCCTTAGATCTCAACAGAAAACTATTTCTATTGGGACCTAATCAATTCTGACAAGTCAAGCCGAGCACGACGAAAATGTGAGCTTTAAATTTCTAGCCTTCCTTAAGGTAAACAGGTGTCACCATCCAATGGAGTGGAAGTCAAAGGGTCATGGCTTTGTGTCTGCTCGATTCTCCACGTGTCTCCATATGGTAGGCTGGAAGTTGAAAGGTCATACTCCGTCTATATATAATGGTGTTTCCCTTTCATTTGACCTTTCATCAACTTAAAAGTCTAAGCAATTATTGTATATTTCGAGCAGAATCGATCGGTCACGATATTCTGTGCTACATCACCCGAGGAGAGCAGTTTTATTTGTAAGGTAACTTCCTTTCCTTTCACAACTATGTCTCAAATTCCAACTGGAATCTTGTCTGGACAACCGCAAGACCACCGAGCTGGGATACCTTCTGAAGATTCAAAAGTAATGAGTTAGCCTTCTATTGTCACCCAATTAGAGCTGGATCGATGGCAATTCCGTTTTAATATTCCTTTAGGAGTTTCCTTCATCGTTCCCCGACCTAAGGGAGGAGCAAATGAATAAGCCACGGAAGGATTGTGTTGTCATAAATCTCCAAGCTCTAGAGGGAGGTCTGCGATTTCCCATGGCGTCTTGCTTGACTCGCTATCTTTCGTATTGGGGGATAGCACCCGGGCAGCTTTGTCCCAATAGTTGGTCTTCTATATTGGGTTTGTTAGTGCTCTTCCATAGCTATAACCTCGGAGTGCCCAACTCTCAAGAGCTATCTTGGCTATTCAGTCTCAAGCTTATACCCGGAGTGAGAAACCATTTTTATTATCTCTCACCTCGGCTATTCCGACCTCAGTTAGTCTGTGACCTTCTCTTGCCAGTTAGAGATTGGAGGAGTGAATGGTTTTGGGTTGAAGGGGATTGGAAGAGTCTTGGGGAGTATCACCATGACTTTGCTATAAGAATGTCTTGCCCAGTTGGCTTCAGTCCTGTTGAAGGTATGCATTTGTATTTTTCTTGGTCAGATCTTCTAATATTTTTAATATTTTCCTATTTTACAGAGGTGCCGCTCGAAAATCTCCAGATTAGCGAGGACTTCTCTCGTAAAATCTGTTTTTTGCGTGATAGTGTCAGCCTAGCGCAGCGAGCGTTCAAGGAGCTAATTACGGAGGATTGGCTTACCCGAGCCGACCTCATCTTTCCTTTTTCCCGTGCTCCAGTAGAATTCCACGGTGAGCTTAACTATTAGGTCTCATTTGTACTCAGTCGCTCGTTGGCTGACTAATATTTTTACAGCCGTCCTCCCTCGAGAAGGTCTTCGTCCAGAGATGGATCCGACCGAGCGTATTAGGGCCCAAGCTGAGCGAGCTAGGAAACAGAGATAATGAGTTGAGAAAAGGTGAGGTCCTGAACGCCCGACGAAAGAAACGTCCGTCCCGAGTCAGGAGCCGTCCATCGAGCCGTCATAAAATATGCCACGACCAACTCCTACTGAGCAGCCGGCTAGCAGCCTCGATGTTACAGCTTTGGCTCGACCTGGGGTATGGTCTTCCGAATCCCCTCTGGCCAGCTCGGTTAGTATTTGTGGTTGGGACCCCAACTTGATCGAAAGTTCCAAAGAATTCCTTGGGCACCGGCCTCCCTTTCAAGTCAGCTACTCTCATGCCCGAGCGCCCAGTACGGATTTGATGAGGAATCTTCCATCCGGAGTTAGGCCAGCAATGGAGGCTTCGGTGAAAGCCTGGATGGGAGAACTGGAGGGATATGCAAAAGAAATGTCGGTAGTCGATATGAGGGTCTGTTCGGCTATTTTGAATGCTCAGGCATCCGTTTTTGCTTGGCGGGCTCATCACGAATATCTTGATTAACAAGATAAGTATGTAGCGAGCATGACGGAGCTTGGTGAGAAAAAAGCCGAGTTGGCTGCTACTTTTAAGGAGATGAAAACCCTTAAGACTCAGTTGGCTTCCGCCCAGGAGTCATTGGCCAAAACAGTAGAATCAGCCGAGTTGAATCGTCAGCGGATGGCTGAAATAACAGCTGAGAAGACCCAGCTTCAGGGTAAGCTTGAAGCAGCTCAGGCCCAGCTAGAGGCTGTACAGAACAAGCTGGAGATTGCGCGAGCTGGCCGACTAGACGAGACTGCCATTACACTTAAGTACAAAGATTTCGATGAGTGTAAATATGATGGAATTCTAGCCTACCTCTTCACTTTCATCGACAACATCGAGGTGGCAAGGAAAGCAAAGCTTGACGATCGTCCCTTCAGCGCGGTTTTAGTCGATTATCTGCGTAAGAATCCTCTTATAAAATATTATTTGGACCTAATGGATGATCTGACCGGCTATCTCCCTCTAGATTCTGAACACCTTTTATGGCTGGCCCCTCTTATTCAATTTATGTCGAACCCGAACATGAATGCTTCTGGGTTCGAGTGGGTTGAGAAAGCTAGCACAACCAGAGCTGAGGACGATGTATTCGTGCTCAAAGATGATTAATAGTTCAATGTATAGTTAACTTTTTTATTGGCCGTTTGGCCCCTTGTGAAGAGGTTCTGGCCTCCTAACCAGTACTTAACAATTTTAATTCTGGTTAGATTGTATTCATGTTTTAAATTGCGTCATGCCTATACTTGCTTAAGACTATCGTGATTAACTTCATTACATCCTGACCGGCTCGAATATGTTTGTCGACTAGGGGAATTACCCTTGGCTGGCCGGACATATTCGTATACTAGGTATTTTGTCTTGGTCGGCCCGACCCTTGATACGGTGTATTGGCCGGCGTACATCTGGGAGCCTAGACATAGTAAGGCTCAGATCACCTCTTGGACCTGGTAAGTGTCGCAATCTGACACTATGGAAGATGAAGCGTCGTTGGTTGTTGGCCCTCTGATCAGCCACGTGTCATTTCCAGTTGGGTGGAAGTCAAAAGGTCGCGCTCTTCTTATAAATAGGGGCGACTTTTATTCATTTTGACTTTCACGACTTTGCGATCCTTAGAAAATTGCTGATTTTCCTAACTAGCTTTAGCCGTTCAAGATTAGCCATTCAAAATCTCCCGTTTAGGATACCCCGTCCTCGATCAACCTTCCAGATACTCTAGGTAATTTCAACTTGATCTTTATCATGTCTTCTAATTCATCTTCTGGGTTTGAGTCTGGGTATCAAGGATATGGCTCGGAAGAACTGAGCATGGAAGTTAGCTCTTCTTCGGAGGAGGTCCGGGGTTCAAGTTTTCCGATTGTCGAGGAAGTAGGGACATCAGGTCGACCAGCCCGTTATATTCCAAAAGGGGTGCCTAGGCCGCCCAGGCAATATTACCGGACCGAGCAGCCATCGGTGGATTTGGAGGCTATGTCTTGGTCGTCCGTAGTTACCCGGGCCGAACTGGATAATTGGCACGTCCTCTTCAACATTCCCTGAAGGGTGTCCTTTGAGGTTCCGAGGTCGAATTAGCGGATGGACAAGCCACCCAAGGATTGTGTGGCCATCAATCTTCGGTCCTTGGAGGGTGGGCTCCGGTTTCCTCTAGCTCCTTCATTGACCAATTATCTTCGGTTTTGGGGGATCGCCCAGGCCAATTGCATCCGAACAGCTGGTCTTTCGTCCTTGGGTTGCTCGTCCTATTTTGGACGTTTAATATTGGTGTCTCGACCCCGGAGGAAATGTCCTGGTTACTAGGCCTCAAACTCCTGCCGGGCACCAAGAATAACTTGTACTACCTTTTCCTCCGACCAAAACTGCCACAACTGGTTCGTGAGCTTCCATCCTCTGTCAAGGATTGGAAGACCAAATGGTTTTGGGTCGGGGGTGATTGGATGAGCCCCGATCAGGTTGGAGAGGAAAGGCCGGAGCATGTGGTCTGCCCTACTTATTTCGGGATGACAAATGGTATATCCACATTTTCTTGTTCTCTGCTCGGTTATCTGATTTTAATTATTTTTCGTTTTGCAGAGATTTCTGTGGAGGATCTTCCGATCAGAGACACATTCTCACAGAAGATTGCATTTCTTCGGGACAGCACCATCGAATCCGAACGGACTTTCAAAGCGCTAATTACCGAAGAGCGTCTTGCTCGTGCCGACCTCATCCTCCCGTTCTGTCCCACTTCGAACAACTTCCTCTGTAAGATTTTTGAGTTTGTGCTCGGTTTAATTTCATCTCATCAAAGATATTTATATATGTATTTCTTATTTTACAGTCCTCCCCCGTGAAGGTTTGCGGCTCACGATGAACCCCCAGCAGCATATTCGATAAAGAGCCCAGCAGGCTGCCGCCGGGCAGACGAATAGGCCTCCAGCTCGAGGCCAGGGCAAAGGCCGGGGTCTTGAATGCCTGATTTCTGCCATACCAGTACTAGCCCCCGTCTCGGAGGACGTGGCCTCACAAGCTCCGCCGACTAAGCAATCTAGGCCCGGTGCAAGCGGCAACGCAGGGACTTCCAAGGGCAACTCAGAAACTGCAAGAGGCAGCTCAGGAATTCTTAGAGTTTCAGTTGTTATTCCGCCCGGTGCCTGGACCGTCGAGAGCCCCCTGGCCGGTATCGGTCAGCATCTGCGGGTGGGACCCCGTGTCCGTCGAGGATACCAAAGAATACCTTGGTCGTCGCCTTCCCTTTCAGATCAGCTACTCGCGGGCCCAATCTCCATCCAAGGAGGTTATTAACAAACTTTCGACCGGAGTAGCTGCAGCCGTCGAAGCCCCTATCAAAGCATGGACGGAGGAGTTGGAGGGCTACTCCAACAAGATGTCGGGCATGGACATGGGCTCCTGTGCCAACGTCCTTCTGGCGCAAGCATCTGTGTTCTCCTAGCAGGCCCATCACCAGTATCAGGAGCGGGTGGAGAAAATAAAGGCTCAGAAGGCCGAGCTGAGGGAGAAAGCCAGCCAGCTTCGGGCTACAGCCGAGGAGAAAAAGACGCTACAAACTCAGTTGGCTTCCTCCCAAGAAGCTTTGGCACATGCCACCAAAGCCGCCGAGCTGGATAGGCAAAAGGTAGCCGACCTGATGGTGGAGAACGTCCGGTTCCAGGCCGGAGTGGATGAGCTGAATGCAGAGCTAGAAGCTGCCCGGGCTGCCTCAGTTGATGAGGCTGTCATGGTTGTCAAGTATAAGGACTCCGAGGAGTGCAAGTACAAAGGCAGCCTTGGCTATCTCTTCATCTTTTTCGATGCCATAGAGGCGGCTCGAAAAGAGAAAGTGGACGACCGTCCGCTTGCGACGGCCCTGGCCGGCTACCTGGAGAAGAATCCGCTTCCGGCCTATTACCTAGATATGATGAGCGACCTGTCCAGGTACCTTCCACCTGAGTCGGAGAAACTGCTCACCCCTGCTCCCCCCATTAAGCTTATGTCAGACCCGAATTTCGACATGGGTGTCGGTTCTAATGCTGGGCGGCCTGCCGAGGTGGTGGGCGAGGTGGCTGATGAGGAGTTGGTCGATGTCTGCCAGTGATATACTTGTATAATTTTTTGTTTTTATTTTCTTGTTCGGGCCGATTAGCCCTTTTGTACGAGGTACTGACCTCCAAACCAGTTTTGATTTTAATGACAATTTCTGTTCATTTGTGCTTCAATCTTTATATTTGTGTGTAGTGATATTCAACCGAGTTGAAACTTGCCCAGCTTAGTCATTTTATCTAAACAGCTCGGTATATAATTATAATATCAATTGACTTCCTACCTTATCAGGTCGGGTATTCTTATTACCAATACTTGGCTAAAATATTCATTCAAATTTAACTTTTGCTTTCCTGCCCAACTCGGCTCGGCATGCTGGTTATCATTGTTATTTCTGGTCGATCAACGCCTTAGCCCCAGTATTTTTTGATCAGCGCGATTTAAGTCTTTTCTTATTCTTGGTTGGAGCCGTGGTGGATCGGAGCCTTATTGTTTCATCTGTCCTGGCTCGGATGAGGTCGTAGCCTTATTGTGGGTCGAAGTCTTACTGTTCCATCCGGCCTGGACGACTCGGATAATGCCATGGCCTTAGGTGGGCCGAAGCCTTGGTGGGTCGAAGCCTTACTATTCCATCCGGCCTTGATGGCTCGGATGAGGCCGTAACCATATTGTAGGCCGAAGTTTTGGTAGGCCGAAGCCTTATTATTCCATCCAACTTTGGTGGCTCGGATCAAGCTAAATATAAAAATTTACAACGAAATTACAATGGAAGTCCTAACCGGCTGGTGATAATACTTTTTCAAGTGTTTAATGTTCCATGGTTTAGACACCACTTGAACGTTGAGATCGGCTATCTCGTAAACACCTCCGGCCAAGATTCGACTGATCTTGTACGGCCCTTTCCAATTGTGCCCTAAGGACCCGGTTTGTTGCAGAACCTTTTTGAGGACAAGATCTCCAACCTCAAATCATCGTGCCCGGACCTTGGAGTTATAGTACCGTGCACTTCGTTGCTTGTAGATGAAGTTTCTAATATCAGCATCGATTCTTCTTTCCTCTAACAAGTTGAGGTTGGCCGCCAAGGCCTCAGCGTTATGCTCGTCCTGATAGTTATTCACTCTCCAGATTCGAACGCCGAGCTCTATTGGTATGGCGGCCTCGGATCCGAAAGTCAGGGAGAATGGTGTTTCTCCTATCGTAGTTTTGGCCGTCGTTCTGTACGCCCATAGCACCTCAGGTGATTCATCGGCCCAAGCCCCCTTCGATTCTTCAAGCCTGGCCTTCAGAGTATGCTTGATGATTTTGTTCACGGCCTCAACTTGGCCATTTTTTTAAGGATGATATGGAGTAGAGAATAGCTTCTTGATGCCCAAGTTTTCACAGAATGTCTTCAGGTCCTCTGCATCGAACTACCGTCCATTATTTGTGATGATAGAATGCGGGACCCTGAACCGGCAAATGATGGACTTCCATATGAAGTTCGTAATTTTTAGCTCGGTTATACGTGCTAAGGGTTCAGCTTCTATCCACTTGGTGAAATAGTCGATAGTGACTATTGAGAATCTCACTCCTCGTCGGTCAGTCGGCATCGAGCCAATCAGATTGATTCCCCACTTAGCGAATGGCCACGGGGTTATGATTGAGTTCAAGTATTCTGATGGTGCTCGGATGAGGGGTGCGCATCTCTGGCATCGATCACATTTTCTGGCAAAGCTAATTGCACCTTTCTTCAAACTTGGCCAGAAATACCCCTGTCTTATAATCTTGAAGGCCAAGGATTGTCCTCCGGAATGGTTGCCGCACACACCCTCATCGACTTCTGTTAGTATATACTTGGCTTTGTCTTCATCCAGGCATTTCAGGAGAGGACGGGAGAACCCTCTTTTGTACAGTATTCCATCCTGGACGGTATATCGGGCAGCTCGGATACATATCTTTCTTTTCTCGCTCTAATCAGCGGGCAGCTTCCCTCCTTCCAAGTATTGAATGATCGAGATCATCCAAGTCACCTTTGACTCAATATCATAGATTTTATTTTGCTCAAGGGCCGAGCTGTCCACAGTTCCAATATTAACCGAGCCAATATCCTCGACTTCTTCACTCATGGCCAATCAAGCGAGTGCATCGGCTTGAACGTTCTTACTACATGGTATTTGCTAAGCTCGGATCCGTCTAAACCCTCAGAGGCCAACTCAACGGACCTCAGATATCGGGCTATCTGTCCATCTCTGGCCACATACTCTCTAGAAATCTGGTTGACCACCAAGAGGGAATCGCTTAAAACCTCCAAGTCATTTATCTCAAACTGTTTCGCCATGTCCAGTTTAGCTAAAAGTGCTTCATACTTGGCCTCATTGTTTATAGCAGGGAATTTAAAATGCAGAGCTGAGCATAAATACTTTTGAGTAGGGCTGACCAGTACGATTCCAGTCCCAGTGCAGCGAGCAGTTGACGATCCATCCACATACATCCTCCAAGGCTTTTCTATACGTTCTTCACGAAAGATGAGAGTTGGGATAAACTCAGCGATGAAGTCAGCGAGGGCCTGACCTTTAATTGCCGTTCTGGGGGTATAGTGGACGTTATATTGGTCGAGCTCGACTGCCCATTTCAATAATCTTCCAAAAGCATCTAGGTGGCCAAGTACCTACTTCAAAGGAAAATTAGTTAGTACTTCGACCTGGTGCGCCAGGAAGTATGGGTGAGCTTTCGGGTCGAGATGACCAATGCATAGACCAACTTCTCCATCGCTGGGTAGCGGAGCTCGGCATCATGCAGTGATTGGCTCACATAATAGACAGGTTGTTGAGCTTTCTGTTCTGCTCGAACCAGCACAAAACTTACTGTATATTCTGACACTGCCAGGTAGAGCTGCAACTTCTCACCCGACTGAGGCTTGGCCAGAACTAGGGCCTCCATCAATGCTTTCTTGAGGTCGTCCAAAGCCGATTGGCATTTATCGTTCCATTCAAATTGAGCATTCTTTCTGATTAAATTGAAGAATGGCAGGCACTTATCGGTGGATCTGGAAATGAACCGATTGAGGGCCGCCACTTTTCCAGTTAGACTTTGGACGTCCTTGATCCGTCTTGATGGGGTTAGATTCATAATGGCCTGGATTTTCTCGGGATTGGCCTCGATTCCCCTTTGGCTCACCATATATCCGAGGAATTTTCTCGAGCCAACCCCGAATGAGCAGTTTTTGGGATTCAACTTCATCATATACCTTCTCAGGATGTTGAACATTTCTGCCAGGTAGCCTACGTGGTCGGCTTTTTGTTTGGACTTGACTAGCATATCGTCCACATAGACCTCTATCGTCTTCCCAATTTAGACGGCGAACATCTTATTTACCAGCCTCTGGTAAGTTGCCCCCACATTTTTCAACCCGAACGGTATCATAGTATAGCAATATTGCGCTCGGTCGGTGATGAAGGTGGTATAGACCTGGTTGTGTTCGGTCATCGGTATCTGATGATAGCCTGAGTATGCGTCCATAAAACTCATTAGCTCATGGCCGGCGGTGATATCGACGAGCTGGTCAATGTTAGGCAGTGGAATGCAATCCTTTGGGCATGCTTTGTTTAGATCGGTGAAGTCCACGCACAGCCTCCATGACCCATTTGGCTTTCTGACCAGTACGGGGTTAGAGACCCAAGTGGCCTACTTGGTCTCCCTGATGAAGCGATACCCCAACAACCTTTGTACTTCGAGCTCCAGCCCCTCGTATCTTTTCGGGCTGAGCCTCCGCCTCTTCTGAGCTACTGGCTAGGCGGTAGGATCTATGTTAAGATGGTGGTAGACATCTTCTATGTCTTCCATGTCTTCGTGAGCCCATGCCAAGACGTCAGTATTGTCCTACAAAAAAGATATTAGCTTAGTACGGAAAGGATTTTGCAGCTCCCTGCCTATCCACAGTTCCAAATTCGGCCTGCTTGGATCCAAGTTAATGAGATCCAACTCCTCAACAGGCGCGACCCGTCTTTATGGGCCGTCTCTTCTGGGATTGATGGACCGTTTCTTCCGGGTCAGCTCTTATGGGCCTCAGCTCAAGCAGTAAGTTTTTGTCCTTAATCTCCGTAAGGACCTGCGATGGGGTAATCGTGAGGATTTCGGTTACCTGGCTAGGGCCTCCGAGCAGAAAGGCCTTGAAGTTTGTGGCCGGCCTGAACGACTTCATAGGTTTTCTCCTCTCTTCCCTCTTTTCTTCTCGCCGTTCAGGCCTCCTTTCTTGCTTGGATGACTTATCATCCAGGATGGCCTCCTCAACCCCGATGTATCGTTTTGCCCAGGTGAGGAAGTCATGGTAGGTCTTTGGCCTCTCCTCATGGACGGACCACCAGAATCTGGTTCGGGGCCTTAATCAGGCCATGACGGCCATGAAAATGTCGTCGTCGGACACCTGCTCCATTCCAAGGACCAGCTTGTTGAAGCGGTCCAAATATGACTTCAGAGGTTTGGCCTTGTCTTGCTTTATGTTGACCAGCCTCTCCTTCGGGGTCGATCTCATCCTCGACCTCATGAACTGTGTAAGAAACAGTTCAGCTAGCTCATCCCATCCCCCAATCGAGGAGTTTGGGAGGGAATGGAATCATCTTTGTGCTCGGTCTCCCAAGATAAGTGGGAAGACCTTACACATCAGTTCATCTCCTATGCCCTGCAGTTCCATCCAGGATGTGTATTTGTCCAAGTGAATGCTTGGATCGGTCTCTCTATTGTACTGACCGATGGGAGGCATCTTGAACTTGACCGGAGTGGCCAAGGTAGAAATGTGTTCTGCAAAGAGAGTGGCCCTCTTCCAGCCTCCTCTATTTCGCCTGGCCTGAATGTCAGTCAGTCGCTTTCGGAGCTCCTGCTCCTTCACCAATTCTGAGTACCGGAGATTGTGGCCGGTACTCTTGTCGTGAGGTGGTGGGACCTCACCTCTCTCCTCAAGAAGCCTGTTTGGCCTCCTAGCCTCTAATGGTGAGGCCGGCCCAACATTTTCCTGGGCAAATCGCCTATCCACCTGTTTTCCGGCACGGTCTGGACGGACTTGGTGGTAGTCCGTTCGAACTCTTACAAAGGACAGACTTCTCCGCGGTTCGTCCTTTGCTACTCGTTTTTCCAGGTTCCACCTCCACCTAGGTTCGTCTGAGGACCCAGACTCCTCCAATTGGCCATTTGTTGTCTTGGCCTTCTCTTTTTGCTCGGCTTCTTTTAGCCACTCGTTCAGTTCGGCCATGATGCCCCAAATTTGTGTCACGGTCATGGGCATCCCGGGCGTCTCCAGAGTAATGGGGGCCACATGTATGGCTTCCTCTGCCGTGATTGGTTGGGGATGGCTGGAACCACCAGGCTGAAAGACAGGAACCTGGGATTCCGGAGTGGTGTTATGTTCGTCGTTGCTCATAGTGAATCGTCGGAGTTGTGTTCTGGTGTTTGAATACGACCCCCTCCTTCTAGCGTCAAAATATTGATGTCGGAATTTGTCAATGAAAGATTTCTAGTCGAACACCCAAATTTATATAAGTGAATGAAGAAATATGATGTTTAAAGTGTAAAAAACACTAGCTCGGAGCCTACTCGGACAAATTAGGTTGGCTGATCCTGGACGGTTTTAGGTGATCGAGCAGGATCGTATGATATTGCTTAGAGAAATGAGCTCTCCAATGTTTTTTACAAATAAAAGTTCGAACCTCTTACAAGTTGAAATTACATCTATTTATAGCTACAAAATAACCCAAGTAGTGGAGATCGTGGAGATTGTGGAGGTTATGCTCACTTTCTCCTTGATTTTCGCCTATTTACGCAGTATTAGACGATTTTATCACCCACGATTTCTTAGCGGTTGGCTCTTTCCTGCGCGGCAAGTCCAGCTCTGGCCGGCCAAGCTAATCTGTCCATGATTCCTTCCAATTATCTTGGACGGCCTGCAGAGGAGGAAGCCGAATATATCATCCTGGCCGGTCAAACGAACTGATGGCCTTCTTTGGGCTGTCCAGTTGCAATATTGTGTGTAGCTCGGGTCGGATGTCCAACAATAAATAAAAAAGAGAATAAATTTCATAACAAGACCCAATTTATAGATTAGTTCTCAATTTTAGACTCGAATTTTAAAGTTTCTCAATAAGGTCTAAAATTGAAACTCTTATTGAGAAACTTTAAAATTTCTGTCCAAAATTGAAAATTAATTTATAAATTAGGTCTTGTTATGAAATTTATCCTAAAAAAGAATATGAAATTTTGTCTTGAAATGAGAACTCAATCTAAATTTGAAGCCTTAAATTGAGAAAAAAATGTTAAATTGACCTCCTTATTGAGAAACTTTATAATTTCGGTTCAGAATTGAGAACTAATCTATAAATTGGGTCTTGTTATGAAATTTATCCTCAATATTTTATCAATTTAAATCCACAACCATAATCCATCAAATCCAAATTTAACTATTTTATGGGGTCTCATCTCCACACAATCTTTTCTCTCCTAATTTTAACTTAAATTTAATTTAAATTTTCTAATTTTGGAAACACAAATTGTGTTTAAATATATTTTAAGTAAATAAAATATTATATTAAAATAAAAATATTTAAACAAATTTATTTCATAATAAATACTAAATTATAGGAGTACCAAAAAAAACATAAAATTAAAGATAGGATATTGAAAGTTTACAAATTAAACATTTTAATTCTACGCGTGTCGAGATATCAAAGTGTTCCCAAATATGCTCCATTAAATTCGCACGGATTTGGTGATGCATTTGATTATCACGTATCTCCATATTAATTCAGAGAAATTTTTGAAATTTTCAATTTGGGCTTTGGATGTAAGGCTGGGAAAAAATATCGAATTACCATAATACCGTACTTACCGTATTGAAATTTATCGAAGAAATTGAAATTTTCAACGTACCGAAAATTTCGATATGGTATGGTACCGTACAAAATTTTTTGATACGGTATTGATATGAAAAAATTGGAATTTTCGATATTTCGATATATACCAAAATACCGAAATATAATATTAAATATATATTATATATCTTTTTTTTTCTAATTAAGTGAGGGGTGAGTAGAGTTTCAACATCATTTCTCTCTCTTCCCCCAAAAAATACAAATCTGATCTCCTTCCCCAAATCCATCACTTCCACCATTATCATCGGGCCGCCGCCACCACCTCCTTGCTCTGAAATTTGGGTCATCTTTCTTTACGTGCAAAGATGCAGTTCAGATCGAATGTGCATAAAGTGTATGCTTATTATTTAGCTATTGCTATTCTCTTTGCTATTATTTAATTTATGCTTATTATTTAGTTTATGCATAAAGTTTTTGCTATTCTCTGTTTGCTATTATTCTTCGCCTCCTCCCTGCTCCATAATTTTTTAGTTTATAATTTTGAATTTTACACTTTATTTTTGTAATTTTTCTTATATCTTATTATGGTGTAGCATAAAGAATAGCAAATGATCCCCAATTTCAGTAAAAGCAGGAGCTGTTGTGAATTTTTTTTATGGGGTTTTAGGTTATATCTAGTAGGAAATGAAGTATTAATTTATCAAATGTCACATTTATAAGAACTAATTTTACTTTGTTTTTTTTTTTAAGAATTGAACATGGAATTTGATTCTTCTCATACTCCTCAAGCAAGTCAATCCGAAACACAAAACACGATGAAATTTGAAATACGTGATGAGTTTATAAGTCAAAATTGAGCAAGAAAAGATTTAATACCAAGACCTCCTGCAGCTCCTAAACAATCTAGGAGTCAATATTGGATGCGTTGTGAAAAGGTGATGAAGAAGTTGGATGATCAAAGTGTACAACAAATAGGGATATGCAATTATTATAAAATTGAGATCCCAACGACTTATGGAAGTACAAACGGGTTAAAGAATCACTTGGTGAATAGGTGCAAGATAGGTCCACTTTACAAAGCTAGCGGAAGAGAGAAAAATTGGGCCATATTGACGAATGAGACTATGGGATAAAGAAGTGCATTGATTCCTCACACTTTTAATCAAAAATAGTGTGAATTGAAGATTACGGAGTATGTGATTATTGATGAAACATCCTTTTCGACAATTGAAGGGAAAGGATTTCTAAGTCTTCTATATGAGTTACAACCAAGATTCAAAATTCCTGACTGAAAGAAAGTTGCAGGCATGGTCTATGATTAAAAGTTTAATTAGTGGTCAAAGAGTGAGCATCACAACTGATACTTGGACATCTATTCAAAACATAAATTACATGGTTGTCACGACTCACTTTTTGGATAGTGATTGGGAGTTGCATAAAAGAATAATTAATTTCACATTGGGGAAGAAATTGGTAAGATGATTGAGGTTTGTTTGAGGGAATGGGGGATAGAAAAAGTATTTTCAATAGTGGTTGATAATGTTTCTTCTAATGACACATCAATTGATTATTTGAAAAAAAGAATGAAAAGTGAGAATACATTGTTGTTTGAAGGGAAATATTTGCATTTGAGATGTGCATGTCATATATTTAACTTAATTGTGAAGGATGGTATGAAAGAGTTTAATACATCAACTACATCTATAAGGAATGCTTTATTTTTTATTCATTCTTCTCCTTCAAGATTGAATAAATTTAAGGAGTTTGTTGTGCTAGCAAAGTTTAGTAGCACGTCAACGGTTCCTATGGATGTGAAAATAAGGTGGAATGCAACTTATAAAATGCTTGAAGTTTCATTGAAGTGTATAAGAGTGTTTGAAAGGATGATTGAAGAATGGTTACCATTTATGAATTATTTTTGTGAAAAGGATGAGAAAGATAAGGAAAGAATAGGGCTTCTAACTTTTGAAGATTGGGAAAATGCAAAAGTTTTTGTACACTTTTTGAAAACGTTTTATGATGCCACTTTGGAGTTAAGCGCATCAAAACTCATACAATTGATATATCAATTTATGATTGCACTACAAATTGAGATTGAGAAAAAGAGAAATGATGATTCCAATCCAATACCCAAAAAGGTTGCAAGTGCTATGAAGTTGAAATTTGATATGTATTGGGGAAATTGGAATGACATGAATCCTTTGATTTTTATTGCCAATGTTATGGATCCAAGAAACAAGCTTCAAATGATCAAATTTAGCATCAAGAAATTGGGAGACACTCTTACCAAAGTCCAGGATTTCATTGATGTCGTTAAAAAAAAATTGGTAATATTGTGGATGGAGTACAAGGGAATAAATGATGCTTTGCATAGTGAAAAATCATGTATGCAGGTGGAGTGTGATGGTAGAGATGATACTATTAGTGGTAGTGGTGGTCTTTGTAATAAATTGTTCGATGATGTAAATGCATAAAATGAAGAAAAACAACTTTAAGAGATATCAAATGAAGTGGATAAGTATCTAACAAATGAGACTGAAAAACGATCTAATCTATCTTTCAATCTTTTGGAGTGGTGGAAAGGAAGTGAGACTAGACATCCAATCCTTTCAATTATTTCTAAGGATATTTTTGTCATTTCAAGTTTAATTGTTGCTAGTGAGTCCGCTTTTAGTCTTGGGAAAAGAGTTGTGAATCCCTTTAAGTAGTTTGAGTTCTAAGATGGTAGAAGTACTAGTGTGCACTAATGAATGACTAAAAGGAAAGGAGCTCAACTTTTATAAGGATCCAACCGACGATGACCTTGATTTATACAAGGAAATTGAAGAAATTGAAAAGAGTAAGAATTTTTGTTCTTTATGTTAATCTAGTATGGAGTATTTTAATAATCTTTAATGCTTATTTTACAGCTACAAATGTCATTCAATATTGTTCCCAAACTTAAAACTCCGACCTCCACTTTGTTTAAAAGTGTAATTATATAGGTGTGTTTATTATTTCAACTATAATTGTATAACAATCCGAAATAAAATTAAATTCCATAAAATATATAATAAGAATTTTATATAGTTAAAATGAGAATTTAATAATAATGTGATATCAATTAAGTATAAACTATAAAAAAAAAAAAATATATATATATATATATCCAAAATATATTACATATGAATAAATACACAATGTATATTTAAGTATAACCTATATAATTGACATTACTATATATATATATAATATATACATAAATTAGAAAATAATTGTATTAAAAGTTATAATAATAATACTAAATAAACAAAATAAAATTTACTTATAAATATATAAGTATATATATGCTACGCACACCATGTATATATATAAGTATAATCTATATCATTATCCTTAATATATATATATACACATATAAGTATAAAGTAAAGGAGAATAAGTCAATAATTGTGGAAAGAATCAAAATTGAAAAGTTTGAAAAGAAAAGATAACTCTTTCTCTCTCTTCTTCCACTCCACATGTTTCTTTCTCTTCTCTATGTTAAGAAGGAGAAGTGCTCGTTCGCTAAGGAGGAGGTGTCCTTCCTAGGGCACGTTATCGATCATGGGAAACTTTTGATGGATGGTACCAAAATAAGAGTCATCGTGGAGTGGGAGGCCCCAACCAAGGTAATGAAGCTGCGTTCTTTCCTTGGTTTAGTTAACTATTACCGTCGTTTTATACAAGGATATTCAGCCCGAGCGGCACCATTGACGGACCTGCTTAAGAAGGGAAGAGCATGGGATTGGTTTGAACGGTGCCAACACGCCTTCGAGGGCCTGAAGGCGACGGTGAGTCAGGAGCCAGTCTTGGCGTTGCCCGACTTTGCCAAGACATTTGAGCTACATACGGATGCCTCCGACTTTGCTATTGGAGGAGTGCTGATGCAAGAGGGGCATCCGATAGCATTCGAGAGCCGCAAACTAAACCGTTCAGGAGAAGGAGATGACGGCCATCGTCCATTGCCTTAGAGTGTGGCGACACTATCTTCTTGGGTCACAATTCACCATCAAGACGGACAATATTGCCACGAGCTACTTTCAGACCCAGAAGAAGTTATCACCAAAGCAAGCCCGATGGCAGGACTTTCTTGCGGAGTTCGACTACACGTTGGAGTACAAGCCAGGGAAGGCCAATGTCGTAGCCGATGCTTTGAGCCGAAAGAGTGAGTTGGCAGCCATTTCCTTAGCCAAAGGGGACGTTGAAGCACGTATACGGGAGGGCCTGGAGCATGACCCGATGGCTAAAGAGTTGAAAAAGCTTGCCGAGGATAGCAAGACCAAGCAGTTTTGGGTAGAGGACGGCCTACTCTATGCCAAGGGACGACGGCTATATGTCCCAAAACATGGCAGCCTGCGACGGGATCTCATTCGGGAGTGCCATGATACTAAATGGGCGGGGCATCCTGGACAACGACGGACATTGACCCTACTCGGGACGGCCTATTTTTGGCCTCAAATGCAAGGTGAGGTAGAGCTCTACATACGGACATGTCTTGTGTGCCAACAAGACAAGATAGAGAGCCGACAGCCCGCAGGGCTACTCGAACCACTACCCATTCCAGAACGACCATGGGAGTCTATCTCCATGGACTTCATCTGTGTCTTGCCGAAATCTGAGGGATTCGGGTCTATCATGGTGGTGGTAGACCGTTTCTCAAAATACGAGATGTTTATTCCCTGCACAAAAGACTGCACGGCAGAGGAGGCGGCAAGGGCATTCTTCAAGAACATCGTGAAGTATTGGGGGCTACCGCGAAGCATCATTAGTGATCGAGATCCCCGCTTCACGGGACGTTTATGGACGGAGCTTTTCAAGCTCTTTGGGTCGGAATTGTGCTTCTCCACAAACTTTCACCCCCAAACCGATGGGCAGACTGAACGGGTGAACGCCTTGTTGGAGTGCTATCTCAGGCACTTCGTGAGTGCCAACCAGCGGGACTGGGCCAAACTCCTAGACGTGGCACAATTTTCTTACAACTTGCAACGAAGAGAGGCCACGGGACGGAGTCTGTTCGAGCTAGCGACGGGGCAACAACCATTGACGCCACATACGTTAGCAACGACTGAGGATATGAGGAGCCCCGGAGCTACCAAAATGGCTAAGTCGTGGGATGAGCAGAATGACTTAACCAGAACATGCTTGGAGAAGGCCCGCAAACGGATGAAGAAGTGGGCCGATGAGAAGAGACGGCCGTTGGTGTTCAGCGTTGGGGACCAGGTCCTTGTGAAGTTATTGCCGCAGCAGTTCAAGGCATTACGAGGCATGCACAAAGGCTTGGTTCGACGGATCGAGGGGCCGTTTCCAGTTGTTGCTAAGGTAGGTAAGGTATCTTATCGCCCTGACTTACCTAATTTATTAAGAATTCATCCGGTCTTCCATGTTAGCATGCTCAAGCCATATCATGGAGATGAGGAAGACCTAAGTCGAGGACATTCCCAAAGAGCGCCACCTATTGTGACTAAGTCATATGACAAAGAGGTGGATAGTGTGCTTATGAAGAGAACGATTCGACGACAAGGAGTACCACCTCGTACTCAATACTTGATTCGATGGAAAGGGCTTCCCGATTCAGAGGCATCATGAGAGCTCGAGAATGATTTGTGGCAGTTCCAAGATAAGCTACGTGAGTACAAGACGACGAGGACGTCGTCGGATTAGGCGGGGGAGAATGTCAGGACCCATTAAAATTGGGCTATACAAATTTGGGCTAAAAGATTAAAAATCATTTGATTTGGCCCAATAACAAGTCCAATTGTAGTTAGAGAACTCTAGAATATACTAGAATGTTAAAAAATGTATAGGAAATGTATAGAGAATATAGGAAGCTTCTAGAAAGTTTCCTTTGTAAATATCATAAAGCATATTCATAGGAATATTCTTGGAGAGTTCTAGAGAAACTCTCATAACGATTAGATTAAATCAATCTCCACTGTTCATTAAGGAGGTGGAGTAGTATATAAAGGGGGTGACCCCTCATTTGTAATCATCTAACAAATAAGTTCATTTTTAAACATTACTTAAGTGCTCTCTTCCAAAGTTCTCTTAAGCTATCATACTTAACCAATTTCTTACACTTCACTCACAACATCGTTCTACGTTAGACTGACTTTGCTAGCCGTAAGGGGCGAGTTAAGGAGCAAAGGTGAGACTGACTTTGCTAGCCGCAAGGAGCGAGTTAAGGAGCAAAGGTCGCACGGTTCATTGTTAAGGGAACAAGTTCGTGACAAAGGGGTGTGGATAGTGCTATAGGGCAAATTTTCAAAATGAAATGTATTTAGAAATTTGAGTAATGTACATGGTCCCACCCAAAAACTTAATACAGAAAAATAGTTTGATAAATGGCATTTATTTGTCTTCACTTTTAACTAAATGATGATAAATTGAAAAATAATAGAATTAGTTAAATCTTTCAAAAAATATGTGAATCTAACCCATTGATTTCTCGAATTGAAAAAGGAAAAAAAAAAGAAAAGGAAAAACGGATAGTAGGAGAGGATGGAAGCAGCTCAAAACGACAACGGGACCGCCGCCGCCGGCGAGGAAGAAGAGCCCGTGGTTGGGCCCGGCCCGGCACCTATCCGCCGGCGAAAGCGTCCTCTGCAGTTTGAACAGGCCTATCTCGATTCCCTCCCTTCCGCCAACATGTATGTGTGTGTGTTAGGGTTTAGGGTTTTGGCTTTAAGAAAAACGAAGTTTTACACTTCGAACGAAATTGTTGTTTAGCTGATTGGAGTTTAAATTGAATGTAGGTACGAGAAGAGTTACATGCACCGCGATGTGGTTACGCATGTAGCCGTATCTGCGGCTGATTTTTTCATATCTGGGAGTGCGGATGGTATGATTTAACTTAATTTTGTTGTACTCAAGTTGATTACATGAGTTCCTTGGAGGGAATTCTGTGTTGCTAATCTTAACTTTGATGATTTGGATTGGATTTTTCTCATTTTTGTAATTAGCTTTTACTTCACTCCTGCTTCTCAGAATATATGAAAATGCCTCTTGAATTGCACTTGTCTTTCGAGTTTCCGAAGACCGAAATGAAAATGCCAGTGAGTTGTTAGAATTTGAGGATTTTGGTTGAATGGTAAAAAAGAGAGAAGAGTGGGGTGGAATATTGAAGCTTGATTGATACTTCCAATTAAAGATTTTTGCTTATTTAGTTTTTGGCCTGATCTTGGCACCCATCTTTCTATATGGTAAGGATGCAAATACAAACTAAAAGCTAGTGTGAAAATTTATAGAGCTTCACAAAAGTAGTATGAATTAGTATTAATCCTGGTAGAACAGTTTTCAAAGGAGTAGCTAGGAACTTCTTTGACAAATAGAGGTTGTAAATTAGTGGAGGACTGATTACTCACACGTTCGAACACATTTAGTAACTTTTGTCTTTATCCTGGACACCATTCTTGCATCCCTTCAAGTAGAAAGTGAACTTTGAGCTGCTCAATTAACCTTGTTTTCTTATGCTAAAAACTTGTGACCTTTGTCAACTAATTTTGCAGAAGATGGTTGAAAATTTACTTAATAGCAGTTTTAGCTACATTTTTTTTTTTTTTCAATTTTAAAAGCTAAGTTTTAAATTGATTGTGATATATTTTAATTGCTTTGATTGTGCATATTATCATTTTGTTAAAAAATGAAATATTACTTAAAAACATGAATTTTCTTTTATTTTAATGCTCATCCTACCCCAAATGTCAGCTTCCCCCAAACACAATTAAACTATGTCTCTTTAATTTTTAACAAAATGATAATATGCGTTTTTATAGCCTAAAGGCTAGCATGATTTATGCTGCCATATACTTAAAACAGTTGTATTTTCAGCCAAACACATATTGGTAAAATGCCTTTCCATGTAAACCCTTGGTTCTATACCATACTGTTTAAAATCTTAAAGTTCTTAACTTCCCTCCAGTCTTTCTACTCTTGTGTTTCGCCGTGCCACCTGGAATTATTACCAACTAAAATCAAAATGAATAGTTCTAAGACCTACATGTTGCTCCTGTTGCCTTTAACTTGAAGATAATCTAGTTGTTTTCTTCAATCACATACATATTTATTGTATTTTGTTGATATTTCATGAAGACCCACTACTGCTTTGTTTGACTGTTTTTGTTTATGTTGTCTATTGTTTTACCTCATTTTGGTGATTATTTTGCAGTGACTTGCTTGTTGGTGATGTTATGTTTGCCACAACTGTTTTGAACTTTGTCTTGTTACAGGTCATATAAAGTTTTGGAAGAAAAAATCCATTGGTTTAGAGTTTGCAAAACATTTTAGGTCCCATCTTGGTCCAATTGAGGGCCTAGCGGTGAGCTCCTACTTTTTGCTTGCTTTGTTAAGAATATGGCATTTGATTCTTCGACCACTTAATAATTCTGCTGTTCCTATTATGCATCTTAGGAATCTTTCTGACCCCTTTGTGTGAAACATTTAAAAATATCTTCTGAGGTATAATAACTCTTTAATTATCACACTTCACCTTTCTGGGATTTTACCAGCTAGATTTATGTTTAGTTTCTGTAACCTTTTTATATGCCCCATCTATTTTAATCCAACTTCTTCATATAGTAATTAACTTATTGTCTATTTTGGTCTGGCAGGTTAGTATAGATGGCACACTTTGTTGTACAATTTCAAATGATCGCTCAGTGAAAATATATGATGTATTTAACTATGATATGATGGCCATGATACGTCTTCCATTTGTGCCTGGTTGTGTTGAATGGGTTTACAAACAAGGGGATGTAAAGGCAAAACTAGCAGTTAGTGATCGCAACTCTTCCTTTGTCCACATATATGATGCTCGATCTGGTTCAAATGATTCCATAATGTCTAGAGAGGTATTTTAGTTATAATGTTTTTGAATCTGCAGTTGCTAAGATTGCTTTTAAGATAAAATTATCATGTCCAATATCTTTTCTGAGCAGATGCATCTGGGACCGGTAAAATGTATGAAATACAACCATGAATGCGACACTGTGATTTCTGCAGATGACAAGGGAATCATTGAGTACTGGAATCCTGTTTCACTTCTGTTCCCAGAAACTGGGTAAGTTCTTTTGTTAAAACATGTTTCACTTCAATTCCCAGATACTGCTATCTCATTTATTTGCTTATTGACGCTTGTGTTGGTAAATTATAATATGCGCACATCTTGATGGTCTTTCATCATAGTCAATTTTTTATTTTATTTTTGTGTGAATGCAGTTGATATTTGTTTAGTTTATCCTTAGTCTTAGGTTTGTAGATGATATCTTTTGTGTTGCCATTTACTTATACCACCGCTATGAAAGTTAAGGTATGGTGATCCAGTCCTATTTGTTAGTTATCTTTGGTAATCTGTATCTGATCCACTTGATTTAAAAGATCGTGGAAATTTCTAGATTAATTATCATTAAGTTGTCATATTATCTCTATAAGGTCTTTCTGTATGTAATGGATTTTTTGTTTATACATTGACATGCAGGCTCGCTTTCAAACTTAAAAGTGATACGGATCTTTTTGCAATTGTAAAATGCAAGACTACAGTTTCGGCTATTGAGGTACATATTTTTATTGTTCTTGGGTTAACCCTTTTTTTTTTTGGGGGTATCCTGTCACCATAATAGCTAAGTTATGTCATTACTCACCAATAGACTTTTGTTTCTATGTTTTACTCATAACCTGAGATTAATTTCTTAAAACCGAGATCTGGTTTTTACAATTTCCACTCTGCTTTCTAGGTCAGTCCAGATGGAAAGCAATTTTCAGTCACATCACCTGATCGTAGAATACGTGTATTTTGGTTCAGAACTGGAAAACTGAGGCGTGTGTATGATGAATCTCTTGAGGTAAGAGTTATATGCTTAACCCATCTTTTTTAGATGTAGTCTCCTTGAGATATAGTTGTAAAAATGATCCATCGTCCTACTCTAGGTTGCCCAAGATCTTCAGAGGAGTGATGCCCCTCTATACAGGCTTGAAGCTATTGATTTTGGGCGTCGAATGGCTATAGAGAAAGAAATTGAAAAAACAGAAAATGCACCCCAACCTAATGCTGTGTTTGATGAAAGCTCCAACTTCCTTATATATGCCACCCTTCTTGGAATTAAAGTAAGACACAAAATATCCTCTTAGCGTGGAAATGTTAATGTTCTGCTTATTTGCGGATTATATTTTGATGAGATCATATGACTTTGTTTTTTCTTCATCAACAATCTACAGCTCAGGTCTTTCAGTTTCATATAGCAATATCTGTGTGTTTTTAGGTTGTAAATCTACAAACCAACAAAGTTTCCCGGATCCTTGGAAAGGTGGAAAACAATGATAGATTCTTAAGAATTGCCTTGTATCAAGGTGATAGAAGCAGTAAAAAGGTACGGAAAATTCCAGCGGCAGCAGTAAATGTCAATGAAAGCAAAGACCCACTTATAGATCCTACTCTCTTGTGCTGTGCTTTCAAGAAGCATAGAATTTACTTATTCAGGTATACATTTTGACGTGCATGCACCCCTAGTCTTGCAATTCAAAACCATTCTCATATTTCAGCATTCTGATATTCATTAAAGTTTAGTGTGATAACCACCATTTTCATTTAATGCATTAATGGTTTCGCATGGATGGAAATTCATTTTGTAAATGATTGCTGATGCTTTTTAGTCGGAGAGAACCTGAAGAACCTGAAGATGCAACTAAGGGTAGAGACGTTTTTAATGAAAAACCGCCTGCTGATGAACTATTAGCAGCATCAGACATTGGAAAAGCTGTCACGACATCCCTCCCAGATAATGTGGTAAGTGGCAATCCTTTTTACTCCCCTATCTGGTGGCTCTCTGAATATGCAAACTAACCTGTAAAGATCCACATTACTCGTATATTTGTCATAACTACTCAGTTCCTTGCTATTTTCCAGATAATGCACACCACAATGGGTGATATTCACATGCGGTTATATCCTGAAGAATGTCCAAGAACTGTGGAGAACTTCACAACACACTGCAGGAATGGCTATTATGACAATCTGATCTTTCACCGTGTCATCAAAGGTTTTATGATTCAGACAGGAGACCCTCTAGGAGATGGCACTGGTGGACAATCTATTTGGGGAAGGGAATTTGAAGATGAGTTTCATAAGAGGTAAGCTTGGTTTCTACTTTGGTCTTGGTTGTAGTGACCATGATATAACTGTGTTATTGAATAAGAACATTTATTCATTGTATAAAATACTGTGTTGGAGCCTGCCTTGATTATGCAATGTCCAATATTCTTAAGAATTCTCTCTTCTGCAGTTTGCGGCACGACAGGCCCTTCACAATTTCAATGGCTAATGCTGGGCCGAACACCAATGGCTCCCAATTCTTCATCACAACTGTTGCCACTCCATGGTTGGACAACAAGCACACCGTTTTTGGTAGAGTTGCTAAAGGAATGGATGTCGTGCAGGTACAACTCAACTGCAGTTACCACCCTCTTTCTTTTCTACAATCTTCTAACACTTTTGCTGTTTTTTTCTACTCCTACGTCTGTGGTTGGATGGGCAACTAAACAGATACCATCAAATTGATTAGGCCTGTCCAACGATCCTTTTTATATTAAATTCCCTTTTCTTGTGGAAACTCACTAATCTTTAACATAACAGACTATAGAGAAAGTGAAGACAGACAAGGCAGACAAACCCTATCAAGATGTGAAAATCCTCAATGTCACTATTCCAAAGTGATAAATCAGTTCTCCTTGGAATGATAAGTACCCAGCTCATCAAACCAGAGATTCTAGCCCCTTATGTTACCAAGATCATGACTTATCTACTGCCCTTCTCATCTTCATTAATTTTGGTAAGACGACACTTGTTATCATAGTTGTTACCAAAAGCAGAAGGTAATCATTTTTATTCAGCACTGCAATCGGAATTCAGTTATTTAAGAGTTCATCACTGGCTATGCATGGTGTTGAAAGGCTGAATGGAAATGTGAGGCAACAGTTTGTCCGGAGGCGTATAAATCCTGCGATTATTTTTGAAAAAAATGTAGATTTTACCCTCTGTAACTTTTTTTTATTTTTGGCACTTTAATTCTAGTTTTTTTTTTCTTGCCCTCTGACATTTATTTCCATAAAATTTTCCAACTTATATTTACGAGAAAAAAGTGATATCTGCATGTTAGTTATTTTCCTCTTCGAATATATCTTTTCAATTGTATTTGGTTTATTTATGTTTCCTTGTATGTTTAAAAGATTTAAAGAAAAGAAAAGAGTATTTGTGCCATCAGAAGTTCGATAAACTGTTGAATATAAGAGGGTATTGAATTGGGGTATGGTTAGTTGAATTGAAAAGCTTATCACCTCCAATTTGAGACCTCTTTGAAGCTGGATTATTTTTGCCTTGTTTCTATCCATCTTGATATCACCCTAACTTATACCATGTGTGATATGTTTTACATTGGTTTGCACCATTGCTACCATTTCACCAAGCTCCAAAACCCAAAAATTAAATATATAAAATAGTGAATGGTTTTCTGGAATTTCTTTTTCTTACATTACTCTGAAGAATCCAAGAGTATATATGAGCTACTCTACAACAATCATATCACCAGAGCAATTTTCAGCAAGGAAAAATGGAATTTTTTTTCAGCTGAGGAAGGAAACAAACAAGATAGTTTTTCAAGATATCTAAGAAGATTCCCTTTTCCCCTCTTTAACTACCCAATTCAACCAACTTTGGGCTTTAAGAACACTAAAACGACATCTCTTCCTATCTCTAATTCTCTTTGCAAAATGTTGTATACAAATGCAACTCTTCTTTGACTTTTATCCTTTCTTCAGGCTTCTTGTTTTAATCACGTGCATTGTATGTGGAGATCAATTCAAATTAAGAAAAGAAATAATACAAATATTGTATATTTAAATAACACTTTTATATTAGAGTTTTAATTATAATATAATTTTATAAGAATTTGAATTAGTTAGAATTCTAATATAAAATTATTTAAATATAAAAATCTCAAATTACTGTTATAACTTTAAATAATCATCTATAATAGGGATATATTCGCCAATCCAAATTTTGTAAGAAATATCCACACTTTTATATAGGTAATAGATAGACATGTAGAGTTTCTAGTTAATATTATTATATCCAACTTCTCTAACATCACATAGAATCCAAGGGTCAAACGAGGCCAAAAGCACAACTTGAAGGATTAATTGTTGTTTCACAAGTGCTAATTGACTACCTTTGAATATGTCGATCAAAACTAGCCAAAAACTTGTGAATTCCTTCAAGAAACCGTTGAACGATAAGAATTTTGTTCGATCATTATTGATAAATCGAAAATACACCGTTATGTCCAAACGCAATATTTTAATTCTTAATGTATTAATTTGGATTGCATATATATTTAACTAATATTTATATGTTCAATGTTTTGATATATTTTTTTGTATGGTGATTATGGTATTTCGATATTTTCAATATTTTCCTCAACCCTATATCCAACGTCTACTCACATTTTCAATATTCTTCTGATAATTCTCAATAAATTTCTAGATCTCCATAAACTTAATAATTTCCTATTTCATAACTACAACATTATTGATCAAATCCTTAGATATCGAAGAATTCCAATGAAACACCTTCAGAATGATTGCTTGAGTTGATATTTCCAACTAAAAACCTTTTTGTATTTCAAATCCATCGATTCAAATAAGGAAAATGATCAAATAATTGATTAATGTTTTCTATTAAGTGCATATAATTCACTTATGTTTTTTAAATACAATATCACTAATATTTATTTTTAAGTATATGTAATTCATTTAAGATTTTTTTTTTCTTTTTGGTACAATAACACCACTAATGTTGTAAAATGCTTCATATGAACTCTTAATTTTATTTTATTTTACTTCATTTTTTTAGAATACAAAAATATTTCATATGTATATATATAAATATGGGGAGTTAAGTTCAATTTAAATTTAAAAATAGTATCTCAAATATCATAGTGAAATTATCATTTCAAATAAATTGACCTATTTATCTAATAATTTTAATTTTAAAAAATAAAAAAAGTGCAAATGACGATGATGATGAGATAATAATAATAATAATAATAATAATAATAATAATAATAATAATAATAATAATAATAATAATAATAATAATAATAATAATAATAATAATATATTCACATATATAAAATAAACAAATATATTTATATTTACATGGGCGGGCCCAGGCAGGGTGAATGTACTAGATGCTGCTCAGAAAGCTGAATTTGATACAACGGCTTTTGTTAGCCTACCCCGACATTTTGACCACACATCGCTGCTTTTTTTTTTTTTTTTGGTTCTAAAAAATTGAAAAAAATATGAAATCAAAAAAATAAAATGAAAAAAAAGAATTAGAAGTGTACATATGAGGTATAAATGGTGTACCTTACGACATTATTGGTATTATTATATCCAAATGAACCTTAAATTTTATATGTACCCAAACATTAGTATTGTTTTTGTATCAATTTTTTTATATAGGGATATATGTACCTAGGTAAATATGAGTGAGCTATTTGACCATTTCTTCCTATAACATACAACAATAGTTAGGTTGTGTTTGGATTGTTAGATTTGAAATATAAAATTTATATAAATAATTTTAAATCCATACAAATTATATATATATAAGAACATGACAGAAGTAGAAAAACAAAATTTTCCAGTCCAAACACTATTTTGGAAATAGGAAATACTGACAAAAATATTATTAAAATGTAAACTAAAAAATATTAGAACAATTGAGATCACGTGAATTGTGGGATGTTTTGTGATATTGAATTGATTATTCAAAAATTATAGATTCAAAGGCCTATACAATTATTTATACCAAAATAATTACAAATCCTTTATGTAATCACAAATTCTTTAGTTCTATTTGTGTGGAGGAATTTGAGAGGTGATTTAAAATTTCTAATAAGGAGAAGTTTGGATAGATATTTATTTGAAATCTATTATTTTAATTTTGAAGTAACATGAGTAAATTTAAATTCATTTTGATTCTAGTAGATTTGAAATCCATTTATTTCAAAATTTGTATTTTAAATCGTTATATTCAAATTGACTAATTTAATTTTGATTAAGAGATTTGATTTTACCAAAAACAATATTTCTTAGTTGGCGTATAATCAATGGATTTGATTTTAGTGGTTATAATTGTTGTTTGCATTATTATATTTATAATTTTATTAGCGTTCTATTAAAAAACCAATCGAAATGTAGAAATTCTGTGTTCGTGAGTGTATATTTTAGAGATTTTGTAAACAAATACCTTGATATAACTTATTATTATAATCATTATTGTTGTAATTGTTATTTTTAATACTACTATTATGAATATAATTGAATACTTTTATTTCATGAAAGTTATATAATTAACTCAATTACATATATTTTAAATATATCTACACTACAATCTTTAATTATACTATAATTACATTATTTTAAATTTATTGCAGGTAATTTTTGGTTCAAAATAAAAATGGATTTCAAATACATATAATAATCCAAACACTTACGAATTCCAAATTATTTCTCAAATCCTTCGCTCCAAACGACCTTGCTTATTTTATTTAGTTTTTTTATTTATAGTGAGAGAACCAATATAAAAAGGGACAAATGACCTAAAATAGTTGCATGGAGATGGACATCAATTAACAACAAACTACAATACTCTAAACCAACAACTAATTTAGCAAATAGGAAAGGACCATCGACGTTAAAGAAAGCAGCACAAGAAAACCAAATTCAAATTTGATAATACTAACATTTTCATGGGAAACAACTTCAAATCTCCAACCCAGCTCCAACGTTATTAACGCAATAATATCTACTAAAGAAAATTTATAAACTCCGACATGCATGCTAGAACTGCTCGAATTTCCACCATACCCAAGTTCATAAATCCGAGCTCACGTAGACATGTTCTATACAGATGCCACTTTCGCCAAAATCTTAGCCAAAATCTTAGTCGAACAGACCGGAAACCATATCCTGAAACAAAATCAAATGAATACAGATTAGCCCACAAGCTGGGATATTTCAAGAATCACGATGTGCATTTGAGAATAATATAAGTTGCAAGAAATATGCATGTGTTGAAAGTTACATCATCAGACTCCTCTTTCTCTTCCACTTTCTCTTCTTTCTTAGTCTCAGCAGCGGCAGCAGGTGCAGCACCACCACCTGCACCACCAGCAGGTGCGGCGGCAACAGCCACACCGCCTCCAGCTGGCACCGAGGCCAGCCTTTCTCTTCCAGCAGCAATCAACTCAGTTATATCCTTACCCTTCACTTGAGACAAAAGCATCTCGATTCTATCCTCATCAGCATCAGCTCCAACTGAATCGTAAATGAACATAGATGATACAGTTTGAAAACAGAGACTTTTAAGCAAAACAGCATTTAAAATCAAACATTAATAACCCAGGGAACTAAATATAACCAACATCATTAATACAGTTTGGAAACAGAATAACTTCAATCACAAATGCTTGATAAGGCTTTTAACCAGAAAATATTTAAAATCAAACATTAATAAACCTAGTGAAGGCATTTAGGGCTTAAGCATATGAGGTTTGTTTCACTCCAAATGCCATAAAAGTTCACACACTAATGAAACATTGATTACAAGTCTCTAATCGAAGAGTACAACATTCATCATTTGTGTAAACATACATAAACAAACAAAAAGTGCAAATACATAAACATGCAAAATGACTGAAATCTTCAAACAAAACATAAACAAACAAGAATCCAGATGCATTTCAAATAATACTTACATGCATAGGTAAACTGCAATTTTAGAATCGCATATTGCGATGACTCAAGGCGAAATTCTCAGATCATCAAATAAATAAAAAATTAAATTAGAAAATTGGAGTCAGAGAGAAATAAACCAGAGGCGAGGATGTTTTTTATGTCATCGGCGGAGGGAGAGGCGTTGCCGCCCAACACAGCCAACAAGTACGATGCGATAACCTTCATTTCTATTCAAATCACATACAAAATAATCATAAAACACAAAGAAATATTATAATCCATTTTAGAGTAGAGCATTAACATAAAAAAATTCCTCTAGGATTGAATTCTTCGAGGCTCTGTTAATATAATATCAAGATAAAAGCGTCCAAAAAATATATATATTAAAAAATGGCAATAGAAAATTACCTCAGTAAGTTCTTCTTTCACTGATTTTGTGTAGAGCTCGGTTAAAGAAGAAATGGTGAAAACGTAGCTGAAATTAGGGTTTTACTTCCCACGCGCTTATCATGCTCGCGGTGGCTTGGGCTTGGGAGATTTGGGCTTGTTATATGTGGGCCTTATCAATAATTTATTGGGTAATTATATACATTCTTAAATATCATTATTTATTTTGTACAGCCCAATTCTCACTCTCTTTTTCTTTTCTTTCATCGTGGATATCTTCTTTTCTTTTCCTCTTATGATGTATTATTTAAACATAATAGTGCATAAGTCATAATTCATACAATTCGAATCATATGACTTGGAAACGTGTCCCACACTCGTCCACACATTTTAGGGTTTCCGCTCAAACCCTAATTGGACCCAACCTGACCGTCTGCCCAGCATGATCCATACATTTCGTACACATAAGCACTACCCTTCTTTAAAAACGTTAAAAAATTAAACATTCTTGACAACTAATCCAATTACTCACGATATTAGTTTATCCGAATTATGATATCAAATCAGTTTTAAATATAAATTTGTACAATAGTAGTTTATCCAAAAATATAGATTCATATAAAAGTAGTTTACACAAAAGTATAAATTGGTACAACAATAATTTATCTGAATCTTATGCTCCGTATGTTAAGTAAAGATTTCAATTATCATAACTTGTTAATTTTGAATAATTGAAATGTTTCGAAATATGCATAGGCTTTCAAATAAAGATATCAAGATAATTATAAGATTCTAGGATTATATTAGTAAGGTTAATGCAAGATATATGGAGTGTACAATGGTATGATTATGAATCATATGGATCTTTGTATGGTTATGATTAGAAGATCCGTATATTAGAAATAATTTTTTGCATAAAAATTTCCATGAAACTCATAAATCCAAAATTGAAGAGTCATATTTATCAAAAAAACAAAAAAAAGAATATAATGTGTTTTAACTTATAAAATTTCAAATCTACTTCAGATAAATTTTTGAATAATAGGGTTGAAACTTAATTAAATATAATGCCTGTATACAGAAAAAAAGAAAAAGAAAAGAGAAGACATAGAGAATGTACGTGGCTGTATAAAATGCCCTAACGAGATTTAAGGATAAAAATAGAATTTTATTCTCATGATGGTTGTATTGAGAAAATTTGCGACTATAGAATTACCCTAATGTATTTTATAAAAAAATAATTTATTTAATAAATGTAATCATGGGATCCATCTTTTTAATTTAATACTCCCTCCGTACCTTAACACTTTGCACACTTTCCTTTTTAATTTGTCCCCAAACACTTTGAACACCCAAAAATGGCAAATTTTAACATAATTAACACCCTCACAATACACATTTATTTACAAAAAATGCCATTACTTTTTCTCACACAATACCATTTAATATTCAAACTTTTTCTTAAAAGTTATGCCCAATTTGACCATTATACCCTCAATCAAAAAGCAAATATCCACTTTTTCTTAAAAAGTGTGCCCAATTTAGTGTGCGAAGTAACGTGGGACGGAGGGAGTAGTAAATTTGAGAATAGTCATGTAATCCATGTATCTTTAATAAATAATAATAGAGCTGGCTTTCGAATTATGATGCACTAAAATTTTCCAGCATCCTGAACCCACAATGTATCATGGAGATATGGACCCATTGTTTAATAGTCTTCTACCTCATTTAGTTGTAACAGAAAACAAAAGAAAATTAATACTCAGGTCTATTCTAATTCATCATTTTATTAAAAATCTGAATGTTAATATTATATAATTACCTCAAACAATTATTCAATCAAAGGTAAGATTTCACCAAAATTTTATATAAAAATATTAAGATAAATTTCCGTATTATAAAACTATTAAATGAAATTTGACCCATTAAACTATATCATAGCAACACCCTTTTAACCATGAAAGCTAACGTTGAAGAATATATTTAATATCGTAGATGAATACTAGAAAACCGTTGTACTTTGCAATCTGGAACAACTTAAAATGTGACATGTAACCAAACATTTGATACAATCATCTGTTTTACCTTAACAGACTTTAATATCTCATTCGTCAACTTTTCGATTACATTTAACAGAAAATTGGAAGAAATTGAAACCACCACAAGAAAATAGACTCAAAATTGAGAAAGTTGTATATCTTCTTGGCCCCTCTATCTTGTTCACTCCAACTAAAGCTAAAGAGAGAAATTCTACTAAGAAAAAAAGTTAAAACAGCAGAAAGTTGCAGGATTTTTTCTTACCTACGAGGCCCACTTTTGCAAATGTCTCAGTTGAAGAGACCAAAACCCATATCCTGCAGTAATAAATTAATACGTTAATTCACAAACTCGAATTCATCCAGATGTAGGAGAAGAATATTATGCAAAATTCAGAACAAATGTGTGAGGAGTATTGAAAGTTACATCATCAGACTCCTCTTTCTCTTCCACTTTCTCTTCTTTCTTCGTCTCAGCAGCAGCAGCAGGTGCAGCACCGCCACCTGCACCACCGGTAGGAGCACAGGCGGCAACTGAACCACCGCCAGCTGGCACTGAGGCCAGCTTTTCCCTTCCGGCAGCGATCAACTCAGTAATATCTTTACCCTTCACTTCAGACAAAAGCAATTCAATTCTCTCCTCACCAGCCTCGGCTCCCACTGAATCATAAATGAACAACATTAGATTCCGATCACCAATAAATGATAAACGTCAACTTAAACAACATCTAAAATCAAACATTAATATCAAATCAGGAAGATGGAGAAACACAAAGAATAGCCATGTGCAAAGAAGGAAGATGGATAAGAAAACCAAAGAATGGCAACATACTACTACTTTGTGTTGTTTACGTGTGATCATATCTTAACTACAAGTTACTATATCACACTCTATTTGATATCCACAAAAGCAATCCACACTGACAAATTTTTGGAAAAAGCTTTTCATTAACCAGGAAACGAGTTGGCAAGATTTGATCTTTAGTAAGAAAGACCATACCCCCACAGATGTGACCGATGAAAATAAGCGACAGGGAATTACAATGCGCTAAAAAGACACGTATTAAACATATCAAAAGAAATTATGGATGTTCTCAAGCAGAGAATACCATTAAAGAAATCTAATTTTTATTGCATCACAGACTCATTCAATCTCTGTATGAGTTGAATCATGTCAAACACATCATTTTTCAAGGTTAGTTGAATTGTTATTGAGCTTTCAAAATTCTATTTGAGTAGTTTGATTATATATAAAATCAAGCTCTAACAACCTTTAAGCTTACAGTTCTTTATCTTATTTTTCTAATCAAGCATAAAAGTATGTTTAAGCTTGTTCATTCAAGCTTTCAACAAGCATCTCAAATTGCATATCAAGTAACTTGATTTGATTTCAACACTAGATACATATCGAAACTGCGTCACTTTTCAGATATAATAAAATAAAATCAGATTAAGCAACATTAGAAAATTAAACCAGGAAGAAAATAGAAATAAGCGAACACATAAAAGAAAAATAAAAATTGAGAGAAGCAGGAAAAGAACCAGAGCCGAGGATTTTAGAAACGTCATTGGCGGAGGGGGAGGAGTTGCCACCCAACACAGCCAACAAGTAAGCTGCAATAACCTTCATATCTATTCAAATCACAAACAAAAATCAAAATTAATAATGAAAATAAACCCTAAAAAAGCAATTCAACTTCAGCATAGTAATGTAGAAGGAGAAGAAGTATTACTGGGAGAATCGACGGCTAATGGTGTAGATCCCTCAAAACGCAGCAGCAACTAGGGTTTCTAAATGGCGTCCTTCGCGATTCGAATATATACGTGGCGGGTGATCCACATTTGTATTTCATCTCATATATCTTTATACATAGTACACATCATATATTCTTTGATTATTTTATCTAATTATTTTAATATCAAGATATAAATAAAAATGAAAGATATATATATAATCGATATTTTGATTTGGTTCAATCCATATAATTCGACTTGAGTAATTGGACTTGAATAATTGGAAATTTTTTAGAATCACACTAAAATAATTCGATTCAATTGATGTTCTTCCGTTTGAATTTCAATCCAATTCCAATAATCTCCAAGACCTATCCACAATCTTAATTAAAAACTTAATTTATAGAATTTAATCACAATTGGCAAGCCTATTTTAGCCCAAATGTGCATAATAAATAAAAATTATAATTTAGCTTTTTAAATAGTAAATATATACTATGAAACAGTAATACTAAAATATATAATTTCATTTAAGCAAATAAGTAGGCTAGATAGTTATAATATATGACGAGTCATAACGTTAATGTCAAACTATTAATTTCATCTTTTACAAAATACTTGAGTTGAATATCATCCAACTAGAATTTGATTCTTTTATTTTAACAAGTTTCATCAAACAAACTCTAATGAACTTTGTTGAGCTTTGAATTAGTTTGTCTATACATTATTCATGCGGGGCATCATTTTGAATAAATGTTAAAACGATAATCCTTCCAATTAATTTAAAACTTTGGATGAAATAATCGAAAAGTGTACACATTGAAGAAGACTTTACTACAAACTATAGAATAACCCTCCTGTGTGTGAGTAAGCATGTTCATGATATTAATTAACACCTTCAAACTTAAACTATTTATGAAATAAAATAATTAAATTCAGTCGCAACGTTAAATTTATGATCTTCTAAAATTAATGACAAAATAAAAGATAAAACATATTTTTTGGATGATACAAATTGATATTGATGAAATGATATAATTTTCTATATATTGATGATACAAATTGATGTAAATCTACAACATGAATTTTATGATGTCAAACAATAAGTTTTCTACTACAAATGACTAAAATAAAAACCAATTAAATATATCTAAATGATAAGTGTTAATCTAAGCACCCCTGGAAAAGAAAAAATATATATTTACAGTAAAATCCCTTGCAAATAGCTGAACTAAGGGTTGGAAGCATCAAATGAAGCTGTGAAAGAAGCACGTGGATTGAATTACTGATATTTGATTTCTAAGATCCATGATACACATTCTTGAAGGAGCTCAAACTTCTGATCAACTGCTACATTCTGGAAAATCTGCATTTTGCTAAGAAACTCGGAAGAATCTTCCTTGCAAACAAATGATCCAGCACACGAGCAATGTTCTGCTAAGTGTGCAGCTTTGATGTTATTGCACTTGAGGCAAACCAAGTCTTGAAGGTGGTAGAGTCGTTCTCTCTGACGAATTATCTGAATGAGACTGTTCTCCATCACTTCACGGTCATAAGGTTGCCCGCACTGAGCCACACCACACCGCCATTCTTGACCTGTTAAAGCCCGGTCTCTGGACAAGTCTAGATCTCTGCAGTCGTTGCAGTAACTGCCAATAGTATGTGTTAATATATATTGGCAACTGATGAAAGGAATTGAAGATGATATCTAGGACATGTTTTTCTTGTTAGATACTCCTTGTTACAATTGCTATGATAGATAAAAAGATGTATAAACCTGCAAATGACATTTGGTAAAGTTAAGGGCACGTGTAGATTGTGAAATTCAGCTTCAGGAGCAAATTCCCTTATGCGGACCAACTTCAGAAGATTCCTCCTCATGACCTGTGCAAAACCGAGGAAACAAATAACTTAAAAGCTGATATCTTCAATTAGCAACAACTGAACACTATTAGAAGGCAAAAACAGACTAGCTAGATAATTTCCAAGTCAATGCTATTAAATACATATATGGTGGACAATTAGTTTCTAATGATCTAAAGTATCATTTGATTCATTGAATTACAATACAAAATGTAGATGAGGATAAAACAACTGCAGATGGACAGCATTGCAATACTTCGCAGGAATTTGATTAATTAATTGAGAGATAATGTTTACCAGAACTTCATGCTGAACTTTTTGGTCAAGTGCCAAAACTGCACAGACATACTTGATGAAATCCAGAGCAGACACCCCCTTATGAGTGTTGTTTGAAGATTGCAAATTTTCAGTAGGATCACTCTGAGACTTGTGTCTTCCTTTCACATGAAGACATGGATCACATACAATTTTAAGAAGTTTTTCTGTAAACTCAGATCCAATCTGTAGGACAAAGAATTATATAAGAAAATCCGATTCTTTTGTAGAGAATGTTCGGAAAAAGTACATACTTCAGATGTCTATAAAATAGTACCTTTTTCTTGAGGAATTCTGTCATTTGTGATTCAAGAATTTCAGCAGTTGAAGCTGTGATTGATGGAGTACATAGGTCGTCAATTGAAGATGCTCTTTTTGCTGCTTCTTCTTGGGCAAACTTCCACGGAAAGTACAAAAATTCGGATACAATCAGGATAAAGTGATCCTGTGTACAAGAACAGCAGTCAATTGGCAGAAATAATCATGCAGCTGATACTTGGATGTGGAATTTGTATTCAAAACTTGTTTAGGAACTGGATAACTTTAAACCCCAAGCTTTTTTAGAATGGTTGTAGCCCACTATCCCCAAGCACACACCTCATCATTACACGATATCAATACAATATAGTGGCATTGCCAACCCCAAACCCCAGGCAATGGTAGTAAACCCCCTTTCCTCAGTGCATTGCCTAAATAGATCCAATCTGACCACTGAAATTGCCATAGGTTTAACAGCTGTGTTGGTTCGTTTGCTTTCACTCTCGAAAGGCTAGTTGCAAATCTTTAAAGTGATGGAGATGAATATAGAGCTGGGAAATTTATTTAAGCAGGTTTAGTCATCATTACTATCATCATCTGAAGCAGCATCTCTACCTTTACGAATGGATAATTTGTCATTGTAATGGAGGGTCAAAGAATAGGTAGAGTTAGCAAAGTATTTGCAATTTTCTATTTGGACACCTTTTAGATGATGTTAATAATGATGACTACGAGGCATATAGCTGGGGTTTAACATCCATTGTGTTGATGGCGGGGTAACCCACAGACGTTTATCCTCTTTTTCTGTTTAGACTTCAAGAATATGCTTCAACATAAAAATGAACTCGCAAGTAAAGGGGATAATTGAACCATTTGATAGTCTACAACAAGTCTATTTCTTCACATCTACGAGTGACCCACCTGAGTTGCTTTAGTCAAGTTTTCCGCAATTGTCCAGTTGGAGACAATATCTATTTGAAAGTCATCATACATGCTTTCCATACGTGCTTCTGGACTTTCCTCTGAGGGTCTATCTTCTGATCTAGCTTGAATTCCACCATAGTTGTACTAACATTGAGAAAGAGGGAGAAAAAGGGAAAAAGTAAAAAAAATATCAGAAAGACTAAGAAGAACATAATTGGACAAAAAGTGATATCAATCTATGCAGGTGAAACTCCCAAAAGTTTATTTGTCTAACCAACCAAACAGAAACAAAGAAAGGATACGTGAACAACATTAATACTATGGAACCGAATTGCATCATAGTCTTCAGCGTATCACTCAGATTTACTATGAATAAAAAACACTGGCCCCTTGCATGCCTTATCGATATACAATGTTATTTAATGTAATATTTCTCCAAAGTGCATTAATTAAATTTTCTTACCATTAAAGAATAAATGCAGAGCTCTCATAAATTTTTCATTTGAAATGTTTGAAATAGATAATTATATTAAAATCCGTACAAACATGCAGATGCAGGCAGAAGAATTTAGCAGCTGTATTCATATTCATGCCATTCATTACACCACATTAGAGGAAATGATCAGGCACCTGAAACCAACTACAGAACTACCAACCTGATCCATAAAGAGCAAGGAATGCCAAAACTGGAAAGGCTCAAGTTCAATCCACTCAAACAAGTCCCTGCTACAAAGGAAGTTTCAGACGATGTGCAATAAAACTAACTAAAATAGTTCAACAGGATGCATAAAGGGGCAAACCTTGTTTGCAGAGTTTTAAGTACACTCTCACAGTAAGCTTTAGCTGCTGAGAGATCTGATTTTCCCGTATCAATTATAACTCTGCTGAAGCTTGCGAATACAATTGTTGCACCTAATTTGCGAAGCTCTGCCATCAGCAGAGCAAACACCTTCTGCATGACCTGCCAAGAAAAGTATCATCTAGTTAGAGTAAAAACTTATCAAACTTCAAATAATGGTAAAACATGCTTTCGGGAATTGAAGTATGTCATGGAAAGATCTATTATGCTTTCCAGCAGTAAACCCTGACCGATCAACTTATCTGCCAGGGGACTCGGCAAAAGCCCTTCAGTCATTTTAGATAATGAAGAAATTTCAAGAAAATTTCAACTGTATAAATCATAATAGCCTCTCTAACAAACATGATATTTTGAAATTAGAAACAGCAAACAGATGACGACCACTGTTGACTAATAAAACAAAAGAAATAGGAGAAAGTGTCTTCAGAATGTAATAATATTTTTCTTACCTTATGAAGTGTCTGGAAAAGAAGGAGAAAGTGTCTGGAAAAGAAGTATTACCTTATGAAGCATGCGATGGAGAGCTGGGTCATGAAGTTTAGATTTTGGACTGCAATACAGATTTGGAAAGGGATCAACATAAAGATTATGTCATATACGGAATAATAGTTCACATTCAACAACCTGCATAACCATCGGTACAGATGCTGTAGTACAGCATCTGCAAATACATTTCCAGATGTAACTGCATCAGCAAGGCATCTTTGGATCAACTGCTTAAGAACACGAAATGCAGGCGCACAAGAAGTGGCCTCATCAAAGGAATATGAAGTGGAGTTCAATTCTTGGTCAAGCCCAAATAAAGCACCTCCTTCCATTTCATTCAATTGGTTACTTTTCAGAAGAGCATTGACAGCTAGGTGATGAATCTAAAGAAAATATGAGATACAAATTACTCTAACCACAAATTGGGGACAGGATGAACATGGGGAGAATGAGAGAAAAGCAGCTTATACCTTAAGTTCAACTGTCACCTTCCTATATGCACCAGGATAAGTTAGAACAGGTTGATTGACCTAGTTACAGAAATAGTATTAACTCCAAGACATCGAAAGAGAATAAGAAATATGGTTCACAGAATCTCACCAAACAAGTATAAATGATAGAAAGAGCTTCAACACCAGGAAAAGAAAATACAGTCTGAAGTCCAAATCACTCACCTCATCTATAAAACATGGTACTTCTTCATTAGTGCCTCCCAAGTCTGGAAAGCCGTTATCAGATATCCAAAGAACCTGTTAGTATCAAAAAGACTTGGAAGTTCATTAACATGCAAACACATTTAGGATGTGCAAGCAGCCAAGTTGCTCATAATATTTGATTTATGTTTACACAAGGCTGAAAGAAGTAAGCAAAAGCAAATTTCATTACACCAAATTAGTGATGAAGAAAGCAGTAACCTGTTGTTGATCACGCAAAGCTCTTGACAAGAAGATATCAGCTATATGTATGAGCCAATCAACATCAAAATTTCCTAATGGAACCTGTTTATACAACACTATTCTTCAACACTATTCTCCAAGCAACTGAAACAGATAATATATTCAATAACCAGTATAGCAATAAATGAATGAGTGCAGCAGCTTTTACATGAGCATATCGTGAAAGTGCAACTCTCTCATTGAGCCATTGCAATGATGCAGCAGATCGTTGTATTCCAATTTTTGCAGCTATTACTTGCCACCCTATAGCCTATACAAACAGACAACGAACAATATGTTAGTATAACCCTGTTTTTAAAACCGGATATTGGTTTGGGCCAAATGCAAATAAAGATTGCAATTGGAGTCAAACCAGAAAAGGCTCAGTTGAACCGGGAACCGGGCAAAAACAGGAAACCATTAAAATATAAAATTATGAAAAAAATGAAGAAAAATGGGTTTTATAGTTTTGAAACACTTTTTTACTAAATGTCTCAAGATGTCTCCTTAAAAATTTCACCAAGTGTCAAAAAACAAGTATGCACATCTCTCCTCTCCTAGAAAATTCTATAATTATGTTTGTTTTTCAAAGTAATTGTACTTCATCAAAGCCATCTATCTACTTATTTAAGTTGGTGTTTTATTTAGTTTAAATATGGATTGTAGACTTTGTTATGTCTATTTTTAAGGGTTCATCTATTTTATGCATTGTAATAGTTATATTATATCATATAAAAATAAAAAATCTAGACAATTTTTATTTGACATGCTGAACCACTAACTGGTGATGAGGCCTGTTTGGTTACCGTCCGGTTATAAAAACATTGGTAGTACATAAATAAATCCACAATCCAATCACAGTGTTGAGTCAGAATATCTGTTACCTGATAATGACTATCACGAGCATTGGAGGGTATGGCAACGCAAGGAAAATCTTCCAATGCCCGTATACCGGACTTCAATAGCTGAATATTAGGGCACTCTATAACAGCTATTACAGGTCCTTGATGCCGATGTCTGCCAAAGCAGCACAATAAATTCCAAAGCACACATGTCAAAAAATTAGTTGGAAGACTACAAGGAAAGAAATTTCCAACTTGATAGAGTCCACAATTTGTTACCAAGACATGATCCTGAAAGATGAAAAATTGATTGGAGATGCTCAAAAAAAATGCTTAATGACCTACAAGATTGACACGTAGACACTGCTCAGGATATTGGTGAAACCGTATAGGTATGGCTGTTTATAATATTACACTCACCTCACAAGAGTTTTCACTTCAGATTTTTTTTCTTCATCATTTTTTATTCTCACCAAATCAGTTAGATCCTTCATCAAATACAGTTAATATGTACATTCATCAGCCACTTGTCTCCCAGATCTAAAATAGATATGCCAGGCCTGAAATTAGTGCAGCGTGGATTCTATATTGTTGGTTTCAGTCTAAGAACTGACGTGATAAATAAACCACTTTATCAACTGTGCGCAAGTTCAATTGCCACCATTCACTAATCCTGTAAAAATAATGGGACACCATACAATTTCACTAAACCTGAATTTTTTGGGACCATACTGCCAACTGGTACATATAATGGGTTCAACCTACACCTTGCTTAATTCTTCCTATACAAAGCATGGTGATCCATGTATGGTTTCCGTAGATCACTGATGAACTAGATTTCACTTACTATCCAGTTACATATTCAGTTTACATCATAAAATCAAAGTACCAATCACTTTATGGTATTATCGCAGACATTAAGTAGGGATATTAAAAGAAGTATGACATGGGATGACCACAAGAACCTGGGTCTTATCTGGCCCAGGGTTTTGTCCCTCCATCAATAATGCATGTGCACTTCCTTACTCATGAAAGATACATGTTCTTCTATTCCATTAGTGTCTCATTCCAGGACTTCAACTAGGATAATAAATGTAATGTTACACTTCTGCATCAGATGGTGAGGTCTTCCTTATTAAATACACCTTATAGATCTACGCATACACAAATATTCTGGATTTTTTAAAAGATTTATTTGTTTGGGTTCTGGGAGAATGAATAGGGAAATATTGGATTCTAAGAGAAGGAACAAAATATTGCAAGTGTTCCAATAAATAGGTGATATCAACAAAACTATTCATTTCTTGATAAAAAAAGAAAAAATCCACAGGTTCTACACTTGTGTTTGACCAAAATATGAAAAAAAATAACACTCACGAGTCACGTGGAAGGGCAGTGTCGGGTCTATTTTATCACAGGTGAAATATTTTCTTTAAGTAATTGATTATCAAAGTTTAATTTAACCGAAAGTGGGCATGGGAGGTCCCCATCACTGCTCAAATGCTAATAAGTTATAGCCTGCTGCAACTGTTACTTTCGTCTTTCTAGCACTAGTATCTTCCAGATCCAGTTTATTACCAACCAACATAAAAGATACATCACTTACTAAAAGATTATTTTTTGTTTTTCCCATTTATTTTTCGACATTCCTGCAGATAACAGAATTAACTCCATTTAAATAGTCGGCTAACGTATTTCTTATAAGCCGATGCATGGCAATGTCTTCTTGGGATGTCTTGTTTTTGTAGAAATATACACAACTAAAAAGGAACTGCCAGTTAATATTTGCAATTGAATTGATTAGAGATCAGAAGTGCACCTGTATTCATTTATCACTCTCTGCAAGCTTCCTTGAGCATCTTTGACATTCCCAACATAATCCACCTAATAAAACCATAAGCACATTATGAAAATAGTACTACCAAGATAAGGAAAATGTTTATGTTATGCTAGGAAAATTTACTTTGAACATGATGCCTTCATTTGGCATGGGAGGTTGGGAGGATAATGCTCGGCTAGCTTCACGGAATTGCCTTTCTAGCATTTGAGTTGATAACTCCTTACTCTGGAAAGGACTGACAACCATAACAGCTATTTGGCTGGATGCTGGAAAATATGCGACATACATAGCTCGGCCATCGCAGACGCTGAAGAAAATTAGAATGACAAATATTAATTATGTATGGCATAGCAAGAATATATCTTAAGTTAGCATACATGTTCCATTAATACGAAAAATTACTTGTTTTACAATGACAATATGATGTTATGACATACCTATGATACAAGTAGAAGAAAGGAATTGAATTATCAAGATATGGACACTCAGTTGTTGTCTTCATATGCAATTCACTCAAGCTCCAGCCATCTTGGAAGTTTCGTTTCTTTGCTGACTTATCTACTTTACAAACACAACCAATCTGAAGGATAGCATTAAACTCCGGTGGGATCCTTGTTTCATAAATTCCCTGTCAATGTTTTCACATTATCATCCTCATAATGCAAAAAATGCTGGGACTTGCTCTAGAAGTAGGTAAATAAGGCAATCACAATTCTCTTAAGCATCAAACATAATTTCATTAAGGACAACAAAAACTTGATGAGAAGAGTCTTTTACTAAAGAATCTGCTTTGCTACTGTTAAGATGTAAGCATCTTTGTTACAATAGCAAACATATTCCAGTATAATTAGAGAGCTGAGACATGGTGTGGCAATAGATGCTGTTCACAAGATGGAAATCGCACCCCCCCCCCCCCCAACTGTCACTCCAATTGAAATAAACAAAAAAACAAGATGGAAAAATAAATAAACAAAAGAAATCCATTGGAACCAGGTGAGGAAAATGTTATCCCACGTAGAAGGTGACTATAAACAACTATCTCGCCTTGAATCACCCATAAAATATCGGATGTAATCTAATTGTCTCTTAATTATGAGGTGACTATATGATTCAGTTACATAATCTATATCAGAATCTTCACAGTGGCAATAAACACAGAAAACGAAAAGTTTAAAGTGAGAGAAATGTTGTTAAGCCAAAGATCTCTTGAAATTTTTCAAAGTGAAGTAAGATCATTTGCATTGGTACAAATGAGGTACACTAAGGCATCCAATCAAGTACTTATAGATATTTTAGTAGCTTTTGAATCTGGGGTAGGAAAAGGTACCTCAACTTCAGGATCTGCAAGGTGAGCGGCTAACTTTTTGCTTTCGGCCCTGAATTGGTCTTCATCAATTTTAACCTTAAAGAAGAACAAGGTTGAACTATCATATCAAAAGCTTCAATGTACCCCTGAATTGGTTCTGTGATTGGAACAGAACTTCCATGTAATCTTTAAACGTTGTACCTCAATCAGGCTGTAACTTTGGTGTCCATGGGGAAGAATCTTGCTCACACGCCTTCCAGGGAACTCTTCTGTAACAGGAGCTTTAGAGTTGAGGTAAAATACTCTGGGAATTAGTATGGGAATCTTACGCATTACTCCTTCCACAACTATCCAAGCAAAAAATTGACCGGGCCGTTCACTTGGTTCAAGCAGAACAATCTAACATAAAAGGAAAATTGCATTCAGCACCTCATTGAGGAATAAAAGCAAAGAAAGAAAATTTTTCTTAAAGATTGTATCACCTGCCAATGACACCGGGTGAGTGCTAAGTCGTGCCTCTGGAAATAGGAATTGACCCCAACCCTGCCTTGAGCCTGTTTGTAATTGAGAATGTTGTGTGGCACCTCAGCTCCATCAATATGGTTTGACGCCGTATTCCCTAGCCTGGAAATATAACAAATACAGGGAAATTATCTATAATAATCAATAAACTGAAGATCAAGGCCGATATAACAGCTTATCACAACAGTATAATGAAATTGTTAAAAATTGGATTAAAAAAAGCATTAATTATGAACCCTCTGCCCCTTTCTCTCTTTGAAAAGCATACCTCTGGCGTTTCCTCTTTTCCCGAGTTTCTTTCCACTTTCTCTTTCTCAACTCCAGCCATCCTTGATAATCTACAGCTCTGTCAATACTTTCTTCATGGACTTTGTGCAATGGATGAGTTGACTGCTTATGTCCACTTCCATATCTATCATTTTGCTCTAAACTTTCGACCAAATTACTTGCTTCGACTCCATTCTGTTCATTATTGATCCCATAGGAATGAACAATAGGACGAGGCCTCACTGGAGGAGTTTTTCCAGTGTTTCTAAAGTCTTCCATGTCTGTAACATTATGTACAACTGTTGCCTGATCATTGGCTTCAGGATTGCCACTCACTCTAGCAGCATCGTCATCTCTCTGTTTCCGACTGAAAATATCAACCAATTTTCGCTGACGGAATTTGTCCTCTTTTTCACGAACCTTTTTGTGCAACCAATCAGGATGAACAACCCTTGGGACAGGATTTGTGATCTGTCAAATATGTGGTTTAATTTCAGAAGCAAACAAAAGAAAAAGGAAATAGGACTACTCAGCAGCACTATGTAACATCTCCACCTTTTGCATAGCAGCAGGAATTGTGATAATTTTTTGAATAGCTGAGCTAAGCCTTTGCTTGTAGTATGACCAATCAATGATCGACCGGATGCCAGCATCTGATGATACTTTGCACCACTTTTTCACATAGTACTTCATGATTTCTGCAAACCAAATTTTTGCATAACAGAATAAGCACTTGATTTATGTTCCAATAAGGTTGAGAAAAAAAGAATAGAGTTTGAATTTGACCTGTTTCAGTCTCAAAAATTGCAACAGGAACAGCACGCTCACTTACTGGGGTTCCCTGTTTAATGTGGCATGTCAATAACCTTGAAGGCCTCACGATTTTGTATTTTTGAAAAGAGTAAAATCAATGGGAAAAACACTGAAGTCATAATACTAGGACAAATAGTGAGATGGAGCATAAGAACATATGAAACATATAACTAATATTTAGAGTAGATCAACAGACTAGGCAACAATTTACAGCACCAAAAGGCAACAGTTCATGCCCATTATTTTCTTCCGCATGCATAATGCTAGAAAATCTTCAATCAAAAGAAACAGTGATGCGAGATTCTAAATAATCCAGATCCAAAGCCAGTAGGGTGCATTATTTCAAGTGTGGCTATGGATATCAGAGCCACTTGATACTTCTTACTTCATCATCTGTCTGCATATATAATATTTATACAAGAAAGTGGAAGACCTTATATAATATCTTTTGCTAACTTTAGAATAGATGTTCTTTGGTAAATCATACTTCAATAGTCTAGGTGCTATACTGCTAATCTATCCTCCTTTCCCTTTACAACATCTGATATCACCGCAAGGGCATCAGAGAGAGAGAGAGATCACATCTGCAGATAAAGTGATGCACATTCTTTGCTTCCTTTTCAATTGTTATAATAGATCATGCAGAAAGAAAAATTAATAAATCAACTGCTAAATATCTATCAAGAAGACATTAGAATCTTACAAAGGATTTGGCCCAACTCTTGAAGAATGTTATCACTTACATTTCTAATGTAGAAACATACATAACCCAAAAGCAAACAAACAGAAACCTGCATTCTGTGCTATTGAAGGTCATCTCATGGTTTTCACTTAAGTACATTATTAAAAGCAGAAAACCTTCTCACTATACTAAAGGCTAAAGTGATTCTGTACCTTTGGTTCACATGCAACTATATACTGACAGAGCAGTCCTTTGTCTTTAACCATTGCATCCCCAAGGAAATCTGCTAGGCGTTTTGCTGTGGTCACTGCACATGACTTTTGTTCACCATAGTCTGCTAAGGACTTGCTCATTGTGCTTGATTCTGATATATAATCAAGCAATTCACTATCTGCAACATCTTCTCCCTGATTCTGAAATTATAGGAGATTCAGATGATCAAATCTAATGAAACTCTTGCAGTTATAACAGTTTTTAGATAGATAAGAGAACTACATGTGTACTGCTGCTATTTAATCAATTTTGGCATTGCAACCGAAAGAAAAATTACACGATTTCTTCAAGGATCATGCTTTCCTTTGTTGTACTTGCAATGAAACAGACATACTTCTTAAAAAATTTAGAAATGAACTTTTTTCTGAATGAAAATTGTTCTATTATTCACAAATCACCAAGAATTTTGGAAAAGAAATTAAGACAAAAAGTTCCAGTCTATTCAATGGTGACAACAAGATTAAGAGAGTACATTGACATTAAGAACTGTTGGCGGATAAAGTTGTGGTGTGTTTAAATTGTTGAAAGAAGTCATTATCGATGTTAGCAACATACATCAAGAAGATCGAGCCAACGATTTGCAACAGCTGCAACAGCTGAATAGCACTCTTCCAATGTTGACCCATGAAGAAACTTATCAAATAGCTCAGCCTGCCAAAAAAAAAAGACAATTTTAGTTAACTCGTGAAACAAAATTCATAAGAAGAAAAATGGCTGCTTTAAAAGACATTAAACAGCTCTAGTAAGGGGGATAAGGGTATTCCTAGAATGAGGCACTATACCAAGTGACAACTATCCAATCACAAGGTCAGAAGGTTGAAGATAAAAACCATCATGACTAGGATAATAAAAATCTAAGGAGCTAGAAAATGAACAAAGAGTAAATTATTCATAAAGCCAGAAGATGCATGCTGTGCAAAAAAAAAAAGATACATAAGTCACCTCAAAAATTATTATAGCAAGAGGTACTGATTAAAATAATACCTGAAAAACTTTGATGAGCTTCAGCTCACCTCTACGCTTGATCTCAAAACCTTTCAGTTCAGCTAGGGTACCGTCATCATTAAAAACTGCATATCGTTTCTTAATCAAAATCCCTTCCTCCTTGGAAGCAGGTATAATCATTGCCTATAAGAGAAAAATTACACTCAAACATCTTAGAAATATAACAAGACGAAAATATTAGAGACAGTGACCCAATAAAAGTACAAGATGATGGATTATCTCATGTGTTCAGTCTGCATCACCTTATATGGTCCGTCCACCTCAAATTCAATTGAGCACTCACTATGTGTTGTATAAGTCTTACTGATAGGGTCTTTAAGTGTCTGCAAGAAACAGTAAATGGCAGTCAATCTCTTTTTTTTTTTGTATGAAAATCTCACTTCTCATGCTGAAGGTTAATGACAAATGAAAATTAATTCATTATGTGGCAATAATTATGAAGATGAAACTTACACAAATACAGAGATAAAAAGTTTATTTACTAACCTGGTATTGGTCATTGGTATTATTTCTAGCAACATCAACATTAAGCATGACACAAGGATATGATATAGTCAACTTCTTCTTTGAATCTCTGACAAATATGTCAAATAAAATATGATCAGCATCTACCATAACAAATTTCAAACAAGGATTAAGCAATTTGACAGCCTAACCACAACATATGACAACCTACCCACAACATAAACAAGTAATTACTCAAACAGGATCATTGGTTCTTCAATTTATGCATATTGATTGAAGAATATTATCAATTTTGAAAGGAAGTTGGAAAATCAATCATGTATTTCAGCACGAAAACAACTGAAAAAGTACTTTGTCTTAAATGTGAAGTTCTCTGGGAATGATCCTGGTAGTGCACACCAAATACCATCAGTATCTAATTCAAGAGGCCTCCCAATTCTTTCAACCAGTAAGCGGGCATTCTGAATTATTTTTGCTCCAGTATAAGTAACAACTCCGGCCATTTCCATAGAATACCATCTTGCACCCCTGCAAAATTTAAGTTTTGGTCAAGATCTATAAGAACATGAAAGATCAACAAGACAGATGGGAAAGTACGATAAAATGGAAGTTGGGAACACACTTGCGCATGACATATCCATAAAAGGAGTTGAGAATGCACTTATGGGCAAGTTGCAATGAATCATAAAGCACTACCAGATCCTGCAAAGTATGTTTTTTGGAGTTAGTTCCATTTCAATAATAACTTTACATTACCGTACGCAGGAGTGGGAACTGAGAGAGATTCATACTTGTGCTTCCTGGATTTTAATAGAATTCCCACTAGCTTTTGCTTCTGACAACTTTCCCTTCCAAACTTTATTGAGCCCTTTGTATTCATACCTTCTATCTCGAAAGCTTACATTTTGAATAAAAGAAAATAATCGAAGGTAAGACAACTTGGCGTAAATTTATCAACTTAAAACTTAGAAGACATGAAAGCTCCTTTAATGAGAACATGAGATAGTGGATTGGAATTGTCAACAATCTTAGAAAATTCTAGATGACCTACCTGCGGACAGTGTCAACATAGAATGGGTTTTCACGCATGCAGATCCCTGCTTCTCGAAGTTCAGTGATAGGTTTATCTAGTACTCTTTTATATGCCTAAGAGTTGAAGAAAAGATAAGATCTGTCACCAAGCATTTGTTTTCTAATTCAAATAAAGGGATGCAGACAAGGATGTAAACATACCCTTTGACAGTATTTCTTTAGACGCTCTTTGAGTTTCAATTGTTGATCTGCTTTAGGTAGGTTAAGGAAAGAGTTCAATAGTTTTCCATTCATACCATCAACAAGCTCAGATTCAATTTGCCTCTTTAGATGATAGTAATCACTGGCATTAATATAATTTCACAAGTTCATTAGATCATACTCTGGAATATTGAATTAAATCTGTAGAACGATAGAGGTTTAGTAATCAGACCTTCTCTTTGCCGTATATGTCTCTCCACGCCAGACCCATTCAAGCTTCCTAAGGCAATTTTTACCCGGACGATTGAAATCGCATGAGGTGCATATTTCATCTGTGACTATTGAGGGTGGCTAGAAATTGGGAGAGAAGAAACATACATTGATTTTATGTTAACTCATAGATGTGAGTATAAGTGAACTCATGAAATGCATCACTTATTTCCAAATGCGTAGGTTACCCATAAAAGCAAGAAATTGTATCTTCTGCATATCAACCACACATTCAAGTAGAAATCATATAACAATGGGCTAAAATTTTAAAAATTGGTTTCACTATACTGAATACTTAAAAATTGGTAGTCTTAAGAGATTGCTTATTGCCTGCTAGAAATATGTGTGTGTGTGTGTGTTTTAGAGGAAAAAATGATTGATTCAAGTTTTATAATTCATTCAGTCTTACATTTGATATAGGAAAAACCAAGTACCCTGTCACCTTTAACAGCTAGTGCATTATTAGGCCATTCTCCTAGTCTAGAATAGAGCTCCACAAACCAAGTAGGGTGTGAACCATTGAATCAATTTTTTGTTTGATATGTACAGATAAACTTGTTTCTCTTGAAACACTTAAATTGCTCATGTAAAGTTTCAGGATTAGAAATGTGCTAAATGAAGTCCTTTGGTGGATTACCTGAAGCCTGTTTGTTAAAATGATGTTTGGATACATAGCGGCAACATCAAGATGATATATGAGAGGGCATTCTTCAAGTATTGGCTCATCTCTCAATTTCACCAGCTGTACATTGAAAGGCAGAAGCAGACATACAAGTCATGTGGCAGTATTGTAGGCCTATATGCAATTTGGTATGCAAACTTGTAGTTGTGGTTAGGGACGACTATTAAAAATTTGAGAAAAAATCCAGCTCTTGCAAAAGCCCATAATATGAACACGGTACATTGCTAATACATGCTTTAACCATTAATATATAACTATTACATGAATGTAGCCACATGTAATAAACACATACAAACACAATCATTTATATTTTCAATTTCATATACACAACAATATCTATTTGCAAAATTTTCAATTACCAGATTACAGTCAGAAATATATAAGTATATTTATAATACTGGGACAAACTCCAAATTTCGAAGATAACATTTACAGCTAGGGATTACAAACTAAGGAAACTAGTCTGATATTTCTGCCTCACACAGAGAGTTTTCCTATAAAGGTCACAATACCTTTTCCCTGATGGCATCCTTTACTTCGTCATAATTTGAAACTGATTCTAGGTCCATCTTTCCCTCCACTTTAATAGCATATTGCAGGTCACGATCAAGATTATCAAGTAATTGCTGCAAGGATAAAGCACTCAGACTTCAGTGATATTAATAAGCAAATAACGTGTGGTAGGGTATAAGACTCCATGACACAAAAAGAGACCACAAATCATTCAAACCGACCATTGAAAAAGATGTTGCTTCGAAAAGTATAACAATATTAAAATACAGCAGCCAAACTAGGCCACTTAGGAACTTTATTCAATCAAAGTAGTGAAATTTTTGACCAAACATTCAACCTGTGTAAGATACATAGTTTATGCTGAGGGATTTCCTTGTTCTAAAAACATATGAAGTTGAACTTCTGAATTCCAGGGGGCGTATATGGAGATTGCCTTCGACAAATGCCCCAGAAAATTTGCATTTATTTTGAATAATTGACTAAAGGATCAGTAACTAAACTTCAAAAAGAAGTTGAAAATCATAATAGAGGAGTTGGGTAGACGATTACCTCATAAGCAGCTGAATCAAGTTTGAAACTTGTTGGAATATCAGATCTGAAAACCCCACTTTCTAGGCATTCTACATGGCCACCAATGTATGTCTCACTCTCAAGGAGTTGATTATTGTGGAACTTCTCTGGATCCGATTGGTGTTTGTTAGGGCAGATAACATTTGCTTTGTATGCCTGCAAGAAACATACAAGCAAAAACTGAAGTTATTATGATTATAAAGATTTAAAGAAGCCAAGGAAGCTGAAACAGCTAATTTTTTGTTTCCTCTTGTTTCTGCTTTTATTTCATACAACCTTTTTTTTTTTGGTGGAGAACATCTTAGAAGATGGAGTAGTTTGAGGATACAAAAGGTAAATAATTCAAAGTATAAAGAAGGTTAATTGAAAATGCAGATTAATTAGCTAACCATAAGTTTCAGTAATAGTACAATCTATAGGGCTTCAAGTATTCACCTGGACCATAAGAAGCATTTCACAGAGAGTTCCACTTCCTTTCCTTAAAACTTCATCTGGTGGCATGGGGATTATGGTTGCTAGGGAGAAAATGAATGGGTGCACATAAGTCATATATAGGTAGTAAGTTGAAACAGCATCAGAAACAGAATACGATGCCATCATCTGCAAAGTCATAAAATGTATAAGAGAGGAGTTAAAAACAGTGGAGTATTCCCATCAATGGACCATATGAAATGATTTACTGAAAGTACAAATGCTCACCAAATTTACGTTTTATTGACTAAAGACAAACAGATTTAGGTTTTGTTGATTGTTAGGCACAGTCCTGATGCAATATTTCACCTTGTTTTTCTCCAGCTGGAAACTTAATTATTAAATGTTTTAGTCTTAATCGGGGGTAAATATACACCAACGCCCTACGTAGAAACAGTGTTATGCGAGTTCTTCCAAGAACTTGAAGAACAGTTAGTACCTAGGTCAAATTATTCATACAGCAAGTCCTAGTACATGATTTAATTGAGCAAGATGACTCATAGTAGACCACGCATTTTTTACTTCCAAAATCATCTGGATCCACCAAAGATAATGCTACACTGAGGTCTATAAACTTCAAAGGTACAATTCCCTAGATGTCAAAGAGATTCCTTAATTCCCTGAAAACTGGAGCTTATGCTAGTAGATACGCAAAAATCACACTTTCACATTTAGGGGGGAAACACAATTCTTTCACTGTAAGACATAATAAACCAAGAACAAGCTCAAATAGCTTTTTAATGTTGTCAAAGTAATTATAGAACATTTCACATTGAAACTGAAATACTATGAAAGTATGCTGGTATTATTTGGTCACTAAAAAAGGTGCATCCTCTTCTGAAGTACAATTGACCCTTGCATAACGAAGAGTTAAAGAACCATATGGATCCTTAATCTAGCATAGCCAAAGATCTTAGTTATAAGAAATAGATACATTTAACTTTATAACTTGCAGTTCTGGTTGATAGAATCTTTGATGTGATCACCAATAGTCATATGGTTTTAGGAACCACTAGCTTGCAGTACTTGTACTTGACCCTTAACCCATACAAGCATATGAATCTTTACTAAAGAATCAGCATCAAGCTGCTCAAGAGCTTGTGTAGGTGATGTTAATTTCTCTTCCTTATCTGCATGCTCAGATGTCTGTATGAAACCAGAAGCATTACACTACTTTGTTCACCCTGAACATCCAGAAAATAAAATCATTTGTAATGAAAACCAGCTTCAATCTATAACTTATACAGTTCCATGCATGTTTATTCCATCTACTGGTGTTGTCTATAATCACTAAAGTTGCCTAGCTCTAAATTAGTAATTTTTTCCAGTTAAAGCATGCACCTTACATATCTCAGATCATAGCTAAACACTAGCTCATATTCAGTATCGAAGTTATCAGGACCAACCAAAAAAGCAATCAACATTGATCTTCTCAAAATTATAAAATAGTAACAGGTCAAAATTTGTAGTCAAATAGAGCATACCTGCGGCCGTTCTTTTGCAAATCGAACCATGTCCTCCGGATTGACTTCCAATGGATCATAACCCAATTTGGCTTTTGTCACAGCCTGAAATATCATTAAAAACTGAGATATATACACACACATTATTGAAGAGAAAAGTGCTAGAAGGTGGACATGTTAAATCAACATAAGACTGGAACTAAGAAGACCCAATAAATTCTCAAGTGATAAATATACAATGATACAAACTAAGCAACAAAGATCTGATAGGATTGCAACATCCTTTATTTATTTTTATTTTTTTAAAGAAGAAACAGAATTTTATTACTGCAGAAAAAGAGGGATGAGAAGTCTCTCAGAAGAATACAACCAAAAAAAAAAGACCATCCAACTATGACAAAAATACATCAGACCTGCATAACTTAACAAGCCCTTTACCGAAACTCTTACAATACTAAACCCCAGTCCTTCATAAGGTCTAAGAAACAAACTCCTCTAAAAGAGCTATGACTCGACGCCCAAAGACTGACCCTAAACTTCACTCTGCCCCAGTTTCGTATGTATTCTCAAGGATCTTGTTGTTCCTTTCTAACCAAATAGACCAACATACAAGGCGCTATAATTCTCCAAAGCAATTTCCCCCTTTTACCGATAGAGCCCCTCAAATTGGCCTGAAAAACTTTATCCAACACCGATCGAGGAGGAAGCCACAAACAACCCAACTCTTCAATCACCCTGCACCAGAGACTATGAGAGAAGGGACAGCGAATGAACAAATGGTTAGACTCCTCGGAGTGGCATTTGCACAAGACACACCAATTTGGAGAGAGAAAACTATTCGGAAACCGTTTTTGTAAGACGTCACAGGTAGGCAACTTTCCCCAACCTATCAACCACATAAGCACCTGCACTTTCTTAGGAACCAGACTCTTCCAGACACGCAGACACCAACGAAAAGGAGACGGATTCAAATTGGGGAAGAAAGACGCAGAGAAAGATCTGCACGAGAAGACCCCAGACGGATTGGCAGACCAAATCCTACGATCCGACCCAACCTCACTCAACCTGGCACCCTCAAGGCAAGAAAGAAGTTGTTTCAACTCACTAATTTCACCTTCCCGAAGAAACCTATGATAATGAAAGTTCCAAGAAGGGAAAGAAGCACAAGAGGTATCTGAAGAAATAAAAGACATGATAGGCTCATTATGAAGGTTAGACAACCTATACAGAGAGGGAAAACAAATAGCAAAAGGAGACCCACCTAACCAAACAACCTACCAGAATCTGACCCTATTTCCTTTATGAACCTGAACCTTGATAGATCGCACAAAGTCTGGATAAACATGGGAAATGAACTTCCAAGGTCTACGAAACGTGCCTCTCACAGCAACCCATACTTACTTTTAACCACTTTATGCCACAAAGCATTCTCGTTTTCACGAAAACGCCACAACTTCTCCAAAAGAGCTTTATTCCGCAAAAGGATGTTTCCAATGCCCAATCCCCCTATCAATATAGGCTGAGCCACCACCTCCCAAGATACAAGGTGCATATTAGTATCTCCTTCCGCTCCATCCCACAACAAATTTCTCATCTTTCTTTCTACTAAGTTTGCAAGCCACATGGGATTCTAAAAAGAGAGAGAAAATAGGTCGGAAGCGCATCCAAGGTTGATTCGACAACAGTCACTCTCCCACCCGTTGAGAGGAAGGTTTTTTTCCACCCCGCGAGCCTTCATGTAATTTTAGACAATAGCGGCTCCCAAAAAGATAGTTTGAGAGGATTACCCCCTAATGGACTCCAAGGTAGGACATCGGCCATTCACCCACCCACAGCCCACATAAGATGCATAGTTGGCCACCTCTCCATGTTCCATATTGAAACCCAACAGTGTACTTTTCTCAATGTTGATTGGCCATAGGATTGCAACATCCTCAACCATATTTGAATCACAAAAGGATTCAAAAGGCCGCATCCAAGACCATAGAAGATAGAAGATATGAAAGTCATTCTACTAGAACATAACATAATGTTACATATAAGATAACACATAAAACTAGATACCATGTCATAAATTCATCATCTCACTGGTTCTAAGTTACACAAACGCGATGTAATTATTAATCATGTTGGAGTTTAATTGCTCAAATTCAATTGAGTCGGACTGATCTGTTGTTTGAATGACAAAAACAGGAAGTTTCTAAATGCTGGATTCCTGAGAAATCAGAAATCTAGCAGCCGCTTTATGAGTGCAGAAGCATCAGAAAATGATTTAATGTCATTTTAACCATATCCAGGTGACTGTACAGTATCACAAACCTCTCTCAGCTATACTTTGATCAGGAAAAACATTTTGTAACATACATTATATATGATTAGCCATTTCTGCTGTTGTTATGATATAAAGGATATGTTACAAAATTATCTTCAGCAGTCCCAAGGAAAAAGTAGAAGCATTATATAAATAATAGAAATCAGGTAGTAGAAAAAATGATAATAAAGTAGGAAATGTCAAAATTTATAAACTTCTCAAAGTTAAAAAGTCTATTAGTGATAAAGAACCACATACAATTAGGACATAGAGTAAGCAAAACAAGGATGTTCAAAAGAAGGAAGGGCACCTTTAAGCCCTGACTGCCTTGAGGGAGATAACTATCACGTTTAACCCATGCATAACAATCCAGGTGGCAAGCAAATCTGGCACGACATTCGCCTTGAATTTTGTCACACCGAAATCCAAGTTCCTGCAGTTCAAAAGTTAATAGGGAACTGAGAATGCGACAGATTGGATTTTTAATAACTTAATAGAAAAGTGATTTGCAAATAAAATGACGTGATAACTATTTCAATTACACTATCAAAAGCTCCTCAAATGATGTATAATATAATCATGTAAGCAAATTATATCAGAAATAACTGCTGATGTGAAATTTATAGAACTTCCAAGAAGTAATTTTCAATCACTAAGAAGCACCAGTTGAGGCTTTGGAAAGACCATGCAACTGAAAATGTAAACATACTAATAATTGATTATTAGTTTATGCATCACTAAAATCATGCAAGGGACAAAGTCATGTATTATTAGATATGAAAGCAAGCGACAGAAACACTAGCTCACAAGTTTCTGCTTCCTACATCGATGATCATATTTGTCAATTGACTAGGAATTCTTAGTGCAAGTTAACTGAAGATGGCTAAAGAAACTTCATGTGGCTATCAGTGATAGGCTACATACTTCATTCAGGTTGTAACCATGATGGGCTGCTCTGGTTTCCAGGAATGGCCAGTCAAAAAAATCACCATTGTATGTGACATAAATACCAGGCTTGACATCTTGCATATGGGAGAACCATAGTCTAAGAAGTCCTTTCTGTGATAAATTCCAGGGTCAAATGTAACGCAAAATTATATTTTAATAATATATAAATGAATAGAAAGAGCCTTATCACCTCATCTTTCACATTTTGCACTTTGAAGTAGCCTTCAAATTCTGGTTTTGGAGTGTACTCCAAATCCTCTATATCCTCCCCAACACACTGCAATTGTTTGAAAAATGCAACTAATTCTCAAATATAGCAGTGTCATAGTAACCGATCAGCTAACCTGCCCATGTAATGGTAAAATATTTCCACACATGCAAATTATAGCAATACCATTGGAGATTGAACTAGGTTAACCCATTCATGAAAATGATCTTTAATTTGATAGATCGATTCTGATAGTATTGCTATAGAATTCACATAAAAGAGATCCAATAATCTTGCCTTTATTTAAAACTTGAAATATAACGATAAGCAGAACCAGTCTTTCTACTGTGACCATAATCTCATGTGATTAGAACTAAATTCTTGTGACTGTTAAGCGTCTATTCCAAGAGTTCAGATATGTTTATCCAGAAATACCAATAAAAAAAAATTCTCCACCACCCACCCCAACAAGAAGAAGGGAAAAAACGAAAAGGAAAAAGAAAAAGAAAAGAGAGAAACAAAGAATGGTTGCAACTTCTTCACCCAAGATAGTCCATGAAGAACATGGATGTTGACAATGATTACTTAACTATATTAACGCTTGTTCAAAGCATTGATAAATCTTAGTCTGCTCATTTACCTCTCTATTGATGATGAGGTATCCTTGGCCATCAATCATGTATGAAATCATCATGATTGAATCATATTCAGCATCAGGAAATTTTAAAGGGAGCTTTGTGGTCTCAATATCAAAAGCACAGACATGAACTTCTGCACGTTGCAACAGATCTGTCCTCCTTTCTACTGTAATCCCAGCACTTGATACACTTACATCATACCACTGTCCACACCTTATATCTGAATTATGTGAACTCAAGAGTACGTCAACAGAATATATTTTAAGTTCAGAATCCGCAAGGAGAACAAGGAAATAACAAAGGATTATGACGAAGCAAATTACCATTGTCAATGGCAAAGCGAACATGATAAGGTACATCAAATTCACGAAGATCATTAATACAGTCAATGAAATCTTGGGGTCTCTGTTTGCTGCTCAACAAAACACCTTCAGATTCAGACTAGGTTTATAGTTGAGGCTTTATGCAAAAACTAGTCATTGAAGGTAGAACAGAAAAACAAGTTTTGGAGAATAGCAATATAACTGATGAATAGGTAGGCCTGGAAGAAGATAATTTTACCTTTTCCCGGTCAATATGGTCTCGTAAGCATCCTCGGCATCCAATTTTGCTTGGTTTCTTTCAACAACATGAATAAGATCATTCTTCACTTGCATCAATTGTTGAACAGTATCGAAAGATATCTTCAAATAACATTTGTGCAAACCAGATAGATGATTTTTCTGTGGCAAATGAATAAATATTCAGAACATACTATTTTCAAGATGCTCTATAGTGCATACTCAAACCTCCTTTTTTTTTTTTTTTTTTTTGCATTGAACAAAATGGGAATGGTAATTGATAACAGCAAAGAAGCGAAAAGATTCAACAGAATTGAAATGTCTGAAAAAGATATAAAGTAAGAAAATGCAGCAGCAAGGGAGCCCCAAAGTAAAAAAAAAACGTCATCCTATTCTAGAAGGGTGTTTTCTCCAGCTTTATTGCTATTAGGGATTAAAACAGTTGATCCTCTTGATCTGCAATAAGTTTATGCAGCTAAGCTTCTCTAGGACTAGAAGCAGGTCGAGCATTATTAGGTCCATTTTTAATAGAAACCTAAATCCCTGTTACAGGGTGGTCAGAGTTTATCAAATAGTAGGGGAAGACATCAGCCTAAATTAGCGAAGCAGATAATTAGGATGGTTTTGAGGTATAATCATAGTAGTTAGCAGCACAAGGATGATCCTGGTGCCCAAAGTACAAGGCATTAGAATTTCATTATATGCTAAAGTGGCCTGTATCTGTTGGATATTGGTCTGAATTAGGACCCTCGATCTAATTGGTATCCATATCTAAGGTGAAATAAATTCCATAATTTAATTTTATTTTATTTTATTGATTGAATTGGCGTTCTTCCTTGTATTGGATAAGACATCTACTCATCTCTATCACATAATAAGTCAATCAACATTTATATCAAACGTGTAATATTTCTCTCTAAATCTTTTATTGGAGCATCATTATAGAACTTCAAGGCACTGCGTTGTAAAATTGGGTGGTTAGTCCTAAATGTTTTATCCACCACAGGGAATAAATGAGCATTAGTAGTTTCCTATGTGTAGGTCCATCTGGTCCACTCCCTATTCATTATATCCATATCAATCATTTGTCTATTCCACGATATATGACATGCATATTGATTATATGAATAATATGTGCAATATTAAATATAACAGTCCACAGATTCCTAAGCAATTTTATATTCTAGGGAAAAGTTACCATAATTATGTGTCAAAAGCATATTCATAATAGACAAATTTACGAGATAAATTTATCATAGACACAAAATTTATGTTTTCAGCAATTCAGATATCAATTTCTTCTCATTCAGTAAGCAAGTTAACATTATATTTTCAATGAAAAAATACAGCCATATTACAGTGCACATTAACAGTTAAAATTCATCAGCATAAAAATGCAGCAAGTAAATAGCATTTGAGCTCCATTTTTGAATGATAAATAATAAACTGGCAGAAAATAATATGCAACATTTATAACTACATAATGAGATAAACGCAAGTAAAATGAACATCAAAGAAAATAAAATAAGGGTAAGATTTGGTTTACAAGATTAAGATCTTCTTTCTCCACAATTTCAATGTCTGCGATTTGGCCTTCATAACGCCTTCTCAAGTATGCTTCAACATCCATTTCCATTTTATCCTAGGATGACAGTATCATAAACCCCATAGTCAAGGATGGAGAACTCACTCTTCAGACAAATCTTGTAGACATTCAAGAGTATATAAACTTACCTTAGTGGCAGCATAAAAATACGGCCGGAACTTATACTTTGCTTTAAACATTGAACCATCCTTCACGCAAAGCATTCAACATAAATTACATTAAGAAACATCAAATGAAGTCACTAACTAATTCCTCTAAAAATTTACAAAACTTACTTGGCATACAAAATACAGATCGACACAACTGTAGACCCTATTAGTTTCCCGATCCTCCAACGAAGACTATCAGAAAACCAAATTCAAAATTCAAAACAATGAAATAAACGCCAGTAAATGCTGCTATCAAGAGAATTGGATTAAATGAGGAGCAAATTGAGAAAATAGGAAAGGAAAAAGACACTCACAGATGCCAGAGTGAGTAACCAGCCGAGGCGTTTATCTCCTTCAGTGAAGAGTTTGTAACCGAGCTTCGCCTCGAGCTGCTCCTCCGCGTTTAGAATTAGCTTCTGCTTCTTTGAAATCCGAGAATCCCTCCGATCTCTCCACCGATTATCGCCGCCATTCATCTTCCCACAATACTTCTACTAATAATCAGAAGGTAATTATGAATGACCAAAGTGGGAAAAATGCACGAACTACACGATGGAGATGGAGGTGGAGATGGAGAGAGAGGGCGTAAAGCGAGACATGTGGGGGGGGGGGGGGGGCAAGCCGGCAAGGTGAGGGTACACAGATATGTTTCCCGCGCTTCAAAATTGTGGTGGTTGAAATACTGAATTGCCCTCATGGATTACTAGATGATTGGGCTCGAGGCCTGTTATGTGCCCAATTGTTTCTTATGGACAAGGCCCATTAAACTGCTGTGGAGGGCCGAGCAAGTGGCTTTCGGTTTGGTCTGGTGATAGTGAGAGAGCAATGATGAAATTTCAGAATATTTGAAGCTTCAATATCGAATGAATGAAATTCCGTCTCAATCTATACTATATATAAAATAAAAGAAGTTGGTAAAAATTACTGATTTGTCATTAATTACCTAATTGATAAAAATTACTGATTTGCCATTAATTACTTAATTGGCAAAAATTACTGATTTGCCACTAATCACCTAAATTTATCTGATTTATTTTTTTTTGTTTGGATTCAGGGGAAAATTGTTATAATTTATTTAATTTAATTTCATGATTGCAGAAAATGGTTTGAGGAGTGTGCAAATGTGGGTCAGCTTTTTGATTATTCCTATATAGTTTTGAAGCTAAATTTTTTAAACATAAACTAAATTTTGGAATAAATTAAATTTTTTTTTTAACAAATCCATCTAAAAACAATACAGAAAATTATCTACACATCTAAAATATAAAAGAACAAAAATATGAACAAAATATATTAGCAAGTTTAGTAAATGACTTTTGAATTATTCAAAAATTAAAATTCACAAACACAAAACTATTATTATTATTTTATATTGTGTTCAATTTTATTTCCAGATTGAATTGTTGAATATTGATTTTATATTTATTATTTTATTATTTTTTTAATATTGGTGTTCAATTTATTATTCAAATTTTATTATTTTATATTGTATTGTGTTATATTTATGAATTAATTATATTCGTAATTTGATTTAGATTTCTTTTTTAATGCATGTTATATCAAATTCATATCTATTTTAAAATTCATAATCTACTATTTACATAGCATATATAATTATATCGAATTTAAAATGTTGAGTTTCAAAATTGTTTGCATTCAAAAAATTTAATTATATCAAATACAATTATTTAAAATAACATAATTTTAAAGTTGAAATATTAACATTTTTAATTAATATAGATATTAAAAGCAATATATATATATATATTTATATATCACATTTAAATGATATATCATTACATTATGTCATCAATATTAAAAAATATAGATTTTATATCACAAACCGCATCGCGCGGGTGTACTGCTAGTTTTGTTAAAATATATGTAAATATAGACATAGATATTGGTGATTTATAACACAAATGGTTAAAAAATCGAAAAAATATCAATATACATAAATCATCATTTATTAGGAAAACATGTTTTAGTCTTGGAGTAAAATTTTGTTATGGATGCCCCCTAATTTTTTTGAAAGAAAAAATAATATATTTTTTCTACAAAAATTATATTATAATTTATACATTATAGTTGTAACTGTTATTTACAACAATGCTTTTACATTATTTTTCAACGGTTGTCTTTTATTTTCATGTATAATATGTAAACCACACATAAAAATGGTATAAAATATTGAATATTTGGAATTTTAATTGCAAGAATAATCTGTCAAGAAGCATCATCATCATGTACATTTTCAACACCAGAATTTATATGCACTAAGGGCATAGATCCTAAATTTATACAACAACATCAGAATTTATGTGCACTAAGGGTATAGATCCTAGATTTGTATCCCAAACCCAACTCGATATATGGACCGCTTTCATACTCATCCACATGTCCCCACACGCGGCCACATCAGAGCTGGTGTGTGCCGCGCACCACCTGAATTACTGTTACCCTACACGTATTAGTGTAAAAACAGCACTGCTTTCTTCTTCTTCCTCTTTTTTTTTCTTCTCTCTCCTTCTTAATCTATTTTCTTATCAATTTGTTATTCTTCTTCTTCTCTATCTTCTTATTCTTTTTCAAATCTTCATGGAATTATTTATGGAGTTTTTTCTTCTTCCTCTTCTCTTTTACTCATTTTCATAGAGTTAGATAATTGATTTCAAATCCCAATTTATTACAATAATTTTAAAACATTAAAAATCAATTATTTCAAACAATATGAAATCATGATTTGCTGATTTTGAGGAAAAAAATGAAACATTTGAAATTTTAAAAAATTTCAATATAGATATTAGTTGTATGCTCTTAAGGTATAAATACCTTACAAGTATTATATATGTTCATTTCAAGTATTAAATAAATATCTTACATGTATTACACATGTTCTTTCAAGTTTAGATAAATACCTTACAAGTATTACACATATTCCTTTCAAATATGACACTTACCTTATAGGTATTACACATTTAATTTTACAATACCTGGAGAGTATATATATAATAATTATAGATCACATCAGTAATACCCCAAAATTATCATTGGTCATGAACAATCATATATCAATGTTTTAGGATAATTTTGATTTATAAAATTATGAACAGTTAGAATTTTTATAATACATATAGAACATATATGTAATACCTATAGAATAAACCAATAATACCATAATTTTTTTTATAATATCTTGAAGGTTTTACTTACATATAATTCAACCATGTAAATTTATAATATCTGAAGAGTATATATCTAGTTCTTATAGATTATATCAGTAATATCTTAAAAGTATCATTAATGTCATGAATAATAATATATCAACGTTTTGATGTAATTCTGACTTATAACATTATGAACAGTCGGAATATTTATAATGCCTGTACAAACATATATATAATACCTATAGAATAAACCAATAATACTCCAATTTTTTTCTTTTCATAATACCTTGAAGGTTTTACTTACATATAATTCAACCATGTAATTTTAAAATATCTGAAAGTATATATCTAGTACTTGTAGATCATATTAGTAATACTTGAAAAATATCACTGGTAATTCTGATTTATAATATCATGAACAATCATAATTTTTGTAATACATGTAAAACATATATGTAATACCCCAAACTTTCTTTTTCATAATATCTTGAAGGTTTTACTTACATATAATTCAACCATGTAATTTTATAATACCTGAAGAGTATATATCTAGTACTTATAGATCATATCAGTAATATCATAAAAGTATCATTGATGTCATGAACAATCATATATCAATGTTTTGGGATAATTCTAACTTATAACATCATGAACAATCAGAATTTTTATAATACTTGTAGAACATATGTGTAATACCTATAGAATAAACCAATAATATCCCAAACTTTTTTTTTCATAATACCTTGAAGGCTTTACATACATATAATTCAACCATGTAACTTTAAAATACCTGAAGAGTATATATATATATATAGTACTTATAGATCATATTAGTAATACTTGAAAAATATCACTGGTAATTTTGATTTATAATATCATAAACAGTCAGAATTTATGTAATATCTGCAAAACATATATGTAATACCTATAGAATAAACCGGTAATACCCTAAATTTTTTTGTTCACAATATCTTGAAGGTTTTACTTACATATAATTCAACAATGTAATTTTATAATACCTGAAGAGTATATATCTAGTACTTATAGATCATATCAATAATACTTAAAAAGTATCACTGATTATATATCAATGTTTTGGGGTAATTTTGATTTATAACATTATGAACAGTCATAATTTTAATAACACATATAAAACATATATGTAATACCTGTAGATAAACCAAAATTTCAAAGACACAATTTTCATCATCTTCTTCCATAAAATTTATTCAAAATCATATTACTCAATCAATAATCAACTATGGTGTTTGTTACATCAATTTTATCGTGTATTACTATAAATCTAACCAAGATAGAAATAATTTCAAGTTATATGATAATAAAAACTCTAAAAAAAATTATACACATTAGAAAGAAAAGAACTTGTTGAAGTAATAAAAAAATAAGAACCCTAAATTTATAGCAATCATATGAAGAAATTGAGAAGAAAGAGAAAAAAAAAAGAAGAAAAAGGAGGAACAACATGCACAGGAAGAAGTAAGAGAAAAAAAAGGGAAGAAAGAAGTAAGATAAAAAAAAGGGAAGAAACAAAGAGTAGCGCAGGAAAGAAAAAAAAAACAATAAACAAGGAGTGGAGCAGGTAAGGGGCACGGATCCTAGAATCCATGTTTTAGTGGCACGCAAGTGTCTCTCTTTCAACAATAATTTGCTAAAACAAATCTAGTGGTATTGTTAATTACAAAAATATTGCAAAAGTTTAATAGATAAGTTAAAATATTAGCAATAGAATTTTCCATCGATAAATTTGACGATTTTCAAAACGCATAACTTTGGATTCTTACAACCTTTATTTAGTTATTAAATTTTCTACAAATGCTAATCAAAAAGTTTGGATTACTTTCATAATGAGTTAGAAAATAATTTAAGTAAACTAAATAAGTTGGTGAAAAACGATTAAAAGTCTTTTCATGTCAATGCTTCTTTTACATAATATTGAGATGATATTCTAAAAGTAAATGTTGCACGCTCACTTTCCATCAAATAAGTGTTCATAATGTGACCTTTTGTACTAAATTTCGAATAAATGGTAAGAACAAATCTTAGATTATAAAACAACTTTATGATAAATCAAGGTTTAACACGAAGAATTTATTTTGAAGTGCAATAAAGTAATTTTGCTACAATATAACATCTTTGAATACATCACACTTAATGCAGCATTGAAGTGATCTCAATGTCTAGCTATGTCATGACCTTTGTGAATTGAAGTCTACAACAGTATAATTGAACACCACAAATATATATCTTAACCCCCTCCCCAAATTCTTAACGTGATTATAAATCAAATATTTGTTGATAATTAAAGAATAATACAGAAATTACTAAATTAACTCCACAATAAAATCAATATATATATACCAACTCTTGGTAGAAGAATTAGTAGTTGACATATCTCCTTAATTTGAAGTTTGTATGGATCACTTCAAGACATATTTGGTGAGTCCAAGAAAATGAGTGTTGATAAAATAGTCGTCCCACACAATGCACTTGGGATCGAAATTAAGCAACTCCACTTTCACATTGCTTTCTCTTAATCTCATCCTCAAATTCTCTGTGTTAGAATCATCAAAACTGCCAAATAATTCAGAGAAATAAGAATTTTGACTTTGTATTTAGATGAATGAATTAAACATATTACAATTATTTCCGAGTCTCATAACTATAATAACTTTTTTATTTTGATCTTATAAGTATCACAATTTTCAATTTTATATCAAATTTTAAAAATTCATCCGATTTTATGATCTCTAAATTAAGGCTTTCTTGTGACCTAGAAGTGATGTGGTGACTTGTGTCAATTAATAAGAATCCAACACATGTCATCACGTCGGTTCTAAGTTAACGAAAAGTCCCAATATCGGCAAACTTGGACTGAAATTGGACGAGATTCTTAAATAATGAGACTGGATTGAAATTGTGATAATTATAAGAACAAAATTAGAAGACAACATAGTTGTGTGGAACGAAAAAGATTTTAATCCGAATCAAACTAGTTGTGAGAAATGGGGGTTCAAATCATTTTTGATTCTATAACTATTGCGTTTTCAAATTTTTGGTCTCATGAGTCCCACAATTTAAAAATCTAATTGATTTCAATTCAATTTTGTCCGAAAAATCTGAATAACGTCGTGTGTCAAATTCTTATTAGGATTTTGATTTTGTCATTTCACCAAATAAGAATTAGACACGTAACATTTTTTAGTGAAATTCGACAAAATTGAACATATTCTTTAATTATTGAATTAAACTTAAAATCGTGATAATTATAAAATTAAAATTAAAAGATATCATAATTATAATTATGAGATAAAAAATGATTATCAGGCGAGAATTACATACACTGCTTCAGAAAACAAGTAAGGCCTGTAGAGTTCTGCTAGACGTAAGGCAGCGTTGACTTTTCTTCTTGCATCGCTGTATGAGCTCTCAAATTGGTTCCAAAATAATTTGTTCATCAATTTAAGTAACTGAAAAAATTAAAACATGCAATGATTGCAAGATTAGAGGATCAAGTATATGTATTAATGAAAAGCTAGCAAGCAAATTAATTAATTAGATGAAAAAAATAAAAATAGAAATATGAACTGACCTTGAGGAATGGCAAGTAGTAGATTGAAATATAACTGTTAAAGCTGTCCATGGTTTTCAAGATTTTAGGTTCCCCTACTTTGATAGGTTTCCCTGCGCTATCAAGCAGTGGATTTTCATTCAAATAACGATGCATTGCCCACTTCATCTCGTCGTATTTCATAGGATTTTGGTGAGACGAGCCAACATGATACACGACCAAATCGCGTTTATCATTTGAACATGATGCTATTGTTGCTAGCATGCAGTTTACCACCATGTCTCCTGGTATCTGTTGATGATCAATATTTGAAAATACTATCATGAAATTTCTTATAATTTGTTTGTTAATATATCATTATATGGAATATTGCATCTGAAACCCTAATGTTGAAAACATATTAAGAATATGCATGTATCATATATTCTCTCTTCATTTTCTTGAAATAACAATAACTGATCATGATAATTAGGGTTAAATGTGCAACCTAACTTTGAAGTTCTGGAGTTTATCCAATTGCGACATAAATCACTTTTCCGGCAAAGTGGAGATCACGTGATTTAACTATTTTACTTCACAATCTAAACTTTAATTTTATTTTTTCTAATCCAATTGCAACCTCATATTTTGAAATGTATCAAAATATATCCTAAATCAGAGGTTGCAATTGGATAAAAGAAATAAAGTTTAGGTTGCAAAGTGAAAAAATTAAACCATATGCTGAAAAAAGTGTCGGAAAAGTGATTAGATTCCAATCAGATAAACTTCACAACTTCAAAGTTGTAATCGATTAAGAAAAAGTTTAGATTGCAAACTGAAAAGAAAATCAATACTTTTGGTTGATTTTTGCATATATTAATGAGAACTTACCATGTCAAGTATTGAGTCTGGATCTCCTACAAAGAAGTTCAGTTTGCCTTTAGCATAAGCAGCAAAGATGCTATCCAAAGTCCTATTATCAAGTAATGGTAAAAAGATTAATTTGGGATTAATTACAATCTAATAAAAGTCAAAAAAATTAAAAAAAAGATAAGTATAGGTACCTTAGACCTTCAATCCAACCAGGAACAGGTTCTTTAAAAGTACTTGTAATAATAGTTGGCCTTAATATAATCACATTAGCCTTTTCTTTAAACTTCTCCATCACCATTTCTGCAATCGCCTTTGTAAACACATATGTGTTTGGCCACCCATGCAATTTTGCTCTGAAAATATCGTTTAATAAATAAGTTTTTTAAAAAAATTACTCCATCTATAGAGGAACTGACAATGTATATATAGTTCATAATAAAACACGATATGTTTTAATTTTTGTTCGGTATATAAGACACTTTTTCATTTTTTGACAATCAAATAACCTTTTTTCAATTTTGGTCCTCTATATTTTAATTTTTTTCAATTTCAATTCAATTTTAATCGAAATTTTCATAATCGTTGACGTGACAGTCAAATTCCTGCAGTTACGTCAGTGATTTTGAAAATTCTAATCAAAATTGGACTGAAATTGAAAAAAAAATTAAAATATAGAGAACCAACATTGAAAAACGGCTACGTAATTGTTAAAAAATGGAAAATATCTTAACTACAAGATCAAAATTGAAATTACTCTCTAATTTGATTATATGTATTAATATATTAAAATTTAAAATAAAATAAAATAAAATAAAAACCTTTCAATGCCCAAATCCTTCATAGCTCTGTTGATTTCCTTTTCATTTAGCTTCTCATCATTCTCAAGTAGTTGTAACTTTTCCTTAATAACCTTCTTCTCAGAGTCCATGTCTAAAAATGTAATTTTAGCTCCAGGAAGTGTCTCACCCATATGGAATGGCTTCTCTTGAATCACTCCTGCTCTCGTTCCATGCACAAAAGCTACATTTTTTTTTTATATTATATATAAATTGCTAAATTAATTTCCATCAAAGTCTAGGATAAATTATTAAACTATATTTATTGCTCTTTATCATATTTCATGTATTATTTGATGTAAACTTAGGATTTAATTAAAATTAAAAAGTAACTAACCTGTGGAGACGTGAAGAAGTGTCTCCAGTTTAGAACATTTTGTGGCAAAGTCTAGGACATGCATGGCTCCCAAGACATTGATTCCAAATGCCACGTCATATCTGTGAGAAAATCAAACAAATAAATACTACTATTCTTTTTTTGTTTTTTAGTTGGCAAATATTTCTTTATATATACAAAAGAAGGACCGCACACGTGGCATGGTGAACCTACAATTATTCATATAAATATATTTTTTATAAAATTAAATTTATGATAAATAGAATTTAAAGTTAATTAATATGGTTATTTCATGATATCAAATTTACATTTATCTAATTTTATTAAGTTTAATTTAGTTATCTTTTTAACCATGTGTATTACATAGATATAATAGTGACCGTTTATGTAACTATGACCATCAGTAATGACTGTAGATAATGTTTAAAAATGATTTTGAGGTCACCCAAGTTTCTTTCTTTGTAACTACATTTCTTTTTTAAGCAAGTACATGGTCACAAATGAATTTTTTTTCCCCTCATAGTTGTGACTGTATTAATTATATAAAATCTCAATGTTGGTTTTTTATATATAGTCAACTTTGATGTAAAATAGTATATGAAATCTTTTATTCCACACTATATTTCATCTACAATTTTAAAATAATCATCGAATGTCTTATGTATCAATTAAAATAATTAAGATTTAACATAAATACGAGATGAAAATTGAACGTAACATCATAGTATAAAATATATGTACTAGCATTCTACAAAGTATACACGATACAATATTATAATATACTAGTAATCTATGTCGGAATTGGGTTGCTAATAAATAAATAGATAATTTTAATTTTATATGATCCGACTTTGTATATAGGTGTCTCTCTCTCTATATCTATCTCCATCGTAATAAACAAATAAAAGTATATAGTAATAAAATAATGTAGCAGGTTGGGCGTTGGGAATTCATGCCTAATTCTCACCCAAATTGGGTATTTTCACTTTAAAAAATAAATCGGATAGCGACTATCTAAGTTGGTTACTTAGGACATCTAATTTTTGTTGAATTATCTCAGCTATAAATTTTTACATGCACCGACAAATAAAATAAAATTAAATTAAGATTGGAAATATTAAGAATATTTACCTCTCGTCAAATTTAGTAGTTGCAGCAGAGTTGACCATAATGTCAATTTCTCGCCACATGGTTTCTCTCAACTCGAGATCAACTATCCCCAAATTCTCGTATGCCACGTCACCAGAAATTGGAATAACCTTTGAGGATATGATTGAGTTGAATTCTTCTCCATACTTTTCTCTTAGAACTCCAAAAAGCTCTGTCTCCACAATCTATCAAGAAAAATAATAAAACATGATGCCAACTCCTTTCATGATTTACACGTTAGCAATTCATAAGAGAAATTCTTGTTATTATTTTTAAATTAATTAAAAATGTAATTTTAGATCTGGATTATTACAATAAACACGATGGATGGTTTTTGATATAATATAGTCATTTTCTGTATCAAATCAGGTTTCTATTTTCGAACAACAAATATTAATAGAATACCACTTAAATCGAATGTATAAATTATGAAAATACTAACTCATCCACAATTGGCACATGTTATTGACATAGTGGCATGTGTTAACATTACATATATCTCATGCAAGTTATTTGTAAACGCTTGAAAATATCTCACTTATAAATGGGTATGGGTGAATTTTGCTTAAGATTTACCACATTCCTAAAATGAAAGTCTTGTTTTACAAACCTTAGCAAACTAACTATAATTATTTAAAATATTTCACAACTTGAGCAATGTCTCATATATACCTTTACAATTAAAATCTTATGAAACATGACTCATTTTAGGATTGAAAGAGTATTTCATTCTTAAAAGTAATTGATGTCAGAAAATGGAGGTTGTGTACTCGTATTGTAACCATGAGCGTTTTCTTTTAATAGCATAAAGCCCCGCCCCCAATTTAGAAAATAAAAAATAAAAAATTACACATGTATATTGTGTTGTTAGAAATTTGATTTCAATGCTTGAATGTTGATTTTATATTGATTGAGCCCCAAACTTAATTAGCCCCCAATATTTACTTAATTAGTCCCCCAGCATTTATTTGTCTAGCTCCGTCTCCAATTGTAACCCCTATAATATTGATTGGAATCCTAACAAAGGATTAATTTACAATTAAGTAAACCCTATGACATTGATTGGAATCTTAATAGATGATTAATTTACAATAAAATTACAATACTAAATATGATTTATTAGTGTATCATAATGATTTCCTAGCCAAATGGATATATCTCAACATACTCGATGTTGATGTATAAAGATCGTATCCCTTTAAATATTTAAATATTGTGATTTGAAATTAATAATTGTGTTGGATTTATGAAATATTAGCACAATGGGTAGAGTAACAGACTTGTCTTGGTCGTGTAATTATATTTTGTGAAACATTATTTGAACACAAGCTAGAAAACCAGAGAAATATAGCTTACTTACCTCTTCCTGCAAGCGTTGTTCCAAAGATTTTTTGGCAGTCTTTCTGATTAAAAGATATAGTTTCTTAACATTGGGTTGAACTCGAAGTATCTTCTCTACGAAAACTGTTGAATTACAAAGTAAAACAAAATGTATAAGATAGTAATCAACATTGTAGCACACGTAATCAACATTGTAGCACACATATTTATATATATATATATATGTGAGAGAGAGAGAGAGAGAGAGAAGTACTCTTTGCTAGAAAGCCAGTTGCACCAGTGATGAAAATGGTTTTGCCCTCAAAGTATTGGAGAAGTTTAGTTTCTTCCATTGCAACTGATTGCAAATGCATGAAATCAGAAAAAAGTGGGAGATGAGAGAGAAGAGAAGAGAAGAGAAGAGAGAGAGAAGTGAAGAGTAAGAATGATGATTTATCACATCACACAATGCCCTTTATATAAGAGTCACAAAGCAATATAGTATTGTGATATAGTCGCGAATTTGGTATGATAAATATTAGGCTATTATTTTAATTTTAAAACTCTAATCAAGGAGTGTTCAACACCTGTATATACATATGTGTGCCCAATAAATGAGCAGCCTGTTTGTTCAACGTTTTCCATGCATTATATATATATATATAGTTTTTACCAGAAACGTAACCCTATGAATTTCTATGATATTTAATTATCAAATTTTCATTAGTGTGTATCAATTTTTTAATCATCAATTTTTTCATTCTTTCATCAAATTTTTTTTAAAATGTGTATATCTGATCAAAATTAAACTTTGGAATATCGCCTTACTATATGAGTGGTTGGAAATTTTCCACACACAAACCTAATATGAGTAGGTTTTTAGTGCACCAAGTGATGCACTCGGATCCGTGCTCCTTTTTTGTTTCTTTAATTGTTTTTTATTCAAGTGTTGATCTTTATATTATAGTAATGTGACATTTATATTATATTAATATGATATTTATGTATAAATAACTTAACTTTTATGTAATATTTTAATTTAAAAAAAATATTCGTAGCAATTTGTACATATATACCTCTATATGATATTATTTATACATTTATCTCAATATAGTTATACATGTATGTAATATATAAAGGTACAACTAATTAACATAACTTAAATGCATGAAATGTATTAATGTTTATCTAAAAAATTGTTAAATCTGTTTGACTAACATAACTAATGAGTATAATAAACTGAAACAAGTTGAGTGCAGATATCTAGGTGTAGGGTGTGTGAGAGCGCGTTAGAGATAATCTCGAATCGTGTTTGATTCTAGTGTGTGGATCTATTTAAACTCCAAATGCGAAAAAATTTTGGTGACCTAATATATATCTAATTCTTATTAGTGTGTTTGAGATTAATCTTGTCAGGTTCTTATGTTAACTGGGTCTAATTTATGTAGCACGATAATCAAATTAATTAATTTGGGATCAACTTGTCAGGAGTCATTAATTGACCTCACAAGGTGATCAAGATGTTCTTAATTGGCATACATTTATGATGGCAAAAGAGTCTAGAACATGAAAAGAAAATTGAAGAAAACTAGTACTTTATTACAAGTTTACAACTATCTCGACAGTGATCTAAACCTAAAAAGAGGTCAGCCTCCACGCAAGGATCACTCAAAGAGGGCTGAATCTTCCTTCTCTTTGAATCTTAAAAGTTCCCATTTTCTTCCATCTATTCTTACATTTTTGTAAATTCATTTATCTATCAATTTTTTTTAAGAAAATTTCAGATATATTTATTGAAATAATATTCCATTTACATCGAATATTGTCATATCGATTACTACATATTTGTAAAAATTCATATGAAACTGTCTCATATAAAATTCTAAGTGAGACAAAACTTTATATAATCTTATATGTGAGACTGACATTAACAGTATTGAATGAATTGACCAATTTTATTGATTCATATGAATTTCGTCTTACATAATATCTCACATGAGATAGTCTTACATAAAATTTACTCCTACATATTTTGGTCTTTGCATTATCACTTTTAATAAATCAAATAGTTGTACTTTTTTATAATGTTGTTTTTATAATTGTACTTATAAATATTGACTTTTTACTTTATATTAGAAAAAAATTGACAACAAATTTTCATATAAGAGTGTTTTCCGGACTCATTTTGTGATATAAATTCACATATATTATAACTCAAACACATTAGTCAATTTGGGTTAACATAATGAAAAATGATCACATTTGAGTTGTATGTTAAAATATCATTTTATATATGATAAACTATTACTTGTCTCATATATATATATATATAAATATATATATATTATCACTTCATATACATCATTTTGTTAAAGTATCAACAATTACATGTTATATTATCAAGCAAACTAATTAAAATATCATTTGTTATAGATTAATGTATCAGTTAGTATGTTCATTTCATAAGAAATTCATCATCTATATTTCTTTTGAAATTGTTTTACCAAAATGTTAATTTTCGAAAAACTGCATTAGAAAGTAGAAAGGATTACAACGATACGACAGCGCCCATATAAATGAGAATCTCAATTTAAAGAACAAATCAAAACTTTTCATTGCACAATGTCAGCTAGCACAAAGTGACATTTAAATGCTCAAAGAACAAACCAATTCTATTAGATATATTTTGTAAAAAATTGAAATTATTATGAAAAATTGCGGGATTGACATGTGGTACATTATCATCGATGATTTTATGGTATAAATTATAAGAAATTCGGTGAAATATCGGTAAATATAGATAGAATATAGCCGAAAATATCGATATCGAAAAAATATCAATAAGTATGATATGCTGATATTTCCACCGATACCGATATTTCCATGATATTTCCGTGAAATTAAGAGATCAATATTTCCATCGAAACCAAAATTTTCATCCTTACCTTTAAGTGATATTACTTAGATATTTTTCAGTATAAAAATCCATGTAATATATGGCTGATCCATTATAATATAATAATATAACCTTTATGTTATATTAGTATAACTTTTCTGTACAAATATTATAATATTTATATACTTGAAAAATAATATAAAAATTATATTATTATAATATAAATGCTATATTATTATAACATAAATATTTAAAAGGTATAATGGGTTTGTAATACATTGTAAAAGGTTAAAATAACATAACAAAAAAGTTATGCGGACATAAATGTTATATGAATATAACTAAAATGTTAGACGAACATAACTAAAAGATTAGATGTGCGGGATTAGGGTTTGAGTGTGGACCTCAAATGTGTGGGCGCCGTGTAGGCATGAAAAACATCATCGGGTTCCGGGTCAACCCAATTGTACAGTTTTCGACACGTGTAACTGGTCCATATAAATAATTGTATATATTTTTAATTTTGATTTTATTTTCTACATATACTAGAATTTCTACTTTTCGCTTCTCATTCTTTCATCTCTTTTCTTTTTTGTCTCTACCTTTTATTTTATATTTTTCCACCCTCAATATTTTTATGTTTGTTAACTTTTGATCATTTATTAACAAAATGAAGGGGGGAAATTACATGGATAAACAAATAAGGAAAGAAAATACGTGAGCAGAAAAGTTGAAAATTAAGACTATGTTTGTTTCCACTTAAGCTTGCTTTTGTAAATTTGGATTTAATAATTAGAAAAATTTGTGAGTTTGTATTTGAAAATCTGGTATGTATTTTGAGATTTTATAGGATATTATTATAGTTAATATGTCATTTTCACATTAAGAAGTGTTGAAAAAAGCCTCCCAAGAACATATCCGAATTTGAATTTGTAAGGGATGTGGTGATGTGGAAAGAAATAACAATGCAGGTTCAAATCCCGTGTTGGTTAGATTTCACTAAAATTTATAAATTTTTGTTCATTATAAATTATTCTCTTAACATTGATTGGACTGAGCCTATCTAATCAACTCATCCAAAATTCGAAATAATCAAGTTCAATTTAAACATCTCCACAGCATATGAGGTATAAAGTGTACACAATGAGGATTATACATGTTCGATTATATGATTTGTTTTGTAATTTTTCAAAAAATCCTATTACCAATATATATATATATATATATATATATATATATATATATATATATATATATATATATATAATCCATAAAGTAGTGTACATAGGATTTTGCAAATCTAAACTAATTATTTTCATATGATTTGGTTTGTAAATTTCCAAAAAGTCCTTTTGTCAAATATATATATATAGTAATGATAAGGAACCTCCTGTTGGGTTTCTTATGGAGTTAATCTGACTGATGTGCTAATACATGTATATTGTATAATTTTTTTTTTTACATACGGTGATATTCTTTTCTTACTTTGTAGCGCCCAGGAAAAAAACGAAGCATAATTGGTTAATTAAATAAGTAAACCCTTAATAAAAATATCCTATGTGTATTAATTCTTGAGTGTTTAATTTAAGTACGTGCGTTTCAGATATGTATTTAACGATCAGTTTTAGATTAATAAAATTTATAAACATGGAACATAGAACATTCTTACACCAATAGTTGCGTAACGGAAAAACGAGAAGATAGAAATGAACTAGAGGTCAATAGGACACCCGTAGCTCAAACGGCGAAGAAAAGGGCAAAATATGGAGTTTTGGAAAAACGAGAAACATAATCTTAATGAACAGTACCCTACCCTCATGAACAGTAACCTACTCATGAATAGTAACTTTCCAAAATTTTCTATAAATAGACTCTCATTCGTTTCATTTTTCACCGTTTCTTCGAACGAGGCGAAAAGCGCTGAAAACACGTAAGTCTCTCTCCCCTCTCCTTTTATTTCTCGCTTTGTTTTTCTGTCTCCGGCACGCAAAATTTTGAACTCGTCGGTTTCAGCTGATTTTCGCACACAACGTAGCCCTCGAAAAGATGAATCTAGAACAACTTCTGGAATTCAATTCTGATTTTCTGTTCATCGGAAAACGGCAAAAAACTATCTCCAAACCCTAAAACCTTACTTTTTGCCACATTTTCTCTCTCCCGTTTTCTCTCTCTCTCTCTCTTCTTCTCGTAGTTGCAGGCATCGGAGGGGCTGCCGGGGTTGTGGGCTAGCCGGTGGAAGGGCGGCACCGCCGTGGGTGGTCGCGCCGGTGCCGGAAAATGGGCTAGAAAGTGGATGGTTGAATGAGGTTTTGTGTAGTGTGTGTGTTGTGTTTGCATGCTGTTGGGGGTTGTATTGGTGGTTGCCGGTGACTGGAAGTCGCGCGACCAATATCCCAGGTGGTCGGGGGAAGGGTCGCCGGCCGGAGCTGGAAAGACGGGGTTTGGTTATGTATGTGTGTGTGATGAAGGGTGTTTGAGGCTGTTTTTATGGCACTCTTCATGCCGAATTCCGGCAAGGGATGGCCGGAGGTGGTAGCCGGTGGTGCAGGCTAGTCGGAGGACTAAGTGGCGATGGCATAAGGCGGCACCGCCGCAGCTGATGGTGTCGGGAAGTAGGCTAGTCGAGCAGGTTGACACCGGGAGACCTGGGCGCCAACCTGCCCCCACTGCCGAGAACTCGGCAGCTGCCGAGGATGCCACTCCCGCTGCCGAGAAAACTCGACAGCCGTCGGGAGACGCCGTTGAGTTTTTCTCTCGTCGTTGGGAACGCGCGTGACATCATATTTTCGATCCGAATCTCGTTTTCTTTTTATCGTTCTTTATCATTGAGTCGTCGCCAACGAGATATCATTTATCGGGGGTCGTGGGTCCCGGTCAAAGTCAACCCTTTGACCAAATTATCGAAATACCCTTCAATCTTAAAATGCTCCGTTCGAGCTCGTTTCAACTCCGATCAAGCTCATTCTTATTTTGTTGTGATCCAAAATTCATTCTCTTTCAGCTTAGTATCATAAACTGATCTTTCTCTCTTGTTTCTTCAACCTCAAACGTTAGGCCTTTCATTGCGATCCATCTCATTTCGATCAATAGTATCCGATCCGATATCAGTTAAATCTTTAATTATATTTAATAAGGATCTAAGAAAACACCATAAATTATGTAGGCTACCTCGTAGATTGAAGCCTTGGGATAAGTGATCTTGGATACTTGCAACTCACGTGGTAACCACCGAACAAGGTGGGAGTAATTTCTAACTCTTTATCTGTTTACAGTTTTCCCTATTTCAAGCATAATTGAGGAATACTAAATGCTGTGATTATACTTGTTGTGACATATTTATTACTGTGACGGGTGGGCCCGCTAAGGTGCCCCTTCATGCATTCGTCCCTTACCTCTATTCTTCTATGAAAGGTTTAGTGGTCCTTGAAATGCACCAGCAGTATTTAAGACCGTTTTATAGGATAAGACGGGTGATGCCCGCACCTATTCGTCCCTTACCATTTCTAATATCTGCCGTGCATATTTCGTGCTATGTTTCATGATGATTATGCGTATTTCTGATTTAATTATCTGTCAAAGATTTAGATGCAGATTGTATCCCCACGAGTGTATTCAACGCACTCACCCCTTATTCTGTAATTCACGTTACATGAGGTGATAAGTATGATGAACCCTAGAAGGAGAGAGAAGGTGCTATATTTTTGGATCTGTAATTATTTTTAATATGATGTTTCTCAAACTTTTCTCTTTATAAAACAATGTTGTAAGAAATACACATTTGGTGATATACGATGTGTATATGGGATATGAGATCCTGATAATATTTCTGCTATGAATATTATGTTTAAATCGGTTGAAACCTATGGTTGATATGTAATATGTTCTATTCGTCTCCTACCTCTTTTTTTCCTGCACGCCCGTATGGAAAATTCTGATAAATTTTTATGAAAGAAAATGGGCATGACATACTCAGCCCAACAATCTTTTCTACGTAGTTTCTTTTTCTTTTTTCTTTTTATATAATTTAAGTTACGGCTCATCATTCTTTTTTATTATATTTTATTTCTAAATAAATCATGTCAATACACGTATATTCATCTCATTTTTAAATAATATTTTTTTTCTTATTTATCTCAATGTCTTTGTTATTCTATATCATTCTTTCTTATTTTATCCCATTTTTAAATATTTTTTTTTATTCATGTCAATTTTTTTCTTATTCTATATATTCTTTAATTTTTGTTTTCAAACCCATCTCATTCTCTTAGTAAATTGTCAATTATTTTCTTTCTATTTTAGTTGCTATTAATATCAATAGTACTTGGAAAAATATTTGTTAAGACATATTTTTCTTTAATTGTATATAATTTTTAGAAATTATTTGAAATTAAATTTCATATCACCATATATGAAACTTATCTACAATTAAAAAAAGTAGATGAGTGAGATTACTCGATAAATATCGAGTACATGAAACTTATCTTCAATTAAAATAATATATAGATGGTTGAGATTACTCCACGTATTAGTACATAACATTTTTAGACAATATCTAAACTTATGTACAATTAATGAAAAATATGTCTTAACCAAAAAATATTCAAGTATTATTGATATTAATGAAAAAAGGAGAAGAAAATAAATTGACATGAAATTTAAAGAAATGGACAATTTAGTGAGATAGAATAAGACGAGTTTTAATTACTATTGATACTAATGACAACTAAAAGAGAGCGAAAAGAAATTGACAATTTACTGAAATTTAAAGAAATTGACAATTTATTATGATAGAGTTTGAAAAAATATATATTTAAAGATTGATATAGAATAAAAAAGAAATTGAGATGATTGATATTACTCCATAAAAATACACAAATGCATGAAACTTAATTTACAAAAATGTCTAAAATTATATACAATTGAAGAAAAATGTGTCTTAGCAAATATTTTTCCAAGTACTAATTGACAATTTACTAGATAGAATGAGATGAATTTGAAAAAAAATAAAATTAAAGAATGATATAGAATAAGAAAAAAATTGACATAAATAAAAAAAATTGATATGAATAAAAAATTATTTAAAAATGGGATAAAATAAGAAAGAATGATATATAATAAGAAAGAAATTGAGATGAATAAGAAAAACATTTATTTAAAAATGAGATGAATATACGTGTATTGAGATGATTTATTTAGAAATAGAATAAAATAAAAAAGAATGATAAGTCGTAAATTAAATTACCCTAAAAAGAAAAAAAGGTGGGGCAAGTATGTTTTTCATTGTGGTTCACCTTCATAAAAATTATATATGTCTATTATTATTCTAAAAAAGAATATATAATTTTAGCAAGCGGCCCTTTCGCGACTCACCGCTTCAGGGAGTCTACTTAAGTCAGAACAAGTATTATCCTAAGTCAATGAAACTTTTCCTTAGGCTTCTGCCGAGGTTTCCCTTAATCTAACCTTTTGTGGGACTGCTTAGTGTAAGCATTCATAGTCTGGTAGTTTAGCTTCTTTGCTTTCTTGAGCATTGCCCAGGGATTATCTTTCATAGCTGAACCTTTTCGAGGTGAACATCTCCTCCCTGAATAAGTAAGGCCCCGTTAGCTTGGGCGAAGATGGGGATAAAAAAAAAACTAGGTAGAAAAGAATATCGCGTTGAATAAGAAAAAATATCACGGTATATAAAAAAAACAAAAATTATATAATATACGTGTATTGCCACATAAGTCATATTGACTCGATAAGAATATATATATTCCTTATAGGATTTTGCAAATTTAAATTAAACTAATAAAATAATTTCTAAAACGTGAAAATTCATATGAAACGTCCCACATAAGATATTACGTGAACAAAGTTATGTACCGACATTGAATATGTTGATCTATTTTATTGATTCATATAAATTTTATATTATATAAAGTTTTATGTGAGATTATCTTACATTAGATCTATTATTTCATTTTTTTCTTTACTAGACCCATAACAAAAAAACCCACTCTCTTGTCATTGTGAGGTTTATTTAAATATGAAATCCAATCATGGAAAAACAGCATCCCACTTCTTTTTACCACCCTAGGCTTCGAAACATGGTATTGACCAATTATAATCATGTATTTGTACATAAAAATATTTTCATCCTAATTGAAGATCTGATATAGTACTTAGAAGTGTAATTGAACTTAAAAAACATTTTTAATTACGAGGAGATCGCCCAATCTAATAATAACTAGTTGAATAAAAAGAGGGTATTTAATTTCAAAAAAATTGTGTACATAAAATAATTGGTGCTCAAGAGGTATGGTCAAAGTTCATACTTTTAGAATCCGAAAATATTTAATCAAATTATGTTTATGGAAAAAAGCTATAAAATGAATTCAATTCCAAATCAATCAAACAGAGCAAATTGGGAATAGAATATTTAGGTGGGTCCCGAAAATGAATTCAATCTCATTGAAAATCAATTTAATTGGATTCAAATAACATCTTTTCACCAAACGAGACAGGTGAAATCTTTTTCGCTCTGGAATTTGACATTTTATGTTGCCCATAATCACAATCTTTTGCAAACTTTGATTATTAAAGAAATATTATTTGGAAGAGTAATTGGTGACCGAAATTGAAGAAGACGCCACAAATAGGTGACACGTGTCTTGGTATCAAGAGTAAGATTTGGTCGGGAAATAGAAATAACAGTCCAAGGAAAGAATAATAAATCTCTGCGAATCAAATTGATCCTTTTTTTTAATTTAAAATTAAAAATTTATCTCTTTTCATTTAAAGATTGATGACTTTGTAGTTTTCCAAATCAATAATATCTCACTCACACATCAAGTGATGGTTTTTTAATGTTTTTATTATAATTTTATTTAAGGAAAATGCTATTTGGATAGAATATATCCGAATAGAAAATGATATTTTTGAAGATTAAGTGCCAAAACTAATTCCTCTCTTCTTTATTATGTTGTGTCATTTATAAGATCTATAAGGAATATTTTTGTCATGCTTATTATGTTGGAGAAAATTGGTTTGATTCAATTAAAAGTGTGGGTCAATGACCACATATGTTTGATCATTATTTTGAAGAGTTAAAATTGGGCAAATATGAAAGTAAAGGGAAAAAAGTTGTTCTACGTCTCGAGTAGATGATCATAGTGCATTTTCACTCTTAAAATCGATTTTCAGTGAGTGGAAATTGATGCACAAAGTTAGTGACCAAAACTTGTCTGATGGTCAGATATTGTGTTTGATGTTGACAACATGACGGATAACATCGCTTGTCTGTAAAGTTCAAAACGTAAAAGCCTATTGGGTAGCCAATTTGGGGAGCTCCATCTCGAAGCCCTAGTGACCAATAACCTTCCAAATCCGTTGTAACTGATGGTGTAAGGTAGTAGAGAATTCCACTTACTTAATGGGCTTAAATGTCTGAAAATGCTCGTCAATATGAAGAGATATCTTCACTTGGTGGATGTGCCTACTATAAATAGAACACAATTTTCATACCTTTGAATAAGGATTATACAGAATTGAGAGCACAAACTTCTTACTAAAAAGATCATCATTCTCATAATATCTTTGCAAAATCAATCTTACATTGTTTGAGCATATAGAAGTGCAATCTAGTCCTTCCACTATTTTAGTTTGTCGGTGTTTCTAGTTTTGTGGTGCTACTAACTAGAAAATGTAAGTCATTTTACCTTTGGAAATGTCACGTCGTACCGTGAGCACTAACTGGTGTTAGGATGTATATTATAAGCCTAACTTTTATATGAACATCTATTTTGATATGCGAATCTTTTATGGTCAAATGTTTGCATTTTATATTTGTTATATATGTTATTGCAATTGTCTAATTAATTTATATTGTAGATAACATAATGTGTTGTGCCAAACAGAAGATCATGTTATCAGTTTCTTGTAAATTATAAATGGTAGCTCACAACCAAGATGATTTTGGACAAATCATCGGAATGATTGTAGTGTAATTTGGTATTAGTCTATCTTAATTATAAAATTACACTAGTACATTTTGTATGTATTGAGCAGGAACAATTGAGATTGTTTGATTTATACTGACTATATAATAAAATAAGACCTCTGTTATTATGGATGTGCATCCTCTTAATGCCTATATAATAACGGACATGTATATTCATTTTTTGTTTCTTTAATTTACCAATGAGTGAGATTTATTCATTAAATCAATAAGCTCGATAAATTGGGATACAATATTATTTATATGATATGCTGTTGATTATAGAAGGAATCCATGTCCTAATTATTTAGGATGATAATGTCTCCTTAAGGAGCTCATAAGGATTACATGTAAAACCCTGCAGATGGATTTATTCCGTCATGATAATAAAGTTGAGTGGTATTACTCAAGGAATTAGATGTTAATTAAATTGAGTTATCAGTAAATTATTTAATTAACAGACATTCGATATCTTAAATACGGGGAGATAAACATACTCATAATAAATATGAGCCCATATTTAATATGGATTTGGTGTGGTAGTTCAATAATAACTTCTTAGTGGATCGAGATATTATTGATGAGTTTAAGAAGTGTGTTCGTGTGAATATAGGACTCCTAAGCCTATCAGGAGATCTAATCATAATTGTTGGTCCCAAGTGGTGTTCGAGGTTCAGAGGGGGGGTGAATGAACCTTGGTCGATTTTGCAAAATTCTTTAAACAACCGTTCTGCACTGCAAGTTACTTAAACTTGCAGCGTTAGATGGTTACTGCTTGCAGCGCTAGGATACAGTGCTGCACGCTATAACCTGGAGTTTTATACGCAGCGGAAATTAACTTTTAAAACACAAGGCTATTTTTCTCAAAATGCTTCTTTCAAAACGTTTTATGAACAGAGACAATAAAGATGCAGAATATAAACACACAGATAAATAAAACGATTAAACACTTATGGCTTATAGTGGTTCGAAGGTGGTGTAATCCTTCTACGTCCACTCTACTGCTCCTCGAGCAGGAACTTTGTTAAGCAAGATTGATTTACAGGACTCTCCTAACAATCTATCAACTCTACAAAGCTAACCACCTACTGAAGTCCAGCGTACACACAGCAACTGCAAACTTCAAAGGCTAACCCACACAGGGTTCCACACTCCCACACAGGGAAGCTGCCTAACTCTAGACAACTAAACAAACAGCAAGGATCTCTCATATCATCTATTTGACACCACTAAAACAACCTAAGCACACAACAACAAGGTTAAAAGGATAAAAAGTTTTTCTTCAACTTGTGCTTTGAAGTGAGCTTCTGAATCCGTAAGGAGACTTTCAACTTGAACTTGCTTCACTTCGGTAGGTTGAGTGACTGAAACTGATTGTAGGCTTAAATACTTGAATCTTGTAAGCTTTGAATTTTTCGCGAATGATTTTTAAGTCTCAGTAGCAGTAACCAGCTTCATTGCTCCTCAACCTCTATTTATACTTGTAGGAGAAGATGTCCGTTGAAGAAGACATCCCTCTTTTGAATTTGAAGTAGTCTGATCAAAGCATGGTTCGCATTTAATGCGACTTGACTTTCTCTTTCGGAGCATTTAATGCTGCAGTTGCGGCTCGCAGCTTTCTGCAGCGCGTCAGTCCATGTGGCATCTTCTTATTGGCTTCGTATCTACTACGTTGATCTTCTCTTGAACGTCTCTATTATTCTTGCTTGAATCTTCGTTCCTCGTACTGCATTTATTATTCCTAGGATTTGCAGGATACATTGTTTTGTAGTTGGCGCTGTATGACTTTACTGAATTGTAAGCTCTACGCTGTATCCTAGGTCTTCGTGCAGCTGATACTTTCTTGCAGTGCTGCTGTAACTTAGACCTGGTTGCAGTATCTTCTGGCAGTGCTGCTGTAACTTCTTTCTAGCAGTACTCTTGTATCATTTTCTTGCAGCGTTGCTGCACGCCGTTCTTTCTTACTTTGCTGTATTGAACTTATGTCTTATTAAAGCGTCGTTGTATCTTCCTTCTTTCAGCTATGCTGTATCCTGCCTTCTTGCAGCAATATATTTCCTTAAAGACTTAGATGCAGCTTTATCCTTGTTTAACCTCCATTTTCAGCATATAACAAAAGACTCAATTCTAGTCTATTTTTTCACTTAAACATTGTAAAAAATGGGGTACTCAAAACTTCCTATTACACATTTGGTTTGTCTCATCAAAATCTAAATATTGAAATCCTAACAATAATCCTCCTTTAGGTCCCTATTGTAGCCTATAAATATGTCTTAAGTCAGCCACTTCTAAACACATAAAAATCTTAGATACGATTTAGTAGAAGACGGTTGGAAATCTCGAAAGCTCGTTGCCCACATAATATTCGAGAAAAGACTAGGAATACAACAGAAGATCGAGATATCGAGACTCCATCGATTGCTCTGTTTATGGTTCTGACCTTAGAACTAATTCGCCTTATTTTTGTTGCAAAATGTATGACTAGTTTTTTCGCTGCACGTTGTTATATTTTGCATGGACCCCGAATCGGAATTGCATAGGGTTAGCTATCCGGCGATTCCAATAGCCAGGATATATTCATTTTTTAGGGAAAATGTCTAATTGACTTAACTTTTCAAAATTCATTTTGGTGCATTTTCAAAGATCTTTGTTGCAGAGTGGTTGTTGCTGCTCTCCAGATCTTGTATGTAGTCAAAACTCGAAGATCTTACTGGATTTTGAAGTTCAAAGGTCTTTCGAGTTTCCAGCAAGTTTCTATTATCATAGTGTTTTCTGTAGTGTTATCAACATTATCGGCAACATTCGATTCTAAAATGTATTGTGTCCAGTGTCACAACATTTGTGATAGTATTTGTATTCTGTAACAATTTTGTTTTCTATTTTTCCATTGTAATTGACATTGTTTGGTGCACTATAAACCAACAAAATCAAAAAATGAATATTAGTCTCTTGTACTAAGCAATGTCGAATCCAAGACGAGAAGCGTGAAAAATTTATTGGCGCGGATTTTAAAAAATGGCAACAAAAGATGTTTTATCTAACGTTGCTAAACTTAACGAGGTTTTTTATTGAGGAACAACTTGTGGTCGCTCTTGACAACATGAATATGGAAAGACGTTCTACGCTTAACCAATGGGACAAGGTGATTTCTTATGTTGTTACTATGTTCTTGGAGGACTAAGTGATGCATTGTATAACGTATATTGTACTGTGAAAATGTTTAAGGAGTTGTGAGACTCTTTGAAGAAAAAGTACAAAACTCTGCTGGAACTAAAAAGTTCATGGTGGCTAACTTCCTAGACATCAAAATGGTTCATTTGAAGTCTGTTATGGAACAAGTTCAAGAATTCCAGTTGATCCTATATGATATCTTTTCTGAGGGTATGCTCTTGCTGGAGGTATTCAAAGTAGCTGCAATGATTGAGAAGTTGTCTCTTTGTTGGAGGGAGTTCAAAAGTTATCTCAAACATAAGCGAAATGAGATGAGTCTTGAAAACTTAATTGTGAAACTTTGGATCAAGGAAGACAACCGTAATATAGACGATAAGTCCGTGCAAGTCTCTTTAGAGGTTAAGATAAATTTGTTAGAACATGGTTCCTCAAATATGAGAAAAAGGTCGAATGATAAAGATAAGAAGTCTACCTCTGGAAAACCCAAGTTCATTAGCGAATGATACCATTATGGTAAGTTGAATCGCATGGCAAAAGATTGTCGTTTGCCAAAAAAAAAAATGATAAACAACAGTCCAATGCCAACATGGTTGAGAACAGGGAGTTGAATGACATTGAGATGTCAGTGGTAGTGTTTGAGACCAATTTGGTTGACAACCCTAAAGAATGGTTTGTGGATACCGGTGCCACTTGTTATGTCTGCTTCGGGAAGAAAGCTTTCTCGTTGTATACTCGTCTACTGGAAAGAAGCTCAATATGGATAATCATGCCTCGTCTAACGTGGTTGGTGTTGGGAGTGTGGTGCTGAACTTCACTTCTGGGAAAGAGCTGAACCTAAAGAATGTACTGCATGTCCCAAACATTCAAAAGAACTTGATTTCTCGCTCGTTGCTAGTTAGTCATGGTTTTAAACTTGTTTTCGAATTTAATAAGTTTGTATTTAGCAAATTTGGATAATTTAAAGGGTACCTAAATAGAGGTTTATTCAAAATTTCTACTATGGTTGTTGTAAGCCGTGTTGGCAAGAATGTTGTCCGCAATGTTGGCGGAAATGTTGCCGACAATGTTGGTAAATAAGTTATGAATAAAAATGGTTCAACTTTTATTTATTTGACAGAGTGCTCTTCTTTATGACATGCTAGATTAGGACATGTAAATCTAAATGTTATAAAAATGTTAGTAAATCTCGATTTACTTAACATTTAAAAAATTGATGCACCTAAAAAGTGTGAAGTTTGTGTTGAAGCCAAAATGGCTAAGTTTCCGTTTCATTTTGTAGAAATGAGCACTTCACCTTTAGACTTGGTTCACACGGATGTATGTGATTTGAAGTTTATGCAAGCTAGAGGTGATAAAAAATATTTCATTACTTTTATTGATAATTGCACAAAATTTTGCTATGTCTACCTCTTGCATAGTAAAGATGAAGTTATTGAAACTTTCAGATTCTACAAGAATGAAGTTGAAAATAAATTTAACACTCTGATTACAGCAATTTAAAGTGAAGAGATGATGAGTATTTAACCCCTTTTAAGGAATTGTGTTCCGCTTCGGGCATAATTCATCAAACCATCACCGCAGTCTAATAGTGTTGTCGAACGAAAAATTGAACCTTTAAAGAAATAATGAATGCTATGATAATTAGCTCAGATTCGCCGCAGAACTTATGGGGGAAACCGTTTTAACGACGAAGTGTAACTATGAAAAAAAACGTCTCCTATTTTTAGAGGGAGAAATATAGGGATTCATCATAGTAGAAGGGACTGATAAATTCGAAAATAAGTATAGAGAGATCCAATAATTAGGGTTTATTTTTTCAAATTTATTAGTTCTTAATTTTAGTGAGATTCTCCAATTTGACGAAAACCAGCTTATAGTTATGGATGGAGATAATAATCTTGCATCTCATAAATGTCAAAAAATATATGGTAGTAGTTTTTTAATTGTCTAATCAATCAATTATTGAATGCCCAAAAGTACTTTCAATTTAAGTACTCAATCGCCCTTATCCAATTTCTAAGCTAATAGTGCAAATGGACCCTTTGTCAATCTATAGTCGCAATGTTCGGTGAAATTCCCCTCTACCTTTTCCCTTGCTTTTACCTTTACATTTGTGTTGCGATAATAACAGCATCATAAAAATTTATGTGAAATGATTTGATGGATATATAATGTGAGGTGCATTCATCTATAAATCACACTTCATATATAAATTTATAAAAATGAGTTTCTTTTTATTTCATATATGAATTTATAAAAATGAGTTTCTTTTTATAAAATAATAAAAATCTTATATAACTAAATTCATGAGATAGTCTCACATAGTATCCACTCATAAAACATGGGGTTGTTTTTTCAAATTAGATAATTTATTAATTTTGTAATCATCTAATGGATATTTATTTTACTTATTTCTTTCATTAAGATATATTGAAAATATTCTTTTTTTTTGAAAGAATATTTATATTATACCAAACTCAAACCCAAGTACTATAGAACATACAATTTCTTTATTTACCCAAAAAAAAATGTTGAAATCGATAGGACGAGTGGACGACTCTTTTGTGTTTTGACATTTTTTTTTTTAATCTTCAAAATTTCAAAGGGTTTGATAAACGCAAACTAGAGTTTACTCATTAGAAGAACAAGGAAACAGTTTCTTAGGCCCTAAATCATTTGGACCACTATGTTTACAATCCATTCTACTATATTTTATGGACCGTTCGAGATGGGTCCATCAAGTTAGACTCCAATCACCAGACTATTTATAATAACAATCATGTTAACCTATTGGATACATTAATATATATTTACTAATGATAGATCAGATATTTAGCACATATTGATTTTGCATTCCATTATTTCAAGAGGTGATACCATTATAAATGATCGATTAATATATTAAAAGTTGTTAATGATGAATATTTTAATACTTCATCCGTTCCATAAAGATAAATTTGTATATTATTTTTATTTATCCTGCAAAGATAGACTTATTATTATATTAATTAGTAATTCACCCACGCGACGCATAGTGTATTATTTATTATGATATTATATATAATTTGTAATTATATCATGAAGTTGCTATATTAAAAAATTATTCATACATCTTTTATTATTTCAAACTTTGTATAATATACAAATATATTTTTCATATCTCTATTGATTTTTAAAGTTATATTTTATAATTTTAAAAAATTATTGGGTAAAGTAGAGTTTTAATTTGATAATATTAACAAATTGGAATAAAAAAATTAAAAATAATTTGAACAACGAACTTGAAAGCTTAATTACATTCTACTTATTTGTCTTTTGTTAAATTTTTTTCATGGTTCAATAGATAATTTGATAAGTCAATGGTTTTTTAAGTTAGTTAAAAGTGACCAGTTAACAATATAAGTTTTAAAATATTATATACAACATTTCTCATAATTATAAATATATTAAAATTTCTTTTAACCTTAAAATTGATAATAAGAATAATTCTAGACATTAAATAATTAAAGTTAATAAAAACAATATATAAACTTGAAAGCTTACATTCTATTTGTTTTTATCTTTTGCTGATTTTTTTTTCATGGCTCGATATATAATTTGATAAGCCAATAATTTTTTGAAGTTGGTTAAAAGTGACCAATTAACAATATAAAATTCGAAATATTTATTTATATACAACATTTCTCATAATTACAAAAAAATATCTTAAATTTGTTTAACTTTAAAATTGATAATTAGAATAATTCTAGACATTAATTTAATAAAGTTAAAAAAATAAAAAATAAAAGAATTAAAATATTATTCAACAATGAACAATAATCTTCAACAACAACAAATAATATTTATAATAATAATAATAATAATAATAATAATAATAATAATAATAATAATAATATCTTACATTGGAAAAGAGTCATAAATAACATGACTAAATTCTTGACAAAATTATTAATTTTTAGAATTTTTTTTGTTAGTCAAAATATTGATATGACATTTTTAGGATGAAAAGTGGGAAAACTATAAATTTTGCCATGTAATACCACGAATTTCTAATTATATCTCTTTTATAAATAATAGAATTTTATTAATTTATCGTGATTTAATAGTATTATAGAGAGAAATTAATTATGTACTATTTGAAATACTATGTCTAATGTGATTAGGACTCTAATATTTAATGAGTTAGGAACAAATCTTTAGAATTTTAAATTAATAGATGGAGATATGGAAAATTGAAATATATTAAGTAGTTGAGATATATTAGGAGTTGTTGGTCCCAGTGGTATAAGGTTAAGAGGGGGAGGGTGGATTAACCTTATCAAATTTTTAACCTTTACTCCAAAGGATGTTAAGTCCCTGATGGGCAGGTAGCTAGTAAGCTTACTGCTCGATAGGTTCCTGCTTAGGCAGTAACCTCAGGACTTAGTCAGAGAATGTAATGCACAGCGGAAATACTTGTGTTTTTCGAAACGTGCTTTTTAATGCAGTATGCTTAGATGCAGATAGATAGATATAAAAGGCACAAGCAAGCTTATAGAGGTTCAAGGGTGGAGTAATCCCTCTACGTCCTCTCTACTCCTTCACAAGGAGGAACTTTGTTAAAGCTAGTTTGATTTACACTAGACTCAGCTAACACAAACTAAACTCTAAACAAAACTGTCAGCTCTATCCACACAGATAGCTGCACAGTGACCAACTATCGACCCACACAGGATCTCCACACAGGTTAACCGACCCACACAGGATCCTTTCTCTTCTTCAGAGAGATTACAACTTAGCAGTTTCAACACCTGACTAAGTGACTCCTATCAGACTTAATGAATAAAAGATTTAAGGCACACTCAAATGCAGCAGGCTCCTTGAACTTCAGAAGAACATAAAGGTAACTGGCTTGCTGCTTGCTTAGTCTGAATAACTTGAGAGTGTAAGCTTGTGCGTCTATTTGCTTCTCAGTTCTCTTGATTGTATATAATCGTTGTTATCTTTCCCTCTCACTTCTTTTACTTTGAGAATCAGACTTCTATTTATAGGCATCAGGTGGTTTTCTGCCCGTTGGAAATGCAGTCCTTTGTAAGATGAGGTGTCTCTTTTTGATTAGTTCTGCTAATCTTCTGACACCTGTTCTGAAATGCCTTCATTCTGTTCTGCAACTGCTTGTCCTTTGTCTGCGTAATTACATTCTGCAGACTGTTTGTACTGTGTCCTTGCTGCTTTATCACACATGGCAGATTCTGATTTGTTGGAACTGGAGTGACTCTACTGCTAGTCAGGTTGCATTGACTCTGATGTATTTGGTATTATCCTCATTGAGTCAGTCAGCTTCCTTGATTATCTCCAGGTTCCTTGTAGCATCCTTCTAGAACTTTGCTTGCTGGTTGCTCGATACAGTATGCAGGTAGCAGGGACTTCGGCTTCCTGGCTACTTGGCAGAATCTTCAAGTCCTTCCAGCATCCTTGCCTTAGCAAATTTACATTAAAGACTTATCCAGACAGCTAAGGTTCTAATCTATTACACGTTTTGTCTCATCAAAATCTATTACATTTCATCCTATCAGGAGTTCATTATCATCTTCTTCTAAGGGGAGAAGTTACATAACCCTAGATATATAAATATATCCACACCGCAAGTTTCAACATATCAAATCTGAAAAAAGAAAAATAGAGAACATACGTATACATTGAAAAAAGTAAAGAGCAGTGGTAGTACTATGCAGGGATGAAAAAATCGGAAAAAATCGCTGATATATCGCCGATATATCCGTATTTTATGAAGTCCGATATAATAATGCACTGCAGTTTTTTTTCGTTAAAATATCGGCGATATATCGGTAAATATCGGTTTTTATATCGATATCGGTGGAGTCCAGTGTATTTCTCGTGCCATATCGGCGATATATCGGCGCTTCAAAATATCGGTAGTCGAGTATTTTTTGAATTTTTTTTCCTTATTTTCTTTTTTTTTCTGTTTTTTTTCTTTTTTATTATAATTTTTTTATATATATTTAAAAAATATCTATAAAACTTAAGCTCTATATCTATATTTTTATCTATGATTAGAACAAATAATAATTTTAATTAAATTGTTGAAATAAATTAACACACTAGCATTTAAGTTTTTCTCACAATTTAATTAAATTTAGTTAATTTTTTTATTTTAAGAAAAGAATTATGATGTATATATTATATACTATATAATAATAGTTTATCTCTATATTTATTTTAAATATATCATTTGATTAGAAATTTTAAGTTTAATATACGTATTAATGTTAGTTATATGAAGACACTTCTAGAAAAATAAGTTAAAATGCCTTGGTATTGCTTAGGTATTAAGCATGTACAAAAATTATTAAATTATTCTATTTATTAGTATCTTTTTATACAAAATTTGTCATGTTATCATAGTAGACAACGTTTATATAGTATTTTATCTATATATTTGTTGAAAATATATCATTTTATTTGAAATTATAAGTTCAATATATGTATTAATGTCAGTTATAATGATATTATAACTAGTAGATATATTTTTCAATTTTTTTAGAAAGTTTTTATATTTTTTTTAAAAATGTCCGATATTTCCACCGATACCGATATCGATACCGATATATCCGTAAAATCAGGATACCGATATTTTCACCGATACCGATTTTTTCGTCCTTGATTAGAATTTATATATTTGGGTAAAAAACAAAAACCCACCTCAAGTATATGTGATTTTGCACTTTGCTATATCATTTATAAATGTTTTCACTTTATTATATCAAGTACACGAACTTTGCAAAACACAATAAATTCGGCTGCCACGTCATTTTTTCTTGTCAGAAAGAGGACACGTGTCTCTCAACCATTTGCCAATAAGTCGGATTTATTGTTTTTTCAAAGTTCGTGTACTTGATATAGTAAAGTGAAAACATTTATAAATGATATAGCAAAGTGCAAAATCACGTATACTTGAGGTGGGTTTTTATTTTTTACCCTATATATTTATTGTTAAGATTTGATGTTAGCAGAAATACATAGAGTTCTTGTTGGATATTTTTGTAAATGGCTTATATGATTAGTGGTTAGGAAAAAAAAAAGGGATGCAAAGTCAGTATAATACTAATTAGACGGTTATATGCCCTCCAGATTCAAATTTGTTTATTAACTCATTTCGTACACTTGAGAATTCACTGTAGTGCTCAGCTCATTTACATAGTAATTAAATATGGGAGGAAAATATTTTTTCTAATTTAATTAGTTTTATTAGGGGTCATTTACATAGTAATTAAATATGGGACGAAAATATTTTATCTAATTTAATTAGTTTAATTAGGGATTTGACGTCAGTTTGTATAATAAAATTGAGGTTTTATAATTAATTGGATCAATTAATTAGTTATAGGAATTTTCTTTTTGATTTCTATAGCAGGTGTTTTATTAATTAAAATTAGAATTTGTTTTGAGGATTTGGAAATATTAAGGAATTGATAGTAAATTAACAGGACAAACACCTTTTTGTGATTAGTGGTTTAATTTTAGGAATCACAAGTAGAGTATATTAAAAGATTATAGCTATAGTGTGTATTATATTGATAGATTTTAAGTTATAAATTAATTATGTTTTAGATTTGGTTGAGAAAGCCTAGAGGTTTGTGAGGATTTTGAGATACGAAATTTTGAGAACTTCAAGTAAGTACATCTCTCACATACGGTATGAGTAGTTTTGTTTTATCTGTTTAATATTGATGCAAAATTTACGTGAATGCTCATTTTGTTATCTGTGAATATGCTTTTCAATATATGATTTGTTAAATTATGTGTTTTGTGAGTTTTATTTATGCTTCTCTATGGATATAAAATGATGATTTGTTAAGTGACGTAAAGTGAGAAAAGTAGTTTTTTTGAGAAAGTATATCTATAGTTTTATTTTATATATTAGAGACTGTTACCGAGCACTAAGATCACCCACTAGAAGAATTTAGGGGTTTTGAGACTGCCCTATGAGTATTGAGTTGTTCCATTTGGATTCGGTGGCTAGCTACCCCAGGTTCTTCGGAGTTGCGTGCATTGGTACAATGTCTGGGTCCATAGTATATCATTTTCAAATATAAGAGAATTTATATTGTTTTTATTAGCTGATTTCTAGTATTTTCAACAGTTGCAAAGAAAATATTTTGTAAGATTAGGCGATGTACTTGCTAAGCTTTTGCTTATAGTATTTACTTCTGCAGATAAAGGTAAATGTAAGATATGATGCAAGAGGTAGTAGTGTTGAAGCGTGATCAGTGATGAATGCCTGGGGATTTGGTTTTAAGATTATTTTCTTTTCTGAAGTATTCATTCTAAGAAGACTTTTGTTTTTGATTTCTTTTGAGAAGAACTTTTCTCAAACGACTTAATTCTTTTGTGATGTTTTACCGATTTAAAATTTTAGCATGTTTTCTTATAAAGTTTGTTTCCGTTGTTTTCTAAAAAAAATTCTTACAAAGATTTTTATAAGTTTAAAAATTTATGTTGTTTTAATAAAGATGACTACCCTAATTATGATAGATGTAATCATATGGTTAACACTGGGTAAAAGTGTGATAGGATGAAATGTAATAGATTTTGATGAGACAAAACGTGTAATAGATTAGAACCTTAGCTATCTGGATAAGTTTTTAATGTAAATTTGCTAAGACAAGGATGCTGGAAGGACTTGAAGATTCTGCCAAGTAGCCAGGAAGCCGAAGTCCCTGCTACTTGCATACCGTATCAAGCAACCAGCAAGCAAAGCTCTAGAAGGATGCTACAAGGAACCTGGAGATAATCAAGGAAGCTGACTGACTCAAAGAGGATACTACCAGATACATCAGAGTCAATACAACCTGACTAGCCAGTAGAGTCACTCCAGTTCCAACAAATCAGAATCTGCCATGTGTGATAAAGTAGCAAGGACACAGTACAAACAGTCTGCAGAATGAAGTTGCGCAGACAAAGGACAAGCAGTTGCAGAACAGAATGAAGGCATCTCAGAACAGGTGTCAGAAGATCGGAAGAACCAATCAGAAAGAGACACCTCATCGTACAAAGGACTGCCTTACCAACGGGCAGAAAACTACCTGATGCCTATAAATAGAAGTCTGATTTTCAAAGGAAATAAGAGATACAACGATCATACACAACCAAGAGAGAACTGAGAAGCAAATAGACACACAAGCTTATACTCTCAAGTTAATCAAACTGAGCAAGCAGCAAGCCAGCTACCCTTATGTTCTTCTGAAGTTCAAGGAGCCTGTTGCATTTGATTGTGCCTTAAACCTCTTATTTATTAAGTCTGATAGGAGTCACTTAGTCAGGTGTTGAAACTGCTAAGTTGTAATCTCTTTGAAGAAGAGAAAGGATCCTGTGTGGGTCGGTTAACCTGTGTGGAGATCCTGTGTGGGTCGATAGTTGGTCACTGTGCAGCTACCTATGTGGATAGAGCTGACAGTTTGTTTAGAGTTTAGTTTGTGTTAGCTGAGTCTATTGTAAATCAAACTAGCTTTAACAAAGTTCCTCCTTGTGAAGGAGTAGAGAGGACGTAGAGGGATTACTCCACCCTTGAACCTCTATAAGCTTGCTTGTGCCTTTTATAGCTTCCTATCTATTTATCTGCATCTAAGCATACTGCATTAAAAGCACATTTTGAAAAACATAAGTATTTCCGCTGTGCATTACATTCTCTGACTAAGTCCTGAGGTCACTGCCTGAGCAGGAACCTATCGAGCAGTAAGCTTACTAGCTACCTGTTCATCAGGGACTTAACATCCTTTGGAGTAAAAGCTGAAAATTTGATAAGGTTAATTCACCCCCCTCTTAACCTTATACCACTGGGACCAACAAAGTGTAACATCCCAATTTTTCTTAATTTTTTTTAATAGAAGCTTAAACAATGAAATCAAGACCATATGAGTATTTTAAAAATAGCCCAAAATTTCCAATAACGGTTTTATCAGAAGATCTCAACAACATGAAATAAGTCATACTAAAGCGAATTGAAGATGGTAACATTTAATCTTTCATGAACTAGAGAGTTTAAAATTAAGTAACTAATGTAACTCTAGCCACCGGAGTATAAATCAAAACTTAAATAAAAAGAATTTCATGAATTTGTAGCGAAAAAATTATACACATTAAATAAATAGAAACTTCATGAATTTGTAGCGAAAGACTTAACGATGAGTTTGACTTATTAGTTAAATTTTATCAAAATGACTTAATGTCAAAAGATAAACTATAAATAACAAACATAGAAGACGTTTTCATAAAATCATGATGATTAAATTAAATAAACTTCTTGTCACAAGCTACCGCACATCCACTAATTCTCATGCATAGATCATAGATCACAACAAGCATTTCATCTCATGCACATATCATAAATCATAGCAAGCATTTTCATAAAAAATTTCTCATGACACATTGCATCAATTCATCAATCACTTCCACACAAAGCATTTAATAAAAGACAAACACATGAAAAGAATCCACACCTTAAAAGTTAAAAGCATTGAGCGGAAAGAAAATGAATGCAATCCTATCCCTCGCGAGCTACGCCTTCTTCGACACCTATTCATCCATAATGAAAATATACAACTAACTTAATATCTAATGGCCTAAAGAAGAACTTCAGTAATTATTTTAATTATATTAAATCTCTAAAATAGTCTCAGGATATCTTGGAGGATAAATAAGAACTTCTTGAAATTTTTGAAAAAATAAGACATGAATCCTAAGTTGGAAGATTTTAGGAAAACTCTAGTTATACATTGAAATATTTATTTCTTAAAATATATAAGATCAAATGATCCTAAATTTTAAACATGGAATCCAGGTTGTTAAATAAATAACATTTATAAATTTCACAAATATCCAAGTGGTATAGTCATAGATTTCTAATTTTTAAAACTTAAATTTCATAAACGGTAAATTCTGTAGAGCTGTAAAATAAAATTAATATATTAAGAAATATAAACTATTTTATTCTAAAACTTTTTCAGAAGATAAAAGAAATGTTAATATACAACATATATAAAATTCAAAATATATGAAGATGTTTAACTATAAGTATTAATCTCGTAAAGCAGAAAAGTGTATATCGTGAATCTTTCAAAGCGGATCAAGAAAATTAATTTTTAAATGAAATACCTATCGGATTAATTTAAAAAATTTACTGTATATGAAAACCCTAATAATACATAATCTGATAAAATATTATAAAATTTGGAAGTATATAAATAATATTTTTAAATTTTTAAATCTGTGATACTAAAGCTGATGAATTCTGAAAGTGAAAAATATAAAATTCGTATAAAATAAAATATGACTCAGATTGACATAATTTTTGTTACAAAAGATCAATGTTACAGTAAAACATAACATATTAAAATTTAATAAAATTATAAGGTCTGTAAATATTTATTTTAAAATATTTAAATAAAAAACGTGAACATATCGATTCTTGCACTGAAGGAATTGAAAATTTCTTTTTAAATCGGTTACAACTTTGATGGACCTGAAATTTTTATTAAGTATTCAATATATGTCAAAGATAAATATATTAAATTTTCATGAAATTTGGATGTGTCTAACTATGAATTTAAATAGTTGACTAACCATTCTAGAATTTGGAATTAAAGAAGAAGACATGGTTTCTCAAATTTACTTTATTAACATGATGTCAGAAATCTAAACTTTCCTAAATTAATTGTATTCTAACTCAAGATTTCATTTAAATTTATCATATAAACAAGAATTAAAGAATTTACTCTAGGATTGATATGAAAAGGAAATTATGAGAAAAAGGGAAAAATATGTACCTTCTAAGAGAGTTTGAAAATCCTAACCATAGCGTATTATCTTTTCTCTTATTTATATGATGAGGTTTAGGGATACTAAACCTAATAATATTGTAATGAGCCTCCTAACCTTTTGGGCTCATACTAAATAATTTTTTTTAGACTCATACTAAAAAAAATTTAATAAGATTTGACTTATAATCCAAATTAGATCCATTATTTAAATAAAATCCTACATTATATAGAATTGAAATAATTTTTTCTTTATACAACAACCTTTAAATTATTAATATTTTTTTTAGGGTTGTTACAAAAAGACTATAACTAATGGTTAAGAGACAAATGATTTAGGTGCAACTTTATTTTCTTAATCTGATGATGACTTCAATAACTCCGATAAATTAAGGTAAATGCACTATATGACTCATGAACAATTTAAAAAAGCCTGAATTTTTATTTTTATTGTTGGTCTCAAATAATTTCGAAGGTTCGGAGGTGGTGAATAATTTTTTGTCGATTTTACAAATTTTTTTGAACAAACTATACTACAAGTTATTTGAACTTACAGTACAACAAACGGACTAGCTTACAACACTATACAGTAGTACTGTTTGTTGTATCCTACTTTGACAGATGATTTGTTTTCTCAAAAATACTTTCTTATAAAATCTTTTTTGCTGAGTGACAACTTAATTAAAGATGCAACACACAATAAATATAAAGCAATAAAACACTTATGATTTTATAGTGGTTCGAAGGTGGTGTAATCCTTTTACGTCCACTTTACTGCTTCTCCTAATAGGAATTTTGCTAAATAAGATTGGTTTATGATAGAATGAAATGTAATAGATTTTGATGAGACAAAACGTGTAATAGATTAGAACCTTAGCTGTCTGGATAAGTCTTTAATGTAAATTTGCTAAGGCAAGGATGCTGGAAGGACTTGAAGATTCTGCCAAGTAGCCAGGAAGCCGAAGTACCTGCTACCTGCATACTGTATCGAGCAACCAGCAAGCGAAGTTCTAGAAGGATGCTACAAGGAACCTGGAGATAATCAAGGAAGCTGACTGACTCAATGAGGATACTGCCAGATACATCAGAGTCAATGCAACCTGACTAGCCAGTAGAGTCACTCCAGTTCCAACAAATCAGAATCTGCCATGTGTGATAAAGCAGCAAGGACACAGTACAAACAGTCTGCAGAATGTAATTACGCAGACAAAGGACAAGCAGTTGCAGAACAGAATGAAGGCATTTCAGAACAGGTGTCAGAAGATCAGCAGAACCAATCAAATAGAGACACCTCATCATACAAAAGACTGCATTTCCAACGGGCAGAAAACCACCTGATGCTTATAAATAGAAGTCTGATTTTCAAAGGAAAAATGAGGAGATAACGATAATATACAATCAAGAGAACTGAGAAGCAAATAGACGCACAAGCTTATACCCTCAAGTTATTCAGACTAAGCAAGCAGCAAGCCAGCTACCTTTATGTTCTTCTGAAGTTCAAGGAGCCTGCTGCATTTGAGTGTGCCTTAAATCTTTTATTCATTAAGTCTGATAGGAGTCACTTAGTCAGGTGTTGAAACTGCTAAGTTGTAATCTCTCTGAAGAAGAGAAAGGATCCTGTGTGGGTCGGTTAACCTGTGTGGAGATCCTGTGTGGGTCGATAGTTGGTCACTGTGCAGCTACCTGTGTGGATAGAGCTGACAGTTTTGTTTAGAGTTTAGTTTATGTTAGCTGAGTCTATTGTAAATCAAACTAGCTTTAACAAAGTTCCTTCTTGTGAAGGAGTAGAGAGGACGTAGAGGGATTACTCCACCCTTGAACCTCTATAAGCTTGCTTGTGCCTCTTATATCTATCTACCTGCATCTAAGCATACTGCATTAAAAAGCACGTTTCGAAAAACATAAGTATTTCCGCTGTGCATTACATTCTCTGACTAAGTTCTGAGGTTACTGCCTAAGCAGGAACCTATCGAGCAGTAAGCTTACTAGCTACCTGCCCATCAGAGACTTAACATCCTTTGGTGTGAAAGTTGAAAAATTTGATAAGGTTAATTCACCCCCCATTTCTTAACCTTATACCACTGGGACCAACAAGTGGTATCAGAGCAGGTTGGATTAGAAACCCAATCTGTCTGGTCAAATCCCTGATCCCTGTTTTTTTTTCGAAAATTTGCATACATTATTTTCATCATATCATGGATTCACACAAGCTCCCTATGTTCTCTATTGAAGAGTATGGCGATTGGAAGATTAGAATGCAGGCATATCTCTCAGCTATGCATGACGAAATGTGGATGGTTATCACGGATGGACCTCCAAGGATCACCAAACCTAATCCAATATTCGCGAGAGCTGCCGAAGTTGGCGATGCAGGAGCCATTCCCCATCAAGCTGTGATTGACAAACCAAGGGAAGAATGGTCGGCTGATGATAGAAGACGAGCTAACCTGGACAATGTAGCCAAAAACGCCTTGTTTGTTACTCTGGACAAAGGAACCTTTAGCATGGTCAAGACATGCAAGACTGCCATGGATATATGGAACAAGCTTGAACAAATCTGCGAAGGAACAGAGCTGACTAAGGAGAACAAGGTGTCTACAGCAACCCAGAAATTCGAGCTGTTCGAGATGCTCCCTGAAGAAACCTTAGAGCAGATGGATCTGAGGTTTACAAACATTGTGAATGAGCTTGAATCCCTGGACAAGTTCTACACTCAGAAGGAGAAAAATATGAAAGTGCTAAGAGCACTACCTGCAGAATGGGACAGCAAAACTACTGCAATGAGGGTGTCAATGGATCTAAAATCAATGAGTACATTTGACCTCTTCTCTGACTTAAAAGCCTTCGAATATGATATCAACAGAAGGAAGAAAGAAGCTGAAGAATCTAGCACAAAGGTAACTGCCCTGACTGCCAGAAATGTGAAAGACTCTGGAACTATCTGCAGTAAGCAGGGTGAGCCACCTGTCGAGGGTACTGATGAAGAAATGGCCCTTCTACTAAGAAATTTCAAGAGATTCATCAGATACAACAGGAAAAGAGACTTTAAGAAGTTTCAGGCGCCTCCCCAACAACCCATTGTTCAGCAATCAAACCAGGATATGTCCGATCTCTGCTACAACTGCCGAAAGCCAGGACACTATGCCAAAGAGTGTCCTCACCCCAAAGTCAACAGGTACCCCAATGAAGAGTCATCCCAGAAAAGGGAAAACCGAAGAGAGAAACGGAGGAGAATCAAAGCCTTCCTAAGTGAGATGGAAAAAGGCAAGGAACCTTCCAAGGAGGCTCAGCAAGATGCGGACTCCTCTGACGATGACAGTGACTCCTCATCCTCGGAAGATGAAACACTTATCTGCCTGATGGCTCAGGAAGCTGAGGATAGCGAGGATGATGAGGTAACATGCCCTAACCAGTTCATAATGGTAGAGGAAAAGTCTAAAACAAACCTCTCCCTTAAACAAATCATGAGCGAATTCGAACAGATAAACTCAATTCATGAGGAGCTAAAACTCGAAAATGAGATGCTCAGGAAGGAAAACAAACAGCTAGCTGAAAAACTATCTGCATATGAGCTTAATAGCTCAAAGTGCAGTGACCTCCTAGAGCAAGCATCTAAGCTCAATCTGAGAATTGCCAAACTTGAGAATGAGAAGAGTGATCTTCAAGCAGTTATAGGATCCTTTAGCAAGTCAGCTAAAGAAGCCAAGGAATGCATGAATTCGGGCAAAAGTCCATTTGACAGGACAGGCCTAGAATACTGTGCAGAAACCTCTCAAGGAACAGCAAGATCATCAAAAACTATTGTTTTCATTCGAGCTGAAACCCCAAAAGAAAAGGAGTTATCCAGTAACTTAACAGCAAGCTTGGAGAACGTAATAGACAAGGGCAAGAGACCCATGTGCACATCCTTAGGGGATAAGCCTGTTTTCAAAAGCTGGCTGCAGCAGAATAAATCTGCTGATAGAAACAATAAAAAACAGCAACCTACAAGGATGCTGAACAGAAACCTCTATCCCACTAATGCTAAGACCAGAATGTCTAAACCTAAACGAGCTCATGCTCAAGGGAAGTATAGTGGAGGACCTCACTTCAAAAGTGACGGGTATACACAGACTGCACATACACCTCAGTATCCGAAGGATACCTCTTACAAACGAAACCACAAAGTCTACAACAAAACAATTGTTGTGAGAAAAGTTTGGATTCCTAAAGGTACTAACAAAGAAGGACCCGTACTTGTATGGGTACCTAAGAACCAGTAACCTTTTTTTTTCAGGTACCCACAGCAGGAACCAGCAAGGAAGTATGGTACATTGATAGCGGGTGTTCGAGACACATGACTGGAGACAAAGAAGTCCTCAAGAACTTTCAACAGTGCAAAGGACCCAAAGTAATCTTCGGAGACAATTCCAAGGGAAGCACTAGAGGAGTTGGAACTCTCATCAAATGAAACACTCACATTAAAGAAGTGTCGTATGTCAAAGGCCTAAAATACAACCTGCTAAGCATAAGCCAATTTTGTGACAAAGGTTACTCAGTGGAGTTCAGTCACAACAAATGTCTGATAAGGGACAGCCAATCCAAGGAAGTAAAACTATCAGGAACTAGAAAAGGAAATATCTATGTAGCTGACTGGAACTCAGTAACCACAGCTACCTGCTTCATAGCAAAAGGATCATCAGAAGCTAGCTGGCTATGGCATAAACGGATGAGCCATCTGAACTTCAAAACGATCAACAGATTAGCCAGAAAAGGACTGGTCAGAGGGCTACCCGACATGGTATACAAGAAAGAGAGTCTATGTGAAGCATGCCAAAAGGGAAAGCAAACTAAAAGATCCTTCAAAAATAAGATACAAAGGTCAACTGAAAGAGTGCTAGACCTACTACACATGGATCTGTTCGGATCTGTAGAACCAGTAAGCATGAGTGGAAGAAAGTACACACTTGTAGTGGTGGACGACTATTCAAGATTCTCATGGACACTATTTTTGACAAAGAAGTCGGACACTCAGCGAAGGTTATCGGAGCTATTGAAGAAGCTGCAGACCAAAAGGAGCCTGAGCATCATCAAAATTCGAACAGACAGAGGCACTGAATTCACAAACAAATTTATTGAAGAATACTGCTCTAACAATGGAATCAAGCATGAATACTCAGCAGCTAGGACGCCGCAACAAAATGGTGTTGCAGAGAGGAAAAACAGAACCCTGAAGGAAGCTGCGAGGACCATGCTAGCTGAAGCATTGCTACCCAAGAGATTTTGGGCAGAAGCAACCAACACAGCATGCTATACCCAGAATAGATGCATTATCAACAAAGATCTAAATAAAACTCCTTATGAGCTATGGTTCGGCTATACTCCAAACATTGAACATTTCTATATTTTTGGATGCAGGTTCTATGTACTCAACAATGGAAAGGACTACCTGAAGGCATTCGACTCAAAGTCAGATGAAGGAGTATTTTTAGGATACTCCTCGGTAAGTAAAGCCTTCAGAATCTTCAACAAGAGAACACTTGTTGTAGAAGAAACAGTACATGTGGATTTTGATGAACCACATTGTTCTAAGGCTGAAATAGATGAACTTAATGAAGATTTTGGAAAAACTCACATCACCAACACTCGTGTTGAATATATTGATGCTGAGTTACCAAATCTCCAAAATATTGAACCAACTCAGAATCATCAACCTGCACCTACACAGCAACATGGAGAACAGGAACCTACTCCAAATCAGCAGCCACCTGTAATACAAGAAGAAATATACCACCCTGAAGAAGGAATTCAACTGGAAGTACAGTTAGAAATACAACACGATCCAAATCAGCAAGCTGAACAGAACGATCACGAGCAACCTGCTGAACATCAAAATGAACAACAGGTTGAAGAAATTAGAAGGAAATGGCTAAGGAATCATCCAAGGAATCAGATCATAGGAGATTCCACCTCTGGAGTAAAGACAAGAAGAAACAACCCCCATGAAGCAATGTTTGCTTGTTTTATTTCACAAACAGAACCAAGCTGCTTAGAAGATGCTCTAGAGGACACCAACTGGATACAGGCAATGCAAGAAGAGCTTAATGGATTTGAAAGAAATCAAGTATGGTATTTAGTTCCCAGACCTACTCACCAAGGAGTAATCGGCACAAAATGGGTATTTAAAAACAAACTTGATGAAGAAGGACAAGTAGTCAGAAACAAGGCAAGACTAGTAGCAAAAGGTTACTGCCAGGAGGAAGGAATAGATTTTGAAGAAACTTTTGCACCTGTAGCAAGATTAGAAGCAATCAGGATCTTCCTAGCCTATGCCGCTCACAACAAACTGACAGTCTACCAGATGGATGTCAAAAGTGCTTTTCTCAATGGACTGCTCGCTGAAGAAGTGTATGTGGAGCAACCTCCAGGATTTGAAGAAAATTCAGAAACAATGGTCTTTAGGTTGAAGAAAGCTCTCTATGGGCTAAAGCAGGCACCTAGAGCCTGGTATGATACTCTCTCGAAGTATTTACTCGATAATGGATTCAAAAAGGGCAAGGTGGATAAGACACTCTTCAGAATCCAAGATGGAGATAGCATACTGCTTGTTCAAATTTATGTCGATGACATTATCTTCGGTTCAACAAACAAAGAATTATGTCAAAAATTCTCAAGCCTCATGCAATCCAAATTCGAAATGAGCATGATGGGAGAACTAAGCTTCTTTCTCGGTCTACAAGTCAAACAGCTATGCAATGGAACCTTCATCAATCAAGCAAAATACACTAAAGAATTGATAAAGAGATTTGGATTGGAAAGTGCAAGTACAGTAAGTATACCGATGATAACATCAGGAAGCTTAGACAAGGACACTGATGGCAAAGCAGTGGAGGTTACTAAGTACAGAAGACTAATTGGGTCACTGCTCTACCTAACAGCAAGCAGACCAAATATCATGTTCTCAGTAGGAATGTGTGCAAGACATCAAGCAACTCCAAAGGAATCACATATGATCGCAGCCAAACGAATTATAAGATACCTCAAAGGAACCCAGAAAGCTGGTCTATGGTACCCAAGAGAAGGAGGACTCAAACTCATTGGTTATACTGACTCTGATTTTGCAGGCTGCAAAATTGACAGGAAAAGCACCAGTGGTACCTGCCAGTTACTAGGAAACAAACTGGTATCATGGTTCTGCAGAAAACAAACCTCTATAGCAACCTCAACAGCCGAGGCCGAGTACGTTGCTGCAGGAAGCTGCTATGCACAGATTCTATGGATTCAACAGCAACTAAAAGACTACGGAATTGAAGAGAAGGAAACACCAATACTATGTGACAACTCAAGTGCAATAGCCATCACCCACAACCCAGTTCTACATTCAAGAACCAAACACATTGATATCAGACATCATTTCATCAGAGATCACGTTGAAAAGAAAGATATAAATTTGCAAAAAGTGCATACTGATCTACAGCTAGCTGACATATTCACAAAGCCTCTATGCGAATCAAGATTTTCGTTTTTAAGAAACGAGTTGGGAATAATCTCTTTATGATATCTCTTTTACATAACTCCATATTTCTCCTTTTTGAAATGATTATAATATACAGGGGGAACCATAGGCAGGACGAAGGGAAAACAGCAACCTAAATGTTACTGCTCAAGGTTCCTGAAAAGTTACTGGACACAATGTTATTGCTCTAAGCTACCTGCAGGATCCAGTAATTGAAGCGCGTGAAAAGAGGAACAGTTACCCCGCGATTGGCAGCCGTTTTTGCAGGAAATTCCTCGATATTCACAAAATATCACATCAAGCCCTTATGCACACGTACACCGCGCCAAAAATCTTAACCATTGGATTAAGGGTCTTTTCGAATTCTAGATCAATCAGACCCGTCAGATCCTTTCTCACCAAAATTCAAATATAAGGAAGTCTTTCTTCTCACTCATCTCTTACTCTTAAACATTTCCATTCTCTTGCAAACCCTAATCTCTCGTGCTCTCTCTCTCCCAAGCTTTCCAGTTTTCAGATCTCTCTCTCTCTCAGAAATGACACCAAAAACATCCCAAGTTGTTGATGGAAGGCTGGTGGACCGCAAGATCCTCCTAAAGATTGTGGAGGAAGAAGGGCACCCGAAGGAGGTCATGAAGAGCATCCTTCAATGCCTCTATGAGACGGGACTTCTCAGACTCTGCTCCTATCACAAAGCCCCGTACGCGGAGGAGCAGGTGGAGAAATTCTACCGGAGGGCGAAGGTCTCTGCTGATGGGTCAGAGATCACATCAAAGGTTGGTGGAGTGACTGTGGTGGTGGACACCGGTCTTCTGGAAGAGGTGTTCGCTCTGCCTACTGTAGGGATGAACGCCAGTGACCTCTCCACCTACGGAGAAGACCAGCTGGAGGAGTTCTGGACGACGTTCACCGGGAAGGAGGACACGGCTGGGATGTCCAGGAGTTGCAGCAAGAAGGCTTTCCTTCTAGAGTTCGAGTTGCTGCATGATATCTGCTGCCATATCATAGAGAACCGCTCTGGTTCCTTTGATAAGTGTACCAACTTCCGGTACAGGATGATGATGGCCATTGTGAAGAAGGAGAAGGTGGACTGGGCCAGCTACCTGCTTTCCAGGCTGGTGGAGGAAGTGGAGAAGAAGGTAGGTAAGCCTACCTATGGACTTATCATCAACACTCTCCTGGGTCACTTAAAGGTGGACCTGTCCCAGGGGAAGCCCATCCAGAAAGGGAAATTCATTGGTGCGGGTAGGGTCTTTGCCAAGAAGACCACTGCTCGGTCATCCCCAGTAACCAGGGAGGTCTCTGAGGACCTCAAGGGGGCTCAAAGGACAAGGAAGACATTCCGCGACACTGCCTCTCCTTCGTCTGAAAGCAGCTCGAGGATGGAGGAGCCTGCAGAGCCCTCACCAGCTCCTGTTGTACCAAAGAAGATCAAGCACAAGAAAGATGTGCAGAGGAGACTGGTCATCTCTGATGATGAACCAGAGATCGTCACCACTCGGGCTATTAAGAAGCCTGCAGTGGAAGTGGAGATTGATTCTCCAAGGGAGGAACCGGAAGGGAATACAGCTGTTGATGATGATGATGATGAAGAAGAGGTAGCTGAGTTCGTCATCAGCATACCGAAGCTGGAGGCGGAGTTCGGAAAATTGGTGGAGAGATTCACCACCTGGTGGCAGTTCAGGCACCTGCCCAGGGAGGACCTCATCCAGTGGGCAGATTGGAAGTTTGAGGAGGAATGGGCGCTGAACTGGGTCGCCATGGATGATTTGGAGGAGGTCCTTCAAAAGAAATTCCTGAAGGATCTCAAGAAAATGAAGTGGCCGGAATTTCTAGAAAACGCGGAGATAGCCGCTGAGTTGGAGGCTAGGAAGCAGAAGGAAGCTGCCGCACAGCTGCCTGGCCCCAGGAGCCTGAAAGGGAAGGAATCTGTCATCCAGCCGGACTTCTATAGGGAGGAGGTGATACTGGATGCTGCTGCTGACCAGGTCAGAGCAGGCGACGATGTGGGCTTTGCTGAGGCCCAGATAGCGAAGTACGGGGAGCAGGAAGCTATGGAGAGGATGATGAAGCAGGCTGCTGACATCAGTCTGGCAGATACCAGAATGAGAAGGCCAGTAAGGGAACCCCAAATAGGTGAAGGATCATCCTGCTCAGCATTGATGGTGGAACCTATCAGTAGGAGGTCACCTTCACCAACGGAGAAAAACGGTGAGGAATTCTCATACCTTACTGACCTGATCATTCTTCCTGAAGTACCTGTACAGACGCCAATGAAGGAGAGGAGCTCGACGCCAACTGACTTTCCCAAGGCTAAAGAGTTGGAAACCCTCGCTGCTGTGGCATCTCTCGAGCTGTTAGTTCCAACCACAGTAGCAGCCGCCGATGACACCTCGGAAATCACCATGCCTGCACCAATGGAGGTAGAGGCTGAGGGGGAACATGTGCTGCAGGAGGCACCTGTTCAAGCTGATGCAGTGGAGGAACCTGCCTCCATGGAGATGGAGCAACCTGATGCAGCTACTCCAATGGAGGTGGAAGAGACAACACCTGCCAAATCGGTGGACCAGGGAGATGCGGTCGCTGAGGGGGAAGAAGCTGCGGGTGAAAAGATGGTGGAAGCGCAGGAGGAAGAAAGAGACAAAAGTGGAGAAAAGGAGCCTGAAGTGCAGGAGGAGGCAGTGGAGGAAGTAGTAGAGGAGTTAGAGAAGGAGAAGGAAGATGAAACAGTGTTCAGCAAGGGTAAGGTAGCTGAACAAGACAAGAAGCTGGGAGATCCAGAGGAGGATTGTGAGGAGAATGCTGAGGAGGAAACACACTCTAAGAATACTGGATCAGGAGGTGGAGGATCCAGTAGCCCTACCAGCAGCGATCAAGGGTCACCCAGTGAACAGGGTGATACCGGAGCCGAAAAATCCAAAGAACTAACATCTGTCTCTGATGAACAGGCACCAGCAGGAGAACACCAGGAACCTGCCAGGTCAAATGAAGAGGTGCTGACAGCAATTGAACAAATGGGGAAGTCCTTGATAAAAGCGAGCAGGAAAATCCGCAAGGATACCCGCTCTCACTCTGTGAAGACCTATTCTTTTATGGACTCCCTCAACGTGACATTGTCAAAGCTCACTCAGATGATAGCCGCCTACCGACCCCCTAAAGAGGATGCTGCAGTTGAAGTTGTTAAGAGCGTGATGGAGAAGTTAAACAGGCAAGAAGAGAAGATGATCTCTCTTGAGGCCAGGCAGAAAGCTCTAGTCACTGCAGTAGACCGGATGGATAGGGAGCAGTTCAACCAATCTCAGACCCTGCGGGATCACTCAGGCACCTTGTCTGACATTCACTCCATGGTCAGTTTTGCGGTTGGGCGTGCTGATGATGACAAAAAGGGGGAAGGAAGGATTGAAGGCAGACAGAAGGCTGGACAGGACCCTGCTGCCTGCAGACAGATGGTAGTGAGCAGTAGGAGAAGAGATGACTCTGGAGATGGCGGAAGTAAGGGAACTGGATCTAGGGGCCCTTCAGACAGCAGTTTAAAAAGAAAATCAGATGCTGTTTCTGGGTCTGTTCATCCAGGCTTCAGGAAGGGGACTGATATAAGAGAAGAGAAAAGGAGGAGGACTGAAGCAGAGCTGAAAAGCAACCTGGATGCTGTCTTTGCAACAGATCCTAGGGTTGTCCTTGACAAGATCTTCCTTCCGCACAAGCTGCCTGACATGGTGGAGATGGAGAAAAATTTGCAAAGTCCAGATGTCGTAGCAAGTGCCACTCTTAGAAGCTTCCTGGAAGCAAGTCCGGATCCCAGGAGTGACAGATTCCTAGCCCCAGAAGTCCCGGAAGTCACTCTTCCTACTGAGGCCAACCCGTCCTTTTTCCAGATAGAAGCCTTCAAAAGAAAGGAGCTGATGAAGTACTTCACCACCCTCTGCAAAGAATCTGCTCTCTTCAAAGGATTCAAGACAAACAAGGAAGCTTTGCAGAGGTTCCTGGAGCTAACAAAAAAAGGTGGACTTCCAATTCAAGTGAAGCTAAAGTAGAAACTTGGAAAGGAGCTCATACCATACAGTGAAGACTTCTGGCTCAGGTTTGAAGAGACCGAGGATATGGTGAAAAGGATGGAGCCTAGCTATCAAGACTCGATAGCCAACTGGTGGAAATGCACAAAGTTTGAAAGAAAGAAGAAGGCCAGTTGGTTAAAGACTTGATGTTTTTATCTTGCTTTTGTGTTTATTCTGTTGGTTTGTTTAATCTTCTGTTTGTTCCTGCTATTTACTTGTGTATGTATATGTCTTGTACTTATCTTTGATCAATGAAAATTTGACCCTTCTGATTAAAGCTCACATCTTGTGAACTTGATGCATGCTCTTGAATAACTTGATTTATCTGCATCTTTGTTCCAAGTTAATAATATATGGTTCTTTGATCCTGTTAAGGAGTTTTGTCATCATCAAAAAGGGGGAAATTGATAGAATGAAATGTAATAGATTTTGATGAGACAAAACGTGTAATAGATTAGAACCTTAGCTGTCTGGATAAGTCTTTAATGTAAATTTGCTAAGGCAAGGATGCTGGAAGGACTTGAAGATTCTACCAAGTAGCCAGGAAGCCGAAGTACCTGCTACCTGCATACTGTATCGAGCAACCAGCAAGCGAAGTTCTAGAAGGATGCTACAAGGAACCTGGAGATAATCAAGGAAGCTGACTGACTCAATGAGGATACTGCCAGATACATCAGAGTCAATGCAACCTGACTAGCCAGTAGAGTCACTCCAGTTCCAACAAATCAGAATCTGCCATGTGTGATAAAGCAGCAAGGACACAGTACAAACAGTCTGCAGAATGTAATTACGCAGACAAAGGACAAGCAGTTGCAGAACAGAATGAAGGCATTTCAGAACAGGTGTCAGAAGATCAGCAGAACCAATCAAATAGAGACACCTCATCATACAAAAGACTGCATTTCCAACGGGCAGAAAACCACCTGATGCCTATAAATAGAAGTCTGATTTTCAAAGGAAAAATGAGGAGATAACGATAATATACAATCAAGAGAACTGAGAAGCAAATAGACGCACAAGCTTATACCCTCAAGTTATTCAGACTAAGCAAGCAGCAAGCCAGCTACCTTTATGTTCTTCTGAAGTTCAAGGAGCCTGCTGCATTTGAGTGTGCCTTAAATCTTTTATTCATTAAGTCTGATAGGAGTCACTTAGTCAGGTGTTGAAACTGCTAAGTTGTAATCTCTCTGAAGAAGAGAAAGGATCCTGTGTGGGTCGGTTAACCTGTGTGGAGATCCTGTGTGGGTCGATAGTTGGTCACTGTGCAGCTACCTGTGTGGATAGAGCTGACAGTTTTGTTTAGAGTTTAGTTTATGTTAGCTGAGTCTATTGTAAATCAAACTAGTTTTAACAAAGTTCCTTCTTGTGAAGGAGTAGAGAGGACGTAGAGGGATTACTCCACCCTTGAACCTCTATAAGCTTGCTTGTGCCTCTTATATCTATCTACCTGCATCTAAGCATACTGCATTAAAAAGCACGTTTCGAAAAACATAAGTATTTCCGCTGTGCATTACATTCTCTGACTAAGTCCTGAGGTTACTGCCTAAGCAGGAACCTATCGAGCAGTAAGCTTACTAGCTACCTGCCCATCAGGGACTTAACATCCTTTGGAGTGAAAGTTGAAAAATTTAATAAGGTTAATTCACCCCCCCTTCTTAACCTTATACCACTGGGACCAACAGTTTACAACCTAACAATCTATTAACTTAACAAGTTATCACCTGCTAGAACTCAGCTTACACACAACTTCTGCAAGTTCTAAAGGCAAACCCACAAAAGATTTTTAAATAGCCACACAGGGTAATTACCTTTCTCCTAGACAACAATTAACAATTAGCAAAGATATAATCCTATCAACTGACGACACCTTAAAACAACCTAGCACATAACAAATAGGAAAACAAAAAATATTTTTTTTCTTCAACTGGTGTAATAAAGTAATCTTTTGAACCTTTAAACTTCTGAGCTTAAACTTGATTACTTCACAAGGTCGAATGATTTAAACGATTTTGTATGCTTGAGAGTATAACTTTGATTCTTGCTTAGTCTTTGAGAGCAAATGTTTCAGTAACTTGTCTCAGTGCTACTCTTTCTCTATTTACAGATGTAGAGAAATGCCCGTTAAAGAAGACATCCTTCATTTGAAATTCATATCCTGATCGAAGGATCAGGCTTGCATTAAATGCATCTTGACTTAGCACTGTAGATCATTAAATACGGTAGTTGCAGCTTATAGCTTTCTGCGTTCTGTTAGGCTATGTGTCCCTTTAGGATTGGGTCATAGCCTACAACTTTCAATTTATCTCTACCAACTTTATTTGATCCGTTAAGAACTCTGATTTTTTTCTGCATCTTGATCTTCCTTGTATTGCAGCTTAGGTTGACTTTGTTACTGCATTCAATGTTTTCTTATAACATACAGTAGTTTTGAATGTTCTTCTGTATCCTGCGTCTTCATGTTGTATCCTTAACCAAAACTACTCTTCTGTATCCTGCGTCTTCATGTTGTATCCTTAACCTACAGCAATGTTGTATACTACGCTTAGTTACAGCCGCACTGTATGTTCTTCTTACAGCTTTTTTCTTTGAGCTTTTCTTACAGAGCCTTTACTTCTGGTTTTGTATGCTGCATATAAGTCTACTTCGAAATCCTCCATTCTTCATCTTAAAAACTTACAAACTTAAAACTAGTCTATACTTCACTTAAAGATTGTGAAAAATGGATACTCTAATTTTCTATTACAAGGTCGTTTTGTCTCATCAAAATCTAAACATTGATATCCTAAAAATTTCTCCCTTTTCGATGATGACAAAACCTTTATATTATATCATTCATGATAGGAAATATTTACTGTATTATTATTTATATCAAATCATTACATTTATACAAATTCCATGATTTAAACTTGAATTCATTAGAGATGTATCAATATTAAACTTAATCTCAATACAACACAAAATAAATCATGCAAAAGTTCATAAGGAATGAACTTGATCAAAATAAAGTAACTTCTTTATAGAAAAATGGATTTTTACAAGTTATAACGAAGAGATATTACCAATAAGATAAGAGTTACAACATGCCTTCAAATCTTCAGTTACTTCTGAAACATAGACCTTTTTGTTGATCTATCTTTAGATCTTTCTTCATGAGGTTGCTTCTCAGATAGTCTTTTTTCTGTTCCCTTTCACCAGTCTAGAATAGACTCTAGATAGGATTCTTTCAACTTCTTCTTTATCTTCGGAATTTGAATCCATCTAATCCAAAAATCTTCACTATAAGGCACGATCGTGCCTTACTTTACTAGGTCCAGCTGATGCTTCTGAATATCTAGCTCTCCTTCCCTAGTTAGCTCTTCATATCTTCTCAATTCAAATTCACAAGATTGAAACCTTCTGAAACGTCCTTCTCTACAGAGATATCTGAAATATCTTAGATATTCTAATCTTTTGTAAAGAGTGATCTGCTCGAAAGATGGATTTCTGTCTGTTGGCAGTCTCACAACTTTAAAGATGAACATGCCCCAAACAATATTCTCTCATTTTAGCCTCTGATCTATTAGAACAGATACTTCAGCAGATACGTTGTCATTGTCTAAACGTGAAATATCCTATTTAGGATATTGAAGTAGAGCTCTATCAACGTTCTTCATCAACTCTGTTTTGCTCTCTCTAATCACTCCAAGTCTCTGCATCCAGGCTTCTACGTCATTTTCAACTCTTGCTCTCTCAGCTCTTTAAGCAGTTATTTTCTGGTTGTAAAGCTTTTCAGCTTCAGCTTTGCTTATCTTCTTCTTGGACTGAGTTTGTTGTTGACTTCCTTCCCTCTTCGAGCTTTGTAAAGGTGAAGCTGTTGTATCTTTTCTTACAACAATGCTGGATGCAGTATTAACAGTTATCTTGGACGCAGTTGCTCCAGTACCACCTTCATCTTCATCATCTTTTCTTTTCTTTAAGGGGGGGTGTCAACAGTGGTAGATGATCTTCTCCTCTTCCTACTCAGAGGAAGGTCGTCTTCTTCTTCTTGCTCATTTCTTCCAGATCTTTTTGTTCTTTCTCCCCCATTTTTGGCATCATTAATAATAGTTGGGGGTGGAGCAGGAGTTGATCTGATCACAGAAGATCGAGATCTTCTTACAGGAGCAGGGATGGAGGCAAACTTGGCTGGTAACTGCTTATCTCCTCTAGCATGTTGGGGAAATACACTCAATATCATATCACGCAGTTCGCCTGTTGGATCGATCAATTATAGGATATATTTTATTGATTTATTTACTTTAATAAATCCAATTTAATTAAGAGTGCAATCTCGTACTTATAGTGGAATTGAACAAGATTAATAAGTTATTTTGATTAGTCAAGAGTTGATTAAGTCAAAATCAATTTATTGGAGCTTAATTTAATTGGGTCCTATTAGGTCCCTTCGGTGGCTCTATTATGAACTTAATATATTATAAAGATTATAATATGCATTGCAATATAATTAAGTTTGATGGACTATCCGGATAAATATATCAATTAAGAGATATTTATGAGATAAATATATCTGATATGATTTTATCCATATTTTTTTCCTATATGGAATAGGAATCTTGGAGAGTAAGAATAGGAGTCCTAAAACTCCTAGGTTTTTATTATATTAAATAGTCCACAATATTATACGGTGCACACACACGTATACTGCAGAAAAATTCTAGAGAGAACACCGGAGAAGGCTTGACGGTTTGAGGCGTGCAGAGAAACTGTTAAAACACACTACAAAAGGTATTTCGTTAACTTTCTTATACAAGATTAATTGTCAATTAGGATATACATTATAATCGATCCTATGACGAGATTTCTGATTTAATCAGATATAATTCTTAAGGGTTAAATCCCATCAAGTGGTATCAGAGCCATAGGTTTTGATATTATTTTGTATATTCTTTAATGAATTAATTTTGTTCATGCATGTTTTAGTTTGAGCGGTGTTAGGTTATGTGATTTAGTTGTTATGAGATGAATGTTTTAATTATGAACAATTTATGGCCTAGTTTTGATACAAATTTTATTTCATTTTTCGAGTCTGTAAACAAGGGGGTGGATTACGTCTCCATAATTGTTCCTTGTTAGATACGAAATAGGTTACGAGATAAGTATATTTGTATTTTTTTTATGTTCGGTGATGCTTCAACAACACAAGAATGTGGTGCTGTTCGACTGCTACTCATTACCGTACTTAATGATTTGGGCCAACTATTAAATTTTATTTTGAAGTTGGGCCCAATTGTGCTGCTGGGCAAAGCCATGAGGATTCAAATTAAAAAAAAAAGAATTGAAAGGCCACGTTTTGACAATTCAGAAGAAGCTGTTGGGACATATTCTTGGGCTTTCCATTTACTTAATGATTTGGGCTACTAGCATATAAGGACTTGGACCAGAAAATTGCAAATGGGCTTTGAAGAATTGGGCCGGGTTGTGGCTCAATTGGGACTTCCAATTGTTTGTAATTTTTGTGTGTAGGATGAGCCATAAAAATTTGTTCTTTGCTTTTATTATTATTACATGAGATGCTTTAATTGAATTAAATGTCATTCATATAACATGTCATGTAGAAATCTATGAACACCGCTCTAGGATTCTAATATGTTATGCATGTTTTTATATTTATTTTCTTTTCTAGTGGTTGACTAGTTTAGAGAATAAATATTGTGATTGATATTTGAACCATTTTAAGAGTTAAAATGGTTGGACTTATATTAGTTTAAGAAAACCCATTTTTTATAACAAAATATTAAGTGTGTGAGGGATCATTTTATGAGCCCAAGGCCTTCCTTATTAGCCTAAAAGTAAGAATATATGTATACCTTGTGCCAATTAATTTGGTCTTTCTATAGGAGGGTTGCATTGTTTTGGTTACTTGATTGAGCCCAATAAATGGTAAATAAATTTTAATTTGATTAAGTGTGTTTATCCTATAGATTTCACACTTGATTAAAAGATTTAAAATTTATTGATATAAGGGTTATACACTTAAATCGAAACATTAAAAGGACTTCCTATAGAATATCCAATTAATGTAGTAGATGACTGAAAATAATGTGATACTAAGTTAATATAGCATGAGATGCGGGATGTTTGATTTAGTGGGAGATTCCCAACCTAACTATAAATCAACATTTACTTCTCTTATAGAGAGGTATGTCATGATTTTGGAGTTTTAGGTGGTTAATCACATAAAGTAGTTTTGGATCTACTTATTATTAATTTTTATGCTTTCATCCGTATCATGCATGCTCATCTTTTTCATTTATTTATATTTCAGAAAATGTCTGCAAACGCCTTGTCATTGATTTTGAATAAGAATCAACTAGTGGGAGATAATTACATAGACTGGAAACAAAATCTTTTAATTATTCTCACAGCGGAGAAGTTCAAATTTGTGCTAGATGAACCCTGTCCTCCTATCCCCACTAATGAGTCCACTGCTGCGCAAAATGAGGCTTATGATAAGTGGATTCATGCTGATGATATGGCTCGTTGCTATATTTTGGGGTTCAATCTCAAATGTATTGCAACAAAAACATCAGTTCATGAGGACATCCACTGAAATCATGGAAAGCCTTCAAGAAATGTTTGCGCATCAAGGACGTCAAGCTAATCAGACTGCCATTAGGAACATTATGAACTTACGTATGAAACCTGGGACGCCCGTGAGAGACCATATGCTTACGCTGATTGGTCATTTCAACATGGCTGAGGTTTTAGCGGCTGAAATCAGTGCGGAGACTCAAGTTGACATGGCTTTAGAGACTCTCCTAAGATGTTCTCACAATTCAAAGTCCGCTATAACATGAATAAGCTGAACATGTCCTTGACTGAACTGATGAAAGAGCTTCAAAACGTTGAGAGTGTTCTTAAGGTTCAAAGTGGTGATGCTTACATTATTTCTTCTGTTGGGCTATCCTCATCCAAACTGAAAAGTAAGGATGGAAAAATGAAGAAGTCTAACAAGAAAGGTCCACAACAACAAGCAAAGAAAGCTAAGACCCAAGAGAAATTTGATGGGAAACCAAAAGGAAAATGTTTTGAATGCGGGGAAAATGGTCATTGGAAAAGAAATTGCCCAGTTTACCTAGCTAAGAAACAAGAAAATGGTGAGTTATCCTTTATTGAGTCATGTTTAGTGGTTGATTCTACAGATACTTGGATAGTAGATTCTGGAGCCACTAAACATGTTTGCAATACTTTGTAGAGGTTCCAAGTAACCAAGGAGCTTAATGAAGGGGATCATACCTTGAGGGTTGGCACAGGAGCTGTGGTATCTGCAAAAGCTGTTGGAGATGTTTATCTTTATTTTTCAAGTAGAAAACATTTGGTTTTAAGAAATTATTATTATGTCCCAGACATTACTAGAAATTTGATTTCTGTTGCTTTGTTATTCAAACAAGGATATCATGTTCATTTCTCTTTTATGACGGTTGATATTTATTTTAATAAAATTATAGTGTGTAAGGGACATTTGGATAATGATTTGTATATCTTAAAACCAACCGACAACTTCTTATACCACACCACAAAACGTATAAAGTTATCTCCAACTAATGAGACTTACCTTTGGCACCTAAGACTTGGTCATATTAACTTTAATAGGATTCAAAGACTTATAAAGGATGGCCCTTTGGTTGATTTAAAGGTGGAATCGTTACCTATATGTGAATCCTGTTTGGAGGGTAAAATGACTAAAAGATCTTTTAAGTCCAAAGGACTAAGAGCCAAGGAAGTTTTGGAATTAATACACTCTGATGTATGTGGACCAATTAAAGTCCAAGCTAGAGGTGGATATGAGTACTTACTCACTTTCACTGATGACTACTCAAGATATAGTTATGTTTATCTAATGGCTCGCAAGTTTGAGGCACTCGAAAAATTCAAGGAATTCAGACTGGAAGTGGAAAAGCAATTAGGTAAGAACATAAAAACACTTCGATATGATCGAGATGGTGAATATCTATCTAGTGACTTTAGAGCATACTTGACAGAGAATGAGATTTTATCTCAGTTGAGCGCACCAAGTACTCCACAACAGAATGGTGTCTCGGAAAGGAGAAACAGGACCTTGTTAGACATGGTCAGATCTATGATGAGCTTCTCTACTCTTAGTGCTTCCTTTTGGGGATATGCACTACAAACTGCTATGTATGTGCTGAATATGGTTCCGTCTAAGTCTGTACCTAAAACACCCCTCGAATTGTGGAATGGGCGTAAGCCAAATTTAAGACATATTCGTGTATGGGGATGTCCTGCATATGTGCTAAAAGGTAAAACGGATAAGATAGAATCAAGATCATAATTATGTGTGTTTGTAGGATATCCTAAAGGGACAAGGGGGTATTACTTTTATAGTCCTCAGGATAAGAAGGTATTTGTAAGTACAAATGCAACCTTCTTAGAGGACAAGTATATAGAAGAGAATGAACCCAGGAACAAGGTTCTTTTGGATAAGGTGGGGGAAAATATTTCTAGTTCATTTAGTCCAGAGATCCGCATTAAACTTATTCATCCTGAATTCATAAATCTATCACCATCGGCTATTGGATCCAGTGGGAGACACATTGAATTTCCACCTACTGTGCTAATTGGTTCTCCGATTAATGAGGTAGTAGAAAACCATGATCATATTGCTCATTCACCTTCGGGTGTAGAAATGGATATGGAAGGACATGGAGAATAAGAACAAGCTCCAATCACCCAGGAACCTATAGCGGTAGCCATGCTAAAGTCTATTCGAATTCTCTTATCCATTACAGCTCATTTTGATTATGAGGTGTGGCAAATGGATGTCAAGACAACTTTCCTTAGTGGAAATCTTGATGAGAGCATTTATATGATGCAACCAGATGGTTTTATCAAAAATGGTCAAGAGCATAAAGTATGCAAATTGAATAGTCCATTTATGGACTTAAGCAAGTGTCTAGAACTTGGAATATTAGATTTGATCAAGCAATTAAAACTTGTGATTTTGATCAAAATCTTGAAGAGCCTTGTGTCTATAAAAAGATAGAAGGTAAAAATGTGGTTTTTCTTGTGTTGTATGTGGATGACATCCTACTGATTGGAAATGACGTGAGATTGTTAACATCAACAAAATACTGGTTAGCACAACAGTTTGATATGAAGGATTTGGGAGAAGCAAACTATGTTTTAGGAATCCAAATCTTACGAGATAGGAAAAACAAGATGATTGCTTTATCTCAAGCTTCATACATTGACAAAATACTGGTAAGATTTGTCATGGAGAATTTCAAAAAAGGTTTGACTCCTTTCAGACATGGAGTTCACTTGTCACGGGAGCACTCTCCAAAAACTCCTAGTGAAGTGGAATACATGAAACGAGTTCCTTATGCTTCTGCTGTAGGAAGTCTCATGTATGTAATGGTATGTACGAGACCAGATATTTGTTATGTTGTTGGGATAGTCAGTAGATATCAGTCGAATTAAGGACCTGAACACTGGATTGTTGTAAAACATATTCTCAAGTATCTTCGTAGAATAAAAGATTATATGTTGGTATATTCAGCATCAGATTTAGTGTTAGTGGGATATACTAATTCTGATTTTCAAGCTGATAGAGATTCTCAAAAATCTACATCAGGATCAGTATTCACTTTTGGTGGCGGAGCAGTAGTTTGGAGAAGTGTAAAATAATTATGTATTGCTGATTCCACAATGGAGGCTGAGTACGTGGCTGCATGTGAAGCAGCCAAAGAAGCAGTATGACTAAGAATTTTTTTGCTAAGCCTAGAGGTGGTTCCTTTTGCGTCACATTCCATTACACTGTTTTGTGACAATAGTGGAGCAGTGGAAAATGCAAAAGAGCCAAGAAACCATAATACATTGAGCTGAAGTATCACCTTGTAAGGGATATAGTTCAATAAGGAGATGTCACTGTGTGCAAGATTGCATCTGCAGATAATCTTGCCAACCCCTTTTACCAAGAGTTTATCTAGTAGTGTTTATGAGGGTCATATTAGGAACATGAGTGTGCTAGACATGTGCCATTTACTCTAGGCCAAGTGGAGAGAATGTTATTAGTATATATAAACTTATGCGCCCTTGAGTAAACCTTTGTTTTTTCAGACATTTTTGAATTGATATAATTTGTTCTTTTGAATGTATGATTGAGCTTTGCATGAGTCCATAGATTGTAGACATATTTTAAATCGAGTGTTTAAGTTGTTAAGCACAGTAAGATTCGATTTAATTTCATTCCATAAATTTTTGTTCGTGATCAGTAAATAAATTGGGCAATTTATTTTGATAAGATCATCTCAATTTCATTGAAATTTATTTTTAACTTGGAAATGGAATTGAGGATACACATATGGTGTATTGGACGGGATCATATGAAATTAAATTGTAATTTGACCTTGCAATTTAAATTCATTGATTGACGTATATGTTACTTTAATCTTGAGCAGTAGTGTAACTTTGTTACTAACTTGAAGTTCTTTGAGATGCCAAAGGGTGAGATCATTTAGTTGGTCAATATCTCGGTGTTTTGGGAATTAAAGTGAAATAATGGAGAACATATATTTGTAATATTAGACACATTCACCTATTAAATAGGCATGATCATGATCTCATATGTTTTTCTATTTGACAGAAAATCTGAGCTCAGTATTCAACATTGTTGTTGAATCAAATTGTGTGATGTGATCATACGGGACTGTCAGATAGAAGTTGAGGTTTGAGATTGATAAATATTGGAAAGAAGGCTTATTGGTCATGGTAGCCTATCCCAATTTTTTAATTGATCGAAGGGGGTAATATGTTGGATCGATCAATCAGAGGATATATTTTATTGATTTATTTGCTTCAATAAATCCAATTTAATTAAGAGTGCAATCTCGTAGTTATAGTGGAATTGAACGAGATTAATAAGTTATTTTGATTAGTCAAGAGTTGATTAAGTCAAAATCAATTTATTGGAGCTCAATTTAATTGGGTCTGATTAGGTCCATTCAGTTGCTCTATTATGAACTTAATATATTATAAAGATTATAATATGTATTGCAGTATAATTAAGTTTGATGGACTATCCGGATAAATATATCAGTTAAGAGATATTTATGAGATAAATATATCTGATATGATTTTATCCATATTTTTTTCCCTATATGGAATAGGAATCTTAGAGAGTAAGAATAGGAGTCCTAAAACTCCTAGCTTTTTATTCTATTAAATAGTCCACAATATTATACGGTATCCACACACGTATACTGCAGAAAAGTTCTAAAGAGAACACCGGAGAAGGCTTGACGGTTTGAGGCATGCAGAGAAACTGTTAAAGCACGCTACAAAAGATATTTCGTTAACTTTCTTATACAAGATTAATTGTCAATTAGGATATAGATTATAATCGATCCTATGACGAGATTTCTGATGTAATCAGATATAATTTTCGAGGATTAAATCCCATCATCACCAACTATCATCTCCAAGTCGCCTAATCTATCATTGACATTCCGTATTTTTTAAGTTTTATCAAGAACATTATCCAACAAAGTCTTTAAAATCGGATAACAAAGTCTTTAAAATCATCGAGTGAGAGGCCAACTTTTCAACAGCTGCATCTAGTCTTCTTAAAGCCTTCAATTTTTTTTGTTGTTATCTGCAGCTGCTGCCTTGAGCTTTTAAAAATTTTGGGGAACTTTATTAAAGGGGGCTCAGCCCCTGCTCATACCAAAAAATAAATATACATGCATGATTTATAATAGGGTTGATTATAAAAAATTATAGAACTTTTGTGACTTTTTGCAATTTTAACCATTTTTAAAATATAATGTTAGAATTTTAATTTTTTTAAAATATTCATTCCAACTATTCCAAATATGTTTTGCTAAATATTTTATGCAATTGCTAAAAATATATAATGAATTAAGAATTATAATTCATTAAGTGTTTTTTTCCTGTTGGAGCAAAAATTTGTAAGTGATAAATATTAGGACTGATTATTCCCATCATAACAAAACAATTCATTAACAAATTTAAAGCCAATCAGAAGTAACAAGCCCATAATTCTGAAGCAAATTCCAATCCAACATAATACAAACAACTGATATTACACAGCCCCTTAAACAAAGAAAAGAAACACAATAAAATTACAAATCCTTATTAATTATTACAATATTTTTTCCCTCAAAAGGTGATGACAACCTTGACACTGTCTGGCTGCTTCATGTACTCAATCCCCTTGTTAATTTCAGCAAGTGAAACCTCATGAGTATTCAGCTGATCAAGATCTATTTCCTGCTCACAAATATGCAACTTTTATCAGTCAATATATTAAATAATAAATAATGATTTGGACTATATAGAGTTAATAAAATTACACCTTGTTGACACATTTCTCAACAATAGTAGGGAGGTCAGTTTGAGGCCTAACTCCTCCATAAATTGAACCCCTGATTGTTCTTCCACACAGGAGTGGTATATAATTGAGCTCCCCACTTTTCTGTTGCCCTGCCCCTATCAACACTATTGTCCCAACTCCCTAAATTCAATGCCAAACATATTAAACAAGTCTGGTTATCCAATATGCAACCTAAATAAATATTGATCAAAAGAAGGTCTAGATACCACTTTTGAGCCCTCAATAGCTTCATTGAGGAGGGCCGGCACGCCCGTGCACTCAAAGAAGTAGTCGACACCAAGTCCCCCGGTGGCTTCTTGGATCAACGTGGACACAGATTTATCCGAAAGCTTAGGGTTGATAAACTCCGTGATCCCAAAAGCTTTCGCTTTATCATGCTTCATCTCGTTTATATCTATCCCAATTATCTTCGACGCCCCCTGCATCTGAGCTCCCTTAACGGCCTGCATTTTGACAATACGACAAACTCTGTAATAAAAGAACATAAATGTCCAAACTACTCTACTTGTCTACTTACTCCGAGCCCAACAGCTCCGAGGCCAATCACGGCCACGGTTGAGCCATTCTCGATGGTGACTGCACGCCACGTGGATCCAAAACCTGTGGTGAAACCACAGCAGAGAAAGCTGGCATGGGGAAGAGACAATCTTGGATCAACCTTGACAGCATAATTGGCGTCAAGAACAATGTATTCAGACCAGGTTGAGCAGCTAAAAAGGTGGTAGATTTGTTGGCCTCCAATGGACATTCTTGATGTGGCATCAGAGAGAAGACCAGTGAAACCAAGTGGATACTTGTGGCATAGATTAGTCCTACCTGAACAGCAGTTTAGACACTCGCCACACTCTCCAAGATAGAGCGGCATCACTATATCTCCCACCTTAAGCTTCGTCACCTTCTCTCCCATGCTCTCGATCTCACTGTGTTCCCATATTTGAAGATGTCAGTATATAATGGAGATAATATTCCAACATTTTTAAATGAAGAGTGGGAAAAGGCACATTTACCCTACTCCTTCATGTCCAGGAATCCGAGGGAACAAAGGCTGTAAAATTGAAGAGAAGAATAAATAAATAAGCATGAAATTAATAAAATAAAATTGGAGATGAGAAATGAATATACTTACGACAGGGAAGCCATTGCAACAAAGAATATCAGTGTGACACATACTTGCACAAACCATCTTTATTCTAACTTCACAAGACTTTGGTGGATCCACTTCAATCTCTTCCACTTGCAGTGCCTCCCCAGGTTTACGAACAACCGCAGCTGCACGCCACAACATCATTTAATCACACTCTTACACAACTTGTTAACTTTTATGTATAGTTTTAGTGAGGCATATATAAACTCAGGACATGTAATAAATAAGCTAACAAATTACGCTAACATATAAATGAGTTGGAATGAAGAAATGAAAAGCACCTTTGCATGTTATGACTCCAGGGCTGCTGCTGATAGTCATGATATATGACTTATGCAATAATTCTTGAAGAAAGGGAATAATATTGAGGGATGTTTCATTAGTTTGGAACTCCATCTATATATAAACACAAACCCACCAACAAAAAGGAAAGGAAAAAAGAAAATAAAAAAACTCAAAAACCATGATGTCTAAATGGTATAAAATTAGATGTTTGAGGTTCAGTCACACTGGTCATAACCTAATACAATTTACCACGAAGAAAATAATAATTAATTACCATTGAAAATGTTACTTAGATTTTACATGTATGTAGGATTAGCCATTTAATAAAAAATCGTATGACTAAGTTATTTATATATCTATCGATCTAAGTATTTATTACACTATATAAAAATGAATGTTTTGTCCATTTTTCATAATGTCAATTTTAACTTTCTTAAAGTTCATATAAATTACAATTTTTTTCTTAAAGTCCATACAAATCATATTTCTATATAATTTGATTAAAATCCTAATTAAAGAAAACTTTTAGAATTTCTTCTTAGAGTCTATACAAATCAAAATTCTTCATATAATTTGATTAAAGTACTAATCAAAGAAAACTCTTTATATCTAATTTAATTAGACTTCACGGGTAATTAAAAATTAATTTCTTTCTCAGTGTCCATACAAATCAAATTTCTTCATATAATTTGATTAAAGTCCTAATCAAAGAAAACTCTCTATATCTAATTTAATTAGTCCTCACAGCTAATAAAAGATTGTATTAGTTATACAACTAGATATAACAACATATGCGTGCTAAGAAGTAATTAAGATTGAAGTTTTAAATTAAAAATTTCAAAGAGATGTATAAAAATATAACATGTAAAAGGATACAAAACGTATATCTGTTATATAGAAAGTTGTATATTGGAGAAATATAAACAAATCAAAATGTCACAAAATTTCTTTAGTTAAAATGATTTTAAAAATAAATATAAATAGAAAAAATGTGTGTGAATAGAATGACTCATATTTATATTGTTCTTTAGGTTAACTTTGATAGGACAAATTGTAATAGATTTTGATGAGACAAAACATGTAATAGACTAGAGCATTAGCTATCTGAATAGGTTTCTATATGTAAAATAGCTAAGACAAGAATGCTGGAAAGATATGAAGATTCTGCTAAGGAACCTTAGAGCCAAGTCCCTGCTACCTGTATGCTGCCACAAGGAACCAGTAATCAAGCTTCGAAGGATGCTACAAGGAACCTGGAGGAGGTCAAGGAAGCTGACTCACTTGCTCAAAGAGGATACTACCAGATACATCAAAATCAGTGCAACCTGACTAGCCAGTAGAGTCACTTCAGTTCCAGCAAATCAGAGACTGCCATGTGTGAAAAAGCAGTAAGAACACAGTACAGCAGACTGCAATCTAAAGTTGCACAGCAAAAAGGACAAGGCAGTGGCAGAACAGAATGAAGGCATTTCAGAGCAGGTGTCAGAAGATCAGTAGAACCAATTAGAGAAAGACACCTCATCAAGCAAATGACTGCCCTTCCAACGGGCATAATACTCACTGATGCCTATAAATAGAGGACTGAATACACAAAAAAGAGGAGGACACAACAAGCAAATCAAGAGATCATACGTGAAGCAAATCTTTTCAAGCTTAAGCATTCATATCCAAGTTATTCAGTCTTAGCAGCAGCAAGCCAGCTACCTTTGTGATCTTCAAAAGTTTAAGGAGCTTGCTGCACTCGATCATTTGCTATTTCATATCTTATTCAAAGGAACTGTTTAGGAGTCGCTTAGGCATGAGTTTACCCTGCTAAATTGTAATCTCTCTGAAGAAGAGAAAGGATCCTGTGTGGGTTGGATAACCTGTGTGGAGATCCTATGTGGGTCGCTTAGTTGGTCACTGTGCAGCTACCTGTGTGGATAGAGCTGACAGTTTTGTCTAGAGTATAGTTTGTGTTAGCAGAGTCTATTGTAAATCAAACTTGTTTTAACAAAGTTCCTCCTTGAGAAGGAGTAGAGAGGACGTAGAGGGATTACTCCACCCTTGAACCTCTATAAGCTTGCTTGTGTTCTTTACAACTTTATATACATCTATCTGCATCCTTAAGCTACTGCATTAAAAGCCGGTTTCAAAAATCACAAGTATTTCCACTGTGCATTATAGTCTCTGATTAAGTCCTGAGGTCACTGCCCAAGCAGCAACCTATCGAGCAGCAAGCTTACTAGTTACCTGTTCATCAAGGACTTAACATTTTGAAGTAAAAGTCAAAATTTTGATAAGGTTAATTCAACCCCCCTCTTAACCTTATACCACTGGGACCAACAAACTTCTCTTTAATGTACTACTTAGACAAAGAAGTGTTGAAGAGATTAATTCTTTTCGCTAATATAGGAGTCTAACTACAATACATATAATTTGAAAAAAAAAAGAGTGAGTTGCTACTTAGAAAAATTGTTATGACTCGACTGATTAATATGAGACTAGTAACTATATTTATTGGTGACATTTGCTGGATGTTACCATCAAATGTCACCACAAATAATATTAATATAATAGAAGAGAGGGTATGTGTGTCATGACATCACATAGTGACCAATATCATCACACTCATTTTAGGTGCAAATTATACACTTGTCAATTTTCTATTGGTCTCGATTAATTTTGTTCAGATATAATTTAAAGTATTGATGTTGAGAATAATTTTACAAATCAAAAATCTTCATCTCTATATCTAATTTAATTAGTCTTCACAGGTAATTAAAAATTAATTTCTTTCTTAAAGTCCATACAAATTAAAATTCTTCATATAATTCGATTAAAGTCCTAATCAAAGAAAACTCTCTATATCTAATTTAATTAGACTTCATGGGTAATTAAAAATTAATTTCTTTCTTAGTGTCCATACAAATCAAAATTCTTCATATAATTTGATTAAAGTCCTAATCAAAGAAAACTCTCTATACCTAATTAATTAGTCTTCACAGCTAATAAAAGATTGTATTATTTATACAACTAGATATAACAACATATGCGTGCTAACAAGTAATTAAGATTGAAGTTTTAAATTAAAAATTTCAAAGAGATGTATAAAAATATAACATGTAAAAGGATACAAAACGTATATATGTTATATAGAAAGTTGTATATTGGAGAAATATGAACAAATCAAAATGTCACAAATTTCCTTTAGTTAAAATGATTTTAAAAACAAATATAAATAGAAAAATGTGTGTGAATAAAATGACTCATATTTATATTGTTCTTTGGGTTAACTTCTCTTTAATATACTACTTAGACAAAGAAGTGTTGAAGAGATTAATTCTTTTCACTAATATAGGAGTCTAACTACAAGACATATAATTTGAAAAAAAAAAATACATATAAGTTGACTACTTAAAAAAATTGTTATGACTCGTCTGAATAATCTGAGACCAGTAACTATATTTATTGGTGACATTTGGTAGATGTCACCATCAAATGTTACCACAAATAATATTAATATAATAGGAGAGAGGGTATGGGTGTCATGGTGACAAATGTCATGACACTCACTTTAGATGCAAATTATACACTTGTCATTTTTCTATTGGTCTCGATTAATTTTGTTCGGATATAATTTAAAGTGTTGATGTTGAAAATAATTTTTATCTAAATTTTTTTAAAAAAAATATCAAAATTCATAAAAAAAAATCTCAATAATTAGAGTCTAATATTGACATATTTACTCACCAATCCAAAATTCAATTATTGTAATTTATATTTTGTATTTCAATTATTGTAATTTTTATTTCGTATTTTAATTATTGTAATTTCTATTTAGTATTTCAATTATTGTAATTTCGATTTAGTTTATTGTGGAATATAATAAAAAATATGCCGACAAAATAATATACAATTATTAAATATTAAGAAAAAAATATTGAATTGAGTTGGGTTGATGTCATTAATAAACTATGAAAATGTTGGAATTTGGTTGAATTGTGGATTATGTAGGTGGAAGAAAGAGAAATTAATATTTTATTGTTGGATTGGGTTGAATGAGTGTCACTGATAAATATTAATGGCATAATATGGTGACATTGTGGCATTTGACTTGAACCAATTCTTGCATAACAATATGAATTTGTGGCATTTGACTTTGTAATTTATGCAAAGTTTGTCCCATACAATTATTTTTGTTGTTTGTGCATCCTTCAAAATGGTTATGCTCTTTCATTTTATCTAGTTCACTAATTCCTGAAAATGAACATCTTTCATAAATCATCAAAAACTTTTACTCAAATTCAGGTTAGCTCTATTTTAGTTCTCCATTCTATAGAATTGAATACAATTCGAATTTATATATTTTGATAAGGCAATGAAGCTCAATATTATTATAAAACAATCCTCTATAGAATTATAAAACAATGTATGTCTAAATTTTTTTATATACAGTGCTAAAATCTATCTTTGTTTTTTCTTTTTTAACAAAAAATTATATGTAGGGCCAAAGAATATCGGTTGATCTTACAAGGAGTAAGTGAAGTCAATTTTCTAATTGCCCTAAAATACAATATGAAAGTTGAAGGAGGAAGATTGAGCGCCGCAGTAGTTGAAGCCATAAAAAGGTTGAAACCTATGTAGATAAAAGACGATAAATGAAACAATACAACCACGGCAACGACAATAACAATGATCACCACAACAGATGATGAAAAGACAAAAAAAAAAAAAAAAAAAATTAAGAAGACAAAATAACTAGGAATGCATCCATGTATCTAGCGATGAGGAGGATAATATAATCAAAGATTTGTTAACCGAATCACGAAGAAAGAAGACTAACATAGAAAAGAAGAGTAAACAAGAAAAGATATAGTTAGTTGTCAACTTAGAATTATAATCTGTTGTTTCAGAACTTTTTTATTAATTATTTTTTTAATATTTTAATTTTTGGAATAGAAAAACTAGAATTTTTTAATCGAATGCAATAATTTTTTTTTTACATTTTTTTGACATCTCCCAAAAAAATATTTCAATATATTTGGATTTCACATTGAATTATGTTCATACTTAACTTCACATAATTTTGATGACCTCATGATATTTTTTTTAATAAATAATTATTTTTATGATATTAATACTAAATTGAAAAAACATTAATTTATAATAATCAAATGTTAAAGTAATTTAAATACTTTAAAAAAAAAATAAAGAACATGTAAATGGAAAAAATATCATGTAATCAACCAAAATATAGATGTCAAAAGTTTGTCTCTTCACATGCAACACACGTATTCTCAACTAGTATTGATGTGGTTCCGATTTACCGTTCTCCTTTTGGAGCTGAAACTCGAAATCTTGGGTCCAAAACTTGCAAAACAAACACCGGGAGAGGTTCCCATCGCTTCCGACGATGGGACTCCAACGCTCAAGTCAGTCAGATTGCTCAAAATGATCTCTCAAATTATACAAGTGTGTATAATGAATTATGTATTTATCATAAATTGTGTCCATCATAAATATCTCTCCATTCTCCTTTGAAAAGTGAATATAACAAGGATATATATAGACTCTCTAAATTAGTTGCAGTAGGAAAAGGAGTCTCAGTTGTAGTTGAAGTAGAAATCCTAGTTGTAGTTGAAGTAGGAGTCCGTTTAGTTTGACCACATCAGTACTCCCCCCTTTCGTAGTGTATGTTGACATACACTAGTGGAGTTTACTAAATTTTGAAAAAAGATGTGAGTTTCCTCCATTATAAATAATTAATCACATAAGTATATTTGAAAGAAATAAACAGACGTATTTATTCGAACATTTGAATGAGATGTTTCAATTTAATCAAGACATTCCAAGGGAACGTATCAGTCGTTTCAACAGTTCGACATTCCGAGGGAATGTATCAATTCGTCAAGACATTCGTCTTTTTAGTTAGTTCGTCAGGACATTCGTCCTTTTAGTTCACCGGGATATTTCGAAGGAATTCATCAGTCAGTACTCCATCAGGCTATTCCCAAGGAATGTGTTGACCAGTTCATTTGATCAGGACACTCCATGGGGATGTATCAATCAGTTCGTTTCAAGGGAATGTTGATCAGTTCGTTCGATCATGACATTCCAAAGGAGTTCGTCAATCAGTTCGTTCCTAGGAAGGTTTCGTGGATCAGTTCGGTCGATCCACCCTTCCAAGGAAAAATCAATCAGTTCATTCCTAGGAAGGTTTCGTGGATCAGTTCGGTCGATCCACCCTTCCAAGGAGAAATCAATTAGTTCATTCTTAGGAAGGTTCAATTGATCAGTTCGGTCGATCAACCTGTCCAAGGAGAAATCAATCAGTTCGTTCCTAGGAAGGTTCAATTGATCAGATCGGTCGATCAACCCTTCCAAGGAGAAATCATTCAGTTCGTTCCTAGGAAGGTTCAATTGATCAGTTCGGTCGATCAACCCTTCCAAGGAGAAATCATTCAGTTCATTCCTAGGAAGGTTTCGTTGATCAGTTCGGTCGATCAACCCTTCCAAGGAGAAATCAGTTCCCTTAATCATTAAGTATAACGGTAATCATATGAATTCGCATAAAAGAAAAGACACAACAATTTTAATCGCGGTTAGGCTAAATTAGCCTTCGTCCACAAAGAGTGAATATTTCTCATTTTATCAAGGTCAAGAAAATTGAGAAAAAAGTAATAAGAAGCATACATAAGTGTAGCTCATTAAATTGGTTCTTCTCGACTGTTTTTTGCGTTCTTTTAATGTTCACCATATTTGCTCTCAACGTCTTAACTCAAAATTTCCCACAGACGGCACCGATTGATGTGGTTCCGATTTACCGTTCTCCTTTTGGAGCTGAAACTCGAAACCTTAGGTTCAAAACCTGCAAAACAAACATCGGGAGAGGTTCCCATCGCTCCCGGCGATGGGACTCCGACGCTCAAGTCAGTCAGATTGCTCAAAAAAATCTCTCAAATTATACAAGTATGTATAATGAATTATGTATTTATCATAAATTGTGTCCATCATAAATATCTCTCAATTCTCCTTTGAAAAGTGAATATAACAAGGATATATATAGACTCCCTAAATTAGTTGCAGTAGGAAAAGGAGTCTCAGTTGTAGTTGAAGTAGGAATCCTAGTTGTAGTTGAAGTAGGAGTCCGTTTAGTTTGACCACATCAAGTATAATATATATGTATAAAATAGACCGGATTCAATTGATTGTTATAAACAGTAGAATCATACAACCTACTTTAATATATGTAGATTGGTGATATAATATGTATAAATAGACCTGACTCATGTTTAATTTATGTAAATAAACTTGCAAAATGGTATTTAAGATAAAATTAAGTTTGTTAATACACTCTTAATGTTTATGTTTAGGTATAAATAAACAATAAACTTTTTTTGGATGCATATACACTCTCAATATTAAAGATATTGTGTAAATACATTCTAATGTTTAAATAATTATATTAGGGTGCAAGTTTGTATATAATCTTTCTTTGAGGATTTTTTTTCACATTCTTCATATATAAGTTTTTTTTTTCAATTTTAAAAATAATTAATTATTTATATTGAGACATTCTTAAAACATCCTAAATTTTACAGATGAATTAAAAACAAAGTTAAATTTTCTTAAATTGCATTTATAGTATATTATTTCAACTTGGAAGTGATACCTAAGTTATTGATTCTAAAATCAAAAGTACATATGTTAATATATATACTTATAAAGTAAAGTTGTTTAGATTTTTGGAATAAGATACATGTTTTTCATTTGTTTTTATATATTATATAGATTTTTATTTATTCAGGTCCTGAATTAAAGATAGTATTAAACTAATCAATGTGAGGCGTTAGAAATCAAACTTATCAATTCAAGGTTAGAAAGACTTGAAACTATCAAATTTTAGAGTATTCAGGATAATTGGTGTTAATAACACTCATTATTCTAGATCTTATAGGCAATCCCAATTTAACAAGATCATTTTAAAAATAGACATTCACATTAATTTAACATTAATAATCATTATTACGTGTGAGTCTCGTTACTCACCAACCCATTTTTTATATTTACCATCAACTAAAAGCTAATCATTATTACATGAATTATTGAAAATTCAATTATGATTAACTAAAAAACAAATTTATATATTAATCACGATTTTAATAATTTAAGAAAATATTAAGATTGATTAAAATATATATACATATAAACTATCACAAACTTTTTGATTGATTCGAGATTTTTTTTTTTTTTTTTTTTTTGCATTTTTAACTACAATCATGAAACCAAAAAAAAAATTAATTTAGTCTCTAAAATGATAATTTTAGTTAATTAAATATATATGAAATATCCACTGTATTTTATAAGTGTTTTCATAAATATTATATTATTTATATTATATAATATGATCATTGTTGAATCGCCAACCGGAACTCGATCCAAGTACATGACCTAGCCAGATTATAGAATTGTGGCCATTAAGAGTTCGATTAGGATAGCTCATTGAGCAGACGTCCAAGTGACCCGACCAGGATCGATTTCATAACGGGTTCAATAAAGCATGTGCCGATCAGGCCAGGACGTGGCTCAAATGACCGAGTAGGATATTTCTTATTAATAGGGGATAGTGGAGTAGAATTAACCTTCCACTTCCGTGAAAATAGATTAAAGATTAAGGAGAAATGGACATAATCTCCACTACTTGTGCTCTCCTTTCATCAATAGGTAGTTTTTTAACTTGTAAAGGGTTCGAACATTTTTGTATCCAAGCACTAAAAAACTCATTTTTCTATTATAAATTATATACGATTCTGGCAGACCACATAAAACTGACCAGGATCAGCCGACCAAATTTGCTCGAGTAGGCTCCAGGCGCAGTGTTTTCTACACTTTTTAATCTATATCTTTATCCGATTTTGATCATTTAAATCGGATTCCTTAATTTGAATGTTTGGCTAAGAATTTGTATTTGAACAATTTCCAACGTCAAAACAATCATAATATAATTTAAGTAATATATATACATATGTGTGTTTTTGCTTGGTTTTTCATTCTTGATTATCAAGAAGAATTAAAGGAATTAAAAAGCAAGCAAAACATTCAATGTCAGACACATTCTTGCAGTGATAAGAACCATTAACCTGACATTGTCTGCAATAATAAAAACAAAAACATCCAATTTATTAGGTTAACATTTTGAATATGTTATTAAGAGGTGTAGAAACACTTGTTGTGGATGTTTTTAGAATTGTCAAATCTAACGATGTTAATGTGACTTTCAAATGACTACGCAAATAAGAATAGAAAAAAAAGAATTTTTGATCTTTTTAGTCCCACAAAGAAGATTTCTCACCCAAAGAAAAAAGAAAAGTATTCCTTCTTCATTTCCTCTCTCCCTCTTTCTTTGTAATGAAATCTTCTCATTCATGTAACTAAGCACAAGTCATCTTGAATCTCTTTTTCCCAAGGCGACAAGAAGTTGGTCATCATAGTATCCAATTAGATGACATCTATCTAATTCAATCAATGGACTTATTAATGTATATATATACTGTCAAATGTTGATGGACATTCGAACCATAATTAGGAGCCAACAAATTTTATAATTGTCGATATTTATTTTGAAAGATTTTCTATAAGCATATAAACAAATTTATAGTCTGTCAAATCTTAAGGGACCATTTGAACTATTATTTGTAGCCAATTTATCGTAGATCCAGATTATTCGTTCTCAGTTAATTTCCATAGTAAAATTCATCGATATATTTTAAATTACTTTAAGAATATTTCAATATAAATAATTAATTATTCATATAATGTAAAGTACTTTTTAAAATATAATAAATTTATACATGAAGAATGTGAATAGATTATCCACTAAAACAAATAGAGTCAATTTGCAACTTAAATATATTGGGAATATATTTGTACCTAAGAAAACTAAACAGCCTTTTACACCTGAAGATAAATCGTAGGGATATTTACACCTTTGTTAAAAAAAAGAAAAAAAAAGAAAAAAATTGATGTGCATGCACACCGACTCATCTCAGATAGTGTTTGACTAAACTTATTTACAATATCTTATAAGTTTTACAAGATAAAGTATAAAATACTGTATTTTTAATAATAGCAATTATACAATTTAAATGATGATGTTTTAAAAAAAGAATCACTTTTCAAAAAGTTAACTACAACTCTTAATATTTTATTTTAAAATGAAATATTATTTTATTTTAAACATTTACCAAAACACTGGTAAAATTTGCAAAATATATTGAGTCCAGATCCATTAATTGAATAGAGTAAAAGGGCCAATTTGTTCGGTAGAATATTAAATTCTGGGCCCCAGGAAATTGATCCGAGAGATCTGACTCAGTGTTTAAGGGGATGGTCCTCCACTGATTTGGGCCGTATTGGGCCCTCCCACCTTTTATCAATTATTATCCATCCTGGATCTTAGTATATTAACAAGACAACAGTCTTTGTCCATTAAATAAGTCCTAGAGTCCTATGGACCTCATCCAAACTTTTTTATTTAAAGGAGATAATAAAGATTATAAATGTAAATAAAGAAGAGAAAAACTTTTATATAATTGGTGTAGGGATTGTAAATTCATGCAATAAACTTGATATGATCTACGTATCATTCACATATTTGCACGTCTCCACGTGTATGGGTAGATGCGCTTTAACCCATCCAAATTCTCTATCAGGTGTTATACCTTATATTATGTTAGTCATATTTTTATGTTAAGTTAGTCATACTTTTAAGGTTTTTAGTTATACTTTAACATATTTTTATACATCTATTAATACCTTTCTTATTTTTTAATTATATTAGTTATATCTTTTTGTTATGTTAGTCATACATTTTAATTATATGAGTTATATTTTTTTATGTATTACATAAAGGTATGACTAATATCACATAAAGTTATAGTAATACCACATAAAAATATATATGTACAAATTATGTCGAAATTAGGATTTTTTTAAAGTTAAAATATTACATTAAGGTATGACTAATATAACATAAATGTATGACTAAAACAACATAAATGTCAAGGCAAAAAAAAAATACGTGGTTCCGAGTTGAATTTGGCCCGACCTGACCTGCGTGTATGGATCTAAGATACATACACCGGTTACACACAAGTTCAACTCAATAAAGAATAAAAATGTATGATAATTCAAATTTGAATTTCGATCATTACAATTTGCATCTTTATAAATGTTGAATACCGCTTGAATTACAAGACTCAAGGTAGACCTCATCAAAACTTAATGATACTTCAATTTTAATTCTTGTTACTTTTTGTCTTATAATTTAAATTTTCTTGCAAGTTAGATACATAATTTACTATTTTAGGATTTGTGCTATGCATGAACTTAATGTTTATAATAGGTAGAATTTGAATAGATTGATTTGAAATTTAGAATTTAAAATCACAAAAATTAATTTAAAATGTAAAATGATATATTTCAATTCGCAACTACCTAAACACCACATCATTTAATTTACGGCTAGAATTGAAAATGCAAACCCAATGGAACGTACAAAGACATTAATTGACATACATTATAACATTAAGCCATATAAACATGAGAAGTTAGAATTATGAAAATGAAGAGTTTGCAATCATAGAAAACATAAATCTGCAACTTTTGGTAAATCATCAAACCTATTTTTCAACTTGACTAAATCAGGGTTTCTGCAAATTCGAAATTTCTACGTGGTATTGAAAAATATATATTTTGAAACTTGGACTATAACCATACAATACAATCGGTGAATTAAATCATAATATCTGATGAGTTGCACACCCCATTGTATATAATAGAGTCTTTGAATTCATCAACTCATTGTATAAGACATTCTCGATGAAGAAGATTGGATGGCATTAAACCAAAAAAGAGAAGCAAATATATATAGTTACCTTAGTAACAAACTTAAGCTAATAAACTAACTACCATAACGAAAAACTAACAAGACTTGCCAACTAAGCAAGCTGATGTGGAACTGAGCTGATGACATGGAAGCTAACTAATTAGCTAACACTTATGGCATGTTTGGATCGTGGGTTTGAGAATATAAACTTGATTTTAAAAAAATTATTAGAGTTTTTGGATTGGTGGTTGAGGGAGAAGGTTTGAATTGGGCCCGTTTAATAAATTAGGACAAAATACGGGGTTACAAAAGTTTGGGTGAGGGTTGAAGCAACCCACCAATAACACAAATGAATTGTCCAATATATCCTTAAAATTTGTCCTAAAATTGAAACAAAATTTAAGTGGTAGGGGAGGGTATTATGATAGTTTACCAATCAAGAACAAATAAACATACAAACCAAATAAAAGTTTGAAATAAAAAAACCCACTTGAAAATGTTACCAACACTCAATCCAAATATAAAATTATAATTAAACCAACAACTCCAACATTCAATCTAAACAAAAAAATATATCAAATCACCCTTAATAAATTAACAATCATATCTAACCCCATTTAACTAAATTGTTGGTCCCAAGTGATATAAGGTTAAGAGGGAGGGGGTGAATTAACCTTATCAAATTTTCAACTTTTCTCCAAAAGATGTTAAGTTCTTTGATGAGTAGGTAGCTAGATAGCTTACTGCACTGATAGGTTGCTGCTTGAGCAATGACTTCAGGAGTTAGACAGAGTAAAAAATGTACAGTAGAAATAAAGTGATTTTCGAAAAGATGCCTTTTAATGCAGGATGCTAAGATAGACAATATAATCAGATATATGAATAAAGCAACAAAAACACAAGCAAGCAATCTTATAGAGGTTCGAGGGTGGAGTAATCCCTCTACGTCCTCTCTACTCCTTCTCAAGGAGGAACTTTGTTAAAGTAAGTTTGATTTACAAAGACACAGCTAATACAAACTTCACTCTACATTAAATACTGTCAGCTCTATCCACACAGGTAGCTGCACAGTGACCAAACTAATCGACCTACATAGGATCTCGCTAATGTAGCGGCTTGTCGAGCATTTGACAAACTCACACCATCCATTTCACAGGATCATTTCTTTTCTTCAGAGAGAACAACTACATAGCAGGATTATCCTCTGCCAAATCAACTTCTAAACAGTCTGTTTAAGAAAAGATAGAGTATCCTTCAACGATTGAGTGCAGCAAGCTCTTTGAACTTTAGAGTTTCACAAGGTAGCTGGCTTGCTGCTGTTATAGACTGAGTGACTGAAATGAAAGTCTTGAAAGATGTTGAGCTCTTAGAGAATATGCTTTGCGCGTTGGATGTTTCAGTTCCTTTTTTTTCAGGTGCACTCAATCTTTTATTTATAGCCTTCAGTGAAAATCTATCTGTTGAAGAGACAGTTTCACTGCGGTGAGGTGTCATGCAGCCATTGGTTCGTGCAAAAGATCTTCTGACACTGTTCCTATTGCATCCCTTCACCTCTGCTCTGCGGCGCCCGCCTTGCTCTGCACTGTCCAGAACCAGTATTTGGTCCTTGTCTTTTCCAACTGACACTTCTTGATTGGTTTGAACACGAGTGTCTCTACCATCTCCTCAGAATGCACTGAAAAAGATGTATTTGGGAGTTGACTCACTGCTCTTCCTTCTGATAAGACAGCTTCCTCTGACTTAAAGAGATTGAGCTTGCTCCCAGTGTCCTTTCACACTTAGACAACATCCTTTACTTGTAGATGCAGTATCCTGACTTTGTGCAGGTAGCAGCGACTTGACAGACTCCTTCCAGTATCTTCTTCTTCCTCTTCCAACGACCTTGACTTAGCTAAAACTTTTACATAAGAAACCTTATCCAAAAAGCTAAGTCCTATCTATTACATGTTTTGTCTCATCAAAATCTATTACAAGATCATCTTATTATAAACCAACCCACAATGGAAACATGCCCTAGTATATAGTTAGATCATAAACTATAACACCCCATAAGTTGCACTGAGAAGTATTGAAGAGGATACTTCATACTTAGTTTTTGAAATCTGGACTTGGATAAAAATTTGATAAGCAAATCAATCAACCAGTTGATCTCTAGATGTGAATCTGACATCAATAGCTTTGGATAACACCTTCTCATTGATAAACTTGATATCTATTCAATTAATGTGCTTAATTAATTCTTTGATGAACAATTAATGTGCTTAATTAATTCTTTGATGAACAATTGGATTGGAAGTTAAAGCAACAACACTTGTATTATCACCCCAAAGGATGGATGAATTTTTCCTAACGTTCCAAATTCATTTTCATAAGTTAAAACTCTATTTTATAGATTATGACATATGACAAGTTGACGAATCTCACAAAATTAAATTTATAAAACGATTCTACTAAAGTCATATATATTACCAATCATACATTTCTTATGGATGGTGAAGAATTACATTTTCCATTAGTTTATTTGTGATCGGACAACAATTATCATTTTCACAAAGTATATCTATAAAAACATCTGGTTTTGAGTAAACAAAGTTAAAAAAAAAAAAAACGTAAAATAAAAGGGTAGAAGAATATACATATAAAAGGATAAATATTACCCAAAGAAAGTTTAACATATATATATATATATATATACCAAACATGGCATGAATACAATTTAGAAGCTGATCAACAACACTTGATCTTTGACTAGATCATAACTTGTAATGAATTTAGAGTAGTTTACTTTCACACCCTCAACTCAAGGACCAATCTGCAAACAAAAATATTAAATGAAGACTAGTTTTGGATGATCATTTAAAGACATATTTGACAATTCCAGGCATGTGAATGTTCAAAAAATAATCTTCCCAATTTACGCTTTTGGGATCAAAATAGAAGGTATCAATCTCTACTGCTCCACTTTCTTGTGCAGCCATTCTTAGTTTCTCTGTGTTCATATCATCATAACTGCACACCAATCAAAGGAAACTAAGTATAAACATTAATACATTCATGTGCACTAATACTAATAAGAATTACATTCCAAGATCCTTACCATCCTTTGAAGAACAAATACGGCGCGTACAGTTCGACCAAACGCATCACGAATTTGATCTTTCTGCACATATCAAGATACATGCCTTGGAAGTATTGGCAGCATGCAGTGTTCAATATTTGTAGTCCCTAAAATAACAAGTTAAACTATTAACAAATGCCATTTTTACATAAGAAAAGAAATAATAAGTATACCTACCTTTAAGGGAAGCAAATAATGAAGAGCCAAGTATCTCTGAAAACTATCCATAGAGTTCAAAACTTTGACCTTTCCAACAATCACAGGCCTTCCTTCCTTGTTGATCCAAGGGTTCTTAATGAAGTACCTTTGACCATAGTCTTGAAGAGCTGAGAACTCCAATGGATTTGATACTGATGAACCTATGTGGTAAATGCTCTCTTTAGCTTCATTTGAATGAGCAACCATTGCTACTATCATTGCATTCACCACCATATCTGCTGGGATCTGTATTCACATTTGTTTTCTTTAATTAATTCTTTTTATAATCTTACGTTTTATTCTAACATTAAGTTATACTCACCACATCAATTACGGTCTTCGGATTGCCAAGGAAACATGTAATTCTTCCTTTCCCATATCCAACAGCTAAGCTATCGATCGTTCTGTGATTTCATCAAATTATAAATATATAAGTATTAATAAAATTGTTTTTTAAAATGACTGAATGAAACTGTAGGAATAATGAAAAGGGTAAATTTATATATATATATACCTGATCCCTTCAGACCATCCTGGGAAAGGCTGTGTGTAAGTACTTGTTACAATGGTAGGACGAATCACAACAAGTGGTATTTCTTCTTTCAAATGTCCCAATAACATCTCACCCATTGCCTTTGTGAATACATAAGTATTTGGCCATCCATACTTTCTTGCCCTGTCATTTTTATTTTATTTTAATATTAAGTCGAAAAAAAAATCGAAACAAAATAAGATGAAATGAACTAGATGAAGTCTGTTTTCACAGTGAATTGTTTTTTTATCTGTTTATTATACTATTTTACCTTAATCATGCAATTAATAAATGTAGCATAAATGTTATTAACTTCATATTAATAACTATAGTGTAAACATGGAGTACTATGAAAGGAAGAAATATAAAAGAAAAGGTGATAGACTTTGGAATGTCAACACATATTGGACTTATTAATGTGTTAGATGAGTGTTAGGTGTGTTTTTTTAGTTTTAACTATAATTTATAATATATGGAAGCTGGGAGTAGCTACACCACTTTAATGCTACAGCGGACCACCATAAGTGTTACAGTGACCCCTCTCATTTGTGGTCACGGTTGGTTTGCATTTGCAATTAAATATGGAAGTAAATAATGTCCCATATCTAATAATTTCCATCTTATCTACCTCCATGTATTTATGTCTTATTATCTCTATTTTCATTATAAAAAATTAGTTGCATGTGAATTTGAGATATTGCACAATGTCACAATTAATTATATGCCTTTATTTTGATAGATATGGTAGATTAAGTATTTATGGAGGATGTTGTCTTTAACTTGTGGTTAGAAATATTGTACCAATGTCTCTATTACTACAAACAATGTTACCATGTTTTTTTTTTTTTTTTTACCACTTTTTAAAACATTTTATAAGATATTACAAAGTGTTTTGTATGTTATAAGATGAGATCAATCGTCTTACCTATTACATTTGATGAGATCACACCCTTATTTAATTTTATCCATATACAATGACTTATTTCTAAATATATTTTATGAAATTGATGAAAGGTTCATCATAGGTTTATTTTAAAAACAAATTCAACCAAACACTTGAAAAAAAAATCTAATATGTTGGTAACTAACTTTTAATTACAATTGGTTAAACCACCACACATATTTTCAGTTTTGTCTTTAATTTTTATTTTGAAATCAGGTCAAATTCATATTTTCTTCAACTACTTGGTTGTCATAATATATATTCCTTTATTTCTGTAATGAATATTTTATTATAAGTTACTATAACTTACAAAACACATAGTGAATTCCTATGCATGTGCCTAAAGTAGATGAAGAGCTCATATATTCTCATTATGCATATCAAATTGCAGACAACTGACTGACAACATTTATTATTTTACATGGTTATGCATATAAGATCATACTACGTATTTTTTATGGAGTCCAATTTCAATATTAAAAATATCATATTCCATCTAAAATTGGCCCCATAACAATTAAATAGTGAGTGTTTTTACCTTAATTAATATGCTCACCTACTTATCATAAACATCTGTTATAATCATGGATATGTCAAAACTGTATCCAGCAAATTTCACATGAGAATTAATTTTGCTCGACACCTTAGATAGGTGCAGACACACACTGACCCACTTTAACCATTAGGCACGAGTTAGTTGGAGTTTTGAATCCTTCTAACATGCACCCTCAATTATTCTTGTATGTCATAGATAGCTAGGGTTTATAAAATAAACAAATAAATTGAATTATATAACTAACCTTTGAATTCCCAAATCTTTGAGACTTGATTTAATGAATTCGTCAGAGCAATTCTCAGCCTTGAGATATTTCAAAGTGTCATCAATTAATTTCTTCTCAGTGTCGATGTCTAAGCCAGATGTGCCATTGAGTGTCTCTCCCATTTTATATGGGGTTTCCAATATAAGTCCCTCTTTCTCACCCGCTACATATGCTGCAATGAAATTTAATAATTTTAAAAAGTACAAACCATAAATCTTGTCTAAATTTGGACACCAAACTTTGTACAACCTCATTATGTCAAAAGTACTTACCAGTTGATACATGAACCAGCACCCTTAACTTGTCACATTTTTTGGAGAAATCCAACACATGCTTAGCTCCCATTGTATTTATTGCAAGTGACACATCATATCTGCTTTTAAAATTATGATATTTAGATTAGCACTCAATAATTAGTGTACGCTGCGCAATGAGTTCCTCTATTCCAATTTGTGTTACATCTGAATGTCATGTGTATAGGTGACATCATTTAATGAACAAAATCTAATAGAGAATTCAAATCGTTAACTATTGGTAACCTCTCAAACTTGATAATTTTTTCCGATGATGGTTAAAAGATCAATAAAATGAATTAATAAGTTCAATTAAATGAAAAGATAATATTTTTCTTTTTATGAAACCCTTAATATAATCTAATTAATGTGGGAACGTTGATAGCATATAATATGCTAAAATTACAAAACAATTTGCATATTTTGACATTCTATTAGAGTATGACTTGTATTACAACTTGTATTTTTTGTTCCTTCAAATTCAAATCCAATTTGATCTCTTATGTTATATACTTTTCTTATTTCGTTCAGGAAATATCGAGATGATTTCGTCTCAAATAGCAACAAAAATTCATGAAGTGTTGATATGCCTAACAGTGTCCATTTGTATTAATACATTGTCTTCAATTTTTCTTATCAGCAAAAAATTCAATGAGAAGATTAAGATGTCTTTCTACAATTCTATCAAATTCTTTGAATAAGTCAAATAAATTTGTATGGCAACCATAAATTTTCCATTGTTAATATAATGTAAATTAAAAATAATTGAATTTACATTCTATTGATTATAATGATAATTTTAACGAATATAGGAACTTTAATACAATATATACACCACCTTTATGAACTAATGAATAAATTATTAATTTCTATTAAAGTATAATTTATGTGGTCCAAAGGATTTACTGTACTAGCATAGCCACAGAATTTTGCAATCTGGTTACTACTAAATAATGCAAAATAATATAGCTGCAATTAATTTTTTGGTGGATTTATCAAAAAAGAAGAAAGAAAAAGTAGAGTAAAGAGAGCTTCCAATTTTTCTGGATTGAGGTCTTATTAGTTAATTTCTCCTCCTTTATGACCGTCACATGCATCAAAATATATATTAAATGAATCATCATATAAGTCATTAATTCCACATTATTATCAAGTCAAAGTAATAATTCATTAAATAATAAAGGGGTAGATATAAAATTAATATATAGGAAATTAAAGTACGTACGTACCTTTCATCAAAATTGGTAGTTGCAGCTAAGTTAATCACAACATCAACTTCTTGAAACATTTCATCGAGAAGTAGTGAATCTTTCACTCCCAAATTCTCGAAAGTAATATCTCCAGCTACAACTTTTACCTTTTCTGAAAGCAGAGAGCTTATGTTTCCACCATTCTTCTCTTTCAATACTCTGAATAAATCCTTTGCTATAACCTATTTGGCATAATAATATTTAATCATTTAATTAATCGCATTATTCCAAATATATATTTAAAACTATGTCTAGTTACATAAGACGTTAAACCCTCAAGTATGAATTTGTGGAAATTGATTTTACTTGTAGGTGATAAGAATGTTTGTGACGGTAACTATTCATGAAATAGTCTCTCATGTACGTTCTTTTGATATATATGTACATATATATACCTCATTGTTGAAGCGCAACATGGCGGACTTTGTATCCGCAGCCCTCATTAGAACGTAAAGCTTCTTCACATTTGGTTGTACCCTTAGTATCTTCTCTATAAAAACTGCAACCAATGTATATATGAATTAAACCTAATCGAGATCGAGAGAGAGAGAGAGAGAGAGAGAGAGAGAGAGAGAGAGAGAGAGAATTTATACTCTTTGCAAGAAAGCCAGTGCCACCAGTTACAAGAATGGATCTATTCTCTAGATACTCAAGAATGCTGCCCAACTCCATTGCAAAACGTTGGAGAGGCTGTGTTGTGTGTGTATGAGAGAGAGGAGAGAGAGGATATATGATGAAGGGTTTATATAAAATTTGTGTGTAAAAGTAGTATGCAAAGAAGATTAATATATAGAAGGAAAAGATGAGGGGAGCTAACTGCTAACTGCAGAAGATGTAGTTGTGTGGGGATACAAATAGTTTGAGTGCACGCAAGTCTACTTGATTTATTTTGGTAGATGTATGAGACACACCCTCTATCTCTCTCTCTCTAGCTTTCTCTCTCTCTCTACATTATTTTTTGCAAATAAGTGTTAGGTTTTTCCTCTTCTACTGAGGTCATAAGTATATTCTAGGCATATATGTGTCTCACTATTATGTCATTTTGCCTCTCTCAAACCAGTGTTAGTTTTTTTCTGGTTAAATGATTCTAACCTACTCACTTGTATTACACACAATATCATTTTTAATTATGTGAGAATCCCCATTTTCTATATAGAAGGTAGCCCACCTCGAAATGGTAAAGATTATATTTTGGTTATAGACCAATTCAATTTTTAGGTGAATAAATGTTTCATTCATTATGTTATCTTTAAGGAAAATTCACTCTTTAGGTTATATATATATATATATATATATATATATATATGAGATCCATTACAAACTATATCTATTTATATTTCAATGTTTACTTGGAATTATATATATATATATATATATATATATATTATGACAGTGTGGTAATTATATTTATATGAATTAAAGATAAAAAGTCATTTTGAATATTATATTTAATTGGAAATTACTTGCATTGTTTAGCTCTACAAATATATTAAGGTTAGGGTTAAATGAGATCATATGACTTGCATGTGAACTATTTGAGATTGACTCAAAAATAAATTAAATTCGGCTTGTTTATAATCGTGTTTGAGCTATTCGAGTAGTTTTCGATTTCAAGCATATGTTAAATTTAATGTTTTGCTGTTAGATTATTTATTTACATTAAAATTTTATTTTTTAGTCATATTATTTTGGAAATTGAAGTTATTTTATAAATAGTATTCTATCATTGAATTGAGTTGAGTTGAGTCGAGTCGAGCTTGAGGATATCAAGATTTTGGTCGGGTTGAGTTTGAACATTAAAAATATTAGCTCAATTCAACCCAACTCGTTTACAACTCTAATTAGGATTCATAAATATTGACCCATTTCAATCTATGTTCGTCCCGCCCCACATGGTGTTTTGGTGAGTTGTGGATAGCTCGCTCCGCGCACTCACCTAATTGACAACTCTAACCACCCTCAAATTACACCTCTAAACTCATAAAAATTCATATAATTAAACACTCTTTATGCTCAAAATGCATTTTGAAACTCTGGAATCAAGCTACTTCAGACCAATATCAGCATCGCGAAGCTATTGTCTACCTCTATCAAAACTGACTGGAAATTCTACAAATTATATACTACAACGATAATCTAAATGAGGACAATCATTCTATGAAATCTATTTATGGAAATAAGCTCAATTTATCAATCAATCCACTATAATTTGAGTGCATTTCAAGTTTATTAATTTAAAATTCTTATAATCCAAACCCACCTTAGTTCGTGAAAAGGGAATGAGTATAGGAATAGTAATGAAAGTGAAGAATGGGGAATTACCCTAAAATTAAGAATTAGGTTACATTCATGGAATGATAGTAATGTAGCGAACACCTACTTTACTTTCATGCCCATTCCTTTGCCCTGACACTCTCCATCCTCTGTAATCCATCATTCTTCAACTAGAATGTCAACTATTATGTTATTCTTCTTTGTCGGTTTTTTTCAAAGAATTCAAGAAATGTTAATTAAAGAGAGGAAATAATAAAAGGACAGTCTCGTGTCGTGGGAACACTAAGGCTCAATTTAGATGAAAGAATTATAGAAGAGATTTGAAATTCCTAGCAATAAATTAATTAGTGGTGTTTGGATAAATGTGAATTTGAAATTCATCATTTTAAGTTTGAACTAATTTTTGAGTATTATGGATGGTTCAAATCCACTCCAATTTGAGTGGATTTGAAATCATTCATTTCACATCATTAATTGAAATTCACTTCATCCAAATGTAGTTTAAGTGAATTATGAAAGTCCAAAGAATTCTGTCTTTACAGTATAGTTGGATAACAAATGATATGGTTACAAAGCATATTGTGGCAATAGTGTGAGTTCTAAACTTCTAATCTACGAAGAACAAATATGTTTTGACTTTATTTTGGATATGACTTTTACAGTGATATCAATTTATACAACTTTTAAACCTGAATATTTAAATACATCTTTCTAGTTATATAATAATAACGGAAAATTGATAAAAATGACTCATAAGTTTGCCAATTTTAGGAAAATGACCTCTAAATATTGGCATTTTTAAAACATCTTTTGACCGGAACGGTTACCCGCTGGAGCCGGTCAAATGATGTTTTTACCAACATTTTGTAAGTTACGGGTTAGTTTTAAAAATATCAATATCTAAAAATTATTTTTCTAAAGTTAGCAAACTTATGGGTCATTTTTATCAATTTTCCCTAATAATAATTATCTTTCTATTTACATATATCTAAAAAGGGAATTCAAGGAATTAATGTTAATCTAGTTGACTAATCAATATAGGTCGACCATACGGATTACCAACCAAATAAATGGGTGCATGGGCAGCAGATCAACGCGGTGGACCTTAATGATACACCTGCACTGCCGACCCAAGATTATTATTTCCCACTTTTTATATTGAAAAATTGGATCAAACTAATAAATTAGGATAGGAACAAGAGAAAATACATTGAAGGAGACCAAAGATTTCACATGGAAAAACAGTGCAGCCATATTAACTCTTACAAGTTAGTTAAAAAGGAGAAAAAGAAGAAAGGATTGAGGAAAATACCGAAAGGTTTGAAATACAGTATTTAAAATAATGAATTTTAAATCTTTATTCAAATTCATCTATTCAAATGGAGTCTCACTTAAAAAGTAGTCCAGTTAATTATTTGGGAATATTAACCATTTTTTAGTTGACTAAATTAAATTCCCTACTTATCTCGTTTTGCTATTAACAAAATTCTATCATCTAATGGAATTATCCAATTTTGTAATTTAATTTTTTCTGTCCTTTATTTCTAGCATAGAAAGGAATAATATTGAAAAAAAAAAATATTAAGTTCGTACCAAATTGAATATTTAATCTTTAATTTTATGGCAGAGTAATTAGTGCCACTTATTTTGGTGGCAGTGTGATTGATACATGCTTTGTTTTAGGAGTCAGGTCTCAACTCTTTAGGTGAGGGATAGACGGGTCGACGTGGCAAACAATAAAACTTCGAGGTTCCAACAAAAATTAATAACAATTTAAGAAGATAAGTGTTATTGTGAATCAAGTATATATTGGTTGCGAATTGTGTAATCACTTCAACAAAACTGTTGATGAATTTTAGTGATGGAAATATTCCGTCAAAAATTTATTACGAAATAGTGACAGAAAAGATTTTGTGACGGACTTGTGATGGAATAATCCGTCACTACATGAATTCAAATTTAAAAAAAATTATAAATTTGATTGATTTTCTTTTTGACAGAATTTTCCGTCAGAATTATATAGTGACGGATTATTCCGTCACAAAATAATGACGGATTAACTACATGAATTTAAATTTAAAAAAAATTATAAATTTGATTATTTTTCTTTGTGACGGAATAATCCATCACTACATGAATTTAAATTAAAAAAAATTATAAATTTGATTATTTTTCTTTGTGACGGAATTTTCGGTTACAATTATGTAGTGACTGATTATTCCATCAAAATAGTGATCCGTCACTACAAGAATTTAAATTTAAAAAAATTATAAATTTGATTATTTTTCTTTGTGACGAAATAATCCGTTACTACATGAATTTAAATTTTAAAAAAATTACAAATTCATTATTTTTCTTTTTGACGGAATAATCCGTCACTACATGGATTCCTAAAAATATGTGATAATATTAATTATTTTTTAATTAAATTAAATTTGAAAAGTTTAATTATTTTATGATGTTATCTTATATAATTATTTGCATTAATAATATCTTATATGACCAAACTCATAATTTTATAAAATTAGTATTTTTATAAAATATATTAAAAATATGCACTAGTATATTTTATAATTATCTTAAAATGAAATTAAATTAAACATTACTAAACATATTAATTAGTCATTAATCTTTCAATTACATATATATGTATTGTTAACCTTTAAAAAATATGTGATAATTGAAAAATATTATAAATACTTATAAAACAAATTCATGTAGAATATTATTACATAAAGCACCAATGATCTAGTGGTTAAAGTACCACCATGAGTCTTGGGTTCAATTCTGGTGGTTAAAGTACCACCATGTGGCATGATGATGTGTCATGGTTAAAGTACTGAACATCATAATATTCACGTGTCACGTGGCATGATGATGTGTCATGGTTAAAGTACCGGTCTAGTGGTTAAAGTACCACCATGATGTGTCACCATGATGTGTCATGTTCAATTCCCAAACAACATAATATTCACGTGTCACGTGGCATGATGATGTGTCATGGTTAAAGTACCACCATGATGTGTCATGGTCTAGTGGTTAAAGTACCACCATGATGTGTCATGTTCAATTCTCATACAATGCATAATATTCACGTGGTGACACGTGGCATGATGATGTATTTTAGTGACAAAGCTCCTTTTGACAGAAATTTTCCGTCACAATTCGTCCCAAATACATGTTAGTGACAGAATTTTTGGTTTTAGTGACGGATTTTTCTGTCATTGTCGGACAATTTTCTTGTAATGAATTGAGTCGATTTAGTTTGGTGATTTTTTTAACAGACACCATGCATCTAACACATTCCAAGTCCGTAATGAAATTCTAATCCCACATGCCTAACTTTCAGTTATGCTCGATAACCTTTTAATTATTTATATAATTTTTATATTTCTGTTAATTTAACCTTTTTCAATATATTACAAACCTATAATACCTCTTTTAAACCTTTATGTTATAATATATATTTTTTATGTTATTCTTTAAATACATAAATATTATAATTTTGTACATAAATGTTATATTAAAATAATATAAATATTAAATTATTATAATATAAAAGTTCAGTTATACCACATGAATATTTATATTGAAAAAAATCTAAATTATTCATTTAAAGGTTATGATATTTATACATAAAAGTTATACTAATATATTATAATGGTTATATTTGTATAACATAAATATTACCGCATAAGTTTAAAAAAATTAATTTGTGAGCGGATTGGGGCCGAACTCGATTTGACCCGCACATGCTCCGTTGCACGTATTTAGATCCATGCACCTGATTCACAGGAACACTACTCATTTAAGAAACAACACAAATTCTCTAGATCCATGCGACTGGGTTGACCCGATCAGGATTTGAGCTTTTTTGAATTTTTTTTATTCATGTGTTAACATTTATGTTATATTAGTCTGACTTTTATATTATATTAGTTTGACATTTATGTACAAATATCATAGTCTTTACGTAATTCTGTAACTAAAAGAAAATCATTTTTCAAAACACATTTTTGGATCAACATACCTTTATATGAATATAATCATACTTTTATGTAATTCTTTTTTATACCTTTTAATTATATTAGTCATACCTTTTAGTTATGTTAGTTAAACATTTATATATTACATAAAAATATATGACTATATTAATATAAAAGTGTATGTAATATCACATGCATAAATATATGAGTAATATCACATAAATGTATATATGTACAAATTGTGCTGAATTTTTATTATTTTTTAAATTACAGTACCTAAAGGTAAGAATATTTGTACATAAATGTCATATTAATATAACATACATGTCACACGAATATAATATAAAAATAATATATGAATAAATTACATAAATTAAGATCCATACAACTGATGGATAGATGACCGACTTTTTAAAAAATTAAAAAATAAATCATTTGAAGAATTTTCCTCTTATATATATTTCTTCTTTATAAAATGCATTTATTTTTATTGAAACTCCCTCTTGCTCGGTTTCTGAATGCAACTCCTTTTATAAAAGCTATTGTACCTAAGCTAACTTGGATTGTGGTCTCAATTATCAAGAATTTATAGGGATAGTACGTTTATGTAATCGAGTTGAATATAAATGGATTAGAGTTTGGTTCGTGCCGTTTTTATAAACTCAAGTTTATTTTGAATCAAATTTTGAAAGTAGAGTTCGAGCTTAATTCAATTTAGTAATTTCAACTTTAGATCAGCTTGAAAAAAAAAATGTTAATAAATTAAACAAGTTTAATTCGAATAAAGTTCATTAACAAGTTTTGAGTTTGAGGTCAATTTTGTTAAAAGTACACTTAACTTCAAAAGCAAATTTTCTTTTTTTTCTAATTATCAATTAATTTATATGTTTATTAGTATTTGAAAGTAGTCCACTATAAAAAGAAATATTTTTTTTTAACCAAGAGTTCAAAACTATTTCTTTTTAGCAAAGAGAATATTTGTTTGAACCATTTTATTCTTAATGAAATTAATTTCATACCAACCCATATCATTATATTTCATTCCGTACCAACTCATATCACCATAATACACCATCGTATCATGACAAATGTAATCTGTAGCATCATATTACACCCTCGTAGCATTAATAATGTAGCCCGTAACACCATATTACAACACTGTACTATCAATAATATAGCTCGTACCATTATATAAAACATTAAATGTTAGAAAAGTATAGTTGAACAAAATTATTTCTCTTGGTTAAAAAAGAACAAAATTTAATTACTTGACAAAAAAAATGTTTATAAATAGAGATTGTTAAGAATAAGGGTTCCGACAATTGTTATTTTTGATAAATTATAAACAGAAATGTTCAATTTTATACTCCTCCCGTCTTAAAATAAGTGTCTTTATGGAGTTTTTGTCATAGGTTAAAAAACAAAACATTAGACAAATATATCTCTAACTAAATAAAGGAATTTAGGATTAAAAAAAATAATCAAATTAATTCCATAAAAAGTATCATATTAAATCCTTAAATTTCAACCAAGAAATATTAATAAGGATAATTGAGATCAAAATTGCCTAAAATTTTAAAATGACGCTTAATTTGAAACAAACTTTAGACTCTAGAATAACACTTATTTTAAAATGAAGCGAGTAATAAAATCACGAAATATTCATGAATTTAACTTACGAACTGACTCCCAAACATATTCAACGAACCTTATCAAGTTCAAAATTCAGATTCAAGTTCGACTCGTAGAAGTTAACAAACAATATTTTTAAACGACTTTAACTTATTTACATCCCTAAAAAATTAGTTGCTATTATGAGAACCGCCCTCAAGTGTCTTAACGAGTTAAATTAGGTAAACAGTGTGGCATTAATTAGATACGGACGTATACTTGTTTCAAACTATCATGTAGTTCAATTCAAAATGCACCACCATGTTAAAAGTCAATTCGAACACTTGCAGAAGCCTACTTGAGGAAAAGCCCTCACCAGTCTAAAAAGGCATGAACTGTAACACATGAGACAAAAACGTGTTTTCCAACTGGATAACAATAACATAGCATAAGCTGGAGCGCTACAATTACATCTTAACATTTCCGGCCGGGTCGGATTTAAGGGGCGTCGGGTGCGGTCGACCCCGTTGCACTTTTAAAAAAGATAAAATTATATGTCAAATTTTCAATAATTTTTATTTATATTAGTAACTATAAGAGTTAACTTCAGTTACATTATAAAAATTTGTCGATTATATAAATTTTAGTCCTCAATTTGCAAAATGTTTTGATAACACAAAAATTTGTTTCAAAATTTGTTTCTTTAAAACAAAATTTTAGATTTGTTCCAAATTTAGGGATGGTTGGATTTGACTTGACCTATCCGAATTTTAGATGAGTTTAGTCCAATTCATATTTGGGCAAAAATTTACAAAATTCTACAATTCTACTATATTTTTGTATTTTTTTTATAATTTTAAATGAGAAAAAAACATCAAGTTGTAACCTTACCTTACAAAATCCGAAAATAATTAAACACAAGATTTTTAAGATCTAGGCTCACAATATCCTCATAAATCTCAAATCTAAACTTACAAAAGCCGTCTTAAATTCAAACAAACATAATTTTAGAAATTCAAAGGATTATCAAGAGAAAATTGAACCTATCTCATAATTAATGTTTACGAACTTAAACAAGTGACTAAGAGTTGACCATGAATGGTTCCTAATAACAAGTTATTGGCACAATTCATGAGAGCCAAAGTGTGGATCATGAATGGACCCTAATAACAAGTTGATATAACAAAAAAACAAGACACTGACAAGCAACTATATATAAACAATGATTTTAAAATGTTTGCAACTAAATAATTCTTGAAATAGAAAATAGAATGTTGGCTGATTAATGATACGATTGATGGATGTAATTTTGTCTCACTATGGCCAATTGGTTAAGTGGCCCGTCCATGAATTTAGACGAAACTACAATAAAGAGCTATAGTGCTTCATGGACGTTGAAAACATTTTTTGAAAGGTTTAATTAGAAATAACCATTCAAAATATATTCGATTTTTTACATTAATTAAACTTTTTTCCATTGCAACTAATCATTTCATTTTTGTGTGAGTTGCAATTTATTATTCGAGATCATTGAATCTTCATTATTTGATCATTTTTAGTCAAGTACCTCGCACACTCTTTACAATTAAAAGTATATCTGCCTTTTAAGTATTTTCAAATTGCAACTAACCATTTTAACTTTGCATGAGTTGCAATTTACCATTTGAGACTACCAAATATTTATTTTCAACCATTTTAATCATGTATCTTGCACGCCTTTTACAATCCAAGACCACCGAATATTAATTTTCTTGCCAATTTTAGACACTTTGATAGGACAAAATGTAATAGATTTTGATGAGACAAAACGTGTAATAGATTAGAACCTTAGCTATCTAGATAAGTCTTTAATGTAAATTTGCTAAGGCAAGGATGCTGGAAGGACTTGAAGATTCTGCCAAGTAGCCAGGAAGCCGAAGTCCCTGCTACCTGCATACTGTATCGAGCAACCAGCAAGCAAAGCTCTAGAAGGATGCTACAAGGAACCTGGAGATAATCAAGGAAGCTGACTGACTCAAAGAGGATACTACCAGATACATCAGAGTCAATGCAACCTGACTAGCCAGTAGAGTCACTCCAGTTCCAAAAAATCAGAATCTGCCATGTGTGATAAAGCAGCAAGGACACAGTACAAACAGTCTGCAGAATGAAGTTGCGCAGACAAAGGACAAGCAGTTGCAGAACAGAATGAAGGCATTTCAGAACAGGTGTCAGAAGATCGGCAGAACCAATCAGAAAGAGACACCTCATCATACAAAGGACTGCCTTACCAACGGGCAGAAAACTACCTGATGCCTATAAATAGAAGTCTGATTTTCAAAGAAAAAAAAAAGGAAATACAACGATCATACACAACCAAGAGAGAACTGAGAAGCAAATAGACGCACAAGCTTATACTCTCAAGTTAATCAGACTGAGCAAGCAGCAAGCCAGCTACATTTATGTTCTTCTGAAGTTCAAGGAGCCTACTGCATTTGATTGTGCTCTAACCTTTCATTTTATTCTAAATCTGATAGGAGTTGCTTAGGCAGGTGTTGAAACTGCTAAGTTGTAATCTCTCTGAAGAAGAGAAAGGATCCTGTGTGGGTCGGTTAACCTGTGTGGAGATCCTGTGTGGGTCGATAGTTGGTCACTGTGCAGCTACCTGTGTGGATAGAGCTGACAGTTTGTTTAGAGTTTAGTTTGTGTTAGCTGAGTCTATTGTAAATCAAACTAGCTTTAACGAAGTTCCTCCTTGTGAAGGAGTAGAGAGGACGTAGAGGGATTACTCCACCCTTGAACCTCTATAAGCTTGCTTGTGCCTTTTATAGCTTCCTATCTATCTATCTGCATCTAAGCATACTGCATTAAAAGCGCGTTTCGAAAAACATAAGTATTTCCGTTGTGCATTACATTCTCTGACTAAGTCCTGAGGTCACTGCCTGAGCAGGAACCTATCGAGCAGTAAGCTTACTAGCTACCTGTTCATCAGGGACTTAACATTTTTTGGAGTAAAAGTTGAAAATTTGATAAGGTTAATTCATCCCCCCCCTCTTAACCTTATACCACTGGGACCAACAAGTGGTATCAAAGCAGGTTGGATTAGAAACCCAATCTGTCTGGTCAATTCCCTGATCCCTGTTTTTCGAAAATCTGCATACATTGCTTTCATCATATCATGGACACACACAAGCTTCCTATGTTCTCTATTGAAGAGTATGATGATTGAAAGATTAGAATGCGGCTCATCTCTCAGCTATGCATGACGAAATGTGGATGGTTATCACGGATGGACCTCCAAGGATCACCAAACCTAATCCAATATTCGCGAGAGCTGCCGAAGTTGGCGATGCAGGAGCCATTCCCCACCAAGCTGTGATTGACAAACCGAGGGAAGAATGGTCGGCTGATGATAGAAGACGAGCTAGCCTGGACAATGTAGCCAATAACGCCTTGTTTGTTACTCTGAATAAAGGAACCTTTAGCAAGGTCAAGACATGCAAGACTGCCATGGATATATGGAACAAACTTGAACAAATCTGCGAAGGAACAGAGCTGACTAAGGAGAACAAGGTGTCTACAGCAACCCAGAAATTCGAGCTGTTCGAGATGCTCCCTGAAGAGACCTTAGAGCAGATGGATCTGAGGTTTACAAACATTGTAAATGAGCTTGAATCCCTGGATAAATTCTACACTCAGAAGGAGAAAAATATGAAAGTGCTAAGAGCACTACCTGCAGAATGGGACAGCAAAACTACTGCAATGAGGGTGTCAATGGATCTAAAGTCAATGAGTACCTTTGACCTCTTCTCTGACTTAAAAGCCTTCGAATATGATATCAACAGAAGGAAGAAGGAAGCTGAAGAATCTAGCACAAAGGTAACTGCCCTGACTGCCAGAAATGTAAAAGACTCTGGAACTATCTGCAGTAAGCAGGGTGAGCCACCTGCCGAGGGTACTGATGAAGAAATGGCCCTTCTACTAAGAAATTTCAAGAAATTCATGAGATACAACAGGAAAGGAGACTTTAAGAAGTTTCAGCCACCTCCCCAACAACCCATTGTTCAGCAACCAAACCAGGATATGTCCGATCTCTGCTACAATTGCCGAAAACCAGGACACTATGCCAAAGAGTGTCCTCACCCCAAAGTCAACAGGTACCCCAATGGAGAGTCATCCCAAAAAAGGGAAAAACGAAGAGAGGAACGGAGGAGAATTAAAGCCTTCCTAAGTGAGATGGAAAAGGGCAAAGAACCTTCCAAGGAGGCTCAGAAAGATGCGGACTCCTCTGATGATGACAGTGACTCCTCATCCTTGAAAGATGAAGTACTTATCTGCCTGATGGCACAGGAAGCTGAGGATAGCGAGGATGATGAGGTAATATATCCTAACCAGCTCATAATGGAAGAGGAAAAGTCTAAAACAAGCCTCTCCCTTAAACAAATCATGAGCGAATTCGAACAGATAAACTCAATTCATGAGGAGCTAAAACTCGAAAATGAGATGCTCAGGAGGGAAAACAAACAGCTAGCTGAAAAGCTATCTGCATATGAGCTTAATAGCTCAAAGTGCAGTGACCTCCTAGAGCAAGCATCTAAGCTCAATTTGAGAATTGCCAAACTTGAGAATGAGAAGAGTGATCTTCAAGCAGTTATAGGATCCTTTAGCAAGTCAGCTAAAGAAGCCAAGGAATGCATGAATTCGGGCAAAAGTCCATTTGATAGGACAGGCCTAGGATACTGTGCAGAAACCTCTCAAGGAATAGCAAGATCATCTAAAACTATTGTTTTCATTCGAGCTGGAACCCCAAAAGAAAAGGAGTTAACCAATAACTCAACAACAAGCTTGGAGAACGCAATAGACAAGGGCAAGAGACCCATGTGCACATCCTTAGGGGATAAGCCTGTTTTCAAAAGTTGGCTACAGCAGAATAAATCTGCTGATAGAAACAAGAGAAAACAACAACCTACAAGGATGCTGAACAGAAACCTCTATCCCACCAATACTAAGACCAGAATGTCTAAACCTAAACGAGCTCATGCTCAAGAGAAGTATAGTGGAGGATCTCACTTCAAGAGTGACGGGTATACACAGATTGCACACACACTTCAGTATCCGAAGGATACCTCCTATAGACGAATCCACCAAGTCTACAACAAAACAATTGTTGTGAGACAAGTTTGGATTCCAAAAGGTACTAACAAAGAAGGACCCGTACTTGTATGGGTACCTAAGAACCAGTAATCTCTATTTTACAGGTACCTACAGCAGGATCCAGCAAGGAAGTATGGTACATTGATAACGGGTGTTCGAGACACATGACTGGAGACAAAGAAATCCTCAAGAACTTTCAACAGTGCAAAGGACCCAAAGTAATCTTCGGAGTCAACTCCAAGGGAAGCACTAGAGGAGTTGGAACTCTCATCAAAGGAAACACTCACATTAAAGAAGTGTCGTATGTCAAAGGGCTAAAATACAACTTGCTAAGCATAAGCCAATTTTGTGACAAAGGTTACTCAGTGGAGTTCAATCACAACAAATGTCTGATAAGGGACAGCCAATCCAAGGAAGTAAAGCTATCAGGAACTAGAAAAGGAAACATCTATGTAGCTGACTGGAGCTCAGTAACCACAGCTACCTGCTTCATAGCAAAATGATCATCAGAAGCTAGCTGGCTATGGCATAAACGGATGAGCCATCTGAACTTCAAAACGATCAACAAATTAGCCAGGAAAGGACTGGTCAGAGGGCTATCCGATATGGTATACAAGAAAGAGAGTCTATGTGAAGCATGCCAAAAGGGAAAGCAAACTAAAAGATCCTTCAAAAACAAGATACAAAGGTCAACTGAAAGAGTGCTAGACCTACTACACATGGATCTGTTCGGACCGGTAGAACCAGTAAGCATGAGTGGAAGAAAGTACACACTTGTAGTGGTGGACGACTATTCAAGATTCTCATGGACACTATTCTTGACAAAGAAGTCGGACACTCAGCGAAGGTTACCGGAGCTACTGAAGAAGCTGCAGACCGAAAGGAGCCTGAACATTATCAAAATTCGAACAGACAGAGGCACTGAATTCACAAACAAGTTTATTGAAGAATACTGCTCTAACAATGGAATCAAGCATGAATACTCAGCAGCTAGGACGCCGCAACAAAATGGTGTTGCAGAGAGAACACACACTGTAAGCAAAGCCTTCTGAATCTTCAACAAGAGAACACTTGTTGTAGAAGAAACAGTACATGTGGATTTTGATGAACCACACTGTTCTAAGGCTGAAATAGATGAACTTAATGAAGATCTTGGAAAAACTCACATCACCAACACTCGTGTTGAATATATTGATGCTGAGTTACCAAATCTCCAAAATATTGAGTCAACTCAAAATCAGCAACCTGCACCTACACAGCAACATGGAGAACAGGAACCTACTCCAAATCAGCAGGCACCTATAATACAAGAAGATATACACCACCCTGAAGGAATTCAACTGGAAGTACAGTTAGAAATACAGCACGATCCAAATCAGCAAGCTGAACAAGACGATCACGAGCAACCTGCTGAAATTCAAAATGAACAACAGGTTGAAGAAATTAGAATGAAATGGCTAAGGAATCATCCAAGGAATCAAATCATAGGAGATTCCACATCTGGAGTGAAAACAAGAAGAAGCAACCCCCATGAAGCAATGTTTGCTTGCTTTATTTCACAAACAGAACCAAGCTGCATAGAAGATGCTCTAGAGGACACCAACTGGATACATGCAATGCAAGAAGAGTTTAATGGATTTGAAAGAAATCAAGTATGGTATTTAGTTCCCAGACCTACTCACCAAGGAGTAATCGGCACAAAATGGGTATTTAAAAACAAACTCGATGAAGAAGGACAAGTAGTCAGAAACAAGGCAAGACTAGTAGCAAAAGGTTACTGCCAGGAGGAAGGAATAGATTTTGAAGAAACTTTTGCACCTGTAGCAAGACTAGAAGCAATCAGGATCTTTCTAGCCTATGTCGCTCACAACAATCTGACAGTCTACCAGATGGATGTCAAAAGCACTTTTCTCAATGGACTGCTCGCTGAAGAAGTGTATGTGGAGCAACCTCCAGGATTTGAAGAAAATCCAGAAACCATGGTCTTCAGGTTGAAGAAAGCTCTCTATGGGCTAAAGCAGACACCTAGAGCCTGGTATGATACTCTCTCGAAGTATCTACTTGATAATGGATTCAAGAAAGGCAAGGTGGATAAGACACTCTTCAGAATCCAAGATGGAGATAGCATACTGCTCATTCAGATTTATGTCGATGACATTATCTTCGGTTCAACAAACAAAGAATTGTGTCAAAAATTCTCAAGTCTCATGCAATCCAAATTCGAAATGAGCATGATGGGAGAACTAAGCTTCTTCCTCGGTTTACAAGTCAAACAACTGAATAATGGAACCTTCATCAATCAAGCAAAATACACTAAGGAATTGATAAAGAGATTTGGATTGGAAAATGCAAGTACAGTAAGCATACCGATGATAACATCAGGAAGCCTAGACAAGGACACTGATGGCAAAGCAGTAGACGTTACAAAGTACAGAAGACTAATTGGATCACTGCTTTACCTGACAGCAAGCAGACCAGATATCATGTTCTCAGTGGGAATGTGTGCGAGATATCAAGCAGCTCCAAAAGAATCACATATGATCGCAGCCAAACGAATTATAAGATACCTCAAAGGAACCCAGGAAGCTGGTCTATGGTACCCAAGAGAAGGAGGACTCAAACTTATTGATTATACTGACTCTGATTTTGTAGGTTGCAAAATTGACAGGAAAAGCACCAGTGGTACCTGCCAGCTACTAGGAAACAAACTGGTATCATGGTTCTGCAGAAAGCAAACCTCTATAGCAACCTCAACAGCCGAGGCCGAGTATGTTGCTGCAGGAAGCTACTGTGTACAAATTCTATGGATTCAACAGCAACTAAAGGACTACGGAATTGAAGAGAAGGAAACACCTATCCTATGTGACAATTCAAGCGCAATAGCTATCACCCACAACCCAGTTCTACATTCAAGAACCAAACACATTGATATCAGACACCACTTCATCAGAGATCACGTTGAAAAGAAAGATATATCTTTGCAAAAAGTACATACTGATCTACAGCTAGCTGACATATTCACAAAGCCTCTATGCGAATCAAGATTTTCGTTTCTAAGAAACGAGCTGGGAATAATCAATTTATGATAACTTTTCTATATAACTCTATATCTTCCTGTTAAAATGGCTATAATATTCAGGGGGAATCATAGGCAGGACGAAGGAAAAACAGCAACCTAAAGGTTACTGCTCAAGGTCCCTGGACAGTTACTGGATACAATGTTACTGCTCTGAGCTACCTGCAGGATCCAGTAACTGAAGCGCGTGAAAAGAGGAACAGTTACCCCGCGGTTAGCAGCCGTTTTTGCAGGAAACTCCTCGATATTCACAAAATATCACATCAAGTCCTTACGCACACGTACACTGCGCCAAAAATCTCAACCATTGGATTAAGGGTCTTTTCAAATTCAAGACCAATCAGAACCGTCAGATCATCTCACCAAAATTCAAATATAAGGAAGTCTTTCTTCTCACTCATCCCTTACACTTAAACATTTCCATTCCCTTGCAAACCCTAATCTCTCGTGCTCTCTCTCTCTCAAAGCTTTCCAGTTTCAGATTTCTCTCTCTCTCTCAGAAATGGCACCAAAAACATCCCAAGTTGTTGATGGAAGGCTAGTGGACCGCAAGATCCTCTTGAAGATGGTGGAGGAAGAAGGGAACTCAAAGGAGGTTATGAAGAACATCCTTCAATGCCTCTATGAAACCGGACTTCTCAGACTCTGCTCCTATCACAAGGCCCCGTACGCGGAGGAGCAGATGGAGAAATTCTACCGGAGGGCGAGGTCTCTGCAGATGGGTCAGAGATCACATCAAAGGTTGGTGGAGTGACTGTGGTGGTGGACACCGGTCTTCTGGAAGAGGTGTTCGCTATGCCAACTGCAAGGATGAACGCCAGTGACCTCTCTACCTACGGAGAAGACCAGCTGGAGGAGTTCTGGACGACGTTCACCGGGAAGGAGGACACGGCGGGGATGTCCCGGAGTTGCAGCAAGAAGGTCTTCCTTCTGGAGTTTGAGTTGCTGCATGATATCTGCTGCTATATCATAGAGAACCGCTCTGGTTCCTTTAATAAGTGTACCAACTTCCGGTACAGGATGATGATGGCCATTGTGAAGAAGGAGAAGGTGGACTGGGCCAGCTACCTGCTTTCTAGGCTGGTGGAGGAAGTGGAGAAGAAGGTAGGTAAGCCTACCTATGGGCTTATCATCAACACCCTCCTGGGTCACTTGAAGGTGGACCTGTCCCAGGGGAAGCCCATCCAGAAAGGGAAATTCATTGGTGCGGGTAGGGTCTTTGCCAAGAAGACCACTGCTCGGTCATCCCCAGTAACCAGAGAGGTCTCTGAGGACCTCAAGGGGGCTCCAAGGACAAGGAAGGCATTCCGCGACACTGTCTCTCTTTCGTCTGAAAGCAGCTCGAGGATGGAGGAGCCTGCAGAGCCCTCACCAGCTCCTGTTGTACCAAAGAAGATCAAGCACAAGAAAGATGTGCAGAAGAGACTGGTCATCTCTGATGATGAACCAGAGATCGTCACCACTCGGGCTGTTAAGAAGCTTGCAGTGGAAGTGGAGATTGATTCTCCAAGGGATGAACTGGAAGGGAATACAGCCGTTGATGATAATGATGATGAGGAGGAGGTAGCTGAGTTCGTCATCAGCATACCGAAGCTGGAGTCGGAGTTCGGTAAATTGGTGGAAAGATTCACCACCTGGTGGCAGTTCAGGCACCTGCCCAGGGAGGAACTCATCCAGTGGGCAGACTGGAAGTCTGAGGAGGAATGGGCGCTGAACTGGGTCACCATGGATGATTTGGAGGAGATCCTTCAAAAGAAATTTTTGAAGGATCTCAAGAAGATGAAATGGCCGAAATTTCTTGAAAACGCGGAGATAGCCGCTGAGTTGGAGGCCAGGAAGCAGAAGGAAGCTGCCGCACAGCTGCCTGGCCCCAGGAGCCTGAAGGGAAAGGAAGCTGTCATCCAGCCAGACTTCTATAGGGAGGAGGTGATACTGGATGCTGCTGCTGACCAGGTCAGAGCAGGCGACGATGTGGGCTTTGCTGAGGCCCAGATAGCAAAGTACGGGGAGCAGGAAGCAATGGAGAGGATGCTGAAGCAGGCTGCAGACATCAGCCTGGCAGATACCAGAATGAGAAGGCCAGTAAGGGAACCCCAGATAGGTGAAGGATCATCCTGCTCAGCATTGATGGTGGAACCTATCAGCAGGAGGTCACCTTCACCAACGGAGAAAAACGGTGAGGAATTCTCATACCTTACTGACCTGATCATTCTTCCTGAAGTACCTGTACAGACGCCGATGAAGGAGAGGAGCTCGACGCCAACTGACTTTCCCAAGGCTAAGGAGTTGGAAACCCTCGCTGCTGTGGCATCTCTCGAGCTGATAGTTCCAACCACAGTAGCAGCCGCCGATGACACCACGGAGACCACCATTCCTACACCAATGAAGGTAGAGGCTGAGGGGGAACATGTGCAGCAGGAGACACCTGTTCAAGCTAATGCAGTGGTGGAACCTGCCCCCATGGAGAAGGAGCAACCTGATGCAGCTATTCCAATGGAGGTGGAGGAGACAACACCTGCCAAATCGGCGGACCAGGTAGAGACGGTCGCTGAGGGGGAAATAGCTGCGGGTGAAAAGATGGTGGAAGTGCAGGAGGAAGAAAGAGACAAAAGTGGAGAAAAAGAGCCTGCGGGTGAAAAGGAGGCTGAAATACAGGAGGATGCAGTGGAGGAAGTAGTAGAGGAGATAGAGAAGGAGAAGGAGGCCGAAATAGTGTTCAGCAAGGGTAAGGTAGCTGAACAAGACAAGAAGCTGGGAGAACCAGAGGAGGATGCTGAGGAGGATGCTGAGGAGGAAACTCACTCTAAGAATACTGGATCAGGAGGTGGAGGATCCAGTAGCTCTACCAGCAGCGATGAAGGGTCACCCAGTGAACAGGGTGATACCAGAGCCGAAAAATCCAAAGAACTAACATCTGTTTCTGATGAACAGGCACCAGCAGGAGAACGCCAGGAACCTGCCAGATCAAATGAAGAGGTGCTGACAGCAATTGAACAAATGGGGAAGTCCTTGGTGAAGACGAGCAGGAAAATCCGCAAGGATACCCGCTCCCACTCTGTGAAGACCTATTCTTTTATGGACTCCCTCAACGTGACATTGTCAAAGCTCACTCAGATGATAGCCGCCTACCGACCCCCTAAAGAGGATGCTGCAGTTGAATTTGTCAAGAGCGTGATGGAGAAGTTAAACAGGCAAGAGGAGAAGATGATCTCTCTTGAAGCCAGTCAGAAAGCTCTAGTCACTGCAGTAGACCGAATGGACAGGGAGCAGTTCAACCAATCTCAGACCCTGCGGGATCACTCAGGCACCTTGTCTGATATTCACTCCATGGTCAATTTTGCGGTTGGGCATGCTGATGATGACAAAAAGGGGGAAGGAAGGATTGAAGGCAGACAGAAGGCTGGACAGGACCCTGCTGCCTGCAGACAGATGGTAGTGAGCAGTAGGATGAGAGATGACTCTGGAGAGGGCGGACACAAGGGAGCTGGATCTAGGGGCCCTTCAGACAGCAGTGCAAAAAGAAAATCAGATGTTGTTTCTGGGTCTGTTCATCCAGGCTTTAGGAAGGGGGCTGATATGAGAGAAGAGAAAAGGAGGAGGACTGAAGCAGAGCTGAAAAGCAACCTGGATGCTGTCTTTGCAACAGATCCTAGGGTTGTCCTTGACAAGATCTTCCCTCCGCACAAGCTGCCTGACATGGTGGAAATGGAGAAAAATTTGCAAAATCCAGATGTCGCAGCAAGTGCCACTCTCAGAAGCTTCCTGGAAGCAAGCCCGGATCCCAAGAGTGACAGATTCCTAGCCTCAGAAATCCTGGAGGTCACTCTTCCTACTGAGGTCAACCCATCCTTTTTCCAGATAGAAGCTTTCAAAAGGAAGGAGCTGATGAAGTACTTCACCACCCTCTGCAAGGAATCTGCTCTTTTCAGAGGATTCAAGACAAACAAGGAAGCTTTGCAGAGGTTCCTGGAGCTAACAAAGAAAGGTGGACTTCCAATTCAAGTGAAGCTAAAGCAGAAACTTGGAAAGAAGCCCATACCATACAGTGAAGACTTCTGGCTCAGGTTTGAAGAGTCTGAGGATATGGTGAAAAGGATGGAACCTAGCTATCAAGATTCGATAGCCAACTGGTGGAAAGACACAAAATTTGAAAGAAAGAAGAAGGCCAGTTGGTTAAAGACTTGATGTTTTTACCTTTCTGCTTATGTTTATTCTGTTGTTTTGTTTAAATTTCTGTTTGATCCTGCTATCTGCTTGTGTATGTATATGCCCTGTACTTAACTCTGATCAATGAGAATTTGATTCTTCTGGTTAAAGCTCACATCTTGTGAACTTGATGCATGCTGTTGAATGATTTGATCTATCTGCATCTTTGTTCCAAATTAATAATATATGGTTCTTTGATCCTGTTAAGGAGTTTTGTCATCATCAAAAAGGGGGAAATTGATAGGACAAAATGTAATAGATTTTGATGAGACAAAACGTGTAATAGATTAGAACCTTAGCTATCTGGATAAGTCTTTAATGTAAATTTGCTAAGGCAAGGACGCTGGAAGGACTTGAAGATTCTGCCAAGTAGCCAGGAAGCCGAAGTCCCTGCTACCTGCATACTGTATCGAGCAACCAGCAAGTAAAGCTCTAGAAGGATGCTACAAGGAACCTGGAGATAATCAAGGAAGCTGACTGACTCAAAGAGGATACTACCAGATACATCAGAGTCAATGCAACCTGACTAGCCAGTAGAGTCACTCCAGTTCCAACAAATCAGAATCTGCCATGTGTGATAAAGCAGCAAGGACACAGTACAAACAGTCTGCAGAATGAAGTTGCGCAGACAAAGGACAAGCAGTTGCAGAACAGAATGAAGGCATTTCAGAACAGGTGTTAGAAGATCGGCAGAACCAATCAGAAAGAGACACCTCATCATACAAAGGACTGCCTTACCAACGGGCAGAAAACTACCTGATGCCTATAAATAGAAGTCTGATTTTCAAAGAAAAAAAAAAGGAGATACAACGATCATACACAACCAAGAGAGAACTGAGAAGCAAATAGACGCACAAGCGTATACTCTCAAGTTAATCAGACTGAGCAAGCAGCAAGCCAGCTACCTTTATGTTCTTCTGAAGTTCAAGGAGCCTGCTGCATTTGATTGTGCTCTAACCTTTCATTTTATTCTAAATCTGATAGGAGTCGCTTAGGCAGGTGTTGAAACTGCTAAGTTGTAATCTCTCTGAAGAAGAGAAAGAATCCCGTGTGGGTCGGTTAACCTGTGTGGAGATCCTGTGTGAGTCGATAGTTGGTCACTGTGCAGCTACCTGTGTGGATAGAGCTGACAGTTTGTTTAGAGTTTAGTTTGTGTTAGCTGAGTCTATTGTAAATCAAACTAGCTTTAACGAAGTTCCTCCTTGTGAAGGAGTAGAGAGGACGTAGAGGGATTACTCCACCCTTAAACCTCTATAAGCTTGCTTGTGCCTTTTCTAGCTTCCTATCTATCTATCTGCATCTAAGCATACTGCATTAAAAGCGCGTTTCGAAAAACATAAGTATTTCCGTTGTACATTACATTCTCTGACTAAGTCCTGAGGTCACTGCCTGAGCAGGAACCTATCGAGCAGTAAGCTTACTAGCTACCTGTTCATCAGAGACTTAACATTTTTTGGAGTAAAAGTTGAAAATTTGATAAGGTTAATTCACCCCCTCTCAATCCTTAAAATTAATTTAATAAAATCAAATTTAATCAATTCAAATAATTCAAAGAAAAAAAGCATTTATCTATATGTAAAAATAAAAAAAGTTGACAAAAACTACTGATTTGTCATTTTTGTATCCAAACTATCTAACAATGAAATAATAAATAAAATATATTTTTTTTATGTATCTTACATAATAAGCTTCAAATATATTTTATATAATAAATTATCTTATAATTTATATATAGTAGTGAAGATGAAATAAAAGAATACATTTCAAAGATTGAGTTATTATTATTATTATTATTATTATTATTATTATTATTATTATTATTATTATTATTATTATTAATGTTGTTGGATTATATGTGTTACATAAATTAGCTATTTATTGGGTTTAAATCCTTAATACATGTAACATTTATTTTGAATTTTTAAAATAAATGGACTACAACAACTCATGAGTATGCACACTACATGGTAAATGCAATTCATGCGAAGTTGAGATGGTTAGTTGCAACTTGAAAATATTGAAAAAACAAATATATCCATAATTTGCAAAGGACGTGCGAGGCACGTCACTAAAATTGATCGCAAATTGAAGATCCAATAATTTCAAATGATAAATTGCAACTCTTATAAAGATGAAATGATTAGTTACAATTGGAAAATATTTAGTTAGTTAAGTATAAAAATAAGTATAGTTTAAATGCTTATTTGTAATTAACTTTTTTTTTTTTTAAATGTACATCTATTTGAGAAAAAAAGAAAAATACCAAGAACTTGGAAGGATTCAAAATTAAAACCTCAGTAAGTGGTTCTGGCCGGGGACCCCGGTATACTGTACTAATATATGGACAAGTAAAATCTCTTCATGACATGATTCGATAAAATATCTTGAAAGAGCGAGATGATAAGCTTTTTTTGTGGGCGTATGTAAAAAGTTGACTAACAAGTGTATCACCATCACCAATGCACATACTCTTTATAATCATCATCTTATTTGTTATGATCAAGAAAAGAAGTAAGCTCGTTGAAATCAATAAATTATAGATAAATATATTTATTATATGAGTCGCGAATGAAAGACCTATTATCAAGATTATATTCATTCAGATATAAAAATTTAAGGAAAAAAAAAACTCATTTAAAGTTACAATCAGTCTTGCTACAAATTGGTAGTATACAAGTTGAACCTCACCTACACCGACGTTTAAATATTATTCTTAACTACATCAGACCATATTCAATCACAAGATTTACACTTCCTTCGACTTTAATAAAGTGTCATTTTAAAAGTCATTATTTATCTTTTTATATTTTTATACAACTTTATTTCAATATTAAGTACCCTATTAATTAACTCAAATTTTGAAATTTGATGTAACCATTTTTTAAATTTTAATTTGTTTTTCTTTTCAATTTTGAATGTTAGTTAAAAATATATTTATCCAATTTTGATATTTCTTAATTTGTGAAAAAAAAAAATATTTAATTAAGAAAAAATGAAGTATTAAATGATATACTTTCTAAAATAAATAGAAAATACACAAATATATGGGGCCTATTTTTTTTTTTTATTTGGCCTATTTTCTTTGTCCACATGACTTAACCATCTCATCTACAGTTTTATTCGTCAATTCGTCAATAAATTGTGGTTGAGAACCCCTCCAACATGAAGTGGAACATTAACTCCGTGCAACTAAATTACTTATGATACTTTGACTGCCAACAACGACAATATTAATAAAATTTAAATTATAGCACTATATATTCTGATAACTTGTATTTTGTTTCTATTGTTTCACTTTTTTACTTTTGCTTCGATACTCTATTTCTTGAGTTAATTACATACAAGACACTATTGTTAACGTTTTGTTTCTTATTTACAAATGCTTTTTTTTTTTTTTCAATTTTATATCATTACAAATCATTACATTCAAATTTTTAGTAATTTGACACATAGATTGGATTTTCGACTCTAATTGCTAATGGAGTCAAAAATTTAGAATCATATGGATAGATGATGAGAATAATTTTCAAATTTTGAATTTCACGTCAGCAAGTAGGGTTCAAAATACCTGATCATATTTTAAATTGTTAGAAAATTGAAGGTGATATATATATATTTTTTTTTGTGATAAAATTGAAAGGTTAGTGTTGTAAATGAAAAATTGTTGGAAAGTGATAATTTGACAAGTAATTAACCCTTATTATTTTACTCTTTTAATATTTGTATTTCTCTTTATCAACTTTTGCTCTCATTTTTCTTTTTCTTCTTTTGCCTCATGCATTTTCATTTTTCTTTAACTTTTTCCATACTTTGTTGTTGAAAGAAAACAAATAATAAAAATAAGAATGCAGAGAGCAAAATATTTGAAAATAAAGTTAAGGGATACAAAAAAATGGCAACAAAATATGCATTCTTCCTATTAGTTATGAAATACTATATAAGGTTTTATGAGGCTTTCAAATGGTGTAAGTGTGATATTGGTCCATTGCATCTTGAAATTTCAACAATTGGATTATAAACTTTTGATCATAATATAAATTGACTAACTTGTTACTGGTTAAACAAGTTATCAAGTTAAAAATGAGGCATAAAAGCCCAACAAGTAAATAAGACGACTTTGGAATGGACTTTTGAGTATTTAGCAATAATTTTAAATGTTTAAGACTTCTTAAATGACATTTAGAGGTTACAAAATATGAGATTTTACCAAACATATATATTTTATTTGATCTATATGATTTCTCAAGAAACATTTAATATATAGGAAGTCCATTTTTTCAAATGGATTTCCATTAGAAAAGCATTTCCAAATTAAGATCTTCACCTCATTTAAATCTATTATTAAAAAAATATAATTTAAGATCCATATTACTACTTTCCCAATTTTGCAGAAATAAAATAATACTAGATGAAAGGAAGAAAGTAACAATTTCTTAGTGCTTATATAGTCTCATGCTACAAGCACAAATCAATTTCCATATCCCAACTAAGATTCTACGTACACCTTTGTTTGAAGTAGAAATGAGTCTTGTTTCAACATATATAAGAATATTTGCTATTGCCATTTTTATATAAAAAAATATGTTTTTATTCATTATATAAGAAAATATGATATTTCCTCATTTCATTTAAAAGACCAAAATACTTGGAAAAAAGGTCAAAAGGATGTTTCCTTATATTTGTTTAAATCAAATTGAAGAGTTTTGTGCTTTTGTCCAAAAAAAAAAAACACGTAGAAAACATAATTGTATATATTTATGGATATAAAACATTTTTACTAAATATAGATTGGTAGAAAATCCACTATTATAATCATGTTACTCAATCATTTATACTTTAGAGTTCTTTTTAAGTAAGAATTTCTATATTTCAAGTAAGAAGTAATATTTTGATTAAATTTAACAATAAATAATAATTAATATATTTTGATTGACCGCATTGACCTTCCCATAAACCATCTATATAATGATAAGATGCAAGGTAAAAAAAAATTTAGACAAGTTTAATAATATGTAAATGCAATATTCTGGAGTTACGATGAAAGCCCAAATTAAGAGAAGTATCAACATGTATATTAATATTAGGAAAAATTGATAAAAATGATCTTTAAGTTTGCGAACTTTAGAAAAATGATCCATAAATATTGACATTTTTAAAATTAACCCGTAACTTACAAAATATTGGTAAAAACATCATTTGACCGGTTCCAGTGGGTAACCGTTCTGGTTACCAGCTTATGTATGTGACACATAAGTTGGTAACCGGAACGGTTACCCGCTGGAACCGGTTAAAGAATGTTTTTATCAATATTTTGTAAGTTACGAATTAGTTTTAAAAATACCAATATTTAGGAATTATTTTCCTAAAGTTGGCAAATTTACGGGTCATTTTTACCAAATTTCCCTTAATATTATAAACATAATAATTTGTTTGTCATAAGCTGCTTAAAGTTTTCTATATATATATATATATATTTGGTTGGTAGAATTGTTACAACAGCTTTGGACAATATCTTTATGTAACTACCATTATTTCCTTTTTATTTTTTGCATTAATTAGTCTTAGGTTATTGTATAATTGATGTTTATGGATGCAAGGCAAAGTATGTGAGTAAATGAAAAACAATTAATATTACATGTAACTAAATAAAAGGAAGCAATCCTTGTGGCCACTATAACTATAGTCTATATATAGTGATCTGAAGGAATTGTGTGCACTAAATGTTTTGGACTGGTAATTTGAGATTCTAATTAGAAAGATACCACATATCAATTCTGATGAAACTTTCAATATCAATTCTCATGTTTCATCCATGATAGACACATTAATGATTATTGATGTGTTGTAAATTCATATAATCAATGATTTTAAATCACAATATTTAAATAATTAAAATTTTTATACATCAACAATCAACATATTGAAATATATCTACAATGGATGGGAATCATTATTTGTTGTTGAATATGCATAATTTTGCCACATTATGCTCATATGTGGATATTACATTCCAAACTTCTACAAATATGGAGGAAATTTAATAAAAAGGTTTAAAAAAATATCTTAAAATAAAATATTTAAATAGTCAGAAATAATTCAATAAATCTGAAAAACTTCTAAAATGATACAAAAATGAAACACATAATTAAAATATAAGAATATCTAGATAAATCAAAAAAATAATTCAATATATCAGAAAATTATCTAAAACAAAAAAAAAAATGGAAATATGTTATAAAAACATCTAAGATTTATTTAAATAAAATAATATTTCAGATTTATTCTATTTTTAGATACTTTTAATATTTATTAAATTATTTTCTAACTAATTTAAGTGCTTTCTAGGTTTTTTAGATTTAGATTGTGTTAAATTGGTATTAAGATTTTATTACATTTTATTTATTTTAAATAATTTCTGGATTTCTTGTAATCATTCTAGATTTCTTTGATTACTTAAGATCATTTTCGATATTTTATTAGATTATTTTTTGATTTACATAAAAAGTTTCTAATAGTTTTCAAAACTATTTGATTATGGAAAATGATAAAATATCAAATGTGGACAACTCTTAATATATTCATCGATGAAGTATAATGATCTTATCATCTCATTATATGAAAAGTAAAATTAATAGGTATATTAGATTATTGACATATCAACCATGGACGTGTGTGGGGGTAATAGGACTATTTGATTTATTTAAATTAGATTTTAAGAATTTTTGTTCTAATTTTCAAATTTAGTTGACTATTGCATAACTCTTAGATTCTATTAATCTATTTTTGATTTATTTAAACAAGTATATTATCTTTATAAAGGTGCAAATTATGATAATTATGATTCGAATTTGGATCACGGAAGTAACGATATAATGCTGCAATTAAACAGTTTCAACCAATTTGAAACAATTGGGTTAAAATTATCTTATACTACTCAAAATGTGAAACCCCTCTATTTTGTTACGAGGAAGTACAATAGATAATTATCCCTCCTTGTTTACATGGAAAAATAAAAAATAAAAAATAGAATAACACTTGCTTCCTAGCTAGTTCTACATATTATAGTATTCTATACTATATTCAATGAATATTATAATTATATCTCGTATCCACTATATATTTCATAGACACTTGTATTATAATAATAAGAATAATTCTTATTAGTTTATAACACCTACAAAATCAATTGAATGCTATAGATTCGTTACATTAATGAATAATGATAAATAGATGCATAAATTAAAGTACATGAAACAAAAACAGGAAGCAATTGGAGATTAATGTGGGGGCCTTGCGTGAGATCAACCATTAGACTGGTTACCTTTTCTCAGTGTTAATTACTATTAATTGGGTGAGCGATATAAGTTTGACTACCATGGTTCATATATACTTGCTCCAATGCCCATTCTTTTAAATTATGGTATAAACAATAATAATAATAAATAATATTATTAATTATTAACTATTATTATTATTATTTAAAAATATGTAAGACCTTTGCAGGAGGTTGCTAGGCGTTCTCAATATTTAAGTTCGGGGTTCGATAAAAATATTAGATAATTAAATTTCAAGATTAAAAAATATTATACAATTTTTCCAAAAAAAAAAATCCGTAGACTTTCAATTCGGATTAACAAACTAAACAAGCTTCGAGTTAAATGAGTCATCAGAATTAAACCATAACCTTGTTTTAGTTCTAGTTTGAACACCATGGTCCATCAATTACGACCCATTGAAACATTCTTACACAACTCTTAGTATGCCATCCAAATTAATTTAAAAACATTGAACCTTGAAATGTTATTAAATCCTTTAATAAAAATTGATTGATATAATGTAAACATATCAAATTCATTGAATGGAATTATTCTTATATATAATAGGTAGAGTATAGAAGAGAGACGTTGATATATATATATAGCAATTCCTAATTTATAGGAGAGTTGCTAGTGGCTTGTGGGAGTCAATACACACGGCTAAGCCATTATTATATAGTCTTCAATTTCATTTAATTCTGGTATGGGGATGCATGGTGTATGGTTACTATTAAAGGTATTTTTGGCAATTTCTCATTTAGTTGAAACACATAATAAGTATGCAACATGCGAATCATTAATCATTTTGGGGCAACTTCTCTCCCACATGCAACTTCACTTATCTATAAATGAAATGAGTTTGATAACCTTTGTTATCATCCAGCTACAGCGTAAGTATATACGGTTGCATGTATCCTTTAGTGAAAATGACTAGAAATAAATAAATAAATAAATATATATATATATATATATATATATATATATATATATATATATATATATATATATTTCTCTTTGAAAGAGAGAGGTCACAGCCAACTAACCCTATGAAGGTGTTGCATGGATGATGACGATGACCATTCGTTGGATTCATTTCTGGTCGATCGATGAGATGATGTCAATAGAAAGGGAGTCTTAAAGAAAATAGATATTTTTTCGGAAATTAAAGACAACTTGTCATAGAATAGTTATAGTGCATTAATTGGTTATCCTGAATATAGAAAAAAAACTTGTTGATTGTTGGATATATATTTTTTTCGATATCAAGATTTGATCACGTAGTAACCTTGAATTGATTAATAGTACAGATAGAAAGATCTATTTGTTGAGAAGGTTAGAGACTAATAGGCACATATGGGACACAATGCACATATATACATGAACAAATTCAAGCAAAGCCTGATCTTTGTCTAGATACTTGTGAAATTTTAATAGATTACAAGTGTCTTTATTTAGTTGGATACTTGTGAAATTAACATGTAAACACTTGAAATAGTGAGTTGAATCTATTGAAAGACAAGGTGTGAACATGCTCAAGGTTTCAAAAATTAGACAACTGTTGGTTCCAAGTGGTGTTCGAGGTTTAGAGGGGGTTGAATGAATCTTGGTCGATTTTGCAAATCTCTTGAAAACTTATTGTTCTGCAAGTTACTTGAACTTGCAGCACCTGACAGTTACTGTTTACAGCACTAGTACTGCGTACTGCATGCTGTAACTTAGAGTTTTATACGCAGCAAAAAAAAGATTTTATAACACAAGGCTAGTTTTCTCAAATATGATCATTTTCAAAACGTTTTATGCTTACGACAGAAATAAATATATATAAGATAAAGCACAGATAAGAAAGCAATAAAACACTTATGGATTATAATGGTTCGAAAGTGGTGTAATCCTTCTACGTCCACTCTACTGCTATCTCGAGCAGGAACTTTGTTAAGCAAAATTAGTTTACAAGACACTCCTAACAATCTATCAGCTTTACAAAGCAAAACACCTACTAAAATCCAACGTACATACAGCAACTGCAAACTTTAAAGGCAAACCCACACAGAGTTTCAAACTCCCACACAAGAAAGCTGTCTATCTCCTAGACAACTATACAAACAACAAAAATCTCTCCTATCAACTGTTCGACACCTAAACAACCTAAACATACAGCAACAAAGTTAAAAAGTATATAAAATTTTTCGTCAACTGGTACGGTGAGGTGAGCTTTTGAATCCTTCAAAGGATTTTTCAACTATGAACTTGCTTCACTTCACAGAGATTCAGTGACTGAAACTGAGAGTAGACTTGAGAGAGTATAGTTTGAATGCTTGAATGTTTTTGCGCAAATATTTCAGTGGTCAGCTTCAGGGTTGCTCATTCTCTATTTATACTTGTATAAGAAATATCCGTTGAAGAAGATATCTCTTATTTGAATTTGAGTGTACTTGGAGTGTACTTAATCAAAGACATGACTCGCATTTAATGCGACTTGACTTTCTCTTTCGGAGCATTTAATGCGGTAGTTGCGGCTCGCAACTTTCTGCAGCGCGTCAGTCCACGTGGCATCTTTATATTGACTCCGTATCTGGAACTTTGATCTTATCTGGAACGACTCTATTTATTCTTGCTTGAATTTTCGTTCCTCGTACTGCATTTATCCTTTCTCGAATTGCAGGATACTTATTCTATTTGTCATTGGCGTTGTTGACTGTTTGAGCAGTAAGCTTCACGCTGTATCCTAGGTCTGCTTGCAGCTGTTCGTTCTTTACAGCGCTGCTGTATCTTAGACCTTCTTACAGTATTTTCGTATAGTACTGTTGTATCTTTTCTTGCAGTACTCTTGTAACCTTTTCTTGCAGCGATGCTGCATGCCGTTCTTTCTTACATTGCTGCATTACTGTATCTGCTTTCTTGCAGCAGCTTCGTTCTAATTTCCTCGATGCAACATTATACTTATGTAAACCTCCATCTTTCAGCACATATATTTAGACTCAAACCTAATCTATGTTTTTACTTAAATATTGTGAAAAATTGAGTACTCAAAACTTCCTATTACATATTTGGTTTGTCTCATCAAAATCTAAATACTAAAATCCCAACAGTTTGAGATCTTTAAAAGAATGTGATTAGCTCATTAAAAAACTAGGATTAGGATGTTTAGTTTCCTTCAAAGATTGAGAAGTAAACCTTAAAATTTACATTGAAATGCCTTATACAAATTTATATTCAAGGAATAATTTTGAAAAAAAAAATTGAGGTTATGTATATTTTGCTGAAGAATCGTTGTATTAATTGGCAAAGACAGTGATCATATACAATATGTTGGTTTGAGCTTCTGTTTATAGAAGCATTCTGATTATTCTTATACGTACAGAAGTGAACAAAATAAGCAAACAAATGAAATAATTTTACATTAAATGGTCGACATTAAAAATATATTAAGTATAATAACATTAATGTTAAACACATAATCCATCTGAAGTTCTTATGGTATTCAAATTATATGAGCACACAGCACAGATGAAAGTATGAAACAGTAAGAACAAGGAAAAACAGCTACAAGTCTTAATTATATTTAACTAGTGGTATTCCCACGAGATGCGCGGTGTGTTATGTAAGATCTAATAATTTGTAATGTTAATGACATAATGTAATGCAAAAAAAAAAAAAAAAAAATATATATATATATATATATATATATTAATAAAAATGTTGATATTCAACTTCAAAATTTGTTATTTTAAATAATTTTATTTAATAAAATTAGAAATTTGGAATGCAACAATTTTGAAACTCAACATTTTAAATAAAATAATTCTATATACAATGTAAAAAATAATTATGAATTTTAAAATAGATATTAATTTGATATAACATGCATTAAAAATGAAATTTAAATGAAATTACGAATATAATTAATTCACAAATATAACCTAAAAAATACTAATATTTTAATGAATAAAATATTCAATAAGTATTTAGACCATGATTTTTTATTTCAATATTTTGAAAGGATTAACTTCATAGATTTAACTTTTTGGGATGTATATGATCTTACAATTTATTGCATGGTCATGAACATTATAGATTTAAGCTATTTAACATTATTGTTACAGTTTTTAAATGAAATTTAGCTTTAAAATTTACATTTAGAATTTTAAAAACAATTATCAAAATTAAAAAAAAAATTAAGATTTTTCAAGCAATTTGTAAATTAATTATATCTTTATTTTTATTTTGATTATGTTTTTAAATTACCATCATTGTTAGTATTTAAAATTTTATTTGTTGTTTCTTATAATTTTTTTGACTAATAATATTTTATTATTATTAAAAATATTATATATTATCATTGTTGTTCTTAATGTTGTTTAAACATCCTTTATAGATTTTATAAGTTGATTTATATACTTGTTTCACAATTAATATTTTATATACATATACATATACATATAAGAATTTTAAAATTACAATTTTTAAAATTTTTACATTGTTAGATTTATAATCTTATGAGTTATGATCTTATTATTATAATTTTTTGTAGATTCGTTATTTGAGATTTATTAGATTTCTTAACAATTTTTTTCATTTTTGTCTATATTTTTTATTTGTGTACTTTTTAAAATTAATTTCAGATTTTATAGCTATTTTCTAGATTTGTTTTCTTAGGTTTTTAAAATATTTTCAAAGTTTTTTATTTTCCATTTTAAAATTTTAAGATTTATTATTATTAATTTTATATATTGATGTTTAGATAATTTAAAATATCTTTCTTATGTTATTAAAATTTATATTTTTTTATATAATTTCAACTGTAATTGTGAATAATTAATTTTTAAAGTAAAACATAAGCTAAATTGATTACATGTATATCAAAATTATGAAAAATTTAGTGTCATTTATAATTAAGAAAAACCTTAATGATTCTGTAATTTATGAAATAAATTATATAAAATGACTGTTGCTACAGATAATTATTAAAAAAAAATCTACTTAAAAAGACTTAATAAAGAGGACTAAAATTTTTAAATATCCATTGTATCAAGACTCATTTAAAGTCCTATGTATAAATTATAAAATAACTTATTATGTAAGATGTTTATTATGTAAGACATATGTGAAGTTTATTGTGTAAAATATATATATTTCATTTTTTTATTGCAAGATAGTTTAGACAGAAAAGTGGTAAATATAATAATATTTGCCTAACTATAATTTTATATACTCAAATTAATAATATCTGCCTAACTTTAATTTTATATATACTATAGAGATATTTATCTTAAATTGTACGAAAATTCATAACCAACAAAAAAAAAAAAAAAAAAAAACATAATTGATTGTCAACACATGGGTAGTTCAGTTGAGCATGTAATGTTGGTTATGTACTTCCTCTTCAATAAATTCTCGATCGTACCTCTTATTACAAGATTTTTTTCTAATGTGCTCTTAGAATGATTTGAGATTCAAGATTTTAAAATGAATATATTTCAAATCCATCCAAATTAGAGTTCAATAATTTGTTAAAAAAATAATTCAAAATGAAAATAATGAATTTTATCAAACCAAACATTACCAATCGTAATTGTGAATTTCAAGTCCTTTCCTAAAAATTCCTTCAATCAAACACGAGTCAAAATCAACTGTATCACCTAACACCAGTGTTTAGCTTTGTAACAACATTTCACAGATTTGATGATAAGATAGAAGGCAATGCAAATGCAGAGCATCAGAAGTTAGATTTTGACCCAAAATCCATAATATTTCATCATCCATTTTCCAGATGTGCTCAAGTGACGATCATCATAAATTTATTTAACCTGATTAAAAAATAAATGTATGTATGTAGTAGCATTTAAATTCTCTGCTACTTTGTGTCAAATAAATGAACAATAATTTGAAGCAGATCTAATTTGCTTACCTTTCATTTGTGTAGGGAAAATCCTCTTAGACCCAACACAGTCAGAATGCCCATGATATCCCTGCAATCATTTTCGTCAAACTCCCAACTAGAAATCTAAAACATCAGATTGATTCACGAGACGATATTTATAGCTTCTTAGAAAGATCTTGCTAATAAGAGGTCTTGTGTCTCAACATATGAAGAATCCATAGCAACTAGCATTGCACATGCACACACCATATTAACAATGCTTCTCGAAACAGTCAGAAGTTGTAAATAGTAATAAATACATGCTCGAGAAAGGTAGGCTCGTTTTTCAGCTACTATGAACAAGGCAAGAAGTGATGGTCGCCTCTCGCTAGAAGAGGCCGATGTTTGAAAGCCTATAGGAGCATAACATGATAATAGCCACCAAAGCACAAATCATAGTAATAATCTATGCACCTTAAGTTCCTCAACCTTCCTCGCCAAACTCCTTCGTAAATCTCTCATGCACTTCAAGGTCAGTCTTGCTCACTGTCGGTTTCTGTCTTGTGAGCACCTTGTCAAAGTCCGTTCTTGAAATCGGGGGTGGAATGATCTGTAGGGCCATTAATCAGTTTGTTATAAGAGCATTCTAGACTAAATTGCAGTTCATGGAGAGATAAATAGGAAAATATTTAAAAGAGAATATTGTAATTACAACACAAGTATAGACGAAATCATCAAAATACCTTAGCAGCAAGTCCTTTTGCATCGAGCTCCTGCATGGAAATCAGTATAGCACCTGGTTCCTTGGGTCCACATGGCATCCATATACCATCAGATGTGTTGATAAAACACATAGCATCTTGAGTTTTACGTACAGGCTCAAATAAGACATCCTTCACCTATTGAATAAATCAAAAAAAGTCACATGAAACTAAATGCAGATGTGGATGACTAAGTAATCTACAGTGGTCCGCACTTAAACATGTGTCAGTGGGTAGATAATTCGTACTTACACAAACAGAAATATCTGAGCCAGAAAAACCTTCAGTTTTACGAGCTAGGGCTTCAAAGTCGCTCTCAGTCAAGTTATGAGGGGTATCTCCTAAATGCACCTTCATAAGAGTTATAGCATAAACAAGAGTAAATCATCAGTCTTGAATTATTAATTTGGTCCCTTCTGTTTATAGAAGCTACATACTTTGAACATGTGTTGTCGTGCCTTCAGATCTGGGAGAGGAATGTAAATGCGCTTGTCAAATCTTCGCCGAATGGCCTATAGAAAACCAATTGCAAGTTAGCAAAGAAAATAATCATGGCCCTCAAGCTGCCTACTTAGAATTAGACGTTACCTGATCCAGAGCATATGGGGTATTTGTTGCAGCAAGAACAAGAACTTTATCATCATTGTGGCCCACCCCCTAATGATTTTATATTAGCAAGACAATAAAAAGAAAAATAATTACTTCTCAGCAATAAAAAACATATAACAAAGTCAAAGTGAAACTGCACCCCCCCCCCCCCCCAACACCCCTCAATTAAGGGGAAAAGGCAAGTTGAATTTAAAATGTAAAATTTGTTTTTGATTTGAAAACTAAATTTCAACGGCATTGTCAACTTTTCAAACAGAACATTAGTTATTAAGCCGGACTTCCTGTTGATATTGTCTTTGACTCAAAATGGTAACATTTATATTAACATAACAAGCTTTTCCTTACTTGAGAAGCCTAACATAAATTACATTTCATCCAAAGCAAGTGACAAAAACATCATTCAATATCAACAAAGTGGAAGTTAATGATTGTATACTACAGAATAAGTCATAGATTTAGATATGGATATGGAATGCATATAGCCCACTTCATGTGATGAACTAGCGATGACGAACATGATTGTTGAATTTCCAGTATGTATTGTCCCATCACAAGAGCAACCACATAACCAAATTGGTATGCTGTGAAATAGCAATAAATGACCCTCCAAGTTCAGTTTTCTATTGAACTCAGAGAAACACCATAGTAATTGCAGAAACAAAAGGAGAAGCATATTTGATTGATTATTACATTCAGTTTTTCCATAACACCCGTAAGCATTGAAACACTAATTTAAATAGAGAAAAAAATAAACAGACAAGGAAACTGTTGGATAACACAGCTGATTAACAACTTTCAAAAGTATAAAGGAATAATGCATCAAGAGAAAAACACGTGTGGATCGTTTCACCAGTTTTTTTGTATTTATCCAGAAGAAGCGGCAAATTTTATAGAGAAATAACTAATACAGGTAGACCAAATGAACTTGACTGCCCTGCACATAAAGGCCTACTATGTTTGACAACTTATAGACGTGGAAATGGATATCTAGACATGGCTTCCAGTATCTGTTATTTAAAAAATTACCTGCATCTGGACTAGCAATTCAGTTTTGATTCGTCTCGAAGCTTCACTCTCATTCCCCTCTCCACGCTGGCCACACAGGGAATCTATTTCATCAACAAATATGATTGCAGGAGAACTCTCACGAGCCATTTGGAAGAGATTAGAAACCAGCTTTTCACTTTCACCCATCCACTTTGAAACCAAGTCTGAAGAAGAAACACTGAAAAAGAGTAGAAGTTGGCACTTGCCAACTTTACACCCTAAGTACTCCATCATCGAAAGTGAGGAACAGAAGGAAGCAACTGAAAACATTCTTAAAGAAAGATGTAATCTCCTTCAGATAAGTGTCTGCCACCAAATTCTGAAGAACTGTTTTCCATATTCAAATTGTTAAATAAACATTGAAAGCAGAGGTTTTTAACTAAGCCATTTTCCGTAAAGGCAAAGTTGATAATACTGGAACATATTGATACATCAGGGATTGCGGAGAATGAATGCGGAAATGAACTTTCAACATCAGCTACAATCTTCAGAAAGCACTACTTATTGAAGCAGCAGTATTTATCTGATTCCCCCGGCATACGAAACCAGTTTCCACAAAAGAAGTCATGCAAGAGGAGGTTAAAGTGCATGATTACTAAACTAATAGTGAAACTCAGGGCCATAGTATTTGATATGTTAGAAGCAGAAAACCTTTAGATACAGTTTTGTGTAGAGCAACATTGAATCATTAGTCACTACCACCAATTGGCAACCTCACCAAACTAGAGCCCTGAGGACATACCAAACATTTCATGTCCACCAAAGCTAATAAGTGAAACTCCTCTAACAGACATTTTATGTCCACTTTAGGACACAAAGATGAGGTCTGAAGACTGACAATGGGACCCCTTGAACAGCCAGCCAAAAACAAGTATGTCGAAAACGCATCAAACAAAGAGCTAACAATCTCTTAATTTTGTGTTTCTTTTGACATGCGATAATATCAACAAGATTATTTTAATTTCCTCCCAAGAGTAATCTTGATGCAGCCACCTTTCTCCCTCATTCACAACAGAAAATTCTAGTCCCCATGAACTAGTTATGTTTTCCGCATATGAAATTCTAGCAAGTGAGGACAGATAAGCTACCTGAAAAAAGTCGAGTCAGCTTCGGTAGCAACAGCTTTGGCTAAGTATGACTTTCCTGTCCCTGGAGGACCGTATAAAAGAAAAGCCCTCCATGGACGCCTCTTGCCTAAATGGAAGAAAGAAAAGCAGGTAATGTAACAGTCATACAGATATGCATCCATATGAGATGGAATTATGGAAAGGAAAAAAAAAGACATAAAGCAGCTTTCAGTATTCTCCACTAGCTACTACTCTTTTTATTTCATTCAGTGTTTCTCTCTTTCTTTATGTTCCTTCTTTGTGTGTTGAGTGTGTGTGTTCAGCTGTCAGGGAAGGTTTGAATACTCAATTTTGTGACTACAGAGCCAACTTTGAATAAATTTATATAATAGGAGCAGGTCTTATAAAGTGTGGAAGCAATTACAGAGGCTCTGAAGGTCACACTGAGTAATGCAAAAGCTAAATCTTGTTTAGGGATAGGAGCATATGCAAGACCTTTGAGGAGAGGAGGATTGGCATGTAATTTGCTCACGTTAACACTAAATAACAAGCAAGCAGAAGGCAGTGGAAGCCTTATGCTTTTGTTTCCACGATAATTGAATTGTGTCTATAAAAATCGTTGGTCAGCTGGGATTCTAAAAGCCTTTTAAGGCTAGAAAGTGCAACTTTCACACAGAATCAGGAAAGTGTTGCTAACATAGATTACCATGAAAGAAATAAATTCAAAAGGGCCACAAAAATCATAAGGGAATGGAGCAAATGATGCAGTTGAGATGGAAAAGATATGAGATTAGGTTCCAAGCTTAACAGATGCCATCACAAGGTCTTCCAAGGCCTGGCCCAGCCACCAGCCTACCTGATGCCCCCCAAAACTTGGGCTTAGCTATTTCTCATATTCACACAAACCTACAATAAGTTTGATTTTCATTACAGAAGAGTACTTCAAATTATGAGGTTACAAAAAATTCTATTTTCTACCAAATCTCAAGTGCATTATCCCAAGGTTCATTTTCCTACTTCACAAAAGATAACTGACATTCATTTTGTAAAGCTCCTTAAGCAAACAATAAAACAAAATGAGCGATCCGGATTATGAGGCATAGGCAAAGACGACCAAACTAGTCTAGTAATTAAGTTTTGGTTGACATGTAACTTGTAAGCACATCAATTGTCGCAAGAGTTGCGGATTATCTTAATTACAAACACCCCAAACTAATTAACAATGCTTCTCTTTTATTCAACACAAAACGGAGAATTTCCTACTTGCACATCTAGAGCTAAGCACTAGACCAACATAGATTTAGGAATTCAGTGCACCTTATATTCAGAGGTCAATGTAAGAGCTAAAAGATTCATACATGGATACATCGGTGATAACATGAATGTGCTATCATATCAATAATCTTAATCCCTAGCATAGACCACATCGATTAGCCAAAATCTATGTGAGAAGCACAAGAAAGAGAATACTTTTCTATTAACGGTGCAGGAGGAACAGGTTGTTCCTTGAATGCTCCTCAATTCACCCACATTTTTCTTATGAATGTCACTCACAAAATCCTGAAAACACTTAAGTATAAAAGTCAAGTTGGATCTATTAACTAATATACTGCTGTGCATCCCCTATGCTTGAGATGAGATGTCTACAGATACAATCAATAATAAAACATGAGCTAGAAAAGACAAATATTGGAGCCTCTTAATGTCTCTCTTTAGGTCACAAGATGATCATCTCTATGAGTAATTAACAATAGTTCCGGTATATAAGAACAATGAGAAAAAACATTAACAATTATACTTTATTCCAAACATCAGTAAACAAAGCGGTTGGGATCCAAGAACAATAAATGAAGCAGTCGGAATCCAAAGAAAGTGTCATCTTTGTTATTGTCTTATTCTAGATTTTCCATCATCAAGCAAATGCTTAACTAAAATTGTATTGTTGATTTATTTTCAATACTCCAAAGCCAAAACCAGTTGTATCTGGAAAAAAACACTAACTACTAACCAACAAAGCCCGAGTTTTGACAACAAAGATAATCAGCTATCAATGAAGAAGTGTCTGCTGACAACTCCAATGATGACAATACAGCACCCATCAGTTACTACAATGTAATTATGCTGCACAATTTACAGTAAACCATTTTGCTTTAATATCAAAAGAACCATGCAAGAATAACAACATTAGAATCAACAATCAATTATCAAGTACCACACAAAGCAATAAACTTCAATCCTTTCTATCGACACATACATAGAAATATGAACATTCTCCATATACGCAACTCAGTAAACAATCCACCAACCATGAAAATAAAAGAAGGAACTGAAACAAATTATACCAGTAAAAAACTGCGGGAACTTGACAGGAAGAATCACGGCCTCCTGAAGAGCTTGCTTCGCACTCTCCAAACCCGCCACGTCATTCCAGTTAACATTCGGCTTTTCCCTAATAATCGCAGAACTCAATCCAGAACGAAGCTTCTCCTTATCCCCATCTTCCCCATCATTGCCATCCTTGGGCTTGGTCTTGGGCCGGGTCGCCACTGCAGCATCCCCGTTAGATGTGGGGCCCGACCCACCCTCATCGAGCACGGTCCGAATCTCCTCTGCACGCCTGAGGTACTCAGTGAACTTCTGCGTGATAGCTTCCTTAATTTTGGGATTCCTTTCATACTTGAGATGGGTTTTGAAATACTCCAAAGCGTTCATGTACAGAGGAAACGCTTTGGCGTAGTTGCCGGCATTATCCTCCACCACCGCCTGCCGTACATAATCGATTGCTTGTTCTTTGAAATTGCTATACATCGTCGACGATCATAAATACTTGTTGTCTGAAATCCTGAATTCGATAGTATGTTGAGGGTTTTTGATCGGGTTTCAGATCGGAACGTTAGCTGATTGTTGGAAGGGAATTTTGGGGGTTTTATTATTATTATTATTATTATTATTATTATTATTATTATTATAACGTTAGCTGATTGTTGGAAGGGAATTTTGGGGGTTTTATTATTATTATTATTATTATTATTATTATTATTATTATGAGATCAAATCCAAAGATAACCCATTTTCTTATATTTTTTCCCCAACTACCCTATCATATAACAAAAGTCCCCATATACCCACTTTCATAACAAAATATCCTTATCTACTCCTTTTTTATGATAAAATACCATTTTACTCTTACTAACATTCCAAAACTTCTAAAAAACCATGCTTGCCATTAGCCAATTTTTCCTTTTTCCAATCTTTACATTTATTAGATCCGGATTAGCCCTCTGATCAATATCAGGCCCAACATGCTTCCGTAAATAAATAAAATTGAGTTTAAAACATACCTCGTCTTTGTCTCTTAAATTCCCTTGGAATACGGTTCAGGTTTTACGGATCAAAGATCCAACCACTCGCCCGCAGTCTATGGTTCTGAAACCAATTCCTTTGGAACCCAAATCGCAATCCTTCTTAATAGCCACCAGCCTTTAAGGAGATCACGGGGAGACTCACTACTGGATGAATTTCACTCAGAATTATAAATTTTTGGACAGAATGTCGGAAAGCAAAAAACCTTGTTTATTGAAGAAAATAAACTAAACTATTTTACAATATAAATTTTCTCTACCATTGGAAGAGAAACTTGAATTAGCCTATCATGGCTAAGACTCATGAAGGGGAAACCCCCATGAACAGGAAAGCTTGAAAGCTAAACTATTACAAAATTATAGAGAAGATTTCGAAAAGCTTATCAAGAGAGAAGTGTTGTGTATTTTCGATGATCTTCTTCTGAGGCTGAAGGCCTCCTTTTATAGGCATCAATGTGCTCCTATGTGGATCCATTATTGCCTTGCCAGCTTGCATTCCACTTGGTTAGTGAGGAATGGGTCAACCTTCTTTATTTCCCACCTACCGCTTGGTAAGTGCATCTACCACCTTCGTTGTCTTCTTGTGTCGGCAACGACTCTCTTGGTGAGTGGAGGGGTCCTCCACTTTTGTTCTTTTAGACCAGATGCTGATTCTTTAAGATGGCGGGACCTACTACTATCCCCTATCTGAATTAGCATCCAATGCTGATTATACTGTATTCCTACCCTATTACATTGTTTGGAATACATTACAGCCTGTTTACAATCGAGTCTAATTAGACCTGTTTCCTCTTATTACATTCTTGGGTTTTATTTTCTAAAAACCCTTCCATTTTCCCTTTTTCTTCGGGTAGTCGGGTTTGTCCTTTTTTATTTTAAAACCCTGTCCAAACAGTGGTTTCTCTTGTGCTTGACAGTAAGAGCATATCCGCTCTCCCCATCTTCCGATATGTATCATATTACATATTTTCTTCCTTGTTTGTTCCGTTGCTGGAACCTTGTTTTCCCAGATTAACTTTCTCTTATTTTCGAAGAGGTTTTCAGCAAATCCGGTAGTTGTTCCTGTCATGGAATTTAACAGGAATGACAACCAACCCCTTCGATTCCGCTTCTGCAGCAGTATATAATCTCGGTCCCAAACAACCTGAGTGATTGTTTTCACTTTTAGATATTCCCTAGTTTACATTTAGTTTCACTAGGGAGGGATCTTCATGATCCGTTCACAGAATTATGAAATATTTTGAACGGATACTTCACTTTATCCATCTCGGTGAGACAGACCCAGAGTCCCCATGCTCGCCTGGTTGATATATCGTTTTCAGTCAGGGCTACGACCAAAGGGCTATTTTCTGGGGATGTTTTGGCGCTGTTTATCGCCCCCATCTCAGGTCTCTGTAGTTTTATGAATTGAAAAACTGGATGAGACCCTTTTTCTGTGATTTCTGGAGCAGAAGAAATAATTTTTAGCTCCAGTATATCTCCTCGACTCAATAATGAGTTATTCTGCCATGAATCGTGCACAGCAGTGGCTATCCAGTCCGGTAATTTGGAAATCTCCAGAAAGCTGGGTGCGGTAGTGAAAACTGAAGCAATTGCTCCAAAATCGAACCATTCCCGCACATCATGAGGGTTTAACCCCGGAAGCATCCAAAGTCTTGGATACTTGCCAGACCAATCCGCAGTAATTCTGTTCGGATTGATCCCATTTCTTGTCACCAATTTCTCCCATGTTTTTTGGTAAACCTGCAGAGGAGAAATAGCTTGATTAGTATTAACCTGTCTAGGGCCAGTCTGAGGCCTTAGGTTAACCTCTCCCTCTTTTACCCCAGAGGTGCTGGGTTGACTCGGATTGTCTGGAATTGCTTCCTGACCTTCCGAATTAATAATTTTATCGGAATCCGATAAAACACTTGGTTCGGCCTTATCAGCCTTTTCACCGATATCCGATGAAAAACTTTTATCAGCAGGATGTCCTGCTTTGGGTATAAAAGTACCCTGTTTGTTCATCGATGATGAACTCCTCTCGTGTAATTCTTTCTGCATCACCAATGGTGAACAGGCCTTGTTTATAGGTTTTACTAATGCATTCCACAAATCATTATTTGAAGTTATGGCTGCATGTAGAGTTATTTGGACTTTGTCCAAATCAGCTTTCTGGACATAAGATGCCGCTTCGACTCTTACCCTTAGCATCTCAAATGCCTTGTAGTGCTCCTCAAGGTTTTCCCTAAGGTGTCTTGCTCGTATTGTGATGGAATCTGCTTCAAGGATATCCATCTCTTGTTAAGAAATCTGCAAGAACATTCTCATTAGATTTCACAATGACAATATCAAATAGATAATATTGGCATTCTGCTTGCCACCTGATAATACGAACTTTTTCAATCTTTGATTCAAGTTTATTTTTCAAAAAAGCTTTAACATTCGTATTATCAACTTTTAATATAAATTCTTTGGCTAATAAAAATAAAGGCCATTTTTTGAAAGCCTTCCAGACAGCAAAGAATTCTTTCTCATTAATATGCCAGACTCTGGCTTGTTGTTCTGTAAACAACCCTCCTGTATATCTACATGGTTCTTCACCCATAGATGTTTTTCTCATGAGCACTGCTGCCCATCTGAAATCATTAGCGTCTGTATAGACCACTAACTGATCCTCATCTTGAGGAATCGCGAGCTTTGGTAAGTTACTACAAACCTGTTTCAACTCACGAACTCTTTGGGAATGAATATCCTCCCATTTCCATTTGGTCTTTTCATCCTTTTGTAATAAAGGACGGAAATTCTTGCGATATTTTGCCAAGTCTTTAATAAATGAACCTGCAAAATTAATCACTCCTAAGAAGCTTTGAAGGTGCTTCTTACCTCTAAGAACATCTGAAAAATTGCAGATTTTCTCCACAATATGTTCTTGTAGTTCCATTCCTGCATGGTCAATAATAACACCGAGAAACTCGATTCTATTGACCGCGATTATTGCCTTCTTTTCAGAGAGCACTAATCCTTCTTTATGACATGCTTCTGAAAATATTTCAAGATGCTTTAAATGATCTTTCATATTTTTAGATGCAATTAGAATATCGTCTATGTATGCAAACATAAACTCAAAATAATCTTTAAAAAGATTATCCATCTTTCGTTGGTATATCTGAGGTGCATTCGCAAGTCCCATAGGCATTACGTTCCAGATATACTGACCCTGTGGTGTAGAAAAAGCAGTTAATTTCTTAGACTCCTTTTCTAACTTAATCTGGTAGAAACCAGACTTACAATCGAATTTTGAAAACACTTTTGACCCTTTAATACAATCAATTAAGTGTTCTCTACTTGGTATGTAATAACCATCAAATTCGGTAATCTTATTAATACCTTGATAGTTAATTACTAACCTTGTTTTTCCTCTCTTTATTTCGCCATGGTTTCTTACCAAAAACCCTGGGCTACTGTAAGGAGAAATACCTGCTTCGATTAGCTTGAGATCGATATGCTCTTTGATAATCTTTTGTATATCCTTTCGATCCTCAAGGTTTATCTGAATCGGCTTGTATCGAACCAACTCGTATTGGTATTGTTCTTTTACCTTCAACGTTGCTTCGATCTGATTTTTGTCCCACCAAGCTAAAGGATTTTCATTGTAATTCCTCTGAATTAGCCTTTTAACATTTTCGAGGGAAAGTAGACTTTCCTCATTAATGTCAATCTGGGGTGGTCCTTCTTGTAAGACATTTTTCAAAAACTGAATAGCTTCTTCATGTGCCTCCTCCATTCCCTCTTGTCTGTATGACAAAAGAGCTTCACCAAATTTCCTCTTATCCTGCATTTTTGGATGAGTTAACTTGGCTTCATTATCACCACGTTTGCTGCGAAAATTAATAGGCATGATCCTATTAAAAGCCTTTTCTCGCCGCAAAACCTGTATCATACTACCACAGTTAGTAGTAAATGTTAACAGGTTCTTGTGATTATCCTGCTCATATTTTGCAAAAGTTTGGATAAAATTGTTACCAAGCAAAATATCAGCACCTGTATCATGAATATAGATTGGTGGCATTTTTACTTTATACCAAGGGGCATCGAATGCTCCTCCGATCATTATTCGTGATTCTCGAATACCTTTATTGAGTATAAGGATCTTCTGTGAGAAGTCTCTTCCTGCAATAAGGGGTAATTTTTCCACTGCTTCGCTGGGAAAAACTCCTGGCTTTGCTGTGCAAATGCCTGAACCTGAGTCAATATAAGCTGCAAAATATTCCGTCTTATATTGATCATATAATACCCCTATAGATATATATATAGAGACAATACTTGTCATTCAGAATCGTCTGGATAGATTCCTCTTTTCCAAGATTCTAACAAGTTTATCCTTGAGCTTCTAACATTATGCTCACGGATCAACTCTTGAAACCTTACCTGATGAGTCTGTCCATTATCTCGCATTTCTCTCATGCGTTCTATCAACTCATCTTTCTCTTTTCTGAGATCCTGGATCTCATCATCTATACACCTTCCTGGCATAATTTAGAACCTGTCTGGATTGTTTGGATAAATCCCTCTCCTCCAGCGTTCTAGCATGTCTATTCGCGCGTTTATATGATTTATATTTAACGCAGCCTCTTGTATCCTTATGACTTATTGGATACTTCTTTGTTCTGGTGGATTTTGCTCTCGCAAAGATCTTAACAAAGTTCTCACCTGGGTTCTTTGTATCGTGAGATCAATGATCTCTTGGTCTAGCTTGATTCCTGGCATAATGGTTTTATTCTACCCTGATCGTATGTCCATCAAGGTCGAATTCCATCCATTTTCCTTCTCTTCTCCAGGGCTTATGTTCCTCAAGAAAACTTAACCCTAGGGTCATAACTCATTTGGTTATGCCTGCACTTCCTGTAACAGATACATGATAGCCTGCTATTTCTAACATGCATTCGTATCTATTAATACTTGGTTGTTGTAAATGATATATCTCCTCACAAGGAAACAAATTATCAGTTTTAGATATATCAAAAACAATATGGATTTCTTTCCATTCATCATTAGGGCATTTGATTTTTACATTTCTTACCCTAATTTTTTGTGGATACAAATCCTCACATGGTTCTTTTCCTTTTAGGCTTAGAATCCTACCTTCGGAAAAAGGATAACCTGTTACTAATTTCTGAATCAAACCGTAATGATCTATTGTTTAAAATAGGTTGATCCTTAATTAGCAAATTAACACCCCCTAACCTTGGTATTTGGATTGGGTCTGGTGTTCTAACCTTTGCAAATTCCTTAAAAATTATAGGAATTTCTATATACTCTTTCCTAAGAAACATATCTGAATGATGTGTGTTGGAAAGCGCATATGCAATTCTATACGTGATAGAATATGGACTATTTCCTTCTTTCATAAGATCAGGTCTTTTAAAATCCTGATGAAGGGTTAAGACTCTACTAAAATCTTGGTCAGCTAGGTTGTATGCAATCCTAGGATGAATGTCAAACATAAGTTTGCCAGCATACAAATTACCTACCATTGTACCAAGACAACTTTCTCTCAAATCATTGATTCTTTTATCCATTACAGATAAATGTAATTCAGAATCAATTCCTTCTTTGAAGGTAGCTTTAATCACTACTTCAATGGTTCCAATATGGATCTATTTCATCGTGACCGCTACTTCTTCTTTAAGATGACTCAATTCCTCAAGAATTTCTTCTTTTGGAATAAGTTGCATCTCAACTTTATTACCGGTTAGATCTATTGGAAGAGAAAACTCACCTGAGTTCACCCGGTAAATGATATGGTGCTTGCGCTGTCTTATCCCGATCTTGTCACAAAATCGATTAAGACTTCCTTTCTTAAATCCATCATATGGACCTAATGTTGAATCCTGTCTCATGATCTTTTCCATCGTCTTTTTAGAGATGGTCATTTTTGAGAAGAATCCTGATAGACTGTCCGTAGTCTGGAGTCTATCTTCCGATTCGCCGGAGCTACTAGTCTGATTCTGTAGATGATCCATCGGAACCCTCCGAATCAGATTCGAATTCTTCTTCATAGATGCTTTCATCTGAAGAGATATCTTCGAACTTGTAAACTGGCACCAAATCACCATAAAAGACAGCATCACGGATGTCGTCTGTGTACTCGAACTGGCGCACATCTTTTTGCTTTTGTGGGGCAATCGGGCGAAATATGGCCTCTCGCGCCGCACGTCCAACAGTTACAATCCTTGAAACTTTCATTTGCACGAGTGTGAGCTCTTTTGAAAGTTCTTTTTCGGGTTGTTCCTCCTGTTGGCTTCCCTGTAGATCTAGATCCCTGTGAAGAAAACCTGGAAGGACCAGACTTTTGACCAGATTTGTAAGATCTAGCCTTTGATTTGGACCACCATGATCTTCCTTGTTTGGAAGGTCTCCTGTATGATCCTCCTGACTTAGATTGAAACCTTCCCTTGAAGTGTTTTTTTCTCTTCTTTTCACGACTTGGTTCTCCAATGATACTGGGAAAATCATTGTTGTCGCAACAAAGAGGGGTTTTTTTTACCATTCTTCTTAGTTTCTTCTTGTTTCTTTGTAGTGTCGCTTGTTGACACCATTCTCGTATATTGTCCTTAAAAAATGACATCCTTCTGGCCACTGAATCGACTCGGCCTGTCGGTACTTTGTAGGTTTGCATAAGCATCTCCCTCCATGGACTACAGATTTTTGCAAAGAATAAATCTGTTGCCACATTCCATGGTACGTCTGCTTGGAAATAATATTTGCGGAACCAATATATATATTCATCCGCATAATATATATTTCTTAGTTCGAGAGCAAACAGAGCTTGTGTATACTCTCTTTTCTTCTCGTCTTTTCTTTCCTCAAAATATCCGTCCCCGAGGAAACATATTTTGAGCAGATGACCCATCCTTTCGACAATTGTTATAACATTATCATTGGATAAGATCTCTTGTTTGAGAGAGGTTTCGGTCATGTCCCATGCCTTCTTGGCCGAACCTTGCAAACTATTTACCAGTATCTGGCAAAAATGATCGTTATCAACATCCAGTGTAGATGAAGCAACTTTCATGGATGACATCCACTCATCGATCAATACTTCCATATTTCTGAAATCGACGATGTCTGTTGTGAGCATCACTCCAAACGGATGGGTTGGTTCAAGCATCGTTTTTGCCCAAGGGCTCTTGGATACTCCTTTAAACCTTCCCGATCGGCTTTTGGCTTGTCGAGCTATGTATTCTTCATAGTCAACCCCGTCCTGCTTCCAAATGGGCTCGGGAGGAACAGGTGTTTCAGGTACTGCCGTACTTGTGCTCTCCTCTTCCTTTTTTGGAATAGGCTCATTCATCCTGAGGTTTACTAGATCCACAATTCCAAGATTGGAAAGGGATTCAGTTAACTCTGCAAGATCTACTCTTGAGACTTACATCCGACTTGTCTTATGAGATCAAGTAGGAGTTCGTCGTTGCTTTTAGGCTTCAAAACTTCCGTAGCCTTTCCTTTGGAAATGATTGGAATATCTCCGAACGAGTTTTTCATTCGTTCGTTCATGGATCTTCCAGTTCCTTTGGCTGGTCTTCTTTTCAGATCTACAATTTCTTATTTCAGATCTGAAACTTCTCTTTGGATCTCGGATAGAGATCGGACTATCTTCTCCATCTGTCCACCATAATAAATGATGGTCTTCTGGATCTCCCTAAGGTCTTGAGTGACCTTAGATGTGTCTGGAACAATTATGTTCCAATCTGAGCTGGATGTCATTACTGATATCCTGCACTTGTGTTATCTCGAAATGTTTTCGGATACATTTTTCTTGATTTTCTCCTCCGTTAGGCACAAGAAAATAATATTGTACAACATAATTTAATTTATTTCTTCAATAAAACCAGGCTCTGATACCATTTTATGCATCGGATCTCAATAAATATAAATCAAGGGAAAATCCATTAAATTTTTCTTCCGAATAATAATCGTTCAGTATATGACATTGTTTTACCTTTCAGACCAGATCACAAGTATAAATACAAGTGTTTTTTGGGGCACGAGAAAAGTTTCCAACTAAAATACCAAGATAATTATATCCGGGTTGTGAAAACACAGTATAACAAGATGGTTTGGCAATCATAAATTAAGAGTGGAAATAACATTTTGAATAGTGATTTTTTAGGGGTAAATTGGTCTTTGACCACTTTTGGGGTATATTGGAATAATATTATAGTTGATGGGGTATTTGGGTTATTAAGATAAGAAATTAGGATATTTGGAGGTATTATCACTTATTATTATTATTATTATTATTATTATTATTTTGAATTAACGACGGAGAAAAGACTGCGAAACCACACCAACTTGATAAAGAAGCAATGCAAAAATTGTTGAACTGAAATCACGTTTCCACGAACGCCTTATGTTTTCTTATTAAAAAAGTTTTTATCTAAATACCTCGTAAATTTGAATATATATACTTTTATACTATATAAAAAAATAAAAAAGTTGATAAATTTTACTAATATATCATTTTCTTTTTAAAATTTTTTTTATTAAAGAATTATAAAGAAAATAAAAAATATATAACTTTTTTAATAAGTTATCAAATATTATAAAAAATATATATAAAATAAATATATAAATTTAAAAAAAACATATCTTTCATAATAAGTAATGCGTTATCATGCACAAAATAAAGAAAAAAACATGTATTGTACATATTATACTATTAAATTCTATTTAAATAGCTATACTACAAATGCTTTAAACAATTATGTTGTACCATATGTTCGAATTTATTTTTCATAACATTGCAACTTATTTATTCTCTTGGATTGTTACTTTTTATTTTGATGATTTAGATGTCGTTTGTATTCTTATTAGATTGGTTGACCTATTTATATCATGTGTATGTTGATTGTATTATGGTATTCTTGTGAAGTTGCCAAAATCAACTCTGTTCGACCAATGGTGGTTGAACGAAACACAAGATGTTCGACTAGTGGCCGAACATAATGATGTATGTTCAAATTGTGGACGAACATTATGTACTCAATGTTCGAACAGAGTCAATTTTGGTCGAACAAGCCCTGGACAACATTAAGTTTGTTTCATGTCCCACGGTAGGGGTGTTTAGAATTCGGTTAAAACCGATTTAACCGACCTAACCAAACCGATTTAAAATTTTGGTTCGGTATTTCGATTTTCGGTTACGGTTATAGATTTTCAGCAATTCGGTTTTCGATTTCGGTTTTTAAAATTTTCAATTATGGTTAACCGAATTACCTAATTAACCGAACTTCTAATATATATATATATCCATTCTCCTCATAAATTAATATATATTAATTATATAATATTATATAATAATAACAATAATAATAATTGAAAATTTGTAAAAGAAAATAGTAAACCTATACTTAATAAAATATTAAAACTTCAGAAAATTAAAACCTCTGTCCTATACTCCAGCGGCTAGCCTCCAGGAGATAAACCAGAAACCCTAATTATTATTATTATTATTATTATTATTGGATGATTAATGAGTAATTTGATACATTTTAGGTAAAAATCTAGATGTTTTTCCCATTTCGGTCATCTGAAAATCGAACCAAAAAGTCAGTTTTCGGTTCGGTTTCGGTTACTCATAAAATCGGTTTCGGTTCGATTAAGATTTTTACCAATAAATTCGGTTCGGTTAATTCGATTTTGCTTTGATTCAGTCACCGAACCGACCGATGAACACCCCTATCCCACGGTGATAGTCAGACTATCATAAATTCAACTAAGAAAAATTAATTTCAAAGCTAAATCATAACTAAATCACTAGAAAAATAAAATAAAATAATATTCGACAATAAGTTTCAAAATAAAATATTCAAATTTGTAAAGGTAAGATGATAAGTTCGAATTAACAAAATATAATATGTCAAAGCTCTACGAGGTCTACGACTTCTACTAGTAGAAGCTCGTCTAGATAATTCGGGTGGATCATCGCTCTCAATCTTCAACGCACGATAGCTCTAACTAAAGCAGGAACCACTAGCGAAGCATCCAATCCATCTTCATTCTGAACTCACTGTTGTTACACAAATTCTAAGTGTCCCAACGCATTGGAGATCATGCCCCACTGTTGCGGGCCTTTAGGTCTAGTAGTATGGACATGATCAGCGACATCGTTCTTCGAATTCTAAATAATAAGATGTAAAATTGTGGTGAATCAATCCATATAATCCTTTGAGCACTCCCAAATGGGATTGACACCTCTCCCACATGCTTCAGCATACAATACATGGTTCCTCCATACTAAAAAATAAGCTCCAATTGCATCCCACATGACCTTATACTAAGCACCCGTATTACACCTTCGGGAGATGAATGGAACTAACGGCTCATCTGAGATCCTATGAGCAAAGTCAAATTGTCGTAGCACATGGTCCGGATAATACGACTCTACTATATCAAAGACTCGAATGCACCCTTGATAGAAAGTCACTTCATCCCGAGGATAGTGGTTCGAATCTCACTATAAAATGTCCAATTTACCTACATATATAATTCAACAATAGGTATAAAGTTGAGACTAAATTAAATACAATTACAAGTATAATAACTATGAACATGAACTTACATTGTGTGGCGACATGGTATCCAAAACTTCTCTAGTAGCCAATAATTGATCGATAGTTCTACCATCGTGACATCGTTGCATCCATTTTCTTGCAAGATCGAAAATTCACATTGTGTGTTAGTCTGAAAATTGGAAAATATTCATATATTCAAGCCTAACACAATTAAAAACATAAAGGTTAGGAAAATAAAAGAAAATACACATGGCTATGCTCGTCCAATTTTAGGGTTATACCTCGAGTAGTGTCAAGTATCCTCTCATCTGTTTAACCCCACTTTGAGAGACTAATCTCAATCGTTGATAAAGGAATGTTAAAGCAGTTGTTCCCAAGCATAATTGTGGATGAGGTTTATGTGCTCTAACAACTTTACAATTTTACAAGAGGCTCTTGTACTCGTCTTATTTGAAAATAGGGAACAATCTAATAGAAACCACTGGTATGCACGTGCACGAGTCAACTTCCTCAAATTCTAAGATGTCGTATCTCTTTCAAATCAAAACCGAAGTCATTCCATTTTGATAGAACCTCCTCGAAGACCAAAAAGGGCACCCTTTTCGATGGTTTTGATCACCCCCAACAACCTACTAATTAGTGGACCAGGTTGCTCCGGTCTGCTTCTACCCTCTTTTACCATTACTGAGTGTCCACTAACAGGAAGTCCGGTAAGACACAATACGTCATCTAGCATAATTGTCATCTCATCTCATGGCATATGGAGCATGTTGGTCTCCAATTGCCAACGTTCAACAAACGTACAAATGAGATTTTTGTCCGGCATCTTATAAGACATCTACCTCAAGTTTAGGATGAGACTTTGATCAAGCTTCTCTACAAACTCCGGATCATGGACCTCGAACGTCCACGTTTCCATCTTGGTGGTGTGACACCAACAATTCAGTATGCTCATTTTCACCCAATTCCAGATAGCATATGCCATGTGCGTTTTGAAGCTTGAAATCAGTTAGGGATCCAGTGGTCCACCAGAACAAGGACTAGTTAGAATACCATTTTCATCATCATCGTCCTCTTCTTGTGCTTCTTTTCATTCGTCAAATGCTTCTTCTTTCTCTACTTGTGGTTGGAACTCAATTATAGGAAGAGCAAAAATAGAAGCAATCGGTTCTTCGGTCGTTGAGGTCACCTCAGTCTGATGTCTTTGATTCGAAGCAGTTGGTCGTGTCCTCCTCATATAAAGAATATCCTCTCCTGAAATATTCATTCAAAATTTTATCAATTCACCTATATTTTACAAACCAATTTAAAATAAGAAAGAACATACAAAAGTAACAATGAATGGTTCTGTTCGACCACAGTTCCACAACTAAAAGGTTCGACCACTGGTCGAACACACTATACACCCGTTTGACCAGTGGTCGACAACATAACATATTGTTCGAACAATCATCGAACATAACACACACTGCTCGATCACTAGTCGAACACATCACAAATCGTTCGGTCAGTGGTCGAACATAACACACTCTATTCAGTCAGTGGTCGAACAAATCACACTTCGTTCGACCGCTAGTGGAACACACTACACTCCGTTTGACCAACCAAGATTGAACATGACTTTTCCAGAATCGAAAATTAGATGCACGATTTGGCCGAAAATAATTGATTCCTCATCAAACCAAACAATGTTTTCCATCAAAAATCGTTGTAAACATGAATCCTAAACACTTACATTGTATTTCAAACAACATTAAACAAATTTAACTCATCAAATTCATAATTTCATCTTAAATTTTTTTAGAACTTCACTTATTTGGAATTTCATCTTCTTGGTGTGGATTCATTATAGGTTTCTTTATATGAAATGGAACTTGCCAAAATTTATTCCATTTAAGATCGAACACTTCTCGATTCTAAACTTTAAATTTTTTTGCTTCTTCTTCTTTCTCTCTAGTATTAGGGTTTGGGGTGTGGAGATGTGTTTGGGTGTGAAAATGTGTTTGGGGTGTGAATGTGTGTTTGGGGTGTGTTTAGGAATTAGTTTATGTTTTATATTTTATTTAAATATTTAATAATAAAGCATATTTTTGTAATGTTGTGGGGTGTGTTTAGAAAATTTTAAGTTGGTTTTGTTGTTTGATGGGTGAGTTTAAAAATTGGGGTGTGTTTAGAAGATGTTGGGATGTGGATAGTTGAGTCTTAAACAAATTGTACATTTTTCACAATTTATTTTTTGGAAAGTCATTTAATTATATGAAGTAATAGCAATTATAATTGTTGTTGTTGTCGTCATAATCTACGTTACATATTCAACCTTTACACGTATTGTAAAATTTAATTCAATTAAAACTCAACTTCATATAATGAATTTTTAAAATTATAAAATATAATAAAAAAATAATAGAAATACAAAAAACACATTTATATATTGTATATGTTTGGAAATAATGAAAGATGATATGAGTAACATTTTCATCTATACAACTTCATTATATTACTAAAAATTGTATATATTTCCACAATAAATAATAAATCGCGCATCACATTGGTGAACTACTAATTTATTTCAAAGTAGGACTTGTGTGCTCCTAGGGTATGGTTTGCCCCCAACGACAATTCTAATATCTTAAAGTAATACGACTAATACATTTACATATTACAAGTAATACCTTTTATAAGTAATGTATTTCAATAAACCATATATTTCAATTATATAATTAAATATCTTATAAGTAAACAACTGATACTTTATAAATAAATAACTAATATCTTAAGAATATACAACTAATATGTTTCATTAAATCATATATTTCACTCATACAAATAATACCTTATGAGTATGCAACCAATATTTTATAAATATACAACTAATACCTTATAAATATATAACTAATATCAAATTAATAATACTTTTTGGAATATATGGATTGGGCGTATATAAGTTTTTGTTTTTATTTAAAAGGTCCTCAATTCTACCCTATTTAGTCTCCATAGTAAATTGCATGAGCATCCTGTTTATTCCCCAAATTAAAATTACACGAGATTATTATTGGGTGGGTTCTGATTTGATTTAAAATCAATAATATATATTGATTAAAGCAAAAATTATATACATAAAAGGGATGGATTTGAAGAAAATTAGGGCAACGAAGGGAAAAAAAGAAAAAAAAAAGATATATATAAGATGGGGGCAAGTCGGGTACACTATTGGAAAATCAAATAACCTTTGAATATATATATAATTTGATTCACTGAATTTGAATTATAAGTTACACACTTATTTCAAATCAATGATTTCATTTTATATTTTTTTTAATCATATCAAAACTCATTCTCATTATATAGTAAAATTATTACGGTCTGCTAACAAGTTATGAATATATATCGATGTAATAACAAGTTATGAATATATATCGATGTAATGAAATGTATACCAAAACAAGCATTGTGGAGTGCCGACACAAGTTATAAATATGCATCGGTGTAATGAAATTTACACCAAAACAAGCATTGTGGAGTACCGACTTAACTAAATTATGTTCGACATTATTAGCTTGTCTTCTAACAATTCTAACAAAACGAAGTTTGATATATGGAGAACACTCCAAAGCTCTACGACATGAATCAACAATACATTCAAATTCAATACAACTAAATTCTGCAGCATCTAAGAATGGAGAAAGAATTGCATCTACCACGACCTTCATTATCTTTTAATTCAAGATTTTTGGAATTTGATAAATATATATTGTAGCCTTGAGCAGGACAAAGAGAGAGCATTAATACAACTCCCAATTTTTTATATCATATATATAGCAGCATAGGATCCTTATAATACACGCATTCTGAAAATTCAAAACTAACATTGCAATTTAAATAATTATCCAAACCTAATCTACTAATTCAAAAGTTTTAATTTTAGCCATGCATCTATACTTATATAAAAGTAAGACAGTTGGAAAATATTACAAGAATGCTATTTTCCCTTCTAAAAATATCACTATCATAATAAAATATAAAAAATTATATATTATGTATTCATGAAAATTGGGCTTGGGCTTATTTATGTATATATTTAATAAAAGAGCTAATTGGACTTGCATTGAATAATTGGGCTTTAATAGTAATTGATAAAATCATATCCTCTTAATTAAACATAATTTTAGTGAAAAAGACCATAATAATTTGAATAACTCTTTTTTAAATATAACCATTTCATATAATTAAATTGCAAGGTTTAAATATCAAAATTATAAAAGAATTAAAATAATGACATTAAAATTTTCATAATAAATAATTAGAAAAGTTATTTTAAATATCTACACATAAACAAGTGAAATCTTTAAAAAGTTTTACAATAAAATTTATAATAATAAATTTAAAAGTGATTGATTTTAAAAATAAAATATTAAAAATTTCAAAATTATTTGGAAATTTTAAGGAAATTAATTGAAATTAAAATAAAGATATAACTAATCCTCAATTTTCTTGAGAAATTTGAAATTTATTTTCAAAATCTGATAATTATTTTAAAATTTTAAATATTATTTTTAAAGTAAAAATTTATTTCAAAAATCTTACAATAATTAAAGCTGTAGAATTTAAATAATAAGACCATGATCCAAAAGTTAAATCTACAAAAACACAAATCCTTGGGACATAATGAAATTGAAAAATTATGGTCCAATTATTTATTATTGTTGTTTCTTAGTTTTATATTTATGTATTAATATTAACTATATTCATAACTTTATATATGTATCAATTAATGTTGTATATATAGAAGTTTTGTGAGTTTTGTAATTATTATATTTTAATTTTTATTGTAGATATTATTTGTTTTATATTATGTTGGTTTTTTTTTCTAACTTAGTGAATATTAAATTTTGAATTCATTAATATCATGATTTTTAAAATCAACTATAAATATTATAATCCGTGCAACGCACTGGAGAAAAAACTAGTTTATGTTTAAATGATGTGGAATTTGGGATCAATTTTGGCCACTTTTTCATATTTGGCCATTTAATACTCCACATCAACACAAATTATCACATCATATGTAAAATATCCTTATATTCAATTTTGTCTATCACCCAATTTTTCATAAAACTTGCACAGCATATTTTTATATAAAATTTCATTCATTTTAAAATAATTTTTAGCTGATAATCTCTTCAAATTTAAGATGAGTTTTACGATTTATCAAATTATGTGATCTAATGTTTCTTTAAATCTAAAAGTCTTGCAGGATAACTATCCGAGGAAATCAAATTCGATCGTAATGCACTCGACATGTACAAATAAAAGAACCAAAAAAAAAAAGATAAGTTACACATAACATAATTTTAATAATTAATATATGAAATGTGACTTATGTGTTTAATTATAATTAGGTATATTTTTATTATATAGTTTATGTGCAATAAAATATATAACTTATATGATGTGTTAAATTAAACATATTTTCATACATTGAACTGAAATTCTAGAAGTTTTTCTACTTTTTTTTAATACTAAAGGGCATTATGGGAATCTACGGGTGTATAAAACATTTAATTCAAAAAACTAAAACATTTGTTATCTTATTGGTAATGAAGAATTTTTGATATCTTTAAATCATGTTAAAACCTTCAAAATATTTGTTGAACCTTGGACTGGGCTTACTTCACTCAAACAATCAGTATGACCTCATAGTTAAAAATGCATAATTTTCTGCCTTAGTCCTGTTTCACTTATTTGTAGATCGGTTCATCCTGATTTATCCATAGCGAATTGAAAACCTTCTGTGATTGGGATAAATTCACGAAATGTTATGGTGGTTTGGAAAATTGGCTAAATCTTCTTATACTTTAAAAATTATGCAAAACTCTCAGGTGGTTTTCTAAATTGAATCCAAAATTCCAAACTCTTTTAATGTTAATTGGCGTGTTATAACTAAGTTCTTTATGTGTTTTTAGTATTTTTTTTTTTTCACTTTTTTCTGTATAGTGACACATTTACCATTTCTTAACTTTACGAATTGAATGACTCGTTCTCTTAGGGGATTTCTTTCAATTGCAAGCACTTCCTTGAAACTTATTTTCTATACTAGCACTTGTTTATTTATTTCCTTCTGTCTTTTCTTTTTTTCATTATTTTACAATGTTATTTTTTTATTTAGTTATTCATTTTTTGTTATTAATGCTGATTTTTTTTTCAGCTCATTTTTTTATAATGTTAATTTTTATTTAGTTATTTATTTCTTTGATATTAATGAGAACTGTAGATAGAGGTAAGTTTCGTTATTTTCTTTTGCTTTTCCATCTCATTTTTTCACAATGTTAATTTATTATTATTATTTTATTGTTATTAATGTCAATCATTGATGAGCAGGATGTATAAATATTGAATAGTATATTGTTTTCACCTAAATTTAATCCTAATTACACCCTAAAGTGTTATTACAAAACCCTAAATATAGTCAATATATTTTTTTCCCAAAAAATAGTCGGTATCCATACTAAAAATTAAGTCCATCGAATATTTTGAAAAAAATGTAGATGATTAAAGGTGTTAGCAATGAAAAATTTTGGTAATGACGGACAATTTTCTCTTAGACGGAGAACATAATGGAAAATTTTGAACAATTCAAGTTGATAGGATGAAATGTAATAGATTTTGATGAGACAAAATGTGTAATAGATTAGAACCTTAGCTATCTGGATAAGTCTTTAATGTAAATTTGCTAAAGGCAAGGATGCTGGAAGGACTTGAAGATTCTGCCAAGTAGCCAGGAAGCCGAAGTCCCTGCTACCTGCATACTGTATCGAGCAACCAGCAAGCAAAGCTCTAGAAGGATGCTACAAGGAACCTGGAGATAATCAAGGAAGCTGACTGACTCAATGAGGATACTACCAGATACATCAGAGTCAATGCAACCTGACTAGCCAGTAGAGTCACTCCAGTTCCAACAAATCAGAATCTGCCATGTGTGATAAAGCAGCAAGGACACAGTACAAACAGTCTGCAGAATGAAGGTGCGCAGACAAAGGACAAGTAGTTGCAGAACAGAATGAAGGCATTTCAGAACAGGTGTCAGAAGATCGGCAGAACCAATCAGAAAGAGACACCTCATCATACAAAGGACTGCCTTACCAACGGGCAGAAAACTACCTGATGCCTATAAATAGAAGTCTGATTTTCAAAGAGGACACAACGAATATACAAAAAGGAACGATCATACACAACCAAGAGAGAACTGAGAAGCAAATAGACGCACAAGCTTATACTCGCAAGTTAATCAGACTAAGCAAGCAGTAAGCCAGCTACCTTTATGTTCTTCTGAAGTTCAAGGAGCCTGCTGCATTTGATTGTGCCTTAAATCTTTTATTCATTAAGTCTGATAGGAGTCACTTAGTTAGGTGTTGAAACTGCTAAGTTGTAATCTCTCTGAAGAAGAGAAAGGATCCTGTGTGGGTCGGTTAACCTGTGTGGAGATTTTGTGTGGGTCAATAGTTGGTCACTGTGCAGCTACCTGTGTGGATAGAGCTGACAGTTTTGTTTAGAGTTTAGTTTGTGTTAGCTGAGTCTATTGTAAATCAAACTAGCTTTAACAAAGTTCCTCCTTGTGAAGGAGTAGAGAGGACGTAGAGGGATTACTCCACCCTTGAACCTCTATAAGCTTGCTTGTGCCTTTTATATCTATCTACCTGCATCTAAGCATACTGCATTAAAAAGCACGTTTCGAAAAACATAAGTATTTCCACTGTGCATTACATTCTCTGACTAAGTCCTGAGGTCACTGCTTGAGCAGGAACCTATCGAGCAATAAGCTTACTAGCTACCTGCTCACCAGGGACTTAACATCCTTTGGAGTAAAAGTTGAAAATTTGATAAGGTTAATTCACCCCCCCTCTTAACCTTATACCACTGGGACCAACAAGTGGTATCAAAATAGGTTGGATTAGAAACCCAATCTGTCTGGTCAAATCCCTGATCCCTGTTTTTCGAAAATTTGCATACATTATTTTCATCATATCATGGACACTATTTTTGACAAAGAAGTCGGACACTCAGCGAAGGTTACCGGAGCTATTGAAGAAGCTGCAGACCGAAAGGAGCCTGAACATCATCAAAATTCGAACAGACAGAGGCACTGAATTCACAAACAAGTTTATTGAAGAATACTGCTCTAACAATGGAATCAAGCATGAATACTCAGCAGCTAGGACGCCGCAACAAAATGGTGTTGCAGAGAGGAAAAACAGAACCCTGAAGGAAGCTGCGAGGACCATGCTAGCTGAAGCACTGCTACCCAAGAGATTTTGGGCAGAAGCAATCAACACAGCATGCTATACCCAGAACAGATGCATTATCAACAAAGATCTAAATAAAACTCCTTAATGCAGGTGCTATGTACTTAACAATGGAAAAGATTACCTGAAAGCATTCGACTCAAAGTCAGATGAAGGAGTATTCTTAGGATACTCCTCGGTAAGCAAAGCCTTCAGAATCTTCAACAAGAGAACACTTGTTGTAGAAGAAACAGTACATGTGGATTTTGATGAACCACACTGTTCTAAGGCTGAAATAGATGAACTTAATGAAGATTTTGGAAAAACTCACATCACCAACACTCGTGTTGAATATATTGATGCTGAGTTACCAAATCTCCAAAATATTGAATCAACTCAGAATCAGCAACCTGCACTTACACAGCAACATGGAGAACAGGAACCTACTCCAAATCAGCAGCCACCTGTAATACAAGAAGATATATAACACCCTGAAGGAATTCAACTGGAAGTACAGTTAGAAACACAGCACGATCCAAATCAGCAAGCTGAACAGGACGATCACGAGCAACCTGCTGAACATCAAAATGAGCAACAGGTTGAAGAAATTAGAAGGAAATGGCTAAGGAATCATCCAAGGAATCAGATCATAGGAGATTCTACCTCTGGAGTAAAGACAAGAAGAAGCAACCCCCATGAAGCAATGTTTGCTTGCTTTATTTTACAAACAGAACCAAGCTACATAGAAGATGCTCTAGAGGACACCAACTGGATACAGGCAATGCAAGAAGAGCTTAATGGATTTGAAAGAAATCAAGTATGGTATTTAGTTCCCAGACCTACTCACCAAGGAGTAATCGGCACAAAATGGGTATTTAAAAATAAACTCGATGAAGAAGGACAAGTAGTCAGAAACAAGGCAAGACTAGTAGCAAAAGGTTACTGCTAGGAGGAAGGAATAGATTTTGAAGAAACTTTTGCACCTTTAGCAAGATTAGAAGCAATCAGGATCTTCCTAGCCTATGCCGCTCACAACAATCTGACAGTCTACCAGATGGATGTCAAAAGTGTTTTTCTCAATGGACTGCTCGCTGAAGAAGTGTATGTGGAGCAACCTCCAGGATTTGAAGAAAATCCAGGAACCATGGTCTTCAGGTTGAAGAAAGCTCTCTATGGGCTAAAGTAGGCACCTAGAGCCTGGTATGATACTCTCTCGAAGTATCTACTCGATAATGGATTCAAAAAGGGCAAGGTGGATAAGACACTCTTCAGAATCCAAGATGGAGATAGCATACTGCTCGTTCAGATTTATGTCGATGACATTATCTTCGGTTCAACAAACAAAGAATTGTGTCAAAAATTTTCAAGTCTCATGCAATCCAAATTCGAAATGAGCATGATGGGAGAACTAAGCTTCTTTCTCGGTCTACAAGTCAAACAGCTATGCAATGGAACCTTCATCAATCAAGCAAAATACACTAAGAAATTGATAAAGAGATTTGGATTGGAAAGTGCAAGTACAGTAAGTATACCGATGATAACATCAGGAAGCTTAGACAAGGACACTGATGGCAAAACAGTAGAGGTTACAAAGTACAGAAGACTAATTGGGTCACTGCTCTACCTAACAGCAAGCAGACCAGATATCATGTTCTCAGTGGGAATGTGTGCAAGATATCAAGCAGCTCCAAAAGAATCACATATGATCGCAGCCAAACGAATTATAAGATACCTCAAAGGAACCCAGGAAGCTGGTCTATGGTACCCAAGAGAAGGAGGACTCAAACTTATTGGTTATACTGACTTTGATTTTGCAGGCTGCAAAATTGACAGGAAAAGCACCAGTGGTACCTGCCAGCTACTAGGAAACAAACTGGTATCATGGTTCTGCAGAAAGCAAACCTCTATAGCAACCTCAACAGCCGAGGCCGAGTACGTTGCTGCAGGAAGCTGCTGTGCACAAATTCTATGGATTCAACAGCAACTAAAGGACTACGGAATTGAAGAGAAGGAAACACCTATCCTATGTGACAACTCAAGCGCAATAGCCATCACCCACAACCCAGTTCTACATTCAAGAACAAAACACATCGATATCAGACACCATTTCATCAGAGATCACGTTGAAAAGAAAGATATAACTTTGCAAAAAGTGCATACTGATCTACAGCTAGCTGACATATTCACAAAGCCTCTATGCAAATCAAGATTTTCGTTTCTAAGAAACGAGTTGGGAATAATCACTTTATGATATCTCTTTTATATAACTCTATATTTTCCTGTTGAAATGACTATAATATACAGAGGGAACCATAGGCAGGACGAAGGAAAAACAGCAACCTAAAGGTTACTGCTCAAGGTCCCTGAACAGTTACTGAACACAATGTTACTGCTCTAAGCTACTTGCAGGATCCAGTAACTGAAGCGCGTGAAAAGAGGAACAGTTACCCCGTGATTAGCAGCCGTTTTTGCAGAAAACTCCTCGATATCCACAAAATATCACATCAAGCCCTTACGCACACGTACACCGCGCCAAAAATCTCAACCATTGGATTAAGGGTCTTTTTGAATTCTAGATCAATCAGAACCGTCAGATCTTTTCTCACCAAAATTCAAATATAAGGAAGTCTTTCTTCTCACTCATCTCTTACACTTAAACATTTCTATTTTCTTGCAAACCCTAATCTCTCGTGCTCTCTCTCTCTCAAGCTTTCCAGTTTTCAGATCTCTCTCTCTTTCTGAAATGGCACCAAAAACATCCCAAGTTGTTGATGGAAGGCTAGTGGACCGCAAGATCCTTCTGAAGATTGTGGAAGAAGAAGGGAACCCGAAGGAGGTTATGAAGAGCATTCTTCAATGCCTCTATGAGACCGGACTTCTCAGACTCTGCTCCTATCACAAGGCCCCGTACGCGGAGGAGCAGGTGGAGAAATTCTACCGGAGGGCGAAGGTCTCTGCTGATGGGTCAGAGATCACATCAAAAGTTGGTGGAGTGACTGTGGTGGTGGACACCGGTCTTCTGGAAGAGGTGTTCGCTCTGCCTACTGTAGGGATGAACGCCAGTGACCTCTCCACCTATGGAGAAGACCGGTTGGAGGAGTTTTGGACGACGTTCACCGGGAAGGAGGACACGGCGGGGATGTCCAGGAGTTGCAGCAAGAAGGCCTTCCTTCTGGAGTACGAGCTGCTGCATGATATCTGCTGCCATATCATAGAGAACCGCTCTGGTTCCTTTGATAAGTGTACCAACTTCTGGTACAGGATGATGATGGCCATTGTGAAGAAGGAGAAGGTGGACTGGGCCAGCTACCTGCTTTCCAGGCTGGTGGAGGAAGTGGAGAAGAAGGTAGGTAAGCCTACCTATGGGCTTATCATCAACACTCTCCTGGGTCACTTGAAGGTGGACCTGTCCCAGGGGAAGCCCATCCAGAAAGGGAAATTCATTGGTACGGGTAGGGTCTTTGCCAAGAAGACCACTGCTCGGTCATCCCCAGTAACCAGAGAGGTCTCTGAGGACCTCAAGGGGGCTCCAAGGACAAGGAAGGCATTCCGCGACACTGCCTCTCCTTCGTCTGAAAGCAGCTCGAGGATGGAGGAGCCTGCAGAGCCCTCACCAGCTCCTGTTGTACCAAAGAAGATCAAGCACAAGAAAGATGTACAGAGGAGACTGGTCATCTCTGATGATGAACCAGAGATCGTCACCACTCGGGCTGTTAAGAAGCCTGCAGTGGAAGTGGAGATTGATTCTCCAAGGGAGGAACTGGAAGGGAATACAGCCGTTGATGATGATGATGATGAAGAGGAGGTAGCTGAGTTCGTCATCAGCATACCGAAGCTGGAGGCGGAGTTTGGTAAACTGGTGGAAAGATTCACCACCTGGTGGCAGTTCAGGCACCTGCCCAGGGAGGAACTCATCCAGTGGGCAGATTGGAAGTCTGAGGAGGAATGGGCGCTGAAATGGGTCGCCACGGATGATCTGGAGGAGGTCCTTCAAAAGAAATTCCTGAAGGATCTCAAGAAAATGAAATGGCCGGAATTTCTTGAAAACGCGGAGATAGACGCTGAGTTGGAGGCCAGGAAGCAGAAGGAAGCTGCGGCACAGCTGTCTGGCCCCAGGAGCCTGAAGGGAAAGGAAACTGTCATCCAGCCAGACTTCTATAGGGAGGAGGTGATACTGGATGCTGCTGCTGACCAGGTCAGAGCAGACGACGATGTGGGCTTTGCTGAAGCCCATATAGCGAAGTACGGGGAGCAGGAAGCTATGGAAAGGATGCTGAAGCAGGCTGCAGACATCAGCCTGACAGATACCAGAATGAGAAGGCCAGTAAGGGAACCCCAGATAGGTGAAGGATCATCCTGCTCAGCATTAATGGTGGAACCTATCAGCAGGAGGTCACCTTCACCAACAGAGAAAAACGGTGAGGAATTCTCATACCTTACTGACCTGATCATTCTTCCTGAAGTACCTGTACAGACGCCGATGAAGGAGAGGAGCTCGACTCCAACTGACTTTCCCAAGGCTAAAGAGTTGGAAACCCTCGCTGCTGTGACATCTCTCGAACTGATAGTTCCACCCACAGTAGCAGCCGCCGGTGACACCACGGAGGTCACCATGCCTACACCAATGGAGGTAGAGGCTGAGGGGGAACATGTGCAGCAGGAGGCACCTGTTCAAGCTGATGCAATAGAGGAACCTGCCACCATGGAGAAGGAGCAACCTGATGCAGCTATTCCAATGGAGGTGGAAGAGATAACACCTGCCAAATCGGTGGACCAGGGAGAGACGGTCGCTGAGGGGGAAGTAGCTGTGGGTGAGAAGATGGTGGAAGCGCAGGAGGAAGAAGGAGACAAAAGTGGAGAAAAGGAGCCTGCGGCTGAAAAGGAGCCTGAAGTGCAGGAGGAGGCAGTGGAGGAAGTAGTAGAGGAGATAGAGAAGGAGAAGGAGGCTGAAACAGTGTTCAGCAAGGGTAAGGTAGCTGAACAAGACAAGAAGCTGGGAGAACCAGATGAGGATGCTGAGGAGGATGCTGAGGAGGAAACTCACTCTAAGAATATTGGACCAGGAGGTGGAGGATCCAGTAGCCCTACCAGCAGCGATGAAGGGTCACCCAGTGAACAGGGTGATACCGGAGCCGAAAAATCCAAAGAACTAACATCTGTCTCTGATGAACAGGCACCAGCAGGAGAAGGCCACGCACCTGCCAGATCAAATGAAGAGGTGCTGACAGCAATTGAACAAATGGGGAAGTCCTTGGTGAAGGCGAGCAGGAAAATCCGCAAGGATACCCGCTCCCACTCTGTGAAGACCTATTCTTTTATGGACTCCCTCAATATGACATTGTCAAAGCTCACTCAGATGATAGCCGCCTACCGACCCCCTAAAGAGGATGCTGCAGTAGAAGTCGTCAAGAGCGTGATGGAAAAATTAAACAGGCAAGAGGAGAAGATGATTTCTCTAGAGGCCAGTCAGAAAGCTCTAGTCTCTGCAGTAGACCGGATGGATAGGGAGCAGTTCAACCAATCTCAGACCCTGCGGGATCACTCAGGCACCTTGTCTGACATTCACTCCATGGTCAGTTTTGCGGTTGGGCGTGCTGATGATGACAAAAAGGGGGAAGGAATGATTGAAGGCAGACAGAAGGCTGGACAAGACCCTGCTGCCTGCAGACAGATGGTAGTGAGCAGTAGGAGAAGAGATGACTCTGGAGAGGGCGGACATAAGGGAGCTGGATCTAGGGGCCCTTCAGACAGCAGTGCGAAAAGAAAATCAGATGCTGTTTCTGGGTCTGTTCATCCAGGCTTCAGGAAGGGGACTGATATGAGAGAAGAGAAAAAGAGGAGGACTGAAGCTGAGCTGAAAAGCAACCTGGATGCTGTCTTTGCAGCAGATCCTAGGGTTGTCCTTGACAAGATCTTCCTTCCGCACAAGCTGTCTGACATGGTGGAAATGGAGAAAAATTTGCAGAATCCAGATGTCGCAGCAAGTGCCACTCTCAGAAGATTCCTGGAAGCAAGCCCGGATCCCAGGAGTGACAGATTCCTAGCCCCAGAAGTCCCGGAGGTCACTCTTCCTACTGAGGTCAACCCGTCCTTTTTCCAGATAGAAGCTTTCAAAAGGAAGGAGCTGATGAAGTACTTCACTACCCTCTGCAAGGAATCTGCTCTGTTTAGAGGATTCAAGACAAACAAGGAAGCTTTGCAGAGGTTCTTGGAGCTAACAAAGAAAGGTGGACTTCCAATTCAAGTGAAGCTAAAACAGAAACTTGGAAAGGAGCCCATACCATACAGTGAAGACTTCTGGCTCAGGTCTGAAGAGACCGAGGATATGGTGAAAAGGATGGAGCCTAGCTATCAAGATTCAATAGCCAACTGGTGGAAAGACACAAAGTTTGAAAGAAAGAAGAAGGCCAGTTGGTTAAAGACTTGATGTTTTTATCTTGTTTTTATGTTTATTCTGTTGGTTTGTTTAAACTTCTGTTTGTTTCTGCTGTCTGCTTGTGTATGTATATGCCTTGTACTTAACTTTGATCAATGAGAATTTGACCCTTCTGATTAAAGCTCACATCTTGTGAACTTGATGCATGCTCTTGAATAATTTGATTTATCTGCATCTTTATTCCTAGTTAATAATATATGGTTCTTTGATCCTGTTAAGGAGTTTTGTCATCATCAAAAAGGGGGAAATTGATAGGATGAAATGTAATAGATTTTGATGAGACAAAACGTGTAATAGATTAGAACCTTAGCTATCTGGATAAGTCTTTAATGTAAATTTGCTAAAGGCAAGAATGGTGGAAGGACTTGAAGATTCTGCCAAGTAGCTAGGAAGCCGAAGTCCCTGTTACCTGCATACTGTATCGAGCAACCAGCAAGCAAAGCTCTAGAAGGATGCTACAAGGAACCTGGAGATAATCAAGGAAGCTGACTGACTCAATGAGGATACTACCAGATACATCAGAGTCAATGCAACCTGACTAGCCAGTAGAGTCACTCCAGTTCCAACAAATCAGAATCTGCCATGTGTGATAAAGCAGCAAGGACACAGTACAAACAGTCTGCAGAATGAAGGTGCGCAGACAAAGGACAAGCAGTTGCAGAACAGAATGAAGGCATTTCAGAACAGGTGTCAGAAGATCGGCAGAACCAATCAGAAAGAGACACCTCATCATACAAAGGACTGCCTTACCAACGGACAGAAAACTACCTGATGCCTATAAATAGAAGTCTGATTTTCAAAGAGGACACAACGAATATACAAAAATGAACGATCATACACAACCAAGAGAGAACTGAGAAGCAAATAGACGCACAAGCTTATACTCGCAAGTTAATCAGACTAAGCAAGCAGCAAGCCAGCTACCTTTATGTTCTTCTGAAGTTCAAGGAGCCTGCTGCATTTGATTGTGCCTTAAATCTTTTATTCATTAAGTCTGATAGGAGTCACTTAGTTAGGTGTTGAAACTGCTAAGTTGTAATCTCTCTGAAGAAGAGAAAGGATCCTGTGTGGGTCGGTTAACCTGTGTGGAGATCCTGTGTGGGTCGATAGTTGGTCACTGTGCAGCTACCTGTGTGGATAGAGCTGACAGTTTTGTTTAGAGTTTAGTTTGTGTTAGCTGAGTCTATTGTAAATCAAACTAGCTTTAACAAAGTTCCTCCTTGTGAAGGAGTAGAGAGGACGTAGAGGGATTACTCCACCCTTGAACCTCTATAAGCTTGCTTGTGCCTTTTATATCTATTTACCTGCATCTAAGCATACTGCATTAAAAAGCACGTTTCGAAAAACATAAGTATTTCCGCTGTGCATTACATTCTCTGACTAAGTCCTGAGGTCACTGCCTGAGCAGGAACCTATCGAGCAGTAAGCTTACTAGCTACCTGCTCACCAGAGACTTAACATCCTTTGGAGTAAAAGTTGAAAATTTGATAAGGTTAATTCACCCCCCTCTTAACCTTATACCACTGGGACCAACACAAGTAATAAATAACAAGAAACTTTTCTAGTTCCTAGTAACATACATTTTCTTTTGAAAATTGGAGAACTCGAATGTTCCATGTTTTCCTATATAATTTAATTTAATTATTATTTATTTCTTATAAATTGGTATGTTCAATGTTTTTTCTGTAATATGTTTTATTTTTATTGTGAAAGTGATCGTGCCAATGGTAAAATCGAAATACTAGAAAAAAACAGACGGATTTTATAGATAGGTTTGACAATACAATTGACAAAACACAAATTAAAAACAGAATAAAAACAAATACGCAGTAGAAATTTAGAACACAAACAATGTTAAAATTTCACAAATTATAAAATAATTTGTGAGTGCTTTCAGACCAAAAATCACCACTAAGAAAAAATAAAATACAAAAAGATCCCAGTCAACAAACTAGAAACAATGACTTTTAGGATTCCTAACGCCTCAAAGACGATTAAACAAATTTTGGTGAGCTAAACTAAGACCAAACACACCACCTCACAAATTGTTTCAAAAACGAAAATAATTAGCTTCATGAAGAAATTGATTTACAAAAGTAAAACAAAAATAATTAGCTTCATGAAGAAATTGATTTACAAAAGTAAAACAAAAAATGTTACCTAAAGTCATGTTGTCGACACGCTCAGCAAACTTCGTATTGTTATTTCTCTCTGAAACTTCGTACTTGCTGCTATTTCTCTCTGAAACACTGTACTTGAAATAAATCTTGGCTTTAGCCCCCAAAAATTTTAAATTTTTTAATTATCTATGTATATTATTTTGAGGTTTTTTGATTTTAAGCTCTAAAATACTCATTTTATGGTAATTTAGCTCCTCAAAACCAACGAGCCCCCTTAACGTTAGTTGTCTGACTCCACTCCTGCTTGAAATGCAATCTTCCAAACCACGTCTTCCACTCCTCCATCTCAATCGGTTGAGAAAATTATGGGATCTGAAACCCTTAGTACTCAAGTGTTTTGAGTATTGAAGAAATCCTAATTTTCAGTATAATTCTTTTCCTTCACTCTCCTGCACATACTTAGCAAACCAATGTGCAACATGATTCAAGAATTACAATATTAAGTTTTAAAATATTCATTCTTGGCTGACAATGTCAACCTTCGACCACTTTTCCACAATTTCATGCTTGCACTTGCTCTTCCAATTTTCTGCACTATTTCAACACTTAACACATGTCCAAATATACAAGGAAAAATATTAAAGATTATGTTTTGTGAGAAATGCAAAATAAAATAAAGTAAATAAGTTTAAAAATACTAACAAATTATTTCTGACAAATATATTTTAATTGTTTTTTTTGGTATGGTTAATTTTGTATGTTAGAGTTAATTTCAGCATATAAAGTAATGGGATCAGTGAGGGAATAAATGAGGATGCATGGAGATGACTGAGGATGAATATGGGTGGGGTTATACAGCTAGATTGAGAGGGGGTGATCGGTGAGTATATATACATGAGTGGTGATACACAAGAGATAGGTGAGTTAGGAACAAGTATTTTCAATATTTTAATTTAATTGAAAAAAAAAACACGTATGGATGAAACAAATTAACTTTAGAACCAACTTTTCCTTTTTGCCTAAATTGTATTTCTCCAATTATATATGTTTATTTAACTTAAAATATTTTTGTTTTTTTGAAACATAAACTATTTAAATTTTGAAAATTAATGAAACACACATGTGAATTGTGATCTCATACAACAAAGGTTGCAGGCTCAAATGGTCCACACCAGAATTAGCAACTCATCTCATATTTTGATGTGAGGTGGAGTTGTGTATAATTGATGTATGGATTTTAGATTTATATATATGGGTTGGGTGGGGTTCAATCTGATCCAAATCTTTATATTTTATTTTTATTTTTATTTTTTGCTAGGACCTTTATATTGTTTTAATCATACATTTATGTAATACTTTAACTTTAAAAAAAATCTTAATTTCGGCAAAAAAAACCCTGATTTCGGCACAAAAAACCTTAATTTGTACATATATCTTTATGTGGTATTACTCAACCTATAAGTAATATTAATATTATATAAAGGTACAACTAACATAATTAAAATGTATGACTAACATAACTAAAATGTATAATTAATATAACTAAAGGGTATGAAAGGTATTAATAGATGTCTAAAATATGTTAAAGTACAACTAAAAACCTTAAAGTTATGACTAATATAACATAAGAGTATGTTTAACAAACATAAAAATATAGCACTTGAGAGCAAATTTGGGTGGATTTGAATACACCCACCCAAACGTGTAGAGACACGTACGAGCGCATGGATGGTGCATAGATGGAATCGAGTCTGTTGTACAAATTTAGAATTTGTGCACCAATTACACTGATGTTTTTATCTTCTCATTTAGCTTCAAATTGTGAATCATATTTCAGATTGAAAACATTATAAAATCCTTATTAAATTCAAATTTTTGTACAAAAATTATTATTTAATTAATTAAAGTTGAATATTCATTTTGTATTCAACGAATTGAATTTACTGCATTTCCCATATGTACTTAAACTACGTTCTGCAACTATATATGACAATTAATTTGACACTTCCAAATTCTCAACATAGTGTCATTTAACAATGAGTTTATTAACTTTTTTGCCCCGTAATTTAGGGAGTCTGGCAAATTCGGATCATAATTTTTCGGGCTGGCAATTTAGGACTTTAAGTTTCCGGGCTTCGCGAATTTTGCTCAAATTGAGCCCGAATTGCTTAATTGGGCTCAAATCGCACGTGAAACGCACGTGATGTTGCGAAATTGAAGGATTCAGGCCAATTTTGCTGAGTTGACTCTTTTTTCACCCGTGGCAATTCCATTTTGTCCAAAGGTGCTCTCCACGTGGATAATCATGCCTTAAAAACTCAAATTCCCAATTCCTAAAACCCTAATTCGCGAATAAGCAGTTGGACGAGGATTACGTGAATGAGTTCAGAGCGAGGATGATGAACGATAGTTCAGTTGTGTACTCAGAGAAGGTCGTGAACCATGGAGAATAAACAGTGGCAACAATTAGGTTAGTGGATGCGATCCATGATTTGTTTATAGTGGGGAGAGGGCAGGGGATGATATCTCCGCTGACGGCGGGGCTGACGGACTGGAGTGAGTGCCCAGAGCTAGGTGCGATCGGAGATTTGTTAGCATCATCAGATTTTGCAACGACGTATTCGGTGCTGGTGTTGCAGCAGTATGTGGGGATAGAGGCGATCGGAGATGCAACGGTTGCGACGTTGGATAGCCCAAGTCAATGATCGGTTCGATTTCGGGCATAGACGGCCCTCGCCGCGGAGTTCGGTGTTCCAGCCGCAGCCATGATTGATTGACACTGTTTCTGGTGATGAATTGAGCAAGGCGATACTGAATTGTATACTTTGTTATTAGTTAATGAATTTAGGTAGGAAGGGGGTGTAATTCTTTCACAAAATGGGGTGTAATTAATTTTGTTATTCCATTCGCGAATTAGGGTTCTAGGGATTGGAGATTTGAGTTTTTAGGGCATGATTATCCACGTGGAGAGCACCTTTGGACAAAATGGAATTGCTACGGATGAAAAAAAGAGACAACTCAGCAAAATTGGCCCGAATCCTTCAATTTCACGACATCACGTGCGTTTCACGTGCGATTTGAGCCCAATTAAGCAATTCGGGCTCAATTTGGGCAAAATTCGTGAAGCCCGAAAATTTAAAGTCCTAAATTGTCAGCCCGAAAAATTATGGTCCGAAATTGCCAGACCTCCTAAATTACGGGGCAAAAAATTTAATAAACTCTTTAACAATTTAAGTATTTAACAATGAGATAAAATGGAAAATAATCTTAAAAGCCAAAAGGAAAAAAAAAAGGCAATAGGCCTTTATGCACACGATTAGCATATACTCTGTAAGAGCCCATATATATTTTGGGCCTTCGGAAAGAAGAGTCTTAATAATTAATGGTAAATAAGAAAGCCCAAAGGGGATTGGAGTTTTGGTATTAATATCAATGAATTCTAGACAAGTTAAAAAAACGGCTTATTTTAGTTTAAAAAAAAACTACATGGTATGTGTGTACTTGTTCATGTTATATAAATTTATGTTGTAGGTGCTCTTATATAATTTAATTTATAATTATGATATTGGGTGATTTTGTAGTATATCGGTGGTATTAATATATTAGGGTCTTAGCCATTAGATCTTCTATCGTTGCATTCTGACCTTTCATTTTTAATTTATCATATTTATCTTACTTCAAAATTACATCAGTAAATTATAAAAATTCCCCCAAATAGTCTAATTTCATAAGGCAATGTATTTTATATCTACATTCTCCAACAATTGTATTTATCAGTCAATAACAACTAAAAAAGTACAATTAAATCTTCTTGTATTATGGAGCGTGTGATGATGAATCATTTGAGACTCATATTCGATGTTTTATTTTATGTAAATATAAACCTGTTATTAGTAAAATTGTCATGAACATAACACTCAAGGTCATTGCAGCCATGATTTTGTATACACGATTAACTTTAAAAAAGATATATACATTTTGATTTAAATACTAATATTAAATATTAAAATAAATTATAACGTTTCAATTTAATTTAATTTTATATTTAATATTAATATTTAAATTAATCGTATTGCTTAATTTAATTAAATACAACATTACTGTTGTGAATATTGCTTTTCAATCAAACCAATTCAAGAACACAAGCTTCAAACCAGAAAACTCAAGAAAAACGCAGAATATAGCGAGTGAGAATAATGTGCAATGGCATGCATGCAAGACAATCAACATGCTTAGAATTTACAGTGGTTCGGCGCTCCACATCGACCTACATTCACCGGATCAAGAATCAGAAGAATTCACTAAGTATCGAGTGAGAAAAGTTGATTACAATTGTCCAAAAAATTGAGGCTTTTCTGTAGAAATTATAAAAACCCTAATTTCTTGATTTCTCTCTACAATATTAATTGAAGTATGAAATTAGAACTGAATGATCTCTTATATATATACTACAATAGTTCCAAACTAATTCAAGTAAATTTCTTATGAAACGTGGCAACATTGGTCTGGAAGTTTCGGAGCTGCACGAATTTGCCCTAATTCCTCCAATTCAATTTAACAGAAAAAACTGTCCTGAACTGGTGCTAGCGCAGAACTTGAAACATCCGGTTAGACTTGATTTAGCCCGGTTCTTGCTGATTTCTTTCTGATTCCATGCTCCGTGAATTAATTCTGATTTATTTAGATTATCAATCCTCCACCTTAAATCAAAAATAATTCTGATCCTTGATACCACACTAGTGCACCAACTTTCTGCAATATAGAACTTTGTTCCTTGGTAATGACTTTGTTAACATATCAGCTGGATTGTCTTCAATAGCCACCTTCTTGGCTTCCACTTCTCCCTTTTCAATTAGATCTCTCATAAAATGTAGCTTGATATCTATATGCTTATATCTTTCGTGAAACATTTGATGTTTGGACAAGTGCAATGCACTTTGATTGTCACAATGGATGGATACTCTCTTTTGCTTTACATTAAACTCCTTCAAGATACCTTTCAACCATATGGCTTCCTTCACAGCTTCGGCCATAGCAACAAACTCAGCCTCAGTTGTAGATAAGACCACAATTGATTGACTTCCTTGAATCAACATTACTTGTAAAATTAGAATCAACATATCCCTCCAAAGGGTTTGAGGTGTTAGCTTGTTCCACAAACTTTAAACCTAAAATACTTGTGCCATTTAAGTATCTAAGCAGCTCATAGCATACATCATAGCATAGGCAATATCTAGCCTGCTACAGACCATTGCATACATCATACTACCTACTGCACTAGCATATGACATTGACAACATATATCTCTTCTCTACTAAATCCCAAGTTTGATTTTTCTTCAGTGACTTAAGCTCTCCATCCATTGCTTTAGTCCACTTTTCTCTATCTTTTGATTTCATAACTGCTTTGAAGGTGTTAGGTTCTTCATATTCTATCTCTTGAGCCACACTTAGACCATAGTGAACAATATCAGCTTGTCCATACCTTACAGGTGGATTGATGATTCTTCTAGATCTGTCCTTAACCAGACTATAGCTTCTCAAGTTTTATTGTGGCTCCAGATGATCAACATCAGTTTCATTATTTCCAGAAGTATCATCATCAGTGTGATTACTCTCTTCTTCTTCCTGATCAAAGCTTTTAAACTCCTGAAGTTGATGATTATCTTCATTACACATTTCATCAGTTTGAGACATCTCAAAATGCCTTGCTTTTTCTTGCTCATTTGACTGACTTTTATATCCCATAGTGTTTTCTTTGAACACTACATCCCTACTAATAAATCATCTTCTCATCCTAGGTTCTAAACTTCACAATTTGTAACCTTTAACCCCACTAGGATATCCTATGAAAATGCACTTAATAGCTCTTGGTTTTAATTAGTCTTGTCTGATATGTGCGTAAGCAATGCAGCCAAATATTCTCAAATGTGAGTAATTGGAGGGCTTACCATACCATTTCTCATTTGGAGTCTTAAATCCCACAGATGATGTAGGACTTCTGTTTGTATGCTGCAGTCACCACAGCTTCTCCCCAAAATGATTTTGGCAAATTTGCATCCAATAGAATACATCTGACTCTTTGAAGTAGTGTTCTATTTAGCCTTTCAACCACCCCATTTTGTTGAGGTATGGCTGCAACAGATCTATGTTTTGCTATGCCTTTATCCCTACAAAACTCATGGAATTCTTTGGACAAATACTCAAGACCATTATCAGCTCTTAGACATTTCAAAGTGTTTTCAGTTTGATTTTCTAACATGATTAGTCATTCTTTAAACTTATCAAAAGCTTCATTTTTGTGTTTCAGAACATATATCCATACTTTCCTTGAGTAATCATCAATAAAGGATATAAAGTATCTACACCCACCATGAGTCTCAGCTCTAGAAGGCCCTCACAAATCTAAGTGCACATATTCAAAAGGTTTAATAGTAGTGAGTTTACTTGTGGGAAAACTGGATCTAGCAGCTTTACTTAGAATGCATTTTTCACATTTTTCAAACTTTGTGATCTTGGCTTCTCCCAACAGCTTTTGGTTAGATAACTTAACCAAACCCCTCTTACTTACATGAGCTAGTCTTTTATGCCATAACTCAATTTCTTCTTTGCTTGCTACACTTGAAACTTCACATGTAATTGTGCTACCTTCCAGAATGTATAGTCCATTTTTTTCTTACCTTTTATTATCAATACATCATTCTTTGTTACAAGAATCTCCTCTTTATATGTCTTGAATTCATATCCTGTGACATTGAGCAAACCAAGTGAGATTAAATTTCTTTTTAGTTGAGGAATGTATCTTTCATTTGAAAGTGTTTTTATGCTTCCATCATGTAGTTTCAGCCTTATACTTCTAGTTCTAAGACCCTGCATGAATGATCATCTTTAAGCAACACAAGACCTTCCTTTTCCATCTTCAACTCAATGAACTAAGATTTTGCCGGACACATATGAAAAGAACATCTGAAATCAAGAACCCATTCATTTTTTATTTGAGTGTTAATCACACATAGCATGTCAGCTCTCTCATAATTCTGCTCAGCCACAGCAGCTTGTTGACTCTCAGTGGGGTTTTTTTTCTTCTTCCTATCAGGGCAATTCCTCTTAGATGACCCGATTTATGGCAATGGAAACATTTTCTTGTTTCAGTATTAAACACCTCCTTTATTGTCTTGCTCTTCCATTCTTTGATTATTCTTTTTATTCAAATTTTATGACCCTTTTTTTTAACTTGACATTTAATCCTTCTCCAACGCTTTGATTCTTGGATTCAGGAACATTTTGATTCTTGGATTCAGGAACATTTGATAGAGCTTTAGTTTTGAATAACACTTGGTTTTCCTCTAGAGTTAAGAGTTCCTTCCATACACCAATGTATCTCTGAAAGATTGAAATGATCTAGGCAATGCATTTAGCAGAAGTAATGCAAGATCTTCATCATCTTACTCCTCACCAATGTTTTTTAAATCATCTATTATCTTATTGAACTCATCATACTCATCTTGTTTGGTGATCAAGCTTCCTACAACCGACGGCAATTGTTGTGAATATTACTTTTCAATCAAACCAATTCAAGAACGCAAACTTCAAACCAGAAAACTCAAGAAAAACGTAGAAAATAGCGAGTCAGAATAATGTGCAATGGCATGCATGCAAGATGATCAACAGGCTTAGAATTTATAGTGGTTCGGTATGCCATATCAGCCTACATCCATCGAATCAAGAATGAGAAGAATTCACTAAGTATCGAGTGAGAAAAGTTGATTACAATTGCCCAGAAAATTGGGGCTTTTCTGCAAAAATTATAAGAACCCTAATTTCTTGATTTCACTCTACACTATGAATTGAAGTATGAAATTAGAACTGAATGATCTCCTATATATATATATATATACTACAATAGCCCCAAACTAATTCAAGTAAATTTATTGTGAAACGTGGCAACATTGAGTTGGAATTTATTTTGATCACACCACTAGTTTAAAGTAAAAATTAAATTACAAAATATTTAATTTACAGCACCACTGTATAATTTAGATGAAATTTCGTATGTGAAGCCATATTTTTGATTTGATGTGATGTCTTAAAATATGATTAACATTAAGAAAATATATACATTTTGATTTAGATACTAATATTAAATATTACAATAAATTTTAACGTTTCAGTTTAATTTAATTTTATATTTCATATTGGTATTTAAATTATTTGTGTTGCTTAATTTAATTAAATACTACATTATAAATATTATATTTTAGACAAAACAAATATTAATTATCTTGATCACACCACTAGTTCAAAGTAAATACTAAATTATAAAATATTTAATTTACAACACCACTGTATAATTTACACAAATATGAAATTAATCGGTTGGTTTATGTCATCAATATTAGGGATGTCAATTTCGACCCAACCCGCGGGTACCCGACCTGACTTGTTACATTTGGGGCGGGTTTTACCCGCCCCGTGCTAGAAATGGGGCGGGTCCACCCCGACCCGTAAACGGGGCGGGGTGGGTCCGGGTATCACATAAGCCCTGCCCCGCCCCGTCCCGCCTAGGGTTTATTATTTATTATATTATTATTTATCCTTCAATTTCAAATGACACTGCACAGTAGGCTCCTCCCAACTTTAGATTTCTAAATCTCTGATTTCTACCTTTCTCATTCCAAATAATCTATCATCTCTGCAGATTTCCACCGTCATGATTCCGTCACCTCTACCGACTTTCATCACCGTCTTCCACCGCCGTGATTCCGTCACCTCTGCAGATTTCTACCGCCGTGATTTTGTCACTTTTGCAGACTTCCATCTCAACCAGCTTCTTCGGTTCTTCCACCGTTTCTTCAGGTGCGATTTCATTTCACCTTACCTCTACAGCTAGCTCTGATGTATACCCACTAAATACAAAGCTAATCTGTGTTAGTTTATTTTTCTTCCATACCAGACGGGAGGAGAGGTAAGAATTTTGCAAAGCTAATCTATATATTTTATTTTTCTTCCATTATATACTCTTAATCAAATATGCACTTGTTAATAGATTGGAATTTGTGTTAGTTACAAATAATTATTTAGTTAGCATCAAAAGCTTGAAACATTATGGCAGTGTTTTTCAAATGAATTAAATTATGAAACTTTCTATAATTAAGCTTGCTAATTATGCTAATATTTGAAAACTTAATAATATACATATTTTCTTGGAATTATTTTATAGAAACTAACAAATGTTTAATTGAATTTATAGTTATATTAAAGTCTAAACAATTTCTAAGCTAAATTAGTTATATGGTTATCCAAGATTAATTAAATTTAGTTGTTGATGCTGAACAAATTTCTGGACTCAATTATATATATTTGTGTAATTTGTTGCTTACTTTTGAGAATGATTTTTACGTTCAAGCCTATTCATGAAGTTGTATAACCAAACGATTGATTTATTTATTAATTGATTGGCACAATTTTAGAATGTACAACAATCCACCACTGCCATTAATATATCAATTTGCTGTTTTTTTGTTTTGTTTTGAAAAGAATCAACCTCATGGATAGTGAAGGAGAATCACATTCAATGATCCCAAATATTGACATTTCACCGGATGTTTCACCGTTTGAATCACCATCGTCTACTCCCACAAGATCTCCCTCCACACCTACTTCTCAGTCTTTGGATTTGAATGAGAATAACGATAATAGCACTGTCAATGATGCTTTGGTGCAAGGAGCAACAACTGGAAGAATGTTCTCTAAAGTTTGGGCACATTTTCATAAAGTGGACATAGATGGGAAACACAAAGCTAAGTGCAAGTATTGTGAGAAGCTGTTGTTGGGTGACCCGAAGCAAGGTACTAGTCACTTGATGAAACATTATGAAAGATGTCCTAGAAGAAAGATGACAGATATAAGACAACAAGTCTTGAAAGCTAACCTCAACAAGGAAAAATTCGAGCTTTCTCCCTTCAATTTCGATCAAGAAATTTCTCGTAAAGAATTAGCAAGGATGATTATCATGTATGAGTACCCCCTTAAGATAGTAGAGCATGATGGGTTTAAGAGTTTTGTGAAGAGTTTGAATCCTTGCTTCAAGACAGTGACGAGGAACACAATCAAGAATGATTATTTGAAGATGTATGAGCAATTGAAGGACCTCACAATGTCTATTTTTGAGAAAAATGAAAGTCGAGTGGCAGTGACTACAGATATATGGACATCTTCTTATCAAAAGAAAGTATTTATGGCTGTAACAGCACACTACATTGACAATAATTGGAAACTACAAAGTCGAATTATCAGGTAATACTATTAATTTTCAAGGTCTTTTTTGAAATTTTGAAATATTGTATTATTATACACATAACTGATTAAGATTTTAATTTTATTATAAAACTATTTTGTAGATTTATTTATGTGCCAAGTCCGCATACTAGTGAAGCTCTTTGTGAAGCATTGGTTGAATGCCTTGTGGATTGGAATATAGATCGAAAATTATCCACTATAACAGTGGATAATTGTTCGACAAATGATGCAATTATAGAATTGCTTTTAGAGAAGCTTTCGTTGGATTCTCTTTTGCTTGGTGGTAAGCTAGTTCATATGCGGTGTTGTGCCCATATATTGAATCTCATTGTGTAAGATGGTTTGGAGGTCATTGGAGATGCCATTGAGAAAGTAAGAGATAGTGTTTCATATTGGTTCGGGACACCTAAAAGATGGGAGAAGTTTGAAGAGACGACTCGTCAGCTTCGCATTCCTCTTGGTAAGAAACTCACACTTGATTGTAAAACTCGTTGGAACTCGACTTATTTGATGCTACAAGTAGCTTTAGATTATAAAGATGTTTTCGTTCGCTTGAAGCATTGTGATCCAAAATATAAGAACTTGCCAAGTGAATTTGAGTGGAGTTTAACCAAAGAAATTTGCAGTAAGTTAAAATTGTTTTACACTGCAACTGAACTTTTCTCTGGTACTAAATATCCTACTGCAAATTTATATTTTCCAAAAATTTGGATCAAGGTTGCTTTGTATAATTGGCTTTCTTATGGTGTTGAAGTTGTTGAAAAGATGTCCTCAAATATGATTGTAAAGTTCGACAAGTATTGGTCTGTTGCACATGGAATTATGGGGGTGGCTGTAGTTCTGGATCCTAGGTATAAATTGGTGTTGCTTGAGTATTACTTTCCAAAAATTTATTCTCATGAATTTGAGTATGAGGTGGAGAAGATACTTGTTTTGTGTCGTGAATTGCTTAAGCAATATGAAGATATTGAGAAAATGAAAGCTGATGGTGATGTTAGTGGTTTTATGGTGGAGAGTGGTGCTACTATTGATGCTTCACTTAGTGAATTTGATTTGTATGCATCTACAAAGAAAAGAAAGTCTTTGAGATCGGAGTTGGATCTATACTTAGATGAGGATGTTCTACCACGAACTGTTGATTTTGATGTCTTATCTTGGTGGAAGGCAAACAAGGGTAAGTATCCTATTTTAAGTCATTGCCAAAGACATCTTAGCAATTCCAGTTTCGACAGTTGCTTCAGAATCTGCCTTTAGTACAAGTGGACGATTGGTTAGTGCTCATCGTAGTAGGCTTCACCACAAGACAATTGAAGGTTTGATGTGTGCACAAAATTGGATATTAGCCGAAAAAGGTAAAATTCTTCTATAATATTAAGTTAATTTTGATATCAAATTGTTCACTATAATTTGTACTTAAATCTATAATTTTATATAGATAACTCGGATGGAGCATACATGTCGGTTTTTTATGATTCAGATGATGAGAAGTGTGTGGTTGAGGATTGAGGTATAATAGTTTAACTTGTTTAGTTATTTTTGTTTTATTATGTTCTTACAAAATATATTACTTATATTTGAAATTGTATTTTCTTTAATTTTGTAGGTTTAATTATCTTATGGAGGTTGTGACATGGTATGAAGAAGATGCATTTTTTACTTCAAGACACTGTTATATTTTATATATCTATCTCTTACTCAAGTTGTGTATTTTGAATGAATGAATATTTCTTAGTTATTGTGGTTGACGGATTGTAGCTTGCTTCGAGTTGATTGTTATTTGTATGTTTTGTAGTTTTCTTTGAATATATTGTATTTTATATGCTTTGAATGATATTAATTATGTTTGCTTAAAATTATATTTAGAAAAAAAAAATAGGAACAATGCGGTGCGGGGCGGGGCGCGGGTCTTTAAGTAAGACCCGCGGTGGGACACGGGGCGGGGACGGGTCAGTGGGTCTGTGCACGGGGCGGGCCTGGGTAGTCAACTACCAGCCCCGCCCCGGCCCGTTGCCATCCCTAATCAATATTAGTTGGTTGCATGCTATTTAATTGTATATTTCTTGCATCCTAATATAATTATTTTTAATTCAATTGATTGCATGTTATGTCATGGATATTGGTTGGTTGGTTGATTGGTGTTGTGTGGTTACTTGATAATGTTTATTATTAATTGACTTGTCATGTTAGATCACTATATCGATAGGTCATCGATATTGGTTGGTTGAATACTATTTTATTACGTGTTGTATCATGAAGATTGGTTGGTTGCATGTTATTTAATTGGATATCGATTGTATCCTATTTGCATATGATTAATTAGTAATACCACAATATTTCGATTATGAAGATTACGATTTGGATATATCTTCATCCATTATATAGATTTAGTGCAGTAAGCATGTTGGACTTGATTTCGATCGATTTCACGTATCTCATCATTTATATGTAGTCGATTTGGATGAATTTTAGTACGAATAAATTATTTCGATTTAGATGGACTTTCGTATGTCAAACAATTTTTGAATTTGATGTGATGTCTTAATACACAATTAACATTAACAAAATACATATGTTTTCATTTAAATACTAATATTAAATATTGAAATAAATTTTTAAGTTACAGTGTAATTTATTTTCACATTTAATATTATTATTTAAATTAAAGGGAAAGTATGATTAATTAATTAACTACTAAATTACAATTATTAATTTAATTTTATATTTAATATTATTATTAAAATTAACTGTATTGATTAATTAATTAAATACTAATTTATAAATATTAATTACTTTGATAACACTACTGATTTAAATTAAATACTAATTTAAAAATATTTAATTAACACAAATATAAAATTAATTGTGTGGTTTCATTAAATACTCACAATTGTTAATGTCATGTGATTTAAACAACATCAAATACATGAAGCAAGAAAGGGCTTATGTGCATTTTAACCTAGTAAAGAGACTTTATGCAGTCCACAAGACCACAACTAACAGCCCAAATCAAAAATCAAAAATTATTTTAATTTTATTTATCACAATAAAAAAAGCTGGTATATAATACCATATATAGCAGAATTACTCTATGATATTAGAGTAAGTAAAAGTTTATAAATTATTACTATATTTTCTTATTCTAATGAGAATTATATATATACTTTTAGGTTTTAACTAATTAGATACTGTAACTGAATTTATAATCATGTACAAAGTAAAAGACTGTTATAATAATGACCATTTTACAATAATAAGCATTTTTTTCATGAGAATGGTCTATTTTTGTATTTTTAAATTTGAATTCATGGTTAGGTGCACCATTTGAAATGGATAATCAATCGTTTGATCATATCTTAAAATCAATAGGCACCATGTAATCATTCTTATTGCATCTTATATGAATGTTCATGGAATCATGGTATTTAATTAGTTGACACATATTCTCAAATAGTTCTTAATTTTATTTTTTTTGAACTAGTATAGTTCTTAATCTAATAAACACGTATTTGACTTTTTAATTCACCTCAAAATTCTAACACTTAGATAAATATTCGTAAAGTAATAAACCACTGTTATATAATAATTTTTTTTCTGGTTTCAGATTTGACTCCAATAGATTAGAATAATAATTTTGGTAAAATAAGAAGATAATGCTGAATTTTTATTTTTTTTGAAACCCTTATGTAGTTATATAGATCACATTAATTACATTACATAAATTAAAAGTGTGTTTAAATTATAAATACATTTACATATTAATTATGATTGATTTTTTTTTTTACGATAATACAACAAATCTAGACATCACATATACTATGACTTTACACACATATATATATATATATATATATATATTGTAATCCTATTCCAAGTTGTCAAAAAAATTTGTGTAACTTATGTGTGGATTTAGGATCCGTGCAACAAATCCGATCCACTTTAACGCGCCATCCATGAGCCAGTACGCGCCTTCACGCGTCTGCATGGGTGCGCCCAAACTCACTCAAATTTGCTCCTAGATGTCGTACATATATGGTATGTTAGTCATACTTTTATATTACGTTAGTCATATCTTTTTAAGATTTAGTTGTACCTTAACATATTTTTAAACATCTATTAATACCTTTCATACTTTTTAGTTATATTAGTCATGCATTTTAATTATGTTAGTCATACCTTTTAATTATATTAGTTGTGCCTTTATGTATGACATAAATGTTTGACTAATATCACTTAAAGATACGAGTAATACCACATAATGGTATATATGTAGTCATATATTTTAGTTATATTAGTCATACATTTTAGTTATGTTAGACATGTCTTTTAGTTATGTTAGTTGTACTTTTATGTATTACATAAAAGTTTGACAATATCACTTAAAAATACGAGTAATACCTCATAATATATATATATATATATATATATATGTACAAATTCTTCCCAAATTAGGATTTTTTGTGTCAAAATTAGAGTTTTTTTCTTTTAAGTTAAAGTATTACATACATGTATGACTAATATAATATAAAAGTATAACTAATATAAAATAAATGTATAACTAAATCAACATAAAGGTCAAGACAATAAAAAATACATGTATGGATCTAAAATCTATATACCAATTGCACAAAGTTTACATAGACTAATTTGAGGACATGCAACAACTCTACCCCACTAAGTTGTTGTTAGTACCATTTAAATAAATTAGATGTGCTTAGATGATTAGGTTTTCCCAATGGGTCGACATAGTTAGTTTCCAACATAATTTGCAATAATCTTATTTATCGTTCAATCATATTTTGAGGAGCATCTTTCAAATTTTTTTTAAGTATATTTTTATTTGTAAAAAATGATTTGTTTTCAGAAGAAGAAAAACAATGTTAAGCATCCTTATTGGTAGATAATCGTAGGTGGTATTATCTCCAATAGAGCACACTATTTATTGTTAATCTTGTACTATTTTAATATAAAAATCGTCACTGGTCTACAACGATCTGCACTATCTTTTACACTAAAAGTGAATATTTCATAATATTCCCTCCGATTCAAAATAAGTGCCGTCCTCCAACTTTACACATAAATTAAGAATGACTTTATTTTCCTATTATACCATTCATTTATTATTTTTGTCTTTTAATCATTTCATTTTCATTCAACTGTAATTAAATATTAACAAATGCATAATTTATTTCTCATTCAACTATAATTAAATACTAACATATGCAGTATGCAACGTTTCGATTAATGAGACTCCCATATTCATCCTATATGAATTTGGTAATGATGAAAGTGACAAGTCAGCAATTTTAACACCAAAATTTTCAAAAGTAAAATCACCAAGTTCTAAAATAAAATTTTGAATTTGAATCCAATTTTTTTGATGAGTGCCAAAGTTAAATTTTGGCTCCAAATTAATCTATATAATTGTGTTCTAAATGGTTGTCATTCTAAAAATAATCTCCATCAATGGCTTTCAACAGTATTGATCTAAACACTATCCCAACAGAAATTGATGTTGAGGGAGAAATATCAACAATTGATGGTCATTCTAATGTACATGCAGATATGGAGGTAGATACATCAATAACAATGATGGTTAGAACATCATCATCACACATTCTGGTATTGGATTTTAACACTAATCCAAATCATGAGTTTCAATCTCCATTACTCGAACTAGATCTTAATCACTTACATGAAGACGATGAAGATGATCAGACAATGGAACACGGTAATCACTTTCCCGTTTTCTTTAGTCATGTAGAAGCAAATATTTGAGTCTGCAAATGAAAAAAGAAAAAGGATTGGAATACAAATGCATGAATTAAGGATAACTCTCCAGAATATTCCAATAATTGAAGATATTACCGGATTTCATGGAGTTAGTTATTTTATTTTCATATGTTGCATATCTATCATACAATTAATTCATAACATGAACGTGAGTTTTACTCATGTTCTTTTAAATTCAGAAATGTGCAATGTGGATAATTAAATCCATGAATGTGTGTTTTATTTATTTTATTTTAATTCTTTTTCAGTCTTGATAGTGTCTTATTTATGTAGTTGTCATTATTTTTGTGGGACTATTAGGCAGAATGTGAATATTTACACGCTTCTTTATTTATTTAATTTATGTTAAATTAATTATTTTTTGTATATACCTAAATATCATGCTAATTTATTTTATCAGTATCTACATAAATTGTTGTATTTATTTTTGTGAACATAATTTTCTTTTAATTTTGTAATGAACTTTACATGCAGAGAATAGTGAGTCATTTCATGAAGGAACAAGTAGAATGAAGAAAAACTTGTCAAATAACGAAAGATTGGCGATATACAATGCTCTATTAGAAAGAAGTGTAAATGGAAAATTGAAAAAGAAAACTGATGTTGCTCCGGTTTAACGTGTGTCTTCTCGGAACCAAAAACTCGAAATCTCGAACGGTCGGATCCAACGAACCTGCAAAACAGACACCGGGAGGGGTTCCCGGCGTAGGGACTCCGACGCTCAAGTCAGTCGAAAAGCTCTCAAATTTCTCAAGTAACGTAATTTCTCAATTTTGTGTATTGTGTGTCTGGAGTGTAAAAGAACAAGGATATATATATACTCCCTGATACTTGTTGCAGTAGAAATAGGAGTCTTGGTTGTGTTGGACGTGGGAGTCCTCCGGAAATCAAGGGTTAGCTCGATATCAGCCTGCAAATCAGGGAAATGGGTAACAAACCCGTGAAAATAGCGGGCAGTTAAGATCATCATTCAGCTCGTAGATTCTCATCCGAGCTAATGTAGTCCGCCGGGACAGGCATAGTTCGCCTCTTAAAGTAGTTCGCCAGAACAGGCGTAGTCCGACCTAAACTAAGTAATAAATCCGGCCTGGATAAATTCGGTCGTGTTCAGTTCGGTTCGGTTTGAGGCATTCAGTTCGATCACATCAGTACTCCCCCCCTTTTCGCAGTGTATGTAATACACTGGGGAGGTTTGCTAAGACGGTGGTAGTTCGCTAAGGCGGTGACCGAACTGGACTGACGCCTCTTCCCGAGGCGAGATGTCTTTTCCATGTCTTTTCAGCTTCCATCGCTTTATTCGCACGACACGTGGCGAAAAAACTGTTCCCGCCCAAGGCCCTTTTGTTTTCCGCCGTTAGATTTCACTCCATCCAACGGCGGACAGGTCGCGCCTCTTCGGTTTTTCCCCCCAAAATCAAGATCTTTCTCCCTATATATATGTCATTATCATCATCTTTAAAACACTTTCGTGCTCCTCCACTGTAGACGTTCATCTTCTCCGATCTTCTCCTTGATTTAAGTTTCTTCTCTCAATCTCAGGTACCCCTTCCTTTCTTTCCTAATCTTTATTGTATCAATGACATCTTCTACTTCGGAAAAATCTAGAAGGAAGAAATCTGTAGAAGATGCCTTCTCTTCTACCAAGGTCACTCTGACCCACACTGTATTTTTAAGCTTACTGATGGCGGGGGGCTATACGGTGGTGATCCCGGGTCCTGAGGATCGACCTCATCGCGCACCACCTGGGCATCAATCCTGGTTTCTAAAACAGGTCACCCTAGGTTTAGTTCCTCCCATTCATCCCTTTTTCTTAGACATTAGTGCGGAGTTCGGGATATGTCCGAGCCAACTCCACCCGAACTCCATTAGTTATATAGTTTCTTTTTACATGGTGTGTAAATGGATGGGGGTCGAGCCCTCTGTGACTCATTTTCGATCTTGCTTCGTGCTAAAAAATTCCAATCTTTTTCGCTTCTATTTGAGTCCTCGGAGTGGTGCGAAGCGAGCTTATTTCCTATCTCCTGGGGATGATAAGATCAGTTGTTGGGAGAAATATTATTTTTTTGTGAAAGCGCCGATAGGTCGGCCTTTTCGTTCGCTTCCTTGGGCCCAGCGTTCGGGTCAAACTGACCCCGCTCCTGCCCCAGATCACCAAATCACCACCCTGAACGAAATTTTTGCAAAGGGTTGGTTCGACATTGCCAAGCTGAGTTCTTGTACCGAGCTGTTATCTTTTTGGGGGTTCTATCCGAACAGCCAGATCCCTCCTCGCTTTGACCTAGGTCATTGTTACTGCATTCTCCTATAGATCGAACTGATTATTTTGTCATCTGACCCTGTCTGTTCTCTTTTGCAGATCTCACAATGAATCGATTTTTCTCCATTGCGGAAGATGCGTCTGACGAGGAGCGAGCTCCGATCTCGCCTGCTCAGCACGGGGTAGATCCTACTCTGGCTGCTGCTTTCAAACAGGCGGAGGAAACCCGTCTTGCCGAGCTGGCTGGTAGGGCTCCTGGCCCCTCCGTCGACATGATTCAAGAGGAGAGCGTCCTCGCCCCTGTTCCGGACCCCATTCCAGAGTCCTCTGCTCCAGCTGTCACTACGACCCTCACTCCTCGTGGCTCACTTCTCATCGCAGCTCCTCCCTCTCGACCAATCGACCTGACTGAGGAAACTAGCGAAGTACCACTGGCTCGAACTCCTTCGTCTAAAAGGAGAGCATCTTCCAGTTCGTGAGCCTCCCAACCGAAAAAGGTGCGAGCAGGTGAGGCCGTCGCTGGGGGTCCGTCGGAGACCGAGGGAAAAATAGCAGGAGGCGAAGAGGAGGAAGATGCGGAAGAGAAAGAGCTGCGGAAGAATCTGTCCCGCCTAGTAAACGCCCATAAATATTTTGTAGGCTATGCGAGGCAGGCTCTCTGTCGGAGAGACGAGCTGCGGGAGAGCCGAGTGCGACTGGAGGAGGTGATCGAGGAGAAGAAGACTCTGGAGAGTGATCTCTCAATCCGTTCCGAAGAGACTGATAAGTTGTCGGCCTCGCTGGAGCAGGTCCAGGTTGATCTGGCGATGGCTCGCTCGGAATCTGCTCGAAGAGAGGAGCTATTGCTGGCGAAGGAGAAGTTCGCCATGGAGAGACATGAGGCCTTTATTCGGGTAGAGGCTGAAAATCGCCGGCTGAAGGAGGAGCTAGAGGAGGAAAGAAATGCGCGAGCTAGTTTTGGGAAGGAAATGCGAGCCGAGGGTTTCCAGGCTGGGGTTGCTGCGGGCTACTATCAGTTCGCACAAAGTCCAGAGATGGAGCTGATAGTTGCAGAATATCGCGACCGGCTTTTTCATCAACTCTGGAATTCCACTCTCTTTCTCTCCAAAGCGGCTCCAATGGCAGAGGCTTATTTTAAGGAGGGAATCCGCTTACGCCAGGAGGAAGTAACGGAGATTGTTCGGCGTTTCCAGGAGGAGACTGGGCAGACGTTACCGGAGCCCGTCCTTCGATACCGCATTTCCTCCCTGTTCAAAAAGCTAACTCAGACTTTTCCTATTCCTCCCGGCTGGCAAGGGGATCCGAACGAAGACCCAGCAGCGGAATGGTGGGCCGGGTACTTGGAACAGTCAATCAAGGATGTTCTTCCTACTCCTCCGAGTGTTGGTTCGGCTAACCTTCAGTCCGGAGAGGCCATTCCGAGCCAGGTTGCCGACCTGCCCGAGGAAATGTTTGCCCCTCCGCCTGCTCTGCCTTCAGTCAGCGAAGCTCCTACTCCTGAAGTTCCCTCCGAGGGTCCTTCTGATACTTAGTTTTTCCTCGGAAGTTTGTAATACTTTAGTTTTAGCAAGACTTTGCATAATGTAATCAATTTTTCTGAATACTATTGGATATCATTTGGTGTTTCTTCTCAAGTTTCTTTTCACAAAGTAGTTTAAAATAATCAATCTCGTTTAGTTCGATCCAAGGAAGGTTCAGTTTGATCAGTTCCATCGATCAACCCTTCCAAGGAGAAATCATTTAGTTCGATCCAAGGAAGGTTCAATTGATCAGTTCCGTCGATCAACCCTTCCAAGGAGAAATCATTTAGTTCGATCCAAGGAAGGTTCAATTGATCAGTTCCGTCGATCAACCCTTCCGAGGAGAAATCATTTAGTTCGATCCAAGGAAGGTTCAATTGATCAGTTCCATCGATCAACCCTTCCAAGGAGAAATCATTTAGTTCGATCCAAGGAAGGTTCAATTGGTCAGTTCCGTCGATCAACCCTTCCGAGGAGAAATCATTTAGTTCGATCCAAGGAAGGTTCAATTGATCAGTTCCATCGATCAACCCTTCCAAGGAGAAATCATTTAGTTCGATCCAAGGAAGGTTCAATTGATCAGTTCCATCGATCAACCCTTCCAAGGAGAAATCATTTAGTTCGATCCAAGGAAGGTTCAATTGATCAGTTCCATCGATCAACCATTCCAAGGAGAAATCATTTAGTTCGTCTTTCAAGAGATAATACAACTTTTTGAAACAGAATTATAAAGACACAACCATTTTAACGTGGTTCGGCCAAATCAGCCTACATCCACGAGCCGGATACCGACTTATTTTATTAAATTGACAGAAATTTAAAAAAGTAATTGTACAAGAGTAGCGTACTACGCATAAAATTTCTTCAGATGGCTCACATGCCAAGGTCTTGGTAGTAATTTTCCTTCTCCATCGATCAGTTCGTAAGATCCTCCTGAAAGAATCTTGGATATGGTGTACGGTCCTTCCCAAGTAGCATCCAATTTTCCAATATTGACCAAGGCATCTGATTGCCTTAGAACCATATCGCCGATCTGGAACTCCCTTTTCTGGACTTTTTTGTTAAAAGCCGCTTGAACCCACCTCTTGTAAAACTCACTTCGAACTCTAGCCTTATCTCGAAGCTCTTCTAAGAATACTGAATCGATCTTGATCAGTTCCTCGTTCTTTAGAGGCTCGAAATTTGTGGTTCTCAGCGCTTCTTCTTGGATTTCTGCTGGGACGACGGCTTCCATTCCGAATGCCAAACTGAAAGGGCTTTCTCCCGTCGTCCATCGTGGTGTAGTTCGATATGCCCATAATACCGATGGTAGTTCGTCCACCCAATTGGATTTTTCTGACTCTAGTCGCTTTTTCAATCCGTCCAATATGATTCTGTTCACCACTTCGACTTGCCCGTTTGCCTGAGGATGAGCTACTGCGGTGAATACTTGTAAGATCTTCATCTCTTTGCACCACTCGATAATTCTCTTTCCACGGAACTGAGCTCCATTGTCTGAAACCAAAATTCTTGGTAAACCAAATCTGCAACAAATATTTTTCCAAATGAAATGGATCATTTCGGCCTCGGTGATCTTGGCTAATGGTTCGGCTTCGACCCACTTGGTGAAATAGTCAACTGCCACTACTACGAACTGCTTGCTTCCTCGAGTTTTTACGAAGGGGCCAACTATGTCGATTCCCCATCTGGCGAACGGACACAGCGAACAGATAGTTAGCATGTCAACGGCAGGTGTATGAATTCGCCGTCCATGTTTCTGACAAGCTTCGCATCTTCTAACTATTTCGTTCGCGTCATTCTTTATTGTAGGCCAATAAAACCCAGCTCGTACTACTTTTCGAGCCAAAGATCTGGCTCCGGCGTGTTCGGCACATCCCCCCTCATGGGCTTCCTCCAAAACTTTGATTCCTTCTTCTCTGGATAAACATCGGGCATCTGTCGTCAGGAAGGTTTTTCTGTACAAGGCCTCTTGCAGTAGATAATAAAACCGAGCTTGCCTTTCCAGCTTTTCTAATTCCTTTTCTGTTCCTTCTTTCTTGCCTTTTAAAAAACATATAATTGGAGTTCTCCAATCCGAACTCACCCCGTCATCAATGCTCATTACTTCTTTCTCTCTTTCCACTCCCATTACTGTTATAGTCCTCTGCGAGCAATCTTTCAGTGAACTGCCTATTTTAGCAAGGAAATCTGCCTTCTGATTCTCACTTCTGGGATCTGCTCAATTTCAAGTTTCTCGAACTTGCTCTCCATTTCTCTAATCTTTTCTACATACGAACTCATCCGATCTTCTTTGACTTCACATCGGTTTTGCAACTGTTGAGTTACTAACTGTGAATCAGACTTGACCGTCAGATGTCGGGCTCCAACCTGTTCGGCTATCTTTAAACCTTGTAGGAAGGCTTCGTACTCTGCTTCATTATTGGAGGCTTTGAACAAGAATTTGACAGCGAACTGTAGCTCATCTTTTTCTGGACTGATTAATAAGATACCAGCTCCGGCTCCCTGACGAGAAGAGGATCCGTCAACAAAGAGTTCCCATTCTTTCTTCTCCTGAATTCTGGTTGTCTCTTGTATGAAATCTGCCAAAGCCTGACCTTTAATCGCCATTCGTGGTTCGTATCTAATGTCGAACTGGCCTAGCTCGACGACCCACTTAACCAACCGGCCCGAGGCCTCTGGCTTTCCCAAAATGGTGCTCAACGGATGGTCAGTTCGCACTACAACTGTATGACTCAAAAAATAGGGTCTCAATCTTCTGGCCGCAGTTATTAGTGCATATGCTATTTTCTCAATCTCCGTATAGCGTGTTTCCGCATCTTGAAGGACCTTGCTGACGAAGTATATTGGGAACTGGTCCTTGCCTATCTCCTTCACCAGGACCGAACTAACGGACTCTTCTCCGACTGCTAGGTATATTATCAGCGGTTCTCTTTGGGTTGGTTGTTTCAATAGGGGAAGCGTAGCAAGGAAAACCTTCAGATCGTCGAACACCTTCTGACACTGCTCGTTCCAGCCGAACTGGCTACTTTTCCTGAGAACTTTAAAGAAAGGTAACCCTTTGTCTGCCAATCTGGAAATGAATCTACTCAGGGCGACCACACGACCAGTTAAGACTTGCACTTCTTTCATAGTCCGAGGAGCAGTCATGTTTTGTATAGCTTGGATCTTGCTGGGATTGACTTCGATTCCCCTTTCAGTAACCATGTACCCCAAGAACCTCCCCGCTTTTACTCCGAAAGAACACTTCGCAGGATTCAAGCGCATTCCACTTCTCCGAATGGTTGTCATGGTTTCCCTTAAGTCTGCAGGATGTGTGTTTGCTTTAACACTTTTTACTAGCATATCATCCACATAAGCTTCCATGTTCCGACCTAACTGATTGGCAAACATCCTGTCCACCATCCTTTGATAAGTAGCTCCGGCATTTTTTAAACCAAAAGGCATCACCGTGTAACAATATGTTCCTGTCGAAGTGATAAATGCCACATCGGGTTTGTCTTCGGGATGTAACAGAATTTGATGATATCCCTGTGCTGTATCCATCATACTGAGTAGTTCGCACCCTGCAGTGGAATCGACCAGCCTATCGATCCGGGGCAGCGGATAGTAATCTTTAGGGCAAACTTTGTTGAGATCGCGGAAATCAATACACATCCGCCACTTGTTCCCTGGTTTGGGTACCAAAACAACATTAGCTAACCACCGCGGGTATAGAATTTTTTCGATGTGTCCGATTTCCAACAGCTTCTGGACTTCTCTCTCAATGATTTCATTCTGTTGTTCTCCGAAATGTCTTAACTTTTGCTTGATGGGTCGGACTTCGGGTTTGACATTTAATTTGTGAACGGCCATATTTGGATCTATTCCCTTCTATCTTTTGGTTTCCATGTGAACAAATCCACGTTCCCTTTTAATACTTCTATTATTTCTTCCTCGACCTGTTTAGTTAGGTATCGACCAATGCGAATGGTATGACCAGGTCGCTCCGGAATTAGTTCGACGGTCATTAATTCTCCTTCTTCGAACTCAGCCGTGTTCGCTTTTCGTCCCTTCTTGTGACTAATATCTCTTTCTCGATCAACATTATCCCTTTGTTCTGAACTCCGCTTTCGGGACTCCAACTGACGAACTGCAATAACATAGCATCGTCGAGCTGTCTGTTGGTCTCCATGAACCCTTTCTATACCCAGGATCCGGCCCTGATCATTCTCGATAGGAAACTTCATCATCAAGTGTGCTGGCGAGATGATTGCTGCGTAAGTACCCAAAGATGGTCGACCTAATATCACATTATACTGAGAGGGCGCATCGACCAATAGGAAGGTTATAGTCCTGTTTTGCTTCCATTCCCCTTCTCCTAACACCATAGGTAACTGCATCTTGCCCAGAACAGCTACTGCTTCTCCAGAAAAGCCATAAAGGGAGGTTTCTACTGACTTCACCTCCACCGTCGACCTCATCTTCCTGAAACAATCCATGAACATGATATCCACGGAACTTCCTGTATCCACAAATATCCTCTTAACCTCAAAACCTCCAATTTCCGCAGAAATCACTAGTGCGTCGAACTGGGGGCTTTGGATGGCAACCGTATCACGAGCTCCGAACTCTATCACAACGTCATCAAAGATAGTTGGAACCTCAATATTCTTCTGCCGGACTGAATTTAACCTGGCCTTGCGAGCTCTATTCGAGTCCCCATCAGTAGGGCCTCCGATGATCATGTGTATTGTCGGCCTTTCCTCTCTTGCGGGCTCATTATGTTGTGGATTCGGTGGAGGAGGAGGTAGTTCGGGCTATTCTCGTCTTCTATCTCTTCTTGGCCCTCGCCGGCCATTTCGGTTGTCTTACTGTTCGCGTGGAGGTTGCCGAACATATCGGGCCAGTTTGTTTTCTCTAATCAATCTCTCCAATTCATCTTGCAGATGCCAACATTCATCCGTGCTGTGGCCATACTCATTATGGAACTGACACAACTTCCCGCTACCATAGGTAGGTGGCTTTTTAGGATTCGGACTCCAGGTTGCTGGCCATTTTAATTGGGGCAGATTCCAGATTTCCATTAACACTTGTTCGGGCGGAATCGTCAATGGCGTGTATCGTTCATATTGTCTTCGACCTCCCTTGTTGTCTCTTAAGGGCGACGGTGCGAACTTGGTTTGGGATTCTCCAAAGTGTCGCTTTCTCACGTTTTCTTGTTCTCGTGCTCTGTTCGGTCGGATGGAACTCTCTCCTTTCTTCATCCGAACTGCTTCTTCCAAATTGATATACTTGGTAGCCCTCTGTAATAGATCGTCAAAATTCAGGGGGGTCTTCTTCACTAGAGAGGTATGCAGATCACCCTCTCTCAATCCTTGAATAAATGCGCTGACCACCAGATCGCCTGAAGCCTCCGGGGCCTCCAGGACGGCATCTGTGAATTTTTTGACATAGTCTCTCAACGTCTCCTCTGTCTTTTGTCGAACTCCAAATAACGTCTGAGCGGATCGCTTCTGCTTCCGAACACTGGCGAACTGATGTAAGAACATATCTGACAGCTGTTCGAAACTGTGAATTATCCCGTCGCTTATCTGACTGAATCAAGTCTGAGCAGCTTTGGTAAGGGTAGTGGCGAACACCCTGCACTTAATACCTTCAGAGTACTGGTGTAAAAGAGCGGTGTTTTCAAATCGACACAAATGCTCCCAAGGGTCAGCAGTGCCATCGTACTCGAAATTAACTGGGCGAAAAGAAACAGGCAGCTTGTCCTTCATGATTAGGTCCGAAAAAGGATTTCCCCTTGAGTTTCGCGGAGCCTGACGAGTGTTCTGATGGGCTTCTCTCCGCAGTCCAACAACCTCCTCCGATGGATCGGTACGTTCCCGTTTTTGACCCCTGGGCTGATCGGAACGACTTTCCCTCTCGTTAGCTTGTGACTTGTCTTCTGGCTGATTCTTCTCTATTTCAATTTCCGAACCCTCAGGTTGTCCTTTGACATGAGCAGTCAAGGCCTTTTGAACTGCCGCCGATATCAAACCGGAAAGCTCTTCAGGAGTCAAAGTAATGGTGTGAGGAGGATTATCCGGGATGGTGTTTTGGCTGTCCCCTTCTTCCTCACGATTCCTCGATGGTTCACCCACCTCCGTTCTCTGCGTTCCTCTAGTGTTTACCATATTTGCTCTCAACGTCTTCACTCAAAAGTTTCCCACAGACGGCGCCAATTGATGTTGCTCCGGTTTAACGTGTGTCTTCTCGGAACCAAAAACTCGAAATGTCGAACGGTCGGATCCAACGAACCTGCAAAACAGACACCGGGAGGGGTTCCCGGCGTAGGGACTCCGACGCTCAAGTCAGTCGAAAAGCTCTCAAATTTCTCAAGTAACGTAATTTCTCAATTTTGTGTATTGTGTGTCTGAAGTGTAAAAAGAACAAGGATATATATATACTCCCTGATACTTGTTGCAGTAGAAATAGGAGTCCTGGTTGTGTTGAACGTGGGAGTCCTCCGAAAATCAAGGGTTAGCTCGATATCAGCCTGCAAATCAGGGATATGGGTAACAAACCCGTGAAAATAGCGGGCAGTTAAGATCATCATTCAGCTCGTAGATTCTCATCCGAGCTAATGTAGTCCGCCGGGACAGGCGTAGTTCGCCTCTTAAAGTAGTTTGCCAGAACAGGCGTAGTCCGACCTAAACTAAGTAATAAATCCAGCCTGGATAAATTCGGTCGTGTTTAGTTCGGTTCGGTTTGAGGTATTCAGTTCGATCACATCAAAAACAACTATAGAAGTTTCAACCTTATTTTCAGTATCTATACGAATAGTTCAAAGGATTTGGAAACAAGCTAAAGACACTCCCAACGGTCAAGTTGTCGATGTCTCCAATAAGAAAATAAAAAATTGTGGTAGTAAAAGAGTTCAAGTTGACCTAAAGTGAGTTCTTGATGTTCCGTTGTGTTAGGATTTCAATATTTAGATTTTGATGAGACAAATCATATATGTAATAGGAAGTTTTGAGTATCCCATTTTTCACGATGTTTAAGTGAATATATAGACTAGGTTGAGTCTAGGTTTAAGTGCTGAGAAATGGAGGATTAACAAGGATAAAACTGCATCTAAGTCGTTCAGAAAAGATATCGCTGCAAGAAGGTAGGATACAGCATCGCTGCAAGAAGACAGGATACAGCATCGCTGCAAAAAGGCAGGATACAACATTGTTGTAACAAGACAAAATGTATCTACAGTGAAGTAAGAAGGAATGGCATACAAGAGTGCTGCAAGAGAAAGATGCAGCAGCTCTGCTCAAAGATACTGCAACCAGGTTGCTGCAGCATTGCACGAAAGAATCAGCTGCATAAAGACCTAGGATACAACGTAAAGCTTACAGTCCAATCAAGTCAATCAACGCAATTTACAACAAAAAGTATCCTACAATCCTAGGGAAGGATAAATGCAGTACGAGGAACGAAGATTCAAGCAAGAATAAATAGAGTCGTTCCAAAGAAGATCAAAGTTGCAGACACGGAGCCAATACGAAGATGCCACGTGGACTGACGCGCTGCAGATAGCTGCAATCCGCAACTGCCGCATTAAATGCTCCGAAAGAGAAAGTCAAGTCACATTAAATGTGAACCACGCCTTTGGTCAGACTACTTCAAATTCAAAAAGAGAGATGTCTCCTTCAACGGACATCTTCTCCTACAAGTATAAATAGAGGATGAGAAGAACTGAAGATGGTTACTGTAACTGAAACATTTGTGCAAAATTCCTAAAGCTTTCAAGAACCAAATATTCAAGTCTCTATCAGTTTCAGTCACTCAACCTCAAGAAGTGTAGCAAGTTCAAGCTGAAAGATTCCTCAAGGATTCAGAAGCTCACTTCGAAGCACCAGTTGAAGAAACAAACAATATACTTTTAACCTTGTTGCTGTGTGCGTAGGTTGTTTTAGTGGTGTCAAATAGTTAATAGGAGAAATCCTTGCTATTTGTATAGTTGTCTAGGTTAGGCAGCTTCCTTGTGTGGGAGTGTAGAGCCCTGTGTGGGTTAGCCTTTGAAGTTTGCAGTTGCTGTGTGGACGCTGGACTTCAGTAGGTGGTTACTTTGTGAAGTTGATAGATTGTTAGGGGTGTCCTGTAATTCAATCTTGCTTAACAAAGTTCCTGCTCGAGGAGCAGTAGAGTGGATGCAGAAGGATTACACCACCTTCGAACCACTATAAGGCATACGTGTTTATTGCTTTTTATCTGTGCTTTAATCTTCTATTTCTTGTTTATCTCATAAGCATAAAACGTTTTCTGATAGAAGGATATTTGAGAAAATCAGCCTTGTGTTATAAAAGTTAATTTTTCGCTGCGTATAAAACTCTTAGTTACAGCGTACAACACTGCATCCTAGTGCTGTAAGCAGTAACAATCTGACGCTGCAAATTCAAGTAACTTGTAGAGCAGAAAAGTTTTCATAGATTTGCAAAATCGACCAAGGTTCATTCACCCCCCCTCTGAACCTCGGACACCACTTGGGACCAACACGTTGTATCGACGAACAACATTACGTTCACTTGTCATGGTTTAGGTTTAAGTTATTCAACATTATTTAGACTTCTAAAGAAAGGTCTTGTAACAACCGTAAAAAAAATTAATAATAATACTAATAATAAATTAATAATTTAAAGGTTGTTCTATTAAAAAAACAAATTGTATCAAACCTATATAATGTAGGATTTTATTTAAATGATGGATCTAATTTGGATTATAAGTCAAATTTTATTACATTTCTTTTAGTATGAGCTCAAAAAGTTTTCTTTAGTATGAGCCCAAGAAGTTAGGAGACCCATTACGTTTAGAATCGCTAAACCTCATCATATAAATAAGAGAACAAAAATAATACGCTAGAGGAGAGTTTGGTATGCATTTTTTCTTTTTCTCATAATTTCCTTTTCATGTCAATTCGAGAGTAAATTCTTTAATTCTTGTTTATATGATAAATTCAAGTGAGATCTTAAGTTAGAATAGGAAAGGTTAGATTTTTGAGAACATGTTAATAAAATAAATTTGAGAAAACACATATTCTTCTTTAATTTGAAATTCTATAATGGTTAGTCAACTATTTAAATTCATAGTTACACACCTCCGAATTTCATGAAAATTTAATATGTTGATTTTTGATATATATTGAATACTCAGTAAAAATTTCAGATCAATCAAAATTGTAACCGATTTAAAATGAATTTTTATTCCTTCAGTGCAATAATCGATATGTTCATGTTTCTGATTTAACATTTTCAAATAAATATTTATAGAACTTATAATTTTATGAAATTTTAATATGTTATGGTTTACTGTAATATTGATCTTCTGAGAAAACTTTATATCAATCCGAGTCATATTGTATTTTATATGAATTTTATATTTCTCACTTTCAGAATTCATCAACTTAGGTATCACAGATTTAAAAATTAAAAAGTATTATTTATATACTTTCGAATTTTATAATATTTGATCACATTATGTATTATTAGGATTTTGATCTACAGTAAAAAAATTAATTTAATCGGATAGGTATTTCATTTTAAAATTAATTTCTTTTTCCATTTTGAAAGATTCACGATATACATTTTTCTGCTTTACGGTATTAATTCTCATAGTTAAACATCTTAAAATACTTTCAATTTTGGTTATGTTGTAGATTAACATGTCTTTTATCTTCTGAAAAAGTTTCAAAATAAAAGAGTTTATATTTCTTAGTAAATTAATTTTATTTTATAGCTCTGTAGAATTTACCATTTGTGAAATTTAAGTTTCAAAAATTAGAAATTTATGGCTATACTACTTGGATCTTTGAGAAATTTATAAATATTATTTATTTAACAACCTAGATTCCATGTTTAAAATTTAGGATCATTTGATCTTATACATTTTAAAAAATAAATATTTCAATGCTTAACTAGAGTTTTCCTAAAATCTTTCAACTTAGGATCCATGTCTTATTTCTTCAAAAATTTTAAGAAGTTCTTATTTATTCTCCAAGGTATCCTAAGAACATTTTAGAGATTTTATTTAATTAAAATAATTATTGAAGTTCTTCTTTAGGTCATTAGATATTAAGTTACTTGTATGTTTTCATTATGGATGAATAGGTGTCGAAGAAAGTGTAGCTCGCGAGAGGTAGGATTGCATTCATTTTTTTTTCGCTCAAGACTTTTGAACTTTTAAGGTGGGGATTCTTTTCATATGTTTGTATTTATTAAATGCTTTGTGTGGAAGTGATTGATGAATTGATGCAATGTGTCATGAGAAAATTTTTATGAAAATGCTTGCTATGATCTATGATCCGTGCATGAGATGAAATGTTTGCTGTGATCTATGATCTATGCATGAGAATTAGCCAGGAACCTCAGAGGTCCAATGATCAAAAGTTAGATTCTCGGGTATGCCCGCATGCTCAGAATTGATTGGCCAATCCTAAGATGAGAAAATATTTATTTACTTGACTGTTGTGATATTTGTCTTGCTATTACATGATGCCTTTAATCTTGACAAGCATGTCCCCACCGAGCTAATGTTTTGCTCACCTCATATATCAAACCTAACTTTACAGAATAAAATGCTTGATATGGAGCGGAGTGGATATGCGGTAGCTGGTGACAAGAAGTTTATATAATTTAATCATCATGATTTTATGAAAACATCTTCCGTGTTTGTTATTTATAGATTATCTTTTGACGTTAAATCATTTTGATAAAGTTTAACTAATAAGTCAAACTCATCGTTAAGTGTTCTGCTAAAATTCAAGAAGTTTCTATTTATTTAATGTGTATAATTCTTCTGCTACAAATTCATGAAATTCTATTTATTTAAGTTTTGATTTATACTCCGGTGGCTAAAGTTACATTAGTTGTTTTATTTTAAACTATCTAGTCATGAAAGATTAAATGTTTCCATCTTGAATCCGCTTCAGTATGACTTATTTCATTTTGTAGAGATCTTGTGATGAATATATTGTTGGAATAATTTTGGTCATTTTAAAATACTCTTATGGTCTTGATTTTATTGTTTAAACTTCTATTTTAAAAAATTCGCATAGTTAATTTTCCACTGCAAGTATATTAATTTTGTAAATGGATAACTATAAATTAAAAAAAAGTTAAGAAAAATCGGGATGTCATAGGTCTCCTTCGACGTCACTCCAATGCCATTAAGCTACACTTAAAGGAAGAAAATATGAGAGGTCGACTATAGTTTTGTGTGTTAATGTTAGATCGAGATAGTCTGACTCTTGAGCCAAAATTTGTGGATATGTACAATATTGTTCATATTGATGAAAAATGGTTCTACATGATCAAAAAGACCGAAACTTATTATGTACTTCCAATTGAAGAAGATCCTTTATACACATATCAAAGTAAGAATTAAATTGGAAAAGTGATGTTTTTGGTTGCCATGGCTCGTCCAAGGTTTGACGAGCAAGGAAATGAATTATTTTCTGGTAAAATAAAATAGGAGTATTTCTATTTATTACGTCGCAACCAGTTCAAAGGCAAAGTAAAAACAAAGAGGTTGAGACTTTAGAGATGAAACCAATTACCTCTGTAAAAAAAGAGACCGTAAAAGCTTTTTTGATTGAAAAAGTTATACCAAAAATTCATGAAAATTGGCCAAGGGAGGATTCCGACAAAACCATTTTCATCCAACAACATATTGCAAGGACACACATCGATCTTAGAATTTCAAGTAGCAGCTTCAAGAAATGGTTTTGACATTCGGATACTATGTCAACCACCAAACTCACCGGATATAAATATCTTAGATCTTGGTTTTTTCAGTGCTATTCAATCCTTCCAATATAAGGTGTGTCCAAAAAATATAGAAGAGCTTGTTAATGCCGTTGAGAAGTTATTTAATGAATATTGTCCTAAAAAGCAAATAGGATCTTTTTGACCCTACAATTGTGCATGCAAAAAGCCACATTGGAAAGAGAAGATCGTCTTTCTACACAAATAACTTGTGATTCTACTCTAATACAAAATGTAATGAATTTATTATCATCTTAGAATTTAGGAAATGTGACTTTGACGTTGAAAATGTTAATGATTTTTTTTTCTAATTTGATATGAAGTGAACTTTGCATGACATTAAATTTTTTTGACATAATATAAAGTTAGTCTATTTTATATCTTTGACGACAAAGTTGTGTTATCTAACATATACTCAGATTAATTCATAATTAATCTAATTCATAATTAATTTGAGGATTAAACGATTAGATTATTTATGTACATGTACCAACACATGGTGCAACACCTTGAAAAATAAAAAATATGTACAAGCTGAAAACAAAAAAAAGTACAAATGAAAAATATAGTAAAATAGAATTACCCCATTTATTACTACAAATGTCATACAGGAATTTCATACCCATAAAAAGATAATGACGTCAACTTCATCCACATATTTAAAAATATTTAGGGAGAATAATTTTCATCATTTGCACAATCATTTCATAAATATCCTTGTTGGGATGAAGCTCCCTCATCATAATAAAGCTTGTTCAAATCAAAAGCATGTTTGATATTGAGATTTGCATCACGATGCGGTGGGATGTCTTGTCCCCTCATCATAATAAAGCTTGTTCAAATCAAAAGCATGTTTGATATTGAGATTTAAATCACGATGCGGTGGGATGTCTTCTTGCTTCACTCTAATGTCAGCGTAAGAGTCTTCAACAACATTTTTCATTTTAGCATAAAAGTCTTCAACAACAACATTTTCAATGTTTGCGTAAGAGTGTTCGACGAAATGAGTATTGAAAGCTTTCTCATTATTCATATTCAAAAACGATTGTATTTTGTTCTTATGGTTCACGACAAATTGCGAAATTTTTAAGATTAGATTTGTTATATTTATAGTTATATACCATGGCAAAGTGTTCATGCATGAGAGTTTAATTAGTTCTTGACTGTTCAATTATTATTGAATTGCGCATGCATTTTTTTAAAATATGGGAATGTGCATATAATAAATAAATAATTAATTAAGTATAGGGGCAATTTTGAAAATAACCCTCAAAATGACACTTAAAAAAAATAAATCACAAAGTTTTAAAATGACACTTATTTTGAATTGGAGGAAGTATTTTTTGTTACTAAAAATAAAATAAATGAATAGGAGAAAGAAAAAAAACTAGAAAAGAAAAGAAAAGAATGGCGTAGATGTTAGACATATGCAAACTTGGCGCAAGAGGAGCAGTTAAGAAGAGTTGGTGCATTCTTGGAGGAAAAAAATTGCAGAAAAAAATGTTTGGTGCATCATTGGAGATAGTAAACTCAAATTTAAAATGACAACAGAGCCCTATTATCTAAGCTGAAAAACTAACTTAGCTTTGAAATTTAAATTTAGAGTTTTTGTTTTGGGTTAATTTTATTTTCCAACCTATACTATACACGTTATTTTAATTTTGAATTTTAAACTATTAATATTTTTCAATCATAACCTATACTATACGTTTTGTTTACTTTTGCAACCTCAGTCCAACATATTCCAACAAGAAAGGGCCCACGTGATTTTCATGTACTAATTGAGGGTTATTTTCATCATTTGCACTTTTAAGACATGGATAAATTCGGTTCTTCAACTATTTTCAATCATAAAGGGTTCTTATTTTTATTTAAACCTCACTATCACCCAATTCTTCATTTACCCAAACAATTTGCAGAACAAATTAAGGAAAAATTAGAGCTAAATTCCATTTCGGAGAGGAAAATAGTTATTGGATACTTGACTCATCAAAAGCGGAAAAACAAAACCTTAGAGAAAAAAAGGTGAAATATTTACAAGTCTTGAATTAATAGAAATTGTAAGTTCTAATAAAGTTACCAAACGTTCCAAAAGATCAACCATCAAAACCTTAAAAAAAGTATATGTTGAAGTATATTTCACTCACACGACTTGGTCAATAGCCCACGTGACGGCGATCTCATGGTCGCCCTATAGGTGGAAGTCCGCTAAATACTTATTAGCTCAAAATTTTCAAAATGGGAGTTCCAAATTAATCAAAAATGTAATGATGATAATTGGTAGGAAAAATGAGAGGCTAATGAGGTTATAGTCATATAATGATGATGATTAATAAGCCTATTTTTCCAAGTATATATGTGTTGGAAAAGACCGACCTTAGTAAACTCGAGGTTCAATTTTCAAGTCTTTCTTTTGACACTATCAACTCTTGTAATAATAATTGCTATTCTATCACTAACATATAAATGTGTTTATAAATTCCCTCGACTAGTTTATGTTATCTATAGTGGGAGTCTTTGTGAGTATATATTTAATCTATTTTTATATATAGTTGTTTATCAATTTAGTATAGATGATTTATTATTTATTAGAAGTTTCTGTAGCTTTTTATTTGTAATTGATTATTGACCCATGAGCATCAAATAATGATAAAATACATGGTAAGTGGCATAGTGGAAGGGGTTTGAAGAAAATGTACATGTCAGGTGTGAATAAGATGTTAACGAAAAGTTTAATTGTAAAAAATAAATGTTTTTCAAATTTACAATTTAATCCTTATTTTTTAAATTTAGCCAAAAAAAAAAAATCAGCTTTTTAATAAAATTGTAATGTGATATTAACATTTGAATTCAATATACAATTGTATTCTAAAACGATTCGAATTCAAATATCAAACAAAATAGTGTGCTACAAGTTGAATTGCAATAGTGCGTTAAAATAATAAATTTTAATGCGAATATATATCAAAGTAGGAACTCTAAAAAAATATAGTTGTTATTCAAATTGCAGTAATGTGTTAAATTTATGAATTGTTTTTGCTAAAAAAAAGTCGTGATTAAATTACAATTTTTTTAAAAATAGTATATGATAGGACAAATTGTAATAAATTTTGATGAGACAAAACATGTAATAGATTAGATCTTAGCTATTTGGTTAAGTTTTCATATGTAAAAATAGCTAAGACAAGGATGTTGGAAGATGAAGAAGACTAGAAACCTGCGCCAAGTCCCTACTACCTGCATAAACATCAAGTTACTGCATCTTCTGAAGAGGACCGTGTCCAAGTATCAAAGGATGCTGGGAGATATCTGAAGAATCTCAAGTCAAGGAAGCTAACTCCTTCGGTAAAAAAAGAAACTCCCAGATACATCAAAATCAGTACACACTGATTAGCCGGTAGAGACACTCAAGTTCCAACCAATCAGAGAAAGCCATTTGGAAAAGCAGCAATGATAGAGTACAACAAACTACAGAACAAGGACGCGTAGAAAAAGGACAAGACAAGTGCAGAACAGAAGGGAGGCACTGCAGAGCAGGTGTTAGAAAATCAACAAGGAACCAATCGATCAAGACACCTCATCTGTGAAGAACTGTCTTTTCAACGGGCAGATTTTTTACTGAAGCCTATAAATAGAAGATTGAGTGAAATATCCTACGCGCGAAGCATATTCTCTAAGAGCTCAAAATCCCTCAAGTCTCAGTCACTCAGTCTAAATCAGCAGCAAGCCGGCTACCTTGTGAAACTCAGAAGTTCAAAGAGCTTGTTGCATTCAACCATTGAAGAATTCTATATCTTTCTAAAATAGATTGTTTAGGAGTTGCTTAGGTAGAGGATAATTTTGCTAAGTAGTTGTTCTCTCTGAAGAAGAGAAAGGATCCTGTGTGGGTCAAGGAACCTATGTAGAGATCCTGTGTGGGTCGCTTAGTTTGGTCACTGTGCAGCTACCTGTGTGGATAGAGCTGATAGTATTTGTGTAGAGTGAAGTTTGTATTAGCAGTGTCTATTGTAAATCAAACTTACTTTAACAAAGTTCCTCCTTGAGAAGGAGTAGAGACGATGTAGAGGGATTACTCCACCCTCGAACCTCTATAAGCTTGCTTGCTTATATTTTTACTGCTTTATATATCTATCTGATCATATTAGTATCCTGCATTAAAAACCATCATTTGAAAATCACATTATTTCCGCTGTGTATTTTTAACTCTGTCTAAGTTCTGAAGTCACTGCCCAAGCAACAACCTATCGTGCAGTAAGCTATCTAGCTACCTGCTCATCAAGGACTTAACATTTTTGGAGAAAAGTTAAAAATTTGATAAGATTAATTCACTCCACCTTTTAACCTTATACCACTTGGGACCAACAAGTGGTATCAGAGCAGGTTGGATTAAAAATCCAATCTGTCTAGTCAATCCTCGATCCATGATTTTCAAAAATCTACATACATCATTTTCATCACATCATGGATACGCATAAGCTTCCTATGTTGTCTATTGAAGAGTATGATGATTGGAAAATTAGAATACAGACACATCTTTCAGCCATGCACAACGAGATGTGGATGGTCATTACTAACGGACCTTCAAGGATCACCAAGGCCTACCCCATATTCGCTAGAGCTGCCGATGTTGGTGATGCAGAAGTCATCCCTCATCAAGCTGTTATTGATAAACCTAGAGAGCAGTGGACGGCTGATGATAGAAGGTGAGCCAATCTAGATAATGTAGCCAAGAATGCCCTGTTTGTCACTCTGGATAAAGGAACCTTCAGCAAGGTTAAGATCTGCAAAACTGCGATGGATATTTGGAACAAGCTTGAACAAATATGCGAAGGAACAGAGCTTACCAAGAAGAATAAGATATCTACTGCAACTCAGAAATTTGAGTTGTTCAAAATGCTCCCTGAAGAGACCCTGAAACAAATGGATCTGAGGTTCACAAACATTGTCAACGAGCTGGAGTCACTGGATAAGTTTTACACCTAAAAGGAGAAAAACATGAAGGTGCTAAGAGCCTTGCCTGCTTAATGGGACAACAAGACGACAGTCATGAGAGTCTCCATGGATCTAAAGTCAATGAGCACATTTGATCTCTTCTCAGACTTAAAAGTCTTTGAATATGACATCAACAGAAGAAAGGAGGCAGAAGAATCAAGCACGAAGGTGACTGCTCTAATAGCAAAAAACGCAAAGAAGACTGGAACTACCTGCAGAAAGTACTGATGAACAAATGACCTTTCTCCTGAGGAATTTCAAAAAATTCATCAGATATAACAGGAGAGGTGACTTCAAGAAAAATCAGTCATCACCCCAACCGCCCAGCTTCCAGCAACCTAATCAGGATACTTCAGACCTATGCTACAACTGTCAAAAACCAGGACACTATACCAGAGAGTGTTCTCATCCCAAGGTCAATCGATATCCCGAAGGAGAGTCATCTCAGAGAAGAGAGAAACGTAGAGAGGAAATAAGAAAGATCAAAGCCTTCCTCAGCGAGATGGAAAATTGGAAGGAATCATCAAAGAAAACTCAGCAGGAAGCAGATACCTCCGATAGTGATAGCGATTCCTTTTCATCAGAAGATGAGGCACTCATCTGCCTGATGGCACAAGAAGTAGAGGACAGCGAAGTTGACGAGGTCATACACCCAATCCACCCCTTGTAGGAAGAATAAAAGCTGAACAAAAGCCTTTCCCTAAGACAAATCATTAGCGATTTCGAACAGATAAAATCAATTCATGAGGAGCTAAAAATTGAAAATGAGATGCCCAGGAGGGAAAACAAACAGTTAGCTGAAAAGTTATCTGCATATGAGCTCAGTAGCTCAAAATGCAATAACCTCCAAGAAGAGATATCGAAGCTCAATCTGACAGTCGCCAAGCTTGAGGATGAGAAGTGTGATCTCCAAGCAACCATAAGAACCTTTAGAAAGTCTGCTAAAGATGTTAAGGAGTGTCTCATGTCTGCTAGAAGTCCCTTTGACAGGACTAGCTTAGGATACTGCACGGGAACTTTTCAAGAAACAGCAAGCACATCTAAAGATGTTGTTTTCATTCAAGTAGAGACCTCTATGGCAGAAGAGTTATCTAATAACTCAAAAGAAAGCTTGGGGAAACCAACAGGTATAGACAAGGGTAAGAAACCCATGTACACATCCACAGGGAGTAAACCTGTTTTCAAAAGCTGGCTACAGCGGAATCAATCTGCTGGGAGCGGCAAAAGAAAACAACAACCTACAAGGATGCTGCACAGAAACTTCTACACCACACATACTAAGACCTTAATGTCTAAACCTAAAAGAGCTCATGCTTAAGGGAAGTATGGTGGAAGACCTCGCTTTAAAAGTGATGGTTACACACGTCATGCACACACAAAACAGTACCCTAAGGATACCGCTTACAGAGGAAACCACCAAGTCTACAATAAAGCAATTGTTGTAAGACAAGTTTGGATTCCTAAGAGGACTAACAAAGAAGGACCCGTACATATATGGGTACCTAAGAACCAGTGATCTTTATTCTACAAATACCTACGTCAGGAAGCAGCAAGAAAGTGTGGTACATCGATAGTGGCTGTTCAAGACACATGACTGGAAATAAAGAAATTCTCAGAGATCTACAATCGTGCAATGGACCCAAAGTAATTTTTGGAGACAATTCTAAGGGTAGCACTAAAGGAGTTAGACATCTCATCAAATGAAACACTCACATAAAGGAAGTATCATATGTGAAAGGACTAAAGTACAACCTGCTTAGCATAAGCAAATTCTGTGACAAAGGTTACTCAGTGGAATTCAATCACAACAAATGCCTGATCAGAGATAGTCAAACCAAGGAAGTGAAGCTAACAGGAATCAGAAAAGGAAATATCTACATAGCTAACTGGAGCTCAGTAACCACAGCTACATGCTTCATTCAAAAGGATCATCAGAAGCTAGCTGGCTTTGGCACAAAAGGATGAGTCGCCTGAACTTCAAATCAATTAACAAACTTGCAAGAAAAAGATTGGTCAGAGGACTACCTGATCTGGTATATAAGAAAGAGAGCCTGTGTGAAGCGTGTCAAAAGGGAAAGCAGACCAAAAGCTCCTTCAAGAACAAAGTTCAAAGGTCAATTGAAAGGATACTTAATCTACTCCACATGGACCTGTTTGGACCAGTGGAATCAGTAAACATGAGTGGAAGAAACTACAGACTGAAAAGAGCCTGAATATAGTGAAAATTAGAACAGATAGAGGGACTGAGTTTACTAACAAATTTATCGAATAATGGAATCAAGCATGAATATTCAGCAGCTAGGACGCTGCAACAAAATGGAGTTGCAGAGAGGAAAAACGGGACCCTCAAGGAAGCTGTAAGAACCATGCTGGCTAAAGCCCAATTACCAAAGAGATTTTGGGCAGAAGCAATTAATACAACGTGCTACACCCAGAACAGATGCCTTATCAACAAAGACCTAGATAAAACCCCCTATGAATTATAGTTTGGGTATACTCCAAATATTGAACATTTTCATATTTTGGCTGCAGGTGCTACATGCTCAACAATGGGAAGGACTACCTGAAGGCATTTGACTCAAAGTCGGATGAAAGAGTATTCTTAGGATACTTCTCGGTAAGCAAAGCCTTTAGAATCTTTAACAAGAGAACACTTGTTGTAGAAGAATCAGTACATGTTGATTTTGATGAACCACATTACGCTAAGGCAGATATAGATGAACTCAATGAAAACTTTGGGAAAACTCGCATCACCAACACTCGTGTTGAATATATTGATGCGGAGTTACCAAGTCTCCAAAATATATAAACCAATCAAAATCAGCAACCTGTACCTACACAGCAACCTGAAGAAGAACAGGAACCTACAACAGACCAGCAAGTACCAGTTATCCAAGAAGAAATACATCACCCTATAGGAATATAGCTGGAAGTTCGTTTAGATATTCAAACTAAGCCAAATCAGCAAGCTATACAGCATGATCAAGAGCAACCTGTTGAAGGACAAAATGAACAGCAAGCTGAAGAAGCAAGAAGAAAATAGCTAAGGAATCATCCAAGAGACCAAATCATAGGAGATTCCACATCTGGAGTAAGAACAAGAAGAAACAACCTCCATGAAGCCATGTTTGCGTGCTTCATCTGACAAACTGAACCAAGCTGTATAGAGAAAGCACTTACAGATACCAACTGGATCCAAGCTATGCAGGAAGAGTTAAATGGGTTTGAAAGAAACCAAGTATGGCATGATTGGCATCTAGTTCCCAAACCTACTCACCAAGGAGTAATCGGCACGAAATGGGTATTTAAGAACAAACTGGGATGAAGAAGGCCAAGTTGTTAGAAATCAAGCAAGACTAATGGCAAAAGGTTACTATCAGGAAGAGAGAATATATTTTGAAGAAACTTTTGCACCAGTAGCCAAATTGGAGGCAATCAGAACATTTTTAGCTTACGCAGATCACAACAACCTTACTGTATATCAGATGGATGTAAAGAGTGCGTTTCTCAATGGTCTACTAGCCGAAGAAGTCTACATAGAGCAACCTCCAGGTTTTGAAGATAATCCCAAAAGCATGGTATTCAGATTAAAGAAAGCTCCCTATGGACTCAAACAAGCACCTAGAGCCTGATATGACACTCTTTCAAAGTATCTACTTGACAATGGTTTCAAGAAAGGGAAGGTAGACAAGACACTCTTCAGAATCCAAGATGGAGAAAACATACTACTTATTCAAATCTATGTTGATGATATTATATTTGGGTCAACAAATAAGGAACTGTGCCAGAAATTCTTAAATCTCATGCAATCCAAGTTTGAAATGAGCATGATGGAAGAACTAAACTTCTTTCTTGGTCTTCAAGTCAAACAAATCAGCAATGGAACCTTCATCAATCAAATAAAGTACACCAAATAACTGATAAAGAGATTCGGGTTAGAAAATACAAGTACAGTAAGCATCCCAATGGTAACCTCAAGAAGCTTGGATAAGGACAGTGATGGTAAAGTAGTAGATGTAACAAAATACAGAAGACTTATTGAGTTACTGCTTTACCTATTGGAAGACCTTCACTGGTAGGACTATGGGATTGAAGAAAAAGGAACACACATCCTGTGTGATAATACAAGTGTCATTGTAATCACACATAACCTAGTTCTTCATTTAAGAACAAAACACATAGATATCGGGCACCACTTCATAAGGGATCATGTTGAAAAGAAAGATATATCCCTAGAGAAAGTGCATACTGACCTACAGCTAACTGACATCTTCACCAAGCCCCTCTGTGAATCAAGATTCTTATTTCTCAGAAACGAGCTAGGCATAATCAACCTGAGCTAAATGTTTCTAATATCTCTTCTTATGTGGCTTACAGCTTAGGGGGAACTCCAAGCAATGAAAGACTCAAATGACAAAGCAGTAACCTAAAGGTCACTGCTCGAGGATCTTGGATAGTCCCTGAAGTTAGGATACTGGTCAACAGTTACAGCAAGCAATCTGCAGGAACCAGAGACGTAGATGCGTGGAAAGCAAAACAGTTATCCTGCGTCAAGCAGCCGTTTTTACAGAAAACCCCTCGATCTTCTCAAAATGTCACATCATGTACATTAACACACGCCGTGCTAAAAATCTCAGCCAAAGAATCAAGAGACTTTTCAACTCCAAATCAAATTCAGACCGTTCGATCTAAGATCTTTCAAATTCAAATATAAGGAAGTTTCTCTTTATCCCTCTCACACTTATCATCTTTTGCTCTCAAGTTTTTCTGAAAACCCTAACTCTTTGCACTCCCTAAACTTTTGTACTCACATTCTATCTCTCTTTCTCTCTCTCAAATGGCACCCCAGCAAAACCTCATTGTCGACGGCAGGCCGGTGGACCAGGACATCCTGCTCAACATGGTCGAGGAGGAGGGACACCCCAAAGATCTGATGAAAAACGTACTATGATGTCTTCGCTCCTCAGGCCTACTGAGACTCTGCTCCTATTTCAAAACTCCCTACGTAGAGGACCAGGTGGCCAAGTTCTACAGGCGAGCAAAGGTCTCTAAAGATCGGTCAGAGATCCGATCAAAGTTTGGTGGGGTGGAGGTCACTGTGGATATTGGGCTTTTGGAGGAAGTGTTCTCCCTCCCCACTGACGGAATGGATGCCATTGACTTCTCCACGTATGAAAAAGAAGAGCTGAAGGCCTATTGGAAGACCTTCACTGGTAGAGCAGACACGACGGGGATGTCTAGGAGCTGTAGCAAGAAGTTTTTTCTTCTTGAGTTCGAGATGTTGCATGACATCTGTTGCCACATCATTGAGAATCGTTCTGGTTCCTTTGATAAATGTACCAACTTCAGGTACAGGATGATGATGACCATCCTGAAGAAGGAGAAGGTGGACTGGGATAGCTACCTACTTTCCAGGCTGATAGATGAGGTAGAAAAGGTGGGCAAGCCTACTTATGGGCTTGTGGAAGTGGATCTGTCCCAGGGAAAGGCCATCCAGAAAGAAAAGTTCATCGGTGTGGGTAGGGTTTTTGCCAAGAAGACCACTGCTCGACCATCCTCAGTAACCAGGGAGGTCTCCGAGGGTTCCAAGGGTGCTTCCGGGACAAGAAAGGCATTCCGCCGAACCAACAGCAGCTCATCTTCACCGAAAAGCAGCTCGAAAATGGACGAATCCTCACCAGCCGCTGAAGTGCCAAAGAAGATTAAGCACAAGAAGGAGATACAGAGGAGGCTGGTAATTTCTGATGGCGAACCAGAAGATACCACTACTCAAGCAATTAAGAAGCCTACAGTAGAAGTGGAGATTGATTTTCCACTTAGGGATGAGCAGGCAAGGGATGTTGTTGCTCATGATGAAAAAGTTGAAGGAGAGGATGAGGATGAGGAGGATGTGGTGGAATATGTCATCAGCTTACCGAAGGTGGAAGTTGATTTTGCAAAGCTGATGGACAGATTCACCACATGGTGGCAGTACAGACACCTCCCCAGAGAGGAATTGATCTAGTGGTCCGACTGGCAAACGGAGGAAGAGTGGGCCCTGAGCTGGGCAATGATGGATGATCTGGAGGAGGTTCTGTAGAAGAAGTTCCTGAAGGATCTCAGAAAGAATAAGTGGCCTGAGTATCTGGAGAATGCTGAGATTGCTGCTGAGATAGAAGCCAGAAAGCAAAAGGAAGCTGCTAAGCAGCTATCTGGTCCTAGGAGTCTGAAGGGGAAGACACCCATCGAGCAACCAGACTTCTACCGGGTGAAGGTGATTCTGGATGCTGCTGCTGACCGGGTCAGAGCAGGCGATAACGTGGGCTTTGCTGCGGCCCAAGTGGAGAAGTACGGAGAAGAAGAGGCCCTGGAGAGGATGCTTAAGCAGACTGCTGATGTGATCCTGGCTGAGACAAGGATAAGGAGGCCAGTAAGGGAGCCTCAGGCAGGTGAAGGATCCTCCTGCACACCGCTAATGATAGAACCCATTAGCAGGAGGTCACTTTCACCAACGGAGAAAAATAGTGAAGAATTTTCCTATCTCTTTGATCTGATCATTCTGCCGGAGGTCCCTGGGCAGACGTCGATGAAGGAGAGGAGCTGTATGCCAACTGACTTTTTCAAGGCAAATGAGTTGGAGACCCTCGCTGCTAGATACATTTCTGGAGCTAACCATCACACCACCACCACCACCACCAGCCGATGAAACCGCGAAGACATCCATGCCAACACCAATAGAGGTAGAGGCTGAGGGGGAACGGACACAAGAGAATGAGACGTTTATTCCTGTTGAACAGGTACAGGAGATGGAGGCACCTGCTTCTATGGAGACAGCTCAAGGAGTGGAGGAGCCTGCCCTTGTGGAAAAGGAACTAGGAGTAGAGGAAATTGTTCCCATGGAAATGAAGGAAGCAACGTCTGTCAAGTCAGTGAACCATGGCGAGATAGTCACTGATGGTGGAAACATAGGAGAGAATGAGATGGATGTTGGACAGGAGGCAGGAGATGCAATTGAGGTGGATAAGGAAGTGGAGAAGGAGACTGAGAACAAGGATGAGGATAAGGCTGATGAGAGTAAGGAGGCTGAAAAGGAAAAAAAAGCTGAGGAGGAAGGAGATAAGAGAGCCGATGAGGAGGAGGCTGGAGAGAAAGACCCAGAAAAGGAAGCTAGATCAGGAGATGGAGGGTCCAGCAGCCCATCCAACAGCGATGATGGGTCACCTAGTGAACAGGGTGATACCGAAGCTGAAAAATCCAAAGCTCTAACCTCTGCTTCTTCTTTTTAACAGGTACCTGAAGACGCTCCAGCAACCAAGACAAATGATGAAGTTATTGCTGCCATTGAACATATGGGGAAGTCCTTGGTGAAAGCGAGTAAAAAGTTCTGCAAGGAAACTCGCTCAAGCACCATCAAAACTCAATCTTTCCTGGCCTCCCTCAACGTGACCCTAGCAAGACTTTGTCAAATGCTCGAAAATTTCCAACCCCCCAAGAAGAACACTACTGTGGAAGTAGTCAAGACAGTGATGGAAAAACTGAATAGACAGGAGCAGAAGATGATCCTCATGAAATCTGATCAGAAAGCTCTTATCGCCACAGTAGGTCGCATGGATGAAGAACAATTCAACCAATCGCAAGTCCTGAGAGAGCACTCTGGCACCCTGTTAGAGATTCACTCGATGGTTAGCTTTGCAGTTGGAAGGGTTGATGATGACAAAAAGGGATAAGGAAGGCTGGAGGCACAATAGAAGAGCAGACAGGATCCTCCAACTTGCAGGCAGATGGTGGTAAGCAGAATGAAGGATGATGCTGATGATGGTGGAAGTAGAGGAGTTGGATCAAGAGGCCTTCCTGACAGCAGCCTTAAAAGAAAATCAGAAGCTGTCTCAGGGGTTGTTCATCCAGGCTTCAGAAAGGGATCTGAAGACAGAGAGGAAAAGAGAAGAAAGACAGAGGCTGATCTGAAAAACAAGCTGGACACTGTATTTGGGAAAGGGCCCCAGGAAGCCCTACAGGATGTTCTTTCCAAAGTATACCCTACCCACAAGTTGCGTGACCTTGAATTCCTGGAGAAAAACATGCAGAATCCTACAAGCTCTGGCCTAAAGACCTTTCTGGAAGCAAGTTCGGATCCCAGAAGTGATAGGTTCATAATACCTGAGGTTCCGGAGGTCACTCTTCCTACAGACACCAATCCCTCATTTTCTCAGATTGAAGCCTTCAAGAAGATGGAGTTGATGAACTACTTCACAACTCTCTGCAAGGAATCTGCTCTTTTAAGAGGATTCCGAACCAACAAAGATGCCCTGCAGAGGTTTCTGGATCTTGCCAAGAAGGGAGGATTACCAATCCAAGTCAAGCTGAAGCAGAGACTAGGAAAGGAGTTCATACCTTACTGTGAAGACTTCTGGCTCAAAATTGAAGAAGATGAAGAAGCAAGGAAGCTGTTAGAGCCAAGCTATTAAGAGTCTCTGATCAACTGATGGAAAAGCACAAAGTTCGAAAGAAGGAAGAAAGTTAGTTGGTTGAAGACTTAGTACCTTTCATTCTGTTTCTGTTTATCTTGTATCTGCCCATGTTTCTTTTTGTTGTCAATCTTTCCTATCCGTGATCTGTAATTATGTTGATAGATCATCAATATAATACATTATGGTTTGATTTTCTGAAAGCTCACTTCTTGTGAACTTAATGCATGATTATATCTGAGTATGTTTGTTTGCACTATGTTCTGATTTATATATGAAAAATGTGTCTTGATCCTCTTAAGGAGTTTTGTCATCATCAAAAAGGGGGAAATTGATAGGACAAATTGTAATAGATTTTAATGAAACAAAACATGTAATAGATTAGATTTTAGCTATCTGGTTAAGTTTCCATATGTAAAAATAACTAAGATAAGGATGCTGGAAGATGAAAAAGACTCTGCAAAGGAACCTGCGCCAAGTCCCTGCTACCTGCATAAACCTCAAGTTACTGCATCTTCTGAAGAGGACCGTGTTCAAGTATCAAAGGATGTTGGGAGGTATCTGAAGAATCTCAAGTCAAGGAATCTGACTCCTTCGGCGAAAAAGAAAACTCCCAAATACATCAAAATCAGTGCATACTGATTAGCCGGTAGAGACACTTAAGTTCCAACCAATTAAAGAAAGCCATATGGAAAAGCAGCAAGGACAGAGTATAACAAACTGCAGAACAAGAACATGCAGAAAAGGGACAAGGCAAGCGCAAAACAGAAGGGAGACACTATAGAGCAGGTGTCAGAAGATCAGTAAGGAACCAATCAGATCAAGACACCTCATCTGTGAAGAACTGTCTTTTCAACAGGCAGATTTTTCACTAAAGCCTATAAATAGAAGATTGAGTGCACCTGAGACAACACAAGAACTGAAATATCCAACGCGTGAAGCATATTCTCTAAGAGCTCAAAATCCCTCAAGTCTCAGTCACTCAGTCTAAATCAGCAGCAAGCCAGCTACCTTGTGAAACTTAGAAGTTCAAAAAGTTTGCTGCATTCAACCGTTGAAGAATTCTATATCTTTCTAAAATAGACTATTTAGGAGTTCCTTAGGCAGATGATAATTCTGCTAAGTAGTTGTTCTTTCTGAAGAAGAGAAAGGATCCTGTGTGGGTCAAGGAACCTGTGTGAAGATCCTGTGTGGCTCGCTTAGTTTGGTCACTGTGCAACTACCTGTGTGGATAGAGCTGACAGTATTTGTGTAGAGTGAAGTTTGTATTAGCAGTGTCTATTGTAAATCAAACTTACTTTAACAAAGTTTCTCCTTGAGAAAGAGTAGAGAGGATGTAGAGGGATTACTCCACCCTCGAACCTCTATAAGCTTGCTTGCTTGTATTTTTACTGCTTTATATATCTATCTGATCATATTAGCATTCTGCATTAAAAGCCATCTTTCGAAAATCACATTATTTCCACTGTGCATTTTTAACTTTGTCTAAGTTCTGAAGTCACTGCCCAAGCAGCAACCTATCGTGCAGCAAGCTATCTAGCTACCTGCTCATCAAGAACTTAACATTTTTGGAGAAAAGTTAAAAATTTGATATGGTTAATTCACCCCCTTCTTAACCTTCCCCTTCTTAACCTTATACCACTTGGGACCAATAGTATATTTTTCTTTTCTTTAAATATAGACTTCAAAATTTAGACTTCAAAAAATAGAGACGCACTTAAAAAAGGGGTTAAAAAATGAAACAAAAATAAAATGAGAGTTAGATTCTTGCTTAGAAAGACAAAAACATTCAGCAACAATGCTCACAGTTCGACAATCATCTCCAAGATTACTTCAAAAAGTATCACCATCATTTTAAAGCTAACGCCAAATAAATTAATTTATGAAAATAGAACACAAGAAAAATTATAATTTCTTAACCGTAAAATGCAAATTGTAATAGAGTGAATTGAAACAAACAAAATGTGGGGCTTAGTTTTGAGTTGAATTTGTGGGCAATTGGTGATCCATACACGTAGGTCGGATCGGGTCCAATTTGGTCATTTTTTTATTTTTTTTATCTTGATGATTATATTGTTTTAGTCATACCTTTATATTAAATTAGTCATATTTTCATATAATACTTTAACTTAAGAAAATCCTAATTTCGGCACAAAAATCCTAATTTGGGCACAATTTCTACATATATACCTTTATTTACTATTACTCGTACTTTTAAGTAATATTAATTATACATTTGTGTAATATATAAAGATACGACTAACATAACTAAAAGATATGACTAATATAACTAAAATATATAAAAAATATTAATAGATGTCTATAAATATGTTAAGGTACAACTAAACCCTAAGATGTCTGATTAACGTATCATAAAGGTATGACTAACGATTAATATAACATAAACATGACTAATGTAGCATAAAAATACACATGAATTTGGGTGGGTTTGGGCGTACCCACCCAAATACGTAAGGATACGTGCAGACGAGTGAAAACGAATTGAATTTGTTACATGGATCGTAAATTTATACACAAGTTACATAAATAATTTTGTCCTTAGTTTTATAATTTCAAAAAGCTATGATGTAAATTCATGAAAAGCTGCAAATAGGGACTCTAAAATGTCAAATGTTTGGTGCATAGTCTAAAATGTCAAATGTAGGTGCATAGTAAAATCGAAAGACTAGAAAAAAAAAGTTGTATTTAATAAAACTTAAAGAAATATACGTGTATTGTCAAATAAGCAGATTTGGCTTCATAAGGAACCCAACGGTGGGTTCTTTTTCATTATTGTATATATATATATTTTTTGTTGATTTATTTACTTCTCTTTTAGTTACCTTTAATATCAATATTACTTGAAAAAGATATTTGCTAAGACATTTTTATTTAGTTATACATAAGTTTAGAACTCGTATAGAAATTGTATTGTAAAAATGTAGATAAGCTTAAAATTTGTCTATTTAAAAACTAGTAAATACCCCTTACATGTGCAATGGTGTTAGAACCTATAAACAATCATGAAAATTAATTATTAAAAAAATGTTATAATAAAAAATCATTAGTACAATACATTCATCAGAAGAATTGTAATAATATAAAAATTATTAGGTCCATCTCCACTAACATCATCCAATTAGTAAAAAAAAAAAAATTGTCATAGTAGAAAAATCATTAGCAAAATATTACTTTGCAAAGTTATAGTTATCCCACTGACATCATCCAACAAAAAATAGTCATCTCTATTTTCACTAACATGATCATCATAGTTAGAGTGCTTTGGTCATTTATAATAGACCAACATTTAATATATATATATATATAATAATAATAATAATAATAATAATTATTATTATTATTATTTGTGTTAAGAAGAATATTAAATAAATAAAAAATTAATGAATATCTATCATGTAGTTTGGACAATTGCTCTTGTTATGAGACTGTCCACGAAGTCCACTTTCATATCTACTTTTTTATCATTATGAGCTGAATTTTTTTTAAAACAAATTAGTTGAATATTCATTAACATGGAATAAATTGAATCATCTTATATATTTAATTCAAATTATTCGTCATGAATTTATGAAAGAAGTAAATTACTTATCTATGAAATAAAAAAAAGTTAAAAATAGATAATAAAACTAAGTAAAAACTTTACAGATTAATTAGATAGATTTTTGATAGAAAGGAGATAGTTCAATTCGTGACGGGTCAAGAAGAAAGTTTGATAGTGGTGAAAAGAATAATTGTGAAGATGAAAAATTGATACTTGTAATAAGAAATATATGAATATGATACCTAGAAAAGAAAAAAAACAACTTAAGAAATATTTCGTTACATTGAATCTTATCTACAATTAAAAAATAGATGGTTGGAATTAATTACTCGATAATTATAACAGTACATAAAACTTATTTTAGATGATGAAATTTATCTATAATTAAAAAAAATAGAATATCACGAAACTTATCTACAATTCAAAAATACGTAAAATTTATATAGAATAGAAAAAAAAAATTACATGAATAAGAAAAAAATATATTTAAAAAAGAAAAAAAAAAGAATGATATAAAATAAAAAAGAAATTAAAACAAATAAGAAAAGAAATTGAGATAAATTGAGATTTATCTACTGAAAAATGAAGATAAAGAAGAAACGAAATAAAAAGAGACTAAATAAGAAAATAATATAATATACTTAAAAAAGCTTAAAGAAATGTGCGTGTATCGCCTGATTAATAAATTTGACTCTATAAGAGATTTAACGATGAATTTCTGATCATTACTATATATATATATATATATATATATATATATATATATATATATATATATATATATATAATAAAATGACATTTGAAACCCACTTTTCACATTAATTCAACAATTTAAATAAAACCCGGAGAAAAGGCGAAATCGCGTGAACTATACAAAATTAATCATTATTAGCCTTTCCAAGAGCTGTAGACATGAATGTGTCACAACTTACGTAATAATGACTTAACCAAAATTATTTAACTAATTTTTTTATGTAAATATGTAACACAAAATGATGACTTGTTTTGGTGGATAAATTCACTTTGCGGTCACAAAAAGAAGTCATGATTACACGTGAAAGCTATAGATATACCAACCCATAGAATCTTGCTACATTTATTTCATATTTTTATTACTTCAAACATCGTGGTCCTTCAAAAAGTTCATTCTGTAGTATATTAATAATATTAATATATCAATAGTGTTACTCATTAAATTTTAAATTATTATATTATGATTTTTTATTTTTTTTTATTTACCTTCAAAAATTATAGCAGTAAAACTCAAAAATTCCATTAAGAAAGCTAATATCATAGGATAATGTAATTTATATTTATATTCTTCAATTATTGTATTTATCAACCAATTACAATCATAAAGGCATAATTAAATCTTCTGATATTATGCATTATGTGATGACAAATCATTTAAAACTCATATTCGATATGTTTTATAACAACAACAATAATAATAATAATAATATTTATCTTTATAATTATATAAAAATAAGACCACTAATATAATATGTGAAGTCCATAAATGTTCTCATAATAATAATTTTTTAAAATAAAATTTTTAACAAATTAAAGTATAATATTATTGTCTTTAATATGATTAATTAATAAACTTAACTTAATGTATATAACAAACATTACTAAATATTAAATAATATATAAAACAATAGAGTTATATTTTTGTAAGAAGTTTATGCTATACTTTATAAAAATAAAATATTTATGCATCATAAATTTGATTATTTTTAAAACATTTGAAAAAATATATAAAAAACATTATTTTAGCAAAAGATAAAATGAAAATCGGTTGACTAATTTTTTTTTTCAAACTTACTAATTAATGAAATTCAATATTTTTTATAAAACTATATTTTCAATAAATTATGAAATTTATTTATTATTAATGTATTATTATTAATTGATTTTGTCATTGTATCGATTGCATCCTATTTCATCAATACTAACTGTATACTATTTCATCGGATATTGATTGCATCCTATTTTGGTATTGTGTGGTTAATTTAGAAATGATTATTATTAATTTTTTTTTTACATCGATTGCATCATATTGCATCGATAATAGTTGCATATTGTTGGGATTTCAGTGTATAGATTTTGATGAGACAAACCATATATGTAATAGGAAGTTTGAGTACCCCATTTTTCACAATGTTTAAGTGAAAACATAGACTAGGATTACGTTTAGGTATAGGTGCTGAAAGATGGAAGAACTCTAATGGATTGTGCTACATCGAGAATTTAAGAGAATGAAGTTGTTGCAAGAAGCAGATACAGCAATGTAGCATGTAAGTAAGAACGGCAAACAGCGCCACTGTAAGAAATGGCTACAGGAATACTGCAAGAAAAGATACAGCAGTACTGTATCAAGTAATACTGCAAGAAGGTCAAGTTACAGCAGCACTGTAAAGAACGAACAGCTGCAAGAAGGCCTAGGATACAACCCAAAGATTATAATTTGCTGAAGAATTAACCAACAACGTTAATGACAAACAGAATCAGTATCCTGCATTCGAAGAAGGATAAATGCAGTACGAGGAACAAAGAACCAAGCAAGTATAATTAGAATCGTTCCAGAGAAGATCAAAGTGGCAGACACGGAGCCAATGCCAAGACAACACATGGACTGACGGGCTGTAGAAAACTGCGAGCCACAACCACCGCATTAAATGTTCTGAAAGGAGAAGTCAAGTCGCATTAAATGCGAGTTATACCTTTGATCAAGTACGCTTATTTTCAAATGAGAGATATCTCCTTCAACGGATATCTTTCTACAAGTATAAATAGAAGATGAGCAACCCTGAAGCTGACTATTGAAACATTGACGCAAAAAAGTTCAAGCATTCAAAGTTATATTCTCTCAAGCATTTCTACAGTTTCAGTCACTCGAATTCAGTGAAGTGAAAAAAGTTCAAGTTGAAAGATCCATCAAAGGATTCAAAAGCTCACTTCACCGCACCAGTTGAAGAAACCTTTTATATACTTTTACCTTGTTGTTGTGTGCTAGATTGTTTTAGGTGTCGAACAGTTGATAGGATTTATCCTTGCTGTTTGTATAAGTTATCTAGGTGATGGCAATTTCCCTGTGTGGGAGTGTGAAATCCTGTGTGGGTTTACCTTTAGAACTTGCAGTTGCTGTGTGTACGCTGGGTTCTAGTAGGTACTAGCTTGTTGAGTTGATAGATTGTTCGGAGTGTCCTGTAATTCAATCTTGCTTAACAAAGTTCCTGCTCGAGGTAGCAGTAGAGTGGACGTAGAAGGATTACACCACCTTCAAACCACTATAAATCATAAGTGTTTTATTTCTTTTCTTTTCTGTGTTTTATTCTTTATATCTATCTGTCATAAGCATAAAACATCTTTTGAAAGGAGCATATTTGAGAAAACCAACCTTGTGTCGAAAACATATTTTTCGTTGCGTATAAAACTCTAAGTTACAATGCACAGCACTGCATACTAGTGTTGTAAGCAGTAACGAATTGGCGCTGCAAGTTCAAGTAACTTGCAGAATAGTAAGTTTGTAAAGAATTTCGAAAAACGACCAAGATTCATTCACCCCCTCTGAACCTCGAACACCACTTGGGACCAACACATATTATTTAATTGGATATTGACTGCATGCTATTTAATCAAATATCGGTTGCATATGATTTATCAGTAATACCACAATCTTTTAATTATAAAGATTGAGATTTTGATATATCTTCATCCATTGTATAAGATTTTAGTTACAATAATTGGTACGCATGTCGGATTTGATTTTGATGGATTTAAGTATCTCATAATTTATCGATTTGAATGAATTTTCGTATGCCATATATGGCTTCAATTTGGATGAATTTTGGTATCTCAACATATTTTAAAATTTCGATTTGATACGCGACATGGGTCAAATAGAATACTAAATCTATTAAATACATATTTGATTTAGAAATTTGGATGAATTTGGGTATCTCAATATGTTTTTAGATTTGGATGTGATACTCGACTTGAATTAATTAAATAGAATATTAAAGCTATTAAATACATATTTCATTTATTCATTCTAACGATCATTATTTCGGTTATCATCCAATACAATGCTACCATTGATCATATGTCATGATGTGATACTTTAATACACGATTAACTTTAAGAAAATAATTGCTTCAATCTATAGAAAATATGCATGTTTCAGTTTAAATACTAAATATTAAATTAGAATTAACTAATTTATAGATAATTAAATTAAATACTAAATTATAAATAATTAATTCACATTGATTAATTAAATTACCACAATTGTTGGTGTGGTGCGATTCAAACAAAATCAAATGCATGGAGCAAAAATATCATTGAAATGACATATGTGCATTTCAGCCTTGTAAAGAAGCTCCAATAAAGAGGTTTAATGCATTTCACAAGACCACAACCACAACCCCAATCCACAGCTCAAAAAATAAAAGTTACCTTACACACAAATTACCACAGTAAAAAAAGTTGGTGTATTAATAACACTGATGTATAGTATAATTACCCAAAATGTAATATTGAGTATTTTAGTTGAAATGCAGCATTGGTAAAATTATTATAACTTTTTTAAAGACTTTTGGAGATAATTTTTTTTATCTTGATATATATATATATATTCTGCTAAGTTGACATGCAAAAGAATCGCATGTAAATTTGATGCCATAATAGATTAACTTATTTTGTAAAACTATCTCAGAAAGTTTGTTCACAAAGAATGAGGTGCCTAAACCATGTATTTATTGAATTAGGGGCAAAACCATGTAAGTTTATTTCTAATAAAAATAAAATATTTTGAAAGTTGTATGGCTATAATTTATTTTTATTTTCAAATGGTATATATTTTATTTATTGCTACCTAAAACATAAAATCTCATTATTATTAAAAATATAATTTTATGCTTCACGTCATGGATACATGAGCTATAAGTGTATTTTGTAACATCCTGATTTTTCTTAATTTTTTAAATTTACAGTTTTTCGTTTACAAAATTAATATACTTGCAACGAAAAATTAAATATGCAGATTTTTAAAAATAGAAGTTTTAACGATGAAATTAAAATCATAAGAGTATTTTAAAAATAGCCCCAAATATTCCAATAACGTTTTTATCAAAAGATCTAAAAAAAATGAAATAAATCATACTAAAGCAGATTGAAGATAGAAACATTTAATCTTTCATGAACTACATAGTTTAAAATAAAACAACTAATATAACTCTAGCTACCGGAGTATAAATCAAAACTTAAATAAATAAAATTTCATGATTTTGCAGAGAAAAAATTATACACATTAAATAAATAGAAACTTCATGAATTTGTAGCAGAAGATTTAACGATGAGTTTGACTTATTAGTTAAACTTTATCAAAATGACTTAACGTCAAAAGGATAAACTATAAATAACAAAACAAAGAAGATGTTTTCATAAAATCATGATGATTAAATTAAATTAACTTCTTGTCATCAGTTACCTACATCCACTCCGCTCCACATCAAACATTTTATTTTGTAAAGTTAGATTTGATATATGAGATTAGAAAAACTCTAGCTCAATGGAGACATGCTTGTCAAGATTAAAGATATCGTGTAATAGTAAGATAAATATCACAACAGTCAAGAAAATAAATATTTCCTCATCTTGGGATTGACCAATCGATTTTGAGCATGATGGGTATACTCAAAAATCTAACTTTTGATCTTTGGACCTTTGAGGTCCCTGGCTAATTCTCATGCATAGATCATAGATCACAGCAAGCATTTCATTTCATGCATAAATCATAGATCATAGCAAGCATTTTCATAAAAAATTTCCCATGACACATTGCATCAATTCATCAATCACTTCCACACAAAACATTTAATAAAGACAAACATATGAAAATAATCCATACCTTAAAATTTAAAAGTCTTGAGCGGAAAGAAAATGAATGCAATCATATCCCTTGCGAGACACACCCTCTTTGTCACCTAATCATCCATAATGAAAACGAACAACTAACTTAATATCTAATGATCTAAAGGAAAATTTTAATAATTATTTGAACAAAATTAAAACTCTAAAATGATCTTAGGACATCTTGGAGGATAAATGAGAACTTCTTGAACTTTTTGGAGAAATAAGACATGAATCTTAAGTTGGAAGATTTTAGAAAACCTCTAGTTAAACATTAAAATATTTATTTCTTAAAATAGATAAGATCAAATTATCCTAAATTTTAAATATGGAATCTAGGTTGTTAAATAAATAAAATTTATAAATTTCACAAAGATACAAGTAGTGTTGGGATTTCATTATTTAGATTTTGATGAGACAAACCAATCATGTAATAGGAAGTTTTGAGTACCCCATTTTCACAATGTTTAAGTGAATAAATAAACTAGAATTAAGTCTTGTGTCAAGTATTGAAAATGGAGGATAAACAAGGATAAAACTGCATTTAAGCTTTAATAGAAGTTATCGCTGCAAGAAGGCAGGATACAGTATCGCTGCAAGAAAACAGGATACAGCATAGCTGATAGAAGGAAGATACAGCACCGCTGTAAAGAGTCGAAAATTCTATACAGCATGTAAGAAAGAACGGCGTGCAGCAACGCTGCAAGAAAAGGATACAGGAGTACTGCTAGAAAGAAGTTACAGCAGCACTGCCAGAAGATACTGCAATCAGGTCTAAGATACAGCAGCATTGAAAGAAAGCATCAGCTGCACAAAGACCAAGGATACAGTGCAGAAGTTACAGTTCAGTTAACCTAAACAGCGCTAACGACAAAATGAAGTATCCTGCAAATCCTAAGAATGATAAATGCAGTACGAGGAACGAAGATCCAAGCAGGGACAATGGAGCCGTTCAAGAAAAAGTCAAAGTAGCAGACACGGAGCCAATAAGAAGATGCCACATGGACTGACGCGCCGCAGAAAGCTGTGAGCCGCAACTGCCGCATTAAATGCTCCAAAAAGAAAAGTCAAGTCGCATTAAATGCGAACCATACTTTGGCCAGGCTACTTCAAATTCAAAAGAGGGATGTCTCCTTCAACGGACCTCTTGTCCTACAAGTATAAATAGAGATCGAGGAGAACTGAAGCTGGTAACTGAAACATCTACGCTAAATTCACAAAGCTTACAAGATCCAAGTATTCAAGTCTACAATCAGTTTCAGTCACTCAACCTATCGAAGTGAAGCAAGTTCAAAACTCCAGGTTACAGCGTGCAGCACTGCATTCTAGCGCTGCAAGCAATAACCATCTATCGCTGCAAGCTCAAGTAACTTGCAGTGCAGAACGGTTGTTTTAAAGATTCTGAAATATCGACCAAGGTTCATTCACCCCCCCCTCTGAACCTCGAACACCACTTGGGACCAACAAGTAGTATAGCCATAGATTTCTAATTTTTGAAACTTAAATTTCACAAACGGTAAATTCTGCAGAGTTGTAAAATAAATTTAATATACTAAGAAATATAAACTCTTTTATTTTGAAACTTATCCAGAAGATAAAAGACATGCTAAAATACAATATATCCAAAATTCAAAGCATTTGAAGATCTTTAACTATAAGTGTTAATCTCGTAAAGCAGAAAAGTGTATATCGTGAATCTTTCAAAGTGGAAAAATAAAATTAATTTTTAAATGAAATACCTATCTGATTAAATTGAAATTTTTAATATAGATCAAAAACCTAAAAATATATAATTTAATCAAATATTATAAAATTTGGAAGTATGTAAATAATAGTTTTTAATTTTTAAATCTGTGATACTAAAACTGATGAATTCTAAAAATGAGAAATATAAAATTCATATAAAATACAATATGACTCGGATTGACACAAGTTTTGCAGAAGATCAATGTTACAGTAAACCATAACATATTAAAATTTCATAAAATTATAAGGTTTTTAAATATTTATTGTAAAGCGTTTAAATCAAAAACGTGAACATATCGATTCTTACTTTGAAGGAATAAAAAATTCATTTTAAATCGGTTACAACTCCGATTGACATGAAATTTTAACTGGGTATTCAATATATATCAAAGATAAACATATTAAATTTTCATGAAATTTGGAGGTTTCTAACTATAAATTTAAATAGTTGAATAACCATTCTAGAATTTGAAATTAAAATAGAAGATATGTTTCCTTAAATTAATTGTATTCTAACTCAAGATCTCACTTAGATTTATCATATAAACAAGAATTAAATAAATTATTCTAGGTTTGACATGAAAAAGAAATTATGAGAAAAAGGAAAAAATACGTATGAGAGTTTGAAAATCCTAACCTTAGCATATCATCTTTTCTCTTATTTATATGATGAGGTTTAGGGGTTCTAAACCTGATAATAATTCAATGATCTATTAATCTCTTGGACTCATACTAAAGAAATCTTTTTAGGTTCATACTAAAAGAAATCTAATAAGATTTGACTTCTAATCCTAATTAGATCCGTCATTTAAATAAAATCCTACATTATATTGATACAATTTTTTTTAATATAACCACCTTTAAATTATTAATTTATTATTAATATTATTATTTTTTTACGGTTATTACGTATTTTCAGAAATATTTTATTTTGAACACATACATTATTTAAATTTAACTAACTCAAATATATAATTGTTTTCATATGTCAATTTTACTAAAACACCTTTTAATTTGAGAATTGTAGAAAGCATACAAAATCATGTGATAAAAAAAAAACTAAAAACTAAAGTGGCTTTGTTTTCGGATTAAATCCACTTTGCCTGTTATTATTATTATTTTTTTAATATCTAAATTTCAATGAGTACCAATAACTAACCCTCTTATATTTTTTAGTATTATTACTTTAGAAATGTCTTAAAAGTATTAAACTCGTGTTCATATATATTTTGTTAACTAAGTGATCAGTGCTTCTTTTAAATCATTTAGAAATTAATTTATGTACTAATAATTGGATAGTTCTTTTTAAAATTTGCACCTTTCTCTTACATTACATGTAGTAAGATGTTATATGTATATTTGTTGTACGTATAATAAACCTAAAATAGATATCTCACGTACTTAGAAAATGGAGAAGCACTTATGTGCCCCTGAGATACCGTGCCCCCACCCATATATATATATAAATTTTTATTTTTTTTTACGTTTATTCTTTCTTTTTTTTCTTTTTTCTCTCTCTTTTTCTTTCCTTCTTTTTTTCCTTTTTTTTTTCTCACTCCTTTCTTTGTTGCTTGTTTTTTTTTTTTTCTTTCTTTTCAATTTCTTCTCACATCTCTTAAGATCAATAATTTTTTTTCAATTTTTTCTCAATTTCTACACTTAATCAACAATACTACAAATTTTGGATTCTTATAGTTCTAAAATCTAGGGTTCCTTGTATATTAATTATTATGGCTTAATTTGTGGATCCCAATTAAATAAAGGCCCACCTTCTAAGCTTTATACCAATGTTGCTTAACAAGAAACTATTGTTTCAATCATTCATATACTTTTCACAGTATTAATTCATGATACAAGTTTATCACCAACTTCATGCACGACTTAATTAATTTGATAATTAATGTAGCCTGTTCTTATATATTTAAATTTAAATTATACTCACATACGTATACATTTTGTCATTAATTTACATTTGAAAAAAAATTCAGCATCGAAAATGTATAATTAACCCAGATGTCAACATCAATTCTAATAACTCCTCTCAACACTAGAATTTTAGGTGTATAACCAAAAAACTTAATGCACCACAACTCATAACGTAATAAAAATGTAAGTAATACTTTTGAGATATTAATGATTTGTTCTTTAGGTATTACAAAATTATATGATTGAATAATATGTAAGTTATACCTTCAAAATATTATGAAAATACTTTTGTGGTATTACGATTTGTAATACCTGAAAGGAACATGATAGGATGAAATGTAATAGATTTTGATGAGACAAAACGTGTAATAGACTAGAACTGTAGCTATCTGGATGAGCTTTATATGTAAATATGCTAAGGCAAGGATGCTGGAAAGACTTGAAGATTTTGCCAAGTAACCAGGAAGCTGAGTCCCTACTACCTGCATGCTGTATCAAGCAACCAGTAATCAAAGCTGAAAAAGGATGCTACAAGGAACCTGGAGATAGTCAAGGAAGCTGACTTACTCAAAGAGGATACTACCAGATACATCAGAGTCAGTGCAACCTGACTAGCCGGTAGAGTTACTCCAGTTCTAACAAATCAGAATCTGTCATGTGTGAAAAAGCGGCAAGGACACAGTACAAGCAGTCTGCAGGATGAAGTTGCGCAGACAAAGGACAAAGCAGTTGCAGAACAGAATGAAGGCATTTCAGAACAGGTGTCAGAAGATCGGCAGAACCAATCAGGAAGAGACACCTTATCATGCAAAGGACTGCCTTTTCCAACGGGCAGAAAACTATCTGATGCCTATATATATGGAAGTCTGATATACAAGAAATGCACCAACGAGATCAATCAGACGAACCCAACACCAACACATACAACCAAGAGGGAACTAAGAAGTAAACAGATGCAAAGCAAATCTCTTACAAGCTCAAGTTTATACACTCAAGTTAATCAGACCAAGCAGCAGCAAGCCAGCTACCTTTGTGATCTTCAGAAGTTCAAGGAGCTTGCTGCATTTGATTGTGTCTAAATCTCTCACTTTATTCTAAATCTGATAGGAGTCACTTAGGCAGGGGTTGTTATCCTGCTAAGTTGTAATCTCTCTGAAGAAGAGAAAGGATCCTGTGTGGGTCAGTTAACCTGTGTGGAGATCCTGTGTGGGTCGATAGTTGGTCACTGTGCAGCTACCTGTGTGGATAGAGCTGACAGTTTTGTTTAGAGTATAGTTTGTGTTAGCAAAGTCTATTGTAAATCAAACTTGCTTTAACAAAGTTCCTCCTTGTGAAGGAGTAGAGAGGACGTAGAGAGATTACTCCACCCTTGAACCTCTATAAGCTTGCTTGTGTTATTTATAGCTTTCTACCCTTCTATCTGCATCCTGAGCATACTGCATTATAAGCGTGTTTCGAAAATCATAAGTATTTCCGCTGTGCATTACATTCTCTGTCTAAGTCCTGAGGTCACTGCCTGAGCAGGAACCTATCGAGCAGCAAGCTTACTAGCTACCTGTTCATCAGGGACTTAAACATTTTTGGAGCAAAAGTTGAAAATTTGATAAGGTTAATTCACCCCCCCCTCTTAACCTTATACCACTGGGACCAACAAGTGGTATCAGAGCAGGTTGGATTAAAAACCCAACTTGTCCGGTCAAATCCCTGATCCCTGTTTTTCGAAAATCTGCATACATCATTTTCATCACATCATGGACACACACAAGCTTCCTATGTTTTCTATTGAAGAATATGATGATTGGAAGATGAGAATGCAGGCACATCTCTCAGCTATGCATGATGAAATGTGGATGGTTATCATGGATGGACCCCCAAGGATCACCAAGCCCAATCCAATATTTGCAAGAGCTGCTGATGCTGGCGATGCAGGAGCCATTCCTTACCAAGCTGTTATTGACAAACCAAGGGAAGAATGGTCGGCTGATGATAGACGACGAGCTAACCTGGACAATGTAGCCAAGAACGCCTTATTCGTCACTCTGGACAAAGGAACCTTTAGCAAGGTCAAGACATGCAAGACAGCAATGGATATCTGGAACAAGCTTGAACAAATCTGCGAGGGTACAGAGTTGACAAAGGAAAATAAGGTGACTACAGCAACCCAGAAATTCGAGCTGTTCGAGATGCTCCCTGAAGAGACCTTGGAGCAGATGGATCTGAGGTTTACAAACATTGTAAATGAGCTTGAATCCCTGGACAAATTCTACACCCAGAAGGAGAAAAATATGAAAGTGCTAAGAGCACTACCTGCAGAATGGGATAGCAAGACTACTGCAATGAGGGTCTCAATGGATCTAAAGTCAATGAATACCTTTGACCTCTTCTCTGACTTAAAAGCTTTCGAATATGATATCAACAGAAGGAAGAAGGAAGCTGAAGAATCCAGCACAAAGGTAACTGCCCTGACAGCCAGAAACACAAAGGACACTGGAGCTATCTGCAGTAAGCAGGGAGAGCCACCTGTTGAGGGTACTGATGAAGAAATGGCCCTTCTTCTAAGAAATTTCAAGAAATTTATCAGATACAACAGAAGATGTGACTTTAAGAAGAACCAGGCACCTCCCCAACAACCCATTATTCAGCAATCGAACCAGGATATGTCCGATCTCTGCTACAACTGCCGAAAACCAGGACACTATGCCAAAGAGTGTCCTCATCCTAAAGTCAATCAGTATCCCAATGGAGAATCATCCCAAAAAAGGGAGAAACGAAGAGAGGAATGAAGAAGAATAAAAGTCTTCCTCAGTGAGATGGAGAAAGACAGGAACCCTCCAAGGAAACTCAGCAAGATGCGGATTCCTCTGATGATGACAGTGATTCCTCATCCTCGGAAGATGAAGCACTTATCTGCCTGATGGCACAGGAAGCTGAGGACAGCGAGGATGATGAGGTAATGTACTCTATCCAGCCCTTTTTTGGAAGAGGAAAAGTCTAACAAAAGCCTCTCCCTTAAACAAATCATGAGCGAATTCGAACAGATAAACTCAATTCATGAGGAGCTAAAACTCGAAAATGAGATGCCTAGAAGGGAAAACAAACAGCTAGCTAAAAAGTTATCTGCATATGAGCTCAGTAGCTCAAAGTGCAGTGACCTCCAAGAACAAGTATCTAAGCTCAATCTGAGAATTGCCGAACTTGAGAGAGAAAAGAGCGACCTACAAGCGATTGTAGGAGCCTTTGGCAGATCAGCCAAAAGAGCCGAGGAATGCATTAAGTCGAGCAAAAGTCCATTTGATAGGATAGGCCTAGGATACTGTGCAGAAACCTCTCAAGGAACAGCAAGGTCATCTAAAACTATTGTTTTCATACGAACAGACACCCCAAAAGAAAAGGAGTTAGTTAATAACTCAACAGCAAGTTTGGAGAACACAATAGACAAGGGCAAGAGACCCATGTGCACATCCATAGGGAATAAGCCTGTTTTCAAAAGCTGGCTACAGCAGAATCAATCTGCTGATAGAAACAAAAGAAAACAGCAACCTACAAGGATGCTGAACAGAAACCTCTATCCCACCAATACTAAGACCAGAATGTCTAAACCTAAAAGAGCTCATGCTCAAAGGAAGTATGGTGGAGGACCTCACTTCAAAAGTGATGGGTATACACGGAATGCACACACAATTCAGTATCCGAAGGATACCTCTTATAGACGAAGCCACCAAGTCTACAACAAAACAATTGTTGTAAGACAAGTTTGGATTCCAAAAGGTACTAACAAAGAAGGACCCGTACATGTATGGGTACCTAAGAACCAGTAATCTTTATTTTACAGGTACCTGCAGCAGGAATCAGCAAGGAAGTGTGGTACATTGATAGCGGGTGTTCGAGACACATAACTGGAGACAAAAAAATCCTTAAGGACTTTCAACAGTGCAAAGGACCCAAAGTAATCTTCGGAGACAACTCCAAGGGAAGCACTAGAGGAGTTGGAACTCTCATCAAAGGAAACACTCACATAAAGGAAGTATCGTATGTGAAAGGCTTGAAATACAACTTGCTAAGCATAAGCTAATTTTGTGACAAAGGTTACTTAGTGGAATTCAATAACAACAAATGCCTGATAAGGGATAGCCAATCCAAGAAAATAAAGCTATCTGGAACTAGAAAAGGAAACATCTATGTAGCTGATTGGAGCTCAGTAACCACAGCTACCTGCTTCATTGCAAAAGGATCATCAGAAGCTAGCTGGCTATGGCATAAACGGATGAGCCACCTGAACTTCAAAACGATCAACAAGTTAGCCAGAAAAGGACTGATCAGAGGACTACCTGATATGGTGTAAAGAAAGAGAGTCTATGTGAAGCATGCCAAAAGGGAAAGCAAACTAAAAGCTCCTTCAAAACAAAAATACAAAGGTCAACTGAAAGGGTGCTAGATTTACTACACATGGATCTATTCGGACCAGTGGAACCTATAAGCATGAGTGAAGGAAGTACACACTCGTAGTGGTGGACGACTATTCAAGATTCGCATGGACACTATTCTTGACAAAGAAGTCAGACACTCAGCGAAGGTTACCGGAGCTACTGAAGAAACTGCAGATTGAAAGGAGTCTGAATATTATCAAAATCCGAACAGACAGAGGCACTGAGTTTACAAACAAGTTTATTGAAGAATACTGCTCTAACAATGGAATTAAGCATGAATACTCAGCAGCTAGGACACCACAACAGAATGGTGTCGCAGAAAGGAAAAATAGAACCCTAAAGGAAGCTGCAAGGACCATGCTAGCTAAAGCACAGCTACCCAAGAGATTTTGGGCAGAAGCAATCAACACAGCATGCTATACCCAGAACAGATGCATTATCAACAAAGATTTGAATAAAACTCCTTATGAGCTATGGTTTGGTTATACTCCAAATATTAAACATTTTCATATTTTTAGATGTAGGTGCTATGTACTCAACAATGGAAAGGAGTACCTGAAAGCATTTGACTCAAAGTCAGATGAAGGAGTATTCTTAGGATACTCCTCGGTAAGCAAAGCCTTCAGAATCTTCAACAAAAGAACATTTGTTGTAGAAGAAACAGTACATGTGGATTTTGATGAACCACACTGCTCTAAGGCTGATATAGATGAACTTAATGAAGATCTTGGAAAAACTCACATCACCAACACTCGTGTTGAATATATTGATGCTGAGTTACCAAATCTCCAAAATACTGAATCAACTCAGAATCAGCAACCTGCACCTACACCGCAACATAGAGAACAGGAACCTACTCCAAACCAGCAGGCACCAGTCACTCAAGAAGAAATACACCACCCTGAAGGAATTCAACTTGAAGTACGCTTAGAAATTCAGCCTGATCCAAATCAGCAAGCTGAACAGGATGATCAAGAGCAACCTGCTGAAATTCAAAATGAGCAACAGGTTGAAGAAGCTAGAAGGAAATGGCTAAGGAATCATCCAAGGAATCAGATTATAGGAGATTCCACCTCTGGAGTAAGAACAAGAAGAAGCAACCCCCATGAAGCAATGGTTGCTTGCTTTATTTCACAAATAGAACCAAGCTGCATAGAGGATGCTCTAGCAGACACCAACTGGGTTCAAGCAATGCAAGAAGAGCTTAATGGATTTGAAAGAAACCGAGTGTGGCATCTAGGTCCTAGACCTACTCACCAAGGAGTAATCGGCACAAAATGGGTATTTAAAAACAAACTCGATGAAGAAGGACAAGTAGTCAGAAACAAAGCAAGATTAGTGGCGAAAGGTTACTGCCAGAAAAAAGGAATAGATTTTGAAGAAACTTTTGCACCTGTAGCTAGACTAGAGGCAACCAGGATCTTCCTAGCATATGCTGCTCACAACAATCTCACTGTTTACCAGATGGATGTTAAGAGTGTTTTTCTCAATGGACTGCTCGCTGAAGAAGTTTATGTGGAGCAACCTCCAGGATTTGAAGAAAATCCAGAAACCATGGTCTTCAGATTAGAGAAAGCTCTCTATGGACTTAAGCAGGCACCTAGAGCCTGGTATGATACTCTCTCTAAGTATCTACAAGACAATGGATTCAAGAAAGGCAAAGTAGATAAGACACTCTTCAGAATCCAAGATGGAGATAGCATACTGCTCGTTCAGATCTATGTCGATGATATTATCTTCGGTTCAACAAATAAAGAATTGTGTCAAAAATTTTCAAGTCTCATGCAATCCAAATTCGAAATGAGCATGATGGGAGAATTAAGCTTCTTCCTTGGTCTTCAAGTCAAACAACTAAGCAGTGGAACCTTCATCAATCAAGCAAAATACACTAAGGAATTGATAAAAAGATTTGGATTGGAAAATGCAAGCACAGTAAGCATACCGATGATAACATCAGGAAGCCTAGACAAGGATTCTGATGGCAAAACAGTAGACGTTACAAAATATAGGAGACTAATTGGGTCACTGCTCTACCTGACAGCAAGCAGACCAGATATCATGTTTTCAGTAGGAATGTGCGCAAGATATCAAGCAGCTCCAAAAGAGTCACATATGACCGCAGCCAAACGAATCATCAGATACCTCAAAGGAACCCAGAAAGCTGGTCTATGGTACCCGAAAGAAGGAGGACTCAAGCTTATTGGTTATAGTGACTCTGATTTTGCAGGTTGCAAAATTGATAGGAAAAGCACCAGTGGTACCTGCCAGCTACTAGGAAACAAACTGGTATCATGGTTCTGCAGAAAGCAAACCTCCATAGCAACCTCAACAGCTGAGGCCGAGTATGTTGCTGCAGGAAGCTGCTGTGCACAAATTCTATGGATTCAACAGCAACTAAAGGATTACGGAATTGAAGAAAATGAAACACATATCCTATGTGACAATACAAGCGCAATAGCTATCACACACAATCCAGTTCTTCATTCAAGAACCAAACATATTGATATCAGACACCACTTCATCAGAGATCACGTTGAAAAGAAAGATATATCTTTGGAAAAAGTGCATACTGATCTACAGCTAGCTGACATATTCACTAAGCCACTCTGTGAATCAAGATTTTCGTTTCTAAGAAACGAGCTGGGAATAATCAATTTGTGATAATTTTCTATATAACTCTATGTTTTTCTGTTGAAATGGTCATAATGTTTAGGGGGAACCATAGGCAGGACGAATGTAAAACAGCAACCTAAAGGTTACTACTCAAGGTCCCTGGACAGTTACTGGATACAATGATACTGCTCTGAGCTACCTACAGGGTCCAGTAACTGAAGCGCGTGAAAAGAGGAACAGTTACCCTGCTTTTAGCAGCCGTTTTTGCAGGAAACCCCTCGATATCCACAATATATCACATCAAATACTTGAGCACACGTACACCGCGCCAAAAATCCCAACCATTGGATTAAGGGTCTTTTCAAATTCATGACTAATCAGGACCGTTGGATTAACTTTCACCAAAATTCAAATATAAGGGAGTCTCGTTCCTCACTCATCTCTCATACTTAAATATTTCTCATTCTCTTGCAAACCCTAATCTCTTGCTCTCTTTCTCTCGAAGTTTTCCATTTTCAGACTACTCACACTCTCTCAAAAATGGCACCAAAACAATCCCAAGTTGTTGATGGACGGTTGGTGGACCGCAAGATCCTTCTCAAGATGGCAGAGAAGGAAGGGAACACGAAGGAGGTCATGAAGGATATCCTTCAATGCCTCTATGAGACCGGACTTCTCAGACTCTGCTCCTATCACAAAGCCCCTTACGCAGAGGAGCAGGTGGAGAAATTCTACCGGAGGGCGAAGGTCTCTGAAGATAGGTCAGAGATCACCTCAAAGATTGGTGGAGTAACAGTGGTGGTGGACACCGGGCTCCTGGAAGAGGTGTTCGCTCTGCCTACTGAAGGGATGGACGCCAGTGACCTCTCCATCTACGGAGAAGATGAACTGGAGGAGTTCTGGACGACTTTCACCGGCAAGGAGGACACGGCGGGGATGTCCCGGAGTTGCAGCAAGAAGGTCTTCCTTCTGGAGTTTGAGATGCTGCATGATATCTGCTGTCATATCATAGAGAACCGCTTTGGTTCCTTTGATAAGTGTACCAACTTCCGGTACAGGATGATGATGGCCATAGTGAAGAAGGAGAAGGTGGACTGAGCCAGCTACCTGCTTTCCAGGATGGTGGAGGAGGTAGAAAAGAAGGTAGGTAAGCCTACCTATGGGTTGATTATAAACACCCTCCTGGGTCACTTGAAGGTGGACCTGTCCCAGGGGAAGCCTATTCAGAAGGGGAAGTTCATAGGTGCGGGCAGGGTGTTTGCCAAGAAGACCACTGCTCGGTCATCCCCAGTAACCAGGGAAGTCTCTGAGGGTTCCAAGGGTGCTCCAAGGACAAGGAAGGCATTCCGACGGACCAGCAACGCCTCATCTTCGTCGGAAAGCAGCTCGAGAATGGAGGAACCCTCACCAGCTCCTGAAGTGCCAAATAAGATCAAACACAAGAAGGATGTGCAGAGGAGACTGGTCATCTCTGATGATGAACCAGAGAGCATCATCACTCGGGCTGTTAAGAAGCCTGCAGTGGAAGCGGAGATTGATTCTCCACTAAGGGTTGAACAAGCAGGGAATGCTGCTGTTCAGGATGATGTTGAAAAGGAAGTGGATGAAGAGGATGTGACGGAGTACGTCATCAGCATACCGTAGCTGGGGGTGGAGTTCGGTAAACTGATGGAAAGATTCACCATCTGGTGGCAGTACAGGCACCTACCCAGGGAGGAACTCATCCAGTGGGCTGAGTGGAAAGCTGAGGAGGAATGGACGATGAATTGGATCGACATGGATGATCTGGAAGAAGTCCTTCAGAAGAAATTTCTGAAGGATATCAAGAAGATGAAATGGCCTGAATTCCTTGAGAACGCTGAAGCAGCCGCTGTATTTGAGGCCAGGAAGCAGAAGGAAGCTACTGCACAGCTGCCTGACCCTAGGAGCCTGAAGGGAAAAGAAGTTGTTGTCCAGCCAGACTTCTACAGGGAGGAAGTGATACTGGATGCTGCTGCTGACCAAGTCAGAGCAGGCGATGACGTGGGCTTTGCTGCAGCACAGGTTGAAAGATTTGGAGAAGAGGAAGCCCAGGAGAGGATGCTGAAGCAGGCCGCTGACATCAGCTTGACAGAAACCAGGATGAGAAGGCCAGTAAGAGAATCCCAGATGGGTGAAGGATCCTCCTGCTCAGCTTTGATGGTTGAACCTATCAGCAGGCGGTCACCTTCACCAACGGAGAAAAATGGTGAGGAATTCTCATACCTTACTGACCCGATCATTCTTCCTGAAGTACCTGTGCAGACGCCGATGAAGGAGAGGAGCTCGACACCAACTGACTTTCCCAAGGCAAAGGAGTTGGAAACCCTCGCTGCTGTGGCATCTCTTGAGCTGATAGTTCCATCCACAGTAGCAGCCGCCGATGACACCACAGAGACAACCATTCCCACACCAATGGAGGTAGAGGCTGAGGGGGAATATGTGCAGCATGAGGTATCTGTTCAAGTTGAAGCAGTATAGGAACCTGCCACCATGGAAAAAGAGCAACCTGATGCAGCTGTTCCAATGGAGGTGGAGGAGACAACACCTGCCAAGTCAGTGGACCAGGGAGAGACGGTTGCTGAGGGGGAAGTAGCTGCGGGTGAAAAGGTGGTGGAAGTACAGGAGGCAGTAGGAGACATATGTGGAGAAAAGGAGCCTGAGGTGCAGGAGACAGAAAAAGAGAAGGAGGCTGATGTACAGGAGGCTGATGTACAGGAGGTTGTGGAGGAGATAGAGAAGGATACGAAGGTTGAGGTGGTGTTCAGCAAGGGAAAGGTAGCTGAACAGAAAAAGGAGCATGGGGCAGATAAGGAGGATGCTGAAGAGGAGACACCTTCTAAGAACATTGGATCAGGAGATGGAGGATCCAGTAGCCCTACCAGCAGCGATGATGGGTCACCCAGTGAACAGGGTGATACCGGAGCCGAAAAATCCAAAGCACTAACATATATCTCTGATGAACAGGCACCAGCAGGAGAAAGCCAGGAACCTGCCAGATCAAATGAAGAGGTGCTGACAGCAATTGAACACATGGGGAAGTCCTTGGTGAAAGTGAGCAGAAAACTCCGCAAGGAAACCCGCTCCCACTCTGTGAAGACCTATTCTTTCATGGACTCCCTCAACGTTACATTGTCAAAGCTTACTCAGATGATTACTGCCTACCGACCCCCCAAGGAGGATGCTACAGTGGAAGTCGTCAAGAGCCTGATGGAGAAGCTGAACAGGCAAGAGGAGAAGATGATCTCCCTTGAAACCAATCAGAAGGCTCTAGTCACTGCAGTGGACCGAATGGACAAGGAGCAGTTCAACCAATCACAGACCATGCGGGATCATTCAGGCACCTTGTTTGAAATCCACTCCATGGTCAGTTTTGCGGTTGGACGTGCTGATGATGACAAAAAGGGGGAAGGAAGGATAGAAGGCAGACAGAAGACTGGACAGGATCCTACTACCTGCAGACAGATGGTAGTAAGTAGTAGGAGGAGAGATGACTCTGGAGATGGCGGACACAAGGGAGCTGGATCTAGGGGCCCTTCAGATAGCAGTGCTAAAAGAAAATCAGATGCTGTTTCTGGGTCAGTTCATCCAAGCTTCAGGAAGGGTGCTGAGATGAGAGAAGAAAAGAGGAGGAGGACTGAAGCAAAGCTGAAAAGCAACCTGGATACTGTATTTTCATCAGACCCCAAGATTGCCCTTGACAAGATCTTCCCTCCACACAAGCTACCTGACATGGCCGAAATGGAAAAGAATTTGCAGAGCCCTGATGTTGTAGCAAGTGCCTCTCTCAGAAACTTCCTGGAAGCCAGTCCTGATCCCAGGAGTGACAGGTTCGTAGCCCCAGAAGTCCCGGAGGTCGCTCTTCTTACTGAGGTCAACCCATCCTTCTTCCAGATTGAAGCCTTCAAGAGAAAGGAGCTGATGAAGTACTTCACCAGCCTCTGCAAGGAATCTGCTCTTTTCAGAGGATTCAAAACGAATAAGGAGGCTTTGCAGAGGTTCCTGGAGCTGACAAAGAAAGGTGGACTTCCAATCCAAGTGAAGCTAAAGCAGAAACTTGGAAAGAAGCCCATACCATATAGTGAAGACTTATGACTCAGGTTTGAGGAATCTGAGGAGATGGTAAAGAGGATGGAACCTAGCTATCAAGATTCAATAGCCAACTGGTGGAAATGCACAAGGTTCAAAAGAAAGAAGAGAGCCAGTTGGTTGAAAACTTGATGTTTTGCTTCTTGTTTTTGTTTCTTTTTGTTATTCTGATTAAGACTCTATTTATTCTGTTATCTGCCTAAGTATGTATATGCTCTATACGTAATTCTGATCAATGAAAATTCGATTTTTCTGGTTGATGAAAGCTCACATCTTGTGAACTTGATGCATGCTTATGAATGGTTATATTTCTCTGCATCTTTGTTCTAAGTTAATAAAATATGGTTCTTTGATCCTGTTAAGGAGTTTTGTCATCATAAAAAATGGGGAAATTGATAGGATGAAATGTAATAGATTTTGATGAGACAAAACGTGTAATAGACTAGAACTGTAGCTATCTGGATGAGCTTTATATGTAAATATGCTAAGGCAAGGATGCTGGAAAGACTTGAAGATTTTGCCAAGTAACCAAGAAGTTGAGTCCCTACTACATGCATGCTGTATCAAACAACCAGTAATCAAAGCTGAAAAAGGATGCTACAAGGAACCTGGAGATAATCAAGGAAGCTGACTTACTCAAAGAGGATACTACCAGATACATCAGAGTCAGTGCAACCTGACTAGCCGGTAGAGTCACTCCAGTTCTAACAAATCAGAATCTGCCATGTGTGAAAAAGCGGCAAGGACACAGTACAAGCAGTCTGCAGGATGAAGTTGCGCAGACAAAGGACAAAGCAGTTGCAGAACAGAATGAAGGCATTTCAGAACAGGTGTCAGAAGATCGGCAGAATCAATCAGGAAGAGACACCTCATCATGCAAAGGACTGCCTTTTCCAACGGGCAGAAAATTATCTGATGCCTATATATATGGAAGTCTGATATACAAGAAATGCACCAACGAGATCAATCAGACGAACCCAACACCAACACATACAACCAAGAGGGAACTAAGAAGCAAACAGACGCAAAACAAATCTTTTACAAGCTCAAGTTTATACACTCAAGTTAATCAGACCAAGCAGCAGCAAGCCAGCTACCTTTGTGATCTTCAGAAGTTCAAGGAGCTTGCTGCATTTGATTGTGTCTAAATCTCTCACTTTATTCTAAATCTGATAGGAGTCACTTAGGCAGGGGTTGTTATCCTGCTAAGTTGTAATCTCTCTGAAGAAGAGAAAGGATCCTGTGTGGGTCAGTTAACCTGTGTGGAGATCCTGTGTGGGTCGATAGTTGGTCACTGTGCAGCTACCTATGTGGATAGAGCTAACAGTTTTGTTTAGAGTATAGTTTGTGTTAGCAGAGTCTATTGTAAATCAAACTTGCCTTAACAAAGTTCCTTCTTGTGAGGAGTAGAGAGGACGTAGAGAGATTACTCCACCCTTGAACCTCTATAAGCTTGCTTGTGTTATTTATAGCTTTCTACCATTCTATCTGCATCCTGAGCATATACTGCATTATAAGCGTGTTTCGAAAATCATAAGTATTTCCGCTGTGCATTACATTCTCTGTCTAAGTCCTGAGGTCACTGCCTGAGCAGGAACCTATCGAGCAGCAAGCTTACTAGCTACCTGTTCATCAGGGACTTAACATTTTTGGAGCAAAAGTTGAAAATTTGATAAGGTTAATTCAACCCCCCCCCTCTTAACCTTATACCACTGGGACCAACAGAACATATGTAATACCTATAAGGTATTTAAATAATATTTGAAAGGAACATGTCTAATGCCTATAAAGTACTTATATAATACTTGAAATGAACATGTGTAATACCTGTAAGGTATTCATATAATACTTGAAATGAACATGTGTAACACCTATAAGGTACTTATGTAATACTTGAAATGAACATATGTAATACGTATAAGGTACTTATGCAATACTTCAAAGGAACTTGTGTAATATCTATGAGGTACTTATGTAATACCTGAAATGAAAATGTGTAATACTTAAAGTGAAAATGTATAATATCTGTAAGGTACTTATGTAATACTTGAAATGAACATGTGTAATACCTGTAAATCATGAAATTTCAAATGTTTCATCTTCTTCCTCAAAAATCAGCAAATCATGATTTCATATTATTTGAAATAATTGATTTTTAATGTTTTAAAATTATTATAATAAATTGTGATTTGAAATCAATTATCTAAATTTATGAAAATGAGTAAAAGAGAAGAAGAAGAAGAAGAAGAAGAAGAAGAAGAAGAAGAAGAAGAAGAAAAAACTTCATAAATGACTCTATGGAGATTTGAAGAATAATAAGAACCAGAAGATAGAGAAGAAGAATAATGTACAAAACAAATAAGAAGAATAAAAAATTGATAAGAAAAGAGATTAAGAAGAAGAATGAGAGAGAAGAAAAAAAAAGGAAAAAGAAAAAAGCAGCGCTGTTTTTACACTAATACCTGAAGGTTACAGTGTGATACCTTAATAGTAAATGTGTGATACCTTAAAAACAGCTAATACCTGAAGGTTACAGTGTGATACCTTAATAGTAAATGTGTGATACCTTAAGAGTAAATGAGTGATACCTTAAAATATAAAATTCAGATGGTGCGCGACACACACCAACTATGATGTGGTCGCGCGTGGGGGCGCGTGGACGCGCGTAAAAGCGCCCCAACACCGATTCAGGTTGGGGACACAAATCTAGGATCCATGCCCCTGGTGCATATAAGTTTTAGCCTAGAAAATAATTTATATACTGGCATTGTCTTTTCATTATTAGTTAGACAATCATTATTTAATAGAAACTTTTGATTTAGTTTTCTATATCACATGTGTAGCACATTGTTATTAGCATCTTACATGCTTTAGAAAATTCATAATGCACGTTCATAGTTATGATCAGCAAAAAAACTATATGTACCGTAAAAGCATTAACTAGATAAAATATTAATTTAATACTTTTTATTTTAAATGTAATTAATTTTATTCGAAATAATAATTAAACTCATGAAAAACCAAATTCTAAATGAATCTTTAGTTCTAATTATGCTAAAATATATCGACTGAAAAACTAAAAGCAATCAAACCAATTAATTTTATAATATTTTGAAAAGACTCCATAAAAATGGGGTTAAAGGGTAAGTAATTTTCCAAATAGCTCAAGGGGTAAATTGTAAAACGATAAAATATGTATGTGAGGGAAGGATAAAGTTGTCGCCGATAATTCAAGGACATACATTGAGGGTTAAAAAAGTGGATTTTTTTTTTTTAAAACTAAAATAAATATATTTGTTTAATTTCATTTTCCATTGATCATGGCTAGTCAAGTCAAGGAAGTTAAATGAATTATTATTTATAAAACTTGGAAGAATGACTCAATAAAGTGTGAAATCCTTACCATAGTTTCTTGACAATGATGAGTCACTGAGTGATACACTGCACTTCAACAATGCCACATCTCTCTCTCTCTCTCTATCTCGGCTGCAAAAAGGGTGGCCGAAATGTTAGAAATTTTAATTCGTTTGAAGTTGAACAAGAATTTGAGTTTAAATCAATAATTTAAACTTGACTTGGAAAATATTATTGAATCAAAGAAACGAGTAGGAAACTTGTGAAAGTGTATAATTAACAAAATTAAATACATTAGACGAGTACATCTCCGTTTCACCAATAAATTCATGATGCAACAATAAACATAAGAAATCAGATACTTGGGTATCCCAACAGTGTCTTGAAAATTGCAACTTTTGCACTATTTTAATATAATAACTTGTATTCATCCCCAATAATTTGCACTAAAATAAAAAATGAGTATTTTATAGTATTTTTTATTATTATAAGAAAATGAATAAAAATAAATGAGAAAGAGAGGAAAAAAATTTAATGCATGCATTAATTTGGGTAGATCCAACATAAAGATGATAGTTGAGATAGTTTAGTGTAATCATTTATCATACATATTGTAGAGTGGCTTTTTTTGTTTTTCTGGGTTGAGCGACAAGATTTGTAAACGAAATCTCTTGGAATGTTGTATGTGAATATTACCAAACCAAATGGCCCATTTGTTAATTTATTGCTTTTGTGTCACGGGACGTAGTAAGAAAAGGGATTCTATTGCATACAAGTTGTCAATTATTAGAAGGATTAATATTAATTATCAGAACAATTTAGCTATTGGAAGAAAATAATCATAACAAACACATATAGTCTAATATCCTAACACAAATTCTTCTCTGTACTAGATGTATGGATCTTAAATCCATACAATTTGGGGTTGACCCAATTAGAATCCACTAGTTTTACATTTTTTTATTTTTTATTTTTATGTGTTAATCTTTATGTACAAATTTGATAACTTTTATATACAAATGTTATGACCTTTATATATTGTAATTTAGAAAAAATATGAAGAATTTCTACAAAATGTGTACATAAATACCTTTACATGATATTCATATAATCCTTATGTATATTATGTGACCTTTATGTACAAACATACATAAAAGTATGGATATTTGTAAATAAATATCACATAAGAGTATAAATATACATAAGAGTTACATGAATATCACATAAGAAAATCTATGTACAAATTTTGTTGAAATTTTTCAATTTTTTTTAAATTATTGTACATAAAAATCATAAAATTTATACATAAAAATCACTAAATTTGTATATAAATTTTTTAAGCTTGAAGTAAAAAAAAAAAAAACACTCATCTTAATTCACCCAAATTATATATATATATATATAATAATTGCACAATAAGGACACTCATACCCTAAATATTATAGAGAATCCTAACACGCCTTTTCAGAATGATATGCTAGGTACAATGTCGGGTGAAATATTCCTACACCATATGTATTTTATATATATATATATATATATATATGTGTGTGGATATGTCGGTATTTTTCTACAAATTAATGGATATTTAAGATAATAAATATTACATTCGTTGAAATTAATCATTTGATAAATATAAATACGATAAATAAATAATTAAAGAATAAATATGAAATCCATAGCGACAAATGATTGTTTGGACTGGTATGAATTTCTACTATTTTACATAGTGGCACAAAAATAATCCAATATTCTTTTTATCTTCTAGATTGATACAGTAAGTTATTAACTAAAAGGGTACAATTTCCTCTAAAATGTTGTTACATAAATTTCGTTAATACAAAAACTTAAAACTTTTGTCTAATTGGTGCATGAATATAGGATCCATGTAATTGACCCGATCCAACTTACATGTTCCACATGCCCTTCATATGCGACATCATCAAAATCACTTCGATATAATTTTGCTAACCGAAGTAACATTTTTTTACGTCAAAAACTTTAAAAGAGTGAGATGGATTCAAAAAAGCAATGCTAAGCAACAATTCCATATTTGCCTCATTGAATCGATCATTGAATTCAAGCAGTTGCATATCTAGTACAGTATTAAATACCTCCATACAAAACCGATGTAAGTTTGTCATTTTCCTCAACTTTTCATTTTGATCTTTTTCCACTTCCACCCACATGAACATCATCCATATCAGACACTTCAATTTCATGATTTTTGCAAAAATTAGACATACAATCTACACAAAAATTAGGCACTTCAATTAAACCGATGATTTTTTCATAATGCAAATTGAGATGAGAAATTAAGTATCTTAAAGTATTTTAATAAATTGGTAGGAAAATTAAAAGGGTGGCACGTGCCACCCCTTGCCTTCACTTATATCCACCATTGGGCGGTGGACTATGATGGTGGCAGACGAGGAGGTAGGAAGGGAGGGAGAGGGAGAGAAGGGGTAGGGATAATGACGATGGTGATGGATATTTGCAGGGAGGGAGAGAGAGGGGGAAGAGAAGGTCACGACCTAATTTAATTCAATTGATTTAATTCAATTTTATCGATAGAATTACAGATGTAAATTTCTATCGATAAATCGGGTAAATACGACATCATTTTTCTCACATCCAGATTAAAATAACATCGTTTAACTTACCCAAAATATTTGGGGGAAAATGATGTTTGAAACTTACCAATGAAATATATTTCCATCAATAATTATTAAAAAAAACTAAAAAAGTTACCGACAGAATTTTGTCTATAAATTGTCAAAACAATGGTATTTTAATTTTTTTGATGGAATTACTGATGAAATTTTCATCGGTAAATGTTTCATTCAATTAAATCACCTTTTTATTTGTCATGCCCATTTTCTTACATAAAATTTATCAGAGTTTTCCACACAGACGTGCAAGAATAAATATATAGTAAGAGATATTTCATACACAGAAGAAGGAGGTAGGAGACGAATATCAAAAGAATGAGGTAGGAGACGAGCAGAAGATATTACATATCAACAATCGATTTTAACCGATTGAACAAAATATTCCCAGCGGAAAATATCATCAGGATCTCACATCCCAAATACATGTCACATAACCACAAAACGTGGATTTCTTAACATATTGTTTGAAAATGTTTGAGAAACATCATCTTAAAATTACAGATCCAAATATAGCACCTTCTCTCTCCTTATAGGGTTCATCATACTCATCATCTCCTGTAACGTGAATTACAGAATAGGAGGTGAGTGCGTGGAATACACTTGTGGGAATAAAATCCGCATCTTAACATTCGAAAGATATTTAAATCAAAAATACGTATAATCATTATGGAACACAACATGAAATATGCACAACAGATATTAGAAATGGTAAGGGACGAATAGGTGCGGGAATTTCCCATCTTATCCTATAAAATGGTCTCAATACCGTTGGTACATTTCAAGGACCACAAAACCTTTCAGAGTAGAAAATGGGTAAGAGATGAATGCATGTCAGAGGTGGACCCCAGTCTGTTCATAGTAATACGTATGGCACAACAAATATAATCACAATATTTAATATTCCTCAATCATGCTTGGAATAGAAAAAACTGTAAACAGATAAAGAGTTATAAATTACCCCCACCTTGTTCGGTGGTTACCACGTGAGTAGTAGGTATCAAAGATCACGTATTCTAAGGTTTCAATCCAACAGGTACCCTACATAATTTATGGTATTTCTTAGATCTTTATTAAATATAATTAAAGATTTAAATGATCTCGGATCGGATACTATTGATCGAGATGAGACGGATCGGAACGGAAGACCTAACGATTGAGGTTGAAGAAATAAGAGAGAAAGATCAGTTTATAAGGTTGAGGTGAAAGAGAATGAATTTTAGATCACAACAAAAAAAGAATGAGCTCGATCGGAGTTGAAACGAGCTCAAACGGAGCGTTTTAAGATTGAGGAATATTTTGATAATTTGATCAAAGGGTTGACTTTGGCCGGGACCCACGACCCCCGGTCAACGATATCTCGTTGGCGACGACTCGATGATAAAGTACGATAAAAAAAGTGAGATTCGGATCAAAAATCGAATCAAAAATACGGCATCGCAAGCGCCCAACGTCGGGTGAAAAAACTCGACGGCCTCAGCAGCGTCTCTCGGCAGCTCGGCAGTGCCTCTCGGCAGCCTCGGCCAGGCTCGTACCCAGGTCACTCAGCGTCGATCCTGCTCGACCAGTCCACTTCCCGACGCCACCAGCTGCGGCGGCATCATCCTGTGCCGTCGCCACTTCATCCTCCGGCGAGCCTGCACCATCGGCTACCACCTCCTGCCATCCCTCGCTGGATTTCGGCATGAACAGTGTCGGAAAAACAGTCGCAAACACCCTTTGTCACACACGTATGCAAAACCAACTCCAGCCTTTCCAGCTTCGGCCGGCGACTTCCAGTCGCTGACGACCCTTCCCCAACCAACTGGGACATTAGCTGACGACTTTCAGTTGCCGACGACCCTTCTCCGACCACCTAGAACACTGACCGGCGACTTCCAGTCGCTGACGACCACCAATACAGCCCCCAACACACACACCCAACATCTTAAACACACACACGCACATATGTATACACTCACGCACACTATAGCTTCCAGCTTAGCCGCCGGCCACCACCCCTAGGTCCTCACCGGCGCATCACCAATGTCGGCCAACAGCAGCTCACGGCGACGCCACTAGCGCCGCCTCACAGCATGCATATACAACACACACACACTACATAAATCCCATGCAACGACCTCATTCTCGGCTCGTTTTCTGGCACCGGCGCCGCCACCCACTGCTGCCTCGCCCCTCCAGTGGCTAGCCCACAACCCCAGCAGTCCCTCCGACGCCTGCACCCGTGAGAAGAAGAGAGAGATAGAGAGAGATAGAGAGAGAGAAAAAACGAGAGAGAGAGAGAGAGAGAGAGAGAGAAAAAGTGGCAAGAAGATAGAGTTTAGGGTTTGGAGATCATTTTTCATCGTTTTTCGACGAGCAGAAAATTGAAATTGAATTCCAAAATTTATCCTAAATTCATCTCATCGAGGGCTAAGTTGTGTGCAAAAATCGACCGAAACCGATTAGTTTGAAATTTTCCGGCAAACTCCGGCGGTGGCACCGACGGCAGCACGGCGAAGATAAAAAAAAGGAGAGAGAAAGAGAGAGGAGAGAGAGACTTACGTGTGTTCAACGCTTTTCGGCTCGTTCGAAGAAACGATAAAAAATGAATCGAATGAGCATCTATTTATAAAAATTAGGATGTTACTATTCATGTAAGGTAGGTACTGTTCATGTAGGTTAGGTTACTGTTCACGATAAGATGTCGGTTACTGTTCATTAGGATTTCATTCGTCATTTTTTCCGAAACTCCGTATTTTGTCCTTTTCTTCGTCGTTTGAGCTACGGGTGTTCGATTGATCTCTAGTTTGTTTTTATCTTCTCGTTTTTCCGTTACACATCTAATGGTATAAAAATGATCTGTGTTCCATGTCTAGAAATTTTATCCATCTAAAACCAATCATTAAACACGTATCTGAAACGCACGTAATTAAATTAAACACTCAAGAATTAATACACATAAGATATTTCAATTAAGGGTTTACTTATTTAATTAACCAATTATGCTTAGTTTTTTCCTGGGCGCTACATTATTAAAGATTGTTTTCCTCATATCTATGTTAATTAACATATTTTGAGCTCTATTTACAATCTTATATGAAGAATTTGATTTTATAAATGAGTTCGATTCAATCAAACACAACGAACTTGCTAAATCGATCGATGATATATATATACTTGTTCGAAAAAATATACTCAAATATTTAAAATCGATCGTTTGATTGACAAAAGTAATAAAATTATATAATCGTGCTATTACTATAGTAACAACGTTACGCTCATGAATAACAATTTAATTGGTAATTATACACATTAATTAGATTAAGAGAAAAATGTCTTGACTAAGTAATTATATACATAATTAGTTCATACTTCGTATACGTAATTAATATAATACAACAACATCAATATTGATTTAATATCATGATTTTTAATATAATATAATAATAATTAAATTAAGATTATTAAAGAAAAATCATAAAAATAAATGTTTCGTTTAAAAAATATCTTAAATTTAGAATTTACCGACAGAATTATTGACGGATTACTGATGGAAATTTTACTTCAATATTACCAATAGATATTCCATTGTTGGTTTAATAAAAAACAATGTTATTTTAAAAGTAAAAAGTTTACCTAAAACTTGCAAAAACGACATTGTTTCTTTGTTCAACACGATGGATAGGAAAACAACAATGTTTTACCTTTTATTTTTTATGGATATTTTCATTTGTCATTTGCCAATAAAAATCTATCGAAAATATCATTAGAAAGCCAAAATTTTTGACAACTTTTATTCTGTTGGTATTTTCTGTTGGAACATTTTTTTAAAAATATTTGAGCAGTGTTGATAACATTCCGTTGGTGTTCCATCGATAATTACGAACTAAATTTGTCTGTCAATAAATTTCATCGGTGTATCGCCTGTTTTTTGTAGTATTAGGATCAATAACTTTTCTATTTAGAGTGTGTCTCATGTGCACCTGTTGCACATGCAATCCGGGTCAACCCGAATCTACTTGTTTTTTTTTCTTCATGTCAAAACCTTTATGTACAAATTACAAATTCCGTGACCTTTATGTATAAATTTTGTGACCTTTATATTAAATAACTTAGAAAAAGATGAAAAATTTCAACAAAATTTGTATATATATACTTTTATGTTATATTCATATGACCCTTATGTATGTTCATGTGACCTTTATATACAAATATTCATACCTTTATATACTTTTATATATTACATAAAGGTGTAGATATTTGTACATAAAAGTCACATGAATATATATAAGGGTCACATGAATATCACATGAAAATATCTATGTACAAAATTTTGTTGAAATTTTTCATTTGTTTTCTAAGTTACAATGCATAAAGATCACAACATTTATACATAAAGGTCACAACATTTGTACATAAAAGTCATCGAATTTGTACATAAGGTCAAGATATAAAATCATAAATAAATAAAAAAGTAAATTCACAGATTCAGATCGAATCGACTCGAATTGCACAAATCTTAGACTTGTGCACCAGATACACATGATAATTTATTTTCTATTTATGATATATCTTTATACCATCATTAATTATCGATAATGATTACATATACTCTAATGGTTTTAAAACTTCTTTTTAAAGAAAATTATTATTATGTTATAACAAGAAAATATTGTCATTACCTGTACATGATTGGAGACAAACCTTTTATTGAAACTTGTCACTAACTTTTTTAGTGACTTTTTAGTTCAAAGTAATAATTATTTCTCAAAAGCTAATTTTTGAACTATAATTGGGGTTATATATGCTATGTTTTTAATAGAGGTAGTAAAAATGTATATGTTGATGAAATCAATATCTCACTCTATAGACACAAATTAACCACATATACATACTTATACAAATATGTGCATTTAATAATAAAATACATATAACTTAATAACATCATCGAGTTTAACATCTTACGTGATTAATATCCATACAAGAAAGCGTAAACAATGATGAGGTTGCCAAAATTTGGAGACTGAAACATTTAGAAAAAGAAACCAAAAAACAAAAAGTTATGTGATTTTAGACTACACAATCTTACATGAGATTGTTTCAGATCTCAACTATTCACAATCCAACTCTATTTTCATAAATCAAAATCTATTTTTGGGTTGGTCTCATCAAATTAAATTTATGAGATAATCTCATAAAAATCATACTTAAATTCTTATGAGATGATCTTACAGATTAATATCAAGTAGACAAAACCTTATTATTCATAACCAAATCAATTTTTACAAACATATTTATCTTGTGAATTGTAAATAATGAATTATTATTTCATCTCTTTATAAAATTAGATTTGTAAAACGGTGTAGAATAGTTCTGAGTATGAAGACTAAAGATGTATGGTATAATTGGTTTGAAAATAGTGGGAAACGAAGCAGGCCAAAGCAGAGAATGAAGCAAAGTTCAAATAATACCCAACAAGAAAAAGTGGAAAAGTTTATAAAGAGAAATAAAGAAGTCCCTATTCTTAATATCCTGAAAATCCGGTTACATGATATCTTGTCGGTTAGTTTAATTAGACTTATAATAATTAACCTAACTATTATTGCATCTACTCGCCTTTGCTAATGCTATCAATCACTCTAAAATGAGGTGATTGGTGGAAAAACTAAAGTCTAATAATTAGTGACAAATTATGTTCGATATTTTATAAATTAATACACATAGCATGTTTATTGATAATGTGCTTGTTTGGAGACATTTTGAAAATAAAATCCATTTTAACATTATTAAAATATGTTTGGTGAAGTTTTATTTTGGGTAACCTTCGAATGGAATTCAAAATGCCACCAATTACAATTCCAGTTAAATTGGGGGATTCAGAACTAAACTTTGCAAAGATACGAGACAAATTGCAAATTTTTAATTGAATTAACTAAATTAGTTTTATTATACTTCTTTAATTATGAGACCAATTTTACTTTTGTACATGATATATATGGTAATAATGACATATGATCATTACTATGTATAATGAATTTCTTTTAATTGAAATATGTAAATGTATAGGTGATAGTTATAAAATGATCATATGATAGCACATCATGAATACAATTCATAAATAAGTTATAAAGACAAATAATACAATTGGACACAACACATGTCGACACATATGACAATATGAAGACACAAATCTTTCGATTTAGTTAAAATTATACTTTGTTTATAATAAAATATTTCAATAATACGAATTAATATGATTTTGGATATGTAGTCAAACAAATCCTTTATCAATTAAATATGTGAAGGACCATGAGAATATAAGGAAGGATATATATATATATATATATATATATATATATATATATATATATCACTATTTGTTAATAGATTCAATGGATAGAGAGGACTTCCTAGGAGAGGAGGAGGAAGTATTGTTTCATAGATTCAATGGTCCTCGTTTGAAAGAGGTAGTTGATCTTGAGTTAGTCCAACATATCAAATATCGATTAAACATTAAAAAAGAAAAAATCATTTATGTAAATATATCATGATGAATATCACATATCACTATTTGCATGAGGATAAAACCCAAAAATATAATTCGAGTGATTATGTGGACACCTCTCTACTTTTACTTGCTATATATATATATATATAGTTGTTTTTTATTTTTATATTATTTACAAATATTTCAATTGTACTATGTTGATGTCAAAATTTGTCTAAGTATAAATTTTTAGTCGAACACTCAAATAAATTAATCCGACTCAATAGAGCTGAGCCAAATAATAAAATTGAATGAAAACTAGACAAGATTGTGCCCATTGCCTACTCGGGTAAATTAGCTAGGCCTATTTTGGTTGGTCGGTTTTGGCAGGTCAGAACGTATTTGATATTGAGTTAAGAGAAAAAAATTATTTTAGATGCTTGAATCCAATAATTTTCAAACCATCTTCTAAATGAGTTAGGACCCTATTTATAGAGTCAGTCTAACATACATTACTTGGTGCATAAGAACTAAATCCCTTTATTTTAGGATCTAGATAAGGAAAACAAAAATACAATCTTATCTAAAATCGGATATAATTTGATCTTGGTTCGTTTCCTTTCTTGAAGATCTTTTGGAATAAATGGTAAGTCCTTAGAACTCTTCTAGGGTAGGAGATTAGGTGATCTCTAGTCATCCCCTCGTCCTCTTGGTCGGATCAATTAGCGGATTCGTCTGTCTTCAATGGTTGACTTAGCCTTGAGTGCTCTCTCCTAGGCTCTCCTGTTTTTCGACCTAGCTCGAGTTGGTAAATGCTGATCCGGTCTCGCACAAATTTGATCCTAATAGGTTCATCTCCGAACCCGATCTGATTAGGACATGGATTGGGTTCGGATCGAGGGTTCAACACACGGCAGTAGAACTTATAAATTCATAAAGACTGTCATATACTCTAATTAATGTGAAAATGAGAATTTGTGACGATCCCAAGATAGAATGACATAATATGTACACAACACAAACACACAAATTGACACCCTCTATTTTATACACGTAAGATTCCTACTTATAAATGAGAACCTGCAGCCAACTTTTGATTAAATGAAAAGACAGATATGAAGTCAAATGAGGTGAAACTTGGTGTTGATTCAGGCACCATATACAGCATGCTGTGCTTCTTGGTCCAATTCTTCTGCCAAATCGCAAATATTATTTTTATATATACATATTTGTGTTCTGTTTGAATCGACTAAAATTATGTAAAAAAAGAGAAATAAATGATGTGTGCTACTATCCAAGAAACATAATTTTTAATAATATGAGAATTCCTAGAACCTAAATTTTTCAACATTTTGGGCTCCATTATCTCAATCTATTTTCCCTCTATGTATGATGTTGCTTAATATCTCACCGTTATACGATTGACTGACCACGGGCCAAAATGTGAAATGGTTTTGTTTTAAAAAGTTTTTGTTTAAGGAATTTGAATAGGATATTTGTGGGACCATTTTACGAATCTAATTTTATATATGTGATGGGTTTGTCAATAATTCATAATTCAAAAAATAGAAACTGACTTGTGAAAATGAGTTTGAATAGTGAATAGTAGGATTCTATTTCATAAAATTGTATCCATATATAAGACAATCTCATAATTTTATTTTATTTTTGAATTAATTTTATGTGAGGGGCAGGTAAAATTCCATGATAACTACTCCAACCAACAAATCCAAGACCTTTTTCTTATTTTATTTCTCTTAAATCACACATATTTTCCTGCAAATAACGAAATATTAGTAAATTCATTGATGAAGGCATAGTTATTAGACATATACACAAACTACAATATGAATCTAGCAAAAGTTTAATTAAGTTGATAAAAAATATTCCAAGCAAAGTAACATTTTAATTTATTGAACAATTTTTTAATCTTTTACTAATATTCAACCAAATTATAATTTCCTAGACTGATTTATACGTTTTTTCAGTAGAGTTCGCAGGGGACTCAACTACGTGAGCAATGGGATGAGTCAACGAAATAATATGAAGAAAAAAGAAAAAAAAAGTGGACATGTGTTTAGATTTATATATATTCTAGGATTCTCTTCATCTAGTTTAGAAGCTGATAATTGCATGTCCATTTCATAAAACCCCACCACTAATTTCTTTTTCTATCAATTCTCTAGTTAAATTGGGCAGGGTGGGGAAGGGGCTGTTGCAATCCTAACCCTCCATCTTTCATCTTGTTTTCGTTTATATTTTACTAGGCATTAGACAATAAACATCACACACAAGGTTTTTAAATAACATCATAAATTAATACATGATATTTATTAAAGATAATGAAAAATAAAATAAAATACTCAATCTAATAAAAGATTTCCAACCATATAACATTCATGTATATATTAATATAATAATTTGTGTCTTATATATAAGACATTTTTTATTTTTTGACAACCAAAAATTCGGTTTTCAATTTTGATTCTCTATATTTTAATTTTTTTTCAATTTCAATCCAATTTTAATCGAAAATTTTTAAAATCACTAACGTGGTCATTGGAAGTTTTGACGTGGCAACAAAATTCAAGTGACCACGTCAGCGATTTTGAAAATTTCTACAAAAATTTGATTGAAATTAGAAAATAATTATAATATAGAAGATCAAAATTAAAAAACAGATATTTAATTTTTTACAAATTAAAAATATTTTCAATATATGACCAAAATAAAAATTACTTCATTAATAAAATAAATGTATATCTCAAATACTATGTAAAGTAAAAGATCATGTCATACAGGAGTCATGTGAGCTAGTTTAAGAAATGAAACAAAACTTAAAAAAAGACTTCCAAAAAGACAAACCAAATCACCATTCATAAAATTCAATCTTTAGTCCAAGCTTTCCCACACAAAGTCCAACTATAATAATCCCATCCTTGGACACAATTGAAAAGAATTTCTCTTACCTCCATGGGCACAAGTAACCACCATGTACAAGAATATATATTTGTGCTTTGATGCTCCAAATTTCATTGAATGGCTCAAGCCATCTTCCTCTCCATCAATTCTTCATCTTCTCCACAAGAACCATTAATTCCCTTCATCCAAAACCCCATGAGTTTCTTGCAATTCCCTCTCTATCACGAGGGCGAAAAATATTTCTACGAAACAATCCAATGCTTGCCTCTTCTTAGTAGGCTAACGGAGAAAAAAGAAGTGAAAGAAGAAGAAGAAGAATGCGATGGAGAAAAGAAGGGGAGATTTATGGGGATTGATACTGAAAATATCGAGAATGTTACAGTTGCTTTGCACATAGGGTTACCTAATATAGGAGAGATTGATCATAGTCATGATCACAAAAAACATTATGGTTTTAAGGATGAAGAAGATGAATATATGAAGGTGACGAAGAAGAAGAAGAGTGATACTGCAAATACTTGCAGCTTCAATGGTGAGAGGAGATTTTGGATACCAACACCAGCTCAGATTCTTGTGGGGCCCATGCAGTTTTCTTGCAGCATATGCAACAAGACCTTCAATAGATACAATAACATGCAGGTTAGTAATTAAGGATTATGTTATGTAATATATGTGAATATGCATGTGATTTTGCCTTCTCCATGAGTTTAATTTCATACTGGATTTTGAGTAAGTAATTAGTTAATTCATGCATGAAAATAATATTAATTAATTGGATTTCATACTGGGCTAAATCTATTCATAATGATTTGGGAAATCTTTGGGAATCTGTTTTGGTTCATTGCTGTAGACCGGCTAACTGAGTAAGTAGTTCACTATTTGAGTAAGTTAATGAAGATAGTTGCTTTAATTTGTTCTAAAAAAATAAAATAATAAATAAATAAAACTGTGGGGGGTTGTTGCTGTGATGGATGGTTCTTGAAATGTATTTTTGATTAGGTAGAGACAGAATTGGTTGTAAGATGTAAAGAAGAATTAATGGAAAATTTTATTCCATGTTTTTATGTTTTCTTGTTTTCACTTTTTATAAAAAACTTTTTGTTACAAGCTTTTTTACAATTACTTCTACATTATTTTCTGCTATTTTATCTTACCTATTATCAAGGAACAACAACCTCCATCTTTACCAAATTCGCATTTGGCTAAATGTCTTGATGAAAAGAAACTGAAATCATTTGATTAGAAAGAAAAAATATTTTTGTCTTATATAAATATTGATCATGATAAAGAGCATTTCGTACAAGATTAAGAAGAAAACTAACATGTAGACTAGAATAATTTCTTTAGAAAATTTAAAAGTATATATATATATATATATATATATATATATTGCATTTATGTAAAATTTAGCACTTTTTTATCTGAAATTACTTGTATATCAAAAATAAAAATCTTCCATTGTTTTTCAAGTTTGCTTGATCAATTTGTTATTCGTCTTCATTTTCAACAAATTATACATAGCATGCATACACATATATGTATATATACACACATCTTTCATATTTCCCTCTAATCCTCATAACAAAAATCATGACATCATTGCAACAAGGCATTTTGTATATTGTAACAGAATGTAAGGGAAAATTATTATTTTTGTCTTCTAACTCATGTTTTGTCCAGTTTTTTTATCACTAATTTTACTAATTTCTAATTTCGTTGTGTCATTTTTCTCTAGTTTTAGTCTGATTTTCAGTTTTTGCCTACATTTTAAATATTGATGTGAACTTTCTAATTCGGATGTCCACGTAGGTAAATGTGACATTTTGAATAATATTAGGCCAAAATTGGATTAAATAAATAATAATTAGAGAATCAAAATTAAAATATATAAAATTAATGGTAAAAATTGAACAACCTAATTTATAAGATCAAAAATGGGATTTTCTTCAAAATTTATATATATCTTACATTCTCTTATCGTATTTAATTACAAATTACTCAATACTATACGTGTTTTTCATTTTCCATCCCATAAATTAACATAGGTGTAACACCAAATTAAAAGGTTGATAAATCGAAGATCGATTCTCATATCATCACCCAATTAATGTTTGGTCTAATGATCTGTTTTTTCACTACATAATCTTAGGCAATTAAGACAATTCAACGTGTCTTTCTATCCAAAGTCCAGTTTGAAATTTGCATATAACAAATTTATATTTCATCCCCCCCCCCCCCCCCCTCACATTTGGATTCTCTTTCTCTTCTCTTCTACCACAATCGATTTCTATTTAATCTTGAAGTTCTGTGACAAGAAAAAAAATGTAACAACCTCAGATCCCGATGGTACATTGCATATAAGATCTTGATGCCTCGACCATCAAGATATGTTCTAGATATTGTTTTCTCAACAAAATCTTAGATCTTGAGTTAATGCATCAAAATCTAAGATCTTAAAGGCATGTTAATTTATTGCTGCTTATGTTTAATCACAGCACTCCATGCTTGCAATAATTTAAACATATAAAAGCATATACAATAGGGACAACCACAAAAGTATTTTTAATTTATAAGATAGGAAAAAATTTAAATATCTATTACCTATATAAAAGTGTGGATGTTTTTTACAAAATATAGATTGTCGAATATATCCCTATTAATGATTATTATTTAAGGTGAAAATAGTAATTTAGGATTTTCATACTTAAATAATTTTATAGTAGAATTATAACTAAGAGTGATGGTGCATGCTTTCAGATGCATATGTGGGGGCATGGTTCGGAATACCGAAAAGGCCCGTCGTCGCTACGAGGAAGCCAGCCAGCAGCAATGCTAAGGCTGCCCTGCTACTGCTGCGCCAACGGCTGCAAGAACAACATCAACCATCCACGCGCAAAGCCCCTCAAGGACTTCCGAACCCTTCAAACTCATTACAAACGCAAGCATGGCGCGAAGCCCTTCTTTTGCACGAAACCCTCTTGTGGCAAATCCTTCGCTGTCAAGGGCGATTGGCGGACTCACGAGAAGAACTGTGGCAAGCTATGGTACTGCATTTGTGGCTCCGATTTCAAGCACAAAAGATCTCTCAAGGATCACATTAGGTCTTTTGGAATGGGCCACTCTCCCCACCCTTCTCTTGAGGGTTGTCATGATCATGACCAAAAGGAATGTGTCACTCCTAATTGCTCTTCTGATATTGAGGATGAAACCTCAATATAATTTCATGTGTTGCTGTTTGCATTGTTTGGAATAATGAGATTATGAAGTACTAGTTGTGAAGCTCATGAATTTTCTTTTTAGGGTTCTTCATTGCCTTAACGATGGAAGAAAATTTGTCAGCTTCAGATACTATTCTTTGTAATCGATCAGCTTGTTATGTTTGCATGTACTAATTTCTGGACTTGTTTTTGGTTTTACTGAGTCGTATGGTGAGTCACTGATCTCTTGCGAGGCTGTCTTACGATAGTTTCAAAACTTACTATAATATTAATACAATCTTACTTTTATCATTTCATATTCTGATCATGATCCTTTTGTTTAATTGATTTCAAGCTGCATTTAATTAATTGATCACAAACTATATATGCATATTTACAGTTCACATGTTTTGCTATTATCACATATATTTGAACATGCTAGATGTTATTTAAAATGGAATGCCAAATTTAAATTAAAGTTTTGATTTATAATATAACTCAAACTTATATATCAAAGTTGAATCATGTAAAATTTTATATATAGTACTATTACCTTTATTTTGAGTCGTTAGATATTCCCATATTACATTTTATTTTATCATTGGACATGTATTAATCAATTTACAATATATAGTCTTGTTATCCTACTTACCATGAGCATATTAATATGTATTCCACCATTAATGTGTCAAATGTCCAACATACATATTACTTTCATATTTCACATAATTAGAAGATGAGATTATTACACGTCATCGATAAGTATATTAAGAGTCGTCCACGATGAACATTTTAACATTTTCAATGTACTGTAGAAATAGGTTAATTAGAAATAGAGAATCTCGCATAATTTTAAGTACATACACTGATCATAAAATTAAGTAATTATTCTTGAAAATGTATTTGTGAATTAATTAATTAGGAGCTCTCTCGTGCAATGAATGTGAGTCAGCAATGCGTAAGATAGTAGGCAATAATAAATAGAAATTAGTCAAACAAGTTCAGCACCATAAAAAGTAAATGATGATGAAGTTGAAATAATGAGCATAACATATATGATGGTTGATAATATTTGTTAATTTTTCCATTGAGAGTGAGCTGATTATGCTAAGTTGGAGTAGTTGTGAAAAAGTTGGTCCAATTTGGATGTCCCCCCAAATTACAGGCGACTTTCTGCTGCTTAATTTTACTTGACTAACAAACTAATTTATGACTTTTATTAGCTTTGGAGTCATTCCCACTATGACTACCTTCCTATTCTGCAACCGCTTAGTGTGAACTAAATCTAACATTCCAAAAACTCATTTTAACTTTTTTTTTAAATTATATACATCTATATATATATATATATGAAGAGATAAGGTCTACAAATACCACAAATCCTTATAATTTATCCCAAAATATTACAAAACTTGAAATATAATCTCCATATACCATAAAAGTGGTTAAAGATCAAATTACCCCTAAAGTGCACACGTAAAATGCTATTTCTACTCTAATTTTATTGTTTCCAAACCATTTTTGTTAAACCATATGTATTAAATCCGAATATAATTATTTTGGTATATCGGCTGGAAACCACTGTGTATCCAATGCTATACTCGTGTTTTCATTTGTATAGGGGATCGATGTGGTACAACAATTCTACGTACTGAGTAATTATTATTTGGAAAAATGAATAATAGAGTTCTTTTCATGATTTATATTTATTGAGATCCAATACACGAAATGGTATCAGAGAAATTTTATCCAAACCTTTGCAAAATATGAGGAAGATAATCACAATAACCTGTTAACCTTTATTACCAACTGTGATAATTTGATACATGTTTTGCGGAGAGAGAAAACTTTCAATAGGATAATGCCTATTAATTTTCGCAGCAAACGTGGTGATAATGATTCCAAGTTAACTCATCTTAAAATGCAGGATAAGAGAAAATTTGGAGAAACTCTTTTGTCTTATAGGCAAGAGGGGATAGAGGAGACAAATGAAGAAGCTATTCAGTTTCTGAAAAATGCCCTACAAGAAGGACCACTTTAGATTGACATGATGAGGAAATTTTACTTTTTCTTGAAAATGTTAAAAGACTAATCCAGAGGAATTTCAATGAGAATCCTTTAGCCTGGTGGGACAAAAACCAGATCGAAACAACCCTAAAGATAAAAGAACAATACTGATACGAGTTGGTTCGATACAAGTCGATTCAGATAAACATTGAAGATCGAAAGGATATGCAAAAGATTATTAAAGAGCATATCGATCTCAACCTGATCGAAGCAGGTATGTCCCCTTATAGTAACCCTGAGTTTTTGGTAAGAAACCATGATGAAATAAAGAGAGGTAAGACAAGGTTAGTAATTAACTATCAAGGTATAAATAAGATTACCGAATTCGATGGTTATTATATACCAAGTAGAGAACACTTAATTGACTGCATTAAGGGATCAAAAGTGTTTTTAAAGTTTGATTATAAATTTGGAGATCAAGTTAGAAAAAGAGTCAAAAAAATTAACTGTTTTTTCTACGCCACAAGGACATTATATCTGGAATGTATTTTCAATGGGTCTTGCAAATGTACCCCAGATATACCAAAGAAAGATGGATAACCTTTTTAAGGATTATTTTGAGTTTATGTTTGTTTACATAGACAACATTTTGATTGCATCTAAAAATATGAAAGATCATTTAAAGCATCTTGAAATATTTTCAGAAGTATGTCATAAAGAATGATTAGTGCTCTCTGAAAAGAAGACAATAATCGCGATTAATAGAATCGAGTTTCTCAATGTTATCATTGACCATGTAGGTATGGAACTCTAGGAACATATTGTGGAAAAAACCACAATTTCCTAGATGTTCTTAAAGATAAGAAGCACCTTCAAAACTTCTTAGGTGTGATTAATTTTACAGAATTATTCATTAACGATCTAGCAAAATATCGCAAGAATTTCCGTCTTTTATTACAAAAGGATGACAAGACCAAATGAAAATGGGAAGACATCCATTCCCAACGTGTTCGAGAGTTAAAATAGGTTTACGGTAACCTGCCGAAACTCTCGATTTCCCAAGATAAGGATCAGTTAGTTGTCTATACGGACGCTAACGACTTTTAATGGGCAGCAGTGCTCATGAGGAAAACAGCTACCAGGGAAGAGCCATATAGATATACAGGGGATTGTTTACAGAACAACAAGTCAGAGTCTGGCATATTAACGAGAGAGAATTCTTTGCGGTTTGGAAGACATTTAAAAAATGGCCTTTATTCTTATTAGCAAAAGAATTTACTTTAAAAGTTGATAATACAAAGGTAAAAGCTTTTTTGAAAAATAAACTTGAATCAAAAATTGAAAAAGCTCGTATTATCAGGTGGCAAGCAGAATGTCAATATTATTTATTTGATATTGTCATTGTGAAATCTAATGAGAATATTCTTGTAGATTTCTTAACAAGAGATGGACATCCTTGAAGCGGATTCCATCACGATTAGAGCAAGACACCTCAAGGAATACCTTGAGGAATTGAACAAAGCTTTCGAGTTGCTAAGAATATGTGCCGATGCAGCTTCGTATGTTCAGAAGGCAGACTTGGACAAAGTCCAAGCAGCTATACGAGTTTCGCGAGTTGCCCAAGTCCATCTATGGAACTCATTAGAGAGGCCTTTGTAAAAGGCGAGTTCACCATCGGTGATCTAGAAAGAAATACGCGAGAAAGGTTCACCATTGATAAACAAATAAGGGGTCTTTATATTCGAGGTAGGACATCCTGCAGACAAGTGTTTTTCATCGGATACCGGTGAAAAGGCTGACAACATTAAAATAAGTACTTTTTCGGATTCCGATAAAATTATTAATTCGAAAAGTCATGAAGAAATTTCAGGCAATCCAAGTTAAACTAGCACCTCTGGGGTAAAAGAGGGAGATGTTAACCTGAAGCCATAGACGGGCCCAAGACAGGTTAACACTAACTAATCTGTTTCTCCATTTCAGGTTTACCAAAGAATATGAAAGAAATTGATTACAAGAAATGAGATCAATCTAGGCAAAATTACTTGGTCTGAAAAGTATCCAAAACTTTGGATGCTCTTGGGTGTAAACCCACAAGACGTCAGGGAATGGTTTGACTTCATAGCAATTGCTTCAGTATTCACAACCGCATCTAGTTTTCCGAAGATTTCAAAATTACCAAAATGAATATCTACTGTTATGTATGATTCATGGCAGAACAACCCACACTTGAGAAGAGGAGATACACTAGAGTTAAAAATTATTTTAGCCGCTCCAGAGATCACAGACAAAGGGTCTCATCCAATTTTTCAATTCATAAAACTACAGAGACCAGATATGGTGGCATATAATAGAGTTAAGACACCACCATCAAATAATCCTTTAGTAGTCGCCCTCAAAGATGAAGAGATATTTACAAGACTAGCTTGGAGATTATGAGTCTGTCTTACTGAAATGAACAAAGTAAAGTACTCGTTCAAAATATTTCAAAATTCTATGAATGGGTCTATCATGTTAAATTCAATGACAGAAAATACAACCAGATTTGCTGAAAGGCTCTTAAAAAATAAGAGAAAATTAATGTGGGAAAACAAGGTTCCGGCAATGAAACAAACAAGAAAGAAAGTATGTAACATGATATATATTGGAAGATGGGAAGAACGAATTTGTTCTTACTGTCAAGTACAGGAGAAACCTTTGCTCGGACAAGGTTTCAAGGTTAAACAAGACAAACCCGATTACCCAAAAAAGAAGGATAAAGGGAAGGGGTTTTAGAAATTAAAAACCAAAAATGTAATAAAAGAAAATGAGTCTAATGGACTCGATAGTAGACAAGTTGTATTTTTTTTGAAAAATGTAATAGATAGGAATACAGTATAAAGGGTTCAATACAAACCCTATACAGGTTCAAAGGGGTCTAAGGGATTTTTCTTGGCCCTATCAAACACATGACATTCTCGTCAGACACGGTATGGTGGATGACCCCACCATTTTTTAAAGAATCCACAACCGACGAAAGACGATTGTCAAAAAATGAAAGTAAAGGACCCCTCCACTAATTAAAGATTCGTTGTCGATGCAAAAGGACAACAAGGCCACCAAGATAGATAATAAATGGTGGGTGGAAAAGTAAAGATAGCTCCACAAAGTGGAAAGCAAGCTGGCAAAGCCCACAAGTGGCAAGGAAATTTTGCCTATAAAAGGGAGGCCTCAACCTCAAAAGAAAATCATCGAATCACATTACACTTTTCTCTAGTTTCGAAAATCTTCTCTCTAGAATAGTTTAAACTTTCAAGCTTTCCCGTTCATGGGGGTTTCCCCTTTTCGAGTGTTAGTCATGATAAGCTAAGCAAACTTTCTCCTCCAATGGTGGAGATAATAGTATTGTAAAATAGTTTAATTTATTATCTTCAATAAAAAAAGTTTTTGCTTTCCGACATATTCTCCACAAATTTTATATTTTTGAGTGAGTCTCCCCACGATCCCCTTAAAGGCAGGTAGCCGTTGAGAAGGGTTGTGATTTGGGTTCTCAAAAGGATCGGTTTAGAACCATAGATTGCAGACGAGTGGTTGGATCTTTGATCAGTAAAACCTGAATCGAGATCCAGGAGAACACAAGAGACAAAGACGAAGTATGATTTAAACTCAATTTTGTTTTATTTTACGGAAGCATGCTGGGCCTGATATTGATCAGAGGGCTAATCCGGATCTAATAAATATAAGGATTGGAAAGACGAAAAAATGACTAATGGCAAGTATGATTTTTTGGAAATTAATAAAAGTTAACAAGGGTAAAATAGTATTGGGATGGTTAAAATGTACTGATCAACCTCCCCAAATGGCTAATGGTGAAGTATGATTTATATGTACTGATCAAACTCTAAAAGGAAAAGTTCATTTAATCAGTATAATGACAAGCCGACCCTCTAGAAGAGGACCGACCTAATAAGATCGGTATCTTCATTTTATAAAAGATGAAGAACGGTCATCCAACCGACCAGAATTATAGCCAATCAGTGTGTCAGATCAATCGTCTATTAAACCAACTACCACTTAAGGCATTCCAACACAAGAGTCGTCCTGGTTGTCCTTCAACCTAATACCAAAGCCGAGGCCAATCGACAAGAATATTATCAAAGGAAATCTTCTCAACAACTACCTAAAAAATTAAGATATCAATCCAATCAAGATTGAGTTGGAAAAATTATACAAAAGTCCCTCAATTAAGCAATAAACATACCCACCTAACCTGACCGATGAGATTTGGCCGACCAGGACTCAATAGACAACTCTCAACGAACAGAAGCTCCCGAGCTCATATTAATTCTATTTTTACTCATTTTACTTAGTTGTTTGACAAAAAGTCCACTATACAAAATATATTGAAAATTAATTTCGAAAAGTTGGTGTTGACCAATTTTTACATGGTGTTTCATTTTTTAGAAATAAAAATAAGTTGTAAATGTGAAATCTACATTTCGAGTAGATAAATTTAGAGTATTTATTTTCTCAAATCCAATTTCAAATAAATGAGAAATTAATGCTTGAAATTGCCAACTTAAATTGAAAAGGTATGAAAGTTTGAAGATGTGTGAATTTGTGAAAAAAGTGAGTTTGAATTCAATTAATGCAACCCAAAATTAAAGGGATACAACTAATTCGAAACATTGTGAGACATATTGTTTCATACTAAAAGGTGTCTAATTATGAAAACACTTCAATTCAAACTAAAAGGTAACTAATTATTAAAAAAAATTATTTCACATTAAAATGTGTCTATTATGGAAAGACACTACACATCTTCAATTTCTATAAATAGACCTCACATTCAATTATTTCATTCATTTATCTATGACTTGTATTATTAGCATTCTACCAATTGTAATCTCCCATCTTTTTGTCTAAGAAAGTTCGAACTATTGTTTTCGTTAGCCGGAAAACTTTTGGATTTAATGTGCTACGATCCTTAAGTTAGTAAGTCGTTGTATCTTGGGGACGTTTGCCGTAGACCGTAAAGCATTAAATACAGGGTAATTTCCTCTTACGGAAAAAGAGTCCAACTCTTACCTTGATTTCCAACAATTTAATGTATTTAATGTATTTTCAAGGTAATTTAATGTATTTTCAAGTACACCATACTTCATTTCCAACAATTTACACGTCAACAATACCCTGTTCATTAGAACAATCGTATAAAGTACAAGTAATATATATAGATTGGCACTTCAAATTCTAGCAAAGTCTATATTCATCATGCTAACTACTCGTCTGGCCATCTAAGCTAAGATCATTAGATGGTCTTTATCATGTCGAACCATCGTCAGGCTAACAAGATCTTTTGATAAAAATTTAAATTCACAAGAACTCAAGGAAAACCTTCAAATCTTGAAGTTTTCAAGAATTGTAGAACACATTTCACATTAATATGCTATGAAATTTCTAAGATTAGAAGTATATTTGTCATAGTTGGGTACACGGTCTAACCAACTTGTAAACACTTGAAAAATCGAAGTAATCGATCTTTTTAGAAGGCAGAGGTTCTAAAAACTTTGTGTCTTTACTTTGCTGATTAACAGCCATATGTTGCTTTTCATTGCATTTAATTATGTCACAATTATATAGCTGAGTTTTATCATAAACATAATAGCCCTACAAATTAACTTACACACCTTTAAGTTAATATTTTACCAACGATTTGCTATTAGTTTAGATTTAGGTAAAGTTTAGCTCATATGCTATAACACCCAATAATTAGTATTAAATTTAGAATTCTCTTTTTTTTTTGGCTTAGTGATAATGTAGTAAGCTCATAGATATATATTATATGCTTATAAAAACGACCCAACTAGGTGTGGATTTTTGGAAGCCCAACACCAAACTTTTGTGTGATCTTCGTTACTTAATAGCACAACCATGCACCATGTGGAATTAATTTGATCCAATTAAGGGAATGGTTAAGCCCATAGAGACCCGATACATTGAAGATCTACTCTAGCATGCCAACTTACCTCTTTTAGGGATGGCAATAGGGTGGGATCGGTTGAGTAATCCCCATCCCCGTCCTCACACTCGTGGGAAATTCCTGTTCCCGTTCCCGTTCCCGTTCCCGTCCCCGTCCCCGCTAGCTTCACAGGAAAAAAATTCCCCGGTACTGCCCTGTGGGGATCCCCATCCCTATAGGATCCCCCGTCCTGACAGAAAAGAAAGTCTCTTAAGCCGGTAAATAGTCAGTACTCTCTTGCAATAAACACATGGTATTGCTTTGCTTGCTATTGAGACAGACAAGAATATACAGGGGATCCCACCCCACCTAGAAGAAAAACATGGATTCATCATACATTATCAAAGAATCAAGAAGAATCACCTTCTCCCTAATCACCTACGCATCCTGCTCGTTTACAGGCTCTAGGAAGATCAACAGTGGATTTGATCATTTGGTCGACAAACTATTGAAAAATGAGGGCTGAGAAGTGAGATTTAGGGTTTAAGTTTGACTGACTTGTTATGAATCATTGAATTGAGAATTTGAAATTAACATAATTTATATTTTTATAATAATTAAATATATTATTTTAAATATAAATATATATATATATAATATATGTAATATCACGGGGCCTCACGAGAGATCCTTATCCCCATCCTATCTCGTCAATCGAGATAAAAATCCCCATCCCCATCCCTACAGGACATATTTCGAAGAATCTCTGTCCAATTCGAAACAGATCTCCACGGAGACGACAAATCTCCCTCCCACTACCATCCCTAACCTCTCTCATATGCTATCCTAGTACACATATCATTTCTCTTTTGGGAAAAGAGAAGGAAAAATTAAGAAAGAATTTGAAAAAGAGTAGGTTACCGACCACCACCGCCTTGGTAGCCATCTGTTAGGATTGGACCAAGCTATTTGATCTCTGTTTTGTTTGTTAAAAAGTCATGTTTCTCTTTTATATCGCGTTTTATTTTTGTTATGCATACTATGTAAAATGGTGTCGTTTCTTTTAGTCGCAGCGTCGTCTATTTGGAGTCTAGGACTTATAATCGTTGCATGAGATTATATTACCCATGTGCATGCATTGTGAGGGCATAATAGAATTCAGTCTAATTTCTCTCCAAATTCTCTCTAATTCCTCTGTTATCTTCTTCCCCACTCCATCACACTAGCACTCGCTGATTTATTTGGCTTGTTCGTAACAAGTGGCTTCACAACAAATGTTGCGCATTTCACACTATGGTTGTTAAAAATCATGGTCAATGAATTGATGTTTGGGAGCATCAAGTATCAGAGCTATTGTCTAGACAATCAACGATCTTACATGCACAAACTCAGGTAGAGACTCGACTTGAATCCAAATTGGAAAGTATAGGAGAAATGCTTCAAGCTCAGATTATTCATGTGATGAAAGAGCAACAAAATACCACTGCGGATAGAGGTGAGGAAGCTGTTAATTCTTCTATTCCGTCTAATATCTCAAGTTCTAGTTCGGAAAATGGTGTTAATATCAACTGCGATAGGAATGAAGCTGGTGTATTATCCCCAATTCTAATAAATAGGATGGGTGGGAACCAGGGGCAATTGAGTGGTAAATTTCCTGGAGTTTCCTCAGTTCAATAGGGATAATCCTAGAATGTGGTTGAGAAAATGCTATCGATAATTCTCTTACTATGATATGACGGATTATGATAAATTGAGTTTAGTGGCTATGAATCTAGAAGGAGTTGCTGACCATTGGTTTGTGGAATATGTGGATAAGAGGAATAATGACATGAGATGAGTTTGCAAGAATGGTGATTGATAGATTTTTGAGCCCTTCAGGAGATCGCTTGATTGTTTAGTTCAACAAATTGAGGCAAAATGGATCTGTGCAATCATATATTCAGGAATTTGAAGAGATGAAGACATTAATGAAAGAACATAACAAAAGGTTTACTAGTGAATACTTTGTGGTGAGAGCTTTATTGGAGGGCTTAAGGAGGAGATTGGCAAGATGGTTGTTATCCAGAAACCTGCAACTTTGTTAGTAGTGACTCGGTTGGTCATTCAGCATGAAAAGATAGTTAATCTTCTCACCAAGGGACAAAGAAACTCCACCAGATTTGTACCGAACACCCCTGCGACAAATAATAAGATAGAATCTGTTGTCTCCAAGCCTAAATACCCACCAATCAAGAGGCTTACTCCTGAGGAAATGAGAGCAAGGAAGGAGAAGAACTTGTGTTTCAACAGTGATGAAATATTTCACATTGGACATAAGTGTAAAAATTTGTATCTCATACTTTCAGAGGATAGAGATGACTCTCCTGTTAAAACCTTGGAGTTGGAGGAAGTTATAACTGATCATAAGAAATCACATGTATCATTGAATATTGTTGTTGGTTATTCTCATGCTGATACCATTAAGCTTCTGGGTAGATCGGCTAATCAAGAACTGATTATCCTTTTGGACTCTGGTAGTACTCAAAGTTTCTTGCATCCACTTACTGCTGAAAGGTTAGAGCACCTCCAACCATAAATGCTATAATGAAATGCTAAATGTATTTTTAGTATTTCAAATAGTGTTATAGCATTTGAAAATGGACCATGTGTTCCAACCATAAATGCTATAATGCTAAATTAAATGATATTTTATTGTTTTTCTTACTTTTTTATTATAATTGTCATTTATAATTGATATTTTATTACAATATAAATTATAATTATTCCAAGTAAATACTTAAAAATATATTTAATTATTTATAATATATTTATTATTAGGTAATATATTTACTAAATTTAAATTAATAAATTATCACTTCAAATATTAAATTATATGTTAGACTTGAAACCATATCTATTTGAAATAATTTTAGTAGAATATATCATTGAAATTTTCTCATTCATAATATACTCTCAATGTTATCATTCATCACATTTCATAATATAATGTTAGAAAAAAAATATACTAAGAATATACGTTATTGGCATAAAATACTTAAGCATATATCATTGTGATATACTATTAAAATAAGAATATACTAAGAATATACCATTATTAGAATATGCTCTTGGCATATATTTTGTGATATACTATTACAATAAGAATATACTAAGAATATACCATTATTAGAATATGTTCTTGGCATATACCGTTATACTTAGAATAAAATTGACTCATTTATTATACTATTCAAGCAACTCATACTCATTCACTTAACAAATACACTTCAAACACTCCAATGGCTCATTTCTTTAACCATTTTACACATCCTCCCGAATATTTTGATGATACCGATATAAACTTTGAGGCGATAGCAGGTGTGATTATGGAAGAAGAAGAAGAAAACTTCTAGCAACAACGACGACGGCGTCGTGGGTCTATTCCTGGATATTCAGTCATTCATCGTGATAGTCAAGGAGGTCACCAGAGACTATGGAATCACTACTTCATTGCGAATCTGGTATATCCTGAACATTTATTTCGTAGAAGGTTTCGAATGAGCTGCAATTTATTTCTCCGAATCCTATTCACTGTTGAAGCACATGATAGCTATTTTGTGCAGGGAAAAGATGCTTGTGAAATTCTTAGGTTGTCATCCCTTCAAAAAATAATTGCTGCAATAAGGATGCTAGCTAATGGAGCATCTGTCGATTCTGTAGACAACTATGTGTGTATTGGAGAAAGTACCGTTATAGAGAGTTTAAAAAGGTTTGTAACTACTGTTATTGAAGTTTACGGTGCCGAATATAAAAGGTCACCAACCAACGAGGATATTAGCCGATTGTTAACGATTGGTGAAAGCCGTGGCTTTCCTGGGATGTTAGGAAGTATTGATTGTATGCATTGGAAATGGAAGAATTATCCGACTGGTTGGCAAGGGATGTTTACCGGGCACATCCATAAGCCGACAATTATTCTTGAAGCAATAGCTTCATATGATCTTTGGATATGACATTCATTCTTTGGGTTGCTAGGAGCACTTAATGACATCAATGTTCTTGATCGTTCTCCTGTATTTTGTGAATTACTTGCAGGACATGCTCCTCCAGCTAACTATTCTATTAATGGACACGATTACACAATGGGCTATTACTTACCCGATGGAATATATCTAAAATGGGCAACTTTTGTGAAAACAATTCCATGCCCACAAGGAAATAAGTAAAAGAATTTTGCTGCAGCTCAAGAGTCAGCTAGAAAAGACGTAGAGCGAGCTTTTGGAGTTTTACAGTCACGTTGGGCAATAATTCGTGAGCCAGCCCATTTTTGGGATAGGGAAACGCTTGCAAATATTATGGATGCATGTGTCATATTGCATAACATGATCATTGAAGATGAGAGAGATATTGAAAACGTAGAGTATGATACAATTGATGATTGTTCAGAAATTACGGTATCACGTGAACATACACCAGTATTTGCACAATTTGCTCAAATGCGTAGTAATATCAGGAGTAGAGAAACTCATTCTCAACTCCAAGTAGATCTTGTTGAGCATTTATGGTAGAAGTATGGAGGAGATTAGATTAGTTTGAATAGCATTTGTGTGTTTCAATTTGTAAAAGTAACATCATTTCGTTGAGCATAAATATTTGATAATATTTTGAAAAGATCAAGAGATAAAATAAGTGAAAGATTATCATATATATCCGTTAATTATACATATACCAAAATTCTTGTTTACTATTATACCATCCGTTAATTAAAAATACGTTACTAAAAATCACCCCCTACGACATCCATTTGTTACGAATGACTTCCTTTTGTTGTTCAAAGTAACGTGCATCAGCCTCATTCATGTTGGTAGTATCCATCATCATTATCTTGTCATCCCTCTTTTTGTTCTCAAGTTCAAGGTATTGTTGTTGATAAAACATTAGTTTTTCAGACCTTTTCTTCTTTTCACGTTCCACCACCGTATACTCATTCTTCCATGACTCTAAGATAGCAGCAGAACTAACCAAGTCTGAAACTTTTTCTTTGTTCTTTTTTTTCTCCTTGGTAGCTTTTCTGCCCATTGGCCTAAGAAATTCAGTGTTCTCAAAGTTATCATCTCCAAGATTGACACTATCAGGAGTTGCAGGAGAGGAGCTACCAGGGTTTGCAACGTCATTCTTTTTTGATGATTTATTGTAACGACGAGTTGGAGGAGGATTTGTCCATTTGATTTGATTCTTCAATACATTCCAACAGTGAAGGAATTGAAAATTTCTTTTAGTATCTTTTTTGTATAGATCAATTGCTTCAAGAATCTGTAAAAAGAAAAAATTATAATTATTATTCATTAAAAAAAACTAAGTAATGACGAAAAATGTAAAAGTTAAGTATTATACCTTATCTTGTTCAGTCTTACCGCTCTCCCGCATTCGTTGAACTTCTGCATAAATACCAACAAACTTGCTAACATCCTTATTTATCAAGTTCCAATGACTTGAAAGTGAACTCCAAGTACGTTCATATCTATTATCTTCTGCAAAAGTAGCATGTGCTCTCTTCCAAAATGTAACCGATGTTTGCCCTGTTCCAGTATCGACATCTATTGATGTATTGAGGTAAGCAGATATAAGCAACATGTCCTCGTCATTTGAAAAGGCTTTGGCACGTCCTTGTTTAGGTGCTTTTGACGCGACATTATTTTCCTCCAACACTTGAGATTCATTAAATGTACCGGATACAAAATCATTCGTATAATGTGCTTCCGAATCTTCAGTTTCGTCAAAGAGCATACTTGTATAAAACCTACTATTTCCGGAAGTCATCTACACAAAAATTACATTGGTAACTAATAATTCTGAATTTGTTTGAGTTTTCAATTGGATATTTGTGAATGTTGATCAATTAGTGTTTACAGTAAACAAAAATATTCATTATTCCAAGCATATTGTTGGGATTTCAGTGTTTAGATTTTGATGAGACAAACCAATCATGTAATAGGAAGTTTTGAGTAACCCATTTTCACAATGTTTAAGTGAATAAATAGACTAGAATTGAGTCTTGAGTCAAGCATTGAAATGGAGGTTAAAAGAGGATAAAGCTGCATCTAAGCTTTAAAGAAAGATATCGCTGCAAGAAGGCAGGATACAGTATCGCTGCATGAAGGCAGGATACAGCAAAGCAAGGAAGAACGGCGTGCAGCATCGCTGCAAGAAAAGGATACAGGAGTACTGCTAGAACGGAGTTACAACAGCACTGCCAGATGATACTGCAATCAGGTCTAAAATACAGCAGCACTGAAAGAATGCATCAGCTGCACAAGGACCAAGGATACAGCGCAGACTTACAGGACAGTTAAGTAATACAGCGCCAACTACAAGACGAAGTATCCTGCAAATCCCAGGAAGGATAAATGCAGTACGAGGAACGGAGATCCAAGCAGGGACAATAGAGCCGTTCATGAAAAAGTCAAAGTAGCAGATACGGAGCCAATAAGAAGATGCCACATGGACTGACGCGCCGCAGAAAGCTGCGAGCCGCAACTGCCGCATTAAATGCTCCGAAAGGAAAAGTCAAGTCGCATTAAATGCGAACCATACTTTGGCCAGGCTATTTCAAATTCAAAAGAGGGATGTCTCCTTCAACGGACATCTTCTCCTACAAGTATAAATAGAGGTCAAGGAGCACTGAAGCTGGTTACTGTTACTGAGATCTAAAATTTCATACGCGAAAAATTCAAAGCTTACAAAATTCAAGTATTCAAGCCTACAATCAGTTTCAGTCACTCAACCTATCGAAGTGAAGCAAGTTCAAGCTGAAAGTTTCCCTACGGATTCAGAAGCTCACTTCGAAGCACAAGTTGAAGAAAACCTTTTTATCCTTTTAACCTTGTTGCTGTGTGCTTAGGTTGTTTTAGTGGTGTCAAGCAGTTGATAGGAGAGATCCTTACTGTTTGTTTTAGTTGTCTAAGTGTTAGGCAGCTTCCCTGTGTGGGAGTGTAGAACCCTGTGTGGGTTAGCCTTTGAAGTTTGCAATTGCTGTGTGCACGCTGGACTTCAGTAGGTGGTTTGCTTTGTAAAGTTGATAGATTGTTAGGGGTGTCCTGTAAATCAATCTTGCTTAACAAAGTTCCTACTCGAGGAGCAGTAGAGTGGACGTAGAAGGATTACACCACCTTCGAACCACTATAAGCCATAAGTGTTTTTATCGCTTTATTTATCTGCGCTTATTTTCTGCATATCTATCTATCTCTCATCATAAAACGTTTTGAAAGAAGCATTCTTGTGTAAAACAGCCTTGTGTTTAAAAGTATATTTCCGCTGCGTACAAAACTCCAGGTTACAGCGTGCAGCACTGCATTCTAGCGCTGCAAGCAGTAACCATCTATCGCTGCAAGCTCAAGTAACTTGCAGTGCAGAACGGTTGTTTTAAAGATTCTGAAAAATCGACCAAGGTTCATTCACCCCCCCTCTGAACCTCGGACACCACTTGGGACCAACACATATTAATTTTGAAATGAGAATAAATTGCATTATTTGATCAATTCTGACTATGTTAATATTTTACCAAACAAAAATTGTAATAAACTATGTTAATTTTGGTGGGCTAAACATATTAAAACATATTATTTGACTTGGCCCAATTTGATCAATTCTAACTATGTTAATATTTTACCAAACAAAAATTACAGTAAACTATGTTAATTTTGGTAAGCTAAACATATTAAAACATATTATTTGACTTGATGGGCCACAAACATGAAACATTTATCCTAAATAAAATGGAAGATGGGCCAGCAACTCTAAATACAAAACATTAAACCATTAAATAGCCCGTTTTGCAGTCACATTTGAGAAGATGGGCTCAACATTAAACTAAATAAATGGAAGAACTGGTCTCATTTCACTATGGCACATTTGAGAAGAGAGAGAGACAAAGAAGAAAACTGCTCATAGAGGAAAAACCGCGTGAAGAAGATGAAGCCTACCACTAATGGTGCGTGAAGAAGATGAAGCTGCTGCCGCCGCCATTCCTATTTTCTTTTCGACACTCAACATTTCGACATGATGAAGCCGTCGTACATCGTAGTCTCTCTTTCCTCACGAATTGATCTGTTTTTGCTAAATTTATTTTCTCTGTTTTTGTTCTGTTCTTCAAGTTTAATAGAGAAAATCATCAACCACCAACATAAATATTACCGTTGGTGGTTGATTGTCAATTCTGAAATTTACTTTTTTGTATTAAATTATTATAATTTTTTAGCATTTGATGAACAGTGAAAATGTTAAAATAGCATTTCAAAAGTAGATTTACAATTCTTACAAATTTAGCATTCTTCCATTGGAGCACCCAATGTTCTCCCAAATGATATATTTTTTGAAATATAGCATTTTTGGGTGATGGTTGGAGATGGTCTTAGGGTGCACAATAGAATATACAACTCCTTTGAGTGTCACAGTAGCAGAAGGGACCAAAGTGGAGTGTAATTCCAAGTGTCCATAGTTTGAGTGGGAAATAGGGGGTGTAAATTTATTACCCCTGTGAGGCTATTGAAGCTTGGTGGATGTGATATGGTAATTGGAGTGGATTTGTTCAGTCAATTGGGTCCGATTCTATTATATTTCAAGGAACACATTATCCAATTTAATGTGAAGGGAAAGATGATCAGATTGCAAGGTATTCAACCTGAGTTGAAACTGAGTATGATCTCAGTTGAGCAGATTAACAAAGAAGTTCAAAATGAAAGGGAGTCAGTTGAGGCTTATCTGTGTGTTATATCTATTCAAGAAAAGGCTAAAACCAGGGTAAAACCACCATAGGTTCTTTCTCTTATAAATGAGTTTGAGCAAATATTTGAAGTGCCTAAAGGAATACCTCCTAAAAGAAGCATGGATCATAAAATACGATTTAAATCTAGTACGGTTCCTATCAAGCAGCAAGTTTATAGATATCCTCTTGTTCAGAGACAAGAGATTGAAAAGCTAATCAGGGAGATGTTAGACACTGCAGTTGTAGGGCCTAGCAGTAACCCTTTTTCATCTCCTGTATTATTGGTCAAGATGACAACTGGAGGTTTGTGTAGATTATAGGAAGCTCAACACCATTACTATTAAGGATAGCTATCATATCCCTTTTATTGGTGATTTGCTGGATGAGTTTCATGGTGCACAGGTGTTTTCTAAGATAGATCTTAGAGCTGGGTATCATCAGATAATGGTGGAAGAGGTAGATATACACAACTGCTTTCATTACTTCTTCGGGGCTATATGAATTTATGGTGATGCCCTTTGGCCTGGCTAATGTGCCTGTCAAATTTCAATCGGTGATGAATCAGGTCTTTTGTGCATTCTTAAAAGACTTTTTTCTTGTGTTCTTTAATGACATCTTAGTCTACAGTAAGAGTATGGGTGAATATTTGGAGCATTTGAGAACTGTGTTTGACACTCTGTCAAAAAACAGCTTATGTGCCAAAAGATCTAAATGCATCTTTGGGCAAGAGGAGGTGGAGTACTTAGGCCATGTGATTGGCCATCAAGGGGTGAGAGCAAATGCAGAAAAAATCAAAGCTATGACCCTCTGGCCTCAACCTAAATCAGTGAAAGCTTTGAGGGGATTTTTCGGCCTCATTGACTATTATAGGAAGTTTATTAGGAATTATAGTATTATTGCAAAACCACTGACTAATCTCACGAAGAAAGGAAAATTTAAGTGGTCTTCTGAAACTGAGAAAGCCTTCCAGGCTTTGAAACAAGCAATGACTACTGCACTTGTTCTACAATTGCCAGATTTCAGTAAATCATTTGTAGTGGAAACTGATACATGTTACCAAGGATTGGAAGTCATCCTAATGCAAGATCAACACCCTTTAGCCTTTATCAGCAAAGCTTTAGGGGTAAAGAATTTGGGGTTGTCCATTTATGAAGAGTTTCTAGCTATAATTTTAGCGGTGGAAAAGTTGAGAGCATATTTATTGCATGCACCCTTCATCATCAAAACTGACTAGAGAAGCCTCAAATACCTTATTGAATAGAAAATTTCCACCCCCTCCAACACAAGTACCTCACAAAACTTTTGGTATTTGATTATATGATTGAATATAAGAAAGGGCTGCTCCATACTCTTTCCAGAAGAGACACAGCAGACATAGAGTGCTCCATGCTCACTACTGTGCAACCTGCTTGGATGGGGGAAATAATCAAAAGCTATCAAGGAGACTTTGAGATTCAAGCTAATATAGCTGAGTGTGTCACTACTCCTTATAATGTTTCCTTTTACAGTTACACAAATGGTTTGCTCAGATACAAAGGGATGCTATTAGTTAGGAATGACACTATATTGAGGACCCAAATTATAGCTTATATGCATAACTCGAGCATTGGAGGGCACTCCGGGAATACAGTTACTTGCCAAAGACTAACTACTATCTTTTGGTGGTCTGGGATTAGACATCAAGTACAGCAATTTATCAAAGAGTGCCACATTTGCCAAATTATTAAGCATGAAAATACACACAATCCAGGTTTATTACAGCCACTGTCGATTCCTACTCAGGCTTGGACTCAGATTTCTATGGATTTCATTGAGCAATTTCCACTTTTTGGGGAAAAGATACCATCTGGGTTGTTGTGGACAGATTCACCAAGTTTAGTTATTTCATCCCTTTGGCTCATCCATTCTCAGCCTCTACATTAGCATCTCTCTTTCTGGATTCAGTGTATAAGCTGCATGGCCTACCTGATGGCATAGTATCAGACGGGGACAAGGTGTGCACTGGCCAATTTTGGCAACAACTTTTGAAACTGATAGGAGTGGAACAACATATGAGTACAGTTTATTACCCTCAAACAGATGGTCAAACTAAGAGGGTGAATCAATGCCTAGAATCTTATCTCAGGTGCATGTGTGGAGCTAATCCCAAAAGATGACTTGCTTGGTTGCTAATGGCTGAACTATGGTGTAACACATCCTGTCACACCTCTTTAGGGATCAGCCTTTTTGAAGCTTTATATGGTTTCAAACCTGTTCTTTTATCTGGTTGTCCATATTTACATACTAATGTGGAAAGTGTCACTAAGATTTTGCATGATAAACAGCTTGCCCAACAACAATCGAAGGAGTCTCTCCGGAAGACTTAAGAGAGGATGAAACTTTATGCAGATAAACACAAGGTGGCTAGGGGATTTCAAGTAGGTGATTGGGTGTACTTGAAACTCAAACCTTATCAGCAGAAAATCCTCCATAAAAGCACTATCTAGAAGCTCAGTCCGAAGTATGTGGGGCTTTTCCAAGTCCTTGCCAAGGTTGGCTCAACTGCTTACAAGCTTCTGTTGCCATCTACTGTTAGAATCGACCCGATTTTCCATGTTTCTTTGCTTAAAGGAAAGGTGGGACTTGTTCCCTCTATCACTACTACTTTGCTAGAGTATGATAGTGATGGTAAGGTTTTACTTAAACCTGTGAAAATCCTTACCCGCCGATTGGTGAAGAGAGGCATCCTGTCTGCTAAACAGCTTCTGATCAGTTGGGCTCATCTCCCTATAACCGAGGCTACCTAGGAATTCTATGATGAGATTGTGGCAAAATTTCCAGGCTTGTTATCTTGAGGACAAGACTTGCAAAAAAGAGGGGGAGTAATGTTAGGATTGGACCAAGCTATTTGATCTCTGTTTTGTTTGTTAAAAAGTCGCATTTCTCTTTTATATTGTGTTTTATTTTTGTTTGCATATTATGTAAAACAGTGTCATTTCTTTTAGTTGCAGCATCGTCATTTTGGAGTCTAGGACTTGTAATCGTTACATGGGATTATATTACCCATGTGCATGCATTGTGAGGGCATAACAGAATTCAGTCTAATTTCTCTCTCCAAATTCTCTCTAATTCCTCTATTATCTTCTTTCCCACTCCATCACACGAGCACTCGCTGATTTACTCGATTGTGTTCATAACACCACCATCGTTATCGTTGTCTTCTTTTTCAACTAGTAATCGATCAAGATGTAGAGTTTGTCGAGCCCGTTATGAATCCGAGCTTGGACTATCCAACTATCACCTCCATCATCACATATGGGTGGTGGAAGACGCGATTGTCCTCTATCTCTCATTTTCTCTTCCACCAGCTATCGTCCTCATTCTCCATTGCTACCTCGCCATCGCGTCTCGAAGCTGTGAGTGTCATCTTGGGTTGGCCTGCGCATTGGTCGCACCGGCAAGTCGATCATGGGGTGCTGCCACGTGTAACGGCACCGCATGTATTGGGTGCATGTGTTGTCGTGCAAGTCTGTATGTGCGTGTGGTGTGGTGGCTATGTTGGTGTCGGGTCACTGATGACGTATCATCATTTGTCGTAGTGAGATAGCGGTGAAACAGTGGTGGGGGTGACGGCTAGGGTTAGGGTTTGGGGTGAGGAGGGTTCCAATTGAGAATTTGATAAAGATAAAAGACTAGATTGCAAACCTACATTTCCTGAATTTACACTCTAACCCTTACACTTCTGTTAATTACTTGTGGGACCTCAAAATTCTATGATAATTGAAATTAGATCCAATAGCTTTCTGAGATTTTCAGATTTCACCCTAAACTTCAAGAGAATTACAATATAGACCTAAGACTTTGACAGATTTATAATATAGACCCGAGATTTTGGCAGAATTACCCAATGAACCCAAAATGAGTGTATTTTTGCATTTAGATCCCTAGGGTTTGTATTACCCCTGAAAATGTACAATTTGGTCCTTTTATCTCCTAATTAGGGTATAAAACCCTAGATTCTTATCAAATCGACTTGTAACCCTAAATTCAAATAAAATTAGGGTATGATTATTACAAACCTTTCTATCACATCAATACGTTATCTCTTTTTTATCAGGTTTTATTTTAAGCACCTCATTTTACAAACGAACAATTGTTTCCCGCCCTCCCTCCTTCATCCTAAAATAGATCGTGAACCCTCCTTAAATGTATCTTTACCAGATAATTTCAATTTAAATAATTTACTTTAATTTATAAATAGTTCAATAAGATTTTAAGACGAACTCTTATGCTTTATAGGATACACATAAGAGAATTACGTTAAATTTGCATTAGACATAGGATTTCGAGCACCGTTCTTTGAAGGTGGGGTAATTTCTATAATTTATGTATTTACAAATCTCATACTCTTAATATATGTAATCTCTAATATGTGCTATGAATGTGAATGTAATCAATGGCTTGACGAGCAGATTGTTTTACATTGTCGAATGATTTAAGCTTCATGATTATTTATGACTGGTTATCTAATGTGTTTCAATGACTAAAATTATATGAATCGTTATATGATTGGGTTAAAACCCCGTGTTATGATCAAGTTAAAGTCGTGTGTTATGATCGAGTTAAAGCCCCATGTTACGATCAGGTTATAGCCTTATGTTACGATCATGTCAAAGCCCCGATATGTTTGCAATGATCAATGATGAGCTGAGTGATTTTTCCCCTAAGTCTTATCCAGATGATTTTGATCTCACGTGTTGATTTCTATATTTGTTTTTCTTACGTGCGAAGTTGCTTCCACTGAGTGTTTTCACGCACTCACCCCTATATGTTCTTCTATTTTACAGATCCTAGGTTTATTGGTGGAGAGTGATGGAAAAGGCCCTATCTTTTGTTTGTACATAAGCATATTCTTCTTACTCTTTTGAAAACTCTAGTTATAATCTTTTGTAAAGTCTAAGTTCGTGGGGCTAAACTGAAATTATTTTTGTTGCTTCTGTTAAAAGATAAACATTTTGTAAATTAGTTGTTTGTGATGAATTTATGTTACAATAGCTTGCTTGATCTTCTAAAATTGAGTTTATAATGAGTTGCTGAACGCAGAACAAAATTTTATGCGTTATAACATTTTGAAGAAAAGACGTCACACATGCATTCAACCTATAAATTTGGACAACTACAAACTTCAGTTGATCAACTCATCAGCTCAGCCTAATTTCAGCCGATTGCTCAAAAGGTTAGAAAATTCACATAAGGTTCAAAATGTCCACTCACTAACCCTTTAAACTTATACCTTATTTTGTTTGGGGACCAACAACTATAATAATACAAAATAATTAACTCTAAAAGACTCTTTATTAGATTGTGTATTAATTATCATCATGATGAATGTGTCTTTTTTCAAATTTGCCTTATTTCCAAAAAATAAATGTATGGTAACCTCATATATTTTCATCACTACTTTTTTGCTAGGTTATTAAATTTTATTTTTTTTAATTAAGAGAAATGATTTTTGTCTAATTATACCTTTTTAATATTTGAGGTGTAATATGATGGGACAAGCTACATTAATAATGGTATGAGGTATAATATTATGGTACGAGCTATATTAATAATGACAAGAGGGTGTAATATGGTGGTACAAACCACATTTATTATGGTACAGGTGTATTATGGTGGTAGGTCCGGTATAGTATAAAATATGATGATACTGATTGATACGACGTGAAATATGGGAGTATGGACTAGTACGAGGTTACTTTCATTAAGGATACAATAGTTCAAAAAAATATTCTTTTTATTAAAAAAAATTCAAATTAAAAGGAATTTTTGTTTTTATAGTGTGTTGTTATGTATAATGTTAATTTCAATTTATAGTTTTGAATTTGATTTGTTTTTAATATAGGCCTTTGTAAATATAAGAAATAAATTAAATAAAATGTAAAGTATTCAAAACTGATCATGTAACTTAGGACTCATACAAAATTATAGTCCAATTAATTTAGAATTTTTAAATTTAGTCATGTGTGTATGTTATAAAATCCAATTTTTTTTTTTTTTAGTTTTAACTGAAGGTTGGAGGACTCGAGCCTAAAACCTTGCTCAAAATGAGTGGTGTACCTACCACTAAAATAAGCTTATTGATACTTTAATTTTTGACGGAAATCATAAAAATCATTAGAAATCACATCATCATTGAATTTGATAGATTTGACTGTGGCGCCCAACCCATCGTTGGAGGATTGAGATACCACCTTAACTTGATATGCTTAAAAATATACTTAAATTTTTTTTAATGATTTTCATTAATAAACTCAGTGGAAGACTTTACTAAGTAAACACGAATACATTTTTTTATCTGAAAAGCTAAACGAGCAAAAAGCTAACTCACGTTATACCCACATTTGTAAATCAAAATTTTGACATACTTAAGACGTTTTAATAAATTTACTTAAGCCAATATCAGAAGTCTCAAAAAGGGCATTAAATACATTAACTTCATACATATTAACACATTAAAAATATATAATATATATGTTATTAGAGAGGGGTCCGTACAGCCGGTCACACATCCTCCTCATCATAAGGGGGTCTTAAAAATGTTTAAACATAGCAACATAAGATTTGAGAAATCTTAATGGATTACACTTATGAGCTATTACGTTAAAAAGATTAACGCTAAAACGTCATCTCCAAGGTCCGAAGACTTGGCATCTAAGGTTCTTCAACCTGGTATTTCACCCGAAGATAGCATTTCATATCATCATAATCAACATACGAGTTATTCTAATCAATGCAACTGTAAATAAATATTACCCACTTTTGACATTGATTCGAAAGTTGGGATAGCTCCTGAATTATCTGATCGCTCATACTGCACTCGGCACGTTCATAAATTTTTAGTCTTTAAATTGTATTTCAATTGTATCATAGTTATCTAACCTAACATAGCTTATCGTACATGTATATCACAAGAACATAATTATTGATTTAGGAGAAATTTTAAAGCATACTTTAAAACAAGTATCAAATACACCTTGAAGAAAATCATATTTATACATTTTAACTCTAAAACTCTCAATTATATTCTAAAAACTTAAATGATTTAACACTTCACACATAAGCTTATATTTAATCACTAATATCAGTTCCGAAATATTGTCAAATTGCACTTTTAGATCATAGATAAAATTTTGATTCCAAAACTAGTAACATGTGGGAAAAAAAGACACTTTTTACCATAATAATTTTCATAATTTAAAAAATAATCTAAAATTCATAAAAATAATCATGCATTTACATAAAAACCCTTAACCATACTAAAATAGTAGAGTAAATTCGAATCACAAAAGTTTTAATAAATTATTTACTAAAATCAAAAATTATTCGAAAATGCTCTAAAATCAGTTTGTCTTATAAAATTAACCAAACATAGTATATTTACTGAAACCTTCTGAAATTAATAATTTACAATTTGAACATCATTTACTTAAACATAGTAAAATATTTTTGAAAAGTTATAATGGACCGATTTTATAAAATTATGTTTCTAAGGTCTAAAACTGTAAAATTATAAATCCAAAACTGGACTATTTTGAAAACTGATTATAATTCGTACACTACTCCAAATATTCTCAAATTTTAAACATAAACTCAAAACTTCATTTTGTATAACATATCAAAAAAAAATTGAAAAATTGTAATTGGTTAAATTTATACAATTATTTTTCTAAGGTCTAAAATTGCATACTTCCAACTCGAAACTGGACTATATTTGAAAATTCACCATAATTCATAAAATACTCCAAATATTACCATATTTTAACCATAAACTCAAAACTTCATGTAGCATAACATAATAAAAAAGTTTGAAAAACTCCGAGTATACAATTTTATAAAAATCGACAAAATGGACTGTTATTACTAAAATTTTTCACAACTTGATTAAAGCCACCTATTCTCTTAATTAAAATGTAGGTTCAACTTTTATAACTCTATTAACCTCAATAAAATCATTTTAACTCAATTTATCACACATGCAATGAGCTTAGACAAGATAATCAAACATGCAAAGGCTAATTCAACATGCAATTGCATATTCAACTCTCAAAAGTTATATTTTAAAGATCAACCACATAGAACAAGTCCTTGAACAAATTTCTTCACATTAGTAGGAAATCACCATTGGATCATACATGCAATGAGTTTAGGTAAATAAATCAAAATGCAAAGCTTAATTCAACATGCATTTGCTCAATCAATATTTAAAATGACACTCCTAATATAGTACATAATGATACATGTATATAGATCATAACTTGTAGTATGTATTCATTTCATGTGTAATAATTAGTAACATTGAGACTTGTGGTGGATTTGATGGAGGCATGGAGGATTTAGTATAGCTCTAACTAATGTGACATGCACAAATAATTGTAATCATGATAATTATGCATGAGTTTATGTTCAAATTAGTACACAATATATGTCACATGAAATATTTTGTCTAATGCTTTCCATCCTAATGTACAAAAGCAGCTGGTACTTTCTTCTAGTTTTGATTATTGCAAGAAAGATGGAGAAATTAAGACATGGGAAGATACTATGTTTGTAATAAAAAATTATGAAAAGAATCAAACAAAACACACAAAATTTGGCCTCGCTAGAATGACAAGAGAGATGAGAGAGAGGGAGGTGGTGGTGGATACTGGGGATAACCATGAATGAGAAAGGGATGAGAGAGAGAGGGGGTAAGAGAATTGAGATATAAATTGATGGCAGAGGTGAGAATTTTGATTGGTGTTCTTCGTGGTTGATAGTGCAGGTGAGGGCGAGGGGTAACATTGTAAAGGGGTTCCATTGTCTTGGATCCAAGATCGAGCACTTGTATGGGAAGAATGGACTATTTTATTTATAAATGATTCAATTTAATTATGATTTTTTTTATTAAAAAAAAAGACGTGAATTCATGGAAAATGGGGTGTTAAATAGTCGCAACTCATTTAAGATAGTTTATATTCTCCTAACATATATAATATTTTGGCATCTTTTTTTTAAAACTCCATTAAACATTTAAGGGTTTAAAACCTTAGATCTTAAATAACTTATAAATGTTATTTAAAAAACTTATTAGTTTATTCAAACACATTAATATATATATATATATATATAAATGTGGATGTTTCTTATAAAATATGGATTGTCGAATATATCTTTATTAAAGATTATTATTTAAAGTTATAATAGTAATTTAGTATTCTCTTATTTAAATAATTTTATATTAGAATCCTACCTACTTCAAAATCTCACCATAATTAGAACTCTAATATAAAAGTGTTATATATAAGATATTTATATTGTTTTTTTCTTTAATTTGAATTGATCTCTACATGTGATAAAAGTTGTCTTTCAAGAGTTCCAAGAAAATGAAAACTGGGACGACAAGTTCACTGCGACAAAATCAAACTCCACTACTTTCTTATATTATTTTGAATTCGAGAATTACAATCAACCACTTCAAAATTCGAAACAAATTCATTTTTCATTGTGAAACGGAACTTTCTCAAATTGTAGCAGTGTTCCTTTTGAAGAATGAAAAGCTTTCTGAATTCATCTATTCCCACTTCCCAAAGTGGCTCTTGAAAAATATTGTTTCGTAGTTTGAGCGCTTCAAGATTTGACAATGAAAAAATTGTACTCATAGTGCAACTATTAAAGCTCACATCTAATAATTTTACAAGGTTTGGCAAAAACATCCACTAACATCGGGTAGGGTCCATGAGTAGTGACCATTGCCCTATAAAAACTCGTTTTCACTGCGGAACCCACCGCTACTCGTGACATAAAGATGTTTCAATCTTTTCATACCTCATATCTCTATAGGTAAAGAAGATGGAGCTCCAAATTTCATTATCATATGTCGATGGACAATCAAGTATTGAAGTTTCCAAAGTTTAGATATGGAAAAAGGGAGGCTCGCATTGCATGTGATAGAAATATATCTTAACTAGTTCTAGTACTTCCAAAGGAGACTTATAAAAATGGATATTTAAAACATGAATTTTTTTGAGCAACTATAAATCGAAACATATTGGTACTTAATATTAATGATATGAAGCAAAACATAGGAGAAAGTGAGGTGTGGATGCACAATTTTCCTCCATTGACTTATACGCAACTTTAATGTCAAACAAAACGTTGTTGTGGATGGTCAACCATCTCTGATGTTCTATAACTTCTCTTGAAGCATCTTTATCAATATCTAGAACATGAAAAAATTTATCATTCCTAGCTTCTTTGTAGCAAAAGCACCATCAGGAGGAATGGAGGCCACATGTTTTTAATATTTTAAATAAATCATTCAAGTACTGCTTCTTTGATAGACCATAACAATATTTTGCAAAGCAAGATACTACAAACATTCCACACTAGAAATTTCCAAAGATTGAAAATTTCATTTCTCAATGATTTTCTCAACAATCCGCAGATTAATGAGTTTGAATTTGGGGATCTTGTAATTTTGGGGAAACTCCCAAATATATAAAGCATAATGTCAATTCTTCACGTAAATTGTCAAAGCTTGGATATAGTATCTTTGATATTTCATCATATGCATTAATGATAAGTTGGTGTCTCTTCCGTTCTGCTACCTCAATCCATTGTGATCCCGGTGTCTTTGATAGGAGGTTGGCGACTGTGATGATTGTAAGAGGAAGACCATCACACTTCTCAACTATCATCTTTGTAGCTTTCTCAAATTCAAGAGGGAATGAGTATTGATCAAATATCTTGTCACACAAAAGATTCGACTTTCTTTTTAATTTAGCAAGCACGTATCTATGAGGTGATAAGAGAATGAGTATTGATGTCGAATCCTTATGTAATCAAGATTCGACTTTGCTTTCTAACACTTCTGAAGTTATGGTTTCCAAGCACTTTGGGACGATCTCCATATCTCATACATTGCCCAACACCATGAAACAATCAACAATTCCAAGTTATCTAATCTTGAAAAGGTTTATTAGCAAGAGTAGTCTTACCAATCTTTTTCAGTTTAGTATACACATCGGACAATCCAACCATCTTTGATTTGGAATGAACTGATGAATGAGTACGTTGTTTTAGATACTCTTCCTTCATCTTCTCCATTGCGTCTATGAAGGAATGACTATTGTTGAATAAACTATTGTATGAGAGAGAGATTGCATGTAGTAGAGAGAGAAGGAAAAGAATGCATAGTTGCAGAGAAGATTGCAAACTGATTTTTATTAACTCTATTCATGCATTACATATACACATCTATACAGCTTAACAATTGGAAGAGTGTAGAAGCTTGAGCTAACAACTTTCATAAATAAAAACCTAACTAACTTGCTGACTAAGCTGCTGATTCATCATCATCATAATACTCCCCTTTTAAGTTGTATTGTGTCTTAGAGGAAACCTTTTACTAAGTTTGTGAAATTGTGTTGAAGCCAAGGCTTTTGTAAGAAGATCAGCTAATTGATCTTGAGATGGAACATATCTAACTTCAATGACTTTGGATAGTATTTTCCTTTTGATAAAATGGATATCAATCTCTATGTGTTTAGCTCTTTGATGGAAAATTGGATTTGAAGTCAAGGTAACAACACTTTTGTTGTCACTCCAGATGATTGAAGGTTGTTCAATATGCACTCCAAGTTTCTAAAAAAGAAGATGAAGCCAAATAAGATCAGCACTGGTATCAGCCAAAGATCTGTATTTTGATTCGGTACTACTTCTTGAGACCACAGCTTACTTTTTAGAACTCCAAACAAGAAGATTTCTGCCAAGAAACACACAATGGCCTCCTGTGGATCTTCTATCATCAAGCAACTAGCCCAATCAGCATCTGCATAACTTTTCAGAATCATTCTCTTAATAGGTGTAAAGACAAGTCCCATAGTAGTTGTGCCTTTTAGGTATCAGAGAAGATGTTTGCAAGTTGTCCAATGTGCTACTGTTGGAGCATGTAGAAATTGACTTAACTTGTTTACAGCAAAAGATATATCAGGTCTGGTTATAATAAGATACTGTAATGCTCTAATAGTACTACTGTATTTAGTTGGATTATCCAAAGTTGTACTATAATTGAGATGCAACTTGTGAGAAGAACACAAGCAGTAGAAACAGAATTACAATTTTCCATGTTTGTTTTCTGTAAAAGATCAAACAAATATTTTGATTGAGTAGGTGTTAACTCATCTGATGATCTGTGAGCTTCCAATCTCAGAAAGTAGTTAACTTCTCCTAGAGTTTTAAGAGCTAACTTTTGACCAAGATCAGTAATAACTTGAGTAATAGATGTTGCATCTTCCCCTATAATAAGAATATAATCTATATATACCAAAATAATCAAAATTTTACCAGACTTTGTTTCTCTTGTGAAACAGTGAAGAATCAGACACTCAAACTTTGAATCCCAATAAGACCTGATATTGTTTGAGCTTTGTAAACTATGCTCTGGGAGCCTGTTTTAATCTATACAAAAATTTATGTAATTTACAGACATATGAAGACTTTTCTATATGAATGAAATCCTCAGGCTGACTAATAAGCACAGTTTCATCAAAATCTTCATTTAGAAATGCATTGTTTATAGCTAAACTAAGCACAAGCCAGATAGTATATGTTTTTATAACTGGACTAAATGTTTCAAAGTAATCGAACACCTAGAGTTTGCTGAAAACCTCTAGCAACTAGCTTTGCCTTGTGTTTATCTATGCTGCCATCTAATTTGTATTTGGTTCTGAATATCCATTTACATGTTATAACATGCATATCAGGTGTGTAGGGAACTAAAATCCAAGTATTTTTGTTTATTAACGCATCATAATCAGCTTGCATAACCTCTCTCCACTTAGGATCAGACATAGCTTGTTTAACTGTATAAGGTTTGTTTAACTGTAAAAGGTTCATCAGTATTTCTAGCCTCAACATTATACACTTTAGGCTTGAGAGAATCAGTTTTGGTTCTGGTAACCACATGATGAGTATTTGATTGAGTTGTACTAACAGGATGTATAGAAGTAATAGATTGAGTACCTTGAGTAATGTCTGATATGGGTAAGTCAATTACTAGATTGATACCAACATCAGCAGTAGTGATTTCTCCATTTACATCTATGTGTTCATTTGGCATATCAGTTGAACTTGATCTTGATGAATCAGTTGAATTAGATGTAGGTGAAGAGTTTAAGCTCTGAGGACTTAAGCTTGATTCAGATGAATTTTCTACTGCAGATAAGTTTTTTGACCAATAAGGCAAATAAAATTGATTTATAGCAAGAAGATTACCCGATGCATTTGTATTGTTTGTGCCAAACAAAAGCTGATAAGGAAACTCCAACTCATTAAACTCCACTGTGACAGCAATATATATTCTTCCTGTGGGGGCTGAGAGACTTATATCCTTTATGATTAGAACTATAACCAAGAAACACACACTAGGTTGACCTTTTCATAAACTTGTAAGAGTTATATGGTCTCAAGTAAGGAAAACAACTACAATCAAAAACTTTCATAAACTTATAATCTAGTTTCTGCTTGAACAACTTTTGATATGGTGAGATGTTATTTAGTGTATAAGTGGGAAGTTTATTGATACTAAAAACAGCAGTGATGAATGCACCACACCAGTATTTTAGAGGAAGATCAGCTTAACTTAACAATGTCAAAGTCATATCAATAATATGCAAGTGTTTTCTTTCAGCTCTTCCATTTTGTTGATGTACATGAGGGCATGAATGTCTAAAAACAATACCAAGCTTATTCACATCATTAACTAGAGTTATGTATTCTCCTCCCCAATCAGTTTGTAGCACTTTAATCTTAGTGGAGAATTGTCTATCAACATAAGCTTGAAAATTCAGAAATATAGATGCAACTTCAGATTTTTGCTTCATAGGGAAAAACCATGTATATCTTGTATAGTCATCAACAAAATGAACATAATACTTGAAACCATTAACATATGTAACATAAGAGGGACGTCATACATCTGAGTGCACAAGATCAAAGGACTTGGAAGACTTCACAGGTTGTGATGAAAAATGAGATTGATTTAATTTTCCAACTTTACATGCATCACAAAAACTAAGAATAGGATTCTTAATAACAACTTTCAATTGTTTCATCACATTATTAAACACACTGGAACATGGTGGCCAAGTCTCCTATGCCAAACATTGGCTTTGTTATCAGAATTCAGAATATATAAAGTTCACATAAATATTACATAAAGATATTTATGTACAAATTGTACTGAAATTTTTCATTTCTTTTTTCTAAGTTACAATACATAAAAGTCATGACATTTGTATATAAAGGTCACACTAATACAATATAAAAATTATACATTTATAACATAAAAATTAACATATAAAAAAAATAAAAATAAAACTTACGAATTTAGATCAGATTGATTCGAATTACATGAATCATAGATTTCTACAACCCTAATACACAGGAAAATTTGTGATATATATATACTTCTCCAATTGTTCCCTTGAATAATGGATCAAACTACCTAATAATCATCATCATCTTAATCTAAGAAAATATATCACTGAAATTATATTACAAAAATTTAAGAACCCAACACTGGTAGCTGTCGCCAGCTATGCACTACTAAACTAATCGATTTTTTATTTCTCATACGAATACAATTATTATATTAATTTTATAATATACACATCTATAAAATCCTCTTTCATTTTTTGATGAAATATATATCTTGATTTACTTAAACTAGTAAGAGTACAGGTTTGTTATTCTACGAAAGACACATACCTTATAAATCAAGCACAATAAAAAATTTCAAATCACAATATTTAAAAGAGTGATCTTTACACATAATTATTAATGTTAAATCACAATATTCAAAAAGAATTGAATCATTACATATCAATAATGTGCATTTTAAAATATGTTCATGGTGGATAGAGGTATTTTAAAAAGTATCTATTCAACTTATTAAATCTTTTCATAATCATAGTTATTTTTTCTTCTATTGTTGAGGCTCTAGATTATGATTATGAGTTATTTCTTTATAGAAGGTGTTGACAATTTAAAAATAGAGTAAAAATATATACACATCGAAAATTAAAAATGCAAACGATGTAAAAATAATTTACAAGTTATAAATTAATTTGTGAGTGGCTTGAAGGCAAAAATCATCACTATGAAAAAGCGATTTACAAAAAGATCTCTAAAATCAACAAAACAGAACGAACTAAGCCCAAACTTACATTGGTGCCAAAGGGCACTGGCCTTGAGATTTTTTAAAAAGAGTAGGAGTATTTTCGATAAAAGAAAAATATGTGCATTAATTAGTTTTAATCCAATATTATTAAATTCTCATCAGGGACGTCAAATTTTAAGAATTTTAAGGTAACTTCTTCATATTTAATCTAGTTCTTTACTTTTGTTTTTTCATTTCATTATTGCTTTTTATTTTAGCTTATTTGATTATCAATTATCAGGAGTACATAATATATCCATTTTTTGGCTTAATGAAGTATGATCGAAGTGATTGTATTTATTTTAATTAATTATGGTTATTTACTGTATCATCGATTGTTTAATATCATGTGATGAATTATTAGATTTTTGAGTTACAATTATTAATAATTTAAAGGATAAATTTCATAATAAAACTCAATTTATAGCTAGGTTCTCAATTCTAAACTTAAATTTTAAAGTTTCTCAATAAAGGGGTTCAATTTTATATTTTTTCTTAATTTAAGACTTAAAAATTAGATTGAGTTTGCAATTGAAGACAAAATTTCATTTTCTTTTAATTTTTTATTTATATTTATAATTTATTTATATTTTAAAATATATATATATATATATATATATATATATATATATAATTTAGATAAATTAAGACAAATTCGTGCAATTTAGGAACGATCTTCATCCGATTTGTATTAATTTATATATATATATATAATAAATATAGTTCAAAAAATTAAGATTCCTTTATTTTTTGAATTTTATGAATAAAAGTATAGAAAATCGATTTTAATATTAATCAGTTTAATATAAATTATATTTTATGAATTGAATTAATTATTATTTTTCTTTCTTTTTTCCCAATATAAATTAAGATAAGTCGAATAAAAATTGTTCTTAGAGCATACTAAATTGTCTTAATTTATCCAAAATATGAATACATGTTGAAATATAAATAAATCTACAAATATAAATAAAAAAGAATATGACTTTTAATCTTGAATTGAGAACTCAATCTAAATTTCAAGTTTTAAATTGAGAAAAAATGTTAAATTGAGCCCCTTATTGAGAAACTTAAAATTTTGGGTCCAAAATTGAGAACTAATCTATAACTTGGGTCTTGTTATGAAATTTATCCTAATTTAAATGGTAGTTTATAGTGTGTATACCAGTTATATTTAATGTTATTTATAATTCAAATTTTGTTCTTATCTTTCCTAGGTAATGAAAAGGTACTATGGAAAAATATTACTAATAGTAAAAAGAATTTCACACTGAACAACATTACGAGTTCACTTAGCAATCGAATGAGTGATACACTAATGAATTATTGTTTAATAACATACATAATAAAAGATGTATATAAAATGTTTTTTTTTCTCTTTTATGAAATTTAAGAGGATCAAAGAACTTCACTCTACCCCTGGTGACTCAAACCTAAAAATTAAGTTTAGGTAGCAGACGCTCTATACTATTAGGCTACCATGTTTCGTCATGTATTTGAAAATGATAGAAATGAAGCTATTATACAATAATTTCAAAATATGAAAATAGTATAAAAATGTTGTAATTGTGTTTAAATTATTTACTTTTTAATGGCAGTGTTGTCATGTTGAAATCCTTGCAATGCAATATGTTTTTACTCTGTTTTAAATTGTGTGGTGTCAATTGTGTTGTCAACACTATCTATAACATTCGGTTGTTTTTTTTTAGTTTTTCTATTTTATCATTGGCACAACTACTTTCACAATCAAAAAATAATAAACATTCTAGGAGAAAACATGGAACATGCCAATTTGTAAGAAACAAACACAAAATAAATAAGATTATAGAAAAAAATATGGAACATACCTTGTACCTGTTATCGAGCTTTCATTTTCATAGCAAGTTCTCCTTGTAAATTTTTTTAGAAAAAAATGAATGTAACTAGGCATTAGTAAAATTTCTCATTGTCCATTACTTTAATTGTTCAAAAAGTTTCCAATGGATTTTTCTTTTAAGAGAAAATTGTAAGTCATTAGCAAAATTTCTCTATGTTAACGGCTTTTAAGAAAAAAAAAATAACAATTGAGTGAATATGATGATTTTTCTATACAAACATTAATAACAGATACTAACATCTCATATCTCATCGTCCTTTGCATATTTGACTTAATATTTGTGGCATAAATTTTAACAATTATGGTATATGAGGATCAAATTCTTATATTGAGTGGTATTTTGAGTAAATTTATAAGGAATTGTGGTAAATTGAGCTATTTTCTCTAAATCTTTGTTTTATATCTTCACCCCTTTTAATTTTTTTTTTTTAATGTACCCCTACATTCCTATAATGTTCTTTAGTATTAACAATTTTGGGAATTTCGCACACTTATTCATATATAAGATGTAAACATTGTCATTATTTTAATAGGAGAGGGAGCAACTTAAATTTTCCAAATTACGAGGGGCTACATAACATTTTACCCACAACGCTTCTATACGAATGCAACAATGCCAAGAAAGCAACTGTTATCTTAGAGCTCATTTTGTATTCTAGGACATAGGCCTCTACAACAACGTCAAGTCAAAAACGGTTGTCTTTTAGTGTATTTTTGCGCAAAAAGATAATAATTCTCTCTACGATAATAATTGTTTAGGCTACAACAACGGTTTTTAAAAAAAACTGTTGTCAATCTGTGTATTTCTTATATGGTGTATTACTAATATTTTTATGATTGTGTTGATCAGTGAACTTGTTTGTTGATCGGTGTTTTTATCGGATTGACCAATATTGATCCAAATTGACTACGATTGAACCATTGACTTAACTTTGACTAGTCTATATGATCCATATGAAGCTCCATCTCACGTAAGAGATCCAAGAGATGGTCTGATGACATAAGTATTTGCATAACAAGAGACAACCTTAACATATTCGACAAGTCCATTTTTATTTTAAAGAATAAGAGTCATTGACACATGTTCAATTACATCTTATTCCTCAAACACAAGTTGACTTATGGTTCTTTGAGGAGTCATATTTGAGACAAAGTATGTGGTCCATTGCACTGGTGAAACAACCATGATCGCTATTTAAAGGGCTGTCTCCATCCTAAAGAAATCCACAACGTTGTTGTATCCATTCTCGTCCTCGTCAATCGATATGAAAATATTCAAGAGACACGACTGATGAAAGCCTGCAACATCACTTTCCTAGAGCCATTTTCTGCAATTATTCAACATAATCTGCCATTTTCTTTTGTTGAGTATGAAGGTATTAGAATTTTGCAGAAGTATGTAACGCCCACATTTTCATGTATTTTTAGAAACACACTTGTTAACAATATTAACCGGCCATATTTGTAGGAGAATGAAAAATATATGCAAATTTTGGCTAATATTGGACATAGAGTGTGCTTAACTTTAGAACAGAAAGCATGAACTGTGTGCACAAGTTAGGGTTATATTTGTTTGACTCTCATTGTGTTGATGAAGATTAAAAGTTGAATAACAAAATCCTTAATTTTGATCACATGCATAGCCTCCTCCACACTCCAAAGTTGAATAAAAATTAACATTTAAAAATAATAAATTGAAAAAACCAAAAGTAAATAAAGAAACATACAAAAAATGAATGTAAAAAACTAAAAAAAAAACATAATATCTACTATTATCGTTAATAATAATAAAATAAATAATTAAATATAAATTAAAAAAACAAAAACAATAAAATAAATAGTTGAATAAAAAGTTGACACTGAAAAAATGAACACAAAATTGAATTACTAACCTTATGATCAAAGTTGTTTCTCAAGAGTTCCATGAAAATGAAAACTTTGCCGACAAGTTCCCTTGGAGTACATCGGAATGCAGTACTTCCCTTACAATATTCTTTTGAAGTTGAGGATTGCAGTCAACTACTTCAAAATTCGAAACAATTTCATCTTTCATTGCCAAACAGAGCTTTCTCAAATTGTAGCAATGTTTTATTCTTAATTTTGCAAGACATTTGAAGCTATCTGCCCCCTCTAATATTTCCAGATCAAGGTCTTCCATTTGAAGAAAGAAAAGGTTTGGGAATTCATCTTTTTCAACTTTCCAGAGTGGCCCTTGAAAGGCATTGTTTCCCAGTTTGAGCACTTGAAGATTTCGCAAGGAAGAAATCATCTTCATTTCACTCCAAGGATAGCCCAACCCACTCAAATACAACTTTTTCAGATAAAACAAGTGCATTGATAGTTGAAAAGGTGGTGAAACAACCTCAAAATTGCATGTAGGATTTACTATGACATATTTAAGTGATTCTAGTTCACGTAGATGAGAAATAGGATCAAAGCAACACAAGGGTTCTACTGCATCAGACATTAAATCAATTCGAATTCCCAACTTCTTTAGCTTAGGAATCCTTCCAACAACACCATTAGTGCAGCTTTTAAAGCTCACATCGGAGAGTGTTAGAAGGTTTGGCAAACAAATGTCGCTAGCATCACTAACATCAGGTAGGTCGCTGCCCGTTACATGAAGATGTTTCAATCTTTTCATATCCCATATCTCTACAGGCAAATATGATGGAACTCCAAATTTCATCATCAAATGTCGATGGACAATCAAGTGTTGAAGTTTCCAAAGTTTGGATATTGAAGGAGGGAGACTTGTGTTGCATGTGAGAGCAAGGTATCTCAGCTTAACTAGTTCCAGTATTTCAAGAGGGAACTCATAAAAACGGATTTCAAGAGCATCAAGTTTTTTGAGCAACTTTAAACCGGAACAAATGGGTACTGGATATTGATGATATGGACCTAGACATAAGAGTGAGTGGGTAGTGGATGCACAGTTTTCCTCCATTGATTTATACACTGCTTTAATGCCAAACAAAACATTGTTGTGGATGGTCAACCTGCTCTGACTTTTTATAACTTCTTTTGAAGCTTCTGTATAACTATCTAGGACATGAAAAAATTTAATCTTTCTAGCTTCTTTATAGCAGAAGTGCCACCAGGAAGAATGAAGGCCACATGTTTTTATTCTTTCAAATATATGATCATTCAATGGGTAACTGCTTCTTTGATAGACCATAATAAGATTATGTAAAGCAAGATACTGCATGCATTCCACACAAGAAATTTCCAGAGATTCAAAATTTTCTTTCTCAATAATTTTCTCAACAATCCACAGGTTAATGAGTTTGGATTTGGGGATCTCGTAATTTTGTGGGAAAACTCCCATATAGATAAAACACAATTTCACTTCTTCACGTATATTGTCAAAACTTGGATATAGTACCTTTGATATTTCATCGTACGCATCAATGAAAAGTTGGTGTTTCTTCTGTTCTGCCACATCAATCCATTGATATCTCGGTGTCTTTGATAGGAGGTTGGCGACTGTGACGATTGTAAGAGGAAGACCATCACATTTCTCAGCTATCTTCTTTGCAGCTTTCTCATATTCTAAAGGGCAGCAGCTTCGAGCGAAGATCTTGTCACACAAAAGATTCCAACTTTCTTGTTTATTTAGCAAACGCATATTTATGAGATGATAAGGAAATGAGTACTGATGTTGAATCCTGGTTGTAACCAAGACTCGACTTCCAATGGATTTACTTCTTCTTGAAGATGAGGTTCCCAAGCAATTTAGGACTATCTCCATATCCCATACATCATCCAACACAATGAAGCATCGCTTATCCATCAAATATTCTCTCAAGTGATCTTGGGTATGCATATCATGGTCATCAACGCCCAATTGAGCTAAAATGATTTGAATAATTTCTTCGGATTGATATTCTCTTCCAATCGTCACCCAAGCACAACAATCGAACCATTCCATGACATCTAAATCTTGAAAAAGTTTATTAGCAAGAGTAGTCTTACCAATTCCTGCCATCCCAGCAAGTGAGAAAACGAGTTTATCAATCCAATGTGGAACAATAATCCCTTTTTTGAGTTTAGCATACACATCAGAGAATCCAACCATCTTCGATTTGGAATGAACAGCTTCAGAAAAATGAGTATGTTGTTTTAGATATTCCTCCTCCATCTTCTTCAATGTGTGTATGAAGGTATGACTCTCTTGAACGAAATCCTGCACAGAAGTCACTTCAATTTCACCCAGTTTTTTCTCTATCAGACCCGTTGCCTCTTTGACTCGTAGAAGCGAATCCTTCATCCTAATCCTGCTGCTCAAATCCAATCTTTCCACGAATACTACAAAGGACTGAATCTTTTTCTGTACAGATACTAAGATTTCTTCAAGTTGATGATGAAACCCAAGAACAGCATAATCTAGAACGGACTCAATCACGCAATCCAGTTCAGCAAGAGCAGCATAAGAAGCCATCTAATTTATTTTGTTATGACAAACAATGCTTTCCAATCCATCATCGATGCAATATTAGTAATTAAGTCAACCTTACATTATTGTTACTTTAATCAATCATTTCTCACTTCAATTATTTTACAATTAAAAATTATGGACCCTACAAAAGCTGCAGCTAGCTGTCCCCAACATGAAAACTAATCAATATTTAATTGTGGTGGCAAGATGAAAACATCGTGGCTTATTTCGTAGTTTCCAAATAAAAATGAGGTGTAATTTTATTTTTTATAAATATTATTGAAATATATTTTTATTTCGTTTTTTTGATGAAAATGTTTCAATTTTGTGGGATTTCGGTGATATATCGATAATATATTAGTCGAAAAAATGTTGGTAGATTTTTATTTTTACCTATTGCTCTCCATTTTCACAACCAATAGATTTCATATCATATTATCATAATAGGCAACGTTATATAATAGGTTATTTCTATATTTGTTTGTAAATATATCATTTTATTTGAAATTTTAAATTTAATATATATATTATTGTTAGTTATAATAATTTGTATTTTCTAATTTTTACAAAATTTTCATATTTTTTAAAAAAATGTCTGATATTTCCATCAAAATCGATCATTATTGAGTTGCTTAATTTTTTAAATATATATATTTGTATTATTAAGACTGAAGAATATTATTTTTATTTAATTTCCGGGGACTTTGTTCCATTGACTAATGGATCAAACTAGCTAACAAATCATATTCATCATTATCATCTTAATCTAAAAATTGCATTAATCAATAATATATCACTGAAATTATATTACAAAAATTTAAGAATCCAACAAATACTGATAGCTGTCGCCAATTATATATTACTAAACTAATCAATCTTTTATTTCTGTCATGAAAATAATTATTGCTTTAACTCTGTAATTAATATTCACAACTATAAAATCCTCTTTTGATTTTTCAATTTCAGATTTACTTTAATGCATCTAAACATATAAGATTGCAGTTAAAATATATAATTAGTAAAAGGAATAAAAGGGAAAATAAAGACTATCATACATATGTAATTTTTTAATCTTTTATATTTATGTTGTGCATTTGATTTTTCATCATTTATCTTTTATCATTGATAACTAGAAATTTTTCTCTATAATCTCGTAATAAAGGTTTAAGTAAAAATTGGAGTGTCACGCCATTCACTCATCCCATGTATGGACATTCCATCACATCATCCATGAATATGTCCTCACCAATCCCCTCACTTATAACAAGTTCAACTTGAATCATCGCCTTACGAAGTTTCACATGCTGAAACTAATTCGAACAAACAAAATCAATCATACCATAAACAATTAATTAACATACCATTTAAAAAAAAAATATATATATATATATATATTATAGAAAGAAACTTTGAACATATCAATTTATAAGAAACAAACATTAAATAAATAAGATTATGGTGCAAAATTTGGAACATACAATATACCTGCTATCAAGTTCTCCTTTTATTAGGCCATCTCCAACCCTGCGCTAGATGTTATTCTAGCGCAGGGATTGCATCTCCAACCATGCGCTATCAATGAAGTTAAGTTGGCGCAGATCTTTGTTTTTCTTCTCTCTGCGTTAGTTGCAGCGCAGGCTTAATCCTGTGCTTAGATATGTTTTATTTTTTTTTATTCAGTTTTAATAAGAAATGGGCTAAGGCTTGGCTAATATTGGGTCTGTAAGTTTTTTTTTCTTCTTTTTGGAGTTGGGCTTGGGTTGGGTTTTAATTTAATGTATTGTATAAAAAAAAATTATTAATTCATTTAATTAATTAAATTCAATTTAAATTTGATTAATGTGTTAATTAATTCAATTAATTAAAACTTAATTACCTTAAATTTATTCAATGAAAATTTAAATTAATTGAATAGTGAAAAATATAATAAATATAGAGTAATTTGAATGAAAATTACATTAATGAAAAATATAGAAATTACATTAATGAAAAACATAAAAATACATAAAACAGAAAATTACATTAATGAAAAATATAGAAATACATAAAATAGAAAATTACATTAATGAAAAATATAAAAATACATAAAACAAAAAATTACATTAATGAAAAATATAGAAATACATAAAACAATAAAACAAAATATAAATTCTAATAATTTGAAAGACCACCTCAGGACCCTGTTCCTCCGATATCTCTAAAATATTCTCCAAACATATTAAAATTTGGTGGTGTTGATTTATCCTCATCGACCCTCTTCTGCATAATTCTTTGTTGTTCTAATCGTAAAAACTCACGTTGTGGAAGATTCTCGATGCTGGACAAATTGATGCTTAAAGTCTTGTTTTCCTTTGCTCGTAGAATATCCTGTTGCAGCTGAAGTTCACGAGCTCTCAACTCTTGACTATACTTTAATATTTGAAGGCTGTGTTCATTTTGGTCATATATAGCTTGAAACTTACTATGTTCGGCGTCATTTTGTTTCTTTTTCATTTTAGATTTTTTCACACCCATGGGTCTTTTTGATGTAGTACCACTGCTACCATTACCACTACCAACACCGCTACTGTTGTTTTCACTGTCTAAATTGATAGAAAATGAAGACAAAAAATGTTCAGGAGAAAGAAGTGGTTCATTTGATGAAGCCAACATTTCGGCTTGTAGACTCGGTTGTATAGCAGACCACACATGATCAAAGTTGAATCCACCCTCATTTCCTCGCTCTCCTTTCAACAGTTCTTCAGCACGATTCTTCTACATATTTTAAATAATATTGTTAAAATCAATATTTAAAATAACCAAAAAAAATTACTCTAAAAACTTACAATTGTTTCCCAATTTGCACCACTTAGATTGGTCATTTCTATTTGGTGCACACATCCGTTGAATTTTCTACAAAACTTGAGAATGTTTTTCCATCAACAATATAGCGGTCTTGAATTAATGAAGCAAGGAGTCGTATATTTATAGCAGATTTGAAGGCTCAGATTGAAAGTTGTTATCAACGGCTCATATTAAAAGCACAAGGATTGTGCGTTATTCAGCTTTACACGTGTAAGGCCCAAATTGAAAGTTGCTATCAACGGCTCATATTAAAAGCACAAAGATTGTGCTTTATTCAGCTTTACACGTGTAAGGCCCAGATTGAAAGTTGTTATCAACGGCTTATATTAAAAGCACAAGGATTGTGCTTTATTCAGCTTTACACGTGTAAGGCCCAGATTGAAAGTTGTTATCAACGGCTCATATTAAAAGCACAAGGATTGTGCTTTATTCAGCTTTACACGTGTAAGGCCCAGATTGAAAGTTGCTATCAACGGCTCATATTAAAAGCACAAGGATTGTGCTTTATTCAGCTTTACACGTGTAAGGCCCAGATTGAAAGTTGCTATCAACGGCTCATATTAAAAGCACAAGGATTGTGTTTTTCTAACCCTCTATATAATGAGTACATGCTCCAACCATATCTTCACATCAATCAACCTTCACCTTTCACATTTTGATATCCCTTTTTCAACTCTCACAAGCTCACATGTCAGTTTCTCCTGTTTCTTCTGGTTCTTCAAGTTCATCTGAAGATGAAATTCAAAAATTATTACGCAGTGGTACTCTTGATTCAAAGGACCAAGCTGTTGTGTCTCAGATTTATGCTAACAATTGCTTGATGGTTGAATATTTGAGGCGTCAAAATGATGAACCCATCCATGGAGGCTCTGTTTTGGGTCATCGTACAATATTTCGTGATCGAGCCGCAGGAGCTACAAATCTTTTCAGAGACTATTTTTCTGAAAATCCAACCTTTAATGAAGATCAATTTCGTCGGCGTTATCGAATGTCCCGAAGTTTATTTCTTCGTATTGTTGATGCTGTACAAAATCATGACTCATATTTTCGTCAGCGTCGAGATGCAACTGGAAAACCTGGATTGTCTACTCTTCAAAAAATCAATGCTGCATTTCGGATACTAGCGTATGCAATGCCCGCAGATGCAACTGATGAGTATATTAGAATTGGAGAGTCTACTGCAATTGAGTGTGTCAAAAGATTCAGTCATGCTGTTGTGGAGATATTTCAAGAAGAATATCTAAGAACACCAAATGTCAACGATGTAGCAAGATTACTTCATATTGGTGAGCAACGTGGCTTTCCAGGGATGTTGGGAAGTTTGGATTGCATGCATTGGAAGTGGAAAAATTGTCCTACCGGATGGGCAGGACGATATGCTGGTCGAAGTGGATCGCCAACAATAATTCTTGAAGCTGTGGCTGATTATGATTTGTGGATATGGCATGCTTATTTTGGGATGCCAGGATCAAACAATGATATTAATGTGTTGGAAATGTCTCCCCTTTTCTCTAACCTTGCTAGAGGTATTGCCCCTCCGGCAGATTATTTCATTTAAGAAATAGAGTTTAACATGGGGTATTATTTGGCTGACGGTATATACCCCAAATGGTCAACTCTTGTGCAATCGATTTATGCACCAAGTGGTCCAAAAAAGAAATATTTTGCAATGAAACAAGAAGCATGCAGGAAGGATGTAGAACGTGCATTTGGAGTCTTACAAAGTCGATTTGCAATTGTGGCAAATCCAGCACGTCTATGGAATAAACATCATTTGAAAGATATTATAACTGCGTGCATAATAATGCATAACATGATAGTTGAGGATGAACGAGAACTGGATGCTCCAATTCAAGATGTAAGAGAAGTACAACCTCCAGATGTCGAATTAGCTGAAAATGAAAATGCACGTTTTTTAAATTTTATGGCTCGATTTAGGCAAATTCGATCTTCAAAAGGTCATTTCACACTACGAAATGCACTAATTGAGCATTTGTGGGCAAAGTATTCTAATTCAGACCACTAATCATATTTATTTATTTAATTGCACTTTCATTAATCATGTAATATGTATTTTTATTGTATTTTTATTTCATGTATCCTATATTTTAATTACATTTTTTATATTAATAAATTTAAAAAATGATATTAAAAATAAAGTAGTGCTGAAAATAGTACGAGCTGTTAGAGAAAATATGTTAATTCTATATTAGAGTAGTGCAAAACATGCACTACTCTAGTACAAGTTGTTGGAGATGGTCTTAGCAAGTTGTTTGAAAAAACTTAAACAAAATGCATGTCACTGAACACTAGCAAAATTTCTCATTGTCCACGCCTTTAATCATTCAATTTTTCAACTAGTTCTCCTTTTAAGAGAGAAATATATTTCATAAACAAAATTTCTCATTTTTCATACATTTAATCATTCAGGTTTTTTCAAGAAATCTTATGGATTTTTTTTTGTATGGATATCGAATATCATATTTAGGGTCGATTAATTACACTTTATGGTTAATTTTTGTAAAAGTAGTATATTATTGAATATATCAATATTCTAATCAATCATTGGTATTAATAACAATAAAATAAATAACTAAATAAATTAAAAACAATCACTATAACAAAAAAAAAAAAAACTAAAAAAATCGCAGCATTAATGACAATTAAATACTAAAGCAAATAAATAAGCATGTGTTAATGCAAAACATAAGTTTGAAAAAAGTGTTTGTAATTGCAAGAAATCTTTCTATGGAGAATGAATCTTTCAATTCATATAGTCAATGAATGGTAAATGTTTCACTATGCGGATATAAAGTGAAAAGAAAAAGTAAAAAACACATTAAAAACTCGTGCATATATATGTTGGTTAAAGATTTCGAGTTTTATTTAGAAAACCACAAGCGATTTTGCACAACTTTTAAAGAACAGAAAGGAATTTTACGCTAAATTTCCAAATCACAACAGAGTTTCAGACATTTATCCAAATCAATTTTTTATAGGTGATTCAATTGCAAACTGCATTAATTTCAACTGTTCTTAAGTGTGGATCCCCTTTAGGAAGGAAATTTTCGTTTTACTTTTCTATCTTTTCTGTTTAAATAATGAAGTTGTAAGTTATTGTAATATTATGTGTCTTTTATTTATCAAGGTGACATTGAAAAATCCAATTCATTTATTCATAGTGAGCTACTCAACAAGAAGCTCAAATTAAGTGAGGCACGTGACTTTATCGTGCTAATTAGCCCGAAATTTGTAGATTCGGATTTTTTTTGTCCTAAATTCATCCATTTTTAAAACAGTGTCTCAATTTTAAAGTTCCAAAAAATAATATCCTTAAATAGTGAATAACCAAACATTAGTGTACTAAATTTATAATTTTCTTATTTTCTTATTGATCTCCTTTTTTATAAGCTGACGGCATGCTCTATATATGGTCCAAATCATCATGTCCATTTACAAAATCTCTTTTTGTCATCATACATACATATATATAAATGCTTTCGTTTAAAGTCAACTAGCAGTACACCCGCGCGATGCGCGGTTTGTGATATAAAATCTATATTTTTTAATATTGATGACAAAATGTAATGATATATCATTTAAATGTAATATATAAATATATATATATATATATATTGCTTTTAATATCTATATTAATTAAAAATGTTAATATTTTAACTTTAAAATTATGTTATTTTAAATAATTGTATTTGATATAATTAAAATTTTTGAATGCAAACAATTTTGAAACTCAACATTTTAAATTTGATATAATTATATATGCTATGTAAATAGTAGATTATGAATTTTAAAATAGATATGAATTTGATATAACATGCATTAAAAAAGAAATCTAAATCAAATTACGAATATAATTAATTCATAAATATAACACAATACAATATAAAATAATAAAATTTGAATAATAAATTGAACATCAATATTAAAAAATAATAAATATAAAATCAATATTCAACAATTCAATCTGAAAATAAAATTGAACACAATATAAAATAATAATAATAATAGTTTTGTGTTTGTGAGTTTTAATTTCTGAATAATTCAAAAGTCATTTACTAAACTTGCTAATATATTTTGTTCATATTTTTGTTCTTTTATATTTTAGATGTGTAGATAATTTTCTGCATTGTTTTTAGATGGATTTGTTAAAAAAAAAAAAAAAATTTATTCCAAAATTTAGTTTGTGTTTAAAAAATTTAGCTTCAAAACTAAATAGGAATAATCAAAAAGCTGACCCATTTTCTGCAATCATGAAATTAAATTAAATAAATTATAACAATTTTCCCCTGAATCCAAACCAAAAAAAAATCAGATATATTTAGATGATTAGTGGCAAATCAGTAATTTTTGCCAATTAGGTAATTAATGGCAAATCAGTAATTTTTGCCAACTTCTTCCATTTTATATATAGTATAGATTAAAGAAGTGAAAAACAAAGTTCTCTTAGCATGATCCGACTTTCCCAAGCATTTAACGAGAGTAGCTTGTAGATCAACTAATCAAGGAAACGATGAGGATTTACGCTAACGATAAATATTAAGATTTGATAATAAAGTAAATTATGTTGAGTTTTTCTTGTGGGTAAATAGAAATATAAAACATAAATATGGAATATAATATATATATATATATGAGCAAGGCTTATGTGATATCGTTTGATGGATCTTTTTATGTGAGATGAAGATTAGTATTGATCAGCGACGTCAATCAACGACGATCGTACGATCATCATCACGAGTCAACATATTTGATAGTATAACACCAAGAAAATAACAAGAACTTGCACCTTAAATCACAAACCAAGCACAAGAACTCAAAACTCACAACTTCAACCAAGAAATCAAAAGAAAACAAAACAAGAACAACACACAAAGATCTTATCGTGGTTCGGCTTTACTATGCCTACATCCACGTGGAAATTGGGGAGGGAAAACTGTATTAATTGAGGGAAAGAAAAACAAGATTACAAAGAACACTCAACCCTGAGCAACTCTCTCTCTTTCACTCTCTCTAGAAATCTATACAATGAATGAAAACTCACTATCTCAATACAACTATGAAGCCCTATATATACCTTTTACAACGCAACTCGAATGAACTTAATCGGATCAGAAACAAATCCTGGCCATCGATTTAAACCTGCCAACTTGCAACCCGTTTTTCTGGTTATATAAACTGCTGTATAAAGCTTCTCATCTCAGTCATTTTTTCTGGTACAAAAATGTTTCCAAGCCATGCATTTTTATAAGTAAAAACACGCATTACATTTTTTTTCCATTTTTCTTTATTTCTTTAAACTGGCCGAGAAAAGTGCGCTTCCCATCTTACGATTTTATAAGTGGATTGGCACCTTTATTCTCATGTTGCCATGTGGACAAAATGCTGAAGTATTATTACGTTTCTTACTGAGGAATGCGACCTTTGGCTACCACCACGCCCATCAGACAACAGTTTTCCTCAGCAACTGTTGTCTTTCATTAAATCTCCACCTTGCTGAGAAAACTAAGTCTGACTTACAGCTCCAACTTCATAAACCATTGAGCCATCATTCAGACCTATCAAATCCATACACAACCTGAACTTCTGAATTGGTAAGGACTTGGTAAATGCATCAGTAGGATTTTCAGAAGTATGGATCTTAATCACCTTCACTTCACCATCTTCAACCTTATCCCTTACAAAATAGAGCTTCACATCTATGTGCTTGGTCCTTTCATGATACCCCTGATGCTTGGACAAGTGTATAGCACTATTGTTATCACAGTACACAGGAACACAGCTCTGAACCAGACCAAATTCTTGCAGAATGCTTTTGAGCCAAATAGCCTCCTTTATTGCTTCTGTGAGAGCTATGAATTCTGCTTCTGTAGTGGACAAGGCAACCACTGATTGCTGACTTGTTTTCCAGCTAATTGCAGTCCCAAACATGGTAAATACATAGCCAGTGAGTGACTTCATTGTATCTATGTTAGATGCATAATCTGCATCAACATATCCCACTATAGGCAATGCATCTTCATCTGTTTTCTTGAACTTCAAACCATGACCAACTGAACCTTTTAAGTACCTTAGAACTGACTTCACAGCTTCCCAACGAGCTCCACTAGGATCAGCCATGAATCTACTTATTACACTCATTGGATGGGCCAAGTCAAGCCTGCAACACACCATGGCATACATGGTGCTTCCCACAGCATTGGAGTAGGGAACTTTCAGCATCAAATCTGATTCCTCCTGTGACTTTGGGCATTGATCCTTGGATAATTTCACATGCTAACCAATTGGAATAGCTGACACCTTGGCTTGATTCATTTGGTACCTGATTAAAACCTTTTTAAAATAGTCATCTTGATCAAGCATCACAGTATCACCTTCTTCACTAACATGAATGTCCATTCCAAGCATCCTCTTTGCCTTTCCTAGGTCCTTCATTTCAAACTCAGATTTGAGCAAGGACTTAACTTCATTAACACCATTGAGATTAGTACTTGTTATAAGCATATCATCAACATAAAGTAGTAAGAAAGTATGCACAGCTTTATCATGCTTAAAATATACACAGCTATCATATTGACTTCTTTCAAAATTAACTTTTAGCATGAATTCATCAAACCTCAAGTACTATTGTCTTGGACTTTGTTTCAAGCCATAGAGTGATTTCTTCAGTAAGCATGTCTTATTGTCTTTGTTCTCCACATGTAAACCTTCAGGAATCCTCATGAAAATCTTCTCCTTCAATTCACCATGCAAGAAAGCAGTAGTGACATCCATTTGGTGAAGAACCATGTTGAATTGAGCAACCATAGACAGCAACATTCTAATGGAACAGTGCTTCACCACAGGGGAGAAAATTTCAGCATAATCAACCCCCTCATTTTGAGTAAAACCCTTGGCAACTAACCTAGCCTTGAACCTTATCTTACCACCCTTTGCAGCCTCTATCTTCTTCTTGAAGATCCATTTACAGCCAATAAGCTTCTGGTTTTTAGGCTTGTTCACAACCTCCCAAGTCTGGTTTTTGTTTATGGAACATAACTCTTCTTATATGGTCACCATCCAATATTCTTTTTGACTACATTGAATAGCTTCATCATAGGTTCTAGGCTCTTGACACTCCACCTCCTGTGCTGCTAGCAAAGCAAAAGAGATGTTATCAATATAACCAAGTCTAGAGGGTAGCTTGGCTTTCCTTCTTGTTCTATCCCTCACAAGCTGATAATCTGCTAGATCATCTTGATCTTGATCTTGCTCCACCTCAGGATCATCACCATGATCTGAATCTGAATGTATATCTGGAGTTGAATCCTTCAATTTTAGCTGCTCCACCTCAAGCTGACACTGATCAGTTGCTGAGCCAGAACTTGAGTTTTTCTCACCTATTTTCATAGGCATTTTGCTCTCATCAAACACTACATGTCTGCGCATTATACACTTCTGATTTCTAGATTCAAGACACCACAATCTATAACCCTTTACCCCCTTTGGATATCCTAGAAACACACATCTCAATGATCTAGGCTCTAGTTTATCTTGCTTCATATGTGCAAAAGCCAAACACCCAAGGGTATGTTTGGAAGGGTTTTCTGCAGTCAGGATTTGGGTTTTCCCAACTCATACTTATTGTTTGTTTACGAATTGAAAGAGATTTCAAAATCCGGACAAATCTTCCTCTACGTTAATAGGATCTGCACCTATCAATATATATTTATATTTTATTTAATCTCTATATTTCCAATTTTCAATAAAGTTAACTCCACCTAACTTTATTAAAGAACACTTTTCTATGTTTACACGTTTTCTCACCTTTCTCATCCATATTCTCTCTCTTCTTTCAATACATTCATCTTCTCTCTCACCTTATCTCTCCTTCCTATTATTGTGCATTCATTTTTATGAAGATACCAGTTAGTCATATATATATTCTTCTTAAGAAAAATTACCAAAAATCCTTCTCTTCAACTATATCAAATTGTGTTAAATTTTTCTCCATACATAAGAAGAGTTAGGTCTGATCTGATTTTTCTCAATTTTAATTTTTCTATTTGCTTACTCCAGGGAAAAAAAATTCTGTGAAAGAGGTGGATTTTTTAGACTATGGCTATGTCTGAGTTTTTTTAGATATAGATCTACTTTTGCAGATTTTATTCGATTTTTTGTTCTCTTTTGACTCATGAAACATCTCTGCTTATGTTCGTTGCCAGACGTGGTTGACTGTTATATATGATAGATTTATATATATATATATATATATATATATATATATATATATATATGTATATCTATTATGTGTATATATGTATCTTTTATCTGATTTTCAGAGATTCGATTTAAAATATTTTTGTGTATTATATATCTGATATAACTTCTCAATTGCAGTTGAAGGGCTCTATTCATTGTATATCTACCACCCGTACATTGTATTAATTTATTTTCTGAGGTAAGATTAGTTTTTGTAAGTTAGGTTATGATTTGTGTATATATATTAGCTTTATCAAAGATGGGGATTCCTCACACACTACACACACTGTGCACAAAAGAGATTGAAAAATCAGCAAATCGGGAATGTTCATCGAAGATCGTCGGATGTTTATCAAGGATCGGTGATACAGATCGAAAGAGGAAGCATTCATCTTCAACCGAATCGAGTCGAGAATCTGTGGGAAGTAGCATACATCCGTGTCCAAGAGACTTACAAAAGGCATGTTTACATCCACTAAATCATTTATTTTTCTCTAAATCTTGATAGAATCTGAAAGTAAATAATTTAGTAGTAATCAGACTATTTCAAGTGAACTTCAAATCCAATAAACTTTTAGCCATGGACTTATTTGCACATAGAGAACTATAGAAGTACAATTGAAAATATTGATTGGTAGAAGTGTGTGTATTGGGTTGTCTCACTTCAAGTGCAAATCTCAGTTGTATTTTTCTGCCCTTGAGGCTTATATCTACTAAATTGCCAGTTTTATCTTTTTTATGTGATTTGGTTAAATGTATAGTTTGTTCTAATAATATGTTTATTATGATTATGATAATTTGTTCGTGTGTTTAAAAAAATATGATGCTCATGTATGTATAATTTTCAAAGATTAGTTGATGATTGTTCATATTTAACTATGATTAATATTACACACATAAATATTACCTAATACAACTTTTATGCTTACAGTTGATCATTTTATAAATATGTTATTAATTTTGTTTTATGTTTAGACTACACACTATTTTTATTTAACTGTATAGTTTTTTGTAAATTTAAATTTAAAGATTTGGATATATATTTTTAGTTAAGTTCAAATTATAATAATAATTTGAAAAAGACAAACGGAAAACCAAAATATTCAAAATAGCAATTCAACTGATATTTGTCTGAGAATGAATATAACACTTACATTAATAACAACAATTCAATTTAAATGATATTAGCAAAAATAAAATCATACATACATTATTTTGACAATGTCATCAACATTTATCCAATATTACATGATAAATATATAATATTAGTTACAAATTACATTTTTCAATATTTGAAAATTAATGTGAAATCAAATTAAGGATATAGTTTAAAAACAGAAATAGTATTAGGTACATTCTTATACACTAATATCAACAATCTTGCCTTAATATTATGTTTACGAGAAGTGCTTTTAGTGGAATTCAAGTTATAATAATAATATTTCTAGTTATTATTTTATTTTACGATTAAAATGATTTTATTTATCACTTTAGATGCAATGAGTGAACAATCAAGGCGGTCGTGCTGAAAAAGTAACTTGGTTGAGAGAGAATGAGACTCAATTTATTGTTCTTTGTCATCAAGAATATCTTAACTGTCATTTGCTCACTACTTCATATAGTAGGCCAATCCTTAATCAAATTTGTTACAAACTCAATGCTCTAGTTATTGGGGGATATTTTTATAGTGTCGATCAATGTTTGACAAAATGGAAGAATATTAAGAGGGCTTGGAGGTTGTTGTATAACCTTAAACATAAAAGAGGCTCGGGGTTAGGATGGGATCCTGATAAAGAAACAGTAATTGGCTCTGAAGACCAATTGAATTCCATTTATAAGGTAATAAAATTTCACTTTACATTTTAATGTTTTTAACAATAACACTAATTTATACATATGCACAATCTGATTTAAATGAACTATATCAATTTAGGAGCATAAGAAGAATCGTTTGATCATCAATCACGGTCTTCCACACTTCGATTTGTGTACTGAAATGTTTGATAAGAAGATTGCCACAGGAGATTTTTCCCATTCCTCTAGACAAGAGTTGACCTCTGATGAGGATGAACTTGAGGATATCATGCAGCCGCCACAGCCACCACGTGTTGGCCCTTTTCCACTTGGTAACTCTTCAAGCAGCCATTCGACCTACAATTTCACTCCTGACTTCACATCCCAAGATTCACCCGATTCAAGCAAGTCATCTGGAAAGAAGCGTTCCTCAACTTCAGCTGAGCGAGATGCAGACATAGTTCGTGCCATATCCACCATCAAGGGATATTTTATGGATAAACGTGCTAAGAATTCTGATATTAATTCATCGTATGACACATGCGCTGAAATCGTTAACGCAATGAATGATATCTTGATTACCAATAAAGTTATGGCTTTCGAGCATTTTAGGAGTCATTCCACTCGCCATATGTTCTTGAGGATGAACGACGAACAACGTCGTGAATGGATTAGGTTACTTGGACCTTGATTGAGTATTTGTAGGTTGTTTGTCCTGAATGTTTTTATTTATGTTCCTAAATGCATCTTTTATGTATTTTACGTTTATGACATTATCATATCTTTTTCCATGGATTTTGTATGCTCATATGACTATTGTAATTGAATGTTTTTGTTGGACTTGTGTGTTACATCAATTAAATCAAATTTTAATGTGTAATATTTTTATACTTGTGTGTGTTCATTTTTTCTTTTTTAAGTTTGGTAATTTTGTATAATGTATTTAAATTTTGTTTCTTCACGGAAAATTTAATTTCATTAACATACTTGACAGAATCATGTCACATTCTTCGACCGATAAGTGTGAAGATGACACATTGAGTGGAAGCTCTGATGAAGAAGAAGCATTTGCAATTATGTCTATTTTAACTTTGTCACGAATGGGAACAAAAAGTAAAGTACCAAGAAACACATCAAGACTCCAAGAAGCTGACTGGGTTGGAGAGATTCTAATGGGAACCGACGGTCGATTTTATGACAATGTATGAATGACTAAGGCATGTTTTCACGCGCTTGTGGATGAGTTAATGGGTCGGGGATTGCTTTCACAAGGGATGTATGCTCGAGTATCAGTTGTAGAAGAGGTCATTATTTTTATGCATACAGTTGCAATGCACACCCGTTAGCGTGATTCTATAGAGTGATTCCAACATTCATTGGAGACAGTCTCTCGACATTTTCATAAGGTTCTAGATGCATTAATTAGTCTAGCACCTGTGTATCTGGTGTTGCCCAACTTCAATGAAATTCCTTCTAAAATATCAAGCAACACATATTTTTTTTCCATATTTTGAGGTAACGATTCCTTAAATATCATTTCTTATACTCCTAGTTAATTAAATATATTAAATATCTCAATTGTGTCGTATGAATCTATATTAGGGCCCAGTTAGTGCAATGGATAGAACATTAATCCCAGCATGGGATCCAATATCACGACAAAATTCTTTTCATTCTCGTAAAGCATCAATATCGCAGAACGTACTTGTCGTATGTGATTTCAATATGATGTTTACATATGTATATGCTGGATGGGAGGGAAGTCCATGCGATGCAAATGTTCTTAGAGATGTCGTACAAAATGACCAAAATTTTCCTTGACTCCCCACAGGTACTTCTGTTGTCTACTTAGTAGGATATAATTTTCTAAACCTTATTATGTGTCCATAATTGTCATCATGTTAATTTGTTATTATTATTTGAATTGTGCTCATTTAAATAGGTAAGTATTATCTAGTTGATGCTGGATATACAAACTATGGACCATTCCTAGCCCCCTACAGAGGGATACGGTACCACGTAAACGAGTTCATATGTAGTGGACAACAAGCTCGTATACCGGCTGAATTATTTAACCATCGTCATTCGCGTTTGAGAAATGTCATAGAGCGGTGCTTTGGCATGTTGAAAAGTCGATTTCCAATGCTTAAGTGGGGCATGCCATCTTACTCGATTCCTACCCAGGTGAAGATTGTAATTGCATGTTGTGTTGTTCACAACTTTATCCGAAACTCAGGATTTTCAAATGATATATTTGAGGGTATATCTGAGCATAACACCAATGATGAGCATATAATCTCTAATCGTCATCAAGCGACACAACCAGAAATAAATACGCAATCTCAGCTTCGTAATGACATTGCTAATGCAATTTGGGCCAATAGGAATACTTGAAGCAGTTTATAACATTTAGGACAAAGTTATCTAATTTTATTTGTAGTAATATGACAAGAAATCGTGTCACAAACATTTGTCTTCACTTATTTGACAATGAGATACTTAATAATTGTCTCGTTCTCATAACATGCAAATGTCATTTGTTACATATTTTATTATTTTGTTTATATTCTACTAACTAAAAATCATTTTACTTGGCGAAAATTCAATCCTCATTAATTTGTTTAACATAATTGTTATCCTTATAGGAATTTTCATTGATAAATAATTATGAGATGGTTGCATTTGAAAATCAAAACGAATAGCAATTATATTTTTTCGTTGATATATTCATTATTTTACCATTTATTTCATTATATGCAATTATTAAGTTTAATAAATGAATAAATAAATAAATAAACTCACAGTAAATTTGTTATTAAATTTTTATGAATCCAACACCAATTAATATATATATGCATATATATATATATTCATATGTATCAATAAATGCAAAATTAGATTACAAAGTATATACACTCACATGTGTACTAATTACACAACACCCAATAAAATTATACATTTATCAATATAACAAATTAATCATCTTACAATCATCTAATCATTACAAAACTCACATTTTTATTATAAAATATTACATTAACCAACTTTTTCCAGCATCGATTTGACATCTACATATAATCCTACTCTACAAAATTCTCAAACAAATATACATTTATACTATTCACCTTTACTACACAAACCAGGATTTCAAAGTCAGAATTTGCCCAAACCCACTAAAATCTCTTCCAAACATAACCCAAAGGTTCTTATCACAGTGTAGTCAGCAATATGTCCACACCATTTCTCTTCAGGAGTCTTGAAACCAAGTGCTGATGAAGGACTTCTATTTATGAGAAATGCAGCAGTTGAAACAGCTTCCCTCAAAATGTCTTAAGCATTCCTGAACTGATTAACATGCACCTAACTTTATTCAATAATGTCTGATTCATCCTCTCAGCAATACCATTTTGCTGAGGGGTTCCAGGTACTGCTCTATGCCTCACAATACCCTTCTCCTTACAGAATTTGTTAAAAGCACCAGAAATGAATTCCAGGCCATTATCTATCCTCGATACTTTGATCATCTTATCAGTAGTATTTTTAGTCTCAGCAAGCCACTCCTTGAAGGTTTGGAAGGCTTCATCCTTAGTTTTGAGAACGTAGATCCACACCTTCCTTGAATAATCATCCACCAAAGGTTGAAAGTAGCTGCCACCACTTCTGGTCTTTGTCCTAACTGGACCCCATAGGTCTGAGTGTATATACTCCAAAATACCCTTAGTTGTGTGTTTTCCAGGTTTGAAACTAAGTTTCTTAGCCTTCCCCAGTATCCATACTTCACAGAGATTCAGCTTAGAAATCTTGTCTTTTCCAAAAGCTTCTTGTTTTGCTAACTCTTGCAGGCCCTTCTCACTGATGTGGCCTAACCTGGAATGCCATATCAGTGTCTTGTCCATCTCAGCAACTGAATTTGACTCTACAAGACATGTTTTACCTTGCAAAAAATATAACTCATTCCTCTTGTATCCTCTCATGACAATTGAGCTGTCTTTCAAGACTTTGAGTGCTCCACCTTTAGATTGAAAACTGTAACCTTGAGTGTCTAACATACCTAATGAAATCAGATTTCTTTTCAATTCTGGAACATATCTAACCTTGGGCAAGATCCTTATAACACCATCATGCATGCATAGAGGAACAGAACCTATACCTCTCACTTTGCAACCTTGATCATTCCCAAGCATTATAGATCCATAATCCTGCAGGCTTATGTCATTGAACCACTTCTTCTTGGGACACATATGAAACGAGCAACCTGAGTCTAAGATCCATTCAGTGCTTATACTTGCATCAATGATAGAGAGAACCTCAGCATTCTCAAAACCTTGTGTAGATGGAGGTTCAACAGCAGTTTGGTTGGATTGACTTTGTGGACCTTTTCCTTTGTTCTTGATTGATTGCTTGAATTTGAAACAATTCTTTTTACAATGTCCAGGCTTGTGGCAGTGATTGATTGCTTGAATTTGAAACAATTCTTTTTACAATGTCCAGGCTTGTGGCAGTGAAAGCATGTATTATTACCAACATCATCATTTGCTTCTTGTTGAGACTTGTCATTCTTCTTCACTACAGATTTCTGGTCTTGTTTGTAAAGCTTCTTCTTGAATGCACCTTGCTTGATAGCTAGACCTTCTCCATTTGACTCAGTCTTTCCATCATTACTTTTGGATAACTCCTTGGACTTAAGGTCTATGATAACTTCATCTAAAGTGATGGTGGCTTGCCTGCTATAAAGAATTGTATCTGTGAAGTGTTCAAAACTTTTAGGCATTGAGCTGAGAAGCATGAGAGTTTTATCCTCTTATGTGAGTGATACTCCAATATTTTCCAAATCATCAAGAATTCTCCAAGTTGGCTTGTGACTGACTTCTCCTCATTCATCCTGTAGGCATAAAGCTTCTTCTTCATATATAACCTATTGGCTAAGGTCTTCACCATATATAGGCTTTCCAACTTATCCCAGATTGCCTTTGCTGAGGTTTCTTTTGCCACTTCTCTCAGCACTTTGTTTCTAAGACTCAATATAAGAGTGCTATGGGCTTTTTCAAGGAGAACCTCCCTTTCCTCCTTCTTCATTGCTTCTGCGAATCCAGCCTCACCTTTCAGAGCACTAGCAACACCTTGTTGAACCAAAAGAGCCCTCATCTTAAGTCTCCATAAACCAAAATCACCATCCCCATTGAACTTTTCCAAATCAAACTTGGTTGATCCCATTTCTTGGTCTTCAAGTTCCCACAGACGGCGCCACTTGACAGTATAACACCAAGAAAATAACAAGAACTTGCACCTTCAATCACAAACCAAGCACAAGAACTCAAAACTCACAACTTCAACCAAGAAAACAAAACAAGAACAACACACAAAGATCTTATCGTGGTTCGGTTTTACTATGCCTACATCCACATGGAAATTGGGGAGGGAAAACTTTATTAACTGAGGGAAAGAAAAACAAGATTACAAAGAACACTCAACCCTGAGCAACTCTCTCTCTTTCACTCTCTCTAGAAATCTATACAATGAATGAAAACTCACTATCTCAATACAACTATGAAGCCCTATATATACCCTTTTCAACGCAACTCAAATGAACTTAATCGGATCATAAACGAATCCTGGCCATCGATTTAAACCTGCCAACTTGCAACCCTTTTTTCTGGTTTATAAACTGCTGTATGAAGTTTCCCATCTCAGCCGGTTTTTCTGGTACAAAAACGTTTCCAAGCCATGCGTTTTTATAAGTAAAAACGCGCGTTACATTTCTTTTCCATTTTTCTTTATTTCTTTAAACTGGCCGAGAAAAGCGCGCTTCCCATATAACGATTTTATAAGTGGATTGGCACCTTTATTCTCGTGCTGCCACGTGGACAAAATGCTGAAGTATTATTCGTTTCTTACTGAGGAATGCAACCTTTGGCTACCTCCATGCCCATCAGACAACAGTTTTCCTTAGCAACTATTGTCTTTCATCAATATTAGTCTGCAAGTTTATATGTATAAATATTAGTTTTATGGTTAAAAGTATTACTTTTTAAAATAAATAACTTAATAAAAAATTAACGTTATAAAAAATTGAATTGAAAACCGAAAGGTAAAGAAAAAAAACATGCATATCAATCATTGATATTAATAATAATAAAATAAAAATATTAACATTGTAAAAATATAAATTGGAAATAACATAAGGAAATAAAGAAACAAATAGTAATATAGAAAATATGCTTGAAGTAATTGTTTGAAATTGTAATAAACCTCAAACTAGAGCATGAGTCTTTCATATATAGTTAAGGAATGCTAAACGTGTACAAAATGTGTTATTATACAGAACAAAAAAAAGATAAAAAAAAAATATTCAAAAAACAAATGAAGTGCGTTGTTAACCATGAGGCCATAATGATTGTTTGAGTGAAGTAAGCCAAGTCGAAGGCTTAACAAATATTTTGAAGGTTTATATTTTTAAATTTTGAATTGAGTTACTATATTATTTTGCTTGTGACAATTTACTTAATTTTGTTAAATAAATGTGTAGGAATTCTATTCAAAACCAAAGGAAAGTGCGAAACTTATCAACTCTTACGGACAAAGTAAAGTACAAAAGCCTAATTCAAAACAAAATTATAGTACATTGAACAAAATTATAGTACATTGATTCAAGGGTGCAGATATTAACGTCTATTTCTTTATATACACATTATACACCCCTTTTAATATTTCTTTTTTTCTTGTCAATACACCCGTAGATTGCTACACATTTATTTAAAACCTAAATCTTAAATAACTTATAAATGCTATTTAAAAAATTTATTAGCTTATTCAAACACAAAATATATATATATATACATATATATATATATATATATAGATGAATACAAAAACCTTAAGGTTCAAAAGTAATATAGTAAAACTAAATTATTAACCTTGTGATAAAAGTTGTCTCTCAAGAATTTCATGAAAATAAAATTCGGTTCGACAAATTCACAGGGATTGTACTTGTATACACTACTTTCTTTAGTATATTCATTTGGATCTGGATTGCAGTCAATCACTTCAAAATTAGAGACAGATTCATTTTTTATTATGAAATAGAGCTCTCTTAAATTGTAGCAGTGTTTTATACTTAATTTCGTAAGACATTTGAAACTATCTTCCCCTCCAATATCTCCAAATCAATGTCTTCCATTTGAAGAAAGAAAAGTTTAGGGAATTTATCTATTCCCACTTCTCAAAATAGCCATTGAAAGGCATTGTTTCGCTGTTTGAGCACTTCAAAATTTGACAATGAAGAAATTGTGCTCATTTCATTTTAAGGATTGCCCAATTCACTCAAATACAACTTTTTCAGATTTAACGGGAGCATTGAAAGCTGGACAAATGATACAACAACCTCAAAAAAACATGCAAGATTTACAATTATATATTTGAGTGATTCTAGATATCTTAGATAAGAAACATGATCAAAGCAACACAAGGACTCTACTGCACCAAGTAATAAATGAACTCGATTTCCTAACTTCTTTAAATTAGAGATCCTTTCCCATGACACCATTAGCATAACTATTAAATATCTAATAATGTTACAAGGTTTGGTAAAAAAATGTCACTAACATTGGGTTGGTCGTTGCCCATGACATAAAGATGCTTCAATCTTTTCATATCTCATATATCTCTATAGGCAAATACGAAGAAGCTCCAAATTTCATTACCAAATGTAGATGGACAATCAAGTATTGAAATTTTCAAAGTTTAGATATAGAAGAAGGGAGACTCGCATTGCATGTGATAGCAAGATATCTTAACTAGTTCTAAAACTTTCGAAGGGAACTTATAAAAACAAATATTTAAAACATCAACTTTTTCAGCAACTTTAAACAAAAGCATATTGATATTTGATATTGATGATATGGACTAAAACATAAGAGAGAGTGGGTTGTGGATGCACAATTTTCTTCCATTGACTTATACACAACTTTTATGTCAAACAAAATGTTGTTGTGGGTGGTCAACTTGCTCTGACCTTCTATGACTTCTCGTGAAGCATCTTTGTTACTATCTAGAACATGAAAAAATTTAACCTTCCTAACTTCTTTATAGAAAAAGTACTTAGAGGGAGATATTTCATATCTTTCGAGATCCACTCTACAATATGGGGTAAGGAATTGAGGACACATGTTTCTATTCTTTTAAATAGATCAACGGGGTATTACTTCTTTGATAGACCATAACAATATTTAATGTGAAGGGCATTTTTATCTTATTGCATTGTGTGTGCAACGATCAGTAATAATTTTGACTCTTTAACATCTACTAGTTGGTTGAACTCATGCTATGTTGAGAAGCACTTATGTGTCCCAAGGGCACCATGCCCCCATTCATAAATATATATATATATATATATATAATTTTTTTTTATGTTTATTCTTCATTTTTTTTTCTTTTTTCTCTCTCTTTTTCTTTTCTTCCTTTTTCCTTTTTTTTTTCTCACTCCTTTCTATGTTGCTTGTTTTTTTTTCTTTATTTTCAATTCTTCTCACATCTCTTAAGATCAATAATTTTTTTTCAATTTCTTCTCAATTTCTACACTTAATCAACAATACTACAAATTTTGGATTCTTATAGTTCTAAAATCTAGGGTTCCTTGTGTCAACAATGGAGAAAGATTTTAATAATAAACAAGGTAAAGTATTTGGCTGAAAACAAGAACTTATGTGTAGGTAATACTTTTGAGGTATTAATGATTTGTTCTTTAGGTATTACAAAATTACATTATTGAATAATATGTAAGTTATACCTTCAAAATATTATGAAAATACTTTTGAGGTATTACGATTTGTAATACCTGAAAGGAACATATGTAATACCTATAAGGTATTTATGTAATATTTGAAAGGAACATGTCTAATGTCTATAAAGTACTTATGTAATACATGAAATGAACATGTGTAATACCTATAAGGTATTTATATAATACTTGAAATGAACATGTGTAACACCTATAAGGTACTTATGTAATACTTGAAATGAACATATGTAATACCTATAAGGTACTTATGCAATACTTTAAAGGAACTTGTGTAATATCTATGAGGTACTTATGTAATACCTGAAATGAAAATGTGTAATACTTAAAGTGAAAATGTGTAATATCTGTAAGGTACTTATGTAATACTTGAAATGAACATGTGTAATACCTGTAAATCATGAAATTTCAAATGTTTCATCTTCTTCCTCAAAATTAGCAAATCATGATTTCATATTATTTGAAATAATTGATTTTTAATGTTTTAAAATTATTGTAATAAATTGTAATTTGAAATCAATTATCTAAATCTATGAAAATGAGTAAAAGAGAAGAAGAAGAAGAAAAAACTTCATAAATGACTTTATGGAGATTTGAAAAAGAATAAGAATAAGAAGATAGAGAAGAAGAATAATGTACAAAACAAATAAGAAGAATAACAAATTGATAAGAAAAGAGATTAAGAAGAAGAATGAGAGAGAAGAAAAAAAAAAGAGGAAAAAGAAGAAAGCAGCGTTGTTTTTACACTAATACCTGAAGGGTTACAGTGTGATACCTTAATAGTAAATGTGTGATACCTTAAAAGTAAATGAGTGATACCTTAAAATATAAAATTCAAATGGTGCGTGGCGCACACCAGCTATGGTGTGGCCGCGCGTAGGGGCGCGTGGACGCGCGTAAAAGCGCCCCACGTGCCGGTTCGGGTTGGGAACACGGATCTAGAATCCATGCCCCTGGTACATATAAGTTTTAGCCTGCTATGTTTGATACGATGATTTCAACAAAAAGACAAATTAAAAGCATATATTTAGAAAGAAACTCTTTAAAAAAAAATCATAAAATCTCATATATAAATTATAAATTTATTTATTTTATTGATTTAACTTCGTGAGACGAAAATATGCTTTTAAAAAATAGTTAATTTAAAACATGATTTTTTTAGAGGATAACAAATTTAAGGAATAAGTTAAGCTATATAAATAGTATCTGATCAGTCAATCCTTTTTTTTAATAGAATCCATTTGGAACAAAAGTTAAGAAAATTGAGTTTGAGCTCAAACATATATAATTTACACACAGTTTATTGTTCTTTATTAATTGAAATATTTGAACTGAACTCAAATCCAACAACATCACTTATCAAACAAAAGAAATGGTGCAAACCCTCATTTTTTACAATCTTTACTTATAATTCTTTTTTTTGGTCAAGATCCTTTGTGGTGTAATATAATGGTAAGAGATATAATATGGTGGTACGAATTACATTAATAATAGTACATAAGTATAATATGATGGTACAGACTACATTAATTATGGTACGAGGGTGTATTATTATGATACAAACTACATTAATAATGATATGACAATGTAATATAATGGTACAAGCTAATATGAGGTGAAATATGATGGTATAGGCTAATATAAGATTAATTTCAATAAAAATATAATGATTCAGAAAAAAATTCTCTTAATTAAAAAAATATTTTCAAACTCTTAGATTAAAAAAAAAAATTCTCTTTAATGGTTGACTAAGTGTAATTTCATACCTTGATAATATTAACATGAGGCCACATTTTGTAAAGGTAAATGGGCCACGATAAATGGGCTTCCATGCGTAGAAAAAAATTGGTAAAGCAAGGCTCAATGGGCCGAACAAAGCGAGACCTAGGGTTTTTCTTTATCTAATTCTCAGTCACTTATCGTCGCTCTCTCTTGCAAACCCTAACTTCCATCAGGTGCCCCTCTCGCTCGCTACCTCTCTTTCTTCGTAGATTTTCAGATTTATCCTCACATAATATTGATCTGAATAAGAATTTTGTGTAATTAAAGCTATACTGACAAATTTCTTCATTTTTTTTTCTGGATTTTTGTTGTTGATCTGCAGAAGTTAATTGTGCACGAGTATCTTGAATCATGAGGTGCGATAGCTTTTATATTTCATCATTTTATCACTTGATACTGTCAATTTTTTTTTCATCAATTCCCTTTTTTCAGAATTTATTTTGATTTTCTGCTTTAAATATAGTGTTTTTTCTCAAGTTTCTGTTTTTATTGATTGGAATTTTTTGCTCATTCAGTTGTCGTTTTTGGAAGTTGGCTATATAGTAGTTGAAATAATGATATGCATTTTCTGCTTGAAATATTTTGCTAAGGCTTGGTCTGTATAGGAGAGGATTGTTGTGTGGATTGGCTTTATGTGATTTGATTGGAATGGCTTTGCAGTAAGCTTCAAAGTGATGCCCTGAGGGAAGCTATCACTCAGATTACTTCGGATGCCAAAGAGAAAAAACGTAACTTCACTGAAACAGTTGAACTACAGATTGGGCTGAAGAATTATGACCCACAGAAGGATAAACGTTTCAGTGGTTCTGTTAGGTTGCCCCATATTCCCAGGCCTAAAATGAAGATTTGCATGCTTGGTGATGCCCAGCACGTTGAAGAGGTACATAACCTTCTCGTGTTAGCTTGTTGCGTACATATTTTTTAGTTATGTGCTTTATTTCTTTGCACCTTATAATTTTATGATTTAGGGTTCATTATGTTCTTTTTAATGTTGATGCTATAATTTAGTGGTTATTCACACTATAATTTGGTGGCTTTATGAAGTGTTCGCTGCAAGGGGCATGACTAGTCAATATTGTTTAACTCAAGTCTTTTGGTAATTATGAACATGTTTGTTTGGTCACAAAGTCAATATTCTTATATTATATTGCTCAGTTTTCTTTTTTTTGGAATGTTTATATCGGCTTGTTTTTATTCTGAGATCGAGGAACTTCTTATTTTTATGAAAAACTACTGCATACTTGGGAAATTGTGCACATTAATCACACTATATTTGTTGGTTAGTTAAGTTAATAGTGTGCAATACTTAAACTTTCTGGTAGTGTCCTAGCATTATTTATTAGTAGATGCCGTAGTTTATTAGGCATCAATAAAATCTGGTCAATAGATTCAGTATTTGCCTTTTCATATGAAGTCCTTTAGGTTGTGTTTGAATAAAGTGATTTGAAATGAATGGATTTCAAATCCACTCAAGTTGAAATGGATTTGAAATCCATCAAAATGACTCTAAAATTAGTTCAAAATGAAATTAATGGATTTGAAATCCACGTCCATCCAAACACAATCGATGGATTTGCTACCATGTATTCCAAATCCCTCGTCAAATCCACTCATCCAAATGGACCCTTACTATATTTGTCCGTTGTGTTGTGGAAGTCTTAATTATTAACCTGTTGTTTCTGGTATTCCATTTCAGTATTCTATTTTTATTTTCAAACTGTTTCTCCACACTTACATGTAGTGCAAATATGTATGCAGGCAGAAAAAATTGGTTTAGAGTCCATGGATGTGGAGGCTCTAAAGAAGTTGAACAAAAACAAGAAATTGGTGAAAAAACTTGCAAAGAAATATCACGCTTTCTTAGCCTCTGAAGCTGTTATCAAGCAGATTCCCCGTCTTTTAGGACCCGGTCTCAACAAAGCAGGTAAACTGTTTTTTGGGTTGCTGGGGTTTCAATCTAAGTGTCTTTGAATATTTTTTGAAGGGTTTATATACCTACATTCAATGCAACATGGGCTTGCTTTCTGATCCCATATGAGAACATTCTCTAATGTTCCTGAAAGTTCAATCAGTAATAAGGTGTTTCCTTTTTCATTTGTACTAATTCGTTATTTTTTAACTCTTTTGGTGCAGGCAAATTTCCTACTCTAGTCAACCACCAAGAATCTCTGGAATCCAAGGTGAATGAGACCAAGGCTACAGTGAAGTTCCAATTGAAGAAGGTTCTTTGCATGGGAGTAGCTGTTGGAAACTTGGACATGGAAGAGAAGCAGATCTTTCAGAATGTCCAAATGAGTATTAATTTCCTGGTTTCTCTTTTGAAGAAGAACTGGCAAAACGTGAGTTCATCAAGCTTTTACTTTCCCATACAGTATTTACGTATTGATGATGGATACCATCTACATTTGGCATTATCATTCATCACTTCCATCGTTCCTTAGTTATCTTATAAATCACCTTGTTTGTTCATCATTAACTGGTAACTGATTAGTATCATGATTGGTTTGTTTCATTGTGTACAGGTGAGGTGCTTGTACTTGAAGAGTACCATGGGTAAGCCACAACGTATCTTTTAGTGAGTTTTCTGTTTGGAGTTCTAGGATTATCCGACTTGTCTTGTTTTTTATAAGTATTAAATATTTTCTTGAGATATGAATTTTGTTTTGTTGTTGAGACACACTATGCTCAGATGAACTATAGATGCTGTTTCTATCTTGTTTGTGTTGAGATAATTGGCCTATACTCAATACGAACTTTATTTCTCGTTTTAAGAATATCAGGTTTTGCATTCTGTTGTGCTTTGGTTATATCCATTGCATGTTTAAATTGTCAAAATTTATAAACATGTTCAAATATAAGCTCACACTTCCAACTCTTAAATCATGTCTTGTAAAAGGCAAACAATTTTTTGAAATTACCTAAGCTAAATATTTTGTGTCAAAAGAGGTCAACTCGTTTTATGCACAAACTAACAACAGATATATTTATTTTTGGTAAAAATATTAGATTTGTATGGAGTTATCATGTCACAAATTGCCACCACCAATTTTATTTTATGTGTACCTTTGTTTATACATAGTCAATGCGCAGCTTGCATGGTAGATTTTGCTGCTTGCATCTTACCCCAGTATTTCTTTAGACTTATAATAAATAAATATTAAATATTTTAAAGATTTTGATCTGTTCCAAAAGAAATTATCATACCATCATTGAATCCACAAACTCATCGCCATTATTGAGTGCAAATCGCAGCTTAAAAAGGCACCACCAATCACCATGCACCTCTCAACTCTTCCCAAAAGCCAAGTCCTTTTTTGAATTTCCTATTTGTAAATAATTTTAAAGCTGCTCGCAAGAATTAGAACTCTGCAGTATGATCGGTTGGTGAACCAGGTCCTTTTATATTAATCTTACTAACTTTCACTTTAATTTCACTGTGTTTCGTTTGATATGTGCACCTAAATAACGAGTTAATTAGCATGTAAAATTGAATACAAGACGAAACATCAAAATGAAACAAATGATATAGATCGGCAATTGGATTTTATGAGGTGATCAAACTTTATAAGATAAATTCTAGATGGTTACGAGTTTAAATTTTAGCATATACATCAGTGTAAAATTACCGAATACCCCAATCTAGGTACATATATACATATAGACTAAATGGCCAACTGTACACTAAAACATGTAGTAATATACCCTTTCTACCACACTCACTATAATTTGGTCTATTTCTACCACGATAGTGAGTGTGTGTACCCTAATGTCAGAAAATGTGCTAAGTGATGGGATTGAAAGGTGAAAAGTGGATGCTAACATGTGTATCCTAATGTCACATGCACACAACATTTGGCCGACATATATTTATATTTAATATCACTTCATACACGAAGATATGTTTGCTCAATCCATATCAACAATACATATTTTTACTCTTTGAAATTTTTTCGTGTAAGCTTTTACATTTGGAAATTTTGGTGTAACCCCTAAAATTTTCAAATTTCTTGTGGTATTCATGGGTGCTATCCCTATATATATATATATATATATATATATATATATATATATATTTCACTTTTTTTAAAAAGAAATTATAAATCTTTGAATATGATATGGGCTTTTGTCTCTACTACAGTTTTTATTGTCAATAACAATAAAATAGGTATCTGATAAGTAGGCAATTCATTTGAAATTCCTCTGGTCTGAGTTTTGGCCTTTATGAGTATCTTCATGACTAATGCCTCAATATTTGGGACTGATAAAGACCCTTCATCCATTTTTTTTTCCCTTTATTATATCGAATAATGTGCAAGTACCACAAAATTATACGTGAAATGTTTAATTACAATCAAGATATTTTTTTAAGAAATTACGATTAAGATCCTATTAAATTAAATAAAGGATGAATTATATTTACATTTGTTCGGATTTTGTTAAAAGGCATCCTAAAGTTTGTTAAAATTACACGTATCTCCTCTTATTTGACTGGATTGCCAAATAAACACCAAGAGTTATAGATATTACATTTAACATATTAAAATTTGATTGAATAATCAAACAAATTAACATCACAATTTGACTATTTACAAAACGAACCTGGAGATATAGTTAATCAAGTGACATTTGATTGCAAGTTTTTAAGACTTAAAGAGAGTTGGTTCTCTATTTTAACCAATCTCAAAGACATATGTATAATATAATCAAATCTTAAAATAATAATAATAATAATAATAATAATAATAATAATAATACACCTTAAATAAAATTATATGTATCTCATATTGTCATCATGTTATGTCATAATAAATATTTAATAAAAGAAAAATAATTGCTGAGGGTGGTGAGAGCAATTTTAAAAAGCATTACAAAGCCAGAGCAAGGGCGGCGCCGGCTGTGAGCATGTTCTTTTTTTTAATTAGGGTATCCACTATTCTTCCTTAAAAAATATATATATTAATTTGTTTATTTTATTTTTTAAAGTCCAAATTAGTCATTGTATCTCCAGGGGGCAAAAAAACCATGATATTTTTATCTCAACCGTCGATGGATGGGAAATTTTGATAAATACCCTTTATTTATCAAAACATTGAACTTTGCTCTTACCCATTTCACCTTAAAATTGTCCTCTTTGGATCTTCCAAAACCCCATAATATCCTTATCATTAAAAACAAAACAGAAACCTCTGGGATTCATAACATAAAACAGAAACCTCTGGGATTTTTAGCAAAATATTGCTCAAAATTTAGAAAACTTTCATAATAATAGTATTTAAATTTCACTTTGAGAGAATCAGATGAAAATTAATTGATGAACAAATGATTAAATGTTGCACAAAGAAACCAAAAAAAAAAAAAGAATTGCAGCTTCACTATCAAGGAGGATGATGCGTGTGTGTGAGAAAGAGAGGGGTCAAAGGGAAAATTGGATTTTGAATCTTTTGTCATCCCTACCTTGTGCAAGTGGCAAATTTTAGCTAATAAAACAATTAAAGGTTGCAGCTATTAACACCCTCATATTTCTGAATACACCCTCATTATTAAGTGTACTTTTATATATATATATATTTTTTTTTTTTCTACACCCTTATACATTACTTGCACTGCCCTTACAAATAAAAAAATAAAAGAAAAATTAAATAAGTTTCAAAAGAAAATTGAAAAGCACGCTAAGTCTCTTCCTGTTGACTTAGTTTTGACAAGTAATCATTGAATCATTCAAATCCGATCGAACATTTCCATTACTGTTTGGTTTTCGCTAAACGCAGCGCGACCGTTCCTGAATGCAAAAAATTATTGAGTAAAGAAAGTTGGAACATAATATACATATTCGACCGTATGTGGTTGAACATATTGAATATGTTTTCTCTTGTAATCAAACATTTTACAATTGTTCTTCAATGTTTTTGCTGGACTGTTCGTGATTTGTCTTCAAATTTCTTGATTTTGGTTGATCGAAAATTTCATTCTATATTATAAAATATGATGAAAAACTTACATTCTGCATCTCCATGAGTTTCACAATCCATTACCATTTAGAAGTAAAAATTTTATTGTCATGAAATTATTAAGAGAACATATAAATACTTACAAATTCAATCAATATCAACAAATTAGAGTTTGATTAGAATTTGAATACAATTAGGATTTAAGTAATTATTAATATATTTAATTTTATAAGTTATATAAAAAGATATTTTATTCAATTTTTAAAAAGTTACTTTTGTCAAAAAATTTAATGGGATGTATTTAAAAATAAGGAGGTGTTAATAGCGGTAACTGCCTTAAATAAATAATTCAACAACTATTATTTTTTCTATAATAATAATTAGATAGTGTTTTTAAAATCAAACTCACAAACCTCATTTTATGAAATGAGATAACCCTCGATCCACAACCAAGAAAATAAAATTGACATGCGAAAATTTATTTGGCAGTGAATAATGAAATTGGGTACTATAAAATTATATGGTGAGACAATTTCATTTAATTTTTTAATAATTTTTTTAAGAACAAGGTGTATTTTAGTTTCATGATTCATAGCTCTCTCTGTGTCTCTCAATAAAATAAAGCGTGCCATGGTTGACTGGAAATGGCAGCAGAAAGGCATACGGCTCTCACCCATTGCCATTTACCAAAAGACGCCTTTCTTTTAATTTTTTTTCCATTTCTCCTATAAATTCAGGTGTTGTTCACTCTTTTCTCTCACTCCTAAAACCCTATTTTTTCTCCCTCGACATCTCCGTCCTTTTCGTTTTTTACCCCTTTTCCGAAATATTAGCAACCGCTATTCCAAAATTAAGAGTGAAAAAAACGACACAATCTTGAATCGTGTATCAAGATCCAATCTTGAAATCTGTAAGTCTTCATCTTTTTGAAGCAGCCATGGTTGGTTTTGTGTTTTCGTTTTTTGTTGTTTGCGAAATCTGCATCACTGATTGGTAATTTGGTTTGTGTAAATCTGGGCTTGTTTTTCTTGAATTTAAATGAAATAAAGGGATGATCTTTTGTGTTCTTTTTTATCCGAGTTTAAACGTGCAAATCCTGTAGCCAAACTGTTGGTTTTAATGTGTGTGAGGAGTTTTTCAATATTCCAGACTGATGTAGAGGGCTAACCATATTTTGGGTGCGAAGGGAATTTTCATCGGACATTCTTGAAACATGTGTTGCATGTTATCTTGATTCAGCCAGTGAATTTTTTCCCCTTTGTTGTGCTTGATTTTTGAAGAACATGGTTGTACATGCACTTCGAAAAAAAAATCTGATTCCTGTTGGCAATTGTTGTACAAAGATGTGATGTTCTGTCTAAGTTCTTATATCATGCTGGGAGTTAACAATTCTCCTTTGCATACCTGTGAACAATTGATACTGAAGCTTGTTCTGAAATCAGTTATTAAAAAAAAATGGATGTGAAACTTTTAGTAAACAATATTTCCTTAGATGCTACCATCTTCAGAGTTGTATTTTGCTGTTGATGTTTCATTTATTGCTGGAGCTTGAATTTTGTGAAGTTCTGGTTTTGGTTTAATAGTACAAGTGATGCTATATGTAAGATTTTGATGTATTTTCCAGTGACCCTTCAGAACAAGATTATTCTCAGATAACATATTTTTCAAAGCCGTTTTCTGCTACTGTGTAATGTGTTGAGATTACATTTATTGTTATAGCTTGAAATTCGGATTTTAATATGGCACATATGTATTTAGTACAAGAATGGAAAAGCTGCATTTTGTGAAGTTTTGGTACTGGTTTAATAGTACAAATTGCAATGCATTTAGCTCTGATATCCGGTGTTATACATTCTAAAATGTTTTGGAATACATTAATACTATCTCTGAATGATGCCTATGAATCCAACTTAACTGGACTGTTATTATGGAGCTTCGAGTGAAGGGCAAAGAGCGATTCGCTTGCCCTTCTCATAATGCTCCAAACATTTACTGCTTTGTTGCTACAGGAATGAATCATAAGTATTCTTTTATGTTTATCTGCAACAAGGCATATATTACAGATGTTGCGCCTTAACCTCTTTTCAGTTTCAAATTGCTTCATACATCTCAAACTAAACTCCAATTTCTATTTCAGGAGAATATGGCAACTGCACCACTTCCCACAAACTTCATTATCAGAAGTGCTGCACAAAACCGACCAACCACTGCATTTGTTAAGAGCCCGATCGCCTTGAGCTCTGTCAAGAGTGTGGCCAAAGTTTTTGGCTTGAAAGCAAAGCCTGATTTCAGAGCATCTGCAATGGCTACATACAAGGTCAAGTTGGTGGGACCAGATGGTGACGAGTGTGAGTTTGAGGCCCCTGATGATGCTTATATCCTCGACTCTGCTGAGACTGCAGGAGTCGAACTGCCTTACTCATGCAGGGCCGGTGCGTGCTCCACCTGTGCAGGGAAAATGGTGAAGGGTTCTGTTGATCAATCGGATGGTTCGTTTCTTGACGATAACCAGATGGAGGAGGGCTACTTGCTCACTTGTGTTTCCTACCCAACTTCTGATTGTGTGATTCACACTCACAAGGAGAGTGATCTGTATTGAGCATTTCTTTCATTTTAGTGGTCTCTGGCTTTTGTTAAATCCATAACGAAAGTAGCAGATTTGCTTGTTAAATTTGTTGTGAACTATGTCATTGATTGTCGGTTGAATAAGCAGTGTTAGATTAAGTAAATGTTGGTTCTATTGATCAACTTCTTTTATGTGATGCTTTAAACTCAATAGGTGAGAGATTTCAGTCATTTGCACTCATATGAATAGAGGGTGTTAGCTGCTTAGTTTAGCATACCTTGAAGATTCTATAAGCTCTTTTATTGTATAACATATAAGATAATAGGTTTTATTTTAAAAAGAAGTTTAAGTGGGAATATTATTTTGAATGAAACAAGATCTTCTAAGAAAATTATCACACACTTTGAAAATTTATCTTCTAAAATACTTTCAATAGCTAGTATAAGCTCAGCCAAACATTCTTTCATACTGATTGCTTCTAAGTTGCAACTCAAAAAAACTACAAAACCCTATCATGGTAGTAAGTGATTGGAAAAAAACAAAAAAAAGACTTGATTGTTGAATTTGTAAGGGGAAATTTTCATTTGAAAAATGCAGTCTTGAAACTCAATTGATGACTTGTGCAGCTTTTTTTTTTTTGAAGATGCTATTTCAGTTTATGTGGAGATGCCATTTCATAATGTTATATAGTTGGTAGAAATGGTCATAAAACTAAGCATAAAATAACTTGTTTTTCTTCTTTGCCCACCATCATTTTAGTGTCTATATATATTCACAATTTTATATGGTCGTATCAGCATTTACTTAGAAATGACAAGTATTTTTTATTTTTTTATTTTACTTTCACAATGACTATGAAATATGTATTAAGTGTTTTTTACACAATATTACAAAAAATATAACTCCAAATTAAACTTTCTTTTCTAATTCCAAAAACATATATATATATATATTTTTTGAATTGGGATGAGGGTATTTGACTAAGTTTATTTTAAAAAAATTATAAATTTTTTTATGTTTTATTTTTGGAAGTAAATGGATGTTCTATTCCACGGCCTTAGAAACTCGTTTCCTAAATGCTTTATCGAATAGATAATTTAAAATTTTATGATCTATAGATGATGCATCTTTTAGAAACATACTAAAGAAATTATTTTGATATCTTAATAGTTAGAAATTTTGTCACAACAAATTTCGTATTGGCAATTAAACAAACAAGAAAAAAATATACAAATAAAAATTCAGATTGATTTCTTCCAAAACTGAATTGTCTTCAAACATAAATTTAATGGTTTGACAACTTAATTTCGAATTGAATACAATCTTGATGATCTCTTCAAAAAACGTTTTTAATGACTTCAAGAGGCACATTAATAATGCAATGTTTTTGACTTTAGTAACATTGATTTAAGGGTTGCCTTGTGAACCTATAGTATAGTCACTAACCCTAAGATGTATATTAGGTAAACTATGTTATCGTTTATTAACCTAAATATAAAACATTTAAAAGATGCCAATTATAATAGACAAGTCTTTGTAAAGTGTTCGATCAAGTAGTGTATTTGTTGGGGTTTGAATTTAAGACCTCAACCTTAAGCATCTAAATCTACACCATTTGATCATCCATTGTTATAGTTTTTGAATTCTTCAAGTATCATTACGTAATAAAATATTGAATCGTTGATAGATATTGACAATTGGGGAACAAATAGGATTAGATATCCTAGTAGTCCTAATTAATTCTTCTTGCCTATCTTCTTGAATTCTTGCCTAACTTGTAGAATCTTTCATGTATTGTTGCTGCTGTGTGTTGAATCTTGATGGATATTTACATTTGACACACTTGAATTGGTTGATCACGATTTTATATACTTTCAAAATTTTTGTAATAATTATTAATTTGATTATAATGTATTCATTAATTATTGAAATTAAAATTTCAAGATATTCACATGTTTTGGTATGTGTCAAATAATACACACGCAAATATAGATCACGCCTATATACGGAATTTATTATTATAACTAATTTTAAGAAAACAATAAAAATCGAATTACATTTTCAGTAAGAAAATATAATTTGAAGAATAATTTGCAATTATATAAAGGAAATATATTCATGGTATATCAGAAACAAAAAAAATTATTCAAGGTTGTTAAGATATATTTTTTTAAACAAAGTTTGTAATACATATACTTTAAATTAACACATATTATGTTAAAATTTAATTAAAAGCAAAAACATTATAGGTATATTACATAGTCAGAAAAATCATTAATATGCATATATATGTATTGCAAAATTAACGTCGCTTGCTTCATCAGTACTATTCTTTTATAAATTGATATTAGCTTTAAGTCAATTATTACAATTCTTGAAAAATATCGTAAGCTATACCACCACCATTTATTTAGAATCTACTTAATTACTTTTTCCCAAATTTTTGTGTTTCTAATGTCAATTTATATAAATAATTTTCTTATTCATGTTATACATACATGTATTTTTTCTATATTTTATGCTTATACAAATAATTTTGTCATATACATTTAAAATTGATATTATATTTTTGCATTTAATAAAATGGTTATGCAATTGAAATTGCTTCTTTCCTATTTTTAAAACTTATAAGATAGTGAGATTAAAGAGTAATGCATTTCTTAATTTGTTTCCAACCAATCATTTATTTGTAGAATTCTATACATTAATTGCATAGTGTCACGTTCACCGCGGCGACAGCGTGAGAGTGACGTGAGGGAAGAGATTAAGAGAGAATTTAGAGGAAGAAACTAAACTTTTAATGATCTGAATTCCTGAATACAAACACTTAGCATGTATCTATACTCTCATGTATACAACGCTGACCCAAAACGACGTTATAGCCAACTAACCCAAACAAAACACGAAACGACACTGTTTTGCTTAGCTACTAAAAAAGAAAACAAAAGCGCGATTTTATAAGTGATGCACGACTCATAATTGAATTACAAAAGCAAGCATAATAGTTAGGGTAGTTATGACAATACCCCCTCCTCAAAATATAGCTTGTCCTCAAGCCAACAACTTAGGATACTTAGCCAACACATCTTCATAGAATTCCCAGGTGGCTTCTTCATCTGACAAATGTGACCAACAAATCAACAACTAAGTTCTGGAGAGTTGCCACGCTTAACCAATCGAAGAGCAAGAATACAGACATGCTTCAAGATCACTCGGCCATTCACATCAAACTCTGGCAGAGAATCCATAACAGCATAAACAAGCCCAATCATCGATATATGGAAGACTGGGTGGATTTTAATAGTGGAAGGAACAACAAGTTTATAAGTAGTCTCATCTACTTTAGCCATAATCTGAAAAGGCCCAGCAAATTTGGGACTCAACTTCTAAACTCTGCTCTTATGAAGAGACCTTTGTCTATAGGGTTTAAGCTTAAGATAAACCCAGTCCCCAACTGCAAATAACCTTTCAACCTTTTTTTGATCAGCATACCACTTCATTCTCTCCTGAGCTTTGAGCCAAGAATCCTTGAGAAGTTGTTGAACCTCCTGTCTTCCTTTCAAAAACTGAGTGACCCCCTCTCAGTGCTTTGCAAGTGAGGACCTCCAGTCAAAGATACAGACTTGAAACCATAAAGAGCCTCAAAAGGATTCACTCTCAAGGATGTGTGATAAGATGTATTGTACCAGAATTCAGCCATAGGAAGTCAAAAAACCCATTGTTTTGGATTAGCACTTCACATGCACCTCAAGTAGGTCTCCAAGCATTGGTTAACTCTTTCAATCTGTCCATCAGTTTGGGGATGATAACCTATGCTTAAATGTTGTTCCACATCAATCAATTTGAAGAGTTGTTGCCAAATGTGGCTAGTAAATATCTTATCTCTATCTGAAACCATACTATATGACAAACCATGCAACTTGTAGATTGTGTCCAGGAATAAAGTGGCTAGTTGTGAGGCATTGAAAGAATGTGAAAGGGAAATAAAGTGGTTGTATTTGGTAAATCTGTCTACTACCACCCAAATAGTATTTTTTTCCAACTACAGATGGTAACTGCTCCACAAAGTACATAGAAATTTGACTCCAAGCCTGGGAAGGAACATGAAGAGGCTGAAGGAGCCCTAGAGATTGAATATTCTCATGTTTGCTAAGCTAACAAAAATAACACCCTTGCACATGCTGTTGAACTTGTTGTTTCAATCCTGGCCACCAAAATGTGGTAGCAATCCTTTGATAGGTTGCATTCACTCCAGAATGACCACCAACATTGGAGTTATGCATGTAAGTAATAATTTGAGCTCTTAAGGTAGTATCACTCCCCACTACTAACTTGCATTTGTATCTAACCAAGCCTTGGGAATACCTGTAAAAGGATACGTGCATAGAAGTTGCCACACATTCAGTAATGGTATCTTGAATGGCAGGGTCATGCTGATAACTCTTCAAAATCTCTTCCACCCATACTGGCTATAAAGTGGTGATATGAGAGCACTCTGAAACCTCTGAATCCCTTCTGGACAAAGTATCTGCAGCTCTATTCTCCACACCCTTCCTGAACTCTATTCTGTAATCAAACCCCAACAATTTAGTCAAATATTTATGCTGTAATAGGTTTGAGATCTTCTATTCCAGGAAATATTTAAAGCTTTGTTGGTCTGTTTTAATGATAAAAGGGATATGAAGTAGATAGCACCTCCATTTCTCAACTGCCAATATGATAGTCATAAATTCTTTCTCATAGATAGACAACACCAAGTTCCTTGCACCTAAAGCTTTACTGATATAACCCAAGGGATGGTGATCCTATATAAGCACTACTCACAAATCATTATAGCTAGCATCTATTTCTACTACAAATGGTTTTGTAAAATCTGGCAGCTACAAAACTGGAGCAATAGACATAGCCTCCTTCAATGCAACAAAAGCTTGTTGAGCTGTTTCAATCTACCCAAATTTACCATTCTTAGTCAAATCAGTTAAAGGTTTTGCAATCACACCATAACTCTTTATGAATTTTCTATAATATCCAGTAAGTCCCAAAAATCCTCTCAAGGCTTTAACTGGTTTAGGTTGAGGCCATTGGATCATAGCCTTAATCTTCTCTTGATCAGCTCTAACTCCCTCACTGCTAATAACATGGCCAAAATACTCCACCTCTTTTTGCCCAAACACACATTTAGACTGTTTAGCAATGAGATTATGTTTGGACAAGGTTTTGAACACGATCCTCAAATGATACAGGTGTTCCTCCATACCCCTGCTGCAAATCAAAATATCATCAAAAAACACTAGGACAAAATCCCTCAGACATTCACAGAATACTTAATTCATGACTGTTTGGAAAGTAGTTGGGGCATTTATCAGTCCAAAGGGCATCACCACAAATTCATATAACCCAGAGGCAGTGACAAAGACAGTCTTATGGATATCCTCCTCTGCAACTCTAATTTGATGATAACATGTCCTAAAGTCTATCTTAGAGAATACTTGAGCACCACTTAACTCATCCAGTAGATCATCAATTAGAGGAATTGGATAGCTATCTTTGACTGTTATAGCATTAAGCTTCTTGTAATCAACACAAAATCTCCAGCTTCCATTCTTCTTTTTAACCAACAACACTGAAAAAGAATGAGGACCGGCACTTGGTCTGATAACACCAGTGCATAACATCTCTTTCATTAACTTTTCAATTTCTTGTCTTTGCAATAATGGATACCTATAAGCCTGCTGTTTGATAAGATCAACACCAGGTTTGATAGGTATCTTATGATCCATATTCCTCTAAGATGGCAGCTCTATAGGCACTGAAAAGATCCCCTCATACTCTTTTATTAATACCAAAATCTCTGGTGATTGATCAACCTCTTTAGTTCTGTCTTGGGCAGAGATAACACACAAATAGGCTTCCAATAATGCTGATCTTCCTTTCTGAACCTCTTTCCCCATCTGTCTTACTATCAACATACTCGGCTTGAGTTCAGGTTGAATTCCATGCAATTTAACCATTCTTCATTTCATATCAAACTGGATAGTGTTCTCCTTAAAGTCCATAACAGTCTGTACCAGTTGGCTCAATAAATCTATGCCAATGATCATATCACATCCTCCAAACTTTAGTAACCTCACTGGGGTCATGAATTTACATTCTCCCATTTCTCATTCAAAGTGAGGGCACTTGGAATTACATTCCACTTTATGACCACCAGCTATTGTTACAGTCATTGGACTAGTATATTAAACAATGCACCCTAGCTTCTCAACAGTAGTAGGGTGAAGGAAACTATGTGCGCTACCAGTATCAAGCAATATTATCAGCTCATGGCCTATTGCTTTTCTAAGCAACTTTACGAATCAGCATGTGAATATCCTGTCACAGTATTTAATGAAACATGTGGCTCTTTCTTATCACTCAATACCTCTTCCAACTCCAATGTTTCCAATGCAGTATCAGTCTCATTATGCCTTATATGAAATACCTCATCACAATTAAAGTATAAGTTCTTATCCCTCCTAGCTTTCATCTCTTCTGGAGTAATAAGTCTCATGATTGGAGGATACTTAGGTTTCGCAAAAGTTGATTCAACCTTGTTACTTTCTATTGCTGAAACAAGAGGAAACTTGGTTACATTCCTCTGGTTTTCTAGTGAGGAGATGAACTATATCTTCATGTTGAAGTGCCAATTGAGTTGCAGCAAGTACTGTAGTAGGTTTTTGAATAACTACTAACTTCCCAATCTCTTCTTTTAATTCACCAATAAAGCTTTCTATGAAATACTCTCCAGTGAGTCCATGATTGCATTCTTTCATTAAGGCTTTCATTTCCTCAAATTCATGAATATAAGTTTGCACATATCAATGCTGTCTAAGTTTGTTAAATTGAGCAATCAAGCTTCCCCCATTCAGATTCAAAAACCTATCCAACACCATTTTAGTAAACTCACACCATGTCATTCTATTCTTCTCATCAATATACTCCATAAACCAATTATCAGCCGTTCCTTCTAAGTTCATGGCTACTAAACTCAATTTATCATAATCTGAAATGTCATAATAAGTTCCTGTTGCACTTTCTCAACCAAAGCCTAGGATTCGCTCTATTAAATTTAGGAAAATCTAGTTTAAGAAACTTACCACTAGATATTCCTTGAGCTCCTCCCATCCTGTTCATAGGTACTGGAGATAGCACTCCAGCATCATTTTGATCTCTATTCACACCAGATCTAATCCTTGAGCTAGATCCAGATAGTATAGGTGGAGCAAAGGAATGCATGGATTCCTTGTTTCTCTCATTCGATGCATGTTGATGCTCCTTCATCATATTAATAATTTAAGCCTTCAACATTTCCCCTAGATTTTGTAGCTTTGATTCAATTCGAGCTTCCGACTGAGATTGAGCTTGCAGCATAGCCTATTGTCCAGCCAATAATTCTGTCACCTGAGCTTCCAAAGCTTCAATCCTTTGCCCATGGTTCTTAGTAGCCATGATAGGTAATGCGCAGCTTGGCTCTTATACCAAATGTCACATCCATGGCGGCGACAGCGTGACAATGACGTGAGGGAAGAGATTGAGAGAGAATTTAGAGGAAGAAACTAAATTTTTATTGTTCTGAATTCCTGAATACAAACACTCAGCATGTATCTATACCCTCATGCATACGACGCTAACCCAAAACAACGCCGTAGCCAACTAACTCAAACAAAATACGAAACGACACCATTTTGCTTAGCTGCTAAAAAGAAAACAAGAGCGTGATTTTATAAGTGATGCACGACTCATAACCGAATTACAAAAGCAAGCATGGTAGTTAGGGTAGTTATAACACATAGATTTTAAGATTCACACAATTCGACTAGTCTCGTTTGCACCTTGCAAATTGATTCTTCTTAAAGCTTCGTCTCTTGTAACTCCATCTTCATATTCATATCTTGCAATTCCATTATTCCAACAACTACCCTTTTATTGTTATCATGAGAAAAATATGTAATACCTTTTATGAAATGAACTTTTTTTTGACTATTAGGCGCATGGATCTAAGATCCATATAGTTTGGGTCAATTCGATCTAGATCGTGAGTTTTGGATTTTTTTTTATGTATTGACATTTATATTATAGATGTATGATATTTATATTGTATTCGTGTAACGTTTATGTATAAGTATGCTGATGTACTGTAACTTAAGAAAAAATAGAAGAATTTAGCACAATTTGTACGTATATACCTTTACGTGATATTTTATATTACCTTTATCATATGATATTTATGTACAAATATCCTTACCTTTATGTTGTACAAATATTCTTACTTTCATATTACATAAAGGTAATGATATTTGTACATAAAGGTCATACTAATATAATAGAAAGATAATATGAATATCATATAAACGTGTGTATATATATATATGTATATATATATATTGAAATTCTTCATTTTTTCCTAAATTATAGTACATAAAGGTCAGCATACTTATACATAAACATCACGAATACAATATAAAGGTTATGTTTGAAGCGAAAAAAAAAACTCGTGAATTCGGATCAACTTGAATCGACTCGAATTGCATGTGCATTTAATGCACGCAAGACTTACTCCTTATGGAAAATAGTAATGTCGTTACTAAAGTTTGTGATTTTCCTCCATGTAGAAAAAATGTATTTAACTATGTGATTTTTGTTTTGATTTTCTTTTTTTTATCAAACTTAAGTCTCGCTTCATATAGAAGAAAAATCCAAAATTGTAAGATTGAGAACCCATTCCGAATACATATCAGAGTCCCAATAGATTGGATGATTAGAATGATGAAAGAAAAAAAAAATTTGCAACATTATGAGCGACTCTAAGTGATTATTACTCACACCAAAGTCCCTAAAATTTGATAGATATGGGGTTTTGGGTTTTAATTAATCACAATTCATTTTATACACATTTTTAGCACATAAAGGATCAAGCAAATATTTCGAAATTATATTGGGGTTTCCATGCAATAAAATCGTTAAATTTTATACATATTAGTAGACTTCATTTGTCACAACTATTTTTCATCACACTTTATCATTTAAAATCACACTTTTATCATTTAAAATACATAAAATTTGTACCTTGTCATATAGAGTTGTCCCTACCTGTTTTTCCACATGTCGACAATTATTAATTTCTCATATAAAATTAGTTCAAAATATAATTAAAATACCCTTAAAAAACAATCTATTGTTTCATTGTTAGGTTGGGTCGCTAGTGTTGCTCCAAATGGTAAAAATACAAATTTCGTGTATTTTAAATGCCAAAATATAATTGATGAAAATCTAAAAATATGTACACTGTTTATGATGGTCGTTTACTTTAGTGATGGATTAAATGATGATTCATGAAAAATGCAATTAATTAAAATGAAACACATCAATATGTTTATGTTATGATTACTTAATTTTTTTATACATGCACACACACACAAAAATTCTTATAATGTGTATTTTGATAGAATACTACTATACGCATCATCATATCTTAAACACATTAAATTGAATTCTTTTACAAGTGAGAAATAAAGATTGTACGAGATATAATTATTACAATTCACCTATAAAAAAATTAATATATTAGATTCTCTATTTTAAAAATAATTATCATATACTATGTATATCAATATCATCATTAATTAACAAGCTATAATATATATATATATATACACACATATGAGATAAAATATCCCAATGAAAAATTTAGACCTATCTTCGAAATATAGATTATAAAAAAATGGTCAACCATGTGAAATAAAGGACCCCTACATGTACTCGACTTTTTGGATATTTTGTCTAAAGGTCATAATTTCTTATTAAATTAGAAACATGGTGTGGGCCCAGCTTATGGAGGCCCGGCCCATGGAATTTAATGGGGGCAGATACTCCAGAGCAAATAAGAATAATTGATAACTGGGCCTGGCCCACCACAAATAAAGTTATTGCCTAATCTGATAAGTGCAATAGAAAAGGGCAAAGACGTCATTTCGCATGACGTAACAGAAAGCGGGTGATGTGTCCACCGACCTTTGCAGTAAGCGTAAGTCCCGAGAAAGATCGACCGCCTATCATTTACACGTGTACAACTACTCACATTCCCCTCTCTTTCCTTTTATATATATATATATATATATATATATATATATATATATTTTAATAATTCTTTTACCATTTTTTTTATTTTTAAATTGAATTTGCGAGGCAGATTTGATTAGACGTGCCCAAACGGTTCGAAAAATCGAAATCGAGACGGTTTGAATCGGCGGTCAACGGTTTCGGAACCGGAACTGCGGTCAACGGTTCCAAACCGGAACCGTGAACCGTCGAAGTAAGGTTCGGTTTCGGTTCGCCTTCTCCAAAAACCGGTAACCGGCGGTTCGAACCGGCGGTTTGTACATTTTTTTTTTTTTTGGATTCCTTAATTTTATTAAGGATACGTAGACAATTTCATTCAAAGTTTGGAAGTGTAATTTTCATTTCACATTCAAACTTAAAATGAAACTCAAGCTCTTTCAATTTATTTTTTCTTCTTCTTTCATTTATTCATCATGATCATTGTAATTGTAATATATTCAATTGTACATTGTAGAGATGCGATAATTGATTGTGTTCCATTCCAGTAAAATAAATAACGTCAATACATCGACAAAGGTGGAAACTAAATAACAACCTAGAATATAAGATAGCGACAAAGAAGATATCTAGCTAACAATAAAAGATATACTTATAATTTATCTATATCTCTAAGATACATTATAAGTGTCATTTTTCAAAGAAAATCAAGGTTGTCCAATGGTTTTTCAAAGAAAATCAAGGCTGTCCAATGGGGCACGACCGTGCCCTACTTGACAGAACCGTGTCCTGCTCCACAAAAAAAATCAAAAAAAAAAAAAGGAAAAAACCGGGAAACCGGCGGTTTGAACCGCCGGTTCCGGTTAACCGCCGGTTTCCAAACCGGAACCGGAACCGAACCCCCCACGGTTCGGTTCCGATTTGCTCCACTCGGTTTCAAAAACCGCCGGTTCCGAACCGGCAAACCGAAACCGGAACCGGCTGAACATGTCTAGATTTGATTATTTGATGAATCATCTACAAGGATATACAAACTACAGATATTATAATTTATAAAATATTTTTTAATAAGTGTTACGTAAATTGTTACAATTAAATCTTGATTGAACTATTTGATTATATTCATGTTAACATGTATGTCGTGTCCAAAGCTTGTATTTGTTCATAAAAATTGTCTAGTAAAAACATAGATATTTAAATTATTTTTGGAAAACAATTAAAGTTCTACTGAAATCTAATCAGATCTGTACTTAAGTATATAATACTAGTATTATATAAATATTTACCTTATATCTTCTAAATGTCTTTTTCCCCCTCTCTCTCTCTAGTACAATCGTCATTATTTTACCTATTCAAAATTATATCCAATGTCTCACTTTTAAATAGTTTAATACAAAATGTTTGGAGATAAGCTGAAAGGAACAAAATAAAGATGTAAATATAGTTAATAATATTTTAGGGAAGATTTCATTTTAGTACGAAAATTGGGTTTTAATTCATTTTAATAAAATTTTAAATAAAATCGTTGGTTAATCACATCATATGAGATAGAGTTATATTCAATTCAATTCATCTTGTACTTATTAAATTAAAGTGATCATCATTCAATTCTTCTATAATTAATTGTAAAATAAAAAGGTAAGATGGAAACGTCTTACTGATTAAGGTTAAACATTACGGAAAAATGGTTATGATTTCATATTATAATAGTGGAATCTTTTGAAAAATTAAAATAATTACTACGGCAACTTTGTTTATCGATTATTGATCAATATTAAATTTAGAAACTAAAACTTTTATTTTGAATGGATATTGATAAGTATAAAATTATACATTTCAAAATTTTACTTAAATAGAATAATGTTTTTTTGAACTAAATGTATGGATTATGATCCATGCAATTATGCAATTAGGGGTGTGAGTCGAGTTGAGTTCGGTTCAACCCGAATCAGTGCCCAAATGTCTTTTTTAGTTTATATCATAATATTTATGTTATAATAGTATAATCTTTATATACAGTTTCATAATCTTTCATCAAATAACTTAAACTTTTTTCACTATAAAAATTCATGTAGTAAGTATAGCTGAAAATTTATGTTATAATAATTTGACCTTTATATTATATTAATATAACATTTATATACGAATATCATAACCTTTATATACTTAAAAAATAATATGAGGTTATATTATTATAACATAAAAGTTTTGAAATATATTATAAATCTATCATGTATTGCAAAATGTTATATGAACATAACTAAAAGGTTATGCAGATATAACAAAAAAGTTAGGTTCGTTAAACTAAAAGGTTATACCAATATAATTATAGAACAAACGTTTGAGTTAGGATTAAGCTAGAGTTTGAGTGCATGTGGGCGTGTGAGACGTGCGTGGAACGTGTGAAATACACCCCCAAGTCGGGTCAATTCAATTACACGAATTTAGGATTCGTACACCTGATACATATAAATAATTGCCAAATAAATAAATATTTTGAGTAATCTAATCGTTATTTCCACAAATATTTATAAAACATCAATATCTTTTATTCAAAATCTCAACCCTAGCATACCTCTCAAATTCCATTTCCCTCATCCTATCCAAGAATTTTTTGTTCATTTCTCCAAATCTTACTCATGTATTTAATTTGTATTATGTTATAATAAAATTTACTAATATAATATTCATTACTTTTTTTTTTGTTATTGTTTATAAGTAAATATATATAATTATACATAAATAAATAATAAATATTATACATTATGATATATAATCCAACATGTACAGTACTTAATTGCAAAATCTTCTCATAGTCTTTATTTCAATCAACCAAAAGGAACCTTGCTTTATTTTCCTAATATTATGTGGGCTTGTAAAATGTTGATCATTAAAATTATAAATTTATGGCAATTGATGACTTTATTATAATATGTGCTCATGCATTATGTCCAAGTTTAGATAAAAAAGCATACATCAATTATTTCTTTTCATTAATGATATACTTTTATTCATTTGTCAAATCAAATTTGAGAGCTTTATCATCAACACAAAGTCAACGAGGAAAATGAAATTATGAATGATTGATATTTTCTAATTTCGTGAGAAGATTAACTTATAACGTAAAAATTGATTTATAAAAATGAATTTAAATTAAGAATGATCAGATTTTATATCATTAAATAATATTCATCATATCCATTTAAAAAAAAATCTGATATTAGATCAATAAGTATATCACTATTCATACACACATTATATTTTGTAAGTTATACCTTGTTTATATGTCAATTTTTATTAAACATATATTTTATAACAGTAATACAACACAAATATACTGTATACCATTTATCAAAACCATGGTGTTTTTTAAATATCTAAATTTTATGTGATGAAACCCAACTGCATAAAGAAAAAATTTGAGTTTGTGAGACCAAATTCCACTTAATCAGTCAATTTTATTATCAAATCATAAAAAAGTCATTTACATTCCAATGTTAAAAAAACGAGTCTTTGTCTTAGAGAGTGTATGTTACACATTTTGTTGTCGTTTATTTGTTCTTATGTATTAAAAAATTTACAACAATAATAATAACTATTTTATATTTTCTTTTTGAAAAAAAATCAAAAACACAATTGACTTGTTGGGCCTAGTTAAATCTGCGCGGCCCACCAACTGATCGCAACATATGATAAAATACAAAAATACAAAAAAAAACAAAAAATTATATTTTTGGGTCATTGTAGGAAAAGGTGAGGGTGTTTTTGGAAATACAATAATATGTCGGTAATTTACCCTTACCAAAACTGGTAAAGGCTATTTCCATGTTAATTTCATTTAGATTTTTATTTACTTATTATTATTGTTATTTAAATAAAGAGTTGATTTCATTTGGATAGAGACTTAAAAAAGGTGACAACTGAACAAAAAAGCAACAGAATCGAATTACAGGAAACAAAAATAATAATAATAATACCATTTTGTGGAAATAATATGTAGCTAAAAAAATGTAGGCTCAAAACAGTAAAAATACGACCAACTTTCACTCTCTTACAATTCTAGTTCTAAATATAATAATATAAACAGATAAAACATGAAAATTGCAGCTATGAGCCAACTTGTTTTGTCACTCTACTATCTCAATTCTCAATCCACCGTGTTAAACTTTTTTTCTTTTTCTTTTTCTTTTTTATTAAATAATTGTAACGCGTAAATAAATAACACACACACATATATATAGATATAGATACATGAATGAAGCAAGCATCGTGGTGGCTGAGATTTTGCAGAGTCGGCAATTTGCAATGGCCGCCTCTCGTCAGCTCCTCCTCCTTCTCCTCATCTGCTTCTTTTCAGGTTCTTCCTTCTTCTTCATAGTCTTCTCTTTTTGATGTTGTTTGAGTTATATTTTATGCATGTATACTGCTCTGTTTTCATGAGAGAGATTTGAGGATTCAGAGTTTTGTCAGTTATGGCGGTTTGTTACTTTAAGCTATTGAAGTATGTTGTTTCTTTGATTTGATGCTTTGTTTTGAAGTGGAGATATTGAAAATCTGTTATTAATTACGTGAAATTCAGATTCAGTAGTTGGAAAGGAAATAGTGGGAGTGGGAATCAACTACGGGCAAATTGCGAACAATCTGCCATCGCCGTCGCGAGTAGCTTCTCTCCTCCGATCTCTCAACATCAGCAGAGTGAAACTGTACGACGCCGATCCCAATGTGCTCACCACGTTCGCGAATTCCGGTGTCGAATTCGTCATCGGACTAGGCAACGAGTATCTCCAGAGAATGACCGATCCAATCCAAGCTCAGGCCTGGGTTCAGCAGCACGTGCAGCCTTACATATCCCAAAGGAAGATCAAATGCATCACCATCGGAAACGAGATCCTCACCGGAAACGACACACAGCTTATGTCGTTTCTCCTCCCTGCAATGCAGAGCGTTAATGGAGCTCTCACCAGTCTCGGATTAAACAAGGAGATATACGTAACCACCGCTCACTCCTTCGCTATTTTGACGACCTCATTCCCCCCTTCATCAGGCGCTTTTAGGCAAGATCTCACTGAGTATCTTCGCGGTATTCTCAATTTCCATTCTCAGAACGGATCCCCTTTCCTTATCAATGCTTATCCCTTTTTCGCTTACAAGGATAGTCCCGGCCAGATATCCCTTGATTACGTCCTATTCCAGCCTAATCCAGGGATGATTGATCCAATCACAAACCTGCACTACGATAACATGCTTTATGCCCAAATTGATGCTGTTTATTCCGCGATTAGAGGATTAGGGCACACCGATGTGCAAGTCAAAGTATCGGAGACTGGTTGGCCTTCGAAGGGGGATCCATCGGAGGTTGGGGCTACACTGGAGAATGCTCGATTGTATAACGGTAATTTGCTCAATCGGATTCAGCTAAGCCAAGGGACTCCTGCTAAGCCATCTGTGCCTGTTGACATCTTCGTCTTCGCCCTTTTCAACGAGAATTTGAAACCCGGTCCTATATCTGAGAGGAACTACGGATTGTATTATCCTGATGGTACTCCTGTTTATAATATTGGATTGCAAGGTTATCTTCCAAGGATGGATTATTCAGCTTCTATCAACAACATTGTAAGGATGGATATATATACTTGTTAACTTGTCCTGTTTCTTCCAAATTTCCGCGTTATAACAATCACGTTTTTTTGCTTGATTTTCAGGTTATAATCTTCTTCAATCTTCTCCTTCCCATAGCTTTATTCATATGTTGGTTGTAGCTGATTATTCGTCTCATTCATGGGGAGGATAGAAGAGGAGGAAGCATGGAGAGTCTTCGATTTTGGAGGATGATTTAAGGTAATCTTTCATTATACCTCGTTGATCATAAATGATAAAACTTGAAGAGCTTATTTTAGGATTCATTCTTAGGTTGTTTATTCTCCACTTGCAATAATCCACATGAATCTCATTGTAATAGGATATCTACATTCTCCGTCCATATTTGCCTCCCATCACAACAAGAGTCTCCATCATGGTCCAATTCTAGGCAAATATGATTTTTTATAAACCGCCAAATTTGAAAAACCATCTGTTGTCTCTTCGTCTAAAATGTCTTACGTTCAATTAAATCAATAAGCCTTTTCATTTATTCAGAGCGCCGCCCCCCTTCAACGAATTAGAACCCATTGAAGGGGGCCTCAGCCGTCTTTTCTGTCAAATGGAATGCATCGTGTCACCGTCCTCTAATATCTTATTGGCATCTTCTTCACATCGATTTCATATTTGCATCCAATTCGTCCTTTGAAAGGGCCTTGGGGTTTTCAAGCTTTGATAATTTTACCTAAGAGTTGTTTTAGGAATGAAATTGTGTTGCTGACTTAGAGGGTAACATCAAATATGATGCTTGAACCACAATCTCTATTGTGGCCTTCAACATCATGGAGCCCATTTTCTTATCTTTTTTTCTTACATAAGTGCTTACATAGGATAAGATAAGTCCTCCTCCAATAGTTATATTTGCATATTACCCGATGAACCTTTTCTTTTGTTGCACTTTGCCCCTTATACTACACAACTGCTTGTACTTTTCGGCAAAAAACACGTATAGTTTTGGGGGGTTTAATGCAATTAATCAAATAAGGGGGGGTTTAATGCAATTAATCAAATAAGAAAAGCTCGTTTCGATGAATTCACATTGTGCCTAGCAAACCACTACCTAAATAGTTGGTTTGAGCTTCATGATGATTCATTTGAACATGGTTCAGCCTCCATCATCACTTAGTTGATCATACGAAAACATCGTTGACTATGTTCAAGAAAGCTACAACTTGTTTGGTAGGCTGTTGCTTTAGTCGTTGAAACAGGATTAAGTTAAGTTTGTGATCAAAGCATGTCAGCATTATCACTACTATGAATTATTATGTATGTCTTGATTAATGTTGTCCGTTATTGAAGGGATCCATCTTTTTGTGGGTATAGGTGAAGCTGGCAATGTAGTTCCATGGAAGAGAGAGAGAGAGAGAGGAGAGAGAGTGTGCTCATACAGCCACCCTAAATGGATAGAGTACTTCATAATTAGATACTTAGATACGTTTTTTAGATTTTGAATAGGCGATTCATCCATAGAAAACAAGGAATTAAAGGGCCCTTATAGTCTTGATTAGGAATTGCTATACAATACAGCTGTAACTTTTATGTATTTTATTTCGTGACATTATAAATCTTTATGCAACTTTTTAATCATATTGAGCTCTTGGAAGGCTCAAGGTAAGCAAATATAGAATATTAATGGGTGAATCAAATAATGTGAATCAAAATGAAAGATTGTGGACTCAATAAACCATCCATTTTATTTATTCACACATGTTCATACGGGTTGTGGTAATTATAGCAGATATTCTGGACCTTCATCATGTACTAAAGACAAATAAATTGAACATAATATTAAATGTTGGGACAGTGGACAATTTAATCTTATCTTGAGTTCCCTAAAGTCGGCTTTGATTTTTCCAATATTGTCAGCCGCTGTTATTTTGCCTTTTAATTGGAAAAAATACATGATTAAGTGGATGTTGTGACTATTGTCTACAATTATCCAATGTTTATTTCAAATTATTAATCTCGGATACAGATACAGGCTACAGCTATTAAAATAGTCTGGAGAAACATAAGTAAACAAATCAATGAGAATTAAACATGTAGAAATTTAGTAATTTCAAATTTTAATAATTTAGGGAGATAAGTTTTAACCTGAGAGATAGGTGGGTTAAATTGCTAAATGCAAATAATCAAGAGTTTCTATGATAAATTATAAATTGCCATAATGCAAATAAACATTGACAATATAACATTATTAATCTCTATCCAGTTTTGTCATAAATGAAGTAAACAAAACCTTGGAGAGAGATCAATAAATGATAATGTGTTCCAGGCAAGTTATTGAAAAGTCGACAACAGAATAACATATAAGATAACATGTCTACATGGTCAAAACAATATAACAACGTGTTCAATGGAGTACTACATTTCCCCCCTACACTACAGAAATGAATAGTATATCACCATATGTAGTGAGTACTATTGCACTACACTATATATATATATATATATTTATTTTTAATTTTTTTAATACAATTTTAATTTCATAATTTATTTTAAATAGAATTTGCATTTCATCATTTCATGAAACAATATTATTGTTTATGAAAAAATTATTATTTACTACATGTGTATAATATAATAGTATTTTTTAGGCTAAATAAAGTAAACATAATATATTAAATCATAAAGTACATTAAATTAAAATACATAAATTATAAAATACATCAAGGCAATTAGGCTAAAATGCATAAATTAAAATAAATATAAAACATTTAAAGAACGATTAAGCTAAAAAAGGTACGGTACGAGAATTTAAACGTCCTAATTAATAATCTTCGAGATTACTTCCCGACCCTCCGAGATCTGGAAAATATCGTTATACATATAAAAAGTATTATTTGTTGGTGGTTGTTGGGAAAGTTCTTCATTTTTTCGTATAATGTTTTCTTATTTTCTTCAAAAATATTCACGTCGGCGTGGATCTTCAATGCTATCCAAATCAATCATCATAATTTTTGTCTTTTTATATTCACATTTTTAAAAAAAATAACTAATAAAAATAATTATATTCAATAATCAATATAAAACTCCAAGTAAAAATATTATGCAATTAGTAAGTTTAAATTTGTATAAATTTTAAATCAATAAAAAATAAGAATAGTAAATGTAGTGCAGAATATAGCGTTGATCATTGGAGATGAATTTAATATAGTGTGAATTTTGCTATAGTGTAGTGTGAATTTTATTGTAATGTAGTGTTATCTGCTGAAAATCGTCTAAGGATGTACATATTGATGTAGAGTATATATATATATCTCAAGTTTCTTTATGCTGTTGGTATTGATCCTAATTCACCTCAATTTCCTCTTTCTCACTCATTTCTTCCTTACCTTAACCTGAATTGCTAGCAACACAGAAAAATATAACACACAAAATGGAGATAACAACACTACGAAAATTTTACACAAATAATTTATTCGATGTTATGCCGTTTTTCTCTCTATAGCATATGATGTAATGAAAATCAAATCATATCAATTGGTCCGAATCGTCGATTTCGATTCCAAATCGATGGTTCGAGGAATCGGCTACAGGTGAATCAAAACCGAACAGTAGGAGGTTCGGTTTCGGTTTGAAACGGATTGTTGAATCGGAACCAGCGGTTCCAATCACTAGTTTGTCCGTTTTTTTTCCTTTCTTTTTTTAATTTACGGTTTGATCGATTTTAAACGCTTTTTTTTTTCATTTTTCTTTATTCATTTCATCATCCTAACATAAAAGTTTATTCAAATTTTGTAATTAACATAAAAATACAAGATAGATTAAAATTAATTTCATTTTTTCAAAATTAATTCATATTTAGAGACTAGTTGGAGTTAGGCATGGTCATGCCTAACTCCAAAGAGTGTTCTTTTTTTTTTTTTCTCTAATTCCCATTTTTTCTTAATCATACACCATAACCTTTCAATGAAAATGAAATGATAAAAATTTCAATTATGAATAAAACAAATTACACGTTACAACTGAATATATTACAATTATGAATAAAAAATTACAAGTTACAACTCAATATATTACAATCATATATCAATATTGAAGTTTAAAAAATTACAACTTTGTATAAATAAATACAATAAATGAAAGAAGAGGTAAAAAAAATTGAAAGAACTTGAGTTTCATTCTAAGTTTGGAAGTGAAATTAAAATTACATTTCCAAACTAAGAATGAAATTGCCTACGTATCCTTAGCAAAATTAAAGAATCAAAGCTCACGTAATTCTCTTACCTAAACTTATCTTCATTCATCAACGTAGTCCAGCGGAGGAGGATGTGTTTGAATCGTAGTCATACATATCATCGGTATCTTTATCTAAATATGTGAAATCTAGATGTTGTTGATGTTTATTTGGTTCTCACCCAATCTTCAAGAAGAGTAATGTTTTATACATTCTCTTTGGTTAATCTTGATCTTCTTGGATTAAACATATGACCCCCTTTGGAAAATGTTTATTCAACGGAAACGATTGAGATGAGACTTGCAAATATTTCTTTAGCAATAGTAGTTAAAATAGGATAAATGGTGGTCCTTTTTACCACAACTTCATTAGATCCAATGAATTTGCAAAATCAATTAATTCAAAAGTAGCACTTATATATGAATCTAATTTGTGACAAGAGTTACCTTTAGCTCGTTTTTGTGTTCTATTATTATAAAAATTATAAAATTGACTAAGAGGATTATCAAAACTAGATGAATAAGAGAAAGAACTACTACCTCCTACATTTTGTTCACCTACATGATCATCACTACAATCACCAAATAATATTTTATATTTTTTAAATATTTCGACTAATGATTGTTTAACTCTACCAACCATGGACAAAAATATCATGATATTTCGGCGATATATCGTGATATATTGGGTCTCAACATAATAATAACATGCAATTTTTTTTCGGTGATATATTGGTAAATTATCGATCAAATTTCGATTTCGGTGTTTGATAGGCAAAATCTCTCGACATTTCGCCGATATATCGATTTTGTGCAAATGTTGGTAGAAATCTTTTTTTTTAAACCTATTTTTGACATTTTAGGCTATGATTGGAGGTGACATTGAGGCATTGTCGGTAGCAATAAAGTATACAATTTATAAATATTACTTATCATCACACTATCACAAAATCCAATCTCGTGCCGATTCATAGATTTTTTCTTACCAAATATTATCTTCTCATCTTTTTAATATGGTTCATACTTCATAGACTCCAATATCAAATTCTTTTTATCTTCTAAATCACAATCAAAGAGTTCTTCGCTAGTATATTAAGAAGATTTATCATTTAAAGGTCAGTTAATTTAAATACTTTACTAAATATTTAATTTCTTATTATAATATATATTTTCAATACTTCATGAGAGATGATAATAATAAGAGGTATTTTAGGTTATTCTTATAGTTTCAAAGAAATGAAAAATAATTAGTAAGACTTAAAAAATAATATAGTTCATTTGTTTTAATAATAATAACCAAGGACATGTTCACACTCATAAAAAAATAATGTTATTTTATTATGTTCTAAAATGATCCTCCATCTATAAATTTAATAAACTAATAATTGATTTATAATTTATTACATAAAAAAATAAATCTGTTCTAACCGAATTATGATGGAATGACAAGTGAAAGTGGAGTTGGTGGTGTCGGTGGCAGAGATCCTGTATGGAAATATTGCATATCCGTCCCTGGTAATAAAAATACCACCATTTGTAGTTTTTGTAACCTTGCGATTATGAGTGGAGGTATTACACGTTTCAAATATTACTTAAACCACACGGACCCACAGAAAAATGCACGTCCATGTAAAAACGTGCTCCCGAAGGTTAAAAAAGAGATTCGTGATTATATTAAAGTTAAAGAGCTTTCAAAAAGGAAAAAAACTGCCAAAATGGATGAGATTAGAGCAGAATTACGAAGGGGGTTATATGATGAGGATGAAGATGAGGATGATGATGATATTGTGTATTCCTCTGACATGTTTGATCAAAATAAAAGACAACAATATCGTGTCACCGTCAAACAATCAAAGGCAAGTGAGTGGGAAATAGATCAAATGTCTAACTTTGGACGTAATAAAAGAGATAGTCAAAGTATTCGAGGATTGAATTTTGATCACGTTTCAACACCATCTTTATATAAGTCATAAGATGAAAAACAAAAAAAGATAAACATGTTTTCTGGTGGCAACGTTAGAGATAAAATAATTAGAGTAAATTTTTCATTTATGATAATGTACCACTAGCCAAAGCTTCTTAGCATCATTTTAAAATATGATCCAAATTGTACATTCCAGTATCCATTACTTGAAATGTCACATGAAGGTTCAAACATGTATCAATCAAGTCAGATATATTAGGTCAATCCACATTATCAGATCTATGGAAATACAGTTGAAAGAGATTGAAGCACATATGAATTGTAACTTCGTGATTACACTCTGGTCTAATGTCATGAGTTGGTACCAATATTGAATGAATTTAGATGACATATCATCTTATTCATTTGAACCTCATAGAAATTCAAGTTACTACTAGTCCATATATTAACTTTGTATAAAATTTGTCATGTTATCATAGCAGACAACGTTTATATAGTATTTTATCTATATATTTGTTAAAAATATATCATTTTATTTGAAATTATAAGTTCAATATATGTATTAATGTCAGTTATAATAATATGTAAACTAGTTGATATATTTTTCAATATTTTTAGAAAGTTTTCATATTTTAAAAAAAATATCCGATATTTCCACTGAAACCGATATATTCACCGATATTTTCGTAAAATAAAGGTATCAATATTTTCACCTTACAATAGACCATGAAATTTAGGATAGACAATTTTATTGGTCATGTCCATCCATCGATCATGATTGTACACCCATAAGTCTCCCATTTATCCATTTGTTTGTCCACATGCATCTTCATTTCAGTATACTCCATATCTAGATACTTATTTTTTTTTATCTCATATGGAGTTGGTAGTTTTACCCCCAAACCACTTTCCTGTACACATTGGATCATATTTTTAAAATGATACGAATAAGCTTTGGCTGGTGGTACATTATCATAAATGAAAAATTTACTTACCTTCCTAGCCATTTTATCTCTAATGTTGCCATTAAAAAACATGTTATTTATCCTTTTTTTTTTTGCATCTTGTGATTTATATAAAGATGGTGCTGAAGTGTGAAGACCGCCCACCTCGGCCTCTATTGTTGGCGTTACGACTGGAGAAACCACGGCCACTGCCCTAACGAAAACGTCCACCGCGACTGGAGTTTGAATCAGCAGCATTAGCACTAGCCACAAGAGAAGCTTGTTGACTGTCAAGGGTGTTCAAATAGAGTTTTTGAGAGGCGAGAATGTCCCGTAGTTCAGCAAACGAGAGAGAACGTCTCTCGCATGGATGGATACAGCAATTTCCTGATATCTTGCGCCAAGACCGTTAAGCACATAAAGTGTAACGTCATCGTCGGATAGAGATTTGTCGATGATAGCCAATTCATCGACTTTGGACTTGACCGATTGGAGGTACTCGTCAACAGTACGTGAGCCAATCGTGGCACGAGCCAACTCGTCCTTCAATTGTATTACGCGGGAACGAGATCGACTAGCAAACATTTGAGATAGAATTGTCCAGGCTTCAGCGGATGTGGACGCAACAGAGACCATCAGCACAATGGATTCAGATAGGGAACAAAGAATTGCAGCCAAGATCATTTGATCTTGTTGGTACCAGCTGTTGTACTCGGGTGATGGATTATCAGTAGTGAACGCGGGAGGTTTGATACGGCCGTCGATGTAGCCGGTGAGTGAGTGGCCGTTGAGAATGGCCGAAATCTGGGCACGCCATGATGGATAGTTCGAGGCAGAAAGCTTAATTGGGAGGGGGTGTCCACCATTGACGGAGATGACAGAAGAAGGGAAGGAGTTGCTGCTTGTGGCGGTGGTGATTTCTGATGCCATGTGAGGAAGTAGATCGGTGGCGACTAGGGTTAGATGATGCGGGTGGGTGAAGACAGAAAAAGGGAGGATCGAAAATTTCTCGTGAGAGATGTTTAGACTCGTGATACCATATAGAATTATGATAATGTGTGTTGATTGTATAGATTACCAATAGACGATATTTATACAGAATACAATACAAGGAAAGATAATCACAAGGATATACAAAGAATGATTTGTGCTAATCTTTACAATATTCCTTAATACTAAGTATTAATTATTGGAGACAATATACGATCCAAACAATGTACGAATGAAGAAAAATTAAGACTAATTTTTTTAAACCCAAAATTAAAGGTAATTAAGATGACAAAAATACATACTAATAACGACACATCGGTATACATATCAATATCCACTCATGTTTTTTTTAAGAGAAGGCTGGTGTGTTCTTGGATACAGTATGCCCCGACTCCAATTCTAGTATTTTTAAATAATACGATTAATACCCTTACATGTAGCAAGTAATACTTTACGTAATATCTTTGACCAATACATATATTTCAGTTAAACAAGTAATATCTTATGAGTAAATAACTAATATTTTATGAATATATAATTAATATGTTTCACTAATACATATATTTCAGTCAAATAAATAATATCTTATGAGTAAACAATTAATATCATATGAGTATACAACTAATACATTTTACTGAACAAGTGAAATGTAAACATATATTTCAGTTATATAACTAATACTTTATAAGTATAAAACTAATACGTAATGAGAATAAAACTAATACCTTTAAGATACATCATTAATATCTTATAAATATACAACTAATACACCACCAATACCTTATAAAGTATATAATTAATACCAAATTAATAAAGTATATAATTAATACCAAATTAATATACCTTTTGAGTTACATACCTCAGATATATAAGTTTTGGTCTTTTTAAAATATTAAATTAAGGTAGCCTAATCAAAAGATTGAATGTAGATATTGAAAAAGATTGAAAAATTATTAAAATTCATAAAGATACTTATGAGTCTATATTTTTTATATATTTCATTACATAGTTTACATTTCTAATTTTCATGATTATGATAATATATCAATATATGCTTTAATATTTCTAATTTCCATGATTATGATAATATATCAATATATGCTTTAATATTTCTAATTTCCATGATTATGATATCGACATGAAAATGAAGTATGAAATCAACATTCAATATCAGTATTTTGATAAATTTCAATATTTTTGTCCATAAGATATTTTGAACTGTGATATATATATATAGATATAGATATTTTTATTTGGTTTTCAATTATTCATTCTCATATATACTTCAAACTAAGAGTTTCAATATTCTTACATTTTATAGATACCAATAACTATGAAGTATGAGGATTTCTTAAGGATATTCTTCCAAAATATTGTTCCACTTTCATAGTTGAAATACTGCATGAAATTAATGATTAACCAACTAAAAATTGAAATGAAATAGAGTTAAAAAAATTATCATATTAACATATAAACTTATCTCGAACATATATTCTTCATCACAGCAGGCTTCTCAACAGGGAGAGTTGGGGGGTGTTCTGCATGTGGCGGCTTCTTTGGGCCTTTATTATCGTTCCAGACCCCCCCGACCTCCGATTATTTGGCGACCACCTGACCTAGGTTGGGTGAAGCTTAGGACGGCTTCGATAGTGTCCGGGATTGGTGGAGTGATTCGTGATCATGGAGGCGAGGTTGTCTTTGCTTTTCATGAGCGATGATCGGTGACTGAGAGTCTGGCAGCGGATCTTTCGGCGCTTCAGAGAGGTCTCTTTCATGTTAGGAGGTTTGGATTTCTCCGAGTGTGGATTGAGCTAGATGCTATCTTGGTGGTTCAGCTTCTTTCGCACTCGGATACAGGACATTAGTGTTTTCAGGAGTCCCTTACTTACATCCGAAATCTCCTCTCTTCCTTGGAGTTTCAGGTGTCTCACATTCTTTGAAAGGGAAATGCGGTGGCTGATTACCTGGCTAACTTAGAGTGTCAGACTAAGTTAGCTGGAGGATTCCCACCTGATGCTTTACCTCGACGGGTCCAGGTGTTATCCAGATTTGATCAATTGAGATGGCCGTCGTTCCGTGTAGATCGTGGTGGTGTTCTTCCTTAATGCACCTTTTTTCCTTTCCTTGTTCTTTCTTAGGTTGGATTATTTTTCCTTGTTTAGTTTTTAGTCCTGCCTTGTGTCGGCAGTTGTTTCTGGCCACCTGTTTTGGTCATTTTATGCTCTTTGCTTTTTCTTTCATTTATTGCTTTTTCTTTCTTTTATTTTTTACTTGACGATGTATACTTTGAGGTTGATTTATATACAGATTAGGGGTCTACCTAAACCCCCATCCCATAGGATGTTTTTTCAGTAAAAAAAATAAAAAAAATATCTCGAACATAGTTCGTACTTTTATAGTTGAAATATTGCATGAAATTAATGATTAACTAGGGTTGGTCTTGGGAGTGCGACAAATGCCGTTGCACTGGGCCCTGTCGGCGAGAGCCTCTATTTATACATATATATTTATCATAATGTGCTTATTAAATAAAGTTATTAAATGCTAAATTGATTGTGACTTTTAAATTTTTCCTTTATTTAATTAAACACAATTCATGAGTAATTAATTCTTTGGATTTATATTATATACTAGTATATAAAAATAATACACACCAATAATACATTATTTTACTTGTTTATGCAATCATGTTCTAGTTTGCTTTAATTTTTTAATAGGTAATTGGAGATGTCTCATAAAAAGTATTTGTGTGGATATGAAAAACGTATGAAAAAAAACAAGAAGAATAATTAATTGAGTCAGGTAGACAAATTTTTTGGAATGAAAATTTGGATACTGGGGAACATAATGATGTTGATGAAGCAATAAATGAGATTGAAGGCAATGAAACTGGTGGCGTAGCAGGTGTTGAAAATACTAAAGATGTTAATCATCCAAGTCTTGAAGATGATGAAGCTTTTGATGATGATGATATTGGTGATAATGGAGATGATGTTGCTCAATCTGAAATTAAGTGATGATGATATAGTTAGTGAGATGAATGAAGAATCAAATTCACCAATTCCTCTTGACGTGCATTGTTTATCCAAGAAACTGGGACAACAGATTTATACAATATTTTCTAATTCTATAGAGAGATGGAGGATAATGTTAGATCATGTTGTAAAAAGTTTACTTAAAGTTGCTGAAGAAGTGAGACCAAGTTTTTGGCAACATATGAACTTGGAAATTTTTGAATTTCTGACACACGCATGGTTATTTGGTATGATATAATAGCTAAAGTCAATATTGTAAGCAAACACTTGCAATCCGAAGACATGCTTATTGATGTTGCTATGATCAAGGTTAGGACGTTAATTGCTTCTTTCGAAGAATATAGAGAAACTGGATTCGAACGAGTCGTGAATACAAACATCAATGGAGGTTGATGAGGATTTGAAAGCTCGTTGCCAGAATCTTGAAAAAAAACTACAAAGAAGAGAGGAGACCATACATGATGTCAGATTTGATGGAGATGATGGTGCAACATGTTCTACCAAAAGAAACAAAGACAACAAGTGGAATATTACACTTTTTGCAAAGAATGAATTTTTACCTAATTCATTCATTGCATACAAATATTGTTAACTATTTCAGTAACTATTGCATCTGCGGAGAGAAGTTTTTCAAGATTGAAGCTGTTGAAATCTTGTTTGAGATCGATCATGACCCAAATAAAACTGAATGCATTGTCTTTGATTTCAATTGAAAATGAATTTTTAGAAACAATCGATTATGAAATCTTGATTGATGACTTTATTAATAAAATTCAAGGAGGTCAATTTTTCATAATTGATTGCGTTAGGAATTATTTTTTTCGATATCAATGAAGTTGAACTAGTTTTTTGAAAGTTTTATTTAATCATTTGGTGTAATTTGAAACATTAATACCAAAACATGATTTTTTTTTCATTATTTTGTTTCTATATAATGTGTACAAGTCAATATAATATGGTTCACATAATTAATTTGAATATTTTTTAAAAATAATTAGGGTCCAATTTTATCTTCATACAAGACCTCCAAAAACACTAGACAGATCCTGATTCCTACTCCATTTCACATATGAAGACACATGTAGTTTACAAAAAATTAACATTCTATTAAAATAGAATGTGAAGCCGCTTTCTCATATTTGAAAACACAAGCTACATAAGAGAAACTCAACTTTTTATTTATTTATTTATTTACTTTCGAAGTAAATGACATTTTTTTTTTTTTTGGAAAAGCTAAATGAGAGTATTGAGTACGTTTTCATTATCATTATTATTACTAGAAGCAAATGCTTGATATCATCGTTGCTTAATTCAACTTCATTCATTCGGTTAATATCATTCAATCCGGGCCTCCACCGAGTCATCTTTCTCACCTCTTGATTTCAATTTTTATGGAGAATTGATACGGGCCCGAGGGACTTGGATGATCTTTATTCGGGCCCTGGAAATGACCATAAATATCCCCACCATGGATAAGATCCATCAAATAAAAATGAAAGTTTTTCTTTAACCATAAACATATGATTTTTTAGAGAATAAGTGGAATGTCTCCTATCATCAGATATTCATAAAGAATTGAAATTGACAATTTACTGATTTTACCATAAAATGTTTAGAAATATGTGAACTTTTTTTTAGTGTGGACATATTTTTAATTATAAATTAACTTCTTTCAGATTTTTAATAGCAGTAAAGATTGTTGGAAAAATCTGCAATTTTTGCTCATTTTGGGATAATTTTTTATGTAGGTCCTGTACCCAAATTAAGAAATAAGTCGTTGAAATGTGTTCTCCTCCAAGAGAGGTTTGAGACAGTATATAACTTGCCCAAAATAATTTAATGGGTGAATGAGAAATTATGGGTCGAAGTGGTGATTTTGGATCCTTTTTGAATACTTGAGAGCTTGAATGTGTCTTGTCCCACATCGGGAAAATAAAATTAATTTTATTGGTTTATATTGTTTTTCCCCTTTGTTGGAGATAAGAATGATTAGCAACAAGGTTCTCTCGCACGCGGGTGCAAGTCAAATGTGGTTTCAACTTTGAACCTTGGACTTAGGTGTGCGCGCGCGACCTAGGTACACGAATGTCTAGTCTCGTTCCTTTTCATGTACATGGTTTTTTCTTCACTTTCGTGTACATGATTTTTTCAGCTCCAAGTGAACACGAATGTCTAGTCTCGTTCCTTTTCAGGTACATGGTTTTTTCTGCCGTATTGTTGTGACTTTCATGTACATGATTTTTTCAGCTTCAAGTGACTTTTCATCTCTTCTGTAACGGTCAACTTTTGATCTTCCAACTACTTGTAACGGTCTTGGAGTGACTATATAATGAGCTAGCCCCCACTTCAAAATACATAGAACTCATCTCTCCTTTGTAAATTTTGCTTTCTTCCTCCTTCAATCTGTTGATACTGATCTTCGTTCCTCCTTCAATCTGTTGATACTGATCGGGCGTGCTTCCAATTTGTCGTTGGTGGGAATTCTGTGCTCGACTCGTCATCTAGCAACTGTTGTATCCTAGGAAACGGACGTCTTTGTATACCTCTAACACCGTGGAGGAGACGAATAAGAAAACTGTAATACATAAATCTCGATTTTTCATTCTGTTTGTTTCTAGTTTTGTTTTGTTTCTAGCAATTTCCTCTAACTCCATTTTGAACTGTTTCAATTGTCATCAATTTTATTTGAACTAACACCCTTTAGTAGAGTTTGAATACCAAAAAAGGCCAATAAAATCATGAATAGACTAAACTCAACGGAAACACTCCACATGATTATCAATTCACTAAAATTGAAATTAAATGATTAATTCATAATTATAATTGATAATTTTAAGACAATGGAATAAAAAGAAATTGTAAAGCTTTGAATTTTTTGCAATTAATTGGAGAAACAAAAAAATGAAATTTTGTTCAATCTCTGATTTATATATCAATATTAGCCCACTCAAAGTCACACATGAAGACAAATACAGCTCCAAAAGAATTAACATTTTGCTAAAATAGATTAACACAGTAATTTTTTTCTTTATATTTGAAAACGCAAAATATATTTGACAAACTCTATTTTTTTTTTGAAGTAAATAGCAATCTTTGGAAGCTAAATGTGTGTTTATTATTATTATTTTTGATCACCTTGGAAATTCGGCACTCGGCAGTGTCTTTCTGATCAGTGAAAGGCGCACGTGCATGCAAATTCAAAAAAACAATAAAACGAATGGTGCACGTGTCAAGTTGTCATTGGTTGGGCTTACGCACCAACATTCTAGCACCATTTTCTAAATCACTTCCCTTCAATTTCACAGAAATTAAACCCCACTAATAAAAAGCCTCGAATAAACCCATCACCAAAATTTAACCCCTTTTACACCAAAGCCCATTCGGATCTCCAATGGCGGTCCGACCCACGATGACCCGGTTCCCGGGCGACCCGAGGGAGCAGGAGGTGTGCGGCGTACCATGGGGCATCACGCTTGCGCCGTTCGGGGCCAAGGACGAGAACGGCATCCCGCCGGTGTACGGATCCGGCGGCGAATTGTTGCCGCGATGCGAGAATTGTTGGGCCTATTACAATACCTACTGCGAACAGGATCAGTGGTCTTGGGACTGTGCTCTTTGCGGCACCACCAATGGCCTCTCCACGACCTCGATCGCCCGATACTCGCTTCCTGACTCCTGCCCGGAGAACATGTCCTCGTTCATTGACCTCGAATTGCCTCGTAATTGCTTTGTTCATTTTCCTTATTCCTCTGTTTTGAATATTGGTTTTTAGATTTTGAGGTTGTGGAATTACTAAATTGGATTGAATTTTTTGCTTGATGGTTGCTTCGCGGTCTTGTCAATTTCTAGATGCAGAATAAGAAATCTGTAACATGAATTGCGTATTTGCGTGTAGTGAGCTGTACATGAAACCCAATTATTTCATTTATATTCTTGCGTCGACCCTTGTCAACCTTGAATCACCATTTTTTTTTTAGACTCTTAGAATGATATATTTGAGCCCCATTATGCTAAAGCATTTTAGCCTGAACTTCTTGTAGGATATTGAAATTTATACTCATATTAGGTGCTTAATTAGTTTTGGTGAAAATTTAATGGATGTAATGATATTCCATTTTTTATCATGTAGCAAATTTGCAAAGTCTACTAACTTGCTAACTTGTAGAAATCGAAGGAGTAACATTCTTATTCTGGTGCAGTGAAATACCATTGTCATTTGTTTGGTTGGATGTTGAATCGGTCATCTTAATTATCTTATGCTGACACTATGAAATTATCCTATGCATATCATTTACTTATGTAAGAGGGGGGGGGGGGTACATCAACCGTTCTTTGATGTCTTCTTTGCATTTATCAGAAGTCTTTCTCATTGAATATACATTTGGAATAGTCTTATTACTTCAAAGTCAAAGACTGTGGTGCAAGAATACACGATTCTTACTTCTTTTTACCATGTGTATATGGATGTAGTTCTAGATGCTTGTACTCTCCTCTTACCATAACTGTGATTAGTTGGGCACCTGTGCTTGTTTTTAAATCTTCATTATTCTATTTGTCATGGCAGTGGAAGGGTCTGAAGAAATGCAGGCAAGGCCAGTGTATGTTGCTGCAATTGACCTCTCTTGTAAGATTTTGTATAGCTCTATGGTAAATTATTGAAACTGTTGACTGTTTTTATCGTGATTGTGATTTTTGGTCAATAAAATAATTTGTAAATTTTTAGATTGCTGTTTGGAGTTCAAATGATTAAATAGGTGTTTATTATTGAGTATTTGAACAATATATGGACCATGATTGCAAACATGTTGATGCCAGTGCATGTTAAGAAATTGTACATTAGGATTCCAGAGTTTAAACTTGCTTTTGAAATGTAGAAGGTAACAATAAGTTCCCTATGTTACTGTACTTATAATTTAATGGGTGTTGATGTGCGAATAATCAGTTGAAACATGCTGCTTCTTGAATAGAATGCACTAGATTTTATTTTATCTTTGTATGAGTTGGAGAGTAGTGTCATTCTCCATAAATTCCTTCCTAGTTCCAACCACCTCTTTTGGCTACCCTTGCATGTCAATGCATTTCAAGGAGGCAAAACCTTTGATTTCCATAAATTGTCCTCTTTTGCAGCATCAGAAGAATTTTTGGAACTTACTAAAAGTGCTCTCTTGGCAGCCTTGGAAGGTTTGTTTCATTGTAATTTCCAAGTCCAAGTTGTTAGCTGTTAAAGTTATCCTTGTCTTATTCTTGTATTTTTACAGCTCTTGGGCCAGGATCACTTTTTGGTCTTGCTACATTCAGTCACAAAATAGGCTTGTACGATGTTCAGGGGCCCATTCCAGTGGTCAAGAATGTGTTTATTCCCCCTGAAAGCAACCTAACTATGGAGCTCGAAGATGTCATGCCATTGTTTTCGTTTTTGGCTCCAGTATGTTATGATGGTCTCTTCTGTAGTGGTGCCTTATTTTTTTTAATTATTTTTTATTTTTTCCTTATATGGATTATCTAGTAATTCTCAAACTATTATCATTAATAATTTGTAACAGGGCTGGAACTTTGAAGTTGGACTAGCCAGCACTAATATCTTTAGTTATCAATGTTGTAGGTTGATACGTGTAAGGATCGTATTGCGTCTACACTTGATACTCTAAGACCAACAACTTCATGGGAACGGACTACAGCTGCTGGTCAAGGAGTAGATGGTGTCTTACTTGGTGGTCGTGGCTTTGGAGTGGCAATGGAAGCTCTACTCAAATATCTTGGATCAGAGTATGGGAATACATATGCGCTAGGTACATTTAATGTTATAAATTTGCTTGTATCCCTTTTCATGCTTTTCTGGGAGGTGACTTTAGTGAGTGCCTCTTAATTAGATGTTTCTATTTAGTTTCTGTATGCAATGAGACCTAATTGCGGACTTCTAATTCTTTTTCCATTTGCTTCTCCCCCTGAACTGAAGTGCAGCCAGAGTTTTTGCCTTTTTATCTGGTCCTCCAGATTATGGTATTGGCCAGCTAGACACCAGACGATATGGTGAGCAATATGCTAGTAAAGGAGAGGATGCTGATCGTGCTTTACTCCCTGAACAAACTCCATTTTATAAAGATTTGGTAGTTTGCTTAAACCTGAAGAAAGTTTTTCTTTAAGAGTTATGTAAAAGGAATAGGTGATGATATATACTTCACAGGCTGCTGTTGCTGTTCAAGCTGGTGTATGTGTGGATATATTTGCTGTTACAAATGAATACACCGATTTAGCTTCTTTGAAGTTTCTTAGCATTGAGAGTGGAGGCTCTTTGTTTCTTTATTCAAATACCGATGATTCAACACTTCCTCAAGATATGTGAGTAATGAGTTCCTACTTTGAAATGATTCTCAAACTTGAGATGATATAATTTGTTTTTTTGTGTAGTAGTTGGTGATAAAGAAAATGAGCTTATGGCAATACAACATGGAATAGAATTACTTACTTTTGATGTTATTCTTTTTTTTAGTATAGATGTCACAAATGATCTGTTTGTAGGTATCGTATGTTAAGTCGGCCATATGCTTTCAATTGTGTTCTACGTGTCAGGGCATCATCTGAATTTAAGATTGGCCATTCAGTAAGACTCAGCCCTCTCAATTTTGAAACATTTTTGCTATCATTACAATTGTGGAATAATACTTTCTGTTTGTCCTACAGTATGGGCATTTCTTCCCTGACCCAGAGTATGAAAACGTTCAGCACATTATCTGCTGTGACTCCTTTGCTACGTATGCCTATGACTTTGATTTTGCAAATGATGTTGGATTTTCCAGGTATAAAATACTTCTCTTTGTTGTTTCATTTTGATTTTTTATCAAGCACCACGACTGGGGTTACTTCTGGAACTTGCAGTGAGCCTTAATTTTCCTCAATCTGAAGTCTTTTGAACCGATGGACATAATTTTTTTTTTCATGAATTACACATTTGATATTTTTCTTTGCTTGCACATGTTATTTGATTATATCTTTGTTTGCCTATTGTGGTATTCAATGTTTTTTTGCTTTTAGATAGTATGATTTTTTTTTTAATTTATATTCTAGGATATGATTCTTACCCAGTTTATCCTATATTTCATTTTCACATAAGATTTAGCTCTGGGTATCTTACATGTTTTTTTTTTCCCAGTCATGGAATGATGTAATAATGACTGTAGCATATTAGGGAACTTGACAACATAACAATTGACAGTTGCAGTTGAGATATTCCAGAAAATTCTACTGGTACCCAACCCCCTGAAGCTGGTGCTTAACAAAGCATCTTTCCTCTTACACAAGTTTGAATTGCTTTTTGATGAAGTTTTATTTGCTATTTACATATGCTGGAGCCAAATTTTCCTTTTGTGAGGTCCTCATTCTCAAATATGTTAAAGTTTTTTGTTGTCCTTGTTATGCTTTCTGGACTACATAGATAGATGTAGTCATTTGTTAGTATTATAGACTTCATAGTAAAAAAAATTTCCAACATGTATAAATTTGCTAGTGGTTTGTACCATTCCATATATTAAAATTTTCTTCTTGTTTTTTCCCTGTAAAATACAATGGACAAATTTTTGCAGACACAGCAAAGAACTTCCAACATTACAGATTGCATTTCAGTACTCAGTGGTTGTGCCTCCCGATGAATCCTCAATATCAGGTCCAAGGTCCTCAAAGAGGTAGGCTTCTTCTAGTGCTGTTGCTACCTCATAGATTCTGCTAAAGATACAGTTATGTGCATTCTGATTGTCATACCTTGGAAATTGAGTTTGTGAAGAATGACCCTATGGATACAGTTTTCAGAAGCTATTACTCTTGTGGCTTTCCTATCAGTAATTTATTTGAGTCATTGCTGCCATCATGCTTGAAAAGAAATTCTGTTTTCATAATTCTCCAATGAGGTGATCAATAATTGCTATAGTAAATCAAGAAATACATTTATTCTTCGTTTTATTGGATTCTCCAATTCTATAATGAGATTGAACTCTTTAGTTGCTCAATAGCATGTTCTCATTAACTCTTTAAATTACTTAATTGTTGATTTTCACGTAGAGAAATACAAAAGCTTATTATTCTTGCACTCCAGGAGGTGTGATTAGTCACCATGTTTAAAATGCAATACTAATCTGCCTTGTCTTCTAGAGTCTGCCCCTGAGATAGTGAGATTGATGCTGACAATGTAATTCGGATAGTGTCGTACTTCACTTAAATATCCTTGTTCTGATTATAGATGTCATAGGAATTAAGGAACACAAGCTGAGTGATATCTTTTGGTAATGACTTGAGAAGTTTTATTAAGAAGCTGAGTGGGATGCATATCTTGTTGATAAGGTGATGAGAAAATATGCTTTGATTTTTTTAGATTTACATTACTTGTTTTATATTTTCTCGTTTAGGTCTTAGTCTGAAGTTTATGACTTCATATATGTGTAAGAACCTCAGAAATCCAAGTCAAGATTTCCTATGATTTTGAAAATGTGGTATTTTTATCTTGTTGATCTTGGAAATCTATAACACTAGGAGAACTATTGATAACCTCAGAAAATCCAATTCTGACCAACTTAAAGGTTATTAGCAAATTATTTATCCATATTGTTATTTCATCATTTTGTTTGCCAGTCACCATTTAGATATTATCTCATGTTTCTTTTGTTGAAAGCAGTGGTATTCCAACAAAAGTGAGCTGTCACATATTAAAAACTCCTAGTACTCCGATAAATTTTACCTATTATGATTTGTGAACAAGCTTAAGCTTACATTACTTTTGCTTCAACCTTCCTTGCTTTCCCTGTTGTTAAAACTAAGTATTTCCAGTGATTTTACTTTTGTTTGTATGGTCTAATTTATGCAGAGCTACATATTCCCTGAAAAGGAGACTGAGGATTAGAACTTTACAATTCTCAACTGCTCGAAGTATTAATGAGATTTATGATAGTGTTGATCCTGAAGTTATTCTTTCCATACTTGTTCATGAGGTAAACTCCAATTACCTGAAGATTGTGAACTATCTCTATTATCTGAACATTCTATACGTTGGGGTGTGATATCCTTATAGGGGAGCTCAGAAGTTATGGTATCTTCACTACAGTGATTAAGCAAGTAGCATGAAGATCCCAAGCATTCAAGAATCCACAATGCATAATTTGTCCTTTTATGAATGCTTTCTTGATGGTAGTTATCAGTATGTGCCTATATATTAGCTTTTCATGCTACTAGTCGCTTGATCACGTTATGATGTATACCTGCCCAATGTAACCTTCCAAAGGCAAAAAGCCTGATGTTATGTGATTGAGAAGTTCGTATAGAAGATGCATTTACTTTTGTAAAATTTATCTGGACAAGTGCGTTGTAACATGGGTTCTAATGCTTGCATGTTAAATTACCTCGTCAAGTTCTGCCTGGTTAAGTCATAACATAAATATTCCAACTTGATTACCGACTGAGAAAGCGTTGTCTACTGAGGACTATGCTGATAGCTCAATTCTACTTATATTCACTTTCCTTTATCTCAGGTGATTTTATCATCATTGGAAAATGGGGTTCGAGAAGGTAGGATTTTACTGCATGAGTGGCTTGTGAATCTGGTGGCTCAGTATAATGATGCTTTCAAGATTGCTGAATACTCGAGAGGAAGTTTAACCACTTCTCATGTTGATGTTGCCTTCACCCAATGCCCTCAGCTGCAATCTTTGCCACGATTGGTGTTTGCTTTGCTGCGGAATCCTCTTCTTCGTTTTCATGAAGAAGGTGTTCATCCTGACTACAGGATATACCTTCAGTGTCTGTTCAGGTATGGTTTGGTGTTATTTAAATAGTGTGTTCTACCTGTTAGCCTTTTCTTCATGTCCATTCGTTAGGACCTTGACAATATTGTTCACTTCATATACAACTATTTTACAGTAATTGGTTAGTTGATTAAACCTGCATGTTTGTTCCACTTTTGTCTATTTCTGGAGTTTTCATCTTGTGTCACATTTGATTGTTGTTGTCTAAAGAAGATGAAAATGATAACATTTGCTCTCGAAAGTTTGATATGCAGAACTATTGATCAAACTCACACACAACTATCCTTCATAGTTGACTACACAACGGCATCATAAAGCATTTTAGAACTCACAATCATATTTTGGATGCAGTGCCCTTGAACCTTCTTCACTTAGCCGTGCCGTATATCCATTGTTGGCATCATACGAATCTCCAGATAAACAAGCATTTCCTCGCCATTCCTTGAGTCGAGCTGCACTAATAACAAGCGGTAGCCCAATATTTTTACTTGATGCATTTACAACTCTCATCGTGTTTTATTCATCCACAGCCGATGCTACCCTTCCTTTCCCTCCACCCCAGGACTGTAAGTGATTCTTCTCGATTTTCATCTATCCAAAGAAGAGCATAGATATATGTGTTTGTGCTTACTGATCATGGTTTTGCTTCCAGGCCTTTTGAGAAGTAGTATCAACAAACTGAAGCAAGAGCGGATTATTACTCCGAAACTGATTTTCATAAGGGGAGGGCAGGATGATGCAACGGCATTTGAGAACTATCTTATAGAGGAACAAGACGTAGAGGGAAGTGGCTTTACCAGTGTCATGGGGTTCGTATCTTTCCTTGATGAGATCAATCATGACGTGGTAGAGTACATCAACAAATCAAATGGTGATGCACGTAAATAGTGATAGAGAAGAATTACTACTTATACATGAGGAGTTACATCAATTGTTGAGCTTAATTGTGGATATACAGAGGTTGTTTGTAGCTGAGCTGGCCGAGATATAGATGCAGCGATATATGGTTCTTTGAATTATGTTGTTAATTGTGTAATCTTTATTTCAATTTGGAAGCTGTGCCTTTTTTTTTATTCTGATTATTACTTTTAACTAAGACATCTAGTGTTAAATGCTCATGTAACTTTTTAGACACTCATAAATTTAGACTCAATTTTGGTTAGGACTTCACATTCCATTTTTATCTTCCTTTTTTTCTCCTTTTTATTCTTTTGTATCTGTACTATGTATCATTGGCCCTTTTCCATCTGTGTTCTCTCTTTGAGCTTGATTTGATTATATATGTCGTGCAAGCTTCAATTTTTTTTTTTGTACTTTTGGCTAAATCTAAAATTGGACTCAAATTTGAGTGTAGTTATTTAAAAAGAAAGGAGACAAAAATAAATGTAAAAACATCAAACTATTTGGATTTGACTCATGTTTGGCTCGGGCAAAGTTGGTTAGTAATTGGCAAACTCTACATTTTGGGCTTAAAACTATATTAGCGCCATTAATTATAATAAATAAATAGATTCAATTTTGGAATTTATCTTTTCTGCTTTTCCAGCTGAAAAACTATGAATCGATTTTATATTTCTAAATGACAAAATTATTAAAATATACTAATTGGTTAAATTTGAAAGCAAAGAGGGAATAATGAAAGAAAAGTATCAGGAAGCAATTCGAATCGGGCCGAGTAGCAGGCACATAAATTTGATGGGCTTTATTAAGCTTGAGCCTCACTCTATAATAGATCCAATTCGACTTTTCCGATTGCTCTCTCTCTATCTCATATTCTCTAAAGAGGGCATTTCCATTTCTTAACTCCAAACCCACATATTCTCATTCTCTCTCTCTCTCTCTCTCTCTCTCTCTCTCTCTGGAATTAGTCTCCATCGAGTGTCTGTGACACTTGGGTATGTTAAACATGTCAATGCTTATGCTATTGCTCCCGTCTATTTCTAATCTCATTTTCTGCGGTTTATTCCTCAATTTTTAGGCAGTGCTTGCATTACTGTTTGTGTTTCTTATTTTCTCGATTTTCGCTGTCTCATTATTCTCGCATGTTTGTTTTTACGGGTGTATTTTTCATTTCATTTAATTTTTCATTTCATTTATCTATAATATTTCTGTATGGTTTATATTGATTTTTGGGTCTTATGGAGTTCTCTGCAGTTTATTACCATATTATATTTTATTTTTATTGCTCAGAATATTTAATAGTTTTTTGGCCTTTTGATGTTTTTGTAAATGTATCAAATTCTCAAGTTAATCATCCTGTGTGCTGTTTTTTTCCCCTTGTTAAACGTTGCTAATATGGGAAAGAATTTTATCTAACCGTGAATATCAATATGGTTCTGAGTGCCTCTATTATTATGGTGGACGTCACACAAACTTGAGGATACTTTCTGCACATTTTCTTTTATATATTTTGGATTTTGTTATGTTTAGGTTCATTGAAGGTGTGGGTTTATGTGTGAACCAAGGTTGATGCTTATGTATGTTTTCGGGGCGGTTGATCTATCTTGTATAAGTAGTGTCAAATGAATTCTATAGGAGTCAGTTTTGAGAAGTATAAAGGTCTAATGGCTTGTCAGGGCAAGTGTATATATATATATATATTGGATTAATTTTGTTGCATCAGAAACAATGAGTCTTTATCCATTTTGTTGATGTCAACAATAGTTGTGAACATCATGAGTTTGGATTGTCAATAGGAAAACATCAAGGCGTGTCGCACATTTCTCTTGATTTATGAATGGCATGTAATGTTCAAACATGCTTAAGGACGGTGCACATGATAAGGCCATTGAGAAGTATGTTCAAACATGCTTAAGGAGTTTTACAGATTTCCTGCCTTGTCTCTCCGTCCTCAACTGTGGATTTTTAATATGGGCAGAACTATGATTTATGAGCATTTTCTATTTGGTTTAGATCCTTTAAACTTATATTTCTTATAGGAAGTTCCACTTGCAAAACATGGGTGAATTTGAAGTGCATTTTTTACATTAAATATCTACCGATAATGTTATTGGGAAAGTTTTCTTTGGTGTAAGTATCACTTTTTGAGATTTGAGCACAGTGATTCATCTGCCCTCCTTCTGCTGTCTTGTGGTAGGTTCTCTGACCTGTAATACAGATGAGGCTTAAATTTCAAATAATTTACATGTATTAACTACATCAGTTTGATCCTGATTACAAGTTTTCAGACAGTTACAAGAACAATAAATTATAGATTTCACACAATATTATTTAGATTGGACACAGTGAAGTATTGGTCCTTTGGAAGAAGAAAATGAATTAAATGTTGTTCAACCTAAAGTAATGATCACCTTGCCACCTTGGGTTGTACCAAGTGGATATATTTTCGATGTTTGAGGATTAGAGAATTGTTACAGATTGACTTATCCTCTTGAGCATGTCATTGCAGTCTAGTGGGATACCTATTTTAGAAATTCATGCCCTTTGCTGATTGAAAATATAGCTTAGTGGATACTATGGAATAAATTACCATATTGAGTGGACTTTAACATTCACATGTTTACAGAAACTTTTTGTGTTCCAATGGCGACTAGAATTGCTGCTAGATATATCTCTCGAAGGCTATCAAGCGGTGGCAAAATCCTCAGTGAGGAAGAGAAGGCTGCAGAAAATGTCTATATTAAGGTAAATTCCTAATATTGGCAAATGCGTAAAGGCTTAGCCAATTTATTGTATTGTCACTTTTTGAGTCGCAAGTTGTTGCATTTATTCATCACATTAAGATATTTCTTTATTTTTCATTCTATAATTTGCAAACCAAATAATATAGTTTATTTATTATTCACACTTGCATGAATAGGATGCATATTTTGATTTAGTACTGACTGCTGATACTACCAATAATCATCAATTGCTTGAGCTGAGATTCATTTGATATGGGTCAGATTGTTATATCGAGTTGATATGGATTCAAATGGTAATATTCTGAAAATGGCGATGATCATATGATGGTAGATCTTTGTGTATCTAATGAATCAACTTATATTGTCCAATATGCCCATTCTTTATCTATCACTACGGTACTTATATTTACTTGATGCGACTTGTAGCTGAATGTAGCTTCTGTTCTCTGTAAATATTGACAACTTATGTACCAAAAAATATTTGTTGGAAGAAAGTTGATTGCTAATTCTTGGTAAAGCGTATTGAGGAGTTAAGATTCCCACCCTATTATCTGTTCAAAAGATATAGAGGTAGCATTAGACACTGCAATAACTTCTTATTTCTCTTATTTTCTACTCGAATATAACATGGCAGCTGCCACAGTCCCAAAACATGGAGACCTTTTAACTCACATAATGATAACTTAATGTTGACAAACAAAGGTTAAAAGAAATTGTGTCATAATATGTTAAATGTGGTGACTCTCTTCATGAGGAACACTAAACCTCCATTTTTTCCAGAACTCCATGTAACTGTCCTAGTTTCTCTCTCATACACATGCACATCCTTGGTGGTTACATAATGACTACTTCTAATGTCAAGTGACTTGAATTTGTTCTTGATATGAAATTTTTTGTGGTGACATTGAATGAGGTTCTTTTGTACCCATGGCTGTTTTAATGGGCACATTTTTTAAACACGTGTTCCTTCTTGATCACATGATTTAATTCAACAAATGGTTCAATATTCTTCTACTGATGAACTTTATGAAAAAAATTCAGAAAATGGAACAAGAGAAATTGGAGAAGCTTGCCCGTAAGGTATGCAAACTGAACTCGACTTTGATAAAGGACGATATTACCATTTAATACTCCCTTTCCATGATAGAGAATTTTTTTTTATGTTGAGTACGTCATTCAGATTGTTTTGTTGCCTTGATTAATGATATCTCAATGCTTACGATGATTGTTTCTAGGGTCCCAAACCAGGTGAAACTCCTGCACCAAGCTCAGGAGGCTCAGGATCTGTAGCTGATGCTAAACCAAGTGTGGAAACCTCCTCGACTCCTAAAGTGTCAACTGATAGCTACAAAAACTATGCTGTTGTAGCTGGTCTTGCTACTATCGCCGCTGCTGCTGGATGGTATTTGGGTTCAAAGAAGACCAAACCTGAAGAGGTGCAGGATTGAGATCTAATTTCCAAACTCTATTTTCATGAAATAAGAGCAAACATACTACTGAAAAATCCATTGCATTTTGTTTGACAATGTATATGATATCCCGTCCTCTAAGCTAATACGCCTCGTTCATCTACGAACCCTGAGAAATCAGAATTCAGCTCGATTTTCAGCTATTTGTGTTGCAATTCTAGTTGAATGAGATGGCTTGGTTTTGCTCTTAACAAGTGAATACTAGTAATTGTGGTTAGTCTGGAATTGTTTGTTCTACTTTTCTGTGTGAGCAAATGAAGAATGTTTTATGATTAGATAGGTATCTTGGCTCTATGTTGGTGGTAGAAAAACAGAATAAATCTTTAAAATAAAGGGTGCATTATGCTGCAAGGTTCGATCTGTTCAAAATAAAATTTTATTATTTGTGCACTAGTAATTATTAAAGAGTTGTACTTGTGTGCAATTGTTGTATAGATCACGGGCTGGATTCGATTCGGATCAGCGTATTTTTTCTTTTATTTTTTTTATTTTTTACCCAAACTTTTATATTGTATTAGTCATACATTTATATTGTATTAAACATATTTATATAATACTTTAACTTAAAAGAAAAAAATCCTAATTTTGGCCAAAAAAAAAAAAACTCTAATTTCAATGAAAAAACTTTTGAATAAAAAACTTTAATTTGTATATATATATATATATATATATATACGAGTTTTAGAGTACGTGCGTTGCATGTGGAAATCAATTCAAATTAAAGAAAGAAATAATACAAATATTGTATATATAACACTTGTATATTAGAGTTCTAATTATAATAGGATTTTATAAAATTTTTAATTAGCTAGAATTCTAATATAAAATTATTTAAGTATGAAAATCCTAAATTACTGTTATAACCTTGAATAATAATGTATAATAGGGATATATTGGGCAATCCATATTTTATTTGTAAGAAATATTCACACTTTTATATAGGTAATAGATATATATTTATATAAGATTACGCATACCTTTAAGTAATATTAGTCATACTTTTAAATAATGCATAAAGGTACAACTAACATAATTAAAATATATGACTAATATAACATAAAGATATGTTTAATATAACATAAAAGTATGTTTAACATAACATAAAAACACTAAAGGTATGCTTAAAATAACATAAAATCATAAATGTATGTTTAACATAACTTAAAGATATGTTTAGCGTTACATAAAGGTATGCTTAATATAATATAAATGTAAGCTTAACATAGTATAAAAACTTTAAAAGTATGATTAACATAACTTAAAACCATAAAAGTATGTTTAACATAACATAAATGTATGTTTAATATAATATAAAGGTTCTAAAGATATTACTAATATAACATAAAGCTATGCTTAACATAATATAAAAGTATGTTTAACATAACATAAATGTATAGCACCTGAAGCGAATTTGGGTGAGTTTGAGCTCACTCACCCAGTTGTGTGGGAACACGTGCGTGTGCATGGAAGGCGCATGGATCGACGCGTGGGCCGGGTCAAGTCAATTGCACGAATTCTAAATTCGTGCACCAATTATATAAAATTTTTTATATTACTAAAAATGTGGAATAGTACTTCACTTTTTTTTTTTAAGGGGAAAACAGTAGTATGGCTCGTTAGAAGTACAATTACCACAACATCATTTTTGGGTTACTAAAATTTGTGTATAAGTTACAAAAATTTGTGTATAAAGGTTCCCAACAAAAATCAAAATATACTCACGTGAAAATGAGGGGAAAAAAGTTTTTTTATCCTTTAAATTTATCTTATTAGATTTTTCATTCTTTTATCTTTTATATTTTGATTTTTAGTTCTCTATATTTAAGAATTACCATTTTTTAGTCCTCTTACCTACTACAATAGGTAAATTTTATTTTTTTTAATTAAAATTCATCTTTTTAACAACAATTTTTTTTTTAAAATTGAAAGAATACTAAATTAATATTAATAATAAAAAAATTAATATGTCTAAATTCAGGATGCTAAAATTATTAATATTAATAATTATTAATAAAATTTTAACACATGTATTGGAATGAAAAATATTTATTTATTTATTTTTTAATATTAATTCAGGCATGTTAGATGAAGATTACATATTTCTGATTTAAAAAAATGTTCTCTCAATTTAAAAAAAAAAAGTAAGTTTGGGATGCCCAAATTATTAATATTAATATTTCATAACAAAATTCTAACACACATATCGGATTGAAAAATACTTTTTTTATATATTAATATTAATTTACACATGTTAGTGAAGAATACAAATTTGTGATCTAAAAAAATTAGTGTTCTCTCAAATAAAAATATTAATGTTAAAATTAAATTTAAATAAAAAATATTTACCAACTATAGCATATTAGATGACTAAAAAAATATATTTCTTAAATATAGAGGATTAAAAATCAATGGGTCATTCTATATCTTCAATCATTGCATCCTGACCATTCATTTTCATTTTACCTTTTTTACCTGACTTCAATACTTATACAATAAATCTTAAAAATTCCCCAAAACAGTCTAATTTTACAAGACAATATAGTCTATATCTACCTTTTTCAACTATTGTATTTATCCTCCAATAGCAACTATAAAAGCACAATTAAATCTTCTGGTATTATGCAGCGTGTGCTGATGAATCATTTGAGATTTATATTTGATATGTTTTATTTTATGTAGATGTAATCCTCGTTATTAACAAAACTGCTATGAACATAATATCCAAGGTCATTGTAGCCATGATTTTGTATGTAATATTGACGACAGGAGTGTGTACAACATTCAAAATAGCCATCATTTTCTTCCAATTACATTGAAAAATCATTTTTTTTTTGTTGAAACACCTTTATACTAATCCAAAGTCGAAGACAACTCGAATCATAAGAGTGTGGTTATTATTATTAATTGATTTGTCATGTTATGTCATTGCATCGATTGCATACTATGGCATTTGGTTGCATGCTATTTCATTGTATATTGCATGCATCCTATTATGGTGTTGTGTGGTAATTATTATTAATTGATCAGTCATGCAATGTCATTGCATTGCAATTTATGTCATCAATATTAGTTGGTTGGTGTTGTGTGGTTACTTTGATGTTGTATTATTTTACATTGTCATGCTAGATCATTGTATCGATTGGTTGTATAGTATTTTGTGGTTATTATTAATTTGCATCGATTACATGTTATGTCATCGATATTGGTTGGTTGGTGTTGTGTGATTACTTTGATAATGTATTATATTAATTGACTTGTCATGGTAGGTCATTGCATCAATTGCATGATATGTCATCCATATTGGTTGGTTGGTGTTGTGTGATTACTTTCATAATGTTTATTATTAATTGACTTATCATGCTAGGTCATTGCATCGATTGCATGATGTGTCATCGAAATTGGTTGGTTACATGTTATTTAATTAGACATTGATTGCATCCTACTTGCATATGATTTATTAGTAATACCACAATCTTTTGATCACAAAGATTACGATTTGACTATACATTCATCCATTGTATAAGATTTAGTGTGCTAGGCATGTTGGATTTGATTTCGATTGATTTTCTATCTCAACATTTATATGTAATCGATTTGAATGGATTTTGGTATGAATGAATTATATTCGATTTAGATGGAATATCGTATGTAAAGTCATTTTTTGATTTGATATGATATTTTAATACACGATTAACATTATGAAAATATATACATTTCTATTTAAATACTAATATTAAATATTAAAATAAATTATAACGTTTCACTTTAATTTAATGTCATATTTAATATTAGTATTTAAATTAATCGTGTTGCTTAATTTAATTAAATACTACATTACAAATATTAATTATAGACAAAATAAATATTAATTATCTTGATCACACCATTAGTTTAAATTAAATACAAAATTACAAAATACTTAATTTAAAGCACCACTGTATAATTTACACAAATATGAAATTAATCGTCTGGTTAATGTAATCAATATTGGTTGGTTGCATTCTATTTAATTGTATATTGCTTGCATCTTGTTATTGTGGTGTGTGATAATTATTAATAATTGATTTGTCATGCTAGGTCATTGCATGTTATTTCATTATATATTGATTGCATCATATTATGGTGTTGTGTGGTAATTATTTTTAATTGCATTGATTGCATGTTATGTCATCGATATTGAGTAGTTGGTGTTGTGTGATTACTTGATAATATTTATTATTAATTGACTTGTCATGCTAGGTCATTGCATCGACTGCATGCCAGGTCATCAATATTGCTTGGTTGAATGCTATTTCATTGCATGTCTTATCATCAAAATTAGTTGGTTGCATGTTATTTAATTAGATATGAGTTGCATCATACTTGCATATGATTAATTAGTAATACCACAGTCTTTTGATTACAAAGATTACAATTTAAATATATCTTCATCAATTGTATAAGATTTAGTTGATTTCAATCGATTTTCATATCTCATCATTTATATATAATCAATTTGGATGAATTTTGGTATGAATAAATCATTTCGATTTAGATGGATTTTCGTATGTCAAACAATTTTTTGATTTAATGTAATGCAAAAATACATGATTAACATTAACAAAATAAATATGTTTCCATTTAAATACTAATATTAAATATTAAAATAAATTTGTACGTTACTGTTTAGTTTAATATCACATGTAATATTACTATTTAAATTAAATGGAGAGTGTGATTAAAAATAATACATTACAAGTATTAATTTAATTTCATATTTATTATTAATATTTAAATTAATCATGTTGATTAATTAATTAAATAATACATTACAAATGTTAATTTTAGCTGAAACAAATATTAATTACTATGATCACACTACTGGTTTAAATTAAATACTAATTTTTAAAGATTTAATTTACACAAATATGAAATGAATTGAGTGGTTTAATTAAATCACCACAATTGTTGGTTGTAATTTGATTCAAGCAAAATCAAATACATGTAGTAAGAAATGATTTATGTGTATTTTAGCATTGTAAAGAGGCTCAACGCAGTTCACAAGCCCACAACTAGAAGCTCAGTCCAAAATTCAAAAATATCTGGATTTTGTTTACAACAGTAAAAAAAAGGGGTAAAAAATGAAAATCCACCTCAAGTATACATAATTTTGCACTTTACTATATCATTTATAAATGTTTTCATTTTACTATATTAAGTACATGAATTTTGCAAAAAATAATAAATCCGACCGCCACTTCATTTTTGGCAAATGGTTGAGAAACACGTGTCCTCCTATTGGCGAGAAAAAATAATGTGGTAGCCGGATTTATTGTTCTTTACAAAATTCGTGTACTTAATATAGTAAATTGAAAACATTTATAAATGATATAGTAAAGTGTAAAATCACGTATACTTGAGATGAGTTTATGTTTTTTACCCTAAAAAAAGTTAATGTATTTATATCATTGATGTATAATAGAATTATCCAAAATTAAAATTAAAAAGTAAAAGATAATAAATTCAATAAAATAAATTTAGAGGATAAAAAAAAATTTCCTGAAAATTACATCCAAATCTTATAAATACGAGACTTTATCTCGCATATCAAGATACATGAAAAGTACCTTTGAGAAGTAAATATAAAGATAAAACATTAGCAGATTACTCCATTTGTTATAACAAATTTCTTGAATTATTTCTAGAATGAAGAGGGTATTTCTGAATTAAAATAAAGGATTAATAAAATAAAAAAAGGTAGAGAGAGAGTCTTGCTCAAAATAAAGTGTCTACCGAAACCACTAGTAACCAATAACAACATTCCACAACTTCATTTGCTCAAAATAATTATGAAATATCTCGAATATATCATGAATGTATCGTAATTCGTAATTTAAATATTGGGATGAATTTTTGTTTTTTCCTAACAATGAAGGATATATCATAAAATATTGCAAAATATGGATATCAACATCGCTATTGATTCAGTCATAGTACACAATTGAATGAAAATTGAGAAATATCGTGAATTTTTTTCTTAAGAAATCTAATTATTTTTTATTCTACAATTTTTTCGATAAAAATTTTAATATTTTATAACTTTTTTTGTTTTAAATTCATATCAAGTAAGTTATATCACATTAATCTCCATTTCACTAGTTTTAATTTAATATTGATATTAGATATGTAAAATTAAGGGGTAATTCTGCTCCACACCAGTGGTATTAATACACTAGTTTTTTTTACTATTTTAAGTAAAATCAAGGTAACTTTTAACTTTTGAGTTGGACTATTAATTGTAGTCTTGTAGGCTGCATTGTGCTTCTTTACTAAGCTAAAATGCACATAAACCCTTTCTTGCTACATGTTTTTAATTTAACTTAAGTTACATGACACCAACAATTTTGAATATTTAATTAAACCACACAATTAATTTTATATTTATGTTAATTAAATATTTTTAAATTAGTATTTAATTTAAATTAGTAATATTATCAAGGTAATTAATAATTATAATTTAGTACTTAATTACTTAATCAACACGGTTAATTTTAATACAAATATTAAATATAAAATTAAATTAATACTTGTAATGTAGTATTTAATTAATTAATCAAACTCTCCTTTTAATTTAAATAGTAATATTAAATGTGAAATTAAATTACATTATAATGTAAAAAATTATTTCAATATTTAATATTAATATTTAAATGGAAACATATTTATTTTGTTAATGTTAATCGTGTATTAAAATATCACATCAAATTCAAAAATTGCTTGACATACAAAACTGCATCTAAAGCGAAATGATTTATTCATACCAAAATTTATCCAAATCGACTACATATAAATGATGAAATACGTGAAATCGATTGAAATCAAGTCCAACATGTCTACCACACTAAATCTTATACAATGGATGTAGATATATCCAAATAGTAATATTTATAATTAAAAGATTGTGGTATTACTAATTAATCATATATAAGTAGGATGCAACCGATATCCAATTAAATAGCATGCAACAAACTAATTTTGATGACACGACATGCAATAAAATAGCATTTAACCAACCGATATCGATGACCTAGCATGCAGTCTATACACTGACCTAGCATGACAAGTCAATTAATAATAAAAATTATCAAGTAACCACACAACACCAACCAACCAACCAACCAATACTCATGACATAACATGCAGTCAATTGAATTAAAAATAAGTACCACACAACACCATAATAGGATGCAAATAATATACAATTAAATAGCATTTAATATTCATTTCAGCTGTAAATTAAATATTTGGTAATTTATTATTCACTTTAAACTAGTGGCATGATCAAGATAATTAATATTTATTTCGGTTAAAATTAATATTTATAATGTAGTATTTAATTAAATTAATATTTTTAATGTAGTATTTAATTAAATTAAGCAATACGATTAATTTAAATACTAATATTAAATATAAAATTAAATTAAACTGAAACATTAAAATTTATTTTTAATATTTAATGTTAGTATTTAAATCGAAATGTATATATTTTTTCTTAATGTTAAATGTGTATTAAGATATCACATCAAATCAAAAACTAGTTTTGTTGACGTCGAAATTTGTATTATGATATAATTCTAATCGAACACTCAAAATGATCGAATTCGGATTAAATTAGTGAAATCGGATCAGAAAATGGATTAAAAATGTGTATAAAAATGTAGAAAACATTGTGCTCGGAGCCTACTCGGGCAATTTAGTTCGGTTGATCCTAATCGATTTTATGCGACCAGCCAGAATCTTATGTAATTTATATAAATCAACTCTCTTGTGCTTGAATTCAAAATTGTTCGAATCGTTTACAAGTCGAAAATTATCCTATTTATAGCCTAGGAAGAGCACGAGTAGTGATGCCCACTACTTCCTTATTTTTCGCCTACTTTTAAGGGAGTGGACGGTTTGATTTTCCCACGATCTCTTAGTCATCAGGAATATCCTACTCGGTATATCCTGCTCGAATCGGCCATGTCCTAACGGACCCGTTACGAAAATGAACCTGGTCGGGTCTCCAAGAAACCATCCAGGTGAAGCATCCTGGTCGGGTCATGTGGGTAAGCTCAATGAATTACTCGGATCGGACTCTTGAAGACCACTTTTGTAGACCGGCCACACTAAGCGTTTGAATCTTACTCGAGTCGGGAGTCCAACAAGCTTCACATACGAAATTTCATCTAAATTATACAATGGTATTATAAATTAAATATTTTGTAATTTAGTATTTACTTTAAACTAGTGGTGTGATCAAGATAATTAATATGTATTTCGGCTAAAATTAATATTTGTAATGTAGCATTTAATTAAATTCAGCAACACGATTAATATAAATAAATATTAAATATGAAATTAAATTAAACTGAAACGTTATAATTTATTTTAATATTTAATATTAATATTTAAATCGAAATGTATATATTTTTTTAAAGTTAATCGTGTATATAAAATTATGGTTATAATGATCTTGAGTGTTATGTTCATAACAATTTTGCTAATAAGAGAATTATATTTATACAAAATAAAATATATCGAATATGAATTTCAAATGATTCGTCATCACACGCTCCACAGTACAAAAAGATTTAATTGTGCTTTTATAGTTGCTATTGGAGGATAAATACAATAGTTGAAAAAGGTAGATATATACTACATTGACATGTGAAATTAGACTGTTTGGGGAAATTTTTAAGATTTACTGTAATAAATTTTGAAATCAGGTAAAAATGTAAATTAAAAATGAAGGGTTAAGATGTAATGATGAAAGATTTAATGATTAAAACCACTGATGTATTAATATCAGTGATGTACTATAAAATGACCCAAAATTAAGTGTCAATTTATAAACATGACTTTAGGTGAATTGAGTTGTTTTTTTATTTTCTCAAATCTTCATGTTTAATTTGAAATTATATACTTGTTTGGATAATTTTTGGTCAAAATATTGAAATTTAAAAATAAAGATATATTTTATAAAAAATATATTTAATAGAATTATAAATAAAAATATTTTAAAATTAAATATATTTTTTTATTCTTATAATATTTTCAACTACACCATATATGCTTACTTAATATATAATTTTTGAAATATTGAAAAATTATATGTTTACTTAATTTCCACATTAAATCTTTCTAAATAAATTATAATAATAAAATCATTATAAATATCTTAAAGCGTACTGGAGAAATGCTAATATCTATATAATTATATGTTATAGTAATCCTTAAAATTTCATGTTAAAATTTCAAAACTTTAATAACACTTTCATCATTTTTTCAAAGTATTTTGCAATATTAATATATGATATCGATATATAGTCCTGCTCATCTACCCATTATAGGCACATTAATATGTGTTTGTGGTTGATGTGTCAAAAATTTAGAACATCTATTAATTTTACTTTTCAAGGGAATGTGATGATTACACGTCATTAATGATGTGCATATTGAGAGTTGCCCACGATAAACATTTAAGTAATACCATATCAATATATCCATCAAATTAAGATTGTAATATTAGTTGGGGCGGGGATATTTTGATCCTTGCATACAACTTCCATTCTCTTCCACTGTCTCTCCCTCTTTGCCCATTTCTTTTTCCGCTGTATTCTCATCAAGCAACAGTGGCTCTCATCTGCGGAATAACCAACAAAACCAAAACCAAACTAACTGCAAATTAGTCAATCCCTTCATCATTCTCTCATCTGCTACTTTAACATTGCTTCACTCCAACTCCACTATCTCCATCACTTTCCAATTCAAACCAAAACCCCATTTCCTTGCATGCCCATACCTTTCTTTATCCACACTCCGAATCCAATCCCACCATTTCTTGATTTGCGCTCAACACAAAAGAACCCACTTCGTTTTCTTGATCAATGAACGAATCCTGGAAAGGGAAATATCGGAAAAGATCCCACATTTGAATTATTCAATTCTTGTTACAATGACAGAGGTGCTCCACACACCATCCCCCTCATCTCCCCCTTCGATCTCCACGCCTTCCAACCCTCCCACATTGTTCAATCAGACCCAGTCATATGTGGTTGAGATAGAGGAGGTGGAAGAAGAAGTAGAAGAAGAAGAAGAAGAAGAAGAAGTGAGGGAGAAGAGGGATAATGATCGGAGGGACCAACTGTCCCTTTTGGCTCTTTTGATTACACTTTTCAGGAAGAGCTGTAGGATGGCTTGCAGTTCCGTTGGAGGCGATTTTTCCGGTGCTGGTGCTGATTGTGGTGGTGGTGGTGGTGGTGGTGTTATGGAGATAAGTTGGCCCAGTGGTGTTCAGCATGTTAATCATGTGACGTTTGATAGGTTTGATGGGTTCTTAGGCTTGCCTCTTGAGTTTGAGCCTGAGGTTCTCAGGAGGGCTCCAAGTGCTAGGTACTTATTGCTCTTTCTGAATTTTGCAATCTCTGTTTGCTTTTTTATAAGATTCTCGGATTGTTTGTATGCAATGTTGTTTGTTGTCACAATCTCTGGTATAGTTTTGGGTTTCAGTTGTTGCATCTTTTGTTTATATTATATTTGCATCCTCCGTTTTTCAGCTGAGTTTTGATTATTGTTGGTTGTGACATTATAGCATATTGTGTAGTGTTGAAATGGTTTTAGACTTCTTCCATGGTAATAATGGTGAAGAATGGAAGGTCAATGATCTTGGAGTTGGGTTGTTCAATCATTTTGTTGTGATGTGGTTTTTTTATGAGTTTCAGTGATTTCTTGAATCATGTGTGTTTACTTTTGATATATCTTATTGCTTTTTGTCTTTGTAGTCTTTGTGACCCTTGTTAGTGTTTATGTACATGAGCTGTTTGGATTACTACACCAAGCTGAGTATAGACATTTATTACTTATTGCTACTAATGTAGCTAATGAGCTGGAAGTGGTTTTGCTTTTAAATGACTCTAGCCACCTCTTTATGAGATTCTATGTATCTTATCAACTACCCTCGGCTTCTCAGAAAGCAGTTCAGAATTAGATATATGAGTGATTATGATCCTTCCTATGCTGCAGTAAATGAGACTTCCTCTGAATTAGGTACATGAATGTAGTGCCTAAGTTGTATATGGGATAGTTTCATACATCAAATAATTAGGTTCTTAAGTTCTTTAATGTGAATAAATCGTGACCTCGTTGCACGTTTAATATTCTCATTGTTGGATTACTTTGGTCCCTTTTTCTGTTCTGTTATGCCATTAAATGCTTTTGCTGTCATGAATTCCAGTTATGGAAAATGTGGATATGTCAGTTATGATCATCTTTTCTGGTGTTGTTTCTGCATTGCGTAATAATTATCTTATGGGAATTGGAGGGTTAGCGCTCAGGAAAATTTGAATACTCAAGTTGAAGTCATTCTAAAAGTTGTTCGATGGATCTCGAACTACTTGTGAGGTTAGATTCATGATATAATATTGTGAAATTTCCATTTTCCCATTGAGAAAAAGATATCAATCGTCAGCAGCTTACTTGGACTACACCTAGTGGTGTTTAAGATCCTTCACCTCATAGAAACGGCTGTCACTTGGTGACACTGGGGCGTTTGACAGAGGTTTCCAATCTAGCTATATAAAAAAAAAAATTCTGCATTTGTTTTGATTCTGTTCTTTCTTAAAAAGGAGATATAGATGAAAAACTATAGCACAATCTGACTGCTATATATCAAGCAACACTTTTCTCTAGTTGTGCAGAAGCTTTTTTGTCCTTGGACTTTCTAGATCACAACAATGGTTCAAATACTTTTCTATAGTTCAGCATACATTTTTATGAAAATACTCCCACTGATCCCAAATACGTGTCATTTTGGATGTCAAATCATCTCTTTTCTAAATTAGTGTCGTTTTAGCTATTTAGCTATCCTAATCCCTTGATTTCTTAATTTTGAACTTACCTATTTAAGTTCTTTAATATTTATTCAAATAAGAGTCTACAATCTTTCCTTATCTCAATGAACAGTGCAACTGTTTTTGGAGTTTCAACGGAATCAATGCAGCTGTCTTATGATTCCCGTGGCAACAGCATTCCAACAATCCTTCTTCTTATGCAAAGGCATTTGTATTCTGGAGGCGGCCTTCAGGTGCATAATTGTTTGTCTTGATATGCACAAAAACTCAAAGTATGGGGCATAATATTTCAGTGACCCCTTCTTTGTATTTTTGAACTACCTGAGTCTCATAAACATTATAATTGGGTGGGTTTTGTGTATACAGGCTGAAGGGATTTTCAGAATAACCGCTGGCAACAGCCAAGAGGAGTTTGTTAGGGAACGATTAAATGGAGGTGTGGTTCCTGAGGGCACTGATGTACACTGTTTGGCTGGCCTTATCAAGGTAACTTGTAGCAATCTCGTTTCTCTGATTATTAGTGGATTATCTTTTTTCCATCCATATGCTTGTTCTGACTTTGCTGTGTAAAACATGATAAGGTTTGGCCCTCTAATGCATAGTGTATTGATTAAAACTTGAATAATGCACATGTCCTGTAAAACTGTTTGGAGTTTGCAATCCAACTTCGAGGATGGGTGGTTTTGATTTTGATAATATGTTGTTTTGTAAATTTTTTCTTACTAAATCTGTTTGTTGTCTATTTACTACATACTGTTATTTGCTATCAACTATTTGTATTTTCCTCTTGACTAAGCATGAAAAGGTAAAAAAACATATCATCTGTGTTTTGAATGAGTTAGTCTATTGAAAATGCTTGGTTTGAGTATATGCAGAAAAAGAAATACATGCATGATCAAGAAAACTGTTAGTCATGGAGTAAAGCAATATGGTTTTCTTTTGCACATTTGGCCATAACGAAAATATTTCGTTGTAGGCTTGGTTCAGAGAACTTCCTAGAGGTCTACTCGATTCTCTTACACCAGAGCAGGTGATGCAATGCCAGTCAGAAGATGAGTGTGAAGCACTTGTAAGGCTTCTACCTTCAACCGAAGCTGCTCTGTTGAATTGGGCAATCAACCTAATGGTTGATGTAGTCCAAAACGAACGTTTCAATAAGATGAATGCACACAACATCGCTATGGTCTTTGCTCCTAACATGACACAGGTAGTAACTCTCGATTCCATCATATTGCTATCTGTATAAACGAGGCTGATTTAACTCTTGATTTCTGTTCATAGATGGCTGATCCATTGACTGCACTGATGCATGCGGTACAAGTTATGAACTTTCTAAAGACACTAATAGAGAAAACTTTACGAGAAAGAGAAGAAATTGTAGTGGGATCAACTTCTGTTCTTGACATGGAGCCTTCCGACGACAACGGAAACCAGTCTTCTTGGAGACTAAATCAGCAAAATTGTGGTGGGTCAAATGAAGAGATGATGCGGGACTTTGTGTTGGAGGATCCCGTTTCGGACACTGATAACATCACCGATGAGGATTACCATAGTTATTCAACTTGTACTGAAGAATCTGATGAGAGCAGGTCTTGTGAAACTTCTCCTCCACAAGCAGTCTATAGAGTTGTTACCGGTTCAATGGATCGTCTTCAGAATCATGAGTTTGACGAGAAGAACACGAAGGGCAAAACGGACCGATTAAGTGATTTTAATATGAAAATCGAAATCAACGAGAGCAAAGAACGAAGCAACTTGAGCCGTATAAATTCAATGACAGAATGGTTTGAAGCTTGGCGGTAATATTGATGTATTTTGTCCATTTGATTCTGATAATAAATCTTGTTATGAATTGTTGTTGTTATTGTTTAATCTCTTCTTCACTGAAGAATAGACAAGTCATTTCTATTTGTAGGATTTTCATCACTTTGACAGAGCTAAGTGTAGCTATCCTTTTTTTTTTTTCTTTTAATCACTACACACCAAGGACGAAAAAATCGGTATCGGTAAAAATATCGGTACCCTGATTTTACAGATATATCGGTATCGATATCAATATCGATGGAAATATCGGACATTTTTAAAAAAAATATAAAAACTTTCTAAAAAAATTGAAAAATATATCTACTAGTTATAATATCATTATAACTGACATTAATACATATATTGAACTTATAATTTCAAATAAAATGATATATTTTCAACAAATATATAGATAAAATACTATATAAACGTTGTCTATTATGATAACATGACAAATTTTGTATAAAAGATACTAATAAATAAAATAATTTAATAATTTTTGCACGTGCTTAATAACTAAGCAATACCAAGGCATTTTAACTTATTTCTCGAGAAGTATCTTCATATAATTACCATTAATACGTATATTAAACTTAAAATTTCAAATCAAATGATATATTTACAATAAATATAGAGATAAATTATTATTATATAGTATATAATATATACATCATAATTCTTTTCTTAAAATTAAAAAAATTAACTAAACTTAATTAAATTATGAGAAAAACCTAAATGCTAGTGTGTTAATTTATTTCAACAATTTAATTAAAATTATTATTTGTTCTAATTATAGATAAAAATATAGATATAAAGCTTAAGTTTGATAGATATTTTTTAAATATATATAAAAAATTTATAATAAAAAAAAATAGAAAAGAAAAGAAAAGAAAAAGAAAAAGAAAAAAAAAGGGGAAAAACACAGGAAATCACTGTAGCGACGGTCAAAAGTACTGTTCAAAGTCAAAATATCGCGATATTTTAACAATATATCATGATATATCGTCGAAAACGATAAATTGGCGATATTTCGATGAAATATCGCGATATATCGCGATATTTTTTCAGATATAAAATTGTGGGGTATTATAATATCGCCCCTCCAATTTTCGCGATATTTCGGTAATATTTCACCGAAATATCGCAATATTTTCTTTTATGCTACACACCACATCTATCAAATAACATCATTAAATATCATAAAACACAAAATATAATAATAAATTAATAGAAGATTTGTGAGCTCTGATTAAGATAGGCTCTACCCCTTCCATCTTGGTTCTTCCAACACCACTTATATTTCACAATAAGTTAGTCTTCAGCATTTCACTATATGCTAGACTTTGGCCTACACCATTTTATATATATACGAATTTTAATCATGTGCGTTGTACGTGGAGATCAATTCAAATTAAGAAAAGAAATAAAACAAATATTGTATATATAACACTTTTATATTAGAGTTTTAATTATAATAGGATTCTAAATTTTTTTGAATTAGTTAGAATTCTAATATAAAATTATTTAAGTATGAAAATCCTAAATTACTGTTATAACCTTAAATACTAATCTATAATAGAGATATATTCGACAATCCATATTGTAAGAAACATCCATACATTTATATAGGTAATAGATATATATTACCTATATAAAAATGTGGATATTTTTTACAAATTTTGAATTGCCTAATATATCCTTATTTACAATTATTATTTAAGGTTATAATAGTAATTTAGTAATTAATAATTTTAATAATAATTTTATATTAAAATCCTATACATGTATGAACTCTTCCAAATCCACCTAAACCAAATAATCTTAATCCTAAACCTGTAGCACCCGTTTAAAAAAACAAAATTCTTTTAAATGTTGTTATATTAAAATTATTAGTATTAATCTTAGAGAATATAGGATTTTATTTATATGATGGATCTAATTTAGATTACAAAGTCAAATCTTATTAGATTTTTTTTTAGTGTGAGCCCAAAAGATTGGGAGACCCCATTACATCTTTATTAAGGTTTAGAACCCCTAAACCTCATCTTATAAGTAGGAAAGTGAGTGATATGCTAGAGTTAGGATTTTTTAAACTCTCTTAAAAGATATGTGTTTTTTCCTTTTTCTCACAGTATTCTTTTCATGTCAACCCTAAATTAATTTCTTTAATTTTTGTTTATATGATAAATTTGAGTGAGATTTTGAGTTAGAATACAATTAATGTAGGAAGAGTTAGATTTACGAGATCTAGTTAATAGAATAAATTTGAGGAAAACACATCTTCTTCTTTAATTTCAAATCTAGAATGGTTAGTCAACTCTTTAAATTTGTAGTTAGACACCTTCAAATTTTATGAAAATTTAATATGTTGGTCCTGATATGCATTTAATATTCAGTAAAAATTTCAAGTCCATCAGAGTTTTAACCCATTTAATACAAATTTTCTATTCCTTCAGTGCAATAATCAATATGTTCATGTTTTTGATTTTAAAATTTTAAAATAAATATCTACGGACCTTATAATTTTATAAAATTTTAATATGTTATGATTTACTATAATTTTGATTTTTTGTAAAAAATTTATGTCAATCTGAATCATAGCTTAGTTTATATGAATTTTATATTTCTCATTTTCCGAATTTATCAACTTTAGCATTACTGATTTATAAATTAAAAATATTATTTTTATACCTCCGAAGTTTATAATATTTGACCAGATTATGTAATTTTAAGGTTTTGATCTATAGTAAAAATTTCAATTTAATCCGACAGATACTTCATTTAAAATTTAATTTTCTTTTTCCCTTTTGAAAGATTTACGATTTACATTTTACTACTTTTCAAGATCAATACTTATAGTTAAAGGTCTTCAAATACTTTGAATTTTGGATATGTTGTATACTAATATGTCTTTTATCTTCTGAAAAAGTTTCAAAATAAAAGATTTATATTTCTTAGTATATTAAATTTATTTTACAACTCTACAAAATTTACCGTTTGTGCAATCTAAGTTTCAAAAATTAGAAACCTATAGCTATGCTACTTGTATCTTTGTGAAATTTATATATGTTACTTATTTAAAAACCTATATTACATGTTTAAAATTAAGGATCATTTGTTCTTATATATTTTGAGAAATAAATATTTCAATAATTATGTTTAACTAAAAGTTTTCTAAAATCTTCAAACGATCAAAGTTATTTCTCCAAAAAAAATTCAAGAAATTCTCATTTATCCTCCAAGATGTCCTAAGACTTATTTTTAGTTTATAATCAAGTTCAAATTATTTTTCTCTCCAAAGAAAAATCTTATGTTTGATCACAACTTAATTTCTCTTCATCTCATTCATTTAATTCTTTCTATAGTTAAAAATTACCAAAGGAAATAGTATTGAGCCTCCATCTAATTTTTCTTTATTTTGTTTGGACCCCCATTTAATATTTCAACTTTTAGAAATTTTCAATTCGACCCTACAATTTTATTTTAAATTCCAGAACAATCCAATCTTCATTTATGATTATTTTAGAGTTTTAATTTAATTAGAATAATTATTGAAGTTTTTCTTTAGGTCATTAGATATTAAGTTTAGTTGTTTGTTTTCATTATGGATGATTAGGTGATGAAGAAGGTGTGACTCACGAGAAATAGACTTGCATTCATTTTCATTTCGCTCGAGATTTTCAACTTTAAGGTGGAGATTCTTTTCATGTGTTTGTCTTTATGAAATGTTTTGTGTGAAAGTGATTGATGAATTGATGCAATGTGTCATGAGAAAATTATTTATGAAAATGTTTGCTATGATTTATGATCAAGACATGAGAATTAGCCAGGGGCGTTAGTCCAAGGATCAAAAGTTAGATCCTCGAGTATGCCCACCGTGCTCAGAATGTCAATCCCAAGATGAGGAAATGTTTATTTACTTGCATGTTGTGATATTTGTCTTTGCTGTTACATATACCTTTAATCTTGACAAGCTCTACCGAGCTAGTATTTTGCTCACCTCATATATCCAATCCAACTTTTCAAAATAAAATGCTTTGATGTGGAGCGGAGTGTATGTGTAGTAGCTGGTGTCAAGAAGTTTATTTAATTTAATTATCATGATTTTATGAAAACATCTTCCATGTTTGTTGTTTATGGTTTATCTTTTGATGTTAGGTCATTTTGATAAAGTTAAATTAATTGGTCAAACTTGTCGTTAAGTCTTCCACTGCATATTCATGAAGTTTTTATTTATTTAATGTATATAATTTTTCCACTGCAAATTCATGAAATTTCATTTATTTAAGTTGTGATTTATAACTTTAGAAAGAAAAGAATAATTTTTTTTATTACATACATAAAAATTCATTGAATTTTTTGCCTTCACATTTTTCTAAAGTTTCAAATAATCGGGATCTTATAAAACCATATAGAATCCTAATAACCCTATACATATAATGTAATATTTTTATGTCAAATACTATTTAATTTTAAAGATATTTTATATTAATTCGTTTCTTATATCACATAAAACTATATGTTATCACTTAAAAAATATATTTTATTTCACACCACATAAAATTAGCAAATAAGTTTCAACCAATTTAAATAAATTAAATGAGCTTATAAACATATGTGTACGTATGTTTCTTATCCTTCATAAAAAAACACATAAAATTAGCAAATAAGTTTAAACTAATTATAATTAATTAAATAGACTTATAGACATATGTGTATGTACTAACAATAATTTGTTTCTTATCCTTAATCAAATTGTATTAATTTGTTTATAAATACTTGAATTCTTCTACTTTCAACCTTCATCAAATTATATTAAACTTCATTAATTGGATAGAGTGATTTAAAATTTCAACTTAAGTTGGAATATGTTGGACCATCAAGCGCTTTACCGTTACACCAAAAGGATATCCAATAGACATAGAGCGCAATTTTAATATCTTATACTTATGTAGTTTTTCGCTCACAGATTCGAACCTGGCAGAGCCGTGCCTCGCACCAATTTAAGTTTCGACCCAAGGCAGGATGTTGGAAAAATTCCCAACATAATGGATTTGAAAAGCTATCAAAATGACTCAAAATTAGTTTAAAATGAAAGTGATAATTTAGAACCACATCTATTCTAAAACTACCGATGGATTTGCTACCATGGATTTCAAATCTCTTATCAAATCCACTTATCCAAATGAACACTTAGTTTATTCATAAATATTTGATTGTTCTATTTCCACTTTCACCAAATTATATTAATTTTATTTACAAATTCTTGATTGAGTTTTTTTTTGTTTGTTTCATAAATCACATAAATATGCTTACCGCATCAGAAGTATATCAACAAAGAAAAAATGTAGCAATAAAAAGAAAATATTCCAATTGAATACTATTCGAAAACATGAAATATTGATAAAAAGAAGATCAAACTAATGCCCCTAAGGAAGGGTGTATAGAGAGTTTGTTTAGGGAGTTTTCCAAGTCTCTATTAGGGTCTTGAGCCCTTTAAATATACGATACAGGAAGTAATGTAGTATGGAAAGATTTACACTATCAATACATAACAAAAAGATCCCTAAAAATCAGGCTATAAAGATGTGGAAGATCCATCCTTAATACAACCCCGCAAAATTGACGTGCCATCGACCACAGAAATTTTGGAACGCAAGTGAAGGAACCTCTTTCTCGCCAAAGGTTTCGTAAGCATATCAGTAAACTCGTACCACCCCCTTCGTGGATAAGTCCCTCACAAAATGGAGATCTAATGCAATATGCTTCATTCTCAAGTGGAGTACCGGATTTAAGACAAGCCGTGTGGCCCCCAAGTTATCACATAAGAGGTGCGGTATAGAAGGAATAGACAAGCCAAGCTCATGAAAAAGTTGGAAAATCCAACACACTTCAGAGGCCGTAGATGCAAGGGCACGGTATTCAGCCTCCGTTGAAGAGTGTGCCACACCCTTTTGTTTTTGAGAACGCCAAGATATGTGTGCATGAATGAGGAAGATGTAGTAAGCTGAAGTTGACTTGCGATCAGTAACATCTCCAGCAAAGTCAGAATCGGAGTAGGTAGTGATAGTTAATGATGTAGGCTTGCGAAGTAAGAGACCATGATGGATAGACCCCTTTAGATATTGCAATATCCGTTTGACGCCTATCCAGTCCGAAGCAGTGGGGTTCGACATAGACTGTGCCAATTTATTACCGGTAAATGAGATGTCCGGGCATGTGAGAGTCAAGTATTAGAGCCCCCTATGGCATTACGATACATCGTGGAATCAACATTGCCAGACACCTTAAGGGGCGCTGAAGTGGCCATTGGTGTACTAACCGGTTTAGCTTCATGCATGTGAAACTGGCGTAGGAGGTCCGACGTATATTTGTGTTGAGACAATAAGAGCCCTTTTCGGCATTTAGATACTTCAATCCCTAAGAAGAAGTGAAGAGCACCAAGGTCTTTTAGAACAAAACGGTTTTGGAGATGACGGATAAGAGAACGAACCATGTTTGTGTCCGATCCAGTTAGTATTATATCATCGACATAAACTAACACAAATAGTTGAAGTCCTGGACGGCAAAGAAAAAATAGACTATGATCGGCTTTAGACTGCCGAAAACCAAAAGCGATGAGTGTTGTGCTCAACGTTTCATACCAAGCCCTCGAGCTTGACGAAGCCCATACAACAACTTCTTGAGGCGATAAACATGTGTCGGGTGAGAGTGATCAACGAAGCCAGACGGTTGATGCATAAATATCGGTTGATCGAGAGAGCCATGGAGAATGGCGTTGCTCACATCAAGTTGGCGAAGATCCCAACTATAGTGAAGAGCAAGTGACAGTATTGTCCGAATGGTTATTGGTTTCACAACCGAGTTGAATGTCTCATGAAAGTCTAGTCCAGGGTGTTAATGGAAACCCTTCGCCACTAGCCGAGCATTATACCGTTCTATTATCCCATCTGATTGCCGTTTGATTGCAAACACCCATTTACAACCAACAATGGTGTGATTCAGAGATTGGGGAATGAAAGTGTCCGGATGCTCTAATGCTAAGATAAAACGAACAGTATCACAATGTTGTCTCGGATGTCGACAACACTAGAGATAACACAGCGGAATATAAGATTATAAATGAACACAAGGAAATATCCACAAGTATATAAAATACTTGTGGGATGCCAGCAGGGCAAAAGATCTTATTAAATGTATATTTGAAGTACAAAGTAAACACTCATAAAATCCAGACTCTAAATGTTACACCGAATGTTGTTAACATCAATGACAACATTACGAAAACTGATAAGTCTGGAAACAGAAACTATGTATGCTCTTGTATTCTTTTCACTCAATTTCATCATCTTGATAGTGTTGAACTCCTTTTATAGATAGCTATCACGCACGTTCACCACTCTCCATGAATGCTCCATGAACTACTCCATATTCTTCCACCTTCCTTCACCCACTAAAAGTGCAACAACCATTCCTATAAAATAGGAATGTCTCCATCTCCACTTCTTGCCACACGTTCTTTTCTTTTCATGATCTCCATCTCTCTCTTGACTTCTCACATTCTTCTTTCTCTTCAATCTTTATGCCACGTTCTATTATTTTTTAAAAGAAGAGATACACATAAACAACTTTCCTATAAAATAGGAAGAGTTATTTAATTAAATCTTCTTCTTAATAAACCTGCAATAAAAACACGTGAGAAGATAAAAAGAAACAAATCTTTAAAGTAACCAATCTCCTATAATATCTAGGGTTAAACAAACTCTCCTAATAAATCTCAAACCTAGATATTAAGTTAATTGATTTATATAAGAAAAAGGAAAAATAATATATGTTGATAAAATCAACATTAACAGGGAACTAAGTCCCACGTGCCATGAGAAGATAAGACGGTTACTTCATCTGCCATAGCTTGTCTCAATTCTGGATATTGGAGAGTTTGTTTCACAGTTATGGGAATAATGGTAGGAGACATTGATTTTGTCGATGCCGTATTCGCCACTGGTGGATGACGAAGAGATGGTGGAATGACAGCAGTGAAACCATCCAATCGAGAAAATAATTGTCGAGGTCTAGAACTCCGTCGTGGGGCAGGTGCTTGCGCAGGTGATGGTAGTCCACTAGGAGTAAAATTCTGGGCAAAACTAGAAGGCATGAGATCTGTTCCAGGAGCAAAATCATGTTGTTGGGCAATGACTGTAGTTGACCGTGAGGGAGCCTCAACAAGAACAACCAAAAGTACAGTCGAGCTATCATGTGGAGTTGGAGGGGGTGTATGTCGCTCGGGAAATACAGCAATAATATTTTCCACAAACCGTACATGACATGAGATGTATATACGGCTTGTTATAGTGTCAAGACACCTGTAAGCACTCTGTATTAGTGAGTATCCAACAAATATACACGGGCGAGACGCGGGTTCCAATTTGTTGGCTGAATATGGACAAAGCCATGGGTAATAAATGCAGCCAAACATTCGTAACCTCATGTAGTTGGGTCGATGGGAGAAAAACATCTCGAACGGACTGACATGTGGCAACACCGACGAGGGTAATCGGTTAATAAGGTAAACTGTTGTTTGAAAAGCATACATCCAGAAATTTAAGAGCAATCGAGCATGATGCAATAATATCTTACGGGTCTCAACAACATGTCTATGTCGATGCTCAACAGCCCCATTTTGCTCCGGTGTATGGGGAGCTGTTGTTAACCACTGTATTCCATGTTTCTCAAAATAAGAGCGAAAGGCTACGAAGTCACCCCCGTTATCACTATAAAAATTATCCACAGTATAGCCAAATTGACGTTCAAGCAGCGGATGTAACTTTGCAAAAATACCAGACACCTCAGATTTCTTATGCAAGGGAAAAAACCAGCAATATTTAGAGAAAGCATCAACAATCAACAAGTAAAACCGAAAACCATCAACTGAATATAAAGTTGGACCCCACACGTCTACATATAAATACTGTAATGGTCTTGTAGCAAGTAAAGTACTACTAACAAATGGCAACTTATGAGACTTGCAGCTCAAACATGAATCACAATGTTTATCCAACACACTGTATTTAATTAAAGGTAAATAATAACGAGAGATCAGCAATTGACTAATCTTTTGAGATGGGTGACCCAACCATGAATGCCATGTGGAATAATTTGTTCTAAGCCCTGCAACATGAAAGTTGGCCGAAACAAATGGTGGCGGTTGGAGGTAGTAAAGACCATTACTGCATAGCCTTCGGGCCAGAAGTGCCCTCGTGCGACGATTCTTCACAGAAAACCAATTAGGAAAGAATTCGATGATCACATTATTAGTCATAGTAAACTGGTGTACAGAAATAAGATTCTGACGTGTTGATGGAACATGAAGTACATTAGACAACGTAAAAGAATGAGAAGGGTAGTGAAGATGTGAGATACCAGTGTTGGATATTGGCAATGAGGATCCATCAGAGAGATGAACCTCTTCCGTTCCATCATACTCCGAGTGCAAATAGAGGTTGCCAAGATCATGGGTGATGTTATGAAAAGCACTAGAGTCTAGTAACCAAGCATTGGAGGGCTGTGAAGGAGTCGGAGAGCGATTGAAATTTACACTAGCATTAACTGGAAATTTCCAGCACGTACGGGCTGAATGACCCGAATTTTGGCACAGTTGGCAGATAACCCGTGGCTGCTGATGAGAAGGGAAACTGGACTGATTTTGAGATTGGAATGAGGACCTGTTAGAATGATGGCCTTGAGCAGTGCCACCACGACCACGGTCAAATCGACCACCACAAGAAGGCTAAGCAGCCCGCGATTGATTCATGTTAACAGAAATAGCCAAATCCGTCTGAGTTTCCTCTAACCCATCCATGTAACGTTCTTGTGCCACAAGGAGATCTAATAGTTGAGGGAATGACACAGAGGAGGTTTGAGCACGGATCGAGGCCGCAATGTCCCTGAATTTAGGGTTAAGTCCACCAAGGACATAGAGCGTAAAGTCGTCGTTCGGGACAGGTGCATCAATGAGTGACAATACATCTGCCTTGGTTTTAAGATTATGTAAGAATTCAGCAACAGGCTTCGAGCCCATTTTAGCGTGATGGAGATCTCTTTTTAGTTGCATTACCCGAGCCCGAGATTTACTGACGAAGATCGAGTGAAGACCTGTCCACGCAGCCGCAGACGACGTATAGAACGTCACATATGGAGAGACCTCATCTATTAGGGATCCTTGGATGAACGCATAGACAAGTTGATCTTACCTAAACCATGGCTTGAACTCGGGTGAAGAGGACTCGGGTGCAGGAATGTCGCCATTAATATACCCAAGAAGATCGTGTCCGTTCAATATAGTGGTGACCAATGACAGTCACTGAGAAAAATTATTTCTGTCGAGCTTGTGTGAGACAGAGAATGGAGTGGATATAATCGTGACTGGTGGAGGTGGAGATGCAGCCGACGGGATTGTGGTCTGCAGCGGTGTAGTTTGGGTGGAGGTGGAAGCTTCATCTATGGACATGGCTTAGGGTTTGCGAGGGGGTAAATTTGGTTGGAAGCGTGTATAGTGGATCACACAACTGATACCATATAGAGAGTTTGTTTAGGGAGTTTTCCAAGTCTGTATTAGGGTTTTGAGCCCTTTAAATATACGATACAGGAAGTAATGTAGTATGGAAAGATTTACACTATCAATACATTACAAAAATATCCCTAAAAATCAGGCTATAAAGATGTGGAAGATCCATCCTTAATAGGGTGAGTTATGAATTTGCATGTTTCATTTCAATTGTTTAATGTTAGTGAGTTATGAATTACATGTTTGATTTCAATTGTTTAATACAGTGATTTAGAATTTATAGAAAAATTCGTTTGAATTGCATTTCATGTCATGTATTAATTAGCCTTTAAATTCACAATTAGGTCTTCATTAAGTGATACCACATGACCATTTTGTTTTTAGTTTCCCATTAAGTTTACTCTCCTATAGTTGACATTTCTTCATAAGAATGAGAAGGGAAGATGACCTCAAGACACAATTTTTTCACATGTTAATTAGATTTCTCTTTTATTTATAAAAGGGTATTAGATTTCGCTTTCTGTGTACTATCTGATAATTATGTTCTAAAATTAGATGAACAAGTTCCTCAAAATATGAAATTTATTTTGATCTATATGTGTTGCTTTAGCCTTTATGTTGAGTATTGATGTCTTGATTGTATTGTTCGTTCACTAATTTTTATAAACAAAAATTCATTATCATAGATTTTTTAATTCATGAATTTTTTTTCTAAAATATATGAATTAAAAGAAGTATTTGATTGCATTTATTGTGAAGCTTTGAGATTTAAATACAAGTCACCTATATTTTGTTGTGATAATGAAAAAATTAAGCTTGTAAATAATGAAGTTCCAAATGAACTATGAGATATGTTTACTTCAGAGTTAAAAGAGGCAATCAAATTTTTAAAAAAATTGTTAATATAATTTAATATTTTTGTTTACGTACTACTTTTGATGTAAAATTGAATAAAGAACTTGTTTTAGCAAAATATAAAATTTTTCATTTTTCTAATATAAGGAATGATGTATCAAGATCTCCCAAGTTTGACTTCTACTGAAGTTCCAAACATTATGCATACGATAACAACAACTATGTTTGAAGTTGTAGTTCATAACTTTTGCACATTTTGGAAGGAAATCCATTTGTAAAAAATTTCAGAAATTGAAGGAGTACCCCACCATGAACAATGTACAATTTCATATGTCAAAATATGTTAAATAAGGTCAAATGATGTACAATTGTCCAACAACAGATCAAGTGACAACAATATGGGTTGAAAGAAACAATAATAGCATACCTTATGTACAAGACACTATTTTTCATATTATTTCTGATGAGAGACATAGAATAATGTATTGTTACAAATGTTATGATTCATTAAAATATCCACTTCTATTTTCAAAAGGCGAAATAGGTTGATGTCAAAATATCAAAAAAGTTTGACCACATGAATCCAGTAGTTCAACAAAAAACATTGAATAAGAACAAGGTACATCGTCCTAGTATTACGAGGTCTTTTAACCTTTGAAAATTTTGATCTTATTTCCTATTCTCTCTCACAAACTAAGTTATTTTAACTTTTTAGTTTTATTTAATTCCAATGAGACCATCTGATAAAGAGCCGATAGCAGATGGGCCGAAGTTGCTGGAGCGGGATGGGCCTCAACCCCTTCTCGTTTACAGGTGCCGACGGCCTAGACAGGCTTGATTATCGAGCTTTGTTATTTATGTTTTATTTTTTTATTTTTAGTAGTATTGGTTTATGAGAAATTTCTATTTATGGTAGGAGTTATTAGTACTATTTAATAGCTTAATTAAAGTATAATTACACAGTTTTGGAACAAAGATTATTCAGGAGCTTTTGGCTTTGGCCAAGCGATATTTATCGTTTGAATTACTTTTGATTTCTATCATTGGTCCGACCTACCGGATCCCTTCCCCGTGATGATGGCCACCACTCTTTCGAATAGTGAAAGATTGGACAAAATTGAGGCAGAACAGGTGCGGATGTAGAAGCAGTTGAAATCCACCAATAACCAGTTGGCCAAAATAGTAGAAACTCTTGGAAGGCTATGAAAGGCGATCCTCACCACGCCGTCGGCCCCCTCAGCATCGACCGTCGATTAGAATTCCGGCAAGGATGGATCCCTCGAAGCCTCGGTCGGAATTTCACCTCTCGTAATTCTACCAAAAATATCGCCTGGATCACTCCAACTTCCCACGTTTGACGGCACCGACCCCATTGGTTGATTAGCTCGCGCCAATCAGCAATTTGAAATCCATGATGTGAGTTCGGAATTGAAGATGGCGGCGACAATGGTGGCTATGTAGGGTGCTGCGTTGTATTGGTTTTCTTGGTTATGTTCGCGCAAGAACGAACTGTCATAGGAGGATCTCTCTCAAGCACTCATCACATGATTTGATACTCGGTTCAAGGGGAGTTTGTTTGAGCATCTGGCTAATATTAAGCAGACTGGATCCGTGGATGAATACATCACAATTTTTGTTTAATTGGCCAGTCAGGTACCCAACATTTCTGATGCACACTATCTTGGTTACTTCATGAAGGGTTTGGCGGATCAGATTCGTGGTTTCTTGCGGCTATTTTGGCCTACTGATCACAGAATTGAGTTGTCTCCATGAGCGGGTCCGGTATCAGTACGGCCTTATAGGTATGGGCACATGTAAAAAGACGAGGTTGAGAGATTGGTAGTAGATATATTGTTGGCTGGGATAATCCGCCTGAGTTTCAGCCCATTTTCGAGTCCGGTACTGCTGGTTAAAAAGAAAGATGGCAGTTAGCGATTCTGTGTTGATTATAGGGAGTTGAACAATGTTACTGTACTTGATAAGTACTCTATTCCAATGATATAGGAAATGCTAGACGAGCTGGCGGGAGCAATAATCTTTTCGAAGATCGATCTTTGATCTGGTTGTCATCAGATACGGGTAGCAGTCAGACGTACCCAAGACTGCTTTCCGAACACACAGCGGTCATTATGAGTTCTTGGTTATGCCGTTCAGGTTGACAAATGCTCCAGCCACCTTCTAGTCCACTATGAATGATCTATTCAGTCCATTTCTACGAAAGTTTGTTCTGGTTTTCTTCGATGACATTCTTGTACACAGTCATACATGGGAGGAACATCGTCTTCATCTGGTGCAAGTATTGGATCTTCTCCGGGTGAATCACTTTATGGCTAACCAGAAGAAGTATGCTTTCAGGTGCCTGAGGATGGAATATCTGGGGCATATTATCTCTACAACTGGGGTGGTGATGGATCCAGCCAAAGTTAGTTCGGTGGTTGAGTGGCCTAGACCATGCTCGGTTAAGAAGGTGTGTGGATTTTTGGGTTTGACGGGCTACTATCGTCGATTTGTTCAAAATTATGGTTTTATTGCACGACCACTTACAGCTCTATTGAAGAAAATAGCTCTAGCCATGTTTGAGTGACCCGATTCAGCTGAAGCTGCCTTTGTGCATCTCAAGAGAGCCTTGACCGAGGCTTCGATGTTGGTAATGCCCAACTTCAATCGCTATTTTGTGATATAATGCAATGCATCCAATACCCGCATCGGTGCAGTATTAATGCAGGACGGACGTCCAATAGCTTATTTTAGCAAGTCCTTGGCTGACCGCATGCTCACTAAATCAACGTATGAGCGTGAGATGATGGGATTAGTGCTTGCCGTGCAACATTGACGACCTTATTTGGTAGGTCGGTGTTTTACAGTTTGAATTGATCATAATAGCTTGAAACATCTTCTCTCGCAGAAGATTGCTACTCCGTCGCAGCAGTTATAGATGGCCAAGCTGTTGGGTTACGACTTTGTTATTGAGTATAAGTCTAGCATTTGCAATGCAGCAGCAGATGTATTGTTTAGGTGTGAGGATGGCGGTACACTTTCGGCAGTTAGCGGGCCGGAGTGGATTGATATGCAGTAGATGATAGGCGAGCAAGAGAGAGATGTATTCATTAGAGGTGTGATGCAGGCTTTTCAGGAGCATCCAGGCAGTCGTGTGGGCTTTGAGCTGCATGATGATCACGTGTTCTATAAGGAGCGTTTGGTGTTGGCTGCTGATTCAGTTTGGATTCCTCATTTGCTTCATGAGTTCCACAATACTCTGATAAGGGGGCCACGCAGGGGCACTCTGGACGTATCGTCGATTGGCATTGTGTGTTTATTGGAGGGGAATGTTTCGGCGGGTGCAGGAATATGTGGCTAGTTGTTTGGTTTGTTAGAAGGCGAAGTATGAGGTGATGGCTCCGGCTGGGCTGCTTCAGCCCTTACAGATTCCAGACTTGATTTGGGAGGATGTCTCCATGGATTTCATCACCTATTTGCCCAACTCACATAGCTATACTTGTGTGATGGTAGTTCGATTGGTGGTGAAAGTGTTTGTTCGCGAAGTGGTTCGATTGCATAGTATTACCCGCTCTATAGTCAGTGATCGGGACCTCCTGTTTGTGAGTTCATTCTAGAAGGAACTATTCTGATTTTCGGGTACTCAATTGAAATACAGTTCTGTTTATCATACGGAAACGGATAGGCAAACGGAGGTGCTGAATCGAGTTGTGGAAACCTATTTGCGATGCTTCACCAGTGAGCAACCCAAACCATAGCTTTGTTGGCTTTCATGGGCGGAATATTGGTACAACACCTCCTATCAGACAGCTGCTAGAATATCCCTCTTTGAGGTGGTGTACGGAAGGCCACCACTGTCTATCCCCCTTCTAGTGGCTGTTGTGGCCGAAACTTTGGGAAGTCGTGATGTCTTATTGGACCACTTGAAGGGAAATTTAGAGAGGGCACAACAACAAATGGTGAAGTTTGCAAATCGACGCAGGAGGGAGGTGGAGTTTGAGGTTGGGGATCGGGTGTTTTTGAAGGTCTGGTCGTACTGGCAGACTCTATGGCTTGTCGTGATCATCATAAACTTGCAGCTAAGTTCTATGGGCTGTTTTTGGTTTAGGGGTGTGTGGGGCTAGCAGCTTATCGCTTAACCTTGCCAGAGACTAGTCGAATCCACCCAATTTTTCATATGTCACAGCTTCGACGTGTTGTAGGGAATCATCCAGTAGAGGTGGAGTTACTCATGACTTTCGAGTTGCTGATGGGGCCACTCTTCGAGCCCGAGACCGTGTTGGCTTGGCGAAATATTCAGGAGGATGGCTGGGATGTAGAGCAGATTTTGGTGAAATGGGTTGGGCAATCGGAGGATGACGCAACGTGGCTGAGCGTGAGTTAGTTCCGATAGCAGTTTCTGTATTTCAACCTTGAGGACAAGGTTGTTTCGAAGGAGGGTGGAGTTGATAGAGAGCCGGCAGCGGATGTGCCGGAGTTGCTGGAGTGGGATGGGCCTCGGCCCCTTCTCGTTTATAGGCGCCGACGGCCTGGACAGGCTTGATTATCGGGCTTTGTTATTTATGTTTTATTTTCCTATTTTTAGTAGCATTGGTTTATGAGAAATTTCTATTTATGGTAGGAGTTATTAGTACTATTTAATAGCTTAATTAGGGTTTAATTACACAGTTTTGGAACAAAGATTATTCAGGAGCCTTTGGCTTTGGGCAAGCAGAATTTATCGTTTGAATTACTTCCGATTTCTATCACCATCTCCCAAATTTAAGTACGTGAGACAAATAAACCCACAATTCATACATTACAATTCACACCATATTTGTTGGTAATGAGACTCTATCTTACTGCAACTATCTATGATATCATTTCATGTATTTTTTTGTGCTCAGAATATCGAAAAAATAATTTATAAACACCAAACCAAATTTAAGAGATGCATAAATGTATATATAATTTCTCGTGAAAATTTGATGTAACGTTGGAGACTTTATTTCTGAATTTAGAATATCATTTACCAACATAATTATCAACTTTATGTAAGTACGTAGAATTAATTAGCATATTGGGTCGTAAATGAGGTCTATCCAAACTCATAACAGAAATTTTGAATGAAAAAAGTTGATTTAAATTATTTTGTCATCATATTTTTGTTTTTTTTATGTCTTTTAGCATTTCTTTATACGTTAGTAGTTTTTATTAAGAATTTAGAAACTAATTATATTGTTTAAATTTGGGTTGTTGAGAAAGAAAATGAAAAAAAAAAAATTAAATGTACAGAATGTGTTTGCTATAAATTACAAATTAGAAATTCAGAATCAATCAACACTTTTACTTATCGGAAGACTGTTACAAAAATATGTATTAGAAAATTATCTAAAATTGGAGACAATAAAATTGTATTGTAACTTGGTTTACAAGCAGGTTTTAAAAACGGGTATTAAATATTATTCAATTGAATACATACATTATGAATTATTGAAAGTAACTAATTTCCTTTCTATATAAGAACAAAATGAGACAACCAATTAGAACATCTAAGGAAATTAATGGGGAGATGGAACAACATAATCAAATCAATTTTTTCTACATAATCATCAGAAGATTTAGATTATCATAATGTTTTGTCAAAGTTTCAAAGAATAGAACAATCAAAGATCAATCAACATTAACAGAGATTACAACAATCAAACTCTCAAAGATCAATCAATATTAACAGGGACTACAACAACCGAAGATCAACAAAAAAATTAAAAAGAAGAAAAACAAGGAGTAAGAATTAAATGGAAGAAAAACGAAGAATATATCCACATATGTGTGATGTACTTCAAAATGACATGAAATAAAGGAAAAAATCGAGTTAAAGTTGGACTATTTCTCAGACAAGAAGAAGAGACGACTACAAATGCAAGAATGCTAAGAATGCAAATGGTAGCAAAACAAAATGATTGAATATAAAGTCTTATAAAAGTTGAATAAGTGTGATGTCTTTTCATAATAGAATATTTTGATTTGAAATGATGTATTTCTATAATTAGATACATTTTTAGTTTGAAATGATATTTTTTCATAATTAGACATTTTTGGGTATGAATAATGTGTCTCACAATGGTTCGGATTGGTTGCATCCCTTTAATTTAGGTTGTATTAATTCAATTCAACTCACATTTTCAAACCATCACACCTTTTCAAACCTTCATACATTTTCAATTCAAGTTGTCAACTTTAAACATTATTTTCTCATTCATCTGAAATTGAATTTGGAAAAATAAATACTCTATAATATCTACACAAAACGTAGATCTCAAATATGCAACTTATTTTCGTTTTGATTAAACGAAACACCATATGTAAAATTGGTCAAAGATTGGTCCACAAACTTTTCCAAACCAATTTCCAACAAAATTAATGTGTTATTATCTTTCTTTCAAAATTTCGAAACTTATTATTATTTAATTATTTGAAGAACTTGAATTTTAAATCTAATGCAACAATAATTTCCCCTTTTTAAGCAATAACAACAAAAAAATTGTCCGCCACATACAACATGTGCTCCATACTATATATATATATTTATTGGTGCCACAAGAATTCAATTGAATTGTTTGATCTTCTTATATAATCAACATCAAACTTTATAATTTGTGTTTGTTCTTGTCCAAATTATGTCATGCAAGGATGACTAAATACACAATTTGACTTCTTAGTTTTGATTATATATGGATTTAATTATTTATCGAGAACTAATTACATCACAAAATCATTTATTTTTTTATTTTAGTTGAAATTTTGTGTTTGTCAATATAATGTTTTCAATATATATATTTTTCTATTAATTTGATTTCATCACTTAAGAAAATGTGAGGACCAAAAATGAAAAGCACCATAACCACCCATCATTATTGATCTCCCCTCATACTTAGTTGCAATCTCCATTGACTATCAACAACAACTTTTCTCTCTTCCCATGTATTTCTCTCATCTTCAATTCACACAAACAAGATAGAAATTAGTATTCACTTTAATATGCCTTTCACCCATTTCTCATAATCTTCAATGAGGTGTGGGGGAAAAGAAGAAGGAAAAAACCAACAAGGTAAAGAATAATAAATAAATAACTCATAATCCATGGCAGCCTGTAGTGGCTTTGAACACATCTTTGAGAAGCCATTAATGCCTCTTCAATCCCTCTCACCATGGAAATACATCAAAACTGTTCATCATCATTCTTTTACAGAAATTTTTGGCCAACTTTATTCCAAGGAAAATAATGATCATGTTCTTGACTCACCAACTTCTTCCTCTCCATCCTCAACCATATCCACCAATTCGAGCTTTCCCAACGATGAAAACAGAAGCTCATGCATTGATCAAGACAAGAAACAACACAAAAGGGATGATAGTGTTTCTTCAATGAATTCAGAGTCATGTCTATCCACATGCACCGAGGTGGACCTAGGGTTTGAGAGCTCCGACGAGGATTTGGTTAAGAATCAGGACTGTAATAATGAAAGCCAGCAGCAATATGAACAAGAGAGGAGAATGAGACATGATCAAGATTATGGGTGTAATAAGTCTAAGAGATGTTCAAGAAGAAACATAAGGACATTTCCACCACCTATTTCATGTATAGGAAGAAATGGGAAGCCATGGGTGTGCTTCAAATCATTCAGGAAAGATGGAAGGTTCATTCTTAAAGAGATTAGAATCCCAACTCAGGAATTCTTGCATGCATGTCGTGAAAATGGACGTCTGAAAATGCAGTTCATTCAGTCCGATGATGAGTTTCGCCCTCAAGATCACAAGCAGAACGAAGACGAGAACAACGAAGGTGATGCAGAGGTTGTAAGAGCTTCATAATGGAGGAGGAAAATGTAAAAATGGAGGGGTAGATAGGTAAATACCAGCTTTTGTCAAGTCTTTGTGCATAGGAAATACTTCAGAGATGTTGATTTATGTTTTTTTTTCCTCTAAAGTATGCAATTAATCAAGAGGGTGTAGAAATAAACGTTCCTTAGAAATCACAATTTTTTGCATCTTCTGGTAGTTTTTTTTTGTTGGGTATGTATTCATTGTTTTTTTAAAATAATGTTTAGTATAAAGCATTGTCTCTTATGAATATTGCTTCAAGATTTAGGGTTGGGGTTGGAGAAAGATTCCTTCTTATGATGCTACATGACTTGAAATACATAGATGCAACATCAATCTCGCACATACTGACATATCTATAGTTAGATAGACAAGTTCATCCAATTCGAAAAATTGAAACCGATTCCATCTCCAAATTGGAATAGAGAGGTTATGTTAATTTATAATTTATGTTGGTCCCACTGGTATAAGGTTAAGAGGGGGGTGAATTAACCTTATCAAATTTTCAACTTTTACTCCAAAGAATGTTAAGTTCCTGATGAACAGGTAGCTAGTAAGCTTACTGCTCGATAGGTTCCTGCTCAGGCAGTGACCTCAGGACTTAGTCAGAGAATGTAATGCACAGCGGAAATACTTATGTTTTTCGAAACGCGCTTTTAATGCAGTATGCTTAGATGCAGATAGATAGATAGGAAGCTATAAAAGGCACAAGCAAGCTTATAGAGGTTCAAGGGTGGAGTAATCCTTCTACGTCCTCTCTACTCCTTCACAAGGAGGAACTTCGTTAAAGCTAGTTTGATTTACAATAGACTCAGCTAACACAAACTAAACTCTAAACAAACTGTCGGCTCTATTCACACAGGTAGCTGCACAGTGACCAACTATCGACCCACACAGGATCTCCACACAAGTTAACCGACCCACACAGGATCCTTTCTCTTCTTCAGAGAGATTACAACTTAGCAGTTTCAACACCTGCCTAAGCGATTCCTATCAGATTTAGAATAAAATGAAAGGTTAGAGCACAATCAAATGCAGCAGACTCCTTGAACTTCAGAAGAACATAAAGGTAGTTGGCTTGCTGCTTGCTCAGTCTGATTAACTTGAGAGTATAAGCTTGTGCGTCTATTTGCTTCTCAGTTCTCTCTTGGTTGTGTATGATCGTTGTTTCTCCTTTTTTCCTTTGAAAATCAGACTTCTATTTATAGGCATCAGGTAGTTTTCTACCCGTTGGTAAGGCAGTCCTTTGTATGATGAGGTGTCTCTTTCTGATTGGTTCTGCCGATCTTCTGATACCTGTTCTGAAATGCCTTCATTCTGTTCTGCAACTGCTTGTCCTTTGTCTGCGCAACTTCATTCTGCAGACTGTTTGTACTGTGTCCTTGCTGCTTTATCACACATGGCAGATTCTGATTCGTTGGAACTGGAGTGACTCTACTGGCTAGTCAGGTTGCATTGACTCTGATGTATCTGGTAGTATCCTCTTTGAGTCAGTCAGCTTCCTTGATTATCTCCAGGTTCCTTGTAGCATCCTTCTAGAGCTTTGCTTGCTGGTTGCTCGATACAGTATGCAGGTAGCAGGGACTTCGGCTTCCTGGCTACTTGGTAGAATCTTCAAGTCCTTCCAGCATCCTTGCCTTAGCAAATTTACATTAAAGACTTATCCAGATAGCTAAGGTTTTAATCTATTACACGTTTTATCTCATCAAAATCTATTATATTTTGTCCTATCAATTTATATTTGGGAAAATGGCCCAAATTACCCATTTTTTTAAATTTTCATCCCATTTTACCCATTGATATAGTAACACATCCCTAAATAACCCTAAATATAGATTTTGAGCCTAAAATACCCATTTTCCCCCAAGTCAAAGGATAATTGTGGGGTCATGTCAGAATTTGGTGATTTTAATGTGCAAATACGCTGTTTTCTTTCATTTATTAATTTGGACATTTGATCACTGTTTTGAAATACAGTATTATGAATTAATTAATTGTTAATTTATTCATAGTTTGTTATTAATTTATAATACTAATTAATAGTTTATAATACTAATTAATAGTACTATTTATAGTTCGAAAATAATATTTACTAATTATTTTCGAACATTATGTATTATAGCAATAATATTGTATAATAATTTTCGAACATTATTTATTGATTAATGTAGGCAACAATTGTATAATTTATTTTCGAAAATTACATGAAGATTATATCTTCGAAAACTTTAATCTCTTAATGTTCGAAAATTTTGACATGCACTGTTAATAATATTTTATTCATTTAAACCTATTATTAATTAATTATTTATTTATTAATTAATTAATGTAGGCATGATTTATTTTAAAAAATTAGCAAAATTGACTTAATTTTCGAAAATTAGTGCAGTTGGCTTAATTTTCGAAAACTTGAATTTGTTAATCTTCGAAAATAAAGACATGATATTTTATTCATGTACCCCTATTAGTAAGTAATTATTTATTTATTAATTAATTTATACATGAAATTGCATGACTCATTTCCGAACATTTCTGCACTGCACTTAATCTTCGAAAATCCTGTTTTCTTAATGTTCGAAAATGAGGTTCTGTTAATGTTCGAAAACCATGTCTTGCACTTTTAATAATATTTTATTCATGTACACCTATTATTAATTAATTAATTAAGGATACTTGGTTTTCGAAAATTAGCAAACTTGACTTAATGTTCGAAAACTATGTCATGCACTTTTAATAATATTTTATTCATTTTCCCTTATTAATTAATTAATTAATTATTTATTTATTTAGTCTCGTATGAGCATGACTTTTTTTCGAACATTAAAACTGTCTTAATCTTCGAAAATTGACTTGTGTTATTTTTCAAAAATTCTAATTTGTTACAGTTTTATGAAGGAATAATTTACATCATATGTCGCCCCATATTACACCACTGAATGGTTGAGGGGGATGTGGAGCGGTACTGTTAATCCCGTGCCCGAGCCAAAAGCTTGGGTGGCATCAGATGAAATTCAAAATCAATTATGTCGAGCACCGGACAAGCCTAAACAAGCGGGACAACCCAAAGGAAAACGGATTCCTTCTGCCCGCAGCGGAAGATGCAGTCGATGCGGCCGTACAGACCACAATAGAGCAAGATGTACCGAACGCGTGCCCATGCAGTACAACTACAGAGATGACGAAATCGCTAATGAACACATTGGTGGCTGTAGCAATGAAGGCATTCGAAGGTTGAAAAAGAAATGTTCGGTTTGCAAGTCAGAAAATCATACAAGAAGAAAGTGCCCAATTTATTTGGCTTCAACAACTGAGTAAACAAATCATGTTTTCTCTCCCCTCTCGAAAACACTATTATTAAATAATTATTAATTTTTCGAGCATACTTTGTTAGGAAATTTCATAAATTGCATAATTAGTGTTCGAAGATAATTAATTAAAGTAATACAAAATTTGTAATAGAATTTCACTATAGTGTTCGCAAAGTACCTCTACTGTTCGTAAATTACTAATGTTTGGAATTGTTCATAAATTACTAATATTCGGAAATTAATACTAGTTCATAAGTATTGTTCGAAAAATACTTAACAAATTAGAATTATCGAAGAATAACACAAGTCAATTTTCGAAGATTAAGACAGTTTTAATGTTCGAAAAAAAGTCATGCTCATACGAGACTAAATAAATAAATAAATAATTAATTAATTAGTAAGGGAAAATGAATAAAATATTATGAAAAGTGCATGACATAGTTTTCGAATATTAACAAAATAGAGTTTTCGAACATTAAGTCAAGTTTGCTAATTTTCGAAAACCAAGTATCCTTAATTAATTAATTAATAATAGGTGTACATGAATAAACTATTATTAAAAGTGCAAGACATGGTTTTCGAACATTAACAGAACCTCATTTTCGAACATTAAGAAAATAAGATTTTCGAAGATTAAGTGCAGTGCAGAAATGTTCGAAAATGAGTCATGCAATTTCATGCATAAATTAATTAATAAATAAATAATTACTTACTAATAGGGGTACATGAATAAAATATCATGTCTTTATTTTCGAAGATTAACAAATTCAAGTTTTCGAAAATTAAGCCAATTGCACTAATTTTCGAAAATTAAGTCAATTTTGCTAATTTTCGAAAATAAATCATGCCTACATTAATTAATAAATAAATAAATAAATAATTAATAATATGTTTAAATGAATAAAATATTATTAATAGTGCATGTCAAAATTTTCGAACATTAAGAAATTAAAGTTTTCGAAGATATAATCTTCATGTAATTTTCGAAAATAAATTATACAATTGTTGCCTACGTTAATCAATAAATAATGTTCGAAAATTATTATACAATATTTTTGCTATAATACATAATGTTTGAAAATAATTAGTAAATATTATTTTTGAACTATAATTAGTACTATTAATTAGTATTATAAACTATTAATTAGTATTATAAATTAATAACAAACTATGAATAACAATTAATTAATTCATAATACTGTATTTCAAAACAGTGATCAAATGTCCAAATTAATAAATGAAAGAAAACAGTGTATTTGCACATTAAAGTCACCAAATTCTAACATGGCCCCACAATTATCCTTTGACTTGGGGAAAAATAGGTATTTTGAGCTCAAAATCTATATTTAGGGTTATTTAGGGATGTGTTACTATATCAATGGGTAAAATGAGATGAAAATTTAAAAAAATGGGTAATTTGGGCCATTTTCCCTTTTGTAAAATTAATCTTAAGAATTTGTACTTTTTAGATTCAATTTGTATTTTTATTTATTTATTTGTAAGTTTTAACTTTTAAAATTTGTTGTTTGTACTTTATATTTTCTAAGCTATACTTATAACTCTTAACTTGTATTATAAATTATAATTTCTAGTTTCGAAAGTTGTACCTTGTAAATGTAGGTTCCATTATATCAACAATTATTTAGTATAATAAATCATTGATTTATTATATAAATTAAAGAAGAAAAGTCTCAACCAATGGTTGACACCATAACCGTCGATTCATAATCAAAACCGAAACCAGCCATTCAAACCGGAAGAGCATGATTGTATGTATATGCATAAATAGTTGCACGCAGAGTTCCAAAAATGGGGCTAGACAACCACTTTAAGATCTAGGTGAGCATAGGCAGGGGTTAGGCAAAGGTACTAAGCCCTATTACGCATCATCAAGTGAGGCTACAGAGCTAGCCAATTTAAACTGAAAAAATAAGACAATATAAAAATTCAAAATACTTTTTTAAAGATTAGAAAATTAAGAAAAATAGATAAAGTAACAAGAAGTCAATGTTCAATTTCTATTTGACTGGCGTCCTAAGCGCTAGGCAAAAGTCAGTTGAGTGCCCGACTAGCGCCTAGCAAATTTTAGAACATTGGTTGCATGTATGGTGGAGATATGTCACTTATGCAACAACACGGGCTCTGTTTCCGATTAATTCTATTTTCCCCACATATCCAACCAAGAAACTACAATGATTTCCAGTGAGTTTTGTCAATAGATATCAAATAGAAACATTACTACCATCAAGTGTTAAAAGAACCTTGTATAAATCTGGACGACGATCGCGAAAGATCCCCCAACCATGTCTCTTGGATTTGATTTTGTCCAGATCAAATGCAGCTATAAGAACAGCTTCCTCTTTGTCATCAGCAGTAGCAATCAGTTCTCCAGTGGGACCTAATCAACAGACCAAGTGTTCGAAATCCTTTTCAGCAAACTGTAAATGGTATTAAGTGAAAATAGCCGAGATTTGGGAATTATGTGTAAAGTAGCAAAGGGCTTACCCGCTATAAATGAATTCCCGTAGAATGTGATCTCACTCTTGCCATGTTCTGTCTGTATAATCTCTTTACCGACGCGATTTGATGCTACTAGAGGCACCTGTATGTTTAAAAGGCTTAGGAGGCCATTTATCAGAACAAAGCTACCAACATGACACTCTGGATAAATACAAAATTTGGCAGCAAAGGGATAACATGACACAAAAGATGTTTTCTAAAAGGAGCATAAAGGAATAACGTTTCATCTTCTTTGTTTATCAATACCTAGTCAGTAGGTTGGCAAAGAATGAAGATGATTAGTTTCAAGAAACGTGAATTGTTATTCAAATCAAAATATGGCTATTAGTATTACTGCAAAGGAAATCCATTGGTAAGTTTAGGTTAAACAATGCCAATTTTTAACATTAGTATTACCAGTCAAAATTCATGAAGTTGGGATCATTCAATCCATTAAGTTGATCATTGGCTGATGAGCCTTAATTAAGCATGCAAATGCCACAAAACAAATTCGAGACAATAAAGCAGGCCTGCAAGCCTATTGATGTCAAGAGAAGAAAGAAAGACTACAACTCGATATCCTAATTACCCAGCTAATAAGAGAATACATGAGGCTTAGGGGACTAACATATTTACAATACTCAAAAGAGAGCAGGAAAGTGCAATATAATGCCGTAGAACTGAACAAGGTTCGCAGAATGATTATGCTTGCAATATGGTCCTTAGTCATGTTGATTTAGGTAACTGAACATTACTGATTTAATGCCTCGAAGAAAATGAATACTAGTTGGAGTTAAATGTTGTTCAAGGTCACTTGAGCTAGGTGAGTATGTTAAGCAAACACCTATCCCATGCCACAAGATAAGCATACTTCATAAGATGCTCAGAAATCATTCACCCAGTCAATAATTGAGGCTACTCTGGGAAACTCACCAGGTTAGCTCCAGCATGGCCTTGCATCACCCGTTTCCAGTGATCTCGAGAATCTAGGCCTTCATCTTGAGGTTCCGAACCAATGGCAGTGGGATAGAACAATATTTCTGCACCTTGAAGAACCATGGCCCGAGCTGCCTCTGGAAACCATTGATCCCAGCAAATGCCTGACAAGTAAAAAGGAGTATCTTCAGCATCCAAAAGGGGCTTGTACGCTATGTTGTTCATCCATTGCTACTAGTTTACTAACATATGTAAGTGAAACTATTCAAAATCTTAGAAGTTGGAGTCTCCATATTATACTTTTGGTACTTTCAAGCATTCAATGAATGTAATCTAGAAACCAGAAGATCAAAATGATGGATGATAAGACATCTTACCAACTCCAATTTTGGCAAACTTGGTTTGGAATACCTGTTAACATCGCAAAATTTTTAAAACACTCAGAAAGGACAAATCAATAAAGTATTAGTTTAATGAAGAAGAGCATAAGTCTGGTAGCCCAATCCACTGTCCTAACCTTAAAACCAGTGTCACCTGGATTGAAATAGTATTTCTCCTGGTAACCTGAGGAAAACATGTTTAAGTGATACATAAAACTTATTTCCAAAAATATCATCTAGATGCATCTAATCAACGTCTACGAACCTGGCCCATCTGGGATGTGGGATTTCCTGTATATTCCAAGATCTGTCCCATCAACATCAATAACAACAATTGAATTATAATGTGCATTGTTTGCCTCCTCAAAAAAGCTAACTGGTATCACTACTCCGAGTTCTTTTGCTAGATTCTGCATCCTGAAGTTGCTCAAAATTTAAATAAGCTGTGTGCTTCCATTCAAAATTCACATTTGAAAGTTCAAGTTCATTTAGTTAAGGTCTTTCTAGATCCTTAAGCAGAATCTTTTACCTCAGTATTGTTGGGTGCTCCTTACGAGGTTTAGCTCGCTGCAAGAAATCTTCCCTTTGTGCTTGACAGAAATAATAACCCTCAAATAATTCCTGAAACAGATTGTGGTACACCAAGCATTATTTACAGGAAAATGATAGGCAGGTCTCTAATACGAAGTAGTTTGAAACTGATGTTATGTAAGTCGATCCAATATGAAGTGTTTTCAAGAAATAATATCAATTCTCTTTTCTTTGAAAAATACAAACCTGAATAAGAATGATATTTGCCCCCTTCTGATGAGCTGCTCTAACCAATCTGCATTCAAATTTTTGTTGTTGATATTATATTCAAACGCCACAATTTTCTCATGCAAACATTCAATGCTTGAGAATAAAGACCAGCTGCAAGGAAATTTATCACTCTCGCCAACTATTATCTACACATCAGAAGGTCTACTCTGGGGGTTCTTGGCACAGACACTAATATTGACAATAGTTAAAAGGTAGGCAACTATAAAATCATTCTCCAATCAATTAGATAATACCAACTTTTCATGCTCACTTGTTCTTTATAAGGGCATAATTGATAAGCTACACAAAAGTTGAACACTGAAAAACACAATGGAATGATTCTTTTGACTCATAGAAAGGATCAAAAAGGCTAATAAACACTGAAAATTCACCATTTTAACTCGATAATAAGGTAATCACTCTGAAGCAAAGCAATACTCCACAGAGCATCTCGAAACCGCACTGTAGAAGCTGGTACATTAGACTTCAAATAACTCAACATCACAAAACAGTAGAATACTAGAGAAATATCAGAGATTCAATTACATGAAAAACAATTAAAAATCCATAAAAAAACCTTTCGGCGGTGTCGACGTTGGTGGAAACATCGTCGGTGCAAGCAAATTGCAGAGCGGAGACAGTAACCCCTCTGCTATTCGCCATTTTTTCTTCGTGAATTAACTCAAGTAAAGTTTCCTGCTTCAAAGGATTAACTGAGAGATAAGACAGAAACTCAGGAGATTCAATGTTTGTCGCAGACGGGTGGTGGGGACGACGGAGTTGGGTGGCAGGCGGATGGCGATTGAAGTCGGAGAAGAAGAAGGGGAGGTTGGGACGGTGGATAAATATATGATGGGCTGTTAATTGGGCATTAAGAAGTTTGGGCCATTTTTTCTAACCAAATTGGCCCATTCATTTTTGTGCCATTGGATAAATGATGAGGGTACCAAATAACAATCACATATTTAATTTGTCTAATTAAAATTATAAAAATTATATTTGAAAATCTGAAATTAAAAATAAAATAATTTCTAAATAATTTTAGAAATCTAAGAAAATAAATATGAAAATTACAACAACAACAACAACAAAAGAAGAAGATGATAATGATAAGAAGAAGAATAACATGAGCAATGAACGAGTTTCTTTTGGATTTTTAAAATAGATAAAAAAAAAAAGGTTTGTCGGTTTTACTTTACGAAGTATAATTATTAAATGATAAAAATAAATTTAGTTTTCAATTGTTTGATTGTCAGAGAAAATGTGAAAAAAAAAGGTCCTTTTCAAAACGATTTTCTAACTCAACACAAATGAAATATTTAGAGTAAAAAATGTACATTTCTTTCATTTATATATATATATATATATGTATATATAAATATTTGTTTTTTATTTAGAGAGTAAAAAAGTCTATCAATAGATTTTTTAGATTTTAATAAATGACTTATTTTCTTTCATCACCGTTCTTTTCAAAAAGTTTAAATCAATTTTTCGATTCAATTTTATTATTGTTGTTATTTAAAGATCATTCAAAAAGTTATTCTAAATATTATTATGTTTTCAATATGACACAAATATTATTCAGGTCACATTTGGAAAATTCGTTGTTTAATAGTCTTCTCAACTTTTAACCTGAAGCCTAAAATTCTAAATAAAAAACTTTTATAAGATTATAATTCAAAAATATTTTTTCATTAGCTTTAACTACTTACAAAATATTTAGACAATTAAAATAACCTTTTTTTTTGGTTCATATCTCACTGTATTTTTATGATTTTTTTTATTCAAACATTATGAATAAATATTATGAATAAACACAAAAGAATGCAAAATAATACAACAAAATTAACTTTCGACAAAACTCTTTACAGAAAATTTAATTGTGATATCATTATTACATAAAATAAAATATATAAATCATTTTACATAAAGTATGCGTGACAAAGGCAAAGTAGCGATTTTGCCCTCGAACACAGTGATTTTGTGATTTTAACATTGATTAGATTCTTCTTATATAAGCAAGAAGAAGAGATCCATCAACATATATGTATGGATGATTTATGGAAAAGATGACTAGATTTGATTGTCACATTATTATGTTGGTCGTATAGTTGCAGGTAGTCTATATGTTAGAAAATATAACTCGTGAGCTTCTTGAGATCCATTTGAAAAGAAAAATAAAATTGAATTTGATTAGAAAATTATTAAGTCGAGTTCAAGCTACTTAAGTAGTTTTCAATTTCGAGCTCGAGCATATTTATATTTGGTTTGACAAGCTCGAATCTAATTGAGAATATGCTGAATTATAGTTTATTTATTTACATTAAACTTTTTATTTTAATTTTATTTCAAGAATTTAAATCCCTTATGAAATATTTTTCAAGTATTGAATCGAATTGAACTGAAATTTATTGAGTTATTTGTTAAATCAAGCCAGATATTAAAAAGATAAGCTCTCAATACATTAAAAAGATAAGCTCTCAATCAAGTTCGAGCATGACAATACTTGACTTGACCAAACTCGTTCACACCCCTGTTGCGGGAAAGAGGCTTGCAAGAAAGCAAATCTTGATTCTTCGTATATAATTGCAAGAAGATTGTGGTGCTCAGATGAATATCAAACACCTGCCTGCTTTGCAAAAACCTTCTATGATTTACTTTGAAGCCATAATACAATACAAGAATCCACCTGGGTTGGAAGAGCTAAAGAATGATACAACAAAAATACTATACTCATCATAACCTCAAAATTCTTCTAAGCAGATAAAAGTACAATCTTACATGTTAAGAATGTTTGAAAATCTGTAATTTTTGCTCATTTTGGGGCAATTTTGCATGTGGATCCCGTACCCAAATTAAGAAATAAGTCGTTGGAATGTGTTCTCCTCTGAGAATAGTTCGAGACGGTATATAGCCTGCTCAAAATAATTTAATGAGTGAATGAAAAATTATAAATCGAAGTGGTGACTTTGGATCCTTTTAGAATGCTTGGGAGCTTGGATGTGTCTTGTCCCAAATTGGGAAAATAAAATTAATTTCATTGATTTATATTGTTTTTCCCCTTTGTTGGTAATAAGAATAGTTGATAAGAAGACTCTCTCTCGTATGCGTGCGGGGGTGCAAATCAAATATGGTTTCAACCTTGGACTCGGATGTGTGCACGAATGTCGGTTAGGAGGCGGCGATCCTTTTGCCACTTAAATTTCATGTACACATTTTGTCTTTTGAATCTATTGCACAGAACTTCGTGTACACGAATAGCATTCCTTGTGTACACTTACACGTATTGCCACATAATTCATGTATATGAGTGACACTCTATGTGTACACAATTTGGTGACCTTTTATATACATGATTTTTTAGCTCCAAGTAGAGATGTTAAACGGGCTGGCCCTAGCCCTATAGGGCTACAGGTTAAACGGGTTAGGGCCTTATCCGGTTTGCTTTTAACGGGCCTTTCATAGTGAGGACCTAACCCTAACCCTAGCAGGCCTCGCGTTAAACGAGCCACTAACCGGGCTACGTAAAAAAAATCAATATAAAATCTAAAATAAAGATCATAAAATTATAAATGTTCAAACACTGAACGACGACACTTAATAATGATCTATGATCTATTAGTACTCACTACTCAGTAGAGGCGCAAGTTGTGGTTGATTTAAAATGCAACCAAACACACTGCTTCTTAATTTGGGCTTGAAGATTTAAGCCCAATCATTTTATTGGGCTATACTGATAAGGTGGCTTGCTAACTGTCATTAATGATGTGGGTTTAGGTAGGCCCACACGTGGTCCACCTAGCTACAATTGTTAATCGGGCTACACGGGCTGACTCGGTTAACCGGCGGGTTGGCCCATTTAACTTACGGGCTAATAGGGCCGGGTCAAAAAGGCCCGGATTTAAACGGGCCACTAATTTGTCGGACCTAACCCTGTTCGGTTTTGGGTTAAACGGGCCAGTCCATTTAACCCGGCCCAGATTAATATCACTAGCTCCAAGTGACTTTTCGACTGTAACGGTTGACTTTTGACCTTCCAACTACTCGTAACGATCCTAGAGTGGCTATATAATGAGCTAGCTCCCCATTTCGAAATACACATAACTCATCTCTCTTCGTAAATTTTGCTTCGTTCCTCCTTCAATCTGTTGATATTAATCGGGCGTGCTTTCAGTTCGTCGTCAGTGGGAGTTGTATGCTCGACTCGCCATCAACAATCGTTGTATCCTGGGAAACGGACGTCCTTGTATACCTCTAGCACCGTGGAGAGGACGCATTTGTTTTAAGGAAACTGTGTTTCGTCAGTGGGAGTTGTATGCTCGACTCGCCATCAACAACCGTTGTATCTTGGGAAACGGACGTTTTTGTATACCTCTAGCACCATGGAGATGACGCATTTGTTTTAAGGAAACTGTGAAACACAGGCCTCGATTTTTTCATTTTCATTATTTCTAACTTTCGATTTTTCTGTTTCTAGCCATTTTCTCAATTCCATATTATTAACAAAGAATCCTTGTTCATAACACCAATCACAGGGAAGCCTCATCCTCAATAATCTGCCATTGTTTCCTTAAATAGCAGTTGAGCTAAATGAAACCATTATTGAAAGCAATAGAAGAAGTTTCCATTACCTGGCAACCCTGTGAAGCTCTCATATTGTTTGTATGCCTGTCCAATGAACACTTCGACTCCTGCTACGGTTTTGGATCCAATTTCTTGAGATTCCTCAGAGTGATTTTGGGAATGTAAGCAGTGCGCCCGAATCCAACAGGTCAGACCAAATTGTTAGGACTATAAGTTAGGGAGTCCTAACTTAACCCAAAATCATGGTTAAGGATAAAAAATTGACTCTCACTTATATATCCTTCCACAATTTCATATGGAACCGATATGGGATATTGTAACAATTAGCGACAACAAAATGTTGGTTGCGCAAAAATAATGTTGTTGTGGCAAATAAGTTTTTTTAATTATTTTTTATGACAACTTATTGTTACAACGATATGTTATCGCAAATAATATCATCACAAATGCTCATTTTTCTTGTAGTGTTGCACGGGTGATATCAAACTCCGTTACTCACATCCCAAAGGGCAATCTTTGATCCACTTTTCGATATCAGAATTGGGATTGAAGCTCTTCAAGTGATCCAACCTGAGTTCCACAACATCAGCTCCCTTTAACTTAGCCATGTGAGTCAACTCCAACATTTGAGCCACTGTATCAGCCATTATTGGTGCACAAATTAAAGTTTGGTTCTTCCTCATCTTCCCCTGCCCGCTCTCCATGCTTTTTTTTTTAATGAGTTTGGGGGAGTGGAAGGGAGGGGAACAATAAGAACTAGAAAATTTGCGTGACCCGAGTTCAAACCTAGGTCATCACATGTGATCAAAAGTTTTTTTAAAATTCATATAAATCAGAAATAGAGTGATTTTAAGCATATATAAACCACTGTTGGAAATGGAGTTCAAAATCAACATATGTTTCTTTAGTTGATGAAGATATGGGAAGTGATTGGATGATATGAGGAATTACCTTTTCTTTAGTTGGAATTTTCTTGAATGATGATCTGGAATAAATAATTGTGGTATGAAGCCAAGTTTTTCTTACGAGAAAAAGTTTATACAAACAGATTTCTTCATTCCATTTCCATGTTCCATGTAATCATTGACGGATCCACGTGGAAATTCTTTTAAAAAAATAGAAGTATTTTAGTCATTTTATTATTTTAATTAAAATAAAATAAAATTATATATTCTGAATCCTACTATACGTGAGTTTTCAAGATAATAAGAGAGGATATTTTCATCATCTTCTCTATTTCTCACTTAAATCCTAATTTCTCTTTCTCTCAATTGCTTCTCCATTTAAGGTAACATTTTATTATTATTTACTCTTATTTGATTATACTTTATCATAATTGTTAATTTATGGTACTTTAAATTGTATATGTGATTTATTCATTGAGGATAATTTTTTTCTTCTGAATTTCATTTAAAATTCTTCTATGCTTAAAATTATGGAAATTTTTTATTGTTGTAGGAGATGAGAAAACTTATTTGATCAATTCCATTTCAATTTAGGAAATTCTTGCACAATTAATTTATTTTCCAATACTTCTACTTTTTTTTTTATAGATATAGATAATGGAAGATATATACTTCGGAAAAATACGATCTAATGTGGAGACATCATCATCTTCAATCAATGCACCTGTTGTTCAATTTCAACCACCACCACATCAAAATAGTGATAATGAGTTGATAGGGAAAATCTTCCGAGTGATCCGGGACTACAACCTAACATAGTGAGTTATCCACCTAATTTAATTAAATAGGTTCGTAGAATTTACTTACTCAAAGGTCCATGTCAACCACGTGAGCATGACTTTCCTCAAAAGATAGATGAAAATCAAAAACGTAAATTTATTGCATCTTGATTTGATGAATTTAATGATTGGTTGGAGTATAGTGTATCAAAAGACACTACAAGAAATTTGAGAAATAGTGACGAGAAAATTTGTCATTTAAATGCTATTTTTCGTCACTAAAAGTATTTGGTGACGAAATCTTAGCGTCGCAATGATCGTCGTTGTAGGTGCGTCACAAAAGAAAAATGTGACAATTTTTTAAATTTGTCATCAAATAGTGAACTTTTAATGACGCTAAAGGTATCATCACTATATTTTATTATTTATAGTGACATTTAACTCGTCATTTTTTCTTTAAAATTTTTGTCACCTATTATGTTATTTCGTCATCTAAATGGTTAACTTTAAATGACAAATGTCTTATTGTCATGAAAACATTGAACTTCAGTGACAAAATCAAATATTTTACTAAACTCATCGTTATTTGGTGACAACTTTATTGTCATTAAAATATTAATTATTTCGTCATCTTTAAATAATTCGTCATGAAAGAGTTATTAGATGATGACAAAATTTTAGTCGTCATTTAATAAATATATCATGTTGTCGTGATAAATTAGCATTTGATGACAAATATTAATTGTCACCGAAAATAGAAGTATTATGACAACATATTGTTTTCGTCAAAAAAATATATGACGATTTTTATCCGTCACAAGATATACACATACGGTGACAAATAATATTTGGTGACAAAATATTATATATCACTAAATGAATATTTATCATGACAACTAAATCAATTCATTGAGATAAGATTAGTTTTTTCATGACAAAATAATCATCGTCATTAACTTATTGATTTTATATGACGACGTTCACGATTACGGAAAAAAAATTAACATATAGAGACAAATTGTTATATTAATGTCATCTTTTGTAAAATATATTTCATTATATATTTGTGACAAAATATATTATTGTTACCCGGCTCTAGTTGTAAATATTTTAAATTTAGTATTTAATAATAATTATAACTATACCAAATTTGTTTTCATTATAAGATCACAAATTTATTCCAAAACCAAATTGTGCACAAAACTAAAACAATATACATATTCAAGTACCAAAATGAATGTAAATATTTAAAAATACTAAAAGACAGTGGCAAATATCCAAGTTTGACCAATGAAATTAACAATCTTAGTTAATATAAGAAAATGAAACAGATCATCACTTAAAAGGGACCAAACTATCTAGATAAATATTAGGACTATAATCCTAAATCTTATTTCCTTTCTTGCTTCTTTCAAAACTTCAAAGTGGCAAGAATGAAAACTTCTCGTGAGGAGATCCACAACCATCTGAATATAGATTCACCTGTATATTCCAAATCAATATTAGTATATTAAAAGTAAATATACTCGAAACAATGTATATGAAATTTTTTATTCCTCAATGACACATAGCAATGGTTGAAAAACACAATTACAAAAGCAAACTTTAAGAAAAAAAAGTTAAACAATGAATAAATACGTAAACCATATAAATCATACACCTAAACAAAATTAAATTAAAAAAACACATAATAAACTAACAAATAATATACAAATAGAAAACAATTTAAACTAACCTTGAAAATATTTCAGAGCTCAATTCCTTTAGCAGCAAGATATTCCATGAGCTTATTGATATTTGCACCTTGTTGAGATAGTTGGTTCTTCAAACTAGTTACTTCGTTCTCAAATTCAACCACTTATGTTTCAGACTGTTGTAGTTGTTTCTGTGTCTCTTGAATATTCTTTTGTTGTTGTTGGGTAGATGATTCATATAAAGTGTTTCGTCTGCGTGGAGCTTTTGGACCATACCCTAAGCCTTTTACATCCATGTCCAAGGACCTCAAAAACTATCTCATCAGGACTCTTATCAATTCCTTTTTCTTTATATTGCTCCACTAACTTAACCATCTTCTCCTAGTTGAACATATAAATGTAAACAATTAATACTCAACAATATTACAATTAATAGAATTGAATTCTCATAAAATATAAATGTAAACAATTAATACTCAACAATGTTACAATTAATAGAATTGAATTCTCATAAAAGAAATTTGTATGCAACTTACCCAATTATCTTTTGCCTCATCACTAGACCATCCATCTTTCTCAGTATAATGAGTACGTTTATACAATTCGATTCTATCACATAGTTCTCCATTAAGCTCATTCTGAGACTAAAAAGTAAAATTTTGATTAATCTAAAAATGGAATCATAAGAAATAACATCAAATCAAGGAACAACAATTAAATATTAATAAATGCATAATTTATTTTTCATTCAACTATAATTAAATAATCAATGCATAATTTATTTCTAATTTCATATGAAGTGAACTTTGCATGAGATTAAATTTTATGAGCATAATATAAAGTTAGTCTATTTTATATCTTTGACCATGAAGTTATGTGTCATCTAACATATATTATTGAGATTGAGATATCCATGGAAGAATATTTGTCGATATTTGTTTTCTTGTATTTGTCGATATTTTCCAATATCATTTTGTAGTTGGCATGATTGTTTCTTATTCTTAAATTAAAGGATACGATTCAATACTCCATATATGTACAACTATAAAGAAGGAGGATCCCTTCAATATTGGATCAAGAAACAATCTTGCCAACTATACAAAAGATATTAGAAAATATCGACAAATACAAGGAAACAAATCAAAAGGAAAATATCGACAAATATTCTTTCATGCATATCTCAATCTCAATATATACTCAGATTAATTCATAATTAATCTAATTCATAATTAACCAACACATGGTGCAATACTTTGAAAAACAAAAAAATAAGTACAAATGAAAAATGTAGTAAAATAGAAGTACTTAATTATATTACTGCAAATGCCTTCCAACACAAAAAATCCCAAGAATTGCATACCCACAAAAAATCCTTCCAAGTTCATCCCTGTGATCAAGATCAATGTGAATCCATAGATATTACACAAATTCATGGCTATAATGATCAATAAATTGATATAAAGCTTCAAAAACTGAATAAATAAAACTGAATTCTAGTATAAGATCATAGTAACATATGCCACTTCATGATGCATAATAACACTCGATTATCTTTAAGTATTGACTAATAACAAGCAACCAACAAGGACAATCAATTAATAGATAAAATATTACAAATGAAGATTGATCTCAAATGCATAAAACGAATAAGAATTTCTGAAAGATGATATTACCAATAGCCAGTTCTTCGTTATTGTCAAACTCAAATGCATAAACGAATAAGAATTCCTGAAAGATGATATTACCAATAGCCAGTTCTTCGTTATTGTCAAGAGGATGAATAAAAATAAATCTTGCAACAAAATAATTCAATATAACCTAGGGTATATGCACGAGAGAAAATAGGAATAGATGAGATACTTACCATGATTAAATTTTGATTTTCCACCATCCGCAATTTGATAGCCTGCCAATTTCTTCCCAAAACTGGAGAAAATAAGAATAGATGAAATACTTACCATGATTAAATTTTGATGTCCCACCATACACAATTTGATAGCCTGCCAATTTCTTCCAAAACGAGAGAAAATAAGAATAGATGAGATATTTACCATGATTAAATTTTGAATTCTCACCAACCCCAATTTGATAGCCCGCCAATTTCTTCCCAAAAAAAAGATAAAATAGAATATTGTAAATTCGGGAAAGATATGAAAAAACAAAAATAAAGAGATAAAACAGAATATTGTAAATGCGGGAAAGATATGGAAAAACAAAACTAAAGATATGGATAAATAAGAAAGAAATTACCACGGAGGAACTCCTAGAACATAACATTTGTACTACTCTTCCATTGATGATTGAGTAAACTCATTTCAAACCCAGGACACATATTTTACATTGGGGTTATCGATTATTAAAATCAAGCTGACAATTGTTAAAATTGGTATTGAAAATTAAAGTTGGGATAAACATGTTGAATAATCAATAGGAAAATGGAATGAATACTAGAAAGAGAGATTGAGAGGGAGAGTCTGGCGGTGAGGTCGTCAATTGCAGAGAAGTGCATATTTCGATAAACTTTCAATTAATTATTTTCTACTACTTTTTTATGTAACCAAGTCAATATTTGATGACCACTTTTAATTAGATAATTTAGATCCACTTTAATAAAGTAATATAGTGTTTAGCTATACGACAACTTCTCATTGTATTACAAATTCAAATAATCAAATATTAATATTATATTATTTATACATTATATTATATATTTTAACTATAAAATATATCATTTATAAGTTAATAAAAAGAAAAAAAATTCTCACAACTGTATATAAAATAAAAAAATTATAATAAATAGATCTTAATAATATTGTATTTCTTATTAATATATATTAGTTAATGTTCTTAATAGATGATTTGAAAAAACTACTTACAAGACATGTGATAAGACTTGATCGGGCTACTCAATAAGATATGATACTTTAATTATCACCTTTGTATAATTCCCTTAACAATAAGACTATATATATATATATATATATATATAATTTTAATTTGGAATATATTTTAATATAACTAATTGAAGAATTTTGTTTTATTTTTTTACAAAAAAATCGTTTACAAGTCTTAAAAACGATTCACAATCTAACATATATATGATGGTAATTTGTACAAATATATCATCTTTTTATGTCAATTGTATAACTATAAACATAAATACGAAACGAAAAAAATTATACTGACGAAGTACACAAACACCAAAAATTTTGTATCACCATGACATGAAAAGAAAATGCTCTAAAATTTAAATGACTTGTGAAAATATATTAGTAGTTGTTAATACATGATAAATGATAATAATCCATAATTATATAAAAAAATATTTATAACAATAGTGAATTATAAAGTACAAAATTATAAAGTATAGATCATGTTACTAAGATGTTAAAATATAGATAACATTTGTTATTAAAAAAATTAAATTGTGTTTAAAAATTCAAGTTATAAAAAGTAACAAAAATCTCTTAGACATTTAAATTATGTATATTTTAAAATTTATTAAATTTCATACTAAGACATCATTTCAATAATTTAATTGAGATGTCCACAAATGTCAAACCACCAATAAATAGCATTATGCCAACATATCTACTTAAAGAAAAACTAGTAAATTCATATTATAAAAGAAATATATTTATACATCTAGATGAAAGTTCTTAATAATGTAATTTTTTGTTAGTTGATATATAATTTAACTAGTATAATTCTCGTTGATGACACGAGTTTTATCATTAAAATATTTTTAAATATAAGTGTGTATATGAGATATTTACAGAATCACTAAATCAAATTTCCTTTTTATCTTAATATATATATAATACAATAGTACATATATTTTTAATATAGTAATAATTATAATATAATGTTGTGTAGTGTTTTATATTAGATTTAGTTGATTTGGGTAAAGGGCAATCAATTTGAGTATCCTGTTGTCAATGTTGAATATTTAAAAATACAATTTTTATTTAATTGATTAGAAAGAAACAACAATTTCTCATAAGAGTATACGAATTGAGAAATAAGAAATGATTTTTTGGTCAAATATGTATTTTCTATAAATATAATTGAATATATTAAATTTCTATATTGTATATAGGGACTAAACTTTATTCTAATTCAGAAAAATAAAATATTAGAATTTAAATATTGAATATTTTCTATAAAAAAAGATATATATAGATTATACAAATATGAATAAATTAAAAATTAATTGATACAAACATTGATTGAACATGTATGTGATGGAACACAAAACTTTGGAAAAATCTAGAGTTGACATGTGTCTCTCATTTCTCTCTTGTCACCCCTTCATCTTCCTCCTCTTCATTGCTCATCACTCTCACTAAATACATAATAAATTACTATAATGCATATATGAAGTATCATATATATATAGAATAACAAATATCAAAAATGATAAAATGTCAATCTTCCAGCACCATGTTCTGCGCCACCGTTTTAATCAATTCATTCATTTTATTTTATTTTCCATTTCTTAATCTCTTTCCTGTTTTCCATTTTATTTATTATTATTTTATTAATCTCTCTCATCATGCTATCCAGAGGATTTGTATCTTTTTTATTAATTTTTCTCTCTTTCTCTTCAGTCATTCTACCGCCATTTATTTTCTTTGTACTCCATCCAATTTTTTCCTCAATATATATGTTTTAGAGAATATCAAATTTCAGCAAAATATCAATAATCATGTATTAGGATTTGGGCAATAAAGGGTTATTCAATCTCTCAAAACATTTCTTCTCGATCAACTAACGGTATAGTTTCAGAAACATCAATAAACAAGAGGATAAGTTTCAGAAAATTCACAAGTTCAAAAAACCTTTAACATGTAGGAGAGGTGGGAGATGTCGAGATGTGAATAGCGACAATGGGTGGAGATAGACGATGCTAAGGAATGTGAAAAGTGAAAAGGTCATATGTTGTCCTCTAAATTATTTCTTAAAGACGTTTTTTTTTAAGTTAGTAGATAATTAAATAGAGATAAATATAGTATGTCAGCAAGTACAAAGCAAGAAGGTCAGCGTAGTTGGTTGAGAGTATTCTCTCAAATTTACAGATTAAGTGATCGAATTTTGTTAGATGGGTTTTTTGATTTTTTTTTCTCACTTATTTGAAATAATTAATTAATAAAGAATTATTATCTCATCATATATGATTAAAATATAAATTATAGAATGACAAATATTATATAATGATGCATAATTGAAATATGTAACAAATATGAGCAGTCATCATTATTAACATAAAATGTTGCCTTTCTAATTCAATTGTTACGAATTAATACAAATTTTCACTAAATTTAACATTAATATATAACGAAATAGTTTCATAATATTTTTATCAAATTAATGATTAGTGACGAAGTAATATTTTGTTGTTTTAAAATCTTAAATTGTTTTAATTTGAAAACCCATCTACAACGAAACATTCTCACTCCAAATGATATAATGTCAAATTGACATTTATTGTCACCAAATATGAACAATTCTGACGAACTATTATTGTTAATAATTCTTACTAAAAAATCATGACAAAATAATTTATTGTCAATAAAATAAACAATTTGTGACGCTTATAATCATTTTGTCGTTGAAATATATTTGCCACTAAAATTTTGGACTAATGTTTTGCTTTAGAAGAATATTGTCATGATTTTGTTTTATTCATAATTAAATATCTAAATTAGTGAAGAAAAAAAATCTAATGATGTTAAAAATAAATAGTGCCACAAAAGTACATATATCGATGATGAAAATATAATTCGTCATTAGTAGTTAAGAAATAGTGAAACAATTAGTGGGAAATTATACCTTAAAAGAATATTATGACGAATATATTTTAATTGTCACGAACTAATGGTGTCAATATTTATTTTCAATAATTCAAGACAAAATATAGTATTGTCAAGAAAATTAAACAATTTGTCACGTCAAATATCGTCACCATTTGCAATAAAATTGTCGTTAAAAGGTTCTTCTCTAAAATTTTGGTGGGAAATTCTATCTTAAAAGAGTATTGTGAGGATCATTTTTTAATCGTCATGAAGTATGAACATTGGTGACGAACGAATGATGTCAATATTTGTTTTAAAAATTCATGACAAAACTTGTCACTGTCATGAAAATTAAACAATTTCTGACGTCAATTATCGTCACCAATTACAATAAATTTATCATTAAAAGATTTCCCTCTAAAATTTTGGTGGGAAAGTCTACATTAAAAGCATATGGTGACAAATAATTTTTAATCGTCATAAAATATGCAAATCAGCGACGATAAAAATACTTAATAATGACAAAGATAAATAATGTCATAAAAATACATATATTAGTGACAAAAATTGAATTTATCACTATTAAGTAATAAATTGTGACAAAATTTCATGCGTTGCAAAAAAAATCGTCACGAATGGTGTGATTTCTTGTAGTGAGATGCGGTATTTTGTTTACATGGGGTAGAAGGACTTGCTTAGAAGATGGTCTCTACAAGGAAACACATTGTTTTTCCATTGGTTTACTTGTTGATTAAATTGTCATTGATATTATCAGTTGTCACTGCCACAGTAGAAAGAACTTTTTCGATAATGAAGATAATCAAGAGTTCTCTTCATAATCGAATGAGTGATACACTATTGAATGATTGTCTTGTTGCATACATTGAAAATAATGTATTTAGAAATGTTAACAATGAAATAATTACCCATCGATTTCAAAATATGAAAAATAGAAGAAAAATATTATAATACATTGATTTTATCGTATAATATATTTATATTATTAATTTAAAATTTATGTATTTATACTTTTATTAATTGATTTGGACCCCTAAGCCAAAATCTTGTGTCTATCACTGCATGTAATTATAACGTTTTGCATGGTTCCATGAACATATATAATTACATGCACTAGTGAATCCATTTTTATCTTAAACGTCACCTTCCAATTTAATTTACGAGCATAAATATCACCTCCTTTTTAAATAATTTTGGCTTTCTTTAAGTTATCTTATTTATCAGTTGGTTTTTGGTATTTTTTTATAATTCAACCCAATTCAATATGCATCCTATAATACAAAAATATTATTTAATATAGAAAAATTATTATCTAATAGATACAAAGTATTACATAATTTTTTATATTCAATATGATCAGATCCATCTCATAAAATGAAATCCTCAAAACGATTCCACCCAAGATTTTACTGTAAAAAAGGAACCACTAAAATTTGTCCTGCCACTCAAATAATTCCACTACAAGTGAGCCCTCAAATAACGATTTGTTGGTCCCAAGTGGTATAAGATTAAGAGGGGGGTGAATTAATCTTATCAAATTTTCAACTTTTTTCCAAAAATGTTAAGTCGTTGATGAACAGGTAGCTAAAAAGCTTGCTGCAGGATAGGTTACTATTCGAGCAGTGACCTCAGGCTTAAACAGAGTTAAAAATGCACAGCGGAAATAATGTGATTTTCGAAGGTTGGCTTTTAATGCAGGATGCTAATATGATCAGATAGATATATAAAGCAATAAAACACAAGCAAACAAACTTATAGAGGTTCGAGGGTAGAGTAATCCCTCTACGTCCTCTCTACTCCTTCTCAAGGAGGAACTTTGTTAAAGTAAGTTTGATTTATAATAGACACTGCTAATACAAACTTCACTCTATACAAATATTGTCAGCTCTATCCACACAGGTAGTTGCACAGTGACCAACTAAGCGACCTACACAGAACTCCACACAGGCTCCTTGACCCACACAGGATCCTTTCTCTTTTTCAAAGAGAATAACTACTTAGCAAGATTATCCTCTGCCTAAGTGACTCCTAAACATCTATTTAGAAAGATAGAGAATTCTTCAACGATTGAGTGCAGCAAGCTCTTTGAACTTCTGAGTTTCACAAGGTAGCTGGCTTGCTGCTGATTTAGACCGAGTGACTGAGACTTGAAGGTTTCGAGCTTGTTGATAATATGCTTCGCGTAGGATATTTCAGTTCTGGTTCGTGTATTTTCTCAGGTGCACTCAATCTTCTACTTATAGGCTTCAGTGAAAAATCTACCTATTGAAAAGACAGTTTTTTATTGATGAGGTGTCTTGATCTGATTGGCTTCTTGCTGATCTTCTGACACCTGCTCTGCAGCGCCTCCCTTCTGTTCTGCGCTTGCCTTATCCTTTTTCTGCGCGTCCTTGTTCTGCAGTCTGTTGAACTCTGTCCTTGCTGTTTTTTCAAATGACATTCTCTGATTGGTTGGGACTTGAGTGTCTCTACCGGTTAATCAGTGTACACTGACTTTGATGTATTTGGGAGTTTCTTTTTTGGTTGAAGGAGTCAGCTTCCTTGACTTGAGATTCTTCAGATACCTCCCAGCATCCTTTTGATACTTGGACACAGATAGTTCTTCATTGGTGAGGTGTCTCGCTTTATTTGGTTTTGTTGATCTTCTGACACCTGCTCTGCAATGTCTTCATTCTGTTCTGCTACTGCCTTGTCCTTTTACTGCGCGACTTACTCCCGCAGTCTGCTGTACTCTGTCCTTACTGTTTTTTCACACATGGCATTCACTGATTGGCTGAGACTGGAGTGACTCTACCGGCTAGTCAGGATGCACTGACTTTGATATATCTGGTAGTTTCCTCTTTGAGCGAGTGAATCAGCTTCCTTGACTTGAACATCTTCAGCTTCCTCACAGCATCCTTCGATACTTGGATACTGATTCTTTGCGGCAACATACAGGTAGCAGGGACTTGGTATAGGTTCCTTTGCAAAATTTTCTTCTCTTTCCATCATCATTGCCTTAACTATTTTACACAAGTAAACCTATCCAGATAGCTAATGCTCTAAACTATTACACGTTTTGTCTCATCAAAATCTATTACAATTTATCCTATCAAAAATTAAAATAGAAAAACTCAAATTTTATTTCATAAAAATTAAAGTATAAGAATCCAATTCAGAAAAGATAAAAATGGGGACCAAATATGCACTATTTTTTCTCAAGTTTTTAAGTATTATGTTACTACCACCACCAACATGAAGTTATTATTACAAAATTGACATTAAAAACCAATGAAATTACTATTCCAAAACTAACATTAAAAAACCAATGAAATCAATTATGCCAAAGTAAAGAAATTAAAAAATTTATAAGATATGATCTAATTTCTCCTCTCATGTATATATATGATGCCAAGATTAGACCTCGTGATGGACATGATGATATGGTCCATTGATAGCTTCCGTTTTGTTTTTTTCTTTTTTTTTTTTTTTTTTTACATTTAGGGTTTAATTTCATGTTAATTTGTGGTAGAAAGTATATTTTTGTGGGATTTTGTATAAGATTTTATTATCTTCACATTTCATGTATTTGTTAGATTTGAAAGGAATTTTATAGATTTTAACACAAAGTCAAAGCTCAATTAAATTAATGAGGATATGAGAAGTCAAGTTGGAGTTGGTATATGGAGTTAAAACGCGTGCCCGGAGGATCACAAGTAGATCTTCTGTTCCGGTAGGTGTAATACTTGCCAATTTCTGTTGAACATTTACTTTTCCATTATTTTATTTTTAATAAAATTTCTATGTTATTTTGGTATTATTAAAATTAATTGGATATGAGGTATCTTATCTGGAGAGAAACTTGAATTCAAGCTCGATGTGAGGTCTCTACAAGAGCATCTTAAAGTGTGAGAATGATACATCTGCATTGGCATGCTTTCAGCTCTTGCTGGCTTTGAATTGGACCAAACGATGGTTGAGGAAAATGGTAGATGAATTGAAGGAATATGCGAGAAAGTTGGGGGAGAGTAAATCAAAGTAGTAGGGAATGTAGAAAATGAACATGTTTTTATTATTAGATGTTATGTTATTTGAATATTGTAATTAATTGATTGATATTTGGGAGATCATAAATATAATCCTTAAATGATATAATAATCATGTATACTTTTGTATGTGAAGAAAGGAAATGAAAGAATTTCAAGAAACCAAACAAAGTGTTATATTTTGATGATGTGAATTTTGACTTCTTTGGTGATGCTCATCATCATATATGCTAATGGATTATGTGCATTGTGGCAAAAATTCTATCCATTCAGCTTTGAATATATTCATCATCTTCTTTATTAGAAAGATTTAGTTTTTATGATTTATTCCTAATCTGAGTTCCCTGTCTCGTTCCTTTATGCTTTGAATAATTACATGACAAGTGTTACTGTATTTTAATCTTTCATTATTTTATGGATGGTGAAGATTATATGGTTAAGAAGCCAGAAGATACAGCTCCATTGGTTAATCAGCTAGAGGATGACAATTAATATTAAAATTAGCTACTATACTGGAGGGTCATGCAAAAAGTAGCAACAACACAAGGATTTTTTAGGTTTATTCACTTCTTATTTGTTGTCAGATTCTGATGTAATGGTGAAAAGAAAGCATACAATTTGAGAAAATTGCGTGACTCATAGACTGTGATTTTGATGATTGAATGAGTAATTGATGTTTGGCAATGAGAAAATATGTGAGAATCACAATTCTATATGGTTTAATTGATGTATGACAATTATGATTTTTTTTTTGACACGGAAGTAATACGTAGAAGACAAACGTTCTTCATAGGAAGAGTGAAATGATATCTTTAATAATCAGAATTCTCAGTAATACATTTTAGAACTTCATAATTCCTACTTAAAGATGCAGGAATATTGAGAATATGAAAGGTAGGCAAACACAAAATTAAGAAGTTTTAATGAAAAATGCTGAAAATGATAACAATGGTCAAATGACCCTTTATTGCCCTACATCAGTCTCCCCTTCTTGAGAAGAACTCATCCTCGAGTGATCTGGATAAGTTGAAGGCTCTTCAGGAAAATGAAGATACAAGTCAGACACGTTGAAAGTATTCGAAATCCCCATCGTTGTTGGAAGATCCACCACGTAAACATTATTGTTCATCTTACGAACAATTTTATAAGGGCCATACTTCTTTGGTTGCAGCTTGTGGTATTGCCCTGCTGGGAATCGTTTGCATCGGAGGAAAACCATCACCTCATCTCCGACTTCGAATACGTTCAAATCCCGATGCTTGTCCACAGATGCCTTAAACTTTTGAGTGGTTTCCATCAATTTTTGTCGAACTTCTACTTGCACATCTAATCCTTCTTTAGCTAGCTTTGTGGTAACTACATTAGCGACTTCGGTAATTTTATCAAGTCCACAGCATGACTTGGAACCTTTTGATAAACCACATCAAAAGGTGACTTTCTTGTGGAACTATGGACTGCACTATTGAAAGCAAACTCGGCTTGCGGCAAGGCATAGTCCCACTGTTTTGGTCGATCTCTGCAAATGCATCAAATCAAGTTTCCAAGAATCCGATTGATGACCTTCGTTTGGCCGTCAGTATGAGGATGTGCGGTGCTACTAAAATTCAGTGAAGTATCAAACATCTTCAATAAAGTAATCCAAAAATGACTCAGGAACTTGTTGTCTTGATCCGAAGTGACAGATAGTGTAATAGCATGCAAGCGCACCACCTCGCGAAAGAAAAGACACGCAATATGAGAGACATCTGAATTTTTCTTGCAGAGAAGGAAGTGTACCATCTTAGAAAACCTGTCCACCACAACAAATATAGAATCAACACCTCGCTACGTCTGAGGTAATCCAGGAACAAAATCCATGGATAAGTCCTCCCAAATAGCCTCAGGAATAGGTAAAGACATGTAGAGTCCAGTATTTTGAGCTTGCCCCTTCGCTGTTTGACAAACAAAGCACCGGCTTATAAATTTTCGTACTTCTCGTTTCAATTGTGGCTAATAATACCACTCTTCTAAGCTAGCAATTGTCTTTTCTCTTCCTAAATGGCCGCTCAAGCCACCTCCATGTAGGTCTCGAATTAACTTATCCCTTAATAACGCGCGAGGGATACACAATCGGGAGCCCTTAAAGAGATAACCTTCATAAGCATAGAAATCCTCAAAATGAAGAGCTTGCCAAATTCCTGCAAAATTTTCGTCAATGGGATATAAGTCAGGAAGAACTTCAAACCCTGTTACCTCATGGCTCATTATCACAAGTAAGGTTGCACGCCGACTTAACGCATCTGCATGCTTGTTTTGAATTCCAGCCTTGTGCTTTGACGTAAATGGGAACCGCTGCAAGTATGCCACCCATCTTGCTTGCATTTTGCTTATATTTTTCTGGCTGTTAATGTACTTCAAGGCCTGATGATTAGTATACAGTACAAATTGATCTTGAAGTAGATAATGCTCCTAATACTTCAAGGCTCTGAAGGCTGCATGAAATTCTTGGTCATAAGTAGACCACTTTTGATGCGTCTCACTCAATTTTTCACTGAAATATGCCACAGGCTTGTCTTCTTGTGACAGTACAACACCTATACCGACCCCACACGCATCACACTCCACTACGAACAGTTTATCAAAATCGGGAAAAACTAGCACAGGAGTTATACACAATTTCTCTTTACTCATCTCGAAACTCTTTTGTTGATCAGGTCCCCATTGAAATTTTCCTTTTCTTCATACAATCTGTCATGGGCACCATTAAGGTGCTAAAATTTTGAATGAACCGCCGATAGAAGGTGGTAAGTCCATGAAAACTTCGCACTTCAGTCACTGTCTTCGGAACATGCCAATCTCAAATTGCTTCTACCTTCCCTTTGTCTACACGAATCTCATCTTCACCAATTACGAAGCCGAGAAAGACAAGGTCCGTTTGCATGTAGCTACACTTCTTTTGGTTAATATAAAGTTTATTAACATGTAAAACAATCAAAACCTGGCGTAAGTAGTCTAGGTGATCATCCTCGTTAGTGTTATTTATGAGAATATCATCAAAATACACTATAACAAATTTACCCAAATATGGCTTTAACACCTCATTCATCAGCCGCATAAAGGTGCTTGAGGCGTTAGACAACTCGAATGGTAAAACAAGCCACTCGTACAGGCTTTTCTTTGTTTTGAATGTTGTCTTCCTCTCATCTCCCGGTCTGATGCGGATTTGATGATACCTGCTTTGCAGATCTATCTTACTGAAAATTTTTGCACCGGATAGATTTTCCAACATATTCTCTAGCCTAGGCATTGGAAACCTATACCGCACAGTTATCTTGTTTATTGCCTAACTGTCCATGCACATGCGTCAAGACTCGTCCTTCTTCGGAGTTACCAACGCAAGAACGACACATGGACTTATGCTCTCTCTGATCAACCCCTTAAATAATAAATCCTCCACCATTTATTGTAAAATAGCTCCCTCCTTCGGACTCATATGGTAGTGTGGTAAATTTGGTAACGTGGCTCCAGAAACTAAATCGATGACATGTTGTATATCTCTCATTGGGGGTAATTCTGCAGGAAGTTCCTCAGGTACTAGCTCTTGGAATTCCTTAAACAACTCCACAACACGATCAGGTATTTCATTTTTCTTCTCGGAGTTTCCCACTACGAATGCAGACTTCACAACCAAAGCATGAATTTTCCTAACTTCGCATGCCTCACTAATTCATTCACTTGTAGATTGGGTTAACGTTACGAGAATCCGAGTTTCAGTCTCTTGCTTGAAACCCAATGGCAGTAAGGTTATCTTTTTTCCATCCTTGAAGAAATGATAGACGTTCTTTCTCCCATCATGAGTTGTCCCGAGGTCGAATTGCCAAGATCTGCCAAAAAGTAACTGACAAGCATCCATATCTACAATATCACACATAGCTTCATCCTTATAAAATTTACCAATAGTCAAAGAAACTCGACACCTCATTTACTTTAATATCCTCTTCTTTAGTAATCCACACGATCTGGTAAGGTTGGGGGTGCTTTTCCACAGGTAATTTTAATACTTCGACGAGTCCCTGAGAAATAATATTCTCACAACTCCCACTATCAATAATTAATTTAACAATCTTATTGAAAATAGTGCACCTGGTTCGGAATAGTGCATTCCGTTGGGAGTCATCTCTTCGAGATGCTAACAGGACCTTTCGAACCACCAATGTTGCTTGTTCGTCATACTTCTCTCCATCCGGCTCAGTTATACTCCATCCTTCCCTTCCCACACGTTTTTTTCTTCATTCTCATGACCAATCACGTTGATCGGGCGGTGTTGTGGGCAGTTGTTCGAACGATGTCAAACCTTATGACACCTGTAGCACTTGTCCTCGGTTGGTTTCATATAAGGATTTTCAGTGGGCTTTTTCGCAGGCTCCTTCTCATTTCCACGCTTTCCAGAACTTGAGGGAACCTCCGTGTTAGCCTTAGGATTGGTCTTGGGAGTATCAAGAAAATTCTTACGGGATTCTTCCCTTCTATAAAAGCTACAGAATCCCATCAATTCTGCTCGCTGCGCCATATTTATTGCTTTGCTAAGGGTGAGGATAATCTGGCATCCGATCTTTTCACGGATCATAGGCTTTACTCCATGAATATAACCTCACAACCTGCAGTCCCTCTATCTCCATCAAATTGTTACGTGAAGAGAGACGTAAGAAATTCGAGGTGTATTCTGCAATGGGTTTTTGTCCTTGAACCAACGTCTGGTATTGCTGGAATAGAAATTTCTCATAATCGGGGGGAAGAGAACGAGCCATCATCATTCTCTTAATCTTTACCCATAATCGTATCGATTGTTTTCCCAGTCTTCATCGCTGATTCTGAACTTGTTCCCACCACAATGATGCTCCTCCTTTCAAACGATAAGCCACTAGTTTCACCTGCTTATCCTCTGGTATTTCTGCAAAGTCAAAAAATATCTCTACTTCAGCAACCCAATCAAGTAATCCTTTGATATTGAAATTCCCATTAAAGGAGGGAAGATCCGCCTTCAATCGAAATTCATCATACATGTGTTGTCAATTGTCTCTTCGATCGGGATTATGGTTTCCTCAAAGCATGTCTGTCATTTCTTCATCGAATGAATCAACATCATAGTTTTGTCTTATAGAAATTTGCTTGTGGATTCCACGCTGAAGACCACGAGCAAATCTCTTGGGTTCTTCATCATTTCCTATACCGTTTTGAGGACCTTCTGTATTAGCATGAAATTTCTCTACTTGTTCAACACGAATGGTTAAAGTTTGAATTGCTGTAATCAAACACTGCATCTCTCTGATCACGTCAGTGAGGGTAGATTCATTATTGTTAGCCATAGCCTAGGAAAAAACCTTGACTCTTGATACCAACTAACAAAGAAGTAATACGTAGAAGACAAACGTTTTTCGTACTAAGAGTGAAATGATATCTTTAATAATCAGAATCCTCAGTAATACATTTTAGAATTTCATAATTCCTACTTAAAGATGCAGAAATATTGAGAATATGAAATGTAGTCAAACACAAAATTAAGAAGTTTTAATGAAAAAAATTTAAAATGATAAAAGTGGTCAAATGACCCTTCATTGCCCCACATCATTTTTTTTTGGGGGATTTGTAATGAACATATAAAATCAGTGGATCAATAATTGCAATAGACGTAATGGTAAATTTGAAGTACGTGCATATTTTAATTATTTCTGTTTCGAAACATCTATATAGAATAGCATCTTCGAAAAAAAGGTTATAGTCATACATATTAGTTTGATAGTTGAAAATTATTGTTGATTTGGACAAAATATTTCTAAATAATGCAACGCATGGGCATTCCGCTAGTTACTTTAGAAATAAGGAGAAGTTCCCCAACTTCTTTAAAATGAATTAATAACTAGGGATGTGAAGCGATCACCTCTAGCGATTTTAAGCTAGTCCAAGCGATTTTCAGATAAACCGATTGATTTAAAGATGCTTTGAATATTCGATCTGAATCAAACTCTAACTATCAGTTTCAGCTAAATAAGTTATTATTGAGCTATTGATAAAAATAAATACATTTATATTTTCTAAGTCAAAATGTATATAATATTCAAATTTCGTTGCATAAAACTAAATTAATAATAATAATATAATTATACATAATTTATTACATTACAATGATAGAAGTCAAAAATATTTGAATGTTTTAAGTTCCAAATTTTACAAAATTATTTGATTTTTATGTATTCTTTACATAAAAATCACTAAAATTAAATTGATATTGATAATCCATATTTGCTCTAAGAAAATTTTATGGATGAAACCATTATTAAAATGACAATAAAATATGAGTACAATTATTTTTTGTAAGTATCTATCGGTTAAGTATTTGATATGTATATGCTATAAATATTGTATTATTATTTTATATATATAATTTTGAAGAAATCAAACTTTGGGATAATAAACATATAATTGAAAGTTTGTAATACATAAGACTAAAAAAACTTGATCTTATTTTAAGAATAAAGATAAAATTTACGATTATGAGCTAGGGGCTAACCGATCAAGTCAACTCACTCCGACTTTTCGTGCATATGTTTACATTTTACGAAAATAAGTGATATTGCTTATTTATCATATATATCATAAATTTTATTATTGGCTAATTGATTTCCAACATAACATCATGACTCTCACCTCACATTGGGTTGAATTTTATGCAAATTGATCCTTTTTATATAATGTAATTGGACAAGTTAAGAAAAAAAAAATTTGTTGTACCAAATCATTTATTTAAAATAAATTTATTGGAAGTATTTCCTTTGATCAATCATATATTTAAAATATCATAATGAGTATTTCTCAATATATATATATAAGAAAATATGTATGGAATTCTTGTAACATTATGTTCATCATCTTACTCATCCATTTCAACAATTTAACTGTGAAAAACATTAAATTATCATTTCCTTTTTAATTAAAAAATACAGAAAATTATGTTAAAAATAAATTTATTGACACTACTTCATATTGTCAACCATATATGTTTAAAATATCATAATATAATGTTTCTTTTATGTATTTCAATAAACGAAATGTACCATTGAATATTGAAATATTATCAAATTTAAAATTGTCAAATCCCTTCATATTACTATACTAACAAATTTGAAATATTAGCATATATCAGAGAAAGTACAAAATATTACCTATAAAATTGAAGAACTCTCCTATGCAAAGCTAAATTAGATGTAGTAGAAAATTCTTAAGAACTCTCGTATGCATAATGGAATTGGTTGCAGTAAAACTATTCTTGATAAATTTTATTAATCTATCATAGCCCCTAACCTCTATGCATAACGAAATTGGTGCAGCTAATAATTTTGGAATCTGTCATACATTTAATAATATCCTTATGCATAACGAAATTGGTGCAACAGATAATTTTGTATTAATTAATAAATTTTGGAATCTGTCATACATTTAATAATATCCTTATGCATAACGAAATTGGTGCAACAGATAATTTTGTATTAATTGATAAATTTTGGAACCTGTGATACCTTTAATAATATCCTTAACATCATATACTAACATAATGGTGTGTCTATGTGTATATTAGTTTATTATGTATCTACTATTAGTGTGTCTACTTAGTGGTGTTCAATCGGTTCAAACTGTTGGTTTCAGTTTTGAATCGTTGGTTTTGAATTCAAATCGACGGTTTGATAAATCAGCTATAGCGAAACCAAAATTGAATCATGGAACTGTCGATTCCGGTTCCAATTTGTAAATCATCGGTTCAAACGGAACCAACAAGGTCTTTAGTTTTTTTTTTTTTTTAGATTTTTTCTTTATTAAATTTGTGTTTCTAAAAAATTCTAATAAAATACAATTTAGATATAAAATAAATACAAGAAATAAATGTTTATAACTTATAAAACTTAAGGTTTTATAAATTTCAAGACAAGTTACAATGTTATATACACAATTGGCAATATAACTTGATATATGTTACAATTATGAATGAAAAAAAATTACAAGTTACAAGTTACAACTCAATATATTGCAATTATACATCAATATTAAAGTTAAAAAAATGAAAGAAGAGGTAAAAAAAAAATTGAAAGAGCTTGAGTTTCATTCTAGAAATTAAAATTATACTTTCAAACTTACAATGAAATTGTATACTCCTTGTTAAAAATTAAGAAATCAAAGCTGACGTTGTTCTCTCACCTAAACTTACCTTCATTATTAATTGATGATTCTGATGGAGGATGATGTATTTGAATCGTAGTCATAGATATCATCTTCATCTTTGTCAAAATAGGAGAAATCAAGATGTTGACCTTTTTTTTTTGGCTCTCACCCAATCTTCAAGAAGAGTTATGTTTTGTACATTCTTGACGGTCAATTTTGATCTTCTTGGATTCAACATATGACTTGTAATTATCTCTTTTGCAATAGTAGTTAAAACAGGATAAATGGTAGTCCTTCTAGACAACCACTTCAATAAATCCATAGGATTTCAAATGCAATTTGTTCAAAGATAGCACTTAAATATGTCTAATTCTTACAAGGGTTAGAACCTCTAGCTCGTTTTTGTGTTCTAATATAATAAAAATTGTAAAATTGACTAAGGGCCGAACAAAAACTAAATGAATTAGAGGAAGAACTACTACCTCCTACATTTTGATTACCTACATCATCACTAGAATCACTAAATAATAATGTATATTCTTTAAACAATTCGATTAACCATTGTTTTCATCATATTCTTCTAATATAAAATTTGGAAACAATGCACTACAATGCGTTTTTAATAATTTTTCTAAGTTATCTTCTCTAATTCTAGAATATAATAATTGGGTATTTTATGAAAATATTTTAACCATTTCAATTTCATCACTATAGTTGTATCTCCTAAAATAGGACATGTAGAATACTCATTAAAAATAAGAGAAATTTTCATACAATGATCTAAAACTAATGGAAAAGTATGATAATAACAACTAGATAATTCTTTTGTTACCTGTAACGTCCCGATTTTTTTTGTAGATAAACATTAATCGAGGCGTTACTCTGATATAAAATTTTCCTCTTTTCAAGAATAAATATAAATAAAAACAAGAATAATTATAAAATTTACATTTCTTAAATACATGAAATTAATCATTTTAAAATAAAAAAGGTTCTTTAACCTTTGCTAATCGACTACCAGCATCCACCGCTCGCACTCCACGCCATAAAAATCCTTAAACTGAAAACATTTTTAAAAGAGGGGTGAGTGTTTAAAATACACTCAGTGGGGTGGGAAAACTCGAGATGGCATAAAATAATTTCCAAAGATTTTACACACACATGCCAAAACACCATTTTATCACATATAACAGATTTTCGTAAAACGTTTGTCTTTTAATAAAAACCGTAGAAAATAGATCATTTCAATCACTTGACTTAAATTATTTTATAATGTAAGCATCCATCTCTAATCAATCATCCTTCACATTCAAACATATCACTTTCATTATCACATCTACGGTTTTTAACCGTCTTGCAATACATATGCGGGTCTTAGCCGCCCTGAAAACATATAATCCATCATTCACATTCAAACATCACTTTTCACATAATTTACGGTTCTTAGCCATCATGAAAGCATTTTACGGTTCTTAGCCGTCATGATACGGTGATCAGCCGTCTTTATACGAGCCATAGCCACCTTGCATACTCATGCACAAGCACATATCACTTCATATTCACATTTACGGTTTTTAGCCATCTTGTAAACATACAATCAATCATTCACGTTCAAATATCACTTTTCACATAATTTATGGTGCTTAGCCACCATGAAAGCATTTTACGGTTCTTAGCCACCATGAAAACATTTTACGGTTCTTAGCCATCATGATACGGTGATCAGCCGTCTTTATGTGAGCCCTAGCCGCCTTGCATACGCATACACATGCACACATATCAAACATACACATAGAAGCACATTAATTTAACATAACACTTAATTGCAGTTCTCAATTGCCATAATAACACATCTTATTTGCACATATACAAATATTAACTTCACATCATTCTTCACTTTTGCACTCATAATAAAACGTTCACATCCCGTAAAGATCACAATCCATAATTTCGTAATTCAACTATACAAGTACTCATCAGTCATCATAATTTCCATCAATCACATAAAATAATTAATAATCAAAATCCATCACTCAACCCTAAATCATTCAGCACGTATACCCAACTCATTTTATATAGTATAATAGTTCGTAATTTAAATACTTTGAAAGAATTATAAATATAGTAATAAGAAATTACCCCCACCTTGTTCGATGGTTACCACGTGAGCAGCACCTCTTAAAGATCATGTATCCCAAGGCTTTACTCCAACAGATAGCCTACATAAATTATGATGTTTTCTTAGATCATTATTAAATAAAATTAAAAGATTTAAACGATATCAAAAATCGAGATGAGACGGATCGGAACAGAAGGCCTAACGATTGAGGTTAAAGAAACAAGAGGAAAATATCAGTTTATATAGCTGAGGTAAAAGCGAATGAATTTTGGATCACAACAAAACAAGAATGAGCTCAATCGGAGTTGAAATGAGCTCGAATGGAGTGTTTTAAGATTTAGGGATATTTTGGTAATTTGGTCAAAGAGTTGACTTTTACCGGGATCCACGACCCCCGGTCAACGATATTTTGTTGGCAACGTCTCGATGATAAAATATGATGAAAAGAAAATGAGATTCGGATCGAAAACGAATCAAAAATACGACGTCACGCGTGTTCCCGAAGACGGGAAAATTTCCCGACAATGTCTCCCGTCGGCTGTATAGTTTTCTAGGCAGCGGGGGCAGATTGGTGCCTAGGCCTCCCGGCGTCGGCCTGCTTGAGCAACCACCTTCCCAGCGCCACCGGCTATGGCGGTGCCACCCTATGCCATCGACCCTTAGTCCTCCGGCTAGCCCACACCGCCGGCTACCAGATCCGGCCATTCCTCGCCGGATTCCGGCATGAATAGTGCCTAAAAAACAGCTTCAAAAACCCTTCGTCACACACGTTTCACAAACTCCTTGCAATAGCCCCCCTTCCTAGGTCATTTTCCGACACCGACGCCGCCACTCATAGCAGTGCCACCCCTCCAGTGGCTAGTCCACAACTCCGGCAGCCCCTTTAGCGCCTGCAACGGTGAGAAAAAAAGCGAGAGAGAGAAAAATGGGAGAGAGAAAAGGTGGCAAGAAGCAAGGGTTGGGGTTTTGAAGATGGTTTTTTGCCGTTTTTCGGCGAATGGAGAATCGGAATTGAATTTCAGAAGTTGCCCTAGACTCGTATCGTCGAGGGCTACGTTGTGTATGAAAATCTTCCGACGAACTCCAGCAGTGGCTCCGACGATGGCATGGCGGCGCCGGTGGTGGCGCGCCGGAGACAGAAAGTAAGACTGGAAAATAAAGAGAGAAGAGAGAAAGACTTACGTGTGTTCGGCGCTTTTCGGCTCGTTCGAATAAATGGTGAAAATGAAATCGAATGAGGCCTATTTATAGAAATGGAAAGTTACTATTCATGATAAGATTTTGGTTACTATTCATGATAAGATTTCATTTCTCGTTTTTCCGAAACTTCGTATTTTGCCCTTTTCTTCGCCGTTTGAGCTACAGGTGTCCGATTGACCTCTAGTTCATTTCTATCTTCTCACTTTTCCGTTACGTATCTAATGGTTTAAAAATGTTTTATGATCCATATTTATAAATTTTATCCCTCTAAAACCGACCGTTGAACAATATCTGAAACGCACGTAATTAAATTAAATACTTAAGAATTAAAACACATAATATATTTTAATTAAGATTTTTACTTATTTACTTAATCAATTATGCTTCGTTTTTATCCTGGGCGTTACATTACCTCTTCAAAAAAATTTAAAAGTTGAATCAAATTTAGAAATGCATCCTATGAATTGTTAAATAACATAATCACATCACGTGGATTTTTCATATAAAATTAACAAATCATTTCTTTAGAATCACAAGAATCTTGAAGAATGTTATAAATAGAATTCCAACGATTGCATATTGTTGGTCCTAAGTGGTCTCAAAAGTTCAAAGGGGAGTGAATGAACCTCTGTCGATTTTATAAAAAATTTCGAACAAGCTACACTGTAAGTTACTTGAACATACAGTACATCAGGAAGATAAGCTTACAACACTATTAAGTAGTACTATCTGTTGTATCTAAGAGTTCCCGCAATGAAAATTATTTTGATAGACTGTTTGATTTCTTAAACATGCTTTCTCGTAAAACCTTTTATGCTGAATGACAACTTAAATAAAGATACAACACGCAACAAATGTAAAATGATTAAACGCTTAAGGTCTTATAGTGGTTCGAAGGAGGTGTAATCTTTCTATATCCACTCTACTGTTTTCCCGAGAAGGAACTTCGTTAAGCCAGATTGGTTTACAGGTTATAGCCTAACAACCTATCGACTTAACAAGCTATCACCTATGTTGGTCCCAAGTGGTATCCGAGGTTCAGAAGGGGGGGTGAATGAACCTTGGTCGATTTTGCAAATCTTTAAACAAACCGTTCTGCTATGCAAGTTACTTGAACTTGCAGCGTCAGATAGTTACTGCTTGTAGTACTAGGATACAGTCCTACATGCTGTAACCTGGAGAGTTATACGCAGCGGAAATATAAACTTTAAAACACAAGGCTGTTTTTCTCAGAATGCTTTTATCAAAACGTTTTATGCTAAAATAACCACAAGATGTAGAAGATAAACACACAGATAAATAAAAGCTATAAACACTTATGGCTTATAGTGGTTCGAAGGTGGTGTAATCCTTCTACGTCCACTCTACTGCTCCTCGAGCAGGAACTTTGTTAAGCAAGATTGATTTACAGGACACTCCTAACAATCTATCAACTTTACAAAGTTAACCACCTACTGAAGTCCAGCGTACACACAACAGCTGCAAACTTCAAAGGCTAACCCACACAAGATTTCACACTCCCACACAAGGAAGCTGCCTAACACTAGACAACTATACAAACAACAAGGATCTCTCTTATCAACTGTTCGACACCACTAAAACAACCTAAGCACACAACAACAAGGTTAAAAGGATAGACAGTTTTCTTCAATTGTTGCTTCGAAGTGAGCTTCTGAATCCTTGAGGAAACTTTCAACTTTTGAACTTGCTTCACTTCTTGAGGTTGAGTGATTGAAACTGGTGGATTACTTGAATGTTTGAATCTTTGATAACTTATGAATTTTGAGCAAATGTTTCAGTAACTAGCTTCTGTGCTTCTCATCCTCTATTTATACTTGTAGGAGAAGATGTCCGTTGAAGGAGACATCTCTCTTTTGAATTTGAAGTATTCTGACTTAAGGCATGGTTCGCATTTAATGTGACTTGACTTTTTCTTTCAGAGCATTTAATACGACAGTTGCAGCTCGCAGTTTTTTACAGCGCGTCAGTCCATGTGGCATCTTCTCATTGGCTCCGTGTCTGTGCCTTTTGACTTTAATTGGAACGACTCTAATTCTTACTTGCTCGGGTGTTCGTTCCTCGTACTGCATTTATCCTTTTTCGGATTTGCAGGATACTTTATCTTGTAGTAGGCGCTGTTTGGCTCAACGGTACTGTAAGTTTTGACGCTGTATTCTAGATCTTCGTGCAGCTGATACTTTCTTGCAGTGCTGCAGTAACTTAGACCTGGTTACAGTATCTTCTGGCAGTGCTGCTGTATTTACTTTCTAGCAGTAATACTGTATCCTTTTCTTGTTTCAGCGATGCTGTATCCAATCTTGTTTCAGTGATGCTATATCCAATCTTCTTTCAGTGATGTTATATCCGATCTTCTTTCAGCGATGCTGTGTCCAATCTTCTTTCAGCGATGCTGTATCCAATCTTCTTTCAGCGATGTATTTTACTTAAGGACTTAGATGCAGCTTTATCCTTGTTTAACCTCCATTTAGCACTTAACACAAGACTCAAACCTAGTATATGTATTCACTTAAACATTGTGAAAAATTGGGTACTCAAGACTTCCTATTACATATGTGGTTTGTCTCATCAAAATCTAAACATTGAAATCCTAACAACCTACTAGAACTCAGCTTACACACAGCTGCTGCAAGTTCTAAAGGCAAACCCACACAGGATTTTTACCCACATAGGGTAATTATCTTTCTCCTAGACAACTATAACAAACGATAATGATGCAATCTTATCAATTGTTTGACATCTTAAAATAATGTAGCACATAATAAATAAATAAAAGTATATGTTTTCTTTCTTCAACTGGTGCGGTGAAGTAATCTTCTGAAACTTTGAGCTTCTGAGCTTTATCCTGATTACTTCACGAGGTCGAGTAACTGAAATGGTTTTATATGCTTGAGAGTATAACTTTGATTCTTGCTTAGTCTTTGAGAGCAAATATTTCAGTAACTTATTTCAGTGCAACTCTTCCTTTATTTAATAGTAGAAAGATGCCCGTTGAAAAAGACATTCTTCATTTGAAATTAATGTTCTGATCGAAAGTATGGCTTGCATTAAATGCATCTTGATTTTGCATTGTAGATCATTAAATGTGGTAGTTACGGTTTACAGCTTTCTACAATTTGTTAGGCCACGTGTCTTATTATGATTGAGTCTGAGACTGCAACTTCAGTTTGTCTCTATCGGCTTCATTTCGATTCATTGAGGATACTATTCCTCGTACTTTATTTATTCTTTCTCATATCACATTTTGAATTGATTTTGTTGTTGTATTTAATGTTTCTTCACAACATGCAACAGGTTCTAATATAGTTCTATATCCTATATTCTTGTGTACTGTAACTTTATCTTGCAGTGCTGCTGTAACTTCTTTCTTAAATACAGCTACGCTACATGTTCTTCTTGTAGCTGCTTCGCTTTTAGTTTTTCTTATCCTTACTTCTACCTTAATTGTTGCATACAAACCTACTTCTAAGTTCTCCATTCTTCATCTTAAATACTTATAGACTCAAAACTAATCTATACTTCACTTAAACATAGTGAAAAATGGGGTACTCTAATTTCCTATTATAAGGTTGGTTTGTCTCATCAAAATCTAAATATTGATATCCTAACAATTTTCCCCTTTTTTATGATGACAAAACTTTTACATTATATCATTCATGATAGGAAATATTTACTTTGCATTCACTATAAGAATTTTGGATACAACAACGGTTTTTTCCCATTGTCGTAGCTGTTTTTTGTGCGTTGTCGTATCCAGTGTTGTTAAAAGTTCTCGCCATTTGACAACGCACCAAAAAACGTTGTCTTAGCTAGATACAACAACGCATCAAAAAAGTGACACATCATCGCCACATCATCAACATAGTTTTGACACGTCATTGCCAAATCATCTTCCACATCATCGAATTCGGAAATGTCTTTGCCACGTCATTAGAAATAATTGTGCATTGTCTAAGATTCGAACTCATGACCTATGTTGGAAGAACCACTAGGCTACTAGTGTTTTATGTGTTTATATTCTATATATATTTCTTTTATTAACTAATTATATATATATATATAATTAATGACTAATTAATATATAATTGGAAGATTAATGACAAATTAATATGTTTAATAATATTTAATCTAATTTCATTTTAAGAAAATTATAAAATATACTAGTGCAAATTTTTAATATATGTTATAAACATACTAATTTTTTAAATTTATGAGTTTGTTCATATATATAAGATAATATTAATGCAAATAATATAAAATAACATCATAAAATAATTAAAATTTTCAACTTTAATTTAATTAAAATAATATATAATTTTTGTATTATTATATTAAAAAATTTGTATTGACCAAATAATATATGTATGTTTTTTTATTTTGAAAAATAATTTATGGTTCAATTAATATATTTAAGTTTTTTTTCATATTATTCTTTTAATTAATCATTTTTATATCTTTTTTTTATTTTATAAAATAATTCTTTCAAATAATTTATGTTTTTGGTATTAATTTTAAAACCAAACTCATTTATATTTATTTTCTAAAATAATAATTTATAATTTTCATATTATTATGTAATACAAATTTTTATAATTTTCAAAATAATATATGTATTGTTTTTTTTTTTTGTAAAATAATTTGTGGTTCAAATTAAAACCAAACTCATTTTATCTTTATTTTCTAAAATAATAATATATAATTTTTATATTATTATGTAACACAATTTTTTGTATTTTGCAAATAAATAAATGTATATTTTTTTTATTGTTGTATAATTAATTTTTTTATATATTCTTAATTAATTGATATGATATATATATATCTTTTTTTTATGTTTTTTGTATTAATTTTAAAACACAATAATTTTATCTTTATCTTTTTGAAGAAAAACATTCGTAATTTATGAATTATAAATTATAAAACACAATTTTCGAATTATGTTTTAAAATAATATACCAATTTTGTATTATTATTTCAAAGGGTGAGAGTAATACTTAATTAGGTGTAGTTAATTTATTCATTAATTCAAAATAATATTTTATAAAAATACTATTTTCTAAAATTATGAGTTTGTTCATATAAGATAATATTAATGCAAATAATTTACTACAAGATAACATTATAAATTAATTAAATTGCACTTAATTAAAAAACAATTATTTTATAATTAATGGGTTGTAAAATTGTAAAAAAAAGTACTAAGAAACGACAACGCTAAAAAATGTTGTATAAAGGGTTGTAAAATTGTAAAAAAAAGTACTAAGAAACGACAACGCCAAAAACCATTGCATAAAGGGTTGTAAAATTGTAAAAATAGTACTAAGAAACGACAACGCCAAAAAACATTGCATAAAGGGTTGTCGTTTTGAGAAAAAAATTCGCTATACGACAACGCATCAAAAAGTGTTATCTTTTTAAAAAAAGCCATTTATCAACCCTACTAAAAAACGTTGTCGTTTCTATTTTTTGCGTTGTGGTATGGTGAATTTTTTTAAAAAAGACAACGCTTTTCGGAAAAAGCATTGTAAATTCCAAAAGACAACACAAATTCACGAAAGCGTTATTAAATGGGCGTTGTTGTATGCAAAATTTCTTGTAGTGATTATCACTTATATCAGTTCATTACATTTATGCAGTGTCCATAATTTAAACATCGATTCATTAGAGATGCATCAACTTTAAACTTCATCTCAATACAACATAAAGTAAATCATGTAATAGTTCATAAGGAATGAACTTGATCAACATAAAGTAACTTCTTTATAGAATAAGGGATTTTTACAAGTTACAACAAAAAGACATTACCAATAAGATAAGAGTTGCAACCTGTCTTCAAAACTTCAGCTACTTCTGAAATAAAGATCTTGTTAGGATTTCAATGTTTAGATTTTGATGAGACAAACCACATATGTAATAGGAAGTTTTAAGTACCCCATTTTTCACAATGTTTAAGTGAATACATAGACTAGATTTGAGTCTTGTGTTAAATGGATAATAGAAGCTGAACAAGGATAAAGCTACATCTAAGTCCTAGGATACAGTATCGCTGAAAGAAGAAAGAATACAGCATCGCTGAAAGATGACTGGATACAGCGTAACTGGTAGAAGGAAGATACAACAACGCTTCAATAAAACAAATCTTCTACACAACAAAGTAAGAAAGAACGGCGTGCAGCAATGCTGCAAGGAAAGGATACAACTCTGCTGCTAGAAGATGGATACAACACCACTGCTTGAAGATACTACAACCAGGTCTAATTTACTGCAGCACTGCAATAAAGTACCAGCTGCACGAAGACCTAGGATACAGCTGCAAACCTTACAGTACAGTTAAGTCATACAGTGCCTACTACAAGACAGAGTATACTGTAAATCCGAGAAAGGATAAATGCAGTACGAGGAACGAACCTTTAAGAAAGTAAAAATTAGAGTCGTTCCAGTTAAAGTCAAAAGGCACAGACACGGAGCCAATAAGAGGATGCCATGTGGACTGACGTGCTGCAGAAAGCTGCGAGCCGCAAATGCCGCATTAAATGCTCCAAAAAAGAAAGTCAAGTCACATTAAATGCGAACCATGCCTTAAGTTAGACTACTTCAAAATTCAAAAGAGAAATGTCTCCTTCAACGAACATCTTCTCCTACAAGTATAAATAGAGAGTGAGAAGCACAGAAGCTGGTTACTGAAACATTTGCTCGAAATTCATAAGCTATCAAAGATTCAAGTATTTAAGTAATCTACCAGTTTCAGTACTCAACCTCAAGAAGTGAAGCAAGTTCGAAAGCTGAAAGTTCCCTCAAAGATTCAGAATCTCACTTCAAAGCAACAGTTGAAGAAAATCATCTATCCTTTTAACCTTGTTGCTGTGTGCTATGGTTGTTTTAAGTGGTGTCGAACAGTTAATAGGAGAGATCCTTGCTGTTTGTATAGCTGTCTAGTGTTAGGCAGCTTCCCTGTGTGGGAGTGTGGAACCCTGTGTGGGTTAGCCTTTGAAGTTTACAGTTGCTGTGTGTACGTTGGACTTCAGTAGGTTGTTATCTTTGTCAAGTTGAATGATTATTAGGAGTGTCCTGTAAACCAATCTTGCTTAACAAAGTTCCTGCTCGAGGAGCAGTAGAGTGGACGTAGAAGGATTACACCACCTTCGAACCACTATAAGCCATAAGTGTTTATAGCTTTATTTATCTGTATGTTTATCTTCTGCATCTTGTGTTCATCTTAGCATAAAACGTTTTGATAAAAGCATTCTGAGAAAAACAGCCTTGTGTTTTAAAGTTTATTTTTCCACTGCGTATAACTCTCCAGGTTACATCGTACAAGACTGTATCATAGTACTGCAAGCAGTAACCATCTGACGCTGCAAGTTCAAGTAACTTGCAGAGCAGAACGGTTTGTTTAAAGATTTGCAAAATTGACCAAGGTTCATTCACCCCCTCTGAACCTCGGACACTACTTGGGACCAACAAGTGGTATCAGAGCAAGTTGGGTTAAAAGCCAACTTATCTGGTCACCTACCCAGATCCACCTTGTCTCGCTGTTTTCTTTGCATCAAAACTCATTCGTTTAGCATATCATGGATTCTTCAAATCATAAGCTACCAATGTTTTTCATAGAAGAATATGACGATTGGAAGATAAGAATGCAGGCACATCTATTAGCAATGAACGATGAAATATGGATGGTCATCACCGAATGACCAATAATCCCCATGAAGGTAAATCCATTGTATGGAAGAGACCGAGCAGAAGAAGAGCAGCCACCACCGAACTTCCTGACCAAACCACGTCAAGAGTGGGGAACCAAAGACAGAAAAAGAGCCAATCTCGATAATGTGGCAAATAATGCTCTATTTATTACTTTGGATAAAGGCACATTTAGCAAAGTCAAAACTTGCTCAACATCCAAGAAAATATGGGAAAAGCTGGAGCGAATATGTGAAGGAACCGAGCTCACTAAAGATAATAAAATCTCCAATGCTACCCAACTTTTTGAGCTCTTTGAAATGAAGAATGAAGAGACTCTTGAGCAACTAGACTTGAGATTCACATCCATTGTGAACGAACTAGAAGCTCTGGACAAACACTACACTCAAAAGGAGAAAAACATGAAAGTGTTGAGAGCCCTACCCGCGGAGTGGGACAGCAAGACCACTGCCATGAGAGTGTCCATGGATCTGAAATCCATGAGCACATTTGACCTATTCTCCGACCTCAAAGCTTTCGAATATGACATCAATAGACGGAAAAAGGAGTCGGAAGAATCAAGTTCGAAAGTTACAACGCTAACCGCCAGAGAAACTAAGGATACAGCAACTACCAGTTGCAACAAACAGAATGAGGTTACAACAGAAATAGCTGAAGAGGACATGTCGCTTCTTCTAAAGAAATTCAGGAAATTTATGAAGAACAACAACAATAGCAGCAACATCAACCTGAACAAGAAGAATGATTTCAGAAGAAGTCATCCACCCCCTCAGGTATCCTCTTCTCCACAGTCAAATACAAGAAATATTAACTTGTGTTATAACTGCTGGAAACCCGGACACTACGCGAGAAACTGTCCGTATCCAACTGTACATAAGTATCCTGAAGGAGAAAGAGAGCTGAGGAGAGACAAAAGAAGAGAGGAAAGACACAAGCTTCGAGCTCTCATAGGAGAAAAGGAAAAGGCCAAGGATGCAGTTGTTCCGAAGGAAGTACTGAAAGCTGCAGAATCCTCTGACAGCAATACTGAAACCACATCCTCTGATGAAGAAGCTTTAATATGCCTGATGGCTAGAGATTGCGAGGACAACGAAGAAGATGAGGTAATCTATCAACTGTTGTCCATACCAGTAAGTGAGGAGATGAACATGATCCACTCCCTGAAAAGGATCATGAGTGACTTCAAGCAGATCAACTCAATTTATGAAGAACTGAAGATTGAGAATGAGAACCTAAGAATCGATAATGAGATCCTTAGGAGCAAGAACATTGACATTGCCAAAATGCGCACTAAACAAGAGTCTGATAACTCAAAATGTAGTAAGCTACAACAGGAGATCTCTAGATTAAATCTGCTGGTCACTAAGCTAGAATCTGAGAAAGGAAGCTTGCAGTCCACGATAAGTATCTTCAGCAAATCATCAAAGGACGCAAGAGATTGCATAAACCAAAACATAAACCTTTTTGAAAAATCGGGTATAGGTTACAGCAATCATACCTCTCAGGATACAGCAAGTACATCCAAAACTGTAAAATTTGTTCAAGCTGAAATTCCAATGGAGAAAGAGTTACTATGTAACTCTATAAAGATTTTGAACAAAACAACAATAATGGATAATAGGAAGAAACCCCAATGCTCAACTACAGGAAGTAAGCCTGTATCTTCGAACTGGCTGCAGCAGAAGTCATCTGCTGTATGTAGTAAGAGGATGCAGCAACCAACTAAGTTGCAGTAAAGAAGAAACTTACCCACCAATACTAAGACCTATATAACTAAACCTCAAAGAGGATATACTCATGAGAAGTATGGTGGAAGACCACACTACGAAGGAGTTGGTATTACACATGTTGTTAGTGCACACATTTTTAAAAAGCAGTTCTTCAAGACAACTGCATACAGTCAGAGAACCAATAAATCTTACAATAAATCAGTGACTGTTAAGAAAGTTTGAGTTCCCAAAATAACTAACCCTAAAGGACCCGTACAGATATGGGTACCTAAATCTGTTTGAATTTGTTACAGGTTTCAGTGCCAGGTTGTAGTAGTGATGTATGATATATCGACAGCGGCTGCTCAAGGCACATGACAGGCAATAAAGAAACTTTAAAAGACTTCCAAGAATGCAAAGGACCTAAGGTCATCTTTGGAGATGATTCCAAAGGAAGCACAAAAGGAAGTGGATGTCTAGTCAAAGGAAACGTAAAGATCAAAGATGTATCCTACGTAAATGGGCTTAGATACAACCTTCTAAGCATCACTCAATTCTGTGACAAAGGATACACGGTGGAATTTAATCTCAACAAATGCTTAATCAAGGACAACACATCAAATGAAGTCAAGCTAACAGGAACAAGGAGAGGAAACATTTATTTAGCTGATTGGAACTCCTCTATACAACCTACATGCTTCATTGTAAAGAGTCCACCAGAACTGAGCTGGCTATGGCACAAGAGGTTAAGCCATCTGAACTTCAAAACGATCAACAAGCTAGCAAGGAAAAGACTTATGAGAGGTCTGCCAGATGTAGCATACAAAAAGGAGAATGTCTGTGGAGCATGCCAAAAAGGAAAGCAAATTAAGAGCTCTTTTAAAGACCAGTCTCTGAAATCATCCCACAGGATCCTAGATCTTCTGCACATGGATCTCTTTGGACCAGTAGAACCAGTAAGCTTGAGTGGGAAAAAGTATTCTCTAGTAGTAGTAGATGACTACTCCAGATACACATGGACAATCTTTCTAGCAAAGAAATCAGAAACTCAAGAAAAGCTACCTAGTCTCATGAAGAAAATACAGAATGAAAATAGTCTAAGCATTGTGAAGATTAGATCAGATAGAGGAACTGAGTTCACAAACAAAGTCATTGAGAAATTCTGTTCCGATAACGGTATTCAGTATGAATACTCTGCTGCAAGAACACCTCAACAGAATGGTGTAGCGGAGAGGAGGAATAGAACTCTCAAGGAAGCAACTAGGACGATGATAGCAGAAGTAGAAATACCCAAGAGATTTTGGGCTGAAGCAACCAACACTGCTTGCTACACACAGAACAAATGTCTAATCATTAAGGATCTAGACAAAACCCCTTATGAAATTTGGAATGGCTATACACCAAATATCTCCTACTTGCACATTTTTGGATGCAGGTGTTATGTTCTTAACAATGGAAAAGAGCATCTAAAAACATTTGATGCTAAATCAGACGAAGGAGTGTTTCTAGGATACTCTGCTGTAAGCAGAGCCTTCAGAGTCTTCAATAAAAAAACCTTGGTGGTTGAAGAATCTATTCATGTGGTGTTTGATGAACCACATTGTGACACTAAAAAGTTAGAAGAATCACATGAAGAAACTACTCCAAGGAAAGAAAATGATGTACCATATGTAGAAGGAGTTCTGCCTACAAGAGAAGACAAAGAAGAAGAAGCTGCATCTTTAGATACACCGGACATTCTTGCAGCAGCAGAGCCTCCTACATTACAGTAACCAGAAGAACAACCCGGACAAGAACATTTCTTTGAGCCTGACAAGACATGGTTAAGAAACCACCCAAGGGATCTTATCATAGGAGATCCATCCATGGGTGTAAGAACCAGAAGATTCATCCCGTATGAAGCAATGTTTGCGTGCTTCATATCCCAGATAGAGCCTAAAAATGTTGAAGAGGCACTGTAAGATAGCAACTGGATCCAGGCCATGCAAGAAGAACTAAATGGTTTTGAAAAAAACCAAGTATGAAAGACAGTTGCAAGACCAACTCATCAAGGAGTAATTGGAACGAAGTGGGTTTTCAAGAACAAGTTAGATGAATCTGGAACCATTGTAAGAAACAAAGCAAGATTAGTTGCCAAAGGATACTGCCAAGAGGAAGGAATTGATTTTGATGAGAAGCAATACGAATTTTTCTGGCATATGCAGCTCACATGAACTTCAATGTCTATCAGATGGATGTTAAGAGTGCATTCCTGAATGGTCTTCTTACAGAAGAAGTTTACGTTGAACAACCTCCAGGCTTCGAAGATCAAGTAGAAGAGAAGGTGTTTAGGTTACACAAAGCCCTATATGGACTTAAACAGGCTCCGAGAGCTTGGTATGACACCCTGTCTCTATATCTATTAGAGAATGGTTTCCAAAAAGGAACGATCGATAAAACGCTGTTTAGAATACAAGATGGAGAAAGTGTACTGTTAGTATAGATATATGTGGACGACATCATTTTTGGTTCCACAAACAAAGGCCTATGTGAGAAATTCTCCAACCTGATGCAATCTAAGTTCGAGATGAGTATGATGGGAGAATTAAGCTTCTTTCTCGGACTATAAGTAAAACAGTTGTGTACAAGAAACTTCATCAGTCAAGTCAAGTATATAAAGAAACTTATCAAGAAATTTAGCATGGAAAATGGAGTAGCAACGTCCATTCCTATGTCTACATCCATAAGTCTTGACAAAGATGAAGACAGTAAAGATGTTGATATTACAAAGTATAGACGACTAATTGGATCCTTACTGTATCTTACAGCAAGCAGGACAGATATCATGTTTGCAGTTGGAGTCTGTGCAAGATTCCAAGCAGCACCAAAAGAATCACATCTATTAGCAGTAAAAAGAATCATCAAATATCTGAAAGGAACTCAAGAAGTAGGCCTTTGGTATCCCAAGGAAGAAGGATTCAAGCTTAAAGGTTACTCTAATTCAGACTATGCAGGCTGCAAGATCGATCGGAAAAGCACCAGTGGAACTTGTTAATTTTTGGGAAATAGACTCGTTTTTTGGTTCTGCAGGAAGAAAACTTCCATTACAATCTCTACAGCAGAAGCAGAGTATGTTGCAGCAGGAAGTTGCTGTGCACAGATTCTCTAGATACAGCAACAATTAAGAGATTACAGAATACAGGAAAAAGAGACCCCAATTCTCTGTGATAATACCAGTGCTATTGCTATCACTCATAACCCTGTATTTCACTCAAAAACGAAGCACATTCATATACGTCATCACTTCATAAGAGATCATGTTGAGAAGAAGGATATTGTACTTGAGAAAGTTCATACAGATTTCCAACTTGCAGATATATTCACAAAACCCTTAAGTGAATCAAGATTCTCTATGCTTAGAAACGAGTTAGGAATCCTTAAATTATAAAGAGAAAAAAAAGATGCAGGAATCAAGGGGGAATCTCTGCATGCTTGCACGAAGCAGTAAGTATAGTACTGTAAGCTATGCCTTCTTACAGTGCTGGGCTCAAACAGCACTGCATCTTATATTCTTACAGTACAGCAGAAATCAAGAGATCAAACTGCGCAAGGTTACAACATTTATTTCAAAAGATATTAATTCCTTTGAAACCTCGTACCAAAGGTTATTGCAACCTTAAAAGGCATTTATTTAGGCGGCAAACAGGATGTCTTTCAACATTTAATGAATAACTGCGCGTGTCAGAAAAAATAGAGGGCACAGTCAGTTACCTACGCACCCAGTAATAATTACACGGCGATTTGACTTATCCGCCATTCCCTGGACCGTAAGATCAGTTTTATCTGATTTATCCCAATCGTTGATCTTACTACACGTCCCTTGAGATTCGTCATAACCCCCATAACCCTGTCATTTGAATTCATTTTTCTTCAATCACTCCAAGAGAGAAGACATTCTTTGCGAGAAATTCTCCAAATTTGAATTCACTTTTCTTCAATCACTCCAAGAGAGAAGACATTCTTTGCGAGAAATTCTCCAAGTCTAAAAACCCTCAATTTTCTTCTTCTCTCTCTCATATTCATCAATGGCTGCCCGTCGTACCATTGTTCTGGATGGAAGCTGATCAACCAAGAGCACATCTATGCTTCAGAACAGTATGACAATACTCTCTTAAGAAGAATCTTCAACGCCCTTAAAAGGACCCAAATCCTAGGGTTGTTAACCACCGTCTACGCTGGCTTCTCTGTGGAGTCAGTTTAGAGATTTTATGCCTACGCTAGGCAGACGGAGGAAAGGAACTGCATCCTGTTCAGAATGGATGCAGATGAAGAAGAATGGTCTGTGACCATCAGAGACATCGCCTCTACCTTCAGCATCTCTGCTGCAGGTTTGACCCCTAGTCAGTTGATAAGCTATGAGGAGGCATCGGCTCAAGAGTGTGGGATCTCTTCCGAGCAAGGAATGCAAGGGCTGAAATCAAAAGAAGCGCCCCCAAAAAGCTCTTCAAACCGGAGTTTGAACTTCTACATGACATCTGTGCATACTCCATTGAAGGCCAAACCGGGAGTTATGATAAATGCACAGATCTTCGGTTCCGGATCATGTTTGCTATCATGGCCGGAGAAAAGGTGAACTGGACGAGGTTCATAATGAAGAGACTATGGGAGGAAGTAGAGAAGATAACGGCTCGTCGGAGCTACGGTATCACTATATGCTCTCTGCTCTGCAAGCTAGGGCTTCAACTTGCAGCTCCCCTGTCCATTCCTATTGGGAAGTATCTCGGAGAAAAGAAGGGTAAGACCCAACCGAAGACAGCAGAAGCTGGGACTGTAAGGAGAAAAACCAAAGATAAAAAGAATACAGCCCCGGCTCGGCGAGATGAAGCTGTAAGCAGCGGGGCAGATGGGGAAGATGAGGACATTCGAAGTCCTCTGCCCGTCATCAAGAGGACTTCAAGAGATGATGATCAAGCCTCCGAATCCTCTTCATCTGATGATGACGTACCCTTGGTGAGAATGGCCCCACGCAGCAGGAGGATGGCTACACCAGTTGCTGATTCCCAACACTCTACATCTTCTACAGCGGTGAGAGTGGTTGAGGATGTGTCACATCAGCTTCGGGAGCCACATCAGCTCCGGGACGAGCCAACTGAAGAAGCATGTCTACAAATAGAGACTTCAGTGCTTGATCCCACCTTTACAGCTGCTAGAGAAATGGAGCATCAGTACTCTCTCTGGAGAGAGATGAGGCTGGCTAAGGGGGAAATCCTGTTGAAGTAGAAGGATTTCCTGACAGTCGAGCAAGTAGTCTTGGAGTGGGCCAATTCAGAAGATATTTTGGCACTCCTGCAACCCGAGTATGCAGTAATGGTATAGAGTCAGTCTGCTAGCAGTGCTGCTCAGGGAGCAAAAGACAAAGGAAAGGAAAAAGCTATTGTAGAATTCCTCTCTGCAGAGCTGCCGATGAAAGCAGTAATGATAGAATCTACAGTCTATCTTGCCCCAACTGCAGAGGCTGTAAGAAGGGACGATGACGTCGCTTTTGCTCAAGATCAAATTGACACCTTGGGAGAAGAGCAAGCTGAGGAGGCTATGCTACAACAAGCGCTGCAGCAAAGTATGAGAGAAACAAGGATGCAACACACTCCCAGGAGAATGCGGGGAGAAGAAAGCTCAAGTCATCACAACTCAAACTCCTCTGCATATGAGCAAATGGTTGAAGGTCTCTCCATGATCGTCTCTCTTGATCCGTTGGAGGAAGAGACTCAACTATTGGATTATGGCGACTCCCCAGTTCATGAGAATGAAGATGCAGCTAGTGTAGAGTCTGAGGGGGAACCATCGACCATAATAAAAAATGTCATCTCAAACATTGCTGAGATTGCCGATGAAGCATCAACAGAGGAAGTTGTAGAGGCGGCACTCCCTGTACTGGTAGAGACAGCAATACAGCAGGCAACCACCCTAGAGGAAGCAACTGAGAAAACGAGAATGGTGGAAGCTGAAATTCTTGCAGCAGTAGAAGATACAGTGCTGGAAGCTATGAATGCTGCAAGAAACCAAGAAGAGCTGCAAGAACCCATACTTAGCAGCTGAATCTGTCCAAGTTACAGGACCAGCCGAGGAGTCGAGGTCCCTGGAGAAGACCTCAGGTGAGGATGTTGTTATGACAACACTCCCTGAAGGTGAGAAGACTTTTGGTGAAGAGGCTGTTCAGACAGTACTCACTGAGGAAATTGAAGGAAGAGCTGAAGTAACCACTGCTGTGCAGCTAGAGACACCTCTTGAGGAGGTTGATGCTGCAGCTGTTGAAATTTCTAAAGAACCTTCTAAGGATACATCAGATGAGGTTATTGAGGACGCTGAAGGCTCTGATTTCGACTTCGCAAGAGTGATGAGAGAATGCAACATAGCTATTCATGGGCCATTATCTGGCGGAGCAGATCCTGTTGAAATATCATCCGGTGAAGAAGCGACCGAAGAGGACGAAGAAGAAGAAGAAGAGCACCCATCCTCAAGTTCTACAGATTCTCAATCCAACAATCATGAGGATGAGGTTACTGCAGAAGCACCAAGGCAGGATGTAGCACCTGTGTATCAAGATGTTATCCTATACGTTGCATCCAATACTGCCTCAACAAGAAGGAATTCAGGGATGACTCCTGATGAATCGATCAACCGGGTTGAATCTGCTGTTAGACATCTGCTGCATGCTCTCCAAGAGCATGAGTCTACCATGCGCAACAGTCTCAGGATCACTGCACAATTCCACGCTGAAACCATGACGGGTTTCAAAAAAGACCTGGAAACCTTGCTAGAAATGATCTACAGGACGCTCAATGATAATGCAAACAGGCTTTACAGAGATCGGGTCAGGATGGAGGGGGAACTGAAGCAAGATGGTGCTCATACCCATCAGGAAGTCAGGAATTGCAGACGCCATGTCGAGGCTGCTACTGACAGACTGAACACACACTTTCTTGTCCTCGATACACTTCTGGATCGTGCAGTAGATCAACACAAACTCACCAGAAGTGTGGACGACCGCTTGGGGAACTTAGAGCTAATTGTTGGAGAACTGAGGGACATCATGTTCCGAGCTTTTTCTCAGTATACAGAAGCCCCCAAGGAAGTCCCCGAACAAACCCGAAAACCACGTTCCAGAGTGATACCAGTAGCCCCTGCTCCACCCTCGGCTTTTGATGATGCCAAAAAGGGGAAAGGTTTTGATGATAGATACAGGAGCATAGGGGATGCTAAAGAGGATGAAGAAGATGATGACCAGCAACCTCTCAACAGGAGGAGGAGAATGTCTGAATCATCAGCTGCTGCGGACATCCCCTCTCCGAAGAGATGGAGAAGAGATGATGATGCTGGAGCTGGAGGAGCTGGTGCAGCTGCAGGAGGAAGATCTACTGTAGGTGCTGCATCCAGCAGAGCTGCAAGCAAGGATGCAGCGCCTCCCTCACATCATTCCAAGAGAAGGGATGACAGCCAGCAGCAAGGCTCAAGGAAGCGGATGAGCGAGGATGAGTCTGAGAGTCACAGGCACCAGAGAGAAGAATATGCAGATCCTTATGCCTGGATTCAAAGACTTGGTGTGATTGGTGAAAGAAGAATATATCCAGATTATTTCTACCAATATCCTCCTCAGGAAATCCCTCGCCTTGACACAGAAAATATCTCTGCTGAAGTGTCCGTTATGATGGATCAAAGGCCTGAAGAAGAAAACATAGCGTGGAGCTTCAACATCTTTAGAGAAATCAGGCTGCCATATGACAGAAATCCATCATTTGAGGCGATCACCATTTTTAAACGATCAAAGTACCTCAGACACTTCAGAGAATTATGCAGGAAAGGTAAATTCAGCAGGTATCACACTTGCAAAACTGCATTAAAGAGATATGAACAGCTCGCTTGGGAATGAGACATTGAAATTCAAGAATACTACATCAACCGAGTGAAGCATGGGTTGATAGTACCCTACTGTGAGGACTTCTGGCTTAGGTGGATTTGAATTCCTGTAATCATGTACAAGCTGGAAGAGACCTATCAAGAGTCCATCAGGGACTGGTGGAAAGGATCAAGAGAAAGAGAAGGACTTGAAAAGTTCACTGAAAGAAGACCTGAAGAACCGCCATCTAAAAGGTCCCTGTTTCAGTAAATCATATATCTTCTTGTGATCCCTTTGTACTCATATGTTGTATAAATCTTCCTTATGATAATGAAGGAATTTTTATTTCTTTCTGTTTCTGTCCAAGTTCAAATCTTATGAACTCATGCATGCAGTTTATGTTTTCCTGTTAATTTATGATGAAAGGAATAGCATGATACATCACTGATGAATCCAGGATTAGATTTAATCTTATCAAAGCTGCTCAAGCATGTAACCAGGATAAACTAGATGAGATAATGTACAATAAAACTTCTTCATAAACGAAATATTGTAAAGGTTTTGTCATCATTAAAAAGGGGGAAATTGTTAGGATTTCAATGTTTAGATTTTAATGAGACAAACCACATATGTAATAGGAAGTTTTAAGTACCCCATTTTTCACAATGTTTAAGTGAATACATAGACTAGATTTGAGTCTTGTGTTAAATGGATAATAGAAGCTGAACAAGGATAAAGCTGCATCTAAGTCCTATGATATAGTATCGCTGAAAGAAGAAAGAATACAGCATCGCTGAAAGATGATTGGATATAGCGTAACTGGTAGAAGAAAGATACAGCAATGCTTCAATAAAATAAATCTTCTATACAGCAAAGTAAGAAAGAACGGCGTGCAGCAATGCTGCAAGGAAAGGATATAGCTCTGCTGCTAGAAGATGGATACAGCACCACTGCTTGAAGATACTACAACCAGGTCTAAGTTACTGCAGCACTGCAATAAAGTACCAGCTGCACGAAGACCTAGGATACAGCTGCAAACCTTACAGTACAGTTAAGCCATACAACGTCTACTACAAGATAGAGTATACTGGAAATTCGAGAAAAGATAAATACAGTACGAGAAACGAACATCTAAGAAAGTAAGAATTAGAGCCGTTCAAGTTAAAGTCAAAAGGTACAGACACGGAGCCAATAAGAGGATGCCATGTAGACTGACGTGCTGCAGAAAGCTGCGAGCCGCAACTACCGCATTAAATGCTCCGAAAGAGAAAGTCAAGTTGCATTAAATGCGAACCATACCTTAAGTCAGACTACTTCAAAATTCAAAAGAGAAATGTCTCCTTCAACGGACATCATCTCCTACAAGTATAAATAGAGGGTGAGAAGCACAGAAGCTAGTTACTGAAACATTTGCTCGAAATTCATAAGCTATCAAAGATTCAAGTATTCAAGTAATCTACCAGTTTTAGTCACTCAACCTCAAGAAGTGAAGCAAGTTCGAAAGCTGAAAGTTCCCTCAAAGATTCAGAAGCTCACTTCGAAGCAACAGTTGAAGAAAATCATCTATCCTTTTAACCTTGTTGTTGTGTGCTTAGGTTGTTTTAAGTGGTGTCGAACAGTTGATAGGAGAGATCCTTGCTGTTTGTATAGTTGTCTAGAGTTAGGCAGCTTCCCTGTGTGGGAGTGTGGAACCCTGTGTGGGTTAGCCTTTGAAGTTTATAGTTGCTGTGTGTATGCTGGACTTCAGTAGGTTGTTATCTTTGTTAAGTTGATAGATTCTTAGGAGTGTCCTGTAAACCAATCTTGCTTAACAAAGTTCCTGCTCGAGGAGCAGTAGAGTGGACGTAGAAGGATTACACCACCTTCGAACCACTATAAGCCATAAGTGTTTATAGCTTTATTTATCTGTATGTTTGTTTTCTGCATCTTATGTTCATCTTAGCATAAAACGTTTTGATAAAAGTATTCTGAGAAAAACAGTCTTATGTTTTAAAGTTTATTTTTCTGCTGCATATAACTCTCTAGGTTACAGCGTGTAGGACTGTATCCTAGTACTGCAAGCAGTAACCATCTGACGCTGCAAGTTCAAGTAACTTGCAGAGCAGAATGGTTTGTTTAAAAATTTACAAAATTGACCAAGGTTCATTCACCCCCCTCTGAACCTCGAACACCACTTGGGACCAACAGATCTTTTTATTGATCTATTTTCAGATCTTTCTTCATGAGGTTGCTTCTCAGGTGGTCTTCTTTCTATTCCCCTCCATCAGTCTAGAATGGACTCTAGATAAGACTCCTCCAACTTCTTCTTTATCTTTGGAATTGAATCCATTTGAGCCAAAAATCTTCACTGTAAGGCACGATCCTGTCTTGCTTCACTAGGTCCAGCTAATGCTTTTGAATATCTAGTTGTCCTTCTCTAGTTAGCTCTTCATATATTCTCAATGCAAATTCACAAGATTGAAATCTTTTGAAATGGCCTTCTCTGTAGAGATATCTGAAGTATCTTAGATATTCTAATCTTTTGTAAAGAGTGATCTGCTCGAAAGATAGATTTCTGTCTATTGGTAGTCTCACAGCTTTAAAAATGGACAGGCCTAAGCCATATTCTCTCTTTCTGGCCTCTGATCCATTAGAACAGATACTTCAGTGGATATATTGTCGGTGTTTAGATGAGGAATATGTTGTTCAGGATATTGAGGCAGAGCTCTATCAACATTTTTCATCAACTATGTTCTGCTCTCTCCAATCATCCCAAGTCTCTGTATCCAGGTCACTTCTGGCTATTTCTGCTCCCTGAACAACTATCTTCTAGTTATAAAGTATTTCTGCATCAGTTTTGCATATTTTCTTCTTGGATTGCGTTTTCTGTTGACTCTCTTCCCTTTTCGAGCCTTGTGAAGGTAGAGTTTATTGGTCCCAAGTGGTGTCCGAGGTTCAGAGGGGGGTGAATGAACCGGTTGATTTTACAAATCTTTCGAAAAACTTACTGTTCTACAAGTTACTTGAACTTGAAGCGCTAGACAGTTACTGCTTACAACACTAGGATGCAGTGTTGCACGCTATAACTAGAGTTTATACGCAGCGGAAAAATATATTTTATAACACAAGATTGGTTTTCTCAAATATGATCATTTTCAAAATGTTTTATGTTTATGACAAAAGTAGATAAAAGAAATAAAGCACAGATAAGAAAGCTATAAAACACTTATGGCTTATAGTGGTTTGAAGGTGGTGTAATTCTTCTACGTCCACTCTATTGCTACCTCGAGCAGGAACTTTGTTAAGTAAGAATGTTTTACATGACTTTCCTAAAGATCTATCAACTTTACAAAGCAAACACCTACTAGAGTCCAGCGTACACACAACAACTGTAAACTCTAAAGGCTAACCCACACAAGATTCTAAACTCCCATACAGGAAAGCTACCTAAATCTAGACAACTATACAAATATCAAAGATCTCTACTATCAATTGTTCGACACCTAAAACAACCTAAGCACACAACAACAATGTTAAAAAGTATATGGTTTGTTCTTCAATTGGTATGGTGAAGTGAGCTTCTGAATCCTTCAAAGGACCTTTCAGCTTTGAACTTGCTTCACTTCACAAAGGTTGAGTAACTGAAACTGAGAGTAGACTTGAATGAATATAACTTGAATGATTGAGAGTTTTTGTGCAAATGTTTCAATAACCAGCTTCATGGTTGCTCATTCTCTACTTATACTTGTATGAGAAGATATCCGTTGAAGGAGATATCTCTCTTTTGAATTTTAAGTACTTGATCAAAGACATGGCTCGCATTTAATACGACTTAACTTTTTCTTTCAAAGCATTTAATGCGGTAGTTGCGGCTAGCAGCTATCTGCAGCACACCAGTCCACGTGGCATCTTTATATTAGCTTCATATCTGCAACTTTGATCTTCTCTAGAATGGCTCTATTTATTCTTACTTGGATCTTTGTTCCTCATACTGCATTTATCCTTCCTCGCATTGCAGGATACTTATTCTATTTGTCATTGGTGCTATTGATTATTTGAGTAGTGAGCTTCACGCTGTATCCTAAGTCTATTTGCAGTTGATGCGTCTTTATAGTGCTGCTGTAACTTAGACATGCTTGTAGTATCTTCACACAGTACTGTTGTATCTCTTTCTTGCAGTACCCCTGTATCCTTTTCTTTTAGCGATGCTGCACGCCGTTCTTTTTTACTTAGCTGCAGTACTGTAACTACTATGTTGCAGTTATGCTGTATCTGCTTTCTTGCAGCAGTTTCTTTCTGAAATTCTAGATGCAACCTTATAACTTATGAAAACCTCCATCTTTCAACACATATATCTAGACTCAAATCAAGTCTATGCTTTCACTTAAACATCGTGAAAAATGGGGTACATAAAACTTCTTATTACATATATGTTTTGTCTCATCAAAATCTAAACATTGAAATTCCAACAATTTCCTCTTTTTTGATGATGACAAAACATTTACATTATTTCATTCATGAAGAAAGTTTTCATTTTTACATTATATCATCTTTCATTTGGATTACATACTTGATATGCTTTGATAAAATAAAGTCTAATCCTGGATTCATCAGAGATGCATCATACTATTCCTTCATCACATATGTTCAGGAATACGCAAAAGCATGCAAGAGTTCATAATTGATGACCTTAATTGAAAACAGAAAACTAAAAATTTCTTCATTAACTGAGAGAAATTTTACAAGGGATAGATATACAACAGAGAGTACAAAAGAGCATGCAAATAAAGCTACTGAAATGGGGACCTTCGTGATGACGATTCTTCAGGTCTTCTTTTAGTATCCATCCTTTCCTGCTCAGCTCTTTCTCTTGATCCCTTCCACCAATCTTGAATGGACTCCTGATAGGATTCTTCAAGTATCTGCTGCATCTTTGGAATCTGAATCTATCTCAGCCAGAAGTCCTCACAGAAAGACACTATCCTGTCTTGCTTTACTAGGTCGATGTAGTAATTTTGAACATCAAGCTCTCCACACCTAGTAAGCTCTTCATATCTCCTTAGTACAGATTGACATGTATGAAATTTGTTAAATTTGCTCTTTCTATACAGTAACCTGAAGTATCTGAGATACTCAGATCTCTTGTATAGTGTGATCATCTCAAATGATGGATTGCGATCAGTAGGCAGCTTGATGGCCTTGAAGATGTTTAAGCTCCATGCAATATTTTCTCCATCCAGCCTCTGATCCATCAGCACTGATATTTCGACAGATATGTTATCTATGTCGAGTCATGGGATTTCTTGAGGAGGGTACTGGTAGAGGTCTATCATAGAACCTCCTTTCTCCAATCAGCCTAAGCCTTTGCATCCAGAAATTCTCTTCAGCTTTAGCTCTGGCTCTCTCCGCCCTCTAAGCAGCCATCTTCTCATTGTAATGTCCTTTTGCTTCAGCTCTGCTTACCTTTTTCCTCCAGCCCTGCTGCTGGCTCTCTCTCTCTCTCTCTTAGAATAATGAGAAGAGGGAGGTGCTGCAACTTTGCTTGTAGCACTGCTGTGTGCAGCACCTGTTGTTGACCTGCTTCCAGTAGCTGCACCAGCTCCTTCAGCTCCACCTTCATCATCTCTTCTCCAGCGCTTTGGAGAGAGAATGTCAGCAGCAGTAGATGCTCCAAACCTCTTCATTCTCCTTTTGAGAGGTTGGTCATCATCATCTTCTTCTACTTCATCAACTTTTCCTGAGCTTTTGTATCTATTAGTAAATCCTTCCCCTTTTTTGACATTATCAAAAGCCAGGAACGGAGCAGGGATAGCTGGGACCACCTTGGAGCATGGTCTTCTTGTTGGTGTGGGGGCTTCCTTGGATCCTTGGGTATGCTTAGAGAATACGTTCACCATAATATCTCTCAGCTCTTCAACTATCATCTCCAAGTTCTCCAGACGATCGTCGACACTTCTGGTTCTTCTGGATTGTTCTGTAACTTGGTCCAGAAGTGTCTCCAGTAGCATGGAGTGAGAGTTCAGCATTTTAGTTATTTCATTAACTGATCTCCTGCAGAGTCGGATCTCAATGCGACTGGCTTCAGCATCTCTCTTCAGCTCTCCCTCCATCCTAGCTCGATCTTGAAGCAGTCTATATGTTGACTTGTTCCAGTCATTTCTGATCATTTTGGGCAGCACTTCGAGATCTTTCTTGAAACCCATCATGGTTTCAATGTGGAATTTGACACCAACCCGCATGCTGCACTGCATGTTAGACTCATGCTCTTAGAGAGCATGCCGTAGATGTCTAATAACAGCTATCACCCTGTCGATCGATTTGTCAGGGATTAGGCCCGAATTCCTTCTTATTGAGGCAGCAGACGATGCAGCGTAGAGAATAATAGCTTGAAGGTTTGGTGCCTCTGTTTCAACCTCATCCTCATGCTGGCTAGGTTGGGAACTGGTAGAGCTTGAGGATGGGTGATCTTCATCAACTGTTTCCTCTTCATCAGATGATATGGGCACTGGTTCTAATGAATTCAGTGGATGCAGCTTCAGCGTCCTCAGTAACCTCTGCTACTGTAAACTGGGAAGGTTCTTTTGAGCACGCAGCAGCTGCAGCGTCAACCTCCTCCTGAGATGTTTCTAGCTGCACAGGGGTTATCTCTGCTTCTCATATAATATCCTCTAAGGATACTGTCTCAACAGCCTCCCCTGCAAAGGTCTTCTCTCCCTCAGGGAATGTTGTCTGAACAACAGCCTCACCTGAGGTCTTTAGCAAGGACCCCATCTCCTTGGCCGGTCCTGTAACTTCGACAGCTTCTGCTATATAAATGGGTTCTTACAGCTCTGGTAGGTTTCTTACACCATCTACAATATGTAGTACTGTAAGCTCGATCGCTGCAAGAATCTCAATCTCCATCCTTCTTGTTTCCTCAGCAGCTTCTACAAGGGTGGCTGCCTGCTGTACTGCAGTCTCTACTAGTATAGAGAGTCTAGCCTCTGCAACTTCCTCCGTAGTTACATCATCGGCGATCTTAGCAATGTTAGAGATCCCATCTCTGATGATGACGGTTGGTTCCCATTGAGAATTTGCAGCAACTACATCCATATGCATCGAATAATCACCGTAGTCCACCAGTTGAGGCTCCTCCTCCTCCAATAGGTCAAAAGTGACAATGTTGGAGAGGTCTTCAACCACTTACTCATATGCAGAAGAGCTTGAATTATGATGGCTCGAGCTTCCTTCGCCCCACATCCTCCTATGAGTGTGCTGCATCCTGGTTTCCTTCACACTTGCTTGCAGTACCTGTTGTACTATGTCTTCCTTAGCCTGCTCCACTCCCAGGATGCCGATTTGCTCTTGAGCAAATACGATATCATCACTTCTTCTTACAGCCTCCGCAGTCGGGGCTAGGAAAACTTGGACGTTTTCCAATGCTACTCTCATCGGCAGCTCTACAGAGTGGGATTCTGCAAGAGCTTTTCCCTTTCTTTTATCCTTTGCTCCCTGAGCAGCAGTGCTTACTAATCATTTTTGCATCATAGCTGCATACTCAGGTTGTATGAATGCCAGAATATCTTCTGAATTGGCCCACTCAAGGACTGCTTGCTCGACTGTCAGGAAATTCTTTCACTTCAGAAGAATTTCACCCTTAGACAGCCTCATCTCCCTCTAGAGATTATACTGCTGCTCCATATTTCTAGCAGGTGGAAAGGTTGGATCAAGCACTGATGTAACAGTTCCATGATCATGCGAGGAGGCTAAGTCAGTAGCCCCTTGTAGATGAGCTTCTTCACCAGGCTGTATCCTCTAGAGGTCATCTACTACAACCAAGTTTATACTAGAGAGTTGGGAATCAACAGCTGAGGTAGCCTTCTTCTTGCTGTGCGGGGCCTTCTTAGCCAGGGATGCATCGTCATCAGAGGAAGAGGACTCAGGTTCAGGTTTAGGCCCCCTTGGTGTCCTCTTGATGACGGAAAAAAGACTTTCATCATCATCATCATCATTTTCACCCCCGCTACCTACAGCTTTATCTTGCAGAGCCAGGGATGCATTCTTTTTGTCTTTGGTTTTCTTCCTTACAACCCCAGCTGCTGCTACCTTCGGTTGGGTCTTACCCTTATTCTTCTCTCCAAGATATTTCCCAATGGGAATGGGGATGGGAGTTGTAAGTTCGAGACCTAGTTTACAGAGCAGAGAGCACATAGTGATGTCATAGCTCCTTCTCATCGTGATCTTCTCTGTTTTCTCCCATAATCTCTTCAAGATGAACCCAAACCAGTTCATCTTTACTTCGGCCATGATGGCAGACATGATCCAGAATCGAAGATCTATGCATTTGTTGTAACTCCACATCCTGCCTTCGATGGAGTACGCACAAATGTCATGGAGTAGCTCGAACTCTGGTTTGAAGAGCTTCTTCGGGATACTTTTCTTTATGTTAGCCCTTGTATCTCGGGTGTGGAAGAGATCCCATATCTCTTGTGCACTTTTCTCCCCGTAGGTCACCAACTGACCAGGGGTCAAGCCCTCAGCAGAAATGCTGGAGGTAGAGACAATGTCTCTGGAGGTTAGAGACCGTTCTTCCTCATTTGCATCCATCCTGAACAGGATGTAGTCCCGTCTCTCCTCCTTTATCCTAGTGAAGGTATAGAACCTTTGGATAGACTCCATGGAGTAACCAGCGTATACAGTGGTTAGCAGCCCTAGAACCTGGGTTTGTTCCAGAGCGTCAAATATCCTTTTAAGAAGGGCGTTGTCGAAGAGACCGGAGTTGTAGACGCTCTCCTGGTTCACTAGATGTCCTTCTAGAACAATGGTTTGTCTTGCCGTCATTGATGATCTGAGAGAGATTGAAGGTTTGAAGATTTTGGACTTAGAAAATTTTTCACGAGAAATGAAACTTCTCTTCTAGGATGATGGCGAAAATGAATTCGAATAAAGAGCAGTTATGGGGTTATAGAGGATCTCAAGGAACATGTAGTAAGATCAATGGTTGAGATTAAATAAAGAGAATTGATCTTACGGTTCTTAGATAAAGATGGAGGGGTCAAATTATCATTAATCATTACTAGGCGCGTGGGCTTCTGACCGCACCTCTTCGGTTTCTAACACATGCAGACTTGCATTTAATGCTGAAAGACATGTGATTTGTCGTCTAATTGAATATCTTTTTAAGGTTGTAGCAACCTTGGTACGAGGTTAAAGAGTAATAAATACCCTTTGAAATAAATATTGTAACCAGGTGCTACTTACTCTCCCATTTACTGCTGTACTATAAGAATAAAAGATGTAGCACTATTTAAACCCAGCGCTGTAAGAAGACGCAGCTTACAACACTATACTTACTACTTCTCGCAAGCATGCAGAGATTCCCCCTGGGCTTCTGCACTATCTTTTTTGACTCATAAGTTTAGAATTCCTAACTTATTTCTAAGCATAGAAAACCTCGATTCACTCAATAGTTTAGTGAATATATCTGCAAGTTGGAGATCCGTGTGAACTTTCTCAAGCACAACATCTTTCTTCTCTACATGATCTCTTATAAAATGATGGCGTATGTCGATGTGCTTTGTTCTTGAGTGAAAAATAGGATTATGAGTAATTGTAATTGCACTTGTATTATCACAGAGAATCAGAGTCTCTTTTTCTTCAATCCCATAATCTCTTAGTTGCTGCTGTATCCAGAGAATTTAAGCACAGTAACTTCCTGCTGCAACATATTCTGCTTCTGTTGTAGATGTTGTAATCGATGTTTGCTTCCTGCAGAACCATAAAACAAGTCTATTTCCCAGAAATTGACAAGTCCTACTAGTGTTTTTTCTATAAATCTTGTAGCCTGCATAATTTGAGTTAGAGTAGCCTTTGAGCTTGAATCTTCCTTCTTTATGATACCATAAGCCTACTTCATATGTTCCTTTTAGATACTTGATAATCCTTTTAACAGCTGGAAGATGTGACTCTTTTGGTGCTGCTTGGAATCTTGCACAGACTCCTACTACAAACATGATGTCTGGCCTGCTTGCTGTAAGATACAACACGGATCCAATTAGTCATCTGTATTTTGTGATATCTACATCATTACAATTTTCATTTTTTTCAAAGCTTATGAATGTAGACATAGGAATGAATGTTGCTGCACCATTCTCCATGCCAAATTTCTTGATAAGATCCTTTGTATATTTCACTTGGCTGATGAAGGTTCCTGCAACCAGCTGTCTTACTTGCAGCCCAAAAAAGAAACTTAATTCTCCCATCATATTCATCTCGAATTTCGACTGCATCAGGTTGGAGAATTTCTCACATAACTCTTTATTAGTGGATCCGAAGATGATATCATCCATATATATTTGTACCAAAAGTACACTATCTCCATCCTGTATCCTAAATAGAGTCATGTCGATTGTTCTTTTCTTAAAGCCATTCTCCAGCAGATAGAGAGATAAGGTGTCATACCAAGCTCTTGATGCTTGCTTAAGTTCATACAAGGCCTTGTGTAACCCAAACACCTTCTCTTCTGCTTGATCTTCAAAACCTGGAGGTTGTTCAACATACACTTCCTCTGTAAGAAGACCATTCAAAAATGCACTCTTCACGTCCATTTGATAGACATTTAAATTCATGTGACTACATATGCCAGAAAAATCCTTATCGCTTCCAGCCTTACTACTGGAGCAAAAGTCTCATCAAAATCAATTCATTCTTCCTGTCAATTTCCCTTAGCAACTAATCTTGCTTTGTTCCTCATAACAAGTCCAGATTCATCTAACTTGTTTTTGAAGACCCATTTTGTTCCTATAACTCCTTGATGAGTTGGTCTTGCAACTGTTTGTCATACTTGATTTCTTTCAAAACCATTTAGCTCTTCGTGCATGGCATGTACCCAGTTGTTATATTGCAGGGCTTCTTCAATATTCTTGGGCTCTATCTGAGATATGAAGCATGCAAATATTGTTTCATAAGGAATGAACCTTCTTATCTTTATACCTATGGATGGATCTCCAATGATAAGATCCCTAGGATGATTCCATAGCCATGTTCTGTCAAGCTCAAAGACATGTACAGGTCTAAGTTGCTCCTCATGTTGCTGTATGATTGGAGGTTCTGCTGCTGTAAGAATATCTGTTGCATCAAGAGGTGCAACTTCTTCTTCTTTGTCTTCTCCTATATGCATAACTCCTTCAATATATGGAACATCATTTTCTTTCCTTGGTGTTGTATCTTTAACAGGCTTTTTTAGCTTCTTGGTGTCACAGTGTCGTTCATCAAACACCACATGAATTGATTCTTCAACCACCAAGGTTCTCTTGTTGAATACTCTGAAAGCTCTACTTACAGCAGAGTATCCTAAGAATACTCATTCATCTGACTTTGCTTTAAAGGGTTTTAGATGTTTCTTTCCATTGTTGAGGATATAACACATGCATCCAAAGATATACAGATATGAAACATTTGGTGTATATCCATTCCAGACTTCATATGGAGTTTTGTCTAGATTCTTGTTGATCAAACATCTATTTTGTGTGTAGCATGCAATGTTGGTTGCCTCAGCCCAAAATCTCTTGGGTATCTCTACTTCTGCTATCATTGTTCTTACTGTTTCCTCGAGGGTTCTATTCCTTCTTTCAGTTACACCATTTTGTTGAGGTGTTCTTACAGCAGAGTATTCATGATGAATACCATTATTAGAATAGAATTTCTCAATGAATTTGTTTGTGAATTCAGTTCCTCTGTCTGATCTGATCTTTACTATGCTCAAGCTCTTTTCATTCTATATCTTCTTCATAAGATCAGGTAGTTTGCTTTGAGTTTCTAATTTCTTGACAATGGAGATTGTCCATATGTATCTAGAGTAGTCATCTACTACCAGAAGTGAGTATATTTTTCCACTTATCCTTACTGGTTCTACTGGTCCAAAGAGGTCTATATGTAGAAGATCTAGAATCTTGTGAGATGACTTCTGCATCTTGTCCTTGAATGAGCTCTTTACTTGTTTTCCTTTCTGACAAGCTCCACATACATTCTCTTTCTTGTATGCCACATCTGGCAATCCCCTTACAAGACCTTTCCTTGCTAGCTTGTTGATAGTCTTAAAGTTCAAATGACTTAATCTCTTGTGCCATAGCCAACTAAGTTCTGGTGGACTCTTTACAATGAAACATGTTGGTTGAGTAGAAGAGTTCCAGTCAACAAGATAGATATTTCCTCTTCTTGTTCCTGTAAGCTTGACTTCATTTGATGTACTATCCTTGATTAAACACTTGTTGAGGTTGAATTCAATTGTGTATCCTTTGTCACAAAATTGACTGATGCTCAGAAGGTTCATATAGGATGCATCCTTGATCTTTATGTTTCCTTTGACTAGGCATCCACTTCCTTTTGTGCTTCATTTGGAATCATCTCCAATGACTTTTGGTCATTTGCATTCTTGGAAGTCTTTGAGAGCTTCTTTACTGCCTGTCATATGCCTTGAGTAGCCACTATCAATATACCATACATCATTGTTGCAACCTAGCACTGAAACCTGCAACAAATTTAAGCAGATTAGGTACCCACTTCTTTAAGGGTCCTTTGGGGTTAGTTACTTTGGGAACCCAAACTTTCTTAATAGTCACTGTTTTGCTGTAAGAATTGTTGGTTCTCTGACTGTATGCAGTTTTTTTTTAAACTGCTTGTTAAAAGTGTGTGCAGATACTACATATGTGTTACCAACACCCTTGTAGTGTGGTCTTCCACCATACTTCCATTGAATATATCCTCATTGAGGTTTAGACATATAAGTTTTAGTATAGATGAGAATGTTTCTTTTTTGCTGTAACTTTGTGGGTTGCTGCATCCTTTTACTGCATACAGCAGATGGCTTCTACTGCAGCCAGTTCTTAGATGCAGGCTTACTTCCTGTAGCTGAGCATTGGGGTTTCTTCCCCTTATCCAACATTGTTGTCATATTCAAGATCTTTTCAGAGTTACAGAGTAGTTCTTTCTCCGTTGGTGTTTTAGCTTGAATAAACTTAACAGCCTTCGATGTACTTGCTGTAACCTAAGTCCGACTTTTCAAAAGGACTTCTATTTTGATTTATGCACTCTCTTGCGTCCTTAGATGATTTACTAAATGTACTGATCGTGGACTACAAGCTCTCCTTCTCAGTTTCTAGCTTAGTGACCAGCAGACTCAGTCTAGAGACCTCCTTTTATAGCCTACTGCACCTTGAGTTATTAGACTCACATGCAGCTAACATTTTAGCAATATCAATGTTTTTGCTTATGAGGATCTCATTGTCGATTCTCAGGTTTTCATTTTCAACATTCAGCTCCTCATGGATTGAGTTGATCTGCTCAAAGTCACTCATGATCCTTTTTAAAAAGTGGATCATGTTCAGCTCCTATTTTCTAGGTATGGACAATGGTTGATAAATTACCTCATCTTCTTCGCTGTCCTCACAATCTTTTGTCATCAGACATATCAGCACTTCTTCATCAGATAATGAGGTTTCAATGTCGTTGTCAGAGGATTCTACAGCTTTCAGATCTCCTTTGAGACTGTTGTATCCTTAGTCTTTTTCATTTCTCCTATGAGAGCTCGAAGCTTGTGCCTATCCTCTCTTCTCTTCTCTTTCCTCTGCTCTCTGTACTTCTAGGTACTTATGCACTGTTGGATATAGATAGTTTTTTACGTAGTGTCCTGGTTTCCTATAATTATAGCACAAGTCAACATTGTTTGTATTTGGTTATGGAGAGGAGGATACCTGAGGAGATGGATGACTTCTTCTGAAGTCATTCCTCTTGTTGAGGTTGGTGTTGTTATTGTTGTTATTTCATGAATCTTCTAAATTTCTTTAGAAGCAGAGTCATGTCCTCTTCAGCATCTTCTGATGTAACATCCATCTGCTTACTGCAACTAGTGGTTGTTGTATCCTTGGAGCCTCTGGCGGTTAGCACTGTAACTTTGGAGCTCGATTCTTCAGACTCTTTTCTCCGTCTGTTGATGTCATACTCGAATGCCTTGAGATCAGAGAATAGATCGAATGTACTCATACATTTTAAATCCATGGACACTCTCATGACTGTGGTCTTGCTGTCCTACTCCGCGAGTAGGGCTCTAAGCACTTTCATATTCTTCTCTTTTTGAGTGTAGTGTTTGTCCAGAGCTTCTAGTTTATTCAAAATGGATGTGAATCTCAAATCTAGTTGCTTAAGAGTCTCTTCATTCTTCATTTCGAAGAGCTCGAATAGTTGGGTAGCATTGGAGATCTTGTTGTCTTTAGTGAGCTCTGTCCCCTCACATATTTGCTCCAACTTTCCCATATTTTCTTGGACGTTCTGTAAGTTTTGACTTTGCTGAATGTGTCTTTATCCAATGTGACGAATAGAGCATTCTTGGCCACGTTATCTAGGTTGGCTCTTTTTCTGTCTTCATTGTTTCCACTCTTATCTAGGCTTGACTAGGAAGTTTGGTGATGGCGGTGCTCTTTCATCCATATCTGTACCGAGCACTGTATTCAACTTTATGGGAATGACCGTCCACATGTCATCATTCATGGCTGACAGATATGCTTGCATTCTTATCTTCCAATCATCATATTTCTCTATGGAAAGCATAGGTAATTTGTGATTAGAGGAATCCATGATATGCTGTAAGAATGAGATTTTAGGATGCAGAGAAAATAGCGAGTCTAAGGTAGATCGGGTAGGTGACCAGATAAGTTGGATTTTAACCCACCTGCTTTGATACCACTTGTTGGTCTCAAGTGGTGTCCGAGGTTCAACGCGGGGGTGAATGAACCTTGGTTGATTTTGTAAATCTTTCAAAAAACTTACTGTTCTGCAAGTTACTTGAACTTGCAGCGCCAGACAGTTACTGCTTATCTTCAAAGCTTCCTTCTACTTCGACCTCCTCATAAATTATTGTTGCTGCTTATCTATTTCAGATTCTGAGAAACTTACATCAGATGTAGCTTCAACCTCTTTCTAAGGTGACTCTTGCTGTACAGTAGTTACTTCAGCCACTTCTTTCATCTCAACATCCTTTAAGGTATTATCTCGACAACCGTCTCTTCAGAGGTCTTCAAATCCTTAAAAAGTATTATCTCAACAGTCGTCTCACTTAAGGTCTTCTCTGAAGATACCGTCTCAAAGGCCGGTCCTTCTTCTGCTAGCTTTATACCACCAACTTCAACTCCTTCTTGGGCTACTACTTGCATTAGAGCCAGGTTTCTTGCAGAACTAACAATTTGAGATTGTAGCGCCCCCAACCCATCATTCTAGGCTGAGTACATTACTTCATGATACTTATAAAATGTACTTAATATTTTTTTAAATATAAATAAATAAATAGGTAATTACTAAAAGCGAAAGAGAACTTAGTTAATTAAATATAAAAAGGGCCCACAAAAGAAACTTTAGATTACATAAAACAAAGTCATCAAGCATATTTTAGATCTTAATTAACTTATACATATATCATAAGCAAAATAGTTAACTTTAGCGTGAAATGATATGGGGGAACCCTCGACCGCACCGCGACCATACGCTCCGCCTCCTTAGTCTGAAAATATATTAAAGTAAGGCATGAACATAAAACTCAGTGGAAACATCTGTAAGAAATTATACCAATTGATTTATGCATGCCACATACGTCCTTGTATAATTAATCAACATTCGACCCTTGTGGTCGATTAGCCCTTGTGGCTAGGGTCTTGTGCCCTCATTATGGTCCTTGTGCCAAGGAATATTTTGGTTGCTTTTGGCGGATTGTTTACTACTAGGTTGGATCAGGTGTTAACCTGTGAAGGCACCATTTGTTACCTAGCTCTTGTGGCCTTATTTATCATTGCACGTAATTAATAGTATATAAACATTATATGCATCAACAATAGTATAACCTGACACTTACAGTTCGTAATTACCCACCTTAAAATCTTTTTTTTGATAAAGTTGATGCAACTACGAATCCAGCCGCTCCACACCTAGCACGTCACATTACAAATTGTTTAATCATCGGGACTTCTCAAGTTTTTTAGATTGTCGATATTTTTAGAATCTAAATTAGGTCTCTAAATATTTTAAGTAACTCGTAATCATTAATCAAAAGCTTTTAATAAACTTCATTAAACTTAATTATTTCTAATTAAAGCTTAATCTTTATAATCATAGCTTAATTATGGATTAATTATTATTAATTAAGATTAACAATTATTAATTAATTTTAATCTATATTAATTAAGTTTTTAATCATTCTTTAACCCTTAGTTATTGATTAAATTATTGAATAAGAAGTTAACATTTTATCCTTAAATGATTAATAATTAAAGTTTATTCTTAATTAGACTCTAATTAATCATTGATAGATTATTAATTATGGTTTAATAATAATTATTATTACTTAATTAATTATTAATGACTATTAATACTCAAATATTTAAGATAAGAAAAATATCTCTTATCTTATTATTTTAATTCATCTTAAAATAATTCTTAATTATTCATAATTATTCCTCAAATATTATGAATCATTGTTAAACATCATTAGATCATCAAAGATCATAATTAAATATGGTTAAGCAAGTGGGAGAACGTAATTAATAAAATTTAGAGAATGATTAAAGACTTTTCTCATCATTAACAAAAAAGTAATGACATTAGACAAATTTTCTAATTTTATGGTGGGCTAAGCTATCCTATAACCTTCCTATAACAAACTAAGTATACTCCTAAGTGAAGATAAATTTGGATCAAAACACAAAACATACAAATTCTTCCAAAACTTCAATAATTTTCTGCCATAATTCAACATCATTTTTGAAGATGCATAAAACATTATTTACTCATCATTTTAGTACATTAAAGAATGGTTCTTCATCATATAATCATATAAACATATTTTCATGCTCAAAATAATCATCTAACATCAATATAAGCTTCTAAGACTCAAGTATGCAAAGAAATGAAGAGAACTTGCAAAATTCATAACTTTCTCTACACAAGTCCAAAACATGATCTAAAATCATATTTATGCTCCTCATAACATGTATTTTAACATATAAAAAGGTCATAAAAATAGTTCAAGAACACCTCCAAAATAAACCATCTCTCAACAATAAACCATCATCTAAACCTAGATTATGTTATAGTATGATTGTCTAACTTAAAACATGGATATTCCACATGATCAAAGCTTTGGAAATGAAGAAGATAAGAAGACTACCTTGTAGCAAACTTGGAGAGCAAGTGTGTGTAGAGATTTAGTGTGTGTTGTGTGTGAAAAATGATCCTCAAATTAGGATCCATCATATTTATAAAAATTATTAGGGCAAAAGGGGCACATTGGTCATTCACAAAATACTAATGATTTTTCCACAATTTAAAGTTAGCTTTAATAAAAGATATTTGTGGATTTTTATGTCCAATAATTTCATTTATGCACAAGATAATTATTCTCATACACTTTAACATATTTAGGGATTTTTATAATATTTCATTATTATTAATCCTAATAAGACTATTATTAATTGATTTTTCACAATTATTTAGCCGATAAAATCTATCGTTATCTTACTTCAAGCTTGTATTATTTTCTTTTAATTTCTTAAACCTTAAGCCCGATGCTAGATTTTTATTCTTGTAATTTTATAATTCTCATATCACATTTCACTTAGTCTCGGTGTTGGCGGCGCAGTCGAACTCCAAATCATTGATAAAGCTAGATGAAAAAAACATATGTATATCAAAAGATAATTTAAACTGAAAGATGATGTAGTAAGAAAATAAACTAATAGAAATATGCATAAAAGGTTCGGGGTGCTATAGAGATACTTTAAGTTCTATGTCTATAAGAATCTCTGCTTTAATGGTTAGCCTTGATTCTTTAAGGATTTCAGCATGCTGTACTACTTTCTTCATGGTTGCATCATCAACCAATCTTTCACATGCAAGGTCGGTAAGAATGTCTTTGATTATGGCCGATGGTTCTCCTTCAGGTGAAGCCGGTGCAGCTTTTTGTATGTTATAAACTAGAAAAACACCATAATGTAGTACCTTAGACTCTTCTTCTAATGGTTCTTAAGAAATGATGGAAGAGAGTCCAGCAACTACTTAATCATAAGTAGGGGAGTTCGGGTTGTGACCACCAGATGATCCCTCATCCTACTATCTCCTTAGAGTATGTTGCATCCTCTTGTCCTTCACATTAGCTTGCAGCGCTAGTTACAATATTACTTCATGCACGTGCTCCTTTCCAAGGTTGCTGATTTGTTCTTCCGCGAACCTTACTTCATAGCCTGTACTTACAGCCTCTGCATGGGGACCAGGATGGGCTGTAAATCTTCTCTTGCTATTTTCATCAGCTGCTCGATTGACTCCTTCTCCTTAGCCATTTTTCCTATTCCCTTGTTCAGAGCTCTCTGAGCAGTGGAGATCTCTTAATTCTTCTTCTGACGTACAAAATCTATAAACTCAGGTTGTAGCAGATGGAGTATGTTATTGGATTGAGCCCATTCAAGGACACATCTTTCTATATCTAGAAACTTACTCCATCTTAGTAGGATTTCCCCCTTAGACAATCTCATCTTTCTTTAGAGAGTGGTCGATCAGACTTCTTGCAGCAATAGATTAAATCTTCTCATCTGTAGGTTCTAGTTATTCATCTGACTCAATTTTCACAAGGATTTGAGAAACAAGGGTTGCTGCAACTCCCTTCTTACAGTGCCAGCTTTCTTTGCTACAACAGTCTTCTTCTTCTTGTGCGGGCTGATTAGCTTCCTCAACTTTTTCCATGCTAATGATGCATCGTCATCAGAAGATGATGACAACTCTGGTTCTACTTTCCTCAGTGCCCTCTTGATGACTTGAACATCACCATCATCAAAATGAGATTGAACATGCTGAGTTATCCTCATTTCTTCTTCTTGTAGCCTCATCTCAGCCTCTGAGTCACTCTAAGAAACCATTGCAGTACTGCTTACATTTGGCACGTTAGTATCTTCTTGATTACTAACTTTCTCTATAATAGCACTCCTAGTATCTGCGTCTTTTGAAAATACTTTAAATTTCATTTTTAAATGGCTAGCATCAGAGGTAGAATGGGGAGTTAGTGTCAAGGATGTTGTTGCTTTAACTTTTGGTTTTCTCTTCACTTCAGTAACAACTGTATCAATGGTGACCTTCTTCAAGATCTTCCCCTTCTTCTTCTCATCAAGAAATTTTCTAATGGGAATAGGGGTGAGAGAGATAAGTTCGATGTCAAGCTTGCAAAATAGGGAGTAAATGATAATCTCATAGCTTCGGTGCACTATATTTTTTTCAGCTTCCTCCCATAGTCACTTGAAGATAAACCGTACCCAGTTCACCTTTTCTCTCTTCATGATGGCTGGCATGAGCCTATTAACGGAGTATACATATCATGAAGAAGTTCAAACTCGGGTTTGAATAGCTTCTTCGGGGCACTCTTCTTAACTTCATACCTGACCTCTTTTTGTTTGAAGATGTTCCACATCTCTTCAGAGATATCATCACCATATGCAAGGAGTTGGCTTGGAGACAGTCCATCGGTGGAAATATCGAAGGTGAAAATAATCTCCTTCTCTGAAAACCCTATCTTCATCATCTCTCTTTCATCCTTGTCTTCAACCATCCTGATGAGGATCAATTTTCTGTCATCTAATGGACGAGCATATATATAGAATCTCTGAACGGATTTAGTGGAGAATCTGGCATAGATGGTGGTTAGGAGTCCTGATATCTTCATCTTTTACATATACTCAAAGATGAGTGCAATAATAGACTAATCATACATGTCCGAGACATAGATGTGTTATGGATTGATTAGTCTCCCTTTGAGAATGGTTGTTTGTCTTTCTACCATTATTATTCTTGAAGTGGTTGTTTTGGAAAAGATGAAAGGATTTTGAATTCAAAAACTACTCCAACTTAGAGGGTTTGAGAAGAATGATCATTATGGACATTTCAAAGGGTTTTTGTTTAACCGTGGTTGTATTAAGATCAACGATTGAGATTGATCTTTGGGGGCACAATCCTACGGTGATGGTAAAAAGACAGAGAGATCTTTTTGTAAATATCCGAAATAGTACAGATTTGACTTCTAATGATGTCTCTTCAGTTTCTAACATAAAAGCGAGTTAGCATTAAATGCTAAAATATGCACATATTTTGTTGCCTAATTTATTGTGTTTTAAGGTTCCGGCTGTTGTATGAAGTTGCAGAGTAATAAATACTCTTAGATATAAAAGTTGTATCCTTCTACTACTTCTTTTACTTACTATTTTGCTGTAAAATCTATGAATGCAGAGTTGTATGATTACACTTCTTACAGGGCAAAACTTACTGCATTCGTTCAGAATTCAAAGTTCCCTCTTACTTCATGCATAGTTTCTTCAGGCTTGCTGTAACTTTCTCTTCAGCAATCTTCTTTCTTTAGATCATAACTTCAGTATTTCCTGCTCGTTTCTTAGCATAGAAAACTTTGATTCATATAATAGCTTGGTAAATATATCTGCTAATTAAAGATCTATATGAACTTTCTCCAAGATAACATTTTTTTTTCAACATGATCTCTTATAAAGTGATGTTGTATATCAATATGCTTTGTTCTTGAGTGAAATACAGGGTTATGTGTAATAGCTGTGTCATTTGTATCGTCACATAGGATTGGAGTTTCTTTCTCCTCAATTCCATAATCCCTTAGCTGCTATTATATCCAGGATTTGTGTACAGCAACTTCCTATTATAACATATTATGTCTCTACGATAGATGTTGCAATGGATCTCTTTTTCCTGCAGAATTATAATACTAGTCAATTTACAAGAAAGTGATATGTGCCACTCGTACTCTTTATATCAATCTTGCAGCCAATATATTCTAAATTCGAGTAGTCTTTCAAACTGAATATACCTTCCTTAAGATACCAAAGATCAACGTCTTGAGTTCCTTTCAAATACTTGATTATCCTTTTTACTGTTGTAAGATGTGACTCATTTGTTGCAGCTTAAAATCTAGCACAGACTCCTATTACAAACATGATGTCAGGTCTGCTCGTTGTAAGATGTAGTAGTGACCCGATTAATCTATACTTTATGATGTCAACATTCTTTCCATCTTCATCTTTGTCAAGTCTAATGGAGATTGACATGGGGATACTTACTGCAGATACATTCTCCATTTCAAACTTCTTGATAAGTTCTTTTGTGTACTTCACTTGACTGATGAAGATTCCAGCATCAAACTGTTTTACTTGAAGGTCAAGGAAGAAACTTAGTTCTCCCATCATACTCATTTCAAATTTCTTCTACATCAAGCTTGAGAATTTTTTACAGAGATCTTTGTTTGTAGATTCAAATATAATATCATCCATATATATATATATATACTAGGAGAATACTTTCCCCATCTTGAATTCTGAATAGTGTCTTATAAATTATTCCTTTCTTGAAGCCATTTTTCAATAGATATAGAGATAAAGTGTCATATCATGCTTTTGGAGCTTGCTTAAGACCATATAGAGCTTTGTGCAGTTTAAAGACCTAATCTTCGGGCTGTTCTTCAAAACCTGGATGTTGCTCCATATATACTTCTTCTGAAAGAAGTTGATTAAAAAATCAACTTTTCACATCCATTTGATAGACATTAAAGTTCTTGTGAGCTGTATAAACCAGAAAAATCCTTATAGCTTCAAGTCTTGCTACTGGTGCAAAAGTCTCATCAAAATCAATTCCTTCTTCTTAACAGTATTCTTTGGCAACAAGCATTGTCTTATTTCTTACAGTAAGTCTTGATTCATCCAGCTTGTTTTTTAATACCCATTTAGTTCCAATTATATCTTAATGAGTGGGTCAAGAACTATCTGTCATACTTAATTTCTTTCAAAACCATTGAGTTCTTCTTGAATTGGTTTGAATCTAATTATTGTCTTGAAGAGCTTCTTCAATGCTTTTTGGTTATATATGAGAGATGAAGCATGCAAATATTACTTCATGAGCTATTGACCTTCTTGTTCTTACTCCAACATTAGGATCTCCAATTATGAGATTCCTTTGGTGATTTCTGAGCCATGTTTTGTCTGGTTCAAAAGCTTGCATTGGTCTTAGTTGATCTTCATCATGCTATAAGATGTCAGGCTAATCGGTTGTATCTTGAGCTGTGGATTCTTCTTCTTTATCCTCTACAGGGATAAAGATTCTTTCAATGTAGAGTACAACTTTATCTTGTATCTTTATTTGTGATATCTCTTCATAATGTTTATCCAGATTATTAGTGTCACAATATGGTTCATTAAATACCACATGTATTGATTCTTTAACCACTAGAATCCTTTTGTTGAATATTTTGAAAGTTGTACTTACTGATGAATACCCCAAGAATACTCTTTCATCTGATTTAACATCAAATGTTCTAAGTTGCTTCTTTCCATTGTTGAAGATGTAACATATGCATCCAAAGATGTGCAAATAGGAGATGTTTAGTGTATATCCATACCACATTTCATAGGAAGTTTTGTTAAGATCATTATTGGTCAAACATCTATTCTGAGTGTAGTATGTTGTATTGGTAGCTTTTGCCCAAATTCTCTTAAGTATCTCAACTTCTGCAATCATTATTCTTGTTGTTTCTTTGAGTGTTCTATTATTTCTCTCAACAATACCATTTTGTTGAAGTGTTCTTGCAGTAAAGTACTCATGACAAATTCCACTGTTAGTGCAGAATTTCTCTATAAATTTGTTTGTGAACTTAGTTCCTCTATTAGATCTTATCTTTACAATGCTAAAGTTTTTCTAATTTTGTATCATTTTTATAAGATCAGATAGCTTGCTTTGAGTTCTAATTTCTTAGCTTGAAAGATTGTTCATGTGAATCTTGAGTACTCATCTAGTACTACTAAAGAATATTTATTTTCACTGATGCTTATTAGTTCAATTGGTCTAAAAAGATCAATGTGTAATAGATCTAGGATCCTATAAGATGATTTGACAGATTTATCTTTGAATAAGCTTCTCACTTATTTGCCCTTTTTGACATGATCCAGAAACATTATCTTTTTTTAAGGCTAGGTCTGACATACCTCTTACTATTAGTTTTCTTGCTAGCTTGTTGATTGTCTTGAAGTTCAAATAGTTTAACATTTTGTGCCACAACCAATTTAACTCTGGTGGACTCTTAACAATAAAGCATGTTGATTGTAGAGAGGAATTCCAGTCTGCTACATAGATGTTTCCTCTTCTTATTCCTGTGAGCTTGACTTCATTGGATTTGTTGTCCTTGATTAGACACTTGTTGAGGTTGAACTCCATAAAGTATCCTTTTTCACAGAATTGACTGATGCTCAAGAGATTGTACTTGAGTCCTTATACATATGATACTTCTCTGATGTAGATATTTCATTTGATGATGCTTCCAGTACCTCTTGTGCTTCTTTTGTAGTCATCTCTAAAAAAAACTTTGGCTCATTTACACGGTTGGAATTCAACTCTTTTCTACTACCAGTCATATATCTTGAGCAACCACTATTAATATACCATACATCACTGTTGCAAACTAATAATAGTATATATAAACAATTTTAAATAGATTTAGGTACCTATACTTGTACGAGTCCTTTGAGGTTAGTTTTTTTAGAACCTAAACTTTCTTGGCAGTAATTATTTTATTGTAAGTATAGTTGGTTCTTATTCTGTAAGCAGTTATATTAAGATGCTGCTTGTGAGATGTGTGTGCAGAAACTTTCTTTGTGTTACCCACATTGTTATAGTGCAGTCTTCCACCATACTTTCTTGGAGTAGATACACCTTTTAGTTTAGACATTAAAGTCTTAGTATGAGTGGAATAGAAGCTTTTATGCTGCAACTTGATAGGTTGCTGTATTTTCTTGTTACTTATAACAGATTGGTTCTGCAGCAACCAACTTTTATATGCAGGCTTACTTCCTATAGTTGAGCACATAAGTTTCTTGCCCTTGTCTACTGTTGTAGGTTTGTTCAAGTTCTCTTTAGAGCCATTAGATGTACTTGTTGTATCATGAAAAGTTTCACTGTTGTATCCTAAACCAGATTTCTTAAAAGGACTTTTAACCATCACCAAACAGTCTCTTGCCTGTTTAGCAGATTAAACTTAGATACTTCCTTTTGGAGTTTGCTACATCTTAAGCTATCAAACTCATATGTTGATAGCATTTCTACCATATCATTGTTCTTACTCCTTGGTATCTCATTTTTATTCTTCAGCTCTCCATGTGTAGAGTTTATCTCCTCGAAGTCACTCATGATCTGCTTGAGGGATGAGATCATGTTTAACTTTTCATCTTCATTTATGGATTGTGGTTGGTAGATTGTCTCATCATCTCCATTGTCTTCACAATCTTTTGTCATTAGGCAAATCAATGCCTCTAAGGTTTTTTTCTTCATTGGATACTGCAGTATCCTTGGTTTTTTTTTAGGTCTTCAAGGAGTGCATTGAGCTTTTATTTATCATTCCTTCTCATTTCTCTCCTTTGATCTCTTTCTCCTTTCGGATATTCATTTATCGGATTTCTAGCCATCATTAAATAAGATGACTTGCTGAAGATGTTTATGGTGGATTACAAACTCTCGTTCTCACTTTCTAGCTTAGTGACTAGCAGTTTGAGCTTGGATACTTTATCTTGGAGGTCATTGCATATTGAAACATCAAAATCATAATCTGATAGCATTTCTGTCATTTCAGTATTCTTACTCTTGAGTATCTTGATTTCTTTCTTAACTCCTTATGAGCAGAGTTTATCTGCTCAAAGTCACTTATGATCTATCTATGTTCAGCTTGGATCATATTCAACTTTTCATTATTAGAAATGGCTTGAGGTTGATAGACTATCTCATCATCTTCACTATCTTCACAGTCTTTGGCCACTAAGCAAATTAGTGCTTCTTCATTAGAGGTTGAGTTGTCACTATCAGTGTCAGAGGAGCTTTGTTCTTTCTACACTTTCTTGGATGTTGTTATATCATTAGCATTTTCTATTTCTCCTATAAATGCTTTCAGCTTTTGCTTGTCACTTCTCCCTTTTTTCTATTTTTTTCTCTATTTCCTCTTCAGGGTACTTATGTACTTTTGGATATCGATAGTTGTTTGGCATAATGTCCTGATTTCTATAATTGTAACACAAATAAGAGAAACTGTATTAGTTTGTGAGTTTGATGGTACCTGTAGAGTTGATTGTTTCTTTTTGAAGATATCTCTTAAGTTGTTATTTCTCATGAACCTTTTGCACTTCAGAAGTAAGACCATGCCTTCTTCAATTAATGGTATAAAAAAAATTATGAGCTCAATTATAAAAATTCAATAAAAGAATATTAAAAAAAAAGACAATGTTGTTGGATCCAAGAGACTATTTGGTTTATAAAGATTTTTGTTTGGCTGGATAATTAAAAAAAATTAACAGTAGCAAAATTCAATGTGTATTTTAAATTCAACGTGCATTTTATTTTTGTTTCATTATATATAAGTATATCACTTAAATTAACTATTGTTATACTATATGATATAAATAATATTATGTTTATAAAAATAGATATTAAATAAAATTGATACTTTATTATATTTGATTAATTGAAATTATCTTTTCTCAAGACTAATTAATTAATATTTTGATTAAAATATTCATTCTTCTTTTTATTGTGAAATACTTTGGACTAATGTATATATTTACTAGTTAAAATTAGTTTAATTTTAATTAACTAATGTATATTTATGAAATAAAAATTTAAATTGTATAATTAAATGAAATGTTTAATCTTCATAATTAAAAATATATATTTAATTTATATTGTTTGTATGTCAAAGTATTTTTTAATTTTTATCCAAATGTTTTTGAGTAAGTATTGTTCAATTGTTCATTTAAAAAATTGTTCAATTGTTTTATCATCAAAATGGTCCATTTAATTGAAACATCAAAATACAACGAGTCTTGTAGTTCAAGTGGTATCACACCTTTATAAATGTGTAGAGTATGATGACTTGGTTTGAACACAGGTTATGCAAGTTTTCTAGTCTTTATTATGCTCCTCCCTTCTACTCTCCCTAAGCTCATTAAAAAAAATTGAAATATCAAAATAAATAAGTAATTTATATTATTTGTATGTATTTTAGTGTCAATTGATTATTTATCTCATGATTATTTAATAGAGTTTCTTTATTATTTTTTTTAATTAATCAAAATTCAAATTTCAATTAATCACCATTAAAAAAATTCACATAAAATAAATTAATTTTAATTGATATAAATAATAGAAAATTGGGTTAGTGGATAATGAGACTCACATGTAATAATTGTATTTATATTAAAGGGAAAATAACCCTTTATACCCATTTTTATAAAAGTTGATCCCTTTTTATCCATTAATATAACAATTCATCCCTAAATATCCCTAAATATAACAATTGATCCCAACATACTCATTTTTAAGTCAAGTCAACTGCAAATGGACCCCACAAGTCCTATCAAACCAATGATTTAATTATTTATCCTATTATTATTATTTTGTTAAATAGAAAATTATTATTTATTAAATACTAATAATAACATTATTAATTAGTAATGTTCCAAAATATTAGTATTATTACTATAGTAATAATTTAATTTTTTCGAACATTAAGAATTATTACTTTCAAAAATAATTATTTTACTAATGTTCGAAAATATGAGTTTCGAACATTATTAATATTAATGTTCTGAAATTATTAATAGTGTTTGAAAATATTATTAGTAATATTAATATAGTAATAATTTAATAATTAATAATAGTGTACACCTTGACATGAATAAAATATTATTAAAAGTGTTAGTCCAAATTTTCGAACATTACAGTACAAGTTTTTGAAGATTATTCTGACACTAATTTTCAAAAATAAATTATGCAATTTTTGTCTAAATTAATAATTAATAATAGGTGTCACTTTAATATGAATAAAATATTATTAAAAGTGTTAGGTCCAAATTTTCGAACATTATCTAACCTTTATTATACATTTTCGAAAATTAGTCAATTGGTGAAAATATGTTTATTATACATTTTCAAAAATTAGTCAATTGGCAAAAATAGTATATGTATAGTGAATAGTGAATAGTTTTCGAGCATTAATAAAAGAGAAAATGGCCCAACTTACCTCAATTTGTTAAGTTTTTGGCCCAAATACCACAAAATATAAGAGTTAAGCCCAATGTACCCCTTTTCTTATACTTTGATCCCCATCTACCACTTTTTTCATTTGAAATTACACCTTTACCCCTAGGTCAAAGTTGTGCCCTGCCATTTCATGAGAAGTTGCCGACAAGCACTGTAAGTCCATAGTAATTTCTGAAAAGGTAAACTGTCACATTGGCTATTAACTTTTCATGTAGGATTTTGACCTTAGGTAAAATTATTTTCTTCACATTGTATTCTCCTTCAAGTTTTCGTGTAGTAATTTTTGCACTCCGTCTAACAGATTAAAATTGGGCAACGGGCTTGGAAAAAAAATTTGACCAAAGTTCGTATAGGCTTGGCACATACAATAGACGACAAAATTCATGGCTGCAAGTCAAGTAAGTCTTCACTTCAAGTAAGTCAAGTAAGTCAGTTTATTGAGTATGCTTACACAAAATGATGCAGTATGTTTCTACCCATTATGCTTTTGTTTTTCTCAAATGATTGAATATGTTTGTGCCCTATTTTGTTTCGAATTTTGTGATTACACGAATTTGTGCTTACACGAATTGTATGTAAATTTTTTATTTTTGAGTTGTGATGTTCTGTGTTACACGAATTGTGCCATGATGTTTCTGCGCTATTGGTTTTTTTTTATCGAAGAATTTAATATGTTTCTGCCCTATTTTAGTTCGAATTATGTTGATAAATGCATGTTTACACGAATAATGGACAAATTAGGGTTGTTTGGAGTTGTGATGTTCTGACTTACACGAAATTAGGGCTAGTTTGGAGGGATATGTAATCGCGATTCTTACACGAACATATGTAATCGGAGTCCTACACGATTTTTGTTACATGAATTCTACACAGTTCATTCTTACATGAAAATCGCACATATATATCTTACACGAAAATTGTAGCCAAATCAAGCTTACACGATTTTTGCCAAATTCTGCTCTTACACGAATTACCTTACACGAAAATATGCAAATTTGTTCTTTTATACGAAATTATGGTCGAAGCTAAAATCCGTAAGTGATATTCGGCCCATCTTGCTTTTACACCAATTTCCCTAGTGAACCTAATACAAAATATTAGAAAGAGAACCTTACATGAAGTTTAAACCCATTGAACCCTACACAAATATCTGCTCACCCAAACCACCATGATTGTGGGTGATGAAATTTTTAATGATACATGATCGGAATTTGAAAATTCAACCTTACACTACTCAAATAACTGTATAACCTTACATGAAATTCTGGCCAAGTCCGCAAAAGACGAGATTTTTTCCATTATTACGCGTAGCTGAAATTCGGAAAATTAAATAATTTACATAAAGTAGACCGGACACGAAATACTGTTCAACTGAACCCAACATGAAATTTGGCCGTACATAACCGTACAACAAACTCGTATACATAAATAATTTGTGAAAAATTCGAAAAAAACTTCATCAAGATACACTAAACTTGATATTTGAAAAATATATCACTGATTTTGTTTGCACTCTATAAATCAGTGAAAAATGTATGGGCGATCGATACTGAGACATACAAGGCTTTTTTGCACGTCTTGATGTTCCGTGAGGTAGCACGGATGCCTGATGATGATCAGTATGATCGATGGTTTCGCATCGGACGAAGCCAGCTTTGTCATTTTTCTCACAGAGAGTTTGCTTTGGTGACAGGGCTACGTTTTGATAAGTCAGATTTCGATCCTACCGACTGACACCATCCTTTCGTTGGTGGTATATACGAGAGAGTCATCAGTCAATGGCCCCGAAAGACGGTTGCAGAGATTAGGACATGCTTTGTTGGAGGGGAATTCTGGTAGAACGGTGATGATGCTATCAAAATTGCCAAGATCCTGATTTTATATTGCATTCTATTCGGCGTTGATATAGGGAAGACGAAGGTTGAGAAGTGGGTTTGGGCCTTGGTCGAATGCGAGGAGGCATGGGAGAGCTTCCCATGGGGGAAGTTCTCCTACCTGACTCTACTACGCCATATAGACAAGCTTCCTGTTGAGATTCCAGCGGTGCAGAGGAGTCGAGCCTATATATACCACTTTTACGGATTTTCCGTTGCTCTACTGGTGAGATAACATTTTTCTATGAAATTTTCATTAATACCATTTTAACATTTTTAGGATGTTAATATTTGATGTTAAGTAATATTTACGCACAGATATGGGCTTACGAGGCGATTCCGGTCACTGCCACCTTCGCCGGTCGTCGATTGCAGGTCCCCCATCACATTCCAAGATGTCTCAAGTGGTCCACTATGAGGTCCTCTTGTGAGATTACATATGTGCTGGACCATGAGGTATTTTATTACATTTTCAATTCTGCAATTCAAAATGTTTTCCGTGCATTGTGCTTCTTCAACTGTTTGATGGTTTTGTATCTTTCGATAGGTTACGTGTTTCCAGACACTACAACCTTCATTTGCCGAGGAGGGTCAGATGTATTGGATGTTAGCATGTATATTATAAGCCTAGCTTTTGTATAAACATCTTTTTATGATATGAGAATCTTTTATGGTCAAATGTTTTGCATTCTATATTTGTTATATATGTCATTGCAATTATCCAATTAATTTATATTGTAGATAACATGGTGTGTAGTGCCACACAGAAGATCATGTTATCAGTTCCTTATAAATTATAAATGGTAGCTCACAATCGAGATAATGCTGGACAAATTATCGGAATGGTTGTAGTGTAATTTGGTATTAATCTATCTTGATTATAAAATTACACTAGTACATTTTGTATGTATTGAGCAGGACCAATTGAAGTTGTTTTATTTGTACTGACTAAATAAATAGAACAAGACCTCTGTTATTATGGATGTGCGTCCTCTTAATCATTATATGATAACGGGCATGTATACTCGATATATGTTTTCTTTAATTTGCCAATGGGTGAGATTTATTTATTAAATCAATAAGCTCGGTAAATTGGGATACAATATTGTTTATATGGTGTGCTGTTGATTATATAATGAAACTGTGTCCTAATTATTTAAGATGATGATGTCCCCTTGAGGAACTCATAAGGATTATCATGTAAACCCTGCAGGTGGATTTATTCCAGCATGATAATAAAGTTGAGTGGTACTACTATTGGAATTAAATGTTAATTAATTGAATTGTCAGTAATTCATTTAATTAACGGACATTCGATATCTTAAACATAGGGAGATAAACACGCATATAATAAATAGGAGCCATATCTAATATGGATAAGGGACGGTAGTTCAATAATATCTTTTTAGTGGATTAAGATATTATTGATAGGCTTAAGAAGTATATTCAGATCGAATTTAGGACTCCTAAGCCTATCAGGAAACCGATTCATAATCCTCCTCAAGGTCCCTATTGTAGCCTATAAATAAGCCTCAAGTCAGCCGTTTCTAATTCATTATTCGAAATCCAAGATATGATTTATTAGAAGACGATTGAAGGTCTCGATAGCTCGTTGCCCACACAACGTTCGAGAAAAGGTGAGGAATACAGCAGAAGATCGTGAGGTCAAGGCTTTATCGATTCCTCGATCTACAGTTCTGACCTTAGAACTAATAACGGTGTAAAATGTATGATTCGTTTTTCCACTGCACGTTAATCATATTTGCATGGACCCCGAATCAGATAATCGTATAGGGTCGACGATCCGGCGGTTCCTACAATTGGTATCTGAGCCATGGTTTTCTGACTCTATTCGATTGAATCGGTTAATTCTATTATGAATCGTATATTGAAGCATGCGTATTTAGATCGGATAATAGTAGGATTTGCGAAATTATAATTTTCTGCAGGAACCTTAAATCCAACTATTATGGTCTGAATGTATGTTTATGTATGAATTAAACCCTCGAACATGTCGAGGTTGTTTTTCGAATGTATGATTGTAATAGTAAAATCACGGCGGTTTGTCGTGTTAGGTTTATTCTTTTCTGTTCGATCTAGATTATATGTACACTCCTTCGTGGAGTATAAGATCGATGGATGTAATTAGATACAGGGTTAGGGTTACGGCTGCGAAGGAGATTCAGTGGATCAAGGAGATTCGATGGATCAAGGAGATTCGGTGGATCAAGGAGATTCAGTGGATTAAGGAGATTCAGTGGATCAAGGAGATTCAGTGGATCAAGAAGATTCGATCCCCGTATGACGGCAAACATTCAAGAACACGGCAATATAACGAGGCCATAGTAGTTGGAAATTATGTTTTCATATTTATTGTTTTTTATGTGTTTTTTATCATGCATGCTCTTATGTGTTTCATATGATATGTATGTTAAAATCCCTCATGTTAAATAACTAAGTGGGAGAGGGATTAATTATTTTTTAATAAATCCCATGGTCTCCATTACTGGTTTGTAAGTGATGTATTTGAACTTGCGCGTTGGTTTTAAGTACCTTCCTCCATATCGGATGAGTTCATTTGCGGATCACTAGATCAAACTTCCTTTATGGATGATTATAGAAAGTTGTCTAGAAGCATGACATCTTCTCCATCTGAAGGGACATAATTCTAGATAATGGACTTAGTATCAAGTAATGGTGTACACTTAGATGCATTTAATAAGTATCCTCCCCATCGGAGACACTGCTGTTATTTGTATGGCCAAAGCAATACTAACTATTAATTTTATTTGTCATAAAGTTAAGTTGTCAAGATAATAAAATTAATGGGTAAAACCTCCTCTAACAAATGTTTGAATTAGTATACGTCCACACTATCGTGGCATACGAAGTTCATGGTGTATTGAGGTGTTGGTGAATTTAGATTATATTGTTTGAGGGAACAATATGATTTGTCAATTCAATTTTTTGACCTGTGCATTTATTTATTTATTTGTATGATTCTTAGGATTTTCATTATGGCTTTCAATCCTCTTGCTGTGATACTTAAAGAAAACAAACTTACTGGACCTAATTATATTGATTGGAAACGAAATCTGGATATTGTCCTAACTGCTGAAGAGTATAAATTTGTACTCTATGAGGACTGCCCTAAAATGCCCAATGAAAACTCTAGTGAGGAGGAGAGATTAGCATATAGGAAATGGATCAAGGCAGATGAGATGGCACGGTGTTACATTTTGGCTTCCATGTCAAATGTGCTGCAACATCAACATCAGGCCTTCCCTACTGTCTATAACATGATGCACAATCTCAAGGAACTCTTCGGACACCAGAGTCGGGCTGCTAGGCAGGAGTCTATGAGAAACTTGATGACGACCACCATGGCTGAGGGCACACATGTGAGTGATCATGTCCTCAAAATGATGGCTCATTTGAATGAGTTGGAAGTCCTTGGAGCTGAAATCGATGGGGAAACCCAGGTCGATATCGTTCTCCAAACGCTGCCTAAGAGTTTTGAGCAGTTCCGATTGAACTACAACATGAACAAAAGGTTGTATTCATTGGCGGAACTTCTGACAAAACTCCAATCAGTAGAAGGACTTTTTCGTCAAAATTCTCAAGCTTATATTGCTGAAAATATTTCTGCTTCTAAACCGCAAGGCAGAAAGAAGAAGAAGAAACAGAATTCTTCAGCAAAGAAGACGGCTGGACCTCAAGTGGCTAAACCACAAGGTGGTGTGAAAAAGCCAAAAGGTAAGTGCTTCCATTGCAAGCAGGCTGGACATTGGAAAGTTGATTGTCCCCGTAAAAAGGAGAACAATTCAGGTACATCTTTATTATTAGTTGTTGAAACATGTTTAGCGGTGTTATCTACCAGTACCTAGTGTGTAGATACGGGAGCCACTGATCATGTCTGCAATTCATTGCAGGGGTTCCAGGAAACCAGACGACTAAGTGATGGAGAGATTACTATATACATGGGCACTGCTGCGAAAGTGGCGGCTGTTGCAGTGGGAGATGTTTATTTATCTTTTCATAGGAATAAGACTTTGATTTTGAGAAATTGTCTTTACGTACCTTATTTTAGAAAGAATTTGATTTCAGTTTCTAAACTTTTTAAGGATGGATATTCTGTTTCTTTTAAAAACAATGTTATCGTTAAGAAGAATAGAGTTATTATCTGTTCTGGTACGTTGGTTGACAATTTATATATTCTTAATCCTATAACTCCTACGATGCAACAAATGGAAATTAATAACACATCTTCTAAAACTAATAAAAGGAAAGAACCTTCCAAAATGAATCAAACATATCTTTGGCATCTAAGGCTGGGTCATATTAACTTAAGGAGGATTCAAAGGTTGATAGCCGATGGACCTTTAGGTTCCTTGGAAGTGGAAAACTATCCAACCTGCGAATCCTGCTTAGAAGGAAAAATGACCAAGAGGCCTTTTAAGGTAAAGGGGTATAGAGCCAAAGAAGTGTTGGAATTGATTCATTCTGATTTATGTGGCCCTATGACTATTCAGGCAAGAGGTGGTTTCGAATATTTTGTCTCTTTTATAGACAATTATTCGAGATATGGATACATTTACTTGATGCGCCGCAAGTCTGAGTGCTTTGACAAGTTCAAAGAATACAAGGCTGATGTGGAGAAACGCACGGTAAAAGTATTAAAACACTACGATCTGATCGTGGTGGTGAGTACCTCTTAGGAGAGTTTAAGAGTTACTTATTAGAGGCTGGGATTCAATCCCAATTGTCTGCACAGGGTACACCCCAACAAAATGGTGTGGCAAAACGAAGGAATAGAACTCTTATGGAAATGGTTAGATCGATGATGAGTTATTCAGAATTACCAAATTCATTTTTGGGGTATGCTCTGGAAACAGCAACTTACATTCTAAACTTGGTACCTTCTAAATCAGTTCCCTCTACTCCCACGGAATTGTGGACTGGGCGCAAGCCTAGTTTAAAACACATTCGGATTTGGGGTAGTCCAGCACATGTGCTGAAGGGAGATGCTGATAAGTTGGAATCTCGTACGGAAGTACATTTGTTTATGGGCTATCCTAGAGGAACGAAAGGTGGTTTATTTTATAGTCCTAAAGATCAGAAGGTAATTGTTAGCACAAATGCCCTATTTTTGGAAGAGGACTATGTAATGAACCACAAACCCATGAGTAAAATTGTTCTTGAAGAAATGAGAGGGGATAATTCTTATATACCAACGGTACAAAATGAGATACCACAAGTGACTGCACCGCGTGTCATAAATGATACACAAATACCGATAGTGCCTCGTCGTAGTGGGAGGGTTGTTAGACAACCTGATAGATTCATGTTTTTGGGAGAGTCTTCTAACTTGGTTTCTGGACAATATGAAGTAGATCCCTGGACTTATGACGAAGCACTCCAAGATAAAGATGTGATATCTTGGCAAAAGGCAATGCTCTCTAAGATAGAATCTATGGATTCTAATCAAGTCTGGGAGCTTGTAGAACCACCAAATGGTGTAAAAGCCATTGGATGTAAATGGGTCTACAAAAGAAAAAGAGGATCAGATGGAAAGGTAGAAACATTTAAAGCAAGGCTTGTTGCGAAAGGGTATACTCAAAAAGAAGGGATCGATTATGAAGAAACCTTTTCGCCAGTAGCCATGCTGAAGTCTATCCGGATTCTTTTATCTATTGCTGCTCATATGGATTATGAGGTTTGGCAGATGGATGTCAAGACAACTTTCCTTAATGGAAGTCTTGAAGAAAACATCTATATGAAGCAACCAGAAGGATTTATTGAGAAGGGCAAAGAGCATCTTGTGTGTAAGCTTAATCGGTCTATTTATGAACTGAAACAAGCTTCGAGATCTTGGAACATCCGTTTTGATGAAGTAATCCAATCTTTTGGATTTATTCAATGTCCGGATGAGTCTTGTGTATACAAGAAGAGTGACGGAAACGTGGTGGTATTTCTTGTACTATACGTAGATGATATCTTGTTAATTGGAAACAATGTCAAGGTGTTATCAGACGTAAGGGTATGGCTGTCCAAGCAATTTGCTATGAAGGACTTAGGGGAAGCTGGACATATTCTTGGGATCCAAGTTATAAGGGATCGCAAGAAAATGATGTTATGCTTATCCCAAGCTTCATACATTGACACTATTCTAGCTCGTTTTAGCATGCAAAACTCCAAGAAAGGTTTTCTACCTTTTAGGCATGGAGTTCCTTTATCTAAGGAAATGTGTCCTAAGACACCAAAGGAGATAGAGGAAATGAAAGCAGTTCCTTATGCTTCGGCTGTAGGAAGTTTGATGTATGCAATGCTATGTACGAGACCAGATATCTGCTTTGCCGTGGGCATGGTTAGTAGATATCAAAGTAACCCAGGACAAGGTCATTGGACTACCGTAAAGCATATTCTAAAGTACCTGAAAAGGACTAGAGATTATATGCTAGTTTACCAGGCAAATGATCTATTACCTGTGGGTTACACGGATTCAGATTTCCAGTCAGATAGGGACAACAGTATATCAACCTCAGGGTATGTGTTTACCTTGGGAGGTGGAGCCATAGTGTGGAGAAGTGTGAAGCAGAAATGCGTTTCGGACTCCACTATGGAAACTGAATATGTGGCAGCCTTTGAGGCAGCCAAAGACGCTGTATGGCTCAGAAACTTCTTGAAGGACTTAGAAGTGATTCCTGATTTGCCCAAATCTATCACAATTTATTGTGATAACAGTGGTGCAGTAGCAAACTCGAAGGAACCACGAGCCCATAAGGCAAGTAAACACATTGAGCGCAAGTACCACCTAATACGAGATATCGTAAAGCGAGGAGAAGTTGTTGTCGCCAAGATTGCATCAGCCGATAACCTAGCAGATCCTTTCACAAAGGCCCTTCCGGCGAAAGCCTTCGATGAGCATGTTGATGGGATGGGAATCAGATGTATGGCAGCGTATATGGCAGCATAGTCTTTTAGTATAAATGGGAGATTGTTAGCATGTATACTATAAGCCTAGCTTTTGTATAAACATCTTTTTATGATATGAGAATCTTTTATGGTCAAATGTTTTGCATTCTATATTTGTTATATATATCATTGCAATTATCCAATTAATTTATATTGTAGATAACATGGTGTGTGGTGCCACACAGAAGATCATGTTATCAGTTCCTTATAAATTATAAATGGTAGCTCACAATCGAGATAATGTTGGACAAATTATCGGAATGGTTGTAGTGTAATTTGGTATTAATCTATCTTGATTATAAAATTACACTAGTACATTATGTATGTATTGAGCAGGACCAATTGAGATTGTTTTATTTGTACTGACTAAATAAATAGAACAAGACCTCTATTATTATGGATGTGCGTCCTCTTAATCATTATATGATAATGGGCATGTATACTCGATATATGTTTTCTTTAATTTACCAATGGGTGAGATTTATTTATTAAATCAATAAGCTCGATAAATTGGGATACAATGTTGTTTATATGGTGTGCTGTTGATTATATAATGAAACCGTGTCCTAATTATTTAGGATGATGATGTCCCCTTGAGGAACTCATAAGGATTATCATGTAAACCCTGCAGGTGGATTTATTCCAGCATGATAATAAAGTTGAGTGGTACTACTCTTGGAATTAAATGTTAATTAATTGAATTGTCAGTAATTCATTTAATTAACGGACATTCGATATCTTAAACACGGGGAGATAAACGCGCATATAATAAATAGGAGTCATATCTAATATGGATAAGGGACGGTAGTTCAATAATATCTTTTTAGTGGATTAAGATATTATTGATAGGCTTAAGAAGTATATTCAGATCGAATTTAGGACTCCTAAGCCAATCAGGAGACCGATTCCTAATCCTCCTTAAGGTCCCTGTTGTAGCCTATAAATAAGCCTCAAGTCAGCCGTTTTTAATTCATTATTCGAAATCCAAGATACAATTTATTAGAAGACGACTGAAGGTCTCGATAGCTCGTTGCCCACACAATGTTCGAGAAAAGGCGAGGAATACAGCAGAAGATCGTGAGGTCAAGGCTTCATCGATTCCTCGATCTACAGTTCTGACCTTAGAACTAATAATGGTGTAAAAGGTATGATTCGTTTTTCCGCTGCACGTTAATCATATTTGCATGGACCCCGAATCAGATAATCGTATAGGGTCGGCGATCCGGTGGTTCCTACATTGGAGATATGTCCATTTGGACCTGGATGTAGGAGTCCAGCGTCATAGGCCTGGCCGACGGGTGGCCGTAGAGTCGCGGCCATCTCGGAGGGGTTCTGAGCAGACGGTGGACCCAGATCCGACCAGTAGAGCCACCCGAGTATCTAGACGGGGTGCCCAGTTTTCTTGACATCTGATTGATGAACCAGACGCAGCTGTCGAGGCTGAGGATGAGCCGATTGGTGATAGTCGGCTCGACGACACGTACGAGGGCACCCGTACAGACGTGCCTAACTTTGTTCTGGATGCCGATTATGTCAATCCTGATTGTCGAGCAAACGTACCTCCTATCGACCCGATCAACGTTCCATTCTCTGGGCGTGCCTCATCCATCCAGATGTCAGGCGATCAGTACATGGCCTTGGAGGATGATACTCCTCTCCGAGTCAGTCCAAATCCACGGCGATCTAGAGCACGTAGATGTGGCAGGATACATTCATCTGATGACCACTCTACTCCCCCTCATGCGGCCCAGCCTCCTAGCCATCAGGGGCCATATGAGGACTACTATCAGCGATTCGGTGCAGATTTGGACACTCATTTTAACGGGTTACATCAGTACTTCGATCAGAGGTTCTATCAGATGGAGAGCTTCATACGGGAGGAGCATACACGCTTATAGAGCCAGATCCCGGATATCATTAGTGACCAGCTGCACAGTTTTTTCGGGCCACAGGCAGGCTATGGGAATTATGCTCATTATGAGGCCCACACAGACAAGCCCAATTGACGTCCTTCCACCTTCCATTATTCTTCTCCTCCGTCTGTACATGATTACGGGCAATATGCATATGATACTGGCCCCGCATATCAGGGACATGAGTCTACCCAGACGTCAACTTCATGGGCTCCTTGGCCGGCTGCTGCGTCCAAGATGGTTTCTGCTACCTCCAACCCTACAGTGGATCCCTATTCAGCCATCGTACTGTACCAACTATTTCAGCATGATTTTGCGTCATCTTCCCGTCCGAACTATGAGAGCCGTGGTGACCCCTACACTTCCACACCTCAGCACCAGTCTTCCAGCCATCAGGGTGACTACATTCATATGTCTGGGTCGGAGACTGTTATGCCTGACATTCCAGAGAGTAGTGCAGGGATTCGGGAGATACATCAGCGAAATAGGTCTTGTTTTTTTAGGACTCCATTCCAGACTTTATTTCGACGACGTACAGACCATTCGATGGATGACTTCCTTTTATGGACCGAGCTTGGGGATGCTGCAGATATGTGAGTAATTACTTTTGTATTGACTTATCTTACATGAGATGACATTATCATGTCCTCATATTGGTTCCCATCATTCTTAGGCGTAACGTCGGCCTTGGGTATCCTGTAGGACCCTCATTCTTCACATCGATCATAGATCCCTACGCTGAGCTCGATCGAGAGGTTAGTTATAACCTTGTTAGATAACGTATTGATTTTTCATATGGTATCATGTTATGCTAACCCAAAATCTATGCATGTTGTTTGTTCCCTGTTGTAGGTTGTCGATGCATATCTGAGCATACTACAGAGCCAGCCCAAAGCTGTGGGCGTTATCGTCGATCAGGTTTTGAGGGGCCTCACGCAGATCATTGACTGCAGCTTTAATGTAATACATTTACTAGATATCTCCTTCATTTTGTCTTATAACCCAGTTATTTTATAAACAAATGATGTTCAAATTCTAATTTGTCTTCAATGCAGGAAACGTGCAAGGACATATGGTGGAAAAAACATGCGATGGATCCTTCGGGGATGCGTTGCAATGAGGAAATCCGTGAGGAGTTTGCACCTGAGGATCTTGATCGTCTTCTACCATATGTGCTTGGTGAGTGGCCCCGGTGGAAGCATATTAGGCCCTGGTGGAATCAAACAATGAAGGTAAGAAAATTTTATAATTTGAACATGCCTTTAAGTTGTATTTTGTTGGGTGCAACTGCAATTAATCTCGATCAATTTATGTATTTGAACTGGTATCAACAGATTTACATGATCCTGAATTTGGATGGCCACTGGGTTGCGACCGAGGTCAACATGGGACAGTACATGCTGATGTTGTTTGACAGCCTTCGCCATAATTGGACGAAGGATATCGAGAGACTAAGATATTATCAGACATTGCCGATCCAGCGTATCTGGCCGTGGCTCCTGATGCATGCCAGCTATTATGAAAATCTTGATCGACATTCTTATAATCCAGTGATGTTGACTCTAAAGTCGGCAGAGAGTAGATTGTGCTACCATCAGGACTATCCGACCTCCTGTGGAATTTACGCTTTGAAGGCTGTGGAGAGCTGTTTGAGCTACATATTTCCTAGACCTGACATAATCCACGGGGTATTCTAGATGCAGCGACGTGTTGCATACACTCTGTATAAGTTTTCAGCTAATGCCGACACTATCCGCCCAGATGATATGGAGTGATGATTTATCATTTTATTTTTTAGGACAACAGTCATGTTTGCATATATTGAGCCAACTTCTTTTGTAGTTACGATTTCCATATGATTTGAGCATGATATTGAAGATCTGAGTATCATATTTTTTGCAGTTATAACTTGAGTATGATACAAATAGTACAACATATTTGCATTACTGGTGAAGACTCGATCGAGAAGTCATGCACATAATTGGAAAACACAATACATTTATGCACAACATAGACCTTTTACGTAATATTAATGGAAAATACTATTATAGAATACAACGTAGACCTTTTACCTAATAATAATGGAAAATATTATTATAGCACACACAGGGAGTACATTCAATCCTCAGCGGGGCGAGAAGCTAGAAATATCAGACACTTTCACCTTGTATGATTGTCGGACTTGCACACAGAGCACTTTTTCTTTATTCTCCGACTTGGTTAGCCCAACACGGTGTCACCGCCATTTAGTTGAGAATATGATGTCCCCGCTGTCCCATCGCCAACTTCTTCAGGTTCGATACAACGGGCCCTATTGTGACCCGGACGCCCACAATGAGTACATGCTCCGCTAGACCCAGCACTTGCAGGCCTGACACCTGTGCGAGGAATTCTTTTGGACTTCGGGCGCCCAGCCTGTCTTGGTTTGTCCGGGGCCATACAAACAACATTTCGTATGTCATCAGTGATGACCCACTCATTGGGATTCGGTATAGCATTCACCTCCACTCCCCATATTTCTTTCAACCAGTCTGTGGTATAATAAGGGTGAACATATGAAGTCACTGAATCTTTTAAAAAGCTGTTCATAAAAAAATGTAAGTAGGCAAAATAAAGATTAGATACCAAACGTAACCTCATATAACCTGAAGACCATGGTGAGAGTTTGATTATACATACCTGATCGAAGCACATGCATGTGAACATGGTATCAATTCACTTTGGAAAAATATACAATTGCAGGTTTGGGAGGACAAGTCAACGATGAATAATTTACTCATGTCGCTAACCTTGAATTTAAATCATGATAGTTTTTCTACCGTCATCCATCGGCTAATATTAACTGATTCAATTAACCATTCGTGCGCGGACTTTGTTATGAAATTTTCCCTTTCCTCTGCAGCAGTTCTCCGCTCGTAAAACCATCTTTCAATGATTCGTCTAGCACACTCCAAAAATGAGCAAATAGGTAGCTTTCGGGCCCAGAGTAGACGATTATTCCACATCTCACACGCGCCCACCTTTCTTCCCTCGCATTGCGTAAGGTTTGTAGCGCAGCCTGTTTATTGGATTCTGCATGGGCCGTCATGTACCTGATCCTGAAAACATTTTAAAACTTAGTCATTAACAATTTAAACAAAAAAGTTATAACAGAAAAGATCTATGTGTACATGAAGGAATGGAACAACCTTTCGAACTCAGTGGCACTGTAACAGTACGCGGCTTTTTGGAAAACACCAACGAAATGTGATCCATGTTTGGCTAAATTTTGTTGGATATGAAAACAACATAGACCATGGCTTGCCTCAGGGTAAATATCAATGATGGCATTATTGATGCTCATGTGCTGGTCAGACACGATTAAGAGGTTGTCAGGACAACCGTACGCACTCCAAAGCTGTATGAAAAACCACGTCCAGGACTCATCATTCTCCATATTCCCGATACCTTTATATTTACCTTTCAGATGGCAACCATCGACCACTATCACAGGACGAGAAAAATTTATGAATCCATGAATGGATGCGCCCAAAGCATAGAAAACGTATTTGAATTTTCCGTTATTTTCTATTTTTAATCCTGTGTACGAGCCCGGATTAGCTAACTTTAGGACTTCTAAGTACGAGGGCAGCAGTGAAAATGATTTTTCCAGATCTCCATAGACAAGTTTCATTGCATATCGTTTGGCCCGAAATGCTACTTTGTAAGACAGATTTACCCCATATCGCTGATTAATTTCGTATATTATACTTTTGTTGCTGAGTTCAGAATCTTCTCTTCGAAGTACATCAGAATAGTACTCCCCGATAAAGGCTGATGTCAGCCGATAATGCACATTGGGTTCATTCAGATCAGATGTACAATCATGGGGAATGACATCTTTGGAAATCTTCCAAATCCCATACTTCTGGGATGCACTAAGCTTGAAATAGCAGGATTCCTGTTGACAGTGAACCTGATATCGATGTGCGCTAAATGCTGCACAAGGCATCGTACGTGGTTTTCCAAATGGTAAAAACTAACTGCCTTTTGCAAATCTAATTTTGATGGAAAAGTTGCTCCTTTTTGTAAACCTTCGATACTGGGCTCGGTCTCACGATAATCCCTAAGCTCCTTCTGCTCCATGGGTGGCATCTCTGGGATGTACCACTCAGATCTATTAATATATGTCAAAAACTCCTCGTACGCACGTCGCTGTTCCTCATCCAATGCATTTTCATCGTCTTTATCTAACTCGAAAGCATCGTTCACAACATTCTCAGGGTCCAATTCCTCTCCATCATGTGTTGAAACTACAATAATGAAAATAGAGTAATCAAAAAGGTGCACCGTGTGCATGTAGATACAACATTTGTACAAAAAATAAACAACATATGAAGATACTAGAGTGGGCTGTATATCCTTCTTCTTCACCCCCCCCTTCTGTGTCGGCTCTAGGATTTCATCAATTTGCACACCCTTCTCATCTTCGTATGCAGCCGGGGACCTATTCAAGTCAATATAACCAACACCCCAATATGACTCTTGTTGATCGTGGCCGCTTGATGGTAGCCAACGTGCCCACTGGTATTTTGACGATGAACCAAAGCCTGAGGATTCGACGTCATGAGGCATACCCCACTTCTGGTAAAATGTATCATCTGTTTGTACCCCAAAAGAAACATTGTTACAACTCCATTATTGGTTCCATATGTCATCAGACTTTGGCACATACGATTCACTGTTGGAAGGTTCGCCAGTTACACCTTCTCCCCCATAAAAGGGGGATATGTTAACATTAAAACCGCCAAGATCGGTACTCGAACTTTATGTTGAGAACACACTGTTACATGCTTCAAAGTCCAGTAATTTTAGCGAAACAAAAACAACAAGAACATCATCAATTTTGCACAAGATTCGGTCCAGCTGAAAATCATTCTTAATTTTTTTCTTTTTAAGTCGGCCATTTCGATCCACTATTGTGTAAATCACATATCCCCAACTATTCAGATCGGCACACATAAGTCCATTGATGCACATTCACAAATTATAGTAAGTGATTCTTACAAGTTGAACCACCTCTTTAGCTCCGTTTTTATATTACAAACCGTCCCAATAGCCTCCGTACCAGACCACTACAGTGAATGAATTCATATTCTTCATCACTGTCAACAAAAAAATATTATCAGCTTCACTAATCATACAAAATTCTATTTACAATGGCATACGAGGCCATACTTATGTATAAACAAATGATGTTCAGTGAATATCTCTACCTTTCAGTCATACAAAACTAACTTCTCCATCATCGTCATGAAGTACACATACGTTGCGGTAAATTCAGATAAAAAACAATAAAAATTCTTATGTCAACCACTTCTTACTCAAAAACCATTATAAATTTCTCTGACCTTTTAATTTTAACTAGAACTGTGACAAGTTTGAATTGTGCCAAAAATTCATGTATGGCGTCGAAATGTCAAAATTTGTGTAAGGCAAACTATGATCAAATTCGTGTAAGTGTAAGCTAAACAAAGGTTAAATTCTTAATAGCTGTAGATAACAAAAATTCGTGTAAGCTCATTTTTGCATATATTCGTATAATCATAAACTATGTCAGAATTCGTGTAAGCACTGACTAAGCAAAAATTCGTGTAAGCATGATTCTACGCGCAAATCGTGTAAGCATAATCTCATTCACAGCATAACTAAGTTGGGATTTTTTAAACATTTTTTTAACTTGTTACTTCAACAATTAAATTTGGTGTTCGTACTTACTGTTTTTTCCCGTGTAGGCCATCTAAGCTTTGGTGACAACAAATTTCATAATAGTCACATTAATAACAATAATGTTACACAACAACACAAAAAAAAATACAGGATCCTTCACAATTTATGATTACAAATTCTTAGCTACTAACATACCTCTGAGCCTAATAAATTCTTCAATAGTTCCCGGATATTTATTGGCTACTAACTCTTCTTCGTTATTTTGGATGTGTGATTTTACGAAATGAACAATGACAACATATACTGAATCTTCACTTTTACAATGTCTTGGATGTGTATATAAATGATTTATCAAAACCAACACTGTGTACATGTGACTGCCCTATTCATAATGTGTATAGTCACTTTCTTATGTCAGTGTGTTTCACTTTTAATTTCTGCCACATGGGTCCATTTTCTCTTTTTTTGAACAAAAAACTTTTTTAAGTTTCAATTTTCGTGTAAGGGAATAAATGGGTCCGGTTTTTTTTCTTTTCCAATCAAGGAAGTCATTTATTAATGAGGGTAAGGACAAATTAAAGTGTAAGACAGTTCTTAATTGAAACAACTTAATTCATCTCCAAGTTGACCTATAAACATGCCCTACACGAAATTTCATTATATGAGTATACTGCCAGTTGCATTACAGTGTAAGACATACACGAAATGAAGAATTAATTAATTAATTAAAAATTATAATATAAACCTTTCAAATTGAAACAACTTAATTCGTGTAGGAGTTGACCTAAAAGCAAGCCCTACACGAAATTTGATTTACATTAATATAATACATTTTTAGTTGCATTTTTTGTGTAAGATAGTTTACTTTTCTCTTAATTATATTCTTACATTGATTGACATACACGAAAATATATATTTTATGTAATAAAACATAAACCCCCAAAATCACATACATTTTCGTGTAAGAATTCATTTAATTAATACAATAAATTTGCCAGCCGAAATTCATGTAAGAGTTGACAAATAAGCTCATTATGTTTCTTACCTTGATTGACATACACGAAAATACATATTTTATACATATTTTATTAAATAAAATATAAACCCCAAAAATCACTTAACTTTTCGTGTAAGAGTGCATGAACTTAATAGAATAAATTTTCAAGCCCATTTTCATGTAAGACTTAATTAATACAATACAGTCGGAATTCATATAATGCAATTAATTAAATTAAATTAATACAATACATATCACTTCACTTTTCGTGTAAGAATGCATGTAATTAATAGAATAAATTTGCCAGCCCATTTTCGTGTACGACTAATTAATACAATACATTGGAATTCATATAATGCAATTAATTAAATAAATTATTTAAATTAATACACTACATATCACATAACTTTTCGTGTAAGAATGCCCATTTTCGTGTAAGAGCCACGAAATTCATGAGATGAATATCTTTGCCGCTACAAAATTCGTGTAAGAGTTGACATGGATTAGGTGCACCATCATAATTCCCACCGCTCATGTCAGTCTTACTACTGTTCATATCAATCATGCTCCCTATACGGATTTTCAAAATAAAAAAAGTGGTAGATGGGGATCAAAGTATAAGAAAAGGGGTACATTGGGCTTAACTCTTATATTTTGTGGTATTTGGGCCAAAAACTTAACAAATTGGGGCAAGTTGGGCCATTTTCTCTTAATAAAATATGTATAGTGTATAGTGAATAGTATATTTTCGAACATTTTTCCAAATGTATGTATATTATTAAAAAAACTTTAGTTTAATATACATAATTTAGTAATGTTCGAAAAACTTTAGTTTAATATAGATAATGTTCGAAACTTAGTTTCAAGGTACTAATTACTAAAGTTTTCGAAAATAATATATTAACATTATGTTATAAAATATGTATATTACTAAAGTTTTCGAAAATCACTAAATTGTATATGTTCATTAATTTTCAAAAATTAGTTTATTATTAATGTTTTTCGAACATTAATATTTTTCAAAAATTGTATATGTTCGAAAACCACTAATTTGTATTATGGAATGTTTATTAATTTTCGAAAATGTTTATTATTGAATGTATATGTTCGAAAATGTTTATTAATTTTTGAAAATATTATTATTTAATTTTCAAAAATGTTTATGTTTACTAATAACATTTTCGAACATTATTAATAATTTTCGAACATTAATATAACTAATGTTTATTGTTTATTTATGTTAAAAAATTAATATTATTTTATAAGTAATGTTCGAACATTAATAATATTTTCTAACTAATGTTTATTGTTTACTTATGTTCGAAAATTACTAATATTTTAAAACTAATGTTCGAAAATTAATTCTATTTTATAAGTAATGTTCGAAAATTATTAATATTTTATAAATAATGTTCGAAAATTAATACTATTTTATAACTAATGTTCGAAATATTATTATTATTATAGCTAATGTTCGAAAACATGAGTTATGAAATTAATAATTTTCGAAAATATTATCATTAATTTTTGATAATTCCTATGCAATTTAAAATAATAATATTCAAAAACATTAATAATATTATTAAATATTATCTAAAACATTATTCTTAACGTTCAAAAATTCCTATGCAATTTTTGAAGATTATTATTTTCGTAAATAATAATGTTCGAAAACATCAATAATAATATTAATAATTTTCGAAAACATTATTCTTAATTTTCAAAAATTCCTAGTTATAAAATATAAAATAGTAGCTTCATTCGAACATTACTTCATTTTCGCCCATTAACTTTAATTTTCGAACATTGATATACATTTTCGAACTTTATTATACAAATGATAGCAATTTTCGAGAATTACTTAACAAATATTATTAAATGGGAAAACACTAGTTATAAGATATAAAATAGTAGCTACTGACAACATTACTTCATTTTCGCCCATTAACTTTAATTTTCGAACATTGACTTAATAAAGTTCCAAAATGTTCAAATATTGATATTAAGTCATTGATTTTATTTTCGAACATTGACTTTATTTTCAAACATTGATGACTATTCTTAATAAAGTTTCGAACTTTGATTTTAATTATTAATATTATAACTAGGAATTTTCAAAAATGGCCATCAATGTTTTTGAAAATTATTAATATTATTATTAATGTTTTCGAATATTATTATTTACGAAAATAATAATCTTCGAAAATTTCATAGGAATTTTTGAAAGTTAATGTCACGCCCCAATTATATATAAAGTTTAAAATGTGGAAATAAATATATTTTCTTTTTCTTTAAATAAATCAGAGTTCAAACGCAGCATTTTCATGGGACGTCCAGCAGAAATTCCTAAATCGTTGAGATTTCTAAAACAATCGATATTTATAAGATAGCCATTTAAAATACAAAAAGTTTATATCATTTCAGCGGAAAAAAAAAACGTTCTTGTTTGGAGTAAAACACATAAACAATATTTTGTACATAATCGGGGTTTCAGAAATATCGAACATCCATATCTATTCTTATATACATACAAAAATATCAGGCATCTTTGTTCATTCCTCCTCGCCTCCGAAATTTTCTGTAAAAATAAAACATAAAAGGGGTAAGTGCCAAAAGGACACTTAATGGGGTTGATTTGTACAGTAAAAGGGTACACATAATATTTCTTAAATAATATACATATAATGCATGTTGTAAACTCCCGAAGAGCCCCAATGGCAACTGTGGATAGGTTTCCGAAGAATACCTATCAGGACACCAAGCCGACCCAATTTGGGTTTCCAAAAAGGAATACCTTACTTGGCGTGCAGACGCATACACAGTTAAATTGTCACAGAATAGTCCTCATATAACACATAATGCACATTGGTCACGTTCATGTTGGCCACATAATTCACATAACACATAGGTAAAGAAAATCCTTTGACATAGTTAGGCTTCTAAAGAAACCCCTTTTTAGCGGGTATTATCCCAACTTATCATCATTTGAAACCATTTGCATTTGTGTCACTTGAAATCAATAGCTTTCAAAACCATATAACTTACTCAAATACCATTCCCATAATAAAGATGCTTCACTTTAAATCGACGCCACATAATGACAAAAATCAAAATACATAGTCATGTAGTTTTTCGTAAAATTGTACAATTTAAAACGTAAATAAGATTTTACCCCCACCTTGTTCGGTGATTACCACGTGAGCAGCAAGTATCGAAGGATCATGTATCCCAAGGCTTCAATCCAACAGGTAGCCTACATAATTTAAGATGTTTTCTTAGATCATTAAAATCTATAAATAACAATTTAAATGATATCGGATCAGATACTATCGATCGAGATGAGACGAATCGGAATGGAGGGCCTAATGATTAAGGCTGAAGAAATAAAAGGAAAAGTATCAGTTTATACAGTTGAGGTGAAAGAGAATGAAATTTGGATCACAACAAAAAAAGAATGAGCTCAATCGAAGTTGAAACGAGCTTGAACGGAGCGTTTTAAGATTTAGGGGTATTTCGGTAATTTGGTCAGAGGGTTGACTTTGACCAGGACCCACGACCCCCGATCAACGATATTTTGTTGGAGACGTCTCGATGATAAAGTACGATGAAAATAAAATGAGATTCGGATTGAAAACGAATCGAAAATACGACGTCACGTGCGTTCCCGGCGATAGGGAAAAATCCCGACGGTGTCTTCCATCGACTGTCGAGTTTTCTCGACAGCGGGAAAGGTATTCTCGGCAGTGGGAGCATGGGCTCTCGGCAGCTGCCATATTTTCTCGGCAGCCTCGGCCCCGTCCGTATCCCGTCTCCCGTCGTCGACCCTGCTTGACCAGCCAACTTTCTGGAGCCACCGACGGCGGTGTCGTCGCCCTATGCCGTCGAAACTTAGTCCTATGAATAGCCTGAATCACCGGCTATCAGATCCGGCCATCTCTCATCGGATTCCGGCATGAATAGTACTATAAAAATAGCCGCAAAAACCCTTCGTCAAACACAAATTACACCAACACAATGCAACAGCCCCTTTCCCAACCCATTTTCCGGCACCGCCCCCCAAGGCGGCGCTGTCCCTCCAATGGCTAGCCCACCACTCTGGCAGCCCTTCCGGTGCCTGCAACCTCGAGAAAAAGAGCGAGAGAGAGAAAAACGGGAGAGAGAAAAGGTGGTAGAAAATAAGGGTTTAGGGTTTGGAGAACGTTTTTCACCATTTTCCGGTGAACGGATAATTGGAATAGAATTCCAGAAGTTGTCCTAGATTCGTCTCATCGAGGGCTATGTTGTGTACGAAAATTGGCTGAAACCGACAACGTTGAAATTTTCCGGTGGTGGCAGCGGTGGTTTTTCGTCATTTTCCGGCAACAGAGAATCGGAATTGTATTTCGAAAGTTGCCCTAGACTCGTATCGTTGAGGGCTACGTTGTGTATGAAAATCAGTCGAAACGAATGAGTTTGAAATTTTTTGGCGGCGGCTCCGGTGATGGTGCGCTGGAGACAGAAAGCAAGACGGGAAAAATAAAGAGAGAGGAGAGACACACTTACGTGTGTTCGGCGCTTTTCGACTTGTTCGAAGAAACGGTGAAAAATGAAACGAATGAGCGCCTATTTATAGAAAATCTTGGACGGTTACTATTCACTAGGGTTATTGTTCATCTAGGCTAGGCTACTGTTCATGATAAGATTTCGGTTACTATTCACGATAAGATTTCGATTATGTTCGTCTTGATTCATTTCCTCGTTTTTCCGAAACTCTACATTTTGCCTTTTTCTTCACCGTTTGAGCTACAGGTGTTCGATTGACCTCTAGTTCATTTCTATCTTCGCATAATAATATTCTATTTTCCATGTCTATAAATTTTATCCATTTAAAATCGGTCGTTAAACACGTATCTGAAACACACGTAATTAAATTAACACTTAAGAAATAAAACACATAAGATATTTTAATTAAGGTTTACTTATTTAATTAACCAATTATGTTTTATTTTTATCCTAGACGTTATAGTTAAGAATAATGTTGTCGACAATTTTTAATATTATTATTAATATTTTTGAACATTATTATTTTTAAAAATAATAATCTTCGAAAATTGCATAGGAATTATCGAAAATTAATAATAACATTTTGAAAATTATTAATATTATACCTCATGTTTTTGAACATTATAATTTTAAAAAATTACTATTAATACTATTAATATTCTTTTTCAAAAATGCATATTAATGTTAAATAATAAATTTTCGAACATTATCTAACCTAGATAATTTTCAAAAATTAATGTTCGAAAATTGATTACATAATTAATTTTTGAAATTTTTTTTTTCGAAAATAATATTGTTCAAAAACATTAATAATAATATTAATAATTTTCCCAAACATTGTTATTAATTTTCGAAATTGCATAACTAATTTTCGAAGATTATTTTTTTGAACTTTAATAATAATGTTATAAAACATTGATAATATTATTAATAATTTTCAAAAATATTTTTACTAATTTTCAAACATTCCACAGTAATGTTCGAAAATATTATTATTATTTTTCGAAAACACTAATAATATTATTAATAATTTTCGAAAATAACCAATATTGCTATTTTCGAACATTGCATTAGTGCATTAATTATATTATGAACCATTGCATTATTGCTATTTTCGAACATTGCATTAGTACACTAATTAAATAACCATTATTGCTATTTTCCACCATTAGTGCATCGATTATATTATTTTCGAAAATTATTAATAATGCTCGAAAATGTTATTAGAAAACATAAACATTTTCGAAAATAAATAAACATTTTCGAACATATACATTCAATAATACAAATTAGTGGTTTTCGAACATATACAATTTTTTAAAAATATTAATGTTCGAAAAACATTAATAATAAACTAATTTTTGAAAATTAATGAACATATACAATTTAGTGATTTTCGAAAACTTTAGTAATATACATAATGTTCGAAAACTTTAGTAATATATATATTTTATAACATAATGTTAATATATTATTTTCGAAAACTTTAGTAATTAGTACCTTGAAACTAAGTTTCGAACATTATCTATATTAAACTAAAGTTTTTCGAACATTACTAAATTATGTATATTAAACTAAAGTTTTTTTAATAATATACATGCATTTGGAAAATGTTCGAAAATATACTATTCACTATTCACTATACACAATACATATTTTATTAATGCTCGAAAACTATTCAATATTTACTATACATATACTATTTTCGCCAATTGACTAATTTTCAAAAATGTATAATAAACATATTTTCACCAGTTGACTAATTTTCAAAAATGTATAATAAAGGTTAGATAATGTTCGAAAATTTGGACCTAACACTTTTAATAATATTTTATTCATGTTAAAGTGACACCTATTATTAATTATTAATTTAGGCAAAAATTGCATAATTTATTTTCGAAAATTGGCGTTAGAATAATCTTCAAAAACTTGTATTGTAATGTTCGAAAATTTGGACTAATACTTTTAATAATATTTTATTCATGTCAAGGTGACACTATTATTAATTATTAAATTATTATTATATTAATATTACTAATAACATTTTTGAACACTATTAATAATTTCAGGACATTAATATTAATAATGTTCGAAACTCATATTTTCGAATATTAGTAAAACAATTATTTTTGAAAATAATAATTCTTAATGTTCTAAAACATTAAATTATTACTATAGTAATAATACTAATATTTTGGAACATTACTAATTAATAATGTTATTATTACTATTTAATAAATAATAATTTTTTATTTAACAAAATAATAATAGGATAAATAACTAAATCATTGGTTTGATTGGACTCGTGGGGCCCATTTACAGTTGACTTGAATCAAAAATGGATATTTTGGGATCAATTGTTATATTTAGAGGTATTTGGGGATCAATTGTTATATTTAGAGGTATTTAGGGATCAATTGTTATATTAATGGCTAAAAATGGATCAACTTTTATAAAAATGGGTATAAAGAGTCATTTTCCATTATATTAAATTGATCTAGATGTGTGTTTTTAAAAAGTGAATGTTTTTAGATTGATGTGATGACACGTGAAACCCACACTAATGGATGTGATACTCTCACAAAGGTCAAGTAAAGTACAATTGTCCAAACTTTAAAGGATAAATTTCATAATAAGATCTAATTTATAGATTAATTATTAATTTTGGACTCAGATATTAAAGTTTCGCAATAAGGTGCTCAATTTAACATTTTTCTCAATTTAAAGTTTAAAATTTAGATTGACTTCTCAATTCAAGACAAAATATCATTTTTTTTAATTTATATTTATAGATTTATCTATATTTCAATATATATTCATATTTTGGATAAATTAAGTTAATACTGTAAGTGTCACGCCCCATTTTCTTTCATAAAATTTATCAGAGTTTTCCACACGGGCGTGCAGGAAGAAAATAGGTCGGAGATGAACAAAAGATATTATATATATATATCAACCATCGATTTCAACCGATTTAACATAATATTCGCAGTGGAAAAATATCAAGATCTCATATCCCATATACACATCATCGTCATAACTACAAAACGTGGATTTCTTACAACATTGTTTTATAAAGAGAAAATTTGAGAAACATCATATTACAATAATTTACAGATCCAAAAAAATAGCACATCTTCTCTCCTTCTAGGGTTCATCATGCTCATCACCTCCTGTAACGTGAATTACAGAATAAGGGGTGAGTATGTTGAATACACTCGTGGGGATAAAATCCACGTCTAAATCTTTGACCTCTAACTAAATCAGAAATACGTATAATCATCACAGAACACAGCACGAAATATGCACAACAGATATTAGAAATGGTAAGGGACGAATAGGTGCGGGCATCGCCCGTCTTATCCCATAAAACGTTGTCAAATACCGCTGATGCATTTCAAGGACCACCAAACCTTTCATAGAAGAATGGGAGTTAGGGACGAATGCATGAAGGGGCGCCTCAGCGGGCCCACCCCTCACAATAATAAGTATGTCACAGCAAGTATAATCACATCATTTAGTATTCCTCAATCATGCTTGAAAAGGAAAACTATAAACAAATAAAGAGTTAGAAATTACCCCCACCTTATTCAGTGGTTACCACGTGAGTTGCAAGTGTCCAAGATCACGTATCCCAAGACTTCAATCCAACAGGTAGCCTACATAATTTACGATATTTTCTTAGATCATTATAATCCATAATTAAAGATTTAACCGATATCGAATTGGATATTATCGATCGAGATGAGACGAATCGAAACGGTAGGCCTAACGATTGAGGTTGAAGAAACAAGAGAGAAATATCAGTTTATAAGGCTGAGATGAAAGAGAATGAATTTTAGATCACAATAAAACAAGAATGAGCTCAATCGGAGTTGAAATGCTCGAACGGAGCGTTTTAAAATTAAGGGGTATTTCGGTAATTTGGTCAAAGGGTTGACTTTGACCGGGACACACGACCCCTAGTCAACGATATCTTATTGGAGACGTCTCGATGATAAAGTATGATGAAAAGAAAACAAGATTCGGATCGAAAATCGAATCGAAAATACGATGTCGTGCGCGTACACGGTGACGGGAAAAATCTCGTCGACGTCTTCCGACGATAGGAAAAAAACAAGGCAGCATCTCCCGTTGCTGCCTAGTTTTCTCGACAGTGGGGCAGCACCGCTCGGCAACCTCGGCCCCGGTCTCTCGTCGCGACCCTGTTCAAGCAGCCACCTTTCCGGAGCCACCGGCTGCGACGTCGCCGTCCTATGCCGCTGAAACTTAGTCCTCCGGTTAGCTTGCACCACCGGCTACCAGATCCGGTCATCCCTCAATGGATTTCGGCATGAATAGTGCCAAAAAAACAGCCTCAAAAACCCTTCGTCACACATATTTCACAAACACCTTGTGCAACAGCCCCCATTTCTAGCCCATTTCCAGAACCGGCGCCGCTACCCATAACGGTGCCACCCCTCCAGTGGCTAGCCCACCATTCCGACAGCCCTTCCAGCACCTGCAAGAGAGAAAAAAGCGGGAGAGAGGAAAGGTGGCAAGAAGTAAGGGTTTAGGGTTTGGAGATGGTTTTTCACCGTTTTTTGGTGAACGGGAAATCAGAATTGAATTCTGGAAGTTGTCCTAGATTTGTCTCGTCGAGGGCTACGTAGTGTACGAAAATCAGCCAAAACCGATAATTTTGAATTTTTCCAGCGAACTCCAGCGGCGGCACGTAAGAGACAGAATAAAGACGGGAAATAAAAAGAGAGAAGAGAGAGAGACTTACGTGTGTTCGGCACTTTTTGACTTGTTCGACTCGTTCGAAAAAACGGTGAAAAATAAAACGAATGAGCACCTATTTATAGAAAATTTGGAAAGTTATTATTCACTAGGTTACTGTTCATCTAGGCTAGGCTACTGTTCATGATAACATTTCGGTTACTATTCACGATAAGATTTCATTTCTCGTTTTTTCGAAACTCCGTATTTTGTGCTTTTTTCGCCGTTTGAGCAACAGGTGTCCGATTGACCTCTAGTTCGTATCTATCTTCTCGTTTTTCTGTTACGCATCTAATGGTTTAAAAATATTCTATGTTCCATGTCTATAAATGGTATCCATTTAAAATCGATCGTTAAACACGTATCTGAAACGCACGTAATTAAATTAACACTCAAGAATTAAAACATATAAGATATTTTAATTAAAGTTTACTTATTTAATTATCTAATTATGCTTTGTTTTTATCCAGGGCGTTACAGTAAGTGTCATGCCCCAATTTCTTTTTCATAAAATTTATCAGAGTTTTTCATACGGGCGTGCACGAAGAAAAGAGATAGGAGACGAACAGAAGATATTATATATATATCAACCATCGGTTTCAACCGATTTAAACATAATATTCGCAGCAGAAAAACATCAGGATCTCACATCCCGAATACACATCATCTCACCACAAAATGTGGATTTCTTACAACATTGTTTTATAGAGAAAAAGTTCGAGAAACATCATATTAAAGAAATTTACAGATCCAAAAATAAATGTAGCACCTCATCTCTCCTTCTAGGGTTCATTATGCTTATCACCTCCTGTAATGTAAATTACAGAATAAGGGGTGAGTGCGTTGAATACACTCGTGGGGAATAAAATCCGCGTCTAAATCTTCAACAGATATTTAAATCAGAAATACGTATAATCATCACGAAAAACAGCACGAAATATGCACAGCAGACATTAGAAATGGTAAGAGACGAATAGGTGCAGGCATCACCCGTCTTATCCCATAAAACGGTCTCAAATACCGTTGGTGCAGTTCAAGGACCACCAAACCTTTCATAGAAGAATGGGGGTTAGGGACGAATGCATGAAGAGGCGCCTCAGCGGGCCCACCCCTCACAGTAATAAGTATGTCACAACAAGTATAATCACAGTATTTAGTATTCCTCAATCATGCTTGGAAATAGGGAAAACTGTAAACAGATAAAGAGTTAAAAATTACCCCCACCTTGTTCGGTGGTTACCACGTGAGTTGCAAGTATCGAAGATCGCGTATCCCAAGGCTTCAATCCAATAGGTAGCCTACATAATTTATAATGTTTTCTTAGATCATTATAATCTATAATTAATAATTTAAATGATAACGGATCGGATACTATCAATCGAGCTGAGACGAATCGAAACGGAAGGCCTAACGATTGAGGCTGAAGAAACAAAATGGAAATATCAGTTTATATAGCTGAGGTGAAAGAGAATGAAATTTGGATCATAACAAAAAAAGAATGAGCTCAATCGGAGTTGAAACGAGCTCGAACGGAGCGTTTTAAGATTTAGGGGTATTTCGGTAATTTGGTCAAAGGATTGACTTTGACCGGGACCCACGACCCCCGGTCGATGATATCTCATTGGCGATGACTTGATGATAAAGTATGATGAAAAAAAAACGAGATTCGGATTAAAAATCGCATCGAAATACGTCGTCGTACGCGTTCCCGGCGACGGGGAAAAATTTCCCCGGCCTCTCCCGTCGGCTGTCGAGTTTTCCCGACAGCGGGTAAACACTTCTCGGCAGCTGCCGAGTTTTCTCGGCAGCGGGAGCACGGCCTCTCGGCAGCTGCCCAATTTTCTCGGCAGCCTTCCCCCGGCTCGTGCCCCGGTCTCCCGTCGCGACCCTGCTCGAATAGCCATCTTCCCGGAGCCACCGGCGGTGGTGTTGCCGCCCTATGCCACCAAAACTTAGTCCTATGGATAGCCTGAATCACCGGCTACCAGATCCGGCTATCTCTCGCCGGAGTATGGCTTGAATAGTACCAGAAAAACAGCCACGAAAATCCTTCGTCAACACAATTTACACAAACACAATGCAACAACTACTTTTCCAATCCATTTTCCGGCACCGGCGCCACCATCCATTGCAGCGCCACCCCTCCAATGGCTATTCCACCACTCCGGCAGCCCCTCAGGTGCCTGCAACCTCGAGAAAAAGAGCAAGAGAGAGAAAAACGGGAGAGAGAAAAGGTGGCTGCAAATAAGGGTTAAGGGTTTTGGAGATGGTTTTTCGCCATTTTCCGGCAAACGGAGAATCGGAATTGAATTCCGGAAGTTGTCCTAGATTCGTCTCGTCGAGGGCTACGTTGTGTACAAAAATCGGCTGAAACCGACAACGTTGAAATTTTCCGGCGGCGGCAGCTGCGGTTTTTTGCCATTTTCCGATGAACGGAGAATCGAAATTGAATTCCGAAAGTTGCTCTAGACTCGTATCGTCGAGGGCTACGTTGTGTACAAAAATCAGCCGAAACCGACAACTTTGAAATTTTCCGGAGACAGAATAAAGACGGGAAAGAAAAAGAGAGAGGAGAGAGGGACTTACGTATGTTCGGCGCTTTTCGGCTCGTTCGGCTCGTTCAAAGAAACGGTGAAAATGAAATCGAATGAGGCCCTATTTATAGAAAATGAAAAGTTACTATTCACTTGGGTAGGTTACTGTTCATCTAGGTAGGTTACTATTCACGATAAGATTTCGATCACTATTCATCAAGATTCCATTTCTCGTTTTTTTCGAAACTTCGTATTTTGCCCTTTCCTTCGTCGTTTGAGCTACAGGTGTCGGATTGACCTCTAGTTCGTTTCTATCTTCTCATTTTTCCGTTACGCATCTAATGGTTAAAAATATTCTATATTCCATGTGTATAATTTTTATCCATCTAAAACTCATCGTTAAACACATATCTGAAACGCACGTAATTAAATTAACACTCAAGAATTAAAACACATAAGATATTTTAATTAAGGTTTACTTATTTAATTAACCAATTATGCTTTGTTTTTATCCTGGGCGTTACAGTAAGAATAATTTTCATCCGACTTATCTTAATTTATATGGAAAAAAGAAAAAAATATATATAATTAATTTCATTCATAAAAATATAATTTATTATGAACTGATTGATATTAAAATCGATTTTATATACTTTTATTCATAAAATTAAGAAAATAAAGAAATCTCAATTTTTTTATTTGTATTTATTATATATATATATATATAAAAAGTTAATACAAGTTGGATGATCGTTCCAAAATTGCACGAACGTATCTTCATTTATCTAAACTATAAATACATATTAAAAGAAAAAGAAAATAAAAATGAAAACGAAATTTTATCTTAAATTGAGAACTCAATGTAATTTACAAGCCTTAAATTGAGAAAAAAAAATGTAAAATTAAGCCCCTTAATGAGAAATTTTAAAATTTAGGTCTAGAATTGAAAATTAATTTATAAATTGTCTTGTTATGAAATTTATGCAATTTTAAAAGTAGGACCAAAATCAATAAGGAAATAAGAATCATAAGCGAAGAGTAAGTTATTGGTATTCTATTAAAATGTATGGAAAAAATTATAAATTCGATCCCTAAAAAAATTAAAATTTATGTTTTAATAAATGTCCAGACACCAATCAATAGTAGTTTCCTCTCTAGAAATTTTATTATTGATCAAGGAATTTATTGCAGCATATCGTTGATCCAAACTAATGACTGACATCATAAAGGTGACAATGAAAAAAAAACACAATTGTGTAGTTAGAAAATCAAATAAAGACAATGAAAATATATGTACAAATTTTGAAATGAAAATTTGATTTTAAAAACAAAAAAATTGATTAATTGATCTAGTTGCAACTGTTCAAATAGATCCGATGTCTTAAGGACTTGCAAAACTTAATTAATGGCAAAAAAATTAAAAATAAAAAGCTCAACTTAAGGAATTCAATAAAAGAATAGTAAAAAAAAAAACAACAATGTTGTTTGGATCCAAGGGATTATTTGATTTATAAATATTTTTGTTTGGGTGGGTATTTAAAAATAATAATAATAACATTAGTAGAAGGATTCATAAAAAATGAGGATGTTAAGGGTCGCCTCAAAATAAAGTTAAAATAGAAAAACTCAAATTTCAAAACTAAAAGTATAATAATCCAACCTAAGTTTTTTCTAAGTTTCAAGTTATGTTACTACCACCACCAACCTAATTAAGTTACTATTACAGATTAAATTGTTATCAAGAGACCAATGAAATTGTCATTCAAGATTGGCATTAAAAAAACCAATGAAATTAAATATATATGTCATATTTAAGAGAAAAAAGAATTTATAAGATGTTATCCGTTGATCTCGGAAAAATTGCAAATCTAATATGCTAACTTTGGTCATTCACCATTTAAGGACAATATCTTTTTTGAGTTTTGAAGTTGATATATTATATTTTAAAAATAAGCGAATTTAGGACAAAAAGCCTGATTTGATAAATTTCGAATTAATTTGCATGAGAAAATCACATGTCTTACTTAATTTGGCTTGATGTGACTCGATATGAATAAATTAATTCAATTTTTAAATATCACCTCAGTAAATAAAAAACCACACAAATAAATTAAATGAACTTCTTTTCCTCGAAATTAACATGTTCTTCTCAAAAATAAAAACTCTATATTAAGCATCTCCCCACCACCATTGAACCCTTACTGCTTTTCCTCAATGTCCCTTTTGTTCAAATAGAAGTGTGACACCCCCTTTTAGTAGGGTTATTGTGTCTACTAAATCATGTTTAACTTTCCAACTAATGAAAAATATCATAACACTTCACAAAGATTTTTTTATAGAAAGCAACAGAAACAAAATACTTTTAAGAAACATACCAACATTTAAAAAGGGTCTAAACCATCCAAAAAAAATTAAATTGTTTGAGTAATATTTTCGTCAAAAAAAATAAAAACAGAAGTCTTCTTCGCATGAAACATAGAGAAATTTTAAACCAATTCCGAGGTTCCGCCATCACCACCAATCATGTTTCAATGCTACTACCTCATTGCATCACACTGTACCCTTATCTTTATCTGCAGTATTAGGTAAATATTATAAGCAAACTTCTAAGTACATCATCCAATCTCACAAAAACCTTTTTCTTTGCAACTTTATAGAAAACTAGAAACATCATTAATAAAAATAATATAAGATTACTTATCAACTTTGTTTGTAACAACTTACTTCAATTTGTTAAAAAACAAGTGTAGGGATCTTATCAACTCTTGCAGATAATGTAAAGTACAAAACCTAATTCAGAAAAAAATTATAGTACATTGATTCAATGGTGCAGATATTAACACCCACTCTTTTCTTTTATGAATACATGCACCTCATTACTTAACACACCCATTCTTAATATTTTTATATCTTTTTTGTTTTAATACACCCTTAGATTCCTGTTCTTTAGTAATTAAAAAAATATAAAAACATATAAAAATTTCAGTTCACGAAGAAGTATTATGTTCAATAACTTCCCATCCTAATTTACAAAAGCAACTGATAAGAATTTTTGCGTCTATCACTTTCTTGTAGTTTAAATTATTGCAAGAAAGATGAATGGAATAAGGCATGAGAAGATACTATAAATATAACAAAGAGTTGGGAAGAGAATCAAACAAAACACACAAAATTTAGCAAAGAGGGATAGAGAGAGTGAGACAAAGGGATGAGAGAGAGAGAGCTGAAGGCAATAGATACTGGGGGTAAGAGAATTGGGATATAAAGGATTTTTGTTTGGGTGTGTATATTAGTCAATTCAAATATGTTCCAAACATAATATATTGAATTGAAATAAAATCTTATTTTTAAAATTTTATCAAATATTTAAGGAGTTTAAAATCTAGATCTTAAACAACATAGAAATGTTATTTAAAAACCTTATTAATTTACTCAACCACAATAACATATATATATACACATAATTGATAAATAAAAAAATTTATTCAATAATAAGCTAGTAAAACTGAATTACTAACCTTATAACCAAAGTTGCATTTCAAGAGTTCCACGAAAATGAAAAGTGGGTTGACAAGTTTGTTTTGATTATACCTGACTCGTACAGATTAAATCGTATGCTCTCTTCAATCAGAGGATTGCAGTCAACTACTTCAAAATTCGAAGCAAATTCATCTTTCATTGTGAAACAAAGCTTTCTCAAATTGTAGCAATGTTTTACGCTTAATTTCTTAAGACATTTGAAGCTATCTCTCCCCTCCAATATCTGCAGATCAATGTCTTCCATTTGAAGAAATGAAAGCTTTGGGAATTCATCATTTTCGACTTCCCAAAGTGGCCCTTGAAAGGCATTGTTTCGCAGTTTGAGCACTTCAAGATTTGGTAATGAAGAAATCTTGCTCATTTCATTCCAAGGATAGCCCAACCCACTCAAATACAATCTTTTCAGATTTAATGGGAGCATTGAAAGTTGAACTAGTGGTGCAATAACCTCAAAATTGCATGTGGAGTTTACAATGACATATTTAAATGATTCTAGTTCACTTAGATGGGAAATATGGTCAAAGCAACAGAAGGGCTCTACTGCACCAGGCATTAAATCAACCCGAATTCCTAACTTCTTTATATTAGGGATCCTTCCCAAAACACCACTAGTACAACTGTTAAAGCTCACATCTAATAGTGTTAAAAGTTTTGGCAAAAAAGTGTCACTAACATCAGGTAGGTCGCTGCCCATGACATGAAGATGCTTTAATCTTTTCATATCCCATATCTCTATAGGTAAATATGACGGAGCTCCAACTTTTATTGTCAAATGTCGATGGACAATCAAGTATTGAAGTTTCCAAAGTTTGGATATGGAAGAAGGGAGACTCGCATTGCATGTGATTGCAAGGTATCTTAACTTAACTAGTTCCAAAACTTCCAAAGGAAACTTATAAAACCGGATAAGAAGAGCATCAAATTTTTTGAGCAACTTTAAACCGAAACATATTGGTACTGGATATTGATGATACAGACCTAAACATAAGAGAGAGTGGGTAGTGGATGCACAGTTTTCCTCCATTGATTTATTTACTGCTTTAATGCCAAACAAAACGTTGTTGTGAATGGTCAACCTGCTCTGATTCTTTATAACATCTCTTGAAGCATCTGTACAACTATCTAGGACATGAAAAAAGTTATTCTTCTTGGCTTCTTTGTAGCAGAAGTACCACCAGGAAGAATGAAGACCACAAGTTTTTATTCTTTCAAATAGATCGTTCAAGGGGGTACTACTTCTTTCATAAACCATAACAACATTATGCATAGCAAGATACTGCAAGCATTCTACACAAGACATTTCCAAAGTTTGACAATTTCCTTTATGAATGATTTTCTCAACAATCCATAGATTAATAAGTTTGGATTTTCGAATCTTGTAAGTTTGTGGGAAAACTCCCATATAGATAAAGCACAATTTCAGTTCTTCACGTAAATTGTCAAAGCTTGGATATAGTACCTTTGATATTTCATCATATGCATCAATGAAAACATGATGTTTCTTCTGCTCTGCTACTTCAATCCATTGTGATCCTGGTATCTTTGATAAGAGGTTGGCGACTGTGACGATTGTAAGAGGAAGACCATCACATTTCTCAGCAATCATCTTTCCAGCCTTCTCAAGATCAGGAGGGCAAGAGTTTTGTACAAAGACCTTTTCACACAAAAGATTCCAACTTTCTTGTTTATTTAGCAAGCGCATTTTTGTGAGATGATGAGGAAATGAGTACTGATGTTGAATCCTTGTTGTAACCAAGACTCGACTTCTAGTTCTATATGTCATTGGAGATGAGGTTTCCAAGAAACTTTCGATAATCTCCAAATCCCATACATCATCCAACACAATGAAGCATCGCTTATTCGCCAAACACTTTCTCAAGTAACCTTCTGTGAGCATATTATGCTCATCAACACCCAATTGAGCTAGAATGTTTTGAGTAATTTCTTGTGGTTGATATTCTCTTCCAATCGTCACCCAAGCACAACAATCGAACCATTCCAAGATATCTAAATCTTGAAAAAGTTTATTAGCAAGAGCAGTCTTGCCAATTCCTGCCATCCCAACAAGTGAAAAAACGAGTTCATCCACCCACCCACCAACAATTTCCTTTTTGAGTGTGGTATACTTGTGGAATAATCCAACCATGTTTGACTTGGAATGAAGAGGTACATCATGAGTTAAATGAGTATCTTGTTTTAGATTCTCCTCCATCTTCTGCAATGTGTCGATGAATGAAAGACCATATTCTCCATAGATGTGAGCATATCCTTCGTCAATTCGTTCATCCTCGTCCTGCTGCTCGAGTCCAATCTTGCCATAAATACTTCAAAGGACTGAATCCTATTGTGTATAGTTTCCAAGATTTTCTGACGATCCCGATGATAAGAAAAAAGCATATCACCATAATCTAGAAGGCCCGCTATTATGTAATCTAGATCAGCAAGAGCAGCATAGGCACCCATCTAATCTCGCTAATTAATTTTCCCCCAAAACTCACATAATATTACACTCAGCTTTGCTGCTGAAATTATCACCAAAAATAGTGTTGGATCTTATGCACGATGCATTACTCTACATTAATTAATCAATGATACATCACCTCAATGGTTTACTAATCCGCAAAGCTAGCTGTCCCCAACTTGACAACTAATCAATATCTAAATTTTGTTGACTACTTGCAAGTTGCTTCTTTTTTAAAATAATCTTTGTATTATTAAGACTAATCTTCCATAAATTATGCAGATACTCACACATGTTGTATCATAGAATTAACTAAATAAATTGGTGCATGTTAATGATACTCCTGCACCGCACAGCCCGATCAAGATTATTATTTGTATTTCCACTAGTTTCATTTGAGATATAATAAGATGGTACGAGCTATATTAATAATGATAGGAGGGTGTAATATGGTGGTACAAACCACATTTATTATGGTACGAGTGTACTATGGTGGTACGGTCTAGTACAGTATGAAATATGATGATACTGAGTGATACGACGTGAAATATAGTAATATGGACTAGTATGAGGTTACTTTCATTAAGGATACAATAGTTCAAAAAAATATTCTTTTTACTAAAAAAAATTCAAATTAAAAGGAATTTTTGTTTTTATAGTGTGTTGTTATTTATAATGTTAATTTCAATTTATAGTTTTGAATTTGATTTGTTTTTAATATAGGCCTTTCTAAATATAAGAAATAAATTAAATAAAATGTAAAGTATTCAAAACTGAACATGTAACTTAGGACTCATACAAAATTAGTCCAATTAATTTAGAATTTTTAAATTTAGTCATGTGCGTATGTTTTAAAATCCATTTTTTTTTTTTATTAGCAAGATACTCATGAAGAAATTGTAGAACCGGTAGAACATGAAGAAGGACAAGAATACCCACAATACAGAACCGGTAAAACATAAAGGAGGACAAGAATACCCACAATATAATGACGAAAGTAGTAATTTTAAATATAAATATTTTATAATCTCTTTAGAATACTTTATTGAACTGGACTTGTATAATTAATGAAGTCTAACTTGTTTTAGATCCGAATAACAATGAAGAACATGAAATACCACAACTTACTGAGATATGCAATGACTTTAAGTTAGATAAAGAAGTCGAGAATGTGTTGGATAAAGAGCAACGAGAGGCCTATCAACAATTTTTAACGTACATATTGAGATTTGAATAGAATATCCCCAAGATTCCATCATTCGAGCAGTCGTGTTTATCAGAGTTGGATCATAACCCTACAATGTTATGTAGTCTACATAAAGGTTTCACTTTTGCTAGTAAAGTTGAACTGAAGAATATAATTGGGTTTTACCATATGGAGAATCAAGTTGAATACAAAGTAGACCATTCGAACAAACACAAATGGTTTATGAAATGCAAGCAAAAAAGACTGTCCATTCAAGCTCCATGCTCAGGAAATATATGGAATTTGGAAAATCTCAAAAATTATAGTGCAGCATAGTTGTTCATATGATCTGAATATTAGTGGTCCTCGTCAACTTACATTTAATTTGATTAGTGACTACTACGCAAATAGGCTACTAAAAGAGAATTCAAATCTCAATCCTAGGGACATCATTGAGGAAATGAACAACAGACATGATTTACATCTTACTTATAAGTTTGCATTAAAGACAAAATGTCGTGCAATGCAACCTGCATACGGAGATCTCAAATACTCGTTTTTCTATGCTTCCATCTTACTTAGATGTCTTGAAAGAAATAAATCCAAGGACTTACACTGCTTTGGAAAACACAACAATGATAAATTCAAATATATATTTTTTGCACTAGTCGTATCCATTAATGGATTTAAAAGATATTCACGACCGATTATAGTGATTTATGGTTATCACTTGAAAGGTCAGTACAAAGGTATTGGATTTGTCGTTATGACAAAAGATAGAAACGATCAAATCTTTCCAATGGTAATTGAGATAGGAAATATGGAGAACGATGAATCTTGGACGTGGTTTTTGAAACATGTTCGAAATGCGTTTGGATGACCAAACAGCTTCTTATCGTATCTGATCAACACAAAAGCATCAATATTAATCATTGATCACGGAACCAGATCGAATGGGCTCAGAACTGGTCGGAAAGAAAGCAAATCGGATGTCGCTAGTTTCATGTCCGAACCGGATCTTGACGATTATTTCAGTTGTAACCAATTCTGCAGGATTAGAGTTTTGCTCAGAAATTGATTTTCAAATTGAAATTCATTTCATCCCTTTAACTGATTCTTGAAATTACTATAAGTCTTTCATTTATGTGTATAGTGATACATACTCAATTTTAATATCATGCTTTAATATTGAGAAATCAGAAAGATATGAATGATTAGAGTGCTAGATGTAGCTAGTGAAAACCCTAATTTGCGCCCCTTTTTTGTAGCTCGATTTTTTCCTTAATTCTTAGTGAAATACATTAATTCTTGTTCTTAGTGAATGTAGGCTTCACATAGAAGATGAACCACTTAAATTCTTTCATGTTGATTTATGTTTTATGCTTCGTTTTTTAGAGTTGTTCATCATAGATTCATAATCTTGTTTTTTAGTGTGTTTTGCTGGATTTTGGAGTTAAAATCTTATTAGACCCAAATTTCGATCATTCATTGATGGCTCTCACACCTCTACCCAATTATCATGATCTAGTCCTTCAGGCTTGGAACAACATGCAAGAATCATAGACACATCATTGCTCTAGCGATATACTATGCAGGTTGTGGTTCTATAGTTCGGGTCATGGACATCAGCATTTTTCAAAGCCTTCTCACGGTGGTTCGTGGCTTCTCCTATTCTAATTCTGGAGATATCTCTAATATTACAAAGAAACCACTTATACCAAAATGTTAAATTTGCAAGCTTCTAGGTCATTTTGCCAACCATTGTTCGGAGAGATTTTCTCGGGATTTCACACCATAGTTTGCAAATTACACACATGCTTGCCCGATTGATTCATCCCAAGCCACGGCACTTGCACAGTCCTTTCAAGCATAGTGTAATGCCAGCTCAGCTCCTCAATCTGATTGGTACATTGACACTGGGGCTTCGGCTTACATGACGTCCTCTCCATCTATTTTGGATTCGTTTGAACCTTACAGTGACAATGAGCATGTTTTGTGGGTAATGGTGCTTCTCTTTCTATCTCTCATTTGGGCTCTCATTTTGTTAATAATAAATTGTTGTTATTGGATGTTTTGGTGGTGCCGCATTGCACCAAATATTTGCTAGCTATCAGTAAAATGACATATGATTTACTTCTTGATGTTTTATTCTCTTATCGGTCATTTGAAATTTAGACAAATAAGTGTACCCAGATGCAAATCATGGTTTATATTGTTTTCATCTTCAATAAAATCTAGCGAAGTGTACCCAAACAACTTCAACAAAGTCTAGCGAAGCATGAATCACATTTCCTTGAACTTTTCCATAAGGATGCATATTGTTACGAGAGTGAAGTTTTCAACAGGTAGATCAATATTGAATCCAATTAATTTACTTCCCTTATATAATCCAAAAATATATTATTAATATTAACTATATAAACAACTGCATCTTCCAGATACATGGCGTTGCTTGTTCCAATGAAAATTCAAGGTGCATTGGATACCTTAAGCAGAGAAAATTCTTCGAGGTGGTCTTGCGTTGAATGTTCTATTCGAAGATTGAACTTCATGACATCGAATGTGGTCGAGGTGTGGAATTTTCGACTTCTTTGGGCAATAAAGCTACCCGTTTGTTCTTTTTTGAGTGTGCTCGATGAATTCAAGAAAAATGGTTTTATGAGAGGAGGACGTGCATTAAAGAAAAAGAGAACACCCTCACAAAATCCACACATGATAGATTACTCGAGTTCGTGAAGCATGAATGACAAATGCATGTTGATAAGCTTGTACGTGACAAATTCAAAGTTATGAATAGGAGTGAAATTTTTGTAGTTGAGCTGAGCTCAATCAAGGAGTGTGTACTTGTTTGATTTTTTAAACTGAGTTGATCTCATGTGCACATGCATATGTAACAATCAGGTCTGTTTCTCACTACCCTGATTTATGTCTCGATCATTATGTGCCAGCTGTACGGAACTTTACTTATGTTTGTTTTCCACATCCAATAGTTTTGCAAAGGAATTAGTGACTTCATATATTGCCCACTACTACACCACGGAGTCGTTGAGGGAGATGTGGGCAAGTGAGGTTGTGCTTGTACATGATCCATAAGATTGGGTTGTGACTGATGAGGCTTGAAATACGATTTGCCTTGCACCTAACAAATCAAAACAAGCAGAATGACCAAGATCAAAACAGATTCTTAGATATGGGGAGTGTCATGGGAACCATCGCCAAATGTACAGAACATGTAGTCATTGTGGCCGCAATGGCCACAACAAAACATGTATTGAATATGTACCCCCGACTAAGAGATCGGATTTTGATGACGACCTTGATAATGAAGATTTGTGCCCGCTTGAGCCTCAAGCTAAGACTAGGGAAAAAAAATGTTTTATCTGTAGTTTGGAAAGTTATACGACGAGAAGGTGCCCTCTGTATGCCAATTGAGGAAAATTTTGAGATATAAATCTTCATGTAAAGGTTGTTAGCTTATTGTACTATGGATTTCAAAGAACAGGTTGTTGTATAATGTACAATTGATTAGCAACTAGGTAATTACTCAATAATTGGGTTTAATATTGCACGATAATTATTACAAAAATGAATGTTAGTGATAGTTGAGTATCGAACAGTTGATGCACTTTTTAAACACCCTCACAAAATGAAAGATAATATAAAAAAATTAATTCAATCATGTATACATTAAAGATGAATATTCGGACATAATAAAACACAAAGTCCTACATCTATACGGACAAATCATCAGGTTGTATAGTATCCGCATCACTCGAGAACCTATAAACCGTCAAAACTATATTACGCCTTAACTTTAGTAAGACCTAAAGATAGCTAAGGTCTAGGCTAACTGCCACTCAAGCCACTCTTGATAACAAGCACGACAAAAACATCGCACGTATAGTTATGCTTCTAGACGTAACATTGAGCATCTTTTACAGTACACATCTTCGGTTCATGTGGACAAATTTCCATGTGCATTCTCTCCTATGTCGAACGATCATAGTATCCAGTATAGTCTAAGAGGGCGCATCGAATACTTATCATCTATTTTAGTTGGTGGTAGTACTTCATCGTGTTCCAAGTCCATCTTATGCTATCAAAACTAATGATTCACATGTGGCGTATTTCAATTTCATAGGCCACCCAGTGTCCGTACAAACTCACGATCATCAACAACTGCATGTAAATTAAACACATTTAAAAATATCATTGAAACGACACCATAAGGGTGTAGTTGTGCCGCATTTATAAATATCTAATCAAAAGTATAACTTACAGAATCAATATTTTTCCATCATAGCTTCACATGTCGTCATTTCGACCTCTTTCCTACTACATAAAGAACAAGATGATTGAGTTGCGCTGATGGAAAGGTCTCATTCCTTGGCCTGCGTATTTGGAGTCATCCGTCTCATCGCGGTGGGCGTCATTACATATTCGCTTACATGTTGTCTGCAGTAAATGACAACAAATAAATAAGAGAATAAATAAAGATAAACAAGACATGATGAATAAATACTTAAGTTGGAGTCATACAAAGAAGTGAGCATCTAATATCAGGAACTTCTTTTACATCCTAGGATCAACTTGAACACCAACAAACTTGGGGTTGCTCTGTAGAATACCCATGTGGGCGTCAAGTGTCTAATAGAATAAACAATATCCATTAGATAATCATTTTATATGCAAATCAAATAAATTTAAAAAATATCAAAGGTGTCGTGGAAAAGGAAGATCGTGAATATATATATATACAAGTAATCTCTAACCTCAAAGGGCATGTCCTCATTCGGATCCAAGAATGTGTCAAAGAATTCTGGTCCAACGCCGAAACCTACTCCAACATTACGCCAGAAAAGAAAAACAAATAGTCAGATAAGCACGTATAGATGGTTTTGAAATAATATCAAATTTAATGTCACAAACTTACTCTTCAGGCTATTCCTGACGGTCATATGCAGCTAACCCTTGCTGAATATACGCCTCCAGATCAGCTATTGTAAGACCCGGTCTCTTCACCTCACCATGAATGAATGAATTTCATACATAACGATAAGGTGCCCACTATCAAACGACTCATATACCGGCACTCATCTCAGAGATATCGTCTATATGTGACCCTTCAATCGATGGTGCCGATTTAGATGAACCAACATCAAAGGTATATCTCGGTCCTCTCTATCTCGTGGGCATAGCGGTCCCCAAATTAAAGAAACTGCATAAGGCCCGAATTGCCTATATGTGTTATTCGAAGGTACTTCAAGAGTACACCACTGTGTCGCTTCCTGGTCTCCTAGCCAATACTCAAATCCTGTCGGATAATAAGACTCATGGAATGAAGGACGAGAGTCATAAAATTACCTCAGCTCATCAGCAATCATAGATGGAATCACCAACTCCAAACATTGTGTTGCATCCCAAACTGCATCATGTACTAAGTCTCCAATATAACCTCGAAGGTTATCAAATTGTTGTCTAATATGAGTCATCATCTCCACAAAATGAGTGTCAAATAATCTAGACATGCGCTGTATAAGGTCATCATGTATAGAAGCATGATCTGGAAATGTCAAAGTGGGAAGTAGGATGGAAGGACTTGACACGAATTCAATGAGCGAGGCATCCTAAAATGACTCATGTTGTGGATGTTTAGTGTGTTGCTCGAACGAATCACGATGCTGGTACCCATACGGATCCATATCAGGAAGCTCACTCGTATAAGTGGCCTACCGACTCGATTGCCCAGCACTCGAACGTCTAGCAGTGGAGGTCCTCCTTGCCAGACTAGGACCTGAGGATGATGGACACGCTGCATCAAGCACTACAAGAAAACTACCCGATAGTGATGGATTTTAGTGACGGAAATATTCCGTCATAAATTTGTTACTGAATAGTGACAGAATAGTGACAGAAAAGATTTTGTGACGGACTTGTGACAGAATAATCCGTCACTACATGAATTCCTATTTAAAAAAATATATAAATTCGGATATTTATCTTTGTGATGGAATTTTCCGTTACAATTATGTAGTGGCGGATATAAATCCGTCACTATTTTTGTGACAAAATAATCCGTCACTACATGAATTCCTATTTTTAAAAAATTATAAATTTGGATATTTGTCTTTGTGACGGAATTTTCCGTCACAATTATGTAGTAACGGATTATTCCGTCACAAAATAGTTACGAAATAATCTATCACTATTTTGTGATAGAATAATCCATCACTACATAAATTCCTATTTTAAAAAAATTATAAATTCGGATATTTGTCTTTGTGACGGAATTTTCCGTCACAATTATGTAGTGAAGGATTATTCCGTCACTATAAAAGAAATATTAAAAATATTAAAAATTCGTCACTTAAATTTAGTAACAAGGCTCTTTTTGAAAGAAATTATTGATTTTAATAACGGAATACGGAATTTTCTAGTTTCTGTTAGAAATTTAGCGACGGAATAAAATCCGTCACTAAAATTTAGTGACAAAGCTCTTTTTGATAGAAATTTTCCGTTACAAATCCATCACAAATACATGTTAATGACAGAATTTTTTGTTTTAGTGACGGATTTTTTCATCACTGTTAGGCAATTTTTTTGTAGTGAAGTACAGGTCTCGTACCACGTGTGATTCTGATGATTGCAGCAAGTTTCCTACCACGTCTCTTGGAAATTTCCAACACCTATTCAAACCAATTTTATGAATACATTGCAAAAATTTCGATAAATAAACAAAACACCAATTCAAACAAATTGTATGAATACATTGTAGAAATTTCGACAAATAAACAATATGGAATTTTCAAAACTAACCTGGTCGTCCATCGTAGATTAATTCGATTGGTAAACTTCAAGAATTTTTGAACTTTTTTCAAAGAAAATAAGACAGAAAATTGTTGAAAATTATCGTTTACTGTGAGTAAATGGCGAAATTTTTTAGGGTGGGGGGCAGTAAATGCCGAAAATATGGGGTGGTGGGGGCAGTAAATGAAAATCAATTTTGTGACAAAAGTGTTTAGACATAGACTCGTCAAAATGGGTTGGGCCCGTTGGGTCAGCCCGCCTCACCATGCATAAAGTGTGGGTTGGACCGGAGATTTAACAGCCCGCTAAAAGACGGGCCTAAATAGGTTGAAGTGGGGCGGGCTAGCCGGCCTACTATTCTCAATAATTAATATTAATTAAATCAATATTAGTATTCTCATTTCTTTTCTCGTCTTTTCTCTAAACTTGTCTTTTTTTTACTGAAATGTCAAACCCTAGCCTAGTTCATATCCATCAAGTCAACTCACATTGCTACTCTCGTTGGACATCAATCGCTAGTTCATGTTTATCAAATCAACTCACGTTGCTACTCTATTTAGACATCAATCGCTTCTAGTTCCAATCGGTGTGGTAAAAACATGTAAATAAAATTCATATTGTAATTTCATTTTACAAATTTGAAGAAAAACAAATGGAGTCTAGTAAAAAAAAAAGGTAAATAAAATTCATATTGTAATTTCATTTTTCAAATTTGAAGATAAACAAATGGAGTCTAGCACTTTGAACAAAATTATTAATTTGAATGATAATGAAGGTGGAAGTGAAAACATTAAGTCTGGTAGGAAAGGTAAGATTAGAGAATATTATGATGTTTAGAATTATTTTAGAAAAAAAGTGGTTGGAAACTCAATTGTCTTTACATAATAGTTTATTATGTGATGGTGAGTTTTTTCATATTCGTTGTTCGACTCATATATTGAATCTCATTGTTCAAGATGGTTTGAAATTGTGCTCTAATGCTTTAACTAATATAATAGAATCTGTGAAGTATGTAAAAAGTTCAGAGGGTAGGATGAAAATGTTTAATGAATGTGTGGTCTCTATGGGAGATATTGACAATAATGTTCGCTTGAGATTGGATGTCTCTATTCGATGGAATTCAACATATTTGATGTTGGATAGTACGATTAAGTACAAGAAAGTTTTTGCTTCTCTTTCGATGCATGATAGGAATTACATGTTGTGACCTTCAAATGAAGATTGGAAAAGAAGAGAAAAACTATTTGAGTTTCTTGAGCCATTTTATAAGACTACCAACTTGATTTCTACTTATTCATATCCTACATCAAATTTGTATTTTTTGTAAGTTTGGAAGATTGAAACTTTGTTGAAAGAGAACTTGTCAAACGAGGATGAAAAGATATGCAGTATGTGTAGAGTTATGATTGAGAAATTTGACAAGTATTGGAGTGAATATAGCATAGTCCTTGTATTTGGAGCTATTCTTGACCCACGAATTAAACTTCAAATGTTTGGAGTATTTTTATTCTCTAGAGAGTGATTCTACTGCACGCCAAGAGAAGATTTCACTTGTAAAAAGTAAACTATATAAGCTTTTTTAGGGTTATGCTAATGGTAGCAAGTCAAGTTCTTCACAATAAACTATATAAGCTTTTTTTAGGGTTATGCTAATGGTAACAAGTCAAGTTCTTCACAATCAGTCTTTTCTTCGCACTTATTTACATAAAATCAAAGAGGAAAGACGGAAAACAAGAGTAAAAGGCTTTATGATGTGAGTAAAAGGCTTCTTGTTTATATATTTTTGTATATATGTGGTAGTAAAATTGTTTATTCATGCAGAAGATTAAGGCTTATGAGAGCCAAGCTATTACAAGCGCAGACAAATCTCAATTGGATCTTTATTTGGAGAAGCCAAAACTTGAGTTATCATATTTTGAAGAGTTGGATATCTTAGAATATTGGAAAGATAAGAGTAATCGATTACCCAATCTCACAATGATGGCTTGTGATGTCTTGGCTATTCCAATTACTACAGTTGCATCGGAATCAATCTTTTCAGTTGGAGTTCGTGTACTTACCGAGTACAGAAGTTGTTTGCTTCCTAAAATTTTTCAAGTTGTCATTTGCACGCGTAATTGATTGAATGGTTTTAAATATAATGGTGGTAGGTAATATTACTTTATATATATTTAAGGGTCAAGTCCAAAACTATCAATTTTCATAATGTAAGGAATTTTTCTATCCCATTTTTATGAAAATAACTTTTTTACCCATTTTTAAGGTATTTTGCTAAATATATTTTAATACTACCCCTTAACTATATTTAAATTTTAATTAATAAATGAAATTCAAATACATTATTTGAATACGAAATTAAATATTTCAAAATGTATAAAATTCTATAACCCAAAATTTTGAAAAGTTGAAAATTCATTTCCCCCCCCCCCCAAGTTCCACCGAAACTCAATTTCCACAACTTCAACATCAATGGCAGAAGAACAGAGTTCAAAATTTATTGATGAATTTGAAGATATTTATACAGCAATAATCGAATTTGAGATGAAAATGAGGTTACAGCTGGAGATGGGAGAACTGAGATGAGAATGAGGTTAGGGAGATGGGAGAAACGGCGATGATTCTTATCGGAGATAACAAAATAGTTATAGATGTTAGATTTACACTGATAAATCTAGCTATTGGAGCAGAGATGGTGGAAGGGCAACGTCGCTCGCACTCGAAGATGAAAGCATCAAGATAAGTTAAGAAGGTTGGAGAAGGTGAATGAAAGTTGATTTGCACGATGGTCCGTGTTATCTGAATTTGGAGGTGAGATATCGGACTGTTCGAAGGGAGAGATATGAGTTTGGGTTACATTTTTTTTTATTTTGTGTATAATTATCATCATAATCGTGAATAATTGTGAAATTTCTTGGTTTTTTTATTGTCATCAAAATCATGGGTTCATTTAATATTCTGATATATGTACACGATATGTATCTTACTGTACACGATAAATCATGTTTAATATTCTGATATATTCTGATATATGTACACGATATGTATCTTACTGTACACGATAAACCATGTTTAATATTCTGATATATGTACACGTTATGTATGCTACTGCTTGTATACGATATGTATACAACATGTACACGATGACTCATGTACTTGTGTACACGATGATTATGATATGTACACGATATGTATTTTAATACGTATACACGATTATAATATGTACACGATATATATTTACAACGTGTACACGAAAATTATAATTCAAGTTATAATCGTGTACACAAATAATCTAAGTTATAATCGTGTATACGTTATGAATTGTGTACACGATACCTACATACAATCACATAAAAATTATGTACACGAGATGATCATGTACTCTATAAAATATACTTGTGTACAAAAAAATTAAAAATCCTCAAATGGGTTTGATTGAAGCGCAATATTCAAATTTTAGATGATTTACAAAATTAAAAATCCCTAGATGGGCTTGGTTGAAGCGCAATATTCAAATTTTAGATGCTTCAACATTCAAATTTTAGATGATTTTACCAAATAGAGAGTTTTGGTTAAAGTGCGGTGTTCAAATATTCAAAAAAAAAATTCCAGATAAACATATCTTTTTCAAATCTTCAAAAAAAAATTTCAGATAAACATATCTTCACCGGATAAACAAATCTTAGATGATTTTCCCAAGGTTTTGGTTGAAGTGCGGTGTTCAAATTTTCAAAATCTTTTTTCTCAGATAAACATATCTTCACCGGATAAATAAATTTTTGAAATTTTTGTACACGATGAGTATGATATGTACACGATATGTATCTTAATATATGTACACGATTATAATATATACACGATATATATTTTACAACGTGTACATGATTATATTTTATGTATACACGATTACATGATATGTATTTTACAACGTGTACACGATAATTATAATCAAGTTATAATCGTGTACACGAATAATCTAAGTTATAATCATGTACATTGAATCGTGTACACGATACCTACATACAATCACATAAAAATTATGTACACGAGATAATCGTGTACCCATAAAATATACTTGTGTACAAAAAAAACTAAAAATCTCCAGATGAGTTTGGTTGAAGCCCAATATTCAAATCTTAGATGATTTTCCCCCAATAGAGAGTTTTGGTTGAAGTGCGGTGTTCAAATCTTCTAAATTTATTTTCCCCAAATAGAGAGTTTTGGTTGAAGTGCGGTATTCAGATCTTAAAAAAAAATCCAAATAAACATATCTTTTTCAGATCTTCAATTTTTTTTTTCAGATAAACATATCTTTTCAACGGATAAACAAATTTGAGATGATTTTGGTGTTCAAATTTTCAAAAAAAAAAATTCTCAGATAAACATATCTTCACCAGATAAATAAAATTTTAAAATCTTTTTCCTAAATAAACAGATCATTAAAAAAATTTACATGTTGTGTTTGAAGAGTAATTGTTAATGACTTGCCAATCAAAGACATTTGTAGAAAAATTGGATATAAAATATAATATAGTGTATTTAGATTTAAATTTTAAATACATAAATATGAAATACATTGTAGGTGAAGTTAGGGGCAAATTGGGCTTTTTTTTACCAAAATTGGGTAAAAAAGTTATTTTCATAAAAAGGGATGAAAAAGTTCCTTGTCTTATAAAATGAGGTAATGAGAGACATTTACATTATATAAATTATATGTTCTTAATTACTTTGTCATGCTTTGAATTTGATTCTATATTTGCTTATTTTCTATATAGATGGTGAAGAAGCAAGTAGAAAGACAACTTTATCGAGTGAGGATTCTAATGTTTTGGAGGATATTGAAGAAGGAAATTAAGATGATTTTGATGATCTAAATGTTGATGAATCATAATTTTTAAGGAACCTAAATGTTGTATTTGAGATTTATTATTCAAACTATTTGCTAGACTAATTAAAATTATGTTTGATGAATGGTATCCAATTGAACTTTAATGTTTAGGTTTTGTATTTTATATTATTGTATGTTTATTTTATCTATTTGTTGCATTTGGTTAGAAATTATAATTTTTCATAATTTTAATTTTATGATCTTTAAGATTTGAACTAGATTTTACATGAATACATAATTTAAGTTGGGATGTTTATTGTTTAAATATAATATATTTCTTCTAAATCAATCTCAAACGCTCAATTATCTTAGAAAATACCTAAATATTTTAGAAATATCTAGAAACTATATAAATATTTTAGAATTATCCAAAAAATTATATCAATGTTCAATAAGTAGTCAAGTTCACAAATTAATGTAATATAACCAGAAAGTTGTATGTTGGTTTTTTTGTGAAATTTTTTAGTTCTAAAAATTCCTGTAAAAATCTACAAATATATAAAAAAAAATGATGGGTTGGGTGGCTTGGGATTTCTTAGGCACGCCAAAATGGCGGGCAAACCCGTCTCGCCCCGCCAAATTGTGATTTTTATTTTTGGCGGGCTATGGGCCAGCACGTCTCACCAACCCATCATACCAATACTTGTTAGACAAACAAATCAATATAGTTAGTGGGTCTGACTTTGATTCAAAATTGTACTTTATAATAAAAAATGGATAAATTATATATTTTGTGGTAGAAAAGAGATATTCTTATATATTTTGTGGTATTATGAACATTTTTCTTTAATATTAAAAATTATTTCCCAAATCTTTCAATTTTGATAGTACCTTAGTGTTATCTTTGTTCAAGATTTAAGGTCGTTTTGGTAAATTTGAATATAAGATTTAAAAAGATTTTTAAATTTAAATTATAAAAATCTTATATTTATTTAAGGATTTTGTTTGGTATGACTATATAGTTAAAATGTTAATTTCACTTTCTATAAAGAAAATGTGAATAATATTTGTTGCGATCTCTTTTTGTTAAGGATGGTAGAATTTTTCTTTTATAAATTATATAAATTTCAAAACAAAATCATGATATGGACTGCCCATCCAAAATTCTAATCAACCATCCAAACATTCAAAATAGTTTGTAAATTTAAAAAAAAAAAAAAAAAACTATTTATAAACAACAAGGCGAAAATAAAATCCAGAATCAATCACATTTTCATTGCAAGTTGAAATTAACTACAGAATAATCATGAATTCACAAACAATTCCAATTCGGATTTATTTTCCTGATCTATAACATCAAGGAAAACAGGATCGACGATCACGTGACTGTCCACGTGCACCTTGAATTTATGCTCCCACCACAAGACCTTGGCGGCGCCGCTGATATCCACGGTGGAATCAAGCACCATCTCCCGCCGCCCCACGTCGGCGAGCAGCTTCTTCGCGTGGTGGGCCAGCTGGAGACCGCTGAGCCGCGCCGGCAGCCGCAGCATCTGGCAGGAGCGCGACGGCTGGGAGCCGGCCAGGACGGGAGCCGAGCCGAGGAGCGAGCCGCAGTAGTAGATGGACATCTCGGTGTCGGAGTAGTGGATGGGGGCCACGTTGGGGTTGCTGACGTGGACGGTGAGGATCATCTCGGCGTCGAGGGCGGGGAAGTTGAGCTTGAAGGAGGTGAGCTCGATGGAGATGAGGTGGAAGGTGGGGTCCCTCGGCTTCGCGGAGATCACCACCGCCGCAGCTGAGGCTGCCGCCGCGCCGACCAGGGCGGAGCTCCAGCTGAACCTCTTCTCTTTCCCCATACAATTGCGGTGGTGGGTGGAGATGGGACTTCTTAACAGTGGTGGTTGCGTGGATAAGGTATGGGCGGAGATCGTGGAATGACGAGTTAGTCCCTGGTGGTATTTGGGTTCGGTGAGGGGTAGATTTGGTATTTGGAGGTTTCGTTAGGACAGAAGATGGTAGAGTAGTGTCCAAATTCAATCTACATATATATTGCGAGTATGGTCGGAATTTCCGACCTACGAGTCTAAGCATCTATTTCTCATTGAAAACGTTTTTAATTTTTTGAGAGGAAATTAGTGGTTTTAATAAGTGGAGAAGGGAATTGAGGCCGAAAATTAGACCACTCAAGCTCCTCACATTGAAGTTAATAACTCATGTATGTTACAATTATTCCACCCAAAATCTTTATTTCATTCGTGTACTACATTTCAAAACACCTTATATACAAGTAGATAATCATAGCAGTCAGAGTTAATAATTAAATTGTAAAACTTTTGATCATTTAATATTACCTAATTTTGATGTGATACATAATAAGTTAGAGATCTTGTGTTCTTGATACAGAGAATCAAGATTGTAATCGGCTATGTAAAGTTGGTGTTTAAATCACTACCTATTTTAGGAAAAAGAAGAAAACGATTTTCACCTTAGATTCTAAGGATTAATTTTTCTTTTTAAGCACGATTACACAAATTAATTGAAAAGTTAGATTTTGATGGTGAATGCTTCAAAATTTAAGATTTTTATCAAAAATAAAATTGAAAATTTGCTGAAAAGCACATAATTTTGAAATTAAAAGGGGCACGGAATTAGGAATAAAAGTTAAAATCCATTTGAAAATATGCTAAAAGACTCAAAATTTTGAAATTGAAAGGGCGCTATAGAGTTAGGAATAAAAATAAAAATAAAATAATTAAGTAAATTATTAAGAAACGATTGAGAGAGAAGATAAATACAATGAAGGTGTGGGGTAGAAAGATGTTCAATTTAGTTTAATCGAGATATGAGATGAAAAAGTTGTTAAATCTTCTGCAATTTGAGATGGGGAGAGGGGTTGGTGCATGAAATGTGGATGAGATCATTAAAAATAATATTTAGGGTATTTAGAAAAGTATATTTTGAAATAAATATTGTTTTACCATAACCATCAAATAAAATAAAATAAAAAGTTTAATTCCACGACAGCAAATTGATTAATTAAGTTTGAGTCGTGTTCTGTAACAAATGTATCTTTAATCATAACTTTGGTGAGTGGGATAATTTTCTAAACATCTAAAAGAGTGTTTGGTTTGATAAATTATTGTCTAAGATTAGTGTGGAAAATAAAAAAAATTAAGTGATCCTCCAATTAATTTAATGATGAATTTGAGATCCAACCTCTCAAACTTCAAATAGAACCCTCATCAAATTCAGGAAAGTAACCAATAAGATCAAGTAGGACCACTCTCTATTTGTTCTTTGTTTCTTTTCCTCTTTCTGACATTGGGACATTTTGATTGTAATTCCAAGGACACACGATAATATATATATATATAATTGTATAATTTCACTTTCATAAAGTACTTCTTCACGTTATAATCTTCTTCATTTTTATGTATTTTGATTAAAAAATCAATAAAAATATTCGATTTTATTGGAAAAATGTTCATCGAATAGCTCTGGAATGTAAAATGAAAAAATATATGAAATTTCGGGTCCAATCCAAAAAAAAAAACTTCAAATTGGTTTTTTAAAATTAACCTATTCATAAATGAAAAGTTTCTCATTTAATACAAGTTCTAGCAAGAAATAGAGTTGAATAACCCATATGTGTTAGATACTCATGAAAAGAAAGGGCAACAAGATTCTTCTTTCTTCCTCGCACTCATTGAGGTGGAGCCTGTCGTCACGTTATCTATGAAACAAATCATTAATCATAATTATAAATAAAAAATGAAACATGATTTAAAAGAGAGGATCTCGTACATGCATGACTTGTTATCGATGTATATTGACGTATCTCTGCAGTGTAAGTTTCATATGTGTGCGTATTGAGCAATCTAGAAAGTACGTAGATACTAGGAATCGAAGACTTAAAAAAAAAGTCTATTAAAAAAATTTATTATGTGAACCAAAAACTTAACATTGTTTTCATAAAAAATTACAAATCATACGGAAATCCTAATATTCTTGCAAACTTCATAATCAGATAATTAAAGAGTAGAGTTTCATTTCGAAAAGTAATGAAAAGCGCTATTGAATTGACTGAACAAGTGGATACAAAATGAATTCAAGTAGAAATTGTGGGGCATATCAATTGAAAAGAAATTACACAAATGGATCAAAGAGAGCAGTAATACATGGTCCCAAGTCCAACTTTTATTTATTTATTTTTAAATTGATTGAGTTAATACAATGTAACGAATATAGTGAGTTCCTCCTTTAATTTTCTTATTAAAAACTTGCACATCATCATTAATAACACCTTCAATGATTCAATGATGCTCTTAGACACACAAAATTAATGAAGGTGTCCTAATCTAAATATAAAAATTAATTATTTAAAAAAAATCTTTTAAATTTAGAGATTAACTTATTGATTATGAGCCGAAAGATGGAAATAAAAAAAAAAAACATCTTGCAATTAGTCTCTAATTAAATGCCTAAAAACTAGTCTCCATTTTGATAGAGTGATTTCAAATTCAAAATTTCATATAAATATTTTTTTCTTAAGTTTGAGCGGATTTAAAATTCGTCTAAATGACTTAAAAATTAGTTCAAAATAAAAGTGATGGATTTTAAATCCACATTTATCCAAATACTATAAATGAGTTTGCTATCATCGATTTCAAATCTCTTTTCAAATTCACTTATCCATATCAATCCTAAAATTAATTACTCATTTCAGTATTTTACAAAAATGATTTTAAAAAATTTAAAAACTAAATCTTTATCTGATAAAATTACTTCTACTTCTTTTTTTTTTTATTTGTACTCATGTTTCCTTTAGTCTCCCTATAATATATATAGTCATGAGCCCTGACTTAGACTCACTCGTTTATAAGTTAACTTCAATTTTGGTCATTCATATAAAATATTTTTTATTTGTTGACAATCATACCTAATTCAATTTAGTGACGTCTTTCATTTTTTTTCACTAGGAACGTACGTTTCCTAAAACTTCTTAATCTCAAAAATTTCAGTATTCTATATTCATCTATCAATTTTCATCATCTATATTTCTAACTTTTTTCAATTTTGGTAAGAATTTCCAAATTCGCTGACATGACTGTTAGAAATTTTAACATGGATTTGGGCCATGTCGGCGATTTTGAAAATTTCATAAATTTGAATTGTAATTGAAAAAAAATTAAAATATAAAAAACCATAATTAAAAAAGAAATGTTTGATTATCAAATAATAATATTTAATTGTCAAATAATGAAAAATATCTTAAGTGATTAGTATTAAAATTACCCCTAGTTATCACCAATTTAGTTTTGTCATTCCATCTCTTTTCTGTAATATTTAACTTTTTATTAGATTACATATATTTCACTTAAATCTCCTCTCAATTTAGTGGTGTTCAGCCGACTCTGGTCCGACGGTTCAGGAAATCGTAAAGCATGAAATCAAAATCAAACCGTGAGGCTTTTAATTTTTATTTCGATTCCAAAATCATCAATTCAATCGAAACTAATAATTCAAATGGTTTTTGAATTTTTTTTTCAGGCACAGTCTGTGCGCCAAGACACAATTGTGCCTCACTGCGCTGATTGGACTGTTTTGGTGCACAATTGATTGTGTCCTGACTCACGGTCGTACCCGTGTGTAGTGTTTTTTTAGTGCACAATTAATGATTTAATGATACTAAACTATTTAAGTTACTAATGTACAACTTACAATTTATAAATTTTATAAAATTCAATTTAGATATGGAATAAAATATAAAAAATATAATTAAATTGTATAAGTTACAACTTACAATTTTATAAGTTACAAGTTACACTTACATATGACACACACAATACAAGTTATAACTACTAGTCTATAATGAGTGGAAATTACAATTATGAATAATAAAAATATTGCAATTCAATATATTACAATCATACAAAACTATTGAAGTTAAAAAAAATATTGTATAAAAAATATTATAATACAATTTCAATCATAAATTGTAATTAATGGAAGAAGAGGGGAAAATTGAAAGAGCCTAAGTTTTATTCTTAGTTTGGAAGTGTAATTAGAATTTCACTTCCTAACTTAGAATAAAATTGCTCACATATCCTTGTCAAAATTAAGGAATCAAAGCTCATGTAGTTTTTTTTTATTTTAACTTACCTTCATTTGTCAACGTTGGTTCTAGCAAAAGAGGATGCGTTTGAATCGTATCCGTATATGTCACTGTCATCTTCATCTAAATTGGAGAAATCAAGATGTTGTTGACGTGGTTTTGCTCTATACCCAATCTTCAAGAAGAGTTATATTTTATACATTCTTGACGGTCAATTTTAATCTTCTTGAATTCAATATATGACCTCATTTGCTAAATGTATGTTTTATGGAGATGATTGAGGCGGGACTAGTAAATATTTCATTTGCAATAATAGTCAAAATAGGATAAATGGTAGTTCTTTTCGACCACCACTTCAATAGATTCATAGGATTTTCAAATAAAATTTGTTCAAAAATAGCAATTAAATATGAATCTAATTTTTTACAAGGATTAGAATCTTTAACTTATTTTTGTGTTCTAATATCATAAAAATAGTAAAATTGACCAAAAGTCGGACCAAAACTAAAGGAAAAACTACTAACTCTAGCTCCTACATTTTGATTACCTACATCAGTGGAAATAGAATCAACAAACATTTCGCTAGAAATAAAATCACCAAACATTTCACTTAGATTTTCAATAAAAAAAAAGCACAAAACATGTCTTTATAATCATAAGAATCTTGGAGCATGTTATAAGTAAAATTCCAACGATGTTGCACATCCATTATATTTTTTTAATATTCATTCTATTTCTCTTACAAAATATAGCCCACTTTTTTATGAGATGATGTTGATCTAGCAATTTCATTAATTGCATCTCTAATAGGTTTAATATAAGCGATTAATGTTTGTAAGTCATCTTGCATACATAAGTTTAAATAATGACAAATAACGATATGAAAAATTTACAACGAGTTAGAAGGTTTACAATAGTCTATATGACTAACTGGCCCTATTAGCATTAGCATTATCAAATCCAATGAAAAATATTTTGTGTTATACCATAATCATTAAAAACATGAATTATTTTTTATGCAATATGTATAATTGAATGATTAATATCAAATTCAATATATGCAATTAAATGTTCATGTATGTTCCATATATCATCTATCCAATGACTAGTAATGCCCATATAATTATGATTTTTATAAGGATATTTCCAAATATCACTACATATAGAAAATTTTATGACTTAAAATTTTAAAATCTTCAATTAATTTGTATTTATACTCTCCTACTATTTTTTCTATATCATGTGTAATGGTATTTCTACATATTTTTCTACTATTAGTTTGTAAATAATTGCTAGTATATTTTTCAAAACTATCATGACAAGAAAATTAAAATGGAGGATGTTTTTCTGCAACAAATTCAATTATGTCTTTCTTATGGCTTAATTGACTAAATTTAAAAAGAAGAGAATCTATACCATGAGAAGAATCTGTATATCCCCAAATTTGTGTTTAAGATAGGTCATTGTCCACTTTGTCGGGATGATTTTTCAACACATGATTGTTGAATGTCCTATAACTCTCAATGCATGAATTTGTAACTTTTTCTATAATGGTTGCACATTACATTATAATCAACGTTGTTATTCGATACTTTCTCCTTATTAAAGTGAACGGAGAAAGTATCATCTCGAAACGAAGAAAGTGCTCTAGAATTAGTGGTGCGTGCACTTGTCATATTATCACTCTCTTGTGTTGCTCTCCTAAGCACCTCTTCTTTTTTAGTAAAAGCGGCGGTGGTATTAGGGCTTGAAGTAGTATTCAAATCATCACCACCTATTTCTTAACTCCATTGATTATAGAATCAATAATATCATCATCATCATGTAAAGATTGTGGTGGTGGCATTAGTATAGGACTCTTTCTTTTTTCACAAGATGAATCTGAAGCTAGACATTTTTTTTTTTGAAAGAGAAATGAAATAGAATAGAAGAAAAATAAAAAAATATAAGTAGAAGTGTAGAATAATAGAATGTAGAATTGTAGAATGTAGATGACAATTTAGGAAATAAAATTTCTAAAAATATAGAAAAGTGAAAACTATAAATTATGAAGTGAATGAATGAAATGAACTAGTGAGCTTGATAGTTGAGAAAGAGATTGATTTAAGAATTAATGAAATTGACAAAGAATTGGTGTGCAAATCACAAAGGTAATTAGGGGTGTATAGATTTCAAAATTAATGAAAAGAAAATAAAAATAATAGTAATAAAACACACAGGTTTGAACCGTCGTTTCCAATTTGGTTGAATCGATGGTTCAACAAATCAGCGACTTCCATCATCAACGACCATTAAATCTCGATCGTTGAACAAAATTCATCACAAAATCGTTGGTTCAGCCTAAACGGCTACTTCATCTCGGTTGTTGGTCTCCAACAGCTAGTTCATCTAGGTCATCCACATGTCACACCAAAAATTTTAAAAATTAAAAACTAATAAATTAGACAAACTACCGGTATAACCGATGGTTTGGAACTGCTGATTCGCCGATTTGGAATTTAAGTAGAACCAAAATCGAGTCAACGATTTTCTGAACTGTTGAACCCGATTCGATTCTGATTCGATTTCAATTTTCCGAACCGCCACCACTATCTAAACTTAGTACATCACACCCATGCATATTCCCTTACCACGGCATTATTCCTTTATTGTAAATAATATCATAACCCCTAATAAAATTTAACGAAACCAAACAAAAAAGAAACAACAACATACAGCTAGCCTGTCTTGTTAACAACCACCATTACACGATCATTAGCAACAACATGAAACCAACTTTGTAGTCTCAAATCCAACTTGTCATATTCTTACAAACACTCACTTATAAAACCCAAATCCCAGACAATCAATTCCACAACTAAACACAATTAATCAAATCAAATGGCTAATTTCCAGAAAACCCTAATCCTACTCGTAATAACCACAGTTTCCATATCCCAAATGGCATTATCCTCAGACCCTGATATCCTCACCGACTTTGTCCTTCCACCAAACTCACCCCCACCGGATGCAACCTTCTTCACCTACACCGGATTCCGATCCATCATCGACGTGCCCCCACCTCCGGCCTTCAAGGTTGTTAAGGCCACCATGGAGCAGTTTCCAGCTCTGAATGGACAGAGTGTTTCCTACGCTGTTCTCATGTACCCTGCCGGCTCAGTGAACCCGGTCCACATGCACCCACGATCGGCTGAGCTCCTGTTTGTGACTGAAGGGACATTGGAAGTAGGGTTTGTGGACTCGACGAACAAGCTGTACAGTCAGACGGTTGAAGCAGGTGATCTGTTTGTGTTTCCTAAGGGGCTGATGCACTTTCAGTACAATGGTGATGTGAAGAACCCGGCTTTCGCGGTTTCGGCTTTTGGGAGTGCAAATGCTGGCACTGTTTCGCTGCCGACTACGTTGTTCAACTCCACCATTGATGATACTGTTTTGGCTATGTCTTTTAAGACTGATGTTGTCACTATTCAGAAGCTTAAGGCTGGCCTTAAGGGATAGAACAATGCTCAAGAAAATTAATAATTCTTTTGTTGTGTTTTTTGTGGAGTGTAAGCTTCGATCTGCAGCAAATATTACTATATACAGATATATGTTGGCAGTGAAGGTTAACATTCATGCATGGAGTAATTAACTTCATTGGGGTAAGCTGGTAACTAATTTGTTTGGTTCAGTTTATAAGCTCATTAAATGTTAAAAAATGATTTTGAAATAAGCGGTGAGTAACACCACTTTAATCAATATTAATTGATTTTAGTGTGTGAGAAATTAATATTTGAAGATAGACACTAATTGAAATGAGAATTAAAGATTCAATAAGTGTGGGAAGGTGAAAAATTAATTAATTGTGGGTTGGAATATAAAGGAGAATTAAAGATTCAATAAGTGTGGGAAGGTGAAAAATTAATTAATTGTGGGTTGGAATATAAAGGGGCAAAATTTTAAATAACCAACTTTACAATAAAACATTAGAATTAAAGATTCAATAAGTGTGGGAAGGTGAAAAATTAATTAATTGTGGGTTGGAATATAAAGGGGCAAAATTTTAAATAACCAACTTTACAATAAAACATTCTTTTTTGTCAATGTTTTGTAAATTGTTCTTTTTTAGTCAAGAGAATAGTTTTTTTGACCACAATACCCTTAATGAAATAAAAAAAAAAACAAAAACAAAAACAAAATACAACAATTCCAATCCCTAATTTTGAATCCCTAATTCCAAATACTTTCCATTCCAAAAAATCCACCCACCGTCACCGTCGCCCTTCCGCCGTGTCTGCTGATCTTTGCCTTCTGATGTTGTTCTGCCCATCGTGTCTCATCTTCCACATCAATTGCGGGTAAAATTAGTCCCCTAATACATTTTCTATTTCTATTTGTATTTGAAGAATGATGGAGGAATTTCATTTTTCTAATATACATTGAATGAAGAAATTATTGGTGTAAATTATTGGGACACAAGGTTTGTTGCTTCCTTGAAGTGAACCCTGTGGAATCGGTACAAACGAGTATTATGAGAGAATTTAGATCCTCGTAAGAAAGTACAGGGAGTTGAAAAGAGAGAGATGATACATTTCAAAAAATGGTGTTCTCTCATAAATTATGCATTGATACTTTCCAATAAACTTTGTATTAAACTGCCATGCTTAATTCTCGGAATCTACTAACTGCCACAAAACTTGATAGCCGATAAGGCATTCCACTGCCCTTTTGTCGTTTATTGAGAGAATCAATTTGACGATGTTGTTTCTAACCTTGATTTTTATTGGGCATGAACTACCTTTGGTAAATCAGAATAAATTTCTTGGAGAACTATTGGCCATGACCTTCTCATGTGTTGTAATAACTCTTTGATTTTAATTTTTTCTTATGAACTCAGTGTATGAATCAGTTTTGGATTCATCTGTTGTTTCAACACTAAGGTTTTCTGTTCATTCCACTATGTGGTTAATGCAATAATGTTCACAGCTTTGTCAACTTAATCATAACATAATATAGAATTATTATGACATGGTATTAAATCATAGATGACACCAGATGTTGATAGATCTGACCTGTTGTCTTATCTTTACTTTACACGTGTTATGTGTTTTGTTTTAATTTTTGGGTCTTCATTGTGCATAATATCTGGGAGATGAAATGGGTATTGCAGATTGAGACTGTTGACATTTTCTGAAGATTATTAATTCCACAAATATATTTATATCCTCTTTGAGTTATGCAAATAACAGAAACATGAATTCAGACACCATCACAGTAAGATATCCTTCTAGCATCCTGATTCCATTCGAGTATTTGCAAAATTGTTCTATAAATATTATCGAACTTTTGAGTCTTTTTTTTTTAAGAAAATGAGTTACGCGAAGTTAATTAGCTTAATCATGGTGAAGACTTGTTAAATTTGTCTTTAAAAAGGTTTATCGATTGGAAATGGAAGTGATGATATGTTAATGAGAATGAGGAAACATAATCAACGTTATGATGGATATTCAAGATGAATAATGACAATGTGATATATGATATACCGAATCTCAGATGATTATGTTCAATATTCCACTAGGTCAACCCTTGATGTGATTTTCTGAGTCTGTTGTACACATCCTTGAAATCCATAAAATATTGGTGTGTAAAGGCTAAATAACTGTGGGTTCCATGAAATAGTTTACTAATTCGAAAACAAACATTGACAAATAGAATGTACTTTTTGGGTCATGAAATTTAAAAATGTGTTTTTAAGTTTTTTATCAGAATGACATGCTTATTTGTTTGTAATCATTTAGGTTGAAGGAATTCAAAAATGTGTTTTTAAGTTTTTTATCAGAATGACATGCTTATTTGTTTGTTATCATTTAGGTTGAAGGAATTCAATTGTTAAATCTTTGAAATGGCTGACACTGGACTCGGTGTCTCATCTTCCACATCAATTGCTAATATTGTAAGTTTATAATACTTTCTATATTTGTTATTTTATTAAATAATAATTGTTGATTACTGATTTACCTTGTTCAGAATGAGTTTATTTGGAAGCGTAAAACTGCACAGCTATACAAAGGAAAGATACAAAATCATTCAAAATTGAAGGTTTTAGGTGATGTGAAGAAGATATTAGAAGACATCGGGGATGATACATTGAGGAATTTCCAACAGTCGTGTTTTGGTCATTTATTAGATATTAAGTCAACGACAGACTGAATGGAATTGTCCTACATCAAATTATAGCAAGACAAGTGACCTTTGAGGGTATGGATAAAAATGAAGCTTGGTTTCGCATTGGAGAACAGTTTATTCGGTGGTCCAAAGTGGAACATCAGAATTTGATCCAAATGACGTTCACGATGTCATTGAAGATGAGGTTTGGAATAAGTACTTTGAAGGTCGTGGTGTTGCAGTTGAGGATTTGTGGATTGATTTTAAGGCACACAAGTTTGATCAAGATCCGAATGTTGCAGTTAAAGTTGCATTAATAGTTATCACGGAGTTGGTATTGTTCGGTCATGATGAGAGACACTGTGTAAGGCCTTGGATCTGGACCCTTGTGGAGGATAGACAAAAGTGGGATGATTTCCCATGGGGAAAGTTCACATATCTCAACACTTTGAATTATTTAGATAAAATCAGTTCACCTACCAGTCCTCCTAAGACCAACAACGAAAAACACACTTATCATTTCTTTGGTTTTCCCATGGCATTACAGGTTTGCCCCTAATTTTTTTCCCTTTAGTTGTAATTGTGTCAATAAATTGAGGTCGTAATATGTTTAATTTCTTTCAGATATGGGCATTTGAGGCTATTCCTGACTTGGGCAATACATTTGGCGATCGAAAATCGAGTACTGAAATGGATGTTGTGCCAAGGTTCAAAAAATGGAGTATGTTGAGAAAAACTAATAAGATCGATAATTTTTTTTCACAACCTGTGAGTGATAATTTTCTTTTAATGAACTTCATTATTTATAATTGTTTGTTTTTTATATTCATAACTCATTGCGTTGTTTAATTAGCATGATTGTTTAAGCAAATTGGAAGCTTCTGAATTGGAGAGGATGCAAAGTTATTGGGTTGGAATTAATGACGCCATTGATGATGGAATATCTTATATACCCCCTGAGATGCCATTGGTCTTTGGATATGTGCCTCCTCAAGAAGAACCTGTTATGCAACGGATATCTCCTAAAAATAAAAAACGGAAGGTTATTGCGACAGATGTTAGTGCACGTACACCTGAGGACTCAAAAGTTTATATACGACGTTCAAAGAGGCATAAGGAAAATAATATTCCGTTTGATGGTGAAATTGGAGTTGATGGATAGGTATACTTTACTAACCTATGATATTTAAAAAAATATGATAATTTCATTTTATCATGATACTTGTGTTAACAGGGCCCAGAAAGAAACACTCCTTTGAAATGCAAGTGTTCGACCACTAATGTTGGCATATCCATAGACATGTTACGAACAATGTTAAGAGAGGAGCTGCCCGAGCTTGTTCAGAACAATGTTAAAAGAGTACTTGAAAATATACTACCCGAGCTTGTTAAGAAGACTGTTTCTGAAGTTTTGAGCCATGTACTATCTAATCCCCATAGAATGGAGATAGTTCATCCCACACACCATTCAGAAGATAATCATGAGATAGAAGATCCACTTGTTAAAAAATCTGGGTTAAGTCGTTCAACACCATTTCTTTCACCGGTAGGAGTTTCAGATTCTCCAATCACTTCATTTGATCGTAATGGCATGACATCGACTGATGTTGATTGTCCGGGTACAAGTTTAGCTACACCTGTAGAAGAAGATAAACTTCGAAATAGAAAAATATCTAAATTTCTTCGATCCCCATATGTCGACATTCACAAGAAGAAAGAAATGAAAGAAGAATTTAAGGTCAAATATGAGAGGTTCTTAACCGAGAAAGAGTCCAAGTAAGTGTTTTTATATTAATTACTTTGATTCACCTTTCTCCATATGACATATGTTTACTATAATATCTCGATAACTATATTTTTTGTGTTATAGAGTTCATGTCGGACTGAAGTATATGGTAGATTCTGAATACTTCAAGTGGATAGAAAATCCGAAAAAGAATTTTTCTACCCAGGTTTATGTAATTTATATGTTATAAAATTACATTTTCATTTATTTGTTATGTTGGCAGAAGTTAAATTGTTTGTTTTGAATATTTCACTTAGCATATTGAGCCATATATGGAGATTTTAGCAAAAAGATTGGATAGTCGTTGTAATATCACCATCAACAGTAGTGATACGACGATTCTGGATGCATCATTTTTCGTAAGTTATGCTTTATTTATTTATAATCTAGTTCTTATAAAAAATATTTTTCAATTGATTACGTGAACGACAATATTTTCCAAATGCAGACATTATTAAAGAATTTATGGGTGAAAGTGCATCCCGAAGATTTGGACTGCACTAATGACTATGATGACAAAATAAGTGAAGATTTTAATAAGGTAGAATTTCCACCGGAATTGATTGATTACGTGAGCGGGAGAAAGCTTACATGGTCATCAAAACTTTGGCAAGAAGTGCAAAATGTAAGTAATTTTTAAGGTGTTTTTAGAGTAATTATTTACGATGAATGCTACAATGTTTCTACAATGTTTCTTTGTTATGCATATTTGTTGTAGGTCATACTTATTTACAATGTTGATGAACATTGGATTACATGCAAGATACGGATGAGGGATTGGTTCATCGACATATATGATTCGCTTTTGTACAACAAGGACGTTGAGTTGATACGACTTCAAAATCGACAATTGATACCCCTCAAACGATTACTACCTTTATTGCTAGAAAAGGTTGGATTTTGGGAAACGAGAAAAGCTTATAGGCACCGTGGAAAAATGTTGAGCGTGAATGTGCCTTCATCTCAATTCCAATAGAAAGATATTCATAGTTGTGGGGCATTTGCTTTGATGTATATTGAAGTATTGATATCAGGGAGTAAAATTAGTAAAACTGTAGCACAAGATGAAAGTAAAGTATTTGTATTTAGAAAAGAGGCAGCATTTCATATTTTTGTAAATAGTGAGGACAAGGTTTCATTTGACATTGATATGGACAGACATTGTTGATTGTACGGGTTGCAATTGGAATGACTTTACTATCTTTATTGAATTGCATTATATTAATTGTTGATACAAGTCGAATTAGTTGGTATGGGCTATAGTATTTGTTGGTATGGATTGAATTATTTGTTGGTATGGGCTATTCTTTTTGTTGGCACGAGCTATTCTATTTGTTGGTACGGGCTATTCTATTTGTTGGTACGAGCTATTCTATTTGTTGGTACGGGCTATTCTATTTGTTGGTATGAGCTATTCTATTTGTTGGTACGGGCTATTCTATTTGTTGGCACGAGCTATTCTATTTGGAGCTATTCTATTTGTTGGTACGAGCTATTCTATTTGTTGGTACGGGCTATTCTTTTTGTTGGTACGAGCTATTCTATTTGTTGGTACGGGCTTTCTATTTATTGGTATGAGTTATTCTATTTGTTGGTATGGGTTATTCTTTTTATTGGTACGAGCTATTCTATTTGTTGGTACGAGCTATTCTATTTGTTGGTACAGGCTATAGTATTTATTGATACAGGTTGTATTATTGTTGGTACGAGCTATATTATTAGTTAATACGAGCTAAATTTTTGAAAACTTATAAAGAATAACACACTCCAATCTAATTATCTAACATTTAAAATAACAAAAAATTACAATTGGTTTCCAAAAATTTGCTCCATAGTCACTAAATGACACAATTTCAATCTTTGAACAAATCAAACTGCAACAAATTTAATAATCTAGACCCAAGTATTCGATAAACATGCTTCATCATGAAGATCCTCAGTTCGGGGTGTTGGACAACATTTCTTATTGTGTCCGGTTTTTCCACATACGCTGCAATGTTTTACTCCCTTTGTCTTACGTGGAGTAACAGATGATTCGCCAACATGATCATTTGTAGACGTACTAGGACCTCCAATGCTGTTTGTACAAGTAATCCTCTTATGCCCTGGTTGCTTGCATCTTGAGCATACTTGTAATTAACGATGTCCATTTTGTCTTTCCCCGGCAGAAGGAACTCTCTTACCTTTTGGTGCCCCAGGTGGTACTCGGGTGATTGGAGGCAAAACAACTTTACTTTTTACTTTAACAGGAATTGACCAATCATCTGGATGACCAACAGGGTAGATGCAACCAGAATGCAATTGACGAAGATTTTTTGCCTTATAATAATCAGCACAAAAACCTTGTACATCTAACTTCAGCTTCCTGCATCACACAAAAAAAAAGATAAATATATATATATATATATATATATATATATATATATATATATATACGTAAAAAATATATGATCAAAAAAATTTCTCTAAGTCGTTATTTTTTATATTACCTTATTGCCGCTACTGCATGTCCACATGGTATTTGATCAAGATCAAACCTTCGACATGTGCATGTTTTTTCAAGTAAATTCACATTATGTGATTTATTACCAACCTTTACTTGGTATGCTCCATCACCAATTGGTTCAACAACCATAAATGCAGCATCATCAACATTTTTATTCACTTCATCAGTTGCCCATTCACTTAAAATTTGGGAACGACCATTTACTTTTTCCCACCTCTCAAAAAACCATCTTTGGAGCATCTCATGGATACATTCAAGTAGTGGACACACAGGGAACTTACGTGCATGCCTCAGAGCAGAATTAAGACTTTCAGCGATGTTCGACGTCATAAAGTTATAACGACGTACAGGACAGTATGATCGTGTCCATCTCTGTAAGGTAATGTCATGTATCAGTGTATTATATGCCTTCTTGTCAACACCTTTGTCGATATCCATCAACTTTGGGACCAATTTTGAACATTCTCTCTTTGTGTAAAGAGTAGTCATCTTGTCAAAAATCTCCAACAACTGTTCATTCCTATGTGCCCTCAAGTTTTGTTTGAGATGATACCAACATACACCGTGTATTGCTGTTGGAAAGACACTTTTCACAACTTTTTGAATGCTTCTGTGCCGGTGTGAAATGAAAATCAAACCTTCTAGAGGTGGGGTACCAACCACATCACGAAATTCTTTAAGAAACCATGACCAAGCATTATCATTCTCTCCATCCCCAATTCCAAAGGCTAGAGGATATATTTGTTCATTACCATCCAATGTTGAAGCAACAAACATAGTTCCTTTCATCCTTCCTTTCAAGAAAGTTGCATCGATCACTACAACAGGCCTAGCATAACATTGAAATCCATTAATAGATGGACCAAGTGCCATGAATAAATACTCAAACCTGTTTGAATCATCAGTTCGCAAACTCACAATTGATCCAGGATTCTCTTTTTTAAGCATGTATAAATATGATGGGAGAAGTTTATATGATGTTTCTGCATCTCCAAAAATGTTCCGTTGTGCTAGTTATTTGGCTCTCCAAGCTTTAGTGTATAAAATATCAACCCCATAATTTCTTTTAAGATCTTTCATAAGATCACATGGACGAATCAACCTTCCATTATCCAAAACAGATGGTCCTATGAGTTCAGCAATGATCTTACTCTGAACCTGACGACCTTCAGAACTAGCAACATCCAACTGACAAGTATGTTCTTTCACAAATTTCTTAACTTTCCAATAACCTAATCCACTGATGCCATCTGCCCTTAGTTCAAATTTACAATCTTTAACTTTACAATGTGCAACATAACAGGTTGTGGATGATCTTTGCACACGAAATTCAAATTTCTCTTTCAATGCATACATTCCCAAACTCATAATTAAGTCATTCTTACTCATGAACAACACACCAACATGTAAATCATGATCTGTACTTGAAGATCGAACTGTGGTAATTTCTGACAATGAGTAGTTTGAGAAGTCTGGAAATGTTAAAGGCAACTGTTTTGAGTCTTTTTCACCATAACAATTATCTTCAACATCATTTACCTCTTCAATCTGGTGATCATTTATCTCTTCGATATGATCATGGATAATTACCTCAAAATTATCCTCTGGATGTTGTTCGGTCTCTATCTCTGGACCATCCTTCTCAACATCAATCCATCTATCATTCAGTGGGAACAAATCACCATCTGAGTCATCTTCACTGGTCTGCTCTATATGTTGCCCATCTAGTCCCTCGTTACTAGAAGAAATTGATTTCTCTTGTAAATCATGCGAACATGCTTCTACAGTCTTTTCTACCGTCTGCTCATTAACCCTCGTACATCTCATTCTTTTATCAATCATGAATGATGGCTGATGAATATCGGTTGCAACCGGATCTAGACTATTTTGCTGATTTAATAACTGGACAAAACTTTGATTCATTGGAAGAAGTGCATTACTCTGTTGACCCAAGTATGTAGGTTGAAAAGTTGCATGATTCGAATGGGGATTCTGGTAAGAAAGTGGTGGGTAAAATGATTGAGCTTGAAAGCCAAATGTTGGGTAAACTACTGGTGGAGCAAACGACTGAATTGAATGATGTTGATCCATACTTACAAAAACATTAACCTCTTCATCATCAGGGTTTATACTCAACAAATGCTTCCACTCTCTTTCACTTGTAATTGGAAATCTAACATTTTTCCCTCTTTTTATTGCAATAAGACTACGTAACTCGAACTTGAAGTTATCTGACTCTTTCTTTGCAATTAGTCCACCAACCAAATTTTCTAAGTCATCATAGGTGAAATTTGATGACAATATGATATAATCTGACACACCACCTTTATATTCATCTCCTTCCCAATAACCACATGTCCAGATAATCATACCCCTATTATCCATCCCTGCAAATAATCAAATAATGAATGAGAAATAATATCACCAAATAAAAAAACAACTCAAATACATAATAAAGCTCGTACCAATATATAGTTTAGCTCGCACCAACATATACTTAAGTCTATACCAACAAATATTTAGTTTATACCAACTTTTAATTAATCCATACGATCATATAATTAAGCTTGTACCAACCTATAGTTTAGCTCGTACCATGATACAATTAAGTTTGTACCGACCCTAAACCATTGTATACTTCACCTCGTATCACCATATAATGAAGCTCGTACCAACCTTAAATTTAGCATGTACCATCATATAATTAACCCCGTACCAACGTACAATTTATCTCGTACCATCATACAATTAAGCTTGTACCAATTTATAGTTCACCCCGTACCACCATAAAATTAAACACGTACCACTATATAATTAAGCACGTACCGATCTTATGTTTAGCCCATACTACTATATAATTAAGCATATATAAATAATTAATTTAACCCGTACCACCATATAATTAAACCCGTACCAACCACCAATTCACTCCAAACACCATGAAATTAAGTCTATACGACCGTATAATTTAGCTCGTACCAAGATACACTTCACCTCGTACCACCATGAAATTAAATTCGTATCAATATATACTTCAACTCATACTAAAAATTAACAATTAGTACCAACAAATACTTATTAACTAATATTTCAGTTCCTACCAACCTTAAATCATTAATTTATGAGTATCTCGTAGCATTATATTTTAGCTCGTACCACTATGTAATGATCCGTACCAAATTATTAAAATTATCATGAAAACCTGTACCACAAAAAACCCTAACTTTATTTGAGCAATGAACATTTAAATAAAAGAATGAATTGAATGAAATTGTACCTTCAATTTTTTAGATGAAGTAATAAATGGAAGATGAATGGAGTATAAAATTGGTCCCACTGCATTAAAGAATTCCAAAAATACAAAACAAAGTTGGTCAGAATTGAATTGAAGATTAGTAATGAATCTTGTGAAAATTAAAGTTTCTATCCCTGTGGGTTCAAGAATAACAGCCGCCATAAGAGAAAAAAACAAAAACAAGCCGCCATAAACAAGTCACCAAATGAAAAATGCTCTTAAATTAAATGAAAGAAATTTCACAGATCAAGACTTACAATTGTTGTATTGTTAAATGATCTCGATTCCCTAATTGCCGATAAACTCTTTAATTTGCAGATCAAGATGTGAGAAAAATATGATTAAGATGTGAGAAAAATATTGCCGATCAAGACGTAAATTCCAGAGATCAATATTATGTTTTGTTAAATGAGAGATTAGATGTGAGAATAATTAAAAATAAAATAAAAATAATAATCTCAAGGGTATAATGGGGTAAAAAAGATTTCTCTTGGCTAAAAAAGAACAGTTTATAAAATCTTAACAAAAAAGAATATTTTTAAATACAAGTGGTTACAAATGGGGGTTTCCACAAATATAAACTTCGATTCGACCAAATTTTAAGGGTATTTAGATAATTGTTGAGAAAGAAGGTTTGGATTGGATCCCTATAATGAGTTGGGGCAAAATATGAGTTCAAGGGGTTGAAGCAACCCACTAGAGTTGGTAAGTTTATTAACACAAATGAACTGTTCAATATATATCCTCAAGTTTGCCCCCAAAAAAAAAATTAAGTGTGGAGGGTATTATAGTAATTTACCATTTAGGAACAGATAAACATACAAACCATACAAAAGTTTGAAATATAATCTCATTTCAAAATGTTATCAACATTCAATTCAAACATAAAATTATAATTAAACCAACAACTCAAACATTCAATCCAAACAAAAGATACACCAATCACCCTTAATAAACAACCATATTTAGCAAATTCAACCCACAATCGAAACACACGGGAGTTTAAATACCATTTTAATTTCTAATTAGAAAAGCTTCTCTTATTTCTCAAATGAGATATTATTTGGAAAAACTCATTTAAAGTTTATCATCTAAATTACAATTACTACAATTTTTTATAAGTTCGTCGTCTTCTTTATTTAAAGACTTCAAAAAAGTATGAATACTTTTTTAGACAAATTAAAACATGATTTAAAAATATTAGATTTTGTTTTTGGAACAAATGGAGTAATATTAATAAATATCACAACCAAAACATAATTATATCAATTCAAATGATTTGAATCGACAAAGTATTACAGGGTCCTTTTACTAAACATAAATTAGCCAAAAAAATTATAAAATTGTCATACAAGATATTTAAAAAAAAAAAAAATGTTTAGTTGAAACAATGTGGCCCTAAAAAGTAGCACCACATTGTTGAGATCAGCAAAGTAGCGCCACCATTAGCGCTGTGTTGGGAAAAGAAAAGTACAATCCACCACCATTTTACATTCTTGATGCGATGCTCTTAATCAACTACAGCAACATCAATTTCACTGCTAACTAAATATATTCATCTCACCTTTTCTTTTACAATAGAAACTGCATATGGCAAAAATAGTACTGAAGAAATGAGTGTTGAGGGATGAATCAAGAAATTGTCCTGTTACTTGAAAAATGAGTAGATACTTGTATAATTTGCAGAATTTGTTTTTTCACCCATTGGGGTTTTAGATGGTAAACCAGTATTCTCTTATTTAATTCCTTTATTCGTTTTATATTAAATTGAGAATGCTTGAAATAAATTGTGTCAGTCTCTATTAAAGTTAGATATAATCTCTTAATCATCCAAATGGTTTACTATGATTTACTTATATATACATCATTGTATTTATAATAACTTTCTTGCAATAACAATAAACTTATACTTTGCACCCACCCAAATGCGTGACGGCATATGGTTGGTCGGGCCAACTCAAGTAAGGTCAATGCACCAATTGCACAAAAGTTTATGTCTAGCAGTAATAATAAATATGTAACTTGGGAATTTCCCATTTTAATGCCACATCATTAGTTATGATGGCAGGAATTGAATTTTAGACTAAAATCATATCAAAATTAAAAAAAAAAAAAAAAACTTAGAGAACCAAAAATAAAGTACATACTTGCAACTAGTGATTAAAAAAAAAGAAAAAAATCTAGAAACAAAATTGAATTTTTGCTCGTGGAAATATCATTACCAACTTAGTAAGCAATATGTAAAAATATTCAATCATAAAACACATGATTTTATCTTTATATTTTTTGTTTTTGTTTTTTTACACCTAAATGATGTGGTATTGATTTAGTAATTTAGGTAGTATAATAATACAAAATAAACTCCACATGTGAAAATAGCAACCACATAAGTATAAATTCATTGAAATGTTAAAATTGAGGACGAGTATGGGTCACTCGCTAGAAATTGGTTTGAAATTGAAATTAGGACAAACAAAGGACTAAAAATGATCAAATTTTCAATTGTAAGGTTAAAATTGATAATAAAAAATTAACAGGATTAAAATCAAACAATACCTCTAGATATGACTAAAAATGATTTTTTCCCAATAATACTTTTCATCCATTGGGGGTTTGACTTGTGGATAGTTCTTCTTCTTTTTTTTTTTTTTTTCTAATTGGTTTTATTATTATTTTGATGTCATTGTTAAACCAATAATATCCTCTTATTTAATCTCTTACTTATTCAAATGGTTTAAACTTGTTTACTTATTTATACATTATTGTATTTATAATAGATTCATAGTGAATAATAATAAACTTTGGTTGTGCTTCGAAGCATGCAAGTACTCAAACCACAATATCTAGCTATATTATTAGATGTTTGAAAGATTGAAAGTGTACTACATATTTATCGATACTTAATTTTGCTTATGTTTAGGGTTGTGGATTATCTCACAGATTGAAGAATTGGAGACTAATAAGGATCCATATAGAAACCTTACCAAAGAAGATAATACCCAAAGAAGATTAGTACAAGGAAGTTACGAGGAATCTCCCCTCCCCTGCATGGCTGCATTTACTAAGTTATGCACCTCAACTATTGCTTTTGCATAATATAACTACACACTCTATTCCTCTTCTTCTTTTTACACATTTCTTCCTTCTCCTTTTTTTTTTTTAATTCAAATATAGAGTTTCACCTAATCAATCCTCAGCCATGACAAATTCTTCTCTTTTTTTTTTTTGCTCTTATAAGTGATACTATCATAAATTGATTATCTTTTATGTGGACATGCAAAAATATTCATCATATTTTCATCATTGTGAGCATCCACATTAATGGATGCTAAGAATACCCATTTTTGTGGGTCTCACATGCTATCTATCCAATTTAAAAACATTAGTTTTTTTAAACATACATTCACAATAATTTAACATTATACAATCATTATATATGGATCTCATTATGCACTAACCCATTTATTTTATATTGGTATCAATTAAAATCAATTATTTTTAACTTTTCAATAATGAACTTAGATTTATTATTACATTTATATCAATTAATTACATTTATTTTACTCTTAACAATTTTGAAATAATGAATTATTGAAAATGCAATTGAAATTTATTCAAATTTTATAAAATAATTTTTTAATTAACACGTGATTTGAATGATTTAAAAAATGTTAAGATTGATTCAAAATTAAAATATATACAATTTAACAATCAACACAATTTGTGATAGATAAAAAAAGAAATTTATACAAAAGGCACAAATTACAAAGTTTGTTAGTAAGAGAAAAACAAAATTTTAAATAAAAAAAAAATTATGAAAAGAAATAAAAAGCAAACTATATAAAAAATATACTCCAAAAAGCCGTGGCCCACTTCCCTCCAGTCAAAGATTTAAGTAATTGCTTAACTTTTTCAGTTTAAATATTGGTTGTTTTTTTCTGAATTGAGTTGAACGTTGCCCTTGGAGTGCTCTATATTGAAACCAACCTTACAAACCTATTAATTTAATAATACTTGTAATTAGAAAAGGTAAAATCATTTCAACCATAATTGAAAACCTATCAACACTTCAAACTTGATGGGTCCAGCATTAGGGATGGCAATATGGCCGAGAAGGACAGATAGTAGAATACCCAGGCAAGAGGATCCGTGTCCCGTCCGGATCATTAATGATTGCTCTACACGGCTGCACCCTATCCCGTGTGGGGCGGGTCAGACCTGCCCCACCTCGTTTATATAAATCTTTTTCAATGACAAAATTATGAAAAAATCAATATATTCCAAACTTTTCATTTATTGATATATATATTTAAAAATATAAAAATAAGTTAATTATAATCATTTTAATTTTATCTTATAACATTCATTATGAAATAATTTTAATTTATTCGTATAATCACATCTTTAATCATAACGAACATTTCGCAAATAAGATAAAATTAAAATAATTATAATTAACTTAAATTTATTTTTCTAAATATATATATATATATATATATATATATATATCTTAAATATATGCATGTATATATATATATATATATATATATCGGGGCGGGTCGCGGGATGACCCACAGGACATGAGAAGGACTTAGACCCACCCGCCTCTCCTCATATCTCCGACCAAATCGAATACCCACAAATCGGATTAAAATTATCATCCCTAACTACTATTCCTTCACTCCATATGTGAATTCTTGATTCCCAGGAATTGGTATTTTTAATTAATAGGCATAACAAAAAAAAAGAATTTTACCTACTTCATAAAAAGACAAGTTTTCTACCTAATTTTTCCAAAATACGGTAAATACCCTTATCTCAATCAATGATTCCATCCACAACTTCTACCATTTCTATCTCATCTTTCATATAATTCAAATATTTTTTATCTCTTTCTCCTACTTCTCTTATCAAATCGATTCAATAAAAATTTCATCTTTTAAATATTATTGCTCAAAAAAATAGGTTAGATAAGTATTAAGTGTAAAAATTTACAAATTTGTAAATATTTCATTTTAATGTTTTTGGAAAGAACATTCACAAATATTTTCATTTTATTATTATTGGAGCACAATTGTTTTTTACAACAGATGTATGGGTCAGGATCCATGGAATTCGGGTCATATGACCCGAAAGGTGATTTTCACGCTCGAGACGCGTGCTCACACGCCCCACACACTCTCACGCGTTCCCATGTCTGTGACCACACACTTATCTCGCATGCTTAACTTTTATATTATGTTCGGGCAACCTTTAAATTATACTCCCTCCATCCCTTAACACTTTGCACACTTTCCTTTTTAGTTTGTCCCCAAACACTTTGCACACCCAAAAATGGTAAATTTTATCACAATTCTTACCCTCATAATGCACACTTATTTACACACAATGTCATTACTTTTTCTCACATGATTAGCCCACTACATCTAATTTTTCTTAAAAGGTGTGCCCAAATAAACATTTATACCCTCACTTATAAAGCAAATATTCATTTTTTTCTTAAAAATTGTACCCAATTTGATGTGTAAAGTAATATGGGATGGAGGGAATATTTGTTTAACCTTTACACTACAAAAAATTAAAGTTTTACCGATAAAATAATCCGTCGATAATCTTGAATTTTCCGTCGGTAAACTGTTTACCGACAAAAAAAATCGTTGTTATTTTGTTCGTTGGTAAATTTATGAAAAAAATTTATAAAAAAAAAAATCACACTACCGATGGAAAATTACGTCGATAAATTTATAAATAAAATAAAAAAAATTAATTTTTATATTAATATATTAACTAAAATAGTTAAGCTAATTAAATAAGTAAACTAATTAAATTAATCATACGACTAAACTAATTAAGCTAATTAAACAACTAAATTAATTTAACTATCAATTATCACAAGTATACTATCATTACATTAAACCTAAACTCACCTAATTACATTAAAACTAACATTATATTATTAAAAACCTATACTAACATAATTACATAAAAATCAACATTAAAACTAACATTAATATCAGAACTAATCTAACATAATTAAACGAAAGCTAACATTATCACAACGATACTGATATAACATAATTAAACCAAATTAAATTAAAACTAACATTACATTAACATAAAATATAAAATTATCATAATTAAACTTAAACTAACATAATTACATAAAAACCAACATTAACATTAACATAAAATATAAAATTTATATAATTAAATTTAAACAAATCTAATTACATTAAAGCTAATTCACAGGGTGAGCAAGTTTCAATCTTCTTTGGATCTTCTAACCGCGACTGTGACTGTGATGCCTCATTGGATCGAGTTTCAACTTGATCAATTGCTGTTGGTTGGAGTTTCACTGTCACCTTAACTTTTTATTACAATATCCTTTACCCAATCACCTTCAGACACAAAAGTCAATACTTCATCACGTGGATTTATCACTACGTTGGTTTTTATGCGAATTAAGATTTACTATTTAGGGGAGAGGGGAGGTAGGTTTAAATATATTGATATTGTATATTCTTTTGCTAAATTAGGGATTTAATATCATATCTTTTATGAAATTAATTTGATTATCTTTTTAATTTTAAATTATAAATTCTTTGTTAAGGAAATATTTGTCAAACATTTATGTTTTTTGATCTAAGACAAAAACTTCAAAATAACACTTATTATGAAATTATATTATATTATTTTATGACACAACATATATACATAGATATTGTTGGTCCCAGTGGTATAAGGTTAAGAGGGAAGGTGAATTAACCTTATCAAATTTTTAACTTTTACTCCAAGATGTTAAGTTCTTGATGAACAGGTAGCAAGTAAGCTTGCTGCTCGATAGGTTACTGCTCGGGCAGTGACCTCAGGACTTATTCAGAGACTATAATGCACAGCGGAAATAATGTGATTTTCGAAATACACTTTAATGCAGAATGCTCAAGGTGATCAGATAGATATATAAAGCTGTAAAACACAAGCAAGCTTATAGAGGTTTAAAGGTGGAGTAATCCCTCTACGTCCTCTCTACTCCTTCTCAAGGAGGAACTTTGTTAAAGCAAGTTTGATTTACAATAAACTCTCCTAATACAAACTATACTCTACACAAAACTGTCAGCTATATCCACACAGGTAGCTGCACAGTGACCAACTAAGCAACCCACACAGGATCTCCACACAGGTTCCTCGACCCACACAGGATCCTTTCTCTTCTTCAGAGAGAATACAACTTAGCAGAGTAAACTCCTGCCTAAGTGATTCCTAAACAGTTCGTTTGAATAAGATATGAAATTGCAAAGGATCGAATGCAGCAAGCTCCTTAAACTTCTGAAGATCACAAAGGTAGCTGGCTTGCTGCTGTTAAGACTGAATAGCTTGAATATGAAAACTTGAGCTTGTAGATGATTTGCTTCGCGTACGTTCTCTTGATTCTCTTATCTATATATATCTTGTGCATTCAGTCTTCTATTTATAGACATCAGTGAGTATTCTGCCCGTTGGGAGGGCAGTCCTTTGCTTGATGAGGTGTCCTTCTCTGATTGGTTCTGCTGATTTTCTGACACCTGCTCTGAAATGCATTTACTCTGTTCTGCCATTGTCTTGTCATTTTTGATGCGCAACTTCATTCTGCGGTCTGCTGTACTTTGTCTTTGCTGCTTTTTCACACATGGCAATCTCTGATTTGCTGAAATTGGAGTGACTCTACTGGCTAGTTAGGTTGCACTGATTTAAAGGTATTTGATAGTTTTCTCTTCGAGCAAGCAAGTCAGCTTCCTTAATCATCTCCAGGTTCCTTACAGCATCCTTTGAAGCTTGGTTACTGGTTCCTTTTGGCAGCATGCAGGTAGCAGGAACTTGACATAGGCTCCTTTGCAGAATCTCCATCTCATTCCGGCATCCTTGCCTTAGTTAAATTACACACCGAAACCTATCTGAATAGCTAAAGTTTTAGTCTATTACATGTTTAGTCTCATCAAAATCTATTACAATTTATCCTATCAGATATATATTGACATGAAATATAAACAACAAGATAAAATAAGGTACAATTATAAATGTCATATGAACTGAGACACGAGTGTTCCTCCCCCTCCCCCCGGCTTGATTATATATATTTTTCCACATTTTAAAGATTTCAGTTTTAAATATGTGTTGGTATGTCTTTAAAATCATACCTAAGTATTATTTCAATTATTCATTATGTTTGTAGTTAATTTTAATCAAATAATGATAATCTTGATATCGGTAAAAATAACAATACTTAAATTTTATAGAACATTGGTGGAAATGTCAATATCAAATATTAAAAAACATTGGATAGTTAATAACACACATCAAGGTGGGTGCTCGTTCACAAATGTAACTAAAAACATAGTCAAACTGGTACAATAAAATTTTATTACAAAACAAACCATTTGTTTATTACCCCGATTTTCCACTTAATTCACTATGTGAAAATTTAGGACCCGACATATTGAGTCGAATTTTCAAAATAGACCCCTAATTTTATACTCAATGTAAAATATTCAAAACATTTATAATAATCAAAATATTTATATTATAGTAAAAAATTGAACATGTTAATAAAAACATATACAATATTCAAATATATTATTGAAAAAAAAAAGAACAAGTTTGAAAAAACATTATTTACTATAGATATTCAAATATTTACATTATCATAAAAATTAAAAAATGAACAAGTTTAAAATAATTACTTAATTCCAACTTGATTTTAAATTAGTTTGTCTATCCTTGAATTTTGTTTTTTTTTTCCTGACAATTAAGAGACATTACACAATTACTAGAAATATAAATTAAAGTTAAAATTTCAAATTAACAAACCATAAATTTCAAAAAAAAAAAAAAAATCAACATGTGAAAATACGCTTAAATAAATACATACTATATGGCTCAGATAAGAATTGTAAATTTTTATTCCTCTGACAAGTTGTAAACCTTGAAATCAACGAAAATATTTTTTAATAAATATAAATATATATATATATATAATAATAATAATAAAAGGAAAATTTTAACTGATAATCAACAAAATATCATTTAAATATTATAAATAAAAAAAGGAGAATTTCTTAAAAGTTATCTAAACATTAGTTAAGAGAAGTGTACATAATAAGAAAAAAAATATCAATGGTGGGACACGGATTCAAACATCCTTTATTATATATTGTATTCAATTTAACTTCTAATGAGCAAAACTCCTTTTATTTTTATTTAGTTTAGAGATCTTATTGGAAATATAATTAATGAATTTTTTTTTTAAATCAAGTGTCAAAAATATAACCATTTGGAACTTAAACATTATAAATATAACTGTACAAACCTTATCAAATCATCTCAAACTAAAGAAAGATTACAACCCATTCTACATTTCTAATTTAACCTTTATCATTATATAAAATTCATGAAGTTTGAATTAAATCTCAATCACAACACCAATTTTTAGTTTTACCAATATCAATTACAACACTTGGTTACAAATGCCACCACAATTGTCAGGTGCGCCAATTATGTGACTCATATCTCAAAATCGTGTTATCCTATTAAACAAACAATAAAAATATCTTTACTTATTCCTCCTATATATAGTTCTTACACAGCTGAAGATGCTTCCTCAGTCGAGATACTTCTTCCTCTAACCCAATCAATTAGTTCTTGTATTTTCCTGAAAATAAACTCGATTCCATTGGTAAAGAAAGGAATTGCATATAGGAAGGCCCATGAAAGAAGAACAATTAAGAAAAATGCAAGAGTTAGAAGGGACCAAGGATATGACAGAAACATAGCTAAAAGAGAGATTTGTGAGAGAACTGCAGATGCAAGAGCAGTATAGCTTAGTAAGGTGAGATTAAGATTGATGGTTCTCGTAACTTGATTAAGGTTGATGGTTATTGTAACTCGGTTCATTGCTTCTACGATAAGCCAATAAACACAAAAGGAAAGAATGAAACACCAAACCGGGATTTCCTTAATGGGGTTGCTCTTGTTACTTAGACATTTCAGTGCTAAAAGACCAAGCATCGGAGGAGGCACATATATCATCATTTTCATCAAAGGAGGATTTGCTGTCATTATCTTGTGTCCCCCTACACTCAAACGAGACTGGATCAATCATTATTCATTAAACAACCAATCAGCAATAGTGCTGTAAAAGGAACAACTGAAATTCAGTTATTCGATCATATATGGATGCATGCATGCATGCCTGCCTAAACAAACATATATATATATATAGATTGGGGAAATCTGGAATCATGAGGAATATATTCTCAATCGGTAAATAAGTTGTAGTTTATGTATCATCGTATTAACAAAGAGTAAGCAAATATGGAGTAGTTGAAGATATCAAGTGAGAGAGAGAGAGATTGAATGTTGTTACCACGAGCAGGTCAGAAGAAATGTGGCGCCGATGATGAGCTTGAAAGCAGCAAGGCTGCTGGCAGACACGAAATCGAAAAAAAAAAAAAAGTTCTGTATTATTTCTCATGAAATGAGAGAATATATATAGGCAAGCGACACAGCATTTGGGTCATTACTTTTGAAATATTATTTCAGGTTTGGGTCATTACTTTGGGTTCAGGTTTGGGTCATTACTTTTGAAATATTATATTTCATTTATATTTCATGTATGCAGGTCATTTACTTCTTTTTCTTTTTTATGTTTTTAGTGATACACAATCTTATCACCTACTAAGGGGAAGTCTATTATATATTAGTGAGATTAACTAGTTTTTTCCAATGTGGGATAAGTCTTTTTCAAAACATCTCAACTCCTTCTAAATGATTTAAATTCATCATTTTGATCCTTAATTTTTCATTCACTCATTAACCATTTTGGACTAGCTACATATTGTCTCAAACTTCTCTTGGAGAAGAATACGTCTCAACAATTGGTTTCCTCATTTGAGCACGAGATCCACACAAAATATTACCCCAAAATTGACAAAAAATTCAAAATTTGCCAATACTTTTTTAAGATAAGATATACCTTTCAGGTAGACATACATTTGGGTTGGATTGGGGGCATGGATGCTCCAAGGATATATAAATTCATGTCTTATGACAATGTTTCGTCTATTTGTTGGTTTTCAATTTTACGTTCGAATTTTGAAGATACTAAATTCAAAACTCAATTAAATTATATTTTCAATTTAAGGTTTCAAATTAAAATTAATTACCTATTCAATCATAAAAAAACGGAAGGCACTGATGAAGGCAAATGAATTTAATTTTTTTTTTTTAAATAACTAAAAGGAAATTAATATATTTAGCCTATTATTTTCTTTCTAGATTCATACTTTTTGAAAAGAGGAAATTCAAACAATAGAAACCAACACTTTGATGCCAAGTAATTAACAAAAAATATGTTATTCTTCTCACGCAAAGAAAGGAGAAAAAGTAATATTTTTTCACTATTTAATTTTATGAGAAATAAGAAAAACGGAAAATGAAAGTCGCAGTCTATGTTTATATTTGAAATGAAAATGAATTTTAAATTGGGGTTATGTTGTAAAGATCTCTAAAAAATGTAAAGCTCAAATTGAGAAATAAAATAAAATTGAATTCTTAAAGGTATGTTTGGAAATGGATTAAGTGGAATTGAGAAAATCCTATCATTGACATATTAAATTTTATAATAAAGATAAATAGTAAAAATGTATGTTTGTTTGAAATTTAGTAGGTTAGAATTATATTGTAGATGTTACATCAATATTGGAAAAATGAGTTGATGTAATATTTTATTGTGAAAATATTAATTGTTGTGACATTTTATTATAAAAAAATGTGTATTTGATAATGATTGATGATTGTAATATATATAGTATTGATTGAGTTCGAATTTAGTGATTCGAATTTAAATACAAAAATAAGTATACATTAAAATCTTCATTTGTATATACTTGCAGATGTCTAGCTATAATAAGAAAACGAATAAAACAGGAAAATGAAATTTAATACATAGACTAGTTTAATGGACATGTTTGAGATACAGAGTTTACGATGCAAAATAAGAATTTAAATGTCATCATGTTATAAATTGAAAAAAAATGAACATTACTTTATCATATAATAAAAGTACAAAGATTCAAACAAGTTATATTGAATAGACACGAGTATTTTCTCGACACCATTTGATTAGTGCATATTGTGATATTTGAACACTTATTTCATACAAATTCCATTCATCTTCTTATTTATTCATCCTCTTATTTATTTGTTATTCACCATTCATCGCATTTTCATATTTTTTGCATATTTTTCTATAATTGGTTTTTCATGGGGCATATAATATTTGTTAATATCTCCAGCTTGACTTTCGAATCATTCTTCTATTTTTAGTTACTTTTTTTTCCTTTTTGATATCCAACTATATATAGGACTATATGATAATAAAAAGAAATAATTAAAAGTAAATGACTAGATCAAATATTATAACTTATCATTTATCAACACTCATATGAATGTGAAGATTTGGGTGATTTGAAAATATCATTCAATCATTAATCGGCATATAATATAATTTATTTATTTAGTTATTATCATTCAAATAGGTGAAAAAAAAACTACTATAACAACAATACATTACTCTTTTTCTATGATGGTATGAATGTGTCTACTTTCTCATAATCTTCTCTTTTGATTGTTTTATCAGAAGAAAAAAAAAAAAAAACCTCATACAAGAAAATGTACTTTTACAGTGTTACTACGCTTGTCTCATATTTATTTGTGACACTTTCTATTCTAGGTCTCTATAATTTAGTTTTATATGTATTTATTCATCGATGCTATAACAAATATATAATTGATTTTTATTATATGATTTTACACGTAACATTGTTTGATTGGACATAAATTAATTTATCCACTTATTTTGATTTTATGATCTAACTCCATCAATTGCACGTTCACTTGAAATCAAGCCATAGACCACATTATGAATAGTAACCACGACACTCCCCTGGCTCATTTTGAGACTGTAGCAAAGTTTTCATAATGTGAACACAATTGAATTCCATTTTCTTTTATTTTCTATTTTACATATCGAAATGAATCACCATTTTTTGGCTTTGTTCTTCTTTCCAAATTCAATGAAAATCAACATTTTTAGCCTTTTTTCTTCTTTTCCAAATTCATTTCTTTAATAAGAGGAATTTCTAACAATAAAATTAGAACTTGATGCAGAAAAATTGTCTAGAAATATATTCTTCTTTCACACAAGGAAAAGAGAAAGATGAGTTCTATTTCTTCACTTTTTAATTTTATGAGAAATAAAAAAGATGAAATAAAAAGTCGTAGCCTCTGTTTAAGTTCAAAATGAGAACAAATTTTAAATGAAACCTTGTTCTGAAAAAATCCCGAAATTTTAAAATCTAGATTGAGAAAGAAAATTAAATCTAATCCTAAATAAAGAAATCTCGATTTAGAATTTAAAATCGGAAACCAATAGTTAGATTGAGTCTTGTTGGGCTTCTTGTGAATTCATTCAAACTTTGTACAGTAACCATATAAGGTTATATGAGGCCTCATTATTTATGTCCACGCCTTTTCTTATTCATATGCTCTTTAATTACTTGTTTATCATCCGTCTTCCCGCAACTATACAGGTGTATTAATATTCTACTTGATATCAGTATTTTCATAATCGAACCGGATCAGTCGGTTTAACTGGTACGTTCAACCGGGACTCGGCACGGAAACCGATCCAAATACACCCAATTAACCATTTTTTCGGTTAAACCGAAATGAACCGGTTATAACCGGGAATCGGAAAATCGGAAAATCAGTTTTTTTTTTTTTTTAATTACACCCACTTCTTATTTTGGGCTATGAAATAATGATTTTTCATTTTTGGGCTTTCAAATTGGGTTTCAAAAGTTAGAAAAGAAAGTAAAAGAAGTAAAGAAAATGACGATTCTTTGTAATATGATCATCAAGATTCAAAATATTTTACTTTGTCATTTTATCTATCTTAAATTTTAGTATTTAATATTTTAATTTTTAGTTTGAGATTTCATTATGGATTATGGGGTATGTAGTTTGACATTTTATGACTTTATTATATTTATTTTAATATGAATCATATAAATACATAACTTTTTTAATGTAATATAAATAATATTGAAAAAAAATAGGCAAAGATCATTTTATCGATTGAACCGGTGGTTCAACTGATCCGATCGATTGAACCGTCAACCGGTGACCAGGCCGATTTGGCCACCGGTTCGGTTATGAAAACATTGCTTGATATGATAATCGTTGGATCTCATATTTTTAAATTGACACATTAGATTTCTTACCAGGCTTTTTAGCTGGTAATTTTATAACCATATTAAAACTTTTTGCTTGACTTACTTTCTCTTTCCATATTAAGCTTGGACAAAATTAATAAAGGGCATCCTTGTCATTGTATTGGTCCCTTGATCCAGTAGAGATATTCGGAACTTTAAACAATGTGGTGGTTGAAGATTCAATTAGCATATGATGGATTTACCAATGATCTACTAGCTAGTAGATGAGCAAGAATGGTTTAATGTGAAGCAAATCAACTTCAAGACATTTGACTAAATAAAATAAATCAAAGATTACATAAAAATCATGAACTTTTACATGTGTTTTGTTGCAATTCAAAGTACCATAAACAATCGCGCGAGCAGCTAGTTTGTTTCATATGTGTCGCTATATTTAATTGATCAGTTGTTTTATTTTGATAATTACTAGCCAAAATTGGATTGAAATCAAGCACATTTATTCACCAAAACAATTCTCAAGATTTTCATCAATACATACTTTGAATTTAACAAACCATATAGCTGTTTTTTTTTTTTTTTTGCAATCGGTTAGTTAATTTGTTTCGTGTGTCAAACAACTAATCTTTTGATATAAATGATCAATTACTTTATTTTGATAATTACCGATTAAAATTGGATTGAAAGCAAATTATTTACTGATCAAAGCAATTCACAAGAATTTCATCAATACATACTTTGAATTTGACAAACCATATAGGGGTTTTTTTTTTTTTAATTAAATATCACAAAAAAGTCATATACAGATCGATGGATTGAGAAAAAGAGAATGAAAACCACATGTGGATCATAATTAGTGGATTTAAACCACAAATCAATGAATCAATGAATTCACAATCAAAAGAATGAAACAAACCAACCTAAGTATATCATGACTAATTGACGACAACTTTTAAATTGGAGCTATTCTGTTGATCCAAAAGGTGAAGAGAAAGAGGATCCATGATGACGTGGCTATCAACATGCAGCTTGAACTTCTGGTTCCACCACATCACCTTCGCCGCCCCACTCACGTTCAACGTCGAGTTCAGCTCCATCTTCCGCCGCCCCACCTCCGCCACGAACTTCTTCGCCATGTGAGCCAGCTGGTTCCCGCTCAGCCGAACCGGAACGCTGATCAGCTGCGGCTCCACCGGAGCCGATGACCCCAGCCTCAGGCCGGAGCTGGATATCGACATGGCGCCGGTGTCGGCGTAGCGCGGGGGCGGCTTGGCTTGCTTGGCGGCGTCGTTGGGGTTGGTGACGTGGACGGTGAGGTTCACGCGCGCGTCGAGGGTGGGGAAGTTGAGCTTGAAGGAGGTGAGGTCGATGGAGATGAGGTGGGAACCAGCTGGCTGCCGGGGTTTGGTGGAGATGGCGATCGCAGTTGCGGCGGCGGTTGCGGCGCCGGCCCCGACCAGGGCGGAGCTCCAGCTGAAGCCTCTGTCTTGCACCATGATCAGATATATTACTACTGATGTGGTTTTTTTATTTTTTTTTTATTTTTTTATTTTGAGTTTGAGTTATGTGCTTTATTTTATGTAATAAAGATTGGAGTATATATATATGTATTGGAAATATAATTGCTTTGACTTATGGTCAGAGATGGAGGCAGCCGCCCCCCTTGAATTTGGTATTTTTACCACTACTCTATTTCTCTCTACCTCTCTCTCCTCTTTATTTCCTACTTATTTATCATACTATAAATTATTTTATGTTGGAAACTAACTTTAATTTTATTTTGAATAATTTTCTAATTTAAAAGGTTTAATACCCCCACCTTCCCCCTTGAATTTTTGGAGTTCTGAGAATGAGATTCACTTACTTTGATTAGATCATGGGTGTTGCAAGTTGGAATGTGAAATTTAGATTAAGATTTTGTAGTTTTGGGTTTCAAAAATCTTATATTTGTGGTGAGTTATTGTAGGATATGATTATAGTAAAGAAATTATCAAATAATGGAGAATATTTAAAAAAAAAAAAAGTAAATGTAGTTGTATTATTTTAAATAGAAAACTAGCTAGTTTGGATAAATGAGTTATTTTATTGAGGTTATATGAAAAATGTGCATTAGTTGGAGTGAATTGGGTTAAGTAGGGTGTGCTTAAGAGTATATAAATAGCAACACAAATAAGAAATCGGAATTGAGAAGTCTCTCTGTCAAGTACTTCAGCCCAAATTACCACACTCGTAATATAGTGTGTTTTATTTTATTTTTTAATATTTGTAATATGTATCATGTAGAGAATTTTGAAATTAGACTGTTACAAAAAGGAATATTCGCAAACCAAGTCCAATTAAAGTCCCAAGCGGCAACTGCATAAAAAATTTGAAGCGTCTTAAAGTCTTTCAACTGCTTAAGTTTTATTAGTCAAGCATAGTAGGAAAATAGCTAGTATGAGAATAAAATATCAATAATGATATCACTCTTAAAATAAAAAAATAAAAATTGTTTTATTCTTTTATTTTTTTCACAATTATTTTTATTCACAAGTACACGGATTCTAAATCCATGCAATTGAATCGATTTGATCCGAAATGTATTTCACACGTTCCACGCACGTCTCACGTGCCCACATATGATCAAACCATAACCCAAACTCTAACTCAAATCCTAATTTCATAGTTATATTGATCTTATCTTTTAGTTTAGCGAACATAACCTTTTAGTTATGTTTGCATAACCTTTTAATATATTTGCATAATCTTTTGCAGTGTATGACAGAACCATAATACGTTTAAAATTTTTTATATTGTAATAATATAACATTTATGTATTAATAATATAACTTTATGTTATTTTTTAAGTACTAGAGATTATGATATTTATACATAAAAATTATATTAATATAACATAAATGTTAAATTATTATAACATAAAGGTTTCAATCATACTACATGAATTTTTATAATAGAAAAAGTCTAAATTATTCATTAAAAAATTATAAAATTTATATATAAAAATTATATCATTATAATATAAAGGTTATGACATAAATAAATAAATAAAATTTTAACAACAGATCCGAATTGGACCAGAGCCAATCCAACCTACTCATCCAGTTATATGGATCATATCCACATTTGCTTCACAGACACACTACCTTTACTTATATATTTCTAAATTTTTTGATTTGTGGAGTGTTAGACAAGACTTCAATGTCTAAGCTATTTCCAAGAAGTGAGACATAGATGAGTTGTATGGTACAAGTATTTCAACGTAGTCTATAACAATCATGACCCACTAAAAATAAAAGACCCAACGATTAAGGTACGTAGATAAATGTATATACATCACTCTTTTTATATCAAAATAAATGTTATTCTAACAATATATATATATATATATATATATATATATATATATATATTGTTGTAGAGTATAAATTATTATCATCTGGCAATGTACTTTTGTAGAGCTAGTTGTCTATATCTTAATTTGAAACTTAATTATTTTTCATATCAATGCAAATAAGTGATGTCTATTTTACAAGATTTCAACCCTCAAAGAAAATTTATTAATTAACAACTGCTTTTTAAATTGAAATCCAAACCATCATAATGAATTAAATTTAGAACATAAGAAATAGTAAATTAATTGGAAAATCTTTTGATGGACATAATGTAATATTTAGTGGATTTTCATATTAATAAAAAAATTATTGGAACTAAATTAGAAGTGAAATTATTGTATTTGGGAAACCGTTGTTATCTATAAACTTTTTATGCAAAACGAAATAGAGAAGGGTTGATGTAGCCCTAGGATATGCTTTACTTCAAATCCAAACTTTAATACCTTTAAATAATACGATCAATATATTTATATGTAACAAGTAATACCGTGAGTAACATCTTTTCTTAAAATATATTTTTAATTATAGAAATAAATAGTTATTGAGTAAACAATTAATACCTTATCATTTACAATAATTGTTTGAGGCGGAATTATTCATGAGGATTCATTGGCTGGGTTGAGTTGTAACTAGAACAACTATTCACGAAGGTCGCTGCCATTTTAGAAAAAATATCCGTTATCAAATTCTTTTTCCTGAAGATATGAGAAATTGAAACTCCATCAAATCGTAGAATCATAATCCATCTATTACAAAAATATCATAAGACCTTCCACACGACTCAGAAGGAGGCCGACTACATATGAAAAGTCGGACTCCAACCACAATATACGCCATTCCCTGTTATCATATTAACTTATTTAAGTGCATTTTATTAGATTGAAAATGATAACAATTTATATATACGTTTAGATATTAATAGCCTTATTACATTGACTCACACTTGAAATGTACAAATTTTTAATGACATGTATAAAAGATTGAATAGTTTGGAAAGCAAGAATATGTTATTTTACTCTATCTATTTGATTAATTACCCGATGATGAGTAGGTATTTAACTCTACATAACTATATTAGTAACCAAAGTGCACTACAAAAGAATTAATAATATATATATATATATATATGATCAGTGCTGCTCATATATCCATTGTGGATACATTAATATATGCACACGATTAATGTGTCAAAAATTTAGAGCATCTATTAATTTTATTTTTCATATAACAAAGGAATGAGATTATTACACGTTATCGGTGGACATATTAAGAGTTGTCGACAATGGACATTTGAGCAAAATCATATATATAACATTTGGAAATGTATGCTATTGTGTCACGTGGATTGGCCACTGTACATATTTAATTTCATCGATAACTATATGATTGAACTTTATTAATTTATGGATATTCATGTCGAGTTCAGTACTTAATTAAGAACACAAGAATCCAATCCTAATTGGAAATTATGAGTATTTCCAAAGGATATAAATAATTATAGTTTTAGTATTATTAAAAATACAATCTTATTCAACTTGTTTGAATATTATAAAGCTCGGTCGATCGTTTTTTTAGATTTAAAATTTGTCTATATAATCTAGATTGTTCTCAATTTAAAGATCGACCATATATTCTTTTAAGTGATCTTTTACAAAATAATCCTTCCATTCTTAATTTGAATTTGAAAAAATAAAATATGAAATAAAACAAAAAGTAGATGAAAACACACAAACATCTAATAGATATTTTGTATAATATTAATAACTCATCAAATGAAATATGTTCTGAGAAAATATTCCTACGAATATAATTTAATTTTTTTTTCATAAACCATCAATTTATTTAAGGGTAAAAACAGTTAAAAAATGTTAACACATTCTAATTTGAACAAAAGTAATCAGATATTTGATTATTTTGTAAAAAAAGCAAACAATTAACCACTTGCCTTATTATATTTTTGTTAAAATATCACTTTATTCAAGAGTATAAACAGTTAAAAAATGTTAATATATCCTAATTTGAACAAAAAGTAATCAAATATTTGATTATTTTGTAAATAAAAACAAACAATTAAACACGTGACATATTGTATTTCTGCTAAAATACCACTTTATTCAAAAATAGAAACAACTAAAAATTTTAAACACATCTTAATTTGAAAAAAAAAAATCAAATATTTGATTACTTTGTAAAAAGAGCAAACAATTAAACACGTGACATATTATATTTTTGTTGCCGTCGTTTCTGAAAAGGAAAATGTCAAACATACAACAGCCAAGCGTCCTTGTCGCCCTTAATATTCCTGTCCGTCGCACCTTTCTTGCAACCATCCAAAAATATGTTGTACTCCTAGTCAAAGAATTTTACTGTTGACCTTTTTGCATCAGTACAATGCATTCGATAGGCGGTTCTCAAACACCGTATAGAATACTGTCACACACGATCTCTCCACACGAGGGTATACTATGTATATTCGCATACAGATATATATATACATATCACACACATCATACTCCCCACACACACACAATCGAATGGAAGAACTTGGCGGCGGCGCCAACCGTCTCCGCCACCAACACTACTCTCCATCGTCGGAAAGATTCCTCGGAATATTCAGCCCCCACTCCCCCTCGCCGGCGCTCCCACTCGAACTCTCCGAGCACGATATCTTCAATACTCCTTCGGGGAGCGCTTCCTCTTCCCCCACCCAGTCGGGTTTAACCTCCAACCCGACCCGAAAAGCCCAAAACCACAACCGTATCCATTACGGCATCTTAGCTGCCCTAAACGATAACCTCAAAACCCGATCTGGATCCGATACGCGACCCGTGTTCAACCACAAGGCCTCCGCCTCGGCCTCCCTCTCCTCCTCATCCTCGACCTCCCCCGCGATGATGATTCCGAAGAGGCCGCCGCCACCACCTCCGGTGGAGAGAATGCTGTTGCGGCATCAATCGGCGCCGGTGAACGTGCCGGTGATTCCGGCGGCTCTGATGAGGAGGGCGAGGGATTTAGAGGACGTGGAAGAGAAGGAGGAGAATAATGGGGGGATTTTGCCACCGCATGAGCTGGTGGCGGTGAGGCATTCGCCGGTATTGGCGAACTCGGTGTTGGAAGGAGCTGGGCGGACGTTGAAAGGGAGGGATCTCAGGCAGGTTCGCAACGCCATTTGGCGAAAGACTGGTTTTATTGATTGATTTATTAGAATAAACAATTTGATGTTATCTACTGTACATAAACATAGAATTGATAGCTTAATTTCGATTTATATGCTTAATTAATGGTTGAGTTCTACTTTTCCTGTGGTTAATTTTGGGAAGCTCTAATATATAAGTTTAATCTTTAATGTGTATTTTCTTGCCATGATAGAACACACGATTTTTTTCTGCTACAAATATTGTGTCATCTTCTGTTCCCGGATATCATATGCCACGTGCATTAGATAACATCATACGATAGAAACTAGAAAGGATATTTGTGAGAAAATTAGTGATAATTGAGAAGCTTATAAAAGGTTTTGGAAGCGAAGTAAGATGTTGCTTAGAGTTAGAGGTAATGCAATTCATTTCCATATGTGCTTGTGTTCAAATCATCATGTGAAGTTGAACTTGCTACTTGGACAGGGATGTTGTAACTATTAAAAGAAAAAAAGATAGAAAAAGTAGAATTTCATAAGCTTTTGGTTTATACAGGCTTTGGAAGCAAACAGAGAGAAGATTGTAAGTTGTAATTATACTTTAGGTGTTTCGTTTGGCAAGAATTTATCGAAGAATCTATAATTTCATGTTCTTCATTTCATTTAATTTTCATGACTGCTTTGGGAATATCACAAAGCTGTGTTCTTTCCTCTGCCATTGACATATGTTTAACTACCAAGATAGGCGTTTTCTAGACGATGAAAATATTTGGGTGATAAGTTCTCCTAAATCATCAAACCTTTGTGCATTTCTTATTCCAGATGCTTTGAAATCTTATACATTGCAATATTCTTAAGAGTATCTGAATTGGAATAAGGTATATTATATGTATAGAATCCTGAAAGATATAGTTCTAGATGTAAATCTTATGGAATTTTAAGAATTTGTGATTTAATTAATGCTGTTTCTTATCAATTGGATTAGACCCTTGATTTCTTTATTGTTTGACTCAGGGTTTAAAAGTTAGAATTTTTAAGTAACCATAAGCATCAAATTACAGTAAAATCTATTTTTCAGGGAGTGAGTGAGTTTAGTGGAAGGCTAGGTGGAGGAATAACTTTATAATATATGCACCTGATCTCCTTTTATCATCTAGATTATTGTATAGATATGAGACAACAGTAAAACATGTGTTTTATTGTAAATAAATTGCACTATAAATAGGTGCACCATGATGGTTGATTTGGCAAATGCATCAAGAATTCTGTTCTGGTTTTTCTAGATTATACTAAAAGCAAACGACTTATTTGTTGTTCTTACTTCTTAAGGATCCACAACTATCCAGAAAAAAATAAAAATTGCTTATGCATGCATTTTTGTAATGAAGCATAAAAAGGTCAACAAAATCTATAGTGTTATAATATTTGGTTCATAGGTGCATCATGGATACATTGATCCTACCTTGAGTTATAATATTTCATATATATTTTCCAATTTGCTGGTAATCCTTGTCTCCATTTGTTTGATGACTTGGTTAGATTTCATTGCTTATGCATTGTGTTATTTCTGGGTATTTAAGAGTTCTTGACTTGCAAAGCCATGAAACTTTGCCCCTATGTAACTCAAGGTTCTAATTACTTACTTTTTCTTTTTTTCTCATCAAAATTGAATATCTAATAAGGATTTCATATCTGAATTATAATGGGACCTGGATTCAATTGGAAATGTTATTACGATTAGCCTTTTGAGATTATTTGTGCACGAGCCTTATGAGAACTTTCCACAAGTGATATATTGCATTTAATATATTTCACACATTAACTAGTGATGTTATTTTGATACACACGTGACAGTAGTGATAATTATTTAATAGAAGATCCCATGTGCCAACAATCATATGTCTTATTTGTGTACCACTGTCAAAACGACGTAGTTTTGACAATTATTTAAACTGTTTATTAACAGTTGTTGAAACTACGTCATTTCAACTACAGTACACAAATGAAACACATGATTGTGGAACTTAGGATCTTGTTTGTTCTTAAAGAATGGGAAGTAGCTAAAGTCTGCAAGCACAAAGTAAGTTGAATTAATTTGCAGTAAGAGCCAGAATCTCATACCCTTAAAAACAGGCTGATAATAAGGATTTAATGCAACAACCAACATAACACAGCTGGCTAGCATACAAACTCAATTCCATCGAAACCTATTATTCTTAGTTCATTGCTTATTCTAACAATCAAGACGCCACTGGTGGTTGAGAAGGTGGCGGCGGCAGATGGGTCGGATGGTGGTGGATTGGCCGCGGAATTCTTGTAGGTTGCTTTGTATGATCCATCAATGAAGATTGATAAAATGGTGGGTCTTTCATCGAAATATGGCTTTCTGGAGTCTCAGAAGGCGGAGGGGATGGCGATGGTGGTGGTGGAGGATCGAAAATTGGTATCCATTTATTAATGCAGTTGTGCAAGAGATCATGAAAAGTGTTGTGAATATTTGCAGCAACAATGGCATTCTTGTGTGTTAAAACACAAGAGAAGATGATGAGCCACAATGCAAGAAATTTGATGCCAGACATGATGATGTTTGTGTGGTGGCATCATGAGTGAATTGAAATGAAATTTATACAAGTTTTGAGGTTGCCATAATTAATGAGAAGTTGGTGGTGTTGAAGTTAGAAACAATTTACTAATGGTTGAAAGGTAGTGTCTTATACACTAACCACTGATTTGTACTCATTCCATTTATTTTGTGCAGTTTATTATAATATAATATATCATGTATGAAAATTTAATTTCATATTACAGTTTCAATTTGGATATTAAGGTACCAACTGTTTTTGTAAACATCTTCACCAACTCATTTATTATGGGTTGTGAGTTCTTATCGACCTAATATTGTTCTCGGACCATATGACATCTTTTATTGCATATGAGGTTTCATATCTTATTTTATAATAATAACACACAATTTATAATTGTGTGTTGTGGAATTCAACTTTGAATTTCATTAATAATTGTGATTATCTATTGAGAATCAAATCTGAAAATATTTTATCTATGCATAATTTATACATGTGATTATTTTGAAATTCTAATTTGAAGGCCCCTTCGGAGATTTCGTCAGATGAAGAGAAGTCACCCATTAACTGTTCATCACAAGTATACATGTATATATATATATATATATATATATATATATATATATATATATATATATATATATATATTTATATATTAATGTATCACATTTGGGAATTTTGTTGTTGTAGGGAAAATGGTCTATATATGTGACATTAAATTAAGGAAATTGACATACATCCGAAAGTAGGGTTTCCTATCCTCAATTTCTCACAATAAAAAATCTGATTAAATTTAGACAATAGAATATTAAAGATAATAATATAAAATTTATAAAATTAGTGGTTCATAAATGGATGTATCGAAGTTACAAGGTCAATATTATTTTTTTCTTTTTCAAACATCGATAACTGGAAAGTATATACTAGTGTCTAGTCTTGCTACCCAACCTATTGTATATATCTTATGTATCTAACTTGAAGATTTCGAATAAATTCTCAAATTCAAAACTACCCGTAATCCAATAAAAACCTTTAATTTCATAATCATAATTTAAAAGAATGTGACCACTACATATCATTGATGAATATATTAAAAAGTATTCATGATATGCATTTTAACGTTTTCGTTTTCGTACTAGTGTCATCCCACTCAAATAGATAACCACAAAATTCAACACAAAGTTAGATATATCCCATTAGAAAGGACAACCACAAAATTCAACACAAGTTAGATTAATCACTAAATTGACAAACCTTTTTTCTGTGTTTCTATATGCGACGTTAAATAATTTAGATTCTGGCGTGCCCAAATGGATATTATATTAATTTTTAATTAAGTATATAGCTCTAAAATTTAGATGTTAAATATATCTGTTGATTGTCGCTATCTAATAGAACTGTTATCTTATTTATTACAGATAGATATTAATATGATGATGTGTTATAAATTCAACACAATCATTAATTTTAAATCATAATATTTGAAGGAATGAGAAATATTTACACATCCACGATGGGTTAATTAAGCATGCTCACGATGAATAGGGAATATTATTATATTTCACTATCAAATTCTAATTTAAAGTTCAAAATTGGGTTCCTTCCTCACTCCATAATTACTTGAATATTATAACCTTCTCTAAAAACAAACAAACAATAATAATGGTAATACTATATAGGAAAAATATAAAATTTATACAATACATATCTTTAAAATATTAAATTTAACAAAACATGATTAATATATTATTTAATTATTGAAATATATGTTGTATTTATAAAGAAATATAAATACTTTTTTTTTTTAAAAATTATGTGTTGTTTATGTATTGTTGTGTCTACTACATAATTCAACACTTTCAGCATTTTTTTTTTTTTTATTCTAAAGAATAACTTTCAAAATTTTCTTTTCAATTATAAACGATAAAAAAAAAGTTAAAATTTAGCAAATAAATTTCATAGTGTATTTTGAAACATATATTCCAAAAAATTATTCAATTTCACTAATAAATAAGTTTGAAAAGTTTGAACAAATCTTTTTAATCAACCCAACTTTATTTTTATTTATTTATTTATATGGTTCTCTAATTTTTTTAAATTAATCAGTTTTTTAAAAATGTAAATATTTTCTATTAATGAAGTCTCTAGCAAATGTTATTTGAATAAATAAATTTAGTTATCATTCCTATATTACTCAATAATGTTTCTTATCATCATTAAATTTAAAATCGTTATTAGTCATATTAATTGTTGACCGTCTCAAATAGTATGAGAGGTTTAGAGGAGTAGGGTGAATTAACACTTTCGAGTTTTCAAACTCTTCTTCAAGGATATGGACTTTCTCGCTGCAAATTGTTAGAAACTATTCTTACAGTACAATTTGCTTACAATGGTACTTGTAGTGTTGATATAAGATCACTACTTAGACAATCTTAAGTTTATGATACCGAATATATTTTTTAGATAGTTTCTTTGAAATACATTTTTGTAAATATGATTTTATTTGTTAAGTTCAAAACATGTATTTGTACAGTAAGGTAAAGACGGAAAATAAACATAAGCAATTTATAGTTGTTCAAGTGTGGAGTACATTCTAATCTATTATGTTCATTCTCTTGAGGAGAAATTTTGTTAAAAACTTATATGATTCAAGTTATAACATACACATTTTACAAACTAATATTTCTAACAAACATTTACGGTGAATTAGTCTCCACATAGAATACTCTAACTTATTTAAACTCAAACTCGTTTACAACTCATACATAGTTGAACATTTAGTAAGAAAATATGTTTCTTCAACTACTAACATCTAAAATAACCTCACAAAGAGATTTAAAATAAGAATATCTTTTCTCTTCAACTTTGCAGCAACCAATGAACATGAATAATCATTTCCGATTTGAGACCTAGAACATAAGGTTTGGAGATCACTTGTAATATTGTAGATAACTTTTGAATTCTTCGTATTTCTTAAGTTTAATTAAGTGATTTCTCAAGTTCACTTCCTCTTTACATAAAACAAAATTTGTCAATCGTAGAAAGACAAAATTGCTATTGATGGTAATCAAGTTTACACTACGTTTTCTTTGCATCATAGTTGTGCGATTTTACAATGGCGACCAATACTTTAATTTTCTACAGTATGTTAGTCAAACTGTCACCTTCTTACTTACTAAGAAGTTATTTGTTTTGTAGTTTTGTCTATAAATTAAAGACTTGATTATCGACATTTCATTCTTTTGATGATGATCTTCCTCATATATTCATTAGTCACTGTAAACTTTAACTGATTCAGTGTTGGTCTTTGTTAACATTTAACGGTAAGATTCTTAAACTATAAGAAATTAATTCCAGTAAGCACAATCTTAGGGTTCATTTGGATGAATGGATTTGAGGAGAGATTTGAAACTATGGTAGTAAATTCATCGATGGTGTTTGGATAGATTCAGATTTGAAATCTATCACTTTCATTTTAAACTATTTTTTGAGTCATTTGGGTGGATTTTAAATCATTTTATTCAAACACAACTTTATTGTATTTTTATCTTCTTGCAACTCAAAGCCTTCTTGTAGTGTTTGGCCTAATCTAACTAATCGATTTAATTGCTATCTACTTTAAAAAAAAAACAAAATGTGAAAATAGGGATTTCTAAGTCTTATACAAATGTGGTTTTATCTCAACAAAATCTAAAATATTAATTTTTTTAATAATGACTATTGTAACTTAAAATTTTATTTCTAATAAAGATATTTATAGGAGAAAATTGTAAGCTTGCTAAATGTATCAAATGGTCATTGACATATAAAAGTTGACCTTTCCATGAAAATGAATTTTATTTCTATTATTTTATAATTCTTATATTTTGTTTAAATAATTATCAAATTTTATTAACTTTTACATTTTTAATTAAAACTTGAATTTTGAGATTTACTCGATCATTTTATATTTATTCAAATAACAGAATCCACATTATTATGTATTTCATTTCATTTTATAATAAAAAGAAAAAAAATGAAATTTTGTCTTGAATTGAGAACTCAATCTAAATTTGAAGCCTTGAATTAAGAAAAAATGTTAAATTGAGCCCCTTATTGAGAAACTTTAAAATTTGGGTCCAAAATTGAAAATTAATCTATAAATTGAGTTTTATTATGAAATTTATCCTATATGGTTTCCTAAATTTATGTTATTCAGATCGATTCGACCCTATACACGTTTTCACACATCGGCATAGGCCTCCCGTTGCCGGCACGCTCCTCCACACGTTCTAGAGAGGACCCTCACACACTAATTTTTTTTTTTTTGCATTTTTTTGAAATATATATATATATATATATATATATTTTAGTTATAACTTTCATATATTTATGTTATGATATTCATACCTTTACATTTTTTTAGATTTTAATATTTTTCATACCTTTTAGTTATTGTTAGTAGTACATTTTATTTATGTGTTAGTTGTACCTTTATATATAAATATATGAATGTGTTAATATAAATTTATAAATAATATCGAATAAAAATATGAATAATATCACATAAATGTATATGTGTACAAATTGCACAAGAAACTCACATTTTATATTGCACATCATTATGATATATGGTATATTATGACAAAACTTTAGGTAAAATTGTGTTACAAGTCTCAATCTATAAGATGGGTCGATTTGACCTTTTCAATATGTGTCAATGTCCCGATTAATAGGGTCAACACATGGTCTACTCATAGTCAACCGATGTTAGAAATTATTTTTATTTATATCAAATAATATTTTTATATCACATAATACTTTTGTATATATGATGTAATACTTTTGAAAAAACTATTTGACAAAGTAATAATGGTAATACATTTGTGTGTATCTGATAATATTTTTTATTATAAATTTATGATTAATTTGAGAAATTGATATTTCACAGGTAATACATTTAATCTCATCATGTAATATTTTTGTGTGTATTACATAGTACAATTGAAAATTTATAATTTGATAGCAAATATTTTTGTTTGTATACAATAATACTTTTATATAGAGGTCTTCAATTTTTTTTTATTTAAATTTGCATATAGATAATACAATTATTCCTATTATACAAAATAACAAAAAAAAATTGAATTAATAATTTGATATAAATTAAAAATTAGAATATACATTTACAAGTTGTCATTTACAACTACAAAACTTACAACTTATAACTTTAAAAGTTAGAAATTACAATTTAAATACAAGTTGTAAGGTCCCGATTCTTTTTAAATTAAACCTTAGTCGAGACGTTACTTATTTATAAAAACATCACCCTTTTTAAGAATAAATAAAGATGATTAAAATTTCAAGATTTATATTAAAAATATTCATTCCAAAAATTCATAAAAATATTACACTTTAAAAAAAAACTCATTTACAACATTTGATCACTGGCTACCAGCATCCACCGCTCGCGCGCCACGCCCTAAAATCCTTAAATTGAAAACATTTTAAAAAGATGGGTGAGTGACAAAAGTACACTCAGTGGGGTGGGGAAACTTGGGATGACATAAAATAATTTCCAAAGATTTTATACACACATGCCAAAACACCATTTTATCACATATAACAGATTTTCGTAAAACGTTTGTCTTTTAATAAAAATCGTAGAAAATAGATCATTTCAATTCACGTTATTAAATCATTTTATAATGTAAGCATCCATCTCAAATCAATCATCCTTCGCATTCAAACATATCACTTTCATTATCACATCTACGGTTTTTAACTGTCTTGCAATACATATGCGGGTCTTAGCCGCCCTGAAAACATATAATCCATCATTCATATTAAAACATCACTTTTCACATAATTTACGGTGGTTAGCCGCCATGAAAGCATTTTACGGTTCTTAGCCGCCATGAAAACATTTTTACGGGTCTTAGCCGTCCTGGAAACATATGCGGGTCTTAACCGTCCTGGAAACATATGCGGGTCTTAGCCGTCCTGGTACGGTGATCAGCCGTCATATACGGGTCTTAGCCATCTTGCATACGCATGCACATGCACACATAATTACTTCACACATACACATATCAAACATACACATCAAAGCACATTAATTTAACACAACACTTAGGTCTCAACTGACATGAAAACACATTTTATTTGCACATATGCAAATATTAACTTCACATCATTCTTCACCTTTGCATTCATAGTAAAACATTCATAATCCATCACTTGCTTTAAATCATTCATCAATCACATTCTCATTTAATAATAATCTTAGCTCAGAGCACTTTATTCACATAGCATGTATATCGACCTCACGTCATTCAAGTATAATATTCACATTCATCATATCATAACATTATCACACATATCATCTCATGCATTTAGCACGTATACCCAACTCATTTAATAATAATCTTAAAAGATTGCATAAACTTTATAATATCTTAATTTAAAGAAATTACCCCCACCTTGTTCGGTGGTTACCACGTGGCAGCACCTCTTAAAGATCACGTATCCCAAGGCTTCACTCCAACAGGTAGCCTATATAATTTACGATATTTTCTTAGATCATTATAATCTATAATTAAAGATTAAACCAACATTGGATCGGATACTATCGATCGAGATGAGACGAATCGGAACGGTAAGCCTAACGATTGAGATTAAAGAAACAAGAGGGAAATATTAGTTTATAAGGCTGAGATGAAAGAGAATGGATTTTGGATCACAACAAAACAAGAATGAGCTCAATTGGAGTTGTAACGAGCTCGAATGAAGCGTTTTAAGATTTAGAGGTATTTCGGTAATTTGGTCAAAGGGTTGACTTTGACCGGGATCCACAACCCCCGGTCAATGATATTTTGTTGGCAACAACTCGATGATAAAGCATGATGAAAATAAAACGAGATTCGGATAGAAAATCGAATCAAAAATACGACGTCGCGCACGTTCCCTACGACGGGGAAAAATTTCCCCAGCGTCCCCCGTCGGCTGTCGAGTTTTCTTGACAGCGGGACAGCACTTCTCGGCAGCCTCGGCCCCGTCTCTCGCCCAGATCTCCCGTCGTCAACCTGCTCGACTAGTCTACTTCTCGGCACCGCCAACTACGACGGCGCCGTCCTATGCCATCGACCTTTAGTCCTCCGGCTAGCCCGCACCGCCGGCTACCAGATCCGGCCATCCCTCGCTGGATTCCGGCATGAATAGTGCCTGAAAAACAGCCTAAAAAACCCTTCGTCACACATATTTTCACAAACTCCTTGTGCAACAGCCCCCCTTTCTAGCCCATTTTCCCGCACCAGCGCCGCCCCCCTTGGCGGCGCTACCCCTCTAGTGGCTAGCCCACAACTCCGGCAGGCCCTCCGATGCCTGCAACTGCGAGAAGAAGGGAGAGAGAGAAACGGGAGAGAGAAACGGGTGGCAAGAAGCAAGGGTTTAGGGTTTTAGAGAAGGTTTTTTGCCGTTTTCCGGCGAACGAAATATCGAAATTGAATTCCGGAAGTTGTCCTAAATTCGTCTCGTTGAGGGCTACGTTGTGTGTGAAAATCGGCTAAAATGGACGAGTTTGAAATTTTCCGGCCAACTCCGGCAAGAAAGCAAGACTGAAAAATAAAGAGAGAGGAGAGAAAGACTTGTGTGTTCGACGCTTTTCGACTCGTTCGAAGAAACGGTGAAAATGAAATCAAATAAGGGCCTATTTATAGAAATGGAAAGTTACTATTCATGATAAGATTTTGGTTACTATTCATGATAAGATTTCATTTCTTATTTTTCCGAAACTTCGTATTTTGCTCTTTTCTTCGCCATTAGAGCTACGAGTGTCCGATTGACCTCTAGTTCGTTTCTATCTTCTCGTTTTTCCATTACGCATCTAATGGTATAAAAATATTCTATGTTCCATGTTTATAAATTTTATCCATTTAAAACCTGATCGTTACACAAGCTGTAAATCTAAAAAAAATTACAACTTATAATATGAATTAAAAAAAATCAATATAATTTAATATTAAAGAACAGAATAACATAATATTACTAAATATAATATATAAAGTATAAAAAGAGAAACTGACAGTTTGGAACCGTCGATGAACGGTTTGAAAAATATACAAATAGAAACTGAACCATATTAAAACAATTGACTGTTCTGGTTTGAAATCCAAACATCAACAGTACCCAACCATTGACCTAAGTTATATTCCAATTAGGTTTTGGTTTCCAAAAATGTATGAACAACTCTACTTTTATAAATATTGGGTAATAATTTTGATTTCATGACTTCTAATCATTGATTATTTATGAAATTCTAATTTGACCGACAATTTTTTTATTTTCATAATATAATATTTTTATATTCATAAAAAATATTACATGATATACATACTAGTATTACTTGTCGTTGACTTTGGGTTCATATTGATCGATGCTAACCAATCATTAACCAAATTGACTTGACCAATTTTATGGAATGAGATTGTGAATTAATGTTACGCAAGCCCTTCTCATCGATATTAACTCTATTCATTATTACAAGAAACAAATCAATAATAAAAGAGTTATGGTGTTCAGCACTTTAGAACTTTTAGTGATCACATTTGGGAGGTTATTATCCAACTAGTCAATTAATAGTGATGAATTGTTTTAAATGAACATTGTAACCGTTCAACTTTAATCCATATTACTATGAGTATAAACTGCAAACTAAAATTAACTTTATGTACATATCCAGAGTACAATTTCTGATATGAGAACAATATGTTCTGATTCCACATTTCCACTCCACATAAGAGATATGAAGGCATTTTAATTTTATTATATAATGTAGTTTAGTTTACAAATTTTGAGTACTTAACCAGTTATCAAGTAGCAAATAAAAAACACAAAAACTTTTATGTAATTGGTGTACAAATTCAGGATTCGTGCACCTGACCCGATCCAATCCGACCTGGCCCACACGCCTATCCACGCACCCTCCCCATGCGAGCATGCGCCCCCATGCGCTTGGATGGGTGTGCTCATACCCACCTAAATTCGCTACAGGTACTATACATTTATATTAAACATACATTTATATTATGTAAAACATATCCTTATGTTATGTTAGTCATACACTTAGGGTCTTTATATTATATTAAACATATTTATATGTTATGTTAAACACAGCTTTATGGTTTTATATTATGTTAAACATACCTTTAGGGTTTTTATGTTATGTTATGTTAAATATACCATTGTGTTATGATAAATATACCTTTAAAGTTTTATATTATGTTAAGCATACTTTTAGAATTTTTATGTTATGTTAGTCATACCTTTTAATTATGTTAGTTGTACCTTTATGTATTATATAAAAGTATGACTAATATTATTTAAAGGTATGCGTAATATTACATGAATTTAGATATGTACAAATTAGAATTTTTTGTGCTGAAATTAAGAATTTTTCGTCGAAATTTGAGTTTTTTTTTTTTGTCAAACTTAGAATTTTTTAATGTTAAAGTATTACATAAATGTATATTTAATATAATATAAATATATAACATAATATAAAAATATGATAAACATAACATAAAAGTCAGGGTAAAAAATATAGAAAATGCGTGAATTCGAGTCGGATTCAGTCCGATCCGATCCGCATTGTATGGATCTAACTTACAATAGTTGCATACAAGTACAATTCAATAAAAAATATTATAAAAAAAACAAAGTAGTATCCCAAAATAAAATAAAATAAATGAATTCGAAAATAGAAAAATAAATAAATAAATTAATTTCTGTTATTAATTAATAAATATAAGGGATGAACTAAACCCACCCCATCAAGTACTAAGGGCACCCAATTTACTTAGGGCACCCCAATAAGTAAAATAAGTGATACATGAAATACTAAGGGCACCCCAGTTATTTCCCACACTACCCTTGCATCAAATTTCCTCATTCTCTTCCTCCCACCTTAGCAAAACCGTCGGCCACTTTGCAATTGGAAGGAAATCTCCAAATTTCGGCCAGCTTGATCGATTGTTGTTGCTACAGCTTTGGCAAGCTTCGGTTCACCCTAATGGAACGACGTAGAAAAGCTTTCGGATATGAACATACGGAGCAAAACTTTACCGGTAAGTTGATTTGAAAGATGTTATATAGTTTCATTTTTTCTTCGTATTTTGGTTAGAGCCACCTAGTATTAGGAATGAGTTAGTGAAATTTGATGTAATTTGCTGAAAATTTGTATAATTGTCGAAGAAATTGTGTTTTTCCCGTCCTTGCGCCGTCGGCCCTAGTTGGCCGACATGGTTTGTTGGTGTTCGGCTATCATGGCCGAACGGTCGAGGGTGGTGTCGGCTATACTGGCCGAACGGATGGGAAATGTGTCGGCCTCCTCTAACCGAACTGATGGTCTGGCTGTCGGCCAGCTTGGCCGAACGGGTTGCTAGGCTGTCGGCCAGCTTGGCCGAACGCATGGTAGGGATGTCGGCCATCTCGGCCGAACGGGGTGTGTATTTTTTTGTGCATTTTGTATTTGTTTTGTTTCTCGTACTGATTTTTCTTTGTAATCCAGGTAAGACGTATGAGAGAGTGAGACCGACAGCCTCGGCAAGAAGACGTTGGGGTGAAGAGGCAGAATCGGGAGTTGGATGTTCGGGCACTGATTACCCGATCGAAGTTCCGCTCCCGATGTTTCAGTTGGAGATGGGAGGGCATGACATTCCTGCGCCCGACTATGTTGAGTGGGGTGAAGCTCGTGTTCAGCATGAGCAACAGGAGGAGGTGGAGGATCAGATGGATGAGGCACCGATTCAGGAGGATGCCGAGGATCATGTTGACCCTGATACAGAGGGAGATGTACTGACCGGGCCATTTCCTGGGGGCCCCACTGATGTCCATCTCATACCGAGTTTCAAGACGCACGTGGCTGCGATGATTTGGTGCGGTGAGGAAAGAGGCATTCTGAAATGCCTTTGCCACACGACGAAGATGGATTCGTGGAGGACAGAGGGTGACTTGGGCGAGTGGTTTCGTCTGCTTCGGAGGTCTAGGATAGCAGACTTACGGGAGATATCATATAAGAGCCCGAACAATAACCTGATTTGTGCGTTCGTCGAGCGGTGGCATCCGGAGACGAATACCTTCCATATGCCCTGGGGCGAGATGACGATCACCCTCGATGATGTCTACTGCATCACCGGGCTTCCTATCACCGGTCGACCCGTTGTCCAACGGGAAGACGAAGATGAGGCCCGAGTGTTATGATAGCTCGACTGCTAGGTTTGAGCCGCCGGGATGCAGAGACGGCAGTACGAGGACTCAGGGGTAGCTCAGTGAAGTTGGAGTGGCTACGCTCTACATTTGCCGATGATGCGACATCTGACGATCCTGAGAGGAGAGTGTGTGCCGCTCGGGCTTATTTGTGGTTCGTGCTAGGCTGTACCCTGTTTTCAGATAAGACAGGCACTAGAGTGAGCACACACATTCTCCCACTGCTTGAGAATGTTACACGAGTGCACACGTACGCATGGGGAGTCGCCACACTTGCGTACTTGTACCGACAGCTGGGTCTTGCATCTCGGCATGGGGTGAGACAGATGTCTGGTTACCTGACATTATTAGAGGTAAAGCTTGTTTTTTAAATTTTAAAATGTTTCATATCGCTTATTTATGTTTATGTCATCGTACTTACATAATTGTGTTTTTTCAGGCGTGGATATACGAGTACTTTCCACAGACCAGGCCCACGCATAACGTGAACTATAGGGAAGGAGCACCGCTTGCCTTACGATGGGCACAACAAGCCTCCCCTGGTGGTTCACTTGATCGTCTAGTGGCATGGAGAGAGATGCTCGATGCCATGTCGGTGAATAATGTAAGTCTGTTGACGACTAGCTCATATGTTTGAATTTAGCACTGATTGTGATGTTCGACACCTTATTATTATGTGTGCCCTACTAGATGGTGTGGACTCCGTACGCCGGGATGCGAGATCTATTTCTTCGGCATGAGGTGACCTTCTACCACGGCTGCATTCGGGCCTTTGATGTGGTAGAGCCATATCATCCAGATCGCGTGCTTCGACAGTTTTGGTATGTACAGACGATCCCGGAGGCACCGTTGGTACCGATCAAAGTATGTCGGGGAAGTACGGGTGCTCAGTATAGAGTTGTGTTCGAGTTCATGAGCTCATACTTCCGGATGTGGAGCTCCCATGTGCTGTCCGACGAGGCTCGGGGTCGGATCGCACATCCCCCATTTGAGTGTTCTCCAGGGTATCTGGACTGGTACTTCACGGTCTCCCATCCGATGATTCAGAACCCGAAGAACAGGTCGTCGGCCGGCGGTGCTACGCATGTTCCCCAGCAGCCCTGGGATATTATCCACACGGCCCGAGGTCATATTGCACCGGTCGTGGAGCAGTGGTTGCAGCATGATCCCACGATGACCGTTGAGTACGTCATGCCGTATATTCAGAGGGCGTACGAGGCGTTGTCGGTCGAGGACAGTGCCCCGTCTGAGCCCACCACTCGTGCCTCATCCAGTCGGTCTCGTAGCCGTCGTAGGTGATAGATGTGGTCGATTTAGATTGTAGATTGTATTTGACATTGGCATCTCATTGTACATTTACTTGACTTAAAGGATTGAAAACCTTGTTATCTCATCTTTTTGTTATTTTTGTTGTGTTGAACAGTTGTGAAATTTTTATTATAGTACTTCAGTTCATTTTTGCCACTCGATTATGTTATGAAAATACACTTAACACATAGATGTGATGAGCTACGCACAAATCGAACATGACAAAGCGAACCTACACCCGTTCGGCCGCATCGGCCGAACACTCACACTAATTGTCGGCCACCTCAGCCGAACCCTCCTCCAACCGTTCGGCCATCCTGGCCGAATCCTGCCAAAGTCGTTCGGCCACCCTGGCCGAAACTCCCTATGTATTGTCGGCCGACTCGGCCGAAAGTTGTGAGACCCGTTCGGCCGACTCAATCGAACAGGGACAAAATCCACAGACGAGGGTAACCAAAAATCGAACGCAACCTATAGATGCACGGAAAATTCAGAAAAGGCCCTGAAAATGAGTTGAAATAGATAAAAAATGAATAGTATACAAGTACGTTGTCCCCGAATATATACATGCCATTGTCATGAATCAATCATCATCTAAACTAATCGATTCCACTCCTAACGAGGATCTAGCCGCAACAACCATTTCGCTGTACTTGGCGATCTGTTGTTGGAATACGACACTCCACCCGGCAGCACAATCTAACCTGCACGCGAACCACATATTTATGATTGAAGGAATGAGTGCACCGTCTACTAGGTTCACCTACAAACAGTATAGAGTAAAAACCGGTCACAAATGTAATAAATAAAGAAATTGAAGGCTACGTTAAGAGACAAAAGATAATAGTCCATACCCGAATGAAGTGATTGTTCCCAACTAATGCCATTGTCATGCAACGAGGGTTCACCGGCACTTGTGTCCGTAAGGGAAGAAATAAGACACTTATCTCGGGCGATATGTGAACTATCGCCATATTGTATGCAGAAGCGGCCAAGTAATAGATCTCTGGAAACACGAACCAATACTTCACGTCCCACACCTCCGTTTGGAAACAGTTCAATGTTTCTAGAATCTCGTCCACCGTATGTGTGGAGTTATGCCACACCGAAGCATACAAGGCCCTGAAGTTTTGCAACTCCTGGATTAGATCGCTACGAATCTGGGGCCAGGAATCCTCGCCCATACCAAGTGCGTCGGCTAAACACCGGAAGCCACAATGACCGTCTCCCTTTACATTCTTTGTGGAAGTCACAAACTCTCGAAAACACTTCGGCAACTGATCAATAAATGGAACACCGAATGTTGTACGGGTGGAACGACGCACAACCTGTTGCTTTGGCCGCTTCTTCGACACCACCTTCTCGGTACTTGAGGGTTCCCCACTAACATGTGCATCCTCGGTTCGGGGGGAATTACTATCATGAAAGGACTCCACGTATTCGAAAGCACTCTTCTCACGCTTGGTGGACTTGTCTATTCGAAGTTTTGGCTTCACTGGTCGTCCACGTGTGCGTGTTTGAACTTCCGGTTCAATAAGTGAGGTGGTGGACACGTTCTGGATCTCACGCGGTCTCTTGAGCATCAACAGCCTCTGTGACTCATTGGCCGAATCGAACATTACATTGATGTCACTCACTGTCTCGGTCCATCGACACCCAAGGTCTTCGGCTACACTGACATCCGACTTCACGGGTTCGCTGTCCAATTTCCTCCAAAACCTGTCAATACTTTCTAGTTGGATTGGTTCATTGAGACGCAATAATTCACTAAGTTCATGAGCACACGGTAGACCACAGGTCTTTCTCAGCACACAACCACAAAGTAACGGATCTACCCCGGCCGTATTCACTCCTTGCATCTCCTGATAAATCTTATGAATAGCCGCATGAGACACGAATCCACGTATATTCCTGAACAGTGGAGACCTGTATTTATGGTGCACTCTATGTCAGGATTGTTCGAATGAAGCCTTGATTGTGTTGTGGCTTGTGATCAACAATCCATGTATCCTCTCCCAAGATATTTCAAAATTTGACAAGCTAGTGCCCAGTTGTTTCTTCAACTTCGAATGTGCACTCTCGGCCCTGTTCACATTAATGCATGTCTTTCATTACAACAAGGTCAAATACGAACCAACAAATAAAATACGTTCTATAAAAAACAACTTATACGTACCGACTAGTTGTGGTGTTCTCGAAATGCATTATCTCGTTCGTCCAACACGAGACAAATCTCTCTTTATATGGATTAAGCCAGTTTGACAGAACATAATCCACGGCAACAGGATAGTCGCTGAAATCGTCCTTCAATCTTCTAAGTAGCTCGTTGAAGCTCACTTCATCCTCGGCAAGAATCAATGCATTCCACGAATAATTAAACGAATCCCATTTCGCCTTGGTGTGAAATTCTTTCTTGCACTTGGTAAGCACATTTTTGCTAATATGCCATCTACACAACAAGTGTTTCGCCCCTGGAAATGTGACCTCCACAGCATTCATCAATGCGATCTCACGATCAGTCACAATGACTTCTGGTTGAAAGGATTGGTCCATCAACCCTTTCAAAGTCGTGAGAGCCCATCTATAGTTCTTCTCACGCTCGGCCTCCAAGTAGATGCAAGCAACGGAGAAAGTGATATCCGTAGATGTGATGCCAACCACTTCCATCAGTGGCATCTTGTATCTATTAGTCTTGTATGTATAATCCATCAACAAGACTCTCGGAAAGGCACGCAACAAGTCCACACTCATCGGGTGGGCATAAAAGAGGTCCTTCACCATTTCCGTTTTCTCACATCTACGAACAAGGAAATAGTAGTCATGTGACTTCAGCTTCTCCAATAGGTATTGCATTTGAGACCGACCGCCGTGCTCCACAACTCTGTGTTTATGCCTTGCATTGTAGATGGTCTTCAAAGTTGATGCATTCTGAACGAAGGTCTCCTTTAAAGTACTTAGAATGTCTTTCGGTTTTGCCTTATTCTTTGTCAAATCTGCGACAAACCGATCTTCAGCCGGTGTTAGTCGACCGGCATAGGAGTGACCCTCCAGATGTCGTCCCATCGGGTGGTTATGAACGCCGGATACAACACTTATTGACCACTGTCCATCATCATTCAATTCAGTAGCTTTAAGAAGAAACGGACAATCACATTTTTTGGTGGCCGTACGTCTGCCCCGTTTCTTCCCACCACTCGTTTCATCATCACCAACACTCACCATTTCTGATTTCGCCTTATTACGCCGACGATAGGTGCCACCTCGTTCGCAACCCAATAACACTCGACCTCGCCGACCACTACTTCCACTATCAGACCGACGAACTAATATGACCATATTCTGCTCGTGCGCTACAGCATTCACCCACTGCATCATCAGGTAGCGAGACTCAAATACTTCTTCTGTCGTAAAGTAGATAGTGAAGTCTATTTGCATGTACTCAGGAGCAATTTCTTCCTCGACCAATTGTTCATCGTCCGATTTGTTAATGTAACTGACTTCGTCCGAATACAAGGCCCCGTTCTGCAACGCAAGCAAATACAATCATTAACATAGAATACGAAAAAAAACAGAAAAATTGAGTGCTAGGTGAAATGTCGGCTGCCCTGGCCGAACGGGAAGAGAGCATGTCGGCCAGGGCTGGCCGAACGGGGAAGAATGGTGTCGGCCGAGATGGCCGAACGGACTGGGGAGATGTCGGCCAACCTGGCCGAACGGAATAGAGGCGTGTCGGCTGTCATGGCCAAAATCCTTCAGCCGCGTTCGGTCTGTATTGGCCGAACGCGAACAGATGCGGGAATTTTTGTATATTTTCAAAAACGAAACTTCAACTACATAAACTACGAAAAATGCATGCGAATACTTACATTGTGTGCTCCGAATGAATCTTCGTTCGCCATTTGATGAAATTTGAGGGAAAAAGGGGCAAAAACAAGGAAACAAATGCAAAACTTGGATGAAGAATCAATGCTTTGGTGGGTGAAGAAGACAACAATGGAGATTTTGTGTGTTTTGAAAGCTTGGGGTGCCTTTAGAAATTATCAACACATTTGTGGGGTGCCCTTAGAAATTACATTCATTAAGGGTATTTTGGTCTTTTTATATTCATTTTAATTTTAATTTTTTTAAATGGGGTGCCCTAAGTAGTTGATGGGGTGGGTTTAGACCCACCCTAAATATAAATATAAAATGAAAAGAGATGAAAATAGGGAAGTTGAAGTGGAGAAGAAGAGTTTGAAGTGTAAGTTTGCCAGCACACAATCGCATACCGTCTTTCATTTTCTTCATCTCCTCTCTCTCTATCAACTCTTTCCAAAAATCGAGTGTCAATTCCCAAATCTAAAATCTCACTGCTAGGGTTTTTGTCCATCGTTTGCTTCAATGAAACCAATCACGCTTCCCGAGCCCCCAGGGAGCCCAAAATCGACGGGCGGAGTGCCTGACATATTCGAAGGCGGGGTTTACGGAGTCGTCCGGCGTGCTGTCATAATCGGAAACGGTTTTCCGGCGTCGGAAAACCAGAGCATCGGATTGGTTCGCGCACTCGGCTTATCCGATAAACAATCTCTCTATGTCAGTCTCCGTCTTTTTAGTATATCTGTCATGAGTTCTAGATATTAATTCGTGAAAAATGGAAAGTTCACTATTGATATGTGTTTTTAGGTTCTGAATTTGCCCTAAAATATGTGTATGCATGCTTTGATTGGCTTTTCCATTGGAATTTTATGGTTGCTTTTCGGTGTGATGCTATTTTGAGGGTAATGCAGAGATTATGTTGAATCATGGGATGCATCGATGGTACTGTTCTTCTGGATGAAAATTCAGAGAAGAAATTGATTGAACAATCAATTTTTCACCATGGACTTCCTGATAGAGATGGAGTGAAATATGTTTCTCTATTGTTCAATTTGCGGTTTCAGTTTGATTTGTGTGTGCTCTAATTTCAAAATTTCTAGAATGCATGCTGTTCTTAGTAGTCTCTGATGATCTGTTGGACGATATTATCTGAGGATGTGTTGGAATGAAAATTTCTCTAGCACAACTTAATTTGACTCAGATTCTAACAATCTGAGGTCAAAAACCGACTTGGATGCTCTATCTGAAAGTTGGAAGTAGTGAAGTAAACTAAACACATGAATAGGATTAGAGGAGAACAAGACAAAAAAGACTATGAAGTCCCTTGTTTCTTGTAGACTGGGAAAATATTTAGAAAAAAATAATATTTTATTATTGAATAGCTTGAGTTACTAAAGTGTTCAAGCAAATACTCATTTATGAGTATCCTGAAATTTTTCTCTTAATATCCCTATGTTTACCGCTAGAAATGCCTCTTGAGCTTATGTCTCATTCTGGATATTTAAGAAACATAGTATTTGAAATACAAAGGTGATCCTAGCGCCGGAGGGGCACATCTCTTGAACATGAGGTCAAAATATCTAAAAATAAAAATAAAAGAAGAAGTAGAAGAAGAAGAAGAAGAAATGTGTGTATACTTTGAAAAAACTGATATATTTAACTGTTGGAAGCATATTAAATGTCAAGAAAGAATGGAAACCAAGTATTTTTACCTCTCAAGATGAAGTCATGACTGTTCTTATGTTATATTCAATAAACAAATGTCTTAAAAATTGTTATAAGGGACCTTAAAACATGTCTGGGGTTGGACAACAGCCTATGAACAAAAGAGTTGCACCTAAAAAAACACAAAAAAGCCACTGAAAGGCGTGTGCGCCATGAACAGTGCCCTCCATGTGCTTTCTGTGCCATGCCTCTAATAACCATGTTTAGAAAGCCAGCTGTTGGCCTTGTTGTACAGAAGGATTTTTTTTTTTTAAATTTCCTAAAAGATGTGGTTTTGTCATGTCCTCATAGTTGTAGTCTCATGTTTGCTGCCGCTCTCGTGTCCTTCTCTCCATAGCATGAAATATATGATCCATGAGCTATTATTGGAAGTATGCCCTTAAGTGACCTTGAAGTTATCACTATCTGATTTAAAGAATTTTTGCTTAATGTTAGAACCGTATTTCTGAACATAATGATTGATAGTCTTATTTGTACCCGATGCATATGTTGTTCAGCGGGTTACGAGACCGGCAGGAGGAATCAATGAGTGGCTTCACTGGCTCCCAGTTTCTATACATAAGAAATTGTACTATATCATTAGCAATATATATGGGTATTTTTTGATTGGTAGAAGTGGGAAGAGACTTGCACCTCTGCCTAGTGAGAATGGTGTGGGTGTAGGCTTGTCATCAGTGTTGGAAGCGGATGTTAAGAACATTGTCAGAATGGCCAAAGAAACTTATGAGAAGTAAGTCCTCCTCTCTCTTTTATTGCATGCACAAAAAGATGCAGAACTCTCCTACTTAGACTCTTGACTTATAGCTTAGGTAAATGTCGGGGGTTGCACTTTTCTCATCAAGTTGAATAGTGTGTTGATATAATTTTAATTTAGTAGGTTTGTTATGCTACTGCTTTCAAGGACGAAGACAATTGATTAGTTAAGTGAAATTATGCCTTCTGTTCATATGAAATACTTGGAAAGGCTGCAATTGGGCAGAAAGCTTTCCAAAGTTTGCAGAAGAGAATTTAGGGGCACATAATTGAATATTGATGTTAAAGAAGAGAATTAACTGAAGATTTTACTGTTCAGATTTTAATCTTGTTGGGTGATGATCCATTATTAGAATATTTTCTTCCTTCAATGATTTTGAAGTTATTCAAGCACGTCTAAAGTAGATGTACTGCGTTTATGAGGTATTTCATCTTTTACATGCATTGTTAAGACTATTGTTTAAAATTGATGCATACCGAGACAGTATTTATGATGTTGAAATCTTTGTAAATGTAGATCAGTTGTCAAATGCTGCAAAACATGTCATGAACTATTTTTCTCTAGCGTCAAAATTGTTTACAAAGTATTTTGAAATATAATAGGTCTTTAGACTTTAGTGAAAACAAATTATTGCAAATGTTTTATTGATGGAGGTTTGAAGGGATGATCAGAGAAGCTTGTATGGGATAAACAAAAGAAGCAAGCCACCATAAAGTAGAATACACATTATTTAGTGGTTGCGAGATGGATGCTTTATCATTTGAGCCCTGATTTTCAGTGAACGGTCGCATTCTCTATTAAATGACTTCATTACATGACTTCAGATATTGGTTAATGGAGTAGATATTTGCACATGTGCAAAAATGTTGTTAATTGTGGACAGTGTTTCATTTCTTTGGTTTAGAAGATTCCATCAACTAATATGGGTTATAAAACAATTAGATTTGCAATATATTGTTGCCTTAGTAATTGATATTTTTTGTCTCTTTTGTGGGTGGGATATATACAGTGCCATTTATCATTTTTACATACATACATATTATATATTTATGTCCATTTTGATACATGAGAATTAACATTTTCTACTCTTTTCAGGGATGGTCCATTACTTGTGGTTGCATCTGGCAGAGATACAATTTCAATTGCAAGCTCTATAAAAAGATTGGCATCAGAAAACGTGTTTGTTGTCCAGGTTTATATGTTGTCCATGTCCTTAAGAGTTGGGAATATTTGTTTTAACTCTGCATATTTTTCTGTAACAGTAAAGACCATGTCTACCTTAGTGCTAAAATTGGATTCTGAAATGGTTCCACTAGAAAGATATTGGGGATGTGTACCTTCTGATTTTCTACTTTTAGCATCAAATCCTCTATGATTCAAGGTAGTCAAAAGCGCACCAGGCGCAGCACCGAAAGGGTTCTAGCTGAGGTGCAATGTCTTGGATACATCGCATGTCAAGCCTGTGCTCTCTGCGCCTTTCTGTGAGGCGCAAGGTGTGAGCCCTATTCGCATGGCTAAATTGACTCTGTTTATGGACTTACCTCAAAGCTTGTTTGTAGAGCCACTTGTTACTTAAATAGTATATTAAAATAACAAAACGATTAGGTCAAGAATGAAGAATTTGACATTCATTGATTCCCCTTGCCAACTCTTGCAAACTCTGCTTATCAATCAGCTTCACCCCTTAAGGATTCTTTAAAAGATTTCATTATATGTCCATCTTTTAGATTTGTCATATGCATGAGTTTTTGATTATACGTTATTGGTGCTTGTTATCTAAACACAAGTTAAGGCATTTTGGATGGCCTATTTTCAAATCTTTCTCCAATTATGGTTGTTGTAGCATCCTAGATATCCATTGAGTCATGTAATATCCAAATAATAGGTTGGGCCATAGGCCCTGTCCAGTAGCCTAGACTATTCCCACACCTATTAACGACCCTTGTTAGCAGAAATAGATAGTTATCAAATATGGCAGATATTTTACTCGTTAGATTTCTAGTTGATGAGAATATTACATTCACGGATTTAAGAAACACTAAGGGGATGTTTGTTTGATTTTCAAAATCATCTTTTCACTGTTCTACTATGTTAAATAGCAATCATGTTTCTTTTATCCTATTTTCACTCAAAACACCAATTCTACTTATTTAAATTCAAATAAAACTGTCTGTAGTCAAAACCTATTTACTACACAATCAAATCCCATTTTCAAGCATATTAATACCTAACTAAGCATTAGCATTTCTAATCTTTAACACTAAACATTTTTATATTCAAACAAAAACCTAATACAACTTAATCATTTTACTCGAAGTATTGAAAATTGAAAATGGGGACTGTAACTGGGAACAAGCATCCCCTAAATGTTAGATGCAATGCTAATCTTTTGTCTTTGACTGTTTAGTTGTGGAAACATAATAGAACAAATCTATACACTTGCATGCCTACACAAGGATACAAACATGCATTTGTGAACACACACACACACACACATACATACATACATATGGGGGGGGGGGGGAATAGATAAGTAGTCATGCATATTTTATTGCAGACTGTATTTCGTTCTCTTTAGCAGTTTTCTCATTCGGTAAGAATATTTGTGTCTGTGTGTTAGTCAAACTGGCTTCATCATGCCTTCAGCATTTGTCTGTTTTATGCAAATAGGATTTATTATATTATTATGTCTCTCCTCAGATTCAGCATCCGCGGTCACATTTGGACAGGTTTGACATGGTGATAACCCCACAGCATGATTATTATCCGTTGACCCCTCATGGAAGGGAGCAGGTTCCTCGCTTTCTCAGGAAATGGATAACACCACATGAGCCTCCAAGCAAGCATGTTGTATGTATACTCACCATATATGCATAGTTCTAGTCTACTTTCCTAACTGGGAATAGTTGTAACTGACTTCTGACTGCCTGTGTGAATGCTTGCTGTCATTTCTCAGGTCCTTACAGTTGGAGCACTTCATCAAATAGATACTACTGTACTTCGTAGTGCAGCTAATGCCTGGCATCATGAGTTTGCACCTTTGCCAAAGCCTTTGCTTGTAGTCAACATTGGAGGTCCCACAAGTAATCACTCTTCCTATATGAAAATCATTGAAAACCTATATTAATTGTTTTTTTTTTTCATAAAATAGATTCCAAGTTTACTTGGCAATTTCACTACAGTGTAATATGGTGTGACTATATTTAGCCCATGGCATGATTAATGCATTAATGGGAAACGGTAATGGAACCTGAAATGGTGTCTTGAGTGATTTCCTGCTCATGTATCAAAAGGATGGATGTCTAACAAATAAGTTAAAAAGCCTATTATAATGTCCCTTAAAAAGTCTGTTGATGTTTGCACAGTGCTAGACCCCCTCCCTCCCCCCCCACGTTGAATGTTTGAATTAAATCAATATCATATCATTTTATTTTCACACATCTGTGTGGGTGACATTCAAACTGGTAAACGGTTGGAATCAGTCCACAAATAACTTCCTTCAACAGATTAGATCCCTTCTGTTGGTGGCAGCCCTGTTTCAATTGGTCGAGTTGTATGTACCTCTTTGTGTGTTTCGACAAATTCACCATCTATTTTGTGTTCATGTCTAATTCGCATAGTGTTTTTTTTTTACCTTCTTCTCATGAATCTGAAATGATTGCTCTTTAAAATTTTAATCAGTTGTTACTTAGTTGGTAGACAGACTTGTTCCTTTCTCTCAAGCTATTTCTAGGAATATTTATTCTGAAAGTCTTGTTTTAGCCAGTCATGAAACATCTTTAAATGGCTATATATATTCTTGGTTTCCATTTTAGGGTACTGCAGATATAGCACAGACCTTGCCAAACAGCTGATCTCATCTCTGCACAATGTTCTCACCAGCTGTGGGAGTGTGAGGATATCTTTCACAAGAAGGACACCTGAAAAAGTTAGCAAACTCTAGTTTCAAGCTTTTACTTACTACTGTTCAAATGATTATTATAGCCATACATTCTTTATTCCCTATTATCCTGTCTATCTTTTTGATGTCCATTTCGTCCACAGGTTTCTAAGTTTATCATAAAAGAATTTGGAACTCATCCCAAAATATACATATGGGACGGTGAAGGTACTTCATATTCACTGAACATGATAAATGATTGATAGTTGTATATATTCAGACTAAACTAATAATCTATTATCATTACCAGAACCTAATCCACATTTGGGACATCTGGCCTGGGCTGATTCATTTCTAGTCACTGCTGATTCAGTTAGTATGTTGAGTGAGGCTTGCAGCACAGGGTAATGTCTGATAGCAGTTGTTGATGGTTTTAGTGGCACAATGACCATATATTTAATTGGCTGTTTGGAGATTGCAGGAAGCCTGTTTATGTTATTGGGGCTGAACGTTGTACCTGGAAGTTTGTGGAGTTCCATAAGAACCTAAGGGAAAGAGGTCTGGTTAGACCATTTACGGGCCTTGAGGATGTAAGTTACCACTAATCTCTGGTTAATCATGTCCCTGTATTTTGTATATCCATATCCAGTGTAGGTATGCTGAGCATTCTTGGTCTGTGCCCCCCCCCCCCCCCCACACACACAGTCACACACTACACCAAATACAAATCGGAAAAAATAGTGACAGATAGGAAATAGTTTTATGTCCCAGAAGTCTTATTGAACGAGTAAATAGTTTGTTAATGGAGCCATGGAAGAGATTGTTGACCAAAACAAAAAAGAGTCGAAGAAATGAGTAAAGAGGATAAATTTCTTCAGATTTCTGCTCAGGGAGGGGGTTGCTGTAACTTTACCAAATTATTGTTGATTTTCTCCATAGGGGGTTAAATTTCAATTTGTCAGCTGAACTTTGGCCAATTTAGCACCTTAGCACTTTCGCACCTAAACTTTTTTCTTTTGCACAACCTAGAGTATACAATATTTGCAATATGTAACCTAGTATCTGTTTCCCCATTTTTTCTAACGCGAATTAGAATACTTGAGGTATTTTAAGGGGTTTTCTGTGTTTTAATGTTATCTTAAGTTCTTAACTAGTATTTCTCCCCCCGTGCGTTACGGGGGTTATTGTATATATAGTTAGATTTTAAACATTATTATATTAAGGGAATTTTGAGAAATTTTTTTAGGAGTTTGGAATGATAGTAAAAGTTTGTCTTTGCTGTAGAATTGGGAGAATTGAACTCAAATTATGTCTGGAAATTGAAGGGAAATTGTATTATTTTATATCATTGATGTATTAAAACTGAGAATTTAGTTGGATAATAATGATTGATAATAGAATGATTGGTGTGTGTTTTGGTAATTGTAATAAGATGATTGTTGAGAATGAAAAGAACTAAAAAGGCGTTGCATGCTGCATGCCTAAATCTAACGTGGGCTGCGGTTGGAGGAACTGGATTGGAAAAAAGAGGGATTCTATTTGAAAAGAAAAACAATTTTAACAGAAGTTGTCGGTTGCTCTTAAATTCTCCAACTGTATACGCTCAGTTGCAAGACGAACATGAATAGGTTATTATTCTGGGAGTTTTAGAACAAACAAGAGCTAAATATTCTTGTCTTGGCCTAAATGTATGATATCTTCAAAAAAAATCGACTCACATTTGTCGAATCAATTGTATGATTATGGTAAGATGATTGAATAGGCCTCTGAGTTCTGATTAGGATTCTGGCAGCCATTGATAACTCTGAAACTTAACCTATTTATTGTGGACTTTGGTTGTCATATTATTTGTAGTTTTGTGCAATATGTCCGCTTGATTGTTTGAATTGAACATGATGGAATGGGAAACCAGTAAGATGGAAATAATGGGAATTCCTATATTCCCTTTCACTTTCTTGCATGGGCATACCAAATTTATTTTTCTTGCTGCTAAACTCTTTTCTTTCTTCCTTTTTATTTCAGATGTCAGAAAGCTGGAGCTACCCTCCTTTAAATGATACTGCAGAGGCAGCAAATCAGGTGCATAAAGCTCTCGCCGAGCGTGGATGGAGATTACGACCATAAGAACCACTTATACTGTTTTGATATATCATAAATCATTTCATTCATATGTTGTTTTTCCAAGTTATACCGTCGCTATAAAATAGAGAAAGAACCACAGCATGTATACTTGTTGAGCTTGGCACAAGTGCAATTCTTTATCTCCACTATCGATACTTGTAAAATAAATGCCATCTTCGTTAGCTCGGCCTGTAAATTTTGAAGAGGTGGAATGGAATACCTTGAGTAGGCTATAGAAACTAGCATCGTGAAATTTAATTAATTTTGTGTTTGTCAAGTATTATTTACATTTCCATCTGATGAGTGGAATTTTGGCATACTTGGCTTCTATTCCTTGTTTTGTGTATCCTTTTATTTTCATAGGAATGATACTTACCTTGAAGGTAAAAATTGGCCAAAGTTTTACCATTACTATACATTCAATCTTGATTCTATTTGGATAACTGTGAAAATTTTCTATTCCAAATTGGTTAGGTTCTTTTGTTGTAGGTTTTGTTGAATATGATTTCTATGAAATTGTCTCATGAATCAAATTCTGCATCTAATTCTGTGAGATGTATCAATCTATAACTCATAATCCACGTGAAATTTATGAAACTACGTTTTGTTTGTGGGTTATGTTACACAGATTTAAATTTGTGAGATCGTTTCATATGAGTATTTGTGTTATTTGTTTTGAGTGAATACTTTGTAAATACTACATTCTGCAACTATATGAGATCTTCAGTAAAAAATGGCAATTAATTTTCTATATCATTATTGTGATATATGTCTGGGTGCATGATATTAATGCATTGGAAAACAAAATGAAACACGTTTACAATTTGGTAATTTAGTTATGCAACAGAGCCCCCAATATTATTTGGAATAACAGCATTTTCACAATCTAGAGTAGAGTAATTTCGTGTTTTATTTCAATAGTGCTTGATATTGAAATGAAACATAATTACATAAGAGATGATCCAAATAGTTTCTTTCATATTACAATGTCAGTATATCTTAATGGATTTACTCTGCCAAATAAGTCGAGTTCATATAGGTTTTTTTTAGTGCAGGACACTCATTTTCCTCTATATAGTTTTTTTTATAGGGTTTTGCTGTATAGAGGTTTTAATGAGGCATGCTCTTTCTCCTCTTGTATCATCTTTCTTTTTTAATATATGATTTCGCATTTATTAAAAAAAAAAAAAAGTCTGAGTTCATATAGTTCATATTTCTCTCTGTTTTTTCATCCATGCAAATTGCAACTATTTCATAATAAAAGATTTTCTCAAATGCAGCAACTAATGTTGTCCGGATCTCTTGTTATAATTAATACTATCATTATCTTCATTAATTGTTAACATCATTAAATACATGTGGGTATATATCGTCATAGTCATGAAATATAAAATGAAACACGGAAGCTATTAGAAGATCTCGTATACTACATATTCTTATATATATATGATGAATAGGGAATCAAAGTAGTCATTTGGTGAAGGTGGAGCAAGTTGGCAACAACTCCACTTTCACAAATCTATAACACATATTGTACTAAGAACCTAATCTCCCATGATCAAAGCTATCGTACATCAACTACTCCTAGATCTCCTCTTCCTATAAATCTCTCACCCCACCATACTTGTTTCTCATCACAACTCACAACACTCTTCAATCCTCTTCTACTTGTTTCAACTCGTAAGAGAGAAGAAAAGCCGATGGATTCAACAACAAAGGACGAAGCAGCAATCAACATTCCGGAGTCCAAATCCAGCAAGGGTAAACCAGCCTTCTACACGGCCATCACAAAGACGACTCCACACCCCCAACGAGGATGGAAGCGAGGAGTCTCCATCTTCGACTTCATTCTCAGGATCTGTGCCCTCGTTGCTGCTTTGGCCGCCACCGCCACCATGGGGACCACCGATCAAACTCTTCCATTCTTCACTCAGTTCTTTCAGTTTCAAGCTAGCTATGATGATCTCCCCACTTTCACGTATGCCCATACTTATATCCACCTATTATGCATTCTTTTTTTTTTTTTTTTTTTGGTTTATTGTTAATTGAAATTATATTATATTCTTATGTAATGAAATTTGGCAGATTTTTTGTGGTGGCAAATGCCATTGCTAGTGGCTACTTGGTTCTATCCTTGCCTTTCTCCATTGTTGCCATTGTTCGTCCCCATGCAACTGGCATTAAGCTTCTTCTACTCATCTTGGATACAGTAAGACCATATTTATTGAATATCTATGCTACTATATTTTTTCTATAATTGCTAAATTGATTCTATAATTAAACAATTAAGTAGCATTTTTTTCCACTATAAACATAAGGTGGCAATTCAATACCGTAAATCCCAATTATGTACAATTTTGCCAAATGAATTATACACACCCCAAAACTTGCTAAACGCACTCCATTTTTTAAAAATGAAATATATAAAACTACATATTTTTGGGGTGTATTTAGTAAAATTGGGTTGTATATAACCTCACTTTTTGTCCGGATTTGCATGTGACTCAAAAACAAAAAAAATTCCAAAATTTTGCTCAAAATAAGAGTTGATGGTACTAAACTACCACCTTGCGGTGGATTAATATTGCCAGAAAATATATACCTCAAAATTGCATTTTCACTATAAACTTCATCATCTCTTATTCCTACATTATCATAACATATATACCACATATATAAAAACGAAATTTTAAATATACAATTATCAATTTTTTTTTTAATAGATGATGAAACACATGGATTTGTTATAGATAAATTGTGAAACTGTGTTGCAGGTGGTGATGGCTTTAACGACAGCGGCGGCGGCAGCGGCGGCAGCCATAGTGTACTTAGCCCACAATGGGAACTCAAACACCAACTGGTTTGCCATTTGCCAGCAGTTCAACGACTTCTGCCAGCGTGTCAGCGGCGCTGTGGTGGCGTCTTTCATCGCCGCCGTCATCCTCGCTTTCTTGGTTGTGCTCTCTGCTGTTGCTCTTCGAAGGCACTGACATATTATTCTTGTCATTGTTGTTGTTATGACACTTTATTTGCAAATTAATGTCTTAAGAAGTGCATTTCTTCTTTGTATGCTTAATTTGAGTTCGTGATTATGTGTTGTCATTTGGAAATGTTGGTGTAAGTTGGTTTGTTTTAATGTTATCATGAAATTTTAATTATGTCTTTCTTTTTTTGTATGTTGGGATATTTGAACGTTGATGATATTTATATCTTATAAAATATAATCATTTGGGATGTATATCAATTTTACATTCAATCTAAGATTTGTGAAAACAATTGATGTTAAAAAATAAATGATTTATTTATATAGTAAAGAAAGAAAAGTAATATATATATATCTAAACTGAAAAAGAAAGATAAAACAACAAACAAAAACGTTTATCCATACAAAAAATGAAAATGACGCCACAATCACCGGTGGCACAATATAATTGATAAGACGTAGGGAGAAATTTTGTAACAATGTAGATATCTTTTGACTGTGCAGATATATTTTTTTAACACAAAAATTTATGTGCAATTGTTTCACGAAATTTAGATACATGTAATTGATCCAATCTGATCTATGCACCGCTCTACAAGTCCTCAGACACTCGCATTCACTCGCACACACTTGGGTGGGTGTGTTCAAACTCACCCAAATTCGCTTCAGATGTTATACTTGTATGTTATTTTAAGCATACATTTATATTATGTTAAATATATTGTTATGTCATGTTAGTCATATATTTAAGGTCTTTATGTTATATTAAGCATACATTTATGTTATATTAAATATATTTTTACGTTAGTTAGGCTAACCATTAGAGTTTTTATATTATGTTAAACATACATTTATGTTATGTTAGTCATACTTTTTTAATTATGTTAGTTGTACCTTTATGTATTATATAAATGTAAGACTAAAATTACTTAAAGGTATGCATAATACCACATAAAGGTATATATGTATAAATTAGGTTTTTTTTGTGCAGAAATTAGGTTTTTTTGTGCAGAAATTAGGGTTTTTTTTTAGTTAAAGTATTACATAAAGGTATGTTTAACATAACATAAATATATATTTAACATAATATTAAAGTATGACCAAAACAACATAGAATCAGGGTTAAAACAATGAGAAAAAGAAAATGCGTGAATTCGAGTCAGATTCGGCCAAATGCAAGTCATTCTTTAATTTATATTTTACCCGACTGAAGGATATACAATTAGGTTAGGGGAGTTTTTCATCTCTTTCTAATCAAAATAATAGAATTATTTTGTGCATCAGGTGCATGGGTCGGGAACCGTGCAACTGGGTCGATTGGATTCTGGCGGTGCCTTTCACTAGTCCCATGTACGCTTCACGCACCCAGACGCACACCCACGTGTCTTAAATCCGTGCTCAAATCCTAATCCTGTGCATCTAACTTTTTAGTTATGTTCGTTTAGGCTTTTAATTATATTGACATAACCTTTATACTAGTTTAATCTTTTACAATGTATTACAGACCTATAATACCTTTTAAATTTTTATGTTATAATAATTTAAACTTTATGTTATTGTTATTCTTTAAATACATAAGGGTTATGATATTTGTACATAAAAGTTATATTAATATAGTATAAAAGTTAAATTATTTTAACATACATTTTCAGTTATACTATATGAATTTTTATATTGAAAAAAATTTAAATAATATCACTTAAAAATTATGATATCTGTACATAATGATTATTTTAATATAACATAAAAGTTACCGTATGAATTTAATAAATAAAATTTTTGGATGTGGATCATGGCTAGACTGAAGCTGACCTGCATACGCCCAATTACATGGATCTAAATTCGTACACTTAGTTCACAGAAACACCACTCTCAAAATAAAGGAACATGAGTAATACAATCCTTGTAAATATTAGTCGCATATTCAACTATTCATATGAATTTCAGTATCTTATTTGGGGATCTAAACGAACAAGGTGTGAACTATTTGCAACTCGTTTGAATAAAAGTTCATTTGATATATTTTATAAGATTCGTTAAAATAAATAAATAATTATAAACTTGACTATTCTATTTCTTTGTTCATTAGCAAGCTTTTCCCAAAAAAAAAAAAAAAAGTCCTAAGATATGTTAATATAATATTAATGGATAAATTTTATAACAAGATTCAATTTATAGATTAGTTCTCAATTTTGAACCTAAATTTTAAAGTTTCTTAATAAGGGGCTCAATTTAACTTTTTTTTTCTTCTCAATTTAAGGCTTGAAATTTAGATTGAGTTCTCAATTCAAGACAAAATTTCATATTTTTTATTTATATTTATAAATTTATTTATATTTGAATATATATTCATATTTTGAATAAATTAAGACAAGTTAATGTGCTTTAAGAACAATTTTCATCCGACTTATCTTAATTTATATGGAAAAAAGGAAAGAAAAAAATATAATTAATTCGATTCATAAAATATAATTTATATTAAACTGATTAATATTAAAATTAATTTTTTATACTTTTATTCATTAAATTAAGAAAATAAAGGAATCTTAATTTTTTGAATTGCATTTATTATATATATATATATATAATTAATATAAGTCGGATGAAGATCATTCCAAAATTGTACAAACTTGTCTTAATTTATCTAAACTATAAATACATATTAAAATATAAATAAAAAGAAAATGAAAATGAAATTGTAAATTTTGTCTTAAATTGAGAACCCAATTTAATTTTCAAACCTTAAATTGAGAAAAAATATAAAATTGAGACCCTTATTAAGAAACTTTAAAATTTAGGTCTAAATTGAGAATTAATCTATAAATTGGATTTTATTATGAAATGTATCCTAATATTAACACTAAAACTGTAATACCCAAAATTTCTAATTATATATCTTTTATGAATAATAGACTTTTATTAATCTATCATGATTTAATAATACTATAGAGAGAATTAATCAGTTGAAATATTTTAGGGATCCACTACTTTTTTAAGAATTTCTAAAGGATGAAAAATCTCAAATCCTAGATATATAAATCATTATAATATCACTTAGGCTATTAAGCACGTACAGTCGAAAACAAGAAAAAAAAGAAAAAAGAAGTAAAGTTTCAATCATTTTTTGAGGCTCGGAAATCATATGCCGTCACTATCAGGTATAATTTTAAAACTATTTTGGTTATCATGATTTTAAATAATTAATAGTTGATGCGTGATTATTTTTGTAATTGAATAGATTCTTATAAAATACCATATACAATGTTTTATGATTAAATTTTGGGAGATGGATTTAAACTAAGAAAATTAAATATTAAAATTCATAATTTTCATAAAGTGGCAGACAAGTAGTTTTAAATGAAATTTTTTGATAAATATTGTTGGTTTTGATTAATTATTTATTTTAGAGATGTTACAGTAACTAGCTAAAGACTTTTTGAATCAAAAATATGTTGAGTTAAAAAATTATTAGTTAATTTTTCTGGTTAATTAGCTTTAAGAATTTTATATTTTCTTTCTCAAAGAAACAACTATATTTTGTATTTGTAATTAAGGATAATGATTGCATAAAAATTAATTTTAGGAACAAGAATGGTACCTAGAATGATTTAATATCTAATAGAATTGAGATCATTATTTAACTAATATGCAGTATAGTTTAGGAATTTAATTTATAACATGATTAATTATCTTAAGTCACTTGATATGAGTAGGATGTTTCTTAATTTATAACATGATTAGTTATCTTAGTCACTTGATATGAGTAGGAAATTAGGAACAGACTCTCATCAGTATTGTTATTTTTAGATTCATCTTTATAAGTTAGTTGCATTATAATTTCATGAAGGTTTAAAATTTAGCAATACATATATCATGTCCTCTTTTCGAATCAAAATAAAATATAAAACTTTGACTTCGGACGTCCAGTCACTCATCATATGCTAAAATTTTAAAAGATCAAATAATCTGTTATAGCAGATATTCCTCATAAGATGTTTTCTTAAAACGTTTCAACATTCGATAACAACAACGAAAAATATCAATAATGTATAACCTCACAACTTTAACTTTACAAAATATTCAAAAGATTAGGATTTCTCAAAAGATTGTAGTAACACGTTTATTTAGAAATAACAGATACAACATCTTCCTTTCGATCTCCATCATTAAATCTTTAATTTTTAAAACATAATAATATTCATGAGGTGAGTGTGTGAACACTCAGTGGGTTAAACTGAATCAGAAAACATATATTAACATCATAAAGTAAATAAAACATCAAATTCATATAATTGCGGATCTTAACTGCCGTGCAAACAATTACGGATCTTAACCGCCGTACAAATAATTTTACGAATCTTAACCGTCGTACAAACAATTTACGGATCTTAATCGTCTTGTAAACAATTTACTTTATCATAAAATCATGCTTTCACATCATAAACTTACGTTATTATCATATAAATGCATGTTTGCATTTCAAACAGATTCAAAATAAAATCACACATTAGTTCGAATACATATTTAAATCACGCGATTTAAACACACAAATTCAAATAAAGTACACAATTAAAACACGTTACCCCTATCTTTAGTACAACGTCCTGAATGCTTCTAGGTATTAGGCCGTCTTATCTTATTCCCCTTTTATATTCCCTACAAAGTATACTAATTCGTCTTAGAATCTAATCTAGCTATTTATAAATTAATGTAAATTCCTAATTTAGAATTTCTTTTGATAAACAGTTAAAATTAGAAAAATTTAAAAGAAAAATTATATATCGATATGATACTAAAGGGATGTAACACTCGATCCCAAAATAGATCGGATTCTAGAATTCTTGGTTGCTTCAATATAGCCAAAAATAGGTTATTTTCCTCATTACAACAAAGTTTGGGGTCCATTCCACAATTTTGTTTAAAACTAGAGTAACATTTGCAAATTCAGCAAAACTCTAGGCTTCAATCTATAATTTCAGAGAATTCAGGGTCTGAATCCAAGTCCACAAAATTTTAGGGTTATACGAAGATTCATAAGTTGAGGGTTTATGTGCTATTTATCCTAAAATTAGGATTTACAAATTAGTCCCTGTATTAAATCAAAATTAGAAAAGAGCCCCTACCCTCCTCCCCTCTGCTGCCGTTAATCTGCCATGGCTGGCGACACTTCCGTCGACGGTGACTCAACAGACACCCAAACACTTCACCAAGACAACTCGACGAGCACCCAATACATTTCGATAACATGCACACAGCACCGCCACTCACGGCATTGCTCAGCACAGTCTGTCGGCGTAACCCGATGCCAGCTACTCTCATCGAACCCAAACTCACACCACAAGCACACACAAACTCACACACGCACACACAGACTGATCGGCGGCGATCTACACATGCACACTCACCGACGCAACAATGCGTCGGCGACCCACGACGGCGGTAAAACAACAGTAGCAGAGAGAAGGCGGGGAAGAGAGAGATACAGAGAATAACAGCCGCGCCTCTTCGCGATCACACACGACAGAGGCGGCGGCGATTCGGTGTCCCGAGCCCGAATTCGAGAGGGCTCGGCGAGTTCTTTATTTTAATCGGAGAAACTTGCTGGAAATCAAAGGTGTAGGGATGGCGGCAGCAACGGCGGCGGTGTGGAGGGGGCGGAGCTAGATAAATTATCTTGAGGGGCTCGTTGGTTTTGAGGGGGCTAAATTACCGTAAATTGGGTATTTTAACACTAAAATCAAAAAAATCAAAAAAATATACATAGAATTTTTTATTTTTTTTTTAATTTTAGGGAGGGCTAAAGCCCCCACAAAGCATAAGAAGGCTCCGCCCGCTGCCCGCGGAGACAGCGGCGGCAATGATGATTGAGAAAGAAGAAAGATGAAGAGATGAAGAGATGAAGTGTGTATTTGCTTTTCTATTTCTTTTCTTTACACTTTTTCAACATAGAGTCAACTTTCCATCCTAGATTAGGTTCCTAAACTAGGTAGGTGGCATGCTTAGGTTAATTTAGTAAATAGTAAAATGACGTGTCTTTTCCAAGTAACTTAACATAATTATCTTAAAATAAAATATAAATTTAGAAAAAAGAAAATATTTGGATATTACAACAGATGACTTAATTGGTTGAGCAATAATGAGCTATAACATGATAAGAGAATAATTTTAATATAAAATAAATATATTCTAATTATATATTTTATTGATTGCTTGTATTTTAGATTTGGTTGAGAAGGCTTACAACGTATTTAAGGGTTTTGAAATATTTTTTAAAAGTTTTGAGAACTTCAAGTAAATACATTTCTCATCTGTTGTATGAGTAGTTTTGTTTTATCTGTTTAATGTTGATACAAAATTTATGTGAATGCTCATTTTGTTATTTGTGAATATGCTTTAATATATGATTTGTTAAATTATGTATTTTGTGAGTTTTATTTAAGCTTCTTTATGGATATAAAATGATGATTTGTTAAGTGATGTAATGTGAGAAAAATATATTTTTGAGAAAGTATATATTTTAGAGACTGATATAAGGCATTGAGATCGTCGATTAGAAGAATTTAAGGGCTTCGAGACCATCCTATGAGTATTGAGTTGCTCCGCAGTGACTAGCTACCCCGGATTTTTCGGAGTTACGTTTATTGGTATCATGTTTGGACCCATATTATATTATTTTCAAGTATAAGAGAATTTATATTGTTTTTATTAGCTGATTTCTAGCATTTTTCAAAAGTTGTAAAGAAAATATTTTATGAGATTAGACGATGTACTTGCTAAATTTTTACATATAGTATTTACCTCATACTGCAGATAAAGGTAAAGGTAAGATATGATATAAGGGGTAGCAGCGCTGAAGCGTGATCGATGGTGACGACTTCGAAATTGGTTTTAAGATTATTTTATTTTTCTTAAGTATTCATGCTAAAAAGACTTTTGTTTCTGATTTCTTTTGATGAAGATTTCACTCAAACAATTTAATTATTTTGGGACGCTTTAGACCATTTTAAAACTCTAGCATGATTCTTATAAAATTTGTTTTTGTTGATTTCTTAAAAAAAAAAAAAAAAGAGAATCCTTATGAAAAATTTTATAAGTTTAGAAAGTTATGTTAATTTAATAAAAGTAACTACCTTAAGAAGAAGATGAGGGGGTGTTACAAAAACTTATGTGCCCCAGAAACACGGATCTAAGATTCGTGTCCCCAACCCATCCCATCCCACCCCAACTTGATTAGAAAACGGGTCTGTATATATATATATTTCATTTTATTTTCATTTTTCTCTTGTTATCTCTTTCAACGTGGTTACAGTTATTATCTATCTTTCTTTCTATATATGCTTCCAAAGTTGAAAGCACATAAATTGATGGTTGTGGTGATGATGATGGAGGTGTCAGGATGCACCATCGGACGTCTTCGACTCAGTAGATTTCGAAGAGGCGCCACAAATCGATCTTTCACTTATTGAAGAGATGGGTGTTGAGTGTTGGAAATTGGTTTTGAAAAATTGGTGTTGACTAATCTTTGACCAATTATTTCATGATGTTTCGTTTGTTGGAAACGAAAATAAGTTGCAAATTTGAAATCTACATTTTGAGTAGATAAATTTAGAGTATTTATTTTCTCAAATCCAATTTCGGATGAATGAGAAATTAATGCTTGAAGTTGGCAACTTAAAGTGAAAAGGTGTGAAAGTTTGAAGAGGTGTGAATTTATGGAAATATTTGAGTTTGAATTGAATTGATGCAATCCAATTCAAAGGGATGCAACTAATGCGAAACATTATGAAACACCTTACTTCATTCCAAAAGATGTCTAAATGTGGATAGACCTCAATTCAAACAAAAAGATGTCTAATTATGAAAAGACATCATTTCAAATTAAAAGGTGTATATTATGGAAAGATACCACACCACTTCTACTTCTATAAATAGACCCCACATTCAATCATTTCATACACTTAACTACAACTTGCATTATTAGCATTTTAGCAATTGTAATCTCTCATCATCTTGTCTAAAAAAGTTCTAAATATCATTTTCGTTCGCCGAAAAAACTTTTGGAGTCGTTGTGCTATGATCCTTGAGTTAGTAAGTCGTTGTATCTTGGGGACGTTTGCCATAGACCGCAAAACACTGAATACGGGGTAATTTCGTCTTACGAAGAAAGAGTCTAACTCTTGCCTCGACTTTCCCAATTGTTATTTTAGTTATCTTCAAGTACACCATACATATATTCTAACAGCGTAAGACGAAATTTTGTGTACTTTGAAAATGGCTAGCTCTATTCCTGCAGCACCAGTTTATGATGAAAGACCGACGAAGTTCGACGGTACTGAATTTAAGCGATGGCAACAAAAGATGTTGTTCTACCTAACAACCTTGAATTTGGTTCGATTCTTGAAAGAAGACGCACCAACTGTGGGGGAAGATGAAGCCAATGACCAGAAAAAGACTGCATTGGACGCATGGAATCATAGTGATTTTCTGTGTCGCAACAACATCCTTAATGGACTTGACGACTCCTTCTACAATGTATATGCAATGACAAAAACTGCAAAAGAATTGTGGGATTCACTAGAAAAGAAATACAAGACCGAAGATGCTGGATCGAAGAAATTCATCATCGGTAGGTTCTTGGATTTCAAAATGGTGGATACCAAGATGATTTTAGACCAAGTACGAGAGTTACAATTGATCCTGCATAATATTCATGCCGAAGGAATGCAACTTAGTGAATCTTTCCAAGTAGCTGCCATAATTGAAAAGCTACCGCCTTTTTGGAAAGAGTTCAAGAACTACCTCAAGCACAAACGAAAGGAAATGGGGCTTGAGGACCTGATCGTGAGACTAAAGATTGAGGAAGACAATAAAAAATCTGAAGTCAAGAGCGGCAGGACATCTATGGAGGTAAGAGCAAACTTGGCTGAAGCAAGTACTAGCAAAAAAAGAAAGATGACGGGCTTGAAGCAGTAGCAGGAGCCAAAGCAGAAAAAAGTTAGAAAGTTCAAAGGCAACTGCTACAATTGCTACAAACCCGATCATATGGCAAAGGATTATCGACAACTCAAGAAAGACAATCGAGGTCAGGCTAACCTAACTGAGGAAAATTCAGTATCTCTAGGTATGAATGAGTTAAACCTATCAGCTGTCGTATTTGAAGCCAACTTGGTGGATAATCCGAGAGAGTGGTGGGTGGACACTGGGGCTACACGTCACATATGCTCAGAAAGAGAGATGTTTTCAAGCTACATACCGATCGATGGTAGAAAGCTATTTATGGAAAACTCTGCAACCTCCAACGTAGTTGGATTGGGAAGCGTGGTACTGAAGATGACCTTAGGAAAGGAGCTGACGCTTGTGGATGTGCTGCATGTCCCAAACATTCACAAAAACTTAGTATTTGGTTCCCTGTTGAGCAAAGCTGGATTTAAACTAGTATTTGAAGCCAATAAGTTTGTACTGACCAAAAGTGGTCAATTTATAGGAAAGTGCTATCTTGAGAAATGGCTCTTTAAGATGAATGTAATAACTATTAAGCGTGATAATAAAGTTATTAATTCTTCTTACTTGCTTGAATGTTCAAATTTATGGCATGATAGATTAGGACATGTAAATTTAAACAAATTAAAGAGATTAGTAAGTTTAAATTTACTACCTGCAATGGATTTCGATCTACAAAACAAATGTGAAATTTGCGTTGAAGCAAAAATGGCTAAAACACCTTTTCATTCAGTAGAAAGAAATACTAAACCTCTAGAACTTATTTATACCGATATATGCGATATGAAACTAGTGCAAACTAGAGGTGGAAAAAAGTATTTTGTCACTTTTATCGATGATTACACTAGATACTGTTATGTATATCTTTTGAAAGGGAAAGACGAAGCTCTTGAAACTTTCAAAAGTTATAAGAATGAAGTTGAGAATCAACTTAGCTTGAAAATCAAAATGATTCGAAGTGACAGAGGGGGAGAATATGTTGCTCCGTTTGAAGAATTCTGCACAGAACATGGCATAATTCACCAAACGACTGCTCCATACTCACCTCAGTCTAATGGCGTTGCAGAACGCAAAAATAGAACTCTGAAAGAGATGATGAATGCCATGTTGATAAGCTCTGGCTTACCACATAACATGTGGGGGGAAGCCATCCTTTCAGCTAATCACATTCTCAACAAATTGCCACAAAAAAAAATAAATAAGACTCCATATGAATTATGGAAAGGAAGACAACCTTCCTACAATTTTCTAAAAGTGTGGGGGTGTCTAGCAAAGGTCGAAGTGCCTAAACCTAAACAGGTTAGAATAGGACCCAAGATAATTGATTGCATTTTCATTGGATATGCATATCAAAGTAGTGCTTATCGATTTTTGGTGCACAAATCAGACATTCCTGATATAAACGAAGGAATGATCATAGAATCAAGGAATGCAATATTCTTTGAAAATGTCTTTCCGAACAAAAAAAGGAAAGAGAAAAGTTCGAACAAAAGAACTTGTGAAGCTGTACAAAGTTCTCCTTATGTTGAAGAGGAACTGAGACGCAGCAAAAGAAGCAAAATGGCAAAGACGTTTGGTCCAGATTTTCTAACATACATGTTAGATAATGAACCCAAAACAATTCAAGAGGTATTGTCCTGTCCAGATGCTCCTCTCTGGAAAGAGGCTATCAATAGTGAGATTTAGTCCATCATGCAGAATCATACGTGGGAAATTGTTGATCTCCCACCGGGGTGTAAACCTTTAGGATGCAAATAGATCCTTAAAAGAAAATACAAAGCTGATGGATCAATCGATAAGTACAAAGCTCGTTTGGTAGCCAAGGGGTTCAAACAGAAAGAAGGGTATGATTTCTTCGATACATACTCTCCAGTTACAAGGATTACGTCCATTAGAGTACTCATTGCTATTGCAACACTGCATAACCTTGAGATACATCAAATGGATGTAAAAACAGCATTCCTAAATGGGGAATTGGAAGAGGAGATTTACATGGAACAACCTGAAGGGTTTGTTGCACCAGGACAAGAACATAAAGTATGCAAACTTGTCAAGTCTTTATATGGGCTTAAGCAAGCACCGAAACAATGGCATGAAAAGTTTGACAAAACTATGGTGTCAAATGGTTTTCACATCAACAAGTGTGATAAATGTGTATACATTAAGGGCACACCTGATGAATATGTAATCTTCTATCTGTATGTAGACGACATGCTGATCATGGGTAGTAATCATGATGTGATCGTGAAAATTAAGAATATGTTGAAGAAAAACTTCGACATGAAGGATATGGGTTTGACAGACGTCATACTAGGGATAAAGATCTCTAGGACATCTGAAGAAATTGTCTTGTCACAATCTCATTACATTGAGAGTGTACTCAAGAAATTTGAAGCCTATGACCTACCTCTTGCTAAGACTCCAGTAGACTTAACTCTACACTTAGCCAAAAACAGAGGAGACCCGGTATCCCAATTGAAATATGCAAGGATTATTGGCAGTTTAATGTACCTTACAAACTGTACACGTCCTGATATTGCATACTCAGTTAGCAAACTTAGTAGATTCACGAGCAATTCAGGAAATGATCATTGGACTGCCTTGACAAGAGTACTTAGGTATTTGAAACATACCTTAAGCCATTGCATACTTTATACAAGATATCCTGCTGTACTAGAAGGGTACAGTGATGCCAATTGGATATCAGACACTAAAGACTCTAAGTCCACTAGTGACTACGTGTTCACTATAAGTAGATGAGCCGTGTCCTGGAAATCCTCTAAACAAATGTGCATAGCTCGATCGACAATGGAGTCTGAGTTCATTGCACTAGATAAGACTGGTGAAGAAGCTGAATGACTCAGAAACTTTTTAGAGGATATTCCATGTTGGAACAAACCAGTGTCTCCTATTATGATTCATTGTGATAGTATGTCAGCTATCGGGAGTGTATAAAGTTGTATGTATAACGGTAAGTCTCGACACATTCGGAGGAGACATAATACCGTTAGACAGATGATCTCTAATGGAATAATTGCCATTGACTATGTGAAGTCAAAGAAAAATATAGTGGATCTGTTAACTAAAGGTATAAATAGAGATCTACTATACAATATAGTAAGGGGAATGAGGTTAAAACCCACACATTAAAGAACATTCATAGCGGTAACTCAACCATGATGAGTGGAGATCCCACGAACTTGGTTCAATGACACAACTAAGTTATGGATGATTCAAATGTGCACTTGGAACCTATCTAGTGCCTCATTCTCGAAGCTGTCCAAGTACTAACTTGCTGACGTGTGGTGAGGGTAAGCTTTTATGCTTTTAATGATTCCTATACCTTTAAAAGGTGGGGTATTACAGGATACTCTTTATAGGAGATCACCTATATAAGTGAGAAGTTTGGCCACTTCAATTTAATCACTTATGAATCCAAGATATGGTCCATGGCCGAAATGGACACAAGGTGAGAACAAAAGATATTAAGAGTTGTTACTATGTAAATGTTATTGTCTTGGTTTACATAAAAAGCTGACCGGTTCAAGACATCGCGTTCACCAAGCAGCGAGTAAATCCGATAGCATCTTACTAAGGAAGGTTTAAAGCCGGAAGCTACCTATCCTGATGCAATAACAGCTCACCGGAACTTTCTAAAGTGTCTGCATTAGCATATGCATTAATTTTCATTCATGTGGGGGATTGTTGGAAATTGGTTTTAAAAAATTGGTGTTGACCAATCTTTGATCAATTATTTCATGATTTTTCGTTTGTTGGAAACAAAAATAAGTTGCAAATTTGAAATCTACATTTCGAGTAGATAAATTTAGAGTATTTATTTTCTCAAATCCAATTTCGGATGAATGAGAAATTAATGCTTGAAGTTGGCAACTTAAAGTGAAAATGTGTGAAAGTTTGAAGATGTATGAATTTATGGAAATGTGTGAGTTTGAATTGAATTGATGCAATCCAATTTAAAGGGATACAACTAATGCGAAACATTATGAAACACCTTACTTCATTCCAAAAGATGTCTAAATGTGGATAGACTTTAATTCAAACAAAAAGATGTCTAATTATGAAAAGACATCATTTCAAATTAAAAGGTGTCTATTATGGAAAGACACCACACCTCTTCTACTTCTATAAATAGACCCCACATTCAATCATTTCATACACTTAACTACAACTTGCATTATTAGCATTTTAGCAATTGTAGTCTCTCATCATCTTGTTTAAGAAAGTTCCAAATATCGTTTTCTTTCGCCGAAAAACTTTTGAAGTCGTTGTGCTGCGATCCTTAAGTTAGTAAGTCGTTGTATCTTGGGGACGTTTGCCATAAACCGTAAAGCACTGAATACGGGGCAATTTCGTCTTACAGAGAAAGAGTCTAACTCTTGCCTCGACTTTCCCAATTAATATTTTAGTCATCTTCAAGTACACCATACATATATTCCAACACTGAGGGCAACGGTGGTCTTGCCATTGTCATTCTTTTCTAGGCCATCGTAGCTGCAAGCACCAACGACAGTGTCAATAGGGTTCGCAGCCGCATAGTAGGTTGCATTTGAGTATGTGTTGAGTAATTCATTGCCCGATGATCAAGACTTTGTCCACCTTTGTGCACATGGCCTTTCTTCAGGCTCCATATTTAATTAATTTTCTCAAGTAGCAAATGGAGTGATTAAAACTGCAATACATAGAGTAGGGAAGTGTGGAGAATTCAACAACAAATTTGTTGACAAAATTCACAATGATAAAAGCAACAAATTTCAATGCACCTAATCATTCCTAAGAACCCTTACATATTCAACTACATCAACTACATCAAGTATTTCAATTCATCATTAAGTTAAAACCACAAGCAATCCAAATTCATTTATTGGAGAATTTCATATTCTAAATTAACTGTTAAGGTATTTCAAACAATATGAAATTATAATTTGCAGAATATTTAACCAAAAAGATATTGAAATCACGATTTGTAGAAATTTTCAGGAAGAAGATGACGAAACATTTGCAAGTTTAAGATTTTCAGTGAAGATATTAGTTGTATGTTTTTAAGGTATTCCATTAATATCTTATAGGTATTACACATGTTTATTTCAAGTATTATATAAATACCTTACAGGTATTACATATGTTTCTTTCAAATATTACATAAGTACCTTATAGGTATTACATATGTTCGTTTCAGGTATTACATAAATATTTTATAGGTATTATACATGTTTCTTCAAGTATTACATAAATACCTTACAAGTATTACACATGTTCTTTACAAATATTACATAAATACCTTATAGGTATTGCATAAGTACCTTATATGTACTTAAACTACGTTCCCCAACTATATATATTGTTATCATGTTATGGATTGAAGTAAGATAGAAAGAATTTCAAGTTATTGGAAAGTAAAAACTCTTGATTTTATGCATATTAGGAAGAAAAGAATTTATTAGAGTATTAGAAAAATAAAAATTCTAAATTTATAACAATCATATGAAGAAATTGAAAAGAAAAAAAGAAGAAAAAAAAAGAAGCAGAAGAACTGAAGAAGAAAGCACGTTCAGGAGAGAAAAACAAAAGAAAAAAAAATTATAAAAGAAAAGAATGAAGCGGGTCTGTGAAGTGGGTAGGGGAATTCGTGCCCTCGGGCCACAAAAGTCACTCTAATATTTATTGTTCGATATTTTAATTTTTTTTTATATTTTGACTTATGACAAATACTATAAAAATGTGGTGATATCTTTGTGTCGGTGTTAATCAAGGACGAAATATTGGTTTCGGTGAAAATATCAGTATCTTAATTTTATAAAAATATCGGTGGAAATATGAGACATTTTTTAAAAAAATATGAAAATTTTGTAAAAAAATTGAAAAATATATATAATAGTTTATAGATTATTATAACTGATGTAACACCCCGTTTCTTTTGGAGGAAAACATCACATAGTCAAACGAGCACATATATAACGCCACGTAATTTAAACACGTAAAATTTATACGAAGTATCCTTTAAAAAAGTACTATCCCATCTTTATCACAATGTTCAGAAAGCTTCAAAATATTTGACACTTATCTCGATTCCCTTTTATATACCCTATAAAACATAAGAGCTTGTCTTAGAAACTAATCGAGCTATTCGCAAAAAGAAGTACATAACAACGGCTCGACAGTAGGGAGAGAATGAGAGGAGAGATAAAAGGGTCGCCACATCTTCCTGTGACCGTACGCAACGAAGGAAGCGGTCCGGTCAAATTCCGAGCTCGTATTTGTGATGGGCTCGGTGAGTATTACACATGAACGGTTCGATTATTTTATCGGACAAACATCGATCGGCGGCGATGGAGAGGTGACAGCGACAACCACTGATGATGCTTGAAAGAGGAAAATGAGAGGAAAATAATACCCCTTCCCATATTCCAAATCCTTAAACTAGACTTATACATGATAGGTGGCACAATATGAAACTTTGAGGTGGCATGAGCTTGGGATGAGAGAATGAAATGATGACAAAACTATTCCTTTATATATAAATATACACGCTTCACGCATATATGTATATATGATAAATTTTAGATTTATATTTTTGTTTCATAATTAACACTTCATTTATATTACGTTTAATCATTAATTTACATTGTTATTATTTATGTCTTATTTTAGTTATAGAAAATTCTCGTTTTAATTTTTCATAGTTGAATTTTAGTTTGGGGTGTTACAACTAACACTAAAACATATATTAAACTTAAAATTTCAAATAAAATGATATTTTTATAACAAATATATTGATAAAATATACTATAAACGTTGTCTGCTATGATAATATGACAAATTTTGTAATGGTATTATTTTCTAAAGGAAGATAATCGTAATCTTTTTTTAGAGAAATAAGATAATCGTATTGTTTTTGTTGACGTCGGAAATTGTTTAGATACAAATTCTTAGCCAAACATTCAAATTAATGAAATTTGGTTTATATGAAGGAAATCGGATAAAGAAACTGAACAGAATATGTAAAAAACACTATACCCGGAGCCTACTCAGACGAATTTGGTCGGTTAATCCTGGTCAGTTTGTGATAGCTGGCCAGAATCTTATGTTATTTATAATAGAGAAATGAATTCTCTCGTGCTTGAATATAAAAATGTTCGAATCATTTTTAAATTAAAAATTCTACTATTTATAGGTGAAGGGAGAACGCAAGTTAGTGGAGATCATGCGCACTTCTCCCTTGTTTTTCACCTATTTTCTAGGAAGTGGGAGGTTAATTCTATCCTATTATCCTTTATTAATTAGGAAAATCCTGCTAGGTCTTTCGAGCTACATTCTGGCTTGGTCGGCCATACTCTTTTGGACCCACCATGAAATCGGTTCTAGCCGGGTCATATGATGGCTAGCCTAGTGGATTATTCTAGCCGAGTTGTACGGTCGTGTGCTTGATGAGCTATCCCGATCGAGCTCTTTATGGCCACAACTCTGTAATCCGACCATGTCATGGTTTTGGTTCGAGCTCTGGTTTTGGTTCGAGCTCGGGTCGGGGATGTAATAGTTTTATTGTTTGATTTTTTTGGATACAATAAAAATTTATATAAATTAATAATATTTAAGTCATAAAATATATTTAATTAAAAAAGGTATAAAATATTGATTATATTTACAAATAACGAAATATATAATATATCAATTGTTTTAAATTTATTTATCCATTCAATAATGAAATATATATTATGTGATTTTAATTTTAGTAAACATACATTTATCTTTATATGCCACATGTGAAACATACAATTTTCATATTAATTTCATTTTAATTTTATAAATTAAAGTTATAATAATTAGAATTTCAAAGTTAATTAATCTAATGTGGGACTCACAACATATAATAATATTATATGCCCTCCTGCAGGTATTAATAATAGTCACATATCCTTCTTATTATTAATAACTTATTAATAATAGAGGCTAATCTACACTTATTTCTAAAAATAAACATTAGGCCAAAAAAAAAAAAATTTTACGGAAATATTCTACCAACATTTGGACAATATAAATATTTTGCTGCTATTGTCGATATATCGGGCTAAATTCCGCGAGATTGAGCCATTATTCATCGATAACAAAATATTGCCAATATTTCGTTAATATTTTACCCAAAAAAACTGCACTGCATTATAATTTTGGGATCATGTTTATCGCGATATTTTCATCATGGTGTAAACTCCTAAATTTTTTTGCTGTAAGTTACATTATACATATTTTTTTGCTGTAAGTTACATTATACATAAAGAAAAGAAAAAAAGCTCTTAAAAAACAATCCTAAGATACGTTAATATAATATTAATTGTTCGATATTTTAAGCTTTTTTATATTTTGACTTATGACAAATATTAAAAAAATGCAATATGCGGACAGAGAAGTTTCTCCAAAAGCTTTGTAATTTAATTGAGATCCCACCTTTATAAAATATAACTAGGTTTCAAACTTAAATCATACTAGTTTTTAAATCTTTACTCTTTGGACAAAACTTATATGCACCAGGGCACGGATCTTAGATCCGTGCCCCCAACCCGAACCGGCGCGTGGGGCGCTTTTACGCGCATCCACGCGCCCCCACGCGCGGCCACACCATAGCTGGTGTGCGCCGCACACCACCTGAATTTTATACTTTAAGGTATCACTCATTTACTCTTAAGGTATTACACATTTACTCTACTTTAAGGTATCACTCATTTACTCTTAAGGTATTACACATTTACTCTTAAGGTATCACACTGTTACTCTTCGGGTATTAATATAAAAACAGTTCTGATTTCTTCTTTTTCCTCTTTTTTTTTATCTTCTCTTCCCTTCTTCTTTTTAATTTCTTTTCTTATCAATTTGTTATTTTTCTTATTTGTTTTGTACATTATTCTTCTTCTCTATCTTCTTGTTCTTATTCTTCTTCAAATCTCCATGGAGTCATTTATGAGATATTATATAAGTATCTTATAGGTATTACATATGTTCCTTTTAGGTATTACAAATCAGTAATACCTCAAAAGTAATTTCATAATATATTGAAAGTATTATTTACATATTATTCAGGCATGTAATTTTGTAATACTTGAAGAACATATGTCTAATATTTATAGAACAAATTAGTAATACCTCAAAAATAATACCTTTTAAGGTATTACATATTTACCTTACAGGTAATACATAAGTCATTTTCAGGTATCACATAAGTACCTTTAAGGTATTAAAATTAAAAGTATTACAGTAATACGTTTAAGGTATTACATATTTACCTTACAGATATTACATAAGTCTCTTTCAGGTATCACATAAGCACCTTTAAAGTATTACAATAATACGTTCAAGGTATTACATATTTACCTTACAAGTATTACATAGGTCCCTTTCAGATATCACAATTTTTGAAGCTATTGATTTGAAGATATTTAGAAATAAAAAAAAGTTGATCATTAAATCAATTAACCAACATAGACAAAAACAATGTGAATAGACTCAATACTCCGTAGCAAATCACCCTAACAAAAACATTCTACCTACAAATTAAATAAAGCAAAGGAATTAAGCAACAATGGTGATCATAAGGATCCATTCCTACATAAATAAGTAGACCACAAGAGAAAGCCCTGCCAGAGCAGTGATGAAGTAGGAAACAACAGAGAACTTCTCGGTGGAGTTGGTAGGCGGCACCGCCCAATCTCCGCCTGTTGCTGAAGGCAACGGTGCAAGCTCCGGCGCTGCTGCCTCCACCTCCTACGGATGCATGACTCGGATAATAAGCCTTTGCCCTAACTTGCAGTGATGAGACTCACCACTGATGAAGTAGAAGAATCCCAATCGATCGAACTCGAAAACAGTATTTCCATCTTCTCTCGCTTTCTCTCAACTCTCGCTATCTCTCGCCATCTTCATCGCTACCTCTCGCCATCTTCAATGCAGAATAAAAAAAAAAACTATATATACTAGGTCAGAGTGGGGATGGGTCATGGAGCGGGTTGGACGGAGCGGATTGGGGGCACGGATCTTAGGATCCGTGCCCCTGGGGCACAGAAGTCCTTCTCTTACTCTTTATCTTCCTCTCTTGGATCATTAAAAAAGGAAATTTGAAAATAAATTCTACAACCACGTGCCCAATTTATAAAAAAAAAGGAAATAAGGAAATTTGAAAAATAAATTTTACAGGCACGTGCCTAATTTATTTAATTTCATTTATAAAAGGCCTCCATTTTCGCTGCTCAACAAAAATGCGCGCTCTCCCTCTCTCCCTCTCTATTTTCTCTCTCAAGACAAATTTACACATACAACACGCACTTTCTTTTAGTCGAAGTTATCTTCTGTTTGGTGAAACTGTGAAACAACTGTACAGAACGCGTGTTGCTTCGTCATCTCTCGTCTCAGGTGAGCCACTTCACTCCTAACCGTTTTTGCTCTACTGTTATTTGCATCAATCTGATTCACCGATTAATGCTGCTATTGGGTTCTGTAATTGTCAATGAATTTGCTTTAAGAATTGATATGGAATCGTCATTCTCCGATAACTGCCATTCTTCAATAACTATTTTTGCTAGCTACTTGTTTAAGCTAATCAGTACGTCACAATTCCAACTGTTTTCTTAGTTTGATTTTTTTTTTTCTGTTGATTTAGAAGTTTCTGATGTTTTGTTGAATTTTCTTGATCCGTTTCGGAAGAAGTTTATTACGTCTCCTGCTAATTTGGTGATTGCCATTTGATCTTTTTTAGAGATATGTTGGATTTCCAGCTCTTTATGACATAATGAAGTGATTTTTTTGCTTCTTTTGCAGTTGATTCTTATAATCTTGCCATAATCTTTCCATAATCTTTCAGGGTTTTTTATTTTCTTGATATTAGTCTCCATACCTTTTTCTTTTATTTGGTGTAAATATTTCCAACTTCTTGATTTTTGTTATGGTTTCTTGTATCTGAATTGCAGATTTGAGATCGTCAAGGTGAAACCTGCAATCCAGGGTTTCATCAAGGATGAATTGAAAGAGCTTTGTTCACAAGAGGGTCTTATTGTTTAAGAGTATTAGATTTGGAGGTGCAGGTCTCATGAAAGTTGTTAGGGGGATGCAGAGATTTGTGTTCCAACATCTGAACTTAGTGTACTGGAAGAACAAATCTATTATCCGAGGAATTGGTGTGAGTGTGACTGAGCGTGACAAACTGAAACCTACAGTTATATTTTTGTAATCTTGTGCGATAAAGAGAAGGAAAAAAAAAATCAGGATTGAGATTGACCAAGAGGTGAAATAATGACTCGGATTGTCATACCAAGAGGTTCTGCTGCTTCGTCATCTTCATCTGATCAAAATAGATCATCAGCATTTGTGCCAGTGCCCAGTCCCTCTTCAGAAGCTTCACCAGAACAGCAGCTTACAAGCATTGCACAGGTTGTTCCTGCAGTGGAAAGTAACAGCTTGTTTGAAGAAAGGAAAGAGGAAATTGTTGTTGATGAAATATCAGAGGATTTTGGTGATTTAGGCAGCAAAGGCCATGGAAAAAATAATGAGGAACTTTCTCCAGGAAGCTTGAACAGTGATAACCATGAACGAGAAAAAAATGAGGATGGAGAGAAGGTGCTTAATGATGATGGTATGGGTTCTGAAGATTCGGTTGACAGTGTTAGTGGATTAACTGAAGTGGCAGTGGACATTGATTCAATAATTGGAATGGGTTCTGAAGATTCGTTGAACAGTGTTAGTGTATTGACTGAAGTGGCAGTGGACATTGATTCAATAATTGGAAGTGTGTTCCAGGAGATCATTGTTAGCTCACATCCACCATCGCCTTCTGTGCTTCCTCCAACGCCTTCTTTACTGAGCTTTAGTTCAAAAGGATCTGAATCTGATAATGCTGAGCAGATAGGGTCATCCAGGAGACCTGTAGGTTGGCCTGGTGTGTCAAGCATCTCATCACCTACAGGATCTCGGCCATCTTCACCTCAGTCTCAATGTGAGTGTGAAGGGTATAACAGCGCTGACGAGCAGAGACCTTGCTTTAGCTCTTTCATTGATGATGCAGTGAGTCTGATCTTTGCTCAGTACTTTTCTGAATAGATGTGAACTCCATTTTATTTATTATGCCGAATGGTTGGAGATACTCAGTCTATCTTTGAATTTCACAAATAATAACTTCTTTTTCCATATTTTGAGAATTACAACTATTTTAAACAGCTTATTAGAAAATTAATGATATATTATCATCAAACTTTAAGCATGCCAAATATTTAGATTAACAATGAGCTCGATTTTTTTTTTAGAAAGTGCTGATTCTGGATACTTGCTCTTTGTCCGAGGCTGCATGTAACTTTCTCAGTTTTGCTCAGTACTTTTCTGAATAAATGTAAAGTTCATTTTATTTATTATGCCGAATGGTTGGAGATACTCAGTCTATCTTTGAGTTTCACAAATAATAACTTCTTTTTCCATATTTTGAGAATTACAACTATTTTAAACAGCTTATTAGAAAAATTAATGATATATTATCATCAAACTTTAAGCATGCCAAATATTTAGATTAACAATGAGCTTGATTTTTTTTTAGAAAGTGCTGATTCTGGATACTTGCTCTTTGTCCGAGGCTGCATGTAATTTTCTTTTTTGTCAGCAAGCTAGAAGAAGGCCTTGTGGCAAACTTGGAATTTGAGACTTTGGACTGACTAATATGGTAAAGAATACATGTTTTATCTGTTGCAGGATAGAGACCACCGGTTTGAGATTGATTTAAAGCTGAATAAAGGGTTGGACGTGAAAAAGATGCTAGGAGATGGGAACTGTCTTTTTCGTGCTGTAGCAGATCAAGTATTTGGTGACTCTGAACAGTATAAGTTGGTTAGGCAGATGTGCATCGACTACATAGTACGAGAGTATTGGTTTCTTAAGTTTATGAATTCTCCTTTTTCCTTATTGGCATCCATATTACTGTATCCTATACAGTGGGCAGCCTATTGTTTAGAGAAATTTAATAGCCGACTGTTTGGTTACTTTATTTTATTTTTCAGATAGTTTGTCATGAGGTTGTAACATGATTTTCCATTTACAATATTTGTGAATCCAGTAAAAAGTATAAGTATAGTTTTCTCATGATTCAATCACAAGAGAGTTCTGTGATAGACCGGGCTGTGACTGATCTTAGGAATGTATGCATTTCTATGAAATCTCAATATTCAGTTATTTTATTTCTGATTTGTCAGTGAACGTTTAGTTAGTCCCATGCTAGTCTAATAATATGCTAAGACAGTTCACAGAAAGATAGTTGGCTCTTTATTTGTTATAGACAGCTTTATAGAAGTGAAGTTCTTGCGAATACTATAAAATTCTTATGGATAGATATATAAATGTTATTGCCTATCTTCTTGTGTTTCAGCATTGTTCTCGTATTACTAGATGTTTGTAAATATATTACTAGGTCATATTTTTTTCTTGTACTGTTTTGAATTTGATGAGCCTTCCAGATTCTTGCATTTTAGTTTCTTGGTTTCTATGATGGGTATAGATTGCTTGGCAGATACATTCCACCTTTAACTTTTAGGAAATGACATTTTCTCAAAAATTATACCTTGTTTAACTGTGTTGAGTGAGATGGTTGTGAATATCAATCAGTAAACATGGTTAGACTGTGCTTCTTTAGGACTACTGATATGATATTTTTTGTTAGTTCAAATAATGTACTCTTAGTATGATGTTAACAAAGTAAACAAGTCTTGATAAATCACAGAAGAAATTAACAATAAATTACTATATAAACTGTGTAGTGACCAAAATTGTATGCTTTTTAATTCTTGTGCATCACATAGCCTGTGTTAACACATAGCACATCTAATAAGAAGAGCCATAGAGGCATGAAATTTCATTATAGCTGATGTAAAATTTCTCCAGATGTAGATAATTAAAACCTTCATTTAGTACAATAGCCAGTGGATATGATTTCATGCACAGATATATAGCTAATAAAACACTTACATTCATCTTAAAGGGTAGAAATGAAAATGGTCAAATAAGATGTTCCATCTGAGATTTTATTTCACAGTATTTAAGTTACCAAACTGTCTAGCAATCTTATTCTTAATTAGTTTTGAGAATGGCTTTTGTAGTTTATATAATTAGTTTCACAGAGTTTATTTTTTCACATGCACCTAAAGAGTGACAATATTGTTTTTCTGCAGGAGGAAAATAGAGACCACTTCTCAGATTTTATAACAGAAGATTTTACTGCCTACTGCAAGAGGAAGAGAATGGATAAGGTACATGATGTAGAAGTATTTTCCAAGGATAGCTTTTGTAATTGCATTTTCCAGAAGATCTTGGTGTTTATCTTTTCAAACCCAACCCTTTTTTTTTTCTTTTAAAATAACATATTTGATGTTGACTACAACTTAGTTTTGTGATAGAAATGCATCAGTGTTCTTTAAGCTTAACTCACTGACCAAATGCATGACTCAGCGTTAAGACTTCAGGTTACGAACCAACTTCCAGGTATTAAGAACTTTCTGTTGTGGATACTTTGCTGTTCGGCTTAAATGCTGAAAACCTTGGATGTCTGGTTGGGCTTCAAAATTAGTAATTATATCTTCACTGTAGGATGGAAATGATAGTGCTTGAACTCTTAAATTATTTGCTTAAAAAAACTCTTGAACTATTAAAATACCCTTAAATGATAGTAAGGAGGGTAAGACGAGAAGAAACTTTTGTAACCAAATGCTGAGTCATTCATTTGGTTAGTGAGTTAAGCTTAAAGAACACTGACCGAATTAAAAGTCGTGATTCGTTACAAAGATTGTTCATTATTTGAATTCTCATACGAAATATTGCAGGTTTATGGAAACTATACGGAGATCCAAGCTTTATCAGAAATATTCAATAGGCCTATTCACATATATTCTTACAGCTCAGGTGTGCTACCTGCATTAGATTATTTTTTAACATCGACATTCATTTCATGGATAGTTACAAAAACTATTCTTAAGGCATGGCCGTTTTGCAAGAAGTGAACAAACCAATAAATTTTGTTAATTACAAATACCTCCTTATAGTTGCTTCTACCTACAAATTGCACCTACTGACTGAGGTATTTGTAATTTCATAATGGTTTTTTTTTTTTTCCTCCTTTTCTTTTGGTAATTTACCCTTCATTTTGTTAAAAATCTGCTTTCTTATGTGTTCATTATGAAATGAAGAACCTATCAACATATTCCATAGTAGCTACAATACAGACATGCCTCCTATTCGGCTAAGTTACCATCATGGAAATCACTACAACTCCCTGGTTGATCCACATCAGCCTACCATTGGTGCTGGATTTGGATTTAACTGCCTGCAGGGGGTAAGTGTATTCATATCCTTATGCTAAAACAAGTGTTTCCAATTTGGTATCCCACTAATTTGCTGGGTTTTTATAACAGAATAATGTTGATACGGATCAAGTCACAGCAGCCATGGAAGCTCATCAAGATCAACAGATTGATTATGTAAGTAGAGAGTTATTGTTCATAAAGAGCAATCTCCATGTTATCTGCACACATTACTCAGCAATCATTAAATTCTGTATGTAGGCTCTTCTTGCTGTGGTGCGCAGAGAATCAGACTTTGAATACACTGAGAAGGAAATTGAAAGAATGGTGATAGAAGCTTCAAGAGCTGAGTATCTAGCTGGTGATTGTAGAGGCTCATCGACTTGTGTAGCCGAACCATCATCAACTGCAACAGATAGTAAGTGTTTGAATTTAACCATCTAGCTATTTTAGCATTACCAAAAACTACCTGAGTTTGTAGTTCCAGCTTGAGCTTATTCGTGTGGTTTCTGTTGATATTCAGGAACATCAAGCGATTCCAAGAAGGAAGAAAATGAAGGTTCGGTTGTGAGCTCCAGCATGCAGAAAATTTTGTCAATGGGATTCAGCTATATGCAGGTGGCTGAGGCTTACAGCATATTTGGAGACGACATGGATGCAATGGTCGACTACTTAATCGAAACAAGCAGTAAAGGCAAGGCACCTCTTATATGATGAAAACCCCACATCATCTATGACACTGCAAATTCTTGTTTAGTAAGAGGTTTTCATAGCTACATTACTTGATAGAAATACTAGATGTATAAACAAGCATTTGAATTTCATCACTTTTGCAAAGCATGCTACTTTTTTGTCATTTACCTTTACAATCACTAAACTATGCTTGGGTGAACAAACACCATAAATGTGTGAATCTTAACTGGTGTGTGTCTCCCAACTCCTTGTTAGTGTTGTAGATCTTCCCATATCTACATAATTAGTTTCATTTTTGAAATATGATTAGTGTGCATTACTGGGATGTGTACAAGCAGTTTTTTATACTACTGTAGGAAAAGTTAAAAAATTATTTTGCTTAATTGGGCTGATGATTTTCAACAATCATAGCTTTATTGAAATTGTTGTACGTGTAAAAATGATATCGTTACTTAATATATATAGTAAAAATAATGAAAAATAATATGTAACGTGAAAATATAGTAAACATTATGATGGATATAACAAAGCCTTGTTAGCAAAACCAATTTTGATGGATCAACCAGAATCTTAACTTCATATGTGGCACAAGTCAGATATTTAGCCATTCAATAACATATATATATATATTGAATCTCAGCATATACAAGAGATCAACTCTAATTTTTTTTTTTTTTTTTTTTTTGAAATAGGTAAGATATGAATTATTAGCCAAATTTAAATGGAAAAAATATTAATCATCGCATGCTCATTTAACTTGGGAACAATGTTTTAGCCAATTTGTTTAAATTTAGTAAGATTGGAAATCCAACTTTAAAATCTTAAAATTTGAAATTCCCATAAAGTACCATAAATCCTAAATGTTGATGTAGGATTGTGTCATGACATGATTTTAAATCCAATTTTTAAATCTTAAAATAAAGATGATTGAAATGTTAAAATCCTAGAGTTGTACGAATTAGTCATGAAAAGAGGAAAACATGCATGCTGACGTGGAGCTGACGTGGCAGACCTTTGGGTGACGTAGAATGATACGTAGATGAAGGAACCTGAGTCGGATGCTTGGTAGCTGGATTATAACTGAAGGAATTAGCCAGTTAATTAGTTGCAGAATTAGTTGCATGGATATTACTATTCATAGGACTAAATTAGGGTTTTGCGTACTGTAGCAAATACAATCGATTAATGTTGCGGGTTTTCAGTTGCGATCAGTTACAATTAGCATAGGGCTTTTGATCAGCATATAAGCATGCACATTCGACTTTAATTTCATAGAGTTTGGTCGTTCAAATCGAGAGTTCTAAGTCTAGGGTTCTTAGTCTTGATTCTTGATTTAGGGGTTTTGTATTCTGTAATATTTTCTCCTGCGATTCTTAATAAAGTTGTTCTCTGTTGTGCTGTGGATGTAGACTCAAGTGGATAGAGTCGAACCACGTTACATCCTTGAGCTTTGATCGTGTGTTTCTTTCAATTTCTTGTTCAATTATTGCTGTGATTCTGGGCTGTGTTTTTTAGTTGGATTAGAGTGTGTTTGTGAGCAGCAATCTCTTGGCAACCTTTACAATTAGCGTCGTTTGTGGGAATCGCCGGATTGGAGGATGGCTTCCATGAAGATGGAGGTTTGAAAGTTCAACGGGAAAGACGATTATGGTTTGTGGAAGGTTCACATGGAAGCATTGCTCATTCAAAACAACCTGGAAGCAGCTCTTGACAGTGATTCATCATCATCCTCATCAGATAGAAAGAAAGATGGAAAAAGGGAAGAAAAATCGAAAGGTAAGGAGCATGATCATATTGTGCCTGGCAGATAAGGCATTACGTGAAGTTTGTAAAGAAAAGACAACCATTGATATTTTTGGAAAGCTGGATGAGTTATACCTGACAAAGTCACTAGTTAACTGTCTATTCTTGAAGCAAAAGCTTCTTAACTTCAAGATCTAAGATGAGAGACAAATGGCCGAGAAGATGGAGGAATTTAACAAGATCTTGGATGATCTTGCAAATATAAATGAAGAAATGAAAGATGAGAATACAACTTTGATCTTACTAAACTCTTTGCCTAAATCGTTTGACTCGTTTAAGGATGCTCTCATATATAGGAGAGCTGAAACCTTGAAGCTGGATCAAGTGGTGAATGCCATCAGATCGAAGGTTCTTTCCAATGCTTCAACACACAAGCAACAAATACTGGGAGAGGGTTTGAGTGTAAGAGACAGAAACTTCAAGAAAAATGGTGAAAGAAAGAAGAACCAAAAGAGATCCAATCCTAAAAACAAATCAGGTCCAAACCAGCTTGAAACGAGGAAGTGTATTTCATGCCATAAAGTAGGGCATTTAAAGAAGAATTGTCCTGAAAAGAATAAGCAAAAGGTCCAAAATAAAGGCCTAGAAGCTGCAGTAGCTGAGTCTAACTTTGATCAAGCTGAAATGTTGTGTATTATCTCCTCTAAACTGACCATGGAATGGGTTCTTGATTTCGGGTGCAGTTTTCATATGTGCCGTGTGAGAAAGTGGTTTCAAGACTTCAAGGAAGAAGATGGAGGCTCTATCCTTTTGGGTAATGACCAAGTCTGCAAAGTTAGAGGGATGTGAACTATCATTCTCAAACTGCAAGATGGAAGTGTCAAGAAACTCCTTGAAGTAAGGTATATACCTGATCTTAAGAGGAATCTTATCTCACTTGGATACCTAAACTCTGCAGGATATGAGTTTAGGACAAGGCAAGGAATGATTAAAGTTTTGAGGAATGAAAGAGTCATTCTCCAAGGAAGAAAGAATAATGGGTTATATGTCTTGCTTGGATCCACTTTGGAAGGTGAAGCTACTGCAATTATGAGTGAAGAAGAGATAGATCTTTGGCACAAAAGGCTAGGCCACATTGGAAATAAAGGATTGATGGAGCTATCTAAGAGGAAACTTCTGGGAAATACATAATTGACAAACCAAAATTCTGTGAAAAGTGTCTTGGGAAAGTCAATGAAGCTGCCATATGGAATTGGAAAGCACAACTCATCAAAGCCTTTAGAGTATGTGCACACAGACATTTGGGGACCATCTAGGACATCAACTTATGGTGGAGCAAGGTATTTCATTTTCTTCATAGATGATCATACCAAAAGAGTGTGGGTATACACTTTGAAGCACAAGAGTGAAGCCTTCAAAGCCTTCAAAGATTGGCTGCTGCAAGTTGAAAATCAAACAGGTAACACATTGAAAAATCTCAGAATTGACAATGGTTTAGAATATTTGTCCTTTGAGTTTCAGGAATTTTGCAAAAGCAAGAGAATCACAAGGCATAAGACAGTGGCTAACAATCCTCAACAAAATGGAGTGGTTGAGCGCATGAATAGGATACTCCTTGAGAGAGTAAGATGCTTGTTAATTGATGCAAATTTACCCAAATCCTTTTGGGGAGAGACTGTCTCAACTGATGCTTATTTGGTAAATAAATTTCATTCCTCTTCTATTAATTTTAAAGCTCGTGATGAAGTGTGGTATGGCAGCCCCTCTAGTTATTCCCACCTCAAAGTTTTTGGTCGTTTGGCTTATGCTCACATAAGACAAGACAAGCTAGAACTAAGGGCTATCAAATGTATATTCATAGGCTATCCTACAGGGATAAAAGGTTACAAGTTATGGTGTTTGGAATCAGGATATCAAAAATGTTTTGTGAGTAGAGATGTTATATTCAATGAAACAGTGATGGGATATCAAAAGGATCCAAGTTATACCATGGTTGAGTTGGATGATGAGCTACCATTTGAGGTGGAGAAATCACCTGATATGCCTGCAGACACTACTGAATCAGTTTCAGATGGTGCTGAACTAGAACAATGTGGAAACCTTACTGGTGATCAAAGGATTAAAGATCAGGTTGTGTTGGAAGACAGAAATCATGGAGAGTTAAAGGATTATAGACTTGCTAGAGATAGGAAAAAAAGAAGAGTACATCCACCATCTAAATTTGGTCAAGTGGATCTAGTATCATATTCTCTCACAGTTGCTCAAGATATTAGCTATGAAGAACCATATAATTTCAAGTCAGCTATGTTATCTGCAGAGAAAGACAAATGGATTGAGGCTATGAATGAAGAGCTCATGTCCTTGGAAAAGAATCAAACCTAGAGATTAGTGGATAAACCTGAGAACACAAGAGTTGTTGGGAGCAGGTGGATATTCAAGAAAAAACTTGAAGGTGCTGATCTGGACAAGGTAAGATATAAGGCTAGATTAGTAGCCAAATGATATACTCAAAAGGAAGGAATTGACTTCAATGAGATATTTTTTCCTGTTGTCAAACACTACTCAATAAGGCTGATATTATCACTTGTGGCTCAATGGAACATGGAACTCCAACAAATGGATGTAAAAACAGCATTTTTTGCGTGGCAATTTGGAAGAGACTAAACACCTGAGGGTTTCATACTCCCTGAAAATGAAAACAAGGTTTGTAAGCTGCAAAGGTCATTATATGGATTGAAGCAAAGCCCTCATCAATGGTACAAAAGATTCAATGACTATGTATTAAGCATAGGGATGGTAAAATGCTCATATGATAGTTGTGTATATTTTGGAAAGGATGGAAATATGGTTCATACATATCTTTTAATATATGTGGATGATATGTTGATAGCTAGCAAAAGTAGACAACACTTGGAAAGGCTGAAAAACAAGCTAAAATCACAATTTGACATGAAAGATCTAGGAAAAGCAAGGAGAATACTTGGTATGGAAATAACAAGGAATATAGATTTTGGTTTGCTGTCTCTGAGTCAAACTGATTATGTTGAAAAGGTGTTGAAACGATTTTGCATGCATCAAGCCAAGCCATCTGGAACTCCCTTGGGGCAGCATGACAAGTTATCTAGTACTCAAAGTACAACCACTGCAGAAGAAAAACACTTAATGGAAAGAATACCTTATGCTAGTAGAGTTGGAAGCATTATGTATGCAATGGTGTGTAGTAGGCCCAATCTTACTTATGGGATTAGTCAAATTAGTAGGTTTATGACCAATCCTGGAAAGCCACATCGGGAAGCCTTGAAGTGGATGCTAAGATATCTTGTGGGCTCAGCAAGAAAAAGATTAATTTTTCAGAAGCTGAGTGATTCAGAAAAGGCTGATTGTCTACTTGGCTTTGTTGACTCAGACTTTGCTGGAAACAGAGATAATAGGAAGTCATTCACCGGTTACATCTTTACCTTGTATGGTATTGCCATTAGCTGGAGATGTATACAACAATCTATGGCTGCTTTATCAACCACTGAGGCAGAATACATGGCCATGACAGAAGCCATCAAAGAAGTTACATGGTTAAATGGAATTTTGTCTGAGTTTGGTGTGCTGCAGAAAAAAAGTGCAGTTATTCTGTGATAATCAGAGCGCAATTCACCTAGCAAAACATCAGGTTTTTCATGAGAGGAGCAAGCATATTGATGTGAAGATGCATTTTGTTAAAGACATTATTGACAAAGGTTTGGTTGTGGTGATGAAAGTCAATACCACTGAGAATCCCTCTGATATGCTTACTAAATCTGTAGGGAGTGCAAAGTTATTACATTGTATGAGCTTAGTTAATATATTGCCCTGTGATATATCTAACTAATCTGATTTTGAAGCAAGAAATGCAGGTTGTACAACATAGTTACAGCATTCAAATTTTGGTGGAGAATTGAAAAGAGGAAAACATGCATGCTGACGTGGAACTAACGTGGCAGGACCTTGGGTGACGTGGAATGACATGTAGATGAAGGAACTTGAGTCGGATGCTTGGTAGCTGGATTATAACTGAAGGAATTAGCCAGTTAATTAGTTGCAGAATTAGTTGCATGGATATTACTGTTCATAGGGCTAAATTAGGGTTTTGCGCACTGTAGCAAATACAATCGACTAATGTTGCGGGTTTTCAGTTGCGATCAGTTACAATTAGCATATAAGCATGCACATTCGACTTTAATTTCATAGAGTTTGGTCGTTCAAATCGAGAGTTCTAACTCTAAGGTTCTTAGTCTTAATTCTTGATTTGGGGGTTTTGTATTCTGTAATCTTAATAAAGTTGTTCTCTGTTGTGCCGTGGATGTAGACTCAAGTGGATAGATTCGAACCACGTTAAATCCTTGAGCTTTGATCGTGTGTTTCTTTCAATTTCTTGTTCGATTATTACTGTGATTCTGGGTTGTGTTTTTTAGCTGGATTGGAGTGTGTTTTTGAGTAGCAATCTCTTGGCAACCTTTACAAGTCACAAAACAAACATACCCAAATTTAGATTTTAAATCCAATTTTTAAATCTTAAAATAAAGATGATTGAAATGTTAAAATCTCAGAGTTGTACGAATTAGTCACAAAACAAACATACCCAAATTTGGATTTTAAATCCAATTTTTAAATCTTAAAATAAAGATGATTGAAATGTTAAAATCCCAGAGTTGTACGAATTAGTCACAAAACAAACATACCCAAATTTGGATATTACATTTGTCCATCGAGATAGTAAGCATTGATTAGTCCGACAGCCAAAGAAAAAAAATCGAGAGTCAAAAGATAAAGAGTTGGTCTCTTTTGCATTTAGTATATGCATACATTCGAATTGGGTTCAGATCAATCTAGATTGGTATTTTTTTCTGTGAACTTTATACTATATTAGTTATATTTTAATGTTATAAGTTGTACTTTTATGTGTTAATATCATAATTTATTTATTTTGCACTTATATTTATATTATGTTAGTCATACATTTATATAATACTTTAATTTAAAAAAAACTCATTTTGGCACAATTTCTACATATATACCTTTATTACTCATATTTTTATATGATATTACTTATATTTTTATATCATCGTAATTATACATTTTTATAATATATAAAAGTAAAGTAAAAGTAAAGATAGGTGATGAAACTGTAGTGGTATGAGATGGAGGCCGAGGTGAAGAGATATGAGACAAATCGAGCTGGTATAGTCCATCCTTAAGTGCCCCTTTCAGCAGAAGTTTGTTGGTTTGCAGGTCCTTGACATAACAACAAGAAGGATGAAATTCAATAAGAGCTGAATTATCATGTAAAAATTTAGAGATACTAAGTAAATTCCTAGTAAAATCAGGAACATATAGCACATTATTAAGATGAAGAGGAGAGGAAGAAATAAGAGAGGGAGAAAGGAGGAATCAGTATGTGATATAGAGGTAGAGGATCCATTACCAACAAGGAGTTTATATGTACCTTGATATGGAATAGGTAAATGGAGATTTTCAAGAGCTGTGGTAAAATGATGCGTAGCACCGCTATCAAGAATCCAATCAAAGGAGAAATTAGGTGCTCCAGGATGTGAATCAAGTGAAGAAAAGAGTTAAGGACCTGAGGTGTAGTGTTAGAAGCATTCAGTAGATTAGTTTAAAGAGTTGTAGTGGCAGTCTCCAAACCTGTAAAAGAGACATCAAATCTCTTGAAGCATTTAATAGTTGTATGATTGTTTTTGCCACATATCTGGCAAACAATATGACCTCTTCCACCATTGAAACGACCACGGCTACGAGCAGAGAAAGTACCTCAATTACGCTCAAAAGTACCACGAGCCGCACCATAATAGACAAAAGGAGAGCCACTAGCTGATGAAGAGGAAGAAGAGTAATGAACAGTAGGAGTGCTACCAACCAAATGAGAAGCCATGGATTGTTGCTGAGATAAACGCATTTCATGCATCTAAAGAATAAATTGGACCTCTGCTATAGTTAAATCATCACACCGAGAAGTGAGATTAACAACAACACTCTCGAAATCAAACCCCAAACCTCCAAGGATATACAAGATAAACTCATCATCATTCACGGATTGGCCGGCAACTAGCAATTGATTAGTGAGATTTTGCATTTGTATAATATAATTTGTTGGTCCCAAGTGGTCTCGGAGGTTTAGAGGGAGGATGAATGAACCTTCGTCGATTTTGAAAAATATTTCGAACTTGCTACACTGTAAGTTACTTGAACTTACATCACAGGATGACACAACTTACAACACTAAAATGCAGTACTATATGTTGTATCTTAGAGTTCTTGCAGTGGAAATATATATTTTGACTGAAGGTTTGTTTTCTCAAATATATTTTCTCATGAAGATTCTTTTATGCTTAAGATAAGATAAACACAAGATACATCACAAAAAATATAAAGCGATTAAAAACACTTATGGATTTATAGTGGTTCGAAGGTGGTGTAATCCTTCTACATCCACTCTACTGCTTCCCCAAGCAGGAACTTCGTTAAGCAAAATTGGTTTACAGGATATCACCTAACAATCTATCAACCTAATAAGTTAACACCTACTAGAACTCAGCTTACACACATCTTGCTGTAAGTTCTAAAGGCAAATCCACTTAGGATTTCTATCACCCACAAAGGGAAGTTGTCTTTCTCCTAGACAACTAAAAAAAATCAGCAAGGATAAATCCTATCAACTGACGACACCTAAAACAATCTAGCACACAGAAAATAGGTTAAAGTATAAATTTATTATTTCTTCAACTGGTGCGGTGAAGTGATCTTCTGAATCCTCTTCGGATCTTTGAAGTTGAGTCTGTTCACTTCACTAGGTCGAGTGACTGAAACTTGTAAGAATGCTTGAGAGTTTTAACTTGATAATATTTGGTCTTTAGAGCGCAAATATTTCATTAACCAGTTTCAGTGTAGCTCGACATCTATTTATACTTGTAGAAAGATATTCGTTGAAGGAAATATCTCTTATTTGAAATTAGGGTTCTGATCAAAGGCATGACTCGTATTTAATGTTTTTTAACTTATCTTCTCAGTGCATTTAATGCGATGGTTGCGGCTCGTAGCTTTCTGCAGTCTATCAGGCTACGTGCCATATTTGCATTGGTTCTATAACTGCAACTATGATCTTGTCTGAACCGACTCTATTTTGAGTTGCTTTGATCTTTGTTCCTTATACTGTATTTATACTTTCTCGAATTACAGATGACGTTGTTTCTATTGTTGTGTCTGAGGTTTGTTGGAGTATGCAGCAAGTCTTGACTTCTGCTCTGCATCCTGGAATTTCTTGCAGCAACTCAAACTTATTGTACTGCTGTAACTTATTCTTACAGCGTTGCTGTAACTTCTGCTTGCAACGTAGCTTCTTTTCCTTCTTACTGCTGCATTGCTGTAAATTCCTCTTGCAGTTTCTTCATTCTTTCTTTTCTTGATACAACATGACTTCTTTGAGATCCTCTATCTTTCAGAAACTTAACTTACAGACTCAATCCTAGTTTATATGTTTTCATTTAAATATTGTAAAAAATGGGGTACTCTAACTTCCTATTACATGATTGGTCTGTCTCATCAAAATCTAAACAATGAAATCCCAACATAATCAGCAATCAACAGATCTCATTTGTTCAATGACTGTAACTAAAAATGAAGATTCAACGCATGCGCCTTCGATTGTGATTAGAATAATTGATTAAGAGTATGTCATATCTCGAATAAATGAGTAAAATGATTGACAAATCCAAGTATGGACTCCGAGATTGAACTAAGTAACCAACTCTTAAGGAGTTAATCCTTGCGAATCCATTCGGTAAACTCAATACTTTGGAATTGAGTACACCATCAGTATCAACAAATTCCGTCGGAATGCAACTCTCATCACCATGTAAAAAGACATCAAATCCATGAGCTGTGATATTTGCAAGGATCTGAGATCGCCAATAGATGAAATTTGTCGATCCAGACGAATAGAAAGATTAGGAAATGAAGGCAGCAACATTTGCGCCATTAAGACAACATAAGAAGAACTCACGAAGAAGAAGAAACAATGACTCAGGATACCATGCTGAAATTAAAGAAATAATAAAGAAGGATGATTTTAGATTAATTGAAAAGGTCACAAGATACATGTTTATATATGATCACTAGCTTGATCACTAAGCAATAGAGAAATAATAAACTAACTACTTGAGCTGACATGACAACCCACACAGCATGCATAACAAATACTTTGATGCTTCTTCTTTATTGAATGCATGTGTACATCCATGCATATACTCCAATAAGGTTATACCAAAACACATTGATCCAAAACGGGAAACATGTAATACTTTTATGTGTATTATTATGTAATATTTTTCTTTATATCAAGTAATACTTTTGTATTATGAGATCCATGAGGTGGGTCGAATTAGATCAATCCTGTAACACCCTATACCCCTATAACGTATATCTCATAATAAAAATATTCATCATGTAAGCAAATCATACTGATGTTTCGTTTATCCATATAAGTATAAAAACATTATTTAACGACTAATATCGTATGAGATTATATCACACAACCATAATCACATCATAATACATATTAAATACCAAAACATGATATAAGCATTCCAAAATGAAAAATGAGGGAGAGGAGAAGGTTGCACGAGACATCAGCCGGCCGACCTGGTAGCGTAATGTATATATATACAATCCAAGTCAAAAGAGTTATCGAACCTAAAAAATAAATATGTGATTTTTATGAGTCACAACTCAGTGAATATAAACCATTACTTTAATTAAATAACAATCATTAACATTAATCAACAATATAATCATACATGTGCAAATGCCACTATGTCCGATTTATTATTCTGTGAACTGTTCAAGCTTGGATCTGTCCTGAGATTTCCAATATGTCATTGTGTATATAGACCTATAGGTCTCCAATATGATTATGACTCGAAGGTCTCCATTGTGTATATAGACCCGTAGGTCTCCAATATGATTATGACCCAAAGGTCTCCACTGTGCATATAGACCCGTAGGTCTCCAATATGAATTTGACCCGAAGGTCTCCACTTTGTATACAGATCCATAGCAAGTCAGTCACATGCCTTTTAATTTCATGTCATATGTAATGCAACATATCAATTATCTGAACATATAATCAGATATACATTTACCAATATATCATTTGATCCAATGACAATTCATATAAATACATATTTCTTATAGAACACATAAAACAAACCTTGCATATAAATCACATCACATTACGTATAAATCACATATACGGTTTATACTCACCTGGCTAGGATAAGTGATCCGTTCGTCACTTTGGCTCCTCCTCCTATTCTATAGCTCGTGACCCTATATGATTCAATGTAATTTAGCCTTACAGTCCCCTTATTATCTATTTCTATTATGTAATGAAATGCAATGCATGTATGTTTAATTTCATTTGTTTCATATATACATATAATATAAGATTCTAACCAACCTTTATTCTTTCAACATATTCAACCATGTTCAGAATTTCCCCTATAACGTGAGCTACAAAATTCCAAATTGAACAAAATAAAATTCTGAAGAAACTTAACATATATTTCTACAATTTTCATGTTTAACACTTTTCCTAATTCAGTCTTCAAACCTCTTAAATTTATGCTACACGTACAGCATACATAGCAGTTTTTCGAACAGGATCTTATGAAACCAACCTCTGTAATATGATAAATATCTCACTTAATACTTATCCAAATCATTCACGGTTTTTTTCCTAAATTTAACTAAGAAATAGATCTATAACTTTCATGTTTTAAGTTTTTCCCAAATCAGACTCTAAACATCCCAAAAATCTTCGACAAACAGATGGACAGATTATTTCTGACAGAACAACTTTCAGATTCACCCTTTATTTGAAAAATCATAACAAATCGAGTTTAACTCCAAATATTTCAAAATTTTACAACCAGCTAAAAGACATAATTCTCTACAAGTTTTATGTTTAACACTTTAACAAAATCGAAATAGAATTATCTGAAAATCATGAAGCAAAACAGAACAAAATTTTCTTACTCTTTTTCTCCTTCTTCTTCTCCTTCTCGTCTCACCTTTGTTGCTATCCTTCTTTTCCTTTCTTTTTCTTTTCTTCCCTTCTTCTATTTCTTCTTTATCTCTACTTTGTTCTTATCTTTCTTAGTAACTAAGATTAGAGAGAGGGATGGATATATATAGATAAATAAGAAGACTTCAAGTGGAAGGGTGATGACTTTTCTTTTCTTTATACCTTTTTCTTTTCTTTAATTTTAATAATTGTTATAGCAAATAAATATACAAAATATACTATGATACATTATATTTCTTGTATTCTTTTCTATATTCCTAATTGATTTCTACTATTTATTTTCACACCAAGTATTATTCTAAATTCTTTACAAATGCCAATATGCTATGTTCTAAATGTATCATGAGATACATGCATGAAGTGAATGCCAAATAACGTATATGTTTTGGTCAAGGATGTTACAACTCTTCCCCTCTATAAGAATTTTGTCCTCAAAATTTGTTATTCCACTATGCCATATACCAATAAGAAGATCAGTTACCAGTGAATAAATGCGGATATAACTTTCTCCCAAGTTGCTTCCTCTATACCATGGTTTCTCCAGATAACTTTAACCATTGAAATTTCTCTATTCCGTAATTGTTTGATTCTGAAATCTACTATTGAGATTGGTTCTTCTTTGTAGCTTAAGTTTTCTGCAATTTGTACCTCTGAATCCCACAACACGTGTGAAGGATCAGTTCGATATCGCCGCAACATGCTAACATGAAAAAATTATGAATTTGAGCCAATTCTGGAGGTAATGCTAACTCGTATACCAATGGTCCAACTTTTCCGATGATATCGTATGGCCCAATATAGCGTGGGCTTAATTTTCCTTTGTTATCGAATCTCATAACACCTTTCCAAGGAGAAACCTGTAAAAATACTTTATTACCAACTTGGTATTCCATCTCTTTTCTATGTTGATCAAAGTAGCTCTTTTGTCGGTCTTGTGCAGCCTTCAATTTACTTTTAATGACATCAACCTTGTCAATTGTATTCTAAACAATTTCTGGCCCTTCTAAAATTTCTATACCCTCTTTATCCCAATATAGTGGACTTCTGCACTTTCTTCCATATAACGCTTCATACGGTGTCATTCCAATGCTACTGTGAAACTGGTTATTATAAGCAAATTCCATTAATGAAATATATTTATCCCACGAACCTTGAAACTCGATAACACAAGCGTGTAGCATCTCTTCTAACGTCTGTATAGTCTTTTCTGATTAACCATCTGTTTGAGGGTGAAAAGTTGTACTGAAGTGTAATTTGGTCCCCATAGCTGTCTAAAAACTATCCCAAAATCGAGAAGTAAATCTCGGATCTCTATCTAAAACAATGGACACCAGTATACCATGAAGTCGTACAATTTCTCTGACGTACTTCTCTGCTAATTGATCTAATGAACAACCCCAACGTAAAGGTAAGAAATGTGCTGATTTAGTCAATCTATCTACAAGTACCCAAATAGCATTATTCCCTTGTTGCATTTTCGGTAATCCCAAAATAAAGTCCATCGTAATCCGCTCCCATTTCCAAATCGGAATAGATAGGGGTTTCAGTGTACCTGCGGGTGCTTGATGTTCTACTTTAACTTGCTGGCAAGTAAGACATCTACAAATAAATTCAGCAACATCTTTCTTCATTTTTGGCCACCAGTAATGTTGCCTTAATGTGTGGTACATCTTTGTTGTACCTGGATGCATAGCATACGGTGTATTGTGTGCCTCGTCTAAAATCTCTCGTTGTAAATCATCAACGTCAGGTACACACAACCTGGTACCAAACATTAATATTTCATCTTGTAAATCAAATGGTGTGTCTTTTCCATGTTGCACCTGTTCAATAATTTCTATTAATTTTTCATCTCTATTTTGTACATTTTGTATTCGTTGTCTCAATATCGGACGAATCTCTAAGGTAACAATCAGTGCTCCACTTGTATGTAACCGTAATCTCATGTTCAAACTTCGTAGAACAATCAAGTTTGAAAGTGAAGTCAAATGCATATGTGCCACTGTACCACCGGATTTCCGACTTAACGCATCGGCTACAACATTGGTCTTTCCTGGATGATACTCTATCGTGCAATCATAATCTTTCAATAGTTCCATCCAACGTCTTTGTTGCATGTTCAGTTCCCTCTGACTCATCAAATACTTCAAACTTTTATGATCGGTAAATATCTGGAATGTCTCTCCATAAAGATAATGTCGCCAAATTTTTAAAGCAAATACGACTGCCGCCAACTCTAAATCATGAACAGGATAGGAAACTTCGTGTGGTCGTAATTATCGTGATGCATAAGCAATTACTTTCCCATTCTGCATTAACACACAACCAAGTCCTTGATGTGAAGCATCACTGTAAACGACAAATCCCCCAGTGCCTGTAGGGATTGTGAGTATCGGTGATGTAGTCAAACGGTGTTTTAACTCCTCAAAACTCTGTTGGCATCTTTCATTCCATTGAAATGGACCATTCTTTCGTAGTAGTTTTGTGAGTGGCGCTGCTATAATGGACAATCCTTCGACATACCGTCTGTAGTATCCAGCCATACCCAGAAAGCTTCGAACCTCTGAAATCGTTGTTGGCACCTCCCACTTTACCACTGCTTCAATCTTTCTAGAATCGACCTCTATGCCTCATCCAGATACTATGTGTCTCAAAAATACCACATAATCCAACCAAAATTCACATTTACTCAACTTTACGTATAGTTGTTTTTCTCATAAGATTTGTAATAGTATCCGTAAATGATCCGCGTGTTCCTCTGTACTTTGTAAATATATCAGTATATTATCAATAAAGACAATGACAAATCTATCAAGGAAAGGTTTGAACACTTTATTCATTAAAGTCATAAATGTTGCTGGTGCATTGGTCAACCCGAATGGCATCACCAAAACTTCATAATGCCCATATCGAGTTCTAAATGCTGTCTTTAGAATATCATCTTTGGCTATCTTTAATTGATGGTACCCAGATTGATGATCTATCTTGGAAAATACTTGTGCACCCTGTAGCTGATCAAATAAATCATCTATCCGTGGTAATGGGTATTTGTTCTTTACCGTCGCTTGATTCAGCTTTCGGTAATCCATGCACAATCGTAGTGTACCATCTTTTTTTTTCATGAAAAGTATTGGTGCACCCCAATGTGATACACTAGCCCTATATACCCTTTGTCTAGCAGCTCCTGCAATTGTTTCTTTAATTCCAATAACTCCAATGGGGCCATCCGATATGGAGAAATAAAGATTGGTGCAGTACCCGGTATCAATTCTATGGTGAACTCTGTCTCTCTATCAGGTGGTAATCCTGGTAAATCCTCTGGGAAAACATCAGGAAAATCTTTGATAATTTGAATATCTCTAATCTCACCATATGTAGTTGTACGATCTATAACATGCTCCAGATATGCCTCGTGTCTATCTCTAATCATACGGAAAGCTGTTGTTGCTGAAATCAAACATTTTGGTACAATCCGTCGATCACCATAGAAAACCACTTTAGCCTGTCCAGGAGAATCTATCACTACTTCTTTAGTATAACAATCCACTTTAGCACGATGTCTCGATAACTAGTCCATACCCAATATAACATCAAACTCACTCAGAAATAACAGGATCAAATCAGCTGGTAACTCTACTGTATCAACCCGCATTATACAATTTCGATATACCGTATGCACCATTACAACCTCACATAATGGAGTATGTACTTCTAAGTCGTAATCTAGTGATTCAGGTTCTTTATGCAAATAAGATGTTATAGCAGATGATAAGAATGAATGAGTGGATCCTGGATCTATCAATACATGTATTTCAAAATCATTCAAATAAATTTTACCAGTAATGACCTCAGGTGCTGTAGCTGCCTCCCGCTGTGACATAGCAAAAATTCATGTCTGACCTTGTGATCGTGTTCCCAGTGTTTCTGATCTTCCTCCACTAGCAGTAGAACTCAAAGTCTGACCTCTACCACAACCTCTACCAACATTCGCCACTGGTGCTGCTGGCCGATTATTTTGTACTGTCGATTCTGATGCCGTTCTGCCCGTGTTTGATCTATCAGATCTAGCGGGACATTCCCTATAAAAATGTCTTTGTTGTCCACAATAATAACAACCTCCAGTAAGCACTCGGCACTCTCCTGATGATATCGACCACAGTACTGACACATAGGTCGTGTCTGTATTGTCGGGCTAGGTCCTCTACCACTTTCACGACCAAAAACCTGTACACGTCCATCTCTCTGACTGAATAAACCACCTCTGGTAAATGTCTGTGATGGAGAGGAAAAATTCTGACGTTTAATTGACTTCCCACTTGACTCACTAATCTCTTTTGTTTTTGAAAATATGATTGTCGTTCTTTAAACAAAATCTCAGCCCTAACTGCTGCAGTACGTAAATCTATGTAAGTACGAAGATCCCAAGGGTAATCTTGCTTTGAATATCATATGAGAGTCCCTCCTCAAAACATCTGCATCTATCTCTCTCAGTAGCAACCATCGCAGCCGCATAAGGTGATAATTGAGTAAATTTAACTTCATACTCGGCAACTGACATATTCCCTTGTTTAAGAGATAAATATTCCCTTTGTTTGTTATCCCGATATACCTCTGGCATATATCTGTCTCTGAACACGATGAGAAAATCATTTCAAGTAAGGATTGGCGGTTGTATTGTAGCATATGGAACTGTTTCCCACCAATCATATGCATCTTCTTGTAAAAGTGACACTGCAAAATCAAACTGTTCCTCTACAGTGCATCTCATCATGACAAAAACTCTTTCTATTCTTTTGAGCCACGTCTCAGCTTCCGCAGGATCAATAGTCCCATAAAAGTCAACCGCTCCTAATTTACGGAGCTCCTTGAAATTTTTACTTTTGGAACCTATACCTAGCCCTTGTACCTCTTGTTCTACCCGTCTAAGGGAATGTTGTGCAGGCTCAAGTGATGCATGTAATGTATGAGATGCCTCTATCGATTGATGTGGCACGGCTAAACCTTCTCTCCTCAATGATTCATGCTCATGAATGTCCACGTTCCTATTTATATGGATGCAATTGCAATGTCAAGTACATATGATGTGTAATGCTTATGAATGCATAATGACACCGATGAATCATATCCCCGCTTTGATACCAAATTAAACTGTAACATCCTATACCCCTATGACGTATATCTCACCCAAGACTTTACCTTTATTATTTCATCATAATTGAGGCATTTATACTATTATTAAATACATAATTTGTGTTTTATCTCTTATTTTATTTTCGATCATTATTATTATTTTATAAATATCCTTATACTTTTTTGTAATGTCAGATATTTTATAAAAATTTCAAACGTTTGTATCTTTGTCTTATATTTATATTTAATAGGAACATGTAAAGGTCTCTTAAGTACAGTTAAAATCATTTTAAGCGTGTCATTCATTTATCGTCTTTTGGTACCATTAAGAATTTCTTTCTTATGCAATTGTTTTATCGTCCTGCATAGTTAATGTATTGTTTTTACTCACAATACTAACATTCTTAGTTTTACGATTCTTAGTTTTATGTTTATCTTCATATTTACAATCAATCACTCTATCTTATATAATAAACCATCTATTATGCTTATTTATAAAATTTTACTTTTAATTTTAGAAATATTTTATATACTCTCATAAAGTATACAAGATACACTCCTCTTGGTTTCAATATATTTAAATATAGGTATTACATCTTAAATAATCTCCACATAATCTTTAATAATAGATCATCAATTTATTATAAAAATCAAATATTTTCATATTTTTCTCGTTGTTACTTCTATAATTACTAAAGTGATATCTCATATATTATATTTTGTTGTAGTCATGCTTACACAAATAATAATTTTATTCTATTATTTTTCTCCAAACATCATAGTTGATATTTTTAATTTTTCATTGTTAAATTAAGACATTTAATTGACAAATAACATATGCTTGGGAATGATATTTCTTATAAGTTTTAGTACTCTTGTTAATTATAAATATAAAAGTAAATTACATTGTCATTTAATCTCAATTTTCTTCATGACACTTTTATGTCATAATGGATAATATTGTGGATCGAATATGAATTTCCTAAAATTTTTAAAAAAAAATTTACACATATTTATCAATATTTTATTATTCTTAAAATATACACCAATAGTAATTAATTTTCTTAATTTGATTGATTGTTCGAATAAAGATTTTTAAGTTTCCCAACATTTAAATCTCCATGATTATTTATTTTTATCTTCTTTTAAATTTATTAATTATTTCTTACTAATTCTTTTATGTAAACACTTATATTTTGTCTCCAATATTTTGTATTTTAAATAATATATGATTTTATTTTACAAAGGTACACAAGCTTTTTAAAATCATCTAAAATCTTATGAAACAAGATTACAATAGACTAGACTAATAAAGTTTCGAAAGAAACAATCAACATTGCAATTAGTTAGTGTGAAAATCCATCATATATAATTACATTTTTTCATTCTAAATTATTTTTGTTGTATTAGTAATATTAACGTTCAAAAATATAATTTCGATTTAATAAATTTATTATTTTCTTTTCACTATATTTATATTAAAAGAAACAAATAGGATTTAAAAGAAAATACAAGAACATAAATTCTTATAATACCATACTTTAATAAAAATATTAACTTCATAGTATGATTTTTTGGACGAAACTTAAATTATTCGTACTTATATAATAGTATAGATATAGATACAAACTATAAAGATATAATATATTATATACTTTCATATATGAACTAAAATAGGCCGGTCTATTAGACCTAATAAACCTATTTATAGATAAAATCTTGTCAATATTCATAAATAAACTTAGTATGATTCATTTACTAAATAGTGAAGTTCACATAGATCAATAATAAGCTAGATCATCTGTTTCTATCGAGTTGTATGACATATTTTCATCCTAAATGCAATACAACCTGATAGGTTAGATTGGGTTAGACAACCCGAGTTACCAAATATATATTTAGTTACATCATCAATTTTCTCTAAAACTAAAAGAATCAAGTTTTTTAAAAGCCCACCGAGCTTACATGCAACTGTCGTACTGTGTGACAGTTGCATTTATAGCAAAATTATAAAAGATATATTTGAATTATATTGATAAAACATATTTATAAAATACATTTTTATAATTGAAAAACACACTCAGATGTGAGAGTTGTTATAACTTATAAGAACCTAGAAAGCCACACAAAAATACATTCAATTCAACTTGGGTTCATCAAATAATGCATGACTTCGTTGGGAAGCCTGAAGTACGTTCTTTTCGGAGGTCAATTTTTTTTTGTTTCTTATAAATCTTTGACGAGAAGGAAAAAGCATATTTTCATTTTATTTTTCTTATAAAAAAATACAAATTTATTTTCCCTCTTCCTTTCTGCTCATATGACAAGAAAGTGACACATACAACACATAACAGTGAACTTCAAATAGTGGCGAATCATTGCTGCTTTTCTTCTGCTGGAAGCTTTAATTAGGCGTTTCTCTCTCTTCTAACTGATCATTTTTCGAGGAAGGAGAGAGAGAGATAGAGTACGAAACACTATGTCGCTGAACGGGAAATTGATACCACATTTAGATGAGAAGAACACCAACTTACTGAATCTGACGGTGCTACAGAGGATGGATCGCTTTGTTGAAGAAATTCTTATGACCGCCACTCACGTCGCCTCTTACGGATTCAACACCGACACTCGCGAGTGGGTATGCTATCACATATATTATTGTCATGTACAATCGCATGTTGCGCGTGGGTGTTTGTTAGATTGTGTGTGCGCGAACGGATATTTATTGTGGATTGATTTTGTTCTTAGTCGGATTGATGAATTTTGGTTGACAGGGTCGGAAGAATGTGGAAGGTTCGCTTTTCGTCGTGAAAAGGTGACCGTTGCTTTTCACTATTTCTCTCCAAGTTTGATTGAATTTTGAGACGATTTTACTTCTGAGGTTTCTTTGGAATTTGGGTGGGAAAATTCTTATTTGAATGGTTCAACTTTTACTTGGTGTTTCAGGAACTCTCAGCCGCGGTTTCAGTTTATAGTAATGAATCGTCTGAGCACTGGTTAGTCGCTCAATTTCTGTACATTGTTGTTGAATAGAGTGGGGATATATATGAGATATTAATAGTTGGCTGGAAAGAAGTGATGTATCGTAAACAGTTGTTCTTTGGGGAACTATGCCTAAAATATTAGCAATTTGAATTGAAAACTGTTACTAAAAATCTTCAGATGCAAAAATGGCTAGGCGACATTTTGTTGAACATCGAAAATGCGAAGTTAGAAATATAATTTTGATCCGACGTTAATATCTGGCAGTAGTGTGTACGTATAAATATTTAGATGCCTATCTGTTTTTATCTACAAACTAGTTGCTCACATGGTTGGTAAAGCAAGCCAATGCGTGGCTAGCTACTCAAAAGAAAACCATCATGGGGGATTAGCAATAAGCACCCCTTTTATTCAAAACCAGCAATGAAGCACCTGTTTGATTGAATATTGACAGATAGATGAAGGATTAACCCATTTTTCCGGAGTGGTATGTTCTCCAAATAGGGGAGTTTGTCATTGTAAATAAGTTTTTGTCTTCTTAAGGTTGAATATCCTCTTGAATTATTGACATTGATTTTTAGTTTCAAATGGACAATATATAGTTCACATAAGGACCTAAGTTAGGTCTGGTTTACATTACGATCCATCTATATTCAAAGGTCTGATTGTTGGAATTGCAGATAATCTGGTGGAGACTCTCCTGGGAGATTTTGTGTTAGAAGTTCAGATTCCATATCTGTTATACCGAAATGCATCTCAAGAGGTCAATGGTATATGGTTCTATGATCCACATGAATGTAAAGAGGTTGCAGTTCTTTTTAGCAGGTTGGTGTTATAATATCTCCTGTTTATGCATGTTTTTGATGTAATATTTTTAGCAGGTTGTTGATGCGTTTTTTCTCCTTTTACAAAAGACGTCACATAAATGACAAGTAACCTTAACTTAGAGACACAAAATCACATTTTTTCATTAGTTTAAGATTCCCTATTCAGCAGCTATTATTAATTAATGGAGGTGGTTTTATTTGTTATAGGATACTTACTGCATTATATGCACATACCGAGGTGCCCACAAATTCAATAGTATCTGCTACAAAAAGGTAATTGTTGTCCATTTATTCTGAATCAAATAGATACATATAGATCAATATCTCATGTGAATTAGCTAATCATACTCAACTAACATGTGGACTAGGTGTATCATTTGTCTAGCTATACTGCTCAATGACAATCATATACTTTCATAGAGTTTCAAAAAATGGAGGTGTAAATGTTGAGTTTTCAATGTTTCTGGAACTGAAACAAAAAATGAATCTGAATGTGTCATGCATGCTGTTCATTGTGGGTTTTAAAGTTTTTTTTTGGGGGGGGGGGGGGGAAGATATTTCTTCTAGATAAATTGAGATGCCTTACCGTGCATAACTTCTGATTTTGGCAATTCTAGGGGAAGGATGTTAGAATAGATATTTCAAGTTACTTTAAATGATTTACTCCTGTTACAACTTTTTATTGACTTTCCATAGTCATATTCTGCAATTTCACATCTGTTCTTGGATGGCATGGCTATTGCAGAGGATTTTTCTTTTTAATATTAGTCTAGACACATGGATTGATCATCCGTCAACTTTTTGCATACTCTTCAATTTTTCTTTGCACCTTTTGTACGAGATAATAAGTACCTCTTGTTCTGTTAACCTTTTTGCAGCACGTTTAAAGAACAAGAAGCTGTTTCAAAACCAACAGTAATGGATGGTTCCCTAGAGCCATCATGTTCTGCTAGAGCAAATGTTGCTTGTGTGCCTGAAGATCAATCTTTTGTGAGACTTTTCAATGTATGCTTTTTTTCCGCCCTTTGCTCTTTACCTGATCTTGGCTGAACTCTAATTAGATAGCAGATATGAGACTATTGCAGTGCTAGTTGGCATGTCAAGTAAGAAATTAGGCTGGTAAAGTTGCTCTTTTATTTCATGCATGCATTATTTTTATCAGGCATCTCCACACATTAATCATTTGATTGTCTAAATGATGTTTTAAATCTTTTTATTAAATATTACCTATAAAACTTGCAATTTACTGGTTTTGTGTATCCTAGAATGATTCAACAGTTGAGGATGGGTGCATAGGTTGACAAATGTAACTTCCCAAGTTACACATGCAAATTCAAAAGTTTGTTAGTGACCATGATAAAGATGGATCATTGGTAATTGTAAAATGAAATGGCTTTGACCTATTTGATTGGAGTTGACAGGATGAAGCCGACTTCAATAATCGAATGACTTTTATTTAATCGGATTTATTTTAAATTTCTTATGACCAAAAAAAAAAAAAGTTTGGCTTTTTGGTTTCTTAGATCTTTATTGAAATTTTACACTAGTAACCACTCAAAAAGATTGTCTCCTTTGTTGTATATTGAGCATTATGTAATTGTTAAGAAATGAATTCCCATTTATGTCTTGCTAACACGATGGAAATGTTAATTTTAATTATATTTTATGATGAAATTTGATGATAAAAATTATATACATGCAGACTCCAATGAGTATTGGGACTTCACCTCATGTAGCAATTCCTCAGCAGCCATACCACTCCACTCCGATTGTTGTTTCTCCTTATTCACAAAGTGTTAGTCTGCCTGCTTTACCATCTGCTCAGGCACCATCTTCATCTGCCACTACCCCTATAATGTCTTTTTTTGAAAACTCCGAATATAACATGAAGCGTACAACTGATCTGGTAAGTCCTTCATCTTTTTTTCCCTCACCTTCCCCTCCACTGATTATACCACCAAGAACTTCATCTGTTCCCACTGCTCCTCTGAATCATCCTGGAAATCTTCAACTACCTACTCAAGCACCTATTGTTCAGCCATTTCAACCACCAACAACCCCATCACACCTCACTCGAACTTATGTTCCTACACCAAATCATGGCCCTGTTATAAGCAGAGAAAAAATCAGGGAAACACTTCAATTGCTTGTTCAGGTATGTGCTTTGATTATTTGTCTCTATGTTCTGTGAAATTTCTGGATATCTGTCTCCATGACAGTAAATGATTGCATCATTTCTTTCATATGTTGGTTAGTTAAAGTCTCATTTTAGTGATTTCTTTGCAATTATTACTAGTAGCCATTAGAAGCATATTTTTTTACCCTTTGTTCTATGATGCCATAGACATCCATCCATTTGTCCCTCCCTCTCTCCCACCTTTGGCTTGCCTATATGCCTTACTCGTCTTGTGCGGTATCTGTTCAGAATTTAGATGTGTCCACTTTTGTCTCTCAGATTTCTTTATTTAGACCTTGGAAGATTATGAAATGTGTCTGAAAACAAGTCTTATGAAACATTATTCTTATGGAAGATGTCATCTTTACTTATCCTCACGAATGTCTCATTGATCTTATGGATATAATTTTCATAGGACAATCAATTCATCGACATCATTTACCAAACACTGAGGACGCAGTTTCATGAATCATAGTGAATCTGGAGAATGCTAATGTTGTTTCAATTTCCTTAGTTGGGATACACACTCTGTACATCGTGTAGGTTTCTTTCCACAAACAAACTCGTGATATATTCTATGTACGCATAATGAGGGAAATAACTTGATATAGGAAGGTAGACTTTGGCGAGTTTCATTGCCATTGTTATTTTGATCCCTGATTGTAAAGGAAGACAAAGGCTATATAACTCAGCAGGGGAAGATGGTGTATCGTGACAAGGAACCTTTTGACTGTACACAAAAACTTATTAGAGACTGTCTCACAAATATAATATCGCGAGGAGAAACTTATTTTCACATGTTAACCTCTGATGTGGGTTATGGAATGTTTTGTTTCATGAAATTATATTTGTTAGTTTATCTAACAAGAATTCGTACCTTACCCTTGACAACTTCAAATAGTAGACTTCATGTTACTGTTTATAAAAACAAATTCTGCTACCACCGATTAACTCACATGATGGATTTGATTAGTAGTATGTATGTATTGAGTTGAACAAGAATGTCAAGTTTTTCATTATTTCTCCTGGAAGATTTGATATATACTAGTAAGACAAAAACGATTAATGCATTTTGTACCCCCTCGAAAATAGAGAATATCACCACAGGTCTCACTCCCGCCCCAAGGTGCCAAGCTTTTACTCAAAAAACCACCATCACTTAGCCAACCGAATAGATAACGAAACGAGTAAAAAACACATCGTGTACTTAATAAAATAATTCAAAATTAAAAGAAATGATTGTGTTTTTTATTTGGAAAAAAAAAAAAAGCAAAAAATTGTCACATCATCGTATATGATTGAAAATATTGAGCCTAAAACCCATTGAAAAATATAAATTTCAACGAAAAATGTCTAAAATTGAACAATGTTTAAAATTGAACAAAATTTTCAATTACAGGATTAAAATTGATAATCAGAAACTAACATGATCAAAATTCGGACACGACCTCTAAGGCAGGATAAAAATGATTTTTTCTCTACTTATGTATCTAAAAGGTTTTACTTTATTTATTCATAAGGTATTAATTGCATATTTAAAAGATATTAGTTACTTAAGCTATTGCTATTGTTTTAGTGAAAGATATTGTTTAAGTTATTTACTTGTTTCACGTACAGATATTACTCATATAATTTAAAAATATTACTCATATACTCAAACTTTTTTTTTAGTGAAAAATATTATTTAAGGTATCATTTATTTCATGTAAAAGTATTATCTGTATAACTTAAGGGCTAGTTTTGTAGGGATTATTAATTTCTTCAAGATTGATGAAGAAGTAGATGTATTGTATGAAAAAGGTTATAAAAGAATATTATGATTGTGTTTGATATCATAGATAAGTTGATGAGATAAAATTATAATTTATTTAATATCTTAGATTAATAGTTTTGCTCAAATGCCCACCGTGAGCAACTTTTAATATACCCACCGATAACGTGTAATCATTTCATCCCCTCGTTATATAAAAAGTAAAATTAGTAGATGCTCTAGATTTTTGACACAACCGTGGGCACATATTAATGTGTCCATGGTGGGTAGGTGAGCAGGACTGCTTAGATTAAATTAACACAAATTAGGTAAATTTCCATTTTTGTCCCTAATCATTTCCACAGTTATATTTTTTATCTTTTGTTGATATTGTCATTTAAAAAAATAAACTCTCAACTATTAACTTATATATCTAAATAATCTATATTTAATTACACTGAATTAGGACAAGTCGACTGTATAAAATTGTGTAATTTAATTAAGCGCATTTTTATGTTATAGGGAATCACTTTTTATTTTTAATTAATACATGAAACTTCATATGGAAAAAATTTAATACATAAACTTGAATAGTTGATAATTTATTTATTTAAGGAATATTATTTAATTTTATATAAATATATATGAATTAGGAACACGGACTTTTAAATAAGTTTAAAATCAAAGCTATTATAACTAAATTTTATAATATTCTAATTCAAGCATAAAATATATTAAATGATCATATGCAGTTGTTTTAATTTAAAAAAAATAAACAAATAACATGCATATATTTCTTATAAGATTAAAAAAAGAGCTCAAATATTAAAAAAGTTAAAACACAAAAAAAGAAGCACAATCAACACCTTTATATTTATTATTATATTATTTTGATCATTTCAAGCCTATAATCCCGTGCACTGTTTAAGGGAGAAAAACAAATCTCACCAATTTTAGACGGATTGGTTGTGTGAAGAGGAACATGAAATCTCACGCGGACCTCATCTCAACAACGGACCAACCACATTGTTACCAAACATGAGAAAAGCTCATATTTCTATTTAATCTTCATGTTATCTCATCTACCAAACCAACCCTAAAGGTATCATTCATATACTCAAAAGGTATCAACTGTAGAGTGTAAGTTTAAAATTTTAAAATTTATTTTAAGAGTTGTTGAAATTTAAGTTATCCAGTGTTACTCATATAACTTAAAAGTATTAATATTATGTTAGAGATAGTGCCTTAAAGCAATTATAAATTGTTTTTTATTATTAATAAATACGACATTTATTTTCGATCTCTTATGCTTATCGTATGCATTTCATAAATATCATAGAAAATTTCAAGTTTGTTTGATGCAACTATAATCTTAGTATATAAGTGTTATATACAAGAGGATTAAGATTATGGATAATAAACTTAAATTAAGTCTATGTTTTAAGTAAAATATCATTAATGTAGCCCAAAACATTTTGAACGTGGTCGTTTAATCCGAACCATTGATGTGGAGACATTTGAGTGGGGCATTTATATATGATTTGATTAGATAAGATACAGACCAATTTAATTATTACTTTTTCTACAAATTCCATTTAAATATGAAATCAAATTAAATCAAAAGATGATCATATATGAACGAATCTTAATTCTAAATGATTATAGACTCCTATTTAGTTTAATGTGGTCTTAACTTGCTTGTTTCTATTTGTCAATGAATTTTCAGAACACTTGCATTTTAGATTCATATAGAATTAAATGACTAGGAATATAAATTCATCGATATGAAATCCATTCTTTCTTGCGGGAAGTAGAAAGGCAATTTTCTCATTTGTTGATTTTGAAACTGAATGGTTTGAAATTTTTAATTTATAATTGGATTATAAATTAACCATTCACTAGTAAATTAATGGTAAATGAGGAAAACATGTAATTGAAGAGGTTGACGGATAATACCTACTTCAATTACGAATTTTTTATAGAGGATTAATCTATATGTAATGGTTATATCAATGAACGACTCAACTTCAAATAGTAAAATATTCTATAATCGTAAGAGTGCAATTTCTTATTTTTAGTGGAGTAATATCGAAATTAATAAGTCAAATGAATTAATTAAAGAGTTTAATTGTTTATTCGATTTATTGGAGCTTATGATTTTGGGTCCGTGGTCCCTGGTTCTCCTTTCTAAGTATAATAGGTTGAATATAAGTTTATATGTTTATATAAATTTATGGAAAATAGTTTTCCATTTGATTTTGGCCATTATATAAATATCATTTAATTTCAAAAATATTTGATATCCTGCCGTGATGATTGTATTAGAAATTAAATAAATATTTTGATATTTATTTGTGATATTAATATAATCAATAAAATTGATATTATAAGATTATATTAATTATGATTATATTAAGATTAGAACCCTTAAAATAATTGATGGGATTTGAAATCCTAATTGGATGATTGAGATTAGAATTTCAGCTTACTAATAAAATTGAGTTTATAAACGAAAGTTATAAATTCTCTCTCTAGATACAGAAAAATGCACACCTATTTTCTAATTAAATTAACTCAATCCTATGATGTCATGAGTTGAGTACATAATATGAATAATTTAATTAGGAATTTATAATTAATATTGAGGTGCCCACACACTACCGTTGAAAGAGATGAAGGAACTAAAAGATCATGATGTTTTCAACCATTTGTGGATTCAACCGTTGGATATCAATCAAAGCAAAATAGAAAAGGAAATCATCAAAAGTACGAATGAGAAGATTGTCGTGTCTTCAGCAATTCTGGATTTAACTGTTGATATCAATCAAAGCAAAAAAGAAAAGGAAATCGTCAAACGTCTATTTTTTTCGTTTCTTTAGTTTTAAATAAATTTAATTTAATATTCATGATATGTTCTTATATTCTAAGTTTGATATGATCAGATCGAAAAGATAAATTTTATTCGATTGAAATTTGATTTAGAACCGATTTAATTTTCAACATTTTATACAAAAGATATCAGAACATGTACGGTAGAGTTCGAGTTTAAAATCTTAAAATTTCAAATGTTATTTTTCATCATCTTTTTTCTCGAATTTTCTATAATTAATCTTATAGAACTGCAATTATTGATTTTCATGTTTTAAAACATTGTAATGGAATCACGATTTGTAATCAATGATCTAAATCTATGAGATGAAAAATAAAAATAGGAAGATGAAATCAAAAACATAAATGGAGAAGAAGATGAGAGGAGAACAATGTAAAGAAAAAATGAAGTCATGAACAAAATGAAGAAAAAGAAATCTTAAATAATTTTCAAACTTCATCTTTACTTTGCATTTGAGAAAAAAGAAAAGAATAAGTCGGAGGAGCGGCTGTAAAAATATAAGGAAAATGGCAAAAACTTATATGCACCAGGGACACGGATCCTAGACCGTGCCCCCAACCCGAACCGGCGTGTGGGCCGCTTTTACGCGCATCCACGCGCCTCCACGCGCGGCCACACCATAGCTGGTGTGCACCGCGCACCACCTGAATTTTATATTTTAAGGTATCACTCATTTACTCTTAAGGTATCACACATTTATTCTTAAGGTATCACACTGTTACCCTTCAGGTTTTAATGTAAAAACAGCGCTGCTTTCTTCTTTTTCCTCTTTTTTTTTTCTTCTCCTTCCTTCTTCTTCTTAATCTCTTTTCTTATCAATTTGTTATTTTTCTTATTTGTTTTGTATATTATTATTCTTCTCTATATTCTTATTCTTCATCAAATCTTCATAAAGTCATTTATGGAGTTTTTTCTTCTTCCTATTCTCTTTTACTCATTTTCATAAATTTAGATAATTGATTTCAAATCACAATTTATTACAATAATTTTAAAACATTGAAAATCAATTATTTCAAACAATATGAAATCATGATTTGTTGATTTTGAGGACTTTTTTTTGAAATTTTAAGATTTTTCAATGAAGATATTAGTTGTATACTCTTAAGGTATTACACATATTCATTTCAGGTATTACATAAATATCTTACATGTATTACACATATTCTTTCAAGTATTAAAAAATACCTTACAGATATTATACATGTTCCTTTCAAGTATTACACTTACCTTATAAGTATTACACATGTAATTTTATAATACCTGAAGAGTATATATCTAGTACTTATAAATCATATCAGTAATACCTTAAAAGTATCACTGGTCATGAGCAATCATATATCAATGCTTTAGGGTAATTATGATTTATAAAATCATGAATAGTCAGAATTTTTGTAATACCTGTAGAACATATATATAATACCTATAGAATAAACTAATAATACCCCATACTTTTTTTCATAATATCTTGAAGGTTTTACTTACATATAATTCAACCATGTAATTTTATAATACTTGAAGAGTATATATATAGTACTTATAGATCATATTAGTAATACTTGAAAGGTATCACTGATCATATATCAATGTTTTGGGATAATTCTAATTTATAACATCATGAACAATCAAAATTTTTATAATACCTATAGAATAAATCAGAATTTTAAATACAAGATTTTCATCATCTTCTTCCACAAAATTTATTCAAAATCATATTACTCAATTAATAACCAACTATGGTGTTTGTTGCATCAATTATCTTGTATGTTGCTATGAATCGGATTAAGATAGAAAGAGTTTCAAGTTATAAGAAAATAAAAACCCTAGATTTTTATACACATTAAGAAGAAAAAAACTTGTTGAAGTATTAGAAAAATAAGAACCCTAAATTTGTAGTAATCATGTGAAGAAATTAAGAAGGAATAAAGAAAAAAAAGAAGGAATAGCACCACAGGAAGAGGTAAGAAAAAAAAATGAGCATTTGCATAGGAGAGAGAAAAAAAAGAAAAAAATTAAAAAAAAAAAAGGAGTGCAGCAAATAGGAGAGGATAAAAAAAAAAAAAAAAAAAAGAGTGGAGCTGGTCGGGGGCACGGATCCTAGATCCGTGCCCCAGGGGCACACCAGTGTCTCTCAAGGAAAATTGAGGGAAAAAAATATAAAGTGGGTGGACGAGCAGATCTGATTTGAGGACACGAACACGAGTTCGGGTACATAAATACTACTCTTTTTCTAATCATGCATAAGTTGTTAGAAAATGTAATCGATTTTATTTAGTTCACATTAACGTAATTCAACTCAATTATTTTAGATGCGATATTATTTTTATTGCACATCAACCATTTGAAAACTAGCTGTTGAATATCAGCCATTGCAACTTCTAGTGATAAGGAAACTACTAATGAACGATACTGTTCATGACATATTCGCATTTCGTTTCTATAAAATTTCGTTCGTTTCCTTATTATTTGTTAAAATAAATAACCAAATACAAATTTGACTTACGTTTTTCATCTCATTAGCTCGTAAAATATAATATTAATGAGTTGCACAAGTTATATGAATCTTAAATTAATACAACACGGGTCAGGTTTGATTGAATTCAATTTGAATCCGCGTATTTTTTTTTTACCTTAACTTTTATATTATCTTAATCATACATTTATGTTATGTTAAACATATTTTTATATAATACTTTAATTTAAAAATAATCCCTAATTTTTGCAATAAAAATCCTAATTTCAACGGAAAAACCTTAATTTCAACACAAAAATCCATAACTTCTACATATATACTTTTATGTGGTATTACTCATACCTTTAAGTAATATTAGTCATACTTTTATGTAACACATAAATGTACAACTAACATAATTAAAAGGTAAGACTAACATAGCATAAATATATATTTAACATAACATAAAACTATGTTTAACATAACATAAAAATCATAAATGTATGATTAACATAACATAAAAATATGATTAATATAATATAAAGACTTTTATAACTAACATAATATAAAAGTATAGTATTTTGAACGAATTTGGGTGGGTTTAAGCGCACCCACCCAGCACATGGAGTAAGTGGGGGCGCATGGACAGTGCGTGACGCGACATGTGGGCTTGGTCGGGTCTAGATTCGTACATCAGTTACACAAAGGTTTTTGTGAATATTAATATTAAACATTATAAATATACATATTATAGTTTTACTTATGATAAATTTATAATATTTAATTATAGTTATTTTAATTAAATTATAGATTTTAAATATAAAAATATAAATAATTTATTTTGTTAATGACTATAAATAGTATAATTTATAATTTAATAATTATTAAGTTTGTGGGGGCTTGATTAAACTCGTGGATTATGAATGTATTTGATAAGTTAAAATCATGTTTGTTTGATAATAAACAAACACAACTCAAACTTTCAATAGTTGAATTCGATTCCATCCGATTACATTTCCAATGGAAGCTTATAATTAAGACATTGATGTCAATGATGGTTCAACGAAATCCTCCAAGCATATCTACAAGAACATGAGATGCAGTGGAGGAGAATGTATATTAGATGGAATCGTGCCCAACATAAAGGCTCGTCAGTAATTATTTCTGTGAGTTATCCAAGAATTCTGATCACATATTTCGTAGATAATTCTAAACGTGAAAAGAATTATTCATTCAAATCATGAATGCACTTGAAAACCACCCATCCTTATTTTCAACAAAGATTTGATGTTGTGAGAACGAGTTTATCGTCGTTACAAAAATACACAGTGACTGATATCAATTGGCATACCGATTACTCAACAAATAATTAGTCAACCACTCAACATTTATGAAGTTTTTTTTTTTTTTTTTTTTCAATATGTGGTAGAAATTTTTGCTGATGAGTAGTTGAGGAGACAAATTATAGATAATATAAATCGAATTTTTTAAATGCATGAGAAGAGGCATGGCTTCCCATTCCATATATGTTGGGATGTCTTAGCTGAATGCATTTAGAGATTGTCCAGTTATTTAAAAAGACCAGCTTACAAGGGAGCACATGTGTCAGTTTCTTGAAGCAGTCGCCTCTCAAGACCTTTCAATATGACATGAATATTTTTGCCTTGCAGGCTCACTAAATGATATTAATGTGTTGTATATATTCATTTTATTCATCAATGTGTTCCCTGTCTCGTTCCTTGATAATACAAAATCCCACAAATATATACTTTCTAGCACAAATTAACATGAAATTAAACCCTAAATGTCAAAAAAAAAAAAAAAACGGAAGCTATCAATGGACCATATCATCATGTCCATCACGAGGTCTTATCTTGGCATCATATATATACAGGGTAAAATGCGCGAAACCCCCTTGTGATTTGGAAATCTTGCGTCGGTCCCCCCTCTGTTAAAAGAATGGCAACATTTACACGTATGATATGATAAAACATGCACACTCTCCATTTTTTTAACTGTAGCTAACGGTGTTAATTTTTGACGTGAATGCCCCGTTATACCCTTATTGTAAAATGAGGAATTACTAATAGTCAAACTTATTTCACCACACGTGAGGGAGGGGGGAAATTAGGGTTCATTCCAAATTAGGGCTTATCCAAAATTAGGGCAAAAATTTATCGTTTTCCAAACAAAATCGACTGGAAGTACAGAAATTCAGTGACGAATTGTTGGGTTTAAGGTCTTTCAGAGGTCGCAAGTGAGCCAGAGTGAGAAATTTTAGGTTTTAGGGTTCGTGGGCGGTGGTGCAGTTTATGTGTTCGCGATTGTTCATAATTATTCGGTAAGTTTGATTCTCATCTTATCCAACAATGTTGTTCGATTTTCAGGCAAAAAATGTTGAAGTCATGCTTTTAAACAGTCTGTGGTGCTAGAACTCTTTGTTTGTTGGATTTACTGTTAACTTAGATACGCTTTGAATGTTGGGGTGTTTGCAATTTCTATTAGAGCAGCTTTGGTCTCGCCAGATGAAATACTAAGATGCTAACTTGCTATACATTCACTACATGTTAGTGTAGAAGCATCTTTTTAACTCACTTTTGGTCCATGCTAACTGAAAATTAGAAATGAGCAGCCACACTATATAGATAAATAAGTAATGAAATCCTCATTTGGATGCCACTTTTTTGGCAACTGAATCATTCTCCATGGGCAAAAGGAATTATTATCACATAATTATCAATCTGATTTATTATGTCAAAAATTACTCCATATCTCCATATTGTTGTCACTGTATATCAATGAAAAGGTTTTAGAGTTGGGAAGATCATTTGAAATCTACCAGATTTAGTCACCTATATTAGGTATATAAGTTACTATAGCACAAGCTCAAACTTGATAATTGAACTTATCCAAGATCTCTAGGCAAATTGAGTAGACAACTACTGTAAAAGAAAGTGTGTGTGTGAATTGTTGGGGTGTTTGAATGTTGGGGTGTTTGCAATTTCTATGGCGAATGAAACATATCATTTTTGTTTGCTGGATTTATATTCATTGGAATTTGGTTATTTCTTGTTGGATGGTTCTGTTTTACAGTTACTGCAGTAAAAATTAATTCAGTCGATTTTGTTGTGTTGGATGGTTCTGTTAGTTTTTTTTTGTTTTTTCACACTCGATGAATTACATGTGTTGTGTTGAGTCCATAGATGATTTGCAGAATTTAGTGTCATTATTCTATCTATTTAAGTTGATTTTTAATTTGGATTTTGTCCTTTATAATTTCAGATTATGGATGATGATGAAGCTTTCATATTTGATGCATGGGTGGGGGGTAACTTTAGGTTCTTCCCTAACTTAAAATATGTGGGTGGATGGAGGGTATATATACCACCAGTAGAAATTGATAGGTTCTGTTTTCATGATGTACTTAATATCTACAAACAAGCAAATGGGAAATCATGTAATGTAGATGTCTACTCTTGCACACCTAGGGTTGAACTTGATAAGGGGTTGAAATTAATCAGTAATGATAATGATTTGGTGACTCTGTTTAATGAATACAAAGGAATGCTAGTAATTCCTTTGTATTTTGAGGATATTTCTGATCCTATTCTTGCTGTGGATAGTGAGGGAAATGTCATTTCCACACAGGAATCAATCCCATCTATTTGTTATGAAAAAGAAGTAGCAGATAAAGGTGTGACAGGGGTTGGACAGGGTGATTTAGGGGGAAATGAGGCTGCTGTTGAGGATGTAGGAGAGGGTGGGTCAGAGGGGGTTGGAGAGGCTGCTGCAGAGGGTGATAGAGATGCTACTGCAGCCTGGGGTGTTGGGGAGGGTACTGCAGAGGCTGTTGGGGAGGGTGCTGCAGAGGGTGTGGCTGAGGGTTTGGCAGAGGGTGGGGCTGAGGGTGTTGGGATGGGTAGTGAAGGAGGAGTTAGAGTGGATGGAGAAGAGACTAATCTTGATGATGAATCAGATGATTCGTATAGGCTTGGTAGTGATGTTGATTCAGAGTCTTCATGTCCCTCTTGGATGATAGAGGATTTAAAGGGTCCAGATGATGATGACATATTTGCAAACTACTCTCCAGATCATGCTAGAAGTGTGATGAGACAGTGTAGAGAAGAAATTAGGGAAAAAAGAAAGAAAATGAGGGTTGAAGAACAAGCTGAAGAACAGGCTGAATTGGGAAGAGATGAGGAAGGGTGGTATAGTGATGTTGAAGGGGAGGGTAATCCATTAGGGGGGAAAATGATGAGTGGGCAGAAGGGGCCAATATGGGGGGATTTGAATTGAGGGTTGTGATGAAATTTCCCAATAGACAAGTCTTTAAGGAGATGTTACAGGATTGGTCAATTGGAAAGGGTTTTGAGCTGAAGTTCATAAAAAATGAGAGTAGAGTGGTCACTGCAACATGTAAGGGTGGGTGTGAGTGGAAGCTGAGGGCCTCAGTAGTTCAAAAGACTACTACTTTTCAGGTGAAGACTTTACAAGGTACTCATGCATGCGCTTATAGGACTGAAAATAATCAAGCCGACTACAAATATCTAGCCAAGAGAATCCTAGAGACTGTGAAAGATAATCCAAATGAATCAATTCATGACTTAAAAAATAAAATTAAAAGAGACTGTGGCATTGAGTGTAGCTTGCATAAGGTGTATAGGTCCAAGAGACATGCATTGACTCTGTTAACAGTGGATATAGCTGAACAATTTAATAGGCTTTATGATTATTGTGCCACAGTAGTTAAGCATAATCTTGGTAGTTCTCTAGTGGTGAAAGTTAACAGGACCTTAACCCCCCTTAAGTTTCAAAGAATGTAATGTTGCTTGTGTCCAATTAAGGAGGGGTTTGTGGCTGGGTGTAGACCTATAATTGGGCTAGATGGGTGTTTCTTAAAAGGCTTGTATAGTGGTCAGTTGCTATCAGCTGTAGGGAGGGATGGAAATGACAACATGTACCCAATTGCCATTGCTTATGTGGAGGTTGAGAAGCAAGAAAGTTGGGAATGGTTTTTAGAGCTGTTATTGAAGGACATTGGATCAGCTGAGGAGATGAACTGGACTTTTGTCAGTGACAGACAAAAGGGGTTGATAGAGGCTGTGAATGAGCTAGCACCTAACAATGAACACAGGTTAGTTTTCAGTTTTTTTCAATTCTGTTTTTTTCATTTCTGTTTTTTCATTTCTGTTTTTTTCATTTCTGTTTTTTCATTTCTGTAATGCATTTCTGTTTAAATCATGTTGGCTTAAAATTGTGTTCAGTTCTGATTGTGATATGAATAAACTTGATGCTTAATTTTAGGTTTTGTTTGAAGCATATGTACAATAACTTTAAGGTGAAATTCAGGGGTTTGGAGTTGAAGAAACTGTTCTGGAAAGCTGCAAGTACTTATAATGTGAAAGTTCATCATAGGATTATGAAAGAGATTGAAAGGTTAGCTCCTAAGGTAGGAAATGAGATAACTGCATATGAGTGGTTGAGAAGGGTAGACTCAAAACATTGGGCTAGGTGTTTCTTTTCCACTGTACCTAAATGTGATGTCATAGTGAACAATATTTCAGAGTCATTTAACAGCTTCATATTACCAGCTAGAGATCTTCCTGTTATTGACATAGTTGAGTGGATTAGGAAAAGATGCATGACAAGAATACAAGTTAAGAGGGAAGGGATGATGAATTATAGGGAGAGTATATGTCCAAACATTGTTAAGAAAATAGAACAACAAAGGACATATAGTAGGAATTGTTTTGCAAGTTGGGCAGGGGATGACAAGTATGAGGTGATGCATTACCTAGACAATCACATAGTGAGGTTGAAGGAAGGGTACTGCAGTTGTGGGTTTTTTCAGTTGTGTGGGTTCCCTTGTTGTCATGCTATGTCCTGCATCGGCTATCATAGACTAGAAATTGGTGAGTACGTGTATGATTTCTTCAAAAAGGACATGTATATGAAAGTGTACAGCTTCATGATCAACCATGTTCCTGGGATGCATGAGTTCGAAGAGACCACATCCAGTCCGGTGGCACCCCCGGATGTCAGATTGAGAAGAGGTAGGCCAAAGAAAATGAGGAGGCCCGATGGAAATGATCAAGGTGGTCTAGGAAAAGCATCAAGAAAAGGACTCACTCACACTTGTGGGATTTGCAAGCAATTGGGCCACAACAAAAGAAGCTGCCCAAGTAAACAAAGGGAAGGAAATGAACAGGTTTTACACCAAACTCATTTTCATTTTTTTGAACCTGTACATCTTTGCATTTTACAGTTTCTGAATGTATAATTAGGGTGGTGAGCAGGGTGAAGGAGAGCAGGAACAAGGAGAAGAGAATCAAGCTGAGCAGGGTGAAGGAGAGCCACAAGAGTTGATTGAGCAATTTAGTTGGGCTCTACATGAAGATCAAGTACCCCCTACTCTCATTCATCATTTGTATTTGTTTGCAATCTGTAAGACATATATCAATTAACTGATTATCTAACTCTTTTTTTGCAGCCACCATCTCACCTCACTCAACAAACTACTCAAGCATCTTGTGTCCAAAATCCTACACAACAATCTACGAATGAAGCTGCAGCAGCAGGCCCCCCAAGAAAGAGACCTAGGAAACAAAAGATGTCAACTCAAAGAGCAAGAAGAGGTTGATAGTTGTATGTCTTTTTCTTCCCTAGCTAGTTGGGTAGATATTTTGCTAGGATGTACATGAAGAATTAGGTTGTGAATTCAGATGAAAATTTGTAGGTTTTAAAGATTGTTGTGCAGTGCTGAAACATCAATTTTTGCTAGATGGGGTACATGATGTAGGAGTGGAAATTTTATTTGTTGATCAGTCATGTTGTAGGATCAAACAATTACTTTTGCTATATGGAAGTCCATTATTTTTGCTACTTGAGATTCTATCTTTGTATTCAATCTATAGTTTGATGATTGTTTTGTAGTGTGTAAATAGTATGTTTGAATGTAATGTATGGACAGGTTATTGTAATGTAAAAATGGAGATAATTGAAGCATAATATGATTGGCTACCATAGTTTACAACATAAAGTGCAGGTTGCAAATAGCTACAAAATATTACACAAACAGTTCTACTTGAGCATTACAATAATGAGAAGGACCAACATAACAAGAGTGAACAATTTGGGCTGAGCTTGATTTTTGTTGAGCTTTTCCATCTTCAATGATAGATCATTGTATTTCGAGAGCATCAATGTAGTATTATTGTCTCCTACAGCAGACGAGTCAACTTCTTCTTCCAAATTTGGCATTTGCATTTCACTCGTACAGTTTTTCCATGCAATCGATGTAGGTTCCAGCCATGCAAAGTATTCACAATTATGTAGACGGCAAGTACAAAATAATTTGCCCACTGTCGCCTTCGATGGACCGACAACTTTAATCTCAGCATTTTTCCGGCAGTAGCACTTCAAGATATTATATCGTAAATCTAAATTTTCTTCATTTTTCGTCATTGATTTCTTAAATGAAGAAGACATTTCCCTATACAAATTATCTTAAAATGAGCACAATGTATATAAAATAATGAGCACAATAAATAAATAAGGTTTTAATATAAACAATATTATACAAATAAAATATTACATACAACCTAACATGCAAATAAAACAATTAACTATTTTTATTAATTAAATTAATTACACAGGAAAAAAAAAATTGGAGGACTTACAGTTGATAAGAGTGGAGTAGCTGGTGCTTCACTATAATTCACAAACATATCAAATGCATTTGCTTTTACCCTTTTTATATATATTGGAAGGGTATAAATGTCAAAATACAACTGAAAAAGGAAGAAAACGCAACAACAATTCGCAAAAACAGCGAGTTAACCACACTCTCGTCAAGTAAGACGGAATTGGGGGTTTCGTGCATGTTTTATCATATCACACGTGTAAATGTTGCCATTCTTTTAACAGAAGGGGGACCGACGTAAGATTTCCAAATCACAAGGGGGTTTCGCTCATTTTACCCTATATATACATGAGAGGAGAAATTAGATCATATCTTATAAATTTTTTAATTTCTTTATTTTGGCATAATTGATTTCATTGGTTTTTTAATGTTAATTTTGGAATAGTAATTTCATTGGTTTTTAATGTCAATTTTGTAATAATAACTTTATGTTGGTGGTGGTAGTAACTTAATACTTAAAAACATGAGAAAAAATAGTGCATATTTGGTCCCCATTTTTATCTTTTCTGAATTGGATTCTTATACTTTAATTTTTATGAAATAAAATTTGAGTTTTTCTATTTTAATTTTGTTTTGAATTTAATGAAGAGGGACGACTATAAACATACATCCCCGTTGTTCTATGAATGCACCCTCTATTTAAAAAAAAAAATCATATTTAAATTGAGTAATATACCCACTGAAACAAAAATCTTTTATAAACCAAACAGCCTCTTCTCCCTCATTTACATTGTTTATATTATATATATATATATATATATATAGTTACTATTCTTTTATTAAATTCCTTTACTTTTGCCATAGGAAAAAAAACTTTGTTGATATATTATCACTTTTTTTTTAAAATATTAAGATATATTGTTGACAATGTTACAGGGCAAACCTATCAGTTTTTTTCTCTTCTTCAATCTTTCTTTCTTTTTTTTTTTTTAATCTATCCACATTGGTATAAAATCAATGAATTCATTACTCTATAGACTCCAAAGTTTATGAGAACCAAACTATTTAACTATGGTAAAACTAAAATCTCACGTAATGTTTGGCCCTCTATAGGTTTTTATGAGTTGTTTTTGCTCCATACTCACTCATTTTTTGAAAATATGATTCTATACTATCATATGTTTAAGGGGGTCAACTAATGTTAAAAAACTGATGGGTTGAAGAGGTCAATTTGTAATAAAAAAAAAGGATATTTTCCTATACAGTGATAGGAATGTGGGCACAACTCAAATTTTTAATATAAATAACTGAAAAAAAGATGAAAGATAAATAATAGAAAATCCAAAGAGGTAAATATATATGATAAAGTTTTTATTTTCCCTTTTATTAATTATATATTTTAAGTGAAATATTCTTATATGTTTACATGCATTACTTTTACTAGTGTAAGTAAATCTATAGATGTATATTTCATAAAAAAGTGAAAAAGGATTTTATGGATGTATATATTATAAAATTAAAGAAATAATTGTATTCATTAAAGAAATAAAAAGTTGATTACTTTAGTAGTGCATAGTTGTTGTTGGGTTCTTAAATTTTTGTAATAAAATTTCGATGATATCTTGTTGATGAATACAATTTTTAGATTAAGATGTGATGATTTACTAGCTAGTTTGATCCATTATTCAATGGAACAAGTGGAAAATACAAATAATAATCTTGATACAAAATGTGTGAGTATCTGCATCAATTATGGAAGATTAGTCTTAATAATACAAAGTTTATTTTAAAAAAGAAGCAACTTGCAAGTAGTCAACAAAATTTAGATATTGATTAGTTGTCAAGTTGGGGACAGCTACTCTTGTGGGGTCCTGATTTATTAATTGTAAAATAATTGAAGTGATGTAGAGTCTGCATCGTGGATAAGATCCAACACTATTTTTGGTGATAATTTCCGTAGCAAAGCTGAGTGTAATATTAAGTGAGTTTTGGGGGAAAATAAATTAGCGAGATTAGATGGGGGCCTATGCTGCTCTTGCTGATCTAGATTACATAATAGCGGGCCTTCTAGATTATGGTGATGCGATGTTTTCTAATCAACGGGGTCTTCAGAAAATCTTGGAAACAGTACACAAAAGGATTCAGTCCTTTGAAGTATTTATGGCAAGATTGGATTCGAGCAGCAGGACGAGGATCAAGGATACCCTTCTACGAGTCCAACAGGCGGCGCTTCTATTTTCGGAACTAATTGACGTAGGATCTAAAACAAGATATGGAGCATATGGTCTTTCATTCATCGACACATTGCAGAAGGTGGAGGAGTATCTAAAACAAGATACTCATTTGACTCGTGATGTACCTCTTCATTCCAAGTCAAACATGGTTGGGTTATCTTATGAGTATACCACACTCAAAAATCAAATTGTTACTGGATATATAGAGGAACTCGTTTTTTCACTTGTTGGGATGGCAGGAATTGGCAAGACTGCTCTTGCTAATAAACTTTTTCAAGATTTAGATATCTTGGAATGGTTCGATTGTTGTGCTTGGGTGACGATTGGAAGAGAATATCAACCACAAGAAATTACTCAAAACATTCTTGCTCAATTGGGTGTTGATGAGCATAATATGCTCTCAGAAGGTTACTTGAGAAAATGTTTGGCGAATAAGCGATGCTTCATTGTGTTGGATGATGTATGGGATTCGGTGATGGTCCAAAATTGCTTGGAAACCTCATCTCCAATCGAAATTGAAAATGGAAGTCGAGTCTTGGTTACAACAAGGATTCAACATCAGTACTCATTTCCTCATCATCTCACAAAAATGCGCTTGCTAAATAAACAAGAAAGTTGGAATCTTTTGTGTGAAAAGGTCTTTGGTCAAAACTCTTGCCCTCCTGATCTTGAGAAGGCTGGAAAGATGATTGCTGAGAAATGTGATGGTCTTCCTCTTACAATCGTCACAGTCGCCAACCTCTTATCAAAGATACCAGGATCACAATGGATTGAAGTAGCACAACAAAAGAAACATCATATTTTCATTGATGCATATGATGAAATATCAAAGGTACTATATCCAAGCTTTGACAATTTACTTGAAGAACTGAAATTGTGCTTTATCTATATGGGAGTTTTCCCACAAACATACAAGATCCGAAAATCCAAACTTTTTAATCTATGGATTGTTGAGAAAATCATTCATAAAGGAAATTTTCAAACTTTGGAAATGTCTTGTGTACAATGCTTGCAGTATCTTGCTAAGCATAATGTTGTTATGGTTTATGAAAGAAGTAGTACCCCCTTGAATGATCTATTTGAAAGAATAAAAACTTGTGGTCTCCATTCTTCTTGGTGGTACTTTTGCTACAAAGAAGCCAAGAAGGATAACGTTTTTCATGTCCTTGATAGTTGTGCAGATGCTTCAAGAGAAGTTATAAAGAATCAGAGTAGGTTGACCATTCACAACAACGTTTTGTTTGGCATTAAGGCAGTAAATAAATCAATGGAGGAAAACTGTGTATCCACTACCCATTCTCTCCTATGTTTAGGTCTGTATCATAAATATCCAGTACCAATATGTTTCGATTTAAAATTGCTCAAAAAATTTGATGCTCTTCATATCCGGTTTTATAAGTTCCCTTTGGAAGTTTTGGAACTAGTTAAGTTAAGATACCTTGCAATCACATGCAATGTGAGTCTCCCTTCTTCCATATCCAAACTTTGGAAACTTCAATACTTGATTGTCCATCGACATTTGACAATAAAAGTTGGAGCTCCGTCATATTTACCTATAGAGATATGGGATATGAAAAGATTAAAACATCTTCATGTCATGGGCAGCGACCTACCTGACGTTAGTGACACTTTTTTTGCCAAAACTTTTAACACTATCAGATGTGAGCTTTAACAGTTGTACTAGTGGTATTTTGGGAAGGATTCCTAATATAAAGAAGTTGGGAATTCGAGTTGATTTAATGCCTGGTGCAGTAGAGCCCTTTTGTTGCTTTGATCATATTTCGCATCTAAGTGAACTAAAATCATTTAAATATGTCATTGTAAACCCTACATGCAATTTTGAGGATATTGCACCACTAGTTCAACTTTCAATGCTCCCATTGAATCTGAAAAAGTTGTATTTGAGTGGGCTGGGCTATCCTTGGAATGAAATGAGCAAAATTTCTTCATTACCAAATCTTGAAGTGCTCAAACTGCGAAACAATGCCTTTCAAGGGCCACTTTGGGAAGTCAAAAATGATGAATTTCCAAAGCTTTCATTTCTTCAAATGGAAGACATTGATCTGGAGATATTGGAGGGAAGAGATAGCTTCAAATGTCTTAAGAAATTAAGTATAAAACATTGCTACAATTTGAGAAAGCTCCATTTCACAATGAAAGATGAATTTGCTTCGAATTTTGAAGTAGTTGACTGCAATCCTCGGATTGCAAAGAACATACGAAATAATCTATTGAAGTCAGATATAGCCAAACCGAACTTGTCAGCCCAGTTTTCATTTTCGTGGAACTCTTGAGATGCAACTTTGGTTATAAGGTTAGTAATTCAGTTTTACTATCTTATTGTTGAACGAAATTTTTTATTCATCAATTATGTATGTATATTATTGTGGTTGAGTAAATTAATAAGGTTTTTAAATTACATTTCTATGTTGTTTAAGATCTAGATTTTAAACTCCTTAAATATTTGATAAAGTTTTAAAAATAAGATTTTATTTCAATTCAATATATTATGTTTGGAACATATTTAAATTGACTAATATACACACCCAAACAAAAATCCTTTATATCCCAATTCTCTTACCCCCAGTATCTACTGCCTTCAAATCTCTCTGTCATCCCTTTGTCTCACTCTCTCTATCCCTCTTTGCTAAATTTTATGTGTTTTGTTTGATTCTCCTCCCAACTCTTTGTTATATATATAGTATCTTCTCATACCTTATTCCATTGGTCTTTCTTGCAATAATTTAAACTACAAGAAAGTGATAGACGCAAAAATTCTTATCAGTTGCTTTTGTACATTAGGATGGAAAATTATCGAACACATTATTTCTTCGTGAAGTGAAACTTATATATGTTTTTATATTATTTTAATTACTAAAGAGCATTATAGGAATCTAGGGGTGTACTAAAAACAAAAAAGATATAAAAATATTAAGAATGGGTGTATTAAGTAAGAGCATGACTGTTGTACACTTGGTGTACATACAATCCGGGTCGACCCGGATCCGCGCACTTTTGCTTTTTTTTTTTTTTTTAGGCCAAAACCTTTATGTACGAAGTTGGTGACCTTTATATACAAATTCTGTGACTTTTATGTATAAATTCGGTGACCTTTATGTTAAATAACTTAGAAAAAAAATGAAGAATTTCAGCAAAATGTGTACATAAATACCTTTATGTTATATACATATGACTTTTATGTATGTTTATGTGACATTTATGTATAAATAGTCATACATTTATATACCTTTATATATTACATAAAGATATTAATATTTGTATATAAAGGTCATATGAATATATATAAAAGGTCACATGAATATTACATAAAGGTATCTATGTACAAATTTTACTGAAATTCTTCTTTTTTTTTCTAAGTTACAATGCATAAAGGTCACAACATTTATACATAAAGGTCACAATATTTGTATATAAATGTCACCAAATTTATACATAAAGGATAAAATTTATAAAAAAAAAAAAAATTCACTGGATCCGGGTCGGATCAACCCGGATTGCACGGATCTTAGATCCGTGCACCAGGTGCACAGGAGAATTTGTGATTAAGTAATGAGGTGCATGTATTCATAAAAGAAAAAAGTGGGTGTTAATATCGGCACCATTGAATCAATCTACTATAATTTTGTTTTGACTTAGGTTTTGTACTTAAATTATCTGCAAGAGTGGATAAGTTTCTACACGGATAAGTTTCTACACTTTCCTTCTGTTTTTAATTGGATTCCTACACTTGTTTTTTAACAAATTTAAGTAAGTTGTTACAAAGAAAGTTGATAAGTAATCTTATATTACTTTTATTAGTGATGTTTCTAGTTTTCTATAAAGTTGCAAAGAAAAAGGTTTTTGTGAGATTAGGCGATGTACTTGCTTAGAAGTTTGCTTATAGTATTTACCTAATATTGCAGATAAAGACAAGGGTAAAATGTGATACAATGAGGTAGTAGCGTTGAAGCATGATTGGTGGTGACGGCGGAACCTCGGAATTAGTTTAAAGATTTTTCTATGTTTCATGTGAAGACGACTTCTGTTTTTATTCTTTTGACGAAAATATTACTCAAACAATTTAATACTTTTTGGATGGTTTAGACCGTTTTTAAATATTGGCATGTTTCTTAAAAGTATTTTGTTTCTATTGCTTTCTATAAAAAAAATCTCTGTTCGGTGTTACGATATTTTTCATTAGTTGAAAAGTTAAACATGATTTAGTAGATGTAATAACCCTATTAAAAAGGGGTGTCACTTCAATTTGAACAGAAGAGACATTGATGAAAAGCAATAAGGGTCCAATGGTGATCGGGAGATGCTTAATTTAGGGTTTTTATTTTTGACAAGAAGAACATGTTAATTTCGGAGGAGAAGAGGTTCATTTAATTTACTTATGTGGCTTTTTATTTACTGAGGTGATATTTAAAAATTTAATTAATTTATTCATATCGAATCACATCAAGCCAAATTAAGTAAGACGTGACTTTTTCGTACGAATTAATTTGAAATTTATCAAATCAGGCTTTTTGTCCTAAATTAGCCCATTTTTGAAATATAATATATCAATTTCAAAGCTAAAAAAAGATAATGTCCTTAAAGGGTAAATGACCAAAAGTTATTTAAAAAGACCAAAAATAATGTCCTTAAATGGTATATAATATATCTAATAATGGTAAGTCATTATGGGAATTTAATAAATAGTGAGGTACTGGATACTTAAAAAGATATTTGATTTTGATCAGTTTTTCATGTTTTGACAATTTTAACAAACCAACTCAATATAGGTGAGGGGGATTATTGTATACTCTAATATTTTAAATTGATTAAAAATATTCAATTACTAAGTTTATAAATTTGTTTTAAGTTTTAGTACTTCCTCCATCCTATGTATTCAAATTTATTGGACTTTCACATGAATTAAGAAAGGTATTGAAAGAGTTAATTTCATATTATACTCATATTTAACGAATAATATGTCATTTAATGCTTAATGATTTTATAGTTTCTAGACTAAAAGGATTAAATTAAATAGAGGCATATTAGTAAATGAGTAAAACAAATTACTCTATATGAAAAATGAACTATATATTTAAGACATCAAAAAGAATTAAAAAAAAGAAACTCATCAAAAGGAATGGAAACCACCAACCAATATGAAACACAGGGAGTGGTATTTTATAAAACAATTAAAGACATCAATTTACCTTACCATGCTTTATCACAAGAGGGAATAAAATACCAATAAATGACTACAACAGTTATCTTATATATAACCCCCGAAAAGCTTATTAGTTTTAGAAATGAGAGCATTAGATTCACCTTGTCACTGAGTTCAAAAACTGACTTGGAAACTAGAGTTAGTTGCAGCATCATCATAAATTAATGTTACAAGCTAGTCTAAACAAAAATTTTGCTAGCAACTCATCTACATTCAATTGAGGGATGTGAGAGAAAGAAGGAGATGTCTTGCCTCGTGAAAATGCTAAATGGTTTTACTCAACAACATTTAAATAAGCCTCTCCACGCATGGATTGGTTGCAGATCTCATCTAAGATACATGCCGGTTTTGAGCTTCTGAGAATTAACTGCAAAATCTGCTTGTGGGAAAATATTCAGCTCACTAATCAACCTGCTTTTACTTTACGGGAACTGGGACGACGAAATAGACTGATCAGATCGTCGAGACCCTGTCAAGAAACATATAACAATGCTCAAATGGGCTTGAACTTAAAAGGTTTTGTTTGGATTGAAGGATTTGAAATTCATAGAAGTAATTGGTTGATGATGATCGGATAGATATGAATTCGAAATCCACTACTTTCATTTTGAACTGATTTTGAGCAATTTAGGTTGGATTTTGAATGTTCTATGATTGAGTAGATTTGACATACATTCATTTCAAATCGCTATATCCAAACACAATCTAAATCAGGTGTCGAGTGCCCCCTACAAGTGGTAAGTGTAATTAAATGGGGATGGAGAGATACATACCCTAGTTGTGATAACCAAAAAACTGAAAAGCATAATCAAGTACGATCCGAGAACCAGCAGCAAAAGCAAGTCGAACGTCACGCTTGCAACCTGCAGAGATAGATCAAGCACATTAGTTCCTTGCATTCATTTCTTGTTAAGAGGATTAGCAAACATAGAAACTAAAAAGTTGCTTAGCTTCCCACAGAAGTTTTTCTCACAAAGGCAGGCAACTTAGAGGTCAAAATGGATACCTGATATATGTGTAACCTGCTGCTCGTTGAATCGTAAAACGTGAACATCCCATCAAGTACCTCCTGCTGAACACTCACCTCAACAGTGTGCTCTTCTAATTCCTAAAAATATATTTTCATGATCAGAATGAGAAGAAGAGGTAAAGAAATGTGCAGTTCATTTCCAGAAATATTACAGAAGGAATGATAAAATAGTTAGGCAGTTCAACTAGAAAGGAACTTTAGAAATATGAGACCATAAAACAGCGTAATGTAACAAGTTCAACATTGTATTCATTTATCATCAATGTTATTATATCTTTTTCTTTCTGAATCTGATGTGGATGGACAAAATAGAAGATAGTAGTAGTTAAAATTCTACAGGGAAAACACCCGAGATTACTCCTAACTCCAACAAAAGCATTCATCTACAAACAGTAACGTTCAGCAATTGTTGACAAAGCCAAAATCGTTCACTTTTTTTTTTGTTTTTTTTATCAAAATGAAGATGTTGATATTTAAGAACCTAGAAAAAGTATTTCAAAATACTAATAATAATAAGTTAGTGCAAAAGGAGAACCTAATTATGTCGAGGATAACAAAGCAGCAGAGATCTTTCCGATAAATCACACCTTTTTAAGTGCCATTACAAGAGGGTCGTTCCTTGAAAGAAACGGAGCCATTCGAGGCGTTGTTGACAAATATTCTAGCCATGAACGTATATAAGAAGGATTTGAAGACAAACTACTATCATCTGCAAATATATGTATGTTTTTCCCCTGCTGACCATAAATATGTCTCTGTAAATAAGAAAAATATCATCATTATATTGTTTGTAATTACATCAATGTCATAAAAAGGGAATCTGCATTAAAGGAATTTATATACGAGATCTTACTGCAAGACTTTCAGCAACTAATTTGACACTTTGACTGATTGAAGCTTCATTAACAAAATTTCTGTAGAGAAGACCAAGGTCAGAGAAAATGATACGTAAAAATTTGAAGTTTTATTTATTTAAAAAAAGTGTCTCCCATTCTAAATTATAACCTGTTATCTGATAGGCTACCAGTACTTTCCAAAAATTCCGGTGCTGCAGAAAGCTCAGATAGTGTTGCTGCTGTAACTCTCAGCCTTGAAAACTGTTCGTGCTCCCATGACACCTACAATACTTGAACAGTGTAAGAGTATAACTACGAAAGTTGATGAAGATGACAAAGAAAATAAAGAACACTGATATAAAAAATCACATAAAACACCTTAAAGCTACATACAGAGAAAATTTGTTTGTGAGACACCACTAAGAAGGACATCACAGTTTGAGAGTCTTGATAAGAAAAACACTAATTGCTAACACACAAATGAAAGTGATAATACTACTGTCAATGCACCAAAGAACATGACATTCAGTCTGTTGTAACCACATGCCCTCAGAACATAAAACATCCTTGAACTTGAAGGAAAATAAGAGGTTATGCATTCAATCATTTTTTCCAAATTTTCTAACCATACTGCAGCTTGCAATGTTATACGTTCATATAGGGTTTTGGTATGACATAGGCTTCTTTTTCCCTGTACAAGATGAAAAGATTAATCTCATTTCTCTCTATGTGAAAATTCCAATTACCTATTTTCTAGAAGTAATATTTCCTTCATGAAATCCCAGACGAATTTAATTGAAGAATGTGAACAACTTTCCAATACTGGGTTATTATTAGTTTGGATTCCAGAGCCCAGGAAATTGCACCAAATTTTACACATCTGATCTCAAAGCATACAGTTATTAATGAGCACTTGTAATTTTTCTTTTTATCTCAACCATCATTTGATGTACCTCCAAACCATAAACATTGGGCATAAACTGGTCTAATGCCTAGCATATTAAAAGGAAGTATAAAAGACTCCTACAGACATGAGCAGAAATATGTGTGTGTGTGTGTGTAATGTATCAAAATTGGCAAAAAACGATAAAAAGCTAATATGACTAAAGAAAGGAACATGAGGCTTGTGCAGGTTATTATTTTTAAGAAATGATTATTGACATCATTAATAGTTCTTCGACAAACCAGAGACAGCTGTAAGTTCTCTGTTCATTAACATCACTAATCCCATCAGATAACAAAATAATATATGTAGAGCCATACAATTTTATATAACAAAAAATTGCTACTTACTCTAGGATTAGAGATGTTAATTTTCTTGTGCTTTAAACCAACTTTCAGCCCCAAATCTTCTGATACACTAGAGAAACCCTGCAGAAGAAAGCAAATAAGCCCAGCAAGCATTGCAACTGATCGCAGATGTCTGTTGACTACACTTTGATACTGGAGGGAGAGGAGAGTTAACCTCAAAGATTTGCTTTATGTAGGCATTTTCTGGAGGTTTGGACACATGAAGCCACAAGTCATTGCTAGATGAGCCGATGCTATTCAAACAGATAGCATAATCAATTGTCTCACGCAGACGCTGATCCAAACTACGTAGCCACTACACAAAGGTGATGGAAAAAATTGTCATGATTATGTAACAACCTTAGCACATAAACATTAAACATGGGGAAAATTACTTGAGAATAATCACCTTTTGAGTTCCATTGTAGTTATAAGGTCCCGCAGATGTGAGTGCAAAGAGTAAATTATACCTCCCTCTTGTCTTAGGATTTGAATATAAAATTGAAAACAGTCTAGCTATTTCAAGAAGTGCTACAACACCACTTCCATTGCTGTCACTTCCCACAGACAATGCCTGACAGAATTAAGATGGCATAAGAATCTGACCTATAAATGAAACAATATAAAGTTCAACTAAAAGTCATTAACTGGTGCAGCCCCAAATGTGTCATACGATGCCACAATAGCTATAGTTGGAAGTTGGTTTGAATCTCCATCAGCCTTTAATCCTGGAAGCCACCCCTGACATAGAATAAGATTGAAAAACTTATGGATATATTCAAGGAAACAAGATGAACTTTGATTCATTGAGATCATATAGATGGCCAAAATATTTAATCAAACTAATACGGTCAATTTGATCATGAAACCATGTCTTGCAGAGCACAGAGTAATGGAAGCTCAAAGCCAGACTTAGTAACTCTGACAGAAAGTAAAAGGCAAAACTTGAACCTGAATGTTTAAAATGGTGGGTGAAGCAATTTTCCTGGGCTCTGGTGCAGCAACTACAAGCTTGTATCTGTTGGATGAAGAATAAACTACAATAAGGCTTTTGCAAAAATGGCATCTCATACCTATGGCCAATTCAAACAGCATGATAATGCTTCACGAAATACCAAAAGAATCAGCAATAAAACAAGGCCGTTTGGCGCAATATATGATGCCATCAAGAACTAAGAAAATTAGGATAGATTTACCCACAAATGGACAATATATTTAAGACAAATGTAAACATATAACTAGAACACAAAATAACAGCATATTTTATAAAATTAAATGGTTATACATATGTTAAACTAGCTAAACAACAGAGTTAGATTTGACACAATGTTGCCTCGAATCACAGTGAAAACCAGTAAAATTTGATTCTTTAGCCTTTCACTACAGGTGGACAAAAATGAGATGATTCAATTCAATCACGTAAGAAAATCATAGGTGACGAAAATGAAGTGTTGTTGCAATCATAGCATAGTCATGGTCCTGATGTTCATTATGAGACGGACACCATACATGGCCACAGAAAGCATATGATATTATTGGGACCATATTAAGTGTAGCTGCATAAGTATGTACAATATGGTAAAGTTGACTTATCACACTCAATAAACAGCCAAAAACAATTTGCAGCAGAACTCTTTAAGGACAAGGCAACACTGAAAAGGCTAAGGTGATAGTGCCAGAGTCGCTTTTGGATATATATATATATATATATATATATATACACGAACGGTGGACTGCCAAAAAAATTGAGCTAACTACTTTCCTTACTAACCATAATATGCCAGGGACAAAGAGAAATTAGATTTTTGTAAGATAGTAAAGATCTACCAATCAACTAACCCGCCAGTTGTGGCAGTTGCTGGCTGACCAGTACCATCATTCTTCTTGATATCAGCTAGCATAGCATGAACATGCTCATCCTCAAAACCAAAGTAAACAGGATACTGAAACATGGAAAAGACATGATCATGAAAACAAAAGTTTTAAAAAAAAAAAAGAAGAAGAAGAAGCCGGATATACAATTGCAGTCACAGAATTAAGTGTTTGAGGAACTAAATGAAACAAGTAAGACTTTCTGAGTTCCATTTTAAAGGCAAATGAGCTTGATGCTGGCCAAAATCAGCACATAGAACAACATACCAATCCTTATATCCATAGAATCATTTATATGAATCAAAGATCTACATTTTCACTATTCTATTTGTTAGAGGACTTGGGAACAAATATGAATTATAATTGGTACACAAAATATTAACAAAAAATTAGTTGATTAGACTGCACTTTCAATTGTATGAGTGCAGTAATATTGTCATTGGCTGTATTCACAAAAGGGAATACAATCTTTTTCTTAAAGGCTGTTTGCATGTATGATTGCAGCAATATTATCATTTACTGTGTTCACAAAAGGGAACACAATCTTTTTCTTACAGCGATGTTTGCATGTATAAGCAACCTTTCCACTTCAATTAAGACTTCCTTCACAAGGTCTTCTGCAGAATCATGATCAGCTACACCCCCACTATCTGTATACTGTGGACTAAAAACTTCGGGAAGTAAAAGTAATAATCCACCTAACGGCCTCCTCTGTCCAATATATTCTGCAAAAAAATTCCACCAGAAAAGTTGGTTTGATAGTTGTGATAAGATGTAAAACCATATAAGTGAATATAAATAACACCAAGGCAGTCAAAACTGATCACACCATTAGCAAATCAAACTATGGATCACTGAGTCATATGCAATAGTAAAATTAGAAACTAGATGTATTGAGGAATTAAAGTTCGAAGGAGGTATATAGAGGAATCCAAAGTTGAGAAGAAAGGCACGAAGTCCTAACCAAAAGCGAAGAGGTTAACCAATTATCAGGAATCTGACTTTTGATATGATAATCCCCAAATTTGATGTAACATATGCAAATAAATGTGACCAGAAATAAGTTTACCATACATACCAGATAAGAAGAAAAAACCAACAAGCAGGTCCAACTAGCAATCAAAGCAATGCATTAAGATACAAAGGTGACAAACAAACATTGGAATAAGATGGTGATCCTTCCGAAATAATAACTTTGGGGGGGGGGGGGGGAATGAAGATGGAATCACACGAGTTGAGAAATAATCTTTGACCCCCCTAGGTATTTAAAAAATAAATGAACTCCTTTAACAATTTGGGATAAAAGGGGTGGGAGGAAGGTCCCTAGACACCCTCTTAGTTAAAGCAGCCCAGGTACCTACTCGTCTAATGAGGGTGGGTACACACTCAACTTTGTCAAGGCAATATGGAGAAATATACCTCAAAAAGAAAAATCCAGTCACATGGTGCTACATTATCTCTCATTAATGACTTGTAAAATTTAATAAATCCGCAAGGAGTTTCCCAAAAACATGTGAGTTCAAAAAAAAAAAACTAGACCATCACAGTTTTAAACTCCATGAAAATATATTTTTTATGCAAACATGAAATTTGTTCCATAATGATTGAGGCATTGAAGTTAAACTTGTTTAAACAAACACACTAAAACCACTCCACAGTACTAAATCGGCATGATGGCAGCTTTCTTTCATGATTGGAACCAATCAAGAAAATTACAAAGTAGAAATTTTAAACAATAACTCTATCTTACAATCATCTTCATGCAATCATGTATATCCTAACAGAGTCAAAAATAGAAAAAATTCAACTTTTTGCCAAATAAAAAAAAATTGAAAGGAAAAAAAAAATCCAAACAATGTAATCCAGGATATAAAATTTAGGCCCAGCAGAAATTAGAACATTAATCCATGACCAACAAGACAGGATATTGACAGTGTATTACTTCGATCCAAAAGTTGACAGTGTATTACTTCGATCCAAAAGATAAATTATGGCATAAGTGCATAAAAAATTCATGACATTTACTTTAGTTGCAAATTTAACCAAACTTTTGGGATTCTGCAAAAGCACGGCTTTAGTTATACCTTGCAAATCGAATCACTAATCCAATTATCGGCAATATGTTGTGTGTTCGACACTTATACAACTCACCAGTCAAATTAGCATTGATAGTATGACGTATGAGTTTTAATTAGAGCTAGACATGATCATCCGTACACTAAAAAGTTTGACCACTGATTCGAGTTGCAAGGTATAATTAAAGTCATGCCTTTCTTTGCCAAATTCATTAAGTTTGGTGAAATTTGCACTAAAGCGAATGCCAAAAAAAAAAATTTATTTTATTTTATTTGCCATTAGACCATAAATTATCCCTCCCACTAAACATGACCTGCAAGATGGTGGTTTGACTCTTTCCCTTCTATATTTGTATCCCAATACTATATTTGAAATAACAGAACAAAAAGCTATACCCACTTAGACAATATGATCAGATCCTGTCAATACAGCTTACCAATTGAAACTTAGAAATGGAAACATTTCAACTTGTCAGTTACAAGTAGTAGAGGTTCAATGAGGAGGTGGAGGGCTAGAAAGCATTGTGCCATATTCAATATTAGAAATCTTTCTATCTTTTAACCCATTGAACTAGACTAATTAAATGGTTGATTAATATATTCACGGAGATGAGAAAATATGATTTCCTAAGTTACATTGTTTTCTAAGAGTTCCTTTCCTTTCTATTTCCACTTTCCTGATTTAAAATGAAAAATTTACATATAATCAATGGACAAAGCCTGTTCACATGATTGTGTACATGAACCCCGCCGTTTACATAATAAAGAAAACAGTGTACAAGCATGGGGGGAAATTTCAAGCAAAAACATGGAAAAGCAAGAAGCATATAATCTCCAGTGAGGATTCTGCTGCTATTTATTTCAGAACTTAAACCAATTGCAGTTCCCAAACAGGGTAAATTCCAACCAAAGAGAGTTGCAGCCTCGCAAGTATTTGCCAGATAGTTCCAAGTCTCGCAGAACTAAAGAAATCCAGTTTTAGCTTCACAACTCTCGCATAGTTTGTCTACAAGAAATACTATTATACCAAGAAATCCAAGCTCACACCAGAAAATATTAAATCACCAAAGTCAATAAACTTGAGTCGAACAGGTAGCAAACAATTTTCAGTCTGCCTCACAATCTACACTAAATTGAAATGACCCTTATACAATCTAATAGAAACATAATAAAAAGATCTTATGTTGAAATTTGAGCTTGATATCAGCTGGAATCAACATCCTTGCCGTGATTTTGAGACCAAATTCTCAGAATGATATGTTTTATATACCTAGTAAACTTTTCTTCTCCTAAAAGAAATTAAACATAAAACATGTCTAATGCATTTCCCTCATAAAAAAAAAATTCTTCCTTTTTGCCAAAATACTCACATTCCCCAACTATTCCACTGCAGTTTTTTTATTCACAAAACCAATATATTAAAAGTCAATACCTTTCCATGTAACATCTCAAAACAAATCCAAGCATTGCCAAACTGATAACTGCAGTTTCTGCTCAGATCCACTAGCTAACTAAGTTCGGTTTTTACACTTTTTCACATGATTAATCCTTGAAAACTAATGAAAGAAACAATTAGATAAAACTATATCCAATATCACTACTTTGTGAACACAAGACTATAACAGAAAGCCTATCAACTGAGAATATTGTCTTGATTCATAATAACTACTCCAGATAAACATAAAAAAGTTATATGTAACCTCAACAATCCAAAATAAACAACGCCTGATTCTACAGTATACGATAGTCGATAGAAGAATAATTTTTGTATGGACGTGATAAATTAACTACAACAAAGAAGTTCAAAAAACAAAACGAAGACGATAAAGAAATCAAGCGACCTCTAATGAAGGTGAGATTCAATTCGCGAACGGGAAGGATGAGAACAGTGCGGGAGAGATCAACGGCGGCGCTGGCAGAGGAGGAAAACAGAGAAGAGCCGGCGTGATGGTTGAGAGCGGCAAGACGGGATCCAAACGGCACGCCGGCGATGTCGTATTGGACTAGGCGGTAGACATCGACCACCGTGACGGCGTCGCAGAGTTCCGCGCACGCCATAACTATGATAAGCAGCGTAATGACGGAGGAATAAACCGGCTCCACGAACAGCGAAGGCGGCGATTTCTGCATTTTCGCCATTGGAGTGGGAGTAGAGAGAGAGAGAGTTGAAACTTTGATCTGAACCACTGCAACAACTTATTAATATTCAAAGGAATAACCAAGAGTGCTTCACTTTTGGATTCTTTGCCTAGATGCTTTTTTTCTGTTTTTTGAAAGAAATTAATTTTTTTCTTATTTACCTACATAAATTCAATCAGGGGTTTAACGATAATTATTCTTCAAAGAGAATTGTTCCCGTCAGTCAATCAGGTGTACGGATTTAGATTTATATAATTGGACACGCAAGATGGGTTGGATTCGGTTCAATTAGGATCTGTGTCCATATTAATTTTTTTAAAATATTTATGGGTAATATCTATTTTATATGAATATAACTTTTATATTATATTACTATAATTTTTATGTACAGATATTATAACTTTTTAAATGAATACTATAAATTTTTTTCAGTATTATGTCACATAATTATAATATGTATGTACAAATATCATAACATTTATATTATATTATTATAATATAAATGTTATATTATTATAATATAAAATTTTAAAAAGTATTATAAATTTGTAATACATTGCAAAAAGTTAAACCAATATTACTATAAAGGTTATGCAAACATAATTTAGGTGTATGACATTACAATTGAGTGTGGATGGCATGTGAAAAGCACCATTAAATTAGGTTAACTCAATTATACGATTCTCAATCCATGTACTTGATGCACATAAATAATTATATTATTTAAATAGTTTAAATAATTATTTGTCAAATGGTGTGTTGCCTATTGTTGTAAAAAATTGAATGAAAGTATTATGTCGATAATATTTAAGAGATAAGAGTTCTCAATTGATTAAAGTTGAGGGCTTAATCAAATCTGACATTTATGTATTCAAAAATAATATATTATGTCGCGTTTCCTACATTGTTAATACCATAATATGTTTACTACGGAATTTTGATTAATCAACTTCATTTATTTTGGTACGTGACAACTACCATTTCTACTAGTTTCAATCTAGTGATTTTTATTGTGTATATCCCCGTATAAACAGGTGATAATTTGTCTTATTCTTAATTAGATGGATATAATTAAATTAGAAGTGAAGAAGATCTATTGCGGGTAGTAATTTTTGGGATGTTAGTTGTAGTACTTACAAATTTATTTTTTATTTAAATTAAATTCGTATCAAATGTTATATCGTAAAGAGCTACACCCAAATATATTAGACACATCCCATATTTGAAAAATAAAAGATTAAAAAAAATTGGGATGAGTTTAGTTTTTTCTGAGCTTGCCATCTATATCTATATAATATATAAAAAGAAAATCGTAAATAAAAATATCATAACTAATTTTTCTTCAAATTGACATTAGGCTTTTGTAACTAATTGGATCATGGCCTATGATTAGGGTTTTGTAGGTTTTTTCTCTTTCTTCTATTTTTAAATTAAATAATTTATTCATTTTAATTTTTCTTTAATCTATGATATATATATAATTTATCATTTTTTTTATTTAGAATTGATTGTTATTTTTATTTTTGTATTTATAATTTTGATATGAATGGAGTCAAAGTAGCGATTGTATTTCTTAAGCAAATTAAATAAAAAATCACGATTTCAAATTAAATAATTTATTCATTGATTTTTTTTTTACTGTATGATGAATGGATTTTACCATTTATATTTTTAATTCTTTTATTGCAATTTTTTTTCGTATTTTAATTTTGATAAGGTTGTGAAAACAGGTTCGGGGATGTGATTTTTTTTTTTAAACAATTCATAATTTCAAGTTAAATAATTTCTTCATCTAAAATTGGCTGTGTATGCATGATTTATCAAATTTATTATTTGAAATTTAATTTGTTATTTGCATTGCATTGTAGAAACAAACAAATTATAAATTTGATATTTAGATTTTGGTGCATAAGTATATTTAATAAAATTATAAATACGAAAAAAAAGACTACAGAGCAAAAAATTAGAAAATAATATTTGAAAATAAAAGGTTTAGATTTTTTGATAAATTAATTACAATGGTTTTTTTATATATATAATTGTCTGGTCTATTTGTCAATAGAAGTAAGTTGTATTAAATTACTTGCGTTATTTAAATAGATATCAAGATATTTTAGGTATTTGATGGACATATATATCTTTTCTTCAACTTGAAATAATTAAGTTGTTTGCATTGGTTGAACCAAAAATTTCAAAAAAATCTATAAATGTAAACACCAATAAAATATTTACTAATAACTTTTTAATAAAATCATGTATAAATTTAAAAATGTTATAATATATTAATCTTTATACTTCCATCTACATTGATTGCAACATGAACATGCTTTTAGGAGTTCAAATATTTTCTAATTCGTTGCTTAACATATATATATATATATATATATATATATATTTGTATTGCATTCCAAAATTATATTATTATTTAAAATGACACAAATTGAAGATAAAACATCTAAATTTTTATTAATATATATTTAGGTTAAGATAATATTATTACATTATATTATTAAAAAAATTAAATTAATAAATCTTATACCACAATTTATGCATTGCACAAGCATACTGCTAGTTATCAATAATGAGTCATAGTATCTCTTGGACACAACTCAATAGTAAATGAGAGAGTTGCTAGTCATATTAGAAGTTGTCAGTGTGAGTGAATTCTATTTTTTTCCTTTTTTGAAATTGAATCTTATTGATGATATTAGTGGACTCAACTTCAAAGAGTCGTTGAGGTAGATCCCACCATTTACATGATACTAACTTTGAAAGATCAAAATTTTATTCTCAAATTAGTCGGAAATAGATCTTGATTTGTAATAATAATAATAATAATAATAATAATAATAATAATAATAATAATAATAATAATAATAATAATGGGCCTTAGTGGGACAACAGTATTGTTGTCCAAGAAGTTTCAGCTTGAGAATGGGCCGGCAGAGCTTAAAATGATGATTGGCTGCTTGATTGTTTAGCCTAAAATTATTAGAAAATTTTTAATACCATATTTTCTTATAATTTTATCTAAAATATCACTTAATATAATAATTAGTACTTATATATCACAATTGTTAAAATTTATACCCAATATATTATAATTTTTGAATAGATCAAATGTATAAGTGACGATGAGACATGATTGTGATTGAATGTCAGTGACATATGTAATATATTAATATTTTTATAGAAAAATAATCAATGTCCAATTAATTGTTACACGAAATTGTGGGTAATATATCAATCAATTTAATAATAGAAAAATAATTAATTCACAATCAATTGTTACACAAAATTGTGGGTAGTATATCAAGACATTCAATCAATTAAATAATAGAAAAATAATCAATGCACAATCAATTATTACACGAAATTGTGGGTAATATATCAAGACATTCAATCAATTAAATAATGGACAGTTTCATTCACTCAATTAAATTCAAGGTTAGTTTTATTTGTGTACGATTTTTTACACAAAAATGATCTTATTTTAATTGTCATACACAAAAATACACATATCTTGTTATTGTAATTATTAATTTAATGTTGAGTAAGTCTTACACGAAAATACACAATTTTTTCCCATACACGAAAATACATCTATCTTGTTATTTTAATGATCTTAGTCCTACACGAAAATACACATCTTGTTATTTTAATATAGTGCAAGTCTTACACGAAAATACACAAACACAATGTTTGTTTTACACGAAAATTCAATTTAAATGTTTTCCTAACAAACAATGTTTCTTACACAAACTATGCCAGATTTGTGTTTATTACTTTCATAAGTTCTATTAATTTTTGTGCCTCAATTTCGTGCAAGAAAAATGAAAAATTTTGACCTCATCCACATGGAGTAAAAAGTGGTTGACGAGACAAGACTATGACTGAAAAGTAATGTTGTAGGGAGTCACATGTACACAATGTATAAGCAAATCCTCTATATAATAAGCATAAGTCAATAAGCTATAAAAATATAAGATTCAATATATTATGAGAAAGTATTTGAGGACGTTTTCTCTAATATATATCTCTTAAATTTTGAAGAAAAGTTAGTAGCCAATATATATTGAAGAAATATTGAAATTTTTTTATTTAAAAGGTATGTTACTAGCTAATAATTTTATAGTTTATTGTTAAATTTCGTGTAATTTTTGTCAGCGAGGTGAGTTTCTGCTATTCACAAATTTAAAAAATTAGGTTAAACCATGTGTATTGGCCATAGGGTGAGGGTTGGATTAACGGAATTTGATGTGTTTATTAATAACATTTCTTGAAATGACATAATTGCATCCCCTTAAGATATTCATATTTTGAATTTCTTTAATTGATTAATTATAGTTTTTTTTAATTGAATTATCTATAATTTGATAATTTTCTTGTATAAATTTTGAATTTTTTCATTTTGCTATATGAATTTTAAATTTGATACATTTTACCATACCATACAGATAAATCATAATTGTTGATTTCTGACATATGTTCTAATAGTCGTTTAATAAAATAAAATGTATCAAATTTTAAATTTACATGACAAAGTAAAATGAAACAAAATTTATATATCAAATTACATATAATTAGATTTTTTTTTTTAAATGATTTGGTAATAATGGAAATAATTCTTCAAATTTCTCCTATGTTGAATCCAAGTGCAATCTAACACTATATCTTCTCCACAAATTTCACAATGGTATAATCATATAGTATTTGAATTCGTAATGCGCATTACAAAGTTCAAATTTATTAATCATAAGAGGATAAAAATCTATTGCAAAATTTAATCATAGAGGGTAAAATAGTCATTTCAGGAATGCGTCTTTTGCAAAAATGTACTGGCAATCTCAAGTAAATAGTGTAGGGTTTTTGCAAAGAAAAGAAACAGAGAAAAAACCCTAACAAAAATTCTTACAAACCATGACAGTGCTGAGCTCCAAGAAAATCTTGCAAGAAAAGAACACAACCGATCCCAACTCCATCACCTCTCTTACTCTCACTCATAAAGCCCTTTCTGATGTAATACATTTCTCTTTTTTCTTTTCCCATGTACCAAATATGAAGTAGATTCATGTTTTCTTTTTGTACATGTTTTATTGATTTTAATTTATTATTTATTATTTGGTTGGGTTTTAATAGGTTTCATGCTTGAGAGATTTCAAGAACTTGGAAAGGCTGGACCTTGGCTTCAATAGTCTGACTTCACTTGAGGTAGTAAAACACAGTACATTTTTGATATCCAGAAATTACAATTGTTTAATTTTGTGGGAGATTGCCTATTACTCTATCTTAGTGAATATTTTCTGAAATTATTTTGAAAAATTTCAGGATTTGAAGTCATGTGTGAATTTGAAGTGGCTATCAGTTGTGCAGAACAAGCTTCAAAGTTTGAAGGGCATTGAAAGCCTTACAAATCTCACTGTAAGTGGCAATCATACAATGATGTTGTTTAAATTTCTCATTAATTTTTCATATGTATTTTTTGAACTGAATCTGTTCTTGGCATTTGGCATTCTGTTTAAAGATGTGAACTTTTTTTGCTTCTTTAACAGCCTCTTTTGCGCTAAGAGAGTATTCTTATTAGTTCTTTAGCAATCTTTCAGTTGTGGTTTTTTGTTGCAACTGACCTTAATTTTGTATGTCCTAATTTTAATTTTTCTGTCAGACTCATGCTCAACTAAACGGATTAATAGTTCAATAGAATTATTTGTATTACAGCTATAAGACAACTTCTTCTACTCTTGTTTATCAGTAGAGTTTATTCTTCATATGATATATATCATTCATTGTTGAGTGTGTGTGTGGGGGGGGGGGGTGTATTTTATAACTGATATCCTAGGATATGTAATACCTTGATCCCACTATCCTAAAACATATTTCATTTTTCCAGCTCTTAATAACTGAATTCAGCTTCTATCTACAGATTACCAATATACTTTGTCTCAAGCCAATGTCAACGTCTTACTTATGATTTGGCTTTCTAAAATTTACAGCAAATAGAACTTTAGTTCTGGTTTAGTATTGAAATTTGATCTGAAGCTCTCAGTCATTTCTGGTATAGGTATTAAATGCTGGAAAAAACAAGCTCAAATCAATGGATGAGGTTAAATCACTTGCAAGCCTGCGTGCATTAATTTTGAATGGTAAGTTTCTTGCAGTAGTAATTGCAGAGCTTCCTTTATGTAACTCTTATGTAAGAATGTTATGAATACTGTTTTTTTTTTTTTTGTCTGGCAGACAATGAGATCACTTCTGTCTGCAAGCTTGATCAGATGAAAGAGTTGAACACTCTAGGTATAATTTCCTGAATCTTTGTATTAGAAGAAAAAAATTGTGCCTCAATGTAATAATTTAGTAACTTTTTTTTTTCTTTGATAAATAAAGTAAAAAAGTTGAGCCCATTTGGTAATCCAAGCTGTTGCTTATGGGATAAAAACATGAAATATAATCATATTTCTTCCTTGGATAAAGACTATCAAACATGTTATTGTTACCTTCTCCTTTAGTTTTGGAAAGTTGAATATTGTTAGTTTTCTTTTGTCTTTTCCTATTCTTGAAATGAAGTATCCACTCATTTATGTGCCTTGGTGAGACTAAGGGAGATGTTAGGGAAGAGAAAAGTGAGAAAACTAGAGATAGCAAATACTGGAAGGTTGCTGTATGGTTGTGAAAGTAGTGCCTTTGAGTTGAAAGAAGCTAATATAAAAATGTTCTCCTAATGTTGCTAAGAGGTCTTGACAGCTATACTCATTTGAAATAGTTGTAGCTCTGGTCTTGACTATTGGCTGATTTTATGTTTCCAAAAACTTTGATGATACTAATTAGAAAGAGAACTTTTACATCTTCGATTGTTTTCTGAATAAATACAGTTGCTTCTGCAATCTGTATTTGGCAAGATTGTGCCTGTTTCCCACTTTTGATAAAAGGTCTTCTCTTAGAGTTCCTTTTATCCATAGTTTAAGTTTGTATTACAAGTTCCATATGAGATTTGATTTCTGAAACCTGTCAAGTTTGTTACCTCGTGTTATAATTTTCTTTGTGCTTGTTTTTACCCAGCGGAATAAGAATTTTCTTCTCATCAGTGAATCTGTGTTGACAAAGCAAAACTTTGTATTGAGTTTTCAAATTTTCAGTTTTCTGATAATTCTAGGTGGGTCGGCAAGGGTCATTTAATACAATTATTTCAAAAGTTTCTTTGGTTTTTATTGATTATAGACTTATAGTATATGTATTTTGAGTTTAAATACATTTTTCCTTACTAATCATACATATGCAGTTCTTTCCAGGAACCCAATTAGATCACTTGGCGAATCTTTGGTTAAGCTGAAATCAATTACCAAAGTATGCTCTTGATTAATTTTCTGTCTTGTGTTCATTTTCTGCTAGGAATCGATATGAGGAATCTTACTGCCATTTTCTATTACAGCTTTCTCTTTCTAACTGCCAACTGCAAACCATTGATTCATCTCTGAAGTCCTGCCTAGAACTAAAAGAGCTTCGCCTATCTCACAATGAAATCATGGTATGTTACATACCAAATTGTGAAGTATTCTGATCAGTAACACTCAAGCATGTTTTTATAAAACTTTAAACATTTTCTTGCTCTTGTATAGAGTATTACTTTATGGTTCTGTTGTTTTTCCGACTAATTATTGCTCGATCTTTCAGAGTATTCCTAGTGAGTTTGGGCATCTCATCAAACTTCAGAATCTAGATGTGGGAAACAACTGGATCACCAACTGGTCCAATCTAAAGGTGACAAATTAACCTCCATTATGACGTGTGGCTCTGTTTTTAGATGATATACTCTTCACTTGTGTTCGTTTAACGGTTGCAATGTCAGGTGCTCTCTTCGTTAGTCAACTTGAGAAATTTTAATCTACAAGGAAACCCTGTTGCTGAAAAGGAAAAATTATCGAAGAAAGTAAGTTTGTTTTGTTGCGATAAGGTTTTTATATCAATTTACCATGCATATATAAATTTACTATCAAACATTTGAATGACAACCTAAACAATGCTTTATCAGGTCAAAAAACTATTGCCAAATTTGCACATCTTCAATTCCAGACCTATCGAAAAGATCAGTGCAAAAGAAGTGCATGGAAAATTTGATGACTTCTCTGTCGAGGATGATAATAAGTCAACCCCTCGAAGCAAATCTCATCGTGAGAGTGAAACTATGGATACTCATCTTGATTATGCTGGAGATCTGGGCTCTAAGAGTAAGAGGAAAGAACCACAGGATGAAAAAGGCATAGATTCTGCCAAGAATGCTAATATGTCAGAGAATAAAAAGAAGAAAAACTATACAAAAACTTTGGATGTGAATCCTGAGGAAGAAAAGAAATTAAAGCTCAAGAAACAAAAAATTCAGCAACCCGTTACTGAACCAGATAAGAAATCAAGAAAAACTCTTGAAGGAGATAAAGTGAATATGATCGACACTGCAGACACTCCTTTTATGGATCTTTTTACGACCAGTGCTCATGAAGTTCCCCTCAAGACCACTGACAATAAATTGGATCGTAAAACTGATCAAGGCTTTGGGGTGGTAGTTCTTCCAAAGAAGAAAACAAAGAAGAATCGGGCTGTTGATCCTGCTTCCCTTGAGTTGTCACAGGTTGACGAAATTGGATTGGGTGGGCCATCAGCTTGGTAAATTGTAATATATGTCAATATCTTCATTCATGGTTCGGCTACTCTTTGAACATTGGAGGCAGATAAACGGGTGATTACTTTGTCTTGCAACGATCTTCTTATCTTTGGTGTTAATGCAGACCGTAAGCTATGCTCATCCATTGCACGAGGAACTTATTGATAAGATTTTGAAACGCCCAAGTGATACTCATACTAGTCATTTTTTGCTTCTTTATATTGATGGAAATTTACAGTTATGTCATGTTATGACTCTAAAACAGTGCTAGAAACTGTAGAATGGGATTGTTGATGGACGAAACATTGCTCGAATTAAATGGCTGTTTTATGTGCTTATACTATTTCGGGTTCTTTGAAGAGATCGTATATATAGAATGATAGAAGTAGTTGGATTCTTTATACATACATCGGATTCTTGAACTTTGATCATTGGTTTAAGGTTGATGCCACCATGGCAACATGTATGTAAGAGGAAATAAAGAACTGCGAGTTGGATTTAAGTCCAGGCTAATTTGCGTATTCATAGGGTGCGTTTGCTTCAATTATTGATTATATCCATGCGATAATGAGTTGGCTTGAATACATGGGATAAACTATCTATCCACCCGCATGAATAATCAAATCAGAAGATTGAGTGATACAAAAATCAATCCTTTTTTATATTATGGGCTCACATTTTTCAAGCAAATAAGTTAAACTTGTTGATATGGTATATTATCACGTCCAATAAAACACAATCAAATGGACCCATAGAGTATCATACAAAACAAATTTAAATAATCCAAGTTTTCTTAATTAAACGGTACTTTACGCCATTCATAAAATGCACCAAATCAAGATTCATGTTTTTGAATTGTTGAAACATTTCTTATTAATACCCAATTTGGCTTCATGACAACTATTTGAATAAGGCTGGAAGTGAAGCAATTTGGTTGAGTACACTTCAGAAACCCCAATTACTTGTGTATTTGTTATAGGGTTAATAACAAATAACCATTTAAGCTATACTCATTTTTGCACTTAAGTAATCAAAATTTTTCCAATTGCATCTAACCATCTCATTTTTGTGTAAATTGCAATTTACCATCCAAAACTATCGGATCTTCATTTTCCGGTCAATTTTAGTCATGTGTCTCGCACATCCTTTACTCTTAAGGTATATTTGTCTTTTTCATTTTTTTAAATTACAACTAACCATGTCATCTTTGCATGAGTTGTAATTTATTATCTCAACTTTGTGCGAGTTACAATTTACCATCTATAACCTCCAAATGTTCATTTTTCGATTAATTTTAATCTCGTGTCTTGCACGCACACCCTTGACAATCCGAGATCATCGAATGTTTATTTTCCAATCAATTTTAGACATTTGTCTTGTAGACCCTTTATTATTGTGGTTGTGCATTATTTAATTGGAGGTGAAATAGAAATTCATATAGGATTAATTAAGTTTTCTCCAATTTACCAACTGCAAAAATCATTCAAAATAATATAATATTAAAAAAGATATTTTCTCAATAATTAAGCATTTAAATTCATTACCGTGAACCAAATATTCAATTTAAACAACCATATCACATTATGATATCAAAGTAAGTCACAAATTATTCCCTTAAATTAAGTTTAGTCAGTACATATAATCCAAAGAAAAAAATATTTCCTTTTAAAGCAAAAGTGTTCACCTTGATTTCAAGTTCCTCTCAACGGAATTTCTAAAACTTAATTTGCAAGTAAGAAAATTGTTGCTTGACATTCTCATACACTTGAAAAATCTGTGGGGTGCACTTTGGCTTCTCGTCAAACAAGAAAATGAATCATAATCGGCTCGTCCCAAACATTGAAGGCGATTTTTCACTTTGATCCACCATTCAAAATCCATCTTTTTTGAATCACGAGATTGCCCATATTGTGGAGCATACTCTTTCGATCCAATTGCACCACAACACAATTGATAAGTTTTTTTAGATTTAAAAATCCACAACTAGAATTTTTATTTCTCCCCCTTTATTTCCCACTAAAATTAAATTTCAAAAGACAAATATACCCTCAATAATAAAGTACGTGCAAGATGCTTGAATGATTAAAATTGATTGAAAAATGAACATTTTGGGATCTTAAATGATAAATTTACAATTTGCGCAAAATTGAGATAATAAATTAAAATTCATTTAGAGTTGAGATGGTTAGTACTGCAACTTCAAAATTTTGAAAAAATAAAAATACCTTAATATTAAAGGTGTGTGAAGTACATGATTAAATTTTAAAACTCTTGTATAAAAACTTTAATTTCAAATTATGTAAAGGATCAGAGTTAATTAATTTTATATTCAAGAAACATCTCAAGTGATTGTTCCTTGATCGTGCTAATGTTTAAATGAGATGTTTAAAGAGTGTTCCAACAACTTTTTGAAGGGCAAGATAGTGCTAATAAGTTGTATCTAAATGTTAAACAATGAGAGAATAATGTTAATTTGGGAACTAGCGATCTAGGTGAAGAGAGTTGAATCGAATTATTGAGTGTTTGAGTTTGATTTATTTAAAACAAACTCGTGCTAAATTTATTAAATACATTTATAGTTCACGAGCTTACTTGAGCTTAATTGACCCTTATCAAACATAATAAATTACATTAATTCATCAAACTATTAACAAAATAAATTATATATTCTTAACAAATATAATATATTATCTAAAAATTTATTATTGTAATAATGAAAAATTATCTATAATTAGAAATTTATATATTTATTATAAGTAAATGTATAAAAATAAATATTAAAATGTGGAACATTATGAGCCTTCTATCAAATTAGTTCATGAGCTAACACGTTGAATATCAATACATTTGAGTTTATTTGTTCATACTTTAACGAATCATAATACACGAATTCAAACCAACTTTTATAAAATCAAGTTTCAAATAATTCGTGAGCGTGGTTGGTTCATTTGCACTTCTATTTAAAACTCATTACATCATAACTTTAAAATATCCCAACCTATCTAACGTTGATATTGAAATTTAAAAAAATGATAAAAATAATCAAAGTTAAAGATATTTATGATTTTTTAATCCTTTTTTAAAGTATCTCAATATTTATCTGATATTCCAAAATATATTAAATTATTTCAAATTTATAAACATATTAACATGTCGATATGTTTCAAACTTTTTAAAGAGTGAAACTTGTATGTAACTGTTGTATGAATCTTAGATCCATACAATGCAGGTTGGGTCGGGCCGAATCCAACCCGAATCCACACATTTTTTTTTATCCCGACCTTTATGTTGTGTTAGTCATACCTTTATATTATGTTAAACATACCTTTATATTATGTTAAACATACTTTTATGTAATACTTTAACTTTTAAAAAAAAACCCTAATTTTGACTAAAAATCTATAATTTCAGCACAAAAAAATTCTAATTTGTACATATATACCTTTATGTAAATATTACGCATACATTTAATTAATATTAGTCATAATTTTATATAATACATAAAGGTACAACTAACATAATTAAAAGGTATGTTTAACATAACATAAAAGTATATTTAACATAACATAAAAGTATGTTTAACATAACATTATAATCCTAAAGGTATGCTTAACATAACATAAAATCATAAAGATATGCTTAACATAACATAAAATCATAAAGATATGCTTAACGTTATAAAGGTATGGTTAATTTAACATAAAAGTATGCTTAATATAATATAAAAATTCTAAGGATATGCTTAACAAAACATAAAACCATAAATGTATGTTTAACATAACATAAAAATATGTTTAACGTTGTATAAAGGTATGCTTCATATAATATAAAGGCCCTAAAGGTATGACTAACATAACGTAAAAGTATACTTAACATAACATAACATAAAGGTCTAGCACCTGGAGCGAATTTGAGTGAGTTTGAGCACACCCACCTAAAAACGTGAGAGCGCGTACACGCGCATGAAGAACACGTGAAGATCGGATTGAATCATGTGTACGGATTCTAAATATACACCAATTGTATAAAATATTTTTTTCTTTTCAAACTGGCCACAGGAGTCAACTCCTCCTCAAACTTTTTTTTGGTTTGATCTATAATGATATGTTTTATTTTTCTTCAATTGATAATATTATTTATTTATTTTTCTTCACTTTCCATTTAGGTGGGTTCATTATTTTCACCCAATAAAACATATTGACAACCTAAAATTGAACCCTAGTATGACCGCAAGTATACGATGTAGCTATACATTATGTCAATTAAATATCCTAATCTTAACAGGTCAACTGTATCTAAACTCTCAAATTAAATTATTTGGTTTATAAATTAGAATTATAAAATAAATGCTTAAACACTTGAAATAGCTAGTAATAATTGTGGAGAGTAAATCAGATTAAAAAATGTATCCTAAGGTTCGATTTCATTTACGACTTCTCTATGCCAGATTATCCTAATTATAAATCGAATTTCATTTTCATTTTTATTAAGCAATCATTTATATGATTAACCCTCCTCTCGGACACGATATATATTATGATCTTCAACTAACTATTGTATACATAACTCATAAGAGATCAAAAAATTAATGCATATACAGATATCTCACACCTTTGAATCGATATTGAATATTTATGTCATGTGTTGTAAGCCTATTAATAATCCTTTCCTCTCGATCAACGAGCTATTAAGCTCGTTGAATCCAGCAATTGGTCAATTTGACAAATTCATAAATAAGCAGAACACATAGATAAAAACTTATAACAGAGTCTAAATAAGTCAGATAATCAAAACATGAAGTTATCGTAATCTACTTTCTATCCTAAAATACGTACAATGAAGAAATTAGCTACTCATGTTTATAATAATCAAAACCAAATATTGAAAAGTAAACATTCAGTATTAATCATTAAAGTAAAAGACTAACAAAACCCGGAATTGTATGAATCAACTCCAACTCTTCCTTCTAATCTTCAATCCCTATCTTTTATCTTTTTCACACTTAAGAACCATCATTTTATATTGGAAACGGGCCGAATTTGACTAAAAAATACGCAAGCCCAAGACTTTAGCCCACTCAGACTGGGTATGTAAGTTTTTGCCCATCCATAATCAAGTGTTTTAGGCCTAATTTTAAAACAATTAAATATCATGTGAATCTCATCTTTACCTATTCAATGTTACACAATAAAAAAACCAACCATTCTCTTAAATCATGAATGAATCGACAAAAATAAATGGATCGACTAAATAGCAAAAGCCAAAAATTTTGAATTTTTTTTTTACTATTTGACCTAAGTTTTATATTCCACTCATAAGATTCGATTTTTTTTCTTTCAAAATCTTGTATAAAAACTTTAAAATCAAATTATGCAAAGAATCATACATAGCCAATTTATTTTATAATCAAAAAACATTACATGGGATTTTTCCATAATGGTGTGGATGTATTTTGATACAATTAAATATTATGTGATACTCATCTTTTCCTATTTAACGTCACACAATAAAATGATTTTAATTGATCAGTTAGTACGTACTCTTATATATATATATATATATATATATATATATATATATATATATATATATATATAGATTTGATCAGATACGCACATAAAGAATGAATACCGTCGGTATTTTTTTAAATTTTTTATATTCCATATTATACATATAATTCCTTTTTCACGCTACCATTTTACATACAGACGTTCTTATAAAAAAATTATATATAAAGATGTTGATAAGAAGTAAAGTCTATATTGAGATGAGAATTGGAAAGTTTATATACGCAGATATTGATGAAGGATTAAGTCTATGTTTGAGATGAAAATTGATAAGAAAGTTCGTATGTAAAGGGGCAACATGAGAATTGATAAGAAAGTTAGTATATAAAGTGGTAACGATATGTGTATAATATAAAATATAAAAAATTAAAATTTATTTTTTATATAAAATAGTAGCTTTATAATATAAAATATAAAAAAATTAAAATTTAATTATTAAAAAAGTGTGCCCCGTGTGCATTTTCGAATAAAATGACTTTATTTGCCTGTATGTTAGTGGTCATATTAAGGTGATGTTGATGAAAATGAGAATGACCAAGTGAAAGGTGCATTTAAATCTCTAAAACTCTTCATTTGATACACATGAGCATTACTTAGTGGCTCTTCAAATCTCATGGCCACTCATTTGACAAGTAAAATATTAAGTAGTTGCTCAAATCTCACTATTACTCATTTCATAAATGAGGTATTTAATTGTTTTAAATTGTGCATGCACCACTACATATTACCATGAGAGGCATTTGGCTTTGCCTATTGACATGTGGGAAAATGTAATTGGAAATATTATTACCAATTATCAAGGGATTTTATCGATCCGAAGCTTAAAAGATAAGTTAATTATCAATATGGGATATGAAAGATTAATTTTATCAATTCGAAGCTTAATAGATTGAAAATTATCATATTAAGATTTTAAAATATAATTCCGTTAACATTTCTTTATTAGGCGTTATCTTATTCTATTTCCCTAACCGATGTGATAGCTAAATTATGATGATATGTCAATTAAAAAAAATTAGAGCATAAAACTTTAAATTATTATTTTGTTAGTTATCATACTTGATAAAATATCCATGAAATATTATCTACAGTATCAATATATTGTACTTGTAAAAATATAAATATTATCATGTAGATATTTGTTCATATATATTATTACACAAAAATCAATATAACAAAATATCAATATTATATAGGATAGAATATCGGAAAATATTGATAATGTTTACACACTATCGATATATATTATTGGAGAAAAATTAATATCATAAAATATCAGATATTATATTGGATATAATATCGCAAAATATCGATATGGATAGTGGACTATCAATAATCTAAAATTTATTGTATTTAATTCGGTACTTTATCAAATATCATAACTAATAAAATAACAATTTAAAATTTTGCATCCTAATTTTAATTTAATTTTTTTCAATTGACACATTAACGTTAAGGGAATAGAATGAGATAAAACCTAATAGTGAAATGTTAAAAATGTTTTATTTTAAAATCTTAATTTGATAGTTTTCAATCTTTCAAGTTTTGGTTGATATGATTTATCTAGCTAACTTATTTTTCGAAATCTAAATTGATAAAATCTCTATTATCAACAATTTGAATTTTTAAATAAAATGATCATTTCACAGTTTATTTAAATGTCAAATCTTTTTTCTAGCATCTTATTTGAAAACAAAAAGTAAATTAAATATCATTTACGGTTCTTTTTTTTTTTAAATCTCATTTACGGTTTGTTAACAATCAACACGCAAGAACTCATGTTTTCCACATTTTCATATTTCATTTCTCCTTGAGACTAAAGAAAGCGTAAAAGGTCCTTTTCCACATTAATTAATAAGATAAGATTTGAATCAAAAAGTATAATTAAATAATAATGATAAGATTCAACTTTTGAATTTTGAGTGGATGATAGTTGATTTATATTCCACCGTATTCATATTTCCAAATAAATAAAAACACGTGCCCACCATTTTTCATAATCCTTTCATAAGTTAAGGAAAAAAAAAAAAAAACATGACACCTTTAAAGTTTTGAGTCTAACACCTATTCTACTACAATAAAGATAAAGATAAAGTGATATTTTTCTACCACTCAATATAAGAAAATGTTTAAAATATTATGTATTTTAGTAAAAGTCAAAAATATTTTAGAGACATATATAGGATTACCTACCCCACGTTCAATTAAAAATAACGGTGTATTTACTGTCATACATAATTTTTGTGTAAAAAATTTTTGGACTTACATAGAAATGAATTAAGTCCAAATTTTTGTTTTTACACGAAATATGATTACACGAAAATTAGTTTAATTTTCGTATAAAGTCAAAAAAATTAATTTTTTTATTTTTATTTTTTACACGAAAATTGATCTATTTTCGTGTAAGACAAAACAACAATGAATATGTCAAATTGTTTTATAAAATTAATATTGATCGATTTTTCACACAAAAATTGGGCTTACATTTGCTATACACTAATATTCCTATAAAACAAAACAAGATTCATGTAAGGTATAAATTTATTTTACACGAAAAAACCAAGCTAATTTAATTTGAATAAAATGAATAAACTATTTATTCCAAATTTATAAAGTGTTTACCCTATTGGAAAAATGTAACACCACTCATAAAATTTATGTAATTGAATATTTTTCCACACATCAGTTGCACGAATATAAGATCTATGTAATTGTGTTGACTCAGATTCGCTTAGAATATTTATATCGTTGATATTTTCTAATACATGCTCTTTTCCTAATAAAAACTTTTATAATATATAGTATAACTTTTATGTATGAATATTATAACCTTTCGTTGATTTTAACTTCCAAAAAACAAAAAAAAAAAACAATTTCGACATAATTTATAAATACATTTATGTGATACTAATATGTTTATCTGATACAACTTATACATTTATATCAACATAGTCATATCTTTATGTAATATTACATATACCTTTATATCAACAAAAAAGTTATATTATTATAACATAAATGTTCACCTAATATAACATAAAACTTTAAAAAATGTATTAAATGTTTGTATAATATAATATAAATGTACAACTAACATAATATAAAAATCTTGCTAATATAACTAAAACGTCCCACTAACAAAATTAAAAAGGTATAACATAATCTGTCAGAATATGAACACGCATGATTGAGTGTGAGCACAAACATATGGACATGTGAGAGCACTTGAGGGCGCTTAAAATAACATGTGAGATCAGGTCAACCTGATTACATGGATTTAGAACTCATTCACCAAGTGTATAGAAATATTTGTGACTGTAGAATAATTCCAATATTTCTCAACATTTAAGAATTCTGTTTTTGGATGATTTTTATTAGATAGTCTATACTGCATAATTTTTGTTAAAAAAATCAATTGATTTTTTTTTTTGTTTTTATGAACTATTTTAATGTATTTGTTTATTTAATAATTAGGTTGGTCATAATATATTTCATTGGTACCAAAATTATCAAATAATTCTCTCATATATATTCTTAAAAAAAATTATATATGTACACACGCAATGAAAATTAATAATATATAATAGACAACCAGCAAATGAAGATCAACTGAATCATTTTAGTAAGGGTATTAAGCTAAACTAGCTGAAAATGTCTTCAAGTTAATCTTCAATTCCTCATACATTCATTAATCATTTTATTCATTAATATTTTAAGTAAATAATATATCGTTTTGAACCTTTTTCGTAAAAAAACCACAATCTAACTTTTAATTTCTTCACTTGGGTACTGCCCCCACAATAATATTGTCCGAAAAAACAAACTAAACATAATTTTCCAACAATTTTTTTCTCTAGTTCAAATTCTATGAGTTTTGGTATGATCATTAGGGACGATATATAAAAGTCAATTCAATGTTTGTCGATCATGTTTTAAGAAAAACACTTTTAGCATCTGTTTGAATTGATCTCTTTGAAGGGCAATTTTGGATTTGTAAATTGATCTAAAAAAAATGTTATATTTTTGGGCTTGATTCACTAAAGGTTGTCAATGCAATTCACTATCGGGATCACATTACACATAATTTGGCTTCATCATCATGAGCATCTCCAACCATCTTCAACAAGAATCCGATTCTTTGGTTAAATTTTTGAAAAGATTAGCTAATAGGAGTGCCCATATTCTTGTAAGGCAAGCTTCATTTCATGCTAATTATGTTGTTTGGAATGAGCCACCAAACTTCATTGAGACTCTTCTTTTGCAAGATTGTAATGATCCAAAATGAATAAATTTGTTTCCTTAAAAAAAGAATTTTTCATGGCTTATTTGTGTTAATATAATACAAATTTTCCTTACAAGATAACAATTCCAAACTTGACTTCTACATGAATTTACACTGACACCGAATTTTTTTAACTTTAGAAAATTAATATATTATATATACTCGGGATATGGATCAAAGATTCGTACCCCATCTGATCCATTGATCCGCGTCTAACTCGTTTATCAGTCCCCCTTTTTTTTTTTTTTTTTTTTTACATGCTACCCCTTCGCTTTCTTCTTCCCCCTCCATTTTTTATGTTCTCTCTTTCTTCTTCTTCTCAAACTCTTTTCTTCTCAATTTCTTCTTCTCCTTATCAGTTTTGTACGTTCTTCTTATCTATCTTCTTCTTATTCTTCTACAAATCATCATGGAATCATGTATGTGGTTTTTCTTCTTATTCTTAGATAATTGATTTCAAATCACAATTTGTTATAAAAATTTTAAGACATTCAAAATCAATTATTTTAAACAATATAAAATCATGAATCGCAGAAAATTTTGAAAAAAAGATGATGAAACATTTGAATTTTAAAATTTTAAACTTACATTTTATAGTAGCATGATACCTTTTGAGTATATCAGTAATACTTTTAAGTTATATGAGTAATACATTTACATATAACAAGTAATACCATAAGTAATATCTTTCACTAAATAAAGTAAAACAAAGTAACTAATACCTTAAGAAATTCCTTATGAATATGCAATTAATACCTAATGAATATACAAAGTAGTAACTCTTAGATATATATATGCAACACCTTTAGACCTTTGTGATAAAATATTAGTTGTATAATTGAAATATATGTTTACATTTACTTATGACATCTCCAACATTGAAGGGTATTTTACTGTAAATTTTGAATTATCTTAATGTAAAAATTGTCATTTATTTCCAGCAGTCTGAACTATTTGTTGTGCTAAAATGGAAAATTCAATAATATTCCTCCTCCTCCTCCTTCTTCTTCTTATTATTATTATTATTATTATTATTATTATTATTATTATTATTATTATTATATATTTTCTTTATTTGTCATATCTTTAGTAATATCCATAATCATTGTTAATTTATCAAGTTTTTGATATTTATAATTTTATAATTTATATATTTCTGTGTTTTAAATCTCATTTAATAACAATATTTTACATTAATGACGGTTTTAAAAAATATCTCAAACTAAATGAAAATAATTTTTATAACACTCTAAATATAAAGAAAACAAAATGAAGAAAGAAAAAAGAATGAAGAAAAAAAAAGAAAAAAAAGAAAACAATGAATTAAAAAATTTAAAATGAAAAAAGAAGAATATTGTTGGTTCAAATCCTACGTCAACCCAGCGCAATGTTGGCGGTTAAAAAAATTAGCGCATATTTTTACAACATTATTGAAGATGAAAAACACTAAACTCGGATGCAAATACAACAGTGTTGGAGATGCTCTTATTTCAGTGAAAGATATACTCATAAGTTATTAGTTGTATAATTGAAATATATACTTACATTTTACTTATTCAATGCGGTATTAGTTGCATATTCATAATATATTAGTTTCATAATGAAATATAAGTTTACATCTTACTTAGTTCAATGAAAGGTTTTAATTATATATTCATTAGTTGCATACTCATAAAATATTACTTGTATAATTAAAATATATATTTACATTTTACTTGTTTAGTGAAATGTATACGTTAAAAGATATTAGTTGCATATTCATAAGGTATTAGTTGAATAATTGAAATATGTGTTTATATTTTACTTGTTTAGTGAAAGATATTAGTTATATATCCATAAGGTATTAGTTACATATTTATAAGGTATTCATTACTTAAAGTATTAGTTAATTTATTTAATTGAAAGATATTATCTAAGGTATTGCTTGTTACATGTAAATATATTATTCGTATAACTTAAATGTATTATTAATATATTGGCATCAGACTATGAGGGCATGTTTGATTCGTGTGTTGAGTTAGTTAGGTTAATTGGGTTGTGGTGGGTTTGCACTATTTGGGTTATATTGGGTTAATTTTTTGATATATTTGGTTTGAATGTTTAATGATAGGTTTGACTTAATTTTGTGTTTGGTTTGAATGTTGTGGTATTTATTGACTTATGTTTATGTATTAAAATTTTGTTTGGTTCAAATGTTTGTTGTGGATTTAAAAAAATTAAGACCAAAATGCCCTTAAAATAAAATGAATATAATTTTTTAAAAATAAAAATCAATAAAATGTCCTTAGAATAAAATGAATATAATTTTTTAAAAATAAAAATCAACAAGAATATAATTTTTTAAAAATAAAAATATAAAATTGGAATGAAAATTGGGGTTATGGTGGGTTTAATAAACCACCCATTTTTAGGTGGTTTATTTAACCTCTCATAAGACATTTTTTGGTATTTTAATCCGAATTTGAACAAAACACGGGCTTTTCAACCCCCAAACCAAACGCGAGTTTATCCAAGTTAACCTACTCAAACCTCCCCAAACCTTCAAACCAAACATGCCCTGAGTGTATTATGAATTGTAATTTCAAAATCTTAAAATCTCAAATGTGCAATTTTCATCATCTTCTACCTTAAATTTTTTGCAAATCATCTTCTTCCTCAAATTTTATGCAAAGAATCTTAAAGAACTCAATCTTCATCATGTTTTCAAGATAAAAACAAACGGATTTTCATATATAATCTACACACAAACACATTTTTAAAGAACTAAATCTTTATGCAAAATGAAAAAAAGTCAATTGGACTATGAGTCTTATAGATTAAGTGGTATTTCAACTCTACAAAGATGCAGAGTGTGATTATCAGAGTTCTCGAGCCTTAATCACACAAGTTTTCTAACTTTTGTTTCCTCCATTTTACTCATTAAAAAAAAACCACTAATCACCTGGTTAACTATATATATATATATATATATATATATATATATATATATGCGTGGATGGGGGTAATTTTCATAAACCTTAGAATTGATTTAATAATTTGAGAAACTCTCATAAATAATACACAAAAAATTATATAAGATGGTCTCACGAATATATTTAAATCCTCATTATGCATCAATCAAATCAATTTTAACTAATCCTTATGAATTATAGATTGCATATTGCATGAGTTGACTCATCTCACGAAATAAGATTTTTTTAGAAAATATAAGAAACATAATCAAAACAATAAATGAATATGACCCACAATTGAATCACAACTTGCAAATCAACATTCTTTAATCAAAACAATAAATGAATATGACCCACAATTGAATCACAACTTGCAAATCAACATTCTTTATAAAGGGAATATGATTTAATGTCCACGGCCTAACTGCCTGCTAATCTAGTAAGGAAAAAAGTCGATTTCACGTTAAGCAGCCTTTTGTTTTGGGGTCGGTTTAATATACACCTCAAAGATAGTAAAATTTACGTGGGTAGAATTCTTGCAAAATCATCTTACAAAATAATGTAAAACAAGTTAATTGACAGTTAATAACTTATAAAATAAAGATTCACTGAAGAAATGAGTTCTCATATAAGGCACAACCTTATGGTCTCTTGTAAGTAATATTTCAAAATTTATTTAAAGATTGACAAATTTAATAATATTTTTTTTCTTTCAAAAATTCTCTTTCTATCACATTTTTTTCAATAGAGTATATGTTAGCATAGCTAAGTTATGTTAAACTATTTTCAAGAATTAATTTTCTTTTCTTGATATTTTATATATTTATTTTTAAGTTTTTCCAATCACTAGGACTAGGAGTAGTACTAATTGTGTATTCGAGTTTGAATCTAGTGAGCATCCAATAACTGAGAAAGTGTATACTTGTGCACTTTTATTTTTTTTAATAAGTCCATATAACTTTAGTTATAAATTTTGATCAGTCTCCATATTTAGTTATATATAATTTTCTTTTCGACTTGAGACTCAATAGTCAATACTTTCTTTTGTAGATAGATATTAGGTTTCTATAATTCCATATATATTTCTCTATCATTGTCTTATACTATTTTTTTCAATAAAATTTAAATTTTATGTAAAACACACACATATAGATAACTAAATTAAAACAAATGGATTGTCATTTGAACCAATTCATGAATGGACTAATTTGGATAGCCAAGTAGCCAACTAGTCCACTACTAAGGCAAATGGATTGCCCAAATTTGACTTTGACTTTCCATCCTTTCGTTTTCTAGTAATTTCAAATTGGTGCCCAAACTTTATTAGATTTGGATTAAAAGCCCCACTCGAAAATGACTAAACTACCCCCAGCTTGAGAGAATCTGCCGAACCGTCGCCGTCGGCTGCTTAATTTATCCTCTCCAATTACAAGGTTTTTTTTAAAAAAAATTATAAGTAATATTTATTTTATCTTAATATTCGAATTAAGCTTATACTTATCATATTTAATTCATTTTAATCAATGTTAAAAATTATTGAAATGAATATCTTTTTAACTTAAAATGCAGATTCATATTGATCATCTTAAAAAGTTAGATTCATAAGATGGACTCACCAAATTCATATTCTATTAAATTGTAGTATATATCTAATCCAAAATTACAGATATATGTGGACTTATAATTACTCTTAAAAAAAGGGAAGTTTTATTTGTTTTGTTCCTCTTGTATCTTATGAACTAAGATGGCTTACACATTTCATTGGCATTTCAAGTCTTCATATCTCCAGATTAGCCGACTCTATCAAGAATTCAATGGGCCAAAATTCACAATGTTTGTTTTGTTTTCCTTTGTTTTCTTTAAAAGATGTGAATAACTTTGTGTGCTAGATGACAGGGACTGCTTATATTAGGAAAAGAAATGTTTTATTTTCCTTTGTTTTTTTATTTAAAAATCTTAATTAACAATTTTGTGGACGCAAAATCATGGACTGCTTATATTAGGAAAAATGCATTTTTAGTCTTGTTTATCATTGACGTTGTCATTCAATATATCATGTTAAATTTAAAATATCAGTTCAGCTCTAGATTTTCGAATTTGTCCAATTTCAAACACTTTCCCATTGAAGTTTATAACATCCTCTAGAAGTTGACATGTGGTCCATAAATTTGACGATTTTTTTGTTACTTAAACGACGTGATACAATTTTGCTTATTTGATGGGAAAAATTTTAAAAGAAAAAATTTGAAAATAATTTGTTGAGTTTGCAAATTCAAAAAATCAATTCATTATTTAACTATTTTTCAATATAATTAAATTTATAAGTTTATAATTTCTAATTAAAGTACAAGTATTAATGATCGAATAATGCGCATTGTAAATTAAACTTCACTTATACGAGGTGTCGCAAATTCAAATTAACATTGATTGTTTTCAAGTTTATATACAAAAATTTATATCATGAGTCGGTATATATATTGCTAGTCACCCTTATCTAAACAAACTCACGTGTGAATTTTGAGTTGTGGGTTGATCCATTCTAATACAATTAAACGGTCTTTTCAATAGATCTTACTTTCATTAATATATATATATATATATATATATTTCTCGGCAGTTCAGGTTGTCAAGATATTTGAATCTCCAATTAATTGGTATATGCTTTATCCCACTTTTATGGATTAATGAAAATCCCTTTTGTGAAATAAATCCAAATATTTGTGAAAACTACTGTCAAATTATTTAACTTTGAAAAATTAAAACAACTCACGGAATGTTTCGACCAGATTATATGGGTAATTTGATTTGGACTCATAATTTATATTTGTCCATATCATATTTGTGGACTCAACTCGCAAATGATTCACTGATCATGAAATTGGATCGAATGGGTTCAGAATCGATCAAGAAAGGGTTGAACAGATCGTCGCAAGTTTACTGGCCAAACCGGATCTAGTTAGTTATATATTCCGGTTATGAGCAATTCTGCACAATCAGGTTTCTACGTAGAATCCATTTTTCTAACTAAAATTCGTTTCAATCCTCTAACCGATTCTTAAAATTACCATAGAGCTTTCGTAGTATATATAGTGAAGAATACTCAGTTGTAATCTCATGCTTAAATATTGAGAAATCACAAAGTTAGGATTGATTAGAGAGTTAGGTGTAGCTAATGAAAACCCTAATCTACACCCCATCTTTGTAGATCGATTTCTCTCTCAATTCTTAGTGAAATAAGCTGATTTTTGTTCTCAGTGGATGTAGGCTTCATATAGAAGCTGAACCACTTAAATTCTTGTAGTTTGGTTTACATTTCATGCTTCGTTTTATTCACTTCTTTAGGCTATTCATCACAAATTCATAGGCTTGTTTCTTGGTGTGTTTTGGTTTAGTTTTGGAGCTAAATTCTTTACAATTGACGCCGTCTGTGGGAATCGATTGACATCAAGATGAGTGCTATGGGGTTGGATGTGCAAAAATTCTCTGGAGTTGAAGAATACAATCTATGAAAGGTCCACATTGAAGCACTACAGTTCCAACATGGCCTGAAAGATGCTTTAAGAGAAGATTTTCCAACAACTTCATTTGGAAATGTAGAAAAGAAGAAAGAGATGGACAAGAAAGCAAGAAGTGTCATAATACTGTGTCTATGTGGTAAGGCATTGAGGGAGATTTGCAATGAAACCACTGCAAGTGCAGTGTGGTAAAAACTAAACTCTCTATATGACCAAGACCTTGGCGAATAGATTGTTCTTGAAGTAGAAACTAATTACTTTCAAGATCCATGATGATAAGAAAATCCTTGAAAAGTTGGATGAGTTCAACAAAATCATGGATGACCTTGAGAATATAGATAAAAAATAGAAGGATGAAGACAAGACACTACTGCTGTTGAATGCATTACCTACGTCATAATCTTTCAAGAATGCACTTATTTATGGAAAGTTGATCCCACTAACCTTGGAGGGAGTTCAAGTATCCATCAAGGCTAGAGCACTTTCAGCAGGGCTTGAGGTCAAGAACTCAAATCTTGGTGAATGATTGAATGTTAAGTTCAAGAACAGTAAGAAATAAAATCAGAATAACAAACAAAATAATCAGAAGACTGATGATGTTGTAACAGAAGCAATGTTGATGGATCTGAAACCAGGAAATGTTTCTCTTGTCATAAGTCTTGACATATCAAAAGAAATTATCCAGAAAGAAAGAAGAATATTGAAGATAATCAACAAGCTGCAATTGCTCATGAACAATATGACAGTGCACACATGCTTTGTATTAGCAATTCTAAAATTAAGGATGAATGAGTGCTGGATTCAGGATGCTCATTTCACATGTGTCTTGTCAAAGCATGGTTTAGAGACCATAAGTTGGAAATGGGAGGTCTAGTACTACTTGGAGATTATCATTCATGTAGAGTACTTGGTGTTGGTAACATAAAATTGAGGCTACATGATGGAAAAATCAAGACTCTCACCAAAGTAAGTACATCCCTAAACTTAAAAGAAATCTGATATCCCTTAACTTTCTTAATGCTGCAGGTTATGAATTCAAGACTGAAAAAGAAGAAATTCTAGTAATTAAGAATGACCAAGTGATCATGAAAGAGAGGAAATCAAATGGCCTCTACACACTGGTTGGTTCCACTGTAACAAGTGAAACTGAGGTTGTAATGAGCAAAGAACATATTGATTTATGACACAAGAGACTAGGTCATATTGGAGAAAAAAGATTGAAGGAACTATTAAAATAAAAACTATTTCGAGAGGATCAAATTGCAAAGTTGGATAAGTGTGAACAATGCATACTAGGCAAGTCCATTAAGATCAAATTCCCAGCAGATATATACACCACTCAAGACACTTTACACTATGTACATTCACACATATGGGGGCTTGCTAGAACTGAAACATATGGTGGAGGTAAATATTTCAAAACTTTCATTGGTGATTATTCTAGAAAAGTATGGATATATATTTTGAAACATAAGAATGATGTTTTTAATAAATTCAAAGAGTGGCTAACTCTCCAAGAAAATCAAACTGGAAAGAAAATAGAACATTTGAGAACTGATAATGGCCTTAAGTATTTGTTAGAGGAGTTTCAAGAATTCTGCAAGTTAAAAGGCATTTCAAGGCATAGGACTATAGTTACAACACCTCTATAAAATGGATTGGTTGAGAGGATGAACGGGACTTTACTGGAAATGGTAAGATGTCTTTTACTTGATGCTGGACTACCCAAGTTCTTATAGGGAGAAGCAACATCCAATGCAACTTTTTTGATCAATAGAAATCCATCATCAACCATCGATTTCAAATCTCCAAATGAGGTATGGTATGGAAAGCCCTCCAATTACTCTTATCTAAAAGTATCTAGTTGTCTTATATATGCACATACTAGACAAGATAGGTTGGAATCAAGAGCAATAAAATACATCTTCATTGGTTATCCAAATGGTGTGTAAGGATATAAGATGTGGAGTTTGGAACCTGGAACTGAAAGATGCTTTATCAGTAGAGATATAGTGTTCAAGGAAGCTATTATGGGATATAAGGCTCATCACAACACTCAACAAATATCTGAGATATCTGACCAAGCTCAACAAGAGTTAGACTTACAAGAAGAAACTCAGGTTCAAGTGGAGTATACTGAATATGAGGAACAAGACTCATAAGGAGCTTATGAAGATGTACAAGTTGATTATGATATCATTAAAACATCACAAAATCTGAGAAATTATAATCTTGCTAGAGATAGGGAGAGAAGAAACATTTAGCCTCCAACAAGATATGAACAGACAGACATAGTGCATTATGCCTTAAATGTGGCTGAAGACATTGAATACTAAGAACCAAGGAATTCCAAGGCTGCTATGCAATCCACAAACCAAGAAAAGTGGATTCATGCTATGAATGAAGAGCTCCTATCCTTAAAAAAGAATCACACTTGAGATTTGGTTAATAGGTCAATCAAGCATAAGATAATAGACATCAAATGGATTTTCAAGAAGAAAATTGAAGTTGCTGAAATTGAGCAAATCGGGTTTAAGGCTAGACTAGTAGCTAAAGGATTTACTCAAAAATGAGGCATAAACTACAATGAAATTTTTCTCTAGTGGTTAAGCATGTCACTATAAGGATTTTATTTGCACTGGTGCTCAAGAAAATATGGAATTACAGCAACTGGATGTAAAGACAATCTTTCTCCATGGAAGCCTAGATGAATCACTCTATCTGTAGCAACCAAAAGGGTTTATACAAAGTGAAGAAAAATTATGTCTACTTAAGAGATCCATTTATGGTTTAAAACAAAGCTCAAGGCAGTGGTATAAGAGATTTGACAGTTTCATACTAAGCATTAGATTCTCAAGGTGCAACTATGATAGTTGTGTATATCTGGAGAAAGAAGGAAAGTCGATCCACACTATGCTTCTACTATATGTTAATGATATGTTCATTGCAAGCAAAAGTATGATCAGAATACAAAGATTAAAGGATAAACTAAGATCTCAATTTGAAATGAAGAATTTAGGAGAAGCAAGAAGAATTTTGTGTATAAATATGAAGAGGTGATAGGAATAAAGAGCAAATTTTCTTACACCAAACTGATTATATTTTTTATGCATACTGCAAAGTTTGTCTCAACACCTGTATGAGCTTAGTTCAAGCTATCTATTGAGTAGAAACCTAAGCCAGATGAGGAGATGAAGTATATTCTTGGAGTGTCATAAACTAATGTTGTTGGTAGTATGATGTATGTATGCTATGGTTTGCATCAGACCTAATATAGCTTATGTCATGAGCATAGTAAGTAGATATATGACTGAACCAAGGAAGCTACATTGGGATGCAGTCAAATGGTTGCTTAGATATCTAAGTGGTTCATCTCATTTGGGATTACTATTTCAAAAGCATACTAACCTTACTAATTTTCTTAAAGGTTTTGTTGATGCAGATTTTGTAGGTAATTTGGACATAAGAAAGTCCATAACTGAATACATCTACAAGATTTTTGGTACTGCAATCAGTTGGAAAGTAATTCAGTAATCTATTGTAGCACTATCAACAACTGAAGCCGAATTCATTGTTATGGCTGAAGCAGTGAAAGAATCAATATGGCTAAAAGAAATCCTTAAGGAGTTAGGGATAAAGCAAGGAAAAATGACCATATTCTGTGACAATCAAAGTGTACTACACCTATCCAAACATCAAATGTTCTATGAGAGGTGCAAACACATTGACATCAAGCCACACTTTGTAAGGGACATGATTGAAAAAAGGGAAAATAGAGGCAAGAAAGGTTGGAACTAAGTACAACCCAACTGATATGTTGACTAAAGTGCTTCGTGGAACAAAGTTTAATTACTGCAGAAGCCTAATCAATATGCAAAGTTGGGAAGATCATGGCTAATACACATAAAGACTCAAGAGAACTAGAATCAGTGCATTTCAAAGTTGAGGTGGAGATTTGTGGATTCAATTTGGAAATGATTCATTGATCATAGAATCGGATTGAATGGATTCAAAACCCATTGGAAAAGGGTCGAACCAGTCGTCGCAAGTTTACTGTCCAAATCAGATCTAGTTAGTTATTTTGGTTATGAGCAATTTTGCAGAATTAGGGTTATGTAGAATCCATTGTTCTAACTAAAATTTGTTTCAATCCTTTAACTGATTCTTGAAATCACCATAGGGCTTTTATAGTATATATAGTGAAGAATACTCAATTGTAATCTCATGCTTCAATATTGAGAAATCACAAAGTTAGGATTGATTAGAGAACTAGGTGTAGCTAGTGAAAACCCTAATTTGTGCCCCATCTTTGTATATCAATTTCTCTCTCGATTTTTAGTAAAATAAGTTGATTCTTATTCTCAGTGGATGTAGAAAAGCTGAACCATTTAAATTCTTGTGTGTTGGTTTACATTTCATACCTCGTTTCATTCACTTCTTTGGGCTATTCATCATAAATTCATAGGCTGTTTTTTGGTTGGAGCTAAATTGTTTTCAATATTATATTAACATACTTTAAGTTTTGAAGAATGTTGAACTTTTGATCCTTAAAGAAATTAAATTATAGTTTTTACAAATTTCAAGGCCGGTTTAATATTTTGGCTTAAATTCGAGGATAGTAACTGTATTCACCATAAAAATAGTAATAATTAATAAACAACATCAATATCAAATCATAATTTAAAAAATATTTTATATGATTAGTAAAATCCTAATTTTTATTCAGTCACAAAATGAAACATAATTTTGATATATCTAAATGTAACGGAGTACTATTAGTTATTAAAAATTTAATGCCGCAAAAATCGTTTTGATATCATGTTTGAGCTCTAGCTCTCTTATAACGATGGTATCATATTATATGCATAATCATTTACAAATTTAAAAGAAAATAAATATACATAACTTCTAATCAGGTCTTTGAGATCTTACATTGTGAGGAGTTATATAGATATATATACTGTTAATTTGCATTTATTATATGCATGAGTATGTGTATATGTATAAATGTAGATTTATATTCAGTATAACTTCATTAAATGTAGCAAATACTTAACCCATCTAATCATTTATTAGGGTATCGATTTCGATATCAGTGGCTTTATGGTACAAATTGTTAAAAAATCTGTGAAATATCGGTGGAATATTAAGAAAATATCTAAATATCGATAAATATATCAATTTCGATAATAAAAAAATATAGTTAAATGATTTATTTTGTGATAAAATTTTATAATGAAAGCCCACTTTTTAAAGAAGAAAAAGTATTTTGTATCTGATAATTAATATTATAATTCACACATTATAATTATAGTGTGTATAAGATCAAAAGTTTACATAATTGCTAATTGTAGTATGTATAACATCAAAAGTTTACGTAATTGCTAATTGTAGTATGCATAAGATCAAAAGTTAATGAAAGTTAAAAAAATTGTTAGAACTAATTAGTCTATTACATCTGCAAATTTACTCAAATATTATTTAAATCAAATTTTGAAGAGAATCCAAACTTAAAATCCTTAACTAATGAAAATTTTATAATAAAATAATAATACGTTAGTTTTTGAATTACTTAAAAAAAAAGTTATTGGTAAAGATTGATAAAAATATATATTCTTCGTTCCACAAAAAATATTTTTTTTTAAATTTCACACACAAATTAAGAAGCTTGATAAAAAGATTGATCTAATCATATTTAAGTGAATACATTATAGGTAAATTTAATTAATTAATTTCATATATTATTTAATTTGATAGTGTAAACGAGGTGATTTTGATAGAATATAAACAAATATTTCTTGAAATTCTATAATAAATAAATAAATAACTGGAAAAACTATATTGATTTTAAGGTGAATGTGAGTATATATTGTATCTGATTGGATTTTTTCTATTAAAATCTTTGTTTCACTTATGTACCACATTAAAATTATGTAATTTTGAATAAATATTATTTTTCTAACAAAACTGTTAATTATAATTGTTTTTATATTTACATTACTATAACGTGAATTTGGGATGTGGGACATAAGGATTATGAATAAAGAGAATTTGAATTATGTGTTGTATTGTATAGGATATAATTTTGTTGAATGTAAAATTTAAAATTTAACTTTTAAAACAAACATTTATTTCGAATATTGAAGTTTGAAATTGGACTTAAGATGTTACTTTAAACCATGGAACAAAATATCGCGATATTTCGGCGATATATCGCCGAAATATCGCCAAAAATGAGGAACCGATATAAATATCCACCGCAATTTTTTTTCGTCAAAATATCGCCGATATATCGGCGATATATCGGTAATATCGATATTAATATCGATATCAGTAGTGTTTAGTGTATTTTTCATGTTATATCGGCGATATATCGGTTGTGTCTAAATATCGGTATTCTAGGTTTTTTTTGAATTTTTTTTTTTTTTTGCCTTTTCTGTTTTTTTTTCTTTTTTATATATTAAATGAAATGAATCTATATATTTGATTAAGTTTAGTATCTATAAATATATTTGCACATGCTTAAATATATTTTTATCTATATTTAATTAAGTTTAGTTAATTTTTTTTATTTTAAGAAGAGAATTATGATGTATATGTTATATACTATATAATAATAGTTTATTTATATATTTATTGTAAATATATCATTTGATTTGAAATTTCAAATTCAATATACGTATTAATGTTAGTTATATAAAGACACTTCTCGAAAAATAAGTTAAAATGTCTTGATATTACTTAGGTATTAAGCATGTGTAAAAATTATTAAATTATTGTATTTATTAGTATCTTTTTATACAAAATTTGTCATATTATCATAGTAGACAACGTTTATATAGTATTTTATCTATATATTTGTTGAAAATATATTATTTTATTTGAAATTATAAGTTCAATATATATATTAATGTTAGTTATAATGATATTATAATTAGTAGATATATTTTTTAATTTTTTTAGAAAGTTTTAATATTTTTTTTAAAAATGTCCGATATTTCCACCGATATCGATATCGATACCGATATATCCGTAAAATTAGGGTACCGATATTTTTACCGATACCGATTTTTTCGTCCATGCTTTAAACATACCTTAAAGGTTCAAATAAATATAATAAAAAATTAAAAAAAGTTTCAAGTCAAAAAAGGGATTCTAATCACTTATCACGTTGTCTAAACCATACGCGCTAGAATCGAGTCATTGACTTTATCCATGACAAAACCCCCCTATATAAACCCCACCATTTCTTTTGCCACTCATTCGAACTTTTCATTCATTCATTTCCACAAACACTTTGTCTACACATTTTATCCATTCCGAAACCACAATATTCCATACAGCAATCATGTGTTCGACAACCACCACCGGAGCCACTGACCACGGCGGAGATACTCCGATCATCGCCATCCATCCCGACATCATCCAGTCCCATATCCTCAACAGACTCGACGGCCAAACCCTTGCCTCCACCAGCTGCGCCTCCGTGCAGCTGCTTTCTCTGTGCTCCGAAGATCGTTTATGGCGCCAAATTTGCAACTCCACGTGGCCCTCCACCACCCACCCCGCCGTCCGCGATGCCATCTCCGCCTTCCCCTCCGGCCACCGCTCCTTCTACTCCGACTCCTTCCCCTCCGTCCGCTGCCACAGCTCCAACGCGGCCTCCCAAGCGCCTGCATCGGGAACCTCCGAGTTCATCTCCGCCGTGGATATTTTTTACGACGATAAATTAATTTATTCAAAGGTTTTGACGACGGAGACGCGCTCCGGCTGGTTCCTCAGCTCGCCTTTCAGGCTCGATCTCCTCGACCACAAGGAGACGGTGACGGCGCCGGTGAAGTTCGACGGCGAGGACGGCGCGTGCATGGGACTCGCGAAGGAGCGGTTGAGGATCAGCTGGATCCTGATCGACCCGTCGAGGAAGCGGGCGGTGAACTTCGCGAGCCGCCACGCGGTGGAGGCGCGACGGCACTGGCTGACGGAGGACATACAGCTCCGATACTCGACTGTGGTGGCCGGCGGCGGCGGCGAGCCGGTCCAGTGCGCGGTGGTGGTGAACTGCGGCGGCAAGGAAGGCGGGGAGTTGCAGGTGAGAGAAGTGAGCCTGCAGGTGGAGGACATGGAGGGAAAAATCCTGACTGGATTGGATAGTTTGGTAATTTTACACACGGCCATTGAGGGACAGAGATGGAACAGTGACATGGAGATGGAGAAAGATATTTATGATATGTTCTTAAGGATGAAGATACAGTGTAGAGAGAGAAAGCAGAGGAGAGAGAGAAGCTTGGACATGATGTGTATATCCGCTGGGGTTTCCATTTTCTTCGCAATTTGGACATTTTTTCTCTCCAGATGAAAGTAAAATACAGTTACTAAGGTACTGTAATAAAACCCTAGATTAATTGTAATTAATATCGATAATTAGGAATTATTATTATTATTAACTTATTTTTTAAAAGTGTTGGGTTTTTGAAGATAATTAATCTTGAAAGAAACCCATCAACCAATCCTCGTTGGTCAGCTCTGAACTGAAGTCATTATTTTGGTACTGTTTGAATATTGGATATATTATATACAATCATTACCGTTGTGTGTCTACATAGATTTATTTAATTTCAGCCATTAAATTATTTTGATTTTCATAAACTAATTTGCTGGTGGATTTATGTGTCATCGTCTACAATTAAATAAATATATGATTCTGATATAACTGCATTATCTTAAATGATCAAAAAGAAATTTCCATGTCTATCTTCAGAATATTTAATGCATGGAAATTAAAAGATCAAGATAGGCTTGGTACTAGAGATATATATTTTTTAATTAGAGCTTAGTTATGAAGAGGTCATTGGTTAATTAATATATGAGGACATTAGGCAATCAATTAATATAACTTTTTCCTAGAGATTTGCTTTCATTAGTAGGTCTTAGTTATATATTATACAACTTGGCCAGCTGATTTAATTAATTCGATCAAATCCTTTATTATATTGAAAAAGTGTTGTCTAAGACGGTCTCATAAATTTCATATCGTAAGATGGATCAGGTTTGATCCGATCAACGGTCAATAAGTCAAAGTCAATAGTTAATGGATTAATGTCAGCCGTCAACGGTCAAAATCAACACTCGATTAACAAAAGTCAAAAGTAATATTTTTATGTATATTAGGTAAAACTTTTTGAAAGTAAAAGTATTACCATACATATAAAAATATTACATGATTCACATAAAAATATTACATTATGAGAATAAAACACCGTGTAATATTTTTATGAATATCTTGTGATTTTTTTGAAAGTATTACCCAATACACATAAAATCATGTAATATTTTTATATGTATCATGTAATATTTTTTAGTCTAACGGCATTGATCGTTGACTTTTTGACTTTAACTCTTGATCGAGTTGAATTGACCCATCTCACAACATGAGATCTGTAAAACGATCTCGCATTAAACTCACTATATTGTATTATAATATTTCATCTTATCATTCATTTTCATTAATACATATTACTTATTAATTATTGATGATATTTATGCACATAATACTTGGTAATTATTTTGAATGAGATGATATACATGTAGAATATTTATTAGATATTCTTCATATAATTGACCAATATTGATCTCCTATAATTATACATTAATTAATGAAGATCAAAAAATATAATACATCATGTATTGCTTCCAAATCAGATAAAAAATAAAAAGAGTTTTTTTTTAAATTTATATTATATACTCGAAAAAATTAAAATAAAATAAAAGGGTTACCAAACTTTTGAAAGGTCAAATTAAGTAGGTTTCACCATATTCTTTTCATTATTTCTTTTGATCAATAAAAGTCAAATATATCTAGCTAATTCGTTTGGTGTAAAAATTAAGACTTTTTCTTGAGATCACATCTCATGGATTGTCAATTTCTTAAACTTTTAATATTTTTTTAATTAGCAGGCCTACACATATTTGACCCGATTAATTCTATATTTGTTCGAGCTACATAATTGATTACTTAATTAAATTTCACCACTTCATCAGTTGTTTACAGTAATCATAATACAGGATACATTTTTTTTGATAATTAAACACTAAGATTTTAATAACATTAACTACAAAGTCACGGGAGGAAAACAATTGATACAAACTAACCACCAACTGAAGTAAATATTCCTTTTTTTTTTTTTTCAAAAATGATTTTAGTATGAAAGGGTACAAATTATAATATACCAATTTGAGTTAGTATTATTGATATAATTTAATATTTAGTTTATTATAATTGTGGATTATGTTCAATCCTCTCATAAAATTATATTCGTAAAATGTCTCACTTGACTCGTATATACTAATGTATCAATTTTCTCTTGGGGGTGGGGGTTCTTCATAGCCATTGAGCTATGTCAAATATTGCTTATATTAGTTTAATTAAATTATTGTTTGTACAAATATTAAATTCTATGTATAAGGTAATTAAATTAAATTTTATTAATTGCAAATAGTTATGAATTTCTAAAAGCATGCTGGTTGATAGGCAATAATAAATGATAAATTGGGTTAAGTTAAGAAATAAATCCATTAATTTTAGCTTGACTGATGGTATTCAATAAACTAATTAAGCAAACTCATGAATTTAGAACAATTGAGTAATCTATAATTGAGTAATCTATAATTATATACAATAAATTATTAAACATTTCAAATACCCTCCAGACCTTAGTCATTGGCACATGATAATATTTTCAATAGTAGTGCCCTCCAAACTCCTTTATATATTTGATAAAAAATAAACTCCTTCATAAATTTGGTAAAAAATAAACTCCTTCATATATAATTTAAATGGCATAATTTTTTTTCTAATGATCAGATTGTACACAAATCACATTCCAAGGGATGTCACCCAATCATTTTTTTCTTAAAATTAACTCAAAATAAATGATCTATATTGAAAAAATTTAAATCAAGACTTCATTTTACGAATCAATATATATATATATATATATATATATATATATATATATATATATATATAAAAGATAATATCATAAAAAATCTATCTAAAAAAATATGTAACTCCCCCTCCCCAGGTTGGTCAACTTGATTGACTGGTCAGTTAATTAAATAATGGTTTAGTTCCCTTTTTTTTTTTTTTTTCCTCTTAGCCTTTGTTGGCTCTTAATTACTTAATTTCATCCATCGTATTCATATTGATCATTAATTTAGTGAGATTATAGTGGTACAAAGAGGTACATTGACATATGAGATAGCATGTGGGTTCACTAGTACAAAATGAGACTATAAAATAGTCAAACACAAATTAATACACTTGAAAGTAAATGAGAATAAAATAATTCGCAGTGAGAGTTGAAGGGAATATGAAACTAACAATTTCCCTAAAATTCACGAATGATTTGAATTAATTGTCAAAAAAAATAAAAGAAGTTCACAGGTTAGGATGTTTTGTTTATGGTAAAATTAATTGCCAAAAACAGTAAGATAATAATTTGATTTTACATGGAATCAGGATGGATTTTGTCATGCAGGGGCAATTTTATATGTAGAGTATAATTTATAACATACAGTAATTGATAATTTTTGTGAATTAATTGATAATTTTTAATGAAATAAAAGAAGCAAACTCTTATAAAATTATATAAATTAAAATTATATAAAAAATTATGTAATATTGTTTTTAAGTTTGAGGGATGATCGTCTGATAATTAGAAGTGTCCAACCGATTTCGAAAACTAAAATCAAACATTAATAAAATGGTTTGAAACCCGAACTCTATAAGATTCGATTCAGATTTCTATATTTTGAGACCGTGAATCGTCGATTTTTCTTTTATTGTTTTCCAATTTATAATTTTATATTTTATAAGTGAAAACAAGATTATATATGAATTTTACTCTTAGCTAGACTCTAAGTTCTTTTTTAATTTGTAATTTATATTGTAAGGTTTGGCTGTTTTAGAATTGTAGTTTCTAATTTCCTGTATTTCTAATTTCTAAAATGTTAAGTTATAACTTGTAAATCTAAGTTATAACTTTTAATTTGTATCAATTTTTTTTTTTTTTAAGTTCTACTTTCTGTTCAATTTTGTTAATTCTAACAAAATTATTATCTAATATTTTCTTTGATACAAAATAAATGTTGTTTTGAAGATTGAATAATTATGTTTCAAATCAAGTATTGTTTTCCCACTTTTTCTTAATTTTGAATTTGGACTTAATATGTTTACAATTTATTCACATGTACAAGATTCTACAATCTTCCCGATTTTTTTTAATTTATTTCTTTTATATCATCTCATCTATGTTAATTTAGGAATGACTGAGCATAGATTGATATTACCTACACACCATTATGTGTAATTTTATGTTTCTTAATTTATGATAAAAATTTTAAAATAACATTTTTTTTAAGAATGATTCTCCTATATATTTGGTGCACTGTGTAATCTAAGTCGGTTTAGGTCGAATCGATTTAAATCCGTGGTTTTTTTTTTCGCCTTAAATGCTGATCTTTATGTTATATGAGTATGACTTTTATATTATCTTAATATGACATTTATATACAAATATGCTAACCTTAATACTTTTACTTAAAAAAAAGATGAAATTTAGCACAATTTGTACATATATACCTTTACGTGATATTACTCATACATTTATATGATATTACGCATACGTTTATATTAACATGGTCATACATTTATGTAATATATAAAGGTACAACTAATATCACCTAAAGGTATGAGTAATATCATATAAAGCTATTTTGATCTAAAAAATTCACTGAAAATTGATTTTTTAGGAGTTCCAAAATTACATAAATGATATTTTGTACGTAAAGATATACTAAAATAACATAAAAGTCATACATTTATAACATAAAAATTCATACCTAAAAAAAAAAAAAAAATTCAAAACTCGCGAATTCGAACTAGATCAACCCAATTACATATATCGAGATCCATACCATTGATGCACAAGAGTTTATGTCTTTTTTGAATCAAACATAAACAAATGTTTATGTCCAAAATTTAATTAAAAAATCAAAGAAACCGACAGCCTAAACCAAAACCATATATAGTACAGTTCGATTCCGATTCTACTCTCAAAGAAATCGATGCTTCCAACATCCCGGACACCCCTACCGGCGGCCCCCCACCCCCATTCTTGCTTGAATTAATTAGCCTGTAAGCCAAAGTGAGTAGAAAAAAAATATATCAGTATTTTTGCTGTGCATATGTGTGTATGCATTAAAAATCGAGTTATATGAATAAAAAGGACTGATCGAAAGTATAGAAAAGGTACAACATCAAATATTAATATAAATTTATTTAATACTACCATCATTCCCAAAAACAAATGATAAATAAAATAGATATTATGAGACACACTGACACTTCTTACAGAATCAGTTAATGCAGTTATTGTCTGGAGTTGCACGCCAATTTGTACACGTGTCTTCCATGGAGACACGTGTGCGTCCTATCCAATCTATCGTGTAAATTTTATACTTGAAAATGTTCATCAAACATATTTTTATTGTATTAATTGATGTGTTATTTATTTGTATATTGTGCTATTAAATAATTGACATAAATTTCTGTATTGATGAGTCATCCCCGACGATCAATATATTTAATTACATGTTATATATCGATTTTAAATATATATTAGGATAAGTAGATGGATTTTCAACTAGATTATGTTTGATAAACTCCATTAATTATTAATGGATACACTTAAACCGTCTTCCAATTTTTAACCTCCAGACTCCTAAAATATATTAATTAAAAAGATTTTATTTAATCAGACATTTAGTTAATAATTAATTTGTAAAGTTAAATATGTGAAGTCAATCAAATTTAAAAATAATGATTGCTAAAATATTCAAATTAAAGGATATATCGATGAAAATCCATCAACAATTACCAATGGAATCTGTCCATCAATAAATTCCATTGATATATTGCCGCAACTTTTTAATGTATACATATAAATATACAATAAAAACCTTGATTGGAAGGATTTGTGTGGAATCAAGATGTGTATAGCATTTTATGAAGTGTGTATAGTCTCACCCTATAAGTTTATGTTGAGTAATAAAGTTAAAAAAATCTTTATCCAATATATAATGATGTATAAAATACTCGATTGAGTCATTTCTTTATTGAAATGAAAAAATTATTTATTAAATGTTTATTTTATTTTATAAGTGATTTAATGCATATATATTTAGTAAAGTGCATAAACTATTACATAACAATATTTTGTTTAAGCTGATCCTAATTGAATTTGGCTATTCAGCCATCTTAGATGTTAGGCGGTCGTAAGTGAGGTTAGGCGGGATAATTCGGCTTTAGACGATCCTAAATGTTAAATATATATATATATATATATATATATATATATATATATAGTTTTTTTTTTTTTTTTTACTTTTTAGCAAAATGACTGTGTTCTTAATTGACGTATTATAGACTTCTAACATATTATTATTATTTAATTAGACATGATAAAATTAATAAAATGAGAAATATAAATAATTTTTTTTATACTCATTGAATAGGTCATATATAGATATAATCATGACATATTAAGTTTTTACTTATCCTCCAACATAAACTTAAAAATAAAATAATATAAGATTTCCAAAAATATCTTTTAAATATATAAAATTAAGAAAAATAATTGAAATAATAAAAAATCTATTTAATTTAGAAATGACACCTAAAAGTTTGATAAATTTCATAAAAAGATCCAATTTCTAAATTAGTTTTCAATTTCAAACCCAAAATTTAAAGTTTTTTTAATAAGGAGCTCAAATTAACATTTTCTCTCAATTTAAGGTTTAAAATTTAGATTGAGTTCTCAATTTAAGACAAAATTTCATATTTTTTTTATATTTCAATGTATTCATATTTTGGATAAATTAAGATAAGTTAGTGCTTTAAGAATAATTTTCATCCGACTTATCTTAGTTTATAAGAAAAAAAATAAAGAAAAAAATTTAATTTATTCAATTCATATAATATAATTTATATTAAACTGATTAATATTGAAATCAATTTTCTATACTTTTATTCATAATATTAAGAAAAATAAAGGAATCTTAATTTTTTGAATTGCATTTATTATATATATATATATAAATTAATACAAGTAGATAAAGATCGTTACATAATTGCATGAACTTGTCTTAATTTATTTAAACTATATATACATATTAAAAGATAAATAAATTATAAATATAATAAAATGAAAATGAAATTTTTTTTTGAATTGAGAATTAAATCTAATTTTCAAACCTTAAATTAAGAAAAAATGTAAAATTAAGTTCCTTATTAAAAAATATTTAAATTTAAATTTAAATTTAAATTTAAATTTAAAATTGAAAATTAATCTATAAATTAGATATTATTATAAAATATATCCCCTAAAAATTGTCTAGACTCCGATTAGGCATCCTAATTGCTCGACTACCTTATTATTGATTACAATTGTTTTCCTTTAATACAAATAAAAAAAAATCTTAAGCTCACGGCTACCAACGATGATGGGCCACTCATACCGCCAAATGTATATTATGATGGGCTGTGGGCTGATAATTCTAGTGCGTATATTCTTATTATTGGGCTAACATTTATTTGGGCCAATAGTAAGACAACATGTCAATTACTCCATTTACTAGCAATTATGAAGCCCAATTAGTTCAATTGAATTTATTCTCTTTAGAATGGAGTTAAATTACTTTTGCCCTATCTAATAATCCACAATAATTTGGCGCTCGAGTTATGTAGTATGATATTATTTAGTGGTTTTATTTTATTTTCATCTTTCGATTCAATTTTATACATAAAAATTGGATTATCATTATTATGCATCAAATAGTTGAGAACTCCAATCAAAGAGATTGACCTTCACTTGCTTTTCTTTTACTAGGCTCTACTCACTTTTAAAAAAATAAAGAGAATAATGTAAAAAAATTGTAATTTTTACTTATATTCCTTCGTCTCTATTCACAATATTCATCATCATAAGATTTCTATAAATAGATTATAAAACAAGGTTTACTTTTAAAAAAAATTGTATTACCTTTTTTGTAAGTAGTATATAATTTCCCCTTAAATCCCTCAAATTAAAGTGTCACAAACCTAAAAAAGCAACTCTTTCAATTCTCTCTAGTTTCTTTACATATTTCAAAATATTAATAAAACTTTTTCTAGACATAGTTATGTGTATAAATTGATCATACTTAATGATACCGAAAATATTAACTATTGATTGTACCTGTATTTCCAAAATCTGAATTCTTCACTAAACATGGGATCCATATATCAAGATTAATGATATCTAATTTAAAAAAAAAAGTTAGATTTCTTATGTGTTGATTATACTTTATTCACAAAACTATAGGATAGCGGTTGTTAATAGTTAATAATAAACGATGTCACAAGATATAATGAGTGGGTTAATAAATAGAACAAAATAATAAAAATACGATTCAATTTTTTAAAAAAAGGGATAAAAGTGACTTTCCCTTTTCCTAAAAAAATACAAATTGTCTTTCCAAGAATAAACTAAAAGTTCAAGTGGGTCCAAAGAGAGGAATGAGAAAACTAATTGAAAATCGAAATTAAGTTTTATGTAGGAAAAATAATCATACAATTGACTATGAAAATGTTTAACCATAATCATCTTGAACTGTGTTCTGTTTGTCCATTCTATTATTGATAATGATGAGGATGAAAATATTCGAAAATATTTTTGATATGTTTCTGATACTTTCATGTTTTTTATATGATCCATATAAAAACAGTGTGCAGTGACATATTTTCGATATTTTTATTTTTTCACATAATCGATAAAAAAATAAGTAATTTTATCAAAATATCTGTAAATTATCGATAAATATCAGGTATTGATGTGACTCCATTGTACAAATGATAAGAAAATAGGTGGAATATGAAGAAATATCGATAAATATCGGTATCGATTTCAATATCGGTGATTTTGTGGTATAGATTTTAAGAAAAAAATCTGTGAAATATTAGGATATATCGGTAAATATTGCATTATAAGAAAATCGTTGAAATATTAGCATATATCGGTAAATATCGGAAAAATATCTATAATATGATGTACCGATATTTTTGTAAAATTAAGATACCCATATTTCCATCGGAACCAACATTTTCATCCTTGCTTCCACCAATGCTCCGACCAGTATTCTAATGAAAATGTAATTACAGTTAACATTTTATTACAATATAATTAATATTTAATATTTTAAATAAATTAGTGTAATGCCTATGTATTCCACAATTTTATAGATGAAGGATCACCCTAGAAAATTTATCAAAGAATAAAAAAACACCATTAATATTACAAAATATTTCATTTAATCTGTATAATTATGTATATAAAATGACCATATTACTCAACATTTAATATGCATGTCTTAACTAAATAACAATTTAGTATAAAAACTAGATAGATACAAAGTTGAAAAAAATTTCATTAACTCTGGATCTTGATAATCAATAAGTAATAGATAAATTAAACTAATTTTATTTTCCGAAACCATTTTCAAATATGGAGAGTGGTTCTGATTTCAAATTTAGAATTGAACTATTATATATCTGAGGGATATTGGATTATTTATTGAAATTCATTAATTTGGTGTTACGTGGATTTAATGAGTATAATTTTTCAGCATTGGACAATTATGCACGGTTAATCAACAATTTTTCGATATGTGTAAATCAGGATTTATATGTTAATTAATTTGTTCCATCTAAACTTATTATGCACAATTTTCAACAATAGACACAATTAATTAACAAATTTTCAATATGTGTAAATAGGATTCATCTTTCCATTAATTTGTTGTCATCTAATTTAATGGGCTCATTTTTTCAACACGCTTACGTCACGGTTCGTTTCATTAATTCGTTGCCATCTGAGTAAAAACACAAAAATTTATGTTGGATTGTCATATTGTACGACGCTTTCGCAATGTGTGATGGTTATATTTATAATAAAAAAAAATATATTTATAATTGTAAAATACATATTGATTATAATTTATATTTGTATCTGTAAAATATATATTTATACTATAAAATATATATTTTAATTTTGTCTATAAACATTGCATGAACACGTTATCGATGAATATATTAAGAGTTGTCTACGATGAGTATTTTAGTATTTTCTTTTGTATAAGTACTAGAAGATATATTCTTCAAATATAATGTTGAATATTTTTTTATTTTTTTAGTATATTTTTTGAGGCCCATACCCACTTCTCAATACTTTATTTGTTTTTACTTTTTAGAAAATAATTATTGATAAGCTTAGAAAAACATTCATTTAATCTAAACCTTACATATATATATATATATATTTTTGATCAAATTCCTATAATTGTTAATTCGTGTAACTCATTCTTTGTTATATGTTCAAACCAATGATCCGATAACTTTAGCAGTAACCAGAAAAATAATGTGATTAGCATACTCCCTTTGTTTCATATATATATATATATATATATATACTTGTTGGACTTTCTAAACAAATTTAAAAAATTAATAGAAAAGTCAATTAAATAAGTCACTTTCCTATGTGCTCATATTAATGAGCACTATATTCTTTCATATATCATTTAATGTTTAAAGCTGTTTATATTTGTAAGACTAAAATAATTAAATTGGATATGAATATATAAATAGATGAATTAAACCATAATTATTATAAATAAAAGTTGACTATATAATTGGTACATCAAATTAAAGTAAAACACCCCATATATATATATATATAACAGTAGGAGAAACTAATTGATATGTTAATAGTATAATAATAAAAGTTGTGTGTTGTATATTCAAGGCAGTCAAATGGTCAATTTAAGTGAATAAAGAATATATATATTATAATAATAATAAATTAATGTAGCAGTTGTGCAGTGGTCATATATTAGGGATTTTTGTTTATTGTTTTCAGTCATATAAAAAAAAAAAAAATAATAATAATAATAATAAATGTTGCAGTTGTGCAGTGGTCATATATTAGGGATTTTTGTTTATTGTTTTCAGTCATAGCCAATTCAAACGTTAGCTCATCTTCCTTGTTCTCATTTCTCCGATCCCCATGTCTGAACCTCAGAACCCTGACCCGATTCCCCATACTCAAGACCCCGTTTCCAGCCCTAGCGCCGCTTCGATTCCGCCCGACCCGCTTCTCGGAGGCGACTCCTACATCGACCCGGAGAGAACCGATTCGGCCGCGGACTCGCCCAAAACCAACCAACATGACCCCGCCGGAAACCCGGAGTTCGGCCCGGGCGTGGTTATAGCGGCGGAGCCCATTTCGATGTATCTCCCAGGAGATGATGCGGCGGAGGGCACGCCGCGGACTGTGCGGCGGAGAAACCCCGATGAGATGTCGAAGAAGCCGAGCTGGTTGCCTGACGACTGGACAATCGACTTGAGAGTGCGTTCTTCTGGGGCAACCGCTGGACTCATTGATCGAGTAGGTTTCTTTCTCTCTCAACCCACCGACCGAACAGTTTTTTTTTTTTTTTTTTCCCGAATTGGTTTTATGCTTTGGAGTTAATTGTGTTTGGTTGTGTGAGGAAAGCTATCACGTTTTTCAGGTATGCGTTTTGGCCTTGTTGTTGTTCGTGTCTTGTTTGGGGATGATTTAGAGGCGTTTAAGCTTTTCTTTTGGATGAATGTAGCAATGAGTTTAGGGTTTTTTTTTTTTTTTGTGTGGCTCAACTTGAAGAGTATAATGTAACTCAATAAAGTGTTAAACTTTAGTTTAACTTGATGCCGATTTAATGTTGAAGTCGGGTATCCAAGCTCATTTTTTGGGTTGGTAAAATGTCATACTAAAAGAAATTGAGTCTTTATGATATCAAATGACTTTAGTTTGGGTAAGAACTTTGATGCGAATTCACTCTTTCAGTAGTTTTCTATTCTGGATATCATGTAGTAAGTTGATGTGGAAAAAATCAGCAATTGCTTTGTTAAGTGGATGTGGTGGTTCAAATTATTGTGAATTGATTAATTTTTCGTTCTGGACTTGATAAATGCTTTTCATGTATCTCTGTTCTCCTTCCTGAAAACAAATTTGGGCCATCAATGAATAGTTTCGGAAAATATTTAAATGTTTTCTGCAAATGCATTTGTGCGATGATGTGCATGTGGCACGTGGTTATAGAATTTCTAATTCCATACCATGATTCTTTATTACGCATTTATATTCTCACTTTGATTCTTGACATTTTGTTAATATTGAGATTCATGTATTGTGGAAATGTGTCTAAAAGAATCTCGTGCATGGAGTAGTCTTGTATTGACAGACAAATTCTAATATTCTTCATGATTGAGTTGAGTGTAAATGGGCCAATGCTGCTTGTTTCTGGTTGGTAGGTGGATGACTTTTGATGTTGATCACTACTTTGGGAATTGACAAGATGATGTTGAACAATGATAAAACAGATGAAAAACGTGTCTTTGTCCTTTTCTATGCTTTTAACGCAAATGTATTAAAAGGATTGGAATGTTTTTAGTCGATGTAGGTCTACGCCGTATGTTCCAAGATATTTCGCTGTCAGCGTCATCATATATTGCTGTTTGTGCTTTGATGGTATTATTTGGATATACTTGGCATTTTACTTTTGAAAACTGCAATTAATGGGTAACAACAACTATGAGAGTTAAATTAGTTTAACCGTTTTCCAACACTAGGTTTAATGTGTTCCTTCAACAGTTTTTATTTTGGTAATCTTGTTGTATAGCTCATGGGCTTTTCTGGATCAAAAACCGAACGATTTAAGGTAAAAGTTATAAAATCAAACAAAAACAAAGTCAAGTGCTAAAAAAAGCTTGTTTTGACCCAATGAGCATGTGAAGGCTGGATGACTTTTGAGTGAGGGAGTTTCAACATATTTTGTGTGGACACTTGTGCTCAATTGTCTTTAATTGTTTATTTTATCCTACTTTTGTGGTCTTTGGAGCCGTTTCCATATTAGTTAACTCGAACTGGTTAAGAACTTTGTGTATGGTTTTTGGTTCTGTCCATATTCATTCTAACACTCATAGATTTTAAAGTTTGGCATCCTTGTATGTCCTTCTAACTGCTTCATCCTCTTTTATTATGCCCATCGAATTTGTCATCCTAATTTGGTACTTAATGCTTTTTTTCCCTCGTATAATTTTCAACAGTTCATTGTCAAATCTCCTTCCATTTCCAGCTTGTTTTTGTTATTAAAAGACACATTCATCCATGTAATAATTCAGCTTTTCAAAGGACTTATTCATATCCTTTGGTTTTTGAAGACTAAAGTGATGATATTAGGACAGGATCTATTGCTTCCATCTATATGAAATATGTTTTTGGAAGAAGGGTATAATAATGTTCTCTTGTTAAACTTTAATGGTTGAAAAATAATGGGAACGTAGTATAGTGAATTAGCATAATAAAACTCATCATATAATTTTTACCTTATATTTGTTATTTAATATTGAAGTATAGTTTTCCTTTCCGCATATGATTATTTAGTTTGCGCTTGTTACTATGGGCCAAATGTAATGCCTTTTAAATTTGTTCCTTGAACATGCTACTTAATTTATGTTGCACTACCACTAGACAGGATTTTAATGTTTGATATAGTATTGTCGGAACCTTATAAATTTCTTGTTGATTCTAGAAACCTCCAAACTTTGTTTATGCTACTTGACCACCTACCATCTAATGACAATCTAAATAATGCCACCTTGAAGCATCTTGCTTTAATAGAGCTTACGTTATGACATGAGGAAAAAATGTTAATTGTATTCATTGATGAGAGAGAAGTTGAAGAACACAAGCTTTAGATAACTTTATTCAGCATGTGTAGTTAGTTTCTAAGGAAATTATAACGACATGGGAATAACGTCTCTTTTCAAATTTATGCAGTATTATGTCGAACCAACGGGACAACGAAGATTCCGTTCAAAGAACGAGGTGATTCACTTTTTGGAAACGGGAAGTAAACTCAAGAGAAAGCCAACTTCTGAAACTGATACCGCCGGGGTAGGGTCTCCTTTAAATATCAATCGTCACATTCATTTCATTATACACTGAACTCATCAGTACTCGTTTCATCTATTGCAGTCTGGAAGTCCTGCGAGCCAGAAGCAAAAGAAGTCAAACACAAAACGCAAAAAGTCCGAGGCCTTAAAATCAGACATTGGGCATCCGCCACATGCCAATGGGGTTCAAGCAGATACTCTTTAACTGATATAAACTGCATGGATGATGGTAAGTGCAAGCGCGAGCTTTTTTTGTTTGCATTTGCACTTGTCGCTTAAAGGAAACATTGGGACCTCTAACCGAAGGCACTTTTGCGTTTATAAGTTGCCGTTTAATTTGGTATAGATTCTGGTGATCTTGGTAGACCTTTTACTTATCCTCTTCATCAGAGCTTCTTATATAGAATTCGAATTTATTGTATTGTTGTCTGTGGGCTCTCTTTAGTGAAGACTAGATTAGACTTTTCCTTTTCCTTTTTTTTTTGGTCATGTGGAATGTTTTAGACAAATTATCTGTGTTTGGAATTCTTTTTGAAAGCAGATAATTTATAGAACCCTTTACAATTCTTGCTGTGTTCTTTCTCAGTTTTCTTGCAATAGTTTATGTTGCTTCTTGTGTTGCTGTGTTTTGCTGTTTTTCATCAGAAAACAAAGAAAGGAAAAGGAAGGATAAAGAAAACGAGAGATGGGAATGTTACATTTTAGGGATGATATCGGGTGTTTATGGGATGAAAATTGGTATATTCGTGGAGTATAAATGAGATAATACAACTTGTTTTATTTGTGATCGATTCGAAAACAACTTGAATTCGAATTGAAGATAATCAAGTTGAGTTCAAGCTCAAGCTCGAGCTACTTCAGTCGAAGAGTAGCTCTTGGTCTCGAGTTCAACTATATCAATACTCAGCTTGACAATGACCTAATTGAGCATATTTGGATGTATTATTTTGCCATTAATGGTTTATTTATATGAATATAATTTTCAATTTTTGAAATTTTAAGCATATTTGGTTATTTAATATAAAAATTCGGTTAAGTTTTGGTCGAGCCTCGAGAGTTTGAGTTCAAGTTTGAAAGTACTCAACTCGTTTGTATCCTTTGTCCATCGGCTACCAAAGTGTTAAAGTATTCCTAGTAAATTAATTGGTGGTATTTGGATAATTATGAATTTAAAATTCATACTTTCATTTTAACTAATTTATGAGTAATATTGATGGATTTTGAATCAACTTTGGGTGAATTTAATATTCATTCATTTCAAATCATGTATTTTAAATCTAAATGAAAATTTCGATATATCTTAATTTTAAGAAATATCGTGGAAATATCGGTATCAATGGAAATATCAGTATATCATATTTATTGATATTTTTTTGATATTTACGGATATTTCCCCGATATTTCTTTTACAGAAATATCATGGAAATATTATACCGGTGGAAATATCGATGCTATCATACTTATTGATATTTTTTTCGATATTTACGGATTTTTCCTGATATTCCACCGATATTTACTTATATTTCCTAATATTTCATGGATTTTCCTATAATTTGTACCATAAAACCACTGATATTGAAATCGATACTGATTTTTACCGACACTTATCGATATTTTTTCATATTTCACCTATTTTCCTACTATTTATTACATGAAGCCACTGATATCAAAATCAATACCGATATTTTATCTATATTTTGATAAAATTTATCATTTTTTATATGTTATGTGAAAAAAATGAAAAAAATCTAAAATATATCATTGTAAACTATTTTTATATCGATTACATGAAAAAATGAAAATGTTGGAAAAATATCGAAGGTATTTCCGAATATTTTCATCCTTAATCTATCTAAATGGATTTTTCTTTTTCTTTTTTTAGCTATATAAAATTAAAACTTTATGTAGATAAAATAAAATTATATAATTCTACCAAAGAAACGTGTTATTCTTATCCACAGCTCATTTATAACCCTTTTTTTTTTCTTTTTCTCGAAGATAACCCATCTTCTTTTCAAGAAATGTATAAAATATTAAATATACCCAAACCTACACTAACTTGCATCACCAAACATAAAAGGAAAAAATCCAACAAAGAAAATAATGATTTATTTTTACTAAAATTTGAAATTCAGTTTAACAAAATCATGTGAGATTTATTTTTTTTATTAAATCGTATACTCTAATTTTGTAGATTTTAGAGTTGGTCATAGATTTTAGAATGGGCCAATCATTAAAGATACTGGTGTGTGGAAAATGCTCAAATCCACTCTTAATATGTCCATCGATGATGAATAATGATCTCATTCCTTGAAAGTGAAATTAATGGATATTATAAATTTTTGGAAAAGTGAAATTAATAGATATTATAGATTTTTGGTATAGTATGGACACATTAAATGTGTAAATATATGCTCATGATGAATAGTTGAGCGGCTGACTGATTATGAGTAGATAAGCGGCTGATTGATTTGTATAATATAAATTCTTGTATAATACAAATTCTGTTTCAAAGATTCAATTATGTAAGATTGTAGATTTGTATAATATAAATTCTTATATAATACATATCATGTTTCAAAGATTCAATCGTGTAGGATGCTTATGTAAGATTGTAGATTTGTATAATATAAATTCTTATATAATACAAATTATGTTTCAAAGATTCAATTATGTAAGATGCTTTAATCTACCATTCGCAATTCATATATGAATTTATGAAAATAAATTTAATTTATGAATATTAAGGATTCGTCTTACCGAAACTATTCGTGAGACCGTCTCATATAAGTTCTTATAAATATAAACTCCTCTCACGATTATCATATATATATATATATATATATACCGATAGATATATTAAAAAATCATGCAAAATTCGTTCAAATTTTGAAAGTGTTCTTCAATTCTTCATGAAAGATCATTAAAAGCAACGTATAAATCAAATCATTATGTTAAAATAACTAATTAAATGTTATCGAAGTTATAACTCAACCTAGGAGGAGATCAATTTGAAGAGTCTGCTCCAAAATCTCAAATTTAAAAAAGAAAAATTCTTTTCTTCAAAATCTCCAATTTCAAAAAGAAAAATACTTTTCAAATTTAAGTATTTAATTTGTTGTTACAATTTCATGTAAGATCTCAAAAAGGAAAAAAAAAATATATGAGTAAGATTTTGTGAGACTGTACAAGCAATACATCAATCCATAAGAGAGAATCAATAAAATAAAAAAAAATATGTGAATGAGCCTCCTATAAATTTGGTGAATTACATCTACTATACTCGTGTTTCAAAGTTTATGACCAATACGATTAGAACCCTAGAACAATTAAAATTGTAATATATAACTTTCCTAAAATTTAAATTACAGTAATATAATATGATATCGACAAAAATGAATGAGTTCAAATCAAATTACCCAAAAAAATTAATCGAAATATTTTGTTCGTTTTTCATTTTTTTTTCAAATTATAGGGTTGATTATAATTTTAACAAACCTTAAAATATATTTGACAATTAACCAAATCTTAAGGATATGTTTGGAAGAAAATTATGTAGAATCGGGGAAATCCTATCATTGAAATTTGGATTTTGTAGTAAAGGTGAACAATAAAAATGTATGTTTATATGATTATATTGTAGATATTAAATCGACAGTGGAAAAAGTAAGTTGATATAATATTTATTATGAAAAAGTGGGTTAATGTGGTATTTTTTTTATGAAAAAATATATTTAATAATGATTGTAATATAGATAGTAATAATTATGTTGGAATTTTGTAATCCAAATTTAAATAAAAAAACAAAACCTACATTAATATTTTGAAGTTGAGAATACAGTCATATCAAATCAGTTCCAAGAATAATAGATGTAATTCACTTTCACACTATAAAATTTTCAGCATTACTATGTAATTATATTTAAAATTTGTCAAAATATTTAAAAATATATATTTGAAAATATTTTCTTTAATTCTCCATATAGAGAGAGAGAGAGAGAGGTATCTTCTGTGAAATCCTTGAGCAGTTTCTCTCCTTCCATTACAATGAGTTGAAGCCAGCAATTTGTCTTGTAATGAGATTTAGAAATAATCTTCACAAAACTTTTCCTTTCACTTTCAGTTTTCACCATCATTCTTTCATCAGACAAAGCAACAAATATTCGTAAATCCTGCACCTCCGACATTTCCAGCAAAATTTTCAAATCATTCTCCCCTTTATTCTGATGCTGTTCGTCTCCAACTTCTGCTCTGATCTGTAAGTTCTTTCTGCTACTTCCTTCTAAATTTGTAATAAATATTCTAGAATTTGAGTATTGCTCTTCTTTTAAACTATAGGGGATTTTAAGAATCTGAGATGAATTGGTATTTTTGAAGATGAGTATCGATTTTGCCTAATTTGAAATTGAAATGTGCGAATAATTAGTTATGTTGTTCTTATTTTTCGATTTTGTGAGATGTTATGAGTTAATTAAGTTAAAATTGGGGGATGAAGTGCAAGAAGTTGGAAATGAACAATTGGGGGATTTATGATGTGGGTTCAACTTATTTTGATGAGTTTAGTATTATTTGCTTTCAATTTTCATGAATTTTGTACCTTTTCTAGTTTCCTTTTTTGTCAATCATGGTTGCATGTGTTAATTGTAGTCATGATTATTTATTAGAAATTATTTTGTGATCTGGATTTTGAGTTTCATGTTTGTTTTTGTAATTTTTCAAATTCTTTTTGGCACTTTCTTTAGGCTTTGTGAGAGTAGATAGGATCTCAGGAATCATGTCGAGGCCATTGCTGCTCGTTTTTCTGTTGCTGGTATTGGTTATCACCTCCCAATTTGAATGGAGGCAGCAATTAGTAAGCGACTTGGACACAAATCCAGGGGAGTCTCAGAAGCAGCCACAAATTCCGAAAAGAGAGGAAGTCGTTAAAGAGAAGGTAATTTTAGCTTCTCTCTAATCTTTATCTGTTTGCTGGTGGACATTGTAGGAAATTATAAAGAAAATACCATATGTGTTCCTTCGTCATTAGTTGTTATGCAGAAGGGTGTGATGTTGTTTTAATGGTTTATATCCTTTATTTCATATATGTTTGTTTCTATGTGGACCAAATGTAGTGTCAATGGCGTGTCAGATGTTGGGTGGCTTGTACGTCAATTTGAGAATTATATCTGTTCAAAGTTTATGTTTGTATTTATGTGGATCAAATCTTGTGTCTGTGGCGGCATGTCCAATGTTCAGTGGCTTAAAAGCAATAACATATGTTTACAATTGAAGCAATTTTTTTTCCCTACTTGCTTGTTTTATTATATTTGCAATTTATACTTTGCCACGTGCACACATATGCGTATATTCTATTTGATGCTCTAGTTCATATCTTGGCGGCATTTCATTAAATTCTGGGGTATGAGGTCACCAGACACGAGTCAAAACTGTAAAAACATACACCAGAAAGGAATCAAAACCAAAGGCTAGTACATTTCAGCTTCCCTTAAGCTTCTTCCACTTTAGGGTCTATATAGACGGCAGATTGTCGTTTTGTCACATTAGGCAATAAAAACAAATTTCTTGTGACGTATATAGTCAGATTAGGAAAGAGATACAAATATAGAAGGCTCAGATCATCTATAGTCGACACAACTTTTCGTCCATATGCTCCATTTATTGCATCAGTATTTGAATATCTGTGTCTATTTCTTGTGTATAAGTTTGCCATCTAAATAAGCCTCCCATTCTTCTTCTTTTTTTACTTATGTTTTCCAAATGCTTGTGAGACTGTTTATCATGAATCCATTCAACATGGCTTCATTCGGGCCTCAGAAACGTGGAGGGCAGAAACAGCTCGCTTTTGTACAGGCAAAGAGAAAAAATCACTCAATTCTTTCTAAAATGTTGGACCACAGCCAGACTATTCCCAGATGCTCTTACTTTTAGCGAGTCTATTGATTGGCTCTCACTTTTTGTGCAGCATTCTCACCTGAAACTTCCACTGTATGTATCAGTAGCCAGACTTGCTGACTAAGCAAAAGGGAAATCATACCTAATTTTCATGTAGTGTAATTCAGGCATATTGCATGAAAACTACTTGTGTTTGAAGCTGAGTGGAAGTTAATTTCTCCCCGTTGTTCAATCATTTGATAGCTAAAGCCATTCTTTGACAGCAAAATAGGCAAAAGAAATAACTCTTGTATCTTCTGTGGTTGTAAATATTGCTAATTGCTGGTACTAAACCTATAGAACTTTCTCACCTTTGTCATATTTTCTACGCATATTGTAGATAGATATAGAAATAATCTAATATTTACTCAAGAGGAGATCAGAAGAATAAGGTTACCATACTCCTTAACAGTACTAAATGATTAGAAATGAATTTTATATAATTTGACTACTAAAGCTGAAGGTTTCATTTGCAAGCTCGAAAGATATCCCCCCCCCCCCCCCAAACCAAAGAAAATAAATAATAAAGGCGCAAGGGAATGGTTTGATAATTAGTTTTTATATGTATGTGCCATATTTCACACCCAAAGGTTGAAGGGATATATAGTGCATCAAGTTTGTGCAAGGGTTAATTTGATCCTCTTCTCCAGTAATCTCAGAGGACCCTACAGAGCCCCTAGCCCCAGCTATCATCCACATGATCCCTACTAGATTTGTCCAACTGGTTATCCTTCCTCCTCTGTGTCCTTGTCATTAACAGGCCATCTTTGTATCATGAGAGTCTTAGTGGTATATGTTGCCGGTCCTCTTCCTCATTACTAGGAAAGAAGTGAGCCAAGAAGAATACACCAAAATGCAGGTGTTCTAGCAAAACTCACTATTCATTCTGGTTATAAGTGAGAGCTAGGAAACTTGGCAATGACAAATACTGAAAAAGTTCATATGTTTAATGTTGATACTCATGTCAAATTTACCCATGAAGGACCAGTTTAGAAACACAAGTACAAGTAACGAAAAATTACCTATTAAATTGTTGAGGGGTCGGAGAATGAGGAGTTAATTTTTCCCCATTAGGAGTACAAGTGGATGTGGTGCTGCTGCAGAATCTATCGTTCACTTTTTTGAGAGTCTCCAAGTTATCAAGAACAATGAAATTGATTATCTATATGATGGGCTTTACCTAAGGGGCCACCACTTTAGCTGCCATCCAACTAATGTTTAACGAGCAGGAAAGGACCCCAACTCTATAATTAGGGTGTTAGCACTTGACTTATGACATACAAATTGTGTCTCATAGTGCTGTATTTTTTTACATTTTGGTGCATGCTGTTTGTGGTGTTTACATAACTATTAGATTTCATTAGATACCACCATTTTCACAAAGCTGACATGCATCAGACCTCTGCATGCCAATTTGTCACAGCCAGTTTTCGTAATGTCACCATAACTATTATGTGATGCAAAGCTAACATGCATCAGACCTCTGCATGCCAATTTGTCACAGCCAGTTTTCATAATGTCAAAATTTGAAGAAACTATGATGCAAGTGTTTCGATATGTTTCTAGGACTTCTTCTCACATTATGTAACATCTTCCATAAATTGGTCATCATTGCTTGATGAGCAAAGGCTGTGTAAAATTGTTCAGATGACTGTACTACACTGTGGTACCAAGTAGAAAATTCTGACTAATGGATGTTACCAAGTAGAAAATTTTACGTGTAAGTTCTGAGTTGCTATTTATTATCAGTTGCTGCAATGAGAACTCAATCCTGTCACAAAAAAATGCGAAGCTATTTTGCTTTGGCATTTGTTAGTATGTGGTACCATCTGATCTGTCACATAAAATTTGATTTCCTTAGTTTCTTCCTGCAATCCAGTTAATCACAGAGTTATAAAAGTTACAATTTTGAATTCACATCCTAAAATTTTAGTAGTAGTCTTTGATGATGTCTCCTTTATTAAAACTTCCTAGGTCTATGAATTTCTCTATAGGAAAATCAGGGAAATATTGTGAAATATCAATGGATTTCAATATTTTTTCGATTCATTTTGAATCAACAACAAATTATGTATGATATGAGATGATGTTTTTCAATGTTTGAACCATATAGTATATTATTTTGATAATAGTTGCGGTACCGACTTCCTCTTATAACTTATCATTATCAATTCCATTACCTTATCCTTAGCCATGAGGTTCCAACAGAACATATTTTTAGTATCTTACCTACCTATATCAAAATCTTGACTCATAAAATTCTAAAACTTGAGTTCATAAACACGCATTATATAGTGCATTTCAAATCTTCCAGAGCTATGATGATTGTTCTTGTTATGGATATACCTTCTTACATTTATTTGTGCCCTGTGGTGCTCTCTTCTGCAGATCATATTGACCCAGGAAAAAAGGATCCAGAAGCTGAATGAGCTCATAAAGAGTCTTAGGGAACAACTACAACAATGCCAGAGCAGTAATGAAACATTGAACGCAACTCTCATGACCTCGTTGACTGAAAGTGCTATGGAGCTCGAACAGCATATTCCGGAGGACTAATGGAACGCTTGCATTCAACCGCCCCTCCCTTGTTTTCTTTGATCTCTCTCTCTCTCTTGTGGCTTTTATTGATCTTTAAATTAGTATATGATGATCCAAATGTACTTGGGGTGGTGGATGCACATATCTGTGTGTGTTAATAGCCTTAATGTTTAAAATTCCATCCTTGGCTCTAACCATTTCTGTGAATATTCGTCGATTTTGTAGTGCATTAACCTGATCATAAATGGTTGTTGGTTACTAAATCAAGAAGGGTTCTTTGCTGTTTTTTATTTTTCCTCATGATCCCAGCAATGGAATCTGCAAAACAGCAAAGGCTGCTTTGGTGTTTTGTTTATAGGATGTTGTTTCTGGTAGATCTACTTAATTTGTTAACTTAGATCAAAAAGTCATATGAGAGATCGTATGGATATAAATTTTCATGCAAAAAACCTTTATTATCCATAAACTGAACTTATTTTATAAATTAATATGTGAATTTGTATTCTATAATTAGTTTCATGAAATGATCTCACATGAATCAATACTTAAAATATAAATATTGGAAGTGATCTTTTGAATTTTAAGCAACCGAATATCTTGTTTACATACAAATGTTGCTTTTTTAGAAGTTGAATATATATCTTTTCATCCAATTTTGGAAAGTTAATATTTGTAGTAAAAAAGGGTATATATGTGTACACCGGGTTTTATTATCCTATGAATTATGAGTATATCACCATCTATCGTGAGCATATATTAATGTGTTTACTGTTGATGTGCCACAAATCTCATATAATTTTTAATGTTAAATCACAATATTTAAATGAATGTAATTTTTATATATTAGATATATTAAGACATGCCTTGGTAGGGATTCATTATATATACCAGTTTTGAACCAAGTGTGGTATGTGTGGAGATGAATCGAAGACAAGATGAAATTTTTTATTCTGAGTGTTGGGCGGCCAATATTGTGTGGAATAAATGTTATCGCTATGGGCATGCAAATTCAGCCAATGAAGAACTTCCACCAACACTATGACATCATTAGAGGTAAAAAAAAAGGAAATGATTAGCTTATGGGAATGTATTATTTGGATTTTGTGGAGATGGAGAAACAATATTGTTTTTAATGGTGAGGTATGTGAGGTCAATAGAATAGTGGATGGCATTAAAGTTAGTTCGTGGAGTTTATTTTCTATAAAGAATACTGTGTTTGAGTGTTGATCTTTCACAAATTGGAGTGCTCACTTCAGGGAATTTATGGATTGGTTGTACTTTATTTGTGTCAATGTTATTGCAACATCATTTCGGGATATTTCTTATGTCCTAGGATTAATGAATTATGTTTTTTGGTTAAAAAAAAAAAAAAACTAATTTTGAATACATATGTTGTACGTGGAGGGCTAATTTTTGTTTTTTTTTTTGAAGGATTATTTTGATCTTGTGGTTTTTTCCTAATTTGGTTTGTTTCTTTCAATATTTGTTGGCCTTTAGTTTTTCAATGAACTATTGCTTAAACTATTTAACAATTGTTTATTATAAGTTATTTTTTTAATTAAATGTAGTCATTAAAAAAATTCTAATACAACATAGAAATATGATGTTCATATTACTATTTTAAAAAATAAATTAATATCCTTTAAATCGAGGAAACTTAAAATTAATCTATAAAAAGGGTAAAAAAAAAAGTATATTCTGTCTTTTTTTTTTTCCCTCTACTTTTTGTCTTTGTTGTTTTTACTTGAGATTTTTTTTTGTTTCATTTTGGCCATGAGTTATTTGATTTTCATCTAATCTAAATGTTTTTAGTGAGATAGTCTTCATGTCTCTTCAAAATTTAAGGCCTTAGTAAAAATGTCTGCGTTTTGTTTTTCAGTGAATACAAACTGAAGATGGATACTATTTTTCTCTGCTAAATCTCGAATAAAGTGATGTCTTATATCTATGTACTTAGTGCGTGAATGTTGAACATGATTTTTTTGAAATATCAATCGTACTAGAATTATCACAGTAAATGCTCAAAAATTTAGTTTTAAATTCATAATCATCAAGCATTTGTCTCAACCAAAAATATTGTGTACATCTACTATCCGCGGCTACATATTCAAATTCAACCGTAGACAATAAAACATAATTTTGTTGACTACTATGTTATGAACCAAGATTATCTTTTGAGAGCTTCATAAACATTCTTAGGTTCAATAGGAGAGACAAAACAGTAAAATTTTTTACCTCAGTAAATGTGGTTGACATACACACATGTCTTACCATTTCTTTGTAATTTATCGGGTCTTTTCGATGAATTCTTACCCCTTCATTTACTTCCCCTATCACCTGTGTGGTAGGGTGGTTCTTTCTAATACGAGAAGGTGGATTTCTTCTCACTGGATCATGTATTTCGTGGTCATTTTCTTTAGATTTTAATTCAACAACGGGTGTTTCCTCTGATGTGCCAACATTCAGGGATAACAAATTTAATCTCAAGAATAGTTGGTGTTGTCTCTGATGTTCCAACATTTGGACAACATGTGTGGTAATATTTTTGATCTCTGGAACAATAGGTGTTTCCACAAAGTCTGTTACTTCGTAGGTTTTACCTGTAAGATTAGAAAAATCATCAAATACTACATTGATACATTTTTTAATATTCCTTATTTTTAAGTTGTACACATAATATGCACGACTATTTAAGGAATATCCAAAGAAAATAACTTTATCACTCTTTGAATCAAGCTTAGTAAGAAATTCTCTATCATTTAGGACATAGCAAAGACACCAAAACACATGAAAATATTTTAGATTTGGCTTTTTTCCTTTCAAACTTTCATATGGGGTCATTTTACTTTCGTGTTTAAGATAGACACAATTTTCTATATAACATGCTGCATTCAATGCTTCAACCCAAAATGATTTAGTCAAATTCTTTCCACAATCCCATTTTGTTGAGGAGTCTTTGGAGTTGAAAATTCATGAAAAAATCATTTCTTTTCACAAAAAGAAGCAAATATATTGTTTTCAAATTCTCTACCATGGTTTGATCTTATATTCAAGATTTTTGAATCAAAAGAGGTTTTAATACTCATGTATAATACTTTGAAACAAGAAAAAGTTTCAGATTTTTCACTTAGAAAATAAATCCATGTAAAATGAGAAAAATCATCAACTATTACATATGAGTACCTCTTTCCTTCAAAACTCTCTACCTCTACTGGACCTATAAGATCTATTTGTAAAAGTTGAAAATAGTGAGTTGTACCTGCGTGTTGTCCCTGATGTGTCATAACATTATGGGGAACATACGTCTGTTTACCTTTTAGACACTCTCCACAAACTATCTTACTTTTGTGATTCAAGACTGGTAGACCTCTAACAGCTTCAAATTTCCTCAAATTTTCAAGAGTGTGAAAATTAACATGACCTAACTTTTGATGCCACAAAATTGTGTCATCAAAATGAGCCTTGTTGCAAGTGATTTTTTCTCTCATAAGATAGCAATTATCATGTGACCTAGTACCTGTCATGATGCATAAGTTAGACTTATCAAAAACTTCACACAAGTTTTTAATGAATTTTACCTCCAAATTGTCATCACAAAGTTGATTTATACTAATAAGATTAGCCATAAGACCATCAACAAGTAACACATTCTTCAACTTTGGAAAACCTGATATATTTAATGTTCATTTTTCAATGATTTTGCCTTTAGCACCTCCTTCAAAAGTAACACAACCATCACTAAGAGGTATAAAATCCTTTAAAATTTCTTTGGTCCTCATCATGTGGTGAGAACAACCACTATCAAAGTACAATGAACTTGCAATGTTAGTCTTTAAAGCAGTGTACACGACATTGCAAAGGATAGAGGACTTGGGAACCCAAATTTTCTTTTGAACTTTTCAGGAAGAAATGTTACGCGGAATGTTGGACAACATTTAAGGCAACATTTGTCCACTGGACAAATCATTTTTCAATTTAAAATAGAAAGGTCTAATATGCCCTGGACGAAAACATTAATGATAGACATACTTCCTCTTCCTAGGACATTTTTTCATAGACTCAACCGACTCTTTCACAAAAATGGTTTTTGATTGTTGATCACTAAAGAGTTTTGGAAACACAGATTCCTTAAATTTAACAAAACCAATACCTGATTTGTCATTGTTACCTATTCCAAAGGACTCATTCAACTTGCTTGAACTAGTGTTCTACTTGGTGAAGGTAGCTTTGTCCACCTCCAATTGAGTTTGAGCTTTTTCAAGCTCAATGTTCCTTTGTGTAAGTGATGTTTCTAGTTTGGCCATTGATTATTTCAACACATCATTCTCTTTAGAGAGTATCTTAACTTGTTTGAATTGCTTTTTCCATTCTTTAAGCAAGGATGTATAAATATTCTAAAGTTCTTCTATGATAGCATCCTTATCTAGATGATCATCATCTCTTGATTCTATATCATCATCAATCACAACATTTAAACAAATTATGTTAAAAAATTTGACCAATTCATACCTTTCAGATGTGTCGATCAATGTGGTGACATTTGCAGCAACATCTGAACCAACATTCACAAACAACAGAATTTGATCTTGGATTGCTTCTTCAAATTCATCTCATCATCACTTAAGGATACCTAGGGTTCTTCTTCCCCTATTTTCTTAAAGTATTTGCACATTCATTTGCATAGTGACCCCATCCCGAACAAGCATGACATTGAGTTGTGATAAAGATCCAGACGGCTTTCACTGAGGATGATCAGCAGCTCTATTAAATTTCTCCTTTTTTTTAGGAGGAAACTTCTTCTTGTTCATCTTTCTCACCATTGAGTTGAACTTCTTGGTTAACATAGCCACGTTTTGTCCTTCCAAAACTTTCTCCAGCGTCTCATCATCGCCTTCGTCACTCTCTTCATCAGTTTGGGCTTGAAAAATGATATTCTTCTCCTTTTGGACAACTTTTTGATTCATCAAATTCAGTTCAAAGGTCTGCAAAATGTTTTAGAGAGTGTGAAAATCCATCTTAACAAGGTTGTGAGCTTCTTCAATTGTTGATACCTTTATATTGAACTTCGAAGTTAAAGTGCGAATGGCTTTGGACATCATTTACTTTCGGCTGATTGGATCTCCAAGAACTTCACTTTGATTTGAGATGTTTCGAAGCCTTTCAAAGTAAGAGCTGATGCCTTCATTCTCCTCAATTCGTATGGTTTCGAATTGAGACATTATCAAGCGGAGTTTCACTTCTCTTACACAACTATGTTTTTCAAATTGTCTTTTGAGTATCTCCCAAGCTTTTTTTACAGTGATGCACATCTGAATAAGCTTAAACACCTTGATATCAACAGTTTCGAAGATGACGTTGATTGCCCTATCATTAAAGTTAGCATTCGTGATTTCATCCGCCGTCCACTCATTTCGAGGTTTGACAATAATATCACCAACACTTTCATGAACCTTTTTGGAAACTTCAAAGCTTTCAAGAACAACATCCCAAGCATGTGAATCAATGGACTTGATCTGAAAACGAGTACGAATCTTCCAGTAAGCATAATTTGATCCTTCTAACACGGGCAACTTCTCCTGAGGATAACACCAATCCATATCTTGCATGAGAACAACAGAATCAACCACTTAGTATATCAAGTGGGTGGATCTGATACCAATTGAAAGTGTCTCCATATGCTTCTATGCAAGATAAAACACAGAATAAAAAAATAACAGAGACGTAATGTTGTCTGCAATGTGACAACACTACGAATAATACGCAGCGGAAAAATTAAAATAATAAGAAGACAAAAAAATTATCCACAAGTATATAAAAATACTTATAAGATGCCTATAGGGCAAAATATTTCTTATTGTATGAACTCTATGAAAACTATGGACGTATACAAACATATGAAAAAAAATTGACCACGTAACTAATCTATCTTGTTAGAAAATCATTGGAGTAGACATACTCTATGACTACGGAAAATAGATAAACTAGTTAAAAATAAATGTGGCCAAACACAGAGAACAACACCGTATAATAGTCTAGACTTGAATGCTTACTTGTGCTCTCTCTGCTTTTCTCTTTATCGATTTTCAAGATGATTGCACGTATTTATAGATTTCAAACGACTCCATGATCTTGTACACTTCTTCATGATCTTGGTGTTGCATGATCTAGGACTCCATGATCTTGTATACTTCTTCATAATCTTGGTGCTGCATGATCTAGGACTCCATGATCTTGTACACTTTTCCATAATTTTGGTGCTCATGATCTCTATTCTAGTGATCCATCTTTACCTTCATGATCTCCATCTCTCTCTTCACTACACGTTCTTTCTCTCTCTTTCAATCACGTTTTTTTCTTTCTTTCCTAAATCCCACATTATTCTTTTTATAAGAGGTGAAAGATACACACAAACAACTCTTTCTTATAAAATAGGAGAAGATGTTTGAATGAGTCAAAACTCTCTCTCTTAATAAAATCTGCAAAACAACGTGATTAAAAGGAAACAAATCTTCCTAGATTAGAATTAAAAGATCTCCAAGATTATAGATAACAAATCTCCAAGATTCTAGTTAGCTCTTCTCTTAGAATATTTCTAATTATATATAAATAATTGATTTAATTAATAAGAAAAATAAAAAATTAATTATGTTAGAAAAATTCAACATTAACATATCACATATAAATTTGTGTTAATTATGTTACGTGGAAGATGATTTAATTGCATGTTTCCACATACTCTGAGAGCTCTATTGCATTATTTGTGTAGCTTGAGCTAGCTTGTTTAGCATGTTTTTTCTTCTTATAATTAAAGAGACTAATAAATTTTACTCCTCTTCCTATGGTGAGTCAAACTCAGGACTTACCTAAGTAATATATATCTTTTACCACTAGATTTTCATGTTTCGTCTCGTTTAACAAGTTAAATCAACAAGTTTTAGCTAACAATAAGTTGATATTTTAAATTGGATCAAGTAATTCGATTTTAATTATCAAAGTTCAAATTGAGTTCGAACTTAAAATCTACACAAGTTGAGTTTTAATTATTTACTAATAAACATGATTCCCCTTGATTATATATCTAATTGAAATCTATTCTGGGAAGCCAACCATTTTATTCCCTGTTTTGGATATAAAATCAAATGATAATTTACCAACAAGATTTTGTTTTATTAATCTCATATCCTGCAAAATTCTTTAATAGTTAAGGTGCAATTTTATTTCCTTAAACAGGCATAAACATCCTCCATTAATCTCGCAGCCGACACTTATTACATAGTTCAATTATGTAAAATCCCAACAACAATTATTTGATGGCACAACTCAAAGTGTTGCTGAGTTTTCCAACAGTTAAAAAATACTGTTTGATCGAGCCTATTGTATAAGACTTTCTTAACATGGTTCATTCAGGAAATCACACACCCTAATCCTATAAATAATATATTATTCGTATTCTTCTGATTTCATATAAAATTTATTTATACTATCTGTATTTGTCCCTTCTATTCCCAATTACCACTACTCATTTATATTCATCCAATAGCCGATTATCACGTATAAATATTATTTTTAGTGAATATTTTGTTATAGATTACTAACAATACAATATTATTTATTTATATATTTATATAATTTTTTAGTGAATGTTTTATATAAACCTAATCTAATTTATTTATTTTTTCCAAATCTATCTCAATTTCATTTAAAACTATTCATACCTGTTGTATTAGAGTATCGATAGGTAGGATATTCATATTTATTTTCCAAATCTATCTCAATTACATTCAAAACTACTACTCGTACCCTTTGTATTAGAGTTTCTTCAAATAGGATATCCACATTTATTTCCTAAACATATCTCAATTCCATTAAAAACTACTCGTACCTACTGTATTAAAGTTTCGATGGGGGGTATCCACATTTATCAAGTGACAGACGCACACAATTTCATAAACAATGACGTAAAAGTAATATAAAATAATTTAAATTTCCATACAAAATACAACTTACAAATAATTTTGAAGTTCCAATTTATACATTTTGTTTGAACCAAAAAAAGACAATAAAATAAAATCTCTTTTATATTTGACCTCAATGATTCGCCATATTTTGAAACTTTATTTTGAAACATGTGGATAATCGTTTTATTAGTGACATGCTTGAATATACCTTTTTAAGATAAATCACAAAATTATTATTCATCCATCATTTGCTTATGAAGCCGTGTTTTCATGAGCATAAATTGTAATGTTAGACAATTCATCTTCTACACTTTTCTAAACTCACATTAGACAAAGATAAAATTTTAACAACTTTTGAAAAAATACCTCAACATCGCTTTGCATAAAAAAATGTAGACAATAAGATTGTGATCCAAGCAAATCACATTTATGAAGTAAATTGAAATTCCAATCGAAATTAACCATTTATTGTAAAATAAAAGAATTAAAATAGATTAAAAAAAAACACATATTCATCAAACTACAAACTTCACAAGCATTTGCTCACTTTCATAGCTTAACATTTAATTCAAAATTTGAAATTCATCCATCATAAATGATTAGAAGTACATCTAAGTTATCTAACAACTAATCAAAATTCCAATACCAAATTGAGAATGTCCTAATCAACAAAGCAATTTAAAATTTTAACTTAGAATTTTATTTCACATCTATTTTTATTTTTTACCTAGTAGTGAGGATCATCATCCACCAATAGTCGTTGATACACTTAAAGTTCCAATGGAATTTTTGTCGTAGCAGCAACAAATATGAAAGGGAAGACTCGAATTGACAGAAAAAGTAAACGAAAGTTGAAAAAAGTTAATTTTAAAAATAAAAAAGAAAAGATACCTTATATATATAGTTATGTATTGTTTTTTAAATTTAAAACACCTCAAGGATATTGTAGGTAATTCATAGAAAAAATAAAAAAAAGGGTGGCACTAACACCCCATGCCCCATAGTGTATCCGCCATTACATTTACCTACAAAACTGTGATCTTTAAATATGGTGGCTGCAGATTATTTTATTAAATAAATAAAAATGAAATTAAAATAGTAAAATGGCACAGCCAAGTGTTCTTCTTATCCAAAAAAGTTACCAAATTTGGATATGGTGGATAATTAGGTTTCTAGTTTAGCTTAAGAATGAAATGTCAATTCAATTTATACATAAAGTGTTATTTCCGCTACCCACCGTCTTTCTTTATTGCTAGCTATGCACACAAACAAGAAATGCCATTAAATAGGAAATTGAATGCATGAGAAAAGGACACATATTTTATTTTATTTGGAGATGAGGACATAAAGGGAATATTTATTAATGAAGATGTACATTCATTAGTAGTTCAAGTAGATGAAATATTTATGGGTGTGTAGCTATCTAGTGACCCCCCCTACTTTAAAACTCTATCTAATACCATTTTTAGAAATACAGAAAAATTGCAAATCCATTTTTTTTGGCAGTTTACATCCCGATTACATTTAATATTTCATTTCATATTTTATTATATTTTTACATATAATATGAATCGGCTATTTTCTTAAATCCTCTACTTTTTAGCTTTATTTGCTAGCATTTCATCTCTTATTTATGCGTGTGTTTTGGGATCTAAATGAGCAATTGATCTATTTTTTTGGTTAATTAGGCTTTCGTCTTAATAAATCGGAATATTATTTTAAAATTGTGAGACCCGAGCCCTCGTTACTCTTTGACCAAGATAGTTCATGCATCCATGCATTTTATGATTTATTGCATGTTGATTATATGAAACTTGAGTTTGTATTTATGTTATATAATGTGTTAAATTTTGTTTTTATTTATTCATTGATTTAAACTTATTAAATTTTGAGCTTTTATGATACTCGTTATGGTCATTTTGTTAAAGGTAAGAGAGAATAATTTAAATTATACTATAAGCACTATATCATAATATATATATATATATATATATATATATATATATAGATCTAAGTGTCGTGTGTGCAATTATAAAGAAATCAAGTTCATTTAATGTCTTAATATATATATGCATGCATGTGAGTGCAGTGTAAAATAAAGATTAACTAATATTTTAATATATAAGTGTTATGTATAAATATATGAGAAAGTTAATAAATATTATAATATAGTTGTTGTAATGTTTATGGTTGCCACGCGTAGTAATAATAGTAATGATAATGGTTTAAAAAAAAAGGGGGAAGCTTTCAGAGGAAGTATTTCATTGAGGCGGTGGTATGTCTCCAAATCCTTATATTCATAATATATAAACATAAAAAAAAAGGGGGGAAGAAGAACACCCACTTACAGATACAGATACTAGTTTAGTTGAGAGAAGAAAAAAAATCCAGAGAAAAGAAAAGAAAGAAAAGATGAAAGGGGAAAAACATAAGGTATGAATTGTAAACTTGAAATTAATTCTTTCAATTATGGTGCAAAGTCAAAGTATGAAATGTTTATGTAGATATTAATTTATTCAATGAAAATAGCTAGACTGCTTGTTTGTTAGATGCATGTAGTTATGAATTAGTTAAGATTATTGAGTTAAATAATGATTTTAATTGTATAGTTTACCTTTTTATTCAATCACATATATCAGTGAGTTTCTCTAATTTATTTTAGCATCTTACAAATTTATGTTTTTGAAATAAAACCAGTTAATTATGTCAAATCAATAATGTAACGTTTAATTTTAATTCCTAATGACATATTTAATCTGCTATTTTAGATTAATCTTGATAACACAAGAGACAAGTAATTTCACGTGGAAATAAGGTAAGTAGAAATTCATTTGCAACTACAATGCATAAATATAGTATTTTATGTGTTTACTTGCATTATATGATAATAGTGGATTTGCGTTTCTTGATATTGGTGATTAGTTTTTATGTGTGATTAAAGATGATACGTGAACATTGAATTTTGTACATATCATTCATGAGCATAGAGAGGTGTATGCATAGAAGACATGTTGAGTCTGTATACACATCATAATCATACAAAGAAACAAAGTTAAAGCAAAGTTGGCCACTACTAGTACATCAAGGTCGGTGACATGCGAGACATGGATATGGCTTAAAAGTAAAAGTGTGCCTATGGCATGCGAGCCGTGGTTATGGTTCGAAGATATTGGGCTAAACATGACTTTAAAGCAAAGTAAAGTACAGAGATTATTGAGCTAGCTCCTTTCCGATGTACTGTAGATGGGTTAAGGGCCCAACATAGTAAAAGATATCAAAGCCATGCATTCACGATATTCTTAAAGTCTTCACAGTCATTTGTATGACAGTGCATGCATAATTTCTGCTTACTAAGCTTTAGCTCACCTAGTTTATACATTGTAGGTGAGCATGACAACGTTTGATGAGCTTTGGATCTTGCTAGCATGTTTTGGCGCTCCAACGATGTTTTGGAACGGTGTACATGGATGACGACCTGCTGGGCTAAAACTTGGGCTTATTTTGCTTTTGACCGTGTTGGTTTTGTTAAAATTTTTGGGATATGTATAAAATCGTTGCGCCATATTGTTATATGTTTGGTTTAGGGGAAACTCTGATGACAGTTTGGTGTAAGATATTGGCTTATGCTCTGGTATAGATGAGGTGTTGCTTATGATATGTCGTTTTTATTATTTTTGTTATTTGTTAGCTTGAAAAAAATTATTGTCACATTTTTGGAATTTTGTATTTTAAGTATCTTATAAAATTTAGGACGTGACAAAAATATCTATAAATCAACAGATAAAATCGAAAAATAATGTGTATTTTTTAAGAAAAAATATTTCAATTAAATAAAACAACGGAGTTTATTAAAATTTATTTATATTTAATTAAAAGTTATTTTAGAAATTCCAAGTATTATTTGTAATATGAAAGTTGTTTCGAAAATCTGAAACAATTAAAATATATAATATCTAACATATATATATATATATATATTCATATCTGAAGTAAATTGTATTTAAAAAACAGATTATTTATAAAATCTTTAAACTAAATATCTATATAAAAAAAAAGGAAACATTTAGTAATTCTAAAATTTTATTTTAGATTTTTTTTGTTGATTTTTAGATATTTTAAACTAATAATAAGATTTTCAAATTAAAATATTCTAATTTTGTAGGAGTAAAGTAACATCATTAATTATATACTGAGTTACCTGCAATAGTGGACAATTATCATAAACTTTTGAACTTGTTGAGTATTCTAATTTATAATGCAAAGTTGAAAGGACATTTTTGTCAATTTTTTTCAAATAAGTGTTAGGAATTTAAACGTAATTATGAAGAAATTGATATGAATGAAAAAAATAACGAACATAAATTTGTTGATTTAGTTTGTTAAGAATGTCTATGTTTGGGGCACTACTAAGTTAGGAGATGTACTAAATTTTTGTGATAAACAGATATAATGAATTAAAAGGTTATTCATACTCAAAATTGAGTCGTAGCCCTAAAAGTTCTATCACCGTGATCGTGGACGTTGTATAGACGATCAAACTCCATAACACAACAATCTCCCATTTGGAGATTGACTTCAAAAGTTACTTGTTTTTTTCCATCTCATCAATAACTTTCACTGGTAGTAGTGCCAAACCTTTATCTTTATTTCTAAGGCCAGTTGAAGCCACGCATAGCTTCAACTTCTCTAAGGTCACATCCTTAGTCAGCATATCAGTAGGATTTTCGCTTCCTTGAATCTCCATAAGCTGCGAGACCTTATTCTCCATGAGGTATCAAATGTAATGGTATCTCAACTTAATATGCTTTGTTTTCGAGTGAAAAGCTGAATTTTTTGCTAATTGAATAGCACACTGACTAAGAGAATATTATCCTTCTATTCTTTCCCCAATTCACGCAAATGTTTTGCAACCACACCATCTCTTTGCTAGCCTCAGTCACTGCTACATATTCTATTTTTCCAGTGGATTGTGTGACGGTCTTCTGCAACTTAGAAACCCAAGAAATTGTTGTACCACCAAGAGTGTAAACATACCCGGTTATACTTCTTCTTTTGTCAAGATCACTTGATGCTAAATTTGCATCAACATACCCTGCTAATTCAACACTTTTACCTTCAAAACATAAGACCTTTTTTGCAGTACCTCTCAAGTACTTGAAGATCCACTTTACCACCTCCCCATGGTTACACATAAATCGACTAACTACTCCCACAACATGTGCAATGTCAGGTCTTATGCACACCATAACATACATTTTGACTACCAATTGTTGAAGCATACAAAATTTTCTTTATATGGGCTCGCTCTTCTGCACTGCTGGGTGAGTCCTTGTTAGATAGCTTGAACTGGCTACCTTTGTGTTGTCTGTCATATACAACGTCCCTTCCTTGTTACCTTAAGCCACCATCATAACTCCTTTGGATATCTTCAACGTATTACAACCAAAGGTCACAACGTAACCTTCATCGTCAAGCTGTTCAATTGAGAGTAAGTTCATTTTCAATCTAAGAATATGTCTTACATTTCACAACTACAAAACAGTTCCATTCAGTGCCTTGATCCAAACATTTACCTTCCCCATTATTTTCAAAGGTTCATCATCAGCAAGATAAACCTTTCCAAAATCTCCAAAAGTGTAGCGTTCCATTATGCCAGCACTGCTACACAAGTGAAACGATGCTTTAGAATCTAACACTCAAGATTCCAATGAACTGCTTACGCTCAAGATTAATACATTAGCGTTCTCTTCGGTAGTTACGTTTGTTGATTTGTTATCCTTCTTTGGCGCCTTGCACTAATTTTGATAGTGGTAGAGTTCTTAACAGTTAAAGCACTCTATCTGATTTTTGTTCTTCTTTGGCTTATTTGTACCTTTTGGCTTTGATCTACCTCGATTTGAATTCGATTTTGATTCTAATCTGCCTCTACTTTCTGTACTTTTAAGGTTGATCTTGTGGCTACTCCCAACTCTTTCATATGAATATCTTCGCTAATGATCATGTCTCTAACTTTATCAAACCTCAGTTTCACTTTTCCTGCTGAAGCACCAACAGTTGTCACCGTCCCACTCCAACTTTCTAATAGAGAAGATAATAAAATTAGGGGTTGTGCCTTATCATCGAAATCAATCTCAATCGAGCTCAATTAGGTTACGATCATATTGAACTCGTTTAGATGATTGGCTACTGTAGCACCCTCTACCATCATTAAGTTAAACAACCGCCACATCAGATATACCTTCTTCGCTACTGATGGCTTCTCATACATCTCAATTAGAATCTTTAACATCTCCTTAGTGGTTTCATCTTTATCGTGTGGAGCGCAATGTTCCTAGATAATAACAGACGAACCACACTCACCGTCTTCCTATCAACAACTTCCAATCATCATCCTTCATAGTTTCAGGTTTTGCACCCAATAGTTGATACAGATCTTTACCGTACAAGTAATCCTCGATCTACCGTTTCTAGAACCTGAAATTTGTTCCATCAAACTTCTCAACAAACGATTTTCCTTTAGCCATCGTAATTGCTCCCACCAGATCTATTGAACCCGATGCTCTAGATACTAGTTGTTAGGAATTTAAACGCAATTACAAAAAAATTGATGTGACCAAAAAAAATAACGAACATAAATTTGTTGACCCAATTAGTCAAGAATAACTATGTCTGGGGGCACTACCAAGCCAGAAGATATACTAATTTTTTTGTGATAAATAGATATAATGAATCAAAAGGTTATTTATTGCTATGATTGTGGGCGTTACATAGACGATTAGACTCCACAACACAACAATAATTATTGTAAATTATAATTTGTAGTATGCACAAAATAAATAAATTATAAAATTGAAATATAATAGAAATAAGATGTGGGGAAATGATAAGATCACTTTCAAGCAAGAAATATCATGTGCAAAGCAAGATGTCCCTTTCACAATCACTGTTTACAGAATTCACATTCATCCAAAAAATATTCTCACATTAATTAAACTCAATATTGGTTTTTTATTTGTTGTACAACTCAATAATATTTTTAATATTAAGTTAAATATATATATATATATATATATATATATATATATATATATATATAAAGGTTTCTAGTGAGAAAAAAAACTTCGAGAAAAAAATCTTCAATTTTTGATTACTTGTGGGTTAATTTTCAATATGTGCAAAATACACTGTTCATTTCATTTGAACAACATTTTATTTTTCTCTCATTTCGTAATAAATTATATAATTTTTTCATTTGATATGAAAACAATAAAACTCAAAGTTGATCATGTTCTCTTCCTTAAAAAGTTTCAAGAAATGGAATGGAGCACATTTGAACTCTTATTTATAGAGTAAAATTAACTAAAAGTGATACCGTGAGAGTAGACGGGTTAGATTGACCCGGTATCAAGCAAAATATATTTTTTCATAAGATATACTTTAATGACAAATTCTTGAATAAGTTAGTGTTTTCGTAGATGGATTGGGTTCACCTGGTCAACATGGCTGGTTAACACAATTAACTTTCAAGCAATCTGGTTAGCACAAGTCAGGTAATAAGTTTATGAATATTAAGTGATGCTTTTATATAATATAATACTTTTTATATGTAAGATGTAATAATATTTTTGCAAAAAATTATAATTTGATAAGCAATATTGTATAATATTTTTGTGAGTATTAGATGATACTTTTATATGTATTATTAAATACTTTCAGTATTATAAATCCATTATTAATTTGAGAAGCTATAATTTTAAAGGAAGTATGTTTATTCTCCTCATGTGTTACTTTTGTGCATAACTTGATAAGTAATACAATGTAATATATATATGTATTAGGTAATAGTTTTGGTTCGATGATTCAAATCAATAATTAATTTGAAAAATTGTAATTGGACTAGTAATACTTTTAGGCCAAGTTTGGGTTGGTTGGTGGGTAATTAAACCAGTCACAAACCAGCCCAAATGCTGTTTGGATTGATTGGTGAAGCCCGGTTTGATATTATGGGCCTGGTTCAGCTTTGTGTGACGTGGAGGGTTTGAGAATGGTTTCATGAGTGTTAATTTGTCCTGCACCTTTTGCTGGGTTTAATAACCCCTCAAATTTTCAACTGTTCACATGATGAAAATACCCATTTTTTGCCACATAATTACCAAAAATGCCCATATAAATACATGAAACATCCCCCTTGAACCCTAGTGGCCAAACTTTATAGTGCCGTTTCACTCCTGAGCCTCTTCAACCATCAAGCAGATGTTGAAGTGGACCATTTCGTAGTGACCAACCCCCGTTTTCCAAAATCTTTCTCTTGTGAGAGCGAAGGAGAGGAGTCAACTTGAAGTTTCCCACTTGCCGCGACTAGAAGGTGTCGGAACCGATTTGGGGGAAAGTATCTTGAAGTGGATTTCTTGAGTCGAAGTGTCTACATACTTGTAAGTTTGAATATTCCTTTCAAATCTGGCATTTGGCTTAGTAGAGATGTGCTGTGAGAATTATAAAAAAAAATGACAAAGCAATTTATTAAATAAGTAGTTTGGGAACTTGATGTTTGTTTGGTAACTATTTGTGAAGATCTTGTGAAGAAGAATGATCTACCTTTGCAACCTGGCATGGCAGATATAGTTTTTGTGTATGTGTCAAATAGAAAAATCATCCAACTTTCTTTATTTTCCATATTTCTAATATTAATGAATTATGCATCTAATACTTTGCTTCGTAGTTCTTCTTTTTGGATGTTCTCTTTTTAATTTGTATCCAATGGTTTGAAATGAAACTCATTAGTGGACATAGGTACTGATGAAAGTGGTGGCTGACAAATAATTTTTGGGTTTCCTATGTTAGCAGAATAGTAAGGAGAAAGGGTCAAATAAGACTTGATGTTAAGTTCGAGGTACATTAGCTAATTAAGCTCTTAAGATTTATAGGTACAAAAATCTCCTATGAAATTAGAAAATTTTCACATTCATGCCTTCTTTAATGGATCGATAACTTCCATCAAACTATGATGAGACTGATATTGATGATAGTGAAAAAAAGGGAATTTTGCTGGCTTACTGCTACTTTTTTACCCTTTGCTTGAGTTCACTACTTCACTGTCTATTTATCTCTGGACTACCCGCAATATGCTTGGGTAACAAAGAACCCCAAAAAAAAAACACACACTCACGCTGATGCACTGTGTGCCGTCAATTCTGTTCTCAAACTCACTGAATTATTTGTTCATATAGCATAAGTGAGAGAAATAACAGTCATCCCCCGTCCAAATTTGTGGTCTTTTATTAATTAGGTTAAATTACAATATCCAAATCTGGGGTATTACTGTGGATTTCGAATTAACCAAACAACAAAACAACCATGTTTAGCTGAAATTTAAGAATAATCAAACATGCGAAAACCGTATCTCATTTCCATCACGCTTGTTTTCTCTCACTTATGCAGAAAAATAGAGGAGTATAGGGATTTTTTTATATCAATTTTCCTTTTTAGTATAATTGGGTTCATTTTTCAATTTTATTTTTTGTTGGACAAGTGAATTGATATTTGTAGATGTCGAATCCTTTATTTTGATAGTGGTGGTAAAAAGTTATATAGAGCATAAATTCGTGGTTTTTTGGCATTTCTTAGGCATGGTGTTTTGATTATGTCAATAATACTAATTAAATGATATGCATAATGTTTGTAGCAATCCATTTCAAATGTGCAGATCAGTTCATGATATTGAGTTTAGGATGCATGATTGGTTTCACCACAATGAAAGTGACTTGTATGAAAACAATATATGATATATATTGGTTAACAAGTATGTTATGTTATGACATTGAGCATTGTGTCAATTAGAATGTTGATGACATGCCTATCAATACTGTCTAATTCCCCCTTTGTGTCACTTTGTTGAATTAAAGATGGATCAAAGTGAAGAAGTTAATGACATGATCACGTTCATTGAGACAGTCACTGTGTCTGTGAAGGCCTTCTTAGCTTTGTTTACAACCGTATATCTTCGTTTAAAACACAATCCTCGCAGGAAGAAGAGTCTGTCAAATACCCAAATACGGTATAATTTAAGATCTAGAATCTCACGAACTCTAGAGCATACTAGGAGAATCACTACTGAGAATGATCTTACATGTCTACACCATTTAAGAATGAGTTGTGACTTATTCTCTAAGTTGTGTTATTTGTTAGAGAATCTAGGTGGTCTCTACGATTCTCGTCATGTTACATTATCTGAACAAGTAGCTATTTTCCTCAGTATTCTCTCCCATCATAAGAAAAACCGTGTTGTAAAGTATGATTTCAATCGTAGTGGTTACACAATTAGCGTCCAATTTCATGCTGTCCTATCTGCTCTTCTAAAGTTACATTCTATCCTCCTCGTCACCCCAGAACCTATTCCTGAGGATTTTTCTGATGATCGATGGAAATATTTCAAGGTAATATACTTGATTGTGATCCAAATATGTATATAACATAATTATGTAATAATCTTACAGTAACTAAACGTGTTTCGCTACCCCCAATCTTTTATTCTCGTCCTGTAGGGTTGTTTTGGTGCTCTTGATGGGACTTATGTACCGGTTAAGGTCGCATTACAAGACAAACCGCGGTATAGGAATCGTAAGGGAAACATATCCGTGAATGTTCCAGCAGTTTGTGATCGACATATGAACTATGTTTACGTGTTATCTGGTTGGGAAGGTTCTGCTGCTGATAGTAGGGTCTTACGTGATGCTGTCACTCGCTCATACGGGTTGAGTATTCCTGAGGGTACGATCTCTTCAATTTAACTAGTACCAAATGAACCTTAATGACCATCATACAAACTTATAACTATGGCGTGTAGCCTTCTTCACAGCCGAAAAAACTCTTCATTTTTAACTTACGCACATATATCATCTAATATTCTCCTTTCAGGAAATTACTACTTAGTAGATGGAGGTTACACTAACGAAAATGGATTCCTTGCACTTTATCGAGGTGTTAGATATCATTTACAAGAATGGGAGCATTCTAACGTTAGACCGCAAACACCTCAGGAATTTTTCAACTTGAAGCACGTTAGGGCACGAAACGTAATTGAACGTTCTTTCGGCATTCTAAAAGCCCGATGGGGCATACTGAGAAGCAATTCATTCTACCCAATCAAAACTCAAAATGCCATAATTATGGCGTGTTGTCTTCTTCATAACTTCATTCGAACTAACACTAGTGACGACCCCATAGAATGCCAAGTACCTGAGGAGCACGTTGACGTTCCAGGTCCTACACATGATCACCGGAATCATCAGAAGAGATGATGATCACATCATTGGCTTGTGAAATGGGATGGCCGGTCATACAAAACAATCCAACTAATGCTAAAAAATGACCTTTATGTCATTCCAACTTGGATCACCATGAGTCTTGTACGCCATTGCAAACGGTTCCATCTTGTAAAACATGCAATCACATATCAATATTTGTTAATAGTTCATTAGATGAGAATATGTTGATTTAAAAAAAAGATGCATTAATCATGTTCCTGCCATCACTTACTTTCAAAATTTCCTCAAACACCTCGTAAGGCTCATACACGAGACTATTTTCAATTTGACGGTAAAGAATGCGAGGGTCATTGATGATCATCTTGAACACTGCATACCTCTTGCGCACAATTTCCATAAACCTCAAGCATTCATTGTACGACATGGCTTTGTTGCAAACTTTCCGAACAAGATATTGAGCTGTCTGAATGGCTACATAGTTGTTTCGTCCCTCCTCAAAGTTTCCCATTCGGGTTTGGTCAGCAAGAGTGTCTATGAATACTTGGGAAGTGTATTCATCCCACAAGTCACCATATATGTAGTGACTCTGTGGAAGGGTTTCAACAGAATGATCCATACTTTAGGCTTAAAGGTCTAATGTTCAATATGTAATATTTTTCAAAGAATACCAATTTATATAAACTCTCAATATCAAAGTGGTTGTATGTGTTAGGTATGACATTTAATATTACTCTTCTATTTGTAATAAATTGGGGAAGTTTTACCTCTTTTCAATCATAATAATTTGATTGAAATGTGTCTACAACACCTTTCAGCCTAGCTTCATAGCAATTTGAAGTTGAAGTAGAATAAGTTAACCACACTAGGGGATGTCAACTCAAGAGTATTAAATACAAAGATAGCATTATACTTAAAGCAACTGAAAATATTCATAGGGTGGTAAAACTTTGTGCTTTGATTTGTATAAATGTGTCCATTTTAATAATGACAATAGGTTGCAACTTTTGTGTCCTATCTTACCTATATGGACAGTATCTTTAAGGAACGGTTGTTGGGAGAATTGAAAGAGTAATAAAATTAGAGTGACTTTGAATTGAACAAGAAAGAGGTGGTCATTAATGTTTATTGCAGTGTTTTCTAAATTCATTTGTATATATAATTCAACAAATGTGTTCTTATATGTTAAGACATGAATTCCATTTATGGGACTAGACTTATTTCAAAGTTTTTATCGCGTTGTTGACAAATAGTTCAAGGTCCATTTTCAACCCTATTATATATGCTTGCTTCTTTTATTTTATGAGCAAAAACTTCATATTGCATGATATTTTAAATAATTTTTATCTTTTGAATATTTCGCTAACTGATATAGTTAGGCGCATTGTGTATTTTTGTTATCATTTGGGAATTCAGATATGTATATACAAATATTTCCTATATTTAATGTAAGAGTAAAAAATATAATATATGGTAATAAAGGTTAACAATTGTGGTGGGAGTAGAATTGCATAAAATCAGCAGTTTGAGAAAGGTATAAATGAGAAAGGGGCAAGTAATATATGAATGAGGAAATTTGGGAGTAGAAATTACAAAATTTCAATCAGAATATTAAAGCAAGGGCATAAGTGGAAATATGTATTTTAGCTGAATATAAAACCATAAACCAAACATGCAAATTATATACCAACATATTTTTAAGGTTGTAAACCATGTATCCAAACAAAGTATACAAATAATCTCATCAAAAAAACAACCAATCCAAACAAAATAAACATCACATCAAAGGCTAAAAATAATCCACTGAAAATTATTTTAACAAACCCAACACTCAATCCAAACCACCCCTTATGGTTTAATTACCAGAAAAATAACAACATTTACTCGTACTGTCATTTTAACCAAACTTTTCACTATTGGTCAAAATAACATAACCTTATATATGCAATATGTTTTTTTTTTTGGCTAAGATGATGAAAAAAAATCATTATCTATCAATATACAACTGTTCACCCAAGTTTTCAAGTATTTTTTTGTCTCCATTCCTCCCCTCCCCTCCCCCAAGCTTATTAAAACAATATATACAACTTTTTGAAATTTGATTTTAATCAAATAACATACTACATAATAAGATTATGTTATTTTGATCAATAGTAAAAAACTTAGTTAAAATGACAATTTGAGTAAATGCTGTGATTTTTCTAACAATTAACCCTACTTTTATTCTCATAATGTAATATGTTTGTGGGTATCATACAATATTTTTATCTGTATTAATTGATTTGTCATATCATGTAATATCATGTATTACATAATATACATAAAATTATTACTTTTCATATCAGTTGACTGTTAGTCTACGTTGATTGGCGTTGACCAACCATTAATCAGGTTAATCCAATTCGTTTAATAAAATGAAATCAGGTAAATTATGTCACGATTAAACTTTTTTTTTTAATCTATGCACTACTTTTATTTCTACTCCAACTCTCAACAATAATTATGCAATTAATCAAATTATACTTAGATTCTAAAATAACTAGATTTATGTTGGGGCACTATTCATTAGGTGGTCTGGCATTATCGGACACTTTTGTTTCGGGTTGGCCGATTTGGACACTATTTTACACAAAATGGCAATTTATGCCCAATTTCAGCCCGAATTGCTTATTTGGGCTGAAATTGCACGTGACATGCACGTGTGGGCTTAATTTAGGGCTGTGCGGGCTGAATTCGGACACGCTGGAATTTTTAATTACGTGGCATTTAAAATTTTGCAAGTTTTAGGGTTCAATTGCCATTGTCCAAAATTTCAGGGGTCTTTAAGCATATTCCATAAAGTTAGGGATGTGATATGCAATATCCATAATGTTAGGGGTCAAACTTCAAATCAATTTGGTCCTTGAAATTTATCAAATTTTTAGAATAAGCCCTTCATCCCAAACCATAACCTAGCCGTCGTCGTCCTCTCCCCCACCACCGTTTCACCACTGCCGGCGACTCCATGTCACCGACGACCATCTGACGATCAAAACACACATATCCAACCCAATACATCGGAGGACTTCGGCCTCGGTTCCTCCCATCACACCACAACAGAACACATACATACATATACATACACGCAGACATATATATACACACAAAACCTGTATATACTCCAATAACAGCAAGCATTTTTTTACTGGAAGGAGGCCCATTTTTCTGCAATTGGTTTTTAAGATAACCTTGACTCTTTGCCAATGCCAATTCCATCTCTGCTTCAACAATTTTCTGCTCCAAATCCCTAAAAAATATATCATAATAAGATCCAGTGTCTTTTCATCCTAGGAAAGGAAATCCTAGGATGGGGGTGAGGGTGCCGTTGAGGTGGTTGCGGTGGAGGTCAAGGTGGTGGAGCTGGTCGAGGCCGAAGAGGGCGGCGATGGGGCCGCGGTGGTTGGTGCACTGTATGCTGAGCCAATTGGCGGTGCAGGCGGTGGTGGAGGTTGTCCAGTTGAAGAGGAGGGCCAATACTGGGTTTTTTTTTTAATTTTTTTAATTGCCATATAATTAAAAATTTCAGCGTGTCCGAATTCAGTCCGCACAACCCTAAATTAAGCCCACACGTGCATGTCATGTGCAATTTCAGCCCAAATAAGCAATCGGGCTGAAATTGGGCATAAATTGCCATTTTTTGTAAAATAGTGTCCAAATTGGCCAGCCCGAAACAAAAGTGTCCGATAATGCCAGACCACCTAGTTTACGGGGCAAAAAAAGTAGTTTACTTTTATAAAAATTCATATTATATAGTCGATATCTTTATGTTGTAATGATATAACTTTTATATTTTAATAATATAACCTTTATATATAGATTTCATAACCTTTTCAGTGAATACTTTAATACTTTTTTCACTATAAAAATTCATATAATATAGTCGAAACCTTTATATTGTAATAATATAACTTTTATATTGTAATAATATAACATTTATGTACAGATTTCTTAACATTTTCAGTGAATAACTTATACTTTTTTCACTATAAAAATTCAATGTAGTCGAAACCTTTATGTTATAAAAATATAACCTTTATGTACAGATTTCATAACATTTTCAGTGAATAACTTATACTTTTTTCACTATATGCACTGCAAAAGGTTATGTGTAGATAACTAAAAGGTTATGGGGACAAAACTAAAAAATTAAGTTTGCTAAACTAAAATGTTATGCCAATAAAATAGTAAAACTAGGGTTTGGGTTAAGGTTTGGGCTAGGGTGGGCTCGTGTACACGCGTGAGGCATGCATAGAATGCGTGAAATACAGTTGCCGATCAGATCGACCTAATTACACGGATTTAGAATCCGTACACTTGATGTATAATAATAATTGTGTATAAATTATCCGTATGGTAGAAAAAGCAAAAAGTTATACATTTGTAGTATAAAGATGCATTAAACATAAAAATTTATCGTTTCACAGAAGATATAAAACATCTTTACATATTGGTGGGTAGAAAATTCATGCAACCTTCAATTTATTTCTCATTGACGTAAAATCCATTTGGACATAGTTGTGTGTCTTCTGAAATTTTAACAATTTTAATTTGTAACACTGGCTGACTGGCACGTGCCTAATTTGATAAAATTAACAACTTCCAACAAAATTATTTTAAAAAAATATCTATAATTTCCAGGATTTTTTTTTCCGAAAACAATAATCCAAATAAAAAAAACACAAGTTTTACTAATAGTTATAGGATTTAATTAAGAAATTCCGACAAAAATAACCCACTAATATGTGCATGTCATCTTTAGGGATGACAGTAGGTTGGAGATTCTCCCTTCTCTGTAGAGATTCGTCCTAAATGGGATGAGATTTCCCGAAATGCATCCCCGTGGGATGGGGACAAGGCTGATTTTTTTCCTAAATGACGGGACGGGGCAGGGCGGGGACGGGGATCATATTCCCCGCTTTGTTCTTCATGGGGTCCCGAATTATATATATATATATATATATATATATATATATAATATAATATAAGTTATTATAAAAAAAGAAATTTATTTTAATATATAAATTAAAAACTCAAAATCTTATTTCTCATTCTCTTCTAAGACTGTGTTTGTTTCGTTGGTTTGAGGTAGTTTAGGTTTGTAAACCAACATATACTCTTGTTCACTTCATATGTTTAGGGCCCGTTGGGAATTTGGGCCCGATTTTAAAAATGTGTTTAGGGTATAAACCCATTAAAATGGGTGGGTTTGATTTAGTCCCAATAATACCCATTTTTTCTTGCCAATTATGTCCTCAATAATTTTATTTTATTTTATGAACATTTTTTAAAATTTAATTTTATCAATAGTTTTATTTCACGGTCATTCGGTTTCCTATGAAAAATATTGTATGTTTAAGTTTATTTTATCATAGTAAAAACATATCTCAAATTTTAATTATTGCATGTAATTTTAATAATATGTATGATTTGTGTAGTTAATCTTCTAATTTTTTATTATTTAAAAAAATATTTTTAAATAATATTTTTAATAATATTTTAAAACATTTTATATGATATTATTTAACATTTTAAACTAAATATAATTAAAGTACCTTAAATATTAATATCCGATAGATTAGTTGTGAAATATAATAACAATTAAAATTTAAAGAAAACAAAATAAGAAACAAAAGAAAATGATTGGAAAAATAAAATATAAAAAGAAAAGAAAATGTAAGGGTAGTTTAGTAATTACCATTTTTTTATCATCCTTAACCAATATACCAAACAAGTTTTTATAAATAATCTCATTTTAACAAATTTATAATCATTCAAATCAAACACATAATTTAACTCAAACCTAATACAAACATACATACCAAACACCCAACTAACATCATTTTTGTCTTTGATGAACAGTACAATCCCACAAATCTTATTAATCTTATCAAACCTATCATTCAAAACAAACGAGTCCTAAGTGAATTGGAGCATTGAAAAATGATGGATTCAAAATCCTATTTCTCATTCTCTTCTAAGTGAAATTAGGGTATTGAAAAATGATGGAAATTAATGAAATGTAATAGGAAAGTTTATCTTTGTGTTTTAGCTTAGCTTGATTAAATTATGGTTTATCTTTTATTCGGATTATTTTTATGTTTTTATTGATATTTTAGTTATATGTAATTATATGAATTATTTTTATATATTATAAAAAATTTATTAAAACGAACATGGTTAGGCGGGGAATCCCCGCGAGAACGGGGATCCCCATGGGGCGGGGACAGGAGAAATTTTCCCCGCGAAGCTAGTAGGGATGGAAATGGGGATGGGGATTGCTCCACCCGGTCCCACCCCGCCCCGTTGCCATTCCTAATCATCATCACTACATATATAATATAAGCAGTGACGATTAGAAATTTTGTTAAAGGGGGTCCAACTTACAGTGTATAAAAGTTCGAAATATATTTGTATAAACTTATTAAACAGTGAACATATGTTAAAATTTTGGATTTTTAATATTCTTTTAACAAATTTGCATTAATGGTTTGATATTAAAATGATAAAATTTAAATGTTGAATACTTAAATAATACAAATATAAGTGACCAAAAGTATCATTTACACATTTGAAATTATCTAAAATACTCGCACCATCAATATTTTATTTTAATTTGTTATGAATTTGTTATCTAAAATAATTTAAAAAAATAAGATTAAATAATAAGTTATTACAAGTGTGAAGATATACAATTTATTTTAAAAATCATTAATATATATATATATATATATATTTCATGATTAATTTTAAAATAAATATAATATATATAATATAATTTTTAAAATATTGAGGGGGCCTACTACCCCTTGTTGACATGGCTCTGTCCCTGAATATAAGTGTATAAATAATAAGAGGTAAGGGTTCAAAATACCCATTTTTATAAAACTTAAACCCAAAATATCCACAAATATAACATATAAGCCCAAAATACCCATTTTTAGTAAAAAGATCAAAAAACCCTTTGACATCCCATTAATAATCATTATTTTATTTGGAAAATTGCTATTGTCACTCTAAATTTGTTATTTCCAAACCAATGTGCTAAAGAGTCCTTTAAAATCCGGATATAATTATCTTGGTATATCGGCTGGAAACCTTTCTCGTGCCTCAAAAAACACTCGTATTTATACGTGTGATCTGGTTTGAAAGGTATAACAAAGCCACAAACTAGATAATTATTATTTGGAAATAAAGATTAATAAAGTTTTCCATGATTTATATTTATAATGATCCGATGCTCAGAAGTGGTATCAGAGCCAAGTTTTATTAAAGATATAAATTTGAATTATTTGTATAATATTATTTTCTTGTGCCTAACGGGAGGAGAAAATTCAAGAAAAATGTATCCGAAAAATATTTCGAGATAGAACAAGTGCAGGATTTCAATGACATCCAGCAAAGATTGGAACATAATTGTTCCAGACACATCTAAGGTTACCCAAGACCTTAGGGAAGTCCAAAAGATCATCATATATTATGGTGGACAGATGGAGAAGATGTACCGATCTCTATTCGAGATCCAACAAGAAATTATAAATCTAAAAAGGAGGATACCCAGGGGAACAGGTAGATCGATGAACGAACAATTCAAAGATGCATTCGGAGATAAACCAAATATCCCCAAAGGAAAGGCTACGGAAGTTCCAAAGTCTAAAAGCTACGATGAACTTTTATTAGACTTCATCAGATAAGTCTAATGGAAGTCTCAAGAGTTGATATCTCGAAATTAACCGAATCACTTTCCAATCTAGGAATTGTGGATCTGGTTAATCTCAAGATGAATGACCCTATTCCCAAATAAGAAGAAGGGAGTACGAGCGCCGAGACACCTTTCCAAAGTGCTGAGGAACCAGTCTCTCAACCAAAGTGGAGACATGATCAAGTCGACCATAATGCATTTGTAGATCGACGCAAGAGACGAATAGGATGGAATCAGGCAGCATCAAATAGCCCTTGGGCGAAAACGATATTAGAGCCAACATATCCGTTCGGATTGGTGCTCACAACCGACATCATAGATTTCAAGAATATGGAAGCTTTGATCAATGAATGGACGACGTCCTTAAAGGATGAGGCTAGACATTGACAAGGACCAATTTAGCAAACTTGTAGAAAATACCCTACAAGGTTTGGCCAAGAAAGCATGGGAGATTACAGACGCCCATATCAAAGAGGAGATCGAATCCGGAGATAATATTTATGAAATTATCGAAAAGATCGGTCACTTGCTCAAATTATTCTTCATCGGAGATGCATACTTTGATGAAAGAAAAGAAGAAAAGAAGCGAGAATATACACAAGCCTTATATGTTCTCAAATTAAGAAGTATATGTTATGCGAATGAATACATATATTAGTTCGACAAATATTACTTCCAAGCTCAGATACCATTGAATGTTGCAACATAATTATTCTTTGCAAAAATATGCAGCCCATGAAGAGAAATGCTTATACAAACCTATAAGGTGCCTCCAGGGAGAATCGATTTAGTGGCCAGGAGAATGTCCTTTTTAAAGGATAGTCTAAGAGAATGGTGTCATCAAACGATACTACAAAAGAACAAGAAGAAACTAAAAGGTTTGGTAAAAAAGACTCCTCTTTGTTGCGACAATAATGATTTTCCAAGTATTATTGGAGAACCAAGTTGCGAAAGACACGGTAAACGAAAGAAACACTTTCAAAGGAGGTTTCGATCGAAGTCCGGAAGATCATACAGAAGGCCTTCCAATCAAGGAAGATCATGGTGGTCCAAATCAAAGGCTAGATCTTATAAATTTGTTCAAAAGTCTGGTCCTTCCAGGTTTCCTTCATAAGGATCTAGATCCACAGGGAAGTCAACAGGAGGAACATCCAGAAGGAGAACTTTCAAGCGAGCTCATACTCGTACAAATGAAAGTTTTAAAGATTGCAACTGCTGGATGTGCGGTGCGAAATGTCATATTTCGCCTGATTGCCCACAGAAGCAAAAAGATGTGCGCTAGTTCGAGCCAACAGACGATATCCTTGATGCAGTCTACTACGGAGATTTGGTGCCAGTTTACAAGTTCGAGGATATCTCTTCAGATGAAAGCATCTATGAAGTAGAATTTGAATCTGATTCAGAAGGATCCTATGGATCATCTACAGAGTCAGACGAGTAGCCACGGTGAACAGGAAGATCGACTCCAAACCTCGAAAAGTCTATCAGGATTCTTTTCAAGAATGACCATTTCCAACAAAACGATGGAAAGAATCATGCGACAAGATTCAACCTTAAATCCCTATGATGGATTTAAGATAAGTGGTCTTAATCGAATCTGTGACCAGATCGGATTAGGACAGCGTAAGCATCACATAATCTACCAGGTGAACTTAGGTGAGTTTTCAATTCCTATGGAATTAACTGGTAATCAGGTTGATATGCAGCATATCCCAAAAGAAGAAATTCTTGAGGTACTAAGTCATATCAAAGAAAAAGTAGCAGTTACTATGAAATAGATCCATATTGGAACTATTGAAGTAGTAATTAAAACAACTTTCAAAGAAGGTATTGATTCTGAATTACATTTATCTGTAATGGATAGGAGAATCAATAATTTACGAGATAGTTGTCTTGGTACAATGGTAGGTAATCTGTATGCATGTAAACTTATGTTTAATATCCACCCTAGGATTGCATACAACCTAACTAACCAGGATTTTGATAGAGTATTAACCTTAATTAGGATTTTAAGAGATCTGATTTAATGAAAAAGGGTAATAGACTATATTTTATTACGTATAGAATTGCATATGCACTTTCCAATACACATCATTAAGATATATTTCTTAGAAAAGAGTATATAGAGATTCCTAAAATTTTCAAGGAATTCGCCAAGGTTATGACACCAGACCCTATTCAGATACCTAAGATAGGAGGTGTTAATATACTAATTAAAGATCATCCGATTTTAAATAAATCATCAAGGTTTGATTCTGAGATTAGTAACAGGATGTCCTTTTCCGAAGATAGGATTCTAAGCCTAAAAGGAAAAGAACAATATGAGGATTTTAATCGACAACAAATTAGGGTAAGAAATGTTAAAATTAACTGCCCTGATAGATGGAGAGAAATCTGTGTGGTTTTTGATATATTTGAAACTGATAATTTGTTTCCTTGTGATAATATATATCATTTACAACAACCAAATGTAAATATATATGAAAGCTTGTTAAATATAGCAGGATATGAAGTATTTGTTACAGGAGGTGCAGGGATAACTAAGGGTGTTCTGACTCTTGGTCTAAGTTTCCTTGAGGATCACAAACCTTGGGGAAGAAAAGGAAAATGGATGGAGTTTGACCTTGATGGACATACAATCAGGGTAGAATAAAATCGGTTTATATGCCAGGATTGCGTATAAACGAAGAGATTATAGAACTCTTAATACAAAGAATTCAGACGAGAGCTTTGTTAAGATTTCTGCATGCTCAGGGTTCGCCAAAACAAAGAAGCATACAAGAGGTAATAAGGATTCAAGAGGCTGCGTTAAAAATCCATCAAATAAACGCGCGAATAACCATGTTAGAATCCTAGAAATATATGAAAAAATATCCAGATGATTTTGAATGACAAGTATTTTCTCCATATATATATCCGTAGGGATATTGTATGATCAATATAAGATGGAATATTTTACAACTTATATTGACTCAGGTTCAGGCATTTGCACAGCAAAGCCAGGAGTTTTTCCCAGCGAAGCAATGGAAAAATTACCTCTTATTACATGAAGGGATTTCTCCCAGAAGATCCTAATACTCAATTAAGTTATTCGAGAATCAAGAATAATGATTGGAGGCGCATTCGATACCCCTTGGTATAAAGTAAGAATGCCACCTATCTATATTCATGATACAAGTGCTGATATTTTGTTGGGTAATAATTTTATCCAAACATTTGCAAAATATATGCAGGATAATCACAAGAACCTGTTAACATTTACTACTAACTGTGGTAGCTTGATACATGTTTTGCGGCGAGAGAAAGCATTTAATAAGATAACGCCAAGTTAACTCATCCTAAAATGCAGGATAAGAGGAAATTTGGAAAAGCTCTTTTGTCTTATAGACAAGAGGGATTGAAAGAGGCACCTGAAGAAGACATTCAGCTTCTAAAAAACGTTTTGCAAGAAGGACCATCTCAGATTGACATAGATGAGGAAAGTTTACTTTCCATCGAAAATGTTAAAAGGCTAATCCAAAAGAATTTCAATGAGAATCTTTTAGCCTGGTGGGACAAAAATTAGATCGAAGCAACCCTAAAGGTAAATGAACAATATCGATACGAGTTGGTTCGATATAAGCCGATTCAGATGAACATTGAAGATCGAAAGGATATGCAAAAAATTATTAAAGAGCATATCGATCTCAATCTGATCGAAGCAGATATTTCCCCTTATAGTAGCTTTGAGTTTTTGGTAAGAAACCATGGTGAAATAAAGAGAGGAAAAACGAGGTTAGTAATCAACTATCAAGATATTAACAAGATTACTGAATTTGATAGTTATTACATTCCAAGTAGAGAACACTTAATTGATTGCATTAAAGGATCAAAAGTGTTTTCAAAATTCGATTGTAAGTCTGGATTCTACCAGATCAAGTTAGAAAAAGGCTCAAAGAAACTAACGATTTTTTCTACTCCACAAGGTCAGTATATTTGGAATGTACTTTCTATGGGACTTGCAAATGCACCCCAGATATACCAACGAAAAATGGATAATCTTTTCAAGGATTATTTCGAGTTTATGTTTGTTTACATAGACGATATTTTGATTGCCTCTAAAATTATGAAAGATCATTTAAAGCATCTTGAAATATTTTCAAAAGCATATCATAAAGAAGGATTAGTGCTTTCTGAATAGAAGGCAATAATTGCGGTTAATAGAATCGAGTTTCTCGATATTATTATTGACCACACAGGTATGGAACTACAGGAACATATTGTGGAGAAAATCCACAATTTCCCAGATGTTCTTAGAGATAAGAAGCATTTTCAAAACTTCTTAAGAGTAATTAATTTTGCAGGTTAAGCAAAATATCACAAGGATTTCCATCTTTTATTACAAAAGGATGAGAAGACCAAATGGAAATGGGAAGACATCCATTCCCAACAGGTTCGAGAGTTAAAACAGATTTGTAATAACCTGCCGAAACTCGTGATTCCTCAAGATGAAGATCAGTTAGTAGTCTACACAGACGCTAACGACTTTAAATGGGCAGCAGTGCTCATGAGGAAGACATCTACCGGTGAAGAACCATGTAGATACACAGGAGGATTGTTTACAAAACAACAAGCCAGAGTCTGGCATATTAACGAGAAAAAATTCTTTGCAGTTTGGAAATCATTTAAAAAATGGCCTTTATTTTTATTAGTAAAAGAATTTATTTTAAAAGTAGATAATACAAATGTCAATGTTTATTTAAAAAATAAATTTGAATCAAAAATCGAAAAAGCTCGTATTATCAGGTGGCAAGTAGAATGCCAATATTATTTATTTGATATTGTCATTGTGAAATCTAATGAGAATATTCCTGCAGATTTCTTAACAAGGTATGAACATCCTTGAAGCGGATTCCATCACGGTTCGAGCAAGACACCTCAGGGAAAACCTTGAGGAACTCTACAAGGCCTTTGAGTTGCTTAGGACACGAGCCGAAGTAGCTGCATATGTGCAAAAGGTGGATTTGGACAAGGTCCAAATAACCCTACAAGCGGCAATAACTTCTAACTGTCATTTATGGAATGCATTAGAAGGACCGCTACACAAGGCGTGTTCACCATCGGTGATCAATAAAGAAATATAAGAGAAAGGTTCATCATCGATGAACAAACAAAGTAATTTTATACCCGAAGCAGGATATCCTGCTGATAAATATTTTTCATCGGATACCGATGAAAAGGCTGATAAAGCCAAAACAAGTGTTTTATCGAACTCCGATAAAAATATTAATTCGAAAAGTCAGGAAGCAATTCCAGGCAACCCGAGTCAACTCAGCACCTCCAGGGTTAAAGAGTAAGAGGTTATCCTAAGGCTCCAAACAGGCCCTAGACAGGTTAACACTAACCAAGTTGTTTCTCCATTTCAAGTTTATCAAAGAACATGGGAGAAATTAGTTATAAGAAATGAGATCAATCCAGGAAAAATAACTATCGATTGGTCTGGAAAGTATCCAAGGCTTTGGATGCTCTCGGGTGTAAACCCACAAGATATGAGAGAATGGTTTGACTTCGGAGCAATTGCTTCGGTGTTTACCACCGCTCCCAACTTTCTGGAGATTTCTAAGTTATCGGAATGGATAGCTACTGTTGTGCACGATTCATGGCAGGACAACCCACATTTGGGTCGAGGAGATATCCTGGAGTTAAAAATCATTTCAACAACTCCTGAAATCACTGGTAAAGGGTCTCACCCAATTTTTCAATTTATAAAATTACAGAGGCCGGATATGGTGGCGTTTAACAGAGCTAAAGCACCCCATCAAATAGCCTCTTGGTGGTCGCTCTTACCGAAGATGATATATCTACAAGGCGAGCCTGGGGACTTTGGGTCTGTCTCATAGAGATTGACAAAGTAAAATACCCGTTCAAAATCTTTCAAAATTCTGCGAATGGGTCATTCCTGTTAAACTCAATGACAAGAAATGCAACCAGATTTGCTGAAAGCCTCTTCGAAAATAAGAGAAAATTAATTTGGGAAAACAAGGTTCCGACAACGGAACAAACAAGGAAAAAGATATGTAACATGATACATATCGGAAGATGGGAAGAGCGAATATGTTCTTACTATCAGGTACAAGAGAAACCTCTGTTCGGACAGGATTTCAAAGTAAAACAGGACAAACCCGACTACCCGAAAATGAAGGGAAAAAGGAAGGGTTTTTAGACAATAAAACCCAAAAATGTAATAAAAGAAAGCGAGTCTAAATGGACTCAATAGTAAACAAGTTGTATTATATTCTAAAAATGTAATAGTTAGAAATACAGTATAAAGGGTTCAAATGCATACCCTATACAGGTTCAAAGGGTGCTAAGGGATCTTTCTTGGCTCTCTCTAGCACATGGCATTCCCGTCAGACAAGGTGTAATGGATGGTCCTACCATCTTTGACGAATCAAGCACCAAAGATAGACGATGGCCAAAAGACAAAAGTGGGGGACCCCTCCACTAAGCAAAAGATTCGTTGCCCATGCAAAAAGACAACGAAGTCACCTAACGAGTGGAAGGTGCACTTACCAAGAGGTGGGTGGGAAATAAAGAAGGTCGGCCTCATTACCCATTAACCAGTGGAGTGCAAGCTGACAAAGCAATAATTGATCCACACAGAAGCACATTGATGCTTATAAAAGGAGGCTTTCAGCCTCAAAAGAAGATCATCAAAAATACACAACACTTCTCTCTACCATAAGCTTTCGAGAAATATTCTCTCTAGTTGTAATAGTTTAGCTTTTAAATCTTCCTGTTTATGAGGGTTTTCCTTTCTCGAGTTTTAGCCATGATAGGCTAAATCAAGTTTATCCTCCAATGGCGAATAAAATAATTATTGTAAAATAGTTTAGTCTATATTCTTCAATAAACAAGGTTTTTGCTTTCCAACATTCTGTCCAAAAATTTATAATTTTGAGTGAAATTCATCCAGCATTGAGTCTCCCCGTGATCTCCTTAAAGACAGGTGGCCGTTGAGAAGGATTGCGATCTGGTTCCCAAGAAAATCGGTTCCAGAACCATAGACTGCGTGCGAGTGGTTGGATCTTTGATCCGTAAAACCCGAACCGAAATCCAAGGAAATTTAAGAGACAAAGGCGAGGTATGATTTAAACTCAATTTTATTTTATTTTACGAAAACATGTTGGGCTTGATATTGATCAAAGGGCTAATTCAGATCTAATAAATATAAGTGTGGAGATGGAAAAATGGCTAATGGCAAGATTGGTATTTTGGTGAATAATAAAAGTCAAAAGGGGTAGCATAGTAATTTTCTATGAAAAATGAATATAAAAGAATATTTTGTTATATTTATGGATATATTGGGATGTATTGTTATATTAATGGGTAGAAAGAGAGGAATGTTTATATAAATGGGTAACATGGCTATTACCCCTAAATAATAATAAGATAATTATTATATTGTCTCAAATGATGAATTATTAAACTGGGTAGAATTATTCGATATTTAAGGTTGATTTGATATATATGATAGAGATGTAATACATAAAAAATAGTGGTTATGCATTTATTAAGGTTGGTTGAAGTAAATGCGTCGACCTTAAGAAATGCTTTCGAATCCTCGTAAATATTATTCTATCTATATTTCTTAATAAATATTGTTTTGAAGTTTTTATTATATATTAAGAAACATAAAAGTTGAATAAATATACTCTTAACTAATCAAAGAATTTAAGATACAAAATTAGAAAGTAAATATCAAAATAATTCTATAAAAAATATCATATCAAATCTAGCTAAGAAATATAAATAGGAATATTTTAGAAATAAAATTGTAGAAAAGCCCAAAACGATACTTAATATAAAACAAAATTTAAATTTTAAAACAACATCTATTATGAAACGGATGGAGTATAAAACATGTTAGTTATTTTTTTTTCTTTTGTCTAAATTACTCATTTTTTAATTATTACTATTGTTCAACATTTATTATAATTCTTAATTATTACTTATTTTTTTCAAATGTCCACTTAAAAATTATGAGTAAGACTTGTGTGTAACTGTTGTATGGATCTTAGATCCATGCAACGCGGGTCGGGTCGGGCTGAATCCGACCCGAATCCGCGCATTTATTATTATTTTTTTTTATCCTGACCTTTATGTTATGTTAGTCATACTTTTATATTATGTTAAACATACCTTTATATTATGTTAAATATACCTTTATGTAACAGTTTAGTTTTTTAAAAAAACCCTAATTTTGGCAAAAAAACCCTAATTTTGACGAAAAAATTATAATTTCAGCACAAAAAATCCTAATTTGTACATATATACCTTTATTTAAATATTACGCATACCTTTAATTAATATTAATCATACTTTTATATAATATATAAAGGTATAACTAACATAATTAAAAGGTATGACTAACATAACATAAATGTATGTTTAACATAGCATTATAACCCTAAAGGTATGTTTAATATAACATTATAACCCTAAAGGTATGTTTAACATAGCATTATAACCCTAAATGTATGCTTAACATAATATAAAATCATAAATGTATGCTTAACATAATATAAATGAATGATTAACGTTGCATAAAGGTATGCTTAACGTTGCATAAATGTATGCTTAATATAATGTAAAAGACTTGCATAAAGGTATGCTTAATATAATATAAAAGGCCTTAAAGGTATGACTAACATAACATAAATGTATGCTTAACATAACATAAAGTTCTAGCACCTGAAGCGAATTTTGGGTGGGTTTGAGCGCACCCACCCAGGCGCGTGCGCTCGCGTGGAGGCCGGGTCAGGTCAGGTGTACGGTTCTAGAATCCGTACACCAGTTGTATAAAAGTTTTTGTGAAAAATTATATAAATTGATTTATCCTATATTTATTGTATGATATATTATTGATCAACAATTGTTGGCTTTTCAGAAACTTAAATGTCCGTTTCTTTTTCATACTTAATTCACGGTACCACTGATTATTACTTATTAAAATAACTAGATCAAACTAACCTTTTTTTTTTTTTTTAAGTACATGACTCAGAATTATATGTATATATCTTTAGGTTTGAACTAAAGCACTGGAAAATTGGTTGATAAAGCGAGCCAAAAAGAAGTCGCAACCTTCATTCATTGTTATAATTCAAATTACGAATTTAATTTTTAATGATATAAGTTCATATCTTTAAATAAATTCTCATATAAGACGTCACATAAATTACATAATCTTAATAAAGAATGTATCTACATCAAAACGATGTTGTTTCAAGTATGTATTTTAATTTAAATATCTTTCGTTAACTTGAAACAACATTGTTTTGTTGTCGATAATTTTTTTTTAAGATTATGTGGTTTTGTGACGTCTCACATAGAAATTTATTCAGATACATGAACTTAGATCACCAAAAAATAGACTCGTAATTTAAAATTTCAATAATAAATTATATTACAACCTTTGAAAATGTGGTGATTTGTTTTGCAATTTGACCATTAGATTTATTTTTGTTGGGAATTACGTGTCATCAAATGTGTACGTTATGTGACATGTCATGTTTGTCGGACATGTAATCGTGGTCTGAATTGCAATATTGAATAAAAGTTGTGATTTTTTTGTTAAATTCGAAAAGTGGGGATTAAATTATAATTTTTAAAAAAATATGATTTTTTTATAATTGCGCCCTTTATTATATATTAATAAATATATGTTACGAAAGAGAATGTTGTGACCATAGAAGAAAATTTTGTGGCAAATTACAAAGCATCGATCCCTAAAATGCAGCATCCTAAATGCTTTTATGCTTCTTTGATATTTATCAGTTTTTCACCCATATATATGTTGCAATTTGCCATATCAGCTCTATAAACAAAATATCTTTGAAAATATTTTTTATTCAAAATATTAAAAATAAGATGATAAAATTATTTTAAAAAAATTCTTCTTTATTCCAAATATTAAATTAAATATGTAAATTATGTCTTAAGAATAAATGAAATTATTTCAATAATAAAATCAATTTTATTATATTTAAAATTTAAATTAAAATCAAATAATTACTAAATGGAATGTCATTTCATAGCATAACTATAAATAGTACTCAGCTTTATTATTGCTTAACTTATTAATTTGATTTGAAAAAAATACATTTCATTCATTCTCATAAATTCCATAAATTGCATGGGACAGCCTAGTAATTTAATAAAGGACAAATAGGATAAATATAGGAGGTCGTCTTGGTTTACCTGCTCGGTTTTAACTATCCACCACTCTGTTTTATATTTAACATCTCTCTCTCTCTATATATATATATATATCTATATCTATAATCCCGTTTTCTTTATGGACAGTATTAATTATTCTTCAATTGAGTGTAATGTCCCTATTTAACAATATTAGCAAAACTCTTTTCTCCAATGAAGTAGTTCTAATGATTTATTTCTTTGCATTTGTAAGGATATAACAAAAAATTAAACAGAGAAACATATTTCTAATTTCAACCACATTCGATATATTATTTTTTTAATGCGTGTAAAAAAATATATGGCTATCTATCGTAGTAACATCGAGGGAGTATTACATATTTAAAAATATATATACCTTTTGGATTAATATATTTGCAATAGTTTTGTCTTCTAAATGATACATTTAATTGAATTCACATATATAATAAGTATGGTTAGTGACGATATAATATGATACATTTAATTGAACTCCACCGAGGGTTTCACTATTGGTATTCCTTTATAATTTGAGAAGTCCGTATATGTTTGAATCATTTTATAATAAGACAAAATTTCTATAGTAAAATGTACTCTAAAAAATTTTTAGACATCTTTTAAAGTTTATTGAGTTGATATTTATTACAAGATTTTTACATTTATTGAGATGAGATAGTTAGTAGATGATTGAATAGAACCTATCGTTGAGTACTATAAATAAATGAGTTGAGAAAGTTTTGAGCGTTCAACAAATTAAAAAATATCAAAAAAGAAATTGAGAATATTCATTCAAAAAAGTTGCAACTAATATAATCAATACATCAAAAATAAAATTATGCCCCTAATTATTTATATAAGATAACAACTAATAATTAAAATATTTTACTCAAACCTAACATAAAAAAATGATAAAGTTTAAATAGAATTATGGTATTTACCTCAAACTTGCCAAATATAAGAATTTGAACAAATTTTAAATCTCTTCGAGTAGACAAAAACAGGACGCTTCTCTAAATTTTCGAAGGATAGCAACATTGATATATTTATATCATGTAAGAATTTAAACAAACATTAAAGAATTTAAGGACATAGGCACGTGTGAATGAGATTGTGGATAAGATTTGATATATTTGTTTCATGTAAGAAATTAAACAAATTCTAAAAGTTAAGCATATAAGGTTGTAATATTGTGTGATTGAGATTGTGGATGAGATCTGATGCGTCTCCTCATATTTTTATGTTTTTTACTAATATATAGAAAATGCTATTTTATTCTTAAAAAAAATTAGATTTGAGGGGGCTAAATGACCCATCGACCCCTATTTAGCTGAGTTTTGAGTATGTGTATGTTTATAGATGAAAGGGGAATGATATACTTATTAATAGCTTATTTTAATATGTTTTTTATTATTATGGATACATTTTAATTTGTCAACCGTGGATGATGGGGTTTTTTTTTTTTTTTTTATCTAGTGTAGTATTTCCATTTTAGGGGTAATGGCTTTTAAGTTATTGGCATGAGGCAATAAATTTTGAACCAGAGGAAATTCATTTCAGGATAAAAGTGGTTGGTATTTTGTTTTTTTAGCAGTGATAGCTAATTATTGTTGCTGTATGAAATTACCTCATTGCTATGTGATATTCCACAAATAGTTCCATAAATATCTTTTGTTTTTTTTTCTCAGTAAAGGGGAATATATTTTCAAATGAAGGGTAATAGAATTACCCCAAAAGTACACCTTACCAATAATTTAAAAATATCCTAAAATTAATATAACGAATACTCACTTTCCTTGACACTAGACATTATAAAAAACAAAATTAACACCCAAAAACCTTACGTATCTTTTAATACAACTTTCTTTCTCTCTTTTTTTTTTTTTAAATAAAAGATAATTTAAGACCAAGTACATATTCCATCCTCGTTTGACGTGCTCATAAACATACACCATCCGTTCCTAGAAAAATATCCTCTTTAAAAATAAAATCATATATATAATTAAGTGTCATTACAAGATGGTAAGAAATATTTGTTTATATTCTACCAAAATTGCTATTATTCTTTCAAATTAAATGAGATATGAAGTGGTTATTAAAAATCTATCTATAATGATTGCATGTAAATATTGCTAAGCCGTTTTTTATTAACTATCTTAATCTGTTTGTAAAATTTTAAATGACATTTCTTTTGAGATATGAAAAGTATAAAGTAATTTTATAGAATTCGATATAATTCTTTATGTATTTAGACATTACATAAAAATATAAATATTTAATAATTATTCTTTTTTGTTATAATACTACAATATGTGTTGAGGTTTAGATACAAAGTTTGATGTTGAGATTTTTATTGAATTAATCTGAACGCATAATATTTAATACTCTTTAATCTTCATATACCAAAAAGTTTTTTTTTTGTCACAAATAAAAAATATATATAATGTATTTGGAAATTTCTACCATAACTTTATAACCTTATTCGATGTATTGCCAATTGAAGGGTAATTAATATATGCGGTTAATTTCTATGTACTTTAGGTAAGGGATCAATATATCAAGTAAAAAGACATTAATTATAATTAAATACTGTCAAAACAGTAGGTACGAAAATAGGGTTCGAGGCATGATGAATCAAAATCTATAACCATACTTGCTATTTCATCCACTGTGGATATATTAATATATATGTCCATTATAAATATGTTTGATAGTTAATATATTTATTAATTTCGTATTCCATAATTTAAAGGAATGATTAGATTATTATATATATTAGTGGTGAGACATTTTAACATTTTCATTAATTCATTTGATTAAAATGATTCAGAGTAGTAGAGTAGAGGATATGTACCCTTTTAAAGAGGTGCATTTTTGAATAATAATATAATTTTCAAACATATATGGTTATTCAATTTTGAATTGAAATTATTGTTAAACAAATATAACTGTCTAAAATAATGTATGCATCCGAAAAATTTAAAAGAACTAAGTATAATATTTGAACTATGTTAAAAATATTACACATTCGTGTATCGCGTGCCTATCATTAGACAAATAATATTATATATGTATAAATAATTGGCAAATTCAAAGACTCCAATTTGAAAGAAAGAAGTTAGTTTATGGATGTCATTTTATGGGATGGATTGGATCAGGTTGAATATAAGAAATTATATATATTTTTGTGTAAATTAAGTAATATTGTTCTATATATTAGGTAATATTTTGTATGTGAGTTGGATTATAAAAAAATATGTAATACATTTATATGTATCAGATAATACTTTATTTTATAGGATACATAATCTGAGTTGGATCTGGTCGGATCACTTAAAAACGTGTAGATCCTAGGTTGTTAAGGCGCTCTTCTCTCTCGTGCAATATGTAATACTTATTAAATAATAATTTTCTATACATTATATAATACTTTTGTATTATTTACATATAAATACTACATAATATAATACAAAAGTATTATCTAATATATGTTAAAAAAAATTATCTAATACATACAAAAGTATTACATAATGAGTAGGTTTTATACGAAACCGTCTCACGAATCTCATTCCGTGAGACGGGCCGGGTTGGATCGGGTCGGATCGGGCATAATAAATTAAGTTTTAATTTTATATGTATTTGATAATACTTTTGAATTATGTTATGCAGTATATGTATATAATACAAAAGTATTATATAATATATAAAAAAATATTACTTAATATATACAAACGTATTACATATTGCATGAAAGAAAAAAAAAACACTTAAACAGCTAGGATCTGCGTGTATTTTTAACGACTCGACCCGACTCAATTCGGGTCATGTTTCCTATAATACAAAAGTATTGTCTGATAACAGAAAATTATCACCCGATATATATAAAAGTATTACATATTTTTTTATAGTCTAACTCAACTCAAAACAAAAGTATTACCTGATACATATAAAAGTATTACATATTTTCTTATAGTCCAACTCAACTCAAAATCATCTTATAATACAAAGTATTACTTAATATAAAAAAAATATTACTTAATACACACAAAAATATTACATAATTTCTTATGTTCAATCCGATCTAACCCGTCTCACGAAATGAGATTAATGAGACGATCTCACCAAGACTTTGTCTTATATAATTTATTATATCCAACTCATCACGACCCATCTCACAAAATAAAATTTATGAGACGGTCTCGTACAAGACCTACTCTAAATAATTGAATTTTATAGTCAAATTTTATCATTTTTTATATTTGTTAATTCAACCAATTTGATGTATTATTCACTATGAAGACACAAAATATATCTTTTATTATGTGGGACGTCATAGGCTATAATCCACATTAATAAATAAGCCATTAACAAGAAAAGTAAACTAAAAAATTGTGAGAGACTACGGATGAAAGGTTATAGGACCAAGTTTTGTATACCCTTTTCTAAAAGGGAATATATTTTCTATCCATGAACCATGGTTATAAAAAGAAAATTACTTTTCTATAAATTTTAGGATAAAATAATTGTTAACTTTTCCAAAAGTTTCTTTAAAAAATAATTTTTCTACCCATTATGCTTGACTTCTTATATTAAGGCAATTTCGACATTTAATCATATTAAATGAGTGAAAAAAAATGTTTATTATTACCATAGATAAAAAAAAAAAAAAAAATCTCCTTACGAAAATGGGTAGAGGAAGGCATTTCTACAAAGAATAAACTTTATGCTTGCCAAAAATGAGTAGTAATTTGAATTAAAGTTATTGTTTATATATAAGGATCTTATATAATATATATACACACAACCCTACTATCCTATCCATTCATCGTAATGTGCTCATGGTTGATGTGTCAAAAATTCAAAATACCCATTAATTTTACTTTTTATATAATAAGGGGATGCAATCATTACATGTTATGAATGGACATAATAAAAGTTGTCCATAATAAACATTTTAACATTTTTGATATTATATATATGTAATTTACGGTATAAGCATGGCTCCCATAAGAAAATCCAATGTTGGATTCTTTTCAATAGGGGAGGAGGTTGGCGCACACTAGTATATCTTTCCATTTGGGTTTCTTATAAACTTACATAAACATAACATACTTTTCTTATATATATATATACCTACTCACCTTCCCACTATAAGCACATTAATATGTGTCCACGATTGATATGTCAAAAATTTAGAGCATCTATTAATTTTACTTTACATATAACGAAGGGATGTGATGATTACACATTATCGATGGACATATTAAGAATTGTCTACGATGGGTATTTGAGCAAAACCATATATATATAATATAATAGGAAAAAAACGAATAATCTTTATGGTACGGGAAGAAAAGTATGCTATGTTTATCTAAGTTTATAAGAAACCCAAAATGATGCTAGTTTATAAGAAAAGCATGCTATATTTAGCATACCCTAATGTTGTTTGTTGAAAATGATAAAATTAATATTTGGTTAACTCTAATGTACATTAACTGAGTGGATATTAGAAAAAAGAAATATTAAATTCACTTATATAGGTCTGTTACTCTACCCACATATTAATATGTGTTCATCGTTGATGTGTTAAAAATTTAACATATATATTAATTTTACATTTTATAATTTAAATGAATAAGATCATAATAAATCATTGGTGGGCATATTAAGTTGTCAACGAAGGGCATTTTAACATTTTCGTACACTTATAATAAGAAAAGTGATAACAACAGAAAAAATGAAAAATGGATTATATATTTTTGTAACCACAAGTCTTATAATTTAAGTGGTATCGACATCTTTATAAATGTATAGATTGGATTGATTAAGATTAGAATACTTGACTCGAATCTTGATTGTCTTTCTTTGATCCACCACTCATTGGAAAAAAAGAAATTATATATTTCTGTAGATTAGAGGGAGTAGAACTTTATGTTGTAACAAAACTTACAGTTGAAAAATACAACTATTTTACATTGAAGGTTAGGTTTCATCAGGATAATCATATGCGGTTTTATATGAGGATTATATATAATGATATCTACAAAATCTATATAAATCTAGCGTTACTTATGGAGTCAAACTTAACATAATATATATCACCAAAAATTTTATGCATCAGGTATATGGATTATAGATTTATGCACTTGATCGATCTGGTTTAAACCCTCCAAAATGCATCTCCATGCACCGCCACATGTCTGGGTGGGTGCGTCTAAACCCACCCAAAACTGCTTACATGTGTTGTACCTTTATGTGATATAAATCTTACATTTATGTTATGTTAGTCATACATTTAGGGTTTTTTAGTTGTACCTTAACTTTTTTAAGACAACCAATAATATATTTTATACCCTTTAGTTATATATGTCATTTTAGTTATGTTAATTGTACATTTATATATTACATAAAGGTATGACTACGTTAATATAAAGGCATAGGTAATATCGTATAAAGGTATACATAATATCGCATAAAGGTATAGATAATATCACATAAAAGTATACATATACAAATTATACCGAAATTTGGATTTTTTTAAGTTCAAGTATTACATAAAAGTATGATATTTGTATATATAACTAATATAACGTAAAGATATGACTAATATAGTATAAAAGTCAGCGTTTTTTTTCTTTCTAAATTAAAATATTGCACTAAAGATTTGATATATGTACGTAAATGTATGTCTAATATAGTATAAAGGTCAAAGTAAAAAAGAAAAAATTAAAATGGTGCGGACCCAGATCAACCCGGATCCAATTCGAGTACATGTACAATTGATGCACATGAAAATTACTTGTCTGATTTTTAATAAAAATAATATTATTGGAAAATTTATATGGTACACTTGAAGATGATTTAACAAATCGAGATAGTTGTGAGAATGAGGCACCAAGATGGCTCTAAGTGCACATTTGATTCATCCACAACTTAATTGTCTCATTATCTTGGTTTACACAAAATTAAAGTTATCATTTCAAAATATTGTGTTCACTAAACATTAATTACATATAATAGCATCATACTAGGGAATGTTCGAAGTCGGAAGCTACATATCCTGATGTAATAGCAATTTGTTGAAACTTTTTAAAGTTTATTATTCATGTGAGAGATTGTTGGAAATTGTTTCGGAAAAGTTGGTGTTAACCAAATTTTGACAAGCTTTTACATGGTGTTTCTGAAGTTTATCATTCATGTGATAGATTATTGGAAATTGTTTTAGAAAAGTTAATGTTAAACAATCTTTGACAAGTTTTTACATGGTTTTTCATTTGATTAACACGAAAACAAGTTGTAAAATTAGAATTTACGTTTCGAGTAGATAACATTAGAGTATTATTTACTTTCTCAAATCCAATTTTGGATGTGTGAAAAATTAATACTTGAAATTGACATGTAAAATGAATTAAAGAGTGAAGGAATATGGAAAGACATCTACACGGAAAATGAAAAAAAAATTGCTCACCATATTAGTAAGGCACCTTCTTAAAGAGTAATTGAGTGTGCTTTTCTTATGGTGCATTCTAGTGGTATTTTACCATCCTTGCTCGAGCCCGCAGAAGCATGTGCAATTGCCACGCGAGCTTTGAGGTGCATTTGTATTTAGTAGAGAAATAGTCCAACTCTTATCCCTCAATTTTTCTCATCTTATTTGATGAGCCCCTTTCAAGTATTATACCACATACATCTTTCAACAAATATATTGCAAATATTGCATTGAAGTTGGACTTCAAGAATTACCCAATATCGAATTTTATATCAAGAAAATATATGAATGTTGCTATCATGTACACTTTTTGTGAGCACCACCAACACCTATTGTTGTAGCAGGAATGTGACATAAACGTTTAGTTGCCACATCAATAAATATTACTCATAATTACATCACATTTCTTCAATAACAATTACTTTTTTAACTAAATCTAAAAATACTTATTTTAGTTGAGTGTTTCACATATATCAAACAACTTAATTATAACATATTAACTCATAGTAGTATACTACATAATTCTCTATGGTAGATACAATGATATGATTCGTTTATCTTTTTGAAATCTATTCAAACCATCTTGTCAAGGAATTTTGATAATAAGTTAGGGTCAGAATCTGATGATCTCTAGAAAGTTGCCCCATGCTTTAATGATCAATCTGATGGCAGTTAGGGTATTAATGAAATCTTAATTGCTTCTTGCTTGTAATATATGTTAACCAACAATGTGAGCAATAAATGAAAGGCATTAGGACATATATAGTGGTTGCAAATATCTACTTAAATTTTCATTCTCTCAGCAAACTTCTTGTGATCTTTCCCCCTACAATTAATACATATTTCCGTCCTCGGATTTAATTAACACTTATTTTCTACCACACCCCTCCTCTTTAATACAATTCAATTCTGGTTCTACTAAGTTTTCTTTACCCTCAACGACACCTATCTCTATACTGTACTACAGTTGTATCCAAATCAATTCTTGAATTAAATAGGGTTTGCTCCTTTAATGTCATCTCTATTTTTGTTTTATATATAAACTCACTTTCCAAGCAGCCATGAAATCATCAAAACAATATCACAAAAAAGAAGAAGAAAAATAAAAAAACTCTCTAGCTCAAGAATATTGATTCAATCTTAGCATCAAGATTTTGCATGCAATTCAAAGGTAAAATCTTGAATTATGGGCTTTATATATACTTTCTTCAAGTGTCCATTTTCATATATACTAAGCATGATGTATATATAATATAATTGGTTTTTCAGGTGAAAATGAATTACCATGCAGAGAGCCCTAAACTAGAGCTGAAACTCAACTTATCCCCTCCAAGGGACCATCGACAAGTGGTGTCTCCAACATCGACTGAGATTTCGCCTCGAAGCTCGTGTGTGTCTCGAGAGACGAGCCCAGATGGGAGCCCGAAGGCGACTTCGATGATGCTTGTTGGTTGCCCTCGTTGTCTAATGTATGTCATGCTCTTTGAGGAGGATCCCAAGTGCCCCAAGTGTAAGAGCACTGTCTTGCTTGATTTTCTCCATGATAGAAGCTGGAGAATCAACAAGTGATGATCATGATCATGTACTTTACATATTCTCAATTCTTGAATTTCATCACTTGTTTAATTTCTCTATCAGTAGTCTCAAGGGCTGGCTATGTAGTTTTTGTTCTAGTTTTGTCCATGTTTCTATATAATATAGCATGGAATATTAGACTCTAATTTGGTGATCATTAGTTGTTGTTGGATTAAGAATTAACAACCATCAAATTCAAGAATCGAAGCATCTCACTTTACGAGCATATGTTAATGTGACAGTTTTGATGTGTCATTAGATGTTAGATAAGATTGTATTAATTTGTCTCTGATGTTACCATGTAATTTTAAGTCTTAACACATCAACCACGTCTGACATATTATAAATGTGTATTTGTTTGATAGATGACTGCTCCTTTGTATAATCGAGGGTTCTAACACAAATTATTAAGTTTAAGGCACCAATTAGTTCACCCTCACAACTATTCATTTATAACTCTATGTTAAAGTATCTATGCACAATTCATTACATATAAATATGAATATGCCATAAATGAATAACCTAATAAGTTGATGGTTAGCCTAATTATAATCCACATGAGAGGCAGTCCAACTTGTTTATGAAGATAGTCATGTGTCCTAGGTCATTTTAAAAGCCTTAACGACAATAAATGCATTCAGTTGATGTAGCAACGAACCTTTGCCATTTGTAGGGGTACAATTTATTAGGGAATTAATACAAGTTCAAGGAAGTAGGTCATCAATTCAAATAATTTAATGTAGACCCACCTATACAAGAAATAAATACCCACTCCATTCTAAAATAAATATAATTTTAATCTTAAAATAAGGTATTATAGAATTTCAAGAAACATTTTGATCCTATTCTATTGAAATATTGTTCTCATATACTATAAAATGAAATGAAATGTAAAAGTGATTATTAAAAGGTTTATCTAATAATGAATGTATTTAAATATAACTAGATCAATTTTATTATCTTCTTAATATGTGTGTAAAATTCTAAAACAATATTTATTTTAGAACAGATGAAGTACATATCCAACTAAGGCTCTCAAACTACTCACCTTTATTAACACTAAAATACGTAATCCCTCGTAAAAAAAATGTTGCTCTAATATTGTATCTCTTTTTATTTTTATTTTGGAGATGTATAGTCTTTTATAATGCATGAAATAATCTTAAATTATATATTAGATTTATATTAAAAGTTTGTTATGATCAATCATAAGTCAGTTAGATTATAGATTTTTCAATTCAAACCTTATGAAACGTGACTATTTTTTTGTAGGACAATTTATTATCTCTTTTGAAACTTAAACTCTTTTTTTTTTTGAAAGATAAGGAGTAATATATATTGTGAACACATTTAAAAACATGAGACAAAGATGTTGTTCATTCATGTGACATTTGGAATCTTGGATTGAGAAATCAGAAATATAAGGATTTGAATGAATGAGCCTATCTAACAGTAATGAGCCCTTACTTGCCATGGACTACTACAAGATTACATCCAACTTTAGATAATAAAATTATTTCTCCCATATGTGATCCCGAAACATGAGAGAATAGGCACATAATGGTGATCATTCTCGTTAATCCAAATTTAGTTTAAAATAAAAATTAAAGATTTCGAATGCATATAAACCCAAACAACCACCAATACATTTACTGCATTTAATATTAATGCAATCCTCAAACCCTTCAATTCAAAGACAACTCAAGGAAGGAATCATAAATTTAGACGAAGGCGTTTTTCTTGAAAATACAGCACTGCCATATATAGACAAATATGAAGGAAGCTCATAATTCATCATTTAACTTCAAGATTTGACAAATCATGAAAACAGAACTCAAATGAAACACATGAGCATTATTTACTTTCCAATAAGAAAGTGATAGAATGAAGCATGATGAGATTCTCACCAAACTGAGAGTGTAAGTGCAAAAAAACACAAGCAGATGCAAACATGAAATAACTCACACGAGAAGTATTCCATCTCATAATCCATCTCATAACTCACACGAGAAGTATTCCATCTCATAATCCATCTCATAACTCACACGCGTATTTGATGACGTCATTAACATATAAAAGACATGTTAAAAGCACTCAAACATGAAATGAGATAGCATTTGCTATAGAGGATCCTAACTAAAAATACCACAGGAAAGAAGAAAAATGATCATGAATTGAAAGACAATGAATAGTCTCCAATCCGGTTTATTATCTCAAGTCAACAAATGCTAGGTCTGAGCTGCTTACATTTATTGTACGTACTGAAAAATATATAATAAATACAGCTAAAAAGTTGACAAATAATACATAAGCAATGCTTCGACATGCCTGGTGAAATAAGGAATATGGGGGTGGGGGAAGCACGCATTAAATGAACTCTAAACAAGAATATCAAAACAAGCACGCCATCAGATGATAATATCTAGGCACAGAAAAACCCAGAAAAGCTCAATAGGATCCAAACCGAGATGGTAAATAGAGAAAGCTTTAAAGCATCATGCAGCAATCTGACCAAAAAGGCTCTTGCGAATCTGCAAGTAAATACAGGTTATCTTAGCACCATTAAGGGCATCAGATAGCCATCAGAAGATGTGACGCATAATAAAATTGTAGTCCTAAGACATATTACATAGATCAAGAGTTAGCTCTTCCTATATATCACATTATCAGGAAAGGAAAACCACCTGTCCATAGAGCACATTCTAAAGATGCATCGACCTTGGTATTCAACAGTAGATTTTAAGCAGTAAGCCCTGGACACCTAATCCTAATCTTCTTCTATTAAAAACAAGCCCTCTGCGCTCAGCCCCTTCTGTATGCCACTATATTCTAGTACGCAATATATGATGCTCTCAATTCTTACCGCTCTCCTTCTAGGGAAATTATCTAGAAATTCTGAGGAAGCAATCAAGTTAACAGAAAAATTCAGCAAACCATTCTCTATCCCTCCATATTTTCTTATTGGAAGATCTTTGATGACATCTAGTAGATACAACTTGATTTTTAAGAAAAATGCATCTTAAAAGAAGAATGCAGGCAAGTTGCTGTAATTTCATATGTTTTAACCATTAAGAAAGAGATTGCAGAAAATTAAATACAATGTATTGTCTATATTATTCAGCCTTCAACTTATGTATACTAACAACAAATTCATAGAGGAATAAGGTAAATGTCTAAGGAAAGAAGTTAGGAGTACCTCTGGTAGCTTTTTCCTAAATGCGACATCCAGTCTAGCATCAAGAGTGTTCTCAAACACAATTTTCCCATCTCTTGAAGCTAACACGACACCTCCAGAGCTAAAAATATAAGAAAGATAGAAGAATCACATTGCAGGTTGTTAAAGTTTGCAGGGAAAAAAATCAGTCACTTCTAGAGCTCAAGCATTATATTTGTAGGAAAGACCAGGAGAGAGAAGGTAGGTGACTCAATAAAGACGACGACAAAATCATAATAGGTAACTGTTTCTGAAAGTTTGTTCAGCTGCAACATTAGCTTAAATTTTCACAAATTTCTCATTATGAAGGTTCTTATAGTAAGTTTCGTATTTTTTACCAGGAAAGATCATGTTCGTTTTGTTTAGACGGGGCAGGCGGAAGGTGGATATTATCAACAATGATCTCAGGAGGATGAACTTTTGCCTTATGAGCATACTCCTCCTTTGCTGAGTTCACGACAGACTCCACAAAATGTACATCAGTTTTACGGCAGCGCAATAAAAGAGATGGCTCTTTAAGCCTCAGCAAGCTCTGGAATGCAAAAGTATATTTTGAGAAATGGCATATTTCAATAATAATCATGACAAGTGAAAGTTAAACTTTATTACTACTTGATGCCATCAAAATATGAATTATCAATACAACTAGAGTTATAAATAGCTTTGTAGGTTGCTGTCAGATGGAAACTGGATGTAAAAAATGAAAGTCCTTTAGGAAAAAGGAAGGATATTTAAATAGTCGTGAACTAGATTATCAAAATCTGAATGTTGCATTTGGCTTCCAGAGAGTTTCACGTTCATACCTCATAGCCAAATTCACTGCCATGGCGAAACAATTAATTTTTTTTAATGAAATTGCAAGGAATTAATTTTTTAGAATATTGATCCCTTTATAAATGCTGAAACCTACCTTACACTTATGATAGTTTTGTGAACCTAGTTTTAGATGAAAGTTGCCTACTTTTACCATACAAGCCAATATAATATATTCAGGACTCAGCTTACACAACCTGAACAATAAGCTCCTTTAGAAGATGCTCATAGTTTTGGTGGTGATGGCCAATATTCAAAAGCTCCTTCGCTGCAGCCTCCTTCATGGAATTGACCAAATCATCCTGAGCCTGAAGAACCTTGATCCTAGAAGCATTCAGTTGCATCGAGTACTCACTGCAAGACACAATCGCACAGAGATTATATCACTGATTCACTAGATATCCACAATAGTGTTGCTAATATTATAAACATTTTACAAATGTTACTACTACGGTTTAAATAACGCCAAAACTTGCTAACATAGGACCCAAATTCAATATACTAAAGGAATATTGAGTTAAGTTCATGAGCAGTAAAAACTCTGAAAATCGAGTCAACCATGACAAGCCGGAGAATTGATTCAAAGATAGTCAATTTACATCACTGAATTCAGATCTCAAATTTAATCGGGGAACTACATAACCCGAATTTTTCTATCAATCACTTCAGTGGATCAGCACTAACTACACACTACAAAGTAAGCTATCAATCTATCTACAGCATAATCATAGTCCATTGACTAAATCCTCAACAAATTAACTAGAAAATAGTTGATTTTCCCAAACAACAATTCACAAAACGCGAAGAGAAATAAAGTGATTAAGGAATTAAACATACATTTTCTTGCGGACGTCAACTTGTTTCTCTTTGCGTTCATACTCTTGTCTGATCTTCTTCTTCTCTGCTTCCACTAGCTGCAACTTCTCGATATTGAATTCCTACGCAAACAACAAATCGATCAACCTCACAACTTCAAAAACACGATAGCGCAATACTGAATTCGACGATCGAAAATAAGAGAGAAACCATACTTCCTCGGCGGAGACAGAGATCTCGTTGCCCTTCTCCTCAGCTTCTTGGCGAATGAAGCGGACCATCTGCTGGATCTGCTTCGATACATCGGCATCGTTCATCATTGGAAGCGGATCGAGGCTAAGATTGGGTTACAGTACAACTATTTCTTCAGAGAGTACTACTGGATGTTGCCTCTGGTCTTGATTGATTGGGGATGAATGAAGATGGCAGTATGCAATTTTATTCAATAATAATTATGGAGTAATATGTGATGTTGTGATGCACGATTGTTTAATTTTTTGTTATTACTTATTCCCCCCCAATATTTCTTTAATTTTCAATTATGCCCTTTAACTTATATAAAATAATATCTATTGCTTATTGATTTTCAATTTTGGCTTTTGTGTTTTTAATCCAAACACATAAAAGGACCCGACTGTATGCACCACATGATCTGCTAAACACATTCAAATTTCTAATTACACTTACAATTAAATTTATTTCACTTAAAATCTTCTAAAAACACATCATCACATTACAAATATACTTTTTATAAAGAAAATATTAAAATAAAACATAAAACTATCATATTTCCTAACCGCAACTCAACATCATCTCCACACCCCCAATTATCATTTCCAACCAAAGAAGAACCTTAACCCTAACACACAAGCTCTAACCCTAAAAATTCCAAGAAATCAATTCGATTGAAGTGTTCGACCTATGTTTAAACAAGTTTAGGAGAGTTCGATTTCACATTTAAAATCCTACAATAGATCAATACCAAGAAGATGAAGTTTCAAGTAAGTGAAGTTCATTCTTGAATTTTTCTATATAGATTATGAATTTATTATGTTAAATTTATTTAATATTGTTAATAGAATATAAGTGTTTAGGATTCATGTTTAAGAATTTTTGTTATGAAAAACATGTTACAAGGTTGATGGAAAATTGAAAAAAAAATCTGAATAGCGTGAATGAGTTTTGAATCTGAACTGGTTATGTTCGACATTGGTCGATCAAAGGAATATTGAATATTTCATCAGTGATCGAACGTAATGATGTCGAACACATTGAAAGGTGTTCGATCACTGATTGAACAACATAGCGACTGTTCGACCATCAATCATATAGTGGGAAAAATATTCGGCTAATGGTCGAACATATGCTTTGTTGTTCGACCAATGGTGGTCAAACAAATCCATTATCATTGTTAGTTGCATAGGTTCGTAAATATTTTACATTGATTTGTAAAATATAGATTAATTGATAAAAGTTTGAATGAATATTGTAGGAGAGGATGTTGCTTATACGAGGAGGACGAGACCCACTGCTTCAAATCGAAGATGTCGAACTAAGAAGGCTTCCACGATTGAAGAACCTTTTGCTTCTTTTGTTATTCTAATGATTAAGTACACAACACAAGCAGAGGAAGAATCATTTGACGAACAAGAGGTACAAGAAGAGGACGATGATGATGAAGATGAAGTGATATCCTGATGGATCCTTATCCCAGTAGACTCGTTGATCCTCAGTTGATTCCAAGCTTCAAAACGTATGTTGCATATGCTATTTGGAATCGAGAGGAAAGAAACATATTGAAGTGTTAGTGCCACACCACCAAAAAGAAGATGTGGATGTTCAATAACCTAAATTCGGAGTTCTCCAAGATACTTGAACGAACTCTAATCCCAAAATTGAGGTGGACTTTGTATAATACACCCAACAAGAATCCCATGTGTGCATCATTGAGTGTTGGCAACCAAAGACTAACACTTTTTATATGTCATTCAATGAGATGGGTGAGATGACTATTACATTGGACAACGTATTTTGTCTCATCCATTAGTGGACTCTCAATATGTTACCAGAGGGTAGAAGCAGACTTCAGCGACCACTCACGGTTTGAATGAGACTTAGCTTCTCAGGATAGAGAGAAATTGAAGTGTGCTGCTCATGCATACTTATGATTTGTGTTGGGGTGCAGTATATTTGCTGATAAGATGGGAATAAGAGTTGACACCAATATTCTTAAACTGTTAGAGCATTTAAACCGTGTCGATGAGTATACTTGGGGAGCTGTTGCTTTAGCATTTTGATATCGACAGTTCGGATTGGTCTCTCGAAATAGGGTGAAATAGATAAGTGGATACTTGACACTACTCGAGATATCATCCTAAAATTATCCACCATGTTATTGTTTTTTGCATATGTGTTGTTTATGAACTAAATCTTTATGTTTTTTAATTGCATTATGCTTAGATATGAGTATTTTTCAGTGTTCAGACCAACACATACAGTGAAACCTCTATAAATGAATACCCTTGGGAATAGAAAAAAATATTCATTTAGTGAGGTTATTCATTTATCGAACATTTATTTACCTCATTGGCCCAAGTCAAGACCGAAGAAAATTATTCATTTGTCGAGGTTATTCGTTTATCGAACATTCATTTATCGAGGTTTCACTATAATGTTAATTTTTGATTAGATGAGCCACTTGCAAGAAAATGGATGCAACGATTCTATGGGGTGGTTCTATTGATCGGTTATTGGTTATTAAAGAAGCTTTGGATACTATGTAGCCACACAACGTGAGTTCATGTTTATACTTTCAAAATAAGAAATTGTTTTATACTTAGTCTCAAATTTATACCTATTGTTCAATTATATATGTAGGTCAATTAGACACCTTATAGTGAGATTTGAGATCACTATCATCGGGATGAAGTTACTTTCTATTAAGGGTGCATATAAGTTTTTGAGATAATAGAGTCATATCATCCAAACCAGCTACTTCGACAACTTGGATATGTTCAAAAGATCCCGGATGAACCGTTGGTACCACTCATTATCCGACGAAAAAATACAGACGCGAAGTATAAGGTTATATGGGATATACTTAGAGACTATTTTCAAGTTTGCAGGAACCACATAGTATCTCATGAGAGAGGTGTCAATTCGGCTCGGGAGTGTTCGGAAGACTATATAGATTAGTTCAACACCTTCTCACATCATATAACTTAAAACCTAGAGAACGTCTCTGCTGATCATATTCATACTACTAGATCGAGAGGGTCGCGGTTGTGTGATGTGATTGGGAATGCATTGGAACATTTAGAGCCTATTTTCCAAAAGTGACTTCAGAACGAGGATGGACTGAATCCATCATTCGTGATTCCAACTTTAGTTGGGGAATATCGTGCATTGAAGATTAGGAACGAGGACCCACTTGAGTCTTTTAGACGGGCTTCAACTAGTAAAAGTTGTACGACTCGTAGAGCTTAATTTTAAGTCGTTTGTCATGGACTCGTAGATGTTTGTAATTTAAATTCTATGTTTTGCATATTAGTTATATTTTATCTTAGTTTGCTTCGAATGTTTGGTAATCTTCTTAAAAACTTTCAAATAAGTTATTTTTTGCTTATGTATGGTGATCTTAGTTTGATTTGAAATTTTGTCTTGTATTTAATTTATGATGGTCGAACTATTAATATTAATCATGACATAGCTGAAAGTATTATTTTCAATTTCCCATACAAAAGTATTTTATTCAATCATTGATATTGATCGAACATAGTTGAATGTATTCGATCACTACTGATTAAATACTATTGAAGTTGTTCGATCTCTGATCAAACACTTTTCAAAATGTTTAGCTCATGGTCGAACATGTGTTTACCTATTCAGCTGTTAGTCGAACGTCTTATATGACGTTCGATTTGTGGTGATTGAATAGAATACATTTAGGCTCATCTTTCCACACAAGACATAATACAAATATTATCAACATGATTAATTAAAAGTCCTATATAATAGCAACAATACAAGTGTCAAGTCAATGAAAACCTAAGTAATAGTAGCAACAAGTTCAATTTTAAGCACTCGAAGTACATAAAAAAGACCAAGTTATCATCTATGTGAATTGTTTCAGGCCCTACAGATGAGCTCTCAATTCAACTTTCAGTAGCATATTTCATGATTTGTCTTTTATAAGTTTTAACCCAGCCAGCAGCACATGGTGGACAATGTTCAAATCACAAATCAATTATATTGATAACGGTGCACCCTCATCCAATTTTACCTACAAACAAGTAACACTTGGAGTCAATTATCAATTTATAAATAAGATTTTTCTAAATTGATAAACAAGGGTCATGCAATAATCAATTGTATGGCCCTTGTTCTTTTACTAGAATGTAATAATCGTGATAAACAAGGGTCATGCAAACAAGTTGAGGCTTTGTTGGTACTTGTATCCTTAAAGGTAGAATCGCAACGTAAAATTATGGACAGAGATGGACGATGGTCATGTTGTAAGAATTTGCAGTCAAATATGTAATTTTTTGGAAAGTTCACTAATGATTAACCACATAAATAGGTTTTTCGTAGCAAGTCAAGTTTGATATCAACTCATTTATCCTATCTTTTATATCATAGATATTCTAGTATAACTCTTCAAAATATTTGAGCTCTTATATGAGATCACTACATACTTATGACCATGAACTATCTCATAATCCTAGTGCATAAGCTATGCATTGAATACCACAGTATTCGTTTTCTAGTGGATTTTTGATACTTAACACGTATGGTTATAAAAGAGAATGAAGTTGATCTATAAAAACTTCATCACCGGCTTTACAGACTGAACATCACCTTATAGGTTGTATTTTACTCTTCAATATAGTGAAAGTTAGTACAGACTTAGCGAATTCAGCTATATAAATACTTTCCTCGATAGGTGATGAACAACTATCATGAAAAGATTAAATGTATTCATACTTGCTTAGGTTATGTTTCGCTGAGGTTGAATTGCATACTTTTGTTTTGCTAGACCTATTACAAGGACGTGTGATTATAATAGGTTCTTGGAATGAACTTGTTGAAGGTATTGATATCTTACAAATTATTTTCAACAACTACTTTTAAAACTCAGAGACCTCTCCAAATATGTGATTAATATCACAGGCGAATTCCACCCAACGATTTCCAACATCAACGTCGACACTACCTTGAGCTTTTGATGGTTCTCAATCCAACTTTCTCCAAAATTTATCAACCATCTCTAGTTTGATAACTTGACCGTCTCATTTCAACTCAGCAAGTTCGTATGCACAAAGCAAGCACACATCCTCCTCAACACACAACCACAAATCATAGGATCTATACCGCAACTATCCATATCACTTATCTCGTCAAAAATCTTACTAAGGTATGATGAGACACTAATCCTCGAATATTCTTGAATAGATGAGAAGAATAACGATGTGATTATTTCCCACGATATCTCAAAATTTGATTAACTCGTGCCCAATTATTTTTTGAGTTTGGCATATACACTCTCGGTTCCATGAGTACACAAATCCTTAAGTCAAATAGCTTATAATATAAATATAATAATAAATAAAAGTTCATAAATTAATCTAAATGTTACATGCTACTCGTCATGTTATTATAATGCATGACATTGTATGTCCAACATGAGACAAACCTCTCTTTATACGACTCGATCTAATTCTTGATGACATAAATAACAACATAGGATGATCTCGATAGTTAGTTTGAAGTCTCCTAAGTAATTCATTAAATCTAGGTTCATCTACAGCAAATATCATCATATTCCAAGAGTGATTGAATTGTTCCTATTTTTCGATTCTACCAAACATATTCTTGTAATTGGTCAAGATATTTTTGTTGATATGCCACTGACATAGTAAGTGTGTGGAGTTGTGGAATGTAACCCTTATAGCATTTATGAGTGCAAGCTCACAATCGATTACAATCACCTTTTGATAAACAACCATCTTACATTAATTCTTTCAATTTAGTAAGTGCTCATCTATAGTTATCCTCATGCTCTTAGGATATATACACACACGCCACAGAGAAAGTTATATTTATAGAAGTGACACCAACCACTTTCAAAAGTGGCATCCTATACCTATTGATCTTATAGGTACAATCTATTAATAGCACGTTTAGAAATGCACGTAATAACTCAACAGATGTTTGACGAACATAAAAAAAATTTGTAACCCTATTTGTTTGCTCACATCTCCTAGCCAAGTAGTAGTAGTTCTCCGTTTTCAATTTTCTCAACAAAAATTACATTTGAATTCGGCCTTCATGCTTCTATATTTTTGCGGAGCATTATAAATTATCTTTAATGTCGACTCATTCTCTGGAAAAAAAAGGTTCACCGTGCTCAATACGTCTTTTAGTTTGGCATTATTTATGAACAAGCACCCACAAGTTGATCTTCAGCAGACGTTAGTCAACCTACAAATGAGTGTTCCACCAAATTTAGTTTCATTGGGTAATTATGCGATCCACATATAACCATTAAACACCATTGTTCAAACTCTTTCATTTGCACTTCTTTCAACATAAAAGAACACTCACACTTTTAGGACCAGTAAGTCATCCTTTTAGAGACTTTTTTTCGATATTAATAGAATTGTCTACTGCAACTTTTGTTTAGCACCACGCTCACAACCTAAAAAGATTTAAGTTCGCCTACTACTATCTCCACTATCTAATCATCTAACCAACATGATCATGTTAAGACGAATTTCAACCCTAATTTCCTAATTGACCAATGCTTCACAATTATCAAATACTTCATTCGTTCGAAATTCTTTCGGAAAATTTATCTATTCATACATCGCATTGATAATGTTCAATTCATCTGGTACATTGATGATGCTTAATTGAGTTTCATTTGGATCATTTTCCTATAAATATAACAAACGTACAAGTAAATACATTGATTCAAAATAAAAAACTTTAAAACATAAAAATAGCTCTGTTCAACCATTAAAGGTTGAACGTCTCACACAATGTTTGACCAACAATGGCCGAATGCATTTGTCATTGTTCGACTAGTAGTAGTCAAACATACTTCATTGTGTTCGGTCATTTATGGTCGAACACACCCCAATTTGTTCGGCTTGTATTGACCGATAGCGATTTTCTCACATATTTTTTCCTTCACACTATATAAGAAAATAAATTGGTAAAACGATACTTAATAACTTACATTGTCCATCTTATGTGTTATTTCTTGCTCCATGATGTTATTTTTACTAAAGGAATGAGTTTTTTTAAGGTTTATTTTGAAGTTTTAATGGAGTTTGAATGAACATGAAGAAAAAGGTAATGAGGAAGAAGAATGTGTGTAATGTATATATATGTAGTGTGTTTCAAATGAGGTGTGTTTAGTTATTAAATTAGGTAGGTATGATTGAAATTTATATGTTATATTGATTTTTATTTTTTAAAATTAATACTTAAGGTATAATTGTCTTTGTTTATATAATTTTATTTATATTTAATTTTATGAGATGTGTTTAGAAGATCGTGTGGTGTGTATAATCGTGCTACTATCTAAAAGTAAATCAATAATTTCTGTTGTGTTTCAAATAACTCACAATTTGTTTATTTGTTATTGCATATGGATAACTTTATTTTAGGTTGGGTAAGTATCAATGTCAATTCATATTGTCCGATAATTTGTTTGTATTTATAAAAGAAGATTAAAATGTAATCATAGCTTGATAATGAAGATCATCATTTTAGATTAATGAGTGTGCGCATTAGGGTAAAATGCGCGAAATCCCCTTGTGAATTGGAAATGTTGTGTTGGTCCCCTTCTGTTAAAAGAATGGCAACATTTACATGTATGATATGATTAATACTACATACTCTCCCTCTTTTTAAACTGTAGTTAACGGTGTTAAATTTGTACGTGAATGTCCCGTTATGCCCTTATTCTAAAAATGAAGAATTACGCACAGTAAAAAAATTATTCACCACAACGTGCATCAAGAAAAATTAGGGCTTCTCATTCCTTACAAAAAAAATCTCATTTTTTAGTTTAATCGAATGAAAATACAGAGATAAAGTGAGGAATTTTAGGGTTTAAGGTTGCGGAGGTCGCAAAGTTGGTGTTTCCTTGGAGATTCATTCTCATTTCAGTAAGTTCAATTCTCATCTCATCCAAAAATGTTGTTCGATTCTCATCCAATAATGTTCAAGTCATGTTTTTTTGTCGTCTATGGTGCTAGAACGAATTTGTTTGTTGAATTTACTTATTTGAGGATAGGTTTTAGTTAGATACTGTCATTATTCTGTTTGGGAAGGCATAGAGTATGGAAGAGGATGACTGTTTCTTGGAGCGGGTATCTTTTTTGTTGCTTTAGTCTTATACAATTTAGAATTTTGTGTGGTGGGAAATTGTATATAAATATCGAAGAACAATGAATCATGATGTGTCTATATGGTTCCTTGATGTGCTTTGAATTTTTTCCTGCTGTTGAAGGTTTTGTTATATAAATGATTGAAGCTTTTTTAATTGAATCAAGTGATAATGTTTTCTCAGAGCTGTAATCTATATTTTATGGGATATATGATATCTTGTTTGATTTGAATTCGGAATAGTCGTGCTTACTTGATTCAATCTAAGAATGATCTTTTGTTTAAGCAAAATGAATGATTCAATCTGGTTCTGTTATGAAGAGAGATTTTTGGTGATTTTGGAAAGTAATTTTGGCAAGTAAATTTGTGGAACAGAGCAAAAGAAGGAGATACTGTGTTGGATGTTTGTTGTGGAAGTGGGGATTTGGATTTTCTGTTGTTTGAGAAAGTTAGAGTCAAGGGTAAGGTTTGATTCCTAATCTTCTTCTACTTCTTCGTCTATTTTACTTTGAGAACACTTTCTTTATCAAATGATCTGAGCAGGTATGCTTATTTGATTTGCCATCTCTGATTGTTGTACATATATTTTTGGATCGTGTTGTCACTTGTTTTGGGTTGATAATGCTAGGTCATTGCTCTTGATTTCTCAAAGGAGCAATTGCAGATTGCTGCATCTCGCCAGCGCCAGCGAACAAAGTCCTGCTACAAGAACATCGACTAAGCATTATTACTTATACCTAATATACTTTCAATCTTCTTGCTAAGAACGAAGGCAGCAAAAGGGCCTTAACTTGACTTGAAATATGATATTATAGGTGGATTGAAGGAGATACAGTTAATCTACCATTTTCTGTCTCGTCTTTTGATGTTGCAACCATTGGCTCTGGGTTAAGGAATGTAGTGGAAAGAAAGAAGGCCATGGAGGAGATGCATCGAGTTCTAAAATCTGGTTCAAAAGTATATATTCTCGACTTCAACAAAAGCTGCTTGGGTAGATATTTTGCTAAGTTTAGAAGATTGATTTTGTTGTTAATTGATTTTGTTGTTAAAACTGCATAGGTGGTACATTATGAATTAGGTTGTGAATGCTATGAAAAGTGCATATGTTGTATATTCTTTTGTGCATAATGAAGCATCAATAGCTATTATTTGGGTTACATGATGTATAGTTGGTAAATTTTAGCTTTAATCAGTCATGTTGTCTTCAATGATAACAAACAATTACTTTTTCTATATGGAAGTCCATTATTTTTGCTAGTTGAGATTCTATCTTTTGTATTCATTCTTTATCTACAATTTATGTATGAGTTTGAGGATTGCTTTGTAGTGTGCAAATAATATAATAGAATGTATGGACAAGTGACTGTAATAAAGTATGGACATAATTGAAGCAGAATATGATTGGCTATCATAGTTCACAAAATACCCACTAGTTGCAAATAGCTACAAAAATTTTACAAATAGTTCTACAAATATCCACTTGTTGTAACAGGTGACTGTAATCATCTACTTGAGCATTATAATAATAAGGACTAACATAACAAGAGTGAACAATTTGAGCTGAGCTTGATTTTTGTTGAGCTTTTCCACCTTCAATGATAGATCATTGTATTTCGAGAGCATCAATGTAGCATTATTGTCTCCTACTACAGAAGAGTCCACTTCTTCTTCCAAATTTGGCATTTGCATTTCACTCGAACAATTCTTCCATGCAACTGATGTGGGTTCTAACCATGCAAAATATTCATAATTACGTAGACGGCAAGTGCAAAATAATTTGCCCATTGTTGCCTTAGATGGACCTACAATTTTAATCTCAACATTTTTCCGACAGTAGCTATTCAAGATACTATACCTTAGATCTAAATTTTTTTCATTTTTCTGCATTGACTTCTTAAATGTAGAAGACATTATCCTATAGAAATTATCATAAAATGAGCACAATACATATGAAATAATGAGCACAATACATATAAAATAATGAGCATATTACAAATAACTAATATTTTTTCCCATGTGTTGCACGTATTATAATAATTATAGTTGATTTTAAAAATTATGATATTAATGAATTCAAAATTTTATATTCGCTAAATTAGAAAAATAAAACCAACATAATATAAAATAAATAATGTCTACAATAATAACTAAAATATAATAATTACAAAACTCACAAAACTTCTTTATATACAACATTAATTGATATATAAATAAAGTTATGAATATAGTTAGTATTAATATATAAATATAAAACTAAGAAACAATAATAATAAATAATTGGACCATAATTTTTTAATTTCATTATGTCCCAAGGATTTGTGTTTTTGTAAAAAAAAATTAAGATTTCACTTGTTTATGTGTAGATATTTAAAATAACTTTTCTGATTATTTATTATAAAAATTTTAATGTCATTATTTTAATTCTTTTATAATTTTGAAATTTAAACTTTACAATTTAATTATATGAAATATTTATATTTAAAAAAGAGTTATTCAAATTATTATGGTCTTTTTCACTAAAATTATGTTTAATTAAGAGGATATGAAATTTTATCAATTATTATTAAAGCTTAATTATTCAAGGCAAGCCCAATTAACTCTTTTATTAAATATATATATATATATATATAAGCCAAATTATTCAAGACAAGCCCAATTTTCATGAATACATAATATATATTTTTTAATATTTTATTATGATAGTGATAGATTTGGGAGGAAAAATGGCATTTTTGTAATTTTTTCCAACTGTCCTCCTTTTATATTAGTATAGATGAGCACAATAAATGAGGTTTTAATATAAACAATAGTATACAAATAATGAGTTCAATATATAAAATATTTTTACACATAATAAATTAAAAATTAAATAAGAAATAATAGGTCTACAAAGAATATATTTTTAACACACTTGTAACATGATGAAATAAAATATTACATACAATCTAGCATGTAAATAAAAAAATTAACTATTCTAATTAATAAAATTAAATAAACAAAAAAAAGAAAAAAACAGAGGGGGAACTTACAGTGAGCAAGTTGGAGTAGCAAGTTATTTGTATACTATAATTCATCAACAATTCAATGCATTTGCTTTTATATACAATGAAAGGGTATAAAAGTCAAAACACCAGTGAAAAAGTCCGAAAAATCCACAATAATTCGCACAATGAGTGAGTGAAACACACTCTCGTCAAATAAGACGAAATTGGGGATTTCGTGCAGTATTAATCTTATCATAGGTGTAAATGTTGTCATTATTTTAACAGAAGGGAGACCGACGTAACATTTTTAAATCATAACGGAGTTTTTACGCATTTTATCCGTGCGCATTATGTTGTTACTAGTCATCACATTTTGGTTTTAAATCTTTCAAATCATTCTATGAGAAGATCACACACACATATATATATATATATATATATATTGTAAACACTACTAATCTCATTTAAGAATTTTTTTTTTTTGTAATCTAATTCGTAGATATCGATGGAAGAGATTATATTCTTTTGTTTTAATTTTTATTTGTTCTTCTTCACGCAAAATCCACGTACACCTTCATACACATGTCTGCTTAAATTGTAATCTTTGTCGATTGTTCTATCATCTCCAACTATCAGAGAATTAAGACGACGAAGTGGACTTAATTACTGTTAAAAGTTATCAAGAAATTGTTTGTAGATCGATTCACAAACAACGAGCTACAAGTTATCAATAACTTACCATTGGTAGAATACATCATAACATTCATCTATAGAAGCATGTAAGGATGAAAATATCGGTGGAAATATCAGTTTTTTTTTTAATATGGAATTTTTGTAAAAAAATTGAAAAATATATCTTACAGTATTCAGAATATTATAACTAGCATTTATACATATATTAAATTTAAAATTTCAAATAAAATGATAAATTTATAATTAATATATAGAGATAAACTGTTATTTTATACATTATAATCCTTTTATTAAATTTCAAAAAGTTAACTAAACTTAATGAAATTATGAAAGGAACCTAAATATTAGTGTGTTGATTTATATAATAGCTTAATATTATATCGATGCCTCAATTTTCATAATATTTCGCTAGAAATATCAGATATTTTCTTCATTGGAAGCATGTCACCATTTGGAGGTCTCAAAAGCTACACATTTGGGAGACACAATACTTCAAAAGAGATTCAACAAGCAAGAGAGAACTTCTAGATATGTGGGAGGATATCTCATACTAAAGCTCTTTCTCATGCAATAGCCTTTTCAGTAAAGAAAGAGTTACTTCTTTTTATAAATGGATGAGGCAGATGAAGAAAGAAAGAAAGCGCTTTTAAAGTCGTAAACCACACGAAATCAGGTAGCGTCTTGGATCAGGGTATAACCTGGGGGCATTGACCCTATTCTTTCTACGAGGTAGCTCTTTTGGTTTCCCAAGGATAGCAGAAGCACGACTGCGGTCATTCAACAAAATCAACAGAAAGGGGTGCTCCAGTTTATAGTTGATTGATGGTAAATGAGCTGCTCCAGCCGCCTTTGAGACACTGGGGATTGTGAATGAGCTTCATGGGACCCAATAAGTCCAACATTGATTCCCTCCGATGTGTCAAAAGGCATTGGCAAGAGTCCACCAAAAGGCAAAGTGGGGAAGCTAGCGCATACCCCGGGGTGATCATCACCACCTGCACCTCCCCACGTAGCGGTAAGAAAAGAAGCAAAGGAAGGATATGAAATTCTTCCATTCCTCTATTGTTTTAACTCTGAGGGCCCTCCTAGCTATCGAGGCCACATATATGGCTCCGTCGGGCTCCGCGCGGAGGAGCCACCCCCACCAGGCAGGCAGCAAAACAGTCAGTCTATCGACTTCCTTTAGAGGGGTAGGTGGTACGTAGTAGCAATGTTCTATCTTGCCAGAGTCTTGCAAAGGTACGTATAGCAAGCTAGCACACACTTATTTCACAAAATTCTTCTGGTCATGCCTTTTCCTCTTTACTTTCTATATTGCCATATGCAATGATGGAGAAAGGGCGGTCCTCATCCACGAGTCACTTATGAATTGAAAAGTTGGATTATGAAATTGCGAAACAGAATTTTTGAATTGGACCAGAACTTCCAATTGAATAAGTATTAGTAAAGGATCTATTAAGATCAATGATTGGGTACATACTTGTAACTTGCTACTGCATTAATTAATTTGTGATTGGCAATTTTTGTCGAAATTGTGTTTTTATTATTTTGCAAATACAAATTTGTTTAGTATGCAGACATCATTATGCAAAACAGCAGCAGACATGTAAATATATATAGTGGGGTTTGTTAGGGACTATTACAAAACAGGTTCTGAATGAAACCACCACAATCTCTGTTTCCATTTTATATTTCAATTTAACCACTATCACTAATACAATAACAAAAAAAACAAAACAAATTGGAATGTGAAATATAACACAATTTCAAACAGATAAAGTCACCGTTACTGTGCTACTGCTACATGAGAGTCTTAAGAGAAAAAACAAAAAAAACAAGTATATAAATACTTTCATACAAAAGGCAATCCACGTTTAAATGTATCAATCAAATCAGTACATACTATGCGTATAAATGATAGACATTTAGAAATAGTAGGAAAAAGAAAAAAACAAAAGAAGTAGAATAAAACATCATAGAAATTCCCTCTCGCAAAAAGATGCACAATTGTCATCATCTTATAAAGCACCTTAGCAATATCTTATGACTCTCTCTCTCTCTCTCTCCATACTGCCTATATGGAAGAATAACTGACAGGCCTACCATGGCTTTTAAGTTAGTTCCACAAAAATTCTAAATTGCCCTGTAACAATTAATTTCAAAATCTAATTCTACAACAAAACTTCGTATGTTTCTGAAAAGTGGTTTGGTTAGTATACTATCAGCATTCTATACGAACTGCCCCATTCATTGATGAAACGAACCTGGGTTTCCGATTTACTTTCTCCAAGCACTGAATAACATCCCCAACCTGGAAATCACCGTAATCTTTGAGCACGAGTCCACATTCATTCCCTTTGCCTACCGCCTGCACATCCTGCTGTTTCCGCTTCAGAGATGCACAATGGCCTTCAAAAACGATGTCCCCACTCCGAAGAAGTCTCAGCATTGCTGACTTTGTGAGACGGCCATCTATCACCTTACACCCTGCAATTTTGATATCCACTTCGTCGGTTTTCTTACCCTTGATTTCGAATATGGTGAGCACCTGAGCTTCCCCAGCAACCTTGGTCTCGAGGGTTCCAGGGGCCTTTTCGACAATTAACTCACCGATATCCGCCAAAAGATGGTAGATCACACTGTGTAGTTTCATCTACAATATATGTTGTAGCTGAAGTTAGTAACACTAGCTGTACCTATTTTATAAGTAGTAATGTTCCAAAAGCATAAATCAGAGCAACATTATTGTACCTTTACATTGGCTTGAGCAGCAGAGAGAGCGGTTGCAGCAGAAGGGTCCCGCACATTGAATCCAACAATGCATGCATCACAAGCGTGTGCCATATCAACATCAGACTGTGAAACAGGCCCAACTCCTGCGTATATGATCTTTACGGAAACCTGGAAAAAGAACCAAAGGCTAGGAATGAGGAAGAGATATTTGAAGAATAAGAAGTTTGTAGTTCAAGAATTAAGGCAACCTGTGGACTGTTCAAACTTTTCAATGCATCGCTGACTGCTTGGACAGTGCCTTGCACATCTGCCTTCACAATAAGGGGAACTTCAACTCTCTTAGATTTGTGGTCATCATCCTCGTTCTCTTGATCTTCTGATATTTTTTGCATCTCCTCCTCAAGTTTTTGCCTCTCGTTTTCCATTTTCAAGAGTCTATCCTTCTCATGTTTCTTTTTCCTTCCTTCACTTAGCATTCTTGCTCTTTCCTCAGATTCAACAACAACAATGTCATCCCCAGCCATTGGAAGCCCCTTTAACCCTTCAATCTCGACCGGCATAGCAGGTGTAGCCTGTGATATCGTTTTCCTCGCCATGTCCCTTATACACCTAATTCTTCCCCACTCAGTACCCACAACAATATGCTGTCCACAAACAAGGGTTCCTGCCTTCACAATTGCAGTAGCCAACGGACCACGGCCCTTATCAACCCTAGCCTCTACGACATAAGCTTGAGCAGCTCCATCAACAGGTGCTTTAAGATCCATCATCTCAGACTGGAGCAGCAAAGCATCCTCTAACAAATCCAGCCCAGTTTTCTTTACTGCAGAAACTTCAACAACCTGGACATCTCCGCCCATCTCCTCCAATAGCAACCCTTCAGATGCGAGCTGGATTTTTACTCTTTCTGGGTTTGCATCTGGTTTGTCACACTTATTAATTGCAACAACAACCGGGAGATTAGCTGCTTTTGCATGAGACATGGCTTCGAGGGTTTGAGGCATCACACCATCGTCTGCAGCTACCACAAGCACTACTACATCAGTAACTGCTGCACCTCTGGCTCGCATTGCACTAAAGGCAGCATGGCCTGGAGTGTCAAGGAAAGTGATGAATGCCCCTGATTGCATGCCAACAACAAATGCACCTAGATGTTGGGTTATGCCTCCAGCTTCTTTAGCAGCCAAGGATGTTTGACGGAGAGCATCCAACAGAGATGTCTTGCCATGGTCAACATGACCCATAACTGTGACAACTGGAGGGCGTGGTAACATTTGAACACCTTCATCTGCGTGCAGACGGCGGACATTGACCCCAACTTCCTAAAGACAATAAAATACCTGATTATCACTCTTATGACAGTCAAAGATGACATATTAAAGCATGCAAAACAACAAACAATTAGAATGGGTGCGAGTTCTACTTTCCTCTCTTAGGATTTTTTCTTACATTCCTTTTCAAGGAAAGGGTTATGACACTGCTAAAACCACATTCTCCACATTAGTTGATCTCTTTGACTTTACTGTGTGAGTGAGTGAGTGAGTGAGAGAGTAATTTCAACTTTTAGTAAGCATTTACTCGCATTGGCAGTAGAGGTCCTAAAATTATAGTGATGACTCATTCCATTTGCAACTCAATAGTTTTCTTTTTTTCACGGGGACTTTCCCATAAAAGATCTTTACACTAGGGTGCCTATTTTTCTTTGTTACTCATCAAATAAGAATCAATTAGAAATTAGATCATGACATCCCAATTCAAGGTAGTACCATAGCAACCAGCTCTGCTATGTCAATGCTGAGGGCGTCGAACTCTGAATCAGCTCTATCACCAACATTAGCAATAATAGATTGAATGGTAGCTGTAGATTCTCCACAACGCTTGGCCATCTCTAGAACAGTCATACCCTCAAATATTTCAATTGTTTTATCTGGCAATGACTTTGCCGCTCTTCTCAGTTTGGGAGGCACGTAAGGGGTTTCGACCAGAGCTTCAGTCTCTTTCTTTCTCTTCGAGAACTTTCCATGATTAAAATTTTTCCCTTTATTGGAGCTCTTCAGATCCAATGATTCATCATCCCTTCTCCTAGCCAGAAGTTCTGGGCTGGAATGGAAACACCTACAAGGAATATTCTATCATCACACTGACAACTCAATGTATCACAGAGAAATAACCCGACTTGACTATCAGGCATGCAAATCCAACACAAAAAAAAGAAAAACAAAAGATGTGCAAGTTCCTAAACTAGCAATCAAGGAGCCTCCAGAAAATAATGTACTTAAAAATTATGAGTGATGAAACATTGCAACATTTTGCAAGTTAAAATTTAGGGAGCACAAGTAATGGAGAGGTGATAGTTGGTCATTTACCTCAGTTACTCCTTCCAAGATACTATAACACATTTTAAAAATAAATAAATAAAAACCAGTTAATAGTGCACTTATTCTTTAAAATTCAAGGTGAAAGTTTAAATTATCATGTGATGATAAAAGGCTCTATTTGAACTGGAAATGTGATCAACACTTTCCAAACATTAAAGAATGACAAAGAAAATATAATTAACATTTGCTAATCTTTGAAGATATGAAAGAAGCATTCACGGATCTAAATGTAACATACTACTCTGACCTCTCAATTTACATATAGGCACAACGACGAAATGCAATACCAAGGAGGTAAATTGTTTATCAAGAATCCATGTTTTACAGATTATACAACTCCACAGATGCACACTATGCAATAACGCTGAATTACCTAATTAAGCACCGTTTTTCTGAAAAAGTGAGAACTTTATCGGCAGCTACAAATGCTCCAGTATGGCAACATCCTGAAATCCACCACAATAGATAATCAAATAACAAGTTGTTTTCAATAAATGTCTTACAACTATTTAGAATTGACAGATATTAATCAGATTCTCTAACTACAAAACCCAAACCTTGATGAAAAGATATCAGATAAATATCAAGATAACATACATATCATAAGAAAATAGAGAATAACACAAAAAAAAACATGTATTCACAGATGAAACATGACACTTTTACAGAACTATCAAACTTATTTAAAGAACATAAACATTAAACTGCAAAAAGAGGGCATAATAACTAAAAAATATCAAATATGTGCAATCAAAATCGGCAAACAACTATCTTTTTTACCATGCAAATGTCTGATCGAAACAGATAGCGCCCTGGCAGAATCTTGAACTTCACATTTCGGAACTGATGAAACTGAACATCTAGATACTACTGTCAATGTTTTGGTAAGACTTGCGGAAATTCCCTACAATACCAAACCAAAACTGAATTTTCTATCATTTCTTTTACAAACTAAGATAACCAAATTTTGCATATTTAGAAAACAAAAGGGAAAGATGAATCTGATGCTGCTCACAAATTCAACTAGATAATGAAAAGGAGAATTTCAAGTGACAATAATAAAAAAAAAATTAGGGCAAAAATATTGACTATTCAATAATATGGGGAACTGAGAGAAAGATTGCCAGAGCGAGAGAGTGAGAGAAAACTAACCTTTCTTCCTATAGCTCGCCACGCCATTCACGAAACGCCAATGCTACCAGTTCAGTCTAAGAAGGTCATCAGGTGGACGAATATCTCTGTAGTAGACTTTAAGTCGAGTATTAGCTGCTGAGAGATACTAGTGCAGTTGACGATCGATGGGTGGTTTTACGGTGGCAGTGGTCGATGAGATTGTCGAGGCGGCGGTGTCGGAAGCGGGAAAGGGGTCCGCTTTTATCTTCTCCGTTCAGTGTTTTACCTGTTTTCCAACTATATTCATTCATCTTATATTAAAAATATAAATAAATTTGCCCTAAATAAATAAAGGGCCCGGCTATATACACCCGAGCCCTTTTAAACACACCCCAAAAAAAATTGAAAAAGAAATATAAAGAGAAATGTCCAAAATGTCCTTATCATTTAAAAAAAAAAATCAAATAATTATCTAAACACATCCATAAAAAACATTTGCTAAACACACCCCACTCATCTAGATTTTGTTTGGATGAGGCATTACACACACCCCACTTCCCTCTTCTTCCTCACCAATCCAATCCAAAATTTGTGCAAAAACCCCACCCAAAACCTTACTACATTTGTGCAAAAAAAATCATGGATAAAGATAGAGCACGGAAAATGGACAATGTAAGTGATTTTACATAGTTTAACCGATTTATTTTTCAATATTGTTCGGAAAAAAAAATCGTGCAGTTCCCGATCGGCCAATACAGGCCGAACAATTTACAGAGTGTTCGACCTGTAATGGCCGAACATTTCATGCAATGTTCGGCTACTATTAGTGAATGTTCGACCGGCTCTGGTCGAACGTTATACAATAGGTTCGGCTAGTTTTGGTTGAACATATTCAATGAGTTCGGCTAGTAATGGTTGAACATATTACAGATGTTTTACATAGTCGAATGAATTTAGGCTTTTTTTTATGGATGGAATGTATTTACACATGCTCTTTTTGATAGGAATATGGCTCCAATGAAACGCAATTGAGTGTTATGAATGTTATTGACCCGATGTATGAGCAAATAGATTTTTCGAAGGATTTTCGAACAAACGAGTTATTCGATAATCGCGAAGATTTGGTGAATTGGGCCAGCAGGGTTGGGAATCGTCTTAACATGGTTATTTTGGTTAGGCGATCTGATAGTGGAGACAGTGGAAGATGAGCACGGGTATTTTTAGGATGTGAGCGTGGTGGTAAATATCATCCGCCGAAATCAAAGGTTGTGGGAGGTACCTCTACCGACCCAGAAAAGAAATCTGCTAAAGGACGCCAAACTGAAACAAAGAAGTGTGATTGTCCTTTCATGCTAAAAGGAGTTGAGCTGAAAGAGACTGGACAATGGTGTTTGATGGTTGTATGTGGGTCCCATAATCATCCAATGGGGTTGCATTTGGTCGAACATTCTTTCGCCGATCGACTAACGACTGATGAAGATCGGCTAGTGCGGGACTTGTCTATGAATAACACGAAGTCAAATGACATTTTGAGCACTGTTAAGCTTTCTTTTCCCGACAATGAGTCCACCCTGAAGACAATTTACAATGTTCGGCAAAAGCATAGAGTTGTCGAGTATGGAGGCCGAACCCAATTGCAGTTTTTGTTGGGAAAGTTAAAGTTGGAGAGTTATTACTTCTTGGACTGGAGAGATGAGCAAACAGATCGAGTCACCGATCTCTTTTATGCCCACCCGAAATCTGTTGACCTTTTACGTGCATTTCCGAGCATGCTCCTAATGGATTGTACCTATAAAACTAATAGGTACCGAATGCCACTTTTGGAGGTGGTTGGTTTGACATCGACCAACATCACGTTTTCTGTTATCTGCTTGTACATGTCCCAAGAGCGCGAAGATAATTACAGGTGGGCTCTGACCACCTTGAAAGGGTTAATGTCCGACAACCGGCTTCCTTCGGTGATTGTAACTGACTGCGAGTTGGCCTTGATGAATGCCATCAGTGTTACATTCCCCAACTCTACACACTTGCTGTGTCGGTGACATATCAATAAGAACATCTTGAGCAACTGCAAGAATTTGTTTGGACGAGCGGAGAAATGGGAACAGTTCAATCATGCATGGAATATGCTGATTTTTGCTGAGGATGAACCGAGGTTCAATGAATTGTTGAGGAGGTGAGAGGATGACTACCGAGAGCATCCTAAGGCTGTGGCTTATGCCCTAAAAAACTGGATCGCGCTGTATAAGGAGAGATTCGTCTCGTGCTGGACTAACAATGTCATGCACTTCGACAACACTACGAGCAGCAGGTAACATTATGTTTTTGAAAATTTTGTCAGCATTATTTTCGTTTGGCTAGTATGTTAATTTCCACTACTGACATACACGCTTGACTTATAGGGCCGAGAGTGCACATGCCAAGTTGAAAAAGTAGTTGGCATTCTCTCAATCAATTTTCGAGACATCCTGGGAACGAATACACCATCTCCTCATCACGTCGCACACCAATATTTTGGCCTCCTTCGAACAAAGCTTGAATGTCACACCTCACCGGTTTGCAATTCTTTTATTCAAGAATATCCGAGGTTTAGTCTCTCATCAAGCCCTGAGTAAGATTTTTGAGGAGATGAGTGGTGTTGCCAGCTACGGTGTTGATCTTTTGCTTTGTGGATGTGTTTTGAGGTGGACGTGTGGGTTGCCTTGTGCGCACGAGTTGGCCGAGTTAGAACGAAATGGTCAAGTTATCCAGCTTGACATGATCCATCCATTCTGGAGGAAGTTGGACTGTGAACCAGTTGTGGATGAGGATACTATCAATGTGGACGTTGGTAACCATTGGGAAGAAACAGTCGGCGATATTAACAACATGTTCGAAACGGCTTCGGAGGCTCAAAAACTGTTGTTGCTGAAGCGGTTGCACGAGATATCTATACCTTCGACCTCTCAGTTGCAGGAGCCCATCCCTACCACACGTACCCGTGGTAGGCCAAGCAAAGCGAAGGGCAAAAAAGATACATCGACAAAGCGTTTGCCAAGCAAGTTCGAATATGTGGAATCATTCCACGATAAAGCGACGATCAGTTCGGAATGCAGGGGATGAGGTGTTTATAGTCTTGCTACCGGTTTTGTTGCAGCCACATGTTGTAAGTATAAAAAATCCATTGGGAGACGGCCACTACGGTTTTCGATCGATTGCCCACGCAATCGGGTTGAGGGATAATTCATGGGGGCAAGTCCGTAGCGATCTTATCCAGGAGTTGAAAGACTTCAAAGGTTTGTATTCCAATATATATGGCATCAAAGATCGTCTGGATGAGTTGGTCTCCAACTTAAGTTGTTATGAACGACCTATGCCAAGCATGAATTACTGGTGGACTTTCCTTGAAATGACCTATCTTGCTGCTAATGCATATAACATGGTCATCGTCCATCTCTCCCCTCAGCTGAAAGTTACGGTGCTACCGTTGCGGGCTCAAGTTCCCACGAAGTCTAGGCTTGTTTGCATGGTCTTCGTTCACGGAAACCATTATATTCTGGTAAAGTCGAGTTTCACTTGTTGAATGATACCCAAAAAAATGATCTATGCTTACTGAGTTCTTTACTTTTGCAGGTCAAACTAGAAGACGAAGCACCATTACCGCCCATCATAGACCGGTGGTTCGAACATCGCCTACCTATGCAAGTGGATGGTCTGAGGTGTATAGGAGACGCATCATGCAGTATGCGGCCGACAGTCGTAGTGAAAGTTCTTCTGTTGGTCAAGAAACTGTCCAGATCGTTGATGATTGATTTTTTTGGATGTATGATTCATCATATTTTATAAACTTCTGATGTTTGTATGATTTTTAAATTCACTACATTTACGTTTGCTATGAACATTTTTCGGGCTATTTGATGTGAACAGACTTGTTTGGTTGAGGAGATAAATTATTCGACTTATTTTCACATGCCAGGTATATGAGATAAGGGGAAAACGAGCCTATTCAACCAACTAGGGCTTAACTAAACAGAGAATATTCGGCCATAGGCCAAACATACTACAACATGTTCGACCTATGGCCGAACAAGCCGTAAATGTTCGACCTATGGGCGAACAACATGAAAGAAGTTCGGTCGATGTCGGAAGAACAGGCTCGAATTGTACTGTTGAGATGTGTTCGACTTGAGGTCGAACTATGATGTTGTGTTCGGCCATAGGTCGAACTTTTAATGCATGTTCGGCTAGGGGAGGCCGAACATATTTGCTTTGTTCGTCAAGGCTTGGTCGAACATCCCTTAGTTCCGTTCAATCGAAGTTCGTACGATCCCTATCAGAAACCAATTCAACGTATAAATATGCCACATATCAACGGCACACAAGGACTGGTTTAAATTCATCAAAAACATAAAATACGAGATAACATGTTTAAATTCATCAAAAACATCAATTAGAAAAAGAACATGCTAAAGTGTTCGTCCAAAACAAGTGCGAATAACAAATGGTTAATACATAGAGGGACAGTTCTAAAATCAAAGACAAAGAATGAGCAACTAAGATCTCCGAGGCCTACGCTGTCGGCTGCTGGAAGCGCGTCTGGACGACTCGGGCGGATCCTCGTTGTCAATCTTCAAGGCCCTATATGCTCCAACTAGGGCTGGAACCACCATCGATGCGTCCAAACCTTCTTCGTCAGTTTGCCACTGCTGGTACACGGGCTCTAGGTGCCCAAGTGCCGAAGTGATCATGTCCCACGGTTGTGGGCCTCTGTGTCTGCTCTGAGGGACATGTCCAGCATGAAGTTCATCCGGATTCTGGATGAATGGATGTGAAACCCTAGAATACCAGTCGAGGTAGTCCTCGGAGCACTCCCAGACAGGGTAGGCACGTCTTCCAAGTGCTTCGACTGACAAAACGTGGTTCTGCCAGACTTTGAAGTATGCGTCTAGTGCATCCCAGGTGATCTTGTAAGTGGCCCCCTGTTTACCCCTTCGGGTGAGAATAGGAATCAAGGGCTCATCCGGGATCCTCTGATCGAATCCGAACTGACGCAAAACACGGTCTGGATGATAAGGCTCCACTATATCGAACGCTCACATGCATCCCTAGTAGAAAGCCACTGGGTTCAGAGGATAATGATCACGAAGCTCAGAGTACGGATTCCAGTTCACCTGCACATAAACATGTTGGAGTACACGTAACATTTGTGGTGAGAGATGAAATATCAGAAGTACAGAAAAGAATTGGTTAAGTGTGACTCATGTCATGTGGAGATATGGTATCCAAACTCTCTTTGATGGCAACTAATCGGGCATGTGTTCCTCCGTCATGAGATCGTTGCATCCATTTCCGTGCAAGTGGCTCACCCATTCGAAAACCAACATTATATGTTGGTCGAAATGTAGGGAAATATTCGTATATCCAAGTCTGAGAAAATTGAAAACGAAACGATTAGAAAAATAAAACAAAGTACATTTAGAGCATATATAGACATTATGAATGTTATACACGTACCTCGAGTAATGTCAGATATCCACTCATCTGTCGAACACCAACTCGAGAGGCCAATCCCAACTGTCAGTACAAGAAGACCAAAGTTGTTGTGCCCCAAACGTATTCATGGACACGGTTCAAGTGCTCCAATAGGCGAATTATCTTGGAAGATGCCCGTGTGCCGGTCTTGTCTGTGAACAGTGTACACCCCAACATAAAAAACTGATATGCACGAGCAGCACGCTCCAACACGAGGAGGTTCTGAGAACTCGTATCAGCTTCAAATTGACTTCAAAGTCACTCCATTTTGATGGATCCTCCTCGAAGGCCTTTGAGTCCCTCCTTTGCAACCTTTGCCGAAACGCCCAACAACCGACTAATGAGCTCGGTCGCTAGCTCCGGCCTACTTCTACTGTCCGGAATCATGATTGATCGTCCACTAACCGGCAAGCCAGTTAAACATACTACGTCGTCGAGAGTGATAGTTATCTCATCCCAGGACATGTGAAAAGTGTTTGTCTCCGGTTGCCAGCGCTCGATAAATGCACATATGAGGTTTCTATTGGGCGTCTTATAAGACACCCACCTCAAATTTGGGATGAGACTGCGCTGTAGCAACTGCTCCCAAGCCGGATTCTGTCCCTCGAACTGTCACGTCTCCATCTTTGTAATGTGGCACCAACACTCTAGGATAGGCCGTTCCTCACCGTTCCAAATGACATAAGCTATGTGCGATTTGAAGCTCGGAATCAACTGTGGATCGATCGGTCCACCAGGGCAAGGGCCTCTCAAAATATCATCATCATCATCAGCCTCTCTTTCGGCTTCCTCAGGCACCGCTTCCTCATCATGATCAGGGTCACTTTCTGCTTCCTCTATCGGTGCTTCGTATTCGATCAGAGGCAGGGCAGATGTTGAAGTCATCGGTGGATCGAGCGTGCCGGCCTCTTCCACCCGACGCCTACGGTTCGAGGCAGTGGGTCGTGTCCTTCTCCTAATATAAAGAATATCCCCACTTGCAATATTCATCAACGATTAAGTTCAATTCACGTATATATAATGCTCAAATTCATATACATTACATGTAAGCCAAACATTCGTCAAACCTAACCTAACACTACACTACAATCAGCCGAGAAACACTTTAATCAAGTCATCTATACATACATTTCTACATTCAATATAGTTCAATCACCGAACACAGCATCAATCCCTAAACAATGGACTACAATGTTGCTTCAGAAAATCGACCAATATCATCCAACCATGCCGATAATGTTTCGACCCGAGCATCCGAACAATGTACATAAAATTGACCAATAGCTATCGAACATGCCGAGTATGTTCAGCCTCAATCAATCGAACAACACGTGTTAGTTCTGCCAGTATCAACCGAACACATCTCAACCCGTTCGGCCAACACTGATCGAACATATCTACTAGGGTTCGGCCTCCATCAGTCGAACAAGCCAAGTAACGTTCGGCTAGGACTGGTTGAACATACCCATATAGTTCGACCAACCAGGGTCGAACACGACCATTCCAGCTCGGCCGACGAGGGTCGAACATAGCCCATGAAAACAGCAACTTCGACCACAAAACCAAACGGAATTCATGCATTTTCGACACATTAAACACTAACATTGTATTTTAAACACAATTACACACATATAACCCATCAAAATTACTATATCCAACTCAAAAATCATAACTTCACTTGGATTTTCTTCTTCTCTTTGAGGGTCCATTATAGATTGTGAGCTACCAAATCAGCCTTGGTAAACCTTATTCGGTTGAGAGTCGAACAAAAACACGAATTTCGGCTGAGGTGAGATAGAGAATGCAAAGAAGTATGGCACGGTGTCGGCTGCTGTTGCTTTGAGTTTGGGGAGGAAGGGTTTGTTTGGGGTGTGTGGTGGGTGGGTGGGGTGTGTTTAGAATTAGGTTTTGTTTTTCCATTTTTTTAATTAGTAAGGGTATTTTCGTAATCTTATGGGATGTGTTGAGTATTATGTGAGTTCAATTTTAATTTGATGAGGTGTGTTTAGAATTTAGGGTGTGTTTAGTAGAGTTTGGGGTGTGTATAGCTGGGCCCTATAAATAAATAGATAGATTATAAGTTCGTCTCATTTAAAATTAAACCGTAGAAATTTTTACAGCATACCTGCCAAATTTTCTTTTACTGCAAAGACTATTAAACTATTATGTACATTTCACACATTCCATTATCAACTCTCATATCATCAAAAAATAAAAAAACACAATTATTTCTATACATCAAGTGCACGAATTTTAAATCCGTATAATTGGATCAACCCAACCCGAAAGTGTCTTTCACGCGCCCCCACGCGCCCAAACCCTAACTCAAACCCCAATTCTGCTGTATATTGACATAATCTTTTAATTTAGCGAACTTAACCTTTTAGTTCTATCCTTATAACATTTTAGTTATATGCACATAACTTTTTGCAGTGCTGAGTAGTGAAAAAAGTATAAGTCATTCACTAATGTATATTGACATAATCTTTTAATTTAGCGAACTTAACCTTTTAATTCTATCCTTATAACCTTTTAGTTATATGCACATAACTTTTTGCAGTGCTGAGTAGTGAAAAGATTATGAAATTTGTACATAAAGGTTATAATATTACAACATAAAGGTTATATCATTACAACATAAAGGTTTCGGCTATATTTAATTTTTATAGTGAAAAAACTATAAGTTATTTATTGAAAAGGTTATGAAATCTGTACATAAAGGTTATATTATTACAACATAAAGGTTTTGGCTATATTACATGAATTTTTATAGTGAAAAAAGTATAAGTCATGCACTGAAAATGTTATGAAATCTGTACATAAGGGTTACACTATTACAACATAAATATTATATTATTACAACATAAAGGTTATGACATAAATTATTAAAAAAAAAAAGGCGCGGATCCGGGTTAAACCGGACCTGACCCGACCCGCCTGCCCAATTGCATGGATCATGACTCATGCACTTGATGCACACAAACACTACTCTTATAAAAATATATATATATATATATAATAATAATAATAATAATAATAATAATAATCCTTACAATAGAATACAAAAATATTAAAATTAATGTAACGTCTCACATTCAACTTAAGTCTCTTTTATGAAAGGATAATCTAAATTTTTTAGTTATCATGATTTTATAATGAGTGTGTTATAAAACAATTTATAAAATATCTGTTCTGCTTTATCAAAGCCATTTTTCTCAAGCTCCAATAGGAGATTTAAGTCTTCATCTAATAAATTCTTTCTTTTCATATGCATCAATCCATTATCGTCCAGTGTAGATAAGAATATCAATGGGGTCGGGGCAGGATGGGTAGTTGACTACCCAAACCCAGCTCGTGCACATGTCCACAAATCCGTTCCTACCCTATGTCCCATCACGTCCCTATATTTTTTTGTAAATATAATTTAATACTCTTAACATCTTTAACTCATTTCAACTGTAACCCATAATCAGTGTTTATTAGAGAGAGAAGAAAGAGGAACTATTACCCCCAAGAGGAACTGTGTCTGCAAGCTTGGGAATTCAACGACTTCAGTGTTTATTAGAAAATAAAAATAAATATTTTTTAATTATATAATATTATATGAATTAATTCTGTGCGGGGCAGGGTCTATGTGCTACCCAAACCCGTCCCAAATATTATAGGGCATGATGGGTACCCACGAATTGGGTCCATATTGTCATCCTTGAGCATAGATGAGGATTATGTTCTTCCAATCAATAAAAGCAATCCAGTCAACCCTCCTAGGTTGAACAAGATCTATCCATTCATACAAGTTGCAGCACCAGTAAAAAAAAGAAAATGAAAAGAAAAAGATTAAATTAATAATTTTTTTAAAATTTATCAGTATTTATCCTATAGAGAAGGTAAGATTTATTTTATATGATGATCTAAATTAAATTGCAAACTCAAATTCTTATTAGAATTTTCCTTAAAGTGAGTTTAAGGGATAGGAGACTCGTTACATCCTTATTTAGATTTAGAACTTCTAAACTCCATCTTATAAATAGAGAAAAAAAATTATATGTTAGGTTAGGATTTTTCAAACTCTCTTAAAAAGTACGTGTTTTTCTTTTTTTCACAGTTATTTTTTTCATTTCATTTCTTAATTAGTTTCCTTAATTCTTGTTTATATGATAAATTTGAGTGAGATCTTGAGTTATAATATAATTAATTAAGGAAAAATTGGATTTTTTAGATCTTGTTAATAGAATAAGTTTTGAGGAAAACACATCTTTTTTAATTTCAAGTTTAGAATGATTAATCAACTCTTTAAATCCATATGATTATGAAAGTCAATTGATACAGATTCTTTTTAATAAATTTGTTATGTTTTTTTTGTCCAATCTACACACAAGAAAAGACAGTAAAAATGTGAACATATATACATTGTGTACTTGGTTATTTAATGAGAATGGTGATGTAGGAAATAGAGAGTTTAATAAGGGGACTGTATGGAAAAGAAGTTAAAAGTGAAATTTAAATTAAATAATATTAAATAAAATTTATGTAGAAGGAGAGAGAAGAAATGGGTTAGTGGCAACAAGTTATGGAAGATAGGTAAGAAAGAAAAGGGTGGAGAGAAAAAAATTAAGTTTTATATTCTTCTCACTACTTTTCCTCCGTATGATTCCAGTAAATGATCCAACTTTCTGAAATTTCCAATACAATCCCAAAATCTTTGTGTTAAATTTCAAAACAATTCAACCTCATTTAAGACCTCTTTTATAGCTTTAATTTAACTAAAATAATTATTATAGTTTTTATGTTAGCCAAAAGAGATTGAGTAGTTATTTGATTTAATTATAGATGACTAGGTGATAAAGAAGGTGTGATTTAAGAGGAATAGTCTTACATTCATTTTTATTTCGATCAAGACTTCAAACTTTTAAGATGAGAATTCTTTTCATCTGTTTGTCTTAATTAAATGCTTTGTGTGATGTAGTTGATGAATTGATATAATGTGTCACGAGAAAATTGTTTATAAAAATACTTGTTATGGTTTATAATCTATAAATGAGAATTAGTCGGATCCCAGAAGTCCAAAAATCAAAAGTTAGATTCTCGAGTATATCCGTCGTGTTCAAAATTGATTGGTCAATCCCAAGATGAGAAAATGTTTTATTACTTGCATGTTGTGACATTTGTCTTGTTGTTACATGTTATATTTAATCTTAGTGTTTTGCTCACCCTATATTCAAAATCTAACATTTCAGAATAAAATACTTTAATGTGGAGTAGAGTGGATATGCGGTGTGTAGTAGAGTGGATATGCGGTAGATGGTGTCAAAAGTTTTTATTTAATTTAATAATTATGATTTTATGAAAATATCTTCCATATTTGTTAATTATAATTTATCTTTTGATGTTAATTCATTTTAAAAAAGTTTAATTAATTAATAAAACTTGTAGTTAAATCTTGTACTGCATATTCATCAAGTTTCTATTTTTGTTGCACACTCATTAAATTCCATTTAGTTAAGTTTTGATATAGACTTCTAAAGGAAAAATTTATTCTATTTTTCGCTGCTAATATGAAAATCCTTTTGAGTTATTGCTTCTGCACTTTTTCTAAAGTCTTAAAAAATTGGGGATGTTACAGAAGTAGAAGAGGATCATCCTTTTCTTGTAAAGAAAGAATCTTGTCTGTAACAACTTCATTCATGAATTTTATCAGCCACCTTACCCACTTTGGTTCAAACTCATACCTTTTTATTTTGTTTTATTTATTTTTCTACAAATAAAATTAGAAAGTCTAGATTCCAACCAAAAAAAAATTTATGCATATGACTGTTTTAATTTCAAAGTTGGCCAAAATAATAAAACCTTACAAATTTTGGGATTTTACTACTGTTAAATTTTTATTTTTATTGTCTTGTATAATTAAATAAAATTATTTAATTAGTTTCCAACCAAATTGATAAAATCACCGAATAATTTTCACTATATTATTGGGCCTAGAGAAACTGGGCTACATATTTGTGAACGGCAAGCTTTATCGGGCCTACCAGATGGGCTTTTATGCTTATATGAGTTTTTTTTTTCTTTAAAATGTCATGTTAAGAATTTATAAATTCCTTAAAAATGTTTGAATAAGTATTAAAAATATTATCTAATTTTAGAAACATATAAGATGTAAAGAGTTTATAAGTTTTTTTTTTTTTTTGTAAAGTAAGAAATTCAACTTATTTAAAAAAGAAGAATTTATTTTTTAAAACACCTTCAAATTTGATTATCAAAATTACTCAAATATCATTACTAATATTTTATAAACTCCACCATCTTATTTATCTAAATATTTCAACAACTTATTTTAAATTTAAACATAATATCTTATAAATTTTAAAAACATCTTATAAGATGAAACAAACGTATAAACTATAAAAATAAGCTTAGTCAAACATTCCCATAGTTGGACCTAAGCCCAAACTCAAAACTTGCTTATAGTTTGAAACTTGTATAATATACGGGAATTTAAAAACTTAAATTGAACTTTTGTTATTTGAAAATTTTAAATATAAAACAAATAAAGTTATGATTTTGTGTAATACTTATCACCTAATCTAACATTAAATATAATATAATGTGATTAATACATCATTTAATTGTTGGAATGTATTTGCGTTTAACATTAAATATAACATATGTGATTAATACATTATTTAATTGTTGGAATGTATTTGTGTTTGTAAAGGAGTATAAATAATTTATTATTTATTATTTTGAAATTAAAGGAATATATACATTTTAGTTTGATTGTATTGTTAAATATTTGCATCTATGTTTATTGTATTATTCAATATATCCACCTTTTTTTAGTTTGATTTTTATTGTTAAAGTAAGGAATAGTTCTTTAATTTTCTTTTCAATTAAATGATAAAAAAAGTTAAAGTTTCCAAATAAATTTCATAATTTATTTTAACATATATTCACAAATAAATATTTAATTCATTAATTAATAAATTAGAACTATTTTTTTAATCAACCTCTTTTGATTTTTTTTATTTGTTTATATTTTTGTCAAAAAAAATTTAAATTAAATTAATTTCATATATATAAATAATTTCTATATTTGATGTATAGCATATGGTATTATAAAAAATCTAACTAAAATTCTTTAGTAATGTTCCATATATAAATTAATTTAAAGTCATTAATTAATCATGTTAAAAGTATTGTATTTAAAATTTCACTTATTAAAAAATTATAAAAATTATTATTATGAGAAAATTGTGGATTTGAAATATGACGTGAGTGGTTATTGTTTTATATATATAAAGATGATTAACAAAGCTACATGAAATGATTATATTCTTATCAAAAAGTTATATATTTTAAAACTTTAATGTTATTTTGTTATCAATACTATAGGTATAAAAGAAATTATAAAAATGTGGGACTGATAAAAATTTATGAAAACAGTGATTACAAAAAATCTACTTAAAAACTAGCAAAAAAATATCAGTAGTCACGACCCAATTCAAAAAATAAAAAAATATTAAAAAAAAAATTGGGGCAAAGATTGTTAAACCATATTGTGATCATCCCTAATAGAACATCACAAATATTTATATGTATCAAGTGTATGAGTCATGATCTTTACAATCTGATGAGTGTTTCTCACGAGCCCAACATGTGTTTTACGCATTCCAATATCCGCACTTTAGATTCGCATTTAAACCCTAGTCCCACATATCTAACTCTTTTAGTTAGATGAAACTAACATTTTAATTATATTTACATAATCTTAATGTTTATGTTAGTTTAACATTTTACAATATATTATAAACTTATAGACTTTTATGTTATGATAATATAATATTATGTTATCATAATATAAATATAACTTGTATATTATTCTTTAAGTATATAAATGTTATAATAATATAACATAAATGTTAAATTATTATAACATAAAGGTTTAATTATACTACACTAATTTTTATACTAAAAAATGTCTAACTTATTCACTTAAAGATTATGATATTCGTATATAAAAAATATACTAATATAACATAAAAGTTATCCTCGTATAATATAAAGATTACCGCATAAATTAAAAATTAAAAAAATAATTTGAGCATGGATTTGAATTGAACCGACACGACCCGCACGCATCCAGTTGCACATGCACTTGGTTTTTAAAAAAAACACTACTAATAGAAGATATGATCGTAATCTTTATAAACTTATAAGAGCATCTCCAATGGCTCTATCTAGGTGTTAGGTTTTTTTGATCTCACGTTAGTGCCACATCATTGTCGCCTCAAAAGTAAAAAAAATTTCCACCTTCAAACAAATACTTCACCAACTATTCTACCGAAAAAGTAATTATTTATAGTCTCACCATCAAATCACTCATATATCATATAAAGTTTTATTAATATATCATCATTATTTATTATTTTATTTCATAATAAATAAAATCTCATAATATTTCAATGATGTAATGAATTTTTTTATTTTAAATATGTATTTAATTTTATAACACATAAAACAAAATTTGATAATATATTATTAAATCTATTGGAAATAAATAAATGGAATAATACAATAAAAAATACAATACATTTATAAAAATTATAAAATAATAAAATATTCGTCAGAAGATAAATTAATATTTAGTTAGTTATTGTTGAATCGTGTCAAACTAAATCATGTATTTATAGTAAAAAAATTAAATTTAAAAAATTGAAAAATAACCGTTTCAAAACGATTACAAACAGACAAAAACTAATAATAAATTGCATTCTTGAATTAATAAAAAATTAATTATTAAAAAAAAAGGAGAAATGTGGCACTTCTCCTTTCTCTCTCCTCCCTTTCTTTTTCTCTCTCTTCTTCCTGATAAAGAAAGTTCTATCCCTCTTTCTCTACCTCTACTTCTATCCATCATTCCCAACAATTCACTACCCAATAACGTAGCAAAAAATGTCATGTCAATCACTGAAGATGCTCTAAAAACAAGATAATACCAAACAAATTATTGTATTATCTGGTTGTAAGTATTGGATTTTTGAGTGTGTGAATGTGGTCTAAGTTCTTTTCAATGTCAAGATCTTGCAATGAAAGAAGTGTTTCTCAATTAATTAATAACGGTGGGCAACTTGAATGTAGGATCAATCAACAGGCAAGTCAAGTGGGCTTCATTTAGTTCAGTGATTCATTCAGTTTATATATTTTTCATTACATCTATTTTACAGATTAATCAGTTTCACACCTCTAGTTTTATTGAAATAAAATTCCCAAACCTCCAATTAAGTATTAAAATCATGTTTGTTTTTTATATCAACTACTACGTGAAACTTCCCAAATTTATACATAAATAATATTTAAAACCAAAATTAAATGTGATTAGTACTAAAATATGTATGTGTATTGACCACGATGGACCCTTGATTTTTATCAAAAGGACCTACTAATTAAAAAAACAATATACAACAATATAAACTTACCATATATTCGATCGTTAAAAACAATATATTACATTATAAAAAACATCTAAAATTAATAATTCAAATACACCTCATCATGACCAGATGGGATCCTCTGTACCCACTTTTATATACCAGTCATGTACCATTTATCCACTTTTATATACCAGTCATGTACCATTTAGAAAACGACGCCGTTTTTATATATAATTAATAAAGATTTCTGCGGTAAGTTCTCTTCAGCAGCGCGGCTCAAGCTGTAATCTTTTTTTCTATTTTTTCTCATACACGGTAATCTTTTATATTTTTCTATTTTTTTTTTCATTTCACACGACTGAAATCTTTTTCCTTTTTTTATTTTATCTTTTTTCTACTTATTTAATCATTTTTCACTTTCTTTTTTCCACATTGAAAATTGGCCAATCTCTGGTGAGGAATTTTAATTTTCTCACGTCTTTTTTCACTTTCTTCTTTCTATACTGAAACTCTTTTCAATCTTTTTTCTACTTATTTAATCATTTTTCACTTTTTTTTTTCACACTGAAACTCTTTTCAACCAAACTGCAATTGGCCAATCTCTGGTAAAGAAGAGTAATGTTTGTGTGCACCAGTTGCATGGGTCATGATCCATGCAACTGGGCACGCGGGTCGGGTCGGGTCCGGTTTAACCCGGATCCGCGCCCTTTTTTATTTTTTTATTTTTATAATTTATGTCATAACCTTTATGTTGTAATAATATAACTTTTATGTTGTAATAGTGTAACCTTTATGTACAGATTTCATAACCTTTTCACTGAATGACTTATACTTTTTTCACTATAAAAATTCATGCAATATAACCCAAAACCTTTATGTTGTAATAATATAACCTTTATGTTGTAATAGTATAACCTTTATGTACAGATTTCATAACCTTTTCAATAAATAACTTATAGTTTTTTCACTATAAAACTTCAATATAGCCGAAACCTTTATGTTGTAATGATATAACCTTTATACTGTAATACTATAACCTTTATATACAAATTTCATAACCTTTTCAGTAAATAACTTATACTTTTTTCACTACTCAGCACTGCAAAAGGTTATGTGCATATAACTAAAAGGTTACGTTCGCTAAACTAAAAGGTTAAGTTCGCTAAACTAAAAGGTTATGCCAATATACAGCAGAACTAGAATTTGAATTAGGGTTTGTGCTAGGGTTTGGGCGCGTGGGGGCGCGTGAGGCGCGCGTGGGGCGCGTGAAAGTCACTTTTGGGCGGGTTGACCCGGGTGCACGGATCTAGGATCCGTGCACCTGGTGTATAGAAACAATTGTGGGTAAGGAATTTTAATTTTCTCACGTCTTTTTTCACTTTCTTCTTTCCATACTGAAACTCTTTTCAACCAAACTGCAATTGGCCTCCCTGCTAAAAAATTTTAATAAATGAATTGCAGCATTTTGATAAATATGCCAAATACATAAACGATGATTAGTTTCAGGCCAGCTTTTGCCATTGCTGCATCTTGATCCGTAAGAATAGTTATTGGTTTTTTCTTCCACATAGCTTTGGCAAATGTATCGAATAACCACTCAAATGTTAAAGAGGTTTCATCGTATAACAATGTAACACCAAAAACTATATTTTGTGATGATTCACACCTACAAATAACACAATTGGACGACCTTCATTATTCTTTCTGTAAGTTGTGTCAAAGCAAACAACATCTCCAAAATTTGAGTAATCTGCTCTCATCTTTCCATCAGACCAAAAAATATTAGTAATCAGATCATCTTCATCAACTTGAATAGAATAGAAAAAATAAGGATCATCAAATTGCATCTTATTCAAATATTCTAATATCTAATACTCCTCTTGTATCTCCTTTCATCATGTTTCTTGTTCTTTTAGATCGCAAATAATTTTTGTAATCCACAGGAATGAAACTTAAATTCTCTCTTCCCCTACTTGTCTCACCATAAGATCATGAGATGTTTTTGGTCGGATACCTACATCATTTACTAGCTGCTGATGAAGTTATATTCCTATGACTACTGTGTAAGTGTGTTTTGCTTGAACTTGAAAGGTAGTGATTATGATCTTCAACAAACTTAACCACCAAAATTTTTCCAGTCTGTCGATTGCTGACTTTCATTTTAACTTCACAACCAAACCTTATTTCTAGACGAGGTGGTTTCACATCCTTTCATTTTAGCTTCACAACCAAGTTTCTGGACGAGGTGCTTTCACATAAATATCTCGTTTGTCATTTTCCCTCTTCCCTTCAGCACTACAACAAAAGATTCTATCAATTACCTCACCAAATTTATCTTTATGACTTTTCTCCTTCTTATTCCAAATCCAACTTATTTAGCATACTTCAAATAAAACTGATAAGTATCTTCTTCAATATCAAACTCCATACCAATTCAATCGTCAATTCATTAACATCACACGAACTATCTTTCTTTTGTTCTTCATTAACATCTTCAAAATTCAATCGACGACAAGAGGCGGATTCTCCTTCCATGAAGTGTTAATCTGAATACTAACAAAGGTAAAATGTCAAATAATATATATTTAGACCCTAAGACCTATGAATGTAAAAAAAAATATAAGCCGAAACTATTGAGATTAGATATGCATGGAAGAATATTTGACGATATTTTCCTTTGACTTGTTTTTTTGTATTTTGAAGAATATTTGTCGATATTTTCCAATATATTTTCCTTTGATTTGTTTCTTTATATTTTGAAGAATATTAGTCGATATTTTCCAATATTTTTTGTATAGAGCAAAATTTTGAAAAATATTTGTCGATATTTTCCACCTCTTGTCGTCGATTGAATTAAAATTCCTCAATAGAGATCGGCCAGTTTGGTTGAAAAGATTTCAGTCGTGTGAAATGAAAAAAAAAATAGAAAAATATAAAAGATTACCGTGTGTGAGAAAAAATAGAAAAAAACAGTCGTGTGAAATGAAAAAAAAAATAGAAAAATATAAAAGATTACCGTGTGTGAGAAAAAATAGAAAAAAAGATTACGGCTTGAGCCAAGAGAACTTACCGCAGAAATCTTTATTAATTATATATGAAAACGGCGTCGTTTTCTAAATGGTACATAACTGGTACACAGAAGTGGGTATAGAGGATCTATCTGTGATTTTGGGAAGTGGGAACGCAGCAGCCAAAACTCTGCAGAAGTTAGATGAATCTGCATGCTAATATACATATATATTTTTCTTTTAAAAAGTTATTAAAAATGTGAAATATCTAAAATGTACATAGTTATTTTTAAAATTTCAGAAAGGTTCATATATTTTTGACATAAAATAGACTTTCAGGTAAAACTATTTTTCTCAACCACACTTTATTTTCCAAGTAAAATTATCTTTTTCTAACAGACCACATTTCTCAAGTAAAGTTGATTTTCGCTAACAGACCTCGATTACTTAGAATATACACCCACACCATCAAGTTCAAAGTTTCTTATTTCCTATTGACATAAGGTTAGAAGTAAAATTTCAAATATGGTCTAAGTTTAAAAAACCATTTCAAAAATACAAAATTTTATTTTATTTTCTTGTTTTTTCACCTGCAAAATAGGCATTAATTATAGACAAATAGCCTTATAATGCGTATGGATATTTCGTAAAGTTTAAAATTGGGGCCTCTTTTACAAAACACCTGAGGTAGTAGAAAAGAATTAAAAATAGTTACCATAACAAAAATTAAACATTAGATAAGTAATAAATGAGTAACTATTATTTCATTTTGATATTTATCTTATATTTTATTAATTATTAATTAATATATGATATCATCAATTCATATCTATAATCACATCACATACTGATCAAATAAACAGTATATATATAACCATAACAATAAATACTAAGCAATGATTGTTAGATTCTAAACATGTGTAACTTCTAAGTATATGTTTGGTTTGAGAGTTTGGATAGGTTAGGGTTAATTAATTCGCATAAATTCGTCTTTGTTTTAAAGATTGAAAAATTTATATATATTTTTTTTGTCCGGGTCAAAAATGATATTTATAGTTTTGTGGTGGATTTATTTAGGTTAAATAAATCCACCAAAAGTGGCTGGTTTATTTGGGTTTAATGAATTTAATACATAAACCTAACTCAATAGATATCACAACATTCAAACCAAACACAAAATTAAGTCAAGTCTATTATTAAATATTCAAATCAAACATATCAAAAAATTAATCAAATTTAACCCACATAATATAAATCCACCACAACTCAACTAACCTAACTAACCCAATACACGAATCAAACATGCCCTTCAGCATACTCCCAGTCAAAAGCATGAATAACAAATCATTTGACCTTAGAAGATAATATGGTATAATATTCTACTAATTCATTTAAATTAGGACTTTGATGAGACCATCTTTACATATTGCAGATCCAATCGATACAGTTTTAAATTGAAATATATTACCTTGAGATAAATTTATTACAGTTAAATTGAATTTGGTATATTCATATATTAGTGTATTATAGACTTGTTCTAAAATAAAATATTAAATTAAAAGATGGGGTGGGTGGGTGTTTGTTCATTGCAATGATTATGAATGCTACTTAGTTTCTCTCACAACATTGGATAATGTTGTTCTCTCACAACATTGGATAATGTTGTCATTTATGAAGATCGAAACCAATATATTTATTGAAGTCTTTCAACAAAAACTGGTCAAGGTTCAAATAATTAAAGTGAATTAACTGTGGCCCCAAATTCCCTAATTTGCCCCTGGGGAGAAGGCTGCAAATGCTAGGAGAGGGACCACCCGATAAGGTTGAAATGGTAATATCTTTATCATTGGTTTGACCGAACATGGATGGTTGACTGTAAGTCAAAGCAATGTGTATGCGTCTTTCCCTATACAACCGCTGATTTTTCAACTCAAAATATAACTTTATTAACCACATTTATCATGCGTGTAATTGATATTATTATTTATTATTTATTGGCCCACAAATATTTGGATAATATTTTAATCATTGCACTTTATGATTAAAGATCTAATTTTATGAGATTGATGCAATTTGTACATTATAATTAATTTGTAAAATTAGTTTAAGTCGTGGAAAATAAAACTCCATTTTATAAGTATATTTATGAGGCAGTATTATATATATATAGTTTTGTATTCTTCATTCCATTATTGGTTTTAGATTTTTAGTGTTGGATTCTTGAAACATAAGATATTAGTTAGTTAACTATTAAGATATTCATGACAAGGAATGATTTTTGTTAATAGGAAAATCGAATAAAATTCTTTTTGGTATATCCATTATTTTTGTATTATATTATCTTCCGTGTTAATAAAATACCAATGGATATAATTTTCTTGAGTCATAATTAAATTACAAAAATATGTCCTGTGATTTGATAAGACAAATTTGTTATTGTAGCAACATAAAATAAATCATGAGTACACGATTAATTGACACTCTTAGCTGCCACCACTAACCTCTAGCTCTATCCTTATGTAATTCATATAGTATTTAACATACCACGATGTTATATATGTAATGAAAAAAAAAGTTTATAATATATATATATATATATATATATATATTATATTTCAATTGTTTTACCTGAGATATTTCAATGAATATGTATGACACGATATTGAAATCAGATTCACTTTTAAATGTGTACACTCATATTATATAAAAATAATATTTCACAATTGGAATCTTACTATAGATAAATATTACATGAGGAATTGCTCTTCAAAGTGTCTTTAAGAAAAGGAAAAATGAATATGTTGTTAGTCTCGTTATTCTTTTTAATGATTCTACTTTTTTACGTTGATGCAATTTCCGAAAATTTAGTGCATTTTATTTTTAAAAACACACAATTCAAATGGATATACTAATTGTTGTACCATTAATTCGAATCGAACAAAATCAAATATGTGGAAGATCAGAAAGTGGTCGATCAGAAATCGAATCAACCACAATTTTGCGTAAGAAGCCGATTAGAAGAGCTTGACTCGACCGAATTCTTAACCAGCTAAAAAGGTCGATCAGAGGTGATGGAGTCGATCAGAAATGAATTTTTGGAGAATCAATTTGGAATTTAGCCAATCAGAGATAACCTAGTCAATCAAAGATAATTGGCTCGATCAAAGATACAAAAACTTAAAAAGCTTGCAAATACTAAGGAATAGCTAAAGCCATGGGGTACACAGACGACCAGAGATCACAAAAATCAATCTCAAATCCTAGCTCGGCTAGGGTACATAACCTGGCAGGAATTGAGGAGAGCCGACCAGAATCAATATAGCGAAGGTCCCAAAAAGACATATACCTACCAGGTCAGAATATTACGAATGAGACTATAGAACAGTAATTTCAGCAACAGAAGTTAGTGAGGGTAAACAGACCCCATTTCCTAGAAAATAAACGAAAACTAAGGGAGTAGTGAATATGATCCCCACTAATTTATGTTCTCCCTTAATCTATAAATAGTAAAAAATATGACTTAGGAAGGGTTGAAAAATTATTGTATCTAAGTACAAGAGAGCTCATTTCTTTTATATATATACATATATATATTTAATACGATTTTGGCTTGTTATATCAAATCAATCAGAATTAGCCGATCAAATTTACTTGAGTAGACTTCAAACTCACTGTATTCTTCATATTTGATTTGATTTCTTTACTCAATTGAATTTATTTAAGCCGAAGTATTTAATTTGAATGTTTAGTTAGAAATTCACATTCAAATAAATTTCCACGTATAACACTAATAACAACTCTAATAATAACTCGAGTTCTCTCACCATGAGATATATTTCATCTATAAGTATTATCAAAGAAAAATTATATTGTATCTAAAATAGATAATCGAAAGAAAGCCTAAGAAATGAAATTTTGACCCCGCCGCACATGGACTCCGTCCGCCGCCAATTTAACATTATTTATTTAGTAATAATGTAATTAAACAAATAAATAGATTCATAGTCAAAATAATAAAACGCGTTGAACTTGGGCTGTGTTGCATATACATTCAAATTCAATTCCATTAGAAAAACCCGTGTCCTAAAGAACACTGTATTCTCCCACTCTCTATATTTTAAAATTAATTAATTATCTCATTACATCTCTCCCTCTTTCCAAGCAACCCCTCTCTTTCTCCCCTCTCTATATAAAACATTCTCTTCTCACTCTAGTCTGCACCATCATTCATCCAAGATCTCTAGATTTCCTTTTGAGGTTTTTTAGTTTCAATCTTCAGACAATCTGCACAATCATGGCGTCCGACGATCTAATCAAACCTATAAAGATCCGAGAAGTTTGGTCGGAGAATCTGGAATCGGAATTCGAGTTGATATCAGATCTGATCGATCGCTTCCCCTTCATCTCCATGGACACCGAGTTCCCCGGAGTCATCTTCAAGCCGCCGCCTCCCACTCACCGCCGCCACCGGAGGCCATCCCCCTCCGACCACTACAAGCTGCTCAAGTCAAACGTCGACGTTCTGAGCCTCATCCAGCTCGGTCTCACTCTCTCCGACGCAGCCGGAAACCTCCCGGATCTGGACTCCGGCGAGCGCTGCATCTGGCAGTTCAACTTCTCCGACTTCGACGAGGCGCGTGACCCGCACGCTCCGGACTCCATCGAGCTGCTCAAGTCCCACGGGCTCGACTTCGAGCGGAACCGGGTTTCGGGGATCGAGTCGGCCCGGTTCGCCGAGCTGATGATGAGTTCCGGTCTTGTGTGCAACGACGACGTTAGCTGGGTAACCTTCCACAGCGCGTACGACTTCGGGTACCTGGTGAAGATCCTCACGCGCCGCCAGTTGCCCGGCCGGCTCGGCGAGTTTCTGGCGGTTCTGAGGGCGTTCTTTGGGGACAAGGTGTACGATGTTAAGTACCTGATGCGGTTCTGCGAGAGCCTGTACGGCGGTCTGGACCGGGTGGCTCGGGCTTTGGATGTGGACCGGGTTGTTGGGAAGTGCCACCAGGCCGGTTCGGATAGCCTGCTGACGTGGCATGCATTTCTGAAAATGAGGGATGTGTATTTCGTGCAGCATGGGCATGAGAAACATGCCGGCGTCTTATATGGATTAGAAGTCTGTTAGATAGGATTATTATTGTTTCTGCATTATCAACAATTTGTTAATAGAATTAATTAAATTATTCTTTTAAAAAAATCTTAGTTTCTTTATAAAATATTGAGTAGTACAATGTGCTATACGCATAAAAACGGTAACTCGTCATTACGGTCTAACAATCAATATATCTAGATAATAATAATGAAGATAAATGAATTTATGAAAATTAATCAAAAAAATATTGATATAAACTCAAAAGATCCGCAAGTAGTCTTGGGTGCCCTTTGCTTATATTATGTACTGTTTAAATAGTCGTGATAGGCTAAAATAGTGAGAACATAGGGAGGTCGGGTAGTTATGCTGAGCTCTTGAGAGCTTTTTTTGCACATGTAATTGCTAATCCTTTCTTCTCCTCATTTTCTTTAGCTTCTATATATAGTGGAGAGTTGAGAGACAAAAAATCTACTTTTTCTTGATTGGGGGATGTGAATTAATTGATTAGATCTTGAGGTGACCTGATACCATGATATTAGGTTGGAATGGTTGTGAGTGGTTGGGAGGATCTCTAGATTATGAAGTCGGTCATTTTCTGGTTGGTCGTCGGTTGGGCGCAAGCTTTGGCCCAGTTGTGGCCTGGTCAGCCATCGATCGGGAGGTGAGCAAGGGTCGGTCAGGATAAAGTCGGGCCCCATCATGACCGGTCGGCCATTGATCGGGGACAAAGTCGGGCCCCCTCGTGGCCTGGTCAGTCATTGACTAGGGTGAGCCCTGACTCTTGCTGTGGCTAGGTTAGTCATGATCAAGGCAAGGTCGGGCCTCGTTGTTGCCTGGTCGGCCATCGGTCAAGGGCAAAGCCTAGCTCTTGTTGTGGCCAAGTCGATCATCAACCGGAAGTAAGGTTGAGCCTCGTTGTTGCCGGTCAGTCATCAGTCAGGGACGAGCTCTGTGCCTATCATGGCCGGGTCGTCGGACAGGACGAGCTTGGGCTCCTTGTGGCCAATTCTGACTAGCTTGAGTTCGAGATACAACACTATGGATTATAATTTCATTTAAGAAATGAATAATTAAGAAATGAAATGCATCAATGGACCAAGTAGATGATAAGCATAAGCTTAATATACTTTACTAAATTGTTACTTTAAGAATGTCCATAACTTTAATTTGGTCAAATTAATTTATTAGAAACCAAAAGGGAAAAGTATTTATTCAAGCGGAATCAAGATACAAAATACAAAGATAGTCCCCTTTTCTTCCTCCGATAGTTAACAATGACAATTCTCTATTTTGAACAAATTATTAGGAGACAAAATTGACTTCAAGTAATACACCTAATAGTCAAGTGGGTGCAGGGAGAAACTGGTGTGGCATTTCTTATCCAATGGGTTTACTTAGTAAAATCTATTTTATTGTGTCTTATAGGGAAATAATTGGAGCAAGATTGATCCTCTAGCAAGGATAAAATGCTTAGTTATGGGAAAAAAAATGTGGAATTTGAAGTTTAAAAACAAACGAACAATATGTTTTTTTAGAAATGTTCCCATAATATTCTTCCTACTTAGACTTATTGTGTAAAAAAGGAGTGGCAATTGATCCTTTGTGTGGATTTTATGGTAAGGAATAAGGATGCAAGAACACAAGAGCAATTTTTCTTTACATATGAGAGATCGCAAATTCTCTGCCAAGCTCTTGTGGCACTTTCAAGATTGGTTTGTTAATTTTGGGTGGTCTTTGATACAAGCATCCTTACAAGATAGAGTGTTCCTTATCGTGTATTCTTTGTGGTGGATTTGCATGTTTACACATGATTGGGCATTTCAAAGAATCGATGAACAATATGGTGTTTTGAGTGACATGAGTATATCAATTTAGTTTTGTTACCGAAATTTTCTTGTGTGATTTCTTCATTTTTCCTTGTTGTTCCATTGATTGTGATTCATGATTCGCATGTCGTAACATGCATGTCTCTTTGCATTAATGCTCAATCGAAGACTTGATAATTGTTTAGACTTTGGAGTGATTGAAACGGTTATCATTGATAAGCTTTGTTAGAAGCCATCATTTCATTACGTCACTTCAACAATGGCCAAAGATATCAACAATGTGACTATTTTTTCCTACTCTTTTGATCAGGGAGAGAATATAAACTCTCTCATTTCTACCGTAGATCTTTCAATTAGGTGGTATGTAAATCAAAATGATTTGTTTGACTCACAAATATGGAAGAGAGTTAACATGATTCAAACCTCGAACAAATCTCCATAATGTCAATGAAAATTTTCTGTACACGAGATTTGCACTTTTGTTGTCGGATGATTTCTCTCAACTTCACCATAAGCCTTTACCAAATCTGCCCCACATAAGATTTGAACTTTCATTATCGGATGATTTCACTCAACTTAATCATAAGTCTTACCAATTCGGTTGTGCCCTTAATTTTCTCTAGACATTGTAATGAGTTTTGAATGTTGTTTTACTATTACTTTTTACATGTTTTAATATGTTTACCACTGATGTGTAAAAATAACACAATCATTTAAAAATTGTAATTCAAAATTAATAATTATACTGAATTTATAACACATTAACAATAAACACACTCTTCACGATGTACATGATAACAACCGTATAAAAAAGTTACATTTGTCCTCTCTTGGTTTAGATGTAATTGGCGGGGTATATTTCAATCAGATGATTGTCGGTTGTTTGAGTTTCATTAATAAAATTGATCTATGTCGTTTCAAATAAAAAATAAAAAATCTTACTAGATCTAAGATGCATGATGAGTTGTATATATATTTAAAACGAAAGAAAAAGCACTCTTCATTTTTCATGTCATTTCATTTATTCATTAATTTAGCAATTAGAACTTGTTAAAATTGATCACAAGTTTATTAAGAACATAATAGAAATTTCTTAATTAAAAAGTAGCTTCTAACTTTTCAAAACGCGAATATTTAGAACAAAACATTATGTAAAGTATAACTCCTTTATCTTGGAATAAAAGAAAAAGTGCAGATATGTGAGCCTAAATGCATATGGGTATGCATGCTACAAGCCATCATTTCAATTTTGATTCTATATATAAGACATTTTACATTTTTTAACAACCAAATGTCCATTTTTTAATTTTAATTTTTATATATTTTTTTTAAATTTCAATTCATTTTTGGTTGGAATTTTTAAAATCACCATATGGTTGCCAGAAAATATAATGTGTCAATCAAATTTTGATAGCCAAACCAGTAATCTTTTAAGAATTTTGACAAAAATTGAAATTAAAAAAATTATAATATAGATGATCAAAATTGACAAACAAATATATAATTATAAAAAAAATGAAAAATATCTTACAAAGCAAAATTGAATTAATCCTAAATATAATATAAATTGAAATTATTGCCCCCATGTGTTCCTCCTCTACCTATTTGACATGCAATACTTTTTGTGTAATGTTGAGTTTTAGTAGTTGTGAAGGTATTATTGACAAGAAAACTAGCACTGTGAAAACACATTTGAGAAAATAATAGAAAAACCATAAAAAAAAATAGAGTAGAAAAATGGACAATAACTATCATCACGACAAGTTGTAAGTATAGAGTTAAATTCCATGTTTTCTTTCAGTCTTGTTTAATTCCCCACATCTGCAAAATAATTAAATGCCTTCACATGGGCAACCCCCCCCCCCCCCCCCCCAACACACACACACTCACACCTCTTAATTACTATCATCTTGCCGGCGGCGTTTCCGTCCCAACCGCCGCCCCGCCGTTCCATATCTCCATGAACGCCTGAACTATGACATCGTGGTGGTGGGGCGGGTTCAGATCCAGAAAGCAGTGGAGAAGCTGCTGAAGATCATCTCCTGAATAGATTTCCTTCTCGAAGATCATTTGCAGCATCGATTGTCGGAAATCACGATAAGGGTCGTTGGAGTCTTGAACGACAGCCAGGCTGTCTTGGATTTTCGGGCAGGCGAGGCTGACCGTTTTGCAGCAGTGATGATTTTCCGGCAGGGAGCTGTCGTCTAATGTCGTGGAGGTGCCGCCGCCGGAGGAGGTGGTGGCAGAGGAAGAGGGTCTCTGATCGGAGAAGGAGGGTTTGGGTTCGATAACATCAGTTGCCTTGGGCCCACATCCACAGCCTCCTTTGGAAGTGATAAGGTTCTTGAAATTCCATCTCTTGCTGGAAGACATGTGGCGGCGCTGCGGTGGCGTAAGGTGGTTGATGACAAAGTGGTGTTTGGATTGGGTTTTTATAGTTTGAGGAAGTTTGAAAGATTTCAAAATTTGGCGTGAGAATATTAAGAGATGAATGTGTCTTTTAAGTTATGGTTGGATCGAGTAGTGGTGATGATATGATTTGAACTGAACCGGTTAGATGAATCGAATCGAATCGGTTATAGATAAAACCATCAGTTTTTTTTTTCATTTTTCTTTATTTATTTCATCATTCTAACATAAAAGTTTATTAAAATTTTGTAATTCATAAACACCAAACTCCAAATTGGATTTTAAGTTGGAAAAATGTTATGATATCTATTAATTATAATGGATCAAGATAAATTTATGAATTAAGTTGAAAAAAATTATTAATTTTTATCAGTAAAAAAGAAAGACAAATTAAAATTAATTTTATTTTTTCAAAATTAATTCATATTTAAAGACTAGTTGGAGTTAGACGTGACCACACCTAACTGCAAAGAGTCTTCTGTTTTTTTTTCTTGTTTTTTATTATCTTAAAGACTCATTGGAGTTAAGCGTGGTCACGCCTAACATGAAAGAGTGTTCTATTATTTTTTTTCTCTAATTCCCTCTTTTCCCTGCTTTGCTTAATCACACCATATCCTTTCAATGAAAATGAAATGATGAAAATTATAATTATGAATGAAAAAAAATTACAAGTTACAGTTTAATATATTATAATTATGAATGAAAAATTACAAGTTTCAAATATAAATGAAAAAAAAATTACAAGTTACAACTCAATATATTACAATCATACATCAATATTGAAGTTTAAAAAATTACAACTTTATATAAATAAATGAAAGAAGATGAAATAAAAAAATATTGAAAGAACTTGAATTTCATTTTAAGTTTGGAAGTGAATTCAGTTTGGAAGTGAACTTATAATGAAATTGGCTATGTGTTCTTAGCAAAATTAAGGAATCAAAACTCACGTAATTATCTTACCTAAACTTACCTTCATTCGTCAACATTGGTTCTAATGGAGGAGGATGTGTTTATATCGTAGTCTTACGTCTCATCAACATCTTCATCTAAATATGAAAAATTTATATGTTGTTGACGTCTTTTGACTCTCACCCAATCTTTAAGGAAAGTAATTGTTGGTCCCAAGTGGTGTCCGAGGTTCAGAGGGGGTGAATGAACCTTAGTCGATTTTTCAAATCTTTCTGTTCTGCAAGTTACTCGAACTTGCAGCGTCAGACAGTTACTGCTTATAGCATTAGGATGCAGTGCTGCACGTTGTAACTAGAGTTTATACGCAGCGGAAAATTACGATTTATAATACAAGGCTGGTTTTCTCAAATATGATCATTTTCAAAACGTTTTATGCGTATGAGAGAAATATATGAAAAAAAGATAATCACAGATAAAAAAGCAATAAAACACTTATGGTTATAGTGGTTCGAAAGTGGTGTAATCCTTCTACGTCCACTCTACTGCTACCTCGAGCAGGAACTTCGTTAAGTAAGATTGAATTACAGGACCCTCCTAACAATCTATCAACTTTACAAAGCAACCACCTACTAGAGTCTAGCGTATACACAGCAACTGCAAACTCTAAAGGCTAACCCACACAGGGTTTTAAACTCCCACACAGGGAAGCTGCCTAACTCTAGACAACTTATACAAACAGTAAGGATCTCTCCTATCAACTGCTCGACACCTTTAAAACAACCTAAGCATACAGCAACAAGGTTAAAAGTATATATGTTTTATTCTTCAACTAGTGCGGTGAAGTGAGCTTCTAAATCCTTCGAAGGATCTTTCAGCTTTGAGCTTGCTTCACTTCACAGAGGTTGAGTGACTGAAACTGATGGTAGACTTGAATGTTTGTAACTTGAAATGTAGTATCCGCAAATTATTTATGCTAACTAACCTAACTTTAGTCTTATTTAATTCTTAATTAGTACAAGCCAACTAAGTTAGGGAATTCCATTACACCTCCAGCTAATTGGAAACACACTTGGCAAGTTTTTATCAATTAAAACACACTTGGCAAATTTTTGGTAAATGAAGAAAAATAATTAAGAAAGAAAATCATAAGCAAAGAAATAGGAAAAGAAATTGTATACTTCCATTTTTACATCTCCTCTCTCCCTCAACTCTCCTCCACCGCCACCATCACCGTCGATCTCCTCTCTCAACCGGCGAAGTTCCGGCTAATTTCTTCGATTAAGGTAAAATTTCCGGTGAGCCCGTCTGGAATTCGGGCCCGGAACTTTAAATCAGCCGTATTCTCCATCTCTAGCTCCCTCTCTGTTTTTGCTGCTCTGCCGCTGCGGGTTCGTCGTTTAAGCCAGCGCTCGGTCGCGCCGACGATGCGTGTGGGGGGTATGGTGGCCGGCGCTTGCAGCGCCGGCGAGGATGGGTAAAGGCCGCCGCGGCTAGCAGCGGCGAAACTGATGATATATATATATATGTATGTGAGTCTGGGTATATATTCATATGTATGTATTTGAGTGTGATTGTGTGTGGGGTTGATGATGGAGGGGAGCCGGCGCCAGTTGTGCCGGAGGGCTGAGGAAGGAGAGCCGCCGCGTGCAGCGGCGGCGATGCTGGAAAGAGTATATTATATATATATATAAAAACTGTGTGTATATATTGTGCATATTGGATGGAGAGTTTTGGGTGTTGTGGTTGTTGGTGTAAATGGGGGTGTTGCCGGCGACCCTGTCGCTGGCAGTGGTGGCGGCGGCGGTGCTGAGGCGGCAACAAGGCCGCGGGGTGACGGAAAGGCAGGGGAGGGGGGGGGGCTGTTTGGGTGTTGGGGTGAAATGGGAAATTTTATTTTAATTAGGGACTTAGTTGCAAATCCCTGAATTTAGATGAATAACATTTAAGTCCATGTACTATTAGGTATTTACCAAGCAGTCCCTGAACTAATAAAGACTTCCAGATTGGACCCTGAATTAAAGAGCAGTAACTGTTTGACCCCAGAACCTTTTGAAATTTCAGAACAGTCCTTAAAATTTCCAGGAGTTACAAATTAAACCTTAAACCTTGCATAAATTACAGAATCGCCCTCTAACCTTGATAAATTGATCGAAAGATTATATTGTGACCCCAGAATTTAATAATAATTCCGATATTTTGAGTCCTAGACGTTATAAAATGATAAACGACAAGACAATGGACCCTTTAAGCGAGAAAACCCTAATTTTAGGGACGAAGTCCACAAACCCTAATTTTCGATAAACCCTAAATTAGGAATTTTCGTCTATCGATTTTCTCCAAAATTTATTCCTTTATAGATTTTATTAGTCTTAAGCTATTTAAATCCGATAATAAGTTCATTTCTATTCCCTGTAGGAAGTTCACGCGGGAAACCAAATTAAGTCGGTTATCGAAAGCTCTTGAGCAAGATACGGTGTTAAGTCCAAGGTGGGGGTAAAAATCCTTTTCTGATTTATAGATCATACAATTTCATGAAAATTATGTGACTACGTGATTTAAATTCAGTAATTATGTGATGATATTTTTACTTAAATTCTTATTATTACCTGATCTACTTTCGAATAAAACATATGATTCTGGAAGCTATTGATTTCAAGTATCCCAATGGAAAAGGTTCAAAGGATGAAAGTCGGGATAATACCCGCTAAGAAAGGTTTTTCTGTACTTATGTGTTATGTGAATTATGTGGCCAACGTGAACGTGCTCAATGTGTATTATGTGATTATGTGGAACCATTATGTGAAATTACTTGCGCATGCGCCTTCACGCCAAGTAGGGTATTCCTTTTTGGAAACCCATCTACAGGGGATATTCTTCGGAATTCCCAACGCTATAGGGGTGTAACAGCCCAAACTCGGGTCGGCTTGGGGCCCTGATAGGTATTCTTCGGAAACCTATCCACAGTGTGCCATTGGGGCTCCTCGGGAGTCTACAACGTGTATTTTATGAATAATACGCAAACTATAGTATGAGTAATTATTTATTATAATCTTTCCCCTCCCTCACTAAGTGTTCTTTTGACACTTACCCCTTCTATATTTTATTTTACAGAAAGCTTTGATGGCAATGAAGGGTGAACAGAAATGCTGTTATTTTTGCATATATGTACATATAAATATAACCATGTATATGAATATTCTGCGTTTCTGAAACCCTGGATATGTACGAAACAAAGGCTGTGCGTTTTGATATAAATATGAACGTTTTCTTCACTGGGTTGATATAGATCTGAAATATTTCTATTAGATAATTCTAGATCTTGGTGGTTTTAATTGTTCAACTGTTAGGATTTTTGCTGGACGCCCTATGACCGAACTGCGTTTATACTCTGATTATATAAAAAAAAAATTTATACGCGATTTAACCTTTTATGAAAATAGGGCGTGACATGAAAGCTTGAGAGTTTTTGCACAAATGTTTCAGTAACTAGTTTCAGTGTTTCTCATCCTCTATTTATACTTGTAAGAGAAGATGTCCGTTGAAAGAGACATCTCTCTTTTGAATTTGAAGTACTTGATCAAACGTATGGCTCGCATTTAATGCGACTTGACCTTCTCTTTCGGAGCATTTAATGCGGTAGTTGCGGCTAGCAGCTTTCTGCAGCGTGTCAGTCCACGTGGCATCTTTGTATTGGCTCTGTTTCTGCAACTTTGATCTTTTCTCGAACGACTCTATTTATTCTTATTTGAATCTTTGTTCCTCGTACTGCATTTATCCTTCCTCGAATTGTAGGATACTTCTCTGTTTATCATTGTGGCTGTTTGACTGTTTGGACAGTAAGTTTTGCGCTGTATCCTAGGTCTTCTTGCAGCTGATGCTCCCTTGCAATGCTGCTGTAACTAAGACCTGCTTGCAGTATTTTCGGGCAATACTGCTGTATCTTTTTCTTGCAGTACTCTTGTATCCTTTTCTTACAGCGATGCTGCACGCCGTTCTTTCTTACTTTGCTGCAGTGCTGTAACTACTTTCTTGCAATGATGCTGTATCTGCCTTCTTGCATCAGCTTCTTCCCGATACACTTGATGCAGCTATGTAACTTATAAGAACCTCCATCTAGACACAAATCTAGCCTATGCTTTCACTTAAACATTGTGAAAAATAGGATACTCAAAACTTCCTATTACATATATATTTTGTCTCATCAAAATCTAAATATTGAAATCCCAATAGTAATATTTTGTACATTCTCGATGGTCAATGGAGACGGTTGAGATGAGATTTACAAATATTTCTTTAGCAATAGTAGTTAATATAGGATAAATGGTAGTCCGTTTTTAACACCACTTGAATTAGATCTAATGAATTTGTAAAATCAATTAATTCAAATGTAGCACTTAAATATGAATCTAATTCTTGATAAGGGTTAGAGCCTTTAGCTTGTTTTTGTGTTCTATTATCATAAAAATCGTAAAATTGACTAAGACTACCACTAAAATTAGATGAATTAAGAGAAAGAACTATTACCTCCTACATTTTGTGCACCTACACATCACTAAAATCACCAAATAATACTTTATATCTTTTAAATAATTCAAATAACGATTGTTTAGCTCTATCAACAACTTCAATATAATTAGGAACATATTCAACTTCATCATATTCTTCTAATATAAAATTTGGGAACAATGCATTATAATACATTTTTAATAACTCTTTTAAGTCATCTTCTCTAATTTTAGGATCTAATAATTTAGCACATAAAAATACATGAGGTATTTCATGAAAATATTTTGACCATTTGATCTCAGCACTGTAATTGTATCTCCTAAAATAGGACATGTAGAATACTCATTGAAAATAAGAAAAATTTTCACACAATGGTCAAGAACTAATAGAGAAGTAGAATAATAACAACCGGATAATTCTCTACTTACCTCTTCAATTTTTATTAAAGTTGAATTAAATTAATACATGCATCCCATGAATTATTTAATAACATAACTTGATTATGTGGATTTTCCATAAAAATTTGACAAAGCAAATCTCCATAATCATAAGAATCGTTAAACATATTATAAGTAGAATTCCAACGATATTGCACATCAACTACAAATTTTTTTTAACTTCCATTCTGTTATTCTTATAAAATTTATCTCATTTCCTATGTCATGTGGTTGATTTAACAATTACATGAATTGTTGTTTTAATAAGTTTAATATATTTATCTTATTCTTCTAAATAATCTTGAACACATAAGTTTAAATAATGACACATATAATGAATATGAAAGAATTTACATTCGATTGGAGGTTTACAATATTCAATTAATGGATGCATTTTATAACAAGACTCAATTTATAAATTAGTTCTCAATTTTAGACCCAAATTTTAAAGTTTCTTAATAAGAGGCTCAATTTAACATTTATTCTCAATTCAAGGCTTGAAAATTAGATTGAATCTTTGTTGGTCCCAAGTGGTGTCCGAGGTTCAGAGGGGGGTGAATGAACCTTGGTCGATTTTCAAAATCTTTTAAAACAACCGTTCTGCACTGCAAGTTACTAGAGCTTGCAGCGATAGATGGTTACTGCTTGTAGCGCTACGATGCAGTGATGCACGCTGTAACCTGAAGTTTTGTACGCAGCGGAAATTAACTTTAAAACACAAGGTTGTTTTTCTCAAGAATGCTTCTTTCAAAGTGTTTTATGATGAGAGACAGATAATAATGCAGAAGATAAACGCACAGATAAATAAAGCAAATAAACACTTATGGCTTATAGTGGTTCGAAGGTGGTGTAATCCTTCTACGTCCACTCTACTGCTCTTTGAGCAGGAACTTTGTTAAGCAAGATTGATTTACAGGACTCTCATAACAATCTATCAACTTTACAAAGATACCACCTACTGAAGTCCAGCGTACACACAACAACTGCAAACTTCAAAGGCTAACCCACACAGGGTTCTACACTCCCACACAGGGAAGCTGCCTAACTCTAGACAACTAAACAAATAGCAAGGATCTCTCCTATCAACTGCTTGACACCACTAAAACAACCTAAGCACACAGCAACAAGGTTAAAAGGATAAAAGGTTTTTCTTCAACTTGTGCTTCGAAGTGAGCTTCTGAATCCGTAAGGAATCCTTTAGTTTGAACTTGCTTCACTTCGGTAGGTTGAGTGACTGAAACTGATTGTTGGCTTGAATGCTTGAGATTTGTAAGCTTGAAACTTTCACGAATGGATTTTAGTTCTCAGTAACAGTAACCAGCTTCAGTGCTCCTCAACCTCTATTTATACTTGTAGGAGAAGATGTCCATTGAAGGAGACATCCCTCGTTTGAATTTGAAGTAGCCTAGCCAAAGCATGGTTCGCATTTAATGCGACTTGACTTTTCCTTTTTGGAGCATTTAATGCGGCGGTTGCGGTTCGTAGCTTTCTGCAGCGCGTTAGTCCATGTGACATCTTCTTATTGGCTCCGTGTCTGCTACTTAGACTTTTTCTTGAACGGCTCTTTTATTCTTGCTAGAATCTCCGTTCCTCGTACTGCATTTTTCCTTCCTAGGATTTGCAGGATACTTCGTCTTGTAGTTGGCGCTGTATTACTTAACTGACTTGTAAGTCTGCGCTGTATCCTAGGTCCTTGTGCAGCTGATGCTTTCTTTCAGTGCTGTTGTATCTTAGACCTGGTTGTAGTATCTTCTGGCAGTGCTGCTGTAACTTCTTTCTAGCAGTACTCCTATATCCTTTTCTTGCAGCGTTGTTGCACGCCGTTCTTTCTTGTTTTGCTGTATAGAAGTTTAGCCTTATTTATACATTGCTGTTCCTTCCTTCTTCCAGCTATGCTGTATCCTGCCTTCCTGCAGCGATACTGTATCCTGCCTTCTTGCAGCCATATCTTCCCTTAAAGCTTAGATGCAGTTTTATCCTCGTTTAACCTCCATTTTCAATACTTGACACAAGACTCAATTCTAGTCTATTTATTCACTTAAACATTGTGAAAAATGGGGTACCAAAACTTCCTATTACATATTTGGTTTGTCTCATCAAAATCTAAACATTGAAATCCCAACAATTTCCCCCTTTTTGATGATGACAAAACCTTTACATTATTTCGTTCATGAAGAAGTTTCATTTTACATTAACTCATATGATTTATCCAGATTACATGCTTGCACAGCTTTGAACAATTAAATCTAATCCTGGATTCATCAGAGATACATCATGCTATTCCTTTCATCATAAGCAACAGGAAAACATAAACAGCATGCATGAGTTCATAAGAGTTGAACTTGGATAAAAACAGAAGAAAAAAGAAAATTTCTTCATTAGCAGAGAGAAATTTTTACAACATAGCAAAAATACAACATGGATCACAAGAGGGTATATGAATACAGCTTAGTAAAACAGGGACCTTTTGCTTGCCGGTTCGTCTGATCTTCTTCCTGCAAACCTTTCAAGGCTTTCCCTTCCTCTTGATCCTTTCCACCAGTCCCTAATGGACTCTTAGTAGGACTCTTCCAGCTTGTGTCTGATCACGGGAACTTGAATCCATCTCAGCCAGAAGTCCTCGCAGTATGGTACAATCAGCCCTTCCTTCACTCGGTAGATATATAATTGTTGAATATCAAGGCTTCCTTCCCGAGCGAGCTGTTCATACCTCTTCAATGCAGTCTTGCAAGTATGATACCTGCTGAATTTGTCTTTCCTGCATAGTTCTCTGAAGTGTCTGAGGTACTCTGATTGTTTTAAAATAGTGATCGCCTCAAATGTTGGATTCCGATCAAAAGGCAGTCTGACTTCTTTGAAGATGTCAAATCTCCAAGTCATGTTCTCTCCTTCAGGTCTTTGATCCATCAACACAGACACTTCAGCAGAGATATTATCAGTGTCAAGGCGAGGAATTTCTTGAGGAGGAAATTGGTAGAAGTTATTTGGAAAAAAATTTCTATCACCAATTACTCCGAGTCTTTGAATCCAGGCATTAAAATCTGTAGATTCTTCGTTCTGGTGCCTTTGATTCTCAAATTCGTCCCCGCTCATCCTCTTCCTTGAGTCTTGCTGCTTGCTATCATCCCTTCTCTTATGATGATAGCTGGGAGGTGCTGCATCCTTACTTGCAGCTCTGCTGTGTGCAGAACCTGCAGCCGATCTTCTTCCAGCAGCTGCACCGGCTCCACCAGCTCCATCATCATCTCTTTTCCATCTCTTCGGAGAGGGATATTAACAACAGCAGATGATCCAGACCTTTTTCTCCTCCTGCTGAGAGGTTGTTGGTCATCATCTTCTTCTTCTTCAGCTTCAGCAGCCCCTTTGCTCCTGTATCTATCATCAGATCTTTCAATTCCTTCCCTCTTTTTGGCATCATCAAAAGCCGGGGGCTGAGCAGAGGCAGTTGGGACCACCCTTGATCGAGGGCATCGGGTCGGTTCAGGGGCGGGCTCGGGAGCATCGACATGCTGAGGGAAGGCTCGGACCATGATGTCCCTCAATTCTCCCATTATCAGCTCCAGATTCCCCAAACGGTCGTTCACACTTCTGGTTCTTTGAGATTGATCATACACACGATCCAGAAGTGTTTCCAGGACTTTGGAGTGAGAGTTGAGTCTGGTTGAAGCATTTTCAGCATACTGCTTGCATTGCCTGATCTCCTGATGCGTCAGAGCAACATCGACCTTCAACTCCTTCTCCAGCCTGACCCGATCGTAGTACAGCCTGTTTGAATGCTCAGCGAGATTTGACTTGATCATATCAGGCAGCACTTCGAGGTCCTTCTTGAAACCTGTCATGGTTTCAGCATGGAATTGGGCAGTGACCCTGAGACTGTTACGCATGATAGACTCATGCTCTTGGACAACATGCAGCAGATGTCTAACAGCAGCTTCAACACGGTTGATAGATTCATCAGGGGTCAGTCCCGAATTCCTTCTCGTCGAGGCAGCAGTGGATGCAGCAAATGAAATAACATCTTGACATACTGGCGCTGCATCCTGCCTCGGAACTTCAGTAGCAACCTCATCCTCATGGTTGCTGGTTTGAGAGCTTGTCGAGCTTGAGGATGGGTGCTCTTCTCCTTCTTCTTCTCATTCTTCCTCATCTGCCTCCTCTTCGCCGGATGAGACTTGAATAGGATTTGCTCCGCCAGATTTTGGCCCATGAACAGCTATGTTGCGTTCCTTTATCATCATTGCGAAGTCGGCATGAGACATATTAGCGTCCACAGTAACCTCTGCTGCTGTAACCTTGGAAGGTTCTTGAGAGCGTGCAGTAGCTGCAGCATCAACCTCCTCTCGAGGTGTCTCTAGCTGCACTGGGGTTACCTCAGCTTCGACTCCAATATCCTCAGTGGGTACTGTCTGAACAGCCTCCCCACCTGAGGTCTTCTCACCCTCAGGGAGTGTTGTCAGAGCAACATCCTCCACAGAGGTCTTCTCAATGGACCCCATCTCCTCGGCTGGTCCTGTAACTTCGATAGCTTCTGCTGCAAAAATGGGTTCTTGCAGCTCTGCTTGGTTTCCTGTAGCGTCCACTGCTTTCAGCACTGTATGGTCCACTGCTTTCAGGGAGTACCGCCTCTGTAACTTCCTCCGTAGATGCTTCATCGGTAATTTTAGAGATGTCTGCGATGATATCCCTGATTATAGCAGTTGGTTCCCCCTCCGAATCTGCATGAGCAGCATTTTCATCTTCATGAACTGGGGAATCGCCATAATCCAGTAGTTGGGCTTCCTCCTCCTCCAAGCGATCCAACGAGACAATGTTGGAGAGGCCCTCAACTACTTGCTCGTATGCAGGGGAGTTCATCTGATGTGAGCTTGAACTTCCTTCTCCCCGCATCCTCCTTGGAGTGTGCTGCATCCTAGTTTCCTTCAAGCTTTGTTGCAGCGCTAGATGCAGCATAGCTTCTTCAGCTTGCTTCACTCTCAAGGTGTCGATTTGCTCTTGAGCAAATGCGACGTCATCGCCCCTTCTTACAACCTCCGCAGCCGGGGGGAGAAAGACCTGCGCATCTTCCACTGTTGCTCTCATCGGCAGCTCTGCAGAGTCGGATTCTGCAAGAGCTTTGCTCTTTCCCTTGTCCTGTGCTCCCTGTGCAGCACTGCATCCATCGAGCTCTTGAACTCTTGCTGCAAAGTCAGGTTGCAGGATGCCAGAATGTCTTCTGATTTGGCCCACTCTAGGACAGCTTGCTCGATTGTCAGGAAATCCTTCCACTTCAACAGGATTTCTCCCTTAGACAGTCTCATCTCTCTCCAAAGAGAGTACTGCTGCTCCATATTTCTAGCAGCCGGAAAGGTGGGATCGAGCACTGAAGCTTCTGTTTGTAGACGAGCTTCTTCTTCAGTTGGCTCGACCCGGTGCTGATATGGTTCCTGAAGCTTATGTGACTCATCTGCAAGGTCAACTACAACCATATTAGGTGTAGAGAGTTGGGAATCAAGAGAGTCACATTTATCCCTGGGCTGATGTGACACATCCCCAACAGCAGCAGCAGCCCTCTTGCTGCGTGGAGCCCTTCTTACCAAGGGTGCGTCATCATTTGGGGAAGAGGATTCAAGTTCAGGTACAGTCTTCCCTGAACTCCTCTTGATAACAGGAAGAGGACTCGAGGCATCCTCTTCTTCGGCTTCCTTCCCGCTGCCTGCAGCTTCATCTTGCAAAGCAAGAGTTGCATTCTTTTTGTCTTTGGTTTTCTTCCTCGCAACTCCTGCTCCTGTAGCCTTCGGCTGGGTCTTGCCCTTCTTCTTCTCCCCGAGATACTTTCCGATGTGAATGGGGGCGGGTGCTGCAAGTTGAAGGCCAAGCTTGCAGAGCAGAGAACAGATGGTGATACCGTAGCTCCGACGCTCCGTTATCTTCTCTGCTTCCTCCCACAGCCTCTTCATGATGAACCTCGCCGAGTTTACATTTTCTCCGGCCATGATCGCAGACATGATCCGGAACCGGAGATCTGTGCATTTGTCATAACTCCCGGACCTTCCTTCGATGGAATATGCACAGATGTCGTGGAGAAGTTCAAACTCCGGTTTGAAGAGCTTCTTGGGGTCGCTTCTCTTGATTTCAGCCCCTACATCCCTTGCTCGAAAGAGATCCCACATCTCTTGAGCCGATGCCTCCCCATATGTTGTCAACTGGCTGGGGGTAAGACCTGCAGCGGAGATGCTGAAGGTGGTGGAGATGTCTCTAACGGTCAAAGACCGTTCTTCTCCATCTGCATCCATCCGGAACAGGATGCAGTTTCTGTCCTCCGCCTGCCTGGCGTAGGCATAAAATCTCTGTACTGACTCCATCGAGAAGCCAACGTACACGGTGGTCAACAACCCTAGGACTTGGGTCTGTTGAAGAGCATCAAAAATCCTTTTGATCAGGGCATTATCATACAACCCTGACTCAAGGATGTGTTCTTGGTTGATCAGCCTTCTGTCAAGAACGATGGCTCTTCGTGCAGCCATAGATGATATTTTTGTGAGAGAGAAAGAGAAAGAACGAGGGTTTAAACTTAAAGAATTTTCTGTGAAGAAGGCGTTTCTCTCTCTGAAGATGGTGAAAAATGAATTCAAAAGGCACGTTTTTGGTCTTTATAGCGGTTCTCAAGAGACGTGCGTAGATCGACGGTTGAGATAAATCAGGGAGTTGATCTAGTGGCTCAGGAAAAAGTGGAGATGTCTAATCGACACTAATAATTACCTGGCGCGTGGGTTCTGTCAGCGCCCTTTCCACTTCCTGACACCCGCAGTCATTCATTTAATGCTGAAAGACATGCCCTTTGCTGCCTAAATAAATGCCTTTTTAAGGTTGCAGCGATCCAAGTACGAGGTTGCAGAGCAATCAATACTCTTTTGAAATAAATGTTGTAACCTGGTGCTGCTAGAATTCTTGATAACTGCTGTACTGTAAGAATGTAAGATGCAACACTGTCTGATCCCAGTGCTGTATTAACGCGTAGCTTACAGTACTGTTTTTGCTGCTTTTCACAAGCATGCAGAGGTTCCCCTGCGTTTCTGCATCTTCCTTTCTCTTCACGACTTAAGAATTCCCAGCTCGTTTCGAAGCATAGAAAACCTAGATTCACTCAAAGGCTTGATGAGGATGTCTGCAAGCTAGAGATCCGTGTGAACTTTCTCTAGCACGATGTCTTTCTTTTCAACATGATCTCTTATAAAGTGATGACGAATGTCAATGTGCTTTGTTCTTGAGTGAAAGACAGGATTATGGGTAATTGCAATAGCGCTCGTATTGTCACAGAGAATTGGAGTCTCTTTTTCTTCTATCTCATAATCTCTAAGTTGCTGCTGTATCCAGAGAATCTGCGCACAGCAACTTCCTACTGCAACATACTCTGCTTCTGCTGTAGAGGTTGCAATTGAGGTCTGCTTCCTGTAGAACCACGAGACAAGTCTGTTTCCCAGAAATTGACACGTCCCACTTGTACTATTTCTATCAATTTTGTAGCCTGCATAATCTGAGTCGGAGTAGCCTTTAAGCTTGAATCCTCATTCCTTAGGATACCATAGGCCAACTTCCTGAGTTCCTTTTAGATACTTAATCACCCTTTTTACTGCTAACAGGTGTGATTCCTTTGGTGCTGCTTGGAACTTTGCACAGACTCCTACTGCGAACATAATATCTGGCCTGCTTGCTGTGAGATACATCAATGATCCAATGAGGCGTCTGTACTTGGTAATGTCTACATTTTTACCGTCTTTATCTTTGTCAAGACTTATGGATGTGGACATGGGAACGGACGTTGTTGCTCCATTCTCCATGCCAAATTTCTTGATGAGTTCCTTTGTATACTTGACTTGACTGATGAAGGTTCCTGTAGGTAGCTGTTTTACTTGCAGTCCGAGAAAGAAACTTAATTCTCCCATCATACTCATCTCGAACTTTGACTGCATCAGGTTGGAGAATTTCTCACATAGCTCTTTGTTTGTGGATCCGAAGATAATGTCATCCACATATATTTGTACTAACAGTACTCTTTCTCCGTCTTGTATCCTAAACAGCGTTTTGTCGATTGTTCCTTTCTGGAAGCCATTTTCCAGAAGATAGAGAGATAAGGTGTCATACCAAGCTCTTGGTGCTTGCTTCAGTTCATATAGGGCTTTTTGTAACCGAAACACCTTCTCTTCTGCTTGATCCTCGAAACCAGGAGGTTGTTCAACATAAACTTCCTCTATAAGGAGACCATTCAGGAATGTGCTTTTAACATCCATTTGATAGACGTTGAAATTCATATGTGCTGCATAGGCTAGGAAAATTCTTATCGCTTCTAGCCTTGCCACGGGTGCAAAAGTCTCATCAAAATCAATTCCTTCTTCCTGACAGTATTCTTTAGCAATTATCTTGCTTTGTTTCTTACAACGTCTCCTGATTCATCTAGCTTGTTTTTGAACACCTACTTTGTTCCAATTACTCCTTGATGAGTTGGTCTTGCAACTGTTTGCCATACTTGATTTCTTTCAAATCCATTAAATTCTTCTTGCATGGCCTGTACCCAGTTGCTATCTTGTAGTGCCTCTTCAACATTCTTAGGCTCTGATTGTGATATGAAGCATGCAAACATTACTTCGTGTGGGATGGATCTTCTTGTTCTTACACCAATGGATGGATCTCCTATAATGAGATCTCTTGGATGGTTTCTTAGCCATGTCCTATCTGGCTCAAAGACATGAGTTGGTGTATCTTGCTCATCATGTTGCTGTAATGTAGGAGGTTCTGCTGCTGTAAGAATATCCGCTGCATCCAAGGTTGTAGCTTCTTCTTCCTTTTCTTCTTCTGTAGGCAGAACTCCTTCTATGTATGGTACAACATTCTCTTTTCTAGGAGCGGTCTCTTCAGGTGGTTCTTCCAACTTCTTTGTGTCACAATGTGGTTCATCAAACACCACATGTATAGATTCTTCTACCACCAGGATTCTCTTATTAAACACTCTGAAAGCTCTACTTACAGCAAAGAAACCTAGAAATACTCTTTCGTCTGATTTAACATCGAAAGTTTTCAGATGTTTCTTTTCATTGTTGAGAATGTAACACCTGCATCCAAAGATATGCAGATAAGAGATATTTGGTGTATGACCATTCCATATTTCATAAGGTGTCTTGTCAAGATCCTTGATGATTAGATATCTGTTCTGCGTGTAGCATGTAGTGTTGGTTGCTTCAGCCCAAAATCTCTTGGGTATTTCTGCTTTTGCTATCATTGTTCTTGCTGCTTCCTTGAGGGTTCTATTCCTTCGTTCAGCGATACCGTTCTCTTGCGGTGTTCTTACAGCAGAGTATTCATGACGAATACCATTATCAGAATAGAATTTCTCAATGAATTTATTTGTGAACTCAATTCCTCTATCTGATCTTATCTTTACTATGCTCAAGCTCTTTTCATTCTGAATCTTCTTCATGAGACAAGGTAGCTTCTCTTGAGTTTCTGACTTCTTTGCAAGAAAGATCGTCCATGTGTATCTGGAGTAGTCATCTACTACTACTAGGGAGTACTTCTTCCCACTCAAGCTTACTGGTTCTACTGGTCCAAAAAGGTCCATGTGTAGAAGATCTAGAATCCTGTGAGATGATTTCTGAATCTTATCCTTGAAAGAGCTTTTAACTTGCTTTCCTTTTTGACAAGCTCCACAGACATTTTCTTTCTTGTATGCTACGTCTGGCAATTCTCTCACGAGGCCTTTTCTTGCTAGCTTGTTGATAGTTTTGAAGTTCAGGTGACTTAATCGCTTGTGCCATAGCCAGCTCAGCTCTGGTGGACTTTTCACAATGAAGCATGTTGATTGAGTAGTGGAGTTCCAATCTGCTAGATAGACATTTCCTCTCCTTGTTCCTGTAAGCTTTACTTCATTCGTGGTGCTGTCTTTGATTAAGCATTTGTTGAGGTTGAATTCCACAGTGTATCCTTTGTCGCAGAACTGACTGATGCTTAGAAGATTATATCTAAGCCCCTTTACATAGGATACATCCTTGATCTTTATGTTCCTCTTGACTAGGCATCCGCTTCCTTTTGTGCTTCCTTTGGAATCATCTCCAAATATGACCTTAGGTCCTTTGCATTCTTGGAAGTCTTTCAACGTTTCTTTACTGCCTGTTATGTGCCTTGAGCAGCCGTTGTCGATATACCATACATCACTGCTGCAACCTGGCACTGTAACCTGTAACAATTTCAAACTGATTTAGGTACCCATATTTGTACGGGTCCTTTGGGGTTAGTTACTTTGGGAACCCAAACTTTCTTAACAGTAACTGATTTACTGTAAGATTTGTTGGTTCTCATGCTGTATGTAGTTGTCTTGACAGACTGCTTGTTAAAGGTGTGTGCATAACCAACATGCGTGTTACCAACACCCTTGAAGTGTGGTCTTCCACCATACTTCCCTGGAGTATATCCTCCTTGAGGTTTAGACATGTAGGTCTTAGTATAAGTAGGAAAGTTTCTTCTATGCTGCAACTTTGTTGGTTGCTGCATCATTTTGCTGCATGCAGTAGATGGCTTCTGCTGCAGCCAATTCTTAGATGCAGGCTTACTCCCTACAGTTGAGCATTGGGGTCTCTTCCCCTTATCCGTCATTGCTGTTTTGTTCACGATCTTTTCAGAGTCACAGAGTAACTCTTTCTCCATTAGAGTTTCAGCTTGAACAAAGTTTACAGCTTTGGATGTACTTGCTGTATTTTGAGAGGTATGATTGTTGTATCTTATACCCGATTTTTCAAAAGGGTTTCTGTTTTGATTTATGCAATCTCTTGCGTCCTTTGATGATTTAATGAAAGTACTTATCTTGGACTGCAAGCTTTCCTTCTCCGATTTTAGCTCAGTGACTAGCAGATTTAATCTAGAGACCTCTTGTTATAGCTTGCTATACTTTAAGTTATCAGACTCTCGTGCGGCGAGCATCTTGGCAATGTCAATGTTCTTGCTCTTGAGGATCTCATTATCGATTCTAAGGTTCTCATTTTCAACCTTCAGTTCCTCATGAATTGAGTTGATCTGCTCAAAGTCACTCATGATCCTTTTCAAGGAGTGGATCATGTTCAGCTCCTCACTTTCTGTTATGGACAACGGTTGATAGATTACCTCATCTTCTTCGCTGTCCTCGCCATCTCTAGCCATCAGGCATATGAGTGCTTCTTCGTCAGAGGATGAGGTTTCAGCATCGCTGTCAGAGGATTCTGCAGCTTTCAGTACTTCCTTCGGAACTACTGCATCCTTGGCTTTCTCTATCTTTCCAATAAGAGCTCGAAGCTTGTGCCTTTCCTCTCTTCTCTTATCTCTCCTCTGTTCTCTTTCTCCTTCAGGATACTTGTGCACGGTTGGATAAGGACAGTTCCTTGCGTAGTGTCCAGGTTTCCTGCAATTATAGCACAAGTCAATATTCCCTGTATTTGATTGAGGAGAAGAGGATACCTGAGGAGGTGGATGACTTCTTCTGAAGTCATTTTTCTTGTTGAGGTTGATGTTGCTGCTATTGTTGTTGCTTTTTATAAATCTCCTGAATTTCTTTAGGAGTAGCGCCATATCCTCTTCAGCAACTTCTGCTGTATCCTCACTCTGTTTACTGCAACTGGCGGTTGCTGTATCTTTGGTTCCTCTGGCGGTTAGCGTTGTAACTTTGGAGATTGACTCATCTGACTCCTTTCTCCTTCTATTGATGTCGTACTCAAATGCTTTGAGGTCGGAGAATAGGTCGAATGTGCTCATGGATTTCAAGTCCATAGACACTCTCATGGCGGTGGTCTTGCTATCCCACTCCGCAGGTGGGGCTCTTAACATCTTCATGTTTTTCTCTTTTTATGTATAGTGTTTGCCCAGAGCTTCTAGTTCATTCACTATTGATGTGAATCTCAAATCTAGTTGCTCAAGAGTCTCTTCATTCTTCATCTCGAAGAGCTCGAATAGTTGGGTAGCGTTGGAGATTTTATTATCCTTGGTGAGCTCAGTTCCTTCACAGATTTGCTCCAGCTTTTCCCATATTTCTTTGGATGTTGAGCAAGTTTTAACTTTGCTAAATGTGCCTTTATCTAGAGTGATAAATAGAGCATTTTTTGCCACATTATCCAGGTTGGCTCTTTTCCTGTCTTCGTTTCCCCACTCTTGACGTGGTTTGGTCAGGAAGTTTGGCGGTGGCTGCTCTCCTTCTGCATGGTCTCTTCCATACATTGGATTCACCTTCATGGGGATTATCGGTCCTTCGTTATGACCGTGCACATCTCATCATTCATGGCAGAAAGGTGTGCCCGCATTCTTATCTTCCAGTCGTCATACTCCTCTATGGAAAACATAGGTAGCTTGTGATTGGAGGAATCCATGATATGCTTTAAAAAATGATTTTAATGCAAAGAAAACAGCGAGACAAGGTGGATCTGGGTAGGTGACCAGATAAGTTGGCTTTTAACCCAACTCGCTCTGATACCACTTGTTGGTCCCAAGTGGTGTCCGAGGTTCAGAGGGGGGGGTGAATGAACCTTGGTCGATTTTCAAAATCTTTTAAAACAACCGTTCTGCACTGCAAGTTACTAGAGCTTGCAGCGATAGATGGTTACTGCTTGCAGCGCTACGATGCAGTGCTGCACGCTGTAACCTGGAGTTTTGTACGCAGCGGAAATTAACTTTAAAACACAAGGCTGTTTTTCTCAAAAATGCTTCTTTCAAAGTGTTTTATGATGAGAGACAGATAATAATGCAGAAGATAAACGCACAGATAAATAAAGCAAATAAACACTTATGGCTTATAGTGGTTCGAAGGTGGTGTAATCCTTCTACGTCCACTCTACTGCTCCTTGAGCAGGAACTTTGTTAAGCAAGATTGATTTACAGGACTCTCATAACAATCTATCAACTTTACAAATATACCACCTACTGAAGTCCAGCGTACACACAGCAACTGCAAACTTCAAAGACTAACCCACACAGGGTTCTACACTCCCACACAGGGAAGTTGCCTAACTCTAAACAACTAAACAAACAGAAAGGATCTCTCCTATCAACTGTTTGACACCACTAAAACAACTCAAGCACACAACAACAAGGTTAAAAGGATAAAAAGTTTTTCTTCAACTTGTGCTTCGAAGTGAGCTTCTGAATCCGTAAGGAATCCTTTAGCTTGAACTTGCTTCACTTCGGTAGGTTGACTGACTGAAACTGATTGTTGGCTTGAATGCTTCAGATTTGTAAGCTTGAAACTTTCACGAATGGATTTTAGTTCTCAGTAACAGTAACCAGCTTCAGTGCTCCTCAACCTCTATTTATATTTGTAGGAGAAGATGTCCGTTGAAGGAGACATCCGTCTTTTGAATTTGAAGTAGCCTGGCCAAAGCATTGTTCGCATTTAATGCAACTTGACTTTTCCTTTTCGGAGCATTTAATGCGGTAGTTGCGGCTCGCAGCTTTCTGCAGCGCGTCAGTTCATGTGGCATCTTCTTATTGGCTCCGTGTCTGCTACTTTGACTTTTTCTTGAACGGCTCTTTTATTCTTACTAGAATCTCCGTTCCTCGTACTGCATTTATCCTTTCTAGGATTTGCAGGATACTTCGTCTTGTAGTTGGCGCTGTATTACTTAACTGACTTGTAAGTCTGCGCTGTATCCTAGGTCCTTGTGCAGCTGATGCTTTCTTTCAGTGCTGCTGTATCTTAGACCTGGTTGCAGTATCTTCTGGCAGTGCTGCTGTAACTTCTTTCTAGCAGTACTCCTGTATCCTTTTCTTGCAGAGTTGCTGTACGCCGTTCTTTCTTGTTTTGCTGTATAGAAGTTTAGCCTTATTTATACATTGTTGTTCATTCCTTCTTCCAACTATGCTGTATCCTGCCTTCCTGCAGCGATACTGTATCATGCCTTCTTGCAGCGATATCTTCCCTTAAAGCTTAGATGCAGCTTTATCCTCGTTTAACCTCCATTTTCAATACTTGACACAAGACTCAATTCTAGTCTATTTATTCAATTAAACATTATGAAAATGGGGTACCAAAACTTCCTATTATATATTTGGTTTGTCTCATCAAAATCTAAACATTGAAATCCCAACAATCTTCAATTCATGACAAATTTCATTTTCTTTTTATTTATATTTAAAGATTTATATATGTTTCAACATACATTCATATTTTGGATAAATTAAGACAAATTGGGGAGGGGATTGATTTTAGAAATTAGATATAATTTAGGGAATATTTTGCAAATCTTATAAATTCTTGAAAATTCAACTTTGACCCTTAACAATTATGAAACATTACACATTTCACCTCTAAAATTATGAATTATACTTTAAGATCCATAATTTATGAATAAATGACATTTAAAACCCCAATAATTATAAATATTACATTTTATACCTTTAAGATTATGAAAATATCTATTTTAAGCCCCTAAATTAATGAATAATGATAACAAACCCCAATTATGTTGGGATTACATTATGTGCCCTAAATATTTATAATATTATGTATTGTCTATTGGAATTGAGAATTTGATATAATTTAGGGATATTTAAGCAAACCCTATAATTATTGAAACTTAATGATTTAATCCATAACCATTATGTAAATTGTATATTAATCCCAATAAATTTATGAAAATATGATATAAGTACCATAAATTATAGATACTGATATCGGACCCCTGAATTTAGAAAATGATATTTTTTAAATCTTAGAATATATGGGAATTGTAGATATTATTCTATAATTAAACATAACTTGATATATGAAAACCGAACTTTAATTAAATGACAAAGAGAAATTATATTAATTAATTTATTTTAGTTAGACTTCTTTATGTATATTTATCTCATAATTAATTAGTTTTACGAAACGAATCGTAGAAATCACTAGTATTACTTTTTGACCCAAATAAGTGAATTATGTCACAATATAACATTAAAAATATTAATTACCATCTCTCTTAATTTAAATGACATTTTTGTCCTAAATATATATATATATATATATATATATATATATATATATATATATATATATATATATATGAATACATGAATTAAATTCAATCTAATGAATTAGGTTATAATTTAACTTTAGAGATATTATAATAATTAAAGTAGGTACAATATAATAGTTATATTAAATCTAGGTTTTAAAATCCTAAATTCACGTCTCTTTAACCCATAGCTTTTGGGAAATTATAAATATGGACATTATGGTTTGAGCTTCATGATTTAATAAATAAATCCAAGGCCTAATTATCAATATTAAATATTTAAATAAATTTCTCATATTGTTAAAAATGAACTAATGATCTTAAATAAATTATGAACTTTACAATTTAAACTTCAAAGTTAAGAATCAAATTAAAACATCAAAGTAAATAGCAAATTAAATCTTTTTAAATAATAATTAACTAAACATGTTATGCAATTAAATATATTTCCTAAATTAACTTATAATTTCAGTTAATTGAATTCATTCTTATAAATTAAACTTTATAGTTAATTTAAATATGTCATAATCATAAATATATTCAAATTTCTTAATATCTAGGTTAAATCATAAATTATATAATTTGATTTTCTAAGATTATTTTTAAAGGTCCTTAAGAATTAATGTAAGCTAAATCTTTATAATTTACTTATTTTAGAATTATTTTCAAGTCTTCAATATTTAAACCAAATCATAATCTTATAATTTAATTCTCCTGAAACTAAGCTAAGTCTTTCAAGATTTAAATAAAGTCTAATTAAGTTTTCTAATATTTTAATAAGCATATTTTATTAGAAATTCACCTAAATATTATATTCACCTTAAAATCATTTATTTTATTCTTTAAACCAAAACATCGTCAGGAACCTCTTCCAACTTATCAAAGAAAATATTAAAGGACATAATTTAATTACTAATGACCTTAACTAAAGAAATTATAGTTAGACAAAGTACTAAGATATTTTTAATGTTCGATGTAGGAAACGAGGAAAGATGAATATGCTCGACAATTTATGGATAGAAGCTTCAGTTTCCTAAGGTGGGGAAAAATTGCTAAGTCGGTATTTATACTTCCTTCAAATTATTTCAATTACGAATTATTATACTATATGAAATGAGTTGGGTTTATGTGCTGAACGCATAGAATGTTATGATATGATGAAGGTGAATCTTATACTATGTGAAATGTGACATGTTTTAATATATATGATAAATGCATTCGGAAAGATGATGAATGACAAAATAAATGTTTATGTGATGCAATAAGCATGAATATATGTGAAAATGAAAGTGATATGTTGGATATGTGTATGTGTGATGTGAATATGTGTGCATGTGCATGTACGGCGGCTAAGAACCGTATCTATGGTGGCTAAGAACCACATCTATGGCGGCTAAGAACCGTATCTATGATGGCTAAGAACCACATCTATGGCGGCTAAGAACCGTATCTATGGCAGCTAAGAACTGCATCTATGGTGGCTAAAAACCACATCTATGACGGCTAAGAACCGTATCTATGGTGGCTAAGAACCACATCTATGGCGGCTAAGAACCGTAAAATATTTTCATGGCGGCTAAGAACCGTAAAATGCTTTCATGGCGGCTAAGCACCGTAAATTATGTGAAAAGTGATGTTTGAATGTGAAGGATGATTGATTTGAGATGAATGCTTACATTTTCAAAATGATTTTAAGCCAAGTGTTTGAAGTGATCTATTTTTTACGGTTTTTAGTAAAAGATAAACATTTTACGAAAATCTGTTTTATGTGATAAAATTGTGTTTTGGCATGTGTGTAAAATCTTCCAAAATTATTTCATGTCATCCCGAGTTCCCCACTCCACTGAGTGTACTATTGTCACTCACCTTTTTTTTAAAAATGTTTTCAGTTTAAGGAGTTTAAGGCGTGGCGCGCGAGCGGTGGATGCTGGTAGCCAATGATCAAAGGTTACAGAAGTTTTTATTTGTAAATGTGATATTTTATGAATTATGGAAACATATATTTTATAATAAATCTTGAATTTTAAATTATTCTTGATTTTTATTTATCTTTATTCTTTTGAAAGAGTGAATTTTTATGAATGAGTAACGTCTCGGTTAAGATTTATTTACCAAAAAGAATCGGGACGTTACATTAACTCTTGTTAGATCGTTTTACTGATTTCATTTTGAAATTTGGATCAAGACTATCCTATGGCATGCTTGTTAACTTCTTTTTTTTTTTTCGTCTTTGACTTTGTTGATATGATTTTTCTTCCTCCTCCTTTATCCATTTCTATTTTTTTATTATGCCAACTTCGGAGAATAAAGGAAAGGCATTATATTGTGTACATTTTCAATTTTTAAAATTGTATAGATGTAGTAGTTTCACTTGTAAACCTTAGGTTCATATACACTCATTCTTGTTTGAAACGAATTCATATATATATACTTCCATTTGTATCAAAAATCTGTCCTCATACCTTGTGGATTACATATTACATAAGGACCAAATACAAACAAAATATAAATTTTAGTGACCCAATCAAAAAATGATAGTATAACTGTATAAGGATTACAAACGACCTAGTTCAGAATCTCTAACAATTTTCCCCCCCCAAAAAAAAAAGGGTTTAAAAATTATCACATATACAGTGTAGTTAACTTGTGGCAATGCATTCATAACTTTGATTTATATATTACCACAATCTACTTTGATTGACAATTAGGATTGCACCAATGTAGCAGTAGAACTACAGTAAGAAACATCCCAAGCAAGCAATACAAATAATTTCAGACAAACAAAAGTAACTACAAACATTACTAGGTTGATTGAGGCCAACAATCTCTTACAAAACTATAGCTAATAAGCTGATTTCTGAGATATCACAAGCAGAATGCTCAAGGTGACCATGATGATACAGCCACATTACCCAGATCGATATGATACAAAATAGTGTGGGATTCTAGTAATAAGCTGATTCTCACGGAAATTATCCATTTATTGCTACTGCAGGTAATTCTAATAGAAACTGTACAATGAATCAATGCCCACTTACCTCATTCACCAGCGCGTTTGCTTTCTAAATTTGATGGTACTCCTGGATATCTACATTATTTCAGTGTTTCATGAGTAAAGACGAGCACCCTGGCTTCTAATGTACAACAAGAGATAAGAACAGGTGTCTTTGTTCAAAATAATCGTCTGATCTGGTTTAACTTCCAGTGGAGTTGGTTGTAGAAGGCAGCGCAGTTGTACCCTGAGGTGGAGTTTGGGCTTCTGGTGCAACAGAAGTCATTGTGGTTGTACTTTGAGGTGGAGTTTGAGCTTGTGGTACAACAGAAGGCATTGATATTGTATTTTGAGGTGGAGTTTCGGCTCGTGGTGTACTGATCCCTGCCATAGCATACTCCTCGGGCACGTCTAAGCTATCCCAGTCGATCCCAGCTGTCATTAGTACTCATTGGTGAGACTTATATTGTTAAGAAAAGAATGAAAAATAAAATATTAAAAGCAAACTAAACTAGGATACATTCTATGCTCCACATGTCAGTGATGCTTATGTCCGCGTCTGATAATAGCCAATAATCTGCATCACTCTGCAAACAAAGATACCAGAGTAAGGTTAGCGTTCATGGAAGGATTCCATTGATCTTCTCTGAAAGATTCCTTGATATGGAAAGATTTAGAGTTTTCAGATGTGTTGTAATTGGAAATCATACTTCCCTCAGCCTGAAAATTTTATTTATTGAATATTTAAAACACACATGCAAAGATGGGGGTTCTTGTTAGTGTACTGTAAGACATGAGTCATGTGGTAATCAATAATTAGGAATTTTTCATATATTAGCATCCATCAAAGTAACATTTTTGTTACTACTTACTTCAACTTCCGGCACGATCTTTAGGATTCCACTCACAAAATCTTGTGATGTACTGGTTTCTGAACACATTCTTTGAGCTTCTATCCCCTGCATATTAATTTCATCTCCACCAATCTCTGGATTAGAAGATGGTCCAGGAGCATTCTCATTAGCACCCGATGTCTCAGGAACGCTTGCTGGTTCTTCAACAGCATTAATCTCCTCAAAATTTTCCTCAAATTGACTAACCCAGAAAGAAAAAAAAAAAAAACAAGAAGAAACAAATTAACCCTCTAGCTCATTTAAAAAAAAAAAATCAACTGACAACTCCAGAATAAATCACCACTTTAGAATAGATCATTTAGTCTTTCCTAGGAAAGATAAAGGATAAGGTGATAAGAGACAGGGACGGACACAGGGAAGATACCTGACAAGGTAAACATCAATGGGTCCCATTGTGCTACGTAGAACTATTCTGTATCTTCTCTGTGGATAATCAACTGCCTGTAGAGGGTGATTAACAATCATTTAAATGTAAAATTACATTAAAAAACTTCCAGGTCCAACTTAGCCTCATAGAAGGAAGAAAAAGTACCTCATCAGGGTCTGGAACTTCTAAAGTAGTGCCATGTGGAGCTTTAATTGCTATCAGAGTTTCATTCTGGAAAAGAACAAACTGATGTGTAAGAACTAGCATCTAACTTATATAGGTGGCTTCAACTGTTTCCAAATTTATACCTGGAAGCAGGGTAAGCTTTTGATATCTTCTTCAGTTACAAAAAGCCACCTGGAAATGATGGTAAACAATATGTGATAAGATCTTTACTATGTAAGATGCCCAAATTTATATCAAATTGTTTATTTGCTTGAACAGGTAGAACAATGTGTTACTTTTGATTGTTTTCATCTTCACTCAGGCCCCTCAGCTTTTCCTGCATTTCTCTGAAACAAGGAAACGTATCAAAACACTAGCATTTTCAATAGTAAATTACAAGAAGCCATATTGACATAGAAATTAAGAAGTGCCATTATGACCTTATGCGTTCGTCGAATCTGTGTTCCTCCAAACTCAGATTTTCTACATCTTCCTGAAGAAGAGAAAATAGTTCTGAGAATTTAGCTAACATCTTGCAAAATAAGACAAGCCTGTTGCAAGATAAGCCATACAACACAGTTTGGCTTTGATCAAAGTTGCTTCAAAATATACAGTTTTTGCATTTGGAATATTCTAACAGTTTCTCATGAAAAATTACTAAAGCTGGCCTTTTATCCTGTGATGCAAGAGGGCTGCACTCATATATTTTGACTCATCAACAACATAACAGGACAATTTAGTGGTATAAATACTAATAGAAAAGCCACATTTGCCAAGGACTGTGTGCTAAAGTACAACAAGTGAAAGTAATTAGGAAATGAAAAGCCTGTGAGTGAAGCCAATAAAAAACGTGAACATTTCACAAACGTACCTGCAAACCAGAAAGACTCTCATCAACATCTCCCGGTCTTGATACATCTACACCCCTATTGGATAAGAGTACCTTTTAGTATCTAGCTTGTGTTTTCTTATTCATTCTCAAGGGCAAGTCAAATGTTCATGGAAAAAAAAAGAGACTAAATTTAAAATATCTGGAAGAGTCCGTTCCATACTTCCATTGGATTCTGTTCTTGAGTTTCTTTTCTATAAGACCAATGCCTTCAAGGACATTAGTTATATCATATATACGCCTCTTCTGCACCTGTTGGGGGGAAAATTTCAGCTATAAACACCAGGCATAAGTGAACCATCAATTACAGACATAATCACCTCTAAAGTATCTGCAGCTTTATTCAAATCAAGAATACCATCCTCTGCATGCTTAATTAGATTTATGAACTTTTTTGTCAAGAGACCTGAGAGAGAAAAGCAAATGTTGTGAGTTTATCCTTGGATAAACTGAATGGACTAGGAAAGTTAAAAGTCTATCACAAGATGCAAATATGTCTAGCACAGGGATATTTGTATCACCTAAAGAGCTATCATAACGACAGGGACCAACTGGAGTGAGATTATTGCCACTAGGAGAACCTGCACAAAAATGTTACAAGAAACTATTATTTCTCTATCTCACTATTCCTTGCTCAGTTGGGAACAATTGCACAAAACCAGTGTGATACAGTATTCATGAATTACAATTCTGGGAATTTAAAATAGATCATAATGGAAATTCAGCCAACACAAAATTATATTCTGGCTTACCAACATTTGCCATGGGAATCTGAGATCCAGCTTTGTTGGCCTTTGTTGCCCTTGGAAGCTTTTGGATTTTCCCTGATTTTGAAGATGGTGGTGTCTGAAAGGGACCTTTCACGGCAGGAACACTGCCAGGACCTGCATTTTGGTCAGCAGATTCTACTTCACAATCTGCTACTCCAGTTTTCCGCTTTAATGGCTTGTGAAAATGAAATAAGTCAGTCAGCACATATCAAAATAACTAAAACTATTCTCAAACTAATCAAGCTTCAACAAAAGAATACAGGAAGCACCAACAGATCATAATGCATGATGTGCTTTCCGTGAAAAAACAACATTATTGACTACAGTTAATCATTAGAAGACCTCAATAAAGCTATTCAGGTAAAAGGGTAAAAACTGAAATTACATGCACATTGTGCAACAGTTACAGATCCTAATAGATACAATTACTATTCATAAAAAAAGCAAATAGCATTTTAGTTCTCTTTTAAATAAATCAGGCTAATGAGAGACACTAAATTTACACTGAACAATATGGTTTAAACATGCAGAGACAATAAAATACCAACCCATATTAAGACTAATATATGGTACTTGGAAAAGCCAACTCCAAAACAGTTAAATGAATATACAAGTAAAATCTGTTCTGTACAATTGGGTTGTCTATTGAATTATCTCCCAGGTGCATGGATTTCATGCTAGTTGTTGACAATAGTCCATATGGGACAAGGAAGATCCACAGAAACTTATTGAACATGCATATCATTAACACAGTTAACACCTAGTCTTCAGCAACTTTACTTTGAAAAGATAGTAAAGTTATGAACTTCATATTCCTCAATCTGCTAAATAACATAAAACAAATTCAAGAAGTGTTTGATCTAGAAGAACATTCAATAGTACTTTTCCAAAACCAAAGCATACACAAGCCATTTAGATGAATCAGTAATCAAATGAGAAAGGCAACTTCAAACCAATTTATCTTGCCAAGTCCCATGACCTGAAATATGTTTACCATCTACCATAAAATGCAAAAGTAAGATCTTCAACCTTAGAAAGCAATGTTTAAGAAGTTGATAAGCAATTCAATTATTCCCTTGTTAGACATTACTCAGTAAAAGAGGAAGCATAATATTTTCAAAAAGGCAGAAACAATTATCTGAAATAATCTAAAGAGATGAGAAACGTAAACATAACAGTCCATTTTGCCAAAGCATATCTTCAGGGTGACAAAATTTGGATGCTTCCCCAAGAGGAAGTATACTTTCCTACATGTTATTTGCTACATGGGCGCAAAGGGGAAGGAAAGGAACATAGAAAGAGATAGTAGAAAAATATTAAAAGAAAATAAAAAAAACATGTGGAGTTTACTGTTTTTAATCTAACTATCTCATACAAAAGCAAAATTTGGCATGAATTTAATCTCTGACTTCATCATCTTCCAAACAGTTTGAGGTTTGAAATATAAAGTGAAAAGAGGAGATAACTTCCACATGTACTCTCCCTCCTCTTCCATGCCACATCCCCAGCCATACTAGGTCTTCTCTTAGTTGTATATTTCTCCACTAAATTGACCAAACAATCCTGGAAAGAAACCATTCTCTAGGCTTTGAGCACAACTTACATAGAGGATCCAGAATGTTTGTGAACAACATAATAACTTAAACAAACTTGCCATAGAAAAATAAGAACATCTGCAGATAAAATCAAGCAGAAGTCCAGTTATACCCAGCATAATAAAAAATTCCCCAACTGTGAACTTATAACTAGTTCAATTAAGTCAAACCTTTAGATGTATCCTCTCAACCTGATGGATCATGTGAATACGAATTGTTAAAAATCCACTCAAAAAATATCATGTGCAAAAGAACACCCCTGATAGAAGGAGAAAATGACCAAAGAGTGATAATGCCGTCATGAGACACAGATCATGTTATCAAGCAACTATTAGAACTCATAAGCAGATAGTAGACAACACCAACTTCTGACTTCTGCCTAAATAACCTAAAACACTGAAAGATTTAGACTGAATCAACTCAAGTTATGCTGGCCAAGCCCCATTTTTTTCCTCAATCAAAGCACTTAAATATTTGTAAGTTTTCACGATTGCCTTGAATAAAATAAGGTACCAGTGTTTTCCAACTACAAAAGGCTTGATCCACAAATATCATACTGCCCCCATAACTTCACCTCAGATTTCAACATGAACAATTGACCTGGAAATAACTAACCCATAAAATTGAAGAACAGAGACAATCATTACGAATCACACCACGCGAATTTCACTACGCCGCTAAAAGTAAAAACAATAAATGTTCCACTAAACCCAATTGGTAGTCAGTCCAGTAAATAACAGGAATTCCGAAGAAGTTAAAACTCACAGGCCGCTTCTTTACGACAACGGCTTCCTTGAATTCCTGATCAGGGCGATGAGCATCACCAGCAGCGAACTGGTGGTAGTCACCGCCTCCACTACCTCCACCAAAAGGCGGCTTCATAGAAGTGAAAGCCAACTGTTTTCTCGAAGTCTGCTGCTGCGGGTGGGGCTGCATAATTTGATTTATTCTGGAAGCTGAAATACCCCAATAGAGCGAAGTAATTCTTCAATTGTGCAATCAATTCGGGGTTAGGAGAATTGATCTTAGAGGTGTAGGGGGGAATTGAGAGAGAGGAGAGAGAATGAGAGTGGGGGGGTTAGAGAGAGAGAGAGATCTGATTTGGGAGAGAAGCAATAAAAAAGAGGGAAAGAAAGGGAGAAGAAAACGAGGGAAAGGAGAGTGCGAGGGATGAAGGAGGGAATTTGGTTCGGATATAGATGTGGAGGGAACCTCTTTTCTTTTACCTTTTTACCCCTCCCCTCTTTTTTTTTTTTTACATATTAAATAAAAACTAAATTAATTTACTTATTAATTCTACAACAAAATATACATTCACAAATATATATATATAACTATCAAAAGTAGTTTTTTTTCTTTTTCTTTTTTTATTAATAATTTATGTGTTTAATATATTAAATCAAACTCATAGATGTTGTATAAAGTGTCTATCTCTCGTTTATCATGTCCCAGCATGTGTATATAAATATGTATATTTATATATGTTGTGAGATATTAAATGTATTTTATCTTATTAAATTTGCACAGAAAATTGCTCAAGTCAAACATCTTCTATTGATCTTTAAATTTGAACAGAAAACAACATTTAAGTTGTGAAATCTAGTTTCCCATCCAAATTTGCATATGCTCTCTATCTGTTCAAATTCTTAGCTTTCTTTTTTCTTTTTCTTTTTTTTTATTAGAAAAGGTAAAACATACTATACATTATATCATTTCATTGAATAAAAGACTGAAAAATATAGATTGTTTGAATTGAATCCAATGATTTGAAACAATCCACAATTAGTTCGTTCCCCTAACCCAATCACTGGCCTAATGGGTGGGCACGTTATTAATTATTAAGTTAATTTCCAATTAATTTAAGTCTTTTGATAGATGTTAGCATCCAGTAATATTATTTTTTTCTGACTTAAAAAAACAATTGTGTTTCAAAATTATTTTTGTTACATTAAAAAAAGATTATATTTCACTCGTCAAAGATTATTTTTTGGTGAAACTTATAATGCACATCCGCTATCGCTAAAGGCAGAGATGAATAGAAATAAAAATGAATGTATATAATATAATATGTATAAATTTTGTTGAATTTTTTTTTTTAAGTTACAGTACATAAAGATCATGAGATTTGTATATAAATGCAACATAAAAGTTATATCAATACAATGTAAAGTTTTGATTTAAAAAAAAAAAAATTAACAAACTCGGATCGACCGAAATTACATATACATCAATTGCATACTAGACCTACTCATACATTTATTTTTGACCTAAGAAAAAACATAACAATAAAGCAAAATTTTTATTTTTTTATTTTTTTTCTTATTGTCTAACGAAGGTTCAGATCTTTTGGCGCGTATTGCGTTTTTAAGTAAAACTCTAGTTTTCATAGGCCTTTATTGGGCCGGCCCATTTGGCGCTGCCTTTAATTGGGCTATATTGGGGTGGGCTTTTATATTATCTCTACAATTGGGCTTCAGAAATAAACGTTCTTGTTATTCATTTTGGTCATATGGTTGTTATAAATTTATTATTATCAAAGGTTCACCAAAAAAAAAAAAAAAATACTGAACTTCACTAAATACTCCATAAACTTTATAATGGAATACATTTCTTTTTTATTTTGGCCTCGCAAGTTTTTTTTTTTTTAATATTCAAATGTTTGTGATGATAAATATAAATAACTTGTAAAAGTTCTTACATGATTAGTGATGTTTTGGTATTATATATATGTCAAATTCTAAAATTGTATTGTTGGTACATGTTGAGATAAAAATTCTAAATTAGAATGTGTTTGATTAATTTCTTAAATTCACTGGAATGCTGAGATAAATAGAGATTTTGAAATGACAGTTTTACTTAGTTTTTTTGTATTTTACCTGAAAAAATTCATATGATATTATTTCATTGTCTATATTTATGTGGTAAAAAATGTCACAAAAATAATATTTTTGTATTTTTTATTAAGTTCACTAAAATTGCATAGATAAGGATGCCGGTTGTACTGATTATTACTTCCATTCTATGTTTTCTTTGCAATTATTTTGATGATCACTTTCTTACTTTAAAATTTTATTTTGAACAAAGTACTAGGTAATAATTTGAGGTGTATTTTTAAGACTAGTAAATTTGAGGGATTCTCAAACAACACATTCTTAGCATCTAGAGTTTTTAGTAAGTATAAACAATTAAGTACGTATCTCACAGTTTTCTTACATAGTTAAAAGTTTTGTGATTGACACCATGAGTTTATTTTTATAGGATGCTAGTTTATCTTTCTATATGCAAAGTAAAAGAGTTATCTATAAATACTTTATGCATATATGATTCAATTATTTTCTTATATTTATGTGTAGTGGCTATTACACCTCCCACCTCAAAACCATGTCAAAATTTTAGGTGAGATTGTCTTATGGATTTCATTTTATGAGATGGGTTGGATTGGATCGAGTCGAACATAAGAAGTTATGTAATATTTTTATGTGTATTAAGTAATATTTTTTTATATTATATAATACTTAGTATTATAAGATGTGTTTTGAATTTAATTGGATTATAAAAAAATATATAATATTTTTAGAGATGGCAATAGGTAGGTTTGGAACGGGTTTGGCATGTCTCAGGACTTGCCCGGTCATAATTTCTTTAGACCCAGGACCCACCCCACCCCATGTTTTCCTCTTAAAATGACAACTATTCAAACAATAAATACAATAAATTTTAAGTCTTTAACCACTTAAACTACAATGATAAGAATATCATTCATAAGTCGTACAGTATATCAAATTCTAATATCTAAACTCAATTCTAACATCAAAGAGATCTTAAAATTTTAAAATCATACATATTGTTAAATGCAGAAATAAAATCTACAATGTTTTAACTAAATTCCAACTATTCAAATGTTTTGGCCCTAAATTTGTATTTTATTGCAACATTTAGAAATTATATGAAATAAATATAATATTATATATATACATACACATAATATATAAGTGATGGGTTCAGGTCGGATCTAGAAAATACCAAGATCCATCCCATACCCAGGATCCATTTGATTGGGTTTTGACACACTCCGCATATTGCAGGTTCGGGTTTAGACCAATTTCCATCCCTAAATTTTTTTATGTGATCAGGTAATATTTTTTTATATATCAGGTAATACTTTTGTACTATAGAATATATGATCAAAATTGGATCTGGTCAGGTCACTCAAAAAACGTGTGGATCCTAAGTTGTCCAGGAGCTATTTATTTGATGCAAAATGTAATACTTTTGTGTATATAAGATAATATTTTTCTATATATGAATACTTTTGTATTATATATATATATCATAATACAATACAAAAATATTATTTGATATAGAGAAAAATATTATCTAATACACACACAAGTATTACATAATTTATTATGTGACCCAACCTGCCCATCTCATGAAATCGGATTTGTGAAACAATATCATACATTAACTACTGAAAGATCAAATGCTCTTAAACTATACAATTATGAGTTAAGTCTTCTAGATCAGCCTATTAGTTAATAGTCGACTTTTGGAGATTCTCATTATTATCAAAATTGTCACATGTTGTTAATAAAAAAGTTGAATGAAATCGTACAAAGGTATTATACACGTTGCATTCTTTGATTAATAACTAACACTAACAACTTACCCATTTTGATATAAAGGTGGCGTTTGGATTAAAAAATTTGAAATGAATTTGAAATGGCGTTTGGGTTAAGGCTTCTAAAGCTTCACACCAACTGATTTACACTCTTTTACATGTTTAAGTTTTAAGGTGGCGTTTGGATTAAAAAATTTGAAATGAATGAATTTTAAATTAATTTTAAATATTCAATCAAATTATTAAAGTAATAATTTAAAATGCAAGTGATATGTCAATTCAAACATAGTAAATGATTATATATTTAAGATATTTTGTTGATCTCTCAATCTATACAATATTTAATAAAAAAATTATTATAGGACATAAAAAGATGAGATAATGATATTATAGTTCATCATGTTATTATTAAAATCATCCGATCTCAATGATTTTGGTAAGAAGTGGATTTCATGTGAGAGTGTTCAGTGGGAAGAGTTGGGTCAACACGATCAATGCCTGATTAACAGGGGACTAGGGCCACTAGGCATACTTACAACCAATTTATCATAAGTATATATATATATATATATCATATAATATTTATATACAATAGATAATATGAATATAAAAATATTATATAGTACACATAAAATATTATAATATGATAAAAAAACATTACATAATACACATAAAAATATTATTGATACCATGAAAGGATGATTAGAATTTCATTGATGATACTTATTCAGAGAATTACAAGAATATATAATCATAATGTACAACAATCTCGTCCTAGAATTAAGGAGAGAAATAAGGAAAAAACCTATTCTATGTTTACAGGTCAAATACTATCCAAAAATATACATGGTCAAATAATTTTCTTAATAATAATGTTGATCTATTTTAATTTTTCCAAAGAGAATTAAATATGTTAATTTATATTGACCAGAATTGTCCTACAAAATGAGATCGATGAGATATCTCACACAAAAATTTGCCTATCTGTGGATGTATATTAAACAAATCTTTTGGCTTCGGGAAGCTTGACGTGATTAGTCGCTAGCTAGTCAACTAAGCTCAGATGTAAGCTACAGAATTCAAGATTTATTGATGATTCAAATTGTAAAATTATGTTAAATTCATGATTTTATTTTGCTGAATTTGAAAAATCATAGTTTTGTGAGGAAGTATATGATTATTTTTGTAATTAAACCACAAAAAATAATATATATTCGGTGATTATTAAAATAAACTTTTGGAATAAGGGAAGTGCAATTGAAATAGATGGTTAGTATATTCCAAAAATAAATAAATAAATAAGTACTTCTATTATTGCCAGGTCCAAGTTTGCACAGTCATTCAAAATGAACTAATTAATTAATATTTAATTTTTTTTATATATATAAAAGAATAACCACTAATATTATTTGCCATCCTTTCAAAAGCTCAAAATATAATATCAATTACATTATATTAAATAATTTTATTGCAAACAAAATCTTTCTAATCTCACCTCAATAATTTGTTATTATTTTAAAATCATGTCAATCTAATTATTAGATGAAATGTATTGATATAGATAGAAAATGAATGTCTTAAAAACACATTTCAAACCTATTTATTATTAATTAAAAAGAATTACCAATTTCATGAAAAGTTAATCATGCATATCACTTAATTTTTTTTATATAATTTTAACTAAAAAAAATTAGAGTAAAAATAATTCAAAAATAAAAGTGTATGTATTTAAAAGATTAGTGAAACTTCTAAACTTATGAATTAGGAAATTGAAATAGCTTTTGCATTAAATCATAGAAACTATAGAAAAATTTTGATTTGAGTTATTTATAAAATAATTGAAATAAAAATTTAAGAATTTTGTAATTTTTAATATTGAATAATTACAAAAAAAACATTATAAAAAAATTAAAATATTAGTAGGAGAGTTGAATAATATAATAAAAATAACAATATATATATATATTTATATATAATAGAAAATATTTGTATTGTCTTACAAATACAACATATATAATCAAATACTGTATTAATCAAATTATATTATGATTGATACTAAAATTGATGATATGTATAACACAATCATAATTCTTTAATATAAATAATATTTAAACTTATATAATTTGACTATATTTTTTTAAAACCCGTATATTACACGGGTCTAGTACTATAATAATTCACAAATTTAGATCTAGTACTAGATAAAAAAAATCAAGTCAGTCAAGATTAACGTTGAACAGGACATTGGTGCAGATTTGTTTGGACTATATTATTAGATCTAAATTCACTTATAATAATAACAGTAAAAATTTTGTTGAACTAAATAATTTTAATACTTCAATATCCATTCTATACACAAATACATTATTTCTTATTCCTTTAATCTACAAAATATTGAATAAGTACATATCTATTATTCATTCCCACCATCATTCTATTCCTAACTTAATTCAGTTCATATTTAATTATATTTATATTGATTATATTATAAATTTCATATTTATATATTTCAAAATAATCATCATATACTTTATATATGTAAATATAAATAAATGACTTCTCTTTTGTAATGAAAATATAATATGAAACAAAAATATATAGTAGAAATCCAAACAGACAAGATATTCTCAAGGATAGCACACATTAGAAAAAAAAAAAAAAAAGGAAAAAAACAAGCAATTTTCCCACCGGTCGCTTTCTGGTATTGTATTGCCATCTGTTGACACCATTTCAGCAGCCGCAGCTTGCGCATCTGCAGAGAGACTCTTTCCATAACTCATGGAGATTCTTCTCTAACACTATGATTCCAATCCCCATTTTTCTTTCTTCATCATAATTGAATTCCAACACTCTAACTCAATCAGCCATGCCGTGGTTGAGAAGTTTTATCCAGCTCTCCGCCGCCTTCACTAAGCAATCGCCGCCGCTCCGCAAGCCGTCGGCGGGGTTCTGCCATTCTCCTCCATCTCTGGCCCAATTGCTGCGGCATTTCAGCACCGACACTCCGAACAAGTACCCCGGTTTGGAGCCGACGAAGGGGGATGAGAAGCCCAGAGTGGTGGTTTTGGGCACGGGATGGGCCGGATGTAGGCTCATCAAGGATCTGGATTCGAAGATTTATGATATTGTGTGTATTTCCCCACGAAATCACATGGTGTTCACTCCTCTCCTCGCTTCCACATGCGTCGGTACACTCGAGTTCCGGTCGGTAGCTGAGCCGATTGGGAGGATCCAACCGGCCATTTCTCGGGAACCTGGTTCTTATTTCTTCCTTGCTAATTGTACAGGGGTTGATTTTCAGAATCATCAGGTATTCTCCCCTTTCTTCTGTTTGTTTTGATTTGTATGTGTGTTTTTTTATTTTTTATTTTTTTATTTTCTGTTATGGGGTTTGAAGAAGGGGGTATTTATACTAGATGCTTTATTGATTTCTTGAATGTGACTTTATAGCTCTAACTTAAAATTAATGTAGGAATATTTTCTGATTCTGCTGTATATACTTTATACTTCTTTGGTGGGCATATATCTGGAAAATAGAGGATTTTACATTGGCCTAATGTTTATACTGTAGATTCATTTTAAATAAGATTCGAAATTAAAGTTAGCAAAATGATATTGCATTTTGGAGAACTCCACATTCTGGGTGAGTCAAGACATTGTGTTGTATAATAAAGAAAAGAATCCCAAATCGGAAAGAAACGAACGAAAACAGAGTTAGACATTCGTTTCAACTGAATTGTTTTCTACACTTAAGATGGTTTCAACTCAGTGTGTTTGAGCAATAGTCTAATGAAAAATCTCTCTCGATTCTCCTTGTTGTCGGATGGTCTTCTTAGGTTTGCATAATGGCCCTAGGTAATTTTGGAAGCTAATGCATCCTTGTAAAGGGTTGAAAACCATTTAGATTGTGTATAACACCTAAAAGTAATTGCTTTTGGCTCAATCATTATGGGGATAGTTAACAGTGAAAACATCTAAAAATATGGGAGAATACATATATATGGTTTTCTAATAGCTGTTGTTTCATTTTGTGTTGCAATATTTTCTACTTCACATGTATACATGTTTTTTAACCAGGAAACAAATAAAAACTATGGGTGCATGCATATTATGTATTGATTGTGATCTTTGACTTTCCATGGTTTATGGTTTACGGTTTACCTCTGGCCATGCTTATACATGAATGGAGATAAGAACCTCTGCCTAGTTTCTTCAGTAGAACTTGGAAATTTTCGCCACTCCAAATACTAAGCAAGCCTGAGAAAGTGTCCTTATTTTATGTAGTATCTAAAAGAAGATAATATAATTTGCTAATTATATGGAGCTACTGGTCAGTAATACCATCAGGCTGACTTTCTGATATCTTTTGATTGTGTTTAAAACGTTAAGTTTTACTTTTTCATTATGTTTTTCCATATATTCAACATGTAGGCTTCTCCCTCTCTCTCTCTCTAATCTCTAAGTAGTAATTATGTTCAATCTGATGCTGGAGATAAACACAATTATGGGAACTTATGGTTTAAAAATCTATCTCCACCAAGATTTTGAGCATATCTGATCTCAAGTTCTATCAATGGTATTTGAATCTCATGCCATTCGCCATCAATGCAAGCTGAACCCTAGTTATTATTTTCATCATAACTTTCTGGAGTTAGTTTTCTCAGTTAATAAAAACCCAAATTTCATGCTAGGTTCACTGCCAAACTGTTACTGAAGGGACTGATGGCTTAAATCCATGGAACTTCAGAGTCGCATATGACAAGCTAGTAATTGCTTCTGGAGCACAGGCTTCTACATTTGGCATTAAAGGTGCAAAAGAATATGCAACCTTTCTCCGCGAAGTTCATCATGCACAGGAGATCCGGAGGAAACTGCTGCTAAATTTGATGCTGTCAGATGTGCCAGGTACAATGACTCAAGTTCCTATATCTCTTTTGTATCACCTGTAATCTCCAATAAATTTTCTAATTTGCTGTTGAGTATGATTGTTAAAACAGGAGTCACCGATGAGGAAAAACGCAGGCTTCTGCATTGTGTTGTTGTTGGGGGAGGTCCCACAGGCGTTGAATTCAGTGGTGAACTTAGTGACTTCATCCAGAAGGATGTTCATCAAAGATATGCACATGTGAAAGATTACATTCATGTTACTTTGGTTGAGGTTAGGCTGAGAAAAATGCTATAGGATTTGCTGTGATAACATCTTAACCATTTTCTTGCCTTTGTCCATTGGAGGGATAAAGTCAATCCCTTGAGCATAATTGGAGTCGAACTTATTGTAGTTAATATATTTTTTTTTAATTTGTTTTTTCTGAATACTAATGTCTATCGCACTGCAGGCAAATGAGATACTTTCATCCTTTGATGACCGTCTTAGAACATATGCGATTAAGCAACTGACGAAGGTGAGGGATTACTGGTGATGTAATATGCAGTTAGATTTTATCACAATTAGTCTTAGACTTCACTACTACAACTTTTTCATCATTTTTGAAGCAAATTATTTATTTATTACTGCATACAAGAAACAGCTTTACAAAGAAATTATCTCATCTTCTGAGTAGTCATAGTTTAGATACTTATGTTTATTTACCTTGATGTATTTTTTGTAATGGGTTCAATATGATTACCTGTCGTTTTGTGGAACTTGCTCACAACATCATTCGTTTATAATCATAGATTACCAATTTTATAGTTGATAGAAATGTGATATTAGCCATGGAATAATAAGGAAACAGTCGCTTATGCCTTGTCAGTTGTGAATTATAAAATATTGGGCTGCAATAAACCGTTGAACCCTGGAATTCGAGCATCTGCATCCCTTTGCAAGCATGAACTATGGTGCATTTGCTAGTTTTATTTAATTCATCCATCCACTAGCTTCTTCGTTTTCTTATTTTTGCTCACCACAAGCACCATTCTAGGGTTTGTTTGTCTCAGGGTTTTTTTGGCCATGCTTACTTGCTGCCCTGTTTTGTTCAACCAATTTCTGAAAATTACTCTAGCATCCCATTTTGATGTAATTTCCTGGATTTATTTGGTATTGACATCTGTGTTTCTCAGTCAGGAGTCCGTCTTGTCCGTGGAATTGTGAAGGATGTCCAACCTAATAAAATAGTTTTAAGTGATGATACCACTATTCCGTATGGTGTTTTGGTGTGGTCTACAGGGGTTGGTCCTTCTCCATTTGTCAATGAAATGGAAGTTCCTAAAGCACCTGGTGGAAGGTATATATATGTTTGGCACTAAATAATTAATTTGCTTTGCGTCCTACATGTTTGACTATAAACTAAAATAATTAAATTCGTTAGATGGAAACTTATGCACTTTAAGGGTGGGTTGGTAGTGTTTTTGAAATCTGTGAGCCATCTTTGGATGTACATGAAGGGAGTTTTAGCTTGTGAGTATAGGACTGTCACTCGGAACACATAATTGACTGTCTCCCTGTGAATTATTTTTCAACTCATGTTTCTGATGCTCATGCCTCTTAAGTAACATTCATTATAATATATATTTCATACTCCCTTTACTCCACTGTTCAATCTGTATGTTTTCATTGTTTTATGAACAGTTGTTTGGGTGGTCAAACTTATAACCATTTGAGCTTTCTTTCTATGCATGTGATTCTGATTCTGTGATTATAGTGGCTTTTTGTTAACAGTAATTATTACTGGAAAGTTGATTTATTGATTGCTGAGCATGTGCATGTTCCAGTTTCACGTTTCCATCTCCTTGAATTTCCTGACATAGTCTTCATGTTCTTGTCAATTACTTGGTTCGTCTTCAATTCTAACTTCAAAATGTCCTAAGGTGACTGAAGTACATATACTGCAGGATTGGAGTAGATGAATGGCTACGAGTCCCTTCTGTGCAAGATGTGTTCTCAATTGGTGACTGCAGTGGGTTTCTCGAAAGTACAGGCAAGCCTGTTCTTCCAGCCTTGGCCCAGGTAATCCTATTGGACACCGGGTTGTGCTTTATGAAATCAGTGGAGTTTAAAACATTTTGGATTTGTTGGCAAAAAAAGTCACTGTTGCATAAATTACTAGGTGTAGTCAGGTGGCCCCTAGAGCACGCCTATGCAGCCTAGTAATATTTGTCTTTATCGTTATGTTGTAAATTATTTTTATGTTATTTTTGACATTTATTCTAACGTTTCTAATTTATTTTATAAGTTGAAGACAAACAAGAGGTCCAAGTTCATGTTAAGGGGTTTCTTGTAGATATAAACATGGTTTGGGTTGGATGTAAAATATAAAATTAAAATAAATTAATCAAATAGCTATTAATCATTTTGGTAGTAATATTAAACAAAAAAAAAGATATCAATTGAACTTATTTTCTAAACTAAGAAATAAAAATCCAGATTGCCTCGGCTGCCTAGGTTTCAACTTTTTAGTGGATGGTAACTTCATCTGATTTTAAATGATATATCTTTAAGTGATAAAATCAAAAGTGGGTTGGTTGGATTGTATGCTTGTCCAGCATGCACATGCTAAAACTGTCCGATTCATGTTGTCCTAATAAAAAAGGCTTCTTTCAGGTGGCAGAGCGACAAGGAAAATATCTTGCAGTACTGTTGAACAATCTAGGTAAGGCCGGGGGTGGACATGCTGATGCTGCAAAAGTATTGGACTTTGGTGATCAATTTGTCTATAAACATTTGGGGAGCATGGCTACTGTAGGAAGATACAAGGCACTTGTGGACCTTAGGCAGACCAAGGTTCGTTTTTTCTCATACCTTGTTGATGAAACAATTTAGGTTTGGACTAGAGCATTTGAGAGTCAATTTTTTTAGATCCATAAGAATGAATAGACTATTCTTTGATGAGTGGCTAGAGTGGATTTTGAATCCTTGAATTTCACATTGCTCAATCCAAAATCAACCTATCTTAACTACTAAAAGCATGCTGATGCCCATGACTTAGTCATTAATCTCTTTTATCATCAGGAAGCAAAAGGTGTATCAATCGCAGGATTTACAAGCTGGTTCATTTGGCGCTCCGCATATCTGACTCGTGTCATAAGCTGGAGGAACAGATTTTATGTAGCAATCAATTGGCTGACAACTTTTGTGTTTGGTCGTGATATAAGTCGTATATAACTTGTCCAAAAGGTAATATACAAGTTTTCTCTCTCATATTCCTGAAACTAACATACACACTATCTAAAATCGGCATTGGAATTTGGGTTCGCTTGCCCTTCTCTACTTGTGTGGCTTTTTTAACTTGGAAACAGATGGTGAGCTCTGGCTGGAAGATAGCTCAAAACCGAACCGGGCAAGATATCACTGAGTTTGTATCGTATATGTTTATGTTCTCGAATAAGATATGGATAAGTAGATAGACGTTAAGTTGAGCATCATCTTACACGGACGAGACGACTATGTAAAGGGTTCCATTGGTTTTGATTGTGAATTGGAATGACTCATGTATATAACTGTCAATAAAAACTTTGATCATACGATTTGTTGAGTTATATTTCGAATCTATTCAGGTTCTAAGTATTGGTAAAAGAGTGCATTTTTCTTTCAGGGTGGGCTATTTGCACCACAAATAAAACACTGAATGAACTCACTTTCTGTTGATGGATTGTACATACCATTGAATTGGAGTGTATTTTGTATTTTGTGGGGGTGCAGATAGCTGAGTCCTTTCTCTTATTAGTGCAGGCTACTTTTATACTATTATTATTAAGCAGTGTGAAGTGCGAATTTCATTTTGAGTATGAGCCCATTTTGATCCAAGAATTTGAAGAAGAATTTAAAATTCATAACAATAAATTAATTAGTGGTTATTTGGGTTCACGTGAATTTGAAATTTCATTATTTTCAATTTAAATTTATTTTTGAAAGATCAAGTGTATTTCAAGTCCACTATAATTTGGAGGAAGTTGAAACTTGTCTTCAAATTTGAAAATTTTAGTATAATAAAAAAATAGAAATAAGATGAAATAAAGAAATGAAGAGCATAAGATGAAATAAATTATTTAGAATGAAACAAATGAAGCACAAGTGGTGAGTGATGAAGTGATGGAAGCAGAAACTGAAAATACAGATAGACTTGTTCAAAACCAACCTAATCCTTCATGCATGCAACTTCAACCACCAAATAACACTTTTTTTTTTAACTATGTTATTTATTTATATATATAGATTATATTGTGTACTACAAATATGAGTTTCACTCTCCTTTAAAAAAAACACTTTAATTCTCTACCCTCACCACCTAAATGTCATTTCCATGGCTACTTTTTTTAGTCACAGTTGATCTCCAGGGCTTCATGTTCTTCTGCTTTACCATTTCAAATTGAATATTTCAGAATGTGAAATATCGAAGATCATGTTTAAGTGTAAAAACTTGAAATTCAGATAATAAAATATGATGGAAAATAGATAATTTGTCAAAGTAATGCATCCAATCTTGTATAGTTTATTACACGACAAAATATACCTAAATTATGATGATGATGGTGATAATAATAATTAATCTATGATCTACTATATGCATTGATATAGTGAGTAGAAAATAACAATTCCATAGCATTAAAGGATCAAACTTTTCTATATATTGTGGGATATAAAGATTGTAACACTAGCTAAACTCACAAGATCATGTCCTATGGAATCTAATCATAAATATTTTAATAAATTTAATGGTTTGATTTAAAAATTGGCATGTTATTGTTAAGTGCAACATCATAATCGATTAAATGAGGTTTCATTTCACGAAATCAAGATTATTGAAATGGTTTCATAAGAAAATTTCTCTTTTAGAATTGTAAAAATGTTTCTAATTTGGCCAACAAAATTGTTGGAATCTAAATAAAGTACAACATATATATGGGAGGAATCAAAAGAAGCATCCTAGGAAGAAGTATTGACCTTCTCTCTACAACGTTAACATTAACAACCCTTCTAATTTTTATTTATTTTTGGAACCCTTTTTTAATTTCCTCATTAACAACCCTTCCAATTTTTATTTATTTTTGGAACCCTTTTTTAATTTCCTTTGACTTTACGCAACTTCTTTCTTTTAATTTGTCACTTCTCTTCTACGTATTAATAACAAAATGTCACTTGTGTTGCTCCCAAGTCCTTCTATTTATGTCTATTTTCATCCAGACCCAATTTATGCAAAAGGCTTATAGTCTTCATTTTATAATATGTATAAATTAAATAATATTATGCTAAGCATGTCATTTACATGACTAGTTACCCTTAATGCTCGTGGGATTATTATGACAGTATATAGGAGTTAAAATAACTCCATATTTAAACTTGCATTATTATGATATAAATTGTTAAAATGTTACATTTTCAGATAGATGATAGTGTGGTCAATTAATTTATATTCATATTTATGCATATTAAATGTTTTTTTTTTTTCAATTTATATGAAACAACTTAAATGACAGTTAAACTGAAATGAACAAAGTATTACACTATGGTTGACCTAGGTTTAAATAAAAGGACTTATCGATTTTTCTCATATATATACCCCTTTAATCACCCAGCTCAGAGGCCAAAAAATAAGAGGGAAAAGAATAAATATAACTAGTGACAAGGGTAATATGGTCATTTCAAAGACAATGAGAAAAGGTAAAACTGAAAATTAATTAGTAAGATGAATTAAATGGTGGGAGTTAGAGAAGAAGAGTTACAACTTACACATTGTCCAAATACCAGTGTTGACCTTTTCCTTCAAACTAATACACAAAGGTTATTTCACAAATTATATTGTGTAAAAAGATAAGTAGAACATAAAGGAGAAAATACATCCATGTTTTCTTGTTAATATAATCAGAATATATAGTTGATAAATGTTAGTGATATTTTACTAGCATACATAAACATTACCTAAAATCATGAAATATATCAACATCTTAATATATTTAAATTATACCCATACAAATAAAAAAATGGGGACCAAAAGTTAGCCTTTTCTCATTGAAACATTTAATTTTATTTCCACAGTATACCATATAAATTTTGATCATTATAATTAAAATTAAGAGAAAATCTCAATTTTTGTCTTGTAAATTAGGCATTGTCTATTTTTTTACTATTATCTATCACTTTTTTTCAATGTTGGCCTGATTTATTTGAAATATCAATTTGTGTCTAAGAAGACATCACAATTGAGAAATCCACGTCAAACAATTTCAATGTTTACATAGACAAAAATAGAAATTCCAAGAAATTGAGACAAAAATGAAAAATAAATAAATTAGAGTGATACATAAAATTGATGGTGAAAAATTGAATATGTTTGAGTTACAAGATGAAAATTGCAATTTCACATAAATATATCCACAACTTCATCAACTAAGAAAAACGCACATAATTAGTGTAGTACGTAAAATATATGATGAGGTGCAATATTTACTATAATTTTCAGAAATATAAAATTAGAAAAGTAGAACTTAGTTAATAATGAAGCAGCTCAAACATCGACATTGCAATCCATAATGAGCTGATATTTGACGGCAGATCCAACGATGACGGCGTTATTATTCTTGTTACCAAAATTAATATAAGCAGGACAATTGGCATACAAATGATACTTGCCGGAGACAAACGTCCCGACCTTCCACCGGACTCTGCCGTCAACTCGGACGTTAATCAGCACCGTCCCCGTCATCTGGTCCTGGTTGAGCGATACGGCTAGGTACTGCGCCACCGGAACGGCAGCGCCGGAGAGGAAGGGGGACCAGACGGTGATGTCCTTGTGGCCCTGGTAGGAGGCGGGGAGGCGCGTTGGAAGCGTGACCTGCTGGCTGTGGTAGGCGGCGTAGACGTCGAGCTTGTCGTAGTAGATGCCGATTCTGTCGTTAGGGTTTCGGGCGGAGAGGGTGATCTGGAGGGTGGTGGTGAGGAGGTTGCCGCCGGCGGAGAGGTTGAAGGCGTATACGGTGGCGTCCTGGAGAATGAAGTGGGGCTTCGTCGGCCGGAGGATCAGCCATACTAGCAGGATTATGAAGAGGACAGCGGCGATGAAAGCGGCTGAGATGGCGACGATGCGGCGGAACAGATTTTTTTTTCCGTGGTGGTGGCCGCAGTCCTTCGCCGTCATGCTGCGGTGATGGTGGTGGTGTAGAGAGTTTTGTTGGGAAGTTGTTCTAAAATGTTTTGTAGGTTAGTGAGAGAGAGTTAATATGCAGAGAGAGAGAGAGAGGAGTGTTAATATGCATAGGTGATAACTGAATTATAATAGGGAAGGACTAAAGTGCCTATTGAATTCTAATCACACCCCATATTTAAAAATACAAAAAACATTAGATATTGAATGACTAAAATATCCTTTGTTGAAAACACTGTTTTTTATTATGTTCTTTTTAATCGAACATCATACAAGCCAAACAACTGCACGAATGGCGTTCAGTTCACCTGATCGAACACACCATCAAACAATTACCTCAGCCGAACAAGCAAAGTAACGAACGACTACTACCTGCTGAACAAGACTCTTGGTCGACAGAAAAACAGGGCCGAACAAACAAGATTAAGTGTGTAAAATTTGTCACAAAGGCACATTTTTTTTTATGTTTTACGATTTTCGTTTGATTCAAACAAATAATCAAACCTAATGCTTTTACAAAACTAACTCATTACAAATGGAAAAAGAGATTTCAGTTTGGCAGGTTGGGGAATGGAGAAGGATTTTCCGTTTGTCAGGCACGATGGAGAAGAATTTTTAAGATGGAATTAGAGTTTAGAAACCAAGAGATGAGCATTGGAGGTGCAAGGCAATGGAAGAAAAGTGAGGAATATTTGGTCTCTGAGACATGTGACTGGATGAAGAAGATAATGGAGAAAGGGGAGAGATGAAGAATATCATGGAGAAAGGGGACAATTGGGGGATTTCAATTTATTATTTTTTAATTTTAAAGGGTATAATAGGAAATTATTGGGGTGTCCTCGGAAATATTTGTATTATAAATCAAATAATTTGGGTATTTTAAGTAGATGGAGTGTGGTTAGAATTTGGTATGGTGGGATGGGGTGGGGGAAGGGGTGGGGTTCAAATGTGATTTTAAGAATTGGAAATATTGACATAGATGCAAATATCGATTAAATTTTATAAAAAAATAAATGAAATCATGTCAGAAAATAAAAAAATAACATGCATTTTAGAAATATTGTAACACAAATTTTTACATGAATATTATTTAAATTATTGGATAACATCTCTTTGTACCACAATTATATATGATGGTGAATTATTTTTCTCTCATGATAGATAATATACATTTTTTTTACTATAAATAAAAGAAAATAATAATTTAACCTTTGTTGATAAAACATAAATAATTCTCCAATAACATCAGTCAACAATTTCATACTATATTATAAAATTATATGCTATAATAGAAAAGTTGATTTTATTTGATTTTATGATATAAAAATAGCTATTATACCTCTAAATTATCGTCTACTTGATATTACCAATCATGATAAATATAAAGATGATAAACTATACAAATAGCTTGTACATATTGGTCTAATATTTGATCAAATTAACTAATACTTGTCTTACGACTACGAGTACCAAAATATTGATATTTGTGGTTCACATTCACATAGTGTGCTTAACTGCTCATATATAAGTTCGGTAAAAATCGGAATCAAATCGTGTTCAACAGTTTGAAAATTCAGACCTGGTTTTAATTGAATCTGGAATAGTGAACCATGGTTATATAGCTTGGTTTCGCTTCAGGATATTTTAAAATTGGGATATCCGGTGGTTTAGCCGTTTTTTTTAAATTATATTATACAAAAATAAAATTACCTTATTTTACTTTTTAATTTTAAGTTGTATTGATTATTTATTTTTAATTTGTACTATAAATTATAATTTTTTTAGGTTTATGGTTTGTATATTGTTGTATTTAAGTTATAGTTTCTAATTTTTGAAGTTGTAACTTGTAAATGTAAATTGTAATTATTAACACACACCCACACACACACATATATATATATATATCCAATTATTAACTCAAACAAAATTGTTATTTTGTAATATATGAATGATTGTAATTTTTATAAGTAAATTTAATTTAAAAAATATTGAAAAAAATTCAAAACAACAAAAGATTTTGAAAAAATTAAAAATGAAATTTCCCAACCAACGGTTCAATCCGAAACCAACAAAACTGAGAATCTACAATTTCTCGAAATCGCTAGTTCAAACCGTGAGGTGCCTCAACATTCACATATATATAGAAGATAATATGTCACATAGTAATTCATAATTTGTGATTTAAAAAAAATATAATTAAAATTTTCATCTATTTATATCGGTATCAAATTTATCGATATTTTCATGATTTTCCTACAACTGTGTTCTAACTTCTAATATGATCGAATCCAATATTTTACCAAAATTCTGTCGAAAATGAATCGACCTATTTCGTATCAATTGCCTCAAGAAACAAAAATTTCATCAAATCACGATTGTTAAATACTTGGTTACATCAGATCAAGGTTATAATTAAGGTACATTTGATATATATAGATCTATCATTGATTTAAATATACTGTAAATGTTAAAATAAAAAATGAATGAATCTATACACTTGATATATCTTCCCCTAAAGTAACAAAAAATTGAACCATATGTGCATATCAGGTAATGCCTTATTTTTGTATTTAAGTAAAATTTTGAATAGATTGTGATGTTGCTCCGGTCTGACGTGCGTCTTCTCGGAACCAAAAACTCGAAAACTTGAACACTCGAATCTGAAAAACCTGCAAAACAAACACCGGGAGAGATTCCCGGCGAAGGGACTCCGACGCTCAAGTCAGTCGAATTGCTCTGAATTCTCTCAAGTAATATGATATGCGTATTTTTTGTGTATTGCATGTGTGTAAAGTGAAAAAGACAAGGATATATAAATACTCCCTGATACTTGTTGTAGTAGGAATAAGAGTCCTAATTGTAGTTGAAGTAGGAGTTCTCCGAAAATTAAGGATTAGCTCGATATTACCCTAGAAATAAGGGATATGGATAACAGACCCGTGAAAATAGCGAGCAGTTAGGATTAGTTCGTTCTCATCCAATCATTCAGTTCGTCGCTACATCCCGAGCTAACGTAGATCGCCGGGACAGGCACACTTTGCCTATCAGAGTAGTTCGCCTATAACAACCAAGGCGAGGTAGGAAACCCGGTTCGATTCTGTTAGGTTGGAAATTAGTTCGGTTCGGTCATTGAAATCAGTTCGACCATAACAGTACTCCCCCCTTTTTCTAAGTGTATGTCATCATACACTTAGGGAGTTCGCTAAGGTAGTAGTTCACTAAGGCGGTGACCGAACTAATTTGACGCTCCTTTCCGAGGCAAGATATCTTTTTCATGTCTTTTCAACTGCAATCACTCCGTTCGCGTGACACGTGGCGAAAAACTGTTCCCACCCAATGCCTTTTTGTTTTCCTTCGTTGGATTTCATTCCATCCAACGGCGGAGATCGCGTCTCTTCAGTTTTCCCCCCAAAATCGAGACCTTCCTCTATATATATACTCTCATCATCAGACTTCAAATCCTTCTGTGCTCCTCCACTGTAGACGTTCATCTTCCTCAATTCTCTCCTCAATTTAGACATTTTCTCTTAATCCCAGGTACCCCTTCCTATCTTTTCTACTCTTTGTTATTTCAATGGCATCTTCTTCTTCGGATATCAGTTTTTCGAAAAAACCCAGGAAAACATCTGTGGAAAATGCTTTCTCTTCCACCAAGGTTATTCCGACCCATACCGTATTTCTGAGTTTATTAATGGCAGGGGGTTATGTTGTGGTGATCCCGGGTCCGGAGGATCGACCACACCGAGCACCGTCGGGTCATCAGACTTGGTTTTTAAAACATGTTACACTAGGGTTAGTTCCCCCGATTCACCCCTTCTTTCTTGAAATATGTTCGCTCTTCGGTGTGTGTCCGAATCAACTACATCCGAACTCTATCAGCTATATAGTTTCGTTCTATATGGTTTGCAAGTGGATGGGAGTCGAACCTACCCCAGATCGCTTCCGATCTTGTTTCGTCCTAAAAAATTCCAATCCTTTTCGTTTTTACCTTAGTCCTCGCAGTGGTGCAAGGCGAGCTGCTTTTCTCTCTCTCGGGGATGATAAAATCAGTTCTTGGGAAAAACATTATTTTTTTTTGAAAGAGCCGGTAGATCGCCCTTTTCGTTCGCTTTCCTAGGCTCAGCGTTCGGGTCAAACCGACGCTGCTCCCCTTCCAGACCGTCAAATTACTGTCCTGAACGAAATTTTTGCCAAGGGTTGGTTCGATATCGCACAACTGAGTTCTTGTGCGGAGCTGTTGTCTTTTTTGGGGTTTTATCCGAACAGTCAGCTCCCTCCTCGTTTTAACTTAGGTTGTTTTATTATTACGTTCTTCTTTATGTCGAGCTGGTTATCTTGTCATCTTATCTTATTTATTTCTTACAGATCTCACAATGAATCGATTTTTCTCCATCGCGAGCGATGTATCTGACGAGGAGCGAACTCCTATTTCGCCTGCTCGGCACGGAGTGGACCCCGCTCTAGTCGCAACCTTTAAGCAGACTGAAGAAGCTCGTCTTGATGAACTGGCTGGTAGGGCCCCTGGCCCTTCCGTTGATGTGGTTCAAGAGGAGGGTGTCCTTCCCCCTATTCCGGAATCAGTTCGTTCGACCCCTCTTACAGTGACTGTGACTCCCTTTAGTCCGCTTCCCATTACCGCTCCTACCTCTTCGCCGATAGACCTGACTGAAGAGACTGACGAGGTACCTCCGGCTCGAACTCCTTTATCCAAAAGGAAGGGGTCTTCCAACTCACGAGCCTCCCGGCCGAAGAAGGTGCGAGCAGATGAGGCGACGGCGGGAGGTTCGTCGAAGGCCGAAGGAAAAACCGCGGGGAGCGAAGAGGAAGAGGATGCGGAGGAGAAAGAGCTGAGGAAGAACCTGACCCGCTTAGCGAACGCCCAGAAGTACTTCGTGGGTTATGCAAGGCAGGCTCTTCGTCGGAGGGACGAGCTTCGGAAGAGTTGTGGGCGACTGGAGGAAGTGATAGAGGAGAAGAAGACCCTGGAGAGTGATCTCTCACTTCGCTCCGAGAAAACCGAGAAGCTGTCCGCTTTGCTTGAGTAGACCGAAGTCGATCTGACCATGGCTCGCTCGGATTCTGCCAGGAAGGAGGAGCTGTTGCTGGCGAAGGAGAAGTTCGCCATGGAGAGACAGAATGCCTTTCTTCAGGTGGAGGCTGAAAATCGCAGGTTGAAAGAGGAGCTGGAATAGGAGAGGAGTGCGCGGGCAAGCTTCGGGGAGGAGATGCGGGCTGAGGGTTTCCAGGCTGGGACTGCTGCGGGCTACTATCAGTTCGCAAAAAGTCCGGAGATGGAGCTGATCAGTTTCTTTTCGCAAAGTAGTTTGAAATAATCAATTTCGTTCCAAGGAAGGGTTTCTGATCAGTTCGGTCAATCAGAACTTCCAAGGAAATAATCTATCAGTTTGTTCCAACGGAAGGTTTTCGATCAGTTCTGTCAATCGAAACTTCCGAGGACTTATCAATCAGTTCGTTTCAAGGAAGGGTTTCTGATCAGTTCGGTCGATCAGAACTTCCAAGGAGAAATCAATCAGTTTGTTCCAACGGAAGGTTTTCGATCAATTCGGTCGATTGAAATTTTCGAGAAAATAATCAATCAGTTTGTTCCAATGAAGGGTTTCTGATCAGTTCGGTCGATCAGAACTTCCAAGGAAATAATCAATCAGTTTGTTCCAAGGGAGGATTTTTGATCAGTTCGGTCGATCAGAACTTCCAAGGAAATAATCAATCAGTTTGTTCCAAGGAAGGATTTCTGATCAGTTCGGTCGATCAGAACTTTCAAGGAAATAATCAATCAGTTTGTTCCAAGGAAGGGTTTCTGATCAGTTCGATCGATCAGAACTTCTAAGGAAATAATCAATCAGTTTGTTCCAAGGAAGGGTTTCTGATCAGTTCGGTCGATCAGAGCTTCCAAGGAGAAAATCAATCAGTTAATTCTCAAGATTAAATATAGTACAACTTTTGAAACAGAATTGTAAAGACACATCCATTTTAACGTGGTTCGGCCAAATCAGCCTACATCCACGAGTTGGACACCGATTTATTTTATTAGAATAATAGAAAGTAGTCATACATAGAATTTCTTCAGATGGCTTATATGCCATGGTCTTGGTAACAGTTTGCCTTCTCTATCAGTTAGTTCGTAAGATCCTCCTGAAAGAATCTTCGATATTATATACGGTCCTTCCCAAGTAGCGTCGAATTTTCCAATATTAACCAAGGCGTCTGACTGCCTTAGAACCATATCACCGATCTGAAACTCCCTTTTCTAAACTCTTTTGTTAAATGCCGCCTGAACACGCCTTTTGTATAGCTTGTTCCGAACTCTGGCTTTATCTCGAAGTTCATCCAAGAATATTGAATCGATCCGGATTAGCTCCTCGTTCTTCAGAGGCTCAAAACTTGTGATTCTCAGCACCTCTCCCTGGATTTCTGCTGGCACAACAGGTTCCATTCCGAAGGTTATATTAAAGGGGCTTTCTCCCATCGTCGATCGCGGTGTAGTTTGGTACGCCCATAAAACCGACGGTAGTTCGTCTGTCCAATTGGACTTCTGAGAATCTAGTCGTTTTTTCAGTCCGTCCAATATGATTCTGTTTACCATTTCGACTTGTCCATTTGCTTGAGGATGAGCAACTACCATGAATATTTGTAGGATTTTCATCTCTTTGCACCACTCGACAATCTTCTTTCCTCGGAACTGAGTTCCATTATCTGAAACCAAAATCCTCGGTAAACCGAATCTGCAACAGATGTTCTTCTAGATGAAATGGATCATTTCGGCTTCAGTGATCTTGGCCAAGGGTTCGGCTTCGACCCATTTGGTAAAATAGTCCATCGCCACTACTACGAACTGCTTGCTTCCTCGAGTTTTCACAAAGGGGCCGACAATGTCAATTCCCCATCTAGCGAAAGGGCACGACGAACAGATAGTTAGCATGTCAGCGGCAGGGGTATGAATTCGCCATCCATGCTTCTGGCAAGCTTCGCATCTCTTAACTATTTCGTTCGCGTCACTTCTCATTGTGGGCCAGTAGAATCCAGCTCGTACTACTTTTCGAGCTAAAGATCTAGCTCCCACGTGTTCGGCACATCCCCCCTCGTGGGCCTCTTCCAGGACTTTGATTCATTCTTCTCTGGATAGATATCGGGCATCTGTCGTTAGGAAGGTTTTTCTATATAAGGCCTCTTGTAGTAGATAATAAAATCGAGCTTGCCTTTCCAGCTTTTCTAATTCTTTTTCTGTTTCTTCTCTCTTGCCTTCTAAAAAACGTATAATCGGAGTTCTCCAATCTAGATTCATCCCGTTATCTATGCTCATTACCTCTTTTTCTCTTTCCACTCCCATTACTATTATAGTTCTTTGCGAACAGTCTTGAAGCGAACTGCCTATCTTAGCAAGGAAATCTGCCTTTTGGTTCTCGCTTCTAGGAATCTGCTTGATTTCAAGTTTCTCGAACTTGCTCTCCATTTCCCTGATTTTTCCCACATAAGAATTCATCTGATCCTCTTTGACTTCGCATCGGTTTTGCAGCTGTTGAGTTACTAGTTGTGAATCAGATTTAACCGTTACATGACAAGCTCCGACTTGTTCGGCTATTTTCAAACCCTGCAGGAAGGCTTCGTATTCTGCTTCATTGTTAGAGGCTTTGAACAGGAATTTGACAGCGAACTGTAGCTTATCTTTTTCTGGACTAATTAGTAAGATACCAGCTCCGGCTCCATGACGGGATGAGGATCCGTCTACAAAGAGTTCCCATTCTTTCTTCTCCTGAATCCTGGTCGTCTCTTGTATGAAATCTGCCAAAGCCTGACCTTTAATTGCCGTTCGTGGTTCATACCTAATGTCGAATTGGCCTAGCTCGACGACCCACTTAACCAATCGTCCTGACGCGTCTGGCTTCCCTAATATGATGCTCAACGGATGGTCAGTTCGTACTATGACCGTATGGCTCAAAAAATATGGTCTTAATCTTCTGGCCGCAGTTACTAATGCATATGCTACTTTCTCAATCTCCGTATAGTGTATTTCCGCATCTTGAAGGACTTTGCTGACGAAGTATATTGGGAACTGGTCTTTTCCTATCTCTTTTACCAGGACCGAACTGACTGACTCTTCTCCGATGGCTAGGTATACTATTAGCGGTTCTCCTTGAACTGGTTGTTTTAACAGGGGAAGTGTAGCAAGAAAAACCTTCAGATCGTCGAACGCCTTCTGACACTGCTCATTCCAGCCGAACTGACTACTTTTCCTGAGAACTTTAAAAAATGATAACCCTTTGTCCGCCAATCTGAAGATGAACCTGCTTAGGGTAACTACGCGACCAGTTAGGATCTGTACTTCTTTCATAGTTTGAGGGGCGGTCATGTTTTGTATAGCTTGTATTTTACTGGGATTGACTTCAATTCCTCTTTCAGTAACCATGTATCCCAAGAATCTTCCCGTCTTTACTCCAAAAGAACACTTCGCAGGGTTCAAACGCATTCCACTTCTTCGAATGGTTGCCATGGTTTCTCTTAAATCCGAAGGATGTGTGTCCGCTTTAGCACTTTTTACTAGCATGTCATCTACATAAGCTTCCATGTTCCGACCTAACTGATTGGCAAACATCTTGTCCACCATCCTTTGATAAGTAGCTCCTGCATTCTTCAATCCAAATGGCATCACCGTGTAGCAATATGTTCCTGATGAGGTGATAAAAGCAACATTGGGTTTGTCTTCTGGCTATAGCAGAATCTGATGATACCCCTGTGCTGCATCCATCATACTGAGAAGTTCGCATCCTGCCGTGGAATCGACCAGTTTATCAATTCGCGGAAGCGGATAATAGTCCTTGGGGCAAGCTTTATTGAGGTCGCGAAAGTCAATACACATATGCCACCTGTTTTTCGGTTTAGGTACCAAGACGATATTAGCTAACCACCGAGGGTACTGAATTCTTTCAATATGTCCGATTTCCAATAACCTCCTGACTTCCCTCTCAATGATCTCATTTTGTTGTTCTCCGAAATGTCTTAACTTTTGTTTGATGGGTCGAGCTTCAGGTTTGACATTCAATTTGTGAACAACCACGTCTGGATTTATTCCTCTCATGTCTTTCGATTTCCATGCGAACAAGTCCACGTTCTCCCTTAATACTTCTATTATTTCTTTTTCAGTTTGTTCGGTTAGGTAACTACCGAGACGGACTGTATGACCAGGTCGCTCTGAAATCAGTTCGACGCTCATCAATTTTCCTTCTTCGAACTCAGTCGTGTTCGCTTCTCGTCTTTTTTTGTGATTAATGTCTCTTTCTCGATCAATATCGTTCCTTTGTTCCGAACTTCGCTTTCGGGACTCCAGCTGACGAACTGCAGTAACATAACATCGTCAAGCTGTCTGTTGGTCACCATAAACCATTCCTACACCTAGGATCCGACCCTGATCATTTTCGACGAGGAACTTCATCATCAAATGTGCTGGCGAGATAATTGCCGCGTAGGTACCCAACGATGGGCGACCGAGAATTACATTATATTGAGAAGACGCGTCCACCAACAGGAAAGTTATGGTCCTATTCTACCTCCATTCTCCTTCTCCTAACACTATAGATAATTGTACATTGCCTAAAACAGCCACTGCTTCTCCGGAGAAATTGTAAAGGGAGGTTTCTACCGACTTTACTTCCACCGTTGACCTCATCTTCCTGAAACAGTCCATGAACATGATGTCCACCGAACTCCCTGTATCCACAAATATCCTCTTAACCTCAAAGCCTCCGATTTCTACAGAAATTACCAAAGCGTCGAACTGGGGACTTTAGATTGCCACCTTATCACGAGCTCCGAACTCTATTACTACGTCATCTAGAATGGTTTGGACTTCGACACATTTTTGCCGAACTGAATTTAATCTTGCTTTGCGCGCTCTATTTGAATCTCCATCAGTAGGGCCTCCGATGATCATGTGTATAGTAGGTCTTTCTTCTCTTCCGGGCTCATTATGTTGTGGATTTGGTGGAGGTAGATGTAGTTCGGGCTGTTCTCGTCTTCTATCCCTTCTCGGCCCTCTTTGGCCATTTCGGTGATCTTTGTGTTCATGCGGATGCTGTCGAACATATCGGGCCAATTTGTTTTCTCTGATCAACCTCTCCAATTCATCTTGCAAATGCCAACATTCATCGGTACTGTGGCCGTATTCATTATGGAACCGATACAATTTCCCGTTGCCGAAGATGGGTGGTTTTTTGGGATTTGGACTCCAGGTCGTCGGCCATTTTAATTGGGGCAGATTCCAGATTTCCATTAGCACTTGCTCGGGAGGAATCGTCAACGGCGTGTATCGTTCATATCTTCGGCCTCCCCTACTGTCTCTTAACTGCGGAGGTGCAAATTTTGTTCGGGGTTCTTCAAAGTGTCACTTTCTCATGCTTTCCTGTTCACGTGCTTTGTTCACTCGGTTGGAACTCTCTCATTTTTTAATCCGAACTGCTTCTTCTAGATTGATATATTTGGTGACTCTTTGTAACAAATCATCAAAATCCAGGGGGGTCTTCTTCACCAAAGAAGTATGAAGATCGCCCTCTCTCAACCCCTGAATAAAAGCACTAACCACCAGATCGCCCGAAGCCTCAGGGGCCTCAAGGGTTGCAGCTGTGAACCTTTTAACGTAGTCTCTCAATGTCTCCTCCATCTTTTGTCGGACTCCAAATAGCGTTTGAGCAGATCGTTTTTGCTTCCGAACACTGGCGAACTGATGTAAGAACAGATCTGACAGCTGTTCGAAATTGTGAATCACTCCATCACTTAGCTGACTGAACCAAGTCTGCGCGGCTTTGGTGAGGGTGGTGGCGAACACCCTACACTTAATCCCTTCAGAATACCGGTGTAAAAGAGCGGTATTTTCGAATCGACACAAATGCTCCCATGGGTCAGCAGTGCCATCGTACTCGAAGTTAACTGGATGGAAAGAGACAGGTAGCTCGTCCTTCATAACCAGGTCGGAAAAAGGGTTCCTCTTGAATTTCGTGGAGCTCGACGAGCGTTCTGATGGGCTTCCCTCAGTTCCCTTCGTAATTCCACAACCTCCTCAGATAGCTCAGCACGTTCCTATTTTTGACCCCTGGGATGATCGGAACGACTCTCTCTTTCATTGGCTTGTGACTTGTCCTCTGGTTGATTTTTCTCGCCCTCAATTTCAACGTTCTCTGGTTGTCCCTTGACTTGTGCCCTCAAGGCTCTTTGAACTGCCGCCGATATCAAATCGGAAAGTTCTTCAGGAGTCAAAGTAATGGTGTGAGGAGGATTAGCTGGGACTGTGTTCCGGTTGTCCCCTTCTTCCTCGCGATTCCTTGATGGTCCACCCATCTCCGTTCTCTGTGTTCCTCTAGTATTTACCATGTTTGTTAACTCAATGTCTTTAACTCACGTTTCCCACAGACGGCGCCAATTGATGTTGCTCCGGTCTGACGTGCGTCTTCTCAGAACTAAAAACTCGAAAATTTGAACACTCGGATCCGAAAAACCTGCAAAACAAACACCGGGAGAGGTTCCCGGCGAAGGGACTCCGATGCTCAAGTTAGTCGAATTGCTCTGAATTCTCTCAAGTAATATGATATGCGTATTTTTTGTGTATTGCGTGTGTGTAAAGTGAAAAAGACAAGAATATATAAATACTCCCTAATACTTGTTGTAGTAGGAATAGGAGTCCTAATTGTAGTTGAAGTAGGAGTTCTCCGAAAATCAAGGATTAGCTCGATATTACCCTAGAAATAAGGGATATGGATAACAGACCAGTGAAAATAGCGGGCAGTTAGGATTAGTTCGTTCTCATCCAATCATTCAGTTCGTCACTACATCCCGAGCTAACGTAGTTCGCCGGGACAGACACACTTTGCCTATCAGAGTAGTTCGCCTATAACAACCAAGGCGAGGTAGGAAATCCGGTTCGATTCAATTAGGTCGGAAATTAGTTCGGTTCGGTCATTGAAATCAGTTTGACCATAACAGATTGAAATGTTGAGTTTGATATAGACATGTAACGAAGAGTGCGATAAAAATTATAAAATTTAAACCAAAGCACCAATAATTTAAAATCAACCATTATTATGTTAAGTATGATATCGACATATAACGAAGAGAGTTATATAAAATTTTAAACATACACAATTGGGATACCCAGAGGCGGATACAGGGGGGGCAAGGGGGGGCAACTGCCCCCCCAAAATTTTTGGTAAAAAATATTTATTATATTATATATTATATATTTTCTTATATCCCAAAATATTAGGATAAAAAATATCTATTAGATTATATATCATATATTTTCTTATATCATAAAATATTAGGAATGTAGGAGGATATGTATTAGTGATTTAAGGGTGGGAACCATCTCGCCCACTAATTACCACAATCCACATATATCAATTATGATCATTACAAATTTTTATGTTTAGTCTTTTGGAACTTCAATATTTGACGTATTCATGTTCAACCATTTAGGTTAGATGATTTTAACTTTATATTTTATTTTTAAAATCATTTCTAAGTAAAATTATTAAGAGAAACATGTGTGTGTTTAAAATTATATTCATATGTACCTATAAAATATTGATTCTTTTTGTTTAGACTTAAAACTTAAAAACATATTCACCTACTCTAATACTCGCCCCCCCAAATGTATAATCCTGGATCCGCCACTGGGGATACCTAAGATATATTTAAAAGCCCTTCGAACTTTATATTTTGCTGTATCAAATCTTTGAGCTTTTATTTAATTCGATCGAGTATTTGATCTTTTTTTGTGTTTGCATTAAAGACCCTAATTAGACGATATTTTGTAGATCATGTCCTTCTAGCTAGTTATTCACATTAATTCAATTACTCAGTGCGAACAAAAGTAAAATTTCTAAAGTTTAATAGAGCAAAATAAAAGTGCAAGGACTAGAACAATTAATATTTATGAGTTGAAGGACTTGGGATGTATTTACTCTATTTATTATATTTATTGGTTCTTGCTTAAGGTGGCATAAACTAATGCACTTACTAACTGCTTTTGTGATAAGATTACAAGAACAAATGGGTCAGCTTAATTTCTTTCGCCTTAAAATATGAGATCAGGTAAATTTAATTTAATTATATGAGATGATTGAGTGTTTGAGTAAAACTTCTTTAAATAAGGAAAGGTGTATGTATAAATTTACAATACGCTTAAATTTTAATCAAATAAATGTGTCCACTGATATCAGTGCAATACGTTTAAATTTTAATCAAATAAATGTGTCCACTGATATCAGTGATCTATACTTATATAAAAATAGAGAAGTTGGTAGAAATTATATATTTAACATTTTCTTGTCAAAACTATCTTTCAATAATAATTAAAAAAAAAATCTTCTTTACGTGTCTTACATAATAAGTTATCTTATAATATGTATATAGAGTAGTGATTGAGTAGTAGTAATAATAATAAAAAAACTTATTATAATAAAATTGTCTAGTAGTTATCTTATTATTATTATTATTATTATTGGACAATTTTATTTTATAGGTATTTAAAGTATATATGTTACATATATTAGTTATTAATTGAGTTTAAGTTATAATATATGTTACATTTATTTTGAACTTTTATATGTCAAAATTAAATGAGCTACAACAACTCATGAGTATGCATTACTATATTATTGTTTTATATAGGATTATTATTATTATTATTATTATTATTATTATTATTATTATCATCATCTTTGTTTTTTCTGAAAAATATTTTAACTATCATTGTCATTAGTATAGATAGCACCTATTTATAAATTAATACATGTTTCAAATTATAACATTAACTCATTATATTATTTCAAATTATATTTTATCATATAAATAATAAATCACGCATCATGCGGATGTACTACTAATTTATTAAATAACACAAATTCTCCTATGCACCTGGTGCACGGATCTAAGATCCGTGCAATCCGGGTCGGGTTGACCCGGATCCAGGAATTTTTTTTTTTTTTTTTTATAAATTTTATGCCTTGACCTTTATGTACAAATTTGGTGACCTTTATGTACAAATGTTGTGACCTTTATGTATAAATGTTGTGACCTTTATGCATTGTAACTTAGAAAAAAATGGAAGAATTTCAGCCAAATTTGTACATAGATACCTTTATGTAATATTCATGTGACCTTTATATATATTTTATATGACCTTTATGTACAAATATTCATACCTTTATGTAATATATAAAAGATATATAAAGGTATGAATATTTATATATAAAGGTCACATAAATATACATAAAGGTCATATGAATATAACATAAAGGTATCTATGTACAAATTTTGCTGAAATTCTTCATTTTTTTTCTAAGTTATTTAACATAAATGTCACAAAATTTATACATAAAGGTCACACAATTTGTATATAAAGGTCACCAACTTTGTACATAAAGATTTTGCCCTGAAATAAAAAAATCAAAAAAAAAAAAAAGCAAAAGTGCGCGGATCCGGGTCGACCCGGATTGTATGTACACCAGGTGTACAGCAGTCATACTCATTAAATAATAGTAGACAATTAAGTTTGGTTAGATCTTGAAACTAAATACGGAGGCTCTTTCAGTCTCTTATTTAAAAGCACAACTTATAATAAGTCCCTAATATTATTTATTTTGATTGATAAGGTCTTATTTCAAAGAAATCGATCATATAAGAAAATCTTGAAACAATTTATAGAATCTAAAAAGTCTTATAAGTCATATATTCTTATAAGAGTATATGAGATTGTTTTGTGATAGTTTTATAAATCTAATAGACGAATCGATTCACAATTCACAAAATAAATATTAATTAATTAATGAAAATTGGTTAAGACTGTGTATAGTATGATTTCATCTAATAAAATTATATCCCTAAGATTTTTTTTATATATATTAAAAGGGTATTCTAACAATGCTTAACAAAGGTTATGAAGCTAATAATGGACACTAAACTATAAACTACAGATGAGTTGTTTGAAGAATTAAGTGGAATTTGCAATTTATGGTTTATTTGGTTAAAGCTTATCTAATTTCTTGAGTGAGACCCGCGGGTATATGCTTGCAATCAAAGGCTTATAAGATTCAAGAATTATAGGTGTGGGATCCATTTGTGGATATTACATTTCATGAAAGAAATATTACATTAATTTGTAGGACAGAAGTATATGGAATAGATTTGTCAAACGAGTCAATACATAATTTCGATCATTTGTGTTTTTTATTTTATTTTTTATTTTGTGTAAGTTTAATAAAATAAGAATAATGAAAAGAAAACGAATGCATATATACTAAGTATTTCAGTACACCAAATTATAAATAGTTAAACACCATCAAAAGAAGTAAAGAATGATTATTTTGTGAAAAGGGATCATTTACTTAATATTTCCAATAATGAATAAAGTACACTTTATTTTGTTGTTTAATTTATTTCGGTGCTTTGAATTCCAACCATCAAAACTTAGAAAAAGACTTGTAGAATTGCATGTTTCACCTAACATTTACCGGTATATTAATGAGTTGTTTCAATGGAGCTAATCTCACGCAATTTGAATAGTATTATACACACTGCATGGAAAAGTAGAATTTAATTAGTGTAATATACATGACATGTTTTTAGAAATTAACTAGAATAATTACATTTCATTAACTATAAATCACCCAAACTATCTTTATTGTTGTAGATGGCCACGTAGAATTCATCAATCATTTGGATTGTCTTTACTTGATTATACCCTATTCCCATCTATTATGAAAATTCGGGAAGATCTTCCCATACGTATTTAGTAGAGATATAAGAAATGATGCAGGTTTAGAAATATAGAAAGAAACAGTAATTTCAAATTCAATAATTTTCAACATTATATTATATTCTAAAAAAATACATTTCCTTTATCGATGATAATAATAATAATAATAATAATAATAATATTATTATTATTATTATTATTATTATTATTAATAAAAATATTAAGAATATATCCTCAATATATTTTAAACATAATTACATGTATTTTAAACATGTGATTGACAGGAGGAAATTGAGGATACTTATATCCTTAATATATTAAAATATTTTAAACATATATGATTGATAGGAGGAAATATTGTCAATAAGTTTATTTTAAACATAATTACATGTATTTTTTTAAATTGAAAGGTAAATGATAATCTAATATTGTTCAAAAATAGATCAAAGATGCTTGCTACACTGGTAGATACATTACTACTTATTTGATAGAGATTTGGGGTAATCATAGAGATATTCAACTGGTTCGAAAAATCGAAATTAAATCGAGGTCAACAATTCAAAAAATAGTTGATTCGGTTTCGATTCGATGTCAGTTTAGCCATATTTGGAACTGTGAATCGGCGGTTTGAAATTGCCGGTTAAATCGCTGGTTTGCCATTTTTTTTAAATTCAGGATGTTGTCACGTGTACCACTGAGATTAACTAACCGTTGATTATTAATGGTCTACTACTTATTTGATAGAGATTTGGGGTAATTATAGAGATGTTCAACTGGTTCAAAAAATAGGGATCAACAATTCAAAAAATTGTTGATTCGGTTTCGATTCGATTTTAGTTCGGCCATATTTGGGACTAACAGTTCGAAATTGCCGGTTAAACTGCTGGTTTGCCATTTTTTTTAAAATTCAGTTGCCAGTACCACTGAGATTAACTAGCCGTTGATGATTAATGGTCAAGATGAGAGAACAATTACGAACCGTGGTTTGGGCATCAATTTAAATCAACGACTAAGATTAAATAGCCGATTGATGACCGAGATGAGTCGACAGTTGGCGAACTATTGTAGAAAGAACTACAAATTCAAGCATAGAGGACATTAATTTAAATTAATGACCAAGATTAAATCATCGTGGATGATGGATGTCCGAGATAGTTCGCAAATTGTGGAAAAAATTACAATTCAATCAAGGAAGGGGCTATGAGACATTCAACAACATGTGTTGAAAACAAATACTTACAAGATGGGTGATGATCTATCGCAATCATAAATTCGTGGATATATCGACTCTTCTCAAGGAATCGAAGGTATGAAATCTCTTTTTTTTAAATTTAGTCAATTAAACCATAGGAGAGGAGTAACCAAATTTATTGCTAAAAAACATCTTCATTTTCAATTTGCATATGATGATACTTTTGAAGAATATACTAACACTTATTTACAACCTAATAATAGAAAAATATTTAGAAATATTGTGATATAGAAAAAATTGTAGGAGAGTATAAATTTAAATTAATTGAAGAATTTAAAAAGTTAAAACAAAAAATATCTATATATAGTGATATTTGAAAAGATCCTTATAAAATTTATGATTATATGGGTATTAATAGTCATTGGATAGATGATACATGTAACACCCTACCCCCCATATGACGTATATATAATAATAAAATATTCATCCTGTAGATAGATCATACTGACATTTCATTTATCCATATAAGCATACAAATATTATTTCATGACTAATATTGTATAAGATTATAATACACAACCAATAACCCAACATAATACATATTAAATACAAAACATAATACAAGCATTCCAAAATACAAAATGAGGGAGAGGAGAAGGTTGCACGAAACATCAACCGGCCGACCTGGTAGCGTAATGTATATACACAACCCACGTCAAAAGAGTTATCGAACCTAAAAAAAATAAATATGTGATTTTTATGAGTCGTAACTCAGTGAATATAAATCATTAATTTAAATAAACCACAAGCGAATAACAACCATTAACATTAATCTTAAACATATGCAAACACCATAGTATCCGATTAACATTAATCATAAACATATGCAAACACCATAATATCCGATTTATTATTCTGTGAGCTGCTCAAGCTAGGATCTGTCCCGAGATTTCCAATATGCCATTGTGAATATAGATTCGTAGGTCTCCAATATGATTATGACCCATAGGTCTCCAATATGATTATGACCCGAAGGTCTCCACTTTGTATACAGATCCATAGCAAGACAGTCACGGGCCTTTTAATTTCATATCATTTGTAATGCAACACATCAATCATCCAAAAATATGATCACATATACATTTGCCAATATATCATTTGATCAAATGATAAATTCATATAAATACATATTTTTATATAACCCACATAACAAATATTTCATATAAATCGCATCAAATTGCGTATAAATCACATATATGGTTTATACTCACCCGACTAGGATAAGTGATCCGTTCGTCACTTTAGTTCCTCCTCCCGTTCTATAGCCCGTGACCCTATATGATTCAATGTAATTTAGCCTTATTATCCCCTTATTATCTATTTCTATTATGCAATGAAATTCAATGCATGTATGTTTAATTTCATTTATTTCATATAAACATATAATACAAGATTCTAGCAACCTTTATTCTTTTGACATATTCAACCATGTTCAAAATTTCCCCTATAACTTGAGCTATAAAATTCCAAATTGAACAAATTAAAATTTTGAAGAAACCTAACATATAGCTCTACAACTTTCATGTTTAATACTTTTCCTAATTCAGTTCCCAACCTGCATAAAATTAAGCTACACTTACAACATTCATAACAGTTTTTCGAACAGGGTCACATTAAACCAACCTCTGTAATCTGATAAAAATCTCACTCAATACTTATCCAAATCATCCACGATTTTTCCCTGAGTTTAGATAAGAAATAGGGCTATAATTTTCATGTTTTAAGTTTTCCCCAAATCAGACTCTAAACGTACCAAAAAGCTTCAACAAGCAGATGGACAGATTATTTCCGACAGAACAACTTTCAGATTCACACTTTATTTAAAAAATCATAACAAATCAAGTTTAACTCCAAATATTTCTAAATTTTACAACCAGCTAAAAGACCTTGTCAGTATACCACCAAGAAACAATAAGAAATCTTGCACTTCAACCCACAATCAAGCACAAGAACTTAAACAACAAACTTCAACTAAGAAATCCAAAGAAAACAAAACAAAAACAGTACTCAAAGATCTTACCGTGGTTCCGCTTCACAAATGCCTACATCCACGTGGAAATCGGGGAAGGGGAAAACTTTATTAATCGAGGGAATGAAAATCAAGATTACAAGATGTCACGCCCTATTTTCTTATACAGAATTTATCAGAGTTTTCCACACGGGAGTGCAGGAAGAAAAGAGGTAGGAGACGAACAGAAGATATTATATATATATATCAACCATCGGTTTCAACCGATTTAACATAATATCCTCAGCGGAAAAACATCAGGATCTCACATCCCGAATACACGTCATCATCACAACCACAAAACGTGGATTTCTTACAACATTGTCTATAAAGAGAAAGTTTGAGAAACATCATATTACAATAATTTACAGATCCAGAAAAAATAACACCTCCTCTCTCCTTCTAGGGTTCATCATACTCATCACCTCCTGTAATATGAATTACAGAATAAGGGGTGAGTGCGTTGAATACACTCGTGGGAAATAAAATCCGCATCTTTACCTTCGACACATATTTAAACCAGAAATACATATAATCATCACAGAACACAACACGAAATATGCACAGCAGATATTAGAAATGATAAGGACAAATAGGTGCGGGCATCACCCGTCTTATCCTATAAAACGGTCTCAAATACCGCTGGTGCATTTGAAGGACCACCAAACCTTTCATAGAAGAATGAGGGTTAGGGACGAATGCATGAAGGGGCGCCTCAACGGGCCCATCCCTCACAGTAATAAGTATGTCACAGCAAATATATAATCACAGCATTTAGTATTCCTCAATCATGCTTGGAATAAGGAAAACTGTAAACAGATAAAGAGTTAGAAATTACCCCCACCTTGTTCGGTGGTTACCACGTGAGTTGCAAGTATCGAAGATCACGTATCTCAAGGCTTCAATCCAACAGGTAGCCTACATAATTTACGGTGTTTTTAGATATTTATGAAATATAATTAAGGATTTAAACGATATCAGATCAAATACTATCGATCGAAATGAGACGGATCGGAACAGAGGACCTAACGATTGAGGCTGAAGAAACAAGAGGGAAATATCAGTTTATACAGCTGAGGTGAAAGAGAATGAAATTTGGATCATAACAAAAAAAGAATGAACTCAATCGGAGTTGAAACGAGCTCGAACGGAGCATTTTAAGATTTAGGGGTATTTCAGTAATTTGGTCAAAGGGTTGACTTTGATTGGGACCCACGACGGGAAAAAAATAGGACAGCATCTCCCGTTACTGTCTAGTTTTCTCGACAGCGGGGTAGCACCCCTCGACAGCTGCCGAGTTTTCTCGGCAGCCTCATCCCCATCGCTCGCCCAGGTCTCCCGTCGTCGACCTGCTCGACTAGCCACCTTCCCGGAGCCACCAACTGCGGTGTCGCCAGCCTATGCCGCCGAAATTTAGTCCGATGGCTAGCCTGAATCACCGGCTACCAGATCCCTCACCGAATTACGGTGTGAATAGTACCAAAAAAAAAGCCACGAAAACCCTTCGTCAAACACAATTTACACAAACACAAAGCAACATCTACTTTTCCAATCCATTTTCCGGCACCGGCGCCACCCTCCAGTGGCTAGCCCACCACTCCAGAAGCCTTTCCGGCGCCTGCAACCTCGAGAAAAAGAGCAAGAGAGAGAAAAACGGGAGAGAGAAAACGCTGAAAATAAGGGTTAAGGGTTTTGGAGATGGTTTTTCGCCGTTTTCCGGCGAATGAGAAATCGGAATTGAATTCTGGAAGTTGTCCTAGATTCATCTCGTTGAGGGCTACGTTGTGTACAAAAATCGACTGAAACCGACAACTTTGAAATTTTCTAGCGACAACAGTGGCGGTTTTTCACCGTTTCCCGGCGAACGAAGAATCGGAATTGAATTTCGGAAGTTGTGCTAGATTCGTCTCGTCGAGGGCTACGTTGTGTATGAAAATCAACCAAAACAGACGAGTTTGACTTTTTTCAGCGAACTCGGGCAGCGGCTGCGACGGCTCCGGCGACGGCGCGGTGGCGCTGGTAGTGGCGCGTCGGAGACAGAAAGCAAGACTGAAAAATAAAAAGAGAGAAGAGAAAGACTTACGTGTGTTCGGCACTTTTCGGCTCGTTCGAAGAAACGGTGAAAAATGAAACGAATGAGTGCCTATTTATAGAATTTGAAAAGTTACTATTCACTAGGTTACTGTTCATGATAAGCTTCGGTTACTATTCACGATAAGATTTCGATTATGTTCATCACGATTCCGTTCCTCATTTTTTCGAAACTTTAAATTTTGCCCTTTTCTTCGCCGTTTGAGCTACAGGTGTCCAATTGACCTCTAGTTCATTTCTATCTTCTCGTTTTTCCATTACGCATCTAATGGTATAAAAATATTCTATGTTCCATGCGTATAAATTTTATCCATCTAACACTAGTCGTTAAACACATATCTGAAACGCACGTAATTAAATTAAACACTCAAGAATTAATACACATAAGATATTTCAATTAAGGTTTACTTATTTAATTAACCAATTATGCTTCGTTTTTGTCCTGGGCGCTACATCCCTTACCCCTTAAAAGAATTTCGTCCTCGAAATTAAACGTGTACCTAGAAGAGATAAGTCGGGATACTTCTTCAGGATCTCATCTTCCAATTCCCATTTTATGTTTTATTTTAGTCCATTTCTAAAATTATATCGAAATCCTTCATCTCCAAATCATGCAGATCGGCCAGAAGAATCTTATCTTCGAACGGGATCTTAAGACGACGTTATAGGTGTTTTGTCCTGATAGGACTGAGGTGTGAGTGATAAGAAACTATTTTTTTTTCTGCCCATGTCAGCCCCTCTCTTTGAGCGGGTAGCAGTGTCCTCTCATTCGAGTCCCACCAGTGACTCGCTTCTTCTGTGAGCTGAAAGATTGCACAGGAAACCTTCTGTTCTTGCGTACACGTCAAGTGCCCAAAAAGTCGATCAAGTGACCTCAACCACCCTTTCGCTTCTGCAGGTTCACCCTTCTCGTCGAACGTCGATGGGTTAAATCACCGAAATTTTTCATATATTATTAGATTTGGATCAGACTTAGCGGGCTGTGGGTTGGATCTAGTTGCCTCGAAGTGTTGTGCTAAACACCTCAGAACGGACACTAGATCCCCCGTGCTTGCATTATCATCCCATTTCGGTTGGTCAGCCGTTGGGGTTTGATCCCTTCGTGTTCTTTCTCTTGACATAGCTCGTGAGAGAGAGAGAGATCTGGTTCGTAGAGAAAAGAGATGAAGAGAGGCGGCTACTGGTTGAGTTATAACTAAAAAAATGAGAGAGGTTAGGGTTTATGCTCCCACCTCACATACAACCACATTACCAAATACGCATCGTGTCAAAAGGATCATGTACACTATCTACTCTCGTAAAAATAGCATCGAAGCCTCTCCTCATGTGTCTTTACAAACAGTACTCGCATCTTAGCATGAACGTAAACACTATTCATCTTTCGTATAGAAGTTACACGAGTTTTTATCATCAACCTATACCCGTAAAGCCCCCTCTTAACCTTAACCGTATATATCATTCCAACACAGTATCACATACAGCTAAGCATTCTATTACACAAGTCTTATGATCAGGGAGAGACACCTATAGAGAGAGGATGGTGCTTATCTTATTTCTTTTTGAAAACATTTTCACATTTTAAAGACATGTTTTTCTCATATTCTCTTTATAAAACCCGTTTGAGCAAGCTCGAACTCAAATATTTACCCTAATTTTTCATATCATACCCACGGACCAAGAGAGACACACCCATTAGCTCACCCTATCGTAGACAAGGGTCCATGGTATTCTCAACTCATTTTCACGGGGAGACACACTCATTAGCTTACCCTATCGTAGACAAGGGCCCATGGTATTCTCAACCCTTTTTCACTGCACTAACTCCTGCAAATGACCATTTACACACACGAGCTCACGCTGCTGCAGTCAGCGGCCCTGTGGCGGTAGTCAAAAAGAAGCAGTGTGTCGATAACAGTGAATTCTCAAATATTTTTTTTTAACCGGTATCATGTCACAGCTCTGATATCATTTCTGTCACGCCCCATTTTCTTATACAGAATTTATCAGAGTTTTTCACACGAGCGTGCAGGAAGAAAAGAGGTAGGAGACGAATAGAAGATATTATATATATATCAACCATCGGTTTCAACCGATTTAACATAATATCCTCAGCGGAAAAACATCAGGATCTCACATTCCGAATACACGTCATCATCACAACCACAAAATGTGGATTTCTTACAACATTGTTTTATAAAGAGAAAGTTTGAGAAACATCATATTAAAATAATTTACAGATCCAGAAAAAATAACACCTCCTCTCTCATTCTAGGGTTCATCATGCTCATCACCTCCTGTAATGTAAATTACAGAATAAGGGGCGAGTGCGTTGAATACACTCATGGGAAATAAAATCCGCATCTTTACCTTCGACACATATTTAAACCAGAAATACATATAATCATCACAGAACACAGCACGACATATGCACAGCAGATATTAGAAATGGTAAGGGACGAATAGGTGCGGGCATCGCCCGTCTTATCCTATAAAACGGTCTCAAATACCGCTGGTGCATTTGAAAGACCACCAAACCTTTCATAGAAGAATGGGGGTTAGGGACGAATGCATGAAGGGGCGCCTCAGCGGGCCCATCCCTCACAATAATAAGTATGTCACATCAAATATATAATCATAGCATTTAGTATTCCTCAATCATGCTTGGAATAAGGAAAACTGTAAACAGATAAAGAGTTAGAAATTACCCCCACCTTATTCGGTGGTTACCACGTGAGTTGCAAGTATCGAAGATCACGTATCCCAAGGCTTCAATCCAACAGGTAGCCTACATAATTTACGGTGTTTTTAGATATTTATGAAATATAATTAAGGATTTAAACGATATCAGATCAAATACTATCGATCGAAATGAGACGGATCGGAACAGAGGACCTAACGATTGAGGCTGAAGAAACAAGAGGGAAATATCAGTTTATACAGCTGAGGTGAAAGAGAATGAAATTTGGATCATAACAAAAAAAGAATGAACTCAATCGGAGTTGAAACGAGCTCGAACGGAGCATTTTAAGATTTAGGGGTATTTCGGTAATTTGGTCAAAGGGTTGACTTTGATCGGGACCCACGACCCCCGGTCAGCGATATCTTGTTGGCGACGACTCGATGTTAAAGAACGATGAAAAGAAAACGAGATTTGGATCGAAAACGAATCGAAATACATCGTCGCGCGCGTTCCCGGCGACCGGAAAAATCTCGTCGGCGATTCCCGACGACGGCAAAAAAACAGGGCAGCGTCTCCCGTTACTGCCTAGTTTTCTCGACAGCGGGGTAGCACCGCTTGACAGCTGCCGAGTTTTCTTGGCAGCCTCATCCCCATCGCTCGCCCAGGTCTCCCGTCGTCGACCTGCTCGACTAGCCACCTTCCCGGAGCAACCGACTGCGGCATCGCCGGCCTATGCCGCCGAAACTTAGTCCGATGGCTAGCCTGAATCACCGGCTACCAGATCCGGCCATCCCTCACCGGATTACGGTGTGAATAGTACCAGAAAAACAGCCACGAAAACCCTTCGTCAAACACAATTTACACAAACACAATGCAACAGCTACTTTTCCAATCCGTTTTCCGGCACCGGCGCCACCCCTCCAGTGGCTAGCCCACCACTCTGGCAGCCCTTCCGGCGCCTGCAACCTCGAGAAAAAGAGCAAGAGAGAGAAAAACGGGAGAGAGAAAAGGTGGCTGAAAATAAGGGTTAAAGGTTTTGGAGATGGTTTTTTACCGTTTTCCGACGAACGAGAAATCGTTATTAAATTCCGGAAGTTGTCCTAGATTCATCTCGTCGAGAGCTACGTTGTGTACGATAATCGGCCGAAACCGACAACATTGAAATTTTCCGGCGACAACAGTGGCGGTTTTTCGCCGTTTCCCGACGAACGGAGAATCGGAATTGATTTCCGGAAGTTGTCCTAGATTCGTCTCGTCAAGGGCTATGTTGTGTATGAAAATCAGCCAAAACGGACGAGTTTGACTTTTTCCGACGAACTCTAGCAGCGGCTGCGGCGGTTCCGACGACGGCGCGGCGGCGCTGGTGGTGGCGCGTCGGAGACAGAAAGAAAGACTGAAAAATAAAGAGAGAGAAGAGAAAGACTTACGTGTGTTCGGAGTTTTTCGGCTCGTTCGAAGAAACGGTGAAAAATGAAACGAATGAGCGCCTATTTATAAAATTTGGAAAGTTACTATTCACTAGGTTACTGTTCATGATAAGCTTCGGTTACTATTCACGATAAGATTTCAATTATGTTCATCACGATTCCGTTCCTCGTTTTTCCGAAACTCTAAATTTTGCTCTTTTCTTCGCCGTTTGAGCTACAGTTGTCTGATTGACCTCTAGTTCATTTCTATCTTCTCGTTTTTCCATTACGCATCTAATGGTATAAAAATATTCTATGTTCCATGTGTATAAATTTTATCCATCTAAAACTGGTCGTTAAACACATATCTGAAACGCACATAATTAAATTAAACACTCAAGAATTAATACACATAAGATATTTCAATTAAGGTTTACTTATTTAATTAACCAATTATGCTTCGTTTTTGTCCTAGGCGCTACACAAGACACTCGCAACACTGAGCAACTCTCTCTCTAGAAATCTATACAATGAATGAAAACTCTGTATTTAAACATAACTATGAAGCCCTATATATACTCTTTACAACGCAACTTGAATGACTAAAAACGGATCATAAACGAATCCGAAATCTTCACCGCAAACCGCTATCTTCATTCCTGAAAAACCCGTTCCCAGCAACCACCTTCAAGCTTTAGCTTTATGTCCATTAATTCTGCAAAAATGCTTCTTGCCTGCGCGACTTTATAAGTGAGACGCGCGTTTAGTTTCTTTTTCCATTTTCTTTATTTCTTTAACCCTGACTGAAAAACGTGTTTCCATCTTGCACTTTTATAAGTGAAACAGTGCCACTTCTTCTGGCGTCACCACATGTTATAATCTGAACCATTCGTTTGTTTTAATCCTGAAGACAGTCAACCTAGCCTATTACTACACAGATCAAGACAACAGTTTTCCTCAGCAACTGTTGTCTTTCATCAATTATCCACCTTGCTGAGAAAACTAAGTCTGATTTACTGCTCCAGCTTCATGTACCATTGAGCCATCATTCAGACCTATCAAATCCATGCACAACCTGAACTTCTGAAGTGGCAAGGACTTGGTAAAAACATCAAAAGGATTTTCAGAAGTATGAATCTTTATAACCTTCACTTCACCATCTTCAACCTTATCCCTCACAAAATAGAGTTTCACATCTATGTGCTTGGTCCTTTTATGGTACCCCTGGTATTTGGACAAGTGTATGGCACTATTGTTGTCACAATACACTGGAACATAGCTCTGAATCAGACCAAACTCTTGAAGTATACATTTGAGCCAAATAACTTCCTTTATTGCTTCTGTAAGAGTTATGAATTCTGCTTCTGTAGTGGATAAAACAACCACTGATTGCTGACTTGTTTTCCAACTAATTGCAGTCCTAAATATGGTGAATACATAACCGGTGAGTGACTTCCTTGTATCTATGTTGGATGCATAATCTGCATCAACATATCCCACTATAGGCAATGTATCTTCAGCTGTTTTCTTGAACTTCAAACCATGTCCAACTGAGCCTTTAATGTACCTTAGAACTGACTTCACAGCTTCCCAATGAGCTCCACCAGGATCAACCATGAATCTACTTATTACACTCATTGGATCGGCCAAGTCAGGCCTGCAACACACCATGGCATACATGATGCTTCCCACAACATTTGAGTAGGGAACTTTCAGCATTAAATCTGATTCCTCCTGTGACTTTGGACATTGATCCTTGGATAGTTTCACATGTTGACCAATTGGAATAGATGATACCTTAGCTTGATTCATTTGGTATCTCATTAACACCTTCTTAAGCTAGTCACCTTGATCCAACATCACAGCATCACCTCCTTCACTAACATGAATGTCCATTCCAAGCATCCTCTTTGCCTTCCCTAGATCCTTCATCTCAAATTCAGTCTTGAGTAAGAATTTGACTTCATTAACTCCACTAAGGTTAGTACTAGCTATAAGCATATCATCAACATAAAACAATAAGAAAGTATGCACAACTTTATCATGCTTAAAATATATACAACTATCATATTGACTTCTTTCAAAATTAACCTTTAGCATGAATTCATCAAACCTCAAGTACCATTGCCTTGGACTTTGCTTTAAACCATAGAGTGACTTCTTCAGTAAGCATGCCTTATTGTCTTTATTCTCCACATGCAAGCCTTCAGGGATCTTCATGAAAATCCTCTCATTCAATTCACCATGTAAGAAAGCAGTAGTGACATCCATTTGGTGAAGAACCATGTTGAATTGAGCAACCATGGACAGCAGCATCCTAATGGAACACTGTTTCACCATAGGAGAGAAGATTTCAGCATAATCAACTCCCTCCTTTTGAGTAAACCCCTTTGCAACTAATCTAGCCTTGAACCTTATCTTGCCTCCCTTTGCAGCCTCTATCTTCTTTTTGAATATCCATTTACAGCCAATAAGTTTCTGGTTTTTAGGCTTGTTCACAACCTCCCAAGTCTGGTTTTTGTTTAAAGAACATAGCTCTTCTTGTATGGCCACCATCCAATGTTCCTTTTGACTACATTGAATAGCTTCATCATAGGTTCTAGGATCTTGATACTCCACCTCCTGTGCTGCAAGCAAAGCAAAAGAGATGTTATCAGTGTAACCAAATCTAGAGGGTGGCTTGACTTGCCTTCTTGTTCTATCCCTCACAAGGTGATAATTTGCTAGATCCTCTTGCTCTTGATCTAACTCCACCTCAGGATCATCATCATGATCTGAATCAGAATACATATCTGGAGTATAATCCTTCAGTCTCAGCTGCTCCACCTCAAGCTGATACTGATTAGTTGTTGTATCAGACTTTAAGTGTTTCTCACCTACTTTCATAGGCATTTTGCTCTCATCAAAAACTATATCTCTGCACACTATACACTTCTGATTTCCAGGTTCAAGACACCACAACCTATAACCTTTTATCCCCTTTGGATATCCTAGAAACACACACCTCAATGCTCTAGGTTCTATTTTATCTTGCTTCACATGTGCAAAAGCCAAACACCCAAAAGTTCTTATTCCAGTGTAGTCAGCAATATGTCCACACCATTTCTCTTATGGAGTTTTGAACCCAAAAGTTGAGGAAGGACTTCTATTAATGAGAAATGCAGCAGTTGATGCAGCTTCTCCCCAAAATGTCTTGGGCATTCCTGAGCTGATTAACATGCACCTAACCTTGTTCAATATAGTCTGATTCATCCTCTCAGCAATACCATTTTACTGAGGGGTTCCAAGTACAGTCCTATACCTCACAATCCCCTTCTCCTTACAAAACTTGTTGAATACATCAATGTGAATTCCAGGCCATTATCTGTCCTCAATACTTTGAGTCTCTTATCAGTGGTGTTTTCAGTCTCAACAAGCCACTCCTTGAAGGTTTGGAAAGCTTCATCTTTAGTTTTGAGAATGTAGATCCATACCTTCCTTGAATAGTCATCCACCAAAGATAAGAAGTAGCTGCCACCACTTTTTGTTTTTGTTCTAGCTGGACCCATAGGCCTGAGTGTATATACTCCAAAATACCCTTAGTTGTGTGTTTCCCAGGTTTGAAACTAAGTTTCTTAGCTTTTCCCAGTATGCACACTTCACAAAGATCCAACTTAGAAATCTTATCTTTTCCAAAAGCTTCCTGTTTTGCTAACTCTTGCAGGCCCTTCTTACTGATGTGGCCTAACCTGGTATGCCATATCAGTGTCTTGTCCAACTCAGCAACAGAATTTGTCTCTGCAAGACATGTTCTACCTTGCAAAAAATATAACCCATTCCTTTTACAACCTCTCATGACAATTGAGCTTCCTTTCAAGACTTTAAGTGCTCCACCTTCAGATTTAAAGTTGTAACCTTGAGTGTCTAACATGTCCAATGAAATCAAATTCCTTTTCAAATCTGGAACATATCTTGTAACGCCCCGATTTGTTTGAAAGTATATTTTGACCGAGATGTTACTCACTTTAAAAAAATTCACTCTTTTAATAATAATAAAGATAAATAAAATCAAAATAATTATGAAATATACATTTTTTAAATTCAGGAAATTAATCGTTTTAAATAAAAAGCTTCTGTAACCTTTGATCATCGGCTACCAGCATCCGCCGCTCACACTCCACGCCATAAAAATCTTTAAATTGAAAACATTTTAAAAAGAGGGGTGAGTGACAAAAGTACACTCAGTGGGAGAGGGTGGGGGGAACTCGGGATGGCAATAAAATAATTTACAACATTTGAAACCATTTTATAAAAGATATTTTATGCCCTATTTCAAAACGTTATAAAATCAAAAGATTTCATTTGAACATTTCTCAACTCATCATAACACAATTTTTATCAGAAAAACCCGTTTGACATAAAATGTTTCTCGATCACTTCAATCACGTGACTTAAATCATTTAAAACTGCAAGCATTCATCTCAATCAATCATCATTCACATTCAAATATATCACTTTCATTTCACATTTATGGTTCTTAGCCGTCTTGCAAACATATGTGGGTCTTAGCCGCCCTGAAAACTTTTTTACAGTTCTTAGCCGCTATGAAAATATTTTTACGGGTCTTAGCCGTCTTGCAAATATATGCGGGTCTTAGCCGCCTTGGAAACATATACGGGTCTTAGCCGTCCTGATACGGTGATCAGCCGTTGTATACGGGTCTTAGCCGTCTTGCATACGCATGCACATGCACACATATTTATTTCACAATACACATAAAAGCACATCAATTTAACACAACACTTAGTTGCAGTTCACAACTGCCATGAAAACACATCTTATTTGCACATATGCAAATATTAACTTCACATCATTCTTCACATTTGCATTCATAGTAAAACGTTCATATTTCGAAAACAATCACAATCCATCAAGTGCTTCAAATCATTCATCAATCACATTCTCATTTAATAATAATATTAGCTCATAGCACTTTATTCACATAACACATATATCGACCTCATATCATTCAAGTATAAGATTTCATATTTTAAATACTTTGAAAGAATTATAAATACCGTAATAAGCATTTACCCCACCTCATGAGAAGAGCGTGTGTAATTATAAGCTGTTGAGCAAGCATAGATAATTCTTCATTCCTCTTTTCCTACATCGATCATTAAAACGTCTTAGTACATTGTCTAGCTATAAATTCTTTAGTTAAGGTCATTAGTAATTAATATATGTCCTTCAAAGTTTTCTTTGATATGTTGGAACGGTTTCTGACAATGTTGCGGTTTAAAGAATAAAATAATTGATTTTAAAGTAAATGTAAAGTTTAATTGAAATTATAATGAAAATGTGTTTATTAAAATATTAGAAAACTTAATTAGACTTTAATTAGATCTTAGAAGACTTAATAATAATTTTAGACAAGTAAATTATAAAGCTTTTGACTTAAAATAATTCTTGAAGACCCTTAAACTAATCTTAGAAAATCTAATTATCTAATTTATGGTTTAACTTAGATATTAGGAAATTTGAATATATTTATGATTATGGCGTATTTAGATTAACTATAAAGTTTAATTTATAAAAAATGAATTCAATTAATTGAAATTATAAGTTAATTTAGGAAATATATTTAATTGCATATTTAATATTTATTATTAAGTCCTTGGTTCGTTTATTAAATTATGAGGGTCAAGTTACAATGTCTACGATTATATTGAGGACAAAATGTTATTTAATTTAAGAGAGATAGTAATTAATATTTATAATGTTATATTGCGACATAATTTACTTGTTTGGGTCAAGAAGTAATACTAGTGACTTCTACGATCCGTTTCATAAATCTAATTAATTATGAGATAAATCTGTAATTTCAGCATATTCTAGAGGTCATTTTAGCAATATAACACAATTCTAATAGAAATACATAATATTATCAATTTTTTGGGTACATAATGTAATTCCAGCATAATTGGGGTTTGTTATCATTATTCATTAATTTAGGGGGATTAAAACATATTTTTATAAGTTTAAGGATATAAAATGTAATATTTATTACTATTGGGGTTTTAAATGTCATTATTCATAAATTATTGGATCTTAATTCATATTTCATAAATTTAGGGGTGAAATGTGTAATGTTCATAAATGTTAGGGTCAAATTGAATTTCTAAGAATTTTAGGGTTTGCACAAAGGTCCTTAAATTATATCAAATTTATCAAAATAAAACCCTTACCCCTAAACCTTTCCCAGCCTTAACTGCCGCCGCTGCTGCCACTCTTCGCCGCTGTCGGTGACTTCCCGTCGCCGACGACTATCCAAGAACCCAACCACACCCACATCACTGAACCCGAGGCGCACACACACTTACGACAACCTTATACACACACACATAGACATAAACGCAGCAGCACCGCTGCTCCTCCGACGGCGCCACCAAGCCAAGCCCCTCACATACCCCAGCATAGCCTCGATGCCACCACTCCCGACGACGTCCCAACACACACACACACAGATATATATGTATATATACACACTCCCATGCACCGCCGCTGCAAGTGGCGGCCCACCTCTTCATACCGACGCTACAAGCACCGGCCACCCATCGTCCAACTCGTCGGCGCAACCACGCACCGGCGCAACCAAACACAGTAGCAATTAACAGCAAAGAGGAAGAGAGAACATAGAGAGAGAAAAAGACTTGGGATGGAGGGAGGGAGAGGGAGAGAGCTTGCAGAGAGGGAGAGAACCGAAGAGAGAGAAAAAGAGGAGAAAGAGAGTGAAAGAGGTGAGTTCAATTATTTTTCCCTATTATTGCTTCTTCCAACACTAGACTAGGTGAGAAAAGAATGGGTATGCATTTATGAGGAAGAGATAAAGTAGTATTGATAAGGATATAATTATATTTATCATCTTATAACATAATGTTATTTTATCAACTATAAAATTTATATCATAATACTACCTAATAAAGAGATAAAGTTATGTGTCTAATATTTAAGTTGGGTAAACATTATGAGGTGTCATCACTACATTTATTTTTCTTTCATATTTAATTAGTATAATAATAATTATTATTTTTTATTTAAATTTCTTTTCAATTGTAGAAAATTCATGTGATATTTTATATAGTTGAATTTTATTTTTGGATGTTACATATCTTACTTTGGACAAGATACTTATAACACCATCATGCATGCATAAGGGGACAGAACCTATACCTCTTACTTTGCAGCCTTGATCATTACCAAACATTACAGCTCCATAATCTTGCAGACTGATGTCATTGAACCACTCCTTCTTGGGACACATATGGAATGAGCAACCTGAGTCTAGGATCCATTCAGAGCTTATACTTGCATTAGTGATAGAAAGAACCTCAACATTTTCAAAACCTTGTGCAAATGAAGGTTCAGCAGCAACAGCAGTAGCAGTTTGGTTTGATTGACTTTGTGGACCTTTTCATTTGTTCTTGATTGATTGCTTGAATTTGAAACAATCCTTTTTATAATGTCCAGGCTTATGGCAGTGAAAGTATGTGTTATTACCAACATCATCATTTCCTTCTTGCTGAGATTTGTCATTCTTCTTTACTGGAGATTTCTGATCTTGTTTGTGAAACTTCTTCTTGAATGCACCTTGTTTGATAGCTAGACCTTCTCCATTTGATTCAGCCTTTCCATCATTACTTTTAGACAACTCCTTAGACTTAAGGGCTATAATAACCTCATCTAAAGTGATAGTGTCTTGCCTGCCATAGAGTATTGTATCTGTGAAGTTTTCAAAACTTTTAGGCATTGAGCTGAGAAGCATGAGTGCTTTATCCTCTTGTGTAAGTGATACTCCAATATTTTCCAAATCATAAAAAATCCTAAAAAATTCTCCTAATTGACTTATGACTTATTTCTCCTCATTCATCCTATAAGCATATAGCTTCTTCTTCATATATAACCTGTTTGCCAAGGTCTTTACCATGTATAGGCTTTCCAACTTATCCCAGATTACCTTTGCTGAAGTTTCTTTTGCCACTTCTCTCAACACTTTGTTCCCAAGACTCAATATAAGAGTGCTATGGGCTTTCTCAAGGAGAACCTCCATTTCCTCCTTCTTCATTGCTTCTGGGAATCCATCTACACCTTCCAGGGCACTAGCAACACCTTGTTGAACCAGAAGTGCTCTCATCTTGAGCCTCCATAAACCAAATTCACCATCCCCATTGAATTTTTCCAAATAAAACTTGGTTGAGCCCATTTCTTGATCTTTGGCTTCCCACAGACGGCACCAATTTGTCAGTATATCACCAAGAAACAACAAGAAATCTTGCACTTCAACCCACGATCAAGCACAAGAACTCAAACAACAAACTTCAACCAAGAAATCAAAAGAAAACAAAACAAAGACAACACTCAAAGATCTTATCATGGTTCGGCTTCACAAATGCCTACATCCTCGTGGAAATCAGGGAGGGGGAAAGCTTTATTAATCGAGGGAATGAAAATCAAGATTACAAGACACTCGCAACACTGAGCAACTCTCTCTCTCTAGAAATCTATACAATGAATGAAAACTCTGTATCAAAACATAACTCTGAAGCCCTATATATACTCTTTACAACGCAACTTGAATGACTAAAAACGAATCATAAACGAATCCAGAATCTTCATCGCAAATCATTATCTTCATTCCTAAAAAACCCGTTCCCAGCAACCACCTTCAAGCTTCAGCTTTATGTCCGTTAATTCTGTTGCAAAAATGCTTCATGCCTGCGTGACTTTATAAGTGAGACCTGCATTTAATTTCTTTTTCTAGTTTCTTTATTTCTTTAACCCTAACTGAAAAATGTGTTTCCATCTGTGCTTTTATAAGTGAAACGGCGCCACTTCTTCTGGCGTCGTCACGTGTTATAATGTAAAGCCCCGATTCTTTTGTAAATAAATCTTAACCGAGACGTTACTCAAAAAAAAATTTCCTCTTCAAAAGAATTTCACTCTTTAAATAGAACAAAGATAAATAAAATCCAGAATAATTATAAAACATACATTTCTTAAATACATGAAATTAATCATTTTAAAATAAAAAGGTTCTTTAACCTTTGCTCATCGGCTACCAGCATCCACCGCTCGCACTCCACACCTTAAAAAAATCCCTAAACTGAAAAACATTTTAAAAGAGGGGTGAGTGTTTGAAATACACTCAGTGGGGTAGGAAAACTCGGGAGGACATAAAATAATTTCCAAAGATTTTACACACACCAAAACACCATTTTATCACATGTAACAGATTTTCATAAAACGTTTGTCTTTTAATAAAAATCGTAGAAAATAGATCATTTCAATCACTTGACTTAAATCATTTTATAATGTAAGCATCCATCTCTAATCAATCATCCTTCACATTCAAACATATCACTTTCATTATCACATCTACGGTTTTTAACCGTCTTGCAATACATATGCGGGTCTAAGCCGCCCTGAAAACATATCATCCATCATTCACATTCAAACATCACTTTTCACATAATTTACGGTGCTTAGCCACCATTAAAGCATTTTACGGTTCTTAGCCGCCATGAAAATATTTTACGGTTCTTAGCCGTCATGATACGGTGATCAACCGTCTTTATGCGAGCCCTAGCCGCCTTGCATACGCATGCACAAGCACAAATCACTTCATTTTCACATTTACGGTTTTTAGCCGTCTTGTAAACATACAATCAATCATTCACGTTCAAACATCACTTTTCACATAGTTTACGGTGCTTAGCCGCCATGAAAGCATTTTGCGGTTCTTAGCCGCCGTGAAAACATTTTTACGATTATTAACCGTCATAATACGGTGATCAACCGTCATATGCGAGCCCTAGCCGCCTTGCATACGCATGCACATGCGCACATAGTTTCATCACATTTTCACATATCAAACATACACATAGAAGCACATTAATTTAACGTAACACTTAATTACAGTTCTCAATTGCCATAATAACACATCTTATTTGCACATATGCAAATATTAACTTCACATCATTCTTCACTTTTGTATTCATAGTAAAACGTTCACATCCCATAAAGATCACAATCCATAATTACGTGATTCAACTATACAACTATTCATCAATCATCATAATTTCCATCAATCAACTAAAACAATTAATAATCAAAATCCATCACTTAACCCTAAATCATTCAGCAATCACATTCACATTCATCATATCATAACATTATCACATATAACATCTCATGCATTCAGCACGTATACCCAACTCATTTTTATATAGTATAATAGTTCGTAATTTAAATACTTTGAAAGAAGTATAAATATCGTAATAAGAAATTACCCCCACCTTGTTCGATGGTTACCACGTGAGCAGCACCTCTTAAAGATCACGTATCCCAAGACTTTACTCCAACAGGTAGCCTATATAAATTACGATATTTTCTTAGATCATTATTAAATAAAATTAACGATTTAAACGATATAGAATCGGATACTATCTATCGAGATGAGACGGAGCGAAATGGAAGGCTTAACGATTGAGGTTGAAGAAACAAGAGGGAACGATCAGTTTGTACAGTTGAGGTGAAAGAGAATGAATTTTGGATCACAACAAAACAAGAATGAGCTCAATCGGAGTTGAAACGAGCTCGAACAGAGCGTTTTAAGCTTTAGGGGTATTTTGGTCAAAGGGTTGACTTTGACCGGGATCCACGACCCCCGGTCAATGATATTTTGTTGGCAACGTCTCGATGATAAAGTACGATGAAAATAAAACGAGATTTAGATCAAAAATCAAATCGAAAATACAACGTCGCGCGTGTTCCCGTCGACGGGAAAATTTCCCGACGGCGTCTCCTGTCGGCTGCTTAGTTTTCTAGGCAGCGGTGCCCAGACCTCCCGTCGTTGGCCTACTCGAGCAACCTACTTCCCGCAACCACCGGATGCGGCGGAGCCGTCTTATGCCATCGACCCTTAGTCCTCCGACTAGCTCGTACCGCCAGCTGCCAGATCCGGTCATCCTTCGTTGGATTCCGGTATGAATAGTGTCTGAAAAACAGCCTCAAAAACCCTTCGTTACACACATTTCACAACTCCTTGCAATAGCCCCCCTTTCTAGGCTATTTTCCGACACCGGCGCCGCCACCCATGGCGGCGCCACCCTCCAGTGGCTAGCCCACAACTCCGGCAGCCCCTCCGACACCTGCAACGGCGAGAAAAAGAGCGAGAGAGAGAAAAACGGGAGAGAGAAAAGTGGCAAAAATCAAGGGTTTAGGGTTTGGAGATGGTTTTTCATCGTTTTCCGGCGAACGGAGAATCGGAATTGAATTTCGGAAATTGCCCTAGACTCGTATCGTTGAGGGCTACGTTGTATATGAAAATCAGCCGAAACAGACGGGTTTGACATTTTCCGACGATGGCAGCGGCGGTTTTTTGCCATTTTCCGGCGAACGGAGAATCGGAATTGAATTCCAAAAGTTGTCCTAAATTCGACTCGTCGAGGGCTACGTTGTGTATGAAAATTAACCAAAACAGACGCGTTTGACTTTTTCCGGCGAACTCCGGCAGCGGCGGCGACCGAATATAAAATTAAAAGGAAAGAGAGAGGAGAGAGAGACTTACGTGTATTCGACGCTTTTCGGCTCGTTCGACGAAATGGTGAAAATGAAATCGAATGAGGGCCTATTTATAGAAAATTTTGAAAGTTACTATTCATGATAGAGTAGGTCACTATTCATGATAAGAATTCGTTTCTCGTTTTTCCGAAACTTCGTATTTTGCCATTTTCTTCGCCGTTTGAGCTACGAGTGTCTGATTGACCTCTAGTTCATTTCTATTTTCTCGTTTTTCCGTTACGCATCTAATCGTATAAAAATATTCTATCTTTCATGTCTATAAATTTTATCCATTTAAAACTGGACGTTAAACACGTATCTGAAACGCACGTAATTAAATTAAACAATTAAAAATTAATACACATAAGATATTTTAATTAAGGGTTTACTTATTTAATTAATCAATTATGCTTCGTTTTTTGTTCTGGACGTTACATATAATCTAAACCATTCATTTGTTTTAATCCTGAAGACACTCAACCTAGCCTATTACTACACAGATCAGACAACAGTTTTCCTCAGCAACTGTTGTCTTTCATCAGACCTAATTCTCTACAAAGTTTGTGTTTAACACCTTATTATATAAAAATCGTAAAGCAAACCTAGAACAAATTTTTCTTACTCTTTTTCTCATTTTTCTTCTCCTTCTAGTCTTACCTTCGTTGCTACCCTTCTTTTTTTTCTTTCCTTCTCTTCTTCTTTTTCTTCTTTATCTTGAATATGAACTTGTTCTTATCTTATTTATTAACTTAGATTGGAGAGAGGAATGGATAGATAGAGATGATCAAAAGGATGACAAGTGGCAATGGTGATGACTTTTCTTTTCTTTATATTTGTTTTCTTTTCTTTAATTTTAATAATTGCTTTAGCAAATAAATAAAAAAAATACACAATGACACATTATATTTCTTTGATTCTTTTCTATATTCCTAATTGATTTCTACTATTTATTTTCAAACCAAGTAATATTCTAAATTCTTTACAAATGCCAATATGCTATGTTTTAAATGTATCATGGGATGAATACATGAAGTGAATGCCAAGTGACGTGTATGTTTTGGTTAAGGATGTTACAATACATGAGACGTACAAAAACGTTTAATTGCTTATGTTGAATTTGATGAAAGACATTCGGCTATACATATAATACACAAAAAATTATTCATGTTTTAAATGATTATGGTATATTACAAAAAATATTTTCTATTAGATTTGAAAATGCTAGTGCTAATACAACTAGTATGGCTATGCTAACTGAATATTGTAAACCTTCAATTTACGGTAAATTTTTTCATATTCATTGTATGTGTCATTATTTAAACTTATGTGTCTAAAATGACTTAGAATCATTAAACGTACATATTAAACCTATTAAAAATAAAATTTATGAAATTGCTAAATCAACCACATATCATAAAAGATTGGCTAGATTTTGTAAGAAAAATGGAATGTAAGTTAAAATATTTATAATTGATATGCGTTAGGATATCAATGTTTAGATTTTGATGAGACAAACCAATCTTGTAATAGGAAATTAGAATACCCTATTTTTCACTATGTTTAAGTGAAGTATAGATTAGTTTTGAGACTATAAGTATTTAAAATGAAGAATGGAGGACTTCGAAGTAGGCTTGTATGCAACAATTAAGGCAGAAGTAAGGACTCTGCAAGAAAAGCTTAAAGCGCAGCAGCTGCAAGAAGAACATACAACATATTTGTATTCAAGAAAGAAGTTATAGCAGCGTTCACTACAAGAAATTCAGAGAACAATAACACGGAAATTACAATGATTTTCAGCATTTTCTATTGTAAAAGCTAAAGGTGGTGGAGAGTCCCTAACGGTCAAAGACCGTTCTTCTCCATCTGCATCCATCCGGAACATGATGCAGTTTCTGTCCTCCGCCTGCCTAGCGTAGGCGTAAAATCTCTATACTGACTCCATCGAGAAGCCAGCGTAGACGGTGGTTAACAACCCTAGGACTTGGGTCTGTTGAAGAGCATCAAAAATCCTTTTCAGATGGGCGTTATCATACAGCCCTGATTCGTAGATGTGTTCTTGGTTGATCAGCCTTCCGTCAAGAACAATAGTGCGTCGAGCAGCCATTGGAGATTTTTGATTAGAGAGAGAGAGAGAGAGAAAATTCAAAGATTTGCACTTGGAAGCTTTTTCGCACAGAGCGTTTTCTCTCCTTGGAAGATGGTGAATAATGAATTTAAAAGGCACGGTTATGGAGTTTATAGCGGTTCTCAAGGGACATGAGCGAGATCAACGGTTGAGATAAATCATGGAGTTGATCTTGTGGTTCAGGAAAAAATGGAGATGTCAAATCGTCGCAATAATTATTGGCGCGTGGGTTTCTAACCGCGCCCTTTCCACTTCCTGACACACGCAGACATGCATTAAATGCTGAAAGACATGCCATTTGCCGCCTAAATAAATGCCTTTTTAAGGTTGCTGTATTTCAAGTACGAGGTTGCAGGGTAATCAATACTCCTTTGAAATAAATGCTATAATCTGGTGCTGCTTGAATTCTCGATCACTGCTGTACTGTAAGAATATAAGATGCAGTGCTGTCTGAGCCCAGTGCTGTATTAACGCGTAGCTTACAGTACTGTTCTTACTGCTTTTCACAAGCATGCAGAGGTTCCCCCTGCGTTTCTGCATCTTCCTTTCTCTTCACAACTTAAGAATTCCCAGCTCGTTTCGAAGCATAGAAAACCTAGACTCACTCAAAGGTTTGGTGAGGATGTCTGCAAGCTGGAGATCCGTATGAACCTTTTCAAGCACAACGTCTTTCTTTTCAACATGGTCTCTTATAAAGTGATGACGTATATCGATGTGCTTAGTTCTTGAGTGAAATACAGGATTATGGGTAATTGCAATAGCACTCGTATTATCACAGAGAATTGAAGTCTCCTTTTCTTCTATCCCATAATCTCTAAGTTGCTGCTGTATCCAGAGAATCTGCGCACAGCAACTTCCTGCTGCAACATACTCTGCTTCTGTTGTAGAGGTTGCGATAGAAGTTTGCTTCCTGCAGAACCATGAGACTAGTCTGTTTCCCAGAAATTGACACGTTCCACTGGTGCTCTTTCGATCAATTTTACAGCCAGCATAGTTTGAATCGGAGTAGCCTTTAAACTTGAATCCTTCTTCCTTAGGATACCATAGGCCGACTTCCTGAGTTCCTTTCAGATATTTGATCACTCTTTTTACTGCTGACAGATGTGATTCATTTGGTGCTGCTTGGAACCTAGCACAGACTCCTACTGCAAACATAATGTCTGGCCTGCTTGCTGTGAGATACAGCAATGATCCAATGAGTCGTCTGTACTTGGTTATGTCAACATCTTTGCCTTCCTCATCTTTGTCAAGACTTATGGATGTGGACATGGGAACGGACGTTGCTGCACCATTCTCCATGCCAAATTTCTTGATGAGTTCCTTTGTATACTTGACTTGACTGATGAAGGTCCCTGTAGGTAGCTGTTTTATTTGCAGTCCGAGAAAGAAACTTAATTCTCCCATCATACTCATCTCGAACTTTGACTGCATCAGATTGGAGAATTTCTCACATAGCTCTTTGTTTGTGGATCCGAAGATAATGTCATCCACATATATTTGTACTAACAGTACACTTTCTCCGTCCTGTATCCTAAACAGCGTTTTGTCGATTGTTCCTTTTTGGAAGCCATTTTCCAAAAGATAAAGAGATAATGTATCATACCAAGCTCTTGGTGCTTGCTTCAGTCCATATAAAGCTTTTTGTAACCGAAACACCTTCTCTTCTGCTTGATCTTCGAAGCCCGGAGGTTGTTCAACATACACTTCCTCTGTAAGGAGACCATTTAGGAATGCGCTTTTGACGTCCATTTGATAGACATTGAAATTCATGTGCGCTGCATAGGCTAGGAAAATCCTTATTGCTTCCAGCCTTGCTACTGGAGCAAAAGTCTCATCAAAATCAATTCCTTCTTCCTGACAGTATCCTTTAGCAACTAATCTTGCTTTGTTTCTTACAACGATTCCAGACTCGTCTAACTTGTTCTTGAAAACCCACTTTGTTCCAATTACTCCTTGATGAGTTGGTCTTGCAACTAATTGCCATACTCGATTTCTCTCAAATCCGTTCAACTCTTCTTGCATGGCCTGCACCCAGTTGCTATCTTGCAGTGCCTCTTCAACAATCTTAGGTTCTGACTGAGATATGAAACATGCAAACATTGCTTCGTGTGGGATGGATCTTCTTGTTCTTACACCAATGGATGGATCTCCTATAATGAGATCTCTTGGATGATTCCTTAGCCATGTCCTATCTGGCTCAAAGACATGAGTTGGTGTAGCTTGCTCATTTTGTTGCTGTAATGCAGGAGGTTCTGCTGCTGTAAGAATATCTGCTGCATCCAAGGTTGCAGCTTCTTCTTCTTTATCTTCTTCTGTAGGCAGAACTCCTTCTATATAAGGTACATCGTTCTCTTTCTTTGAAGCGGTTCCTTCAGATGGTTCTTCCAACTTCTTTGTATCACAGTGTGGTTCATCAAACACCACATGTATCGATTTTTCTACCACCAAGGTTCTCTTATTAAAAACTCTGAAAGCTCTACTTACAGCAGAGTATCCTAGAAATACTCATTCGTCTGATTTTGCATCAAAAGTTTTCAGATGTTCTTTTCCATTGTTGAGAATGTAACACCTGCATCCAAAAATATGCAGATAAGAGATATTTGGTGTATGACCATTCCATATTTTATAAGGCCTTTTGTCAAGATCCTTGATGATTAGACATCTGTTCTGCGTGTAGCATGCAGTGTTGGTTGCTTCAGCCCAAAATCTCTTGGGTATTTCTGCTTCTGCTATCATTGTTCTTGCTGCTTCCTTGAGGGTTCTATTCCTTCGTTCAGCGACACCATTCTATTGCGGTGTTCTTGCAGCAGAGTATTCATGACGAATACCATTATCAGAACAGAATTTCTCAATAAATTTATTTGTGAACTCAGTTCCTCTGTCTGATCTTATCTTCACTATGCTCAAGCTCTTTTCATTCTGAATCTTCTTCATGAGACAAGGTAGCTTCTCTTGAGTTTCTGATTTCTTTGCAAGAAAGATCATCCATGTGTATCTGGAGTAGTCATCTACTATTTCTAGGGAGTACTTCTTCCCACTCAAGCTTACTGGTTCTACTGGTCCAAAAAGGTCAATGTGTAGAAGATCTAGAATCCTGTGAGATGATTTCTGAATCTTATCTTTGAAAGAGCTCTTAACTTGCTTTCCTTTTTGACAAGCTCCACAGATATTCTCTTTCTTGTATGCTACGTCTGGCAATCCTCTCACGAGGCCTTTTCTTGCTAGCTTGTTGATAGTTTTGAAGTTCAGATGGCTTAATCTCTTGTGCCATAGCCAGCTCAGCTCTGGTGGACTTTTCACAATGAAGCATGTTGATTGAGTAGTGGAGTTCCAATCTGCTAGGTAGATATTTCCTCTCCTTGTTCCTGTAAGCTTTACTTCATTTGTGGTGCTGTCTTTGATTAAGCATTTGTTGAGATTGAATTCCACTGTGTATCCTTTGTCACAAAAGTGACTGATGCTTAGAAGATTGTATCTAAGCCCCTTTACATAGGATACATCCATGATCTTTATGTTCCCCTTGACTAGGCATCCGCTTCCTTTTGTGCTTCCTTTGGAATCATCACCAAATATGACCTTAGGTCCTTTGCATTCTTGGAAGTCTCTTAACGTGTCTTTACTGCCTGTCATGTGCCTTGAGCAGCCGCTGTCGATATACCATACATCACTGCTGCAACCTGGCACTGTAACCTGTAACAATTTCAAACCGATTTAGGTACCCATATTTGTACGGGTCCTTTGGGATTAGTTACTTTGAGAACCCAAACTTTCTTAACAGTAATAGATTTACTGTAAGATTTGTTGGTTGCTGCATTCTTTTGCTGCATGCAGCAGATGGTTTCTGCTGCAACTAGTTCTTAGATGCAGGCTTACTTCCTGCAGTTGAGCATTGGGGTTTCTTCCCCTTATCCATCATTACTGTTTTGTTCATTATCTTTACAGAGTTACAGAGTAGCTCTTTCTCCATTGGAGTTTCAGCTTGAACAAAGTTTACAGCTTTGGATGTACTTGCTGTATTCTGAGAGGTATGATTGCTGTATCCTATACCCGATTTTTCAAGGGGGTTTCTGTTTTGATTTATGCAATCTCGTGCATCCTTTGATGATTTAGTGAAAGTACTTATCATGGACTGCAAGCTTTCCTTCTCAGATTTTAGCTCAGTGACTAGCAGATTCAATCTAGAGACCTCTTGTTGCAGCTTGCTACACTTTAAGTTATCAGACTCTCGTGCAACGAGCATCTTGGCAATATCAATGTTCTTGCTCTTGAGGATCTCATTATCGATTCTTAGGTTCTCATTTTCAACCTTCAGTTCCTCATGAATTGAGTTGATCTGCTCAAAGTCACTCATGATCCTTTTCAAGGAGTGGATCATGTTCAGCTCCTCACTTTCTGGTATGGACAACGGTTGGTAGATTACCTCATCTTCTTCGCTGTCCTCGCCATCTCTAGCCATCAGGCATATCAGCGCTTCTTCATCAGAGGATGAGGTTTCAGTGTCGCTATCAGAGGATTCTGCAGCTTTTAGTACTTCTTTCGGAGCTACTGCATCCTTGGCTTTCTCCATCTCTCCAATGAGAGCTCTAAGCTTGCACCTTTCCTCTCTTCTTTTATCTCTCCTCTGTTTTCTTTCTCCTTCAGGATATTTGTGCACTGTTGGATATGGGCAATTCCTTGCATAGTGCCCTGGTTTCCTGCAATTATAGCACAAGTCAATGTTTCCTGTATTTGACTGTGGAGAAGAGGATACCTGAGGAGGTGGATGACTTCTTTTGAAGTCATTTTTCTTGTTGAGGTTGATGTTGCTGTTATTGTTGTTGCTCTTTATAAATCTCCTGAATTTCTTTAGGAGTAGCGCCATATCCTCTTCAGCAACTTCTGTCATATCCTCACTCTGTTTACTGCAACTAGCGGTTGCTGTATCCTTGGTTCCTCTGGCCGTCAGCGCTGTAACTTTGGAGATTGACTCCTCTGACTCCTTTCTCCTTCTATTGATGTCATACTCGAATGCTTTCAAGTTGGAGAATAGGTCGAATGTGCTCATGGACTTCAGGTCCATAGACACTCTCATGGCAGTGGTCTTATTATCTCACTCCGCTGGTAGGGCTCTCAACACCTTCATGTTTTTCTCTTTCTGTGTGTTGTGTTTGCCCAGAGCTTCTAGTTCATTCACTATTGATGTGAATCTCAAATCTAGTTCCTCAAGAGTCTCTTCATTCTTCATCTCGAAGAGCTCGAATAGTTGGCTAGCGTTGGAGATTTTGTTGTCCTTTGTGAGTTCAGTTCCTTCACAGATTTGTTCCAACTTTTCCCATATTTCTTTGGATGTTGAGCAGGTTTTAACTTTGCTAAATGTGCCTTTATCCAAGGTAATAAATAGAGCATTCTTTGCCACATTATCCAGGTTGACTCTCTTTCTATCTTCGTTTCCCCACTTTTGTCGTGGTTTGACCAGGAAGTTCGATGGTGGCTACTTTCCTTCTGCATGGTCTCTTCCATACATTGGGTTTACTTTCATGGGGATTATTGGTCCTTCACTTATGACCGTCCACATCTCATCGTTCATGGCTGAAAGGTGTGCCTGTATTCTTATCTTTCAGTTGTCATACTCCTCTATGGAAAACATAGGTAGTTTGTGATTGGAGGAATCCATGATATACTTTAAAAATGAGTTTTATGTAGAGAAAACAGCGAGATAAATGTGGATCTGGGTAGGTGACCAGATAAGTTGGCTTTTAACCCAACTCGCTTTGATACCACTTGTTGGTCCCAAGTGGTGTCCGAGGTTCAGAGGGGGAGGGTGAATGAACCTTGGTCGATTTTTAAAATCTTTTAAAACAACCGTTCTGCACTGCAAGTTACTTGAGCTTGTAGCGATAGATGGTTACTGCTTGCAGCGCTACGATGCAGTGCTGTACGCTGTAACTTGGAGTTTTGTACGCAGCGGAAATTAACTTTAAAACACAAGGCTGTTTTTCTCAAGAATGCTTTTTTCAAAATGTTTTATGATGAGAGACAGGTAATAATGCAGAAGATAAGTGCACAGATAAATAAAACAAATAAACACTTATGGCTTATAGTGGTTCGAAGGTGGTGTAATCCTTCTACATCCACTTTACTGCTCCTCGAGCAGGAACTTTGTTAAGCAAGATTGATTTACAGGACTCTCCTAACAATCTATCAACTTTACAAAGATACCACCTACTGAAGTCCAGCGTACACACAGCAACTGCAAACTTCAAAGGCTAACCCACACAGGGTTCTACACTCCCACACAGGGAAGCTGCCTAACTCTAGACAACTAAACAAACAACAAGGATCTCTCCCATCAACTGCTTGACACCACTAAAATAACCTAAGCACTCAGCAACAAGGTTAAAAGGATAAAAGGTTTTTCTTCAACTTGTGCTTCGAAGTGAGCTTCTGAATCCGTAAGGAATCCTTTAGCTTGAACTTGCTTCACTTCGGTAGGTTGAGTGACTGATACTGATTGTAGCTTGAATGCTTGAATTTTGTAAGCTTTGAATTTTTCGCAGATGATTTTCAGATCTCAGTAACAGTAACCAGCTTCAGTGCTCCTCAACCTCTATTTATACTTGTAGGAGAAGATGTTCGTTTAAGGAGACATCCCTCTTTTGAATTTGAAGTAGCCTGGCCAAAGCATGATTCGCATTTAATGCGACTTGACTTTTCTTTCGGAGCATTTAATGCGGCAGTTGCGGCTCGTAGCTTTCTGCAGCGCGTCAGTCCATGTGGCATCTTCTTATTGGCTCCGTGTCTGCTACTTTGACTTTTTCTTGAACGGCTCTTTTATTCTTGCTTGAATCTCCGTTCCTCGTACTGCATTTATCCTTCCTAGAATTTACAGGATATTTCGTTTTGTAGTTGGCGCTGTATTACTTAACTGACTTGTAAGTCTGCGCTGTATCCTAGGTCCTTGTGCAGCTGATGCTTTCTTTCAATACTGCTGTAACTTAGACCTGGTTACAGTATCTTCTGGCAGTGCTGCTGTAACTTCTTTCTAGCAGTACTCCTGTATCCTTTTCTTACAGCGTTGCTGTACGCCGTCCTTTCTTACTTTGCTGTAGAAGATTTAACTCATTGAAGTGTTGCTGTATCTTCTTTCAACTAGCTATGCTGTATCCTATCTTCTCGCAGCGATGCTGTATCCTTCCTTCTTGCAGCGATAACTTCGTTTAAGGCTTAGATGCAGTTTTATCCTTTTTCATCCTCCATTTTGACACTTAACACAAGACTCAATTCTAGTCTATTCATTCACTTAAACAATGTGAAAAAAATGGGGTACTTAAAACTTCCTATTACATATTTGGTTTGTCTCATCAAAATCTAAACATTGAAAACCCAATATAAGATGTCTCTGAAACGAAATGTTATGAACCAAGGTCAAACTGAAGATGAAATCAAGATAGAAAAGGAAATCAAGCTGCAAATAGAAATCGCGGACACCCTGCTACTCCTGATGCTGGACAAGACATGTTCAACCAATTCATGAATACATTCCAAAATGTACCCAACGCCGTAAATTTATTAATCTCGTAAAGCAGAAAAGTGTATATCGTGAATCTTTCAAAGTGGAAAAAGAAAATTAATTTTTAAATGAAATATCCATTAGATTAAATTGAAATTTACTGTAGATCAAAACTCTAATATTACATAATCTGATCAAATATTATAAAATTCGGAAGTACAAAAATAATATTTTTTAAAATTTTTAAATCAATAATACTAAAGATGATAAATTCTGAAAGTGAGAAATATAAAATTCATATAAAATACAATATGACTAGAATACATTCCAAAATGCACCCAACGTCGATTTCAAAAAAGTGACTATATTATAAATTTATATGTATCATTTAATTTATTTTTCTATATTGTTATACTGAATTAGTCACAAATTTGATTGAATTTTAATATTATTTAATACTATTATAATTTTAAGACCTTATAAAATAAATTGATAATCAAATAATAAAGTAAAATACTTATAATGAATATTATGGAAATATAAAATATATTAACTACATAAACTAATGCATGATATATTTAATTCTAAGTTATACCCACCTTCAAATTTTACTATAAAATGTATATTTATTTCACTTTGAAAATGAAAAAAATTCTAATGACCACTTATGAGATGTATATTAAAAAGATTTCAAAAAATAAAATTTAAATAAAATTTATTGTTTTTGAGAAGAGATGACTACTTTAGTAATTTGTCAAGTTTATTTTATTAGTTTATGACTTGTTTGAACAAGTATTTATTTTATATTTTAAAATTTTGAATCTCCAAAATTCGAATTGATCCAATCCGTAATACCCGAATCTTTGAAGGAATCGAACCAATTTGACGGAGTAATTCCGAAGATTTTTTTTTGGATTTCTCCAAAAATCTCTGAAGTTTGGAGCAATTCTGGAGATTCTGTTATCCCCAACTTGTTTCGGACCGTACTCACCCCTAATATACACAACCTACAACTATTACAAACACAAACCTAACACACCTACAATAGCTTCCACACAAACTACTTAGACCAAGACCCACTAGGGATTTTCACTCTCAGAGTGGAAACACTTAGCTAGAAACCTTGTTTATTCAACTAAGGACTCTTAAAACACTTCTAAGGGGTTAAAAATATTCTTGATTTCTTTAACTGGTTGAAGCAGCTTTAAACTTGAACGCTTAAATCTTCTATATGCAGTTTCAGGAGGTTGAGTGATTGACTGAGATCTATGATTTTCAACTCTTTATTGAAGGCACAATGAAATTCGATAGCTAGATCACAAAATGTTGCAGAATCAATAGTTGTCTCAATGCTTCTCTTCCTCTATTTTTAGAGTTCGAGTTTTGTCCGGAAAAGAGAGACAAAATGTAACACCCTAAATTTTTATAAATTATGTATTAATATAAAATAAGAAAATAAGTATAATATAATCAATAGCAAATTTAAGAATCAATAATTGGTCAAATTGTAAACAAAGATAAGGATACACCTAATTAACCTTTCTCTCTCTTCTCCTCCTTCCCCACAATCTCCGCCTTTGTGCCGTCCCATCTTTTTCTTCTCTCTTAAACCAATTTTATCAGATGTTTGCAAAATATACTTCATTTCTTCATACTCAATTACAGTAACTATCCATAGCTGATCCCACAATTGTTTTAGATTAAAGGAAAACAAACCCAACTTTATTTTCAACTCTCTCTCTCTTTCTCTTTACACATATATCTCTCCCTCTCTGAAACTGAAACTGTGTTGCTGGGTAGATGGAGAAGCCGACGAGGATGGTAGATGGAGAAGTCGGATCCGAAGTTGCGTCAGCGCTAGGCTGTGAGCCGCCGCGAGAAGCGGCGGCATCTCTGTACTTTTCTGCTGCAGGGTATATATATATTACGTGAGGAGCAGGGGTGGTCTTGACGCTGCCTTCAGCCGGGTGTGTGTGTTCGGGGTTGGGAATCGTCGGCGACATGAAGTCGCTGGCAGCAGCGAACGGAGGCAAGACAGGGACGGCGGCTGGGCAGAGGTGCATATATATATGTGTAGCAGAGATGAGAGGCGTGGCTGGAAATGATTTGGTTTGGGAGCAGAGACGAGAGCAATGGCTGTGTGTGTGCAGGGGAGAGGGGTCGGCGCAACTCCTATGATGGCGCCGAGTTGAGCGGCGGCGGTGGTGAGGCTGAGGGGCGGCTGCTGTGGTGGCTGGAAAATGGGGCTTTGGGGTAAGGGTGTTCTTTGGTGAATTTGATATAATTGGAGGACTATATTTCAAATATAATCTTTGATGAAATTGGAATTTAAACCTTAGCATTTATGAAATTGTAGTTTACTCCCTTAAGTATGAAAAACATACATTAAGACCCATAATTTATGAATAATGATAACAAACCCTAATTATATTGGAATTACAAAGATACCCTTAGAGTTGTTGAAATTATATTTTAATTACCCATAATTGGTTGAGATGATAAAACGAACCCTACATATTATAGATATTGCTTTCGAAAATTAATATATATATGAAATAATGAATTAAACCCAAACTAATGAATTAGGTTATAAATTAACTTTAGAGATATTATAATAATAATTAATGTATGTGTAATTTAATAGTTATTTTAAATCTAGGTTTTAAAATTCTAGATTCAAGTCTCGTTAACCCCATAACTCTTGGGAAGTTATAAATATGGACCTAACAATAACTATGGACCTTATGTTTTGATATTCATAATTTAATAAATAAATCAAAGGTTTAATTATAAATATCAAAGTAAATATCAAATTCAATCATCTTCAATAGAAATTAACTAAACATGTTATGCAATTAAATATAATTCCTAAATTAACCTATAATATCAGTTAATTCAATTCATTCTTATAAATTAAATTATGTAGTTAACCTAAATACGTCATAATCATAAATATATTCAATTTTATAAATATCTAAGTTAAACCATAAATTATATAATAAGATTTTCTAAGATTATTTCAAAGGTCCTTAAGAATTATTTTAAAGCCAAAAACTTTATAATTTACTTGTTTAGCATTATTATTAAGTCTTCAAGATCTAATCTAAATCATAATTTTATAATTTATTTTCCTGAGAAATAAGCTAAGTCTTTCAAAGATCTAATTAAAGTCTAATTAAGTTTTCTAATATTTTAATAAACATATTTTATTAGAAATTCACCTAAATCTTATATTCACCTTAAAATCATTTAATTTATTTATTAAACCACAACATCGTCAGAAACCTATTCAAACTTATCAAAGAGAAATTATATAAATTAAGTTATTTTATTTAGACCTCTTTATATGTCAAATAGGGTATAAACCCTAGATCCTTATCGAAATAATTAAGGATGTATGTTAATTAAGAATAGTTTGATTAAATTCTAAAGCGATCACTTACGCTTTGTAGGAAATACGAAAGGAGAAAAGAACTAAGCTGGGATAAAAGTAGATGTTTTTGCAAGCATCTTCCGTAAAAGGTGGGGGTAATTTCTTATTACGGTATTTATAATTCTTTCAAAGCATTTAAAATATGAAATATTATACGATATAAAACGAGTTGGGTATACGTGTTGAATGCATGAGATGTTATGTGTGATAATGCTATGATGTGATGAATGTGAATGTGATTGATGAATGATTTAGGGTTAAGTGATGGATTGCGATTGTTTTCGAAATGTAAACATTTTACTATGAACGCAAAGATAAAGAATGATTTGAAGTTAAAGATTTTGCATATGTGCAAATAAGATGTGTTTTCATGGAAATGAAGAACCGCAACTAAGGTTATGTTAAATCAATGTGCTGAAATGTGTATGTTTGAGATGTGTATGTAAGAAGTAAATATGTGTGCATGTGCATGTACGGCGGCTAAGAACCGTATCTATTGCGGCTAAGAACAGTAATGAATGTGATATGTTTGAATGTGAATGATGATTGATTGGGATGATTGCGTGAAAATGATATGTTTGCATGTGAAAAAGATGAAAGCTTGTTTTAAATGATTAAAGACACGTATTTGAAGCTATCCATTTTATGTTGGTTTTTATTAAAAGACAAACGTTTTATGAAAATCTGTTTTATGTGATAAAATGGTGTTTTGGCATGTGTGTGTAAAATCTTTTAAAATTATTTTATGTCATCCCGAGTTCTTCCACCCCACTGAGTGAAATTTTATCACTCACCCCTCTTTTTAAAATGTTTTCAGTTTAAATGGGTAAAGACGTGGAGTGCGAGCAGTGGATGCTGGTAGTCGATGAGCAAAGGTTAAAGAACCTTTTTATTTTAAAATGATTAATTTCATGTATTTAAAAAATGTATGTTTTATAATTATTCTTGATTTTATTTATCTTTGTTTTATTTAAAGAGTGAAATTCTTTTGAAGAGGAAATTTTTATAAGAGAGTAACGACTCGGTTAAAGATTTATTTACAAAAAATTCGGGATGTTACACAAAACTTGGTCTTTAATGCATGCTTCAAGTCCGTACAATGTTCATTTAATGAAGATTGCAGGCTTGGATTAACTACAAATGTAGCTTGTGAACTCAGAACCGGAATCATTTAGTGAAGAACCGATCGGATTCAGGGAAAACCGGAGGAGTGAGCTGAAACCGAGCCAATGCAGTTATGACAGATAACAGACTTGGGCCATTTCTGTAGAAACTGTGCAATCAGTTGGGAAAAAAGGGAAATTGAGGAGCTTGGCAATCCGTTTTCAAGAATCGGTTGAGGGGTTTTGTAGCTAGTATATAAACGCTCATTGGGTTCCATAATCGTAGCTTAATCTTCTGTAAATCGTTCAAATTGTAAAGTTAGGGTTCATAAGAAATCGCAGAAACCCTAATGTGCGTTTTCTTTGATTCTGAGCTTGTTTCTTGTTAATCTTCGAAATTAATAGAGGGCTTTGGTTCAGAGAGTGGATGTAGACTACTTGTAGTCGAACCACTATAATTCCCGTGTGTTCTTCTCGTTTTGCATTCGATTTTTCATTTCTTTGGTGTTAGGGTTTATCATTTTATGTGAGTTCTTGATCAATTATCATTCCTGGGCAATTTTCTTTTCAATTGGCGCCGTCTGTGGGAACTGGAGTCGATCAAGATGGGTTCCCTCAAGCTGGACGTTGAAAAATTCACTGGAAATGGAGATTTCACCCTATGGAAGGCCAAGATGGAAGCAATTCTCATTCAACAAGGTTGGGAGAGTGCTATATCTGAAGAAGAAGGAAGCTCTGATGTAACCAATGAGGACAAGATCAAGATAGATCGAAAGACACGCAGCTCCATTATATTGTGCCTTGCTGATAAGGCTTTAAGAGATGTCTATCAAGAGAAAACCGCTCTTGATCTCTGGAAGAAACTTGAAGCTCAGTATCAGACTAAATTATTGGCCAATAGGTTGTTCCTGAAACAGAAATTGATAGCTTTCAAGATTCAGGAAGAAAAGAAGGTGTTGTATAAACTGGATGAGTTCAACAAGTTAATTGATGACTTGGCTAACATTGGGGAAAAACAAAATGATGAGGATCTTGCATTGTTAATCCTGAACGCACTACCCAGGTCCTATCCTGAACTACCAGAATCAGTCCAAGAACAAGCCAAACCCTCAAGGTCTTGCTAGTAATCAAGAAAGAGTTGAAACTAGGAAGTGCTTCGGGTGCCATAAACCTGGTCACCTCAAGCGTAATTGCCCTGAGAAAAAGAAGAAGCAAGTCCCACCAAATCAGCAAGCTAAGGGAATTATTAGGCATAGAACCACAGTCTATACACCACAACAAAATGGGATTGCGGAAAGGATGAATCGAACCTTACTTGAGAGAGTTAGGTGTATGCTTTCTAATGCAAGGTTACCAAAATGGTTTTGGGGAGAGACTCTCAGTACAGTAGTATATCTGATTAACCGAAGTCCTTCTTCTAGTGTTGATTTTAAGTCTCCTAATGAAGTTTGGTATAAAACTAAGCCTAGCTACAACCACTTGAGAGTTTTTGGATGCTTGGCTTATGCTCATGTAAGAGGAGATAAGCTTGAGCCAAGAGCAATTAGATGTGTATTTCTGGGGTATCCTCAAGGTATCAAAGGATATAGACTTTGGAGTATTGAGCCTAAAACACCTAGATTCTTTGTAAGTAGGGATGTTACTTTCAAGGAGGAAATCATGGGATATGGAAACACTAAAATAGGGGAGTTCGAAGTGGAGGATGAAACTGAATCAGATGCTATCAAGACACCGGATGGAGATGAACCTAGGTCTGGTTCTAGTAAAGATAAGACAGGTGATGATGAAGATTCACTGAATGGAAACCAAACTGATGAAGATGAAAATTCAGGTCAAGATGATGGTAATGATCTCTCCAATTACCAATTAACCAGGGATAGAGTCAGAAGGAAGATTAAAGCTCCTTCCAGATATGCTGAGGCAGATTCAGTACAGTATGCATTCAGTGTTGCACTTGACTTGGAATGTGAAGAACCTAAATCATACAAAGAAGCTATCAACTCAAGGGAAAAAGACAAGTGGTTGCAAGCAATGCAGGAGGAGCTAATGTCTTTGAGTAAGAACCACACTTGGGAACTAGTGAATAAGCCTAAGGACAGGAAGGTAATTGGTTGCAGATGGATCTTCAAAAAGAAATTAGAAGTAGCTGGAACTGAGCAGGTAAGGTATAAGGCTAGGCTTGTTGCTAAAGGTTACACTCAAAGGGAGGGTGTGGATTACAATGAGATTTTTTCACCTATAGTTAAACATGTCTCAATCCGAATTTTACTTGCTATGGTAACTCAAGAAGATATGGAATTACATCAGTTGGATGTGAAAATGGCTTTCTTACATGGAGACCTTGAAGAGGTACTTTATATGCAGCAACCAGAGGGTTTTATACTCCCAGAAAGTGCTGATAAGGTATGTTTGCTTAAGAGATCTTTATATGCGTTAAAACAGTCTCTTAGACAATGGTATATGAAGTTTGATGGGGTTATGACTAGTATTGGATTGGAGAGGTGCAATTATGACAGCTGCATATATATGGAGAAAGAAGGCAAGAAAATTCATACTTATCTCCTATTATATGTGGATGACATGCTGCTGGCAGGAAGGAGTTTGGCTCGGATCAATGCATTGAAAATTAAGCTAGCATCCAATTTTGAGATGAAAAACTTAGGGGAGGCTAGGAGAATACTTGAAATGGATATAAGGAGAGATAGGTCCAAAAGGTTGCTATTTCTTCACCAATCTGAATACTTTGATAAGGTGCTACATAAGTTTCAGATGCATGAGTCTAAGGTAGTAACCACTCCACTTGTAATTCAGTTTAAGATGTCATCAAATTAGCAGCCTACTACAGATGAAGAGTTGAGTGATATGACTAAGGTTCCATATGCAAATGCCGTAGGCAGTGTTATATATGGAATGGTTTGCAGTAGGCCTGACTTGGCCTTTGCAATGAGCAAGGTAAGCAAATTTATGTCCAATCCAGGTAGATAGCATTGGGAAGGAGTGAAATGGATGCTAAGGTACATAAGGGGCACATCAGGTCTGGGATTGATGTTCAAAAGTCTGAAATAGGACAAGGTAGTGTTCTTCAAGGTTTTGTCGACTCCGATTTTGCTGGAAACCCTGACAATAGGAAGTCAGTGACTAGTTATATCTTTACTCTCTATGGCACATCAATAAGTTGGCGAGCTATGCAGCAATCGATTGTAGCATTATCCACAACCGAAGCAGAATTCGTGGCCATGTCTGAAGCTGTGAAGGAGGTTGTTTGGTTGAAGGGTGTTCTCAATGAATTAGGCATTAAACAGAAGAGAGTTGGGGTATTTTGTGATAACCAGAGTGCACTACATTTGAGCAAACACTTGATGTTTCATAGTAGGTGCAAACATGTAGACATTAAGTTACATTTTGTAAGAGATTTAATTGAAAAGGGAGAGGTTGAAACCAAAAAGGTAGGAACCGAGGACAATCCCGCAGACATGCTAACTAAGATCTTGCCTAAATCTAAGTTCGAGTATTGCAAGGAGCTTGTACACTTAACCAGCTGGAAAACTGGAAACACTTAGCATTTGTGGAGTTTTTCTGAATCAAAGCTGTCATTTGAAGTTAAGGAGGAGATTTGAAGATTGCAGGCTTGGATTAACTACAAATGTGGCTTGTGAACTCAGAACGGGAATCGTTTAGTGAAGAATCGATCGGATTCAGGGAAAACCAGAGGAATGAGCTGAAACCGAGCCAAAGCAGTTATGACAGGTAACAGACTTGGGCCATTTCTGTAGAAACTGTGCAATCAGTTGGGAAAAGCGAGAAATTGAGGAGCTTGGCAATCTGTTTTCAAGAATCGGTTGAGGGGTTTTGTAGCTAGTATATAAACGCTCATTGGGTTCCATAATCGTAGCTTAATCTTCTGTAAATCGTTCAAATTGTAAAGTTTGGGTTCATAAGAAATCGCAGAAACCCTAATGTGCGTTTTCTTTGATTCTGAGCTTGTTTCTTGTTAATCTTCGAAATTAATAGAGGGCTTTGGTTCAAAGAGTGGATGTAGACTACTTGTAGTCGAACCACTATAATTCCCGTGTGTTCTTCTCATTTTGCATTCGATTTTTCATTTCTTTGGTGTTAGGGTTTATCATTTTATGTGAGTTCTTGAACAATTATCATTCCTGGGCAATTTTCTTTTCATTTAAAGCTTCTTGAAGTTGAGTTGTGGGGACCACTTACCTTTCTACAAGATTTGCAATCTTCTATAGCACGTATATCCAGTTGTCACTTCCAAATTGACAATAGACGTCAATGTGCAGTTTTGTCTATACTAGTCATATTTTGGAGTATGGAGACTTGGACTTGATGTTTCAATTCCTCGTTCATCAGTTGCCTTTGCTGTTGTTTGGGTTCGGATCGTTATATTCTTTGTTCGTGCAACAGTTGTACGAAGTCTTCCTATATATAACATCGTTCTTGCAATAAACATTATTTCTCATTATAATTTCTTAGTCCTTCATACATCAAGTAGTTTATTTATGGTCATCACACAACAATTGTACCCTTCTATTTGTTGTATCCAAGACAGTCCTTCATATAGCAATTGTTTCAAACAACGTGCAATAAGTTCTTCTTTCTGCCGCTTACAACAATTGTTTTTTACAGCATGCAATGAGCTCTTGACATGTCTTTTCTTCAACCAATATTACCTATACTATGACAAAAATTCTAACTCTTCATCACTTAAACAATGTAAATCACAATCATATATAAAACCCCAAAATATTAGGTACTCTAAAATTCCAATAGAAGTGTGTTTTGTCTCATCAAAAAATCTAAATAATCAATTCCTAACAAATTTAACTAACTTCAGCTATACTGACTTGTGTTAATACAAAATTTAAATTTTACATTTTTTTTAATAAAATAATCTTCTATAAAGTTGTGTTTTGGATGGAAGAATGAATTTCTCAATGAAATATATATGAAATAAGTATCTCTAATTAATCCTTATAATTTTTTTTTAAATCCAACATAATGCCTTAAATGGCTCAGAATACCTTAAATCTTACTAAATAATCCAACTATATATAGTAGTGCATTTATTGTAAAAAAGATAGAGGCAGTTGAGCTAAAAAATTTCTATAGCAAGATCAGTGTAGAAAATGGTCCAACAGATTCTTAAATATAAGTAAAAAAGCCCCCTGAAGCCGTCCACTTACATATTCCTTGAATTTTTACATCAATATTTTCTTATTAACCTTGGTAAACTCTTTTGTTTGGTAAATTATCACAAACACATTGATTGTTAGACTCTAAAAATTAGTTACCCTTTTTATACGTCAACACACTGTGCAATGGAAAACACTACTATTAACTTGCTGGAACAATCCAAGAGAAGATTACAAAGTATCATGTTAAAACCCTACTCTAATAAACCAATTATATATAGTGCTAAAGTTTATGATAACATATACTATAAGAGATCTTAAATAATGGACCCGTCGGCCCTAAAATTTCTTGATTAAACGAATTGTCGATTAAAAGATTCAGTTAAAAGGCTCACAAAGTCGTGAACCTAACTTTTAGTTGAATGGACCATTCAAGTTTTGACTTGTTCACGTCTACATGTTTAGATCTAACACAGTCTTTCTTCCTTTTGTGAGATCCATTTGCGACATCCGTTTGAGCGTGATATTATTATTATTTTTGAAAATTATATCTAAAATCTTAAAAATAAATTTATGAATTTTCTAAGATTTACTATAATGATTTTAATTATTATTATAATGTATTAAAACTATTTTTTTAAGATTTTAGAAAAACATCGATGTATAAAAAAAAAAAGAAAAACATATTATTTTCAGATTTTAGAAGATTAATTACAAGTATTTTTATTATTATTATTAATTTTGTTTTAAATTTTAAATTTTAGATATACAAAAAGTAGACAATATTTCATACTATTATAAATAAAATTATGAATTTGTTTAAATTTACAATGGTTATTTTAATTATTATTAATATTATTATTAACTATATTAAATAATACTATCTTAAATCAATTTTTGTAGATTTTAGAAAAAAAATTTATGTAAAGAGTTACAATTGTAAGACAATATTTCAAACTATTAAAAATAAATTAATGATTTTTTATGACTTATTATAAATAATTAAATTAATACTATTATTATTATTAAATAATAGTATTTCAAAACTATTATTTTTAGATTTTAGAAATAATTTTTTGAAACTATTTTTTTATTTTTGATATAATTTTCGAGTTACAAAAAATACTTACAAATGTAAGACAATATTTTAGATTATTAAATAAAATTATGAAATTTTCTATATAGTTAATATTATTATTAATAATAAATAATAATTTTTTAAAAAATATTTTTGTATGATTTTAGAAATAAATTTTCGTTTTAAAAAAACTATTTACGTTTATAAGATAAATTTTCAGATTTTTAAAAATATATTTATGAATTTTTTAAGATATATGAGAATTATTGTTATTATTAAATAATAATATTGTTAATATTTTCTCAAAGATTTTAGATATAATCTTCAAATAAATAATAATATTTTAGATATAATTTGCATGAGTAGATCACTCAGATTTACTCTGGGCAACGTTTACAGCATAATTATCCATTGCGCGGCTCAAGGCTTGTATTGCAAAGATGACATTCTGGAAGGAAACTTCATGTGATGAGGACATAACTTGATAACTTCGCTTTCGAGGGTTGTCTTTCAAAAATTCAATATAAGAAAAAACAGCTCCTTCCTCAACCTGGATAGCTTCAAAACGCTGCAGAATAGCCTTCTCTGATTTAACTTTATCTACAAAGAAAGTTTGTCGAATAGCTAGCTCATCATTCTCATCATCAAATGAACCACTTCCATCATCTTCTGGATCTTGATCAAAAGCTGTAGTTCGAGTAGCTGTATCATTTCTTCTAGTTAGCTCTGCACTTGAGGGATCAACTGTATCCTTGTCATCAATTGTATTCTGATCATCAGCTCTACTCTGAGAATCAGCTGTATTATGATCATTAGCTGCATTCTGAGCATCAGTTGTATTCCTCTATGCAACATCAATCTCCTTCTGAGATATCTCTAGCGGCAAGCTATTGTTCTTCACATTTACTTTCTCAACAACCGACTCATCAGAGGTCTTCTTAGGAAATTCCTCTATGTATACTGTCTCAAGCCAATCCATCAGAGATCGTCAACACGAGCACTATCTCAACAGAAATCCAGAAAGCATCAACCTCCCTAATAGGTTTCTCTAGTTGTTTTGCAGTAGCTTCATTTGTCTCAATGATTCTGGTTGCTGCATCCAAATTCTACAGGTTTCTTGCATCAATGTAAGTTAATGAAATTGTTAGCTCGAAGTCAGCAAGAAACTCGGCATCTGCATCATCAATTACTGTAGCATTATGTATTGCAACTTATGATTGTACAATGAGTCCAGCCTCTACAATTTGCTCCATGGTTGCTTCATTAGAAATGCTATGTTCTAGATTGATCTCCTGTTGGAAAATTGGTTGTAAAAAGTGGTGGGTGACACCACTTTGACCAATAGTTAAGTGGCTAAATGTTAATTTTTTTAAGAATTGGATGCCAAAAGATTAATCTACGTTTGGAGTAGATAATCTAGGCATTTTGAAGCACTCAAAACCAATTTTTGGTGAGTGAGAAATTAAACATCCAAGTTGACCACTTGAAATGGGAATATGAAAGTCTTGAGTGTGGGAAAAATGTCTAAACTATCCCACATAGGAAGATGGACCTAATAAATGCAAGTATTTAAGAAGTCATGTGAAGTGGCTCAATAATTAATACACTCTTGGAATGGTATGCTAGTGCAACACACACGCGTGCCTCGCCTCGACACGGCTCGGACCGGACCAGACTGGCTCGACTCGGATCGGACCGGACCTGACCCGACCTCGACCGTGGGTTTGGTCCTTGGCAATTGGACATTGAGCTGTAATGCAGCTCCTGGCCTGAGATGTAGCGGGTAAGTTGTAGCATCCGATCGAGGTTACAACATACGTTTTTTATCATCGTTTCAAAATTTTGAACGGGATGTTTCTTGCATTAAAGACTCATTAGTGGGCAGTTACTTCCCATCAATTCTCAGGTGTAACCCCCATGGTGGAGACCTATAAATAGAGGTTGTCATGCATCATTTTTGGACATGAACGAAAAACAAAAACCATACAAAGCTTTTCATTCTGCATTTGCTCAATTCTCCAAAACACTAAAGTTCACCGGAGCTTTTGAGATTGTGGTGCTACATCTCAAAAGACGAAGTCGTTTTATCTTTGGGAGACGATATGCACGATCCAGTGAGCACTACCTTGGGCATATCTTATCTTAAGGATAGAGGGTCTTCCTCGACTCGACTGTTGCTGCTTCTGTAATAGATTAGGAATTTTATAAGTCACTGTTTTTGTTTATTTCTGTGTTCGACAGGTTTACCTTACAGTGCAATTGTAACCAACATCTCCCATAGGACTCCGCTGACTATTGTTGATGGTTCCCCCTTAGAATCAGTTGGGGCTAATGTATCTTGATTGTGAGTAGGGGAATTTCCATAGTCCAACAAATCTTCTTCTCTTTCTATAGTATCAAAAGAGACTATAAGTAGTAGAGTATTGACCATGGCATCAAAGATGGGTGAGCTGAATTTATTTACTCCTGAGCTTCCTTCACTAACTTCTACCTTTATCCTGGGAGGTGAGACATTTGTTTTGCTTGTAGTCAAGACAAGCTGTAACATGGCTTTATTTACTTCCTCCACCTCCAGGTGTGCCATCTGATTCAGCAATCTCAACTTCATTCACAGTCCTTTTAGCCTCTACAGTAGGAACTATCTGTACATCATCATCTACTACTTTCATCAGTTGTTCTGTAGTTGATTATGTTGGAAGAATCAATTGCCTCGACTTATCTTGCCTCCTCATTCTTAGAGACTCTTGAGCATCAGAGATCTCTTCTTTCTTCTTCTTCCTGGAAGATTCAATGAATTTAGGCTTTAGAACGGTTAGAATATCATCAGTTCTGGCCCATTCAAAGACTATATTCTCCACATGAAAAAAATCTCTTACGTCTTCTTCTCTCCATTACTTTTCTTCTTTTTGTTGGGCAGGATCAACTGCTCCACCACTTGTTCAGGTTCAGGTTCAAGTTTAGCTTCGACCTCTTTAGGTTCCTTTGCGGTCTTCTTAGAGACAGGTTTAACTTACTTCATTGTTATGCTGATCAAAGGAACTTCATCATCACCATGATCTGAGGAGGAGAAGTCAGCTTTCTAGATTTCTTTCTTCTCGGTTGGGAGTGTATTTTCTCTTGTTTCACAGCCTCGAAGAATTCATTCTCTCGTTTCTTTTCATTCTCATTTTTTTTGTTATTGTATTCTACTATTGCATCCTGGTTGAATGACCTTATAACATTATTGCTTACAATGGGTGAAGAAGAGCGAGCTTTCTGCTTAAGAGTCAAGGATACAACAACTTTCTTCTTCTTTTACTAACATCCGTGTTGGTTCCAAGTGGTGTCCGAGGTTCAGAGGGGGGTGAATGAACCTTGGTCGTTTTTTGAAATTCTTTACAAACTTACTGTTATACAAGTTATGAGAACTTGCAGCGCCAGTCAGTTACTGTTTACAGCACTAGTATGCAGTATTGCACGCTATAACTTAGAGTTTTATACGCAGCGGAAAATATGTTTTTTTGACACAAGGCTGGTTTTCTCAAATATGCTTCTTTTTAAGATGGTTTTATGCTTATGACAGATAGATATATAGAATGCAGCACAGATATATAAAGCAATAAAACACTTATGGTTTATAGTGGTTCGAAGGTGGTGTAATCCTTCTATGTCCACTCTACTGCTACCTCGAGTAAAAACTTTGTTAAGCAAGATTAATTACAGGACACTTCTAACAATCTATCAATTCAACAAGCTAACACCTACTAGAACCCAGCATACACACAACAACTGCAAGTTCTAAAGCCAAACCTACACACTCCCACACAGAGAAATTGCCTATCTCCTAGACAACTTATACAAACAGTAAAGATAAATTCTATCAACTGTTTGACACCTAAAATAACCTAAGCACACAACAACAAGGTTAAAAGTATATAAAGTTGTTCTTCAACTGGTGCGGTGAAGTGAGCTTCTGAATTCTTCGAATGATCTTTCAGCTTGAACTTGTTCACTTCACAAAGGTCGAGTGACTGAAACTGAAGAAATGCTTGAGAGAGTATATCTTGAATGCTTGAACTTTTTAGCATCAATGTTTCAGTAGTCAGCTTTAGGGTTGCTCGTCCTCTATTTATACTTGTAGAAAGATATCCGTTGAAGAAGATATCTCTCATTTGAAATAAGTGTACTTGACCAAATGTATGACTTGCATTAAATGCGACTTGACTTTTACTTTTCTCGAACGGCTCTAATTAAATTTACTTCATTCTTCATTTCTCGTACTGCATTTATCATTTCTCGGATTGCAGGATACTGATTCTGTTTTGACATTAATGTTGTTAGTTGATTATTCAGCAAGTTATAATCTTTGTGTTGTATCCTAGGCCTTCTTGCAGCTATTCATCCTTTACAGTGTTGCTGTAAGTTTAACCTTCTTGCAGTATTACTTTATACAGTATTGCTATATCTGTTCTTGTAGTACTCCTATAGCCACTTCTTGCAGTGGTGCTGCTTGCCGTTCTTATCTTTATGCTGCGCTGCTATATCTGCTTCTTGCAGCGGCTTCATTCTTTTAATTTCTCGATGCAACATGATCATTAGAGTTCCTCAATCTTTCAACACCTATAACTAGACTCAATCCTAGTCTATGTTTTCACTTAAACATTGTGAAAAATGGGGTACTCAAACTTCCTATTACATATGTGGATTGTCTCATCAAAATCTATACACTAAAATCCCAACAATTTCCCATTTTTGATGATGATAAAACCTTTTACATTATTTTGTTTATGAAGAAAGTTTTTACTCTACACTATATCTTTTTCTATCAGGATTACATATATGATATATTTTAAGAAAGATAAGTTAATCCTGGATTCATCAGAGATGTATCTTTTCTAATTCTTTCCACAAAGCATCAGAATAATAAAAGTATGCAGAGGTTCATAAGGAATGAACTTGAACAAAACAGAAAATAAAATTTCTTCATTGAGAGAAAGAAATTTTACAAAGAAAGACAGAAAGGTATATACATATATATACATATTCATACAGCGGTTACTACTGAAACAGGGACCTCCTTGTTGAAGATTCTTCAAGTCTTCTTTCAGCAGCTCTCCTTTCTTTCTCTCGTCTATGTTCTGAGCCTTTTCACCAATCTCGAATGGACTCCTGATAGGATTCTTCCAGCTTTTGCTTGATCTTGGGGATTTGAATCCATCTCAGCCAAAAGTCCTCACAGTAAGACACTATCCTACCTTGTTTTACCAGGGATATGTATTTCTTCTGAATTTCAAGCTCTCCATCCCTGGTAAGCTGCTCATATCTTCTCAGTGCAGATTGGCAAGACTGAAACCTTTTGAAGTAGCCATTCCTGTAGAGATATTTGAAGTATCTGAGGTACTCTAATCTCTTAAATAGAGTAATCGACTCAAAGGATGGATTTCTGTCAGTTGGCAAGATAATTGCCTTGAAGATGTTTAGGCTCCAGGCTATGTTCTCTCATTCAGGCCTCTGATCCATTAGCACAGATACTTCAGCAGATATTTTATCTGGGTCGAGACCTGAAATGTTTGAAAGGGTATTGGTAGAGAGCTCGGTCTACATCTTCCATTATATTTGGTCTGCTCTCCCCAATCACACCAAGGCTCTACATCCAGGTATTTTCTTCAAGCTCTGTTCTGGCTCTCTCCGCCCTCTGAGCAGTCATCTTTTCATTGTAATACCTTTCAGCCTCAGCTCTACGGACCCTCTTTCTTGAGCTCTGCTGCTGGTCTTCTCTCCCTCTCTTGGTATGATGATAAAATGGAGGTATTGTATCTTTGCTTGCAGCGGTGCTGAATGCAGCGCCTGCAGCTGGTTTGCTTGCAGCAACTGTACCACCGGCTTCTCCTTCTTCATCATCATTTCTTCATCTTTTCGGAGAGGGAGCATCAGTAACAGTAGATGACCGTGATCTTCTTCTCTTGCTCAGCGGTTGGTCATCTTCTTCTTCCTCCTTTCTTGTGCTCCTGTATCTATCTTCAAATTTTTTCCCCTTTTTGGCATCATCAAAAGTTGGGGGTGGAGCAGGGGCAGTTTTAACCATAGTGGATTATGTTCTTGCTGGAGTAGGGGCTTGCCTGGATCCTTGAGCATACTGAGGGAATGCATTGACCATCATGTCCCTCAGCTCTCCTATGATCATCTCTAGGTTCCCCAATCTATCGTCGATGCTCTAGTTCTTCTGGATTGGTCAAGGACATTATCCAAATATGTCTCCAGCACTAGGAAGTGAGTTTGCAATCTTTTAAATGCTGCATCTATAGATTGTTTACATAGCTTGATCTCTGCGTGGTTGCTTGCAGCTTATCTCTTAAGCTCTCTCTCCATTCGAACCCTATCCAAGTACAACCTGTGGGCATTATCATTAAGAGTGTTGGGATTTCAATGTTTAGATTTTGATGAGACAAAACGTAAATGTAATAGGAAGTTTTTAAGTACCCCATTTTTCATAATGTTTAAGTGAATAAATAGACTAGTTTTGAGTCTTGCGCCAATGCTGAATAAGGATGCAGGAGCACTGCAAGAAAAGGATGCAGAAGCTCTACTCAACGTTACTGCAAGAAGGTCTTAGTTACAGCAGCACTGCAAGAAAGTATCAGCTGCATGAGGACCTAGGATACATCACAAAGCTTACAGTTCAGACAAGACAATCAGCAAAGCATCCTGTAATCCAAGAAAGGATAAATGCAGTACGAGGAACAAAGATCCAAGCAAGAATTAAAAGAGCCGTTCTAGAGAAGATCAAAGTCACAGACATGGAGCCAATACAAAGATGTCACGTGGACTGACGTGCTGTAGAAAGCTGCTAGCCGCAACTACCGCATTAAATGCCCCGGAAGAGAAAGTCAAGTCGCATTAAATGTAAGCCATATCTTTGATCAGACTACTTCAAATTCAAAAGAGAGATATCTCCTTCAACAGATATCTTCTCCTACAAGTATAAAAGAGGATGAGCAACACCGAAGCTAACTATTGTTAAACTGATTATCTAAAGCATCTATGCTAGAATTATCAAAGCTTACAAATACTCAAGCTCTCAAGTCTACAATAGTTTCAGTCACTCAACTTCATCGAAGTGTAGCAAGCTTAGTGCTAAAAGATCCATCAAGGATTTAGAAGCTCACTTCACCACACCAGTTGAAGAACATATTTTATATACTTTTAACCTTGTTGCTGTGTGCTTAGGTTGTTTTATAGGTGTCGAGCAGTTGATAGGAGAAATCCTTGCTGTTTGTATAGTTGTCTAAGTGTTAGGCAGCTTCCCTGTGTGGGTTAGCCTTTGAAGTTTGTAGTTGCAATATGTACGCTGGACTTCAGTAGGTGGTCGCTTTGTAAAGTTGATAGATTGTTAGGAAGTGCCTGTAATTCAATCTTGCTTAACAAAGTTCCTGCTCGAGGAGTAGTAGAGTGGACGTAGAAGGATTATACCACCTTCGAACCACTATAACCATAAGTGTTTCATTACTTTTATATCTGTGTTTATTTGTTTTATCTTGTTATATCACATAAGCATAAAACCTTTGGAAAGAAGCATATTTGAGAAAACCAATCTTGTGTTATAAATCGTATTTTTCCGCTATGCATAAATCTCTTAGTTACAGCGTGCAGCACTGCATTCTAGTGCTGCAAGCAGTAGCTGTCTGGCGCTGCAAGTTCAAGTAACTTGCAGAACAGAAAGATTTTTCATAGATTTATAAAATAGACCAAGGTTCATTCACCCACCCCCTCTAAACCTCGGACACCACTTGGGACCAACAAGTGGTATCAGAGCAGTTGGGTTAAAAGCCTATCAATCTGGTCACCTACCCAGATCCATCTTGTCTCGCTGTTTTCTCTGCATATAAATATATTCTTACAGCATATCATGGATTCCTCTAATCACAAGTTACCTATGTTTTCCATAGAGGAATATGACGATTAGAAGATAAGAATGCAGACACACCTTTCAGCAATGAATGATGAAATGTGGACGATCATCACTAAAGGAACAATCATACCCACAAAGGTGAATCCAATGTTTGGAAGAGACCTAGCTGAAGGAGAGCTGCCACCACTGAACTTCCTACCCAAACCACGACAAGAGTGGAATAATGAAGACAGGAAGAGAGCCAACCTAGATAATGTGGCAAAGAACGCTCTATTCATCACTTTGGATAAAAGCACGTTTAGCAAAGTCAAATCTTGCTCAACATCCAAAGATATATGGGAAAAGCTGGAACAAATATGTGAAGGGACTGAGCTCATTAAAGATAACAAGATCTCCAATGCTACCCAACTATTCGAGTGACTCTTCAACTAGACTTGAGATTCACATCCATTGTGAATGAACTAGAAGCTCTGGGCAAGCACTATACAGAGAAAGAGAAAAACATGAAAGTGCTTAAAGCCCTACCCGCGGAGTGGGACAGCAAAACCACTGCCATGAGAGTGTCTATGGAGTTGAAGTCCATGAGCACGTTCGACCTATTCTCCGATCTCAAAGCATTCGAGTATAATATCAACAGACGGAGAAAGGAGTCTGAAGAATCGAGCTCTAAAGTTACAGCGCTAACTGCCAGAGGTTCTAAGGATATAGCAACCACCAGTTGCAGTAAGCAAACCGAGGTTATAGTAGAAGTTGCTGAAGAGGATATGACTTTACTTCTAAAGAAATTTAGAAAATTCATAAAGAGCAACAACAACAGCAGCAACACCAACCTCAACAAGAAGAATGACTTCAGAAGAAGCCATCCACCTCCTCAGGTATCTTCCTCTTCACAATCGAATACAAGCAATATTGACTTGTGTTACAACTGTAGGAAACCAGGACATTACGAAAGAAATTGTCCATACCCAATAGTACACAAGTATCCTGAAGGAGAGAGAGAGCAAATGAGAGATAAAAGAAGAGAGGAAAGACACAAGCTTCGAGCTCTCATAGGAGAGATGGAGAAGGCCAATGATACAGCAGTACCGAAGAAAGTACTAAAGGCTGCAGAATCCTCAGACAGCGACACTGAAACCTCATCTTCTGATGAAGAAGCGCTCATATGCCTGATGGCTAAAGATTGCAAGGACAACGAAGAAGATGAGGTAATCTATCAATCGTTGTCCATATCTGAAAATGAGGAGTTGAACATGATCAACTCAATTCATGAGGAACTGAAGGTTGAAAATGAGAACCTAAGAATCGATAATGAGATCCTCAAGAGCAAGAATGTTGATATTGTCAAAATGCTGGCTGCACGAGAGTCTGATAACTCAAAGTGTAGTAAGCTGCAACAAGAGGTCTCTAGATTAAATCTGCTGATCACTAAGCTAGAAACTGAGAAGGAAGACTTGTAGTCCACGATAAGCACGTTCAGCAAATCATCAAAGGATGCAAGAGATTACATAAATCAAAACAGAAATTCTTTTGAAAAATTGGGTTTAGATTACAGCAATCACACCTCTCAGAATACAGCAAGTACATCCAAAACTGTAAAGTTTGTTCAAGCTGAGACCCCAATGGAGAAAGAGTTACTATATAACTCTGAGAAGATCTTGAACAAGACAGCAATGACGGATAAAGGGAACAACCCCCTATGCTCAGCTAAAGGGAGTAAGCCTGCATCAAAAAACTGGCAGCAGCAGAAGTCATCTACTGCATACAGCAACAGGATACAGCAACCAACAAAGTTGCAGCAAAGAAGAAACTTTCACACTTATACTAAGACTTACATGTCTAAACCTAAAAGAGGATATACTCATGGGAAGTATGGTGGAAGACCACACTTCAAAAGTGTTGGTAACACACATGTTGTCTATGCACACATATTTAACGGGCAGTTCAAGAGCAGAACTGTGTATAATCAGAAAACCAACAAATCTTACAGCAAAATCGTGACAGTTAAGAAAGTTTGGGTTCCTAAAGCAACTAACCCCAAAGGACCCGTACAGAAGTGGGTACCTAAATCTGTTTGAAATTATTGTAGGTTTCAGTGCCAGGTTACAGCAGTGATGTATGGTATATCGACAGCGGCTGCTCAAAGCACATGACAGGCAATAGAGAATCTTTGAAGGACTTCCAAGAATGTAAAGGACCAAAGGTCATCTTTGTAGATGATTCCAAATGAAGCACAAAAGGAAGTGGATGCCTAGTCAAAGAAAACATAAAGATCAAAGATGTATCCTATGTGAAAGGACTCAGATACAACCTTCTGAGCATCAGTCAATTCTGTGATAAAGGATACACAGTGGAATTCAACCTCAACAAATGCTTAATCAAGGACAACACCTCAAATGAAGTCAAGCTAACAGGAACAAGAAGAGAAAACATCTATCTAGCAGATTGGAACTTCTCTGTTCAACCAACATGTTTCATTGTGAAGAGTCCACCAGAGCTGAGCTGGTTATGGCATAAGAGGTTAAACCATCTGAACTTCAAGACTATCAACAAGCTAGCAAGAAAAGGCCTAGTGAGAGGACTGCCAGATGTGGCATACAAGAAGGAGAATGTCTGTGAAGCTTATTAGAAAGGAAAGCAAGTGAAGAGCTCATTCAAAGATAAGATACAGAAGTCATCTCACAGAATTCTAGATCTTCTGCACATGGACCTATTTGGACCAGTAGAACCAGTAAGCTTGAGTGGGAAGAAGTACTCTCTTGTAGTTGTAGATGACTACTTCAGATACACATGGACAATCTTCTTAGCAAATAAATCAGAAACTCAAGAAAAGCTACCTGGTCTCATGAAGAAAATTCAAAATGAAAAGAGCTTGAGCATAGTAAAGATAAGATCAGATAGAGGAACTGAGTTCACAAACAAATTTATTGAGAAATTCTGTTCTGACAATGGTATTCAACATGAATACTCTGCTGCAAGAACACCTCAATAGAACGGTGTAGCTGAAATGAGAAATAGAACTCTCAAAGAAGCAGCAAGGACAATGATAGCAGAAGCAGAAGTACCCAAGAGATTTTGGACTGAAGCAACCAACAATGCATGCTACACACAGAACAGATGTCTAATCATCAAGGATCTAGAGAGAACTCCGTATGAAATCTGGAATGGATATACACCAAATGTCTCATATCTGCACATCTTTGGGTGCAGGTGCTATATTCTTAACAATGGAAAGGAGTATCTGAAAACCTTTGATGCTAAATCAGACGAAGGAGTATTTCTAGGATGCTCTGCTGTAAGTAGAGCTTTCAGAGTCTTTAACAAAAGAACCTTGGTGGTTGAAAAATCTATTCACGTGGTGTTTGATGAACCACATTGTGACACTAAGAAGTTGAAAGAGTCAGTTGAAGATACAGCTCCAAGGAAAGAGAATGATGTTCCATATGTAGAAGGAGTTCTGCCTACAGGAGAAGACAAAGAAGAAGACGCTGCAACTATGGATGCAGCGGACATTCTTACAGCTGCAGAACCTCATGTTTTACAGCAACAGGAAGAGCAACCTAGACCAGAACATGTCTTTGAGCCTGACAGGACATGGCTAAGGAATCATCCAAGGGATCTTATCATAGGAGATCCATCCATTGGTGTAAGAACAAGAAGATCCATCCCTCATGAAGTAATGTTTGCATGTTTCATATCCCAGACAGAGCCTAAGTCTATTGAAAAGGCCCTGCAAGATAGCAACTAGGTACAAGCTATGCAAGAAGAGCTAAATGGCTTTGAAAGAAATCAAGTATGGCAAACTGTTGCAAGACCAACTCATCAAGGAGTAATTGGAACCAAGTGGGTCTTCAAGAACAAGTTAGATGAATCTGGACTCGTTGTAAGGAACAAGGCAAGATTAGTTGCTAAAGGATATTGCCAGGAAGAAGGAATTGATTTTGATGAGACCTTTGCTCCAGTGGCAAGATTGGAAGCAATAAGAATATTTCTAGCATATGCAGCTCACATGAATTTCAATATCTATCAAATGGACGTTAAGAGTGCATTCCTGAATGGTCTCCCTACAGAAGAAGTGTATGTTGAACAACCTCCAGGCTTTGAAGATAAAGCAGAAGAAAAGGTGTTCAGGTTACACAAAACCTTGTATGGACTTAAGCAAGCACCAAGAGCTTGGTATGACACCTTATCTCTTTATCTGTTAGAAAATGGCTTCCAGAAAGGAACAATCGACAAGACGCTGTTCAGAATACAGGATGGAGAAAGTGTTCTATTAGTACAGATATATGTGGACGATATCATCTTCGGTTCCACCAACAAAGAGATATGTGAGAAGTTCTCCAACCTGATGCAGTCAAAGTTTGAAATGAGCATGATGGGAGAATTAAGTTTCTTTCTCGGGCTGTAAGTTAAACAACTATCTACAGGAACCTTCATCAGTCAAGTCAAGTATACGAAGGAACTTATCAAGAAGTTTGGCATGGAGAATGGTGCAGCAACATCTGTCCCTATGTCGACATCAATAAGTCTTGACAAAGATGAAGATGGAAAAGATATTGATATCACAAAGTACAGACACCTTATCGGATCATTGCTGTATCTCACAGCAAGCAGGCCAGACATTATGTTTGCAGTTGGAATCTGTGCAAGATTCCAAGCAGCACCAAAAGAATCACATCTTTTAGCTGTCAAGAGAATCATCAAGTATCTGAAAGGAACTCAAGAAGTAGGCCTATGGTATCCGAATGAAGGAGGATTCAAGCTAAAAGGCTACTCCGACTCAGATTATGCAGGCTGCAAGATTGATCGGAAAAGTACCAGTGGGACGTGTCAATTTCTGGAAAATAGACTTGTCTCATAGTTCTGCAGGAAGCAAACTTCGATTGCAACCTCTGCAGCTGAAGCAGAGTATGTTGTAGCAGGAAGTTGTTGTGCGCAGATTCTTTGGATACAACAACAACTAAGAGATTATGAGATTGAAGAAAAAGAGACTCCAATTCTCTGTGATAACACAAGTGCTATAGCAATTACCCATAATCCTGTTTTTCATTCAAGAACAAAACGCATCGATATTCGTCATCATTTCATAAGAGATCACGTTGAGAAGAAGGATGTGGTGCTTGAGAAAGTTCACACGGATCTCCAGCTTGCAGATATTTTCACTAAACCTTTGAGCGAATCAAGGTTTTCTATGCTTAGAAACGAGTTGGGAATTCTTAAATTATGAGGAGAAAAAGAAGGTGCAAAAGTCAAGGGGGAACCTCTGCATGCTTGCGAGAAGCAATAAGTACAGTGCTGTAAGCTGCGTCTTCATACAGTGCTGGGTTTAAACAGCACTGCATTATATATTCTTACAGTACAGCAGAAATAGGGAATGTAAACAGCATAAGATTACAACATTTATTTCAAATGGAGTATTGATTACACTGTAACCTCGTACCAAAGGTTCTGCAAACTTAAAAAGGCATTTATTTGGGCGGCAAAATGCATGTCATTCAACATTAAATGCAAAGTCTGCGCGCGTCAGAAACAGAAGAGTCACGTCTCAGAAGCCCACGCGTCTTATAATTATTATGGACGATTTGACTTTTCCACTTATTTTTTGGAGAACCGTAAGATCAATTCCCTGGAATTAATCTCAACCCTTGATCTTAATACACATCGCTTGAGATTCTCCATAACTCCATAACCCCCTTTCACATTTTATTCACATTCTCTCAAGGCAAGAAAATCTCTTTGCACTTTTTCTCTCTAAGTTCTTATTCTCAGAAAACCCTTAAGCTTTTCTCAGAAAATCATCCATGGAAGCAAGACAATCCATCGTCTTGGAAGGACGCCTGATCAACCAGGAACACGTATATGCTTCGGGGTTATACGACAATACCCTCGTAAGAAGAATCTTCGACGCCCTTGAGAGGACCCAAGTCCTAGGGCTTTTAACCACAGTCTACGCTGACTTTTCTGTGGAGTCAGTACAAAGATTCTACGCCTGCCTGAGAGAGGAACTGCATCCTGTTCAGGATGGATGCAGACGAGGAAGAGCGATCTCTAACCGTTAGAGACATCGCTACCACCTTCAGCATTTCTGCAGGAGGTTTGACCCCCTCTCAGCTTGTGTCATATAGAGAGAGATCTGCTCAAGAGATGTGAAATCTCTTTCGAGCAAGGGATGCCGAGGCAGAAATCAAGAGAAGTACCCCCAAGAAACTCTTCAAGCCAGAGTTCGAACTTCTTCATGATATCTGTAGCATCCGGGTTTTAAAAAAAAACAATTAAGATAAAATTTAATTAATGATTTTATATTATGGATTAGATGATATTAAGAAAGTTGTATTTAAAGCCTAATTTTTAGGCTAAATGGGTAAATTGTCCTTATCATCTTTATTTTTTTCATGAAGGACACTTGTTGGGGTGGGGCTTACAAAATTTCATTTGGAAATAGTTTGACCCATTTTGGATATAATTTGAAAGCAAAGATACACCACACAATTTTTCTCTCTCTTCTACAAGTCTCTCATCGGCTCTCTCTCTTCTCCCATCTCTCTCTCTTTCTTCTCCATTTTTTTTCTTTATCTCTCTCCTTGTTCTCTCTCTCTGCTGTGCAATCTCTCCCCGTTCTTCATCTTTGCTGCACAGTTGTTAGTTGTTATGGGTATGGGTTACCGGTGCAAGGTTGCGCCAGCGTGAAGTGTGTACGGACTGTCGTCGTGACGGATGTAGGTGTGTGCAAGGCTGGAATGGTGTAGGTATGGCTGCAGGGTATGTATATATATTGAGTGTGTGTATGTGTATTAGCATGTATGGGAGGGGCAGTGTTGGGCTGCTGTACGTGTGTGACCGGCGTAGATGGCGCCGACGGCTGGGATGGACGAGCGGCCGCGAGGAGCAGCGACGGCTACATATGTGGTTGCGGGCGTGTGTTGGAGTGTGTGTTGGACAGGATGGTCGCCGGCGACGGGGTTCGTCGACAGCACAGCGGCGGTGGCGAGCTGGAGACAGGGACGACGACAGTAGGGGCGACGGCGATGGGCGCAGCAAGGGTGGCTGGGGAATGGTTTGGGGTGAGGGTTTTACTTTGTGAATTAGATATAATCTAGGGGCTTAATTGCAAACCCTATAATTATTGAAATTTCACTTTGACCCCAATACTTATGAATAATTGCATAAAGGACCTTGAACTCTAATGAACTTGAGAAAAGACCCCAGAATTCACTGAGATTACATAATAGTCCTTAAACTTTGCTGAAATTATAGAATTATCTCTAGACTTTGATAAAATAATATTATAACCCCAGAATTTTGTTAGAATTACAATATGACCCCTAGAACTTGTAGAAATTATATTATGACCCATAATTGGATAATTATTGTATATTGTACCCTAAAAAATTTGATGATATTATATATTACTTATTAGAATTGTTTTATATTGCTAAAACGATCTCTAGAATATTGCTAAAATTACATAACACATCCTAAAATTTACTTAAATTTTATAGACGAACTCTTATGCTTTGTAAGGTACCTAGAAGAGAATCGAGATAAATCGGCAACAGAAAGTTTCCAAAGTAGGTTCTAATTCTATAAATTAGATTTAATTTAAGGACCTTTAGGTAATTAATTAACATCTAAAATTATTAATTACAATATCTCTTAATTTCAATGATATATAGACCTAAATATAATTATGGACACTATAATTTGATCTTCATAATTTAATAAACGAACCAATGGCCTAATTATAATTATTAAACATTCAAATTAATCCCTTATATTGTTAAAAATTATCTAATGATCTTAAATTCATTATGAACTTTACAAGTTAATTTCCCAAAGTCAAGTGCCAACATAAACATCAAATTAAATATTAATTTTAATCCTCTTAAATAATAATTAACTAAACATGTTATGCAATTAAATATATTTCCTAAATTAACTTATAATTTCAGTTAATTGAATTCATTTTTATAAATTAAACTTTATAGTTAATCTAAATACGCTAAAATCATAAATATATTCAAATATCCTAATATCTAAGTTAAACTGTAAATTATATAATTAGATTTTCTAAGATTATTTTAAAGGTCTTCAAGAATTATTTTAAGCCAAAAGTTTTATAATTTACTTGTCTAGAGTTATTATCAAATCTTCAAGGACCTAACCTAAATCATAATTTTATAATTAATGTTACTGAAAGCTAAAATAAGTATTTCAAGATTTAAATAAAGTCTAATTAAGTTCTCTAATATTTTAATAAATACATTTTCATTATAATTCCATTTAAATCTTATATTTACTTTAAAATCATTTATTTAATTCTTTAAATCACAACATCGTCAGAACATGTTCCATCTTATCAAAGAAAACCTTAAAGGACATATTTTAATTACTAATGACCTTAACTAAAGAATTTATAGCAAGATTATGTACTAAGACATTTTAATGATCGATGTAGGAAAAGAGAAATGGAGAATTATCTATGCTTGCTCGACAGCTTATAATTACACACGTTCTTCTCATAAGGTGGGGGTAATTGCTTAATACGGTATTTATAAATCTTTCAAAATATTTAAAATATGAAGTCTTATACTCGAATGATGTGAGGTCGATATATATGTGTTGTCACGAATTATGTGATCAACGTGAACATGACAATGCATAAACATAGTATTTTATGTGTTTACTTGCATTATATGATAATACTGAATTTGTAATTCTTGATATTGGTGATTAGTTTTTATGTGTGATTAAAGATTGTACGTGAACATTGAATTTTGTACATATCATCCATGAGCATAGACAAGTGTCTGCATAGAAGACATGTTGAGTCTGCATGCACATCATAATCATACAAAGAAACAAAGTTAAAGCAAAGTTGACCGCTACTAGTATATCGAGGTCGGTGACATGCGAGGTATGGATATGGCTTAAAAGTAAAAGTGTGCCTATGGCATGCGAACCGTGGTTATGGTTCGAAGATATTGGGCCTTAAACATGACTTTAAAGCAAAGCAAAGTAAAGTACAGAGATTATTGAGCTAGCTCCTTTCCGATGTACTGTAGACGGGTCAAGGGCCCAACATAGTAAAAAATACCAAAGCCATGCATTCACGATGTTCTTAAAAGTCCTTACAGTCATTTGTTTGACATTGCATGCATGATTTCTACTTGTTGAGCTTTCATACCGGGAGATAACCCGAGGTGCTGTGAGCACTAAATATGTTGTGTTGTGTGCACGTGGTGTATGGTGATGTGTGCACGATAAGACCCGTAAGAGAAATGATATGTTTGCATGTGAAAGAGATGAATGCTTGCAGTATTGAAGTAATCTATTTTTTTCTACGGTTTTTATTAAAAGACAAACGTTTTACGAAAATCTATTTTATGCGATAAAATCATGGTTTGGTAAGTGCGTTTATATCATTAAAATTTTATTATAATGAGTTGTTGAACTTCGAGTAAAATCTTTTGAAAATTATGTTATGTCATCCCGAGTTTCTTCCCCCATTGAGTGTACTTTTGTCACTCACCCCTCTTTTTAAAATGTTTCAGTTTATGTGAGTTTAGGGCGTGGCGCAAGAGCAGTGGATGCTGGTAGTTGATGACCAAAGGTTACAGAAGTTTTTATTTAAAATGATTAATTTCATGAATTTAAGAAATGTATATTTCATAATTATTTTGATTTTATTTATCTTTATTCTATTGAAAGAGGGAATTTCATAAATGAGCGACGTCTCGGTTAAAATTTACCTTCAAAATAATCGGGGCGTTACAATATATGTGCATACTCCATTGAAGGCCGAACAGGGAGTTATGACAAGTGCATAGATCTCCGGTTCCGGATCATGTCTCCATCATGGCCGGAGAAAAGATGAACTGGGCGAGGTTCATCATGAAGAGGCTGTGGGAGGAGGTAGAGAAGATAACAGAGAGGAGAAGCTACGATATCACCATCTGATCTTTGCTCTACAAGCTTGGCATTCAATTTGCAGCACCCACCCCTATTCCCATTGGGAAGTATCTCGGTGAGAAGAAGAAGGGTAAGACCCAACCAAAGGCAGCAGAAGTTGGGGTAGCGAGGAAGAAAGCCAAAGACAAAAAGAAGGATATTCTGGCCCTGCAAGATGAAGCTGTATACAGCGAGGGCAACGAAGAAGATGACGTTCAAGAAAGTCCTCTTCCTACCATCAAGGGGATCTCAAAAGGTGATGCTCTTACCCTTGTAGGCCCTTCCTCTGATGACGAGGTTCCACTTGTCAGGAGGGCCCCACACAGCAAGAAGAGAGCTGCTGCAGCGACTGATTCCCAATTCTCTACATCTTCTCTGATGGTAGTAGATGTTGGGGATGAGTCACATCCACTTCGGGAGCCACATCAGCACCCGGACCAGCCAACTGAAGAAGCTCGTCTACAAACAAAGACTTCAGTACTGGATCCAACCTTCCCAACTGCTAGAAATATGGAGCAGTAATACAGTCTCTGGAGAGAGATGCAACTGTCTAAGGGGAAATCCTGTTGAAGTGGAAGGATTTTCTCACAATCGAGCAAGCAGTCCTGGAGTGGGCTAAATCAGAAGACATCTGGCGCTCCTACAACCTGAGTATGCAGCAAGAGTTCAAGAACTTGATGAAAGCAGTGCTGCACAGGGAGCAAAGGACAAGGGAAAGGGAAAGGCTCTTGTAGATTCTGACTCTGCAGAGCTGCCGATGAGAGCAGCATTGGAAGACGTCCAGGTTTTCCTTACCCCTGCTGCGGAGGCTGTAAGAAGGGGCGATGATGTCGCTTTTGCTCAAGAGCAAATTGACACCTTGGGAGTGGACCAAGCTGAGGAAGCTATGCTACAACAGGCGCTGCAAAGAAGTATGACAGAAACCAGGATGCAACACACTCCAAGAAAGATGCAGGAAGAAGGAAGCTCAAGTCATCACAACTCAAGCTCCCCTGCATACGAGTAAGTAGTTGAGGGTCTCTCCAACATTATAATGCTGGATCCATTGGAGGAGGAATCTCAACTGATGGACTATGGCGATTCCCCAGTCCACATGGATACTGAGGATGTAGACTCCAGGACGAAACCATCAGCCATCATTCAGGGAGTAATCTCTGATCTTGTTGCAGTCACCGATGATGCAACCACGGAGGAAGTTGCCGAGGCTGGACTCCTTGTCTGACGGAAACAGCAGTACAGCAAGTAACCACCCATGCAGAAGCAGCTGAAGAAACAAGAAGGGTGGAAGCTGAGATTCTTGCAGCAATGGAGGATACATTACTGAATGCTGTGAATGTTGCAAGAAACCAAGATGCACTGCAAGAATCCATTCTTGCAGCATAAGCTGTCCAAGCTACAGGACCGGCTGAGGAGTCGGGGTCTTTGTCAAAGACCTCTGCTGGGGAGGCTGTTCAGACAGTACCCACAGAGGATGCTGAAAAGGTAGCTGAGGTAACTGCTGTACAGCTAGAGACACCTCAAAAGGAGGTTGATGTTGCTGCTGCTGCATGCTCAAAAGAACCTTCTCAGGTTACAGCAGCAGAAGATGGAGATGTCAGATTTGTACGGATGATGAGAGAACGAAACGTGGCTACTTATGGACCTAAGATTGGCAGAGCAGACCATGTTGATGTATCATCCAACGAAGACCTGGTAAGTGAAGACAAGCAACCATCCTCGAGTTCTTCAGACTCCCTATCAAACAAAGAGGAGGATGAGGTTGCTACTGAGGTTCCAAGGCAGGATGCAGCGCCGATCATTCAAGCGTTAGTGTCATTTGCTGCATCCACAGCTGCCTCAAGAAGATGGAATTCGGGCCTGACTCCTGACGAATCAATCGACAGAGTTGAAGCTGCGGTGAGACATCTGGTGTAAGTCCTTATCGAGCACAAGTCTACCATGTGGAATAGCCTCAGAGTCACCGCCCAATTCCATGCTAAAACAATGTCCAGCTTCAAGAAAGATCTTGAAGTTCTGCCTGAGATGATCAAGAATATCCTGAATGCTCACTCAAATTGGCTGTATAGGGAACAGTTCAGCATGGAGGGAGAATTGAAGATGGACGCTGCTCAGACACGGCAAAAAGCAAGGCGCTGCAGGCACTTTGCTGAAAGCACGTCTGACAGGATGAATACTCAATCCCTTATCCTCGAAACACTTCTAAATCGAACAACAGTACTGGATCATATTGCAGAGCTGACATCTGCAAGAACCAGAAGTGTGGATGAGCGTCTAGGGAACCTGGAGCTAATTGTTGGAGAACTGAGGGACATCATGTTCCGAGCTTTCCCTCAGCATGTTGAAGCTCCCCAGGAAGCCCCAGCACCAACCCAAAGACCACGCTCTAAGGTGGTCCCAGCTGCCCCTGCTCAGCCCCCAGCTTTTGATGATGCTAAAAAGGGGGAAGGATTTACTAAAAGATACAGGAGCAAAGGGGAAGCTGAAGAAGAAGAAGATGATGACCAGCACCCTTTCAGCAGGAGAAGGAAGAGGTCTGCATCATCTGCTACTGCAGACATCCCATCTCCTAAGTGCTGGAGAAAGGATGATGAAGGAGGAGCTGGAGGAGCCGGTGCTGCAAGAAGACCAGCAGCAGGCACTGCTCCCAGCAGAGCTGGGAGCAAGGATTCAGCACCTCCCTCTCATCATCATACAAAGAGAGGGTATGAGGGCCATCAGTAAGGCTCAAAGAAGAGGATGAGCGGGGACGAGTCTGAGAGTCAGAGGCATCAAAGAGAAGAAGAAGATCAATATGCCTGGATTCAAAGACTCGGAGTAATCGGAGAGAGGAGAATTTTGGCCAAGAACCTCTACCAATATCCCCCTCAAGAAATTCCTCGCCTTGATACTGAAAACATATCTACTGAAGTTTCCGTTCTGATGGATCAGAGGCCAGAAGGAGAAAACATGGCTTAGACATTCGACATCTTCAAGGAGATCAGACTGCCTACTGACAGAAATCCATCGTTTGAGGTGATCACCATATTCAAACGATCAGAATATCTCAGAAACTTCAGAGATCTATGCAGGAATGGCAAATTCAGTAGATACAATACTTGCAAGACTGCATTGAAGAGATATGAGCAGCTCACTAGGAATGGAGAACTTGAAGTTCAGAAATTCTATATCGACCTAGTGAAGCATGGCAACATTGTGCCCTTTTGGGAGGACTTCTGGCTTAGGTGGATTCAAATCCCAGTAATCATGCAGAAGCTAGAAGAGTCCTATCAAGAGTTCATCAGGGACTGGTGGAAGGGATCAAGAGGAAAAAAAGGACTTGAAAGGTTTGCTGAAAGAAGACCTGAAGAATTGCCTACAAAAAGGTCCCTGTTTCAGTAAAATTTTCTCTCTTGTAAAATCCCTCTGTATTTATCTTGCTGTAAAAATTTCTTTCTCTTTAATGAAGGAATTTTTATTTTGTTTTCCGTTTCTGATCAAGTTTAAAACCTTATGAACTTTCGCATGCTATTTATGTTTTCCTGATGTTTAGTGATGAAGGAATAGCATGATGCATCTCTGATGAATCCAGGGTTTATTTTATTTAATTTTATTTTAACCATATGAAAGTTGTACAAGCATGTAACCCTGAAACCCTGATATTCTGTAAAAGGAAAAACTTCTGTTCATAAACGAAATAATGTAAAGGTTTTGTCATCATAAAAAAGGGGGAAATTGTTGGGATTTCAATGTTTAGATTTTGATGAGACAAAACGTAAATGAAATAGAAAGTTTTAAGAACCCCATTTTTCACAATGTTTAAGTGAATAAATAGACTAGTTTTGAGTCTTACGTCAATGCTGAAAGATGGAGGTTCATCAAGGATAAAGTTGCATCTAAGCCTTTCAGAAAAGGAAGCTGCTGCAAGAAGGCTGATGCAGCATAGCTGCAAGAAGGCAGATACAGCATCGCAGCTAAGTAGGAAGGAATGGCGTGCAGCTCCGCTGAAGAATAAGGATGCAGGAGCACTGCAAGAAAAGGATGCAGAAGCTCTACTCAACGTTACTGCAAGAAGGTCTTAGTTACAGCAGCACTGCAAGAAAGTATCAGCTGCATGAGGACCTAGGATACATCACAAAGCTTACAGTTCAGACAAGACAATCAGCAAAGCATCCTGTAATCCGAGAAAGGATAAATGCAGTACGAGAAACAAAGATCCAAGCAAGAATTAAAAGAGCCGTTCTAGAGAAGATCAAAGTCACAGACATGGAGCCAATACAAAGATGTCACGTGGACTGACGTGCTGTAGAAAGCTGCTAGCCGCAACTACCGCATTAAATGTCCCGAAAGAGAAAGTCAAGTCGCATTAAATGTAAGCCATGTCTTTGATCAGACTACTTCAAATTCAAAAGAGAGATATCTCCTTCAACGGATATCTTCTCCTACAAGTATAAAAGAGGATGAGCAACATAGAAGCTAACTACTGTTAAACTGATTATCTAAAGCATCTACGCTAGAATTATCAAAGCTTACAAATATTCAAGCTCTCAAGTCTACAACAGTTTCAGTCACTCAACCTCATCGAAGTGTAGCAAGTTCAGTGCTGAAAGATCCATCGAGGATTTAGAAGCTCACTTCACCGCACCAGTTGAAGAACATATTTTATATACTTTTAACCTTGTTGTTGTGTGCTTAGGTTGTTTTATAGGTGTCGAGCAGTTGATAGGAGAAATCCTTGCTGTTTGTATAGTTGTCTAAGTGTTAGACAGCTTCCCTGTGTGGGAGTATAGAACCCTGTGTGGGTTAGCCTTTGAAGTTTACAGTTGCTGTGTGTACGATGGACTTTAGTAGGTGCTCGCTTTGTAAAGTTGATAGATTGTTAGGAAGTACCTGTAATTCAATCTTGCTTAACAAAGTTCCTGCTCGAGGAGCAGTAGAGTGGACGTAGAAGGATTACACCACCTTCGAACCACTATAACCATAAGTGTTTTATAGCTTTTATATCTATACTTATTTGTTTTATCTTGTTATATCACATAAGCATAAAACCTTTGGAAAGAAGCATATTTGAGAAAACCAGCCTTGTGTTATAAATCGTATTTTTCCGTTGCGCATAAATCTCTTAGTTACAGCGTGCAGCACTGCATCCTAGTACTGCAAGCAGTAGCTGTCTGGCACTGCAAGTTCAAGTAACTTGCAGAACATAAAGATTTTTCATAGATTTGCAAAATAGACCAAGGTTCATTCACCCCCCCACTGAACCTCAGACACCACTTGGGACCAACAAAGAGTATGCTTGATCATCCCAGACAGTGCTTCAATATCTTTCTTGAAGCCGGACATGGTTGCAGCATTGAACTTGACACTGACCCTTATGCTGTTCTGCATGTTAGACTTATGATCTTGAAGAGCATGCATCAGATGTCTAACAGCAGTAACAACCCTGTTAATTGATTTATCAGATGTCAGTCCAGCTGCTCTTCCTTGTTTTATTCCAGAAGCCGATGCAACATAAAAAACTAAGACTTGAGGTTGCCTTACTGCATCCTTCTCCAAACTTCTGGTTTTATCCTCTTCTTTATCAGCATCCGCATCCTCATTAAGGCTTGATAAAGGGGTTGAGAAACCTGAGGTGAGATCTTCATCTGCTTCTTCTTCACTGGCCTCCTCAGTAATCTCTATTGCTGTATCCTTGGTGGATCCTGGTAAGCTTGCAGTAGCAGCAACATCAACCTTCTCTTGAGGTGTCTCTAGCTACACAGGGATTACTTCGGCCACTTCAGCTTCTGTATCCTCTAAGGGTACTGTCTCAACAACCGCCCCTCCAGAGGTCTTCATGTCCTCAGGGAGTGTTGTCTCAACAACAGCCTCTTTTGAGGTCTTCTGCATGGACCCCATCTCCTCGGCCGATCCTGTAACCTCAACAGCTTCCTCTGCAAGAATAGTTTCTTGCAGCTCTGGTTGGTTTCTTGCAGCTTCTACAGTTAGCAGCACTGTAAGCTCGACCACTGTAAGAATCTCAGCATCCATCCTTCGTGTTTCCTCAGTAGCTTCTGAAAGGATGGCTGTCTGCTATACTGCTGTCTCTACTAGTACAGGGAGTCCCGTCTCTGCAACATCCTCCGTGGTCGTGTCATCGGCAATCTCAGCAATATCAGAGAAAACATCTCTGATAATGGCGGTCAGTTCCCCCTAAGTGTCTTCAACGACTTCTGGAAATGTGTGAACCAGAAAATCACCGTAGTCAAGTAGTTGAGCCTCCTCTTCCAAAGGATCGAGAGAGACTATTGTTGAGAGGCCCTCAACCACTTGCTCGTATACAGGGGAGCTTGAGTTGTGACTTGAGCTTTCTTCTCCCCGCATCCTTCTAGGAGTGTGCTGCATTCTTGTCTCCTTCACGCTAGCTTGCAGCGCTTGTTGCAGCATGACTTCCTCAGTCTGTTCCACTCCAAGAATGTTGATTTGCTCAGCAGCAAATGCAACGTCATCGTCCCTTCTAACAGCCTCTGCAGCCGGGTTAGGAAGACCTGCACATCCTCCAATACTGCTTTCATCGACAGCTCTGCAGACTCAGACTCTACAACATCTTTTCTCTTTTCTTTGTCCAGTGCTCCCTAAGCAACATTGCTTCTTGATCTTTCTTGCATGAATGCCGCATACTCAGGTTGTAGGAGTTTCAGAATATCTTCTGAATTAGCCCACTCCAGGACATCTTGCTCTACTATGAGAAACTCCTTCCATTGCAACAGAGTTTCCCTCTCAGCTAGTCTCATTCTTCTCCAGAGACTGTATTGCTGCTCCATATTTCTAGTAGTTGGAAAGGTAGGATCAAGCACTAAGTCAGCAGCCCCTTGTTCATGCAACGAAGATAAGACAACAGCTACTTGAACATGGACCTGTTCAACTGGCTCATCCCTTTGCTCCTCATCTGCTGTAATTATCATCGTGCTTGCAGCAGCGAGTTAGGGATTATCTCGCAAGAACTGTGTATCAGATCTTGAAATAACTGTAATAACCTTCTTCTTTCTACAGGGGAGATAATTTTACTCATCTCTTTCCTCACTAGGGGTGCGTCATTATCTGAGAACGAGGATGATGGTTCTTACTTATTCCTCCTTGGAGCCCTCTTGATGACGGGAAGAGGACTATCATCTTCCTTCTCATCCCCGCTGCTTACAGCTTCATCTTACAGTACCAGTGCTACAGCCTTTTTGTCTTTGGTTTTCTTCCATACAACACCAGCACTAGCTGTCTTCTTTAGGGTCTTACCCTTTTTCTTCTCCCTGAGATACTTTCCAATGAGAATGAGGGTGGGAGCAATAAGCTGTATGCCCAGCTTGCAGAGTAGAGAGCAGATGGTGATGCCATAGCTCCTTCTTACTGTGCTCTTCTCTGCCTCCTTTCATATCCACTTCAAGATGAACCTGGCCCAGTTCACCTTCTCTTCAGCCATGATGGCAAATATGATCCGAAAGTAGAGGTTCCTGTATTTGTTATAACTCTCTGTTCTGCCTTTAAAGGAGTATGCATAGATATCATGAAGAAATACAAACTCTGGTTTGAAGAGTTTCTTCGGGGCACTTCTCTTCATATCAGCCCTGACATTTCTTACCCGGAAAAAATCCCACATCTCCTGAGAGATGTCTTTCCCATAATTCGTGAGCTGACTTGGGGTCAGCCCTTGTTGATCTCGCCCGAAGAGGCCCACCGAAATAAATAAGATAGGATAGCGAGGCATGGAAGCTTTCTGCACATCATCTGCTTGATATGGAAAGCGATGGGAGGGTTCTGCTACAGTCCTCCATGAATGTGGCACCTGTCTTGAGGAATCCCTAACGGGTGATGAACAACCATCCCTTCTGAGGAAATGCTAAAGACAGTAGCGATGTCACTAGAAGATACTGCCGCTTCTTCTCCATCTGCATCCAACCTGAACAGGATGCAGTCTCTCCTTTTCTCGGATCTCCTTACAAAGAAGTAGAATCATTGAACCGATTCTATGGAGTATCCAGCGTATACAATGGTTAGGAGCCCTAGAATTTGGGTCATTTCCAGTGCATCAAAAATCCGATGGATTAAGGAGTTGTCATACACCTCAGAAGCATAGACATACTCCTGGTTGACCAATCGACCTTTTAGAGCAATGGTATGTCTGGTTGCCATTGTTGTTTGAGAGAAAAGGGGTTTTGAGAGACTTAGAGAATTTTTGTAGATTTTGAAACTTCTCTTTAGGGATGATACTTAGCGAAATGAATTCAAATGATTATAGTTATGGTATCATGGGAAAGTTCAAGGGACGTGTAGTAAGATCAACGGTTGAGATTAAATGGAGAGAATTGATCTTACAGTCCTTATAAAAAGATGGAGGGGTAAAATCATAATTAAATATGATTGAGAAGACGTGGGCTCTGACCGTATCTCTTCGACTTCTGACATGCACCGACTTGCATTAAATGTGATGAAAGACATGTGATTTCCAGTCTAATTTATTAGCTTTTTAAGGTTGCAGCATCCTGGGTACGAGGTTGCAGAGTATTAAATACTCTTAGAAATAAATGTTGTATCCTCACATTGCTACTTCCATTTTTACTGTTTGTACTGTAAGAATTTAAGAATACAGCGCTGTTTGATCCCAGCGCTGTATGAAGTCGCAACTTGCAACACGATTCTTACAGCTTCTTATAGGGTTGCAGAGATTCCCTCTAAGCTTCTGCAACTCCTTTTTCAACTCATAATTTCAGAATTCCCAGCTCATTTCTTAGAAAAAAAACCTTGATTCACATAGGGGTTTAGTGAATATATCAGCTAGTTGGAGATCCGTATGAACCTTTTCAAGCACGACATATTTCTTCTCTACGTGATCTCTTATAAAGTGATGTCTGATATCGATGTGCTTCATTCATGAGTGAAATACAAGATTATGGGTAATTATAAAGTGATGTCAGATCTCTTTTCACATAGATCTTTGTTGGTGGATTCATAGATGATATCATCCACATAGATCTTTACTAAGAGAATGTTGTCTCCATCCTGTATTCTGAACAGAGTTTTATTTTCTTTCTTGAATCCATTCTCCAGTAGATAGAGTGATAAGGTGTCATAACAAGCTCTTGGTGCTTGTTTGAGACCATACAGGGCCTTGTGCAATCTAAACACCTTTTCTTCTGCTTGATCTTCAAAACCTGGAGGTTGCTCTACATAAACTTCCTCTGTAAGAAGACCATTAAGGAAAATACTCTTCACATCCATCTGATATACATTGAAATTCATGTGAGTTGCATATGCCAGAAAAACCCTTATAGCTTCCAACCTTGCTACTGGAGCAAATGTCTCATCAAAATCAATTCCTTCTTCCTGGCAATATCCCTTAGCAACTAATCTTGTTTTGTTTCTTACAACAAGCCCTGATTCATCCAGCTTGTTTTTAAACACCCACTTTATTTCAATTACTCTTTGATGAGTTGGTCTTGTAAATGTTTGTCAAACTTGATTTCTTTCAAATCCATTCAGCTCTTCTTGCATGGCTTGAACCCAATTGTTTTCTTGCAGAGCTTCTTCAATTTTCTTTGGCTCTGTTTGAGATATGAAGCATGCAAACATTGCTTCATGAGGGATAGACCTTCTTGTCCTTACCCCGATAGATGGATCTCCAATGATAAGATCTTTAGGATGATTTCTTAGCTATGTTCTGTCAGGCTCAACAACATGTATAGGTCTAGGTTGCTCCTCATGTTCTTATAAGATTGTGGGATCTGTTGCTGTAGGAATATCTGCTACATCCTGTGGTGCAGTCTGTTCTTCTATATCTTCTGCTAAGGGTAGAACTCCATCAATATAGGGAACATCATTCTCTTTCCTGGGAGGTGTTCTTTCAACAGGTTTTCTATCCTGTTGGTGTCACAATGTGGTTCATCAAACACCACATGAATTGACTTTTCAACCACTAAGGTTCTTTTGTTGAAGACTCTGAAAGCTCTACTTACAGCAGAGTATCCAAGAAATACTCCTTCATCTGATTTAGCATCAAATGTCTTTAGATGCTCTTTTCCATTGTTGAGAATATGACACCTGCATCCAAAGATATGCAGATAGGAAATGTTTGGTGTATATCTATTCCAAACTTCATATGGAGTTTTATCTAAATCTTTGTTGATCAGACATTTGTTCTGTGTGTAGCATGCAGTGTTGGTAGCCTCAGCCAAAAATCTCTTGGGTATCTCTGTCTCTACTATCATTGTCCTTGCTGCTTCATTGAGAGTTATGTTTCTCCTTTCAGCTACACCATTCTGTTGAGGTGTTCTTGCAGCAGAGTACTCATGACGCATACCATTGTCAGAACATAATTTCTGTATAAACTTGTTTGTGAACTCAGTTCCTCTGTCTAATCTGATCTTTACAATGCTCAAGCTTTTCTCATTTTGAATTTTCTTCATTAGGTCAGGTAGCTTGTTTTGAGTTTCTGATTTCTTAGTAATGAATATGGTCCAGGTGTATCTGGAGTACTCATCTACAACCACAAGTGAGTATTTTTTTCCACTTAAGCTCACTGGTTCTACTGGTCCAAAAAGGTCCTGTTGGGATTTTAATGTTTAGATTTTGATGAGACAAACCAAATATGTAATAGGAAGTTTTGAGTACCCCATTTTCACAATGTTTAAGTGAATAAATAGATTAGAATTGAGTCTTGTGTCAAGCTTTGAAATAGAGGTTAAAAGAGGATAAAACTGCATCTAAGCTTTAAGGGAAGATATTGCTGCAAGAAAGCAGGATATAGTATCGTTGTAAGAAAGCAGGATACAGCATAGCTGGAAGAAGGAAGGAACAGCAAAGTATAAATAAGGCTGTACTTCGATACAGCAAAGCTAGAAAGGACGGCGTGCAGCAACGCTGTAAGAAAAGGATACAGGAGTACTGCTAGAAAGAAGTTACAGCAGCACTGCCAGAAGATACTGCAACCAGGTCTAAAATACAGCAGCACTGAAAGAAAGTATCAGCTGCATAAGGACCAAGCTGCGAACCATACTTTGGCCAGGCTACTTCAAATTCAAAAGAGAGATGTCTCCTTCAACGGACATCTTCTCCTACAAGTATAAATAGAGGTCGAGGAGAACTAAAGCTAGTTACTGTCACTGTTACTAAGAACAAAAATCCATACGTGAAAGTTTCAAGCTTACAAATCTCAAGCATTCAAGCCAACAGTTTCAGTCACTCAACCTATCGAAGTGAAGCAAGTTCAAGCTGAAAGTTTCCCTATGGATTCAGAAGCTCACTTCGAAGCACAAGTTGAAGAAAACTTTTTTATCCTTTTAACCTTGTTGCTGTGTGCGTAGGTTGTTTTAGTGGTGTCAAGCAGTTGACATGAGAAATCCTTGCTGTTTGTTTAGTTGTCTAAGTGTTAGGCAGCTTTCCTGTGTGGGAGTGTAGAACCCTGTGTGGGTTAGCCTTTGAAGTTTGCAGTTGCTATGTGTACGCTGGACTTCAGTAGGTGGTTTGCTTTGTAAAGTTGATAGATTGTTAGGAGAGTCCTGTAAATCAATCTTGCTTAACAAAGTTCCTGCTCGAGGAGCAGTACAGTGGACGTAGAAGGATTACACCACCTTCGAACCACTATAAGCCATAAGTGTTTTAATTGCTTTATTTATCTGTGCGTTTATTTTCTGCGTGTAGCACTGCATCTTAGCGCTGCAAGCAGTGACCTTCTATCGCTGCAAGCTCAAGTAACTTGCAGTGCAGAACGATTGTTTTAAAAGATTTTGAAAATCGACCAAAGTTCATTCACCCCCCCTCTGAACCTCGGACACCACTTGGGACCAACAAGTGGTATCAGAGCAAGTTGGGTTAAAAGCCAACTTATCTGGTCAACTACCCAGATCCACCTTTGTCTCACTGTTTTCTTTGCATTAAAATCATTTTTAAAGCATATCATGGATTCCTCCAATCACAAGCTACCTATGTTTTCCATAGAGGAATAAGATGACTGGAAGATAAGAATGCAGGCACACCTTTCTGCCATGAACGATGAGATGTGGACAGTCATAACTGAAGGACCGATAATTCCCATGAAGGTGAATCCAATGTATGGAAGAGACCATGCAGAAGGAGAGCAGCCACCACCAAACTTCCTGACCAAACCACGTCAAGAGTGGGGTAACGAAAATAGGAAGAGAGCCAACCTGGATAATGTGGCAAAGAACGCTCTATTTATTACTTTGGATAAAGGCACTTTTAGCAAAGTTAAAACTTGCTCAACATCCAAAGAAATATGGGAAAAGCTGGAGCAAATTTGTGAAGGAACTGAGCTCACAAAAGACAACAAAATCTCCAACGCTACCCAACTATTCGAGCTCTTCAAAATGAAGAATGAAGAGACTCTTGAGCAACTAGATTTGAGATTCACATCCATAGTGAATGAACTAGAAGCTCTGGGCAAACATTACACACAAAAAGAAAAGAACATGAAGGTGTTGAGAGCCTTACCAGCGGAGTGGGATAGCACGACCACTGCCATGAGAGTGTCTATGGACCTGAAGTCCATGAGCACATTTGACCTATTCTCCGACTTGAAAGCATTCGAGTATGACATCAATAGAAGGAGAAAGGAGTCAGAGGAGTCAATCTCCAAAGTTACAGCGCTGACGGCCAGAGGAATCAAGGATACAGCAACCGCCAGTTGCAGTAAACAGAGTGAGGATACAGCAGAAGTTGCTGAAGAGGATATGGCGCTCTTACTAAAGAAATTCAGGAGATTCATTAAGAGCAACAACAATAGCAGCAACACCAACCTCAACAAAAAGAATGACTTCAGAAGAAGTCATCCAACCCCTCAGGTATCTTCTTCTCCACAGTCAAATACAGGGAATATTGACTTGTGCTATAATTGCAGGAAGCCTGGACACTACGTAAGGAACTGTCCTTATCCGACCGTGCACAAGTATCCTGAAGGAGAAAGAGAACAGAGGAGAGATAAAAGAAAAGAGGAAAGACACAAGCTTCGAGCTCTTATAGGAGAGATGGAGAAAGCCAAGGATGCAGTAGTTCCGAAGGAAGTACTGAAAGCTGCAGAATCCTCTGACAGTGATGCTCAAACCTCATCCTCTGACGAAGAAGCACTCATATGCCTGATGGCTAGAGATGGCGAGGGCAGCAAAGAAGATGAGGTAATCTACCAACCGCTGTCCATACAAGTTGATGAGGAGCTGAACATGATCCACTCCTTGAAAAGGATCATGAGTGATTTCGAGCAGATCAACTCAATTCATGAGGAAGTGAAGGTTGAAAATGAGAACCTTAGAATCGATAATGAGATCCTCAAGAACAAAAACATCGACATTGCCAAAATGCTCGCTGCACGAGAGTCTGATAACTCAAAGTGTAGTAAGCTGCAACAAGAGGTCTCTAGATTGAATCTGCTAATCACCGAGCTAAAATCTGAGAAGGAAACCTTGCAGTCCAAGATGAGCACGTTCACCAAATCTTCAAAGGATGCAAGAGATTGCATAAACCGTGTCAGAGATCCTTTTGAGATATCGGGCATACGTTACAGCAATCAAGATTCTCAGAATACAGCAAAAACATCCAAAGCTGTAAATTTTGTTCAAGCTAAAACTCCAATGGAGAAAGAGTTACTTTGTGACTCTGAAAAGATCGAGAACGAAACAGCAATGACGGATAAGGGGAAGAGACCCCAATGCTCAACTGCAGGGAGTAAACCTGCATCTAAGAATTGGCTGCAACAGAAGCCATCTGCTGCATGCAGCAAAAGAATGCAGCAACCAACAAAGTTGCAGCATAGAAGAAACTTTCCCACCTATACTAAGACCTACATGTCTAAACCTCAAGGAGGATATACTCCAGGGAAGTATGGTGGAAGATCACACTACAAGGGTGTTGGTAACACACATGTTGGTTATGCACACACTTTTAACAAGCAGTCTGTCAAGACAACTGCATACAACATGAGAACCAACAAATCTTACAGTAAAATAGTTACTGTTAAGAAAGTTTGGGTTCCCAAAGTAACTAACCCTAAAGGACCCGTACAGATATGGGTACCTAAATCTGTTTGAAATTGTTATAGGTTACAGTGCCAGGATGCAGCAGTGATGTCTGGTATATCAACAGCGGCTGCTCAAGGCACATGACAGGCAGTAAAGAAACGTTGAAAGACTTCCAAGAATGCAAAGGACCTAAGGTCATATTTGGTGATGATTCCAAAGGAAGCACAAAAGGAAGCGGATGCCTAGTCAAGGGGAACATAAAGATCATGGATGTATCCTATGTAAAGGGGCTTAGATACAATCTTCTAAGCATCAGTCACTTTTGTGACAAAGGATACACAGTGGAATTCAATCTCAACAAATGCTTAATCAAAGACAGCACCACAAATGAAGTAAAGCTTACCGGAACAAGAAGAGGAAATATCTACCTAGCAGATTGGAATTCCTCCACTCAATCAACATGCTTCATTGTGAAAAGTCCACCAGAGCTGAGCTGGCTATGGCACAAACGATTAAGTCACCTGAACTTCAAGACTATCAACAAGCTAGCAAGAAAAGGCCTCGTGAGAGGATTACCAGATGTAGCTTACAAAAAGGAAAATGTCTGTGGAGCGTGTCAAAAAGGAAAGCAAGTTAAGAGCTCTTTCAAGGATAAGATTCAGAAATCATCTCACAGGATTCTAGATCTTCTACACATGGACCTTTTTGGACCAGTAGAACCAGTAAGCTTGAGCGGGAAGAAGTACTCCCTAGTAGTAATGGATGACTACTCCAGATACACATGGACGATCTTTCTTGCAAAGAAGTCAGAAACTCAAGAAAAGTTACCTGGTCTCATGAAGAAAATTCAAAATGAAAAAAGCTTGAGTATAGTAAAGATAAGATCAGATAGAGGAACTGAGTTCACAAATAAGTTTATAGAAAAATTCTGTTCTGACAATGGTATTCGTCATGAATACTCTACTGCAAGAACACCGTAACAAAACGGAATTGCTGAAAGAAAGAATAAAACCCTCAAGGAAGCAGCAAGAACGATGATAGCAGAAGCAGAGATACCCAAGAGGTTTTGGGCTGAAGCAACCAACACTGCATGCTACACGCAGAACAAATGTCTAATTATCAAGGATCTTGACAAGACGCCTTATGAAATATGGAACGGTCATACACCAAATATCGCTTATCTGCACATCTTTGGATGCAGGTGTTACGTTCTCAACAATGGAAAGGAACATCTGAAAACTTTCGATGCTAAATCAAACGAATGAGTATTTCTAGGATACTCTGCTGTAAGTAGAGCTTTCAGGGTGTTTAATAAGAGAACCCTGGTGGTAGAAGAATCTGTACATGTGGTGTTTGATAAACCACACTGTGACACAAAGAAGCTGGAAAAACCACCTGAAGAGACCACTCCTAGAAAAGAGAATGTTGTACCATACATAGAAGGAGTTCTGCCTACAGAAGAAGAAAAAGAAGAAGAAGCTGCAACCTTGGATGCAGCAGACATTCTTACAGCAGCAGAACCTCCTGCATTACAGCAACATAATGAGCAAAATACACCAACTCATATCTTTGAGCCTGATAGGACATGGCTTAGAAACCATCTAAGAGATCTCATTATAGGAGATCCATCCATTGGTGTAAGGACAAGGAGATCCATACCACATGAAGCAATGTTCGCGTGCTTCATATCACAATCAGAGCCTAAAAATGTTGAAGAGGCACTGCAAGATAGCAACTGGGTGCAGGCCATGCAAGAAGAATTGAACGGATTTGAAAGAAATCAAGTATGGCAAACAGTCGCAAGACCAACCCATCAAGGTGTAATTGGAACAAAGTGGGTGTTCAAAAATAAGCTAGATGAATCAGGAGTCGTTGTAAGAAACAAAGAAAGATTAGTTGCTAAAGGATACTGTCAGGAAGAAGGAATTGATTTTGATGAGACTTTTGCACCAGTGGCAAGGCTAGAAGCAATAAGAATTTTCCTAGCCTATGCAGCACATATGAATTTCAACGTCTATCAAATGGATGTTAAAAGCGCATTCCTGAATGGTCTCCTTACAGAGGAAGTACATGTTGAACAACCTCCTGGTTTCGAGGATCAAGCAGAAGAGAAGGTGTTTCGATTACAAAAAGTCCTATATGGACTAAAGCAAGCACCAAGAGCTTGGTATGACACCTTATCTCTCTATCTTCTGGAAAATGGCTTTCAGAAAGAAACAATCGACAAAACGCTGTTTAGGATACAGGATGGAGAAAGTGTGCTGTTATTACAAATATATGTGGATGACATTATCTTCGGATCCACAAACAAAGAACTATGTGAGAAATTCTCCAACCTGATGCAGTCAAAGTTCGAGATGAGTATGATGGGAGAATTAAGCTTCTTTCTCGGACTGCAAGTAAAACAGCTACTTACAGGAACCTTCATCAACCAAGTCAAGTATACGAAGGAGCTTATCAAGAAATTTGGCATGGAAAATGGAGCAGCAACGTCCGTTCCCATGTCCACATCCATAAGTCTTGACAAAGATGAAGATGGTAAAGATGTAGACATTACCAAGTACAGATGACTCATTGGATCATTGCTGTATCTCACAGCAAGCAGGCCAGACATTATGTTTGCAGTAGGAGTCTGTGCTAGATTCCAAGCAGCACCGAAGGAATCACACCTTTTAGCAGTAAAAAGGGTAATTAAGTATCTTAAAGGAACTCAGGAAGTTGGCCTATGGTATCCTAAGGAAGGAGGATTCAAGCTTAAAGGCTACTCCGACTCAGATTATGCAGGCTGCAAGATTGATAGAAAGAGTATGAGTGGGACATGTCAATTTCTGGGAAACAGACTTGTCTCGTAGTTCTGCAGGAAGCAGACCTCAATTGCAATCTCTACAGCAGAAGTAGAGTATGTTGCAGCAGGAAGTTGTTGTCCGCAGATTCTCTGGATACAGCAGCAACTTAGAGATTATGGGATAGAAGAAAAAAAGACTCCAATTCTCTGTGACAATACGAGCGCTATTGCAATTACCCATAATCATGTCTTTCACTCAAGAACAAAGCACATTGACATTCGTCATCACTTTATAAGAGATCATGTTGAGAAGAAAGACATTGTGCTAGAGAAAGTTCACACGGATCTACAGCTTGCAGATATCCTTACAAAACCTTTGAGTGAATCAAGGTTTTCCATGCTTTGAAATGAGTTGGGAATCCTTAAGTTGTGAAGAAAAAGAAGATGCAAGATTACAGGGGAAACCTCTGCATACTTGCAGGAAGCAGTAAAGATGGTACTGTAAGCTACGCGTTAATACAGCACTAGGTTCAGACAGCGCTGCATCTTTATTCTTGCAGTACAGCAGTTATCGAGAATTCAAGCAGCACCAGGTTACAGCATTTATTTCAAAAGAGTATTGATTGCTCTGCAACCTCGTACTTGAATCGCTGCAACCTTAAAAAGGCATTTATTTAGGCCGCAAAGGGCATGTCTTTCAGCATTAAATGAATGACTGCGAGTGTCAGGAAGTGGAAAGGGCGCTGACAGAGCCCACACGCCAAGTAATTATTAGTGTCGATTTGACATCTCCGCTTTTTCCTGAACCACTAGATCATTTTCCTGATTTATCTCAACTGTTGATCTCGCACGTCTCTTGAGAACCACCATAAAGACCAAAACGTGCCATTTGAATTCACTTTTCACCATCTTCAGAGAGAGAAGCACTTTGATCGCAGAAAATTTTCTAAGTGCAAACCCTTGTTCTTTCTCTTTCTCTCTCAGAAAAATATCATCAATGGCTGCCAGAAGGACCATTGTTCTTGATGGAAGGATGATCAATCAAGAACACATCCTTGAGTCAGGACTGTATGACAATGTTCTGATCAAGAGGATTTTTGATGCTCTTCAATAAACCTAAGTCCTAGGGTTGTTGACCACCGTCTACGCTGGCTTCTCGACAGAGTCAGTATAGAGATTCTACGCCTACGCTAGGTAGGTGGAAGAAAGAAACTGCATCCTGTTCCAGATGGATGCAGATGAAGAAGAACGGTCGCTGACCGTTAGGGATATCGCCACCACCTTCAGCATCTCGGCTGCAGGTTTGACCCCCAGCTAGTTGGCGACGTATGGGGAGGCATCGGCTTAAGAGATGTGGGATCTCTTTCGAGCAAGGGATGCAGGGGCTGAAATCAAGAGAAGTGATGTCTCCTTCAAATTCAAAAGAGGGATGTCTCCTTCAACGGACATCTTCTCCTACAAGTATAAATAGAGGTCGAGGAGAACTGAAGCTGGTTACTGTCACTGTTACTAAGAACAAAAATCCATACGCGAAAGTTTCAAGCTTACAAATCTCAAGCATTCAAGCCAACAGTTTCAATCACTCAACCTATCGAAGTGAAGCAAGTTCAAGCTGAAAGTTTCCCTACGGATTCAGAAGCTCACTTCGAAGCACAAGTTGAAGAAAACTTTTTTATCCTTTTAACCTTGTTGCTGTGTGCGTAGGTTGTTTTAGTGGTATCAAGCAGTTGACAGGAGAAATCATTGCTGTTTGTTTAGTTGTCTAAGTGTTAGGCAGCTTCCCTGTGTGGGAGTGTAGAACCCTGTATGGGTTAGCCTTTGAAGTTTGCAGTTGCTGTGTGTACGCTGGACTTCAGTAGGTGGTTTGCTTTGTAAAGTTGATAGATTGTTAGGAGAGTCCTGTAAATCAATCTTGCTTAACAAAGTTCCTGCTCGAGGAGCAGTAGAGTGGACGTAGAAGGATTACACCACCTTCGAACCACTATAAGCCATAAGTGTTTTAATTGCTTTATTTATCTGTGCGTTTATTTTCTGCATTATTATCTGTCTCTCATCTTAAAACGTTTTGAAATAAGCATTCTTGAGAAAACAGCCTTGTGTTTTTAAGTTAATTTCCGCTGCGTATAAAATTCCAGGTTACAGCGTACAGCACTGCATCTTAGCGCTGCAAGCAGTGACCTTCTATCGCTGCAAGCTCAAGTAACTTGCAGTGCAGAACGGTTGTTTTAAAAGATTTTGAAAATCGACCAAGGTTCATTCACCCCCCCCCCCTCTGAACCTCAGACACCACTTGGGACCAACAGGTCCATATGAAGAAGATCTAGAATTCTGTGAGATGACTTCTGCAACTTGTCCTTCAATGAGCTTTTCACTTACTTCCCTTTCTGACAAGCTCCACAAATATTTTCTTTCTTGTATGCCACATCTGGTAGTCGTCTTACAAGGTCTTTTCTTGCCAACTTGTTTATTGTCTTGAAGTTCAAGTGACTCAGCCTTTTGTGCTATAGCCAGCTCAGCTCTGGTGGATTTTTTACAATGAAGCATGTTGTTTGAGTAGAAGAGTTCTAGTCTGCAAGATATATATTTCCTCTTTTTGTTCGTATAAGCTTGACTTCATTTGATGTACTGTCCTTGATTAGGCATTTGTTGAGGTTGAGCTCCACTGTGTATCATTTGTCACAAAATTGACTGATACTCAGCAGGTTATATCTAAGACCTTTCACATAGGATACATCTTTGATTTTTATCTTCCCTTTAATTAGGCTTCTACTGCTTTTTGTGCTTCAATTGGAATCATCTCCAAAGATGACCCTTGGTTCTTTGCATTCTTGGAAGTCCTTTAAGGCAACTTTTTTGCCTGTCATGTGCCTTGAGCAGCCACTATCTATGTACCATACATCACCGCTGCATCCTGGCACTGAAACCTGCAACAAATTCAAGCAGATTTAGGTACCCATTTCTGTAAGGGTCCTTTTGTGTTAATTTCTTTTGGAACCCAAACTTTCTTAACAGTCAATATTTTGCTGTAAGATTTGTTGGTTCCACTTCTGTAGGCAGTTTTGTTTTTAAACTGCTTGTTAACCGTGTGTGCAGAAACTATATGTGTGTTACCAACACTCTTGTGGTGTGGTCTTCCACCAAACTTCCCTGGAATATATCCTTCTTTAGGTTTAGACATGAGAGTCTTAGTATTGGTGGGGAATTATCTTTTATGCTGTAATTTTGTGGGATGTTGTATCCTTTTGCTGCATACAGCAGATGGCTTCTACTGCAGCCAACTCTTAAATACAGTCTTACTTCTTGTAGTTGAGCATAGGGGCTTCTTTTCCTTATCCATCAGTGCTGGTTTGTTAAAGATCTTTTCTGAGTTACAGGGTAACTCATTCTTCATTGGAGTTTCAGCTTGAACAAACTTAACAGCCTCAGATGGACTTGCTGTATTCTGAGAGATATGAGCGTTGTATCCTAAGCCCGATTTCTCAAATGGACTTCTGGATTGGTTTATGCACTCCCTTGCATTCTTAGCAGACTTGCTAAATATTCTTATTTTGGACTGCAAGTTCTCCTTCTCAGTTTCTAGCTTGGTGACCAGCAGATTGAGCCTTGAGACCTCCTTTTGAAGTTTGCTGCATTTTGAGCTATCAGACTCACGTGCTGCTAGCATCTTTACAATGTCGATGTTTTTGCTTCTAAGGATCTCATTATCGATTTTGAGGTTCTCATTTTCAACCTTTAACTCCTCATGAGTTGAGTTAATCTGCTCGAAATCACTCATGATTCTTTTTAAAGAGTGAATCATGTTCAGCTCCTCTTTGTTAGGTGTGGACAACGGTTGGTATATTACCTCATCTTCTTCACTGTCCTCACAGTCTTTTGCCATCAGGTAAATCAGTGCTTCTTTATCTGAGGATAAGGTTTAGTATCACTGTCAGAAGATTCAGCAGCTTTCAGCATCTCCTTTGAGACTTCTGTATTCTTGGCTTTTTCCATCTCTCTAATGAGAGCTCTAAGCTTATGCCGATCATTTCTTCTTTTATCTCTCCTTTGTTCTCTCTCTCATTTTAGATACTTGTGCACGGTTGGATATGGACAGCTTCTTACATAGTGTCCAGGCTTCCTGTAATTATAACACAAGTCAAGATTATTTGAGTTTGATTGTGGAGAGGAGGATACTTGCGGTGGTGGATGACTTCTTCTGAAGTCATTCCTCTTGTTGTTATTGTTGTTGCTGTTATTGTTACTCTTCATGAATCTTCTAAATTTCTTTAGAAGAAGAGCTATATCTTCTTCAGCGTCCTCAACTGTAACTTCTGACTGCTTACTGCAACTGGCAGCTGCTGTATCCTTCGAACTTCTGGCAGTCAGTGCTTTGAGGTCGGAGAATAGATCAAATGTACTCATGGATTTCAAATCCATGGACACTCTCATAGCGGTGGTCTTACTGTCTCATTCCGCTAGCAGGACTCTCAGCACTTTCATATTTTTCTTTTTTTGTGTATAGCGCTTGCCTAGAGCTTCTAGTTCATTCACGATGGAAGTGAATCTAAAATCTAGTTACTCAAGAGTCTCATCATTCTTCATTTCAAAGAGCTCGAATAGTTGGGTGGCATTGGAAATCTTGTTATCCTTAGTGAGTTCCGTCCCCTCACATATTTGTTCCAACGTTTCCCATATCTCTTTGGACGTTTTGCACGTTTTGATTTTGCTGAATGTGCCCTTATCCAAGGTGATGAATAGAGCATTTTTAGCCACATTATCTAAGTTGGGTCTCTTATTGTCTTCATTATTCCACTTTTGTCTTGGCTTGATCAGGAAGTTAGGTAGCAGAGATGCTTCTTCCTCAATTTCTCTTCCAAGCATAGCATTCACCTTTGTTGGGAAAATCGATCCTTCTTTGATGACCATCCACATTTCATCATTCGTTGCTGAAAGATGTGCCTACATTCTGATTTTTCAATCATCATATTCTTCTATGGAAAACATGGGTAACTTGTGATTGGAGGAATCCATGATATGCTGAAAGAATGAGATTTTCAAGGATGCAGAGAAAACAAAGAGACTTGGGTAGATTTGGGTAGGTGACCAGATAAGTTGGCTTTTAACCCAACTCGCTTTGATACCACTTGTTGGTCCCAAGTGGTGTCCGAGGTTCAGAGGAGGGGTGAATGAACCTTGGTCATTTTTTGAAATTCTTTACAAACTTACTGTTCTGCAAGTTATGAGAACTTGTAGCGCCAGTCAGTTACTGCTTACATCACTAGTATACAGTGCTGCACGCTGTAACTTAGAGTTTTATATGCAGTGGAAAATATGATTTTTTGACACAAGACTGGTTTGCTCAAATATGCTCCTTTTTAAGATGGTTTTATGCTTATGACAGATAGATATATAGAATGCAGCATAGATATATAAAGCAATAAAACAGTTATGGTTTATAGTGGTTCGAAGGTGGTGTAATCCTTCTATGTCCACTCTACTGCTACCTCGAGCAGGAACTTTGTTAAGCAAGATTGAATTACAAGACACTCCTAACAATTTATCAACTCAATAAGCTAACAACTACTAGAACCTAGCGTACACACAACAACTGCAAGTTCTAAAGGTAAACCCATACAGGATTTCACTCCCCCACATAGAGAAATTGTCTATCTCCTAGACAACTTATACAAACAGCAAGGATAAATCCTATCAACTGTTGGACATCAAAAACAAGCTAAGCACACAACAATAAGGTTAAAAATATATAAAGTTGTTCTTCAACTGGTGCGGTGAAGTGAGCTTCTGAATTCTTCGAAGGATCCTTCAGCTTGAACTTGTTCACTTCACAGAGATCGAGTGACTGAAACTGAAGAAATGCTTGAGAGAGTATATCTTGAATGCTTGAACTTTTTAGCGTCAATATTTCAGTAGTCAACTTCTGGGTTGTTCATCCTCTATTTATACTTGTAAAAATATATCCGTTGAAGAAGATATCTCTCATTTGAAATAAGTGTACTTGATCAAAGGCATGGCTTGCATTAAATGCTCTTGATTTTTATTTTCTGAGCATTTAATGTGGTGGTTGCGGCTCGCAGCTTTCTGCAGCCCGCTAGGCCACATGTCATTTTTGCATTGGCTCTGTGTCTGCAACTTTGATCTTCTCTCGAATGGCTCTAATTAAACTTACTTCATTTTTCGTTTCTCGTATTATATTTATCCTTCATCGGATTGTAAGAAACTGATTTTGTTTTGACATTCACGTTGTTGGTTGATTATTAAGTATGTTATAATCTTTGCATTATATCTTAGACCTTCTTACACCTATTCGTCCTTTACAATGTTGTTGTAACTTTGACCTTCTTGCAGTATTACTTTATATAGTACTGATGTATTTGTTCTTGCAGTACTCCTATAGCCACTTCTTGCAGTGGCGCTGCTTGCCATTCTTATCTTCATGCTGCACTGCTGTATCTACTTCTTGCAACGGCTTCATTCTTTTAATTTCTTGATGCAGCACGATCCATTAGAGTTTCTCCATCTTTCAGCACCTATAACTAGACTCAATCCTAGTCTATGTTTTCATTTAAACATTGTGAAATATGGGGACTCAAACTTCCTATTACATATGTGGTTTGTCTCATCAAAATCTATGCACTGAAATCCTAACAATCATGTGCATTTTTTGTTCTATCCTCTTCTTCACCATTATTCTTCATTGATTTGCCCTACTTCCTTTTTCCAAAAAACTTGCCAATAGAAATAGACATGGCATCAACTAGATCAATACCCATCTTGCAGAGAATGGATGAGATGGTTATCCCAAAACTTCTTCTAGGCTTCGACTTCTCAGCTTCCTCTCATATCCTTTTTTGTATGAATATACTCCAGTTTACTGTCTTCTTCTGCATGATCGCAGTCATAATCCTGAACCTTAGTTTTGTGCATTTGTTCAAGCTTTCATATCTCTCTTTGATGGAGTATGCATAGACATCATGAAGGAATTCGTATTCAGGTTTGAATATCTTCTTTGTGATGCTTTTCTTCACACCTCTAGTAACCTTCTCCTGCTTAAACATCTCCCATATCTCCTCAGCCTATTCATCACTATATTTTTCAAGCTAAGAAGAAGAAAGCCATTTATGGATATAGAGAATGTCTCATAAAGGATCTGAGAAGTCAGGGTGTATCCTTGTTCATCTGCACCCATTTTAAAGATGATGTTATTCAATTCGTCAGTCAACTTGGCGTAGGCATAGAATCTCTGCACAAATGTTGTAGAAAAGCATGTGTATCAAGTAGATAAGAGCCCGAAGATCTTGGTGGCCTCCATACAGTTCCATATCACTGCATCGATTATTTATCGTAGATGTTGGTGTTTGAAGAAAGAGAAAAGGGATTAACGAGACATCCTTACAGAATGGATGTTTGTATTGCTATCATTGTTGATTGATTGTTTTGTGTGGGGTATGGTTTTGACAGAGAGAGAGAGAGAATTTTTGCTTTAAAAAAACATAAGAGATTTGAAAAGTGATCATCAAGTAAGATGATTGAGCAGTTTTATCATCTTTAAGGTAATGATAAGATCAACGACTGAGATTCAATGATCGAAATTTAGGCGTATGATCTAACAGTTGTTAGAAAAAGATGGAGGGGTCTATATATAAATAAGGAAACTTTAGGGGTTTAAGATAAATCCTCATCTATTACACTTCTGAAAAGTTGAGTATCACATTAAATGGGGTTAAATTTTTGCTGCTCAAATGAATATTAGGCTTTAAGGTTGCAGTGTCGATACGAAATTTTAGAATAATAAATGTATTTAGCAATAAATGTTGTATCCTACAGTTGTATCCTAAAACAAGCTTTAACATGTGATTATTGTAAATACTTACTGCGAACATATTTGTTGTATCTTGGCATAGATGCAACATTCCCCCTACTTCATGTATATTTTACATACTAAGTTGTATTTTTAATATATTTAGAAACTAATGATTTCTTCTATAACTTGATAATCCTAAGTTCATTTCTGAGCATAGAGAATCTTGCTTCACATGGGGTTTTGTGAATATATCAGTCAATTATAGATTAGTATAAACTTTCTCCAATATAATATTATTTTTTCCTACATGATCCCTTATAAAGTGATGTCTGATATCAATGTGTTTCATTCTTGAGTGAAACACTGGATTATGTGTGATTGCAATTGTACTTGTATTATCATAAAGAATAGGGATTTCTCTCTCTCCAATTTCATAATCTCTCAACTTTTGCTTTATCCAGAGAAATAACTTCCTGCAGCAACATACACTGCTTCTGCTATAAAGATGGCAACAAAGGTTTGTTTCCTGCAAAACCATGATACCAATCTATTTCCAAGAAATTGATAAGTTCCACTAGTACTTTTTCTATCAATTTTACATCTAGAAAAATCTAAATCGGAATATCCCTTCAAACTGAATCCTCCTTCTTTTAGATAGCATAATCCAAGATCAATATACAATCGTGCACAGTCACTGGGAGTCCTATTACACTTGAGGCCAACTTCAATTCACCAAACCAAGGTTTACCTTGAGGATCAAACAAAATCAGTCATATCAAAAAACAATTAATTAACATACCATTTTGACAAAAACAAAAAGATAATAATAAACACTATAGAAGAAAACTTTGAACATACCGATTTGTAAGGAAAAAAAAACAAACAATAAATAAGATTATGGAGTAAACTTAGAACATACTCTCTATCAAGTTCTCCTTCTAGTAGCAGGATGCTTAAAAAAATTAAACAAAATGCTTGTCACTATGCGCTAGCAAAATTTCTCATTGTTCAAACATTTATTCATCCAAAATTTTCCAACGGGTTCTCCTTCTAAGAGAAAAATATACGTCATTAGCAAACTTTCTCATTTTTCATTCCTTTAATTGTCTAGGTTTTTCAAGAAATTTGATGGATTTAATAAAAAATTATATGGATATCGAATATTATATTTAAGGCTTGTCAATTACACTTTAGGGTTAGTTTTAGGTGAAAGTGATATACTATTGAATGTATCTACATCCTCATCAATCATTAACACTAATAACAATAAAATAAATAACTAAATAAAAATTTAACAATTCCAAAAAAAAAAAGAGAACTAGAAAAAAAAACAAAAATAATATAAACAACCAAACAAAAAACTAATTGATAATAACAAAAGCAAATAAGGAAATATCAATATTTTTTGTCATTAATAACAATACAATAAATAACTAAATAAATTTAAAACAATCATTATAAAAAATAACTAAAAAATCATAGCATTAATGACAATTAAATAAATAACTAAAAAAAATTAGCATAGTAAAAAAAATGAATCTAAAAAACTAAAACAAATTAATAAACATGTGTTAGTGTAAAACATAAATTTGAAAAAAGTGTTTGTAATTGCAAGAAACCTTTCACTGGAGAATGAATCTTTCAATTCATATAGCTAAGGTTTCTTGCACTGTAAAACACATGGAAGAACTCATGTATATATAGCATGCTATTTATCATCCACACAAATTAAAAATGGAAGTAAAATGTATGGTTAGAATATATAATGATGAATAAGGATAAGTCTCTACATTCCCTACCATTTATTAACCAAATAAGACGTGTCAAGATAACTGGTAAAAGAAAAAAATGGGGAGATCAATCCGGAGCAAAAATGAAAAGTTTTAGAAGGTTAGTATAACATTTCTACTTAATTCCTTAATACTATTAGCTTGTTTCAAGAATTTAAATACTATTAGCTTGTTTCAAGAATTTAAATAGAAATAACAGGTTAAGAACATAAATTTTTTGAGTTTTAATTTGAGAAAATTTGTATTGAAATCTCTTAATGTGTTTGTTATTTTTATTATTGGTAAATACATATAATTGAAAAAAAAAAGAGTTACGCCATAATTGGATGAAAAAAAAAAAGAGGGGTTTTTTTTTAGTGATATTTGAAGTTTTCAAAGTTTCTTTAATTACTTCAGTGCACAAAAATTCTATTAACTAAATTGGAAACAAATTTAAGATAAATGACTTAACAAACCTAACATATTAGATTTAAGTAATATAATATTAGCTTACAGTTTTATTTGTTTTTCCAAATTTTTAGTGTTTTGAGGATCTTACAAATAAATAACTTAGTTGTGCATTTATGTTTGGTAAATAGTTAATGAATTTAATTATACACAAGCAACATTTTAATTAATTAATTGAAATTTCAGAGTTCATGAATGATTTTTCTGGAAGTAATATATTTTATACTAATTATAATAAAAAGAGGGGCTGGGATTAGGCTACATATAATTTACATGTTGATTTAAGAGAGAGAGATTTATGTTTACTATCATATTTGATTTAAAAAATATTGTTTTATTTTGATTACTTACCATAGAGTTTACTTTTCTCAAAATCATGTTATTAGGAGAAACCTTCGATTGTGGTTTAGAACGTGTCTCAAGTTATCATAATTTCTGGAAGTTGAGGTGAATATATATTTATTTGCAATTACAATGTATGAACATAATATTTCATGTTATATATTGATTGAGTGATATTATGTGATTTTATGTTTTTTTGAGAATTGATGTGTTTGAATGATGCTATGGTGAAATATATGGGTTGTATTATCATTCACAAACATCAACACATCCTTATTTAAATGATGAAAGTTATTGCATTCTACATAAACAACATGATTTGAAGAAAAATATTTTATTTACCACTACTAATGCACTGAGGCATGTAAAACATGCTTATGGTATACTATATGTTCAACCGGTGGCATGTGAGACATGAATGTGACTATTAATGATATATGCTTAGCCGGTGGCATGTGAGACATGAATATTGCTTGATTTATTCAGTCGGTGGCATGTGAGACATGAATATGACTATGATGAATGATGTTATGTTGAACTCTACTCGATGCCTAGTAGATGGTGGTCAATGGCTCAATGAAGAAAAAATGGTTTCGAAATAAATGTTTTCATTCATTAACGTGCATCATTGACATTATTTCGTATTATTCGTGTTATGTGCATAATTTCTGTTTACTAGGCTTTTTAGCTCATATAGTTCATGTATTATAAGTAAACCCGATGGTATACTCATCGTGGTCATATTAATATGTGTCCATCGTTGATATGTTAAATATTCAACATACATATAAATTTTACTTTCCATATAATTAAGGAATGAGATCATTCCACATCATTGTGAACATATTAAAAATTATCCATGATGAACATTTTAGCATTTTCCTATTACTATTTAACCCAACTTCCTTTAGATTTGAGTCTTCATTTAGTCACCACTTCGATACAAATATGTTTCCACTATCCAATAATATGAAGTTAATTCAACACATTTTCCATATTGTTTTCAACACATTAAATTAGAATTGAAAGAAGAAAGAAGAAGATCGATGCTTTGAAACTCCAGCCTCTCATATAATCCTTTTTTTCAATACTACTCAGAAAACGTGAATATTTATACTTTTCTTCGACTAATATTTTTTTAATATCCTACATTAATAGTTACTAAAAATTATATAAGAACGTCTCACAATGTAATTGTAGCACCCAAATTTATTAAAATAATAATAATAACAATAATAATACTAATAATACATATAAATAATAATAAAGTTTGGGAATTAAAAACTTAGATTAAGCAATATCAAGGAAATTGACACCTAATCTAGTCTATATACCTAGCCTAGGATATAAATGTTGACTAAGTAATACAAGTGTAAAGAAAGGAATTTGTAAAGAAATTGAAAGCATTTTCCCTCATCTTCATTAAACTCTCCCTCTTCTCCACGCACAATCACAGCTGCCGTTTTTCTTCCACTTCTTCGGTGAAGATTCCAGCTATTTTTTCCTCTGGTTAAGGTATAATATGGATCCGGGCCGAAGCTACAATCGGTCTTGTTTCTCTTTTAAATTTCTTAGTCTCTTGCTCTCTCCTTCCTTTTCTTCCTGCTGATCGGCCGTCGTTGTTTTTACTGCCTTGAGTTGCCGGCGTTGAGTTTCGCCGGCGAGATGTATGTGTAGTGTGGTGGTTGGCGCTGTAGCGCCTGTGAAGTGAGTTGAGGGCCACCGCATCTAGCGGCGGCAGTGCAGTTTATTTTTATGTATATATGTATATATTCAAGTGTATATATATGTGTGGTTCATGTTGGGTTTTTGGCTTGGGTGTGGGTGGTTGAAGGAGGTGAGGCGGTGGTGGCGCCGGACTCGCGCCGGTGAGGGTGAGGGAGAGCCGCCGCAGCAGCAGCGGCGAAGCTGGGTTTGTAGATATATATATAGGTTGTGTATATATATATATGTATGTTAGGTGTGGGAGGATTGTGAGTGGTGAGAGGGGTTTCCGGGGACATGGGTCGCCGGCAGTGGAGGTGGCGCGGCGGCGGCGAGCAGGTGGGGAACATGGGCGGTGATGCAGGGGTGATTTTAAGGGTTGGGGGAAAAATTTGGGAATTTAGCAAACCCTAGGGACTTAATTGCAAAATTTCAGGTTTAAGACAATTAAACATAAGTCCCTAAACTAATAGATACTACAGTTTAACCCCATATTTATGTATATTGCAGTTTATACCCATAATTAAATGAATAATGATAAACGAACCTACGAAATTATTTAAATTACATAGCTTTCCCTAATATTTGATAATATGATGCATGTCTCCCTAGAATTATTGAAATTATGATAATGATACGTTTTTATTTAATAACAATATATATATTGGAATTATATATGTTACTTTATAATTAATAGAAATTAATGTATGAATTCCGGACTCTAGATAAATGACAAAAAATAAAGTATAACCATAATTTTTATAAATTATGCTTTAAGTATCATCATTATGTAAGAAAATATCGGATTTTGAGTTGGATAAAATGATATGGATTTTCCCTAAGATTTAAGGATATTATGAATTTATTATTATAATTATTAACTTTATGAAAATGACGTTTTTTGATTTTTGAATATAGTGGATGTATAGATATTATTTTATAAGTACATAGAATTTAATAAATGAAATGAGTTTTAAATAAATAATAAAGAAAGATTATATAAATTAATTTATGTTATGTAGATCTCTTTATATGATCGATTAGGGTATAAAGCCCTAGGTTATTATCTAATTAACTAAGAAAATATAGTTTTGGACTCTATTTTGGATTTGGGGATTTTATATTAATTATTATAATTTAACCAAGTTTTATTTGGAATTATAAGTTAAATCATATAGTTAGCAAGATTACTTTTGAGACTAAAATCTAGACCCTCGAAATATTATAGCAATTAAGGTATTTACAATTTAATTATTATTTCAAGTCTAGAGTTTAAAACCCTAAATTCACATCCAATAAAACCTGTAATATTAAGATCAAGTTGAACTTTCTATATTATGAATTATATAATTTACATTGAATTAGGATTTAATTTAAAGAGATTATTTTATTAAATCAATGATAGTTCGATTAGATTCTAAGTCGAACCCTTATGATTGTGGGCGATACGCAGGAGTACGCACCCTAAGTAGGATCTAGAAGTTTTTTTGATCAGCTGCTCTAAAGGTGGGGGTAAAACTTTATTTATGGTTTTAAATCGTACAGTTCTAAGGAAAATTATGTGACTAAGTGATTTAAATTCCATCATTATGTGCTGTTGTTTTCAATGGAAATGTTTTCATTATGTGAATAGTATTTCGAGTAAATTATATGAATTTGAGAGCTATTGATTTTCAAGTTATGCAAATGCAAAAGATTTCAAATGATGATAAGTCGGGATAATACCCGCTAAAAAGGGGTTTCTTTAGAAATCAACATATGTCAAAGGTTTTCTATACTTATGTGTTATGTGAATTATGTGGCCAACGTGAACGTGCTCAATGTATATTATGTGTTTATGTGGAACCATTATGTGAAACTTAACTGCGCATGCGCCTGCACGCCAAGTAGGGTGTTCCTTTTTGGAAACCTAACAATGGGGAATTCTACGGAATCCCAACAGGAAGAGGTTTAAAAACTCAAATAGGGTCGGCTTGGGGCCCTGATAGGTATTTTTCGGAAACCTATCCACAGTTGCCATTGAGGCTCTTCGGGAGTCTACAATGTGTATTATATGTATAATATGCAAGTAATAGTATGTGTATATTATTATTATAATTTCCCCAACCCCATTAAGTGTCCTTTTGGCACTTACCCCTTTTATGTAAAATGTTTTCAGTTTAAAGAAGTTAGGGCGTGGCACTGGAGCGATGGATGCTGGTAGCCAATGATTAAAAGTTGAAGAAAATTTTAATTAAAAAATGTATGTTTTATAATAATTTTTCTGAAATTTATTTATCTTTAATTTCTTAAATGAGTGAATTTTATTTGTAAGTAACCCCTCGATCAAAGATTACCATTCTAAGGAAACGGGGCGTTACAGTAATTTTTGTGAGAAAAGTGAAATAACCTATTATCCACAATAATATCATCAATGTAATTTTCCGTTGTTAAATTCATTAATATAATATGTTTACAGACAGAATATTCTTGGTTACAGACGGAAAATTTCATCCATAATACACAAATTTTTGTAGTGAATCATGCAAGCATTTTGTGATATTCGACCTCCTCACAACTTATTAATCAATACACTTCATGCATCACATGTATTCCTTATTATTTATGTGCTACTTAGTGATCTTGCATGATTATATTTTGCTTTCCAATTTTAAATTATTTATTGCTCTTAGATGAGTTGAGATGAGAAAATCTTATTATAAATTATCAAAACTCTAGTAATGTTCGAGTGTATAATTTAAATTATTTAAATAATAATAATTTAAATTATAGAAAGGAAATAAATTTAAAGTTCATTATATATATATACAATACATATATGTGCCGGTATAAATAGTAGCCGCATATATATACATGTGAGAAAAATCTTTAGCATTAATATATTAATAAATATGTATGTCCTGTGTGAATATGTTTGGCAAATGAGTTGCAAGAAACTAATAATATAATAATAATTATTAGAATAATGATATAATAATCATAAAAATAATAATAGAATAAAATAAAATAAGAAGCTTAGCATAGAAGCAAATTGGAGGCGGTTGATTAGAATAAAAATTGGATATACATATTTTCCTTCCTAGACGGTACGATACAGAACATCTTCTCCCATATTGAAGATGAGCATGTTGTTTTAGTTGAAAGAAAACTAAAAAAAAAAATGTGTTTGTCTCTCAATATTTAATGGCACGTGAACTATTAGATTGACAGGTCAAAATTTTTGGAGATTCAGGTAAATAAAAATTTATTTGTAATTATAAAACATAAATTAGTATTTGGTGAAATGATTGTGTTAATTGGTGATATGTGAAAAATTATGTGTTTCACGAAGTTTGATTTATTATTTAGTGATTGTTGTGAAGTAAATGAACTTGTAAGTTCAATAATTGTTATGAAATGAATTTGTGAGTTGGATGATTATTGTGGATTGAAGTTGTGAGTTTTATTAAGTGGTATTTTGGTAACAAAAAAATGGAACTGTATTTCTGGGTTATATTTATGTTGGTCATACAGTGATTTGTGCACGTGGTGCTTTGTGCACAGAATTATATAGTGTTGTGTGCATGTGGTGTCTTGTGCACAAAATTATATGGTGTTGTATGCACGGAATTATATAGTGTTGTGTGCACGTGGTGCTTTGTGCACAAAATTATATGGTGTCGTGCGCATAAAATTTTATGTCAGGATACAACCCCAAGGTGCTGTGTGCACTAAATATATTAGAAATGAACTAGGTGAGTGTTGGAGTGTTTGAAATGAAACAGGTGATTTCAAAAGGGGATGCATGGGAAAGAGTGGTAAAGAATCATATTATCATGTATAATTTCTGCTTACTGAGATTTATCTCACCTGATTTATGTTTTCTAGGTAATTTTGATAAGATGTAATATTGTGGACGTTCTGGGCAAGCTGTGGAGCTCCTGCAGGATTTTGAACACTTGTGTACATAGATGATGACCTGTTGGGCATGAATGTGTTTTATGATGTTTTTGCTTTTGGATATTAAGTCTATTTTTGATATGTTCTGTAATACACAACATGATGCGTACTAGTGGGTTAACATGAAGCTTGTTTATGAGTTGCTGGTTTGTTGAAACTCTTTTTAATGAATGTGAATAGGGAATTGTTGGATATTACAGAATGCTATACTAAAAAAAAAGATATAACGGGTTTTGATATTGTGTTATATATTTAAAATTCATTTTATATTCGTTTGAGCAAATGTGGTCGTGTCAGAGTGGTATTAGAGCATGGTTTGTGTTTTGTAGATTGTCTATGTATATTTATGCCAGTAAGTTCTTTTAAATTCTGCTTACATTATGTGCATCATAAATTCTTATAATTGACCATGTGGCTCAGGACTGGTACTATTATTATACAAATATGGTAAGTGGTGAAGGTGAGAGTAGTGGAATGGAAAGAGCTCCTGAACCTGAGACACCAGCTGTTAGTGTCGAACGTGATGCTATCATTACACGATTAATTGATTTAGTGGAGCGTCAGTCTCAACAACTTATTCAACAAAGGGATGTGGATAGACAACCGCATGATGAAGTGAATCAACCACAGCCCCGAGTATAACATGTTGAAATGATTTGTGAGCGATTTTGAAAATTGAACCCACCTATATTTGAGGATGCTAAAGATCCTTTAGTTGCAGAAGATTGACTGAGAACTTTGGATAACATGTTTCAGTATAGCAAAATTCCTAAAGTAGAGAAGGTTTTGTATGCATCTTTTATGCTGCGAGGTAGTGCCGGACACTGGTGGGACACAATTAAAAGCATTGAAGATGTTATTAATATGACCCGACAGAGGTTCAAATTTTTTTTCAGAAATAAGTATTTTATGGCCCCTGTTAGGATAATGAAAATGAATGAATTCATACAGTTGAAACAGGAAACCATGGCTGTTAGAGACTAACTTCATAAATTTGAGCAATTATCCAGGTTTGCTGAACATATGGTGAGTACTGAAGCTTTGAAGGTGGAGAGATTTTTTGAGGGTTTAAGGCCTGAGCTTTACAGGGATGTTAGCATGGTAGGGATCCAAGGTACGACGTATTCTCAGGTTGCAGACATAGCACATATTACGGAACAAGCTGAGATGCAGATAAGACAAGCATAAGAGGTTCGCTGTCAATTTCAACAAAGGTAAGCACCACCATGGAGTGAGGATAGGAAGAAAAGGCCAATGCAATTCCAAACACCAAGACCTGATCTTCAATCCAATCAAGGACAGAGACCAGAACAAGAAAGTTTGGATAAACGTTTCAAGATCAATCAAAGTAGAGTACCACCACCACCTTTATGTCCAAATTATGGCAGATCGCATGTTGGAGTTTGCCATTTGAGCCCAAAAAATTGTTATTCTTGTGGATAAAAAGGACATATAGTCAGTATGTGTCCAAATAGTGGTAAACCAAAAGGTTAGGGGAGAGTCTCAGCATGAGTTTTTACAATAACCAAGGAAGATGCTGAAGACAATCCAGTCGTCACAGGTAAACTTTCCATTTTTGGTATTGCAACTTTCATGTTATTTGATCTGGAACTATACATTCATTTGCATCCACTAAGTATGTGAGGAGACTAGGCAAACTGCTATCTTAACAAAAGCTAGGTTTGATGTGATGATCCCTTCTGGTGATTCGAAACAAACCAATCAAATTCTACGAGGATGTATTATTTTGATAGAAGGTAGAAAACTGTGTGTCGATATGATTGTGCTAGATATGAATGATTATGATATGATATTGGGCATGGATTGGTTATCAAAATATGGTGCTACTATCGATTGTCAGAAAAAGAGTATTACATTTCAGCTAGTGGATGAGAAACCTTTCTCGTTTATCGGATTAAAGATAATTTTTAAATTTCCAATGATATCAGCACCTAAAGCACAAATATTTCTAAAAAGTGGTTGTGAGTGTTATTTGGTGAGTGTAATGAGTATCGAGGGACAACATGGCTCAATTGTGAGTGAAATATCAATGATGCAAGAGTATCCAGAGGTATTTTCGAAGGATCTTTCAGGATACCACCAGATCGTGAAATTGAACTTGTGATTGAACTACATCCCTGAGTTTTTCCTATATCTAAATCACTGTATAGAATGACACCAGGAGAGTTGAAAAACCTAAAGACTCAATTACAAGAACTACTGGAGAAATGTTTCATTCGGCCTATTTTTTCACCATGGGGAGCACATGTTTTGTTTGTTCAAAAGAAAAATGGTACATTGAGAATGTGTACAGACTATCGAGAGTTGAACAATACCACAATCAAGAATAAATATCCCTTGCATCAAATTACTGATTTGTTTGATGAACTGTAAGGTGCATCCCTTTTTTCGAAGATTGATTTGCGATTAGGATATCATCAGTTGAAAATAAAAGAGAAAGACATCCCCAAAACAACATTTAGTACAAGATATGAACACTATGAGTTTCAAGTGATGCCATTTGGACTGACAAATGCTCCAGCAACTTCATGAACTTGATGAATCGGGTATTTAAAGACTATCTGGATAAATTTGTTATTGTTTTGATTGATGATATCTTGATTTATTCTAAGAATAAAGAAGAGCATGCAATGCATTTGAGGCTCGTGTTGGAAATCTTGAAAGAAAAACAGTTATTCACAAAATTCAAGAAATGTGAATTCTAGTTAGATCAAGTTGTCTTTTTGGGACATGTGATATCAGGAGTAGAGATTTCAGCCGATTCAAGTAAAGTTGAAGCTATTGATAACTGGCCACAACCAACAAATTCGTCAGAGGCACACAGTTTTCTTGGTTTAGCAGGATATTGTCGAAGATTTGTAGAAGGATTCTCCAAGATTGCTTCTCCATTAACACAGTTAACTAGGAAGAATGTGACATTTAAGTGGACGGACACATGTGAACGAAGTTTTCAGGAGCTGAAGAAGCGATTGACACCGGCACCTATCTTAATGATCCCAATTGGAACTGAAAGCTTCAAAGTGTACAATGATGCTTCGAAAAATGGTCTTGATTGTGTGTTGATGTAAAATGGTAAGGTAATTGCATATGTATCCCGATAGTTGAAAGAATATGAGAAGAACTACCCTACCCATGATTTAGAGCTTGCAGCAGTGATATTTGCACTAAAGATTTGGAGATATTATTTATATGGGGAACATTGCAAGATCTACACTGAACATAAGATTCTGAAATATATTTTCACCCAAAAAGAGTTGAACATGAGGCAACGAAGATGGTTAGAGCTTGTGAAAGATTACGATTGTGTTATCAATTATCACTCAGACAAAGCTAATGTGGTGGCAGATGCATTAAGTCAAAAATTAGTAGAGAAAGTAGCAGTGATGAACTTGATTCAAAAACCTGAACTGCTTGATCTATAAAGAATGAGTGTGGAAATTGTTAATCATGAACTAGTAGAAGCAAAATTTACAGCGCTAACACTCAGACCTACTTTGATGGATAGAATTTACCAAGGGCAACAGATTGATGAATAGTTTGGTAAAGTGAAGAAAGACATCATCTCATGAGAATCATCTGACTTTCAATTAATAGAGAATGGTGTACTCCGATATAGAGGTCGGTTATATATGCCCAATATTGATAAAATTCATGAAAACGTGATGGCAGAAGCACATTTATCACCGTATTCAGTTTATCCAGGAGACACTAAAATGTATAGAGACTTGAAGTTGCATTACTGGTAGCCGGGTATGAAAAAAGCAATTATACGATATATAGAACAATGTTTAACTTGTCAGCAAATCAAAGTTGAACATCAAATACCTGCAGGCATGTTGCAATCCTTTTTTATTCTGGAATGAAAATGGGAGAATATAACTATGGATTTCGTCACAGGTTTGCCCAAGATAGTTAAAGGTTATAATGCAATTTGGGTTATTGTGGATCGATTGACTAAGTCAGCTCATTTTATTCCGATTTGTACCACATATCCTATGGATCGTTATGCTCAAATATATATACAAGAGATTGTTAAACTTCATGGCGTCCACTTACTATTGTTTCAGATAGGGACACCATATTTTTGTCTGCCTTTTGGAGGAGTTTACACAAAGCATTAGACACTCGGTTATCTTTCAGTACTGCGTATCATACACAAATAGATGGACAATCAGAACAAACGATTCAAATTTTAAAAGATATGCTGAGAGCTTGCATGTTAGATTTCAAGGGTCAGTGGAGTAAATTTCTACCCTTGGTAGAATTCTCTTATAACAACAGTTATCAATCCACTATCAAAATGTCTCCGTACGAAGCACTTTATGATAGAAAGTATCGATCTCCAGTACATTGGGATGAAGTTGGAGAAAGGAAAATTTTGGGTTCGAATATGATTCGGGAGATGAGTGAAGCGGTAGAGCAAATTTGAGAAAGAATGAAGACTACTCAAAGTCGATAGAAAAGCTACGCAAACAAAAGAAGAAGAAAGTTAGAATTTGAAATAGGTGATCAAGTGTTTCTGAAAGTGTCTCCAATGAAAGGTATAATGCGCTTTGGAAAGAAAGGAAAACTTAGTCCAAGGTACGTTGGACCATTTCCTATCATTGAAAAGATTGGTAATGTCGTTTATAAACTTGATTTGTCTGTGTCAATGTTTCAAATACATAATGTGTTTGATGTATCTATGTTGAGAAAATACATCGCAAATCCATCTCATGTTTTAAACAATGAGCCCCCTGAGTTGAAAGAAGATTTAAGGTATGAAGAAGTATCGGTGGAGATTTTACTACGAAAGATAAAATGACTTAGAAATAAGGAAATTACATTAGTTAAATTGTTGTGGAGAAATCAGCTTGTGTAAGAAGCCACTTGGGAAAGGGAAGATGAAATGAAGTCTAAATACCCAGAATTTTTCAAGTAAGTAAACTTTCGAGGATGAAATTTTTATGAGGTGAGGATGTGATACCCGAGCTCCTCAGAACTTATTAATCAATACACTTCATGCATCACATGCATTCCTTATTATTTATATGCTACTTAGTGATCTTGCATGATTATATTTTACTTTCAAATTTTGAATTATTTATTGCTCTTAGATGAGTTGTGATGAGAAAATCTTATTATAAATTGATAGGATGAAATGTAATAGATTTTGATGAGACAAAACGTATAATAGACTAGAACTTTAGCTATCTGGTTAAGCTTTGTATGTAAATATGCTAAGGCAAAGATGCTGGAAAGGCTTGAAGAATCTGCCAAGTAACCAGGAAGCTGAGTCCCTGCTACCTGCATACTGTATCAAGCAGCCAGTAATCAAAGCTCGAAAAGGATGCTACAAGGAACCTGGAGATAGTCAAGGAAGCTGACTTACTCGAAGAGGATACTACCAGATACATCAGAGTCAATGCAACCTGACTAGCCAGTAGAGTCACTTCAGTTCTAACAAATCAGAATCTGCCATGTGCGAAATAGCAGCAAGGACACAGTACAAACAGTCTGCAGAATGAAGTTGCGCAGACAAAGGACAAAGCAGTTGCAGAACAGAACGAAGGCATTTCAGAACAGGTGTCAGAAGATCGGCAGAACCAATCAGGAAGAGACACCTCATCATGCAAAGGACTGCCTTCCCAACGGGTAGAAAACTATTTGATGCCTATATATATGAAGTCTGATGTACAAAAAAAAACCCAACCACAGAAAAGAGAGAACTGAGAAGCAAGCAGAAGCAAAGCAAAACTCTTACAAGCAAAACTTTATACACTCAAGTTAATCAGACTAAGCAGCAGCAAGCCAGCTACCTTTGTGATCTTCTGAAGTTCAAGAAGCTTGCTGCATTTGATTGTGTTTAAATCTTTCACTTTATTCTAAGTCTGATAGGAGTCGCTTAGGCAAGAATTGAAACTGCTAAGTTGTAATCTCTCTGAAGAAGAGAAAGGATCCTGTGTGGGTCGGTTAACCTGTGTGGAGATCCTGTGTGGGTCGATAGTTGGTCACTGTGCAGCTACCTGTGTGGATAGAGCTGACAGTTTGTTTAGAGTATAGTTTGTGTTAGCTGGGTCTATTGTAAATCAAACTAGCTTTAACAAAGTTCCTCCTTGTGAAGGAGTAGAGAGGACGTAGAGGGATTACTCCACCCTTGAACCTCTATAAGCTTGCTTGTGTCATTTATAGCTTTCTATCCATCTATCTGCATCTGAGCATACTGCGTTAAAAGCGTGTTTCGAAAAACATAAGTATTTCCGATGTGCATTACATTCTCTGACTAAGTCCTGAGGTCACTGCCTGAGCAGGAACCTATCGAGCAGTAAGCTTACTAGCTACCTGTTCATCAGGGACTTAACATTCTTTGGAGCAAAAGTTGAAAATTTGATAAGGTTAATTCACCCCCCCCTCTTAACCTTATACCACTGGGACCAACATAAATAATCAGAATTTTAGTAATGTTCGAATGCATAATTTAAATTATTAATAATATAAATTATAGAAAGGAAATAAATTTAAAATTCATTGTATATATATATATCACATATATGTATTATATATATAATACATATATGTGCCGATATAAATAGTAGCGATATATATATGTGTGAGAAAAATCTTTAGCATTAATATATTAATAAATATGTATGTCCTGTGTGAATATGTTTGGCAAATGAGTTGTCAGCAGCTAATAATATAATAATAATTATAAGAATAATAATATAATAATCATAAAGATAACAATAAAATAAAATAAGAAGCTTAGCATAGAAGTTGGAGGCGGTGGATTAGAATAAAAACTGTATATACATATTTTCCTTCCTGGACGGTACGATACAGAACATCTCCTCTCATGTTGAAGATGAGCATGTTATTTTAGTTGAAAAAAATTAAAAAATTGTGTTTGTCTTTCAATATTTAATCGCACGTGAACTATTATATTGACAGGTCAAAATTTTTGGAGATTTAGATAAGTAGAAATTTATTTATAATTATAAAATATAAATTAATATTTTGTGACATGATTGTGTTAATTGATGATACATGAAAAATTACGTGTTTTACGAGATTTGATTTATTATTAAGTGATTGTTGTGAAGTAAATGAACATGTGAGTTCAATAATTGTTATGAAATGAATCTGTGAGTTGGATGATTATTGTGGATTGAAGTTGTGAGTTTTATCAAGTGGTGTTTTGGTAACAAAAAAATGAAATTATACTTCTGGGTTATATTTATGTTGGTCACACGGTACTTTATGCACGTGGTGTTTTGTGCACGGAATTATATAGTGTTGTGTGCGCGTGGTGCTTTGTGTACATAATTATATGGTGCTGTATGCACGAAATTATATAGTGTTGTGTGCACGTGGTGCTTTGTGTACAGAAATATCGTACTGTGTGCATGAAATTTTATGTCGGGATACGACCTCGAGGTGCTGTATGCATTAAATATATTAGAAATGAACTAGGTGAGTGTTGGAGTGTTAGGAATGAAATAAGTGATTTCAAAAGGGGATGCATGGGAAAGAGTTGTAAAGAATCATATTATCATGTATAATTTCTACTTACTAAGATTTATCTCACCTGATTTATGTTTTCTAGGTAATTTTGATAAGATGTAATATTGTGGACGTTCTGGGCAAGCTGTGGAGCTCCTGCAGGATTTTGAACACTTGTGTACATAGATGATGACCTGTTAGGCATGAATGTGGTTTATGATATTTTCGCTTTTCGATATTAAGTCTCTTTTTGATATGTTCTGTAATACACAACATGATGTGTACTAGTGGGTTAACATGAAGCTTGTTTATGAGTTGCTGGTTTGTTGAAACTCTTTTTAATGAATGTGAATAGGGAATTGTTGGATATTAGAGAATGTTATGTTGAAAAAAAAAGATATAATGGGTTTTGAGATTGTGTTATATATTTAAATTTCATTTTATATTCGTTTGAGCAAATGTGGTCGTGTCACATTTGGCCAAGATTTATACATGGAAAAAATATGACGATGAATGAATAAAATATAATAGAAAAGAGACATTATTAAACTTAGAAATTCTACAAAAAATACATAAAACTACTCTCGTACCCTAAAGATCACGAGATTTTTAGTCAACAATCATGTTCCAAAAGCAAAATAAATTACAAAACGACATGATGGAAATAAAAATAAATTAAAGAAAACTTAATGAATCGACGATTGTGTTGCTTCTTCAATCTTGAATCTTTAATCTCTCGCTTCGTTCTATGCTCTCAAGATGAAATTTCATGTATATGGGGGTTTAAAAGTTGTTTCTTTCAAGTCCCAACATCCCTATTTATACCTTGGAGGTTAAAATTGGATTTGGACAAGATTTCTAGTCAAAATTGGGTCTAAAACTACAAAAAAACATGCGACCGACCAGATAGTACACGACACGTATCGGGTCGTACCTTTAAATTTCACTCTTCAACCACCGGTGCTTTAGGTCTCGACCCAATCCATTGATATTTTTCATTAAATTTGTATACCTTGAAATCAGCTTTCCAATACCACAAATTTCAGCTTAATATCAGTTTAATACACCATGTTATGTTTAAAATACTTGAGTATTGTTAGGACGAATATCAGAACTTTTTTGCACAACTTCTATCTTCTTGTAATTTTCTCTTTTCTTGGAGGTAGAATTGAGAAAAGTGTTCAACATAAAAGTTGTAGAACTTCTTATATTTTCAACAAGACAAGAATCACTAAAGTTTAAAGTATAAAATATTTCTTTTCTCACACAACAACATGTTTTAACTCCATATACCAACTCCAACCTGACTTCTCATATCCTCATTAATTTAATTGAGCTTTTGACTTTGTGTTAAAATCTATAAAATTCCTTTAAAATCAAGCAAATACATGAAATGTGAAGATAATAAAATCTTATACAAAATCCCACAAATATATACTTTCTAGCACAAATTAACATGAAATTAAACCCTAATGGCATGATTGGTATGATGGAATGAGTTGGGAATGGAATCACCATTCATACCTTCATTCTCATTCCTTTGATTGATATGGTTTATAAGTGGGAATCACCATTCCTCTAGGAATTGTCATTACCATGGATGAAGGAATGGTCATTCATTCCTATCCCCATGGTATTATGTATTCCTCACCTATAAATGAATTAACTATATTTATTAATTCGATTATTTATCATTATTTAGTTTAATTTTTTACAAGTTGACTTTCCAAAATTAAATTATTATATAAAATTGTATAATAATATAAAATTATTTATAAAAAATATAATATATAAAATTAATATAAAATAAAAAAATAAAAATATCAAATAAATAATAAAATTAAGTAGATAAATAGAATAAAAATAAAAAATGAATATAAATTTTTAAAAAATATAGAGATAATATGAATATAATATTAATAAAAATAAGTGTAATTTAGTTTATATAAAAATATATAAATAAATTATAAATAACTAAAATATTTTTTAAATAATATAAAGTATTATTTTAATAGCACAAAATCATATAAAATAATTAATAAAATTATCATAAAATATAATATAATTAACTACTATAAGAATCTGTAAATAATAAAAAATTAATATATTAATAATAAAATAAAAAATAAAATATCTAAATATGATATACATTAATATTAGTGATAAGGGTGAGCACGGTTCAGAGCAAGTTGAGGATAAGATAATCTCTGGAATTGCTTCAAAGTTCGGAAATTTTTGGAAAATTGCAAAAAATAATCTCCAGACTTGTTTCGTCACATCGGTTTGGTTCCTTCAGAGATTCAGGTATTACGGATCGAATCAATTCGAAATTTGGAAATTCAGAACTTTATAATATAAAATAAATATTTGTTCAAACAAGTCATAAACTAATAAAATAAATTGGATAATTTACTAAAGTAGTCGTCTTTTCTCTAAAATAATAAATTACATTCAAGTTTTTTTCAAATTTTATTTTTCAAAATCTTTTTACTCTACATCTCATAAATGGTCATTAAAAATTATTCATTTAAAAAGTGAAATAAATATACGTTTTACAGTAAAATTTGAAGGTAGGTATAACCTATAATTAATGCAATGATTAATTTTTTATAATTTTTTAATTAATTAAATATATCATATTATTTAAATTAAATGGAATAAGAATATTAAAATAAAATTATAGTGAATGATAATTTGATCAAATAAAAATTGATTTAATGTTTTATTTATAGTTATCAATTATGAAATATAATTATAATGATTATTTCATTCATTTCCTATTCCTCTGCGATACCAATCATAGAAATAAACATTTTAATACCATTCCATTCCCATCACCATTCCATTCACACCTTATTCCATTCCACCATACCAATCATGCCATAAATGTCAAAAGAAAAAAAAAACGGAAGCTATCAATGGACCATATCATCATGTCTATCACTGAGGTCTTATCTTGGCATCATATATATACATGAGAGGAGAAATTAGATCATATCTAATAAATTTTTTAATTTCTTTACTTTGGCATAATTGATTTCATTGGTTTTTTAATGTTAATTTTGGAATAGTAATTTCATTGGTTTTTAATGTCAATTTTGTAATAATAACTTTATGTTGGTGGTGGTAGTAACGTAATACTTAAAAACTTGAGAAAAAATAGTGCATATTTGGTCCCCATTTTTATCTTTTCTGAATTAGATTCTTATACTTTAATTTTTATGAAATAAAATTTGAGTTTTTCTATTTTAATTTTGTTTTGAATTTAATGAAGAGGGACGACTATAAACATACATCCCCATTGTTTTATGAATGCACCCTCTATTTAAAAAAAATCATATTTAAATTGAGTAATATACCCACTGAAACAAAAATCTTTTATAAACCAAAACAACCTCTTCTCCCTCATTTACATTGCTTTCATAACCCTAACAACATTGTTTTTTTTTGTTTATATTATATATATATATATATATATATATATTTATTTATTTACTATTCTTTTATTAAATTCCTTTACTTTTGTCATAGGAAAAAAAACTTTGTTGATATATTATCACTTTTTTTTTAAATATTAAGATATATTGTTGACAATGTTATAGGGCAAACCTGTCAGTTTTTTTCTCTTCTTCAATCTTTCTTTCTTTTTCTTTTTTTTTTTTAAATTTATCCACATTAGTATAAAATCAATGAATTCATTACTATATAGACTCCAAAGTTTGTTAGAACCAAACCATTTAACTATGGTAAAACTAAAATCTCACGTAATGTTTGGCCCTAGGTTTTTATGAGTTGTTTTTTGATCCATACTCACTCATTTTTTTAAAATATGATTCTATGCTATCATATGTTTAAGAAGGTCAACTAATGTTAAAAAAGTGATGGGTTGAAGAGGTCAATTTGTAATAAACAGGAAAGCTTAAGAGCTTAACTATTACAGACTAGAGAGAAGATTTCTCGAAAACAAAGATAGAAAGAGAAAGTGTCGATTTTCGATGATCTTCTTCTGAGGCTGAGAACCTCCTTTTATAGGCCTCAATGTACTCCTGTTGTGGATCCATTATTGCCTTTGACAGCTTGCCTACCACTTGGGTATGGAACCGACCTTCTTTAATTTTCACCCACCACTTTGGTAAGTGCACCTTCCACCATTCCTTATTGCGTTAGGTGGCTTCGTTGTCTTGTAGCGTCGGCAATGAATCTTTTGCTGAGTGGAGGGGTCCTCCACTTTTGTCTTTTGGTCCAGGATGCAGATTCTTCAATGGTGGCGGGACCTGCCACTATTTCCTGTCTGGAATTGGCTTCCTATGCTAATTACAATGTATTCTTATACTATTACATTATTAGAATACACGTACAGCTTGTTTACAATCGAGTCCAATTAGACTCATTTTCTTTTATTACATTTTTGGGTTTTATCTAAAAACCCTTCCCTTTTCCCTTTTTCTTTAGGTAGTCGGATTTGTCTTGTTTTACTTTAAACCCTTGTCCGAACAAAGGTTTCTCTTGTACTTGACAGTAAGAACATATTCGTTCTTCCCATCTTCCGATATGTATCATGTTACATATCTTTCTTCTGGTTTGTTCCATTGCCGGAACCTTGTTTTCCCAGATCAACTTCCTCTTGTTCTCGAAGAGGCTTTCAGCAAATCTAGTAGTGTTTCCTGTCATAGAGTTTAACAGGAATGATCCGTTCGCAGAGTTATGAAATATTTTGAACGGATACTTCACCTTGTCCATCTCTGTGAGACAGACCCAAAGACCCCAGGCTCACCTTGTGGATATGTCATCTTCGGTAAGGGCGACTACCAAGGGGCTATTTGCTGGTGGTGTTTTGGCTCTATTGAACGCCACCATGTCTGGTCTTTGCAATTTTATAAATTGAAACACGGGATGAGACCCTTTGCCTATTATTTCTGGAGCGGCTGAAATAATTTTCAGTTCCAGGATATCTCCTTTACCCAAATGTGGGTTGTTCTGCCATGAGTCATGCACAACAGTTGAAATCCATTCCGGTAGTTTTGCAATCTTCGGAAAACTAGGGGCGGTTGTGAATATTGAAGCAATAGCTCCATAGTCAAACCATTCCCTAACATCTTAGTTGCTGCAAATGATATATCTCATCACAAGAAAACAAATTATTTGGTCTAGATATATCAAAAACAATATAGATTTCTTTCCATCCATTAGGGCATTTAATTTTTACATTTCTTACCCTAATTTGTTGTGGATACAAATCTTCATATGTTTCTTTTCCTTTTAGGCTTAAAATCCTATCCTCGAAAAAGGACATCCTATTACTAATTTTAAGATCAAATCTAGATGATTTATTTAAAATCGGATGATCTTTTATTAGTATATTAACACCTCCTATCTTTGGTATCTGGATAGGGTCTGGCGTCATTACCTTGGCAAATTCCTTGAAAATCCTAGGAATTTCTATATACTCTTTCCTAAGAAACATATCTGAATGATGTGTATTGGAAAGTGCATATGCAATTCTATACGTGATAGAATATGGTCTATTCCCTTTTTTCATTAAATCAGTTCTTTTAAAATCCTGATGAAGGGTTAAAACTCTATCAAAATCTTGGTCAGCTAGATTGTATGCAATCCTAGGGTGGATATTAAACATGAGTTTACCAGCATACAGATTTCCTACCATGGTACCAAGACAACTATCTCGAAAAGTATTGATTCTTCTATCCATTACAGATAACTGTAATTCAGAATCAATACCTTCTTTAAAGATAGCTTTAATTACTACTTCAATGGTCCCAATATGAATCCATTTCATAGTAACTGCAACTTTTTCTTTGATATAACTCAATACCTCAAGAATTTCTTCCATTGGGATAAGCTGCATATCAACTCGATTACCAGTTAATTCCATAGGAATTGAAAACTCACCTGAGTTCACCTGGTAAACTATGTGGTGCTTGCGCTGCCTTAGCCCGATCTGGTCACAGATCCGATTAAGACTTCCCATCTTAAATCCATCATATGGACCTAAGGTTGAATCCTGTCGCATGATTCTTTCCATCGTCTTGTTGGAGATGGTCATTTTTTAAAAGAATCCTGATAGACTTTCTGAGGTCTGAAGTCTATCTTCCTGTTCGTCTTGGCTATTCTGATTCGGTAGATGATCCATCGGAACCTTCTGAATCAGATTCGAACTCTTCTTCATAGATGCTTTCATCTGAAGAGATGTCCTCGAACTTGTAAACTGGCACCAAATCACCATAATAGACAGCATCAATGATGTCTTTTGTGGGCTAGAACTGGCGCACCTCTTTTTGCTTCTCTGGGCAATCGGGCGAAATATAGCCTCTCGCACCACACGTCCAGTAGTTGCAATCTTTGAAACTTTCATTTGTACGAGTATGAGCTCGTTTGAAAGTTCACCTTTTGGTTGTTCCTCCTGTTGACTTCCCTGTGGATCTAGATCCTTGTGAAGAAAACCTGGAAGGACCAGACTTTTGACCAGATTTGTAAGATCTAGCCTTTGATTTGGACCACTATGTTCTTCCTTGGTTGGAAGGCCTTCTGTGTGATCCTCCGGACTTAGATCGAAACTCTCTTTTGAAGTGTTTTTTTCTTTTTTCGTGTCTTTCGCGACTCGTTTCTCCAATGATACTTGGAAAATCATTGTTGTCGCAATAAAGAAGAGTCTTTTTTACCAATCCTTTTAGTTTCTTTTTGTTCTTTTGTAGTGTCGCTTGATGACACCACTCTCTTAAACTGTCTTTTAGAAAAGACATTCTCCGAGCCACTGAATCAATCCTCCCTGGAGGCACCTTATAAGTTTGTATAAGCATCTCTCTCCATGGGCTGCATATTTTTGCAAAGAATAATTCTGTTGCAACATTCAGTGGTATCTGAGCTTCGAAGTAATATTTGCGGAACCAATATATGTATTCGTCCACATAACATATACTTCTCAACTCGAGAGCATACAAAGCTTGTGTATATTCTTTCATCTTTTCTTCTTTTCTTTCATCAAAGTATCCATCTCCGATGAAATATAATTTGATCAAGTTATCGATCTTTTCGATAATTTCATAGATATTATCTAAGGATCGGATCTCTTCTTTGATATGGTCTTCCGTAGAATTTCACATTCTCTTAACCGATCCTGTCAAACTATTTATGATAAGTTGACATAAATGCTCTTTATTGATGTCCAGTGCAGATGACGAAACCTTTAAGGATGTCATCCATTCATTGATCAAGGTTTCCATATTCTTGAAATCGATGATATCTGTTGTGAGCATCAACCCGAACGGATGTGTTGGTTCAAGCATCGTTTTTGCCCAAGGGCAAGTAGATGCCGCTTTCTCCCATCCTGGTCGTCTCTTGTGTTGTCGAGCTAAATTTACACCATAGTTGACTGCATCCTTGTCCCATGGTTGTTGGGAAATAGGTACTTCCGGTACTCCAGAACTCGTGCTCCCTACTTCCTCTTTGGGAATAGGATTATTCATCTTGAGATTAATCAGATCCACAATTCCTAAATTGGAAAGTGATTCGGTTAATTCCGCAAGATCAACTCTTGAGACTTCCATTAGACTTGTCGTATGATGTCAAGCAAGAGTTCATCGTAGCTTTTGGACTTTGGGACTTCCGTATCCTTTCCTTTTGGGATCTTTGGTTTATCTCCGAACGTTTCTTTGTATCGTTCGTTCATTGATCTACTTGTTCCCTTTGGTAACCTTTTTTTCACATCTATAATTTCTTGTTTTAGATCTGAAACTTTTGTTTGGATCTCGAATAGAGATCGTAACATCTTCTCCATCTGTCCACCATAGTAAATGATGGTTTTCTGGATCTCCCTAAGGTCTTGTGTCTGGAACAATTATGTTCCATTCTTCACTGGATGTCATTTAATGATATCATGTACTTGTATTATCTCGAAATATTTTCGAATACATTTTTCTTGATTTTCTCCTCCCTTAGGCATAAGAAAATAATATTGTATACAATAATTTAATTTAATTCTTCAATAAAACATGGCCCTGATACCAATTCGTGCATCGGATCTCAATAAATATAAATCATGAAAAATTCAATAAATCTTTCTTCCAAATAATAATTTCATAGTACGTGGCTTTGTTATACCTTTCTGACCAGATCACAAGTATAAATACGAGTGTTTTTTGGGATACGTGAAAGGTTTCCAACCGATATACCAAGATAATTATATCCGGATTTTCATAAATGTGACTTTGACAAATTGGTTTGGTATTAATAATTTTGGAGTGTCAAAAGCAATTTTCAAAATAAAATAATAATTCTTAATGGGATGTCAAAGGATTTTTTTGATCTTTTAACCAAAAATAGATATTTTGAGCTTATATGTTATATTTATATTTATGAGTATTTTGAATTTAAATTTTATAAAAATGAATATTTTAAGATGATGATGATGATGATTTACTCTCTAGTTTGATCCATTATTCAATGGAACAAGTGGAAAATACAAATAATAATCTTGATCTAGTGGTGGGCTGTGCAGTGCAGTGCAGGTGTACATTAACGTACACTAATTTATTTAGTTAATTCTATCATGCGTGAGTATCTGCATCATTTATGGAAGATTAGTCTTAATAATACAATGATTATTTTAAAAAAGAAGCTACTTGCAAGTAGTCAACAAAATTTAGATATTGATTAGTTGTCAAGTTGGGGACAGCTAGCTGAAGGTCTTGTCGGATTAGTAAATCATTGAAGTGACGTATCATTGATTAATTAATGTAGAGTAATCCATTTTTAGGTGATTTTATTATTATTATTTTATAGGGTTAATACCCTAACATACCCATTTAACTATAACAACTTTCAAAAATACTCATTCATATAACAAATAACCTAAAATACTCATTTTTGGTGAAAAGACCTAAATGCCCTTTGACATCCAAAAAAAAATAATTATTTTATTTTTGAAAATTGCTATGTTAACTCCTAATTTGGTAATGCCAAACCATATTGCTAAAAGGTATTTATAAAACCCGGATATAATTGTTTTGGTATATCGGTTGGAAACCTTTCTCGTGCCCCAAAAAACACTCGTATTTATACTTGTGATCTGGTCTGAAAGGTATAACAATACCACGTACTGGATAATTTCATCTGGATAAAAGAATTTATTTGAGTTTTTCCACGATTTATATTTATTAAGATCCGATGCAAGAATTGGTATGATCTCTTGGTCCAAAGAACCCAGGCAAGAACTTTGTTAAGATCTTTGCGAGAGCAAAATCTACCAGAACAAAGAAGTATCCAAGAAGTAATAAGGATACAAGAGGCTGCGTTAAAAATAAATCAAATTAACGCACGAATAGACATGCTAGAACGCTGGAGGAGAAGGATTTATCCAAACAATTCAGACGGATTCTAAAGTATGCCAGGAAAGTGTATAGATAATGAGATCCAGGATCTCAGAAAAGAGAAAGATGAGTTGACAGAACGCATAAGAGAAATGCGAGATAACAGACAAACTCATCAGGTAAGGTTTCAAGAGTTGATCCGTGAGCATAATATAAGAAGTTCAAGGATAAACTTGTTAGAATCCTGGAAGAGAGGAATCTATCCAGACGATTCTGAATGACAAGTATTTTCTCTATATATATATCTGTAGGGATATTATATGATCAATATAAGACGGAATATTTTGCAGCTTATATTGACTCAGGTTCAGGCATTTGCACAGCAAAGCCAGGAGTTTTTCCCAGAGAAATGGTGGAAAAATTACCTCTTATTGCAGGACGGGATTTCTCTCAGAAAATCCTAATACTCAATAAAGGTATTCGAGAATCACGAATAATGATCGGAGGCGCATTTGATACCCCGTGGTATAAAGTAAGAATGCCACCCATCTATATTCATGATACAGGTGCTGATATTTTGTTGGGTAATAATTTTATCCAAACTTTTGCAAAATATGAGCAGGATAATCACAAGAACCTGTTAACCTTTACTACTAACTGTGGTAGTTTGATACAGGTTTTGCGGCGAGAGAAAGCCTTTAATAGGATAATGCCTATTAATTTTCGCAGCAAACATGGTGATAATGAAGCCAAGTTAACTCATCCCAAAATGCAGGATAAGAGAAAATTTGGAGAAGCTCTTTTGTCTTATAGACAAGAGGGAATGGAGGAGGCACATGAAGAAGCTATTCAGTTTCTGAAAAATGCCTTACAAGAAGGACCACCACAGATTGACATTGATGAGGAAAGTTTACTTTCCCTTGAAAATGTTAAAAGGCTAATTCAGAGAAACTACAATGAAAATCCTTTAGCCTGGTGGGACAAAAACCAGATCGAGGCAACGTTGAAGGTAAAAGAACAATACCGATACGAGTTGGTTCGATACAAGCCGATCCAGATGAATCTTGAAGATCGAAAAGATATGCAAAAGATTATCAAAGAGCATATCGATCTCAAGCTGATCGAAGCAGGTATTTCTCCTTATAGTAGCCCAGGGTTTTTGGTAAGAAACCATGGCGAAATAAAGAGAGGAAAAACAAGGTTAGTAATTAACTATCAAGGTATTAATAAGATTACCGAATTTGATGGTTATTACATTCCAAGTAGAGAACACTTAATTGATTGTATTAAAGGGTCAAAAGTGTTTTCAAAAAGAGTCTAAGAAATTAACTGCTTTTTCTACACCACAAGGTCAGTATATCTGGAACGTAATGCCTATGGGTCTTGCGAATGCACCTCAGATATACCAACGAAAGATGGATAATCTATTTAAAGATTATTTTGAGTTTATGTTTGTTTACATAGACGATATCTTAATTGCCTCAAAAAATATGAAAGATCATTTAAAGTATCTTAAAATATTTTCAGAAGCATGTCATAAAGAAGGATTAGTGCTCTCTGAAAAGAAGGCAATAATCGCGGTTAATAGAATCGAGTTTCTCGGTGTTATTATTGACCATGCAGGAATGGAACTACAGGAACATATTGTGGAAAAAATCTGCAATTTTTCAGATGTTCTTAGAGATAAGAAGCACCTTCAAAGCTTCTTAGGAGTAATTAATTTTGCAGGTTCGTTTATTAAGGACTTGGCAAAATATCGCAAGGATTTCCGTCCTTTATTACAAAAGGATGAGAAGACCAAATGGAAATGGGAAGATATTCATTCCCAACGAGTTCGTGAGTTAAAACAGGTTTGTAGTAACTTACCAAAGCTCGCGATTCCTCAAGATAAGAATCAGTTAGTTGTCTACACAGACGCTGATGATTTCAGATGGGCCGCAGTGCTCATGAGGAAGACATCTACGGGTGAAGAACCATGTAGATATACAGGAGGGTTGTTTACCGAACAACAAGCCAGAGTCTGGCATATTAACGAGAAAGAATTCTTTGCTGTTTGGAAGGCTTTTAAAAAATGGCCTTTATTTTTATTAGCTAAAGAATTTATATTAAAAGTTGATAATACTAACGTTAAAGCTTTTTTGAAAAACAAACTTGAATCAAAAATCAAAAAAACACGTATTATCAGGTGGCAAGCAGAATGCCAATATTATCTTTTTGATATTGTCATAGTAAAATCTAATGAGAATGTTCTTGCAGATTTCTTAACAAGAGATGGATATCCTTGAAGCAGATTCCATCACAATACGAGCAAGGCACCTTAGGGAAAACCTTGAGGAGCACTACAAGACATTTGAGGTGCTAAGGGTAAGAGCCGAAGCGGCATCTTATGTCCAGAAAGCCGATTTGGACAAAGTCCAAATGACTCTACGTGCAGCCATAACTTCAAATAATGATTTGTGGAATGCATTAGTAGAACCTGTAAACAAGGCCTGTTCACCATCGGTGATGCAGAAAGAATTATATGAGAGGAGTTCATCATCGATGAACAAACAGGGTACTTTTATACCCGAAGTAGGACATCCTGCTGATAAAAGTTTTTTATCGGATATCGGTGAAAAAACTGATAAGGCCGAACCAAGTGTTTTATCAGATTCCGATAAAATTATTAATTCGGAAGGTCAGGAAGCAATTCCAGACAACCCGAGTCAACCCAGCACCTCTGGGGTAAAAGAGGGAGAGGTTAACCTAAGGCCCCAAACTGGCCCTAGACAGGTTAACACTAATCAAGTTATTTCTCCTCTGCAGGTTTACCAAAAAATATGGGAGAAATTGGTGACAAGAAATGGGATCAATCCGAACAGAATTACTGTTGATTGGTCTGGCAAGTATCCAAGACTTTGGATGCTCCCAGGGGTAAACCCTCATGATGTACGGGAATGGTTCGATTTTGAAGCAATCGCTTCAGTTTTTACTACCGCACCCAACTTTCCGGAGATTTCCAAATTACCGGACTGGATATCCACTGATGTGCACGATTCATGGCAGAACAACCCATACTTAGGTCGAGGAGATATATTGGAGCTAAAAATTATCTCTGCTGCTCCAGAAATCACAGGAAAAGGGTCTCATCCAGTTTTTCAATTCATAAAACTACAGAGACCTGAGATGGGGGCGATAAATCGAGCCAAAACACCCCCAAAAAACAGCCCTTTGGTAATCGCCTTGACTGAAAATGATATATCAACGAGGTGAGCATGGGGTCTTTGGGTCTGTCTCACTGAGATGGACAAAGTGAAGTATCCATTCAAAATATTTCATAACTCTGTGAATGGATCATTCCTGTTAAATTCCATGACAGGAACAACTACCGAATTTGCTGAGAACCTCTTTGAAAATAAGAGAAAATTAATCTGGGAAAACAAAGTTCTAGCCACGGAACAAACAAGGAAGAAGATATGTAATATGATACATATCGGGAGATGGGGAGAGCGGATATGCTCTTACTGTCAAACACAAGAGAAACCGCTGTTTGGACAAGGTTTCAAAATAAAAAAGGACAAACCCGACTACCCAAAGAAAAAGGGAAAATGGAAGGGTTTTTAGAAAATAAAACCCGAAAATGTAATAAGAGGAAACGGGTCTAATTAGACTCGATTGTAAACAAGCTGTAATGTATTCCAAATAATGTAATAGGATAGGAATACAGTATAATCAACATTGGATGCTAATTTAGACAGGGGATAGTGGCAGGTCCCGCCATCTTAAAGAATCAGCATCTGGTCTAAAAGAACAAAAGTGGAGGACCCCTCCACTCACCAAGAGATTCGTTGCCGACACAAGAAGACAACGAAGGTGGTAGATGCACTTACCAAACGGTAGATGGGAAATAAAGAAGGTTGGCCCATCTCCCACTAACCAAGTGGAAAGCAAGTTGGCAAGGCAATAATGGATCCACACAGGAGCAAATTAATGCCTATAAAAGGAGGCCTTCAGCCTCAGAAGAAGATCATCGAAAATACACAACATTCCTCTCTTCATAAGCTTTTCGAAATCTTCTCTCTAGTCTTGTAATAGTTTAGCTTTTAAGCTTTCCTGTTCATGGGGGTTTCCCCTATTCGAGTCTTAGCCATGATAGGCTAATTCAAGTTTCTCTTCCAATGGCGGAGAGTAGTAATATTGTAAAATAGTTTAGTTTATTTTCTTCAATAAACAAGGCTTTTGCTTTCCGACATTCTGTCCAAAAATTTTATAATTTTGAGTGAAAATTCATCCGGCAGTGAGTCTCCCTGTGATCTCCTTAAAGGCAAGCAGCCGTTGAAAAGGATTGCGATCTGGGTTCCTAAGAAAATCTGTTTCAGAACCATAGACTGCGGGCGAGTGGTTGGATCTTTGATCTGTAAAACCTGAACCGAGGTCCAAGGGAATTTAAGAGACAAAGGTAAGGTATAATTTAAACTCAGTTTTATTTTATTTACGGAAGCATGTTGGGCCTGATATTGATTAGAGGACTAATCCGGATCTGATAAATATAAGTGTGGAAGAATGAAAAATGACTAATGGCAATCATGGTTTTTTGGTGAATAATGAAAGTCAACAAGGTTAGAATAGTAGTTTTCCAAGAAAAATGGGTAGAAAGGGATGTTTTGTTATATTTATGGGTATAATGGATTGATTATTATATTGATGGGTATAAAAGAAAGATGATATAGGAAAATGGGTAATATGTGTTGGTATCCCTTATTTTATATATAGATATTAAAGAAATAATTGTATTCGTGAGAAAAATAAGAAATTGATTAGTTTAGTTTGGCGACAGCTAGCAGTTGTTGGGTTATTAAATTATTGATGTTGGGGACAGCTACTCTTGTGGGTCCTTATATCATGTGATGTAAAGTAATGCTTCGTGGTGATAATTTCAGTAGCAAAGCTGAGTGTAATATTATGTGAGTTTTGGGGGAAAATTAATTAGGGAGATTAGATGGGTGCCTATGCTGCTCTTGCTCAACTAGATTACCTAATAGCGGGCCTTCTAGATTTTTTTGCTGTCTGGTTTTCTCGTCAACGGGATCTTCAGAAAATATTGGAAATGTTGGAAGCTGCACACAATAGGATTCAGTCCTTTGAAGTATTTATGGCAAGATTGGATTCGAGCAGCAGGACGAGGATCAAGGATTCCCTTCTACGAGTCCAAGAGGCGGCGCGTCTATTTAGGGAACAATTGAACGAAGAATCACCTATAAACTATAGAAAAAATGGTCTTTCATTCATCGACACATTGCAGAAGATGGAGGAGTATCTAAAACAAGATACTCATTTAACTCATGATGTACCTCTTCATTCCAAGTCAAACATGGTTGGATTATTCGATAAGTATACCACACTCAAGAAAGAAATTGTTGGTGAATGGTTGGATGAACTCGTTTTTTCACTTGTTGGGATGGCAGGAATTGGCAAGACTGCTCTGGCTAATAAACTTTTTCAAGATTTAGATATCTTGGAATGTTTCGATTGTTGTGCTTGGGTGACGATTGGAAGAGAATATCAACCACAAGAAATTACTCAAAACATTCTAGCTCAATTGGGTGTTGATGAGCATAATATGCTCACAGAAGGTTACTTGAGAAAATGTTTGGCGAATAAGCGATGCTTTATTGTGTTGGATGATGTATGGGATTTGGAGATTATCGAAAGTTTATTGGAAACCTCATCTCCAATGGAAACTGAAAATGGAAGTCGAGTCTTGGTTACAACAAGGATTCAACATCAGTACTCATTTCCTCATCATCTCATAAAAATGCGTTTGCTAAATAAACAAGAAAGTTGGAATCTTTTGTGTGAAAAGGTCTTTGTTCAAAACTCTTGCCCTCTTGATCTTGAGAAAGCTGGAAAGATGATTGCTGAGAAATGTGATGGTCTTCCTCTTACAATCATCACAGTCGCCAACCTCTTATCAAAGATACCAGGATCACAATGGATTGAAGTAGCAGAACAAAAGAAACATCATGTTTTCATTGATGCATATGATGAAATATCAAAGGTACTATATCCAAGTTTTGACAATTTACGTGAAGAACTGAAATTGTGCTTTATCTATATGGGAGTTTTCCCACAAAATTACAAGATCCGCAAATCCAAACTCATTAATCTATGGATTGTTGAGAAAATCATTCATAAAGGAAATTTTCAAACTTTGGAAATGTCTTGTGTAGAATGCTTGCAGTATCTTGCTATGCATAATGTTGTTATGGTTTATCAAAGAAGCAGTACCCCGTTGAGTGGTCTATTTGAAAGAATAAAAACTTGTGGTCTTCATTCTTCTTGGTGGTACTTTTGCTACAAAGAAGCCAAGAAGAATAATTTTTTTCATGTCCTAGATAGTTGTACGGATGCTTCAAGAGAAGTTCTAAAGAATCAGAGCAGATTGACCATTCACAACAATGTTTTGTTGGGCATTAAAGCAGTAAATAAATCATTGGAGGAAAATTGTGTATCCACTACCCACTCTCTCCTATGTTTAGGTCTGTATCATCAATATCCAGTACCAATATGTTTCGGTTTAAAGTTGCTCAAAAAATTTGATGCTCTTCATATCCGGTTTTATAAGTTCCCTTTGGAAGTTTTGGAACTAGTTAAGTTAAGATACCTTGCAATCACATGTAATGCGAGTCTCCCTTCTTCCATATCCAAACTTTGGAAACTTCAATACTTGATTGTCCATCGACATTTCACAATAAAAGTTGGAACTCTATCATATTTGCCTATAGAGATATGGGATATGAAAAGATTAAAGCATCTTCATGTCATGGGCAGCGACCTACCTGATGTTGGTGACACTTTTTTGCCAAAACTTTTAACACTATCAGATGTGAGCTTTAACAGTTGCACTAGTGGTGTTTTGGGAAGGCTCCCTAACATAAAGAAGTTAGGAATTCGCGTTGATTTAATGCCTGGTGCAGTAGAGCCCTTGTGTAGCTTTGACCATATTTCTCATCTAAGTGAACTAGAATCATTTAGATATGTCATTGTAAACCCCACATGCAATTTTGAGATTGTTGCACCACTTGTTCAACTTTCAACGCTCCCATTAAATCTGAAAAAGTTGTATTTGAGTGGGTTGGGCTATCCTTGGAAAGAAATGAGCACAATTTCTTCATTGCCAAATCTTGAAGTGCTCAAATTGCGAAACAATGCCTTTCAAGGGCCACTTTGGGAAGTTGAAAATGGTGAATTCCCGAAGCTTTCATTTCTTCAAATGGAAGACATTGATCTAGAGATATTGGAGGGAAGAGATAGCTTCAAATGTCTTAAGAAATTAAGCATAAAACATTGCTACAATTTGAGAAAGCTCCGTTTCACATTGAAAGATGAATTTGCTTCGAATTTTGAGGTAGTTGACTGCAATCCTCGGATTGAAAAGAACATACGAAATAATCTACGGAAGTCAAAAATATTCAAACCGAACTTGTCAGCCCAGTTTTCATTTTCGTGGAACTCTTGAGATGCAACTTTGGATATAAGGTTAGTAATTCAGTTTTACTATCTTATTGTTGAATGAATTTTTTATTCATCAATTATGTGTGTATATATATTATTGTGGTTGAGTAAATTAATAAGGTTTTTAAATAACATTTCTATATTGTTTAAGATCTAGATTTTAAACTCCTTAAATATTTGATAAAGTTTTAAAAATAAGATTTTATTTCAATATATTATGTTTGGAACATATTTGAATTGACTAATATACACACCCAAATAAAAATCCTTTATATCCCAATTCTCTTACCCCCAGTATCTGCTACCTTCAGCTCTCTCTCTCATCCCTTTGTCTCACTCTCTCTATCCCTCTTTGCTAAATTTTGTGTGTTTTGTTTGATTCTCTTCCCAACTCTTTGTTATATATATATATATAGTATCTTCTCATACCTTATTCCATTCATCTTTCTTGCAATAATTTAAATTACTAGAAAGTGATAGACGCAAAAATTCTTATCAGTTGCTTTTGTACATTAGGATGGAAAGTTATCGAACACAATATTTTTTCGTGAACTGAAACTTTTATATGTTTTTATATTTTTTTAATTATTAAAGAGCATTATAGGAATTTAGGGGTGTATTAAAAAAAAAAAAGAGATAAAAATATTAAGAATGGGTGTATTAAGTAATGAGGTGCATGTATTCATAAAACAAAAGAGTGGGTGTTAATATCTGCACCATTGATTAATCAATGTACTATAATTTTGTTTTGAATTAGGTTTTGTACTTTACATTATCTGCAAGAGTTGATAAGTTTCTATGCTTTCCTTCTGTTTTTAATTGGATTCCTACTCTTGTTTTTTAACAAATTGAAGTAAGTTGTTACAAACAAAGTTGATAACTAATCTTATATTATTTTATTAGTGATGTTTCTAGTTTTCTATACAGTTGCAAAGAAAAAGGGTTTTGTGAGATTAGGCGATGTACTTGCTTAGAAGTTTGCTTATAGTATTTACCTAATACTGCGATAAAGACAAGGGTAAAGTGTGATGCCATGAGGTAGTAGCGCTGAAGCATGATTGGTGGTGACGGCGGAACCTCGGAATTGGTTTAAAGATTTTTCTATGTTTCATGCAAAGAAGACTTCTGTTTTTATTTCTTTTGACGAAAATATTACTCAAATAGTTTAATTCTTTTTGGATGGTTTAGACCGTTTTTAAATGTTGGCATGTTTCTTAAAAGTATTTTGTTTCTGTTGCTTTCTATAAAAAAATCTTTGTTCAGTATTACGATATTTTTCATTAGTTGGAAAGTTAAACATGATTTAGTAGATGTAATAACCCTACTAAAAGGGGTGTCACACTTCAATTTGAACAGAAGAGACATTGAGGAAAAGCAATAAGGGTCCAATGGTGGTGGGGAGATGCTTTATTTAGGGTTTTTATTTTTGAGAAGAAGAACATGTTAATTTCGGAGAAAAAAAAAGGTTCATTTAATTTATTTATGTGGCTTTTTATTTACTAAGGTGATATTTAAAAATTGAATTAATTTATTCATATCGAGTCACATCTAGCCAAATTAAGTATGACATGTGACTTTCTCGTGCGAATTAATTCGAAATTTATCAAATCAAGCTTTTTGTCCTAAATTCGCTCATTTTTGAAATAATATATCAATTTCAAAGCTCAAAAAAAAGATAATGTCCTTAAATGGTGAATGACCAAAAGTTAGCGTATTAGATTTGCAATTTTTCCGAGATCAATGGATAACATCTTATAAGTTCTTTTGAATTTGAATTTGGCATATATAATTAATTTCATTGGTTTTTTTAATGTCAATCTTGAATGACAATTTTATTGGTCTCTTGATAACAATTTAATCTGTAATAGTAACTTAATTAGGTTGGTGGTGGTAGTAACATAACTTGAAACTTAGAAAAAACTTAAGTTATTAATAGAAAAAACTTGTAATAGTAACTTTTTGGATGGTTTAGACCCTTTTTAGAAATTTGAGTTTTTCTATTTTAACTTTATTTCGAGGCGACCCTTGACATCCTCATTTTTTACGAATCCTTCTGCTAATGTTATTATTATTATTATTTTTAAATACCCACCCAAACAAAAATCTTTATAAACCAAATAATCCCTTGGATCCAAACAACATTGTCTTTTTTTGTTTTTTTTACTATTCTTTTATTGAATTCCTTAAGTTGAGTTTTTAATTTTTATTTTTTTAAGCACTAATTAAGTTTTGCAAGTCCTTCAAACATCGGACCTATTTGAACAGTTGCAACTAGATTAATTAATCTTTTTTTTTTGTTTTTAAAATAAAATTTGCATTTCAAAATTTGTACATATTTTCATTGTCTTTATTTGATCTTCTGACTGCACAATTGTGTTTTTTTTTTTAATTGTCACCTTTGTGATGTCATTCTTTAGTTTGGATCAATGATATGCTGCAATAAAATCCTTGATCAACAATAAATTTTTTAGAGAGAAACTATTATTGATTGGTGTCTACACATATATTAAAACATAAATTTTAGTTCTTCTAATTTTATTTATATATGGAATTTTTTTTTGTTAGGGATCGAATTTATATTTTTTCCATATATTTTAATAAAATACCAATAACTTACTCTTTACTTATGATTTTTATTTTCTTATTGATTTTGGTCCTACTTTTAAAGTTGGATAAATTTCATAATAAGACCCAATTTATAAATTAGTTCTCAATTTTAAACCCAAATTTTAAAGTTTCTCATTAAGGGGCTCAATTTTACATTTTTTTTCAATTTAAGGCTTCAAAATTAGATTGAGTTCTCAATTCAAGACAAAATTTCGTTTTCATTTTCATTTTCTTTTTATTTTAATATATATTTATAGTTTAGATAAATTAAGATAAATTCGTGCAATTTTGGAACGATCTTCATCCAACTTGTATTAATTTATTAATTTATATATATATATATAATAAATGTAATTCAAAAAATCAATATTCCTTTATTTTCTTAATTTTATGAATAAAAGTGTAGAAAATCGATTTTAATATCAATCAGTTCAATTATATTTTATGAATGAAAATAATTATATATTTTTTCTTTCTTTTTTTCCATATAAATTAAGATAAGTCGGATGAAAATTATTCTTAAAGCACACTAACTTGTCTTACTTTATCCAAAATATAAATATATATTGAAATATAGATAAATCTATAATATAAATAAAAAAAATAAAAATTTGTCTTAAATTGAGCACTTTTAAATTGAGAAAAAATATTAAATTGAGTACCTTATTGAGAAACTTTAATATCTGAGTTCAAAATTGAGAATTAATTTATAAATTACATCTTATTATGAAATTTATCCTTTAAAGTTTGGATAATTGTACTTGACCTTTGTAAGAGTATCGCATCCATTGTTATGGTTCTCACGTGTCATCACATCAATTTAAAAACATTCAGTTTTTAAAAACACACATCCAGATCAATTTAATATAAATACAATTATTACATCTGAGTCTCATTATCCACTAACCCAATTTTATATTATTTATATCAATTAAAATTAAATTATTTTATGTCAATTTATTTAATGGTGATTAATTGAAATTTGAATTTTGATTAATTAAAAAAATAATAATGAACAAACTCTATTAAATAATCATGAGATAAATAATTTTCAATTGACAATAAAATACAATTGACATACAAATAATATAAATTACTTATTTATTTTGATATTTCAGTTTTTTTTAATGAGCTTAGGGAGAGTGGAAGGGAGGGGCATAATAAAGAATAGAAAACTTGCATGATCTGAGCTCAAACCAAGTCATCATAATCTGTCCACGTGCCGGATCGGTTGGGATCGGTGCATGTGGTGTATATAAGTTTTGGTGATTTTTTTAATTCATTCTTATCCCTTTTCCCTTTTAATTTGTGTTATTTTCTTTTAACTGTGTATTTTCATTTTCTAATTAATTTGTATTGACCTTTTTTTTTTGGATTTTCAAATATCTTCTCGATTTAATTGTTTATTTCAATTTCAAATGATTTGGGAATATTCAAATTTATTTTTGTAAATTTATTTTCTATTTGAACAAGTAAGTTCTAATTTCCGTGTGTTTGCATTTTTTTTTTGTTTAATTTATCTATGTGTGTATGTATCACTCAAATTATGCTATGGGTCATATTATATGATATAAATTGTAATACCCAATTTTTTTTTAATTAATTTACTTAGGAAATCTAATTAAAACTCATGGTGACACCTCATCTTTATCTATCATAGGATCTTGACACCTATTAGGAAGTGGAATCCTATCTAATTAGCTTAGGAGAAGCAATTCCTTTTGTGATGCAAATTTGAAAAGAAAGGATTCTCTCTCTCCTTAATCACTCTCACACATTTTTTTCTCTCCTGCGCCACCGCCGTTTCCTTTTTCTTTCCATCTCTGTTACCGGCCGCTGCTGTAGGTGACTTGAGGCCGGCGTGTGGTTCGCGCCGGCGAGTCTGATGGAGGGGGAAGCCGGCGCCGAAGTTGCGCCGGCGTGCTGGACTGTGAGCCGCCGTGAGGAGCGGCGGCGTGCTGCAATTTTCTGCTGGTATATATATATGTATGTTGTATATGCGTGTGTGTGTTGTTTTGTGTTGTATTGATGGGGTTTGTGAGGGGAAGCCGGCGCCGGGGGTCGCGCCGGCGCGGCTGTTGGAAAGCCGCCGTTGAAAGCGGCGGCAATGGAGTGTGTAGATATATATATATATATATATATATATATATATATATATATGTATGGTGTTGTATAGATATGTACTTGTGGGGGTTATGTTGCTATGTGTGTGTGGTGGAGTTGCCGGCGACGGGGGTCGCCGGCAGTGGTGGCGCAGGCGGCAGGGAGGCGGCGGTAGGGCAGGGGCGGAGCAAGGGGTGAGGCAGGGGAGTGATTTTTGGGGTTTTGGGTGCAATTGGGAATTTGACTAAATCTAGGGACTCAATTGCAAAACTCAGATTTAGGATAATTAGCAATTAAGTCCCTGAATTTTTGGATATATACAATCTAGTCCCTGAACTTATAAACATTAACAGGATGACTCCAGAACTTCTCTGAGATAGCAGATTGACCCCAAAACTTCTATATAAAATAGCAATCTGACCCCAGAACTTTCAGAAATTACAGAATAGTCCCCATAATTCCTGGAAATTACATAATCACCCCTAGAACTTACAGAAATTATGTTATGATCCCTAAATTGGGTAATTATTGTATATTGTACCCTGCAATTTCGTAAAATGGTAGTTCGACCCCAAAATGATATGAAATATGACGAGGTAACCATTAAGCAAGAAAGCTCTAATTTTAGGGGTGTGATCCACAAACCCTAATTTTCCAGTAAGCCCTAAATTAAGAACCTCGTTTATCGACCTTCTCAAGAGTTAATTCTTTTATAGATTTTATTGATTTTAAGCAATTGAGTTAGAGAATAAGTCACGTTTTCATACTCTGTAGGAAGTATACGCGAGAGACAGGAATAAGTCTGCTATCGAAAGCTTTTGAACAGGACCTTGTGAGAAATCCAAGGTGGGGGTAAAATCTTATTTTATATTTTAAATCGTACAGTTTTATGGAAAACTACGTGACTAAGTGATCTAAATTATGTTATTATGTGATGTCGTTTTCAAGCGAAATGTTTTCACTACGTGAACAGTTTTCAAGTAAATTGTATGATTTCGAAAGCTATTGATTTCAAGAGACCTAAATGAGACTGGTTTCATGAGATGAAAAGATGGGAAATTCCTGCATCAAAAGGATTTCTTTAGAAACCAACGTATGTCAAAGGTTTTCTGTACTCTATGTGTTATGTGAATTATGTGGCCAACGTGAACGTGATCAATGTGCACTATGTGTTATGTGCGAACTATTATGTAACAATTTAACTGCGCATGCGACTGCACGCCAAGTAGGGTATTTCTCGACGGAAACCCAACAAGGGGGTATTCTACGGAATCCCAACAGGAAGAGGTTTAAAAACCCAAATGGGGTCGGCTTGGGGCCCTGATAGGTATTTCTTCGAAAACCTATCCACAGTTGCATTGGGACTACTTGGGAGTCCACAACGTGTAATATGGTTATGAAAAGTAAATGTTTTCAAGGCGGTTGAGATCCGCATATGTTTTCACAACGGTTAAGATCTGCGTTTTGATGACGGCTAAAAACCGTAAACAAAAAGATGTTATTGAATGATGTTATTATGAGTACTCCCGTAGATCAACCCCACTGAGTGTCTTTGTACGCTCACCCCTTTTATGTTAAAATATTTTCAGTTTAAAAGAGTTAGGGCGTGATGCGCGAGCGGTGGATGCTGGTAGCCGATGATCAAATGTCAAAGAATGTTTTAAATTAAAACATATCTTATTTCATGAATTTCGAAAATGTGTATATTTCATAATAATTTTTCTAGAATTTATCTATCTTTATCTTTTTAAAAGAGTGAATTTTATACTTGAGTAACGCCTCAATCAAGATTTACCTGTAAAAAGAAACGGGGCGTTACATAAATAATATTATATTTATAGAAACACATATAAAATGGAGTTGAAACTTATATTTTTGGAGACTAATTAATTAATTGTGTCGAATTGTTCAATTATTCAATTTATCATAAAAAAATAATCCATTTGATTGTAACATCAAAATAAATTTTAATTTTTATTATTTGTATTTAAATGTATTTTAGTGTCAGTATTTGAAAATTATTAATCTCATGATTAAAAAATAAAGTTTGTTTATTTTTAAAAAAAAATCTAAAGTCAATTTTCAATTATTCATTATTAAAAAGTATCCAAAAAAATAAATTAATTGACTTTTAATTTATATAAATATAGATAAAAGACCAAATAGCCAAACTTTTTTTGAGTTTTTGTTATTTTTATCAATTCTTTAAAAGTTGTCAATTTATTATAGCAAATTAATTTCAATTTTAGCTAAATTTCAATTTTAGTCAAAACTAAATTGTATATATCCTATGTGATTGACTCATGGATAAATAAATCATTTACATCTCATCAAAAATATTCTTAAAATTAAAAATGTTTTTTCCCTGAAGCCTATATCAAGCCAAATAAAAATGTTCATTCACTCAAGAGCACAGAAAAAAAATGTTCATTCACTCAAGATCACAACAAAGAGCTCACCAAATTTGTTGCGCTTAAAATTAAAACCTTACCAAAAAACCCTATTATTAAAGCTATGATAGACTATTCAAATTTATCAATTGATATAGAATTGTTTAAGGATATTATTAAAGCTATGATAGACTATTAAAATTTATGAATTGATATAGAATTGTTTACTACAACCAATTTGGTCATATGAGAGCTCTTAAGAATTTTCTACTACAACTAATTTATTTTATACATTTTCTCTATAGATATTGGTAAAAATATAATTTTAAAAAATATTGAGGATATATCCTCAATATATATTTGAAATATCACAAAAACTTTTATACAACTGGTATACGAATCTACGATCCATACACCTGACCCGACCCGGCCTTCACGCGCCCTCCACGCACGTGCACGCACCCCCACGCGCCTGGGTGGGTGCATTCAAACCCATCTAAAATTCGCTCCAGGTGCTAGACCTTTATGTTATGTTAAGCATACATTTATGTTATGTTAGTCATACCTTTAGGGCCTTTCATATTATATTAAGCATACTTTTATGTTATGTTAAACATACCTTTATAATTTTATGTTATGTTAAGCATACCTTTATAATTTTATGTTATGTTAAACATACCTTTAGGGTTATAATGGTACGTTAAACATACTTTTATATTATGTTAAACATACCTTTATGTTATATTAGTCATACCTTTTAATTATGTTAGTTGTACCTTTATGTATTATATAAAAGTATAACTAATATTAATTAAAGGTATGTGTAATATTTATATAAAGGTATATATGTACAAATTAGGGTTTTTTGTGTTGAAATTATAATTTTTTCGTCAAAATTAGGGTTTTTTTGCCAAAATTAGGGTTCTTTTTTAAAAAGCTAAACTATTACATAAAGGTATGCTTAACATAATATAAAGGTATGACTAACACAACATAAATGATAGGATAAAAAAAAAAGGAAATGTACGGATCCGGGTCAGATTCAGCCAGACCCGACCCGCGTTGTATGGATTTAAGATCCATACAACAGTTATACACAAGCCTCACTCTTGAAATATATGCTACACAAGCTCAAAATGGTTTTTAGTAATTTCAAATTCGATATTATTTCCATATTCTATTATATTGTACAAAAATATACATTTCGCTTATTGATATAGATTAAAAATATTATATTATAATATTTTAATTATATATGGTTGACAATATGAAATAGTGTCAGTAAATTTATTTTAAACATAATTGTCTGTACTTTTTAATTAAAAAAGTAAATGATTATTTAATATTTTACACAGTTAAATTGTTGAAATGGATGAGTAAGATGATGAACATTATACATATTTAATAAAATAAACTAAGAATTCCATATATATTGAGAAAAAGGAAGGATAATCATAAATATATCTCATATATTCTTATTATATTATGATATTTTAAATATATGATTGATCAAGGAAATACTTTTAATAAATTTATTTTAAATATGTGATTTAGTACAACAATTTCTATTGGTCCCCAGTGGTATAAAGTTTGGTGGTGAATTAACCTTATCAAATTTTACAAACTTTCTCAAAAAGTATAAGTTCCTCGGGAGGCAGGTAGCTTAGAGAGCTTATTGTAGAGATGAGGTTACTGCTTTTTAGCAGTGATCTTTGGACTTCAAAAGAGTTTCAATCAATGCACAGTGGAAATAATGTCTTTTTCTGAAAGAAGTTTAGATGCAGAATGCTTAACAGATAGATAGGCAAAAACAAATATAAAGCTGTAATCACAAATAAACAGATATACAGAGGTTCGAGGGTAAAATAATCCCTCTACGTTCTCTCTACTCCTTCTTGAAGAAAGAACTTTGTTAAAGGCCGTTTGATTTACAAAGACTTGGCTAATACAAACTTGACTTCTAACAAATTGTCAGCTCTATCCACATAGACAGCTGCACAGTGACCAAAACAAATAACCCATACAAGGTTCTTTCTCTTTCAACAGAGAGAACTAATACTAAGTAGGAACAACCTCTGCCAACCAACTCCTAAAATAATTTATAAAAATGATGACCTGGGTGGCAGCGGAGCCTGTAGAGTGGAGAGGCTGGCAGGTGCTAGGGGGATTACATCGAGGCGTGACAAGAAGACATGTCAGTGCCGAGTCATGGAGATGTCGAGAGGGTTCCAAGATTATTGGAGTGGAGAGGCTGGCAGGTGCTAGGTGGATTGTTGGGAATTTGTGGCACAGGGCTGAGGATGGCTTGGGTGGCAACGGAGATTGTGGAGTGGAGAGGCTGGTAGGTGTTAGGGGGATTGTTGGGAATTTATGGCGCGAAGCTGAGGATGGCTGGCAGGTGCTGGGGGGATTGTCGCCTCATTTGCTCTGCGCTATGCCTCCCTTGCCCTGTAGCGCTCGGACTTTATCCTTTTGCTTCTTCCAGGTGGCATACTCTGATTGGTTCATACTTGAATATCTCTATCGGTTCTTGAGGGTGCACTAATTTTGATGTAACTGGTAGAAGGACACAAGTTGTTACTTTATCGTCTGACGTGGCTAGTTTCCTTCTGCTTAGGATGTTTTTAGCTAACTCACTGAATTATTTTATACTTAGACAATTTTCCTCAACTTGTTCTGCAGTGTCCTTATAGAGGGCAGTGGAGGGTAGTGACTTATCCAGTATTCTTCCAACTTGCAGTATCTTCTCCATCCTCTTCTAGCGTCCTTGCCTTAGCTAAACATTTACAAAACCTAAACATAAGGTTGCTAAGATCTATCTATACATGTTTTGTCTCATCAAAATCTTACATAAATTAATCCTATCAATTTCCCATTTTTGATGATGACAAAACTCCTTTTAAGAGGTCACTGAACTTTTATAAATGAACAGAATGCAAAAACATCAGAAAATAAGATTCATGCATTAAGTTCACAAGAAGTGAGCTTTCATATACAGAAACAAAATGTATTATTATTGATAAGGTATAAACAAATATACAGATCGCAGACTATAAGCATAAGAAAAAAAAATAACAAAAATATACAAAAGATACAGAAAGTAGATTTAAGTCTTTAACCAACTGGCTTTCTTCCTCTTTTCATACTTTAAACCTTTCCACCAGTTGATTATTGACTCTTGATAGCTTGGCTCCATAATCCTCTTCACATCCTCATCTTCTTCAAGCCTCAGCCAAAAATCCTCACAGGAAGGTATGAATTCCTTTCCAAGTCTTTGCCTTAGCTTGACTTGAATTGGAAGTCCTCCATTCCTAGCGAGCTTAGAAAATCTTTCCAGGTCTTCCTTGTTGGTTCGATAGCCTGTTAGGAGTGTGATCTTTGGAATCCTTGGAATAGTGAACTTTGAACTTTTTGGATCGGGGCTCGTTTCCAAAAAGGTTTTCAGACTTGAGTTGGTTGGATTATGCATGTTGTGCTCAAGGTAAGAGAGATCAGGCAGCTTGTGGGGTGGATACAATCTAGCTAGAGTTTTCTGTATCTGCTTTTCAAACACTGTATCCAATCCTCTTTTTAAATCAGCCTTAGCCCTCCTTCTCTTTTTCTCTCTTCCTTCAGTTCCCTTTCTAAAGCCTAGATGAATGGTCCTTGAGACAGCTTCTAATTTTCTTTTTAGGTTGCTGTCAGAGTGACCTTTTGATCCAACTCCCTTGTTTCCACCATCTCCTGCAGCATCTCTTCTTCTGCTTACTACCACCTGCTTGCAAGATGCAGGATCCTGCTATGTCTTTTGCTGCTCCTCCAGCATTCTTTCCCCCTTTTTTTCATCATCAGTTCTCCCAACTGCAAAGCTTATCATAGAATGCATATCTGACAGGATACCAGTATGCTCTCTCAAAGTCTGCAATTGGTTGAACTGTTCTTCATCCATGCGGCCTATTGTGGAGACAAGAGTTTTCTGATCAGTTTCCATTAAGATCATCTTTTCCTCCTGTCTGTTCAGCTTGTCCATGACAGCTTTCACAACTTCCACAATAGTGTTTTCTTTGGGGTTAAGTAGCTGGGTTTCAATTGTTTGCCAAAGTCTTGACAGGGTGATATTGATGGAGTTTAGAAGTAACTGAGTTTTGAAGATGCTAGATTGAGTTTTCTTGTGGAGGTTCTTGCTAGCCTTCACCAGAGACTTTCACATCTGTTTGATTGCAGTCAAAACTTCATCATTAGACTTGGCAGCTTCTTCAGCATCGATAGGTACCTATTGGGAAGAAGATAAAGGTGTTAGAGATTTGGATTTTTTGGCTTTGGTATCACCCTGTTCACTAGGTGACCCTTCATCGTTGTTGGGAGTGCTGCTAGATCATCCTTCTTCTGATCCAGCTTCTCCCTTCTTTTCAGCTTCCTCCTTCTTCTCCTTATCCTCATCTCCATTCTTATCCTCCCTGGCCGCCTCCTACTCCTCGACATCCTTCTCATTTTCCTCCTTATTCTCCTCAATGGACCTTGACGAGTCAAGGTCCACTGATTCTTCAAGAGCTACTTCTTTCACTTCTATTGGAGTGGCATCCATTATCTCCTGTACCCCCACCTCTTGAACCTCTACCTCCATAGGGATTTGAACAGTTGGCTCAGTGGTCTCATCGGTTGCTGTTGCTGTTGCTGTTGCTGTAGAGGGTGCCTTAGTCATCTCCAAGAAAGTCTCGAACTCAGCAGCAGTAGCAAAGGTGTCCAACTCTTTTACCTTGGGAGAATTGGTTGGAACTTGAATAAGGGTATTCTCCTTCATCGGTGTCTGAGTAGGTACCTCAAGCAACTGGATCAGATCAGTGAGATCTGAGAATGCTTCTCCATTCTTATCAGTTGGTGAAGGGGACTTCCTATTGATTGGTTGGATCATTAGGGAAATATTGGAGGATCCTTCACCAGCCTGAGCTTCCCTTACTGGTCTCCACATCCTTGTCTCCACCAGGCTCATATCCATTGCCTGCTTCAGTATCTTCTCCATGACCTCATTTTTGCCATACTTTTCCACCTAAGCTGCTGTGAAGCCCACGTCATCGCCTGCTCTAACTTAGTCAGCAGCAGCATCCAGAATCCCCTTTTCCCTGTAAAAGTCTTGATGGGCTCTTTCCCCTTGTCACTCCTTGGAAAAGACCGAGGTATCTCCGTAGCAGGGTCTTTCTATTTCATTATCGCCCTTGCTTCAATTTCTGTCTCAGCTTCAGCATCCTCCAGATATTCCAACCACTTCTTCTTTCTTATCAGCCTTAGGAATTTTTTCTCCAGTATCTCTTCCACATCATCCACCATAGCCCAGTTTAAGGCCCACTCTTCCTCTTCCTGCCAATCTGCCCATTGGACCAGATCTTCACGAGTAAGGTGTCTGTACTGCCACATATGGTGAATTTGTCCATTAGTTTTTCAAATACAACTTTAACTTTAGGAAGATTGATGAAATTCCACCACATCCTCCTCAGATATCTTCTCTCCACCAGTTTCCCCCTCAACTGCCTGCTCCTCATCCTGTGGAGAGTCTTCTTACATGACCACTACTGTCTTAAAAGATAGGGCAACCTCTGACTCAATATCTTCTGCTTCGTCATTAGAGACCATCAACTTCCTCTGAGAACCATTCTTATGCTTGATCTTCTTTGGCTCTGTTGTAGTCGATGAGGGTTCGTCCATCCTCGAGCTACTTTCTAGCAAAGATGAGATACTGCTGGTCCGGCAGAATGTCTTTCTTATCTCGAAAGTGCCCTTAGAACCCTCAGAGACCTCCTTGGTTACTGGGGATGATCGAGCAGCAGTCTTTTTGACAAAGACTCTACCCGCACCGATGAACTTACCCTTCTGGATGGGCTTTCCAATGGACAGATCATAGCCCATGTAACCTACAACTGTATTCACCACCAGCACATAAGTCGGTTTTCCCACCGAATTTTTCACCTCTTTCACCAGCCTAGAGAGAAGATAACTGGCCCAGTCTACCTTCTCCTTCTTCACTATTGACATCATCATCCTGTACCTGAAGTTGGTACATTTGTTGAATAAGCCTGATTTGTTCTCGATGATATGGAAACAGAAGCATGGAGCATTTCATACTATAGAAGGAACACCTTCTTACTGCAGCTTCTGAACATCCCTGTAGTGTTCTTCTTCCCCATGAACTTCTTTCAGTAGACCTCTAACTCGTCTTCTCCATATGTAGAGAGATCACTGGCATTCATCCCTTTAGTGGGAAGAAGGAATACCTTCGACGGGTATGTGGCGTTAAGGGAAAATGTTTCCCCACCTAACTTTGGTGAGAGCTCTGACCCATCATTAGAGACTTTTGCCGTCCTGTAGAACTTAGACACCAGCTCCTCATCGTAAGGGGCCTTGTAAATGGAGCAAAGATGCAGTAGCCCTGAAAGTTCAAGACATCTCAGGATGTCCTTCCTCAGAGCTTAAGAATGTCCTTCCTCCTCCACCATGCTGATGAGGATCCCTTTGTCCACCAAATGCCCATCAACGACTTGGTTTTGCTTTTGTTTGGGTGCCATTTTGCAGAAGAATGAGAGAGAGAGAGAAATAATAACTTCTTGTTTGAGAAAAATAGGGTTTTCCAGAAAATGAGAATTGGTGATTGTGAGAAATGAAGAGATACTCCCTTATATTTGAATTTTTTTAAATATTGATTGAGCAGTCCAGATTTAATTTGAAGATGAAAAGACTCTCGATCTTATGACATTTTAGAAGTTCGATGACCTTTTTATAAAAACCATTGTCAGCATAGAGTAACTGTTCCGTAGTTCACACGCTCACATTTTAGGGTTGCTGCATGCTGCAATGAGCTTTCTGCAGTATGCTTTTAGTAATCTTGCTCCAGGAACTTCTGTCCAGAGACCTTTCGCAGTAACCTTTAGGTTGCTGATTTTTGGATTATAAGATCTTTGTCTTTTGGAGTTCCCCCTAAGCTGTATAAACATTAAAAGAAAATGATATATTAATAGAATTTAGCTTAAATTAATTATACCCAACTCATTTCTTAGGAAAGAAAATCTTGATTCAAAGAGAGGTTTTGTGAATATGTCAGCTAGTTGTAGATCCGTGTGAACTTTCTCCAGAGATATGTCTTTCTTCTCAACATGGTCTCTTATGAAATAGTGTCTGATATCGATATGCTTAGTTCTTGAGTGAAATATTGGATTATGTGTGATTGCTATAACACTTGTATTATCACACAGCATTAAAGTCTTTTTTTATTAAATCCTGTAATCTCTCAGTTGTTGTTGGATCTAGAGAATTTGAGTACAACAGCTTCCTACAACAACATATTCAGTTTTGGCTACTGAGGTTGCTATTAAGGTTTGCTTTCTGCAAAAACCATGATACCATTTTGTTCCCAAGCAGTTGGCAGGTACCACTTGTGCTCTTCTTGTCGATTTTGCAACCTGTAAAATCAGACTCAGTATATCCAATTAGTTTAATTCCACCTTCTTTTGGATATCATAGACCAACTTCATGTGTTCCTTTGAGGTATTTGATTATCCTTTTGGCTGTTGTTAAATGTGATTCTCTAGGTGCAGCTTAGTATCTTGCATACATTCCAACTGAGAACATAATATCAGGTCGGCTTGCAGTTAGGTATAGTAGTGACCCAATTAGCATTCTGTACTTGGTGATGTCTATTGTTTTTCCATCTTCGTCCTTATCCAAGCTCCTTATTATTGTCATAGGGATGCTTACTGCACTGCTATTTTCCAATCCAAACCTTTTTAATTATCAGTTCTTTCGTGTACTTCATTTGATTGATAAAGGTTCCAGTATCTAGTTGCTTTACTTGTAGACCAAGAAAAAAGCTTAGTTTGTAGCGTCCAGGACAAAATCGAAGCATAATTGGTTAATTAAATAAGTAAACCCTTAATTAAAATATCTTATGTGTATTAATTCTTAAGTGTTTAATTAATTACGTGCGTTTCAGATATGTGTTTAACGATCGGTTTTAGATGGATAAAATTTATAGACATAGAACATAGAATATTTTTATACCATTAGATGCGTAATGGAAAAAAGAGAATATAGAAACGAACTAGAGGTCAATCGGACACCCTAGCTCAAACAGTGAAGAAAATGGTAAAATATGGAGTTTCTGAAAAACGAGTAACGAAATCTTGATGAATAGTGATCCAAATCTTATCATGAACAGTAACCTATATGAATAGTAGTCTATATGAATAGTAACTTTTCAAATTTTTTATAAATAGGCGCTCATTCGTTTCATTTTTACTGGTTCTTCGAATGAGCTGAAAAACACCGAACACACGTAAGTCTCTCTGTCTCTTCTATTTTTCTTTCTCGCTTTTATGTTCTGTCTCCGACACGCCACCGCCGTGCCGCCGTTGGAGCCACCGCCAGAGTTTGCTGGAAAATTTCAAAGTCATCGGTTTCAGTTGATTTTCGTACACAATGTAGCCCTCTATGAGACGAATCTAGGACAACTTTCGGAATTCAATTCCGATTCTCCGTTCGCCGGAAAATGGTGAAAAATGATCTCCAAACCCTAAACCCTTACTTCTTCACACCTTTTCTCTCTCCCGTTTTCTCTCTTTCTCTCTTCTTCTCGAGGTTGCAGGCACCGGAGGGGCTGCCGGGGTTGTGGGCTAGCCACTGGATGGGTTGGCGCCACCGCGGGTGGCGGCGCCGATGTCGAAAAATGACATGGAAAAGGGGCTGTTGCATGGGTTGTGTAGAGTATATGTATGTGCGTGTGTGTTGTGTATACATGCTGTTGGGGGCTGTATTAGTGGTTGCCGGTGACTGGAAGTTGCCGACCAGTATTCCAGGTGATTGGGGAAGGGTCACCGGCGACTGGAAATCGCCGGCTGAAGCTGAAAAGGCTGAGATTTGGTTTTATATATGTGTGTGTGACGAAGGGTATTTGCGGTTGTTTTTCTGGCACTATTCATGCCAGAATCCGGCGAGGGATGACCGTAGGTGGTAGCCGATGGTGCAGGCTCACTGGAGGATGAGGTGGTGGTGGCATAGGACGGAGCCACCGCAACTGGTGGCCCCGAAAAGTAGGCTGGTCGAGCAGCGTGACACCGGGAGGACTGGGCGCGAGCCGGGGTCGAGGCTGCCGAGAGGTGCTGCCCCGCTGTTGAGAAAACTCGGTAGCTGACGGGAGACGCTGCCCTGTTTTTCTCTCATCACCGGGAACGCGCGTGACACCATATTTTCGATTCATTTTTTTATCCAAATCTCGTTTTCTTTTCATCGTACTTTATCATCGAGTCGTCACCAATGAAATATCGTTGACCGGGGGTCGTGGGTCCCGGTCAAAGTCAACCCTTTGACCAAATTACCGAAATACCCTTCAATCTTAAAATGCTCCGTTCGAGCTTGTTTCAACTCCGATTGAGCTTATTCTTATTTTGTTGTGATCCAAAATTCATTCTCTTTTACCTCAGCTGTATAAACTAATCTTTCCCTCTTATTTTTTGCAACCTCCATCGTTAGGCCTTTCGTTCCGATCCATCTCATCTCGATCGATAGTATCCGATCCGATATCGGTTAAATCTTTAATTATAGATTATAAAGATCTAAAAAAATATTGTAAATTTATGTAGGCTGCCTGTTGGATTGAAGCCTTGGGATACGTGATCTTTAATACTTGCTGCTCACGTGGTAACCACCGAACAAGGTGGGGGTAAATTCGTAATACGGTATTTATATTCTTTCAAAGTATTTAAAATATGAAATCTTATATTTGAATGACATGAGGTCGATATATATGTGTTATGTGAATAAAGTGCTATGAGCTAAGATTATTATTGAATGTGAATGTGATTAATGAATGATTTAAGTTAAATGATCGATTGTGATTATTAATTAATTGAGTTGTTTGATGAAAATCTTGATGATTGATGAATGATTGGGATAAATACGTGCATTATCAAAGAGTTCAAGTAATGTGATTGATGATAGACTGAGATGATTGTTTCTTTTATTGGATGGATTAAATAATGTGATTGTTTGTAAAGGTTGATTGATTGGATTGTTTGATTGAGGTGTTTGTGATTGATGAAAATGAAAAAGGTTTGAGCCCCTATAATGAAAAGGGTTTGAGCCCCTATATTGAATGAGTTTGAGCCCCTATAATGAATGGGTTGAGTCCTGAGGCAAATGATAAGTCGGGTTAATTCCCGAATTTATATGATACAATTATGTTAAATGATTGAATATTATGGCTTATGTTTTTAGGTGTTTATTATTATAAATGAAATGTGATGTTCATGGTGGTTAAGATCTACGATATTTATGGTAGATAAGATCGGTATTTTCATGGCGGCTAAGACCCCTAACTAAAGTGATATGTTTGAATGTGAATGATGATTGATTGAGATGACTACTTGCATTATTGAATGATTTATGTCATGTGATTGAAGTGATCTAATTTCTGTTGTTTTTATTAAAAGATAAACATTTTATGTAAACCAGGTTTTTCTGATAAAAATTGTATTATGATGAGTGGAGAAATACCCGAATGAAATCGTTTAACTTTATAACGTTTTGAAATAGGGCTTGCAATATCTTTTATCAAATGGTTTTAAATGTTGGAAATTATTTTATGTTATCCCGAATCTTCCCACTAAGTGTATTTCAAACACTCACCCCTCTTTTTAAAATGTTTTTAGTTTAAGGAATTGAAGGCGTGGAGTGCGAGCGGTGGATGCTGGTAGCCAATAATAAAAAGTTGTAAATGGTTTTTATTTTAAAGTGGGATATTTTATTATAAATAAGTAACGTCTCGATTAAGGTTTATTTACAAAAGAATCGGGTCGTTACACAGTTCTCCCATCATGCTCATCTCAAACTTGGATTGCATAATATTTGAGAATTTCTTGCATAGCTCTTTGTTGGTTGATTCAAAGATAATGTCATCAACATAGATCTGAACTAGCAATATGCTATCTCCATCCTGGATTCTGAACAAGGTTTTGTCCACCTTTCTCTTTTTGAATCAATTATCGAGCAGATGCTTGGATAAAGTATCATACTAGGCTCTAGGTACCTGTTTAAGTCCATATAAGGCCTTCTTCAGTCTAAATACCATCTCTACTGGATTATCTTCAAATCTAGGAGATTGCTCTATGTACACTTCTTCAGCTAGCAGACCGTTTAGGAATGCGCTTTTCACATCCATTTGATATACAATGAAATTCTTGTGAGCTGTGTAACCTAGGAAAATCCTTATAGCTTCCAATCTGGCTACTGGGGCAAATGTTTCTTCAAAATCTATTCCTTCTTCTTGGCAGTAACCTTTGGCCACCAGTCTTGCTTTGTTTTTAATTAAAAGCCCTTCCTCATCCAGCTTGTTTTTGAATACCCATTTGGTTCCAATTACTTCTTGATGAGTTGGTCTAGGAACCAAATACCAGACTTGATTTCTTTCAAAGTCATTTAATTCTTCTTGCATAGCTTATTTCCAGTTGGTGTCTGCAAGAGCTCCTTCTATGTAGTCTGGTTCAGTTTATGATATGAAACATGCAAACATGGCTTCATGTGGACTGAATCTTCTTGTTCTTACACCAGATGTAGAATCTCCTATAATTTGGTCTCTTGAATGGTTCCTTAACCACTTTCTTTTGAATTCCTCAGCTTGCTGTTCATTCTGATCTACAGCAAGTTGTTCTTCATTAGCTTGCTGATTTTGATCAGGTTGAATGTCTAGAAATATTTCCAACTGTATTCCTTCAGGATGGTGTACTTCTTTTTGAATAAAAGGTAGATGTTGTTCCTTTGGAGATTCCTGATTGTTAATAGGTTCATTTTCGACTTCAGGTTGCTGTATAGGAGTAGATTGCTGATTTTGGTTTTAGGGAATTTCATCCATATTTTAGAGATTTGGCAACTGTGCATCAATATATTCAATATTTTTGTTGTTAATGTGAGTTTTACCCAAATCTTCATTTAATTCATCAATATCAGCCTTAGTACAATGTGGTTCATCAAAGTCCACATGTATTGATTCATCTACAATAAGTGTTCTCTTGTTGAAGATTCTGAAGACTTTACTTACCGAGGAGTATCCTACGAATATTCCTTCACCTAACTTGGCATCAAAGGCCTTCAGGTATTCTTTTCCATTGTTGAGAACGTAGCACCTGCAACCAAAGATGTAAAAGTAAGCATATTTGGTGAATAACCATACCATAATTCATATGTCGTTTTATTTAAATCCTTATTGATTAGGCATCTATTTTGAGTATAACATGTTGTGTTGGTTGCTTTTGTCCAAAATCTCTTGGGTAACTGTGCTTCTGCCAGTATGGTCCTTGCAGCTTTCTTTAACGTTCTGTTCTTCCTTTCAGCAACTCCATTTTGTTGAGGTGTCCTGGCTGCTGAGTATTCACGCTTGATTCCATTTTGTGAACAGTAGCCTTCAATGAATTTATTTGTAAATTCAGTCCCTCTATCTATTCTAATCTTTACAATGCCCAAGCTCTTCTCTATCTACAGCTTCTTCAAGAATTCAGGTAGCCTCAACTAGGTGTCAGATTTTTTCATCAAGAACAGGGTCTATGCGAATCTTGAGAAGTCATCAACCACAACTAGATTGTATTTCTTTCCACTCATGCTTATTGGGTTTACTGGTCCAAATAGATCCATGTAGAGTAGATCCAGTATCTTTTATGTTGATCTCTGTACTTTGCTTTTAAATGAACTCTTGGTTTGCTTTCTCTTCTGGCATGCTTCACATAGACTATCCTTCTTGAAGACCATGTCAGGTAGTCCACTAACTAGACTTTTTCTTGAAAGTTTGTTGATAGTCTTGAATTTTAGATGGCTCATCTTTTGTGCCACAACCAGCTAGCTGTTGTAGCAGAGTTCCAGTCAGCTACATAAATATTTCATTTTCTAGTTCTAGATAGCTTGACTTCATTTGTTTTGATGTCTCTGATTAAGCATCTCTTGTGATTGAACTCCACAGAGTATCCTTTGTCACAGAATTAGCTGATGCTCAAGAGATTGTACTTGAATCCTTTCACATAGGACACTTCTTTGATGTGGATATTTCATTTGACAAGGTTTCCAGTGCCTCATGTGCTTCCTTTGGAATCATCTCCAAAAATGACTTTAGGTCCTTTGCAAGGTTGAAGATCTTTTAAAGCTTTCTTATTCCCGTTCATATGCCTTGAGCAGCCACTATCAATGTACCATATATCTCTACTGCTTCCTAGTGTAGGTCCCTGCAAAGTAGAAGTCACTTGGTTTTAGGTACTCATACAAGTACGGGTCATTTCTTGTTAGTTCTTTTAGGAATCCATATTTGTTTTACAACAACTGATTTGCTGTTAACCTTACTATTTCCTCTAGGAGCAGTACCCTTAGGGTACTGTTGTTTAGTGTGTGCAGAAACCTTTTATGTGTTACCAACACTTCTGAAGTATGGTCTTCCACCATACTTCCCTGGAATATATTTTCTTTTGGGTTTAGACATTAGTCTTAGTATGAGTGGGATAAAAACTTTTGTGCTACAACTTGGTAGGTTGTTGCATTTATTTGCTACTTACAGCAGATTGATTCTGCTACAGCTAGCTTTTATATACAGGCTTACTCCCTATAGTTGAGCATAGGGGTTTATTTCTCTTTTCTGCTGTTGTATACTTGTTCAAGTTTATTTTCGAGTCATTTGATAACTTATTGGCCATAGAGGTCTCTGCTTGAACAAACAAACAATTTTAGATGTGCTTGTTGTTTTATGAGAAGTTTGACCACAGTATCTGTTGGTCCCAAGTGGTGTCCGAGGTTCAGAGGGGGGTGAATGAACCATGGTCGATTTTGAAAATCTTTGGTTTAAACTTTCTGTTCTGCAAGTTACTCAAACTTGCAGCGCCAGATAGCTACTGCTTGTAGCACTAGAATGCAGTGCTGCACGCTGTAACTAAGAGTTTAAGCACAGTGGAAAATACGATTTTATAACACAAGGCTTGTTTTCTCAAAATATGCTTTTTCAAAGGTTTTATGCTTATGAGATATAACAAGATAAGGTAAATAAGCACAGATATGGAAAGCAATAAAACACTTATGGTTTATAGTGGTTCGAAGGTGGTGTAATCCTTCTACGTCCACTCTACTGCTCCTCGAGTAGGAACTTTGTTAAAGCAAGATTGAATTACAGGCGTTCCCTAAAAATCTATCAACTCTTACAAAGTATCCACCTACTGAAGTCCAGCGTCCACACAGCAACTGCAAACTTCAAAGGTTAACCCACACAGGGTTCTACACTCCCACACAGAGAAATTGCCTAACTCTAGACAACTTATACAAACAGCAAGGATCTCTCCTATCAACTATTCGACACCGCTAAAACAACCTAAGCACACAGCAACAAGGTTAAAAGTATATAAAAATGGTTCTTCAACTGGTGCGATGAAGTGAGCTTCTGAATCCTTCTATGGATCTTTCAGCTTGAACTTGCTTCACTTCTATGAGATTGAGTGACTGAAACTAATTTATGACTTGAATGCTAGAATCTTGAAAGCTTGTGAGTTTTTGTGCAAGAGTTTCGGTAGTCAGCTTCTGTCTTCCTCAACCTCTATTTATACTTGTAGGAGAAGATATCCGTTGAAGGAGATATCTCTCTTTTGAATTTGAAGTAGTTTGATCAAAGGCATGGCTCGTATTAAATGCGACTTGACTTTCTCTTTCGGAGTAATTAATGTGGCAGTTGCGGCTCGCAGCTTTCTACGGTGCGTCAGTCCACGTGGCATCTTTGTATTGGCTCCGTGTCTGCAACTTTGATCTTCTCTGGAACGGCTCTATTAATTCTTGCTTGGATCTCTGTTACTCGTACTGTATTTATCCTTTCTAAGATTACAGGATACTTCCTTGTAAAGAGCGCTGTTGCTTTGTCTGAGCAGTAAGTATTGCACTGTATCCTAGGTCTGTGTGCAGCTGATATTATCTTTCAGTGCTGCTATAACTAGGACCTAGTTGCAGTATCCTCGAGCAGAGCTGCTGCATCTCTTTCTTGCAGTGCTCCTGTATTCTTTTCTTGCAGTGATGCTGCACGCCGTTCATTCTTCTTTAGCTGTAGTGTTGTATGTTTTTATGCAGCGATGTTGTATCTACCTTCTTGCAGCTATGCTGTATCTGCCTTCTTGCAGCAGCTTCTTTCTCTAAAAGCTTAGATGCAGCTTTATCCTTGTAGCACCTCCATCTTTCAGCGATAGACACAAGACTCAAAACTAGTCTATATATTCACTTAAACATTGTGAAAAATGGGGTACTTAAAACTTCCTATTACATTTTTGGTTTGTCTCATCAAAATCTAAACATTGAAATCCTAACAGTATCCTAGACCGGATTTCTCAAAAGGGCTTTTGGCCATCATCAGACATTCTCTGGCATCTTTAGCTGATTTACTAAAGACACTAATTGTTGCTTAGAGATTGTACTTCTCATCTTCAAGCTTGGTAACCAGTAGATTGAGCTTTGATATTTCTATTTGGAGATTACTGCATTTTGAGTTTTCAGACTCAAATGCAGATAACTTTTCTGCCATTTGTTTGTTTCTTCCCCTGACTATCTCATTTTCAATTTTTAGCTCCTAATGAGCTGAGTTTATTTGCTCAAAGTCACTCATGATTTATTTGAGAGAGAGAGAGGATCATGTTCAGCTTTTCCTCTATGGGTATGGAGTGAGGTTGGTAGATTATCTCGTCGTCTCCACTGTTTTCAGCTTCTCGTGCCATCAAGCAGATCAGTGCTTCATCTTCACATGTTGAAGTGTCACTATCACTGTCTGAGGATTCTTGTTCTTTTTTAGCTTCTTTGGATGTTGCAGCATCTTTGGTCTTCTCCAACTCCCCAAGTAGTGCTCTTAGCTTCTGTCTGTCATCTCTCCTCCTTTCTCTTTTTTGATCTTTTTCACCCTCAATATACCATTGACCTTGGGATGTGGATAGTTTCTCGCATAATGTCCAGGCTTTCTGTAGTTATAACAGAGATCAGAGGTAATTATATTTGTTTGAAGAAAAGTTGACGTCTATGGTGAGGGCTGAATTCTAAAGTCACTCATCTTATTGAACTTCATGAATTTCTTGAATTTCTTTAAGAGGAAAGCCATGTCCTCTTCAGTATCCTCTATAGGTAGCTCTGCTTGCTTACTGCAGGTAGCAGTTTCTGTTTCTTTTGAGCTCCTTATTGTCAAGGCGGTGACCTTCGAGCTTGATTCATCTGCCTCCTTCTTTCTTCTATTTAGATCTAACAAGAGGTCGAATGTGCTCATTATTTTTAAGGTCATGGATACTCTCACTGCTGTTTTTTTGCTATCCCATTCAGCAGGTAGTGCTCTCAGTGCTTTCATGTTCTTTTCCTTTTAGGAATATAATTTATTCAAGGACTGCAGCTCGTTGACGATGTTTGTGAATCTTAGATCCATCTGCTCCAACAACTCTTCAGGTAGCATTTTGAACAGCTCGAACTTCTGGGTAGCTATTGACACTTTGTTCTTCTTAGTGAGCTCCGTACCTTCGTAAATTTGTTCTAACTTATTCCATATGTCCATGATTGTTCGGTAGGTTTTCACCTTACTGAAGGTACTTTTTCTAGCGTGATAAATAGTGCATTTTTGGCTAAATTATCGAGGTTTGCTTGTCTTCTGTCATCCATTGTCCATTCTTCTCTGAGCTTGTCAATAACGGCTTGGTGAGGGATGGCTTCAGCGTCACCAGCATTTACTGCTCTGGCGAAGATAGGATTGACCTTTGTGATTCTGGGTGGTCCGTTAGTGATAACAAACCACATTTCATCATATATCACTGATAGATGTGCCTGCATTCTGATCTTCCAGTCATCATAGTTTTCAATAGAGAACATAGATAGCTTATGTGAATCCATGCTATGAAAAAGTTTACTGTATGATAAGTTTGAGAAAAACGGGGATTAGGGATTGACCAGATAGATTGGGTTTTTAATCCAACCTGCTTTGATACCACTTGTTGGTCCCAGGTGGTATAAGGTGAAGAGGGGGTGAATTAACCTTATCACAGAGATGAGTCCCTCGGGAGGTAGGTAACTTAGAGAGCTTACTACAGAGATGAGGTTACTGCTTTTTAGTAGTGATCCTGGGACTTCAAAAGAGTTTCAATACATAGTGGAAATAATGCCTTTTTCTGAAAGAAGTTTAGATGCAGAATGTGTAACGCCCTGTTCCCTTTTTAATTGGAAATAGGCCGTCACCCTTTACATACATAAAACTAAAGAATTCATGAGATACATTATAGCGGAATTCTAAAACGAAAACACGAGATTTTTTTTTATAAACTTGACATAATTTACCCACATTTCTAGGTAAAATGTTCATACCAAAAGCCTATCTAAAATTACACGCAGACATATATACATGACAGGATACAAGTCTAAGCCCATAATTTATCATACTATACATATTTAACAACTTGTTATTCTCAAAAGGAAACATTATTCTAGTATAATTTTATAGATACAGTGAGAAGTCAGCCCAGCCTGCTACACGTCTACGTCATCATCTGCCGAGCCTGAAAATATAGAAAGCAACATCATGAGACACCTCCGGAGAGGGATCCCAATGGGATAACTGTACACTCTAATATATACTGAAGCAATTAAATTAATTAGCACATACTACATGTCCTTCGGGTACGCTCACCCTGGACCATACATAAAGGAATGTGGGAATCGTTCACCCACTAAACCTTGCTTACATAAAGGAATGTGGGAGTCGCTCGCCCACTAAACCTTGCTTTCATAGACCAGGCATTTTCGCCCATATGGTCGTCGCCCGATAGCGAAGCAACTACCGGTTATAGCTACGGAGCTTCAGCCGTAGATTTTCATACATAACATATTAATTTAATTATCAACACATAGTAAAGTGTAGAAGTTATCCACTTGAAAGCTGAGGGTTTGAGGATTCCTTTTGGATTCACCGATCGTCTCGACTGCGCTCGACACACTTAATTGATTAGCCTCTTATGTCATATAACACAATCTTTTGTATTTTATATTAGGTTTCTTTAATCTAAAACATAATTATACTTCATTTAATACATACTTGATTCATATATGAAATTCTAAACATGATCATATCATAACTAAAACATTTAAGTAAAAATAGCATATGAAATAAAATATCATACTTGTGATATAAAAGTTTTAGACACTTAAATTAGTGATTCTAGGCATAAAATGACACATAAAGCCACAACAATTTTAATAATTCATAGGTGATTTCAAAAACGACAAGAATATTTACATAGTCACATAATAGTGTTAGATATCATATTCTGAAAATTCACAATTTTTCATCATCTACATATATAAATAAAATTAATTCTATAAACTAGTTTTTCACTTCAATTTCAACTCAAAATCAGTCTATTTTGAAACATTTATCAAATATTGTAGACTTCATAAAATAATTTCATATTTTTACAGAATTTAAATAACATATGGAAGTATAACATATAAAAATATCAACTAAAACTAAGCTTTACATAATTAGTTATAAATTTTCAAAGTTTTCTGAAAACAGGATACTTTATAAGGTGAAAACATGTTTTCTTGTAAAAATTCTCATAAATTGTACAAAACTCCAAAATTTACAAGGTAAATTCCTACATCTCTATCCGAACTGGTACTACAATATAGTCAAATATGGAATATATATATGGTTTCAATAATTAGTTATGATATTTAGAACAAGACCAAAAACAGGACATGACCAACACAGAAAACCAACTATATTGTAAAATTCGTCATAAATCGTAAAAAACTCCAACAATTGTATACTAAATTTCTGTACGTACCTAAGAAATGGTTCTAAAACATAGTAAAAGATCATATATAAATTCGAAGTATACAGTTCAGAAACATAATTTGATTCGGACTCAAAAACAAGACAAAAACTGTCTCTGAACAGCTTATCTTAGAAAAATCATATAAAATCGATTTCAACTCCAAAGCTTATGAAAGTTTACACAGATATTCTACACTTCATATAATAGATTATGTTAAAAGTGTTTAGCTTAAATCAATTCCTACATCACCGAGAATATTTCGGAACAGAGATGCAGAATATGAAACAGAGGAAATCTATCACAGAACAGGGCTGTGTTTGAAAAATCATAATAAATCGAATTTATGTCCAAATATTCTGAAATTTAACAGATATATTCTTCACTTCATATATTAGAACTTGACAAGAGGATTTAGGCAAAAACAATTTCTATAAACTCACGAAGATCTCAGAACAGACCTGCAGATTTCATCTTATAACACATGCACTATTTTGCATATTCAAGTAATTGAAATACATAAAATTCTAAACCTAATGCCAAAGAACATCTTTGGATCTTATAATATATGTTATAAGTCATGAAAATATCAGAAAATAAGAAAGGTTTTAGCTAAAATACCTTCAAAATCAATAGACAAGAGATGTGTTCTTCCTTTTTGGAGAATGTATTCTTGCTCTTCTCTTTGAAACCCTCCTCTCGTTTTATTTTTTTTTCTTCTTCATATGGTTCATCACAACATATCATACATATTATAAGGATTAGCACATGGACTAGGAGGTGTAGGAGAAGGTTCCACTAAGTAGACTAATAAGGCTTGCTAATCCAAGTTGCATAAATATCTTTATTTCTCCTTTTCTTTTCATTTTATTTTTTTTCTCTTCTTCTTCTTATATATATATAGATATATGTATACTTGCTTACATAAAGAGATAAACATTTAATATAACAATAGTGTTATATTAGCATAACTTATATAAAAGAGGTAATTTATTTATATGATTTACTTTATGTAAAGAACATATTTTTATCTACATTATGATGCATAAATTCATGTTCAAGAAATCTATGTTTATCACATAAAATAACATATAAAGATTATTATAAGTAAAATTTCATAAAAGAAAGCACTCGAAAGCGGTAACGAATAAAATTAGCATATGAACTTAATATCATATAATTCATTTAAAATTAACTAACATCTTATCTTTTACTTCTGTTCATATGTGTCGAGTGAGTGGAGATCGAGCTCGATTTCTTCCAAAAGTTATCCTGCAAAATCCTTAAAATCTCGAAAGAGATATTAGATCATAAAGATTTTAAAATCATTGATCATACTATGATTTGTAAATCATAACTTTAAATAATATAAGAAATTGCACTTAAATCATTTATACTTGAACGATAAAAGAAATTTTATAAAATATACAATGCAGGGTTTTCTTGAAAATGGGGTGTTACAGAATGCTTAACAGATAGATAGGCAAAAATAGATATAAAGCTGTAAACACAGATAAGCAGATGTGTCGAGGGTGGAGTAATCCCTCTACGTTCTCTCTACTCCTTCTCGAATGAGGGACTTTGTTAAAGACAGTTTGATTTAAAGAGGCTCGGCTAATACAAACTTGACTTCTAATAAATTGTCAGCTCATACAAGCAGCTGCACAGTGACCAAAACAAATAATCCACACAAGATTCTTTCTCTTTCAACAGAGAGAACTAATACTTAGTAGGAACAACCTCTGCTAAACAACTCCTAAAACAATCTATATAAAGATAAAGGTTTTTCTTCAACGGTTGGTGGCAGCAAGCTCTTTGAACTTTTGAAGATAGTAAGGTAGTTGGCTTGCTGCTTGATAAATTGAGTGATTCAAATGAGTAAGATTGAGAGCGTTTAAAATTTTGAGAGTTGGCTCGTGAGTTGTATGTTTCAATAGTTGTTTCAAATGCACTATTCTTCTATTTATTGGCATGAGAAATTTGCCCATTGAGAAAACAGCTTTCTCTGTAGTGAGGTGTCTTGCTGAGATTGGTTTACGCAATTTTCTGACACCTTTCCTACTGCGCCTCCTTTGCTCTGCACTGCACCTCCCTTGCCCTGCAGCGCTCGTACTTTGTTCTTTTACTTCTTCCAGGTGGCATACTCTAATTGGTTCATATTTGAATGTCTCTACCGGCTCTTCAGAGTGCACTAACTTTGATGTAACTGGTAGATGGCTCAAATTGCTGCTTTGTCGTCTGACGTGGCTAGCTTCCTTTTGCTCAGGACCTCACTGAATTTTTCTATATATATATAAGATAATATTAATGCAAATAATATAAAATAAACTCATAAAATAATTAAACTTTTCAACTTTAATTTAATTAAAATAATATATAATTTTTGTATTATTATATAAAAAAAATTGTATTGACCAATTAATATATGTATGCTTTTTTATTTTGAAAAATAGTTTATGATTCAATTAATATATTTAAGTTTTTTTTTCATATTATTCTTTTAATTAATCATTTTTATATCTTTTTTTTATTTTATAAAATATTTTTTTTCAAATAATTTATGTTTTTGGTATTAATTTTAAAACCAAACTCATTTATCTTTATTTTCTCAAATAATAATATATAATTTTTATATTATTATATAATACAAATTTTTATATTTTTCAAATTAATATATGTATTGTTTTTTTTTTGTTGTAAAATAATTTTTGGTTCAAATTAAAACCAAACTCATTTATCTTTATTTTCTAAAATAATAATATATAATTTTTATATTATTATGTAATACAAATTTTTATATTTTTCAAATTAATATATGTATTGTTTTTTTTTTGTTGTAAAATAATTTTTGGTTCAAATTAAAACCAAACTCATTTTATCTTTATTTTCTAAAATAATAATATATAATTTTTATATTATTATGTAATACAATTTTTTGTATTTTTCAAATAAATAAATGTATATTTTTTTTATTGTTGTATAATTAATTTTTTTTATATATTCTTAATTAATTGATATGATATATATATATATATCTTTTTTTATGCTTTTTGTATTAATTTTAAAACACAATAATTTTATCTTTATTTTTTTTTTTAGAAAAACATTCATAATTTATGTATTATGAAATATAAAACACAATTTTCGAATTATGTTTTAAAATAATATGCCAATTTTGTATTATTATATAAAAGTTTGAGAGTAATATTTAAGGTGTAGTTTCTTAATTAATTTGAAATAGTATTTTATAAAAATACATCTTATTTTAATGCAAATAATATAATATAAGATAACATTATAAATTCATTAAATTTAATAAATTTAAGTTAATTAAAAAACAATTATTTTATAATTAAGACATGCAACACAAAAAAAAGGTTGCATAATGGGTTGTCTATTGGCAAAAAAGTACTAAGAAAAGACCCTATAAAAGCGTTGCATAAAAGGGTTGTCTTTGTGAGAAAAAAAATTCGCTATACAACAACCCTTTGAAAAAGCGTTGCACAAAAGCATTGTACAAAAGTGTTGTCTTTTAAAAAAGAAGGTCATTTAACAACCCTACGAAAAAAGCATTGTCGTTTTCATTTTTTGCGTTGTCATATAACGAATTTTTTGAAAAAAGACCGCTTTTCGGAAAAAGGGTTGTAAATTCCCAAAAGACAACACAAATTCATAAAAAGGGTTGTCTTTTGGGGGTTGTTGTAGGCTAAATTTCTTGTAGTGATTTTCTTCAACTTGTTCTGCAGTGACCTTGTAGAGTCCAGTGACTTATCCAGTCTTCTTCCAGCTTGCAGTATCTTCTCCGTCCTCTTCCAGCGTCCTTGCCTTAGCTAAACATTTACAAAACCTAAACATAACGTTACTAAGACCTATCTATTACATGTTTTGTCTTATCAAAATCTTATACAAATTAATTCTATCAATTTTTTTTCTTAGCTTGTCTAATTACATTATATAAAAGGATCAATTTGCATAAAATTCAACCCAAGGTGGTGCACAGCGCATACCAGTCATAATGTGGTCATGTGTGGGGTGCGTGGAAGTGGCCCACGTGTCGGATCGATTGGGATCAGTGCCTGCGGTGTATATAAGTTTTGGTGAATTTTTTTTAATTCAATCTTATCCCTTTTCCCTTTTAATTTGTGTTATTTCTTTTAACAGTGTATTTTCATTTTCTAATTAATTTGTATTAACCTTTTTTTTCAAATGATTTGGGAATATTCAAATTTATTTTGGTTATTTATTTTCTATTTGAACAAGTAAATTCTAATAACCGTGTGTTTGCATTTTTTTTTGTTTAATTTATCTATGTGTGTATGTATCACTTAGATTATGTTATGGGTCATATTATATGATATAAATAATATTATATTTTTAAAAACACATATAAGATGGAGTTGAAAATTATCTTTTTGGAGACTAATTAATTAATTGTGTATGAATTGCTCAATTATTCATTTAAAAAATTGATCAATTGATTTATCATAAAAAATAATTCATTTGATTGAAACATCAAAATAAATTTTAATTTTTATTATTTGTATTCAAATGTATTTTAATGTAAGTATTTGAAAATTATTAATCTCATGATTAAAAAATAAAGTTTGTTTATTTAAAAAAAATATCTAAAGTCAATTTTCAATTATTCATTATTAAAAAGTAGCCAAAAAAAATAAATTAATTGACTTTTAATTGATATAAATATAGATAAAAGACAAAATAGCCAAACTTTTTTTTGAGTTTTTGTTATTTTAGTCAATTTTTTAAAAGTTGTCAATTTAGCCATATTATAGCAAATTAGTTGCAATTTTAGCCAAATTTCAATTTTAGTCAAAACTAAATTGTATATGTTCTATGTGACGGACACACGGATAAATAAATCATTTACATGTCATCAAAAATATTCTTAAAATTAAAAATGTTCTTTCGCTGAAGCCCATATCAAGCCAATTAAAAATGTTCATTCGCTCAAGAGCACAACAAAGAGCTCACCAAATTTCGTGGGCTTAAAATTAAAAACCTTACCATAAACCCTAATTTTAGCCTTTTACGCCTTTTATTCGATGGAGTATTCTGGGGTGAAGAGCATGATGGTGAACTTATAGATAGCTTTCATAAGTTATATGACACGTTGGTGAATCTTACTTATAGATGTTTTTCACCAACTTATAGATCGCCTTTCATAAGTTAAGTTAACTAATGGGCTAAAGAATACGTTGGTGAATCCTACTTATAGATCGTTTTCATTACGGAAAAGTTGATCATGTAAATCACTAAAACAAAGTCATTAGTGAATGTCAAAGTCCACGAAACTGCGAAAAAGATGATCAGGTAAATCACTAAAACAAAGTTATTAGTGAATATCAAAAGTCGAGGTGAAACATGCTCAAGATTATCTCAACTAGGTTGTAAATCACTAAAACAAGTCATTAGTGAATGTCAAAGTTGACGAAACTGATCAGGTAAATCACTAAAATATAGTCATTACTGAATGTCAAAAGTCGAGGTGAAACATGCTCAAGATTATCTCAACTAGGTAGACACAAACCATTCACCTCAAGATTATCTCAACTAGGTAGACACAAATTAATAGTAGACATCTAAATAAATTAATATACATATAAATAAATTAATATACCATTATGTTAGTATTAAACTAAAGATGTTAGTATATGCACAAATACTTTTATATAATTGGTGTACGGATCTAGGATCCATACACCTAACCCGACCAGACCTTCACATGCCCTCCACGTGAGCGCATGTGCCCCCACACGTACCCGACCAGGCCTTCACATTCCCTCCACATGCGTGTATGAGCCCCACGTGTTTGGGTGGATGCGCTCAAACTCACCCAAATTCGCTCCAGGTGTTAGACCTTTATATTATGTTAAGCATACCTTTATGTTATGTTAGTCATATCTTTAAGGCCTTTATATTATATTAAGCATACCTTTATGCAACATTAAACATACCTTTATGTTATGTTAAACATATTTTTATGGTTTTATGTTATGTTAAGCATATCTTTAGAATTTTTATATTATATTAAGCATACATTTATGTTAAATTAACCATACATTTATGTAATGTTAAGCATACATTTATGTTATGTTAAGCATACCTTTATGGTTTTATATTATGTTAAGCATACCTCTAGGGTTATAATGTTATGTTAAACATACCTTTATGTTATGTTGGTCATACCTTTTAATTATGTTAGTTGTACCTTTATATATTTATAAAACTATGACTAATATTAATTAAAGGTATGCGTAATATTTACATAACGGTATATATGTACAAATTAGGGTTATTTTGTGCTGAAATTATAATTTTTTCGTCTAAATTAGGGTTTTTTTTTTTGCCAAAATTAGGGTTTTTTTTAAAAATTAAAGTATTACATAAAGATATGCTTAACATAATATAAAGGTATGTTTAACATAATATAAAGGTATGACTAACACAACATAAAGGTCAGGATAAAAAAAAATGCACGGATCCGGGTCGGATTCGTCCCGACCCGACTCTCATTGTATGGATCTAAGATCTATACAACAGTTACACACAAGTCTCACTCTAGTATATGAGGTTAAACTCCATCCTTAACGGCCTTTATTCCTGACATGAATGGCCGCTTGATATTAGTTAGGCTTCAGCAGATCAGGTGAAGAGAAGAGACCAGAGATCAGCCATGGCATGTTGGGCTTCCCAAAAAGTAGAATGAAGGGGACGATCGTTGGATTGGCAAAGCCAACTTCTTGGGTTTCGGGCGATTATCTACTAAAACCAGCAAAAAGTTGCCCCGGGTCGGAGTCAGCATAGTAGAATGAAGGGGATGGTCGTTGTGTTGGCAAAGCCAACTTCTTGGGTTTCGGCCGATCATCTGCTACAACCAATTTAGTCAACATTAAGGATATTATTAAAGCTATGATAGAATATTAAAATGTAACGTCTCGATTCTTTTGTCAATAAACCTTAACCGAGACGTTACTTATTTATAAAAACATCATTCTTTTAAGAATAATAAGGATAAATAAAAGATCAAGATTTATTATATAAATATTCATTTCCATAATTTATAAAATATTACACTTTAAATAAAATCATTTACAACCTTTTATTATTGGCTACCAGCATCCACCGCTCGCACTCCACGTCTTTAACTCTTTAAACTGAAAATATTTTAAAAAGAGAGGTGAGTGTTTGAAATACACTCAATGGGGAGACTCGGGATAACATAAAATAATTTCTAAAATAAATAAAACATTTATCTTTCAATAAAAACCATAAAAAATAGATTTCTTCAATACTGCAAGCATTCATCTCTTTCAAATGCAAACGTATTTTTTTCTTACGGGTTTTAGCCGCCATGTAAATGCAGATCTCATCTGCCATAAAATTGTGGATCTTAACCACCATGAAAATCATATTTCATTTATCACATAATCTATCATAAAACACATAATAAGTGCATTCAATCATATCATTTCACTTTATTTACGGTTTTTAGCCGCCGTAGATACGATTTTTAGCCACCATAAATATGGTTCTTAGCTGTCGTAGATGCGGTTCTTAGCCGCCGTAGATGCGGGTCTTAGCCGCCTTGCATGCGTATGCACACATATTTACTTCACACATACACATATCAAACATACACATAGAAGCACATTAATTTAACATAACACTTAGTTGCGATTCTTCACTGCCATGAAAACACATCTTGGTTGCACATATGCAAATATTAACTTCACATCATTCTTCACCTTTGCATTCATAGTAAAACGTTCACAGTCCGAAAACAATCACAATCCATCATCACGTGTTTTAAATCATTCATCAATCACATTCACGTTTAATAATAATATTAGCTCATAGCACTTTATTCACATAACATATATATCGACCTCATGTTATTCAAGTATAAGATTTCATATTTTAAATATTTCGAAAGAATTATAAATACCGTAATAAGCAATTACCCCCACCTTATAAGAAGAGAGTGTGTAATTATAAGCTGTCGAGCAAGCATAGATAATACTTCATTCCTCTTTTCCTACATCGATCATTAAAAATGTCTTAGTATATTGTCTAGCTATAAATTCCTTAGCTAAGGTCATTAGTAATTAAAATATGTCCTTTAAGGTTTATCTTGATAAGTTGAAACGGGTTTCTAACGATGTTGTGGTTTAAAGAATAAAATAAATAATTTTAAGGTGAATATAATGTTTAGGTGAATTTCTAATAAAAATGTGTTTATTAATGTAATGTCCCGATTCTTTTGTAAATATAAACCTTAACCGAGACGTTACTCACTTATAAAAAAAATTCCCTTTTCGATTAAAATAAAGATAAATAAAATCAAGAATAATTATAAAATATACATTTCTTAAATACATGAAATTAATCATTCTAAATAAAAATGTTCTGTAATCTTTGCTCATCGGCTACCAACATCCACCGCTCGTCTTCCACGCCATAAAATCCCTAAACTGAAAACATTTTAGAAAAAGGGGTGAGTGACAAAAGTACACTCGGTGGGATGGGGAAACTCGGGATGATATAAATAATTTTTTAAAGATTTTTCACACACATGCCAAACCACCATTTTTCACATAAAACAGATTTTCATAAAACGTTTGTCTTTTAAAATAAAAACCGCATAAAATAGATAACTTCAAATAAGTGTCTTAAATCATTTAAAATTGCAAAGCATTCATCTCTTTCACATGCAAACATATCATTTTTCACGCAATCATCCCAATAAATCATCATTCACATTCAAACATATCACATTCATTACGGTTCTTAGCAACCATAGATACGGTTCTTAGCTACCATAAATACGGTTCTTAGCCACCATAGATACGGTTCTTAGTTGCCACAGATATGGTTCTTAGCCGCCATAGATACGGTTCTTAGCCACCATAGATGCAGTTCTTAGCTGCCATAGATACGGTTCTTAGGGCCGTACATGCACATGCACACATATTTACTTCATACATACACATCTCAAACATACACATGGAAGCATATTGATTTAACATAACCTTAGTTGAGGTTCTTCATTTCCATGAATACACATCTTATTTGCACATATGCAAATCTTAACTTCAAATCATTCTTCACCTTTGCATTCATAGTAAAACATTTACATTTCGAAAACAATCGCAATCCATCACATGCTTTAAATCATTCAATAATAATCTTAACTCATAGCATTTTATTCACATAACATGTATATCAAACTCAGGTCATTCAAGTATAAGATTTCGTATTTTAAATACTTTGAAAGAGTTATAAATACCGTAATAAGCATTTACCCCCACCTTAGGAAACTGAAGCTTATATTCATAAGCTGTCGAGCAAGCATAGATAATTCTCCATTTCTCTTTTCCTACATCAATCATTAAAATGTCTTAGTACATAATCTAGCTATAAATTCTTTATTTAAGGTGCTTAGTAATTAAAATATGTCTTTTAAAGTTTTCTTTGATAAGTTGGAACATGTCTCTAACGATGTTGTGATTTAAAGAATAAAATAAATGATTTTAAGTTAATTATAAGGTTTAAGCGAATTTGTAATAAAATGTGTTTATTAAAATATTAGAAAGCTTAATTAGGCTTTAATTAAATCTTAGAAGACTTATCTTAGTTTCAGGAAATTTATTATAAAATTATGATTTAGGTTAGATCTTGAAGACGTGATAATAATTCTAGATAAGTAAATTATAAAGTTATTACTTAAAATAATTCTTAAAGACTTTTAAAATAACCTTAGAGAATCTAATTATGTCATTTATGATTTAACTTAGACATTAGGAAATTTGAATATATTTATGATTATGACGTATTTAGATTGACTATATAATTTAAATTATAAACATGAATTCAATTAACTGAAATTATAGATTAATTTAGGAAATATATTTAATTGCATAACATATTTAGTTAATGTTTATTTAAGAGGATTGAATTTGATATTTACTTTGATATTTAATTTGATTCTTAACTTTAAGGTTTAAATTGTAAAGTTCATAATTAATTCTTTACGTTTTGATCATTTTTAACAATATAGAGGATTTAATTGTATATTTAATATTTATAATTAGGTCCTTGGTTCATTTATTAAATTATGAAAATTAAATTATAATGTCCATAATTATATTTAAGTTTATATATCATTGGAATTAAGAGATATTGTAATTAATATTTTTAGATGTTAATTAATTACCTAAAGGTCCTTAAATTAAATCTAATTTATAGAATTAAAACCTAATTTGGAAACTTCCTGTCGTTGATTTATCTCGATTCCCTTCTAGGTACTTTATAAAACATAAGAGTTCGTCTATAAATTTAAGTAAATTTTGGAATGTGTTATGTAATTTTTAACAATATTCTAGGGATCGTTTTAGCAATATAAAGCAATTCTAATAGGCAATATATAATATCATTAATTTTTAGGATACATAATGTAATTCTATTAAAATTCAGGGATCCGATATCTTTATTCATAATTCATGGTGCTTAAAACCTATTTTCATAAACTTAAGGGTATAAAATGTAATATTTATAACTATTGGGGTTTTAAATGTTATTATTCATAAATTATGGGTCTTCAAACATATTTCATAAATTTATTGGGGTTAATATGCAATATACATAATTGTTATGGATTAAATCATTAATTTTCAATAATTATATGATTTGCAATTTAGCCGCTAGATTATATCTAATTCATAAAATGAAACTCTCACCCCAAATCACACCTTTCCCAGCCCGGTGTCACTGCCCCTGCCTTCTCAGCCACCTCTGCCGCCGGCCGCCTGCCTCTGCCGGCGCAACAGCTCAGGCCACCCCCTTCCTCAACTCACACACACATATATATATATACATATTCACGCACAGCAGCATCAAAACAGCAAAGGTGGAATTAATTTGGGGAGGAGAGAGAGTAGTACAGAAAGAGACTTGAGGAAAGAGAAGGAAAAAAAATGAGAGAGCGAGATAGAGAGAGAGGCACGCAGAGAGAGAGAGAAAGAAAATAGAGAGAGAGTGTGTTGACTTGGAAATGGAAGATATTTTTCCTTCCCTTTTTTTTTATCCTTATCCTCATATATTATTATAATTATTAATACAATTATCTTTTAATTTATCCATATATACTATATATATCACAAATTCTCCTGTGCACCTGGTGCACGGATCTAAGATCCGTGCAATCCGGGTCGGGTCGACCCGGATCCAGGAATTTCTTTTTTTTTTTTTTATAAATTTTATGCCTTGACCTTTATGTACAAATTTGGTGACCTTTATGTACAAATGTTGTGACCTTTATGTATAAATGCTGTGATCTTTATGCATTGTAACTTAGAAAAAAAAGGAAGAATTTCAGCAAAATTTGTACATAGATACCTTTATGTAATATTCATGTGACCTTTATATATATTTTATATGACCTTTATGTACAAATATTCATACCTTTATATAATATATAAAAGGTATATAAAGGTATGAATATTTATACATAAAGGTCACATTAATATACATAAAAGTCATATGAATATAACATAAAGGTATCTATGTACAAATTTTGCTGAAATTCTTCATTTTTTTCTAAGTTATTTAACATAAAGGTCACATAATTTATACATAAAGGTCACACAATTTGTATATAAAGGTCACCAACTTTGTACATAAAGGTTTTACCCTGGAATAAAAAAAAAAAAAAAAGCAAAAGTGCGCGGATCCGGGTCGACCCGAATTGTATGTACACCAGGTGTACAGCAGTTATACTCTATATATATATATATATTAATAAGGTCAATTATGTGTCATATATATATATGTTGTGTGCGTGCATACTTAATACATATATATATATATATATTCTCATTCATTTTATTATTATTATTATTTTATAACAATAAATATTTATTTATTTATTTATTTTTATTATTTAAGTCTCGTTTCGATGGTAGAAAATTTTCGTTGTATTTTATGTAGTTGAATTTTATTTCAAGATGTTACAATTAAAATATTAGAAAGCATAATTAGACTTTATTTAGATCTTAAAAGACTTATCTTAGTTTCAAGAAAATTAATTATAAAATTATGATTTAGGTTAGATCTTGAAGATTTGATAATAATTCTAGACAAGTAAATTATAAAGCTTCTGGCTTAAAATAATTCTTGAAATCCTTTAAAATAATCTTAGAAAATCTAATTATATAATTTACGGTTTAACTTAGATATTAAGAAATTTGAATATATTTATAGAAGGCTATCTATGAAATCATGGCATGGTTAGACCAACTATAAAGATTAATTGTAACGTCCCGTTTCTTTTGTGTAAATAAATCTTAACCGGGACGTTACTCACTCATAAAAATTTTCACTCTTTCAAAAGAATAAAGATAAATAAAAATCAAGAATAATTTAAAATTCAAGATTTATTATAAAATATACGTTTCCATAATTCATAAAATATCACATTTACAAAATAAAAACTTCTGTAACCTTTGATCATCGGCTACCAGCATCCACCGCTCGCGCGCCACGCCTTAAAACTCCTTAAACTGAAAATATTTTAAAAAGGGGGTGAGTGACAATAGTACAGTCAGTGGGGTGGGGAACTCGGGATGTCACGCCTCAATTTTTCTTATTAAAATAAATATAAAATATAATTTTCTAAAATCGGGCGTCCAGCAAAAACACAACAATCGAACAATTTAAATAAAACATAAAATCCAAATTCACAAAGGTTTTAAAATACACCCAAAATAATTTACAGAAAACTATAGGTTATCAGAAATCAGTAGCGAAATATTAATATACAAGCCACCGGCTTGAACTTTACATTTCTTCAAAATAAATAGATCTTCAAATCCTTTATGAACATAGCATAACATATTCATATACAGTAAAATAATTATATGCATCTTTCTTCAACTTCGACTCTCCCCATCCGGATCTAAACATAGAAAAACATGCAAAGGGGGTGAGCGTATAAAATACACTCAGTGGGATCACGTAGTAAAATAGGGAAATTAAGCTCATAAACCACATAATATAATCAATATTCAATTATTTCATATGCAAACATAGCATTTTCATAATCATTCATAACAATTGCATGTTCAAAAATTTACGGTTCTTAGCCGCCATAGATGTGGTTCTTAGCCACCATAGATACGGTTCTTAGCCGCCATAGATGTGGTTCTTAGCCACCATAGATGTGGTTCTTAGCCACCATAGATACGGTTCTTAGCCGCCATAGATGTGGTTCTTAGCCACCATAGATACGGTTCTTAGCCACCATAGATGTGGTTCTTAGCCACCATAGATAATTCATGTAATTTCACATATATTCATGCTCATAACATCACAAAACATTTATGGTTCTCATTCATCATCTTTCAGCACGCATTCATCATCTATATAATAAAACATGTCACATTTCCCATAAAATAGGATTCATCTTCATCATATAATCACATTGCATGCGTTCAGCACATAAACCCAACATATTTCATATAGTATAATAAAATTCGTAATTTAAATATTTTGAAAGAAATATAAATACCGACTTAGCAAATTTTCCCCACCTTAAAGTAGACGATCAAAAACTGTATAGCCCAGAGATATCTATGGAGCGAACTGCTGCGTATCGTCTATGATCATAAAGATTCGACTTAGAATGTACTCGAACTATCATTTATTTAGAAACTAATTTCTTAAAAATATAACCCCATATCCTAATGAATTTATGCCTAATTTCTTAAAATAGAAAGTCCAAATCGAATTTAATATTTGGGGTTTAATTAGATGCGAATCTAAGGTTAATAAACCTTAGATTTAGAATTAATAACTAAATCGTAAAATAAAATAAATTAATTAGCATAATATTTTAAGGCCGATATTTTAGTCTCAAAAGCAATCTTGTGAAACATAAGTTTAATTTTTATAATCCCAAATAAATCTTTGGTTAAAAATTATAATATATAATATATTAATACATAATTCCAAAATTGAGCTCAAACTATATTTTATTAATCAATTGGATAAAATTTAGGGCTTTATTCCCTAATTAATTATATAACTAGATCCAATTTAACATACATTAATCTATATAACCTTTCTTTATTATTTAATTAAATCTTGTCTCATTTATTTCATTCTATTGACTTAAAATATTATCTATAATTCCAAAATATTCGAAAATTCAACATATCCTTTTCATGAATTCAAAGTCCGATATTTATCTACTTAATTATGATACCTAAAACATAATTTATAAAAATTAAAGTTATAACCTATCTTTATCAATTAATTAAAACTCGATTTTTATGTATCATATACTATAATTCATAAGATGATATTCATAGGTTTATTATATTCTAAATCCCAACCATGTTATCATAATTCCATGATTTATTAGGCAAAACATGCATATTATCATTAATTATTAATTAAAACTATGTAATTCAATTAATTCAATGATTTATTGATTATTATACATAAATTAAATCTTAAGGCATGCTTTGATTATCTAATTTTTCTTTACAAAATTTCAGCAATTTCTAAAGCTTAAATGTTCAAAAATCTCAGCAACATTATCCGTGCAAAATTACCCCTAAAAGTCATCAAATTTACATACTATGCCATTACCCATTTTTCCCCAATTTCTTCCCAGCCGATCGCCCCCTCCCCTGCCACCACCTGGTACCACCGCCGCCACCTTGACTATGCCGGCGACACCTACGACCCCGACCGATGCCCAGCCAGCGCGCAGCCGTCCCACAGCCGACGCACAGCAGCCCTGATCGACCTCAAACAGCAAGCCCCGACTGACCACAACACACACCCGGACCACTGACCATCGGTGCTGCTGCTCACGGCGGCGCCTCCCACTTCCTGCCGGCGCGACCCCGGCACCGGCCAACACCTTAATCGACCGACTCGACACAACATCGACCCAACAGACCAACAACCACCAAAACAACACCCACGCACCCACAGAAACAGAGGACTCGCCGCCGCTACAAGCGGCGGCTCACACCCACAGCCGACTCGCCGGCGCTTCCAGCACCGGCTACAACCCGACCAACATCGGCGGCGACCAGTGACGGAGCAGGGCAGCAGCAGTGAAGGAAGGAGAATGGGAGAGAAATGTTTAAAGTTCAAAGTTTTTCCAAATTTCAAAACCAGCCCTACAATAAGCTCAACAAATGGGACAATCCGGGCCGATTACCTCGTCGGAATAAGTCACCGACCGCCGGTAGAAGCTGGGATCAGTGGCGGTGGTCTTAGAGAGGAAAAGAGAGGGTTTTGCACTTTTTGATTGAAGAAGAAGTATAAAAATTGCAACCTTATCCCATACTTCCACATTTTTGAATCATATCACCTATTCTAGAAACTTTGACCTTTCATGGATTAATTAACTACTTAACTTTAATTAAGTACAACTACCTAATATATATCATATACTCATATCTTATGACTTATATATATATTAATACTATATCTAACATAATACTATATAATATATCATATAATTTAAAAAAAATTCCTAGGTGTTACATCCTTCCCTCCTTCAAATAATTTCGTCCTCGAAATTTAGACACGTACCTAAAATCGGCAGATTCGGATATTTTTCTAAAACTTCCTCTTTTTTTTTCCAAGTGGCTTCGTTGATGTCATGATGACTCCATTGAACTTTGACTAATACAACATCTCGATTTCTTAATTTATGAATCTTCCTATCCAAAATAGCCACCGGAATTTCTTCGTATGTTACGTCCTTCTCCAGCCTTATTTGTTGTTGGTTGATGATGTAACTTGGATCGAAAATGTATTTTCTTAGCATGGAAACATGAAAAACGTTGTGTATGCCGGCGCAATCAGGCGGTAAAGCTAATCGACACGCTACTTCCCCGACTCGATCCAAGATCTCGAACGGACCTATATATCTGGGCTTCCATTTTCCTCGTTTTCCAAAACGATAGACTCCTTTTGTAGGCGATACTTTGAGAAAAACTTTGTCTCCCACTGCAAATTTTAGCTCTCGATGCCTTTTATCAGCATAAGATTTCTGTCTATCTTGAGCAGTCTTAATCCTTTTTCGAACTTTTCGTATTTTTTCCATTGCTTGCTCCACCAACTCGGGTCCCAAAAGTTGTTTTTCACCTACTTCATCCCAATAAAGAGGTGAACGACATTTTCTTCCATATAGCGCCTCGTACAGCACCATCCCGATAGTTGCCTGATAGCTGTTATTGTAGGCGAACTCCACCAAATATAGATGGTCTTCCCAGCTCCCGTGTAGATCCAGAGCATTTGCTCGCAGCATATCGTTCAGAATTTGTATTGTTTCTTCTGATTGTCCATCAGTTTGAGGATGAAACACAATACTGAAGGCTAGCTTGGTACCTAACTTCTTTTGTAAGCTCTGCCAGAATCTGGATGTAAAACGAGGATTTCTATCCGATACAATTGAGATGGGTACACCATGTAGTCTAACGATTTCCTTTATATAAATTTGGCTAGCCTTTCCAAACTAAACGTCATTTTGATTGGCAAAAAGCGGGCAGACTTGGTTAGCCTATCCACTATAATCCATACTGCATGATTTCCATGATTGGTTCGAGGTAGTCCCACCACAAAGTCCATGGTGATATGTTCCCATTTCCATTCAGGTATCTCCAAAGGTGTTAGCATTCCTGCTGGTCTTTGATGTTCTGTCTTCACCTGTTGGCAAACCATGCACCTCTTTACAAAAAGTCCAATGCTGTTCTTCATATTTCTCCACCAGAAGCTCCTTTTTAAATCCTGATACATCTTGGTACTTCCAATAAAATTTGTATGGGATGCCAAAATAAAGTTTTGGAAACAGCGAAAACAGGGATCAAGTCTTGGAAGGATTGTTAACATCCATCCGGTAGTGGGTGAGCTGTACTATTTGAGAATATTGGTCACAATCATTAAAGGACCAACGAGCTTCGATGATTTGCTCAATGTTGGGGGCGTGGGTCAACTAACATTCAAGGCTGCATGCTATGCTAGAGGATTACTAGATGGAGACTCAGAATGGCACGAGGCAATTGATGAAGCAACACGGTGGGTAACTCCAAACCAATTACGAAATTTGTTTGTCACGTTGTTACTCTACTGCAAAGTGGGAAGCCCGTTAAACTTATGGAACCACTCTTGGAGAGCTCTTGCGGAAGACATACCGTACAAGCAACGAACAAAGTTAGATTTTATGGACATGCAATTTTCCGATGCCGATCTTCAAAACTATACGTTGGGAGAAATTGAAAGGCTATTGAAACAAAATGATAAATCCCTCGCGGATTTCACTGATATGCCGCTACCCGACAAAAGCATCATGAAAGAGCTAACAAACACACTCTTGAGAGAAGAAACATCTTACAACACCGATGAACAACAGGAGGAACACGATAGGATGATTCAAACACTAAACGATGAACAACGAGTCATCTTTGAGGATGTCATGGACTCAGTGCAATATGGAAAAGGAAAATTATTCTTTCTATATGGACATGGAGGGACTGGAAAGACATACCTATACAAAACAATCATTACAAAGGTGAGATTTTAAAAGAAAATTGTCATTCCAGTGGCCTCATCTGGCATTGCAGCGTTGCTACTTCCCGGAAGCAGAACAACACATTCAAGATTTAAGATACCTTTAAATGTCACAGAAGATTCTTTTTGTGATATAAAACAAGGTTCCATGTTGGCTGAATTATTGATCCAGACGGACTTGATTATATGGGATGAAACACCTATGGCACATCGCCACGCTTTTGAGGCATTTGACAGGACAATGAGGGATTTGATGACAGTTACTGACGCAACTGTAGGATGGAAACCATTCGGGAATAAAATGGTGTTGCTTGGAGGAGATTTCAGACAAATACTTCCAGTTATACCGAAAGGGAGCAGACAAGACATTGTGCTGGTCACAATAAACCGATCAATCCTATGGGATTCATGCATCGTATACATGCTCACAAAAAATATGAGGGTGCAGCAATCGGATGAGGAATTTGCGAAATGGGTTCTAAAAGTAGGCGATGGAAATGCTGAAAAAATCATTTCAGATGACTATGTGGAGATGAAACAGAGAAGATCAATATTGATAGAAGGTTGATGCTAGAGATATAGTCAACCCGGTGGAACAAATAGTCCAACACACATATACCAATTTGCAGACATCAGGAAGTGACAAAGGATACCTAATAGAAAGAGCAATCCTAACCCCAATCAATGAGACTGTTGATGAGATAAATTCGTATAGGAAGATAAGAAAGAGTACTACAGTTGTGACAGTATTGAAGACGATGGAGAATCCAACAACTCAATTCAGAACTTATATCCGGTAGAATTCCTCAACAGCCTCAAGTTTCCTGGCTTGCCAAACAGCTATTTGGAACTAAAGAAAAATGTACCGATTATGCTGCTAAGAAACATCAATCAAAGGGAAGGGCTTTGTAATGGAACGAGGCTAAGAATAGCACGTTTAGGAGACAGAGTGATCGAGGCAAAAATATTAACTGGAACACACATGGGAACAGAGTACTCATACCGAGAATAATCCTTTCTCCAACTGACACAAAATGGCCATTCAGACTACGAAGACGCCTATTCCCTGTTAAAGTTTGTTATGCAATGACGATTAACAAAAGTCAAGGACAAAGTTTGAGAAAAGTGGGGTTGTATCTGCCGAAACTAGTTTTCAGTCACGGTCAATTGTATGTTGCACTTTCTTGAGTCACGATGACAAAAGGATTGAAGATACTAAACATCGAAAATCCAACTAACGAATCATCTGCCGTACAAAACATTGTTTACCGAGAAGTGTTCAACAATCTTCCACAAACAACAACAGTGTGACAGGTAATTCATATATATTTACATAAAATCATACATATCTGCCAATTGTGATGACATTGGGCATAAACAATAATATGCAATTTATAATTATTAACTGTGCATATAATTCAGTCAATACAATTTATTAAATGTGCATATAATTTATAGCAATTGTTGTGATGGCCTCAAACTACCAACAATAATACGCATTACTGTCACTATATTATGTTATGTCGATTCTATGTGTAAAAAGGAAAAAAAACGTACATTGGACTGACCTTATTCTGAATTATTTCAGATTCGCATCATTACTTCTAATGGAGGTTGCAAGATGGACGGTATGGGCTTTACCATTTCTATTTTAATTGGTCAGCCTTTCAATGATTCTACCAATATTTAGTCGTCACATTATTTAATCTTATAAACATTAATTGAATGACTTTGTTTATAAAGTACGTTGAAATTTAATTTTGTTATCACATTACTTGGCTTTTTATTTTCTTTTTTTATATTTGAAAAAAAATAGATCAAACAAGAAACCTTTGGGTGGAGAAACATAACCATCAGCCTGCACAAACTATCGGCCCGCAATATTCAGGATACGCTTGAGAGCCCATTTGGAGGATTTGGAGAAAGAAGATACGGGATTTTTCACAGCAGGATTGAAACTGTTTTTTTTACATTATTCTTTTCTAACTTTTAAGGCTATAGTATTTTCGTTTCGTAATGAAATAGCAAAGTCTTCTCCATTCTCTCCCTCCTGCCACTTCATTCTCTTTTATGATGTGGTCGGTTTCTCTACTTCTATCATCTTTCATCCGATCGGTTGTTTCTTCAGTTTCTTTGTTAATGGATTTTGGACAAAGTTTTATTGGCTTTCAATTCAGTGTATGTGCACTCAATGGATTCTGCCATCCGCCCCACAACCCACCATTTTATAAAGCAATTGAAAGTAAAACTATTGATATGAAAATAAGGGCATACGAAAATCAATTCAAGCCAAATGACATGATTTTAATTCATATGGAGCTTAAATTAAAGTTGGAATTGATCTGTTTTTCAAGGAAGCTTCAATGGTTAAGGGAAAATTGTTCTTATACATGATTTGTTTAACTGAATAGGGCAAAGATGTTATTATTTATATTTGTTTAACTAAATAAGGCAAAGTTGAGTAGAGAGAAACGTTCAAAACTTTATGTGTAATAGAGCTTCAAATGACAATTCAGAAATAAAAATTGATTCTGGATTAGTTCAATTCACTTTTCAACACAGGCAAATCGATCCAGCGAAGATCATCCGCACAGAAACTTCGAACAACGAATACTCAAATCAGCAACAATATCTTCATAAAACAACACTAAATCTGAAAAATTGCTGGTAAATCAGAAAAATTAAAGTAGACACACCTTTCCTGGCGGCGGTGTCCCAGATCTGAGCTTTAACAGATTTATGCTCAATAAAAAGAGTTCGCGTTTGAAATTCAACGCCAATCGTAGCTTTGGAGTCCAAGCTGAACTCATTCCGAGCAAAATGGGAAAGTATTTGAGATTTTCCGACGGCGGAGTCGCCGATCACCACCACCTTCAACACGTAGTCTATTTTCTGGCTGGGATCACCATAACCGCCACCCGCCATTTCAGTTCATGCCAAGAAAATCACTCAAATTTGGAATTATTAGCAATGATTTTTGGGAATTTGTGGGTGAATTCGAAGAATATCGAGACTAATAAGAAGCTGATGAAGTGGTGGAGAAAGGGAGAGGATAGTAAATAGATCTTTGTTCGTTCTTGCTCATGTAATGAGTCAAATATGATGTCATAATTCTTGGTATTTATTTTGTCAATTTATAGGAGTAAATTAATTGATAGGTTCAAAAAATGAATGATATAAAAAAAATAACTGATATTTTTGAAAAAATATATATTGAATTATTATTTCGCAAATGAGAGGTGTGAAAATGACATTTATACAAACTTTTTCAAAAAAACGATCACTCTAGAATTGTTTTTCAAATTACATTTAATTTCTCTTCTTAATAAACATATTGAATTATAAATGAGGAGTTTAAATGAAATGCTTGAAATTCGTATACATTAAGTGTAAGAATTAAATAAAAAGATAATATAATTTAACATAATAATTCAAATATTTAAAGTGCATATATATATAGTATCAAAATAATAAATAATATAATCATTTTTTTCTAATCTAAACAAATTTCTATTGATATCGTCTACACACGAATGACAACTCAGAAAGATAATGAAAAAGGGTAGAGTACTCTACCATTTAAGGAACCTCAAATCCTAACTCTAATAATATAGTATATAACCGGTGCGTTGCACGAGCTTGATTTAAGATTTATATATATTTTTAAAAATTTATTAATTAAATTGAGTTAAATTTATGTTTTACTGATGTAAATTTCCTTTTGTTGACCATGGAACAATTATATCATATTAATTTATTCTATATATTCATATTGCTATTAAAATAATTTTTTCATTGATACTTAACTTTGAAAATATTAAAATAAATCGAATATATTGTGTCTTATCTGCCTACGACTCTCCAATGAATTTATTGTTAGTAAGATTTCATTGATTGAAATTAATGAATATAATAAAGAGAATATTATAAGAAATTTAACAATTATAAGTCTATCTTGATAATTTAAAATTTAATGATCATAAGAGATTATTCTAACAAATTTAACGATTATACATCTATCTTGATAATTTAAGTTTCAACGATTACAAATGTATCCTAAATATTTTTAATTTTAAGTGCTTCATTTGCTTTTAAATGTTCATGTTTATTTAAAATCAATTTCGATTGATACAAATTACACTCTACAATTTTTTTTTTCAAGATTTCCAAAGTATTTATATTCATCTTTCTAAAAGTATTAACATTGTAACAAGAAGTTACTACATAATGTAATGTCATCAATTAATTAACGATATATAAAAGGCAGTGTTCTAAAATTCTAAGTCTATCAAGAAATTATTTTAATTACTTAAGTGGTTCAAAAAATGAAGAATAACAAAATATATGACAATTGATCAAAATTAAACCCGTGCAACGCACGGGCGATTTTCTAGTATCTTCAAAACTAAACAACCAACTCTACAGGTACCATCAAACTCACAAACTAATACAATTTCTCTTATTTGTGTTACAATTACAGAAACCAGGACATTATGCCAAACAACTATCTATATCCAAAAGTACATAAGTACCCTGAAGAGTAAATAGAGAAAAAAATAGAAAAAAGGGAGAAGTGACAAGTAAAAGTTGAAAGCACTTCTAGGAGAAATAGAAAATGCTAAGGATGCAACAACATCCAAGAAAGTGCAGAAAGAACAAAACTCCTCTGACACTGATAGTGACAACTCAACTTCTGATGAAGAAGCACTAATTTGCTTAATGGTCAGAGACTGTGAAGACAGTGAAAATGATGAGGTAGTCTATCAACCTCAAGTCATTTCTGATAATGAAAAGTTGAATATGATCCAAGCTGAACATAGGTAGATCATAAGTGACTTTGAGCAGATAAACTTTGCTCATAAGGAGTTAAGAAAGAAATCAAGATACTCAAGAGTAAGAATGTTGAAATGATAGAAATGCTATCAGATTATGATTTTGATGTTTCAATATGCAATGACCTTCAAGATAAAGTATCCAAGCTCAAACTGTTAGTCACTAAGCTAGAAAGTAAGAAAGAGAGTTTGCAATCCACAATAAACATCTTCAGCAAGTCATCTTAAAATGCACAAAAATATCATGAAGGAGAAAGAGATCAGAGAAGAGAAAGGAGGAGGAATGATAAACAAAAGCTCTGAGCACTCCTTGGAGTGTCCTTTTAGTAATTAAAGAAGTCTGACAGTGTCCTTCCACTGGTAAAAGATGAAGCTTGGTGGTTGATCCTTGGAAATACCTCTACCTCTCAACTATATGCATTGAAGCGAGTTTCTTTCACGGATTTCTTGCAGACAAACATTGATATCCCATCAAATGTGAATGACTTCAAGGTAAGAGCAGTTACAGATTCCATTCAAATCGTCTTCTGCTTTCTCTGCATAAATCATAGAATGATGGGCGAATGCAGCTTGTTCTCTTTGCTTTCTGTTTCCATCTTATAAATCTACACATGAAATTTAGGTTTCACAGTTGGCAAACTCATCAGAAAATACTGACTTCTAAAATTAGCCATGTGGCTCAACCTATTTAATGAGAAAATCATATAATATTGTTATGAAATTACAAATTCTAATTGAACACTACACTAGCTTGTAGTGTATTTCAACTTGATGTGTGATGATTACTAACATTGAGATTTGTGGTGGATTTGATGGAAACATGGGGGATTGAGTGTAGCTCTATCTAAAATGACATGCAAAAGTAATTTTTAATCATGACAATATTCATGAAAATATGACCAAATTAGCACATCACATAAGTCACATAAATATGTTTGAAAATATATTTAATTTAACATATCATAATAGTCACACACCTCATTGCACATAAACTATATAATAAAAATCTACCTAATTATAATTAAACACATAAGTCACATTTCTTATATTAATTATTAAAATTATTTTATGTGTAACTTATCTTCTTCTCTTTCTTTTTTCGTTTGTTCCATTACTCGTGCATCTCGAGTGGATTACGATCAAACTCAGTCTCCTCGGATAGCTATCCTACAAGACTTTTAAACTCAAAGAAACATTAGTTCATACATTATTGATAAAAAGTAAAATTCATCCTAAACTCGAAAAAATCATACGCTATAAATTATTTTATAAAGAATGTAAATTTTTATATAAAAATAAGCTATGCAAGTTTTATGAAAAATGGGGTGTTACACTGCATGCTGCAAGTTTAAAGACATTAATTAATTACAACAAGCAGAGTTGACCTAGGATGCAGTACGAGGAAGATCAAACCTAATTTGAGGATCAATCTTTTCAACGGGTCAAAATAGAGCTAGTAGAAACAATCTGCAAGTTGTAGAGTTAAGAGCCAACAAACAGCTGACACATAGCATGACAGTCTGCAGTAAAGCTGCAACCTAGTACAACTGCTTTAAAGATCCACAATGCAGAACAATGGAACATTTAATGCAACTTCAGAGATCATTTATGCAAGTCATGCATCACTTATGAAGATTCAAATACAAAAGAATGTGTCTCCTTCAATGGACATATTTCTATATTTATAAATAGTGGAAGAATCGATTGGAATTACTACTAAAACTTCTACATTCTAACCTTAAGCAAGAATTGCTCAAAACTCTCAAGCATTTCAAAAACAAATAATTTCAGTCACTCAACCTCAAGAAACAGTCAAACATTCAATCTATATTTCAAAGATACAAAGGTTGTTTCGTTGCACTAGTTCAAGAAAAATATTATATATTTTTATCTTGTTGTTATGTGCTAGGTTTTTTTAAAAGGTGTCCTCAGTTGATGAGAATTAGTCATTACTGAGTGTTTAGTTGTCTAAAGCAGTAGGCAATAACTTTATGTGAGTTTAGAGATCCTCAGTGGGTTTGCCTAAGGAACTTGCAGCAAACTATGTAAAAGTTGAGTTCATGTAGGTGTTAACTCGTTAGATTGATAGTTTGTAAGGTCGAGTCTTGTAAATCAAACTTGCTTAACGAAGTTCCTATTCGAGAAAGCAGTAGAATGGACATAGAAAGATTACACCACATTCGAATCACTATAAATAAGTGTTAACCGCTTTATACTGCTTACTTGTTGCATCTATACCTGTTATCATACTACATATAAAAGGTTTTATAAATAACATATTTAAGAAATTATTTTAAATGAACCAACTGTCAAAAACTATATTCCGTTGCAAGAACTCTAAGTTACAACAGACAATACTAATTTATAGTGTTGTAAGCTGGAGTGTCTGCTCTGTTGTAAGTTTATATAACTTTCAGTAAAGCTTGTTCGAAAGATTTTCTAAAATTATTGATGGAGGTTCATTCACCTTCTCTGAACATTTGAACCACTTGGGACCAACATCGGTCTACCAGACATATCATGCATTTTTTAAGATTCGAGTATAACCTATATTTATAAATAGAATTGATAAAAAGTTTTAGTCGAACACATTTACTAAATAAACTGGGCTGAATTAGGTCAATAATAGACTGGGTCATAGACACCTGTTGAGTAGGCTGAACTATTCTGACGCAAATCATGCAAGCTCTTAGGCTTTTTCGTTTTGTTTTTGTGTTTTTTTTTTTTTTTTGGGGACAACGTGATTTGCTTTTGGACTATGCATTATCAAAGATATTGGACTCTAGCTTTTCTCCAAATTTAATTCATCTAGTTGACAAGATTTAAATTTAGTTTAGAAATACTAACGCTAAACATATAAGCAAAAAAAATTCCCAACTAGTTCAAGTTTTAATATTTATTCAAGATTTTGCTCTTTTATTAAATATAACATACTTTCACATTTGTGAATTATCTTAAGCAACTACTTACTTTTCCAACATAAGTTCTTAAAACTTAAAAGATGATATAAAACTGTGATAGTAATTAAGTTCAAACTATATTATCACAAGGATTCAATCAAAATATTGTATGCTTTTTTTTTTTTTTTTGTATAATACATACAATAGGTTTCCCATCTTCTTTGTGTCTATCTTTTTATTTCTGTATTTGTTTATATGTATCATACAATCAAAATAATAATACACGTAACAATATTGTAACAATATTTTTACACCACGTTATCATGAGTGTTCCAACTTCATTGTTAACTATATGAATTCAAATCGCATCTTAAATCTTGTTAACTTGATGAAAGATCCTATTAATTATATTTTACTTTCTTTTGACTATAATATCTGCATTTAATATATATATACATATAGATATGTATATATAAATATATATAATACGCAGTTTGACCAAGTAATCATTTACTGGACAAACCAATTAATAATATCTTATTGTTTTGAGAACTTAGTGCACTAACTACTTGCACAAGTGTCATTATGACTCAAGTCAATTAATCAATTGTGATTTGCATTATGTCCTTGACCAATTTATACGTATATGCATGCATATACTGTGTAGTGCACTTTCAACTTCTTACATTGTCTGAATTTTGATGGCTATTACAATTCCATACGATAAAATCACAATCAGTGACATAGATTTCACTTTTTACAAATGACCCTACAAATATTGATTTTTCATTTTCTTTCCATAAGGGCATTTGCATCAACTTGTTTTAAGGGTGCTAAGAATATGTTAAAAAAGTACATAAAAAGTTGAGAAAAAGAAAAGAAAAAAAAAATGTATTGTGTTGAGCCTACATGCACGTGTTTCACGGACTCTCTCCTCTAAAAATATTCTCGCAGAAACACTGACATTTGTAAGAACACAAAATATATTATTTTATTATTAAAATATTAATTTATCTTGAAAAAAAGACATCTAAAAACAACCAATACAGATGCTCTAACTCACAAATTTACTTGATTTTAAGTCGAAATTAGCTGAATTCTGAAAATTTCATCGAAAAATTGTCACGTGCCAATTATTACATGAGGTCAATTTTCGGAGAACTTTGATGATGTGGACTCGATATGAAAAGTAAGAAACCCTCTGTAAGTAAAATAGATCTAATTGAAGATGACCAAATATTTAACAAGTTTAGGCAGCAGAAGGAGCTCAAAAATTGCTACAATTGAAATGAAATAGATTCAATCTAATTTCACAAGTTTAATAAAATGACCTCACCCAACGAATTTCGCAAAAACTTACATAAGATCTCCTGGTGTGAGACAAAGCCCTATATGAGTTATATAACCCAATCAACATCGGTCAATCATAATCAACACGTGTCAACATGATCAATAACGATCAACAAACAAGTTCATAAATTATAACCGAATCATAATAGTATTAGTAATTACACGTACAAGTATTCATATTACTAACTGTACATAAATATTCATTTTATGACTCAAAGTATAATGTTAAATATCATCTTAATATTCTAGTAGTTTGTAAAAGGTTATTTACACATTTTTACTAAATACTAAAAGGTTCTAAGTATTATGATATTGTTAAAGCACATTTTTGTCTAATCCTTATGTAACTTAATCACTGACAAAAATTTCAAAACTACACTTATTTAAAATAGGAAGGAGCATTACATTAAAAGTTACTTCAATGTTTCTCATTTTTTCCCATCCTTTTTATTTGGAAAGATAAAAAAAAATTTAGAATAAAATCTAATGTGCAGAAGTAAAGGATATATACCCAAATATGTGGCTGGCCTCAAAACCATTATCAGGGTTAATTGAGAAATAGGCAAAATGGAAAAGAAAAAAAAAAAGAGGAGCAAATGAATTGAAAAGATGAAGAAAATAATAGGCAGAAGAGGATGATGATATCTAAAAGCTCGATTCGACAACGAATGATATAACAGAAATCAGCAAGCTAATTGAAGCCATTCTACCTGTTAAGTAAACGGAACGACTATTAATCATCTGTTGAATCTTGATTGATCCATTAAACATGTAAATCACGAAAGATGTCGTTAGTAAAACGACTTTCATGCAAACCAATAGCTCCACATAACAAAATGGGTAACACCGAATTCAAACATGGATCTAAAACCATGTAACGACATATGAACCGAAATTCATGCTTTTAAATAACACCACATTCAATCAAGAAAGCCTGATGATCTAATCCAAAACAAGTACAGCAAGTCAATTGTGAAACAGGAATACATTAGAATCAATCAAAATGAGCGGAAGCAGCACAAGAGCACTTCTCTCACCTGCGCCCGATCACAAATCATCTTACAACTTATCTTTATGGTCCAACAGAAAACCAAATAAGAGCAAACTTTTCTAATGAAATAAGAGTTTTAGCCATTTTAAGATACAAGTGAAAAATTGGTATTATAAGGAAAAGAACTTTCTATATGAGAATAAAAGATGAGTGCCCTAAAAGGGTAATCCAACAACTTTTCAAGACCTGATGCTAGGGATAGGCTACAATGACAATCTAGTACCAAGCACCGGATTACATTTCTAACAGTACAAACTAGCTTTCGACGTAGAGTAGACCATCCCATTACCAAGCACCACCATAAACTGAGGTAAATTAACCAAGTCAATACAAAACAATGAACTCGACAAGAATCTCTACTACTAACACCAAAATCATCAAACCAAACATTAACTCCATACCAAGCTCATCATCATAATCACATCTTCAAGAAAATTAAAGACATAAGATCAGCTTTTAGAAAATTTAAATAAGAAGGCAAAGTCATATTGGTAAAGCTCAGAGAAGCAAATTTTCCCCTTCCAAATATTTTCTATTCCAAAGATTTAGCATTACATAAAGGATGTTGGGGGAATACTACCATAGTTGTTAGGCACAAGGCTGCATACAGGCACAATTGCACTGGCGGACACGTATTTTCCTAATACAAACAAAAACACTCGAAACAATTGCTACCCAGTTAATTTCAGGACTCTAGTATGATTAGGGTGAGTTAAAGCAAGCACACATCTAAAACAGGTTTAAAGTGGAACTATTCTATGAAACCTAAAATGGCCTTTCAATTCAAGTAGCATGAACATTAGCTGCCATGAGCCGAGATGAAACTTCTGAAGTAACATATTAGTTACTAAATATACTCCTTTCTTATCTTGCCAATACTCTTTTTCATACAAGATCACAGTTTAATTGCACAAGTGGACACGTGTTTACCTACTAGCGAATGATACAAGAACTGTTATTGTGCATCCTCTTTTAATAACTCATCCGTTACCACTTGAAGCAATAGCTGCATGCATTGGTTGATGCAACCATGTGCCATGCAACAATGAATAGAACAAAGCCGTAGAATGCAAATCCTTGACTACAAACTTTGTAATGACAAAACAGAGTTGACATACAATGAGAAGACTTACAGTTTATTCAAAACTAATTTCTTACACAACAAAATCAAACCTAAATGGAAAATAACCATTATCAACATGCAAACATTTGATCCCTGTTTCATCTTCTTCTATTAGTTGCAATCAAGTGGTCTACTTTTTGTAGTATCTTTACAAATGAACCACAAATCCCTTATATTGCTCTCAAACCAGAGGGAAATATCATTACCAATGAAACTTAAGCACAAACCATCACAAAAACTACGAATTGGACAAGCTCAATTATTTGAACAGAAAACACATTTAACTAACAATTAAAAAATGAAGAACATAGAAAGTTTAAGCTGTACACCAAAAAAGGTTATTCTATGAAATCACTCCTGTATATCGAAATACAGAACCAAATTAGAGTCACCCTGTTTCAACATCATATAAAGAAAAAGAAATATCCAAACAAAAAGCACCTATTCATGTAACCAAAATATGAAAAACTCATCAGTTCACCTCAAATCCCCACGCGACACTGCTGCGGGCCGCTAGTTAACTGCTTGGACCGCCCATTGGTGGGTAATCCAACAACCAAATCTCCACAAAACACTTTCAGAAACCTTCTTAACGCATCATAACACAATTTTTATCAGAAAAACCTGTTTGACATAAAACGTTTATCTTTTAATAAAAACAGCATAATATAGATAGCTTCAAATACGTGTCTTAAATCATTTAAAACTGCAAGCAGTCATCCCAATCAATCATCAATCCCATTCAAACATATCATTCTCACATAATAAGCACCTTCAATCATTCCTTTCACATAATAAGCACATTCAATCATATTGTTTCACATAATAAGCACATTCAATCATATTGTTTCACATAATTTACGGTTCTTAGTCGTCATAGATACGGATCTTAGCCGTCTTCATACGGGTCTTAGCCGTCTTTATATACGGGTCTTAGCCGTCTTTATATTTAAATCATTCATCAATCATATTCTCATTTAATAATAATCTTAACTCATAGCACTTTATTTGTAACGCCCCGTTTTTTCTTTTAAATGTAAACCTTGACCGAGGCGTTACTCACGTATAAAATTCACCCTTTTCAAGAAAATAAAGATAGATAAATTTAAGAAAATTTGTTGTGAAATATATACATTTTCGAAATTCCTGAAATAAATCATCTTAAATTAAAACTTTCTTCGACCTTTAATCATCGGCTACCAGCATCCACCGCTCTCGTGCCACGCTCTAAACCCTTTAAATTGAAAACATTTTTCTTAAAAGGGGTAAGCGTACAAAGACACTCAATGATGTTGATTTGAACAGTGAAAGGGGTACACATAATATTTCTTAAATACTATACATATAATACACGTTGTAGACTCCTGAAGAGCCCCAATGGCAACTGTGGATAGGTTTCCGAAAAATACCTATCAGGACCCCAAGCCGACCCGATTTGGGCTGTTACACCCCTTTGTATTGGGAATTCCAAAGAATATCCCCTTTTGGTGGGTTTCCAACAAGGAATACCCTACTTGGCGTGAAGGTGCATACGCAGTTAAATTATCACATAATAGTTTTCACATAGCACATAAAAGCACATTGATCACGTTCACATTGGCCACATAATTCACATAACACATTGGTAAATAAAATCCTTTGACATATGTTGGTTTCTTAAGAAACCCCTTTTTAGCGGGTATTATCCCAACTTATCATCATTTGAAACCTTTTGCATTTGAGATACTTGAAATCAATAGTTCTCAAAATCATATAATTTACTCGAATAATGTTCACGTAGTGAAAACCGTTCCATTGAAAACGACATCGCATAATAACAGGATTTAAATCACTTAGTCACATAATTTTCCGTAAAACTATACAATTAAAATATAAAAAGATTTTTACCCCCCACCTTGGATACTCGACAAGATCGGTCAAAAGCTTTCGGTCTTATTTCTCCTTATTCTTGCATTTTACTTGTATTTCCTACAAAGTATAAAAACGTGGCTTATCATCTGATTTACTTGCTTAAAACCAATAAAATCTATAAATTAAAATATTAACTCTTGAGAAGGTCGATAAACGAGGCTTTTAGATTTAGGGTTTACTGAAAATTAGGGTTTGTGGATTACACCCCTAAAATTAGAATTTCCTTACTTAAAAGGTTCACTCGTCAGGTCTTATATCATTTCAGGATCAAATTATCATTTTATAATGTCGTAGGGCATAATATACAGTAATTATCAAATTATGGAGTCCTAATATAATTTCTGCAAGTTCTAGGGGTCGTTCTGTCATTTTATCAAAGTTTAGGGATGATTCTGTAATTTCCATAAAGATTACAGTCCATATTGTAATTTCTAGGAATTCTAGGGACTATTCTGCAATTTCAAAAAGTTCTGGGGTCAGATTGCTATTTTATAGAAGTTTTGGGGTCAATCTGCTATCTTTGAGAAGTTCTGGGGTCATCCTGTTAATATTCATAAATTCAGGGACTAAACTGTGTATATCCAAAAGTTTAGGGACTAAATTGCTAATTCTCCTAAACCTGGGATTTGCAATCAAGTCCCTAGGTTTAATCAAATTTCCAATTACACCCCCAGCCCCAAATCACCAACCCTGCACCGTCCCTGCCCTGTCCCTGGTGCCGCTGCCGCCCTCCGCCTCCACTGCTGGTGACCTCCCGTCGCCGGCAACACCCCATTCAGTACACACATACCAAGTATCTCACAAACAACAACATACATATATATATATATATATATATATATATTCAGTTGCCGCCGCTGAAAGCGGCGGCCCTCCAACAGTCTCGCCGGCGCAACCAAGCGCCGGCCATCTCCCCCACACCAACCCAAGAACACACATGCACAATTATACATATATATATTTACTCACACAAGCACACAAGCATACATATATATACACAGTCTCAAACACACGCATATACATATATATACATACCGATATACATATATATATATAAACATTCAACCATTTCATATACATGCCGTAAGCAACAGAAATGCGATCGGGTCAAAATCCGAGCTCGTATTTGTGATGAGCTCGGTGAGTACTATATCGTAATAAGTTTATCTTGATGGAAAGGCTTCGCCGACGAGAGAAAAGATGACCGGTGATGGCTGTGAAAGTGGGTGTTTGGAAATGAGAGAGAGATATATGAGATGTAAAAAAATTGAAAGATAAAGAAATGGTTTACGTGCTTTGATGTCCATTTCCTCTTCCCAACACAAAACAAAGGTCAACAAAATTTCCTAAGCTAGATGTATATACTAGGTTAGGTGTCAAATTCTTAAGGGTGTTAGGACGTGAGGTGTGAACACACCATTAATACAATTAACTTAAATAATTTAGATAAATAAGTAAATAGATAAAGTGGGTATTACATTATTCACATAAACACGTATATCAAACTCACATCATTTAAATATAAGATTTCATATTTGTAAATAATTCAAAGAAAATATAAATACTGTAATACGTAATTTTTCCCCACCTCATGAGAAGAGCCTGTGTAATTATAAGCTGTCGAACAAGTCTAGATAATTCTTCTTTCCTCTTTTCCTATATCGATCATTAAAATGTCTTAATACATTGTCTAGCTATAATTTCTTTAGTTAAGGTCATTAGTAATTAAAATATGTTCTTTAAGGTTTTCTTTGATAAGTTGGAACAGGTTTCTGACGATGTTGTGATTTAAAGAATAAAATAAATCATTTTCAAGTAAATATAGGGTTTAATTGAAATTATAATGAAAATGTGTTTATTAAAATGTTAGAAAACTTAATTAGACTTTAATTAGATCTTAGAAGAGTTATCTTAGTTTTAGGAAAATTAATTATAAAATTATGATTTAGGTTAGATCTTGAAGACTTGAAAATAATTTTAGACAAGTAAATTATAAAGCTTTTGGCTGAAAATAATTCTTGAAGACCTTTAAAATAATCTTAAAAAATCTAATTATATAATTTACAGTTTAACTTAGATATTAAAAAATTTGAATATATTTATGATTATGACGTATTTAGATTAACTATAAAATTTAATTTATAATAACTGAGATTATAAGTTAATTTAGGAAATATATTTAATTGCGTAACATGTTTAGTTAATTTTTTATTTAAGAGAATTGAATTTGATATTTAATTTGATTCTTAACTTTGAGGTTTAAATTGTAAAGTTTATAATTATTTCTTTACGTTTTGATCATTTTTAACAATATGGAGGATTTAATTGTATATTTACTATTTATAATTAGGTCCTTGGTTCGTTTATTAAATTATGAAGGTCAAGTTACAACGTCTATAATTATATTTAGGACAAAATGTCATTTAAATTAAGAGATATGGTAATTGATTTTATCGTACATATTTTAATTATTATAATATTTCTAAGGTTAATTTGTAACCTAATTTATTTGTTTGGGTCTAACTCGTCATTTTATATATATATATATATTAAATCTTGAAAGTAATATCGGTAATATCTAGGATCCGTTTTATAATCTCAATAAATTATGGATAAAAATTACAAATTTCAGCAATTTTAAGGGTATTTTTGTAATTTCAGTAAAATTTTAGGGATCGTTTTAACAATAATAAGCAATTCTAATAGACAATATTTAATATCATCAATTTTTAAGGTACATCATATAATTTTAGCATAATTGGGGGTTCGTTATCATTATTCATTAATTTAGGATACTTAAAACATATTTTCATAAATTTAAGGGTATAAAAGGTAATACTTATAACTATTAAGGGTCAAAGTGAGTTTTCAATAATTATTAGGTTTGCAAATTAGCCCCTAGGTTATTTCAAATTTACAAAAATTTAGCCCTCACCCCAAACCTTTCCCAGCCGTCCCTCGTTGCCGCCACCGTTGCTGCCGGCGACTCCAAGTCATCGGCGACCTCACACCCGAACACACACACAGCCCGACTCACACGCACAACCCGTTCCGACAAACACTCGGCTACACACACACACAAACCCTGCAGCCCCACTGCTCTCTTGGTGGCGTAACCATCTCCAACTACCGGCGTAACCCACACCGGCTATACACACACCCCAGCACGGTGCCAACACAGCTTGCCGGCGCAGCTCCGACGCTGGCCCCCCTCCCCTACACACACAAATACAAACATATATATATTTACACCCGCATAGCCGTCGCTTGCAGCGGCAGCTTTCACAACCTTTCTCGCCAGCCCAATCACGCGCCGACTCCAACACCAACAGAGCAAAAATTTGCAGCAAAGAGGGAGGGAGAAACAGAAAGAGAACAAAACTTGGGAGGGAGAGAAGAAAGAGGGAGCTTGTAGAGAGAGAGAAAAAAATGTAGAAAAAAGAGTCGAGAGTCAGAGAGAGATAAAGTCCTTATCTCATTTTTCAAACTTTGACAAATTATTGTTGCTCAATTATGATGAAGATAAAAGAAGGATACTGACTTATCTATACTTATCACATTGTATCCTAATACTAATTTATTAATATTATAAATCTTATATTATAATTTAAATATTTTTTTTCTAAGGTGTTACAGTGTCAATAAATTTATTTTAAATATAATTGTCTGTATTTTTTAATTTAAAAAAGTAATTGATAATTTAATGTTTTTCACAATTAAATTGTTGAAATGGATGAGTAAGAGGTTGAACATAATGTTGCAAAAAATATTGAGGATATATCCAATTGGCACCGTCATCATTCGAGATATTACAATTTCTCAATTTTCATAAAAGCGGCATTTCTTCGATTTAAAAAGGGTTTCTTAATACATAACATTTTCGTGCAAACAGTTAATGACAAACCAGTCAGCCTTTTATCTGATGGAGTGCTCTGGGGTGAGTTCGTCTGTACTAGCTCCAGGTATGATGATCTCACAATCCAGCAATTGCAGAAGTCCTCGACCACTAATGATGGTATCAACATCAAACCTCAAGAAGTGGCCAAAACATGAATTATTGATGACATCTAACCTATCACAGTGTCTAAGCTCGACATCTATGACTCGAATAACCTTACTCAAAGAGTATGTACTACATCTGGCCGACAAATCAGCCTTTTATCTGATGGAGTGTTCTGGAATGAAGAACACGTTGGTGAATCCTACTTATAAATCGTTATATGATGGAATGAAGAACATGTTGGTGAATCCTATGGAAACTACAAAAGATGATCATGAACATCACTAAAATAAAGTCATTAATGAATGATTTTTGTTATAGATCGCTTTCATCTACGAAACTATAGAAAAGATGATCATGAACATCACTAAAACAAAGTCATTAATGAATGATTTTTGATAGTCGAGTTCAAACTAATAGTAGACATATAATAAATTAATATACCATTACGTTAGTATATTAAACTAAAGATGTTAGTATATGAGGTTAAAGATATTATTAAGGGTGTGATAGATTCAAAAAATTTATCAATTGATACAAAATCTATCTGGTGCAACCAATTTTGGTCATGCACAGAGATTAACTGTAACACCCTAATTTTTTATTAAAAATATTAAAGATATAAGTTAAATAGATATAATAAGGTTTGCATTATGTTATAAATTGATAAATATAGTTATGGATAAATATAGATATGTCATTGTCACAACATTTTTTTCTATCTCTTACCTTACCTTTCAACATTTGGAAAGAAAAGTCCCAATTTAAGGAAATAATTTGATTAAAAAGTCAAAAAGGGAGCAAGAAGAAAGAAAAGAAAAACAGAAAGGAAGTCTCTCCCTCTGCAAGCTCTCTCTCTCTCTACGTTTTCTCTCTCTCCCTTTCCCCTCTCTGCTTTCGTTGCTGCTGTGTTGTTTTGGAGCCGGCACATGTTTTGCGCCGGTGAGTTGGATGATAGGGTAGCCGGCGTTCATAGCGCCGGCGTGAGAAGCTGTGAGCCGCCGCTGCATGGGTATATATATATATATATGTCTCTCTGTGTGTGTATATTTATGGGTGTGTGGTTGTTGTGTTGAGGAGGGGGAAAAGATCGAGGCTTTCGGTGTCGGGTCAAGAAAATGGGACTGGTGCGTGGTTGCGCCGGCAGCTGGGTTTGGTGGCGCCGCCGCAAGAGCTGCGGCACTGTGGTCGGTGTGTGAGCTTGAGGGTGTGTGCGTGGGCACCGTCGTGGGCAACGATGTCGGGTGCATGCAGGGGCGAGTGTGTGTGTGTTATGTTCGTCGGGTGTACGCCGGCGACATGGAGTCATCGACAGCAGTGAAGGGCGGCGGCAACGGCCGCTGTTGGGAAAGGTTTGGGGTGAGGATTTATTTTGTAAATTTGATATAATTAAGGACTAAATTGCAAACCTTATAATTATTGGAAATTAATAATTTAATCCCTAACAATTATGTATATTGCATATTAATTCCATAAATTTATGAAATATGTTTTAAGACCTATAATTTATAAATAATGACATTTAAAATCTCAATTATGCTGAAATTACTTTATGTACCCTAAAAATTAATGATATTAGGTATTGCCTATTAGAATTGCTTTATATTGCTAAAACGATCCCTAGAACTTTACTGGAATTATAAGAATACCCTTAAAATTGCTGAAATTGCAGTTTTACCCATAATTTGTTGGAATTATAAAAAGGACTCTAGATATTACAGATATTGCTTTTGAGACATAATATATATATATATATATATTAAATGACGAGTTAGACCCAAACAAATGAATTAGGTTACAAATTAACCTTAGAAATATTATAATAATTAAAATATGTATGATAAAATCATTTACCTCAAATTTAGGGTATAAAACCCTAAATTCACGTCTCGTTAACCCCGTAACTCTTAGGAAATTATAAATATGGACCAAAATATAATTATGGACATTATGTTTTGATCTTCATAATTTAATAAACAAACCAAAGGTCTAATTATAAATATTAAACATTCAAATAAATCCCCCATATTGTTAAAAATAATCTAATGATCTTAAATTAATTATGAATTTTACAAGTTAATTTTCCAAAGACAAGTGCCAACATAAATATCAAATTGATCCTCTTAGACAAAATTAATTATACTTATTATGCATAGGTTTAATTACGCCATAATTTCATAGATAGCCTTTTATAAATATATTCAAATTTCTTAATATCTAAGTTAAACCGTAAATTATATAATTAGATTTTCTAAGATTAATTTAAAGGTCTTTGTTAAGTGCTAATTTTCATCTATTTTTGCGTATGTTTATGGATTCATTTGAATATGTTAGCTATATTTTTATGGTGATTATTGTGATTATTTGTGTATAAAATGCATTTGACGAGTTTGTGCTTAGTTTTGTGTTTTTAATGAGGAAAAGTGCAAGTTTCGAGTAAAATAGACAAATAGGAGAGCACGATCGTGCGTGATGGGGACTCGAGGTTGGACAGTGGGCACGATCGTGCAATGGGGCACGACCATGCGCGATGGGGACTCGAGGCTGGATAGTGGGCACGACCGTGCAATGGGCCACGACCGCGCCAGAACGCCCGATGAAGAACTGAATGATGGGGCACGACCATGCCGTGTAGCACGGTCGTGCCTGGGCGCGCAGCAAATTTGGTTAGTTGGAGTGGTTTTATTCGTTACTTGAGATAGAAGACTCGAAGAAGCGAAGTAGAGAAGAGGATTGGCGAAAAAGGCAGAGAGAAGAAGCACGGAGAGAAAGAACGTGAATTCGAGAACCGAAGCAAGCACGAGATCATCATCGCTAAGATTTTAATCTTTCCTCTCTTGTTAGTTTTTAGTAGAGATGATATTTCCAATCTTGTCGATGAGTTTATGGATAATCATGTCTAGCTAATTTTCTAAGGTTTCTAGGGCTTGTTAGTAATGTAATTCGAATCTTGATGGATCTTTAATTTAATTCAATGTTCATAATCATTCATCGTATTTGTGTGTTTATGAGTTGATTGTTTGTTTGATTATTTGGCCAATAATTGAGCATGTTTTAATAATTGAATCAAAATTCGGGAGATGAGATTTAATTATGGAAGAATAAACACATGACACAAAAGATATTTAGATCGGGATATTAAGGAATTTATGTGATGAGATATCAATCTTGGGTACTTTTGGGAGTTGTTGTGTTTCTATCAGATTGAGTAGAGATACCTCTGATGGCATAATGATCAACTGATTAATTGACTCGGGAGAGCTATTAATTGATATGTGTGATTGCTCATATAGGATGATTGATTAATGAACTTGGATTGGTTAAAGTGATATCTTGATGAGAATTAGATGAAAGCATGTCCTAGAACCTGTTTCAGATTTCTGTTATCTTCAACCTAACTTATTTACGTAATCATTGTTTCTGTTGAATTAATCTGCAATTGATGAAATTTAATTTACCTAGATAAAATTGAGAACCAGATTTGAGTAGTTAATTAGTGCCTAGATAGATAGTCTCTGTGGGATCGACCTTGCTCACTACTCCTACAATTTATACTGTACACTTGCGGGCGTAGTTAAAATAAATCAGTGAACAAGTTTTTGGCGCCGTTGCCGGGGACTGAAGTTTAGGCACAATTAATATTCGAATTTTGTTTTTATTTTTAGTCTAGGATTTAATTTTGTTTTTCTTTTATTATATTTTTATTTTTAAGGGAATATCTGATACTTGTTCTTTTCAGGTATTTTCAGATTGTGCATGAACACTCACTCTAAAAAGGTGAACTTAAGTGCATTAGATTTGGAGATCGAAACAACTTGTAGATATCGTAAAACACGAAAGCAACTTTTTGCTCCAACTCAGATGGCTGAAGATATTCCAATGGAACAAGTACTAAACAATCAAGACGGAGTGAATCAAGCACCACAAGTGGGTGCTCAGAGACCCATCAGAGATTACTTTCAACCACAACAAAATGAAAGGGGGTTGTGCGACCACCTATTCGAGCAAATAATTTTGAGTTGAAGCCGGGTCTGATTGCTATGGTTCAGTAAAATCGGTTTGGGGGAAGCCATTTAGATGACCCCAATGCGCATCTGGCGCAATTTCTTGAAGTTTGTGATACAATCAAGTTGAATGGTGTTTCTGATGATACCATAAGACTACGATTGTTTTCTTTCTCTCTACGAGACAAATCAAAGTTGTGGTTCAACTCACTCCCTTCAGGCTCAATTACTACATGGGATGGTTTAAGTAAGAAGTTTCTATTCAAGTACTTTCCACCAAGCAAGAAGTTGAAGTTGAAGAGTGAGATTACACGGTTCAAGCAATTTGATGGGGAGTCCTTGGGCGAAGCTTGGGAAAGATTCAGAGATATATTAAAAAGATGTCCTCAACATGGATTCCTTGAGGATCAACAAGTCTGTTTCTTCTACAATGGACTGTTTGGATCAACGAGAGCGATAATAGATGCAGCGGTAGGAGGAGCTTTGATAGCAAAGAGTCCAGACGAGACAATATATATCTTGGAGGAAGTGGCAACAAACAGCTACCAATGGTCATCTGAGAGGAACACGTATAGAAAAGTGGCTGAGATTCAAGGTCAAGACCAATTATCCGCATTGTCCTCGCAAATAACAGCTCTTACAAATCAAGTATCTGCACTGGCAAAGGTTCAAACTCAAAGCGTAGGAAGTGTTGGAAGTCGAGGATGTGATTTCACCCAACAAGAAGAAGTAGAAGATGTCAACTTTATGAATGGGCAAAATTATAACAACCAAGGCTTCCGAAACAACCAAAACTTTCGGAATAGGGGGATGTATCAGTATAAACACGGAGGGACGAATCATGAAAATTTCTCCTATGCAAATAACAAGAATGTTTTGCAAGCACCTCCGGGTTTTTTTGTTACAAATGGAGTCATTGATGAACCAAAGAAACCGGCACTTGAAGATTTGGTAGGTGCATTTGTGAATGAATCACTAGATAGATTCACAAGAATGGAGGAAAAATTTGATGCACGGATGAAGGCCTTAGAGTTACAAGTAGGGCAGATGGCTGAAAACATAGGGAATCAACATAAAAAGGGACAATATCCAAGCACTACTGAAATCAACCCAAGGGAGCAGTGCAAGGCAATCCAATTGAGAAGTGAAATGGAATATGAAGGACCAAGCATGCCAGTGGTGGAGGAAGATGAGAACGAGAAGAAAGGGGATGAAGAAGTAGCGGAGCAAAATGAAGCTGAAGTCGAACAAAAAGGGGCTGAGAAGCCAAAATCAAATTCTAACCCTTCACTCCCATTTACCATATCTTCTCTTCCTTTTCCTCAACGTTTTCAAAAGAAAAAGCTAGATGCTCAATTCGTTAAATTTCTGGAAATTTTCAAGAAAATTCACATTAACATTCCTTTTGCAGATGCGTTGGAACAGATGCCAAATTATGCAAAATTCTTGAAGGACGTCATATCAAAGAAGAGAAAAATAGCGGATTATGAAAGAGTCAATCTTACGGAGGAGTGCAGTGCAATCATACAACAAAAGTTGCCACAAAAGCTAAAAGACCAAGAGAGCTTCACAATCCCTTGTGTAATTGGAGAATCAAGTTTTGATAAGGCTTTGTGTGACTTAGGAGCAAGCATAAATTTGATGCTGCTATCCATTTTCAAGAAGCTTGGTCTTGGTGAAGTGAAACCCTCCACATTCACGTTGTAATTAGCTGATAGATCGATAAATTATCCCAAGGGGATCATTGAGGACATACTAGTCAAAGTTGATCGATTCATCTTCCTAGTGAATTTTGTAGTTCTCGACATGGAGGAAGATCATGTTGTGCCCCTTATTTTAGGACGACCATTCTTAGCTACGGGACGAGCATTGATTGATGTGCAAAAATGAGAGCTTACTTTGAGAGTAAATGACGAACACATCCTGTTCAACATTTACAAGGCCATGAGATTCCATGACGAAAACGAAACTTGCAGCTTCATTGGAGTAGAGGATGTGTGCGTAGAGGATCAAATGGAGCGAATCTTATCAAAAAACGCGTTGGAATTTTGCTTGAAGGAATCTTTACAAACTCAAGCGGAAGACCTTGATTCTGAAAATGAGGAGGTTATCGACTATTGTATTGTTTGGAGGCGTTACAGGAAATATCAAGAAAGAAATATGGCGGAAAAAAAGAAACGAGGAAACGGAAAACAAGAAGAAAGAGGAACGGCCGGGCACGACCGTGCCTAGCAGAGGATCGGGCCTGGACAACGGGGCACGACCGTACCCCATGGCACGGTCAATCATGCCCGGACTAATGGCATGTGTACAGATCGAGCACGATCGTGCTCGACCGAAAAGAGTCGACTCCAGACACGAAAAGCACCACATTCATTCCAGAATTAAAAAACCTTCCGGATCATCTCCAATATGCATTTTTGGGAAATGACAAAGCTAATCCGAAATTCGATTTGGAGATCAAAGATCGTAAGGGTTGCGAGAATGTGGTAGCTGATCATTTGTCAAGACTGGAGAACGAAGAGGTTGATCAAAGCGAAGAGATCAAAGAAAAATTCCCAGATTAGTGCATATTAGCTGTAAACGATGCTCCGGTACCATGGAGATGTGCAGATTCAATAATTAGGAGATGTATCCCGCTAGAAGAATGGGATGACATTATGGAAATGTGTCATTCATCACCCGTAGGAGGACACCACAGTGGGAAGAAGACAGCTTTCAAAGTGCTGCAATCAGGTTTGTATTGGCCAACTTTGTTTAAGGATTGCTATAACTTTGTGGCAGGTTGTGATCGATGCCAAAGGACGGGGACTATATCAAGGAAACATGAGATGCCTCTCACCAACATACTAGAAGTGGAGATTTTCGATGTATGGGACATAGATTTTATGGGGCCTTTTCCCCCATCCAATGGATATAATTACATTCTGCTAGCTGTGGATTATGTGTCCAAGTGGATAAAGGCTATTCCCACCAAAACTAATAATGCTACAGTTGTTCTACAATTTTTGAAGAAAAACATTTTCAATAGATTTGGGGCACCCAAGGCAATTATTAGTGATGGGGGGCAAGCACTTCCACAACAAAATTTTCACCAAATTGTTGGAGAAATACGGAGTGAAGCACAAAATGACGTTGGCATATCACCCTCAAGCAAATGGGCTAGCTGAGGTGTCCAATCGGGAGATAAAGATAATATTGGAGAAAACTGTGAGCGTAAACCGGAAAGATTGGGCGTTTCGCTTAGATGACTCCTTATGGGCATATCGGACGGCATTTAAAATGCTAATTGGTATGTCCCCTTACCAACTCCTTTTTGGTAAATCATGTCATCTCCCAGTGGAATTGGAACACAAAGCATTTTGGGCTACAAGAGCACTAAATCTCGACTAAGCAAGCGCGGATCGAGAGCAAAATCTCTTAGAATTGGATGAGTTCCGAAATGATGCTTATAAAAGCGCTCGAATCTACAAACAACGAACCAAACACTTTCACGACAAGATGATTCAAACGAAGACATTCAAGCCAGGAGATTCGGTATTATTATTCAATTCGAGATTCCGATTGTTCCCTGAAAAATTGAAGTCAAGATGGTCGAGACCCTTTTGGGTGAAGAAGGTGTTTGATCCAGGCTATGTCGAGCTATTGGCAAAGAATGGCCGCACGTTCCCCGTTAACGCACAAAGAATCAAGCTATACTATGGAAATTGAACAAAGGAGACGGCCAGGTGCATTTATTTCATAAATGACTTGTAATAGGTATGTTTTTATCTCGTCTGGTTGAAGACGTAAAACTTAGCGCTACTTGGGAGGTAACCCAATTAGTTAGGTCTCGTTTATTTTGTCAAAAAAAAAGTGAAGCACGATCGTGCACCATAGAAGTGTGAGGCTGGCAGACCGGGCACGGGAGATCGTGTCGTGAAACACGGTCGTGCTGGATCAGCCTTGCGAGTCTGGTAGATGGGGCACGATCGACCGTGCCGTATAGCACAGTCGTGCCCCATCTGGTCGTGATTCAAAAAGAGGTGAAAGGAGGAAAGAATTTTCACAATTCTTCCCCCAAATTCAAAACCCTAGCACCAAATTGACAAATTGAACGATTTTCTTCCGTTTACTCATTCTCAAACACCAATTCATCACTCCCCCACTCCATAATCACGTAAATAACTTGAAACATTGGAAGAAGAGGGACCCCATTGTCATTTGAGAACTCTCAAGTGAAACTTTCGATTTTTCATCAACAAGGTATGTTTCTTTCCCAATTTTGAGTTTCTTTTGCACTAGATTGATTGAATGTGACTTGGGAAAGGTTTTAATCGGAGTAGAATTTTATGTGGAGAAGTTTTGTCATTGGGGACTTTTATCGAACACTTGGTGTGCAATGTGATTTCTTCAATTTTGTTGGAATTTTGAGCATGATTGGCCGTGGTTTTCAATGATTACGATATATCCTATTGCATGCAATGATGAATTGATGAATATGGGTTAGAATTTGGAGTTCACGTGCATGTGTTGTTGAGAGGGGGATAAAAATGTAATTAGGCTTGTGTTTAAGTTTGGGGGAAGCTATGGATGCTCAATGGAAAATCCGATATCATGTATAGCTGATGGTGGTTATGATTGCAGGATTAAAATGGTTGGAGAAAAAAAGCGAAAGACGACCAAGGGTGCTTCGACAAGCTCAGTGATCTCGGCGATCCCTCAACCCACCTCTCCTACTCATTACGAGGTGAGGTTGATGGACCCTGAACACCAGGCTAGGTGGGATGCATTGGTTGGGAGACCGATTGAGGCGACCCGATATGCCGATGATGGCGCCCCACAGACTCTCGGTCTACATGACGACTTTTGGAGATTAGCCGAGAAAGTGGGGTGGACGGCATTTTTCAGAGGATGGTGGAGAATGTACTCGAAGATTGTACTTGAGTTCCTTAGTACATTATCGGTCAAGAAAAGAACGAGACCTCCATTGACCCCTGAAAGCATTAGCTTCCGCTTGCAGAATAGGTGATACGAGATCTCGATTGAGCAGTTCAGGCAGATTTATCACTTACCGGCCAAGACGACTATAGTGAAGCATCACAGGCACTTCAGAGCGGCAGAGTCTTGGGGATTGCTCACCGATTGTAGCGTCCGAGATCCGGTGTCATGGGATGTAAGAAAGGCGAAGGTCACGTGGATACACAACCCGGTCTTCAGATACATTCAAAGGGTGATGTCCAAGACGATCTTCACTCGGCATGACAGTAGTGGATGAGCTCTACATATTATATTGCATGGTTCAGAATTGGGTAGTGGAGGTCGATGCCGCTACTTTTCTGATCAGGCAGATGAGTCGGGCGGCGAAGCAGACTAGCGGTATGATTGTCATAGGCGGCATGATCACCCCATTGGCGTTGCATGTCGGGATGGCACTGGATTCGCTCTCACATGTGCCCGGGCCGACCGCGATTGACATGCAGACGCTGGTGAACCAGCATTTTATCAGCCCCGACCCGACAGGCCTTGGGTATTTCTTTCATCAAAACGGGGTACCGGGATTTCCACTGCCGAACCCTCAGTTCACGACTGTGGGTGACGAGAGTGAGCGTACGGGCGTGCCAGACCAGCAGAATTAGTCGATGGATACACCGGAGCACATAGCCCTTTCTGAAGGTGTACCATATGTGCCAGCGCCACTCGATATGCCGGATATGCATCGCGAGGTGATCGAGGAGGAGGAGGCGTACGAGTGAGGAGCAGATCATGATTATGCTGTGCCTCCACAGCCTGATGAGTATCCGCAGCAGCAGCAGCATGACTACACCGCTCAATACGATGCTCGATTGGGAGCATTGGAGACTGGCTTGGATGAGCTGTGCGGGAAGTTTCGCGATTATAGGGCGACGATGATGGATTTCATGGCACGCGTGGACCATTGGAGGATTTCCAGTGGCCATGTTTATCCGCCCCCACCACCGCCGGCTGAGGATTGAGCGACAAGAGGTTTTGTTGCTCATGTTTTCCTTTTCTTTTGTGTTTAGATATTTTTTGTTTCATTTCTTTGTTTGGTGTTCCCCGTTTTCATGTCTTCTTTGGAATTGTAGACTTTAAGTTTGGGGGATGTATTATTGAAAAACGAAACGAGAAAAAAAAATTGGGAATTGGAAATGTGTTTTGGAACCGCATGATTATATGTTCGATATTTGTTTTGTTTTCAGTACATGATTAGTTGCATGATTAGTTCATGATGACTTGAAATTTTTGAGGTATAAGAAAGAAGCATGCAATTGAGTAGAATGAACGTGGATCTATATTGCTTGATTGAAGTAGAGAGTTTGTTCCGAAATTTTTTTTGTGAATACATTTGAACATGCAATGATTGTGTATTTTTTAGGAGTATGAAAATAAGCTTGTGAGATTTGAGCCTTGACTTGATAATACACCAAGTCTTATTTTCTTGATTGTGTGTTAGCGATAGTTTTGTATATATCTCTAAAACTTGCTTTGGTATCTTCTTTGAGACTACAAGTACATGTGAATTTTTGAAAATGATAGAAGGCCATTTTTGTTACTATGAGTCACTTAGCCAAATGATTTCTCACCAAATCTGAAGTATTTCCTTTGTTAGTCCTGTTGAGCTTTTAAGCTTATTTCTTTGTCTAGCCAAATAATTGGGTGAATTATCAGAGCCTATATTTCGAGCCTACCCCCTTATGATTGTGAAGCTCAATTGGGAAGTATGAGTAGAGTTGGAAAAAGAATTTGGTGGAGTATATCAGTGAAAAAGAAAAAGAGAGAATATATATAAAAAAAAAGACCAAGTGAAATAAAGACAAAAAGTGTGTACTTGGCTGAAAGAAGTGATGGATAAAAGGAAAGTTTTTGCATAAGTTGTGCCTTTTTTGGAACTCAATTACATAATTGTTATTACGAGTTGTGCCTTTTCTGGAACTTGAGTGAATGATGATTGTGATTGGTATATTGCTAAAACTTATGTTTTAGGAGAAGCAGTTGATTAAAGATATATAATAAAAAGCCAGAATTTGTGGTTTGAAATGAAATTTGTGGAGGACCTTCGATCATCTATTTGAGTAGTCACTTTTATCTCAAATTTTTCCTACCTTATCCGAAGAGCCTCATTGCGTCCAAATGAAAGTCCTTGTTGATTCTTAATATTCGCATGTACAAACGTAGTGGAGAAGTGAGACGATCTGTAAGCCTATGGTAGGTATTACTTGATTTATCGTTTTGAGAGTATACACGTCCTGTTTCTAAACACTTTTGAGCGTGAGTGATACACTATACCTTGTGAGGTTCATTACTCCTTGAAAGTGCATAGTTATAAATTGTTTGAAGTATTTATTATAAGTTCGGATGAATTCTTGATATCAATTAGGTGTATGTGATTTATTGTTTGTGATACTTGATGTCATGGCTTATGCTTTGTTTAGTAGGTTGGTTAGTTTTGTTAGATTTATCGTTTGAGTAGTTGATGTTGCTCGAGGACGAGCAACAGTTTAAGTTTGGGGGATTTTGTTAAGTGTCAATTTTCACCTATTTTTGCATATGTTTATGGATTCATTTGAATATGTTAGCTACGTTTTTATGGTGATTATTGTGATTATTTTTGTATAAGATGCATTTGACGAGTTTGTGCTTAGTTTCATGGTTTTAATGAGGAAAAGTGCAAGTTTTGAGTGAAATAGACAAACAGGAGAGCACGATCGTGCTGAATAGCACGGCCAGACTGTGCGTGATGGGGACTCGAGGCTGGACAGTGGGGTACGACCGTGCAATGGGGCACGACCATGCCAGAACGCTCGATGAAGAACTGAATGATGGGGCACGATCGTGCCGTGTAGCACGGCCGTGCCCGGGTGCGCAGCGAATTTGGTTAGTTGGCATGGTTTTATTCGTTACTTGAGATAGAAGACTCGAAGAAGCGAAGTAGAGAAGAGGATTGGCGAAAAAGGCAGAGAGAAGAAGCACGGAGAGAAAGAATGTGAATTCGAGAATCGAAGCAAGCATGAGATCATCGTCGCTAAGATTTTAATCTTTCCTCTCTTGTTAGTTTTTAGTAGAGATGATATTTCCAATCTTGTCGATGAGTTTATGGATAATCATGTCTAGCTAATTTTCTAGGGTTTCTAGGGCTTGTTAGTAATGTAATTCGAATCTTGATGGATCTTTAATTTAATTCAATGTTCATAATCATTCATCGTATTTGTGTGTTTATGAGTTGATTGTTTGTTTGATTATTTGGCCAATAATTGAGCATGTTTTAATAATTGAATCAAAATTCGGGAGATGAGATTTAATTATGGAAGAATAAACACATGACATATAAAGATACTTAGATCGGGAGATTAAGGAATTTATGTGATGAGATATCAATCTTGGGTACTTTTGGGAGTTGTTGTGTTTCTATCAGATTGAGTAGAGATACCTCTGATGGCATAATGATCAACTGATTAATTGACTCGGGAGAGCTATTAATTGATATGTGTAATTGCTTATATAGGATGATTGATTAATGAACTTGGATTGGTTAAAGTGATATCTTGATGAGAATTAGATAAAAGCATGTCCTAGAACCTGTTTCAGATTTCTGTTATCTTCAACCTAACTTATTTACGTAATCATTGTTTCTGTTGAATTAATCTGCAATTGATGAAATTTAATTCACCTAGATAAAATTGAGAACCGGATTTGAGTAGTTAATTAGTGCCTACATAGATAGTCTCTGTGGGATCGACCTTGCTCACTACTCCTATAATTTATACCGTACACTTGCGGGCATAGCTAAAATAAATCAGTGAATAGTCTTTAAGAATTATTTTAAGCCAAAAGCTTTATAATTTACTTGTCTAGAATTATTATCAAGTGCTCAAGATCTAACCTAAATCATAATTTTATATTTAATTTTCCTGAAACTAAGCTACGTCTTTCAAGATCTAAATAAAGTCTAATTAAGCTTTCTAATATGTTAATAAACACATTTTTATTACAAATTTACCTAAACCTTATATTCACCTTAAAATCATTTATTTTATTCTTTAAACCACAACATCGTCAGAAACTTGTTCCAACTTATCAAAGAAAACCTTAAAGGACATATTTTAATTACTAATGACCTTAACTAAAGAAATTATAGCTAGATTATGTACTAAGACATTTTTAATGATTGATGTAGGAAAAGAGGAATGAAGAATTATCTATGCTTACTCGACAGCTTATAATGACACACGCTCTTCTCATGAGGTGGAGGTAATTACTTATTACGATATTTATAATTCTTTTGAAGTATTTAAAATATGAAATCTTATACTTGAATGACATGAAGTTGATATACATGTTATGTGAATAAAGTGCTAAGAGCAAAGATGCTAAATTACAATATAATAAAGTTTATGCTATTAATATATGCAATCTATTAAGATTATTATTAAATGAGAATGTGATTGATGAATGGATGATTAAATGTTTATGTCATGCAAAATAAGTATGAAAATATGTGACGTACTTGAATTATGTGAATGGCCGTGAAAACCGTATCTATGGCGGCTAAGAACCGTAATGAAAGTGATATGTTTGAATGTGAATGATAATTGATTGAGATGACTGCTTGCATTATTGAATGATTTAAGTCACGTAATTGAATTGATCTATTTTCTACTATTTTTATTAAAAGATAAACGTTTTATGTCAACCAGGTTTTTCTGATAAAATTGTATTATAATGAGTTGAGAAATGCCCGAATGAAATCTTTAAATTTTATAATGTTTTGAAATAGGGCATGCAATATCTTTTATCAAATGATTTCAAATGTTGGAAATTGTTCATGTTATCCCGAGTTTCCCCATTGAGTGTATTTCAAACACTCACCCCTTCTTTTAAAATGTTTTCAGTTTAAGGATTTTATGGCGTGAAGTGCGAGCGGTGGATATTGGTAGCCGATGATCAAAAGTTACAGAAGCTTTTTATTTAAAATGATTAATTTCATGAATTTAAGAAATGTATATTCTATAAATATTTTTATTTTATTTTATTTATCTTTATTATTATTAAAAGAGTGATGTTTTTATATGTAAGTAACGTCTTGGTTAACATTTATTTACAAAAGAATCGGGACGTTACATTAATGATATTATTAAAGCAATGATAGACAATTAAAACTTATCTAAAACTTATCAATTGATATAGAATTGTTTGCTGCAACCAATTTTTTTATGCATATGAGAGTTTTTAAATTTTTTTACTACAACTAATTTAGTTTATACATTTTCTCTATTGATATTGATAAAATAATAAATATTAAAAATATGACAGTCTTGGGTGAACCCGTCTCATGGATCCCATGTTGTGAGACGGGTCGGGTCAGGTCGAACATAAGAAATTATGTAATACTTTTGCATGTATTACATAATAATTTTCTATATATTACGTAATACTTTGTATTATAAGATGCATTTTGAGTTGAATTGGACCATATGAAAAATATGCATGTAATACTTTTATGTGTATCATGTAATACTTTTATATATATCAAGTAATATTTTTGTTTTGAGTTGAGTCAGACTATAAGAAAATATGTAATACTTTTATATGTATCAGGTAATACTTTTATGTGTATCAAGTAATACTTTTGTATTGTAGGATATATAACTCGAATTGGGTCGGGCCGTGTCTTAAAAAACACGCGGATCCTAGGGCTTCCAGGTGCTCTTCTCTTCGTGCAACATGTAATACTTTTGTCTATATTATGTAATACTTTTCTATATATCATGTAATATTTTTGTATTTTACACATATACTAAATAATATAATACAAAGTATTACCTGAAATATAGAAAAGTATTACCTAATTATTATGTTCGACCCGACCCGACCCGTCTTACGCAATGGGATCTATGAGACGGTCTCACACAAGACCTACTCTAAAAATATTGAGGATATATCCTCAATAAATATTTGAAATATATGCTACATAAGCTCAAGATGGTTTTTAGTAATTTAAAATTCAATACTATTTCAATATTCTATTGTATTTTACAAAAAATTACATTTCGTTTATTGATATACATTAAAAATATTATATTATAATATTTATATGGTTGACAATATGAAATAGTGTCAATAAATTTATTTTAAACATAATTGTCTGTATTTTTTAATTAAAAAAGTAAATGATAATTTAATGTTTTTCACATTTAAATTGTTGAAATGCATGAGTAAGATGATGAACATAATGTTGCAAAAAAATAGAGGATATATCAAATTGGCACCGTCGTCATTCGAGAAATGACAATATCGATTTTCATAAAAGCCGCATTTTTTCTTAATGCATGGTTTCTTTTTGCAGACTTTTGATGACAAACCATTCAGCATTTTATCTGATGGAGTGTTCGGAAGTGAAGAACACGTTGGTGAATCCTACCTATAAATGCTTTTCCTAAGTTATATGATGGATTGAAGAACACCTTGGTAAATCCTACTTATAGATCGCTTTCATCTATGAAATTGTAGAAAAGATGATCATGAAAATCACTAAAACAATGTCATTAGTGAATGGCTTTTGATGGTCGAGTTCAAACTAATAGTAGACATATAATAAATTAATATACCATTATGTTAGTATATTAAACTAAAGATGTTAGTATATGAGGTTAAGAATAGATTCAAAAAATTTATCAATTCATACGGAATGTATCTGCTGCAACCAATTTTGGTCAGGATGTTATTAAAACTATGATAGACTATTAAAATTTATCAATTGATATAGAATTGTTTACTGCAACCAATTTGTTATGCTTCTTAAGAATTTTCTACTACAACTAATTTAGTTTATGCATTTTCTCTATTGATATTGGTAAAAATATAAATATTAAAAATATTGAGGATATATCCTCAATATATATTTGAAATATATGGTACACAAGCTCAAGATGGTTTTTAGTAATTTCAAATTTGATACTATTTCAATATTCTATTGTATTTTACAAAAATATACATTTCCTTTATTGATATACATTAAAAATATTATATTATAACATTTTAATTATATGAGATTGACAATATGAAATAGTGTAAATAAATTTATTTTAAACATAATTGTATGTATTTTTTAATTAAAAAAGTAAATAATAATTTAATGTTTTTCACAGTTAAATTATTGAAATGGATGAGTATGATGATGAACATAATATTACAAGAATTGTAACAACCGTAAAATAATAATAGAAATAATAATAAATTAATAATTTAAAGGTTGTTATATTTAAAACAAAATTTTTATCAATCCTATATAATGTAGGATTTTATTTAAATGATGGATCTAATTGCAACTATAAGTCAAATTTTATTAGATTTCTTTCAGTATGAGTCGAAGAAGATTTTTTTAGTATGAGGTCACGAGGTTAGTAGGCCCATTGCCCATTACATTATTATTAGGTTTAGAACCCTAAACCTCACATAAAAGATGATACGCTAGGGTTAGGATTTTCAAAATCTCTTAGAGAATGTACGTGTTTTTCCTTTTTCTCAAATTTCCTTTTCATGTCAAACCTAAAATAATTTATTTAATTCTTATTTATATGATAAATTTAAGTGATATCTTGAGTTAGAATACAATTAATTTAAGGAAACACATCTTCTTCTTTAATTTCAAATTCTAGAATGGTTACTCAATTATTTAATTTCGTAGTTAGACACCTCCAAATTTTATAAAAATTTAATATGTTAATATTTGATATATATGGAATACTCAGTAAAAATTTCAGGTCAATCGGAGTTGTAACCAATTTAAAATGAATTTTCTATTCCTTCAGTGTAAGAATCGATATGTTCACGTTTCTTATTTAAACGTTTTAAAATAAATATTTACAAACCTTATAATTTTATGAAATTTTAATATATCATAGTTTACTGTAAAATTGATCTTCTATAAAAAAATTATGTATATCCGAGTCATATTGTATTTTATATGAATTTTATATTTCTCACTTTCAGAATTCATCAGCTTTAGTATCACAGATTTAAAAATTAAAACTATTATTTATATACTTCCAAATTTTATAATATTTGATTAGATTATGTATTATTAGGGTTTTGATCTACAGTAAAATGTTTAATTTAATCCGATAGGTATTTCATTTAAAAATTAATTTTTTTTTGCTTTGAAAGATTCACGATATACACTTTTCTGCATTACGAGAATAATACTCATAGTTAAATATCTTCAAATGCTTTGAATTTTGGATATGTTGTATTTTAACATGTCTTTTATCTTCTGTAAAAGTTTCAAAATAAAAGAGTTTATATTTCTTAGTTTATTAAATTTATTTTACAGCCCTCCAGAATTTACTGTTTGTGAAATTTAAGTTTCAAAAATTAGAAATCTGTGGCTATACTACTTGGATCTTTGTGAAATTTGTAAATCTTATTTATTTAACAACATAAATTCCATGTTTAAAATTTAGGATCTTTTGATCTAATACATTTTAAGAAATAAATATGTCAATACTTAACTAGAGTTTTCCTAAAATCTTCCAACTTAAGATTCATGTCTTTTTTTTTTTTTCAAAAATTTTAAGAAGTTCTCATTTAACCTCCAAGGTGACCTAAGACTATTTTAAAGATTTAATTTAATTAAAATAATTAATAAAGTTCTTCTTTAGGCCATTAGATATTAAGTTAGTTGTATGTTTTCATTATGAATAAATAATTGTTGAAGAAGGTGTAGCTCGCGAGGGATAGGATTGCATTCTTTTTCTTTCCGCTCAAGGCTTTTATCTTTTAAGGTGGAGATTCTTTTCATGTGTTTGTCTTTATTAAATGTTTTGTGTGGAAGTGATTGATGAATTGATATAATGTGTCATGTAACACCTTAATTTTTTTAAAATATTTATGGTATAAGTTAAATATAAATAATAAAGTTTGCATTATGTTATAAATTGATAATGATATTATGGATAAGTACACACAAAATTTTCTTCTCTCTCCCCTCTCCCTCTGTGCTGCCTTCCACCGCTGTAATTGTTTTGGAACCGGTGCGTAGATCGTACTGGCGAGTAGGGTGATGGGGTGGCTAGCACTTCTAGCTCCGGCATGAGGAGCTGTGGGCCATCGCTTGCAGCGGCGGTGCGTGGGTATATATATATATATATATATATATTTGTGTGTGCGTGTGTTACTGCTTGAGGTGCAGGGGAAATCGAGACGACGACGGGGAGTGCGTATGTGGCCGGCGCTGTGGTTGTGCCGGCATGGAAGGCTATGAGCCGCTGCTGTAAGCGGTGTGTGTGTGTGGCTGTGTAGGTGGTTCGGTGTTGTGTGTGTGTTTGGGTGCTTGGATGGTCGTCGGCGACGGAGAGTCGTCGGCAACGGTGAAAAAGCGGCAGGGGCGGCGGCGGCATGGGACGAGGTAGGTGGTTGGAGGGGTTTGGGGTAAGGGTTTTATTTTGTAAATTTGATAAAAGCTAGGGACTAAATTGAAAACCCTAGAATTCTGGACAATTCAATTTTTGACCCTAATGATTGTGGATATTACATTTTATACCCTTAAATTTATGAAATATGTTTTAAGCACCATAATTTATGAATAATGATATTTTAAACCCCAAAACTTGCTGAAATTACTTTATGTACCCTAAAAATTAATGATATTATGTATTGCCTATTAGAATTTCGTTATATTGCTAAAACGATCCCTAGAATTTTACTGAAATTACAAGAATACCCTTAAAATTGCTGAAATTGTATTTTTACCCATAATTTGTTGGAATTATAAAACGGACTCTAAATATTATAGATATTGCTTTTGAGACATAATATATATATATATATATTAAATGATGAGTTAAACCCAAACAAATGAATTAGGTTACAAATTAACTTTAGAAATATTATAATAATTAAAGTATGTATGATCTAATTGTTATCTCAAATCTAGGGTATAAAACCCTAGTTCACGTCTCGTTAACCCCATAACTTTAAGTTCAAATCGAACTTTCTATCTTATGATTTATACGTTTCTTTACGAAAAAGAGTAGCCTGAAGAATTCATTTTAAATAGTGAATGGTTCGATTAAATTCTAAAATGAGCACTTGTGTTTTATAGGAAATACAAAAGGAGGAACGAATTAAACTCGTGTAAAAATATAAGTTTTACAAGCATCGTCCTAGAAAGGTGGGGGTAATTTCTTTAAATTATGATATTATAAAATTTATGCTATTAATATATGCAATCTCTTAAGATTATTGTTAAATGTGAATGTGATTGATGAATGATTTAAGTTAAGTGATAGATTGTGATTATTAATTGATTGAGTTGTTTGATGAAAATCTTGATGACTGATGAATGATTGGGACGAATATGTGAATTATTGAATGATTTAAATCACGTGATGAATTATGGTTGTTTATTGATTGAGATCTTTGAGATTGATAAAAATGTTGGGGGTTTATATTATTGAAGGATTCAAGTTATGTGTTTGATGATAGATTGAGATGACTGTTTGTTTTATTGGATAATTTAAATAATGTGATTGTTTGTAAATGTTGATTGATTGGATTGTTTGACTGAGATATTTGTGATTGATGAAAATGATCGGGTTTGAGCCCCGATATTGAATGGGTTTGAGTCCATATAATGAACGGGTTTGAATCCTTATATAATGAATGGGTTTGAGTCCCTATATTGAATGGGTTTGAATCCCGAAGTAAAGGATAAATCGGGTTTGAGCCCCAAGGTAATGGATAAGTCGGGTTAAACCCCGCATTTATGTGATACAAGTATGCTAAATGATTTATTTCTATGATTTATATTTCGTATTTTATTATTGTTTACTCTGCACCATATATGTGAAGTTATGCACCAGTTAATATGTGCATAGGTGATAAATGACATGTGATTTTAATGGTGGTTAAGATCCACAATTTCACGACAGATAAGATCTGTGTTTTCACGATGGCTAAGAACCGTATTTATGGGGGTTAAGAACCGTATCTATGGCGGTTAAGAACCGTATCTATGAAATGATATTACTTATTATGTGTGTTTATGATATTGAGTCTCTAGAATGAATGGGTTTGAGCCCCGAGATTACCGGGTTTGAGCCCCGAGATAAAAGATAAGTCGGGTTAAACATTGCATTAATGTGATAGAAGTGTGTTAAATGAAATGTGATTTTCATAGTGGTTAAGATCCACAATTTCATGGTAGATAATATTTACGTTTTCATGACAGCTAAGACCCGTAGCTAAGGTGACATGTTTGAATGTGATCGACAAACATTTTATGTCAATCAGCTTCTTATGATAAAATTGTGTTATGAAGAGTCGTAAGACATTTGAATGAAATTCTTTAAGTTTATAACATTTTGAAATAGGGGCATGACAATATCTTTTATAATATAGTTTTAAAAGTACGTACGATACGTTTTATTTATTTTAAAAATTATTTTATGTCATCCCGAGTTTCCCTACTAAGTGTATTTCAAACACTCACCCTTTTATATATGTTAAAATGTTTTCAGTTTAAAGAGTTAAAGGCATGGAGTGCGAACGGTGGATGTTGGTAGCCAATAATAAAAGGTTGTAAATGATTTTATTTAAAGTGTAATATTTTATGAATTATGGAAACGAATATTTTATAATAAATCTTGAATTTTTATTTATCTTTATTATTCTTAAAAGAGTGATGTTTATATACGTAAGTAACGTTTTGGTTAAAGTTTACCTACTAAAGAAACGGGACGTTACATGTCATGAGAAATTTTTTATGAAAATGCTTGCTATGATCTATGATCTATGCATGAGAATTAGCCAGGAACCTTAGAGGTCCAAGGATCAAAAGTTAGATCCTCGGATATGCCCGCCGTACTCAGAATTGATTGGCCAATCCCAACATGATGTCTTTAATCTTGACAAGCATATCCCCACTGAGCTAGTGTTTGCTCACCCCTTTATGAAAAATCTAAAATTTCAGAATAATGTCATGGATGTTACATTAGTTGTTTTATTTTAAGCGTTTAGTTCAAGAAAGATTAAATATTTCCATCTTCAATTAAGCATGATTTATTTCATTTTTATCGAGATCTTCTAATGAAACCGTTGTTGGAATATTTCGTGCTATTTTTAAAACACTCTTATGGTTTTGATTTCATTGTTTAAGCTTCTATTTAAAAACAAATTCACATATTTAATTTTTCGTTGCAAGTATATTAATTTTGTAAACGGAAAATTATAAATATAATTTTTAAAAAAAAGTTAAGAAAAATCGGGATGCAAGAATTCACATGCATATTTAATAAAATAAATTAAGAATTTTATATTGAGAAATATGAAGGATAATCATAAATATCTCTGATATATTCTCATTATATTATGATATTTTAAATATATGATTGATCAAAGGAAATACTTCCAATAAATTTATTTTAAATATACGATTTGGTACAACAATTGTTTTTTCATTAACTTGTCCAATTAATTTGCATAAAATTCAACCCAAGATGAGGTGAGAGTCATGATGTTATGTTGGGAAACCAATTAGCCAATAATAAAATTTATGATATATATGATAAATAAGCAATATCACTTGCATGCTTTCGTAAAATCTAAACATATGCACGAAAAGTCGAAGTGCGTTGACTTAATCGATTAGCCCCTAGCTCATAATCGTAATTTTTATATTTATTCTTAAAATAAGATCATGTTTGTCTAGTCTTAAGTATTACAAATTTTCAATTATATGTTTATTATCCCAAAGTTTGATTTCTTGAAAATTGTCTTAAAAATTATATATATGAAATAATAATACAATATTTATAGCATATAGATATCAATTACCGATAGATACTTACAAATAACAATTGTACTCATATTTTATTGTCATTTTAATAATGGTTTAATCCGTGAAATTTTCTTAGAGCAAATATGGATTTTCAATATCAATTTAATTTTAATGAATTTTATGTAAAGAATACATGAAAATCAAATAATTTTGTAAAATTTGGAACTTAAACATTTAAATATTTTTGACTTCTATCATTGCAATGTAATAAATTATGTATAATTATATTATTATTATTAATTTAGTTGTGCAACGAAATTTGAATATTATATACATTTTGACTTAGAAAATATAAATATATTTGTTTTTATAATAACTTATTAAGCTGAAACTGATAGTTAGAGTTTGATTCAAAATATTAAAAACATCTTTAAACCGGTCCGTTTACCTAAAACTCGCTAAGACTAGCTTAAAACCGCTAGAGATGGTCGCTTCACTTCAGATTTACCATTAAGTCTATTGCAATTATTGATCCACTGATTTTATATCTTTATTATAAATCCCAAAAAATAATTATATATATATATATATATATCATAATTGTCATACATCAATTAAACCATATAGAATTGTGATTCTCACATATTTTCTCATTGCCAAACATCAATTACTCATTCATTCATCAAAATCACCGTTTATGAGTCACACAATTTTCTCAAATTGTTCAATTGTTTGCTTTCTTTTCACCATTACATCAGAATCTGACAACAAATAAGAAGTGAATAAATCTAAAAAATCCTTATGTTGCTGCTACTTTTTGCATGGGCTTCCAGTATAGTAGCTAATTTTAATATTAATTTTCATCCTCTGATTAACCAATGGAGCTGTATCTTCTGGCTTCTTAACCATATAATCTTCACCATCCACAAAATAATGGAAGATTAAAATACAATAACACTCATCATGTAATTATTAAAAGCATAAAGGAACGAGACAGGGAACACAGATTAAGAATAAATCATAAAAACTAAATCTTGCTAATGAAGAAGATGATGAATATATTCAAAGCTGAATGGATAGAATTTTTGCCACAATGCACATAATCCATTAGCAATATGATGATGAGCATCACCAAAGAAGTCAAAATTCACGTCATCAAAATATAACACTTTGTTTGGTTTCTTGAAATTCTTTCATTTCCTTTCTTCACATACAAAAGTATACATGCTTATTATATCTTTTAAGGATTATATTTATGATCTCCCAAATATCAATCAATTAATTACAATATTCAAATAACATAACATCAAATAATAAAAACATGTTCATTTTCTACATTTCCTACTCCTTTGATTTACTCTCCTCTAACTTTCTCGCATATTCCTTCAACTCATCTACCATTTTCCTCAACCATTGTTTGGTCCAATTCAAAGCCAGCAAGAGCTGAAAGCATGCCAATACAGATGTATCATTCTCACACTTTAAGATGCTCTATTATTTACAATATTCGATGTAGAGACCTCACATCGAGCTTGAATTCAAGTTTCTCTCCGGATAAGATACCTTGTATCCAATTAATTTTAATAATACCAAAATAACATAGAAATCTTATTAAAAATAAAGTAATGGAAAAGAAAATGTTCCACAGAAAACCTCTATTATAAACAACTACCTCATACTTTGATGAGTGAAGTGTATTAAGAAAGAACGACGTTCATGATTTACCTAAGGTGAAATTAGCAAGTATTACACCTATCGGAACAGAAGATCTACTTGTGATCCTCCGGGCACGCGTTTTAACTCCATATACCAATTCCAACCCGACTTCTCATATCCTCATTAATTTAATTGAGCTTTGACTTTGTGTTAAAATCTATAAAATTCCTTTCAAATCAAACAAATACATGAAATGTGAAGATAATAAAATCTTATACAAAATCCCACAAATATATACTTTCTACCACAAATTAACACGAAATTAAACCCTAAATGTCAAAAAAAAAAAAAAAAAAAACAAACGGAAGCTATCAATGGACCATATCATCATGTCCATCACGAGGTCTTATCTTGGCATCATATATATACATGAGAGGAGAAATTAGATCATATCTTATAAATTTTTTAATTTCTTTATTTTGGCATAATTGATTTCATTGGTTTTTTAATGTTAATTTTGGAATAGTAATTTCGTTGGTTTTTAATGTCAATTTTGTAATAATAACTTTATGTTGGTGGTGGTAGGAACGTAATACTTAAAAACTTGAGAAAAAATAGTGCATATTTGGTCCCCCATTTTTTATCTTTTCTGAATTGGATTCTTATACTTTAATTTTTATGAAATAAAATTTGAGTTTTTCTATTTTAATTTTGTTTTGAATTTAATGAAGAGGGACGACTATAAACATACATCCCCATTGTTTTATGAATGCACCCTCTATTTAAAAAAAAAAATCATATTTAAATTGAGTAATATACCTAATGAAACAAAAATCTTTTATAAACCAAACAACCTCTTCTCCCTCATTTACATTGCTTTCATAACCCTAACAACATTGTTTTTTATGTTTATATTATATATATATATATATATATATATATATATATTTACTATTCTTTTATTAAATTCCTTTACTTTTGTCATAGGAAAAAAAAAATTGTTGATATATTATCACTTTTTTTTTTTTAAATATTAAGATATATTGTTGACAATGTTATAGAGCAAACCTATCAGTTTTTTTCTCTTCTTCAATCTTTCTTTCTTTCTTTCTTTTTTTTTAAATTTATCCACATTAGTATAAAATCAATGAATTCATTACTATATAGACTCCAAAGTTTATGAGAACCAAACCATTTAACTATGGTACAACTAAAATCTCCGTAATAATTGTTTGGCCCTAGGTTTTTATGAGTTGTTTTTTGATCCATACTCACTCATTTTTTGAAAATATGATTCTATACTATCATATGTTTAAGGGGGTCAACTAATGTTAAAAAACTGATGGGTTGAAGAGGTCAATTTGTAATAAACAAAAAAAGGATATTTTCCTATATAGTAATAGGAATGTGGGCACAACTCAAATTTTTAATATAAATAACTGAAAGAAAGATGAAAGATAAATAATAGAAAATCCAAAGAGGTAAATATATATGATAAAGTTTTTATTTTCCCTTTTATTAATTATATATTTTAAGTGAAATATTCTAATATGTTTACATGCATTACTTTTACTAGTGTAAGTAAATCTATAGATGTATATTTCATAAAAAAGTGAAAAAGGATTTTATGGATGTATATATTATAAAATTAAATAAATAATTGTATTCATTAAAGAAATAAAAAGTTGATTACTTTAGTAGTGCATAGTTGTTGTTGGGTTCTTAAATTTTTGTAATATAATTTCGATGATATCTTATTGATGAATACAATTTTTAGATTAAGATGATGATGATGATGATTTACTGGCTAGTTTGATCCATTATTCAATGGAACAAGTGGAAGATACAAATAATAATCTTGATCTAGTGGTGGGCTGTGCAGTGCAGGTGTATCATTAACGTACACCAATTTATTTAGTTAATTCTATGATACAACATGTGTGAGTATCTGCATCATTTATGGAAGATTAGTCTTAATAATACAGAGATTATTTTAAAAAAGAAGCAACTTGCAAGTAGTCAACAAAATTTAGATATTGATTAGTTGTCAAGTTGGGGACAGCTAGCTGAAGGTCTTGTCGGAATAGTAAATCATGAGGGGATGTATCATTGATTAATTAATGTAGAGTAATCCATTTTTAGGTGATTTTATTATTATTATTCCTATTATTTTATATATGTAGATATTAAAGAAACAATTGTATTCATCCTAAAAATAAGAAATTGATTAGTTTAGTAGTTTATAGTTGGCGACAGCTAGCAGTTGTGGGTCCTGAATTATTAATTGTAAAATAATTGAAGTGATGTAGAGTAATGCATCATGGAATGGAAGATCCAACACTATTTTTGGTGATAATTTCAGTAGCAAATTAAAGCTGAGTGTAATATTAAGTGAGTTTTGGGGGAAAATTAATTAGCGAGATTAGATGGGTGCCTATGCTGCTCTTGCTGATATAGATTTCTTTATAGCGAACTTTCTAGAATATAGTCCTGAAGGGGATTTTATGAAAATCTTGAAAACTGCACAGAATAGGATTCAGTCCTTTGAAGTATTTATGGCAAGATTGGATTCGAGCAGCAGGACGAGGATCAAGGATTCCCTTCTACGAGTCCAAGAGGCCGCGCGTCTATTTTTTAAACAAATTGGGGAAGAATCAGGTGAAGACTATGATGATTTCGGTCTTTCATTCATCGACACATTGCAGAAGATGGAGGAGTATCTAAAACAAGATGATGTACCTCTTCATTCCAAGTCAAACATGGTTGGGTTATCTGATGAGTATACCACACTCAAAAAGGAACTTCTTGGTGGATGGGTGAAGGAACACGTTTTTTCACTTGTTGGGATGGCAGGAATTGGCAAGACTGCTCTTGCTAATAAACTTTTTCAAGATTTAGATATCTTGGAATGGTTCGATTGTTGTGCTTGGGTGACGATTGGAAGAGAATATCAACCACAAGAACTTACTCAAAACATTCTAGCTCAATTGGGTGTTGATGAGCATAATATGCTCACAGAAGGTTACTTGAGAAAATGTTTGGCGAATAAGCGATGCTTCATTGTGTTGGATGATGTATGGGATTTGGAGATGGTCAAAAAGTGCTTGGAAACCTCATCTCCAATCGAAAATGAAAATGGAAGTCGAGTCTTGGTTACAACAAGGATTCAACATCAGTACTCATTTCCTCATCATCTCATAAAAATGCGCTTGCTAAATAAACAAGAAAGTTGGAATCTTTTGTGTGAAAAAGTCTTTGTTCAAAACTCTTGCCCTGCTGATCTTGAGGAAGCTGGAAAGATGATTGCTGAGAAATGTGATGGTCTTCCTCTTACAATCGTCACAGTCGCCAACCTCTTATCAAAGATACCAGGATCACAATGGATTGAAGTAGCAGAACAAAAGAAACATCATGTTTTCATTGATGCATATGATGAAATATCAAAGGTACTATATCCAAGCTTTGACAATTTACTTGAAGAACTGAAATTGTGCTTTATCTATATGGGAGTTTTCCCACAAACTTACGAGATCCGAAAATCCAAACTTTTTAATCTATGGATTGTTGAGAAAATCATTCATAAAGGGAATTTTCAAACTTTGGAAATGTCTTGTGTAGAATGCTTGCAGTATCTTGCTATGCATAATGTTGTTATGGTTCATCAAAGAAGCAGTATCCCCTTAAATGGTCTATTTGAAAGAATAAAAACTTGTCGTCTTCATTCTTCCTGGTGGTACTTTTGCTATAAAGAAGCCAAGAAGAATAGCTTTTTTCATGTCCTAGATAGTTGTACGGATGCTTCAAGAGAAGTTATGAAGAATCAGAGCAGGTTGACCATTCACAACAACGTTTTGTTTGGCATTAAAGCAGTAAATAAATCAATGGAGGAAAATTGTGTATCCAGTACCCACTCTCTCCTATGTTTAGGTCTGTATCATCAATATCCAGTACCAATATGTTTTGGTTTAAAGTTGCTCAAAAAATTTGATGCTCTTCATATCCGGTTTTATAAGTTTCCTATGGAAGTTTTGGAACTAGTTAAGTTAAGATACCTTGCAATCACATGCAATGCAAGTCTCCCTTCTTCCATATCCAAACTTTGGAAACTTCAATACTTGATTGTCCATCGACATTTGACAATAAAAGTTGGAGCTCCGTCATATTTACCTATAGAGATATGGGATATGAAAAGATTAAAGCATCTTCATGTCATGGGCAGCGACCTACCTGACGTTAGTGACACTTTTTTGTCAAAACTTTTAACACTATCAGATGTGAGCTTTAACAGTTGCACTAGTGGTGTTTTGGGAAGGATTCCTAATATAAAGAAGTTGGGAATTCGAGTTGATTTAATGCCTGGTGCAGTAGAGCCCTTTTGTTGCTTTGACCATATTTCTCATCTAAGTGAACTACAATCATTTAAATGTGTCGTTGTAAACCCTACATGCAATTTTGAGGTTATTGCACCACTAGTTCAACTTTCAATGCTCCCATTAAATCTGAAAAAGTTGTATTTGAGTGGGCTGAGCTATCCTTGGAATGAAATGAGCAAAATTTCTTCATTACCAAATCTTGAAGTGCTCAAACTGCGAAACAATGCCTTTCAAGGGCCACTTTGGGAAGTCGAAAATGATGAATTCCCAAAGCTTTCATTTCTTCAAATGGAAGACATTGATCTGGAGATATTGGAGGGAAGAGATTGCTTCAAATGTCTTAAGAAATTAAGCATAAAACATTGTTACAATTTGAAAGAGCTCCGTTTCACAATGACAGATGAATTTGCTTCGAATTTTGAAGTAGTTGACTGCAATCCTTGGATTGAAAAGAACATACGATATAATCTATTCATGTCAAATATAATCAAAGCGAACTTGTCAGCCCACTTTTCATTTTCGTGGAACTCTTGAAATGCAACTTTGGTTATAAGGTTAGTAATTCAATTTTACTATCTTATTGTTGAACACAATTTTTTATTCATCAATTATGTGTGTATATATATTATTGTGGTTGAGTAAATTAATAAGGTTTTTAAATAACATTTCTATGTTGTTTAAGATCTAGATTTTAAACTCCTTAAATATTTGATAAAGTTTTAAAAATAAGATTTTATTTGAATTCAATATCTTATGTTTGGAACATATTTGAATTGACTAATATATACACCCAAACAAAAATCCTTTATATCCCAATCCTCTTACCCCCAGTATTTACTGCCTTCAGCTCTCTCTCTCATCTCTTTGTCTCACTCTCTCTATCCCTCTTTGCTAAATTTTGTGTGTTTTGTTTGATTCTCTTCCCAACTCTTTGTTATATATATAGTATCTTCTCATACCTTATTCCATTCATCTTTCTTGCAATAATTTAAACTACAAGAAAGTGATAGACTCAAAAATTCTTATCAGTTGCTTTTGTACATTAGGATGGAAAGTTATCGAACACAGTATTTCTTCGTGAACTGAAACTTTTATATGTTTTTATATTTTTTTAATTACTAAAGAGCATTATAGGAATTTAGGGGTGTATTAAAAACAAAAAAGATATAAAAATATTAAGAATGGGTGTATTAAGTAATGAGGTGCATGTATTCATAAAAGAAAAAAGTGGGTGTTAATATCTGCATCATTGAATCAATGTACTATAATTTTGTTTTGAATTAGGTTTTGTACTTTACATTATCTGCAAGGGTGGATAAGTTTCTACACTTTCCTTCTGTTTTTAATTGGATTCTTACACTTGTTTTTTAACAAATTTAAGTAAGCTGTTACAAACAAAGTTGATAAGTAATCTTATACTATTTTTATTATTAATGTTTTTAGTTTTCTATAAAGTTGCAAAGAAAAAGGTTTTTGTGAGTTTAGGCGATGTACTTGTTTAGAAGTTTGCTTATAGTATTTTCCTAATACTGCAGATAAAGACAAGAGTAAAGTGTGATGCAATGAGGTAGTAGCGTTGAAGCATGATTGGTGGTGATGGCGGAACCTCGGAATTGGTTTAAAGATTTTTCTATGTTTCATGCGATGAAGACTTCTATTTTTATTTCTTTTGACGAATATATTACTCAAACAATTTAATTCTTTTTGGATGGTTTAGACCGTTTTGAAATGTTGATATGTTTCTTAAAAGTATTTTGTTTTTGTTGCTTTCTATAAAAAAAAACAATCTTTGTTCAGTGTTACGATATTTTTCATTAGTTGGAAAGTTAAACATGATTTAGTAGATGTAATAACCCTATTAAAAGGGGGTGTCACACTTCAATTTGAACAGATGAGATATTGAGGAAAAACAATAAGGGTCCAATGGTGGTGGGGAGATGTTTAATTTAGGGTTTTTATTTTTGAGAAGAAGAACAAGTTAATTTCAAATGAAAAGAGGTTCATTTAATTTATTTATGTGGCTTTTTATTTACTGAGGTGATATTTAAAAGTTGAATTAATTTATTCATATCAAGTCACATCAAGCCAAATTAAGACATATCATTTTCTCGTGCGAATTAATTCGAAATTTATCAAATCAGGTTTTTTATCCTAAATTTACTCATTTTTGAAATATAATATATCAATTTCAAAGCTCAAAAAAAGATAATGTCCTTAAATGGTGAATGACCAAAAATTATCATATTAGATTTGCAATTTTTCCGAGATCAACGAATAACATCTTATAAATTATTTTTTCTCTTGAATTTGGCATATATAATTAATTTCATTGGTTTTTTTACAGTCAATCTTGAATGACAATTTTATTGGTCTCTTGATAACAATTTAATCTGTAATAGTAACTTAATTAGGTTGGTGGTGGTAGTAACATAACTTGAAACTTAGAAAAAACTTAAGTTGGATTATTATACTTTTATTTTTAAAATTTGAATTTTTCTATTTTAACTTTATTTTGAGGCGACCCTTAACATCCTATTTTTTGTGAATCCTTCTGCTAATGTTATTATTATTATTTTTAAATACCCACCCAAACTAAAATCTGTATAAACCAAATAATCCCTTGGATCCCAACAACATTGTTTTTTTTTTTTTACTATTCTTTTATTGAATTCCTTAAGTTGACCTATTTGAACAGTTGGAACTAGATCAATTAATCAATTTTTTTTTTGTTTTTAAAATAAAATTTTCATTTCAAAATTTGTACATATTTTCATTGTCTTTATTTGATTTTCTAACTACACAATTGTGTTTTTTTTCATTGTGAACTTTGTGATGTCATTCATTAGTTTGGATCAACAATAAATTTTCTAGAGAGAAACTACTATTGATTGGTGTCTGCACATATATTAAAACATAAATTTTAATTCTTTTAATTTTATTCATATATGGAATTTTTTTGTTAGGGATCAAATTTATAATTTTTTCCATATATTTTAATAGAATACCAATAACTTACTCTTCGCTTATGATTCTTATTTTCTTATTGATTCTGGTCCTACTTTTAAAGTTAGATAAATTTAATAACAAGACTCAATTTATAGATTAATTCTCAATTCTAAACCCAAATTTTAAAGTTTCTCATTAAGGGGCTCCATTTTACATTTTTTTCTCAATTTAAGGCTTGAAAATTAGATTAAAGTTCTCAATTCAAGATAAAGTTTCATTTTCATTTCTTTTTTCTTTTAATATGTATTTATAATTTAGATAAATTAAGATAAGTTCATGCAATTTTGGAACGATCTTCATCCGACTTGTATTAATTTATATATATATACTATAATAAATGCAATTCAAATAATTAATATTCCTTTATTTTCTTAATTTTATGAATAAAAGTATAGAAAATCGATTTTAATATCAATCAGTTCAATATAAATTATATTTTATGAATGAAATTAATTATATATTTCTTCTTTCTTTTTTCCATATAAATTAAGATAAGTCGGATGAAAATTATTCTTAAAGTGCACTAACTTGTCTTAATTTATCCAAAATATGAAATATATTGTAAATCTATAAATATAAATAAAAAATGAAATTTTGTCTTGAATTGAGAACTCAATCTAAATTTTAAACTTTAATTGAGAATTTTTTTTAAATTAAGCACCTTATTGAGAAACTTTAATATCTGAGTCCAAAATTGAGAATTAATCTATAAATTAGGTCCTATTATGAAATTTATCCTTTAAAGTTTGGACAATTGTACTTTACTTGACCTTTGTAAGAGTATCACATCCGTTGTTATGGGTCTCACGTGTCATCACATCAATCTAAAAACATCCACTTTTTAAAAACAGACATTCAGATCAATTTAATATAATACAATTATTACATGTAGGTCTCATTATCTACTAACCCAATTTTCTATTATTTATATCAATTAAAATTAAATTATTTTATGTGAATTTTTTTAATAGTGATTAATTGAAATTTGAATTTTGATTAATTAAAAAAATAATAGTAAACAAACTCTATTAAATAATCATGAGATAAATAATTTTCAATTGACACTAAAATACAATTGACATTCAAATAATATAAATTACTAATTTATTTTGATATTTCAATTTTTTTAATGAGCTTAGGGAGAATGGAAAGGAAAAGCATAATAAAGACTAAAAAACTTGCATGATCTGAATTCAAATCAAGTCATCATAATCTATACCTTTATAAAGATATGATACCACTTCAACTACAAGACTCGTTGTATTTTGATGTTTCAATTAAATGGACCATTTTGATGATAAAACAATTGACAAAATTTTTAAATGAACAATTGAACAATACTTGCTCAAAAACATTTGAATAAAAATTAAAAAATACTTTGGCATACAAACAATATAAATTAAATATTTATTTTTAATTATGAAGATTAAACATTCCATTTAATTATACAATTTAAATTTTTATTTCATAAATATACATTAGTTAATCAAAATTAAACTAATTTTAACTAGTAAATATATACATTAGTCCAAAGTATTTCACAATAAAAAGAAGAATGAATATTTTAATCAAAATATTAATCAATTAGTCTTCAAAAAAGATAATTTTAATTAATCACATATAATAAAGTGTCAATTTTATTTAATATCTATTTTTATAAACATAATATTATTTATATCATATAGTATAACCATAGTTATTTTAAGTGATATACTTATATATAATGAAACAAAAATAAAATGCACGTTGAATTTAAAATACACATTGAATTTTGCTACTGTTAATATTTTTTTTTTAAATACCCAGCCAAACAGAAATCTCTATAAACCAAATAGTCTCTTGGTCCAACAACATTGTTTTTTTTTTCTTAACTATTCTTTTATTAAATTCCTTTAATTGAGCTCATAATTTTTTTTATACCGTTAATTAAAGAAGACATGATCTTACTTTTGAAAAAGTGCAAAAGGTTCATGAAAAATAACAGCATAAGAGATATCTTCAAAAAGAAACAACCAATTCTACAAGTACCATCAAACTCACAAACTAATACAGTTTCTTTAATTTGTGTTACAATTACAGAAACCACTAATTTGTGTTACAATTACAGAAACCAGGACATTCTGCCAAACAACTATCTATATCCGAAAGTACATAAGTACCCTGAAGAGTAAATAGAGAAAAAAATAGAAAAAAAGGAGAAGTGACAAGCAAAAGCTGAAAGCACTTATAGGAGAAACAGAAAATGCTAAGGATGCAACAACATCCAAGAAAGTACAAAAAGAACAAAGCTCCTCTGACACTGATAGTGACAACTCAACCTCTGATGAAGAAGCATTTATTTGCTTAATGGTCAGACTGTAAGACAGTGAAGATGATGAGGTAATCTATCAACCTCAAGCCATTTCTGATAATGAAAAGCTGAACATAATCTAAGCTGAACATGAACATAGGTAGATCATAAATGACTTTGAGCAGATAAACTCTGCTCATAAGGAGTTAAGGAAGAAATCAAGATACTCAAGAGTAAGAATGCTGAAATGACAGAAATGCTATCAGATTATGATTTTGATGTTTCAATATGCAATGACCTCCAAGATAAAGTATCCAAGCTCAAACTGCTAGTCACTAAGCTAGAAAATAAGAAAGAGAGTTTGCAATCCGCCATAAACATCTTCAGCAAGTCATCTTAAAATGCACAAAAATATCCTGAAGGAGAAAGAGATCAGAGGAGAGAAAGAAGAAGGAATGATAAACAAAAGCTCAGAGCACTCCTTGGAGTGTCCTTTTAGTAATTAAAGAAGTCTGACAGTGTTCCACAGGTAAAAGATGAAGTTTGGTGGTTGATCCTTGGAAATACCTCTACCTCTCAACTACATGCATTGAAGCGAGTTTCTTTCACGGATTTCTTGTAGATAAACATTGATATCCCATCAAATGTGAATGGCTTCAAGGTATAAGAGTTATTTCAGATTCCATGCGAATCCTCTTCTGCTTTCTCTGCATAAATCATAGAATGATGGGTGAATGCAGCTTGTTCTCTTTGTTTTCTGTTTCCATCTTATAAATCTACACATGAAATTTACGTTTCACAGTTGGCAAACTCATCAGAAAATACTGACTTCTGAAATTAGCCATGTGGCTCAACCTATTTACTGAGAAAATCCTATAATGTTATGAAATTACAAATTCTAATTGAACACTACACTAGCTTGTAGTATATTTCAACTTGATGTGTGATGATTACTAACATGGAGACATGGGGGATTGAGTGTAGCTCTATCTAAAATGACATGCAAAAGTAATTTTTAATCATGACAATATTGATGAAATTAAAATATGACCAAATTAGCACATCACATAAGTCACATAAATATGTTTGAAAATATATTTAATTTAACATATCATAATAGTCACATACCTCATTGCACATAAACTATATAATAAAAATCTACCTAATTATAATTAAACACATAAGTCACATTTCTTATATTAATTATTAAAATTATTTTATGTGTAACTTATCTTCTTCTCTTTCTCTTTCTGTTCATTCCATTACTCGTGTATCTCGAGTGGATTACGATCAAACTCAGGCTCCTCCGGTAGCTATTCTGCAAGACTTTTAAACTTAAAAAAACATTAGCTCATACATTATTGATAAAAAGTAAAATTCGTCCTAAACTCGGAAAGATCATACGCTATAAATTATTTTATAAAGAATGTAAATTTTTATATAAAAATAAGCTATGCAAGTTTTATGAAAAATGGGGTGTTACACTGCATGCTGCAAGTTTAAAGACATTAATTAATTACAACAAGCAGAGTTGACCTAGGATGTAGTACGAGGAAGATCAAACCTAATTTGAGGATCAATCTTTTCAACGGGTCAAAATAGAGCTAGTAGAGACAATCTGCAAGTTGTAGAGTTAAGAGCCAACAAACAGCTGACACATAGCATGACAGTCTGCAGTAAAGTTGCAACCTAGTACAACTACTTTAAAGATCCACAATGCAGAACAATGGAGCATTTAATGCAACTTCAGAAATCATTTATGCAAGTCATGCATCACTTATGAAGATTCAAATAAAAAAGAATGTGTCTCCTTCAATGGACATATTCCTATATTCATGTAGGTGTTAACTTGTTAGATTGATAGTTTGTAAGATCGAGTCTTGTAAATCAAACTTGCTTAACGAAGTTCCTATTCAAGAAAGCAGTAGAATGGACATAGAAAGATTACACCACATTCGAATCACTATAAAAGACTATAAGTGTTAACCGCTTTATACTGCTTACTTGTTGCATCTATACCTGTTATCATACTACATATAAAAGGTTTTATAAAGAACATATTTAAGAAATTATTTTAAATGAACCAATTGTCAAAAACTCTATTCAATTGCAAGAACTCTAAGTTATAACAGACAATACTAATTTATAGTGTTGTAAGTTGGAGTGTCTGCTCTGCTGTAAGTTTATATAACTTTCAATAAAGCTTGTTCGAAAGATTTTCTAAAATTATTGATTGAGGTTCATTCACCCTTCTTTGAATATTTGAACCACTTGGGACCAACATCGGTCTACCAGATATATCATGCCTTTTTTAAGATTCGAGTATAACCTATATTTATAAATAAAATTGATAAAAAGTTTTAGTCGAACACATTTACTAAATAAACTGGGCTGCATTAGGTTAATAATAGACTGGGTTATAGACACCTGTTGAGTAGGCTGAACTATTCTGATGCAAATCATGCAAGCTCTTTGGCTTTTTCCTTTTTTTTTTTTTTGGGACAACGTGATTTGCTTTTGGACTATGCATTATCAAAGATATTGGACTCTAGCTTTTCTCCAAATTTAATTCATCTAGTTGACAAGATTTAAATTTAGTTTAGAAATACTAACGCTAAACATATAAGCAAAAAAAATTCCCAACTAGTTCAAGTTTTAATATTTATTCAAGATTTTGCTCTTTTATTAAATATAACATACTTTCACATTTGTGAATTATCTTAAGCAACTACTTACTTTTCCAACATAAGATCTTCTTAAAACTTAAAAGATGATATAAAAGTGTGATGGTAATTAAGTTCAAACTATATTATCACAAATAAATAAATATATATATATTTATATGCAGTTTGACCAAGTAATCATTTACTGGACAAACCAATTAATAATATGGGATAAGGGTTGAAAATTCTCATTTTTATAAAACCTAAATCCAAAATACCCACAAATATAACATATAAGTTCAAAATACCCATTTTTGGTAAAAAGATCAAAAAACCCTTTGACATCTCATAAAAAATTGTTTTTAATTATTGAGAATTGTTATTGTCACTTCAAAATTGTTGATACCAAACCAATTTGCTATAGCCATATTTATAATAATCCGGATATAATTATCTTGGTATATCGGTTGGAAACCTTTCCCGTGCCCCAAAAAATACTTGTATTTATACTTGTGATCTGGTCTGAAAGGTATAACAAAGCCACATACTGAGGAATTATTATTTGGAAGGAAAATTTATTTAAATTTCCACGATTTATATTTATTGAGATCCGATGCGCGAAGTGGTATCAGAGCCAAGTTTTATTGAAGAAATAAATTAGATTATGTTATACAATATTGTTTTCATATGCCTAACGGAAGAGAAAATCAAGAAAATGTATTCGAAAATATTTCGAGATAACACAAGTGCAGGATATCATTAAATGACATCCAGCCAAGATTAGAACATAATTGTTCCAAACACATCTAAGGTTACCCAAGACCTTAGGGAGATCCAGAAAACCATCATTTATTATGGTGGAAAGATAGAGAAGATGTTCCGATCTCTATCCGAGATCCAAAGAGAAGTTTCAAATCTAAAATAAGAAATTGTAGATCTGAAAAGAAGGTTACCAAAGGGAACTGGTAGATCAATGAATGAACGAATCAAAGATTCATTCGGAGATACACCAATCATTTCCAAAGGAAATGCTACGGAAGTTCCGAAGTCTAAAAGCAATGATGAACTCCTACTTGACCTTATAAGACAAGTCGGATGAAAGTCTCAATAGTAGATCTTGCGAAATTAACCGAATCCCTTTCCAATTTAGGAATTGTGGATCTGGTAAATCTCAGGATGAATGAGCCTATTCCCAAAAGGGAAGAAGAGAGCCCAAGCACGAGTACTCAAGTACCCGATCCCCAAGTACCAGTTCCTCCTAGAACCTGGAAATAGGATGAAGTCGACTATGGTACCTACGTAGCTCGACAACAAAAGAGACGACCAGGAGGAGACAAGGCGGCATCCAACAGCCCTTGGGCAAAAACGATGCTTGAACCTATACATCTGTTTGGGTTCATGCTTACAACCGACATCATCGATTTCAGAAATATGGAATCTTTGATTGATGAGTAGATGACATCCATGAAGGCTGCCTCATCAGCACTGGACATTGATATCAAACACTTTTGCCAACTACTGGTAAATAGTTTGAAAGGTTCGGCCAAGAGTGCATGGGAGATGACAGAGGCCGCTCTCAAAAAGGAGATCTTATCCAACGATAATATTTTCACAATTATTGAAATTAAAGGATGGGTCATCTGCTCAAAATATGTTTCCTCGGGGATGGATATTTTGAGGAAAGAAAAGACGAGAAGAAGAGAGAGTATACACAAGCTTTATTTACTCTCGAATTGAGAAATATATGTTATGCGGATGAATATATATATTGGTTCCGCAAATATTATTTCCAAGCAGATGTACCATGGAATGTTGCAACAGATTTATTCTTTGCAAAGATTTGCAGTCCATGGAGGGAGATGCTTATGCAAACCTACAGGATACCACCGGGTAGAATCGACTCAGTGGCCAGAAGAATGTCCTTTTTCAATGATAGCATAAGAGAGTGGTGTCAACAAGCGACACTATAGAAGAACAAGAAAAAACTAAGAGGAATGGTGAAAATGACCCCTCTTTGTTGCGACAACAATGATTTTCCAAGCATCATTGGAGAAACGAGTCGCGAAAGACACGAAAAAAGAAACACTTCAAAGGAGGGTTTCAATCTAAGTCCGGAGGATCATACAGAAGGCCTTCCAAACAAGGAAGATCATGGTGGTCCAAATCAAAGGCTAGATCTTACAAATCTGGTCAAAAGTCTGGTCCTTTCAGGTTTTCTTCACACGGATCTAGATCCACAGGGAAGACAACAGGAGGAACAACCAAGAAAAGAACTTTCAAACGAGTTCACACTCGAACCAATGAAAGTTTCAAGGATTGCAACTGCTGGACGTGCGGTGCGAGAGGTCATATTTCGCCCGATTGCCCATAGAAGCAAAAGGACGTGCGCCAGTTCGAGTCCACAGAAGACATCCGTGATGCTGTCTTTTATGGTGATTTGGTGCCAGTTTACAAGTTCGAGGACATCTCTTCAGATGAAAGCATCTATGAAGAAGAATTCGAATCTGATTCAGAGGACTCCTATGGATCATCTACAGAATCAGACGAGTAGCTCTGGCGAACAAGAAGATAGACTCCAAACATCGGATAGTCTATCAGGATTCTTTTCAAAATTGACCATCTCAAACAAGACGATGGAAAAAATCATGCGACAGGATTCGACCTTAAGTCCTTACGATGGATTTAAGATTGGAAGTCTTAATCGATTTTGTGACAAGATCGGAATAAGACAGTGCAAGCATCACATCATCTACCGGGTGAACTCAGGTGAGTTCTCTATTCCAATAGGGTTAACCGGTAATAAAATGGAGATGCAGCTTATTCCAAAAGAAGAAATTCTTGAGGAATTAAGTCGTATCAAAGAAGAAGTAGCAGTCACAATGAAATGGATCCATATTGGAACCATTGAAGTAGTGATTAAAGCTACCTTCAAAGAAGGAATTGATTCTGAATTACATTTATCCGTGATGGATAAAAGAATCAATAACTTAAATGAAAGTTGTCTTGGTACAATGGTAGGTAATTTGTATGCTGGTAAACTTATGTTTGATAATCATCCTAGGATTGCATACAACCTAGCGGACCAAGATTTCAGTAGAGTCTTAACCCTTCATCAGGATTTTAAAAGACCTGATCTTATGAAAGAAGGAAATAGACCGTATTCTATCACGTATAGAATTGCATATGCGCTTTCCAATACACATCATTCGGATATGTTTCTTAGGAAATAGTATATAGAAATTCCTAGAATTTTCAACGAATTTGCTAAAGTTATGACACCTGACCCAATCAAGATACCAAGGTTAGGGGGTGTTAATTTACTAATTAAAGATCAACCTATTTTAAACAATAGATCATTAAGGATTGATTCTGAAATTAATAATAGGTTGTCCTTTTCCGAAAGTAGGATTTTAAGCCTAAAAGGAAAAGAACTAAATGAGGATTTGTATCCACAAAAGATTAGGGTAAGAAATGTTAAAATAAAATGCCCTAATAAAGAATGGAAAGAAATCCATATTGTTTTTGATATATCCAAAACTAATAATTTATTTCCTTGTGATGAGATATATCATTTACAACAACCAAGTATTAATAGATATGAGGGCATGTTAGAAATAGCAGGCTATCATATATCTGTTACAGGAAGGGCTGGCATAACCAAATGAGTTATGACCCTAGGGTTAAGTTTCCTTGAGGAACATAAACCCTGGAGAAGAGAAGGAAAATGGATGGAGTTCGACCTTGATGGACACACAACCAGGGTAGAATAAAACCTGTTTATATGCCAGACAGGCGTATAGATGATGAGATCAAAGATCTCAGAAAAGAGAAAGATGAGTTTACAGAACGCATAAGAGAGATGCGAGATAATGGACAGACTCATCAGATACAAGATGTAATAAAATTTCAAGAGTTGATCTATGAGCATAATATAAGAAGCTCAAGGATAAACATATTAGAATCCTGGAAAAGAGGAATATATCCAGACGATTCTGAATGACGAGTATTTTCTCTATATATATATCTGTAGGGATATTATATGATCAATATAAGATAGAATATTTTGCAGTTTATATTGACTCAGGTTCAGGCATTTGCACAGCAAAGTCAGGAATTTTTCCCAGCAAAGTAGTGGAAAAATTACCGCTTATTGCAAGAAGGGATTTCTCCCAAAAGATCCTAATACTCAATAAGGGTATTCGAGAATCAAGAATAATGATCGGAGGCGCATTCGATACCCCATGGTATAAAGTAAGAATGCCACCTATCTATATTCATGATACAGGTGCTGATATTTTGTTAGGTAATAATTTTATCCAAACGTTTTGCAAAATATGAGCAGGATAATCACAAGTGTTGGGATTTCAGTGTTTAGATTTTGATGAGACAAACCAATCATGTAATAGGAAGTTTTGAGTACCCCATTTTCACATTGTTTAAGTGAATAAATAGACTAGAATTGAGTCTTGAGCCATGTATGGAAATGGAGGTTAAAAGAGGATAAAGCTGCATCTAAGCTTTAAAGGAAGATATCGCTGCAAGAAGGCAGGATACAGTATCGCTGTAAGAAGGCAGGATACAGCATAGCTGGAAGAAGAAAGGAACAGCAAAGCATAAATAAGGTTGTACTTCAATACAGCAAAGCAAGGAAAAACGGCGTGCAGCAACGCTGCAAGAAAAGGATACAGGAGTACTGCTGGAACGAAGTTACAGCAGTACTGCCAGAAGATACTGCAATCAGGTCTAAGATACAGCAGCACTGAAAGAAAGCATCAGCTGCACAAGGACCTAGGATACAGCGCAGACTTATAAGTCAGTTATGTAATACAGTGCCAACTACAAAATGAAGTATCCTGCAAATCCTAGGAAGGATAAATGCAGTACGAGGAACGAAGATTCAAGCAGAGACAATAGAGTCGTTCAAGAAAAAGTCAAAGTGGCAGACACGGAGCCAATAAGAAGATGCCACATGGACTGACGCGTCGCAGAAAGCTGCGAGCCGCAACTACCGCATTAAATGCTCCAAAAGGAAAAGTCAAGTCGCATTAAATGCGAACCATACTTTGGCCAGGCTATTTCAAATTCAAAAGAGGGATGTCTCCTTCAACGGACATCTTCTCCTACAAGTATAAATAGAGGTCGAGGAACACTGAAGCTGGTTACTGAAACATTTACGCTAAATTCACAAAGCTTACAAGATCCAAGTATTCAAGTCTACAATCAGTTTCAGTCACTCAACCTATCGAAGTGAAGCAAGTTCAAAGCTAAAGGATTCCTTACGGATTCAGAAGCTCACTTCGAAGCACAAGTTGAAGAAAACTTTTTTATCCTTTTAACCTTGTTGTTGTGTGCTTAGGTTGTTTTAGTGGTGTCAAGCAGTTGATAGGTGAGATCCTTGCTGTTTGTTTTAGTTGTCTAGAGTTAGGTAGCTTCCCTGTGTGGGAGTGTAGAACCCTGTGTGGGTTAGCCTTTGAAGTTTGCAGTTGTTGTGTGTACGCTGGACTTCAGTAGGTGGTTTGCTTTGTAAAGTTGATAGATTGTTAGGAGAGTCCTGTAAATCAATCTTACTTAACAAAGTTCCTGCTCGAGGAGCAGTAGAGTGGACGTAGAAGGATTACACCACCTTCGAACCACTATAAGCCATAAGTGTTTTTATCGCTTTATTTATCTGCGCTTATTTTCTGCATATCTATCTATCTCTCATCATAAAACTCTTTGAAAGAAGTATTCTTAAGAAAAACAGCCTTGTGTTTAAAAGTTTATTTCCGTTGCGTACAAAACTCCAGGTTACAGCATGCAGCACTGCATTCTAGCGCTGCAAGCAGTAACCATCTATCGCTGCAAGCTCAAGTAACTTGCAGTGCAAAACGGTTGTTTTAAAGATTCTGAAAAATCGACCAAGGTTCATTCACCCCCCCTCTGAACCTCGGACACCACTTGGGACCAACAAGTGGTATCAGAGCAAGTTGGGTTAAAAGCCAACTTATCTGGTCACCTTCCCAGATCCACATTTGTCTCGTTGTTTTCTTTGCATTAAAATCATTTTTAAAAGCATATCATGGATTCCTCCAATCACAAGCTACCTATGTTTTCCATAGATGAATATGACGACTGAAAGATAAGAATGCAGGCACACCTTTCTACCATGAATGATGAGATGTGGACGGTCATAACTGAAGGACCGATAATCCCCATGAAGGTAAATCCAATGTATGGAAGAGACCATGCAAAAGGAGAGCAGCCTCCACCAAACTTCCTGACCAAACCACGTCAAGAGTGGGGTAACGAAGACAGGAAGAGAGCCAACCTGGATAATGTGGCAAAGAACGCTCTATTTATTACTTTGGATAAAGGCACTTTTAGCAAAGTTAAAACTTGCTCAACATCCAAAGAAATATGGGAAAAGTTGGAGCAAATTTGTGAAGGAACTGAGCTCACCAAGGATAATAAAATCTCCAACGCTACCCAATTATTCGAGCTCTTCGAAATGAAGAATGAAGAGACTCTTGAGCAACTAGATTTGAGATTCACATCCATAGTGAATGAACTAGAAGCTCTGGGCAAACACTACACACATAAAGAAAAAAACACGAAGGTGTTGAGAGCCCTACCAACGGAGTGGGATAGCAAGACCACTGCCATGAGAGTGTCTATGGACCTGAAGTCTATGAGCACATTTGACTTATTCTCCGACTTGAAAGCATTCGAGTATGACATCAATAGAAGGAGAAAAGAGTCAGAGGAGTCGATCTCCAAAGTTACAGCGCTAACCGCCAGAAGAACAAAGAATACAGCAACCGCCAGTTGCAGTAAGCAGAGTGAGGATACAGCAGAAGTTGATGAAGAGGATATGGCGCTCCTCCTAAAGAAATTCAGGAGATTTATCAAGAGCAACAACAATAGCAGCAACACCAACCTCAACAAAAAGAATGACTTCAGAAGAAGTCATCCAACACCTCAGGTATCCTCTTCTCCACAGTCAAATACAGGGAATATTGACTTGTGCTATAATTGCAGGAAGCCTGGACACTACGCAAGGAACTGTCCTTATCCAACCGTGCACAAGTATCCTGAAGGAGAAAGAGAACAGATGAGAGATAAAAGAAGAGAGGAAAGGCACAAGCTTCGAGCTCTCATAGGAGAGATGGAGAAAGCCAAGGATGCAGTAGTTCCAAAGGAAGTGCTGAGAGTTGCAGAATCCTCTGACAGCGATGCTGAAACCTCATCCTCTAACGAAGAAGCACTCATATGCCTGATGGCTAGAGATGGCATGGACAGCGAAGAAGATGAGGTAATCTACCAACCGTTGTCCATACAAGTTGATGAGGAGCTGAACATGATCCACTTCTTGAAAAGGATCATGAGTGATTTCGAGCAGATCAACTCAATTCATGAGGAGCTTAAGGTTGAGAATGAGAACCTTAGAATCGATAATGAGATCCTCAAGAGCAAAAATATCGACATTGCCAAAATGCTCGCTGCATGAGAGTCTGATAACTCAAAGTGTAGTAAGCTGCAACAAGAGGTCTCTAGATTGAATCTGCGGATCACTGAGCTAAAATCTGAGAAGGAAATCTTGCAGTCCAAGATGAGCACGTTCACCAAATCTTCAAAGGATGCAAGAGATTGCATAAACCGTGTCAGAGATCCTTTTGAATTATCAGGCATAGGTTACAGCAATCAAGACTCTCAGAATACAGCAAGTACATCCAAAGCTGTAAGTTTTGTTCAAGCTAAAACTCCAATGGAGAAAGAGTTACTCTGTAACTCTGAAAAGATCATGAACAAAACAGCAATGACGGATAAGGGGAAGAAACCCCAATGCTCAACTGCAGGGAGTAAGCCTGCATCTAAGAATTGGCTGCAGCAGAAGCCATCTGCTGCATACAGCAAAAGGATGCAGCAACCAACAAAGTTGCAGCATAGAAGAAACTCTCCCACCAATACTAAGACCTACATGTCTAAACCTCAAGGAGAATATACTCCAGGGAAGTATGGTGGAAGACCACACTATAAGGGTGTTGGTAACACACATGTTTGTCATGCACACACTTTTCATAAGCAGTTCTCCAAGATAACTGCATACAGCTCGAGAACCAACAAATCTTACAGTAGATCAGTTACTGTTAAGAAAGTTTGGGTTCCCAAAGTAACTAACCCCAAAGGACCTGTACAAATATGGGTACCTAAATCTGTTTGAAATTGTTACAGGTTACAGTGCCAGGATGCAGCAGTGATGTATGGTATATCGACAGCGGCTGCTCAAGGCACATGACAGGCAGTAAAGAAACGTTGAAAGACTTCCAAGAATGCAAAGGACCTAAGGTCATATTTGGAGATGATTCTAAAGGAAGCACAAAAGAAAGCGGATGCCTAGTCAAGGGGAACATAAAGATTAAGGATGTATCCTACGTAAAGGGGCTTAGATATAATCTTCTAAGCATCAGTCAATTTTGTGACAAAGGATATATAGTGGAATTCAACCTCAACAAATGTTTAATCAAGGACAGCACCACAAATGAAGTAAAGCTTACAGGAACAAGAAGAGGAAATATCTACCTAGCAGATTGGAATTCCTCCTCTCAATCAACATGCTTCATAGTGAAAAGTCCACCGGAGCTGAGCTGGCTATGGCACAAACGATTAAGCCACCTGAACTTCAAGACTATCAACAAGCTAGCAAGAAAAGGCCTCGTGAGAGGATTACCAGATGTAGCTTACAAAAAGGAGAATGTCTGTAGAGCGTGTCAAAAAGGAAAGCAAGTTAAGAGCTCCTTCAAGGATAAAATTCAGAAATCGTCTCACAGGATTCTAGATCTTCTACACATGGACCTTTTTGGACCAGTAGAACCAGTAAGCTTGAGCGGGAAGAAGTACTCCCTAGTAGTAGTGGATGACTACTCTAGATACACATGGACGATCTTTCTAGCAAAGAAGTTGGAAACTCAAGAAAAGCTACATGGCCTCATGAAGAAAATTCAGAATGAAAAGAGCTTAAGTATAGTGAAGATAAGATCAGATAGAGGAACCGAGTTCACAAACAAGTTTATAGAAAAATTCTGTTCTGACAATGGTATTCGTCATGAATACTCTGCTGCAAGAACACCACAACAAAACGGGGTTGCTGAAAGAAGGAATAGAACCCTCAAAGAGGCAGCAAGGACCATGATAGCAGAAGCAGAGATACCCAAGAGGTTTTGGGCTGAGGCAACCAACACTGCATGCTACACACAAAACAGATGTCTGATCATCAAGGATCTTGACAAGACGCCTTATGAAATATGGAATGGCCATACACCGAATATCTCTTATCTACACATCTTTGGGTGCAGGTGTTATGTTCTCAACAATGGAAAGGAACATCTGAAAACTTTTGATGCTAAATCAGACGAAGGAGTATTTCTAGGATACTCTGCTGTAAGTAGAGCTTTCAGAGTGTTTAATAAGAGAATCCTGGTGGTAGAAGAATCTATACATGTGGTGTTTGATGAACCACATTGTGACACAAAGAAGCTGGAAAAACCACCTGAAGAGACCACTCCTAGAAAAGAGAATGATGTACCATACATAGAAGGAGTTCTGCCTACAGAAGAGGAAAAAGAAGAAGAAGCTGCAACCTTGGATGCAGCGGATATTCTTACAGCAGCAGAACCTCCTGTAATACAGCAACAGGATGAGCAAGCTACACCAACTCACGTCTTTGAGCCTGATAGGACATGCTTAGAAACCATCCAAGGAATCTCATTATAGGAGATCCATCCATTGGTGTAAGGACAAGAAGATCCATACCACACGAAGCAATGTTCGCATGCTTCATATCACAATCAGAGCCTAAGAATATTGAAGAGGCACTGCAAGATAGCAACTAGGTACAGGCCATGCAAGAGGAATTAAACGGTTTTGAAAGAAATCAAGTATGGCAAACAGTCGCAAGACCAACCCATCAAGGTGTAATTGGAACAAAATGGGTGTTCAAGAACAAGCTAGATGAATCAGGAGTCGTTGTAAGAAACAAAGCAAGATTAGTTGCTAAAGGATACTGTCAGGAAGAAGGAATTGATTTTGATGAGACTTTTGCACCAGTGGCAAGGCTAGAAGCAATAAGAATTTTCTTAGCCTATGCAGCACATATGAATTTCAACGTCTATCAAATGGATGTTAAAAGCGCATTCCTGAATGGTCTCCTTACAGAGAAAGTATATGTTGAACAACCCCCTGGTTTCGAGGATCAAGCAGAAGAGAAGGTGTTTCGATTACAAAAGGCCCTATATGGACTGAAGCAAGCACCAAGAGCTTGGTATGACACCTTATCTCTCTATCTTCTGGAAAATGGTTTTCAGAAAGGAACAATCGACAAAACCCTGTTTAGGATACAGGACGGAGAAAGTGTACTTCTTGTACAAATTTATGTGGATGATATTATCTTCGGATCCACAAACAAAGAGCTATGTGAGAAATTCTCCAACCTGATGCAGTCAAAGTTCGAGATGAGTATGATGGGAGAATTAAGTTTTTTTCTCGGACTGCAAGTAAAATAGCTATCTACAGGAACCTTCATCAGCCAAGTCAAGTATACGAAGGAGCTTATCAAGAAATTTGGCATGGAGAATGGAGCAGCAACGTCCGTTCCCATGTTCACATCCATAAGTCTTGACAAAGATGAAGATGGCAAAGATGTAGACATCACCAAGTATAGACGCCTCATTGGATCGTTGCTGTATCTCACAGCAAGCAGGCCAGACATTATGTTTGCAGTAGGAGTCTGTGCTAGATTCCAAGCAGCACCAAAGGAATCTCACCTTTTAGCAGTAAAAAGAGTGATTAAGTATCTAAAAGGAACTCAGGAAGTCGGCCTATGGTATCCTAAGGAAGGAGGATTCAAGCTTAAAGGCTACTCCGACTCAGACTATGCAGACTGCAAGATTGATAGAAAGAGTACAAGTGGGACGTGTCAATTTCTGGGAAATAGACTTGTCTCGTGGTTCTGCAGGAAGCATACCTCAATTGCAACCTCTACAGCAGAAGCAGAGTATGTTGCAGCAGGAAGTTGTTGTGCGCAGATTCTCTGGATACAGCAGCAACTTAGAGATTATGGGATAGAAGAAAAAGAGACTCCAATTCTCTGTGACAATACGAGCGCTATTGCAATTACCCATAATCCTGTCTTTCACTCTAGAACAAAGCACATTGACATTCGTCATCACTTTATAAGAGATCATGTTGAGAAGAAAGACATCGTGCTAGAAAAAGTTCACATGGATCTACAGCTTGCAGATATCCTTACAAAACCTTTGAGTGAATCGAGGTTTTCCATGCTTCGAAACGAGCTGGGAATCCTTAAGTTGTGAAGAAAAAGAAGATGCAAAAATGCAGGGGGAACCTCTGCATGCTTGAGGAAAGCAGTAAGAACAGTACTGTAAGTTACGCGTCAATACAGCACTGGGTTCAGACAGCGTTGCAACCTACATTCTTACAGTACAGCATTTATCGAGAATTCAAGCAGCACCAGGTTACAGCATTTATTTCAAAGGAGTATTGATTACTCTGCAACCTCGTACTAGAGATGCTGCAACCTTAAAAAGGCATTTATTTAGGCGGCAAATGGCATGTCTTTCAGCATTAAATGAATGACTGCGGGTGTCAGGAAGTGGAAAGGGCGCTGACAGAGCCCACGCGCCAAGTAATTATTAGCGTCGATTTGACATCTCCGCTTTTTCCTGAGCTATTAGATCATTTCCCTGATTTATCTCAACCGTCAATCTCGCACGTCTCTTGAGAACCGCCATAAAGACCAAAACGTGCCATTTGAATTCACTTTTCACCATCTTCAGAGAGAGAAACACTTTGATCGCAGAAAATTTTCTAAGTGCAAAACCCTTGTCTCTTCTCTCTCAATCTCACAAAAATTTCATCAATGGCTGCCAGAAGAACCATCGTTCTTAATGGAAGGATGATCAACAGGGAACACATCCTGGAGTTAGGGCTGTATGATAACACCCTGATCAAGAGGATTTTTGATGCTCTTCAACAGACCCAAGTCTTAGGGCTGTTGACCACCGTGTACGCTGGCTTCTCCACGGAGTCAGTACAGAGATTCTACGCCTACGCTAGGCAGGCTGAGGAAAGGAACTGCATCCTGTTCAGGATGGATGCAGATGAAGAAGAACGGTCGCTGACCGTTAGGGACATCTCCACCACCTTCAGCATCTCGGCTGCAGGTTTGACCCCCAGCCAGTTGGCAACGTATGGGGAGGCATCGGCTCAAGAGATATGAGATCTCTTTCGAGCAAGGGATGCAGGGGCTGAAATCAAGAGAAGCGCCCCCAAGAAGCTCTTCAAACCGGAGTTTGAACTTCTCCACGACATCTGTGCATACTCCATCGAAGGGAGGACAGGGAGTTATGGCAAATGCACAGATCTCCGGTTCCGGATCATGTCTGCAATCATGGCCGGAGAAAAGGTGAACTGGGCGAGATTCATCATGAAGAGGCTGTGGGAGGAAGCAGAGAAGATAACGGAGCGTCGGAGCTACGGTATCACCATTTGCTCTCTGCTCTGCAAGTTTGGCCTTCAACTTGCAGCACCCGCCCCCATTCATCCTGGAAAGTATCTCGGGAAGAAGAAGAAGGGCAAGACCTAGCCGAAGACTGTAGGAGCAGGAGTTGCGAGGAAGAAAACCAAAGACAAAAAGAATGCAACTCTTGCTCTGCAAGATGAAGCTGCAGGCAGCGGGGAAGATGCTGAAGAAGAGGATCCTTCGAGTCCTCTTCCTGTTATCAAGAGGAGTTCAGGGAAGGCTGTACCTGAACTTGAATCCTCTTCCCCAAATGATGACGCACCCTTGGTGAGAAGGGCTCCACGCAGCAAGAGAGCTGCTGCTGCTGTTGGGGATGTGTCACATCAGCCCAGGAAGAAAGGTGACTCTCTTAATTGCCAACTCTCTACACCTGATATGGTTGTAGTTGACCTTGGGGATGAGTCACATCAGCTTCGGGAGCCACATCAGCACCGGGTTGAGCCCACTGAAGAAGAAGTTCGTCTACAAACAGAAGCTTCAATGCTCGATCCAACCTTTCCAGCAGCTAGAAATATGGTTGCGGAGTACTCTCTTTGGAGAGAGATGCGGCTGTCTAAGGGGGAAATCCTGTTGAAGTGGAAGGATTTCCTGACAGTCGAGCAAGCTGTCCTGGAGTGGGCCAAATCAGACGACATTCTGGCACTCCTGCAACCTGACTTTGCAGCAAGAGTTCAAGAGCTCGATGGCTGCAGTGCTGCACAGGGAGCACAGGACAAGGGAAAGGGCAAAACTCTTGCAGAATCCGACTCTACAGAGCTGCCGATGAGAGCAGCAGTGGAAGATGTGCAGGTCTTCCTCGTCCCGGCTGCGGAGGCTGTAAGAAGAGGCGATGATGTTGCTTTTGCTCAAGAGCAAATCGACACCTTGGGAGTGGAGCAAGCTGAAGAAGCTATGCTGAACCTTGCGTTGCAGTAAAGCTTGAAGGAAACAAGGATGCAGCACACTCCAAGGAGGATGCGGGGAGAAGACAGTTCAAGTTCACATCAGATGAACTCCCCTGCATACGAGCAAGTGGTTGAGGGCCTCTCCAACATTGTCACGCTGGATCGCTTGGAGGAGGAGGAAGCCCAACTACTGGATTATGGCGATTCCCCAGTTCGCGAAGATGAAGATGCTGCCCAAGCAGATTCTGAGGGGGAACCGACTGCCATAATCAGGGATGTCATCTCAGACATCTCTGAGATTGTCGATGAAGCATCTACGGAGGAAGTTGTAGAGGCGGTACTCCCTGCACTGGACGCGACAGCAGTGCAGCCAGCAACCACCCTTCAACAAGAAGAAGGAGCTGCAGAGAAAAGCAGGGTGGAAGCTGAGATCCTTGCAGCAGTGGAGGATACAGTGCTGAAAACTGTGATCGCTGCAGGAAACCAAGCAGAGCTGCAAGAACCCATTCTTGCAGCAGAGGCTGTCGAAGTGGTTACAGGACCGGTCAAGGAGACGAGGTCCGTTGAGAAGACCTCTGTGGAGGATGTTGTTCTGACAACACTCCCTGAGGGTGAGAAGACCTCAGGTGGGGAGGCTGTTCAGACAGTACCCACTAAGGATGCTAGAGCTGAAGCCGAGGTAATCCTAATGCAGCTAGAGACACCTCGAGAGGAGGTTGATGCTGCAGCTGCTGCACGCTCTCAAGAACCTTCCAAGGTTACAGCAGCAGAGGTTACTGTGGATGCGAACATGTCGCATGCCGAATTCGCAAGGATAATCAAGGCACGGAACATAGCTGTTCATGGGCCAAAGTCTGGCGGAGCAGCTCTTGTTCAAGTCTTATCCGGCGAAGAGAAGGCAGAAGAGGAAGAAGAAGAAGAAGAAGAAGAAGGAGAAGAGCACCCATCCTCCAGCTCGACTAGCTCTCAAACCAGCAATCATGAGGATGAGGTTGCTTCTGAAGTTCCGAGGCAGGATGCAGCATCAGTATGCCAGGATGTTATTTCATTTGCTGCATCCGCTGCTGCCTCGACAAGAAGGAATTCAGGGCTGACTCCTGATGAATCTATCAACAGAGTTGAGACCGCTGTTAGACATCTGCTGCATGCTCCACAGGAGCATGAGTCTATCATGTGCAACAGTCTCAGGGTCAGTGCCCAATTCCATGCTGAAACCATGACAGGTTTCAAGAAGGACCTCGAAGTGCTGCCTGATATGATCAAGTCAACTCTCACTGATCATTCAAACAGGCTGTACTACGATCGGGTCAGGATGGAGAAGGAGTTGAAGGTCGAAGCTGCTCTGACGCGCCAAGAGGTCAGGCAATGCAAGCAGCATGCTGAGAATGCCTCAACCAGACTCAACTCTCACTCCAAAGTCCTGGAAACACTTCTGGATCGTGTCTTCGATCAATCTCAAAGAACCAGAAGTGTGGACGACCGATTGGGGAATCTGGAGCTGATTGTAGGAGAATTGAGGGATATCATGCTTCGAGCTTTCCCTCAGCATGTTGACGCTCCGGAGCCCGCCCCTGAACCGACCCAACGCCCGCGATCAAGGGCGGTCCCAGCTGCCCCTGCTCAGCCCCCGACTTTTGATGATGCCAAAAAGAGGGGAAGGTTTTGAAGATAGATACAGGAGCAAAGAGGCTGCTGAATCGGAAGAGGAAGAAGATGATGACCAGCAACCTCTCAGCAGGAGGAGAAGAAGGTCTGGATCATCTGCTGCTGCTGATATCCCTTCTCCGAAGAGATGAAGAAGAGATGATGATGGAGCTGGTGGAGCCGGTGCAGCTGCTGGAAGAAGATCTGCTGCAGGTTCTGCACACAGCAGAGCTGCAAGCAAGGATGCAGCACCGCCCAGCTATCATCATAAAAGAAGGGATGATAGCCAGCAGCAAGACTCAAGGAAAAGGACGAGCGGGGACGAGTCTGAGAATCAAAGGCGCCAGAACGAAGAAGCTGCAGATCCTAACGCCTGGATTCAAAGACTCGGAGTAATTGGTGATAGAAAAATCTTTCCAAATAACTTCTACCAATTCCCTCCTCAAGAAATCCCTCGCCTTGACACAGAAAATATCTCTGCTGAAGTGTCCGTGTTGATGGATCAAAGGCCTGAAGGAGAGAACATGGCTTGGAGATTCGACATCTTCAAAGAAGTCAGACTGCCTTTTGATCGGAATCCAATATTTGAGGCGATCTCTATTTTCAAACGATCCGAGTACCTCAGACACTTCAGAGAACTTTGCAGGAAAGGCAAATTCAGGAAGTATCATACCTGCAAGACTGCATTGAGAAGGTATGAACAGCTCGTTCGGGAAGGAAGCCTTGATATTCAACAGCTATACATTGACCGAGTTAAGGAAGGGCTGATTGTACCATTCTGCGAGGACTTCTGGCTGAGATGGATTCAGATTCCTGTGATCAGACATAAGCTGGAAGAGTCCTACCAAGAGTCCATCAGGGACTGGTGGAAAGGATCAAGAGGAAGGGAAGACCTTGAAAGGCTTGCAGGAAGAAGATCAGACGAACCAGCAAGCAAAAGGTCTTTGTTTTATTAAGCTGTATTCATATACCCTCTTGTGATCCTTATTATATTTTTGATGTTGTAAAAATTTCTCTCTCAATGAAGAAATTTTTCTTTCTGCTCTGACCAAGTTCAACTCTTATGAACTCATGCATGTTGTTTATGTTTTCCTATTGCTTTTGTTGAAAGGAATAGCATGATGCATCTCTGATGAATCCAGGATTAGATTTAATTGTTCAAAGCTGTGCAAGCATGTAATCTGGATAAATCATATGAGTTAATGTAAAATGAAACTTCTTCATGAACGAAACAGTGTAAAGGTTTTGTCATCATCAAAAAGGGAGAAATTGTTGGGATTTCAGTGTTTAGATTTTGATGAGACAAACCAATCATGTAATAGGAAGTTTTGAGTACCCCATTTTCACATTGTTTAAGTGAATAAATAGACTAGAATTGAGTCTTGAGCCATGTATTGAAATGGAGATTAAAAGAGGATAAAACTGCATCTAAGCTTTAAAGGAAGATATCGCTGCAAGAAGGCAGGATACAGTATCGCTGTAAGAAGGCAGGATACAGCATAGCTGGAAGAAGAAAGGAACAGCAAAGCATAAATAAGATTGTACTTCAATACAGCAAAGCAAGGAAAAACGGCGTGCAGCAACGCTGCAAGAAAAGGATACAGGAGTACTGCTAGAACGAAGTTACAGCAGCACTGCCAGAAGATACTGCAATCAGGTCTAAGATACAGCAGCACTGAAAGAAAGCATCAGCTGCACAAGGACCTAGGATACAGTGCAGACTTATAAGTCAGTTAAGTAATACAGCGCCAACTACAAGACGAAGTATCCTGCAAATTCTAGGAAGGATAAATGCAGTACGAGGAACGAAGATCCAAGCAGGGACAATAGAGCCGTTCAAGAAAAAGTCAAAGTAGCAGACACGGAGCCAATAAGAAGATGCCACATGGACTGACGCGTCGCAGAAAGCTGCGAGCCGCAACTGCCGCATTAAATGCTCCAAAAGGAAAAGTCAAGTCGCATTAAATGCGAACCATACTTTGGCCAGGCTACTTCAAATTCAAAAGAGGTATGTCTCCTTCAACGGACATCTTCTCCTACAAGTATAAATAGAGGTCGAGGAACACTGAAGCTGGTTACTGAAACATTTACGCTAAATTCACAAAGCTTACAAGATCCAAGTATTCAAGTCTACAATCAGTTTCAGTCACTCAACCTATCGAAGTGAAGCAAGTTCAAAGCTAAAGGATTCCTTACGGATTCAGAAGCTCACTTCGAAGCACAAGTTGAAGAAAACCTTTTTATCCTTTTAACCTTGTTGTTGTGTGCTTAGGTTGTTTTAGTGGTGTCAAGCAGTTGATAGGAGAGATCCTTGCTGTTTGTTTTAGTTGTCTAGAGTTAGGCAGCTTCCCTGTGTGGGAGTGTAGAACCCTGTGTGGGTTAGCCTTTGAAGTTTGCAGTTGCTGTGTGTACGCTGGACTTCAGTAGGTGGTTTGCTTTGTAAAGTTGATAGATTGTTAGGAGAGTCCTGTAAATCAATCTTGTTTAACAAAGTTCCTGCTCGAGGAGCAGTAGAGTGGACGTAGAAGGATTACACCACCTTCGAACCACTATAAGCCATAAGTGTTTTTATCGCTTTATTTATCTACGCTTATTTTCTGCATATCTATCTATCTCTCATCATAAAACTCTTTGAAAGAAGTATTCTTAAGAAAAACAGCCTTGTGTTTAAAAGTTTATTTCCGTTGCGTACAAAACTCCAGGTTACAGCGTGCAGCACTGCATTCTAGCGCTGCAAGCAGTAACCATCTATCGCTGCAAGCTCAAGTAACTTGCAGTGCAGAACGGTTGTTTTAAAGATTCTGAAAAATCGACCAAGGTTCATTCACCCCCCCTCTGAACCTCGGACACCACTTAGGACCAACAACAAGAACCTGTTAACTTTTACTACTAACTATGGTAGTATGATATAGGTTTTGCGGCTAGAAAAGGTCTTTAATAGGATAATGCTTATTAATTTTCACAACAAACGTGGTGATAATGAAGCCAAGTTAACTCATCCTAAAATGCAGGATAAGAGGAAATTTGGTGAAGCACTTTTGTCATATAGACAAGAGGGAATGGAAGAGGCACATGAAGAAGCTATTCAGTTTCTGAAAAATGTCTTACAAGAAGGACCACCCCAGGTTGACATTGATGAGGAAAGTTTACTTTCCCTTGAAAATGTTAAAAGGCTAATTTAGAGGAACTACAATGAAAATCCTTTAACCTGGTGGGACAAAAACCAGATCGAAGCAACGTTGAAGGTAAAAGAACAATACCGATATGAGTTGGTTCGATACAAGCCGATTCAGATGAACCTTGAAGATCGAAAGGATATGCAAAAGATTATCAAAGAGCATATCGATCTCAAGCTGATCGAAGCAGGTATTTCTCCTTATAGTAGCCCAGGGTTTTTGGTAAGAAACCATGGCGAAATAAAGAGAGGAAAAACAAGGTTAGTAATTAACTATCAAGGTATTAATAAGATTACCGAATTTGATGGTTATTATATTCCGAGTAGGGAACACTTAATTGATTGTATTAAAGGATCAAAAGTGTTTTCAAAATTTGATTGTAAGTTTGGGTTTTACCAGATTAAGTTAGAAAAAGAGTCTAAGAAATTAACTGTTTTTTCTACACCACAAGGTCAGTATATCTGGAACGTAATGCCTATGGGTCTTGCGAATGCACCTCAGATATATCAACGAAAGATGGATAATCTATTTAAAGATTATTTTGAGTTTATGTTTGTTTACATAGACGATATCCTGATTGCACCTAAGAATATGAAAGATCATTTAAAGCATCTTGAAATATTTTCAGAAGCATGTCACAAAGAAGGATTAGTGCTCTCTGAAAAGAAGGCAATAATCGCGGTTAATAGAATCGAGTTTCTCGATGTTATTATTGACCATGCAGGAATTGAACTATAGGGACATATTGTGGAGAAAATCCGCAATTTTCCAGATGTTCTTAAAAATAAGAAGCACCTACAGAGCTTCTTAGGAGTGATTAATTTTGCAGGTTCATTTATTAAGGATTTGGCAAAATATCGCAAGGATTTCCATCCTTTATTACAAAAGGATGAGAAAACCAAATGGAAATGGGAAGACATTCATTCCCAAAGAGTTCGGGAGTTGAAACAGGTTTGCAGTAACCTACCAAAGCTCGCGATTCCTCAAGACGAGGATCAGTTAGTGGTCTACACAAACGCTAACGATTTTAGATGGGCAGCAGTGCTCATGAGAAAGACCTCTACTGGTGAAGAATCATGTAGATACACAGGAGGATTGTTTACCGAACAACAAGCCAGGGTCTGGCACATTAACGAGAAGGAATTCTTTACAGTTTGGAAGGCTTTTAAAAAATGGCCTTTATTTTTATTAGCCAAAGAATTTACATTAAAAGTTGATAATACTAATGTCAAAGCTTTTTTGAAAAATAAACTTGAATCAAAGATCGAAAAAGCTCGTATTATCAGATGGCAAGCCGAATGCCAATATTATTTATTTGATATTGTCATTGTGAAATCTAATGAGAATGTTCTTGGAGATTTCTTAACAAGAGATGGACATCCTTGGCGTAGATTCCATCACTGTATGAGCAAGGCACCTTAGGGAAAACCTTGAGGAGCTTCACAAGGCATTTGAGTTACTTAGGACAAGAGCCGAAACAACATCTTATGTACAGAAAGCTGATTTGGACAAAGTCTAAAAAACATTAACAACAGTGATCACCTCTAACTGTCATTTATGGAATGCATTAGAGGGTCCTGTAAGAAAGGCGTGTTCACCATCGGTGATCCAGAAAGAATTACACGAGAAAAGTTCATCATTGATGAACAAGCAGGGTACTTTTATACCCGAAGCAGGACATCCTGCTGATAAAAGTTTCTCATCGGATACCGGTGAAAAGGCTGGCAAAGCTGAATCAAGTGTTTTGTCGGATTCCGACTAAAATATTAATTCAGAAAGTCGGGAAGAAATTCTAGGCAACCTAAGTCAACCAAGAACCTTTGGGGTAAAAGAGGAAGAGGTTAACCTAAGGCCCCAGACAGGTCCTAGACAGGTTAACACTAACAAAACTGTTTCTCCTTTTCAGGTTTACCAAAGAACATGAGAGAAATTAGTTACGAGAAATGAGATCAATCCAGAAAAAATAACTGCAGATTGGTCAGGAAAGTATCCAAGACTTTGGATGCTCTCAGGGGCAAACCCTCAGGATGTGCGGGAATGGTTTGACTTTGGAGCTATTGCTTCAGTATTCACTACCGCACCCAATTTTTCGGAGTTGTCTAAACTACCGGAATGGATAGCTATTGTTGTGCACGATTCATGACAAAACAACCCACATTTGGGTAGAGGAGATATACTGGAGCTAAAGATTATCTCAACCGCTCCAGAAATCACAGGCAAGGGGTCTCATTCAGTTTTCCAATTTATAAAACTGCATGGTGGTGTTCAACCGAGCCAAAGCCCCACCATCAAATAGTCCCTTGGTAGTCGCCCTTACCGAAGATGATATTTCAACAAGGCGAGCCTGAGGTCTTTGGGTCTGTCTCACCGAGATGGACAAGGTGAAGTATCCGTTCAAAATATTTCATAATTCTGCGAACGGATCATTCCTGTTAAATTCAATGACAGGAAACACTACTAGATTTGCTGAGAGCCTTTTTGAAAATAAGAGGAAGTTAATCTGGAAAAATAAGGTTCCGGCAACGGAACAAATCAAAAGAAAGATATGTAACATGATACATATCGGACGATGAGAGGAACGACTTTGTTCTTACTGTCAAACTCAAGAAAAACCTTTGTTCGGACAAGGGTTCAAAGTGAAGCAGGATAAGCCTGACTACCCTAAGAAAAAGGGAAAAGAGAAGGGTTTTAGAGGATAAAAACCTAAAATGTAATAAAAGGAAGCGAGTCTAAATGGACTCGATAGTTAACAAAGTTGTATTGTATTCTAAAAATATAATGAGTAGGAATACAGTATAAAGGGTTCAAATACAAGACCCTATACAGGTTCAAAGGGTGCTAAGGGATCTTTTTTGGCTTCATCTAGCACATGGCATTCTCGTCAGATAAGGTGTAATGGATGGACCTACCATCCTTGACAAATCAAGCACCAAAGAAAGATGATTGCCAAAAGACAAAGGTGGAGGACCCCTCCACTAAAGAAAAATTGGTGGCCGACGCAAGAAGACAACAAAGTCACCTAACAAGTGGTTGATGCACTTACCAAGGGGTGGGTGAGAAATAAAGAAGGTTGGCCCATTCCACACTAGTCAAGTGGAATGCAAGTTGGCAAGGCAATAATGGATTCCCACAAGAGCACATTGATGTCTATAAAAGGAGGCCTTTAGCCTCAAATGAAGATCATCGAAAATCCACACCTCCTTCTCTTTTCATAAGTTTTCGAGAAATCTTCTCTCTAGTTGTAATAGTTTAGCTTTCAAGCTTTCATGTTCATTGGGGTTTCCCCTTCTCGAGTGTTAGCCATGATAGGCTAAATCAAGTTTCCCTTCCAATGGCGGAGAAAATTTATATTGTAAAATAGTTTAGTTTATTTTCTTCAATAAACAAGGCTTTTGCTTTCCGACATCCTGTCCAAAAATTTTATAATTCTGAGTGAAAATTTATCCAGCAGTGAGTCTCCCCGTGATCTCCTTAAGGGCAGGTGGCCGTTGAGAATGATTGCGATCTGGGTTCCCAAGAAGGTCGGTTTCAGAACCATAGACTGCGAGCGAGTGGTTGGATCTTTGATCCGTAAAACCTGAATCGAAGTCCAAGGGAATTTAAGAGACAAAGGCGAGGTATGATTCAAACTCGGTTTTATTTTATTTACGGAAGCATGTTGGGCCTGATGTGGATCAGAGGGCTAATCCGGATCTAATAAATATAAGTATGGGAATAGAAAAATGGCTAATGATAAGATTGGCATTTTGGTGAATTATTAAAGTCAAAAGAGGTAGCATAGTAATTTTCTATGAAAAATGAGTATAAAAGGATGTTTTGTTATATTTATAAATATATTGAAATGTGTTGTTATATTAATGGGTAGAATGAGATGAATATTTATATAAATGAGTAGCATGGGCTCTTACCCTTAACAATATCTTATTGTTTTGAGAACACTTAGTGCACTAACTACTTGCCCACGTGTCATTATGACTCAAGTCAATTAATCAATTGTGATTTGCATTATGTCCTTGACCAATTTATACATATATGCATGCATATACTGTGTAGTGCACTTTCAACTTCTTACATTGTCTGAATTTTGATGGCTATTACAATTCCATACGATAAAATCACAATCAGTGACATAGATTTCACTTTTTACAAATGACCCTACAAATATTCTTTGTTCATTTTCTTTCCATAAGGGCATTTGCATCAACTTGTTTTAAGGGTGCTAAGAATATGCTAAAAAAGTACATAAAAAGAGTTAAGAAAAAGAAAAGAAAAAAAAATTAAATTTTATTGTGTTGAGCCTACATGCACGTGTTTCACCCACTCTCTCCTCTAAAAATATTCTCGCAGAAACACCGACATTTGTAAGAACACAAAATATATTATTTTATTATTAAAATATTAATTTATCTTGAAAAAAGACATCTAAAAACAACCAATGCAGATGTTCTAACTCACAAATTTACTTGATTTTAAGTCGAAATTAGCTGAATTCTGAAAATTTCATCGAAAAATTGTCACGTGCCAATTATTACATGAGGTCAATTTTCGGAGAACTTTGACGATGTGGACTCAAATATAAAAAGTAAGAAACCCTCTGTGAGTAAAATAGATCTAATTGAAGATGACCAAATATTTAACAAGTTTAGGCAACAGAAGGAGCTCGAAAATTGTTACAATTGAAATGAAAATAGATTCAATCTAATTTCACAAGTTTAATAAAATGACCTCACCTAACGAATTTTACAAAAACTTACATAAGATCTCCTGGTGTGAGACAAAGCCCTACATGGGTTATATGACCCAATCAACATCGGTCAATCATAATCAACGCATGTCAACATGATCAATAATGATCAACAAACAAGTTCATAAATTATAACCGTCAATCATAATCAACGCATGTCAACATGATCAATAATGATCAACAAACAAGTTCATAAATTATAACCGAATTATAATAGTATTAGACATTACGCATATAAGTATTCATATTACTAACTGTACATAAATATTCATTTTATGACTCAAAAGTATAATGTTAAATATCATCTTAATATTCTAGTAGTTTGTAAAAGGTTATTTACACATTTTTACTAAATACTAAAAGGTTCTAAGTATTATGATATTGTTAAAGCACATTTTTGTCTAATCCTTATGTAACTTAATCACTGACAAAAATTTCAAAACTATACTTATTTAAAATAGGAAGGAGCATTACATAAAAGTTACTTCAATGTTTCTCATTTTATCCTATCCTTTTTATTTGGAAAGATAAAAAAAAAAAAAAATTAGAATCAAATCTAATGTGCAGAAGTAAAGGATATATACCCAAATATGTGGCTGGCCTCAAAACCATTATCAGGGTTAATTGAGAAATAGGCAAAATGGAAAAATTAAAAAAAGAGGAGCAAATGAAATGAAAAGATGAAGAAAATAATAGGCAGAAGAGGATGATGATATCTATAATAATACCAAAAGTTTGATGAAATAGAGAAACATTATCAGGAGGATCTCTGCTGTTACTGCACATCAGACAGCTATGGTGCATTACATGCTACACCCGGTGTAACATCTAAAAGCTCGATTTGACAACGAATGATATAACAGAAATCAGCAAGCTAATTGAAGCCATTCTACCTGTTAAGTAAACGGAACGACTATTAATCATCTGTTGAATCTTGATTGATCCATTAAACATGTAAATCACGAAAGATGTCGTTAGTAAAACGACTTTCATGCAAACCAATAGCTCCACATAACAAAATGGGTAACACCGAATTCAAACATGGATCTAAAACCATGTAAAGACATGAACCGAAATTCATTCTTTTAAATAACCACATTCAATCAAGAAAGCCTGATGATCTAATCCAAAACAAGTACATCAAGTCAATTGTGAAACAGGATTTCATTAGAATCAATCAAAATGAGCGGAAGCAGCACAAGAGCACTTCTCTCACCTGCACCCGATCACAAATCATCTTACAACTTTATCTTTATGGTCCAACAGAAAACCAAATAAGAGCAAACTTTTCTAATGAAATAAGAGTTTTAGCCATTTTAAGATACAAGTGAAAAATTGGTATTATAAGGAAAAGAACTTTCTATATGAGAATAAAAGATGAGTGCCCTAAAAGGGTAATCCAACAACTTTTCAAGACCTGATGCTAGGGATAGGCTACAATGACAATCTAGTACCAAGCACCGGATTACATTTCTAACAGTACAAACTAGCTTTCGACGTAGAGTAGACCATCCCATTACCAAGCACCACCATAAACTGAGGTAAATTAACCAAGTCAATACAAAACAATGAACTCGACAAGAATCTCTACTACTAACACCAAAATCATCAAACCAAACATTAACTCCATACCAAGCTCATCATCATAATCACATCTTCAAGAAAATTAAAGACATAAGATCAGCTTTTAGAAAATTTAAATAAGAAGGCAAAGTCATATTGGTAAAGCTCAGAGAAGCAAATTTTCCCCTTCCAAATATTTTCTATTCCAAAGATTTAGCATTACATAAAGGATGTTGGGGGAATACTACCATAGTTGTTAGGCACAAGGCTGCATACAGGCACAATTGCACTGGCGGACACGTATTTTCCTAATACAAACAAAAACACTCGAAACAATTGCTACCCAGTTAATTTCAGGACTCTAGTATGATTAGGGTGAGTTAAAGCAAGCACACATCTAAAACAGGTTTAAAGTGGAACTATTCTATGAAACCTAAAATGGCCTTTCAATTCAAGTAGCATGAACATTAGCTGCCATGAGCCGAGATGAAACTTCTGAAGTAACATATTAGTTACTAAATATACTCCTTTCTTATCTTGCCAATACTCTTTTTCATACAAGATCACAGTTTAATTGCACAAGTGGACACGTGTTTACCTACTAGCGAATGATACAAGAACTGTTATTGTGCATCCTCTTTTAATAACTCATCCGTTACCACTTGAAGCAATAGCTGCATGCATTGGTTGATGCAACCATGTGCCATGCAGCAATGAATAGAACAAAGCCGTAGAATGCAAATCCTTGACTACAAACTTTGTAATGACAAAACAGAGTTGACATACAATGAGAAGACTTACAGATTATTCAAAACTAATTTCTTACACAACAAAATCAAACCTAAATGGAAAATAACCATATCAACATACAAACATTTGATCTCTGTTTCATCTTCTTCTATTAGTTGCAATCAAGTGGTCTACTTTTTGTAGTATCTTTTCAAATGAACCACAAATCCTTTATATTGCTCTCAAACCAGAGGGAAATATCATTACCAATGAAACTTAAGCACAAACCATCACATAAACTACGAATTGGACAAGCTCAATTATTTGAACAGAAAATACATTTAACTAACAATTAAAAAATGAAGAACATAGAAAGTTTAAGCTGTACACCAAAAAAGGTTATTCTATGAAATCACTCCAGTATATCGAAATACAGAACCAAATTAGAGTCACCCTGTTTCAACATCATATAAAGAAAAAGAAATATCCAAACAAAAAGCACCTATTCATGTAACCAAAATATGAAAAACTCATCAGTTCACCTCAAATCCCCACGTGACACTGCTGCGGGCCGCTAGTTAACTGCCCGGACCGCCCATTGGTGGGTAATCCAACAACCAAATCTCCACAAAACACTTTCAGAAACCTCCTCCTAGTCCTCCATGCCTTGGCCTCAAACCTAACCCTAGAAAGCATCCTCAAATTGAATTCCACATTGCCACTCTTTCCCCTTTCACCATTGATCCCATCCATCACCTCCTTATCTACAAAGCTCCCAGCTGCCGCAAAGTTGGCCATGAAAGATGTCTCGTTCTTCGTGTCCTGCGAGAACGGAGGGACGGTGGTGTCGGAGAGGGAATCGGATTTGTAGTAAATGACGGCCTCGATGTGATCGTAGACCAGGGTCATTTTCTTGTTAGGGTTTCGGGCGGTGAGTCGGACTTCGGAAGTGAAAGAGATGAGGGAGTTGTTGCCGAGTGAGAAATTGGAGACGGAGAATGAGTCGACTCGGAACTCGGGGAGCTGGGGGCGGAGAACGAGCCAGACGATGAAGGTGATGGTGCCGAAGATGACGACGAGGCCGATGACGAAGGCGAAGATGCGGCGGATGCAGGTGGCGCGGCGGACGGAGTCAGGATCGTAGTGGTGGTAATTGGGGGCCTGGTAGGGGTTGTTCTGGTAATAGTAAGCGTTGGGGGGATGAGGGGCGGCGTAGGGGTAGGCAGTGGCGGAGGGCGGTGGATTGGTGGCGGAGTAGCCGTTGGGATGGGGGTTTGGGGCGGGATAGCCTGTGACGGGTCTATTGGGGTCTTCCATGAGCACCGGATATCTCGGTGGCGCGTGTGCTCACTGCACAGAGAATCAGATGTCGCACGCACTCAGTGTGTTTCTGCGCGTTTTATTTAAGAGAGAGAAAGTCGGTGAGAGAGAGAGGAGAGAGAGAGAGAGACTGGTTTCTGGGTTATGTACGTTGGAATCTTTAATCTTTAGCTTATTGCAACATTTATTCCTATTCTGATCGAGACTTTGATATTTTTTTCTTTTATTCGTTGTGTTTTTATGAATTAGTCTTATTTTATGTTTTATTATGTAAAGATTATTGAAAAAGAGATAAGTTTAACAATTGATTGAAATTATTATAGTTTGTTTTACAGAAACAAAAAATATTAATTATTTTTCCCTAAAAAAGGACTATTTAGTTTAATTACTAAAATTAATCTTGTAATCTTGCTAAAAAGGTCGATAACACCAGACGTATAGATAACATGGTCATGAAGCATTGTTAATCCAAACGCGTTTCTATTTTGACGAGAAGACAATCTCAGATTAATTCTAGAAAATAATTTTACATTATTTTAACATAATAAATACATAAAATAAAATTATCTAAATCTAATCCAAAAAAAAAATGAAACAATTTGTAATTTTGACCAACCATTCGAAAACCGTCAATCCAATCATGATTTGAGTAATTTGATGCAATTTTGGAAAATAATCAGAATTGTCAAAATCAGCTAATGTGTGCATCATTATCAAAAAATATAAAGAGATTTAGTAGTGTTATGCAAACTAAACGTAGGTATCTTCAAAGACACACACATTTAATTTAAAAAGTTATAAAGAGTGTTAATAATATTATATTATACTAATATTTATAGATTTAAAAAAAACAAACTATATGAGACACCTTCACAATCTCACTAATATAAATTTATGAGAAGGAAGTTATCAAATCTACAATTCATAAACCAAACTCATTTTTTAAAATTCAAAATTTATTTTATCATTTATAAATTGTGGATTGATTTATTAACATCAAGCGTATTAAAAGATCTCGGGTGATTTTATGCAGAATTAGTTTGGCAAAAAAAAATATTTAATATAAATATAAATTGAAGTCAAATTGATGATGAAAAATGGTCTATATAGTGAATTCTTACCGTAGTTGTCCACATGACATAATAACGTCTCTCTCTCTCTCTCTGATTGTATGACTTCGGATTACAGTATGTCCTAATTAATTGCAATAGTAGGTAGGATTTCTTATGTGGGTTGACCTATATTGCCTTTCATTTGAAAAATAGTCGAGATTATTGTCACATGTATTTATTTGTGAGGTCAAACCCAACAATCCTACAATTGGACCCTTTTACTCTTATGGGACCTGTAACATCCTATTTTCAAAAAAAAATTAAAAATTGCATTGCTTATTTTACATAAATTTAATTTTTTTTAAATAATTCATTGTCAATAAGCTCTTTCAACCGTACAACAAGTTTTACGATTTATGAAGAAAAAATAAGTTAATGTTTTTTAAGTTTAAAAGGTCTTATAGGTTACTATCAAAAGAGATTGAGTTCGATCGTGATGTACTTGACATGCACGAATAAAGGAATGAATGAAAATAAATAAATTGCATACAAAATAATTCTAATAATTAGTATAAGAAACATGACTAATATGTTCAATTATAATTTAAGTGGATTTTCCATTATATAGTTTATGTAATTTAAACATACTTTATGCATAATTACCAAAATTACAATTCATCTAAACATGTCATTTTAGATAAAACATTCAACCTCTCATGCTTTTATCAAATCCATCATAAGTCTCAGTGCTACTAATTAATCATTACACATTTAATAGATATATACATGTGATGATCTAGATGTATTATATTAGAATTTGTATTATATACACCACATATATGAAGAAAAAAAAAAGGAACACCACTCTCTCTGTGGTTAGTTTTGCTCCTCCTTCATTCTATCCTTATCCTCCCTCAAAAACCTTTATCTCACCTTCAAAAAGTTGTCAATTGCAAGACAGAGTGAAGAAGCAAGATCCTTCCAAGACGAGATGAGAAATTAAGTTAAAGGTATAATCAAGTTTTAAAGAACTCATAATTTGAGCAATTCAAGAGGTATTTTGGTTAAATCTCATCAGTCTTTTTTTAGTAGCATGATTAGGTTCTTAATGTTTAATTGCTTGTATGATCCAAGGGTGATTCCCTACAAATGTAATGATTTTTTGTTGGATATTTTATTTTATGTGGTTGATTGTCAAAATATGTTATTTTTGGAAGTTGATTATGCAAATGCATGTTGAAAGAAGTATTGCATGTTTGATTAATAGTGTGTTTGTGCCATTGCTCGATATTCTGCTTCGGTTGAAGAACATGAAACAACTGTCTGCTTCTTGGTTCTCCATGATATAGGTGCACCGCCAATAAAGATAAAATAACTTATATGTGAGCGTTGTGTGAAACTATACCCTACCCCCAATCTGCATCACAGAAGGTCTCTAATTGGAGTTAGTCCTTAGCGACTTGTGGGGTCCATCATCGATGACATCTCTTGATGGAGGGTCATATTACATGACATTCATTGATGATTCCACGAGAGAAAGGTATGAGTTTATTTTCTAAAAAATGAGACTAATGCCTTTGATGCTTTTAGGAAGTGGAAAGCTTTAGTAGAAATTGAGACGGGTCTTAAGGTGAAGTGTTTGAGATCTGATAATGGTGGAGAGTACAAGCTCTATGAGTTCAAAGAATTCTGTACGGCGAATGGAATTTGCATGGAAAAAACTATGAAAGGAACTCCTCAATAGAACAACATTGCAGAACGTATGAACAAAACCTTATGTGAACGTACTAGTAGCATGAGATTGAAGTGTGGGCTGCCAAAAATGTTCTAGGCAGATGCAGTTAACACTACAACTTTTTTGATAAACAGATGACCCTCAACTCCCTTGGAAAACTACATATCAGAGGAGGCCTAGAGTGGTAAATAGGTGAATCTTTCTTTTTTCGAGTAATTAGTTGTGTATCATATGTTCATATTGATGCTGTTGGTAGAAGTAAGTTGGATGTGTAGAACAAGTTTAAGGTTAAATTCATTTTTAGTTCTGCCCCAGAGGCACTGTCCGTTTTTAGTCCCGTTAAAATTCGATTTTCAAATTTAGTCATGTAATTGAAAAAATTGTCCAATTTAAGTCTTTTTTTCGATTTCCTGATCAAGTGTGCTACACTCGCCCCCAATCTGAACATTTTAGCCAACTTATGCTGACATGACCTTTTTTTTCGTAAGTGTAATTTTTTTTAATATTATTTCATTTACACTTAATTGTCACATCATATTTTTGATAAATTGAGATTTCACGCTTTTATATTTTTTGTTTAATTAATTGAATTTTTTATTTTTGTTTAATTTGAGACTTATGTTTTATATTTAATTTTTAGTGAAAATATGATGTGGCAATTAAGTGTAAATGAAATAATATTAAAAAGAAATTTCACGTGTGAAAAAAAGGGTTATGTCAACATAAGTTTGTTGAAATGTTCAGATTGGGGGCGAGTGTAGCACACTCACCGAAATCTGATCTGAAAATCGAAAATCAGACCAAAAAAGGACTTAAATTGGATAATTTTTTCAATTACAGAACTAAAATTGAAAATCGAATTTTAACAGGACTAAAAACAGACAGTGTCTTTAGGGCAGGACTAAAAATGAATTTAACCCAATAAGTTCATATTGATACTTTGTGAGTATTGAGGGTTACGGCCCAATTTTGGCTATAAATAACCTTTTAACATATTGTATCTGTTTATCATAAAAAATTAGTATATCTCTTGGCTTGGTTGTCCCCTAGACGTAGTCATTCTAGACGAATTGGGTTAATAAATTTGTGTTCTCTATTTTTTTGTTCATATCAATTTCTTCGTAATTATGTTTAAATTCCTAATAGATCTTTCACTGCTTGAGAAAAATAATTTGGCTCGTCATGAGAAATGATGGCTGCTAAAAAAACCTTTGTGAGTAGAAGTGAACTCATTATAAGTAACACAATTTGACAATGAAATCTCAAAAGGCTCTCGTCATCTCTAATATATATATGTGCTTTCGTTTAACCACCCCATTTTGTTGCGATGTGTTGATGCATGAAGTTTTCAATAGAATTCCATTGTTAGCATAATATTCTAACATGAAATTCGACTTAAATTCTCCATGATTGTCGGTCCTTATCCTCTTAACTTTCTTATCAAACTGTGTATGCACCATGTTGTCAAACATTGTTAACTAACATTGTGTCTCAGACTTAAATTTCATAAGTAAAACTCAAACTCCTATACTATAGTCATCCTTAGAGACTAGATGAAAGGCAATGCTTACGCTTTGAATCAGATTGCTATTTAAGATTTGGGTTTTGACAGTAGCAAACTCTTCATTCAACCCCATCAAAAACTCATAAAGACACTCCTTATGTGCGCTAAAACCTAAAAACAAAATTAACGAAGTTTTGTTAGTAATAATGGTGGAAATAGCTAAAAAAACACAACTGAAAATTAGAAACGAAATAGAAACCGAGGCCTGTGTTGACAATTTCCTTAAAACAAATTCATCCCCTCCACTCGGTGCTAAAGTCGACCATTACATGGAAGATGAAGAGTCACTTGGAGCTGAAAGGTCGTGAGCAAAATTAAGTGGGAGACGAAGAGTCACTTGGAGCTGAAAGGTCATTACATGGGAGACGAAGAGTCACTTGGAGCTAAAAGGTCGTGAGCAAAATTAAGTGGCAATACGAAAAGTCACTTGGACCTGAAAGGTCGTGAGCAAAAGTAAGTGGCAAAAGGAATGAGCCCTACATTCATGCACGCAGGTCGCACACACACCAGAGTCCTAAGGTTCGAAGTTGAAGTCAAACTTGATTTGCACCCCGTGTGCGCGAGAGAGAGCCTTCATGCCAACCATTCGTATCTCCAATATAAGGGAAAAATAATATAAGCCAATGAAATTAATTTCATTTTTCCGATGTAGGACAAACACATTTCCAAGCTTCCATACATTCCAAAATGGATTCAAAGTCATCACTTCGACCACAATTTCTCATCCACCCATTAAATAAATTTGAGCAAGCCATATACCGTCTCGAACCTCTCTTGGAGGAGAACACATTCCAATAATTTGTTTCTTAATTTGGATACAGAACCCACATGTAAAATTGCCCAAAAAGGACAGAAAATGCAGATTTTTCCAACAAGTTTATCATTGAGGAATGAATATAGTGGACAAAAATAATTCCTTCACCTTCCAACCACTATAAGCTAATGTGCATTTACTTCTTTTTTTTTTTTTTCTTTAATATATCATCAAGCACACAAAATACACAAACAAATCATCATTGCACAATAAGAAATATTTTTGAAAATTATATTTTGCACATTCCGTTGTACTCAAGATTGTACGAGCATCTGTAACTGGCAATCTGTAAAGCTAAGTTGTAAATAAACTCAGTATAAGTGTGTTACATTTATTGTATGCTCTTTTTTTAAATTGACAACGTACACAAAAACTACATTATCTTAAAAAGTGTGAAGAAATCAAGAGATTTATTCACTTCTCTTAAAAAGATATTTTACTTGAAACCAACAATATAATTATGATAGCTTTAATAAAATAGATGAAATCATCATATTGATAGAGACGACATTTTACTATAGACAACTAATATTAGTTTATGGTATTGTATCAGTGTTTATTTTTAACGTGTCTATGTTGTTTTCATAACAACATAAAATATAACGTGATTACACGATTTGCCATCGTTAATTCTAACACCCTATTAACATGCAAAGAAAACAAGAGTGTAAAATAAAGAAGACACAGATTTATGTGGTTCACCAATGTTGTGTTGGCTACGTCCACAGGTAGAGAGAGAATAGAATTTATTAGGAGGATTGTTTCGGAGAGTATAAATCTAAAATCACTGGATACCCTACAAGCAGGGTATGTTTATAGTACTAATAAAAAATATTGTCAGATGGGCCAAGCCCGTAAAAGTCCGAACAAGAAACTTGAACAGGCAAGATGGAAAATTCAAGGCATAACTCAACAAAACTCCACCTTCACTTAAATCCTCCATACACATGCATCATGACAATGCCAGATAACAGACTTCTCCTTCTGCCTCCGATTTGCCCCAAAAGGGACAACTAGCAGTTTGTGGTATTTAGCAAGTCTAAATAATATTGAAACTTGCTCTGAGGAACTGGCTTGGTGAACATGTCAGCAGGATTATCAACAGTACTTACTTTCAACACCTTGATCCTCCACTTACTTCTCAGAAAATGATACCTCACATCAATATGCTTGGTTCTCTCTTGATGGACTTGATCTTTGGCTAAACAAATTGCACTCAAACTATCACAGTATACGACAGTTTGATCATGATATAGACCAAGATTATTAACTAGCCCTTTTAGCCATATTCCCTCTTTTGCAGCTTCTGTCAACGCCATATACTCTACTTCAGTAGTAGACAAAGTAACTGTAGCCAGCAAAGTTGTTTTCCAACTAACAACAGAACCACCAAGAGTGAACACATAACCATTCATAGATCTCCTACTATCAACATCTCCAGCATAATCAGAATCAGAACAGCAAGCCACAGAACATTGTGTATCTCCTCCATAAATGAGACCAACATCAGACGTATCTTTTAGGTAATGAAATATTCTCTTCACATCTTGTCAATGCTCTATTTTAGGTTGCCCTATAAACCTATTAACAACACTAACAGCATGTGCGATATCCAGTCTAGTGCAGACCATAGCATACATCAAGCTTCCTACTATACTAGAATATGGGACTCGAGACATATATTCCTTCTCAGCTTCAGATTGTGGCGCATAAACAGAAGATAAATGAACATTTGAAGCACTTGGGGTATGATAGGCTTTGTTGTGGCCATGCTAAATCTTAACACCGCCTTCTGAATGTAACCTTTCTATGATAAGAAAAGTTTCTTCTGACTTCTATCCCTAAAGATCTCTATACCCAATATTTTTTAACAGCACCCAAATCCTTTATTTCAAACTTTGCGCTAAGAAGAACCTTCAACTTCTAAATATCAGACTTCAATTTTGCAGCAGCGAGCATGTCATCTACGATACAGAACAAGATATATCATGGAACCATCATTAGTTTTATTATGATATACATAGTAATCATACGGACTCTTGTTGTACCCCAACTGAATCATATAACCGTCAAACCTTTTGTACCACTGTCTTGGAGACTGCTTTAGTCCATATAAGGACTTCTTTAGCTTGCAAACATAATCTTCTTTTCCAGAAACTTGGAACCCATCCGGCTGAGTCATATAAATATCCTTATCCAACTCACCATGTAAAAACGCGGTCTTCATATCAAGTTGCTCAAGTTCTAAATTCTGATGTGCAACTGTCGTTAATAACACCCTGATTGAAGTATGTCTGACCACTGGTGAAAAAATCTCATCATAGTCAACCCCCTCTACCTGTGTGAACTCTCATGCAACAAGTCAAGCTTTATATTTAAAACCCTCAATAAGTGTAATTCCATCCTTTTTCTTGAAGACCCATTTACAAGTAACTATTTTCCTCTCTTTAGGTCATTTGATCAGTTCCCAAGTTTGATTCTTATCAAGTGATTCCATCTCATCTCCAATTGCAGCGAGCCATTGAACCGACTCACTACCTGAAACAGCTTCTTTGTAGGTAGATCAATGACTCATAAGTATCCACCTCTTCAGCAACTTGTAATGCATAAGCCACCATATCCTCAGAACCATACCTCACTGGATATCTAATGGCAATTCTTCTAGCTCCATCAAGAGCTATACTCAACTGACGTGTTGTCGGATGAACTTCTGAGCTAGATGATTGTGATTTAGCATATTAATCTTCTCCACCTTGGTGCTGTAATTTACTCCCATCTTGAGTAACTTGCAACGGCACCTGTTGAAACACTATTACTATCTTCTGAAATAGTGAGCTTCACAGTTGGGTTAAGCATAGAGTTCTCATCAAATATAACATTTCTACTTAATATAACTCTATTTTCTGAAGGTGACCAGATTCAATATCCCTTTACTCCATCCCCAAAACCAACAAATATCCCTTTCTTTGCTCTTGGTTCTAATTTACCCTCATTAACATGATAATAAACAGTGCAACCAAATTTTTTCAGCAAAGAATATTCTGCAGGTTTACTTGACCATACCTTATAAGGCGTCTTGTATTCAATGCCGGTGTGAGGTCCACGATTAATTAGGTAGCATGTCGTGCTCACTGCTTCAGCCCAAAACCTTCTAGTTAATCCAGCATTTGAGAGCATGCATCTTGCTCTCTCCAGTAATGTCTGATTTATGCGCTCTGCCACACCATTCTGCTAAGGTGTATCTCTAATAGTGTGATGACGAACAATTCCTTCATCCTTACAGAACTCATTGAACTCAGAAGAATAAAATTCCAAACCATTGTCCATTCGAAAATGCTTTATCTTCTTCCCAGTTTAATTTTCTAGCATAGTCTTCCACTGCTTGAAATTCTTGAAAAGCCATTTTTATGCTTCATCATAATCACCCAAGTCATTCTTGAGCAGTCATCAATCATCGACATAAAATACCTATGACTTCCAAGAGACTCAACACGTGAAGGACCCCAACAATCAACATGAATGTAATCAAGTGTCCTCTTGATCTAATGAACACCCTTCTTTGGAAACTTACAGCGATGAAGCTTCCCAAACACACAATGCTCACAAAATTCAAGGCTCTGTATCTTGTGCCCCGACAGAAGATCCCTTTAAATAAAATTTGCATCCCTTTTTCACTCATATGACCAAGCCTCATATGTCATAACTTAGTCATGTCCTTGCTCTAAACTTCAGATGATGCAACAGCAGCAAAACCATTTACAGTGGAACCTTGCAGAAAATACAGAGTTTCACGCTTCAAACCCGTTAGAACCACCTTTGCACCTTGACAGACATGCATAACTCCACATTCACCTTCGAAACTGAAATCCTTGTTGTCAAGTAGACTCATTGATTCAAATTCTTTATCATCTGTGGAACATGCCTAACTTCATTCAAGATGCAGAAAAAACCATCATGGGTTCGTATTCTGATTGAGCCAATTCTAACTACTTTACAGACAACATTGTTGGCCATATTAACGTTGCCTCCATCTATCTGCTCATAAGTGGAAAAACACTCTCTGTGTGAACAAATATGGTATAAAGCCCCAGAATCAAAAACCCACACATCCTTATGATGTGATTGCTCATCTATAACTAAGGCCAAATCTTTTTCAGATTTCGAATCAGTTTCTACTACAACAGGAGAACCATTATAGGACCTTCTTTCTTTTCTTGCTGCTTCTTTTTTCTTAGGACAATCGCTTTTTCAATGACCCGGTCTTTGCAGTAATTGCAGATATCATTCGGTTTAGGATCTTTTGAAGTTTTATTATTAGACTTTTTATTTTTCGATTTTTCATGTCCCTTACCTATAACAGCTAGCTTTGATGCCTGATTTTCTATACTAGAGCCATATGTCTTTTGACGATCGTCTTTGGTGTGAAGGACAGATCTTACATCTTCCAGAGACAAGCTATCTTTCCACCAATAAAAGAATCCACAAAATTCTCATATAACTCAGGTAAAGATACCAACAAAATTAAAACAGCATCCTGATCATCTACTTTAATATCAATATTACGCAAATCTAGTAAAATTTTATTTAATTTGTCTAGTTGATCCTGAAGGGATACACCTTCCTGCATACGTAAATGAAACAGACGTTGCTTTAGAAGCAACTTATTGATTAGAGACTTCATCATGTATAGACTCTCTAACTTCAACCGGAGACCAGCGGTAGTATCCTGATCAGCAATCTCGATGATAACATCATCAGCCAGACATAGCATGATTGTCAAGTGGGCCTTTTCCTCTAGGTTATTCCACTCTTCTTCATCTACGTCTTTCTTTTTCGATTTTCCAAAAAGCGAAGTCCATAAACCCTATGTTTCAGCAGAGATCGCATCTTGATCTGTTATGGACCGAAACTATTTCTCCCAATGAATTTGTCAACTTTTACATTAAAGGTAGACATCTTTGATCTTGTTAAAAAGAAAACCCAAACCGTGTGAAATTTCACGAACCCTAATCAAAAGACCAGGCTCTGATACCAGGTTGTTGTGATGGGTTATCAACATTGTTGGGAAATTTCCCAGCATCCTGCCTTGGGTCGGAGCTTTAATAGGTGCGAGGTACGGCTCTGCCAGATTCGAATCCGTGAGTGCAAAGCTATATAAGTATAAGGTATTAAAGTTGCATCCTATGCCCATTGGATATCCTTTTGGTGTAGCGGTAATGCGCTTGATGGTCCAACACTTGTTATCAGAGCAGGTCATGGGTTCAAATCCCCTTGGGAGCACTTTGCAGTGGGAGCTGTCAGGGCCTTAGACGCGCAGTGGAGGTTGCTAGGTGGCCGGAACCTGAGAAAGGTGAACGGACAACGGACCTGGAATCAAGACGGCGGGGCCTGTGTGGCGAGCGACCGTATGGCGTGATGTTCTGTGTGGATGGCCTATGTGAGTATAGTAGTTATAAAAAATACTGTCAAATAGGCCAAACCCGTAAAAATCCGAACAAGAAACCCAACCAGGAAAGATGGAAAACTCAAGGCATAACACACCCAAACATTATGAAATTGTTAGAAGTGGAAATCTAACCCATCCTAAATAAGACAAATTTGTTACATTGTCGAATATTAATAAAATCTAATGCAGCAAGACTCATTTGATTAAATGGAGACATATGTATTGCCTTAAAATTCAGCTACATTGATTAAAATATATGAAAAAGTTAAAGTTGCCACTATAAGATTAAGTGTCGACATCAATTAAGAAAGTAAGAAACATGAATTTGATGAAAGTCGTTTTCAACAGTGACAACATACATCTCTATTGATAGCATTTTCGCCTACTATGTTAAAAAAAACCCACTGATATATATATATATACTAGTTGTGGAGAGATAAACTTTTGAAACCTGTTTTATGATTAATTTTGTGGTATTTTATGCCTTCACTTATTGTTCTTTATTATTTCTTTTAAAGTGTACTTATATTACTTAACATTTAATTATTATAAGTTAAAATAGATATCATAAAAACAATAATTTATTAAGAAAAATATCATGATCTTATGGAAATTATGTATAGTTAAGTATGAGTATAATTTAATGTAAAATCCAAATATACCTAAAATATTGTTTTGGGAGACGTTAAAAAAATGTAAAAAAATATTATTGTATTCAAATTCTAGGATAGTCTCCTTATCGAACCCTTGCTTATCTGATCTGTCATCAGTTTAAGATGTGTTGCAGTTGATAGATTCACAATTGAGCGTGTCAATAAAAGTGGGGCTGTCTTTGATTCAGCCAAATTAAGGTAGTTGTGGTTTTGATTTAGCCAAGATTACTCAGTACATTATATTGTCAATTAGCACTGCATTAAATTACTTGTTCTTGTTATAGCTGTGGCTATTTTAGTAGTAATAGTCCCATTTCTATTCTTTTTCTTGCAAAGAATTACTTATTATTGCTCATCCCTCAACATTTACTTTTGATTAAGCTTACTTGGTCTTAGTAGTGATAGTTACATTCTGTTCTTAAATCCTATGTTGCTTCATTTTTATTCATGTCAATTCTCTCTCATTTCAAGTTTCTTTTGATTTAAGATTATTATAAATTTTAGTAGATTTTTTAATTACTCTAGTTGATGATGTAAAACTTTTTCTGGTTCAGAAATAAGTTCAATGATATGCTTTTAAATCATTGCTGAACTAGAAGGCCTAATATGTTTTTTAATTTGGCTGCACCATGAAAATCTCCCTACATTTTATAACCATTTTCTGGATTCATGCTTGTACGAGATGATGCTAGGATTTCAGAGGGTATTTTCCAATTATGGAGTTATCTATCAGAAGTATCAGATAAAAAAATTAAAATATTAAATAAAAAGGAATAATAAGTATCAAAGTTCTGAAACGAAAGATTGTAATTCTAATTTGTTTGATCATCTTTTTTGTCTTAGTCTTCTTTCTTCATGATTTGGTTAATAAATCTTTGATTGTATTATCCTCTTCATTGTTGGATACGTGGATGTATTCCTTATTTTTTTACCTTAGTAATTCTTCTTTTTTTCTTCTTGTTCATCATCTGTTGTGGTGGCACTGTTACTACTATTGTTGGGGTTGTATTGTTTAATTTATTATCTCTTATCTTCACGGGTTTCAATTTTTTTATGGCTTCATCTACTGCGCTCAATCTTCCTCCTTCAACTTTCATATTGTAGTTTAAGGTAATTAGAAAATAGACCTCACTTACTTCTTGTAAGATCAATCGTCCGTAGTTAGATGTGTTTTGGTCCTACATGTGGTTTTTTGTTTAAAAAAAACAAATTAAGATAGATGTTAGCAATGTATATAAAAATTGTTAGACATGCATTGTTTTATAATTTTACTAGGGATTATTGTATATTGATATTGAGTTTCATTGCCTCACAAAAATAAATAAATTCGGATTGTATTCAACTCTATAAAACGAAGAACTAAAATACAGGTAATTTGAATTTGATTAAGGTTTTTAATGATTTTACGAAAGATGTTCATTCTTAGGAATAAATGATTTAGATAAAATGAAATAGCATAGCCATTTTGAAGGATGCACAAACACCAAAAATAATTGTAGAGAGTATCCTTGCATGAATTACAAAGTCAAATGCCACAAATTCCTATTGTTATGTAAGAATTGGTTCAAATCAAATGACATAATGTCATCATATTATGTCATTATTGGTTTTCAAATTAATCAGACAAGTCTTAATAATTTTTTTTTTTTACTCAACTCACTCTATTTTTTTTTTAATTATATGTATTATAGTCAGACATCCATATTAGAGCAAAAAATTAGCCTCTTAAGCAATATGTTAAAAAGGAGTTAACCCAAATAACAATATAAATATGGGTCATTCTATTCACACATCTTTTTTTCTATTTATATTTTTTTTTTCAAAAATCATTTTAACTAAAGAAATTTTGTTGCCTTCTCAATGGACTTCAAATAGTCTTCTACTAAGTATCCAACATAAACTGATGTCATGTCACCAAACATCTCTATTGTTGTTGCTTCAAGATATGTATATGAGCATGTGGTAGTCCCATTTCCTGAAATTCAACCACATGAACATGTGCAACAACTTTTTTGAATATTTGTTTTTTAAATAATTGATCTTTCAAGTCATGCAATTTTGTTTAGAAAATTCTTGCAGCTAAATCTAGATGATCTTGAGCTCTTTAACCTTTATATACATTTTTTTGTATTTCTATCCAATCATGATTGTAAGTTATGGTGATAAATAGATCTGTTTTCCCACATTTTTGGACTAACGCTGATACATCAAGATATTTCCATCGGATATTCCTTGGACCACCAATATACAAAATTATAGAGCTTAAAATAGTTCAAAAAAGCTTAACCAATCATTTCCTTAATTTAGAGAACCAAAATCGAAAAAAAAAATTCTTGTCCTGCCATAGCACTTAGTATCCAACAAAATGTTTCTCGAAATTCTCTTTACAAATTATTAAATGTTTCAATTTCATTGTCAGGTTATTAAGAGAATTATAAAATTGCTTCATAATTTACTATTATTTTGTTTCTTTATTAGGTTCTATTTTATTGTAGTTATTAATATTTTATTTATAATCAGAATAACTATTAAATATTATATAAATTTATGTGAAAATAAAATTTAAATTTTCGGAAACTTCTTCTACTTTAAATTATATATTAATTGTAATTTAACACCTAATTAACTACTCTATTTCAACACACAATTTTATGTGGACAACTGAATAATATGATTTTTAAATTTATAATAAAAAAAAAATTAAATTAAGATGACCAATCCAAGCATCTTCCTCAAATACTTCAAGAAGTATGCTTACAATTTTTTTAGAAATACGTATGTTGTAGTACATACCTTCTTGTTCTTGTAAGATAATTTTCTTCGGTAGATCTTGATGTAAGTTTAGAAGCATTCAAAACATTTGGTACATTTGCTACAATTGTATGTGTATTAAAAAAAGTGAAAATACTTCTTTGTACCCTTTTTCATAAGCCAACTTACTTTTATACCTCATCTTTTTATATACCACGTTTTGACCTAATTTAAGTGGTAAAATGTTCAATTTGTCCTCAAGATAACTTAACAATATATTTTATGTCTATGTATTTAAAATTTAAATCTAAATACACTATATTATATTTTATATCCAATTTTTCTACAAATATCTCTAATAGATATGAGTCTCTAACAATTACTCTTCAAACACAACATGTAAAAAAAAAGGGAAAAGGGTCAAAAACACCATTCATGTTTACCCTAAGGTACATATAACCTATTAAAGTTTTGTTAGGTACAAAAACACCACTTAAGTTATGAAATTAAATCATTTAAACCTCTTTTAACAGAATAAACAAATCTTATAAAATTATGTTAACTCCAATACCTGCATTTCTTCTCACTCCCACTATCCCTCTTCACAAAAACCACTATCAAAGGAAACTATCTGAAAATTGTTGATAAATATACTGAAACAACCTAAATAGATAGATGGCAACCAAAAGAAACTTATAATTAAATAATTATAAGACTCGATAGAAAAAAAAATTCAAACCTCACTATTTGGAACATACAAATATATATAAGAATTTTTTTTAAAATTATCTTTCTTGACAATAGAAAATGAAGATAAAGACAAGAGCCAACTTTTTTCAGAAAATGAAGAGAACCAATGAAGTTAAGTTTCCTAAAAAATGAAGATAACACAGTTGAGCCAACTTTCTAAATCAAAATAAAATTTATGAAACTAGAAACCAACTACATGTTCACGCTCAAAAGAAAGCACCTGAGTTGCAAACTTGCAAGTTTTTAGTGTTACCAAAGTGCATCAAAAATGTAAAAAAAAAAAAAAAAAAATCACAAAAACACATGAAATGATTTTTCAAGAGTTGGTCTTGCTCTTCTATCTTCCAACACACTTGTCTCTATCCATCTGCAACTTTGTTGAGGTAATTGAACGACCTCCCATCCACTGCAATCCTGGAGCTGTAATAGGTAGGCTGTTGGCATAAATCACATCTGAGCCATCCCCGACAAACTTGATCTTCCTAGTAGCACTTACAGAAGATAGTACATAATTTTTATATTTATTCCTTATATGTCTCTCATTTGGAATAGGATATCTGGTTTGTGGATCAACATCAATATCTATTGATGGTTGGCTAGTATCTTCATTTGGTGTGATAATTAATTCACTAGTCATGCCAAACTGTCCAAACACAAGTCACACATTTAGAGAGAGCTTGAATTATAAAAGGGAAGATTAAAATATATAAGTCAAAACCACTAAATTTTTCTTACATTTAAGGTAGTCTGACTAGTATATAAATTGAAATGGACACCATAATCTCTTGTTTCAGTTCCTTCTATTTGTGTGGAGCCTTGCATTCCACTTATAACAATCTATAATAAGGATATTTAAAGTATGAAATTTGTGGATAAAAAATCATTTTAAATAACAGAGATGTCACAAACCTGAGTGCTTGTATTCTTGCATGACTTTCTATTATGGCCTTTTTCATGACACTTACTGCAAGTTTGTGTTTTAGATCTCCGTGTTTGTGTGGTGCTTTGAACTTCACTTGAAGCAACCTAAAAATAAAGAAATTTAAGATATATATTAATGCAATATCAAGATAATGTAATATTTTTTAATAAATATATATCACAAACCTGAGAACTTGTAATCTTGCATGACTTTCTATTATGGCCTTCTTCTTTACAATTACGGCAAGCTTGAAGCACTCCTTTTTTTGATAACTTTCTCGTTCTTGAATTTGGTTCATATTTTTCCCTGACTCGTTTTTTTTTTTGGCCTTCCCGTCATTTTAGTAACAGGTGGTGGTTCGATTGGTAGGTATTCATCACATCTCATGAATCTCTTTCCAGGAACTGGGAGTAGGGGGAACTGATACGTAGCCATGTATTTTTTCTTATGATACCAAGCAGATATCATTTTCATAGGATCCATCCTCTTATAGTGTATTGCACAAATAGCATGCTCACATGGGATTCCAGTAAGTTCCCATGTTCTGCAAGTACATAGTTGCTTATCTATGAACACTGTGTGTTTGTCCTCCCCCTCACCTATTTCAAAACCATCATCCCCATTAAAGATAACCTTACAACCGATAGATTTTTCTTTATTGTCTTGATACCTTTCCATACATGATGGACTCCAATCATTAAACCACCTATCAGACAATAATTTGTTATCCTTGATTCTGTTCATAGTTTGAGTTCTTATATCATCAAGCATGCTAATAATTGGCTTGTATCTTGCATCTTTGATCCATGAATTAAAACACTCTGATATGTTATTATCCACACTATCTGATTTGGCCCTACTGCTAAAGTATGCCCTGCACCAGGTGTGAGGTGGATACTTCATTAAATCCTCTGCAGCCTTCTTACTTATTTCAGTTAGCTTGTTCAGGTTATCCTTGAAAAGTTCATCATATGTACTCCAAGCACAAACCCAAAATTTGTTCTTCAATACATCACCTCTCCATTTCTTAGACCAATTTGCATGGATATGTCTTGCACACCACCTATGCTCCGTAAATGGGAGAATTTTTTCCACTGCATCAATCAACCCCTATACCAAAGAACTCAAACATCAGTTACACACTAAGTTCAATGCAATCAAATAAATTTAAAAAAAAAACATAATTCATACTTTTTGCATGTCTGAAATGATTGTCAATGATGAACCATCTCCCAATTCTAGTTCTTGTCTCAACCAACAAATGAACCATCTCCAATTATCTTTGTTTTCCTTATCAACAACAGCCCATGCTATAGGAAACATTTGACCATTAGCATCAGTCCCAATAGCAGCTAGTAATTGACCTTTGCAAACCCCTTTAAGGAAACAACCATCGAGCCCTATTAATGGCCTACAACCTAACTTCCATTCTTTTTTGCAAGCATCAAACATGATGAACATTCTCTTGAAAACTCTTCTTCTTTCATTCAAACTTTTCCAACATAATTCAATCTCTGCCTTGGTCCCTGGATTTGATCTTTTCAATGCTTCAGCATATGCTTCAAGATACTCAAACTCGCTCTTGTAACTGCCGTTCAGTTCCTCCATAATCATTTTTTTTGCTCTTTTACATTTTTGATATGTCACATGTAGCTTCAGAGTTAATTCAGCATCATCTTTCATATCTTTAACTCTGTAATTAGGATTCCTATATATTTTTTCTTTGTAATGTTTTGCCAAAAACTTTGCAGAGGCTTGAGGGATCTTAAACTCTCTAAAACATTGATGCTCATATATCAATGTCTTCACTGCCAAGCCTGGGTTTCTTCCATCTTTGGAAATGAATAAGTAAAATGGACAACCTTCCTCATTTTTACATTTACCTCCAATTCTATATGGTTCATTAGGATCCAATTTTATTTTCACTCCTCTTGCAACTGCATATTTAGAAATTGCAAATCTTGCCTCATCAGCATCTTTGAATGTCATTCCAAGCATAAAATGAGGCAATCCATCAGCCTCATCATATCCTACCCTCACAATTTTCTTAATAGGTATACCATCCTCCAAATCAGCCGCTTCATCACTAGAATCTTCATTGTACCCCTCATTCTCATAATCCTCATTGTCTCCATCTTCTTCACTCACATAACCGGTTGGCCTAACACTCTTATTATAACTTTCGCCCTCTACACTATTAAGTCCGTTATAATTAAAATTTGGATTCTTGATAGCATACAAAACTTCCTCAAATACATGTTGATCAACATCATGATTAGCATAGAATTGTACATCACCAACTCCACTAACTAGAGAAATATGGTATAATACTTTTCTAATAGAAGCATCATCGCTGATCAAGAATAATCCATTATTTAATTCCTTACCCGGCTCAAGCACAAATATGTTTTTCACCTTAGCAAAGTCCAAGTGCTTTGCATATCTCTCCTCTATGTCTGAGTAACATAAGTAATCGGGATCAAAGTTCGATAATATATCCACTTCACCACCATCATATTCAAGTTTTCCTCTGTTATTCCTCCATGTACCACCAAAATTAAAATGCAAATCAACAAAAATTCTCATGCTGCATGAAGATAGAAAAATATAATAATCATTTGAGCTTGTTTATTTAGGGTTTAGTCTAATCAATATCTACAACACAAGAAGTATTAGGAGAACTAAATAATTACCTGAAGATGAGTCTGAATATACGCGCAAAAGTTCAATTTATCGTTGAATTTAGATGAAATTAAAACTCCTTGAAGCTTTAATCAGATGTTGCCAGAAACGATCATCTTTCTTGGGAACCCATAACGATCGTGATGTTATGTGAATATGAGAGATAATGGTGAGAAGTGTAAAGGGCGTTCTTCAACAAAGTGAGAAACAAGAGAGAAAAAAAGCGCTAAAACTCCCACTTTTCTGAATAAGCAGGGTTAACGGAGTTAGTGAAATATTTTCACCGTCTAGGAGGGGTTTCAATGATTTAATTTTATAACTTAAGTGGTGTTTTTGTACCTAACAAAACTTTAATAGGTTATATGTACCTTAGGGTAAACATGAATGGTTTTTTTGACCCTTTTCCCAAAAAAAAAAAATTTAAGATCTGTTTATTTAGGAAAAAGATTTCGAAAAATTATTTATCCGGTAAAGATATATTTATCTAAGAAAAAAGATTTTGAAGATTTGAACACCGCGCTTCAACGAAAATCCCATATCTGGGGAAAATTCAACCAAACCTATCTATGATTTAATAAACATTTAATTACTATCTATTTAGATTTCAACATGATACAATTCATATGATTTTTAGATTTTTTGTATACAAGTATATTTTATGCTGTATATGATTATAACTTGAATTATAATTATCATATATATCGTATAATCATGTACACGTAAGATATATATTGTATACATATTATAATCGTGTATACGAATTGTATATAGGTATCGTGTACATGATTCATAACGTGTACACGATTATAACTTGAATTATAATTATCATGCATACATTGTAAAATACGTATCAGGTAACCGTGTACATGTTGTAAGATATATATCGTGTACATATTATAATCGTATACACATTGTATGATATATATCATGTATATTAAAATACTTATCATGTATATATTAGAATATTAAATGATGCATGATTTCGATGATTTTCTCCTACTCGTGAACGTATATACACGATTATGATGGTAATTATACAAAAAATCAAAAAATCCAAAAAAATTCACAATTATTCACCCAACATTCAAATTATCAAATTCAAAATCATTTCATAACTCAAAATTGTAAAATCAAAAATAAAATAAATAAATAATAAAAAACTTTTGTCTCTCTCTTCGAACGGTCCGTTGTCCCACCTCTAAGTTCAGATAACACAGATCAACATACAAATCAACTCTCATTTGCCTTCTCCAATAGCTTATCCCGATGCTTTCATCTCCGAGGGCGAGCAACATCATGCTTCCACCATATGCACTCTAATCTCTAAATTTGTCAGCGCGAATCTAACATCTACCACTCTTTTGTTCCCTCTGACAAGAATCACCACCGTTTCTCCTATCTCCCTGTAATCCCATTCTCATTTCATATCCGATCATTATCACACAAAACATCATTCTTATTTCAAATCTGACCATTACCGCACAAAATATCTTCAAATTCACCAATAAAATTCTAGGATTTTCATCCGCGGGGGAAGACAAATGAATTTTCAACTTTTCAAAAATTTGGGATTATAGAATTTTATGTATTTTGAAATATTAAATATTTGAATTAGTTAAGGGGTATTATTATTGGAATGTATTTAGCAAAATATCTTAAAAATGGGTAAAAAGGTTATTTTCATAAATATGGGATACAAAATTTCCTTGCATTATGAAAAGGAGTATTTTTGGACTTGGCCTTATCAATTTTTAAAAAAAAAATTATCTCTTAAAATATATATGTTCTTAAAATATATTATAACATAACTATATGCCTTGCTCTTTTTCATGCAGTTCTTATATGTGAACCTTATGAATATTTTGGTGTCATCCTATTTCATCTCTTAGAAATAGAAGAGAGTATTGTAAAGGGTCATATCATTCAAAATAATGCATTATTCTATATCGGTCCTCAAAATGAGCACTATTAATACATATCTCATTAAAACCCTACATTATCATTATTTCTCTCAATCAAACAGTTGCAACTTGATCTACCATCGGAGCATTATAAACTCGCTGATTCAATCTCACATCTTTTATGATAAAAAGTTGCACATCATCTAGAAAAGAATACTTAGTCTTCTAAAAATTTTGCCATTTGGATTCTCCTCTAGTATTTTAGTAAGCTTCCATATAATTCTTTCTGATACATGTGAATTAAGACACATTCTATTCTTAATTTCATTTTCAATACCAAAAAAATATAACTAAAATTAACTAGTTTGTTTCCATTAAGGCTCGAACTTAAGAGATTGTGATAAATCATTCCCTATACTCCTCATTATGCCGAAGTAAGCTTTTTATCCAATTATTCCAAATGAAGTGATTGAGAATATGGAATTGTATGGACGTATATTTTTTTGAAATCAATAAACTCTTCCACCTAAGAAGTGTATAGTTCGTACAATTTCTCGGGAACTTCTAAAGGTGCAAGTTCAACTTTTCCATTATCACAACAAAAGGTGGGAGGCTCCTACTCAAATCTTGTGTCTCCACAGTGAATGCAATATGACCTTTTTTTAGTTTATGTTTTTCTGACATCAAAATTCATAATTAGATAAATATATTAAAATACAATTTTCAATTTTAAATCAAAGATGTACTTTAATACAAAGTTTAAAGAAATTTTAAAAAAAAACATTTAGAGTTACTCAGATACGCTCGAACTTATAATTTACATGTTGCTTGTCTCTTTTAATGATTTTGCAAAACATGTTCTACATAATTTTATTTCTTAGCATCATTAAGATTTGTATATCTTCTCATTTGTCCAATAAGTTTTCTTTGACGCCATTTATATTTGGCGGCGGTTGTTCAAACATACAATCATTTAGAAATGAATTAAATATAATATGAAAATGCTACCAAATAAAAGTAATACAATCATTTAAAAAAATTAAATATAAAATGAAAACGCAACCAAAGAAAAGTAATTCAATCATTCACACAAGAATTAAATATAAAATGAAAACATAATCAAATAAAAATAAACCAAAAATAATTAATCTAAAATTTAAATCCAAAAAAGTTAAATAATAATAAATGAAAATAAAATAAAAGGTTAAACAAATGCAATTCAAACAAAGAATGAAAATAGGTCTTACGGGTTGTCATCAATTCGAGGGTCGGTATCAATTTCATTCGTCCCAACAATTGAAATCGCCACTTTTCTTTGACAATATTTAAAAAAATATTTAATAAAAAAAACTTGAAATAATTTGCAATTAATATGCGAACATGTGTAAATATACATTAATGTAGTATGATTGACTATATTAATTCAGAAGTAGGGTTTATTTACTAACTATGTTAATTGAGAAAGAAAAAGACTAATTTTTAAAAATAAATAAATTCTCAATTTTCTTTCAAAGTTTCAACTTTCATTTTATAAATGAGAAGTATTGGTAGACAACACTCAAACCCCTTAATTATCTCTATGACAAAGTTAGTAAAATAAAATTTATGACAGTTTTCATTTTCTTTATCAAATGATAAAAAAAGATAATAGAGTCAATAAAATAAAATCTATTCAATTATGTTCTAACATCGATTAATTAAATGTTCACAAAAATATGATTTCGTTTCATATCTTGGATTTTTAAATATTTTAAAATATTTTTACAATGTAAATAGATAAATTAGCAGATACCAGACATTGAACTTAAAAAAAAATCAGGAGAATCATCTAGAGTACGGGACAACTAAAAACTTCTCCAAATCATAAGGACAACAAAGACAAATTAATACAAAATCGTGAAGCAAGTAATATGATTATAATCACACGAAAAAATTTGAATTATTTTAAAATCACAAATTTGAAAGGGAGCATTAATTAGGGAAAATTTCTATTACTCTTCAATGTTAAGTCGTCTCTGTAGCTAACTCATAACGTGCTGCCAATACTTTCTTTTTTGTGTTGAATTTTATCACACTACGCATTCATACAATTTAATGCACTCTATTTTGGACAATATATTTGATCATGAAAGGAAAAAAAAAAAGGTAAAAGAGAACAAAAGTATCATAAATACTTGCCGGTATCTCCATAAATATAATAGTTAGTATAACATACGTGCGATGCACATGAGGAATTTAATTTCATGATTTATTATTAAGTATTTTTTTTTAAGATATTAAGTATTATTTTTAATTACTGATGGTACTCGTACTCTTGCCGATCGTACTTGTTAAAACGCCAATCTTTAATTACTTGTTAGCATGCATATGTTATTAATACAATTATTAATTACCCGTGAAGACTAATTAAATTAGATATAAAGAGTTTTCTTTAATTAGGACTTTAATCAAATTATATGAAAAATTGTGATTTGTATGGACTCTAAGAAATGAATTGTGAAAGTTTTCTTTAATTAGGATTTTAATCAAATTATATGAAGAATTGTGATTTGTATGGACTTTAAGAAAGTTAAAATTGGCATTATAAAAAATGGACGAAACATCCATACTTATATAGTGTAAAATAAATATATCATATCTTGTTAATTTTACAAATTGGACCCAGAATCAAAAATTAATATATAAATTGAGTCTCATTATGAAACTTATCCAATGTTAACTACATATTCATGAAAAGGAAAAAAAAAAATTCAAATTGCATTATTAATTTTGTGTCATAATTTTTCTTGAGAGGTTTTTCAAAAAACTATTTCCCAGTGGAACAGACATTCATCAATTTCTTATAACAATAACTGGAGAAAGTTGGATAAAACAACAGTATAGCTTAAAGTTCCCAGAAATCACTTATCATACAGGTCAATAAGCAACAAGATGGGGCAAAAAATATTGAGTTACAAAATTATTCTTGATAAGAGTTACAACATTATATACATGTGCTGCACTGAGAACAATGAAAAAATGAAGAGAAAAGGGTATAATGATGAAGTGAAAAAAGCTTCTGAACTATATATGTAAAACTCAACTAATGAGCAAGAAAAGGAAGAACAGATATCGGCATTCACAAATTGCGTCCGCCCTCTTCTAGCATCATTCCTTTGAGACTTTTAGCTAGCCATATCGCAGTATCTCTTGGAGATACCTTTTCCTTCCCAAAAGGTTTCAGAACAACCGAGAGTTCTTCTAGCCGGTTATGCTGAAGCAAATCAGCTGATAGTTCTAGTAGTCCTTCAAGTGCCTCTGCTCTTTGTCTGAAAGAATTGACATCTAAGGTTTCCTTTGCTGGCTGTGCTTCTTCCTGTCCTGAAGGGAAGTTCAGTTTTGCTGGTTCAGGAGAATCTGTTTTGAGAGTCGTAATGGTTACATCTATCTCCTTGGTGACGGGGTTTTCAAAGAGATTTGAAGTGGGAGTCGTATTCTTGGAGCAAGTTGATGATTTAGGAGTTACTGAAGAAGCTGGATCTTTTGCATCCAACTCATTACTTACCATATTTATCGACTTTCCCACTTCCATGTTTCTTGGTACTGGATGTTCAGTACTAGCTAGGGAGCAGCTCTGGCATTTCACGTGCATTACTTCATCGGAAACTGGTGGGAGATGAATGTCAGTTGACTTTTTGTTGACTGCATTTTGCATTGGAAGCCCATCTGACGACGAGTTTTTCTGATTCAATGAAATGGGAGAGACAAGAGAAGTGGAGCTTTCTGAAGAAATGAGGTTCTTCACCATGAACTCATCATCACCACTGGATGCTGAAGTGGGGTTTGACTTGGTCACAAGATCAGGTGCAATGCTTGGACGGTTGGATGGAGAATCTTGACCATCGAAAAGTGGATCTTCCGAGAGACGAAATGAGGTATCCATAGCAGCAGTGGAACTCACTTTCTCGACAAAAGCATTCACTTCCATAATTTTATCATCTGAGCGTTCTTGATACGTTTCAATGGAGCAAACTGTGGATTCATAATTGGATCTAGCTGATGAATTTTCCAGTCTTTCAGATTGAGATGAGGAAGGGGTGGAACAGCTGGGTCTAGACTCGTTTATTTCAACTTCAGTGGCTTGCTGTTTGCTAGCTTGGCAGTTAATATCATGATGCTCCCTAAAGCAATTTCCTGTCCCTTCAGGACTGTGAAATACCTCTTCTGATGAGCTAATAAAAGGAGCCATTGTATGATCAGGGAGCTCAAAACCTTGGATAGACACAGAGGAAAATGCGGAATTGCTTCTCTCTGTTTGCATTCTCTTAGAACCCTCAGATAAAGACCTTTTTGAATGCTGCATAGTTTCCCTTGCAATATGTGAATTGAAGCCCAAAGGCACTGATTTCATCATTCCAGGATCCTGAACATCGTTATAATTGGTCATTGGATTAATATTCATTGGACTGGGAGACTCGGATGGCATTTGCTGCATCCGTCCAGGAAATGATGGCCTCCTAGACAAGGTAGGAGGTGTTCTCTGTCTCGTCCTCGTAGAAAACCCTTCTTCACCAATAGGCTTTGGACCAGATGGTGGGATCCCTTCATGTCTAGCCTTGGTCTTAGGAGGGGTTTCCACAATAGGTAACTACACGGATAAGTTAACATTACACATCTAGCTCATAAACAGCAAGAGAGAGAGAGAGAGAGAGAGAGAGAGAGACGAACTTTCTAGTACCTGATGCTTCAATGAAGGTGTTCCAAGCATTCTTTTACTGGAATCAGCACTATTAGAAGGACTTGGTCTGGGGACTCTTGGAGACGCATCAACCATCATTCGCTGGTTGCTAGAACCACTTCCTTTTGCACTTCTCATTGGGGAGCTATTTTCTCTGGTTTTTCCTTCTTTAATAGCTATCATAATGTTTTTAATAGTCTTTGGCTGCTTCAATTCATTGTTATTTCTCTGCTCCTCATGTGATGGTTTCCCATGTTCGTTGTTATTTGCAGGTAATAAGTCCATATTTTGTGGGCCCTCTCTCAGCGAAAGCTGCCTGCTACCAACATCATCATCAACTGAACCCGTTTCTGTATCAGCAGCCTTATATCCACAGTTCACAATGTTCTTCTCACTTGACTTTAAACTGTCTCTATCACTGCAAGAACTGTTGCTACTTTGGCTCTCAGCCATGTTCTTTCTACTTACACGAGCTGAGGAAAGAGGTTTCTCTGAAAAAGTAGTCGTCATTGGGTTATAAGATGGGCGGTACTGATCAATGTATGGCTGTAGATGTGGGTGCTTCAGCAGCTCAGATGCCTGTTAACGTTAAAATCATAAGAATTGATTCCTTAGAAATATGAACAAACATGATTGAACTGATAGAGATTCTTACACTTGACCGATGTTCAGGGTTTTTCCTCAGCATGCTCTTGATTAACGATTTCCTATCAAACAAAACCGAGTCGATTTAATTTTATGCTAATATACTGCCATTCAACAACATAGTCCAAAGAAAGCATAGACATGAACAAACTGTCGTTTGGCCTTTTGCAATAGCCAAATGCTTGATTGAAAAGGACTATGAATGTGTGATGAAATGATTAAACAGAAACAAATGGTGAATGCAACACACAACACTATGGAGTTACTACCAAGTATATAAAAAATATTTAAAGCAATAAGAAATTAACATGAGGATAAGCTAGAATCAACTTCAACCCAGGTAGCATGAATGAAGAAAGTGATCGAGGAATTAAAGCATATATAAGAATAGCACCATGGATATACCAAATTTGCTTACAAGGATGGGGAGTAACAGGGAGGCAATGGGCCCATAGATGACCGATTAATCTTGCTTATTAGCCCGGCCATGTCCTGAAACATGTATCCAGTCATTGATTATAAAGACAAGCTTAGAAATTAAATGAACAAATGAGAAATCCAGAAAAACCAGATATGGGAGAGCAGAGTTAAAAAAATGTGTATAGGAAGACAAGCAATATTTTGCAATATCGTTTTGGGCATATAATAATAACTTCTAAAAATTTTATAAACAATAACAAACAGAGAGACAAAATAAGGAGTGGAAATCTTACAAAAGCCTTGAATGCAGGGCGATGAGCAGCCATTTCATACATACAGCAACCTGATTGACAAATGAAACATTTGAAATTGACAAGCATTAGACTCAGTTGGACTCCATGTTATTGAAGAAGAGTAAATATTGACATACCAAGAGACCATATATCAGACTTAAATCCATATGGAATATCAGCAAGAAGTTCAGGACACATGTAATTAGGAGTTCCAACTACCTGTGAAAAAAAATTAAGAAAACAACAATTGGGTTTCAGAAAACAAGTACTAGGATTTGTTGCATGATCTAATGGACAGAAAAAGTGTGCTTTTGGCTGATAAATACGGTATGTTACATCAAATGCATTACATCATTCATTGCTCTAGGACCATAGACACTTTTCTTTTTTTTTTTTTTTTTTGGACAATTCTGAAGTATATTTAACTTCAGTAGGGAAGAGAGAAGGATGTTATGCATATTAAGCACATACCGAAGAAGCCAAATCATCTGCTTTCAAAGTTTTAGCAAGTCCGAAATCACCTGCTCAAATGGAAAGACATTAATTTTCAGAGGCCCAGTATCCAGTATTTATAGTTCTAAATTCTGCAAAATGATATCATCCCTCAAGCTTACCTAGACGAACATCTTGATCTTTGGTGAGAAAGATATTGGAGCACTGCCAAAAAAGTGCTAACTAGATGAGCCCCACATAATCACTTAAGATAACAAAGAAAACATAATAAGCATAAAATCAATACTTAGATGTATACCTTGAGGTCCCGGTGCAGAACAAACTTGGAATGCAGATACTCAACCGCCAATAATAGTTGAGTAAACCACTTCAACAGTTTCTGCAGAGTGTCCATAGTTAAACGGAAAATGCATAATTATTAAATATTCCAAAAGATTTGGGAAAAAAAGTAACTAAGTCAATGTCAAGAACTCAAACCTCTTCTGGGAAGTACTGGCCATTGGCTTTTTTCATTAGTTCAGCCCTGTTACAATCCAATCATCAACACCTCATAACTCATATAAAAAAGAATTGCCTTAAAAATATAGAATCGGATTTGGTGTTCAGTTAGAGTTGCATCATACAACACTTACATGTCACCACCCTCACAGTAGCCAGTGACTATGCAAACATAGCATCCCTGTTGCATTTCACAGGATAGAGCTCAGTAGAGAAACTAAGAAAACGATGATACTTATGTTTTTCAGGGAACCAAAATCAGCCATGGAAGTATAAGAGAGACTGAAAATCATAAACTTGAAATGAATTACCTTCTCTACCCAAGCTTCCTTGAACTCAACAATGTATGGATGTTGTATCCGTGCAATTAAAGCCATCTGCAAATTTCAAACAGCCGAAGGGGACCTCTATCATTTTCTAGCCAGCACTACAACACACTAATAGAAGGCGAAAATTTGCAGACTCCTGTATGCTAAAACAGACAACGCCTTCTTCACAATAGGAAAGTTTAATTACCAAGTAACCATCCATTCATTTACAATATAATTCCAAGCTAATTATACATTCTTTCTAAAGATAATAAAAAGACTTGAAAAGTTTAACCAAGTGCCATGACAATTAACAAGGATATCCATCAGCTAAACGACACCAAATAGCTAACCAACTCCTCCAAATTAAAGGAAAACAGTTATCAAAAGAAAGAATATATAGAGATAATTTTAAAAAAAAAAAACTGTAGAAGTTAAATCAAGTCCAGGGAAGAATTTAGAAAAAGGAGAACCATTTCACCTCTTGATGAGCTGATCTCCGGCAACGCTCCGTTTGTCGAGCTAACCGAATCTTCTTAAGCACATACCTAAATGCCATTTCGAAGAATCACAAAGTAAAAACAAAGATCACACATTTTTCTACAAATTGGAAAACCATATCAGATGAATCCAAAATAACAAACTTCAAAAAATTTCTTACTTTTTCCTTTCCAATTTGTGGTTGACCAAAATGGCCGCCCCAAAAGCCCCACGCCCAATCTGCTCCATGATCTCATAGTGCTCCATTCTTGATTCCATCATCCACTACTCTTGAACCCCAAATCACTCTATATCTCAGTTCTTGATTCACAACTCAGATACCCCAGTTAAACGCATTTACTGTATCTCTACTCCTTGAAAATCTCACAGCGTCATATTCTCAAACAGTTAGAGAACCCACAAAGCATGAATCTTAATCGCTCAAACCTCTGGTTTTCTCCCAAAGTCAAGCAATGCAACACATGGTAAAAGAAAATGCGATTGCATTAACCTAATCCTTGGATCTTCTGCCGCTTCTTCTACCCATTCGCAGATCAATTCGAAATAGCACACGCATTAACTTAATCTTCACAAAACCAAACTCTTCTACAAAAGTGAGCAATAAATCCTTCGAACTGAAGCACTGCCATCAAAGAATGGAATGTAATCAGGATTTCTGGGAACTCAAGAAATGAAGATTTCTTTAATGGTTTAGACAACAGAAAGCTGGAGTTAGTCTGAGCTTTTTCTGTGTTGTTTTGTTTTGTTTTCTACTTTCTCTTTCTTCTGGGATTATTTTGCAAGAATAGAGATGTAGGGAAGATAGATTATAATTACTTGATTTAAGTAATTAAGAGATGGTTTAGCACTTAATCATGGTTAGGTTTTGGAGGGTAGGGTGGGGTAGGTTGATATTACAACTCCCAACTAATTTTTCCAATGTCTTCTTTGGTCCACTTATTGTCAAATAAAACTAACCTGGTATTGCTAGAGTATAAATTTTTATTTTACCAACTTAATTTTGTGAGACGTAAGTTGTAATATTATTTACTATTAAAATTTAATTTCATAAATCAATCTGTTTTTATAGGTTATGTGTTGTTGGCTTCTTTCAAGTGAAATGATCTTAATCTTTTTTAAAAGAATTCGTTTTGAAAGATTTCTCTTTTTTCTTCATGGAAATTAAATGAAGTTATTAGATTATATATATATATATATATATGAAGATAAATTCTTGAGTGAGACGGATGTGCTGGGTGTGAGTGGGGTTAATATGAATTTAATCGACAATCAAGTAATAATTTTTTATGTGTGACTAATTTTATGCATGTTAGATAATATTTTTAAGGAATTATAATTTAATGAGTAATATTATATAATATTTTTATACATATTAGGTTTGAAAAAGAATTCCAATATTTCAAGTCTATTATTAATCGAGAAATTGTGATTTGACAAGTAATATTTTTATTCTCATCATGTAATACTTTATTTTTTTAAGCTAATACTTTTGAGACTTTGTAATTTGACAAGTAATATTATATAATAATTTTATATATATTAGGTAATAAACTTGAAATATTATAATTTTGACTAACAATAACTATGTATTTTGTATACATCAAATAATATTTTTATATGTATCATATAATACCATGTGATTAATGCAATATCTTTGGAAAAATTATAATGGATATAATACAATTACATATATTAGATAATACATTTATATATATTAAGTAATATTTTGAGTTCGATGACTCTAAAATTCATGATAATTTTCACATACATATAATAAAATTACATGAACAAAACTTTATAAAAATATAATTTGTTACAAATAAAAATATCATTTAATACAAATAATTAGCTGACAACATAATCACATTGATCCGCAATGCCCATATTAACCCGACCCATCATACAATACTGCTCATATGATAGAAGAGGAAAATGAATAATAAACACAAGGCTAAAGTAGAAACTATTCACTATGACGGGCCCACAATATCTTGTATGACGTGTCAATCAACTGAAAGAGATATTTTACCTAAACAAAGAGAATGTTTAGCAAAGTTTACAAACAACAACTTATGACCTTTGGGATATTTTTGCAATTTATGGTATATATTATTTTTATACAAGTATACTTTTATATGTTTTGGATTTTTCTTTTTTCAACTATACAATTTCTTATCTAAAATTCAAAAACAAAAGTTTTGATTGATGCTAATACACGATCATTAAAAATAATATGTAATCACCCTATTCGAACGTAATAAATTGGTAAAATCTCCCAATGCTTTCATTTAATACAGTAAAATATTTCTCGAACATTAATTATTTCTGTTTTATAATAAAATTAAATTAACTTAATGATTTATGTTTTATTAACTTAGTTTTAGTGTTAAAACTTACTTTTTATTTATCTCTCAACATTTAATTTTACTAGATAATTAATTATATCGTCCACTATATATTCAGTTTTCATACAAAATAGTTAGAAACGTTTATTTGAGAAAATCATGATTAGGTCTTTGCATTACTTGTCTAGTTGTTTTAAATCTTAAAATAAGTTTTCTTTTTAGTTAAGTAGGATTTTGAGTTTTTACAGTCAACCTATTTCTCAAATTTCAAATAATTATGACTTTATTAAAACTTTCTTAATAATAGAGTATTTGGCTAGTCAAATTTATTTAAAATCTTATTGTTCATAAAATATACTTTACAAATAATTTATCAAAGTATTGTATCAATATCGTGAAACTTTTCTTATACACAATGAAAAAAAAAAAAAACCTTTAAAACATTAGTAATGCCAAATGAATGAACAAGTTTAAAAGAATTTTCCAGAATAAGAACTTTATTATTTTATCTGTTTTGGTAGAAACTTTGTAAGATGAAATCACATGCAATTCATTCTACTTTAATGTTTTTTTTTTTTTTAATAGGTTTGGGGAGTAGAAGGGAGGGGACCAATAAGAACAAGAAAACTTGCGTGATTCGGGTTCGAACCCTAATCATCACAATCAGCACCTTTATAAAGGTAGGATACCACTTGAGCTATAAGGCTCGTGGTTTCATTCTACTTTAATGTTAATAACAAATTAAAATCAACATGTCATTTATATTTGAATGTTCTAAATGAGATATTCGTTTCACAAATGAAAATGCACAAAAATAGAAATTCGTCACATCTTTTAAATTAATAAACAAATGAGAAGGATTTTCAATTGTTGTACTAATATAAGTTTCATTTTTTTAGAAAGGAAAAAAAAAAAAAAAAAGTGGGTATTATAGAATGGAGTTATTATTTGCCGACAAAATACCAGCTGGTTTTAAAGATTCGAAATCCAAACAGTTCACTAACATATGGGACCTATATAGCTCCATCACAGCCGTTAAATTTAAATATATCAACTTAATTAATCTTGGTCGTTAATCTCCCAATAATTGCCCATTTTATTACTCTATCCTTAAAGGGAACCGAGACTGTTAATGATTGTGCAAATAATTGAATTTTGTAAATTGCAACTGGGAAAACTATAGTATTTCTTACATAAAAAAAAAAAATATATATATATATATATATAATAAATACAATAAATCAAGGTTATAAATCAAACAATATTGCTAGTCAATCTGAAATCCTTTGTTAGAAGTATCCAATAAATATATGAAACAAGAGTGAAGTTTGTGTGTAACTGTTATATGAGTGAGGCTTGTGTGTAACTATTGTATGGATCTTAGATTCATATAACGCAGGTCGGGTCGGACTGAATCCGATCCGAATCCACGCATTTCCTTTTTTTTTTTTTATTCTGACTTTTATGTTGTGTTAGTCATACCTTTTATATTATGTTAAGCATATCTTTATGTAATAATTTAGCTTTAAAAAAAAAACCCTAACTTTGGAAAAAAAACCTTAATTTTAACAAAAAAAATTATAATTTTAGCTCAAAAAAACCCTAATTTGTACATATATACTTTTATATAAATATTATGCATACTTTTAATTAATATTAGTCATACTTTTATATAATACATAAAGGTACAACTAACATAATTAAAAGGTATAACTAATATAACATAAAGGTATGTTTAATATAACATAAAAGTATGTTTAACATAACATTATAACTCTAAAGGTATACTTAACATAACATAAAACCATAAATATATGTTTAACATAACATAAATGCATGTTTAATATAATATAAAAGGCCCTAAAAATATGACTAACATAATATAAAGGTATGTTTAACATAATATAAAGGTCTAGCACTTGGAGCGAATTTTGGGTGGGTTTTGAGCGCACCCGACCACGTGCGTGGAGGGCTCGTGCACGCGCGTGGAGGGCGGGTCGAATTAGGTGTACGGATCCTAAATTCGTACACCAATTGTATAAAAGTTTTTGTGATGAAACAAACATAGTCTTATGTTAAGTTAAAAAGAAAAGAACATATATGAAATATGAGAGCATTAGAACTCATTTCAACTAAAGTTCGATCAAACTCAACAACATTAAAAGTACTATTCCAAATGCACTCGATCGATTAGTTATAAAACGAACTAAATTACTGAAGTTTGATAACATTTCAAATAAATGTACTATTAATGCAATTAATTGATATGGAGACCATTTTCCTCATATTACTTAAAATAAAAGGAAGAATTTTTAGAAAATACTTTAGAATATTTGACTTTGAAAGTAAGTTAAATTATATTAATCTTATTTAGTTTCATAAAAATCAAATGAGTTATTCTTTTGTACTGCCCTAGAGAGTTTAACTTTGAGGTAATTATTTTAAATAATTAATTGTTGATATTATTCAAGTAGGTGAATACTTTAAATTTGTAGTCCTTTATATTTTCATAACATACATTATTATCAACTATAACCATTCGTCGTCACATGGTACATATTTCTTCATTACATTCAATTATTTTGATAGATTGAATCTTAACTACGATAGATATGAGATAATCTAAATATTTTCTACATAAATTCGAATTTCGACCTTCCAAATATAGACCATGTATATATGAATATTACTGCTACACCATGTTTGTAAAAAAATATAACCATTTCAATCTTATTTAAATATCACTTTAGATCTTTTAATATAAATTAAGAAATGTTAATATTAAATGAAAATGATAAGTTGAAAATTAAGAAATGTTGAAGAAAAATAAAATTATAATGGAAAAGATAAATACTAAGAGAATGGCTGGTCATGTGCTCCTGGGGTACATATACTCTATCCAAACCCTAATATCTTTAATTAATATGATTAATATTTTTAAATGTAATAAATAATATTTTAAGTAATTTTAAAATATATATTTCAATTATATAAATAATATATTATAAGTAAGCAACTAACACCTTATGAATATGCAACTAATATTTTTTACTAAAACATATATTTTAACTGTATAAATAATATCTTATGAATAGACAATTAATATATTTCTCTAAAACAAATAAAATTACATGTATTATCTTATAAGTATGTAACTAATATCTTTTATTTACAGATTTCGCATCCAGATATATAAGTTTTTTTGATAACTAAAAATAAAACTGAATCCCTAAAGGGAAATATAATTGGAATGGATAGGAGTAATTAATTTTGAAAGGTATAATATAATATAATATAATAAATTCCTTATTATGGGTATAGCATATTATCATAATTATTATTGTATCGATCGAGGCCATATATATGATTATGTATAGTATAATTATGGGTGCATTGATGGAGTAGGGTGTCAGCTCCATCGCTGTATTTGAGAAGCAGAGCACGTGCTTTGGTTATCTCTTGCTCCCTGGCTAACATGTGCACTGCACGTGCCACGTGCGCTGTTGACTCTTTTTTAAGTCAACCATCTCACCAAAGGAACAACCAAATCTAAATAGGTCAAGTTATATGATGAGAAGGTCAATCTTCTTTTTTGTTATGACATATAAACATTTGAAACGATAGAGGATGAAAACATATATATGGAGGCATTTAAGCAACATGTAACTTGATTTCTATATTGTTTTTACTCATTAGTTTATAAAGTGTTAATATCAGTTTTCAATATATATTCTTTTATTTTGAAATCTAAATTATTATTTTTTCATCACAATATATATTATATCATTTTTTTTTAAATTTGCAACCTCCAACAACAAATTCTTGCCAAAAAAACATACACATTATTATAAATTTAAAATTATATAAATTTTATATAATAAATCGTACAATGCGCAGATGCATTAATAGTTATATAATCAAAAATTATCCTGTGCTCCAGGTGTATTTATTTAAAATCCATATCATTCGGGTTAACCCGATCCGAATCGGCGAGTTTTACTTTTTTTTTAATTATTATTTTTTTTATTTTATGTGTTAACCTTTATGTTATAAATGTGTGTTATTTATGTTGTATTAGTGTGATCTTTACATACAAATGTCTCTTTATCTACTGTAACTTAGAAAAAAGGGAAAAATGTCAGCACAATTTGTACATAGATACCTTTATATGATATTCATGTAACCTTTATGTACAAATGTCCAAATATCATATAAAGTTATCTATGTACAAATTGTGATGAAATTCTTCTTTTTTTTTCTTAAAATTTGTATATAAAGGTCACAATAATGCTAACATAAAAGTCACACCAATACAACACAAAAGTTTTGGCCTAAAATAAAAATAAAAAAAATACACGAATTTGGATTAATCTAAATAAAAAAAAATACACAAATTTGGATCAACTCAAATAAAATTCGAATCAACCCAAATCAACTCGAATTACATCTCTATCAATTTCACATCATACTCACTCTTATATAATAAACTACCATACATGTAAAGACAGTCATGTTCAGTTCCTGATTAACTCTTATATAATAAACTACCATGCATGTAAAGTCAATCATGTTCAGTTCTTGATTCTGAGTTTTTAAATTTTGTTCTTATTTTTATTTTTTCAAGAACCATTTGGGATCAATTAATGCGATAGCTTATATGTGGTCAATTTAAAAAGTTAGTCTCTTATACAACTAATGCATATTACAATCGGATAGATTTGGGTAGATCTGAATATACGTATTTTTATTTTTGTCTTTTTCTTTTATTTATATATTAACTTTTATATTATATTATTGTGACATTTATGTTATATTAGTATGACATTTATGTAAAAATATCATAATTTTTATGTAATACTTTAACTTCCAAAAGAGGAAATTTTCAACACAATGTATACATATATATCATAATGTGATATTACTTATACTTTTATGTGATATTACTTATATATTTGTATCAATAAAATAATACATTTATATAATATATAAAGATATAACTAACATTAATAAAAGGTATATCTACATAACTTATAAAAAGTATGACTAACATAACTAAAATGTATGAAATGCATTAGTGTATGTCTAAAAAAATGTAAAGATATTAATGTTATAATATAAATGTATGAATGTCATAATATAAAGTATAAATGTTAGGCAAAGTCTTGTGTAAAACAGTCTCACGGATCTCATTTCTTGAGATGGGTCGGGTTTGACCCGACCAATGACCTGGTCAATTGGTCAAAGTCAACGAGATCAAAGTCAGCATGACAAAGTCAAAGTCAAAATCAACACCCAATCAACAAAAATCAAAAGTAATACTTTTATGTATATTAGGTAATGATTTTTGAAAGTATCACATGATATACATAAAACTATTACATGCTACATATGAAAACATTACATTATGAGAATAAAACAAAATGTAATACTTATATATATATATATATCATGTAATACTTCTTGAAAGTATCACCATGTAATACTTTTTGAAGTATCACATGATATACATAAAAGTAGTACATGGTACATATAAAAATAGAGGAAAAGGCACATAATACCACAAAACATATAAATATATCTCTTTTCTATCACAAAATATATAAATTATCAATTTTCTACCACATTTCAAAAAACTATATCATTTGAGTCAAAGATGGGCCCATTATGAATTTGATGTGTCCAATCACCTACCATTCAACAAGATTCTCATCTTTTTCACCCCACATTTACTACCCCAATTAACACCCTTTACTGCCCCTTTGACCTCTCATTTTTTTCACTCATTACCAATTATCCCAATCAACAATCACCCTTCATTTCAAAAATTACTCCTTATTTTTTGAAAATTCACCTATTAACAATCATCCCTCATTTTCAAAAATTATCTCAATTACACAAAAGACCCGTTTACCCCAATTACACCCTTTACTGCCCCATTCACCCCACATTTTCGCCTATTATCACAAAATAGTCGTTTACCCCTTTCAAAAGAGTCAAATTTTCTTCATAAAAAAGGTTTGAATTTGGGGAAGGATTTAGCAGCCGAATTACAGACCTATGGCCGATCAGGTTAGTTTCGAAATCCTAACAAGTTTTGAATTAAAAAATATAGTTTAGATTTGAAGTTTATTTTTTGATTTATTGGTGTTTGAAATTTCTGCAAGTGTAATCATGTTAGTCATGATGTTTGAATTGGTGTTTTAAATTGATAGTAAACAGTCATTTTAAGGCTAAACGACAATTTTAGACAGTAAACAACCATTTTAGGGCTAAATGACAATTTTAGGCAATAAACGACGATTTTAGAGGTAAACGATCATTATAGGGCTAAACAACAATTTTAAGCAGTAAACGGCAATTTTAGGCAATAAACGACAACTTTAGGGCTAAATAGCAATTTTAGATAATAAACGACAAATTTTGGGCAGTAAACGACCATTGTAGGGCTAAATGGTAATTTTGCAATTTTAGGTAGTAAACAATAATTTTAGGGAGTAAAAGGTCATTATAGAGCTAAACGACAATTTTAGGCAGTAAACGACCATTGTAGGGGTAAACATTAATTTTAGGGCTAAACGATAATTTTAGGTAGTAAACAGTCATTGTAGGGCTAAACGACAATTTTAGGCAGTAAACGATCATTATAGGGCTAAACGGTAATTTTAGGTGTAAATTGCAATTTTAGGCAACAACGACAATTTTAGGTAATAACGGCAATTTTAGGCAATAAACGGCCATTATAGGGCTAAACGTCAATTTTAGGCAGTAACCGGCCATTATAGGGCTAAATGACAATTTTAGGCAGTAAACGACAATTTTACAACTAAACAAAAAATTTAAGGTTAAATAATAACTTTAGACAGTAAATGGCAATTTAAGGGCTAAACGACAATTTTAGACAGTAAAAGGCCATTTTAAACAGTAAATGATCATTTTAAGGTTAAACGACAATTTTAAGCAGTAAACGGTGAATACATTTAACAACCATCAGACTAAGATTATAATGTGTGACAACTGAGAAAAAAAGTTTTGAAAGATCAATTGATAACTTCTTCATGTCTCATATCTTGTGGCTTTAGCTATACTTAGTTTCACTATGATGGCATGTAATGTAGTTTTGAAAGATCAATTGATAACTTCTTCATGTCTCATATCTTGTGGCTTTAGCTATACTTAGTTTCACCACTATGATGGCATGTAATGTGTCCTCTATTATAATTGGCATGTTATCTCTTATTTTACATAATTAATTAACTTATTTATTTATGAATATGTTATTTTAACAGAGTGTATTATGTATATTAATAGTATTATGATAAATGATCACATATATATCATTTTTTGATTGGAGATGCAATATGTGTTATTGATCCAAAGTCATGCTCAATTCTTTATTCCATTTTACCCCTAAATATTTCTTGCTTTTAAATTCTCGAGTCATCATAAATTCACTCCAACCACAATATATAGGCTAATTTAAATAAATATTGTAAAATAATTTATGAATTCATAAAGTATTGTTTGTGGGAAGATGTTAAAAAATGAAGCAACTGCGCACGAGACTTTGCTTACTTTTTAACAACTCCCCACAAATAATACTTTATTAATTTATAATTTGTTTTACAATATTTATTTAAATTAGCCCAATTTATGTCTCTAGCTTATGCGGTCAGTCTAGAGGCTTTCCTTTCCATCTATTCGTAATTTAATTTTTTAATTTCATTTTCTTAAAATAAATTATATTTATAACTAGTCAAATATTAATTTTAACGTACAAATAATATAGTATTGCTTATCTATCTATTGTTGGTTCATAACTGATGTATCACACATTTACAATATTTAAATAATCATAAAATTCATAGGTAATTATAATATACGGTACAATAATGATGATCACAATAACATGTATCCACAATAGAACATTTTTCACAAATTATATTTGTTGGTGAAATAAAATAAGAGACCATCTGTGAATTTTAAAGCAGTCAAGACCCCTTGGATGTAGTTGAAAGATCAATCAAGATAACATTTTCTTTTGCTTTATAATATGGGTAACATTTTACCTACTAATTTTGAGGAATGCATAATTAAATGTATGGCATACATAAATAAATGATAATATCTATAAATATGATTTTGGTAAGTTGAATTAATAATATGAGATCTCATGCGTACATATTATCAGCATAGCAATTAGTGTCCCACCCCAATAAAGCGAGTCAAGAGAAAAAGTAATTAACATGACTCATTTTTTTTGCCTATATATATCTCCTCTTTCACCACAAAAAATCACTATCATTATCATAAATTCAGAAGTGGTAAAAATGGGGTTTAGTTCAAATTATTTGCAGAAGTTGGTGGTTTTAGCCCTACTACTCTGTAGCATCTGCGGCTCAACCAAAGCCGTTCCATATAGACGCGTCCTGAAGCGCGATTTTGACGATTTTGGACCCATTCGACCTGGACCGAGTCCTCGTATCGGCCACAAATCTCCACCCCCAACACATTTACAAATCAATCATCAAGTTGATATTGTAGGTGTATTGAATGATGATAAGAAGAATGCAGAGATTGACACCACATTTGGACATAGCCCTGGTATTGGCCACAGATCTCAACCTGATGGATATTGATCATTTATTTAATTATTCCTGCTTCTAATTCAATGAACAATGTTCAATAAATATTGATCCCAAAATTTTCTTATGCGTAAATGGACTCAATGAAATATCAGTACATGCATTTCACAAGTTATATTGAAACGAGGAATATAATAATTAATGGTATATAATAAGATAGACCCATACATATTATTTAGTCATCATGTATGTTTAGTTCTGAATTCTAGATTATTTTTACATAAACTTAAATTCACTTGGCCACAAATAAATGTTGTGGCTTATATCCAAATGTCACCATAAATATTATATTAATATAATAATAGAAAAGAGAATGTGGGTTTCATCATGGGACACCAACTTTTAATCCACGAAAGATATATGTCATTATTCTATTGGAATCGATTAATTTTTTCTGGATATAATTTAAAATATTGATATTGAAAATAATTTTTATTAATTTTTTTTACCAAAATGTATTAAAAAGATTATCAAAAATTTGGCATTGATAATTAAATATATAATTTATATGTTTATATTTGTAATTTAGTATGCATCTATTTGTAGTTTGATTTTTTTTTTCCGATTTCGTATTTCAATTATTATAATTTCGATTTCGTATTTCAATTTAGTTATTGTGTTTGTATGTTACTTTATATATCAAAAAATGAAAAGGTGTCACTAATAAAAAAATATTGTATATATTGCAGAATTAATATATCAAAAAAAATAATAATAAAAAATGCACACAAAATAATATACAATTATTAAATAATGAGAATTAAATATTGGGTTGGGTTTAGTATCGCTAATAAACTATGAAAAAATTGGAATTAGGTTGAATTGTGGATTATGTAAGTGAAAGAGAAAGAAATGAATATTTTATTTTTGGATTGGATTGAATTGAGTGAGTGTCACTAATAAAAATAATTTATATATACATATAATGTAATATTACTAACGTAAATATAATTTATATAGACAAAATAAAGAAAAAATATAGTATATAATTGGAACTTCTGGAAGCACTTGATAATCAAACAAAATTTATTTTCATTCATATATATATATATATATATATATATATATATATATATGTCTTCCCACTATATGAATGAAGTCATTTAATGATGCACACAATTTAATATGGTGACGTTTTTTGCTATCATAAAAAAAATTGATTCTTTGAAAGCGTGATTAACTGCGTCCTGCAGTTTGCCGTCATGAAATTATGACATTTTTTTATGCCTCATTAATAAATTGAAATCACAACGCTAAACTGTGTACGTTTTTAAAAAAATTTACGGTATCCTAAATACGTGTTTGTTGATCTTATTTTTCATCAAGGCGTCATTAATTTAGCAACATTTTAATTTTTATTATTGTCAATTTTGTGATCCCATTATAAATATGAGTCACGTTTTAATAAAAAAAATATTATTAAAGTTTTAAAGTGTCTAAATAAGTGAGCGATTTTTTATTTTGTTTGAGTTAACTAATTCATTATTTACGGTTGTACGTCCTAAATTGATAACTTTCTAGAATTTATGTTACAAAATTCAAATAATATATGCTAGAAAACAATAAAAATAATTGAATATACATTTAAACATAGCTGATACATTATCAAGAAAATGATAAAATGTCCACCATGGGCAATACATAATATATCCACTGATGATGTGTAATGTTTCATCTCTTAATTATATGGAAAATAAAATTAATAGGTTTGTTAGATTTTTTAAAAATAAGTCGTGAACACATATTAATGTGCCATGATAGGTAGGGTAACAAGGTTGTACAATGTTGACGTCGGAATTTGTTTCAATGATTCAATTCCTAGTCGAACACTCAAATTGATCAAATCCGCATTGAATAAGTGAAATTGAATGAAAAAAGTGTATAAAAGTGCAGAAAACACTATGTTTGAAGCCTACTCGAGCAATTTAGTTCGACTGATCTGGATCGGTTTATTGTGACCGGTTAGAATCGTATGTAAGAGCACTTACAATGGTTAGAAAAATTCTCAATTATAGTTAACTCTCCCTCCTCCACCTACCCATCCACATCATCATTCCTTTAACTATAACTCACTTTTTATAACTCCTCAAACCATATCATTGGTTAAACACTATTTGGATATCAACAATCAAATCACATTTTTTATCCAAATAAACTTATATTTAATTTGACAATTTTTATCTAAAATAATTTTTTATTTATGAAATTGTGAATAAAATAAATATCAATTTTTTTAAATTTATATTTTTCCATTATATTGTTAATGAAATATTATTAATTTTTTTGCTAATATTTAGAAGAATTATTAAAAAATCAATTTATTTTACCTCTCGGAAAATATATAGTTGTAAACAATTATTATAAATTTAATCAAATAGTACATCAAATTAAACAAAATCTTAATGAAGTAGTACATTAGACTGAACAAGAATTTAAAGACAATTGATTGAAAATACCGACTAAAACAAATTTCTCTCATAAAATAGATAACAAATTAATGCATATCTTCGTTGCTACGTGCCCAAATATGCTCAACTAAATCCGCACAGAGTTGGTGATGAACCGTGTTGAAACGTAGTTGTGAATTAATTTGTAGATAATTTGCAAAATCTCGTGTACCTCCTGGTGTTGGTTGTGCGGGCTCATCAACTTCATCGGAATTCCAATGAGAAATCATTTCTCCCTCATCTTCGACAATCGTGTTGTGCAAAATAATACATGATAACATTATTAATTTCAATTTTTTCCTATAGAAAAAATGAGCAGGTCCCCTGATAATAGCCCATCGTGCTTGCAGCATTCCAAATGCTCGTTCGACATCCTTCCTTGCAGCTTCTTGTCTTTCCTTAAATAATCGTCTTTTTGGATCCTGTGGACATGGAAAAACCTTGACGAAAGTCGACCATTCCGGATAGATTCCATCTGTAAGACAGTATCCATGATTATAGTGCGTGCCGTTCACACTATAATTCACCATTGGTCCTTCCCCCTGTAAAACATGGATGAACAAATTTGATTCATACAAGACGTTCATGATGTCGTTGTGAGAACCTGCGACCCCAAAAAAGACATGACATATCCACAAGTCCTGCGATGTGACCGCTTCAAGCACAATTGTTGGAGCTTCATGGCCTCTACAAAATTGATCTTTCCAAGAAATTGGACAATTCTTCTACTCCCAATGCATGCAATAAAGACTACCCAACATGCCTGGAAATCTATATCTTGACTCGTGAAGATGTAGAAGACGTTAAACGTCATTGTTATTTGGCCTTCTCAAATATCTAGCACTAAATAATGAATAAATACATTCACAGAATTTGAATAGACACCTTACAACGGTAGAATTTCCCATACGTAAGTATTCATCAAGACTATCGGCAGGGACTCCATAAGCCAACTGACGAATAGCGGCAGTGCATTTTTGTAATTGTGAGAGGCCTTATCTACTTGTAGCGTTGGATCTTTGTTGAAATTCCGTTGAATAATTCTCTAATGTGTTAACTATGCGCATGAATAAATCTCTACGCATGCGAAATCGTCGTCAAAACATATTGTCGGAATACACCGGATTTGGAGAGAAGTAATAGAGTCTAGCATGTCCCTCTTCACGATTTCTCTCAATGAACCTTCTTCTAGTATTGTTTTGCGTCTGAGCTTCGAGAAGTTCAATAATTGTAAGCATCATTTGTTCACCAAGTGAACCAGGTTGATCGTAGGTTTCTTCTTCAGTGTTGGATTCATCGGAAGTTTGTGGTTGAGACATTATGAGATAGTAGATGAAAGCTCTAAGTGATATATTTGCTTCAAATGTTTGTTGTGAATAATAAAGTCGTATAACCTTGCATTTATAGAGTTAGAGTGTATGTGTTTGCACGTGAAATTATGTGGACACAATTGATCACACTTTTCAATAATAGAAAAAACATCACATGTGCTCTAACATGCTTGTCATAATGTATACTTTGAAATTATGTGGACAAAATTGAAAACACTTTTCAATAATAGAGAAAACATCATATGTGCTATAACATGCTTGTCATAATGTTAACTTTGAAATAATGTGGTTGCAATTGATCACATTTTTAAAAAATGGAGAAAAAATCACTTCAAACAAAATTGATTCAAAATTTATATTTGAACTGTGTAAATTTGTTAATCAAAATTTATTATTTTATGTTATTATTTACGTAAAACATTGTGGAGTATGAACAATTCTTTTGAAATTGGTACGTATATGACGGTAAAAGTGACTCAATCGAGTTAAACTAAATTATAGACTAATTAGGTAACACTAAACTTAAAATTTAGATCAAAGACAAATTTATGTGTTGACTCATTACACTTGACTCATTTAATATTCCAAAGTAAGAAAAATTTACACCCATTATGAGAGTTTATATATATATATATATATATATATATATATATATATATCCTAATGTGTGTGGCAGTGTGAGTCTGATTTTATTAACACTATGTCACAAATTTAGTGGTTGTAATTGATCACACTTTTCAAAGCAAGAGAAAACATCAATTGAAACATAAAATGAAAATTACATTGAAAGATAAGATAAAAAACTATAGAGAATATTTAGTGTTGTCATTTTGATTTAATCCAATCACACATTTGTTGATACATAATCAATTGCTCAGGAGTCATAGAAGAGGTGTCCTTTGACATAATTTGAAACTCAATCAACTCGAGTTCACATTCTTTGAGAATATTTTGTTCTTTTACTCACATGTTTTGTTCTCTTATTGCATCGACCATATGTTGCTTGTGAACCGAATACTCCTTGAATTTCTCGATAACTTTATCAACACGGTCTGGGTCAACATTTTGGATTGATGCTTTACCCTTGCCTCTAACTTTTCTCTTAGCAGCCTTCTGTCCGATTGGATGCGTTTCTTCAAAGTTTAGATCAAATTCTAAACATTTACCTCATGGAGTTGACGTGTTGCTCGTATCTGAATTTGATGTCCTTGCCTTTTTTGCGGAATCTTGATGAACACCAAATTGTGGAGCACAAAGTGCTCGATCCTTTGTAATTCTCCATACGTGCTCAAAATTGAAAGCAACATTTTTGTTATCAGAACGATATTTGGCATAGGCCATTCTCAGTAAATCTTCATCGCTATGTCCGCTTCTGTAAAGACTTGAAACACTGTTATAGCAAGAATTAAAAAGGTTTACCTTCTTCTGAATAGTGTTATACCAGTGTGATTTCATCGTATTACAAATTCTTTTTGACATACCAGCCTTGCAATTACCATTGTAGTATGCTGCAATTCTTCTCCAAAAGGCATCACCTTTTTGATCATTGTCGATGATAGGATCTTCACTTATCATGACGAATGAGTATGCTAGCAGCTCGTCTTCCTGAACGCTCAATTTGACCGGACGTCTTCCTTCAGTGGCGACAACTTCTTGTTCAGAACAATCCAAATCAATTGGAATTGAATATTGTGATGGTTGTGTTTCCGGCACAAAAGATGGATTTTGTGTAGGTGAAGAAAATTGCGAATAATCAAAGTTTTGTGGAAATGAGGATCCATCAAAATTTTCGAAGAAATCTTGATTGTTTTCGGCCATTTGGAAAAGTGGATTGAAAAAGATAAATCAAAATATGAAACCAACAAAAAACTTGGAAAATGATTTTGTAGGTGGAATAAATGTCTCATGACTTGGTGTATTTAAAGAAAAAAAATAGAGTCGTTTATTAACAGCCATAAACAGCTCTATTTTGGCAACGATCATAAACGGCTTTATTTTGGAAACGGTCATAAACGACTCTATTTTGAAAACGGTCATAAACGGCTCTATTTTAATTTGATATACTTTTATATTTTTTCTCGAATTTAATTAAATATATATTTAAAATTGAACTAATATGAAAATTGAAAAAAAATAAAATGATTTATTTTAAAAATTAAAAAAAAAACTGACGTTAAAAATTAACAGAACAACCAGTACATGCAAATTCCAAATTGAAAAAAAAATAATAATAAAAAAACAAAAATGAACAGTAAAAATAGTAAAAGTGCAGGTGTATGAACATTGTCCACCGTATCTCTCACTCTCCTGTGTGGCGCGTGTATTACACGCGCCAATCACAAAGAGAGTTGCTGGACGCGCTTAATTTTTTTTTCTGGTTCACACTTGTGAACCGAACAATAACCCAATTACTTAACTATAACTATCGAAAAGGCTCCAATGGGGATATAGTTATAGTTAGTGAACTATAACTCTTCTTTTCTTGTGCATTGTAAGTGCTCTAATATATGTTAAGAGAAAAGATCTCTATCGTGCCTGAATGTAAAAATGTTCGAACCCTTTACAAGTTGAAAATTCTGTTATTTATAGTTAAGGAAGAGCACAACTAGTGGAGATCATGCCCACCTTCTCCCTTATTTTTAGCCTTTTTTCTAGGAAGTGAGCGGTTATTTCGCCCCACTATTCTCTATAAGTTAGGAATATCCAGCTTGGTCATCTAGGTTGCATCATGTCCTACTCGGCAATTTTCAATTGAACCCACCATGAAATAGATCCTAATCGGGTCGCTTGATTGCCGTTCAGGTGAACTGTTCTGATTGGGTCATTTGGACATCTACTCGATGAACTATCCTAATCGAACTCTTAATGACCACAATTCGATAATCCGGCCAAGTCATGTGCTTGATTCGAGCTTGGGTTAGGGGGTCCAACATACATCATCATTCATGAATAAAAAATGTTAATTAAATTTAAACTAAGTTGTCTTAATTAAACAAATTAACTAGAAAGATATAATTTTCTTTGATAGGAGAGGTCTTAGAAGATCATATGTGTCTTGTTATGTTGAACAACCACAAAAACCATATAATGAATATTTAACACAATTTTGTTTTAGTATATAATTGAGTAATTTCATATATTTACGTGTGGAAAAGTTTTATTCACATAATAATGTTCATCTGCTTCAGTGTTCTCTTGATCTTCCTATGGTTCAAAACATTGGGCGGTATTTTATTGATGTCGTTACTTACTCCTACAATTACAAAATTATGAGTATCACTACACCACCATAGTTAAAGAAAATTATAGTAATATATAAAATAAATTAAGATCTAACAATAATCCAGAGAAACAATGACCAAGATAGGAGAAAGAGGGGGAGTGAAGTGGATACGTGCCAAAACAAAATAAGAAAATGGAGAGATGTGGATACATGATCAAAAATAAATAATAAAGATGGGGAAATATACGTGATTGGAAAAATTTAAAATAAAAAATGAAATATGGAAATGGGAGGGAAAATGAGAGATTGGTAAGAAAAATAAGAAAAAAAAGGGCGGGGAGAGGTGGATACACGGGTAAAAATAAACTATTAAGATGGGAAAATGTTAGGAAATTATTATTTAGATTTTAATGAGACAAAACTCAAGTGTAATAGAAATATAGAGTACCCAAATTTTCATATTGTTCAAGTGAAATCAGACTAAGACTTGAATCTATAGAATAGGTTGAAGAATGGAGAAGATTAAGAACCGTTGTAATCTGAAGTGAAGAACTATTGTAAGTATAAGCAGCATAGTTGTAGCAAGAGAGTTGTAAGCTAAGTTAGAGCGAGAAGCACAAGGTTGTAGGGACTGCGTACAACATTCTCAAGAATGAAGAGACAAAGTGCATGGAAATCATGAAACAATAAACATTAATCCGGTACGAGGAAGATCACATGCAGTTCAAGAATCAATCACTTCAAGGGAACTAAAAGTAGTCAGTAGAGACAAGTGGAAGGATGCAGTAAATAGAGCCAGTAAGTAGCACACACGTGGCCTAACACACTATATCTGCAACATAGTATAGCTGCATTAAAAACCCTGAAGTGTACCACATTTTATGCGAGCTCTACACCATGAAGATGATTCAAATTCAAAATGTTGTGACTCTCTTAAACAAACATAATACTTCATCTATAAATAAAGGAAGAGACGACTGATACAATTACTGAAACTAAAACTAAACTCACAAACATTCAAAGCTTACTAAAACTAAAACTAAACTCACAAACATTCAAAGCTAAGAAGTTCTCAAGTTCCAAGAGTTATTAAAGCTACAAAGTTTCAGTCACTCAACCTTAAGAAGCAGTCAGGCTTTTGGTTCAAAGATTCATATATCCAAAGGCTGCTTTGAGCACCAGTTGAAGAAAGCCTCATACTTTTAAATATGTGCTAAGGTTGTTTTAAAATGTCCTCAGTTGATAGGAATTTAGTCCTTATTTAGCATTTATATTGTCAAATGTATTTGGAAATAACTCTGTATGAGTTGTAAAAATCCTATGTGGGTCTGTCTTTAGGACTTGAGTAACCTATATGAAAACCAAGTTTTAGTAGGTGTATCTTTGTTAGGTTGACAATTTGTAAGGTCAAGTCCAATAATCAAAGCTTACTTAAGAAGTTCCTCCTTGAGAAAATGTAGAGTGAACGTAGAAGGATTGCACTACCTTCGAACTACTATAAAACATGTTGTGCGTTGTCACTTTATCTTGTTTATCTGTTGCTCTTATATCATATATGTCATACTACATAAAAGATCTGAAGTCTCATATTTTAAAAGATTTTCAAACGAACTCTATCCATAAAAGTTTAAATTTCTATTGCGAAGAACTCTAAGTTTCAGTAAGCAACATTACATTCTAGTGCTATAAGTTGAACTACATATAACGTTCTAGGATACAACGCAATAAGTTCAAAAGAATTCTAAAATTGATAGAGGTTCATTCACCCTCCTCTCAACCTCTGAACCACTTGAAACCAATAAGTGGTATCAAAACAAATTGAGTTAAAAGTTAACTTATTTGATCACCTACCTAGATCCATGTTATGTCTATTTGAAATCTTTTTCATTTTCCTTTAAAACCTCATACCTTCAGAATATCATGGGTTTTTCACATTAAAAGTTCCCTATGTTTTCCATAGAAAAATATGATGATTGGAAGATAAGAATACAAGCTCATCTTTCAACAATGAATGATAAAATGTGAACAATCATCACAAAAGGACCCATAATTCCAACCAAACTTAATCTTGCACTTAGAAGAGATAGAAGAGAACATGCTGCAACAGAGAAAGCAGCAAGCAGGACGAGTTGAAAATGTTCGAGTTGAAGAAGTTGCAAGTGCTGCAGAATGGGCTGCAGTAGGGGTTGTATGAGGTGTTGTAAGAACTAGACAGACCACCTTCAAGACCACGAGTAAATGAACCTAACTATGGGAGAGCCTCACCTTCAAATGTCCTTATCAAGTTAAGATATGAATGGAATAGTGAAGATAGGAAGAGAGCCAATTTGAATAATATAGCAAATAATGTTATATTTATCACTTTGGATAAATGAATATTCAGCAAGGTCGAGACATGCAAAACAACAACAAAAAATTGGGAAAAGTTGGAGCAAATATATGAAAGAACTGAGCTTACCAAAGACAACAAAATATCCACTGCCACAAAACACTTTGGATTGTTTAAGATAAAGCCAGAAGAAACACTAAAGCAGCCAAATCTGAGATTCACATCAATAGTGAATGAGTTGGAAACTTTGGGCAAGCACTACACACAAAAAGAAAGAATATAAATATGTTGAAAGCATTGCATGCAAAGTGGGATAGTAAGACAACTGTCATGAGAGTATTCATGGATTTAAAATCTATGAGCACATTCGACATATTCTCTGATTTGAAAGCCTTTGAGTTCGATATCAACCAAATAAAAAATATCAAAGTTACAACACTCATTATAAGATCCCACAAGGATATAGCAACTGCAAGTAGCAATAAGTAGATTGAGTTGTCTATGGAAGATGCAGAAGAACACATGACTCTATTTCTGAAAAAAATTCAATATATTCATAAAAACAACAGAAGAGATATCTTCAAAAAAAAGTCTTTAACACCACATGTATCTTCTAAACCACAATCAAAAATAGCTTCATCTGACTTGTGTTATAATTGTAGGAAATCAGGTCACTATGCTAGAAATTATACATGCCCTAAGGTATATAAGTACGCTGAAGAGGAAAGAAAACAAAAAAGATAGGAGAGATGAAAAGAAAAAGTTAAAGAGCAGTTCTTGGAGAAGGTGGGTAGCTAAAACTGCAAGTTCCTTCAAAGAATAAACAAAAGATCAAAGCTCATCTAACAGTGATAATTATAGCTCAACATCTCATGAAGAACTGATGATTTTCTTGATGGCCAGTGGTTGTGAAGAAAATGACCATGAAGAAGAAGAGGTAATCTATCAACATTAAATTATTCAAGTTGGTGATAAGCTGAACATGATCCAAGCCTTTAAATAGATTATGGGTGACTTTGAACAGAAAAACTCATCTCATGAGGAGCTCAATAAAGAAGTTAGGATACTCAATAGTGAGCATGCTGAACTAAAAGAGATTCTATTAGATTATGATTATGATGTTTCAGTAAGCGATGAACTTCAAAATGAAATATCAAGACTCAAGCTACTAGTTACTAAGCTAGAAAGTGGGAAGGAAATTTTACAAGCCACCATTAACATCTTCAGTAAGTCATCTCAAGATGCACAAGATTATCCAATGATGACCAGAAACCCCTATGAAAGACCTGATCAAGGATACAATGGGCATACCTCTCATAATACAGCTAGCACATCAAAAGCTACAGAGTTTGTTTAAAGTGATGTATTAATATCTGAACAGTTACTCAATGACTCAAAAGAAGTCTTAAACAAACCATTCATAACTGACAAGAGAAAGAAAGGCTAGCAATCTAATGAAGTAAGCTTGTAAAATACCACAACTTACAACATAAACAATCAGCTGTAAGAAATGATAAAATACAACCTCACGAGTTGCAACGAAAGAACTTCTACCCTACTTATACTAAGAAATGATAAAATACAACAACCTCACGAGTTGGAACAAATGAACTTCTACCCTACTTATACTGAGACGTATGTGTCTAAACCTCAAGGAATTCATACTCTAGGGCAGTATAGTATAAGACCATACTAATAAGATAGAGGTAATACAATGAAAGTTTATTCACACACTATGCACAAGCACTATACTACAAAGACTACTTATAGAAAGAGAACCAACTATGCTTACAGCAGACCAATTATTGTTAAACAAGTTTGAATTTCAAAAGGAACTAACCCCAAAGAACCTGTACTTATATGGGTACCTAAATCTATCTGAACTGTATGCAGGTACAGTTGCCAAAAAGCAGCGATAATGTATGGTAAATTGATATTAACTATTCTAGGCACATGACTAGTAGAAAATAAGCCTTGAAAGACTTCCAACCATGTAAAAACCTTAAAGTAGTATTTGGACATGATCCAAGAGGAAGCATCAAGGACATTGAAATTTTAATTAAATGTAATGAATACATTAGTGAAGTATCTTATGTGAAAGGTTTAAAGTACAATCTTCTAAGTATCAGTAAATTTTATGACAAAAGATATTATGTGGAATTCAACTTCAAATGTCTGATCAAGACAATAAGAAAAATGAAGTGAAGCTAACTAGAATCGAAAAAATAAACATCTATCTAGCTGATTGGAGTTCAACAGTGCAACCAACATGTTTCATTGCCAAAAGTTCATTAGAGTTGAGTTGGTTATGGCACAAAAGGAAGAGTTATCTGAACTTCAAAATAATCAACAAGCTAGCAAGAAAATATCTAGTAAAAAGACTGTTTGACTTAGCTTTGAAAAAACAGAGCATATGTGGAGCATGTTAGAAGGACAAAGAAGTCAGACATTCATAAAGTTCAAGAGTCATCACACATGATCCTAAATCTTCTTCAAATAGATCTCTTTGGGCCTGTTGAACCTATCAGTATGAGTGAAAAAAAAAACTCACTAGTAGTAGTTGATGACTGCTCAAGATTTACTTGAACAATCTTTTTAGCTAAGAAATCAAAAACATAAAATAAGCTACTAGAATTCATGAAGATAATTCAGAATGAGAATATTCTAAGCATTGTGAAGATAAGATCTGTTAGAGGAACTGAGTTCACAAACAAGTTCATAGAAAAGTATTGTACAGATAATAAAATATGTCATGAATATTTAGCTGTTAGAATACCATGACAGAATGGTGTTGCTGAAAGAAAGAACAAAATTCTCAAAGAGGCAACACAGAAGTTGTTATACCTAAAAAAAAATTTGGGTTGAAGCGACTAATACAACATGTTATACTCAAAATAGATGTCTAATCAACAAAGATCATGAAAAGACTCCATATGAAATTTGATATGGATATACACCAAACATCTCCCATCTACACATTTTTGGATGTAGATGCAACATTCTCAACAATGGAAAAAAATATTTAAAGACTTTTGATGTCAAATCAGGTGAAGAAGTATTCTTAGAATACTCATTATTAAGCAAAACCTTCAAAATCTTCAACAAGAGAACTCTAGTAGTTGAAGAATCAATATATATATAGTATTTGATGAACCATATTGTGATACAACTAATCTTGAAACGAACTCTATCCATAAAAGTTTAAGTTTTCACTTTGAGAACTCTAAATTTCAGTAAGCAACACGAAGATGCAGTGCTGTAAGCTAAATTGCTTACAACACTATAAACTGTTTTAGGATACAACATAATAAATTCGAAAGAATTTCAAAATTGATAGAGGTTCATTCACCTCCTTCTAAACCTTTGAACCACTTTGGACTAAAAGAAAATATATGTGATTGAACAAATAAAAAATTAAAAGATGGTAAAAATAAACGACTAAGATGAGAAAAGATATGTGACTGGACAAAAAAAACAAAATATGGAAAGTAGAGGGAAGGAAAGAGAAGGAGAAAAAAAAAGATGTATAAAAATGAGAGGGAAAAAAGAGAGAAGAGGGAGAAAAGAGAGAAGTATGGAAATGAGAGGGAAAAAGAAAGAAGGGGGATAAACGGAATGAAAAAAGAGAAAGATTGGGGAGAGAAATGGGTACTTGAGATTGGAGAAAATAGTGAGATTGAAGAAAAGAGAAAGAGTGAAATGAGAGAAAAGAATGAATATTTTAACAAAGTCTAATTAAATTTATGTCACTAAACATCCTTTTTTATATACAAAAACTCAGGTGAGACCATGACACCTGTAATGACACTGTCCATAATTGTATTTTCAAAAACAGTCCGATCGTGCATGACAATAGTGATCTTGAATAGGAATCCTACAACAAATAAATAGAATCTTTTCACATGGTCTTCTTAAGCCTATGTCTTGTGTTATTCCTTCTTATTTCCTGCTAAAAAGTCATTGTACCAAATAAAGTAAAACTTAAGTTCCCTTCGCTACTGTCGATCTTTTGGGACTTCATGCCCTTCGTCTTTAGATGTTTTCTGTACTGCTCACAAGTCACAAGCAAATGACCTGTATTATGTCTTGAACAGAACCTAAGAGCAACTAACGTCGGTCAACATAATGTGCAAGTATGTTTTTTTTCAGTTATAAGTATGCGTTTTGCAACTATAAATACACATTTTTATTTAACTTGTGCACAGTTGTGTCTTGAAACAAGGTCCGATCATGTGCAATGACCACAACAATGTGTATGTGGTGCATGATCGTGTCCAGGGATACGATCCGATTGTGTGAACAACAATGTGTAAGTTTGTGTTTTTCAACTATTGGTATACATTTTAGAGCTATAAATATGCATTTTTTTGTTGTCGTGCATAATCGACCGTATTTAAAATACAACCATATATGATATCATTATACATGAAATGCTCTCATACAATACCTACTCTTTCTTGTAGCGACCTACAAATTTAAAAAAATGCATGTAACAAATCAAAAAAAAAAAGGTTTTAAAAAGTGAATTGAATATGTTTTCTTATATCGCTTCATATCATATGGCTTAAGTTGTCGAACTATGCATAATCATCGTAGCTACCATATGTTTCTCAATTGAATTCATTGGATATAGAATTTCATTTTATATTCAATCATGTGAAAACACATTTGTATATATTATCATTATTATATATATATAATATTAATAACTAATAATATATAATAGGTTTAAGAAAATAAAACTAAGTATGACTATTATATATATATAATATTAATAACTAATAATATATAATAGGTTTAAGAAAATAAAACTAAGTATGACTATTTTTCACTTTGCAATCTATTTATTTTTCTCCGATTACACCTCAAAGTTCATAATCACATTCACTTACCCACTCTTTATCTATTTAATGGTCTCTTCCGTCTATTGCTAGTTTCTCGTTCGAAGGGGATAAGTCAGAAACAAGTTTTTTATTTTGTGCATCCTATTTATTTATCCCCATCAACACCTCAAAGTTCATGATCCTTTTTTACTTTTCAACCATTTTTTAATCAATTTTTTGCTAAGATTTAATTTTATATACCGATATTTTAAACTAAAAAACAAGAAATCTATGTCAAAACAATCTCCATTTCCAACCAAGCAACTCTTAATCAATTTTTTGATATCCATCTATTAGAAGTTCAATTTGAACAAAAAATCGAATTTAAAAAATGATTTTGGTCAGAAAAATGATTAAAACATGAATTTAAGTCTTAAATAGAAAAGTCCAGAAACTTTGAGGTGCAATCAAATAAAATAATCAAACAATCAAGAGATTTTTAAATGAAGCGCTTAGGATATTTCCAACCATGCGCTAAAATCTTAATAAGTTAAAATTTCTTCACTCCAACAATACATTAAATGTTAATGGTAAATCTTAACGTGGGTCAACTCTTACGCTAAATTTTTTTTTTGTTTTTATATTTTCTTTTTCCATTCACTTTTTTTTTTGTTTTCTTTAAATTTGAATTATTATTATTATATTTCACAATTAATCTATCAGATATTAATATTTAAGGTACTATAATTATATACAATTAAAATGTTAAATAATATCATATTTTATTTGAATAATAATAAAAATCATGATTAACTACACAAATCATACATATTATTAAAATTACATGCAATAATTAAAATTTGAGGTATGTTTTTATTATGATAAAATAAACTTAAACACACATTATTTTTTTGTAGTAAACTGAATGACCATGAAATAAAATTAAATTAAATAAAAAAAAAGTGATTTATTAATACATTTTAAGAATATTAGTAAATATATAACATATAAAAAAATCAAATAATATTAATAATAAGGAATATTATGTTTAATGTAAAAAAATAATACAAACTATTGAAGAAAAACAATAATTATTGTATTAAAAATAATACAAAATTTACGATATATTTTTGTGCACCTGCTCAAGATGCCCATAAATCAAACTCACGTTATTTTCATTCATAAAAATATGCCTATCTACAAATTTGAAGGAATAAATAATCATTGCAACTCGTTGGATACACTATTGTAGAGGAATTTCATATTATCTTATGAGCTTGTGGCTTAAAGCCCACAAAATATGTATTGTGTGACAAATTTGTAAAAAAGTTTTGAAAACTCAATTATTCACTTTTTTCAAATATCACTTCTCAATGCGGCTTATGATTCAATTTCATTGTGGTGGCATATTGTGTCTCCTCTATTGTAATTAGTACTCTCTCTTTTATTTTAACGAAATTCATCTATATATTAATGAATTTCACACATAATATACATAATATAATATATAGTATTAAAGTAATTTTTTTAATAGATTATTGATCTCAACTCATCCTCTATTCTTCATTCCTAATTTTTCCATGCGAAAACTAATATGAGATTGTCTCACATAAGGTTTTAAGTGAGATGAAACTTTATAAAATTTTATGTAAGCCTAATATTGACATGTTAAATAGATTGATTCATTTTTATTGATCTATATTAACTCTATTTTATATAGCATTTACTGAGACCGTCTTTGGATAGGAACAAAAATAGAAGGCAACTGCCACCTCAATTTAATTAATTCTTGATTATAATTTAATTTTCTTGATGTTTTAAGTAATAATTCTTTAAAAAAAAAAACAATAATTGTTTAGTGTCATATATTCACCAATATCAATATGCATGTGCCTCTACCTTAGCTAGGCTATGCGCTGATCAGTTAAGGAAACATTGTTTTTAATTATGGCTTAATTTTGTATATGATTTTATTAAAATAAATTATATTTATTTACAAATTTATGTTAATGTACAAATAATATCGTGTTGTTCACTTATCTAATATGGATCTGTAGGTGATGTGTCACATATTTACATGATATTCATGTTTAATGTCAAATTATAAAACTTACAATCAGCGGCGGACCGAGAAGGTGACAAATGGTACAACTGTATCCCCAAAATGATTTTTTTAATGTATATATATATTTACTAAAATAACCTTATTTTATATTCTAATTACCAAAATGTCATTAAATTTTAAATAACTTCCCAAACATCAATTCCACAAACCAAACCTCCATCAATTACAGAGCAGCTCGGCAGTGAAAGTTTGAGAGAAGAGGGCTTACTTCCTTGGCCACATTTAGAAATTTTTTCTTTAAAATTTATTTATCTATTTTATGTATTCATATTTTATATATATATATATATATATATATATATATATATTCATATTTATTGTTTGATTTAGATTATTATTTAGTGAATTTGATGTTGTTTATTCATTATTTAGGGTTTGTGTTTTTTTATATTTATGAATGATATTTATTGATTTTGTGACAAATGTGTTGTTATTCTTTTATGGGTCCTAATTGTAATTGTTAATTTACTATATAATTGATTTTATGCTTATTATTTACTATCATTCTATTAGGATGAAGAATACTCCTAAATCAAAGAAAATAAAGGCAATAGAAAAGCAACCCGATCTTCTACAATTTATGTTTAAGAAAACGAAATCTCAAGCAACCTGATGATGCTATCATAGATCGTTTCCAAAAAATGAAGAGTCGACGAACCAAATTGTAACTTATAACTTGAATATTTTGTAATATTTTATGTATTTGATTATCTTTGTTGTAAGATTTTATATATGAAACAATGTTTATGCATAGATTTTTTTTCTCTTATTTATTTATTCGTACCCCCAAATTAAAATTTTTGGGTCCGCCTCTGCTTACAATATTCTAATTATGATATGGTACGGTACATTAACAATGATCACAATAATATGAATCGAGGGTGGGCAGATAAACATTTTTCACAAATAATATGTACTGGCAATATGAATTAAGAGAGTATTTATGAATTTTAAGACAACTAATTAGACTTTGATTTGGATTTAGTTGAGAAATCAAGCAAATTAACCTTCCTTCTTTCCTTAAATATAACAAATTAACCTTTTCTTTTGCTTCATATATGTGAACATTTTACCCACTAACATTGAAGAACACATAATTATTGCACCTAGCATGCATTTATTTACTAAAACACTTCATTATAAATACATTATCTCTTATTTCAATAATAATAATAATGAATTACATGTAATCATTAATGATAATTATCTACAAATATGATAATGGTAAATAGTAATAAAATATCAGATTTTTTTTATAGAGTATTTCACATAAATATCGTCACCATATATAACAATTATGATCCCAATCGAAATAAAGAGTCATTAGAAAAAAGTTACTCTTTTTTTTTTCCCCTATATAGAGTCCATTTCTCCTCTATGCTCACCAGAAGAAAGCACTATTATTGTCATACATCCAGATTTGGTAAAAATGACATATAGTTAAAGTTGGTGGTTTTAGCCCAACTATTCTGCAAACCAACAAAATCCACCAATATACACGAGCTAATTTGAATTGTAATGAAAGTCTAGAGAGTGACTAATTTCGACTCGTAACATCTGGACATGGTCCTACCATGGACCACAAACACTATTCTATTGATTTATAGTATACCAAATTATGTCAATTCTAAGGAATTGTAAAAAACGAAAACTATTATTAAATACAGACAAGAGTTGTCGAAAATATTATTGGCTATAATTGTCCTAACAATTACTTGCTGGAAAATCGGATCATCTTTGAACTTCAAATTTCAAACTCAAAATCATTTTAAATTTAGTTCAGCGCAATTAGTATGTTGATGTTCTTTTTTGTAATTCAATTAACTTACTTTAGTTTGAGAATTAGGACAACAATTAAAACTTATAGATCGACGATTCCGCTCATCCTAGTTAGAGGTAGCCCATGTACCAACCACAAATCTAGGGATGACATTTTCCCCATGGGAAACCATCTTGTTAAGTAACGAATTGAATTGACAGAACGAGATTCTCCAATCAAATCGGGGAATGGCGTGGGAACGGTCATGGTTCAAACCCACAAAGTTAATATTAATTTTTTTTTTCCAAGCAAAAATAATATTACATAAAAGCTTATGTGTCGTTTTAAGAGTCTTTTTATAAGGTGTTACAATTGTTACATAAATGCTTATATATGTTGTCTTAAAAGTCTTTTTATAAGTGTTATTAAAGTTCACTAAAATTCTTACATAATACTTAATGTAACAACAACAAATATAACATTCATTAAAATGTTACATAATGTTTATTATAACAATTTTGAACAATTAACACTTTTCAAATGTTACATAAAACGAATTTTTCAATTTCTTTTTCTGACAATGACCTAATATCTTTTATGTATTTGGTGTTCTTAACATATCGTTGATCAAAAATCCAAATGAATATGTTCTTGTTAATTTTTTTGAAAACTTGCATGATTCAATATTGATGTTTAGGTGATGGATGTCTTTTACCATTAAACTATTATGTTTCGTCTGATTGGGGAAATTTCCTCAACTCTAACTTATAAAAATTCATATCTAGGAATAAAAACAAGGAATTTTCAACTTGAGAAGCCCGTATCAAAGGTCTATGTATAGGGCATTTAATTCATTAGAAAAATTATCAGTGAAGTGCATCTTTGATCTAATTTTTAAAGTTCTAACAGTCGCTCTAGATATTAAATTTTACAGCTAATTAATCACTTACTGTTTCAAATAATGACCACTTTACTATTGAACAATTCTTTTACAATCAATTATTTGCAAACAATTAAAGTTTAAGTACCAACTTTCTTTCTTAATGATGATTGGTAATAACCTTTAGCTCTTAATATTCTTGCTTTAGTGCACTTGTTATTTCTATTGATGGCAAATTTCTTAGTTATACCAAACTAAATGGTTCACTCATTAGATTCTTCTCAACTGAGGTCATATGTGGCTGCTTTTTGCGTCTTCATTGTCCATAAAAGAAGCATATATATTGTTTAAAGTGTGGCAGACTAACAAAATCATCATTGGGCATTGCTGTTCTAACTTTAATGAATTTATATCATTGATATGATTAATCATTTGATTCCCAAATTAATTATTGGGAGGTGGGTGTTGGAGGTTAGAGCAGTACAGCAAATTTGTTTTCAACTATTTTTCAACTATTCAAGTGAAATTTTGTGCCCACACTTTGTTTAAACAATAACAAAAAAAATTGCCCAAAAGCGACATGTTTTCTTGAGCCAATTAGTGGGGTTTTGACTTTTTTTTCTCCCCTTTTTCTTTGAGTAATTCTCTCTCTATTAGGGAGACACGAAGACTCCTATATTGAATTGTAGTTTTTTGGTGGTATTTAGTCGAGGAATATACTCGAGGGATTTGACATTTTTTATGACTTTTGATTTGTCAGGTAACGTTTATAAAGAAAATCTGAATATTAATAAGTTGTTTTTTGCTCAGTAAATATTAATAAGTTGTTATAACTTAAAAACAAGATGAAATGAATTATGATTTGTCTCATAATTCATCTCGGTCGATATAATTCTTGAAACGGTCTTACCTAATCTTTTGTCATTTTCTTGTCTTTTTTTCCATTAAAGATTCATTGATCATATTAGATGACATTGATTTTAATAAACTCTGGAAGAAGATCTATCAGTTCAAACCGATTTGAACTAGCATATGGCTCGATGTATCTGAGAATTAGAAATTCCCTAATTATATCTTGATTTAGAGGTGCAGTTATTATGCTAGATGTGTGTTGACGTCTGTCAGAGCCCTTACAAGCCCATGTTCAGTTTTATTGGATCTCGTTCGAGGATTTAGACCTAGTGGACCTCCACATAATTTTTAATATGATTTTTTTAAAAAAGAAAATGTTTTTTTTTTCCTCGCCCTAGAAAATAGCTATGTATATCTATAACTTAGTAACAATTTTTTCTTGATTTGTTTGAAGAAATAATATCTTGCTTTGGTTTTTTTTTTTTTTCCATTTCTTTTCTACTAATATGAGTATGTGTAGAATTCATGAAGAGTATTCTTATGTGTAGAATTCATGAGGAGTATTCTTATACTTATCATTTCCAATTCAAAACATGTTCAAATTAGAATTTTATGATTGAACCTAAAATAATAAAATGATTAATTTGATAGATGGTACAGTTTGGTTCGGTTTGGAGATGATAGAGATTTTGATTGTTACTGTTTTTAAATAAAAGAATTTAAACTAAACAAGATGCATCTAACTTAAATCAAACTACATATTTATACCATATTCTAGGAGAGTGGCTTGGGTGGAGCGGAAGAGAGGTTGTAACTCAACTTTTTTTTGGAGGATTTTTGGAATTTTTCAATAGTTGATCATAAATTAAATGCTCTTAATGTTTTTACAAAAATAATGACAGGTTTCAACTTAATAATGGCGTCGTGAAGATGGAGACTCTCTTCTAATGGGCAATATTCTATCAATGTGATATACTCATTTCTTCTCCAACATAACAGAATTGTACACCTTAATGAGGAGACAATGAAAGGTTTAAACTTATTTGGAAAAACTCTGCTCCTACCAAGTTGATTGTCCATGCTTGGAGATTTTTTATTATATCCTTAACCTTACAGATGACTTATGATGCATTTTCTATGGATCTTACGAAGAAATCGAGAAACATCTTATCTTTGAGTACAATATAACGTATAATATTTGGATGAAGTGTTTTGCTTGGTTACATACTACTTCAATGACACACTTAGGTACTATCACAAATCTGCTTAACTTTAACATGCTAAGAGATAAAAGAAGTACAAGAAGTGCTACTCACCGTGAATTTTAATAATGAGGTATTTTCAGCTTTTAAGTTTAATGATGAATTTAAGGTGAGATTATGAAGTTGATTTGTTTCTATATCTCTATATTGTTGTGGGTTTTCATTCAAAAATTGACTAGTCAATCCTAGAATTGCTTAGATTACTAAAGTTGTTATGTTTTGCTCCTCTTATTCCTTTTATTATACCATTGGATATTTTTTATATTCATTTCCTGATTTCAATTAATTTCTTTTACCTAGCGATAAAACATAATTATATTATATCAAACTTGTTTGCAGTGCATCAAACGAAAATAAATATATATAACTTAATAAAACAGAAAACAAAAATCTCATATTAAACAAAATATTGTTCTCGACATCATATTAATTTTTCAAGTTTTCATTCCAATTACTTGTGGATGAAACTAAATGAACAGTTTTATATTTTTCTATTATTGAAATTATTTTATATATTAGTATAATTATACAGATTCTTAATTATTTGTGAAATTTTGAATTAAATATTAGCAAAATCATCAAATGCGTAACAAATCCCATATTGAAGTATAAGTAAAATGAGAATAATTGATATATATACACAAAAACACACACACTAGATCCTCAAGAATAATCAACGAAGAAGAATCCAAAAGATAAGATAGCTAGATTAGCATAATAACTTCTCTATCATCCTTTATAAAACCATATTAAATACATTAATGCTTGGTTTATCTATTGTTTTTTTCTTTCTATTAAACTATGTGACAATCATCTTCTAATATCTATCTGATGAAGTATTACATGGATCAATTTAAAGAAGCATCCAAATCTTTTATAAGAAGCATCGATCATTTTTGTTATTAAACTTTCTACGACATGCATTAACAAATACTCCACCGATTTGATCCATAATTTTCACCCTATAAATTTCATTAAAGGATATTACTCCATAATATGATATAAATTCACTCAATTGCCGACAAGGTTGATTTTCAAACTCTTGATCAAATTTGTTGATTCTTTTATATATATATATATATATATATATATATGTATAATTCACCTAACTGCATGACCTAATAAAAATTCAATCATTGCAATTTTTCAAAAACCATGAAGTTTAGGAATTTCACTGTTTAGAATTCATCTCAACACATTGTTACGAGAATTAGAATTACAAACTTGTCAATTATGAAGAAATCTTTTTCAATAGAAAATGTTGAGGAAATGATCGTGACCGTTTGATTCGACATTTGGAGTATATCTGTGTATGAACTTGTATCATCGGGATATGAGAACCAAGGAATTGATGATAAAATGGTCGAAAAATTGGCGGCTAGAAATTAAACCTCCCAAAATTGGATGTTTTAAATGGTGTGTATAAAAAAATTTCATATTTATTTTTATTGTGTCGGTGAGGCTAGAAAGGCCATCTATAAATATATTTTCCTGGAAAAGTGAAGTAGATATTTTCTATAAAGTATATTAACAAGAAAACAATCCCTACGTCATCAGATAAAAATATTTAAATCCGACAAAACTTTAAAGAGCTGTATTCTTTGTTTTTTTTTTTTTTTTTTTGGTTAAGTTAGAAAATAATAATTACAATAAGCTGAATTAATTGAAGTTGTTATGGTGGACTTAACAGTGAGTCATCAAAAGGTGTGAAGAAGATGCAAGTATTTTGAAATATCTGATATGCTATCGATTTTAGATTCATATATTGGCTTGGATTGGATTCGTTTCAGATTCGCACTTTTTTCTCTTCTTCTGATTTTTATAATATATTAATCATATTTTTATGTTATATTAGTTATATATTTATTTAAAAATATCATATACTCTTAATACAATATTTTAACTTTAAAAAATAACCACTGATCTTTATATTATATTAGTAATACATTTACGATATATTAATCCTACATTTATATACAAATATCATACTTTTCTATAATACTTTAACATAAAAAAAAACTTTGAATTCGGCACAATTTGTATATGTAATATTACACAATTTTATATGATATTATTTATATCTTTATATAAATATAAATCATATTATTATTTATATCTTTATATAAATATAATCATATATTTATGTAATATATAAATGTACAGCCAACAAAACTAAAAAATATAACTAACATAACCATAAGATATAGAAGGTATTAATAATTGTCTGAAACAAAAAAAAAAAAGTTAATCTTAAAGGTATGACTAACGTAACATAAATGTGTGACTAATATAACATAAAGGTACAACCTCTAAGAATGGTTTTGGGTGGGTTTGGGCGCACCTATCCAAGCTCGTGGCTGTGTATGGAGATATATTCTGACAAATTTGCATCGAATCAGGTCTAGTTGAGTGCATGAATTTAATTATGATTCATATACCTGATGCATAATTTTTTTTGCATTGCGCACATAATGATATGAGGGATATTTTCTGTATTAAATAATAACATTGTATTTAAAGCTAAAAATAAATATAAGAGAAAAAAAAAACATCACTTCGACTCGCTTTTCTTGAAGGATTTTTACCCAAAAGACCAACTAATTAATATCATCTTAAATTTGTTATTTATTTTTCCTTTTTCCTTTTAAGAGTTCTGTGGAGTTAATCAAAATTATAAACTAATTTTCCAAGTGTAACTCAAGTAGATTGATCAATATTGTAAGCATAAATACATAGATAATCTAGTGTCAAATTAAAAATATTAAGAAGTGGGGGTCCCTTGAGCGATGGTTATTTAGACCCCCTACTAAGATATAACAATGTATTGCCAATTGGCAATGTATTAATAATCACTGAATATTATCAATGTTATTATAGTTATGGGGAAAGTGTCCACAATACCCCAATTCATATAGTTAATAAATTTTAATACCCTAATGCATATAATTTGTATGTTTTCTACCCCTTTTGTACAATTGGTCAATTGGACCCACATTGATTGACATTACAAGTACAATGTCATAAAATGTGTCATGCATGACACACTTTAGCTTCATGTGATAAATTTTTTTTGGCATTTTGTGAGTTATTTTCAACCACCCCATTTTAGCCGTGTAGCCTCTTGTTCAAAAAATTGCCCTTCTTCCTCAAAGCTTCAAACGGCCATTTCTTCCTCAACAACACAAACGGCCATTTTCTTCAAGCTTGGAGAGGTTTCCCCTTGCAAAAATCGTCCAAATTTGGTGAAGATTAGCACACATTGTACGGGTTAGTAAACGGCAATTATTTGTATCTTATTTTTTCGATCAAAGTTGTGCAATTTATTCATTCAATTAGGCTGCAATGGTGAGATTTTTTTCTGCAATTTTTGGCTTGAATTAGTGGTGCAAGTTTATGAATTGTTTTGCAATTTATAGTTTAGGGTTTTGTGATGAATTAGGGCTGCAATTTCAGCAATTTTTCTGTGCAATTTTTTTGATGAATTAGGGCTGCAATTGTGTTATATTTGTGTGCAATTATGGTGATGAATTAGGGCTGCAATTGTGTTATATTGTTGTGCATTTGTTGTGATGAATTAGGGTTTTGTTTATAGTTTAGGGTTAATTGCAATGTAGTTTATAATTAGGGTTTAGGACTGAAAAAATCGTAATTAGTCCTAAAATGTGGAATTACATGGTTGAAAATGAGAAATTAGGGCTAAACGGCCATTTAGCCAAAAAAAATAGGGCTAAACGGCTATTAGGGTTAATAGCCGTTTAGCCCTATTTTTTTTGCTAAATGGCCGTTTAACCCTAAAACAAGGTTTTTTGGCGATAAAACCCTATTTTAGGGTTAAACGGCTATTTAGCAAAAAAAATAGGGCTAAACGGCTATTAACCCTAATAGCCGTTTAGCCCTATTTTTTTTGCTAAATAGCCGTTTAACCCTAAAATAGGGTTTTATCGCCAAAAAACCTTGTTTTAGGGTTAAACGGCCATTTAGCAAAAAAAATAGGGCTAAACGGCTATTAACCCTAATAGCCGTTTAGCCCTATTTTTTTTGGCTAAATGGCCGTTTAGCCCTAAAACAGGGTTTTTTTGGCTATAAAACCCTGTTTTAGGGTTAAACGGCCAAAAAAGGGGATCCATTTTTTTTTGGTTTTATAACACCATTTGTGATTAATAAGTAATGTTGTATTTGTGTACATTTGTTGTAGATGGCTTTTGAGTGGGTTCGCCGACGTTGTCAGGGCACGCTAGCCTACATTAATGGGTATACTCGTTTGAGTATACTAGCTGATATCAGACGTGCTTTGGGAGAGCACGGGGGAGAGTGTGTTGCGGATTTCGGACGGACATGTTTTGGCCATTTTCTACGGTGGGAGACCTCGGCTGAGACATGCAAGTCGTTTCTTCATGTTCTCATGTCGAGGGAAATAAGTGGTCCGACCACCCCCGATGATGAGAGATGGTTTGCAATTGGAGAGGAGTATCACCTTTGTAAGTTTTCGAGGAGAGAGTTTGCTCTAGTCACCGGTTTGAGGTTTGGCGACTCCGATTTCAGCCCGGCTGGGGATCATCGTCCGCCAAGAGATGGCGTGTACTACAGAGTGCATGCCGAGACCGCACACGTGACGCTGCAACAACTCCTATATAGATTTCAGGGAGGGGAGTTCCGTGGGAGCATGGATGATACGGTGAAGATCTCGAAGATCCTACTCGTTTACTACATCTTACTTGGGGTCGACTGCAGAAAATGCTCGGTGGATATGTGGGTGTGGGCTTTAGTCGAGCAGGAAGAGCGTTGGGAGTCATTTCCATGGGGCAAGCTTTCTTTCCAGGCGTTGCTTAAGTATATGGACCTAGTGCCAAAGGATATTCTGGTCCCGGCCAACATCAATAGAACCCCCGCGTATCACTTCTATGGATTCTCGGTTGCTCTACTGGTAAGTATAATTAATTTGAACATTCAATTACTCTTTTCGGTTGTTTTAAATTTATGTTATTACAGTGCTTTGCTCACACATATCGTAAATTTGTTCACTATGAAGATATGGGCGTACGAGGCCATCCCTGTATCGTCCACTGTGGCTGGCCGGCGATTGGATACTGGACTGCACATTCCGAGGTGCTTGAAGTGGTCCACGGCGAAGTCTGTAGTGGATGTCACTGATGTTTTATCCGGCGAGGTAATTCTATTATTTTTTTCAGTCTTGCTGCCGAAACTGCATATGGTTAATTTTTGCACCGAAACTGATGTTTCAGTCTTTTTATGTAGGTTGACGGCGTCGAGTCCCTCATTCCTACAGCCGAGGAGATTTGTCAGCCGTATTGGCAGAATATTGATCGCTCATTGAATGAGGGCGTGCAAGCTGCACCACGAAGGCGTGGTCGTCCTCCGACCACGGTTGTAGCTCCTGCACCTGAGCAGGATGCACCCGGTCCATCCACGAGTCAGCGTCGAGCTGCTCGGCGATCGAGGAGCATACGGTCCAGACGACCACCGATGCCTCCGAGCGAGCCTCCTGAGGAGCACCCGGTTCGAGACTTCGGTCATAGTTTCCAGCACCAGGAGGCCGAGCAGCATGGGCATGAGCATCCTGGGCATGAGCAGCCTGAGGAGCACCCCACCGGCCAGCCTGACCCAGTTTTCGAGGAGCCGTACGCCGAGCAGCATGGATATGAGCCGTATCGGGATGCCTTGCCGATCAGCTACATTCCTCCTTCCGACTTTGTACCGCCAGAGCCTTCGTACCCACATCAGAGCTCCGATCAGGATGGCTTGTTTCAGCGCCTCACTGGTTTTTTTGGTACTCAGATCGACCAGTTGCGGTCTTACGTTGATCGTCGTATCACAGATTTATCAGGTCATGTAGATGAGCAGTATGCCGACCTGCGAGGCCACGTCGATGAGCAGTTCACAGACTTGCGAGGCCATTATGATCGGCAGTATACAGATGTACAGGGCCAGGTTCAGGACTTGGTGCAGACCGCAGTGAGGGAGGAGACGCAGAGGCTGGAGTTGCGCATACCGGAGATCGTTGGTGATGAGCTCAGAGCATTCTTCAGCCACCGGCCATCATATCATGCCTCCTACTATCCCCATGCTGGTGGTTCTCATTATTCACAGACTCCGTACGCTCAGCCGCCCGGCAGTCATCGAGGTTGGGATCCTACTCCAGTGCCATTTGATATGGGCACTTGGGCGGCCCCGGTTCAGGCAGGACCCAGCACCGGTTTTGACGTAGAGTCACCAGATTCTACTAGTGATTATGCTGGATCCTCCATTGCTGGGATTCCCGAGACGACTGCCGGCATTCGTCTTGTACGACAGAGAGCTCCGTCTCGACATGTTCGAAGTCCATTCGTTCATGGATCTCCACGTAGACCGAGTCTGAAGCAAGCTGACCTGGAGAAATACATTGAGGCAGGACTCCTGGCGGCAGAGAAGAAGCAAGCCTATGAGATGTAAGTCGTACTTCATTAATCGTATGATATTCTAATTTACGTTAGCTGGGTGATTATGTCCAGTGATTGACATGGCACATGTTTTTGCAGGCGTAATGTCGGAGTTGGATATGGTGTTGGGCATGATTTCTTCAGCTCGTTTTTGGATCCGCTGGCGGACATGACCCATGAGGTATTTTTCATCACTTGAATGTATTTTTTTGCTTGCTTATTACTATATTTTTACATTTGACCGTTTGTTTTATGTCAGCATCTCGACTCGTACTTGGGGATTATGCAGAGCAATGCACTGTTTGCAGGGATTCGGGTCCACGAGGAAAATGCTCACAAGTACCAGGTGTTGGACGTCCACTTTTTTGTAAGTATAAACATCACCCTTTATTGCATTTTCGATATATATATATCCAAATACCTGCCTAGTGATTAATATTTGAACTTTGTAATGCAGAGTGCTTGTCAGGAGGTGTGGAACGTCAGTCATCGAGGAGAGTCGGATTACAAGAAGTATAAAGGTCCGACCAACGAGACTTTTGCACCGGAGCTCCTGGATCAACTTGCCCCGTACGTGTTGGGACAAAAGCCCAAATGGCGACATGTGAAGCCCTGGTGGAAGAAGCCAAAAAATGTAAGTCCCTATTACTGGTCAAATAATAATTTTCGTATACTTTTGATTTGTTGGAGCAACCATTTTGAAATGCTAAATGTTCGATCGGCATTATTTTACAGCTCGTCACCGTCATGAATCTGGATGGGCACTGGGTGGCTTGCTCCATTTTTCTGCGTGCTCGTAAATTAGTACTCTTCGACAGCCTGCATTGGACATGGGACAAGAACAAGGAGCAGAGGCGTTATCGGCAGACGATACCCATTAGACGTGTTATACCTGCCTTGCTGAAGCACACAGGCTTCTACGACATGATGGCCAATGAGGGTACTCCGATGCAGCCTTTGGATGACGAGTTGGAGCTTTCGTCCTGCTCTGATGCATTATGTTACGAGCAGCACGAGGACCACACATGCGGTGTCTTTGCCCTCATGGCCGTCGAGAGTGCACTGACACTTGAGTGGCCTAGCCATTTGTTTCGGTTGGGTCTCACGAGAGCACGGCAGCAGATGGCGTTGACAGTTTTCAGATACTCCTCTGATGAGAGCACCATCACGGCTGAAGATATGGCTGATTAGCCTGTTTCGATTTTTCATTTCACTGTTTTATGTATTTTCGGATGATGTATTGTCTTTATTCATTTTATGACATGTAGATGTCAGAATTTTATTCAGATGGCATTCTATGAGCACTGTTTCAATATTGGCCTTCATATTTGATCGTCCTCATGTTCAATCGTCCTCACAACAAAGTAGGTTCACAAAATATTCCATAATCTACTACAAAGTAAAAGAACTGCCGTACAAGTGGCACTTTCTTCTCGTATGACTGTCTGATCCACACAATGAGCACTGTTTCTTTTTTCTTTGCTTCGTACGTCCGTCTGTTGGAATCTCATCTGTATCACCAGCTAGATCATCAATCTCGCTTGGCTGAACGGGCGGCATGGGATTTGTGCACGTAGCTCTGTTGTGTCCAGTGCCGCCACACCGACCACATGTTCCTGGTGCTCGTTGACTTCCAAAACTAGATATCCGACTTCTTCTCGGCCGGCCGGCTTGTCTTGGTCGATCAGGTGCAAGACAAAAAATGCTTCGAACGTCATCAGATATGACCCAATCTTGTGGATCGGGTACAGGGCAAACCTCACCAGCCCACATTCCTCTGAGTGACTCAGTGGTGTAGTACGAGCCAACGTAAGACGTCACTGCTTCTTTCGAAAAACTGTATGATGAGGAAAAATTAATTAACAGAGTTAAATTAATACAGAAATATTTAATCTGCCAATCATAATAATTACCTGATTGCTGCACATGCGTGGGCGCACGGTATCAAGTCATTTTGGAACACTGAACATGTACAGCTCTGATGGTTGAGCTCGACAACCCAATTTTTTCTACCTTCCACCACCTTGAACTTGTATTTACCCAGCTTATCTACATGCATTTCTCGTCCCCGCCGCACGGCGTCAACTAATCTATCATGTGCGGCTTTTGTCAGCTCATTTTCCCTTTCCTCAGCGACCGTCCTTCTCTCGACAAACCACTTTTCTTGAATTCGTCTTGCACACTCCAAGAAGGAACACACTGGTAGCTTCCGAGCCCAAAGGAGACGAGCATTCCATGTCTCAGCGGCATTAGAGGTCATGAAGTTAAATCTTCGGACGGGACATTTCACCCGAGACCATCTCTCAGCTTTTGCATTGCTCAATGTATCCAGTGCTCCTTGGATATTTGCTTCTACAAGCAACGTCATGTACCTGAGATGTTCGATATGTTAGATAACAAAAAAGGTGTAGAAAATAAATAAGTACATTCTTTTATAAAACATACTTCTCGAACAGGGTTTCGTCGTAACAGTATGCCGCTTTTTTGAAAATCCCCACAAGATGTGAACCATGCTTCGCGAGATTTTGTTGGAGGTGGAAACAACATAAACCATGAGACGCATCTGGATAGACTCTACTGATGGCACTTGCGATGCTTTTATGTTGATCGGATACGATAAGCAGCTCATTTGGGCATCCGAAGGCATTTCGCACATGACCCAAAAACCATGTCCACGACTCATCATTCTCTATATCTCCAATCCCGACTGCCAACGGGAAAAGCTGATCGTTTCCATCTTTCGTCACTGCCACAAATCCAATTCCCTTATACTGACCTTTTAAATGACACCCATCAACTACTACAACAGGTCGTGAATATCGACGAAATCCATTAATGGAGGCGGCCAGAGCAAAACACACATACTTAAATTTTCCATTACTGTAAGTTTCCAAAGCAGTGTAAGATCCTGGATTGGTTTCTTTCAAGACCTCTAAATAGGATGGAAGCATAGAAAATGAGCTCTTCGGGTCACCATACGCGAGCTGCATGGCACGACGTTTTGCTGTTAATGCAAACCTGTAAGTGAGCTGCAAACCATGCCGATGGTTCATTTCCTCGATGATGCCCCGAGGATTCAGCACCGAATTATCATTTCGTAGCCTATCAGCGTAGTACTCTGCGATCAACACAGATGGAAGTCGCCTTGGAGCAGATGTTTCCAGATCATAGCTACAACTGTGAGGCAACTTTATTGTGGAGATCTTCCAAATACCATATTTCTGGTGTGCATGGAGCTTGAATGGACAATCTTTTTGTTTGCATCGAACATACCATTTCTTAGTGTCCGACTTTTCCACTCTATATCCAACTCGATTCTCCAAGTGGTAAAACCCGACTTTGTTCTGCAGTTCAGCCTTGGTGGAAAAAGTGGCACCTTTTTGAATACCGCTCGGCTCTGGGTTGTTATTGTCCAAATCTGAAGAAGCGGGCGGCTCGAATGGTGGAATATCGGGGATGCTCCATTCAGATCTCAATATGTACGTTAGAAAATCCTGATATGCCTCTCGCTGCTCCTGATCCAAAATGGCCTCATCTTCTTCATCCATCTCGAAGTCACTGATTATCTCGTCCGGTTCTACCGTCTCGACATGATCATCTCCGGTATTCGAACCTACAAGAAGGTATAATTAAACAATTATTCAATTATTTCATACGTATAATAAATTCATATGTGACAACTATTTAAAAGTACCTGCCCAGTGGTGCCGATCCTCACGCCATTCTTGTCCTCGTTCGTAATCATACGTGTATGGATCTTCTTCGGGAGGACATTCTACGTTTCCAGTATAGGATGTCGGAGGCACGTTTAAGTCTAGAAAGTTGAATCCTCCATAGTTTACCCGACCGCTTTCGGATGGCCAAGGTGACCACGTTTCAGCTGCAGTTTTTCCTTTTGACGGGCCTCCCATCCAATTCTCATCACCTGTTGATCTACCGTAGGTCTCATCGTTCTGATTAGGTATACCCCATCTTGCATAAAAAGCTTCGTCATTTTTCAACCCAAAGGGAACATTTGAATTCTCCAAGTTGAAGGTCGTATGAGGGTCCGATTTCTGCACATTTAACCCGAGACCTGTGTCCCAACAAACACTTTGACGGGCCGGATCAAATACTTCATCAACGGTATTATTTTGCGCTGAATAAGAGGATCCTACGTTACGGGGCTCGGTCAAAAAACCACCAGCGCTGTAATTATCACTTGTACTTGACACAACAGGATCGAATACTCCAACATCCATCCTTCGAAGGGAGACATAAACAACAAGTTCGTCTCCAGATATGCATAACATTCTTTCCAAATCAGAGTCATTCTTTATTTTGATCTTTCTAACTCTTTCCTTCATCTCCACTAACGAGTGGATCACATATCCCCAACAATTCATGTCTGCATGTACAACTCCATGAACACCGTCTAGTAAATCAGAAAATGTGATTCTTTGAAGATAAGTCACCTCTCGATAACCATTTACGTACTCTAAGCCTTGCCAATGACCTCCAAACCAAATATTAACAACTCTCAAACTCATTTTCTTCTTCACAATTCGAGTATAACCAAATAAATTCGTCAGTATGCAGTGCAAAATTAATTTCAAACAACGAAATGCAATCGAAGATATAAAGTGCTTAATTATATTCTAGAACAACATATTCAGTGAAAGTGTGGTTCATTCAGTGAAAGTGTGGTTGTTTCACTGAAACTGTGGTTGTTTCACTGTTGTCTATTGCTTCATTATTCTAAACACTGACACTTCTATTGTTTAAATCTACATTTTCGTAAAAAATTGTCGTTTTTAGCCTTTCACAAAAATTAGGGTATTACACGGCAATTTTTTCAAAAAAAAATTAGGGTTAAACGGCAATTTACCCTAATTGCCGTTTAACCCTCAAAATATTCATTAATTGCCGTTTAACCCATAAAACATAATTAATTGCCGTTTAACCCCCAAGATTAGGGTTAAACGGCTATTTTCCAAAAAATAAAGGGGTAAACGGCCATTATTGTAAATTGCCGTTTACCCCTTAAAAATTTTCGAAAATTGCCTTTAATCCTTTAATTTCCATTTACAACCTATTTTGCACCTATATATGGATAAACGGCAATTTTAATAAAATTTTAGGGGTCAACGGCAATTAGTGTCAAATTGCCGTTTACACCTTAAACATTTTTCAAAATTGCCTTTACAACCAAAATTAGGGTTTTCAAACATATTTATCAAAATTTGAGGAAAAAAATTAGGGCAAAAAAATTACCTGATATCTCTTCACGGCAATTAATTTTTACAAATGCAAAAAATTGTTCACTTGTAGTATGTTGAGATGAAATGAAGGATCCGCAAGTAAAAATGCAATATAAAGTAAAAATGCAATATAAACAACAAAAACATACACTATTCACAAGTCACATGCATGCATCAATGATTAGTACATTCAAGTGATCAATCATGTCTTGTGTAAAAGTCAAAAAAAGGGGTAAAAAACAACCAAACTATATCAATTAGGGTAGAAAAGATACACACTATATCAATTAGGGTACAAAATAATCACCCCTATATAAATTAGGGTATTTTGGGCCCCTATCCCTTATGGTTATTATTCCAAAAGACTGCAGGCTTGCACTGACTCCAAACAATGTAATTATATATGTTACTTATTAGTATTCATGATGTATGAGATAATTACCTTTGGAATCTTAAATATGCATATGTCATTATTTAATTTGCAATAGATTTTACTATCTAACTATTTCTTGTTACAATTTATTGTTTGAAATATATAAACTTTTGCATTTTATCATTGGAAGCTGCTCTGCTGAACCTTAAAGAAACTTGCCAATAATAATGACAGAAAAATTTGTAACTGACTAATAATAAAACTTTCATCATTAAAATTAATGTTTTAACGGACTAGTGAAAGGAAATAAAATTAGCTTTGCAGTAAAGGTCACTAACAGAATAACAATCTGTAGGCATATTTGTAAAATTACCATCCTATAATTTATAAACGGATATGATAATTATTAAATGTTAATTCATTTTTTTTTAAGAAATATTTTTAGATTTTATCAATAAAAAAGAAAACTTTAGTTCTTTGTAAATGAAATATATTTTAATTATTAACTGTATGTGTAAAATTTTATCTTTAATATTGTTTTTCAGATTTTAAAATGAAATTTATAATTTTTAAAATAACTTTCACAGATTAAATATATTTTACTATTTATTTGAATTTTTTTTTTTTTACAAAATACCCGTTACCTTAGATTTTATTTTTATTTTTTATTGTGAAAGATGACAAGACATGTGTTGACAACTTAAAAGGGTAAGAATTGGTTGGTTTAAATTAAAATTAAAAGGCAAGAATTCATTATTTCATGTTTGAAGTAATCTTACTATGATATTAATTGAGAAAACAACTATGCATGCTCAAAGCCCCCCAAGTGTTTGTGTGGGCTATGGTTTAAACATTGCAAACTTCCAAAGTATCTTTGGGCCTTCCAAATAACTTTTCTATTAGAATGGCTTTATCATCTAGCTAATACATTCAAATTGTTAAAATTATGATCTAATGTGTAATATAAGATCAAATATTGTTATGTGCTCACAACTGTAATAAATCTTTTGAAGTGACATTGAAAATTACGTTGTAGAGATAGAAGGAGATGACTAAAGTAGTTAAACAATATTTCATCTTTTATTGTGTCTAATAAAATGAGATTTAAAATATATGGAGAATCTTCACGACATATTGTTATCGTATAATAAGATTGTGTATTTGGAGATTTCTCTTATCTACATTTGTGTCATCAAAGCAAATGGTTAGGCTGATTTAGATATGTTACATAAGAAAGTAATGTAAAATAATAAGCTCTAGTTTATACATTTTTTTATTACCCCTCTATTAACAGAAAATACTTATGCTAGCTAGATTGGTCCCCCTGTTTGCATTTATTGTTTTTTGAAGAAAAAAAGGAAAAAAAGTTGACATAAATTTTTCCACTTATATATATCCAAATAAATGTAATTGGTGCTGTAATTTTTTGAAGTAGATATTTTTTGAAATTTTAGAGCTTATTTCTTCCTTTTCTCTTTTTTATTTTGATTTTATTAATTAGACCAAACAAAAGAGCCACATAAAAAACAAAAAAAATCTAGGACAGTGCGACAATGTATGAACCCACATCAATGCGAAGATCCAAAACTTGAATGAGAAAGAAGGCCTAAACATAGGATTAAAACATAGCAACTACCAAATCTTAGCCCATAATTGAAGTATTGATTTTGATCTCACTATCACCTTATTTATGTGGCTGCTATAGTAGTTGAGCTACAATACCAAGGCCACAAAATTGATGGTGTATACCAATGAAATCATCAGTGAAATCATTTTACGAATCTAATTCATCAGTGAAATCATCTCACCAATTTAATTTTCACCTCACGAATCTAATTCAGCAAAATTGATAGATCCACAACACAACCTAGAAAATAGAGACTAACTTGGAAAATTGAATTTGGATTGTGGGTTTCGTCTCGTGTAATTATATCTATATCTATATCTATCAAACAGGCTCAATAAATACAACCTTTGTGAAATTGATGAAGCTATCAATCAAGACTATGAAGTACTAGTGGTTATGCACTTCGCACATGCATCATTATCTCTATTCTTTGTAGGGGTCCATTGATAACAAGATTTCATCCAATGAACAAGTGTTTTCATCCAAGGACTCGAAAATGCAATCATTTCCGCACAAATTATAGCCGATTTCTTAATTTCCCTAAATCTCTAAAAATCAATTCTAAATGAGAGTTGGTGAATTTCAAATTCATATCAATCCAAATAACTACCAATGAATTTACCACTTTGGATTTCATATCCATTCTCAAATCCTTCAATTCAAACACAAAAAATACCAAAAATAACAAACATATAGCACAAGATTGCTCGTTCAATTCACCATAAACTATCATAGAAAGAGTATAATGAGATGTCATATAGTTTGAACGATAATGTGCAAGCCAAAAAATGTAAAAACTTCATACATATTATGTGTATCTACATATATAGTAGCATCATATTGGTCACTCCCACATAAAATTCTCCTTAAACAAAGTATGCCTATATTTCTTCATATGTGATCATAAGGTCACAAAATGGAATTTACTTTTACGAAAATAAACAAGTAATTTATTTTGGACATGACAACAAAACATTGACGTTTACCTTAACTTAACGAGCATCAGCAGACGTGAACGAATCGGCAAATCCCGACGGCTTAGCCGGAATACTCCCTTTGCTGTCCTGACTCGTACCACTCACATATTGGGAATCGGCTTCTTCTTGCCAACCCTTCAACATTTGAGGTAATGGCAATGTCAAGTTGATTCCCGAAAACTGATCCGTCTCCTCATAGGGTTTCCATTTTTCAACCAACTGAACGAGCACATTTACCGCATATCCCATGTCGGGTCGATGATTTGGATCCCGTGCAGTGCAATGTCCAGCAAGTTCGGCTATAGAGTAAATGGTGTCGTAAATGTCTTCTTTTGCATCAAGAGAAGGGTCGATGGAAGCAATGAGTGAGTGTTTGTCCGATTTTATCTGCCAAAACCACTCGGCCAAGTACCGGTTTTCCTCCGGACGTTGTTCATCGAGTGCTACTAATCCCGTCAAAAGCTCCATCAGTACTACTCCAAAGCTGAATACATCGACCTTTGTGGTAATTTTCCCTGTCACTGAAACAATAGGAAGTGCAATTAGGACACATGGCAGAGAAGTAAATCCAAGCATGAAGTTTTTTTAAGTTTGATATCGAAATGAACTATCACGAAATTTCATCAAAATTTCAATAGAATATCAATAAATGTTGGTGCCGATATCTGTAACTTCACAGTATAAAATATTAGAAAATCTAGGAAATATAGGTCAAAAATCGGTGAAATATCAGTACTGGTAAAAAAAAAAATATATTCTAAAGTAAATAAATGATTTGTTTTGTAGTAAAATTTTATTGTGAATGGCCACCCAATTTTAAAGAAAAATTGTAATTTTTACCCAAATAGTATTATAATTCACACATTATAATTATAATAAATAGTTTGTATCATTTATCATGAACAGATTGTGGAAGCAGTTTAGTTAAAATTTTAACAAAAATGTAGGTTGTAATAATATTCTCTAAAGATCCCATATTAAAATAACAAAATTCTAAATCTTTCCATACAATTATAAAACCAATATTTCTACCATATTTTCGACCTTGAGTAAAACATGATTATGTAATAAAGTTGCATTTCTTTACCTGCATATTCAGGAGCAAGGTATCCGAATGTTCCGGCAAGCCTAGTAGCAACGGACCTGTCGCTATCGGGGGCCAACTTCACCAATCCAAAATCCGAAACTTTGGCTCTAAAATCTTCGTCCAGAAGAATGTTAGCCGATTTCAGATCACGGTGTATGAAGCTCTGATGGGCCAAAGTATGAAGATATTCCAATCCTCGAGCGACATCTAGAGCGATATTAACCCTTCTCGTCCATGACAACGGCTCTAAACCTAGACTCCTCCATCGGAAAAGATGCCTACTAAGTGCCCCTTGAGGCATATACTCGTAAACCAAAAGCCTCTCGGCTCCTTCAACTGAGTACCCCAAAAGGGAGACAAGATGGCGGTGTCGAACCTTTGAAAGAACCGCAATTTCCGATTGGAATTCGTCCAATTGCTTGTTACAAATGGCGGCGACTATCATTCTCTTAACGGCTATTTTTGTACCGTCTTCTAGCTCTCCCTTGTAAACCACTCCAAAGCCTCCTCGTCCGAGCTCATTCTCTTGTGCGAAATTGTTGGTGACTTTGCGAAGCACTTGAAGCGAAATGAGAAGGTTCCGTGCCTCGATCATCTGACCGTTTTCCAATCCACCAGCTGTCGTCCTACTCATCATGGTATTGGTTACAGTTTGAACCTCAAAGGCAGAGCCATCCACTAATGCAATCTTCACCATATCACTGTTTTCCGATGAATCTTTAGGATGAACCACAACAGGAGGGTTTCTTGGATCTTTTCTTTTCCTAAAGCAGTAGAGAGCCAATAGAACCGCGAGAAGAGTAAAAACGACGGAACCGGCAGCTGAAGCTGCTATGACCATAACTTTGGATTTTGATGAACTTGTTATGTTTTTCGGTTCGTTTACAACAATGGGTGAAACGGGACCTGATGGACGATGATAACCACCCGATGAAGGATGATTAGGTGGAGATTGTGGGCCGTTGATCGGAGGAGGCAGAGGCAGATCTGCAGCTGGACCATTGATCGGAGGAGGCAGAGGTGGATCTGCAGCTGGTGACGGGGATTTCATTGGTTTTTTAGCTTCGAATTTTGAATTGCCATCAGTTACGACCTTGACATTGTCTCTGAATCTCGGTAACGGTGGATCAAAATCATTCCCAGATAAGTTCAACAATCTCAGAGATCTCAACTGAGCAAGACTAGGAGGCACTCTGCCATGTAGATTGTTTCCTTCTAAGTGAATCTCGAGAAGTGACGATAAGTTCCCAAGCGAAGGGCTAATCGTGCCATTAAGGTGAAGCTTTTGCAAATTTATAACAGAAACCTGGCTCCTCGAATCACAAGTAATACCCCACCAAGGTCCTCCACAAGGATCATTCCCTGTCCACTCAGAAGCAAGCCTTTCCGGATAACTCAAACCACGAAGAAAATCCAAAAGGGCACTAACTTGAGGGGCACATTGCTCACCGGGATCAGACCGACAGAAAGAATTTGAAGCATACGAAACATTTGCAGATTTAAACTTTGGAATTGGTCCCATGAACATATTATTGTTCAAATCGAGTAGCCGAAGATTCATACCAGCCAAGCTCGGGGGAATCAACCCAACGAGGCGATTCCCATTGAGGTTGAGCTCTCTCAACGAACCCAAACGCCCGATATCATCGGGAATCGACCCAGAGAATTGGTTACCGTGAAGCCAAACCATGGTTAACCCAACCATAGTCCCGATTACGTCTATAGGACCACTCATACCACCCCCTTCTTGATTATTCAACCACAATATCTGCAACATTGAATCAAGAAAAGTGGATGGTATTTCACCACTCAACCTATTATACGATAGTGTCAACGAAGCAAGCGAGGGCAGCTTCCCAAAAAAATCGGGCAGGGGTCCGACTATGTTGCACTCTGAGCAAGAAAAATTGACCAACTGAGAAGACTCTGCTAGCTCACTAGGGATCATCCATCCACTACTCTGGTTAAAGGGGTTACTATCCAAAGCCAAGACCCGAATGCTAGTAAGCCCGTGGAAGAAATCAGAAGGGATCGAATCGAATTCGTTAAAATCTAAGTAAGCAAATTGGAGATTGGATAATCCACTGAAAGATGGTAACTTGCCATTGAATTTGTTCCTTTGAAGGCCAACATTTTGAAGTTGTAGCAATTGATTGAAATTCTGGGGCAAAGGGCCCTCTAATCCAAGATTCTGAACCTGAATCTGAGTGACTCTGCCATTAGAGCAGAAGACATGAGGCCATGCAGGGGGCCCACATGGATCATCCCCTCCATTAGGCCATTTCAGAAGCTCTGGGTTTTTCAAACCATTTCTAAAATCTTTCAGAATCTTGAAATCATTTTGGACTGTAAACCCATCAACCCCTCTTCCCAAAAAGTAAATAGACAATCCAACAAAAATGTACATGAATTTTCTTGAATCAACTCCCATTTTCCATCAAGCCCACATCAAATTTGCCAAGAAAGATTGCATTTTTTAGTAACAAACAGAGATAATAAGCTCAGAAATCAAGAGAAAAAGGACAAACCTTGTGTTTCTTGGGTGCATGCAAATTCAAGAATGGTGGTTGTTCTGAGTTTTTTTGAGGGACTAAAATGGTAAGGGGAAGAATGGGAGCTTTCCAAGGCAAGAAAAGGACAGGGAGATGCAGAGGGTTTCACTGCTTTGGATTTGGATCAAATCCTAAAGACAATTGCAATTTTGTGATGACTACCCCCCTCTCTCTCTCTGCTTCCTTTTCTTCTCTCTCTCTCTCTAGTGTTTATGTCCGTTTTCCACTGTTTCCTTTTCTCTCTTTTTTATTTTTATTTTTTTATTATGTAAAATGTGTTCTTTTTTCTAATCGAATTGACAGTATTAAATATTTCAATTCCAAGAGTGTGCATTTTCCCAGGTGGGTTTTCCTATAACCGACAAGCAGAGTTGATTAAGGATGATCAAACTATAAACACTCTGTCTATGAACGCTAATACTGTCTTAAAACTAATTTAAATACATTTTTATAATTTCATTTAGAATTTATTTTTTATAAATTATACTATTATTAATTTTTTTTTTTATATATAAAGATATAGTTTCGTTTCATTTATATAAGAATATGAGCAATTCTTTTGGATGTTATTAAGAAATACTACATTATTCTACATATTAAATTGCCATAATCTCCTTTAAAATATTTTGGTTTAGGAATATCAAATTTTGGAATGAGCAATATGAAAATTTATTTTCGATGTTGTTAAGAAGTAGTTGACAATTTATGAGATATAATTTGGAAATGATTAATTATACTATAGAAAATTCATCGCAGACTATTGATATATAGCTATATTTTATACATTCTTTAATTTTACTCTCATTTTTGCAGATATTCTTTAGCAGAAAATGACATGTGGCGATATGTATTTTTTGTACTCATTGAAATAACTATGATGTTTATAAAATAAAATACTTTTTTATTCTTTTATAGCAAATGGTGTAGCATAGCAAATGTTTCTAGAGTTGCAATAGAGTTCAAATATCGAAAATCATTTATGTAAAGTTTGGATGACTATCTCAGAATATTCAATTTGAGTTATTATTGGACCTGACATTTGGATTCTATATTTGGAATCAATTTGAAAATATATTATAACAAATATGTTCTATTATATATTAATCCAAAATATCAATAGAAGAAGATTAAATTCATATTTTCTTATTACAATTTTTATTATCCTTCATAATAAATTCATATCGACATGTACCTTGAAGTAATTATTTATCAATAATTTTCAAAACAAATATGTATAAATAATTACTTCTATATGTTTTGAATATAATTTCACCTAATTTGGTTCTAAATTTTATTTCATCACAAATTCTCCTGTGTACCAAGTGCATGAATCTAAAATTCATGCAATTCGGGTCAACCCGATCCAAATCTACAGGTATATTTTTTTGTTTAAATTTTTATTTATATTTTGATATTTATGTCCAAATTCGATGACTTTATGTACAAATATTATAATTTTTATGTATTATTATAATTTAAAAAAAAAAATTCAGCAAAATTTGTAAATAAATATTTTTATGTGATATTCATATGACTATTGACCTTTATGCACAAATATTCATACAATTATGTAAAAGTATGAATATTTGTATATAAAGATCATATAAATATATATAAATGTCATATGAATATAACATAAAGGTATCTATGTACAAATTTTATTAATTTTTTTTCTTTTTTCTAAGTTATTGAACGTAAAGATCATATAATTTGTATATAAAGATTTCGGTTTAAAGTAAAAAAAAAATACGTGAATCCAAATCGACCTGAATCAATTCAAAATGCATATGCAGGATAGTAAACACTCTTATTTCATTTACTAATCCACACTCTTATTTCATTTACTAATCCACGTATTAATATTAATGATTTTTATAAGACCTTCATTTCTCGTCAATCTAGTTTTTAATAATTATAAATATTAATAGTACCTGAAAGGTTGTCTATGTTATAACCCTTTATTTTATTTTATTTTAATTTTTGACTTTTCTATTTCTTAAAAAGTGTATATTTTCTGTAACCTTCGACAATTAGGAAACTTTCCAAAATTATTCCAAAATTTGGATGAAATTAATAAATGTATCTGTTTTTTCGGCGATTATTGAGAGAGTTGAGCTTTTTATAATAATAATAATAATAATCCCATTCCCATGTCGCATTATCACGGGACCTTCATGAATTATATCATCTTTTCTTTCCATTTCCGTCCATAATTATACTTTATTTTTCTTCTCCTTCACTTCTTTTTCTTCTCAATTCTCTTTCACTTTTTTTATAATTTAATTTTTTTGATTCAGTTATATATTTTTATAAAATTTCTATTGCTATGAAACAAAGATGTATTTTCTTTTTCAATCTAATACCTAACGAGCCAGTCTAAATATAAAATTGTTTATTTGCTAGATAATATATAAAAATATCTTTTATCAATATATGGTTTTCTGCCACTATCAAAAAAAATATAAATATAATTTTACATAAGGTATTCGTTTTTCTAATAGAATATTTTTTTTATCTCACTTATTACTAATTAGTCTGAATAATTTGTGAGATAGTTGTTTTAACCATTTTTGATTTTTTCTTTTCTTTTGGGGTTCGAATAGTGAAATATAGTTGATGTTCTTGCCGACAATTTTGAATGTCACTTGTGGGTACCAAATGGGACTAGAAAATGATTTTCCATCTTTATTTAATTATTAATTTACACTTGTATTCCTACAAAGAACCATTGCATAGCAAATCAAGCCTCAAAAGGGATCCCACGCCTAGTTTTTATTCCCCAAAAAAAATCTCTTGGAAAACGTGGACTATATTTTTTTAATTTAAGATTATTAATATTATATTTAGTAAATTTGTCTCAATAAAATGAAAATATTATATCCATTATGAATTCAATTTGCCTCCACGAGTTTAGGAATTAATTATGAAAATGTAAATTAATTTTTTTTTTTTTGTCATTTTTCTAACTAAATTGTCTTTTTCCCTGAAGATTTGAATATAATTCTTTGTTAGTCAAACTCATTTGGGCCATGGATATTTCAATTTTATCCATTCTATACCTAATTAATATATATGGATTCTCAACGAAAAGCGTAGTGTGGATCTCAATTATTATAAGCACTCAATTATAAGAGTTAACTTCCTATAGTCTATATTGGATTTAGCTATATGTGGAACTTACCTACAATTAGCTTTCCACCACTAAACTTTTAACTACTCCATATATAAGCTAACTAATTATTTGTTATTTGGGATAATACTTTTTAACTTTCTTTCCAACTTGCATCTTTAAATTATAATTTATTGTTCACTCAATCATTATTTTGGACAAATGACATAAACCCATTTTTATCTAGAGTTCTTACAGGCAACGAAATTATTTTCTTGGAAAGTAGATTTCATTTGGTTTAATTATACTTAATTGGATGTTTAATGAATTAACATTTATAGTTTTGTTTTCCTTTCTACAAAAAAAAGTAATCTACCAACAATCACTATTAATAAAAATAATACCATAAGATTTATAACTTAAGTGGTATCCCACTTTTTTATAAATATTTAAATTGTGAGTTTAAAAAATATTTAAATTGTGATGATCATAGTTAAACTTAGATCATGTAAAATGTAAATTTTATAGTCTTTATTGTCCAAGACTTCCAAATTCATTATTAAAAACTATTAATAAAAATCTCACATATGTATATTCGCAAACTCCACATGAAAATTAAAACAGTTTGTGTAATGTCCACAGTAGAAATCCCATTTTGGCCTTTTAATTTGAATATCATTAAAATTAAATCAACATTAGTGGGATCCATTAAATCGGTGCAGCTTGAATCTACTAAAAATATTAAATATGGATGGTTGGTACAAATGGATTATAGTGGAATAATAGCTATAAACAATAGCTAACTCACGTGTATATCCTTCAAAAATGGAATTATTATGAATTTAAGATTGTAAAATAGCGAATATATATAATGAGTAATGCTAAAAAAAAAAAAAGTCGTATTTAATTATTTACCTCTAAATCCTCTATTGTATTTTGCAGTTTCATATCTTTACTTTATATTAAATGTGAACAAACTTCAATATTTATACATTTTAATTACTAAGCTAACATGAAAAGGAAAAGAAAAATGTATATGAGGCTTTGCGTCATCTCATGCAAATTGTAACGCGTGTACTGTGCATGGAACGTGTGTCAACTCTATAGATAGATAGAAAACACAGATATATATGGATATGGATATGTATTATTTTAGATTTAGGAAACTATATTTGTTTTTTATTTTGTAAATAATATCTTTAGTTGGATTAAATCTTGATTATCATATATAAATTTTAATCATAGAAAAATTAGTTTTTTATGTTTTGTGTAGTTTAAAATCTGGTGAGATATCGACTCTTAAATACACAATTCAATTTTAATGTAAATAAAATTATAGGATTTATAAAGGAAAAAAAAAACAGTTATAATCTAATTTTAGTTTGAGACTCAATGTTTAAAAAGAAAAATATGTACAGAAACAAAATTGAAGATAGCAAAAGTTTACCAAAAAAAAATAAAAAAATCGAGCATTATATTTAATTTAATTATCCACCAATTAAAATATACTAGTTATACATTTGGGTGCCTAATCTAAAACTAGTGATCAGCAGCTCATTGGCGATTATTTGTGGCTATAATTTGTGTCACCCATATTAATCAATAATTATTAGATTATGATATTTTTTAATTTATCTCATAAATCTAATTTCGTGAAACAATTCAACTAATAAACATACAAAACTGTCTTTATAGAAATAATTATGGGTTTTAGGTAGTAGAGTTACTTAAATTAAAACTATATGGATGAAACGATTTCATATATATATTTTTGTGTATCATGAGTAATTTAGCATCATTTTTTATAATATATTCAAATATTCAAATTTATCAATTTTCAGTGGGAATGAACTTTCTTAATTCGATGTTCATGCTGATTTAGATACAATTATAATTTATTCATGCTTAATATAAACATTGATCTTCATATTGGGAAAAACATGTTACTGATATGGCATATCTTTGGCATGCTAATAGGCCTACCACATTAACCACCCATAAAATATATTAAGATTGTGTGAAAGTTTAAAAACTTTACTATTTAAGCATAAATGAGTAACTTTTATGACATCGTTTTATAAATTTAATTTTATGAAACAAGTAAATTTACAACTCATACTCATAATTTATATCTAATTTTATGGAAATGAGTTAGATCTGAAAATAGTGAAAATTCATTTTTACAAATTTATATTTTTAGAGAAAGTCTCATATTAGTTTATTTTTCTATAAATAATATATTCACTCCTAAATCATCCCAAAGTAAAAGTCTTGTTATTCCCATACTAAAGTCTCTAGCTGCCATCATTAATATATATTGTCAAAATCATGAAAGCATTGGTTTCATTTTGTTGAGATAAAGCATGTCAAAGTGATATCCCAAATACATGAGATAAAAGATAGAAAAGACAACATAATTAGAAGTTAAACATAGTGATCATATATACATGTATACATGTATACATATGGATATTACATAGAAACACATACGATATATATATATATATATATATAGACTTTAAAGTTGAGAGCTTAGTATTTTAGTGTAATAAATGTTAAAAGAGTGTGGATAGAGGGGAACCAGGAACAAAAGTTAGGGGGTCAATTATAATAAAAAAAATTTGAAGGGGCAAAATGTTAGTATAAATATAAATTATAGGGGTAAAAATAAATTTTTGCAAAGTTTGGGGGAGCAGGGCAACCCCACCCATGGCTGTGGGTCCGCCCCTGCTTACGTACATTGAGAGATTGTTAATTACTTTTAGACTTTGGAATTAAACTTTGATGGATTTGCAGAATCTATTGCAAGAGTGTATGTGTAAAGAGAAATCTTAACAAATCTTATTATGATTAAAATACTCTAAAACTTCATTTAGTGGCTTTACGACACTCGAAACAGACAAATCTTGAACAAATTTCATCTAAACCTGATGTGGATATCTCATTTTTACAAAAAATATTATTTTTCATTACCTTCTCGATATTTGTTTTGCTTATCATTTTTATAAAATTTATTCGTCTATCATTTGGTTGTGTACGAACTAATATTAACTGAAACGATCTGATTTTGTTGGTAATAGATAGAATTGTATGACATGAACTCTAATGGTACAGAATAATATAATATAGGTGGTATGAGTAAAAATTTAAAATGTTTGTATAAAGAAATATCATCAATATACATATATACCAAGTTGATTTGCTAATTTAAAGAAAAAAAATATTTGGAGATGACCAACCAAACCTATTATCCGTTCAATATAATTTGTTAGTAATTGCACAGATTTTATTGATTATTTATGTTTTTCTTTAAAATTTAAATTTGAGAAAATAATCTACCTATTGTAACATTTTTTTATCTAATAAAATAACAGAAATAACATTATGTAGAAGGCAGAAAATATATTTTTAATATTCTTTAATCAATAGATAAAAGTGGCAGCATAATTAACATGCAAAAAAAAAAAAAAAAAAGATGACAAAAAGTGTAATTATGTTTATATTCACTAGTGGTCAAAGAAGCTGTCATTCCTCAAAGTAGCACAAATAAAGTGTAATAATAAGTAGAAAAGATCCTCTTGATTGTGGAAACACTTTTGATTGTGCATCTTATGCATTGATTGTGCCTATATCATAGGCATGAAACAATGGCATTCTACATAGAAAAATATAACACTTCAAAACCCACTATTAATCAAAACTAGTTAATTTTTTCTTACATGAAACAAACAATTAGTTTATAAACGACATCGTTTCACACCACACGAGTCGTTGTTGTGCTTTATGCAGAGCAAAGGGTCCATATCCGACACGAAACTTACTGCATAAGTAAAGCCATCTAAATGTTGAAGTAACTTGTACTCAAAATATGTAAGCATTAAGATTTTATAGATGCTACACCTAATTGATTGAACGTAGTATGTATTCGTCGTTTACATGGAATCCAAGTATCAATATAAGCAAATTTGTGAAACACTCGCAACTAGTAAGCAATGTACGTAATTTAACCTACTTTAAGAACGGGACGTGTTCTATTTGATACTTCTTTATGGATTCCACGACAACAGTGGTGAAAGCCTCGTCCTCAGGGTAATAAGCGACTGGGTCAGATAACAGAGGGGCTGAAAAGTTAAGCACACCTTCGAGTGTTGCGTGTAGACAATAAGCTGAATACGTAACATGATATCCACCTTCTTGGACAATCAGGATTCGTCCTTCACTATGCTTATCAGCCATTCCACGAACTATCTGCCCGATTTTCCTATACCCTTCCATTGTCAAGCATTGCCTTCCGTTTGGATCAAACTGCAAGCACAATAACCAACCACCGAACGAACCCAATTCAATTAGATGTCAAAATGAAGGTTTTTCAATCAATCATGCTAAGTTGCATTTAATGCACATTTTCCCTCCATTTCAAAATAAATGTCGTTTTAAGATTTTAAATACAGATTAAGAAGCTTGATAATAAGACTAATCTAACCATATTTAAGAATATTTATTATAGGTAAATTTCCAATAAAAATAACTTTTATATAACGTTGAATCTGAGAGTAGTAAATGAGGACAATTCTGGTAGAATGTAAGTAAAAAAATGTTAATTGGTTATGGAGACTCGTCTTAAACGATAAAGAAAAGAGCAAAGAATTAAGATGTGCAAATTGTTAAAAAATTGTTAAAAATTCATCATTTCATTTCATGTATGAATCTCATGTAGATTTCTAAACTAACTTCAAATACAATTCCAAGTTAACTGAACTTACTGCACTAGAGTCTTGGCCAACAACCAGAACCATCATCTGAGGTTCAAATTTCTCGATAGCAGGGATGACCAATTCAGTCATGGCATGTTCATACCCTCGGTCTCCAGATCCATTTGGCAAAGGCACGTTCAAATTATAGCCAAACCCTTTCCCTTCACCGAGCTCATCCACAGTTCCGTTTTGTGGATGTGAAGGGCCCCACGATCCATGGTTCATATGAAGAGATATGGTGAGAACTCTATCAGATCGATAGAAACCCTCAGCAGTTCCATTCCCATAGTGAACATCGATATCAATGACCGCAACTTTATTAAGATGAAAATCGAGGGCTAATTCCACAGCAAGACCGGCATTGTTAAGAAAGCAATATCCATCCGCTCGTGTAGGCTGAGCATGATGACCAGGGGGACGAACCAATGAGTACGCAATCTTTCCATGCCCATCGAGTATATATTTCATCGCTGATAAAGTGGTTCCCACTGCAAGGAGTGCAGCATCCCATGATCCAGGGTTCAAGAAAGTTCCAGGACAAATGATCTTGCCCTGAAGTTTGTCCGCCTCAATTAGCTCGTTTATGTACTCTTGAGAAAATCGCAAATGTGAAGAATGTCATTTGCAACTCGGAAAATATCGACTGATCAACAAGTGAATGTAATCAAATTAATATTTATCTTGGCTTCACCACCTACATTGATTGAATACTTCAAACCGATGCAATTATATGTGTCCTTTTATTGATTATGATAATTTGTATATTCTTCTAAATGTTCCAAGTCTCATAGAGGCTCTACCTGAGTTTTTAATAACAGGGCTTACAAGTCTTTTGTCTAAGATTCAATGCATTGTCATACTCAAAAACTTCTAGTTGAGTCTATGGATGGACTTTTCCCTTTTCCATACGACATATTGAATAATTCTAGTAGATCATTTTAGTAGTGTGCATACTTCAAAAATAGGAGCATTCAAGGGGAGTATAATTTTTACCATAAATCAGATTTTCAACAATTCTCAATAATGAAAAGGATACACAATGAAGAAAGAAAGGAACACACAACACACAATAATGGCCTCGAAACCATATTAATCCCTATGTTCCAAAATAAGCGTTGTTCTGGACTCTAAATTTTGTTCCAAATTTAAGTATTATTTAAGACTTTTATGCAATTATATTCCCAAATTATCCTTATTAATATTTCTTAGCTAAAATTTAAGGAATTAATTTGATATTGTTTATGGAATTAATTTGATTGTCTTTCCAATTTTGAATCCTAAATTCCTTGATTAGTTATGAGTGTATTTGTCCAATTTTTATGTTTCTTAATCTATGACAAAAACTCTGAAATGACACATATTTTGAAACGGAGGGAGTATAAAACCAACTGAGAAGATTTTCATCTACTCGGTATTATTCAATAGCGAATTCGAACCTCTTTCTGTGCATAAAACACAACACCAGCTTTGATAATTAGCTTGCATACAAACTGTCATTGAGTCACACTTAATAGCAAACTAACAAGCAATTGCCTCTACAGAATTTTCTCCCATTTTCTTGTCCTAATGCAACATAGCCAAAACCAAACTCAATCAATTAGCATTTCACAGCACAGTTACTGACCCTATTCTTGGCAACCATAATTCAAAAAAAAAAAAAAAAAACACGAATTTCCCATCTTTACATAAATATTCAGCCATTGCTTAATAAAATGAATATTTTTACCTTGGGTGTGGAAAGAGAGCAACTGAGAGATATGAGCAGGGGTTCCTTGATGCCAAGAGAGAAAGGGCGAAATGGGGCCCCGTTTGAGAATGGAGACCATGTTTCTGACCCGGTCCGAGTTCTCCGGGTGGTTCTCTAGCACATCAAGAAAGCCCGGATCCGAACCCGTGTCGAAGACTCCCCGACCCGTATTGTGTTTGAGCATACCCTCGTGCCAGAAAACGTGGATCCGGGCATTCGGGTCCTCCGTAGAAGATGCCGCCATAGTTGGGTGCTCAAGAAATTGAGACCAAACTCAAGACAAGTTATGCTAATGTCATGTCCATTGAATTTGGACTTTCCTCTTACAAGTGAAATAATAAACGGATAAATCCTTGGTTTTTTTCGTCAGAGGAATTCACATTTTCCTCTGTTTTTTTATTTATTTTTATTTGCTTTTAGTTTGCAATATTTTTTTCTTGTGGGATATCTTTATGAGTTCGGTGGCGGTACATTTTTAACAATATTGCAAAAATTACAGAATATTGTTTAAAATCAAAAAATATATTTTCATAATTATGATTTACTTACAAGATATTTTTAACAATTTTTTGTTTTTCTAAAATTTAAGTTTTTTTTTCCCACAAAAAAGATGCACGATAAATTCAATTACCCATATTAGACTTTTTTTTTTTGTTAGGGATAAAACCACGTTTGGTCTTATAACTAACACTTTTCTTGTAATTATTCCCACAACTATTTATTTTTTTAATTTAATCTCGTAACTTAAATAATTACTCAATTTTGATTTCAAAATCGTCGATTTTAAAATCATCGAAAAATTATCACGTGAGTTGCACGTGACATCCAATTTGAGATTTAAGCGGTGACTAATGATGTAGCGTGAACTATAATTATTCTATTGGTTGAAGTATAAAATAAATTTTAAAATAATAAGTAATGCCATATCTTTAAATGTCAGCTCATGCCACATCAATAGTCATCACCGGAAACTCTTAAATTGGATGTCAATTGCAACTCACATGACAATAGTCATCACCGTAAACTCTTAAATTGGATGTCAATTGCAACTCACATGACAATTTTTCCACCGATATTGATATTTTCGGCGACATTGAGATCAAAATTGAACAATTATTTAAATATGAGACTAAATTAACAAAACGAATGGTTGTGGGACTAATTGTGAAAAATACGATAATTATGAAATCAAACATGATTGTATTTTATTTTTTATTTTTTATTTTTACACAGAACTCACTATGTAAATTGTTGCACTTTTGTCTTATCAACTCTCAAATTTCAAATATACCCCCATTTAAATACAATTCACTAAAAACTAAATTAAAATCATTAAATGATTTTTAAAAGAATTTTCTAAAGTATTTAAATATTAAAACAAAAATTACAAAAAGTAATTTTTAGATAATAATTTTTTTCTTTGTTTAAAAACAGAAAACAAATTATTTTCTCACAATTCTATAATTAATTATAAAATATTTCAAAATTTCTATTTTTATTCAATATATTAAAACTAATTCTTTCTAAACATGTCCAAACTGGTTGATGATAAGAAAAGACATAGAATTTATTAAAATACCTAACCTCACCCAAGATGAAAACAAAATATATAATTTAAACTAACATTATCCCTATGGTTGCTTCGATTTAACTAATTTATCTATCCAATTTTATATTTTATTGTCATGCTCTCAAACAACATAGATTATATTAACGATATTAAGACTGTAAATTAAATACATAGGTCATCAAGCAACAAAATTAGAGGCAATAAACTATTTGTTTTTAAATTCTAAGGAGTATTTTTTTAATTATTTGTGCATATCAGCAACTAAATTAAAGGCAAACTATTTGTTTCTAAGGATTCCATGTTAAAATCAACTAATTGTGCACATCAAAAGGAGTTGAATCAATCATCAGAAATCTGGACAAAACTTAAGATAGATTCTGAATAAATCAAACTTTCATAAAAGAGAAGCAAATTATGAAAAGTTATCATAACACATTGGAAATTGGTTCTAAAAAATTGATGTTAGAGAAATTTATGATCAATTTTTACACGGTATTTTTATTTGATTAAAACAAAAAAACAAAAAAAATTTAAAATTGAAATCTATGTACATTTCGAACAGATAACTTTAATGTATTTACTTCTCGAATCTGATTTTGGGTACATGAAAACTTAATATTTAAAACTGACAACTTAAATTTAAAGAATGGAAAAGTAATTCATCTTATTAGTTGGAGTACCTTTAGTAAGTGTGAGCTCTTTCTATAAGGTGCATCCCAATGGTGTTTTAAATGACTTCTTTGAAGTTTTGTAATCGAATCAAGTGGTTCGGTTGGTGTGGCTCAATAAGATGGTTCAGGTCATTCGATGGTGTGGACTTGTTATAACTAGAATCAAAGAGGTGTGAAGAGATTAAAAAAATGTGAGTTCAAATTGAATTGATGTGAATTAAACCAAATGAGTGTAGATAGATCATATTTAAGTATTTTTTTTTTTTATAAATTAGGTCATTATATCTTGGAAATATTATTTCCGTATATCATAACATTGAATATGAGATAATTTTATTTTATAGAAAAAAAAAATCGAATTGTCCAACTTTTACCTCACCTTTTTATATTTTATTTATTAACTTATTTTCAAGTACACTTTCAAGTACACTGCATATTGATAAGATACCAACAAAATTCTCATAACATCGAGAATGAAGTTTTCGTTCTTTACACGCCAAACCATGAACTAGTTATTGCATTTAATAAATAAATAAATAAATAAATCTCAATTGTAATCTTTCCATTTTTGACATAGATGGAATTACAATATTCTAACCTTATTTCATGGTAGAAATTGGTGGATAACAACTCAGCAAACACAATCTCAGCCAATTCCCCTTTGCTTTTATAACTAATTAACTACTCGTTTACGTTTCCTTACAATAGTGTAGGTGAATTATACACAGTGAAACCTCAATAAATAAATAACTTCGACAAATGAATAATTTTCTTCGGTTTCGATTTGAATTAACGAGGTAAATGGTTGTTTGATAAACGAATAACCTTGCTAAATGAATATTTTTTTCTAATTCCAAAAATATTCATTTATAAAGGTTTCATTGTATAATTAGGTCCACTTATATTAGTGTAATAATTAGTTATGCATGAGCATAATTAGTTATGTAGATAAGTTGACTAGCAACAATATTGTCCTTTAATTTTCTCACTTTAACTAATTTTTGCCAACTTGTTTAATTCTTTTTTCGTCCAACCTTTTTAGACAAGAAAAAAAATTTGGTAATGGAAGCACAAGTATAATATATAATAGCAAAACTTGTAAGTTCTACTAATGTAATTATTTACAAGTGGTCACATTCCATTTGAAAAAATGATTTTGTGTATCTCTATTTCAAGGCATTTTCTTATATTTATTTTTATTAAAAATTAAAATATAGAATACTAAAAAAGTATGCATTTCTTTAGGTGAGATTATTGATGGATTTGAAAAGGGATTTGAAATTCATGGTAGCAAATCCATCGATGGTGTTTGGATAGACGTGAATTTCAAATCCACCACTTTCATTTTGAACTAATTTTGGAGTCATTTTGATGGATTTCAAATCCACTCAAAACTTGAGTGGATTTGAAATCCATTCATTTCAAATCACTCTATCCAAACACAACCTTAAGATTTTCAACTTTAACTACATTTTGGTCAGTTTTTTATTCTCTTTTTATCTCTTTTCTATTTTAAAACGAGTGAGGGAGGAAGGGTCTCACCTTCGAAATTGAACAACATAGTGGTGGCATCCCATAATTTTTTTCTATTTTATTTGAAATAGAGGAACGGGATGAGACAACAAGTGAGGGAGGGTAAAAAACTAAAATATAGAATACTAAAGAAGTGCACATTATCAAGATACGTGTCAGATCAAGTCTATATATATATATATATATATATATATCATTATAAGATGTATATGAGATGTTTACGAAAGGTGTGATTATAACGTTGATTTTATAGATTGATCAAATAATTGATATTCTCGATCAGTAGTCTACTAGTAAATAGATTTGACATTCTTAAATTGTTTCATTTTATGTGTTATTTTTAACATGGTTTGTCATTTGCCTCTATATATATACAAGCGATCGTGTATTGACATTTTCTGCAAATGCTATATATATATAGGTGACATTTGAAATAATTTGCCATTTCATTTTAAATTTAAAAAAACAATTAATGTGCTAAATTATAGCCTCAATGGCAGCTCAATCAACAGCAATACTAATCTGTGGATCAATGTCGTTATTCTTCTTAGCTAATTCTCCTTCTTCAACCACAGTATTTGATTCCATGCACTTGAAATTTGCTAGAGAACTCAGCTCATCAATAGCATTTGCAATTTCTTCAACACATGTAACTGTATCACTCAGCAGGGATGCAACTGCAGCGACTGGTATTACTTCCAAAATGTTGGTGTTTTCTTCCCATGAGCCCGATTTTAGTATAGAATGCAGATTCTTCGACTCGATTTTGAGGTTGGATTCATGAGAATTGGGATACGTAATTGGCCGAGTCATTGTTTCAACTGCCCATGCAAGCTCTTTCAGTGCTTTTCCACATTCTGAACTCATTCTTGCAATCATGCATTGGATTTCTTGGGGTGCCTGTAAGAGGATCCAAGAATTAATATTAATTACTTCTGAAACATATTTTAATTAAGACTCTACCAAAAATATAATTTCTTTTACACGTGACTTGCAAACAAGGGTTAAAGATTTAAAAAAAAAAAAAAAAACTGAAGTATGATCAACTTTTAATTTGCATCATAATTTTTTATTTCTTAGTTGGTTTGCTACCTAAAGTTTAAGAGTTTCTCAAATTCAAATCTAAATCCATTTTTCGATCAGAAGCAAAGCATGTGACTTACACCCCTAATCATAATGGTTAACTTGTGTTTTAAATTATATATTTAAATAAAAAAAAGGAAATATCAAACCCTAAAAAGGAATAAAAGATATATTTATGTACCATTATGATTAGGGCAATATGCAAGTCACGAGTTTTGCTTTTAGCTGGAAACGTGAGTTTAAGTTGCATTTGGAAATGCTCTCTTGAATTTTGAGATGCAATCGAATAAAAAAAAAATTAGATTGCAAATTGAAAAACAATCATATTTTAGATTATTTCTTTCATATTTATTAACATTTGTTTGTATAAAAACATATAGTTATTACATTAGTATTAAAGTCATAGTGTATGTTCTCTTTGGTATTATGTTTGTGTGATTTGTAACATACTCGAGTGTTAGAATTTAGGTAGGCGTTGAGTACAACAATCCTACAAGCACATTGCCTTGTCAAAGCTGCAATCTTCAAGTATTGTTTCCATGGATGTCGATACATGAATCCGCCATGACCTGGTTCCCATCTCGCAAAATTTGCCTGAAAAACGCAAACGAAATATTCAGCAATGATAAACATACATTTAAACAAAATGCTCGTTTTGTTTACAGTGTTGTGCGCATAATTTGCATTGAAATAAGCTCCATATAAATTAAAAATAAAAATAAAAACCGTAGGCTGGTTTCTTCTATATTAGTACATAACACGCGCGTTTCACCCACCAAGACGTCTTCACTGTTTTTCGAATCAAGAATCGTGTTTAACCCAACAAGAAGTGATCTACGATTCTCTAACACCTCAATTGTTTTAAAACACTCATCTCCAAACCCTGCAAAAAAACATAGTACATATATTCATCCATAATGTAATAATAATAATAATAATAATGTTGATTCTTATGATCAATATACTAGTTAGTATATATGTATAAATATATATTTACCTTCCAAGAAATTTCCAAGTTTTTTTAAGTTCTTAGCAACAAGTTTGTGGAGATCTTCACCAGCCCAAACAGGATACACAAAAATGGATACAATGACACAAGTTGATGCTCCAATCAGTATAGTAGATATCCTCTGCTCAGCCAACTCGACTACTTCATGTGTCCTTAAACCCGATATGGAAACGAGAGAGAATGTCATGATGAATACAAGCAACCCGTAATCATATCTAGCCTTCACCATTGGGAAGAAACGTATAAATGTCGTTGCAACAGCTGCATTATAACGTTGCATACATATATCAATCATTGATCGAAGTATATAGTCATGAAGTTAATAATTGTAAGAAGTTATTCGATCAAAAAAAAAAAAAAATGAGAGAGACAACCTTGTAAAAAGACAAACAATCCAATCAATATAGGTTCACATGTTTTTCCTGTAACAGTAGCTAAGTGATGAGCTCCGAGGCCTAGTGCACCGGCTACTAACGTCGCCAATCCTCTGTTTAGCCCTTTTCCAAGCGTCGCACCTGCAACAATTATCGACTCAATTTTGTTACATTGTGTCACATTTACTAATTGTTACATATATACACAACTTACCAACTGAGAATTCGAAAACAACCACTACAGTGATGACAGCCCACATAGCAGAGTCTCCGAAGCTGCTGTATAAAGGCTGAAAATAGTAGAACAACGAGACGAGGGTGAGAGCGAGTCCAACTTTAAGTGAATGGATCAATCTTCTTGGATCATCCAATGCAATCTTTTTACATAGCATTGCAATTTCTTCCAATCTACCAACTGCATTTCTCAGAAAAAGGGGTAATTTCTCTGTATTTTCTGCCTTAATCTCCATTGTCTAATTAAAGAATATATATAGTTATTATTAGGCTATATATAACGATAAGAAAATTAATTTTGTCACAAGCTGCATGAGTGAGACTTCACAACATGAGTATTTATAAGGAGAGGGTGCTCACATGGATGTCACAAAGAACATATTCTATAAATTTTAACATGAATTAATTTTAAATTTTTGTACTTGAGAATGTACAAGGAAAGTTGAGTAATAAAGAAGAGGCTGAGATAAGAAGATGAGCCAAGTGGGGTTTGAAATTGGATGGTTTATCTGTTATCCACTAAAACAACTCAAATAAAGGTAAAATGGGGGATTACAAGTTGCAATTTGACAGTGGTTTTATTGTGGTAAAGATAGTTTTGTACTTAGAATAGTAAGTTGTTTTTGGCCATATACCATCCTATGATAATTGATAATTATATATCTCAACAAGCTAGTTTGATGTTAGTGTTTGTATGAACTGTGGCGCATATCCATGTGCTTCAAAATCTATCATGGATTCCTTGAATATTGAAAATCTTGCCATAAAATGAAGTGAAGTTTCATCTTTATTTGCCAACTTGTACGTAGTAGCTACATCGATTGATTGTGTTATAAGCTGATTTGAATTCTCTATTCTGAGGGTTGCAAATGCGTTCGTGATCAGTGTTCGTTTATTAACCTTAACGAGCATAAACGATAAGAAAATTATTCGTTCTCATGAACTCTTTGCAACTATGGTCATGATTTAATGTTGGTTAATTATTTGTTGAATTACAATTGGTCAATTGTATATTTAACTAGTTATTTAGGAAAAAGATTTTTTAAGTCCTGCAACTTAGGTCTTATTCAGAAAATTATCTGTAAATTTGACTTGTCCAATTTTGGTCATATATGTATAATAAATGTCCAATTTAAGGACTCAAGTCATCGTCAACCACTTAAGTCGTCGGATTTAAGCACGTGAGAAGCACGCGACCAATTTAATTAGGGATTTCCGACCAAGTAACCGATGTGGTATTTTTTTATCATACTTGAACGTTCACCTATAATAACATAGTTTTCTTATTTATTTTTTTCAAATTTTAATATTACACATCAGCTCTTTTTTTTGAGAGAATTTACTCGTTAGAATTAAAGGTTTCATAATATTATTATAATATGATAAATATTATTAATGTGGGTAAATTCGAGTTGGGGAATTCCAAAAAAAAAAAAAAAAGAATTGAAAATCTCCAATTAAATTGGTCGTGTGTCTTTTATATGCTAAAATCCGACGACTTAAGTGATCGATGATGGCCGAAGTCCTTAAATTGTATATTTTATTATATATACAAAACTAAAATTGAATATGTCCTGGACAAAGTCTAAGTTAGAGAACTTAAAAAAAAATTCGGAGTTATTCATTATCACTGTGAACAATAAACTTATTTTAGTATTTATACTTTTAATACAACCCCTTATAAGGTAAAAAAAGAAAAAAAAAAAAAATTCTCTTTTAGAGCTCCAAATATAAGAACAATAATTTTTTAATTATCGTAATTAAAAGACAAAATTAAACTGATAACTAGATTGAGTTTTCAAGTTTAGGCTAAGTACACTGGATTTTAAACATCGGTTGGTCATGTACTTTATTTGAGCCAATTAATCTGAAATCGGGAGTTTGGGTAATCATTACTATGAAGATAATTGAAAAGTTAATATCTTGACTTTTTAAGTCCAAACCCATGGTAATAACTTTCTTTTGCCAGCCTCTGAAGTTAGTGTCCTAAGTTTTTTCTTTTTCTTTACAGAAAAATACACGAACTATAGCAACCTTTGCAATTAAGTTAAATCAAGTGAAGTGTAAAAATTTTTGCAATCTAATGACAAATTTCACTAAAAAAAATGACCAGTTAAATTTATGATCAGAGATGACGTTTTCCAATAACTTTTATTGACTTTTGTTGGAATTAAAGATTAATTAACCATATCAAAATTTTAATATCACCATTTAAAACTAGAGAAGGTATAAAGAAAAAAGAGAGAGAGATAAAAACACATTAGTTGTTCCTCAATTAAAAAGAAAAACTGATATCACATGACTTTCAAACACAAATCATCTAACTTACTCTAAAATTGGTGGAAGAACCCTAAAAATCAAATTAACATAACTTCCATTCTAGCTTCTCCAAATTGATCATGTGTAATGAATCCAAGAATGGATGGGAATAGTTTCTATTCATGGATCCCAAGAGTCTACAACAGCTGATATATTTAGCATATATAACTATAGTATCAAGTTGCAGTGAAGTTGTATTCCAAGCAAGACTCCAAAAAACCTAAGCATGACAGGAAATACAACTTCCATAAGCTGCTGCATGAATATATATATATATATATATATATATATATATATATATATATATATATATATATATATATATATATATATATGAATAAATTTTTAGGTGGTCACAAATTCTCCCATGATCAGTTGGATTCTCAAGTGGGTCTGATCCCTCAACTATGCTAATAAATAAATATATTAGGTAAAGGCATACGAGCATGCAACCCAAGATAAGTTGATAATCATCAGCACCAAATCTTGTCTGCAAATCAACACCATCAAGACAATAACAATGAAGAAAATTTGGTTTGGGACATAGCATAAGTGGAATTTGTACGTTTAGATTTGAAATTTAATTAAATATATTTTTAAAATGTGTATTTTAATAGTTTTTGGAATCTTATAGAGTATGATTATAGATAAGATGACATTATCACATTAAGAATTGTAGAATCAATAGATTTATTGTTGGGAATTGTAAAAAAAACTCTATATTGTTATTGTGCATTATAGAAAAGTAGAAAAAAATGTGTATAGTTATAGGACTATCAAAATCTAATAACATCTCGTAACAAACAAGATTGAGATTTTGCTCGTCACAATCTAAACATACAAAATATTTCTTAGTTTTGAACTTACCTATTTAATATCTTTTAGAATTATTTCACACAAAATCTTGCAATTTTTCCTTATCTAGCTCAGTTTTCCCTTATTTATTTATTTATTTTATTATCTAATTTCATGTTAGTATCAATTTCTTCCCGCTCATTCCTAAATTTAAATGAGATCTTGATAATATAAAAGAAAAAAAAGAAAATAGAGATAAAGAAAAACTGTAGAAATCCTATATGAATAAAAAATAGATTAAATATGTAAGTCCATATTGAGATTGAGGGTAAACTTGAAAAAAAATGGCAAAATAGTTAAAATAACACTAATTAATTTGAAATAAAATCTGATTTTCAGAACCACAAAACTTATTTTAAATTGAAGAGAGTATATTATTATATTTAAATAATAGTTTATTTTGTTAATGAGTTGATAAATATTATGTTTTATAATTTATATTTAGAGTTGTATTCTTGTAAGACCGTCTTACAAATCTAATTTTGTAGTTGATCCATGACCTACATTCCATAATTCACATATATGAAATTGTTGTGAAAATGAGATTTATTTATGAATAATTGGGCTTCATCTAACTGATACTATATGTGAGACTCTCATATAATTTTTGTTATTATATATATTAAGTTTGTTTGAACTCGATTAAGCTCGAGTAAACTGTTGAACTATAAATTGATTCAGTACGTAAATTAAACTCTCATTTATTCTATAATAAACAAACCAAATGCAAACTCTCAATAATTTAATTTAACTCGATTTGATTACATCTAGGTAAAGTTGACATTAGAATATACCACTATTTCTTTCAAAGTAAATCAGAAAATTAAATAGAAATTAATAGTCGAGTTAGCCACTCCTAAGTCGTAGCTCGCATTATCCTCCATTCTCTCTCCTTCATGATAAAAGAAGATGGTTTGTTTTTGCAGTACATTGTGTAAGTATGTGTTGCACTGCTTCTATTAGAAGCCAATCCATTAGGAATTTGGCAGACATTTTATCAATGAAAAAACATAAAATTGATTAATTAACATATTCAAACAATTTGTACTTGCTAATAAAACATCAAACTAACTATTACTTATTTACTTAGCACATTTTTTTAACAAACTTAATACAAATTTTAGGACGTAGAAAAGTACATTGACAAAACAAGAAAGTGTTAATAGTTTATTTTATTCAATAAACATAACAAAAATGAAAAATATCCACTTAATAAGAAAATATGTTTTTACTCAAAATGGGGCTAAAATAATATAAATGTCCTTACCCATCATCTTGAATGATTTCACGCACTACATTTCACTCACCACATTTGTCATAAAAGTTGAATTGTTTTACATTATATCTCTTTCATCTCTTGTATACAAACATCAATTTAGTATAAATTTCATCTCTTGATTACTCAAATGAGGTAACATTTTTTTTTTTTAAATTTAGTAAAATGTTGTTCATAAATTTTTCTTCTAAACATGTGCTTGATACGTAAATTGGGGCTAGAAAAATGATTTTTTTTTGCGAAAGCTTAAAAACTTGGAGCAAGAACAAATTTATGAGGATTTATGTTTACCGTCGTTATCTATAGATCACGACGGTATTTATGAGGATTTATATTTACCATCGTGATCTATAGATAACGATGATAAACATCATCGTGATAGATCACGTGGGGAAAAGTAGATCATTTTGAATTTGTGTTTGAAATAGATCACGATGGTTGATCTATAGATAATGATGATAAACATCATCATGATAGATCACATGGGGAAAAGTAGATCATTTTGAATTTGTGTTTGAAATAGATCACGATGGTAATGTTTACCGTCGTGATCTATAGATAAGGATGGTAAACATAATCGTAATCTTTAGATGAAAATGAGAAAAGTAGATCACGATTTAATGTCGTAAACCGTAGATCATGATGGTAAATATTGTCGTCACGATGATATTTATCATCTTGATCTATGTCAAAGCTCAAACATCGTTATCTATAGATCTAAGTGCTCAAACACCACCGTGATCTATAATAAAAATTGATAATTTTATTTTGTAAAAATCTGAAATATTGTTCATCATTTGTAAGTTATTTTTATAAATTGAATATTATATCAAAACAAAAAAAAAATTTAAAATATTATTTCTAAAATATGAAAATAATAGTTTGAAATGAAAAAAATTATAATAAATCCTACAAGTATTCATAAATATATTTTTAGTTTTTGTTTTTTTTAAATAGTTTCAAGATACTATTATTTAATATAATAATAACAAATCTAATAATAATAACCATTATAAATAATAATAATTCAAGACATTATAATAAATCTTTTTAAAAATTCATATAGAATATTTAAAAATCTAAAAAATTGTGTTATAATTGAAATTTATTTTAAATTAAATAATAATTCTAAATTCTTTAAATTATAATTTTAAAATATTAAATGTGAGTAATTAAAGTGAATTAAATTTTTTAATTTTTTTTTTACTGTAGATGACAAACAATGAAGTCATTCTAGTTCATCGTGGATATTGACATGGATCAGAGTATAAAAATAGAGAAGAGGGTTTGATATATGCATCCTTGCATATAATTTCTTATGCAAAACTTTTGGATGAAATTCATTATATTGTTCAAGCAGGTTGTAGGACTTGTGATTATGTGTTGCATTGTTTCATGCCTACAAAGATTTTTGGAGAAGTGAAATTTAAAATTAAAACAAATAATGATTTGAGAAGGGTTGCTGATGTATACGATTACTCCACGTTATTTGTTTTTATCGAATCGAAAGAGCATGATTTGAATATTCCATTCTCATATGCGAGTCAAGGGGGTAGTTTTCTTCAGCTTATGAATTCTCAACAACAATATATTCATCAAAATTCAAATATATATGGAGGACAGGTGAGTTATGTGCAAAGTCAGATTGAACACTAAATTCCTTTTGTGGATCCAATCGAAAGTTTCAAAGCTTGTTCTAGTAATCCAACAGATGTAGAGAAACCTAGCTCTTCTTCCAAGCATATTTCAGCATTCGTTGTTGATGTTAAGAGAAATTACTCTCCATCACAACACCATTTCAATGATTTCAACAATTTTAAGGATGATGATTGTGACGAAGAGGTTGAAAATGATTATGTATCTGTTGTTGATGCTAAGAGAAATTACTCCCCACAATACCATCTCAATGATTTCAACAATTTTTATGATGATCATGGTGATAAAGAGATTGAAAATGATGAATGTTGGTGGTACTGTTGCAGTTATGACAATGGTTGCTAATTTTTGTGTTGATGATTTTGATGATACTGATGACGAATTTATGCCAGAGGTTGCTCATGTTCGTACTGATGACAATGATGATGATGGTGAAGAAGAAGATGTCTATGATGTGCATGACTATGATGTTGATTATGATGATGATGGTGATGGTGGTGATGATGATGATGATTATGCTGATGTACTTCAGTCTCGATTATTTTCTAAGCAATGGGAAACTAATGAGTTTTTTGTATTAAAGGATTTTTTTGGGAGTGAAGATGTCATTATTAGTTCTAGTCATGTGCGAGTTCTTAAAAATAAAATAATTTCAATTAGAGAAAATGGTTCAAGTGGAGTGTTAGGACCAAAATTAAGTAGCTATCATCACGAGAATTGGATTATTCCAGGTACATCATTTCACACTGATGATCCAGAATCAATTTCAATTTGTTCATTTGATGGAGAAAGAAGGCTAGAGATGAGTGCAATATTCAATAGCAAAAAGCAGTTAGTGTATGATATGAGATTTTACCACCTGAAGAATTAAGTTGAGTATGCACTGAAGCGCTCTGACAAGCAACGATATATGATGTTTGTAAACAACAAGGATGCCAGTTTTTATTGCATGCAAATCGAAATCAAAAAGGACCGTGGATAGTGAAAAAGTTTAAAGCACTAAACAACTGCCATTTGAATATTACTACTCATCCTCATCAATTGTCATCGGGGCTTATTTTGCTCATTCATTGCTTTGAGAAGGTCGTATACTTAAGCAAGAGATATTATGGATGATGTTTCTACATATCATGGTATAGATATTCAATATGATAAAGCATTGAGAGCTCATTATCGTGCATACAACTTAATATATAGTGATTTTGATCATTCTTGGAGGATGTTACCTGCGTACTTGTTCATGCTCAGGAGATCAAATCCTGGTACTATAACATGTTTTGAAATAGATGAAGATGATAAGTTCAAGTATGTTTTCATGGCTCTTAGTGAGTCTTTAAGAGAATTTCATGAATGTTGCAAACCTGTAATCGTAGTTGATGGAACACATTTGAAAGACAGATATAAGAGTGTTATGTTTGTGGTTGCTACTCAGGATGGAAATAAACAAATTTATCCTCTTGCATTTGGTGTTGATGACAAGGAGAATGATGAATTTTAGCATTGGTTCCCGACTCAAATAAAGGAAGCATATGATCATCCAAACGATCTTATAATTGTATATGGTATAAATGAATTTTTTTAAACAAATAAAGTTTGGGAGTACTTAAGTTTGTGATAATAATTCTTTATATTTTTTAACAAATCGTCATGTTAGTATAAAAAATGCAATAGAGAGTGTATTTCCAAGATATCTCATGGGCTATGTTCTTGGTTTGAGCTCTATTTGAGAGCTTGTATAAGAAAACTGTCTATTCTTATACAAGAAAGATACACAATAAGTATATAGAGCAAATAAAGGTAGTAAATAAGAAGGGTTGGAAGAAGTTAAGAAAAACGAAGGTTAAAGATGGGCTCATATATGTTTTCCAGTGTGTCGGTATGAGATTATGACATCAAACTTAGTGGAGTCTTTGAATTCAAAACTCTTATAGGCTATAAAGTTACCAATATGTTCTATTCTTGATTTTGCTTAAAACTTACTTCAAACATAATTTTCAAAACGACGCACAAAATGGTCAAGTGTAGAATCAAGCTTAAGTCCAAATATTTTTTAAAGAATACAGAATGCTCAATAGGATAGTCTAACGTATGAAGATTTATGAGATTAGTGGCTCTGTGTTCAATGTGAAGGATGATCTTCATAGTCATGTTGTTGATTTGGGCCACAAATCATACATATGTTGTGAGTTCCAGTTGGATTTAATACCTTGTAGTCATGTAATTAAAGCTCTTACGTAATTTACCAACTTCTACATATCATTTTTTTTATGTACAGATTACAAGTCTAATGAAACTATGATTTTCACAGTGAGACAAATTTGTCACTTGGTTCATATATTTCCTACTATTATAAAACGATGATCATGCAAAAGTTGTATTCAGAATTGATAATGCCTGTTCCAACCCTATAGATTGGTATATCCCTCATCCAATTGATAATGATATGATGATTGTTAATCCACTTGACAACCCAAGATAAGCTGGTTATCTTAGGCAGAAAAGACATCCATCGGGTGGAGAATTAAGTAGTAAGACACGAATTTAGAAATGATCAAGATGTAAGGGCAACTCACACAATTGTGCAGGGCGTACAACGGATATAAAACTGCCAGATTCAAATGTAACGGCAAAAACACCTATCTAACCTAAAAAAAGTAATTGAAGTAGTGTAGCATTTGCAGAAAAGTCGGACATACGAAGAAAACATGTTAGCAATGAACAATTGTAACTAGTGAGGAAGAATAATAAATAAGAATCATAATAGTTTTTATTTATGAAAATTCTTTCTCCAATTTATATAATAATATTTATGTAATTAAACTAGAATATTCGGTAGTATTATCATATTATGATTACTTTGTCAGAGCTCCTTGCATATGTGATAACATTCTACGTTGTCTTTTTGAAAAAAAAATTGATTTTTTTTTCAAAAACTTGATATAATTAAGCTTGACCACGCTTAACTCTACATCGTCTTCTTGAAAAAATTTCATTTTTTTTCAAAAAACTCGATATAATTAGGCGTGACCACACCTAACTCTATGTCGTCTTCTTGAAAAAAATTCATTTTTTTTCTTTCAAAAACTTGATATAATTAGGCATGACTATGTCTAACTTTACGTCGTCTTTTTGAAAAAAATTCAATTTTTTTTCTTCAGAAAACTTGATATAATTAGGCATGATCATACCTAACTCTACGTATAAAATTATTTTAGTGAAATAAATTTCTTACTAAAAGTTAAAATGAGATATAATCATAATTATTTAGTTTTTTTAATCAGAAAACTTCAATATTTGAAAATGCAATCAACTAAAAAGAATTATGCAATGTACATATCCTTTCATTATAAAAAAACTATCTAAAAGTGTATCTAATAGCTCGATTCAAAAATCTTAAGTGTCATTTGTGTCATATATTGCCCAATTATCTCATCAGTACTAAAATCAACAAATCTACTAGATATCAATCACTCTATATACATCCACGCAAAAACACCACAATTATGAGTGTCATTCTGTCCAAACTGCTGGTCGAGAGGGACTGTATAACATCAAGTGCTTCAAATTTCAGCGTGAACCTGCTATCTCAAACAATGTAGGCAACAAATGTCTTAGTAGTATCAGTTGAGTCACTCTATTCTCCTACACAATATTGTCATCACTCCGATGACTCAATGAGTCATACACTTGAATTTGCCACTCTCGTAAGTTCACTCGATAGGTAATCCAATGATTACTAGTGCTGCAGTGACATATCAATAAAAGTTGTTAAACAAATCAGAGTACACCAATTAGATATAATAAAAGTTATAACCAGATAACACAATTTAAACTAACGCAAAATTAAATCGACTACTCTTTGATGTTAAAAAACTTACATTAGGGACTCAATGTCATGGGTGTGCCCACGTAGGGAAGGAGCCTCTGACATATATTTGTATATCTGTATCCAGTGTCCAATTTTCGTATCTACAAGGCCCCAATAGATCACCATGTAGCCACTGTGGATCATGTTTATACAACATTCATGAAAATCTCAACAAACTCTAAATTAATGTAACATGACAATATAAAAGTTAGTTCAAACAACAATCTTAAGTGATTATGAAATATTTATAATGAACAAGTGACCTACCTGGTGTACGTACATCAAATCCAAATAAGTACAGCGTCAACAATAATATATACAAAACCTTCACTACATCATCGAGCCAACTTCAGAACTCTCCATTCTTGAAATAGATCAATAAATCGACGGGCATCATAGCTTGTCCATCAAAGGTTCTCTTATAAACTCTGTCGATCGGTGTCATACATGGTGAAGAAGGATTAAATTCTGAAACTCTAAATTTTAATCCCGTGATCATACAAAATTCTAATTTGGAGAACCTCAACGAACGATCTCCAACATGAAACCAATGCTCGTCTGTACTAGCTCCGAGTATGATGATCTCACAATCCAACAAATATAGAAGTCCTCGACCACTAATAATGATATCAATATCAAACTTTACGAAGTGGCCAAAACATGATTTCTTGAAGACATCTAACCTATCACAGTGTCTGAACTTGACATCTATGTCTCGAATAACCTTACTCAAAGAGTATGTAGTACATTTGGCGGACAAATTTAAATAACCTCGCCATTTCCACTGTGACTATTAAGAAATCGTAATACATTTCCTCATTACAATTGTTTTTTATCATAAAAGAAAACTCAAGAAATAAGTATTATTTGTTGGATTAAAAAAGTGCAATTAAAGGAAACAGAAGAGAATTTAAGAAGCATGAACATTTGCAGAAAAATATTGGAATTAAGGTACATATATTCTTATTTAGATTAAATATTTGAACATTTAGAATTTTTTTTTTGTTATAATCTTAATATTACAATGATTTTTTTATTATCATTATTATTGTTATTATTACTATTATTATTATTATGATTATATTATTATTACTATCTTATTAATTTTTTTAAAATTATTGTAGAATTTTATACTATTTCCTACTATTTTAAAAATATATAAATCCAGAAAAATAATTTTATAAGTTTTTTTAAAATTCATATTTAAAATGTTTTCTCACAACTCTACAAATTTGATTAGTACATTTTATCCAGTGCAAAGCATTAATAACAATAATATTTATTAATAATAATAATAATAATATATTATTATTATTATTATTATTTTAAAATTTTATATTATGATATTAATTGTATTTCAATTTTTGGTTATATTTCAATAATTATTTTTCCAACTCATTTTATTATTTAGAAAATAATTTTCTAACAATTTTCAAATTTTAGCAACGTGATCTAACAATTTAAATTGTGATCAATACTTTTCATCGTGATTTAAGTATTAATATGTACCATAGTGGTCTATAAATTACAATCGTGATCTATGAACTATCATCGTGATCTAATATGTATCATCGTGATCATCTATGAATTATCCTCGTGATCTATGACTTAACCTCGTCAACTTTGAATTATTCTCATGATCTATGAATTACCATCCTGATCTATGATCTATGATTTACCATCTTCACTAACAATAACCCTCGTGATCTATATATTATGGTCATCATCTATGAATTACCCTCGTGATCTATGATTTATCATCTTCACTAACAATAACCCTTGTGATCTATATACTACCGTCATTTTCTAACAGCGTAATTGTGATCTAAGCTTTCAAACACCAACAGATTCCAGCAATAACATTCTTCTAGGATTTGCAACAAAATAAACAGTTTAAGCCTAAAATTGATAATTTAGCCTAACAAACAATGAAATCTAGGTCTATTTCATCACAATGATTATCTAGGGTCATTGAAATCTAAGGTGAGCCTACCTGTAAATCGTCGGTCATTGCGTCGCTGCCCAGTTGCGATTCCGTTGCCGTCGCCTCCCTCTCCAATTCCGCCACCGCCACCTCCTTTAATAACCGGTCAATTTCACGGGTAAAATTTTTGCCCAAATCACGTGATGGACATATAGATCACGAAGTGGTAAATCAAAATTACTAAGGTAAATGTAAGGTAGTTTTTCCCCTTTTTCCAATTTTGTGTTTCAACCACAATTTTTTGAGTAATTTTTCCCCAAATTTCAAATTTTAAGGGTAGTTCAGTAATTTTACCTCAAATTTAAATAGAATTCATGTTTTTTTAAAGAGTGCGTATTTTTCATTTTACCTAATCTATATTGGGTAGAAAGACCCACATCCCAAACAAGAAACTTAAATAAATAAGTTTCTGTTTACAGAATCATAGATCAAATAAGTGATAAACAAAAAGAAAAACTAAACAGTGATGGAAGGATGACATGTACTCTGTTATCACTCTATGTAAAGAGAAATTTATTAGAAAAATTAAAACAAATAGAGTGTGTATATATGTATGGTCAGGAAAGATCTTAATTACAATAATAGGTGGAGGAGAAGCAAGCATGATGATCAATCAAGTTGTAGCAGAAAACCACGAAACAGTCGTCTATAGTTCATTTTTGTCCGATGAAATACACAAATGATAAAAACAAGCAAAATCTTGATTTTTATCTTATCTCAGTTAATATGTCGATGCGATTGAGTATAGAAGTTGAATAATTATGTGGTGACATAAAAGACATTCCATACCTATATAAAAATGCATAAGAGATGAGAAGAGTTAATTTGCACTTTTAGAACTTGAGGTGTTGAAACCTTTGGATTCATGAAGTTAGTAAACCTTTGTATATTAAAAATATAATTTCACATGATTTATGATTTATTCAAAATTGACCTCAAACAAGTTGCAATCATTGTAACTTTAATATTGATCCAAACTTCCGTATGAAGCTGAGAATTTCGATGAAAATATTTGAAAATTAAATTGCTCGAAAATTGCACTATTTTTCTTATTTTCATATCCATGCATATCCATGCTGTACAAGCTATTAGCCTGTATCCCCACCAATATCACAGTTTTTTACATCTTTTACTTTGTAACTATAGTAAATGAGTTACCACATAAGAATGCTATTACAAATTACTTTTTAAAAACACAAAAAATGAATCATATTTTGTTTTGCTATTGATACGGTTTTGTATTGAGAATATATATGAACAAATCTTTCAATCAAATTTAGTCCTATTTTATAATTCAATTTTTAAATTTTATAGTTGAATCCTGTTTTTAATTTAGTCCTATTATTGATATTAATTTTATCAACTTTTTTAATTAAGGATAGTTTTTCTTTTTTCCGAATGCTTTATATTTCAATAATTTTCATATTCTTAGAATAATTTTTTGATTCTTGGTCATGTGCAAGTAATATATGATGTTTTTAACGGAACAAAAAAAAAAAAAAAAGGTGATTACCAGTTAAGTTATAACTTAATTGTAACCTGTAGGGATCAGATATTTTCATCAACTTTTTCAAAATTAAATAAAATTATCATAAAATTTGAAAGTTATTATATATTTTCATCAATATTATTATTTTCAAGGGCTCTGATTTAGTTCGTATCAATTATGAAGGATCAAAATATCTTTTTTTTTTTTTTTTTTTTTTTTTAAAAACAACATTTTTAAGAGCTGGATCAACACATCTTTATTTCGAGATAAAAAAAAATGCAATTAAATTGCGTATGTGAGACTGTAATCTCCCATCATTATTTTTAAAATAAAAAAAAATTAATATTTATAATTATATTGGTAAAATGATCATATTATCCTTATTTTGGAGTATACAAGTTGTAAATTAATTAACTATACTTCCGATAAGTGAATGCCTAGAACAAAATAAATAAATAAATAAGATAGGGGGAAAGTAGGAAGAACTTTTTTCAACAAATAATATATAAAAAAAAAATTACTAACTCCCTCCCTTATGTTTTTTTTTATATTTAGTTTATTTACTAAGATACTGTCATTTAATTTATTCTTTAGATAAATTTCATAATAAGACTCAATTTATAGATTAGTTCACAATTCTAAACTCAAAATTTAAAGTTTCTATGTAAGGGGCTTAATTTTACATTTTTTTTAACAATTTAAAACTTGAAAATTAGATTGAGTTCTCAATTCAAAATAAAATTTCATTTTCTTTTAGTATTATTTATATTTATATTTATATTTATAGAATATTTATATTTTCATATGTATTTATATTTTATATTTATATTTCTCAATTTATAAATTTCTTTATATTTGTAATTATATATATTTAAATTAAAACAAGTTTGTGTAATTTTGGAATGATCTTCATCCGACTTGTATTAATTTATATAAATATATATATATATATATATATATAATAAATTCAATTCAAAAAATTAAGATTCCTTTCTTCTCAAAAGACAATTAAGATTCCTTTATTTTCTTAATTTTGTGATAAAAGTATAGAAAATTGATTTTAATATTAATTAGTTTAATATAAATTATATTTTATGAATTTAGTTAATTATATTTTTCTTTCTTTCTTTTTGCATATAAATTAAGATAAGTCGAATGAAGATTATTTTTAAAGCGCATTAACTGTCTTCATTTATCCAAAATATAAATACACATTGAAATATAAATAAATCTGTAAATATAAATCAAAAAAGAAAAGGAATATGGAATTTTACCTTAAATTGATAACTCAATCTAAATTTCAAGTCTTAAATTGAAAAAAAAATGTTAAATTGGGCCCCTTATTGAGAAACTTTAAAATTTAAGTTCAAAATTAAGAGCTAATTTATAAATTGGGTTTTATTATGAAATTTATCTTTTATTTATTCTTTTTAGTATTGTAAAAAATCTAACAAGCTTTTATATATATATATATATATATATAAAGAATGTTAGCAAATATTACTGATTTGCCACTTCCTCACTCAAACTATTTGACAATAAAAAAAATAAAAAATAATATTTTTATTATATATATATAAAGAAAGTTGGTAAATATTACTGATTTGCCACTTTTCCACTCAAACTATTTGATAATAAAAAAAATAAAAAATATATTTTTATTATATATCTTACACAATAAGTTCCACATTTAATTTATATAATAAGCTTCAAATATATGCAGGATTTAGATTCTCATTTTTGTATATGTTTTGGGTTAATTTTGGCCAAATTTAAATGGGTATTGATACAATAGGTATTTAAAAAAATTAATCATCTTATGTTTAACTAATTATTTTCAAAGATTTAAAAAGTCAATAATAATTTTTAACTAATTATTTTCAAAGATTAAAATTATAGAATCATAAAAGATTCTTTTAAATTATAATGACACTAAAATTTCATAATTTTGATATACATGTATTCAATATAGCTTATGTTTAATTTTAAGAATTAATTATTCACAATTATAGCTGAAATTATATAAAAAAATATAAATTTTAATAAGATAAAAAGTTATTTTTTTAAATTAGAAAAGTTATTTTAAATTATCTAAACATCACTATGTAGAATTAAAATAAAATTAATAATAATAAAGTAAACATTCTTAAATAATTAAATAGAAAATTAAAAACTTTGAAATGATTTTAAAAGTCAAAGAAAAAAATTTAGAAACTAGCTTTAAAAATTCTGGAGTTAATTTTAAAAAGAACATACATAAAATATACAGACAAAAATGAAAAAGAAATGTTAAAAAATCTAAGTGTTTTTTTAATAATAGATAGTTTTTCTAATAATAATAAAATATTATTAATCAATTTTTTTTTTATAAAAATCAACAAATAAAATTTAAATACTCACAATGACGGGTAATTTAAAAAACATAGTCAAAATAGAAATAAAGATAAAATTAATCTACAATTTGCTCAAAAAATATTACACTTGTTTTTAAAATTTTGGTAATTGTTTTAAAAGTCTAAATGTAAATTTTAAAGCTAAATTCTATTTCAAAATTTTAATAATAATATTAGATAGGTTAAATTTATAAAATTTTATGACCATGCAATAACAGTAAAATCATATATATTTCGAAAGTTAAATTTATGAAAAAATAAATCCTTAAAAAATATTAAAACAAAAAATCATGGTCCAAATACTTATTTAATATTTTATTAATTTAATTATTAGTAATTTTTTTGTTATATTTATGCATTAATTATATTCGTAATGTCATTTGAATTTCAAATTCAATACTTGTTATATCAAATTCATATCTATTTTAAAATTCATAATTTATTATTTTACATTGCATATAATATTATATCAAAATTTAAAATGTTGAAAATCGTTTGTATTCAAAATTTCTAATTTTATTCAAATATAATTATTTAAAATAACATAATTTTAAAGTTAAACAACATTTTTATTAATATAAATATTAAAAGCAATATACACTTTACATTTATATGATATATCATTATATCATGTGATTAACAATGAATATTATTAGATCTTATATAATAAACCGCGTATCATACGGGTGTACTACTAATATATATATATATATATATATATATATATGAAAAAAACGCTTAAATTAAAAGGAAGGGAAAATTGAAATTAAACAAAATACATTAAGTTATCATACTAAAGTGGCAATAAATAGACCTCATGTTAAATTATATATTCCTCAGTCAAGTCTACTAAAATTGAACAATGTTTACTTATAAGACTAAAATTGATATTTTCTCATTCAATTTTAAATGAGAAAATGACTCACTGTGCCACAAATCCTTATATTTTAACCTAATATGCCACAAAATTTAAGGATTGTTCCCACTTACCACTTTACGTATATTTTAGTCCTCATATGCCCTAATTCTCAACAAGTCAAACCTACCATCACATCACTCTTCCTGGCCCATCACTAAAAAGTGCACAGAAGTTGACAAGATAGGGACACTCACATGCAATTTTTCGTGTTAGCCTTGACCATTTGGCTTTGATAAATTCTTACACGAATTTTTAAGCAGCGAAAGACATATTTTTAATTTTTAATTGTGATACCAAATTTTTCGTGTAAGGATTTGACCAACTGAATTAAATATTAAAATATGCTTACATGAATTTTAAAGGAGTTGACATATGATTAGAAAATGTAATTTGAAAATATAAAATGAAATCTCTTACACGAACAGTTTCTTTGAAGTTAATTGTGATACCAAAATTTTCGTGTAAGAACTTGACCAAATGAATTAAATAATAAAATATTCTTACACGAATTTTGAAGGAGTTGACATATGATTATAAAATGAAATCTCTTACACGAACATTTTCACCGAAATTAATTGTGATACCAAAATTTTTGTGTAAGCCCATTGACTAACTGAATTAAATAATAAAATATTCTTACACGAATTTTGACTTGTTGACATATGATTAGAAAATGAAATTTGAAAATATAAAATTAAAATGAAAACTCTTAAATAATAAAATTTTCGTGTAAGCCCATTGACTAATTGAATTAAATAATAAAATATTTTTACACGAATTTTGAGTTGTTGACATATTATTAGAAAATGAAATTTGAAAATATAAAATGAAATCTCTTAAATAATAAAATTTTCGTGCAAGCCCATTGACTAACTGAATTAAATAATAAAATATTAATCATCCATGCAATGAATTGTTAAACGAAAAATTAAACACTGCAATTCTTACATGAATTTTTATATGACTATGATTTCATGCTAAAATGTCATACACGAAATTTATTGTGAAATAATATTGAAATGTTAATTGTTATAATTGTAATGATCTTGGTATTAATTTCGTGACTGTAACCGTCTATTATTTGATTTGAGTGAATAAAATAATACAATACAATAGCAAATATTATTTCGGCTCAATTTCGTGTAAGGAATAAAAGTTTACGGTGGCCCCAACCACATGGAGTAAAGTGGTTGACAAGACAAGACATGACGAAGGTAAATCGATGAATTGTTACTTGTGAGTTGTGAGTCACATGTATGCAGTGTATGTGCAAATTTCTCATGTGGAAATCCTCTATATAATAAGCATATGACAATAAGTTGTAAAATAGTAGCTTCACTTTTACTCTTTTTTTTATGACAAAATTCTCTCAGTATTATTACCGTACTAAAGTTCGAACAAGACTTTGTAGCCAATAAATATTGGAGAAATATTCGAGATTTTTGGTTTCAAAGGTATGTTACTAGCCAATTATTCCACAGTCTATTGTGAATTTTGGTGTTTTATTTTATGAGAATGTTGTGTTTTATAATTTTTTATTCCACTGTTTATTGTCAATTTTCGTGTGTTTTTGTTATGAGAATTTTGTGTTTTAAAATTTATTATTGCCTTACACGAAAAATGTTATTATTTATTGTAATCAATGTTGCATTAATATAATATATAATTCAATGTAATTGTATATTTTATTGGTTTCTGTTGTTTTACACGAAAAAAAAAAGTGGTAGGTCATACATATACTATTTTATGAAGGTGAAAATTGTTTGTAAAGTTAGGCTTACATGAAAAAACACTGAAAATGTTGGTCAAAACGAAAACACAAAAAATGAGCCTTGCACGATTTTTAGTGAAAGTAGTGTTGAGATTTCAGTGTTTAGATTTTGATGAGACAAAATATATATGTAATAGAAAGTTTTGTGTACTCTATTTTTCACAATGTTTAAGTGACATCATCACCAATCACCACGTCATCTGCCACATCATCGCCAATAATTGTGCATTGCCTAAGATTCGAACTCAGCACCTTGTTGGAACTCAAACCACTAAGCCACCAGTGTTTATGTGTTTATATTCTACATGCATTTCTTTTATTAACTAATTTAAAAAATCCGTATTTTTACAACGGTTACATAAAAACCGTTGTCCCAACCATTGTCGTTGTGCGAAAAAATACGCACGATAATGGTACATAAAAATCGTTGTCGTTGTGAAAAAAAATTTCGCACAACGACAATGGTACAAAAAACCGTTGGCCTAACCGTTGTCGTTGTGAAAAAAAATTTCGCACAACGACAATGGTACAAAAAACCGTTATCCCAACCGTTGTCGTTGTGCAAAAAAAATTCATACAACGACAATGGTACAAAAAACCTTGTCCCAACCGTTTTCGTTGTGTGAAAAAAATCCACACAACGACAACGGTACAAAAAACCGTTGTCCCAATCGTTGTCGTTGTGTGAAAAAAATGCACAACGACAACGGTAGTAAAAAACCGTTGTGCAAACTGTTGTAATTTTTGTGTTGTTGTTCAGCAAATTTCTTGTAGTGAAAGCAGATATAGCATCACTATAAGGAAGCAGATATAGCACTGCAGCGAAGTAAGAAAGAACGACGTGCAGCATCGCTGTAAGAAAAGGATACATGAGTATTGTAAGTAAAAGATACAACAGTATTGCACGAAGATACTGCAAGCAGGTCTAAGCTACAGCCGCACTGTGATGAAGTAACAGCTGCAAGCAGATCTAGGATACAGTGCAAAGATTACTGCTCAAACAGTCAACAACGCCAATAACAAACAAAGAAGTATCCTGCAATCCGAGGAAGGATAAATGCAGTACAAAGAACAAAGATCCAAGCAAGTTTAAATAGAGCCGTTCCAGAGAAGATCAAAGTTGCAGACACGGAGCTAATACGAAGATGCCACGTGGACTGGCGTACTGCAGAAAGCTGCTAGCCACAACTGCCGCATTAAATGCTCTGAAAGAGAAAGTCAAGTCGCATTAAATGCGAGCCATACCTTTGATCAAGTACAATAAATTCAAAAGAGAGATATTTCCTTCAACGGATATCTTCTCATACAAGTATAAATAGAGGAAGAGCAACACTGAAGCTGGTTACTGAAACATTTACGCAAAAACTTTTAAGCTTTCAAGTTACAATCTTTCAAGTCTATTCTCAGTTTCAGTCACTCAACATCTTTGAAGTGAAGCAAGTTCTAAGTTGAAAGATCCTTCGAAGGATTCAGAAGCTCACTTCACCGCGCCAGTTGAAGAACCAAACATATACTTTTTAATTTTGTTGCTGTGTGCTTAGGTTGTTTTAGGTGTCGAACAGTTGATAGGAGAGATCCTTGCTGTTTGTATAGTTGTCTAGAGTTAGGCAGCTTCCCTGTGTGGGAGTTTAGAACCCTGTGTGGGTTAGCCTTTAGAGTTTGCAGTTGTTGTGTGTACGCTAGACTCTAGTAGGTAGTTGCTTTGTAAAGTTGATAGATTGTTAGGAAAGTCCTGTAAATCAATCTTGTTTAACAAAGTTCCTGCTCGAGGTAGCAATAGAGTGGACGTAGAAGGATTACACCACCTTCGAACCACGATAAGCCATAAGTGTTTTATTGCTTTCTTATATGTGCTTTATTTTATATATCTATTTCTGTCATAAGTATAAAACGTTTCGAAAAGGATCATATTTGAGAAAACCAGCCTTGTATTATAAATCGTATTTTTCCGCTATGTATAAACTCTAGTTACAGCGTGCAACACTGCATCCTAGTGTTGTAAGCAGTAACTGTTTGGCGCTGCAAGTTCAAGTAACTTGCAGAACATAAAGGTTTTTGAAAGATTTACAAAATTGACCAAGGTTCATTCACCGTCCCCTCTGAATCTCGGACACCACTTGGGGACCAACAAGTAGGTCTTACACGAAAAATGCACAAAAAATATTCTTACACGAATTGTTGAGAAATTAGTGCGTGCACGAATTTTTATACAATTATGTATTACATGAAAATCTGTGAAATTAGGTTTTACATGAAATCTCCAATTTGAGGCCTACACCAAAATTGTTTAAATTTTCCACTTACACGAATTAATTAAAAATCAACTAATATACGAAAAATCTACAAAATTAATGCTTACACGAGATTCATATGTTTTAGGCTTACACGAAATTCTTGAAAATGAGGGCTTATACGAATTAATGTAAAATTAATTATTACTCGAGATTCTGTAAAATGAGGGCTTGCACGAAATTCTGAAATTGGAGGCTTACACGAAATTTTGAAAAATGTAAATTTTGCCAACACATTTCCAATAAATGATCTGAGGTCTGTGGTAATGCAAAATTAGTTGTCTAATCGAAGTACTCTACGTACTGTTTCCTACAAGCGAATGTAAAAGTAATGCAAAATTTAGGATATACACATCAATCCATCAAATCATCTGCAGCAACGGTATCTCCATCTGTTGACCACCTACACAATGTATATGCTACACGTCTACGCATCTTGAAAACCCCATCAATGATATAGGGTGGAGGAAATATACAATTCAAGCAGCTCTCGATCACCTTTAACGCGTAAATGCCACACCCTGTCGGATCATCCTGCCTGTAACATAGTCTGGTCTCTACTGTCTTCAGGGTCAATCGCTCTGGACAATATGATGCTCGATCTAAGTTGGCGTAGTAGTTGGCATGCTGTAAAAGCTTTGGCCAAATACGCGGGATCGAAGGCGTCTAAAAAAACGATGCCTTTCAATCTTCTTTGTCCACGTATGTCGAAGACTGTCGAAGAGGGTGAGCGTGTAAGTGTGCATATTCACCTCACCTGCGAACCAATGTTCGTCTAGGTTCAGAATAAGATAAATCTGTTCCAACAACAACGAAAATACCAAATTAGTATGATGCGTAAATTAAGGGATTTGAAAAAAGCTGGCTGACGTGTGGAAAACGTAAGAACCATCCATATACCAATAGTGTTGAAAATTGCTTACCCTAGATGTCCTATTCCACCATGGCCTCGAATGCTTCCATTTCAGCCTCTCACCACAAATGTAGGGTACTAGACGATCTAGATTAGTTGGAGAAAAGGTCTCTCATTCGGCGTCATAATAGGGGCATCCTTCGGGGTCATTCGCATGTTTACCTAACCAGATTTCCTTGCATGTTTCCTATAGAAGACAAACCAGTGAAGTTACAAAAGAGTACTTATAACAACATGTATATCGAATGAGTAAAGACTTACATTTAAGGAGCAATCAATGATCTGCGTGAGTCCCTTAAGGGACTCATCGATCGACACATCCAAATAATTTGGATGGCTCTGCAACAGTGCAAGATATGCATCAAGAACCTGCAAAAAACAACAAGTACAATGATCAAGCATGTTAACGACCCAATGATGAAACATGATTTTTTGTAATTCATGGTGACTATAAATTAGAACTAACCTCTCGATCCAGCTCATTGTGCGGGTTTATAATTAAAGTGAAGAATGATAGACCAACGGCGTAGCCAACACCGACGTTACGCCTGATCAACGTAATATGTTGTCAAACTTAATCACGTGAAATAAACAAAGTTGAAACAAGTAGAAGATTCTTAAACAAAAGATTTGTCTTACTGATCTGCAGCATCACCTAGCTCAATCCACAATAGAAAGTCATCCATCGAATGATCAGAACGTTTGGGAAAGGTCGGCTGGAATGGACTCCGTAAAAAATACGACCGCGCTCGCTGATGAACTTGTCGAATGCCTGCACTGGTATCCAATGCTTCACTTTGATCACCATCGTGTCTAGAATACTGATTCATCTGGAATACTGATTCATCGATATGGAAGTGCCGGCATAACCGATGTCTCCAACAGTGGCTCGAAAAGCACGAGAGCGGAGGTGGGTCTACAAGGATAGAAATCGATGGTGATGAAGCATGCTCTTCCATGGTCCAGGGCCAATGAGCCCATTGAGTAGACATCGGAGGATCAGGATGCCACTGTGGTGGTGGAGGAGCCTCGTATGAAGAGTGCCAATCATCCTGCGTCGGCTGCGGAGAATCCTGAAGATAGGCTGTTGGACGACTGTACTGAGCTCCTGACCGGGTGGCATACTGATCATCATACCATGTTCTATCGACGGTCCCAAAGAAACTTTGTAGCTGATCCATAATCATCGACGGGATTTGACGCTCCAAGCGGGAGTGCTCATCTCTGATAAAAGTCTCCATGTGGTCAAAATGTTGATCGAAGTACGAGTGCAACCCATTAAACCGGGAGTCCAGATCCACTGTACATTGGACGAAGAGCTTCTCCAAAGCAGACGCAAATGTTGACTCAAACCCAAATGCAAAGAAAATTGGCCCTCCAACGCAGACGCAAATTTGTGGCAAATTTGCCACCATGAACAGTATGTGGCAAATTTGCCACATACTATTTGTGAACGCAATTCACACTATTCACACTTTTCTTTATTTTGATTTAATTTTAATTAATTAATTTATTTTATTATTATTTTTAATTCATTTAATTTGTTTCAAGTATTTTTAATATAGTTATCAATTTATTTTAAATATTATGTGTATTATTATTTGATTGTATTGTAAACATTATGTGTATATTTGAAATTTGAATATATTGTATTATTATTTTAAATATTATGTGTATTATTATTTTAAATATATAATAGCTAAATTGTATTGTAATATTTTATTAATACTAACGCAAATTGTAACTAATAGAAATATAATAGGATATCGTTAAAAATTAAAATTATATAATACAATGAAATTTACTACAAATCATAAACATTACTACATGTTAAATTTAAACTAAATAAGAAAACACAATAAACATGCTAAATTTATTAAAACACATAAATATAAATGAAATACAATTAAGAAAATAATAATAATAATAATAATAATAATAATAATAATAATAATAATAATAATAATAATAATATGATATTTAATAATCTAGTAGACCACTTCCAGATCCTCCAATATCATGGAAATATTGCCCAAAAGTGTTAGGGAAATTTTCAGGTTGAGATAGATGAGGATTTTCTCGCATAATTTTGAGTTGCTCATTCCGAAACCATTCACGTCTAACCGGATCAAAAATATCTTCCAAATTCTTAGACATTATTTTATATTGAGTTCTTCGTTCAAGCCCTTGTACGGCTCTTTGTTGATATGCATTATTTTCAGCCATTAAATCAGAGATCTTTTTATGTGCTTCTTTCATGGATTTTATAGCACGAGACGAATCTTCTCCTTTTTTTCTTTTTAGTTTAGCTTTTTTCACCCCATCTGGTCGCATTTGGGATGATGGACCACCATCATTGTCATCACTTTTAATATTGAGTGAAGCTATTCTTGGAGAAGAAATAATAGGAGAATCTGGCACCGATGCATCTGATTGTGATGAATCCCAATTATTGTTGCGTCTCTGACTGTTATTCCCCGAATCCACAAAAGTTTTCATAGTATTGAACACATGATCAAACTTAAATCCCTTCTTATACTTTGGATCTTGCATTAGTAAGGCCTTTGCTTTACACATCTGCATAATTTATAATATGAAAGTTGATATTAAAAGTTATTTTGACGAATTTAAAATAAATAAATAAATAAATAAAGCAAGAACATCAACTTACAATATCTTTGTTCGAAGAACCACTTGGATTCAAGATTTCAACTTGCGCCAGACATCCACACAACTTTGAAACTGCACTTTTGATAATAGTCACACGATCACGCAATGACTTTGTGTTTCGAGTTTCAGTGATAGTGTTTGGTAGAGTAGAATTGTAGTTGGTTTCTATACGTGACCAAAAGTGATTTCCAGATTGATTTGTTCCTACAATTGGATCTTGAGAAACATCAACAAATACATCACAAAGATGTATATCTTCATCAATAGAATAAGAGGCTTTTTGGAAGGCCATTCTATATTTGATAAGCTAGAAAAGAGAAAAGAGAAAAGAGAAATCAATGAATGCAAATGAGAATGTTGTTTCAAGTGTGTCAATTGTATTGAAATGAATGAGCATTTTATAGATTTGATTATGTTTTGCAAGCACTCTCACCACTTGATAACAACATGAACGGTTGAGATTAAAAGATCAAAATTATTATCAATGACTATGAATGAATGCACATGGATTGTGCTTTTCTATTCTCTCACAACTTTCTAGACAGAATGAACGGTTGAGATTAATATATTAAAATGGTTATTAACGGCTACGAATGAATGCACATGGATTGTGCTTTTTTACACTTTCACTACTTTTCAGACAAAATAAACGGTTGAGATTAAAAGATCAAAATGATTATCAACGGCTATGAATGAATGCACATGGATTGATTTTACTATGTATTAAAAGATCAACAGTATAACATTGTGTTGTATTACTATGTAATTTTCTTTAGTTTTAATATGTATTTGTGATGAGTTTTATAATATAATTTTGATATTTTATTATAATTTTCTTTTATTATAAGAAATTTTTTATATCATTGAAATCAATATGTTTAATTTTTTTATTAACTTAGAAAACAAACATTTGATAAAATAGAAAATTCAAAAGATAATAATTAAGAATATTCTATAAGAATATTCCGATTGAGTTAAAATTAGAGTTTAATGGTTGGAGATGATTTTACTGTTTAGTGGCAAAATTGATAGCAAATTTGGTGGCAAATTGATTTTTTGCCACCAAATTTGCCACAACCATTGGAGATGGTCGAAGAAGCCATCATCACCTGCGTACTGACCAGTAGGCGATGCAGCTGGAGAGGGAGTGGAGTGCTTAGAAGATGACAACACACGAGCTCGCCTGTGTGATCCCATATGTCGTGAAACTGGCGATGCTCGTATAGGAGACCCATCCTCATCGTGAATACTATGCGTCGGTGAGTAATCATGGGCCGCACCCTACTGAGCCGGAGAATCATGCACCGACATATGAGCCAGAGAATCATGCTCAACGAATGTAGTGTACGTCGGGTATGTGTTAGGCTGGGACACATGTACTTCTATCTCGCCATAGAAGGCGACACGATCAAAACCCGACACGTCCGGCTGGATGCCTTCGAATCCATCACCCTGACCTCGGGCATCATGCTCCTCAACCTCAACATCGGGACCCGACTCAGGTTCATCGACCAACTATCGTGTAGGCCGATTGGATCATCTCGTCACTCGAGTCGAATGTGTAGCTCGAGTGGACTAACCATGACTCAACCTCTCCTCAGCTCTACGTCTAGATGGTCCTGGCTCTACAGCAACCCGTGGGCCACATCAAGGCTGGACCCCTAAGTTGAGGTCGACATCTATATGCCTCCAAAACAGCTGACACTCTTCCTCAAATGAGGGAACAAGTGTCTGGAAATCATCTACCTGCTCAAAAAAAACAAAATCGTCAAACTTTGCATATATTTATAGGTCAATACATTTATTAATTCGCTACTGCATATGGAATAAAATACCTCACCATCGAGGCAATGTAGAATCTCGATGATGGACCTAATAGTGGACCACTTCAAACATCTCGGGACTCGGTGGGGGATGTCTAAACGACGACCGACAACAGTACCGGTCATAGGAATGGCCTCGTAGGCCCATATCTAAAGGCAAACGTAATAACTGATGTTAGTAATATATACATATTTATTCCAAAATATCGGCTTAATCAAAGTATTAAGATTACTCACCAGTAAAGCCACAGAAAACTCGTAGAAATGGTAAGTGAAGGCTTGATTCCCCTGTACTGCTGGAATCTCCACTGGAAGCAGATCTATGTGTCGCAATAGATTAAGGTATGAGAACTTCCCCCATGGGAAGCTCTCTCATCTCTCCTCCATCTCTACCAACACCCATACCCACTTCTCAACTTTCGTCTTCCCGATATCCAAGCCAAATAATATGCAATATAAAATGAGAATATTCATAATTTTTATAGCATCATCTGGGTTTTGACGAAATTCCCCCCAATAAATTATGTGCGAAGATCTGCAACCGTTGCTCGTGGCCATCGGGAAATGATTCGCGCATACACTCCACCATTAGGGGGCTGGAGTCGGTCAGAAGGATCGAAGTCCGAGTCACTAAATCACAGTCTTGTAACGAGAGCAAACTCTCTCCTCGAGAATCGACATAATTGGCCTCGTCCGATTTGAAACCAATGATCATACTGGTCATCAGTCTGTGTCTGTGCCACCTCACGGGACATCAATATGTGTAGAAAACCCTTACACGTCTCTACGTCGGTCGCCCATAATAAAAAATAACCGAAATATGTTTGTCTAAAACAGGTGACACAGTCCCTCCCTATAGCTCTCAGCTTCGTCCGTAGGTCATCCAGTATACTCAAACGTGTGTATCCATTAATATACGCAAGCCGACCTTGACAAGTGGCACGAACCCAGGCACGATCCAACTATAACAACGAAATTATATCATTACTCAATAATGTTATTTTCATTAAAGTTTTTGTAATTAATTTCAAGAAATTTTACCTGACATATGTTTGAGGGTTATTTTCACTCCACAAACGTCTCGCAACATATCTCTAATGTATATGTGTTTTACCAAGAAATATTTTTCGTTAAAACTGAATTCATAGATGTATCTTGGATTTGTAATATTTGTGCATAGGATTGACTCATTGATACTGTGGAAGGAATGATATTTTCGTGTAAGCCAACAATTTGGAAGTTTCGTGTAGGGTTAACTTAGGTGGAAATTTTGTGTACAGATTAACTACTTTCAAATTTCATGTTAGGTTAACTAATTCTCGTGTACGGATTAACTAATTCCGAATTTCGTGAAAGGTTACATTACGGGAAACTAATTCATGTAAGGTTGTCAAGAATAAAATTTTGTGTAAGCTTATTACGTTTAAAAAATCATCTTAGGTGAATTTGCTTGAAATTAGTGTAAGGTTACATTTTATGCAAAATTCGTGTAAGAAATGATTTTATGCAAAATTCCTGTAAGCTGAAGTTGGGCAACATTTTCGTGTAAGACTGAATATGCAGACTTCCGTTAAGGGATTAATATAATAATTCGGCTCACTAAATCATTCGATACAAAATTCGTGTAAGAACTAATTTACAAGGCAGTGAACCCAAAATTCGTGTAAGCCCTAAATCTTTCCAAAATTCGTGTAAGCATGTAACAGATTCAATAGGCTCAAATTCTTGTAAGAAGCAATTGAAAAAACTAAATCGGCCTAAATTTGTGTAAACCCGTAACAGATTCAATAGGCTCAAATTTCGTGTAAGAATTAATTGCGAAAACCCTAAATTGGCAGTAATTCGTGTAAGATAAAACATGAAACACTCATATACAATATTTCGTGTAAGACAGACATTGAAAAGGGCACAAACTAAAATTGAAATATATGTACACTTACTTGTCTTCCTTCCATCAAGCAGCGAAAAAAATTCAACTTTTTCGTGTAAGAAACCCTCCAAACTTCCACGAACTGCTGCAGTTTTTTTTTTAATCAACAAACTTTCATGTAAGAATTATCGGCACAAATTTTCGGATGAGGAAATTGAAATTGCAAATTGCTATATGTGGTCATACCTTCTCAGGTTTTTCGTGTAAGAAGTCCTCCACACTTACACACAAAAAATGCTACAGATTCGGCTTAAATTTAGGGGAAAATTGTAATATTCTTGCACGAATTTTAGGGGAAAAAATGGTTGGTCAAGGCTTACACGAAAAATTGGCTCCCTATCTTGTCAATTTCTATACGACTTTCAGTGGTGGGCGGCAGTACTGATGTGATGACTGGTTTGACTTGTTGAGAATTTGGGCATATGGGGACTAAAATATAAGGAAAGTGGTAGGTGGGGGATAATCTTTAAATTTTGTGGCATATTGGCCAAAATATAAGGATTTGTAGCACAGTGACCCATTTTCTCCTTTTAAATTTAGTATGAGTATTTCCAAAAAAAACTTCCATTTGAAGGACTAAAAATGAAAATTTGTCATGATGTTCTTTCCCATAATAAATGAAAATTTGTCGTGATGTTCTTTCCCATAATGTGTGTACTCGATGATTGGATCTTGACTGTAAAATCAAATGAATGTAGATCATTGTCTCGTACATGATCTAGGCTTTTCCTTGATTTGAAACTTCATATCTTGATTGGACATCAAAAAAATTCTTCACCTTGCCATTGAATATGTTCTTTCAATTAAAGGATCTAATCAACCTCTCTTTCTCTCTCTCTCTCTCTCAACTCTTTGTGAACCCTTGAAAGAGAATATCACAAGTTAAATAAATCAAGAAAAAATGTGTCCAGAAATTACCAAGGCTGCTGTTATTGTGATTTGATGAATATCTTTGTACTAGACATGCATGATCTTGAATGGATAAGACAGAATAATATTTTTTTTTAATTTGTTAATAGTTATGATTGATGTGGGATATACATTTGCTAGTTTTATAGGCATTGAATATGTTCCTTAAAAACAAAATCGTGCCCACTTTCTGTTCTGATGAAAAATGTCTTGGAACCTTTGCAACGGAATATAAGTTTCAAAACACAACCACATAAGATGCCTAGGGTTCTTCTCATGATCAAATGCTCAAACTTAAATCTGCAAACTCTTCGAAATATTATGCTTCCATATGTAGATCTACTCCATCGAGTATATATATACGTATAATACTCATATATCACTCTTCCAAATTCAAAGAATTAATTAAGTTTTTCTTTTTGTGAAGATCACTAGTCTTCCGATTTATTTGTAATGTATACATTGACGGACGCACACTGGAGCAAAAATGAAAAATTTGCATATTAATTACCTTTAATTCCATATTTTTTTAATTCTCATTGAAGATACCAATTTTTATAAATCTAAGGTAACTTCTATATATTTAAACTCATTATTTACTTTTTTTTCATTGATCATTGATTTTATTTTAGTTTATTAGGAGTATACTATATATTAATTCTTTTGATTTAATGAAGTATGAAATGATTATAAATAATTATTAATTTTAGTTTCTTAATATATAATTGATTATTTAACTATAATTATGTGAATTGTTAGATTTGAGTTATACAATTGTTGGTAGTTTTAGTATTGATTTATAGTTTGTATGCTAGTTAATTTAACTTGATGTGCATTGTTTTATATTTCAATGATTGTTTATCTATTATAGATCATGGAAATCTACTATGAAAAAACATCACTTATAATATAAAGAAGTTCATAATCAACATTATTGAGAGTTCACTTGACAATCAAATTAGGTAGTAATGCACAAATGAATTATTGCTTAGTGATGCACATTGAAAATCATGTATTTTTGGAAGTGTTAGTATTATGCAATAGTTTTTTAAAATATTAAAAAAGAAAAAGAAATGATGTAATTATATTGTGTTATTTATTTTTGATGTTGTCATGTTTAAGTGTAATAAAGTATTAATTTTAGGTGTTATTTATAATGCAATTACATTAGCTTTATCAAAATTATTACTAAATATTTTTAATGTTATTTTTTGAATTGTTGTGTTTTATTTTTAATATTATTTGGCTAGATCCCCCTAAATCAAAATCTTGAGTCCGTCCCTGATCGTGCATGTCACATTCTCTCTTCTTCTAACCTTATTGCTATCAAATATCAATCAAAAAAAAAAAAAAAACAGATAGAGGAATGGAAAAATGCAATAATTCAGAAATTAATCAAAAAAATGGACTTGGTCCTTATTACAAAATTGCTATGAAAAAAAAAAAAAACCCCCCAATTAAGTCTTGCAAAAGATGGTAGAAAGAAAGACATTTTAAAGATTGATCAAATATGTTCACGCATGCATGTAGGGTATTTATTCTTTTATCCTAGAGCCATTTTGGAATATTTTCATTTAGAGTTGTAAAATAATAGTACACAACCAAGCAGATCTACCCCTCCATGTGATTGAAATTCTTAAAATGGCATTTTATTTCTCCTTATCTAAAGCAATATTGCAGTGCTCATAGCCCTTTCAAGCATGTTCTCCTTCATTAAGAAGCGCATATTTATATCCGCATCAAACATGTATAAATTGTGATACCATTCAATTTACTCCCAATAAATCAAGAAAAAAGGTTATTGTCGCCCTACAAAATTAGGTGGACAAAGCCTAGACATCTAGTAAGCATCATCCTCCAATCCAAAACTAGGTTTCATTTCCAATCACCATGAGAAAAAGGGAACATAGAATACTCGTTGTTAAATGAATTATTTTGTTGTAAATTTTCAACGACAATAATAATACTCGTTGTTAAATGAATTCTTTTGCTGCAAAATTTCCACGACAATAATAAAACTCGCTATTAAAGGAGAGAAAATCCAAAATTTCAAAGCTGAATTGGTTGTTTTAACGATGAGTATACAAATTTCTACTAAAAGTTTGCACTCTTATAGCAATGACACGTGAGATGAGATTTTTTTGCTACTAAGAGGGTGTTTGGCTAAACTTATTTAAAAGAGCTTATACATTATTTCATCATATAAGATGTTTTTACAATTACAAGATGTTTTGTCTTGATTTAAAAATAAATTGTTCGAGTGTTTGATAAAAAATGATGAAACTTATAAGATTTTAGTAATGACGGTTGTGTAATTTACATAATTATCAAATTTGAAAGTGCTCATTAAAAATAAGATATTATTTTAGAATAAGGTGTAATTTTCTTACTACATAAAATGAGCTTATAAGCTCATAACATCTTATTTAAAATGAAATTGAACTTATATTTAATTATTTTTCCAAACATTCTAGAGCCTTTTAAACTCTTAAACATTTTATAACATCTTAAGAAGCTTTATAAACTCACCCAAATATTTACTAAATTGTTTTGGCAGTAATGCTAATTGCAATTTACAATTTTCTTGTAGTGTAATAGAGTTGTTAGATTGTCACCAAGAGTAAGGTGCATCGGTCAGTTCGGCAACCGAATCAAATTAAATGGAAAACACAAAACATTGAATTACATTTTTCTTAAAAATCAAACCGAGTCGTTCATAAATCAAATCGAATAATTAGATATTCGGTTTTAATCAAAATTTCTAAATTTGACTATTAAAGAGTTAATTATTTCCAAGCTTATTGTTTCTATTGGAACCAAAACAACAGCTCCAAACATACTAACAAAGTTGAAACACAAGATGTTGAAAGTGTAAGTTGTCTACCAAATTCAAATCCTAGGGGAAAATAACACAAACCTCAAAAAACAATTGAACCCAATGATGTCCATTTATAAATCCTCCTGTAAAAAAAATCATTCATTAGTGTCCTAAGTATGCTCAATGTCCATTCTACTCAAAATTTTAGAATTCAAAATTTAGGAAATTTTGACTTGGATTTATGAATTGTGAAGTAATGTTGAATTGTTAAAGTCTTTTTTTTTTTTGAGTGTTTTAGTTGTCCAACTCCCAAGCCCAAGTCTTATTTCTGAGCCCATAACTTTAGTATAAAACCAAAGTCCAATGCAAAACTCAATGTTCGGTTCAGTTCGATTTTTTTTTTTTTCCTTAAAACCAAACCGAACAAAATAACTGAGATCTATAAAATTCGTAACCTAATTTATTAAAACTGAATTTAAATGTTTTTTTCAGTTTTGTTCGATTTAGTTTTTCAATTTTATCCGAATAATGCACACCCTAACCAAGAAGCCCATTTGTGATGATGACTAGCATGCACACATACAAGAAGCCCATAAATATGAGAGATCTGGTGAAATCCAACAACTAGAAAAGAAGATAAAACACGAATTTTAGGACAAAGATTAATTATTACACATCTAGTAGGGGAGAATTTTCACTAGGAATAATACATGTATAATCCATCATCGAGATTACTTACCTAACATCGTTGGCATGTTATTAATCTTTACATCAACAAAATAACTAATTTCAAATCATAATCACAACATGATGTGCAGAGTGCATAATCATTAATTCTCCAGCTTATAAGTTACATACATTAGTAGATGAAGAAACTTGTGTAAAGAAAACGTACGAAAAACCTCTAACCCAACAGACTTGCTCTCCATTTCCATATCTACCTTGTCGTCTCCCAACAGTACAAGACATAAGCATTCGACTGCAACTGATGTGTAAAAAATCAAACCAAGAAACTGATTTTCTGGAGAAATGTTAGTCATGGCGAGCTTGATCCGCTCACTCTTAACATATTCCTATCAGATCTTCTCATACGTTGTTATTGGGTTGTGAAATGCTGCTCGTTCCATTTTGGTCCAAGAGACGAACTAAGGAAAGAAAGATCTCCATCCTCGTCACTTTCTTATTAGCCTGTTATAACAAGTCCAGTTAACACCTTATTTGAATGAACAAAGATCAATTCATAATGCTCGTAAACATTACCTCGACAACAAAGCGAGCCCAGATCTTGCCTTTCCGAGTTTCCATGAGTCCCTTTAAGATAGTTAACCCTAGTCCTCTGATTATGTCGGCTATTTCTAGAAACGACCCTCTTTCTTCACAGAGCATCTGCCACATATAGAGATGTTGTGATGTGTTCTACGTAAAAGAATGTTTCCAAGATTTGAGATTCAATGGAATTACCTCGACGAGCATTTGATGGGGTTGACTTAGGTCCTCGACTATGATAGGGCAGACCATGGATTGTGATCCTATTTCATAGGCCCATGTTGCTCCTCCGTACTTATCTTTCAAAAGCAAACCACCATCTTTGCTCATAATCTGAAACTCAAACACAATAATAATATAAGACCTTTATAGTTCAAACTTTCCCAAATAATTTAGCCCTTGGTTGGAGTTTAGAAATAGTTTGTTTGCACCTTCGACTCTGCAGTTTGCTTTAGCTTGTCAGCATGCTTCGTTACACATTGCAAAAAAAGCATATGTTTGATAGTACGTTCCAAGAGAGCATCAATGCTACACTATTAACAAAACAAACATATATTGGTATCTATCTTATCAACAAACGACAAAGAGAAAATATAGCAATTGATAGAAATGAATCATCACCTTAGCTCCGTTTGGCACAATTTCCCTTAGTTCCTTCACACGATCTTGAATCATTTGACGATCTTTTGGCCTAGGTCTTGGATTCTGATCCGGTTTAACCCTCTTACGACTTGTTTTGCTCATCGCATGTGGTTTATTAGAATATCCAGTAGCAACAATGTTACCCTGTCTCATACTCTGATCTTTTTCAATCCATGGATCATAAACGGAACCATCCTGGGAATATGATCCCGAGTCTTCTTTGGAAGACCCGGTCCTCAATGAAGAAGAACTCATTGATACCCTGAACCTCCCATAAGGAAGCAAAGCATTGGATGTTGAGTAGCTACTCATATTATTCAACGTTGTCATACAAGAACCATCATTGTCTGAGTTCTTCTTGGCAGAATGGTGAGCCTTTGAAACAACAGCATCCAAGAGATGGTCAGTGTCAGCAAAGGAGAAAATCTCACTATCCGATTTTCCGTTACTAGAAGTAAATATTTCTGAAGAAGACATGTTAGATTTAGAATGACTTTCTGAGCAACTACTGAACCATTTGTCCTTAAAGTTGGCACCTAAAACATCGAACAAGTCATCTCCTGATTTCTGCTTTTTGTTGTCTTCAATGAAACCAGGAATACCGTGATTCATCTCACTTTGTGAAAACCTCTTATGATCATTAGTTCCAGAGCAATAAGCAAGTAATGGATTTATTGTCAAACAGTCACCAGAATCAGAGAACAAAGTCTCTGTTTTAGACAAGTTCAGATTGTTCACCCGATTTGAAGGGGCTGGCATGGGTTTTGTATCATCACCATGGTTCAACCCCGATGAACTGCTCGAAGGTAAATCTTTTATGGGCCACTGAGAAGAATGTCGGTTCATCTGTGCTACTGAATTTGGGATAACTTCAGCTTTAGCCACTCCATTCATAAACTGGTTTGGGAAACAAAAGTCCAACTTCATTGCTTCACCAGTTTTAGTTTCCTCACGGTATTTATGCAGCTTAAGATTGTATGAGCTTGAGTTCAAGGCTTGAAAAGTTGCAACACTAGACTGCATCTCGTTTTGGAATTCTTCCAAAACAGATGAAGGTGTTTGACTATAAAATACAGGAGTTTGAGCTGAACATCCAATATAGTTTAAACTGTCAGCAACCAAAGGAGAGGCACTGATCACATTTGATTCATAAGGCAATTCTTTTGCTCCGTAATTTTCAGATTGCAAGACACCCGGTACACATCCCAGCTCAAGTATCAACGATTTCACATCGTTAATAAATCCCATGTTTTCGGCAACCTGAGAAAGTAAATATAACCACATTCATCAATTTAATGGCATCATTGATCAACCTCATTATTGTAGTTTTTCTACATAGACAAGGAAAGAAAATTGTTCAATGGAACGACTTACCGTCAAGTATGAGCCAAATTGTACTACACCATGTGAAGGAATGGGAATAACTACAATCGTCTGATCAAGGAGAGAAAACAGATTTAGTTAAATAACAATATCTTGATTATAAACAACCACAAAATATGTAATCTTTCTACCTGCATGCCGGCAGCGAATTGTAAGCAGATCTCTTTCAGAACCTAGAAAACGAAACATAAGCTGAGAGGGTTACTCCAATGATGACAAGAAGATAACTCAACATTGAAGTATCTATTCAAGAATTTAATAGAGTCAAATTCAAGAAAAGGGCCCTACAACATACCTCTGGTGGATGGAATTCTCTGTAATAATTCTCAGATAGTATCCACTGATGGTGACCTGTAATCGCGACTCTTCCAACCAATCTGAGAAACGGAATGAGATAAGTAACTTATGGATAGTGAAACTTGTCACAATCTCAAATACAACAACAATCTATGCTAATATTGTTTACCCTTCTCCTACAATGTTAACATGATTATCTGTCATCATCTTGTTCACAAGCAAATGGACCTTGTCCCCTGCTGGTTCATAATGACATTCTTCCCAAATTAAAAGCCTGCCAAATAAAAAATTAGCTCATTATTAACAAGCCAAAACCATTCTTAGAAAAGGGAAACAAATATATGACACATGAAAGTTTTGCAGACAATAAGGTAAATGACAGATGCAAACAAGGATAACATCAGATATGAACAAAATCTATTGTATTCTTTCAACTAAGATCTCCTGGACAAATTGAATGGACCAAGCACAAAACTCCAAAATTAGAAAAGAAAAGATATTATAAGTCCTCAGATCATAAAGCAAGAAAGAAAAAACACACAACCATATGCAATAAATATGTGTCATGTCAAATGAAATCTTGGATACCCTTAATTTTGGGGTCTTGTCACATAGTAACATACAGTTAAGCAATTAATAATTATGAATCTAAATAGTAAATTGTCCTCTAATTTGGTCAAACTGTAAGCAAAACTACAATACAAAGATCAAAGAATAGATATATGAATTAGAAGAAATTAACTTACTGGGGATTTTGGCAACAAGTTTTCCAGAAAACAGCATAAGACCAGTGGTTGATTCCACAAAGACCCTTCAAGGTTTCTTTCAAGAAAATACCCATCAAAGAATATGAATATTCTTGAATATATGTATATAGATGAAAATATGCTCAAAGATTCTCTCTTTCTCTTCTCAATATAAGAAATTGATCACATCGGCCTAACTTCCTCTGCAAGAACCACGCCCCGCCTGTTTTGTTCTCAACCCACCACTCCTCTTTCTCTCCGGATCCAAACTTCCTGCTAACAAGCTCTTGCAATCCATTCTAGAGAGAGAGTGAAAATGAAGAGAGAGAATGGGAAAAGAAAAGATGAAGAAAAGGAAAGCTTGGAGAGGTTTACACAATCCCACAAGCTTTAAGCTCGCAGTTGAAAACAACAATAACGTTCTCCATTGTTGAGGGTTTGAGATATATTTGATGAGATTGAAAATGGTGAAGTAAAGATCGGACGTTTTGAGGTTCTTATTTTGCAGGAGTGAAGAGGAAAGCATATGAAACTTTTCTTTTGCTATACAATTGCAGAAGAGGGGGTATGCTAAATAGAATGCATTGTGATGACTCAGCAATGAGACAGGGCTTTATGGAAACAGCCCTGGGGTTTGTGTGGAATTACATTGCCTGCCACTGAATCCTTTTTGTTGTCGGCTTCGGATTTCTATTCAACTAATTTCACACATTTTATATATGTGCAATCCTAGCTCCATTTTGAATTTCCATATTCTTTTGTATTATTTTTTATTTTTATTATATGAGTATGCTTTTTATAAGATTTTTTCTGAGTTTACTTATGTAAATAGTTTGATTTCTATATTTGTAATATTAATCCAATATTTTTTTAAATTCTTCTTTTGCCTATAAAAATAGACTTATAATTATTTTCACACAGATCATATATGTTGTACGGGTAAGTCAATAATTTTTTTAATTATTTTATTATTTAATAAGAGTCGTCCTAATTGAATTTAAAAACACTAATAAGTTTTATTATCTATCCATACTCTATTCCACCCGTTTTGTGTTCAACAATTCTCTATTTCTCTTTTATTCTATGTTCATTTTGACTTTATATTTTATATCTCATTTACATTTAAAAAGACTCAACTAAACATAATGTAATTATACAATATCACTTATTTCATGCGATTCAACATTTATTGTAAATATTATTAATCTTTTGGTAACAACTAACAGCATTTCTAATTATCACCAACCTTTGAATAGCAAACTTTTAGAATTCCAAAATTTATAAAACAATCATAATCCAAATAAAATTTTCACATGGATCCCCTCTTTAGTCTTCATTCTCCAATTTTCGTTTGAATTTCTAAAGAAAAATACAGAGTAAAAATATTTGTGAGTTTATTCTATTCCAACTTCACTCATTTCTCTCTCTTTTTCATTTTATCCATCCAAATTAAGTCAAAGAAAATGTAAATGATTGTTCTCGAGCGTAGTTGATAGTGATATCAATAAATTTAATCTAAAAAAACATGATAGTAACTTGGAGAATTGAAATTGTTATGTCCAAGATTAATTAAGTATAAGCTTAAAATTGGATGATAAATAAAATATAAACGATTTATTTAAGGAGTACATTTTATTTCTTGTGTATGTGTATGGGGAACTGTACATAAAGTCTTGGAATTGGTTCAGTCAAGGAAGTGTTTTCCTTTGAATTATGACCAAAATGAAAAGACAGAAAACCACTGCTCGAAAAGAATTTCTTGAGATTTAAAAAACAATAATATTTACTTGGGAATTTGGATTTATTGTTCCTTTGTACCACTGTTGCTTAAAATGATTAGAATATTGGGATACGATTTTTTTTTTACGTTATATGTTAATATGTTTAATAAATAGTACTGTACGAATAATAAATATTAAATACTTTTTCATACATATAATATTTCCAGTGATTAGGTCATAAGGATCATAAAGGATCGTAGAAGATCACAAAGCGTGGCGAAGATTAGGTCTAGCAATTATTCAGTATGGATTTTGATAATGAATTGCACAATCATTTCAGTGTTTACAGTTTAAGTGTGTTTTTAGTTTTCTGTCAAAAAAAAAAATTAATAAATAAATTTCATAACAATATCTAATTTATAGATTAGTTATAATTCTGAACCCAAATTTTAAAATTTCTTAATAACAGACTTAATTTAACATTTTTTCACAATTTAAAACTTGAAATTTAGATTGAATTCTCAATTTAAGAAAAAAATTTATATTCTTTTTTATTTATATTAAAAATTTATTTATATTTCAATATATATTTATATTTTGGATAAATTAAGACAACTTAGTGCGCTTTAAGAACAATTTTCATCCGACTTATCTTAATTTATATGAAAAAAATATAATTAATTCAATTTATAAAATATAATTTATATTAACCTGAATAATATTAAAACCGATTTTCTATATTTTTATTCATAAAATTAAGAAAATAAAGGAATCTTAATTTTTTGTATTGCATTTATTATATATATAAATCAATACCAATCGGATGAAGATTGTTCCAAAATCGTTCGAACTTGTCTTAATTTATCTAAACTATGAATACATATTTCAATATAAATAAATTATAAAAATAAATAAAAAGAAAATGAAATTTTGTCATAACTTGAGAACTCAATCTAATTTTCAAATCTTAAATTGAGAAAAAATTTAAAATTGAACCCCTTATTAAGAAACTTTTTTATTGAGGAATAATAGTAAACAAAAGTGGAAAGGTAGAACAAGTGCATTTCTCTCTCTCTCTCCCCCTCTTTCTCTCCCAAGCAAACATCAACCACCACCACTGTTAACGTCGTTGTCGCTGTTGCATCCTCTGATTTTCGATAAGTATTCGAATTAAAATATAGTGCTTGTTGAGTGCGTTACGGATCGGGGCTTGGAACTCCGAATCGCTGCCTCCACCGCTAACAACCGCGGAAAGATGCGGCTCCCTCTCTCTCTCTCTATCTTCTCTATCATTGTCCGTCGTTGGGTCATGGTAAAGTCGGCACAAGGCTCACATTGGACTGTCGAGCTATGAGCACCGCTGTACTTGGCGGCGTGTGCGTGTGTGAGTCTATGTGTGAGTGTGTGTGAACGCAGCTTGGTGTGGGTAGCCGGCGCCGTGGTTTCGCCCGCAGTTGTGTGTGCGTGTTTGTGGTTGTGTGTGTTGGGCGTCATTGTGAGCAGCGGCACCAATCATGTGTGTGTAGGTGTGTATGTCGGTATGTGTTGGGGTGTGTGTGTTTGGTTGTCGGGTGGTCATCGGTGATATAGAGTCGCCGGCAGGGGTATGGGGCGACTAGGGTTAGGGTATGGGGTTCGGGGTTTCAATTGTAAATTTGATGTATTGAAGGACTAACATGCAAACCCTAAATCTTAATGAATTTGATGTTTAATCCATAACACTTTGTTAAATTGCAGTTTACCCCTTAATATTTCTGAAGCATGCAATAAGACCCCTGGACTTTGGACAATAACAAAATGAACCCTAAAATATGTTAAAATTGCAGATCTTACCCTAGATTTAGCAGAATTGCAAAATGAACCCCAAACACTGATTGAATGACAAAACAAATCTAAATTGATTATATTGAAGCATTTAAACCCATTAATCTCGATTAGGGTATGAAACCTTAAATCCTTATAGAAACAACCAAGAAATCTTATTTTCCGATCAATTTTGGGATCGAATATTATAAGCCTTTCGTATCATATCGATACGTAGTTTTTCCTTCTTAACCTCTCTTAGATGATCCGTTAGCAGAAAAAAATTTAAATTTAGAATGTACTTTTCTTTACGAGTAGTTCGATTAGATTCTAAGATGAACTATTATGCTTTGTAGGATGCATCGAAGGGGACCGAGATAAATTTACTTAATACTTAGAAGCTTTCTAATCGCAGTACTAAAGGTGGGGATAATTGTTATTTCGATATTTATACTTCTTTCGAGGTATTTAAAATATGAAGTATTATACTGTATGAAATGAGCTCTGTATACATGTTATACAAATAAGATGTTATGATATGATGAATGAGATAACAAAATGTTATTTTATGCAAGACATGCAAATGTGAAATATGTATAAGACCGTGAAAATCATATCTATGACAGCTAAGAACCATAAATAAAGTGATATGATTTAATGATATAACTACGTATGTTTATGATTTTACTCCTTACTTATAGTTTAACCCCACCGAGTGTTTCATACACTCATCCCTTTATATGTTTTCTTTTATAGATCTAAGATGTGGCAGGAGAAGTTGAAGGAAGATGCCCTATCTTTTGTTGTATACATGCTCTTCCGATGATTCTAAAACCTTAACTTTTGGGTTTTGTAAAGCTTAAGCTTGTGGGCAAATTTCTTATGGCATTTTCATTGTTTTGAATTTTATATAAAATTGCTTGTGATGATTTTCTGTTAAGATAATTAGCTATTTCACTGTAAAGTTACTGGACGCCCAAAAATAAAAATTCAATATTTTATTTCGTTTCAAAAATGGGGCGTGATAGTTTTGGTATCAAAGTCTGGCTCTATCTTTTTAAGGGTCTTGCTCAGTTTGAAATTTTATAAAATTTAAAAATTTTCTAAATCAGACCACTTATTTAAAATATGAATTAGATAAGCATCTCTCTTCGCTCTCTCTCCAACATGTATGAAATGAGATGATTATATGTGTTTGACTGTCGGAATGTGAATAGTACGTGTTGTTGTGCAGTACCATGTTTGAATGTTATTTATATACAAATATATGTTTAAGGTTTAATTTCGGGGTTGGAGATGGGTGATATTGAGATATATATAGGTTGAAAAATATTATAGATGTATATTTGGGATAACCTTGTAAATAGTTGATGTATATAGTTTGATAAGGTATCAGATGAATCAGGCCAAAAGCTCAACTACTCCTATTGGACAACACATTAAATTGTCTAAAGATCAATGTCCAAAGTCTCAGCAAGAATCAGATCAGATGCAAAAGGTTCCATACTCAAATATTGTTGGAAGTACAATGTATGCCATGGTATGTTGTAGGCCTAACTTGGCTCATCCTATGAGTGTGATAAGTAGATACATGTCAGATCATGGAGTTGCTCATTGGGAAGCTGTAAAGTCTATCATGAGATACTTGAAAGGTTCAATAAATCATGACTTGAAGTTCAGGAAAACACATGAAACCACCTTGCCTATTGTTGGATATCTTGATGCTGGTATGCATCTAACTTAGACATATTGATCAAAGAAAAGACATATCAAGACCTTACGGCACGTTGTAGGAAACACTTACTACACGTAGGGACGGAACCAAAGGGAGGGGAGGGTGGCCCTACCCCGAATTTATCAAAAAAAAATTCACTCCTTCTATTTATTTTAATAATAATTTTTTTTATTTAGTGTAATTTTTTTAATTTTAATATTGACCCCCTCAATTTATGATCTTGTTCCGTCATTGATTGCACGTTATATGAAACAACTGCTATAAAAAGGACTGTCCTGAACACAACAAATAGAAGGATACAATTATTGTATGATGAACATAAATGAATTACTTTATGTATGAAGGAATAATAATAATAATAATAATAATACAACAAGAAATAATGCTTCCTGCAAGAGCGATGTTATATATTGCAAAACTTTGTATTAGAATATCAATGTTTAGATATTGAGCGATGTTATTTATTACAAAACTTTGTATTAGAATATCAATGTTTAGATATTGATGAGATAAAACAACCTTGTAATATGAAGTTAGAGTACCCTATTTTTCATAATGTTTAAATAAAACTTAGATTAAGTTTGAGTCTTTTGTTTTAATCTAAAGAATGGAGGACTTTAAGAAAGTAGTCATGCTGCAAATTATGAAAGAATAGGAGACTCTACAAGAATAGCTCAAGACAGTATAGTCGAAAGAAAAGTAACAAACAGCATAGCTGCAAGAAATAATAGAATACAACATCGTTGTAAGTAAAGTTACAATGAGGAATGATAGGATGAAATGTAATAGATTTTGATGAGACAAAACGTGTAATAGATTAGAACCTTAGCTGTCTGGATAAGTCTTTAATGTAAATTTGCTAAGGCAAGGATGCTGGAAGGACTTGAAGATTCTGCCAAGTAGCCAGGAAGCCGAAGTCCCTGCTACCTGCATACTGTATCGAGCAACCAGCAAGTAAAGTTCTAGAAGGATGCTACAAGGAACCTGGAGATACTCAAGGAAGCTGACTGACTCAATGAGGATACTACCAGATATATCAGAGTCAATGCAACCTGACTAGTCAGTAGAGTCACTCCAGTTCCAACAAATCAGAATCTGCCATGTGTGATAAAGCAGCAAGGACACAGTACAAACAGTCTGCAGAATGTAATTACGCAGACAAAGGACAAGCAGTTGCAGAACAGAATGAAGGCATTTCAGAACAGGTGTCAGAAGATCAGCAGAACTAATCAAAAAGAGACACCTCATCATACAAAGGACTGCATTCCCAACAGGCAGAAAACCACCTGATGACTATAAATAGAAGTCTGATTTCCAAAGAGAAAAAAACGATAATATACAATCAAGAGAACTGAGAAGCAAATAGACGCACAAGCTTATACTCTCAAGTTATTTCAGACTAAGCAAGCAGCAAGCCAGCTACCTTTATGTTCTTCTGAAGTTCAAGGAGCCTGCTGCATTTGATTGTGCCTTAAATCTTTTATTCATTAAGTCTGATAGGAGTCACTTAGTCAAGTGTTGAAACTGCTAAGTTGTAATCTCTCTGAAGAAGAGAAAGGATCCTGTGTGGGTCGGTTAACCTGTGTGGAGATCCTGTGTGGGTCGATAGTTGGTCACTGTGCAGCTACCTGTGTGGATAGAGCTGACAGTTTTGTTTAGAGTTTAGTTTGTGTTAGCTGAGTCTATTGTAAATCAAACTAGCTTTAACAAAGTTCCTCCTTGTGAAGGAGTAGAGAGGACGTAGAGGGATTACTCCACCCTTGAACCTCTATAAGCTTGCTTGTGCCTTTTATATTTATCTACATGCATCTAAGCATACTGCATTAAAAAGCACGTTTCGAAAAACATAAGTATTTCCGCTGTGCATTACATTCTCTGACTAAGTCCTGAGGTCACTGCCTAAGTAGGAACCTACCGAGCAGTAAGCTTAATAACTACCTGCCCATCAGGGACTTAACATTCTTTGGAGTAAAAGTTGAAAAATATTGATAAGGTTAATTCATCCCCCCTCTTAACCTTATACCACTGGGACCAACAAGTGGTATCAGAGCAGGTTGGATTAGAAACCCAATCTGTCTGGTCAAATCCCTGATCCCTGTTTTTCGAAAATTTGCATACATTATTTTCATCATATCATGGACACACACAAGCTTCCTATGTTCTCTATTGAAAAGTATAGCGATTGGAAGATTAGAATGCATGCACATCTCTCAGCTATGCATGACGAAATGTGGATGGTTATCACGGATGGACCTCCAAGGATCACCAAACATAATCCAATATTCGCGAGAGCTGCCGAAGTTGGCGATGCAGGAGCCATTCCCCATCAAGCTATGATTGACAAACCAAGGGAAGAATGGTCGGCTGATGATAGAAGACGAGCTAACCTGGACAATGTAGCTAAAAACGCCTTGTTTGTTACTCTGGACAAAGGAACCTTTAGCAATGTCAAGACATGCAAGACTGCCATGGATATATGGAACAAACTTGAACAAATCTGCGAAGGAACAGAGCTGACTAAGGAGAATAAGGTGTCTACAGCAACCCAGAAATTCGAGCTGTTCGAGATGCTCCCTGAAGAAACCTTAGAGCAGATGGATCTGAGGTTCACAAACATTGTGAATGAGCTTGAATCCCTGGACAAGTTCTACACTCAGAAGGAGAAAAATATGAAAGTGCTAAGAGCACTACCTGCAGAATGGGACAGCAAAACTACTGCAATGAGGGTGTCAATGGATCTAAAATCAATGAGTACATTTGACCTCTTCTCTGACTTAAAAGCCTTCGAATATGATATCAACAGAAGGAAGAAAGAAGCTGAAAAATCTAGCACAAAGGTAACTGCCCTGACTGCCAGAAATGAAAAAGACTCTGGAACTATCTGCAGTAAGCAGGGTGAGCCACCTGTCGAGGGTACTGATGAAGAAATGGCCCTTCTACTAAGAAATTTTAAGAAATTCATCAGATACAACAGGAAATGAGACTTTAAGAAGTTTCAGGCGCCTCCCCAACAACCAATTGTTCAGCAATCAAACCAGGATATGTCCGATCTCTGCTACAACTGCCGAAAGCCAGGACACTATGCCAAAGAGTGTCCTCACCCCAAAGTCAACAGGTACCCCAATGGAGAGTTATCCCAGAAAAGGGAAAAACGAAGAGAGGAACGGAGGAGAATTAAAGCCTTCCTATGTGAGATGGAAAAGGGCAAGGAACCTTCCAAGGAGGCTCAGCAAGATGCGGACTCCTCTGATGATGATAGTGACTCCTCATCCTCGGAAGATGAAGCACTTATCTGTCTGATGGCACAGGAAGCTGAAGATAGCGAGGATGATGAGGTAACATGTCCTAACCAGTTCATAATGGTAGAGGAAAAATCTAAAACAAACCTCTCCCTTAAACAAATCATGAGCGAATTCGAACAGATAAACTCAATTCATGAGGAGCTAAAACTCGAAAATGAGATGCTCAGGAAGGAAAACAAACAGCTAGCTGAAAAACTATCTGCATATGAGCTTAATAGCTCAAAGTGCAGTGACCTCCTAGAGCAAGCATCTAAGCTCAATCTGAGAATTGCCAAACTTGAGAATGAGAAGAGTGATCTTCAAGCTGTTATAGGATCCTTTAGCAAGTCAGCTAAAGAAGCCAAGGAATGCATAAATTCGGGCAAAAGTCCATTTGACAGAACAGGCCTAGGATACTGTGCAGAAACCTCTCAAGGAACAGCTAGATCATCTAAAACTATTGTTTTCATTCGAGCTGGAACCCCAAAAGAAAAGGAGTTATCCAATAACTCAACAGCAAGCTTGGAGAACGCAATAGACAAGGGCAAGAGACCCATGTGCACATCCTTAGGGGATAAGCCTGTTTTCAAAAGCTGGCTGCAGCAGAATAAATCTGCTGATAGAAACAAAAGATAACAGCAACCTACAAGGATGCTGAACAGAAACCTCTATCCCACTAATGGTAAGACCAGAAAGTCTAAACCTAAACGAGCTCATGCTCAAGGGAAGTATAGTGGAGGACCTCACTTCAAAAGTGACGGGTATACACAAACTACACACACACCTCAGTATCCGAAGGATACCTCTTACAAACGAAACCACAAAGTTTACAACAAAACAATTGTTGTGAGACAAGTTTGGATTCCTAAAGGTACTAACAAAGAAGGACCCGTACTTGTATGGGTACCTAAGAACCAGTAATCTCTTTTTTCCAGGTACCTACAGCAGGAACCGGTAAGGAAGTATGGTACATTGATAGCGGGTGTTCGAGGCACATGACTGGAGACAAAGAAATCCTCAAGAACTTTCAACAGTGCAAAGGACCCAAAGTAATCTTCGGAGACAACTTCAAGGGAAGCACTAGAGGAGTTGGAACTCTCATCAATGGAAACACTCACATTAAAGAAGTGTCGTATGTCAAAGGCCTAAAATACAACCTGCTAAGCATAAGCCAATTTTGTGACAAAGGTTACTCAGTGGAGTTCAGTCACAACAAATGTCTGATAAGGGACAGCCAATCCAAGGAAGTAAAACTATCAGGAACTAGAAAAGGAAATATCTATGTAGCTGACTGGAACTCAGTAACCACAGCTACCTGCTTCATAGCAAAAGGATCATCAGAAGCTAGCTGGCTATGGCATAAACGGATGAGTCATCTGAACTTCAAAACGATCAACAAATTAGCCAGAAAAGGACTGGTCAGAGGGCTACCCGACATGGTATACAAGAAAGAGAGTCTATGTGAAGCATGCCAAAAGGGAAAGCAAACTAAAAGACCCTTCAAAAATAAGATACAAAGGTCAACTGAAAGAGTGCTAGACCTACTACACATGGATCTGTTCGGACCGGTAGAACCAGTAAGCATGAGTGGAAGAAAGTACACACTTGTAGTGGTGGACGACTATTCAAGATTCTCATGGACACTATTCTTGACAAAGAAGTCGGACACTCAGCAAAGGTTACCGGAGCTATTGAAGAAGCTGCAGACCAAAAAGAGCCTGAGCATCATCAAAATTCGAACAGACAGAGGCACTGAATTCACAAACAAATTTATTGAAGAATACTGCTCTAACAATGGAATCAAGCATGAATACTCAGCAGCAAGGACGCCGCAACAAAATGGTGTTGCAGAGAGGAAAAACAGAACCCTGAAGGAAGCTGCGAGGACCATGCTAGCTGAAGCGTTGCTACCCAAGAGATTTTGGGCAGAAGCAATCAACACAGCATGCTATACCCAGAATAGATGCATTATCAACAAAGATCTAAATAAAACTCCTTATGAGCTATGGTTCGGCTATACTCCAAATATTGAACATTTCCATATTTTTGGATGCAGGTGCTATGTACTCAACAACGGAAAAGACTACCTGAAAGCATTCGACTCAAAGTCAGATGAAGGAGTATTTTTAGGATACTCCTCGGTAAGCAAAGCCTTCAGAATCTTCAACAAGAGAACACTTGTTGTAGAAGAAACAGTACATGTGGATTTTGATGAACCACACTGTGCTAAGGCTGAAATAGATGAGCTTAATGAAGATTTTGGAAAAACTCACATCACCAACACTCGTGTTGAATATATTGATGCTGAGTTACCAAATCTCCAAAATATTGAATCAACTCAGAATCAGCAACCTGCACCTACACAGCAACATGGAGAACAGGAACCTACTCCAAATCAGCAGTCACCTGTAATACAAGAAGATATATACCACCCTGAAGGAATACAACTGGAAGTACAGTTAGAAATACAGCACGATCCAAATCAGCAAGCTGAACAGAACGATCACGAGTAACCTGCTGAACATCAAAATGAACAACAGGTTGAAGAAATTAGAAGGAAATGGCTAAGGAATCATCCAAGGAATCAGATCATAGGAGATTCCACCTCTGGAGTAAAGACAAGAAGAAGCAACCCCCATGAAGCAATGTTTGCTTGCTTTATTTCACAAACAGAACCAAGTTGCATAGAAGATGCTCTAGAGGACACCAACTGGATACAGGCAATGCAAGAAGAGCTTAATGGATTTAAAAGAAATCAAGTATGGTATTTAGTTCCCAGACCTACTCACCAAGGAGTAATCGGCACAAAATGGGTATTTAAAAACAAACTCGATGAAGAAGGACAAGTAGTCAGAAACAAGGCAAGGCTAGTAGCAAAAGGTTACTGCCAGGAGGAAGGAATAGATTTTGAAGAAACTTTTGCACCTGTAGCAAGATTAGAAGCAATCAAGATCTTCCTAGCCTATGCCGCTCACAACAAACTGACAGTCTACCAGATGGATGTCAAAAGTGCTTTTCTCAATGGACTGCTCGCTGAAGAAGTGTATGTGGAGCAACCTCCAGGATTTGAAGAAAATCCAGAAACCATGGTCTTCAGGTTGAAGAAAGCTCTCTATGGGCTAAAGCAGGCACCTAGAGCCTGGTATGATACTCTCTCGAAGTATTTACTCGATAATGGATTCAAAAAGGGCAAGGTGGATAAGACACTCTTCAGAATCCAAGATGGAGATAGCATACTGCTCGTTCAGATTTATGTCGATGACATTATCTTCGGTTCAACAAACAAAGAATTATGTCAAAAATTCTCAAGCCTCATGCAATCCAAATTCGAAATGAGCATGATGGGAGAACTAAGCTTCTTTCTCGGTCTACAAGTCAAACAGCTATGCAATGGAACCTTCATCAATCAAGCAAAATACACTAAGGAATTGATAAAGAGATTTAGATTGGAAAGTGCAAGTACAGTAAGTATACCGATGATAACATCAGGAAGCTTAGACAAAGACACTGATGGCAAAGCAGTGGAGGTTACTAAGTACAGAAGACTAATTGGGTCACTGCTCTACCTAACAGCAAGCAGACCAGATATCATGTTCTTAGTGAGAATGTGTGCAAGATATCAAGTAGCTCCAAAAGAATCACATATGATCGCAGCCAAACGAATTATAAGATACCTCAAAGGAACCCAGGAAGCTGGTCTATGGTACCCAAGAGAAGGAGGACTCAAACTTATTGGTTATACTGACTCTGATTTTGCAGGCTGCAAAATTGACAGGAAAAGCACCAGTGGTACCTGCCAGTTACTAGAAAACAAACTGGTATCATGGTTCTGTAGAAAGCAAACCTCTATAGCAACCTCAACAGCCGAGGCCGAGTACGTTGCTGCAGGAAGCTGCTGTGCACAAATTCTATGGATTCCACAGCAACTAAAAGACTATGGAATTGAAGAGAAGGAAACACCTATACTATGTGACAACTCAAGCGCAATAGCCATCACCCACAACCCAGTTCTACATTCAAGAACCAAACACATTGATATCAGACATCATTTCATCAGAGATCACGTTGAAAAGAAAGATATAAATTTGTAAAAAGTGCATACTGATCTACAGCTAGCTGACATATTCACAAAGCCTCTATGCGAATCAAGATTTTCGTTTCTAAGAAACGAGTTGGGAATAATCTCTTTATGATATCTCTTTTACATAACTCTATATTTTTCCTTTTGAAATGACTATAATATACAGGGGGAATCATAGGCAGGACGAAGGAAAAACAGCAACCTAAAGGTTACTGCTCAAGGTCCCTGAACAGTTACTGGACACAATGTTACTGTTCTAAGCTACCTGCAGGATCCAGTAACTGAAGCGCGTGAAAAGAGGAACAGTTACCCCGCGATCAGCAGCCGTTTTTGCAGGAAACTCCTCGATATTCACAAAATATCACATCAAGCCCTTACGCACACGTACACCGCGCCAAAAATCTCAACCATTGGATTAAGGGTCTTTTCGAGTTCTAGATAAATCAGAACCATCAGATCCTTTCTCACCAAAATTCAAATATAAGGAAGTTTTTCTTCTCACTCATCTCTTACACTTAAACATTTCCATTCTCTTGCAAACCCTAAACTCTCGTGCTCTCTCTCTCTCAAGCTCTCCAGTTTTCAGATCTCTCTCTCTTTCTAAAAATGGCACCAAAAACATCCCAAGTTGTTGATGGAAGGCTGGTGGACCGCAAGATCCTCCTAAAGATTGTGGAGGAAGAAGGGAACCCGAAGGAGGTTATGAAGAGCATCCTTCAATGCCTCTATGAGACGGGACTTCTCAGACTCTGCTCCTATCACAAAGCCCCGTATGCGGAGGAGCAAGTGGAGAAATTCTACCGGAGGGCGAAGGTCTCTGCTGATGGGTCAAAGATCACATCAAGAGTTGGTGGAGTGTCTGTGGTGGTGGACACCGGTCTTCTGGAAGAGGTGTTCGCTCTGCCTACTGCAGGGATGAACGCCAGTGACCTCTCCACCTACGGAGAAGACCAGCTGGAGGAGTTCTGGACGACGTTCACCGGGAAGGAGGACACGGCGGGGATGTCCAGGAGTTGCAGCAAGAAGGCTTTCCTTCTAGAGTTCGAGTTGCTGCATGATATCTGCTGCCATATCATAGAGAACCGCTCTGGTTCCTTTGATAAGTGTACCAACTTCCGGTACAGGATGATGATGGCCATTGTGAAGAAGGAGACGGTGGACTGGGCCAGCTACCTGCTTTCCAGGCTGGTGGAGGAAGTGAAGAAGAAGGTAGGTAAGCCTACCTATGGACTAATCATCAACACTCTCCTGGGTCACTTAAAGGTGGACCTGTCCCAGGGGAAGCCCATCCAGAAAGGGAAATTCATTGGTGCGGGTAGGGTCTTTGCCAAGAAGACCACTGCTCGGTCATCCCCAGTAACTAGGGAGGTCTCTGAGGACCTCAAGGGGGCTCCAAGGACAAGGAAGGCATTCCGCGACACTGCCTCTCCTTCGTCTGAAAGCAGCTCGAGGATGGAGGAGCCTGCAGAGCCCTCACCAGCTCCTGTTGTACCAAAGAAGATCAAGCACAAGAAAGATGTGCAGAGGAGACTGGTCATCTCTGATGATGAACCAGAGATCGTCACCACTCGGGCTATTAAGAAGCCTGCAGTGGAAGTGGAGATTGATCCTCCAAGGGAGGAATCGGAAGGGAATACAGCTGTTGATGATGATGATGATGAAGAAGAGGTAGCTGAGTTCGTCATCAGCATACCGAAGCTGGAGGCGGAGTTCGGAAAATTGGTGGAAAGATTCACCACCTGGTAGCAGTTCAGGCACCTGCCCAGGGAGGAACTCATCCAGTGGGCAGATTGGAAGTCTGAGGAGGAATGGGCGCTGAACTGGGTCGTCATGGATGATCTGGAGGAGGTCCTTCAAAAGAAATTCCTGAAGGATCTCAAGAAAATGAAATGGCCGGAATTTCTAGAAAACGCGGAGATAGCCGCTGAGTTGGAGGCCAGGAAGCAGAAGGAAGCTGCCGCACAGCTGCCTGGCCCCAGGAGCCTGAAAGGGAAGGAAGCTGTCATTCAGCCGGATTTCTATAGGGAGGAGGTGATACTGGATGCTGTTGCTGACCAGGTCAGAGCAGGCGACGATGTGGGCTTTGCTGAGGCCCAGATAGCGAAGTACGGGGAGCAGGAAGCTATGGAGAGGATGATGAAGCAGGCTGCTGACATCAGCCTGGCAGATACCAGAATGAGAAGGCCAGTAAGGGAACCCCAGATAGGTGAATGATCATCCTGCTCAGCATTGATGGTGGAACCTATCAGCAGGAGGTCACCTTCACCAACGGAGAAAAACGGTGAGGAATTCTCATACCTTACTGACCTGATCATTCTTCCTGAAGTACCTGTACAGACGCCGATGAAGGAGAGGAGCTCGACGCCAACTGACTTTCCCAAGGCTAAAGAGTTGGAAACCCTCGCTGCTGTGGCATCTCTCGAGCTGATAGTTCCAACCACAGTAGCAGCCGCCGATGACACCACGGAGATCACCATGCCTACACCAATGGAGGTAGAGGCTGAGGGGGAACATGTGCAGCAGGAGGCACCTGTTCAAGCTGATGCAGTGGAGGAACCTGCCCCCATGGAGAAGGAACAACCTGATGCAGCTATTCCAATGGAGGTGGAAGAGACAACACCTGCCAAATCGGTGGACCAGGGAGATGCGGTCGCTGAGGAGGAAGTAGCTACGGGTGAAAAGATGGTGGAAGCGCAGGAGGAAGAAGGAGACAAAAGTGGAGAAAATGAGCCTGAAGTGCAGGAGGAGGCAGTGGAGGAAGTAGTAGAGGAGTTAGAGAAGGAGAAGGAGACTGAAACAGTGTTCAGCAAGGGTAATGTAGCTGAACAAGACACGAAGCTGGGAGATCCAGAGGAAGATTGTGAGGAGAATGCTGAGGAGGAAACACACTCTAAGAATACTGGATCAGGAGGTGGAGGATCCAGTAGCGCTACCAGCAGCGATGAAGGGTCACCCAGTGAACAGGGTGATACCGGAGCCGAAAAATCCAAAGAACTAACATCTGTCTCTGATGAACAGGCACCAGCAGGAGAACACCAGGAACCTGCCAGGTCAAATGAAGAGGTGCTGACAGCAATTGAACAAATGGGGAAGTCCTTGATGAAAGCGAGCAGGAAAATCCGCAAGGATACCCGCTCTCACTCTGTGAAGACCTATTCTTTCATGGACTCCCTCAACATGACATTGTCAAGGCTCACTCAGATGATAGCCGCCTACCGACCCCCTAAAGAGGATGCTGTAGTTGAAGTTGTCAAGAGCGTGATGGAGAAGTTAAACAGGCAAGAGGAGAAGATGATCTCTCTTGAGGCCAGTCAGAAAGCTCTAGTCACTGCAGTAGACCGGATGGATAAGGAGCAGTTCAACCAATCTCAGACCCTGCGGGATCACTCAGGCACCTTGTCTGACATTCACTCCATGGTCAGTTTTGCGGTTGGTCGTGCTGATGATGACAAAAAGGGGGAAGGAAGGATTGAAGACAGACAGAAGGCTGGACAGGACCCTGCTGCCTGCAGACAGATGGTAGTGAGCAGTAGGAGAAGAGATGATTCTGGAGATGGCGGAAGTAAGGGAGCTGGATCTAGGGGCCCTTCAGACAGCAGTGCAAAAAGAAAATCAGATGCTGTTTCTGGGTCTGTTCATCCAGGCTTCAGGAAGGGGGCTGATATAAGAGAAGAGAAAAGGAGGAGGACTGAAGCAGAGCTGAAAAACAACCTGGATGCTGTCTTTGCAACAGATCCTAGGGTTGTCCTTGACAAGATCTTCCCTCCGCACAAGCTGCCTGACATGGTGGAAATAGAGAAAAATTTGCAAAGTCCAGATGTCGCAGCAAGTGCCACTCTCAGAAGCTTCCTGGAAGCAAGCCCGGATCCCAGGAGTGAAAGATTCCTAGCCCCAGAAATCCCGGAAGTCACTCTTCCTACTGAGATCAACCCGTCTTTTTTCCAGATAGAAGTCTTCAAAAGGAAGGAGCTGATGAAGTACTTCACCACCCTCTGCAAAGAATCTGCTCTCTTCAGAGGATTCAAGACAAACAAGGAAGCCTTGCAGAGGTTCCTGGAGCTAACAAAGAAATGTGGACTTCCAATTCAAGTGAAACTAAAGCAGAAACTTGGAAAGGAGCCCATACCATACAGTGAAGACTTCTGGCTCAGGTTTGAAGAGACCGAGAATATGGTGAAAAGGATGGAGCCTAGCTATCAAGACTCGATAGCCAACTGGTGGAAAGGCACAAAGTTTGAAAGAAAGAAGAAGGCCAGTTGGTTAAAGACTTGATGCTTTTATCTTGCTTTTATGTTTATTCTGTTGGTTTATTTAAACTTCTGTTTGTTTCTGCTATTTGCTTGTGTATGTATATGACCTGTACTTAACCTTGATCAATGAAAATTTGACCCTTCTGATTAAAGCTCACATCTTGTGAACTTGATGCATGCTTTTGAATAATTTGGTTTATCTGCATCTTTGTTCCAAGTTAATAATATATGGTTCTTTGATCCTGTTAAGGAGTTTTGTCATCATCAAAAATGGGGAAATTGATAGGATGAAATGTAATAGATTTTGATGAGACAAAACGTGTAATAGATTAGAACCTTAGCTGTCTGGATAAGTCTTTAATGTAAATTTGCTAAGGCAAGGATGTTGGAAGGACTTGAAGATTCTGCCAAGTAGCCAGGAAGCCGAAGTCCCTGCTACCTGCATACTGTATCGAGCAACCAGCAAGCAAAGTTCTAGAAGGATGCTACAAGGAACCTGGAGATAATCAATGAAGATGACTGACTCAATGAGGATACTACCAGATATATCAGAGTCAATGCAACCTGACTAGCCAGTAGAGTCACTCCAGTTCCAACAAATCAGAATCTGCCATGTGTGATAAAGCAGCAAGGACACAGTACAAACAGTCTGCAGAATGTAATTACGCAGACAAAGGACAAGCAGTTGCAGAACAGAATGAAGGCATTTCAGAACAGGTGTCAGAAGATCAGCAGAACTAATCAAAAAGAGACACCTCATCATACAAAGGACTGCATTCCCAACGGGCAGAAAACCACCTGATGACTATAAATAGAAGTCTGATTTCCAAAGAGAAAAAAACGATAATATACAATCAAGAGAACTGAGAAGCAAATAGATGCACAAGCTTATACTCTCAAGTTATTTCAGACTAAGCAAGCAGCAAGCCAGCTACCTTTATGTTCTTCTGAAGTTCAAGGAGCCTGCTGCATTTGATTGTGCCTTAAATCTTTTATTCATTAAGTCTGATAGGAGTCACTTAGTCAAGTGTTGAAACTGCTAAGTTGTAATCTCTCTGAAGAAGAGAAAGGATCATGTGTGGGTCGGTTAACCTGTGTGGAGATCCTGTGTGGGTCGATAGTTGGTCACTGTGCAGCTACCTGTGTGGATAGAGCTGACAGTTTTGTTTAGAGTTTAGTTTGTGTTAGCTGAGTCTATTGTAAATCAAACTAGCTTTAACAAAGTTCCTCCTTGTGAAGGAGTAGAGAGGACGTAGAGGGATTACTCCACCCTTGAACCTCTATAAGTTTGCTTGTGCCTTTTATATTTATCTACATGCATCTAAGCATACTGCATTAAAAAACACGTTTCGAAAAACATAAGTATTTCCGCTGTGCATTACATTCTCTGACTAAGTCCTGAGGTCACTGCCTAAGCAGGAACCTACCGAGCAGTAAGCTTAATAGCTACCTGCCCATCAGGGACTTAACATTCTTTGGAGTAAAAGTTGAAAAATATTGATAAGGTTAATTCACCCCCCCCCTCTTAACCTTATACCACTGGGACCAACAAGGAGTAATTTAGGTTGCAAAAGACTAGAGTCTGCATGTTGCAAGTTTCCGAGACACATTTCTTACAGCAGTAGAATCAACTTACGCTAAAGTACGAGGAAGATCAAGGTCTATACAAGGATCAGTCTTCAACGAATCGAATAAAGCCAGTACAGACAATCTGCAAGTTGCAGAGTTTAAAGCCAACCTAAAGTGAATAGTAGCCTGACAGTCTGTAGAAAAGCTGTAACCTGGTACAGCTGCATTCAATGATCCATAATACAAGATAAGAAGAATTTAATGTAAGGCTAGAGAGCATTTAATGCTAGCCATGCATATGTGAAAGAGATTCAAATTAGAAAGGAGAGTGTCTTCTTTAACAGGCATATATCTGCATCTATAAATAGAGAAAGAGAAGACTGGAATGAGAAGTAAAACTTTCATACTAAAAGCTTAAATCAAGAATCGATCTAAAAGTCTCAATCATTCAAAGACTTATAGATTCAGTCACTCAATCTCGAGAAATAGTTAAGTCAAGTTCAAAAGGCTCAAGTTACAGAAGACTGCTTCTCAGTTAAAGAAATATTTATATACTTTTATCTTGTTGTCGTGTGTCTAAGTTGTTTTAATAATAAGTGTCCTCAGACCTCAGTTAATAGGATTTAGTCCTTATTGAGGGTATAGTTGTCTAGTTACAAGCAATTACTCTGTGTGAGTGTTAGAGATCCTCAGTGGATCTGTCTTAACAGCTTGCAGCAGCTGTATGTAAGTTGAGTTCCTATAGGTGTTAACTTGTTGAGTTGAAAATTTGTTAGGGTGTAACTTGTAATCCAAACTTACTTAATTAAGTTCTTGCTTAGAGAAGCAGTAGAGTGGATATAAAAAGATTACACCACATTTAAACCACTATAAGACCATTTATTGTTTTATATTTGTCTATGTGCTGTATCTATTCTTGTTATCATCGAGCCTACAAAGGTTTTACAAAAGATATCATAAGAAAACGTTTTCAAAACAAACCATCCGTTAAAACATAATTTTTGCTGCAAGAATTCTAACAGACAGTATTAACTCATAGTGTAGTAAGCTGGACTACTTGTTGTACTATAAATTTAAATAACTTGTAGTGTAGTTAGTTCGAAAGATTTTTAAAAAATCGACAGAGATTCATTCATCTCCGCTCTAAACCTCTAAATCATTTGGGACCAACTCTTTGTATAACTGTTGCACAAACCAAGCATACACCGATATCCGAACCCAGACAACATCAAGACAACTAATGTACAAAGAATTGAAACATCAAGTCCAAGTTTTCATACTCCAAAATATGACCAGTAGAGATAAAACTGCACATTAGAGTTTAGAGTCAATCCAGAAGCGACAATTGTTCATACATGTTGTAGAAGACTGCAGACCTCGAAGAAAAGTAAGTGGTCCCCATAGCTAAACTTCAAGAAGCCTTAAATGAAGATTGTATGGACCTGAAGTATGCATTAAAATCAAGTTTTGTCTCTCTTTTACGAGCAAAGCTTGAACTCTATAAATAGAGGAAGAGCAGCATTGTGACGACTATTGATTCTACAACATTTAGAATCAACTTATCGAATTTCATTGTGCCTTCAATAAAGACTTGAAAATCCTAAATCTCAATACATCACTCAACCTTTTGAAACTGTCTACAGAAGATCTGATCCTTCAAGTTTAAAAGTTGCTTCAACTTGTTAAAGAAATCAAAAATATCTTTAACCCCTTAGAAGTTTGTTTTAAGAGTCCTTAGTTTAAAAAACAAGGTTTCCAACTAAGTGCTTCCACTCTGTGAGTAAAGATCTTGTGTGGAAGCTACTGTAGGTGTGTTAGGTTTGTGTTTGTAATAGTTGTATGTTATGTATATCAAGTTGACTTATCGAAGTTCCTGCTTAAGAGAAGCAATGAAGTGAGTTAGAAGAATTACTCCATCCTTAAACCATTATATATCTGCTAATACTTTATCTTTACTGCTTACTATTTATATATCTGTGCATACTACATACAACATAAAATCTATGTTAAAAAATCATAAATGTTTTGAAGTGTTTTCAAAAGAACCCTTTAAGCATATTTCCCTGCACAAAATCTCTAAAAAAAAAAAAAAATCAAACAACAACCGATACGACAAAGTTAAGTAGTGGTGTAAGTTGCAAACTGCACACCCTAATGTAACCTTGGTTTACGTACAACATACAACAGAAGTATCTTAATTACAGAATTGAAGAAAAAAAATCAAACATTTACCAGATTTTAATACATTGACCAATTCTTTTAAAATTTGTCATTTAATTCATGATTTGTTTTTTTTTTTTTTTCAATTCGAAACAATTTCCGTTCATAAGTAAAATTAGTACATATTTAGCTAATAACAGATCTTAGTCTAAAGCTCCTACATGCTGATTACCATGATTTGAAACTAACGTAGAATTAATGAATTGTTTTTTTGGGTTAATTTCCACGTACGTTATTTATGTGTCTCCTAGTCCGTACTTATTCCAAAAAATTTCTAAAATTGCACTAAATAAAATTGAGATTCAAAAATAATTGACTAAACTAAAAAAATGATGTCACAGTTTGAAGTTTTTGGTCTTTCTAAATTTATAAATCACTTATATGTCAACCAATTAATATTTAACTGCAGAACCTGCTAAATTTTTTTTATTTAATATGATTTTATCAGTGTATCATATTCTAATTTCAATAATATAAAAAGAACACTGATATAGGATCTTTGTACGGGTCAGGATCACGTTCTATGATGCGAATCTTTTATCATCACATACACTTTTTTCATTAAATATTTGGTAGGTAATCTAATTAATTTCTAAATAATATGAAAATTTATTTTAAAAATAGTCTAATGATCTAACCTTTTCCAAGACCTATATTTGGGTTTCAATAATGATCAGAAGTCAATTAATTAAGCATACTCATTTGATCAAGATACACACTTGCTCTATCATATGTATAATTAATTCAATTAATTACATTTGTGTAGCTCTTGATTTGGTACGAAATTGACTTCCTATTAAAATAAATAATTAAGTATAGTTGAGCAAATTCAATTACAGGTTTTACTTGGTGTTTCATTATGGTACATAATACGAGTTAATTCACAACATAATTAAGATAGGCTTGTAAAAATAAGTATGAATTGTGGATAATAAAGTTTTGACTCAAACAGTTATATTGAGATGATTTTAGACAAATTTTGTATTATTTGAGAGTCAAATAATTAATTCAAAGGTCAGCATTGAGTTACTATTAATTTAGTGGTGGGTAAGTAAACCTTACTTACATGCCAACAAACTAATTGAAATTTCATCGACTAATTTAAATCCAATTGCAATAAGTTATGTATTTACATAAAATTTCTTGTGACACTAATTGTCAAATCAAAACATGTTCAATCACATGAGACTTATGATTTTATAATATCAATGTATTATTAATCTTTGAATCACCATATTTTTCTATTCTTTTATTTAATAAAAAATCTTTTGTAACATCCCGATTTTTAAATTTATAGTTATTCGTTTAATATACTTGCAGCAAAAAATTAAATATGTGGAATTTAAAAAAAAAAAAATAAACTAGAACAATGAAATCAAAACCATAAGAGTATTTTAAAAGTAGCCCAAAATATTCCGTCAAAGGTTTCATCAGAAGATTTCAATAAAAATGAAATAAGTCATGCTAAAGCGGATTAAAGATGGAAACATTTAATCTTGTTTTTTTTTTTTTGAATTAAATAACTTAAATTAAAACAACTAATGTAACTCTAGCCACCGGAAGACTTAACGACAAGTTTTGACTTATTAGTTAAACTTTATCAAAATGACTTAACGTCAAAAGATAAACTATAAATAACAAAACATAGAAGATGTTTTCATAAAATCTTGATGATTAAATTAAATAAACTTCTTGTCACCAGCTACGGCACATCCACTCCACTCCACATCAAACATTTTATTCTGTAAAATTAGATTTGATATTTGGGATGAGCAAAACACTAGTTTAGTGGGAACATGTTTATCAAGATTAAAGACATCGTGTAATAGCAAGATAAATATAACAACAGTCAAACAAATAAACATTTCCTCATCTTGGGATTGACCAATCAATTCTGAGCACGGTGGGCATACCCAATGATCTAACTTTTGATCCTTGGACCTCTGAGGTCCCTCGCTAATTCTCATGCATAGATCAAAGATCATAGCAAGCATTTTCATCTGATGCATAGATCATAGATCATAGCAAACATTTTTATAAAATTTTTCTCATGACACATTGCATCAATTCATCAATCACTTCCACACAAAGCATTTAATAAAGACAAACACATGAAAATAATCCATACCTTAAAAGTTAAAAGTCTTGAGCGGAAGAAAAATGAATGCAATCCTATCCCTTGAAAATCACACCCTCTTCGTCATCTAATCATCCATAATAAAAACGAACAACTAACTTAATATCTAATGGCCTAAAAAAGAATTTCAATAATTATTTTAATTAAATTAAATCTCTAAAATAGTCTTAGGACACCTTGGAGGATAAATGTGAACTTCTTAAAATTTTTGAAGAAATAAGACATGAATTCTAAATTGGAAGATTTTAGGAAAACTCTAGTTAAGCATTGAAATATTTATTTCTTAAAATATATAAGATCAAATGATCCTAAATTTTAAACATGGAATCTAGGTTGTTAAATAAATAATATTTATAAATTTCACAAAGATCCAAGTCGTATAGCCATAGATTTCTAATTTTTGAAACTTAAATTTCACAAATGGTAAATTCTGCACAGCTGTAAAATAAATTTAATATACTAAGAAATATAAACTCTTTTATTTTGAAACTTTTCCAAAAGCTAAAAGACATGTTAAAATACAACATATCCAAAATTCAAAGCATTTGAATATGTTTAACTATGAGTATTAATCTCGTAAAGTTGAAAAGTGTATATCGTGAATCTTTCAAAGTGGAAAAGGATAATTAATTTTTAAATGAAATACCTATCGGATTAAATCAAAATTTTTACTGTAGATCAAAACCCTAATAATACATAATCTGGTCAAATATTATAAAATTCACAAATATATAAGTAATAGTTTTTAATTTTTAAAGCTGTGATACTAAAGTTGATGAATTCTGAAAGTGCGAAATATAAAATTCATATAAAATACAATATGACTGGAATAGTCGAATTGACATAAAGTTTTTACAGAAGATCAATGTTACAGTAAACCATAACATATTAAATGTTCATAAAATTATAAGGTCTGTAAATATTTATTTTAAAACGTTTAAATCAGAAATGTGAACATATCGATTCTTGCACTGAAAAAATAGAAAATTCATTTTAAATCGGTTACAACTTTGATTGACCTGAAAATTTTACTGAGTAATATATATATACCAAAAATCAACATATTAAATTTTCATGAAATTTGGAGGTGTCTAACTATGAATTTAAATAATTGACTAATCATTCTAGAATTTGAAATTAAAAAAAAAAGATGTGTTTCCTTAAATTAATTATATTCTAACTCAAGATATCACTTAGATTTATCATATAAATAGGAATTAAACAAACTTAGATTTATCATATAAATAAGAATTAAACAAATTACTCTAGGTTTGATATGAAAAGGAAATTATGAGAAAAAGGGAAAAATACATACCTTTTAAGAGAGTTTGAAAATCCTAATCCTAACGTATCATTTTTTCTCTTATTTATGTGATGAGGTTTAAGAGTTCTAAACTAATAATGATGTAATGGGCCTCCTAAGCTCATACTAAAGAAATTTTTTTGGGCTCATATTAAAGAAATCTAATAAAATTTGACTTATAATTTCAACTAGATCCATCATTTAAATAAAATCCTACAGATTAATACAATTATTTTTTTTTTAAATATAATAATCTTGAAATTATTAATTTATTATCATTTCTATTATAATTTTACGGTTGTTACATGTTTGGATCAATTTTCTGAATGCAACGAGAAAAACAGTTAGCAATTTAATTATAATTCGTTCGCTTATTATATGAAAGTTCAAATTACCATTTAACATTATAAATAAATATACAATTTGCTCACTTATTAACACATACTGTTTTATTTTTTCTTTACTGTTATTTTTTTATTTCTTAATGATTTATTTAAGGCCGTCACAATATACCTTTACAGTAATTAGGTGAGGCATGTCTATCAGTTTTGGAACTGTGGATGATAATGCAAGAAAAAACATAAAGATTAAATATGATTCACCTCACTTTCTCATAAATAAATAATTAAGTGTTGGAACTACTTTTATTGGAAAAATGCAGCCATTACAATGCATAGAGGGGAAAATGAGCATTGCATTGTCAACTACTACTACTACTACTTTTATTACTATTTTCCAATTCACATTTTAAATATAGCTTTTGGATTCATTATATTACGATCTTAAAGCTTGAAAAGTTACGTTATATCTTGAAAACATTTTTCGTAGAATACTATATGCAAAACAATTTCATCCTATGAATAAAAAATTTAACACTTGACTCAACTTAATTTTTATGTCATTATTTTTCTATTTTCACATCACACTTATATTTTTCAAACATCATTAGGTAGACCGACCAATATCGTCTGAATTCAAAAGCAAGATACGATATTAATTAATTGTCACATTTGAAATATAGGAACTCGAGAATTTTGACCATGCCATACTAATATATTTAGCTAAAATTTCGTTACAATATTTTAGTCTTCATTTTGTGTCCACTTCAATACAATATCTGTAGCCTTTATCCAGTTATCTAAACTTGATAAATTCTTACATTTATCCTTCATTTAATTTTATGCTTTCAACATTCAAATTGTCCAAGCAAACGAAATACATATATATATATATATATATATATATATATATATATATATATATATATATTTTGGATAATACTGTAAAAGGGATCAGACACCAAAATAAACCTAAATTAATATTGAATAATAAGTAGATAATGTTTAACAATTATGAATGACTAATAAATGAATATTAAACAAATACTAAATGAACATATATACATCCGAACATGTTTATGAATATAAACGAATAAATTTTCGTATTCGTTGAGACTAAGATATATATTTAAACAAATATTTATATTATTAGTTTATAAAAATTCACCCTCCTCTCATCAATTACAACTATATGCCCACTACTTAATAAAAATTAATTTCATGGAACGAAATTCTAAATCATCCCTAACTACAAGCATTGTTTGCAATCGGGAAATTAATACAAGATTGCAATTTTCAAACAAATTAAAATAAAATATATTTAATTACCTAAAGTGTGTAAAGGAATTTGAAAATTTGTATGATAACGTATGGGACAGTGAGATCTGAAGCATTGACATTTTCCACTGTGCAGTGCCCTTTTTGTTCTGAAAAGAGAAGTTCATTTCATTACAATCACTTTTGGTTATAGTGGTAAGTGGGGTTACTTATTAGTTATTACTTTAATTCTCTATTCAACACCTCATGTTTTGGCATCTCTGCATCATCCATTATACTAATTTCTTTAACGAATATATATAAATGTTTTTGGTTTTATTCTATTAAGTATTAATTATTAGGATAAATTTGATAACAAATCAATTTATAAATTAGTTTTCAATTCTAAATTTAAAATTTAAAATGTCTTAATAAAGAGCTCAATTTAACATTTTTTTTCAATTTAAAGCTTGAAATTTAGATTGAGTTCTCAATTCAAGACAAAATTTCATTTTCTTTATTATTTATATTTATACATTTATTTATATTTCAATATGTATTCATATTTTGGATAAATTAAGACAAGTTAGTGTGTTTTAAGAACAATTTTCATCCGATTTATTTTAATTTAGAAGAAAAAAATATAATTAATTTAATTCATAAAATATAAATTTGGTTAATATAAAAATCGATTTTCTATACTGATAGGATTAATTTGTATAAGATTTTGATGAGACAAAACATGTAATAGATAGGTTTTAGCAACTTGATGTTTATGTTTTAATATGTAAATACTTAGTTAAGGTAAGGTTGCTGGAAGAGGATGAAGAAGATACCGCGTGCTGGAAGGTAGTTACATAAGTCACTGCATACTACAAAGGTCATTGCAGGACAAGTTGAAGATAATCGTCTAAATATGGAAGAACACAATAAGATAGCCAAAAGCATCCTGATCAAAAGGAAGCTAGCCACGTTAGACGACAAAGTAGCAACCAGACTTCAACTATCAGTCACCTCAACGTTAGTGCACTTTGAAGAGTTGGTAGAAACATTCAAATGTAAACCAATCAGAGTGTGCCACCTAAAAGAATCAAAAGGACAAAGACGTGCACCGCAAAAGAATGGAGGTGCAATGGGAAAGATGTCAGAAGATTGCGTACGAACCAATCTCAACGAGACGCCTCACTACAGAGAAAACTACCTTTTCAATGAGAAGATTTCACATGCCTATAAATAGAAGTTAAGTGCACGTGCAACGACTATTGAATCATACAACTCACGAGCTCACTCTCAAGATTTCAAACGCTCTCTATCTTACTCGTTTCAGTCACTCAATCTATCAAGTAGCAAGCCAGCTACCTTACTAGTTTTAGAAGTTCAAAGTGTTTGTTGCCTCTATCTGTTGAAGAAAACCTCTACCATTTTATAGATTGTTTTAGGAGTTGATTAGCGGAGCTGCTAAGCATAGCTTAATCTCTTTAAAAAGAGAAAGAATCCTATATGGATTATTTGTTTGGTCACTGTGCATCTACCTGTGTGGGTTAGAGCTGACAGTCTTTGTTAGAGTTGAGTTTGTATTAGTCGAGTCTTTGTAAATCAAACTGGTTTAACAAAGTTCTTCCTTCGAGAAGGAGTAGAGAGGACGTAAAGGGATTACTCCACCCTTGAACCTCTGTATATCGTGCTTCCTGTCTTTACAAGCTTTATATCTATATATTTATCTCTAACAAGCATTCTGCATCATAAGCAAGCTTTTCAGAAAAACTCATTCATTTCACCTGTACATTTAAACTCTTTCTGAAGTTCTAAAGTCACGGCTAAAAAGCAGTAACCTCATCTTTGCAGTAAGTTTCCCTAAGCTATCTGCAACCTGAGGGACTCATACTCTTTGGAGAAAATTTACAAATTTTGATAAGATTAATTCACCCTCTTCTTAACCTTATACCATTTGGGACCAACATATACTTTTATTCATAAAATTAAGAAAATAAAGGAATCTTAATTTATTGAATTACATTATATATATATATATATATATATATATAAATTAATACAAGTCGGTTGAAGATAATTCAAAAATGGCACGAACTTGTCTTAATTTATCTAAACAATATATATATACATATTAAAATATAAAATAATTATAAATATAAATAAAAAGAAAAAGAAAATAAAATTTTGTCTTGAATTGAGAATTCAATCTAATTTTCAAACCTTAAATTGAAAAAAATAATGTAAAATTGAGTCTTTTATTGAGAAAATTTAAAATTTATGTTTAGAATTGAAAACTAAATTATAAATTGGGTCTTGTTATGAAATTTATCATAATTATTATGTTACAATTTATGTTATTATGCTAAATGGAAAATGCTAAAATATCCATTGTGGGCAACTATTAATATGTTCACCAATAATGTGTAATGATTTCATCCCCTTATTATATGAAAAGTGAAATTAATAGGTTTATTATATTTTTAACTCATCAACCTAGACATGTTCAGCCGGTTCCGGTTTCGGTTTGCCAGTTCGGAACCGGCGGTTTTTGAAACCGAGGGGAGCAAACCGGAACCGAACCGTGGGGGGTTCGATTCCGGTTCTGGTTTGGAAACCGGCGGTTAACCGGAACCGGCGGTTCAAACCGCCGGTTTCCCGGTTTTTTCCTTTTTTTTTTTTTTTGATTTTTTTTGTGGAGCAGGACACGGTTCTGTCAAGTAGGGCACGGTCGTGCTACACGGCACGGTCGTGCCCCATTGGACAGCCTTGATTTTCTTTGAAAAATCATTGGACAGCCTTGATTTTTTTTGAAAAATGACACTTATAATGTATCTTAGAGATATAGATAAATCATGAGTATATCTTTTATTGTTACCTAGATATCTTCTTTGTCGATGTATCGACGCTATCTTATATTCTAGGTTGTTATTTAGTTTCCACCTTTGTCGATGTATCGACGTTATTTATTTTACTGGAATGGAACACAATCATTAGTTGTGGCAATTATCGCATCTCTACAATATACAATTGAATATATTACAATGATCATGATGAATAAATGAAAGAAGAGGAAAAAATAAATTGAAAGAGCTTGAGTTTCATTTTAAGTTTGAATGTGAAATGAAAATTACACTTCCAAACTTTGAATGAAATTGTCTACGTATCCTTAATAAAATTAAGGAATCCAAAAAAAAAAAAATGTACAAACCGCCGGTTCGAACCGCCGGTTACCGGTTTTTGGAGAAGGCGAACCGAAACTGAACCTTACTTCGACGGTTCACGGTTCCGGTTTGGAACCGTTGACCGCGATTTCGGTTCCGGAACCGTTGACCGCCGGTTCGAACCGTCCCGGTTTCGGTTTTTCGAACCGTTTGGGCACGTCTACATCAACCATGAACACATATTAATGTGTTCATGGTGAATAAGGTAGGAGAACTGTATGTTAAATATACTTGAATTATCAAATTACTAGAGGATATGTCCTTAAATTTATGACTAGCTACTAGATTATTGCTTCAAACATTTTTCTCTTGTTTGGTTATTTTAGATTAAAAGGTGGAAATAATAATTCGTCCGAATTAATGAAGATATATATACTTTTCTTCTTAACATTGTAGAAATTGAGGTTAAACATCAATTTCATATGATAAAGAGAAAAAAATAATATTCTAATACATACATCTTTAGTTCAATTCTATAGATGATGAATAGGACTCTTATGAGGCTACTTTTACAAATTTAATTTCATTAAATGAATCAATCTACAATCCACATGAGTTTATATAGATGTGTTTAAATTATGAATAATAAGATGGAATTATATGAAATTAAAACCATCTTAAAATCACATGTCATTGATTAGTAGAATTAGATATTTGCTTCATTGACAAAAGGTTGAAAAATTAATTATGAACAATATCCATTATATATATATATATATATATATATATATATATATATATATGTGGGTAGGGCATGAGCCACAGCATGCCATATAGACCAAATGATGTCCATTTATTAGTCTTGCATCATATATTGGAGAATCGTAATCATATTTCTACATTTTTTTTTTTTGGAAAATATGTTTGGCACCTTTTTATTTTTATAAGCATTACTTTTATTTACATTAAAATTGGTTTTAATTTCACGTATTTTGACCTACAATATATGTGTTATTAGGACAAAACTCTAATACAAATAAGGTATAATGACTTAATTTTTATTAATAAAAGTATAAGAACTGTATTTCAATGCAAATAAAAGCATGCTTGCAAACCACCCAACTTTTATGAATTGAAAGTACGAAGACTCAACTCTATAAGTCAGTTGATGTTATATCGAGACTTCAAGTACTTCATGTATGCTAAGTGCATCATAAGAACTCCATATATATATATATGCAATGATCTTATAAATTTTATTTTTTCAAACTTATATATAGATTGTGTTTTTTCGATTGTGAAATTATTCGTTTTACAAAATTAGATCTGAAAATGGTTTTATAAGAATTCTACTTATATATATATATATATACCCAAATCCTTTATTATTATTATTATTATTATTATTATTATTATTATTATTATTATTATTATTATTATTATTATTATTATTATTATTATTATTATTATTATTAAGTCGGGTAATTTTAATTGGTAGAAGCCAATCAGGTGATCCGTTGACTCTTTCACTATATATTTTCTTGCTAAAGGCACTTGAATTCTTTTTGGGGTCATGTATAAATTTTCTTAATATCCAATTGAGTGTGATAGATTCGTTATCAAATTATTTGTAGTAGAAGAACAAAAATTAAGACCAAATTAATCATAGAAGCAATTAGGAGTGAAAATTACAAATTCACACATGAAATTAAAACCCTTACTTACGAACATGGTTATATAAAGTATCTCCACTTTTAACAATTTAATTCTTATATAAAGTCAATATCAAGCTCCAAGAGAACTTGTGACAACTTAGATAAATTAACACTCATACTTTTAAAAAAGGACATCATCAAACACCATCTTAGCTGTAAAATTCGAAATCAAATCCTACGAAAATGAGAAAAATTAAGTGGAAAATTTTAATTTAATAAAAAGTTCTTTTCGATTTTCGTAATTGTTTTTTTTATTGATTTGCACTTATATCATTAGTACATGGTATGATGTTACGGCTTAAATTTAATTGACACGATCTCATGAATGTGGAATAATATGACTCTATTGATACATGATAATATAGGGTGGTATAACCTGATGGTATAAAATTATAAATTGATTTTAATGGTATGGATTAGTGTAAATAGTACGGAGATTAAGGTTAAAATTGTAAATGTTGAGATATGGCTAATTAATTTTAATTTTTATTATTTTCCATGATGAGTTAGTGAATATGAATGTGTCTAAAAGGATAAATAAGAAAAAATAGAGGAAGGTGGGTTTTAACTTTAATCATTGGGATAAATATGATTGAGGAAGAAGCCAATGTGGATAGACCTGAAATTTGTTGTATGTTAACAGTGTATGTGATGAGTTAAATAATTGATTTCATAACATTATTGGGTGGGCCAACATTATTTGTCAATGGGCTTCATCCATATCTTCATTGAACTTGGAAAGCCTATAAATGTGGCAGATTTTTTGACTTGGACATATATGTTCAGATTAACAACATGCACCATGAAATTTAAATCCTTGACTATAAACTTAAAAATAGATTGGATAATCATTTCAAATGAAATCTAGTAATCTGGTTTATTTGTTTGATTATGTGATTTGTTTGGCAATCATATCCTCCTAAGATAGAACCTGGTATATGGGGCTGTAAATGAGTCTAAGTCTCGTGTACGTAAGTAAATTTATTTGCATGTGTGAATTTTAAATATATATATATATATGTATGATTTGAAATGAATGGATCTAGAATCTATCCAAGTTGGGGTGAGTTTAAAATCCACTTATATCACTCAAAAATTATTTTAAAATGAAAGTAATTGATTTCAAATGCATATGCATCCAAATAACACAAATGGATTTACAACTCTAAATTTCAAATCTCTCGTTAAATCTAACTATCAAAATAAATTCTTATAGAATTAATGGTGAAACAAGGGTTAGTAAACAAATCAAGTCGAATATCGTGATATTTTATTCGTATATGATTAATTTAACGAATATTAATATATATTCATATTCGTTAATTATTTAAATAATGAATGTGATTCGTAACCGATTTGAATGTAATTTTAGAAATTGAAAATCATAATACCTAAAGTTCAACTGGTTTTTCCATAAGATCTGTTTTCATTCCCCACACAATTAGTTTAATTAAAGCAATAATTTAATTAATTCTAATTATTAAATTCTTTAAATTAATTGTACACCTTTTTAAGATGCCAAACCTTCAAAACGTGCGTGTGTGCATCTCTCTCTCTTTAACTCATATTATTATAAGAGTTCATTATATCCACCTATATATCAACCTTCCTTTTCTCAAATTAATTTTATCACAACGATTTTCTTTTTAGGAATAATTAACTTTCATTCTAAGTATAGCGGCTAAAGGGATTAAGGGGAAGATCTTTTACATTATATTTTTAACACATTATATATAGTGTAAGTCTAATGTGCACTTATTGCAAACAATTCGAATCGATTCAATGTACATGTAATTCGGGTTGACCTGAATCTGTTAGTTTTTATTTTTTTTGCACTTCAAGTCAAAATCTTTATGTTCTATTGATGTGATCTTTAAATTGTACTGTTGGATCTTTATGTATTATAACTTAGAAAAATAAAAAAATTTAGCAAAATTTGTACATATATATATATTTATGTGATATTCATGGACCTTTATGTATATTCATGTGACATTTATATATAGATATTCATACATTTAAGGTATAGATAAATGTATGAATATTTGTATATAAAAGTCACACTAATATAACATAAAAGTAAATACATAAAAATAAAAACAAAAATAAAACAAAACTCGGATTCGGGTCGGGTTGATCCAGATTGCAGAGATCTTAAATTCATTCACTTGGTGCATAGGAGAATTTATATTATATATATATATATATATATATATATATATATTATCTGTATAAAAATGTGGATGTTTATTACAAAATTGAATTGTCTATCAAAAAAATATTATTTAAGGTTATAATAGTGATTTAGAATTTTCATACTTAAATAATTTTATTTTAGAATCTTAGTTAATTTCAAATCTTATGAAATTTCATTATAATTGGAACTCTAATAATTTTATATTATTTCTTTCTTTAATTTGAATTGATCTCTATATACAACGCACGTCATCTAAAACTTACATATAAAGGCTGGAAGAACTCTTCTTCATGGAGACGGAGAAGTTGAGAAGTTCCCCTTAGTCCTCTCTTCGAGATATATTCCTCTTCTTGCCTCATCGTTAGTGATGAACTCTTCCGAACAAACTTTATCTATCACTATATATATATATATATATATATATATATATATACGTATGAGTTTTAAATCACGTATGTTGCATGTAAAGATCAATTCAAATTAAGGAAATAAATAATACAAAAGTATAATGAGAGTATATAAGATTTTGAATTAGTTAAGATTCTAATATAAAATTATTTAAGTATAAAAATCCTAAATCACTATTGTAACCTTAAATAATAATATTTGATATGGATATATTCGACAATCTATATTTTGTAAAAAATATCCACACTTTTATATAAGTAATAATATATATATATATATATATATATATATATATATATATATATATATATAAAGTGTTTAAAATATAATATAAAAGATTTTTCCCTCTATCCCTTTTAAAAGATATTCTTAGAACGAAAGCTAATTATTCCTAAAAAGAAAATCGTTGTGATAAAATTCATTAGATGAGTAAAGGAAGGTTTATATATATATATATATATATATATATATATATATATATATATATATATATATATATATCAAACCATCCCATTTGACAAAAAGAAAAAACTCACAATAAGACTTCATTTATTGATTGGGTCTTAATTAACTTTAGACTTAAATTTTAAGATTTATTAATATCAAAGCTCAATACGATTTTATTTTTCAATTTAAATTTTAAATTAAAATGAGTTCACAAGAAAATAGAAAACAGAAGATCCTAAAGGAGGTTTGCGAGTTATTGATGAGAGGTATATTCTTCTTCTAACACATGAAGAAAAGAAAGATATGAAATATTTTTGAACTATTTTATTTTTATAAAAAATAAAAGAAAAATGAATAATGAAACGAAAAAGTAATTTATAGTCTCTTTTATTATCATCCGCCTTTGTGCTTGACTTTAGAACAAAGTTTAATTAGTGTCTCAAAGAAAAATAAGATCGATTTGGGTGCTGAATTAAGACATCTCAAAATTTAGGCTTAATTAGGATTAAGAATCAACAAATAAATAAGGTCAAATTCTGAAGATTTCCTAGGAATTTAAAGTCTCAAATAAAAAATAATTAAATTAGGTTATAAATTGAGAAATCTTAAAATTTAAACTTAAATTGAGAACCAAGAAATCAATAAAGTCTTATTCTTGGTGTAAAAAAATTTCCTTAATTTTAAATAAGGTTCATCTAAATACAAGACTAATATTAACAAATATAATTAGGTGGGCCGACAAATATCAAATTAAAAGCAGATACGATAAAAGATATGAAATAGATTGTATCACATTTGAAATATGTCACAACTGGGACACCAGAGCTCGAGAATGTTGTACTGTATATTTACCCCAATTTCCTTTAGATTTAAGTCTTCATTTAGCCACCGCTTCGATACTAATATGTTGTCATTATCCAACAATATGAATTTAATTTAATACATTTCCTTATTGTTTTAAACAAATAAAATTTAAATTCAAAGAAAAAAGAAGAATTCTTTGAAAGAGCCTCTCATATAAACCTTTTTTTTTTCTTTTTTTTTTTTGTATTATGCTCAGAAAATTTAAATATATACTTTTTAAATCTTTAATCTCTTTCTTCACTCATATTCTCATGATGAATTTTCATGTATATGAGGTACAAAAGTTGTTTATTTCAAGTCCCAAAATTCTTTTTTATATCCACAAGGGTTAAAATTGGATTTAAACAAGAATTTTAGTTGAAACATAATCTAAAATGATAAAAGACAAGCTAATACACGATCCTATCGGGTAGGAAGCAGAGTTAAATAACTCATAGAGAAAATAGGTAGGTCATGACAACCCGGACCAGGTCACACCTTCGAATTTCACTCTTCAACCACCAATGCATTGGGTCTCGACCAGACCGGTGTCATGATTTCCATCCATATTTAGACCCTTTATTTGTCCATATTTGGCTTTGATTTCTTCATTAAATTTGTATACCGCTTGTAGTCAGCTTTCCAATGTTCGTAAAATTTAATTGAATATCAATTGTATACACCATGTTATGTCCAAAATACTTGAATATTGTCAGGACGAAACTTAGAACGCCTTTGCACTACTTCCATCTTTTTGTAACTTTCTTCTTTCTTAGAGATAGAATTGAAGTTGTAGAACTCCTTAAACATTCAATAATACAGGAATCACTGAAATTGAATTTTCACAGTATGAGATATTTCTTTTCTCCCACAACGTGTTTCAATTTCATATTTCGATTTCAACTTGACTTCTCATGTCTTCATTAATTTAATTAATCTTTCATTTTGTGATAAAATCAATAAAAGTCATTTTAAATTAATTGTGTTGTTGCGATGTGATAAAACTAATTAAATTTCTTCCTAACCTTTATGAACTAGTAGATAGAGTAAGTTGAAGTCGATCTCATGATGAATGATAAATTAATTATTCCTCTTTGTTCAATTAAAAAAATAAGAACAAGGGAGGGGAGGGGAGGGAGGGGGGGGGGATTTCAATTAAATTAGAAATTACTACTAAATTAATTAAATAATCTAGAAAGCAAACAAATCAATGAATTAAGATAATCCAGTTATTAGTTGAGTTATCACCCAATATCAATTAGCTCATAATTAATGTAAACCTCTCTCATAGTTTATCTTGGAATTATCACTCAAAGTCTGATAGCAAACTCTGTTAAATCGAATCATCTTTTAAGATTAGTTAAATTATGATAAAATCACTAATTAACTCTATTTAATTGAATGACCTAAAATGAGCTCTCTAAATTTAATTCATCAAATATTAATTACCAAGACAATAGGATGTACTATACTCCAAATACACAAGCTCGATTTGATAATCTAAGATTATGTTACCCTAGAGATGCAAGACCTTTAGTTTACCACTAATGAAAATTAAATCACGACAATTATGATTCATGATTTAAAATTCTAATAATCAATTATCAAATACTTAACCTAGGTGATTAATTTAAATTTAACATCAATAATTAAAATCAATATAAACACATAGCACAATCAAATTCAATTAAAAAACCAAGAGAGAATTATAGGATTAATTAGAAATAAATATACTTGGGTTCAAACATTCCAACTAACCGAAAGAACATAATTAATCTTATATCCTTAAATTTGAAATCACAAAAATCGTAGAAAAATCCATAAGAAAAACTAATTTAGAAAATATGTATTTCTCTCCAAGTATCTTTTTATCGTCAAACTTGGAGGAAAATGCAGAGAATTGTGAATTGTGTCATCTCCTTTCTATGCCCAGTGTGACTCTCTTATGGTTGGGGTAATGGGCCTTTCTTCAATTTAGGCCCATAATCTTCTTTCTCTCTCCCAAATGCGCCAATTCTTATTTCTCCTTTCCCTGGCCACAAACACTTTTCTTTAACTTGAAAATACTCCAAAACTCATAAAATAATAAAAATAATAATATATTAAGTATTTGGAGACAAGAAACTGATATGGGGCTTAACTTTAATCATTGGGATAAATATGATTGAGGAAGAAGCCAATGTTGATAGACCTGAAATTTGTTGTATGTTTAGAGTGAATGTGAATGATTGATCCCATAACATTATTGGGTGGGCTAACATTATGTCAATGGGCTTCATTGATGTCTTCATTGAACTTGGAAAGCCTATATATGTGGCAGATTTTTTGACTTGGACATGTATGTCTGTTCAGATAAACAACATGCACCATGAAATTAAAATTCTTAGACTATAAACTTAGAAATAGATTGTACAATCATTTCAAATGAAAGCTAGAAATCAGGTTTATTTGTTTGAGTATGTGGTTTGTTTGGCAATCATATTGTCGTGGATTGATCACAAGAAACAACTAACACTACCCAAGAATGCAATCAAAACCAAGAAACGCAAACTTGAAATCAAAGAAGAATGGAGAGATCAACACATAACGATTTTAAAGTGGTTCGGCTTAACTATGCCTACATCCACTGTATAACACTTTCACTATATGAATCAAATGGAGATCGCAAGTTTACAGAGCAAGAAATAAGAAAAACGAAGAGCAATTGAAACACCTTCTACTTCCTCACTTTCTAGCTTCCTAACTCTCTGTACAATACGAATTAGCAAAAACATAAAACTAGAGAAATGAACTCCACGATTTATAGAGCTCCCAGGATTTTTAATTACCGAATTTGGTTGAGTATCGAGCGAGAAAACCACCCCGTAAAACGCCCTATCAAAACTGCAAAAACAAAATCAAGAAATCAAGAAATGAGAAATAACTGTATTAACTAACTTGAAGTCGGGTTTTCGAAAAACGTTTTTATAAGTGAAAATACAACTCTTTCCACACTTAGAAAAAAATAAGCTCTTTTCCACTTTTTTCTTATTTCTTCATGCATGGATGTGAGTTGACTGTGTTGCTTCATGCTATACTTCTCAAATCTCCACCTTATAGCATGAAGCTTATTCTGCACTAACACCTTCTCCTTCAAGTTATATCAGTTGCAGACTTCCCTCTTAACCCTACAAGATCTTTGTATAGCTGAAACTTAGCACTAGGCAGTGCCTTAGTTAATACATCAGATGGATTCATTTCAGAAGCAATTTTGTAGACTTGAACTTTCCCCTTTTCAACTACATCTCTGACATAATAAAGTCTGACATCTATATGTTTGGTTCGTTCATGATAACCCTGGTGTTTCGACAGATGTATGGCACTAGAATTGTCACAATAAACTGCAACACACTCTTGCTCAAATCCAAATTTAGCTAGAATACCTTTTAACTATAATGTTTCCTTAATTGCTTTTGTCAAAGTCATAAACTCAGTTTCAGTTTTTGAAAATGCAACCACATGTTGTTGAGTGGACTTCCAACTTATGGCTGAACCAAACAAGGTGAAAATATAACCAGCAAGTGACTTCCTACTATCTATATTCCTTGCATAATCTGCATCCACAAAGCTAACAATTGGAGTACTTGAATTTGTGATTTTCTTGAACCTTAGCCCAATATCCACTGTGCCATTGATATATCTTAACACATGTTTCACAGCTTCCCAATGAGCTATCCCTGGATTAGCCATATATCTACTCACCACACTCATGGCATGTGCTAAATCTGGCCTGCAACACACCATGGCATACATAATGCTTCCAATAGCATTTGCATAAAGGATTGACCTCATTTTACTCTCTTCTTCCTTAGCTTTAGGACATTGGTCCTTGGAGAGTTTGATGTGCTGACTCAGGGGTACTGAAATGGCCTTACTTTGATTCATTTGTTACTTGATAAGTACATTCTTCAGATAGCAACTCAGGTCTAGAAACACCTCATTCTTGCTTTTGTCTTTAGTAATGTTCATGCCCAATATCCTCTTTGCTTCACCTAAATCCTTCATTTTAAATTCAGACTTAAGTAAACTCTTAATTTTATGCATGTTAGTCATAGAATTAGTGGCAATTAACATGTCATCAACATATAACAAAAGGTAAGTACATGATGCATCAGTTTCAGTTTTGAAACAAACACAATTATCATGCATGCTTCTAATGAAGTTAATCCTTTTTCATATAGTCATCAAACTTGAGATATCATTGCCTAGGTGCTTGCTTTAAGCCATACAATGACTTCTTGAGCAAACATGCCTTTTGATCAGCACCTGCAGCCTGCACACCTTCTAGAACCGTCATGTAAATTTTCTCCTTTAGTTCCCCATGTAAAAAAGTTGTAGTTACATCCATTTGATGCAAGTCTAAGCCAAATTGAGCCACAATAGCTAGAAGAATCCTAATTGAGCAGTGCTTAACTACTGGAGAGAAAATCTCTGTGTAATCAACACCTTCTTGTTGTGTGAAGCCCTTGGCCACAAGCCTTGCTTTAAACCTGATTTTGTTATTCTTGAAAGCTTCAATCTTCTTCTTGAAGATCCATTTACAGCCTACTAGCTTCTGATTCTTTGGCTTATCCACAATCTGCCAAGTTTCATTCTTTTCCAAAGATTTGAGTTCATCTTGAATGGCCAACTTCCAGCTTTCCTTTTTTCTGCAAGATGTAGCTTCTGCAAAGCTATTTGGTTCTTGAAATTCTACCTCCTCAACTGCAAGAAGAGCAAAAGAAATATAGTTAGTTGATCAAACCTTACAGGAGCTTTAATTTGCCTTTTGGACCTATCTCTAACAAGTTGATAATTTGCAATGGATAGATCTATTGGCTCTGAATCTTCTTGTTTTTCTGTGCTTGTTTCATCTTGTTGAGCATCATCATCTGAGCTAGAGTGTCTTGGCTCCACCTCAACCTTAGACTTCTCATTTAGGGAGCTTGATTGATCTCTTAACTTCTCCTTGTTAAGTGGCATATAAGATTCATCAAAGGTCACATCTCTAGATATGATGCACTTTTAGCTTCCTTTTTCTATGCACCATAACTTATAACCCTTGATTCTTGTTGGATATCCAATGAAAACACACTTCAATGCTCTTGGTTCCAACTTTCCTTACTTGACATGAGCAAAAGCCAAGCAACCAAACACTTTAAGTCTCTCATAATCAGCCATTTTCCCACTCCATATTTCTTCATGTGTTTTGAAGCCCAATGCTGAGGATGGTGATCTATTTATAAGGTAAGCAGCTGTAGTCACAGTCTCACCCCAAAAACTCCTACGCAAGCCTGAACTCAGTAGCATGCATCTCACTCTTTCAAGCAATGTTTGATTCATTCCCTCTGCCAAACCATTTTGCTGAGGTGTGTGAGGAGTTGTTCTATGCCTAGAAATCCCTCTAGACTTGCAAAACTCATTGAATTCTTGAGATACAAACTCTAGCCCACTATCTGTTCTCAAGTATTTGAGCCTCTTTCCAGTTTGATTCTCTACTTCTAACAGCCATTCCTTGAATTTCAGAAATGCCTCATCTTTGCTTTTGAGGATTCTAATCCAAACCTTCCTTGAATGATCATCTATGATGGACAGGAAATACCTTCCCCCATTCTTGGTTTGGGTTTGAGATGGACCCCATAAATCAGAATGCACATACCCAAGTATCTCCTGAGTTGAATGAGAGCTAGAAGGGAATTTTAGCCTCTTTGCCTTTCCAAACACACAGTGATCACAGAATTCTAGCTTAGTGATTTTATCTTTGCCAAAAGCCTTTTGTTTCTGGAGTTCTTGCAGGCCTTTCAAACTGATGTGAGCTAGCCTCCTATGCCAAACAAGTGTTTTGTCCATCTCATTTGCTGAATAAGAACCTCCTATATTGGTGCAACCATCTAAGTAGTAAAGATCATATTTCTTTGAGCCTTGCAGCACCAATATGCAGCCTTTGAATACCTTCATCACTCCACATTCAACTGACACCTTTAAACCTTGAGAGTCAAGCATGCCTAGGGAGATCAAGTTTTTTCTTAACTTGGGCACAAATCTCACATTAAAAAGTATCTTGATAGAACCATCTTTCAGCTGTAAGGGTACTGAGCCTCTCCCTATAACTTTACAAGTTTTATTGTTGCCTAGCATTACTCCACCTTCCTCCTTTAGTACTATGTCAAGGAACCACTCCTTATGTGGACTCATATGAAAAGAGCAGCCAGAATCCAAGATCCATTTTTTCTTAACACTCTTAGAAGTAACAACAAGGACTTCAGCAGACTCATAATCTGAGTGTGAGCTTGATGCCTCAGTAGTGTGATTTGTTTGTCTCACATGAGCTCCGTTCTTATCTTGCTGCAGCCTTTTAAACTTGAAGTAATCCTTCTTAAAATGACATTGCTTGTGGCAGTGAAAACACCTCTGACCCTCTATATCATCTTTAGTTTCTTGGCTCAATGGAGGTCCTTTCTTGCCTTGAATTTTAGGACCTTTCTTGTTAAGGTTCTTCCTTTGCAACTTGTTCTTGGCTATCAAGATTTCTCCTCCACCTTGAGCCATAGAATCAGAGTTCTTTGAGAGCTCCTTTGTCTTCAAAGCTGTGATGACCTCTTCCAATGTGATCGAATGCTGTCTTCCGCATAACATTGAGTCACAAAAATTTTCATAACTCTTTGGGAGTGAACTTAGCAGCATCAAGGCTTTGTCTTCCTCTTTAAGTTTCACATCCACGTTCTCAAGATCATCTAAGATCTTGTTGAAGTCTTCAAGTTGCAGTAGCATAGGTCGATCTTCCAAGACTTTGAATGCATATAACCTTTTTTCAAGAACAGTCGGTTTGCCAATGATTTGACCATGTAGAGCTGTTCAAGCTTCTCCCAAACTCCTTGTGCAGTCTCTATCTTGGCCACTTCCTGCAAAACTTTATTCTCTAGACTGAGAATAATCATGCTATGTGCCTTCTCCATGAGTACAACCCTCTAATCTGCCTTCACAGCCTCAGGAAACGCATTTATTCCTAGAAGAGCTGCTGCAGCACCATGTTGTACCAACATGACTTTCATTTTCACTCTCCACAGCCCAAAATCGCCGGTGCCATCAAACTTGTCCACGTCAAACCTAGTTGATCCCATCTTGCAATCGATTTCTTTCCCACAGACGGCGCCACTTGTCGTGAATTGATCACAAGAAACAACTAACACTACCCAAGAATGCAATCAAAACTAAGAAATAATGCAAACTTGAAATCAAAGAAGAATGAAGAGATCAACACACAACGATTTTAAAGTGGTTCGGCTTAACTATGCCTACATCCACTGTATAACACTTTCACTATATGAATCAAATGGAGATCGCAAGTTTACAGAGCAAGAAACAAGAAAAACGAAGAACAATTGAAACACCTTCTACTTCCTCACTCTCTAGCTTTCTAACTCTCTGTACAGTATGAATTAGTAAAAACGTAAAACTAGAGAAATGAACTCCACAATTTATAGAGCTCCCAGGATTTTGAATCAACGAATTTGGTTGAGTATCGAGCGAGAAAACCGCCCCGCAAAATGCCTTATCAAAACTTCACAAACAAAATCAAGAAATCAAGAAATGAGAAATAACTGTATTAACTAACTTGAAGTCGGGTTTTCGAAAAACATTTTTATAAGTGAAAATACAACTCTTTCCACACTTAGAAAAAAATCAGCTCTTTTCCACTTCCTTCTTATTTCTTCATGCATGGATGTGAGCTGACTGTATTGCTTCATGCTATACTTCTCACATATCCTCCTAAGTTAGAACCGGTACATAGGGTTGTCAATGAATCGATTCTCTTTAATTTATTCAATATTCAATTATGTAAGTAAATATATTTGGATATGCATGTGAATTGGAGAATATATATATATATATATATATATATATATATATATATATATATATATATATATATATAATTTGAAATTAATGAAAAGATCCATCTAAGTTGGGGTGAGTTTAAAATCCACTTATATTGTTAAAAAGTTAGTTTAAAATGAAATAATTGATTTAAATTCCATATTTATTCAAATACCACTAATTAATTAGTTCAAAATGAAGTAATTGATTTAAATTCCATATTTATTCAAACACCACCAATTGATTAGTTCAAAATAAAGTAATTGATTTAAATTGCATATTCATCCAAACACCACCAATTGATTAACTACTACCATAAATTTCAAACCTCCCCTTAAGTCCACCTATCAAAATGTTGTATGGATCCATGAAGAAAAGAAAGATATATGAAATATTCTTACACTATTTAATTTAATAAGAAATAAAAGAAAAATGAAAAATGAAATGAAAATGAAATTCGTAGTTTCTGCTTTTGTGCTTGAATTTAGTACAAATTTTAATTAAATGTCTTAAAGAGAAATAAGGTCGATTTGGATGTTGAATTAAGACATCTCAAAATTTAGGTATAGGAATAAGAATCAACAAATAATTAAGGTCTGGTTCAAAAAATTTCGTAAGAATTGAAAGTCTCAAATTGAAAGTAATTAAATTAGGTTATAAATTGACAATCTTAAAATTTAAACTCAAATTGAGGACAAACAAATAAATATTAGAGTCTTGTTCTTGGTGTGAAATTTTTTTTTCCTTAAGGTTATAAATTGACAATCTTAAAATTTAAACTCAAATTGAGAACAAACAAATAAATATTAGAGTCTTGTTCTTGGTGTGAATTTGTTTTTTCCTTAATTTTAATTGAGGGTCATCTAAATACAAGCAAGACTAATATTAACAAATATAATTAGGTGGACCGACTAATATCATATCAATACAATGGAAGCCATGAAATTAATTGTATCATATTTGAAATATCCCACAATTGGGACACCAAAGCTTGAGAATGTTGACTATTACATAATCAATTCATATATATATATATATATATATATTGGTACTATTAAGTCATGTTATTCTATCCATTATTGGTATATTAATATGTGTCCATCGTTGATGTGTCAATATTCAACATACATAAAAATATCCAATAATATGAACTAAATTCAACACATTTTCCATATTATTTTAAACTGTAACACCCTAAAATTTTATTTAATTATTTATTTAATAACATAATAATATAAGTTATAAGTATTAATAATGAAGTATTACAATATAAAGTGATAAATATATTATAGTTTTTATCAATTTAAAAGCATCAATAATTGATGCAAGTTAAAAATGGGATAAGGACTCTCCCTTTTACTCTCTCTCTCATGGCCTCTCTCCCACTTCTCTCTCGCTGGCCGATCTCTCTGTCTCTATTATCCCTCTTTGCTGCAAATTTTCTGCTGTGTTATAGTGGAGCCGGCGTGTGATTGCGCCGGTGAGTTTGATGAGGGGTGGCCGGCGCTTGTAGCACCGGCGTGAGAAGCTGGGCCGCCGCTGCAAGCGGCGGCGAGGGTGTATAGGTGTGTGATTTTTATGTGTGAGCGCGGTGGAGTGGTCTATCGCCAGCAATTGCAGAGGCGACGACGGGGTGTGAGCGGTGACCGGCGCACTCTTGCGCAAGCAGCTGGAAATGGTTTCGCCACCGAGAGAGCAGCTGCGCTGCAGTGGAGGTGTGTGTACAGTCGAGTGCGCGCTGAAATGGAGGTGTGTGTTGGGTAAGGGATAGGTGCCGGAGTTGCGCTGACATCAGAGGACGGCGGTAGGGGCGACGGAAGAGGCGGTGGCAACGGGGCAGCCGGGGTTGGAAAGGTGTAATTTGGGGTGAGGGTTTATCTTTATAAATTTGATATAATGCAAGGACTAATTTGCAAACCCTAACTTTTATGTAATTAGCAATTAAATCCCTCAAATTATAGAACATGACATAAAAGACTGAACTTCCTTGAAATTGAATTTGAATCCCTAACAATTATGTATATTACATTTTACACCCCTAAATTTATGAAACATGCTATAAGACCCATAATTTATGAATAATGACATTTAAAATCACAATAGTTATAAATATTACATTTCATACCCTTAAGCTTATGAAAATAGGTTTTAAGTACCATGAATTAAGAATAATGATATCGGACCACTGAATTTTAATGAAATTACATTATGTAACCTACAAATTGATAATATTATGTATTGCTATTAGAATTGCTTTATATTGCTAAAACGATCCCTAGAATATTGTTGAAATTACAGTTTTACCCAAAAAGTTTAAATTGGACATATTATATATGTTTTGATCTTCATAATTTAATATCCAAACCAAAGAACTAATTATAAATATTAAATATACAATTAAATCCTCCATATTGTTAAAAATGGTCAAAACGTAAAGAAATAATTATGAACTTTACAATTTAAATCTCAAAGTTAAGAATCAAATTAAATATCAAAGTAAATATCAAATTCAATCCTCTTAAATAAAAATTAACTAAACATGTTATACAATTAAATATATTTCCTAAATTAAGCTATAATTTCAGTTAATTGAATTCATTTTTTTATAAATTAAACTTTTTAGTTAATCTAATTACGTCATAATTTCATAGATAGTCTTTTATAAATATATTTAAATTTCTTAATATCTAAGTTAAACCGTAAAATATATAATTTGATTTTTTAAGATTATTTAAAAGGTCTTCAAGAATTATTTTTAAGCCAAAAAGTTTTATAATTTACTTGTCTAGAATTATTATCAAATCTTCAGGATCTAACCTAAATCATAATTTTATAATTAATTTTTCTGAAGCTAAACTAAGTCTTTCAAGATCTAAATAAAATCTAATTAAGCTTTCTAATATTTTAATAAACATATTTTATTAGAAATTTACCTAAACCTTATATTCACCTTAAAATCATTTATTTTATTCTTTAAACCACAACATCATCAGAAACCTGTTCCATCTTATCAAAGAAAACCTTAAAGGACATATTTTAATTACTAATGACCTTAACTAAATAATTTATAGCTAAACAATGTACTAAGACATTTTTAATGATCGATGTAGGAAAAGAGGAATGAAGAATAATCTACGCTTGCTCAACAACTTATAATTACACACGTTATTCTCGTGAGGTGGGGGTAATTTCTTTAAATTATATTATTATAAAGTTTATGCTATTAATATATGCAATCTTTTAAGATTATTATTGAATGTGAATGTGATTGCTGAATGATTAAGGTTAAGTGATGGATTTTGATTATTAATTGATTGAGTTGTTTTGATGGAAATCTTGATGACTGAAGAATGATTGGGACAAATACGTGCATTATCAAAGAGTTCATTTAATGTGATTGATGAATGATTTAAAGCATATGATGATGGATTGTGATTGTTTTCAGAATATGAACGTTTTACTATGAATGCATAAGTGAAAAATGATGTGAAGTTAATATTTGCATATGTGCAAATAAGATGTGTTTTCATGGCAGTTGAGAACTGCAACTAAGTGTTATGTTAAATTAATGTGATTCCATGTGTATATTTGATATGTGTGTGTGAAGTAAATATGTGTGCATGTGCATGCATATACAAGACGGCTAAGACCCATATAACGATGGCTGATCACCGTATAAAGATGGTTAAGACCCGTATAACGACGGCGATCACCGTATAAAGATGGCTAAGACCCGTATCAAGACGGCTAAGACCCGTACAACGACGGCTGATCACCATATCAAGACGGCTATGACCCGTAAAAATGTTTTCATGGCGGTTAAGATCCACATATGTTTGCAAGACAGCTAAGAACCGTAAATATGGAAATGAAAGTGTTATGTTTGAATGTGAATGATGATTGATTGAGATGAATGCTTACATGTTAAAATGATTTAAGTCGCGTGATTGAAGTGATTTATTTCTATGGTTTTTGTTAAAAGAGAAACGTCTTACGAAAAATTTGTTTTATGTGATAAAATCGTGTTTTGGCAAGTGTGTTTAAATCTTTAAAATTTTATTATAATGAGTTGTTGAACGCCGGGTAAAAAAAATTTAAATTATTTTGTGCATCCCGAGTCTCCCCACTGAGTGTACTTTTGTCACTCACCCCTCTTTTAAAAATATTATTTTCAGTTTAAGGATATTATGGTGTGGAGTGCGAGCAGTGGATGCTGGTAGCCGATGATCAAAGGTTACAGATGTTTTTTTTTAATTTAAAGTGATTAATTTCGTCAATTTTAGAAATGAATATTTTATAATAAAAGGTTGTAAATGTTTTTTTATACGTAAGTAACGTCTCGATTAAAGTTTATTTACAAAAAGAATTGGGATATTACATAAACACATTAAATTTAAATTGAAAGAAGAAAGAAGAAGATCAATGCTTGGAAACTCCAACCTCTCATATAATCCGTTCTTTTTTTTTATACTGCTCAGAAAACTTGAATATTTATACTTTTCTTCGACTAATATTTTTTAATGTATTGCATTAATATTTACAAAAAATTATATAAGAAAGTCTCACAATGTAATTTTTATGAGAAAATATCAGTATCCTATTATCCACAATAATATCATCAATGTAATTTTCTGTCACTAAATCCGTTGATAATATATTTGTAGAAGGAATATCCTTGGTTACAGAAGGAATATTTCATCCATAATACACGGTTTTTTGTAGTGAATCATCCATAAATTTGGCCAAGATTCATACATGAAAAAAAATATGAAGATGAATGAATAAGATATAATGGAAAAGAGGCATTATTAAACCTAAAAATTCAACAAAAAATACATAAAACTACTCTTGTACCCTAAGATCAAGAGATATTTAGCCAACAATCATGTTCCCAAAGAAAAATAAATTACAAAACGATATGATGAAAACTAAAAATAAATTAAAGAAAACTTAATGAATCGACGATTGTGTTGCTTCTTCAATCTTAAATCTTTAATCTCTTGCTTCGTTCCATGCTCTCAAGATAAAATTTCATGTATATGGTGGGTGGGGGGGTTAAAATCTGTTTCTTTCAAGTTCTAAAGTCCCTATTTATACCTTTGAGGTTAAAATTGGATTTGGACAAGATTTTTAATCAAAATTGAGTCTAAACGACAAAAAACACGAGACAGACTGGATAGTACATGACACATATCGGGTCGGGAAGCAGAACCAAATAACTTAAAGAAAACACGCGACCCAGGTGGAATTTTAATCATGTCCATCACGAGGTCTCATCTTGGCATCATATATATAAATTTTTTAATATCTTTGCTTTGACATAATTTGTTGGTTCCAAGTGGTGTCCGAGGTTCAGAGGGGGGGTGAATGAACCTTGGTCGATTTTTCAGAATCTTTAAAACAACCGTTTTGCACTGCAAGTTACTTGAGCTTGCAGCGATAGATGGTTACTGTTTGCGGCGCTAGAAAGCAGTGCTGCACGCTGTAACCTGGAGTTTTGTACGCAGCGGAAATAAACTTTTAAGCACAAGGCTGTTTTTCTCAAGAATGCTTCTTTCAAAACGTTTTATGATGAGAGGCAGATAGATATACAGAAAATAAGCGCAGATAAATAAAGCGATTAAAACACTTATGGCTTATAGTGGTTCGAAGGTGGTGTAATCCTTCTACGTCCACTCTACTGCTCCTCGAGCAGGAACTTTGTTAAGCAAGATTGATTTACAGGACTCTCCTAGCAATCTATCAACTTTACAAAGCAAACCACCTACTGAAGTCCAGTGTACACACAGCAACTGCAAACTTCAAAGGCTAACCCACACAGGGTTCTACACTCCCATACAGAGAAGCTGCCTAACACTTAGACAACTAAACAAACAGCAAGGATTTCTCCTATCAACTGCTTGACACCACTAAAACAACCTAAGCACACAACAACAAGGTTAAAAGGATAAAAAGGTTTTCTTCAACTTGTACTTCGAAGTGAGCTTCTGAATCCGTAGGGAAACTTTCAGCTTGAACTTGCTTCACTTCGATAGGTTGAGTGACTGAAACTGTTGGCTTGAATGCTTGAAATTTGTAAGCTTGAGACTTTCGCGTATGGATTTTAGTTCTTAGTAACAGTGACAGTAACCAGCTTCAGTTCTCCTCGACCTCTATTTATACTTGTATGAGAAGATGTCCGTTGAAGGAGACATCTCTCTTTTGAATTTGAACTAGCCTGGCCAAAGTATGGTTCGCATTTAATGCGACTTGACTTTTCCTTTCGGAGCATTTAATGCGGCAGTTGCGGCTCGCAGCTTTCTGCAGCGCGTCAGTCCATGTGGCATCTTCTTATTGGCTCCGTGTCTACTACTTTGACTTTTTCTTGAACGGATCTTTTATTCTTGCTTGAATCTCCATTCCTCGTACTACATTTATCCTTCCTAGGATTTGCAGGATACTTCATCTTGTAGTTGGCGTTGTATTACTTAACTGACTTGTAAGTCTGCGCTGTATCCTAGGTCCTTGTGCAGTTGATGCTTTCTTTCACTGCTGCTGTATTTTAGACCTGGTTGCAGTATCATCTGGCAGTGCTGCTGTAACTTCTTTCTAGCAGTACTCCTGTATCCTTTTCTTGCAGCGTTGCTGCATACCGTTCTTCCTTGCTCTGCTGTATCGAAGTACACCCTTATTTATGCTTTGTTGTTCCTTTCTTCTTTCAGCTATGCTGTATCCTGCCTTTATGCAGCGATACTGTATCCTGCCTTCTTGCAGCGATATCTTCCTTTAAAGCTTAGATGCAACTTTATCCTCGTTTAACCTCCATTTCAATATTTGACACAAGACTCAATTTTAGTCTATTTATTCACTTAAACATTGTGAAAATGGGGTACTCAAAACTTCCTATTACATATTTGGTTTGTCTCATCGAAATCTAAACACTGAAATCCCAACAATTTCCCCCTTTTTGATGATGACAAAACCTTTATAATATTTCGTTCATGAAGAAGTTTCATTTACATTAACTCATATGGTTTATCCAGATTACATGCTTGCACAGCTTTGAACAATTAAATCTAATCCTGGATTCATCAGAGATGCATCATGCTATTCCTTTTATCATAAACAACAGGAAAACATAAACAGCATGCATGAGTTCATAAGAGTTGAACTTGGATAAAACAGAAGGAAAATTTTCTTCATTTAAGAGATAGAAATTTTTACAACTTAGCAAAAATACAATAAGGATCTCAAGAGGGTATATGAATACAGCTTAGTAAAACAAAGACCTTTTGCTTGCTGGTTCGTCTGATCTTCTTCCTGCAAACCTTTCAAGGCCTTCCCTTCCTCTTGATCTTTTCTACCAGTCCTTGATGGACTCTTGGTAGGACTCTTCCAGCTTGTGTCTGATCACGGGAACTTGAATCCATCTCAGTCAGAAGTCCTCGCAGAATGGTATAATCAGCCCTTCCTTCACTCGGTCAATGTATAGCTGTTGAATATCAAGGCTTCCTTCCCGAACGAGCTGTTCATACCTTCTCAATGCAGTCTTGCAAGTATGATACCTGCTGAATTTGCCTTTCCTGCATAGTTCTCTGAAGTGTCTGAGGTACTCTGATCGTTTGAAAATGGTGATCACCTTAAATGTTGGATTCCGATCAAAAGACAGTCTGACTTCTTTGAAGATGTCAAATCTCCAAGTCATGTTCTCTCATTCGGGCCTTTGATCCATCAACACGGACACTTCAGCAGAGATGTTTTGGGTATTAAGGCGAGGAATTTCTCGAGGAGGAAATTGGTAGAAGTTGTTTGGAAAGATTTTTCTATCACCAATCACTCCGAGTCTTTGAATCCAGGCATTAGGATCTGTAGCTTCTTCGTTCTGGCGCCTTTGATTCTCAGACTCGTCCCCGCTCATCCTCTTCCTTGAGCCTTGCTGCTGGCTATCATCCCTTCTCTTATGATGATAGCTGGGAGGTGCTGCATCTTTGCTTGCAGCTCTGCTGTGTGCAGAACCTGCAGCCGATCTTCTTCCAGCAGCTGCACCGGCTCCACCAGCTCCATCATCATCTCTTCTCCATCTCTTCGGAGAAGGGATATCAGCAGCAGTAGCAGATGATCCAGACCTTCTTCTCCTCCTGCTGAGAGGTTGCTGGTCATCATCATCTTCTTCTTCAGATTCAGCAGCCCCTTTGCTCTTGTATCTATCATCAAATCCTTCCCCCTTTTTGGCATCATCAAAAGCCGGGGGCTGAGCAGGGGCAGCTGGGACCGCCCTTGATCGCGGGCGTCGGGTCGGTTTAGAGGCGGGTTCCGGAGCGTCAACATGCTGAGGGAAAGCTCGAAGCATGATGTCCCTCAATTCTCCTACAATCAGCTCCAGATTCCCCAACCGGTCGTCCACACTTCTGGTTTTCTGAGATTGATCGTAGACACGATCCAGAAGTGTTTCCAGGACTTTGGAGTGAGAGTTGAGTCTGGTTGAGGCATTCTCAGTATGCTGCTTGCATTGCCTGACCTCTTGGTGCGTCAGAGCAGCTTCGACCTTCAACTCCTTCTCCAACTTGACCCGATCGTAGTACAGCCTGTTTGAATGATCAGTGAGAGTTGACTTGATCATATCAGACAGCACTTCGAGGTCCTTCTTGAAATCTATCATGGTTTTAGCATGGAATTGGGCAGTGACCCTGAGACTGTTGCGCATGATAGACTCATGCTCCTGGAGAGCATGCAACAGGTGTCTAACAGCGGTCTCAACTTTGTTGATAGATTCATCAGGAGTCAGCCCCGAATTCCTTCTTGTCGAGGCAGCAGCGGATGCAGTAAATGGAATAACATCTTGACATACTGGTGCTGCATCCTGCCTCGGAACTTCAGAAGCAACCTCATCCTCATGGTTGCTGGTTTGAGAGCTTGTCGAGCTGGAGGATGGGTGCTCTTCTCCTTCTTCTTCTTCTTCCTCATCTGCCTCCTCTTCACCGGATGAGACTTGAACAGGAGCTGCTCCGCCAGATTTTGGCCCATGAACAGCTATGTTCCGTGCCTTGATCATCCTTGCGAATTCGGCATGCGACATGTTCGCGTCCACAGTAACCTCTGCTGCTGTAACCTTGGAAGGTTCTTGAGAGCGAGCAGCAGCTGCAGCATCAACCTCCTCTCAAGGTGTCTTTAGCTGCACTGGGTTACCTCGGCTTCAGCTCTAGCATCCTCAGTGGGTACTGTCTGAACAGCCTCCCCACCTGAGGTCTTCTCACCCTCAGGAAGTGTTGTCTGAATAACATCCTCCACAAAGGTCTTCTCAATGGACCCCGTCTCCTCGGCCGGTCCTGAAACAACTTCGACAGCCTCTGCTTCAAGAATGGATTCTTGCAGCTCTGCATGGCTTCCTGCAGCGGTCACAACTTTCAGCACTGTATCCTCCACTGCTGCAAGAATCTCAGCTTCCGCCCTGCTTTTCTCTGCAGCTCCTTCTTCTTGTTGAAGGGTGGTTGCCGGCTGCACTGCTGTCGCGTCCAGTGCAGGGAGTACCGCCTCTGCAACTTCCTCCGTAGATGCTTCATCGGCAATTTTGGAGATGTCTGAGATGACATCCCTGATTATGGCTGATGGTTCCCCCTCAGAATCTGCAGCAGCAGCATCTTCATCTTCGCGAACCGGGGAATCGCCATAATCCAGTAGTTGGGCTTCCTCCTCCTCCAAGCGATCCAACGTGACAATGTTGGAGAGGCCCTCAACCACTTGCTCGTATGCAGGGGAGTTCATCTGATGTGAACTTGAACTGCCTTCTCCCCGCATATTCCTTGGAGTGTGCTGCATCCTGGTTTCCTTCAAGCTTTGCTGCAGCGCAAGATGCAGCATAGCTTCTTCAGCCTGCTCCACTCCCAAGGTGTCAATTTGCTCTTGAGCAAATACAACATCATCGCCTCTTCTTACAGCCTCCGCAGCCGGGGCAAGGAAGACCTGCACATCTTCCACTGCTGCTCTCATCGGCAGCTCTGCAGAGTCGGATTCTGCAAGAGCTTTGCCCTTTCCCTTGTCCTGTGCTCCCTGTGCAGCACTGCAGCCATCGAGCTCTTGAACTCTTGCTGCAAAGTCAGGTTACAGGAGTGCCAGAATGTCTTCTGATTTGGCCCACTCTAGGACAGCTTGCTCGACTGTCAGAAAATCCTTCCACTTCAACAGGATTTCCCCCTTTGACAGCCGCATCTCTCTCCAAAGAGAGTACTCCGCAGCCATATTTCTAGCAGCCGGAAAGGTAGGATCGAGCACTGAAGCTTCTGTTTGTAGACGAGCTTCTTCTTCAGTGGGCTCGACCCGGTGCTGATGTGACTCCTGAAGCTGATGTGACTCATCCCCAAGGTCAACTACAACCATATTAGGTGTAGAGAGTTGGGAATCAAGAGAGTCACCTTTCTCCCTGGGATGATGTGACACATCCCCAACAGCAACAGCAGCTCTCTTGCTGCGTGGAGCCCTTCTCACCAAGGGTGCGTCATCATCTGGGGAAGAGGATTCAAGTTCAGGTACAGCCTTCCCTGAACTCCTCTTGATAACAGGAAGAGGACTCAAAGGATCCTCTTCTTCAGCATCTTCCCCGCTGCCTGCAGCTTCATCTTGCAGAGCAAGAGTTGCATTCTTTTTGTCTTTGGTTTTCTTCCTCGCAACTCCTGCTCCTACAGCCTTCGGTTGGGTTTTGCCCTTTTTCTTCTCCCCGAGATACTTTCTAGGATGAATGGGGGCGGGTGCTATAAGTTGAAGACCAAGCTTGCAAAGCAGAGAACAGATGGTGATACCGTAGCTCCGACGCTCCGTTATCTTCTCTGCTTCCTCCCACAGCCTCTTCATGATAAACCTCGCCCAGTTCACCTTCTCTCCGGCCATGATTGCAGACATGATCCGGAACCGGAGATCTATGCATTTGTCATAACTTCCTGTCCTCCCTTCGATGGAGTATGCACAGATGTCGTGGAAAAGTTCAAACTCCGGTTTGAAGAGCTTCTTGGGGGCGCTTCTCTTGATTTCAGCCCCTGCATCCCTTGCTCGAAAGAGATCCCACATCTCTTGAGCCGATGCCTCCCTATACGTTGCCAACTGGCTGGGGGTCAAACCTACCGCCGAGATGCTGAAGGTGGTGGAGATGTCCCTAACGGTCAGCGACCGTTCTTCTCCATTGCATCCATCCGAAACAGGATGCAGTTCCTTTCCTCCGCCTGCCTAGTGTAGGCGTAGAATCTCTGTACTGACTCCGTGGAGAAGCCAGCGTACACGGTGGTCAACAGCCCTAAGACTTGGGTCTATTGAAGAGCATCAAAAATCCTTTTGATCAGGATATTGTCATACAGCCCTGACTCAAGGATGTGTTCCTGATTGATCATCCTTCCATCAAGAACAATGGTCCTTCTGGCAGCCATTGATCAAATCTTATGAGAGAGAAAGAGAAAGAACAAGGGTTTGCACTTGGAGAAATTTTCTGCGATCAAAATGTTTCTCTCTCTGAAGATGGTGAAAAGTGAATTCAAATGACACGTTTTGGTCTTTATGGCGGTTCTCAAGAGACGTGCGAGACCGACGGTTGAGATAAATCAGGGAAATGATCTAGTGGCTCAGGAAAAAGTGGAGATGTCAAATCGACGCTAATAATTTCTTGACGCGTGGGCTCTGTCAGCGCCCTTTCCACTTCCTGACACCCGCAGTCATTCATTTAATGCTGAAAGACATGCCCTTTGTCGCCTAAATAAATGCCTTTTTAAGGTTGCAGCAAACCAAGTACGAGGTTGCAGAGCAATCAATACTCTTTTGAAATAAATGTTGTAACCTGGTGCTGCTTGAATTCTTTGATAACTGCTGTACTGTAAGAATAAAGTTACAGCGCTGTCTGAACCCAGTGCTGTATTAACGCGTAGCTTACAGTACCATTCTTACTGCTCCCTGCAAGCATGCAGAGGTTCCCCCTGCGATCTTGCAACTTCTTTTTCTTCACAACTTAAGGATTCCCAGCTCGTTTCAAAGTATGGAAAACCTTGATTCACTCAAAGGTTTTGTAAGGATATCTGCAAGCTGTAGATCCGTGTAAACTTTTTCTAGCACGATGTCTTTCTTCTCAACATAATCTCTTATAAAGTGATGACGAATGTCAATGTGCTTTGTTCTTGAGTGAAAGACAGGATTATGGGTAATCGCAATAGCGCTCGTATTGTCACAGAGAATTGGAGTCTCTTTTTCTTCTATCCCATAATCTCTAAGTTGCTGCTGTATCCAGAGAATCTGCGCACAGCAACTTCCTGCTGCAACATACTCTGCTTCTGCTGTAGAGGTTGTAATTGAGGTCTGCTTCCTGCAGAACCACGAGACAAGTCTATTTCCCAGAAATTGACACGTCCCACTTGTACTCTTTCTATCAATCTTGCAGCCTGCATAATCTGAGTCGGAGTAGCCTTTAAGCTTGAATCCTCCTTCCTTAGGATACCATAGGCCGACTTCCTGAGTTCCTTTCAGATAATTAATTACCCTTTTTACTGCTAAAAGGTGTGATTCATTCGGTGCTGCTTGGAATCTAGCACAGACTCCTACTGCAAACATAATGTCTGGCCTGCTTGCTGTGAGATACAGCAACGATCCAATGAGGTATCTGTACTTGGTAATGTCTACATCTTTACCATCTTCATCTTTGTCAAGACTTATGGATGTGGACATGGGAACGGACGTTGCTGCTCCATTCTCCATGCCAAATTTCTTGATAAGCTCCTTCGTATACTTGACTTGGCTGATGAAGGTTCCTGTAGGTAGCTGTTTTACTTGCAGTCAGAGAAAGAAACTTAATTCTCCCATCATACTCATCTCGAACTTTGACTGCATCAGGTTGGAGAATTTCTCACATAGCTCTTTGTTTGTGGATCCGAAGATAATATCATCTACATAAATTTGTACAAGAAGTACACTTTCTCCGTCCTGTATCCTAAACAGCGTTTTGTCGATTGTTCCTTTCTGAAAACCATTTTCCAGAAGATAGAGAGATAAGGTGTCATACCAAGCTCTTGGTGCTTGCTTCAGTCCATATAGGGCTTTTTGTAACCGAAACACCTTTTCTTCTGCTTGATCCTCGAAACCAGGAGGTTGTTCAACATATACTTTCTCTGTAAGGAGACCATTCAGGAATGCGCTTTTAACATCCATTTGATAGACGTTGACTGATTTTTTTTTCTGTGCTAATGTTAAAGTTCAAACTTTTATTGATTTCAAACTTGATTTCATTTTTGGTTTGACTTGATATACTTTGACATTAATTTCAGTTTCAGTTTTGCAATCTTTCAGGGGGAGTTTGCTTTGGCTGTGCTTGCTTAATATTGTTCTAGAACTTTTGTTTGCCTTAGTTTATTTTTTCATCTGTGCTTAGTATATGCTCTTGACTAACAAATGTTGATTGGTTTTGTGAAGAAAGACAAAAAAGGGAGATTGTTGATGGATTGTGGTTGACTAAATGGTCAACATTTTTAATTAACAGAATCTGTTAATTATATTTTGTTCAGAATCAAATGTTGGTTGGAATGTTGCTTAATATCCGTGACAACATTCTTATCTGTTTTGTCTTCCTTCACAATATTTCAAGTATTTTTCATTTGTATCTTGGTTATACTATTTTTGCAGGTTTTAGACTAAGTAAACAAGAGTGAGAACGAGTGAAAGGGGAAGCAACAAGACTGTAACTAATTTGAGAGAAATACTCAAGGAAGTGCATGAAGAGGACCATGTCAACCATGCTGGAATATCTTGTAACCACCTAGAGGAATGAGCTCGTGCATGTTTAAGGATCTTGCTATGCAAGACTCCATGTTTTTATGTGGCTGCATTTTAGGAAAGTTAGTTAAGTTGTTGTCTTGGAAGGTGCTTATAAATAAGAGTGTTACCTTATCTTGTAATTCATCCTTGGAGTTTAAAACGTTCATTTTATCCTTGTGTCCAAGTATCCTTCCAAGATAGTCTTTGTGAGCTGAGTGTTTTTGTAAACTCAAAGAGTGTTCTTCTTTTGATCTATAGGATCTTTTGTGAATTCTATGTTTGTAGGTTTAGCTTATTATGAATTCACTTGTATTCACTTTTGTATGTGAATAAAATTTTGCCTAAGGCACCTCGAGATATATATTTATATATATCTTGAAAAGTTATATCTTTGAGTTATTTAAAATTCCGCTGCAAAACTCTTCTAAACTGAGTGTTGTGTCAAGTGTTATGGCAACATCTTCGATATCATTTGCCTCTATTCACTTACTTTTATTCTAAACCAGATCCCACTTTCCAACATTCATATTAATGGATAATGGCAACATATTTGTATCCAAGTGGTGACTAATGAAGACTCAAATCTAAAGGAAGTTGGCTAAATAGTACTAAGAGAAGATATATGTGAATTGGTTATGTAATAGTCAACATTCATAAAGCTTTGAGTACACCGATCAAAGTTGATGATAGATCATTGAGCGGTAGTGTAGGACATTTTATTCGTGGTCCTAATCAGCCTCCCTACAGTATGAGAAGTTGTCAACATTCTGCCCGCGATGCAAGATAATGGGACATGATGTGAATAATTGTGAGAGGAACTTCTCTGGGGAAGGTTCGAGGCAACAACCTATGAGATCTTGTAGGGATTTTAATTCTATGATTGATGATTGTTGTTTAGCTCATATACAGATGAGGGAAAGTCTTTATACATTCCTATTCCCAGGGCTTTATGTTGTCTAGACTGGATAGGGGTTTAGCTAACGAGGAGTTTCTTTCATATTGGTCATCAGTTGTAGGACAAGTGGGGGTGTGCGATATGCTTTTCAAATGGGTACCATACCCAACAGCTTAAACTCTTGCTTTTTAATTCTGGTTCTGAAGGTGGATGGTGAATAAAGTGGATCAATTCATCCGATCATCATAAGAAATTTTCTCTTCAAGGTTTTCATGAAAATTCTTGCATCTCGGTTTAGCAGGGCAATTATCAATATTATCTCTGGCTTCCGATTCAGGCTCATTCCTGATCGTCATATATTCACGATTGTATTATTTTGGCATCTGAGGGCTTCGACTGCCTTGAGGTAAAGCAGTTGGTAGACATATGATCATAAAGATAGATATTAGAAAGGCATTTGATACCCTTAATTGGGACTTTCTTATTGAGATGATGCGTGCATTTGGCTTTTTTGAGATTTTTCTGAGATAGGTTAGAGATGTTCTCCAATCTGCGCGCTTATCAGTTTTAGTGAACGGATCGCCGTATGACTATTTTGCATACTCAAGGGGTGTTTGGCAAGGCGATCCCCTTTCTCCACTTCTTTTTGTGACTGCCGTAGAGATCCTCGGACGTTTGATTGGTGTAGCCATGAAAAAGGGTGATATGATTCCTTATAGCTCAACAAGAGGTATTTCCTTTCCGCATATATGTTGCCATACAGATGATATTTTAATTTTTTGTACAGCTACCCCTGCTAACGTACGTCTGAAGGGCATTCTAACTAAATATGGTGAGATACTTTAGTCCAGACAAGCAGAAAGTATGTTTTGGTTCTTTGGTTTCTCGAAGAATGCATGAGTATGTAATGAGCTCTTTGCATGTAACTCAAGGATCTCTTCATATCATGTATCTTTAACTGTTTCTTGGAACAGATGATGTGCTTCGAGTGCGGAGGGTGGTCTTGGTGTTCGATCGATTTCTATTGCAAATCAAGCTTATTTAATGAAGTTTGCTTGGAGGCTCTTAACTTCTAATGATAGAGTTTTTCATATTCTTCGAAGGTGATACTTATATGGCAATATGGAGGTTCGACATTGGGTATCGTCCTCTTCTATATGGAGCAGCATTAAGCGACTTGTTATCAGTCTATGATGGAGAGTTCGAAAGTGTTTTTTTGGCTACATCATTGGCTTTGTGATTTTTCTATTGCTGATAAAGTGCATATCCCTCAGGCTTTTCGAAAGTTCTTTGGTCAACAAATCTCTGAATACTTTATTGATGGCGTATGGCACTTCACTCTGGAGGTTAGGAGTATGCATAATACTCAAGAGGAGCTATTGTGTCTAGCTCGTCTTCAGGTAGCAGGTTGCTACTCGGGTACCGATTTATTGTTGTTTGGGTGGATGAAGGTGAACACCGACGTCCTTGCGTGTGGTTCTCCTGGTCGTATTCAGGCTGCAGGTGTTTTCAGGAACAATGGGGGAGTTGGTTGTGGAGCCTACTCTTTTATGGAGGCATTGGGTATGCCTTTGACACAGAAGTTTTGGCTGCCATGTTCGCTATTGAGGCAGCGTACGCTCAAGGTTGGAGCCGTCTCTAGCTTGAGTTAGACTCTGGATATGTGGTTACATTGCTATTGACTTGCTCCCGTGCCATGGTATTTTAGGAACAGGTGGATCAGGGTCTTGAACAAGATATCTCACATGGAGTTTCATTATTCGTATATCTATAGACAAGGGAATCAAGCAGCGGATGTGTTATCTAAAATGTCTTTTAAGTTTTGAGACGTCATCAATTTATGTTGGATACTTCGTGGAAGACTACTTGAAATCCATGAAGAAGGTAACAAAATTTCTTTAGTTACAATGATTTCAAAAACAAATATAAATAGAAAAAAAGGTGTTTATTTTGTTATTATGTGGGTTAACTCCTCTTTAATATATTGCTTAGGAAAAGAAAATGAGGCTAATTTTTGCTCTAATATAGGTGTCCCACTTCAATACATATAATTGAAAAATAGAATGACTTGAGTACTAAAAAATATTGTTACGACCCGTCTGATTAATCTGAGAATCAGTAATGGCATAATATGATGACATTGTCGCATTTGACTTTGTAATTAATGCAAAGACTGCTCTCTACAATTATTTTGGTGTTTGTGCATCCTTCAAAATGGTTACGCCATTTCATTTTATCTAATTCACTAATTCTTGAGCATGAACGTCTTTCGTAAAATCATTAAAAACCTTCATCAAATTCAAGTTAGCTCTATTTTAGTTCTCCATTATATAGATTTGAACACAATCCAAATTTATATATTTTGGTGAGGCAATGAAACACAATATCAATATAAAACAATCCTTGTAGAATTATAAAATAATACATATCTAAGAATTTTATACATTGCAAAAATCTAACTTTGTTGTTTTAAAAAAAAAACATTTGCATGGCCAAAACACATCTGAATACTACAGACGATTGATCTTACAAGGAGCAAGTGAAATCCGTTTTCTAATTGCCCTAAACTACAATACAAACGTTGAAGAAGGAAGATTGAGCGCAGTAGTTGAAGTCATAGAAAAGTTGGAATTCATGGAGATAACAAACAATAAATTAAACAATACAACCACGACGACGACAGTAACAGTGGTCACCATAACAGATGATGAATATAAGAAAAAAGAAGAATTAAGAAGACAAAAAAAAGGTATGCATCCACGTATCCAGTGATGAGGAGGATAATATAATCAAAAATTTATTAACCAAATCATGAAGAAAGAAGACTAAGACAGAAAAGAAGATCAAACAAGAAAAGAATTAGTTAGTAGCCAAATTAGAATTATAATCTTTCGTTTCAGAATTTCGTTACTTATTATTCTATTTTTTAATATTTTAATTTTTAGAAATAGTGGAACTAGAATTTTTTTATCTAATACAATAATACTTTTTTAGATTTTTTTGGACGACTCCCAAAACAATATTTTCGATATATTTGGATTTCACATTGAATTATACTCATACTTAACTACACATAATTTCCATAATCTCATGATTTTTTTCTTAATAAATTACTGTTGTTATGAAATTATATTAAATTGAAAAAATATTAATACTTCATATAATTTGATTAAAGTTCTTATTAAAGAAAACTCTCTAAATTAATCTACATCTCTAATAATTAATTTTCTTAGTTGGATAAATTGCTATACAGAATGATATTTTACTTCAAATTTTTCAGACAAGTTATTTTAGAGGAGATTTACAATTAATGTTCAGAACCTGATTGAGTTTGTTTGTAAATGGAATCAAATTAGTGGGCCACATTGCCCCTTAATATTTTCAATATGTTAATTTATGATGGAAGCATTGAGATATTTCAACAACTTGCAAATAGTTTTCATTATTAGTTAATATGTGTATTTTTTTAACTTGTGATCTTCCTTATTTCAATGATGTTATGACATCAGTGAGATAGCTTCTGCTGTCAAGGTATGAATATTTAGGATTACAAATTATCATTGCAGACAGCTATTCAGCAGTGCTGTAACCAGCTAAAATCGAAAATAGTGAAAAGAATACAGGCCCGTGAGCAGCAAGAGAGAAAACGAAGCTTGAACAAATAATTAAGGATTGTATTATTTATACAACTAGATATGAGTTGGGTAGATTCGAATTACATGAATTTTAAATTCGTACACTTGCACAGGAAAATTTGTGCTATAATAAATAGTAAGGATACTGGATATCTATATCATTTAATATATATTTATTTTTGATTTATTTTAAATACAATGTGTTTAATAATGAATGAAGCATGTATATCGCCTTCCATATATATTAAAGGGATAAATTCATTTTTAGTCCTGTCCTATAGGCACTGTCCGTTTTTAGTCCCATTAAAATTCGATTTTCAATTTTAGTCCTATAATTGAAAAAATTGTCCAATTTAAGTTCTTTTTTCGCCTGATTTTCGATTTCCCAATCAGATTCCGGCGAGTGTGCTACACTCTCCCCCAATCTGAACATTTCAACATGACATGGCCCTTTTTTTCACACGTGAAATTTCTTTTTTTGATATTATTTCATTTACACTTAATTGTCACATCAATTTTTTTGTTTAATTAATTGAATTTTGTATATTTTTTCTGTTTTTTATTTTTATTTAATTGATATTTATGTTTTATATTTCATGTTTTTATGTTTTTTGTTTAATTAATTGAATTTTCTATTTTTTGTAAAGTTTTTTATTTTTCTTTGAATGAAATAATATCAAAAAGAAATTCCACGTGTGAAAAAAGGGTTATGTCAGCATAAGTCGGCTGAAATGTTTAAATTGGGGGAGAGTGTAGCACACTCGCCTGAATCTGATTAGGAAATCAAAAATCAGGTCAAAAAAGACTTAAATTATACAATTTTTTCAATTACAAGATTAAAATTGAAAAACAAATTTTAAAGGGACTAAAAACGAACAGTGTCTTTGGAGAAGGACTAAAAATGAATTTAACCCATATATTAAATAAGGGGGCATGTTGCACGTGAAATGCAAATTGTTGGACAAGAGTTGAGAGGCAATCAATTGTGGATTATATATATATATATATATATATATATATATATATATAATCACTCTAATGATATGTAACTATAAGTCAAAGAAATTCAATTAAATTAAATAATATCAACTACTTTATATTTTGATTAAAGAATTTGAACACAACTAATATAAATTATAAAAGTTGATGGAAAGATATATAAATAATGGAGTATGAAAATTAAGTATCTCATGCTTATGTGATTGTTTCAAGTAATTTTTTGATTTATATGAATCAAACCACAATTCTTAATATAAAAATAAAATTCAATTGTGATATTTAATTTGTGTTATATGGATGATGAGCATCCATCCTATATAATTATGTGAAGCAATTTATATAAAATTTTAATGTGAAAATTTTAGATAAAATTTCCAAACATCTTCTAGAAGGGAGTTATCCAAACAAATAAATCGAATACCAACTTATTTGCATTTGCATTCATAACTTTGATCACCATCTTTTATATGTTATGTATCAGTACATGGTCTATATCTGCAGCTTATATACCTAAGAAAAGCACTTTAGAAACCCATATAGTTCATGTTGAAGTACCTGATTCACAAGTTCTGGTTGAATCGGAGGATGATTTACAGGGCTGGTACCAAACGATCTCCCAGATACCATAGCAAGCTCGAATGAGGGAGAAGCACGCATTGTTTACTCCTATCGAGGATGGATGCTGCCATTGAGGATGGAGTAGATGTACTCTCGATTTCTCTTGGCTCATTGAACAATAACTTGTTTGAAGATCCCACTGCAATAGGTGCTTTTAGTGCTGTGGAAAAGGGCATCTTGGTTAGCTGCTCGGCTGAATTAGAAGTTTATTAGCATTTTAATTTAAATCCTAATGAAAGATAACTCTTTATATCTAATTCAATAGAAGTCTATTAGGATTCTAATTTAATAAGAACACATTATATATATAGCATATTTGTATTAGTTATACAACAACATAACAAGTACCGTTGACAAAAATTCTTAAAAAATTTAATTCATGATTTGATTATATATATATAATGTGTTAAAAATATAAAGTAAAAGAGTTTCCCTCAGATCCCTTTACCAGCTATATAGTTGCAACGAAAGCTAATTGTTCCTAAAAAACAAATGATTGCGATAAAATTCATTAGATGGGAAAAAGAAGGTTCATAAATGGCTAATTCTATGCACAACCATAACAACTTTCATCATAGCCATTTTATATATAAAATATCTATTTTAACCTTAAAACTTTTTTTTTCTTTTGTAACCACCACCCTCTCATCTTATTTTTTTCTTTCACAACCACCATCTTCCTAATTTTTAACAACTAGAACTCATTTCCACGGCCCAATTTACATCTCTCCTTTTTTTTTTTTTTTTATCTTTTGTAACCACCACCTTCTTTCATTTTTTCTTTTTACAACCACTATCTTCCTAATTTTTAACTATTTGAAACCTCCATCTTTTTTCCTTTAAAAAAACTACATTCTCTATTGATAATATATGAAACATAAAAAATAACATGGATGTTTGACAAATACATTAAGAGGTGCAAGAAGATAATTACCTTATGTTGGATCAACCGACCCGAGCTACACCTGTCTGGCCGGCACCAAGAGATGAAGGCAGCTAAAACTTATTGGCAAGCACCGTCCAGAAAAGCCGTCCAGGGTGACACCGAGACAATCCAGTCAGAAACAGCCTAAGAGTGTCGCCGAGCTCGACACGTTCGTCCCGAACAGGATGCATCACACCGGAAAATGTAACCAATTGCTATGAGATCGTGGGTGATGAAACCCAACGATGCCACATAAGCAGGCGAAAATCAAGAAGGGAGTGGGCATAACTTCCACACTCCCCACGATCCCCACGATCTCAACCGCTCAGTTTAGGTTCTAGCTATAAATAGATGTAATTTCAACTTGTAAATGGTTCGAACTTTCATATTGTATTCAAGCACTAGAGAGCTATTTTCTCTATTTTAATATCATAAGATCCTGCCCAGTCACTAAAACCGTCCACAATCAACCGGGCCAGTGTTTTCTTCACTGCTTTCACATTTCTAAATAATTTCTTCCACCTAATTTCACTAATTTCATCCATTTTTACATCAATTTGAGTGTTCGACTAGAAATTATTAAATTACAAATTCCAACATTAACATTTTGGTGCTAGAAGGAGGGGGAACACTTGAACACAACTCCGACATTTCAACATGAGCAACGATGAACACCGTACAACTCCGGAATCCCAAGCTCCTCTCTCTCAGCCTGGTGGTTCCAGCCGTCCCCGACCAACCGCCGTGGAGGGGGTCGTTCACACGGCTCCCATTACCTTGGAGACTCCTCGGACGCACATGTCCGCAAGCGAGATTCGGGCCATTATGGCCCAACTGAATGAGCGGTTGAAAGAGGCCGAACAGAGGGAGAAGACCAGGACAACTAAAGGCCAGCTGGAGGACTCTGAATCCTCAGACGAACCCAAACAGAGACGGAACCTGGAAAAGCGAGTGGCAGAGGACGGGCCATAGAGAAGTCCGTCCTCGGTAAGGGCCCGAACGGACTACTACCGAGTCCGTTTAGACGACGTAGAAGAACAAGCAACTAGGTGTTTCAAGCAGGAACACGCTGGGCTGGCCTCAGCATTGGAGGCCAGGAGGCCGGACAGGCTTCCTGAGGAGAGAGATGAGGTCCCACCACCTCACGATGAGAGTACCGGTCACAATCTTCGAAACTCGGCATGGGCGGAAGAGCAGGAGCTCTGGAAGCGACTAGCTGACATTCAGGCCGGGCGAAATAGAGGAGGCTGGAAGAGAGCCACCCCATTTACAGAGCACATCTCTACCTTGGCCACCTCGGCCAAGTTCAAGATGCCTCTTGTTGGTCAATACAGTGGAGAGACCGACCCTAGCACTCATCTGGATAAATATATGTCTTGAATGGAGCTGCAGGACATAGGAGAGGAGCTAATGTGCAAAGTCTTCCCACTTACTTTGGGAGACCGAGCACAGAGATGGTTTCGTTCACTCCCAAACTCTTCGATTGGGGGATGGGACGAGCTAGCTGAACTGTTCCTTACACAGTTCATGGGGTCGAGGATGAGGTCGACCTCGAAGGAGAGGCTGGTCAACGTGAAGTAGGACAAGACTGAGCCTCTGAAGTCATATCTGGATCGCTTCAACAAGCTAGTCCTTGGCATGGAGCAGGTGTCAGACGACGCCGTTCTCATGGCCGTCATGATCGGATTAAGGCCCCGAACCAGATTCTGATGGTCCATTCACGAGGAGAGGCCAAAAACCTAGCATGACTTTCTCAACCGGGCAGAGCGATACATCTGACTTGAGGAAGCCATTTCGGATGATAAATCATCCGAACGAGAGAGGAGGCCTGAACGGCGAGAAGAAAAGAGGAAGGAAAGGAGAAAACCTATGAAGCCGTTTAGGCCGGCCACAAACTTCAGGGCCTTTCAGCCTGGAGGCCCAGCTAGGTAACCGAAATCCTCACGGTTACCCCATCACAAGTCCTTACTGAAATAAAGGACAAGAACTTGCTGCCTGAGCCGAGACCCTTAAGAGCTGACCCGACCCGCCATAACCAGAACAAATACTGCAAATATCACAAGGCGAAGGGCCATAATACAGACACGTGTTGGGCACTCTTGGCTGAACTGATAAAATTGATCGATCAGGGTCAGCTAAAGAAGTTTGTGAAGGGCCAAGGACAACAAGGCCGGGGGGCGCAGCAGGCACTACCCCCACCACCACCGAATGGAGCTGCTCGTGAAATTCACACACTCGTGTACAACAGTTTCGGCGAGCAGCGGGGGTCCAAAAGAGCCCGAAAAGAGCACATCAGGGAAGTTAGGAACGCCTACCAACAATGCGTTCCACCTAGGGCAGAGCCCCGCCACGCTCCTATCCTATTCACTGAGCTGGACAGTGAAGGGATAACATACCCTTACAGTGATACCACCATGGTATCGCTCAATATTTGCAGGACCATGGTGCACAGGGTCATGGTCGACACAGGAGCTTACGCCAACGTGCTCTACTTGAGCACCTTCAAAGATTGTTCATGCCGTCCTCCGACACAATCCAGTGTTTCGGAGGAATGAAGATCAGGGTGCTCGATACTTGCGAGCTAAAGGTCCTGTTCGGATCTGGTGAACGGGAGGTCTTCACAATAACAGAGTTCAAAATGGTGGACTTGAACTCCCAGTACAATGCAATTTGGGACAGACCATTTCTTGCCAAGTTAAAAGCGGTAGTATCCATCTACCACCTCGCCCTCAAGTTCCCGGTGGGCAATGAAGTATATGTTGTGAAGGGAAACCAGTTGGCAGTCCGAGAGACCGATATGGGGCTACACCCGAAAGAGCTCAATCAGCTCGAGCTCACTCAGGTCGGCTTAGACGATGAGCAAATGGAGGATGTTTTTGAAGATACCATCCTCGAAGTTGCCGAGCACAGCCAGGGCAACATGGAGATCGAAGATGAACCTCCACAACCGGTAATTGAGCCTGAATTTCCGGTCAGCTCAACCTTCGAGGTTGGGTCCTCCTCAGGCACAGCCACCTAGAATGGCGGGGTAGAGGCAGCCGAGGAGCCCGAGGAGGAATGGGGATCCGTCGACCCCAGAAAAGATGGCCCACAAAGACTGGCCGTGCCTGTTGAGGAGTTGGATCTCATTAGCTTGGATCCAAGCAGGCCGGATTTGGAACTACAGATAGGTCGGGAGCTGCAAGAGCCTTTCCGCACCGAGCTAATAACTTTTTTACAGGACAATACCGACGTCTTCGCATGGGCTCACGAAGACATGGAAGGCATCCGACTAGAAGATGTCTGCCATCATCTCAACATAGATCCTGCCGCCCAGCCAGTAGCTTAGAAAAGACGTAGGCTCAGCCCAGAAAGATATGAGGGACTGGAGCTGGAAGTGCAAAGGTTGCTGGGCTATCGCTTCATCAGGGAGACCAAGTACGTTACTTGGGTCTCTAACCCCATCCTGGTCAGAAAGCCAAATGGGTCATGGAGGCTGTGCGTGGATTTCACCGATCTAAACAAAGCGTGCCTGAAAGATTGCTTTCCACTGCCTAACATTGACCAGCTCGTCGATACCACTGTAGGCCATGAGCTAATGAGTTTCATGGACGCATACTCGGGCTATCATCAGATTCTAATGGCCGAGCATGATCAGTTCCATACTACCTTCATCACCGATCGGGCACAATACTGTTACACCATGATGCCATTTGGATTGAAAAATACAGGGCTACTTACCAAAGGCTGGTGAATAAAATGTTTGCCGTCCAAATCGGGAAGATGATGGAGGTCTACGTGGTCGACATGCTAGGCAAGTCGAAACAAAAAGCCGACCATGTAGGCCACCTGGCAGAAATGTTCAACATCCTGAAGAGGTATAGGATAATGTTGAAACCCAAAAAATGCTCTTTCGGGGTTGGCTCGGGAAAGTTCCTCGGATATATGGTGAGCCAAAGGGGAATCGAGGCCAACCCCGAGAAAATTCAGGCCATCATGAACCTGACTCCACCAAGAAGGATCAAAGATGTCCAGAGTCTAACAGGCAAGGTGGCAACCCTAAATCGGTTCATCTCCCGATCCACCGACAAGTGCCGCCCATTCTTCAACCTAATCCGAAAGAATGCTCAATTTGAATGGAACGAAGAATGCCAATCCGCCTTGGAAGACCTCAAGAAAGCACTGATGGAGGCCCCTGTCCTGGCCAAGCCTCAGTCAGGTGAGAAGTTGTAGCTATACCTAGCAGTGTCCGAGTATACAGTAAGTTCTGTACTGGTTCGAGTAGAACAAAAGGCTCAACAACCTGTCTATTATGCGAGATAATCACGACGCCGAGCTCCGTTACCCAGCAATAGAGAAGTTGGCATATCCCAATATTCTATTAAATGTATGGAAAAAATTATAAATTCAATCCTAAAAAAAAATCCTATATATAAATAAAATTAAAAGCATTAAAATTTATGTTTTAATATGTGCAGACACCAATCAATAGTAGTTTCTCTCTAGAAAATTTATTGTTGATCAAGGATTTTATTGCACCATATCATTAAACCAAAACTAGTGACTGACATCACAAAGGTCACAATGAAAAAAAAAAACAATTGCGCAGTTAGAAAATCAAATAAAGATAATAAATATATGTACAAATTTTGAAATGAAAATTTTATTTTAGAAACAAAAAATTTGATTAATTGATCTAGTTGCAACGGTTCAAATAGGTCTAATGTCTGAAGGACTTACAAAACTTAATTAGTGGTAAAAAAAAAAAAAGAGCTCAACTTAAGGAATTCAATGAAAGAATAGAAATAAAAACAATGTTTGAATCCAAGGGATTATTTGGTTTATAAAGATTTTTGTTTCAGTGGGTATTTAAAAATAATAATAATAACATTAGCAGATGTATTCATAAAAAATGGGATGTTAAGAGTGGCGCCCTTGATTCAATTCAAAATAAAGTTAAAATAGAAAAACTCAAATTTCAAAAATAAAAGTATAATAATCCAACCTAAGTTTTTTCTAAGTTTCAAGTTATATACCACCACCAACCTAATTAAGTTACTATTACAGATTAAATTGTTATCAAGAGACCAATGAAATTGTCACTCAAGATTGGCATTAAAAAACCAATGAAATTAGTTATATATGTCAAATTCAAGAGAAAAAATAATTTATAAGATACTATCCGTTGATTTAGAAAAAATTACAAATCTAATACACTAATTTTTGGTCATTCACCATTCAAGGACTTTATCTTTTTTTTTTTTTTTGGCTTGGAAATTGAGATGTTATATTTCAAAAATGGACGAATTTAGGACAAAAAAGCCCGATTTGACAAATTTCGAATTAATTCACATGAGAATGTCACGTGCCTTACTTAATTTGACTTGATGTGGCTCAATATGAATAAATTAATTCGACTTTTTTAAATATCACCTCAGTAAATAAAAAGACACATAAATAAATTAAATGAATCTCTTTTCCTCTAAAATTAACAACACGTTCTTCTTCTCAAAAATAAAAACCCTAAATTAAGCATCTCCCTACCACCACTGCACCCTTATTGCCTTTCCTCAATGCCTCTTCTGTTCAAATTGAAATGTAACACCCCCTTCTAGTAGGGTTATTACATCTACTAAATCATGTTTTACTTTCCAACTAATGAAAAATATTGTAACACTTCATAAAGATTTTCTTTTATAGAAAGCAACAAAAACAAAATATTGTTAAGAAACATGCCAACATTTAAAAACGGTCTAAACCATCCAAAACAAATTAAATTGTTTGAGTAAAATTTTCGTCAAAAGAAATTAAAAACAAAAGTATTATTTGTATGAAACTTAGAAAAATATTTTAAACCAATTCCAAGGTTCCACCGTCACCATCAAGCATGCTTCAATGTTGTTACCTTCTTGCATCACACCTTACCTTTACCCTTATCTATAATATGTTGTAAATATTATAAGCAAAATGTTTAGCAAGTATATCGCCTAATCTCACAAAAAATCTTTTTATTTTTCCAAAATAAAAAATAGTGGTATTTGCTAGCAACAACATAATGGAGACAGTCAATCAATATAGATTGATCTGAAATCTGATTCAAATCCAATATAGTACCCCTGGGTACATAACAATCATCATGGGGCGGGCTTACTATTTAGATGCTTTCAGTTGTTATCCGCTCCATACTTGGCTACTCAGCGTTTACCGTGGGCATGATAACTGGTACACCAGAGGTGCATCCTTCCTGATCCTCTCGTACTAGGGAAAGGTCCTCTCAATGCTCTAACGTCCACATTGGATATGGACCGAACTGTCTCACGATGTTCTGAACCCAGCTCATGTACCGCTTTATAAAAAACTAGAAACATCACTAATAAAAATAATAAAAGGTTACTTATCAACTTTCTTTGTAATAGTTTACTTCAATTTGTTAAATATAAGTGTAGGAATCTAATTAAAACAGAAGGAAAGTATAGAAACTTATCAACTCTTATGGATAAAGTAAAGTACAATATCTAATTCAAAACAAAATAATAGTACATTGATTCAATGGTGTAGATATTAACACCCATTTCTTTTCTTTTATAAATACATGTACCCCATTACTTTATACACTCACTCTTAATATTTTTATTTCTTTTTTGTTTTTAATACACCCCTAGATTCTATAATGCTCTTTAGTAATATAGAAAGTAGAAAAACATATCAAATTCCAGTTCAAGAAGAAATATTGTATTCAATTACTTTCCATCCTAATGTACAAAAACAACTTATAAGAATTTTTGTGTCTATCACTTTCTTCTAGTTTTAATTATTGCAAGAAAGATGAAAGGAATAAGGTATGAGAAGATACTATATTTATAACAAAGATTTAGGAAGAGAATAAAAAATATAAAAAAAACACAATTTAGCAAAGAGGGATGAGAGAGAGAGAGCGAACGCAGTAGATGCCGGGGGTAAGAGAATTGGGATATAAAGGATTTTTGTTTGGGTGTAGTCAATTTAAATATGATTTCTTAAAACTTTATCAAACACTTTGAGGAGTTTAAAATCTAGATCCTAAACAACTTAGAAATGTTAGTTAAAAACCTTATTAGTTTACTCAAACACAATAATATATATGTTCACACATTAATTGATGAATACAACATTTCGTTTAATAACAAGATAATAAAACAGAATTACTAACCTTATAACCAAAGTTGCCTCTCAAGAGTTCCATGAAAATGAAAAATGGGCTGACAAGTTCAGTCTGGTTTTATTCAATGAACTGCTTAGATTCGATCGTATATTCTCTTCAATCCAAGGATTGCAGTCAACAACTTCAAAATTCGAAGCAAATTCATCGCTCATTGTGAGACGGAGCTTTCTCAAATTGTAGCAATGTTTTATGCTTAATTTCTTAAGACATTTGAAGCTATTTCTCCCCTCCAGTATCTCCAAATCAATGTCTTCCATTTGAAGAAATGAAAGCTTTGGAAATTTATCATTTCCGACTTTCCAAAGTGGCCCTTGAAAGGCATTGTTTCGTAATTTAAGCACTTCAAGATTTGGCAATGAAGAAATTGTGCTAACTTCTTTCCAAGGATAGCCCAACCCACTCAAATACAACTTTTTCAGATTTAATGGGAACGTTGAAAGTTGAACAAGTGGTGCAACAACCTCAAAATTGCATGTAGGGTTTACAATGACATATTTAAGTGATTCTAGTTCACTTAGATGAGAAATATGATCAAAGCAACACAAGGACTCTACTGCACCAGGCATTAAATCAACTTGAATTCCTAACTTCTTTATATTAGGGATCCTTCCCAAAACACCACTAGTGAAACTGTTAAAACTCACATCTGATAGTGCTAAAAGTTTTGGCAAAAAAGTGTCACTAACATCAGGTAGGTCGTTGCCCATGACATGAAGATGCTTTAATCTTTTCATATCCCATATCTCTATAGGCAAATATGACGGAGCTCCAACTTTTATTGTCAAATGTCGATGGACAATCAAGTATTGAAGTTTTCGGAGTTTGGATATGGAAGAAGGGAGACTCGCATTGCATGTGATTGCAAGGTATCTTAACTTAACTAGTTCCAAAACTTCCAAAGGGAACTTATAAAACCGGATATGAAGAGCATCAAATTTTTTGAGCAACTTTAAACCAAAACATATTGGTACTGGATATTGATGATATAGACCTAAACATAGAAGAGAGTGGGTAGTGGATACACAGTTTTCCTCCATTGATTTATTTACTGCTTTAATGCCAAACAAAACGTTGTTGTGAATGGTCAACCTGCTCTGATTCTTTATAACTTCTTTTGAAGCATCCGTACAACTATCTAGGACATGAAAAAAGCTATTTTTCTTGGCTTCTTTGTAGCAAAAGTACCACCAAGAAGAATGGAGACCACAAGTTTTTATTCTTTCAAATAGACCATTCAACGGGATACTGCTTCTTTGATAAACCATGACAACATTATGCATAGCAAGATACTGCAAGCATTCTACACAAGACATTTCTGAAGTTTGAAATTTTCCTTTTTGAATGATTTTCTCAACAATCCATAAATTAATGAGTTTGGATTTGCGGATCTCAAAATTTTGTGGGAAAACTCCCATATAGATAAAGCACAATTTCAGTTCTTCACGTAAATTGTCAAAGCTTGGATATAGTACCTTTGATATTTCATCATATGCATCAATGAAAACATGATGTTTCTTTTGTTCTGCTACTTCAATCCATTGTGATCCTGGTATCTTTGATAAGAGGTTGGCGACTGTGATGATTGTAAGAGGAAGACCATCACATTTCTCAGCAATCATCTTTCCAGTCTTCTCAAGATCAGGAGGGCAAGAGTTTTGAACAAAGACCTTTTCACACAAAAGATTCCAACTTTCTTGTTTATTTAGCAAGCGCATTTTTATGAGATGATGAGGAAATGCGTACTGATGTTGAATCCTTGTTGTAACCAAGACTCGACTTCCATTTTCAGTTGTCATTGGAGATGAGGTTTCCAATAAACTTTCGACCATCTCCAAATCCCATACATCATCCAACACAATGAAGCATCGCTTATTCCCCAAACACTTTCTCAAGTAACCTTCTGTAAGCATATTATGCTCATCAACACCCAATTGAGCTAGAATGTTTTGAGTAATTTCTTGTGGTTGATATTCTCTTCCAATCGTCACCCAAGCACAACAATCGAACCATTCCAAGATATTTAAATCTTGAAAAAGTTTATTAGCAAGAGCAGTCTTGCCAATTCCTGCCATCCCAACAAGTGAAAAAACGAGTTCATTCACCCAGGTACCAACAATTTCCTTTTTGAGTGTGGTATACTCATCAGATAACCCAACCATGTATGACTTGGAATGAAGAGGTACATCATGAGTTAAATGAGTATCTTGTTTTAGATACTCCTCCATCTTCTGCAATGTGTCGATGAATGAAAGACCATGTTCTCCAAAGTTGTCAGCTGATTCTTCTGTTATTTGTTTCAAAAATAGACGCGCCGCCTCTTGGACTCGTAGAAGGGAATCCTTGATCCTCGTCCTGCTGCTCGAATCCAATCTTGCCATAAATACTTCAAAGGACTGAATCCTATTCTGTGCAGTTTCGAACATTTTCTGAAGATCCCGGTCATGAGAAAAAAACGTATCACCATAGTCTAGAAAGGCCGATATTACGTAATCTATATCAGCAAGAGCAGCATAGGCACCCATCTAATCTCGCTAAATAACTTTCCCCCAAAACTCAAATAATATTACACTCAGCTTTGCTACTGAAATTATCACCAAAAATAGTGTTGGATCTTATCCACGAAGCATTACTCTACATCACATAATATAAGGACCCCACAAGAGTAGCTGTCCCCAACATCAACTAATCAATATTTAATATTTTTTTGACTAGTTGCAACTTGCTTAATTTTTTAAATCATATTTGTATTATTACGACTAATACACCTGCAAAGCCCACGACTAGATCAAGATTATTATTTTTATTTCCCACTTGTTCCATTGAATAATGGATCATACTGTACTAATAAATCATCATCATCATCTTAATCTAAAAATTGCATTAATCAATAATATATCACTGAAATTATATTACAAAAATTTAAGAGCCCAACAACTGCTAGCTGTCTCCAACTATGCACAACTAAACTAATCAATTTTTTATTTCTCTAATGAATACACTTATTTCTTTAATTTTATAATATATACATCTATAAAATCCTTTTTCCCTTTTTTATGAAATATACATCTATAGATTTACTTACACTAGTAAAAGTATTGCATGTAACAATATAAGAATATTGCAGTTAAACTTAGAACACTATTTTTTAAGTTCATCAATAAAAGATACTAACTTTTCGGGTCTTGATATTGAGTACTAACTTTTTAATTTGGGTGATTTTAGGATAAAAAACCCGAAACTATGAATTTCGAACCAAATTACAGGAATTTTGGTGCAAATCACTTCAGATAACATGCAAATCTCAAAATGTTGAACCCGAAATTCATGATTACAGATTTTTTATCCTAAAATCACCCAAATTGAAAATTTAGTGTCTCAATGACAGGGTCCCAACAGGTTGTTGCGCTTGTTCCTACTGAGGTTGGGCTTGCCCCTACAGTTCCGCTTTCACATCGGCCTGGAATTCGTCTTTCGTCAACGCTTTCGGTAGACCCTTGGTCTGAGTTTGCTGTACATCAACTTCTTGATCTTGTGTCGGATCTTGCTTTGGCTGAACTGGAGCCTTTGTAACAACATTTTCTTTCTCCATAGGCTGTGCACTTTGAGTCCCTTCCTGCGCATCATAGCCTGCGTCTGATGCATTTGTCCATTGAGGAGTGCCCAGTTACGTGCCTTTTAACCCTACTAGATCTTGGCTGTCATTGGTGAATTACTTAAAAATAGTGTCCTAAATTTGCAGTTTTGTCATTGATACATATATTTCTTTCGTTACTTTTGTTTTTTTTTTCAATTCATTTTTTTCAATGTTAATTTTTTATTTAATTATTTATTTCATTTTTATTAATGTCAACTATTGATCATGAAGATAAGATTAAAAAGATAAGATGTTGGTCCCAAGTGGTATAAGGTTAAGAGGGGGTGAATTAACCTTATCAAATTTTAACTTTTCTCCAAAAAGGTGAAGTCCTTACTGAACAGATAGCTATGAAGCTTGCTGCTCTACAGGTTGCTGTTTATGCAGAAACCTTAGGACTTACTCAGAGTTGAAAATGCACAACGGAATAAATGAGTTTTTTTCGAAAAAGCCTTTAATGCAGAATGCTTCACAGATCAAATAGGATAAAAGAACGATAAAGGCACAAGAAAATTATAGAGATTCAAGGGTGGAGTAATCCCTCTACGTCCTCTCTACTCCTTCACAAGGAGGAACTTTGTTAAAGCAAGTTTGATTTACAATAGACTCTGCTAATACAAACTCCACTCTACACAAAACTGTCAGCTCTATCCACACAGGTAGCTGCACAGTGACCAACTATCGACCCACACAGGATTTCCACACAGGTTCCTTGACCCATATAGGATCCTTTCTCTTCTACAGAGAGAATCACAACTTAGCAGAGTAAACAACTCTTGACTAAGCGACTCCTAAACAATCTAGATTAAAAGATGTAGATATCTTCAACGATCAAGTACAGCAAGCTCCTTAAGCTTTCAAAGATTACTCGAGGTGGCTGGCTTGCTGCTGTATTGACTGAATGATATAGAAGATGAGCTTGGAGATATGTTGCTTCGCGTAGGATATTTCAAGATCTTCGTGCGAATGTATGCTTGTTGGTTCTACTTCTAAAGAGCTCTCTATCTTCTATTTATAGGCTTCAGTAGAATTCTGCCCGTTGAGAGACAGTTGTCCACTTGGTGAGGTGTCTTAATCTGATTGGTTCTGCTGATCTTCTGACACCTGCTCTGAAAATGCCTTCATTCAGTATTGCCGCCGCCTTGTCCTTTTACTGCGCGACTTCATCCTGCAGTCTGTTGTACTTTGTCTTTGCTGCTTTTTCACACTTGGCATTCATTAATTCGCTGAGACTGAAATGACTCTACCAGCTAGTCAGGATGCACTGACTTTGATGTATCTGGTAGGTTGAGTGAGTCAGCTTCCTTGTCTTGGGTGTCTTCCGGTTCCTCTCAGCATCCTTGGGTACAAGGATACTATCTCCTGATGCAGCATACAGGTAGCAGGGACTTCGGCGTAGGTTCCTTTGCAGTCTTCTTCCTTTGTTCCAGCGTCCTTGCCTTAGCTATTTTTACAATATAGAAATCTATCCAGATAGCTAAAGTGCTAGTCTATTACATGTTTTGTCTCATCAAAATCTATTACAATTTATCCTATCATAAGAGCTAATATTAAAGAGAATATAAAATATATAAAAATTTAAATGACTAAATACTTAAGAATTATTAGGTATAACAAACAAAATTAATCATCCAAGAAACAATTAACATACCAATTTATCAGCAACAACAAAAAATAATAAAATTTATACAAGAAAACTTGAAACATGCCAATTTGTAAGGGACAAGCAAAAACAAAAAAACTTATAGAAAAAAACTTGGAACATACTCTGTACTTGCTTCAAGTTCTCTTTCTAAAAAAAATGTACCTCAATAGAAAATTTTCTCATTGTTTATGTTTTTAATCATCTTGATTTCTCTACTAAATTAAATGGATTTTTCATTTTTTTTATGGATGTCAATTTTTTTAAGTAAAATAGTACACTAATTATATTTAGAGTCTCGTTAATTACGCTTTGGGATTAATTTGAGGTGAAACTAGTATACTATCGAATATTTCCACATCTACTCATCAATCATCAACATTAATGAGAATATAATAAAAAAATTGTATAAATAAAAAATTAACATTGTAAAAAAAATTGAAAAACCCTAAAACAAATAAAGAAGCGTAAATAGCAATCATTGCTATTTATAACAATATAACAAACAACTAAATAATAAATTAACATTGCAAAAAATGAACGGAGGAATACAAAAGAAAAAAAGAATCATATGTATCAATTGTTGGCATTAATAACAATAAAATAAATAACTAAATAAAAAATTGATATTGTAAAAAAAATTAAATGAAAAAAATAATAATTAAAGAAATAGTTGTTAATGTAGAAAATTAGCTTGAATGAAGTGTTTTAATTGCAAAAAACCTCCATAAAATAATTAGTCTTTTAATATAGTCAAAAAAAGGTAAATATGTCATTATATAGCAAAAAAAGTGAAAAAACACAAAAAATGCTTTAGTAGTGCGTGCATAGCACTTCCGTTAACATAAATGGAGTTGGGGATTTCGGACTGTATTTAGAAAACTATAAGGGGGTTTTGTGCAATTTTTAAAGCACAGGTGAGTTTTACGCCGATTTTCCAAACCACGAGGATTTTTTGTGCAATTAACCCAAAATAAAAGTATAAGAATCCAATTCAGAAAAGAAAAAAATGGGGACCAAATATGCACTAAGTTTTCCTAAGTTTTTAAGTATTATGTTACTACCTCCACCAGCTGTAACACCCCAATTTTCCAACATAATCTCTATTATAAAATTATAGACTAAAATTTTAGTTATCATAATTCTATAATAAATTGTACAGAAATTATTTTTACTGTATTTCAAATTCTATGTTTTATCTAGATATAACTTTAATTAATGATATATTAGATATAGAATTTTAAAATATTAATTTTAGCAATTAGTTAATACTTTTTACAATATGTTATTAGATTTTAATAGAAAAAAATAAAATAAAATAAAAGAGGTTGTTGAAATATACTAGGAGCCCATTATCTCTTAAAGGATGAGAAATCTCAAACCCTGATAAAAAAAGAATTAAGTTGTTGAGAAATAAAAGGAATCTACCTATTTTAATTATGGAGTTCAAAATCCTATCTATAAATTTATAAAATCATCTCACTTGGAAATTTAATATTGGGAAAGAAACATGAAATCAAGGAAATAAACTAAAGAGAGAATTTTTCCGTGAAGCTTGAGCCGCCGCGTCATGTCTGCAGGTACTTTGCTAATTAATTCTTTTGGTGTAATTAAGAATTATAGTTTAATTAATTAATTTGTTCACTTTAATTTAAAAACATATTTATGGTTAGAAATAGTATTGTGAGATTTAAATTGTTAGTGGTTTCATCCCATTATAGTAATTGCATATATAAAATAGAAAGAAAAAAAAGAGAAGAAAATTTAATCAGAATATAAATGTTTAATGAACAGATATCTTTATGTTTCTTCCTTACCAAAATAGTAGAATGATTGCTTTTGTATTTCCTTCGTTAAATTTTAGGGAATTAGTGTGCAGTACTAAAGCATGTTTCTTTTAAGTGGTAATAATTATATAATTCATTTTCTTTAGAAAGGCGGAGATGTTTGTTATAGGGTAGATATTAATTAGAAGGGGAAAGTGTTGAGAATACCACATTTGATATAATAAATACACTATATTATCCTAATAGATATAAATGGTATGAAAAATGCCCACAAGTACAATTTTGGACATTGAGGTGATATTTCAAGTACAAAAGTAGTCAAAACATATGACACATATGACACAAATTTATGACACCTCACATGTTGCATTTTTGGACTTTTTTTCCTTCACTTGGGCATATTGCCGTTTACAACCAAAATAGGCAAAAAAAATTTTCTCCTTTCTTCCTCACAACACTAAACGGCCATTGAAGAACCTTGGAGGTTTTGAGTTCAAAAATCGGGCAAATTTCTTGAAGATTATCACACATTTTACAGGTTAGTAAACGGCAATTATTTATATCTTTTTTTTCGATTTAAACTTTTGCAATTTATTCATTCTATTACTTATGCAATTGTGAGGTTTTTTTCTGCAATTTTTGGCTTTAATTAGTTGTGCAAGTTTATGAATAAAAATGTAGTTTATAGTTTAGGGTTTTGTGATGAATTAGGGTTTTGTTTAGGGTTAATTGCAATGTAGTTTATAATTAGTGCTTAGGGTTTACGGTTTAGGGCTGAAAAAATTGTAATTAGTCATAGAATATGGAATGATATGGTTGGAAATGAGAAATTAGGGGTCAACGGCAATTATGGACAAAAAATAGGGGCTAAACGGCAATTAACCCTAATTGCCGTTTAGCCCCTATTTTTTGTCCATAATTGCCGTTTAACCCTAAAACAGGGTTTTTTGGCAAGAAAACCCTGTTTTAGGGTTAAACGGCAATTTAGTTCAGTTCTTGGAGGGTAAAATCGCGGCGATTTGAAGAGAGTTTCCATGAATTGATATAGGGCTATTCATTCCTATATATAGAAGTATAAGTGGTTGTGGTTAATTGAGAGATAACATTGTAATTCGAGTGATTGAGTTTTCTAGGGTTGTTGCTGCGCAGATAAACCCTAGTTTGCGTTTTTCTTCAATTCTCTGTAATCTTGCGTTCTTTTCTGCAATTAATAGAGGCGTTTTGTTCGGAGAGTGGATGTAGGCTTTTCTAAAGCTGAACCACTATAATTCTTTGTGTTTTCTTCGATTTCTTGAGCTAATTTCATTTGCATAGCTTTAGGGTTATGTAACACCATTTGTGATTAATAAGTAATGTTGTATTTGTGTACATTTGTTGTAGATGGCTTTTCGGTGGGTTCGTAGGGATTGTCATGGCACGCTAGCGTACATTAACGGGTATACTCGTTTGAGTATACTAGCTGATATCAGACGAGCTTTGGGAGAGCACGGGGGAGAGTGTGTTGCTGAATTCGGACGGACATGTTTTGGCCATTTTCTACGGTGGGAGACCTCGGTGGAGACATGCAAGTCGTTTCTGCATGTTCTCATGTCGAGGGAAGTAAGTGGTCCGAACACCCCCGACGATGAGAGATGGTTTGCAATTGGAGAGGAGTATCACCTTTGTCGGTTTTCGAGGAGAGAGTTTGCTATCGTGACCGGTTTGAGGTTTGGCGACTCCGATTTCAGCCCAGCTGGGGATCACCATCCGCCAAGAAGAGGAGTGTACTATAGAGTGCATGCCGATACTGCACACGTGACGCTGCACAACTCCTATATAGATTTCAGGCAGGGGAGTTCCGCTCGAGTATGGATGATACGGTAAAGCTCTCGAAGATCCTTCTCGTTTACTTCATCTTACTCGGGGTCGACTGCAGAAGGAGCTCGGTGGATATGTGGGTGTGGGCGTTGGTCGAGCAGGAAGAGCGATGGGAGTCATTCCCATGGGGCAAGATTTCTTTCCTGACGTTGCTTAAGTATATGGACGCAGTGCCAAAGGCTGCTCCGGTCCCCACCAACTTAGGTAGACCCCCCACGTATCACTTCTATGGATTCTCGGTTGCTCTACTGGTGAGTATAATTAATTTAAGAACATTACTTGGATTCTATTGTTTTAAATGATGTCATTACAGTGCTTTGCTCACATATTTCATTATTTTGTTCACTCTCAAGCTTTCGGCGTACGAGGCCATCCCTGTATCGTCCAGTGTGGCTGGCCGGCGATTGGATACTGGACTGTAAATTCCGAGGTGTTTGAAGTGGTCCACGGCAAAATCCGTTGTGGACGTCACTGATGTTTTATCCGGCGAGGTATTTATATTTTCAGTCCTGCTGCCTAAACTGCATATGGTAAATTTTTCACTTTAAACTGATGTTTGAGACTTGTTTTGTAGGTTGCCGGCGTGGAGTCCCTCGTTCCGACTGCCGAGGAGACTTGTCAGCCCTTTTGGCAGAATATTGACCGGGATTTGAACGATGGCGTGCAAGCTGCTCCACGGAGGCGTGGTCGTCCACCAACGACGGTGGTAGCTCCTTCACCTGAGAAGGATGCACCCGGTCCATCCACATCTCGGAGTCGAGCTGCTAGGGGATCGAGGACCAGACGGTCCAGACGACCACCGGTGCCTCCGAGCGAGCCACCTGAGCAGCACCCTGTTCGAGAGTTCGGTCATAGTTTCGAGCAGCAGGAGGCCGAGCAGCCTGGGCATGAGCAGCCTGAGGAGCACCCCACTGGCCAGCCCGACCAACATTGCGAGGAGCCGTACGTCGACCTGCATGGCTATGAGCCGTATCGGGATGCCTCGCCGATCAGCTATATACCTCCTTACGATCACGTACCGCCAGAGCCTTCGTACCCACATCACAGCTCCGATCAGGATGGCCTGTTTGAGCACATCACTGGATTTTTTGGTACTCAGTTCGACCAGTTACGGACTTACGTTGATCGACGTTTTACTGATTTGTCAGGCCATGTAGATGAGCAGTATACCGACTTGCGAGGCCACGTTGATCAGCAGTTCACGGACTTAAGAGGCCATTATGATCAGCAGTATAGAGACTTGCAGGGCCAGGTTCAGGACTTCGTGCAGACCGCAGTGAGGGAGGAGACGCAGAGGCTGGAGTTGCGCATACCGAATATCGTCGGTGATGAGCTCAGAGCATTCTTCAGCCACCGGCCATCATACCATGCCTCCTACTATCCCGATGCTGCTGGAGATCATTATTCACAGACTCCGGGAGCTCAGCCGCCCGGTAGTCATCGAGGTTGGGATCCGATCCCAGTGCCACTTAACTTGGGCACTTGGCCGGCGCCGGTGCAGACAGGACCCAGCACCGGTGTTGACGTAGACTCACCAGAGTCTACGAGCGATTATGCTGGATCATCCATTGCTGGGATTCCCGAGACGAGTACCGGCATTCGCATTGTACGACAGAGAGCTCCGTCTCGATATGTTCGAAATCCTTTTGTCCATGGATCTACTAGGAGACCGAGTTTGAAGCAAGCTGACCTGGAGAAATACATTGAGGCAGGTCTCCTGGCGGCAGAGAAGAAGCAAGCCTATGAGATGTAAGTCGTACTTAATTAATCGTATGATATTCTAATTTACGTTAGTCAGGTTGATTATGTCCAGTGATTGACACGGCACATGTTTTTGCAGGCGCAATGTCGGAGTTGGATATGGTGTTGGGCATGATTTCTTCAGCTCGTTTTTGGATCCGTTGACGGACATGACCCATGAGGTATTTTTTCATCACGTTTCATTATTTTTTTGCTTGCTTATTACTATATTTTTACATTTGACCGTTTGTTTTATGTCAGCATCTCGACTCCTACTTGGGGATTATGCAGAGCAATGCATCGTTTGCAGGGATTCGGGTCCACCAGGAGCAGGCTCACAAGTACCAGTTGTTGGACGTCCAATTCTTTGTAAGTATAAACATCACCATTTATTGCTCGTTCGATATATGTATCCATATACATGCCTAGTGATTAATATTTGAACTTTGTAATGCAGAGTGCTTGTCAGGGAAAATCTATATCTCTATATCCCGACTGATCATTCTCTATTCTCCAATCCCGACTGCCAACGGGAAAATCTGATCGTTTCCATCATTCGTCACCGTCACAAATCCAATTCCCTTATACTGACCTTTTAAATGACACCCATCAACTACTACAACAGGTCGTGAATATCGACGAAATCCATTAATGGAGGCGGCCAGAGCAAAACACACATACTTAAATTTTCCATTACTGTAAGTTTCCAGAGCAGTGTAAGATCCTGGATTGGTTTCTTTCAAGACCTCTAAATAGGATGGAAGCATAGAAAAGGAGCTCTTCGGGTCACCATACACGAGCTGCATGGCACGACGTTTTGTTGTTAATGCAAACCTGTAAGTGAGCTGCAAACCATGCCGATGGTTCATTTCCTCGATGATGCCCCGAGGATTCAGCACCGAATTATCATTTCGTAGCCTATCAGCGTAGTACTCTGCGATCAACACAGATGGAAGTCGCCTTGGAGCAGATGTTTCCAGATCATAGCTACAACTGTGAGGCAACTTTATTGTGGAGATCTTCCAAATACCATATTTCTGGTGTGCATGGAGCTTGAATGGACAATCTGTTTGTTTGCATCGAACATACCATTTCTTAGTGTCCGACTTTTCCACTCTATATCCAACTTGATTCTCCAAGTGGTAAAACCCGACTTTGTTCTGCAGTTCAGCCTTGGTGGAAAAAGTGGCACCTTTTTGAAGACCGCTCGGCTCTGGGTTGTTATTGTCCAAATCTGAAGAAGCGGGCGGCTCGAATGGTGGAATATCGGGGATGCTCCATTCAGATCTCAATATGTACGTTAGAAAATCCTGATATGCCTCTCGCTGCTCCTGATCCAAAATGGCCTCATCTTCTTCATCCATCTCGAAGTCACTGATTATCTCATCCGGTTCTGCCGTCTCGACATGATCGTCTCCGGTATTCGAACCTACAAGAAGGTATAATTAAATAATTATTCAATTATTTCATACGTATAATAAATTCATATGTGACAACTATTTAAAAGTACCTGCCCAGTGGTGCCGATCCTCACGCCATTCTTGTCCTCGTTCGTAATCATACGTGTATGGATCTTCTTCGGGAGGACATTCTACGTTTCCAGTATAGGATGTCGGAGGCACGTTTAAGTCTAGAAAGTTGAATCCTCCATAGTTTACCCGACCGCTTTCGGATGGCCAAGGTGACCACGTTTCAGCTGTAATTTTTCCTTTTGACGGGCCTCCCATCCAATTCTCATCACCTGTTGATCTACCGTAGGTCTCATCGTTCTGATTAGGTATACCCCATCTTGCATAAAAAGCTTCGTCATTTTTCAACCCAAAGGGAACATTTGAATTCTCCAAGTTGAAGGTCGTATGAGGGTCCGATTTCTGCACATTTAACCCGAGACCTGTGTCCCAACAAACACTTTGACGGGCCGGATCAAATACTTCATCAACGGTATTATTTTGCGCTGAATAAGAGGATCCTACGTTACGGGGCTCGGTCGAAAAACCACCAGCGCTGTAATTATCAGTTGTACTTGACACAACACGATCGAATACTCCAACATCCATCCTTCGAAGGGAGACATAAACAACAAGATCGTCTCCAGATATGCATAACATTCTTTCCAAATCAGAGTCATTCTTTATTTTGATCTTTCTAACTCTTTCCTTCATCTCCACTAACGAGTGGATCACATATCCCCAACAATTCATGTCTGCATGTACAACTCCATGAACACCGTCTAGTAAATCAGAAAATGTGATTCTTTGAAGATAAATCACCTCTCGATAACCATTTACGTACTCTAAGCCTTGCCAATGACCTCCAAACCAAATATTAACAACTCTCAAACTCATTTTCTTCTTCACAATTCGAGTCTAACCAAATAAATTCGTCAGTATGCAGTGCAAAATTAATTTCAAACAACGAAATGCAGTCGAAGATATAAAGTGCTTAATTATATTCTAGAACAACATATTCAGTGAAAGTGTGGTTCATTCAGTGAAAGTGTGGTTGTTTCACTGAAACTGTGGTTGTTTCACTGTTGTCTATTGCTTCATTATTCTAAACACTGACACTTCTATTGTTTAAATCTACATTTTCGTAAAAATTTGTCGTTTTTAGCCTTTCACAATAATTAGGGTATTACACGGCAATTTTTTCAAAAAAAAATTAAGGTTAAACGGCAATTTACCCTAATTGCCGCTTAACCCTCAAAAAATTCATTAATTGCCGTTTAACCCATAAAACATAATTAATTGCCGTTTAACCCCCAATATTAGGGTTAAACGGCTATTTTCCAAAAAATAAAGGGGTAAACGACCATTATTGTAAATTGCCGTTTACCCCTTAAAAATTTTCGAAAATTGCCTTTAATCCTTTAATTTCCATTTACAACCTATTTTGCACCTATATAGGGATAAACAACAATTTTAATAAAATTTTAGGGGTAAACGGCAATTATTGTCAAATTGCCGTTTACACCTTAAACATTTTTCAAAATTGCCTTTACAACCAAAATTAGGGTTTTCAAACATATTTATCAAAATTTGAGGAAAAAAATTAGGGCAAAAAAATTACCTGATATCTCTTCACGGCAATTAATTTTTACAAATGCAAAAAATTGTTCACTTGTAGTATGTTGAGATGAAATGAAGGATCCGCAAGTAAAAATGCAATATAAAGTAAAAATGCAATATAAACAACAAAAACATACACTATTCACAAGTCACATGCATCAATGATTAGTACATTTAAGTGATCAATCATGTCTTGTGTAAAAGTCAAAAAAAGGGGTAAAAAACAACCAAACTATATCAATTAGGGTAGAAAAGATACACACTATATCAATTAGGGTACAAAATAATCACCCCTATATAAATTAGGGTATTTTGGGCCCCTACCCCTTAATTAGAATTAGAAGATAAATGTGTTTATTTTAGATTAATAATTTAGTAGATTAAAAAAAACGTAAGAGATAAAATAAATCATATTGATGATGAAAGATAGATTAGACTACAGTTATTAATTTAGTTTAGCAATTCTCTTTATTTCATGTATAATTAGATTAATTAGTTTTAATTTATAATCTGAAAAAATATAATTAAGGTTAGAAACTAGGAGGTTTATTTGATGCAAAAGAAAATTTGTAGTTAACTACGAATGTTGTAGAATTAAGAAAATATTTTATTAATAAAGGAAATGCATATAAGTGATTCTTAACCAATATGATTGAATTGATACACTACAAGAAAAATGCTAAACAACAACACCAATTTTACAACGGTTTTTCGAAAAACCGTTGTCGTAGAAAAACCGTTGTCGTAGACATCTTTTACAACGGTTTTTCGAAAAACCGTTGTCATTGTGCGAAAAAAATGTACAACGACAACGGTTTTTTACAACGGTTTTTTTGTACCGTTGTCGTAGATGTCTACGACAACGGTTGGGACAACGGTTTTTTACAATGGTTGGCACAACGGTTTTTTTTTACCGTTGTCGTAGATGTTTACGACAACGGTTTTTTTGTACCATTGTAAAAATGAGAATTTTTGAAATTAGTTAATAAAAGAAATGCATGTAGAATATAAGCATATAAACATTAGTGGCCAAGTGGTTTTAGCTCGAACAAGGGGTCGCGAGTTCAAACCTCAAACAATGCAAATTTATTCGCGTTGACGTGGCAGGGTGATGTGGCGTTGACCCGATGACGTGGCGGGTGACGTGGCGCTGACGTGACAGATGGCTTGAAGACAACACTTTATCAACCGTTGTGCCAACCGTTGTCGTAGATGTCTACGACAACGGTTAATAACCGTTGTGGAAAACAAACTCTTCAACAACAGCGTCTACGACAACGGTAATAACCGTTGTCGTAGACATCTACGACAATGGTTATTAACCGTTGTGGAAGATGGGGTCTACGACAACACCATCTTCCACAACAGTTGAAAACTGTCTACGACAACGGTTAATAACCGTTGTCGTTTAGCGTTTTTAGTATTTGGTGACGAATTTCATTTAATCAATTAAGTATATTTATGAGGGTTTTAGAAATTATTTAGAAATTTAGTCTTTTAATATAATGGACTCAGAATCAGAATGCATTATATTTATATTAGTGGTACTTAGAAAATAAACGTTAACAGTAGTAGAGGATTGATAGATGCTAATCGTATTTCTACTGATCATTCACATTTTAGATTTGATTAAGAAGTTTAAAACGTATTTAAGGGTCTGGAGTATAATGAGATTTACGTGAATGCATATTTATGCATTAATAAGTTGCTAAATTATGTGTTTTGTGAGTTTATTTATGTTTTTCTATGAATATAAAATGGTGATTGTTTAGTGATGTAACTTCATGTGTTTGATCAAGTACAAGATGCTAATTATTTTTTTTATATAAAGTGAGAAAATCATTTTGAGATAGTACACATATATATATGTTGACGTCGGAATTTATTGAAAGGTAATTCCTCGTCTAACACCCAAATGTAATGAAGATAAAGTGGAAAGTATGGAAAAAAACTGGCCCGGAGCCTACTCGGGCAATGTTGCTCTGCTGATCCTGGACGGTTAAGTGACCGGGCAGGACCTTATAGCATTAACTTAGAGAAATCAGCTCTCTAGTGCTTTTTACATAATTAGGATTCAGATCCTTTTCCAGTTAAAATTACATCTATTTATAGCTGAAAGATACCCTTAGTAAAGGAGATCGTGGAGATCGTGGAGGTCGTGGAAGTTGAACCCACTTTCTCCTTGATTTTAGCCTAATTGCTTGGCATTTGACGGTTTTGTTACCCACGATCTCTTGGTGATCAACTGTTACCTGGACGGCCCCACAGACATTGGCTGGCCATTCTGGATGGTTTACCGGGCTGGAAGTTCGCTGCATCAACTTGGTCGGTCGAGCGAATTGATGCCTCTCATCCGAGCCGTCCAGGTGCAATATGTCGTGCAGCTCGGGTCGTATGCCCAACAATAGCCCCTTAGGTCTTGGCAGAAAATTGCTTCTGTTGAGACCTAACCAATCCTGACAAGTTGAGCCGAGCAGGAGGGGAGAATAAGCTGCAAATTACCGGCTTTTCTTGGTGTGAACAAGTGTCATCATCTGCTGGAGTGGGAGTTGAAAGGTCATCATTTTGTACCCGTTCGATTTTCCACGCGTCCGCAGGTGGTTGGTCAGAAGTTAAGGGTCATCACATATATATAGCGTTCTTCTCATTTGATCTTTTTCTAGCTTACAATTTCGAGTGTTTATTGTGTATCCCTAGCAGAATTAACCGGTCAGGATATCCTGTGCTACGTCGTCTTGTGAGAGCGCTCTTACTCGAAAGGTAATCTTTTTCTCTCTTTTGTGACTATGTCTCAAATGCCTAAGGAGACCCCATCTGGATGGTCACAAAGCCACCGGACTGGATGGGCCGAGGTGCCTTTTGAGGACTCAGAGGCTACGAAGTGGCCCTCCACTGTTTCCCAGTCTGAGCTGGATAGGACACGGTCCCGTTTTAATATTCCTTTGGGATTTTCCTTCGTCGTCCCCCATCATGAGGAGCGAATGCATAAGCCTCGAAAAAATTGTGTTGCTATCAATCTTCAAGCATTGGAGGGCGGTTTGTGGTTTCCCATGGCTCCATGCTTATCTCGCTACCTTTGGCAATGGGGAATAGCGCCCGGGCAGCTCCGGCCAAATAGCTGGTCCTCTCTCTTAGGTTTATTAGTGCTTTTACACAGCTACAACCTTGGAGAACCCATCTTTGACGAGTTGTCCTGGCTGTTTAAACTTGAGCTTATACCTGGAGTAGAGAATCATTTTTATTATCTCACCCCTCGAATACATTGACCACAGTTAGTTTGTAATCTTCCTTTGCCAGTTAGGGATTGGAGAAATGGCTGGTTCTAGGTCGATGGGGATTGGAAGAGTCCGGGGACGTTTAACCATTCTTTTGTTGTTAGGGCGTCTTGCCCGGTCGGTTTTGGTCCCGCTGAAGGTATATCTTTATGACTTTCTTGGCCAGATCTTCTAATGTGTTTAATATTCTTTTATTTTATAGAGGGGTCGCTCGAGAGTCTTGAGAGTGGTGGTGATTTCTCTCGCAAAATCTGTTTCTTGCGGGACAGCATCAGCTCGGAGCATTAGATGTTCGGGAAGCTGATTGTGGAAGATCGGCTTATCCGGGCTGGCCTTGTCTTCCCTTTTGTGCGCGCTGCCGTGGATTTCCAAGGTAGGTCTTGCTGTTGGACTAAGATTATACCAGGCTATTTTCTAACTAATTGTTCTTCATGTAGCCGTCCTTCCTCAAGACGGTCTTCGCCCTGAGATGAATCCTTCCGAGCGCATTAAAATCAGGACAGAGCGAGGTGGGAAGCAGAAAAAACCAATTGAAAAAAGGCGGGGTCCTGCACGTCCAGTGATTGAGACTTCTACTCCGAGTCAGGATCCTGTCGAGCCGTCGATAAAAAGATCACGCCCGACTTCTAGCGAGCAACCAACCGATAAGCCTGATGTCGCCACTTCATCTCATTCGGGAGTATGGTCTTCCGAGTCTCCTCTGGCCGGCTCGGTTAGCATTTGCGGTTGGGATCCCGAATTGATTGAGGGCTTCAAGGAGTTCCTTAGGAACCATCCTCCATTTCAGATTAGCTTCTCTCGTGCTCGGGCGCCCAGTGCGGATTTAATGAGGAATCTTCCATCTGGGATTAGGCTAGCTATGGATGCTCTAGTAAAGGCCTAGACGGGGGAGCTATTATGCACGAGGAATGTCGGTTGCCGACCTGGGGGCTTGTTCGGCGATCTTAAATGCTCAGGCGTCTGTCTTTACCTGGTGGGCTCATCGTGAATACCTTGTTTAGCAAGATAAATACGTGAAAAGTAGGGCTGAGCTTGGTGATAAGAAGGCCGAGTTGGCCGCTACTTCTGAGGAGATAAAGGAGCTCAGGGCTAAGCTGACTTTTGCCCAGGAGGCATTGTCCCAAGCCACCCAGGCGGCCAAGTTTGAACGACACCAGATGGCTGAAGTTGCCGTTGAAAAAGCTCTGCTCAAAGGTCAGCTCGAAGCGGCCCAGACTGAGCTAAAGTCGGTACGCAACGAGCTGGAAATCGCTAGAGCTGGCCGATTGGACGAGGCTGCCGTCACGCAGAAATATAAGGAATCTGATGAATACAAGTACGAGAGAATCTTGGCCTACCTTTTTGCTTACATGAACAATATTGAGGTGGCTAGGAAGGTAAAATTGGACGACCGCCCCTTTAGTATATCCTTAGCCAATTTTTTGCACAGGAATCCTCTTCCTCAATATTATCTGGACCTGATGGAAGACTTGCCTGGCTATCTCCCTCCGGGCTCTGAGCATCTCCTGAAGCCGGCTCCTCCCATCCGATTTATGTCGGATCCTAACTTAGGGGTTTCTAGGTTCGAGCAGGTCGAGGGAGCTGGTACAACTGGGATCGAGGATAATGTGATCGTACTTCAAGATGATTAGTGTAGCATTTTTTGGTTTTCCTTGGTTGTTTTGCCCTTTGTGAACAGGTTTTGGCCTGCAAACCAGTGTATACATATGATAATGAATGGACGACATTTCATTTGTATTTGACACATTTGATTTGAGCACGTTAGGCTAACTTGTCTTCTCCGGTTCAGCTCTAGGGATAGTATTCAGGCCTATTTCATATCTAGAGGTTTGGATAAGATAGGGTTTTGGGTAGCCCCTAGGTATAACACATGTCGCAAATGACAGCGTAGGAGATGACGTATTGTTGTTTATTGGTCTTCAAGTTTGCCACGTGTCGCCTATAATAAGGTAGGATCCTAACGGTCATGATCCCTCTATAAATAGCAATGACTTACTTATTTTCACCTTTGTGAGTTTAATATGATACTCTTTAATTGACCGCAGCATTCCAACTTTAGCCGTGCAAGAATTGCCGCCCAGGATGGGCTGTCCTCAACTAACCTTCATATTTGTGATGGATACCAGTATGGAAATTTCCGGACCTGGGCAAGCTGAAAAGATCGATGTAACTAGGTCTGAAGATGGTATGGTCGTGTTCGAAGATGATCGATATTATAGTTTTGGCCATGGAGAGTTCCGAGCAGTTCTCTTAAGTTTAAGTACTTGGCAACATATTCAGCAACTGTCGTCTGTTCGTAAAACGCCCAAGTTGACATGTCAATATTGAGAGAGAGGCTTGGACGGGTAGGGGGCCTGATAGGTCCTCTAATATTGTGTATTATTTCCGAGCTGTTCACTTGAGTCCTTTCTGTTTAGAGTTTAGGGTTTAGGGATCATCTGTTAAGAGGTTCTGGCCTCCAAACCAGTCTTCCTTAATGATATCTTTAATTTCGACTTTAATTATATCTATATTGCATGTTTTTCTTATAAGTACTTTTGACCTGGTTTGATCTTGGCCGACCTGGATAGGCTTATTGAAGAAATTGTTCTTAGGCGACAGTCCGTCGGACATCTTTGCCTTGGCCGGCCTATTCATGGTTATCGTGTTCTAGCCGGCTTTGTAGCAATGAGACCTAAGAGATCTGACATGATAGAATCCTAGGTTTTTGTCAGGCCTGACACGTGGCTCAATCTGATGTTCTGGGAGATGAAACGTCATCCGTTGTTGGTCGTCCAATCTGCAACGCGTCACCTGTGGTCGGGTGGGAGTCGAAAGGTCGCGCCTCAGCTATAAATAGGGACGACTTTCATTCATTTTGACCTTCACGAGTTTACGAACCTTAGAGAATTCTCTGATATTTCCCGACCAGAGTTAGCCGCCCATTATCTCCCGTCTAGGATAAACCGCGCTTCATCAACCGTCCAGGTCAATTTCTTAGGTAACTTTTACTTTCTCATCATGTCTTCTCCTTCATCTTCTGGGAGTGAGTCTGGGTATAGAAGGTATCCTTCTGAAGAGTTGAGCCTAGAAGTTAGCTCGTCTTCGGAAGAAATTAGGAGTTCTGGTCCTCCTATGGTCGAGGTGGCAGGGCCATCGGGTCGACCAACCCGCTACGTTCCGATAGGAATGCCCAGGCCGCCTAGACAATACAGCCGAACTGAGCAGCCTTCTGTAGATTCGGAGGCTATGTCTTGGCCGTCCGTGGTTACCCGGGCTGAATTGGATAGATGGCACACCCTCTTCAACATTCCGCGGGGGGTGTCATTTGACATTCCGAGGCCGGACGAGCGGATGAATAAACCACCTGCGGATAGCGTGGCCATCAACCTCCGCTCCTTGGAAGGCGATCTCCGGTTTCCCCTGGCTCCTCCTCTCACCCAGTACCTTCGCTTTTAGGGTCTTACTCCCGGTCAGTTACACCCGAATAGCTAGTCTTCCATTTTAGGGTTGCTCGTCCTTTTTTGGTCATTCAACCTCGGTGTTCCGACCCCAGAGGAGTTGTGTTGGCTGTTGGACCTGAAACTTTTACCCGGAGCTCAGAACCACTTTTACTATCTATCCCCCCCAGTATGGGCGTCATCAGTTGATCATCACCCTTCCGTCCTCCATTAAAGGTTGGAAGACGAAATGGTTCTGGGTCAGAGGTGATTGGATGAGCCCCGGCCAGGTCGGAGAGCAAGGACCGGAGCAGGTGTTCTGCCCAATGTTTTTCGGGACTCCAAATGGTATACTTGTATTTTTCTTATTTTTTGTCTGGTTGTCTGATTTTAATTAGTTTTCATTTTACAGAGGTTGCCATAGAGAATCTCCCAGCCAATAGCATCTTTTCTCGAAAGGTGGTATTTCTTCGGGACCACACCACCCCCTCTTAGCGGGACTTTAAGACGCTCATTACCGAGGAGTGTCTTGCCAGTGTCTGTCTTATTCTCCCTTTCCTAGCTACTCCGAATAATTATCTTGGTAATATGCTCGAACTCATGTCTAGTATGTTTACTCTGAAGTTTTACTTAATTACGTTTCTTGTTTTTTAGCCGTCCTCCCTCCTCACGGCTTACAGCTCAGCATGAATCCATCTTAGCGAATTCGGCAAAGAGCTCAACAAACCGTTGTCGGGCATCCGGGGAGGCCTCAAGATCAAGGCTAAGGCAAGGGCCGGGGACTTGAACGCCCTGTCTCAGTTGCGCCAGCCCCAGCTTCTACTTCCGAGGATGTGGCTCCTTGTGCCCTGCCGGCCAAGCCTTCCAGGTCGGGTCCCAATAGCGGTGCGGGACCCTCCAGAGATGGCTCGGGAGCTGGGAGAGGAAGCTCGGCGACAGCTGGAGCTGCGGTTACCCGTCCGGCGCCTGACGTCTGGACTGCTGAGAGCCCTCTGGCTGGCTTGGTCAGTGTATGAGGGTGGGATCCTACTCGTGTGGAGGAGACCAGAGAGTACCTCGGTCGTCGCCCACCTTTTCAGATCAGCTTCTCGCGGGCCCAGTCTCCAACTTCAGAGGTGATGGACAAGCTTCCTTCGGTAGTAGCAGCGGTCGTCGAAGCCCCCGTCAAAGTCTGGACGGAGGAGCTGGACAAATACTCCAGCGAGATGTTTGGTATGGACGCCGGCTCCTGCACCAACATCCTTCTGGCGCAGGCATCCGTGTTTGCCTGGCGGGCCCATCATGAATACCAGGGGCAGATCGAGAAGATCAAGGCTCTGAAGGTTGACCTGAGGGAGAAGGAGACGCTGCGGACTCAGCTAGCTTCTTCTCAAGAGGCTCTGTCGCACGCCACCCTGGCCGCCTAGCTGGATAGGAAAAAAGTGGCTGAGTGGAGAATGCCCGGCTTCAGGCCGGGATGGAGGAGCTGAAAGCCGAGCTGCAAGCTGCCCGGGCCACCCAAGTTGATGAGGTTGTTATGGTCACCAAGTATCGGGACTCTAACGAGTACAAGGTCAAGAGTAGCCTTGCATACCTGTTTGCCTTTTTTGACGTCATCGAGGCGGCTCGGAAGGAGAAGTTGGACGACCGTCCGCTTGTGGCAGCCTTGGCCGGCTGTGTGGAGAAGAACCCACTCCCGACCTACTACTTGGAGCTGATGGCCGACCTGCCGAAGTATCTTCCGGTAGGGTCTGAGAAGCTGCTTGCTTCGGCGCCTCCCATCGTGCTTATGTCTAACCCTTCTTTTGATATGGGGGCCATTTCTGAGGTTGGGCGGCCTGCCGAGGCGGTGACCGAGGTGGTTGATGTTGGCCTGCAGTAAAAATTTTGTTTGTTTTTTTTTTGTAAGAGGTACTGGCCTCCAAACCAGTTTTGATCTGTAATACCTTGCACTTCACTGCTTGTAAATGACATTTTTTATATCTGCATCTATTCTTCTTTTTTCCAGTAAGTCAAGATTGGCCGTCAAGGCTTCCGTGTTCTGCTCGTCCTGATATTTGTTCACTCTCCAAGTGCGAACACCGAGCTCGATTGGGATAACAGCTTCAGAGCCAAATGTTAGGGCGAATGGTGTTTCTCCCGTCGCTGTCCTGGCCGTTGTTCTGTATGCCCATAACACCTCGAGCAGTTCATCGGCCCAAGCGCCCTTTGATTTTTCGAGCCTGGCCTTCAGGGTATGTTTGATAATTTTATTCATGGCCTCGACTTGGCCGTTCCCTTGAGGATGATATGGGGTAGAGAGCAGCTATTTGATGCCTAAATTTTCACAGAATGTCCTGAGATCATCGCTGTCGAACTGTCGGCCATTATCTGTGATGATGGAATGGGGGACCCCGAATCGACAAATGATGGATTTCCATATGAAGTTCGTAACTTTCAGGTCGGTTATCCGTGCCAAGGGTTCTGCTTCTACCCATTTAGTGAAATAGTCGACGGCGACTATAGCAAATCTTACTCCTCCTCGGTCAGTTGGCATTGAGCCAATTAGATCTATTCCCCATTTCGCGAATGGCCATGGAGCCATGATTGAGTTCAGATCTTCCGAAGGTGCTCGGATGAGGGGTGCGCATCTCTGACATTTGTCGCATTTTTTGGCAAAGTTGATAGCATCTTTTTTCAGACTAGGCCAAAAGTAACCCTGCCTGATAACTTTGAAGGCCAGAGACTGGCCTCCGGAGTGATTGCCGCATACGTCTTCGTGGATCTCGGCTAGTACATACTGGGCTTCGTTTTCATCCAGGCATTTCAGGAGAGGATGAGAAAACCCTTGTTTGTATAGCAGGCCGTCCTGGATAGTGTATCGAGCAGCTCGGATCCTCAGCTTTCTGGCCTCATCCTGGTCGGCGGGGACCTTCCCCCCTTCCAAGTATTGGATGATCGGAGTCATCCAAGTCACTTTCGGTTTAATGTCGTAGACCTCTTTTTGGTTAAGAGCCGAGCTATCCACAGTCCCAATGTTGACTGAGCCGATATCCTCAACTCCTTCACTTGTTGCTAACCGAGCAAGAGCATCGGCTTGTACATTTTTGCTGCGAGGAATCTGCTCGGTGCGGATCCTCCTAAATTTTACAGAGGCCAACTTGACGGACCTTAAATACTTGGCCATTTGTTCATCTCTGGCCACATACTCGCCCGAGATTTGATTGACTACCAGGAGGGAGTCACTGAAGACCTCGAGGTCGTCCACTCCAAACTATTTTACCATGTCCAATTCGGTCAGGAGTGCTTCGTACTCGACCTCGTTGTTCGTGGTAGGGAATTTGAAGCATAGCGCCGAGCAGAAGTATTTCTGGGTGGAGCTGACCAGTACGATCCCAGCCCCAGCGCAATGAGTGGTGGACGATCCGTCCACATCTTCCAAGACTTTTCTATCATTTCTTCCCGGAGGATGAGAGTTGGAGTAAATTCAGCGATAAAGTCAGCAAGGGCCTGACCTTTTATTGTCGTTTTGGGCGCATAATGGACGTCATATTGGCCCAGCTCGACCGCCCACTTTAGCAGTCTTCCGAAGGCGTCTGGGCGGCCCAGTACCTGCTTTAAAGGAAAGTTAGTCAGTACCTCAATTTGGTGTGCCAGGAAGTATGGCCGCAGCTTCCTGGCTGAGATGACCAATGCATAAGCCAGCTTTTCCATTGCCGGGTAACGGAGTTCGGCGTCATGCAGTGACTGGCTTACGTAATACACAGGTTGCTGAGCCTTCTGTTCTGCACGGACCAGTACCGAGCTTACTGTATATTCGGACACGGCGAGGTAGAGCTGCAATTTTTCACCGGCCTGAGGCTTTGCCAGGACTGGGGCTTCCATTAATGCTTTCTTGAGGTCCTCTAAGGCCGACTAGCATTCAGTGTTCCATTCAAATTGAGCGTTTCTCCGAATTAAGTTGAAGAATGGTCGGCATTTGTCTGTGGATCAAGATATGAAGCGGTTGAGGACGGCGACCTTGCCTGTTAGACTCTGGACGTCCTTGATCCGTCTAGGTGGGGTTAGATTCATGACTGCTTGAATTTTCTCGGGGTTTGCTTCAATTTCTCTCTGGCTCACCATATATCCGAGGAACTTCCCTGACCCCACCCCGAAGGAGCATTTTTTGGGATTCAACTTCATCCTGTATCTCTTCAGGATGTCAAACATTTTTGCTAGGTGGCCTACGTGGTCTGCTTTCTGTTTAGACTTGACTAGCATATCGTCTACGTAAACCTCCATCATCTTCCCAATCTGTGCGGCGAACATCTTATTTACCAGCCGCTGATAGGTAGCCCTCGCGTTCTTCAAACCAAACGGCATCATGGTGTAACAATACTGTGCCCGATCGGTGATAAAGGTAGTATGGACTTGGTCGTCCTCGGTCATCGGTATCTGATGATAGCCCGAGTATGCATCCATGAAGCTCATGAGTTCATGGCCGGTGGTAATGTCCACTAGCTGATCTATGTTAGGTAGTGGGAAGCAATCCTTAGGACAGGCTTTGTTCAGATCGGTGAAATCTACACAAAGCCGCCACGTTCCATTTGGCTTTCTAACTAGGACGGGGTTGGAGACCCAAGTAGCATACTTGGTCTCTCTGATGAAATGATAACCCAACAGTCGTTGCACTTCCAATTCTAGCCCCTCGTACCTGTCTGGGCTTAGTCGGCGTCTTTTCTGAGCAATTGGCTGAGCGGCAAGGTCAATGTTAAGGTGGTGGCAGGCATCTTCTAGCCGGATGTCTTCCATGTCTTCGTGAGCCCAAGCGAAGATATCTGTATTGCCCTGCAAAAAAATTATTAGCTCAGTGTGGAAGGGCTCTTGCAGCTCTCGGCCAATCCGCAGCTCCATGTCCAGCCTGTTTGGATCCATGCAAACGAGATCCAATTCTTCGACAGGCGCCGCTCGTCTTTGGGGGCCATCCCTTCGGGGATCGATGGACCCCCATTCCTCCTCGAGCTCGTACACGTTCATGATCTCTTCTCCTCCGCTATTCTGGACGGCTGTGCCGGAGGAGGATCCGACCTCAAATGTGGAGTTGACCGGCTGTTCTGGGGTAATTGCCGGTTATGGAGGTTCATTATCGACCTTCATGTCAGCTTGATTGTACTCGATGATGTCGAGGACAGAATCCTCGAAGACGTTCTTCATCTACTCGTCGACTGAGGGGCCTGAGCGGGCTCAAGCTGATTGAGCTCTTTCGGGCATAGCCCCATGTCTGTTTCTTGGGCAGCCAGCTGGTTTCCCTTCACCACATACACCTCGTCACCCACCGAAAACTTAAGGGCGAGGTGATACATTGAGACCACTGCTTTTAATTTAGCAAGAAGTGGTCTGCCCCAAATGGCGTTGTATTGTGAGTTCAAGTCCACCACCTTGAACTCTGTTGTTGTGAACACCTCCCAGTCGCCAGATCCGAACAAGACCTTGGGTTCACAAGTGCCGAGTACCCGGGTGTTCATTCCTCCAAACCCTTGTATTGTGTCGGATGACGGTATGAGTTGGGATTCGTGGAATCCCATTCGCTTGAAAGTGCTCAGGTAGAGCACGTTGACGTAAGCGCCGGTATCAACCATAACCTTGTGCACCATGGTTCTGCAAATATTGAGCGATACCACCAAGGTGTCGCTGTGCGGGTAGGCTATCCCTTCACTGTCCAGCTCAGTAAACAGGATTGGTGCATGGCGAGGTGATGCCCTAGGTGGAACGCACTGCTGGTAAGCGTTCCTGGCTTCCCGAACCTGCTCCTTCCGGGCCCTTTTGGAACCTCGCTGCTCGCCGAAGCTGTTGTTGATGAGCGTGTGGATTTCGCGAGCAGCTACGTTTGGTGGAAGTGGTGGTGGGGCTATGGCCTGCTGTGCCCCTGGCCCTGCTGTCCTTGGTCCTTCACGTACTTTTTTAACTGACCCTGGTCAATCAGTTTCATCAGCTCGGCCAACAATGCCCAGCATTTGTCCGTGTCGTGGCCCTTTGCCTTGTGGTATTTGCAATACTTGTTTTGGTTGAGGCAATTTGGGTCGGCCCTCATGGGTCGTGGCTCGGGCAGCAGGTTCTTATCCTTAATCTCAATAAGGACTTGTAATGGGGCAACCGTGAGAATTTCGATTACCTGGGCGGGGCCCCCGAGTTGGAAGGCCCTGAAATTCGTGGCCGGCCTGAACGGCTTCATAGGTTTCCTTCTCTCTTCCCTCTTTTCTTCTCGTCATTCAGGCCTCTTCTCTCATTTAGGGGCCCTGTCCTCTGGAATGGCTTCCTCGGGCCCTATATATCGCTCTGCGCAGTTCAGAAAGTCATGATACGTTCTCGGCCCCTCTTCGTGGACGGACCACCAAAATCTGGTCCGGGGTCTTAATCCGGCCATAAGGATGGCGTCGTTCGACACCTGTTCCATGCTGAGGACCAGTTTATTGAAGCGATTCAGATAAGACTTCAGGGGTTCGGCCTTGTCCTGCCTCACGTTGACCAGCCTCTCTTTCGGGGTTGACCTCATCCTTGAGCCCATGAATTGTGTCAGGAATAGGTCGGACAGCTTGTCCCATCCCCCAATCGACGTGTCTGGGAGGGAACGGAACCATCATTGTGCTCGGTCTCCCAGTGTGAGCGGGAATGCCCTGCACATGAGCTCCTCTCCTAAGCTCTGTAACTCCATCTAGGACGTATACTTGTCCAAGTGAGTACTAGGATCGGTCTCTCCATTGTACTGACCGATGGGGGGCATTTTGAACTTGGCCGGGACCAAGGTGGCAATGTGCTCTGCAAAGGGGGTGGCCCTCTTCCAGCCCCCTCTATTTCACCTGGCTTGAATGTCAGCCAGTCTGTGTCGGAGCTCCTGCTCCTCTATAAGTTCCGAGTACCGCAGATTGTGGCCGGTACTCTCATCATGAGGTGGTGGGATCTCACACCTCTCATTAGGGAGCCTATCTAGCCTCCTGGTCTCCCCGGCTAGGGTCGATTCCTTATCACCTGGGGCGTACCGCTTATGTGTCCGTGCCCCGGCATTATCTGGACGGACCTGGTGATGATCTGCTCGGGCACGTATGGGGGACTGACTTCACCGAAGTTCATCCTCGGCTATCCGCTTTCCCAGGTTTTGCCTCCTTCTAGGTCCGTCTGAGGACTCAGAATCCTCCAGTAGGCCATTGGTCTCCTTGGCTCTCTCTTTCTGCTCAGCCTCTCTGAGCCGTTCGGTCAATGCGGCCATGATACCCCGAATCTGTGCTACAGACATGGGGGTCTCTGGGGTTTCCAAGGTGATGGGAGCTACCTGAATCACTTCCTCGGTCGTGATTGGCCGAGCCCGACTGGAGCCACCAACCTGGAAGGCAGGAACTGGGGGCCCTGGAGTAGTATTGCGTTTGAAATTGCTCATTTTGTGTTGGAGTTATGTTCGGGTATTGTGAATATCCCCCTCCTTCTAGGGCCAAAATGTTGACGTCGGAATTTATTGAAAGATAATTCCTAGTCTAACACCCAAATGTAATGAAGATAAAGTGGAAAGTATGGAAAAAGACTGGCCCGGAGCCTACTCGGGCAATGTTGCTCGGCTGATCCTGGACGGTTAAGTGATCGTGCAGAACCTTATAGCATGAACTTAGAGAAATCAGCTCTCTAGTGCTTTTTACAGAATTAGGATTCAGATCTTTTTCCAGTTAAAATTACATCTATTTAGTAAAGGAGATCGTGGAGATCGTGGAGGTCGTGGAAGTTGAACCCACTTTCTCCTTGATTTTCGCCTAATTGCTTGGCATTTGACGGTTTTGTTACCCACGATCTCTTGGTGATCAACTGTTACCTGGACGGCCCCATAGACATTGGTCGGCCATTCTGGACGGTTTACCGGGCTGGAAGTTCGCTGCATCAACTTGGTCGGTCGAGCGAATTGATGCCTCTCTTTCGAGCCGTCCAGGTGCAATATGCCGTGCAGCTCGGGTCGTATGCCCAACAATATATATATAGTTTTATATATTTTCAAAAACTGGTACCGGGCTCCCACATCGCCCACTAGAAAAAGTTAAAGGCTCATAGACCTTCTTATCAGTATTTAGTTGCTCTTTTGAATTTTGGCGGCTAGCTACCTCGAGTTACGGAGTTACGTGCATTGGTACCATGTCCGGACCCACAGTATATTATTTTCAAGTATAAGTATATATAATATTTTATTAGCTGATGTCTTACATTTTTCAAAAGTTACAAAGAAAGAGGATTTGTGAGATTAGATGATGTACTTGCTAAGCTTTGCTTAGAGTATTACCTCATATTGAAAATAAAGATAAATGTAAAATGTGATGCTTATAGTATTTACCTCATACTGCAGATAAAGACAAATATGAGATGTAATGCAAGGGGTAGTAGCGCTGAAGCGTAATTGGTGGTGACGGCCTCAAAATTGGTTTTAAGAAATGTTTTTTTAGTATTTATGCTAAGAAGACTTTTGTTTCTAATTTCTTTTGAGAAAAACTTTTCTCAAACGATTTAATTCTTTTTCAGATGCTTTAGACCGTTTTAAAACTCTAGCATGTTTATTACAAAGTTTGATTCTGTTTCTTTAAAATTAAAAAAAAAAAGAACCTTATGAAATTTTTTATAAATTTAGAAAGTTATGCTAATTAAGTAAAGGTAACTACTCTTAGAAGAGGAGGTGCTACACTAGCGGCGGAGCCAGCAGAGTACAAGGGATACAACTACCCCAATATGGGAAAAAAATTAGTACTATATTTTCAAAAATCCACCCCTTTTGATTTAAATACATATTGATATTAAAATTAATGATATAAATATTAAGTTTGACAAAAAAGACAAACTCACTATCTACTATTTTGAGTTTAGAGTTCAGCAGGTTAACTTTTAAAATTAATTATCTCTTTTCTTTTTTTTTGCCTTTAGTCTTCACATTTTGCCTATGAAAATTTTAGTATTATTAATATTTACTATTTGATTTAGTTATTATTTAGTTTATTTAATATTTTTTGATAAATAAGGAATTGTGTTTTTTTGTGTGAAATTTGTTGATTTTGTGATAAATTTGAATTTTTTTAAGTAGTTGTAGGTTATTATCGTAATAGATTTGTTATATAATTGAAGTTATTTATTTTTATGTGAATATATTCTTATTATTTACTAATAATTCATTTAAGAAGTGGGGATTATACTCATAAATAAATAAATAAAATCAAGACAAGAAGAAAACAACTCAATCTGTGATAAAATATATTTCAAAAGACAAAAATTTTAATGAATGTTTTGTTTGTAAAACTAAAGACTCGACTGACCAAACTTTAGTTGAATTGTAACTTTTACTTGATTTTTTTGTAATATGTTACGTATTTGCATATTTTCTTTCTACGTCTTTAAATATTAAACAATATTCATGTGTGAATTTTTTCCTATTACCTTATGAACATTTGTTTGTACCTCCAATTCCCAAATTCTAGATCCGTTACTGATCACCACCATCATAAAGTTACTATTACAAAATTGACATTAAAAACCAATGAAATTACTATTCCAAAATTAACATTAAAAAACCAATGAAATCAATTATGTTGGGATTTCAGTGTTTAGATTTTGATGAGACAAATCAAATATGTAATAGAAAGTTTTGAGTACCCCATTTTCACAATGTTTAAGTGAATAAATAGACTAGAATTGAGTCTTGTGTCAAGTATTGAAATGGAGGTTAAACGAGGATAAAACTGCATCTAAGCTTTAAAGGAAGATATTGCTGCAAGAAGGCAGGATACAGTATCGCTGCATAAAGGCAGGATACAGCATAGCTGGAAGAAGAAAGGAACAACAAAGCATAAATAAGGTTGTACTTCGATACAACAGAGCAAGGAAGAACGGTGTGCAGCAACGCTGCAAGAAAAGGATACAGGAGTACTGCTAGAAAGAAGTTACAGCAGCACTGCCAGATGATACTGCAACCAGGTCTAAAATACAGCAGCACTGAAAGAATGCATCAGCAGCACAAGAACCAAGGATACAGCGCAGACTTACAAGTCAGTTAAGTAATACAGTGCCAACTACAAGACGAAGTATTCTGCAAATCCTAGGAAGGATAAATGCAGTACGAGGAATGGAGATTCAAGCAAGAATAATAGAGTCGTTCAAGAAAAAGTCAAAATAGCAGATACGGAGCCAATAAGAAGATGCCACATGGACTGACGCGCTGCAGAAAGCTGCGAGCCGCAACTGCCGCATTAAATGCTTCGAAAGGAAAAGTCAAGTCGCATTAAATGCGAACCATACTTTGGTCAGGCTACTTCAAATTCAAAAGAGGGATGTCTCCTTCAACGTACATCTTCTCCTACAAGTATAAATAGAGGTCGAGGAGAACTGAAGCTGGTTACTGATACTGATACTGATACTGATACTGTCACTGTTACTAAGATCAAAAATCCATACGCGAGAGTTTCAAGCTTACAAATTTCAAGCATTCAAGCCAACAGTTTCAGTCACTCAACCTATCGAAGTGAAGCAAGTTCAAGCTGAAAGTTTCCCTACGGATTCAGAAGCTCACTTCGAAGCACAAGTTGAAGAAAACCTTTTTTATCCTTTTAACCTTGTTGCTGTGTGCTTAGGTTGTTTTAGTGGTGTCAAGCAGTTGATAGGAGAAATTCTTGCTGTTTGTTTAGTTGTCTAAGTGTTAGGCAGCTTCCCTGTGTGGGAGTGTAGAACCCTGTGTGGGTTAGCCTTTGAAGTTTGCAGTTGCTGTGTGTACGCTGGACTTCAGTAGGTGGTTTGCTTTGTAAAGTTGATAGATTGTTAGGAGAGTCCTGTAAATCAATCTTACTTAACAAAGTTCCTGCTCGAGGAACAGTAGAGTGGACGTAGAAGGATTACACCACCTTCGAACCACTATAAGCCATAAGTGTTTTAATCGCTTTATTTATCTGCGCTTATTTTCTGTATATCTATCTGTCTCTCATCATAAAACGTTTTGAAAGAAGCATTCTTGAGAAAAACAGCCTTGTGCTTAAAAGTTTATTTCCGCTGCGTACAAAACTCCAGGTTACAGCGTGCAGCACTACTTTCTAGAGCCGCAAGCAGTAACCATCTATCGCTGCAAGCTCAAGTAACTTGCAGTGCAGAATGGTTGTTTTAAAGATTCTGAAAAATCGACCAAAGTTCATTCACCCCCCCTTCTAAACCTCGAACACCACTTGGGACCAACAAGTGGTATCAGAGCGAGTTGGGTTAAAAGCCAACTTATCTGGTCACCTACCCAGATCCACCTTTGTCTCGCTGTTTTCTTTGCATTAAAATCATTTTTAAAGCATATCATGGATTCCTCCAATCATAAGCTACCTATGTTTTCCATAGAGGAATATGATGACTGGAAGATAAGAATGCAGGCACACCTTTCTGCCATGAATGATGAGATGTGGACGGTCATAACTGAAGGACCGATAATCCGCATGAAGGTAAATCCAATGTATGGAAGAGACCATGCAAAAGGAGAGCAGCCACCACCAAACTTCCTGACCAAACCACGTCAAGAGTGGGGTAACGAAGACAGGAAGAGAGCCAACCTGGATAATGTGGCAAAGAACGCTCTATTTATTACTTTGGATAAAGGCACTTTTAGCAAAGTTAAAACTTGCTCAACATCCAAAGAAATATGGAAAAAGCTGGAGCAAATTTGTGAAGGAACTGAGCTCACCAAAGATAATAAAATCTCCAACGCTACCCAATTATTCGAGCTCTTCGAAATGAAGAATGAAGAGACTCTTGAGCAACTAGATTTGAGATTCACATCCATAGTAAATGAACTAAAAGCTCTGGGCAAACACTACACACAGAAAGAAAAGAACATGAAGGTGTTGAGAGCCCTACCAGCGGAGTGGGATAGCAAGACCACTGTCATGAGAGTGTCTATGGACCTGAAGTCTATGAGCACATTTGACCTATTCTCCGACTTGAAAGCATTCGAGTACGACATCAATAGAAGGAGAAAGGAGTCAGAGGAGTCGATCTCCAAAGTTACAGCGCTAACCGCCAGAGGAACAAAGGATACAGCAACCGCCAGTTGCAGTAAGCAGAGTGAGGATACAGCAGAAGTTGCTGAAGAGGATATGGCGCTCCTCCTAAAGAAATTCAGGAGATTCATTAAGAGCAACAACAATAGCAGCAACATCAATCTCAACAAAAAGAATGACTTCAGAAGAAGTCATCCAACCCCTCAGGTATCTTCTTCTCCACAATCAAATACAGGGAATGTTGACTTGTGTTATAATTACAGGAAGCCTGGACACTACGCAAGGAACTGTCCTTATCCAACCGTACACAAGTATCCTGAAGGAGAAAGAGAACAGAGGAGAGATAAAAGAAGAGAGGAAAGACACAAGCTTCGAGCTCTCATAGGAGAGATGGAGAAAGCCAATGATGCAGTAGTTCCAAAGGAAGTACTGAAAGCTGCAGAATCCTCTGACAGCGATGCTGAAACCTCATCCTCTAACGAAGAAGCACTCATATGCCTGATGGCTAGAGATGGAGAGGACAGCGAAGAAGATGAGGTAATCTACCAACCGTTGTCCATACAAGTTGATGAGGAGCTGAACATGATCCATTCCTTGAAAAGGATCATGAGTGATTTCGAGCAGATCAACTCAATTCATGAGGAGCTTAAGGTTGAGAATGAGAACCTTAGAATCGATAATGAGATCCTTAAGAGCAAAAACATCGACATTGCCAAAATGCTCGCTACACGAGAGTCTGATAACTCAAAGTGTAGTAAGCTGCAACAAGAGGTCTCTAGATTGAATCTGCTGATCACTGAGCTAAAATCTGAGAAGGAAATCTTGCAGTCCAAGATAAGTACGTTCACCAAATCTTCAAAGGACGCAAGAGATTGCATAAATCGTGTCAGAGATCCTTTTGAGATTTCAGGCATAGGTTACAGCAATCAAGGCTCTCAGAATACAGCAAGTACATCCAAAGCTGTAAATTTTGTTCAAGCTAAAACTCCAATGGAGAAAGAGTTACTCTGTGACTCTGAAAAGATCATGAACAAAACAGCAATGACGGATAAAGGGAAGAGACCCCAATGCTCAACTGCATGGAGTAAGCCTGCATCTAAGAATTGGCTGCAGCAGAAGCCATCTGCTGCATGCAGCAAAAGGATGCAGCAACCAACAAAGTTGCAGCATAGAAGAAACTTTCCCACCTATACTAAGACTTACATGTCTAAACCTCAAGGAAGATATACTCCAGGGAAGTATGGTGGAAGACCACACTACAAGGGTGTCGGTAATACACATGATGGTTATGCACACACTTTTAACAAGCAGTCTGTCAAGACAACTGCATACAGCATGAGAACCAACAAATCTTACAGTAAAATAGTTACTGTTAAGAAAGTTTGGGTTCCCAAAGTAACTAACCCCAAAGGACCTGTATAGATATGGGTACCTAAATCTGTTTGAATTTGTTACAGGTTACAGTGCCAGGATGCAGCAGTGATGTATGGTATATCGACAGCGGCTGCTCAAGGCACATGACAGGCAGTAAAGAAACGTTGAAAGACTTCCAAGAATGCAAAGGACCTAAGGTTATATTTGGAGATGATTCCAAATGAAGCACAAAAGGAAGCGGATGCCTAGTTAAGGGGAGCATAAAGATTAAGGATGTATCCTACGTAAAGGGGCTTAGATACAATCTCCTAAGCATCAGTCAATTTTGTGACAAATGATATACAGTGGAATTCAACCTCAACAAATGCTTAATCAATGACAGCACCACAAATGAAGTAAAGCTTACAGGAACAAGAAGAGGAAATATCTACCTAGCAGATTGGAATTCCTCCACTCAATCAACATGCTTCATAGTGAAAAGTCCACCGGAGCTGAGCTGGCTATGGCACAAACGATTAAGCCACCTGAACTTCAAAACTATCAACAAGCTAGCAAGAAAAGGCCTCGTGAGAGGATTACCAGATGTAGCTTACAAAAAGGAGAATGTTTGTGGAGCGTGTCAAAAAGGAAAGCAAGTTAAGAGCTCTTTCAAGGATAAGATTCAGAAATCATCCCACAGGATTCTAGATCTTCTACACATGGACCTTTTTGGACCAGTAGAACCAGTAAGCTTGAGCGGGAAGAAGTACTCCCTAGTAGTAGTGGATGACTACTCTAGATACACATGGACGATCTTTCTAGCAAAGAAGTCGGAAACTCAAGAGAAGCTACCTGGCCTCATGAAGAAAATTCAGAATGAAAAGAGCTTGAGTATAGTGAAGATAAGATCAGACAGAGGAACCGAGTTCACAAATAAATTTATAGAGAAATTCTGTTCTGACAATGGTATTCGTCATGAATACTCTGCTGCAAGAACACCACAACAAAACGGGGTTGCTGAAAGAAGGAATAGAACCCTCAAGGAAGCAGCAAGAACGATGATAGCAGAAGCAGAGATACCCAAGAGGTTTTGGGCTGAAGCAACCAACACTGCATGCTACACGCAGAACAGATGTCTAATCATCAAGGATCTTGACAAGACGCCTTATGAAATATGGAATGGCCATACACCGAATATCTCTTATCTACACATCTTTGGGTGCAGTTGTTATGTTCTCAACAATGGAAAGGAACATCTGAAAACTTTTGATGCTAAATCAGACGAAGGAGTATTTCTAGGATACTCTGCTGTAAGTAGAGCTTTCAGATTGTTTAATAAGTGAACCCTGGTGGTAGAAGAATCTGTACATGTGGTGTTTGATGAACCACATTGTGACACGAAGAAGCTGGAAAAACCACCTGAAGAGACCACTCCTAGAAAAGAGAATGATGTACTATACATAGAAGGAGTTCTGCCTACAGAAGAAGAAAAGGAAGAAGAAGCTGCAACCTTGGATGCAGCAGACATTCTCACAGCAGCAGAACCTCCTGCATTACAGCAACATGATGAGCAAAACACACCAACTCATGTCTTTGAGCCTGACAGGACATGGCTTAGAAATCATCCAAGAGATCTCATTATAGGAGATCCATCCATTGGTGTAAGGACAAGGAGATCCATACCACATGAAGCAATGTTCGCATGCTTCATATCACAATCAGAGCCTATGAATGTTAAAGAGGCACTGCAAGATAGCAACTGGGTGCAGGCCATGCAAGAAGAATTGAATGGATTTGAAAGAAATCAAGTATGGAAAACTGTCGCAAGACCAACCCATCAAGGTGTAATTGGAACAAAATGGGTGTTCAAAAACAAGCTAGATGAATCAGGAGTCGTTGTAAGAAACAAAGTAAGATTAGTTGCTAAAGGATACTGTCAGGAAGAAGGAATTGATTTTGATGAGACTTTTGCACCAGTGGCAAAGCTAGAAGCAATAAGAATTTTCTTAGCCTATGCAACAATAAATCAGCAGCAACTTCAGCATAAACTCAGCAACTTATAAGCTCAGCAACTCAGTCCTCATCAGGCATAGAACCAGAAGTACTAGGAGCATTCCTTAACTCAGCCAATAGTCCAACAACATCTGCATCCTCCGCAGCAGTAGCATCTTCTTCTTCCTCCCCCTCACCTTGAGCACCACCTTGATCTTCTTGTTTTCCCCCTTTTTGTGAAGAAAGCAAATTCTGAAAGACATCTCGCAAAGTGGTCAATTCTGTATCTGAGCATTAAGTTTCTGAATCTGAGCTTGTAAAAATGAAGGAGTGACAGAAATAAGGGTGTTATCTGAGATGTTGCCAACATTCTGGGCAACATCTGGCATGCCCGTAGCAGAACCCTAAGGCAAATCAATCACTCGATCTTCAAAAAGCAGATTTTTGTTAACTGTAAATAGCTTAGAAGCAGGGCCAAGATGATCTGATCGAGAAAGTGTAAATCCTTGATGCTTCAGAACCATATAAATCAAAGAAGGAAATGGCAAATACCCCTTATGAACCTTTCCAGCCTCCTTAGCAATTTGACTAAACACCAACTGCCCAAAATTGATTTTGACCTTAGAACCTAGTTTATAGAGCAAAACGGCCTGATCCAAGGTCACAATATTTTCATTCCTCGTAGGCAGCCAATTATGAATAGTCAATTTGTGTAAGACAACATATAAACATGACAAAGAAGATGCAGACAATTTTTTAGGATGAGGTGACCAACTAGCAACTTTTCCTTGAGTAATGAATTGGACCAACTCATGTCTATCATCAAAGCTACCTTCTTCCAACTCATCAGACATTTTTAGCACTGAGTTAATAAGGGCAAGACTGAATTCATACACCTTAGTCCTAAGATAAACCTTTCCAAACTTCTTTGACAAGGGATCAAACACTTTCTTAGATAAGTTTGCATAGAATTCTTTCACAACCACGACAGATAATGCATTCACAGACATAACTGTCCCTAAAAAATTCCTATCCTCCAAGAATTGATAAACACCATATGTTTCCAAATTATTGACATCAATTCCTTTCTCACATCTATAATATCGATTAAGCACATGCGTCCAGATACTTTTGTTTTCTTTTGAAAAGAATTTAGAGGAGAAAAGTTTTACCCCATAATTCGAGCCTTCAGATAGGTTTCTTCCTCATCGGCAGACTCCACATTTGCTTCCACATCAGCTATAGGAACTGGTGGTGACTCGGGATGAACAGGTTCAGGCTCATCAAGATCAGCTTGTGCATTCTCAAAAAAGATCATCAAACATTTCATCAATTTGTGCCTCAGTATCAGCACATGGAGGACTCCTCTATCCTCTTGCAGTTTCAGCCTCTACAGCATCAGTTTGCTGTCCTATATCCACATCTGGTTCAACAGCTTCAGTTTCAACAGATGTCATCACATCATCACAGCCAACATCTGCAGCAGGTGCACTAGACTCGACACCCTTCCTCTTTCATTTTAGAGTAGCTCTTCTCTCAGCAATAAAATTTCCCAAAGTCTCATCATCAGAAAAATGAGCATATTGAGAATCGAAAGGTATCGTTTTAACAGATGGAGACTCAATATCCAGAGAGACATCTTCAGATTTGGTATCCTCGGCGGCTTGAAAATCCACATCACTTGAGTCATCAGAATCACAGATTTTCTCTTCAACATTCTCATCCAAAGCGGTGGAAGAAGAGCAGGGTTTTTTGGAAAGAACTTTTCTTTGATATACCCGAGTGGATGAGCAACGCGGTGAAGGGATATCTTGATTGCGTGCGAGGTTTGCCATGTCAATGTCTCTTTCGAGATCAATTAGATTTTCTAGTTCACCGGGATACATAACCTTGAGGGATTCCGGTTGCACGTCGATGGAAAGAGCAAGTGGCTGCACCTGAAGCAGCTTTTCCATTTGAAGCCATTGCTCAGAGTCAGATTTTGGGGTTAGGGTTTTGGAGAAAATTTGGGGATTTTTTACGTCTGGAGCTTTGAAAGGAGTTTGGAAATTTTTCTTTGCTTCTGGAAGATGAGAATAAGAAGGCACTAATTCTTTGAACAGTAGCACACCCAATATATAGCATATACACCAAATCTTTTTAAAAGATAATATTTAAAAAAAAGATATGGTATTTGAATATTCAACCTGGATAAAATATGACTCCAAAGCATATCTAAACAAGACCTAACAAAATTCCCCCTAAAAATATGCAACAAAATAACAAACAAACCACACAAAATATGCAGACACCAAAACAAATTTAACACGTTGCAAATATGATGCAATCTATAAAAATCAGCCAATTCATACACAATATTAATTATAAGCTCTTTTTATAAAATATTAGCCCATGAAAAATTTCTCAAATAATAAAAAGCTTGTTAGAGATAGGTACAGACAAACTAAACACATCATGGTAGCGAGCCCTGTGTGTTCCAACTTTCCCATCCTTAATTAAATTGCATAGATAGATACAACACACCTGAATATCACATGGTTGTAAACCCTGTGTACCCCAGCTTCTCTATCCTTAAGCATGTCAAATTTTTAGGATGAGTACAGTCACAACTGAATATAATGTGGTAACGAGCCCTATGTACCCCAGCTTTCTCATCCTATCTCACTAAGCAAAAAACGAGTAAGGCACACTAAATGTATCTTGGTAGCGAACCTCGTACACCTCAGCTTTCCCGTCATTATGGACAAGTAGGTCACAACTAAATACATCGTGGTAGCGAACCCCGTGTACCTCAGCTTTTTTGTCCTTAAAAATTAAAAAGAGGAATAAAAAGGCTTTCGAATGATTAAGAGCTGTCTAATTAATATATAGTATAAAATAGATGAAGCAGATAACACCACAATATCACGTGTCAATGCAGAAAAGAAAAAAAACAAACACAGATACTGATGCAGACACATACAGACGCGGATGTTGCCCAGAATGATGCAGCAACATCCTCAACAACACCTCTACATGATACACAAACCAAGGGACTTTTTGAGACTGAAAAATCTCTCATTATTTAGAGCTTTTGTAAGATATCAACAAGCTGATTGTTTGTTTCCACATACTCTAAACAAATGAGTTCTTTTTCAACCATGTCCCTAAGAAAATGATGCCTAATGTCAATATGTTTTGTTCTAGAATGCTGAACCGGATTTTTAGAAATGTTAATCGTGCTCATATTATCACAAAACATGACCAACGTGCTAGTGTGCAGACCATAGTCATCAAGCATGTGTTTTAACCAAATCAATTGTGCACAACAACTCCCAGCTGCTACATATTCAGATTCGGCGGTAGAGAGTGACATTTAATTTTGCTTGCGACTATACCATGAAACCATATTGTTACCCAAGAAAATACACCGTCCGCTAGTATTTTTTCTATCATCAAGATCCCCGGTCCAGTCAGAATCACTAAAACCAACAAGATTGGTGTTAGTATCCTTCGTGTACCAAAGACCTAAATCTGGTGTACCAACTATATATTTAAGTATGTGTTTAACGGCCTTTAAATGTGTTTCTTTAGGGTTAGGTTGGTAACGTGCACACACACACGTTTTCTCAAATTCTCTACCGTGATGTGCTTTTCTCAAATTCTCTACCGTGATCGGACCTAATACGAAAAATAGGTGAGAAAAATAAATTCCTAATCCTGGCATGTAACACTTTAAACATGTTAAAAGTTTCAGACTTTTCTTTTAAAAAATATATCCATGTATACCTAGAAAAATCACCCACAATGACATAAGAGTATCTCTTATCTCCCAAGTTGTCTACCTCAATTGGATCCATAAGATCCATGTGTAACAATTGAAAGCAATGCGTTGTACCTGATTTTTGACTATCAGGATGCGTTGCATTGTGTGAAACACGAGTTTGCTTACCTTTAAGACAATTTTCACACACAATTGTACCTTCCTCGTTCAACTTAGGAAGACCTCTAACTGCTTCATACTTGATCAGCCTTTCAAGATTCCGATAGTTCACATGGCCTAATTTCTTATACCACAAAGAAGTGTCATCCATTCTTGATTGCAGACAAGCCATTTGTTCTTCAACTAAATAGCAATTGTCTTTTGATCTTGTATCTATCATGACATAAACACCATCATTAAAAAACACTTCACATGAACTTTTATTAAATCTCACCTGTAAATCATCATCACATAGTTGGCTTATGCTAATCAAATTAGCCGTAAGACCATTCACATGTAGAACATTATTCAAGAAAGGAAATCCAGGTACATTAAACCTTCCTCTCTCAACAATCTTTCCTTGAGAGCCTCCTCCATAGGTGACCATTCCACCATTCAAAGTAACATAATCTTTCAGAAAATTCTTTATTCCCGTTATGTGACGTGAACACCTGCTATCAAAATACCACGAACTTGAAATGTTAGTTTTTGAAGCAGTGTATACCACAAAACAGGTTTCATCAGATTTTGATAAACAAGATTCTTTGCAGACAGCCTCAGTTTTTTTCAGATCTGAGATGTTGTTCGAAGTGTTTGACAACACTTTGGGCAACATCTATTTCTATTACAATTTTCTTTTATACCTAAAGTAGTGAGGCTTAATGTGACCAAGCTTAGAACAGAAATCATAGATAAACTCCTTTTTCAAAGATTCTTTAGAACATTCTATATCTTTTGAAGTGCAAGAATCCAAAGGTTTATCATCAGCCGGCACAAAATTGTTTGCAAAGCTTTGGTAACCCAAACCAAAAGTACTAGATTGATTCAAGTTAAGTACTTCATTCAACTTAGCAGTTCCTTTGTTTAACTTTGAAAATGTGGCTTCGGCCGACTCTACCTTAGATATGAGATTAGAAATTTCAACATCTTTCTTAGTGAGCATTACCTCAAGTCTGGTAAGAGAGTCTTTAAGTTCATCATTCACCTTGGACAATTTATCTACACTCTTCTTCTCCTTCTTCCATTCTTTTAGCAAAGCTGTGTAGAGTTTTTACATTTCTCCAAGTAAATCATATTTATCCAAGCCTTTCACGTCTTGATCATCTGTACCAACACCAATGGCCCCATGAAAACAGTTTACATCTGGATAATCAAACAATACATACCTTTTAGATTCAGCAGTAGCAGATGTTGGAGAAAATGTGCCAACATTTCATCCAACATCTTGACTATTCGACAAGAATTGCTCATGTATTGTGGCCATCATTGCATTTGAACTCTTTTCAACCTCTTCATCATCTGATTCATCATCACTTAAAGAAACCCAAAAATTCTTACCATGTTTCCTTAGAGTATTAGCACATTCATTAGTGTAACCGGAACATGCTCGACATTGAATTTTTTCAAGATGTTTAGGATCAAATTTAGAAACTTCAGAATTTCTTCTAGTATTACCTTCTTTTTTAGATTGAAAAGTTTTCTTTTGATTTTGAAAAGTGTTTTTGGTATACTGTTCATTAGGCTTGAACACCCTTTTTTCTTTATTAAATTTTCTTACCATAGCATTGTACTTACGGGTAATCAAGGCTACACTTGCACCTTCTCCAATTTCTTCCAATTCCTCATCCTCTTCCTCGTGATCTTCATCTGAGGTTTGAGCCTGAAGAGTTATACCCTTGCTCTTAAACTTATCATTTTGGGACAACATGTTAACCTCATAATTTTTCAAAATATTCATAAGAGTATTGAGATCCATGGAAGCAAGATGATGAACTTCTTCTATAGCAGAGACTTTGAGATTGTACCTTTCGGGTAAAGTGCGAATGACTTTGTACACCAAATGCTTGTTGTTTATGGGCTCACCAAGCATTTGACATTCATTAGCAATGTCTATTACCTTCTCAAAGTACGATGTGATGTCCTCATTGTCTTCCATTCGGAGCCTTTCAAATTGACTGGAAAGTATCCTCAACCTTGTCTCTTTGACACTTGCATCACCTTCACAATATCTTTGTAAGATGTCCCAAGCTTGTTTGGAAGTAGCACAGTTTTGAATCAGTTTGAACATATGCATGTCAACCCTGTTGAAACCGTCGATCGCCAACCCTATACGACTATCTGATTCGGGATCCATGTAAATATGATTAACGCGCAGCGGATAAACGAATCATACCTTTTGCACCGATTTTAGTTCTAAGGTCAGAACTGTAGATCAAGGAATCGGTGGAGCCTGGACCTCACGATCTTCTGCTGTATTTCTTGCCTTTTCTCGAACGTTGTGTGGGTAATGAGCTATCGAGACTTTCAGCCGTCTTCTACTAAATCGTATTTCAGATTTTGTGTGTTTAGAAACGGCTGACTTGAGGCTTATTTATATACTACAACAGGGACCTTGAGGAGGATTATGAATCGGTCTCCTAATAGGCTTAGGAGTCCTTAATTCGATTTGAATATATTTTTTAAGCCTATCAAATAATATCTCGATCCACTAAAGAGATATTATTGAACTACCGTCCTAAATCCATATTAAATATGGACTCCTATTTATTATGTGCACGTTTATCTTCCCGTGTTTAAGATATCGAATGTCCATTAATTAAATGAATTACTGACAATTCAATTAATTAATATTTAATTCCAAGAGTAGTACCACTCAACTTTATTATCATACCAGAATAAATCCACCTGCACGGTTTACATGATAATCCTTACGAGCTCTTCAAAGGGACATCATTATCCTAAATAATTAGGACACAGTTTCATTATATAATCAACAGCACACCATATAAACAACATTGTATCCCAATTTACCGAGATTATTAATTTAATAAATAAATCTCACTCATTGGTAAATTAAAGAAACATATATCGAGTATACATACCCGTTATCATATAATGATTAAGAGGACACACATCCATAATAACAGAGGTCTGTTCTATTTACGTAGTCAGTATAAATAAAACTACCTCAATCGGTCCTGCTCAATACATACAAAATGTACTAGTGTAATTTTATAATCAAGACAGATTAATACCAAATTACACTACAACCATTCTGATAATTTGTCCAAAATTATCTCGGTTGTGATCTACCATTTATAATTTATAAGAAACTGATAACATGATCTTCTGTGTGGCACCACACACCATGTTATCTACAATATAAATTAATTGGACAATTGCAATAACATATATAACAAATATAAAATGCAAACATTTGACCATAAAAGATTCTCATATCATAAATAGATGTCCATACAAAAGCTAGGCTTATAGTATACATCCTAACAATCTCCCACTTATACTTAAAGACTATGTTGTCATATATGCTGCCATACATCTGATTCCCATTCCATCAACATGCTCATCAAAGGCCTTCGCCGGAAGGGCCTTTGTGAAAGGATCTGCTAGGTTATCGGCTGATGTAATCTTGGCAACAACAACGTCCCCTCGCTTTACGATATCTCGTATCAGGTGGTACTTGCGCTCAATGTGTTTACTTGCCTTATGGGTTCATGGTTCCTTCAAGTTTGCTACTGCACCACTATTATCACAATAAATTGTGATAGCTTTGGGCAAACCAGAAATCACTTCTAAGTCCATCAAGAAGTTTCTGAGCCATATAGCTTCTTTGGCTGCCACATACTCAGCGTCCATGGTGGAGTCCGAAACGCATTTCTGCTTTACACTTCTCCACACTATGGCTCCACCTCCCAAGGTAAACACATACCCCGAGGTTGATTTACTGTTGTCCCTATCTGACTGGAAATTGGAATCCGTGTAACCCACAGGAAATAAATCATTTGCCTAGTAAACTAGCATATAATCTCTAGTCATTTTCAGGTACTTTAGAATATGCTTTGTTGGTCCCAAGTGGTGTACGAGGTTCAGAAGGGGGGGTAAATGAACCTTGGTCGATTTTCAAAATCTTTTAAAACAACCGTTCTGCACTGCAAGTTACTTGAGCTTGCAGCGATAGATGGTTACTGCTTGCAGCGCTACGATGCAGTGCTGTACGCTATAACCTGGAGTTTTATACGCAGCGGAAATTAACTTTAAAACACAAGGCTGTTTTTCTCAAGAATGCTTCTTTCAAAATGTTTTATGCACAGAGATAAGAGAAATGCAGAAAATAAGCGCACAGATAAAGAAAGCAAATAAACACTTATGGCTTATAGTGGTTCGAAGGTGGTGTAATCCTTCTACATCCACTCTACTGCTCCTCGAGCAGGAACTTTGTTAAGCAAGATTGATTTATAGGACTCTCCTAACAATCTATCAACTTTACAAAGAAACCACCTACTGAAGTCCAGCGTACGCACAGCAACTGCAAACTTCAAAGGCTAACCCACACAGGGTTCCACACTCCCACATAGGGTCTGCCTAACTCTAGACAACTAAACAAATAGCAAGGATCTCTCCTATCAACTGCTTGACACCACTAAAACAACCTAAGTACACAGCAACAAGGTTAAAAGGATAAAAGGTTTTTCTTCAACTTGTGCTTCGAAGTGAGCTTCTGAATCCGTAAGGAATCCTTTAGCTTGAACTTGCTTCACTCCGGTAGGTTCAGTAACTGAAACTGATTGCAGGATGGAATGCTTGAATCTAGTAAGCTTTGAGTATTTTAGAACAGTGACAGATTTCAGTTTTCAGTAACCAGCTTTAGTTCTCCTCGACCTCTATTAATACTTGTAGGAGAAGATGTCCGTTGAAGGAGACATCCCTCTTTTGAATTTAAAGTAGCCTGGCCAAAGCATGGTTCGCATTTAATGCGACTTGACTTTTTCTTTCGGAGCATTTAATGCTGTAGTTGCGGCTCGCAGCTTTCTGCAGCGCGTCAGTCCATGTGGCATCTTCTTATTGGCTCCGTGTCTGCTACTTTGACTTTTTTTCTTGAACGACTCTTTTATTCCTACTTGAATCTCCGTTCCTCGTACTGCATTTATCCTTCCTAGGATTTGCAGGATACTTCGTTTGTAGTTGGCGCTGTATAACTTAACTGACAGTAAGTCTGCGTTATATCCTAGGTTCTTGTGCAGCTGATGCTTTCTTTCAGTGCTGCTGTAGCTTAGACCTGGTTACAGTATCTTCTGGCAGTGCTGCTGTAACTTCTTTCTAGCAGTACTCCTGTATCCTTTTCTTGCAGCGTTGTTGTACGCCGTCCTTTCTTACTTTGTTGTAGAAGATTTAACTCATCGAAGTGTTGCTGTATCTTCTTTCAACCAGTTATGCTGTATCCTTATCTTCTCGCAGCGATGCTGTATGCTATCTTCTTACAGCGATACTGTATGCTATCTTCTTACAGTGATAACTTCTTTTAAGGCTTAGATGCAACTTTATCCTTTTTCATCCTCCATTTTGACATTTAACACAAGACTCAATTCTAATCTATTTATTCACTTAAACAATGTGAAAAATGGGGTACTTAAAACTTCCTATTACATATTTGGTTTGTGTCATCAAAATCTAAACATTGAAAACCCAACAATTTCCCCCTTTTTGATGATAACAAAACCTTTACATTATTTCGTTTATGAAGAAGTTTTATCTTACATTAACTCATATGGATTATCAGGATTATATGTTTGAACAGAAAAATAAAATCTAATCCTGGATTCATCATAGATGCATCATGCTATTCCTTTCATTATAAAATAACAGGAAAAACGTAAGCAGCATGCATGAGTTCATAAGAATTGAACTTGATCAGAGAAAAAAAAATCTTCATTGACAGAGAGAAAATTTTTACAACAGCAAGAATACAACATGGATCATAAAAGGGTATACATAAAGCTTAGTAGAACAGAGACCTTTTGCTTGGCGGTTCGTCAGATCTTCTGCCAGTAACTCTTTCAAGGCCTTCCCTTCCTCTTGATCCTTTCCACCAATCCTTGATGGATTCTTGATAGGACTCTTCCAGCTTGTGCCTGATCATAGGAATTTGAATCCACCTGAGCCAGAAGTCCTCGCAGTATGGAACAATCAGCCCTTCCTTTACTCGGTCGATGTATAATTGTTGAATATCAAGGCTTCCTTCCCAAGCGAGCTGTTCATATCTCTTCAATGCAGTCTTGCAAGTGTGGTACCTGCTGAATTTGCCTTTTCTGCATAGTTCTCTGAAGTGTCTGAGGTACTCTGATCGTTTGAAGATAGTGATCGCCTCAAATGTTAGATTTCTGTCAAAGGGCAGTCTGATTTCTTTGAAGATATCAAATCTCCAAGCCATGTTTTCTCCTTCTGGCCTTTGATCCATCAACACGGACACTTCAGCAGAGATATTTTCAGTATCAAGGCGAGGAATTTCTTGAGAAGGAAATCGGTAGAAGTGATCTGGAATAATTTTTCTATCACCAATTACTCCGAGTCTTTGAATCCAAGCATTAGGATCTACATCTTCTCTTTGGTGCCTATGACTCTCAGACTCGTCCCCGCTCATCCTCTTCCTTGAGCCTTGCTGCTGACTATCATTCATTCTCTTTGAATGATAGGAGGGAGGCGCTACATCCTTGCTTGCAGCTCTGCTGTGTGCAGCACCTGCAGCCGGTCTTCTCCCAGCAACTGCTCCAGCACCTCCAGCTCCATCATCATCTCTCCTCCATCTCTTCGGAGAGGGGATGTCAGTAGCAGCGGATGATCCAGACCTTCTTCTCCTCCTGCTGGGAGGTTGCTGGTTATCATCCTCTTCTTCTTCTTCAGCAGCCCCTTTGCTCCTGTATCTATTATTAGATCTTTCAAGTCCTTCCCCCTTTTTGGCATCATCAAAAGCCGGGGGCTGAGCAGGAGCAGTTGGGACCACCCTTGATCGAGGACGACGGGTCGGTTCAGGGGCGGACTCTGGAGCATTGACATGCTGAGGGAAAGCTCAGACCATGATATCCCTCAGTTCTCCCACAATCAGCTCCAGGTTCCCCAAACGGTCGTCCACACTTCTGGTTCTCTGAGATTGATCATATACGCGATGCAGAAGTGTTTCCAGGACTTAGGAGTGAGAGTTGAGTCTAGTTGAAGCATTTTCAGCATGCTGCTTGCATTGCCTGATCTCTTGGCGCGTTAGTGCAGCATTGACCTTCATCTCCTTCTCCAGCCTGACCCGATCGAAGTACAGCTTGTTTGCATGGTCAGATAGATTTGACTTAATCATGTCAGACAGCACTTCGAGGTCCTTCTTGAAACCTGTCATGGTTTCAGCATGGAATTGGGCAGTGACCCTAAGACTGTTGCGCATGGTAGACTCATGCTCTTGGAGAGCATGCAGCAGATGTCTAACAGCAGCTTCAACACGGTTGATTGATTTATCAGGGGTCAGTCCCGAATTCCTTCTTGTCGAGACAGTAGTGGATGCAGCAAATGGAATAACATCTTGACAGACTGGTGCTGCTGCATCCTGCCTCAGAACTTCAGTAGCAACCTCATCCTCATGGTTGCTGGTATGAGAGCTTGTAGAGCTTAAGGATGGGTGCTCTTCTCCTTCTTCTTCTTCTTCTTCTTCCTCATCTGCCTCCTCTTCGCCGGATGAGATTTGAACAGGATCTGCTCCGCCAGATTTTGGCCCATGAACAGCTATGTTGCGTTCCTTTATCATCCTTGCGAAGTCGGCATGAGAGACCTCAGCTTCCATAGTAACCTCTGCTGCTGTAACCTTGGAAGGTTCTTGAGAGCGTGTAGCAGCTGCAGCATCAACCTCCTCTCGAGGTGTCTCTAGCTGCACTGGGGTTACCTCAGCTTTAGCTTCAATATCCTCAGTGGGTACTGTCTGAACAGCCTCCCCACCTGAGGTCTTCTCACCCTCAGGGAGTGTTGTCTGAACAATATCCTCCACAGAGGTCTTCTCAACGGACCCCGTCTCCTCGGCCGGTCCTGTAACTTCGACAACTTCTGCTGCAAGAATGGGTTCTTGCAGCTCTGCTTGGTTTCCTGCAGCGTTCACAGCTTTCAGCACTGTATGCTCCACTGCTGCAAGAATCTCAGCTTCCACCCTATTTGGCTCTTCAGCTGCAACGTGTTGTAGGGTGGTCGCTTGCTGCACTGCTTCGCGGCCAGTGCAGGGAGTACCGCTTCTGCAACTTCCTCCATAGATGCTTCATTGGCAATTTCAGAGATGTCTGAGATGACATCCCTGATTGTGGCAGTTGGTTCCCCCTCAGAATCTGCATGAGCAGCATCTTCAACTTCATGAACTGGGGAATCGCCATAATCCAGTAGTTGAGCTTCCTCCTCCTCCAAGCGATCCAGCGTGACAATGTTGGAGAGGCCCTCAACTACTTGCTCATATGCAGGGGAGTTCATCTGATGCGTACTTGAACTTTCTTCTCCCCGCATCCTTCTTGGAGTGTGCTGCATTCTGGTTTCCTTCAAGCTTTGTTGCAGCGCCAGTTGCAGCATAGCTTCTTCAGCTTGCTTCACTCCCAGGGTGTCGATTTGCTCACAAGCAAACGCGACGTCATCGCCCCTTCTTACAGCCTCCGCAGCCGAGGCGAGGAAGACCTACGCATCTTCCACTGCTGCTCTCATCGGCAGCTCTGCAGAGTCGGATTCTGCAAGAGCTTTACCATTTCCCTGTGCAGCACTGCATCCTTCGAGCTCTTGTACTCTTGCTGTAAAGTCAGGTTGTAGGAGTGCCAGAATGTCTTCTGATTTGGCCCACTTCAGGACAGCTTGCTCCACTGTCAGGAAATCCTTCCACTTCAACAGGATTTTCCCCTTAGACAGCCTCATCTTTCTCCAAAGAGAGTACTGCTGCTCCATATTTCTAGCAACCGGAAATGTGGGATCGAGCACTGAAGCTTCTGTTTATAGATGAGCTTCTTCTTTAGTTGGCTCGACCCGATGCTGATATGGCTCTTGAAGCCGATGTGACTCATCCGCAAGGTCAACTATAACCATATTAGGTGTAGAGAGTTGGGAATAGAGAGAGTCATCTTTATCCCTGAGCTGATGTGACACATCCCCAACAGCAGCAGCAGCCTTCTTGCTGCGTGGAGCCTTTCTCACCAAGGGTGCGTCATCATTTGGGGAAGAGGATTCAAGTTCAGGTACAGCCTTCCCTGAACTCCTCTTGATAACAGGAAGAGGACTCAAAGCGTCCTCTTCTTTGGCTTCCTCCCCGCTGCTTGCAGTTTCATCTTGCAGAGCAAGAGTTGCATTTTTTTTGTCTTTGGTTTTCTTCCTCGCAACTCCTGCTCCTGCAGCCTTCGGCTAGGTCTTGCCCTTCTTCTTCTCCCCGAGATACTTTCCGATGTGAATGGGGGTGGGTGCTGCAAGTTGAAGGCCAAGCTTGCAGAGTAGAGAACAGATGGTGATACCGTATCTCCGACGCTCCGTTATCTTCTCTACTTCCTCCCATAGCCTCTTCATGATGAACCTCGTCCGGTTCATCTTTTCTCCGGCCATAAAAGCAGACATGATCCGGAACCGGAGATCTGTGCATTTGTCATAACTCCCGGTCCTTCCTTCGATGGAGTATGCACAGATATCGTGGAGAAGTTCAAACTCCGGTTTGAAGAGCTTCTTGGGGGCGCTTCTCTTGATTTCAGCCCCTACATCCCTTGCTCGAAAGAGATCTCACATCTCTTGAGCCGATGCCTCCCCATATGTTGTCAACTGGCTAGGGGTAAGACCTGCAACGGAGATGCTGAAGGTGGTGGAGATGTCTCTAACGGTCAAAGACCGTTCTTCTCCATCTGCATCCATCCGGAACAGGATGCAGTTCCTATCCTCCGCCTGCCTGGCGTAGGCGTAAAATCTCTGTACTGACTCCATAGAGAAGCCAGCGTAGACAATGGTCAACAACCCTAGGACTTGGGTCTGTTGAAGAGCATCAAAAATCCTTTTCAGAAGGGCGTTATCGTACAGCCCTGAATCGTAGATGTGTTCTTGGTTGATCAGCCTTCCGTCTAGAACAATAGTGTGTCGGGCAGCCATTGAAGATTTTTTATGGAGAGAGAGAGAGAGAAAGTTCAAAGATTTGCACTTGGAAGGTTTTTCGCACAGAGCGTTTTCTCTCATTGGAAGATGGTGAAAAATAAATTCAAAAGACACGATTATGGAGTTTATGGCGGTTCTCAAGGGACGTGTGTAAGATCGACTGTTGAGATAGATCCTGAAGTTGATCTTGTGGTTCAGGGAAAAAGCGGAGATGTCAAATCGTCACAATAATTACTTGGCGCGTGGGTTTCTGACCGCGCCTTTTTCACTTCTTAACACACGCAGACATACATTAAATGCTGAAAGACATGCCTTTTGCCGCCTAAATAAATGCCTTTTTAAGGTTGCAGCATCTCTAGTACGAGGTTGCAGAGTAATCAATACTCCTTTGAAATAAATGCTGTAACCTGGTGCTGCTTGAATTCTCAATCACTGCTGTACTGTAAGAATATAAGATGCAGCACTGTCTGAGCCCAGTGCTGTATTAACGCGTAGCTTACAGTACCGTTTTTACTGCTTTTCACAAGCATGCAGAGGTTTCCCCTACGTTCCTGCATCTTTCTTTCTCTTCACAATTTAAGAATTCCCAGCTCGTTTCGAAGCATAGAAAACCTAGACTCACTCAAAGGCTTGGTGAGGATGTCTGCAAGTTGGAGATCCGTATGAACTTTTTCAAGCACGACGTCTTTTTTTTCAACATGGTCTCTTATAAAGTGATGACGTATATCGATGTGCTTAGTTCTTGAGTGAAAAACAGGATTATGGGTAATTGCAATAGCACTTGTATTATCACAGAGAATTGGAGTCTCTTTTTCTTCTATCCCATAATCTCTAAGTTGCTGCTGTATCCAGAGAATCTGCGCACAGCAACTTCCTGCTGCAACATACTCTGCTTCTGCTGTAGAGGTTGCGATAGAAGTTTGCTTCCTGCAGAACCATGAGACTAGTCCGTTTCCCAGAAATTGACATGTCCCACTGGTACTCTTTCGATTAATTTTGCAGCCAGCATAATCTGAATCGGAGTAGCCTTTAAGCTTGAATCCTCCTTCCTTAGGATACCATAGGCCGACTTCCTGATTTTCTTTCAGATATTTGATCACTCTTTTTATTGCTGACAGATATGATTTCTTTGGTGCTGCTTGGAACCTAGCACAGACTCCTACTGCAAACATAATGTCTGGCCTGCTTGCTGTAAGATACATCAATGATCTAATGAGTCGTCTGTACTTGGTTATGTCAACATCTTTGCCTTCCTCATCTTTGTCAAGACTTATGGATGTGGATATGGGAACAGACGTTGCTGCACCATTCTCCATGCCAAATTTCTTGATGAGTTCCTTTGTATACTTGACTTGACTGATGAAGGTCCCTGTAGGTAGCTGTTTTACTTACAGTCCGAGAACGAAACTCAATTCTCCCATCATACTCATCTCGAACTTTGACTGCATCAGGTTGGAGAATTTCTCACATAGCTCTTTGTTTGTGGATCCGAAGATAATGTCATCCACATATATTTGTACTAACAGTACACTTTCTCCGTCCTGTATCATAAACTGCGTTTTGTCGATTGTTCCTTTCTGGAAGCCATTTTCCAGAAGATAAAGAGATAATGTGTCATACCATGCTCTTGGTGCTTGCTTCAGTCCATATAAAGCTTTTTGTAACTGAAACACCTTCTCTTCAGCTTGATCTTCGAAGCCCGGAGGTTGTTCAACATACACTTCCTCTATAAGGAGACCATTCAGGAATGCGTTTTTTACGTCCATTTGATAGACATTGAAATTCATGTGTGCTGCATAGGCTAGGAAAATCCTTATTGCTTCCAGTCTTGCTACTAGAGCAAAAGTCTCATCAAAATCAATTCCTTCTTCCTGACAGTATCCTTTAGCAATTAATCTTGCTTTGTTTCTTACAACGATTCCAGACTCGTCTAACTTGTTCTTGAATACCCACTTTGTTCCAATTACTCCTTGATGAGTTGGTCTTGCAACTAATTGCCATACTTGATTTCTTTCAAATCCGTTCAACTCTTCTTGCATGGCCTGCACCCAGTTGCTATCTTGCAGTGCCTCTTCAACATTCTTAGGTTCTGACTGAGATATGAAGCATGCGAACATTGCTTCATGTGGGATGGATCTTCTTGTTCTTACACCAATGGATGGATCTCCTATAATGAGATCTCTTGGATGATTCCTTAGCCATGTCCTATCCGGTTCAAAGACATGAGTTGGTGTAGTTTGCTCATTTTGTTGCTGTAAAGCAGGAGGTTCTGCTGCTGTAAGAATATCTGCTGCATCCAGGGTTGCAGCTTCCTCTTCTTTATCTTCTTCTGTAGGTAGAACTCCTTCTATATAAGGTACAACATTCTCTTTCTTTGAAGCGGTTTCTTCAGGTGGTTCTTCCAACTTCTTTGTATCACAATGTGGTTCATCAAACACCACATGTATCGATTCTTCTACCACCAAGGTTCTCTTATTAAAACTCTTAAAGCTCTACTTACAGCAGAGTATCCTAGAAATACTCCTTCGTCTGATTTTGCATCAAAAGTTTTCAGATGTTCCTTTCCATTGTTGAGAATGTAACACCTGCATCCAAAGATATGCAGATAAGAGATATTTGGTGTATGACCATTCCATATTTCATAAGGCGTTTTGTCAAGATCCTTGATGATTAGACATCTGTTCTGCGTGTAGCATGCAGTGTTGGTTGCTTCAGCCCAAAATCTCTTGGGTATTTCTGCTTCTGCTATCATTGTTCTTGCTGCTTCCTTGAGGGTTCTATTCCTTCATTCAGCGACACCATTCTGTTGCGGTGTTCTTGCAGCAGAGTATTCATGACGAATACCATTATCAGAACAAAATTTCTCAATAAATTTATTTGTGAACTCAGTTCCTCTGTCTGATCTTATCTTCACTATGCTCAAGCTCTTTTCATTCTGAATCTTCTTCATGAGACAAGGTAGCTTCTCTTGAGTTTCTGACTTCTTTGCAAGAAAGATTGTCCATGTGTATCTGGAGTAGTCATCTACTACTACTAGGGAGTACTTCTTCCCATTCAAGCTTACTGGTTCTACTGGTCCAAAAAGGTCCATGTGTAGAAGATCTAGAATTCTGTGAGATGATTTCTGAATCTTATCTTTGAAAGAGCTCTTAACTTGCTTTCCTTTTTGAAAAGCTCCACAGACATTCTCTTTCTTGTATGCTACGTCTGGCAATCCTCTCACGAGGCCTTTTCTTGCTAGCTTGTTGATAGTTTTGAAGTTCAGATGGCTTAACCTCTTGTGCCAGAGCCAGCTCAGCTCTGGTGGACTTTTCACAATGAAGCATGTTGATTGAGTAGTGGAGTTCCAATTTGCTAGGTAGATATTTCCTCTCCTTATTCCTGTAAGCTTTACTTCATTCGTGGTGCTGTCTTTGATTAAGCATTTGTTGAGATTGAATTCCACCGTGTATCCTTTGTCATAGAACTGACTGATGCTTAGAAGATTGTATCTAAGTCCTTTCACATAGGATACTTCTTTGATCTTTATATTCCCTTTGACTAGGCATCCACTTCCTTTTGTGCTTCCTTTGGAATCATCTCCAAATATGACTTTAGGTCCTTTGCATTCTTGGAAGTCTCTTAACGTGTCTTTACTATCTGTCATGTACCTTGAGCAGCCGCTGTCGATATACCATACATCACTGCTGCAACCCGGCACTGTAACCTGTAATAATTTCAAACCGATTTAGGTACCAATATTTATACGGGTCCTTTGGGGTTAGTTACTTTGGGAACCCAAACTTTCTTAACAGTAACAGATTTACTGTAAGATTTGTTGGTTCTCGAGCTGTATACAGTTGTCTTGGAAAACTGCTTATAAGAAGTGTGTGTATTAAGAACGTGTGTGACACCAGCACTTCTGTAGTGCGGTCTTCCACCATACTTCCCTAGAGTATATCCTCTTTGAGGTTTAGACATACAAGTCTCAGTATAGATGGGAAATTTTCTTCTATGCTGCAACTTTGTTGGTTGCTGCATCCTCTTGCTACATGCAGCAGATGGCTTCTGCTGCAGCCAATTCTTAGATGCAGGCTTACTTCCTGCAGTTGAGCATTGGGGTTTCTTCCCCTTATCCATCATTGTTGTTTTGTTCACTATCTTTACAGAGTCACAGGGTAACTCTTTCTCCATTGGAGTTTCAGCTTGAACAAAGTTTACAGCTTTGGATGTACTTGCTGTATTCTGAGAGGTATGATTGATGTATCCTATACCCGATTTTTCAAAAGGGTTTCTGTTTTGATTTATGCAATCTGTTGCATCCTTTGATGATTTAGAGAAAGTACTTATCGTGGACTGCAAGCTTTCCTTCTCAGATTTTAGCTCAGTGACTAGCAGATTCAATCTAGAGACCTCTTGTTGCAGCTTGCTACACTTTAACTTATCAGACTCTTGTGCAGCGAGCATCTTGGCAATGTCAATATTCTTGCTCTTGAGGATCTCATTATCGATTCTTAGGTTCTCATTTTCAACCTTCAGTTCCTCATGAATTGAGTTGATCTGCTCAAAATCACTCATGATCCTTTTCAAGGAGTGGATCATGTTCAGCCCTCACTTTCTGGTATGGACAACGGTTGGTAGATTACCTCATCTTCTTCGCTGTCCTCGCCATCTCTAGCCATCAGGCATATCAGCGCTTCTTAATCAGAGGATGAGGTTTCAGTGTCACTGTCAGAGGATTTTGCAGCTTTCAGTACTTCTTTTGGAGCTACTGCATCCTTGGCTTTCTCCATCTCTCCAATGAGAGCTTTAAACTTGTGTCTTTCCTCTCTTCTTTTATCTCTCCTCTGCTCTCTTTCTCCTTCAGGATATTTGTACACTGTTGGATAAGGGCAATTCCTTGCATAGTGCCTCGGTTTCCTGCAATTATAGCAAAAGTCAATGTTTCCTGTATTTGACTATGGAGAAGAGGATACCTGAGGAGGTGGATGACTTCTTCTGAAGTCATTTTTCTTGTTGAGGTTGATGTTGCTGCTATTGTTGTTGCTCTTTATAAATCTCCTGAATTTCTTTAGGAGAAGCGTCATATCCTCTTCAGCAACTTCTGCTGTATCCTCACTCTGTTTACTACAACTAGCGGTTGCTGTATCCTTGGTTCCTCTAGCCGTCAGTAATGTAACTTTGGAGATTGACTCCTCTGACTCCTTTCTCCTTCTGTTGATGTCATACTCGAATGCTTTCAAGTCGGAGAATAGGTCGAATGTGCTCATGGACTTCAGGTCCATAGACACTCTCATGACAGTGGTCTTACTATCCCACTCCGCTGGTAGGGCTCTCAACACCTTCATATTTTTCTCTTTCTGTATGTAGTGTTTGCCCAGAGCTTCTAGTTTATTCACTATTGATGTGAATCTCAAATCTAGTTGCTCAAGAGTCTCTTCATTTTTCATCTCGAAGAGCTCGAATAGTTGGGTCGCATTGGAGATTTTATTGTCTTTTGTGAGCTCAGTTCCTTCACAGATTTGCTTAAACTTTTCCTATATTTCTTTGGATGTAGAGCAGGTTTTAACTTTGCTAAAAGTGCCTTTATCCAAAGTAATAAATAGAGCATTCTTTGCCACATTATCCAGGTTGGCTCTCTTCCTATCTTCGTTTCCCCATTCTTGTCGTGGTTTGATCAGGAAGTTCGATGGTGGCTGCTCTCCTTCTGCATGGTCTCTTCCATACATTGGGTTTACTTTCATGGGGATTATTGGTCCTTCAGTTATGATCGTCCACATCTCATCATTCATGGCTGAAAGGTGTGTCTGCATTCTTATCTTCCAGTCGTCATACTCCTCTATAGAAAACATGGGTAGTTTGTGATTGGAGGAATCCATGATATGCTTTAAAAATGAGTTTTATGCAGAGAAAACAGCGAGACAAAGGTGGATCTGGGTAGGTGACCAGATAAGTTGGTTTTTAACCCAACTCGCTCTGATACCACTTGTTGGTCCCAAGTGGTGTCCGAGGTTCAGAGGGGGGGCTGAATGAACCTTGGTCGATTTTCAAAATCTTTTAAAACAACCATTCTGCACTGTAAGTTATTTGAGCTTGCAGCGATAGATGCTTACTGCTTGCAGCGCTACGATGTAGTGCTGCACGCTGTAACCTGGAGTTTTATACGTAGCGAAAATTAACTTTAAAACACAAGGTTGTTTTTCTCAAGAATGCTTCTTTCAAAATGTTTTATGCACAGAGATAAGAGAAATGCAGAAAATAAGTGCACAGATAAAGAAAGCAAATAAACACTTATGGCTTATAGTGGTTCGAAGGTGGTGTAATCCTTCTACGTCCACTCTACTGCTCATCGAGCAGGAACTTTGTTAAGCAAGATTGATTTACAGGACTCTCCTAATAATCTATCAACTTTACAAAGAAACCACCTACTGAAGTCCAGCGTACACACAGCAACTGCAAACTTCAAAGGCTAACCCACACAGGGTTCCACACTCCCACATAGGGTCTGCCTAACTCTAGACAACTAAACAAACAGCAAGGATCTCTCCTATCAACTGCTTGACACCACTAAAACAACCTAAGCACACAGCAACAAGGTTAAAAGGATAAAAGGTTTTTCTTCAACTTGTGCTTCGAAGTGAGCTTCTGAATCCGTAAGGAATCCTTTAGCTTGAACTTGCTTCACTCCGGTAGGTTAAGTGACTGAAACTGATTGCAGGATGGAATGCTTGAATCTAGTAAGCTTTAAGTATTTTAGAACAGTGACAGATTTCAGTTTTCAGTAACCAGCTTCAGTTCTCCTCGACCTCTATTAATACTTGTAGGAGAAGATGTCCGTTGAAGGAGACATCCCTCTTTTGAATTTAAAGTAGCCTGGCCAAAGCATGGTTCGCATTTAATGCGACTTGACTTTTTCTTTCGGAGCATTTAATGCGGCAGTTGCGGCTCTCAGCTTTCTGCAGTGCGTCAGTCCATGTGGCATCTTCTTATTGGCTCCGTGTCTGCTACTTTAACTTTTTTTCTTGAACGACTCTTTTATTCCTGCTTGAATCTCCGTTCCTCGTACTGCATTTATCCTTCCTAGGATTTACAGGATACATCGTTTGTAGTTGGCGCTGTATAACTTAACTGACTGTAAGTCTGCGCTGTATCCTAGGTCCTTGTACAGCTGATGCTTTCTTTCAGTGCTGCTGTAGCTTAGACCTGGTTGCAGTATCTTCTGGCAGTGCTGCTGTAACTTCTTTCTAGCAGTACTCCCGTATCATTTTCTTGCAGCGTTGCTGTACGCCGTCCTTTCTTACTTTGTTGTAGAAGATTTAACTCATCGAAGTGTTGTTGTATCTTCTTTCAACCCGTTATGTTGTATCCTTATCTTCTCGCAGCGATGCTATATGCTATCTTCTTGCAGCGATACTGTATGCTATCTTCTTGCAGCGATAACTTCGTTTAAGGCTTAGATGCAGCTTTATCCTTTTTCATCCTCCATTTTGACACTTAACACAAGACTCAATTCTAGTCTATTTATTCACTTAAACAATGTGAAAAATGGGGTACTTAAAACTTCCTATTACATATTTGGTTTGTCTCATCAAAATCTAAACATTGAAAACCCAACATGCTTTACGGCAATCCAATGACCTTGTCCTGGGCTACTTTAATATCTACTAACCATGCCCACGGCAAAACAAATATCCGGTCTCATACATAGCATTGCATACATCAAGCTTCCTACAGCCGAAGCATAAGGAACTACTTTCATTTCCTCTATCTTCTTTGGTGTCTTAGGACACATTTCCTTAGATAAAGGCACTCCATGTCTAAAAGGTAGAAAACCTTTCTTGGAGTTTTGCATGCTAAAACAAGCTAGGATAGTGTCAATGTATGAAGCTTGAGATAAGCACAACATCATTTTCTTGCGATCCCTTATTACTTTGATCCCAAGAATATGTCCAGCTTCTCCCAAGTCCTTCATAGCAAACTGCTTGGACAGTCATACCCTTACGTCTGATAATACCTTGACATTGTTTCCAATTAACAAGATGTCATCTATGTATAGTACAAGAAATACCACCACGTTTCCGTCACTCTTCTTATATACACAAGATTCATCCAGGCATTGAATAAATCCATAAGATTGGATTACTTCATCAAAATGGATGTTCCAAGACCTCGAAGCTTGTTTCAATCCATAAATAGATCGATTAAGCTTACACACAAGATGCTCTTTACCCTTTGCAATGAATCCCTCAGGTTGCTTCATATAGATGTTTTCTTCAAGACTTCCATTAAGGAAAGCTGTCTTGACATCCATCTGTCAAACCTCATAATCCATATGAGCAGTAATAGACAAAAGAATCTGGATAAACTTAAGTATAGCTACCGGTGAAAAGGTTTCCTTATAATTGATCCCTTCTTTTTGAGTATACCCTTTCGCAACAAGCCTTACTTTAAAGGTTTCTACCTTTCCGTCTGATCCTCTTTTTCTTTTGTAGACCCATTTACATCCAATGGCTTTTACACCATTTGGTGGTTCTACAAGCTCCCAAACTTGATTAGGATCCATAGATTCTATCTCAGAGAGCATTGCCTTTTGCCAAGATATCACATCTTTATTTTGGAGTGCTTCGTCATAAGTCCAGGGATCTATTTCATGTTGACCAGGGACCAAGTCTGAAGACTCTCCCAAAAACATGAATCTATCAGGTTGTCTAACAACCCTCCCACTACGACGAGGCACTTCCGGTAATTGTGTATCATTTATGACACGCGATACAGTCACTTGAGGTATCTCATCTTGTATCGTTGGTACAGAAGAATTATCCTCTCTCATTTCCTCAAGAACAATTTTACTCATGGGTTTGTGGTTCATTACATAGTCCTCTTTCAAAAATCGGGCATTCGTACTAACAATGACCTTCTGATCTTTAGGACTATAAAATAAACCACCTTTCGTTCCTCTAGGATAGCCCACAAACAAGTGTACTTCCGTATGAGATTCCAACTTATCAGCGTCTCCTTTCAGCACATGTGCTGGACTACCCCAAATCCTAATGTGTTTTAGACTAGCTTGCGCCCAGTCCATAATTCTGTGGGAGTAGAGGGTACTGACTTAGAAGGTACCAAGTTTAGAATGTACGTTGCTGTTTCTAGAGCATATTCCCAAAATGAATTTGGTAATTTCGAATAACTCATCATTGATCTAACCATTTCCGTAAGAGTCCTATTCCTTCGTTCTGCCATACCATTCTGTTGGGGTGTACCTGGTGCAGACAATTGGGATTGAATCCCAGTCTCAGATAAATAACTCCTAAACTCTCCTAAGAGGTACTCACCACCACGATCAGATCGTAGTGTTTTGATACATTTACCATGACATTTTTCCACATCAGTCTTGTATTCTTTAAACTTGTCAAAGCACTCAGACTTGCGGCGCATCAAGTAAATGTATCCGTATCTCGAATAGTCGTCTATAAAAGAGATAAAATATTTGAAACCACCTCTTACTTGAATAGTCATAGAGCCACATAAATCTGAATGAATCAATTATAACACTTCTTTGGCTCTATACCCCTTTGCCTTAAAAGGCCTTTTGGTCATTTTTCCTTCCAAGCAGGACTCGCAGGTTGGATAGTTTTCCACTTCCAAGGAGCCCAAAGGTCCATCGGCTATCAACCTTTGAATCCTACTTAAGTTAATATGACCCAACCTTAGATGCCAAAGATATGTTTGATTCATTTTTGAAGGTTCTTTTCTCTTATTAGATTTAGAAGATGTGTTATTAATTTCCATTTTTTGCATCGTAAGAGTTATTGGATTAATAGTATATAAATTGTCAACCAACGTACCAGAACAGATAATAACTCTATTCTTCTTGATTACAACTTTGTTATCAAAAGAAACAGAATATCCATCCTTAAAAATTTTAGAAACTGAAATCAAATTCTTTCTAAAACAAGGTACGTAAAGACAATCTCTCAAAATCAAAGACTTATTCCTATGAAAAGATAAATAAACATTTCCTACTGCAACGGCCACCACTTTCGCAGTGGTGCCCATGTATATGGTAATCTCTCCATCACTTAGTCGTCTGGTTTCCTGGAACCCCTGCAATGAATTGCAGACATGATCAGTGGCTCCCGTATCTACACACCAGGTACCGGTAGATAACACCGCATGTTTCAACAACTAATGAAAAAGATATACCTGAATTGTTCTCATTTTTAAGGGGACAATCGACTTTCCAATGTCCAGGCTGTTTGCAATTGAAGCACTTGACTTTCGGCTTTTTCACACCACCTTGTGGCCCAGCCTTTTGAGGTCCATTTGCTTTCTTCACCGAAGGATTCTGTTTCTTCTTCTTCTTTCCACCTTTCGGCTTAGAAGTAGAAACATTTTCAGCAACGTAAGCTTGAGCACTTTGAAGAAATAGTCCTTTTGCCGATTTGAGTTCTATCAGAAGTTTCGGCAAGAAGTACATCATTTTGTTCATATTATAATTAAGACGGAACTGCTCAAAACTCTTAGGCAGTGTTTGGAGCACGATATCGACCTGGGTTTCCCCATCGATTTCAGCTCCAAGGACTTCCATCTCATTCAGATGAGCCATCATCTTAAGGACGTGATCACTCACAGGTGTCCCCTCAGACATGGTGGTCGTCATTAAGTTTCTCATTTCCTCCTGTCTAGCAGCCGACTTTGGTGTCCAAAGAGTTCTTTGAGATTGTGCATCATATCATAGGCAGTGGGCATGGCCTGATGCTGATGTTACATCACATTTGACATGGAAGCCAAAATGTAACACCGCGCCATCTCATCTATCTTAACCCACTTTCTATAAAGCATTCTCTCCTCTTTAGTAGAGTTCTCATTAGGCATGTCAGGACAGTGCTCAGTGAGTACAAACTTGTACTCTTCAGCAGTCAGGACAATATCCAGGTTTCGTTTTCAATCAATATAATTTGGACCAGTAAGTTTGTTTTCTTTAAGTATAACAGCAAGAGGATTGAAAGCCATAATGAAAATTCTGAGAATCACATAAATAAACACATAGGTCAAACCATTTGAATTGACAAATCATATTGTTCCCTCAAACAACATAATTTAAATTCACCAACACCTCAATACACCGTGAACTTCGTATGCCACGATAGTGTAGACGTATACTAATTCAAACATTTGTTAGAGGAGGTTTTACCCATTAATTTTATTATCTTGTCAACTTAACTTTATGACAAATAAAATTAATAGTTGGTATTGCTTTGGCCATACAAATGACAGCAGTGACTTCGATGGGAAGGATACTCATCAAATGCATCTAAGTGTATACCATTACTTGATACTAAGTCCATTATCTAGGATTATGTCCCTTCAGATGAAGAAGATGACACACTCCTAGACAACTTTCTATAATCATCCATAAAGGAAGTTTGATCTAGTGATCCACAAATGAACTCATCTGATATGGAGGAAGGCACTTAAAACCAAAGCACAAGTTCAAAAGCATCACTTACAAACCAGTAATGGAGGCCATGAGATTTATTAAAATAATTAATCCCTCTCCCACTTAGTTATTTAACATGAGGGATTTTAACATACATATTACATGAAACACATAAAAGCATGCTTGATAAAACAACACATATAAAGCAATAAATATGGAAAACATAATTTCCAACTATTATGGCCTCGTTATATCACCGTGTTCTTAAATATTTGCCGAACGGGGATCGACTAGCACGGTCAGACCGTGCCCCTCAGCACGGTCATGCTCGTCTTGTAAACACGTCGTATGGTCGACCGTGCCGTACAGCATGGTCGTGCCTTGTTGTCCAGCTTCAATCTTCAGCCGGGCACGGTCTGACCATGCTCCACAGCACGGTCGTGCCTGATCGTCCAGCTTCAATCTTCACCTGGGCACGGTCTGACCGTGCTCCACAGCACGATCGTGCCCAGTTGTCATCGATCAAACAGAAAATCGATCCTAACCTTGTATCTAATTACATCCATCGATCCTATACTCCACGAAGGAGTTTACATATAATCTAGATCGAACAGAAAATTAAAATTAAACCTAACACGACAAACCGCCGTGATTTTACTAATACAATCATACATTCAAAAAACAACATCGACATGTCCGAGGGTTTAATTCATACATCAACATACATTCAGACCATAATAGTTGGATTTAAGGTTCCTACAGAAAAACATAATTTCTCGCATATCCTACTATTATCCGATCTAAAAATGCATGCTTCTAGATACGATTCATAATAGAATTAACCGATTCAATCGAATAGAGTCAGAAAACCACGGCTCTGATACCAATTATTGGAACTGTCGGATCGTCGACCCTATACGACTATCTGATTCGGGATCCATGCAAATATGATTAACGCGCAGTGAATAAACGAATCATACCTTTTACATCGATTTTAGTTCTAAGGTCAGAACTGTAGATCAAGGAATCGGTGGAGCCTGGACCTCACGATCTTCTGCTATATTCCTTGCCTTTTCTCGAACGTTGTGTGGGCAACGAGCTATCGAGACTTTCAGCCGTCTTTTACTAAATCGTATCTCAGATTTCGTGTGTTTAGAAACAGCTGACTTGAGGCTTATTTATAGGCTACAACAAGGACCTTGAGGAGGATTAGGAATCGATCTCCTGATAGGCTTAGAAGTCCTTAATTCGATCTGAATATATCTTTTAAGTCTATCAAATAATATCTCGATCCACTAAAGAGATATTATTGAACTACCGTCTCAAATCCATATTAAATATGGGCTCCTATTTATTATGTGCACGTTTATCTCCCCGTGTTTAAGATATCGAATGTCCATTAATTAAATGAATTACTGACAATTCAATTAATTAATATTTAATTCCAAGAGTAGTACCACTCAACTTTATTATCATACCGGAATAAATCCACCTGCAGGGTTTACATGATAATCCTTATGAGCTCCTCAATGGGACATCATCATCCTAAATAATTAGGACACGGTTTCATTATATAATCAATAGCACACCATATAAACAACAATGTATCCCAATTTACCGAGATTATTGATTTAATAAATAAATCTCACTCATTGGTAAATTAAAGAAACATATATCGAGTATACATGCCCGTTATCATATAATGATTAAGATGACGCACATCCATAATAACAGAGGTCTTGTTCTATTTACGTAGTCAGTATAAATAAAACTACCTCAATCGGTCCTGCTCAATACATACAAAATGTACTAGTGTAATTTTATAATCAAGACAGATTAATATCAAATTACACTACAACCATTCCGATAATTTGTCCAAAATTATCTCGGTTGTGAGCTACCATTTATAATTTATAAGGAACTGACAACATGATCTTCTGTGTGGCACCACACACCATGTTATCTACAATATAAATTAATTGGACAATTGCAATAACATATATAACAAATATAAAATGCAAACATTTGACCATAAAAGATTCTCATATCATAAATAGATGTTCATACAAAAGCTAGGCTTATAGTATACATCCTAACAAACCCATGAGAAAATGGCGTTGAGAGCTTTTTCATTGCTACTGCCCTCATTGAGTTCGGCTTGAGTCCTCTCCGATTCTGGTTTGTCCACGATATCACCTCCTCATCTCGTGTAGTCTTTAGAACAGTATAACCATTAACCACCGTTTTCCATGCACGATAATCAAGTGATTTGATATGTGCACGTAAGCAGATCTTCCAAATTGCATAGTTAGTACCATCAAGAATGGGAAATCTCCCAAGATTAGGATTTGCCGGATCCATAATCAAGCTGACCAGACCCAACCACTCAGTGTATCGAGTATTGGCTCTGATACCACTTGTTGGAAAGTGGGATCTGGTTTAGAATAAAAGTAAGTGAACAGAGGTAAATGATATCGAAGATGTTGCCACAACACTTGACACAACACTTACTTTAGAAGAGTTTTGCAGCGAATTTTAAATAACTCAAAGATGTAACTTTTCAAAATATATATAAATATATATCTTGAGGTGCCTTAGGTAAAATTTTATTCATATACAAAAGTGAATACAAGTGAATTCAAAATAGGCTAAACCTACAAACATAGAATTCACAAAAGATCCTATAGATCAAAAGAAGAACACTCTTTGAGTTTACAAAAACACTCAGCTCACAAAGACTATCTTGGAAGGATACTTGGACACAAGGATAAAATGAACGTTTTAAATTCCAAGGATGAGTTACACTCCTATTTATAAGAACCTTCCAAGACAACAACATAACTAACTTTTCTAAAATGCAGCCACATAAAAACGTGGAGTCTTGCATAGCAAGATCCTTAGACATGAACGAGCTCATTCCTCCAGGTGGTTACAAGATATTACGACATGGTTGACATGGTCCTCTTCATGCACTTCCTTGAGTATTTCTCTCAAATTAGTTACAGTCTTGTTGCTTCTCCCTTTGACTCATTCTCACTCTTGTTTACTTAGTCTAAAGCTTGCAAAAATAGTATAACCAAGATACAAATGCAAAATACTTGAAATATTGGGAAGGAAGACAAAACAGATAAGAATGTTGCCACGGATGTTAAGCAACATTCCAACCAACATTTGATTCTGGACAAAATATAATTAATAGATTTTGTTAATTAAAAATATTGACTATTTAGTCAACCACAATCCATCAACAATGAATTTAATTCAGCACATTTTCCATATTCTTTTAAACACATTAAATTTAAATTCAAAGAAGAAGATCGGTGCTTTGAAACCCCAACCTCTCATATAATCCTTTCTTTTTTCGTATATTGATCAGAAAACTGGGTTAAATTCATTTTTAGTCCTACCCCGAAAACACTGTCCGTTTTTAGTCCCATTAAAATTCAATTTTCAATTTTAGTCCTGTAATTTAAAAAATTGTCTATTTTAAGTCATTTTTTTGTCTGATTTTTTATTTCCCGATCAGATTTCGGCGAGTATGCTACACTCGCCCCCAAATTTGAACATTTCAGCACAACATGGCAATTTTTCACACGTGAAATTTCTTTTTGATATTATTTCATTTACACTTAATTGCCACATCATATTTTTTATAAACTGAGATTTCACGTTTTTATGTTTTTTGTTTAATTAATTGAATTTTCTATTTTTTGTTCTGTTTTTTATTTTTGTTTGATTGAGATTTATGTTTTATATTTAATTTTTAGTGAAAATATGATGTGCCAATTAAGTGTAAATGAAATAATATAAAAAAAATCCCACGTGTAAAAAAAAGGGCCATGTCAGCATAAGTTGGCTGAAATATTCAGATTGGGGGCGAGTGTAGCACACTCGCCGGAATCTGATTGGGAAATCGAAAATCTAGCCAAAAATGACTTAAATTGGACAATTTTTTCAATTACAGGACTAAAATTGAAATTTGAATTTTAACATGCTAAAAACGAACAGTGCCTCTGGGCAGGACTAAAAATGAATTTAACCCTAGAAAACTTGAATTTTTATACTTGGGAAAATTGGTAAAAATGACCCGTAAGTTTTCCAACATTAGGAAAATAACCCCTAAATATTGATATTTTTAAAAGTAACTCGTAACTAAACCCAATTTATAGACTAGTTCTCAATTCTGAACCCAAATTATAAAGTTTCTTAATAAGGGGCTCCATTCAAAAAAAATTCTCAATTTAAGGCTTAAAATTTAGATTGAGTTCTCAATTTAAAACAAAATTTCATATTCTTTTTTATTTATATTTATAAATTTATTTATATTTCAATATGTATTCATATTTTGGATAAATTAACATAAGTTAGTGTCATTTGAGTACAATTTTCATCCGACTTATCTTAATTTATATGGAAAAAAATATAATTAATTCAATTCATAAAATATAATTTATATTAAACTGATTAATATTAAAATCGATTTTCTATACTTCTATTCATAAAATTAAGAAAATAAAGGAATCTTAATTTATTGAATTACATTTATTATATATGCAAATCGGATGCTTATCGTTCCTAAATTGTATGAACTTGTCTTTATTTATCTAAACTATATATACATATTAAAATATAAATAAATTATAAATATAAATAATAAAAAAAATGAAAATGAAAATGAAATTTTATCTTGAATTGAGAATTCAATCTAATTTTCAAACCTTAAATTAAGAAAAAATGTAAAATCGAGCCCCTTATTGAGAAACTTTAAAATTTGGGTTTACAATTAAGAACTAATCTATAAATTAGGTCTTCTTATAAAATTTATCCAAAAATATTGGTAAAAACATCATTTGACCGGCTCCAGCAGGTAATTGTTCCTATTACCAGCTTACGTGTCACATACTATTCAAGCTAGTAATCGAAACAGTTACCTGTTGTAGCGGGTCAAATGATGTTTTTACCAACATTTTTTTTAGTTACGGGTTAGTTTTAAAAATGCCAATATTTAGAGATTATTTTCCTAAAGTTGGCAAATTTAAAGGTCATCTTTATCAATTTTCCCTATATACTTTTCTTCGATTAATATTTTTTAATTTATTAAATATTATATAAGACAGTCTCACAATATAATTTTGTGAGAGAAAATCAATATCCTATTATCCACAATAATATCGATAATATAATTTTCCATCGTTAAATTCGTCGGTAATATGTTCGCAAACGAAATATCCTTGGTTACAGACTAAAACTCCATCGATAATATGCGTAATTTTTGTAGTGAATCATGCATAGATTTCCTGGGGCTAAACAAGCCCGCGGAGTTGGCCAATATCAACGTAGAGGTGTCATCGAACATAGTTCCGCCAAGATTCATACATGGAAAAAACACGAAGATGAATGAATGAAATATAATGAAAAAGAGACATTATTAAACCTAGAAATTCAACAAAAAAATCCATGAAACTACTCTTGTGCCCTAAGATCACGAGATCTCTAGCCAACAACCAAGTCCTAAAGCAAAATAAATTACAAAATGACATGATGAAAACTAAAAATAAATTAAAGAAACTTAATGAATCGGCAATTGTGTTGCCTTTTCAATCTTGAATCTCTTGTTTCGTTCCATGCTTTCAAGATGAAATTTTATGTATATGTGGGTTTAAAAGTTGTTTCTTTGGAGTCCCAAAGTGCCTATTTATACCTACAAGGGTTAAAATTGGATTTGATTAAGAGTTTTAGTCAAAATGGGGTCCAAAACAACTAAAAACACACGACTTGCCGATACTACACAACCCGTATCAGGTCGGGAAGCAGAGCCAAATAACTTAGTGACCCAGGTGGGTTATGCACAACCCAGACCAGGTCGCATCTTCAGATTTCACTCTTCAACCACTTGTGCTTAATTTGGGTCTCAACCTAACCCGTTGATAATTTTTCATTATATCTGTATATCTTGAGTCAGCTTTCTAATGCCACAAGTTTTATACACCAAGTTATGTCCAACATACTTGAGTACTTTCAGGACAAATACCAAAATGCCTTTGCACAACTTCCGTCTTTTTGTAATTTTCTCTTTTCTTGGAGGCAAAATTGAGAAAAGTGTTCGACATGAAAGTTTTAGAACTCCTTATATTTTCAACAAGATAAGAATCACTGAAGTTGAACTTTTACAGCATGAGATATTTCTTTTCTCCCACAACAACACATTTCAACTTAATTTCTCGACTCCAACTTGACTTCCCATATCCTTATTAATTTAATTAAGCTTTGACTTTGTGCTAAAATCTAAAAAATTCCTTTCAAATCAAACAAATATATGAAATCTTGTGAAGATAATAAAATCCTGTGAAATCTTGTGAAGATAATAAAATCCTGTTCATAATCCCACAAATGTATACTTTCTAGCACAAAATAACATGGAATTAGGTGGTTAAATGCAAAAAAAAAAAAAAAAAAAAAAACACAATCTATCAATGGACCAAATCATCATGTCCATCACGAGGTCTCATCTTGGCATCATATATATATATATATATGATGCCATATATATATGAGAGGAGAACTTAGATCATGTCTTATAAATTTTTAATTTCTTTTCTTTGGCATAATTGATTTCATTGGTTTTTAATGTGAATTTGTAATAGTAACGTTATGTCGGTGGTGGTAGTAACATAATACTTAAAACTTAGAAAAAATTAGTGCATATTTGGTCCCCATTTTTTTCTTTTCTAAATTGGATTCTCATACTTTTATTTTATGAAATGAAATTTGAGTTTTTATATTTTACTTTTGTTTAGAATTTAATAAGGGGGCGACTATAAACATGCATCCCCTTTTTTTTTTATCATACACCCACTATTGTCTCTTTTAAAATCATATTTAAATTGAGTAATATACCCACTCAAACAAAAATCCTTTATAAACCAAACAACCTCTTCTCCCACATGTCACTTCAAAAATGCGGACTATAGATAGAATATTTGGTCCGTAACCAATGACTTTTTGTCGGTAAATAATTTATCGACAAAAATTCTATTAAGTAAAATTGTTGTTATTACTCTCGTTGGAAGCAATTTACCTATAGAAATATTTTTGTCGGTAAATCACCGACGACTACTTCTGTTGCTAGTGAATTTTCGACAAAAGTAAATATAGGAAAAAGTGAAAAAACCAAAAAATTAATTTGTGGTTTTACCGACGGAATTGTCTCTGACGGAATAGTTCCGTCAATATTATACATATTATCAACGAATATTATTCCATCAGTAAAATTAGTTTACAAAATTTACCGATATACAGTATTCTGTCGGTAATGATTTATATTAAAAAATAAATTTGCAAATTTTTAAATAATAACAATTATGAAATTAAAATCTAATAAATGAAATGGAAATGAAATGAAAATTTAAAAATTCAACAAATCTAATTACAAGTTAAAATAAAATTATTCATTAATCATTATTTTCATTCTCGACATCATCATCTCGAGTTCGGGGATTCCTGTTGGTTGGTGCAGGGGGTATCGGCGGTAGGCTGCAGCTGCTAACTGAAGGTGAGCTGCTCTATGACTCTCTGCTGCCATTGCAAAAAGTTCTTCATCTTCGTCGGTTGGCGTAGGAACTCTTCATGCTGGCTTTTAAACTCCATTTACTAGTGCTCATACGCTGCCAACCTCTCCTCGTACTGTCATTCCCGCTCTTCATTTTTCTTGAATGATCCGATCAATGTCCATTGGATTAGGAGATGTGCCATGAGAAGTGGCACAACTTGTCAAGGATCGTCTCTTGCCGATCGATCCCAGCCTATACATCTGCCCTTTCTTCACACCAGTTGTCTCGATGTACAACCAGTCTAAGTCAATGGGGCAGGACTCTAATGAGCCCTCCTCCAATTGAGTAAGCTGGGACATCCTCTCATCGAAAGCCTCCTGAAAAATTTTCCAAGTTAAAAAAATTAGAAGAAAAACAATTGAATTTAAAATTTTGAAGTTAAATCATAAATAAATAAAAAATACTTACAACAATTGTCTTGGCCCTACCATCGATGTACGTCCCATCTTCGTTTGAACCTTGTATCCTCCTAAAGAGCTCATGCATCAAGATCGGGGCACCCTTCTTCTTGGACTGCGTAAATTTCCACAACATATATATAAATGAACTTCAATATTAATTATAATTAATAATAAATTAAAGGTAGAGTAGGGATACTTACGAGATCTTCCAAGTGCTCCACAGCCGACCTAGAGCCTTCTTTATGTTTGGCGACTCCTTTACCCGATCTGGGTGGCTCGCTTAGATAGTTTTTGGAGGCCTACACAACTTCGCCTTGACCACAGGGTCAGACCAGTAGTCTAAGAACCCCTTCCAGGTGGACTTCGGTATACACTAGGAGATCGCGGTAGCAGGTCACAGCCTTCTCTGGGTATAAGTTTCAGTTTCTTCGTCCAACGTCGGGTCCCAAGTACTCCATTTCTGAAATAAATAGCATCATTTAAATCATAATAACTTCGAGAAAATAATAATACCAAAATTAGAGAATATTAAAGCATAAAATTACCGAAAACTCCTCCAAGTATATCGCCTTGGTGACAGGCGAGACAAACTTCCAAATGGAAGCCCTTCACATCAAGGTAGCTCTAGAACACATCCTTTAAAAAGGATGAGTACTGATGTACGACATTATATTGCACAATTGAATTTAATTAGATATAAATAGGAGCGACGGGAGTGGTGGTAGTGGCGTGGCATGACGGCGGTGGACGATGGTAGTGGTGGTAGGAGATAGAGAGAGAGGGATGGCGGGATGGTGGTGACTAAGCAATGAGGGCCGGTGTTAACGACAGAGGTGGTGGTGGTAGAGAGGGGACACAGGGAGAAGGAGAGGGAGAGCGAGAGGGATAGAGATAGAGATAGGGAAAGAGAAGAGAGAAAGAGAGAAAGAAGTGAGGCGGGGAAGAAGAAACCTAATCTAACCTACAATTAACGATGGAATTTCCGCTGGTAATTCTAGGAAAAAAAACATCATTTTCTCCCATCAGGATTAAAGCAATATCATTTTTTTTTACTTACCTAAAAAATTTGGAAGTCATACAGTTTGAATTTTACTAACAGAAATTAATTTATGTCAGTAATTGGTTAATTTTTATTATAAAAGAGTGAAAATATTTATCGATGGATATTCCATTCATAAATTGACAAAATGACATTATTTTTACATGTTGATGGATTTACCGATGGATTTTCATCGGTAAATGTTTGGATCCATTAATTTACATTTTCTATGCCATTTTTCCCCAAATTTTATTCGAAATCATATTTGAGTTCTATTTACAAACTTATATGAACAATTTAATTTTATAAATGAGTTCAATTCAATCAAACACAACAAACTTGCTAAATCGGTTGATGATGATGATATATATATATATATATATGTTGAAAATAATATACTCATGATATGTAAAATCAATCGTTTGAATGACATAAATAATAAAATTGCATGATTATATTATTACTATAGTAACAAGATGACGGTTGACAGATGACAATCTAATTGTTAATTATATACATTAATTAGATTAAGATCAAGTTAGCTAGCTAGCAACTAAAGAATTATGTACGTAATTAGTTTATTTATCATGTAAGTAATTAATATAATACAACATCAATATTCATTGTATATTATAATTATTAATAGAGTTTATTAACTTTTTTACCCCGTAACTTAGGGGGTCTGGCAATTTAGGACTTTAAGTTTCCGGGCTTCGCAAATTTTGCCCAAATTGAGCCCGAATTGCTTAATTGGGCTCAAATCGCACGTGAAACGCACGTGATGTCGTGAAATTGAAGGATTCGGGCCAATTTTGCTGAGTTGTCTTTTTTTTCACCCGTGGCATTTCCATTTTGTCCAAAGGTGCCCTCCACGTGTATAATCACGCACCAAATGCCCTAAATGAACAAAACAGTATAATTTCCCCCCCAAATCGACTAAAATTCCCAATTCCCGCTAGAACCCTAAAATCGTTAACCCACCTAATCTACAAGAATAATCTATCTTCTAATCATTCCATCTTCAATACGCAATCGTAACGCCCATTTGAATCATCCAAACTAAAAACCCTAGCTTTAAGGCCCAAATTGTTCGAGCGAAAATTTACAGAAGATGGTGAAAAAACGTGACTGAAAATTAAACAACTTCCCACCACCCCGATATGGTAAGCTCTTGTTCTTTATCCTCCTTATTTTTTGTTTTGCTTGTGTTCTCAAATTTATGAGCAGTGAAATGAGGGCTTTTATAATCGAGTTTGTGGTCCATCCTGTCATTTTTGTCTATTTTTTATAATTGTTGTGGGTTTTTTTATCTATTTTGTATATGTCCTTTCATAATTGTTGTTGAAAACTGAAATTTGGGGGGTTGCATTTATGTTGTAGTTGAGGCAGACATGTGGGGTATATTGTTCTTTATTATGTTAGTTTTGTGGTCCTGAGTCAATACTCTATGTAATTGCCAGCTTGCAGGAAATGAGTGTTTTTTTAATAATTTTTTTGTGTCTTTTTTTGTTGTTGTTGACAGATTCAAAAACCCCATTTATTTCAGTTGTGATTTGTTAGGATTTTAATGTTTAGATTTTGATGAGACAAACCAAAAATGTAATAGGAAGTTTTAAGTATCCCATTTTTCACAATGTTTAAGTGAATATATAGACTAGTTTTGAGTCTTATATCTATCGCTGAAAGATGGAGGTTCTACGAGGATAAAGCTGCATCTAAGTCTTTAGAGAAAGAAGCTGCTGCAAGAAGGCAGATACAGCATAGCTGCAAGAAGGCAAATACAGCATCGCTGTATAAAGACAATACAGCTCTACAGCTAAAGAAGTAGGAATGGCGTGCAACATCGCTATAAGGAAAGAATACAAGAGCACTACAAAATGAGATGCAGCAGCTCTACTCGAAGATACTGCAACCAGATCTTAGTTACAGCAGCACTGAAAGATAATATCAGCTGCACACAGACCTAGGATACAGCGCAATACTTACTACACAGACAAAGCAAAACAGTGCTCTTCATAAGGAAGTATCCTGCAATCCGAGGAAGGATAAATGCAGTACGAGGAACAGAGATCCAAGCAAGAATTAAAAGAGCCGTTCCAAAGAAGATCAAAGTTGCAGACACGGAGCCAATACAAAGATGCCACATAGACTGATGCACCGCAGAAAGCTGCGAGCTGCAACTGCCATATTAAATGCTCCGAAAGAGAAAGTCAAGTCGCATTTAATGCGAGCCATGCCTTTGATCAGACTACTTCAAATTCAAAAGAGAGATATCTCCTTTAACGGATATCTTCTCCTACAAGTATAAATAGAGGTCGAGGAAGACAGAAGCTGGTTGCTGAAACTCTTGCACAAAAACTCACAAGCCTTTAAGATTCAAACATTCATATCATATCAGTTTCAGTCACTCAACCTCATAAAAGTGAAGCAAGTTCAAGCTGAAAGATCCATAGAAGGATTGAGAAGCTCACTTCATCGCACCAGTTGAAGAACCATTTTTATATACTTTTAACCTTGTTGATGTGTGCTTAGGTTGTTTTAGTGGTGTCGAATAGTTGATATGAGAGATCCTTGCTGTTTGTATAAGTTGTCTAGAGTTAGGCAATATCCCTTTGTGGGAGTGTAGAACCCTGTGTGGGTTAACCTTTGAAGTTTGCAGTTGCTGTGTGGACGCTGGACTTCAGTAGGTGGTTACTTTGTAAGAGTTGATAGATTGTTAGGGAACGCCTGTAATTCAATCTTGCTTTAACAAAGTTCCTGCTCGAGGAGTAGTAGAGTGGACGTAGAAGGATTACACCACCTTCGAACCACTATAAACCATAAGTGTTTTATTGTTTTTCATATCTGTGCTTATTTGCCTTATTTTTTTATATATCTCATAAGCATAAAACCTTTGAAAAAGCATATCTTGAGAAAACAAGTCTTGTGTTATAAAATCATATTTTCCGCTGCGCTTAAACTCTTAGTTACAGCGTGCAGCACTGCTCTCTAGCGCTGCAAGCAGTAGCTGTCTGGCGCTGCAAGTTCGAGTAACTTGCAAAACATAAAGTTTAAACCAAAGATTTTCAAAATCGACCAAGGTTCATTCACCCCCCCTTTGAACCTCGGACACCACTTGGGACCAACATGATTCATTATAGAGGTGAGTTCATAACTTACCCTTCAGCTGAATATAAAGGTGGGTCAATGATTGCATATGATTTTGTAGAACCTACGTTGGTTACCTTTGAAGATTTGCAAAGGTTTACTGAAACTGAGTTAGGTGATTTCAATAGGAGGTTCTACTTTAAGCAAAATAATGGGTTTAGATTGTTGTTTAGTGATGCATTATTTAGAGAATGAGCAGTATTGCATGTACCAGTTATGGCATTTCATGTATTTGCTGAAAAACTAGACAAAACTGATGATGATGAGGTGTTTGCTAATGAATTTCCTGAGTTAATGAATTTTGAAAATTCTGAAAATCCTAACTCTACTGAATGTGGTGATGTAAATGTTAATTCTGATGGATTATCTTTTGGATTGTCTGATAGTTATTATAATATGTCTACTTCTGATGAAAATGAAGAAAATGAGTGTGTGGATAAGGTGGGGTAGAGGGGGAGATGGGGACTGAAATGGGGAGGAAGACAAGGACTGAAATTGGAATTGGGGAGGCAGGGGAGGAGTCCGATGATTCTGATGTGAATGTAGATGGGGTGAACTTTGATGAATACAAGGACTCCGATGGTGAGGATAGACAACCTAATTTCCCTATTTTCAACAATGAATGTGTGTATGATCCTATTTTCTCTATTGGCTTAACTTTTAGTAATAGGGAAGAATTTAAAAAGGCTATTAATTCTCATGCTGTCAAGACACATAGGTCTATCAAATTTACTAAGAGTGATCCTTGTAGATGCTATGCAATCTGTGCTAAAAATACATGTAAGTGGAGGTCAATTTGAGGAAAGTTGCAGGTGAGAATACCTTTAGGGTCAAATTGTACAATGATAAACATACTTGTGCCACCACTAGGAATGTAAAAAATGTGAAAACAAGATGGTTGAGTGAGAGATACATGAAAAAATTTATAAGTGATCCAAAACGAAGAGTGCAAGAGTTTAGGCAAGATATAATTGAGGAGATTGGGTGTAGTGTGTCTAAGGATGTAGCTTATAGAGCTAAGAGAAGGGCTATAAAGATGATAGAGGGCAATCCGGATGCCCAATAGGGTAAGCTTTGGGATTATGCACAAGAGTTAAGAAGAAGTAACGCTGGGTCCACAGTCATTTTAGGGACTGAAACTGATGATGATGGATGCAGTATGTTTAACAGATTTTATGTGTGTCTTAGTGCTTGCAAACAGGGGTTTAGTGCATGGTGTAGGCCAATCGTTGGGATGGATGGCTGTTTTTTAAAAACAAAGTATAAAGGGATGCTTTTGACAGCTGTAGCAGTGGATGGCAATAACAGTATATATCCTTTAGCTTATGCTGTAGTAAGTAAAGAAAACACAGAAATTTGGGAGTGGTTTTTGAGAATTTTGAAAGTAGACTTAGACATCTACAAGGACCATGAGATGACATTTATTAGTGACAAGCAGAAAGGGCTTGTACAGGCATTTGGAGAGGTATTTCCAGGTTCTTCACATAGGTTTTGTGTAAGGCATTTGCATGCCAATTTTAAGGTTGCAGGGTATAGAGGATTGGCTTTGAAAAATTGTTTGTGGAATGCTGCAAGTGCCATTACTGTGGGTGAATTCAAGGTGGCTATGAATGCTCTGAAAGTGATGAATGAGGGTGCTTGACAGTGGTTGAATGAGAAGCCTGCTGAGCAGTGGACAAGATCACACTTTTCTGAATATCCCAAGTGTGATATGTTCCTCAACAATGTGTGTGAGGTTTTCAATGCCTGTATTCTTAAAGCTAGGGAGCTGCCTATGCTAAGTATGCTTGAGTGGATCAGAGAATGGCTCATGAAGAGGTTTCAAGCTCATAGAGAACAGACATCCAAGATGTTAGGATTTCAATGTTTAGATTTTGATGAGACAAATCGAAAATGTAATAGGCTGTTTTAAGTACCCCATTTTTCACAATGTTTAAGTGAATAAATAGACTAGTTTTGAGTCTTGTGTCTATCGCTGAAAGATGGAGGTTCTACAAGGATAAAGCTGCATCTAAGCCTTTAGAGAAAGAAGCTGCTGCAAGAAGGCAGATACAGCATCGCTGCAAGAAGGCAGATACAGCATCGCTGCAAGAAGGTTGATACAGCATCACTGTATAATGATAAATACAGCACTGCAATTAAAGAAGTATGAATGGCGTGCAGCATCGCTGCAAGGAAAGAATACATGAGCACTGCAAGAACAAGATGCAGCAGCTCTACTTAAAGATACTGCAACCAGGTCTTAGTTACAGCAGCACTGAAAGAGAATATCAGCTGCACACAGACCTAGGATACAGCACAATATTTTCTGCTCAGTTAAAGCAATACAGCGCTCTTCACAAGAAAGTATCCTGCAATCCGAGGAAGGATAAATGCAGTATGAGGAACAGAGATCCAAGCAACAATTAATAGAGCCGTTCCAAAGAAGATCAAAGTTGTAGACACGGAGCCAATACAAGGATGCCACGTGGACTGACACACCGCAGAAAGCTGCGAGCCGCAACTGCCACATTAAATGCTCCGAAAGAGAAAGTCAAGTCGCATTTAATGCGAGCCATGCCTTTGATCAGACTACTTCAAATTCAAAAGAGAGATATCTTCTTCAACGGATATCTTCTCCTACAAGTATAAATAGAGGTCGAGGAAGACAGAAGCTGGTTACTGAAACTCTTGCACAAAAACTCACAAGCTTTAAAGTTCCAAGCATTCAACTCATATCAGTTTCAGTCACTCAACCTCATAGAAGTGAAGCAAGTTCAAGCTAAAAGATCCATAGAAGGATTCAGAAGCTCACTTCATAGCACCAGTTGAAGAACCTTTTATATACCTTTTAACGTTGTTGTTGTGTGCTTAGGTTGTTTTAGAGGTGTTGAAAAGTTGATAGGAGAGATCCTTCTTGTTTGTATAAGTTGTCTAGAGTTAGGCAATATCCCTGTGTGGAAGTGTAGAATCCTGTGTGGGTTAACCTTTGAAGTTTGCAGTTGCTGTGTGGACGCTGGACTTCAGTAGGTTGTAACTTTGTAGAGTTGATAGATTGTTAGGGAACGCCTATAAATCAATCTTGCTTTAACAAAGTTCCTACTCGAGGAGCAGTAGAGTGGACGTAGAAGGATTACACCACCTTCGAACCACTATAAACCATAAGTGTTTTAATTGCTTTCCATAATCTGTGTTTACTTGTCTTATCTTGTTATACATTTAATAAGCATCAAACCTTTGAAAAGAAGCATATTTGAGAAAACAGCCTTGTGTTATAAAATCATATTTTCCGCTGCGCTTAAACTCGTAGTTACAGCATGCAGCACTGCATCCTAGTGCTGTAAGCAGTAGCTGTCTGGCATTGCAAGTTCAAGTAACTTGCAGAATAGAAAGTTTAAACCAAAGATTTTCAAAATAGACCAAGGTTCATTCACCCCCCCTCTAAACCTCGGACACCACTTGGGACCAACAAGTGGTATCAGAACAGTTGGGTTAAAAAGCCAACATATCTGGTCTCCTATCCAGATCCAACCCGTTGTTGTTTTCTCTGCATATAAAATCTCATTCTTTATCATATCATGGATTTCTCTAATCACAAGCTACCTATGTTTTCCATAGAATAGTATGATGACTGGAAAATAAGAATACAGGCACATCTTTCAGCAATGAATGATGAAATGTAGACGGTCATCACAGAAGGACCCATCATACCCACAAAAGTGAATCCAATGTTTGGAAGAGACCTAGCTGAAGGAGAGATGCCACCACTAAACTTCCTGCCCAAGCCACGACAAGAGTGGAATAATGAAGACAGGAAGAGAGCCAACTTAGACAATGTGGCAAAGAACGCACTATTTATCACCTTGGATAAAGGCACGTTTAGCAAAGTCAAATCCTGCTCAACATCTAAGGATATATGGGAAAATCTGGAGCAAATATGTGAAGGGACTGAGCTCACAAAAGACAACAAGATCTCCAACGCTACCCAACTATTCGAGCTCTTCGAGATAAAGAATGAAGAGACTCTAGAGCAACTAGACTTAAGATTTACATCAAGTGTGAATGAACTAGAAGCTCTGGGCAAGCACTATGGATCTGAGAGCCCTACCTGCAGAGTGGGACAGCAAAACCACTACCATGAGAGTGTCTATGGATCTGAAGTCCATGAGTACATTCGACCTATTCTCTGACCTCAAAGCATTCGAATATGATATCAACAGACGGAGAAAGGAGTCCGAAGAATCGAGCTCCAAAGTTACAGCGCTAACCACCAGAGACTCTAAAGATACAGCAACCGCCAGTTGCAGTAAGCAAGCCGAGGTTACAGCAGACGTCGCTGATGAGGAAATGGCTCTGCTTCTAAAGAAATTCAGAAGATTCATAAAAAGCAACAATAATAGCAGCAACACCAACCTCAACAGAAAGAATGACTTCAGAAAAAATCATCCACCTCCTTAGGTAACCTCTTCTCCGCAAACGAATACAAGTAATGTTGACTTGTGTTATAATTGCAGGAAACCAGGACACTATGCAAGAAACTGTCCATATCTAACAGTACACAAGTATCCTGAAGGAGAAAGAGAGCAGAGGAGAGACAAAAGAAGAGAGGAAAGGCACAAGCTTCGAGCTCTCATAGGAGAAATGGAGAAGGCCAAGGATACAGCAGTACCAAAGAAAGTACTGAAGACTGCAGAATCCTCTAACAGTGACACTGAAACCTCATCCTCTGATGAAGAAGCGCTGATATGCCTAATGGCTAAAGATTGCGAGGACAGCGAAGAAGATGAGGTAATCTATCAACCGTTGTCCATACCTGAAAATGAGGAGCTGAACATGATCCACTCTCTAAAGAGGATCATGAGTGATTTCGAGTAGATCAACTCAATTCATGAGGAACTAAAGGTTGAAAATGAGAACCTAAGAATCGACAATGAGATCCTCAGAAGCAAGAGCATTGATATTGTTAAAATGCTAGCTGCACGAGAGTCTGATAACTCAAAGTGTAGTATGCTGCAACTTGAGGTCTCTAGATTAAATCTGCTGATCACTAAGCTAGAGTCTGAGAAGGAAGACTTGCAGTCCACTATAGGCATCTTCACCAAATCATCAAAGGACGCAAGAGATTGCATAAATCATCAAAGGAATCCTTTTGAAAAATCGGGTTTAGGATACAGCAATCATACCTCTCAGAATACAGCAAACACATCCAAAGCTGTAAAATTTGTTCAAGAAGAAACTCCAATGGAGAAAGAGTTATTATGTAACTCTATAAAAATCTTGAACAAAACAGCAGTAATGAATAAAGGGAAGAAACCCCTATGCTCAACTGAAGGGAGTAAGTCTGCATCGAAAAACTGGCTGCAGCAGAAGTCATTTGTTGTATACAGCAACAGGATGCAGCAACCAACAAAGTTGCAGCAAAGAAAGAATTTCCCCACCAATACTAAGACCTATATGTCTAAGCCTAAAAGAGAATATGCTCAAAGGAAGTATGGTGGAAGACCACACTACACAAGTGTTGGTAACACATATGTTATATCTGCACACACTTTTAATAGGCAGTTCAAGAGCAGAACTGCATATAATGAGAGAACCAACAAATCTTACAGTAAAACAGTTACTGTTAAGAAAGTTTGGGTTCCTAAAGCAACTAACTCCAAAGGACCCGTACAAATATGGGTACCTAAATCTGTTTGAAATTGTTGCAGGTTTCAGTGCCAGGTTGCAGCAGTGATGTTTGGTACATCGACAGTGGCTGCTCAAGGCACATGACAGGCAGTAAAGAATCCTTGAGGGACTTCCAAAAATGCAAAGGACCAAAGGTCATCTTTGGAGATGATTCTAAAGGAAGTACAAAAGGAAGTGGATGCCTGGTCAAAGGAAACATAAAGATCAAAGATGTATCCTATGTGAAAGGACTCAGATACAACCTCCTGAGCATCAATCAATTCTGCGACAAAGGATACACTGTGGAATTCAACCTCAACAAATGCTTAATCAAGGACAGCACCTCAAATGAAGTCAAGCTTACAGGAACAAGAAGAGGAAACATCTATCTAGTAGATTGGAATTCCTCTATTCAACCCACATGCTTCATTGTGAAGAGTCCACCAGAGCTGAGCTGGCTATGGCATAAGAGATTAAGCCATTTGAACTTCAAGACTATCAATAAGCTGGCAAGAAAAGGCCTCGTGAGAGAACTGTCAGATGTGGCATACAAGAAGGAGAATATCTGTGGAGCTTGTCAGAAAGGGAAGCAAATCAAGAGCTTATTTAAAGACAAGATACAGAAGTCATCTCACAGAATCTTAGATCTTCTGCACATGGATCTTTTTGGTCCCGTAGAACCAGTAAGCTTGAGTGGGAAAAAGTATTCTCTTATAGTTGTAGATGACTACTCCAGATATACCTGGACAATCTTCCTAGCAAAAAAGTCAGAAACTCAAGAAAAGCTACCTAGTCTCATGAAGAAGATTCAAAATGAAAAGAGCTTGAGCATAGTGAAGATAAGATCAGACAGAGGAACCGAGTTCACAAACAAGTTTATTGAAAAATTCTGTTCTGACAATGGTATTCAACATGAGTACTCTGCTACAAGAACATCTCAATAGAACGGTGTAGCTGAAAGGAGAAATAGAACTCTCAAGGAAGCAGCAAGGACGATGATAGCAGAAGCAGAAGTACCCAAGAGATTTTGGGCTGAGGCAACCAACACTGCATGCTACACACAGAACAGATGTCTGATCATCAAGGATCTAGACAAAACTCCGTATGAAATCTGGAATGGATATACACCAAATATATCATATCTGCACATCTTTGGGTGCTGGTGTTACATTCTCAACAATGGAAAAGAGCATCTAAAAACCTTTGATGCAAAATCAGATGAAGGAGTATTTCTAGGTTACTCTGCTGTAAGTAGAGCTTTCAGGGTGTTCAATAAAAGAACTTTGGTGGTTGAGGAATCTATTCATGTGGTGTTTGATGAACCACACTGTGACACCAAGAAATTGAAAGAGTTGGAAGAAGATACAGCTCCAAGGTTAGAAAATGTTGTTCCATATGTAGAAGGAGTTCTGCCTACAGGAGAAGACAAAGAAGAAGATGCTGCATCTCTGGATACAGCAGATATTCTTACAGCTGCAGAACCCCTTGTTTTACAGTAACAAGAGGAGCAACCTAGACCTGCACAGGTTCTTGAGCCAGACAGAACATAGCTAAGAAATCATCTAAGGGATCTTATCATAAGAGATCCATCCATTGGTGTAAAAACAAGAAGATCCACTCCTTATAAAGCAATGTTTGCATGTTTCATATCCCAGATAGAGCCTAAGTCTATTGAAGAGGCACTGCAAGATAGCAACTGGGTTCAAGCCATGCAAGAAGAGCTAAATGGATTTGAAAGAAATCATGTTTGGCAAACTGTCCCAAGACTAACTCATCAAGGAGTGATTGGAACAAAGTGGGTCTTCAAGAACAAGTTAGATGAATCTGGAATTGTCGTAAGGAACAAGGCAAGATTAGTTGCCAAAGGATACTGCCAGGAAGAATGAATTGATTTTGATGAAACCTTCGCTCCTGTAGCAAGACTGGAAACGATACGAATTTTTCTGGCATATGCAGCTCACATGAATTTCAATGTCTATCAGATGGATGTCAAGAGCGCATTTCTAAATGGTCTCCTTACAGAGGAAGTATATGTTGAACAACCTCCAGGTTTTGAAGATCAAGCAGAAGAGAAGATGTTCAGGTTACACAAAGCCATGTATGGACTTAAGCAAGCACCAAGAGTTTGGTATGACACCTTATCCCTCTATCTGCTAGAGAATGGTTTTTAGAAGGGAACAATCGATAAGACGCTGTTCAGGATACAGGACGGAGAAAGTGTACTGCTAGTACAGATATATGTGGACGACATCATCTTCGGTTCCACCAATAAAGAAATATGTGAGAAGTTCTCCAACCTGATGCAGTCAAAATTCGAAATAAGCATGATGGGAGAATTAAGCTTCTTTCTAGGGCTGCAAGTAAAACAGCTGTCTACAGGAACCTTCATCAGCCAAGTCAAGTATACGAAAGAGCTTATTAAGAAATTTGGCATGGAAAATGGTGCAGCAACATCTATCCCTATGTCAACCTCAATAAGTCTTGACAAAGATGAAGATGGAAAAGATGTGGACATAACAAAGTACAGACGATTAATTGGATCCTTGCTGTATCTCACAGCAAGCAGGCCAGATATTTTGTTTGCAGTTGGAGTCTGTGCAAGATTCCAAGCAGCTCCAAAATAATCGCATCTGTTAGCAGTCAAAAAAATCATCAAGTACCTGAAAGGAACTCAGGAAGTAGGCATATGGTATCCAAAGGAAGGAGGATTCAAGCTTAAAGGCTATTCCGATTCAGATTACGCAGACTATAAGATTGATCAAAAAAGTACCAGTGGGACTTGTCAATTTCTGGGAAATAGACTTATTTCATGGTTTTGCAGAAAGCAAACCTCAATTGCAACCTCTACAGCAGAAGCAGAGTATGTTGCAGCTGGAAGTTGCTGTGCGTAGATTCTCTGGATACAGCAGCTACTAAGAGATTATGGGATTGTAGAAAAAGAGACTCCAATTCTCTGCGACAACACGAGTGCTATTGCAATTACCCATAATCCTGTCTTTCACTCAAGAACAAAGCACATCGACATTCGTCATCATTTCATAAGAGATCACGTTGAGAAGAAAGATGTGGTGCTTGAGAAAGTTCACACAGATCTTCAGCTTGCAGATATATTCACTAAACCATTGAGTGAATCAAGATTTTCTATGCTTAGAAACGAGCTGGGAATTCTTAATTTATAAAGAGAAAAACAAGGTGTAAAAGTCAAGGGGGAACCTCTGCATGCTTGCGACAAACAGTAAGTATGGCGCTGTAAGCTGCGTCTTCATACAGTGCTGGGTTCAAACAGCACTGCATCATATATTCTTACAGTACAGCAGTAATAAGGGATGTATACAGCATAAGGTTACAGCATTTATTTCAAATGCAGTATTGATTACACTGCAACCTCGTACCAAAGGCTCTGCAACCTTAAAAAGGCATTTATTTAGGCGGCAAATTACATGTCTTTCAGCATTAAATGCAAAGTCTGCACGCGTCAGAATCAAAAGAGACACGTCTCAGAGCCCACGCGCCGAGTAATGATTATGGGCGATTTGACTTTTTCGCCTGATTTTTGGAGAACCATAAAATCAACTTCTAAAGTTTAATCTCAACCGTTGATCTTCCACACGTCCCTTAATCTTCTCCATAATGCCATAACCCCCCCCAGAGATTCAAATCATTCTCTCATATTTTCCTAAGGCAAGAAACTCTCTCTGTAAATTTTTCTCTCTAAGTCTTGCTTCGAAACATCTCCCAAACCCTTCTCAGAAATCATCCATGGAGGCTAGGCAAACCATCGTCTTGGAGAGACGAATGATCAACCAGGAGCATGTCTATGCTTCGGGGCTGTATGACAACGCCCTTATTAGAAGAATTTTTGATGGGCTTGAGAGGACCCAAATCCTAGGGCTCCTCACCACCGTCTACGCTGGCTTCTCTGTGGAGTCAGTACAAAGGTTCTATGCCTACGCCAGACAGACGGAGGAAAGGAACTGCATCCTGTTCAGGATGGATGTAGAAGAGGAAGAACGGTCCATTACCGTTAGGGACATCGCCACCACCTTCAGCATCTCTGCTACAGGTCTAACCCCCAGTCAGCTGTCGTCATATGGGGAAGGTTCTGCTTAAGAGATGTGGGATCTCTTCAGAACAAGGGATGCAGGGGCTGAAATCAAGAGAAGCGCCCTCAAGAAACTCTTCAAGCTGGAATTCGAGTTACTTCATAATATCTGTGCATACTCCATTGAAGGCAGATCAGGGAGTTATGACAAATGCACGGACTTCTGGTTCCAGGTCATGTCTGCTATCATGGCCGGAGAAAAGGTGAACTGGGCGAGGTTCATCTTGAAGAGGCTGTGGGAAGAAGCAGAGAAGATAACGCCAAGGAGGAGCTATGGCATCACTATCTGCTATCTGCTCTGCAAGCTTGGTCTTCAACTTGCAGCATTCGCCCCAATTCACATTGGGAAGTATCTCGGTGAGAAGAAGAAGGGTAAGACCCAACTGAAGGCAGCAGAAGTTGGGGTAGCAAGGAAGAAAACCAAAGACAAAAAGAAGGCTATCCTGGCTCTGCAAGATGAAGCTGTTGGCAGCAGGGGCGACGAGGAAGATGAGGATGTTGAGAGTCATCTTCCTGTGATCAAGGATACCCCAAGAAAAGGTGGTCTTGTCTCTGAAAGCTCTTCATCTGAGGACGAGGTTCCACTCGTCAGATGGGCCCCATGCAGCAAGAAGAGGGCCGCTGTAGTGACTGAATCCCAACTCTCCACATCCTCTGTGGTGGTCGTACAGGTTGAGGATGAGTCACATCAGCCTCAGGAGCCACATCAGTTCCAGGTCCAGCCAACTGAAGCAGAAGCTCGTCTACAAACAAAAGCTTCAGTGCTGGATCCAACCTTCCTAGCTGCTAGAAGTATGGAGCAACAGTACAGTCTCTGGAGAGAGATGAGACTGGCTAAGGGGTAAATCCTGCTGAAGTGGAAGGATTTACTGACAGTAGAGCAAGCTGTCCTGGAGTGGGCCCAATCAGAAGACATTCTAACACTCCTGCAACCTGAGTATGCAGCAAGAGTACAAGAGCTGGATGAAAGCAGCGCTGCACTGGGAGCAAAGGACAAAGGGAAGGGAAAGGTTGTTGTAGAGTCCGACTCTGTAGAGCTGCCAATGAGAGCAGTATTGGAAGACGCACAAGTTTTCCTTGTCCCGACTGCAGAGACTGTAAGAAGGGGCGATGACGTCGCGTTTGCCCAAGAGCAAATCGACACCCTGGGAGTGGAGCAAGTTGAGAAAGCTATACTGCAACAAGCGCTGCAGAGAAGCCTAGCTGAAACTAAGTTGCAGCACACTCCTAGGAAGATGCGGGGAGAAGGAAGCTCAAGTCATCAACACACAAGCTCCCCTGCATACGAGCAAGTAGTTGAGGGTCTCTCTAATATTGTATCTTTGGAACCATTGGAGGAGAGAGACTTTGAACTACTGGACTATGGCGATTCCCCTGACCACATGGAGGCAGCAGCTGCTGAATCAGGAGGGGAACCGACTATTATCATTAAGGGAGTTATCTCTGAACGTGATGCAGACGTCGATGATGCAACCACGGAGGAAGTTGCGAAGGCTGGACTCCCTGTACTGGAGAAGACAGCAGTACAGCCAGCAACCACCCAGTCAGAAACAGCTGAAGAAACAAGAAGGGTAGAAGCTGAGATTCTTGCAGCACTGGAGGATACAGTGCTAAATGCTGTAGAAGCTGCAAGAAACCAAGATGTACTGCAAGAACCTATTCTTGCAGTAGAAGCTGTCCAGGACAAGGAAATAGCTGAGGTGACTGTTGTGCAGCTAGAGACACCTCTCGAAGAGGTTGATATTGCAGCTGCTGCAAGCTCCAAGGAACCTTCACAAGTTACAGCAGCAGAAGTTGCCAAGGAAGTTGGAGGAGATCAAGTTGCCAAGTTCCAGCAGATGATGAGAGAGCAAAGGAAGACTGCTTACGGGCCATTGGCTGTCGGAGAAGTTGAAGGCTCATCTTTTGAGAAACTGGCAAGCAGTGATGAAAAGCAACTATCCTCGAGTTCTCCTATCTCTACACCAATCGAGGAGGATGAAGTTGCTACTGAGGCACCAAGGTAGGATGCAACACCAATCTCTCAAGCTGTAGTTCCTTATGCTGCATCTACTGCCGCCTCAAGAAGATGGAATTTGGGCCTGACTCCTGACAAATCGATCGACAGAGTTGAAGCGGCTGTTAGACATCTAGTGTAGGTTCTTGTCGAGCACGAATCTACAATGCGCAACAGTCTCAGGGTCACCGCTCAATTCCATGCTGAGACTATGTCCAGCTTCAAGAAGGATCTTGAAGTGTTGCCTGAGATGATCAAACAAACCCTGTGTGATCACTCAAATAGGCTTTACAGGGAAAGGGTCAGGATGGAGGGAGAGCTAAAGTTAGATGCTGCTCAGACTCGGTAGGAAGTTAGACGCTGCAGGCAGTTTGCTGAGAGCACATCTGATAGGATGAACACGCAATCCCTCATCCTTGAATCACTTCTGAACCGAACTGTAGCGCTAGATGATACAGCGGAATAAACAGCTGCAAGGTTCAGAAATATAAATGACCGCCTGGGGAATCTAGAGCTTATTGTTGGAGAGTTGAGGGATATAATGTTTCGAGCATTCCCTCAGCATGTCGAAGCTCCCCAGGAGGCCCCCCAACCGACCCGAGGACCACGATCCAAAGTGGTTCCAGCTGTCCCTACTCAGCCCCCAGCTTTTGATGATCCCAAAAAGGGGAAAGGATTCTATGAAAGATACAGGAGCGGACAGGCTGAAGAAGAAGAAGAAGATGATGATGACCAGCATCCTCTTAGCAGCAGGAGGAGGAGGTCTGAGTCATCTGCTGCTACCGATATCCCTTTTCCGAAGCGCTGGAAAAAGGATGATAAAGAAGGAGCTGGCGGAGCTGGTGCTGCAAGAAGATCAGCAGCAGGCACTGCTCCCAGTAGAGCTGCAAGTAAGGATGCAGCACCCCCTTCTCATCATCATTCAAAAAGAGGATATGAACGCCAGCAGCAAGTGTCAAGGAAGAGGACGAGCAGGGACGAGTCGGAGAGTCAGAGGCACCAAGATGACGAAGAAGATCAATATGCCTGGATTTGAAGACTCGGAGTAATCGGTGAAAAGAAGATCTATGCTGAAAACATCTACCGATTCTCTCCTCAAGAAATTCCTCACCTTGACACCGACAAAATATCTGCTGAAGTGTCTGTGCTGATGGATCAGAGGCCAGTCGGAGAAAAAATGGCGTGGAGATTTGACATCTTCAGAGAAATCAGACTGCCTACTGATAGAAATCCATCATTTGAGGCGATCACGTTGTACAAACGATCGGAGTACCTCAGGCACTTCAGAGAGCTATGCAGGAAGGGCAAATTTCAAAGATATCAGACTTGCCAAACTGCATTGAAAAGATATGAACAGCTCGCTAGGGATAGATAATTGGAAATTCTGAAGCATTACATCGACCTAGTAAAGCGGAACATAATTGTACCTTACTGCGAGGACTTCTGGCTGTGATGGATTCAAATTCCAATAATCATGCAGAAGCTAGAAGAATCCTATCAAGAATCCATGAGGGATTGGTGGAAGGGATCAAGAGGAAGAGAAGGACTGGAAAGATTTGCTGAAAGAAGACCTGAAGAAACGTCTACAAAAAGGTCCATGTTTCAGTAATATTTCTCCTCTTGTAATAACCCTCTGTATTTATCTCTGTTGTAAAAATTTCTTTCTCTCTAATGAAGGAATTTTTATTGCTTTATATTTCTGTTCAAGTTCAAATCCTTATGAACTTTTGCATGCTATTTATGTTTTTCTGATGTTTAGTTGGAATGAATAGTTTGATGCATCTCTGATGAATCCAGGAGTTGTTTTATCTTTAATATGAAAGTTGTGCAAAACATGTAACCTTGAAACTTTCCATAATCGATAAAGTAAAATCTTTCTTCATGAACAAAATAATGTAAAGGTTTTGTCATCATCAAAAAGGGGGGAATTGTTAGGATTTCAATGTTTAGATTTTGATGAGACAAACCGAAAATGTAATAGGAAGTTTTAAGTACCCCATTTTTCATAATGTTTAAGTGAATAAATAGACTAGTTTTGAGTCTTGTGTCTATCGCTGAAAGATGGAGGTTCTACAAGGATAAAGCTGCATCTAAACCTTTAGAGAAAGAAGCTGCTGCAAGAAGGCAGATACAACATCGCTGCAAGAAGGCAGATACAGCATCGCTGCAAGAAGGCTGATACAGCATCACTGTATAATGACAAGTACAACACTGCAGTTAAAGAAGTAGGAATGGTGTGCAGCATCGCTGCAAGGAAAGAATATAGGAGCATTGCAGGAACAAGATGCAGCAGCTCTACTTAAAGATACTGCAACCAGGTCTTAGTTACAACAGCATTAAAAGAGAATATCAGCTGCACACAGACCTAGGATACAGCGCAATACTTTCTGCTCAGTCAAAGCAATACAGCGCTCTTCACAAGAAAGTATCCTGCAATCCGAGGAAGGATAAATGCAGTACGAGGAACAGAGATCCAAGCAAGAATTAATAGAGCCGTTCCAGAGAAGATCAAAGTTGCAGACACGGAGCCAATACAAGGATGCCACGTGAACTGACGCACCGCAGAAAGCTGCGAGCCGCAACTGCCACATTAAATGCTCCGAAAGAGAAAGTTAAGTCGCATTTAATGCGAGCCATGCCTTTGATCAAACTACTTCAAATTCAAAAGAGAGATATCTTCTTCAACGGATATCCTCTCCTACAAGTATAAATAGAGGTCGAGGAAGACAGAAGCTGGTTACTGAAACTCTTGCACAAAAACTCACAAGCTTTAAAGTTCCAAGCATTCAACTCATATCAGTTTCAGTCACTCAACCTCATAGAAGTGAAGCAAGTTCAAGCTAAAAGATCTATAGAAGGATTCAGAAGCTCACTTCATCGCACCAGTTGAAGAACCTTTTATATACCTTTTAACCTTGTTGTTGTGTGCTTAGGTTGTTTTAGCGGTGTCGAACAGTTGATAGGAGAGATCCTTGCTGTTTGTATAAGTTGTCTAGAGTTAGGCAATATCCCTGTGTGGGAGTGTAGAACTCTGTATGGGTTAACCTTTGAAGTTTGCAGTTGCTGTGTGGACGCTGGACTTCAGTAGGTTGTAACTTTGTAGAGTTGATAGATTGTTAGGGAACGCCTGTAAATCAATCTTGCTTTAACAAAGTTCCTGCTCGAGGAGCAGTAGAGTGGACGTAGAAGGATTACACCACCTTCGAACCACTATAAACCATAAGTGTTTTAATTGATTTCCATAATCTGTGTTTACTTGTCTTATCTTGTTATACATTTAATAAGCATCAAACCTTTGAAAAGAAGCATATTTGAGAAAACAGCCTTGAGTTATAAAATCATATTTTCCGCTGCGCTTAAACTCTTAGTTACAGCGTGCAGCACTGCATCCTAGTGCTGTAAGCAATAGCTGTCTGGCACTGCAAGTTCAAGTAACTTGCAAAACATAAAGTTTAAACCAAAGATTTTCAAAATAAACCAAGGTTCATTCACCCCCCCTCTGAACCTCGGACACCACTTGGGACCAACACAAGATATAGAATGGTCATTTATGCCCAAGAATCTCCAAAATTTTGCAGAAGACAGCTGAAAGAGTGAATGATTGCTTTCCAATCAAGGGAGATAGCAAGCATTACCAGATTGGATGTTGTGATGGAAGTCAGTACATAGTGAATTTAGATGTCAAGGAGTGCAGCTGCAGGAAGTGGACTTTGAGTGGGATTCCATGCAAGCATGCATTGTGTGCAATCTACAATGAAAAGAAAAATCCGGAAGACTATGTTGACTTGCACTACACAGTAGATGTGTACAAGTTGGTATATGCATCTTCAATCAAAGGGATAAATGGACAATCTTTGTGGGAGGAGACACATTTTGTAAAGCCATTACCACCAAGGATATCAAGGGGAGTTGGGAGACCTTCAAAGCTGAGAAAAAAGGAGTCAAATGCAGACAAGACAACTAAGACTGCAAGGAGGTTGAAAAGACAACAGCAAACCATAAAATGTGGAAAGTGTGGGCAGTTAGGCCACAATAAAAAGACATGTCCAAGCAATGAGGAAGGGTGTTCTACTAGAAAATCAAAGGTAAAATTTAATTTTGTATGACTCTCAATTTGCATGTTACATGTTACTGAAATTGTGCTTTGTTTTGTAGATGCTGCAGAAGGATGAAAGAGGCCAGAGATTAGAGAATGCAATTGATGAAGATGATGTAAGTCTGAATTAGATGGTGGTATTGAATTAAATGATTTACCTATTCTTATGCTGGAATTATGAGTACTTAGCAAGATCACACTTAGTAAGATTGTTGTTCTAAATGTTGATTTGGGCTTGCTGATACTGGAATTATACTGGAATGTTTAGTACTTAGTTGGATGCTCATTGTTTCTATTTATAGTTTGGTGAGGAAACATGTCTTGATGGAGATGAGACACATATTGCAGTGGATTCCACATAGCCAAATGTAATGGTATTGAATTAGATGCTACAAAATTCTTATACTGGAATTATAACTACTTAGTTAGATGCTTGAAGTTAAGATTTTGATGAAATACTATTTCTTGGCAGGAGCACATTGAATTGGGGCCAACACAAGCTTCTATTGTGCAAGATTTTCCAACTCAAGAGACACAAGATGTTCCAGGCCCTTCAATGCATGATCAACTGCAAGAGGGACAACAAACTAAAGGGGTAAAGCCAAAAGGACCTACAAGTGAAGGCAAAAAGTTTGTATTGCTGTCAGAGTTGCAAAAGAATTCAAGGAAGGGCTAAACACTAGTTGATTTGGCATATAATGTTGATTTGCCATTTTGTACACCCTGATTTTGTTTTGAAATGATGATTAGTTAGTTAAACTTCTCTAGTACATAATTTTGTTTTAGAATGGTGATATGTTAAACTTTTGGAATCATTTGTAACTTTGCTAAGAAATGCAGTGTTTTTGCAATGAATCAATTATAAGTGTTTTTGCTTCTTCATCTGTATTGCACCTATTAGTTCATGCATCACAACAATTCATAGAGCTGCAAAAATAGCAGTAACATAATTCCTTCATTAGCTTAATACATTACTGCATACAGCATACTAACTTGATCCAAAACTTAACAAAATTCAAGGGTGGCAAATACATTACTTCATACAGCAAGGGCATACTAACTTGATCCAAAACTAAGCCTCTTAGACCAAACTTGCAAACTAAAAATCTTACAAACTACAAACAAAAAAACTACACCATGTTCAACCAAGCCCAACAACAAAAACTACAAACTACTGGAATACAAAACAACATTTTCAGTAGCCTTCTATTAATATTTCTGAGCTGATCAATCTCCAGACCCATTGTAGTAATAGTGTCATTCAACCTTACATTTTCAACTTCCTTTGCATTGATCCTCCTCAAGAGTATGGGAATCAAAGTTGTTGATCTACGACACATAGGAGGGTCCTCCCAAGCAAAAAAACGATACCCATCTCTCTGCAAAATTGAAGGAAAAAATAACTCTCAACTCGATGCAACACTCAAGCAAAAAAATTATGAATAGACAATCACAGCCATTTACAAAGAGACTAAGAAAAGGGTTCGAAACCGAACCAGATGAAAGGCAACAAAACCATCACCAACACTCTCAAAAGGAAGTTGAATTACACAACTACACGTTACTTACATTATAATTGAGGTATGAATTGAACCTTCTTCCCGGGTTTTCATTGCTCCAAGAGGTACAGATAACAACCCTTTTTCCACAATTGCAATTCATCTTGCCTATTATGTACGACATTTTCAAAACAGAGAATGGGTTGTGCGATTTCAGGGCTAGGATACGGGTTCTCACCAAATTTGGGGGAAATTAGGGTTCGTAAATGGGAATTTGGGGATTTTGTGTTAATTTCCAGAATGTAGCTCAATTCAGCCAGGTGGAGCGAACAAAATAAAAAAAAGAAATTCCACGTAGGTTAAAAATTGACACATCAACAAAATAGCCTGAATTAGCCGCTCACGTGCGTTTCACGTGCGATTTGAGCCCAATTAAGCAATTCGAGCTCAATTTGGGCAAAATTCACGAAGCCCAGAAACTTAAAGTCCTAAATTGCCAGCCCGAAAATTTATGGTCCGAAATTGCCAAACCCCCTAAGTTACGGGGCAAAAAAGTTAATAAACTCTTATTAATACAATAAAACAATAATTAAATTAAGATCAATGTAGATAAATCATCAAAAGAAGGTTTTGTTTTAAAAAGAGCCTAAATTTAGGGTTTTATTTTTAATACGGAATAAAACATTGTCGTTTTATGTTGATACGATTTATTGATGAAATTTCGTTGATAATCTTGCCAAAAATAGTGTCGTTTCTTTTTGGGAATCGATGGCTATTGAAATGACAAAGTTTCATCTACAATCTTCAACAGACTATTCCATCGAGAAATTGTTGACGGAATTCCATCGGGAACGTCATCAGAAAATATAATTCTCCGACAGTCTTTGTGTCATAGTGAATTACCGACGAACATTCGTCTGTAATCCATCGGTAAACTGTCGGATTCTTCAAAATATATATTTTGCTTTTGTTGATGAACTTCCATCGTTATTCTATCGGTAATAATTGGTAAATTATGTCTGTACATTACCTGTTTTGTTTATATATTTTTTTTTGTTACTATTCTTTTATTAAATTCCTTTACTTTTTTTATAGGAGAAAAACTTTGTTGATATATTAACATTTTTTTTCTTAAAATATCAGAGATATATAATTGTTGACAATGTTATAGGGCAAACCTATCAATTTTTTCTCATCTTCAATCTTTTTTTTAAAAAAATTCTCCGCATTAGTATAAAATCAATGAATTCATTACTATATAGACTCCAAAGTTTATGAGAATTAATTACAACCAAACCCTTTAATTATGATAAAACTAAAAACTCACACAATATTTCGCCCTAGGTTTTTATGAACTATAAATTAATCAAAACTCACTCATTTTTTATAATATCATTCTATACTATTATATGCTTAAAGGGGGTCAACTAATGTTGAAAAACTGAAGGTTGAAGAGGTCAACTTGTAATATACCAAAAAAAAAAAAAAGACATTTTCCTACATAGTAGCAAGTAAGTAGACACAACTCAGATATTTTAAATATAAATAATAAAAAAAATAAAAAATGAAAAATAAATGATGAAACTCCAATGTGGTAAATATATATGATAAAATCTTTATTTTCCCTTTTATTAATTATATATTCTAACTGCAATCTTATCGTTTAATTACATGCATTACTTTAACTAGTGTAAGTAAATCTATATATGTATGTTTCATCAAAAAGTAAAAAAGGATTTTATCGATGTATATATTATAAAAAAAAGTGTTAACCCCCATTCTTAACCATCTCTACTTATAAATTTTTTTTTTTCAGGTTATTAAATTTTGTTATTTTTTAGGTAAGAGAAATTTTTTTTACCAACTATACCTTTCTAATATTTGATGTGTAATATGATGATACAAGCTATATGAATGATGGTATGAGAGTGTAATATAGTAGTATAAATACATTATTAATGGTATGTGGATGTAATATGGTGATACAAACCACATTCTTTATAATACGAGGGTGTATTAAGATTGTACGGTCTGATACGGAGTGAAATATGATGGTACGAGCTGGTATGAGATGAAATATGGTGGTATGGGCTTAATTTCATTAAAGATACAATAATTCAAATAAATATTCTCTTAACTAAAAAAGAAGAGTAGTTCTCTTGTACACTTGGTGTACATACAATCCGGGTTGACTCGGGTTGACCTGGATTCGCGCACTTTTGATTTTTTTTTTTTTTTGTTTTTTTAGCTTCCAGGCCAAAACTTTTATGTACAAAGTTGGTGACCTTTATATACAAATTGTGTGACCTTTATGTATAAATTCTGTGACCTTTATGTTAAATAACTTAGAAAAAAATGAAGAATTACAGCAAAATTTGTACATAGATACTCTTATGTTATATTCATATGACCCTTATGTATATTTATGTGACCTTTATGTATAAATATTCATACATTTATATACCTTTTATATATTATATTGGGATATTTCCCAGCATCCTGCCTTGGGTCGAAGCTTAAATAGGTGCGGGGCACGGCTCTGCCAGATTCGAATCCGTGAGCGCAAAGCTACATAAGTATAAGACATTAAAGTTGCGCCCTATGTCCATTAGATATCCTTTTGGTGTAGCGGTAATGCGTTTGATGGTCCTAACACTTGGTATCAGAGCAGGTCACGAGTTCGAATCCCCCCGGGAGCACTTTACAGTGGGAGCTATCAGGGTCTTGGAATTGAGGATGCTAGCGCGCGGCGAAGGTTGCTAGGCGGCCCGGACTCGCATGTCGGTGCCGAGTCATGGAAGATGTCGAGAGGGTTCCAAGGTTGCTAAAGTGGAGAGTTTGGCAGGTGCCAATGCCGAGTCATGGTGGTGGTGCGAGGCCATACGTCGAGTCACGATGACATCGAGGAGTGGCGAGAAGGCATGTTAGTGTCGAGTCATGGAAGATGTCGAGAGGGTTCCAAGGTTGCTGAAGTGGAGAGTCTGGCAGGTGCCAATGCCGAGTCATGGTGGTGGCGCGAGGCGAGACGTCGAGTCACGATGACATCGAGGAGTGGCGAGAAGGCATGTCGGTGCCGAGTCATGGAAGATGTCGAGAGGGTTCCAAGGTTGCTGAAGTGGAGAGTCTGGCAGGTGCTGCGGGGCACGGCTCTGCCAGATTCGAATCCATGAGCGCAAAGCTACATAAGTATAAGACATTAAAGTTGCGCCCTATGTCCATTGGATATCATTTTGGTGTAGTGGTAATGCGCTTGATGGTCCTAACATATTACATAAATGTATGAATATTTGTACATAAAGGTCATATAAAATATATATAAGGGTCACATGAATATTACATAAAGGTATCTATGTATAAATTTTGCTGAAATTTTTTTTTTTTTTCTAAGTTACAATGCATAAAGGTCACAGCAGTTATATATAAATATCACAATATTTGTACATAAAGATCACCAAATTTGTACATAAAGGTCAAGGTATAAAATTTATAAAAAAAAAATAAAAAATTCGCTGATTCCGGGTCTGGTCGACCCGGATTGCACGGATCTTAGATCCGTGCACCAGGTGCACAGAAGAATTTGTGAAAAAAGAATAATTTCAAACTATTGGTTAAAAAAGAATGTTTCTTTTTATAGTTGACTATTTATAATTTCATCCTATTATAAAATTTTTGTTGGCTATTAATATTACACTTAGCTAGCAGTTGTTGGGTTCTTAAATTTTTCTAATATAATTTCAGTTATATATTATTGATTAACGCAATTTGTTAGTTTAAGATGATGATGTATTAGTATAGTTTTGATCTTTTATTCAATGGAACAAGTGGGAAATAAAAATAATAATCTTGACCTAGTCGTGGGCTGTGGTGTATTATTCTTAATAATACAAACATGATTTTAAAAATTAATCAAGTTGCAACTAGTCAACAAAATATTAATATTGATTAGTTGATGTTGGGGACAGCTACTCTTAACTAGATTAGGAACCCGTGCAACGCACGGGCTTCTATTCTTTTTTTTTTTTCATGTTATTTGTATTTTTTTCATTTTATATTTTTTTATTGTATATATAAATGAAGAAGTTAGTAGAAGATAATTTTGTTTCTCAATTATATTAAAATGTATTATGTTTAAATCACGAGTTGAATACATTTTGATCAATAAAATGAATATAATTCTCATATAAATATATTAATTACAATAAAATTGAAAACATTATTGAGTTAAATTGTACTTCAATATACAAATAAAATAGTCAATTGTATAAGGAAAATCCAAAAGAATAAAGAATCAACAAAACAAATTAACTATCTTTCAATTAATCCAACTTACTAAACTGATGTAAAAGAACCAAATTACCCATATATATATATATATATATATATATATATATATATATATATATATAATATATTTTTATGTAGTCTTTTTTATAAATTAGATTAAAACAAAAAAATCTATATTCTTAAAAATATTATTGTTGACGAGAATCTTGAACCTATACTTCAACCCAATATTTTACATTTTACAATAAGAGTAAAAATATTTTATTTTCTTAATAAATATAGTAAAATTATTTTTCTCTATTTTAATAGGTTACTTATATACTCTACTCCACCCAAAGGATTCTCAACCGAATCTTTGTGCAACCGTTGTTACTCCTTGCTAATTGGCTGAGCGTCGATACTTGAAAAATGAATTGTGAAATTCGTTAATTTTGAGAATAGCGGGTGTAACATTCAAAGAAAACTCACTTTTCTTATTTCATAAATCAATCAACTCCCTAGGATAATAAAAATAACTCATATTTATACTAATATAAACCTAAGATCCTAAAATATAAAATCAATCATAAAGATATTAATTATAATAAAATCTATCAAAATTTTCATCAAATATATATACTCTCTATTTCTATCACAATCAAGTTAAGTTAATATTGATAGCTCCTTATGACTTCCCTCAAATTGGTTTTTCTTCAATTTCATCAGTTCCCGTTGAGGTGACATATTTGGAGAGTGTAACTTGTCAATATTTAAGAGAGTTAAAACTTTTTTTTATATATATAGATTATTATTTAAAAAATTTGGGAAAATTAAGGTGACATCTTTAGAGAGTGTCACTTATCAACATATAAAAGAATCAAAACCTTCTCTTATATATATAAATTGTGAAATAATTGAAGTGATGTATCATTGATTAATTAATGTAGGGTAATTTAAAATAAAATGAAAAATTGATTATGTTAGTTGTGCATAGTTGGAAACAGCTAGCAGTTGTTGGGCTCTTAAATTTTTGTAATATAATTTCAGTGATATATTATTGATTAATGCAATTTTTAGATTAAGATGACGATGATGATTTATTAGTACAGTTTGATCCATTATTTAATGGAACAAGTGGGAAATAAAAATAATAATCTTGATCTAGTCGTGGGCTGTGCAGATGTATTAGTCTTAATAATACAAACATGATTTAAAAAATTAATCAAGTTGCAAGTAGTCAACAAAATATTAAATATTGATGAGTAGATGTCGGGGACAGCTACTCTTGTGGGGTCCTTAATTATTAATTGTAATTGTAAAATAATTGAAGTGATGTAGAGTAATGCATCATGGATAAGATCCAACACTATTTTTGATGATAATTTCAGTAGCAAAGCTGAGCGTAATATTATGTGAGTTTTGGGGGAAAATAAATAAGCGAGATTAGATGGGGGCCTATGCTGCTCTTGCTGATCTAGATTACATAATAGCGGGCCTTCTAGATTATGGTGATAATTGTTTTTCTAATCAACGGGATCTTCAGAAAATCTTGGAAACTGCACATAATAGGATTCAGTCCTTTGAGGTATTTATGGCAAGATTGGATTCGAGTAGCAGGACGAGGATGAAGGATTCCCTTCTACGAGTCCAAGAGGCAGCGCGTCTATTTTCGGATCAAATTGACGAAGAATCAGTTGACAACTATGGAGAATATGGTCTTTCATTCATCGACACATTGCAGAAGATGGAGGAGTATCTAAAACAAGATACTCATTTAACTCATGATGTAGTTGTTCATTCCAAGTCCAAGATGGTTGGATTATTCGATAAGTATACCACACTCAAGAAAGAAATTGTTGGTGAATGGTTGGATGAACTCGTTTTTTCACTTGTTGGGATGGCAGGAATTGGCAAGACTGCTCTTGCTAATAAACTTTTTCAAGATTTAGATATCTTGGAATGGTTCGATTGTTGTGCTTGGGTGACGATTGGAAGAGAATATCAACCACAAGAAATTACTCAAAACATTCTAGCTCAATTGGGTGTTGATGAGCATAATATGCTCGCAGAAGGTTACTTGAGAAAATGTTTGGCGAATAAGCGATGCTTCATTGTGTTGGATGATGTATGGGATTTGGAGATAGTCGAAAATTGCTTGGAAACCTCATCTCCAATCGAAATTGAAAATGGAAGTCGAGTCTTGGTTACAACAAGGATTCAACTTCAGTACTCATTTCCTCATCATCTCATAAAAATGCGCTTGCTAAATAAACAAGAAAGTTGGAATCTTTTGTGTGAAATGGTCTTCGTTCAAAACTCTTGCCCTCTTGATCTTGAGAAAGCTGGCAAGATGATTGCTGAGAAATGTGATGGTCTTCCTCTTACAATCATCACAGTTGCCAACCTTTTATCAAAGATACCAAGATCACAATGGATTGAAGTAGCAGAACAAAAGAAACATCATATTTTCATTGATGCATATGATGAAATATCTAAGGTACTATATCCAAGCTTTGACAATTTACTTGAAGAACTGAAATTGTGCTTTATCTATATGGGAGTTTTCCCACAAACTTACAAGATCCGAAAATCCAAACTTTTTAATCTATGGATTGTTGAGAAAATCATTCATAAAGGAAATTTTCAAACTTTGGAAATGTCTTGTGTAGAATGCTTGCAGTATCTTGCTATGCATAATGTTGTTATGGTTTATGAAAGAAGTAGTACCCCCTTGAATGATCTATTTGAAAGAATAAAAACTTGTGGTCTTCATTCTTCATGGTGGTACTTTTGCTACAAAGAAGCCAAGAAAAATAGCTTTTTTCATGTCCTAGATAGTTGTACCGATGCTTCAAAAGAAGTTATAAAGAATCAGAGCAGGTTGACCATTCACAACAACGTTTTGTTTGGCATTAAAGCAGTAAATAAATCCATGGAGGAAAACTGTGTATCCACTACCCACTCTCTTCTATGTTTAGGTCTGTATCATCAATATCCAGTACCAATATGTTTCGGTTTAAAGTTGCTAAAAAAATTTGATGCTCTTCATATCCGGTTTTATAAGTTCCCTTTGGAAGTTCTGGAACTAGTTAAGTTAAGATTCCTTGCAATCACATGCAATGCGAGTCTCCCTTCTTCCATATCCAAACTTTGGAAACTTCAATACTTGATTGTCCATCGACATTTGACAATAAAAGTTGGAGCTCCATCATATTTGCCTATAGAGATATGGGATATGAAAAGATTAAAGCATCTTCATGTCATGGGCAGTGACCTACCTGATGTTAGTGACACTTTTTTGCCAAAACTTTCAACACTATCAGATGTGAGTTTTAACAGTTGCACTAGTGGTGTTTTGGGAAGGATCCCTAATATAAAGAAGTTAGGAATTCGCGTTGATTTAATGCCTGGTGCAGTAGAGCCCTTGTGTTGCTTTGACCATATTTCCCATCTAAGTGAACTAGAATCATTTAAATATGTCATTGTAAACCCTACATGCAATTTCCAAGTTGTTGCACCACTTGTTCAACTTTCAATGCTCCCATTAAATCTGAAAAAGTTGTATTTGAGTGGGTTGGGCTATCCTTGGAAAGAAATGAGCACAATTTCTTCATTGCCAAATCTTGAAGTGCTCAAATTGCGAAACAATGCCTTTCAAGGGCCACTTTGGGAAGTTGAAAATGATGAATTCCCAAATCTTTCATTTCTTCAAATGGAAGACATTGATCTGGAGATATTGGAGGGAAGAGATAGCTTCAAATGTCTTAAGAAACTAAGCATACAACACTGCTACAATTTGAGAAAGCTCCGTTTCACAATGAAAGATGAATTTGCTTCGAATTTTGAAGTAGTTGACTGCAATCCTCGAATTGAAAAAAACATACGAAATACTTTGTACAAGTTTGATATAATCAAACCGAACTTGTCAGCCCAATTTTCATTTTCATGGAACTCTTGAGAGGCAACTTTGGTTATAAGGTTAGTAATTCAGTTTTACAATCTTGCTGTTGACTGCATTTTTTTATTCATCAATTAATGTGTGTACATATATTATTGTGTTTGAGTAAACTAATAAGGTTTTTAAGTTACATTTCTAAGTTGTTTAAGATCTAGATTTTAAACTCCTTAAAGTGTTTGATAAATTTTTAAAAATAAGATTTTATTTCAATGCAATATATTATGTTAGGAACATATTTAAATTGATTAATATACACACCCAAACAAAAAATCATTTATATCCCGATTCTCTTACCCCCAGTATCTACTGCCTTCAGCTCTCTCTCTCTCATCCCTCTTTGCTAAATTTTGTGTGTTTTGTTATATATATTGTATCTTCTCATACCTTGTCCATTCACCTTCCTTGCAATAATTAAAACTAGAAGAAAGTGAAAGGCGCGAAAATTCTTATCATGTTACTTTTGTACATTAGGATAGGAAGTTATCGAACACAATATTTCTTCGTGAACTGGAACTTTTATATGTTTTTTATATTTTTTTAATTACTAAAGAGCATTATAGAATCTAGGAGTGTATTAAAAAAAAGATATAAAAATATTAAGAATGGGTGTATTAAGTAATGGGGTGCATGTATTCATAAAAGAAAAGAGTGGGTGTTAATATCTGCACCATTGAATCAATGTACTATAATTTTGTTTTGAATTAGGTATTGTACTTTACATTATCTGCAAGAGTTGACAAGTTTCTACACTTTCCTTCTGTTTTTAATTTGATTCCTACACTTGTTTTTAACAAATTGAAGTAAACTATTACAAAGAAAGTTGATAAGTAATCTTATATTATTTTTATTAGTGATGTTTCTAGTATTCTATAAAGTTGCAAATAAATTTTTTTTTTGAGATTAGGCGATTTACTTGCTTAGAAGTTTGCTTATATTATTTACCTAATACTGCAGATAATGACAAGGGTAAAGTGTGATGCAATGAGGTAGTAGCGCTGAAACATGATTGGTGGTGATGACGGAATCTTGGAATTGGTTTAAAGATTTTTCTAATTTTCATGCAAAGAAGATTTCTGTTTTTATTTGTTTTGACGAAAATATTACTCAAACAATTTAATTATGTTTTGATGGTTTAGAACATTTTTAAATGTTTGCAGTTTCTTAAAAGTATTTTGTTTCCGTTGCTTTCTAGAAAAAAAATCTCTATGAAGTGTCCTATTAGAAGGGGGTGTTACACTTCAATTTGAACAGAAGAGGCATTGGGGAAAAGCAATAACAGTGCAATGGTGGTGGGGAGATGCTTAATTTAGGGTTTTTTTATTTTTGAGAAGAACATGTTAATTTCGGAGGAAAAGAAGTTCATTTAATTTATTTATGTGGCTTTTTATTTACTGAGGTGATACTTGAAAATTGAATTAATTTATTCATATCGAGCTACATCAAGCCAAATTAAGTAAGGCACGTGACTCTCTCGTGTGAATTAACTCGAAATTTGTCAAATCAGTCTTTTTGTCCTAAATTCGCCCATTTTTGAAATATAATATATCAATTTCAAAGCCCAAAAAAAGATAATGTTCTTGAATGATAAATGATCAAAAATTAGTGTACTAATACAATTTTTCTGAGATCAACGGATAACATCTTATAAATTCTTTTATCTATTGAATGGCATATTTAACTAATTCATTGGTTTTTTAATGCCAATCTTGAATGGCAATTTCATTGGTCTTTTGATAACAATTAAATTTGCAATAGTAACTTAATTAGGTTGGTGGTGGTAGTACCATAACTTTGAAACTTAGAAAAAACTTAGGTTGGATTATTATACTTTTATTTTTTGAAATTTGAGTTTTTCTATTTTAATATAACATCCCCATTTTTTATCAATACATCTGTTAATGTTATTATTATTATTTGGGAAATTTGGTAAAAATGACCCGTAAGTTTGCCAATTTTAGGAAAATGACCCCTAAATATTGGAATTTTTAAAACTACCCATAACTTACAAAATGTTGGTAAAACATCCTTTGACCGGCTCCAACGGGTAACCGTTCCAGTTACCAGCTTATGTGTCACATACATAAGTTGACACGTAAGTTGGTAACCAGAATGGTTACCCGCTGGAGCCGGTCAAATGATGTTTTTACTAACATTTTGTAAGTTACGGGTTAGTTTTAAAAATGTCAATATTTAGGGATCATTTTTCTAAAGTTGACAAACTTAAAGGTCATTTTTATCAATTTTCCCATATTATTTTTACATACCTACCCAAACAAAAATATTTATAAAACAAATAATCCCATGGATCCAAACAATATTGTTTTTTTTTTACTATTCTTTTATTGAATTCCTTAAGTTGAGCTCTTTTTTATTTTTTCCTCGTGTACCAGTAATTAAGGTTTGCAAGTCCTTTAGACATCAGACCTATTTAAACTGTTGCAATTAGATCAATTAATCAAAATTTTTTTTTGTTTTTAAAATAAAATTTTCATTTCAAAATTTGTACATATATTCATTGTCTTTATTTGATTTTTTAACTGTGCAATTGTGTTTTTTTTATTCTGACCTTTGTGACGTTACTCACTAGTTTTGGATCAACGATATGCTGCAATAAATTCCTTGATCAACAATAAATTTTCTAGAGAGAAACTACTATTGATTGGTGTCTGCACATATATTAAAACATAAATTTTAATGCTTTTAACTTTATTTATATATGGGAATTTTTTTTTTGTTAGGGATTGAATTTATAAGTTTTTCCATACATTTTAATAGAATATATACCAATAACTTACTCTTCGCTTATGATTCTTATTTCCTTATTAATTCCGATCCTACTTTTAAAGTTGGATAAATTTCATAACAGGACCCAATTTATAGACTAGTTCTCAATTGTAGACCCAAATTTTAAAGTTTCTCGATAAGGGACTCAATTTTACATTTTTTCTCAATTTAAAGCTTGAAAATTAGATTGAGTTCTCAATTTAAGACAAAATTTCATTTTCATTTTCTTTTTCTTTTTCTTTTAATATGTATTTATAGTTTAGATAAATTAAGATAAATTCGTGCAATTTTGGAGCGATCTTCATTTGACCTAAATTAATTTATATATATATATATATATATATATATATATATATATATATAATAAATGTAATTCAAAAAATTAAGATTCATTTATTTTCTTAATTTTAGGAATAAAAGTATAGAAAATCGATTTTAATATTAATCAGTTCAATATAAATTATATTTTATGCATGGAATTAATTATATAATTTTTCTTTTTTTTTCATATAAATTAAGATAAGTAAGATAAAAATTGTTCTTAAAGTGCAGTAACTTGTCTTAATTTATCCAAAATATAAATATATATATATATAAATATATATATATATATATTGAAATATAAATAAATCTATAAATATAAATAAAAAATAATATGAAATTTTGTTTTGAATTGAGAACTTAATCTAAATTTCAATTTTTAAATTGAGAAAAAATGTTAAATTGAGGCCCGTATTGAGAAACTTTAAAATTTGAATCCAAAATTGAGAACTAATCTTTAAATTGGATCTTATTATGAAATTTATCCTCTAAAGTTTAGACAATTGTACTTTACTTGACCTTTTTGTAAGAGCATCACATCAATGGATGTTATTAACATAAATTGTAGTGGGTCTCACGTGTCATCACATCAATCTAAATACATTCACTTTTTAAAAACACACATTTAGATTAATTTTACATAAATACAATTATTACATGTTAGTCTCGTTATCCACCAACCCAATTTTCTATTATTTATATCAATTAAAAGTAAATTATTTTATGTGAATTTTTTTAATAGTGATTAATTGAAAATTGAATTTAGATTAATTAAAAAAATAATAATAAACAAACTCTATTTATTAATCATTAGATAAATAATTTTCAGTTGACATTAAAATACAATTGACATACAAATAATATAAATTACATATTTATTTTGATGTTTCAATTTTTTTAATGAGCTTAGGGAGAGTGGAAGGAAGGAGGCACAATAAAAAGTAGAAAGCTTGCGTGATTTGGGTTCGAACAAGGTCATCATAATCTGCATCTTTATAAATGTGTGATACCATTTGAGTTATAATATTCATTGCATTTTGATGTTTTAATTAAATGGACCATTTTGATGATAAAACAATTGTCCAATATTTTAAATGAACAATTGAACAATACTTACTCAAAAACATTTACATAAAAATTAAAAAATACTTTGACATACAAAGAATATAAATTAAATATTTATTTTTAATTATGAAGATTAAACATTCCATTTAAGTATACAATTTAAATTTTTATTTAATAAATATACATTAGTTAATTAAAATTAAACTAATTTTAACTAGTAAATATATACATTAGTCCAAAGTATTTTACAATAAAAAGAAGAATGAATATTTTAATCAAAATATTAATTAATTAGTCTTCAAAAAAAAGATAATTTTAATTAATCAAATATAATAAAGTGTCAATTTTATTTAATATCTATTTTATAAAAATAATATTATTTATATCACATAGTATAACCATAGTTAATTTAAGTGATATACATATATATAATGAAACAAAAATAAAATACAGAACGTTGAATTTAAAATACCACATTGAATTTGAAATAATAAAAAAAAAAAAAAAAAGGGTTGTCGGCAGCTTTACTCACTTTCAATGCACAACGATGTTTTTCAGCAAAACACACTATTTCACACTAAAACACTTCTACACTTAGAGCATATTTAATAGTTGGGTATCCAAAATTTTGGGTAGTCAATTGTTGGAAGGAGTGGGTAGGGGTAGAGGTAGAGAAAGCTCTATCAAAGAGAGATGAAAGGAAGAAGAGAGAGAAGAAAAAAAGAAAGACAAGAAAGAAGAGACACTTTTTTTTTAATTAATTATTTATCTATCTAAAAATATGCAATTTTTCTGCACTATTTCTCTTTCATTTTTTGATAGTTTATATCGGTTTTGAAATAATTATTTTTCCAATGGCCAAATTTTATATATTTTTTAATTAAAAAAATTTCTACTATAAATACATGATTTAATTCAACAATTTCCTATCACTTCTTACAATTTTTAAATACTAATTTCTACATAATCTTACACATCTCATACATAGAATGGATAAAGATTTTTGGATGAATTGGTTTAATTCTTCCAATTTCGGAGAAAATACATCTTCTCAAAATAACAATATCCATCCTCAAAATTTCAACATCCGTCCTCACGATAGTAGTTCCAAAGTTTCCCTAAACATCCTCCAAATTTCTCAGAAGGTCAAAAATTTCCACCAAATTATAAGTATCCACCAAAATTCCCCTTCATGTCTCCTCCTCCATATAGAGTTCCTCTGTCCATGGGTTCAAACTCATTAAGGAGATGCAGTACAGTGGATCTGGCATAGACAAAGACACTCCAACTTCTCAAAAATTGTCATATTTCTCACCACAATGCTCTCCAATAGGCCTTGAGAATATCAACCTCGTTGCCGACTTTTCAAGTCCAAAGAAGTAAACACTCCTAAGCCTCCTCAAAAGACAACATACTCTCATGCAATAAATGAGCTTCTTGTAAGTTGCTGGCTAGATACTAGCACTGATTCAATTGTAGACAATGCTCAAAAGTTGTAGCAAATGTGGATTCTGATTGCTGATGCGTACAACAACATTCGTCCAGCCAACACACTAGTTAAAACATAGGTAGTGTTAAAGTAACATTTTTATACCCTTCGGAAAAAATACAAATGGTTTATTGCATTCTACATTAAGGAAAATGAGAATTGGGGGAGCGACTGAAGTGATGCAGATATTATGCTAAAGGCACAGAAAATGTATGCAGAATTCCATGAGAAGCAGGGTTTTAAGCATATGAGATCGTGAATGATTTTGAAACATTCTCAAATTTGTAGATCCAGTGATGATTCACGTAGTACAAAAAAGATAAAAAATTGGAGAGTTTGGAGCGTACAGTTCGTCTACCAACACAGAATCGAGTGCTAATGAGAATGCAATATAGCACACACCCGTCTAATGAGTCAAAGGCGGCCAAGAGGATAACGAAGGGTAAAGGAAAATCAAACGATGCCTAACAAAATCAAGAGAAAATTAATGAAAAATTAGATGAATTATAGGGCTATAACACGAAAAAACTATCGACAATAGATAGTTTCGCCAAAACACGCGAGTACAAAATCCTTAGGAGGAATACCTTAAAAATGACACATGAACAACTACGTTTACACCTCCACACGTGTGATCAAATAAAGAATAATTGGGGCTTGTAATTTTATATACCTGTTGTTTTAATTAGGTAATTTTATTCCTTGTTTTAATTTAGTGTGTTGTAGTTTTCTTTAATATTATGTAATGTAATTTTTTTGCTTTTAAGTAAGGAATCTATCTTCCTAGTCGTTGCAAAACTAGCCGTTGGAAAATTAGCTGTTATAAAACTAGATGTTGGAAAAATCACATTATGTATTGGACTAGCACACTTTCAAATCTACAACTACACAAATTTATTGTCCTTCTTACTCATTCACAATTTTATTTTCAAATTATCAAACATGTCTTAATCTTCCAACTCATTCTCTGACGAGAGCGATAGTGATAGTCTCATCGAGTTTATAATGGATGACACAATCGATAAAGAATATCTAGTGTTACTTCAACAACAATGGGCACTTCTCGACGTACCACAAAATTCTTCTAACATAACCAGAAAAGGAAGAACATATGTTGAATGGGATCGTGAGGGTGCACACTCTAGGCTTTTCAATGATTACTTCTTCGAAAATCCGACGTGGGGTAGTACCGTGTTTCGATGACGATTTCGAATGGGTAAAGATTTATTCTTGCGCATTAACGAGCATAATTAATGCATTAGAGTCCCACAATAAATATTTTCAATGGAAGGTTGATACTGTTGGAAGAAGAGGTTTCTCACCACTTCAAAAATGCACAATGGCCATACTCCACTAGCATATAGTGATCCAGCTGACCATTACGATGAGTACCTTCAAGTTGCTGAAACAACTGCCAATGATTGTTCATTTAATTTTTTCCGATGTGTGATTGAAGTATTCGGTGAATATTATTTATGAAAGAATGGTGCTTTTGACTGTCAACACTTGTTACAAATACATGAACAGAGGCACAACTTTCACGAAATGTTGAGAAGTCTTAATTGTATGCATTAGGAATGGAAGAACTGTCCAATCGCTTGGAAATGTCAATTTACAAGAGGTGATCATGGCGTCCCAACAATCATGCTTGAAGGGGTCACGTCTGTAGACTTTTGGATATGACATGCTTATTTTGGAGTTGTAGGGTCGGTTCCGATATTCCGAACAGGATGAACACCTCTAATTGCTTGTATGATGAAATATATGTGTTATAGTAAAAGATATAATTAGTTGTATGTTCATAAGATATTAGTTGTTTACTTATAAGTATTAGGGAAATTTGGTAAAAATGACCCGTAAGTTTGCCAACTTTAGGAAAATCACCCCTAAATATTGGCATTTTTAAAACTAACCCATAACTTACAAAATGTTGGTAAAAACATCCTTTGACCGGCTTCAGCGGGTAATGGGGAAATATATATTTTAGTAAAATATATTATCTAAGGTATTACTTGTTACATGTAAAAGTAACTTAAATATATGGGTACGATGTACCTAGGACACACCAGTCATTCACTTTAAAAATATAATAATTCAAATTCTACTGATGAATATATACTCCATTGTTGGTGAGAGAGGGCCAACAATGGCAGAGCGTTTGATTTCAAAATGGAGAAGAAAACCCTAAATTTAAAATTGACTTAAGTAATTGAGGATTATTTGATTGCGGATTAATGTTAATATTTGGCAAATTAACAATATAAATATGGTTAGCCTAATGGCAATTCTTCTCAAACATAGATGGGGTTTAGGTTCGATTCTTGCCAAAATAAAATTTAAATTTTTTTCGCACAATGACAACAATATAAATTATTTATCTGTTGTCCCAATTATTGTCATTGTGTGAAAGAAATGCACAACGACAACGGTATAAAATAACCGTTGTCCCAACCGATGTTGTTATGTGAAAAAAATGCACAACGACAATGGTACATTAAATCCATTGTCCAAACCGTTGTTGTTGAGTGAATTTTTTCGGACAACAGATAATTTGTACCGTTGTCATTGTGTGAAAAAATATCAAAAATTTATTTTTGCAAGATTCGGTTGGGACAACGGTTATTTTGTACCATTGTTGTTGCGCATTTTTTTTTCACAATGACAACGGTTGGGACAACGGATAATTTGTATCATTGTCATTGTGCGAAAAATATCAAAAATTTATTTTTGCAAGATTCGGTTGGGACAACGGTTATTTTGTACCATTGTCGTTGTGCGCATTTTTTTGCACAACGACAATGGTTGGGACAACAATTATTTTGTACCGTTGTCGTTGTGCGAAAAAAATGCACAACGACAATGGTACAAAATAACCATTGTCCCAACCGTTGTCGTTGAGCGAAAAAAATGCACAACGGTATAAAATAATTGTTGTCCCAACCGTTGTCGTTATGCGAAAAAAAATGCACAACGACAACGGTACATTAAATCCATTGTCCAAACCGTTGTTGTTGAGTGAATTTTTCGGACAACGACAACACTGTTATGCAAAAGTGTTGTAAATCTGTCTACGACAACACAAAATGCATAAAAGTGTTATAAATCTCATGTTGTTGTTGTGCATTTTTCTTGTAGTGAATCTATAAAACATTCGATTTAGAAAACTAAAACATCTTTTATCTTATTGGTTGAAGAAGAATTTTGATATCTTTAAATCATGTAAAGAATTTTAATATCTTTAAATCATGTGAAATCATTCAGTATATTTGTTAATTCTTGAGCTAGGCGTACTCAACACTAACACTTAAGCCTAACTGTCTAATTTAGTCCTGTTTCACTTATTTGCAGGTTCATTCATCCTGGCTTATGATCCATAGTTAAGGGGAGGATTGACGAAGTTGTTCATGAAGCTATCGAGTGCATTGAAGATGGCTCCACTGGTTTTCTTGCAGGCTGTGGATGCCTTCTTTCGTGGTGGAGGCGGTGGTCTTGTGGTGGTGGTGGTGGTTAAAGGGGTGTCTTCAATTTAAACATAAGAGACATTGAGGGTGGCTTTTTATTTGGGGAAGAAGGTGTTGTTGATTTTGAAGGAAAAAAAAGTTAATTTAATTTAATTACATGGCTTTTTTATTTACTGAGTTGAGTTGATATTTAAAAATCGAATTAATTTATATATAGTGAGCCACATCAAGTCCGAATTAAGTGAGACACATGACTTTCTCATGTGAATTAGTTCAAAATTTGTTGATTCGAGCTATTTTGTCCTAAATTCACCCATTTTTGCGAGATGGTGTCTCAATTTTTAATGCCTAAAAGGATAATGTCCTTGAATGGTGAATGGCCAAAAATTAGTGTCCCAAATTTGAAATTTCTCCAAGTTCAATCGATAATATCTTATAAATTATTTTACTTCTTTGCTTTGGCATGCATAACAAATTTCATTGGTTTTTTAATTTCAAACTTAAATGGTAATTTCATTGATCTTTTAATAATTTAATTAGTAATAGTAACTTAATTAGGTTGGTGGTGGTAGTAACATAACTTGAAACTTAGGAAAAATAAGTGCACATTTGCTCCCCGTTTTTTCATTTTCTGAATTCGATTATTATACTTTTAGTTTTGAAATTTGAGTTTTGCTATTGTAGCTTTGTTTTGAATTGAATAAGGGGGCGACTCTTAACATCCCCATTTTTTAGGAATACATCTACTAATGTTATTTTTTTTAAATACCCACCCAAACAAAAAATCTTTATAAACCATATAGTCCCTTGGATCCAAACAAAGTTGTTTTTTATTTTATTTTAGTTGAGCTCATAATTTTTTTTTTTTGGCTGTAACATTAATTGAGTTTTGCAAGTTTTTAGACATCGGGCCTATTTGAACAGATGCAATTAATGTCGTTTGCAACAGAATAACCTAATAAAATATTGATTTGGATAAATGCCCGAAATTCCATTGTGTTTTGGAAACTCGACATAAAATTCCTTTTTGTTTTTAAAAGTTGCACAACATCGCTTGTGGTTTTCTACATATATAGAACCCAAAACAAACTTTGTTAATCTTAACTACCATGCTATATATACACGAGTTGTTAATGTGTTTTTACATTTTCTTTTCACCTTTTATCCGCATAATGACACATTTACCCTTTCTTGACCATATAAATTGAATGATTCATTCTCCAGTGGAAGGTTTCTTGCAATTACAAACACTTTCTTCAAACTTATGTTTTACATTAATACATATTTATTTATTTGCTTTAGTCTTTTTCAAATTTTTTTTTTACAATATTAATTTTATACTTAGTTATTTATTTAATTGTCATTAATGCTGAAATTGTTTTAGTTGCTTTTTTAATAATGATTGTTTTTTATATATTTAGTTATTTATTTAATTGTTATTAATGCCAATAATTTATGAGTATGCAGATATATTCAATATTATACTGTTTTCACTTAAAATTAATCCTAAAGTATAATTAACTCCTAAATATAATATTCAATATCCGTACAACTTTTTTTTAATCTATCAAATTTCTTTGAAAAACCTCGATGCTTAAATGTATGAAAATTGAGAAATTTTGCTCATGACATACATTTTTCTCTTAGAAGGAGAACCTGTTGGAAGTTTTGGACAATTAAAGGTGTGAACAATGAGAAATTTTGCCAATGTTTAGTGACATGCATTTTGTTTAATTTTTTTTAAACAACCTGCTATTTGAAGGAGAACCTGATAACGGGTACAAGTTATGTCTCAAGTTTTACTCCATAATCTTATTTATTTATTGTTTGTTTCTTAAAAATTGGTGTATCCAAAGTGTTCTTCTATAATGTTTTTTTTTTTTTTTTGTCAAAATGGTATGATATTTAATTGTTTTTTGGTATGATTTATTTTGTTTGTTTGAGTTAGTTTCAACATGTTGAAATTTCGTGAGGCGATGATTCAAGTCGAACTTGTTATGTAAAATAGTAACTTAATAACAATTTCATTGGTCTTTTAATAACAATTTAATCTACAATAGTAACTTTATCAGGTTGGTGGTGGTAGTAACATAACTTGCAACTTAGAAAAAATAAGTGCACATTTGCTCCCCATTTTATCATTTCTGAATTGGAATATCATACTTTTATTTTTGAAGTTTGAGATTTTCTATTATAACTGTTAAGTCTTAACATCCCCATTTTTTAGGAATATATCAGTTAATGTTATTGTTTTCTTAAATACCCAACCAAACAATAATCTTTAAAAAATTGAGATTGTTCAACTGACCACTAATTCCAAAGAAAAGAGAAAGGACGTGAAAATGAAGTCTGTTGAGAAAGCTGCTACGGATCAAGGCCCAATACAGAAGAAACAATAAAACAACACTTAAGATAAAAAATTTATACTTCTATAACAAACCTGAACACAAAAAGAAGGAATGAAGCAGATTTGCAAAGAAAGGTATTAATCTGACTTTGGTCTGTTCTGAGGTTAATTTAACTTTAGTAACTATAGACACTTGGTGGTTAGATTTTGGTGCTACCACTCATATAAGTGTTTCAATACAAAGTTGTCTAAGTTGTCGAAAGCTAAGTGATGGCGAAAGATATTATGTGGAAGATGGCAAATCGGTATAAATGGAGGCAATACGGCATTTTAGATTGTTATTACATACTGGATATCTTTTGGGTTTGAAAGATACATTTATTGTACCGTCTTTTCAACGGAATTTAGTTTCTATTTCCATATTGGATAAATTTGATTTTACTTGTTCATTTGGAGATTGTCAGTTTAAACTTTTAGATAATTCCAATATGGGAAAATTGGTAAAAATGACCCTTAAGTTTGCCAACTTTAGCAAAATGACCCCTAAATATTAGCATTTTTAAAATTAACCCGTAACTAAAAAAAATTGGTAAGAACATCAATTGACCGGCTCCAGCAAGTAACCGTTCCGGTTACTAGCTTATGTGTCATATAATATGAGTTTGTTTTCATTTTTTTGAAGAAATCAAATTCTAAAACCATTATATATTCCACATAGACATACAAAGTGTCTTTCGGTGAATATAAAAAAAACAATTTAATCAATATAAAAATATATAAAGTAAAAATTATTAATTATAAAAAATCAGAAAAAATAATTTCCAAATAACTAAAATTAAAAGTAAATTTGAGAATTTTTAAAATAATTTAAATTTAACATCTTTTAAGACTTAAAATTTTTAATTTCCAAATAATTAATTTATAAATTTTTTAGATTGGAATTAGAGAATTGAATTATTTTAAGATTTAAGTATATAATTTATAATTAATTTAATTTCAGTATATAATTTAAATTTAATAATTAAAATATTTTAATTTCATTATATAATTGAAGACTAAAATCAACTCTTCAATGGGTTATTTAAATATATGTAATTATAGTCTGAAATTATATATTTAATTATATATTTTAGTTTTCAAATTTTAATTTATTTTGAAATTATTTAAAACTGTAATAAGCTCTTCAATGGATTATAATTTCAATTTATATTTATATTATTTTAGTTTATATTTAAAATAATTTAATTATATTTTAAGATACACTGAAATTTAAATATTTAAATTATAATTTAAAAGATTTCCATTTAAATATTTATGTTTTTAATCTTAAAAATTATTTTAAGACTTTCATTAATTTAAATTTAACATCTTTTAAGGCTTTAAATTTTTTAATATATAATCTTAAATTTTTAATTTCCAAATAATTAAAGTTTAAATTTAAATCTTAAAAGTCTTTAAATTATTTTAAAAGACTTTATAATTATTTCCAAATCTTAAAAAACTTTAAATCTTAAAATAATTTAAAGTCTTTTAAAAAATTAAATATAAAATGAAATTATTAAAATTTAAATTATTTTAAGATTTTTGAAATGAATGTAACATTTAAAATTATATTTGGATTCTTTAATACAATTTTCAAATTTTTCGAAAGTAAATTAGAGAATTTTTAAACAATTTTTCAGATTAATTATTTCTTTCTTTTTTCAACTATTTTTTAAATAATCATTATTTTTATTATTATTTTTATATTTTTAAACATTACAATTTGAATTTTACTTATTTAGAAATTATTTTTTTGATGTTTTATAATTAATATTTTTTACTTTATATATTTTTATCAAAATATATAGATTTAATGACTTATTTTTATTTTTATATTTTCCCAAAGTGTATGTGGAATTTATAATGGTGTTAAGATTTAATTTCTTAAAAAAAGAAAAAGAAACTCAAATTATGTGACATATAAGTTGGTAACCGAAACGGTTACCTACTGAAGCCGTTCAAAGGATGTGTTTACCAACTTTGTTTTAGTTACGAGTTGGTTTTAAAAAGGCTAAAATTTAGGGATCATTTTTTTAAAATTGACAAACTTAAGGGTCATTTTTACCAGTTTTTCCTTCCAGTAGTGCGGGCACTGATTCATTAAAACTATGTTTGAAAGATATGAAATATTTTTACACTATATAATTTAATAAGAAATAAAATAAAAATGAAACGAAAATGTACTTCGTAGTTTTTGTTATCATCACCCGCTGTTGTGCGTGAATTTTAAGAGAAACTTTAATTAAATGTCTCACTGAGAAATAAGGTCGAATTGGATGCTGAATTAAGTCTATCTCAAAATTTAGGCTTAGGATTAAGAACGAACAAATATATACGGTTTGGTTCTAAAAATTTCCTAAGAATTTAAAGTCTAAAATTGAAAGAATTAATTTGGATTACAGATTGACAAATCTTAAAATTTAAACCTAAACTCGAGAACCAACAAATTATTGAAATCTTGTTCTTGGTGTGAATTTTTTTTTCCTTCATTTTAAATAAGGGTCATCCAAATACAAGACATACTAATATTAACAAAGAGTGAGGCTTGTGTGCATGTTCATACAACACGGGTCGGGTCGGGCCGAATTCGACCCGGATCCACACACTTCCTTTTTTTTTTTTTTTATCTTGACATTTATGTTGTGTTAGTCGTACCTTTATATTATGTTAAACATACCTTTATGTAATACTTTAATTTTTTTTAAAAACCCTAATTTTGACGAAAAAACTATAATTTCAACACAAAAAATCCTAATTTGTACATATATACCTTTATATAAATATTATACATACCTTTAATTAATATTAGTCATACTTTTATATGATACATAAGGTATAACTAACATAATTAAAAGGTATGACTAACATAATTAAAAGGTATGTTTAACATAATATAAAGGTATGCTTAACATAACATAAAAACCCTAAATGTATGCTTAATATAACATAAAATCATAAATGTATGCTTAACATAACATAAATGTATGATTAACGTTAAATAAAGGTATGTTTAACGTTGCATAAATATATGTTTAATATAATATAAAGGTCCTAAATGTATGACTAATATAACATAAAGGTATGCTTAATATAACATAAAGGTCTAGCACCTGAAGCGAATTTGGGTGGGTTTGAGCGCACCTACCCAGGCGCGTGGGGACGCGTGGAGTGCGCGTGGACCGGGTTGGGTCGGGTCGGATGTACGGATCCTAAATCCGTACATCATTTGTATAAAAGTTTTTGTGATTAACAAATATAGTTAGGTGGGCCGACTAATATCATATCATTTTAAATGCAGATACGATGGAAGCTATGAAATTAATTGTATCATATTTGAAATATGCCACAATTGGGACACCAGAACAGAATGTTTTCTTTTAAATAAATGGTAATATCTATATCTATTATCTATTACCAATATAAAAGTGTGGATCTTTCTTATAAAATATAAATCATCGAATATATACTTATTAATGATTATTATTTAAGATTATAATAGTAATTTAGGATTTTTATACTTAAATAATTTTATATTAAAATTTTAACTAATTCAAAATCTTATAGAACTTTATTATAATTAAAACTAAAATATAAAAGTGTTATATAAGATATTTGTATTAATTTGAATTAATCTTTACGTGCAACACTCGTGATCTAATATTCATTATTTAAAAAAAAAAGCAAAAAGGAAAAACAGGAGGAAAGAAAAGAAGATGCATGTCGATTATACTTCACCAGGTTGGTCTCATTAAAGCCTATAAATCCTAATGAAAAAACTCATACCAAGGAAAAAAAGTACCAACCTATAGCTAACAAAACCAATAATATTCTCTACCATCAAAAATCAGAAAACAAAATACCAGAAATATTACAAGGCGGGGAATGCCACCAACTAAACTTAAAAGACATTTTAGATAACACATCCGCTGCTTGATTCCCTTGTCTATAGATATACGAATAATGAAACTCCATGTGAGATATCTTGTTCAAGACCCTGATCCACCTGTTCCTAAAATACCATGGCACGGGAGCAAGTCAATAGCAATGTAACCACATATCCAGAGTCTAACTCAAGCTAGAGACGGCTCCAACCTTGAGCGTACGCTGCCTCAATAGCGAACATGGCAGCCAAAACTTCTGTGTCAAAGGCATACCCAATGCCTCCATAAAAGAGTAGGCTCCACAACCAACTCCCCCATTGTTCCTGAAAACACCTGCAGCCTGAATACGACCAGGAGAACCACACGCAAGGACGTCGGTGTTCACCTTCATCCACCCAAACAACAATAAATCGGTACCCGAGTAGCAACCTGCTACCTGAAGACGAGCTAGACACAATAGCTCCTCTTGAGTATTATGCATACTCCTAACCTCCAGAGTGAAGTGCCATACGCCATCAATAAAGTATTCAGAGATTTGTTGACCAAAGAACTTTCGAAAAGCCTGAGGGATATGCACTTTATCAGCAATAGAAAAATCACAAAGCCAATGATGTAGCCAAAAAAACACTTTCGAACTCTCCATCATAGACTGATAACAAGTCGCTTAATGCTGCTCCATATAGAAGAGGACGATACCCAATGTCGAACCTCCATATTGCCATATAAGTATCACCTTCGAAGAATATGAAAAACTCTATCATTAGAAGTTAAGAGCCTCCAAGCAAACTTCATTAAATAAGCTTGATTTGCAATAGAAATCGATCGAACACCAAGACCACCCTCCGCACTCGAAGCACATCATCTGTTCCAAGAAACAGTTAAAGATACATGATATGAAGAGATCCTTGAGTTACATGCAAAGAGCTCATTACATACTCATGCATTCTTCGAGAAACCAAAGAACCAAAACATACTTTCTGCTTGTCTGGACTAAAGTATCTCACCATATTTAGTTAGAATGCCCTTCAGACGTACGTTAGCAGGGGTAGCTGTACAAAAAATTAAAATATCATCTGTATGGCAACATATATGCGGAAAGGAAATACCTCTTGTTGAGCTATAAGGAATCATATCACCCTTTTTCATGGCTACACCAATCAAACGTCCGAGGATCTCTTCGGCAATCACAAAAAGAAGTGGAGAAAGGGGATCGCCTTGCCAATCACCGCTTGAGCATGCAAAATAGTCATACGGCGATCCGTTCACTAAAACTGATAAACGCACAGATTGGAGAACATCTCTAACCTATATCAGAAAAATCTCAGAAAAGCCAAATGCATGCACTCATCATCTCAATAAGAAAGTCCCAATTAAGGGTATCAAATCAGGAATTAATGTACCCGAATTGGAAGCCAGAGATAATATTGATAATTACCCTGCTAAGCCAAGATGCAAGAATTTTCATGAAAACTTTGAAGACTTATGATGATCGGCCTGAATTGATCCAATTTATTCACCATCCACCTTTAGAACCAGAATTAAAAAACAAGAGTTAAAGTTATTAGGTATACAGACTGGGAATAGGAATGTATACAGACTGCCCCTCATCTGTACATGAACCAAGCAACAATCATCAATCATAGAATTAAAATTCTTACAAGATCTCATAGCAGACAGCAGCAGGGAACAAGAACGCTTATGCGCCCAAAGGACTACGTTATATGAGTGGATGAGAACTTACGAATGTCATTCCACAAATCTCTCCGTCTTAAGTATGACGACATACCATGCACAAAAGCCACCATAAAATTTCCGGCTTGTAAGCAGCTTCTACAACAATAATTGATCAGTCACAAGAACAATTCTTGAGAAGCCTGCATTCGATGAGATGCAAAGCCACTTGTCTTGTAAACCATTCCTGTTGTTGTCAGCTACCAACCTCAAACCCAAAGACTCCCAATAATCAACTCTAATGGAGTCTAAATTCACCTTCGGTTCAGCAATGCAAACCCAATCTGGTTTATAAACACGACATTACTCATAAATGAGCTCTCTTGGAGCGGCTATTACCAACTCCTCTAATATTCCAATAAAGGAATATCATAACTGATTATTTTACTGATTTGACCACCTCAATGGCACTTTACGTTCATTTTCTACCATATCTTCTTCCACCAAGTCAGACCAAGAGTTTGTGTTGCCACATTCATAACTTGGAGAACACGTGAATCTTCATCCTTATGTAACATGGCCCTATCATTCGGCAGCTTATCATTATCCCTAATTTCCACCACTAAGTTACGATCCGTCCCATTGACTGCATTCTTCCTAACTAGCTCCTGAAGATAGCGAAGAGATCTTGAAGATGCCCCCTTTGTTAGAATTAAGAAATCTTCTTTCGAAGTTTGGATCGGGAGCATTACCTCTGAAACAATAGTGTCTGATGCATTACTCACATTCCATAGATCTTCTCCTCTAATCTCCTCTCGATTTATCCCTTTGAGAAATAGGTTTTGCCTCGAACCTTCCCCAGAGACCTTCCTCTCGCAATTATTCACATCATGTCCCATTATCTTGCATCGTGGGCAGAATGTCGACAACTTCTCATACTGTAGGGAGACGAAAGAGCAATGACTAGTACGTTCAACCATGATAGATTCCTGCAGAGGCTGATTAAGGTCCACTTCCACCAAAACACGAATAAAATGTCCTACACTACCGCTCAATGATCTATCATCAACTTTGATCAGCGTACTCAAAGCTTTATGAATGTTGACTAAAACATAACCAATTCATATATATCTTGTCTTAGTACTATTTAGCCACTTCCTTTAGATTTGAGTCTTCATTAGTCACCACTTTGATACAAATATGTTGCCATTATCCAATATATGAATTTAATTCAGCAAATTTTCCATATTCAAAGAAGAAAGAAGAAGATCAGTGCTTTGAAGCCCCAACCTCTCATATAATCCTTTCTTTTTTTTTTTTTGTATACTGATCTTAATTCTTGAAGATATATACTTTTCTTCGATTAATATTTTTTAATTTGCTATATTAATATTTACTAACAATTATATAAGACACTCACAGAATAATTTTATGAGAGAAAATCAATATCCTATTATCCACAATAATATCGATAATATAATTTTCCATTGTTAAATTCGTCGGTAATATGTTCGCAAACAAAATATCCTTGGTTACAGACTAAAATTCCATCAATAATATGCATAATTTTTGTAGTGAATCATGCATAAATTTGGCCAACATTCATACATGGAAAAAACACGAAGATGAATGAATAAAATATAATGAAAAAGAGACATTATTAAACCTAAAAATTCAGCAAAAAAATCCATAAAACTACTCTCGTGCCCTAAGATCATGAGATCTCTAGCCAATAATCATGTCCCAAAGCAAAATAAATTACAAAACGACATGATGAAAACTAAAAATAAATTAAAGAAAACTTAATGAATTGGCAATTGTGTTGCTTTCTCAATCTTGAATCTCTTGTTTCGTTCCATGCTCTCAAGATGAAATTTCATGTATATGTGGGTTCAAAAGTTGTTTCTTTCGAGTCCCAAAGTGCCTATTTATACCTACAAGGGTTAAAATTCGATTTGATTAAGAGTTCCAGTCAAAATGGGGTCTAAACAAACAAAAAACACACGATCTGTGGATAGTACACGACCCGTATCGGGTCGGGAAGCAGAGCCAAATAACTCACAGATAACAGTGACCCAGGTGGGTTATGCACAACCCGGACCAGGTCGCATCTTCAAATTTCATTCTTCAACCATGTGCTTTGGTCTCAACCTAACTTGTTGATTTTTTTCATTAAATTTATATATCTTGAGTCAGTTTTCTAATGCCACAGATTTTAGTTTAATATCAATTTTATACATCAAGTTATGTCCAAAATACTTGAATATTGTCATGACAAATATCAGAATATCTTAGCACAATTTCCGTCTTTCTGTAATTAATTTTCTCTTTTCTTGGATGCAGAATTGAGAAAAGTGTTCAACATGATAGTTGTAGAACTCATTTAATTTTCAACAAGAGAAGAATCACTCAAGTTGAACTTTTACAGCATGAGATATTACAGCATGAGATATTTCTTTTTTCCCACAACAATACGTTTCAACTTAATTTTTCGACTCCAACTTGACATCTCATATCCTTATAAATTTAATTAAGCTTTGAATTTATGCTATAATCTATAAAATTCCTTTCAAATCAAACAAATACACGAAATCGTGTGAAGATAATAAAATCTTGTACAAAGTCCTACAAATGCATATTTTTTTAGAACAAAATAACATGGAATTAGGTGCTTAACTGAAAAAAAAATTAAAAAAAAGAAGCAAGCTATCAATGGACCAAATCATCATGTCCGTCACGAGGTCTCATCTTGGCATCATATATATATATATGAGAGGAGAACTTAGATCTTGTCTTATAAATTTTTTTAATTTCTTTGCTTTGGCGTAATTGATTTCATTGTTTTTTAATGTGAATTTTGTAATAGTAACATTATGTTGGTGGTAGTAGTAACATAATACTTTGAAATAATTAGTGCATATTTGGTCCCCATTTTTTCCTTTTCTAAATTGGATTCTCATACTTTTATTTTTATGAAATGAAATTTGAGTTTTTCTATTTGAATTTTGTTTTGAATTTAATGAAGGAGGCGACTATAAACATACATCCCTATTTTTTTTTATAAATACGCCCACTATTGTCTTTTTTAAAATCATATTTAAATTGAGTAATATACCCACTTAAACAAAAATCCTTTATAAACCAAACAATCTTGATAGGACAAATTGTAATAGATTTTGATGAGATAAAACATGTAATAGATTAGGTCTTTAGCTATCTGATTATATTTCCATATGTAAAAATAGCTAAAGCAAGAATGTTGGAGAGTGAAGAAGACTCTGCAAAGGAACCTACGCCTAGTCCCTGCTAGCTACCTGCAAATTATCAAGTCGCTGCATCTTCTGAAGAAATCACTATCCAAGTGTCAAAGGGTGCTGGGAGGTATCTGAAGATTCTCAAAGACAAGGAAGCTGACTCCTTCGCTCAGAAAGGAAATTCCCAGATACATTAAAGTTAGTGCACTCTGACTAGCCGGTAGAAACACTCCAGTTCCAGCCAATTAGAGTATGCCACTTGGAAAAACCAGTAAGGACAGAGTACAACAGACTGCAGATCAAAGACGCGCAGTAAAAGGACAAGGCGGGCGCAGGACAGAAAGGAGGCGTTGCAGAGCAGGTGTCAGAAGATCAGTAAGGAACCAATTAGATCAAGACACCTCATCAGTGGAAAACTGTCTTTTCAACGGGCAAATTTCTCACTGATACCTATAAATAGAAGATTGAGTGCACCTGAGAAAAGTAGAACGATAACTGTAATATCATACACGAAGCACACTATCTAAAAGCTCAAACCTCTCAAGTCTCAGTCACTCAGTCTAATCAGCAGCAAGCCAGCTATCTTGTGAAGTTCAGAAGTCCAAAGAGTTTGCTGCATTCAACCGTTGAAGATTTCTTTATCTTTTATATTGACTGTTTTAGGAGTCGCTTAGGCAGAGGATAAATCCTACTAAGTTGTTATTTTCTTTAAAGAAGAGAAAGGATCTTGTGTGGGTCAAGGAACCTGTGTGGAGATCCTGTGTGGGCCGCTTAGTTTGGTCACTGTGCAGCTACCTGTATGGATAGAGCTGACAGTTTTGTGTAAAATGAAGTTTGTATTAGCCGGGTCTATTATAAATCAAACTTACTTTAACAAAGTTCCTCCTGAAGAAGGAGTAGAGACGACGTAGATGGATTACTCCACCCTCGAACCTCTATAAGCTTGCTTGCATGTTTATTGCCTTACACATATCTATCTAATCATAGTAGCATCCTGCATTAAAGCTATTCTTTGAAAATCACATTCTTTTCATCACATAATGGATACGCATAAGCTTCCTATGTTCTCTATTGAAGAGTATTATGACTGGAAAATTAGAATACAGGCACATCTTTCAGCCATGCACGACGAGATGTGGATGGTTATTATTGACGAACCACCAAGGATCACCAAGGCCAACCCCATATTTGCTAGAGGCGCCGAAGCCGGTGATGCAGGAGCCATTCCTTATCAAGCTTTTGTTGATAAACCACGAGAGAAATGGACAGCTGATGATAGAAGGTGAGCCAATCTGGATAATGTAGCAAAAAAGGCCTTATTTGTCACTTTGGACAAAGGAACATTCAGCAAGGTTAAGTCATGTAAAACGACGATGGACATCTGGAACAAGCTTGAACAGATATGTGAAGGAACGAAGCTTACGAAAGAAAACAAAATATCTACTACAACTTAGAAATTTGAGTTGTTCGAAATGCTCCCTAAAGAGACCTTGGAGCAGATGGATCTGAGGTTCACAAACATTGTCAACGAGCTGGAGTCACTAGACAAGTTCTATACTCAAAAGGAGAAAAACATGAAGGTGTTGAGAGTCTTACCTGCTGAATGGGACAGCAAGACGACAACCATGAGAGTCTCCATGGACCTAAAGTCAATGAGCACTTTTGATCTCTTCTCAAACTTAAAAGCCTTCGAGTATGATATCAACAGAAGAAAGAAAGAGGTAGAAGAATCAAGCACGAAGGTGACTGCTCTGACAGTAAGAAGCGCAAGAGAGACTGGAGCTACCTGCAGTAAGCAAGCAGAGCTACCTGCGGAAGGTACTGATGAAGAAATGGCCCTTCTTCTAAGAAATTTCAAGAAATTCATCAGGTATAACAGGAGAGGTGACTTCAAGAAAAATCAAACACCACCTCAACTGCCCAGCTTCCAGCAACCTGGTCAGGATACTTCAGACCTATGCTATAACTGCCGAAAGCCAGGATACTATGCTAGAGAGTGTCCACATCCTAAGATCAATCGATATCCCGAAGCAGAGTCAACCCAAAGAAGAGCGAAGCGGAGAGAAGAAAGAAGAAAAATCAAAGCCTTCCTTAGTGAGATGGAGAAAGGAAAGGAACCATCAAAAGAAACTCAATAAGAAATAAATTCCTCCAACAGTGACAGCAATTCCTCTTCTTCAGAAAATGAAGCACTCATCTGTCTGATGGCACATGAAGCAGAGGACAGCGAAGATGACGAGGTAACCTACCCAATCCATCCTTTACAGGAAGAGAAAAAGCTGACCAAAAGCCTCTCACTGAGACACATTATGAGCGATTTCGAACAGATAAACTCAATTCATGAGGAGTTGAAAATTGAAAATGAGATGCTCAGGAGGGAAAACAAACAGTTAGCTGAAAAGCTATCTGTATATGAGCTCAATAGCTCAAAGTGCAGTAACCTCCAGGAAGAGACATCCAAGCTCAATCTGAAGATCGCCAAACTTGAGAATGAGAAGTATGATCTCCAAGCAATCATAGGAACCTTTAGCAAATCTGCTAAAGAAGTTAAAGAGTGTCTCATGTCAGCTAGAAGTCCTTTTGATAGAACTGGGCTAGGATACTGTGCTGGAATTTCTCAAGAAACAGCAAGCACATCTAAGACTGTTGCTTTCATTCAAGCAGAGACCTCTATGGCAAAAAAGTTGTCTAATAACTCGAAAGAAAGCTTGGAGAAAGCAATAGGTATAGACAAGGGCAAGAAACCCATGTACACATCCATAGGGAATAAGCCTGTTTTCAAAAGCTGGCTACAACAGAATCAATCTGCTGGGAGCAACAAAAGAAAACAACAATCTATAAGGATACTGCACAAAAACTTCTACACCACACATACTAAGACCTTAATGTCTAAACCCAAAAGAGCTCATGCTCAAGGGAAGTATGGTGGAAGACCTCGTTTTAAGAGTGACAGTTACACACGCTTCACACACACAAGACAGTATCCTAAGGATACCGCTTACAAAGGAAACCACCAAGTCTACAACAAAGCAATTGTTGTGAGACAAGTTTGGATTCCAAAAGGTACTAACAAATAAGGACCCATACATGTATGGGTACCTAAGAACCAGTGATCTTTATTTTACAGGTACCTACATCGGGAAGCAGCAAGGAAGTATGGTACATTGATAGTGGTTGTTTAAGATACACGACTGGAAACAAAGAAATCCTCAAAGATCTACAACCGTGCAATAGATCCAAAGTAATTTTTAGAGACGACTCCAAGGATAGCACCAAGGGAATTGGTGATCTCATCAAAGGAAATACTCACATAAAGGAAGTATCATACGTAAAAGGGCTAAAGTACAACCTACTTAGCATAAGCCAATTCTGTGACAAAGGATACTCAGTGGAGTTCAATCACAACAAATGCCTGATTAGAGACAGTCAAACCAAGAAAGTAAAGCTAACAGGAACCAGAAAAGGAAATATCTACATAGCAGACTGGAGCTCAGTAACCACAGCTACATGCTTCATTGCAAAAGGATCATCAGAAGCTAGCTGGCTTTGGCACAAGAGGATGAGCCATCTAAATTTAAAATCAATCAATAAACTGGCAAGAAAAGGGCTGGTCAGAGGAATACCTGACCTAGTGTATAAGAAAGAGAGCCTATGTGAGGCATGCCGAAAGGAAAAGCAGACCAAAAGCTCCTTCAAAAACAAAGTTCGAAGGTCAACTGAAAGGATACTTGATTTACTCCACATGGATCTGTTTGGACCGGTGGAACCAGTAAGCATAAGTGGAAGAAAGTACACCCTGGTAGTAGTGGATGACTACTCAAGATTCGCATGGACCCTATTCCTAACAAAGAAATCTGACACTCAGTGAAGGTTATCGGAACTCCTGAAGAAACTACAGACCGAAAAGAGCATGAACATAGTAAAAATCAGAACGGACAGAGGGACCGAGTTCACAAACAAATTTATTGAAGAATACTGCTCATCTAACGGAATCAAACATGAATACTCAGCAGCCAGGACGCCGCAACAAAATGGAGTCATAGAGAGGAAGAACAGGACCTTCAAGGAAGCTACAAGAACCATGCTGGCTGTGTTAGGATGTATACTATAAGCCTAGCTTTTGTGTAAACATCTATTTATGATATGAGAATCTTTTATGGTCAAATGTTTGCATTTTATATATTTGTTATATATGTTATTGCAATTGTCCAATTAATTTATATTGTAGATAACATGGTGTGTGGTGCCACACAGAAGATCATGTTATCAGTTCCTTATAGATTATAAATGGTAGCTCACAACCGAGATAATTTTGGACAAATTATCGGAATGGTTGTAGTGTAATTTGGTATTAATCTATCTTGATTATAAAATTACACTAGTACATTTTGTATGTATTGAGCAGGACCAATTGAGGTTGTTTTATTTGTACTGACTACATAAATAAAACAAGACCTCTGTTATTATGGATGTGCGTCCTCTTAATCATTATATGATAACGGGCATGTATACTCGATATATGTTTCTTTAATTTACCAATGGGTGAGATTTATTTATTAAATCAATAAGCTCAGTAAATTGGGATACAATGTTGTTTATATGGTGTGCTGTTGATTATATAATGAAACCGTGTCCTCATTATTTAGGATGATGATATCCCCTTGAGGAACTCATAAGGATTATCATGTAAACCCTGCAGGTGGATTTATTCCGGTATGATAATAAAGTTGAGTGGTACTACTCTTGGATTAAATATTAATTAATTGAATTGTCAGTAATTCAATTAATTAATGGACATTTGATATCTTAGACACGGGGAGATAAACGCGCACATAATAAATAGGAGCCATATCTAATATGGATAATGGACGGTAGTTCAATAATATCTTTTTAGTGGATTGAGATATTATTGATAGGCTTAAGAAGTATATTCAAATTGAATTTAGGACTCCTAAGCCTATCAGGAGACTGATTCCTAATCCTCCTCAAGGTCCCTGTTGTAGCCTATAAATAAGTCTCAAGTCAGCCGTTTCTAGATACAGAAATACAGATACACAGACATAAAAATCTGAGATACGTATTAGTAGAAGATGGCTGGAAGTCTCGATAGCTCGTTGCCCACACAACGTTCGAGATAAAGGTGAGGAATACAGCAGAAGATCGTGAGGTCCAGGCTTCATCGATTCCTCGATCTACAGCTCTGATCTTAGAACTAATTTCGATGCAATAAGTATGATTCGTTTTCCGCTGCGCGTTAATCATATTTGCATGGACCCCGAATCGGATAATCGTATAGGGTCGGCGATCCGGCGGTTCCTACAATTGGTAAAGCCCAGTTACCAAAAAGATTTTGGGCAGAAGCAATCAACACAACATGCTATACCCACAACAAATGCATCATCAACACTTATGTTGAATATATTGATGCGTAGTTACCAAGTCTCCAAAATATTGAATCAAATCAAAATCAACAACCTGTACCTACGCAGCAACTTGAAGAAAATTAGGAACCTATAACAAACCATCAAGCTCCAGCTATGAAAGAAGAAGTACATCACCCTGATGGAATTCAGCTGGAAGTTCGCCTAGATATTCAACCTGATCCAAATCAGCAAGCCATACAACATAACCAAGAGCAACCTGTGGAAGGATAAAATGAATAGCAAGCTGAAGAAGCAAGAAGAAAATGGCTAAGAAATCATCTAAGAAACCAGATCATAGGAGATTCTACCTCTGGAGTAAGAACAAGGAGAAGCAACCCCCATGAAGCCGTATTTGCGTGTTTCATCTCTCAAAGTGAACCAAGCTGCATAGAGGATGCACTTGCAGACACCAATTGGATTCAAGCCATGCAAGAAGAGTTGAATGAGTTTGAAAGAAACCAAGTGTGACATCTAGTTCCTAGACCTACTCACTAAAGAGTAATTGGCACAAAGCGGGTATTCAAAAACAAACTGGTTGAAGAAGGTCAAGTTGTCAGAAACAAAGCAAGACTGGTGGCAAAAGGTTACTGTCAGGAAGAGAGAATAGATTTTGAAGAAACTTTTACACCAGTAGCCAGATTGGAGGCAATCAGAATTTTTCTAGCCTATGCAGCTCACAACAATCTCACTGTGTATCAAATGGATGTAAAAGTGCATTTCTCAATGGGCTATTAGCCGAAGAAGTCTACGTAGAGCAACCTCCAGGATTTGAAGACAATCCCGAATGCATGGTATTCAGATTAAAGAAAGCTCTATATGGACTCAAACAGACACCTAGAGCCTGGTATGATACTCTATCGAAATATCTCCTAGACAATGGCTTTAAGAAGGGAAAAGTAAACAAGACCCTATTCAGAATCCAAGATGGAGATAGCATCCTGCTAGTACAAATCTATGTTGATGACATCATCTTCGATTCAACAAATAAGGAACTGTGCCAGAAATTCTCAAATCTCATGTAGTCCAAATTCGAGATGAGTATGATGGGAGAACTAAGCTTCTTTCTTTGTCTACAAGTCAAACAATTGAGCAGTGGAACATTTATCAACCAAGTGAAGTATACCAAAGAATTGATAAAGAGATTTGGACTAGAGAATGCGAGCACAGTAAGCATTCCTATGGCAACCTCAGGAAGCCTGGATAAGGACAATGATGGTAAAACAGTGGATGTGACAAAGTACAGGAGGCTCATTGGGTCACTGCTCTACCTAACAGCTAGCCGACCAGATATCATGTTTTCAGTAGGAATGTGTGTAAGATATCAAGCAGCACCAAAGGAATCGCACCTAACTGCAGCCAAACGAATCATCAGATACCTCAAAAGAACCCAAAAAGTTGGTTTATGGTACCCCAAGGAAGGTGGAATTAAGTTTATTGGCTATACTGACTTTGATTTTGCAGGTTGCAAAATTGACAGGAAGAGCACAAGTGGTACCTGCCAACTTTTAGGAAACAAGCTGGTATCCTGGTTCTGCAGAAAGCATACCTCAATAACAACCTCAACAGTTGAAGCTGAATATGTTGCTGTAGGAAGCTGCTGTGCACAAATTCTATGGATCCAACAGCAACTGAAGGACTACGGGATTGAGGAAAAAGGAACACTAATATTGTGTAATAATACAAAAGCTATTGCAATCACACACAACCCAATTCTTCATTCAAGAACAAAACACAATGATATGAGGCACCACTTCATAAGGGATCATGTTGAAAAGAAAGATATATCCCTAGAGAAAGTGTATACAGATCTACAGCTAGTTGATATCTTCACTAAACCTCTTTGTGAATCAAGATTTTCATTTCTCAAAAACGAGCTAGGCATAATCAACCTGAGCTAAAATATCTCTACTTAAATGGTTATACAGCTTAGGGGGAACTCTAGGCAACAAAAAGCTAAATTGATAAAGCAGTAACCTAAAGGTAGCTGCTTGAAGTTCCTGGATGATACCCTGAAGCTAGGATACTGGTTAACGGTCACAGCAAGCAGTTTGTAGAAATTAGAAACGTGGGCGCGTGAGAAGCGGAACAGTTATCCCGCGTTAAGCAGCCGTTTTTATAGGAAATCCTCGAACTCCTCAAAATATCACGTCAACACATCAATAGACACCACGCCAAAATTCTCAACTATAGGATTGAGAGTCCTTTCAACTCCAAATTAAATCTGGACCGTCCGATCAAAGGATCTTCAAATTCAAATATAAGGGAGTATCTCTTCATCTCTCACTTAACATTTTCATTCATCCTCAAATCTTCTGAAAACCCTAACTCTTGCACTCACATTCTCTGAACTCCTACTCACAAATGGCACCAAAAGGAAACCTTGTTGTCGACGGGAGGCTGATGGACCAGGACATCCTCCTGAACATGGTCGCACAGGAAGGGCACTCCAAGGACTTCATAACAGACATCCTACGGTGTCTTCATTCCTCAAGCCTTTTGTAACTCTGCTCTTACTTCAAAACACCCTACGTAGAGGAGAAAGTTAACAGATTTTACAAGAGAGCAGGGTCTTTGAAGATCGGTCAGAGATCCAAGCAAAAATGGAGGGTATGACGATCGCTTTGAACACCGGACTTCTGGAGGAAGTATTCTTTCTCCCCACCGACAACATGGATGCCAGTGACCTCTCCACCTACGGAGAAGATGAGTTGAGGTCTACTGGAAGACCTTCATCGGAAACACGAACACGAAGGGGATGTCTAGGAGCTACAGTAAGAAGTTTTTCCTTCTTACGTATGAGATGCTGCACGATGTCTACTGTCATATCATTGAGAACAGATCCGGCTCCTTTGATAAATGTACCAACTTCAGGTATAGGATGATGATGGCCATTCTGAAGAAGGAGAAGGTGGACTAGGCCAGCTACCTGCTCTCTAGGCTAGCGGAGGAGATGGAGAAGAAGGTGTAGGAACCGCCGGATCGCCGACCCTATTCGATTATCCGAATCGGGGTCCATGCAAATATGATTAACGCGCAGCGGAAAACGAATCATACCTTTTGCACCAAAATTAGTTCTAAGGTCAGAACTGTAGAATCGAGGAATCGATGAAGCCTGAACCTCACGATCTTCTGCTGTATTCCTCGCCTTATCTCGAACGTTGTGTGGGCAACGAGCTATCGAGACTCTCAACCGTTCTTCTCTAGATCGTATATCAGATTTTTCTGTGTCTGTCACCCAAGAAACGGTTGACTTGAGGCTTATTTATAGGCTACAATAGGGACCTTGAGGAGGATTAGGAATCGGCCTCCTGATAGGCTTAGGAGTCCTTAATTCGATCTGAATATACTTCTCAAGCCTATCAAATAATATCTTAATCCACTAAAAAGATATTATTGAACTACCGTCCCTTATCCATATTAGATATGGCTCCTATTTATTATATGCGCGTTTATCTCCCCATGTTTAAGATATCGAATGTCCATTAATTAAATGAATTACTGACAATTCAATTAATTAATATTTAATCCAAGAGTAGTACCACTCAACTTTATTATCATGCCGGAATAAATCCACCTGCAGGGTTTACATGATAATCCTTATGAGTTCCTCAAGGGGACATCATCATCCTAAATAATTAGGACACGGTTTCATTATATAATCAACAGCACACCATATAAACAACACTGTATCCCAATTTACCGAGCTTATTGATTTAATAAATAAATCTCACCCATTGGTAAATTAAAGAAACATATATCGAGTATACATGCCCGTTATCATACAATGATTAAGAGGACGCACATCCATAATAACAGAGGTCTTGTTTTATTTATGTAGTCAGTACAAATAAAACAACCTCAATTGGTCCTGCTCAATACATACAAAATGTACTAGTGTAATTTTATAATCAAGACAGATTAATACCAAATTACACTACAACCATTCCGATAATTTGTCCAAAATTATCTCGGCTGTGAGCTATCATTTAAAATCTATAAGGAACTGATAACATGATCTTCTGTGTGGCACCACACACCATATTATCTACAATATAAATTAATTGGACAACTGCAATAACATATATAACAAATATATAAAATGCAAACATTTGACCATAAAAGATTCTCATATCATAAATAAATGTTCATGCAAAAGCTAGGCTTATAGTATACATCCTAACAGAAGGTGGGTAAGCCTACTTATGGGCTGGTGGTGAACACCCTTCTCGGTCACTTGAAGGTAGATCTGATCGAAGGGAAACCCATCCAGAAAGGAAAGTTCATTGGCGCCGGCAGAGTCTTTGCCAAGAAGACCACTGCTCGGCCATCCCCAGTAACCAGGGAGGTCTCCGAGGGTTCCAAGGGTGCTTCCAGGATAAGAAAGGCATTCTGCAGGACCAGCAGCGACTCATCTTCACCGAAAAGCAGCTCGAAGATGGCTGACCCCTCACCAGTCTCTGCAGTGCCAAAGAAGATCAAGCACAAAAAAAAGGTCCAGAGGAGGCTGGTGATCTCGGATGACGAACCAGAAGATGCCACCACACAGGATGTTAAGAAGCCTACCGTGGAAGTAGAGGTTGATTCTCCACCAAGTAGTGAGCACGCAGCTGAGGGGGAAGCTGCTGCTCGAGTTGAAGAAGCTGAAGGAGAAAACGAGGATGAGGAGGACGTGGAGGAATATGTTGTCAGCTTACCGAAGGTGAAAGCTAATTTTACGAAGCTGATGGACAGATTTACCATTTGGTGGCAGTACAGACACCTATCCAGAGATGATCTGACCCAATGGTCTGAATGGACAACGGAGGAGGAGTGGGCCTTGAACTGGGTAGCGATGGATGATCTAAAAGAAGTTATGGAGAAGAAATTCCTGAAGCAGCTCAGAAGGAAGAAGTGGCCCGAGTACCTGGAGAACACTGAAGTTGATGCTGAACTTGAGGCTACCCAGCGTCCCTTCAGGCTACCTGGTAAAGGGACGCTACTAAGCAGCTATCTGAACTTTCCCCCAGGAGCTTGAAGGGGAAATGACCCATCGAGCAACCAGACTTCTATTGGGAAGAGGTAATTCTGGATGCTGCTACTGATCGGGTCAGAGCAGGCGATGACGTGGGCTTCACGGCAGCCCAAATAGAGAAGTTTGGAGAAGAGGAAGCCCAGGAAAGGATGATCAAACAGGCTACTGATGTGAGCCTGAGTGATACCAGAATGAGAAGGCCAGTAAGGGAGCCACAGGCAGGTGAACGATCCTCCTGTGCACCGCTGATGATAAAACCCATTAGCAGGAGGTCACCTTCACCAGCAGAGAAAAATGGTGAGGAATTTTCCTATCTTACTGACCTGATTATCTTGCCAGAGGTTCCTGTGCAGACACCGATGAAGGAGAGAAACACTACACCAACTGACTTTCCCAAGGCACAACAGTTGGAGACCCTCGCTGTTGTGGCATCTCTAGATTCAATCCTTGATCTAACCATCACGTCACCAGCAGCAGCCGCCGATGAAACCATAAGCACATCACTGCCAACACCAATGGAGGTAGAGGCTGAGGGGGAACAGGTACAGGATATAGAGGCACCTGTTTCTGTTGAAAAAGTTCAAGAAGTGGAGGAACCTATCCCTGTAGAAAAGGAACAAGCTGCATAAGTTGTTCTTATGGAAATTGAGGAAACAACACCTGCCAAACGCTGCACAAATGGAGGTGGATGCTGAATAGGAGACAGACAATGCAATGGAGGTGGACAAGGAAGGAGAAAAGGAGCCTGAGGATAAGGAGGAAGAGAAGGATGAGAGACAGGAAAGTGAAAAAGAAAAGGAGGTTGAAAAGAAGGGAAATGATGAAGAGGAGGCTGGAGAGGAAGCCCCAACAAAGGATGTTAGATCAGGAGATGGAGGATCCAGTAGCCCTTCCAGCAGTGATGATGGGTCACCCAGTGAACAGAGTAATACCGAAGCTGAAAAATCCAAAGCTCTAACACCTACATCTTCTTCACAGGTTCCTGCAGTTAACACTGCCGAAGGTTAGGAAGCTGGTAGATCAAATGACGAGGTCCTGACCGCATTAGAACAGATGGGGAAGTCACTGGTGAAAGCGAGCAGGAAACTCCATAAGAAAACTCGCTCGAGCTCTATCAAGACGCAAGCCTTCATTGACTGCCTCAACGTAACCCTGTCAAGACTTTATCAGACGATCAATGCTCACCGATCCCCTAAAGAGGATGCTATTGTGGAAGTGATAAAAAATGTGATGGAAAAGCTGAACAGACATGAGGAGAGAATGATCTCTCTTGAAATTGATCAGAAAGCCCTTGTCACCACAGTAGGCCACATGGATGGGGAGTAGTTCAACTGACCGCGCTGTCGTGACGATAAAATTAATTAATTTCCTTCCTAACCTCACTAACTAGTAGCTAGGGTAAGTCGGAGTCGATCCCACGAGGAATGGAGAATAAACTATATCATCTATGTTCAATTCATAAACGGAAAAGGTTTGGGGGGGTTTATCGAGAATCACTATTAACTATGAAGCCAGAAAACGAATTAAATAAGAAATCAATATATAAAAAACATCCCGGTTAACAGTTCGGTTATCCCCCAATCTCAATTATGCTTTAATCAATGTAACACCCCTCTCTCAAATTCTCATAAAATTATCACCCCTAGTCTAACAACAAGCTCTGTTAAACCGAATCGTCTCTTATGATTAGTTAAATTAGGATAAGATCACTAATTAACCCTATTTAATTGAATAACCCAGAACAAGCTCTCCAGATTTAATTCATTAAATGCATTAATTATCAAGACGATAGGGTGAACTAGACTCCGAATACACAAGCTCGATTCAATAATCTAGGATTATGTTACCCTAGAGATGCACGACCTCTAGTTTACCACTAATAAAAATTAAATCACAACAATTAGGATTCATGATTTAAGATTCTAGCAATCAATTATCAACACTTAACCTAGGTGATCAGTCTAAATCAAGCATCAACAATTGAAAACAATATGCACAGATAACACAATCAATTCCAATCAAATATCAAGAAGGGAAAATGAGATTAATTAAAACATAAAAGAAATATGGGTTCAAACATCCCTGCTAACCGGAGTTACGAATTAACCGAGCATCCTTGAAATCGAATCCACAAAAATAATCCAAAAATCCATCATAAAAACTAATCTAAGAACTTTCTCTCTCTCTAATCTAACTCCACTCTCCCCACTATCTATCTATCTATCTCTACTGCTTATGGCTGCCCACCTGCTGCGTGAATGATATTGATGTCAGCTATGCCCTTTTCTTCCAAAATTAGATTTCTTTCCTTTCTTCCAAAACAAGTCACACTTTGCGGCTGATCCATCTTGATATGAAACCCTTTTGGGCTTTGGCCCATTTCTTTTTCCTCTTCATAATTGGACCTTATTTCTTCTTCTTCTCTTAATTCTTTTGAGCCTTGGAAATTACATCGGCCCAATTGACTTCTTCTTGTTCCACGATCATTTTCCTCGACTCCAAAATACTTCAAAACATTCTAAAATAATCAAGAAAATAATTCGTGAAGTATTCGGAGACATAAAACACATATATGTATAGAAACGGTGCATTTAATCATCTAAAATATTATAAAATCACAAATATGCCCTCGATAAAATGCACCAAATTCCTACTTGTCAAATCTCCCCACACTTAAACCATTGCTTGTCCTCAAGCAACAGAAGAATCGAAGCATATCGGGGATACAAATTAAGAAAGAGTATTGTTTGCTCAGATCCTTACCATCAGTCATAGGAATTCAATTCATGTCAACACAAGGTATATGCAAGCAAAAGCAGTTGGACTAAACGTAATTATCTCAAGAAATCACAAGTGTCAATAGGACATCAGAAATCAAATTTTTCATAGACAAATCATTAATCCATTTTACTACCCATATTGATCAATATACTCTAAGTCCCTCTTAATATCCTTCATCTAGATCAAAATTTTATCAAGACGTCTCACAAAATAAATCACCCCATTTTCTCCATTTTTTTTTTCTTCTCTTTTTTTTCGCGAGAATTTTTTTTTTCTTTTTTTTTTTGGATGGAGTTGGCAGCTCCACACCACTCTTAGGTTTGTCCTACCGTGCATTTCACGAATTTTTTTTTTCTTCATTCACACGGGACCCCTAAGAGCAGACAGCTGATTCCACACCCCATCATCTTTTCACTTCTCAATTTTTTTTCAACCCAACACCCTTTTTTTTTTCCTCCAACCACATCAACATTTTTTTTTCCAACCAAGAGGGTTCAATATAAGTGATTAATCCTTCAAAATTTTCAATTAAGACTACTTCCATCAAGGACTCAAAAGTACACTTCAAGATATAAGTGAGCAAAACAAATCAACTCAACGTCACAGATCAATTCTCAAACCAATGTTATCCTATGTGACATCTAACAGCAATTTCCCAAAACATCATTCAGCAATTTTAACCAACAGAAAGCAATGCTCAGCAACACCTCATTCAACACAAACGAATTTCCAAATACATAATTAAACAACACTCGGATCATCATTGCAAACTTATTTACCCAACATCTTTTTTGTTTTTTGTTTTTTATATATATGCAAATGCAAACATAAAATAAACATGCTAAAGCAAGTAAACGTGCAATCTAGCTAAGATAAAACAAAAACAAACTATATGCAACTACATGAGCCTAAATGCAACTATATGCAAGATATGTGATCTACTCCACACTTCATCAATTATGCAACATTTTTCCATCTCCCCACACTTAAATCTTGCTTGTCCCTAAGCAACTCAAATCATAACATAAGATGTAGACAAAACACGATTCATATATGCAAGGAAAATAGAGCAAAAATTAAAAGTGTGGAATAGAAATCACCAAATCACCAAGGAGGTTTTGGAATTGGTCTCAAAGAAGGCACATCAGAAACTGCCATGTCCTTTACTCCATTGACCTTTATCCTTTTTATTGCTTTGAACTTTGAGAAATTGCTGAGAAGTTTTTCAGAAGGTGTATGGACTTCATCCAATATGAATACTTCTTCAACATGCTTTCTTTTATCCTCCAAGTTATTCACCCTACAAGAAAGATGAAGAGGATCAATATTAAAGTGAACAGAATTTGATTGCTTTACCAGATTCTCACAGTTTGACGATTTGACATTGGATGTCGGTTTCACACTAGGTAATCCAGTGTCAGACTGTTCGGCAGAATTCTCTTCCTCCTCATTTTTCGAAATTTTCTGAGGCTTTTTGGTTTCTTCCAGCTGCTCCACACTCCTTAGAGTTATTGCATTGACATTCCTTGAATTTATCTCTGGTTGAGACTGTAATTTTCCTCCATTTTGGGCCTCCAAATGATTCACAACCGTCGTTAGTTGGCTCACTTGTGTCTCGAGATTTCTGATACTCGATTGGGTATCCTTTTTAAACTGAATAATATTGGAAGTCAGCATTTTCAACATATCCTCCAAAGATTTTGACGATTGCCCTTGATGGTTCTGTTCTCTCGATTGATGTGGTGAACTATCATTCTCCTCAAATTGTGCTCTTCGTTGACTTTCCCTACTTGGATATGGTTTCGTCTGTGCAACACCTGTAACAAGTTTTCGAACAAAAGAGGTTAATTCAATTAATCTATCCTTGATGGTAGAGCTATTTACCTCATTTGCGGATCGTAGTGAAAAATCACGGGTGTCAAATTGTTGCGAGGCAGCAGCCATGCTCGTGATAAGGAGTCTTGCTGCTGATGGTGTTTTGTCCAACAATGACCCTCCACTAGCCGCATCAATATGGTATAGGTCCATCGAGGACAGTCCTTCATAGAAATATAGAATCATAGGTTGATCAGTGAGTTGGGACTGTGGACAACTTGCTTCCAACTTCGTGAAACGCTCCCAATACTCATGCAATGTCTCCCCATGCTTTTGTCGAATCCCAAGTAACTCCCTTCGAATATTGGCCACTCGAGATGCAGGGAAGTACCTGGCCAAGAAGAGACTTTCTATTTCAGTCCATGTATTTATAGAGCCCGAAGGAAGGTAGTATAACCAATCTTTAGCAGAGTCCTTCAAAGAGAAAGGAAATGCTCTCAATTTGATGTGCTCTTTCGTTACAGCCTTCGGTTTCATGCTTGAGCAGACAGTGTGGAATTGTTTCAAAAATTTATATGGATCCTCATCTGCAAAACCATGAAACAAAGGTAATAAGAGTATGAATTCATATTCAAGCTCAAAAGTTGTATTAGCTTCAATATTAGAATAATCAATGCAAAACGATTGATAAATAGACGCGGTATAAGCACACTCCTTCAATGTTTGATTTGCATCCATTTCTCCCTTTTTTTTTCCAATCCTCAGTCTGCACAGATTGACATTGGATGACTTGAGTCACACTGGGTCAGCCAGTGTGAAAAACAGAACAAGGCAGAACAATGAAACAGGACAGAATAAAGCACAACAGAACAGATCAGCATGCGAAAACAGGGCAGATTCAGAGCAGAAACAGCGAAATTCAACAAACAGATTTTTTTTTTCAATTTTCAAATTTTTTATTTTTTTGTTTTTTTTTAATTAATAAACAAGAAAAGAACAAGATGACACAACAAATTCAAACCACTCCCCGGCAACGGCGCCAAAATTTGACCGCGCTGTCGTGACGTGATAAAATTAATTAATTTCCTTCCTAACCTCACTAACTAGTAGCTAGGGTAAGTCGGAGTCGATCCCACGAGGAATGGAGAATAAACTATATCATCTATGTTCAATTCATAAAGGAAAAGGTTTGGGGGGGTTTATCGAGAATCACTATTAACTATGAAGCCAGAAAACGAATTAAATAAGAAATCAATATATAAAAAACATCCCGGTTAACAGTTCGGTTATCCCCCAATCTCAATTATGCTTTAATCAATGTAACACCCCTCTCTCAAATTCTCATAAAATTATCACCCCTAGTCTAACAACAAGCTCTGTTAAACCGAATCGTCTCTTATGATTAGTTAAATTAGGATAAGATCACTAATTAACCCTATTTAATTGAATAACCCAGAACAAGCTCTCCAGATTTAATTCATTAAATGCATTAATTATCAAGACGATAGGGTGAACTAGACTCCGAATACACAAGCTCGATTCAATAATCTAGGATTATGTTACCCTAGAGATGCACGACCTCTAGTTTACCACTAATAAAAATTAAATCACAACAATTAGGATTCATGATTTAAGATTCTAGCAATCAATTATCAACACTTAACCTAGGTGATCAGTCTAAATCAAGCATCAACAATTGAAAACAATATGCACAGATAACACAATCAATTCCAATCAAATATCAAGAAGGGAAAATGAGATTAATTAAAACATAAAAGAAATATGGGTTCAAACATCCCTGCTAACCGGAGTTACGAATTAACCGAGCATCCTTGAAATCGAATCCACAAAAATAATCCAAAAATCCATCATAAAAACTAATCTAAGAACTTTCTCTCTCTCTAATCTAACTCCACTCTCCCCACTATCTATCTATCTATCTCTACTGCTTATGGCTGCCCACCTGCTGCGTGAATGATATTGATGTCAGCTATGCCCTTTTCTTCCAAAATTAGATTTCTTTCCTTTCTTCCAAAACAAGTCACACTTTGCGGCTGATCCATCTTGATATGAAACCCTTTTGGGCTTTGGCCCATTTCTTTTTCCTCTTCATAATTGGACCTTATTTCTTCTTCTTCTCTTAATTCTTTTGAGCCTTGGAAATTACATCGGCCCAATTGACTTCTTCTTGTTCCATGATCATTTTCCTCGACTCCAAAATACTTCAAAACATTCTAAAATAATCAAGAAAATAATTCGTGAAGTATTCGGAGACATAAAACACATATATGTATAGAAACGGTGCATTTAATCATCTAAAATATTATAAAATCACAAATATGCCCTCGATAAAATGCACCAAATTCCTACTTGTCATCAACCAATCGCAGACCCTAGGGAACATTCTGGCACCCTGTCAGAGATTCACTCGATGGTTAGCTTTGCAGTTGGGCGGGCTGATGATGACAAAAAGGGGGAAGGAAAGATAGAGAGCAGACAGAGAAGTAAACAGGAGCCAGCTACCTGCAAGCAGATGGTAGTAAGTAGAAGAAAAGATGACGATGTAGGTGATGGTGGCAATAGGGGAGCTGGATCAAGAGGCCTTCCAGACAGCAGCTCAAAAAGAAAATCAGAAGCTGTCTTAGGGATAATTCATCCAGGTTTCAGGAAAGGTGCTGAGTTGAGAGAAGAAAAGAGGAGGAGGACAGAAGATGATCTTTAGAGCAACCTGGACGCCGTGTTTGAAAAAGGGCCGCAGGAAGTTCTTACCAAAATCTTCCTACCTCACAAGCTGTCTGACATGGCTGAATTGGAGAAAAACATGCAGAATCCTGCCAGCGCATGCAGCTAGTGCATCTCTCAAGACCTTTCTGGAAGCGAGCCCGGATCCCAGGAATGACAAGTTCATCATTCCAAAGATCTCGGAGGTCACTTTTCCCATTGATGCCAATCCATCATTCTTCCAGATAGAAGGATTCAAGAAAATGGAGCTGATGAAGTACTTCACAACACTTTGTAAGGAATCCGCTCTCTTCAGAGGATTCCGAAACAATATAGAAGCCTTGCAGAGGTTTCTGGAGCTTGCCAAGAAATGAGGACTGCCAATCTAAGTCAAGCTGAAGCAGAGACTAGAAAAGGAGTTCATACTATTCTATGAAGACTTCTAGCTCAGATTTGAGGAAGATGAGGAAGTAAGAAAGTTGCTGAAGCCAAGTTATCAGGAGTCTTTAGCTAACTGGTGGAAAGGGACGAAGTATGAAAGGAGAAAGAAAGCCAGTTGGATGAAGACCTAGTAACCTGCTTCCTATCTTTGTCTATTCTTGTCTAATGCTTATATGTTTTGTAGTTATTTTTTTTATGACCTTCTGCTATCTGTATCTGCAAATTGATTACTTATCAATGAAGCTCATGATGATTCTGACCTATAAAAGCTCACTTCTTGTGAACTTTATGCATGATTATGAATGTTTATCCTTTTCTGTATTTTGTTTTAAGATAAATGATATATGAGCTTTGATCCTGTTAAGGAGTTTTGTCATCATCAACAAAGGGGAAATTGATAGGACAAATTGTAATAGATTTTGATAAGACAAAACATGTAATAGATTAGGTCTTTAGCTATCTGGTTATATTTCCATATGTAAAAATAGCTAAGACAAGGATGCTGGAGAGTGAAGAAGACTCTGTAAAGGAACCTACGCCAAGTCCCTGCTACCTGCAAATTATCAAGTTGCTGTATCTTCTGAAGAAATCAGTATCCAAGTGTCAAAGGGTGTTGGGAGGTATCTGAAGATTCTTAAAGACAAGGAAGCTGACTCCTTCGCTCAGAAAGGAAATTCCCAGATACATCAAAATTAGTGCACTTTGACTAGTCGGTAGAAACACTCCAGTTCCAGCCAATTAGAGTATGCCACTTGGGAAAAGCAGTAAAGAAAGAGTACAACAGACCGCAAATCAAGAACGCGCAGTAAAAGGATAAGGCGGGCACATAACAGAAAGGAGGCGTTGCAGAGCAGGTGTCAGAAGATCAGTAAGGAACCAATCAGATCAAGACACCTCATCAGTGGAAAACTGTCTTTTCAACGGGTAAATTTCTCACTGATACTTATAAATAGAAGATTGAGTGCACCTGAGAAAAGCAGAACGATAACTGTAATATCATACGCGAAGCACACTATCTAAAAGCTCAAACCTCTCAAGTCTCAGTCACTCAGTCTAATCAGCAGCAAGTCAGCTACCTTGTGAAGTTCAGAAGTCCAAAGAGCTTGCTGCATTCAACCGTTGAAGATTTCTTTATCTTTTATATAGACTGTGTTAGGAGTCGCTTAGGCAGAGGATAAATCCTGCTAAGTTGTTATTCTCTTTAAAGAAGAGAAAGGATCCTGTGTGGGTCAAGGAACCTGTGTGGAGATCCTGTGTGGGCCGCTTAGTTTGGTCACTGTGCAGCTACCTGTATGGATAGAGCTGACAGTTTTACGTAGAGTGAAGTTTGTATTAGCGGAGTCTATTGTAAATCAAACTTACTTTAACAAAGTTCCTTCTTGAGAAGGAGTAGAGAGGACGTAGAGAGATTACTCCACCCTCGAACCTCTATAAGTTTGCTTGCGTGTTTATTGCCTTACACATATCTATCTAATCATAGTAGCATCCTGTATTAAAGCTATTCTTCGAAAATCACATTATTTTTGCTATGCATTTTTAACTCTGTCTAAGTCCTATGTCGCTGCTCGTGTAGCAACCTATCGTGGAGTAAGCTTTCTAGCTATATGCCCCTCAAGGACTTAACATTTTTGGAGAAAGTTTGAAAATTTGATAAGGTTAATTCACCCCCCTCTTAACCTTATACCACTTGGGACTAACAAACCTCTTCTCCCACATGTCACTTAAAAAATGTGGATTAGTGATGGAATATTTGATCGATAACCAATGACTTTCCATCGATAAACAATTTATCGACAAAAAATTTGTTGGGAAAAACTGTTGTTTTTACCCTTAATGGTAGCAATTTACTGATAGAAATATTTTCTTCGGTAAATCACCGATGCTTACTTCTGTCGTTAATGAATTTCTAACGGAAATAAATATAGGAAAAAGTAAAAAAAACCACAAAATTAATTTGTGATTTTATCGACGAAATTGTCGTTGTCTGATGGAATAGTATCGTCGATATTATACATATTATGACGATTAATATTCCATTAGTAAAATTAATTTTCAAAATTTACTGACATACAATATTATGTCGATAATGATTAATATTAAAAAAAATTGCAAATTTTTAAATAATAACAATTATTAAATTAAAATCTAATAAATGAAATGGAAATGAAATGAAAATTTAAAAATTCAACAAATCTAATTATAAATTAAAATAAAATTGTTAATATACAAAGACATAGTTTTGAAATGTTTATTAACCATTATCTTCATTCTCGGTGTCATCTCGAGCTCTGGGATTCCTGTTCGTAGATAGGGGGTATCAGCAGTAGGCTGTGGCTACTAACCAGAGGTAAGCTGCTCTATGACTCTCTTCTGCCATTGTAGAAGGTTCTTCATCTTCGTCTGTTGGAATAGGAACTCTTCATGCTGGCTTCAGAACTCTGCTTGCTAGTGCTCATACGTCGCCAACCTCTCCTTGTACTAGCAATCCCGCTCTTCATTTTCTTTCATGATCCAATCAATGTCCATTGGATTAGGAGACATGCCATGACAAGTGGCACAACTTGTCAAAGATTGTCTCTTGCCGATCGATCCTAGTATGTACACTCGTCCTTTCTTCACACTCTGTTGTCTCGATCCTAGTCTATGTCAATGAGGCAGGACTTTGATGAACCTTCCTCCGATTGAGTAAGCTGGGACATCCTCTCATCGAAACACTCCTAAAAAAATTTCCAAGTTAAAAAATTTAAACAATTAAATTTAAAATTTTGAAGTTAAATAAGAAATATAAAAAACATACTTACAATATATAATTGCATTGCCCCTGCCATTGATGTACGTCCCATCTTTGTTTGGACCGTGCAATCTCCTAAAGAGCTTGTGCATCAAGACCGGGGCACCCTTCTTCTTGGACTGCGTAAATTTCCATAAAATATATATAAATGAACTTCAATATTAATTATAATTAATAATAAATTAAAATGTGGAGTAGAGATACTTACGAGATCTTCCAAGAGCTCCACAGCTGACCTGGAGCCTTCTTTATGCTTGGCAACTCCTATACCCGATCTAAGTAGCTCGCTTAAATGGCTTTTGGAGGCCTTTTCTTATTTCGTCTTAACTATATGGTCGGACCAGTAATCAAAGAACCCATTCCAAATGGACTTTCAGCATACACTTAGAGATCGTGTTAGCGGGTTACAACCTTCTCTAGATACAAGCGTCAGTTTCTTCATCCAACTTTGGGTCCCAAATACTCCATTTAAAAAAAAATTAGCATCATTTAAGTCATAGTAACTTCAAAATAATAATAATACTAAAATTAGAGAAAATTAAAGCATGAAATTACAGAAAAATTCCTCCGAGTATATCCTCTTGGTGTCGGGCGAGACAAACTTCTGATTAGAAGCCCTTCACATTAAGGTAGCTCTAGAACACATCCTTTTAAAAGGGATGAGTACTGATGATAACATTATATTGCACAATTGAATTTAATTAGATATAAACAAGAGCGACGAGAGTGGCATAGCACAACGGAGGCGGACGGTGGCGGTGATGGCAGGAGATAAAGAGAGAGTGGTAGTGGGATGGTGGTGACTAGGCAGCAAGAGGCGGTGTGAACGGCGGAGGTGGGGGTGGGGGTGGTAGAGAGGGAGAGATAGGGATTGGGAGAGAGGAGAGAGGAGAGAGAAGTGAGGTGGGAAAAAGAAACCTAATTTAACCTAGAATTAACTGTGGAATTTCCGTCGGTAATTCTAGAAAAAAAGACATCATTTTCTCCCATCAAGATTAAAGAAATGTCATTTTTTTATTTACCCAAAATTTTTTGGAGGAAAAAACGACATCGTAAAGTTAGAATTTTACCAAGGGAAATTAATATCTATCAGTAATTAATTATTTTTTATTATAAAAGAGTGAAAATATTTACCAATGCATATTCCGTTGATAAATTGCCAACACAACATCATTTTTACATGTTGATGGATTTACCGATGGATTTCCGCGGGTAAATGTCTAAATCCATTAATTTACATTTTCTATGCCATGTTTTTCTCAGCTTTTATTCGAAATCATATTTAAGTTCTATTTATATTCTTATATGAACAATTCAATTTTATAAATGAGTTCAATTCAATCAAATACTACAACCTTGCTAAATTGATCGATGATATATATATATATATATTTATGTATGTATGTTTAAAAAAATATACTCATGATATGTAAAATCAATCGTTTGAATGACATAAATAACAAAATTAGATAATTATGCTATTACTATAGTAACAAGATTACGGTTGACAGGTGACAATCTAATTGTTAATTATATATATTAATTAGATTAAGATAAAGTTGGCTAACTAGCGACTAAAGAATTATGTACATAATTAGTTCATATATCATGTAAGTAATTAACATAAGATAACAACATCAATATTCATTGTATATTATGATTATTAATACAATAAAACAGTAATTGAATAAGATCAATGTAGATAAATCATTAAAAGAGGGGTTTGTTTTAAAGATAACCTAAATTTAGGGTTTTCCAACAGAATTAATGATAGATTACCGACGGATGTTTTATTTTTAAATTACCAAAGAAATTTCCATCGATAATACGGAATAAAACGTTGCCATTTTATGTTGAAATGATTTATCAATGGAATTTCGTTGGTAATCTTGCCAAAAATAGTGTCGTTTCTTTTTGGAAATCAATGGCTATTGAAACGACAATGTTTCACCTACAATCTTCGGTGGACTATTCCATCGAGAAATTGTTGACAAAATTCCATCGAGAACGTCATTAGAAAATATAATTCTCCGACAGTCTTTGTGCCGTATAGAATTATCGACGAACATATGTCGGCAATCCATCGATAAATTGTTGGATTTTACAAAATATATATTCTGCTACTGCCGACAAACTTTCATCGTTATTTCATCGGTAAGCATCGACGGACTGTGTCCATCGATAAATTTTGTCTATACATTGCATGTGTATATATATATATATATTTTTGTAATTATTCTTTTATTAAATTCCTTTACTTTTTCATAGGAAAAAAACTTCGTTGATATATTACACTTTTTTTTAAATATCGAGATGTATAATTGTTGACAATGTTATAGGGCAAACCTATCAATTTTTTCTCATCTTCAATCTTTTTTGTTTCAATTTCTCCGCATTAGTACAAAATCAATGAATTCATTACTATATAGACTCCAAAGTTTATGATAATTACAACCATACCCTTTAACTATGGTAAAACTAAAAACTCACACAATGTTTCGCCCTAAATTTTTATGAACTGTAATTTAATTGAACCTAACTCATTTTTGAAAATATCATTCTATACATACCACATTCATTATGGTACGGAGGTGTAGTGAGGTGGGACGGTTTGGCACCATACGAAGCACTTTATGGAAGGAAATGCAGATGACCAGTACATTGGGATGAAGTCGGTATGAGAAAATTTTTAAGGCCGGAGATCATTAAGAAGACTGTCGAAACAGTAGCCAAAATTCGTGAGAGGATCAAAGTAGCACAAGATAGACAAAAATCATATACTAACACTCGAAGAAAGGACATACATTTGAGATTGGAGACAAAGTATTCCTTAGAGTTGTACCAATGAAATGAGTCATCCGTTTTGGAAAAAAGGGAATGTTAAGACCAAGATACATTGGACCGTTTGAGATCCTTGAGAGAATAGGAGATATGGCTTATCGTTTAGCTTTGAACCCAAACTTAGCATCCGTCCACGATGTATTTCATATTTCGATACTTAGGAAGTATGTTTCAAATCCTAACCATCACATTAGTTATGAGGGCCTTGAGATTAACAAGTATTTGACTTATGAGGAGAGCCCCATAGCAGTACTTGGAAGAAAAATACATGTTTTAAGGAATCGGGAGGTACCTTTGGTTTTAATCTAGTGGAATGGACATGGGAAAGAAGAAGCTACTTGGGAACAAGAACAAGAAATCTTAGCGAGATATCCGAACCTTTAGACCTAAATAAGTAGAAATTTCGAGGATGAAATTTTTTTAGTAGGGAAGGATGTAGCACCCCGAACCTTTTATGTATAGTTCTATTAGTTTATTTTCTTGCTACATCATCTTTCAGTTTAAATTATCTTTTGACATACACATGTTTATTTTCGTCTAGCTTAATCAACGATTTTGAGATCGACTGCGCCGCCAGCACTGATACTAAGTGAAATGTGATATGAGAATTGTAAAGTTACAAGAATAAGAATCTAGCATCGAGCTTAAGGATTAAGAAATTAAAAGAAAATAATACAACTTGGAGTAAGATAGCAGTAGATTTTATTAGCTAAATAATTGCCAAAAATCCATTAATAATATAGTCTTATTAGGATTAATGATAATGAAATATTATAAAAATCCCTAAATATGTTAAGGTGTATGAGAATAATTATCTTGGGCATAAATGAAATTATTGCATATAAAATCCACAAATATCTTTTATTAAAGCTAACTTTAAATTGTGTAAATATCATTATTATTTAGTGAATGACCAATGTGCTCCTTTTGTCCTAATTTATTCTACAAATATGATGGATCCTAATTTTAGGATCATTTTTCACACACAACACACACTATTTACACACACTTGCTCTCCAAGTTTGCTACAAGATAGTCTTCTTACCTTCTTCATTTTCAAAGCTTTTTGATCATGTGGAATATGCATGTTTTAAATTAGATAATCATACTATAACATGATCTAGTTTTAGATGATGGTTTATTATTGAGAGATGTTTTAAGAAAATCATATTATGTTGAATATATGTGTGGGAGGTTGAGAGGCTGTTTTGGGGTTGTTCTTGGAGGTGTTCTTGGGTTGTTTTTATGATATTTTTATATGTTAAAATACATGTTGTGAGAAGCATAAATATGGTTTTAGATCATGTTTTGGACTTGTGTAGAGAAAGTTATGAGTTTTGCAAGTTCTCTTCATTTCTTTGCATATTAAGTCTAAGAAGCTTATGCTAGATGATTATTTTGAGCATGAAAATATGTTTATATGATTATATGATAAAAAACCATGCTTTAATGTACTAAAATGATGAGTAAATAATGTTTTATGCATCTTCAAAAATTATGTTGAAGGGGTGACTGAAATTGTTGTGCTTTGGAAGAGTGTATGTGTTTTGTGCTTTGATCCAAATTCATATTCACTTAGGGATGTTAAGGGGACACTTATGTGGCTATATGGAGGCTATAGGGTGGCTACAGGATGGCTTAGCCCACCATAAAATTAGAAATGTGTCTAATGACATTACTTTTGCTAATAATGGAGAAAATCCTTAATCATTCCCTAAATGATAGTAATTGTGTTCTCCCACTTACTCAACCATATTTATGTATGATCTTTGATGTCCTAATGATGTTTAACAATGATACATAATATCTAAGGAATAATTATGAATAATTAAGAATTATTTAAGATGGATTAAACTACTAAGATAAGAGATGTTTTCCAAATCTTAAATATTTGAGTATTAATAGTCATTAATAATTAATTAAGTAATAATAATAATTATCAAATCATAATTGATAATCACTCAATGATTAATTAGAGTTTAATTAAGAATAAACTTTTAATTATTAATCATTTAAGGATAAAATGTTGACTTCATATTCAATAATTATGTAATCATAATTAAAGCTTAATGATTTAATCAATAACTAAGGATTAAAGAATGATTAAAAACTTAATTAATATAGATTAAGATTAGCTAATAATAACTAATCAATAATTAAGTTATAATTATAAAGTTAAGCTTTAATTAAAAAAGATAAAGTTTAATGAACTTGATTAGAAGCTTTTGATTACTGATTAAGAGTTAATTAAAATATTTAAAGACCTAATTTAGATTCTAAAAGCATCGATAATCTAAAAACTTGAAAAGTCCCGATGATTAAACAAATTTGTAATGTGACGTGCTAGGTGCGAATCGGTTAGATTCGTAGTTGCATCAACTTTATCAAAGAAAAGATTTTGAGGTGGGTAACTACGAACTGTAAGTAAGTGTTAGGTTATACTATCATTGATGCGTATAATGCTTATATGTTCGTCTTCGGGCACATGAACCGCAAGGTCACAATGATAAATAAGGCCACAAGGGCCAGGTCACAAGGATCATAATGAGGGCACAAGGCCCTAGCCACAAGGGCTAATAGACCACAAGGGTCGAATGTTGATAAATTATGCAGGGACGTATGTGGCATATACAAATCAATTGGTATAACTTCTTGCAGATGTTTCCACTGAGTTTTATGCTCATGTCTTACTTTAATATATTTTCAGACTAAGGAGGAGGAGCGTAGAGTCGTGGTGCGGTTGAAGGTTCCCCTACATCGTTTCTCCTGAAAGTTAATTATTTTGCTTATGATATATGTATAAGTTAATTAAGATCATGAGATACTCGATGACTCTTTTTTGTGTAATCCAACGTTTCTTTTGTGGGCCCTTTTTTTAATTTTTTTATCTAAGTTCTCTTCTACTTTTAGTAATTACCTATTTATTTGTTTATATCTTTTAAAAAAAATTAAGTACATTTTATATAAGTAGCATGAAATAGTGTACTCGGCCTAGATTAATGGGTTGGGGGCGCTACAATCACACTCTACAAAAGATCAAAATACCTAAGATACTTAAGATATCTCTACAGAGAAGGAAAATTTAGAAATTATGATACTTGCAAAGCTGTATTGAGAAGATATGAAGAGCTTGCAAGGGATGCAGAGCTTGGAATTTAGAAATACCATCTGGACCTAGTAAAACAAGGTAAGATCGTGCCTTACAGTGAAGATTATTGGCACAGATGGATTTAGATTCCAAAAATAAAGAAGAAGTTGGAAGAATCCTATGTGGAGTCTATTCTAGACTGGTGGAAGGGACAAAAACAAGACCATCTGAAAAGATTCCATCTGAAAGTAGACCTGAAGAAAGATCAACAAAAAGGTCCCTGTTTCAGAAGTAATAGAAAATTTGAAGACATGTTGCAGCTCTACTTTTATTAGTAATATCTCTCTGTTGTAACCTGTAAAAATTTCTCATTTTATAAAGAAGTTACATTTTGGTCTATCAAGTTCATTTCTTATGGATTTTTGCATGATTTACTTTATGCTTGCAAATATGATGAAGTTTAGAATTGATACATCACTTATGTATCCAAGTTTAAATTTATGGATACTGCATGAATGCAAATGATGATATACAATTTGTAATGCAAGTAAATACTTTCTATCATGAATGATATAATATAAAGGTTTTGTCATCATAAAAAATAGAGAAATTGTTAGGATATCAATGTTTAGATATTGATGAGACAAACTAGCCTTGTAATGGGAAGTTAGAGTATCCCATTTTTCACAATGTTTAAGTGAAGTATCGACTAGATTTGAGTCTGTAGCTTTTAAGTTGAAGAATAGAGGACTTCGAAGAAAGCAAGTATGCAGTACTCAAAGGCAGAAGTGAAGACTCTGCAAGAACAACTTGAATATATAGAAGCAACTCTAAGAAGAACATACAGCAAAGCTATAAAGAAGAGAAGATTCTAGCAGTGCTGTAAGATAAAGATACACCATAGAGTGACGCAGGATGTAGAAGACTATTCAACCTGCTGTATGTTTAAAAGAAATATTAAATACAACAATATAGTCAACCCAAGCTGCAATATGAAGAAGATCAAGATGCAGACGAGAACCAGAGTTCTCAATGGATCAAAATAAAGCCAGTAGAGATAAACTGAAGTTGCAGGCTTAGACCCAATTTGAAGAAGACACGTGGCCTGACAAACCACAGAAAACTGCAAGCCAGAACTGCCGCATTTAATGATTCGCTATGCAAAGTCAACATGAATTTAATGCAAGTCATGCCTACGTTCAAAATATTAGATTCAAAAGGAGAATGCCTTCTTCAACGGGCATATCTCTACAACTATAAATAGAGGAAGGGAAGATTGAAACTGGTTACTGAAACTTTAGCTCTCAAAAGATAAAGTAAGAATCGATTTAATCTCTCAAGTATATAAGTCATAGTTTCAGTCACTCCACCTCGTGAAGTAGTCAAGCCAAGCTAAGAAGCTCGAAGTGTTAAAAGGCTACTTCACCGCACCAGTTGAAGAAAAACTCTATATATTTTTACCTATTTGTTGTGTGCTAGGTTGTTTTATTTAGGTGTCGTCAGTTGATAGGATTATAACCTTGTTGATTGTAATAGTTGTCTAGGTGAAGACAATTACCCTGTGTGGGTGTTTGAAATCCTTTGTGGGTTTGCTTTTAGAACTTGTAGTAGCTGTGTATAAGCTGAGTTCTAGTAGGTGACACTACAGAAATAATGATTTTTTGTGACAACTTTTTTAGTGACAATAAAAATTTCATCAGTAATATTATATATATAGTGATATAATTATTTCTTGTCACAATTAAGTGGAAGTCTTGTACACTAGTGACAAAATTTTCTTTTGTCACTAAGTTTCGTCACTACATTTCTACCTCCATTTTGTTGTTGTTGGCGGGAAATAAGAGTTGTCACTATTACTATTTTGAATTTAACAATATTTAAAATTTATGGCTAATTATATGAAGAACTATTTTGTAACAATAAGTAATTATCACAAAAAAAATATATTATTAGTGATTTTTTAGATGTTGTCACTATTAGAGAATTTAGTTTTTTGTGACTTTCGTTGTTGGCAGGATATAAGAGTTGTCACTATTACTATTTTGAATTAGTGACAATATTTTAAATTTATGTCTAATTATATGAAGAAATGTTTTGTGACAATAAATAATTATGACAAATAATTTTATTATTAGTGATTCTTGAGATGTTGTCACTATTAAAGAATTTTTTTTGGTGACAGCATATCAGTGATGACAATAGAATCATTACTAAAAATGTTCAGTAGTGATGTCTGTTTTATGTCACAAAACGGACAAAACTGTAGTAATTGTAATTAGTTGTGATATATATTTCTATCGTAGACCACTATTTTCCATCACTAAATGTTTAATATAATTTTATTTTCATTATATATATTGATCACTAATACAATGTGAACTAATTAACAATAAATAAAGTAATGACTAATTTTTTGTTAATTAAGTGTTAAGGATTATTAAATTGTAAATTTAATTAATTTATTAAATAGATTTACTTTTTCATTACGTATATCTCAACACTTTTTTTCTATCAAATTGTAGAGCCTCAAGTTTAAGCAAATATCTAATAAAATTAGATGAGAAGTTAAATGTTTGAAGAGAACCGAGAATCATTTAAATTTAAATTGAAATATAAACTGAGAAGTATTTTCAATTTATTTTCTTTCTACTCCGTTCAATTTTTTCCTCCATACATATATTTTAGAGAATATCAAATTTTAGCAAAATATCAATAATCATGTATTATCATTTGGGCAATAAAGGGTTATTCAATCTCTCAAAACATTTGTAACAACCCGAAATAAAAATTTAATTACATAAAATATATAATAAAAATTTTCTACAATTAAAATGAAATTTATGTAATAATAGTTATAATAATTATTATATTAATAAAAAATGAAAGAAAAATGAAAACATATATATAATGTATGTTTATATGTGGACACACGTGCACTAACACATATACAAGTCAACATATAATTATCCTTAACATATTATATGTATATATATACACATATGCATACATAAATAAATAAAGGGATGAACTAAACCCACCCCAATGAGTTCTAAGGGCACCCCAACTACTTAGGGCACCCCAAGAATTACAAAAATTGATACATACATTTCTAAGGGCACCCAAATATTTTCCCACCCTACCCTTCTTCCTCATTCCCTCACCAATTCTCAACCAAGGCAATTTCTTGAGCAAAATTCTTGCATTTTCGGCCCAACACCACCGAACCACCATTGCTATAGCTTATTGAAGAACTTGCATTTTTTTCGGTTGCCTCCTGCCGACACGTTTGCTATCATGGAACGACGTAGAAAAGCTTTCGGATATGAACATAGGGAGCAAAATTTTACGGGTAAGTTGATTTCAACACTCTCGTATAATTGCATTTTTCCTACGTATTTAGTTAGGGTCCTATAGTATTGGCAATGGGTTAGTAAAATTTGAGTTAATTTGCTGAAAATTCGTACAATTTTCGAAGAAATTTGCACATTTCACGTTCAGCGCTCTCGGCCCTGGTTGGCCGACGTTTGTTGTGTGCGTTCGGCCACCTTGGCCGAACGGGTGAATGGGTGGTCGGCCGGATTGGCCGAACGGAAGAAGAAGCTGTCGGCCAGCTCGACCGAACGGCAAGGAAGAAGCTCGGCCACCTTGGCCGAACGGGATAGCTAGGTGTCGGCCATCAGTGGCCGAACGGCCTTTCTTGGTGTCGGCCTCTCTTGGCCGAACGGGTTATGTATGTGTGTCGATTGTTTATTCTGTTTTCGTAATTATTTTTCTTTGTAATGCAGGTACGACGTACACGAGAAGGATTCCCACGGCTTCGAATAGGAAGCGTTGGGGTGAAGAGGCCGAATCGGGAGTAGGATGTTCGAGCAATGACTACCCGGTCGAAGTCCCTATCCCGATCTTGCAGTTGGAGATGGGAGGACAAGAAATTCCTGAGCCCGAACATGTTGAGTGGGCCGAACCACATGTTCAGGAGGAGGATCAGGATGAGGAGGAGGATGCTGAAGAGTATGTTCAGGAGGATGCCGAGGAGCATGTCGAGGACGATGCAGAGGGAGATGTACTTACGGGCCCATTTCCTGGGGGCCCTACTGATCATCGTCTCATACCGAGCTTCAAGACGCACGTCGCCTCGATGATTTGGTTCGGTGAGGAAAGAGGTATTCTGAAATGCCTATGCCACACTACGAAAATGGATTCCTGGAGGTTGGAGGGTGAGCTGGACGAATGGTTTGGTCTGCTTCGTCGGTCGAGAATTGCTGACTTACGTGAGATCTCGTACAAGAGCCCGAACAAGAACCTTATTTGTGCTTTCGTCGAGCGCTGGCATCCAGAGACGAATAGCTTTCATATGCCTTGGGGAGAGATGACGATTACCCTAGACGATGTCTACTGCATCACCGGACTTCCTATCACCGGTCGACCCGTAGTCCGACTGGAAGACACAGCTGAGGCCCCGACAACTTTGATATGCAGACTTCTAGGAGTGTCGATGAAAAAGGCGGAGAAGGCTGTTCGAGGTCTGAGAGGTAGTTCAGTGAAGCTGGAGTGGCTGCGTTCCACATTTGCTCCTCATGCATGTTCCGAGGATCCGGAGAAGAGATTGTGTGCTGCTCGGGCTTACTTGTGGTTCGTCTTAGGCTGCACACTATTTTCAGATAAGAGTGGCACTAGAGTGAGCACACACATTCTCCCACTGCTGGAGAATGTTACACGAGTTCACAAGTACGCATGGGGAGCCGCCACACTAGCGTACTTGTACCGCCAGCTCGGACTTGCATCTCGGAGTGGGGTTAGGCAGATGTCTAGTTACCTGACGTTGTTGGAGGTAAATGTTCTTTTTCTAATTTCAATATGTTTGTTATCAGTCACTATTACGTCATTGTACTTATATAATTTTGTTGTTTCAGGCATGGATCTATGAGTACTTTCCTCACACGAGGCCCACTCATAACGTGCACTATAGGGAGGGAGCACCGCTAGCATTACGATGGGCGCAGCAAGCCTCCCCTGGTGGATCACTTGATCGGCTAGTAGCCTGGAGGGAGATGCTGGATGCAATGTCGGAGCACAATGTAAGTCTTCTCACTTCGGGTCGTATGTTTTAATTTAGCCTTCACGTTGTTCTGTTCAGCTCATTATTGTGTGTTCTGTGCCCTAGGTTGTGTGGACTCCCTACGCAGGGTTGCGTGATGTCTTTCCTCGGCAGGAGGTGACATTCTACTACGGATGTATTCGGGCCTTTGATGTGGTCGAACCATATCACCCAGACCGCGTGCTCAGACAGTTCGAGCACGTACAGACGATTCCGGAAGCACCATTGGTACCGGTTAAAGTACGTCGAGGCAGCACTGGTGCCCAGTACAGGCTTGTCTGGGACTTGATGAGCTCGTACTTCCGGATGTGGAGCAGTCATGTCCTGTCCGATGAGGCTCGTGGTAGGATTGCATCTCATCCATGTGAGTGTTCTCCTGGCTACTTGGAGTGGTACTTCACCGTATCGCACCCGAGGATACAAAATCCTGGGACCAGGTCATCGGGGGCGGCCGCTACGCACGTTCCTCAGCCGCCTTGGAGTATTATCCGAACGGCCCGTGGCCATATTGCACCAGTCGTACAGCGGTGGTTAGAGCACGACCCAGACATGACACTCGATTATGTCATGCCCTATGTGACGAGGGCATACGAGGCGTTGTCTGTCGAGGACGGTGCCCCCTCTGAGCCCAGATCACGTGCCTCCACCAGCCGATCTCGTACCCGTCGTAGATGATAGGTGTACTCAAACAGTTCAATGTTTCTGCCTAGTTATTCTATGTTTTTGTAATATTTTGGATTGACAATGCATTTATCTCATAAGACATTTGTATTATGTTTTGTATCGACATTCATATAATTAGTCGATGGTATGGTTCTTCTGAAGTTCATCCCTTGTGTATTATGCTTTTCCGGCCAATTTACGTTTGTTGAACTACTTTTCGTAAATGTAGACTCCACAAAAATAAGCAGAGAGGACAAACGAAGGATCGTCGTTCCGAAAACTCCCTGTTCGGTCACTACCCACCGAACACACCTTGTAGCCGTCGGCCACTACCGGCCGAACGCGTCTAGAAGGAGTCGGCCACTACCGGCCGAACGCAACCATGAAGGCGTCGGTCACTACACACCGAACAATCCTTGAAGAAGTCGGCCGACTCGGCCGAACGCTCCTTGTAGCTGTCGGCCGACTCAGTCGAACAGTGGCAAATTACGCGAACGAGGTGAACCAAAAGTCGAACACAACCTAGAAACGCACTCAACAAGACAGAAATGATGTGGCAAATGACAAGATCGACATAAAAATAAATCACTCATCGTCTAAACTAATAGTTTCCTATCCAATAGTATACAAATACGTTGTCCCCAAATATATACAACAAGTTGAAATATATCAATCATCGTCTAAACTAATCGATTCCACTCCTAACAAGGATCTAGCCGCAGCAACCATGTCGCTATACTTGGCGATCTGTTGTTGGAATACGACACTCCACCCGGCAGCACAATCTAACCTGCACGCGAACCACATATTTATGATTGGAGGCATGGGTGCACCGTCTACTAGGTTCACCTACAAAGTGTCATGAGAAAAAATCGGTCACAAATGTAATAAATAAAGCAATTGAAGGCTACGTTAAGAGAGAAAAGATAATAGTACATACCCGGATGAAGTGATTGTTTCCAACTAATGCCATCGTCATGTAACAAGGGTTCACCGGCACTTGTGTTCGTAAGGGAAGAAATAAGACACTTATCTCGGGCGATATGTGAACTATCGCCATATTGTATGCAGAAGCGGCCAAGTAATAGATCTCTGGAAACACGAACCAATACTTCACGTCCCACACCTCCGTTTGGAAACAGTTCAATGTTTCTAGAATCTCGTCCACCGTATGTGTGGAGTTATGCCACACCGAAGCATACAAGGCCCTGAAGTTTTGCAACTCCTGAACTAGATCGCTACGAATCTGGGGCCAGGAATCCTCGCCCATACCAAGTGCATCGGCTAAACACCTGAAGCCGCAATGACCGTCTCCCTTTACATTCTTTGTGGAAGCCACAAACTCTCGAAAACACTTCGGCAGCTGATCAATAAATGGAACACCGAATGTTGTACGGGCGGAACGACGCACAACCTGTTGCTTTGGCCGCTTCTTCGACACCACCTTCTCGGCACTTGAGGGTTCCCCACTAACATGTGCATCCTCGGTTCGGGGGGAATTACTATCATGAAACGACTCCACGTATTCGAAAGCACTCTTCTCACGCTTGGTGGACTTGTCTATTCGAAGTTTTGGCTTCCCTGGTCGTCCACGTGTGCGTGATTGAACTTCCGGTTCAATAAGTGAGGTGGTGGACACGTTTGGATCTCAAGCAGTCTCTTGAGCATCAACAGCCTCTGTGACTCGTTGGCCGAATCGAACATTACATTGATGTCACTCACTGTCTCGGTCCATCTACACCCAAGGTCTTCAGCTACACTAACATCCGACTTGACGGGTTCGCTGTCCAATTTCCTCCAAAACCTGTCAATACTTTCTAGTTGGATTGGTTCGTTGAGACGCAGTAATTCACCAAGTTCATGAGCACACGGTAGACCACATGTCTTTCTCAGCACACAACCACAAAGTAACGAATCTACCCCGGCCGTATTCACTCCTTGCATCTCCTGATAAATCTTATGAATAGCCGCATGAGACACGAATCCACGTATATTCTTGAACAGGGGAGACCTGTATTTATGGTGCACTCTATGTCGGGATTGTTCGAATGAAGCCTTGATTGTGCTGTGGCTTGTGATCAACAATCCGTGTATCCTCTCCCAAGACATTTCAAAATTTGACAAGCTAGTGCCGAGTTGTTTCTTCAACTTCGAATGTGCACTCTCGGCCCTGTTCACAGTAATGCATGTCTTTCATTACAACAAGGTCAAATACGAACCAACAAATAAAATGCGTTCTATAAAAAACAAGTTATACGTACCGACTAGTTGTGGTGTTCTCGAAATGCATTATCTCGTTTGTCCAACACGAGACAAATCTCTCTTTATATGGATTAAGCCAATTTGACAGAACATAATCCACGGCAACAGGATAGTCGTTGAAATCGTCCTTCAATCTTCTAAGTAGCTCGTTGAAGCTCACTTCATCCTCGGCAAGAATCAATGCATTCCACGAATAATTAAACGAATCCCATTTCGCCTTGGTGTGAAATTCCTTCTTGCACTTGGTAAGCACATTTTTGCTAATATGCCATCTACACAACAAGTGTTTCGCCCCTGGAAATGTGACCTCCACAGCATTCATCAATGCGATCTCACGATCAGTCACAATAACTTCTGGTTGAAAGGATTGGTCCATCAACCCTTTCAAAGTCGTGAGAGCCCATCTATAGTTCTCCTCACGCTCAGCCTCCAAGTAGATGCAAGCAACGGAGAAAGTGATATCCGTAGATGTGATGCCAACCACTTCCATCAGTGGCATCTTATATCTATTAGTCTTGTATGTACAATCCATCAACAAGACTCTCGGAAAGGCACGTAATAAGTCCACACTCATCGGGTGGGCATAAAAGAGGTCCTTCACCCTTTCCGTTTTCTCACATCTACGAACAAGGAACTAATAGTCATATGACTTCAGCTTCTCCAATAGGTATTGCATTTGAGACCGACCGCCGTGCTCAACAACTCTATGTTTATGCCTTGCATTGTAGATGGTTTTCAAAGTGGATGCATTCTGAACGAAGGTCTCCTTTAAAGTACTTAGAATGTCTTTCGGTTTTGCCTTATTCTTTGTTAAATCTGCGACAAACCGATCTTCAGCCGGTGTTAGTCGACCGGCATAGGAGTGACCCTCCAAATGTCGTCCCATCGGGTGGTTATGAACGCCGGATACAACAATTATTGACCACTGTCCATCATCATTCAATTCAGTAGCTTTAAGAAGAAACGGACAATCACATTTTTTGGTCGCCGTACGTCTGGCCCGTTTCTTCCCACCACTCGTTTCATCATCGCCAACACTCACCATTTCTGATTTCGCCTTATTACGCCGACGATAGGTGCCACCTCGTTCGCAACCCAATAACACTCGACCTCGCCGACCACTACTTCCACTATCAGAGCGACGAACTAATATGACCATATTATGCTCGTGCGCTACAGCATTCACCCACTGCATCATCAGGTAGCGAGACTCAAATACTTCGTTTGTCGTAAAGTAGACAGTGAAGTCTATTTGCATGTACTCAGGAGCAATTTCTTCCTCAACCAATTGTTCATCGTCCGATTTGTTAATGTAACTGACTTCGTCCGAATACAAGGCCTCGGTCTGCAACGCAAGCAAATAGAATCATTAACATAGAATACGAAAAAAAAAACAGAAAAATCGAGTGCTAGGTGAAATGTCGGCTGCCCTGGCTGAACGGGAAGAGAGCTTGTCGGCCAGGGCTGGCCGAACGGGAAAGCATGTCGTCGGCCAAACTGGCCGAACGGGAAGAAGAGAAGTCGGCCAATCTGGCCGAACGGGACATAGTACTGTCGGCTGTCATGGCCGAACTCCTTCAGATGCGTTCGGTCTGTATTGGCCGAACGCGAACAGATGCGGGAATTTTTGTATATTTTCAAAAACGAAACTTCAACTACATAAACTACGAAAAATACATGCGAATACTTACATTGTGTGTTCCGAATGAATCTTCGTTCGCCATTTGATGAAATATGGGGGGAAAAAAGGGCAAAAACAAGGAAGCAAAATGCAAAATTTGAATAAATGCAAAATTTGGATGGGTGAAGAAGAATACAATGGAGATTTTGTGTGTTTCAATGCTTGGGGTGCCCTTAGTAAATTTCAACACATTATGTGGGGTGCCCTTAGATATTACATTCATTAAGGGTATTTTGGTCTTTTCTTATTCATTTTAGATTCAATTTTTTTAAATGGGGTGCCTAAAGAAGTTGATGGGGTGGGTTTAGACCCTCCCATAAATAAAAAGGCATGGATAAGGATACATCTTATCCTCTCTCTTCTCTCTCCCACTTTTTCTCTTTCTTTTCCCTCACCCTTCCCCCGTCTCTCTCCTTTCTCCCCTAATTTTCTTTCTTTCTCTCATTTTTCCATCAAATGTCTCCCTGCTTCTCTTTACTGCTGTTGGGGCTGTGATTTATGTGGGTGAGCATATGTGGCTGCGTGTATGTATATGTTTGGGTGCGTGATAGGGTGTGAGGATGCTGGGTTAATCGGAGGTTGGGCAGCGGCGCTGCTGCCGCTGCAGAGTGCGCAGGTGGCCGGCTGCAGGGGGCGACGAACGGCGGCTGAGCAGCGACGAACGGCGGATGGGTGGTCTCGGCGTTGCAAGGGCAGCGATGTTGCAGCTGCTGTGATTTTCAGTGTATGTGTGCGTGTGTGCAGGGGGTGTTTGGAGAGGGGGGCTGCTGGGTGGTTGCCGGCGACGGCCAAAGGGCTGCGGCTGAACGGCGGCTGAGCGGCGGCTGGACGGTTGAAGTAGGTGAAGGCAGGGGATGAGGGAGGTAAGGGTGACGGGGAAGGGGGCTGGGAAGGAAAAAAGGAAATGGGGGGTTTCTTTTGCAAATTTAATTAGTTTAAGGGCTATCTTGCAAAGTAGAACTATGCTGAAATTAAATTAGAACCCTTAGCCTTGATAAAATTGTAGATTTCTCCCCTAATTATTTAAAGCATGTTTAGGATAATTGAGCTAAGATAATGACAAATAAACACCTTTATTTTTTTATGAACTCACATAGTTTTTTTAACAATGATTGATTTTATGTAAATTTCTATAGAATGTTGAGATTTAATGTAAATGATATATATAGCTTATCAAACACTAGAAAATATGGGAATTAAATATGTTACTTTATAATCAATAGAAATTGATATATGAATTTTGGACTCTAATTAAATGGCAAAGATAAATCATAACCTTAATTTTATAAATTTTGCTTTAAGTATCTTAAGTATGTAGAAAATGTAAGGCTTTGAGTTGAATAAATGGATATAGAATTTTCCTTAGGATTTGATGATATTATAAATTTCTTATTATAATTATTGAATTCATGAAAATGACATTTTTGATTTTCGAATATATTGAATTGATAACTATTATTACATAGGTAAATAAATTTGATAAATAAGACGAGTTTTAATTAAATGATAAAGAAAGATTAAATAACTTAATTTAAGTTACTTGGATCTATTTATATGATTAATTAGGATATAAAGTCATAGATTTTATCCAATTAATTAAGAAAATATAGTTTAAGCTTGATTTTGGAATTGAGTATTATTGAATTATTTATTATAAGCTTTAACCAAAGATTTAATTGGAATTATAATTTAAACCTATGTTTCGCAAGATTGCTTTTGAGGCTAAAAATCCAAATTTATAAATATTATGTTAATTAAATTAATTTTACATTTTAGTTATTATTTCTAATTTAAGGATAAATAACCCTAATTTCATATCTATTTTTAATCCGAGATATTAATTTCAAATTGATCTATATAGATTATGAATTTTACATTTAATTACAAAATAAGTTATATTAATTCCAAAAATTAGGGTTTATCTTAAAAGTGTTAATGTATTTAAATCGATAGTAATTCGATTAGAGTCTAAGTCAAACCCTTATATTTGTAGGCGATACGCCAGAGTTTGCGCCGTAGATAGTTTGGAAATCTAAAAGCTTTTGATCAGCTGCTCTACAGGTGGGGAAAAATTGCTAAGTCGGTATTTATACTTCTTTTAAATTATTTAAATTACGAATTATTATACTATATGAAATAAGTTGGGTTTATGTGCTGAATGTATGAAATGTTATTATATGATGAAGGTGAATCTTATTCTATGTGAAATGTGACATATTGAAGTGCCTATGAATAAACGTGTTATGACGTATGATGACTGGAAATTTTGTGTTTTGTTCAGTACATGTGCTTCTATGTGTGTATGTTTGATATGTGAATATGTGATGAAATTATGTGCGCATGTGCATGCGTATGCAAGGCGGCTAGGGCTCGCATATGACGGCTGATCACCGTATTATGACGGTTAATAACCGTAAAATGTTTTTACGGCGGCTAAGAACCGCAAAATGCTTTCACGGCGGCTAAGAACCGCAAAATGCTTTCATGGCGGCTAAGCACCGTAAACTATGTGAAAAGTGATGTTTGAACGTGAATGATTGATTGTATGTTTACAAGACGGCTAAAAACCGTAAATGTGAAAATGAAGTGATATGTGCTTGTGCATGCGTATGCAAGGCGGCTAGGGCTCGCATATGACGGCTGATCACCGTATTATGACGGTTAATAACCGTAAAAATGCTTTTACGACGGCTAACGACCGTATTACGACGGCTAACGACCGTAAAAAGGCAGTTAAGACCCGTAAATGTTTTCATGGCGGCTAAGCACCGTAAATTATGTGAAAATGATATGTTTGAATGTGAAGGATGATTGATTTGAGATGGATGCTTACATTATAAAATGATCTATTTTCTACGATTTTTATTAAAATACAAACGTTTTACGAAAATCTGTTTTATGTGATAAAATAGTATTTTGGCATGTGTGTGTAAAATCTTTTAAAATTTATTTTATGTCATTTCGAGTTTCCCACCCCACTGAGTGTACTTTTGTCACTCACCCCTCTTTTAAAATATTTCAGTTTAAAGATTTTTATGGCGTGGAGTGCGAGCGGTGGATGCTGGTAGTCGGTGATCAAAGGTTACAGAAGTTTTTATTTGTAAATGTGATATTTTATGAATTATGGAAACGTATATTTTATAATAAATCTTGAATTTTAAATTATTCTTGATTTTTATTTATCTTTATTCTTTTGAAAGAGTGAATTTTTATGAGTGAGTAACGTCTCGGTTAAGATTTATTTACCAAAAAGAATCGGGACATTACAACATTTCTTCTCGATCAACTAACGGTATGGTTTTTCCCTTTTATTTTTTTTATTCTTTTGAAATATGTTCTTTGTATTATTTGAATATTTTTTTTGTATTTAATTGTTTAAATGATTTTAAATCTAAATTATTTTTTTTTTCATTGTAGGCACCGCTTGATCATCTACGATATTCTCTTGAAAGCATAGGTTTCAATAGACATAAATCATATATATTATTGAAATATTTATATATTAATATTTAATTTTTTTAGAACTTGTCGATATTAATGACATTAATTATATCAATATTTAAATTTTTTAGAATATATTAACAACATCAATCATATCAATATTTAACTTTTTTTAGAACTTGTCGATATTAACGAAATCAATCTATATATTAATATTTAACTTTTTTTAGAACTTGTCGATATTTTCATTTCACCATATATTTTCTTTTTAAAAATTATTTTTATATTTATTTGAAATATTTCTATTCAATTTGATTTTTTTACCTTATAATAAGCTTATTCCAAATCCCTGAAAAATGAGCAAATGTAAGCATAAAAGAAAAAAAAGTAAAAATCTTAATGCATTGCTGAATCAGTAGCATATTAATAAAAAAATAAAAAATATATCTTAATGGAATGACTGATGAGAGAGATTAATAAAATAATAATAAATAATATAAATGAAATGGGAAATAGGAGAGAGATTAATAAATGGAAAATAAAATAAAATAAATGAATTGTTGCATTAAATCGACCGCATATTTGGCCCAGCACATGGTGGTGGTTTTCTTGAACCAGCAGAGGATAAGTCCGTATTTAAGACTCATTTTAATGTTATTTAGTGGTGTTTGGATTGACATCAATTTGAAATCCACCACTTTCATTTTGAACTAATGAGTAAACAATTTGAGTGGATTTTGATTTGAATCTACTCTGATTTGTGTCGATTTGAAATCCTGATTTTCAAATCCATCAATCCAAACACAGTCTTATCGACCCAAAACATCTGTTTCTAATCAAATCCTTTCTTTTGCTTGTTTCTTTCCATTAATAGTGGCGGCCCATAACAAATGTAGAGCAAATTGTAGCCGGTCGAAGTTAGAATCATCAATATCGATTGTTTTTGTACAGGTTAACCACCCCTATTACTATTACTACTCCCTTGTAAAAGATGTAGACACTAAACACTTTGTTCTAATACACCAGAAATTCTTGGCCCTTTGGATGACTAGTCTCCATTTTTCAGATTGTGTTTCATCTTATTGCATTTACTTCACATGTGTTCATTAAAACTTGCATTTATGTGAGTCACTGTTAATGAAGAGAATTATAAGATTTTTAAAGTACATGTGAGTAATTGAAGATGTAACGCCCCGTTTCCTTTTAAAGATAAACCTTGACCGAGACGTTACTTACAAATAAAATTCACTCATAAAAAAAAATTAAAGATAAATAAATTTCAGAAAAATTATTATAAAACATACATTTTTGAATTAAAATTTTCTTCAACTTTTAATCATTGACTACCAGCATCCATCGCTCCAGCGTCACGCCCTAAATTCTTTATACTGAAAACATTTACATAAAAGGGGTAAGTGCCAAAAGGACACTTAGTGGGGTAGGGGACTTTATAATAATAATATACACATAGTATTACTTGCATATTATACATATAATACACGTTGTAGACTCCCGAAGAGCCCCAATGCAACTGTGGATAGGTTTCCGAAAAATACCTATCAAGGCCCCAAGCCGACCCCATTTGGGTTTTTAAACCTCTTCCTGTTGGGATTCCGTAGAATTCCCCATTGTTGGGTTTCCAAAAAGGAATACCCTACTTGGCGTGAAAGCGCATGCGCAAGTAAGTTTCACATAATGGTTCCACATAAACACATAATACACATTGAGCACGTTCACGTTGGCCACATAATTCACATAACACGTAAATACAGAAAAACCTTTCTTAGCGGGTATTATCCCGACTTTCATCCTTTAAACCATTTTCATTGAGATACTTGAAATCAATAGCTCTCAAAATCATTTCCTTTATTCGAAAGTAGCTCATAGCGAATAACAGTTTAAGTAGCGAAAACAGTTCAATTATAAATATCATCACATAATAACGTAGTTAAAACATCATCACATAATAACGTAGTTAAATCACGTAGACACATTATTTTTCATAAAATTGTACGACAGAAAAGGATTTTACCCCCCACCTTTTTCGGAAGATGCTTGCAAAACGTCTACTTTTATCCGAGCTTAATTCTTTCATCCCTTCATAATTTCCTACAAAGTATAAGTGCTCGCTTTAGAATTTAATCGAATTATTATTAATTAAAATATATTCTTAATCTAGGCATTTTTCTGTTAACAGACCATCTAACTTGATTTTAATAAAATTATAATGAAAATATGTTTATTAAAATATTATAAAACTTAATTAGACTTTAATTAGATCTTAGATGAATTATCTTAGATTCAGGAAAATTAACTATAACTTTATGATTATAACGTATTTTACTTAACTATATACTTTAAATTATAAACCTGAATTCAATTAATTGAAATTATAAGTTAATTTAGGAAATATATATATTTATTTAATTGCATAACATGTTTAGTTTATTATTATTGAAGAGGATTTAAATTGATATTTAATTTGATATTTATAATTAGGCATTTGATTTATTTATTAAATTATGAAGATCATACATAATGTCTATAATTATGTTTAGGTCTATATTTTTAGTCTCAAAAGTAATCTTACTAAATATAGGGTCTAACTTAAAATTCCAATTAACTCTTTAGTTAAATTATAATAATTAATGTAATAATACTCAAGTCCAAAGTCCGTCCTAAAACTAGGTTTTTCTTAATTATTTCGATAAGAAAATCTAGGATTTTATACCCTAATCGGTGATATAAGAAGTCTAAAATAATATAACTAATTAAAATAATTTATCTTTATTATTTAATTAAAGTTCGATTTTCATATGTTAAATTCTAGTAATTTTATGATAAACTTTATAATTCCAAAATCACAATTGTTTATATACACCAGGTGCACGGATCCTAGATCCGTGCAACAGGGTCAACCCGTCAAAAAGTGCATTTCACGTGCCCCCACGCGCGCCTCACGCGCCCCCACGCGCCCAAACCCTAATTCAAATTCTAGTTCTGCTGTATATTGACATAACCTTTTAGCTTAGCGAACTTAACCTTTTAGTTTAGCGAACTTAACCTTTTAGTTATATGCACATAACCTTTTGCAGTGCTGAGAAGTGAAAAAAGTATAAGTTATTCACTGAAAAGGTTATGAAATTTGTACATAAAGGTTATAGTATTACAGTATAAAGGTTATATCATTACAACATAAAGGTTTCAGCTATATTGAATTTTTATAGTGAAAAAACTACAAGTTATTTATTGAAAAGGTTATGAAATCTGTACATAAAGGTTATACCATTACAACATAAAGGTTATATTATTACAACATAAAAGTTTTGGGTTATATTGCATGAATTTTTATAGTGATAAAAGGATAAGTCATTCAGTGAAAAGGTTATGAAATCTGTACATAAAGGTTACACTATTACAACATAAAGGTTATATTATTACAACATAAAGGTTATGACATAAATTTAAAAAAAAAAAAGGTGCGGATCCGGGTTAAACCGAACCAGACCCGACCCGGTTGCATGGATTATGACCCATGCACCTGGTGTATAGAAACACTACTCTTCCAAAATATCTTCTAAATCAAAAGATATCATTCTCATAAATTCCATAAGTTTAAGGAGAATTGCATCATATTATCAAATATCAAAGAAAGCTATGTAATTTCAATAATTTTTAAGGGTTCATTTGTCATTTTGTTGAGATCTAAGGTGAGTCGATAAATTCTATAGAGATTAAGGTCCCTAATGAAATTTCTAGGAATTCTGAGGACCAATTTGTAGGTTCAGAAAGTTTTTAGGGTCAATCTGTGAGTGTTCAAAAGTTCAAGGACTAAATTATGAGGATCCAAAAGCTCAGGGACTATCTGTTAATTAATTTAAACTTGGGATTTTGCAATTAGGTCCTAGGGTTCATTAAATTCCCTAAAATCACCCCAGCTCCCAAAAATCCTCCCCTGTTCTCCCCCACTGCCCTCCGCCGCCTCGCCACCTTCGCGCCGCCCCCCTACCGGCGACCCCATGTCGCCGGCGACCCCTCTCTCTCCACCCACCCACACACATATATACACGGCTACATACATATACTTATATATATTTTCCAGCCTCGCCGCCGCTGCTGCGGCGGCCCCCTTCTCCATCGCCGGCACCAGCCCGGCGCCACCGCCGCCTCCTCACCAACCTCCATCTAGCACCCATGCCAAAAACAACACAAAACATACATACATATATATTCACCCACAAACATACATATATATAACTTCCAGCTTCGCCGCCACTGCAAGCGGTGGCTCTCCTCCATTCCTGCCGGTGTAAGCCACAACCAACAGCAGCAGAAAACCAGGCAACAAAACGGGGGAGAGAGACAGAGACGGACAGAGAGACGGAGAGAAAACAGGGCTGCCGTTCGCGGCGGCCGATTCAAAAATTGAGCCCGTAATCGAAATCGGTTTGCAAAGAACTATAAATTAAACAAAACAAATTAAACAAAACCTTGTGGATTTGAGGTAGCCAAGGCAGTGAAGCAACCAGTGGTGGCGGTGGAGAAGAGAGGTTGATGAAGATGAGGGAAATGTTTTCAATTTCTTTACAAATTCATTTCTTTACTCTTGTATTACTTAGTCAACATTTATATCCTAGGCTAGGTATATAGACTAAATTAGGTGTCAATTTCCTTGATATTGCTTAATCTAAGTTTTTTTTTTAATTCCCAAACTTTATTATTATTTATGTGTATTATTAGTATTATTATTATTATTTTAATAAACTTGGGTGCTACAGAAGAGTTAATATTTATAATAGTTAAGTCCTTGATATATTCAAGTATGATAAAATTGGTTTCTGTATAAATTTTGGTAAATTTAGAAAAATGAGGGAAATTCTATTAAAATTTGGGAATTTAGACATTTACAGAATATTATACCTAATCTAAATATATATATTTAACTTAAAATTTCAAACGAGATGATATATTTACAATAAATATAAAAATTAACTATTATATAAATGTTATTATATCATGAGAAATTCAAAATAAATTATAATGTTATTTAGTTCAAAATGTATTCTTAAAAATTGGTGGCATTCATTATAATTATAATTATTCGATGAATTTTTTTTTACTAGGATAAATTTTAAGCTTGAACCAAAATAAAATATCTTCAAAATCAAACAAAATTTCAGTTTAATTTAGTTAATAGATTCAGATCTATTGATTTGGATCAGATCGAAATGAACACTAATTGAACATGTACCAACAAAGTTTCATTAACATTTCAAAACGAAATGATCCACTTCCAAATTCAATTTACTTCAAAGGTTACAAATTTAAAGTTTCATAATTTATAAAGATATATATTTTCTTGATAAATGCAATCACAATATATAGATTATAATTAATTGTTGGTCCCAAGTGGTATAAGGTTAAGAGGGGGGTGAATTAACCTTACCAAATTTTTAACTTTTACTCCAAAGATGTTAAGTCCTTGATGAACAGGTAGCTAGTAAGCGTGCTGCTCGATAGGTTGCTGCTTAGGCAGTGACCTCAGGACTTAGTCAGAGAAAATAATGCACAGTGGAAATAATATGATTTTCGAAGTTAGGCTTTAATGCAGTATGCTCAAGAAGATCAGATAGATATATAAAGCAGTAAAAGCACAAGCAAGCTTATAGAGGTTCGAGGGTGGAGTAATCTCTCTACATCCTCTCTACTCCTTCTCAAGAAGGAACTTTGTTAAAGTAAGTTTGATTTACAATAGACTCCGCTAATACAAACTCTACTCTACACAAAAACTGTCAGCTCTATCCACACAGGTAGCTGCACAGTGACCAACTAAGCGACCCACACAGGATCTCCACACAGGTTCTTCGACGCACACAGGATCCTTTCTCTTCTTCAGAGAGAATAACAACTTAGCAGAGTAAACTCCTGCCTAAGTGACTCCTAATCAGTCTGCTTGAATAAGATATGGAGATTTTTAAGCGGTCGAGTGCATCAAGCTCTTTAAACTTCTGAAGATCACAAAGATAGCTGGCTTGCTACTGTTTAGACTGAATAACTTAAATATGAAGGTTTGAGCTTGTAGATGAGTTGCTTCGCGTAAGATCTCTTAATTCTCTTTTTCTCGCTCTCTCTTCTTCTCTTGGTGTATTCAGTCTTCTATTTATAGGCATCAGTGGGTATTCTGCCCGTTGGGAGGGCAGTCCTTTACTTGGTGAGGTATCTTGCTTTGATTGGTTCTGCCGATCTTCTGACACCTGCTCTGAAATGCCTTCATTCGGTTCTGCCGCCGTCTTGTCCTTCTGCTGTGCGGCTTAAACTTGCAGTCTGCTATACTTTGTCCTTGCTGCTTTTTCACACATGGCAATCACTGATTTGCTGAAATTGGAGTGACTCTACTGGCTAGTCAGGTTGCATTGATTTCAATATATCTGGTAGTTTCCTCTTCGAGCAAGCTAGTCAGCTTCCTTGACTATCTCCAGATTTCTTGCGGCATCCTTTGAAACTTGGTTACTGGTTTCTTATGGCAGCATGCAGGTAGCAGGGACTTGGCTTAGGTTCCTTGGCAGAATCTTCTTTTTTTTACAGCATCCTTGCCTTAGCTATTTTACATATCGAAACCTATCTGAATAGCAAATGCTACTAGTCTATTACATGTTTTGTCTCATCAAAATCTATTACAATTTATCCTATCAATATCCCCCTTTTTGATGATGACAAAACTCCTTAACAGGATCAAAGAATCATATTGCATTGACTTGGAACAAAAATGCAGAAGAATATAGACATTCATAAGCATGCATTAAGTTCACAAGGTGTGAGCTGTCATCAATCAGAATCATCGTAGATTTCATTGATCAGTTTCAGATACAGAGAGCATAAGAGAAAATAAAAAAATAGGATGAACAAAAAGATAAACAGACAACATCTAAAACAGACTGAAAAACAGATATAGAGAGCATGACACTAAGACTTTAACTAGCTGGCTTTCCTCTTTCTTTCAAACTTTGTACCTTTCCACTAGTTGGCTATGGAGTCTTGATAGCTGGGTTCCATCCTCTTCACAATATCCTCAGATTCCTCAAACTTGAGCCAGAAGTCTTCACAGAATGGTATGAACTCCTTTCCCAGTCTCTGCTTTAGCTTGACTTGGATTAGAAGTCCATCTTTCTTGGTCAGCTCCAGAAACCTCTGCAAGGCTTCCTTGTTAGTTCGGAATCCTCTAAAGAGAGCAGATTCCTTTGTAGAGTGTCGTGAAGTACTTCATCAGCTCCATTCTCTTGAATCCTTCAATCTGAAAGAATGATGGATTGACATTAGTGGGGAGAGTGACCTCCGGAATCGTTGGGGTGACGAACTTGTCGCTCCTGGGATCCGGGCTGACTTCCAGAAAGTTTTTGAGAGAGGCACTTACTGCATTGTCAGGATTCTGCATGTTATTTTCCATCTCAGCCATTTCAGGCAGCTTGTGAGGTGGGAAGATTTTATCGAGAACAATTCTTGGATCTTTCGTGAAAACAGCATCCAGGTTGCTCTTCAGTTCTGCCTCAGTCCTTCTCCTCTTCTCATCTCTCATCTCAGTACCCTTTCTGAAGCCTGGATGAACTGACCCTGAGACAGCTTCTGATTTTCTTTTCAAGCTGCTATCTGAATGGCCCTTTGGTCCAGCTCCTCTATGTCCCCCGTCTCCAGTATATCTCTTCTTCTGCTCACCACCATCTGCTTGCAGGTAGCAGGATCTTGTCCACTTTTCTGCTGGCCTTCTAACATCCATTCCCCCTTTTTGTCATCATCAATACGTCCAACCGTAAAACTGACCATATAGTGAATCTCGGATAAGGTGCCTGAGTGGTCTCTCAAGGTTTGTGATTGGTTGAACTTCTCCTGATCCATTCGGTCTACTGCAGTGACAAGAGCTCTTTGATTGGATTCAAGAGAGATCATCTTCTCTTCTTGTCTGTTTAGCTTTTCCATTACGCTCTTGACTACTTCTACAGCAGCATCCTCCTTGGGGGGTCGGTAGGCAGTGATCATCTGAGTGAGCCTTAACAGAGTGATGTTGAGGGAGTCCATGAAAGAATATGTCTTGACTGAATGAGAGTGGGTTTCCTTACGGAGTTTCCTGCTCGCTTTCACCAGAGACTTCCCCATCTGCTCAATAGCTGTCAGGACCTCTTTATTCGACCTGGCAGATTCCTGGCCTTCTCCTGCTGGTTCCTGTTGAGATGAAGCAGAGGTTAGAGCTTTGGATTTTTCGGTTCCGGTATCACCCTATTTACTGGGTGACCTATCATTGCTGCTGGAAGGGCTACTGGATCCTCCATCTCCTGATCCAGTGTCCTTAGCTGGGGTTTCCTCTCCAGCCTCCTTCTCCTTTTCCTCCAGAACTTCCCTTCCCTTGCCAGACTCCTTATCAGCCTCCTTGTCAGCCTCCTTCTCTTTTTCAACCTCCCGCTCTTCATCAGCTTTATCCTGCTTTTCAGGTTCCTTTTCACCTTCTTTTTCTTTCGGAGCTTCTTCTGCCTCCTGTACATCAACCACCTGTTTTTCTACTGCAGCTACTTCCCTCTCAATGACCATCTCTTCATGGTCCACTGGCTTAGTAGGTGTTGTCTCCTCTATCTCCATTGGAACAGCTGCTGCAGATTGTTCCTTTTCCACCGGGACAGGTTCCTCAAACACTTCAATAGAAATAGGTGCCTCCTTCTCCTGCACTTGTTTCCCATCCGTCTCTACCTTCATAGGTGTGGATATGGATGTTTCTGTGGTGTCATCGGCGGCTGCTACTGTGGTTGGGACAATCAGCTCAAGAGATGCCACAGTAGCGAGGGTTTCCAACTCCTTTGCATTGGGAAAGTCAGTTGGCGTCGAGCTCCTCTCCTTCATCGGCGTCTGCATAGGGACTTCAGGCAGTATGATTAGGTCAGTAAGATAAGAGAATTCCTCACCACTTTTCTCCGTTGGTGACGGTGACCTCCTGCTAATAGGTTCGACCATAAGTGCTGTGCAGGAAGATCCTTCACCTATCTGGGGTTCTCTTACCGGCCTTCTCATCCTAGTCTCTGTTAGGCTGATGTCAGCAGCCTGCTTCAGCATCCTCTCCCAGGCTTCATCCTCTCCGAACCTTCCTACCTGGGCTGCAGTAAAGCCCACGTCATCGCCTGCTCTGACATGATCAGCAGCAGCATCCAGAATCACCTCCTCCCTGTAGAAGTCTGGTTGCTCGATGGGTGCTTTCCCTTTCAGGCTCATAGGGCTAGGTAGCTGTTTAGCAGCTTCCTTCTGCTTTCTGGCCTCTATCTCAGCATCCACTTCAGCATTCTTCAGAAACTCAGGCCACTTCGTCCTCCTAAGCTTCTGCAAGAATTTCTTCTCTAGAGCCAGTTCCAGATCATCCGTAGCAGCCCAGTTCAGAGCCCACTCCTCCTCAGCTTGCCAATCAGACCATTGGATAAGTTCCTCCCTGGAAAGGTGCCTGTATTGCCACCAGATAGAGAACTTCTCCATCAGTCTTTCAAAGGCTGCCTTGACCCTGGGTAGGTTGATTTCAACCTCTACCACTTCTTCTTCTTCCTCTTCTCCTCCAGCTACTTCAACTTGAGCAGCAGCATCCCTTGCATGCTCGCTACTTGGTGGAGAATCAATCTCCACTTCCACTGCAGGCTTCTTAGCAGCCTGCGTAGTGATGCCTTCTGATTCATCATCAGAGATCACCAGCCTCATCTGCACTTTCTTTTTGTGTTTGATCTTCTGTGGCTCGGTAGAGGCTGGTGAGGGCTCGTCCATCTTCAAGCTATTTTCCGGTGAAGATGAGACGTTGCTGGTCCGGTGGAATCCCTTTCTTATCCTGGATTCACCCTTGAACCCTTCGGAGACCTCCCTGGTTACTAGGGATGGTTGAGCAGACGTCTTCTTGGCAAAGACTCTACCCGCACCGATAAACTTCCCTTTCTGGATGGGCTTTCCTTGGGATAGATCAACCTTCAAGTGTCCCAGGAGAGTATTCAAAATATGCCCATAGGTAGGCTTACCTACCTTCTTCTCCACTTCCTCCACTAGCCTAGAGAGCAGGTTGTTGGCCCAGTCCACCTTCTCCTTCTTCACGATAGCCATCATCATCCTGTACCTGAAATTGGTACATTTATCAAAGGAACCAGAGCGGTTCTCTATGATATGGCAGCAAATGTCATGCAGCATCTCAAACTCAAGAAGGAAGAACTTCTTGCTGCAACTTCGGGAAATCCCCGCCGTGTCCTCCCTGCCGGTGAAGACCTTCAAGTACTCCTCCAGTTCGTCTTCTCCATACGTGGAGAGGTCACTGGCATCCATGCCATCGATGGGGAGAGAGAACACCTCTTCCAGTAGCCCGATGTCCACGGTCACTGTTACTCCACCAACTTTTGATCGAATCTCTGACCGATCTTCAGAGACCTTAGTCCGCTGGTAGAATTTCTCAACCTGCTCCTCTGCATAGGGTGTATTGTGGTAGGAGCAGAGTCTTAGGAGGCCTGAGATGTGAAGACTTTGCAGAATGTCTTTCATCAACTCCTTCTTGTTTCCTTCTTCCTCCACCATGTTAAGAAGGATCTTGCGGTCCACTAACCTGCCATCAACGACCAGAGTCTGTTTTGGTGCCATTTCAGAGAGAGAGAGTAGACTTGGTAATGGAAAGCTTGAGAGAGAAAAAAAATTGAAGAGTTAGGGTTTGTAGAATGTGAAGATGTTTAAGTGTGAGAGAAGAGTGAAGAGAGACTCCCTTATTTTTTAAATTAGTGAGTTTTGATTGAACAGTCTAGATTCGTCCTGAATTTGAAAAGACCCTTGATCCATTGGCTGATATTTTTGGCACGGCGTACGTGTGCTAAAGTACTTGATGTGATATTTTATGGATATCGAGGAGTTTTCTGCAAAAACGGCTGCTTGATGCGGGGTAACTGTTCCTTTTTTCACGCGCTTCAGTTTCTGGTTCCTGCAGGTAGGTTGGTGACCAGTATCGTAGTATCCAACAACTGCCCAGGAACCTTGAGTAGTAACCTTTAAGTTGCTGTTTTAGTCTTGTCCTGCCTGTAGTTCCCCCTAAGCCATTTAAACAAAAAAGATGGAGTTATATAGATGATTAGCTTAGGTTTATTATTCCTAGCTCATTTCTTAGAAAAGAAAATCTTGATTCACAAAGGGGCTTCGTGAAAATGTCAGCTAGCTGTAGGTCAGTATGCACTTTTTCCAGAGATATATCTTTCTTCTCAACATGATCCCTTATGAAGTGGTGCATAATATCTATGTGTTTGGTTCTTGAATGAAGAACTGGATTGTGTGTGATAGCTATTGCGCTTGTATTGTCACACAGGATGGGTGTTCCTTTCTCTTCAATTCCGTAATCCTTCAGTTGCTGTTGAATCCATAAGATTTGTGCACAGCAGCTTCCTGCAACAACATATTCGGCTTCAGCTGTTGAGGTTGCTATTGAGGTTTGCTTTCTGCAGAACCAGGATACTAGCTTGTTTCTTAGTAGCTGGCAGGTACCACTAGTGTTTTTCCTGTCAATTTTACAACCTGTAAAATCAGAGTCAGTATAGCCAACAAGTTTAATTCCACCTTCCTTTAGGTACCACAAGCCAACTTCCTGAGTTCCTTTAAGATATCTGATGATCCGTTTGGCTGCAGTCATGTGTGATTCTTTTGGAGCTGCTTGATATCTGGCACACATTCCTACTGAGAACATGATATTTGGCCTGCTAGCTGTTAGGTAGAGCAGTGACCCAATGAGTCTTTTGTATTTTGTAATGTCTACTGCTTTACTATCACTATCTTTGTCTAGGCTTCCTGAGGTAATCATCGGTATGCTTACTGTGCTCGCATTTTCCAATCCGAATCTTTTTATCAATCTTTGGTGTATTTCACTTGATTGATGAAGGTTCCATTGCTTAGTTGTTTGACTTGAAGACCGAGAAAGAAGCTTAGTTCTCCCATCATGCTCATTTCAAACTTGGATTGCATGAGATTTGAGAATTTCTGGCACAGTTTCTTGTTTGTTGATCCGAAGATAATATCATCGACATAGATTTGAACGAGCAGTATGCTTTCTCCATCTTGGATTCTGAAGAGTGTCTTGTCTACCTTGCCTTTCTTGAATCCATTTTCAAGTAGGTACTTCGAGAGAGTGTCATACCAGGCTCTAGGTGCCTGCTTGAGTCCATAGAGTGCTTTCTTTAATTTGAAAACCATGTTTTCTGGATTGTCTTCGAAGCCTGGAGGTTGCTCCACATAAACTTCTTCAGTGAGTAGCCCATTGAAAAATGCACTCTTAACATCCATTTGATAAACGGTGAGATTATTGTGAGCTGTGTAGGCTAGAAAGATTTTGATTGCCTCTAGTCTTGCTACTGGTGCAAAAGTTTCCTCAAAATCTATTCCTTCCTCCTAACAGTAACCTTTCGCTACTAGCCTTACCTTATTTCTGACTACTTGACCTTCTTCATCGAGCTTGTTTTTAAATACCCATTTTGTGCCGATTACTCCTTGGTGAGTAGGTCTTGGAACTAGATACCACACTTGATTCCTTTCGAATCCATTGAGCTCTTCCTGCATTGCTTGAATCCAGTTGGTGTCTGCTAGAGCATCCTCTATGCAGTTCGGTTCTGTTTGAGAAATAAAGCAAGCAAACATTGCTTCGTGGGGGTTGCTTCTTCTTGTTCCTACTCCAGAGGTAGAATCTCCTATGATCTGATTTCTTGGGTGATTCCTTAGCCACTTTCTTCTAGCTTCTTCAGCTTGTTGTTCATTTTGCTCTTCAACGGGTTGCTCTTGATCAATCTGTGCAGCTTGCTGTCGGACTTCCAGTTGAATTCCTTCAGGATGATGTATCTCCTCTTGAATCACTAGTGCTTGCTGGTTTGAGGTAGGTTCCTATTCTCCAGGTTGCTGTGTAGTTACAGGTTGCTGATTCTGAATTGATTCAATATTTTGGAGACTTGGTAACTCCGTATCAATATATTCAACACGAGTGTTGGTGATGTGAGTTTTCCCAAAGTCTTCATTGAGTACATCTATATCAGCCTTAGTGCAATGTGGTTCATCAAAGTCCTCATATACTGTTTCTTCTACAACAAGTGTTCTCTTGTTGAAGATTCTGAAGGCTTTACTTACCGAGGAGTATCCTAAGAATACTTCTTCATCTGACTTTGAGTCAAATGCCTTCAGGTAGTCCTTCCCATTGTTGAGCACATAACACCTGCAACCAAAAATATGGAAATGCTCAATATTTGGAGTGTAACCAAACCATAGTTCGTAAGGAGTTTTATTTAAATCCTTGTTGATAATGCATCTGTTTTGGGTGTAGTATGCTGTGTTGATTGCTTCTGCCCAAAATCTCTTGGGTAACTGTGCTTCAGCTAGCATGGTCCTTGCAGCTTCCTTGAGGGTCCTATTTTTCCTCTCTGCAACACCATTTTGTTGCGGTGTTCTAGCTGCGGAGTACTCATGTTTGATTCCATTATTAGAGCAGTACTCTTCAATAAACTTGTTCGTAAACTCAGTGCCTCTGTCTGTTCGGATTTTTATAATATTTAGGCTCCTTTCGGTTTGCAGCTTCTTTAGTAACTCCGGTAACCTCCACTGAGTATCAGACTTCTTTGTTAAGAATAGGGTCCATGTGAATCTTGAGTAGTCATCCACCACCACTAGGATATATTTTCTTCCACTCATGCTCACTGGTTCCACTGGTCCGAATAGATCCATGTGGAGTAGATCGAGTACCCTTTCGGTTGACCTTTGAACTTTGTTTTTGAAAGAGCTTTTGGTTTGTTTTCTCTTTTAGTATGCTTCACATAAGCTCTCTTTCTTGTACACCAGGTCAAGTAGCCCTCTGACCAGCCCTTTTCTGGCTAACTTATTGATCGTTTTGAAGTTTAGGTGGCTCATCCTTTTATGCCATAGCCAGCTAGCTTCTGATGATCCTTTTGCAATGAAGCAGGTCGCTGTGGTTACTGAGCTCCAGTCAGCTACATAGATATTTCCTTTTCTGGTTCCTGATATTTTTACTTCCTTGGATTGACTGTCCCTTATCAAGCACTTGTTGTGATTGAATTCCACTGAGTAACCTTTGTCACAAAATTGGCTTATGTTGAGCAAGTTGTACTTCAGACCTTTCACATATGACACTTCCTTTATATGAGTGTTTCCTTTGATGAGAGTTCCAATTCCTCTAGTGCTACCCTTAGAATCATCTCCAACGATTACTTTGGGTCCTTTGCATGGTTGAAGGTCACTGAGGGTTCCTTTATTTCCAGTCATGTGTCTTGAGTAGCCACTGTCAATGTACCAAACTTTCTTGCTATTTTCTGCTGTGGGTACCTACAAAATAGAGATCACTGGTTCTTAGGTACCCATACATGTACGGGTCCTTCTTTGTTAGTATCTTTTGGAATTCAAACTTGTCTCACAACAATTGCTTTGTTGTAGACTTGGTGGCTCCCTCTAAAAGAAGTATCCTTAGGATACTGTTTTATGTGTGCAAACCGTGCATAGCCATCACTTTTGAAGTGAGGTCTTCCACCATACTCCCCTTGAGCATAAGCTCTCTTAGGTTTAGACATTATGGTCTTAGTATGTGTGGAGTTGAGGTTTCTGTGCAGCATCCTTGCAGGTTGCTGTTTTCTTTTATTACTACTAGCAGATTGATTCCGCTGTAGCCAACTTTTGAAAAACAGGCTTACTCCCTGTGGATGTATACATGGGTCTCTTGCCCTTGTTTATTGCTTTCTCCAAGCTTTCTGTTAAGTTATTAGATAACTCTTTTGCCATTGAGGTTTCTGCTTGAATGAAAGCAACAACTTTAGATGTGCTTGCTGTTTCTTGAGAGGTTCTAGCGCAGTATCCTAGGCCTGTCCTATCAAAAAGACTTCTGGCCGATATAAGACATTCTTTGGCTTCTTTAGCGGATTTGCTAAAAGTTCCCACAATTGCTTGAAGGTCATTTTTCTCACTCTCAAGTTTGGCGATTCTCAGATTGAGCTTAGATGCCTGTTCCTGGAGGCCACTGCACTTTGAGCTACTGAGCTCATATGCAGATAGCTTTTCAGCTAACTGTTTGTTTTCCCTCCTAAGCATTTTATTTTCAAGTTTCAGCTCGTCATGAATTGAGTTTATCTGTTCGAAATCGCTCATGATTTGTTTTAGGGAGAGACTTTTGTTTGACTTTTCCTATTCCTATAAGAATTAGATTGGGTACATTACCTCATCATCCTCGTTGTCCTCTGCTTCCTGTGCTATCAGACAGATGAGTGTTTCGTCTTCTGATGAAGATGAGTCACTGTAATTGTCAGAGGAGTCTGCATCTTGCTGGGCTTCCTTAGAAGGTTCCTTTCCTTTTTCCATCTCACTGAGGAAGGCTTTGATTCTTCTTCTTTCCTCTCTTCTTCTAGGTTTATTAATAACAGCTTGATGGGGAATAGCTCCTGCATCACCAGCATCCATAGCTCTTGCGAATATAGGGTTGGGCTTGGTAATCCTTGGTGGTCCATCAGTGATGACCATCCACATTTCATCGTGCATGGCTGAGAGATGTGCTTACATTCTAATCTTCCAGTCATCATACTATTCAATAGAGAACATAGAAAGCTTATGCGTATCCATGATATGATAAAAACGATGTATGCAGATTTTTTTGGAAAGTCAGGGATCGGGGATTGACCAGACAAATTAGGTTTCTAATCCAACCTGCTTTGATACCACTTATTGGTCCCAAGTGGTATAAGGTTAAGAGGGGGGGTGAATTAACCTTATCAAATTTTCAACTTTTACTCCAAAGATGTTAAGTCCTTGATGATCAGGTAGCTAGTAAGCGTGCTGCTGGATAGGTTGCTGCTTAAGCAGTGACCTCAGGACTTAGTCAGAGAAAATAATGCACAGCGGAAATAATATGATTTTCGAAGTTAGGCTTTAATGCAGTATGCTTAAGAAGATCAGATAGATATATAAAGCAGTAAAAGCACAAGCAAGCTTATAGAGGTTCGAGGGTGGAGTAATCCCTCTACGTCCTCTCTACTCCTTCTCAAGAAGGAACTTTGTTAAAGTAAGTTTGATTTACAATAGACTCCGCTAATACAAACTCTACTCTACACAAAAATTGTCAGCTCTATCTACACAGGTAGCTGCACAGTGACCAACTAAGCGACCCACACAGGATCCTTTCTCTTCTTCAGAGAGAATAACAACTTAGTAGAGTAAACTCCTGCCTAAGTGACTCCTAATCAGTCTGCTTGAATAAGATATGGAGATTTTTAAGCGGTCCAGTGCATCAAGCTCTTTAAACTTCTGAAGATCACAAAGATAGCTGGCTTGCTGCTGTTTAGACTGAATAACTTAAATATGAAGGTTTGAGCTTGTAGATGAGTTGTTTCACGTAAGATCTCTTAATTCTCTTTTTCTCGCTCTCTCCTCTTCTCTTGGTGTATTCAGTCTTCTATTTATAGGCATCAATGGGTATTCTGCCCGTTGGGAGGCAGTCCTTTACTTGGTGAGGTGTCTTGCCCTGATTGGTTCTGCCGATCTTCTGACACCTGCTCTGAAATGCCTTCATTCTGTTCTGCCGCCGCCTTGTCCTTCTGCTGCGCGGCTTAAACTTGCAGTCTGCTGTACTTTGTCCTTGCTGTTTTTTCACACATGACAATCACTGATTTGCTGAAACTGGAGTGACTCTACTGGCTAGTCAGGTTGCACTGATTTCAATGTATCTGGTAGTTTCCTCTTCGAGCAAGCTAGTCAACTTCCTTGAATATCTCCAGGTTCCTTGCGGCATCCTTTGAAACTTGGTTACTGGTTCCTTATGGCAACATACAGGTAGCAGAGACTTGGCTTAGGTTCCTTGGCAGAATCTCCTTTTCTTTCCAGCATCTTTGCCTTAGCTATTTTACATATCGAAACCTATCTGAATAGCTAATGCTTCTAGTCTATTACATGTTTTGTCTCATCAAAATCTATTACAATTTATCATATCATTAATAATTGTTGATAAATGAGAATTTAAATTAATAGTATTATATATTAACAATTTAATTAAATATGTATAATGTAATTATATCAAGATATAGAAAAATAAATGACACTCACATTTAACTCTTTAAAATAAATTCTTTCGTTCGATCCAATTCAATTCAATTCTCATTTCTGATTTTTGAAAAATCTCCAGAACCAAAAACGAAAATCGTTTAATTTATTTTAGCATATACTGCAATAAGATTTCATTAACATTTAAAAGCAAAATGCTTGCATTCCACTTCCAAGTTTTTCAGTTCAAAAGTTACAAATTTAAAGTTTCATAATTTAAAAAGATATATATTTTCTTAATAAAGGCCATTAGAATATAGTTTATAATTATTAATTATTAATAAAATCAAATTAATATCCTTATATATTATCAAAATATAGAAAAATAAATGACACAACATACACACATATGTAAATATATAATTTTTTAAATTTATTATGTCGTTTCAATTACAATTCGTATCGATTCTCAGCTCGGATTATAAAATAATCTTTAAAATAAAAAAATCAGTTTATTTTATTCTATAATGGGATTTAGACAATTAATATTAAGTTATTACTTTTATTATATACTTAATCCAACAATCAGAATACAAAAACGTTTGTAAAAAAATCTTTTAAAAATCATATTATTTTATGAATTACATAATAATCATAACTTATATATATATGTGAATTTGAGATTAGAGTGATCTAAGATTAAAGAAAATATATATTTCTAAGTGAGATATCTTTATAATAACTATTTATTTCAATAGTTAAAGCAAGACAAAATTTGTTTTTTCCTTCTTCACACAAACAACGAATTAGGAGAATTTTGAAATTACATAACATCTCAATAAAATGTGATTAAGATATGACCAGATTTACTAGAAATATGACATATGATTATTATTGTAAATGAAAAATAAAGGAGGGAAATTTTGTAGCTTATCAAAAAATTTCGAATATTTAGCCAAAACTACAAATTATAAGAACACAATTCGGAAAAAAGGAAGAGGGAAAAATTTCCCGCTGAATATCCATATTATCATGTGAAAGAATCAATCATTCCTAAGAATATGGGATCATCTCCACCCATTAATCAGTTTCCAGATTTCGTAGGGTTTCCAGCGTATTCTACATGTATAAGATTCATTCATCTTCACTCAATAATCACTCATCTCCACCCATTAACCACTCATCTCAAACACGTCCCACAAATTTTCCACACAATTCACAAGCACTCCAACTATTTATCTAGTGTCTATGGCGATGCGACGCAGAATTCATTCATCTGATTCTGGTAATTTATATTAAATTTTCATTATGGTTTAGTTGGGAGATATTGTTGGAATAAGATTCTTAGTTAAATGGGATAATTTTATGATTGATAGACTGATAACTGCAATTATGTATTTTAAGATATTGAAGTTTCAATGTGTTTCGTGATCTTCAATCTTGTGTAGTTAGTATCCCAAGTATGATATATTGTGTTGTGATTGATTCTGTGAATTATCTACTTAGAATTTTTGCAATGCATGGTTTAGGTTTAAGTTTGTTGCATTGATATGATGTTGGTTTAAGTTTGCATATAACCTGTTCGACAAAATGCCTCAACTATTTTCTGCTTTTCTATAGAACACATAATGTGCAATGCATGATTTAGGTTTAAGTTTGTTGCATTGATATGAGGTTTGTTGGTCCCAGTGGTATAAGGTTAAGAGGGGGGGTGAATTAACCTTATCAAATTTTCAATTTTTACTCCAAAGGATGTTAAGTCCCTGATGAGCAGGTAGCTAGTAAGCTTACTGTTCGATAGGTTCCTGCTCCGGCAGTGACCTCAGGATTTAGTCAGAGAATGTAATGCACAGCGGAAATACTTATGTTTTTCGAAACGTGCTTTTTAATGCAGATAGATAGATATAAAAGGCACAAGCAAGCTTATAGAGGTTCAAGGGTGGAGTAATCCCTCTACGTCCTCTCTACTCCTTCACAAGGAGGAACTTTGTTAAAACTAGTTTGATTTACAATAGACTCAGCTAACACAAACTAAACTCTAAACAAACTGTCAGCTCTATCCACACAGGTAGCTGCACAGTGACCAACTATCGACCCACACAGGATCTCCACACAGGTTAACCGACCCACACAGGATCCTTTCTCTTCTTCAGAGAGATTACAACTTAGCAGTTTCAACACCTGACTAAGTGCTCCTATCAGACTTAATAAATAAAAGGTTTAAGGCACAATCAAATGCAGCAGGCTCCTTGAACTTCAGAGGAACATAAAGGTAGCTGGCTTGCTGCTTGCTCAGTCTGATTAACTTGAGAGTATAAGCTTGTGCGTCTATTTACTTCTCAGTTCTCTCTTGGTTGTGTATGATCGTTGTGTCTCTTCCCTTTGAAAGTCAGACTTCTATTTATAGGCATCAGGTAGTTTTCTGCCCGTTGGCAAGACAGTCCTTTGTATGATGAGGTGTCTCTTTCTGATTGGTTCTTCCGATCTTCTGACACCTGTTCTGAGATGCCTTCATTCTGTTCTGCAACTGCTTGTCCTTTATCTGCGTAACTTCATTCTGCAGACTGTTTGTACCGTGTCCTTGCTGCTTTATCACACATGGCAGATTCTGATTTGTTGGAACTGGAGTGACTCTACTGGCTAGTCAGGTTGCATTGACTCTGATGTATCTGGTAGTATCCTCTTTGAGTCAGTCAGCTTCCTTGATTATCTCCAGGTTCCTTGTAGCATCCTTCTAGAGCTTTGCTTGCTGGTTGCTCGATACAGTATGCAGGTAGCAGGGACTTCGGCTTCCTGGCTACTTGGCAGAATCTTCAAGTCCTTCCAGCATCCTTGCCTTAGCAAATTTACATTAAAGACTTATCCAGATAGCTAAGGTTCTAATCTATTACACGTTTTGTCTCATCAAAATCTATTACATTTCATCCTATCAATTTCCCCCTTTTTGATGATGACAAAACTCCTTAACAGGATCAAAGAACCATATATTATTAACTTGGAACAAAGATGCAGATAAATCAAATTATTCAAGAGCATGCATCAAGTTCACAAGATGTGAGCTTTAATCAGAAGAGTCAAATTCTCATTGATCAGAGTTAAGTACAGGACATATACATACACAAGCAGATAGCATAATCACACAGAAATTTAAACAAATCAACAGAATAAACATAAAAGATAAAAACATCAAGTCTTTAACAACTGACCTTCTTCTTTCTTTCAAACTTTGTGCCTTTCCACCAGTTGGCTATCGAATCTTGATAGCTAGGATCCATCCTTTTCACCATATCCTCAGACTCTTCAAACCTGAGCCAGAAGTCTTCACTGTATGGTATGGGCTCCTTTCCAAGTTTCTGTTTTAGCTTCACTTGAATTGGAAGTCCACCTTTCTTTATAAGCTCCAGGAACCTCTGCAAAGCTTCCTTGTTTATCTTGAATCCTCTAAACAGAGCAGATTCCTTGCAGAGGGTGGTGAAGTACTTCATCAGCTCCTTTCTTTTAAAAGCTTCTATCTGGAAAAATGATGGGTTGACCTCAGTAGAAAGAGTGACCTCCGGGACTTCTGGGGCTAGGAATCTGTCACTCCTGGGATCCGGGCTTGTTTCCAGGAAGCTTCTGAGAGTGGCACTTGCTGCGACATCTGGATTCTGCAAATTTTTCTCCATTTCCACCATGTCACGCAGCTTGTGCGGAGGGAATATTTTGTCAAGGACAACCCTAGGATCTGTTGCAAAGACAACATCCAGGTTGCTTTTCAGCTCTGCTTCAGTCCTCCTCCTTTTCTCTTCTCTCATATCAGCCCCCTTCCTGAAGCCTGGATGAACAGACCCAGAAACAGCATCTGATTTTCTTTTTGCACTGCTGTCTGAAGGGCCCCTTGATCCAGCTCCCTTGTGTCCGCCCTCACCAGAGTCATCTCTCCTCCTACTGCTCACTACCATCTGTCTGCAGGCAGCAGGGTCCTGTCCAGCCTTCTGTCTGCCTTCAATCCTTCCTTCCCCCTTTTTGTCATCATCAGCACGCCCAACCGCAAAACTGACCATGGAGTGAATATCAGACAAGGTGCCTGAGTGATCCCGCAGGGTCTGAGTTGGTTGAACTGCTCCCTGTCCATCCGGTCTACTGCAGTGACTAGAGCTTTCTGACTGGCCTCAAGAGAAATCATCTTCTCCTCTTGCCTGTTTAACTTCTCCATCACGCTCTTGACAACTTCAACTGCAGCATCCTCTTTAGGGGGTCGGTAGGCGGCTATCATCTGAGTGAGCTTTGATAATGTCACGTTAAGGGAGTTCATAAAAGAATAGGTCTTCACAGAGTGAGAGCGGGTATCCTTGCGGATTTTCCTGTTCGTCTTCACCAAGGACTTCCCCATTTGTTCAATTGCTGTCAGCACCTCTTCATTTGATCTGGCAGGTTCCTGGCGTTCTCCTGCTGGTGCCTGTTCATCAGAAATAGATGTTAGTTCTTTGGATTTTTCGGCTCCGGTATTACCCTGTTCACTGGGTGACCCTTCATCGCTGCTGGTAGAGCTACTGGATCCTCCACCTCCTGATCCAGTATTCTTAGAGTGAGTTTCCTCATCAGCATCCTCCTCTGGTTCTCCCAGCTTCTTGTCTTGTTCAGCTACCTTACCCTTGCTGAACACTGTTTCAGCCTCCTTCTCCTTCTCTATCTCCTCTACTACTTCCTCCACTGCCTCCTCCTGTATTTCAGGCTCCTTTTCACCCGCAGACTCCTTTTCTCCACTTTTGTCTCCTTCTTCCTCCTGCACTCCCACCACATTTTCACCCGCAGCTACTTCCCCCTGTATATTATAGTCATTTCAACAGGAAAATATAGAGTTATGTAGAAGAGATATCATAAAGTGATTATTCCCAACTCGTTTCTTAGAAACAAAAATCTTGATTCGCATAGAGGCTTTGTGAATATGTCAGCTAGCTGTAGATCAGTATGCACTTTTTGCAAAGTTATATCTTTCTTTTCAACGTGATCTCTGATGAAATGGTGTCTGATATCGATGTGTTTGGTTCTTGAATGTAGAACTGGGTTGTGGGTGATGGCTATTGCGCTTGAGTTGTCACATAGGATAGGTGTTTCCTTCTCTTCAATTCCGTAGTCCTTTAGTTGCTGTTGAATCCATAGAATTTGTGCACAGCAGCTTCCTGCAGCAACATACTCGGCCTCGGCTGTTGAGGTTGCTATAGAGGTTTGCTTTCTGTAGAACCATGATACCAGTTTGTTTCCAAGTAGCTGGCAGGTACCGCTGGTGCTTTTCCTGTCAATTTTGCATCCAACAAAATCAGAGTCAGTATAACCAATAAGTTTGAGTCCTCCTTCTCTTGGGTACCATAGACCAGCTTCCTGGGTTCCTTTGAGGTATCTTATAATTCGTTTGGCTGTGATCATATGTGATTCTTTTGGAGCTGCTTGATATCTCGCACACATTCCCACTGAGAACATGATATCTGGTCTGCTTGCTGTCAGGTAGAGCAGTGACCCAATTAGTCTTCTGTACTTTGTAACGTCTACTGCTTTGCCATCAGTGTCCTTGTCTAAGCTTCCTGATGTTATCATCGGTATGCTTACTGTACTTGCACTTTCCAATCCAAATCTCTTTATCAATTCCTTAGTGTATTTTGCTTCATTGATGAAGGTTCCATTGCATAGTTGTTTGACTTGTAAACCGAGAAAGAAGCTTAGTTCTCCCATCATGCTCATTTCGAATTTGGATTGCATGAGACTTGAGAATTTTTGATACAATTCTTTGTTTGTTGAACAGAAGATAATGTCATCGACATAAATCTGAACGAGCAATATGCTATCTCCATCTTGGATTCTGAAGAGTGTCTTATCCACCTTGCCCTTTTTGAATCCATTATCGAGTAGATACTTCGAGAGAGTATCATACCAGGCTCTAGGTGCCTGCTTTAGCCCATAGAGAGCTTTCTTCAACCTGAAGACCATGGTTTCTGGATTTTCTTCAAATCCTGGAGGTTGCTCCACATACACTTCTTCAGCGAGCAGTCCATTGAGAAAAGCACTTTTGACATCCATCTGGTAGACTGTCAGATTGTTGTGAGCGGCATAGGCTAAGAAGATCTTGATTGCTTCTAGTCTTGCTACAGGTGCAAAAGTTTCTTCAAAATCTATTCCTTCCTCCTGGCAGTAACCTTTTGCTACTAATCTTGCCTTGTTTCTGACTACTTGTCCTTCTTCATCGAGTTTGTTTTTAAATACCCTTTTTGTGCCGATTACTCCTTGGTGAGTAGGTCTGGGAACTAAATACCATACTTGATTTCTTTCAAATCCATTAAGCTCTTCTTGCATTGCCTGTATCCAGTTGGTGTCCTCTAGAGCATCTTCTATGCAGCTTGGTTCTGTTTGTGAAATAAAGCAAGCAAACATTGCTTCATAGGGGTTGCTTCTTCTTGTCTTTACTCCAGAGGTGGAATCTCCTATGATCTGATTCCTTGGATGATTCCTTAGCCATTTCCTTCTAATTTCTTCAACCTGTTGTTCATTTTGATGTTCAGCAGGTTGCTCGTGATCGTCTTGTTCAGCTTGCTGATTTGGATCGTGTTGTATTTCTAACTGTACTTCCAGTTGAATTCCTTCAGGGTGGTGTATATCTTCTTGTATTACAGGTGGCTGCTGATTTGGAGTAGGTTCCTGTTCTCCATGTTGCTGTGTAGGTGCAGGTTGCTGATTCTGAGTTGATTCAATATTTTGGAGATTTGGTAACTCAGCATCAATATATTCAACACGAGTGTTGGTGATGTGAGTTTTTCCAAGATCTTCATTAAGTTTATCTATTTCAGCCTTAGAACAGTGTGGTTCATCAAAATCCACATGTACTGTTTCTTCTACAACAAGTGTTCTCTTGTTGAAGATTCTGAAGGCTTTGCTTACCGAGGAGTATCCTAAGAATACTCCTTCATCTGACTTTGAGTCGAATGCTTTCAGGTAATCTTTTCCATTGTTGAGTACATAGCACCTGCATCCAAAAATATGGAAATGTTCAATATTTGGAGTATAGCTGAACCATAGCTCATAAGGAGTTTTATTCAGATCTTTGTTGATAATGCATCTGTTCTGGGTATAGCATGCTGTATTGATTGCTTCTGCCCAAAATCTCTTGGGTAGCAGTGCTTCAGCTAGCATGGTCCTCGCAGCTTCCTTTAGGGTTCTGTTTTTCCTCTCTGCAACACCATTTTGTTGCGGCGTCCTAGCTGCTGAGTATTCATGCTTGATTCCATTATTAGAGCAGTATTCTTCAATAAACTTGTTTGTGAATTCTGTGCCTCTGTCTGTTCGAATTTTGATGATGTTCAGGCTCCTTTCGGTCTGTAGCTTCTTCAATAGCTCCAGTAACCTTCGCTGAGTGTCCGACTTCTTTATCAAAAATAGTGTCCATGAGAATCTTGAATAGTCGTCCACCACTACAAGTGTGTACTTTCTTCCACTCATGCTTACTGGTTCTACCGGTCCGAACAGATCCATGTGTAGTAGGTTTAGCACTCTTTCAGTTGACCTTTGTATCTTGTTTTTGAAGGATCTTTTAGTTTGTTTTCCCTTTTGGCATGCTTCACATAGACTCTCTTTCTTGTATACCATATCAAGTAGCCCTCTGACCAGTCCTTTCCTGGCTAATTTGTTGATCGTTTTGAAGTTCAGATGGCTCATCCGTTTATGCCATAGCCAGCTAGCTTCTGACGATCCTTTTGCTATGAAGCAGGTAGCTGTGGTTACTGAGTTCCAGTCAACTACATAGATGTTTCCTTTTCTAGTTCCTGATAGCTTTACTTCCTTGGATTGGCTGTCCCTTATCAGACATTTGTTGTGATTGAACTCCACTGAGTAACCTTTGTCACAAAATTGGCTTATGCTTAGCAAGTTGTATTTTAGGCCTTTGACATACGACACTTCTTTAATGTGAGTGTTTCCTTTGATGAGAGTTCCAACTCCTCTAGTGCTTCCCTTGGAGTTGTCTCCGAAGATTACTTTGGGTCCTTTGCACTATTGAAAGTTCTTGAGGATTTCTTTGTCTCCAGTCATGTGCCTCGAACACCCGCTATCAATGTACCATACTTCCTTGCTGGTTCCTGCTGTAGGTACCTGGAAAATAGAGATTACTGGTTCTTAGGTACCCATACAAGTACGGGTCCTTCTTTGTTAGTACCTTTAGGAATCCAAACTTGTCTCACAACAATTGTTTTGTTGTAGACTTTGTGGTTTCGTTTATAAGAGGTATCCTTCGGATACTGAAGTGTGTGTGCAATCTGTGTATACCCGTCACTCTTGAAGTGAGGTCCTCCATTATACTTCCCTCGAGCATGAGCTCGTTTAGGTTTAGACATTTTGGTCTTAGCATTAGTGGGATAGAGGTTTCTGTTTAGCATCCTTGTAAGTTGCTGTTTTCTCTTGTTTCTATCAGCAGATTTATTCTGCAGTAGCTAGCTTTTGAAAACAGGCTTATCCCCTAAGGATGTGCACATGGGTCTCTTGTCCTTGTCTATTGCGTTCTCCAAGCTTGCTGTTGAGTTATTAGTTAACTCCTTTTTCTTTTGGGGTTCCAGCTCGAATGAAAACAATAGTTTTAGATGATCTTGATGTTCCTTGAGAGGTTTCTGCACAGTATCCTAGGCATGTCCTGTCAAATGGACTTTTGCCTGAATTCATGCATTCCTTGGCTTCTTTAGCTGACTTGCTAAAGGATCCTATAACTGCTTGAAGATCACTCTTCTCATTCTCAAGTTTGGCAATTCTCAGATTGAGCTTAGATGCTTGCTCTAGGAGGTCACTGCACTTTGAGCTATTAAGCTCATATGCAGATAGCTTTTCAGCTAGCTGTTTGTTTTCCCTCCTGAGCATCTCATTTTCGAGTTTTAGCTCCTCATGAATTGAGTTTATCTGTTCGAATTCGCTCATGATTTGTTTAAGGGAGAGGTTTGTTTTAGACTTTTCATCTACCATTATGAACTGGTTAGGATATGTTACCTCATCATCCTCGCTATCCTCAGCTTCCTGTGCCATCAGGCAGATGAGTGCTTCATCTTCCGAGGATGAGGAGTCACTGTCATCATCAGAGGAGTCCGCATCTTGCTGAGCCTCCTTGGAAGGTTCCTTGCCCTTTTCCATCTCACTTAGGAAGGCTTTAATTCTCCTCCGTTCCTCTCTTCGTTTTTCCCTTTTCTAGGATGACTCTCCATTGGGGTACCTGTTGACTTTGGGGTAAGGACACTATTTGGCATAGTGTCCTGGTTTTCGGCAATTGTAGCAGAGATCGGACATATCCTGGTTTGGTTGCTGAACAGTGGGTTGTTGGGGAGGTGCCTGAAACTTCTTAAAGTCTCCTTTCCTGTTGTATCTGATGAATTTCTTGAAATTTCTTAGTAGAATGGTCATTTCTTCATCAGTACCCTCGACAGGTGGCTCACCCTGCTTACTGCAGATAGTTCCAGAGTCTTTTACGTTTCTGGCAGTCAGGGCAGTTACCTTTGTGCTAGATTCTTCAGGGATTCAAGCTCATTTACAATGTTTGTAAACCTCAGATCCATCTGCTCTAAGGTCTCTTCAGGGAGCATCTCGAACAGCTCGAATTTCTGGGTTGCTGTAGACACCTTGTTCTCCTTAGTCAGCTCTGTTCCTTCGCAGATTTGTTCAAGCTTGTTCCATATATCCATGGCAGTCTTGCATATCTTGACCTTGCTAAAGGTTCCTTTATCCAGAGTAACAAACAAGGCGTTCTTGGCTACATTGTCCAGGTTAGCTCGTCTTCTATCATCAGCCGACCATTCTTCCCTTAGTTTGTCAATCACAGCTTGATGGGGAATGGCTCCTGCATCGCCAACTTCGGCAGCTCTCGCGAATATTGGATTAGGTTTGGTGATCCTTGGAGGTCCATCCGTGATAACCATCCACATTTCGTCATGCATAGTTGAGAGATGTGCCTGCATTCTAATCTTCCAATCGTCATACTCTTCAATAGAGAACATAGGAAGCTTGTGTGTGTCCATGATATGATGAAAATAATGTATGCAAATTTTCGAAAACAGGGATCAGGGATTTGACCAGACAGATTGGGTTTCTAATCCAACCTGCTCTGATACCACTTGTTGGTCCCAGTGGTATAAGGTTAAGAGGGGGGGTGAATTAACCTTATCAAATTTTCAATTTTTACTCCAAAGGATGTTAAGTCCCTGATGAGCAGGTAGCTAGTAAGCTTACTGCTCGATAGGTTCCTGCTCCGGCAGTGACCTCAGGACTTAGTCAGAGAATGTAATGCACAACGGAAATACTTATGTTTTTCGAAATGTGCTTTTTAATGCAGATAGATAGATATAAAAAGCACAAGCAAGCTTATAGAGGTTCAAGGGTGGAGTAATCCCTCTACGTCCTCTCTACTCCTTCACAAGGAGGAACTTTGTTAAAGCTAGTTTGATTTACAATAGACTCAGCTAACACAAACTAAACTCTAAACAAACTGTCAGCTCTATCCACACAGGTAGCTGCATAGTGACCAACTATCGACCCACACAGGATCTCCACACAGGTTAACCGACCCACACAGGATCCTTTCTCTTCTTTAGAGAGATTACAACTTAGCAGTTTCAACACCTGACTAAGTGCTCCTATCAGACTTAATAAATAAAAGGTTTAAGGCACAATCAAATGCAGCAGGCTCCTTGAACTTCAGAGGAACATAAAGGTAGCTGGCTTGCTGCTTGCTCAGTCTGATTAACTTGAGAGTATAAGCTTGTGCATCTATTTGCTTCTCAGTTCTCTCTTGGTTGTGTATGATCGTTGTGTCTCTTCCCTTTGAAAGTCAGACTTCTATTTATAGACATCAGGTAGTTTTCTGCCCGTTGGCAAGACAGTCCTTTGTATGATGAGGTGTCTCTTTCTGATTGGTTTTTCCGATCTTCTGACACCTGTTCTGAGATGCCTTCATTCTGTTCTGCAACTGCTTGTCCTTTATCTGCGTAACTTCATTCTACAGACTGTTTGTACCGTGTCCTTGCTGCTTTATCACACATGGCAGATTCTGATTTGTTGGAACTGGAGTGACTCTACTGGCTAGTCAGGTTGCATTGACTCTGATGTATCTGGTAGTATCCTCTTTGAGTCAGTCAGCTTCCTTGATTATCTCCAGGTTCCTTGTAGCATCCTTCTAGAGCTTTGCTTGCTGGTTGCTCGATACAGTATGCAGGTAGCAGGGACTTCGGCTTCCTGGCTACTTGGCAGAATCTTCAAGTCCTTCCAGCATCCTTGCCTTAGCAAATTTACATTAAAGACTTATCCAGATAGCTAAGGTTCTAATCTATTACACGTTTTGTCTCATCAAAATCTATTACATTTCATCCTATCAAGGTTGTTTAAGTGTGCATATAACATGTTCGACAAAATGCCTCAACTATTTTCTGCTTTTCTATAGAACACATAATGTGCAGTGCATAGTTTTTTGTATAAATTTTAACTTTTGTTTACTCTACAAACACATTTCTTGTGCCCCTTACAATCTTGAAATTATCTTCTCCCTTACATGATTTTAGACATTAGAGTAATAACACTTGACTTTTAACTTCTTTGGTTAAAAAAGGACTCCAATTACAAAATTCATTAGCTTGACATAATTTTCGGATGAATCTGCCACCTTTCAGAAAAAAGTGCATAACTCACTCTAGAAAATTCCAAATACTTATCTGTTTGAACCGTTGGAAACTAGACTCATAGGGTTTCGAATCCATATATTCCAATCAGCCCAATAATTTCCGAACGAAAGCAGTTTAATACTCAAACCTGACCCAATTGCTGACTGTTTTTGTAGAAATTTCATTTTCCTTTATTGTGCCATTTCTTTTAATCATGAAATATGTTCTCTTCTTCGATCATATATATATATATATATATTAATAGAATTTCTTACATAAACTTGGATCCCAATCCAAGTCACCATCATTCTTAGTAAGGAGAAGAAAATGTATGTCGGCACAAAGCATAGATAATTATTACATTGCTCAAATGATATAAACTGCCTATTGTTGGTTTAAGTTTGCATATGCTTATGACCTTTTTGGCATTTAAAGAGGGTAAATTAGATTAATCATCAAAAGTAGAGTTCGAGAATCTGTTTTTGTTTGACATTGGGGTGGAGTTTAGTTATCCCTTTTGCTCTTCATCAAAACTAACACATCTAAATTGATCAGTTTTGATACTTAATACCAGTGGATAATCGAAGAAAAAACCGTAGGAGCCCCACCTTTGATTGATTGGTTATGTGTTGTGTACTATTTACACTTAAACAATCACAATTAAGCATCCAAAACTATTATCTTCTTTTGGTTTTGGTTTGTACCTGAGATACTTGATTAACCTTAAAAGAACAATCACTACCTTGTAAGTTAGTTTCAAAATGAAACTTTATTTTTATCTTTTATTTTATGTAATTTACAGCAAGGTTTAAAATTTATATTTGTTCCTATATATGTTTTATATATCATGTTTACTAACATTGTGTTTAATTTCTAGATGACTTATAACCACAATATTTAAATCTTTTACATTGACTTATATTTGAAAATGTTTCAATTTTAGTTTGGGCTATCGGTGGTGAAGATAGAAGACAACAAACTCAACTACAATAGGACTCTCAAGAAGGAACTAATATAGAGCAGAGCAATGACAACAATGTTATTGGTTTAAATAAATATTACATATATATGTCATTATATAGATATTTCATTAGTTTTTTGAGGACTTTATTAACATTCTTATACTTATGCAGGCATACCTGAAAGAAAGCGAAGAGGGGTAACGAAAGGTATCTCGGTTGGAAAGAGAAGACGTAGGAATGAAAAACTACAAGTTATCATTCATCCACGTCGACGTCGAATTGTTGGTACGAATACAGCTGATTTTAAAACCGAGGCTTGTGTTATCATTAAGCAACATGCATCCCTAAAATGTCCTCGTTGGAAGGATATTCCAATGGATAGTAAGAGAAAGATGTGGCTAGCAATGAAGGTAGCAATTTTAAAAGTACAGTGAAAATTTCATTGTGTAATGCAAGCCAATTTTTTTTATTTCTATTTATTATATTAATGAACATTGCAGCAAAAATTTGATCTCCAAGAGGAACGACAAGTTAAAGAGGTGGTGTTTGAACAATTGAATCGCCAATATCGGAGTATCAGACACAAATTGCACATTTATTATCTTAAAAATAAGGATGATGAGAATATATTTGAGCATCCTCCTAATGGAATAAATGTGGAAGATTGGGAGGTATTGATCAATTACTTTGAGAGTGAGGATTTTAAGGTATGTATTCAACTAGATTTTTAGTATACGTTTTGATTTCGTTTTACCTTTTATTATTTTAGTGTTTAACATAATAATATTTTTCTAAGCATTATATTGAACGCTTATTCTAGTTACTAGCATGTTCAGAAAATGAGTGATCGAAATAAGAGTAACCGAGAGAAGCTGAAGATGTCACATGCTTGTGGGACAAAATCAATAGCGCAATATTTTTATGATGGTGTAAGTGATTTAATGATATTTTTTCAATTCATTTTATAATGTTGTATACCAAAATGACAGCGTGATCTTGAGACTGGAGAAGAGCCAACACGGACAACGGTTTGGTATAAAACCCATTATAGCACTAAGAAGAACGAATGGGTTGATGAAGCTTCAAATGAAGTTTATGTAAGTTTTTCTAAATTTTAACATATAAGCTCTTAAAATGATTACATAGTAGTAATTATTATCAATTCTTAAGCATTTAATGATTTTTGTAGGAGAAACTTGTTCAATTACAAACTGAAACAACTGAAGATGGACAAGAGGACGGTATGAATGAAGGTGAAGCTTTTATTGAGGTACTTGGCCAAGAGAAACCTAATCGATTACGTGGTTGTGGAGATGGGTTGAAGCCACCCACTAAAAGAGAAAGAGTTAATTTTGAACTTCAAAAGGAGAATGAAGATCTAAAGAAGCAAAATGAAGAGATGACCTCATGGTTGGAGTCCTTGGAAGCCCAAGTTAGCAAACAAGAAAATCAAATACAATCTCAAGTGGAAGCTCTTTTGAAAGTTCAACTTCCTGCTATGCTTCAAAGTTTAACCCAAGCAAGTCAACTTCATGGTTAAAAGTTTATGATCACATTTTTTAGTTTATTAAGTCATTTGAATTTAGTTTGATAGGAGACATAGTTATTAAGGTTGTTAGTTTTTTTTGAGTAATTAAATTTTAGTTTAGATAAATTGTTATTATTATTTTAATAAAATTTCATTCATTTTGACGTATTTTTTGTTGGATGATATGATATAGATATTAATTTTTATTTTTTATTAAAATGAAAAAAGAACATACATCAATATCAGACAATAGCAATTATAATTACAATCACAATATTTCATAGCACTATTAGATTAATTAAAAATAATTTAAAATAATCGAATAAAAATTGCGACAATTATTGATTTTAATGACAAATTACAATTTTTATTGTAATAACAAAATAGTGACAAGTTGTAAGTTATATACTATAACTAAATCTTTATTTAAAAATAAAATTGTGACAACTTAAAAGTTTTAGTTATAAGTAGTTTTGTAACAATATATTAATAAATTTTAATGATAATAAATTATTGTGGCTAAAGAGTTATTTATAATGACAAAAATATTGTATTTTTGTGACAAGAGTTGTTCGTGACTAAAACATTGAATTTTAGTGATGAATTTTGTTTGTGTTTAAAGCTTACGGATTTGGTGACAACAATTGCATGTGACTTAATTCTTTAAGTTTAGCGATGACAATCTCATGTGACTAAAAGTGATGGTTGTAGTGACAACAATTTACTATCACTTAAATATTCAAGATTTAGTGATAACCATTGTTTGTGACTAATAGATGAGCTATTAGTGATGACATTTATATGTGATTAAATATAAGATTAATAGCTACGACTATGATGAGTCGTGGCTAAAATATTTAGTGACAGTTATAATAGTCACGACATAGTGATGACATTAATTATTGCCACTAGAGTTATACAGTGACGACATTTGTACATATAGTGACAAAACAAAACGCCATTAAAAATCATTTTTTTTGTAACCTGTAAACCAATCTTACTTAACGAAGTTTCTACTCGGGGAAGCAGTAAAGTGGACGTAGAAGGATTACACCACCTTCGAACCACTATAAGACCATAAGTATTTATCGCTTTATATTTTACATAAGTGTTGCATCTATATATATTGTCATTGTGCATAAATAATTTATAAAGAAAAACATATTTAAGAAAATAAACCATCTATCAAAAGATTTATTCCACTGCGAAAACTCTTAGATACAATAGACAATACTAATCGATAGTGTTGTAAGCTTGTCTGATTGTTGTTCCACTGTAAAAACTCTTAAATACAATAGACAGTACTAATTGTTGTAAGCTTGTCTGGTCGTTGTACCATAAGTTCAAGTAACCTGCAGTGTATCCTATTTTGAAAGATTTTGTAAAATCGACAGAAGTTCAATCACCCCCTCTGAACATCAGAGATCACTTGGAACCATCAATTATAAAAAAAAACGGTATCTTTTCTTTTTAGGAATTGATGACTATTGAAACGACAAAGTTTCACCTACAATCATCGACGGACTATTCCATCGAGAAATTATTGATAGAATTTCATCGAGAACGTCATCAAAAAATATAATTCTCCGACAGTCTCTGTGCCATATAGAATTACCGATGAACATCCGTTGGCAATTCGTCGGTAAATTGTCGGATTTTTCAAAATATATATTCTGCTCCTATCGATGAATTTCCATCGTTATTCCATCGGTAATCATCGGCGGACTGTGTCCGTCAGTACATTATATTTGTACATTGCCTGTTTTTTATTTTTATATATATTTTTTGTTACCATTCTTTAATTAAATTCCGCTGCTTTTTCATAGGAAAAAAACTTTGTTGATATATTAACAATTTTTTTTCAAATATCAAGATATATAATTGTTGATAGTGTTATAGGACAAACCTATCAATTTTTTCTCGTCTTCAATCTTTTTTGTTTCAATTTCTCCGCATTAGTACAAAATCAATAAATTCATTACTATATAGACTCCAAAGTTTATGAGAATTACAATCCAAACCCTTTGACTATGGTAAAACTAAAAACTCACACAATATTTTGCCCTAAATTTTTATGAACTGTAATTTAATCAAAACTCACTCATTTTTTAAAATATCATCTATACTATTATATGTTTGGGTCAACTAATGTTGAAAAGCTGAAGGTTGAAGAGGTCAACTTGTAATATAAAAAAAAAAATACATTTTCCTATATAGCAGCAGGTAAGTGGGCACAACTCAGAAACTCAGATATCTTACATATAAATAACTGAAAAAATAAAAAATGAAAGATAAATGATGCAAAATCCAATAAAGTAAATATATGATAAAAAAAAAAATTTCTTTTATTAATTATCTATTTTAACTGCAATCTTATATAGTTTACTTGCATTACTTTAACTAATGTAAGTAAATCTATATATGCATGTTTCATCAAAAAGCAAAAAAGGATTTTATAGATGTATATATTATAAAAAAAAAGTGTTAACCCCTATTCTTAACCATCTCTACTTTATAAACATTATTTTTGTCCGGTTATTAATTGTTCCTTTTTAGCGAAGAGAGATGATTTTTACCAACTATACCCTTCGAACATTTAATGTATAATATGATGGTACAGATTACGTGAATGATGGTATGAGGGTGTAATATAGTAGTACAAACTACATTATTAATGGTACGTGGATGTAATATGATGATACATACCTCATTCATTATGGTACGAAGGTGTACTAAGGGGGTACAATTTGGTATGTGGTGAAATATGGTGTTACAGGCTGGTATGAGATGAACAAATATTCTCTTAAACTAAAAAAGAATAATTTCAAACTTTTGGTTAAAAAAGAATGTTTGTTTTTATAGTTGGCTATTTATAATTTCATCCCATTATATAATTTTTGTTGAGCTTCTCAAGGTTAATGCGTTTGGGTACCTGGAGATAAATGATATATTTTCAGGTTAGTGTACTATTGAATGTGGAATTATAAGGGAAATTTGGTAAAAATGACACATAAGTTTGCCAACTTTAGGAAAATGACTCCTAAATATTGGCATTTTTAAAACTAACCCATAACTTACAAAATGTTGATAAAAACATCCTTAGACCGGCTCCAGCGGGTAACCATTCCGGTTACCAGTTTACGTGTCACATATATAAGCTGACACGTAAGCTGGTAACCGGAACGGTTACCCACTGGAATCGGTCAAATGATGTTTTTACCAACATTTTGTAAATTACGAGTTAGTTTTAAAAAGGCCAATATTTAGGGGTTATTTTCCTAAAGTTGACAAACTTAAAGGTCATTTTTATCAATTTTCCTGAATTGTAATATTTGCTGGCTTGACTATGTTTTTGCGGTTGATGGGTGGGTTTTACATTGATGAATGCAATGCGTTTGATGAAATGACTGTGAGAATAGTTGGGGTGGGGGTTATAAAATAATAAATGTAATATGTTTGAATTGTAATGTCATATGGTTTAGAATATTATTTATTGATTGTTTTGCAGTTTCTATGGATGACTCTTTCATTGCTTATTTATCCTCTTAATAATTCGCTGAATTTTGAAGTTTTAAGTTCTCTTATTAATCGGTCTTATGTTGGAGATGATAATTGATTAATATATTGTGTTGTTGTTTAAGTTTTGTGTGGAATTTGTCTTTAATCATAAGCATGAAGAGTGGCAAATTAAAGGAAACTGATTACCTTGTCTTATTTCTATTTCTTTCTTCATTCTTGACTAAGAATTAGTTCCTAATGATGATGCTAGATTTTAATGAGGTTCTTGATGGTCCCCTTTTGACAAGATATATTGAGTGATTTACCAGTACTAACTTACTTTCTGTTTATTTTCTTAGAATTTATTTTATCTGTGGTTAAACTTATAGTCAGCCTCTAACATGCATTAGCTATCCCTCTTTTTCCTTTCTCTCTTGCTTGAATCACTTATATAATGTTACTTAAAAGACAGATGCCGCCACTGCGAGGTGAGGGAGCAACTTGTCCAGTTTTTCGATGCACTCATTCCCATTACGAGAATGAAATGAGGCCCCAGCTTGACTCAAGACCAAGACTCCTTAAAACTCGCACCAACAGCGGTACTGAGCGGCTGGAGATTGATGGAAAAGCAGCCCTTAGCCCCTCTCCACCCAGCCCTGGCAAGTTGGACATTTCTGGAACTGCTAAGGCTGTTATCTCATGTTTCCAGAAACTAGGGGCATCATTTGAGCTAGAGCAGGTATGGTTTCTTCTGACAAATAATAATGTTCTTTTCGTGCACCTTTAGATTGTAATTATCTGAATCTTGTACCATATACTGTTATTTGTCCAATTGAAGTTGCAGATCTATCTCAGTTGCAAATAGTTTATGAGTAAGTGGTAGTTTAGGACTATCTTTTAATCTTATGTGAGGACTTGAAAATTTCATGCATTAATTTTCATAATACCATGAATTAAAAATGCCTCCTCATGTGGAAATTCTATATTCTAGTTAAAAAATAGGAGCCATAAGGGCACCCACATCAATTCATTTTGGTGTTTTTCATTAAAACAAAAGGTGTATTAATTAATGTAGGTGTGTTTTTAAGTGTGTGTTTTTGTGTAATTAGTGTGTGTGTTAAGTTTGAAGAATGCATTCATGTCCCCTTTTTTAATGATTGGCTAATGATTGGCATAGTGACACCTCATCTCATTTCAATATATTTATTTTCTTTACTTTTTCTATACAAACAAATTATTTTCTTTTCTTTCCTATACAAACAATTTATCATTTTTGTATTATTTATACATTTTAATATGAGTTTAAATTTTTTAATGTAATAATTAAAAAAATTTCTATACAATTTGCACTAAAATTAATACAACAAATAAAGAATTAATTTTAATTTAAATATTATTAATTATATTTTAATGTGAATTGAAAATTATTAATATCATAATTAATTAATCCAACATACAAGCAATAAATAATTACTTTAAATTGATATAAATAAAAATAAAGAATAAAAATTAGTGGATCATAGGATCCACATGTAATGATTGTATTTATGTTAAATTGATTGAAATTTGTGTTAAATTGATGTAGATATGTGTTTTTAAAAAGTAGATGTTTTTAATTAGTGTGTTGGCATGTGGGCCCCACACTAAAATGGTGTGCTAAAAATGAATTGATATGGTTGCTCTAACGTAGTAGTGCAATAGATTGTCAAATATAATTAAGTGAAGGCTGCTCTCTTTTATAATTTTGTCTGTGCTGTCAGAATTTGTTGCTGCTAAAAGTAGTGGAAGGTGCTGGATCTTTCAAATCACTCAATGTATTTATTGTTTGGGAAACATGGATTTGGAAGCATTTTAATTTGAAACAGGTGTAAATAATGTCCAATTGATTTCTGGTTATCTGGTATGTTTTTTCAATGAATTATATCAGGTGTAAGTGTGTAACTAAAATTGCTAAAATTGGACACTAAGTTACAAGTGGAGATGGTGGGTGTCTCAGAAGAGCATTTGTCTGGTCATGCATTCCACATGTATCACTCTACTTTTTTGTTTGTAAGTTCTTTAAATCCAAGTTTATAACAAAGACCAGATTTTCTAATCCTCTCTTGTGTGTATTTGCAAAGTGTATCCTCCGAGTTTCAGCACAACATTTGTGGCAGATCAATCTATGCAGAGGGTACAGTTGATGTCATATTTTTCATGTCCCAAAAGGTAATTATCTATTCAAACATATAAAGATATAATCATCTGAATATTTGAAAAGATCTGACTGAGAAAACGAGTTCATGTTTAGGATATACTTAGTTACTTGGCTGATATTTTGCCCCCTTTCAGCTTTGCTTTAGTTTGATTAAAAATCTTTGGAAACTGCAGGTTAAGACAAACTATAACAAGCGGATATATAATAAGATCAACGTTCTCCATGAGGGTAATGTGCATTGTATTTGTTGAGAATTTAACCTGGCATGACCTTTGAAAATTAGCAGTTTAGATTGTTCTACTTGCTTTTATTGTTTTTACGTTCAGTTAATAGGGCAATAAATATGAGTTGCCTCAATCAGGATACTGGTGTGGTAAGTAGTGATTTTAAGACATGCTATGTGGAGAGTTTCCATTTGCTGATAAACGGTGAAATTGTTTCTAGGTCGAGCTTTTTGATTGGAAAAGGGAGTGTACAATGGAGGATATACTGATGCATTTTGTGGTAAATACTCTTCAGTTCGGGTATGCATTTTGTGTGCTATCTTCCTGATACTTTAATTATGTTGGAAACTCAGGGCTTTAGAATTTCAAAAACTCTGTACTTTACGTCATACTTTAGAATTTTCAATTTCAGGAATTTTGTTCTTACTTTCTTAACAAAATAAATTAAATGCCTGATAAATAACTTGGATTCTTTATATGTGTTACTAGAACTGAATCTAGAATCAGATTCATGTGAATCCATTTTCTTGATATATCTATAACTGAATCTAGAAGATTAAACTGATTCTGATGGGAGTTTGTTGATATTTGTTTCATAAAAAGTTATACCTACATAGTTGGCCGATATTCGTCTGGTTTTAATGCTTTAAGCATGGATGCATCAACAGATTCTTTTTTTTTTTTCAAATTAGAAAGAGCTATAGTTGTAATTTATAGGAACATTTATTCCCTAGTATATTCTTAATTAGTTGCTACTCTCATTCTTTAAATTTGTAGACTTATCCAAGTAGTACTTGTCCGCTTCCTTGATTGGTTGTATATTTGTTTGTTTTGATGCTAATTGCTAGCGATCTTCATTTCAATATGAACATACTTTTTATAGACTTTTCCAGCAATATTGCTCTACTTTTCTTAGCATACCAACTAACTTGGTGACGCTATTAAAAATTGTACTTGTTTACTACTTATTAGATCTGTAATCTGTTTAATATTGTAGGATTACGTGGGGAACAAAGGACTGGAACTATCTGGGCAAATGCTATCACTTCTTTTTGAGGTAATTCGGTTGTTTTGTCATTTGATTTTGTTACGATATCCACATCGGTTCCACGTGGAAGTATGGAAAGGTATATAAGTGGGAGTCAACCATTTACCTTTAACATGATTTTTGGTTAAGTTAGGGCTTCCTAATTTATATTCCTAACAATTTTGGTCCGACCTACTAGATTTGGGCGGGCTGCGGAAAGGGGCTACCCGATGATAGGCCCCAAGGGTTGCCACCCCGGACGTGGGCCCAAGAGGAGTTGCCACCGGGGATGTGGGCCTTGTTATGTGGGTTGCCACTCGGAGTGTGCCATCCGTGGACGTCCAGTTTGAAGGGGGATGGATTGTTGTGATATCTCACATCGGCGGTTTGAAGGGGATGAATTGTTACGATATTCCACATCGGTTCTACATGAAAGTGTGGAAGGGTATATAAGTGGGAGTTAACCCTTTACCTTTGATCATGGTTTTAGGTTAAGTTAGAGCTCCCTAACTTATATTCCTAACAAATTTACACTTAAGGTGATTTGTTTGGTAAAATCACTTGTGTGCTTTGTATTGTAGGACTTGTTCAAAACAATGAATGATGAAGCACGCAAAACCATGGATACAGCCTTATCAAAGTTACATCGCTTTAGTCGATTTGACATTTCCCAGGTTGGTTTCGTAATCCCCAATGGTTAGTTGTATCAAATCATCTCTCGATCATTTAATGAGGAAAGATAGTTCCATGAGTTATATACAATTGATGGTGTTCATTGATGCACTTATGGTTAATTACGTATCAATAGTTTGGTAAACGAAGCCCAGGAGATTTTTTTTCCCCACTGATTTGATGATCAACAACACTCACATGCTAGAATGTGGTTCCAAGCTTGCTTAGATTTTTTTGGAGTCTCTTTTCTTGGTCAATTATGTTTGGAGGTCAATAAGCCCTCTAGGGGTACTATAAATTGATTGGTAGTATACGATGAAAACCTGGAAGATGGATGCAAACTATAACCTGGAATTTTCTTTTATCCCTCTCTCTCTCACATACACCTGCTTGGGAGACAGCATGCTGCCCTTCACCTCCCCGCCCCCCTCCCCACCCCAAATTTTAAAAAGATTATTGTGTTTCATTCCTGTTCTTTTTTTGTTTTATTCCATACTTTCTCTAATGTGTTCTACCAAAAAGCTTATATCAATGAATTAGATATTTATGTTTCAGCTTCTTCAGAACAGACAACTTTGTGATGGTGAATGCTTAATCAGTTGTACTCATGTTTACTATGACAATGTTTGCATTTGACTAGTTTATTTAGTCCCATTTTTTCCCTTGACAATTTTTTTTCCAACATCCAGTATATAGTGAATGATAGGATTACTGTTGGTCTAGAAAGAACTTATTTTCCTGGAAATTGGGATGTCAAAAGATTCAGGATGCACAGGAAAGGCATGACACATGTATTTAAGACATTGCCTATCTGTCTAACTCTTTCTTGCCAATTCATTTGTTCTAAGATTTTTAACCATTCAGATTGATTTTGATGTTTCTTTCTTACAGGTTGTTGCAAGACTGTCATATAAAGCAACTTTAGAGAACATGACCAAAATCTCTCCACAGTTTGAAAAATAAATCATTTAATAGGAAGTAGTGAATTGTGATGTGATTATTTGTGTTGTATTTTTCAGTTGATTATGTAAGATTTTTTGTGATGACAGTGTTGTTAGTGTTGGCAAACAAAAGTTGAAACATTTGTCGAAAGAAGAATTGATGAAGTATGTTTGGAGTAGAGGACATGTGTCCAGCAACATGTTTAGGAGTAGCTTGGTAAGTAACCTATTGTGACTAGTCTCCAATAAGTTGTTGATAACATTAAATTTTAAGTGTTTGATTTTGTTGGGTCATATTTTGATTATATTGTAGGGTGTTTGAGATGGAATAGTTGAAGTTGTGTAGAGGAAGGATGAAGATCTTGTGAACTTTGTAACTTTTAAGGTGGACTTGTTGAAGTTGTGTACATAGAATATTGAACTTTGTTGATTTTACGTTGTATAAACTTTAGGTTATGTTGGATTGATCTTTACGATACACAAGATATTGATGGTAATCTAATAATGTTTATGGTTGCTGTTCTAATTTCAAATATTTTTAATTCGTAGATTTATAATTTGTGATTTACTAATTATAAATCAAAAATTAAAATACAAAAGATTATAAAAGCATTGTAAATATTAATGACAAAAAAAAATATAGAGATTAAATTTTTGTGGAAAAAGACAACAACAATGGTTAATAATAGTTGTAAATGCGCTCTACAATACTACAGTTGGCCAATCGTTATGCCAATTGTTGTAGCTATCATTTTCAACAACAATTAGTAACCGTTGTAAAATCATCGTTGTTAATAGGGTTATTACACTCAGCTAGCAGTTGTTGGGTTCTTAAATTTTTGTAATATAATTTCAGTGATATATTATTGATTGATGCATTTTTTTTTAGATTAAGATGATGATGATTTATTAGTATAGTTTTGATTTTTTATTCAATGGAGCAAGTGGGAAATAAAAATAATAATCTTGACCTAGTCGTGGGCTGTGGTGTATTAGTCTTAATAATACAAACACGATTTAATAAATTAATCAAGTTGCAAGTAGTCAACAAAATATTAAATATTGATTAGTTGAAGTTGGGGACAGCTACTCTTGTGGGGTCCTTATATTATGTGATGTAGAGTAATGCATCGTGGATAAGATCCAACACTATTTTTGGTGATAATTTCAGTAGCAAAGCTGAGTGTAATATTATTTGAGTACTTTTGGGGGAAAATTTATTAGCGAGATTAGATGGGTGCCTATGCTGCTCTTGCTGATCTAGATTACGTAATATCGGCCTTTCTAGACTATGGTGATACGCTTTTATTTTTTATACGGGGTTTTCAGAAAATCTTGGAAACTGTACACAAAAGAATTCAGTCCTTTGAAGTATTTATGGCAAGATTGGATTCGAGCAGCAGGACGAGGATGAAGGATTCCCTTCTACGAGTCCAAGAGGCGGCGCTTCTATTTTCGGACAAAATGGAAGAAGAATCAGTAGAACACTTTAGAGATTTTGGTCTAGAATCAGTAGAACACTTTAGAGATTTTGGTCTTTCATTCATCGACACATTGCAGAAGATAGAGGAGTATCTAAAACAAGATACTCATTTAACTCATGATGTAGTTGTTCATTCCAAGTCAAACATGGTTGGATTATTCGACAAGTATACCACGCTAAAGAAAGAAATTGTTGGTGGGTGGGTGGAGGAACTCGTTTTTCCACTTGTTGGGATGGCAGGAATTGGCAAGACTGCTCTTGCTCATAAACTTTTTCAAGATTTAGATATCTTGGAATGGTTCGACTGTTGTGCTTGGGTGACGATTGGAAGAGAATACCAGCCACAAGAAATTACTCAAAACATTCTAGCTCAATTGGGTGTTGATGAGCATAATATGCTCACAGAAGGTTACTTGAGAAAATGTTTGGCGAGTAAGCGATGCTTCATTGTGTTGGATGATGTATGGGATGTGGAGATAGTCGAAAATTGCTTGGAAACCTCATCTCCAATCAAAATTGAAAATGGAAGTCGAGTCTTGGTTACAACAAGGATTCAACATCAGTACTCATTTCCTCATCATCTCACAAGAATGCGCTTGCTAAATAAACAAGAAAGTTGGAATCTTTTGTGTGAAAAGGTCTTTGGTAGGAACTCTTGCCCTCTTCATCTTGAGAAGGCTGGAAAGATGATTGCTGAGAAATGTGATGGTCTTCCTCTTACAATCGTAACTGTCGCCAATCTCTTATCAAAGATAGCAGGATCACAATGGATTGAAGTAGCAGAACAAAAGAAACATCATGTTTTCATTGATGCATATGATGAAATATCAAAGGTACTATATCCAAGCTTTGACAATTTAAGTGAAGAACTGAAATTGTGCTTTATCTATATGGGAGTTTTCCCACAAACTTACAAGATCCGAAAATCCAAACTTATCAATCTATGGATTGTTGAGAAAATCATTCATAAAGGAAATTTTCGAACTTTGGAAATGTCTTGTGTAGAATGCTTGCAGTATCTTGCTATGCATAATGTTGTTATGGTTTTTGAAAGAAGTAGTACCCCCTTGAACGATCTATTTGAAAGAATAAAAATTTGTCGTCTCCATTCTTCCTGGTGGTACTTTTGCTACAAAGAAGCCAAGAAGAATAATTTTTTTCATGTCCTAGATAGTTGTACAGATGCCTGAAGAGAAGTTATAAAAAATCAGAGTAGGTCGACCATCCACAACAACGTTTTGTTTGGCATTAAAGCAGTGTATAAATCAATGGAGGAAAACTGTGCATCCATTACCCACTCAATCTTATGTTTAGGTCCATATCATCAATATCCAGTACCCATTTATTTCGGTTTAAAGTTGCTCAAAAAATTTGATGCTCTTCATATCCGGTTTTATAAGTTCCCTTTGGAAGTTCTGGAACTAGTTAAGTTAAGATACCTTGCAATCACATGTAATGCAACTCTCCCTTCTTCCATATCTAAACTTTGGAAACTTCAATACTTGATTGTCCATCGACATTTGACAATAAAAGTTGGAGCTCCATCATATTTTCCTATAGAGATATGGAATATGAAAAGATTAAAGCATCTTCATGTCATGGGCAGCGACCTACCTGATGTTAGTGACACTTTTTTGCCAAACCTTTTAACACTATCAGATGCGAGCTTTAACAGTTGCACTAGTGGTGTTTTGGGAAGGATCCCTAATATAAAGAAATTAGGAATTCGAGTTGATTTAATCCCTGGTGAAGTAGAGCCCTTGTGTCGTTTTGATCATATTTCCCAGCTAAGTGAACTAGAATCACTTAAATATGTCATTGTAAACCCTACATGCAATTTTGAGGTTATTGCACCATTAGTTCAACTTTCAATGCTCTCATTAAATCTGAAAAAGTTATATTTGAGTGGGCTGGGACCAAATCTTGAAGTGCTCAAACTACGAAACAATGCCTTTCAAGGGCCACTTTGGGAAGTCGAAAATGATGAATTCCCAAAGCTTTCATTTCTTCAAATGGAAGACATTGATCTGGAGATATTGAAGGGAAGAGATAGCTTCAAATGTCTTAAGAAATTAAGCATAAAACACTGCTACAATTTGAGAAAGCTCCGTCTCACAATGAACGATGAATTTGCTTCGAATTTTGAAGTAATTGACTGCAATCCTCTGATTGAAAAGAATATACGATGGAATCTAATCAAGTCAGGTGTAGGCATAAGGAACTTGTCAACCCAGTTTTTATTTTCATGGAACTCTTGAGAGGCAACTTTGGTTATAAGGTTAGTAATTCAGTTTTACTATCTTGCCGTTGAACGAAATTTTTTATTCATCAATTAATGTGTGGACATATATTATTGTGTTTGAGTAAACTAATAAGGTTTTTAAGTTACATTTCTAAGTTGTTTAAGATGTAGATTTTAAATTCCTTAAAGTGTTTGATAAAGTTTTAAAAAATCATATTTATATCCCAATTCTCTTGCCCCATCATCTACTGCCTTCAGCTCTCTCTCTCTCATCCCTCTCACTCTCATGGTTATCCGCCACCCCCTCACTCTCTCGCATCCCTCTTTGCTAAATTTTGTTTGTTTTGTTTGATTCTCTTCCTAAATCTTTGTTATAAAGATAGTATCTTCTCATATATACCTTATTCCATTCATCTTTCTTGCAATAATTAAAACTAGAAGAAAGTGATAGATGCGAAAATTCTTATCAGTTGCTTTTGTACATTAGGATAGGAAGTTATCGAACATAATAGTTCTTCGTCAACTGAAATTTTATATGTTTTTCTAGTTTCTATATTACTAAAGAGCATTATAGGAATCTAGGGGTGTATTAAAAACAAAAAAGAAATACAAATATTAAGAGTCGGTGTATTAAGTACTGGAGTGTATTTATAAAAGAAAAGAAATGGGTGTTAAAATCTGCACCATTGAATCAATGTACTATAATTTTGCTTTGTATATTAGGTATTGTACTTTACTTTATCTGTAAGAGTTGATAAGTTTCTACACTTTTCCTTCTGTTTTAATTGGATTCATACACTGATATTTAACAAATTGAAGTAAACTGTTACAAACAAAGTTGATAAGTAACCTTATATTATTTTTATTAGTGATGTTTTTAGTTTTTTATAAAGTTGAAACTAAAAAGATTTTTGTGAGATTAGGCGATATACTTACTAAACATTTTGCTTATAGTATTTACCACATACTGCAGATAAAGATAAAGGTAAGGTGTGATGCAAAAAGGTAGCAGAGCTGAAGCATGAGTGATGGTGATGGCGGAACCTTGAAGTTGGTTTAAAGATTTTTCTAAGTTTCATGCAAATAAGACTTTTGTTTTTGATTTCTTTTGACAAAAATTTTACTCAAACGATTTAATTCTTTTTGGATGGTTTAGACCGTTTTAAAACGTTGGCATGTTTCTTAACAATATTTTGATTTCTGTTGTTTCTATAAAAGAAAATCTCTATGAAGTGTTACGATTTTTTTCATTAGTTGGAAAGTAAAATATGGATTTAGTAGTGTAATAGCCCTACTAGAAGGGGGTGTTACACTTCAATTTGAACAGAAGAGGCATTGAGGAAAAGCAATAAGGGTGCAATGGGGTGGGGAGATGCTTAATTTAGGGTTTTTATTTTTGAGAAGAAGAACATGTTAATTTTGGAGGAAAAGAGGTTCATTTAATTTGTTTATGTGGCTTTTTATTTACTGAGGTGATATTTAAAAATCGAATTAATTTATTCATATATATCAAGCTACATCAAGCCAAATTAAGTAAGGCACGTGATATTTCTCGTGCAAATTAATTCAAAATTTGTCAAATCGGGCCTTTTTATCCTAAATTCGCCCATATTTGAAATATAATATATCAATTTTAAAGCTCAAAAAAAGATAATGTCCTTAAATGGTGAATGATCAAAAGTTAGTGTATTAGATTGGCAATTTTTCTGAGATCAACAGATAATATCTTATAAATTCCTTTATCTCTTGAATTTGCATATATAACTAATTTCATTGGTTTTTTTAATGCCAATCTTGAATGGCAATTTCATTGTTCTCTTGATAACAATTTAATTTGTAATAGTAACTTATGGTGGTGGTAGTAACATACAAATTTTTTCTTGAATTCCTTTAGTTGAGCTCATATATATTTTTTTTGTGTACCACTAATTAAGTTTTGCAAGTCCTTCAAGGTCTATTTGAACCGCTGCAACTAGATCAATTAATCAATTTTTTTTTGTTTTTAAATAAAATTTTCATTTCAAAATTCGTACATATATTCATCATCTTTATTTGATTTTCTAACTGTGCAATTGTGTTTTTTTTTTTTCATTGTGACCTTTGTAATGTCGATCACTGGTTTTGGATCAACAACATGCTGTAATAAATTCCTTGTTCAACAATTAATTTTTTAGAGAGAAACTACTAATGATTGGTGTCTGCGCATATATTAAAACATAAATTTTAATGCTTTTTATTTTATTTATATATGAGATTTTTTTTTTTGTTAGGGATTGAATTTATAATTTGTTCTATACATTTTAACAGAATACTAATAACTTACTCTTCGCTTACGATTCTTATTTGCTTATTGATTCTAGTCCTACTTTTAAAGTTTGGACAATTGCACTTTACTTGACTATTGTAAGAGCATCACATCAATCTAAAAATATCCACTTTTAAAAAACACACATCCAGATCAATTTAACATAAATACAATTATTACATGGGGCCCACTATCCACTAACCCAATTTTCTATTATTTATATCAAATAAAAATAAAATTATTTCATGTGAATTTTTTTAATAGTGATTAATTGAAAATTGAATTTAGATTAATTAAAAAATAATAATAATAAACAACTCTATTTATTAATCATGAGATAAATAATTTTCAATTGACACTAAAATACAATTGACGTACAAATAATGTAAATTACATATTTATTTTGATGTTTCGATTTTTTTTTAATGAGCTTAGGGAGAGTGGAAGGGAGGGGGCACAATAAAAAGTAGAAAACTTTTATTTTACACTTTTATAAATGTGTGATACCACTTGAGCTGTAGACACTTTTATTAATAAACATTAACCAAGGCGTTACTCACTTATTAAAATTCCCTCTTTTAATAAAATAAAGATAATTAAAATCAACAATAATTATGAAATATACATTTCTTAAATTCATGAAATTAATCGATTTAAAACTGAAGTTTCTGAAACATTTGATCATCGGCTACCAGCATCCACCGCTCGCATCCCACGTCATAAAATCCCTAAACTGAAAAATATTTTAAAAGAGGGGTGAGTGACAAAAGTACACTCAGTGAGGTGGGGAAACTCAGGACGACATAAAATAATTTTGGAAGATTTTACACACATGCCAAAACACAATTTTATCACATAAAACAAATTTTCTTAAAACATTTGTCTTTTAATAAAAACCGTAGAAAATAGATCATTTCAAATCACGTGACTTAAATCATTTTAGAAATGTAACCATCCATCTCAAATCAATCATCCTTCACATTCAAATATATCACTTTCATTATCACATTTACGGTTTTTAGCCGTCTTGCAAACATATGCGGGTCTTAGCCGCCCTGGAAACATATAATCCATCATTCACATTCATACAACACTTTTCTCATAATTTACGGTGTTTAGCCGCCATGAAAGCATTTTACGGTTCTTAGCCGCCATGAAAATATTTTTACGGGTCTTAGCCATCCTGGAAACATATGCGGGTCTTAGCCGTCCTGAAAACATATGCGGGTCTTAGCCGCCCTGGTACGGTGATCAGTCGTCATATACGGGTCTTAGCCATCTTGCATACGCATGCACATGCACACATAATTACTTCACACATACACATATCAAACATACTCATCAAAGCACATTAATTTAACACAACACTTAGTTGCAGTTCTCAACTGCCATGAAAACACATCTTATTTGCACATATGCAAATCTTAACTTCACACCATTCTTCACCTTTGCAGTTATAGTAAAACATTCACAATCCATCACTTGCTTTAAATCATTCATCAATCACATTTTCATCTCATAGATATCAACCTCACATCAATCAAGTAAAAGATTTCATATTTTAAATACTTTGAAAGAATATAAATACTGTATTAAGAATTTACCCCCACCTTTTATGGAAGAAGCTTGCAAAGCGTCTACTTTTATACGAGTTTAGTTCTTTCCTCCTTTCGTATTTCCTACAAAGCGTAATTGCTCGCTTTAGAATTTAATAGAACTTTTATTAATTAAAATACATTCTTAATTTAGAACTTTTTCGGTTAACGGACCATCTAACATTGTTTACGAAATAAAATTAAGTATTAAAGTAATACGATAAAGTGATAACACTCATCTCCAAAATCCTACCTAAAACTAAGTTTCCTTACTTATTTCAATAAAAATCTAGGGTTTTATACCTTAATCGACATATAAATAGGTCTAAATAAAATAACTTAATTAATATAATTTCTCTTTATCATTTAATTAAAGCTCGGTTCCCTATAATGTTGTGGTTTAAAAGTAAAATAAATTAAATGATTTTAAGGTGAATTTAAGGTTTCAGTGAATTTCTAATAAAATGTATTTATTAAAATATTAGAAAGCTTAATTAGACCTTATTTAGATCTTGAAAGTCTTAATTTAGATTCAGGAAATTAATTATAAAATTATGATTTAAGTTAGATCTTTGAAGATTTGATAATAATTCTAGACAAATAAATTATAAAACCTTTGGCTTAAAATAATTTTTAAAAACCTTTAAAATAATCTTAGAAAATCTAATTGTGTAATTTAAAGTTTAACTTAAATATTAGGAAAATTTGAATATATTTATGATTATGGTGTATTTAGATTAACTATATAATTTAAATTATAATCATGAATTCAATTAACTGAAATTATAGGTTAATTTAGAAAATATATTTAATTGTATAACATGTTTAGTTAATTTTTATTTAAGTGGATTGAATTTGATATTTACTGCGATATTTAATTTGATTCTTAACTTTGAGGTTCAAATTGTAAAGTTCATAATTTAATTAAGATAATTAGATCATTTTTAACAATATTGGGGATTTATTTAAATATTTAATATTGATAATTACGCCTTTGGTTTATTTATTAAATTATGAAGATCAAAACATAAGGTCCGTAATTATATTTAGGTCCATATTTATAATTTCCCAAGAGTTATAGGGTTAATGAGACATGAATCTAGGATTTTAGAAACCTAAATTTAAGATAATTAACTATTAGATTGTACATATTTTAATTATTATAATATCTCTAAGGTTAATTTATAACCTAATTCATTAGTTTGGATCTAATTCATAATTTCATATATATATTAATTCTCGAAAGCAATATCTGTAATATCTAGGGTCCGTTTTATAATCCCAATAAATTATGGTTAATAAAATACAATTTCAACAATTCCAATACGCAATACATGATATCATCAATTTTTAAGGGTACAATATGTAATTTCAGTAAGTTCGGGGTATTAAATGTCATATTCTAAAAATTCAGGGTCCTGTTTCATATCTCATAAAGTTAAGGAGCACCTTTATAATTTAACAAAAGATATGGTTTAAACATTAATTTCACCAAATTTTAGGAGTTTGCACCTTAGCCCCTAGGTTATTTCTAATTCCCAAAATCAGCCCCCCTTCTCTTTCCCCAATTCCAGCCGCCGTCCCTTCCACCTCCAGCTTTCGCTTCTGCCATGGCCGGCGACAGTGTTGTCGCCGGCGACCCCCAACACCAACTATGATAGGATGAAATGTAATAGATTTTGATGAGACAAAACATGTAATAGACTAGATCTTTAGCTATCTGGATATGTTTTACTTGTGAATATGCTAAGGCAAGGATGCTGGAAAGACTTGAAGATTCTGCCAAACAGCCAGAAAGCCGAAGTCCCTGCTACCTGCATACTGTATCAAGCAACCAGCAAGCAAAGCTCGAAAAGGATGCTACAAGGAACCTGGAGATAGTCAAGGAAGCTGGCTGACTCGAAGAGGATACTACCAGATACATCAGAGTCAATGCAACCTGACTAGCCAGTAGAGTCACTTCAGTTCCAACAAATCAGAATCTGCCATGTGTGATAAAGCAGCAAGGACACAGTACAAGCAGTCTGCAGAGTGAAGTTGCGCAGACAAAGGACAAGTAGTTGCAGAACAGAATGAAGGCATTTCAGAACAGGTGTCAGAAGATCGGCAGAACCAATCAGGAAGAGACACCTCATCAAGCGAAGGACTGCCTTCCCAACGGGCAGAAAACTACCTGATGCCTATATATAGAAGTCTGATTCACAAAGAGAATACAACACAAGAATAACAACGAACTACACATTCGACTAAGAGAGAATTAAGAAGCAAATAGACGCGAAGGAAATCTCTTACAAGCAAAAGCTCATACTCTCAAGTTAATCAGACTGAGCAGCAGCAAGCCAGCTACCTTTGTGATCTTCTGAAGTTCAAGGAGCTTGCTGCATTTGATTGTGTTTTAATCTTTCATTTTATTTTAAAGTCTGATAGGAGTCGCTTAGGCAGGAATTAATACTGCTAAGTTGTAATCTCTCTGAAGAAGAGAAAGGATCCTGTGTGGGTTGGTTAACCTGTGTGGAGATCCTGTGTGGGTCGATAGTTGGTCACTGTACAGCTACCTGTGTGGATAGAGCTGACAGTTTGTTTAGAGTATAGTTTGTGTTAGCTGAGTCTAGTGTAAATCAAACTTGCTTTAACAAAGTTCCTCCTTGTGAAGGAGTAGAGAGGACGTAGAGGGATTACTCCACCCTTGAACCTCTATAAGCTTGCTTGTGTCATTTATAACTTTCTATCCATCTATCTGCATCTGAGCATACTGCATTAAAAGCGTGTTTCGAAAAACATAAGTATTTCCGCTGTGCATTACACTCTCTGTCTAAGTCCTGAGGTCACTGCCTGAGCAGGAACCTATCGAGCAGTAAGCTTACTAGCTACCTGTTCATCAGGGACTTAACATTCTTTGGAGCAAAAGTTGAAAATTTGATAAGGTTAATTCACCCCCCCTCTTAACCTTATACCACTGGGACCAACAAACTATAACTCCCCTGACCCACAAGCAAGCATCACCCACACACACATATATACATACCCACACACCCTTGCCATATATATATATATATATACCTGCAGTAGGGCCGCCGCGTTGCCGCTGCTCACGGCGGCGGCCTCCACCTAAGCACACCTTTGCACACACGCCTACCCAGCCTGTCGGCGTAGCTCCGGCACCGACCCCCCCCCACTCCCCTGCGCACACAGCAGCCACCTTCGCAGCCCCTCCGCTTGCTCCAACCAACCCAGCTGCCTCCCATCTACCAACACATCGGATGACCTTCGATCAATGGCTAGTGATAGCAGCAGGTAGGATTTGAGAGAGAAGAGGTCTTAAGAGGAAGATAATAGGAAGAAAGAGGGAGAAGAACATGGAGATAGAGAGAGAGAGCAACAGAGACGAAAGAAATGAGAGTGCAGAGAGAGAAAATTTTGAAAGAGGAGAGAGAGTTTGGAGAGAGAAGAGATATCCGTTTTTTTTTGTTAATTTTCTTCCAATTTGACTTATTCTTCTTGCTTTAATATCAAAGTAGGTGAGACAAGAATATGTATGCATTTACGATGATGACAAGGAATAAGAAATGACAATGACATAACCATATTTATCCATAACCATGTTTATCAATTTATAATATAATGCAAAACTTATTATTTCTATTTAATTTATATCATTATTATTATTATTATTTTTTCTAGGGTGTTACACTTTGTATTTTGATTTTTCAATTAAATGGACCATCTTGATGATAAAACAATTGACCAATTTTTTAAATGAACAATTGAACAATACTTACTCAAAAACAATTAGATAAAAATTAAAAAATACTTTGACATACAAACAATATAAATTAAATATTTATTTTTAATTATGAAGATTAACATTCCATCTAAGTATACAATTTAAATTTTTATTTCATAAATATACATTAGTTAATTTAGATTAAACTAATTTTAACTAGTAAATATATACATGAGTCCAAAGTATTACACAATAAAAAGAAGAATGAATAGTTTAATCAAAATATTAATTAATTAGTCTTCAAAAAATATAATTTTAATTAATCAAATATAAATTTTATTTAATATCTATTTTTATAAACATAATATTATTTATATCATATAGTATAACCATAGTTAATTTAAGTGATGCATATATATAATGAAACAAAAATAAAATGCAGAATTTTGTAATGCCCCGATTCTTTTTGTAAATAAACCTTAACCGAGACATTACTTACATATAAAAAAAATATTTACAACCTTTTATTATAAAATATTCATTTCTAAAATTTGATGAAATTAATCACTTTAAATAAAAGAAAACTTCTGAAACATTTGATCATCGGCTACCAGTATCCACCACCGCTCGCACTTCACGCCTTAAACTCCTTAAACTGAAAACATTTTAAAAAGGGGGTGAGTAAAAAAAGTACACTCAGTGGGGTGGGGAAACTCGGGATGACATAAAATAATTTTAAAAAATTTTATACACACATGCCAAAACACCATTTTATCACATAAAATAAATTTTCGTAAAACGTTTGTCTTTTAATAAAACCGTAGAAAATAGATCACTTCAATAACGTGATTTAAATCATTTTAAAATGTAAGCATTCATCTCAAATCAATTATCATTCACATTCAAACATATCACTTTCATTTTCACATTTACGGTTCTTAGCTGTCTTGCAAACATACAATCCATCATTCACATTCAAATATCACTTTTCACATAATTTACGGTGTTTAGCCGCCATGAAAGGATTTTACGGTTCTTAGCCACCATGAAAATATTTTTACTGGTCATAGCCGTCTTGGAAACATATAATCCATTATTCACATTCAAACATCACTTTTCACATAATTTACGGTGCTTAGCCGCCATGAAAGCATTTTACGGTTCTTAGCCGCCATGAAAATATTTTTACGGGTCTTAGCCGTCTTGGAAACATATGTGGGTCTTAGCCGCCCTGGAAACATATGTGGGTCTTAGCCGTCCTGGTAACATATGCAGGTCTTAGCCGCCCTGGTACGGTGATCAACCGTCATATACGGGTCTTAGCCGTCTTGCATACGCATGCACATGCACGCATAATTACTTCACACATACACATATCAAACATACACATGAAAGCACATTAATTTAACACAACACTTAGTTGCAGTTCTCAACTGCCATGAAAACACATCTTATTTGCACATATGCAAATCTTAACTTCACATCATTCTTCACCTTTGCATTCATAGTAAAACATTCACAATTCATCACTTGCTTCAAATCATTCATCAATCACATTCTCATCTCATAGCACTTTATTCACATAACATGTATATCGACCTCACATCAATCAACTAAAAGATTTCATATTTTAAATACTTTGAAAGAATATAAATACCGTATTAAGAATTTACCCCCACTTTTTACCGAAAAAGCTTGCAAAACGTCTACTTTTATACGAGCTTAGTTCTTTCCTCCCTTCGTATTTCCTACAAAGTGTAATTACTCGCTTTAGAATTTAATCGAACTATTATTAATTAAAATACATTCTTAATTTAGAACTTTTTCTATTAATAGACCATCTAACAGGGTTAACCTGAAATAAAATTAAGTATTAATGTAATATGCTAGGGTGATAACACTCAACCCAAAACCCGACCTGAAACTAAGTTTCCTTAATTATATCGATAAGAATCTAGGGTTTTATACCTTAATCGACATATAAAGAGGTCTAAATAAAATAACTTAATTAATATAATTTCTCTTTGTCATTTAATTAATGCTCGGTTTGTTACGATGTTGTGGTTTAAAAGTAAAATAAATGATTTAGGTTAGATCTTTGAAGATTTGATAATAATTCTAGACAAGTAATTATAAAGTTTTTGCTTAAAATAAGTTTTGGAGACTTTTAAAATAATCTTAAAAAAATTCTAATTATATAATTTACGGTTTAACTTAAATATTAAGAAATTTGAATATATTTATGATTATAGCGTATTTAGATTGACTATATAATTTAATTTCTAAAATGAATTCAATTAATTAAAATTATAGGTGAATTCAATTAACTAAAATTATAGGTTAATTTAGGAAATATATTTAATTGAATAACATGTTTAGTTAATTATTATTTAAGAGGATTAAAATTGATATTTAATTTGATTCTTAACTTTGAGGTTTAAATTGTAAAGATCATAATTTATTTAAGATCATTAGATCATTTTTAACAATATAGAAAATTTAATTGTATATTTATTATTTATAATTAGACCTTTGATTTGTTTATTAAATTACGAAAATCAAAACATAATGTCCATAATTATATTTAGGTCTACATGTCATTGGAACTAAGAGATATTTTAATTGATATTTTTAGATGTTAATTATTTACCTAAAGGTCCTTAAATTAAATCTAATTTATAGAATTAATACCTAACTTGGAAACCTCCTGTCACCGATTTATCTTGATTTCCTTCTAGGTACCTAACAAAGCATAAAAGCTCGTTTATAAATTTAAGTAATATTTTAGGATGTGTTATGTAATTTTAGCAATATTCTAGGGATCGTTTTAACAATATAAAGCAATCATAATAGCAATACATAATATTATCAATTTGTAGGTTACATAATGTAATTTTATTAAAATTCAGGAATCCGATATCATTATTTATAATTCATGATGCTTAAAACATAATTTCATAAACTTAAGGGTAAAATTTATAATATCTATAACTATTGGGGTTTTAAATGTCATTATTAATAAATTATGGGTCTTATAACATATTTTCTATCTTTAGGGGTGTTATATGTAATATTCATAATCATTAGGGTCAAAGTTAAATCTTTCAAGAATTATAGGATTTGCAAATTAGCCCCCTACTATATCTAATTTCCAAAATCAAACCCCTTTTTTTCATACCTTTCCCAGCCACCCTTGATGCCCGTCGCCCCTGCCCTCTTCCCGTTTCCAGTCGCCGCCTGCAGTTGCCGGCGACTCCCCATCTCCGACAACAACCACACCCACACATATACCATTCCCGGTGCCGTCACTCACGGCGGCACCCCCCACAAACCACATACACACACTGCTATATATATATATATATATACCTGTGCAGAAATTTCAGCACGTCGCACTTCCCATCTCTAGCTTTCGCTACTGCCATGGCCGACGACGGTGTTGTCGCCGGCGACCCCCAACACCAACCACAACTCCCCCGACACACATGCCAACCTCAAAATCACACACACACATAACCATATATATATACATATGCCCATAGCAGTGAAAAACAACAGAGAGAAACAGGAAAAGAGAGGAGAAGAAAAAGAGAGGGAAAGAGACGTGAGGGAGATAAAGAGAGATATTTTTCCTACTTTGACTTTAATGCTACACTAACCAATAATGATAAAATAATGATACTTATCCATTTAATAATTGAGATGAGTTTATGTGTCACCCTGGCACTTAACTTGATAAAACTTTTATTTCTCTTTTATTTTGATTAGTATAACAATAATTATTATTTTTATTTAAATCTCATTTCAATTAAAAAAATTCTCTCGATATTTTATATACATATTTTATATAGTTGAATTTTACTTCGGTTATTACATTCTTCCCTCCTTCAAAAAATTTCGTCCTCGAAATTTGAAAACGTACCAGAACCCGTTAAATTTGGATACTTTGCTAAGCTTTCTTCTTTTTCTTCCCAAATTGCTTCATTGATATCATGATGGCTCCTCTGAATCTTGATTAATACGACATGTCGATTTCTTAATTTATGAATCTTTTTATCCAACATAGCTACAAGAACTTCTTCATATGTTAAGTTTTTCTCCAGTCCTATAGGTTGTTGATTGATAATGTGATTCAGATCGAAAAATATCTTCTTAACATAGATACTTGAAAATGTTATGTATACCAGCATAATCCGCCACTATATTGGCCTTAACTAGGTGGTATAAAATTGAGCAATCATAATCTTTCACCAATTCCAGCCAGCTACTCTATCTTATGTTGAGCTTCTTTTGTTCGAAAAATTAATTCCAGCCAGCTACTCTATCTCATGTTGAGCTTCTTTTGTTCGAAAAATTTACTTCAAACTCTTATGGTCGATGTAAATCTCACACTTCTCTTAAATTGTTGGAAACTTTTCTCGCACTGTTCCGTCCATTGGAATTTTACTTCTTTATGGGTCAGTCGCGTCCTAAGAATAGAGATCTTTGAAAATCCTTCGATGTGCCTTCTATAAAATCCAGCTAACCCTAGATATCTGCCCATTTCAATCTTATTATTATTTTCATATATTTACATTGTTATAGAAACTGTTGAGTTATGGTTTGAATCTTAATACTTCTATAATCTTAGCATTTAGGGAAAACTTCAAGTTGGAGCATAGCTCAAGAAAAAGTTTAAGGAAGAAGATAACTTAGTGTGAAAATTCTGATATAGAATGATTAAGGATAACGTGTTTTCGATTTGATTAAATTTTAGAACATCTGTGATCATCGATTTTTTTTCCAAGGTTATCTCTCATGGTTATCCGTCGTAAAACCAAAACATGTTATTATCACGAACACAAACCTAGAAAATCTATCATTAAATTTTTTGCGTTGTTCTATTTCTGAAATTCAAAGCATATGAAGTTCATTCTAAACCTCTATGTTATTCTAACTATTGTCGTCTTTTATGAAAACTATATTTTGTATTAAGGTCTATATATGTTATTAGAAGACTTGAAAACATTTCACTCAACATTTTACAGGATTCTTTAGCTCACATACTTTTTTTTAAACTTCTCTATTATCGTTTGCCATCCTAACATCATCTTGCAATGTAAGATAACATATAACCAAATTGCGAAATTCTCGAAATCACATCATAATTTAAAATCATCATAAAACATAACACAATTTATCCACACATGGTCCCATAGACCACAAGCATTAGTCGTGGCTTTATGTATCACGTCCCGTGTACTAGGAAAAACACACCCACTAGCTCATCCTGTCATATACAAGGGCCCATGGTAGTCTCAACCCCATGTAAACCAACGATTTGGCAAAACATACACACTAGCTCACCTGACACTTAGTGGCTAGTGGCAGTGTTTACCCATATACCATACCTAATACATAACATAACATAATATAATTTAACATCTAACATTGCACCAACTCCTGCTACGGCCATTTACCCACACGAGCTCATGCTGCGGCCGTCAGCAGCTCAGTGGCGGCGTCCAGCAGTAGTAGGTTGATAACAGTGAAATCACACAACCATAGGATCATAAACCATTACAGCGAATTTAACAAGAAAATATTTATCAGCAAAATTTCTAGTCTTACCGCTTATACTTGTATACAAAAATATGATTATAATTTAATACAATCTTGTAGCCATGAATGATAGAAAATGTTTATATATATTCACATAAACATATTACTGTAACATAACATCGAAATTTATATAAATTCATAATTTTCACTTCCACATAATTTCATGGTTATAAAATAATTAAACATCATTATATAGCATACCTTAGTTGAAGTGGAGCAATAGCTTAGAAGCGGATGTTAGTAGCTAATAAAATATTTCCTTTTCAACAAAATTGTATTTTTACTTCCCTTTAAATTTAAGTTAAATCAAATATTATTAGAAAATAAAATATTTTAACGAGTCTACAGAATCATACACCCGCTTTGATACCACCTGTAACGCCCCAATTCTTTTTGTGAATGGTATATTCTTCTGTATTGCTTATCTCAAGATCTTGTTTTAAGACAGCTAGAAACCACTCCCATGTGTCCTTATTTTCTGTCTTCACAATAGCATATGCTATGGGGTAAAGATTGTTGTTAGGATCTACCCCAACAACACTAAGAAGAACACCACCATAATTTCCTTTCAACCAACAACCGTTAATACCAATTAAAAGCCTACATCCACCCAAAAACCCCTCCTCAATGCATCAAAACATACATAAAATCTATTGAACCTTTGCTCATCATCAGTACCTAACGAAACTGTAGATCCAGAATTGGATTTCCTAAGTTCATCAACATAAGACTAGAGTTTTGAGTATTGATCATCAGGATTGCCTTGGATAAGATGCATTGTCTTCTTTTTTTACTCTATATGATTGTTGCCTAGAAACTGTGCACTTTAAATCTTTGATCACATCCATCCTAAACCCACTTAACTTCCTATTTGGATCAGATTGAAATCTCTGAATAAATCTTTCACCAAGCCATGTAGATTTTAGGTTTTTCACATTTGGACTTGCAGTACACTCATGTTTGTCATAATACTCTCTTAGTTGCCAAGTTGTAGTATTATTCATCCTCAGTAAATGCATCCTCCACTTACAATTTTTTCCATCACACTTCACATAAACCCTGATTTTATCATTCTTCATAGTTTTCAAGCTTCTTTTAGTGATGATGGCATGTGATTGTACAACTTTCCTAAATTCAGCTTTAGAACTAAATACCATCTTCAGAACAAATGAAGGGTTAAACAATGTTTTAGGATTGAAAATTGGATATTGCTCTTCTTTGTTTTCATCATCAGAAATCCTACCCTCATGAAAATCATCATTAACAGTTTCAACTACATCTTCCTCACTAGATATACTATCATCAGAATTGTCATTATCAGAATTATCCTCTAAATAAGCTTCATGAATCAGATCCTCATCATTTTCTAAATTCTCAAAAAGCAATTCATCATCATCACTCACATCATCCCCAATAACAAAATCACTGTCCTCAGACAACTCATCATCATCATAGAGTTCATGTGCTTCATTTTCAGTTTCTACATTGCTATTCTCTACAACATCAACCTCTTTTTGTTTGTGCATTTTTTTATCAAATCTAACATATACAACTGCTTCAAACCTATGCTTTGTAGATACAACTTCTTCAATTCTTCAAATTTTCAAAACCAACACATGTTATTGTCGAGATAGAATAGTAAAAGAAAACTCACCAAAATTCAGCTTTGCTTTATCATTTTCAGACCCCCCTCCCTCGAATGCGGATTTGCTTTATCATTTCATACTCCCTTCCTAGATATCTTCTATGTATTTGAGCTTATATTGGTGTTTGGGTGTGGATTAATCCAAGCCCTAATTGAATGCAGGTGTTCTTTCTGATTTGGGGATTTAGGGGGAAATGTATGGTTTGGTGTTTTTGGATGTTGGTGTTTAGCACATTTTTTGCACTTCTTTTTTGTTTAAGTTGAGATTTAGTTTTCTTTTTAATTTAATTCACAATTATGATGTGGCAAAATAATGAAATTAAAAAATACTACAAAGAAAATCCACATGTGAAATAACAGCCATGTAAGCATAAGTTGGTTGGAAAATTCGGATTTGGGAAAATCGAAAATCCGACGAAAAAAGGACTTAAAATTGGTCATTTTTTTCAATTACAGGACCAAAATTGAAAATAACATTTTAACAGGACTAAAAACGGACAAAGCCTCTAGGGCAGGACTAAAAATGAATTTTTCCCTATCCTATAATATAAAAGTATTACCTGATACACATAAAAGTATTACATATTTTCTTATAGTCCGACTCAACTCAAAACAAAAGTATTACCTGATATACATAAAAGTATTACTTGTTACACATAAAAATATTACATATTTTTCGTATGGTCTAACTCAACTCAAAACACATCTTATAATACAAAGTATTACCTAATATATAGAAAAGTATTACGTAATACACTTAAAAGTATTACATAATTTCTTATGTTCGACCCGACCCGACCCGACCCGTCTCACAACATGGGATCCATGAGACGGTCTCACCCAAGACTTTGCCAAAAAAGAAAAAAAAGGAATTACACATTAAGAAATTGCAGTTGCACATGGGGCCTTTGTCGGTAGCTTTACTCGTTTTCAAGGTGCATACGATACATGCGCTCGAGTGATTGGAGGGTGTTTTTCATGCACAACATCCAATGTTTTTGTTGGAATCCACGAGGACAAAAACAATGTTTTTCCAGCAAAACACACAATTTCATACTAAAACACCTACATAAAAACAATATTTTTGCTCGTTTATAGCCATTTTGAAACAACTATTTTTTCAACGGCCAAATTTAATTTTTTTTAATTTACAAATTTTCCACTATAAATATATGATTTAATTCAACAATCAACAATTTTCTATCACTTCTTACAATTTTCGAATATCAATTTTTACATAATCTTACCCGTCTTATTCATAGAATGAATAAAGATTCTTGAATGAATTGGTTTAATTGTTCCAATTTTAGAGAAAATACATCTTCTCAAAATAACAATATCCATCCTCAAAATCTCAACATCCGTCCTCATGATAGTAGTTCCAAAATTTCCCCAAACATCCTCCAAATTTTTCAGAAGGTCGAAAATTTCCACCCAATTATATGTACCCACCACAATTCCCCTTCATGTTGCCTCCTCCATATGGAGTTCCTTCGCCTATGGGTTCAAACTCATCAAGGAGATTCAATACGTTGGATCTAGCAAAGACAAATGCACTCAAACTTCTCAAAGATCGTCTCATTTCTCACCACAATGCTCTTCAATGAGCCCTGAGAATATCAACCTCGTTGTCGACCTTTCAAGTGCCGAAAAAATAAATAATCCTAAGCCTCCTCAAAAGACAGTCTACTCTCATGCAGAAAATGACCTTCTTGTAAGTTACTGGCTAGATACTAGCATTGATTCGATGGTAGGTAATGATTGAAAGTTGTAGCAAATGTGGATTCAGATTGCTGATGCGTACAACAACAATTGTCTAGCCAACACACTATTAAAAATATGGGTAGTGTTAAAGTCACACTTTTATACCCTTAAAAAAATGCAAATGGTTTAATGCAATCTACATTAAGGAAAATAAGAATTCGGGGAGCGACTCAAGTGATGTAGATATTATGCTAAAGGTACAAAAAATGTATGCAGAATTTCATGAGAAGCAGGGTTTTAAGCATGTCGGATCGCGAATGATTTTGAAACAGTTCCAAATTTGTAGATCCAGATGATGATTCTCATAGTACAAAAAAGACAATAATTGGAGAGTCTGGAGCATACAGTTCATCTACCAACACGGAGTTGAGTGTTAATGAGGATGCCAATATAGCACGCACCCGTCTAATGGGGCAAAAGACAGCTAAGAGGATGGCGAAGGGTAAAGGAAAATCAAACGACACCGAACAAAGTCGAGGGAAAATTGATGAAAAATTAGCTGAATTAGAGGGCTATAACAGGAAAAAACTATCGACAGTAGTTAGTATCACCAAAACACGCAAGTACAAAATCCTCAGGAGGGATACCTTAGAGATGACACATGAACAACTACGTTTACACCTCCACATGTCATCAGATAAAGAATTATTGGGGCTTGTAATTTTATTTACATGTTGTTTTAATTATGTAATTTTATTCCTTGTTTTAACTAAGTGTGTTGTAGTTTTCGTTAATTTTATGTAATAAAATTTTTTTGCTTTTATTTAATGTATCTATCTTTCATTATAAAACTAGCCATTGAAAAAATTAGCCGTTGGAAAATTAGCCATTGCAAAACTAGCCGTTATAAAACTAGCCTTTAGAATCACATTATATATTGGACTAGCACACTTTCAGATTTACAACTACACAAATTCATTGTCTGGTCATTACTTTTGGTGATCTTTCTTTTTGGCTGACTCCTCTTCTTATTCTATTGATCAGAAGCTTTTTGACTTCCTGCTCTGATCGGGAGATGGAACTTAGTGCTTGTTCGGAGGCCGAGCCCCACCCCAGCAGTCACAGTGCGACTTAGGCGACCGTGAAGCAGCTAAAAAGCACCAGGGGATCGGCGCTGTACACGCGAGTAGGTCTATAAGGGTTTGAACCTCTAGTTTTTAACCAACTGTTACTCAATCTAGATCGAGTGATCTTGCTGATCGAAGGCTGTAAGGGCGGACTGGTCTACATTAAGCCACACCACAGTGACACCCGTCTCACTCATTCAAAATTTTATTTCCAACTTATCAAATATGTCTAAATCTTCGAACTCATTCTTTAACGAGAGTGATAGTGACAGTCTCATCAAGTTCATAATGGATGACACAATCGATAAAGAATATTTGGTGTTACTCTAACAACAACGTGCACTTCTTGACATACCATAGAGTTCTTCTGACATAACCAAAAAAGAAAGGACATATGTGGAACGAGATCGTAAGGGTGCACACGCTAGGCTTTTCAATGATTACTTCTCTGAAAATCCGACCTGGGTGTTTCAATGACGATTCCGAATGGGTTAAGATTTATTGTTGAAATAGTTAATGCATTAGAGTCCCACAATAAATATTTTCAGGGGAAGGTTGATGCAGTTGGAAGAAGAGGTTGCTCACCACTTCAAAAATGCACAGTGGCCATACGCCAACTAACATATGGTGGTCCAGCCGACCATTATGATAACTACCTTCGAGTTGCTGAAACAACTTCCATTGATTGTTTATTTAATTTTTGCCGATGTGTGATTGAAGTATTCGGTGAATATTATTTGGGAAAGCCTAGTGCTTGTGATTGTCAACGCTTGTTACAAATACATGAACTGAGGCACGACTTTCCCGAAATGATGTGATTATTATACTTTTATTTTTGAAATTTGAATTTTTCTATTTTAACTTTATTTTGAATTGAATCAAGGGGGCGACTCTTAACATCCCCATTTTTTATGAATACATCTGCTAATGTTATTATTATTATTTTTAAATACCCTCCCAAACAAAAATCTTTATAAACCAAATAATCCTTTGGATCCAAACAACATTGTTTCTTTTTACTATTCTTTTATTGAATTCCTTAAGTTGAGCTATTTTTTTTTACTACTAATTAAGTTTTGCAAGTCCTTCAGATATCGGACCTATTTGAACTGTCGCAACTAGAACAATTAATCAATTTTTTTGTTTTTAAACTAAAATTTTCATTTCAAAATTTGTACATATTTTCATTGTCTTTATTTGATTTTCTAACTGCACAATTGTGTTTTTTTTTACATTGTCACCTTTGTGATGTCAGTCATTAGTTTTGTATCAACGATATGCTGCAATAAATTCCTTTATCAACAATAAATTTTCCAGAGTGAAACTACTATTGATTGGTGTCTACACATATATTAAAACATAAACTTTAATTTTTTTAATTTTATTTATATATGGGAATTTTTTATTTTAGGGATCGAATTTATAATTTTTTCCATATATTTTAATAGAATACCAATAACTTACTCTTCGCTTATGATTCTTATTTTCTTATTGATTCTGGTGCTACTTTTAAAGTTGGATAAATTTCATAACAATACCCAATTTATAAATTAGTTCTCAATTCTAAACCCAAATTTTAAAGTTTCTCATTAAGGGGCTCAATTTTATATTGTTTCTCAATGTAAGGCTTGAAAATTAGATTGAATTCCCAATTCAAGACAAAATTTCATTTCTGTTTTCATTTTCTTTTTCTTTTAATATGTATTTATGGTTTAGATAAATTAAGACAAGTTCGTGCAATTTTGGAACGATCTTCATCCGACTCATATTAATTTATATATATATATATATATATATATATATATATATAATAAATGCAATTCAAAAATTAAGATTCCTTTATTTTCTTAATTTTATGAATAAAAGTATAGAAAATCGATTTTAATATTAATCAGTTCAATATAAATTATATTTTATGAATGAAATTAATTATATATTTGAGAAAAGGGCCTAATATACAATATTCCCTTATAATTTTGCCTAAAATACCACTCAATATAACAATTAATCCCCATCTACCACAATTTTTAAAACTTGTGCCCCAAATTCCGCAATGTTTGACGAAAATACCTTTCTACCCCTAGTCAAATCTATCACAATTGACATCGACTGCCACAATTTTGAAAAGGGCCCAGATTTTGGATTTCTATATTCTCTCACAAATCGAGCCCACCTATGCAGTGAATTTCGTGTAAGACTGTCCATTATTTCAAATCCCCTTTTTTGAAAATACATAAAATTTTCTAACCCAATTCTTTATCAGTTCTAAAATTGTGGTGTATTTTCATTCTCAAATTTTAATCAATTCCCCTAGTGATTCTGTGAAATTGGGCGAGCGGGACATCTTCGGGAAGTTTGTGCAAGTTTGGATGAACTGATACATGAAAATAATTCGGCCGATTAAATGAAAACAAGAGAAGTAAGTACAAATCTATGTTTCTGCCGATTGACAATCTTTCTGTTTGAATTTTGTTGATTATGCGTACACGATTTTAGGGTTGGTTTGGAATTATATTGAAGAATTTTGCCCAAATTTACTTGTGTATGCTTACATGAATTAGGGCATAATTTTGGGATTTCTGTTAATTCTGTCGTATGCGTATGCTTACACGAATAGGGCACACAATTTTGGGCTTTCTGTTAATTGTGTCATATGTGTATGCTTACACGAATTAGGCAGTATTAATTCTGCTTGTTGGTCCCAAGTGGTCTCGAAGGTTTAGAGGGGGATGAATGAACCTTTATCGATTTTGAAAAATGTTTCGAACTTGAACTTATAGTACAGGTTGACACAACTTACAGCATTAGGATGCAGTAAGCTATATTTTAGAGTTCTTGCAGCGAAAAATTATACTTAGACAGAACGGTTGTTTTCTCAAATATACTTTCTTATGAAGATTCTTTTATGCTTAAGATAAGATAAACACAAGATACAGCACAGAAAATATAAAGCGATTAAAACACTTATGGATTTATAGTGGTTCGAAGGTGGTGTAATCCTTCTACGTCCACTCTATTGCTTCCCTGAGCAGGAACTTAGTTAAACAAGATTAGTTTACAGGATACAACCTAACAAGTTAACACCTACTAGAACTCAGCTTCCACATAGCAGCTGCAAGTTCTAAAGACAAAACCCAATTAGGATTTCTAAACACCCACACAGGAAAATGCCTTTACTCTAGACAACTAAAAACAATTAGCAAGGATAAATCCTCTCAACTGACAAATAGGTTAAAGTATATGTTTGGTATTTCTTCAACTGGTGCGGTGAAGTGATCTTCTATATCCTCTTCGAATCTTTGAAGTTGAGCTTGTTCACTTCACTAGGTCGAGTGACTGAAACTTGTAAGGATGCTTAAGAGTATTAGCTTGATAATTCTTAGTCTTTTGAGCGCAAATGTTTCAGTAACCAGCTTCAGTGCAGCTCGACTCCTATTTATACTAGTAAAAAGATATCCGTTGAAGGAGATATCTCTCATTTGAAATTAGGGTTCTGATCAAAAGCATGACTCGTATTATTTAATGCTTCTTGACTTATCTTCTCAGTGCATTGAATGCGGTGGTTGCGGCTCGCAGTTTTCTACAACTTGTCAGGCCACGTGTCATCTTTGCATTGGCTCAGCAACTGCAACTTTGATCTTGTCTCAATGAGCTCTATTCTGATTTACTTTAATCTTTGTTCCTCGTACTACATTTATACTTCTTCGGATTGTAGGTGGCATTGTTTCTGCTATTGTGTCTAAGTTTTGTCAGAGTATGCAGCAGGTCTTGACTTGTACTTTGCATCTTGGAACTTCTTGCAGTAACTTGATCTTACTGTATTATTGTAACTTATTCGTACAATGTAGCTGTAACTTCTGCTTGCAACGTAGCTGTAATTTTTTCTTGCAGATTATTTATTCCCGTTTCGCTTGATATAACATGTAACACCTGGGAAATATTTTTTTTTAAATCATATAATATACATATATTGCATTAATGTATACATAGTTATATGATATAGGTTTACAATATATGTTATATAGTATTAGGTTATATAGTATTAAGATATATAATTCATAAGATAAGATATACATATGATATAACTATATAACATAAGCTATTATGTAAATAACATAAGCTATATTAACTAATTACACTTAGTAGTATAAGTAAATGAACAATGGATAAGTCAATTTCTTCTAGAAGCAATTGGTTGGATAAGTAGGGTTACGATCAAACCCTTCTTCATTCTACAAAGGTTGAACCAAAGCAAGCCATCTTTTCTTCCTTTTCTTACATCCGTTTTGCAGCCACCGTTGACCACCTTTCCACCGCTGATCATCAGTAATATCAGCGAGGTAATCGGACCAATAGATAGCTCTCGCCAAGCTCGTCGTAAGGATGGGTTCGGAATTTGAACAAATGAGCTGCTATGTATCTCTTTTTCTAATTCTCTCGGCTGTGTTGGAAGCTGTCCCTGCCATAACTGAAGCTGCCGTTCGCCGCTGGGTCGTGTCGGAGCTGGCACCAGTGTTGTGTCGGTGGGTCAGGATGAGAACTGCCGCTGGAAGCGACGGTTGTGCTGGGCTGGACCGCACTCTGTCTGGCTGTGTTTCTGCTGTGCGTGTGTGTGTGTAGGTCTAGCTTTGGTGTTGTATGTGTGTTGGGTTTGGTCGGGGATGGCTGAGGGTGACCGGTGCCTGAGTTGTGCCGGCAGGTGAGCGGAGGCGCCGCCGTGAGCAGCGGCGCCAGTGGGTGAGTTCGGGTGTGGCTTGAGCATGGTGTGTTGGTGTCGTATAAGGTGTTGATAGGGTGTGTCGTGTGCTCCAGAGGTATGGGTCACCGGCAGCGGCGAGCTGGCGGCAGCAGTGGTGGTTGGGGGTAGGTGACAGGCAGCAGGGGGCTGGGGAAGGGGGGAGTTTGGGCTGGGGTTCCTTTTTGTAAATTAGGCAAACTCTAGGGGCTAGATTGCAAATCTCTACTTTGCTGAAATTGAAACTAAACCCTTAGAATTTAGGAAATCTTAGATTGCTCCCTAAGTGTACAAAGCATGTTTTAAGATTATCGAATTATGATAAATGATACCCTCGAACTTATGGAAATTACATAGATCTCCTTAAGATTTATTGAAATTGTGTGTTTCTCTTTAGAATTATTGAACTTATGATAATGATATGTTTTTATTTAATATTAACTTATATATTGGAATAATGGATGTTATTATATAATTAATAGAAATTTTAGCTATGAAAAATTGAACTTCAATTAATTGATAAAGATAAATTATAACCTTAATTTTTATAAATTATACTTTAAGTATCATAATTATGTAGAAAATATCGGACTTTCAGTTGGATAAAATGATATGGATTTTCCCTAAGATTTGAGGATATTATGAATTTATTATTATAATTATTGAATTTATGAAAATGACGTTGACTCTCGAATATATTGGATTTATAGATATTATTTTATAAGTAAATAGAATTTGATAAATGAGACGAGTTTTAATTAAATGATAAAGAAAGATTATATAAATTAATTTAGGTAACTTGGATCTATTTATATGATTAATTAGGGTATAAAGTCATAGATTTTATTCAATTAATTAAGAAAATATAGTTTAAATTCGATTTTGGAATTAAGTGTTATTGCATTATTTATTATGAATTTTAACCAAAGAATTATTGGGAATTATAAGTTAGACCTTATGTTTAGCAAGATTGCTTTTGAGACTAAAATATCTACCTAAAAATATTATGCTAATTAATTTATTTTATTTTACGATTTAATTATTATTTCTAAGCTAAGGTTTAATAACCCTAGATTCATATCTAGTTTAAACCAAAATATTAAATTCAAATCGAGTTTTTATATATTATAAGTTATATAGATTTAATTATAAAATAGGGTTTACCTTAAAAATAGTATTTAATTAAATCGAGGATGGTTCGATTAGACTCTAAGTTAAAACTTTATGCTTGTAGGCGATACGCAGGATTTTGCATCCTAGATAGCTTTGGGATATTAAAGCTTTTTGACCGTCTGCTTTAAAGGTGGGGAAAAATACGATGTCGGTATTTATAATTCTTCCAAAGCATTTAAATTATGAAATATTGTATGATATGAAATGAGTTGGGTATACGTACTAAATGCATGAGATGTTATGTGTGATCATGCTATGATGTGATGAAAGTGAAACTTATATATATGTGTGAAATGTGGTTTGTATTACGAAATGAATGAACAAGATGTATTTTTATGGCAGTTGAGAACTGCAACTAAGTGCTATGTTAAAATAATGTGCTTTCATGTGTATGTTGATGTGTGCATGTGCATGCGTATGAATGTCGGCTAATCACCAAAAAAGACGGTTAAGTACGTCGAAAAAAAGCAGTTGAGACCCGTATAAAAAGACGGTTAAGTACGTCGAAAAAGGTGGTTAAGACCCGTATAAAAAGACGGTTAAGTACGTCGAAAAAGGCGGTTAAGACCCGCATATGTTTTAATAGCGGCTAAGAACCGTAAAATGTTTTTATAGCGGCTAAGCACCGTAAATTATGTGAAAAGCTATGTTGAAGGTGAATGATGTTTTGCTGTGAGAAGAATGTGTATATTTTAAATTGATTATAAGTCATGTGATGGAGTGTAATTATTTAGTGAATTTATGAAATAAATCCCCTATACCATGTGATCCCACTGAGTGTATTTTATACGCTCACCCCTTTTTTTATGTTTTCTTTTATAGATTCGGATGTGGGGAGCAGAATGTGAAGAAAGATGCATATAGATATATATATATATATATTTTTGATGTAATTTAACAGGTTATTTTTGAAGGGTTGTAAAAATTAAGCCTGATGACCCGTATATATATTTTTGCTGTTGTCTCTGATAACTTAAATATTTTATGTAAATTATGTATTTTGGATGGATATTTTAACTTTCGGTTTTTTAGTTGTTTTAAATTGCTGGACGCCCAAAATGTTAAAAATTTATATTTTATTTTGTATCGAAAATTTGAAAAATATAAAAATTTGTATTACATAATAATATAAAAATTATATATTATTATCTTAGAAAATAAAGATAAAATGAGTTTGGTTTTAATTTGAACCAAAAATTAGTTTACAACAAAAAAAACAATACATATATTAATTTGAAAAATATAAAAATTTGTATTACATAATAATATGAAAATTATATATTATTATTTTAGAAAATAAATATAAATTAGTTTGGTTTTAAAATTAATACCAAAAACATAAATTATTTGAAAAAATTATTTTATAAAATAAAAAAAAGATATAAAAATGATTAATTAAAAGAATAATACGAAAAAAAATTTAAATATGTTAATTGAACCATAAACTATTTTTCAAAATAAAAAAACATACATATATTAATTTGTCAATAAAATTTTTTTTATATAATAATACAAAATTTATATATTATTTTAATTAAATTAAAGTTGAAAAGTTTAATTATTTTATGATGTTATTTTATATTATTTGCATTAATGTTATATTATATATATGAACAAACTCATAATTTTAAAAAATTAGTATGTTTATAACATATATTAAAAATATGCACTGGTATACTTTATAATTGTCTTAATATGAAATTAGATTAAATATTATTAAACATATTAATTAGTCATTAATTATATATGTATATATATAAAATTAGTTAATAAAAGAAATACATATATAATACAAACACATAAAGTACTAGTAGCCTAGTGGTTCAAGGTCCAACAAAGGTCACGAGTTTGAATCCCAAACAACGCATATTTATTTATCATGACATGGCAATGATGTGTCAGAATTTGTTGACGTGGAAGATGAGATGTGGCAATGACGTGTCCAAAAGATGTTGATGATGTATCACTTTTTCGAAAAGCGTCGTAAAATAGGAAAAGACAACACTTTTTAAGCGTTGCAAAAAGCGTTGTAAAATCGTTCCAGAAAATAAGAAAAGACAACCCTTTTCTTGCAACGCACCAAAAAGCGTTGTCGTATCTAGATACAACAATGCTTTTTGGTGCGTTGTCGAATGGCGAAATTTTTTAACAACCCTAGATACAACAACGCCTAAAAAAATGGCTTTAACAACGGTTAAAAACCGTTGTTAAAAGGTGAAATTCTTGTAGTGATTACATGGTTGGTTTGTCTCATCAAAATCTAAACACTAAAATCCCAACAATTTCCCCCTTTTTGATGATAACAAAACCCTTTACGTTATCTCATTCATGATAGGAGTTATTACTTTGCAATTATCATATATGTCAATATATTACAGATAAATACTAGAAAAGTAAACTAATCTTGGATTCATTAAAGATGTATCAATTCTAAGCTTCATCTCAATTCAACAGTATTTAAGAGCATGCTAAGGTTCATAAAATATGAACTTGATCATAGAGTTGGAAAAAAAATAAAATTTCTTCATCGAGGAAAGAAATTTTACAAAGTACAAAAATATAGAGGATATACCAGCTATTCTTTAGATTTACAGAGATACAAACAACATGGCTACTACTGAAACATGAACCTTCTTGTAGACGATTATTCAGGTCTTCTTTTAGCAGCTCTTTTTTCTTCTCATTCTTTCTCTCTTTCCCTTTTCTCTTTCTCTAGATCCTTTCTGCCAGTCTTGAATAAAATCTTGATAGGATTCTTCCAGCTTCTACTTGATCTTTGAAATCTGAATCCATCTGAGCCAGGAGTCTTCACTGAAGGGCACTACCCTGCCTTGCTTTACTAGGTTCAGCATGCGATTTTAAATTCGAAGCTCTCAATCCTTAGCAAGCTCTTCATATCTCCTCAATGCAGATTGACAGGTTTAGAATCTTCTGAATTTGCTCTTTCTACAGAGATGTCTAAAGTATCTGAGGTATTCTGATCTTTTATAAAGTGTGATCTGCTCCAAGGTTGGATTTCTATCAGTAGGCAATCTCACAGCTTTGAAGATATTAAAGCTCCAGGTCATGTTTTGTCCATCAGGACTCTGATCCACCAGAACAGATACTTCAGCAAATATATTATTAGTGTCAAGATGTGGAATATCTTGAGAAGGGTATTGATGCAGAGCTCTATCAACATTTTTCATCAACTCAGACCTACTCTTACCAATCATTCCTAGCCTCTGCATCCAGACATTTTCTTTTTTTTTCAGCCCTGGCTCTCTCAGCTTTTTGAGCAGCCATCTTTTGGTTATATTACATTTCTGCTTCAGCCTTGCTCATTTTCTTCCTTGAGCCTGACTGCTGATCTCCTCATCTTCTCTTTGTGCTATAAGAAGAGGGGGTTGCTGCTGTATCCTTTCTTGCAGTAGCACTAGATGCAGTACTGCCAGCTAGTTTGGATGCTACAGCTGTTCCAGCTCTTCCTGCTCCTTCATGATCTCTTCTTCTCTTTGGGGAGGGAATATCAGTAGCAGGAGATGACCTTCTTCTCATCTTCCTGCTCAGAAGTTGGTCATCAGCTTCTTCTTCTTGCAGCTCCCTTGATCTCCTAGATCTTTTAGTTCTTTCTTCCCCTTTTTCGGCATCATCAAAGACAGCTGGGGGTAGAGTGGGAGTTGTTCTAACCACAGTTGATCTGGGTCTTCTTGCAACGGGTGCGGGGGCTTATCTTGTTGGCAGCTTATCTCCTTGAGCATGTTGTGGGAAAGCACTCATCATCATATCCCTAAGCTCGCCATCAGTCATCTCTAGATTACCCAATCTGTCATCAACACTCCTGATTCTTTAAGAAATACTCACTTTTGGTAATAGATGATTACTCCAGATATACATAGACAATCTTTCTTGTCAAGAAATCAGAAACTCAAGACAAGCTACCTGATCTCATAAAGAAAATCCAGAATGAAAAGAGCCTGAGTATAGTGAAGATAAGATCAGACAGAGGAACTGAATTCATAAACAAATTCATTGAGAAGTTATATTCTGACAATGGTATTCGCCATGAATACTCTGCTGCAAGAACACCTCAACAGAATGGTGTAGTTGAAAGGAGGAACAGAACCCTCAAGGAAGCAGCAAGGACAATGATAGCAGAGGCAGAAATACCCAAGAGGTTTTGGGCTGAAGCAACCAACACTGCATGCTACACACAGAACAGATATTTGATCAACAAGGATCTAGACAAAATTCCTTATAAAGTCTGGAATGGATATACACCAAATGTATCATATCTGTATATCTTTAGATATATGTGTTATATCCTCAACAATGGAAAATAACATCTAAAAACCTTTGACGCAAAATCGGATGAAGGAGTATTCTTAGGATACTCTGCTGTAAGTAGAACCTTCAGAGTATTCAATAAGAGAACCTTAGTGGTTGAAGAATTTATTCATGTGGTGTTTGATGAACTACACTGTGACACCAAGAAGCTAGAAGAGTCAGCTGAAGATATAGCTCCAAGAAAAGAAAATGTTGTTCCATATGTAGAAGGAATTCTGCCTACAGGAGAAGATAAAGAAGAAGAAGCTGCACCTCTGGATGTAGCGGATATTCTTACAGCAGCAGAACCCCTGTCATACAGCAACAAGAAGAGCAACCTAGACCAGCACATGTCTTTGAACCCGACAGGACATGGCTAAGGAATCATCCTAGGGATCTTATAATAGGAGATCCATCTATAGGAGTAAGGACAAAAAGGTCCATCCCTCATGAAGCAATGTTTGCATGCTTCATATCTCAAACAGAGCCCAAGAATGTTGAAGAAGCCCTACAAGACAGCAACTGGGTACAGGCTATGCATGAAGAGTTGAATGGTTTTGAAAGAAACCAAGTATGGCGAACAGTTGCAAGACCAACTCATCAAGGAGTTATAGGAACAAAGTGGGTTTTTAAGAACAAGTTAGATGAATCTGGACTTGTTGTGAGAAACAAAGCAAGATTAGTTGCTAAAGGATACTGATAGGATGAAATGTAATAGATTTTGATGAGACAAAACGTGTAATAGATTAGAACCTTAGCTGTCTGGATAAGTCTTTAATGTAAATTTGCTAAGGCAATGATGCTGGAAGGACTTGAAGATTCTGCCAAGTAGCCAGGAAGCCGAAGTCCCTGCTACCTGCATACTGTATCGAGCAACCAGCAAGCAAAGTTCTAGAAGGATGCTGGAGATAATCAAGGAAGCTGACTGACTCAATGAGGATACTACCAGATACATCAGAGTCAATGCAACCTGACTAGCCAGTAGAGTCACTCCAGTTCCAACAAATCAGAATCTGCCATGTGTGATAAAGCAGCAAGGACACAGTACAAACAGTCTGCAGAATGTTATTACGCAGACAAAGGACAAGCAGTTGCAGAATAGAATGAAGGCATTTCAGAACAGGTGTCAGAAGATCAGCAGAACCAATCAAAAAGAGACACCTCATCATACAAAGGACTGCATTTTCAACGGGTAGAAAACCACCTGATGCCTATAAATGGAAGTCGGATTTTCAAAGGAAAGAAGAGACAACGATAATATACAATCAAGAGAACTGAGAATCAAATAGACGCACAAGCTTATACTCTCAAGTTATTCAGACTAAGCAAGCAGCAAGCCAGCAACCTTTATGTTCTTCTGAAGTTCAAGGAGCCTGCTGCATTTGATTGTGCCTTAAATCTTTTATTCATTAAGTCTGATAGGAGTCACTTAGTCAGGTGTTAAAACTGCTAAGTTGTAATCTCTCTGAAGAAGAGAAAGGATCCTGTGTGGGTCGGTTAACCTGTGTGGAGATCCTGTGTGGGTCGATAGTTGGTCACTGTGCAGCTACCTGTGTGGATAGAGCTGACAGTTTTGTTTAGAGTTTAGTTTGTGTTAGCTGAGTCTATTGTAAATCAAACTAGCTTTAACAAAGTTCCTCCTTGTGAAGGAGTAGAGAGGACGTAGAGGGATTACTCCACCCTTGAACCTCTATAAGCTTGCTTGTGCCTCTTATATCTATCTACCTGCATCTAAGCATACTGCATTAAAAAACACATTTCGAAAAACATAAGTATTTCCGCTGTGCATTACATTCTCGGACTAAGTCCTGAGGTTACTGCCTAAGCAGGAACCTATCGAGCAGTAAGCTTACTAGCTACCTGCCCATCAGGGACTTAACATCCTTTGGAGTAAAAGTTAAAAATTTGATAAGGTTAATTCACCCCCCCTCTTAACCTTATACCACTGGGACCAATAAGTGGTATCAGAGCGGGTTGGATTAGAAACCCAATCTGTCTGGTCAAATCCCTGATCCCTGTTTTTCGAAAATTTGCATACATTATTTTCATCATATCATGGACACACACAAGCTTCCTATGTTCTCTATTGAAGAGTATGACGATTGGAAGATTAGAATGCAGGCACATCTCTCAGCTATGCATGACGAAATGTGGATGGTTATCACGGATGGACCTCCAAGGATCACCAAACCTAATCCAATATTCGCGAGAGCTGCCGAAGTTGGCGATGCAGGAGCCATTCCCCATCAAGCTGTGATTGACAAACCAAGGGAAGAATGGTCGACTGATGATAGAAGACGAGCTAACCTGGACAATGTAGCCAAAAACGCCTTGTTTGATACTCTGGACAAAGGAACCTTTAGCAAGGTCAAGACATGCAAGACTGCCATGGATATATGGAACAAGCTTGAACAAATCTGCGAAGGAACAGAGCTGACTAAGGAGAACAAGGTGTCTACAGCAACCCAGAAATTCGAGTTGTTCGAGATGCTCCCTGAAGAAACCTTAGAGCAGATGGATCTGAGGTTTACAAACATTGTGAATGAGCTTGAATCACTGGACAAGTTCTACACTCAGAAGGAGAAAAATATGAAAGTGCTAAGAGCACTACCTGCAGAATGGGACAGCAAAACTACTGCAATGAGGGTGTCAATGGATCTAAAATCAATGAGTACATTTGACCTCTTCTCTGACTTAAAAGCCTTCGAATATGATATCAACAGAAGGAATAAAGAAGCTGAAGAATCTAGCACAAAGGTAACTGCCCTGACTGCCAGAAATGTAAAAGACTCTGTAACTATCTGCAGTAAGCAGGGTGAGCCACCTGTCGAGGGTACTGATGAAGAAATGACCCTTCTACTAAGAAATTTCAAGAAATTCATCAGATACAACAGGAAAGGAGACTTTAAGAAGTTTCAGGCGCCTCCCCAACAACCCATTGTTCAGCAATCAAACCAGGATATGTCCGATCTCTGCTACAACTGCCGAAAGCCAGGACACTATGCCAAAGAGTGTCCTCACCCCAAAGTCAACAGGTACCCCAATGGAGAGTCATCCCAGAAAAGGGAAAAACGAAGAGAGGAACGGAGGAGAATTAAAGCCTTTCTAAGTGAGATGGAAAAGGGCAAGGAACCTTCCAAGGAGGCTCAGCAAGATGCGGACTCCTCTGATGATGATAGTGACTCCTCATCCTCGGAAGATGAAGCACTTATCTGTCTGATGGCACAGGAAGCTAAAGATAGCGAGGATGATGAGGTAACATGTCCTAACCAATTCATAATGGTAGAAGAAAAGTCTAAAACAAACCTCTCCCTTAAACAAATCATGAGCGAATTCGAACAGATAAACTCAATTCATGAGGAGCTAAAACTCGAAAATGAGATGCTCAGGAAGGAAAACAAACAGCTAGCTGAAAAGCTATCTGCATATGAGCTTAATAGCTCAAAGTGCAGTGACCTCCTAGAGCAAGCATCTAAGCTCAATCTGAGAATTGCCAAACTTGAGAATGAGAAGAGTGATCTTCAAGCAGTTATAGGATCCTTTAGCAAGTCAGCTAAAGAAGCCAAGGAATGCATGAATTCGGGCAAAAGTCCATTTGACAGGATAGGCCTAGGATACTGTGCAGAAACCTCTCAAGGAACAGCAAGATCATCTAAAACTATTGTTTTCATTTGAGCTGGAACCCCAAAAGAAAAGGAGTTATCTAATAACTCAACAGCAAGCTTGGAGAACCCCAAGAGACCCATGTGCACATCCTTAGGGGATAAGCCTGTTTTCAAAAGCTGGCTGCAGCAGAATAAATCTGCTGATAGAAACAAAAGAAAACAGCAACCTACAAGGATGCTGAACAGAAACCTCTATCCCACTAATGCTAAGACCAGAATGTCTAAACCTAAACGAGCTCATGCTCAAGGGAAGTATAGTGGAGGACCTCACTTCAAAAGTGACGGGTATACACAGACTGCACACACACCTCAGTATCCGAATGATACCTCTTACAAACGAAACCACAAAGTCTACAACAAAACAATTGTTGTGAGACAAGTTTGGATTCCTAAAGGTACTAACAAAGAAGGACCCGTACTTGTATGGGTACCTAAGAACCAGTAACCTTTTTTCAGGTACCTACAGCAGGAACCAGCAAGGATGTATGGTACATTGATGCGGGTGTTCGAGACACATGACTGGAGACAAAGAAATCCTTAAGAACTTTCAACAGTGCAAAGGACCCAAAGTAATCTTCGGAGACAACTCCAAGGGAAGCACTAGAGGAGTTGGAACTCTCATCAAAGGAAACACTCACATTAAAGAAGTGTCGTATGTCAAAGGCCTAAAATACAACCTGCTAAGCATAAGCCAATTTTGTGACAAAGGTTACTCAGTGGAGTTCAGTCACAACAAATGTCTGATAAGGGACAGCCAATCCAAGGAAGTAAAACTATCAGGAACTAGAAAAGGAAATATCTATGTAACTGACTGGAACTCAGTAACCACAGCTACCTGCTTCATAGCAAAAGGATCATCAGAAGCTAGCTGGCTATGGCATAAATGGATGAGCCATCTGAACTTCGAAACGATCAACAAATTAGCCAGGAAAGGACTGGTCAGAGGGCTACCCGACATGGTATACAAGAAAGAGAGTCTATGTGAAGCATGCCAAAAAGGAAAGCAAACTAAAAGATCCTTCAAAAATAAGATACAAAGGTCAACTGAAAGAGTGCTAGACCTACTACACATGGATCTGTTCGGACCGGTAGAACCAGTAAGCATGAGTGGAAGGAAGTACACACTTGTAGTGGTGGACGACTATTCAAGATTCTCATGGACACTATTTTTGACAAAGAAGTCGGACACTCAGCAAAGGTTACCGGAGCTATTGAAGAAGCTGCAGACCGAAAGGAGCCTGAGCATCATCAAAATTCAAACAGACAGAGGCACTGAATTCACAAACAAATTTATTGAAGAATACTGCTCTAACAACGGAATCAAGCATGAATACTCAGCAGCTAGGACGCCGCAACAAAATGGTGTTGCAGAAAGGAAAAACAGAACCCTGAAGGAAGCTGCGAGGACCATGCTAGCTGAAGCATTGCTACCCAAGAGATTTTGGGCAGAAGCAATCAACACAGCATGCTATACCCAGAATAGATGCATTATCAACAAAGATCTAAATAAAACTCCTTATGAGCTATGGTTCGGCTATACTCCAAATATTGAACATTTCCATATTTTTGGATGCAGGTGCTATGTACTCAACAACGGAAAAGACTACCTGAAAGCATTCGACTCAAAGTCAGATGAAGGAGTATTTTTAGGATACTCCTCGGTAAGCAAAGCCTTCAGAATCTTCAACAAGAGAACACTTGTTGTAGAAGAAACAGTACATGTGGATTTTGATGAACCACACTGTTCTAAGGCTGAAATAGATGAACTTAATGAAGATTTTGGAAAAACTCACACTCGTGTTGAATATATTGATGCTGAGTTACCAAATCTCCAAAATATTGAATCAACTCAGAATCAGCAACCTGCACCTACACAGCAACATGGAGAACAGGAACCTACTCCAAATCAACAGCCACCTGTAATACAAGAAGATATATACCACCCTGAAGGAATTCAACTGGAAGTACAGTTAGAAATACAGCACGATCCAAATCAGCAAGCTGAACAGAACGATCACGAGCAACCTGCTGAACATCAAAATGAACAACAGGTTGAAGAAATTAGAAGGAAATGGCTAAGGAATCATCCAAGGAATCAGATCATAGGAGATTCCACCTCTGGAGTAAAGAAAAGAAGAAGCAACCCCCATGAAGTAATGTTTGCTTGCTTTATTTCACAAACAGAACCAAGCTGCATAGAAGATGCTCTAGAGGACACCAACTGGATACAGGCAATGCAAGAAGAGCTTAATGGATTTGAAAGAAATCAAGTATGGTATTTAGTTCCCAGACCTACTCACCAAGGAGTAGTCGGCACAAAATGGGTATTTAAAAACAAACTTGATGAAGAAGGACAAGTAGTCAGAAACAAGGCAAGACTAGTAGCAAAAGGTTACTGCCAGGAGGAAGGAATAGATTTTGAAGAAACTTTTGCACCTGTAGCAAGATTAGAAGCAATCAGGATCTTCCTAGCATATGCCGCTCACAACAATCTGACAGTCTACCAGATGGATGTCAAAAGTGCTTTTCTCAATGGACTGCTCGCTGAAGAAGTGTATGTGGAGCAACCTCCAGGATTTGAAGAAAATTCAGAAACCATGGTCTTCAGGTTGAAGAAAGCTCTCTATGGGCTAAAGCAGGCACCTAGAGCCTGGTATGATACTCTCTCGAAGTATTTACTCGATAATGGATTCAAAAAGGGCAAGGTGGATAAGACACTCTTCAGAATCCAAGATGGAGATAGCATACTGCTCGTTCAGATTTATGTCGATGACATTATCTTCGGTTCAACAAACAAAGAATTGTGTCAAAAATTCTCAAGCCTCATGCAATCCAAATTCGAAATGAGCATGATGGGAGAACTAAGCTTCTTTCTCGGTCTACAAGTCAAACAGCTATGCAATGGAACCTTCATCAATCAAGCAAAATACACTAAGGAATTGATAAAGAGATTTGGATTGGAAAGTGCAAGTACAATAAGTATACCGATGATAACATCAGGAAGCTTAGACAAGGACACTGAGGGCAAAGCAGTGGAGGTTACTAAGTACAGAAGACTAATTGGGTCACTGCTCTACCTAACAGCAAGCAGACCAGATATCATGTTCTTAGTAGGAATGTGTGCAAGACATCAAGCAGCTCCAAAAGAATCACATATGATCGCAGCCAAACGAATTATAAGATACCTCAAAGGAACCCAGGAAGCTGGTCTATGGTACCCAAGAGAAGGAGGACTCAAACTTATTGGTTATACTGACTCTGATTTTGCAGGCTGCAAAATTGACAGGAAAAGCACCAGTGGTACCTGCCAGTTACTAGGAAACAAGCTGGTATCATGGTTCTGCAGAAAGCAAACCTCTATAGCAACCTCAACAGCCGAGGCCGAGTACGTTGTTGCAGGAAGCTGCTGTGCACAAATTCTATGGATTCAACAGCAACTAAAAGACTACGGAATTGAAGAGAAGGAAACACCTATACTATGTGACAACTCAAGTGCAATAGCCATCACCCACAACCCAGTTCTACATTCAAGAACCAAACACATTGATATCAGACATCATTTCATCAGAGATCACGTTGAAAAGAAAGATATAAATTTACAAAAAGTGCATACTGATCTACAGCTAGCTGACATATTCACAAAGCCTCTATGCGAATCAAGATTTTCGTTTCTAAGAAACGAGTTGGGAATAATCTCTTTATGATATCTCTTTTACATAACTCTATATTTTTCCTTTTGAAATGAATATAATATACAGGGGGAACCATAGGCAGGACGAAGGAAAAACAGCAACCTAAAGGTTACTGCTCAAGGTCCCTGAATAGTTACTGAACACAATGTTACTGCTCTAAGCTATCTGCAGGATCCAGTAACTGAAGCGCGTGAAAAGAGGAACAGTTACCCCATGATTAGCAGCCGTTTTTGCAGGAAAATCCTCGATATCCACAAAATATCACATCAAGCCCTTACGCACACGTACACCGCGCCAAAAATCTCAACCATTGGATTAAGGGTCTTTTCGAATTCTAGATCAATCAGAACCGTCAGATCCTTTCTCACCAAAATTCAAATATAAGGAAGTCTTTCTTCTCACTCATCTCTTACACTTAAACATTTCCATTCTCTTGCAAACCCTAATCTCTCGTGCTCTCTCTCTCTCAAGCTTTCCAGTTTTCAGATCTCTCTCTCTTTCTAAAATGGCACCAAAAACATCCCAAGTTGTTGATGGAAGGCTGGTGGACCGCAAGATCCTCCTAAAGATTGTGGAGAAAGAAGGGAACCCGAAGGAGGTTATGAAGAGCATCCTTCAATGCCTCTATGAGACGGGACTTCTCAGACTCTACTCCTAACACAAAGCCCCGTACGCGGAGGAGCAGGTGGAGAAATTCTACCGGAGGGCGAAGGTCTCTGCTGATGGGTCAGAGATCACATCAAAGGTTGGTGGAGTGACTGTGGTGGTGGACACCGGTCTTCTGGAAGAGGTGTTCGCTCTGCCTACTGCAGGGATGAACGCCAGTGACCTCTCCACCTACGGAGAAGACCAGCTGGAGGAGTTCTGGACGACGTTCACCGGGAAGGAGGACACAGCGGGGATGTCCAGGAGTTGCAGCAAGAAGGCTTTCCTTCTAGAGTTCGAGTTGCTGCATGATATCTGCTGCCATATCATAGAGAACCGCTCTGGTTCCTTTGATAAGTGTACAAACTTCTGGTACAAGATGATGATGGCCATTGTGAAGAAGGATAAGGTGGACTGGGCCAGCTACCTGCTTTCCAGGCTGGTGGAGGAAGTGGAGAAGAAGGTAGGTAGGCCTACCTATGGACTTATCATCAACACTCTCCTGGGTCACTTAAAAGTGGACCTGTCCCAGGGGAAGCCCATCCAGAAAGGGAAATTCATTGGTGCGGGTAGGGTCTTTGCCAAGAAGACCACTGCTCGGTCATCCCCAGTAACCAGAGAGGTCTCTGAGGACCTCAAGGGGGCTCCAAGGACAAGGAAGGCATTCCGCGACACTGTCTCTCCTTCGTCTGAAAGCAGCTCGAGGATGGAGGAGCCTGCAGAGCCCTCACCAGCTCCTGTTGTACCAAAGAAGATCAAGCACAAGAAAGATGTGCAGAGGAGACTGGTCATCTCTGATGATGAACCAGAGATCGTCACCACTCGGGCTATTAAGAATCCTGCAGTGGAAGTGGAGATTGATTCTCCAAGGGAGGAACCGGAAGGGAATACAGCCGTTGATGATGATGATGATGAATAGGGGGTAGCTGAGTTCGTCATCAGCATACTGAAGCTGGAGGCGGAGTTCGGAAAATTGGTGGAAAGATTCACCACCTGGTGGCAGTTCAGGCACCTGCCCAGGGAGGAACTCATCCAGTGGGCAGATTGGAAGTCTAAGGAGGAATGGGCGCTGAACTGGGTCGCCACGGATGATATGGAGGAGGTCCTTCAAAAGAAATTCCTGAAGGATCTCAAGAAAATGAAATGGCCGGAATTTCTTGAAAACGCGGAGATAGACGCTGAGTTGGAGGCCAGGAAGCAGAAGGAAGCTGCCGTACAGCTGCCTGGCCCTAGGAGCCTGAAAGGGAAGGAAGCCGTCATCCAGCCGGACTTCTATAGGGAGGAGGTGATACTGGATGCTGCTGCTGACCAGGTCAGAGCAGGCGACGATGTGGGCTTTGCTGAGGCCCAAATAGCAGGAAGCTATGGAGAGGATGATGAAGCAGGCTGCTGACATCAACCTGGCAGATACCAGAATGAGAAGGCCAGTAAGGGAACCCCAAATAGGTGAAGGATCATCCTGCTCAGCATTGATGGTGGAACCTATCAGCAGGAGGTCACCTTCACCAACGGAGAAAAACAGTGAGGAATTCTCATACCTTACTGACCTGATCATTCTTCCTGAAGTACCTGTACAGACGCCGATGAAGGAGAGGAGCTCGACGTCAACTGACTTTCCCAAGGCTAAAGAGTTGGAAACCCTCGCTGCTGTGGCATCTCTCGAGCTGATAGTTCTAACCACAGTAGCAGCCGCCGATGACACCATGGAAATCACCATGCCTACACCAATGGAGGTAGAGGCTGAGGGGGAACATGTGCTGCAGGAGGCACCTGTTCAAGCTGATGCAGTGGAGGAACCTGCCCCCATGGAGAAGGAGCAACCTGATGCAGCTACCCCAATGGAGGTGGAAGAGACAACACCTGCCAAATCAGTGGACCAGGGAGATGCGGTCGCTGAGGGGGAAGTAGCTGCGGGTGAAAAGATGGTGGAAGCGCAGGAGGAAGAAGGAGACAAAAGTGGAGAAAAGGAGCCTGAAGTGCAGGAGGAGGCAGTGGAGGAAGTAGTAGAGGAGTTAGAGAAGGAGAAGGAAGCTGAAACAGTGTTCAGCAAGAGTAAGGTAGCTGAACAAAACAAGAAGCTTGGAGATCCAGAGGAGGATTGTGAGGAGAATGCTGAGGATGAAACACACTCTAAGAATACTGGATCAGGAGGTGGAGGATCTAGTAGCCCTACCAGCAGCGATGAAGGGTCACCCAGTGAACAGGGTGATACCGGAGCCGAAAAATCCAAAGAACTAACATCTGTCTCTGATGAACAGGCACCAGCAGGAGAACACCAGGAACCTGCCAGGTCAAATGAAGAGGTGCTGACAGCAATTGAACAAATGGGAAAGTCCTTGATAAAAGCGAGCAGGAAAATCCGCAAGGATACCCGCTCTCACTCTGTGAAGACCTATACTTTCATGGACTCCCTCAACATGACATTGTCAAAGCTCACTCAGATGATAGCCGCCTACCGACCCCCTAAAGAGGATGCTGCAGTTGAAGTTGTCAAGAGCGTGATGGAGAAGTTAAACAGGCAAGAGGAGAAGATGATCTCTCTTGAGGCCAGTCAGAAAGCTCTAGTCACTGCAGTAGACCGGATGGATAGGGAGCAGTTCAACCAATCTCAAACCCTGCGGGATCACTCAGGCACCTTGTCTGACATTCACTCCATGGTCAGTTTTGCGGTTGGGCGTGCTGATGATGACAAAAAGGGGGAAGGAAGGATTGAAGGCAAACAGAAGGCTGGACAGGACCCTACTGCCTGCAGACAAATGGTAGTGAGCAGTAGGAGAAGAGATGACTCTGGAGATGACGGAAGTAAGGGAGCTGGATCTAGGGGCCCTTCAGACAGCAGTACAAAAAGAAAATCAGATGCTGTTTCTGGGTCTGTTCATCCAGGCTTCAGGAAGGGGGCTGATATAAGAGAAGAGAAAAGGAGGAGGACTGAAGCAGAGTTGAAAAGCAACCTGGATGCTGTTTTTGCAACAGATCCTAGGGTTGTCCTTGACAAGATCTTCCCTCCGCACAAGCTGCCTGACATGGTGGAAATGGAGAAAAATTTGCAAAGTCCAGATGTCGCAGCAAGTGCCACTCTCAGAAGCTTCCTGGAAGCAAGCCCGGATCCCAGGAGTGACAGATTCCTAGCCCCAGAAGTCCCGGAAGTCACTCTTCCTACTGAGGTCAACCCGTCCTTTTTCCAGATAGAAGCCTTCAAAAGGAAGGAGCTGATGAAGTACTTCACCACCCTCTGCAAAGAATCTGCTCTCTTCAGAGGATTCAAGACAAACAAGGAAGCTTTGCAGAGGTTCCTGGAGCTAACAAAGAAAGGTGGACTTCCAATTCAAGTGAAGCTAAAGCAGAAACTTGGAAAGGAGCCCATACCATACAGTGAAGACTTCTGGCTCAGGTTTGAAGAGACCGATGATATGGTGAAAAGGATGGAGCCTAGCTACCAAGACTCGATAGCCAACTGGTGGAAAGGCACAAAGTTTGAAAGAAAGAAGAAGGCCAGTTGGTTAAAGACTTGATGTTTTTATCTTGTTTTTGTGTTTATTTTATTGGTTTATTTAAACTTCTGTTTGTTCCTGCTATTTGCTTGTGTATGTATATGTCATGTATTTAACTTTGATCAATGAAAATTTGACCCTTCTGATTAAAGCTCACATCTTGTAAACTTGATGCATGCTCTTGAATAATTTGATTTATCTGCATCTTTGTTCCAAGTTAATAATATATGGTTCTTTGATCCTGTTAAGGAGTTTTGTCATCATCAAAAAGGGGAAAATTGATAGGATGAAATGTAATAGATTTTGATGAGACAAAGCGTGTAATAGATTAGAACCTTAGCTGTCTGGATAAGTCTTTAATGTAAATTTGCTAAGGCAAGGATGCTAGAAGGACTTGAAGATTCTGCCAAGTAGTTAGGAAGCCGAAGTCCCTGCTACCTGCATACTGTATCGAGCAACCAGCAAGCAAAGTTCTAGAAGGATGCTAGAGATAATCAAGGAAGCTGACTGACTCAATGAGGATACTACCAGATACATCAGAGTCAATGCAACCTGACTAGCCAGTAGAGTCACTCCAGTTCCAACAAATCAGAATCTGCCATGTGTGATAAAGCAGCAAGGACACAGTACAAACAGTGTGCAGAATGTTATTACGCAGATAAAGGACAAGCAGTTGCAGAATAGAATGAAGGCATTTCAGAACAGGTGTCAGAAGATCAGTAGAACCAATCAAAAAGAGACACCTCATCATACAAAGGACTGCATTTTCAACGGGCAGAAAACCACCCGATGCCTATAAATGGAAGTCGGATTTTCAAAGGAAAGAAGAGACAACGATAATATACAATCAAGAGAACTGAGAAGCAAATAGACGCACAAGCTTATACTCTCAAGTTATTCAGACTAAGCAAGCAGCAAGCCAGCAACCTTTATGTTCTTCTGAAGTTCAAGGAGCCTGCTGCATTTGATTGTGCCTTAAATCTTTTATTCATTAAGTCTAATAGGAGTCACTTAGTCAAGTGTTAAAACTGCTAAGTTGTAATCTCTCTGAAGAAGAGAAAGGATCCTGTGTGGGTCGGTTAACCTGTGTGGAGATCCTGTGTGGGTCGATAGTTGGTCACTGTGCAGCTACTTGTGTGGATAGAGCTGACAGTTTTGTTTAGAGTTTAGTTTGTGTTAGCTGAGTCTATTGTAAATCAAACTAGCTTTAACAAAGTTCCTCCTTGTGAAGGAGTAGAGAGGACGTAGAGGGATTACTCCACCCTTGAACCTCTATAAGCTTGCTTGTGCCTCTTATATCTATCTACCTGCATCTAAGCATACTGCATTAAAAAGCACGTTTCGAAAAACATAAGTATTTCCGCTGTGCATTACATTCTCGGACTAAGTCCTGAGGTTACTGCCTAAGCAGGAACCTATCGAGCAGTAAGCTTACTAGCTACCTGCCCATCAGGGACTTAACATCCTTTGGAGTAAAAGTTAAAAATTTGATAAGGTTAATTCACCCCCCCCTCTTAACCTTATACCACTGGGACCAATAGATACTGCCAGGAAGAAGGAATTGATTTTGATGAGACTTTTGCTCCAGTAGCAAGACTGGAAGCAATAAGGATTTTTCTGGCATATGCAGCTCATATGAATTTTAATGTCTATCAAATGGACGTGAAGAGTGCATTCCTGAATGGTCTTCTTACAGAGGAAGTATATGTTGAACAACCTCCAGGTTTTGAAGATCAAGCAGAAGAGAAGATGTTTCGATTACACAAGGCCCTTTATGGACTTATGCAAGCACCAAGAGTTTGGTATGACACCCTGTCTCTCTATCTGCTGGAGAATGGTTTCCAGAAAGGAACAATCGACAAGACATTGTTCAGGATATAGGATGGAGACAGTGTACTGCTAGTACAGATATATGTGGACGATATCATCTTCGGATACACTAACAAAGAGTTATGTGAAAAGTTCTCCAACCTGATGCAGTCAAAATTTGAGATGAGCATGATGGGAGAATTAAGTTTCTTTCTCGGGCTGCAAGTAAAGTAGCTGACTGCAGGAACCTTCATCAGTCAAGTCAAGTATACAAAAGAGCTTATCAAGAAATTTGGCATGGAGAATGGTGCAGCAACATCCGTTCCTATGTCTACATCTATAAGCCCTAATAAAGATGTTGATGGTAAAGATGTTGATATCACAAAGTACAGACAACTAATCGGATCCTTACTATATTTAACAGCAAGCAGGCCAGACATTATGTTTGCAGTAGGAGTCTATGCAAGATTCCAAGCAGCACCAAAGGAGTCACACCTTTCAGCGGTTAAAAGAATTATCAAGTATTTGAAAGGAACTCAGGAAGTAGGCCTATGGTATCCCAAGGAATGAGGATTCAAGCTTAAAGGCTATTCTGACTCAGATTATGCTGGCTGTAAGATTGATCGGAAGAGTACCAGTGGGACTTGTCAATTTCTGGGAAATAGACTTGTTTCATGGTTTTGCATGAAACAAACTTCGATTGCAACCTCTACAGCAGAAGCAGAGTATGTTACAGCAGGGAGTTGCTGTGTACAGATTCTCTGGATACAGCAGCAACTTAGAGATTATAGGATTGAAGAAAAAGAGACTCCAATTGTCTGTGATAACACAAGTGCAATAGCGATCACCCATAATCCCGTTTTTCACTCAAGAACAAAGCACATTGACATACGACATCATTTTATAAGAGATCACGTGGAAAAGAAACATATTGTGCTTGAGAAAGTTCATACGGATCTCCAGCTTGCAGATATATTCACTAAACCTTTGAGTGAATCGAGGTTTTTGAGAAATCCATCTTTATTCTGTCACGGTAAGCGGGTTATTTCTAGGACTGATAGTTATCAGTGAATCGGAACATAGTGCATAGGTACTCTTCGATGCAGTGGGGTCGAGATGACGTGACTCCTTCACTTAATGACATTCCTTCCGGATCAAGTTTTCTATACTTAGAAACGAGCTGAGAATTCTTAAGTTATGAGGTGAAAATGATGGTACATAAACCTAGGGGGAATCTCTGCATGCTTGTGGGAAGTAGTAAGTATAGTGCTGTAAGCTATGCCTGCATACAGTGCTGGGTTCAGACAGTGCCGCATTCCTTATTCTTACACTACAGCAGTCAACGAGAGTATAAGCAGCACCTGGTTACAGCATTTATTTGAAAGAGTATTCATTACTCTGTAACCTCGTACTAAGGATGCTGCAACCTTAAAAAGTCATTTATTTAGGCGGCAAATTGCATGTCTTTCAGCATTTAATGCATGTCTGCGCGTGTCAGAAGTGGAAAGGGCATGGTCAGAAGCCCACGCGCCTAGTAATGATTATTGACGATTTGACCCCTCTATCTTTTTCTCTGGACCGTAAGATCAATTCCCTCTGATTAATCCCAATCATTGATCTTACTACTCGTCCCTTGAGATCCGCCATAACTCCCATAACCGCCCTAATTCGAAATCATTTTTCACCATCACCCAAGGAGAGAAGTTTCTTTTTCGTAAAAATTTTTCTAAGTCCAAATCTTTGAAACTTTTCATTTTCTTTCTAAAAACAAACTCTATGGCTGCCAGACAATCCATTATCTTGGAAGGTCGTTTGATCAACCAGGAGCATGTTTATGCCTCTGGGTTGTATGATAATGGGTTGATTCGGAGGATTTTCGATGTCCTTGAGAGGACTCAGGTCATGGAGCTATTGACGACTGTTTACACTGGCTTCTCAGTGGAGTCAGTACAACGCTTCTACTCCTACGCTAGGACGGTGGAGAAGAGAAATTGCATCCTGTTCAGGATGGATGCAGATGGAGAAGAGCAATCTCTCACCATCAGAGAAACTTCAGCATTACCATCTGCTCTCTGTCTGCAAGCTTGGTCTTCAGCTTCCAACACCTACCCCCATCCCCATCGGAAAGTATCTCGGGGAGAAGAAGAAAGGTAAGACCCAACCGAAGGCAGCAGGAGCTGGGGTTGCACGGAAGAAAACCAAAGATAAAAAGAATGCAACCCTAGCTCTGCAAGATGAAGCAGTATGCAGCGGGGGTGACGAAGAAGAAAAGGACGTTCAAGGTCCTCTTCCCATTATCAAGAGGATTTCAAGAAAGGCTGACCCTGAAACTGAAGCCTCTATCTCGGATGACGATGTACCCTTGGTCAGAAGGGCCCCGCGCAGCAAGAAGAAGATTGCTGCAGCTGCTAATTTCCAACTCTCTATAGCAAGCTTGGCTGTAGTTGCTGTTGAGGATGAGTCACATCAACCTGGATGTGACCAAGAGACTGGTGTGGAGGTTAGTCTACAAGGGGCTGTGGACTCAGCTTCTCCGCGCGATCATGAAGCCCACATATCAGTACTTGATCCAACCTTTCCAGCGGCTAGAAATATGGACCTGCAATACAATCTCTGGAGAGAGATACAACTGTCTAAGGGGGAAATCTTGTTGAAGTTGAAGGATTTCCTGACAGTCGAGCAAGCTGTCCTGGAGTGGGCCAAATCAGAAGACATTCTGGCACTCCTGTAACCTGAGTATGCAGTAATGGTGCAAGATCAATTAGCAAGCAATGCTGCTTAGGGAGCAAAGGACAAGGGAAAGGGAAAAGCTCTTGCAGAATCCGACTCTGCAGAGCTACCGATGAGAGCAGCATTGGAAGACGTCCAAATTTTCCTTGGCCCGGCTGCGGAGGCTGTAAGAAGGGGCGATGACGTCGCTTTTGCTCAAGAGAAAATCGACATCCTGGGAGTGGAGCAAGCTGAGGAAGCTATGCTGCAACAGGCGCTGCAACAAAGTGTGAAAGAAACCAGGATGTAGCACACTTCTAGGAGGATGCGGGAAAAAGGAAGTTCAAGCCAACACCAAGCGAACTCCCCTGCATACGAGCAAATGGTTGAAGGCCTCTCCAATATTGTTACGCTTGATCCTTTGGAGGAGGAGAAGCTTCAACTGATGGACTATGGCGATTCCCCTGTGCGCATGGATGTTGCAGCTGCAGATTCTCAAAGGGAACCGACCGCCATCATTAGAGATGTGATCTCTGATATTGTCGAGATCACTATGACACAACCACGAAGGAAGTTGTAAAGGCTGGACTCCTTGTACTGGTCGAGACAGTAGTACAGCAGGCAGCCACCATTGAAGAAGCTGCTGAGGAAGCAAGGAGGGTGGAAGCTGAGATTCTTACAGCAGTGGAGCGTATAGTGCTGGATGCTGTGGACACTGTAAGAAATCAACCAGAGCTGCAAGAACCCATTCTTGCAGCAGAACCTGTCCAGGTTACAGGACCGGCCGAGGAGACGAGGTCCTTGTAGAAGACCTCAGGTAAAGATGTTGTTCTGACAACACTCCTTGAGGGAGAGAAGACCTCTACTAGGGAAGCTGTTGAGACAGTACCCACAGAGGATACTGAAGAAAGAGCAGAGGTAACCCCTGTGCAGCTGGAGACACCTCAAGAGGAGATTGAGGCTGCAACTGCTGCACGCTCACAAGAACCTTCCTAGGTTACAGCAGCAGAGGTTACTGAGGACGCTGAAGTGGATGATTCCGAATTCGCCAGGTGATGAGGAGACGCAACATAGCTGCTTAGGGCCAAAATCTGATGGACCAAAACCTGTCACCATCTCATCCGGTGAAGAGAAGGCCGAAGACGACGAGCACCCATCATCAAGCTCAACCAGTTCTCAACCCAGCAACCATGAGGATGAGGTTGCTACAGAAACACCGAGGCAAGATGCAGCACTGAACCCTCAAGCTGTCATTTCTTACACTGCATCCAATACTGCCTCAACTAGAAGAAATTCAGGGCTGACTCCTGACGAATCGATCGATAGAGTTGAAGCCACTGTTAGACATCTGGATGCTGAATGATTACTCCCACAGGCTGTACAGGGAAAGGGTAAGGATGGAGGGAGAGCTGAAAATTGAAGCTACACAGACTCGCCAATAAGTAAGGCTGTGCAAGCGTCATGTTGAGAATGCCTCTGATAGGCTGTAGACTCACTCCCTCGTCCTTGACACACTTCTGGACCGCACAACCGAGCAGACCAGAAGAACCAGAAGTGTGGACGACTGTTTGGGGAACTTGGAGCTGATCGTTGGAGAACTGAGGGATATCATGTACCATGCATTCTCTCAGTATACAGAATCTTCCAAGGAAGCCCCAAAACCACCCCGAAGACCACGTTCCGAGGTGGTCCCAGCTGCCCCTGCTCAGCCCCCGACTTTTGATGATGCCAAAAAGAGGGAAGGATTTGAAGAAAGATACAGGAGCTCAGGGGGAGCTGATGAAGAAGAAGATGATGATAACCAGCCTCTCAGCAAGAGGAATAGGAGGTCTGGATCATCTGCTGCTGCTGACATCCCATCTCCTAAGCGCTGGAGAAGAGATGATAAAGGAGGAGTTGGAGGAGCTGGTGCAGCTGCTGGAAGCAGATTAGCAGCAGGTGCTGCATATAGTAGAGCTACAGGCAAGGATGCATCGCCTCCCTCTTATCATCATTCTAAGAGAGGGAATGAAAGTCAGCAGCAAGGCTCAAGGAAGAGGATGAGCGGGACCGAGACCGAAGGGCATCAGAGAGCTGAAGAAGATCAATATGCCTGGATGCAAAGGCTCGGAGTAATTGGTGAGAGGAGAATTTTTGCCAGAGACCTCTACCAATACCCCCCTCAAGAAATTCCACGTCTTGACACAACAAACATATCAGCTGAAGTATCAGTATTGATGGATCAAAGGCGTAAATGAGAGAACATGGCCTGGAGCTTTAACATCTTCAAGGCAGTCAAGCTGCCTATTGACAAAAATCCATCATTTGAGGAGATCACCCTGTTCAAACGATCAGAATACCTCAAATACTTCAGATTTCTATGCAGAAAGGGCAAATTCAGAAAATACCACACTTGCCAATCTGCATTGAAGAGATATGAGCAGCTTACTAGGAAAGGAGAGCAAGAAATTCAAATTTTCTATATAGACCTAGTGAAGCAAGACAGAATTGTGCCTTACTGTGAGGACTTTTGGTTAAGATGGATTTAGATCTCGTTAATCAAGGAGAAGCTAGATCAGTCCTATCAGGAATCCATCAAAGACTGGTGGAAGGGATCAAGAGAAAGAGAAGACTTGGAAAGATTTGCTGAAAGAAGACCCGAAGACTCGTCTACAAAGCGGTCCCTGTTTCAGTAATATATCTACTCTCTTGTGATCTCTTTATGTAATATCTGCCTTGTAAAATTTCTTTCTGTTAATGAAGAAATTTTTCTTTTTTGTTCCTGATCAAAGTTCAAAGCATATGGACTTATGCATGTTTTTTACGTTTTCTTGAAGTTTTGTGATGAAAGGAATAGCATGATGCATCTCTGATGAATCCAGGACCAACATAAGATTTCAAACAGCCTCAAAGGAATCATATCTTACAGTAGTAAAAAGAATCATCAAGTATTTAAAAGGAACTCAAGAAGTAGGCCTCTGGTATCCTAACACTACAAGAAATTTGGGATACAACAACCCCCAAAAGACAACCCTTTTTATAAATTTGTGTTGTCTTTTCTAAATTTACAACCCTTTTTCCAAAAAGTGTTGTCTTTTTTCCAAAAATTCACTCAACGACAACTCAAATAATGGAAACGACAACACTTTTTCGTAGGGTTGTTAAATTGTGTTTTTTTAAAAGACAATGCTTTTGTGCAATGCTTTCTCAAAGGGTTGTCTTTATCGGATTGTTTTAAAAAAGACAACTCTTTTATACAATGCTTTTATGCGTTATCTTTTCTTAGTACTTTTTTGCCAATAGACAACCCATTATGCAACCCTTTTTATGTGTTGTGTTAATTATGAAATAATTGATTGAATTATAGGACCTTCCTAATAATCTATCAACATTACAAAATAACAACCTACTAGAGTCCAGTGTACACACAGCAACTGCAAACTCCAAAGGCTAACCCACACAAAGTTCTACACTCCCACACAGGGAAGCTACCTAACACTTAGACAACTATACAAACAGCAAGGATCTCTCCTATCAACTGTTCGACACCTCTAAAACAACCTAAGCACACAGTAACAAGGTTAAAAGTATATTAGGTTGTTCTTCAACTGGTGCGGTGAAGTGAGCTTCTGAATCCTTCAAAGGATCTTTCATCTTTGAGCTTACTTCACTCCACAGAGGTTGAGTGACTGAAACTGATGGTAGACTTGAATGTTTGTAATCTTGAAAGCTTGTGAGTTTTTGTGCAAATGTTTCAGTAACCAGCTTCAGTGTATCTCATCCTCTATTTATACTTGTAGGAGAAGATGTCCGTTGAAGGAAACATCTCTCTTTTGAATTTGAAGTACTTTGACCAAAGGCATGGCTCGCATTTAATGCAACTTGATTTTCTCTTTCGGAGTATTTAATGCGGCAGTTGCGGCTAGCAGCTTTCTGCAGTGCGTCAGTCCATGTGGCATCTTTGTATTGGCTCCATGTCTGTAACTTTGATCTTATCTCGAATGGCTCTATTTGTTCTTACTTAGATCTTCGTTTCTCATACTGCATTTATCCTTCCTCGGATTACAAGATACTTTTTTGTCTGTGATATGCGCTGCTGACTGTTTGGACAGTAAGTTCTGCGCTGTATCCTAGGTCTGGGTATAGCTGATGTCTTCTTACAGTGCTGCTAACTTAGACCTTCTTGCAGGATCTTCTGGCAGTACTGCTGTATCTATTTCTTACAGTACTTCTGTATCCTTTTCTTGCAGCGATGCTGCACGCCATTCTTTCTTACTTTGTTGCGGTGCTGTAACTACTTTCTTACAGTGATGCTGTAGACTTTCTTACAGCAGCATCTTTCCGATATGCTCCATGCAGCTAAGTAACTTATGAAAACCTCCATCTTTCAGCACTTATATCTAGACTTAAAACTAGTCTATGTCTTCACTTAAACATTGTGAAAAATGGGGTACTCAAAACTTCCCATTACATATATGTTTTGTCTCACTAAAATCTAAACATCGAAATCCCAACATCTTGCATAGACTCCTATTGCAAATATGATGTCTGGTCTACTTGCTGTAAGATACAACAAGGATCCTATAAAGCGTCTGTACTTAGTAATATCCACATATTTGTCATCTTTACCTTTGTTAAAGCTGATATATGTTGCCATGGGGACTAATGTAGCAGATCTATTTTCCATACCAAATTTCTTTATAAGTTCATTTGTGTACTTGACTAGATTGATGAAGGTTCCTACAGCTATTTGTTTTACTTGCAGTCCAAGAAAGAAACTTAATTCTCTCATCATACTTATCTCAAACTTTGACTGCATTAGATTTGAGAACTTCTCACAAAGATCTTTATTTGGTGGATCCAAAGATGATGTCATCCACATAAATCTGTACAAGGAGAATATTTTCTCCATTTTGAATTCTGAACAAGGTCTTATCCAATGTTCGTTTCTTGAATCCATTCTCTAATAGATAGAGAGATAGGGTGTCATACCAAGCTCTTAGTATTTGTTTAAGACCATACAGGGCTTTGTGTAGTCTGAATATTTTCTCTTCTGTTTGATCCTCAAAACCTGGAGGTTGTTCCACATACACTTTTTCTGATAGAAGACCATTGAGAAATGCACTCTTCACATCTATTTGATATACATTAAAGTTCATGTGAGCTGCATAGATCAGAAAAATCTTTATTGCATACAGTCTTGCTACTAGAGCAAAGGTCTCATCTAAATCAATTACTTCTTTCTGGCAGTATCTTTTAGCAACAAGCCTTATCTTATTTCTCACCACAAGACCTGATTCATCCAGCTTGTTCTTCAATATCCATTTTGTTCCGATTACTCCTTGATGAGTTGGTCTTGGAACAGTAAGCCATACTTGATTTCTTTCAAAACCATTTAGCTCTTCTTCTATAGTTTGAACCTAATTACTGTATTGCATAGCTTCTTTAATACTTTTTGGTTTTGTTTTTAGAGATGAAACAAGCAAACATTGTTTCATGAAAAATTGATCTTCTTGTTCTTACACCTACAGATGGATCTCCAGTAATAAGATTTCTTGGTTGATTTCTTAGTCAGGTTCTGTCTGGTTCAAAAACATGCATTGGTCTTGGCTGTCTCTCATCATGTTGTAAGATGGTAAGTTCTATTACTGTAAGAATGTCTGCTGCATCCAAAGGTGTGTGATCTTCTTCTCTATCTTCTACTGGAAGGAGGATACCTTCAGTGTCGGGAATATTATTTTCTTTTATGGGGGTTGTCCCTTCAACAGGTTCATCCAGCTTGCTTGTGTCACAGTATGGTTCATCAAATACCACATGGATTAATTCTTCAACCACAAGTGTTCTTTTATTGAAGATCCTGAATGCTTTACTTACAGCTGAGTATCCAAGAAATACCCATTCATCTGATTTTGCATCAAACGTTCTTAGATGCTCTTTTCTATTGTTGAGAATATAACACCTGCATCTAAATATATAAAGGTATGAGATGTTTGTTGTATGTCCATTCCATAGCTCATATGGAGTTTTATCAAGATCCTTATTGATCAAACATCTATTCTGAGTATAGCATGCTGTATTTGTAGCTTCTGCCTAAAATCTTTTGGGAATCACTACATCTGCAATCATTGTTCTTGCTGCTTCCTTGAGTGTTATGTTCTTTCTTTCAGCAATACCATTCTGTTGAAGTGTTCTTACAGCGGAGTACTCATGATAAATACCATTATCAGAACAGAATTTTTCTATGAACTTATTTGTAAATTCAGTTCCTCTGTCAAATCTTATCTTCACAATGTTTAAACTTTTCTCATTTTGTATCCTCTTCATAAGGTTATGTAGCTTGATTTGTGTTTCTGATTTCTTGGCAAGAAAAATAGTCCACGTATATCTAGAATAGTCATCTACAACCACAAGTGAGTACTTTTACCCACTTATGCTTACTAGTTCTTCTAGTCTAAAGAGGTCCATGTGTAGAAGGTCTAGAATCCTGTGAGATGACTCTTGTAACTTGTCTTTGAAAGAGCTTCTAACTTGTTTGACTTTCAGACATGCTCCACAAACATTTTCTTTCTTGAATGCCAGGTCTGGCAGTCCTCTTACAAGTCATTTTCTTGCTAGCTTGTTTATTGTCTTGAAGTTCAAATGATTGAGTCTTTTGTGCCATAGCCAGGTTAGCTCTGGTGGACTCTTTACAATGAAGCATGTAGGTTGAATAGAAGAACTCCAATCTGTAAGATATATATTTCTTCTTCTTGTTCCTGTAAGCTTGACTTCATTGGTTTTGCTATCCTTAATTAGGCACTTGTTGAGGTTGAACTCCACAGTCTACCCTTTGTCATAAAATTGACTGATGCTCAGCAGGTTGTATCTGAGTCCTTTTACATAGGATACTTCTTTGATTTGAATATGGCCTTTGATAAGATTTCCATTTCCTCATGTGCTTCCTTTGGAGTCATCTTCAAAGATGACCTTCTGTCATTTGCATGGTTGAAAATCTTTCAAGACCTCTTTGTTCTCAGTCATGTGCCTTGAGCAGCCACTATCAATATACCATACTTCACTGCTGCATCTTGGCACTGAAACCTGTAAATAATTCAAACATGTTTAGGTACCCATATCTTTACGAGTCTTTTGTGGTTAGTTTCTTTTGGAACCCATACTTTCTTAACAGATATAACTTTCTGTAAGAATTGTTGGTTCTCTTTCTGTAGGCAGTTTTGTTAAAATATTGCTTGTTAAAAGTGTGTGCAGAAACTATGTGTGTGTTACCAACACTACTGTAGTGTGGTCTTCCACCATACTTCCCAAGTGTATGTCCTCTTTGAGGTTTAGACATTAGAGTCTTAGTATTAATAGGGTAAAGATTTTTGTGCTGCAACTTTATGGGTTGTTGTATCTTCTTGCTGCTTACAGCAGATTGCTTCTGTTGCAGTCAGCTCTTATATACAGACTTACTTTCTGTAGTTGAGCATAGGGGTTTCTTACCCTTATCCATTGTTGTTGGTTTGTTCAAGATTGCTTTAGAGTTACTTGGAAGTTTCAGCTTGAACAAACAACATAGCTTTGGATGAGCTTGCTGTATCATGAGAGGTATGAGCATTGTATCCTAAGCCAGATTTTTCAAACAGATTTGCTGAAGATTCTTATGGTTGTCTGCAAGTTTTCCTTCTCATGCTCTAGCTTAGTGACTAGCAGATTGAGCCTTAAGATCTTCTTCTGAAACTTGTTGCATCTTGAGTTATCAGACTCAAATGCTGACAGCATTTCAGCTAATTCTAAGTTCTTGCTTCTTAGATTTTCATTTTCAAATTCAGCTCCTCATGAGTTGAGTTTATCTGCTCAAAGTCACTTATGATCCTTTTGAGGGAATGAATCATGTTCAGCTCCTATTTTCCAAGCATAGAGAGAGGTTGATAGATTACTTCATCATCTTCACTGTCTTCGCAGTCCTTTGCCATCAGACAGATCAGTGTTTCTTCATCTGAGGATGAGGTTTCACTGTCACTTTCAGAAGATTTTGCAGCTTTTAGCACTTCCTTAGTGGCTATTGTATCTTTAGTTTTCTCTATTTTCCCAATGAGAGCTCTCAGCTTCTGTCTGTCATTTCTTCTCTTCTCTCTCTCTCCTTCAAGATACCTATGGACCTTTGGGTGTGGGCAGTTTCTTGCATTGTATCCAGACTTCCTGTAGTTATAGCATAAGTCAGAATTATTTGTATATATTTGAGAAGATTATGATACCGGAGGTAAAGATTGACTTATTCTAAAATCACTCTTGTTATTGTTCTTCATGAATCTTTTTGAACTTCTTTAGGAGTAGGGCCATATCTTCTTCTACATCCTCTGTTGATAGCTCATTCTGTTTACTGCAACTTGCAGTTGCTGTATCTTTTGGATTTCTTGCTGTTAAGGTAGTGACTTTGGAGCTTGATTCTTCAACCTCCACCTTTCTTCTATTGATGTCATACTCAAATGATTTGAGGTCAGAGAAGAGGTCAAATGAGCTCATAGATTTTAGATCCATTGAAATTCTCATAGCTGTTGTCTTACTATTCCACTCAATCGGAAGGGCTTTGAGCACTTTTATGAATTTCTCTTTCTGAGTATAGTGTTTGAACAATGCTTCAAGTTCATTCACTATTGAAGTGAATCTTAAGTCTAGTTATTCCAGAGTCTCTTCATTCTTTATTTCGAAGAGCTCAAATAGTTGGGTAGCATTGGAGATCTTGTTGTCTTTTATGAGTTCTAACCCTCACAAATTTGCTCCAACTTCTCCCAAATTTCCTTGGATGTCTTGCAAGTCTTGACCTTGCTGAAAGTTCCTTTATCCAAGCATTCTTAGCCACATTGTCCAAGTTGGCTCTGTTCTTATCCTCATTATTCCATTCCTGTTCTTAGAATTCCCAGCTCATTTCTAAACATAGAAAACCTCGATTCACTCAATAGTTTAGTGAATATATCTGCAAGCTGGAGATCCGTGTGAACTTTCTCAAGCACAACATCTTTCTTCTCTACATAATCTCTTATAAAGTGATGTCGTATGTCGATGTGCTTTGTTCTTGAGTGAAAAATAAGATTATGAGTGATTGCAATTGCACTTGTATTATCACAGAAAATCGAAGTCTCTTTTTCTTCAATCCCATAATCTCTAAGTTGCTGCTGTATCCAGAGAATCTGAGCACAACAACTTCCTGCTACAACATACTCTGCTTCTGCTGTAGAGGTTGCAATCGAAGTTTGCTTTCTGTAAAACCATGAAACAAGTCTATTTCCCAAAAATTGACAAGTCCCACTGGTGCTTTTTCTATCAATCTTGCAGCCTGCATAATCTGAGTCAGAGTAGCCTTTGAGCTTGAATTCTCCTTCCTTAGGATACCATAGACCTACTTCCTGAGTTTCTTTCAGATACTTGATAATTCTCTTGACAACTGAAAGATGTGACTCATTTGGTGCTGCTTGGAATCTTACACAGACTTCTACTACAAACATGATGTCTGGCCTGCTTGTTGTGAGATACAGCAAGGATCCAATTAGCCGTCTGTATTTTGTGATATCTACATCTTTACCATCTTCATATTTGTCAAGGCTTATGGATGTAGACATTGGAACGGATATTGCTACACCATTCTCCATGCCAAATTTCTTGATAAGTTCCTTTGTGTACTTGACTTGGCTGATGATGGTTCCTGCAACCAGCTGTTTTACTTACAGTTCGAGAAAGAAACTTAATTCTCCCATCATACTCATCTCGAATTTTGATTGCATCAGGTTGGAGAGCTTATCACATAGCTCTTTGTTGGTGGATCTGAAGATGATATCATCCACATATCTGTACAAGTAGTGCACTTTCTCCATTCTGTATCCTGAACAGAGTCTTGTCGATTGTTCCTTTCTTGAAACCATTCTCTAGCAGATAGAGAGATAGGGTGTCATACCAAGCTCTCGGTGCTTGCTTAAGTTTATACAGGGCCTTGTGTAACATAAACACCTTCTCTTCTGTTTAATCTTCGAAACCTGGAGGTTGTTCAACATACACTTCTTCTGAAAGAAGACCATTCAGGAATGCACTCTTTACATCCATTTGATAGACATTGAAATTCATGTGAGCTGCATATGCCAAAAAAATCCTTATTGCTTCCAGCCTTGCTATTGGAGCAAAAGTCTCATCAAAATTAATTCCGACTTCCTGGCAATATCCTTTAGCAACTAATCTTGCTTTGTTTCTTACAACTAGTCCAGATTCATCTAGCTTGTTATTGAATACCCACTTTGTTCCTATAACCCCTTGATGGGTTGGTCTTGTAACTATTTGCATACTTGATTTCTTTCAGATCCATTTACCTCATCTTGCATGGCCTGAACCAGTTGCTATCTTGCAGGGCTTCTTCAACATTCTTGGGCTCTGTCTGAGATATGAAGCATGCAAATATTGCTTCATGAGGAAAGAACCTTCTTATCCTTACTCGTGTGGATGGATCTCCAATAATGAGATCCCTAGGATGATTCCTTAACCATGTCCTGTCAGGCTCAAAGACATGTATAGGTCTAGGTTGCTCTTCTTGTTGCTGTATGATTGGAGGTTCTACTGCTGTAAGAGTATCTGCTTCATCCAAAGATGTAGCATCTTTTTCTTTGCCTTCTTCTGTATACAGAACTCAAAGACAAGATACATAAGTCATCTCACAGGATTCTAAATCTTCTACACATGGACCTCTTTGAACAAGTAGAACCAGTAAGCATAAATGGGAATAAGTACTCACTTGTGGTAGTAGATGACTACTCCAGATTTACATGGACAATCTTCCTTGCCAAGAAATCAGAAACTCAAAACAAGCTACCTGATCTTATGAAGACGATTCAGAATGAAAAGAGCTTGAGCATAGTGAAGATAAGATCAGATAGGAAAACTGAATTCACAAACAAATTTATTGAAAAATTCTGTTCTAATAATGGTATTCGACATAAATACTCTGCTGCAAGAATACCTCAACAGAATGGTGTAGCTGAAAGAAGGAATATAACCCTCAAGGAAGTAGCAAGGACAATGATAATAGAAGCAGAAATACCCAAGAGATTTTAGGCTGAAGCAACCAACACTGCATGCTATACACAAAACAGATATCTGATTAACAAGGATCTAGACAAAACTCCTTATGAAGTCTGGAATAGATATACACCAAATGTTTCATATCTATATATTTTTGGATGTAGGTGTTATATCCTCAACAATGGAAAAGAACATTTGAAAACTTTTGATGCAAAGTCAGATGAAGGTATATTCTTAGGATACTCTGCTATATGTAGAGCCTTCAGAGTATTCAACAAGAGAACCTTGGTGGTCGAAGAATCTACTCATGTGGTGTTTGATGAACCACATTGTGACACCAAGAAGCTAGAAGAGTCAGCTGAAGATACAGCTCCAAGAAAAGAGAATGATGTTCCATATGTTGAAGGAGTATGATGACTGAAAGATAAGAATGCAGCACATCTTTCAATAATGAATGATGAAATGTGGACAATCATTACTGAAGGACCAATCACTCCTACAAAGGTGAATTCTATGCTAAGAAGAGATCTGGAGGATGGAGCACCTCCACCACCTAACTTCCTAACCAACACGAAGGTTCAGAGGGGGGGTAAATGAACCTTCGTCGATTTTGAAAAATATTTCAAACTTGCTGCACTCTAAGTTACTTAAACTTACAGTACAGGTTGACACAACTTACAACACTAGGATACAGTGTAGTAAGATGTATCTTAGAGTTCTTGTAGCGGAAAATTATACTTAGACAAAAGGGTTATTTTCTCAAATATGTTTTCTTATGAAGTTCTTTTATGTTTAAGATAAGATAAACACAAGATGCAGCACAGAAAATATAAAGCAATTAAAAAACACTTATGGATTTATAGTGGTTCGAATGTGGTGTAATTTTTCTACGTCCACTCTACTACTTCCCCGAGCAGAAACTTCGTTAAGCAAGACTGGTTTATAGGATACAACTTAACAATCTATCAACCTAACAAGTTAACACCTACTAGAACTCAGCTCCCACACAGCTGCTGTAAGTTCTAAAGGTAAAACCCACTTACAATTTCTAAACACCCATATAAGGAAATTGTCTTTACTCTAGATAACTAAAAATAATCAGCAAGGATAAATCTTCTCAACTGACGACACCTAAAACAATCTAACACATATTAATTAGGTTAAAGTATATGTTTGGTATTTCTTCAACTGGTGCAGCGAAATGATCTTCTATATCCTCTTCGGATCTTTGAAGTTGAGCTTGTTCACTTCACTAGGTCGAGTGACTGAAACTTGTAAGGATGTTTAAGAGTATTAGCTTAACAATGTTTGGTCTTTTGAGCGCAAATATTTCAGTAACCAGCTTCAGTGCAGCTCGACTCCTATTTATACTTGTAGAAAGACATCCGTTGAAGGAGATATCTCTCATTAGAAATTAGGATTCTGATCAAAAGCATGACTCGCATTTAATGTTTCTTGACTTATCTTCTCAGTGCATTTAATGCGGGGGTTGTGGCTCGCAGCTTTCTACAACCTGTCAGGCCACGTGTCATCTTTGCATTAGCTCAGCAACTGCAACTTTGATCTTGCCTCAACCGGCTCTATTCTGATTTGCTTTGATCTTTGTTCTTCGTACTGCATTTATACTTCCTCGGATTGCAAGTAGCGTTGTTTCTGCTATTGTGTCTAAGCTTTGTCGGAGTATGCAGCAGGTCTTGACTCCTACTTTGCATCCTAGAACTTCTTGCAGTAACTTGATCTTACTGTATTGTTGTAACTTATTCTTGCAGCATAGTTATAACTTCTGCTTGCAGCGTAGCTATAACTTCTTCTTGCAGATTCTTCATTCCTGCTTCGCTTGATACAACAAGTCTTCTTTGAGATCCTCCATCTTTCAGAATTTTAACTTACATACTCAATCCTAGTCTATATGTTTTCACCAAAACACTTGTGACAAATGGGGTACTCTAATTTCCTATTACATGGTTGGTTTATCTCATCAAAATTTAAACACTAAAGTCCCAAAATTGGTCTTGCACGAATTAGGAAATTAAGGCTACTGTTTCACTTTTTGGAATTCTTTTATATTTAGGGCATATTAATTGTGGTATTACACGAATTAGGGCTATTATAACAATTTTAGGATTCCTGGTCGTATTTTAGGGCATGTTAACTTTATACAAGATTATATAAAGTTTACCTTACACGAAATTCTGGCCTAAGTTAATCTTATACGAAATTACATAAAGTTGACCTTACACGAAATTACATAAAGTTAACCTTATACAAAATTCTGCCCCTAGTCAATCTTACACGAAATTCTGCCCAAAACAACCTTACATGAAATTCTGCCCCTAGTAAACCTTAAAAAAATTCAGCCCTAATTAATTCCTTACACGAAATTCATCATAAGTTAATCCTTACACGAAATTATGCCCCTAGTTAACCTTACATGAAATTCTGCCCTAATTAATTCCTTACACGAAATTCTTTATAAGTTAATCCTTACACGAAATTCTTCCCAAGTTAACCATACACAAAATTCTACCCAAGTTTAACCTTACACAAAATTCTTCATAAGTCAATTCTTACACGAAATTCTACCCTAAGACTATCCTTACACCAAATTCTGCCCAAGTTAACCTTACACGAAATTCTTCATAAGTTAATCTTTAGAAAAAATTCTCGCAAGTTAGCATTACACGAAACTCTTCATCAGTTAACCTTACACGAATTCTTCATAAATTGTTTATAAGTAAAACGTACACAAAAATTTTCATAATGAAATTACAGAAAAATATCATTCCTTACACCTTTACATATCATCAATAACATAAAGTTTATTCAAATTTTGTAATCCATGAACACTAAAGTGTCCATCAATCTTATGCATAAATATTACAGATCCAAGATACATTTATGAATTAAGTTGAGAAAAATGATTAATTCTTGGTAAAAGCAAAAAAATACAAGATATATTAATTTCATTTTTTTTGTTGATTAATTCATATTTAGAGACATCATGGAGTTAGGTGTGGTCCTGCCTAACTTGAAAGAGACTTCTGTAAAATTTTCATTTTTGTAATTAATCATATATGATTACGTATGCTAAATTTTTTTTGTAAACAATAATTAATGACCTAATTAAAAAAACTTTTTACGTAGTTACATTAATGATTAATTATTATTTATATTATAGCTGGATCATGTACGGGTTCGTGTTACGTGTCAAGGTCGCCTTGCTTATATAAATGGATATACACATTTGAGAATACTTGATGACATACGAACGGAGCTATGAGCTATAGATAGGGACTACGTCACACGTTTCAAAAAGACATGTTTCGGTCATTTTTTGTTATAGGCGACCAATACAGAGACGTGTAAGGGTTTTTTTTCACATCTTGGTGTCCCGTGAGGAGACACGTATGCAAAATGATGACCAGTATGAGTGATGGTTTCACATCGTGACCGGGCTACGATTTGATGACTCAAATTTTGATTTTTCTAACCGATACTATCCACTTGAAAGTGGAATATATCATAGAGTCATTGCCCACTGGCCACGAGCGATGATTGCAGATCTTCGCACATGATTTGTTGTCGGGAAATTTCATCAAAACCCGAAAGATGCAATTAAAATTGTGAAGATCCTCATTTTATATTGTATATTATTTGGGGTTGACATCGAGAAGACTAAAGTGGAGAAGTGGTTTTGGGTTTTGGTAGAGCTGGAGGAGACATGGGGAAAGTTCTCATATCTTACACTATTACGACATATGGATAGGCTCCCTTTGGAAATTCAATTGCAGTAGAGGAACCGGGCCTACACATACGACTTATATGATTTTTCTGTTGCTCTACTGGTGAGTAATTTTGATTATAGATTGTACTTCTCAAACTTGGTCTATTATTTTTATATTACTAACATTATATCATTTACATGTAGATATGGGCTTATGAGGCCATTTTTTAACTGATGCATTTGCTAGTCATCGATTGGATGTCCCCTACTATTTACCAAGATGTTTGAAGTGGTCCACTATGAGGCTCACTTGCGAGATTATACATGTACTAGAAGGTGAGGTATTTTATTACAATTTTGTGCTTCTAAATAACAAATGTAAAGTGAATGTACTAACATAAACTGTTTGATTTGTTTAAACTTTTTGAATAGGTTGATTGTTTCCAGACATTTATTCTTTTTTTAGGAGGAATTTTAGTTGTACTGTGGGCATATAGATATCGACCTCTCTGTAGGAGTTCAGCTTCTTGGGAATCGATGTGGTCATAGGGTTGTTGGAGACCCCTCATCACGTAGACGTAGAGCTCAGCAGACTGTGACATCTGATCTGTCCAGCCGACCAATAGTAGTGACAAGATGATCTACCCGTACGACATGATAATCCACTCGTACTGCTGATCTAGACTTGTCTACCCATCTTATAGATAAACCTGAGTCGGGGCTCGATGTTAGTACTGAGATGCCTGATGACGATCTGCGTGATCATGTACCTGTGGGCATTAGTTTTGAGATACCAAAATTTCAGCATTAAGACATCCACACCGATCAGGGATTTTGATCTTTCCTGCCCGATCTTGATCGTGTGTTTGATAGATTCTCCAAGCATGTCTCCCCCATTCACATGTCCGGTCATCAAGATGCATACCAGGATTTCTCACCCACTCATAGTATTCCTGATCAGGATTCCTAACATATCGCTGGTAGTCCTATTTCACGACATACTCCATTACATAAATGGGCACTTGTGATGTCTTCTTCGTCACATTCTATTCCCTCTCCGACTGCACCGTCTTCTAGTGAACATACAACCTATGACGATTTTTTCTCACAGTTCACAGAAAAGATTGACAGGAGTTTTAACGGGTTGCAATCCTATTTTGATCAGAAGTTTTCACGTATAGAGGACGTCATCAGGGATGAGCATGAGCGGTTAAAGCGTCAGATCCCATCGATTGTTCGTGATCAGCTACAGACTTTTTCTGAAACTTCGGGTGGTTTTCTAGATGCTTATCAGTATGCTCAGCAGTCAGGAGAACATTATCAGCATCATTCTACCTATCATTACGATTCTCTTGAAGCACCTCAAGACCATTGGCAATCTGCTTACAAGTATTATCGACCATAACAGTATCAGACTGATCCTCCGACATCTAGCCAATGGGCACCTTGGCCAGAGGAGACTCATCAATAGGTCTCTAAAACGTACACCCCTATTATGGACCCCTTCTCTTCTATCGTGCCTTTCCAGCCACCTAGAATATATAACTCATGATGCCACCCTTTCGAACTAGTCTTTGGCAGCCCCGGGATGTCCATACCTACGTATCAGTCTTTCTTTCCCACTAGGGATTATATTCATAGTTCAGGGTCCCACACACATGTGCCTAACATTCCTGAGACCAGTGTCAGTATTCGACAGGTTCATCAGAGGGTAGGGTCTTATTTCTTAAGGACTCCGTTCGAACCGACATTTTAAAGGTGGAACAATCATTTGATAGAGGACTACCAACTATGGACTGAGCTTGGGGATGCTACTGATCAGTAAGAAACTAATTGGACACGAATTAATTTGTATGTTCACCTATGTTAACTAACTTTCTTATATGTTTTTTCTCAATAGTAACTTCGGCCTTAGTTATCCCGTCGATCCTATTTTCTTTATCTCGATTATAGATCCGTTTTGTGAACTGGATTAAGAGGTTGATAATTCGTATACTATATTATTTTTAAATTGATATTTGTTTCAGAATGTTCTAACGCTGAATATGTACTGTATACATTCAGGTACTTAATACATATCTTGCATTACTGCAGAGCCATCCGAAAGTCCTAAATGTGCAGGTGGATCATTCAACCAAGGGGTTCACACAGGTTATTGATTGCAACTTTAATGTAAGTCATATGTTGTTTTGTTCAGTGGGTTTCATCAAACTTTTTGTTCTAACATATGTTATATATTTTGAAGAAAACATACAAGGAGATCTGGCGTAGTAAGCATGCGAATGACCCACCGGGAGTTCGTTATGTTGAAGGTGTTGCTGAGACATTCTCACCTGAAGAGCTAGATCGTCTAGTTCCTTATGTGCGTGGTGAATGGCCCAAGTGGAAACATATTAAGCCATGGTGGAATCGTACACGAAAGATACTCTTTTTTTGAAATTCTAGATTTTTTAAATGTAAACCTTATACGCAAAATATTTATATGTGCTCACTTATCCCCGTGTTTTATTTATTTTTGCACAGATTCATTTGGTCCTTAATTTGGACGGACATTAGGTGGCGGCTGAGATTGATTTATGGGCTTACACGATGACACTATTCGATAGTCTTCAACATACTTGGACGAAGGAGATCGAAAAGCTCTGATATTGGCAAACAATTCCTATTAGACGTATTTTTTCGAAGCTCTTACAACATGCAGGCTATTAAGCAAACTTAGGACGTCATTCCTATTGTCCTCCAATATTGAAGTTTGAGACAACCAAGTCGAGATTATGTTACAAACATGACGATCCGATTAGATATGGCATATATGTTTTGAAAGCGATCGAGAGCTGTATCAGTTATATATTACCTAAACCTGATATTATTACCAGGATTTTTATGATTAGGCGACAGATTACATTTCAATTGTACAAGTGGTCATCAGATGGACATATCGTAGCTGAGGATGATTTGATGTGATAGACTTTATGTTTTTTTAACATTGTGGTGTTATCATTGTTTAAATCATAATATTTTTTAAAGTGCAAAATACAAATTTATGAGATTCCCTACAATTTGAATAACGTGCAAGTTTTTGACATAACATTTAATCACATACAGTATTAGATGCTAAAAAATGGGACATTTTCTCTTCGTATGGCTTTCCGACTTACAAACAGAACACTTTTTCTTTTTCCTTCGGGTGGTTTCTATTTGACCAGGGGCCACGTCTTCATTATCGATTTTGGTCTGGTCGTATTGAGAATACATAGTAGGTTGTTCGATATATTGTGTCTTATTGTGGCCCGTACGACCACAATGACTACATGTACCAGATTTACATGCATAATGCTGAAGGAATCCTTTGAGCTTTGGGTTGTCTAGCTCGCCTGGGTTTGTCAAGTGCATGACATACTTCCTTCTTAATTTCCTCCAACACAACCTAATCATGTGGATCTAGTACAGAAATAACCTCACCGCCCAACATCACTTTCAACTATTCTGTGGTGTAATATGGGTCGACATATGAAGTCACTGATTTCCTTCAAAACTGTTAAAATAAGTAAGCATTATATAACATTAAAACAACCGACAAAATGCTAGAAATGTACTAAATAACTTACAAGTTTTAATATGTACTTTATCACTGCACATACATGTGAACATGGTATCAACTCACTTTGAAAAATAAAACAATCGCACACGCTTTGAGATAGATCAATGATGTATAATTTACTCCCGTCTAAAACCTTGAATTGATATTGTACAATTAGTTTATTAACGATTATTCATCGCCCAAGCTTGACAAATTCGATTAACCTGTTATGCACCGCTTTTGTGAGATAATTTTTTCTTTCCTCGACTACAGTCCTCCTCTCATAAAACCACTTTTTAGTGACTCTTCTGGCATACTCCAAAAAGAAACATACAAGTAGTTTTCGAGCCCAAAGAAGATGAGCATTCCAAACCTCAGCAGCATTTGATGTCATAAAGTTAAATCTTCGGACAGAGCATCTAACACGAGACCACCTTTCTTCTTTCGTATTCCTTAATGTTTCCAGCGCACCTTGTATTTTCATTTCACGCAGACTCATCATGTACCTGTCCATGTATTTAAAAGACAAATTTATATACCTATTAGCAAAGAAATTAGATAAGGTTATACATTTGGAGTAAATTGGTAGGGAGTCAATAGATTCATCATTCGAAATCAGTAGCCTTATAACAATACGCTGCTTTTTGAAAAAGTCTAACTAAATGTGATCCATGTTTTACTAAATTTTGCTGCAAATGAAAACAACATAGACCATGAGTTGCCTAGGGATACACTTCAATAATGGCATTGCTGAAGCTCATGTGTTGATCAGACACGATAAGCAGTTGATTTTGGCAACCATACGCATTTCGAACATGTTTTAAAAACCAGGTCCATGATTCATTATTCTCCACATTTCCTATCCCAATGGCTAATGGAAAAAATTTGATCATTTCCATCTTTTGTAACAGCCACAAAACCATTACCTTTATGTTGGTCTTTCAAATGGCAACCATCCACCATTATAACTAGTCATGAATAAGTCTGAAATCCATTAATAGATGCGGCCATTACATAGAAAATGTATTTGAATTTGCCAATATTTAGTGTCACCAAAAGCTGTATAGGACCCCGGATTAGCAATCTTTAAGACCTCCAAGTACGATGATAGCATTGAATAGAAATTTTTTAGATCTCTTTACGCAAGCTTCATTACATGACATTTTTCCTGGGATACAACCTTATAACTGAGATTTACCTCATGTCTTTAGTTCTTATCGTGAATTATGCTCTTAGCGACAAGTTGGGAATCTTCTTTTCATCATGTGTCAACATAGTACTCATCGATCAAAATAGATGAAAGTCGATGAGGAACACTACTGTTCAGATCGTAGGAACATTCATGGGGAATTACAACTTTCGAGATTTTCCAAATCCCATATATCTTGGATGCATGAGTATGAAAGGATAATTTTTTTGGTTGCATTTAACAAACCATCTATGTTTATCTGAATGATCCACACAGTATTCAACTTGGCTCTCCAAATGGTAAAACTCAACTGCGTTTTTCAATTCAATCTTACTTGCAAATGTTGATCCCTTTTGTATATTATGGGGACTAGGCATGTTCTCGACAAGATCGGACCCACATGGGTGCTCAATAGATGGCATCTTCGGGATAAACCGTTCTGATCTTTTAATATATATCAAAAACTCCTCGTATGCAAGTCCAATGCAATCTCATCCTCTTCATCTAATTCAAAATCATGTTTTATATCCATTGGTGGTCCCGATTTATCTTTGTCATTGTTCGGATTTAAAACAAAGTGAACAGATATATTAAAAATGTGCAATTATTAGATGATGTAAATATATTGAAGGAAACTATGAGGACGAAAATTACCACTTGAATCAACATATCCCAAATCTTGTCCTCCTTGGTGATGTGTTGGATTTAGTATTTCATCAATTTCTACAATATTGTCATCTCCATATGCCGTGGGAGACCAATTCAAGTAAATGAAGTCAACACCCCAATCTGTACTAAAGTCAACACGACCACTTGATGATGGCCAATGTGCCCATTGGTCGTTTGAGGATGTACCAACCTACCTCGATTGATCCTCATTAGCGATAACCTATTTTGCATAAAATATTTCATCATTTTGTAATCTAAAAGGAACATTTGAACAACTACAATTTTATATGGGGTTGTCATCCAACTTTGGCACGTCTGCGTCATATATGGAATGATGAAAGTTTTCACCATGTTTGGGATAGAATGATCCAACATTAATATTAAAACCTCCAACACTGCTATTCCGACCTTCCATTGACAACACACTATCAGATGCTCAAACATCCATAGATTTTAGCGAAACAGAAAAAAAGAATATCATCATTCATTGACGATAATCGTTCCAAATCAAAATCATTCTTTATTTTTTTCTTTTTAATTGTTCCCTTTCTCTCAACTATTGAGTTGATCACATATCCCCAATAATTCATGTCGGCACACACAAGTCGATGAATACACATGAATAAATTATAGTATGTGATTTTTTCAAGTTGAAACACCTCTTGACAATCGTTTTTGTACTCTAAACCTTCCCAATAACCTCTAAACCAAACTACTACAGACATAAAACTCATCGTTTGTATACTGTAAAAAAAAAGTCAACTCATCATCTCATCATCTAATTACAAAAACGTAATATATGTATATTTATATAAATTAATAATATAATAATAAATTCATATTCATTAAGTATATTGTTATATAAATTCTAGGACTTACAATGGAAAATAATATAACACATAATATGAAATGATATGAAAATATTAGGAAAATTATAAAACTACACATATATCAAGCATTATAATAATAATTCTGAAATTTTCATGAATAATACTGTTGACTGTAACTATCTTTTATTAACAAACTTAACATATGTATAACTTACATACATATCAAACCACCTGACACATTAGTTATTAATTGTCCAGGTATGATATAATATATGCTTACACGAAAATTGTCATGGTATTTACAATAAATTAATATCATTACATTAATGAAATGTTACATCTTGCATTACACGAAATTTTGAAAATTACATTTCAACAATACACCTAAATCATTTTTTATAATTTCGTGTAAGCCTTATTTTTCATAATTTCGTATAAGGTACATTCTTCATAAATTCGTGTAAGCCTCATTTTTTAAATTTTCACCTAGGTGGATTATCTATAAAATTTCATGTATGACTACCATATGTGTTTTTCGTGTACACCTAACATTTTGTCATATTTTCGTGTAAGACGTATGAATGATCAATTTTGGTGTAAGGATAAAATTATGACAAATTTCATACAAGTTTATTTTAGTGTAATCTAATGTTATGATGAATTTTGTATAAGTAGAATATAACAGAAAGCTATAAAATATACAATAAAGTATACAATTATGTTGATAGTAATAAGAGTGATGAGAAGTGATCCTATTAACACAAAATTAACAATAACATAACATATATTCAATTCAAAAAATATCAACTAATAGAATAATTGAGGTCCTATATTATATGAAAATGAACAATAAACTATCAACTATGGAATTGCAAGCTAGTAACATATCTTTTACTGAAAAAATCTTCAATATATATTGCCTACGAACTCTTCTTCGGAATTTAGGGGATATATATTAACACTGAATCTTATATATTTACAAAGAACTCACTTACGCTTATTATATAGAGGATTTGCTTATTATACACTGTGTACATGTGACAATATAGTCACTACAACAAAAAAGCTGAAAGATAACAATTGTAAAGTGTTGTCATTGTAGGTTTTAAATTGTAGTCTATGCCATTGTTGCGAAGAGGTGCGCCCAAAGACAACACTTAATAAGTGTTGTCGTTTTCTCATAGACAACACTTTTAAAATGTTATCCTTATTATACAAACTGTTATCTTTTATTTAAAATATTTCGCTCATAGACAACACTTTCGAACTGTTGTTGTTCCGATTATTGACAACATTTTTGAATTGTTGTCCTTCTTAAATTACTATTGCCTTTGTGCATGAAATTTCCAATAATACACAACGCTTTGTCTAAAACGACAATAATTTATAAGTGTTGTCTTTATATTTATCCACAACATTTTGTAATTGTTGTCTTTGATTGTGTAAGACAATAATTTTTTTCCTTAAAACTGTTGTTGATCAGTGATATTAAAAAATTCTAGAATATATAAATTGAAAATATTTCATATTCAAAACATAAAATCTTCTAATATAAAGTATATGTACAAATATCTACGAATATTACATCGTATAATAATTCTTGACAAAAACTAAGGCTATTGCTATTTCTCCAAAACATAAAAGTCTATGCTTGAAAAAGGTTATGAACATGTACTATTTCTCCAAAACATCAACACCAATGCTTGAAATGAAAAATTATGAGCATGTATTTACTAGATTTGTTGATGGCGTCTCTCCAAAAGATTCAAATAACTAAAAACCTGCACATCAAAAGAAAAGATCAACAATTCGTGTAAATGGTATAATCCTAAAACATGAGACCAACAATTTCATCTTAATAAACTTAACATAACTATGATATAATCTCCTAATCTAAGATTCTAAATACCTTAAACTCAAATCTACTTGCTTATATCTCATGCTTATAGTGCATTTCTCAATTCAATCAATTCAATGTAAGCAGGAAAATTAATAGTCTTATAATTTATCATCTTGTTGCCTAAAAACAGTCTTCATTCACAATTCAATGAAGCAAAAAAGAAACTTTACTTCATTTCAATTTACATTTTAATATAAACAACTTACCTAGTGGCTAAATGTAAAAGCTATAATGCGACCACAAAATTTCCTTTGTGCAACCACAAAGCTTCAATGTAACCACAAACTTCCTAAATTTTTATCAAACAAACTACTAGATTCAGCATGCACAACGACACGAACTTCTCAATGTAAATTCCCAGTTCATGTCCAAAATTCCAGCAAATATTCGAATTTTATCATTACATTAACATATACGAGAAAGGTATTGGCCAATCACTTACTAAATCATGTTAGACATCTAGATGATCTTGAACACAATCTGCCCATTCCGATCGCACTTCATCGATTTCCTTTTGAGAGTACTCGTCTTGTGGAAACTGTAAACAATCATGAAACAAAATTAGTAAAACCCAATTATTGTTAACTTAAAAATTAAAAATACATAATCTCAAAAGTCTTTTAATAATAAGAACTTGAAAACATATATTTTATTACAATGGATCGTAGAGTAACAATGTCTTTTAGTGCAGCTCCAATGTATCTTTTTTGTAGTATATTGATGTGAGATGGTAGATGGATTCACAAATCTAAAACTTGAAAGATTTTGCTCAGCTCTCATTTTTTGATAAAGGTGCCTGTCATTTGCAAAGTAAATTTATGATACAAACTATGAAGCCATTGAAGGAAATAAGATGATTACCTCACTTCTGAATTTCTCAAGAGATTCTTTAGTTAAATCTTGATCGAGAAATTTCTTGACAGCAATTTCCTACATATTAGAATCAATAGGTAAATAACATCAGTCTAATAACATTCCAGTGACAGATTACAACTTGGCCTGCCATCCTTTAGTATTTTAACCATAACTCATCACACAAGATTCCAAATTACAAAATTCTTTTTTTGTTAGAAACTAGACTCACGTGGCTTTCTAGCAATATAAGCCATGTAACCAAATTATACCCGAGTGAAATCAGTTTTCAATGTAAAGTTGACCCTGTGATGCCTCTTGACAATTCTGAAACAGCCTGCCACACTTTAGTATTTTCACCATAACTCTTCACACAAGATTTCAAATTACAAAATTCTTTTTTTGTTAGAAACTAGACTCACGTGGCTTTGCAGTGATATAAGCCATGTAACCAAATTATACCCGAGTGAAATCAGTTTTCAATGTAAATTGACCCTTTGAGACAGCCTCTTGACAATTCCGAAACAACCTGCCACCCTTTAGTATTTTAACCATAACTCTTCACAAAATATTCCAAATTACAAAATTCTTATTTTGTTAGAAACTAGACTCATGTGGCTTTCCAATGATATAACCCATGTAATCAAATTATGCTCGAGTGAAATCAGTTTTTAATTTAAAGTTGACCCTTTTGCATATGTGCCAGAAAAATCTAAATAGACTAAATAGAATGATAAGTTGATATAAGCACCAAGATGTTGCAAACCATTCTTTGCAATTTCTAGCTATACTATATAACTTACAAATTAATCAAAGATTCGACCTAATTTTCATTGAATCTAAATAAACCAACCTTAGATTACAACTTGGATATCATAACAGCAAAGTTGATGAAGTAATGCTATATGGAACAATGAAAGGGATTCTTATGTCCTGGCTAGAAACTACAAAAGAGATATTATATAGACGTGAAAAAACAGAGAAAGGAAGAAACAAAAGTCAACAAAAAAAAGTAAAAGAAGCAGAAGAAGTCTGCAAATGATCTAGGATACAAGAATTGAATGAATGAATGCAAATGGTTAAGCCTTGTGAACTGAAATTTACCTGAGACTTCGCCACATCAGCTGCCTCAGCACGATGTTCGAGTTCCATCATCTCCCAATAATCATTTTCCACTTTAGCAATTTGGTTTATGGCTGCATGAAAGATATAACCCAGAAGCAATGTGATAACAAGTACTCCAACAGATGCTGCTATAGCTTGCCAGGGAGGATGAGATTTATGTTTAAACCTACACCATAGAGACACATTTGAAGTATGTGAGGTTTCTTACTTGGCCCTTTTAAAAAAATAAAACTATGTAGTTCTAACCTGCAATGCATTTCATGCTTCTTAGTTGGATCCCCAAAATAAAGGTGGCTAATATGCAGCAATCCTGTGTCAGCCACATCAGTGCCATACATATTGATTGGTGCCACTTGGTTGGTTGTATCATAAACATTCACAATGATAGTCTGTTTGCTAGCAAGCTGATGCAGAAGCTTCTCCACTAATGATGGAACATCATACGCCGCACCTATATACCTATTATAGAAAAACAAACCAACAAAGAGAAGTGGACAATGAATAAGTAGAACATGAAGAAATCAGAGAGAAGAATGACTTAGTACCAAAAGTGAATACTAAAGGTATTTGTTACCCCACGGTTGCATTGATACGTTCCTCCGTCATGGCATTGAGAGGTAGATTAGTGTTGTATACAGCAAAAGTAAGTACAATACCCAGGTGATTCGATTTTAATAGCTTGAAGGGTGATGTCAGGACACCCTTTCAAGATGCTCTAGCACGTAGTACGTTGTCACGGTCTTCCTATATCGAGACAAATATCAGGAGGAATTCAATTTTCAATATTGAACAGCAAAATGTCAAAGGGTCATCTTACCTATCAACATTGCATTTTATAAAATTAGAGTGTAAACTAGATGTCAAAATCTGGAAACGTTTATAAAACTCATAAAAATAAAACTGGCATACAAGAATATAGTGCATTCATATGTCAAATGTTTGTAATGTACAATTAAACCACACATTGGATATGTTACATGTTTATGAGCATAAGATATCTTAATGCGTTATGATTTTGTGCACAAAATTGAGAATTAATCATAATGAAATAATATTCGTAACTGGCATGCAATATATGTTTTCCTGCGAATTTCTCAGAACTAGATTTGGAGTGTTTACGCCACCACAATTCCACAAACCCACATTCTTTCCACTACATTATTTCATTCAAGCATTCCATCAAACACTTAATTTGCAAACTTTTGAGATTGATCAAGCTAAGAGAATGCTTATATATAGAGGCTTCATAATACACATAGTGCAAACAGGCATGTGCATGATGTCGGGGATACCATATACAATATAGGAAAACCATATATGCACATATAAAGAGTTTTTCACTTCAACAATTCTATTGCAGCACCACTCATCCACAAACCTCTCAAACATCGATATAAGCAACAACAATAGGGGAACACACTCCAGAAGTCAAGATTTTCAGGCAAAGAAAAGGAAAAAGATGAACACATACCTTCTTCAACTTCACTCTCGATTCCTGCCCTGATATTTCCCTCTCTTAATTTCATAGCATATCTATAGCTTCACGAATTCAAAGTTGAAAAAAGAACCCTGATAAAAGCAAAAAGGGGGTGCGTCCATATATTCAAATAGTTAGATATAATCAGAGGTGAGGAAACAAACACCGATAGTAATCGTGGCTTCGCCACGGCGAAACGCAGATGGGTGGCGATGAGAATCACTGCTGGGAGTCACTGAATACGGCGGTGAGAATCACGGTTGGCGGCGACCGCGATGGGTCGATTGGTAACAAGTATTCAGTATTTGCAGTGAAAAGCAGAGTTAATGGAAAAATATTTTTCCCATTTTAAAGACAAAATTAACAAAAATCCTAGTTTTGGGGAAAATCCATTCTAATGGTATTTTACCGTTGGAATATCAGTTGAAATAAAAATCAATTAATTTATGTTTATTTGAATTTTTTTCATTAATATTTTCAACGGTATTATGTTGTTGGAAATATTTATAAGAAAATTTCCAACAGTACAATGTTATTGGAATATTCATTGGAAATAATAATTCCAATGGCTTTTCCAACAATACATTCCAACGGTATATACTAGCTGTTGGATTTTCCGTTGGAAATTTTCAATAATTACAAACAGTGTTGGAAAATCTGTTGGAATTGTAAAAATTCCAACGGTTTTTATGTGCCGTTGGAATTGTGTTGTTTTCTTGTAGTGTTTGATTAATTTCATATCTAATTGATTATAGTATTAATCTACCCAAAAATTAATAAATCATCAATAAATGTTGAATTAAATTATCCATCAATAATTAGTAGTCAACTTATCAACATTCAGAATGCTCAATATGAATCAACAATAATTTACCCTCAATATCGATGATTAAAAAATGATCAATAAATAAATAAAAAAATTTCAACAATATAAGCTTAAGATTCAACCTAAGTATTTGATAAACAAAGCTAAAAAAATAATGGAATTGTAATCATAATAATAAAATAAAAATAGCAATAATAATAACTACATACCTCAAATACAATAATAATACTATTATAATTATTAATTATTAATAATTGTTTGGAAGAGGTCACATATCAGTTTCATCATAAATTTACCACTTTTCAAAATGAATATCTTTATGGTTAAAAGATAACACATTTTAAATGTTGTCATTTTAGAAGAGTATATATAAAGTCAACACTTAAAAAAATGTTATTATCTCAAAAAGGCAGCTTAAAGACAACACTTCCCCTAAAGTGTTGTAGTTTGGTAATAAAAATTTACCCAAACACAACACTACAATAAAAGTGTTGTCTAACTGTAGTTACATAAGAGTCATATGAATATAATATAAAAGTATTTATATACAAATTTTGTTAAAATTCTTTTTTTTTCTAAGTTATTAAACATAAAGGTTACAAAATTTATACATAAAGGTCATAGAATTTGTAAATAAAGGTCACCGAATTTGTACATAAAGGTTTTGGACTAAAGTAAAAAAAAATATTAAAAATATGTGGATCCTGATCGACCCGGGTCGACCCAAATTGCATGTGCAACAGATACACATAAGACACTCTTTTATTTTTACTGTTCTTCAATCAATTAATATATATATATATATATATTAGTAATGTTATCACTAGAAAGTCACGCAAAGTTTCGTCACGTTTTTATTAGTAATATGATCCAAACTCACTCATTTTTGTGTATATCTTTGAAAATTTGATGGTTGAAGAGATCAATTTGTACTCTTAAAAAAACAAGACATTTGCCTATATAGTAGCAAGTGGGCACAAAATTTAATCTTTTATATATAGATAACTAAAGATAAATATATATATGAAAGATAAATAATAAAATCCAATGGAGCAGACATATAAGACTAAAATTACATATATCATATAATTAAGTCTATATTTCCCCTTTTAATAATTATATATTATAACTACAATTGTCACGCCCCATTTTCTTACATAAAATTTATCAGAGTTTTCCACACGGGCGTGCAGGAAGAAGAAAAGATGTAGGAGACGAACAAAAGATATTACATAATAACCATAGGTTTCAACCAATTTAACATAATATTCACAGCGGAAATATCATCAAGAGCTCACATCCCAAACACACATTATCATCAGGATCTCACATCCCAAATACATATCATCATCAGGACCTCACATCCCGAATACACATCATCTAACCACCAAACTTGGATTCCTTACAACATTGTTTTATAAAGACAAAAGTTTGAGAAACATCATATTAAAAATAATTACAGATCCAAAAATATAGCACCTCCTCTCTCCTTCTAGGGTTCGTCATGCTTATCACTTCCTGTAACGTGAATTACAGAATAAGGGGTGAGTGCGTTGAATACACTCGTGGGGAATAAAATCCGCGTCTAAATCTTCGACAGACATTTAAATCAGAAATAAGCATAATCATCACGAAACACAGCACGAAATATGCACAGCAGACATTAGAAATGGTAAGGGATGAATAGGTGCGGGCATCGCCCGTCTTATCCCAATAAACGGCCTTAAATACCGCTGGTACATTTCAAGGACCACCAAACCTTTCATAGAAGAATGGAGGTAAGAGACGAATGCATGAAGGGGCGCCTCAGCAGGCCCACCCCTCACAGTTTATGTATGTCACAGCAAGTATAATCACAGCATTTAGTATTCCTCAATCATGCTTGAAATAAGGAAAACTGTAAACAGATAAAGAGTTAGAAATTACCCCCACCTTATTCGGTGGTTACCACGTGAGTTGCAAGTATCCAAGATCACGTATCTCAATACTTCAATTCAACAGGTAGCCTACATAATTTACGGTGTTTTCTTAGATCATTATAATCTGTAATTAAAGATTAAACTAATATTGGATCGGTTACTATCGATCGAGATGAGATGGATCAGAACGAAAGGTCTAATGATTGAGGTTGAAGAAACAAGAGGCAAATATCAGTTTATACAGCTGAGGTGAAAGAGAATGAATTTTGAATCACAACAAAACAAGAATGAGCTCAATCGGAGTTGAAACGAGCTCGAACGGAGCATTTTATGATTTAGGGGTATTTTGGTAATTTGGTCAAAGGATTGACTTTGACCGGGACCCACGACCCCCGGTCCATGATATTTTGTTGGAGACATCTCGATGATAAAGTACATTGAAAAGAAAATGAGATTTGGATCGAAAATGAATCAAAAATACGACGTCGCGCGCGTTTCCGACGACGGGAAAAAATCCCGGCGGCGTCTCCCGTCAGCTGCCGAGTTTTCTCGGCAGCGGGAGTAACGGCCTCGGCAGCTGCCCAATTTTCTCAGCAGCCTCGGCCCCGGTCTCCCGTCGCGACCCTGCTCAACCAGCCACCTTCCCGGCACCGCCAAACGCGACGGCGCCACCCTATGCCATCGACCCTTAGTCCTCCGGCTAGTTCGCACCGTCGGCTACCAGATCCGGCCATCCCTCGCCGGATTCCGGCATGAATAGTGCCTGAAAAACAGCCTCAAAAACCCTTCGTCACACACATTTCACAAATTCCTTGCAACAGCCCCCTTTTCTAGGCTATTTTTCAGCACCGGCGGCGCCACCCCTCCAGTGGCTAGCCCACAACTCCGGCAGCCCCTCCAATGCCTGCAACGGCGAGAAAAAGAGCGAGAGAGAGAAAAACGGGAGAGAGAAAAGGTGGCAAGAAGTAAGGGTTGGGGTTTTGGAGAAGGTTTTTCACCGTTTTCCGGCCAACGGAGAATCAGAATTGAATTCCGGAAGTTGCTCTAAACTCGTATCATCGAGGGCTACGTTGTATATGAAAATCAACTGAAACGGATGGGTTTGACATTTTCCGGCAATGGCAGCGGCGGTTTTTTGCCATTTTCCAACGAACGGAGAATCGGAATTGAATTCCGGAAGTTGTCCTAGATTCGTCTCATCGAGGGCTACGTTGTGTACAAAAATTAGCCGAAAACGATGACTTTTAAATTTTCCGGCGAGCTCCGGCGACGGCGCCGGCAGCGGCGCACCGGAGATAAAATGAAGACGGGAAAGAAAAAGAGAGAGGAGAGAGAGACTTACGTGTGTTCAGCGCTTTTCGGCTCGTTCGGCTCGTTCGAAAAAACGGTGAAAAATGAAATCGAATTAGGGCGTATTTATAGAAATTGGAAATCACTATTTATCTAGGCTAGGTTTACTGTTCATGTAGCTAGGTTACTGTTCACGATAAGATTCCGGTTACTGTTCATCAAGATTCCATTTCTCGTTTTTCCGAAACTCCGTATTTTGCCCTTTTCTTCGTCGTTTGAGCTACGACTGTCCGATTGACCTCTAGTTCGTTTCTATCTTCTCATTTTTCCGTTACACATCTAATGACATAAAAATATTCTATGTTCCATGCGTATAAATTTTATCCATATAAAACTGATAGTTAAACACATATTTGAAACGCTCGTAATTAAAAAAACACTCAAAAATTAATACACATAAGATATTTCAATTAAGGTTTACTTATTTAATTAACCAATTATGTTTCATTTTTGTCTGGGTGCTACAACAATCTTATACGTTTACATGTATTCTTACTAGCTAGTGTAAGTAAATCTATAGATGTATATTTCATAAAAAAAAAAAAAAAACAAAAGAAGATTTTACACATGTATATATAATAAAATTAAAGAAATAATTGTATTCATTAGAGAAATAAAAATTTGATTAGTTTAGTGCGTAGAGCATATATAGTTGGCAACATCTAGGAATTGTGGGATCTTAATTAAGTTCGTGTAATATAATTTCAGTGATATTTTATTGATTCATTAGTATCCATGCACCCATTTATTTGGTCAATTCTATACAGCTGCACTTGTCTGTCAGTATCATTTAATAATAGAAATCCACTTGCACTAGTTGACAAAAAAATTAAATATTGATTAGTTGTCATGTTGGGGAGAGCTAGATGTAGCGATATATCATAATTATTTCACTAGAAAAATTAGAGAGATGAGATGGCGGCTTATGCTGCTCTTGAGAATCTGGATTACGCGATAGAGATCATTCTATACCTTTCTCCGGTGTATGATAATCTACCATCCATTCTAGAAATCTTTGGAATTGTACACAAAAAGTTGAAATCCTTTGTAGTATTTATGGAAAGATTGGATTTGAGCAGCAGGATTAGATTGAATGATTCCTTTCGACGAGTCGAAGAGGCAACGGTTCTATTTAGGGCGGGACTTGTATCCTTTGGAGAAAAAGTGAGTAAGTTGTCAGAACTTGATGAGATATCGGGAGAATACGTTAGAGTTGTGGAGGATTTCAGACAAGAGAGTCATTCCTTCATAGACACTTTGATGAAGATGGAGGAGGAGTATTTGAAACAACATACTCATTTACCTGATGAAGATGTTCATTCCAAGTCAAAGATGGTTGGATTATCTCATGAGTATACTCAGCTCAAGAAAAACATTTTTAGTGGCTGGATAAAAGAGGTCGTGTTCTCACTTGTTGGGATGGCAGGAATTGGCAAAACTGCTCTTGCTAATAAACTTTTTCAAGATTTAGATATCTTGGAATGGTTTGATTGTTGTGCTTGGGTGACGATTGGGAGAGAATATCATCCAGAAGAAATTCTTCAGAACATTCTAGCTCAATTGGGCGTTGATGAACATATTATGCGCACCAATGGTTACTTGGCAAAATGTTTGTTTGACAAGCGATGTCTCATTGTGCTGGATGATGTATGGAATATTGATATAGTCGTAAATTTCTTGGAAACCTTATCTCCGATCACAATTCGAAATGGAAGTCGAGTCTTGATTACAACAAGGATTCAACATCAGTACCCATTCTCTTATTATCTCATACAGATGCGCTTGCTAAATAAACAAGAAAGTTGGAATCTTTTGTGTGACAAGATCTTTGCTAAAAACTCCTCCTGCCCTCTTGAATATGAGGAAGCTACAAAGATGATAGCTGAGAAGTGTGATGGTCTTCCTCTTACAATCGTCATAGTCGCCGACCTCCTATCGAAGACACCAAAATCACAATGGGTTGATGTAGCAACGCGGAAAAAACATCAACTTTTCATTGATGCATTTGATGAAATATCAAAGGTACTACATCCAAGCTATGACTATTTACCTAAAGATTTGAAATTGTGCTTTCTTTATATGGCAGTTTTCCCACAAAATTATGAGATTCGCAAATCCAAACTCTTTAATTTGTGGATTGTTGAGAGAATCGTTGAAAATGGATTTGGTCACACTGAAGAAATTTGTGTACAAAGCTTGCAGTATCTTGCTTTGGTTAATGTTGTTATGGTCTACCAAAGAAGCAGTACCCTATTGAGTAACAATTTATTTGAAAGAATAAAAAGTTGTGGCCTCCATTCTTCCTGGTGGCACTTTTGCTATAAGGAAGCTAGGGAGGATAAATTTTTTCATGTTCTCGATAGTGATACAGATGTTTCGAGAGAACTTATAAAAGGTCATAGCAGGTTGACCATCCACAACAATGTTTTGTTTGCCATTAAATTTGTGTACAAATCAATGGAGGAAAATTGTGCATCAACTACCCACTCTCTCCTATGTCTAGGTCCATATAATCAATATCCAGTACCCATATGTTTCGGATTAAAGTTGCTCAAAAAACTTGATGCTCTTGAAATCCGTTTTTATGAGTTTCCTCTGGAAGTATTGGAACTAACTATGCTAAAATACCTTGCTCTCACATGCAACGCAAGTCTCCCTCCTTTCATATCAAAACTTGGAGACTTCAATACTTGATTGTTCGTCGACATTTGATAATGAATTTTGGAACTCCATCATATTTGCCTGTAGAAATCTGGGATATGAAAATGTTGAAGTATCTTCATGTCACAGGCAGCGACCTACCTGATGTTGGTGGCACTAGTTTGTCAGACCTTTTAAAACTATCAGATGTGAGCTTTAATAGTTGCACTAGTGGTGTTGTAGGAAGGATCCCTAATATAAAGAAGTTGGGAATTCAAATTGATATAATGCCTGGTGCAGTTGAGCCCTCTTGTTGCTTTGATCATGTGTCTCATCTAAGTGAACTAGAATCACTTAAATATGTCATTGTAAATCCTACATGCAGTTTTGAGGTTGTTGCACCATGTGTTCAACTTTCAATGTTCCCGCTAAATTTGAAAAAGTTGACTTTGAGTGGGTTGGGTTATCCTTAGAAAGAAATGAGCACGATTTCTTCATTGCCAAATCTTGAAGTGCTTAAACTGCGAAACAATGCCTTCCAAGGGCCACTTTGGGAAGTCGAAAAAGATAAATTTCCAAAACTTTCCTTTCTTCAAATGGAAGATATTGATCTAAAGATATTGGAGGGGAAATATAGCTTCAAAGGTCTTAAGAAATTAAGCATAAAACACTGCTACAATTTGAGAGACCTCCATTTCACAATGACGTATGAATTCATTTCAAATTTTGAAATAGTTGACTGCAATCCTTTGATTCAATGGAATATAAAAAAGAGACTAGTGGACATATGTGAAGATAGAAGGTTCTTGATGGTCCAGTTTTCATCTTCATGGAATTCTTGAAAGGCAACTTTGATGATAATTAAGGTTAGTTATTCAATTTTACTATTTAACTGTTAAGTTTTTTATTCTTCATCTTTTATATATATATATATATATATATATATATATATATATATATATATAATACTGCATTTGAATAAGCTGATTAGTTTATTTTTAATAACAAATTTGAAGTTATTTAAGATAAAGTGTTTAATAAAGTTAAAAAAATATTTTAATTCATTCCAAATAATGGTACTAGGAGCATGTAATTAAGCTCCTCAAAGTGTTTAATGAAGTTTACAAATAAGATTTTATTTTAGTCCATAATATTATGGTTGGAGCTTATAAACTATTTTAAAAAATGTTAAGATAAGATAAATCATATTATTTCAAAATAATATCTTATCTTTCAAAACTTTGAAAATTTATCATATAAATTACAATATAGCAATTAATTTTATTTTAATAAACTCCATCATCTTATTTATATAAACGTACTAACTATTTATTTTTTAAAAATAAGATATAACATCTTATAAGTATTAAAAACATGTAATAGTATGGAAGGAATTGGTAATAGGACTTTTAATTTAAGCTCAACTGATTACTACCCTCGTAACACAACAGCTTTTTTCATGCCAGGAGGAGACAAAGACGAGTAAAGATTCAAGATATATGTTATTTCAAGTGCTAGATTAAGGCATTGAAGAAATAGATCATACAATGAGGAGACTATTCCCTCTAGTATATGTGTCGGTATTGGTGGAAATTGGGAGTTCTTTAATTGGATTGAAACAAACCATCATTATAATTCTATAAAATTGTGTATATTTTGTGACTCTTTTTCCTTTTTTTTTTTTTTCCTTAATCTTTCTTAATTCTTGACCGATAAATTTTATCTTTACACTTCTCTTTCTCATACATATGTTTTAGTGTTTGATTGAACTCATTGTAAGTTTTTTATAATATCTATATTCTATTTAATAACTTATAATATTAAGCTTCTTAAAATGTTTAACAAAGTAAATTTTTAAGTAAGATTTTATTTCATTCCAAATGTGATGTAAGTTGTAGAAAAAGTTAGAAAACTTCATCTTATTTCAAAATAAGATCTTACCATAATATATATGTTTTCTTTTTATAAACATAATATCTTCTCATGCCTTAGTTCATCCAACTTTCTTGCATTAATGGAAACTAGAAGAAAATAATAAACGCGAAAATTCTTACCGGTTGCTTTTGTACATTAGGATGGGAAGTATGTGTTCGAACTTCGAACAAAATATTTCTTTGTGGACTGAAATTCTATATGTTCATGTATTATTATTTTTAAATACTAAAGGCATAATAGGAATTTTTAGGGGTGTACTGAAAAGGAAAAAAAAAAGAAAAGGAAAAAGGATATTAAGAGGAGTGTATTAATTACACAAATTCTCCTGTGCACTTGGTGCACGGATCTAAGATCCGTGCAATCCGGGTCGACCTGACTCGAATCCAGCGAATTTATTTATTTATTTATTTTTTATAAATTTTATACTTTGACCTTTATGTACAAATTTGGTGACCTTTATGTACAAATGTTGTGACCTTTATGCATTGTAACTTAGAAAAAAAAGGAAGAATTCAGCAAAATTTGTACATAGATACCTTTATGTAATATTCATGTAACCTTTTATATATATTCATATGACCTTTATGTACAAATATTCATACCTTTATGTAATATATAAAGGTATATAAAGGTATGGATATTTATACATAAATGTCACATAAACATACATAAGGGTCATATGAATATAACATAAAGGTATCTATGTACAAATTTTGCTGAAATTCTTCATTTTTTTCTAAGTTATTTAACATAAAGATCATATAATTTATACATAAAGGTCACAGAATTTGCATATATAGGTCACCAACTTTGTACATAAAGGTTTTACCCTAAAATAAAAAAATAAAAAAAAGCAGAAGTAAGTGGATCCGGGTCGACCTGGATTGTATGTACATCAAGTGTATAGCAATCATACTCTATTAATTAAGTAACTGGGTGTATTCATAAATTAAAGAAAAGGACGTTAATATCCGCACCCTTGAATCAATGTTACTGTAAGGGAAATTTAGTAAAAATGACCCGTATGTTTGCCCTTATTAGGAAAATGACCTCTAAATATTGTTATTTTTAAAACTAACCCGTAACTTACAAAATGTTGGTAAAAACATCATTTGACCGACTTCAGTGGGTAACCGTTCCGTTACCAGCTTACGTGTCAGCTTATGTATGAGACACGTAAACAGGTTATCGGAAGGATTACATGTTTCAACCGGTCATTGATCATTTTTACCAACTTTTTTAAAATTACAGGTTAGTTTCAAAAATGTCAATATTTAGAAGTCATTTTCCTAATAAGGGCAAACTTAGAGGTTATTTTTACCAATTTTCAGTTACTGTAATTTTGTTTGAATTAGGTTTGTGTACTCTACTTTATCCGTCAAAGACTAATTAGAGTTGATAAGTTTCTACATTTTCCTTCTGTTTTAAATTGGATTCCTATATATTTTAACAAAACGAAGAAAATTGTTAAAAAAAAAAAAGTAATACATAGTAATCCAATTCAAAAATTACAAAATATAATAATTCAAGGTTTACAGATGAAAGTATAAAACATTCAATTCAAAAAACTAAAACATTTGTTATCTTAATATTGGTGAAGAAGAATTTTGATCTCTTTAAATCATGTGAAAACATTCAAAATATTTGTTAAGCCTTCGAGAGGGCTTACATCACTCCCACAATTAATGAGTATGGCCTCATAGTTAACAATGCATATATCATGGGCCTAATTGTCTAACATAGTCCTGTTTCACTTATTTGCGGAGCGATTCATCCAGTTTATTATCCATAGTGAATTGGAGAACTTTTGCCAAAATAATGATATATTATTGATTTGGATAAATTCAAGCAACTCCCGTTGTTGTTTGGAAAATCACTATAAAATTCCTTTTTTCTTTTAAATATTGCGCAAAACCCCTTATCATTTTCTAAGTAGAACGCGAAACCCCCAACTCTCACTACATAAATCACGTGGATACCGACAGAAATTGGTCACAAACATATTCTATAGGTAATTCCAGACGGCTTGTCGATGGAATTCCATCGGTAATCAATTCTTTTTCTATTTTAAACTACAGATGGATTAGTGCCTATCAGTAGTCATTGACGTAAATTTTTCCGTCAACAAATTAGATTTTTCAATGGATTTACTGGCATAAATATTTTTTATTTTTTCTCAAATCACCGTCAGAATTATCGATGGATATTCCATTGGTAAATTTTTTTCGTATTTTTCATTTTTTTAAAATTACAGATACAAAAAGGTCAATCTTCTAATTGCAAACACTTTTTTCAAACTTATTTTAAATCAATATTCTAATTGTATACACTTCCTTCAAGCTTATTTTTTTACATTAACACGTGTTTCTTTATTTGCTCTAGTTTTTTTCAATTCATTTATATATATATTTTTTACAATGTAAATTTTTATTTAGTTATTTGTTTTATTGTTATTAATATTGGTTTTTTTTTTTTAAGTTCATATTTTGTTTGTTTCTTTATTTTGCTTTGGTTTTTTTGAGTTCATATTTTTTCTGCAATGTTAACTTTTTATTTAGTTATTTATTTTTATTAATGTCAATGATTGATGAGGAGGATGCGGAAATATTCGATAGTATATACTTCCAACTAAAATTAACCCTAACTGTAATTAATTGGATCATAAATATAATATCTGATATACATACAAAAATAATTAAAAGCCATTGATTTTTTTTTTGAAATTTTGGATGATTAAAGGCATGAACAATAAGAAATTTTGCTAATGATGTATATTTTTCTTTTGAAAGGAAGGGTCATTGGAAAAATTTGGACAATTAAAGGCGTGAACGATGAAAAATTTTGCTAGAGTATAGTGACATGTATTTTTTTTTTTTAAAAAAAAGGAGAACTTGCTATTAGATGGAGAAATTTTGCTAGTGTATAGTGACATGTATTTTTCTTTTTTTTTTTAAAAAAAGGAGAACTTGCTATTAGATGGAGAAGATAACAAGTACAAGGTATGTTTCAAGTTTTGCTCTATAATCTTATTTATTACTTTTTGTTTATTTCTTACATATGTTCAAAGTTTTTTTCTATAATATTTATTATTTTTTGTTTGTTTCTGGCAAATAAATATGTTAATTATTTTTTGGTATGGATGATTTTGTTTGCTAGAGTTAATTTCAACATTTTAATTCCATATATGCCCTTAATTAATGTAGATTGATATTACCACACTTCAACTTATTATATTACTTTCTAAAAAATTTGTTTCATGTATTGTGTGGCTCAATTGAAACTTAAGAGTACAAATGAAACTTCAAATATTTTAATTATATAAACTACAATTTCTTAATTAATGTGTGAACTATAGAAGTATATAATATACCAAATTGATCATTCTTTAGTGATCTGTAATTTCATATTCATATCATACATTTTGAAGTAATATTAATGTCATACATATAACAATGAAATATATGTTTGTGGGTTTCAACGATTTTTTGTTTCTTTTAAATGCTTTTATGATAATGACAAGTGTTATAATTGGTAATTTATTGTAAATAAAATTATAATGTAGAAATAAAAACACAAATGGAAATGAATTATTGAAAATGTACTTAATCGATTACATATATAAATTCAAATCAAGCAATATTTGTAAAAAAAAATATGGTATAAAAAATATAATTACAAATTAAACAACGTATTCATTTCAAATGCATTTTTAATGCATAAGTTTAATATTTATCCTTTTTTATTTGAAATTTTGCTTCTTGTCGTTATTTCTTTTGTTTTTTTTTTTTTTTGCAAATCATAATTTCATTGTTCTTAGTGCAGATATTGATATATCAAAATTATTATTATTAATATTTATTGTTTTTTTTATTGAATGTCAGATTATGTCCAATTTTGAACAATTTTATTTAATATTATAGTAAGACATTTTGACGTATATGATAATTTGATATATTTTTTATTGGATTTAAAATAATTTAGTTATTTGTGTCTATTGTTTCAAAAAATTTATTAAAATTATGTTTTTATTTGTAGTTTTGAATACTAATAAAATATAATATTTATTTATATATCCCAATACTTAAAACTATATTGTACCCAATATACATAATATATTTGTAGGTAGTAAATTTATTTTTTTAAATTTCAATTATTACGAATAATTGCATTATACATACAAATTATCCGAGCAATGCACGAATACACTACTAGTTGTTATGTAATTATCTTCTACTTTTATACTAACATAAGCATGTATATATATATATAAACTAATGATCTCCAACCATCTGTTGATGTGTAAATATCTTATTTCTTTAAATATTGAAATTGTAAATTAAGTTTTGTGTTTGATTTGTGATACATCAACGATGTGGACACATTAATATAGGAAGAATTTCATTTTTGGTCTTATCCTAGAGATAGTGTTCGATTTTGGTCCTGTTAATTTTCGATTATCAATTTTACTTCTGTAATTGAAAATTTTATTCAATTTCATCATTTTATACCGGAATTCATATTTTTCATCCAATTTTCAGCGAGTGACACACCGTCCCCAATTTCATGATTTTAGTCAACTTACGCGCATGTGACTGTTTTTTCACATGTAATATTTATTTTTGTATTATTTTTCTAGCTAAAATGTGAAATCATATGCACGTCATTTAATTGCATTAAAAAACAAAAAATGAGAAATATAACAAAAAAAAGGGACAAAAGAATTAAAAGAAAATTGAGAATAAAAAAACATAAAACACACCTTTAAAACAAGGTGATTAAAACAGAAAATCAGAACCCTAAATCCTCTGTTTGTCCAAGTAGTCTCAAAGGTTCAGAGGGGGTAAATGAACCTTCGTCGATTTTAAAAAATCATTTCGAACTTACTATACTGTAAGTTACTTGAATACAACACTATGAAGTAATACAGTTTGATCTATTTTAGAGTTCTTGCAAAAGAAAATTATACTTTGACTGAATGCTTGTTTTCCCAAAAAATGCTTTCTTATGAAGATTTTTTTATTCTTATCGTTAAAGTAAATAAAGATGCAGCACAAAATATATAAAGCAATTAAAGTACTTAAGGACTTATAATGGTTCAAAGGTGGTGTAATCCTTCTACGTCCACTCTACTGCTTCCCCAAGCAGGAGCTTCGTTAAGCAAGATTAATTTACAGGACACAACCTAACAATCTATCAACCTAACAAGTTAACACCTATTAGAACTCAGCTTACACACAATTGCTGCAAGTTCTAAAGGCAAACCCACAAAGGATTTCTAAATTCCCACAAAGGGTAATTGTCTTTCACCTAAACAACTAAACATAATCAGCAAGGAAGAATCTTTTCAACTGATGACACCTTAAAACAACCTAGCACACAACAAATAAGTAAAAGTATATATTTGTTCTTTCTTCAACTGGTGCGATGAAATGATCTTCTTTATCCTCTTCAGATCTTGAAGTTGAGCTTGATCACTTAAGCAAGTCAAGTGATTGAAACTTGTTTGAATGCTTGAGAGTGTAGCATAGAGATTGCTTATTCTTTTGAATGCAAATGTTTCAGTAACCAGTCTTGGTGCTGCTTGACCTCTATTTATACTTGTAGAAAGATATTTGTTGAAGGAGATATCTCTCATTTGAAACTAGGGTTCTGATCAAAAGCATGGCTTGTATTCAATGCTCCTTGACTTATCTTCTCAGCTTATTTAATATGGTGGTTGCGGCTCGTAGTTTTCTACAACCTATCAGGCCACGTGTCTTCTTCGCATTGGTTATGTAACTGCAACTTTGATTTGTTTCAACCTATTCTATTCTGATTTGATTTGGATAGCATTCCTCGTATTGGATTCATTCTTCCTCGTATTGCAGGTTGGGTTGATTCTGCAGCTTATCTAAGGCTTTGTTGAAGTATACATCAAGTCTTTGATTCTGCGCTGTATCCTGGAACTGTTTACAGTAACTTGATCTTACTGCATTGTTGTAACTTAACTTACTGCACTGCTGTAATTTATTCTTGCAGCATAACTGTAACCATCGCTTGGTTACAACTTCTTTTTCTTCTTACTGCTGCATTGCTCTTGACTTTTCCTGCAGTTTCTTCACTCCTGCTTCGCTTGATACAACAAGTCTTATCTTGAGATCCTCCATCTTTCAGAACCTTAACTCACAGACTCAACTCTAGCCTATATGTTTTCACTTAAATATTGTGAAAAATGAGGTTAACTTTCTATTACATGATTGGTTTGTCTCATCAAAATCTAAACATTAATCCCAACAATTTCCCTTTTTTGATGATACAAAACCTTTACATTATTTCATTCATGATAGGATTTTTTACTTTACATTATCATATTTGTCAAGACATTACAGATATGGGCAAGATATAAAATAATCTTGGATTCATCAGAAATGTATCAGTACTAAGCTTAATCTCAATCAGAAATTAAGAGCATGTAAAGGTTCATAAGATATGAATTTGATTAGAAAGCAAGAAAAATAAAATTTCTTCATTAAGGAAAGAAATTTTACAAGATACAAGATTTTGAAGAGTTACCATACATCTTTTGATTAATAAAGATAACATCGACTTGATTACTTCTGAAACAGGGACCTTATTATAGATGATTCTTCAGGTCTTCTTTCTTCTCTTTCTCTTTCCCTTTCCATTTCCCTGTCCCTTGATCCCTTCCACCAGTCTTAAATAGATTCCAGATATTTTTCTTCCAACTTCTTCTTGATCTTCGAAATCTGAATCCATTTGAGCCAGAAATCTTCACTGAAAGGTAGGATCCTACCTTGTTGCACTAAGTTTAATAATCGAGTCTGAATTTTCAATTCTCCATCCCTAACAAGTTCTTCATATCTTCTCAGTGCAGATTGGTAGATTTGGAATCTTCTAAATTTGCCTTCTCTATAGAGATACCTGAAGTATTTGAGGTATTTTGATCTTTTGAAAAGAGTGATCTACTCAAAGGATGAGTTCCTGTTAGTAGGCTGTCTCACAACTTTAAAGATGTTTAAACTCTAAGTCATGTTCTCTCCATCGGGCCTCTGATCTATCAGAATAGATACTTCAGCAGATATATTGTCAGTGTCAAGACGTGGAATGTCCTGAGGAGGGTATTGAAGCAAAGCTCTATTAATATTCTTCATTAACTCAGTTTTGCTCTCTCCAACTACCTCAAGCCTCTACATCCAGGCTTCTTCTTCTTTTTCAGCTCTGGCTCTCTCAGCTCTTTGAGTAACCATCTTCTGATTGTATAGCCTTTCTGCTTCAGCTTTAAACATCTTCCTCCTGAACCTTGTTTGCTGATCTCTTCCCCTACTTGTGTTGTAGGAAGTGGGGGCTGCTGTTGTATCATTTCTTGCAGTAACACTGGATACAACACTGTCAGCAAGTTTGGATACAGCTGCTCCAGTACCTCCTTCTCCTTCATCGTCCCTTCTTCTATTTGGGGAGATAATATCAGCAGTAGAAGTTGATCTTCTTCTCCTCTTCCTGCTCAGAGGAAGGTCATCAACATCCTCTTCTTCTTCTTCTTTTTCTTCTTCATCCAGCTCCTGTCTCTTGTATCTTCTGATCTTTCTTCCCCCTTTTTGACATCATAAAAAATAACCTAGGGTGGAGCAGGAGCTGACTTGACCACAACAGATTTGGGTCTTCTTGCAGCAGATGCGGGGGTAAGTCTGGTTGATAGCTTATCTCATTTAGCATGTCGGGGGAATGAGCTTACCGTCATATTCCTTAATTCACCAATTATCATTTCCTGATTACCCAGTCTATCATCGACACTTCATATTCATTGAGTTTGATCAAGAACGTTATCCAACAGAGTCTCTAAGACCATGGAGTGAGATTGCAACTTTCAGATGTTGCATCTACTATTTTCTTACAGTCTTTGATCTCTTCAAGGTTGGCAGCAGCTGCTTTCTTTAGACCCCTCTCTATCCACACTCTTTCTCTGAATTGTTGGTTCGATTGGTCCTGCAAGTAATGCTGCATTTATCTTAGGAGAACATTAATATATTTTCTGATATTAGAAATGGACGCAACATGGGACCTGTCACTTATGTTGATGTTGTTCTGCATGTTAAACTCATGGTCTTGGAGAGCATGGAAGAGTTGTCTAACTACAGCAACAACTTTGTCGATTGACTCTTCATGTGACATTCTAGTGGACCTTTCTTGTCTTGGTTCTGAAGCTGGTGCAGTATATAGAATAATGGTTGTGCTGTTCCAAAGATAGACATTGTGCTGCATCCAGTTCAGAGCCTTCTTCTTCTTCAACATGAACACTCCCCCTAGAGTTTGATCTTCTAAAAGAAGCAAACTTCTTAGAAATATAGGTGGCAGGAGCTTCATCTTCTATCTTTTCCTCAGACTTATCTTCTTCATTGGCCTCCTCAATAAGTAATCTTGTTGTATTCTGGTTGGATTCTGATAAATATGCAGTAGGTGCAGCCTCAACCTCCTCCTGAGCTACCTCTTACTGCACAATAGTTACTTCAACCACTTCCTCCATCTCAGCATCCTCTAAGGGCACAATCTCAGCAGCCTCCCCATCAGAGGTCTTCAAATTCTTAGAGAGTACCGTCTCAATAGCCATCTCTCCTAAGGTCTTCATAGATGACACCGTCTCAATGGCCAGTCCTGTAACAACCACTTTTTTTCCTCCAACTGCCTCTTCTTGCTGTACTGGTAGGTTCCTTGCAGAGCTAGCAGTTTGAGAAACTGTAAGTTCTATGTCTGTAAGAATCTCAGCCATAATCCTCAATCTTGATTCTTCTGTCTGTTCAAGGATTTCAGCTTATTGTACTGCTACTTCAGTTAGTACAGGGAGTCCCATCTCAACAACTTCCTACATGGTCCGATTATTGGCCACCTCAACATGTGTAAGGTCTGTAAGAACATCTTAGATTATCACTGACGGTTCCCTCTCAGGTAAAGCTATATCAACTTCATGATAGATATACACAGGAAAATCGCCATAATCCAGCCATTGAGATTTCTCTTCTAAGGGTTCTAGATAAACTATTACAGAGAGGTCTTTAACTACTTGATCATAAGCAGTGGAGTTTGAATTATGACCAGAGCATCTTTCTCCCTGCTGCATCATTCTTTCTATGACACTAGCTTGTAGAGCTAGTTGTAGCATTGCTTCTTCTGCTTGCTCAACTCCAAGGCTGCGGATCTGTTCTTCAACAAACCCCACATCATCGCCCCTTCTTATAGACTCTGCAGCGGGGAACAGAGTGATTTGCAAATCTTCTCTTGTTGCTTTCATCGGCTGCTCTATTGACTCTTTCTCCTCAGTAGCTTTTTCTTTGCCTTTATCCAGAGCACTCCGAGCAGCAGTTCCTTTGGATCTTTCTAGGTGAATAAATTTTACAAACTCAGGTTGCAGGAGGTGGAGGATATCATCTATTTGAGCCCACTCCAGGACAAGTTTCTCCTCAGAGAGAAAGTCACTCCACTGCAGCAGAGTTTCCCCCTTAGACAATCTCATCTTTCTCTAGAGATTGTACTGCTTTTCTATGCATCTTTAGAAGCCGTGGAAGATTGATCGATCAGATCTCTTATAGAAACGGGTGGAATCCGCTATTCTGTTTGTTTTGGTTGCTCATCTGACTCAACTTCTACTGGGGTTTGTTAATGGGAAGTTGCTACAATTGCCCTCTTGCAGCGCCTGCTGCAACTATCTTCTTCTTTCTGTGTAGGGTGACAAACTTTCTTATCTTCTTTCTTTCCAAGGGTGCATCGTCATCATAAGAAGATGACGACTCAGCTCTCCACTCCTTGGAGCCCTTTTGATAACAGATAGCAAACTATCATCAAATTCAGATTCGGCAGGCTGGGCTTCTTGCCTACTTTCTTCTTCTTCCAGCCTCGTGTCAGCCTCTAATTTGCTGTAAGTAACTATGGTAGAGTCACTTACAGTTTCATCCCTGAGTGTCAATGATGTAGCTACTGTATCCTTGGATTTCTTTTTTGGTTCAGCAGCAACTGCACCAATATAAATCTTTTTTAAGGTTTTTTCCTTCTTCTTTTCCCCAAGATATTTGTCAATGGGAATAGGGATGAGAGCAATAAGCTGTAAGAAAAGCTTACAGAGAAGGGAGCAGGTAATGATCCCATAGCTTCGACGCATTGTATCCTTCTCAACTTCCTTCCAAAGCCGCTTGAGGATGAACCGTACCCAGTTCACCCTCTCTCCATTCCTTATGGCTAATATAAGCCTGAAGCGAAGGTCTGTGCATTTATCAAAACTCCCAATTTCTGCCTTCAATGGAGTATGCACAGATGTCATACAGAAGTTCAAAACTCCCGATTTCGGGTTTGAACAGCTTCTTTAGGGCATTTTTCTTTACCTCTACCCCAACCTCTCTCTACTTGAAGAGGTTCGACATCTCCTTAGAGATGTCATCGCCATATGAAAGGAGTTAACTATGAGTCAATCCTTCTGTAGAAATTTTGAATGCAGTGGTGATGTCTCTCATTGACAACTCCCTTTCATCTTCATCTGCATCCATTCATTCTTTCGATCTCCGGGCATGGGCATAGAATCTCTGGACTGATTCAATAGAGAATCCGGTGTAGATGGTGGTTAGAAGGCCTAGAATTTGTGTTCTTTCAAAGCACTCAAAGATGAGCGCAAGAATGGACGGGTCGTATTACTCTAAAGCATAAACGTGTTCCTGGTTGATGAGGTGACCTTCAAGAATGATTGTTTGTGTTCCTACCATTGTTGGATGGATTTCTAATGAGGATGATAAACAGTAATGTTTGAAAGTTTCGAATAGAAGCTGCTCTTGGTACTTTGAAGTTTTGGTGAGAATGATCAAAGATGGTATTCCAAGAGTTTGTTTAAATCTCTTATAAGGTAAAAAGTTAGGGTATTTGTACATAAATGTCACATGAATGTATATAAAGGTCACATGAATATCACATAAAAATATATATGTATAAATTTTACTGAAATTTTTCTTTTGTTTCCTAAGTTACAATACATAAAGGTCACACATTTATAATACAAATATGAACACATAAAATTTTTTATAAAATAAACTTGCTAATCCAGGTTGGATCGATCCGGATTACATGGATGTTAAATTCATACATCTGGTGCACAGAAGAATTTGAGATTTATATTTGATTAATTTAACAAATATTAATATTCATATTAGTTGATTATTCAAATAGCAAATTTGATTCATAACCGATTCGAATGTAATATTCAAATTCTAAAATTTGTACCTAAATTTCATTTGATTTTTCAGAAGATCGTTTTTTTTTCCACACAATTAGTTCGATTAAAGTAATAATTTAATTTATTAATATCTCTTAAATCAATTTCAACGCTTTTTGAAGATGTCAATCCTTCAAAACTTGAGTGTGTCTCTCTATATATATTTACGTTTTAAAAGTGAGAACATTTGGATCTTCTTTTTTGTGTTTAGACATGCAATCTTGGTGTTAAATTAGTAATAATAAAAAAGAGATTAATTCATTTATAATGCATAAATGAAAATTAGGAGTGAAAATTACTGCATTATGAATTTTCTTTAAAATATATGGAACTAAAAGTAGAGGTGCTCAATGAATTGAGCTGCCAATTTCGATTCCAAAAATCGTAACACATGAAAACAGAAAGGATTCTCGGTTTCGGTTCCTATTTCTAAACCGACAGTTCCGATCAACCATTGATTTGGCGGTGTATTTTATTTTATTGTTTTGATTCTTTTGATATTGTTATGGTCGAACTGATTTCAGTGACCGAACCGAACTAATTTCCGACCGAAGTGAATTGAACCGGGTTTCCTACCTCGACTTGGTCGGTATATGCGAACTACTTTGATAGGCAAATTATGCCTGTCCCGGCGAACTACGTTAGCTCGGAATGTAGCAACGAACTGAATGATTGGATGAGAACGAACTGATCCTAACTGCCCGCTATTTTCACGGGTTTGTTATCCATATCCCTTATTTCTAGGGTGATATCGAGCTAATCCTTGATTTTCGGAGAACTCCTACTTCAACTACGATTAGGACTCCTATTTCTACTACAACAAGTACAGGGAGTATATATATGTCCTTGTTCTTTTCACTTTGCACACACGCAATATAAAAAATACACGTATCATATTATTTGAGAGAATTCAGAGCAATTCGACTGACTTGAGCGTCGGAGTCCCTTCGCCGGGAACCTCTCCCGGTGTTTGTTTTGCAGGTTTTTTCGGTTTTGAGTGTTCAAGTTTTCGAGTTTTGGTTCCAAGAAAACACACGTCAGACCGAAGCAACATCAATGGGCACCGTCTGTGGGAAATTTTGAGTTAAGACGTTGAGAGCAAACATGGTAAATACTAGAGGAACGCAGAGAACGGAGATAGGTGGACCGTCGAGGAATCGCGAGGAAGAAGGGGATAGCCAGAACACAGTCCCAGTTAATCCTTCTCACACTGTTACTTTGACTCCTGAAGAGCTTTCTGATTTAATATCGGCGGCAGTTCAAAGAGCCTTGAGTGCACAAGTTAAGGAACCAGAAAACGTCGAAATTGAGGTTGAGAAAAACCAACCAGGGGACAAGTCACAAGCTAATGAGAGAGAGAGCCATTCTGATCATCTCAGGGGTCAAAAACGGGAGTGTGCTGAATTATCTGAGGAAGTTATTGAATTAAGAAGGGAACTGAGGGAAGCCCATCAGAACGCTCGCCGAGCTCCACGAAATTCAAGGGGAACCCTTTTTCTGACCTGGTTATGAAGGACGAGCTACCTGTTTCTTTTCACCCAGTTAACTTCGAGTACGATAGCACTGCTGACCCGTGGGAACATTTGTGTCGATTCGAAAATACCGTCCTTTTACACCGGTATTCAGAAGGGATTAAGTGTAGGGTGTTCGCCACCACCCTCACCAAAGCTGCGCAAACTTGGTTCAGTCAGCTAAGTGATGGAGTGATTCACAATTTCGAACAATTATCAGATTTGTTCTTACATCAGTTCGCCAGTGTTCGGAAGTAAAAGCGATCTGCTCAAACGCTATTTGGAGTCCGACAAATGATGGAGGAGACATTGAGAGATTACGTCAAAAGGTTCACAGCTGCAACCCTTGAGGCTCCTGAGGCTTCGGGCGATCTGGTGGTTAGTGCTTTTATTCAAGGATTGAGAGAGGGTGATCTTCATACTTCTCTAGTGAAGAAGACCCCCCTGAATTTTGATGATTTACTACAAAGAGCTACCAAGTATATCAATCTAGAAGAAGCAGTTCGGATTAAGAAAGGAGATAGTTCCAGCCGAGTGAACAAAGCACGCGAACAGGAAAGCATAAGAAAGCGACACTTTGAAGAACCCCGAACAAAATTTGCACCTCCGCAGCTAAGAGACAATAGGGGAGGCCGAAGATATGAACGGTACACGCCATTGACGATTCCTCCCCAGCAGGTGCTAATGGAAATCTGAAATCTGCCCCAGTTAAAATGGCCGATGACCTGGAGCCCAAATCCTAAAAAACCACCCACCTACGGCAACAGGAAGTTGTGTCGGTTCCACAATGACTATGGCCATAGTACGGATGAATGTTGGCATTTGCAAGATGAACTGGAGAGGTTGATCAGGGAGAACAAACTAGCCCGATATGTTCGGCAGCATCCACACGAACAGAAAGATCATCGAAACGGCCAACGAGGGCCAAGAAGGGATAAAAAACGAGAACAGCCCGAACTACCTCCACCTCTACCAAATCCACAGTGTTGGGATTTCATTGTTTAGATTTTGATGAGACAAACCAACCATGTAATAGGAAGTTTTGAGTACCCCCATTTTTCACATTGTTTAAGTGAATAAATAGACTAGAATTGAGTCTTGAGTCAAGGATTGAAATAGAGGTTAAAAGAGGATAAAGCTGCATCTAAGCTTTAAAGGAAGATATCGCTGCAAGAAGGCAGGATACAGTATCGCTGCATGAAGGCAGGATACAGCAAAGCAAGGAAGAATGGCGTGCAGCATCGCTGCATAAAAAGGATACAGGAGTACTGCTAGAACGAAGTTACAGCAGCACTGCCAGACGATACTGCAAGCACGTCTAAAATACAGCAGCACTGAAAGTATACATCAGCTGCACAGAGACCAAGGATACAACGCAGACTTACAGAACCATTAAGTAAATACAGCGCCAACTACAAGATGAAGTATCCTGCAAATCCCAGGAAGGATAAATGCAGTACGAGGAACGGAGATCCAAGTAGGGACAAAAGAGCCGTTCAAGAAAAAGTCAAAGTAGCAGACACGGAGCCAATAAGAAGATGCCACATGGACTGACACGCCGCAGAAAGTTGCGAGCCGCAACTGCCGCATTAAATGCTCCGAAAAGAAGGGTCAGTCGCATTAAATACGAACCATACTTTGGCCAGGCTATTTCAAATTCAAAAGAGGGATGTCTCCTTCAACGGACATCTTCTCCTACAAGTATAAATAGAGGTCGAGGAGTACTGAAGCTGACTACTGTTACTGAGATCTAATTTCCATACGCGAAAGTTTCGAGCTTACAAATTTAAAGTATTCAAGCCAACAGTTTCAGTCACTCAACCTATCGAAGTGAAGTAGAGTTCAAGCTGAAAGATTCCTTACGGATTCAGAAGCTCACTTCGAAGCACAAGTTGAAGAAAACCTTTTATCCTTTTAACCTTGTTGCTGTGTGCTTAGGTTGTTTTAGTGGTGTCAAGCAGTTGATAGGAGAGATCCTTACTATTTGTTTTAGTTGTCTAGTGTCAGGCAGCTTCCCTGTGTGGGAGTATAGAACCCTGTGTGGGTTAGCCTTTGAAGTTTGCAGTTGCTGTGTGTACGCTGGACTTCAGTAGGTGGTTTGCTTTGTAAAGTTGATAGATTGTTAGGAGAGTCCTGTAATTCAATCTTGCTTAACAAAGTTTCTGCTCGAGGAGCAGTAGAGTGGACGTAGAAGGATTACACCACCTTCGAACCACTATAAGCCATAAGTGTTTTTATCGCTTTATTTATCTGTGATTATTTTCTGCAAATATCTATCTCTTCTCATCATAAAACGTTTGAAAGAAGCATTTTTTTGTAAAACAGCCTTGTGTTTAAAAGTATATTTCCGCTGCGTACAAAATTCCAGGTTACAGCGTGCAGCATTGCATTCTAGCGCTGCAAGCAGTAACCATCTATCACTGCAAGCTCAAGTAACTTGCAGTGCAGAACAGTTGTTTTAAAGATTCTGAAAAATCGACCAAGGTTCATTCACCCCCCCTCTGAACCTCGGACACCACTTGGGACCAACAAGTGGTATCAAAGCAAGTTGGGTTAAAAGCCAACTTATCTGGTCACCTACCCAGATCCACCTTGTCTCGCTGTTTTCTTTGCATAAAAATCATCTTTAAAGCATATCATGGATTCCTCCAATCACAAGCTACCTATGTTTTCCATAGAGGAATATGATGACTGGAAGATTAGAATGCAGGCACACCTTTCGGCCATGAATGATGAGATGTGGACCGTCATAACTGAAGGACCGATAGTTCCCATGAAGGTAAATTCAATGTATGGAAGAGACCATGCAGAAGGAGAGCAACCACCACCAAACCTCCTGATCAAACCACGACAAGAGTGGGGAAATAAAGACAGGAAAAGAGCCAACCTGGATAACGTGGCAAAGAACGCTCTATTTATTACCTTGGATAAGGGCACCTTTAGCAAAGTCAAGACTTGCTCAACATCCAAAGAAATATGGGAAAAGCTGGAGCAAATTTGTGAAGGAACTGAGCTCACAAAGGACAACAAAATCTCCAACGCTACACAATTATTCGAGCTCTTCGAGATGAAGAATGAAGAGACTCTAGAGCAACTAGATCTGAGATTCACATCCATAGTGAATGAACTAGAAGCTCTGGGCAAACACTACACACAGAAAGAAAAGAACATGAAGGTGCTAAGAGCCCTACCAGCGGAGTGGGATAGCAAGACCACTGCCATGAGAGTGTCTATGGACCTGAAGTCCATGAGCACATTTGACTTATTCTCCGACTTGAAAGCATTCGAGTATGACATCAATAGAAGGAGAAAAGAGTCAGATGAGTCAGTCTCCAAAGTTACAGCGCTAACCGCCAGAGGAACAAAAGATACAGCAACCGCAAGTTGCAGTAAGCAGAGTGAGGATACAGCAGAAGTTGCTAAAGAGGATATGGCACTCCTCCTAAAGAAATTCAGGAGATTCATCAAGAGCAACAACAATAGCAGCAACACCAACCTCAACAAAAAGAATGATTTCAGAAGAAGTCACTCAACCCCTCAGGTATCTTCTTCTCCTCAGTCAAATACAGGGAATGTTGACTTGTGCTATAATTGCAGGAAGCCTGGACACTACGCAAGGAATTGTCCTTATCCAACAGTGCACAAGTATCCTGAAGGAGAAAGAGAACAGAGGAGAGATAAAAGACGAGAGGAAATGCACAAGCTTCGAGCTCTCATAGGAGAGATGGAGAAAGCCAATGATGCAGTAGTTCCGAAGGAAGAACTGAAAGCTGTAGAATCCTTTGACAGCGATGCTGAAACCTCATCCTCTGATGAAGAAGCACTCATATGCCTGATGGCTAAAGACGGCGAGGACAGTGAAGAAGATGAGGTAATTTACCAACCGTTGTCCATACAAGTTGATGAGGAGCTGAACATGATCCATTCCTTGAAAAGGATCATGAGTGATTTCGAGCAGATCAACTCAATTCATGAGGAGCTTAAGGTTGAGAATGAGAACCTTAGAATCGATAATGAGATTCTCAAGAGCAAAAACATCGACATTGCCAGAATGCTCACTGCACGAGAGTCTGATAACTCAAAGTGTAGTAAGCAGCAACAAGAGATCTCTAGATTGAATCTGCTGATCACTGAGCTAAGATCTGAGAAGGAGATCTTGCAGTCCAAGATGAGAACGTTCACCAAATCCTCAAAAGACGCAAGAGATTGCATAAACAGTGTCAGAGATCCCTTTGTGATTTCAGGCATAGGTTACAGCAATCAAGGCTCTCAGAATACAGCAAGCACATCCGAAGCTGTGAATTTTGTTCAAGCTAAAACTCCAATGGAGAAAGAGTTACTTTGTGACTCTGAAAAGATACTGAACAAAACAGCATTGACGGATAAAGGGAAGAAACCCCAATGCTCAACTGCAGGGAATAAGTCTGCATCTAAGACTTGGCTGCAGCAGAAGTCATCTGCTGCATGCAGCAAAAGGATGCAGCAACCAACAAAGTTGCAGCATAGAAGAAACTTTCCCACCAATACTAAAACCTATATGTCTAAACCTCAAGGAGGGTATACTCCAGGGAAGTATGGTGGAAGACCACACTACAAGGGTGTTGGTAATACACATGTTTGCCGAGCACACACTTTTAACAAGCAGTTTTCCAAGATAACTGCATACAGCTCGAGAACCAACAAATCTTACAGTAGATCAGTTACTGTTAAGAAAGTTTGGGTTCCCAAAGTAACTAACCCCAAAGGACCCGTATGGAAATGGGTACCTAAATCTGTTTGAGTTTGTTACATGTTACAGTGCCAGGATGCAGCAATGATGTATGGTATATCGATAGCGGCTGCTCAAGGCACATGACAGGCAATAAAGAGACGCTGAAAGACTTCCAAGAATGCAAAGGACCAAAGGTCATATTTGGAGATGATTCCAAAGGAAGCACAAAAGGAAGCGGATGCTTAGTCAAGGGGAACATAAAGATCAAGGATGTATCCTACGTAAAGGGGCTTAGATACAATCTTCTAAGCATCAGTCAGTTCTGTGACAAAGGATATACAGTGGAATTCAACCTCAACAAGTGTTTAATCAAGGACAGCACCACAAATGAAGTAAAGCTTACAGGAACAAGAAGAGGAAATATCTACCTAGCAGATTGGAATTCCTCCACTCAATCAACATGCTTCATAGTGAAAAGTCCACCGGAGCTGAGCTGGCTATGGCACAAACGATTAAGTCACCTGAACTTCAAGACTATCAACAAGCTAGCAAGAAAAGGCCTCGTGAGAGGATTACCAGATGTAGCTTACAAGAAAGAGAATGTCTGTGGAGCGTGTCAAAAAGGGAAGCAACTTAAGAGCTCTTTCAAGGATAAGATTCAGAAATCGTCTCACAGAATTCTAGACCTTCTACACATGGACCTCTTTGGACCAGTAGAACCAGTAAGCTTGAGCGGGAAGAAGTACTCTCTAGTAGTAGTGGATGACTACTCCAGATACACATGGACGATCTTTCTAGCAAAGAAGTCGGAAACTCAAGAAAAGCTACCTGGCCTCATGAAGAAAATTCAGAATGAAAAGAGCTTGAGCATAGTGAAGATAAGATCAGACAGAGGAATCGAGTTCACGAATAAATTTATAGAGAAGTTCTGTTCTGACAATGGTATTCGTCATGAATACTCTGCTGCAAGAACACCTCAACAAAACGGGGTTGCTGAAAGAAGAAATAGAACCCTCAAAGAAGCAGCAAGGACGATGATAGCAGAAGCAGAAATACCCAAGAGATTTTGGGCTGAGGCAACCAACACTGCATGCTATACGCAGAACAGATGTTTAATCATCAAGGATCTTGACAAAACACCGTATGAAATATGGAATGGTCATACACCAAACATTTCCTATCTACATATCTTTGGGTGCAGGTGTTATGTTCTCAACAATGGAAAGGAACATCTGAAGACTTTTGATGCTAAATCAGACGAAGGAGTATTTCTAGGATACTCTGCTGTAAGTAAAGCCTTCAGAGTGTTTAATAAAAGAACCCTGGTGGTAGAAGAATCTGTACATGTGGTGTTTGATGAACCACATTGTGACACAAAGAAGCTGGAAAAACCACCTGAAGAAACATCTCCCAGAATAGAGAATGTTGTACCATACATAGAAGGAGTTCTGCCTACAGAAGAAGATAAAGATGAAGAAGCTGCAACCTTGGATACAGCAGACATTCTTACAGCAGCAGAACCTCCTGCAATACAGCAACATGATGAGCAAAATACACCAACGTACGTTTTTGAGCCAGATAGGACATGGCTCAGAAATCATCCAAGAAATCTCATTATAGGAGATCCAGCCATCGGTGTAAGGACAAGAAGATCCATCCCACATGAAGCAATGTTTGCATGCTTCATATCACAATCAGAGCCTAAGAATGTTGAAGAGGCACTGCAAGATAGCAACTGGGTACAGGCCATGCAGGAAGAATTGAATGGATTTGAGAGAAATCAAGTATGGCAAACAGTCGCTAGACCGACCCATCAAGGTGTAATTGGAACAAAGTGGGTGTTCAAGAACAAGCTAGATGAATCAGGAGTCGTTGTAAGAAACAAAGCAAGATTAGTTGCTAAAGGATACTGTCAGGAAGAAGGAATTGATTTTGATGAGACTTTTGCACCTGTGGCAAGGCTAGAAGCAATAAGAATCTTCTTAGCCTATGCAGCACATATGAATTTCAACGTCTATCAAATGGATGTTAAAAGCGCATTCCTGAATGGTCTCCTTACAGAGGAAGTATATGTTGAGCAACCTCCTGGTTTCGAGGATCAAGCAGAAGAGAAGGTGTACCGTTTACAAAAGGTCTTATATAGACTGAAGCAAGCACCAAGAGCTTGGTATGACACCTTATCTCTCTATCTTCTAGAAAATGGTTTTCAGAAAGGAACGATCGACAAAACGCTGTTTAGGATACAGGACGGAGAGAGTGTACTTCTTGTACAAATTTATGTGGATGATATTATCTTTGGATCCACAAACAAAGAGCTATGTGAGAAATTCTGCAACCTGATGCAGTCAAAGTTCGAGATGAGTATGATGGGAGAATTAAGTTTCTTTCTCGGACTGCAAGTAAAACAGCTTCCTACAGGAACCTTCATCAATCAAGTCAAGTATACGAAGGAGCTTATGAAGAAATTTGGCATGGAGAATGGAGCCGCAACGTCCGTTCCCATGTCCACATCTATAAGTCTTGACAAAGATGAAGATGGTAAAGATGTAGACATCACGAAGTACAGACGCCTCATTGGATCATTGCTGTATCTCACAGCAAGCAGGCCTGATATTATGTGTGCTGTAGGAGTCTGTGCTAGATTCCAAGCAGCACCGAAGGAATCACATCTTTTAGCTGTAAAAAGAGTGATCAAGTATCTGAAAGGAACTCAGGAAGTAGGCCTATGGTATCCTAAGGAAGGAGGATTCAAGCTCAAAGGCTACTTTGATTTAGATTATGCAGGCTGCAAGATTGATAGGAAGAGTACAAGTGGGACTTGTCAATTTCTGGGAAATAGACTTGTCTCGTGGTTCTGCAGAAAGCAGACCTCAATTGCAACCTCTACAGCAGAAGCAGAGTATGTTGCAGCAGGAAGTTGCTGTGCGCAGATTCTCTGGATACAGCAGCAACTTAGAGATTATGGGATAGAAGAAAAAGAGACGCCAATTCTCTGTGACAATACGAGCGCTATTGCAATTACCCATAATCCTGTCTTTCACTCAAGAACAAAGCACATTGACATTCGTCATCACTTTATAAGAGATCATGTTGAGAAGAAAGATGTCGTGCTTGAGAAGGTTCACACGGATCTACAGCTGGCAGATATCCTTACAAAACCTTTGAGTGAATCTAGGTTTTCTATGCTTCGTAACGAGCTAGGAATCCTTAAGCTGTGAAGAAAAAGAAAATGCAAGACCGCAGGGGGAACCTCTGCATGCTTGCAGAAAGCAGTAAAAATGGTACTGTAAGCTACTCGTCAATACAGCATTGGGTTCAGACAGCGCTGCAACCTACATTCTTATAGTACAGCATCTATCGAAGAAATCTAGCAGCATCAGGTTACAGCATTAATTTCAAAAGGAGTATTGATTGCTCTGCAACCTCGTACTAGAGATGCTGCAACCTTAAAAGACATTTATTTAGGCGGCAAAGGGCATGTCTTTCAGCATTAAATGCATGACTGCGGGTGTCAGAAAGTGGAAAGGACGCTGACAGAGCCCACGCGCCAAGTAATTATTAGCGACGATTTGACATCTCCACTTTTTCCTGAGCTACTAGATCATTTCCCTGATTTATCTCAACCGTCTATCTCGCACGTCTCTAGGGAACCGCCATATAGACCAAATCGTGCCATTTGAAATTCACTTTTCATCTTCAGAGAGAGAAACGCTGTGATCGTAAGAAAAATTTTCTAAGTGCAAAAACCCTTGTCTCTTTCTCTCTCTCTATCTCACAAAGATTTCAATGGCTGCCAGAAAGACCATCGTTCTTGATGGAAGAATGATCAACAAGGAGAACATCTTGGAGTCAGGGTTGTATGATAATACCCTGATCAAGAGAATCTTTGACGCTCTACAACAGACCCAAGTCCTAGGGCTGTTGACCACGGTATATACTGGCTTCTCCACGGAGTCAGTACAGAGGTTTTACGCCTACGCTAGGCAGGCGGAGGAAAGGAACTGCATCCTGTTCCGGATGGATGCAGATGGAGAGAAACGGTCGCTGACCGTTAGGGATATCTCCACCACCTTCAGCATTTCGGCTGCAGGGTTGATCCCCAGCCAGTTGGCGACATATGGGGAGGCATCGGCTCAAGAGATGTGGAATCTCTTTCGAGCAAAGGATGCAGGGGCTGAAATCAAGAGAAGCGCCCCCAAGAAGCTCTTCAAACCGGAGTTTGAACTTCTCCACGACATCTGTGCGTACTCCATCGAAGGGAGGACAGGGAGTTACGACAAGTGCACAGATCTCCGGTTCCGGATCATGTCTGCCATCATGGCCGGAGAAAAGGTGAACTGGGCGAGGTTCATCATGAAGAGGCTGTGGGAGGAAGCAGAGAAGATAACGGAGCGTCAGAGCTACGGTATCACTATCTATTCTCTACTCTGCAAGCTTGGCCTTCAACTTGCAGCACCCGTCCCCATTCATCCTGGAAAGTATCTCGGGGAGAAGAAGAAGGGCAAGACCCAGCCGAAGGCTGCAGGAGCAGGAGTTGCGAGGAAGAAAACCAAAGACAAAAAGAATGCAACTCTTGCTCTGCAAGATGAAGCTGCTATCAGCGGGGAAGATGCTGAAGAAGAGGAACCTTCGAGTCCTCTTCCTTTATCAAAAGGAGCTCAGGGAAAGCTGTACCTGAATTTGAATCCTCTTCCCCAGATGATAACGCACCTTTGGTGAGAAGGGCTCCACGCAGCAAGAGAGCTGCTGGTGCTGTTGGGGATGTGTCACATCTGCCTGATATGGTTGTAGTTGACCTTGGGAATGTGTCACATCAGCTTCGGGAGCCACATCAGCACTGGGTCGAGCCAACTGAAGAAGAAGCTCGTCTACAAACAGAAGCTTCAATGCTCGATCCCACATTTCCGGCTGCTAGAAATATGCCGGCAGAGTACTCTCTTTGGAGAGAGATGCGGCTGTCTAAAGGAGAAATCCTGTTGAAGTGGAAGGATTTCCTGACAGTCGAGCAAGCTGTCCTGGAGTGGGCCAAATCAGAAGATATTCTGGCACTCCTGCAACCTGACTTTGCAGCAAGAGTTCAAGAGCTCGATGGCTGCAGCGCTGCACAGGGAGCACAGGACAAGGGAAAGGGCAAAGCTCTTGCAGAATCCGACTCTGCAGAGCTGCCGATGAAAGCAGCAGTGGAAGATGTGCAGGTCTTCCTAGCCCCGGCTGCAGAGGCGGTAAGAAGGGGCGATGATGTCGCATTTGCTCAGGAGCAAATCGACACCTTGGGAGTGGAGCAGGCTGAAGAAGCCATGCTGCATCTAGCGCTGCAACAGAGCCTGAAGGAAACCAGGATACAGTACACTCCAAGAAGGATGCGGGGAGAAGGCAGTTCAAGTTCAAATCAGATGAACTCCCCTGCATACGAGTAAGTAGTTGAGGGCCTCTCCAACATTGTCACGCTGGATCGCTTGGAGGAGGAGGAAGCCCAACTACTGGATTATGGTGACTCCCCAGTGCGCGGAGATGAAGATGCTGCTCAAGCAGACTCTGAGGGGGAACCATCCACCATAATCAGGAATGTCATCTCAGACATCTCTGAGATTGTCGATGAAGCATCTACGGAGGGAGTTGCAGAGGCGGTACTCCCTGCACTGGATGCGACAGCAGTGCAGCCAGCAACCACCCTTCAACAGGAAGAAGGAGCTGCAGAAAAGAGCAGGGTGGAAGCTGAGATCCTAGCAGCAATAGAGGATACAGTGCTGAATACTGTGATCGCTGCAGGAAGCCATGCAGAGCTGCAAGAACCGACTCTTGCAGCAGAGACTGTCGAAGCTGTTTCTGGACCGGCCGAGGAGACGGGGTCCGTTGAGAAGACCTCAGTGGAGGATGTTGTTCTGACAACACTCCCTGAGTGTGAGAAGACCTCAGGTGGGGAGGCTGTTCAGACAGTACCCGCTGTTAGACATCTGCTGCATGCTCTCCAAGAGCATGAGTCTACCATGCGCAATAGTCTCAGGGTCAGTGCCCAATTCCATGCTGAAACCATGATGGGTTTTAAGAAGGACCTCGAAGTGCTGCCTGACATGATCAAATCAACTCTCACTGAACATTCGAACAGGCTGTACTACGATCGGGTCAGGATGGAGAAGGAGTTGAAGGTTGAAGCTGCTCTGACACGCCAAGAGATCAGACAGTGTAAGCAGCATGCTGAAAATGCCTCAACCAGACTCAACCATCACTCCCAAGTCCTCGAATCACTTCTGGATCGCGTCTATGATCAATCCCAGAGAACCAGAAATGTGGACGACAGGTTAGGGAATCTGGAGCTGATTGTAGGAGATTTGAGGGACATCATGGTCCGAGCTTTCCCTCAGCATGTCGATGCTCCAGAGCCAGCCCCTGAACCGACCCGACGCCCGCGATCTAGGGCGGTCCCAACAGCCCCTGCTCAGCCCCCGGCTTTTGATGATGCCAAAAAGGGGGAAAGGTTTGAAGAGAAATACAGGAGCAGAGGGGCGGCTGAACCTGAAGAAGAGGAAGAAGATGATGACCAGCAACCTCTCAGCAGGAGGAGAAGGAGGTCTAGATCATCTGCTGCTGCTGATATCCCTTCTCCGAAGAGATGGAGAAGAGATGATGATGGAACTGGTGGAGCCGGTGCAGCTGCTGGAAGAAGATCTGCTGCAGGTTCTGCACACAGCAGAGCTGCAAGCAAGGATGCAGCACCGCCCAGCTATCATCATAAGAGAAGGGATGATATCCAGCAGCAAGGCTCAAGGAAGAGGATGAGCGGGGACGAGTCTGAGAATCAAAGGCGCCAGTACGAAGAAGCTGCAGATCCTAACTCTTGGATTCAAAGACTCGGTGTAATTGGTGAAAGAAAAATATTCCCAAACAACTACTACCAATTCCCTCCTCAAGAGATCCCTCGCCTTGACACAGAGAACATCTCTGCTGAAGTGTCTGTGTTGATGGATCAAAGGCCTGAAGGAGAAAACATGGCTTGGAGATTCGACATCTTCAAAGAAGTCAGACTGCCTTTTGATCGGAATCCAACATTTGAGGCGATCACCATTTTCAAAAGATCAGAGTACCTCAGACACTTCAGAGATCTATGCAGGCAAGGCAAATTCAGCAAGTATCATACCTGCAAGACTGCATTGAGAAGGTATGAACAGCTCGTTCGCGAAGGAGGCCTTGACATTCAACAACTGTACATCGATAGAGTCAAGGAAGGGCTGATTGTACCATTCTGCGAGGACTTCTGGCTGAGATGGATTCAGATTCCTGTGATCAGACACAAGCTGGAAGAGTCCTACCAAGAGTCCATCAGGGACTGGTGGAAAGGATCAAGAGGAAGAGAAGGCCTTGAGAGGTTTGAAAGAAGAGCAGACGAATCTGCAAACAAAAGGTCTTCGTTTTACTAAGCTGTATTCATATACCCTCTTATGATCCTTGTTGTATTTTTGATGTTGTAAAAATTTCTATCTCTTAAATGAAGAAATTTTTCTTTCTGCTCTGACCAAGTTCAATTCTTATGAACTCATGCATGCTGTTTGTGTTTTCCTGTTGAGTTTGTCGAAAGGAATAGCATGATGCATCTCTGATGAATCCAGTATTAGATTTATTTATTCAAAGCTGTGCAAGCATGTAATCTGGATAAACCATATGAGTTAAAGTAAAATGAAACCTCTTCATGAACGAAATATTGTAAAGGTTTTGTCATTATCAAAAAGGGGGAAATTGTTGGGATTTCATTGTTTAGATTTTGATGAGACAAACCAACCATGTAATAGGAAGTTTTGAGTACCCCCATTTTTCACATTGTTTAAGTGAATAAATAGACTAGAATTGAGTCTTGAGTCAAGGATTGAAATAGAGGTTAAAAGAGGATAAAGCTGCATCTAAGCTTTAAAGGAAGATATCACTGCAAGAAGGCAGGATACAGTATCGCTGCATGAAGACAGGATACAGCAAAGCAAGGAAGAATGGCGTGCAGCATCGCTGCATAAAAAGGATACAGGAGTACTGCTAGAACGAAGTTACAGCAGCACTGCCAGACGATACTGCAAGCACGTCTAAAATACAGCAGCACTGAAAGTATACATCAGCTGCATAGAGACCAAGGATACAACGCAGACTTACAGAACCATTAAGTAAATACAGCGCCAACTACAAGACGAAGTATCCTGCAAATCCCAGGAAGGATAAATGCAGTACGAGGAACGGAGATCCAAGCAGGGACAAAAGAGCCGTTCAAGAAAAAGTCAAAGTAGCAGACACGGAGCCAATAAGAAGATGCCACATGGACTGACGCGCCGCAGAAAGCTGCGAGCCGCAACTGCCGCATTAAATGCTCCGAAAAGAAGGGTCAGTCGCATTAAATGCGAACCATACTTTGGCCAGGCTATTTCAAATTCAAAAGAGGGATGTCTCCTTCAACGAACATCTTCTCCTACAAGTATAAATAGAGGTCGAGGAGTACTGAAGCTGACTACTGTTACTGAGATCTAATTTCCATACGCGAAAGTTTCGAGCTTACAAATTTAAAGTATTCAAGCCAACAGTTTCAGTCACTCAACCTATCGAAGTGAAGCAGAGTTCAAGCTGAAAGATTCCTTACGGATTCAGAAGCTCACTTCGAAGCACAAGTTGAAGAAAACCTTTTATCCTTTTAACCTTGTTGCTGTGTGCTTAGATTGTTTTAGTGGTGTCAAACAGTTGATAGGAGAGATCCTTGCTGTTTGTTTTAGTTGTCTAGTGTCAGGCAGCTTCCCTGTGTGGGAGTATAGAACCCTGTGTGGGTTAGCCTTTGAAGTTTGCAGTTGCTGTGTGTACGCTGGACTTCAGTAGGTGGTTTGCTTTGTAAAGTTGATAGATTGTTAGGAGAGTCCTGTAATTCAATCTTGCTTAACAAAGTTCCTGCTCGAGGAGCAATAGAGTGGACGTAGAAGGATTACACCACCTTCGAACCACTATAAGCCATAAGTGTTTTTATCGCTTTATTTATCTGTGATTATTTTCTGCAAATATCTATCTCTTCTCATCATAAAACGTTTGAAAGAAGCATTTTTGTGTAAAACAGCATTGTGTTTAAAAGTATATTTCCGCTGCGTACAAAACTCCAGGTTACAGCGTGCAGCACTGCATTCTAGCGCTGCAAGCAGTAACCATCTATCACTGCAAGCTCAAGTAACTTGCAGTGCAGAACGGTTGTTTTAAAGATTCTGAAAAATCGACCAAGGTTCATTCACCCCCCCTCTGAACCTCGGACACCACTTGGGACCAACAAGTGGTATCAAAGCAAGTTGGGTTAAAAGCCAACTTATCTGGTCACCTACCCAGATCCACCTTGTCTCGCTGTTTTCTTTGCATAAAAATCATCTTTAAAGCATATCATGGATTCCTCCAATCACAAGCTACCTATTTTTCCATAGAGGAATATGATGACTGGAAGATTAGAATGCAGGCACACCTTTCGGCCATGAATGATGAGATGTGGACCGTCATAACTGAAGGACCGATAGTTCCCATGAAGGTAAATCTAATGTATGGAAGAGACCATGCAGAAGGAGAGCAACCACCACCAAACCTCCTGATCAAACCACGACAAGAGTGGGGAAATAAAGACAGGAAAAGAGCCAACCTGGATAACGTGGCAAAGAACGCTCTATTTATTACCTTGGATAAGGGCACCTTTAGCAAAGTCAAGACTTGCTCAACATCCAAAGAAATATGGGAAAAGCTGGAGCAAATTTGTGAAGGAACTGAGCTCACAAAGGACAACAAAATCTCCAACGCTACACAATTATTCGAGCTCTTCGAGATGAAGAATGAAGAGACTCTAGAGCAACTAGATCTGAGATTCACATCCATAGTGAATGAACTAGAAGCTCTGGGCAAACACTACACACAGAAAGAAAAGAACATGAAGGTGTTAAGAGCCCTACCAGCGGAGTGGGATAGCAAGACCACTGCCATGAGAGTGTCTATGGACCTGAAGTCCATGAGCACATTTGACTTATTCTCCGACTTGAAAGCATTCGAGTATGACATCAATAGAAGGAGAAAAGAGTCAGATGAGTCAGCGCTAACCGCCAGAGGAACAAAAGATACAGCAACCGCAAGTTGCAGTAAGCAGAGTGAGGATACAGCAGAAGTTGCTAAAGAGGATATGGCACTCCTCCTAAAGAAATTCAGAAGATTCATCAAGAGCAACAACAATAGCAGCAACACCAACCTCAACAAAAAGAATGATTTCAGAAGAAGTCACTCAACCCCTCAGGTATCTTCTTCTCCTCAGTCAAATACAGGGAATGTTGACTTGTGCTATAATTGCAGGAAGCCTGGACACTACGCAAGGAATTGTCCTTATCCAACAGTGCACAAGTATCCTGAAGGAGAAAGAGAACAGAGGAGAGATAAAAGATGAGAGGAAATGCACAAGCTTCGAGCTCTTATAGGAGAGATGGAGAAAGCCAATGATGCAGTAGTTCCGAAGGAAGAACTGAAAGCTGCAGAATCCTCTGACAGCGATGCTGAAACCTCATCCTCTGATGAAGAAGCACTCATATGCCTGATGGCTAAAGACGGCGAGGATAGCGAAGAAGATGAAGTAATTTACCAACCGTTGTCCATACAAGTTGATGAGGAGCTGAACATGATCCACTCCTTGAAAAGGATCATGAGTGATTTCGAGCAGATCAACTCAATTCATGAGGAGCTTAAGGTTGAGAATGAGAACCTTAGAATCGATAATGAGATTCTCAAGAGCAAAAACATCGACATTGCCAGAATGCTCACTGCACGAGAGTCTGATAACTCAAAGTGTAGTAAGCAGCAACAAGAGATCTCTAGATTGAATCTGCTGATCACTGAGCTAAGATCTGAGAAGGAGATCTTGCAGTCCAAGATGAGTACGTTCACCAAATCCTCAAAGGACGCAAGAGATTGCATAAACAGTGTCAGAGATCCCTTTGTGATTTCAGACATAGGTTACAGCAATCAAGGCTCTCAGAATACAGCAAGCACATCCGAAGCTGTGAATTTTGTTCAAGCTAAAACTCCAATGGAGAAAGAGTTACTTTGTGACTCTGAAAAGATACTGAACAAAACAACATTGACGGATAAAGGGAAGAAACCCCAATGCTCAACTGCAGGGAATAAGTCTGCATCTAAGACTTGGCTGCAGCAGAAGTCATCTGCTGCATGCAGCAAAAGGATGCAGCAACCAACAAAGTTGCAGCATAGAAGAAACTTTCCCACCAATACTAAGACCTATATGTCTAAACCTCAAGGAGGGTATACTCCAGGGAAGTATGGTGGAAGACCACACTACAAGGGTGCTGGTAACACACATGTTTGCCGAGCACACACTTTTAACAAGCAGTTTTCCAAGATAACTGCATACAGCTCGAGAACCAACAAATCTTATAGTAGATCAGTTACTGTTAAGAAAGTTTGGGTTCCCAAAGTAACTAACCCCAAAGGACCCGTATGGAAATGGGTACCTAAATCTGTTTGAGTTTGTTACAGGTTACAGTGCCAGGATGCAGCAATGATGTATGGTATATCGACAGCGGCTGCTTAAGGCACATGACAGGCAATAAAGAGACGCTGAAAGACTTCCAAGAATGTAAAGGACCAAAGGTCATATTTGGAGATGATTCCAAAGGAAGCACAAAAGGAAGCGGATGCCTAGTCAAGGGGAACATAAAGATCAAGGATGTATCCTACGTAAAGGGGCTTAGATACAATCTTCTAAGCATCAGTCAGTTCTGTGACAAAGGATATACAGTGGAATTCAACCTCAACAAGTGCTTAATCAAGGACAGCACCACAAATGAAGTAAAGCTTACAGGAACAAGAAGAGGAAATATCTACCTAGCAGATTGGAATTCCTCCACTCAATCAACATGCTTCATAGTGAAAAGTCCACCGGAGCTGAGCTGGCTATGTCACAAACGATTAAGTCACCTGAACTTCAAGACTATCAACAAGCTAGCAAGAAAAGGCCTCGTGAGAGGATTACCAGATGTAGCTTACAAGAAAGAGAATGTCTGTGGAGCGTGTCAAAAAGGGAAGCAACTTAAGAGCTCTTTTAAGGATAAGATTCAGAAATCGTCTTACAGAATTCTAGACCTTCTACACATGGACCTCTTTGGACCAGTAGAACCAGTAAGCTTGAGCGGGAAGAAGTACTCTCTAGTAGTAGTGGATGACTACTCCAGATACACATGGACGATCTTTCTAGCAAAGAAGTCGGAAACTCAAGAAAAGCTACCTGGCCTCATGAAGAAAATTCAGAATGAAAAGAGCTTGAGCATAGTGAAGATAAGATCAGACAGAGGAATCGAGTTCACGAATAAATTTATAGAGAAGTTCTGTTCTGACAATGGTATTCGTCATGAATACTCTGCTGCAAGAACACCTCAACAAAACGGGGTTGCTGAAAGAAGAAATAGAACCCTCAAAGAAGCAGCAAGGACGATGATAGCAGAAGCAGAAATACCCAAGAGATTTTGGGCTGAGGCAACCAACACTGCATGCTATACGCAGAACATATGTTTAATCATCAAGGATCTTGACAAAACACCGTATGAAATATGGAATGGTCATACACCAAACATTTCCTATCTACATATCTTTGGGTGCAGGTGTTATGTTCTCAACAATGGAAAGGAACATCTGAAGACTTTTGATGCTAAATCAGACGAAGGAGTATTTCTAGGATACTCTGCTGTAAGTAAAGCCTTCAGAGTGTTTAATAAAAGAACCCTGGTGGTAGAAGAATCTGTACATGTGGTGTTTGATGAACCACATTGTGACACAAAGAAGCTGGAAAAACCACCTGAAGAAACATCTCCCAGAAAAGAGAATGTTGTACCATACATAGAAGGAGTTCTGCCTACAGAAGAAGATAAAGATGAAGAAGCTGCAACCTTGGATACAGCAGACTTTCTTACAGCAGCAGAACCTCCTGCAATACAGCAACATGATGAGCAAAATACACCAACGCACGTTTTTGAGCCAGATAGGACATGGCTCAGAAATCATCCAAGAAATCTCATTATAGGAGATCCAGCCATCGGTGTAAGGACAAGAAGATCCATCCCACATGAAGCAATGTTTGCATGCTTCATATCACAATCAAAGCCTAAGAATGTTGAAGAGGCACTGCAAGATAGCAACTGGGTACAGGCCATGCAGGAAGAATTGAATGGATTTGAGAGAAATCAAGTATGGCAAACAGTCGCTAGACCGACCCATCAAGGTGTAATTGGAACAAAGTGGGTGTTCAAGAACAAGCTAGATGAATCAGGAGTCGTTGTAAGAAACAAAGCAAGATTAGTTGCTAAAGGATACTGTCAGGAAGAAGGAATTGATTTTGATGAGACTTTTGCACCTGTGGCAAGGCTAGAAGCAATAAGAATCTTCTTAGCCTATGCAGCACATATGAATTTCAACGTCTATCAAATGGATGTTAAAAGCGCATTCCTGAATGGTCTCCTTACAGATGAAGTATATGTTGAGCAACCTCCTGGTTTCGAGGATCAAGCAGAAGAGAAGGTGTACCATTTACAAAAGGCCTTATATGGACTGAAGCAAGCACCAAGAGCTTGGTATGACACTTTATCTCTCTATCTTCTGGAAAATGGTTTTCAGAAAGGAACGATCGACAAAACGCTGTTTAGGATACAGGATGGAGAGAGTGTACTTCTTGTACAAATTTATGTGGATGATATTATCTTTGGATCCACAAACAAAGAGCTATGTGAGAAATTCTGCAACCTGATGCAGTCAAAGTTCGAGATGAGTATGATGGGAGAATTAAGTTTCTTTCTCGGATTGCAAGTAAAACAGCTTCCTACAGGAACCTTCATCAATCAAGTCAAGTATACGAATGAGCTTATCAAGAAATTTGGCATGGAGAATGGAGCCGCAACGTCCGTTCCCATGTCCACATCTATAAGTCTTGACAAAGATGAAGATGGTAAAGATGTAGACATCACGAAGTACAGACGCCTCATTGGATCATTGCTGTATCTCACATCAAGCAGGCCTGATATTATGTTTGCAGTAGGAGTCTGTGCTAGATTCCAAGCAGCACCGAAGGAATCACATCTTTTAGCTGTAAAAAGAGTGATCAAGTATCTGAAAGGAACTCAGGAAGTAGGCCTATGGTATCCTAAGGAAGGAGGATTCAAGCTCAAAGGCTACTCCGATTCAGATTATGCAGGCTGCAAGATTGATAGGAAGAGTACAAGTGGGACTTGTCAATTTCTGGGAAATAGACTTGTCTCGTGGTTCTGCAGAAAGCAGACCTCAATTGCAACCTCTACAGCAGAAGCAGAGTATGTTGCAGCAGGAAGTTGCTGTGCGCAGATTCTCTGGATACAGCAGCAACTTAGAGATTATGGGATAGAAGAAAAAGAGATGCCAATTCTCTGTGACAATACGAGCGCTATTGCAATTACCCATAATCCTGTCTTTCACTCAAGAACAAAGCACATTGACATTCGTCATCACTTTATAAGAGATCATGTTGAGAAGAAAGATGTCGTGCTTGAGAAGATTCACACGGATCTACAGCTGGCAGATATCCTTACAAAACCTTTGAGTGAATCTAGGTTTTCTATGCTTCATAACGAGCTAGGAATCCTTAAGCTGTGAAGAAAAAAAAATGCAAGATCGCAGGGGGAACCTCTGCATGCTTGCAGAAAGCAGTAAAAATGGAACTGTAAGCTACTCGTCAATACAGCACTGGGTTCAGACAGCGCTGCAACCTACATTCTTATAGTACAGCATCTATCGAAGAAATCTAGCAGCATCAGGTTACAACATTAATTTCAAAAGGAGTATTGATTGCTCTGCAACCTCGTACTAGAGATGCTGCAACCTTAAAAGACATTTATTTAGGCGGCAAAGGGCATGTCTTTCAGCATTAAATGCATGACTGCGGGTGTCAGGAAGTGGAAAGGGCGCTGACAGAGCCCACGCGCCAAGTAATTATTAGCGACGATTTGACATCTCCGCTTTTTCCTGAGCCACTAGATCATTTCCCTGATTTATCTCAACCGTCTATCTCGCACGTCTCTAGGAAACCACCATATAGACCAAATCGTGCCATTTGAAATTCACTTTTCATCTTCAGAGAGAGAAACGCTGTGATCGCAAGAAAAATTTTCTAAGTGCAAAAACCCTTGTCTCTCTCTCTCTCTCTCTCTATCTCACAAAGATTTCAATGGCTGCCAGAAAGACCATCGTTCTTGATGGAAGAATGATCAACAAGGAGAACATCTTGGAGTCAGGGTTGTATGATAATACCCTGATCAAGAGAATCTTTGACGCTCTACAACAGACCCAAGTCCTAGGGCTGTTGACCACGGTATATGCTGGCTTCTCCACGGAGTCAGTACAGAGGTTTTACGCCTACGCTAGGCAGGCGGAGGAAAGGAACTGCATCCTGTTCCGGATGGATGCAGATGGAGAGGAACAGTCGCTGACCGTTAGGGATATCTCCACCACCTTAAGCATTTCGGCTGCAGGGTTGACCCCCAACCAGTTGGCGACATATGGGGAGGCATCGGCTCAAGAGATGTGGAATCTCTTTCGAGCAAAGGATGCAGGGGCTGAAATCAAGAGAAGCGCCCCCAAGAAGCTCTTCAAACCGGAGTTTGAACTTCTCCACGACATCTGTGCGTACTCCATCGAAGGGAGGACAGGGAGTTACGACAAGTGCACAGATCTCCGGTTCCGGATCATGTCTGCCATCATGGCTGGAGAAAAGGTGAACTGGGCGAGGTTCATCATGAAGAGGCTGTGGGAGGAAGCAGAGAAGATAACGGAGCGTCGGAGCTACGGTATCACTATCTGTTCTCTGCTCTGCAAGCTTGGCCTTCAACTTGCAGCACCCGCCCCCATTCATCCTGGAAAGTATCTCGGGGAGAAGAAGAAAGGCAAGACCCAGCCAAAGGCTGCAGGAGCAGGAGTTGTGAGGAAGAAAACCAAAGACAAAAAGAATGCAACTCTTTCAAGAAAATCTAATTATGTAATTTATGATTTAACTTAGATATTAGGAAATTTGAATATATTTATGATTATGACGTATTTAGATTGACTATATAATTTAAATTATAAACATGAATAGATTAACTATATAATTTAAATTATAAACATGAATTCAATTAACTGAAATTATAGGTTAATTTAGGAAATATATATAATTGCATAACATGTTTAGTTAATGTTTATTTAAGAGGATTGAATTTGATATTTACTTTGATATTTAATTTGATTCTTAACTTTAAGGTTTAAATTGTAAAGTTCATAATTAATTCTTTACGTTTTGATCATTTTTAACAATATAGAGGATTTAATTGTATATTTAATATTTATAAGTAGGTCCTTCGTTCGTTTATTAAATTATGAAGATTAAATTATAATGTCCATAATTATATTTAAGTTTATATATCATTGGAATTAAGAGATATTGTAATTAATATTTTTCGATGTTAATTAATTACCTAAAGGTCCTTAAATTAAATCTAATTTATAGAATTAGAACCTAATTTGGAAACTTCCTGTCGTTGATTTATCTCGATTCCCTTCTAGGTACCTTACAAAGCATAAAAGTTCGTCTATAAATTTAAATAAATTTTAGGATGTGTTGTTTAATTTTAGCAATATAAAACAATTCTAATATCAATACATAATATTATCAATTTATAGGTTACATAATGTAATTTTATTAAAATTCAAGGGTCCGATATCATTATTTATAATTCATAGTGTTTAAAACTTATTTTCATAAGCTTAAGGGTATAAAATGTAATATTTATAACTATTGAGATTTTAAATGTTATTATTCATAAATTATGGGTCTTATAGCATGTTTTATATCTTTAGGGTGTAAAATATAATATCCATAATTATTGAGGTCAAAAATTGAATTATCAAGAATTATAGAGTTTTCAATTTAATCTCTAACTTTTATCAAATTTACCAAACAAAACCCTTACCCAAAACCACCTCTGCTGCCACCTGTTTGGCCGCCTCCCAGCTACCACTTCCAGCCACTGTCCTGGCTCCGCCACGGCCGTCTGCCACCGCTCAACCCGGCGCCGCCGCTCACGGTGGTGCCCAACAGCACACACATACATCAACATATACACACGCACACATATATACATATACAACAACCACATACCAGCAGCACACACACTCACACACTGCAGCGGCAGCAGCACCGCTGCCAGCCACCGTCCTGCGCCGGCCACACACCCTTCAGCACGGCGGCGCTGCTCACGGCGGCGCCATTACTCACGCACAGATATACGAACACAGCAGACCTGCAAACACGCCGCCGTCCTCTCGGTGGCTCACAACCCAAACACGCCGGCGCACTCCAGCGCCGACCTCCCCATCCAACCGACTTACCGGCGCAAACCATGCGCCGGCTCCAAGACCTATAGCAACACTGATAACAGAGGGGAAGAGAGAGAGAGAGCAACATAGAGAAAAATTTGGGGAAGAAGGGAAGAGAGAGAGATCCGAGAGAGAGATCTGAGAGAGAGAGAGTTCACTTGAAATAGAGAAGATGTTTTTTTTCCTTCTTCTTGTATTCTTATCTATTTTTATTTATTCATTTTGTATTAATATTACAAATTGTTGCAATACTTTATGCTAATCTTTTATACACTTATGTATTAATTAATCTTCTTTTACACCATATGGATGATACCAACATATATATTATAATATTGTATACTTATATATATATAACCAAAAACATTAAAATTTTATACATAGCTTACTAAATAAATTTTTGGTGTCATCTAGGTCTCGTATAAATTATGAAATTTTTCATTTTACTTTATGTGATTGAATTTTATTTTGGGATGTTACAAATATAATTTAAAGGTAATATGTTCATAAACGAAATATCCTTACTTACAGACTAAAACTCCATCGATAATATGTGTGATTTTTGTTGTGAATCATCCATAAATTTCCTGGGGCAATTGGCCAATATCAACGTAGAGGTGTCGTCGAACATAATTCCGCAAAGATTCATACATGGAAAAAACATGAAGATGAATGAATAAAATATAATGAAAAAGAGACATTATTAAACCTAGAAATTCAACAAAAAAATCCATAAAACTACTCTCTGTGTCCTAAGATCACGAGATCTCTAGCCAACAACCATGTCCCAAAGCAAAATAAATTACAAAATGACATGATGAAAACTAAAAATAAATTAAAGAAAACTTAACGAATCAGCAATTGTGTTGTTTTTTCAATCTTGAATCTTCAATCTCTTGTTTCGTTCCATGCTTTCAAGATGAAATTTCATGTATATGTGGTTTAAAAGTTGTTTCTTTCGAGTTCCAAAGTGGCTATTTATACCTACGAGGGTTAAAATTGGATTTGGTTAAGAATTTTAGTTAAAATGCGGTCTAAAACAACAAAAAACACACAACCTGCTGATAGTACACAACCCGTATCAATTAACTTAGTGACCGAGGTGGGTTATGCACAACCCGGACCAAGTCGCATCTTCAGATTTTACTCTTCAACCACTTGTGCTTTGGGTCTCAACCTAACCCGTTGATTTTTTTTATTATATTCGTATATCTTGAGTCAGCTTTATAATGCCACAAGTTTTATACACCAAGTTATGTCCAAAATACTTGAGTACTTTCAGGACAAATATTAGAATGTCTTAGCACAACTTCCGTCTTTTTGTAATTTTCTCTTTTTTTGGAGGCAGGTTTGAAAAAAGTGTTCGACATGAAAGTTTTAAAACTCCTTATATTTTCAACAAGAGAAGAATCACTGAAGTTGAACTTTTACAGCACGAGATATTTCTTTTCTCCCACAACAACAAGTTTCAACTTAATTTTTGGATTCCAACGTGACTTCTCATATCCTTAATTAATTTAATTAAGCTTTGACTTTATGTTAAAATCTATAAAATTCCTATTGGTCCCAAGTGGTGTCCGAGGTTCAGAGGGGGGTGAATAAACCTTGGTTGATTTTGCAAATCTTTGAAATACCGATCTGCTCTGCAAGTTACTTGAGCTTGCAGCGTCAGATAGTTACTACTTACAGCACTAGGATACAATGCTGCACGCTGTAACTTGGAGTTTATATGCAGCGGAAAAATATACTTTAACACAAGGTTGATTTTCTCAATATGCTTCTTTTAAAACGTTTTATGCTTATGAGATAAACAGGATACAGAAGGTAGAAACACAGATAAGTAAAGCAATAAACACGTATGGCTTATAGTGGTTCGAAGGTGGTGTAATCCTTCTACGTCCACTCTACTGCTCCTCGAGCAGGAACTTTGTTAAGCAAGATTAAATTACAGGACACTCCTAACAATATATCAACTTTACAAAGTAACAACCTACTGAAGTCCAGCGTACACACAGCAACTGCAAACTTCAAAGGCTAACCCACACAGGGTTCTACACTCCCACACAGGGAGGCTGCCTAAATCTAGACAACTATACAAACAGCAAGGATCTCTCCTATCAACTGTTCGATACCTCTAAAACAACCTAAGCACACAGCAACAAAGTTAAAAGAATGAAAATGTTTTCTTCAACAGGTGCTTCGAAGTGAGCTTCTGAGTCCTTTCAGGGATCTTTCAGCTTGAACTTGCTTCACTTCTTGAGGTTGAGTGACTGAAACTGATAGAGACTTGAATACTTGGATCTTGAAAGCTTTATGAGTTTTGCGCAAATGTTTTAGTAACCAGCTTCAGTGTATCTCATCATCTATTTATACTTGTAATAGAAGATGTTCATTGAAGGAGACATCTCTCTTTTTGAATTTGAAGTAGTCTGACCAAAGGCATGGTTTGCATTTAATGCGACTTGACTTTCTCTTTTCAGAGCATTTAATGCGGCAGTTGCAGCTCGCAGCTTTCTGCAGCGCGTCAGTCCACGTGGCATCTTCGTATTGGTTCCGTGTCTGCAACTTTGATTTTCTCTGGAACGGCTCTATTTATTCTTGCTTGAATCTTCATTCCTCGTACTACATTTATCCTTCCTAGGATTGCAGGATACTCCTTGTTGTAATTGGCGCTGATTGACTTGACTGAACTGTAAGCTTTGCGCTGTATCCTAGATCTTCATGCAGCTGATTCTTTCATGCAGTGCTGCAGTAACCTGGTTGCAGTATCTTTGAGTAGAGCTGCTGCATCTTTTTCTTGCAGCACTCCTGTATGTCATTCCTTCTTACTTCACTGTAGTTAAGTTATGTCTTGTTACCGCGATGTTGTACCTGCCTTCTTGCAGCAATGCTGTATCCTGTCTTCTTGCAGCGATACTGTATCTTGCCTTCTAACAACGATATCTTTTCTGCACGACTTAGATGCAGCTTTATCCTTGTCAAACCTCCATTTCTCAGTACTTAAAACTAGACTCAACCTAGTCTATATATTCACTTAAATATCATGAAAAATGGGGTACTCAAAACTTCCTAATACATATATGTTTTGTCTCATCAAAATTTAAACATCGAAATCCCAACAATTCCTTTCAAATCAAACAAATATATGAAATCTTGTGAAGATAATTAAATCGTGTACATAATCCACAAATGTAACAAATATATGAAATCTTGTGAAGATAATAAAATCCTGTACATAATCTACAAATGTATACTTTCTAGCACAAAATAACATGGAATTAGGTGCTTAAATGCAAAAAAAAAAGCCGCAATCTATCAATGGACCAAATCATCATGTCCATTACGATGTCTCATCTTGGCATCATATGTATATATATATATATGAGAGGAGAACTTAGATCATGTCTTATAAATTTTTAATTTCTTTACTTTGGCATAATTGATTTAATTGGTTTTTAATGTGAATTTCTAATAATAACGTTATGTTGGTGGTGGTAGTAACATAATATTTAAAACTTAGAAAAAAATTAGTGCATATTTGGTCCCCATTTTATCCATTTCTAAATTGGAGTTTGTTGGTCCCAAGTGGTATAAGGTTGAGGGGGGGTGAATTAACCTTATCAAATTTTTAGCTTTTACTCCAAAGATGTTAAGTCCTTGATGAACAGGTAGCTAGTAAGCTTGTTGCTCGATAGGTTGCTGCTCGGGCAGTGACCTCAGGACTTAGTCAGAGATAATAATGCACAGCGGAAATGGATCCTTTCTCTTCTTCAGAGAGAATAACAACTTAGCAGAGTAGACTCCTGCCTAAGTGACTCCTAAACAGTCTATTTAAGTAAGATATGAAATCTTCAACGGTTGGGTGCAGCAAGCTCCTTGGACTTCTAAAAAACACAATGGTAGCTGGCTTGCTGCTGTTTTGACTGAATAACTTAGATGTGAAAGCTTGAGCTTGTAGATGAGTTGCTTTGCGTAGGATATTTCAATTCTTAGTCACTTCTCCTCATCTTCTTGGTGCATTCAGTCTTCTATTTATAGGCATCAGTAGAAATTCTGCCCGTTGGGAGGGCAGTCCTTTACTTGGTGAGGTGTCTTGCTCTGATTGGTTCTACTGATCTTCTGACACCTGCTCTGAAATGCCTTCATTCTGTTCTGCTATTGCCTTTGTCCTTCTGCTGCGCGACTTAAACTTGCAGTCTGCTGTACTCTGTCCTTGCTCCTTTATCACACATGACAATCATTAATTCGCTGAAACTGGAGTGACTCTACTGGCTAGTCAGGTTGCACTGATTTTAAAGTATCTGGTAGTTTCCTCTTCGAACAAGTAAGTCAGCTTCCTTGGCCATCTCCAGATTCCTTGCAGCATCCTTTGAAACTTGGTCACTGGTTCCTTGTGGCAGCATGCAGGTAGCAGGGACTTGGCTTAGGTTCCTTGGCAGAATTTCCTTCTCTTTCCAGCATCCTTGCCTTAGCTATTTTACATATCGAAACCTATCTGAATAGCTAATGCTCTAGTCTATTACATGTTTTATCTCATCAAAATCTATTACAATTTATCCTATCAATTTCCCCCTTTTTGATGATGACAAAACTCCTTAACAGGATCAAAGAATCATATTTCATTAACTTGGAACAAAAATGCAGAAGAATATAAACAATCATAAACATGCATTAAGTTCACAAGGTGCGAGCTTTCATCAATCAGAATCATCGTAGATTTCATTGATCAGTTTTAGGTACAGAGAGCATAAGAGAAAATAAGATGAACAGAAAGATAAACAGATAGTATCTAAAACAGACTACTAGACAGAAACAGAGAGCATGACACTAAGACTTTTACCAGCTGGCTTTCTTCTTTCTTTCGAACTTTGTACCTTTCTACCCGTTGGCTATAGAGTCTTGGTAGCTGGGTTCCATCCTCTTCACAACTTCCTCAGATTCCTCAAACCTGAGCCAGAAGTCTTCACAGAATGGTATGAACTCCTTTCCCAGTCTCTGCTTTAGCTTGACTTGGATTGGAAGTCCACCTTTCTTGGTTAGCTCCAGAAAACTTTGCAAGGCGTCCTTGTTGGTTCGGAATCCTCTGAAGAGAGTAGATTCCTTGCAGAGTGTCGTGAAGTACTTCATCAGCTCCATTCTCTTGAAAGCTTTAATCTGGAAGAACGATGGATTGACATCATTGGGGAGAACGACCTCCGGAATCTCTGGGGTGATGAACTTGTCGCTCCTGAGATCCGGGCTGGTTTCCAGAAAGTTTTTGAGAGAGGCACTTGCTGCATTGTCAGGATTCTGCATGTTCTTTTCAATTTCAGTCATATTAGGCAGCTTGTGCGGTGGGAAGATTTTGTCAAGAACAATCCTTGGATCTTTTGAGAAGACAGCATCCAGGTTGCTCTTCAGTTCTGCCTCGGTCCTCCTCCTCTTCTCATCTCTCATCTCAGCACCCTTTCTGAAGCCTAGATGGATTGACCCTGAGACAGCTTCTGATTTCCTCTTCGTGCTGCTATCTGAAGGGCCCCTTGGTCCAGCTCCCCTATGTCCTTCGTCTCCAGTATCATCTCTTCTTCTGCTTATCATCATTTGCTTGCAGGTGGTAGGATCCTGTCCACTCTTCTGTCGGTCTTCTAACCTCCCTTCCTCCTTTCTGTCATCATCAGCACGTCCAACCGCAAAACTGACCATAGAGTGAATCTCGAACAAGGTGCCTGAGTGTTCTCTCAAGGTTTGTGACTGGTTAAACTGCTCCTCATCCATTCGCTCTACTGCAGTGACAAGAGCTTTCTGGTTAGATTCAAGAGAGATCATCTTCTTCTCTTGTCTGTTCAGCTTTTCCATTATGCTCTTGACCACAGCAACATCCTTCTTGGGGGGTCGGTAGGCAGCGATCATCTGAGTGAGTTTTGACAGAGTGATGTTGAGGGAGTCCATAAAGGAATATGTCTTGACTGAATGGGAGCGGGTTTCCTTGCGGAGTTTCCTGCTCGCTTTCACCAGAGACTTCCCCATCTGTTCAATAGCTGTTAAAACCTCATCATTCGACTTGGCAGATTCCTAGCCTTCTCCTGTTGGTACCTGCTGAGATGAAGTAGATGTTAGAGCTTTGGATTTTTCAGCTTCGGTATCACCCTGTTCACTGGGTGACCCATCATCGCTGTTGAAAGGGCTACTGGATCCTCCATCTCCTGATCCAGTGTCCTTAGCTGGTGTCTCCTTTCCAGCATTTTCTTCTTCATCCTCCTTCTCCTTATCCTCCTCAGCTTCCTTACCCTTGCCAGCCTCCTTTTCAGCCTCCTGCACTTCAGCCTCCTTTTCACCTTCTTTTTCTCCTTCCAAGGCTTCTCCTGCCTCTTGTGTTTCTTCCACCTATTCTACCGCAACTACTTCCCCCTCAGTGACCATCTCTCCATGGTCCACTGGCTTAGCAGGTATTGTCTCCTCCACCTCCATTGGAACAGCTGCTGCAGATTGTTTCTTTTCCACCGGGGTAGGTTCCTCCAACACTTCAATAGAAACAGGTGCCTCATTCTCCTACACTTGTTCCCCCTCAGCCTCTACCTCTATAGGTGTTGTGGTCTCATCAGCGGCTGCTGCTGCGGTCAATTCAGTAAGCTCTAGGACAGCATCCAGGGATGCCACAGCAGTGAGGGTTTCCAACTCTTTTGCCTTGGAAAAGTCAGTTGGCGTCGAGCTCCTCTCCTTCATCGGCGTCTGCACAGGGACCTCAGGTAGAATAATCAGGTCAGTAAGATAAGAAAATTCCTCACCATTTTTCTCCGTTGGTGAAGGTGACTTCCTGCTGATAGGTTCGACTGTAAGAGCTGAGCAGGAGGATCCTTCACCCATCTGGGGCTCTCTTACTGGCCTTCTCATCCTTATCTCTGTTAGGTTGATGTCAGCAGCCTGCTTCAACATCCTCTCCAAACCTTTCTACCTGGGCTGCAGCAAAGCCCATGTCATCGCCTGCTCTGACCTGGTCAGCAGCATCATCCAGAATTACCTCCTCTCTGTAGAAATCTGGTTGCACGATGGCTGTTTTCCCTTTCAGGCTCCTGGTGCCAGGTAGCTGTTTAGCAGTTTCCTTCTGCTTTCTGGCCTCAATCTCAGCGGCGATTTCAGCATTTTCAAGGTATTCAGGCCACTTCTTCTTCCTGAGATCCTTTAGAAATTTCTTTTGAAGGACCTCCTCCAGATCGTTCATGGCAGCCCAGTTCAGAGCCCACTCCTCCTCCGTCTTCCAGTCAGCCCACTGGATAAGTTCCTCTCTAGGTAGGTGTCTGTACTGCCACTAGATGGTAAATCTCTCCATCATCTTACCGAACTCTTCCTCCAGCTTCAGTATGCTGATAACATACTCCATCACATCCTCCTCATCCTCTTCTTCCTCAACATCTTCATCATGAACAGCAGCATCCCCTGCCTGTTCATCTCTTAGTGGAGAATCAATCTCCACTTCCACTGCAGGCTTCTTAACTGCCTGAGTGGTGGTGCCTTCTGATTCATCATCAGAAATGACCAGTCTCCTCTGCACATCCTGCTTGTGCTTAATCTTCTTTGGCACTTCAGGAGCTGGTGAGGGTTCTTCCATCCTCGAGCTACTTTCCGGCGAAGATGAGTCGCTGCTGGTCCGGTGGAATGCCTTTCTTATCCTGGGAGCGCCATTGGAACCCTTAGAGACCTCCCTTGTTACTGGGGATGGCAGAGCAGCAGTCTTCTTGGCAAAGACTCTACCCGCACCGATGAACTTTCCCTTCTGGATAGGCTTCCCCTGGGACAGATCTACCTTCAAGTGACCCAGGAGGGTGTTCACGATAAGCCCATAGATAGGCTTACCCACCTTCTTCTCCACCTCCTCCACCAGCCTAGAGAGCAACTAGCTGGCCCAGTCCACCTTTTCCTTCTTCACGATGGCCATCATCATCATGTACCTGAAGTTGGTACACTTATCAAAGGAACCAGAGCGGTTCTCTATGATATGACAGCAGATGTCATGCAGCATCTCAAACTCAAGAATGAAGAACTTCTTGCTGCAACTCCGAGACATCCCCACCATGTTCTTCTTACCGGTGAAGATCGTCCAATACTCTTTCAGTTCGTCTTCTCCATACGTGGAGAGATCACTGGCGTCCATGCCGTCAGTGGGGAGAGGGAACACCTCTTCCAGCAGCCCAGTGTCCACAGTCACTGTTACTCCACCAACCTTTGATCGGATCTCTGATCGATCTTCAGAGACCTTAGCCCGCCTGTACAACTTCTCAACCTGCTCCTCTACGTAGGGTATTTTGTGGTAGGAGCAGAGTCTTAGGAGGCTTGAGATGTGAAGACATTGCAGAATGTCTTTCATCAACTCCTTCTTGTTTTCTTCTTCCTCCACCATTTTAAGAAGAATCTCGCGGTCCACCAGCCTGCCGTCTACGACCAGAGTCTGTTTTGATGCCATTTTTTAGAGAGATAGTAGTTCTGGTAACGGGAAGTTTGAGAGAGAAATCGAAGAGTTAGGGTTTGCAGAATGTGGAAAAGTTTAAGTGTGAGAGAAGAGTGAAGAGAGACTCCCTTATATTTGAATTTGGTGAGTTTTGATCGAACGGTCCAGATTTGTCTTGAATTTGAAAAGACCCTTGATCCATTGGCTGAGATTTTTGGCGCGGCGTACGTGTGCTAAAGTACTTGATGTGATATTTTGTGGATATCGAGAAGTTTTCTATTAAAACGGCTGCTTGACGTAGGGTAACTATTCCTCTTTTCACGCGCTTCAGTTTCTAGTTCCTGCAGGTAGCTTGGTGACCAGTATCGTAGTATCCAGTAACTATCCAGGGACCTTGAGTAGTAACTTTTAGGTCGTTGATTTAGCCGTGTCCTGCCTAGAGTTCCCCCCAGGATGTATAGCCATTTAAACAAAAAGAATAGAGTTATATAGGTGATTAGCTCAGGTTTATTATTCCTAGCTCGTTTCTTAGAAAAGAGAATCTTGATTCACAAAGGGGCTTTGTGAAAATGTCAGCTAGCTGTAGGTCAGTATGCACTTTCTCCAGAGATATATCTTTCTTCTCAACATGATCCCTTATGAAGTGATGTCTGATATCTATATGTATGGTTCTTGAATGAAGAACTGGATTGTGTGTGATAGCTATTGCGCTTGTATTGTCACATAGGATGGGTATTCCTTTCTCTTCAATTTCATAGTCCTTCAGTTGCTGTTGAATCCATAAGATTTGTGCAAAGCAGCTTCCTGCAGTAACATATTCGGCCTCAGCTGTTGAGGTTGCTATTGAGGTTTGCTTTCTGCAGAACCTGGATACTAGCTTGTTACCTAGTAGCTGGCAGGTACCACTGGTGCTCTTCCTGTCAATTTTGCAACCTGCAAAATCAGAGTCAGTATAGCCAATAAGTTTAAGTCCACCTTCTTTTGGGTACCATAGGCCAACTTCCTGGGTTCCTTTGAGGTATTTGATGATTCGTTTGGCTGCAGTCATGTGTGACTCTTTTGGTGCTGCTTGGTATCTGGCACACATTCCTACTGAGAACATGATATCTGGTCTGCTAGCTGTTAGGTAGAGTAATGACCTAATGAGTCTTCTATATTTTGTGATGTTTACTGTTTTACCATCATTATCTTTGTCTAGGTTTCCTGAGGTTATCATTGGTATGCATACTGTACTTGCATTCTCTAGTCCAAATCTTTTTATCAATTCTTTGGTGTACTTCACTTGATTGATGAAGGTTCCATTGCTTAGTTGTTTGACTTGGAGACCGAGAAAGAAGCTTAGTTCTCCCATCATGCTCATTTCAAACTTGGATTGCATGAGACTTGAGAACTTCTGGCATAGTTTCTTGTTTGTTGATCCAAAAATGATATCATCTGTAACACTCGTAAAACAATAATAGAAATAATAATAAATTAATAAATTTAAAGGTTGTTAGATTTATAAAAAGAAATTGTATCAATCCTATATAATGTAGGATTTTAGTTAAATGATGAATCTAATTTGAATTATAAGTTAAATCTTACTAAACTTCTTTTAGTATGAGCCAAGAAGAATTCTTTAGTATGAGTCCAAAAGATTAGGAGGCCCATTACCTTATTGTTAGGTTTAGAACCCATAAACCTAACATATAAATAAGAGAAAAGCTAGTACGCTAGGGTTAGAATTCTCAATTCTCTTAGAGAAGGTACGTGTTTTTCCTTTCTCATAATTTATTTTTCATGTCAAACCTAGAGTAATTTATTTAATCCTTGTTTATATGATAAATTTTGTTGGTCTCAAGTGGTGTCCGAGATTCAGAGGAGGGGGGATGAATGAACCTTGGTCGATTTTCAGAATCTTTTAAAACAACTATTCTGCACTGCAAGTTACATGAGCTTGCAGCGATAGATGATTACTGCTTGCAGCGCTACGATGCAGTGCTGCACGCTGTAACTTGGAGTTTTATACGCAGCGGAAATAAACTTTAAAAACACAAGGCTGTTTTTCTCAAGAATGCTTCTTTCAAAATATTTTATGCACAGAGATAAGAAAAATGTAGAATATAAGCGCACAGATAAAGAAAACAAATACACACTTATGGCTTATAGTGGTTCGAATGTGGTGTAATCTTTCTACGTCCACTCTACTACTCCTCGAGCAGGAACTTTGTTAAGTAAGATTGGTTTACAGGACTCTCCTAACAATCAATCAACTTTACAAAGAAACCACCTACTAAAGTCCAGCGTACACACAGCAACTGCAAACTTCAAAGGCTAACCCTATAACACCCTAAAATAAAATTCATCTACATAAGATATCACAACAATTTTCTACAATTGAAATGAGTTTTATGTATTAATAATAATAATAATAATAATAATATTAGTAATAATAATAATAAAATAAAAATTATTTATATATACGTGTATGTATGTACACACGCATATAATGTATAAATATAAGTATGAACTATACCTTTGACTTTATTAATATATATAGATATATGCATAAAATAAAAGAAAAAAAATAATAAATCTAAGTGGGATAAACATACATATATCATTATCACTCCTAATATTATAATGGTAAGCAGCAATAATTTGGAAAGAGAAAGACCACTCTTCTTCTTCCTCTCAGTCAACACCATCCACCACCATTCCTAGTTGCCGCTACTGTTTCCGTTTCCACCTAGGAGAGGCAGCAACCCATAGCCTTCTTCTCCCTTATTTCTCTGCCGCTGCTGCTGGAAGTGTTTTAGAACCGACGTGTGTTTCGCGCCGGAGTTGTGAACGGCAGCAGGGGAAGCTAAGGTGCGCTGGGGCTGCTGCTGGGGGCCGGGAAGCCGGGCGGCTGTAGCTAAAGCCGGAGTTGCGCCGGTAATCGAGGATGGTGGCAGGAAGCAACGGGGGCAGCAGCGGAGCTGTTGTGCATATATATATATATGTATGTGTGTGTGTTTATTGTTGCTGTGTGTGTATGGCTTGAGGTGCAAAGGGGGTAGAGGGTAAAACCAGGGTTGGGTCGGCAGCCGGGAAAGGCGGAAGTGGTGATGGCCGGCAGCGGTGGCGGCTGGGCAAGGGCGGCAGTAGCAGGGGAGGAGGCGGGGTTGCTGGAAAAAAAAAGAGGAAAAGTTGGTAATGGCTTGTTTAGTAAATTTGATATGATTTTAGAGGTAATTTACAATGATAAGGGTTGCTGGAATTTGAACTTTTAAGTATTATAATTTCTGAACTTTTGTAATTAAAATTTAGATAATTAAAGCATGCTTTAAGGTCTAATTTATGTATAATAACCAATGAACCATTGAAATCATTTAAATTACATAGTTTTATTTAATAATTAATGATAATATGCATGATTTACCTAATAAATTATGGAATTATAACGATATGTTTGTAGTTAATATTAACTTATATATTGGAATTATGAATGTTGTTATATACTTAATAAGAATTTTTACCTATGAAACAAAAATCGAACTTTAATTAATTGATAAAGATAAGTTATAACTTTAATTTTTATAAATTATGCTTTAAGTATTATAATTAAGTAGATAAATATCGGACTTTAAATTTAATATAATGATATAGGTGTTTCCTTAGAAATTGAAGATATTATGAATTTCTTATCATAATTATTGAATTCATGAAAATGACGTTTTGAACTTTTGAATATATATTGGAATTATAGATAATGTTCATAAGTAAATAGAATTTAATAAATAAGGCAAGTTTTAATTAAATAACAAAGAAAGGCTATATAGATTAATGTATGTTAAATTGGATCTAGTTATATAATTAATTAGGGAATAAAGCCCTAGATTTTATCCAATTGATTAAGAAAATATAGTTTAAACTCGATTCGAAAATTAAGTGTTAATACATTATTTATTATAAATTTTAACCAAAGATTTATTTGGAATTATAAGTTAAACCTAGGTTTCGCAAGATTGCTTTTGAGACTAAAATATCGACCTAAAAATATGATGCTAATTAATTTATTATATTTTACGTTTTAGTTATTAATTTTAAAACTAAGCTTTATTAACCTTAGATTCACATCTAATTAACCCCGAAATATTAAGTTCGAATTGAATTTTCTGTTTTACGAAATTATGCATATTTCGTTATGAAATATGGTTATATTTTAAGAATTAGTTTCTAAGTAAATGATAGTTCGATTAGATTCTAAGTCGAACTTTTATGATTATAGGTGATACGCAGGATTTTACGCCTTAGATATATTTGAAGTCTACAGCTTTTGATCGTCTACTCTAAGGTGGGGGTAATTTCTTATTACGATATTTATACTTCTTTCAAAGTATTTAAATAACAAACTGTTATACTATATAAAAATGAGTTGGGTATACGTGCTGAATGCATGAGATGTTATATGTGATAATATTATGATATGATGAATGTGAATGTGATTGCTGAATGATTTAGGGTTAAATGATGGATTTTGATTATTAATTATTTTAGTTGATTGATGGAAATTAGGATGACTGATGAATACTTGTATAGTTGAATTACGTAATTATGGATTGTGAACGTTTTACTATGAATGCAAAAGTGAAGAATGATGTGAAGTTAATATTTGCATATGTGCAAATAAGATGTGTTATTATGGCAATTGAGAACTGCAATTAAGTGTTATGGTAAATTAATGTGCTTCTATGTGTATGTTTGATATGTGAAAATGTGATGAAACTATGTGCGCATGTGCATGCGTATGCAAGACGGCTAGGGCTCGCATATGACGGCTGATCACCGTATTATGACGGTTAATAACCGTAAAATGTTTTCACAACGGCTAAGAACCGCACAATGCTTTCAGGGCGGCTAAGAACCGAAAAATGCATTCATGGCGGCTTAGCACCGTAAACTATGTGAAAAGTAATGTTTGAACGTGAATGATTGATTGTATGTTTACAAGACGGCTAAAAACCATAAATGTGAAAATGAGGTGATATGTGCTTGTGCATGCGTATGCAAGGCGGCTAGGGCTCGCATATGACGACTGATCACCGTATTATGACGGTTAATAACCGTAAAATGTTTTCACGGCGGCTAAGAACCGCAAAATGCTTTCACGGCGGCTAAGAACTGCAAAATGCTTTCATGGCGGCTAAGCACCGTAAACTATGTGAAAAGTGATGTTTGAATGTGAATGATGGATTATATGTTTTCAGGGCGGCTAAGACCCGCATATGTATTATAAGACGGTTAAAAACCGTAGATGTGATAATGAAAGTGATATGTTTGAATGTGAAGGATGATTGATTTGAGATGGATGCTTACATTTTTCTTTAAAATGATTTAAGTCATATGATTTGAAATGATCTATTTCTCTACAGTTTTCATTAAAAGGCAAATGGTTTAAGAAAATCTGTTTTAGGTGATAAAATGGTATTTTGGCATGTGTGTAAAATCTTCCAAAATTATTTTATGTCATCCCGAGTTCCCCACCTCAATGAGTGTATTTCAAACACTCACCCCTCTTTTAAAATGTTTTCAGTTTAAAGATTTTTTATGGCATGGCGAGCGAGCGGTGGATGCTGGTAGCCGATGAGCAAAGGTTACAGAAGTTTTTATTTGTAAATGTGATATTTTATGAATTATGGAAATGTATATTTTATAATTATTCTTGATTTTATTTATATTTATTCTTGAAAAAAGGAAATTTTTTTTTTAGAGTAGCATCTCGGTTAAATAGTTATTTACTAAAGAATCGGGACGTTACAAACCCACACAGGGTTCCACACTCCCACACAGGGAAGCTGCCTAACTCTAGACAACTAAACAAACAGCAAGGATCTCTCCTATCAACTGCTTGACACCACTAAAACAACCTAAGCACACAGTAACAAGGTTAAAAGGATAAAAAAGTTTTCTTCAACTTGTGCTTCGAAGTGAGCTTCTGAATCCGTAAGGAATCCTTTAGCTTGAATTTGCTTCACTTCGGTAGGTTGAGTGACTGAAACTTATTGTAGGCTTGAATGCTTGAAACTTGTAAGCTTGAAATTTCGCGAATGGTTTTTAGTTCTTAGTAACAGTTACCAGCTTCATTGTTCCTCAACCTCTATTTATACTTGTAGGAAAAGATGTCCGTTAAAGGAGACATCTCTCTTTTGAATTTGAAGTACTCTGGCCAAAGTATGGTTCGCATTTAATGCGACTTGACTCTTTCTTTTGGAGTATTTAATGCGACAGTTGCGGCTCGCAGCTTTCTGCAGCGCATTAGTCCATGTGGCATCTTCTCATTGGCTCCGTGTCTACTACTTTGACTTTTTCTTGAACGGCTCTTTTATTCTTGCTTGAATCTCCGTTTCTCGTACGGCATTTATCCTTCCTAGGATTTACAGGATGCTTTATTTGTAGTTGGCGCTGTATGACTTAACTGACTGTAAGTCTGCGCTGTATCCTAGGTCCTGGTGCAGCTGATACTTTCTTTTAGTGCTGCTGTAACTTGGACCTGGTTGAAGTATCTTCTGTATCCTTTTCTTGCAGCGTTGCTGTACGCCGTCTTTTCTTCCTTTGCTATATAGAATTTTCGACTCATTACAGCGGTGCTGTATCTTCCTTCTATCAGCTATGCTGTATCCTGTCTTGTTACAGCGATACTGTATCCTGCCTTCTTGCAGCGATACCTTCCCTTAAAGCTTAGATGCAGCTTTATCCTTTTTCAACTTTCATTTTCAGCGCTAGACACAAGACTCAATTCTAGTCTATTTATTCACTTAAACATTATGAAAAATGGGGTACTTAAAACTTCCTATTACATATATGGTTTGTCTCATCAAAATCTAAACATTGAAATCCCAACAATTTCCCCTTTTTGATGATGACAAAACCTTTACATTATTTCGTTCATGAAGAAGTTTTATCTTACATTAACTCATATGGATTATCAGGATTACATGTTTGAACAGATTAATAAATTAAATCTAATCCTGGATTCATCAGAGATGGATCATGTTATTCCTTTCATTATACTCAATAGAAAAACATAAACAGCATGCATGAGTTCATAAGATTTGAACTTGGTCAGAGCAGAAAGAAAAATTTCTTCATTGACAGAGAGAAATTTTTACAACATCAAAAATACAATAAGGATCACAAGAGAGTATATGAATACAGCTTAGTAAAACAGGGGCCTTTTGCTTGTCGGTTCGTCAGATCTTCTTTTAGCAAACCTTTCAAGGCCTTCCCTTCCTCTTGATCCTTTCCACTAGTCCCTGATGGACTCTTGGTAGGACTCTTCCAGCTTGTGTCTGATCACGGGAACTTGAATCCATCTCAGCCAGAAGTCCTCGCAGTATGGTACAATCAGCCCTTCCTTTACTCTGTTGATGTATGATTGTTGAATATCAAGGCTTCCTTCCCGAGCGAGCTGTTCATATCTCTTCAATGCAGTCTTACAAGTATGGTACCTGCTGAATTTGCCTTTTCTGCATAGTTCTCTGAAGTGTCTGAGGTATTCTGATCGTTTGAAAATGGTGATCGCCTCAAATGTTGGATTTCTGTCAAAGGGCAACCTGACTTCCTTGAAGATATCAAATCTCCAAGCCATGTTTTCTCCTTCTGGCCTTTGATCCATCAAGACGGACACTTCAACAGAGATATTATCAGTGTCAAGGCGAGGAATTTCTTGAGGAGGGAATTTGTAGAAATGATCTGGAATAATTTTTCTATCACCAATTACACCGAGTCTTTGAATCCAGGCATTAGGATCTATATCTTCTTCTCTTTGGCGCCTATGACTCTCAGACTCGTCCCCGCTCATCCTCTTCCTTGAGCCTTGTTGTTGGCTATCATCCCTTCTCTTTGAATGATAGGAGGGAGGCGCTGCATCCTTGCTTGCAGCCCTGCTGTGTGCAGCGCCTGCAGCCGGTCTTCTTCCAGCAGCTGCACCAGCACCTCCAGCTCCATCGTCATCTCTTCTCCATCTCTTCGGAGAGGGGATGTCAGCAGCAGCGGATGATCCAGATCTTCTTCTCCTCCTGCTGAGAGGTTGCTGGTCATCATCTTCTTCTTCATCTTCAGCAGCCCCTTTGCTCCTGTATCTCTCTTCTACTCCTTCCCCCTTTTTGGCATCATTAAAAGCCGAGGGCTGAGTAGGGGCAGCTGGGACCACCCTTGAACGAGGGCGTCGGGTCGGTTCAGGGACGGGCTCTGGAGCATCGACATGCTGAGGGAAAGCTAGGACCATGATGTCCCCCAGTTCTCCCACAATCAGCTCCTAGTTCCCTAAACGGTCGTCCATACTTCTGGTTCTTTGAGACTGATCATATACACGATCCAGAAGTGATTCCAGGACTTGGGAGTGAGAGTTGAGTCTGGTTGAGGCATTTTCAGCATGCTGCTTGCACTGTCTGATCTCCTGGCGCGTCAGTGCAGCATCAACCTTCAACTCCTTCTCCAGTCTGACCCGATCGAAGTACAGCCTGTTTGCATATTCAGCGAGATTTGACTTAATCATATTAGGCGGCACTTCGAGGTCCTTCTTGAAACCTGTCATTGTTTCAGCATGGAATTGGGCAGTGACCCTGAGGCTGTTGCGCATGGTAGACTCATGCTCTTGGAGAGCATGCAGCAGATGTCTAACAGCAGCTTCAACTCGGTTAATTGATTCATCAGGGGTCAGTCCCGAATTCCTTCTCATCGAGGCAGTAGTGGATGCAGCGAATGGAATAACATCTTGGCAAACTGGTGCTGCATCCTGCCTCGGGACTTCAGTAGCAACCTCATCCTAATCCTTGCTGGTTTGCGAGCTTGTAGAGCTTGAGGATGGGTGCTCTTCTCCTTCCTCATCTGCCTCCTCTTCGCCGGATGAGATATGAACAGGATCTGCTCCGCCAGATTTTTGCCCATGAACAGCTATGTTGCGTTCCTTTATCATCCTTGCGAAGTCGGCATGAGACATCTCAGCGTCCATAGTAACCTTTGCTGCAGTAACCTTGGAAGGTTCTTGAGAGCATGCAGCAGCTGCAGCATCAACCTCCTCTCGAGGTGTCTCTAGCTGCACTGGGGTTACCTCAGCTTCAACTTCAGTATCCTCGGTGGGTACTGTCTGAACAGCCTCCCCACCTGAGGTCTTCACACCCTCAGGGAGTGTTGTCTGAACAACATCCTCCACAGAGGTCTTCTCACCGGACCCCGTCTCTTCGGCCGGTCCTGAAACAACTTCGACAGCCTCTGCTGCAAGAATGAGTTCTTGCAGCGCTGCTTGGTTTCCTGCAGCATACACAGCTTTCAGCATTGTATCCTCTACTGCTGCAAGAATCTCAGCTTCCACCCTGTTTGGCTCTTCTGCTGCAACATCTTGTAGGGTGGTTGCCTGCTGCACTGCTGTCGCGTCCAGTGCAGGGAGTACCGCCTCTGCAACTTCCTCCATAGATGCTTCATTGGCAATCTCAGAGATGTCTGAGATGACATCCCTGATTATGGCAGTTGGTTCCCCTTCAGAATCTGCATGAGCAGCATCTTCATCTTCATGAACTAGGGAATCGCCATAGTCCAGTAGTTGGGCTTCTTCCTCCTCCAGGCGATCCAGCACGACGATGTTAGAGAGGCCCTCAACTACTTGCTCATATGCAGGGGAGTTCATCTGATGCATACTTGAACTTTCTTCTCCCCGCATCCTCCTTGGAGTGTGCTGTATTCTGGTTTCCCTCATGCTCTGTTGCAGCGCCTGTTGCAGCATAGCTTCTTCAGCTTGCTCCACTCCCAAGGTGTCGATTTGCTCTCGAGTAAATGCGACGTCATCGCCCCTTCTTACAGCCTCCGCAACTGGGGTAAGGAAGACCTGCGCATCTTCCACTGCTGCTCTCATTGGCAGCTCTACAGAGTCGGATTCTGTAAGAGCTTTACCCTTTCCCTTGTCCTGTGCTCCCTGTGCAGCACTGCATCCTTCGAACTCTTGAACTCTTGCTGCAAAGTCAGGTTGCAGGAGTGCCAGAATATCCTCTGATTTGGCCCACTCCAGGACAGCTTGCTCGACTGTCAGGAAATCCTTCCACTTCAACAGGATTTCCCCCTTAGCCAGCCTCATCTCTCTCCAAAGAGAGTACTCCGCAGCCATATTTCTAGCCGCTGGAAAGGTAGGATCGAGCACTGAAACTTCTGTTTGTAGACGAGATTCTTCTTCAGTCGGCTCGACCCGGTGCTGATATGGCTCCTGAAACCGATGTGACTCATCTGCAAGGTCAACTACAACCATATTAGGTGTAGAGAGTTGGGAATTAAGAGAGTCACCTTTATCCTTAGGCTGATGTGACACATCCCCAACAGCAGCAGCAGCCTTCTTGCTGCGTGGAGCCCTTCTCACCAAGGGTGCATCATCATCTGGGGAAGAGGATTTAAGTTCAGGTACAGCCTTCCCTGAACTCCTCTTGATAACAGGAAGAGGACTCGAAGGGTCCTCTTCTTCGGCTTCTTCCCCACTGCCTGCAGCTTTATCTTGCAGAGCAAGAGTTGCATTCTTTTTGTTTTTGGTTTTCTTCCTCGCAACTCCTGCTCCTGCAGCCTTCGGCTGGGTCTTGCCCTTCTTCTTCTCCCCGAGATACTTTCCAGGATGAATGGGGGCGGGTGCTGCAAGTTGAAGGCCAAAGCTTGCAGAGTAGAAAGCAGATGGTGATACCGTAGCTCCGACGCTCCGTTATCTTCTCTGCTTCCTCCCACAGCCTCTTCATGATAAATCTCGCCCAGTTCACCTTTTCTCTGACCATGATGGCAAACATGATCCGGAACCGGAGATCTGTGCATTTGTCATAACTCCCAGTCCTTCCCTCGATGGAGTATGCACAGATATCGTGGAGAAGTTCAAACTCCGGTTTGAAGAGCTTCTTGGGGGCGCTTCTCTTGATCTCAGCCCCTGCATCCCTCGATCGAAAGAGATCCCACATCTCTTGAGCCGATGCTTCCCCATATGTCGCCAACTGGCTGGGGGTAAGACCTGCAGCGGAGATGCTGAAGGTGGTGGAGATGTCCCTAACGGTCAAAGACCGTTCTTCTCCGTCTACATCCATCCGGAACAGGATGCAGTTCCTGTCCTCCGCCTGCCTGACGTAGGCGTAAAATCTCTATACTGACTCCACAGAGAAGCTAGCGTAAATGGTGGTCAAAAACCCTAGAACTTGGGTCTGTTGAAGAGCATCAAAAATCCTTTTGATCAGGGCGTTATCATACAGCCCTGACTCAAGAATGTGTTCTTGGTTGATCATCCTTCCATCAAGAACAATAGTTTTTCGAGCAGCCATTGATGATATTTCGTGAGAGAGAAAGAGAAAGATCGAGGATTTGCACTTAGAGAATTTCTGCGATGAATGTGTTTCTCTCTCTGAAGATGGTGAAAAGTGAATTTAAATGGCACGTTTTGGTCTTTATGGCGGTTCTCAAGAGATGTGCGTAGATCGACGGTTGAGATAAATCAGAAAATTTGATCTAGTGGCTCAGGAAAAAGCGGAGATGTCAAATCGACACTAATAATTATCTGGCGCGTGGGCACTGTCAGTGCCCTTTCCACTTCCTGACACCCGCAGTCATTCATTTAATGCTGAAAGACATGCCCTTTACCGCCTAAATAAATGCCTTTTTAAGGTTGCAGCATCTCTAGTAGAGGTTGCAGAGCAATCAATACTCCTTTGAAATAAATGCTGTAACCTGGTGCTGCTTGAATTCTTGATAACTGCTGTACTGTAAGAATATAGGTTGCAGCGCTGTCTGAACCCAGTGCTGTATTGACGCGTAGCTTACAGTACCATTCTTACTGCTTTACTCAAGCATGCAGAGGTTCCCCTTGCGTTTCTGCATCTTCCTTTCTCTTCACAACTTAAGAATTCCAGCTCGTTTCGAAGCATAGAAAACCTCGATTCACTCAAAGGCTTGGTGAGGATGTCTGCAAGTTGGAGATCCGTATGAACTTTGTTGGGATATTTCCCAACAACCTGCCTTGGGTCGGAGCTTAAATATGTGCGGGGCACGGCTCTTCCAGATTCGAATCCGTGAGCGCAAAGCTACATAAGTATAAGACATTAGAGTTGCGCCCTATGTCCATTGGATATCCTTTTGGTGTAGCAATAATGCGCTTGATGGTCCTAACACTTGGTATCAGAGCAGGTCACGAGTTCGAATCCCCCCGGGAGCACTTTGTAGTGGGAGCTGTCAGGGCCTTTGGAGCTGAGGATGCTTGCGCGCAGCGGAGGTTGCTTGGCGGCCGGGACCTGAGGAAGGTGAACGGACCTCGAATCGAGAGGAAGCTGGCGGAGCGGACGACCTAGGTGGCGGCGGTACCTGTGTGGCGAGCGGCTTAGGTGGTTGCCCGAGTGGTAGCGGAGCCTGTGTGGCGGAACGGCTTGGGTGGCGTGGCCTGTGTGGCGTGATGTCCTGTGTGGCGGTGGCGCGAGACAAGACGCCGAGTCATGACGATGGCACGAGACGAGACGTCGAGTCACGATGACATCGAGGAGTGGCAAGAAGGCATGTCGGTGCCGAGTCATGGAAGATGTCGAGAGGGTTCCAAGGGTTGCTAAAGTGGAGAGGCTGGCAGGTGCTGGGGGGGATTGTTGGGATATTTCCCAGCAACCTGCCTTGGGTCGGAGCTTAAATATGTGCGGGGCACGGCTCTTCCAAATTCGAATCCGTGAGCGCAAAGCTACATAAGTATAAGACATTAAAGTTGCGCCCTATGTCCATTGGATATCCTTTTGGTGTAGCGGTAATGCGCTTGATGGTCCTAACAAATCTTATAGGGCAAACCTATCAATATTTTTTTTTTAATTTCTCCGCATCAGTATAAAATCAATTAATTCATTACTATGTAGACTTGGAAGTTCATGAGAATTACAACCAAACCCTTTAACTATGGTAAAACTAAAAACTCACACAATATTTCGCCCTAGGTTTTTTGTGAAGTATAGTTTAATCAAAACTCACTCATTTTTGAAAATATCATTCTATACTATTATATGTTTAAAGGGGGTCAACTAATGTTGAAAAACTGAAGGTTGAAGAGGTCAACTTGTAATATACAAAAAAAAAAGACATTTTCCTATATAATAGCAAGTAGGCACAACTCAAATATTTTAAATATAAACAACTGAAAAAAATTAAAAAATGAAAAATAAAAAATGAAAATTTCAATGAGATAAATATATATGATAAAATCTTTATTTTCCCATTTATTAATTATATATTTTAACTGCAATCTTATCGTTTACCTGCATTACTTTAACTAATGTAAGTAAATCTATATATGTATGTTTCATCAAAAAGCAAAAAAAGGATTTTATAGATGTATATATTATAAAAAACGTGTTAACCCCATTCTTAATCATATCTATTTATAAACATTTTTTTTGTCATGTTAATAAATTTTGTTCTTTTTTAGTCAAGAGAAATGAATTTTACCAATTATACCCTTCTAACATTTGATGTATAATATGATGGTACGAACTAGATGAATGATGGTATGAAAGTGAAATATAGTAGTACAAACTACATTATTAATGGTAAGTGGATGTAATATGGTGATACAAACTACATTCATTATAGTATAAGGATGTACTAAGGTGGTACGATCTGATATGGGGTGAAATATAATGGTACGGGCTAGTATGAGGTGAAATATGGTGGTAAGGGCTTAATTTCATTAAAAATACAATAATTCAAACAAATATTCTGTTAACTAAAAAAAAGAATAATTTGAAACTCTTGGTTAAAAAAGAATGTTTCTAATTAGCTATTTATAATTTCATTCTATTATAAAAATTTTGTTGGCTATTAATATTACACTCAGCTAGCAGTTGTTGGGTTCTAAATTTTTTGTAATATAATTTCAGTGATATATTTTTGATTAATGCAATTTTTTAGATTAAGATGATGTATTCGTATAGTTTTGATCTTTTATGCAATGGAACTAGTGGTAAATAAAAATAATAATCTTGACCTAGTCGATCGTGGGGTGTGGTGTATTATTCTTAATAATACAAACAAGATTTTAAAAATTAATCATGTTGCAACGAGTCAAAAAAATATTAATATTGATTAGTTGATGTTGGGGACAGCTACTCTTAATTATTAATTGTAAAATAATTGAAGTGATGTAGAGTAATGCATCATGGATAAGATCCAACACTATTTTTGATGATAATCTCGATCGTGGGGTGTGGTGTATTATTCTTAATAATACAAACAAGATTTTAAAAATTAATCATGTTGCAACGAGTCAAAAAAATATTAATATTGATTAGTTGATGTTGGGGACAGCTACTCTTAATTATTAATTGTAAAATAATTGAAGTGATGTAGAGTAATGCATCATGGATAAGATCCAACACTATTTTTGATGATAATTTTAAAGGATCGCAAAGAGTTCATAACACGCAGCGGAAAAATTTTACAATCCTAGAGATACATTTATGTTTAAAATATATATATCTACAAACGAAGAAGATATCAAATCAAAATACCTGGAGCGAGTTCTCGATTAAAACTTGTTCTTCGAATGTACGAAGATTTTATGCGTATCCACACCGAGACCAACCTTTGCTATCAACTCTTGACAATAGAACTCTTTTTCACTATTTTCATGAATTAATTTTCTCTTCCAAGGAACTCCTTTTTATATAGATGTCTTCAAAAGCAATCTATATAATAATAAAATTTCTTTCCTAACTATACATTATAGTGTAATGGAAACTTGCAGATTAACATTTAATTCCTCAATCTCCAATCATTCCATAAAAGAAAAGTTTTACCATACATTCACTGAGATATATGCGTACAAAATCTCATTTGAGTTTTTCCAAAAATAAACCTCTTTGCAAAGTCAAACTTTGCTTTATTACCAATGTATAGTTTCCATGTATATGTGTATATCATCATATACATATGTGAGAAAAAATCATTTGAAGATTTCTACAAATCATTCTATTATTAATAATATTCTTGGTGCTAGCAAAGAATATTATAATATTCCATTTGAAATATGTAATTTAATTATCTCATAATAAATCAAATAATTCTTAGCAAAGATTAGAACACTCGTAAGTGTGTGACCCCATAGGTTCATTACTAAATCGGTAGCAAATTAATCGTATTACTTTACCAATCAAGGTTGGCATCTAGCAATACTCCTTAACGACCGGATAGTATGAAATAATATTATTATTTACTCTCAAGAACCATTATAAGAATAATGTAGTATTTCCTTCCATCATTTCAGCTCCAGGTTAATCCTAAGGTATGGTTTAACTGTCAAACCCCAATAGATTTCCAATTATGTTTCATGTCAATTATAATCAACTAGTGCGTGACCTAAGAAACACATTTCTTCATTCACTCAATTGCCTCGGCCAAGGTCTTCATTTAGTCGATATAATTAATGACAACATAGAGCTCCAACTCATTACCAAGAGTTGATGGATTCCTTCTTGATCAATTATTAATTCTACAAGCATCTAATCATACCCAATTACCATTCAATTAACACCCTAGGGTGTTAGGTGTCCAGAATCAAAGCATAATAAATAACTTGTTAATTACTATAATGATCTCAGGTCAAATGATGCACTAAAATCACATTCTTTATGAGAATATCTATTGACAGTCTATAGGTAATAATAACCATTAGAAAATTCTCAATCGGGCCTGTTCAATGATAATATCACACTATATATATCACTTATATATGTAATTCAGTAAATGAGTTCTACTAATCTCCATCTTATGAAGACTATTACATATATATTGATCTATCCGGATTATTAATGTCCAATCTCAATAATCCTCTGATCAAGAACAATTTGGATTAAATCATATGAGATATGACTCTCATTATCATAATCTCTAGTATGATATCATGTCTCTAAATTTAATCATGGACTTTATCACAAATATATAAGAAATAAATGTGATCATAAAAATACCATAATAAATGATTACAATGTGTTCAAACATAACATAGTAGATTGGATCTTGGGCATATCAAATAACCCCAACAAATTTCAGTAGCAAAGCTGAGTGTAATATTATGTGAGTTTTGGGGAAAAAAATGTTGAATATCAATTTATTGTAAAATATAAAGATAGATGACTCATGATATATAATTAAGGAAAAAATATACATTGAAGAAAAAATAAAATTTTGTATAAAGAAGAATCGTAGCTCAATTATACCTTAACATTAAAAATAAATGACAATTACATTATAATTTTTTTCTATGACAATTAGATTTCGTTCTAAGTACATAACAGGTAAAGGGATCTTGGGGGAAATCTTTTACTTTATATTTTTAATACATTATATATATATATATTAAATCAATCAATCTGAAAAGAAAAACTCACAATAAGACTTAATTTATTAGTTGGTTTAATATTAGGTTCAAATTTCGAGATTCATTACTCCGAGCTCAATATGATCTCATTTCTCAATTTGAACTTTAAATTAAAATGAGTTCACAGTTTCAGACATATAATACCGAAGATGCTAATGGAGATTTGATGTAGAGTTATTGACGAGAGATATATTCTTCTTCTTTCACATGAAGAAAAGAAAGATATGAAATATTTTTACATTATTTAATTAATAAGAAATAAAAGAAAAATGAAAAATGAATGAAAATGTAATTCGTAGTTTCTGCTATTGTCATCTGCTTTTGTCCTTGAATTTAGTACAAATTTTAATTAAATGTCTTAAAGAGAAATAAGGTCGATTTGGATGTTGAATTAAGACATCTCAAAATTTAGGTTTAGGATAAGAATCAACAAATAAATAAGGTCTGGTTCTAAAAATTTTATAAGAATTTAAAGTCTCATATCGAAAGTAATTAAATTAGGTAATAAATTGACAATCTTAAAATTTAAACTTAAAATTGAGAACAAACAAATAAATAGAATCTTGTTCTTGGTGTGAATTTATTTTCCTTAATTTTAATTGAGGGTCATCTAAATACAAGACTAATATTAACAAATATAATTACGTGGGCCGACTAATATTATATCAATACGATGGAAGCCATGAAATTAATTGTATCATATTTGAAATAGGCCACAATTGGGACACCAGAGCTTGACAATGTTGACTATTACATAATCAATATATATATATATATATTATTTATATTATTATTATTCAATTCTATTATCCTATTTATCATGGACATATTAATATCTGTCCATCATTAATGTGTTAAATATTCAACATGCATATAAATTTTATATTTTATATAATCAGAAAATGAGACCATTATACATAATCTTTGAACATATTAAAAATTGTCCAAGATAAATATTTTAGCATTTTCCTATTACTATTTAACCCAACTTCCTTTAGATTTGAGTCTTCATTTAGTCACCACTTCAATACAAATATGTTGCCATTATCCACTAATATATGAACTTAATTCAACACATTTCCCATATTGTTTTAAATATATTAAATTTAAATTGAAAGAAGAAAGAAAAGATCAATGCTTTGAAACTCCAGCCTATCATATAATCTGTTTATTTTTTTAATACTATTAAAAAAACTTGAATATTTATACTTTTCTTCGACTAATATTTTTTTAATATCCTGCATTAATATTTGCTAAAAATTATATAAGAACGTCCCACAATATAATTTTTGTGAAAAAAAAATCAATATCCTATTATCCACAATAATATCATCATGTAATTTTTCATTGTTAAATTCATTAATAATATGTTTGCAGGCGGAATATCCTTGGTTACAGATGGAAAATTTCATCCGTAATACATGGATTTTTGTAGTGAATCATGCACAAATTTAGCCAAGATTCATACATGAAAAAACATGAAGATGAATGAATAAAATATAATAGAAATGAGACATTATTAAACCTAGAAGTTCGACAAAAAGTACATAAAGCTACTCTCGTACCCTAAGATCACCATATCTTTGGCCAACAATCATGTCCCCAAAACAAAATAAATTACAAAACGACATGATGGAAACTAAAAATAAATTAAAGAAAACTTAATAAATTGACAATTGTGTTGCTTCTTCAATCTTGAATCTTTAATCTCTTGCTTCGTTCTATACTCTCAAGATGAAATTTCATGTATATGAGGGTTTAAAAGCTGTTTCTTTCAAGTCCATATTTATACATTCGAGGTTAAAATTCAATTTGGATAAGATTTCTAATCAAAAATTGGGTCTAAAACGACAAAAAATATGTGACTGACCAAAATAGTACATGACATGTATCGAATCAGGAAGCAGAACCAAATAACTCACAAAAAACACACGATCCCAGGTGGGTTATGGGCAACCCGGACCTAGTCGCACCTTCAAATTTCACTCTTCACCACCGCTACTTTATATCTCGACCTAACCCATTGATTTTTTTTCATTAAATTTGTATACCTTGAAACCAGCTTTCCAATGCCACAAATTTCAATTTAATATCAGTTTTATACACCAAGTTATGTCCAAAATACTTAAGTATTGTCAGGACGATTATCAGAACGTCTTTGCACAACTTTCGTCTTCTTGTAATTTTCTCTTTTTTTGGAGGCAGAATTGGGAAAAGTGTTCAATATAAAAGTTGTACAACTCCTTATATTTGAACAAGACAAGAATCACTAAGGTTTAAAGCACGAGATATGTCTTTTCTCCCACAACAATACTTTTTAACTCCATATACCGACTCGAACCTAACTTCTCATATCCTCGCTAATTTAATTGAGCTTTGACTTTGTGCTAAAATCTATAAAATTCCTTTCAAATCAAAAAAATACATGAAATGTGATGATAATAAAATCTTATACATAATCTCAAATATATATATATATATATATATATATATATATATATATATATTTTCCAGCACAAAATAACATGAAATTAAACCCTAAATGTCAAAAAAAAAAAACAAAAAAAAAACGGAAGCTATCAATGGACCATATCATCATGTCCATCACGAGGTCTCATCTTGGCATCATATATATACATGAGAGGAGAAAATAGATCATATCTTATAAATATTTTAATTTCTTTGCTTTAGCATAATCGATTTCATTGGTTCTTTAATGTTAATTTTGGAATAATAATTTCATTGGTTTTTATTGTCAATTTTGTAATAGTAACTTTATGTTGGTGGTAGTAACATAATACTTAAAAACTTAGTAAAAAATAGTGCATATTTATGGTCTCCATTTTTTCCTTTTCTGAATTGGATTCTTATATTTTAATTTTTATGAAATAAAATTTGAGTTTATCAATTTTAATGTTGTTTTGAATTTAATGAAGGATGTTGGTCCCAACTGGTATAAGGTTAAAAGGGAGGGTGAATTAACCTTGTCAATTTTGCAAACTTTTCTCCAAAAGTATATAAGTCCTTCGAATAGCAAGTAGCTTAGAAAGCTTGCTGCACTAATGAGGTTACTGCTTGAGTAGTGACCTAATGACTTAAAAGAGTTTTAATGCACAGCGGAAATAATGTTTTTTCGAAGAATGCTTGTATGCAGGATGCTTGATGGATAAGATAGATAGATATAAGAATAAAGCTATAAAACACGTGCAAACAAATATGTAGAGGTTCAAGGGTGGAATAATCCCTCTATGTCCTCTCTACTCCTTCTCCTCGAAGGAGGAACTTTGTTAAAGTTAGTTTGATTTACAAAGGCCCAGCTAATACAAACTTATACTTCTAACAAACTGTCAACTCTATCCATACAGGTAGCTGCATAGTGACCAAACACTTCGACCCACACAGGATCTTCCACATAGGAAACTGACCCACACAGGATCCTTTCTCTTCTAACAGAGAGAACAAATACTTAGCAAGAACAGTCTCATAGGAAAAAAACTGTTGGTCCCAGTGGTATAAGGTTAAGAGGGGGGGGTGAATTAACCTTATCAAATTTTTAACTTTTACTCCAAAGGATGTTAAGTCCCTGATGAGCAGGTAGCTAGTAAGCTTACTGCTCGATGGGTTCCTGCTCAGGCAGTAACCTCAGGACTTAGTCAGAGAATGTAATGCACAGCGGAAATACTTATGTTTTTTGAAACGTGCTTTTTAATGCAGTATGCTTAGATGCAGATAGATAGATATAAAAGGCACAAGCAAACTTATAGAGGTTCAAGGGTGGAGTAATCCCTCTACGTCCTCTCTACTCCTTCACAAGGAGGAACTTTGTTAAAGCTAGTTTGATTTACAATAGACTCAACTAACACAAACTAAACTCTAAACAAAACTGTCAGCTCTATCCACACAGGTAGCTGCACAGTGACCAACTATCGACCCACACAGGATCTCCACACAGGTTAACCGACCCACACAGGATCCTTTCTCTTCTTCAGAGAGATTACAACTTAGCAGTTTCAACACCTGACTAAGTGACTCCTATCAGACTTAATAAAAGGTTTAAGGCACAATCAAATGCAGCAGGCTCTTTTGAACTTCAGAAGAACATAAAGGTAGCTGGCTTGCTGCTTGCTCAGTCTGATTAACTTGAGAGTATAAGCTTGTGCGTCTATTTGCTTCTCAATTCTCTCTTAGTTGTGTATGATCGTTATTGTCTCTTACTATTTTCTTTGAAAATCAGACTTCTATTTATAGGCATCAGGTAGTTTTCTGCCCGTTGGTAAGACAGTCCTTTGTATGATGAGGTGTCTCTTTCTGATTAGTTCTGCCGATCTTCTGACACCTGTTCTGAAATGCCTTCATTCTGTTCTGCAACTGCTTGTCCTTTGTCTGCGTAACTTCATTCTGCAGACTGTTTGTACTGTGTCCTTGCTGCTTTATCACACATGGCAGATTCTGATTTGTTGGAACTGGAGTGACTCTACTGGCTAGTCAGGTTGCATTGACTTTGATGTATCTGGTAGTATCCTCTTTGAGTCAGTCAGCTTCCTTGATTATCTCCAGGTTCCTTGTAGCATCCTTCTAGAGCTTTGCTTGTTGGTTGCTTGATACAGTATGCAGGTAGCAGGGACTTCGGCTTCCTGGCTACTTGGCAGAATCTTCAAGTCCTTCAAGCATCCTTGCCTTAGCAGAATTTACATTAAAGACTTATCCAGACAGCTAAGGTTCTAATCTATTACACGTTTTGTCTCATCAAAATCTATTACATTTCATCCTATCAATTTCCCCCTTTTTGATGATGACAAAACTCCTTAACAAGATCAAAGAACCATATATTATAAACTTGGAACAAAGATGCAGACAAATCAAATTATTCAAGAGCATGCATCAAGTTCACAAGATGTGAGCTTCAATCAGAAGAGTCAAATTCTCATTGATCAGAGTCAAGTACAGGGCATATACATAAGCAGATAGCAGAAACAAACAGAAGTTTAAACAAACCAATAGAATAAACATAAAAACAAGATAAAAACATCAAGTCTTTAACCAACTGGCCTTCTTCTTTCTTTCAAACTTTGTGTCTTTCCACCAGTTAGCTATCGAATCTTGATAGCTAGGCTCCATCCTTTTCACCATATCCTCAGACTCTTCAAACCTGAGCCAGAAGTCTTCACTGTATGGTATGGGCTCCTTTCCAAGTTTCTGCTTTAGCTTCACTTGAATTGGAAGTCCACCTTTCTTTGTTAGCTCCAGGAACCTCTGCAAAGCTTCCTTATTTGTCTTGAATCCTCTAAACAGAGCAGATTCCTTGCAGAGGGTGGTGAAGTACTTCATCAGCTCCTTCCTTTTGAAGGCTTCTATCTGGAAAAAGGACGGGTTGACCTCAGTAGGAAGAGTGACCTCCGGGACTTCTGGGGCTAGGAATCTGTCACTCCTGGGATCTGGACTTGCTTCCAGGAATCTTCTGAGAGTGGCACTTGCTGCGACATCTGGATTTTGCAAATTTTTCTCCATTTCCACCATGTCAGGCAGCTTGTGCGGAGGGAAGATCTTGTCAAGGACAACCCTAGGATCTGTTGCAAAGACAGCATCCAGGTTGCTTTTTAGCTCTGCTTCAGTCCTCCTCCTTTTCTCTTCTCTCATATCAGCCCCCTTCCTGAAGCCTGGATGAACAGACCCAGAAACAGCATCTGATTTTCTTTTTGCAATGCTGTTTGAAGGGCCCCTAGATCCAGCTCCCTTGTGTCCGTCCTCTCCAGAGTCATCTCTTCTCCTACTGCTCACTACCATCTGTCTGCAGGCAGCAGGGTCCTGTCCAGCCTTTTGTCTGCCTTCAATCCTTCTTTCCCCCTTTTTGTCATCATCAGCACGCCCAACCGCAAAACTGACCATGGAGTGAATATCAGACAAGGTGCCTGAGTGATCCCGCAGGGTCTGAGATTGGTTGAACTGCTCCCTGTCCATCCTGTCTACTGCAGTAACTAGAGCTTTCTGACTGGCCTCAAGAGAGATCATCTTCTCCTCTTGCCTGTTTAACTTTTCCATCACGCTCTTGACAACTTCAACTGCAGCATCCTCTTTAGGGGGTCGGTAGGCGGCTATCATCTGAGTGAGCTTTGACAATGTTACGTTGAGGGAGTCCATGAAAGAATAGGTCTTCACAGAGTGGGAGCGGGTATCCTTGCGGATTTTCCTGCTTGCCTTCACCAAGGACTTCCCCATTTGTTCAATTGCTGTCAGCACCTCTTCATTTGATCTGGCAGGTGCCTGGCCTTCTCCTGCTGGTGCCTGTTCATCAGAAACAGATGTTAGTTCTTTGGATTTTTCGGCTCCGGTATCACCCTGTTCACTGGGTGACCCTTCATCGCTGCTGGCAGAGCTACTGGATCCTCCACCTCCTGATCCAGTATTCTTAGAGTGAGATTCCTTCTCAGCATCCTCCTCTGGTTCTCCCAGCTTCTTGTCTTGTTCAGCTACCTTACCCTTGCTGAACACTGTTTCAGACTCCTTCTCCTTCTCTATCTCCTCTACTACTTCCTCCACTGCCTCCTCCTGTATTTCAGGCTCCTTTTCACCCGCAGGCTCCTTTTCTCCACTTTTGTCTCCTTCTTTTTCCTGCACTTCCACCACCTTTTCACCCGCAGCTACTTCCCCCTCAGCGACCGTCTCTCCCTGGTCCACCGATTTGGCAGGTGTTGTCTCCTCCACCTCCATTGGAATAGCTGCATCAGGCTGCTCCTTCTCCATGGGGGCAGGTTCCTCCACTGCATCAACTTGAACAGGTGCCTCCTGCTGCACATGTTCCCCCTCAGCCTCTACCTCCATTGGTGTATAAATGGTGATTTCCGTGGTGTCATCGGCGGCTGCTACTGTGGTCGGAACTATCAGTTCGAGAGATGCCACAGAAGCGAGGGTTTCCAACTCTTTAGCCTTGGGAAAGTCAGTTGGTGTCGAGCTCCTCTCCTTCATCGGCGTCTGGACAGGTACTTCAGGAAGAATGATCAGGTCAGTAAGGTATGAGAATTCCTCACCGTTTTTCTCCGTTGGTGAAGGTGACCTCCTGCTGATAGGTTCCACCATTAATGCTGAGCAGGATGATCCTTCACCTATCTGGGGTTCCCTTACTGGCCTTCTCATTCTGGTATCTGCCAAGCTGATGTCAGCAGCTTGCTTCATCATCCTCTCCATAGCTTCCTGCTCCCCGTACTTCGCTATCTGAGCCTCAGCAAAGCCCACATCGTCGTCTGCTCTGACCTGGTCAGCAGCAGCATCCAGTATCACCTCCTCCCTATAGAAGTCTGGCTGGATGACAGCTTCCTTTCCCTTCAGGCTCCTGGGGCCAGGCAGCTGTGCGGCAGCTTCCTTCTGCTTCCTGGCCTCCAACTCAGCGTCTATCTCCGTATTTTCAAGAAATTCCGGTCATTTCATTTTCTTGAGATCCTTCAGGAATTTCTTTTAAGGACCTCCTCCAGGTCATCCATGGCGACCCAGTTCAGCGCCCATTCCTCCTCAGACTTCCAATCTGCCCACTGGATGAGTTCCTCCCTAGGCAGGTGCCTGAACTGCCACCAGGTGGTGAATCTTTCCACCAATTTACCAAACTCCACCTCCAGCTTCGGTATGCTGATGACGAACTCAGTTACCTCCTCCTCCTCATCATCATCATCAACGGCTGTATTCCCTTCCAGTTCCTCTCTTGGAGAATCAATCTCCACTTCCACTGCAGGGTTCTTAACAGCCCGAGTGGTGACGATCTCTGGTTCATCATCAGAGATGACCAGTCTCCTCTGCACATCTTTCTTGTGCTTGATCTTCTTTGGTACAACAGGAGCTGGTGAGGGCTCTGCAGACTCCTCCATCCTCGAGCTGCTTTCAGACGAAGGAGAGGCAGTGTCGCGGAATGTCTTCCTTGTCCTTGGAGCCCCCTTGAGGTCCTCAGAGACCTCTCTGGTTACTGGGGATGACCGAGCAGTGGTCTTCTTGGCAAAGACCCTACCCGCACCAATGAATTTCCCTTTCTGGATGGGCTTCCCCTGGGACAGGTCCACTTTCAAGTGACCCAGGAGAGTGTTGATGATAAGTCCATAGGTAGGCTTACCTACCTTCTTCTCCACTTCCTCCACCAGCCTGGAAAGCAGGTAGCTGGCCCAGTCCACCTTCTCCTTCTTCACAATGGCCATCATCATCCTGTACCGGAAGTTGGTACACTTATCAAAGAAACCAGAGTGGTTCTCTATGATATGACAGCAGATATCATGCAGCAACTCGTACTCCAGAAGGAAGGCCTTCTTGCTGCAACTCCTGGACATCCCCACCGTGTCCTCCTTCCCGGTGAACGTCGTCCAGAACTCCTCCAGCTGGTCTTCTCCGTAGGTGGAGAGGTCACTGGCGTTCATCCCTGCAGTAGGCAGAGCGAACACCTCTTCAAGAAGACCGGTGTCCACCACCACAGTCACTCCACCAACTTTTGATGTGATCTCTGACCCATCAGCAGAGACCTTCGCCCTCCGGTAGAATTTCTCCACCTGCTCCTCCGCGTACGGGGCCTTGTGATAGGAGCAGAGTCTGAGAAGTCCGGTCTCATAGAGGCATTGAAGGATGCTCTTCATAACTTCCTTCGAGTTCCCTTCTTCCTCCACAATCTTCAGGAGGATCTTGCGGTCCACTAGCCTTCCATCAACAACTTGGGATGTTTTTGGTGCCATTTGAGAGAAATCTGAAAACTGGAAAGCTTTGAGAGAGAGAAAGCACAAGAGATGCGGACACAAGAGATTAGGGTTTGCAAGAGAATGGAAATGTTTAAGTGTAAGAGATGAGTGAGAAGAAAGACTTCCTTATATTTGAATTTTGGTAAGAAAAGATTTGACGGTTCTGATTGATCTAGTATTCGAAAAGATCCTTTATCCAATGGTTGAGATTTATGGCGCTGTGTACGTGTGCGTAAGGGCTTGATGTGATATTTTATGGATATCGAGGAGTTTCCTGCAAAATGGCTGCTAACCGCGGGGTAACTGTTCCTCTTTTCACGCGCTTCAGTTACTGGATCCTGCAGGTAGCTCAGAGCAGTAACATTGTCTCCAGTAGCTGTTCAGGGACCTTGAGCAGTAACCTTTAGGTTGCTGTTTTTCCTTCGTCCTGCCTATGGTTCCCCCTGTATATTATAGTCATTTCAATAGGAAAAGTATAGAGTCATGTAAAAGAGATATCATAGAGTGATTATTCCCAACTCGTTTCTTAGAAACGAAAATCTTGATTCGCATAGAGGTTTTGTGAAAATGTCAGCTAGCTGTAGATCAGTATGCACTTTTTGCAAGGTTATATCTTTCTTTTCAACGTGATCTCTGATGAAATGGTGTCTGATATCGATGTGTTTGATTCTTGAATGTAGAACAGGATTGTGGGTGATGGCTATTGCGCTTGAGTTATCACATAGGATTGGTGTTTCCTTCTCTTCAATTCCGTAGTCCTTTAGTTGCTGTTGAATCCATAGAATTTGTGCACAGTAGCTTCCTGCAGCAACGTACTCGGCCTCGGCTGTTGAGGTTGCTATAGAGGTTTGCTTTCTGCAGAACCATGATACCAGTTTGTTTCCTAGTAGCTGGCAGGTACCACTGGGTCTTTTCCTGTCAATTTTGCAACCTGCAAAATCAGAGTCAGTATAACCAATAAGTTTGAGTCCTCCTTCTCTTGGGTACCATAAACCCGCTTTCTGGGTTCCTTTGAGGTATCTTATAATTCGTTTGGCTGCGATCATATGTGATTCTTTTGGAGTTGCTTGATATCTTGCACACATTCCTACTGAGAACATGATATCTGGCCTGCTTGCTGTCAGGTAGAGCAGTGATCCAACTAGTCTTCTGTACTTTGTAACGTCTACTACTTTGCCATCAGTGTCCTTGTCTAAGCTTCCTGATGTTATCATTGGTATACTTACAGTACTTGCATTTTCCAATCCAAATCTCTTTATCAATTCCTTAGTGTATTTTGCTTGATTGATGAAGGTTCCATTGTATAGTTGTTTGACTTGTAGACCGAAAAAGAAGCTTAGTTCTCCCATCATGCTCATTTCGAATTTGGATTGCATGAGACTTGAGAATTTTTGACACAATTCTTTGTTTGTTGAACCGAAGATAATGTCATCGACATAAATCTGAACGAGCAGTATGCTATCTCCATCTTAGATTCTGAAGAGTGTCTTATCCACCTTGCCCTTTTTGAATCCATTATCAAGTAGATACTTCGAGAGAGTATCATACCAGGCTCTAGGTGCCTACTTTAGCCCATAGAGAGCTTTCTTCAACCTGAAGACCATGGTTTCTGGATTTTCTTCAAATCCTGGAGGTTGCTCCACATACACTTCTTCAGCGAGCAGTCCATTGAGAAAAGCACTTTTGACATCCATCTGGTAGACTGTCAGATTATTGTGAGCGGCATAGGCTAGGAAGATCCTGATTGCTTCTAATCTTGCTACAGGTGCAAAAGTTTCTTCAAAATCTATTCCTTCCTCCTGGCAGTAACCTTTTGCAACTAGTCTAGCCTTGTTTCTGACTACTTGTCCTTCTTCATCGAGTTTGTTTTTAAATACCCATTTTGTGCCGATTACTCCTTGGTGAGTAGGTCTGGGAACTAAATACCATACTTGATTTCTTTCAAATCCATTAAGCTCTTCTTGCATTGCCTGTATCAAGTTGGTGTCCTCTAGAGCATCTTCTATGCAGCTTGGTTCTGTTTGTGAAATAAAGCAAGCAAACATTGCTTCATGGGGGTTGCTTCTTCTTGTCTTTACTTCAGAGGTGGAATCTCCTATGATCTGATTCCTTGGATGATTCCTTAGCCATTTCCTTCTAATTTCTTCAACCTGTTGTTCATTTTGATTTTCAGCAGGTTGCTCGTGATCATCCTGTTCAGCTTGCTGATTTGGATCGTGTTGTATTTCTAACTGTACTTCCAGTTGAATTCCTTCAGGGTGGTGTATATCTTCTTGTATTACAGGTGGCTGCTGATTTGGAATAGGTTCCTGTTCTCCATGTTGCTGTGTAGGTGCAGGTTGCTGATTTTGAGTTGATTCAATATTTTGGAGACTTGGTAACTCAGCATCAATATATTCAATACGAGTGTTGGTGATGTGAGTTTTTCCAAAATCTTCATTAAGTTCATCTATTTCAGCCTTAGAACAGTGTGGTTCATCAAAATCCACATGTACTGTTTCTTCTACAACAAGTGTTCTCTTGTTGAAGATTCTGAAGGCTTTGCTTACCGAGGAGTATCCTAAGAATACTCCTTCATCTGACTTTGAGTCGAATGCTTTCAGGTAATCTTTTCCATTGTTGAGTACATAGCACCTGCATCCAAAAATATGGAAATGTTCAATATTTGGAGTATAGCCGAACCATAGCTCATAAGGAGTTTTATTCAAATCTTTGTTGATAATGCATCTATTCTGGGTATAGCATGCTGTGTTGATTGCTTCTGCCCAAAATCTCTTGGGTAGCTGTGCTTCAGCTAGCATGGTCCTCGCAGCTTCCTTCAGGGTTCTGTTTTTCCTCTCTGCAACACCATTTTGTTGCGGCGTCCTAGCTGCTGAGTATTCATGTTTGATTCCATTGTTAGAGCAGTATTCTTCAATAAACTTGTTTGTGAATTCAGTGCCTCTGTCTGTTCAAATTTTGATGATGTTCAGGCTCCTTTCGGTCTGCAGCTTCTTCAATAGCTCCGGTAACCTTCGCTGAGTGTCCGACTTCTTTGTCAAAAATAGTGTCCATGAGAATCTCGAATAGTCGTCCACCACTACAAGTGTGTACTTTCTTCCACTCATGCTTACTGGTTCTATCGGTCCGAACAGATCCATATGTAGTAGGTCTAGCACTCTTTCAGTTGACCTTTGTATCTTGTTTTTGAAGGATCTTTTAGTTTGCTTTCCCTTTTGGCATGCTTCACATAGACTCTCTTTCTTGTATACCATATCGGGTAGTCCTCTGACCAGTCCTTTCCTGGCTAATTTGTTGATCATTTTGAAGTTCAGATGGCTCATCCGTTTATGCCATAGCCAGCTAGCTTCTGATGATCCTTTTGCTATGAAGCAGGTAGCTGTGGTTACTGAGTTCCAGTCAGCTACATAGATGTTTCCTTTTCTAGTTCCTGATAGCTTTACTTCCTTGGATTGGCTGTCCCTTATCAGACATTTGTTGTGATTGAACTCCACTGAGTAACCTTTGTCACAAAATTGGCTTATGCTTAGCAAGTTGTATTTTAGGCCTTTGACATACGACACTTCTTTAATGTGAGTGTTTCCTTTGATGAGAGTTCCAACTCCTCTAGTGCTTCCCTTGGAGTTGTCTCCGAAGATTACTTTGGGTCCTTTGCACTGTTGAAAGTTCTTGAGGATTTCTTTGTCTCCAGTCATATGTCTCGAACACCCGCTATCAATGTACCATACTTCCTTGCTGGTTCCTGCTGTAGGTACCTGGAAAACAGAGATTACTGGTTCTTAGGTACCCATACAAGTACGGGTCCTTCTTTGTTAGTACCTTTAGGAATCCAAACTTATCTCACAACAATTGTTTTGTTGTAGACTTTGTGGTTTCGTTTATAAGAGGTATCCTTCGGATACTGAAGTGTGTGTGCAATCTGTGTATACCCGTCACTCTTGAAGTGAGGTCTTCCATCATACTTCCCTTAAGCATGAGCTTGTTTAGGTTTAGACATTCTGGTCTTAGTATTGGTGGGATAGAGATTTCTGTTCAGCATCCTTGTAGGTTGCTGTTTTCTCTTGTTTCTATCAGCAGATTTATTCTGCTGCAGCCAGCTTTTGAAAACAGGCTTATCCCTTAAGGATGTGTACATGGGTCTCTTGCCCTTGTCTATTGCGTTCTCCAAGCTTGCTGTTGAGTTATTAGTTAACTCCTTTTCTTTTGGGGTTCCAGCTCGAATGAATACAATAGTTTTAGATGATTTTGCTGTTCCTTGAGAGGTTTCTGCACAGTATCCTAGGCATGTCCTGTCAAATGGACTTTTGCCCGAATTCATACATTCTTTGGCTTCTTTAGCTGACTTGCTAAAGGATCCTATAACTGCTTGAAGATCACTCTTCTCATTCTCAAGTTTGGCAATTCTCAGATTGAGCTTAGATGCTTGCTCTAGGAGGTCACTGTACTTTGAGCTGTTAAGCTCATATGCAGATAGCTTTTCAGCTAGCTGTTTGTTTTCCCTCCTGAGCATCTCATTTTCAAGTTTTAGCTCCTCGTGAATTGAGTTTATCTGTTCGAATTCGCTCATGATTTGTTTAAGGGAGAGGTTTGTTTTAGACTTTTCTTCTACCTTTATGAACTGGTTAGGATATGTTACCTCATCATCCTCGCTATCCTCAGCTTTCTGTGCCATCAGGCAGATAAGTGCTTCATCTTCCGAGGATGAGGAGTCACTGTCATCATCAGAGGAGTCCGCATCTTGCTGAGCCTCCTTGGAAGGTTCCTTGCCCTTTTCCATCTCACTTAGGAAGGCTTTAATTCTCCTCCGTTCCTCTCTTCGTTTTTCCCTTTTTTGGGATGACTCTCCATTGGGGTACCTGTTGACTTTGGGGTGAGGACACTCTTTGGCATAGTATCCTGGTTTTCGGCAATTGTAGCAGAGATCGGACATATCCTGGTTTGGTTGCTGAATAATGGGTTGTTGGGGAGGTGCCTGAAACTTCTTAAAGTCTCATTTCCTGTTGTATCTGATGAATTTCTTAAAATTTCTTAGCAGAAGAGCCATTTCTTCATCAGTACCCTCGACAGGTGGCTCACCCTGCTTACTGCAGATAGTTCTAGAGTCTTTTACGTTTCTCGCAGTCTTTTACGTTTCTGGCAGTCAGATTCTTCAGCTTCTTTCTTCCTTCTGTTGATATCATATTCAAAGGCTTTTAAGTCAGAGAAGAGGTCAAATGTACTCATTGACTTTAGATCCATTGACACCCTCATTGCAGTAGTTTTGCTGTCCCATTCTGCAGGTAGTGCTCTTAGCACTTTCATATTTTTCTCCTTTTGAGTGTAGAACTTGTCCAGGGATTCAAGCTCATTTACAATGTTTGTAAACCTCAGATCCATCTGCTCTAAGGTTTCTTCAGGGAGCATCTCGAACAGCTCGAATTTCTGGGTTGCTGTAGACACCTTGTTCTCCTTAGTCAGCTCTGTTCCTTCGCAGATTTGTTCAAGCTTGTTCCATATATCCATGGCAGTCTTGCATGTCTTGACCTTGCTAAAGGTTCCTTTATCCAGAGTAACAAACAAGGCGTTCTTGGCTACATTGTCCAGGTTAGCTCGTCTTCTATCATCAGCCGACCATTCTTCCCTTGGTTTGTCAATCACAGCTTGATGGGGAATGGCTCCTGCATCGCCAACTTCGGCAGCTCTCGCCAATATTGGATTAGGTTTGGTGATCCTTGGAGGTCCATCCTTGATAACCATCCACATTTCGTCATGCATAGCTGAGAGATGTGACTGCATTCTAATCTTCCAATCATCATACTCTTCAATAAAGAACATAGGAAGTTTGTGTGTGTCCATGATATGATGAAAATAATGTATGCAAAATTTCGAAAAACAGGGATCAGGGATTTGACTAGACAGATTGGGTTTCTAATCCAACCTGCTTTGATACCACTTGTTGGTCTCAGTGGTATAAGGTTAAGAGGGGGCGTGAATTAATCTTATCAAATTTTCAACTTTTACTCCAAAGGATGTTAAGTCCCTGATGAGCAGGTAGCTAGTAAGCTTACTGCTCGATGGGTTCCTGCTCAAGCAGTAACCTCAGGACTTAGTCAGAGAATGTAATGCACAGCGGAAATACTTATGTTTTTCGAAACGTGCTTTTTAATGCAGTATGCTTAGATGCAGATAGATAGATATAAAAGGCACAAGCAAACTTATAGAGGTTCAAGGGTGGAGTAATCCCTCTACGTCCTCTCTACTCCTTCACAAGGAGGAACTTTGTTAAAGCTAGTTTGATTTACAATAGACTCAGCTAACACAAACTAAACTCTAAACAAAACTGTCAGCTCTATCCACACAGATAGCTGCACAGTGACCAACTATTGACCCACACAGGATCTCCACACAGGTTAACCGACCCACACAGGATCCTTTCTCTTCTTCAGAGAGATTACAACTTAGCAGTTTCAACACCTGACTAAGTGACTCCTATCAGACTTAATAAAAGGTTTAAGGCACAATCAAATGCAGCAGGCTCTTTTGAACTTCAGAAGAACATAAAGGTAGCTGGCTTGCTGCTTGCTCAGTCTGATTAACTTGAGAGTATAAGCTTGTGCGTCTATTTGCTTCTCAGTTCTCTCTTAGTTGTGTATGATCGTTGTTGTCTCTTACTATTTTCTTTGAAAATCAGACTTCTATTTATAGGCATCAGGTAGTTTTCTGCCCGTTGGTAAGGCAGTCCTTTGTATGATGAGGTGTCTCTTTCTGATTAGTTCTGCCGATCTTCTGACACCTGTTCTGAAATGCCTTCATTCTGTTCTGCAACTGCTTGTCCTTTGTCTGCGTAACTTCATTCTGCAGACTGTTTGTACTGTGTCCTTGCTGCTTTATCACACATGACAGATTCTGATTTGTTGGAACTGGAGTGACTCTACTGGCTAGTCAGGTTGCATTGACTCTGATGTATCTGGTAGTATCCTCTTTGAGTCAGTCAGCTTCCTTGATTATTTCCAGGTTCCTTGTAGCATCCTTCTAGAGCTTTGCTTGTTGGTTGCTTGATACAGTATGCAGGTAGCAGGGACTTCGGCTTCCTGGCTACTTGGCAGAATCTTCAAGTCCTTCCAGCATTCTTGCCTTAGCAGAATTTACATTAAAGACTTATCCAGCAGCTAAGGTTCTAATCTATTACACGTTTTGTCTCATCAAAATCTATTACATTTCATCCTATCAAAAACTTTGTTGATATATTAACACTCTTTTTTAAAATATTGAGATATATAATTGTTGAGTATAGGGCAAACCTATTAGTTTTTTTCTCTTCTTCAATCTTTCTTTCTTTCTTTCTTTTTTTTTTTTTAAATTTATCCGCATTAGTATAAAATTAATGAATTCATTACTATATAGATTTCAAAGTTCATGAGAACCAAACCATTTAATTATGGTAAAACTAAAAACTCATGCAATGTTTCGCCCTAGGTTTCTATGAATTGTTATTTGATCCATACTTGCTCATTTTTTAAAATATCATTTTATAGTATTATATGTTTAAGGGGGTCAACTAACGTTAAAAAACTGATTGTTGAAGAGATCAATTTGTAATAAACAAAAAGTATTTTTCCTATATAGTAGCAGGTAAGTGGGCACAACTCAGATGTTTTAATATAAATAACGAAAAAATAAAAAATGAAAGATAAATGATAGGAAATCCAAAGAGGTAAATATATATGATAAAGTTTTTATTTTCCTTTTTTTAAATTATATATTTTAACTGCAATATTCTTATATGTTTACATGCATTACTTTTACTATTATAAGTAAATCTATAGAATCAAAAAACGAAAAAGGATTTTATAGATGTATATATTATAAAATTAAAGAAATAATTGTATTCATTAGAGAAATAAAAAATTGATTAGTTTAGTAGTGCTTAGTTGGTGACAGCCAGCTGTTGTGGGGTTCTTATATTTTGTAATATAATTTCGATGATATCTTATTGATGAATACAATTTTTAGATTAAGATGATGATGGTTTATTAGCTAGTTTGATCCATTATTCAATGGAACAAGAGGGAAATACGAATAATAATCTTGATCTAGTGGTGGGCTGTGGCTGTGGCTGTGGCTGAATTCTATGATACAACATGTGTCAATTCTATTTAGTCAATTTATTTAGTTAATAATACAAAGATTATTTTAAAAAAGAAGCAACTTGCGAGTAGTCAACAAAATTTGATTGTTTAACAAAATTTAGATATTGATTAGTTGTCAAATTGGGGACAGCTAGCTGAAGCTCTTGTCGGATTAGTAAATCATTGAAGTGATGTACAATTGATTAATTAATGTAGAGTAATCCATTTTTAGGTGATTTTATTATTATTATTATTATTATTATTATTATTATTATTATTATAATATAGATATTAAAGAAATAATTGTATTCATGAGAAAAATAAAAAATTTATTAGTTTAGTAGTTTATAGTTGGCGACAGCTAGCCGTTGTTGGGTTCTTCAATTTTTGTAACATAATTTCAGTGATATATAACTGATTAATGCAATTTTTAGATTAAGATGACGATGATGATTTATTAGTACAGTTTGATACATTATTTAATGGAACAAGTGGGAAATAAAAATAATAATCTTGATCTAGTCGTGTGCTGTGCAGGTGTATTAGTCTTACTAATACAAATATGATTTAAAAAATTAAGCAAGTTGCAAGTAGTCAAAAAAATATTAAATATTGATTAGTTGATGTGATGTAGAGTAATGCATCATGCATAAGATCCAACACTATGCATAAGATCCAACACTATTTTTTATCACAATTTCAGTAGCAAAGCTGAGTGTAATATTAAGTGAGTTTTGGGGGAAAATTAATTAGCGAGATTAGATGGGTGCCTATGCTGCTCTTGCTGATATAGATTATATAGTAGTAGCGGGCATTCTAGATTATGCTACTAGTAGTGATATTCAGAAAATCTACAAAACAGTACACAATAGGATTCAGTCCTTTGAAGTATTTATGGCAAGATTGGATTCGAGCAGCAGGACGAGGATCAAGGATTCCCTTCTACGAGTCCAAGAGGCGGCGCTTCTATTTATAAAACAAATTGAAGAAGATTCAGGTGAAAACTATGGAGAATATGGTCTTTCATTCATCGACACACTGCAGAAGATGGAGGAGTATCTAAAACAAGATACTCATATACCTGATAATAAAGCTGTTCATTCCAAGTCAAACATGGTTGGGTTATCTGATGAGTATACCACACTCAAGAAAGAAATTGTTGGTGGATGGTTGCATGAACTCGTTTTTTCACTTGTTGGGATGGCAGGAATTGGCAAGACTGCTCTTGCTAATAAACTTTTTCAAGATTTAGATATCTTGGAATGGTTCGATTGTTGTGCTTGGGTGACGATTGGAAGAGAATATCAACCGCAAGAAATTACTCAAAACATTCTAGCTCAATTGGGTGTTGATGAGCATAATATGCGCACAGAAGGTTACTTGACCTTGAGAAAGTGTTTGGCGAATAAGCGATGCTTCATTGTGTTGGATGATGTATGGGATTTGGAGACGGTCGAAAGTTGCTTGGAAATCTCATCTCCAATGAAATCTAGAACTAGAAGTCGAGTCTTAGTTACAACAAGAATTCAACATCAGTACTCATTTCCTCATCATCTCATAAAAATGCGCTTGCTAAATAAACAAGAAAGTTGGAATCTTTTGTGTGAAAAGGTGTTTGTTCAAAACTCTTGCCCTCTTGATCTCGAGAAAGCTGGAAAGATGATTGCTGAGAAATGTGATGGTCTTCCTCTTACAATCGTCACAGTCGCCAACCTCTTATCAAAGATACCAGGATCACGATGGATTGAAGTAGCAGAACAGAAGAAAAATCATGTTTTCAGGGATGCATATGAGGAAATATCAAAGGTACTATATCCAAGCTTTGACAATTTACGTGAAGAACTGAAATTGTGCTTTATCTATATAGGAGTTTTCCCACAAACTTACAAGATCCGAAAATCCAAACTTATTAATCTATGGATTGTTGAGAAAATCATTCATAAAGGAAATTGTCAAACTTTGGAAATGTCTTGTGTAGAATGCTTGCAATATCTTGCTATGCATAATGTTGTTATGGTTTATGAAAGAAGTAGCACCCCGTTGAATGATCTATTTGAAAGAATAAAAACTAGTGGTCTTCATTCTTCCTGGTGGTACTTCTGTTACAAAGAAGCCAAGAAGAATAACTTTTTTCATGTCCTAGATAGTTGTAAGGATGCTTCAAGAGAAGCTATAAAGAATCAGAGCAGGTTGATCATTCACAACAACGTTTTGTTTGGCATTAAAGCGGTAAATAAATCAATGGAGGAGAATTGTGTATCCACAACCCACTCTCTCTTATGTTTAGGTCTGTATCATCAATATCCAGTACCAATATGTTTCGGTTTAAAGTTGCTCAAAAAATTGGATGCTCTTCATATCCGATTTTATAAGTTCCCTATGGAAGTTTTGGAACTAGTTAAGTTAAGATACCTTGCAATCACATGCAATGCGAGTATCCCTTCTTCCATATCCAAACTTTGGAAACTTCAATACTTGATTGTCCATCGACATTTGACAATGAAAGTTGGAGCTCCATCATATTTGCCTATAGAGATATGGGATATGAAAAGATTAAAGTATCTTCATGTTATGGGCAGCGACTTACGTGATGTTAGTGACACATTTTTGCCAAAACTTTTAACACTATCAGATGTGAGCTTTAACAGTTGCACTAGCGGTGTTTTGGAAAAGATTCCTAATATAAAGAAGTTAGGAATTCGAGTTGATTTAATGCCTGGTGCAGTAGAGCCCTTGTGTTGCTTTGACTATATTTCCCATCTAAGTGAACTAGAATCACTTAAATATGTCGTTGTAAACCCTACATGCAATTTTGAGGTTATTGCACCACCTGTTCAACTTTCAATGCTCCCATTAAATCTGAAAAAGTTGTATTTAAGTGGGTTGGGCTATCCTTGGAATGAAATGAGCAAGATTTCTTCATTACCAAATCTTGAAGTGCTCAAACTGCGAAACAATGCCTTTCAAGGGCCACTTTGGAAAGTCGATAATGATAAATTCTCAAAGCTTTCATTTCTTCAAATGGAAGACATTGATCTGGAGATATTGGAGGGGAGAGATAGCTTCAAATGTCTTAAGAAATTAAGCATAAAACACTGCTACAAATTGAGAATGCTCTGTCTCACAATGACAGAAGAATTTGCTTCGAATTTAAAAGTAGTTGACTGCGATCCTCAGATTGAAAAACATATACGATGGAATCTCTTCTCTTCAGATATAATCAAACTGAACTTGTCAGCCCAGTTTTCATTTTCATGGAACTCTTGAGAGGTAACTTTCGTTATAAGGTTAGTAATTCAATTTTACTATCTTGTTGTTGAACGAAATTTTTTATTCATCAATTAATGTATGTACATGTATTATTGTGTTTGAGTAAACTAATAAGGTTTTTAAGTAGCATTTCTAAGTTGTTTAAGATCTAGATTTTAAACTCCTCAAAGTATTTGATAAAGTTTTAAAAATAAGATTTTATTTCAATCCAATACATTATGTGAGTAACATATTTAAATTGGCTAATATACACACCCAAACAAAAATCCATTATATCCCAATACTTTTTACCCCCACTATCTACTACCTTTGTCTCACCCTCTCTCATCCCTCTTTGCTAAATTTTGTGTGTTTTATTTGATTCTCTCCTTAACTCTTTGTTATATATATATATATATATATATATATATATATATATATATTATCTTCTCATACCTTGTTCCATTTATCTTTCTTGCAATAATTAAACCTCAAAGAAAGTGAGAGACACGAAAATTCTTATCAATTGCTTTTGAACATTAGGATGGGAAGTTATCGAACACAATATTTCTTCGTGAAGTGGAATTTTATTTGTTTTTCTATTTTTTTAATTACTAAAGAGCATTATAGGAATTTAGGGGTGTATTAAAATCAAAAAAGAAAAAAAAATTAAAAGTGGGTGTATTAAATAATGGAGTGTATGTATTCATAAAAGAAAAGAAATTGGTGTTAATGTCTGCACCATAGAATCAATGTACTACAAATTTGTTTTGAAGTAGGTTTCATACTTTACTTTATCTGTAAGAGTTGATAAGTTTTTACACTTTCCTTCTGTTTTTAATTGGTTTTTAATTGGATTCCCTATGCTTGTATTTAACAAATTGACGTAAACTGTTACAAACAAAGTTCATAAGTAACCATATATTATTTTTATTAGTGATGTTTCTAGTTTTCTATAAAGTTGCAAAGCAAAAGGTTTTTGTGAGTTTAGGCGATGTACTTGTTAAGCATTTTGCTTATAATATTTAACTCATACTGTAGATAAATGCAAAGATAAAATGTGACGTAAGGAGGTGGCAGCGTTGAAGCACGATTGGTGGTGACGGCAGAACCTCGGAATTGGTTTTAAGATTTTTCAAAGTTTTGTGCAAAGAAGACTTTTGTTTTGTATTTTTTTTGACGAAAATTTTACTCAAATGATTTAATTGTTTTTTGGATGGTTTAGACCGTTTTTAAATATTGGCATGTTTCTTAACAATAGTTTGTTTCGGTTGCTTTCTATAAAAAAATTTTGGTGAAGTGTTATGATATATTTTATTAATTGGAAAGTTAAACATGATTTAATAAATGTAATAACCCTATTAGAAAGTGGTGTTACACTTCAATTTTAATAGAAGACACATTGAGGAAAGGCAATAATGGTGCAATGGTGGTGGGCAGATGCTTAATTTAGTGTTTTTTATTTTTGGGAAGAAGAACCTATTGTTAATTTTTTATTTATAAGGCTTTTTATTTATTAAGGTGATATTAAAAATTGAATTAATTTATTTATATTGAGCCACATCAAGTTAAGTAAGACACGTGACTTTCTCGTGCGAATTAGTTAGAAATTTGTCAAATCGGGCATTTTTGTCCTAAATTAGCTCTTTTTTCAAATATAAAATCTCAATTTACCAAAAGATAATGTCCTATTTTGGAGGAAATCGGACAATATTTTTGAGGAAATCGGGCTTTTTATTCATATTGAACCTATTTTGAAAAGATAATGTCCTTGAATAATGAATGACCAAAAGTTAGTGTATTAAATTTACAATTTTTCCGAAATCCACTGATTATATCTTATATATGTTATTATTTCTTGAATTTGGCATATATAACTAATTTCATTGATTTTTTAATGTCAATCTTGAATGGCAATTTCATTGGTCTTTTAATCACAATTTGATCTGTAATACTAACTAAGGATGGTGGTACCGTGGTAGTAACATAACTTCAAACTTAGAAAAAATAAGTGCACACTATCTTAATTGGATTATTATACTTTTATTTTTGAAATTTGAGATTTTCTATTATAACTTTGTTTTGAATTGAATCAAGGGGCGACTCTTAATTCTTAACATCCCCATTTTTTAGGAATATATCAGCTAATGTTTTTTTTTTTTTTTAAATACCCACCCAAACAAAAATCTTTATAAACCAAATAGTCCCATGGATCCCAACAACATTGTTTTTATTTTATTTTTATTGTTAGTACTCTTTTATTGAATTGCTTTTGTTGAGCTCAAAATTTTTGTTGGTACATTAATTGAGTTTTGCAAGTCCTTGGGCCTATTTGAACCGTTGCAATTTACGTCATTTGCAACTGGATTAATTAATCAAAATTTTTGTTTTTAAAATAAAATTTTCATTTCAAAACTCATACTTATATTCATTGTCTTTATTTGATTTTTTAACTTCACAGTTGTGTTCTTGTTTTTGTTTCATTGTCACCTTTGTAATGTCAGTCAATAGTTTTGGATCAACAATATGCTGCAATAAATTCCTTTATCAACAATAAATTTTCTAGAGAGAGACTACTATTGATTGGTGTCTACACCTATATTAAAATATAAATTTTTAATACTTTTTATTTTATTTATATATGGTAAGTTTTTTTTTTTTTTTCTAGGGATCGAATTTATAATTTTTTCCATACATTTTAATAGAAAATGGAGTAACTTGGTCTACGCTTATGATTCTTATTTCCTTATTGATTCTTGTCCTACTTTCAAAGTTTGGACAATTGTATTTTACTTGACGTTTGTTAGAGCATCACATCAATAAATGCCATATAAACATCGATTGTTGTGGATCTCATGCGCCACTACATTAATCAAAAAATACCCACTTTTAAAAACATATCCACATCAAATTTAACATAAATACTGTACCGTCCTGATTCTTTTGAAAGTAAATTTTAACCAAGACTTTACTTACTTATAAAATTCACTCTTTTAATAATAATAAAGATAAACAAAATCAAAAATAATTATGCAATATACATTTCTTAAATTCAGGAAATTTATATCTTTAAAACGAAAGGTTTCTGTAACCTTTGATTATCGACTACCAGCATCCACCGCTCGCACTCCACGCCATAAAATCCCTAAACTAAAAACATTTTTAAAAGAGGGGTGAGTGACAAAAGTACACTCAGTGGAGAGTGAACTCAGGATGACATATAATAATTTTAAAAGAGTTTACATACACTTGCCAAACCATAATTTTATCACCTAAAAACGGATTTTCATAAAATGTTTGTTTTTTAATAAAAACAGCATAAAATAGACACTTCAATTCACGTGGCATAAATCATTTTAAAAGCAATCATCCCAATCAATCATCATTCACATTCAAATATATCACATTCATTACGGTTCTTAGCCTCCATAGATACGGTTTTTAGCCGCCATAGATGCAGTTCTTAGTTGTCATAGATACAGTTCTTAGCCGCCATAGATGCAATTCTTAGCCGCCATAGATACGGTTCTCAGCCGCCATAAATGCAGTTCTTAGCTGCCATAGATACGGTTCTTAGCCGCCTTGTATGCACATGCACACATATTTATTTCACACATACACATATCCAACATATACATGGAAGCACATTAGTTTAACATAACACTTAGTTGCGGTTCTTCACTGCCATGAAAACCTATTTTGTTTGCACATATGCAAATGTTAACTTCCCATCATTCTTCACCTTTGCATTCATAGTAAAACATTCACATTCTCATTCAATAATAATCTTAGCTCATAGCACTTGATTCATATAACACATGTATATCGACCGCACGTCATTCAAGTATACGATTTTATATTTTAAATACTTTGAAAGAATATAAATACCGTATTAAGTAATTACCCCCACCTTTCAAGAACTGTGCCTGTAGAAAGTCTACTTCAATACGAGTTTAAATCGTTCCTCCTTTTGTATTTCCTACAAAGCGTAAGTGCTTGCTTTAGAATTTAATCGAATTATTATTAATTAAAATACATTCTTAATTTAGAATTTTTTCTGTTAATAGGGTTTAAATGAAATTATAATGAAAATGTGTTTTATAAAATATTAGAAAACTTAATTAGACTTTAATTAGATCTTGGAAAACTTAGCTTAGTTTTAGGAAAATTAATTATAACATTATGATTTAGGTTAGATCTTGAAGATTTGATAATAATTCTAAACAAATAAATTATAAAACTTTTGGCTTCAAATAATTCTTGAAAACCATTAAAATAATCATAGAAAATTATGGGTAATAAAATGCAATTTCAACAATTCTAAGGATATTCTTATAATTCCAGTAAAGATCTAGGGATCTTTTTAGCAATATAAAGAAATTCTTAATATGCAATACTTAATATCATTAATTTTTAGGGTACATAATGTAATTTCAGTAAAATTTGAGGATCCGATATCATTAATTATAATTTAGGGTGCTTAAAACATATTTTCATAAACTTAAGGGTATAAAATGTAATATTTATAATTATTGGGGTTTTAAATGTCATTATTCATAAATTATGGATCTTATAGCATGTTTCATAAAATTTAGGGGTTGATTTGCTATTTATCCTAAAGTTAGAGTTTGCAATTAGGTCCCTATATTTAATCAAATTCTCAAATTAAAACCCTTACCCAAACCACCCCCTGCAACCGCTGCCCTGCCTCCTTCCTGCAGCTGTCCAGCCACCGCCGCTGCCACTGCCGGCGGCTCACGTCGCCGGCAACACCACTCCACCACAGCCCAACACACACAGGGTACAAAACTCAACACACACTCAACACAAATCCTAGCTCACAACTCACAAACACAGCAACACACAGTCACTTGCCGCAGCAGCGCCACTGCCCAGCCGCCGCTCCTCGGCCTCACCGCTGCCGCTGCCTTTCTCCTCCGCCCAGCCACCCCCTCTCCCGTCGCCCCCTACCCACATCCTCTGCTGCTGGCGTAACCCCGGCACGAGTCCCATCCCCAAATCACACAACCCAGGCACCGCTGCCCACGGCTGCGTCACGCACACACCTGCCACGGTGCCGCCACTCACGGCGGCGCCCCCAACACACACACACCATCTCCCCCATACACGCAGAAACACATATGCACACACATACAAAAATCACAGCAGCATCGCTGCTCCCGCGGCGGTTGCTCCCACTACCGCACATCCAACCTTGACACACCGGCGCAATCCAACGCCGGCACCCATACCCGTTCGACTTGTCGGCGCCCAACAACAAACGTAGCAAGAAAAATAGAGGAAAAGAGAGAAAAAAATTGGGGAAGAAGGGAAGAAAGAGAGACGCAGATGAGAGAGTAGAAGAGAGAATTCTTCCTTATTTACTTTTCCACTTTGACTTATTCTTACATTAACCAAGACTAAGAAAAATTAATACCTATCCAACTAGTAATGAGATAAGGTTATGTGTAATATTTAGGTTGGGTAAAAATCATGAGGTGTCATCCCTACATTTACTTATATAACATAAGTAAATAAATCTTTAAAATTTTGGGTATTACAAATACAATTATTATATGTGGGTCTTATTATTGATACCAATTAAAAGTAAATTGTTTTATATGAATTTTTTTTAATAATGATTAGTTGAAAATTGAATTTAGATTAATTAAAAATACAATAAACAAACTCTATTTATTAATCATGAGATTAATAATTTTTAATTCTACAAATAATATAGATTAAATATTTATTTTGATGTTTCAATTTTTTTAATGATCTTGGAAGAGTGGAAGGGAGAGAGCACAATAAAGACTAGAAAACTTGTATAATTTGGGTTCAAACTTAGTCATCATAAGCTACTCTTTTATAAAGGTGAGATAGCACTTAAACTACAAAACTCAATGTATTTTAATGTTTTAATTATTGGAATATTTTGATGATGAAACAATTGTGTTTATGCATCCACTACCATTCATTTTCATTGTGTTTTAAGCATTAAAAAGAATATTTTAATAAGTACGCAGTCAGAATGTTTTAACAGTCACGCCGAATTCTCTTCCAATAACATCTTTAACAGAAGAGAGAGCATGCAAGACTTGAATCCAGTGAATCCCACAAAAGAATCTCTATTATTATCTTACTTTTCTTCATTTTTTCAACATTTTCGTGGTATTATTTTAATTATTACTAAAAATCTAAAAACACTATGCTCTAATAAAGTACAACATTAGGAGATACATATATCTTCACAATATAACTTGAATTTAATGGGTTTTTTCATTATTAAGGAGAATGGTAATTTCATTGGTCTTTTAATCATAATTTAATCTGTAATAGTAACTTAATTAGGTATTTATGTTGCTGATGGTAGTAACATAACTTGAAACTTAGAGAAAATTAGTACACATTTGCTCCCCATTTTTCATTTCTGAATTGGATTATTATACTTTTATTTTTGAAATTTGAGTTTTTATATTATAACTTTGTTTTGAATTGAATAAGGGGGCGACTTTTAAGTATTAACATTTCCATTTTTTACTAATACATCTGCTAATATTTTTTTTTTCCTCAAATACCCACCCAAACAAAAATCTTTATAAACCAAGTAGAATCTTGGATCCAACATTGTTTTTTTTTTTTTTTACTATTCTTTTATTGAATTCCTTTAGGTGAGGTCATAAATTTTTTTGGTTGTACCATTAATTGAGTTTTGCAAGTCCTTCAGACATAGGGCATATTTGAACAGTTAAAATTAATGTAGTTTGCAACTGGATCACCTAATAAAATATTGATTTGGATAAATGCTCAAAACTTCATTGTGATTTGGGAAATCGGCGTAAAATTCCTTTTGTTCTTTAAAAGTTGCGTAAAATCGCTTGAGGTTTTCTAAATAGAACTTGTTAACTAGCACACTATATATACACGAGTTCTTCATGTGTTTTTTTTACCTTTTTTTCACTTTTTATCCACATAGTGACAAATTTACCCTTCATTAACTATATGAATTGAAAACTTCATTCTCCAGTGCAAGGTTTCTTACAATTACAAACATTTCTTCAAACTTATGTTTTATATTAACACATGTTTATTTATTTGCTTTAGTTTTCTTTTCAGTTCATTTTTTTATAATGTTAATTTTTTATTAGTTATTTATTTAATTGTCACTAATGCAAAGATTTTTAGTTAATTTTTTATAATTATTGTTTTCAATTTATTTTATTGTTATTAATGACAAAAAATACATATGTTTCTTTATTTGTTTTTGTTATTTTCAATTTTTTTTTTTTTGGATTTTTATTTTCTTTTGGTTTTATGTGTTTTTTTTAACTATTAACTTTTTATTTAATTATTTATTTTATTGTTATTAATGTCAATGATTTATGAAAATGTGGATATATTCAATAGTATACTACTTTCACCTAAAATTAACACAAAAGTTTAATTAACTGACCCTAAATATAACATTAAATATTCATATAATTTTTTGTTATAAAATCCATCAAATTTCTTGGAAAAACTGGATGATTAAAGGTATGAAAAATGAGAAATTTTGCTTATGACGTACGTTTTTCTCTTAAAAGGAGAACCCCTTGAAAATTTTTAGATGATTAAAGGTGAGAACAATGAGAAATTTTGTTAGTGCATCTAGTGACATGCATTTTGTTTAAGTTTTTTAAGCAACCTGCTATTTGAAGGAGAACCTCTTAGTAGGTATGTTCCAAGTTTATTTCATAATCTTGTTTATTTATTTTTTGTTTCATACAAATTGGTATTCTCAAAATTTTCTTCTATAATGTTTATTATTATTTTTTGTTTTTGTTAAAATGGTATGTTAATTATTATTATTATTTTTTTTTGGGTAAGATTGATTTTGTTTGTTCCACGAGATTGAACCTTGGTTTGGTGAATTGAATTTGGCCTTAAGTGTAATAGGACTCCATATTACTGAGCAGGATCGTTTATTGAGGTACTCCCCACCGGTTGTTGGAATGATGTGAGAAAATATCTACCCTACTTCCCTATTGCAATGAAAGTCTCTACGCTTAACTAAATTTATGGCAACGGGTATTCACCATTTTATCTCCTCGAATCCTTAGCATTATCCATGATGATCTCCTCGAATCCTTAGCATTATCTGTGATGATCCTCTACGGCAGGCGACAAATCCTTTCGAAATTCTAGAACTTCTGCACCACTTGAGTTAGTTTTAGCATGTGAATTTTTTTGAGGCAATGAGTAGTTACGATATGATTTTTTAGGACAACTATTAGATACAATACAGTGTAAGGGCAAAACCTGTCGAGTACAAAAATAAATAAACAGAATAAAAGGTGACTTATATCACAACCTATTCTATTACAAAGTTACAACAACAAAATAATCTTCAAGTTGAGTTGAGAAAAGCTTCTCTTCTTAAGACAAGATACGTCCAGGGTAGTGTTCATCGGATTGTGCATATCATCTGCCAAAGATAAAACAACTTTGTCTCTTGAGAAGTAGCACCACAATCTTGAGAGCTCCGATGAACCTAGGTGTTTGGAGAACGGGGTAAGATGCAAATGGAAAGCTATGCAATACTTTAGTTGTTCATAGATCTCCACCACGGGTTATACCCGAGAGTTGATGGGAAGTAACTGCCCAATAATGAGTCTTTTAACATAAGAAAACATCTTATCAATAAAAAAATTTATGATGTAACTTGGCACTGCATTCTCGATCGAGTGCCGTAACTTACCCGCTACAACCTCAGCCAAGTGCTATAACTTTACCACTACAATCTTGGTCGTGTGCTGTAATTTACAGGATGAACCTTTGGTCGGGACTATAATTAATACAGCATACTGCATCATCGGTTGGGGCGAAATACAGCATGTTGTATTTTCCGCCCCCATCTACGGTGCTGCATCTTAGGCCCACGTCCACGATGCTGCAACCACAACCCAAAAATATAAAGTGGGTCTGGTAAAACCCTAACCCGATCCTTTCAAGTCCAGCCCATAATCCAATTACCAAGAACCAAGACCCATGGCCAAGGTTAGGATTGGGCAGAGTCCAGTCGTACTGTGCGGAGTTGAGCCGCATCATGCGAAAACAAGCCATGCGTGTGCATATATGTGTTGCATAAGCATACCACTCTAAGAGTGTATTAATTACTAAGTCGTTTCACATGACTTCTTTAATACTTGCATTTTCAAGGTACATCTTCCTATATGGGATAGTTAAAACCAAAGACTTCTTGAAAACCCTAGCATCGTCGGTCTAAGTCCAGCCCACAATCCAATTGCTAAGAACCAAAAACCAAGGCCCTCGATTGAGGTCGGGACAGGACCGAGCCAAGCTGAGATGTACCGTGTGGAGACGAGCTGAGCCTTGCATGCACGTCTATTATACAAGCATACCACTCCAAGAGTCTACTAATTATTAATCCAGTTCACACGACTTCTTTAGTACTTGCATTTCCAAGGTCCATCTTCTTATATAGGATAGTTAAGTTTCATTCCAGTAATCAATACCTTCACATTCTCATTTCAAATGGCTAAACTTAGATATTTAATTTCCCACCTATCAAAAATTGGTATTGAGTGATTCAAAATGCCTAGATTATCTACTCCAAACGTAGATTAATCTTTTGATATCCAATCCTTAGAATGATTAATATTTAGCCACTTAACTATTGGTCAAAGCGGTGCCACCCACCACTTATAATAACCAATTTTCCAACAATCCCACATATGAGTGGAAATTAGTGCATGAATGCAGACGCGAAGCTCAGTCCTCAAGAGATCATGTTGCATAAGGATGTGCGGTTTTTGGCCTTGAACCTTCCATAGTGAACGTCATCAGGTGTTTCAGTGGCTTAGTGAACACAATGCCTTGAACTACTCCACCTTGGTGTACACCAAGTCAACAACACACACAAAATAAAGCCTCAACATCTTTGTTCTCACATTTTTATCCATTTCGGTCATGACACAACTTTGGTTCATAAGTGTTCATTTAGAAGCGACCACGACTTCTCACTTATATAGGTGATATCATTTCGAGTATCCTGTCATACTCTGTCTCCTTGTGGTGTTTTAGGAATCTTTAAAAGCAATATGACTTATTCTCACCATGTTTGCTGGTTCAACACTTGACTTGCTCTCTAAGGAAGGATTTATGTTCTCAAATGTTTTCCAACCAACTTTCACAGCTTAGTTTACCCATGAACTATGTTCTTACGATCTCCAATCTTCGTGGTTGTGTTTCCACTAAGAAAGTTTTTTTTTCAAGTTATCGATTTTAATCTCATTCATTTGATCTTGATTTAATCCTTTCGTCAAAAGATTGGCCAAATTATCTTTTAACTTTATGTAATCGATTAACATCACACCGGTCGAGATCAATTATTTTACAGTATTTTGTTGTCGATGTATATACCTCAACTTACCATTGTACATATTGTTCATTGTCTTATCTATAGTAGCTTGGTAATCGCAATGTACCATCATGGTTGATACCGGCTTATTCCAACATGGAATATTTTTGAGAAAATTATGAAGTCATTCGACCTCTTCTTCCATCTTATCTAAGGCTATAAAGTTAAACTTTATGATGGAACGAGATATATAGGTTTGCTTCATGGACTTCCATGACACTGCTCCACCACTTATAGTGAATACATATTCACTCGTGGAAAAGAAGTCTTTTGTGTCTAAAATCTAATTTGCATTACTAAATCCCTCAAGTACGGTAAGATATTTTGTATAATGTAAACCTAAGTCAAGAGTATACTTTAACTATCTCAAGACTCTCACGATAGCTTTCCAATGATCACTATTTAGATTGTTCGTGAATCTATTCAATTTATTCACCGAGCATGCAAGATCAGGCCTTGTACAAATAGTTATGCACATTAAGTTTCCTATGACCCTTGCATATTCATCTAGAGCTACAGGATCGTCATAAGCATTGAATTTTCTAAGCACTTTCTCAATGTAGTGAGATTGTGTTAATGTTATTTCCTCAGACGTCCTAAATATTTTGATTCCAAGAATCACGTCTTCCACACTAATATCTTTCATGTCAAACTTTTGTTTCAACTATGACTTCATGACTACTATCCATGATTAGCATGTCATCCACGTAAAGACACACAATGATGTAGGTTTTAAGTGTGCCCTTAGTGTAGACACATTTGTCACACTCACTGATTTTGAAGCCATTAGATAACATAGTGTTGTCAAACTTTACGTGTCATTGTTTAGGCATCTGTTTAAGTCCATATAAGGACCGAACAAGTTTACACACCTTTTTTATTATCCAGGTGTTACGAACCCTTTGGGTTGATCCATATAGGTCTCTTATTCTAGCTCACCATTTAAGAACACTGTTTTTACGTCCATTTAGTAGATTTCTAGATTATGTAAAGCAGCAATCGCTATAAGCACATGTATCGACGTAATTCTCATCATAGGTGAGTACATGTTCAAGAAGTCATATACTTCCATTAGCTTTGTACTTCATTTTTATGATCCATTTACATCCTAAAGGCTTATAATCCGGAGGAAGATCAATTAACTCTCATGTGTTGTTTTGCATGATGGAATCGATCTCATTATTGATCGGTTCTCTCCTTATGGATGTCCGAGACATGCAAGACATCATTCAACGTGAGCTCTTTACTCGAAGTTAGCTTGAGCATAATGTTTCGAACTCCAACCACCTCGAATGAGACTTGATTTTCCATGTGAATCTTTCGTCAACTCATGACCTTGTAGGAGGAGAAAACCTCATTTTCGAAGCACACGTGGTAAGTAGCTCCAGTATCCACAAACCACTCTCTTGGATTATCCATCAAATTAACTTCAAACACCACAGCACAAAGATCTTGGTCATCCAAGTCTTTCTTTTGCTCGGCCACGTTGGTTTAGTTATCTTTTCTCTTCTTTGGCAGCCTACACTCCTTAGCCATATGTTTAAGATTGCCACAGTTATAACAATTGTCATTGAATTTCTTCGTCGGCTTCTTCTTCTTCTTCTCGTTTTGATTAGGCTTCTTCTTCTTCTTCTTAATTAGGGTTAGGGCGCTTTCATTGGCATATGAGGCCTAGGATCAACATTCCTATTATCCTTCTTAATTCGGAGCTTGACAATCAAGTCCTCGAGGGTTATTTCCTTTTGTTTCAGCTTTAAGTAATTCTTGAAGTCCCTCCAATTAGGTGGGGGCTTCTCAATCACACAAGCAACCTAGAAGGTTTTAGCAGAATCATCCATTCGACTTAAACCTCATGCAATATTAATTAGAAGTCTTGCACTTGGTCAATCATATGACGTGTGTCCATCATTTGGAACTCAAAGAAATGAGCCACCACAAACTTCTTAACCCCGACATTCTCAATTTTATACTTTTTCTCAAGAGCACCTCATAACTCTTTAGCTATTTTGCAGCTTGCGTACACGCTTATAGCGAGTTGCTCATCCCATTTAAGATGTAGTTCTTACACATTAAGTTACTGTGCATCCAAGCATCGAGGGCCATATACACCTCCATATTCATATCGTCTTCACCTACGATCGGGGGGGTCTTACCTTAGATACATCATCACTCCAACAGTGGTTAGGTAAAATAACATCTTTTACTGCCATCGTTTGAAGTTTTTCCCAGAAAACCTGTTAGGTTTCTCCATTGTAGACAGAGCAGTAGGCCGCATTACTGCATGAAAAGATACAACAGAGTTAATTACAACAATGCAAATTGCAGTAGTTGGAGAGACCATTGTAAGATTCTCATTACCACCATTGCCACTGTAAGATTCTCGTCTTAAGATTGTTAGATACAATACAGTGTAAGGACAGAACCCGTCGAACACATAAATAAACAAATAAAATAAAAGGTGATCGACTTATATCACAACTTATTCTATTACAAATTACAATAACAAAATAAGCTTCAAGTCGATTCGGGGAAGGCCTCTCTCTTTAAGGCGAGATATGCCTAGGGTAGTGCTCACTGAATCGTACATATCGTGTCCCAAAGATAAAATAATTTCATCTCTTGAGATTTAGCATCACAATATCAAGAGCTCCGGTAAACATAGATGTTTGGAGAACTGAGCAAGATGTCAATGGAAAGCTATGCAATACTTTGGTTGTTCGTGTTTTTGGTATTGTTGGTCTCAAGTAGTGTCCAAGGTTCAGAAGGGGGGTGAATGAACCTTGGTTGATTTTGTAAATCTTTCAAAAAACTTACTGTTCTGCAAGTTACTTGAACTTGCAGCGCCAGGCAGTTACTGCACGCTGTAACTAAAGTTTATATGCACCGGAAAAATATGATTTAAAATATAAGGCTGATTTTCTCAAATATGATCCTTTTCAAAACGTTTTATACTTATTTACGAGAAAGATAAATGAAATAAAACACAGATAAGAAAGCTATAAAACACTTATGACTTATAGTGGTTCAAAGGTGGTGTAATCCTTCTACGTCCACTCTATTGCTACTTCGAGCAGAAACTTTGTTAAGCAAGATTGTTTTACAGGACTTTCCTAACAATCTATCAACTTTACAAAGCTAACACCTACTAGAGTATAGCGTACACACAACAACTGCAAACTCTAAAGGCTAACCCACACAGGATTCCAAACACCCACACAGGGAAGATGTCTAACTCTAGACAACTTACACAAACAGCAAGAATCTCTCCTATCAACTGTTCGACACCTAAAACAGCCTAAGCACACAGCAATAAGGTTAAAAAGTATATGGTTTGTTCTTCAACTGGTATGGTGAAGCGAGCTTTTGAATCATTCGAAGGATCTTTCAGCTTTGAACTTGCTTCACTTTACAAAGGTTGAGCGACTGAAACTGAGAGTAGACTTGAATGAATATAACTTGAATGCTTTAGAGTTTTGCGCAAATGTTTTAGTAACCAGCTTCAGGGTTGTTCATCCTCTATTTATACTTGTATAAGAAGATATCCGTTGAAGGAGATATATCTCTTTTGAATTTTGAGTACTTGATCAAAGACATGGCTCACATTTAATGTGACTTAACTTTCTCTTTGGGAGCATTTAATGCGGCAGTTGCGGCTAGCAGCTTTCTTCAGTGCGTTAATCCACGTGGCATCTTTGCATTGGCTCCGTGTCTGCAACTTTGATCTTCTCTAGAACGACTCTATTTATTCTTGCTTGGATCTTTGTTCCTCTTACTACATTTATCCTTCCTTGGATTTCAAAATACTTCTTTTTTTATTACTGGCGTTGTTGACTGTTTGAGTAGTAAGCTTTGTATTGTATCCTAGGTCTGTTTGCAGCTAATACTACTTTGAAGTGCTGCTGTAACTTAGACCTTCTTGCAGTATCTTCGTACAGTACTCCTGTATCATTTTCTTACAGCGGTGCTGCATGCCATTTTTTCTTATTTAGCTGCAGTGCTGTAACTGCTTTCTTGCAGTGATGCTGTATCTATTTTTTTGCAGCAGCTTATTTCTGAAATTCTCGTTGCAGCTTTGTAACTTATGAAAACCTCCATCTTTGAACGCCTATAGCTAGACTCAAATCTAGTCTATGCTTTCACTTAAACATCGTGAAAATGGGGTACACAAAACTTCCTACTATATATATGTTTGTTTCATCAAAATCTAAACACTGAAATATTCCCAACAATTTTCCCCTTTTTGATGATGACAAAACCTTTACATTATTTCGTTCATGAAAAGAGTTTTTCATTTTTACATTATATCAAATTTCATCCGAATTACATACTTGATATGCTTTGAGAAAATAAAGTCTAATCCTGGATTCATTAGAGATATATCATATTATTCCTTCATCACATATCTTCAGGAATACGTAAAAGCATGCAAGAGTTTATAATCGATGAACTTGATCAAAATCAGAAAATAAAAACTTTCTTCATTAACTAAAAGAAATTTTACAAGAGAAATATATATAGCATAATATACAAAGAGCATGCATATAAAGCTATTGAAACAGGGACCTTCGTGATGACGGTTCTTCAGGTCTTTTTTTAGTATTCATCATTTTCTGTTCAGCTCTTTCTCATGATCCCTTCCACCAATCTCGAATGGACTCCTGATAGGATTTTTCAAGTATCTGTTGCATCTTCAGAATCTGAATCCATATCAGCCAGAAGTCCTCACAGAAAGACACTATCCTGTCTTGCTTTACTAGGTCGATATAGTAATTTTGAACATCAAGCTCTTCACACCTAATAAACTCTTCATATCTCCTCAGTGCAGATTGTTACGTATGGAATTTGCTAAATTTGCCCTTTCTGCACAGAAGCCTGAAGTATCTGAGATACTCAGATCTCTTGTACGGTGTGATCATTTCAAACGATGGATTGCGATCAGTAGATAACTTGATGGCCTTGAAGATGTTCAAGCTCCATGCAATGTTTTCTCCATCCGGCCTTTGATCCATCAGCACTGACACTTCGACAGATATGTTGTCTGTGCCGAGTTGTGGGATTTTTTGAGGAGGGTACTGGTAGAGGTCTCTGTCATAGAACCTCATTTCTCCAATCAGACCAAGCCTCTGCATCCAGGCATTCTCTTCAGCTTCAGCTTTAACTTTCTCCGCTCTTTGAGTAGCCATCTTTTCATTGTAATGCATTTCTGCTTCAGCTCTGCTTACTCTTTTCCTCGAGCCCTGCTGCTGGCTATCTCTCCCTTTCTTAGAATGATGAGAATAGGAAGGTGTTGCATCCTTGCTTGCAGCACTGCTGTATGCAGCGCCCGCTGTTGATCTGGTTTCAACAGCTGCACCAGCCCCTCCAGCTCCACCTTCATCATCTCTTTTCCAACGCTTTGGAGAGGGAATGTCAGCAATAGCAGATGATCCAGAACTCTCCATTCTCCTATTGAGAGGTTGCTGGTCATCATCTTCTTTTTCTTCATCAGCTTCCCCTGAGCTCCTGTATCTATCAGTAAACTCTTTCCCCTTTTTGGCATTATCAAAAGCTGAGGGTGGAGCAGGGACAGTTGGGACCACTTTGGAGCATGGTCGTTGGTGTCGGGGTTTCCTTAGATCCTTGGGCATGCTGAGGGAATGCGTTTACCATGATGTCCCTCAGTTTTCCAACAATCATTTTCAAGTTCCCCAAATGGTTGTCGACACTTTTGGTTCTTCCAGATTGATCGGTAACTTGGTCCAGAAGTGTCTGCAGCACTATGTAGTGAGAGTTCAGCCTGTCAGTTGATTCAGCAACAGATCTCCTGCAGAGTCGGATCTTAGCGCGACTGGCTTCAGCATCTCTGTTCAGCTCTCCCTCCATCCTAGCTCGATCTTGAAGCAGCCTATATGTTGACTCGTTCAAGTCACTTCTAATCATTTTGGGCAGCACTTCGAGATCTTTCTTGAAACCCATCATGGTTTCAGCATGGAATTGGACAACGACCCGTATGCTGCTCTGCATGTTAGACTCATGCTCTTGGAGAGCATACAATAAATATCTAACCGCAGCTATAACCCTGTCGATCGATTTGTCAGGGATTAGGCCCGAATTCTTTCTTGTTTAGACGACAGCCGATGCAGTGTAGGGAATAACTGCTTGAAGGCTTGGTGCTGCATCCTGCCTTGGTGTCTCTGTTTCAACCTCATCCTCATGCTGGCTAGGTTGGGAACTGGTAGAGCTTGAGGATGGGTGTTCTTCATCAGCTGCCTCCTCTTTATGAAATGATAAGTGTACTAGTACTGCTCCGCTACCTTTCGGTCTGTATGCAGCTCTATTGCATTCTTCCATCATCTTGATGAATTCGGCGGATTCAGCTTCAGCGTCCTCAGTAACTTCTGCTGCTATAACCTGGGAAGGTTCCTTTGAGCATGCAGCAGCTGCAACATCAACCTCCTCCTGAGGTGTCTCTAGCTGCACAGGGGTTACCCCTGCTTCTCCTTCAACATCCTCTGAGGGTACTGTCTTAACAGCCTCCCTTGCAGAGGTCTTCTATCCCTCAGGGAGTGTTGTCTGAACAACAGCCTCACCTGAGGTCTTCAGCAAGGACCCCGACTCCTCGACTAGTCCTATAATCTCGACAGCTTCTGCTGCAAGAATGGGTTCTTGCAGCTCAGGTTGGTTTCTTGCAACTTCCACTGTATGCAGCACTGAAAGCTCCACAGCTGCAAGAATCTCAACATCCACCCTACTTGTTTTCTCTACAGCTTCTGTAAGGGTGCCTACTTGCTGTACTGCTGTCTCTACCAGTACAGGGAGTCCAACCTCTGCAACTTCTTCCATGGTTGCATCATCGGTGATCTCAGCAATGTCAGAGATCACATCTCTGATGATGACGGTTGGTTCCCGTTGAGAATCTGCAATAGCTACATCCATATGCATCGGGGAATCACCGTAGTTTATCAGTTGAGGCTCCTCCTTCTCCAAGGGGTCAAGCGTGATAATGTTGGAGAGGCCTTCAACCATTTGCTCGTATGTATGGGAGCTTGAATTATGATGGCTCGAGCTTCCTTCTCCCTGAATCCTCCTAGGAGTGTGCTGCATCCTGGTTTCTTTCACACTTGCTTGCAGCGCCTGTTGCAACATGGCTTCCTCAGCCTGCACCACTCCCAGTATGTCGATTTGCTCCTAAGAAAATGCGACATCATCGTCCCTTCTGACAGCCTCCGTAGCCGGGGTTAGGAAAACATGGACGTCTTCCAATGCTGCTCTCATCGGTAGTTCTGCAGAGTGGGATTCTGCAAGAGCTTTTCCCCTTCCTTTGTCCTTTGCTCCTTGAGCAGCAGTGCTTACAGATCAATCTTGCACCATTGCTGCATACTCAGATTGCAGGAGTGCCAGAATATCCTCTGAATTGGCCTACTTAAAGATTGCTTGTTCGACTGTTAGGAAATTCTTCTACTTCAGAAGAATTTCCCCCTCAGACAGTCTCATCTCCCTCCAGAGACTGTACTACTGCTCCATATTTCTAGCAGCTAGAAATGTTAGATCAAGCATTGATGCAGCAGCTCTATGATCGTGTGAGGAGGCTAAGACGAGCTTCTTCACCACGCTGTATCCTCTGGAGGTCATCTACTGCAACCAAGCTTACAGTAGATAACAGCTGAGACAACCTTCTTCTTGCTACGGGGCCCTCTTGACCAGAGGTGTGTCGTTATTAGAGGAAGATGACTCAGGTTCAGGTTCAGTCCCTCTTGGTGTCCTCTTGATGATGGGAAGAGGACTTTCATCATCATCATCATCATCATCATCTTCACCCCTGCTGCCTACAACTTCATCTTGCAGAGCCAGGGTTGCATTTTTTTTATCTTTGATTTTCTTCCTTACAACCCCAACTCCTGCTGCCTTCGGTTGGGTCGTACCCTTCTTCTTCTCTTCGAGATACTTCCCAATGGGAATGGGGGTGAGAGCTGTAAGATGGAGACCAAGCTTGCAGAGCAGAGAGCATATGGTGATCTTCTTACAATGATCTTCTCTGCTTCCTCCCATATTCTCTTCAAGATGAACCTGGATCAATTCATCTTTGCTCCTGCCATGATGCAGACATGATCCGGAATCGAAGATCCGTGCATTTGATGAACTCCCCGTCTTGCCCTCGATAGAGTACACACAGATATCATGGAACAGCTCGAACTCCGATTTGAAAAGCTTATTCGGGGTGCTTCTCTTTATGTCAGTCCCTGCATCTTGGGTACGGAAGAGATCCCACACCTCTTGTACGCTTTCTTTCCCCTAGGTCACCAACTGACCAGGGGTCAAGCCCTCAGCAGAAATACTAAAGGTAGAGGCAAAGTCTCTTGAGGTTAGAGACCGTTCCTCCTCATCTACATCCATCCTGAACAAGATGCAATCTCATCTCTCCTTCTCTATCCTAGCAAAGACATAGAACCTTTGGACAGACTCCACGGAGTAACTAGCGTAAATAGTGGTTATCAGCCCTAGAACCCGGATTTGTTCTAGAGCGTCGAACATCCTTCTAAGAAGGGCATTATCATAGATATCGGAGTTGTAGACGCTCTCCTAGTTTACTAGACGTCCTTCTAGAACTATGGTTTGTCTAACCGCCATTGATGATCTTGAGAAAGATTGAAGGTTTGAAGGTTTTGGACTTAGAGAAATTTTCACGATAAATAAAACTTCTCTTTTGGGATGATGGCAAAAATAAATTCGAATAATGAGTGGTTATGGGGTTATGGAGGATCTCAAGGGATGTGTAGTAAGATCAATGGTTGAGATTAAACGAAGAAAATTGATCTTACAGTCCTTAGAAAAAAGTGGAGGGTTCAAATCGTCAATAATCATTACTAGGCGTATGGGCTTCTGACCGCGCCTCTCCAGTTTCTGACACGCGTAGACATGCATTTAATGCTGAAAGACATACGATTTACCGCCTAATTGAATGTCCTTGTAAGGTTGCAGCAACCTGGGTACGAGGTTAAAGAGTAATAAATACCCTTTTGAAATAAATGTTGTAACCAGGTGCTGCTTACACTCCCAATTACTGCTACTACAAGAATAAAAAATGCAGTGTTGTTTGAACCTAGCGTTGTATGAAGACGCAGCTTACAACACTATACTTACTGCTTCTCGCATGTAAAGATTCCCCCTGGGCTTCTGCACCATCTTTTTCAACTCATGATTTTAGAATTCCCAATTTGTTTCTAAGCATAGAAAACCTCGATTCACTCAATGGTTTAGTAAATATATCTGCAAGCTGGAGATCCGTATGAATATTCTCAAGCACAACATCTTTCTTCTCTACATGATCTCTTATAAAGTGATGTCGTATGTTGATGTGTTTTGTTCTTGAGTGAAATACAAGATTATGGGTAATTTCAATTGCACTCGTATTATCACAGAGAATTGGAGTCTCTTTTTCTTCAATCCCATAATCTCTTAGTTGCTGCTGTATTCAGAGAATTTGAGCATAACAACTTCCTACTGCAACATATTTTACTTCTGCTGTAGAAGTTGCAATCGATGTTTACTTTCTGCAGAACCATGAAACAAGTCTATTTCCCAGAAATTGACAAGTCCCACTGGTGCTTTTTCTATCAATCTTGCAGCCTACATAATCTGAGTCAGAGTAGCCTTTGAGCTTGAATCCTCCTTCCTTAGGATAACATAGGCCTACTTCCTGAGTTCCTTTTAGATATTTAATAATCCTTTTAACAGTTGAGAGATGTGACTCTTTTGGTACACTTTATTTCTTTCAAATCCATTTAGCTTTTCTTGCATAGCCTGTACCTAATTGCTATCTTGTAGGGCTTCTTCAATATTCTTGGGCTCTGTTTGAGATATAAAGCATGCAAACATTGCTTCATGAGGAATTGACCTTCTTGTCCTTACTCCTATGGATGGATCTCCAATGATAAGATCCCTAGGATGATTCCTTAACCATGTCCTATCTGGCTCAAAGACATGTATAGGTCTAGGTTGCTCCTCATGTTGCTTGTTCTGCTGTTGTAAGATTATCTGCTGCATCCAGAGGTACAACTTCTTCTTCTTTGTCTTCTCCTGTATGTAAAACTCCTTCAATATATGGAACATCATTTTATTTCCTTGGAGTTATATCTTCAGCAGGCTCTTCTAGCTTCTTGGTGTCACAGTGTGGTTCATCAAACACCACATGAATTGATTCTTCAACCACCAAGCTTCTCTTGTTGAATACTCTGAAAGCTCTACTTACAGCAGAGTATCCTAAGAATACTCCTTCATCTGATTTGCATTAAAGGTTTTTAGATGCTCATTTCCATTGTTGAGATATAACACTTGTATCCAAAGATATGCAGATATGAAACATTTGGTGTATATCCATTCCAGACTTCATATGAAGTTTTGTTTAAATCTTTGTTCATCAAATATCTGTTATGTGTATAGCATGCAGTATTGGTTGCTTCAGCCCAAAATCTCTTGGGTATCTCTGCATCTGCTATTATTATCCTTGCTACTTCCTTGAGGGTTCTATTCCTCCTTTCAGCTACGCCGTTCTGTTGAGGTGTTCTTGCAGCAGAGTATTCATGATGAATACCATTATTAGAACAGAATTTCTCAATGAATTTGTTTGTGAATTCAGTTCCTCTATTTGATCTGATTTTCACTATGCTCAAGCTCTTTTCATTCTGAATCTTCTTCATAAGATCAGGGAGCTTGCTTTGTGTCTCTGATTTCTTGGCAAGGAAGACTGTCCATGTGTATCTGGAGTAGTCATCTACTAACACAAGTGAGTACTTCTTCTCACTTATGCTTACTGGTTTTACTGGTCTAAAGAGGTCCATATATAGATGGTCTAGAATCATGTGAGATGACTTCTGCAACTTGTCCTCGAATGAGCTCTTTACTTGCTTTCCTTTCTGACAAGCTCCACATACATTCTCCTTCTTGTATGCCACATCTGGCAATCCTCTTACAAGACCTTTCCTTGCTAGCTTGTTGATAGTCTTGAAGTTCAGATGACTTAATCTCTTATGCTATAACCAGCTAAGCTCTGGTGGACTCTTCATAATGAAATATGTTGGTTGAATAGAGGAGTTCCAATCAGTAAGATAGATATTTTCTCTTCTTGTTCCTGTAAGCTTGACTTCATTTGATGTACTGTCCTTGATTAAACACTTGTTGAGGTTGAATTCAACTGTGTATCCTTTGTCACAAAATTGACTGATGCTCAGAAGGTTGTATCTGAGTCATTTCACATAGGATACATCCTTGATCTTTATGTTCCCTTTAACTAGGCATCCACTTCCTTTTATGCTTAATTTGGAATCATCTCCAAAGATGACATTTAGTCCTTTGCATCCTTGGAAGTCTTTTAGAGCTTCTTTACTGCCTGTCATGTGCCTTGAGCAGCCACTGCCAATATACTAAACATACTGCTACAACCTGGTATTGAAACCTGCAACAAATTTAAGCAGATTTAGGTACCCACTTCTGTAAGGGTTCTTTGGGGTTAGTTACTTTAGGAACTCAAACCCTCTTAACAGTCACGGTTTTACTGTAATAATTGTTGGTTCTCTGACTGTATGCAGTTTGGTTTTTAAACTACTTGTTAAACGTGTGTGCATCGTCTACATATGTGTTACCAACACCCTTGTAGTGTGGTCTTCCACCATACTTCCATTGAGTATATCCTCTTTGAGGTTTAGACATGTAAGTCTTAGTATAGGTGGGAATGTTTCTTCTTTGCTGCAACTTTGTGGGTTGCTGCATCTTCTTGCTGCATACAGCAGATGGCTTCTACTGCAGCCAGTTCTTGGATGCAGACTTACTTCCTGCAGCTGAGCATTGGGGTTTCTTCCCCTTATCTAACATTGCTGTCTTGTTCAAGATCTTCTCAGAGTTACAGAGTAACTCTTTCTCCATTGGGGTTTCGGCTTGAACAAACTTAACATCCTTGGATGTACTTGCATTATCCTGAGAGGTGTGAGTGCTGTAACCTAAGCCTGATTTTTCAAAAGGATTTCTGTTTTGATTTATGCACTCCCTTGCGTCCTTACATGATTTGCTAAAAGTTCTAATCGTGGACTGTAAGCTTTCATTCTCAATTTCTAGCTTAGTGACCAGCAGACTTAGCATAGAGACCTCTTTTTGCTGCTTACTGCACCTTGAGTTATCAGACTCACATGCAGCCAGCATTTTAGCAATATCAATATTTTTACTTCTAAGGATCTCATTGTTGATTCTTAGGTTTTCATTCTCAACCTTCAACTCCTCATGGGTTGAGTTGATCTACTCAAAGTCACTCATGTTCTTTTTTAAAGAGTGGATCATGTTCAACTCTTTTTTTCTAGGTATGGACAGCGGTTGATAGATTACCTTATCTTCTTTGCTGTTCTCGCAATCTTTTGCCATCAGGCATATCAGTGCTTCATCATTAGAGGATGAGGTTTCAGTGTCGTTGTCAGAGGATTTTGCAGCTTTCAGCATCTCCTTTGAGACTGCTGTATCCTTGCCCTTTTCCATCTGTCCTATGAGAGTTCGAAGCTTGTGCCTATCTTTTCTTCTCTTCTCTCTCATCTGCTCTCTTTCTCCTTCTGGGTACTTATGCACCGTTGGATATGGACAGTTTCTTATGTAGTGTCTCGGTTTTCTACAATTATAGCATAAGTCAACATTACTTGTATTTTGCTGTGGAGAAGAGGATACCTGAGGAGGTGGATGACTTTTTCTGAAGTCATTCCTCTTGTTGAGGTTAGTGTTGTTGCTGTTGTTGTTGCTCTTCATGAATCTTCTAAATTTCTTTAGAAGTGGAGCCATATCCTCTTCAGCATCTTCTGTTGTAACCTCCGACTGCTTACTGCAACTAGTGGTTGTTGTATCCTTGAATCCTCTAGCAGTTAGCACTATAACTTTGGAGCTTGATTCTTCAGACTCCTTTCTCCATCTGTTGATGTCGTACTCGAATGCCTTGAGATCGGAGAATAGGTCGAATGTACTCATGGATTTCAAATCCATAGATACTCTCATGGCAGTGGTTTTATTGTTCCACTCCGCGGGCAGGGCTCTAAGCACTTTCATATTCTTCTCTTTTTGAGTGTAGTGCTTGCTCACAACTTCTAGTTCATTCACAATGGATGTGAATCTCAAATCTAGTTGCTCTAGAATCTCTTCATTCTTCATCTCGAAGAGCTCGAATAGTTGGGTAGCGTTGGAGATCTTGTTGTCTTTAGTGAGCTTTGTCCCCTCACATATTTGCTCCAACTTTTCCCATATTTCCTTGGACGTTCTGCAAGTTTTGACTTTGCTGAATGTGCCTTTATCCAAGGTGATGAATAGAGCATTCTTGGCCACGTTGTCTAGGTTGGCTCTCTTCCTGTCTTCATTGTTCTACTCTTGTCTAGGCTTGACCAGGAAGTTTGGTGGTGGCGGTGCTCCTTGATCCATGTCTCTACCGAGTACTGGATTCAAGTTTGTGGGAATGATTAGTTCTTCGGTGATGACCGTACATATCTCGTCATTCATAGCTGATAGATGTACCTGCATTCTTATCTTCCAATCGTCATATTCATCTATGGAAAACATAGGTAACTTGTGATTAAAGGAATCCATGATATGCTGTAAGAATGAGATTTTAGGATGCAGAGAAAACAATGAGTCTAAGGTGGATTTGGGTAAGTGACTAGATAAGTTGGCTTTTAACCCAACTTGCTCTGATACCACTTGTTGGTCCCAAGTGGTGTCCGAGGTTCAGAGCAGGGGTTAATGAACCTTGGTTGATTTTGCAAATCTTTCAAAAAACTTATTGTTCTACAAGTTACTTGAACTTGCAGCGCCAGACGTTACTGCTTACAGCACTAGGATGCAGTGCTGCACGCTGTAACTAGAGTTTATATGCAACAGAAAAATACGATTTAAAACACAAGGTTGGTTTTCTCAAATATGATCATTTTCAAAATGTTTTATGCTTATGACAGAGAAAAATAAGTGAAATAAAACACAGATAAGAAATCTATAAAACACTTATGGTTTATAGTGGTTCGAAGGTGGACTAATCTATCTACGTCCACTCTACTGCTACTTCAAGCAGGAACTTTGTTAAGGAAAATTGGTTTACAAGACTTTCCTAACAATCTATCAACTTTACAAAGCTAACACCTACTAAAGTCCAGCATACGCAAAACAACTGCAAACTTTAAAGGCTAATCCACACAAGAAAGCTGCCTAACTCTAGACAACTTATACAAACAGCAAGGATCTCTTCTATCAACTATTCGACACCTAAAACAACCCAAGTACACTGCAACAAGGTTAAAAAGTATATGGTTTGTTCTTCAACTAGTGCGGTGATGTGAGCTTCTAAATCCTTCGAATGATCTTTCAACTTTGAACTTGCTCACTTCACAAAGGTTGAGTGATTGAAACTGAGAGTAGACTTGAATGAGTGTAACTTGAATGCTTCAGAGTTTTTGGGCAAATGTTTCAGTAACCAACTTCAGGGTTGCTCATCCTCTATTTATACTTGTATGAGAAGATATTTGTTGAAGGAGATATCTCTCTTTTGAATTTTGAGTACTTGATCAAAGACGTGGCTTGTATTTAATGTGACTTGACTTTCTCTTTCGGAGCATTTAATGCGGCAGATACGGCTAGCAGCTTTCTTCAGTGCGTCAGTCCATGTGGCATCTTTACATTAGCTCCGTGTCTGCAATTTTGATATTCTCTGGAACGGCTCTATTTATTCTTGCTTAGATCTTTGTTCCTCATATTGCATTTATCCTTTCTCAAATTGCAGGATACTTCTTTGTTTGTTATTAGCGTTGTTGACTGTTTGAGCAGTAAGCTTTGTGCTGTATCCTAGGTCTGTTGCAGCTAATACTACTTCACAGCGCTGCTGTAACTTAGACCTGCTTGCAGTATCTTCGTACAGTATTGTTATATCTTTTGCTTGCAGTACTACTGTATCATTTTCTTACAGCAGTGTTGCACGCCGTTCTTTCTTACTTAGCTGCAGTGCTGTAACTACTTTCTTACAGCGATGTTGTATCTGCTTTCTTACAGCAGCTTCTTTTTGAAATTCTCGTTGCAGCTTTGTAACTTATGAAAACCTCCGTCTTTCAACACCTATATCTAGACTCAAATCTAGTTTATGATTTCACTTAAACATCGTGAAAAATGGGATACACAAAATTTCCTATTACATATATGTTTTGTCTCTTCAAAATTTAAACACTGAAATTCCAACATGTATCTCAAAAATGATGCATGATAACCTATATATATAGGTCTCCACTACAGGGATTACACTTGAATTGATGCTAAGTAATTGCCCAATAACGGGTTTTTTAACGTAAGAAAATGTCTTGTTCAAAAAATGAAATGATAACAAAAAATATATGCTGCAACTTAGCACTGCGTCCTCGACCGGGTTCTATAACTTGCACGCTGAAGCCATTGTCGAGGCTGTAATTAATGTAGCATACTGCATCTTCGGTCGGGACTAGAATGTAACATGTTGTATCCTTAACCCCCATCCACAGTGCTGCATCGTAGGCCCTCATCCACGATGCTGCAACCACGGCTTAAAAAGATAAATGACCAAGACCCACGGTCGAGGTCCAGTTAAGTCTAGGTTCGGGTTTGGATCGAGCTGAATCGAGTTGAGCAGTGCTATGCCTAGCTGAGTTTATTTGAGCTTTGCCGAGCCTAGCCACACCCGTTTATGTTTGTTTGTCCCAAGTGATATATAAGGTTAAGAGGGGGTGAATTAACTTTATCAAATTTTGTGAACTTTTAACTCCAAAAAGTGTAAGTCCCTCAGGTAGCAGGTAGCTAGCAAGCTTACTGCAGTGAGATGAGGTTATTACTTTTTAGTAGTGACCTAGGGACTTAGAGAAGAGATTATGCACAACGGAAATACTTAAACAAATATGTTTTCTGAAAACTTTGATTGAAAGCAGTATGATAAGAAGACAGATAGATATGCGGAAAACTTGTAAACAAGAAGCCCGATATATAGAGGTTCAAGGGTGGAGTAATCCCTCTACGTCCTCCCTACTCCTTTGCAAGGAGAAACTTTGTTCAGATGGTTTGATTTACAAAGACTCTGCTAACACAAAATTAACCTTAACAAGAACTGTCAGCTCTAACCACACAGGTAGCTGTACAATGATCAAACTTTAACCCACACAGGGATCTTACTCTTCTAAACGAGTGAACTACACTTAGTATGAACAACCTCCGCCAAGTGACTCCTAAAACAATCTATGAAAAGATATAAAGAGATTTCTTCAATAGTTGGGAGTAGCAAGCTCTGGAACTTGAAACACAGTATGTAGCTGGCTTGCTGCTTAATAGATTGAGTGACTAAACGAGGTAGCTTAAGAGTTTTGAATATTTGAAAACTTGGAGAGTTAGATCGTGATCAGTATGTTCCAGTTATGTTTTAGGTGCACTCGACTTCTATTTATAGGCATGAGAAATCTTCCCGTTGAAAGAGATAGCTTCCTCGGCAGTGAGGTGACTTCCAATGATTGGCTCGCACATGATCTTCTTACAATTCTAGTACACCGTTGCCACTACACCTCTGCAACACTTATCCTTTGTCCTTTTGATTCCTCCAGCTGTCGATCTTTGATTGACTTTCATTTGAGTGTTCCTACCGATAACTCAGAGTGCTCTAACTTTGAGGTAAATGTTATTTCAAGATCAAGTTTACTGTTTTGTCGTCTGTTGTAGCTGGCTTCATGTTGCTCATTATGCTTTGGTTAGCTTGCTGTATACTTCCATACTTAATCGATTTTTCACATCATTGCTCTGCTGTGACCTTTAAAGCATACTGCTGTGACTTTTACGAATTTTGCTCTTTCAGCTAGCAGTAGCCTCTTCATCCTCTTTCCAGCAATCTTGTCCCAAGACCCATATACAAGGTTGTTAAAATCTATTTATTACATATTTTGTCTCATCAAAATCTATATAATTAAATCCTAGCAATGTTGCACAAGCATACTATTCCAAGAGTTTACTAATTACTAAGCTAATTCACATGATTTCTTTGATACTTGCATTTCCAAGGTCCATCTTCCTATATGAGATAGTTAAACTTCCTTCCCACACTCAAGACCTTCACATTCCCGTTTCAAGTGGTCAAACTTAGATGCTTAATTTCTCACTCACCAAAAATTAATTTTGAGTGATTCAAAATGCCTAGATTATCTACTCCTAACGTAGATTAATATTTTGGCATTGAATCCTTAGAAGTATTAATATTTAGTCACTTAACTATTGGTCAAAGCGGTGCCATCCACCACTTATAAAAACCAATTTTCCAACAACAAATAAAGTTGTCACAGAAAGTCTAGTTTTTGCGACAATAAATTGTTGCAAAAAATGCTAATATAAATTGACAATACGTTGTCACAAAAAATAATGAATTTTTTTTTATTTATGACAATATGTTGTTGTCGCTAATATATTAATGACAATAATGTTGTCGTAAAAAAACTATTTACAAGAAGGCATTGATGATAATAAATTAGTGACAAAATGTTGTAAAATGTTTTTACAACAATTATTAATGATTTTGCGACATCATTTTGTTGTCACAACTACTTATTTTTCTTATAGTAAACATATATCATGGATGATGTGTTGATATGTACATACATGGGATGAGTGATGGTGTAACACCCCAATTTTTACTTAAATTTCTATTATGAGATTATAGACTAAAATTTCTAGTTATCATGATAGGTGCGATGAATTATAGTGAAATTATATGCTACGTCTTGAATGCTATATATGATGTATGTAATTAAAACATTAATTAAATAATAGATTTATGTATCATATTGGATTAAATGTAGAACTATATAGCTTTAATTAAGTTGTTAATCGGTTATAGAAAAAATGGGTAGTTGAGAAATATAAGGAGTCCACTTAGCATCTCTTATAAGGAAAGAGAATATATAAGCGGTGAATTGAACTTAAATCTATAGAATAATTACTTGATTAATTAATTAGTTTTAGGAAGATCTATTTTGTTTTCTGTTGCAGGAGGCTAATATTATTTAAGGTTAGAATTTTTTGTAGATATAATATAGTGTCAACAGTTTAAGTTTCCAGTTTCTGTAACTTAAGAATTAGTTAATTAGCACTTTGTTTGAGGCCATAATTACTATTATTAGGTAAACAATTAATTAATTAAGCATGATAGGCCTTAGGAATTTAAACTAATATATATATATATATATATATATATTTATATAAATTCTCCTCTTAATTATGTGTTTAGTCAAAAGATTGGTTCTGACGTAAAGAATTGTTTTATGTATATGAATTTTATCTTACGGTGGTAGAGTTAGACCACTGTTTAACCTATAAGTATAATTTTAAAATTTAAATTATAGTTTAATTAATTAGTTCACTGTTGGATTTATAAGATCAGATTTACACATTTTCGTAATTATTATAAAATGTATTAAGTTAATACTTGTTAGATGGATTTTGTTGAATTAAATGGGGCAACGTTATAAATATTACATTTAATTCAATAATTTAGTTTTAGGTAGCATAGGTTTGAGTTAAGGACATAATTTAATATTTAAAAAGAAAAACTAGAACGAAGGAATTGAGACGCAATTAGGAGTACATACTACACTAGTGATATTATATTAGCAACAACAAATGATGCATTGAGTTAAATAGGGTTGAAATAATACTTCTACAATCAAATATTAATTTAGGATGGTCATCCCTTAGTTTACAAAACAATTGATTCTAATGTATTAGTAATAATATAAGTTTTTGAGGACCAACTTTAATTCGGAATAAAGAAACAACAGAAGGTTGATAGAATCCTACTTAATTTGACATTTAGTCAGTAAATGTTTTCAATCATTATTAAGTAAGATAATATACAATTTTTTTTATATATAGACATGGACTACTAAATAAACAAACTAGTCTTGAATTTCAATATTAAGGAAATATGCTTTAAGATAAGTAGTAGATTAATAAATTCTAATTAATTAAATTATTTTTTACTTATAGTTCACGCTTTAAATCGATTGAGAAAGCTTACGTGAGTTTGTATTTATTGTTTAAAGTGATGATCTGTTAAGTTATGTGAGTTTTTATTTATATTTACTGTGAATGTGAAATGATAATTTGCTAAGTGATATGTTTCCATGTGTTTTTATGATCAAGTATAAGATATTAGTTAATCTTGTTTTATGTAAAGTAAGAAAGATATTAAGATATAGTTTTATTTTATATATTTTGGAGAACAATATCGGGCTCCTAGACCGTCCACTAGCATTAAGGGCTTCTTGACCGCCTTATTAATTATTAGTTGCTTTGTTTGGATTCGGTGGCTAACAATTCTGGAGTTCTTTAGAGTTGAGTGTATTGGTATCATATCCGGGCACATAATATATTATTTTCAAGTATAATAGTTTATACTTAGGTAATAGTTTATATTATTTTCAAATATAACAATTTATAATAATTTGATTGGTGGTGAAGGTGGAACCTTGGAATTGGTTTTGGATTTTCTAAGTATTCATACGTCATAGTTTATTGCTTTTGATTTTTTTTGACGTAAAATTCTTTACTCAAATATTTTAATTGTTTGTATGGTTTAGACCGATTTAAAAACCTCAGGCACATTTCTTAACAAAATATTCTTTCTAAGTCAAAAGAAAATCTTTAAGAAGCGTGTTACTGGGTGTTAAAAAAATCTTTAAATATCTTTTAGGACAGAGTGTTACAGATGCAATGAATAAGGAAATAAGGAGATACAACGTTTTTAATCATTTGTTAGGTTTAGACCAATTTAAAAACCTTGGGCACGTATCTTAACAAAATTTGCTTTCATTGCTATCTAGTCAAAAAAAAAAAAATCTTTAAGAAGCGCTACAAAAATTTTCATTAGTTAAAAAGTTATACTTAAATTAGTAGAAGTACTTACCCTTCTAAGATAGGGTGTTACAGATGCAATAAATAAGGATATACATGATACGACTGAGAATGAATATGCATGAGTCGGGTTATGCTTAAGAATAATGGGGGCGAAAGGTGAGTATGTACATGAGATTAGAGCCGTCAATTTGAGCCCGACACGTAAATATGATTGGGCCAATGCCCAAATAATCTGATTTTCCCCTCGGCCAAGAGAGTTTTTCTTAACATCAAGCATTTTTTGCTTTAATAATAATGCTCTGAAAAATGTTGAATTTTTTTTGTCCGGCCCAAGTGGTCCGATAGACGATGGTTATGTGCAGTTTACAAATCCTATGTGATTCAATTTTTACCCTCTCCTGATTTCATTTATTTTTTATTTTTCCTTATTCATTCTTCAACCATCATTAACTAATATAAATTAGGATTGTAAATAATTAGAATCATCTTACAAGCAATGTGCATTGAATTGAAATATTTTTGAATGAAAAAAAAAAGTAAAAAAGAGATGAACTTTACCTCAAATAGTAATTTGCACCACAACAAATTCGCACAACGACAACGGTTAATAACCATTGTCGTAAATCTTTTTTTACCGTTGTGGAAGATGGTGTTGTTGTAGACCCTCTCAACCACAACGGTTATTAACCGTTGTCATAGACAATAACGACAACGGTTGGCACAATGGTTGGTCAATTGTTGTATTCCAGCGTGCATTTACAACACATGGTAACCACAATTGTGTTAGAACAGTTTATAACCATTGTCGTAGACAATAACGATTGTAATTGAGCGCGCATTTTACATCGCCTGCGCAATGATTATTAACCGTTGTCGTTATAGGCTTCGACAACGGTTTTCGTGATCTTTTTCGTGTTGTCCTTTTTATTTATAACAACACCAACACCTTTATAATCTGTTGTTATACATAATAAATCATAAATAAAAAATGTGCAATTTGAAATATTTGAAATTTTAATTTCAACCAAAACCATCGTCACATTACTATCAATATCTTGTACATTGCTAAAATCGATCAACATAATGTAAAGTTTACTACAATTCGCATGATCCAAAAAAACATAGGAAAGGATAAAGTATCCATTAACAGAGTCAATAATTCATAATATTAGGAATTACAATGTAAAAATGATCCAGAAAACATAAGCTACCATTTGCCATACCGCATGAAGCTGTGCACTCTTCATATTCTTTTCCACAACATCAATTCCTGTAACACTTGCACCCATACAAGCCAATGGCTGTGACAGAAAACAAGCAGTAAGGTCAGAAAAGAGTCACTTACAGTACACAAGAGTAAATACGAGCCAACATCACAAACTGCGTACGTATTGCATGTTTACATCTATTCATATTCAATTTAACAACAATGGTTATTATTGAGACATGTGTCAATAAATTCATATTGTCCAGAGTATAAGATCTTCATATCATCAATTAATGAATCATGCCAATTTTGAATATTACCAAAGGGTTAGAAAATGCATACCTCAGATAAAATACCTCCACCACAGCCAACATCTACGAATTTCAACCCTTCGAATGGTCAGAATCTACACTTTCTAAGTCAGTCCTTCTCTTCCCCCTCTTCATCTATTATCTGCTCAATCACCTTAGATATTATATCCCTGTCCACCTTCTCAGGTGTTGTTACTTTCACAACCTTGTGACACCGTAAAGAGGCTAATTGAGAAGTAAACACAATCACACACCCAAAATACTCCCTCACTCTATGGAATCCACCAAAGAGACTAGAGGCAAAATACTTGCAAGTCCAAAGACTTAAAATTTGGTTTATTATATATTTTTCACTTCCCCAAACACTACAAGATTTAGGCTATTTATAGGAGTCAATACATGATTCTAGACCACAATAATGTACCATGACTCTACAACTTCATTATCATTAACATTGACTCTTCAATTACAAGATTCTTTACCTTTTCAAATTTTCGGATGAATCTGCCACTTTCCAGAAAAAAAAGCATAACTCCCTCTAGAAAATTCCAAATGCTTCTCCGTTTGGGCCAACACAAACTAGACTTGTAGGGCTTTGAATTCATGTATGCCAATCAGCCAATAATTCCCTAGTAAAAGCAATTTATTGCCGAAACGAGACTGACTGGACTGTTTCTGCACAACTTTCATCTTCCTTCATTTGGTCATTTCGTTTGATCAAGTGAGACGTCTTCTTTTTTGGATCATTCGCTTCCGCTGCACCAAAACTCATCCCTGAGTTATCTTCCTCAACTTCTTCACCATGATATGTAGATAAATCAGCCACATTAAAGATTGCAGAAACACCATAATCACCAGGTAACTCCACTTTATAAGCATTGTCACCAATCCTCTTCAATATACGGAAAGGACCATCAGCTCTAGGCTGCAATTTCCCATGTTGATCACGAGGAAAATTCTCTTTCCTTAAGTGAATCCAAACCAAATCCCCTTCTTTGAAAACTGATTTCTTTCTATGCTTATTGACATTTCGTTGATACCTTTCATTTTGCTTGATAATTTCTTGCCGCACTTGTTCATGCAACTTCTTGATGTACTTTGCATGTTCTTCTCCATCTCCACTAAAACTATGAGTTACGGGAATTGGAGCCAAATCCAACGGAGTAATTGTATTGTTGCCATAGACAACCTCAAAAGGACTTCTTCCTGTAGTTTGGCTTGAAGAACGATTATAGGCAAACTCCGCTTGAGCCAAAACGACATTCCATTGACGAGGATTTTTGCCCACCAAACTCCTCAATAGATTTCCCAAACTCCTATTTACAACCTCCATTTGACCGTCATGTTTGAGGGTGATGAGATGAACTAAATTGAAGTTTAGTTCCCAACTTCCTCCAAAGTGTTAGCCAAAAATGACTCAAAAAATTTAGAGTCTCTATCAAAAGTGATAGTCTTTGGAATACCATGAAGTCTCACAATCTCCTTAAAATAAAGATCAGCAGTGTGAGTAGCATCCAATGTTTTTGTACAAGAAACAAAATGAGCCATTTTTGAGAATCGATCAACGAATCTTTGTTCCTTTGAGTGCGAGGTAATCCAACCACAAAGTCCATGCTAACATCCTCCCATGGACCCTTTGGTACTGGCAATGGCGTGTATAACCCAATATTTTTCCCATGAGTTTTGGCAATATGACAAGTTCGACATCTTTCAATACATCTCTTAACATCTCGATCCATTCGTGGCCAATAAAAATTTTCTTGAACAAGTTTAAGAGTCTTATCTCTTCCAACATGTCCAGCAAGACCTCCACCATGAGCTTCATTGATGATTGCTTGCCTTAAAGAACAATTAGGAATGCACAAAAGCTTGTCCTTGAAGAGAAATTCATCTTGAATCAAGAAGAGTTTGAAAGTAGATTTCAAACACTCTTCCCAAGTTGGACCAAAATAGGAATCAGACTTGTATAGATCTTTTATAACTTCAAATCCAATGACCTTCGCTTGCAAGATGGTCAACAATGAATATCGACGGCTAAGAGCATCCACCACTTGATTAAGAGCTCCCGATTTGTGCTTGATAACAAAATTGAAGGCTTGAAGAAACTCAATCCACCTAGCATGTCGAGAATTCAATTTTTGTTGAGTGCTTAAATACTTCAAGGCTTCATGATCTGAAAAAAGGACAAACTCTCGATGTAGGAGATAATGTTGCCAATGATCCAACGTACAAACGATGGCAAAGAACTCCTTGTCATATGTAGAATAATTGCGCCTTGAATGATTTAACATCTCACTAAAGAAAGTAATGGGTTTGCCTTCTTGACTGAGAACTCCACCAATTCCAACATTTGAAGCATCACAATCAATTTCGAAAACTTTATCAAAGTTGGGTAGTTGCAAAATTGGAGCCTCCGTCACTTTCTTCTTAAGAAGCTCAAAGCTTCTTTGTGCTTCATTCGACCACTTAAAATTTCCACCCTTCAAGCATTCGGTTATAGGGGAAATGACAGTGCTGAAATTGCGAATGAACCTTCGATAAAACAAAGCCAAACCATGAAAACTCTGAATATCACGAATGGAGCTAGGAATTGGCCACCTTAGAATCGCCTCAATTTTATTCCCATCCATCTCAATGCCATTTGGGGAAACAACATAGCATAAGAAAACTAGGCTATATGCAAAGAAATGACATTTCTTCAAGTTAATTAGCATATAGTCTTTGCTCTCGTAGCACTGCAAAGACTTATCAGAGATGTTGCAAATGCTCTTCAGGGCTGGAGCTATATACGAGGATATCATCAAAATAGACAACAACAAACTTCCCAATGAACGACTAAAAAATATGATTTATAAGCCGCATAAAAGTAGAAGGAGCATTTGAGAGACCAAGGCATAACCAACCACTCGTAGAGACCATCTCTCGTCTTAAAAGCCATTTTCCACTCATCTCCCGACCTCGTACGAATCTAATGATAGCCACTTCGAAGATTAATTTTAGAACCAATCTTGAAACCATGTAGTTGATCAAGAAGATCATCTAGACGAAGGATAGGAAAGCGGTACTTGATAGTGATTTTATTCACCGCTCTACTGTCAACACACATGCGTCACGTACCATCTTTCTTTGGCACAAGAAGAGCTAGAACAGCACAAGGACTTTTGCTTTCTTGAAGAAGACCTTTGGACAAAAGATCTTCAACTTGCCTTTGCAACTCTTCATGATCCTTCAGACTCATTCTATAGGCTGCCTTATTTGGAATTAAAGCTACAGGGACCAAGTCAATGCAATGTTGAATATTTCGCATCGGTGGAAGTCCTGGGGGAATTTCTTCGGGCACCACATCATGAAATTCTTCAAGAAGAGATCGAACTTCCAACGGGACAATATGACCCTCTTCGTTTTCTTCCAAAGCAAATGCCTCCATGGATTCATGGATCGTCTTTTCAACTCCAGATTTGGAAAGCAAATTGCTTTCCTCCCCTTTGGATTGTCTAGGAACATTCTCCATTTTAGATGGCCCCAAAATAATTTTTTCTCCATCTTTGACAAAAGTATAAGTGTTCTTGAAACCATCATGATGAGTCTTCTTATCAAACTACCAAGGTCTTCCCAGAAGCAAATGAGAAGCATCCATAGGAATAACATCACATAGAACTTCATCTTTATATTTATTGCCAATAGAAAATTGAATAAGACACCTTTTTGGTACCTTCACTTCATTACCTTTACAAAGCCAAGATAGCTTGTAAGGCTGCGGATGATCTTCAGTTTTCAGATTCAATTTTTCCACCATTGTAGTAGCCACAACATTCTCGCAACTTCCTCCATCAATGATGACATTGCAAACTTTGCCATATGAAGTTGCACTTGGCATGAAATATATTGTTTCGAAGCTATTAATCATCGTTATTAATTGTGGTATTAAGGATACGATGTACCTGACCGTGCTGTCGTGATGCGATAAAATTAGTTAATTTCCTTGTTGACCTTGCTAACTAGTAGCTAAGGTAAGTCGAAGTCGATCCCAAGAGAAGTGTGAAATTAATTCTATCACTTGTGTCCAATTCAATAAAATCATAAACGATGGGGGGTTTTCAGATTAATTAACTATCACTAAATAAACTAATAACCTAAAAAAACAATTAAATAATGAGAACTCGATAAAAGAGAATTTTTCAGTTAACAGTTCAGTTATCCCCCAATTTCAATTATGCCTTAATCAATGTAACACCCCCTCTCTCAGATTACTATGGAATTATCACCTCTTGTCTAACAACAAGCTCTGTTAAACCGAATCGTCTCTTAAGATTAATTAAATTAGGATAAGATCACTAATTAACCCTATTTAATTGAATAACCTAGAACAAGCTCTTTAGATTTAATTCATTAAATTCATTAATTACCCAGAAGATAGGCTGAACTAGACTCCGAATACACAAGCTCGATTCGATAATTTAGGATTATGTTACCCTAGAGATGCACGACCTCTAATTTACCACTTATGAAAATTAAATCACAACAATTAGGATTCATGATTTAAAATTCTAGCAATCAATTATCAATACTTAACCTAGGTGAGCAATCTAAATCAAGCATCAAATAATCGAAAATGATATGTACAGATAACATAATCAATTCCAATCAAACATCGAAAAGGGGAAACGAAATTAATTAAAACATAAAAGAAATATGAGTTCGAACATCCCTGCTAACCAGAATTACGGACTCAGCCAAGCATTCTCAATGTCAAAATAATAAAAGCAATCGAAAAATCCATCGAACTAATCTAAAATAATAAAATCTCTGTGTGAATAGTGACGTGAATAGTGTTTTGTGGTGGATGGTGATGTCTTCAATTGTGTGATCTGGAGGCTTTAAATAGATATCGGATATCTTCTTGGCATATCTTTTCCCCTTTCTTTAGGAAATGGACTCATTCTCCTTTTGGAATTAGGAGTTGTCTTTCTTTATCCAAATCTTTCCTCCTAATCCAAATCTTTGATATCTTTATCTTGAAAAATCTTCAAAATACCTAAATAGAGACAAGAAAATAATATATGAAGTATTTGGAGATACAAAACACATATATGTAGAAAATCAATACATTTAATCCAATAAAAGATTATAAAATCTCACATTAATCCACAATAAAATGCATCAATTTCCTACCTATTAGTACCACTAAAGATTCTCCATGGTCCTCATATGTAACATCTTCCTCTTTATCGGATTCATCATAGACAGGGGCTGCCTCATATGATTCTTCATCGGCCTCTTGTTCCACAAGAGTGATAATTCTTCGATTTGGACAATCTGCAGCGAAGTGTCCAAACCCCTTGCATTTGAAGCATGGTTTTTGAGTGTTAGGGACACTTGGTTTCACAAAACCAACATTACTCTCCTTGCTTGCAACAGTCTTCTGTTTTGCCTCTTTTGATGGTGTGTTTCTTGATGTAGATGCACTCCCTCGGTTGAGAGTGTTGCCACCGAATAGAAACGAGCACCACTTCGATTTAACTCTTTGTGTTGCTTTTCCACCTTGAGGGATAGCTTGCACACATCATTATACGTCCAATATGGTTGCAATTGGACAACATTTCCGATCTCATATCGAAGTCCTCCAAGAAAACGAGCAATGGTTTGTTCTTCCGGCTCCAAAATATCACATCTCATCATCAGATTCTCAAATTCAGCAATATACTCCTCCACAAATAGATCTTTTTGCTTGAAATTATGATATTTGAGAAAAACATCTTGCCGATAGTTATCCGGCAAAAATTTTCTTCGTAGTTCCTTCTTCATCTTATCCCACATATGAATCTTTTGTTTGCCATCGCGAGCACATTGTTTATGTAAGTGCTCCCATCAAAGGGATGCATACTTCTTCTATTTGATGGCAACAAGCTTGACCCTACAATCTTTTGGAATTTCCTTGAATTCAAAGACCCTTTCAACAGAGTTGAGCCAATCTATGAATTCATTAGGATTATTTCTCCCTTCAAAATCTGGAATATCAACTTTGCAATCAAAAAATTTCTCATGATTATTTCTACGAACTTGTTGATCACGAGCTGCATGATCACTCGAACCGTCATCATGAAATGGATTGAAATCCATCTCATTATTGTCAGAACCAACATCTTAATCATGACCCTCAACATCACGATTCAAATGGTCGCCACGTGCAAGATGTTGCTCGAGTTGCTGCACTTGGCATCTCAAATCTTGGCTTTGATACCACTTTGACGCCGTAAAGAGGCTAATTGAGAAGTAAACACAAGCACACACCCAAAATACTCCCTCACTCTATGGAATCCACCAAAGAGACTAGAGGCAAAATACTTGCAAGTCCAAAGACTTAAAATTTGGTTTATTATATATTTTTCACTTCCCCAAACACTACAAGATTAAGGCTATTTATAGGAGTGAATACATGATTCTAGACCACAATAATATACCATGACTCTACAACTTCATTATCATTAACATTGACTCTTCAACTACAAGATTCTTTAACTCTTCAAATTTTCGGATGAATCTGCCACCTTCCAAAAAAAAAGGCATAACTTCCTCTAGAAAATTCCAAATGCTTCTCCGTTTGGGCCAACGCAAACTAGACTCGTAGGGCTTCGAATCAGTGTATGCCAATCAGCCCAATAATTCCCTAGTAAAAGCAGTTTATTGCCGAAACCAGACTGCCTGGACTGTTCTGCACAACTTTCATCTTCCTTCATTTGGTCATTTCGTTTGATCAAGTGAGATGTCTTCTTTTTTGGATCACCTTGACTTTCACACCAGGAATCATGTCCCGCAAGATATTATCAAAACCAACATCATCATCCCTGTCCTCACCATCCTCTGTATCTTCAAAGCTACTGTCAAATATCTTACTTTTATCTCTTGCATCATGAGAATCCAGGCTTTTTGAACTTCCCGATGACTTGAAGGATGGAACATAAAGATCCATTTTCAAGTAAACGGCCTACAAATCAATTGACAATATCCTTACATTTGGTGAAAAGAATACCATTCAGAGTGTAATCTGCAGGTAAAGAAGTCAAGCATGTATTTTTAAGGAAATATTCCATTACATATGATACTCTTCAGACTTTCATCCAAAGAAGAACACAAAAAGATCTAAGGTTGTGTTTGGATAGAATGATTTGAAATCCAGGATCTGAAATGAATTCACACACATTAACCATACACCATAACACTGGTGAATGCACACTATAGAGATCAAGTGAATCTTGAGATAGAAAAGAATATACCTGCTTATAAACTCCTCTCTTATTGTATCTAAGATAAACCTCAAATAAGGGAGCGCCAATCGAGGCTGCTGCCTGCAAAGAAATTCAGATGGAAAGAAAAGTAGATCAACGCAAAAATCTGATCCTAAGAAATTAGTAAAACTTTAAAGGAAGGAATCACACTCATAATGAAAGCTGTCTATCCTTTTAGTGCATAATTATCACTTCATAGCTGAATATTGATAAACAATATGTTGAGAAAAGGCCTAACAGAAGAAACAAAACAATAGTAAAGTAATCAAAAATTGTTGAGCATTAATTCTGCTATAAAATATACATTAAAGACAACTAGCGAAAGGGGACCTTGCCTTTCCTTTTTGCTAAAACTTAGAACGGTATTGGAAGGAAATGCATAACAAAACACCCTCAATTACACTTTAACACTGGTTATACAGCAACAAGCGAGTCGGTATAAACAAATAGATAATGCCAAATTCTTGCACAAGATGAACTAAAACTGAACCTCTCAACAGAAGACATAATCTTACCTAGGACTGTAACTTCTACCAATGTATCTTCCATACTTGGCACTGATATGAATAATCCAACCATAAGGATCATTAGCATCTTCTGAAACTCCAGCCCACCATCCAACCTGAATGCAAGGTTCACAGAGGCAACTTAAAAGCTTTAAAAAAAATACCTTTAGGACCCAATACTCTCAAAACATAATCATGCTGGTATACTATGGCCACTTGCTTTCTTATGTGTTTTTCTTGCTGGAGTGAGGACAGACATCAAAAATTAAGTCCATTAAAATATCAAATGCATTTGCATACAACTTTATCAAATAAATCTTGCACAATATAAGACCAGGTTGTAGTCACCATATCACTTGCAATGTAGAAATATTAGGTGTTAAAAAAAGGTCATATTATCAGTTTACATATCCAGATTAGATTGAGCATTTAAAAGAATAGTCCACATAAAAATGAAAAACAACATCTCGAAAAATAGTCAAGCATGAGTGCTCCCATCAAATTCAAATTATTGGCTAACTCACCAATCCAGCCCCTGTATAATCACGCACAAGAGCTGTATCTGTATATCGCTCTTCCTCCACAAATTTCTGCAAATAGATTAAAACGTCTCAGAGAATTTATTAGTTATCTACCTATAAATTAATAATATGGAGAGAGTGGCAAACAACTAAGAATACTTTAAGTGGATGGAGATGCAGTGGTAACGAGTGAATGGAGATGCAGAGGTAACGAGCATATGTGCATCAGGGAACAAATACAGATAAGGCCTACCTTTAGATAGGATATCACCCTGCCAACAGTGTCGCTTGTAGCAACAGCTGCAATCGCCACTGTAATCCTAGCAGCATCTTCATAATCCTCTCTCTCAATAGCACTGGCTAACTGAGACTGTTGTGAATTAGGACAAGTCAATCAATTAGTCGGCATATTTCTTCACTTCATCAATAGGCAGTCACTTTCTAACAAAAACTGAGCTAATTCCTTGACTTCAATCATAGATAATCTCACTTAAAATTTTAACCTTCTTCAAATACACAAGAGTAGTGTCTATATGTTTTTCAGAGTAGCGTCTACATGTCCATCCCACTAACATATGCAAAAAATATTAAGATAGGCTAGTTAGACTAAACATACCAACATATATTAGAATTACTTATAGGTAGCTCTCACTTTACCATATAACCAAAAGTTAGTCATAAATCATAATGGAAGCAGTTATAGGACAGCCAGAAACCATCATTCATACCAATTTCTAGGTACCATTAAATGCCATCACAAAAAATCAGAATTTAAAGCTCTTCCAAAGCTGCAAGCATACAGAAAATTTACTTTGTATCTTATAGTCTCATAAGTTCCATAAACAGCACCTGAAGATGATAGCATTTTGAACAACTTGTGAATACAGTTATTAAAAGATCAAAGAATAAATATAACCAAATTCCTCCAAAAAATATCTAATATGTAATCTATTCAACATGGAAGAAAAGACTTATCCTGCTTTTTTTTCAGAAACAAAAAATATTCATTAATTAATTTAAAATCACACATAAACATGGGGAGTACCTGCTTTATGAAAATCAATTTAAAGAAAAACCAGCTGCCCTTATTTATTATGTCTTATGAAAAATGGCTTCCTTGTGCAGGATTTAAACGAAACATGATACAAATAGTGCAAATCTCAATATTCATATATGTTCTACATGTCGGATATTATCAGAACTTGAAAGGATATTTGGCAAAATCTTCTCCCCTAACAAGAAACTTGATACTGCTATAGCAAATGTGGAAATACAATTTTAGAAACACGTTACGCATAAAATTAACGGAACAAAATAACCATTGTCCCAACCGTTGTCGTTGTGCGAAAAAATGCTCAACGACAACGGTATAAAATAACTATTATCCCAACCGTTTTCGTTGTGCGAAAAAATGCTCAACAACAACGGTATAAAATAACCATTGTCCCAACTGTTGTTGTTGTGCAAAAAAAATGCACAACGACAACGGTACAAAATATCCGTTGTCCTAACCGTTGTCTTAACCGTTGTCGTTGTGCGAAAAAAATGCACAACAACAACGGTGCATTATATCCGCTATCCCAACCGTTGTCGTTATGCATTTTTTTCACACTCGGACAACGGTTTTACGCAAAAATGTTGTAAATTTGTCTATGACATCACTTTTAACATAAAAGTGTTGTAAAGCTCGTATTGTTGTGCATTTTTGTTGTAGTGTTGATTATATTATACAAACTATCTTCAATTAGATAAATAGAATATTATAATTTAAATTATACATGTTAAATTATCTTATATGAATTTTTGATTAAGGATTTGATTAAGTAATAATTTTTCAATTTTTAAAATATTTGGGATTTGGACCAATTTGGCTCGTTGGCCCGATGGCCCGAACATGGTTGGGTTAAGATCAAATTTTACAAGCCCGACTAGAGGATAGGCCAGCCCGATTTAATCCGACATTATTGTATGATCCGTCGGGTTGGATAGGATCAGGTCAGGCGGCTCGGATTGCCAAATCTACATGAGATGGGTGGGGTAGGAACAAGTAGGACTAAATTTTGTGAGGGGGTAAGTGATTGATCTAGCCAGTACATGGAATGCATGATTACAAGGAGTTGGATGAATTAGTCAGTGAGGATTAGTAACATGTAATTGAGTCTTATATTTTTAAATTAACATTGTAAAAAACGAAAATTAAGAATTTGTTTTTGTGTCAACCATTCTATTAATAACAATATAATAAATAACAAACTAAAAGTTTAACATTGTAAAAGTAAAATGGACTGAAAAAAAAAAGTAAAGGAAGGAATATACATATCAACCGTCGGTATTAATAGCAATAAAATAAAATAATTAAATAAAAAAACTAAAATAATAAAAGCAAATAAAGAAACATAAGTTAGTGAAGAAAAAAAATATTGAATGAAGTGTTTGCAATTGCAATTGAACAAGAAATTTCTTACAGTTGCTTCTTATGTACATTAGGAAGTCAAGTATTCGAACAAAATATTTCTTCCTGGACTGAAATTTTATATGCTTTTCAATTCTCTTTTTTCTAAATACTAAAGTGTATTATAGGAATCAAGGAATGTATGGTAAAGAGAAAAAAAAAAAAACCAAAAATGTAGTATCCACAATTTTCCCTAAACAAAATAATAATAATAATAATAATAATAATAATAATAATAATAATAATAATAATAATAATAAATCTTATGATTAACTTTAGTGTATAAATACTAATGAAATTAATGACATGGATGACACCTCTTGCTTAAATTTTGTTACACTTGGCAAAAAAATTAGGAATATGTGAGAAAACTTAGTTAAGTAAGAATTGGAAAGGAAAAAAAAAAAGAAAATCTCTCTAACTCTCTCCTTCTTCAGCAAAGACACCGCCAGCACCGCCGCTTCTCCAACCTCGTCGGCTAGTGTTTTCCGGCAAGGTAAAGGCTTATATTATAGTACTTGTCGAGCTCGTCGTGAATGCGGGCTCAGTTTTTAACCCAATCACCGTCTCCGCCGCGAATGGCCGCAAGAAGGGGCAGCCTTTCTTTCTTTTCTTCCCCCCTGCTGCTGTCCGCTGTGTGCATATATATATATATATATATATATATATATATATATATATATATATATATATATATATATATATATATATATATATGTGTGTGTGTGTGTGTGCATGTGTTGGGGCACCGTCGTGGGTGGTGGCGCTGAGGCTGGTGTTGGGTGTGTGTAGGGGAGGAGGCCGGCGCCGAGGTTTGCGCCGACAGGCTATGAATCAGGCGCTGCTCATGTGCCGTGCGTGGGTGTGTGTGTTGTGTGTATGGTGTGTGTGTGTTGCGTGTATTGTTGGTGTGTCGAGTGGTTGCCGGCGACTCACAGCAGGCGGCGGTAGAAAGGGCAGGGGCGGTAGGGGTTGTGTACAGGGGTTGGGTTTTAGGGCTGGGGTTAATTTGGTAAATTTGATATAATTCGAGGACAGAATTGCAAACCCTAGATTTAGGGTAAATAGCACTTAGGCCCCTGAACTTATGGATAGTTATAGAGTAGTCCCTGAACTTTATAAGATATGCAAAAAGACCTCTGGACTTATGAACAATAGCAAACTGACCCCAAAACTTTTCTAAAATTACAGAATAGACCCCAAAACTTCTCTGAATTTACAGAATCGCCTCTAAACTTTGATAAAATGACAGAACGACCCCTAGAACTTTCAGAAATTTTATTATGACCCCAAAATTTGATAATTATTGTATTTTATATCCTACAATATTATAAAATAGAAGTTTGACCGCAAATTGACTTTAACCGTGATGATTTAACCTTTAAGTAAGAAAAGCCTAATTTTAGGGGTGTGATCCACAAATCCTAATTTCAAACCCTAAATTAAGAACCCCGTCTATCGACCTTCTGAAGAGTTTATTTTTTTATAAATTTTATTGGTTTTAAACAATTAAATCAGAGGATAAATCACGCTTTGATACCTTGTAGAAAATACAAGCAAAAGACATGAATAAGAGGAAATAAGACCGAGTGCTTTTGATTAGTACTATCGAGAGTATCCAAGGTGGAGGTAAAATCTTATTTATGTTTTAAATTGTACAGTTTTATGAAAAACTATGTGACTATGTGATTTGAATTCCGTCATTATGTGGTGTCGATTTAAAGTTAAACGTTTTCACTATGTGAATAGTATTCAAGTAAATTATATGGTTTTAAAAATTATCGATTTCAAGTGATGCAAATGCAAATGATTTCAAATGATGATAAGGCGGGGTAGTTCCCGCACTAAAGGGGTTTCTTTAGATGCCAACATATGTTAAAGGATTTCATTACCTATGTGTTGTTGTGAATTATGTGGCCAACGTGAATGTGATCAATGTGAACTATATGCTATGTGAGAACTATTATGTGACAATTTAATTGTGCATGCGACTGCACGCCAAGTAGGGCATTTCTCATCGGAAACCCATCAAAGGGAGTATTCTTCACAAACCCAACATGAAGGGGTGTAATATCCCATAGGATCGGCTTGGGGACCTGATAGCCTTTCTGAGGGAACCTATCCAGAGGGATGTATTGGGACTACTTGAGAATCCACAACGTGTAATATATTTATGAAAAACAAATATTTTCACGGCGGTTAAGATCCGAAAATGTTTTTACGGTGGTTAAGACCCGCGTTTTCACGACAGCTAAGAACCGTAAAGGAAAGTAGTATGTTTGAATGTGATCTATGTTCTGGTGTTTTTGTTAAATGATAAACGTTTTATGTCCAACCAACATTGAGAAATTATTTGATATTGTCTCGGATTTCTCCACTGAATGTATTTCAAACACTCACCCCTCTTTTAAAAATGTTTTCAATTTAAGGATTTTAGGGCGTGTCGCCCGAATGGTGGATGCTAGTAGTCGATGATTAAAGGTCGAAGAAAGTTTTAATTCAAAAAATTATATTTCATAAATTTCGATATGTATATTTCATAATAATTTTTCTTGAATTTATTTACCTTTATTTTCTTAAAAGAGTGAATTTTATATGTAAGTAACGTCTCAATCAAAGTTTACCTTAAAAAAAAAAAAAAAAATATATATATATATATATATATATATATATATATATATATATATATATTACGAGGGGGCGTATTAAGTAATGAGAGGTGTATTCATAAAATAAATTAGTGTTAACCTTGAATCAATGTACTATAATTTTGTTTTAAATTAGATTTTCGTACTTTACTATAAAATTTAAAAATATAATAATTCAAATTTTACATATCATGAAAGTATAAAACATTCAATTCAAAAAACTAAAACAGTTGTTATCTTATGGGTGAAGCAGAATTTTGATATCTCTAAATCATGTGATATTTGCTATGCCCTTGGCTGGGTTACTTCACCAACAATCAGCATGGCCATATAGTTAACAATGTATAAATCGTGGGCCTAATTCTCTAATTTAGTTTTGTTTCACTTATTGCAGGCCAATTCTATCCTGATTGATGCATAGTAATAGAACACAAACTACTTTTTTTTTTTTTTTCAGACAACACTGATGATCATACAAATATACAATTCAATACTCCATGACAGCAAATAGTAAGAGAACCCCTCATCATATATACTCCACGAGAAGACGAAGAAGATGAAACAGTGGAATGAACATAGGTTAATAAATTAGGAGCAAGTAGCAGCAATTTTATAGTGATTATTACAAATTGATATTGTTTATAGCCTATAAAAATCATCTGGAATCTGGGAGATGGGAAAGAGTCAGAAAAATTGAAGAAATCAGTTCGCATTTGGTAAATGGCGTTGTCAAGCAATATGTCAACGAGAAGGGTAGAGATAAAAACCTTGAAATTTGCAGATAAAAAATAGCAGAAATTGGGGATGGTTGTGCGATCATGGTCACAAAAGGAGGCGACATGTTCAAAACAGTACAACCACGGACAAAAAAATCGGTACTTGTGGATATATCGGTATTTTAATTTTACGGATATATTGACGGATATATCGATATTGGTGGAAATATCGGTAATTTCGAGAAAAAAATAAAAAAAATTGAAAAAAAAATTTAAAAATTTTATCTAACACTTTACATAATATTATAATGAATATTAATATATATTGAAGTTAAATTTCAAACAAAAAGATATATTTACAACCAACATTAAGAGATAAACTATTATATAAATATTGTCTCATATTGATTTACATGTCAAATTATCATTGACAATTAATACATGACTTAGTAATAACTTGAACTCTTATGAGGTTGAAATGAATAAAATGACATGCCATCTTGAGTAAAACAAAATATTTTATATCGACCCTTCTTTATTTATATTTTACATCAACTAAATACATTTATATATTTTACTATATAAAAAATTAATTAATTAAATAAAAATATAATTATTTATATATTAAAATATTACTTTATTAAATTATCTTAATATATATAAAATATTAACTTATTAAAATAGTTTGTCTTAAATTTATTACAAAATATGTTAATATATTTATTAAATTATTAGAAATGGTGTACTTTTAATTTACACATGTCATCAATTTTTATTACATATTAGTTGAAATAAAATAGTTGTCAAATCAACTAAATATAGCATAAAATGTACTCCACAAACATTATTATTATTTTCATTAATAGTTGTAAATAGTAAAATAATAAATTTAATTTCACAACAATTTAACAGCACATGGAGGCTCCACTATACAAAGAGACAAAAAATTATAAAAAAAAATGATGAATTTCACATTTTCCACCGAAAGCGACCGACAACGATATTTGGCCGATATATTACTGATTTTTAGGCGATATATCGGCGACACAGCCCGAAAAATACCCCTTTTATACTGACAACGACAACGAAACGACATTTACCGACAATTTATCAATATTTTGCCAATTTTTTGAACAAAAAAAAAACTACACCCATAATATGTATCGGATCTGTCTCCTAGGCGATATTTCGGCGAAATATCACGATTTTTTCGTCCTTAAGTACAACACAAGAAAATTTGTATCAACAACTCGCAACTCGTTAATGGCGCCTAAGACATTGGGATACTAACTTTTCAATTTAGCAATTATTGAAAAAACAATAGGCCGAAATGATGAAATTCGGGCCAGATCTCAAGAATTGTGAAAAGAATTATATCAGTAAAAAATCCAAATCTCATGCGTTTTGACCCGAAATTCATGAGTTTGGATTTTTTATTCTAAAATCTACCAAACTAAAAAGTTAGCGTCTCAATCTCGGGCTGAAAAAATTAGTGTTCTTCATAGATAAATGACTCAAAGAGAGTGTTCTAAATTTATAATTTTCCTTCATTATTCTAAAATATAAGATAAATAAAGAAAACAACAATTTGCTTCCTAAACATCAAATTTGATTACCCCTAAATCTACTCACAAAGAACCTTAGGAAGTTTTTGGATTGGGGCGTGGATGGATTTTATAAGTTTGGACTTCGGATTTGAGTGGTTTTGTAAAAAAAGTGGATTTTGAAAATCTTATGTTTTTTTTATAGATTTTATAGTGTATGATTATGGTTGAGAGGTTACCATCACATTAAGAAGTTTTGAAAAAATAGATATTTTTTGGGAATTGTAGAAAAAGTAAATGTCAGAATACCTATCGAAAGAAGAAGACACTTAGCAAACACCCAACTAGAAGGGTATCTGAGTAGACGCAATTTAAAAAAAGAAAAACTGAAAACAATAGTAAATTACCTATGAAATACACACAACAATCACATCTTTTATAAGAAATAAAACTACACAAGTCTCTAAAAACTCATTTGGAAGAAAGAATAAACCCTGAAAGAGTCATTACGGAAATAGAAATTGAAAGACCTGAACAATCATTGAAACATATTAATTAAGTCTCAATTATTGAGGTAGACACATTTAAATTTGGCAACCAACCAAGATTAAGTAAGTTTAACTTTTAATTTTCATCAATATTATTTTTCAATTTTTTTTTTTTTTTTTTTTTGTGTCCAGGACCATTTCTTCAAATCCAACTTCTCCCTTTCATATCTTCCTCCTTCCATCTTCACAACTCATAACTATTATTCGTTGAAACACAATTTTAGGCATGTGTTGAGTCATCTTTGGAGACTAACTAAGCGACTTAATGGCTATCTTTTACGACATCATATCCATTAGCGTACACTAAAGATACTTCACAAAATTAATATCGAACACATGATACAATCTCCAAAATTATGAAAACATGAGTTCAATTAATGCAGTTGATTGTTTAGACATAATAATAAACTTAAGCAAATTAAATGAACAATTATGTCACTTGTTGACGTCGGAATTTGTAAGAGAATAATTCCTAATCTAACACCCAAATGTAATAAATATAAAGTGAAAAATGTGAGAAGGACTGGTCTGGAGCCTACTCGGGCAATTTAGTTCGGCTGATCCTGAACGGTAAAATGACCGGGCAGGATCTTATAATATTAACTTAGAGAAATGAGCTCTCTAGTGCTGTTTACAGAATAGGAATTCAGATCCTTTTACAGGTTGAAATTACATCTATTTATAGATAAAAAATACAAGTAGTTGAGGTCGTGGGAACGTGGAAGTTATACCCACTTTCTCCTTATTTTTCGCCGGTTTATTCGGTATTGGGCGGTTTTATCACCCACGATCCTTTAACGGTTGACTTGTTCTTGCTCGATTATTCCTGCTCGGAATAACCTGTTTAGCTCGGCCATCTTCGGATTGGACATCCTCAATGCCGTCCAGGATGCTCATCTGTTCGGGGTGACTTGCCAGTCATAAGTCCCGAACTTTCAACCCTTCGCCGGCCAGGTTAGTGATCAGTTCAGCTCGGGTGGGTTGGTCCAACAATAGCCCCTTAGGCCGTGGGAGAAACTATTTCTGCCGGGGTCTAACTGATTTCACCACTCCGAGCTGAGTAAACTTTGAATTTGCCATGTGATTGGGTCAGAAACCCGTGGCATTGCATCCGTCTGATTGTCCACGTGTAGATATCCTAACGGTTGGAAGCTGGGAAGTTGTAATCCGCTTGTATATATATAGATGCCTCTCTATCTCATTTAGCATTTTCTCTCTTCAAAGTTTCGAGCGATTTTGATTCTTGGAGCAAACCGAGCATTCTCCTTTGTGCGGCGTCTCCCGAGGTGGTCCCCTTACAAGGTAAATTAACTTTCTCCCGATCATGTCTGGTAATCCATCCGACCTGAATTTAGGATCTAGTCCTCCGGGGGTGGACGTGAGGGGTGTTACTAAGGAGGCTGGTACATCAAACTTAGGACCAGCCCCGAACCCTTCAGAATTCCAAGCTAGGAGGCGTCATAACCACCGAGCTGAGATTCCTTCTGACGACCTAGAAGCGATAAATATAGCTTCTACTCTCTCTCAATCGGATTTGGATTGGTGGCATAGACTCTTTGATATTCCAGCGTGCATTGAATTCATCGCTCCTCAACTTGAGGAACGAATGATTCGTCCGCCTAGAAATTGTGTCGCTGTAAATATTCAGGCGTTTTGTAGAGGCCTCCGATTTCCCATGACGCGCTATCTAACTAATTATTTGTGGCATTGGAGAATAGCACCTGGACAGCTGAGCCCAAATAGTTGGTCGACTATATTAGGTTTGTTAGTCCTCTTTCATAGATATAACCTCGGGATACCTAGTCCTCACGAACTGTCCTGGTTATTCAGCATCAAACTTGTACCTGGAGTAAGGGAATATTTTTATTACCTTTCACCTCGTCTATTCCGACCTCAACTAGTTTGTGACCTTCCATTACCACTTTGGACTTGGATGTATGATTGGTTTTGGGTAGGAGGAGATTGGAAGAGCCTTGGAAAGTTTGACCGTGAGTTTGCTGTGAGGATGCCATGCCCGATTGGTTTCGGGATGGCTAAAGGTATACATCTATATTTGTCCTGACCAGCTCTTCTAATATTTTAATATTCCCTCTATCTTGCAGAGACTCCATCTGAAGATCACTAAATTAGCGAGGATTTTTCCCGAAAAATCCGTTACTTGTGGGATAACGTCGGTCCAGCCCAGCGAACATATAGGGAGTTAATCAGAGAGAGCCGACTCGCTCAGGCCGGATTGACCTTTCCTTTTTTCCGAGCTTCCGTCGATTTCAGCGGTAAGCCCCTGACTACGATACTAAACTTATGTTGGACCATTTTCTCGATTTATGCGTGTCATCCTTTAGCTAAATAGATTTTTTGCAGCCGTCCTCCCTCAAGAAGGCCTTCGTCCACGAATGGATCCAGCTGAACGGATTAGGGTCCGTGCAGAGCAGGCTGTGAAACGGCGACAGCCGATGTAGAAGAGGGGGGTCTGAACGCTCCGGTGCTAGTGGGTCTGTCCAAAACCCAAAGTCGGCCGACCCACCCCCCAAGAGGTCTCGACCGCCTCCGCCTGAGCCGCCAACTCAACCTGAGCAGCCAGCTAGTAATCTCCTTACCAACACTTCAGCTCGTCCGGGGATATGGTCATCGAATTTTGCCTTGGTTGGTTCAGTTAGAATTTGCGGCTGGGATTCTGAGAGGGTTGAGACCTCCAAGGAATTCCTTGGACGGAGGTCGCCCTTCCAAATTAGCTTTGCTCGGGCTCAGATGCTAAGCCCCAGTCTGATGAAGAATCTTCCCTCTGGGATCGAGCCGGCCATCAAAGCCCCCATTAAGGCCTGGATGGAGGAGCAAGAGGGATATGCTAGCAAGATGTCGGCAATAGACATGAGTATCTGTTCTTCTGTCCTTCAAGCTCAGGCGTCCGTTTTTGCTTGGCGGGTCCATCTTAAGCACCTGGATCAACAGAAAGAATTTGAGGTGCAAGAGGTGGAGCTCCGTAAAAGACGAGCCGAGGTTGCTTCAGCGGCTGAGGAGAAAGAGACCCTTCAAGCTCAGTTGGCCTCCTCCCAAGATTTGCTGGCCAAGGTTATAAAGTCGGCTGAGTTTGAACGTCAGCGGTCGTTCGACCTAGACCGTGAGAAAGCCAAACTGGAGAGGAATTTTGAGGCTTCACAGGTCGAGCTAGAAAAAGTGCGAGCTGAATTGTTGATTGCTCAGGCTGGCCTGTTGGATGAGGTGGCCGTCGTACAAAAATACAAGAGCTCTAAAGAATGTAAGTACGACGGCATCCTAGCCTACTTATTCGCTTTTATAGATAACATGGAGGTGCTGAGGAAAGCCAGGCTTAATAACCATCCTCTTCGGATCTCGCTGGCCGATTACTTGTAGAAAAATCCTCTCCTCAAGTATTACTTGGATTTGATGGACAATCTGCCTGGTTATCTGTCTCCTGATTTTGAGCATCTCCTGCAGCCGGCTCCGTCTATTCAGCTAATGTCCAACCCAGACCTTATAATGGAGGGTGTTCTTGATGTTGAACAGGTTGAAAGTGCTCGAACGGCCAGGACGGAGGACGAAGTAATAAAGATCGGTGCTGATGATTGAATGTATTTTAATACGATCTTGGCCGGGAAGAGGTCTGGGCAAATCTCTTAAGTTTAAGTACTTGGCAACATATTCAGCAACCATAATAGGTTCGTAAAACGCTCTAGCTGATATGTCAATATTGAGAGAGAGGTCTGTCCGGATCGGGTAAACTGCCAACATCATTTCCAATATTCTAGGCCATTATCAAGCTATTCATCTGAGCTGAATGAAGACAGACGAAGTCTCTCCAATAGTCTAGACCATAACCGAGCTATTCATCCGAGCTGAATGAAGACAAGCGAAGCCTCTCCAATATTCTAGACCATTACCGAGCTGAACTTTTTTATTTTTTTTTATCGAGTACTTTGTCAAGAGGTTCTGGCCTCCAAATCAGTTAAGTTTAATCGGTTTTATCAAATTTGTTTGATCTTCTGTTCTTGTCTGTTCTGAACTCATCTTGGCAAATTCGATCTTGAATTATTAATCAAACTTCTAGAAACACCGAGCCGATTTAGCCATGACCGATCTTGATAGGCTGGTCGGTGCGAATACGCGTGTTCGTCTAAGTGTTCTGAAAATTAGCTATGTCAGGAAAGCTGTGCGGCGAGTTTCATCTCGGGTTCTAAATGATTGGTAGCTAAAGGGTTGTCAGATCGTGGCCGTTCGATGTGCCACGCGTCACTTCGAGCAGAGGAGAATTTCAACGGTCGCTCCATTCTTTATAAATAAGGTAGGTCCCTCCCCCATTTACTTCACTTGCTTACAAGAAATTTTTCGAGAGCCCCGAGCAGAAATTATTGACCCAAACAGACTGATGAGTGCCATCTAGCCGGAATTTCCTTAGGTAATTTCTCTAATCAGGTCATCCAGCAATTCTTCGTCCGATGATTCGGTCCAGGACTACAGCCAGGATGGATCTGACGAGCTGGGGTATAGCTCGAAAAGACTCTCTTTAGGGACGACTTCCTCGTCCGACGTAGAGGTTCGAAGTCCAGCCTCAGTCATGGCGAGTGTTGAAGAAGTTGGCCCGTCAACTTCAGCTCCTAGTATTCCTATTGGGGTGCCTGCTTGGAGAAAGTTCAGGAGGACCGAGCAGCCCTCTGAGGATTCCGAGGCTATGGAGTGGCCTTCCACCGTTACCTGAGCTGAGCTTGACCGGTGGCATGCTCTGTTCAGTATCCCTCGAGGAGTTACCTTTGACGTCCCTTTTCCTAAGGAAAGAATGGATAAACCTCATCGGGGATGTGTGGCCATTAACTTTCGGGATTTGGAGGGCGAATTGTGTTTTTCTCTGGCACCGTCTCTAACACAATATCTTCGCTTTTGGGAAATCGCTCCCGACCAACTTCACCCGAATAGTTGGTCGTCGATCATTAGGCTGCTCGTCGCCTTTTATACCTTTCAGCTCGGCATCCCGAGCCCTTAGGAGTTGACATGGTTGTATACCTTAAAGTTGTTACCGGGAGCGAAAAATCACCTTTATTATCTCTCCCCGGGCACTCCGTCCTCAGCTTATAAAGGGTCTTCCGTCCTCCATTAAGGATTGGAAGACCAAGTGGATTTGGGTTGGCAGAGACTGGATGAGTCCTGGACCAGTCGACGGGGATCCGTCCCAAGGGATACCTTGTCCTATTTATTTCAGGTCGGTCAACGGTATATATTTGTATTTTTGTTAATCTGGTCGGCCTCCTGATATTACAATTATTTTTTGTTTTGCAGTGATCTCGTCTGACGCTCTTGAGGTGAGTGCTGACTTCTCGAGGAAGATCCGCTATCTGAATGAGAGTGTTGATCCTAAGAGGTTGCTCTTCAAGGTTCTTTTGACCGAGGAGAAACTTGCTCGGGCTGGACTGACTCTTCCCTTCGTTTCAACTCCCAACGATTTTCAAGGTAATTGGTTATCCTTTCATCTATGTTTCTGGCCGGATATTAGATGGATACTTAACGGTTGATATTTTTCTTGATAGCCAACCTTCCTCCTGACGGCCTGCCCATATAGATGGACCCTACGGAGTGTATCCATCTTCAGGCTCAGCAGGTGAGGGGAGCAGGGCAGTTGACTAGGGTTCCGGGCCGAGCTAAAGGGCGCGATTCGGAGCGCTCGGCCCCTGTTACGGCTACCTCTAGGCGCGGGGTACCTCCTCAGCGCTCACCGAGGCGGTCTCCACCTCCGAAATGTCCCAGGCCGGTCCAGGTCGCCCAATCTCCCAGCTCCCAAGAGGTTACTGTTGCTTCTTTCCCCAGAGTTTAGGCCTCTGATCATCCGATGACCGGATTGGTCAGTATTTGTGGTTGGGATCCGGCTCGGATTGAGGAGTCTAAGGAATTCCTCGGGAGGTTGCCACCTTTCCAGATCAGTTATACGCGTGCTTAGTTGCCGAGCATTGGTTTGATGAAGGCCCTTCCGCCTGGGGTCGAGCTGGCTATGGAAGCCCCCGTCAAAGCGTGGACGGAGGAATTTGAGAGGTATGCCAGGCAGATGTCAGGTCTTGACCTGGGTGTTTGCGCCTCCATCCTTTAGGCTCAAGCTTCCGTCTTCTCTTAGCGAGCTCACCTCTCTCATCTCGACCAACTCGAGAGGTATAATGCTAAGAAGGCGGAGCTGCGGGTGAAGAGTAGCAAGCTTGTCGCCGCTTCGGAGGAGAAGGAGCTGTTGAAAGCGCAAGTCGTCTCCGCCAATGATACTCTAGCCCATACAGTCAAAGCCGCCGAGCTCGACCGCCAGCGCTTCACTGAGTTGACTGTGAGCCATGCTCGGATGGTGGCAGAGTTGGAGGCTGCGAAGGCCGATTTAGAGGCTGCTCGGGCTGCCGCTGCGGACAAGATATCTGTTGTCCGAGAGTACAAGGCTTCGACCGAGTGCAAGTATGAGGGGGTGATGGTCTACCTTTTCGCCTTTATCGATGCAATCGATGTTGCGCGGAAGGAAAAGCTTGATGACCGCCCCTTATGGCAGCCCTACGCGGATATTTGGAGAAGCAGCCCCTGCCAAGCTACTATCTGAGGCTGATGGAAGACCTGCCTGGGTATCTCCCTTCCGACTCGGGCCACGTGCTCCGTCCAGCTTCCTCGATCCGGTTGATGTCTGATTCGGACCTGGACCTAGATGAGTTGGCTGGGGAGGTTGGAGGCGACCTTGCGGAGGAGGCTGGGCCAACCGAGGAGATAGATGTAGTGGCTCTCTAGCCATCTTTTGTTAAGGCCAATTGGCCTTCTTATACGAGGTACTGGCCTCCAAAGCAGTTTTGGTTTCAATATCAGTATTTCTTGCCCATTTATGACTTGCTATATTTCCGTATAATTCAATTGAGGTACAACTTGCTCGGCTTAATTATGTAATCAGCTCGGCATTCTAATATCAGGAAACACTTGGTAAAAATTCATTAAATTTCGATAATTGTGGTGTTGGCCTGCTCGATTTATCAGATTAATTTTCATTTCTGGTTGGTCAGTGCTTTTAGCCCCAGCCTTTTCTGGTCAGTTTGGTTTGACTCTTTACCTTTGGCCAGAGCCGTGGTGCATCAGGACTTTATTGTTTCACCTGATCTTGGTGGCTTTAATGAGGCCAAAACCTTGATGGGCCGAAGCCTTATTGTTCTATCCGGCTTGGACGGCTCGAATGAGGCCGTAGCCTTAGGTGGGCCGAAGTCTTACTGTTCCATCCGACCTGGACGGCTCGGATGAGGCCGTAGCCTTAGGTGGGTCGAAACCTTACTGTTCCATCCGGCCTGGACGGCTCGGATGAGGTCGTAGTCTTAGGTGGGCCGAAGCCTTGGTGGGCCGAAGCCTTACTGTTCCATCCGGCCTGGACGGCTTGGATGAGGCCGTAGCCTTAAGTGATATGTAAGCTGGGAAATAACTTCATTAATCAAGTGTAAAAACTGGCAAAAAAATTACAACTGAAGTCCTAGCTGGCTAATGATAATATTTTCTCAAGTGCTCGATGTTCCATGGTTTGGACACTATTTGGCCGTTCAGATCGGCTATCTCGTAGGCACCTCCTGTTAGGGTTCTACTGATCTTGTACGGTCCTTCCCAATTATGGCCTAAGGATCCACTTGGTTGTATGATTTTCTTGAGAACGCGGTCTCCGACCTCAAATCTTCGAGCTCGGACATTTGAGTTTTAGTACCTAGCACTTCGTTGCTTATAGATTGAATTTTTTATATCTGCATCAATTCTTCTTTCTTCTAGCAAGTCAAGGTAGGCCGCCAGAGCCTCTGTGTTCTGCTCGTCCTGATATTTGTTCACTCTCCAAGTGCGGACGCCGAGCTTGATTGGGATAACTGTCTCGGATCCAAATGTTAAGGAAAACGGTGTTTCTCCTGTTGCCGTTCTGGCCGTCGTTTTGTATGCCCATAACACCTCGAGCAGTTCGTCGGCCCAAGCTCTCTTCGATTCTTTAAGTCTGGCTTTCAGGGTGTGCTTAATAATTTTGTTCATGACCTCGACCTGGCCGTTCTCTTGAGGATGATATGGAGTAGAGAACAGCTTCTTGATACCCAAGTTTTCATAAAATGTCTTCAAGTCATCGCCGTCAAACTGCCGACCATTATCTGTGATGATAGAATGTGGGACTCCGAATCGACAAATGAGTGATTTTCATATAAAGTTTGTTGGGATTTCGATGTTTAGATTTTGATGAGACAAACCAAATATGTAATAGGAAGTTTTAAGTACCCCATTTTTCACGTTGTTTAAGTGAATAAATAGACTAGAATTGAGTCTTGTGTCAAGTGTTAAAATGGAGGATGAAAAATGATAAAGCTGCATCTAAGCCTTAAAAGAAGCATCGCCGCAAGAAGGTAGGATACAGCATCGCTGCTAGAAGATAAAGATACAGTATAGCTGGTTGAAAGAAGATACAGCGACAGCTCAATGAGTTAAATCTTCTATACAGCAAAAGAAGAAAAGACGGCGTACAGCAACGCTGCAAGAAAAAGATACAGAAGATACTACAACCAGATCTAAGTTACAGCAGCACTGAAAGAAAGCATCAGCTGCATCAGGACCTAGGATACAGCGCAGACTTACAGTCAGTTAAGTCATACAGCGCCAACTACAAACAAAGTATCCTGCAAATCCTAGGAAGGATAAATGCAGTACGAGGAACGGAGATTCAAGCAAGAATAAGAGAGTCGTTCAAGAAAAAGTCAAAGTAGCAGACACGGAGCCAATGAGAAGATACTACATGGACTGACGCGCTGCAGAAAGCTGCAAGCCGTAACTGCTGCATTAAATGCTCCGAAAGAAAGAGTCAAGTCGCATTAAATGCGAACCATACCTTGGCCAGGCTACTTCAAATTCAAAAGAGGGATGTCTCCTTCAACGGACATCTTCTCCTACAAGTATAAATAGAGGTTGAGGAGTAATGAAACTGGTTACTGTTACTGAGAACTAAAAACCATTCGTGAAATTTCAAGCTTACAAGTTTCAAGCATTCAAGCCTACAATCAGTTTCAGTCACTCAACCTACCGAAGTGAAGCAAGTTCAAGCTAAAGGATTCCTTACGGATTCAGAAGCTCACTTCGAAGCACAAGTTGAAGAAAACCTTTTATCCTTTTAACCTTGTTGCTGTGTGCTTAGGTTGTTTTAGTGGTGTCAAGCAGTAGATAGGAGAGATCCTTGCTGTTTGTTTAGTTGTCTAGAGTTAGGCAGCTTCCCTGTGTGGGAGTGTGAAATCCTGTGTGGGTTAGCCTTTGAAGTTTGCAGTTGCTGTGTGTACGCTGGACTTCAGTAGGTGATATCTTTGTAAAGTTGATAGATTGTTAGGAGAGTCCTGTAAACCAATCTTGCTTAACAAAGTTCCTGCTCGAGGAGTAGTAGAGTGGACGTAGAAGGATTACACCACCTTCGAACCACTAAGCCATAAGTGTTTATTTGCTTTCTATATCTGTGCGCTTATATTCTGCATTTCTCTTATCTCTGTGCATAAAACATTTTGAAAGAAGCATTCTTAAGAAAAATAGCCTTGTGTTTTTAAATTTTATTTCCGCTGCGTATAAAACTCCAGGTTACAGCGTGCAGCCCTGCATCGTAGCGCTGCAAGCAGTAACCATCTATCGCTGCAAGCTCAAGTAACTTGCAGTGCAGAACGGTTGTTTTAAAAGATTTTGAAAATCGACCAAGGTTCATTCACCCCACCCCCCTCTGAACCTCGGACACCACTTGGGACCAACAAGTGGTATCAGAGCGAGTTGGCTTAAAAGCCAACTTATCTGGTCACCTACCCAAATCCACCTTTGTCTCGTTGTTTTCTCTGCATAAAAACTAATTCTTAAAGCATATCATGGATTCCTCCAATCACAAACTACCCATGTTTTCCATAGAGAAATATGACGACTGGAAGATAAGAATGCAGGCACACCTTTCAGCCATGAACGATGAGATGTGGACGGTCATAACTGAAGGACCGATAATCCCCATTAAAGTAAACCCAATGTATGGAAGAGACCATGCGGAAGGAGAGCAGTCACCATTGAACTTCCTGATCAAACCATGACAAGAGTGGAGAAACGAAGATAGCAAGAGAGCCAACCTGGATAATGTGGCAAAGAATGCTCTATTTATTACTTTGGATAAAGACACTTTTAGCAAAGTTAAAACTTGCTCTACATCCAAAGAAACATGGGAAAAGTTGGAGCAAATCTGTGAAGGAACAGAGCTCACAAAAGACAACAAAATCTCCAACGCGACCCAACTATTCGAGCTCTTCGAGATGAAGAATGAAGAGACTCTTGAGCAACTAGATTTGAGATTCACATCAATAGTGAATGAACTAGAAGCTCTGGGCAAACACTACACACAAAAAGAGAAAAACATGAAAGAGTTGAGAGCCCTACTTGCGGAGTGGGATAGTAAGACCACTGCCATGAGAGTGTCTATGGACCTGAAGTCCATGAGTATATTCGACCTATTCTCCGACTTGAAAGCATTCGAGTATGACATCAATAGAAGGAGAAAGGAGTCAGAGGAGTCTAACTTCAAAGTTACAGCGCTGACGGCTAGAGGAACCAAGGATACAGCAACCGCTAGTTGTAGTAAACAGAGTGAGGATGCAGCTGAAGTTGCTGAAGAGGATATGACACTTCTCCTAAAGAAATTCAGGAGATTTATAAAGAGCAACAACAATAGCAGCAACATCAACCTCAACAAGAAGAATGACTTCAGAAGAAGTCATCCACCTCCTCAGGTATCCTCTTCTCCACAGTCAAATACAGGAAATATTGATTTGTGCTATAATTGCAGGAAACCGGGACACTACGCAAGGAATTGTCCTTATCCAACAGTGCACAAATATCCTGAAGGAGAAAGAGAGCAGAGGAGAGATAAAAGAAGAGAGGAAAGACATAAGCTTTGAGCTCTCATTGGAGAGATGGAGAAAGCCAAGGATGCAGTAGTTCCGAAGGAAGTACTGAAAGCTGCAGAATCCTCTGACAGTGACACTGAAACCTCATCCTCTAATGAAGAAACGTTGATATGCCTGATGGCTAGAGATGGCGAGGACAGCGAAGAAGATGAGGTAATCTACCAACCGTTGTCCATACCAGATAGTGAGGAGCTGAACATGATCCACTCCTTGAAAAGGATCATGAGTGACTTTGAGCAGATCAACTCAATTCATGAGGAACTGAAGGTTGAAAACGAGAACCTAAGAATCGATAATGAGATCCTCAAAAACAAGAACATTGACATTGCCAAGATGCTCGCTGCACGAGAGTCTGATAACTTCAAGTGTAGCAAGCTGCAACAAGAGGTCTCTAGATTGAATCTGCTAGTTACTGAGCTAAAATCTGAGAAGGAAAACTTGCAGTCCAGGATAAGCATTTTTTTTAAATCATCAAAGGACGCAAGAGATTGCATAAATCAAAACTGAAACCCTTTTGAAAAATCGGGTATTGGATACAGCAATCATACTTCTCAGAATACAGCAAGTACATCCAAAACTGTAAATTTTGTTCAAGCTGAAACTCCAATGGAGAGAGAGTTACTCTGTGACTCTGTAAAGATAGTGAACAAAACAGCAATGATGGATAAGGGGAAGAAACCCCAATGCTCAACTGCAGGAAGTAAGCCTGCATCTAAGAATTGGCTGCAGCAGAAGCCATCTGCTGCATGCAGCAAGAGGATGCAGCAACCAACAAAGTTGCAGCATAGAAGAAAATTTCCCACCTATACTGAGACTTATATGTCTAAACCTCAAAGAGGATATACTCTAGGGAAGTATGGTGGAAGACCGCACTACAAAAGTGCTGGTATCACACACGTTCTTAATGCACACACTTCTTATAAGCAGTTTTCCAAGACAACTGCATACAACTCGAGAACCAACAAATCTTATAGTAAATCTGTTACTGTTAAGAAAGTTTGGGTTCCCAAAGTAACTAACCCCAAAGGACCCGTACAAATATGGGTACCTAAATCGGTTTGAATTTGTTACAGGTTACAGTGCCAGGTTGCAGCAGTGATGTATGGTATATCGACAGCAGCTGCTCAAGGCACATGACAGGCAGTAAAGACACGTTAAGAGACTTCCAATAATGCAAAGGACCTAAAGTCATATTTAGAGATGATTCCAAAGGAAGCACAAAAGGAAGCGGATGCCTAGTCAAAGGGAACATAAAAATCAAAGATGTATCCTATGTGAAAGGACTTAGATACAATCTTCTAAGCATCAGTCAGTTCTGCGACAAAGGATACACTGTGGAATTCAACCTTAACAAATGCTTAATCAAGGACATCACCACGAATGAAGTAAAGCTTACAGGAACAAGGAGAGGAAATATCTACCTAGCAGATTGGAACTCCTCCACTCAATCAACATGCTTCATTGTGAAATGTCCACCAGTGCTGAGCTGGCTATGGCACAAGAGGTTAAGCCATCTGAACTTCAAGACTATCAACAAGCTAGCAAGAAAAGACCTCGTTAGAGGATTGCCAGACGTAGCATACAAGAAAGAGAATGTCTGTGGAGCTTGTCAAAAAGGAAAGCAGGTTAAGAGCTCATTCAAAGATAAGATTCAGAAATCATCTCACAGAATTCTAGATCTTCTACACATGGACCATTTTGGACCAGTAGAACCAGTAAGCTTGAGTGGGAAGAAGTACTCCCTAGTAGTAGTGAATGACTACTCCAGATACACATGGACAATCTTTCTCGCAAAGAAGTCAGAAACTCAAGAGAAGCTACCTTGTCTCATGAAGAAGATTCAAAGTGAAAAGAGCTTGAGTATAGTGAAGATAAGATCAGATAGAGGAACTGAGTTCACAAATAAATTTATTGAGAAATTCTGTTCTGATAATGGTATTCGTCATGAATACTCTGCTGCAGAACACCGCAACAGAACGGTGTTGCTGAAAGAAGGAATAGAACCCTCAAAGAAGCAGCAAGAACTATGATAGCAGAAGTAGAAGTACCCAAGAGATTTTGGGCTGAAGCAACCAACACTGCATGCTACACGCAGAACAGATGTCTAATCATCAAGGATCTTGACAAAACACCTTATGAAATATGGAATGGTCATACACCAAATATCTCTTATTTGCATATCTTTGGATGTAGGTGTTACATTCTCAACAATGGAAAAGAACATCTGAAAACTTTCGATGCTAAATCAGACGAATGAGTATTTCTAGGATACTCTGCTGAAAGTAGAGCTTTCAGAGTTTTTAACAAAAGAACCCTAGTGGTAGAAGAATCGATACATGTGGTGTTTGATGAACCATATTGTGACAAAAAGAAGTTGGAAGAACCACTTGAAGAGACCACTCCAAAGAAAGAGAATGCTGTACCCTATATAGAAGGAATTCTGCCTACAGGAGAAGATAAAGAAGAAGAAGCTACAACTCTGGATGCAGTGGATATTCTTACAGCAGCAGAACCTCCTGCAATACAGCAACAAAATAAGCAAGCTACACCAACACATATCTTTGAGCCAGATAGGACATGGCTAAGAAATCATCCAAGAGATCTCATTATAGGAGATCCATCCATTGGTGTAAGAACAAGAAGATCCATCCCACATGAAGCAATGTTTGCATGCTTCATATCTCAGTCAGAACCTAAGAATGTTGAAGAGGCACTGCAAGATAGCAACTGGGTGCAGGCCATGCAAGAAGAGTTGAACGGATTTGAGAGAAATCAAGTATGGCAAATAGTTGCAAGACCAACCCATCAAGGAGTAATTGGAACTAAGTGGGTATTCAAGAACAAGTTAGACAAGTCTGGAATCGTTGTAAGAAATAAAGCAAGATTAGTTGCTAAAGGATACTGTTAGGAAGAAGAAATTGATTTTGATGAGACTTTTGCTCCAGTAGCAAGGTTGGAAGCAATAAGGATTTTCCTAGCCTATGCAGCGCACATGAATTTCAATGTCTATCAAATGGATGTCAAAAGCGCATTCCTGAATGGTCTCCTTACAGAGGAAGTATATGTTGAACAACCTCGGGCTTCGAAGATCAAGCAGAAGAAAATGTGTTTTGGTTACAAAAAGCCTTATATGGACTGAAGCAAGCACTAAGAGCTTGGTATGACACCTTATCTCTTTATCTTCTGGAAAATAGCTTCCAGAAAGGGACAATCGACAAAACGCTATTTAGGATACAGGACGGAGAAAGTGTACTGTTAGTACAAATATATGTGGATGACATTATCTTCGGATCCACAAACAAAGAGCTATGTGAGAAATTCTTCAACCTGATGTAGTCAAAGTTCGAGATGAGTATGATGGGAGAATTAAGTTTTGTTCTCAGACTGCAAGTAAAACAGCTACCTACAGGAACCTTTATCTGTCAAATCAAATATACGAAGGAACTCATCAAGAAATTTGGCATGGAAAATGGAGCAGCAACGTCCGATCCCATGTCCACATCCATAAGTCTTGACAAAGATGAAGAAGGCAAATATGTTGACATAACCAAGTATAGACAACTCATTGGATCTTTGTTGTATCTCACAACAAGCAGGCCAGACATTATGTTTGCAGTAGGAGTCTGTGCTAGGTTCCAAGCAGCACCAAAGGAATCACATCTGTCAGCAGTAAAAAGAGTGATTAAATATCTGAAAGGAACTCAGGAAGTTGGCCTATGGTATCCTAAGGAAGGAGGATTCAAGCTTAAAAGCTACTCCGATTCAGATTATGCTGGCTGCAAAATTGATCGAAATAGCACCAGTGGGACATGTCAATTTCTGGGAAATAGACTAGTCTCATGGTTCTGCAGGAAGCAAACTTCTATCGCAACCTCTACAGCAGAAGCAGAGTACGTTGCAGCAGGAAGTTGCTGTGCGCAGATTCTCTGGATACAGCAGCAACTTAGAGATTATGGGATAGAAGAAAAAGAGACTCAAATTCTCTGTGATAATACGAGTGCTATTGCAATTACCCATAATCCTGTATTTCACTCAAGAACTAAGCACATCGATATACGTCATCACTTTATAAGAGATCATGTTGAAAAGAAAGACGTCGTGCTTGAAAAAGTTCATACGGATCTCCAACTTGCAGATATCCTCACCAAGCCTTTGAGTGAGTCTAGGTTTTCTATGCTTCGAAACGAGCTGGGAATTCTTAAGTTGTGAAGAGAAATGAAGATGCAGAAACGCAGGGGGAACCTCTGTATGCTTGAGGAAAGCAGTAAGAATGTACTGTAAGCTACGCGTCAATACAGCACTGGATTCAGACAGCGCTGCAACTTATATTCTTACAGTACAGCAGTTATCGAGAATTCAAGCAGCACCAGGTTACAGCATTTATTTCAAAGGAATATTGATTGCTCTGAAACCTCGTACTTGAAATGCAGCAACCTTAAAAAGGCATTTATTTAGGCGGCAAATGGCATATCTTTCAGCATTAAATGCATGTCTGCGCGTGTCAGGAAGTGAAAAGGGCACGGTCAGAAACCCACGCGCCAGGTAATTATTACGACGATTTGAAATCTCCGTTTTCTCCTGAACCACAAGATCAACTCCATGATTTATCTCAACCGTCGATCTTACACACGTCCCTTGAGAACCGCCATAAACTCCATAACCATGCCTTTTGAATTCATTATTCATCATCTTCTAAGAAGAGAAAACGCTCTGTGTGAAAAAGCTTCCAAGCGCAAAATCTTTGAACTTTCTCTCTAATCAAAAATCCTCAATGGCTGCTCGACGTACTATTGTTCTTGATGAGAGACTGATCAACCAAGAACACATCTACGAATCAGGGCTGTACGACAACGCCCTTCTGAAAAGAATTTTTGATTCTCTTCAACAGACTCAAGTCCTAGGGTTGTTGACCACGGTCTACGCTGGCTTCTCTATGGAGTCAGTACAGAGGTTTTACGCCTACGTCAGGCAGGCGGAGGAAAGGAACTGCATCATGTTTCGGATGGATGCAGACGGAGAAGAACGGTCTTTGACCGTTAGGGACATCTCCACCACCTTCAGCATCTCCGCTGCAGGTCTTACCCCCAGCCAGTTGGCGACATATGGGGAGGCATCAGCTCAAGAGATGTGGGATCTCTTTCGAGCAAGGGATGTAGGGGCTGAGATCAAGAGAAGCGACCCCAAGAAGCTCTTCAAACCGGAGTTTGAACTTCTCCACGACATCTGTGCATACTCCATCGAGGGAAGGACCGGAAGTTATGACAAATACACAGATCTCCGGTTCCGGATCATGTCTGCGATCATGGCCAGAGAAAAGGTGAACTGGGCGAGGTTCATCATGAAGAAGCTATGGGAGGAAGCAGAGAAGATAACGGAACGTCGGAGCTACGGTATCACCATCTGCTCTGCAAGCTTGACATTCAACTTGCAGCACCCGTCCCCGTTCACATCGGAAAGTATCTCGGGGAGAAGAAGAAGGGCAAGACCCAGTCGAAGGCTACAGGAGCAGGAGTTGCGAGGAAGAAAACCAAAGACAAAAAGAATGCAACTCTTGCTCTGCATGATGAAGCTGCAGGCAGCGGGGAGGAAGCCGAAGAAGAGGACCCTTCGAGTCCTCTTCCTGTTATCAAGAGGAGTTCAGGGAAAGCTGTACCTGAACTTGAATCCTCTTCCCCTGGTGAGAAGGGCTCCACGCAGTAAGAAGGTTGCTGCTGCTGTTGGGGATGTTCACATCAGCCCAAGGATAAAGGTGACTCTCTTGATTCTCAACTCTCTACACCTTCTATGGTTGTAGTTGACCTTGCGGATGAGTCACATCGGCTTCAGGAGCCATATCAGCACCGGGTCGAGCCAACTGAAGAAGAAGCTCGTCTACAAACAGAAGCTTCAGTGCTCAATCCCACCTTTCCGGCTGCTAGAAATATGGAGCAGCAGTATTCTCTCTGGAGAGTGATGAGGCTGGCTAAGGGGGAAATCCTGTTGAAGTGGAAGGATTTCCTGACAGTCGAGCAAGCTGTCCTGGAGTGGGCCAAATCATAGGATATTCTGGCACTCCTGCAACCTGACTTTGCAGTAAGAGTTTAAGAGCTTGAAGGATGCAGTGCTGCACAGGGAGCACAGGACAAGGGAAAGGGTAAAGCTCTTGCAGAATCCGACTCTGCAGAGTTGCCGATGAGAGCAGCAGTGGAAGATGCGCAGGTCTTCCTTACCCCAGCTGCGGAGGCTGTAAAAAGGGACGATGACGTCGCGTTTGCTCGAGAGCAAATCGACACCTTGGGAGTGGAGCAAGCTGAAGAAGCTATGCTGCAACAGGTGCTGCAACAGAGCATGAGGGAAACCAGAATGCAGCACACTCCAAGGAGGATGCGGGGAGAAGGAAGTTCAAGTATGCATCAGATGAACTCCCCTGTATATAAGTAACTAGTTGAGGGCCTCTCTAACATTGTCGTGCTGGATCGCCTGGAGGAGGAGGAAGCTCAACTACTGGACTATGACGATTCCCCAGTTCATGAAGATGATGATGCTGCTCATACAGATTCTGAGGGGGAACCAACTGCCATAATCAGGGATGTTATCTCAGATATCTCTGAGATTGCCGATGAAGCATCTACAGAGGAAGTTGTAGAGGCGGTACTCCCTGCACTGGACACGACAGCAGTACAGCAGACAACCACCCTACAAGATGTTGCAGCAGAAGAGCCAAACAGGGTGGAAGCTGAGATTCTTGCAGCAGTGGAGGATACAGTGTTGAAAGCTGTGCATGCTGCAGGAAACCAAGCAGCGCTGCAAGAACCCATTCTTGCAGCAGAGGCTGTCGAAGTAGTTTCAGGACCGGCCGAGGAGATGGGGTCCGGTGAGAAGACCTCTATGGAGGATGTTGTTCAGACAACACTCCCTGAGGGTGAGAAGACCTCAGGTAGGGAGGCTGTTCAGACAGTACCCACTGAGGATACTGAAGTTGAAGCTGAGGTAACCCCAGTGCAGCTAGAGATACCTCGAGAGGAGGTTGATGCTGCAGCTGCTGCATGCTCTCAAGAACCTTCCAAGGTTACTGTGGACGCTGAGATCTCTCATGCCGACTTCGCAAGGATGATAAAGGAACGCAACATAGCTGTTCATGGGCCAAAATCTGGCGGAGCAGATCCTGTTCAAATCTCATCCGGCGAAGAGGGGGCAGATGAGGAAGAAGAAGAAGAAAAAGGAGAAGAGCACCCATCCTCAAGCTCTACAAGCTCGCAAACCAGCAACAATGAGGAGAGGTTGCTACTGAAGTCCTGAGGCAGGATGCAGCAGCAGTATGCCAAGATGTTATTCCATTTGCTGCATCCACTGCTGCCTCGACGAGAAGGAATTCGGGACTGACCCAGATGAATCAATCAACCGAGTTGAAGCTGCTGTTAGACATCTGCTGCATGCTCTCCAAGAGCATGAGTCTACCATGCGCAATAGTCTTAGGGTCACTGCCCAATTCCATGCTGAAACCATGACAGGTTTCAAGAAGGACCTCGAAGTGCTGCCTGAGATGATTAAGTTGAATCTCGCTGACTATGGAAACAGGCTGTACTTCGATCGGGTCAGGCTGGAGAAGGAGTTGAAGGTCAATGTTGCACTGACGCGCCAGGAGATCAGGCAGTGCAAGCAGCATGCTGAAAATGTCTCAACCAGACTCAACTCTCACTCCCAAGTCCTGGAATCACTTTTGGATCGTGTATATGATCAATCTCAAAGAACCAGAAGTGTGGACGACCGTTTGGGGAACCTGGAGCTGATTGTGGGAGAACTGAGGGACATCATGGTCCGAGCTTTCCCTCAGCATGTCGATGCTCCAGAGCCTACCCCCGAACCGACCCGACGCCCTCGTTCAAGGGTGGTCCCAGCTGCCCCTACTCAGCCCTCGACTTATGATGATGCCAAAAAAGGGGAAGGAGTAGAAGAGAGATACAGGAGCAAATGGGCTGCTGAAGATGAAGAAGAGGATGATGACCAGTAACCTCTCAACAGGAGGAGAAAAAGGTCTGGATCATCCGCTGCTGCTGACATCCCCTCTTCGAAGAGATAGAGAAGGGATGATGACGGAGCTGGAGGTGCTGGTGCACTGCTGGAAGAAGACCGGCTGCAGACGCTGCACACAGCAGGGCTGCAAGTAAGGATACAGTGTCTCCCTCCTATCATTCAAAGAGAAGGGATGATAGCCAGCAACAAGGCTCAAGGAAGAGAATGAGCGGGGACAGGTCTGAGAGTCATAGGCGTCAAAGAGAAGAAGATGTAGATCCTAATGCCTGGATTCAAAGACTCGGTGTAATTGGTGATAGAAAAATTATTCCAGATCATTTCTACCAATTTCCTCCTCAAGAAATTCCTCGTCTTGACACTGATAATATCTCTGCTGAAGTGTCCGTCTTGATGGATCAAAGGCCAGAAGTAGAAAATATGGCTTGGAGATTTGATATCTTCAAGGAAGTCAGGCTGCCCTTTGACAGAAATCCAACATTTGAGGCGATCACTATTTTCAAACGATCAGAGTACCTCAAACACTTCAGAGAACTATGCAGAAAAGGCAAATTCAGCAGGTACCATACTTGCAAGACTGCATTGAAGAGATATGAACAGCTCGCTCGGGAAGAAAGTCTTGAAATTCAACAATCATACATCAACCGAGTAAAGGAAGGGCTGATTGTACCATACTGCGAGGACTTTTGGCTCAGGTGGATTCAAATTCCTGTGATCATGCACAAGTTGGAAGAGTCATATCAAGAGTCCATCAGGGACTGGTGGAAAGGATCAAGAGGAAGGAAAGGCCTTGAAAGATTTGCTGGCAGAAGATCTGACGAACCGCCAAGCAAAAGGTCTCTGTTTTACTAAGTCTTATGTATACCCTCTTATGATCCTTGTTGTACTCTTTTTATTGTAAAAATTTCTCTCTGTTAATGAAGAAAGTTTTCTTTCTGTTCTGACCAAGTTCAAATCTTATGAACTCATGCATGTTGTTTATGTTTTTCCTATTATTTTAATGATGAAAGGAATAGCATGATGCATCACTGATGAATCCAGGATTAGATTTAAATTTATCAATCTGTTCAAACATGAAATCCTGATAATCCATATGAGTTAATGTAAGATAAAACTTCTTCATGAAAGAAATAATGTAAAGGTTTTGTCATCATCAAAAAGGGGGAAATTGTTGGGATTTCGATGTTTAGATTTTGATGAGACAAACCAAAAATGTAATAGGAAGTTTTAAGTACCCCATTTTTCACGTTGTTTAAGTGAATAAATAGACTAAAATTGAGTTTTGTGTCAAGTGTTAAAATGGAGGATGAAAAAGGATAAAGCTGCATCTAAGCCTTAAAAGAAGCATCGCTGCAAGAAGGTAGGATACAGCGTCGCTGCTAGAAGATAAAGATACAGCATAGCTGGTTGAAAGAAGATACAGCGATAGCTCAATGAGTTAAATCTTCTATACAGCAAAAGAAGAAAAGACGGCGTACAGCAACGCTGTAAGAAAATGATACAGAAGATACTGCAACCAGGTCTAAGTTACAGCAGCACTGAAAGAAAGCATCAGCTGCATCAGGACCTAGGATACAGCGCAGACTTACAGTCAGTTAAGTCATACAGCACCAACTACAAACAAAGTATCCTGCAAATCTTAGGAAGGATAAATGTAGTACGAGGAACGGAGATTCAAGCAAGAATAAAAGAGTCGTTCAAGAAAAAGTCAAAGTAGCAGACACGGAGCCAATGAGAAGATGCCACATGGACTGACGCGCTGCAGAATGCTGCGAGCCGTAACTGCCGCATTAAATGCTCTGAAAGAAAGAGTCAAGTCGCATTAAATGCGAACCATACCTTGGCCAGGGTACTTCAAATTCAAAAGAGGGATGTCTCCTTCAACGGACATCTTCTCCTACAAGTATAAATAGAGGTTGAGGAGCAATGAAGCTGGTTACTGTTACTGAGAACTAAAAACCATTCGCGAAATTTCAAGCTTACAAGTTTCAAACATTCAAGCCTACAAGGATTCCTTACGGATTCAGAAGCTCACTTCGAAGCACAAGTTGAAGAAAACCTTTTATCCTTTTAACCTTGTTGCTGTAGCCTTTGAAGTTTGCAGTTGCTGTGTGTACGCTGGACTTCAGTAGGTGGTATCTTTGTAAAGTTGATAGATTGTTAGGAGAGTCCTGTAAACCAATCTTGCTTAACAAAGTTCCTGCTCGAGGAGCAGTAGAGTGGACGTAGAAGGATTACACCACCTTCGAACCACTATAAGCTATAAGTGTTTATTTGCTTTCTATATCTGTGCGCTTATATTCTGCATTTCTCTTATCTCTGTGCATAAAACATTTTGAAAGAACATTCTTGAGAAAAACAGCCTTGTGTTTTTAAAGTTATTTTCGCTGCGTATAAAACTCCAGGTTACAACGTGCAGCACTGCATCGTAGCGCTGCAAGCAGTAACCATCTATTGCTGCAAGCTCAAGTAACTTGCAGTGCAGAACGGTTGTTTTAAAAGATTTTGAAAATCGACCAAGGTTTATTCACCCCCCCTCTGAACCTCGGACACCACTTGGGACCAACAAAGTTTGTGATCTTTAGCTCGATTATACATGCTAGGGGTTCGGCCTCTACCCACTTAGTGAAATAGTCGACGACGACTATTGCGAATCTCACTCCTCCTCGGCCAGTTGGCATTGGGCCAATCAGATCTATTCCCCATTTTACGAATGGCCATGGGGCCATGATTGAGTTCAGATCTTCCGATGGTGCTCGGATAAGGGGTGCGCACCTCTGACATTTATCGCATTTTTTGACAAAACTGATAGCATCTTTCTTCAGACATGGCCAAATGTACCCCTGCCTGATAACCTTGAAGGCCAAAGATTGGCCTCCTGAATGATTGCTGCATACACCTTCATGAATCTCGGTTAACACATACTTGGCCTCGTCTTCATCTAGACATTTCAGAAGAGGATGAGAAAACCCTCTTTTGTATAGCATACCCTCTTTTGACCCACGCTGCTCGCCAAAAGATGTGTCGGGAAGGGAACTGAACCACTTCTGTGCTCGATCCCCTAACGTGAGCGGGAATGCCTTGCACATCAGCTCTTTTCCTATTTCATGTAACTCCATCCAGGACGTATACTTGTCCATGTGAGTAGTGGGGTCGGTCTCTCCATTATACTGACTGATGGGGGGCATTTTGAACTTGGCCTGGACCAAGGTGGCAATATGCTCTGCAAACAGGGTAGCCCTCTTCCAGCCCCCTCTATTTCGCCTGGCTTGAATGTCTGCTAGTCGTTTTCGGAGCTCCTGCTCCTCCACAAGTTCCGAGTACCGGAGATTGTGGCCAGTACTTTCATCTGAGGTGGTGGGACCTCACATTTCTCATTGGGAAGCCTATCCGGCCTCCTGGCCTCACCTGTTAGGGCCGGTTCTACGTCATCTTGGGTAAACCGCTTATCTGCCCGTGTCCCTGCATTGTCTGGGCGGACTCGGTGGTGATCCGCTCGGGCACGTGTAGGGGATTGGCTTCGCCGTAGGTCATCCTCGACTATTCGCTTTCCCAGGTTCCGCTTCCGCTTGGGTCCGCCTGAGGACTTAGAGTCCTCAAGTAGGTCATTGGTCACTTTGACCTTCTCCCTCTGTTCCGCCTCTTTGAGCCGTTCGGTCTGTGCGGCTATAATGTCCCGAATCTGTGCCACAGACATGGGGGTCTCTGTGGTCTTCAAAATGATAGGAGCCACCTGAATGACTTCTTCAGCCGTGATCGGCCGAGGTCGGCTGGAGCCACTAGGCTAGAAGACAGGAGCCTGGGATTTTGGGGTGGTGTTGCGTTCGTCGTTGCTCATCGTGTATTGGAGTTGTGTTCGGGTGTTTGAAATACCCCCTTCCTCTAGCGTCAAAATGTTGACGTCGGAATTTGTAAGAGAATAATTCCTAGTCTAACACCCAAATATAATGAATATAAAGTGAAAAATGTGAGGACTGGCCCGGAGCCTACTCGGGCAATTTAGTTCGGCTGATCCTGGACGGTAAAATGACCAGACAGGATCTTATAATATTAACTTAGAGAAATAAGCTCTCTAGTGCTGTTTACAGAATAGGAATTCAGATCCTTTTACAGGTTGAAATTACATCTATTTATAAATAAAAAATACAAGTAGTGGAGGTCGTGGGAATGTGGAAGTTATACCCACTTTCTCCTTGTTTTTCACCGGTTTATTCGGCATTGGGCTGTTTTATCATCCACGATCCTTTAACGGTTGACTTGTTCTTGCTCGGTTATTCCTGCTTGGAATAACCTGTTTTGCTCGGTCATCTTCGGATTGGACATCCTCAATGCTGTCCAGGATGCTCACTGGCAGGGGTGTCTTGCCAGTCATAAGTCCCGAACTTTCAACCCTTCGCCGGCCAGGTTAGTGATCAGTTCAGCTTGGGTAGGTTGGTCCAACATCACTCATAGAATATTATTTACGTATAGCCATGTTGCTAACTAATTTTTAAATCACAACTTTGAATTTATAAAATCAATTAATAAAATTCAAAATCAGATATAACATATCAAATATAATAAAGGTTTACCCTTAAGATTTATTTGTAAATATAATTTAAAAAAATTAAAATGCACTATGAAGTTCAAGGGAAAATTACAATTTTAGAACTATAATTTTTGATCATTCATCATTTAAGGACACTAACTTTTTGGACTCTAAAATTAGGTAATAGCTTTTATATTTGTCCAATTAACGATAAATTAGCTTGAACTTCCAAAAAAAAAAAAGTTTTGGCTAGATCAGACGTTTATTGCTTGTGCCACACCAAATTTGGGCTTTTCAAAAATTTCATTACATTTTCACTCAAATCATGCTTGAATCAAATTGAATACGGTAAATTGATTGGGGGCTTGGCTATGACTTAAAGAGATGAATGTTTTGGCATAAGAAACATACATTTTTGTTAAGTTTTGAAAGAAATTGATTTTTGGCAATCTTAGGGTTGTTATGACAAATTCCAACGATGGACGATGTTGATGAAATTGAATAGTACATAAGTATTGGTGGTATCATAAGGATTAAAATCCTCAAGCCAATAGATATGCCCCGCCGATTCTGGTTCAGGTTTGCCGGTTCGAAACCGGCGGTTTTTGAAACCGAGGGGAGTAAATCGGAACCGAACCGTGGTGATTTCGGTTCCGGTTTCCCGGTTTTTTTTTTAAAATTTTGGTGCATACACGTGGCCTTTTTCAAAAAAAAAAATTATACGCACCAGTTCAAACCGGCGGTTCCAGTTCGAACCGGAGGTTCCAACGGTATTTTAACGTGAGCCGTTGATCACCAACGGTCAAACGATCTCAACCATCCACGTGGCACTTTCCAAACAAAAAAATCAAAAACCGGTGGTTCGAACCGCCGGTTAAACTGTCGGTTTCTGATTTTTCCTATGCTCGAACCGAAACCTAACCTTGGTACATACGATTCTGGTTTGGAACCAGAACCGGGTCAACGATTTTCGGAACCGTTGACCGCCGGTTCGAACTGGCCCGGTTCCGATTTTCCAAACCGGTTGGGCATGTCTACAAGTCAATTTAAAGAAATGCATGCAAAATTGGGTCATTAAGAAAAAGTTTTCTCATTTGAAAAATTCATTTGATTCTTGCTCAAATCGAATTTTAATTGAACTCAAATTACTAAAGATGTTCTGGGTCAATGCTATAGCTTGGGGAAGCTAGTGTTTTGGTACATATGACATTCGTTTTGGTTATGTTTTAAAGAAAACTTGTCATAATCGTCATCTCTACTGTCGGAATCCATCATAATCATCCTCGAACTCACCTAAAATTTGATCTCCCTTAAAACATGACAACCAAATTTCAGATTGCGGACTAATTTGTCATATATTTGCCCAAATTTACAAGTTAACATCCTAATTCTGTAGCCGAAAAAATTAGTATCCCTAAATGTTGAAAGATAAAAGTCATCATTCTAAATTTGCAATTTTTCCAAACTTCAATAGCATGTTCGTTAGCTAGCAAATTTATATTAAGTAATATAATCTAACTTAGGAATGGCAAATTTTTTGACCAAAATTAAATTAAATAGTCCAAATAAAACTCAACAATATGACAGGTTTATTAATTATTAAATTTATCATTATAATTTAGAAAGAACTCTATTATTAATTTATTGTATATATATTCAAATACTTGTGTGGTATACTAATAGAAACACATTTTTCTTTTCCTTTTATTCTAGCAAATGATCCATACAGACAATATTGCCATTTTAATAAATATGCTCATTAGAGTACTTCAAAAAGATAGAAAACAAATAAGAAATGTTCAGACGCAAGTTATTTAATTTATTAAATATTATACCATTTTTTTCTTTTCAATAAGTATCATTTAATGGAAAAAAGCGTCAAAATGGCAAATATTTGTGGTGGTGTACGATTTAAGTAGGAGTCTAATTGAATATCGCACATAAGTGTGCCTACAACTTAACATTTGCTTCACTTCATTTGTTGTAAAATTAGATAAAAGAGCTTGGTAGTGCTCAACCGGTTCAGGAAATTGAAACCGAATTGGGGTCAATAGTTTTCAAACCAAAACCAAACCGAGGTCAATGATTCAAAAATCATTGACCCAATTTCGAGTTAAAAGTAAAACCGTGAATAGTTAAATCAGAGTTAGTGATAATGCTTTAATTGAATAAAAAGGAAAGAGGTTGTTTAGCTGGAGCCTTTGTTCTTATTGGTTCATCTGCCCGTCTTGTAAATTCTTTGGAGCTAGAACCAATCAATAGAACTAAATGAATAAAAGAGTGAACTCAGATCTTTCTTTTACTATAAAAAAAATATAGCTTTACCTTTTTACCAGATTTATGTTGTATATCAACACATTATGGTTTCGAGGGTCGACCGCTAATCCTCACTTATGCACCAAGAAAGATCGTCGATAGAAAATCAAAACCAAAACCGTGAACCGTGGTTTGATGGTTCGATTTCGGTTCGGGATAATTTCAAATAGGAATCGGCTGTTTAATCACCGGTGTATCTATTATTTTAAAATGTTATGTTATAAATAAATAATTTTATGTATTTATGTTATTTTACTCTTTCATTTTAAATTATATTGATTATTTTTTTTAATTTGTATTATTAGTTGTAATTATTTTAGATATATGTTGGTCCTAAGTGGTATAAGGTTAAGAGGGGGGTGAATTAACCTTATCAAATTTGTAAATTTTTTCTACAAAAGAATATAAATCCCTTAATTAGTAGGTAGCTAGAAAAGTTTACTGCACAAGAGCGGTTACTGTTTCAGCAGTGACCTTAGGACATAAAGAGAGTTCTAAAGCACAGCGGAAATGAAAACTTTTCTGAAAGATAAATGAATGCAGAATGCTTAGGCAGATAGATAAGCAGATAACAAAGGAAAAACTGTAAACACAAACAAACAGATATATAGAGATTCAAGGGTGGAGTAATGCCTCTACGTCCTCTCTACTCCTTCTCGAAGGAGGAACTTTGTTAAAGTGAGTATGATTTACAAAGACCCCGATAATACAAACTCCACTTCTAATAAAACTGTCAACTCTATCCACACAAGTAAATACATAGTGACCAAACACAACGACCCACACAGGATCTCCACACAGGTTACCGACCCATACAGGATCATTTCTCCTGTAACCGAGCTCCAATTAGCTATATAGATGTTCTTTTTTCTAGTTCCAATTGGCTTAACTTTCTTGGTTTTGCTATCTCTGATTAGACATATATTATGAATGAACTCCACAGAGTATCCTTTGTCACAGAATTGACTGATGCTTAAGAGATTGTACTTCAGTCCTTTTACATAGGAGACTTCCTTAATGTGAGTGGTTCCTTTGATGAGATCTCTAATTCCTCTTGTGCATCCTTTGGAATCATCCCCAAAGATGACTTTTGGTCCCTTGCATGGTTGAAGATCTTTTAGAGCTTCCTTGTTCCCTGTCATATGCCTTAAGCAGCCACTATCAATATACCATACTTCTCTGTTGTTCCTTAGCATAGGTACTTGCAAGGTAAAAGTCACTTTTTTTTAGGTACCCATATAAGTGTGGTCCTTTCTTGTTAGTTCTTTTGGGAATCGACATTTGTTTTACAACAATTGATTTGTTGAAGACCTTGTTGTTTCCTCTAGAAGCAGTATTCTTAGGATACTGTTTTGTGTGTGCAGAGACTTTTCGTGTTGAACCTACACTTTTAAAGTGTGGTCTTTCACCATACTTTCCTAGAGTATAAGCTCCTTTTGGTTTAGACATTATGGTCTTAGTATGAGTGGGGTAGAGAGTTTTATGCAGCATCCTCATAGGTTGTTGTTTCTTTTTACTACTTTCAGCAAATTGATTCTGCTGCAGCTAGCTTTTGAAGACAGGCTTACTTCTTGTAGATGAGCATAGAGGTCTCTTTTCCTTGTCTATTGTTGTTGTTTTGTCCAAGTCCTTTTCTGAGTCATTAGATAACTCATTCTTCATAGAGGTCTCTGTTTGAACAAACACAACAATTTTAGATGTGCTTGCTGTTTCGTGAGAAGTTCCAGCACAGTATCCTAGGCTAGATTTCTCAAAGGGGCTCCTAGCCATCATTAGACATTCTTTGGCATCTTCTGCTGATTTGCTAAAGATCCTGATTATTGTTTGGAGATTGCACTTCTCATTTTCAAGCTTAGTGATCATTAGATTGAGCTTTGACACTTTTTCCTAGAGGTTACTGCACCTTGAGTCAATAGACTCATATGTAGATAACTTTTCTGTTATCTGTTTGTTTTTCCTCCTGTGCATCTAATTTTTAATTTTTAGCTCCTCATGGATTGAGTTTATCTGATCGAATTCACTTATGATTTGTTTTAGGGAGAGGTTCATGTTCAACTCTTCATCTTCAGGTGTAGGATATGGTTGGTGTACTATCTTGTCATCTTCACTATCCTCTATTTCATGTGCCATTAGGTAGATGAGCACTTCGTCATCTGATGTAGAAGAGTCACTTTCACTATCTGAGGATTCTGGTTCCTGCTGAGGTTCTTTGGATGCTATGACATCCTTGGTCTTCTCCATTTCACCTCGGAAGGCTCTAATTTTTCGTTTTTCCTCCCTTCTTTTATCTCTTCTTTGAGTTGACTCTCCTTCGAGATATCGGTTGACTTTTGGGTGAGGACAGTCTCTGGCCAAGTGTCTTGTCTTCCGATAGTTGTAACATAGATCAAAGTTGTTGAGATTTGGTTAAGGGTAACTGGATGCTTGAGGCGTAGGCTGATTTTTCTTGAAATCACTCATCTTGTAGTACTTGATGAACTTTTTGAAGTTTTTCAAGAGAAGGGCCATTTCTTCCTTAGTACCCTCTGCAGGTAGCTCCACTTGCTTACTGCAGGTAGCACCTGTTTCCCTTGCGTTTCTTGCTGTCAAAGCAGTTACTTTTGAGAGTCATTCTTCTGCTTCTTTTTTCCTTCTGTTGATATCGTACTCGAAAGCCTTTAGGTCTGAGAAGAGATCAAATGTGCTCATTGACTTCAAGTCCATGGATACTCTCATGACCGTTATCTTGTTATCCCATTCAGCGGGTAGTGCTCTCAGCACCTTCATGTTCTTTTCTTCTAGGAATAGAACTTATCCAAGGACTCTAGCTCGTTGACAATGTTTGTGAATCTTAGATCCATTTGTTTCAAGGTTTCTTCAAGCAGCATTTTGAATAGTTCAAACTTTTGAGTAGTTGTTGATACTTTGTTTTTCTTGGTGAGCTTTGTTCCTTCGCAGATTTGCTCTAGTTTATTCCAGATGTTGTTGGTCCCAAGTGGTGTTTGAGGTTCAGAGGGGGGGTGAATGAACCTTGATCGATTTTGCAAATCTCTGAAAAACTTACTGTTCTGCAAGTTACTTAAGCTTGCAGCGCCAGACAGTTACTGCTTACAGCACTAGTATGCAGTGCTGCACGTTGTAACTTACAGTTTTATACACATCGAAAAAATAGGTTTCACAACATAAGGATGGTTTTCTCAAATATGATCCTTTTCAAAACTTTTTATGCTTATGACAGAGATAGAAATAAATATATAAGAATAAGCACATATAAGAAAGTAATAAAACACTTATGGCTTATAGTGGTTCGAAGGTGGTATAATCCTTCTACGTCCACTCTCCTGCTACTTCGAGCAGGAACTTTGTTAAGTAAGATTGGTTTACATGACACTCCTAACAATCTATCAACTTTACAAAGCAAAACACCTACTAGAGTCCAGCGTACACACAGCAACTGCAAACTTTAAAGGCAAACCCACACAAGATTTCAAACTCCCACACAGGGAAGCTGTCTATCTCCTAGACAACTATACAAACAGCAAGGATCTCTTCTATCAACTGTTCGACACCTAAAATAACCTATGCACACAGCAATAAGGTTAAAAAGTATATAGATTTGTTCTTCAATTGGTACGATTAAGTGAGCTTCTGAATCCTTCAAGGGATCTTTTAGCTTTGAACTTGCTTCACTTCATAAAGGTTGAGTGACTGAAACTGAGAGTAGACTTGAGAGAGTATAGCTTGAATGCTTGAGAGTTTTTACGCAAATGTTTCAGTAGTCAGCTTCAGGGTTGCTCATCTTCTATTTATACTTATATAAGAAATATTCGTTGAAGGAGATATCTCTCTTTTGAATTTATTGTACTTGATCAAAGATATGGTTCGCATTTAATGTGACTTAACTTTCTCTTTCGGAGCATTTAATGCGGCAGTTGCGGCTCATAGCTTTCTGTAGCGCCTCAGTGCACGTGGCATCTTTGTATTGGCTTCGTGTCTGCAACTTTGATCTTTTCTGAAACAACTCTATTTATTCTTGCTTGGATCTTTGTTCCTCGTACTGCATTTATCCTTCCTCGGATTGCAGGATACTTATTTTGTTTGTTATTGGTGCTGTTGACTATTTGAGCAGTAAGCTTCGCGTTGTTATCTAGGTCTGCTTACAGCTGTTCGTTTTTTACAGTGCTGCTGTAACTTAGACCTTCTTGCAGTATCTTCATACAGTACTGCTGTATCCTTTCTTGCAGTATTCCTATAATTTTTTCTTGCAGCGATGCTACATGCCGTTCTTTCTTACTTTGCTGCATTGTTGTAACTGCCTTCTTACAGCTTTGCTGTATTTGCTTTCTTTCAGCAGCTTCGTTCTAATTTTCTCGATGCAGCGTTATTACTTATGAAAACCTCCATCTTTCAGCACCTATATTTAGACTCAAAATCTAGTTTATATTTTCACTTTAACATTGTGAAAACTAGGGTACTCAAAACTTCTTATTACACGTTTGGTTTGTCTCATGAAAATTTAAATACTAAAATCCCAACAGTTGTCCATGGTTGTTCGACAGGACTTGACTTTGCTGAAGATACCTTTATCCAGCTTGACAAATAGAGCATTTTGGCTACATTATCGAGGTTTGCTCATCTTCTATCATCAGCTATCCATTCTTCATTTGGTTTGTCGATAACAGCCTGGTAAGGGATGACTTCGACACCGCCAACATCTGCTACTCTGGTAAAGACATGATTAGCTTTTGTGATCCTGGAGGTCCGTCTGTGATGACCAGCCACATCTCGTTATGCATCGCTGATAGATGTGCCTGCATTCTTATTTTTCAATCGTCATATTCTTCGATAGAAAACATAGGTAGCTTATGTGTATCCATGATATGAGAAAGGTTGTTGTTTGAAAGTTTTTAAAAAACACCGGGATCAGGGATTGATCAGATAGATTGGGTTTTTAATCCAATCTACTCTGATACTACTTGTTGGTCCCAAGTGGTACAAGGTTAAGAGGGGGGTGAATTAACCTTATCAAATTTTGCAAACTTTTTCTCCAAAAGAATATAAGTCCCTTAATTAGCAGGTAGCTAGGAAAGCTTACTGCACAAGAGATGTTACTATTTGAGCAGTGACCTTAGAACTTAAAGAGAGTTTTAAAACACAACAGAAATTAGGACTTTTCTGAAAGATAAATGAATGCGATGCTTAGGCAGATACATAAGTAGATAACAAAGGAAAAGCTGTAAACACACACAAGCAGATATACAGAGGTTCGAGGGTGGAGTAATCCCTCTACGTCTTCTCTACTCATTCTCGAATGAGGAACTTTGTTAAAGTAAGTGTTATTTACAAAGACCTCCGCTAATACAAACTCTACTTCTAACAAAACCGTCAACTCTATCCACACAGGTAGCTGTACAGTGACCAAACACAATGACGCCTCTGCTAAGCAACTCCGAAAATAATCTATGTAGAAAGATATAGCTTTCTTCAACAGATGAGTGCAGCAAACTCCTTGTTCTTAGAGTACAGAGAGGTAGTTGACTGAAACGAGTAAGCTTGAGAGAGATTTGAATCTTGAGAGTTAGCTCGTGAGATGAATGTTTCAGTAGTCGTTCCAGGTGCACTCAGCTTCTATTTATAGACTTAGAGAAATCTGCTCGATGAGGAAGTAGTTTCTCTATGGTGAGGTGTCATGCTGTGACTGGTTCGTACGCGATCTTCTGACACCTTTCTTGCTACGCCTCCTTACCCTGCTCTGCACCTACCTTACCCTGCAGCGCTTTGTACTTTGTCCTTGACTTTTCCAGATGGCACTTTCTAATTGGTTGAAACTTGAGTGTCCCTACTGGCTCTTCAGTGTGCACTAACTTTGATGTATCTGGTAGTTGACTTCTGGTTGCTGCTTTGTTGTCTAATGAGGCTAGCTTAGGCTTAGGATGCTTTGAGTTAGCTTCCAATATCCTTCCATACTTAGACAAATTCTTCACTTGAAGATATGCAGTATTTTTTTCGTCCTCTTCCAACATCCTTGTCTTAGCTAAAACGTTTACATAATAAAGCCTAAACAGGTTGCTAAGACGTAAATATTACATGTTTTGTCTCATCAAAATCTAATACAAGTTCATCCTATCAGTATATGATTTTTATTTCATTGTATTTAAATTGTAATATCTTCTACTTAAAGTTGTAACTTGTAAGTAGTAATGTTGTGTTGTAACTTTAAATGTAAGTTCTAATTTTTAATTTACATCATATTATCAACTCAAAAAATATTATTATGTTTTAATATATGAATAATTGTAATATTTATATGCAAATTTAATTTAAAAATATTAAAAAAAATAGAAAAATTAAAAAATTAAATAAAAAAAGATATTAAAACCTTCAAAACGGAGGTTGGAACCGAAACCACCGGTTTATAAATCGAAACCGGAACCAGAACCAAAACCGAAATCTCCATGATTCAGTTTCAATTTGACGTGAAGATTTTTTAAATCGACGGTTCGAACCAACGGAATGCTATTTTATATCAGCCAGGAGGTGACTATACATTTTAGAGTAAGAGGAATGATCTGTCATACTCTCTCTGTTTTGGTTCCCAATGAAAATGAGGAAATCATTTCAATTGTATTTTGTAGAGATCGAAGTTGAGATTCATAATAGAACGAAAATATTATAGTCATCTTTGAGTGAAGATATCTTTAAGAATCTCATGAAAGTTCTAAAAATAAACTCATATCCAAAAAATTGACCATGTCAAAAATAAGACATCCACTTCGTACAACTCATGCATAAAATGAACAACACCAATTCCAAAAACCACAGAAACAAAGAGGTGAAAAAGATGTGGTGAACAACAGTAGAAATCGTAACATAGTAAAATAATAAAAAATATTGACATGCACCCATTACATACTATAATAAAAAATACTAATTAAATATATAAATAAGACATTTTTTAAATGAATGTAGATATGGATGACATTAAATGTTGTGGAAGGAAAAAAGCGTATGGAATATACTATTCAAGAAGGTTACATCAGTATTGTGGATGCCCAGTAGAAGAATACATGGATCAATGGTAACAATACTTAAACACCATTTATATATGGAACATATTTTTTGGTCATTTAATATATTTAACCTAATTAACCTGCATCCAAATATTATAAGGGATTGAGTTTGCATCTTCAAATGGCACCCATTCTAAATTCTATAAAGCAAAGAACAAAAGTTGTCAACGAAAAATTAGCAATCGTAGTTGAAACAATCAGAAAGGAATAGCCTATTATGATATTTATTAGAACATATGGAGTTTCATCAGTGAAATTAGAGGAGCATTCACTTTTTCAATAATTTTAGTCGAGCGATAAATTTTACCTGCATATGATGTTCTCATAAATAAAGTCGAAGGCTAAGGTGAGAGTTATAATAGTTTGGCTTAATAAGCGACGACGTTTAATCATCACTTAAAAATATGCAACTTGAAATGCTTCTGAAATCACCTTTTTACTATGCACCTTTTGTTCCACAATCAAGAGAGAACTGTAACTGTATTTTTTAGTGAGAGTGGCGTGCATACTTCCATTTTGCTAGGTATACACGAATTTATAATTATCATGGGAGATATCTTTTATCTTATTAATTATAGGGATAAGATCTCCATCCCCTATAGTAATATATCCGATAACATCTATTTAATAAGCAAATCTCTTAATCTTATCAGATACGCATCCAACAATGTTGGAATCCAACACATTTGGATGCCACCAACATCTCCCATCCATAAAAATCTGATCCAACTTATTTCAATCAAATCTCAACAATTCTCATCATCACATCTATCCTCCCATACGGGCAGTAAGGCGTGTGACCATGCGAGAAAAGAACAAGTGAGGAAAGTTATATTAAGTTTTCACCCAAACTAAGAAAACTACAATTCAGGAGACTGGCTATGTACCTCAAACTCCATCTCTGACCCTCAATATATATATGTAGAGCATGTCTGATCACCCTAAATATGTATCTATGCTCATGACTATATCAAAACGTACTTTCGACTTAGTCGGCCAGCCTATAAGTTATAAAGGTGATTTACCAAACTCTGTTTTTCTATCCTGTCATGCCAATTAGTTTGGTCTTGACAGCTTTCCTAGTCATGCTCCGACAGACCGAATCATTCATGACCATTGGACACATGCTAAAGTAGCAACATCAATCTTACAGCCATGACAAAGTCCAAAGTCACAAAGGGAACTTAAATATAACAGCTACACAGTGACGAAGTAGGGATCCATTCAGTCACTCAACTTATAAAGAACGTCGCTAAGTACATGCAGTATGAATACATGTTACGGTTGAGCTCCCACTCACTTTTGGGCATGTCACGCTCTAAACATCATACAGATCTTAGTCCGGTCGCTCTTATGGCGACTGACTTGCTCATCATTTAAAATGTATCCTCATAATTTGTGCGTCCGGTTGCTAACAGGCTTTTATGAAGTTTGGACATTCTTCACAATCAATCAAGTATGATCTCATCTTGGCTTCATGCCAAAACAACTATAGGTAATAGCCTCTCATATTGTTCCATATATGAAGACAATCATTCACATCTTTTTTTGATGATCTACCAGTCTCATCCTACTCGCTACACAACCGCTAGGGCGATTTCTCATGTGAGTGAGACAATCAAAGCCTAGTGACATTCATAATAGAGACAATACCTTTAACAAATTTAATAAGAAACATTAATCTCATTAAACATAAACTATTCATCAGATGTTCACAAAAAGAACTCAAATCCTACGCACTTCTACACTATTTACATGTCTTTGGAACACATCTCTTCTCAAAGGCTTGGTAAAAGGATTAGCAACCATGACACTAGTACGAATATGGGGTAAAATGCGTCAGTATCCCTTGTGATTTGGAAATATTGCATCAATCTCCCATTTGTTAAAACATGGTAATAGTTACACCTATGATATGAATAAATCAGCACGAAATCCCCTATTTCGTCAAACTTAACGAGAGTGTGCATCACTCGCCTCATGTGCGGATTTGGCTGAATTTTGCACATTTTTTTACTTATTTAATAACTTATCTATTAACTTTTTGATTTTACATTGTATATAAGATGTTATCCATTGATTTCTTCCAATATATAGCATAGAATCACCATTTTCACTTTGAGTTTTCTAATATTTTTAATATAAATATTTTTGTTATTTTATTTATTATTACTATTTATGTAGTAATAAATGCGTTATATTTTATTTCACATTATAGATTTTGTAAATTTTTAGTTTATTTATATCACATTGTAAAATTTTGATATTTTTTTATGTGTATAATTTATTTCACATTTTAAAATTATTCTTTATACTTTTTTGAAAATTTTGCAACCTTAATTTAAAAATGAATTTATGCTCAAAATATATTTACTTTCATTTTATTTTATTTTATATACATATAATCTATCTCTTAATAAACTTCAAAATAAAATAACTCTTAGAAACAATAATATAAAAATTTAGAATTTAAATTATTTAATAATTAACATTCAAAGATTGTTTAAATTTTCAAAAAAATTAAGTATATCTTACATTGTGAAAATTATCAAATAAAAAATCGTAAAATTAAACAAAATATGAAAATTTTAAAGTGATAGGATAATAATAGATTTTGATGAGACAAAACGTGTAATAGATTACAGCATTAGCTATCTGGATATGTCTCCGTTTGTAAAATAGCTAAGACAAGGATGCTGGAAAGAGAAGAAGACTCTACAACGGAACCTACGCCAAGTCCCTGCTACCTGCGGATCATCATGTTGCAGCATCTTCTGAAGAAATTAGTATCTAAGTATAGAAGGATGTTGGGAGGTAGCTGAAGATTCTCAAGTCAAGGAAGCTGACTCCTTCGCCCAAATAGGAAACTCCCAGACACATCAAATTCAGTGCATTCTGGATAGCCGGTAAAAACACTCTAGTTCCAGCCAACCAGTGAATGCCATTTGGAAAAAGCAGTAAGGATAGAGTACAATAGACTGCAGATGAAGGTCGCGCAGTAAAAGGACAAGGCAGGCAAAACAGAAAGGAGGCGTTGCAGAACAGGTGTCAGAAGATCAGTAAGGAACCAATCAGATCAAGACACCTCATCAGTGGAAAACTGTCTTTTCAACGGGCAAATTTCTCACTGAAGACTTATAAATAGAAGATTGAGTGTACCTGAGAAAACAAGAATCTTAATAGAAATATCCTATGCGAAGCACATTCTCTAAGAGCTCAAATCCTTCAAGTCTCAGTCACACAGTCTAAGCAGCAGCAAGCCAGCTACCTTGTGAAATTTAGAAAATTAAGGAGCTTGCTGCATTCAACCGTTGAAGATTTATTTATCTTATATAGACTGTTTAGGAGTCACTTAGGTAGAAGATAATTCTACTAAGTTGTTATTCTCTCTAAAAAAGAGAAAGGATCCTATGTGGGTTAAGGAACCTGTATGGAGATCCTATGTGGGTTCCTTAGTTTAGTCACTGTGCAGCTACCTGTGTGGATAGAGCTGACAGTCTTGTGTAGAGTGAAGTTTGTATTAGCCGGGTTTATTGTAAATCAAACTTACTTTAACAAAGTTCCTCCTTAAGAAGGAGTAGAGAGGACGTAGAGGGATTACTCCACCCTCGAACCTCTATAAGCTTGCTTGCGTATTTATTGCTTTATATTTCTGTCTGATCTCATAAGCATCCTGCATTAAAGCTGTTCTTCGAAAATCACATTATTTTCGTTGTGCATTTTTAACTCTGTCTAAGTCCTAAGTCACTACCCGTGCAGCAACCTTTCATGCAGAAAGCTTTCTAGCTACCTGCTCATCAAGGACTTAACATTTTTGGAGAAGATTTGAAAATTTGATAACATTAATTCACCTCCCCTCTTAACCTTATACCACTTGGGACCAACATAAAGATATATATGTATATTCATGAAATAAGTCATTTTAATAAATCTCAAAATTAAATTGAAATATGAAGATTGTTAATGTATTCAAAAGAATCTAACTAAGATTTGGAAAATTATATAAAAATTCTCATGATTAATAAATAAATTATAAAAATACAAGTATTGAAAATAAAAAATCTAGAATTTTAAAGAATTATTCTAAAAAATTCAAAATTAAATAAAACTATTAAGATTGTTAATATAATATTAAAAATACAACTAAAATCTGAAAATAAAAAATAATCTTAAGATTAAAATATAAATAAAAAATTATAAGACATATATTGAAAATAAAAAAAATACAAGAAATTACATAATATGTAAATATTAATCTAAATATTCGAAATAAATAAAATATGAATATTGTTAATATAATTAAAAAAATCTAACTAAATCTCAAAATTTTAATATCTTATGATTATGAAGTATAATATAATTTCAATTTATTTGAATAATTATTTTGAGAGTTAAATCTAATAATTCTTTTAAAAAAATTTATTTATTAAAATTGTCTGTCCACGTTCATAGAGTTTCATTGTTAGATATATTGGATGTGTGTGTTTTCAAAGATAGTCTTTTGTAATGACTTTCGTAAGTAATATATTTGACCCTGCTGGCACTCCACTAGTATTTATACTCATGGAAATTTTAATTCCTTCTTTCTTTATCATTTTAACTCCGATGTGTGTTTTGTGTGATGTTGTGATATTCGAAACAACATCTTACGCTCTGATCTGTTTTCATACAGGATTCTGTCCCACCAAAACTATCATTTTGTATACATATTATAATGTATATTATGTATGTTATGCATTACTCACATCTATATATGTAAGGAATTAATATTAATAAAACTTCTTTTGTATAAATATATACACACGTATACAACTAGCTACATATATATATATATATATAATATTTGCATGCGTATATAAATACAAGTAAATAGTATCACATTTAATTTTTTATAAATATATGTAAAATACATGATCTAATTAACTTTTTGTCTCACTAAAAATTGGGCCCGAAATTTGGGGGTTAAAATTATACTGTTATTTGGTTTCCTATAAACTATATAAAATTTTCGTTATATATTTCGTAGTTAAATTTTAATTCAAACGGTTATAAATTATATATCTTAAAAAAATCATGGAAACTAATCAAATTCATAAACTCTCAATTTGATATATAATCCATTTAATATCTATATCTTAAATGTGGGGATATTATAGTATGGGGACGAATCGGAATTGATGGTTCCTTCTATCTTAGGCTAATACCGACAAACTATTCATTCTAGCTAGGACCAAATTGTTGATGTATAAATCGGAGTTGTGAACAATAATTTTCTTCATATAATTATTTTTATGAATATATAATAAAAAGGCAACATGAAAGGAGAAATTTTGCAATCTTATAAGGAATAATCATTACATTACATTGTTTAGATATCTCAGACACTAATTGTGAGCATCTATCTAATATGAATTTATGAGATCTAGAGAGAGCTAGATTATATCTGTTGTGTGCTTCCTAACTCCATTAAAGAGGATTCCTCGAATACGATTTCTTAGACTCCTCGAATGAGTTGCCGAGGAAAAAGACAAGCTTCTTTTGCTTTAAGACATGGATAACTTACTTTACATGCTTCTAATATCCATCTCTTATCTTTATCTCTAAAGCTTGGGGATAAGTTTTTATCGTTGATAAATTTTATAATAAGATTCAATTTATAAATTAGTTCTTCATTATAGGTTTAAATTTTAAATTTTTCAATAACAGGCTCAATTTAATATTTTTTTCTCAATTTAAATCTTAAAAATTAGATTAAGTTCTCGATTCAAAACAAAATTCAATTTTTTTTGCTTTTATTTATATCTATAAATTTATTTGAATATGTATTTATATTTTCGATAAATTAAGATAAGTTAGTGCAATTTTGAAATGTTCTTCACCCAACTTGTAAATTAATTTATATATATATATATATATATATATATATATATATATATATATATGATGCAATTCATAAAATCAAAATTCCTATTTTCTTAATTTACGAATAAAAATATAGATAATCGATTTTAATATCAATCATTTCAAAATAAATTATATTTTATAAATTTAGTTAATACTATTTTTCATTCGTTCTTTCTTCTTTTATATAAATTAAGATAAGTCGGATGAAGATTGTTGTTAAAGTGCACTAATTTATCTTAGTTTATCCAAAATATGAATACATATTGAAATATAAATAAAATTAAAAAAAAAAGAAAAAAAATGAAATTTTGTCAGCTAATTTTCAATTTTAAATTAAAAAAAATATTAAATTGAATTATTTTTAAAAAAATTTAAAATTTGAATTATAAATTAAAAAAAATTATAAATTTGATCTTATTATGAAATATTTCCTATTTATCTTGTACGATTTTTAGTTTGTTGTCCAAGTGGCACCATACAACCAAAGAACACTTTATGACCCGAACCACGCTCTGACCTCTCAACCATTGATTCAAACAAAGGCTTATGAAGGTTAATTAAACCAAACTAATCCAAATCCCAAAACAAAACAGGCCCAAGAGATTAAGTTTTCAAGTTTTCATACTTCTACGCAATATTTAAAAGTTGTTGAATAGGAATTGTTTTTTATAATTTTATTTACTTAGTATATAGTTACTTATTTTTTTCATAGGAAAAAATCTTTGTGGATAGACTAACACTTTATTTTATAAAAATAATGAGATGTGTAATTGTTTGACAAGACAAACCTTTCAATTTTTTTCTCTTCTTCAATCATTTTTTTTCCCTCCGCAGTCGCATAAAATTATTAAATAGATCCCCAAAATTTGTGAAAATAACAATCAAACTCTTTAACTATAACAAACTCAAACTCATACAATGTTTTTGCCAGGATTTTCTGAGTAATTTGATCCAAACTCACTCATCAGTGGATATCATACTATATTATTATAAATTTAAGGGGCTTAATGTTGAAAATTTGATGGTTGAAGAGGTCAATTTGTAATGAAAAAAAAAAAAGACATTTTCCTATATAGTAGTAGCAGGTAAGTTGACACAAGAATTGATCTTTTAAATATAGATAACTAAAAAAACAAATGATAAATGATAAAAAAATCAACAAGGCATATATAAAAGACTAAAATTACATATGATAAAGTTTTTATTTTTCCTTTTATTAACTATATATTTTAACTGAAATCTTAGATGTTTAAATGCATTACTTTTACTAATATAAGTAAATCTAAAATTGGAAATGGAGAGAGGATTTATAGATCTATATATTATAGATTTAATTAAAGAAGTAATGTATTAATGAGAGAAATAAAAAAATTGATTAGTTTAGTAGTGTATAGTTAGCGACAGCTAGCAGTAGTACTTGTTGGGTTCTTAAATTTTTCTTGATATAATTTCAGTGATATACTATTGAATAATGCAATTTTGATGATGATCATGATTTATTAGCAAGTTTCATCCATTATTCGATGGAACAAAGTGGCCGGAAATTAAATAAAAATAATAATCTTGAGTGGAGTGCTGTGCAGTGCACATTTATTTGGTCAATTCTGTGACAATACAAACATGATTTAAAATATTAATCTACTGCAAGTAGTCACCAACATTTTTGATAATTATACAAAATTTAATGTATGAATCCAGCAAGTTGTTGATTAAAGTAATAATAATGTAAGATTGACTTAATTACTAATATTGCATCAATGATGGATTGGAACTCGTTGTTAATTTGTCATAATAATTTCAGTACCATGCTAGATTATGCTGTTCTTGGGTTGCCTGATCAGGTTCAGAAAATCTTTGAAACTATACACAAAAAGATGAAGTCGTTTGAAGTATTTATGGAAAGATTGGATTTGAGCAGCAGGATTAGATTGAAGGATTCGCTCGGACGAGTCGAAGAGGTGGCAGGAATAATTTGGGAGGCAATGGATGTGATGGTAGACTGGTAGTTGGGGGAGTGATAAAAGACGAACTAGAAGAGAATGAAGATAGTTTCATTATGAATCCAAAGTACATTTGATTGTATACAATGAGCTATATATACATGAATACCTAAGGTGAGCTATGAGCTGTGATGTGTGGTGAGTAGCTACCTAACTAACTTTTTAAATAACACATGCTTAAGCTAAACTAACAACCTGTGATATTGCATATACTATCATATACTATAACAGGCAGAAATTAAGAGAAAAGAGTCGATTCTTCATAGGAGCATTGGAGAAGATAGAGGAAGAGTATCTAATGCCACATACTCATTTTTCTGATGATGAAGCTGTTCATTATTGGTTGCTGGGTGGATAGACTCGTTTACTTTCTTGTTGGGATGGTGGGAATTGGCAAGACTGCTCTTGCTAAGAAAGTTTTTGAAGATTTAGATATCTTTGAATGGTTCGATTGTTGTGTTTGGGCGACGATTGGAAGAGATCAATATCATCTATGAGAAATTATTCAAATCATTCTAGCTCAATTGGACGTTGACCGCGCTGTCGTGATGCGATAAAATTAATTATTTTTCTTCCTAACCTAACTAACTAGTAGTTAGGGTAAGTTGGAGTCGATTCCACGAGGAGTATAAAATAAATTATGTCTTCTATGTTTAATTCAATATAATAACAAGCGATGAGGGGTTTTCAAATTGATAAACTATCACTAAATCAACTAATAACCTAAGAAACAATTAAATAATAAGAAATCAATAGACGAAATAATTTCAGTTAACAGTTCAGTTATCTCTTATTATCAATTATTCCCTAATCAATGTAACATCTATCTCTCAGATTATCATAAAATTATCACCCTTGATCTAACAACAAGCTCTGTTAAATCGAATCGTCTTTTAAGATTATTTAAATTAGGATAAGATCGCTAATTAACTTTATTCAATTGAATAACCTAGAATAAGCTCTCTAGCTTTAATTCATCAAATGCATTAATCACAAAGATGATAGGATGAACTAGATCTCAAATACAAAAGCTCGATTCGGTAACCCTAGGATTATGTTACCCTAAAGATGCACCGCACCACCTCTAGTTTACTACTAATGAAAATTAAACCACAACAATTAGGATTCGTGATCTAAGATTCTAGTAATCAGTTATCAACACTTAACTTAGGTGGTCAATCTAAATGAAGTATCAAATAATTGAAAACGATATTCACAGATAGCATAATCAATTCCAATCAAATATCAAGAGAAAGTTATGAGATTAATTAGAAAATAAAAGATAAATTGGTTCAAATATCCCTGCTAACCAGAATTACAAACTTAGCCGAGCATCCTCGAAATTGAAATAATAAAAGCAATTGAAAAATCCATAAAACTAATCTAAATTATTAAAATTTTCGCATGAATAGTGCTGCATGAATAGTATCTCATGAATAGTGTTCTGCGTGGATGGTGTGTTCTCCAATTGTGGTTTGGAGGCTTTAAATAGATATCGGATATTTTCTTGGCATATCTTTTCCCCTTTTCTTTAGGTAATTGACTTCTTCTCCTTCTAAGCTTAGGAATTGTCTTTCTTTACTCCAAATCTTTTCTCCTAATCCCAAATTTTTGATATATTTATCTTGAAAACTCTCCAAAACACCTAAAATAGATAAGAAAATAATATCTGAAGTATTTGAAGACACAAAATACATATATGTAAAAAACCGACGCATTTAATCTCATAAAAGATTATAAAATCTCACATTAATTCACAATCAAATGCATTAATTTCCTTCCTATCACTCAAAAAACTTGATGCTCTTTAAATCTGTTTTCATGAGTTTCCTTTGGAAGTACTAGAATTAGTTAAGCTACGATACCTTACTCTCATATGCAACGCTGGCCTCCCTACTTCCATATTCAAACTTTGGAAACTTTAGTAGTTGATTATCCTTCGACATTTAATGATGAAATTTGGAGCTTCATCATATTTGGCTAAAGAGATATGGAATATGAAATGACTGGGGCTTCTTCATGTCACAAGCAGTGACCTACCTGCTTGATGTTAGTGATGTTAACATTTTTTTGTCAAACCTTTTAACACTATCCGGTGTGAGCTTTAACAGTTGCACTAATAGTGTTGTCAAAAAGATCCTTATGCTAAAGAAGCTAGGAATTTGAATTGATATAATGCCTGGTGCAGTAGAGCCCTTGTGTTGCTTTGATCATGTGTCTCATCTAAGTAAACTAGAATCACCTACATATATAGTTGTAAATCCTACATGCAATTTTGAGGTTGTTGTACCAATTGTTCAGCTTTCAATGCTCCCGATTTATCTAAAAAGGTTGAATTTGACTACATTGGGCTATCCTTGAAGTGAAATGTACAAGATTTCTACATTCTGAAAACTTGAAGTGCTCAAACTGTGAAACAATGCCTTTCAAGGGCCACTCTGAAAAGTCGAAAAGGATGAATTCCCAAAACTTTTCCTTTATTCAAATGGAGGGCATTGATTTGGAGATATTGGAGGGAGAAGATAGATTTTAGTGCCTTAAGAAATTAAGCATAAAACATTGTTACATTTGAAACTACATTTGTGATAGGACAAATTGTAATAGATTTTGATGAGACAAAACATGTAATAGATTAGATCTTAGCTATCTGGTTAAGTTTCCACATGTAAAAATAGCTAAGGCAAGGATGTTGGAAAATGAAGAAGACTTTTGTTGATCGCGACCGCTTGATGATGGCTAACGTGCCCACTGCTCTGTTGAGGATATACCAACCTCCGAGGATTCGACCTCATGAGGCACACCCCACTTATGATAAAATGTATCGTCGTTTTGTAAGCCAAAAGGAATATTGTTACAACTCCAATTTTGGTTCCATATGTCATCAGATTTTGGCACATATAGGTCAGAGCTTGAAGGTTCGCCAGTTACACCTTCTCCTTCTCGTTCATAAAAGGATCCTGTGTTAACATTAAAACCGCCAAGATCGGTACTCGGACTTTGCATTGAGAACACATTGTTAGATGCTTCAGCGTCCAGTAATTTTAGCGAAACAAAAACAATAAGAACATCCTCAATCTTGCACAAGATTCGGTGCAGCTGAAAATCATTCTTTATTTTTTTCTTTTTAACTCTCCCATTTCGATCCACTATTGTGTGAATCACATATCCCCAACAATTCAGATCGACACACAAAAGTCCATGGATACACATGAATAAATTATAGTAAGTGATTCTTGCATGTTGAACCACCTCTTTAGCTCCGTTTTTATATTCCAAACCGTCCCATAGCCTCCGCACCAGACCACTACAGTCATTGAATTCATATTCTTGGTCACTGTCAAAAAAAAAATTATAAGGTCGGCTAATCATCTAAATATCTACTTACAAAGGCGTAGGAGGATCATAATTATGTATGCTACTATATTGTTCAGCAAATATCTCTAGCTTACAGTCATAAATAAATAACCTCTTCATCATCGTCATGAACTACACATATATTAGGTAAATTCAGATAATAAAAAAAACAATTGTTATATCAACCGCTCTTACTCGAAAACATTATAATTTTCTCTGACCTTTTAATTTTAACTAGAGACCTAAATCACTTTGCAAGGGTGAACTGTGACAAAAATTCGTATATGGCCATAAAATGTCAAAATTCGTGTAAGCTAAAAAAATGGTAAAATTCGTGTAAGCTACAAATTAAAAAAATCATGTACGCTCATTTAACAAATATTCGTGTAGGCCTCAACCGTGACAAAATTCGTGTAAGCACTGCCTAACCAAAATTCGTGTAAGCATGCATCGACCAGAATTCGTGTAAGCTTAATCTCATTCATACTAATAACTAAGTTGGGATTTTTTTTAACATTTGTTTAACTTTTTACTTCAACAATAAATTTTTGTTTTTTAATTAGTGTTTTTTTTCGGTGTAGGCCAAACATCAATTGGTGTAACAATGTTGTGTTATTACATTTATGTAACAATTGATGAGAAAATTTTTCATAATAATAACATTAAGAGATAATAATAACAATAATAAAACACAAAATATATACGAGCAAAACACCACCATGAAAATTCACAATATATGTCACAAATTTATGGCTACGAACATACCTTTTAAACAATAAAATCTTCAATATTTATCCAATATTTGTTTGCTACTATCTCTTCTTCTGGATGTTGGATATGTTATGGTACAAAAAGAACACGAACGACAAAATATTGTGAATCTTCATTTTTACAATGTATTGGCTTACGCTTATTATATAGAGGAAATCCAAACAAAACACTATGTACATGTGACTGCCCAAGTCAATTGGTCAAGTCACTTTGTTATCTTATCTTAATTGGTTTGTCAGCAGCTTTTGTACTCCATGTGGGTGGGGCCAAAATAATTCATTTTTCTTACACAAAATGGAGACGAAGTCATTGTGATTTATATTGTAAATTTTTTGTTGTATTTTTCCCTATCAAATTTTACTTCATTCAATTCGTGTAAGGAAGTAATTAATTAATTTCGTGTAAGGCCAAATTACATTTTTTGTTGCCTTACACGAATTTTTTCCTTCCTAAATTAATATAATATAACAGCTTTGCCAGTGTGATTTTCGTGTAGGGTGCATTCACATATTATAATAATATAAAAATAATTGGACATGGATACGCATTTTCGTGTATGAGTTGAAATTAATTAATATAATATAACAACTTTGCAAGTGTGTTTTTCGTGTAGGAATTTTTTTACATATTATAATTATAATAATATAATATTGAGGTGGACATGGATGCAATTTTTCGTGTGGGAGTCATTCATTAACTAATATAATATAAAAACTTTGCAAGTGTTATTTTCGTGTAGGTGACATGTACATATTAATAATATAGAATTAATTGGACATGGATGCAATTTTTCGTATATGAGTCATTCATTAACTAATATAATATAAAAACTTTGCAAGTGTCATTTTCGTGTAGGTGGCATTTACATATTATTATAATATAGAATTAATTGGACATGGATGCAATTTTTCGTGTAGGAGTCATACATTAACTAATATAATATAACAACTTTGCAAATTCATATATTCTTATAGGATTTGGTTTACATATATTAATAATATAATTATAGAATTAATTGGATACAGATGCAAATTTTCGTGTAGGAGTTATACATTAACTAATATAATATAACAACTTTACAAATTCATATTTTCGTGTAGGATTTGGTTTACATATATTAATAATATAATTATAGAATTAATTGGACATGGATGCAAATTTTCGTGTAGGAGTCATACATTAACTAATATAATATAACAACTTTGCAAATTCATATATTAATTGGACATATATTAATAATATAATTATAGAATTAATTGGACATGGCTCAAATATTTTGTGTAGGAGTCATACATTAACTAATATAATATAATTTTGTAAATTCATATTTTCGTGTAGGATTTGGTTTATAAATATTAATAAAATAATATAATATTGATGGACATGGTTGAAATATTTCGTGTAGGAGTTGACATATTCACTTGTCATGTGTCAGTAAGATTCATGCATCACTGTTTGATTCAGTCATGCTCCCTTTTTGGATTTTGTGTTTGACAAAAGTGGTATTTGGGGTTCACATTATAACAAGTGTGGTAAATGGGGCCTCATCCTTAAATTAAGTGGTAAATGGGCCAAAAATATAAGAAAAGATGCTAAGTTTGGCATTTTTCTCTTATTATATATAGAGTAAACTACTTTTTTTGCCCCGTAAACTAGGTGGTCTGGCATTTTTGAACACTTTTATTTTGGGCTGGCCGATTTGGACACTATTTTACAAAAAATGGCAATTTATGCCCAATTTCAGCCTGAATTGCTTATTTGGGCTGAAATTGCACGTGACATACACGTGTGGGCTTAATTTAGAGCTGTGTGGGCTGAATTTGGACACGATGGAATTTTTAATTACGTGGCATTTAAAATTTTGCAAGTTTTAGGGTTCAATTGTCATTGTCCAAAGTTTCAGGGGTCTTTAAGCATATTCCATAAAGTTAGGGATGTGATATGCAATATCCATAATGTTAGGGGTCAAACTTCAAATCAATTTGGTCCTTGAACTTTATCAAATTTTCAGAATAAGCCCCTCACCCCAAACCCTAACCTAGCCGCCGTCGTCCTCTCCCCCATCGTCGTTTCACCACTGTCAGCGACTCCATGTCGCCAACGACCATCTGACGACAAAAACACACATATCCAACCCAATACACCCGAGGACTTTGGCCTCGGTTCCTCCCATCACACCACAACAGAACACACACATATATATACATACATGCAGACATATATATATACACAAAATCTGTATATACTCCAATAACAGCAAGCATTTTTTTACTGGAAGGAGGCCCATTTTTTTGCAATTGGTTTTTAAGATAACCTTGACTCTTTGCCAATCATAATTCCATCTCTGCTTCAACAATTCTCTGTTCCAAATCCCTAAAAATATATCATAATAAGATCCAATGCCTTTTCATCCTAGGAAAGGAAATCCTAGGATGGGGGTGAGGGTGCCGTTGAGGCAGTTGCGGCGGAGGTCGAGTAAATTATTAAGGTTTTTAAATAATATTTCTATGTTGTTTAAGATCTAGATTTTAAACTCATTAAATATTTGATAAAGTTTTAAAAATAAGATTTTATTTCAATATATTATGCTTGGAACATATTTGAATTGACTAATATACATACCCAAACAAAAATCCTTTATATCCCAATTCTCTTACCTGCAATATCTACTGCCTTCAAATCTCTCTCTCATCCCTTTGTCTCACTCTCTCTATCCCTCTTTGCTAAATTTTATGTGTTTTGTTTGATTCTCTTCCCAACTCTTTGTTATATATATAGTATCTTCTCATATCTTATTCCATTCATCTTTTTTACAATAATTTAAACTACAAGAAAGTGATAGACTCAAAAATTCTTATCAGTTGCTTTTGTACATTAGGATGGAAAGTTATCGAACACAATATTTCTTCGTGAATTGAAACTTTTATATGTTTTTATATTTTTTTAATTACTAAAGAGCATTATAGGAATCTAGTGGTGTATTAAAAACAAAAAAAGATATAAAAATATTAAGAATGGGTGTATTAAGTAATGAGGTGCATGTATTCATAAAATAAAAAAGTGGTTGTTAATATCTGCACCATTGAATCAATGTACTATTATTTTGTTTTGAATTAGGTTTTGTACTTTACATTAACTGTAAGAGTGGATAAGTTTCTACACTTTCCTTCTGTTTTTAATTGGATTCCTACACTTGTTTTTTAACAAATATAATTAAGTTGTTACAAATAAAGTTGATAAGTAATCTTATATTATATTTATTAATGATGTTTCTACTTTTCTATAAAGTTGCAAAGAAAAAGGTTTTTGTGAGATTAGGCGATGTACTTGCTTAGAAGTTTGTTTATAGTATTTACCTAATATTTTAGATAAAGATAAGGGTAAAGTGTGATGCAATGAGGCTGTAGCGCTGAAGCATGATTGGTGTGACGGCGGAACCTTGGAATTGGTTTAAAGATTTTTCTATGTTTCATGCGAATAAGACTTCTGTTTTTATTTCTTTTGACGAAAATATTACTCAAATAGTTTAATTCTTTTTGGATGGTTTAGACCATTTTTAAATGTTGGCATGTTTCTTAAAAACATTTTGTTTCTGTTGCTTTCTATAAAAAAATCTGTGTTCAGTATTACGATATTTTTCATTGGTTGGAAAGTTAAACATGATTTAGTAGATGTAATAACCCTACTAAAAGGGGTGTCACCCTTCAATTTGAACAGAAGATACATTGAGGAAAAGCAATAAGAGTCCAATGGTGGTGGGCAGATGCTTAATTTAGGGTCTTTATTTTTGAGAAGAAGAGCATGTTAATTTCGGAGGAAAAGAGGTTCATTTAATTTATTTATGTGGCTTTTTATTTACTGAGGTGATATTTAAAAATTGAATTAATTTATTCATATCGAGTCACATCAAGTCAAATTAAGTAAGACAGATCACTTTCTCGTGTGAATTAATTTGAAATTTATTGTTGAGATTTCAGTGTTTAGATTTTGATGAGACAAACCAAAACATGTAATAGGAAGTTTTGAGTACTCCATTTTTCACAATGTTTAAGTGAAAATATAGACTAGGTTTGAGTCAAGATATAGGTGCTAAAAGATGGAGGTTTACATAAGTATAATGCTACATCAAAAAATTCAGAACGAAGCTGCTGCAAGAAAGCAGATACAGCAACACTGCAAGAAGGCAGATACAGTAATCCAGCAAAGTAAGAACGAATGGCATGCAGCATCGCTGCAAGAAAAGATTACAGGAGTACTGCAAGAAAAGATACAACAGTATTGTATGATGATACTGCAAGAAGGTCTAAGTTACAGCAACGCTGTAGAGAACGAACAGTTGCAAGCAGACCTATGATACAGCACGAAACTTACTGCTCAAACAGTCAATAGCGCCAATGACAAATAGAATAAGTATCCTACAATCTGAGGAAGAATAAATGCAGTACGAGGAACGAAGATCCAAGCAAGAATAAATAAAGCCATTCCAGAGAAGATCAAAGTTGCAGACACGGAGCCAATACAAAGATGCCACGTGGACTGACGCGCTACAGAAAGCTACGAGCCGCAACTACCGCATTAAATGCCCCAAAAGAGAAACTCAAGTCGCATTAAATGCGAGCCATGCCTTTGATCAAAGTACACTCAAATTCAAATGAGAGATATCTCCTTCAACGAATATTTCTTCTACAAGTATAAATAGAGGATGAGCAACCCTGAAGCTGACTACTAAAACATTTGCGCAAAAAAATTCAAGCATTCAAGCTATTCTATCTCAAGTCTACTCTTAGTTTCAGTCACTCAACCTCTGTGAAGTGAAGCAAGTTCAAAATTGAAAGATCCTTTGAAGGATTTAGAAGCTCACCGCACCAGTTGAAGAACAAATCTATATACTTTTTAACCTTGTTGTTGTGTGCTTAGGTTGTTTAGGTGTCGAACAGATGATAGGAGTGATCCTTACTGTTTGTATAGTTATCTAGAAGTTAGACAGCTTCCCTGTGTGGGAGTTTGAAACTCTGTGTGGGTTTTCCTTTAGAGTTTGCAATTGCTGTGTGTCCTGTAAACCAATCATGCTTAATAAAGTTCCTGCTCGAGGTAGCAGTAGAGTGGACGTAGAACGATTATACTACCTTCGAACCACTATAAGCCATAAGTGTTTTATTGCTTTCTTATCTGTACTTTACTTTATATATATATTTATCTCTGTCATAAGCATAAAATGTTTTGAAAAGGATCATATGTGAGAAAACCAGCCTTGTTTTATAAAATCTATTTTTTTGCTGCGTATAAAACTATAAGTTACGGCGTGCAGCACTGCATCCTAATGCTGTAAGCAGTAACTGTTTGGCGCTGCAAGTTCAACTAACTTGCAGAACAGTAAGTTTTAAAAGATATGCAAAATCTACCAAGGTTCATTCACCCCCCTCCGAACCTCGGACACCACTTAAGACCAACAAGTGTTATCAGAGCAAGTTGGGTTAAAAGCCAACTTATCTGGTCACCTAACCAGACCCACTTTAGCCTCGCTGTTTTTTCTGCATCCTCAAAATCTCAATCTTACAGCATATCATGAATTCCTCTAATCACAAGTTACCCATGTTCTTCATAGAGGAATGTGACGATTGGAAGATAAGAATGCAGACACATCTATCAGTGATGAATGATGAGATGTGAACGGTCATCACCAAAGGACCGATTATCCCTACAAAGGTGAACCCCATGCTCGGTAGAGAGATGGAGGAAGGAGCACAACCACCACCTAACTTCCTGGTCAAGCCAAGATAAGAATGAAGCAACGAAGACAAGAAGAGAGTCAACCTAGACAACATGACCAAGAATGCTCTATTCATCACCTTGGACAAAGGCACATTCAACAAAGTCAAAACTTGCAGAACGTCCAATGAAATTTGGGAAAAATTGGAACAAATATGTGAGGGGACAGAGCTCACTAAAGATAACAAGATCTCCAACGTCACCCAACTATTCGAGCTCTTCGAGATGAAGAATGAAGCGACTCTTGAGCAACTAGATTTGAGATTCACATCCATTGTGAGTGAACTAGAAGCTCAGGCAAGTACTACACTCAAAAGGAGAAGAACATGAAAGTGCTTAAAGCCTTGCCCGTGGAGTGGGATAGTAAGACCATTACCATGAGAGTGTCCATGGATTTGAAATCCATGAGTACATTTGATCTATTCTCCGATCTCAAAGCCTTCGAGTACGACATCAATAGACGGAGAAAGGAGTCTAAAGAATCAAACTCCAAAGTTACAGCGCTGACTGTCAGAGGCTCAAAGGTTACTGCAACCACTAGTTGCAGTAAGCAGTCTGAGGTTGTAGTAGAGGACGCTGAAGAGGATATGGCTCTACTTCTAAAGAAATTTAGAAGATTCATGAATAGCAACAACAAGAGCAACACATTTTTGGTTGAGTAAATTAATAAGATTTTTAAATAACATTTCTATGTTGTTTAAGATCTACATTTTAAACTCATTAAATATTTGATAAAGTTTTAAAAATAAGATTTTATTTCAATATATTATGTTTGGAACATATTTGAATTGACTAATATACACACCCAAACAAAAATCCTTTATATCCCAATTCTCTTACCCCCAGTATCTACTGCCTTCAAATCTCTCTCTCATCCCTTTGTCTCACTCTCTCTATCCCTCTTTGCTAAATTTTATATGTTTTGTTTGATTCTCTTCCTAACTCTGAGCTATGTATATATAGTATCTTATCATACCTTGTTCCATTCATCTTTCTTGCAATAATTAAAACTCGAATAAAGTGAGAGACGTGAAAATTCTTATCAGTTGCTTTTGTACATTAAGGATGCATGGGAAGCGAAAATTCTTATCAGTTTCTTGTTGAAGTGAAATTTTATTTGCTTTTCTATTTTTTTTAATTACTAAAGAGCATTATAGGAATTTAGGAGTGTATTAAAAACAAAAAACAAAAAAAAAATATTAAAAGTGGGTGTATTAAGTGAGGGGTGTATGTATTCATAAAAGAAATGAAATGGGTGTTAATATCTGTACCATAGAATCAATGTACTATAATTTTGTTTTGAATTAGGTTTTGTACTTATACTTTATCTGTAAGAGTTGATAAGTTTCTATACTTTCCTTCTGTTTTTAATTGGATTCCTACACTGGTATTTAACAAATTGAAGTAAACTGTTACAAACAAAGTTCATAAGTAACCTTATATTACTTTTATTAGTGATGTTTCTAGTTTTCTATAAAGTTGAAAAGAAAAAGGTTTTTTTGTGAGATTAGGTGTTGTACTTGCTAAGTATTTTGCTTTTAATATTTATCTCATATTGTAGAAAAATGCAAAAGTAAAGTATAATGCAAGAAGGTAGCAGTACTGAAGCATGATTGGTGGTGACGACGGAACCTCCGAATTGGTTTAAAGATTTTTCTAAGTTTCATGCAAAGAAGACTTTTGTTTTTGATTTCTTTTAATGAAAAATTTACTCAAATAATTTAATTCTTTTTGGATGAATTGGATATATCCTCTATTTCGAGTTAATATTTCATCTTATATTCCATTGCTTTTAATTCATGTGATGTGTAAATTGGTGAAGTCACCTTTTACACTTGACTTGTGATGTTTATTTTGAAACACCGATGAAACACCAATGTGAAATAGAGGACCCTGTTTGCATTTTGGATGGTTTAGACCTTTGTTAAATATTGGCATATTTGTTAACAATATTTTATTTTCGTTACTTTCTATAAAAAAAAATTATGTGAAGCTTTATGATATTTTTCATTAGTTGGAAAGTTAAGCATGATTTAATATATATAATAACCCTAATAGAAGAAGGTGTTACACTTCAATTTGAACATAAGAGACATTGAGGAACGACAATAAGGGTACAATGGTGGTGGGGAGATGCTTAATTTAGGATTTTATTTTTGGGAAGAAGAACGTGGTGTTAATTTTGGAGGAAAAGAGGTTCTTTCAATTTAGGGTTAATAATATTTTCTCATCCGAACTATACGTGATTTTACATTTTTTTGTATGAACTTTGAAATGTTGCACTTTATCATATGAACTTTAAATTTATTGCATTTTACTGTATTAAACAAATCATAGCCATACACGTGTCGTAAATCAACGATTAGGATTTGTCTAATACCGTAAAATGCATCAAATTTAAAGTTCATACGACAAAATGCAACATTTAAAATTTATACTAAAGAGTGTAAAACCACGTATAGTTTGGATGGAAAAATGTTTTTTACCCTTTAATTTATTTATATGGCTTTTTATTTACTAAGGTGATATTTAAAAATCGAATTAATTTATTCATAATGATCCACGTCAAGCCAAATTAACTAAGATACATGACTCTCTCCCCGAATTAGTTCATAATTTGACAAATTGGGTCTTTTTGTCCTAAATTAGCCCATTTTTGAAATGTAATATCTCAATTTCAAAACCCAAAAGTTAGTGTATTAAATTTGTAATATTTTTGAGATCAACGGATAATATCTTATAAATTGTTTTATTTCATGAATTTGGCATATATAACAAATTTTATTGGTTTTTTAATGTCAATCTTGAATAGCAATTTCATTGATCTTTTAATAACAATTTAATCTGTAATAGTAGTGGTGGTAGTAACATAACTTGAAATTTAGAAAAGTAAGTGCACATTTGCTCCCCATTTTTTCATTTCTGAATTGGATTATTATACCTATATTTTTTAAATTTGAGCTTTTCTATTTTAACTTTGTTTTTAATTAAATCAAAGGGCCTACTGTTAAGTCTTAACATCCCCATATTTTAGGAATACATTTGCTAATGTTATGTTTTTATTTAAATACCCACCCAAACAAAAATCTTTATAAACCAAATAATCTCTTCGATTCAAATAACATTATTTTTTTTACTATTCTTTTATTGAATTTCTTTAGTTGAACTCATAATTTTTTTTGTGTACCGTTAATTAAATTTTGCAAGTCCTTCAGACATCGGGCCTATTTGAACTAAACCTTCTGGCAGTGTTGCATCCAGTACTGCTGTAAGAAAGCATACAACAGCAGTTCCCACTTCTTACAGTACAAAGAGGGGAGAAGGAGATCATCAATCAGGCTCAAGGAAGAAAATGAGCAAAACTGAAGCTGAAAGACAATATAATCATAAGATGGCCGCTCTAAAATATCATCCGACACAAGCCTCTCAATTCTGGATCTCGATATATGACCTAAACACTTGTGCCATAGGTTAGCCGAATTTTCTTTATTTAGTTTTCGCTTGGTACCTCTAGAATCAACATGCAAGGATTCATTATATGAAGGAACAATATCAAGCAAATATAGATTGTCAAATACACTTAATAAACCAGTGCCCACAAAACTGGAATTATTTGAAAGTTTAAACTGACTATCTCCAAATGAACAAGTAAAACCACATTTGTCTAACATGGAAATAGAAACCAAATTTCGTCGAAAAGACGGTACAATAAATATATTTTTCAAATCCAAAAAATATCTTGTCTGTAATAACAATCTAAAATGCCCTACTGCCTCCACTTCTACCGATTTGCCATCTCCCACATAGATGTATCTTTCACCATCACTTGGCTTTCGGCAGCTCAGACAACCCTGCATAGAAACACTTAGGTGAGTAGTAGCACCAGAATCTAACCACCAAGTGTTTTTTGGTACTGAAACTAAATTAACCTAAGAACAGACCAAAGTAAGATTAGTACCTTTCTTTACACGCCAAGTGTGAAATCTGGTACATTCTTTCTTTTTGTGTCCAGGTTTGTCACAGAAGTAACAATTTTTATTATCTTGAGAGTTGTTTTGTTATTTCTTCTGTGCTGGACCTTGATCCGGAGCAGCTTTCTCAACAGACTTTCTTTTCACGCCATTTCCCTTATCTTTAGAACCTGTGGCCAATTGAGCAACTTCAGTTCTTTCTTGCTTCAACCTTTCTTCCTCTTGCACACAGTATGAAATGAGCTCATTAAGAGTCCACTTCTCTTTCTGACAGTTGTAACTGACCTTAAAATGATTGAATTGTGCAGGAAGAGATATAAGCACCAAATGCACGAGTAAGTCCTCAGACATCTCGAGCTTCAGTGCACTTAATTTTGAAGCATAATGAGACATCTGCATGATGTACTTCCTTATGTTTCCCTTACCCTTATACTTCATTGAGATCAAGTTCGCCAGAAGCGTGCTTGTCTCAGCCTTATCATTTTTCACAAAACGTTGTTCAATATGGGCAAGGTACTCACTGGCCAAAGTGATTTCCTCAGATGCAGTGGCGCCTCGAAAGGCTTCCGGAATGCTGCACTTAATGATCATTAGACTAACGCGATTTGAGCGCTCCCACTTCTCAAAATTCTTCCTTTCATCAGGAGAACTTTCAGCCGTAAGAGAAGCGGGTTGCTCTACCCTTAATGCGTAGTTAAGATCCATGCAGCCCAAAGTGATTAGAATATTATCCTTCCAATCCTTAAAATTAGACCCATTAAGCATGGGTATGTTGCTAATGTTGGCAGACATTGAAGTTGCAGGCATAGCTGAACAGAGAATAACAAAACAAAATAACTATTATGCTCACATAAAACCAAAAGAACAATCAAGAAATTCAAATATGATGGCAACATCTCGAGGCACCTAACACAACATTAATATCAAGTCTTTGGACAGTAATATTAACTCGTAAGTGGTCATCTCTGTGTAATGATCAAATACTAACAATAAAATCATGTCAAGCAACAGTCTTCCTTTGGGCCGACTTATTACTCACATAAAAAAACCTTATAATCGTTACGTATCTACCACTACAGGTGTTTGTGTATTTCGAGCCAAGTATTAATCTTCTTTTGGGCCGATTAATGCTCGCATGAATATACACATCCACAACCAACCCAATATTCTCAATGGAGAGATCTACACAAGAGAGGTCACTTTGGCGACTTCATGTTTCAATCAACCCATCTCGATTATTGATAAAATTAAATAGGAACATGAGATGTCCAACAAATTGAATCATGTTTTCTATGCATAAGACATGCAAATTATCTTCCCAAAATTAATTGCAAATAAATCCATAATATTGGGGAGCAGGCCATATCTTCAAGGTATGACAAATTTATTATTTAAACACTGAATCGTCCAAAATCATAATGAGCAACAACAAAATTACACCAAAAATGATTTAATAATTATGAATGAAAGGACGAATTAAACAAAAGTTTGTCTAATGTACTCAAAACAGAGACACATGACTTCAGAAAAATTATTAATAATTCAGACTCTTTTCTTTATTTTCACTTCGATCGCAATCAATACTTAAGTCAAACTAAATTAAACAATCTTAATATACATAATACGATCGATTTTGGTGTCCTAATTTCTGAATAAAATTGTTCCCAAAAATTCAGAGAATCATACGTAGAGTGACTCTGATACCACTTGTTATAATTGAATCACAAAATTAGCATGTATTAATCACACATAAACATGCTTCAGCACATAAGCCCCAAACCTAAGATCTACGATGATAAACTGAAATAGGGAAGAAACGATAACCATAAAGCGGAAACGTACCTGAATCCATAGATCGATTATTGAAAAGATTCGTGCTTTAACTGGTATGGTTTACCAAACTATCAGTTCACCCTTTTCACTTTTCCGTAGAGAGAATACAGAGCGTGGAGTGCAGAAAAAACTGATGTTTGGGGACCATAACCCTAACTTATAATAATAAGTTTCCTTTATTTTCAATTTGGTCCCTCAACAAATTGAAAATCACTTAATGGTATCTACACATAAAAGCCCATGAATCTTATGATACCCATGTAAGCCCATAACTTAAACTTAAGTGGATCACTTTAATTTGGCCTCTTTAAAACAGCTATACACATTTAATTTGACACGTGAAAGCCCAATATTGGATTTTTCCAACATGACATGCCCAAAAGTGAGTGGGAGCTCAACCGTAACATGTATTCATACTGCATGCACTTAGCGACGTTCTTTATAAGTTGAGTGACTGAATGGATCCCTACTTCGTCACTGTGTAGCTGATATATTTAAGTTCCCTTTGTGACTTTGGACTATGTCATGAGCTGTAAGATTGATGTTGCTACTTTAGCATGTGTCCAATGGTCATGAATGATTCGGTCTGTCGGAGCATGACTAGGAAAGCTGTCAAGACCAAACTAATTGGCATGACAGGATAGAAAAACAGAGTTTGGTAAATCACCTTTATAACTTATAGGCTGGCCGACTAAGTCGAAAGTACGTTTTGATATAGTCATGAGCATAGATACATATTTAGGGTGATCAGACATGCTCTACATATATATATTGAGGGTCAGAGATGTTTGATTTGGTGCGACCACAGAGTTTGAGGTACATAGCGAGTCTCCTGAATTGTAGTTTTATTAGTTTGGGTGAAAACTTAATATAACTTTCCTCACTTGTTCTTTTCTCGCATGGTCACACGCCTTACTCCCCGTATGGGAGGATAGATGTGATGATGAGAATTGTTGAGATTTGATTGAAATAAGTTGGATCAGATTTTTATGGATGGGAGATGTTGGTGGCATCCAAATGTGTTGGATTCCAACATTGTTGGATGCGTATCTGATAAGATTAAGAGATTTGCTTATTAAATAGATGTTACCGGATATATTACTATAGGGGATGGAGATCTTATCCCTATAATTAATAAGATAAAAGATATCTCCCATGATAATTATAAATTCGTGTATACCTAGCAGAACGGAAGTATGCATGCCACTCTCACTAAAAAATACAGTTACAGTTTTCTCTATATCTAATCCTTGGAGTTTCACCACAATTCCTCCTAGGGTTTAAGGTGTACAAGCACTAGTGGATACTCTTGTAATTCCACTAAAGCGTTAAGGATTGCTAAAGGCTAGTAATTAATCTGCGGCATCAAGAAGGTATACTAATTTCTCCCTTCTTAAACATGATTTATGTGCAAATATTTGATGATTTTCTAATAATGGTAAAGTTACACCTGAAAATTAAATATATTTATCATGGAATAGAGTAAGTATATGTATTATTAGTTTCTCCAGATTGTAGGTTGAATAATTTTGTCAGTACTTAAGCAATGTTTGCAAATATCGTCATTGATAATGCGAGCAAACATTGTAGCAGAATAGTTATTGATACGTTCATAACTATTCATAAAAAATACTCAAATGTACATGATTTAACGAGCATTAATTGATCTCATGAATAATTTACAAATTCAACTACAGGGTCTTTTTAGATATCTTCAAGTGTGTGAAGCTTTCTTTATGCCGAATGATATGAGTAAGTGAACATAACTTCACCTTAATAATTTTGCATTTTAAGTGCAACGGGCTTTCAAATAAGTTCTATGTTATATCATATACTTATCTATCTGTTGAAGATGTAATACAATAAAAATCTTTGATTGTGGAAACAAAGGTGCATAGTAAACAGATTATTTCAGAAGCATTTCAAGTTGCATATTTTTAAGTGATGATTAAATGTCATTGCATATTAATTAAAAAATTAAGCCAAACTATTATAACTCACACCTTAGCCTTCGACTTTATTTATGAGAAAATCATAAGCAGGTAAAATTTATCACTCGATTAAAACTATTAAAAAAGTGAATGCTCCTCTAATTTCATTGATAGAACTCCATATCTTCTAATAAATATCATGATAGGCTATTACTTTTGGATTGCTTCAACTACGATTGGTAATTTTTTGTTGACAACTTTTATTCTTTGGTTTATAGAAATTTAGAATGGGTATCATTTGACGATGCAAACTCAATCCTTTATAATATTTGGATGCATGTTAATTAGGTTAAATATATTAAATGACCTAAAATATCATTGGATAAAATTGGTGTTTGATCCAATTAGAAGTGTGGGTCAATGTTGACTTTTATAGGAAGTCTTGACCACATGTGTTTGACCATTATTTTGAAGAGTTAAAGTTTGGTAAATGTGAAAGTAAAGGGTAAAAGTCATTCTACGTCTCGAGTAGATGATTATAGTGCATTTACACTCTTAAAATCGATTTTTTCGTTGAGTGAAAATTCATGCATGAAGTTAGTGATAAAAACTAATCTGGTGGTCAGATGTTGCGTTCGATGTTGACAACATGACGAACAATATCGCTTGTTTGTAAAACCTATAACATAAAAGCCTATTGGATAGCCCATTTGGGAAGACCCATCTCGAAGCCCTTATGGCTAATAGCCTTCCAAATCCTCAATAATTGATGGTGTAAGGTAGTGGAGAGTTTCAGTTACTTAGTGGGCTTAAATTCCTTAAATGCTCATTAATATAAAGAGTTCCTTCACTTGGTGGATGTGCCTATAAATAGGACATAAATTTCATACCTTTGGATACGAACAACAAGCAATTGGAAGCACAAATTTCTTATTAAGAAGCTCATCATTCTCATAGCATTTTTGCAAAATCAATCTTGCATACATTTTGATTTTGAGCATATAGAAGTGCAATCTAATCTTTTTACTATTTTAGTTCGTTGGTGCTTCTAGTTTTGTGGTGTTACTAACTAGAAGACATAAGTCGTTTTACCTTTGGGAACGTTATGTTGTACCGTGAGCACTAGCCAAGAGATACACTTGATTTTTCTGATCTTACTGTATGTGTTGAGTGTATTAAAGAAAAACAGACCAAACAAAAGAAATTAGGTGCCCAAAGAACTAAAGATGTCTTAGAATTGATTTATACAGATATTTGTGGGTCATTCCCTATGGCTTCTTGGAATGGTCAACAATATTTTGTATCATTCATAGACGATTATTCAGGATATGGGTATCTATATTTGATCCATGAAAAATCAGAGGCACTGGACATGTTCAAAATATTTAAGGCAGAGGTTGAAAATCAACTCAGCAAAAAGATTAAGTGTGTCAGATCTGATCGTGGTGATGAATACTACGGTAGATATGATGGTTCAGAACAATGTCCAGGTCCTTTTGCTATCTTCCTGAAGGAATGTGGAATAGTCCCACAGTACACTATGCCGGGAACGCCTAGCATGAATGGTGTAGCTAAGAGACGAAATAGAACTGTAAAGGACATGGTGAGGAGTATGATTAGTCATTCCTCCTTACCAGAATCATTTTGAGGAGAAGCACTAAAGACTGCAGCTTATATTCTCAATAGGGTACCAACTAAAGCAGCTGTTAAAACTCCATATGAACTTTGGACTGGGCGAAAACCTAGTTTAAATCACCTTCATATTTGGGGATGTCCAGCTGAGGCTAGGCCTTACAAGCCAAATGAAAAGAAACTGGACTCTAAAACAGTTAGCTACTTTATTGGTTATTCAGAAAAATCCAGGGGTTTTAAATTCTATGATCCCACTAGAAGGTCAATTTTTGAGACGAGAAATGCAGTGTTCTTTGAGGATGTTGAGTTTGGGGGGAGAAATAAGATTAGAGACATTACTTTTGAGGAGGAGTCGATTTCGACACCTACTACTGCTTATGACAATATTTAGGTTCCCATTCCTATTATTGAAGATGAAGCAGATTTGGAACCTCAATAGGATAATGTCGAAAATCTTCCCAATCAGGTTGATGAAATAATTCAAGAACAACCTCAACAACCTGAAGAATATATAGAATTAAGGAGATCTACTAGAGAGAAGAGAAAAGTTATTTCGGATGATTACATTGTTTTTCTCCAAGAAAACGAAGACATTGAGGAATTAATGGAAGATGATCCTATTAATGTTCATCAAGCCATGAAAGGTCCAAATTCTCAAAAGTGGATTGATGCCATGAATGAAGAGTATAAGTCAATGCAAGACAATCAAGTTTGGGATCTTGTCCCATTACCAGAAGGTTCGAAGCCCATTGGTTGCAAATAGATTTTTAAAACTAAAAGGGATTCAAACGGTAATGTGGAAAGATATAAGGCACGTCTTGTGGCAAAAGGTTTTACTCAAAGGGAAGACATTGATTTTAAAGAGACTTTCTCTCCGGTCTCCTCGAAAGACTCTTTTAGAATAATAATGGCATTAATTGCACATTATGATCTTAAGTTACATCAGATGGATGTAAAGACAGCGTTTCTCAATGGTGACATTGTTGAGACAATATATATGGTGCAATCTGAAAACTTTGTGTCTGGAGACCCAAAGAGTATGGTTTGCAAATTAAAGAAATCCATCTATGGACTCAAGCAAGCTTCTCGTCAGTGGTACCATAAATTTCATGAAGTAGTTGTCTCGTTTAGTTTTGAGACTAATGCTGTTGATGATTGTGTATACCACAAGTTTAATGGGAGTAAATTTATTTTCTTGGTGTTGTATGTCGATGATATACTACTTGTCACCAATGATTTAAGTTTGTTGCACGATACAAAGACCTTTTTATCAAAGAAATTTGAAATGAAAGATCTTGGGGAGGCCTCTTCTGTATTAGGGATCCTGATAAATAGAGATCGCTCTCAAGGCATTCTTGGATTATCACAAAAGGGATATATAGAAAAAGTGCTGCAAAGATTTGGCATGCAAAATTGCAAGCCAGGTGACACCCCTGTGGCTAAGGGAGACAATGATAGGATAAATTGTAATAGATTTCGATGAGACAAAACATGTAATAAACTAGAGCATTAGCTATCTGGATAGTTTTCCATATGTAAAATAGCTAAGGCAAGGATGCTGGAAAGACATGAAGATTCTGCCAAGAAACCAGAAAGCCAAATCTCTGCTACCTGCATGCTGCTACGAGCAACCAGTAACCATGCTTCAAGGATGCTACAAGGAACCTGGAGATAGTCAAGGAAGCTGACCTACTTGCTCGAAAAGGATGCTACAAGGAACCTGGAGATGGTCAAGGAAGCTGACCTATTTGCTTGAAGAGGATACTACCAGATACATTAAAGTCAGTACAACCTGACTAGCCAGTAGAGTCACTCCAATTTCAGCAAATCAGAGACTGCCATGTGTGAAAAAACAGCAAGGACAAAGTACAAGCAGACTGCAGAATGAAGTCGCGCAGTAAAAGGACAAGGCAGTGGCAGAACAGAATGAAGACATTTCACAACAGGTGTCAGAAGATCGATAAAACCAATCTGAGAACGACACCTCATCAAGCAAAGGACTGCCCTCCCAACGGGCAGAAAACTATCTGATGCCTATAAATAGAAGACTGAATGCACAAGAGATGATACACCAAAAAAACGAATGAAGAACAAGAGAAAAATTAAGAGAACATACGCAAGAAAATCATCTACAAGCTCAAGCACTTATATTTAAGCTACTCAGTCTTAGCAGCAGCAAGCCAGCTACCTTTGTGATCTTTAGAAGTTCAAGGAGCTTGTTGCATCTGATTATTGTCAATCTCATATCTTATTCAAGACTGTTAGGAGTCATTTAGGCAGGAGTTCACTCTGCTAAGTTGCAATCTCTCTGAAGAAGAGAAAGGATCCTGTGTGGGTCGGATAACTTGTGTGGAGATCCTGTGTTGGTCGTTAGTTGGTCACTGTGCAGCTACCTGTGTGGATAGATCTGACAGTTTTTGTTTAGAGTATAGTTTGTATTAGCAGAGTTTATTGTAAATCAAACTTGCTTTAACAAAGTTCCTCCTTGTGAAGGAGTAGAGAGGACGTAGAGGGATTACTCCACCCTTGAACCTCTATAAGCTTGCTTGTGTTCTTTACAGCTTTATTTACATCTATCTGCATCCTGAGCATACTGCATTAAAAGCGTGTTTCGAAAATTATAAGAATTTTCGATGTGCATTATAATCTCTGTCTAAGTTTCGAGGTCACTGCCTGAGCAGCAACCTATCGAGCAGCAAGCTTACTAGCTACCTGTTCATCAAGGACTTAACATTCTTGGAGTTAAAAGTTGAAAATTTGATAAGGTTAATTCACCCCCCTTCTTAACCTTATACCGCTTGGGACCAACAAGTGGTATCAAAGCAGGTTGGATTAAAAACCCAACTTGTCTGGTCAATCTCTGATCCCTGATTTTCGAAAATTTGCATACATCGCTTTTATCATATCATGGATACGCATAAGCTTTCTATGTTTTCTATTGAAGAGTATGACGACTGGAAGATTAGAATGCAGGCACATCTCTCAGCCATGCACGATGAAATATGGATGGTCATCACTGATGGACCCTCGAGGATCACCAAGCCCAATCCAATATTCGCAAGAGCTGCAGATGCTGGTGATGCAGGAGCCATTCCTCACCAAGCTGTTATTGACAAACCCAGGGAAGAATGGTCTGTTGATGATAGAAGACGAGCTAATCTGGATAATGTAGCCAAGAACGCCTTATTTGTCACTCTGGACAAAGGAACCTTCAGTAAGGTCAAGACGTGCAAAACAGCAATGGACATATGGAACAAGCTCGAGCAAATCTGCAAGGGAACAAAGCTTATAAAGGAGCTCATGCTCAAGGGAAGTATGGTGGAGGACATCACTTTAAAAGTGATGGGTATACACAGTTTGCACACACAAAACAGTATCCTAAGGATATCTCTTATAGACGAAGCCACCAAGTCTACAACAAAACAATTGTTGTGAGACAAATTTGGATTCCAAAAGTTACTAACAATGAAGGACCCGTACATGTATGGGTACCTAAGAACCAGTGATCTCTATTTTGCAGGTACCTACAGCAGAAAACGGAAAAAAAATATGGTACATTGATAGCGGGTGTTCAAGACATATGACTGGAGACAAAGAAGTTCTCAAGGATCTACAACTGTGCAAAGGACCTAAAGTAATCTTCGGAGATAACTCCAAGGGAAGCACTAGAGGAATTGGAACTTTCATCAAAGGAAACACTCACATAAAGGAAGTGTCATATGTAAAAGGCCTGAAGTACAACTTGCTCAGCATAAGCCAATTTTGTGACAAAGGTTACTCAGTGGAATTCAGTCACAACAAGTGCCTGATAAGGGATAGCCAATCCAAGGAAGTAAAACTATCAGGAACCAAAAAAGGAAACATCTATGTAGCTGACTGGAGTTCAGTGACCACAGCTACCTGCTTCATTGCAAAAGAATCATCGGAAGCTAGCTGGCTATGGCATAAACGGATGAGCCACCTGAACTTCAAAACGATCAACAAGTTAGCCAGAAAAGGACTGGTCAGAGGGCTACCTGATATGGTGTACAAGAAAGAAAGTCTATGTGAAGCATGCCAAAAGGGAAAACAAACTAAAAGTTCCTTCAAAAACAAAATTCAAAGATCAACTGAAAGGGTTCTAGATCTACTCCACATGGATTTATTCGGACCAGTGGAACCAGTAAGCATGAGTGGAAGAAAGTACACACTTGTAGTGATGGACGACTATTCAAGATTCACATGGACCCTGTTCTTAACAAAGAAGTCAGACACTCAGCGAAGGTTACCGGAGCTATTGAAGAAGCTATGGACTGAAAGGAGCCTGAATATTATAAAAATCCGAACAGATAGAGGAACTGAGTTTACAAACAAGTTTATTGAAGAGTACTGCTCTAACAATGGAATTAAGCATGAATACTCAGCAGCTAGGACACCACAGCAAAATGGTGTTGTAGAAAGGAAAAACTGGACCCTGAAGGAAGCTGCAAGGACCATGCTGGCTGAAGCACAGCTACCCAAGAGATTTTGGGCAGAAGCAATCAACACAGCATGCTACACCCAGAACAGATGCATTATCAACAAGGATTTGAATAAAACTCCTTATGAACTATGGTTCGGTTACACTCCAAATATTGAACACTTTCATATTTTTGGATACAGGTGCTATGTGCTCAACAATATGAAGGATTACTTGAAGGCATTTGACTCAAAGTCAGATGAAGGAGTATTCTTAGGATACTCCTCGGTAAGTAAAACCTTCAGAATCTTCAACAAGAGAACACTTGTTGTAGAAGAAACAGTACATGTGGATTTTGATAAACCACATTGCTCTAAGGCTGATATAGATGAGCTTAATGAAGACTTTGGAAAAACTCACATCACCAACACTCGTATTGAATATGTTGATGCTGAGTTACCAAGTCTCAAAAATAATGAATCAACTCAGAATCAGCTACCTATACCTACACAGCAACATGAAGAATAGGAACCTACTCCAAACCAGCAGGCACCAGTGATTCAAGAAAAAATGCATCATCCCAAAGGAATTCAACTGGAAGTGCGCCTAGAAATACAGCCTGATCCAAATCAGCAAGCTGCACAGGATGATGAAGAGCAACCCGCTGAAGTACATAATGAGCAACAAGCTGAAGAAGCTAGAAGGAAATGACTAAGGAATCATCCAAAGAATCAGATTATAGGAGATTCCACCCTTGGAGTAAGAACAAGAAGGAACCCCCATGAAGCAATGTTTGCTTGTTTTATTTCACAAACAGAACCAAGCTGCATAGAGGATGCTCTAGCAGACACCAACTGGATCCAAGCAATGCAGGAAGAGCTCAATGGATTTGAAAGAAATCAAGTGTGACATTTAGTTCCTAGACCTACTCACCAAGGAGTAATCGGCACAAAATGGGTATTTAAAAACAAGCTCGATGAAGAAGGACAAGTAGTCAGAAACAAGGCAAGACTAGTGGCGAAAGGTTACTGCCAGGAGGAAGGAATAGATTTTGAAGAAACTTTTGCACCAGTAGCATGACTAGAGGCAATCAGAATCTTCCTAGCTTATGCCGCTCACAACAATCTCACTGGACAAAACATGAAGATTCTGCCAAGAAACCAGAAAGCCAATTCCCTGCTACCTGCATGCTGCTACGAGTAACCAGTAACCAAGCTTCAAGGATGCTACAAAGAACCTGGAGATAGTCAAGGAAGCTGACCTACTTGCTCGAAAAGGATGCTACAAGGAACTTGGAGATGGTCAAGGAAGCTGACCTATTTGCTCGAAGAGGATACTACCAGATACATTAAAGTGAGTACAACCTGACTAGCCAGTAGAGTCACTCCAGTTTCAGCAAATCAGAGACTGCCATGTGTGAAAAAATAGCAAGGACAAAGTACAAGCAGACTGCAGAATGAAGTCGCGCAGTAAAAGGACAAGGCAATGGCAGAACAGAATGAAGGCATTTCAGAACAGGTGTCAAAAAATCGGCAGAACCAATCTGAGAACGACACCTCATCAAGCAAAGGACTGCCCTTCCAACGGGCAGAAAACTATCTGATGCCTATAAATAGAAGACTGAATGCACAAGAGATGATACACCAAAAAAACAAACGAAGAACAAGAGAAAAATCAAGAGAACATACGCAAGAAAATCATCTACAAGCTCAAGCACTTATATTCAAGCTACTCAGTCTTAGCAGCAGCAAGCCAGCTACCTTTGTGATCTTCAGAAGTTCAAGGAGCTTGCTGCATCTGATTGTTGTCAATCTCATATTTTATTCAAGACTGTTACGAGTCACTTAGGCATGAGTTCACTCTGCTAAATTGCAATCTTTCTGAAGAAGAGAAAGGATCCTGTGTGGGTTGGATAACCTGTGTGGAGATCTTGTGTGGGTCGCTAGTTGGTCACTATACAGCTACCTGTGTGGATAGAGCTGGCAGTTTTTGTTTAGAGTATAGTTTGTATTAGCAGAGTCTATTGTAAATCAAACTTGTTTTAACAAAATTCCTCCTTGTGAAGGAGTAGAGAGGACGTAGAGGAATTACTCCACCCTTGAACCTCTATAAGCTTGCTTGTGTTATTTACAGCTTTATTTACATCTATCTGCATCCTGAGCATACTGCATTAAAAGCGTGTTTCGAAAATCATAAGAATTTCCGCTGTGCATTATAATCTCTGTCTAAGTTCCGAGGTCACTGCCTGAGCAGCAACCTATCGAGCAGCAAGCTTACTAGCTACCTATTCATCAAGGACTTAACATTCTTGGAGTTAAAAGTTGAAAATTTGATAAGGTTAATTCACCCCCTCTTAACCTTATACCGCTTGGGACCAACAGACAAGTTTAGTCTCAGTCAATGCCCTAGGACTGATCTTGAGGTTAAAGAGATGTAAAAGATTCCATATACTTCAGCTATTGGGAGTTTGATGTATGCTCAGGTCTGCACAAGACCTGATTTAAGTTTTATTGTTGGTATGTTGGGCAGATACTTAAGTAATCCTGATATGGATCATTGAAAAGTAGCCAAACGGGTTATGAGGTATCTACAGAGAACTAAGGATTACATGCTCACATATAGGAGATCAGATCAGTTGGAGATTATTGGGTATTCTGATTCTGATTTCGCTGGATGTCAAGATAGTAGAAGATCCACTTCAGGCTATATGTTTCTGCTAGCAAGGGGAGCTGTTTCATGGAGAAGCGCTAAGCAGACACTTGTAGCGTCTTCTATCATGGCAGCAGAATTTGTAGCGTGTTATGAGGCATCGAATCATGGAATATGGTTGTGAAATTTTGTCACTGGGCTGCGTGTTTTAGGGAATGTTGAAAAACCACTTAAGTTGTATTATGACAATAATTCGGCAGTGTTATATTCTAATAACAACCGGAGCTCCACTAAGTCAAAACACATTGACATTAAGTTCCTGGTTATGAAGGAAATAGTACAGAGTGGTCAGATTTCTATAGAGCACATTGGGACAGACTCGATGATTGCGGATCCACTAACTAAAGGTCTACCACCCAAGGTTTTTCATGAGCATACGACTCATATGGGTGTTATGTTATTTCAGCATATTTAGGTTTAGTGGGAGTCTGTGTATATTTTATTGCTCTATGTTTATTTTGGACACTATTGTGTATATGAATAATTCTGCGCAGAAATACAGTTTTGATTCATTTGTTTACACTCTGTTATTTTATGTATTATGTTGATCTCACTAAAGAATAAGGAATTGACCAGTTGGAAATAGGCATGTTAGATCACATTACATGTAATTTCCATGCTACAAACCATGAATGATCTATTGATTAATTGTAATGATATACGTGATTACTGATAGGTCTAGTTACACTTCAAGTGACGAAAGCCTCTTTAGTCCTATGTCAGTGCAGTTGGTAATAAGATTGTTTAAAGGGATACTCATACATGTGACAGCAAGGTCTGAACTCATTTAGGTAATACACATTTGTTCAGTGTCACGTGTTGCCCAAGTGGGAGATTGTTGGAAAAATCCAATATTGGGCTTTCACGTGTCAAATTAAATGTGTATAGTTGTTTTAAAGAGGCCCAATTAAAGTGATCCACTTAAGTTTAAGTTATGGGCTTACATGGGTATCATAAGATTCTTGGGCTTTTATGTGTAGATACCATTAAGTGATTTTCAATTTGTTGAGGGACCAAATTGAAAATAAAGGAAACTTATTATTATAAGTTAGGGTTATGGTCCCCAAACATCAGTTTTTTCTGCACTCCACGCTCTGTATTCTCTCTACGAAAAAGTGAAAAGGGTGAACTGATAGTTTGGTAAACCTTACCAGTTAAAGCACGAATCTTTTCAATAATCGATTTATGGATTCAGGTACGCTTCCGCTTTATGGTTATCGTTTCTTTCCTATTTCAGTTTATCATCGTTGATCTTAGGTTTGGAGCTTATGTGCTGAAGCATGTTTATGTGTGATTAATACATGCTAATTTTGTGATTCAATTATAACATGTCACGCTCTAAACATCATACAGATCTTAGTCCGGTCGCTCTTATGGCGACTGACTTGCTCATCATTTAAAATGTATCCTCATAATTTGCACATCCGGTTGCTAACAGGCTTTTATGAAGTTTGGACATTCTTCACAATCAATCAAGTATGATCTCATCTTGGCCTCATGCCAAAACAACTATAGGTAATAGCCTCTCATATTGTTCCATATATGAAGACAATCATTCACATCTTTTGTGATGATCTACCAGTCTCATCCTATTCGCTACACAAGCACTAGGGCGATTTCTCGTGTGAGTGAAACAATCAAAGCCTAGTGACATTCATAATAGACACAATACCTTTAACAAATTTAATAGAAACATTAATCTCATTAAACATAAACTATTCATCAGATGTTCACAAAAAGAACTCAAATCCTACGAACTTCCACACTATTTACATGTCTTTGGAACACATCTCTTCTCAAAGCTTGGTAAAAGGATTAGTGACCATGACACTAGTACGAATATGGGGTAAAATGCATCAGTGCCCCTTGTGATTTGGAAATATTGCATTGATCCCCCATCTGTTGAAACAATGGCAATAGTTACACATGTGATATGAATAAATCTGCACGAAATCCCCAATTCCATCAAACTTAACGAGAGTGTGCATCACTCGCCTCATGTGTGGATGGGACTGGATTTTGCATGTTTTCACTTATTTAATGACTTATCTATTGACTTTTTGATTTTACATTGTTTATAAGATGTTATCCATTGCTTTCTTCATTTTCCCTTTGAGTTTTCTAATTATTTTAATTTAATTATTTTTGTTATTTTATTTATCATTACTATTTATGCGTAATAATTTATTTCACATTATAGATTTTGTACATTTTTGGTTTATTTATATGACATTGTAAATTTTGATATTTTTTATGTGTATAATTTATTTGACATTTTAAAATTATTCTTTATACTTATTTGAAAATTTTGCAACCTTAATAAAAATGAGTTTATGTTTACTTTCATTTTTTCTTTTATATACATATAATCTATTTCTCAATAAACTTCAAAATAAAATATCTCTTAGAAACAATAATATAAAAATTTAGAATTTAAATTGTTTAATAAATTAACATTCAAAGATTGTTTAAAATTTCAAAAAAAATTAAGTATATCTAACATTGTGAAAATTATCAAAAAAAAATCATAAAATTAAACACAATATGAAAATTTTAAAGATATATACGTATATTCATGAAATAAATCATTTTAATAAATCTCAAAATTAAATTGAAATATGAAGATTGTTAATGTATTCAAAAGAATCCAACTAAGATTTGGAAAATTATATAAAAATTATCATGATTAATAAATAAAATATAAAAATACATGTATTGAAAATAAAAAAATCTAAATACAAAAATTCAAAATTAAATAAAACTATTAAGATTGTTAATATAATAATAAAAATAAAACTAAAATCTGAAAATTAAAAATAATCTTAAGATTAAAATATAAATAAAAAATTATAAGACATATATTGAAAATAAAAAAAAAATACAAGAAATTACATAATATGTAAATATTAATCTAAATATTTGAAAAAAAAATCAATATTGTATATAATTAAAAAAATCTAATAAATCTCAAAATTTTAATATCTTATGATTATGAAGTATAGTATAATTTCAATTTATTTGAATAATTATTTTGAAAGTTAAATCTAATAATTCTTTAAAAAAAATTATTTATTAAAATTGTCAGTCCACGTCCATAGAGTTTTATTGTTAGATATATTGGATGTCTGTGTTTGCAAAGAGAGTCTTTTGTAATGACTTTCATAATTAATATATGGCACTACACTAATATTTATACTCATGGAAATTTCAATTCCTTTTTTCTTCATCATTTTAATTTTAATTTCGATGTGTGTTCTGTGTGATGTTGTGACATTCAAAACAATATCATACGCTCTAATCTATTTTCATACATGATTCTGTCCTGCCAAAACTATCATTTTGTATACATATTATAATGTATATTATGTATGTTATGCATTACTCACATCTATATATGTATGGAATTATTATTAATAAAACTTATTTTATATAAATATATACACACGTATACGACTAGCTACATATATATATATATATATATAATATGTTGGTCCCAGTGGTATAAGGTTAAGAGGGGAGGTGAATTAACCTTATCAAATTTTCAACTTTTACTCTAAAGAATGTTAAGTCCCTGATGAACAGGTAGCTAGTAAGCTTACTGCTCGATAGGTTCCTGCTCAGGCAGTGACCTCAGGACTTAGTCAGAGAATGTAATGCACAGCGGAAATACTTATGTTTTTCGAAACGCGCTTTTAATGCAGTATGCTTAGATGCAGATAGATAGATAGATAGGAAGCTATAAAAGGCACAAGCAAGCTTATAGAGGTTCAAGGGTGGAGTAATCCCTCTACGTCCTCTCTACTCCTTCACAAGGAGGAACTTCATTAAAGCTAGTTTGATTTACAATAGACTCAGCTAACACAAACTAAACTCTAAACAAACTGTCAGCTCTATCCACACAGGTAGCTGCACAGTGACCAACTATCGACCCACACAGGATCTCCACACAGGTTAACCGACCCACACAGGATCCTTTCTCTTCTTCAGAGAGATTACAACTTAGCAGTTTCAACACCTGCCTAAGCGACTCCTATCAGATTTAGAATAAAATGAAAGGTTAGAGCACAATCAAATGCAGCAGGCTCCTTGAACTTCAAAAGAACATAAAGGTAGCTGGCTTGCTGCTTGCTCAGTCTGATTAACTTGAGAGTATAAGCTTGTGCGTCTATTTGCTTCTCAGTTCTCTCTTGGTTGTGTATGATCGTTGTATCTCATTTTTCCTTTGAAAATCAGACTTCTATTTATAGGCATCAGGTAGTTTTCTACCCGTTGGTAAGGCAGTTTTTTGTATGATGAGGTGTCTCTTTCTGATTGGTTCTGCCGATCTTCTGACACCTGTTCTGAAATGCCTTCATTCTGTTCTGCAACTGCTTGTCCTTTGTCTGCGCAACTTCATTCTGCAGACTGTTTGTACTGTGTCCTTGCTGCTTTATCACACATGGCAGATTCTGATTCGTTGGAACTGGAGTGACTCTACTGCCTAGTCAGGTTGCATTGACTCTGATGTATCTGGTAGTATCCTCTTTGAGTCAGTCAGCTTCCTTGATTATCTTCAGGTTCCTTGTAGCATCCTTCTAGAGCTTTGCTTGCTGGTTGCTCGATACAGTATGCAGGTAGTAGGGACTTCGGCTTCCTGACTACTTGGCAGAATCTTCAAGTCCTTCCAGCATCCTTGCCTTAGCAAATTTACATTAAAGACTTATCCAGATAGCTAAGGTTCTAATCTATTACACGTTTTGTCTCATCAAAATCTATTACATTTTGTCATATCATAATATTTGCATGTGTATATAAATACAAGTAAATAGTATCACATTTAATTTTTTATAAATATATTTAAAATACATGATCTAATTAACTTTTTATCCGACTAATTAAAAATTGGGCCTGAAATTTGGGGGTTTAAAATTATACTATTATTGGTCTCCTATAAACTATATAAATTTCTTATTATATATTTCGTAGTTAAATTTTAATTCAAACGGTTATAAATTATATATCTTAAAAAAATCATGGAAACTAATCAAATTCATAAACTCTCAATTTGATATATAATCCATTTAATATCTATATCTTAAATGTTGGGATATTATAGTATGGGGACGAATTCGGAATTGATGGTTCCTTCTATCTTAGGCTAATACCGACAAACTATTCATTCTAGCTAGGACCAAATTGTTGATGTATAAATCGGAGTTGTGAACAATAATTTTCTTCATATAATTATTTTTATGAATATATAATAAAAAGGCAACATGAAAGGAGAAATTTTGCAATCTTATAAGGAATAATCATTACATTACATTGTTTAGATATCTCAGACACTAATTGTGAGCATCTATCTAATATGAATTTATGAGATCTAGAGAGAGCAAGATTATATCTGTTGTGTGCTTCCTAACTCCATTAAAGAGGATTCCTCATCCTCGTTGTGTGATTCCCTTAGGAGACCAATACGATTTCTTAGACTCCTCGAATGAGTTGCCGAGGAAAAAGATAAGCTTCTTTTGCTTTAAGACATGGATAACTTACTTTACATACTTCTAATATCCTTCTCTTATCTTTATCTCTAACGCTTCCGGATAAGTTTTTATGTCCGATAAATTTTAGAATAATATTCAACTTATAGATTAGTTTTTAATTATAAACCCAAATTTTAAAGCTTTTCAATAAGGGGTTCGATTTAATTTTTTTTCTCAATTTAAATTTTGAAAATTAGATTAAATTCTCGATTCAAGATAAAATTTAATTTTTTTCTTTTATTTATATCTATAGATTTATTTCAATATGTATTTATATTTTTGATAAATTAAGATAAGTTAGTGCAATTTTGAAATGTTCTTCACCCAACTTGTACATTAATATATATATATATATATATATATATGATGCAATTCATATCACGATTCCTATCTTCTTATGAATAAAAATATAAATAATCGATTTTAATATTAATCATTTCAAAATAAATTATATTGTATGAATTTAATTAATAATAATTTTCATTCGTTTTTTCTTTTTTTATATAAATTAAGACAAGTCAGATGAAGATTCACTACAAGAAAACTGTAAAATTCCAATGACACAATTTTCATTGGAATTCTGAGTTTTTTTTGTTGGAATTCTTGATTCCAATGGTAATTCCAACGAAATTTAGGCTGCTTGAAAAGTGGGCATTGGAATTTCAAAATCCAGAGGAATTTCCAACGGAAAAATTATTCTAATGGTAATTCCAACGGAATAGTGCCGTTGGAAATCTTTGTTGTTGGAAAAAATTCCAACGCTATTTCCAACCCCTTTTTAACCAACTAATGACTGTTGGAATTATTTCAACGGCATTTCAAACGATAGTTATCCATTGGAATTTTTAATTGACATTTAAAATTCCAATGGTTTCTTTCCATTGGAAAGAATTCCAACAGTATTTCAGTGGCCTATTTCGATTGGAATTTTGAGGATAATTTAAGAGTTTCAACGGATAATATTCATTGGATTTGGTCCAATATTAATTCCAACGATAGTTTTACCATTGAAATTTTCAATTTAAGAGTTTCAATGGATAATTTCAGTTGGAATTTGTCCAACCATAATTCCAAAAACAATATTACTATTGAAATTTTCTATTGAATTTTTTTATAAATTTTTATTATATACATGAAGTATTTGGAGATACAAAATACATATATGTAGAAAATCGATGCATTTAATCTCATAAAAGTTATAAAATCTCACATTAATTCACAATAAAATGCATCAATTTCTTACGTATCACTCAAAAAAACCAGATGCTCTTTAAATTTGTTTTCATAAGTTCCTTTGGAAGTACTAGAACTAGTTAAGCTAAGATACCATGCTCTCATATGCAACGCTAGCCTCCCTCCTTCCATATCCAAACTTTGGAAACTTCAGTACTTGATTATCCATCAACATTTAATGATGAAATTTGGAGCTCCATCATATTTGGCTAAAGAGATATGAAATATGAAATGATTAGAGTTTCTTCGTGTCACAGGCAGTGACCTACCTGCCTGATGTTAGTGTCACGCCCCATTTTCGAAATAAAATAAAATATAAAATTTTAACATTTTGGGCGTCCAGCAATAATAAACATACTAAAATCGGAGGATAAAACATCCATACAAACTACATAATTTACATAAAATTTTTTAATGATCAGAGACCGCAGCAAAAATATATTTACAGGTCATCAAGCTTAAAATTTACAATCTTTCAAAAATAACTTGTTTAATTGCTAAAAAAAAAATATATATTCACATCTTTCTTCACATTCTGCTCCCAACATCCGAATCTATAAAAGAAAACATATAAAGGGGGTGAGCGTATAAAATACACTCAGTGGGATCACACTGTATAGGGGTTTCATTTCATAAATACAACAAATAATCACATTCCATCACATGACATATAATTAATTTAACTATAAGCATTCTTCACAAATCAAACATCATTCATCTTCAAACATGTCACTTTCATTCCCACATTTACGATCTTTAACCATATTGCAAACATATGCGGGTCTCAGCCGCTATGGAAACATATAATCCATCATTCACATTTCAAGCATCATTTTTCACATAGTTTACGGTGCTTAGCCGCCATGAAAGCATTTTGCGGTTCTTAGCCGCCGTGAAAATATTTTTACGGTTATTAACCGTCATAATACGGTGATCAGCCGTCATATGCGAGCCCTAGCCGCCTTGCATACGCATGCACATGCGCACATAGTTTCATCACGTATTCACATATTAAATATACACATAGAAGCACATCTTAATTGCACATACGAAAATATCAAATTCACCTCATCATATCATAACATTTCATGCGTTCAGCACATAACCCAACTCATTTCATATCGAATAAAAATTCATAATTTAAATATTGTGAAAGTAATATAAATACCGACTTAGCATTTTTTCCCCACCTGTAGAGCAGTTGGTCAAAACTTCTAGATTCCCAAACTATCTACGGCGTAAACTCCGGAGTATCGCCTACGAACATAAGGGTTCGACTTAGACTCTAATTGAATTATGATCGATTTAAATAAATTAATATCTTTAAGGTAAACCCTAATTTTGGAATTAAACATAACCTATTTTGTAAATAAATACATATAATTCATAATTTATAAAGCTCGATTCAAAATTAATAATTCTGATTAAAATAGATATGAAAATTAGAGTTATTAAACCTTAGATTAGAATTAATAATTAAATCGTAAAATAATTTAACTAACATATTATTTCTAAGGTCTATTGTTTTTTTTTTTTGTCTCAAAAGCAATCTTGCGAAAAATAGGTTCATCTTATAATTCCAAATAAAATCTTTAGCTAAAAAAAATATAATAGATAACCTATTAACACCTGATTCAAAATCCGTCTTAAAACTAGGTTTATTTACTTATTTCGATAATTATCAAAGGTTTATATCTTAATCGGGGATATAAAGAGATCTCAACAATTTAAATTAACCAATATAATTTATCTTTACAATTTAATTAGAGCCCAAAATTCATATATCAATTTCTATTAATTATAAGATAACATCCATAATTTCCATATACACTAAATTAAATAAATAACAAATAATAAAAGTGTTATTTATCATAATTTTTCACAATTTTTAAGGACAAATTTATAATATCGTCATATTTTAGAGAAGACCATGTAATTTCATCCGAATTCAATGTCCAATATTTATATCTACATAATTACGATACTTAAAGCATAATTTATAAAATTTAAGGGTATAACCTATCTTTGCCATTAACATTAAATTTCAAAAAATCTATAGAAAATTTACATAAATCAAACATTATGAAAAGCTATGTAATTTCAATAAAATCAAGGGGTTCGTTTATCATTATATAAATTTTTAGGGCCTTAAAACATGCTTTATATATTAAGAGGAGTAATTTGTAATTTCCTAAAAGCTAAGGATTCAATTACAATTTCAGCATAATAGATAATTGCTACTTAGCCCTCAACTCTATTTAATTTACAAAGGAGAACCCCCCAGCCCTCCCCCTCCCCTGCTGTCCGCCACCGCCACCCACCATCCCTGCTGCCACCGGTTCGCCCCCTGCCGGCGACTCCAACCCCAACAACCCACGACTCAACCTACCCATCTATAACACAAACAACCAACAAAACCCAACACACACGCCCATAACCCTTGCTGACAGCGCTGCTCATTGCGGCGTCGCTGACCACCTGCCGGCGCGACTTCGACGCCGGCCATCCTCAACAGACCCTCTCCGACCAAAACCCAACACAGACAACACATCAACCTATCTATACACACTCACACATGACTGGAACACAGCAGGACCGAGCCCATCTCAGTCCCACACAGCCGCCGCTTCCAATGGCGGTCCTCCAACCTGACTCGTCGGCGCGAGCATCTCGCCGGACACACCACGACCCGACGGCAAAACGGTGGCTACATGGATAGCAGGGCAGCTTCAGCTTCAGCAAGAAGATGGAAAGAAAATAGAGATAAAGAGAACAGCCGCGAGAGAAAACGGCTGTGGTTCGAAGTTCCGAAACCGTTCTTGAGACGAGCTCGGCGTTTACTATACTTCGGTCCGATTACCTCACCGGAAAACTTGATGATCGGCGGTGGAAAAAGGCAGTCAACTCGGCTACAAGGTTGAGGGAAAAGAAGGAAGAGAGATGGCTTGCTTTGGTTGTGTGTTACGTACTTGGAGAAGATTGATGGAGCATGGCCTTACTTATCCAATCAATTATCTTTCTAGAAGTATATTGACCTATGCCTTACCTAGAAGCCTATGCTAGCATGTACTTCATGCATTATATATCATGCTATATAATTATATCTTAGATATATATTATCTTATGATCTATATATCTTAATACTACATAACCTAATACTATATATAACCTATATTATAAACTTATATCATATAGTTATGTGTTATATTATTATCTCATATAATTATATATGTATTAATACAATCTAGCATATACTATATAGTTTTTAAAAAAAAAAATTTAGGTGTTATAGTTAGTGATGTTAATATTTTTTTGCCAAACCTTTTAACACTATCCGGTGTGAGTTTTAACAGTTGCACTAATGGTGTTGTCAAAAAGATCCTTACGCTAAAGAAGCTAGGAATGTTTTATTGATATAATGCCTGGTGCAATAGAGCCCTTGTGTTGCTTTGATCATGTTTCCCATCTAAGTAAACTAGAATCACTTACATATATAGTTGTAAATCCTACATGCAATTTTGAGGTTGTTGTACCAATTGTTTAGCTTTCAATGCTTCCGGTTTATCTAAAAAGGTTGTATTTGACTGCATTGGGCTATCCTTGGAGTGAAATGTACAAGATTTCTTCATTGCGAAATTTTGAAGTGCTCAAACTGCGACACATGCCTTTTAAGGGCCACTCTGGAAAGTCGAAAAGGATGAATTCCCAAAACTTTCCTTTATTCAAATGGAAGGCATTGATTTGGAGATATTGGAGGGAGAAGATAGCTTTTAGTGCCTTAAGAAATTAAGCATAAAACTTTGTTACAATTTGAAACAATGTTTGACATTAAAAAGAGAAATTCTTTCGAATTTGGAAACAGTTGACTACAATCATCGTGATTAAAAGAATATACTACAGACAATAGTGGATTCAGATATAATCCAACCGAACATGTCATCCAAGTTTTCATTTTCATGGAATTCTTGAAAGACAACTTTGCGTATAAGGTTAGTAATTCAGCTTTATATCTTTCTGTTGAACTATGAATTTTGATTCATCTTTTATATATCTAAATATATGTATATATAATTGTGGTTGAATAAACTAATAAGTTTTTAAATAAATATTATAAGTTATTCAACATCTAGGTTTTCAACACCTTAAAATTCTAATAAAATTTTAAACATAAGATTTTATTTCAATTCAATATATCATATTAGGAGCATGTAAATCATTTAAAAAAGGGTGTAGCTAAAAGGGGGGGTGTTATAATATCTGCACACTTGATTCAGTACTATTTAATTTTGTTTTGAATTTAGGTTTTTGTACTGTATATATCCATAAGAGCTGATAAGTTTCTATACTTTACTTCTGTTTTGAATTGGATTCCTACGCTTGTATTTAACAAAATTAAGTAAATTGTTACAAACAAAAGTAATATAGTAACCCAATTCAAAATTTTAAAATATAAAAATTCAAACTTACTGTGTAAGTATAAAACATTAAAAAAAAACAGAAAAGAAAAACTTTTATCTTATTAGTACAGAAGAATTTTTATATCCTTAAATCGTGTGAAAACCTTCAAAATATTTGTTGAGCCTTGGAGAGGCTTACTTCACTCTAACATTTAATAATCAGTATGAGGTCATAGTTAACAATGCATAAATCATGGGCCTTGATGTGGTTTCGATTTACCGTTCTCCTTTTTGAACTGAAACTCGAAACTTTGGGTCCAAAAACCTGCAAAACAGACACCGGGAGGGGTTCCCGACGAAGGGACTCCGACGCTCAAGTCAGTCAGATTGCTCAAATATCTCTTTCAAATTATATCAGTGTATGTGTATAATAAATTATGTATTTATCATAAATTATCTCAAAAGTGAACAGAATAAGGATATATATATACTCCCTGATACTTGTTGTAGTAGAAATAGGAATCTCAGTTGTAGTTGGAATAGGAGTTCTCCTAAAATCAAGGATGAGTTCGGCAACACCCTAAAAATAAGGGATATGGATAACTGCCCGTGAAAACAGCGGTCAGTTGAGATCAGTTCGCTCTTATCATTCAGTTCGTCGTTACACTCCGAACTCCCATAGTTCGACCGAATAGATGTAGTTCACTTTATCAAAATAGTTGGCGTGCGATATTTATGGCGGAGTAAACAAACGGTCCAAATAGGTTCGGGTCACAATTAGTTCGATCACATCAGTACTCCCCCCCTTTCATAGTGTATGTTGACATACACTAGTGGAGTTTACTAAACTTTGAAAAAGATGTAAGTTTCCTCCATTATAAATAATTAATCACATAAGTATATTTGAGAAATAAACAGACGTATTTATTCAAACATTTGAATGAGATGTTTCAATTTAATCAAGACATTCTGAGGGAACATATCAGTTCGCTTAATCAGTTAGACATTCCGAGGGAATGCATCAATAAGACATTCGTCTTTTTAGTTAGTTCGTCAGAACATTCGTCCTTTTAGTTCGCCGGGATATTCCGAAGGAATTTCATCAGTCAGTCTATTCCCAGGGAATGTGTTGATCAGTTCGTTCGATCAGGACATTCCATGGGGATGTATTAATCAGTTCGTTCCAAGGGAATGTCGATCAGTTCGTTCGATCAAGACATTCCGAAGGAGTTCATCAATTAGTTCGTTCCAAGGGAAGTTTTTGATCAGTTCGGTCGATCAAAACGTTCCAAGGAGAAATCAATCGGTTCATTCCAAGAGAAGTTTCGTTGATCAGTTCGGTCGATCAACACTTCCGATGAGAAATTATTCAGTTCGTTCCGAGAAAGGTTCAATTGATCAGTTCGGTCGATCAACCCTTCCAAGGAGAAATCATTCAGTTCGTTCCTAGGAAGGTTCAATTGATCAGTTCGGTCGATCAACCCTTCCAAGGAGAAATCATTCAGTTCGTTCCGAAGAAGGTTCAATTGATCAGTTCGATCGATCAACCCTTCCAAGGAGAAATCATTCAGTTCGTTCCTGGGAAGGTTCAATTGATCAGTTCGGTCGATCAACCCTTCCAAGGAGAAATCATTCAGTTCATTCCTAGGAAGGTTCAATTGATCAGTTCGGTCGATCAACCCTTCCAAGGAGAAATCATTCAGTTCGTTCCGAGGAAGGTTCAATTGATCAGTTCGGTCGATCAACCCTTCCAAGGAGAAATCATTCAGTTCGTTCCGAGGAAGGTTCAATTGATCGGTTCGGTCGATCAACCCTTCTAAGGAGAAATCATTCAGTTTTTCAATGTCAACTAGGGCTTCTGACTGCCTTAACACCATATCTCCTATTAATTGAGCAACAAAATGAAGCAATCATAACATTTCAGTAATTTGAATAACAGAAGGAAGGGAGAGATCTAGAAGCCATAGCCATCAAAGAAAGCAAGAAATGTGCATATCTATTTCCTGAAATGGTGGCAACAGACCCTGCAGAAATTTTCAAGGTACTTCTGTACTTGCAATGTAGCAGATGCATTGTCATGCTCTGATAAATCGAGCCAAGAACAGCCAATTTTTTCACCTTCAGAAGAAACTGAAAACAAATAGCATCCGCAGCCTATGAATAATTTCTTAAAGATGGTCAATTAGCAATGAAAAAGAATGTGAATTAACAAATTTCACCACACTATCATAACCAAACTGTGGGATTATAGTAACATGATTTCCTCCAACATAACGGATCTGCTTGAAGATTAGAGAGAACAGGGGCATGAAACAAGTAGAACATATTTAAGTGGTAAAGGGAACTGATAAACCAGTAGAGCAATTTCAGTTATTTTGAGTATCCATTGTTCTAACAAAACAAACCACAGAAGTGTTTCTCTCCGTTGAAAGTTTACCACCATATAGAATTCTTCAGCAATCTAACTGGCATACAAGAAGAAACCGAAGGACCCTATTCCAGTTAATTTAATAAATCCCATCCTCAACAAAGTCAGGAAGAGTAGCAACCGGTTAATTCTACTCAAAACATGGCTATCCAGCTACATACAACAATCAATGCAAGTACAGGTACTGATTACTGAGCTATGTAACTAACATTTGTTAGATACTCTTTTTAATAATACATTTCCATTTCCTTCTCAAAAAAACCATTTGTTAGATACAGTATTATTGAATCCCATAAGCATGATATATTCCTGAAGTTAACAAACTTAGAGTAGTAATTGAAAACAGGCAATGTCACCATCCATCATTTCATTCTCTAGTCTTCGGACTCTATTTCTATCTATTTTTGGATAAAGAAGTTAATAAATATGCCAGTGGATGTCAATAAGCTGAAACTAGAACTGGCGAGTTTGCAGTTAAAGTTGCTGGTGCTTAGAAGGTTGAAATACTAATATTTTCTATATAAGTAAAAACAAGTGCATGAGTTTTAACAAGAGAAAAAGAACTAAAAATAAATAAAACCTTAATAATGCAGTAAGTTAGTAATTAATTTATATGATTCAGCTTATACTTTAAGTTTAAAACAATTGTGTGCAAAGATAATTACAAATAGTTTGCAGCTCTTCCTGGAGGATGAATCCATTAATACGAGATGGCTTGTCAAGCAACCGTGTCCTAGCCTGGCCAACACTAACTAGCTTACTAGAACCTTTGGATTGGGCAGATGAGATTCATTCCAATTAATTATCAAAAATCAGCAAACCCTCTCATGGTCTAAGTACATCAAACTAAACTTCACAGAGTTGGAATGAGAGCACAAGGTTCAGATTGAGGGGGAAAATGCATAAATTGCATCATATAATAATGTCAATGATTATGGAAATAAGATAATCACTCAATAATCAGTCTGAGCATTAAGACACTCTTTCATACAGAAAGTTTTCCAATTAGACTTGCACAAAATTCCACATCAATTAGACGGCGCCAATTAATGTTTATAAGCATTCAAGAATCTTGAATCTATCAAAAAATGCAATAACTCTTTAAATGGTCTATTGTCAATAGGAAGGCATTCAATGAAAGCTGTGAATCTGGTCTCATCCAGAGATAAAATGATTTACAATTCTTTATGTTTTTAGTCAATTCTGCTTCTTGGCACGATTTTCCAAATTTAGTTATCCATCACACACAAATTGATGTGCATTATTAGATTTTAATTACTTAAGCAGCTCAGGAAATAGATGGACATCAATATATATAAATGCATACCTTTTGCCACAGACTACCTGGAGTCATCACTTCTTACTGCGATCATTAATAGAGACTGGTATTTGTAAGCCATGTTTTGAAGGGCTATAAGCAGGTTTGAGACCGAAAATGCTGGTGATCGTTGTATGCACTCTCCAATACAATGTTTTCCGATAGCTGGAGAGAATGCCAAGTTCTATTATTCTGAATGTGGATCGATCAGAGGAGCCGTGTCCTTTGTTCATCTCATTGGAAGATATTAGTGGTGCCGCTTTAACTTCTGATGGGGAAAACTAGACAGTGTCTAAAAACAGTGAATTGTCTAAACAGATGAAACACGGCAATTCATGGCCATTTGGGAGTCCAAGCAAATATAAGCCATCTCAGAATTTATCGAGCTCTAGAAAATATGCATTCGATTATATCTAGGGAACTGTTTGGGCTTGAGATCAATATGCCAGCATTACTGCTTGCCAGTTTTGCTTTGTTGAACGTCATTTCTATGCTGTATATTGCATGTCTTGCAACCTGCATCTTGTTGCCACGTCCGATTATACGTAAACTGTGGCCAATATTTGTCTTCCTCTGTGCCACCATTCTTCTTGCCGAATACTTTGCAATGTGGAAGAGTGTGATGCCTTTGAATCCACCTGTTCCAGAGACAACACTGCATATTGCCACGATTGTTGGAGAGATTCAAATAAATATTTCCAGTACTGTGAAAAAATGTTGGCTAGGTATCTCTCTCTCTGCAATATTCTCAGGCACCAAATCGACAGCACCTTAAACCGTAACAGAATCACCACGACCATTCTTATCAATCATGATCACTCTATTCTGAATACCTCCCTCATCCCTCAACGACAGTTTATGATAATCCACTTTCAAATTATCCCTCATAATAAAATTGGTGCCATAACAAACAGAAGTAGTTCCAAAAATTCTGATGGCAAGCCAGACACTGGATTTATCTTCACTCCGACCATGAAAACTTTGTCCCTCAGTTCTGTAGCCCATACAATTTGTGATGGCAGACTCAAGATCTGCACCTGAATGAAACTGCCTTCAAGGTTCGCATGTAATTTCCAAGATCACGCAAAAGCCCATCCTTTTGATCCCATCTAAAATTGGGTTCAGAGTGTATCGCACGGTCATAACTTAGAAGACGCTCTTTTGTTATTCTGTTATCATTAAAGTCTTCCAGTAAACACTGATGTCAAAGTCACTGCTGATATAGTCAATCAATGCCTGACAGATTACAACATCATCAAGACTAGTGTTATTATGCAGTTTTTGATGTTATTCTTCCATCCTTCCACCTTTACATTCATTGTTTCTCTGAATGACTAATATTTCATCTCTGATTCGTTGCTTTTTCTTTCTAGCAATTCTAGGTTTCTTTCAAGATCATTTTGAAGCTTCTCCACAAATTCTGAGGAGATTTTGTTCTCTCTTAATGCAAGTTCGATATCATGCTTCTAAATGCATCTTTTCCTTTTGAAGCTCAGGAACTTCTGCTTCTAAATCCCCCTGATTCTACAAAAGAAATTTGATCTCTTGTTCTTTTAACATCAAATCAGTCTCCAGAAGACTGAATTCAGATATTTTTTCATCAAATTCCTTCATTAGATTTGCATAATTCTCTTCACTTTTCACCTTTGATTCTTCAAGTTCTTGAACTTCCAAGACATTATCCTCGATCCTCTTTTTAGCATCAGCTATGATGTCCTCTCTTTCTTTGATCTCCATCTCATGATTCCTAAGAATTTCATCAGACTTGGTGAACCTCATTTCCAAGAGCCTGTTGATCTCTTGCAAAAAATCAAGAATACTTTCAGATGTCATATTAGTAGCTGTTATCTTCGTCTTGTTTGCAAACATAAGACCAGGTTTTCCACACCAAAGGCTTCATCAGAGGGCTAAAAGCCATATCCATTTGTTTCAAAATCTCTGCCAAATGTTCAGAATTCAGACTCATCACTAGGACTTGAATCAAAAGACGAGTGTTTTCTTATGTCCATTACATCCGAATTCTTGAGCTTGAATAACAGTTCAAGATTTTCGTCAGTGAGCTCAGTGCAATCCTTCTCTAAGTCCACAACTTTTTCTCTCAAAGACTCTATTTCTCTTATGAGATCCTCATTGCTTTCATTATTTCCATCCAACCTCTCAAAATGTTCATCTTCAACACAGCCTGATAGTGTTGCTCCCAAGCATGCAATTTCTTCTTCCTTGATCGATATTTTGTATTTGTAATCCGTTTCTACTTGTGTCAGAATCTCACCATTTGATCTCCTTTCATTCTCGGAAACAGTCCGAGCAAAATCACTTCAGCCACCGGAGCTTTATCTACGATGATTCTCAAAGGACTCCTCCATTCTCGGAAACAGTCCGAGCAAAATCACTTCAGCCACCGGAGCTTTATCTACGACGATTCACCAATCGTCGTCATGAAACCTTCGAGATCGCCATTTTCGAACTCCAATTCGGCTGAGAGCGGGAAACGATTACTCTCTATCGACTGATAGAAATCAAAGCCTACATATTCTACAGATTATACCCTTCAGAAGACTGGATTGACGAACAGTCAGCAGGATATGGAGTTAGATGGTAGAAAGGCTGTAGAATCAACTAAAGTTGTTCCCATGGAGGCTGCATCAGATGCTATTACTTTTGTGCCGGATGATCAATGTAATCCACAATCATACTCTGCTACTGTGGAAACTCCTATGCAAATGGGTTGTGATGGAACTGAGGCCATACAGACAATGGAAGAGATTACTTCTAAAGTTGTTGAGTGTCAGCCAACCGGGGCAGATGGGACTCCATTAATAGAGGGTGATGGGTTTGTAAAAGAAAAGAGAGAGACTGGGGATATTGATGGTTGTCCTCTCGACAACATGGAGAGCACCTCTGCACGTCAAGGCACAAGTGTAGCTCACTAAATTAGTTCTTCTCGGCTGTTCTTTGCGTTCTTCTAATGTTCACCATATTTGCTCTCAACGTCTTAACTCAAAATTTCCCACAGACGGCGTCAATTGATGTGGTTCCGATTTACCGTTCTCCTTTTTGAACTAAAACTCGAAACCTTGGGTCCAAAAACCTGCAAAACAGACACCGAGAGGGGTTCCCGGCGAAGGGACTCCGACGCTCAAGTCAGTCAGATTGCTCAAATATCTCTTTCAAATTATATCAGTGTATGTGTATAATAAATTATGTATTTATCATAAATTATCTCAAAAGTGAACAGAATAAGGATATATATATACTCCCAACAATTTTCATAATTATGTATAATATATAGGAAGAAAAGACACTCTTTACTACAACAATTTTCATAATTTAAATGATCATCCAAAATTCATGAAATGAAGTATACATTTACATAACCACCCTCAGTCATCCATGCTAAAATATTAGGGGCAAATTCATATCACAAAAGCTTTAATAAATCATTTACTATAATCAAAAATTCTTCGAAGTTGCTCTAAAATCAGTCCGTGTTATAAAATTCACTGTAAATTGTATATTTACTGAAACTTTATGAAATTAATAATTTAGATTCATAACATCATGTACTCAAACATAGTTAAACGGTTTTGAAAACGTACAATGAACCAATTTTATATAATTAATTTTCTAAGGTCCATAACTGCAGAATCTTAAATTCGAAATTGGACTTAATTTGAAAAATCATTATAATTTGTAAACTATTTCAAAAATTACCAAATTTCAAACATAAAGTCAAAACTTCATGTAGTATAACATACCAAAACAGTTTTGAAAAATTGTAATTAACCGAATTTATAAAATTATTTTTCTAAGGTTTGAAACTGCATAATTTCAACTCAAACTGGATTATCTTTGAAAAATCATAATTATTTGATAGGATGAAATGTAATAGATTTTGATGAGACAAAACGTGTAATAGATTAGAACCTTAGCTGTCTGGATAAGTCTTTAATGTAAATTTGCCAAGACAAGGATGCTGGAAGGACTTGAAGATTCTGCCAAGTAGCCAGGAAGCCGAAGTCCCTGCTACCTGCATACTGTATCGAGCAACCAGCAAGCAAAGCTCTAGAAGGATGCTACAAGGAACCTGGAGACAATCAAGGAAGCTGACTGACTCAAAGAGGATACTACCAGATACATCAGAGTCAATGCAACCTGACTAGCCAGTAGAGTCACTCCAGTTCCAACAAATCAGAATCTGCCATGTGTGATAAAGCAGCAAGGACACAGTACAAATAGTCTGCAGAATGAAGTTGCGCAGACAAAGGACAAGCAGTTGCAGAACAGAATGAAGGCATCTCAGAACAGGTGTCAGAAGATCGGAAGAACCAATCAGAAAGAGACACCTCATCATACAAAGGACTGTCTTGCCAACGGGCAGAAAACTACCTGACGCCTATAAATAGAAGTCTGTCTTTGAAAAAAAAAACACAACGATCATACACATCCAAGAGAGAACTGAGAAGCAAATAGACGCACAAGCTTATACTCTCAAGATAATCAGACTGAGCAAGCAGCAAGCCAGCTACCTTTATGTTCTTCTGAAGTTCAAGGAGCCTGCTGCATTTAATTGTGCCTTAAACCTTTTATTTATTAAGTCTGATAGGAGTCACTTAGTCAGGTGTTGAAACTGCTAAGTTGTAATCTCTCTGAAGAAGAGAAAGGATCCTGTGTGGGTCGGTTAACCTGTGTGGAGATCCTGTGTGGGTCGATAGTTGGTCACTGTGCAGCTACCTGTGTGGATAGAGCTGACAGTTTTGTTTAGAGTTTAGTTTGTGTTAGCTGAGTCTATTGTAAATCAAACTAGCTTTAACAAAGTTCCTCCTTGTGAAGGAGTAGAGAGGACGTAGAGGGATTACTCCACCCTTGAACCTCTATAAGCTTGCTTGTGCCTTTTATATCTATCTATCTGCATCTAAGCATACTGCATTAAAAAGCACATTTCGAAAAATATAAGTATTTCCGCTGTGCATTACATTCTCTGACTAAGTCCTGAGGTCACTGTCTGTGCAGGAACCTATCGAAGCAGTAAGCTTACTAGCTACCTGCTCATCAGGGACTTAACATCCTTTGGAGTAAAAGTTGAAAAGTTGATAAGGTTAATTCACCCCCCCCCCCCCGCTTAACCTTATACCACTGGGACCAACAAGTGGTATCAGAGCAGGTTGGATTAGAAACCCAATCTGTCTGGTCAAATCCCTGATCCCTGTTTTTCGAAAATTTGCATACATTATTTTCATCATATCATGGATACACACAAGCTTCCTATGTTCTCTATTGAAGAGTATGACGATTGGAAGATTAGAATGCAGGCACATCTCTCAGCTATGCATGACGAAATGTGGATGGTTATCACGGATGGACCTCCAAAGATCACCAAACCTAATCCAATATTCGCGAGAGCTACCGAAGTTGGCGAATCAAGAGCCATTCCCCATCAAGCTGTGATTGACAAACCAATGGAAGAATGGTCGGCTGATGATAGAAGACGAGCTAACCTGGACAATGTAGCCAAGAACGCCTTGTTTGTTACTCTGGATAAAGGAACCTTTAGCAAGGTCAAGACATGCAAGACTGCCATGGATATATGGAACAAGCTTGAACAAATCTGCGAAGGAACAGAGCTGACTAAGGAGAACAAGGTGTCTACAGCAACCCAGAAATTCGAGCTGTTCGAGATACTCCCTGAAGAAACCTTAGAGCAGATAGATCTGAGGTTTACAAACATTGTAAATGAGCTTGAATCCCTGGACAAGTTCTACACTCAGAAGGAGAAAAATATGAAAGTGCTAAGAGCACTACCTGCAGAATGGGACAGCAAAACTACTGCAATGAGGGTGTCAATGGATCTAAAGTCAATGAGTACATTTGACCTCTTCTCTGACTTAAAAGCCTTCGAATATGATATCAACAGAAGGAAGAAAGAAGCTGAAGAATCTAGCACAAAGGTAACTGCCCTGACTGCCAAAAACGTAAAAGACTCTGGAACTATCTGCAGTAAGCAGGGTGAGCCACCTGTCGAGGGTACTGATGAAGAAATGGTCCTTCTACTAAGAAATTTCAAGAAATTCATCAGATACAACAGGAAATGAGACTTTAAGAAGTTTCAGGCACCTCCCCAATAACCCACTGTTCAGCAACCAAACCAGGATATGTCCGATCTCTGCTACAATTGCCGAAAACCAGGACACTATGCCAAAGAGTGTCCTCACCCCAAAGTCAACAGGTACCCCAATGGAGAGTCATCCCAGAAAAGGGAAAAATGAAGAGAGGAACGGAGGAGAATTAAAGCCTTCCTAAGTGAGATGGAAAAGGGCAAGGAACCTTCCAAGGAGGCTCAGCAAGATGCGGACTCCTCTGATGATGACAGTGACTCCTCATCCTCGGAAGATGAAGCACTTATCTGCCTGATGGCACACGAAGCTGAGGATAGCGAGGATGATGAGGTAACATATCCTAACCAGCTCATAATGGTAGAGGAAAAGTCTAAAACAAACCTCTCTCTTAAACAAATCATGAGCGAATTCGAACAGATAAACTCAATTCATGAGGAGCTAAAACACAAAAATGAGATGCTCAGGAGGGAAAACAAACAGCTAGCTGAAAACCTATCTGCATATGAGCTTAATAGCTCAAAGTGCAGTGACCTCCTAGAGCAAGCATCTAAGCTCAATCTGAGAATTGCCAAACTTGAGAATGAGAAGAGTGATCTTTAAGCAGTTATAGGATCCTTTAGCAAGTCAGCTAAAGAAGCCAAGGAATGCATGAATTCGGGCAAAAGTCCATTTGACAGGACAGGCCTAGGATACTGTGCAGAAACCTCTTAAGGAACAGCAAGATCATCTAAAACTATTGTTTTCATTCGAGCTGGAACCCCAAAAGAAAAAGGAGTTAACTAATAACTCAATAGCAAGCTTGGAGAACGCAATAGACAAGGGCAAGAGACCCATGTGCACATCCTTAGGGAATAAGCCTGTTTTCAAAAGCTGGCTACTGCAGAACAAATCTGCTGATAGAAACAAGAGAAAACAGCAACCTACAAGGATGCTGAACAGAAACCTCTATCCCACTAATGCTAAGACCAGAATGTCTAAACCTAAACGAGCTCATGCTCGAGGGAAGTATAGTGGAGGACCTCACTTCAAGAGTGACGGGTATACACAGATTGCACACACACTTCAGTATCCGAAGGATACCTCTTATAAACGAAACCACAAAGTCTACAACAAAACAATTGTTGTGAGACAAGTTTGGATTCCTAAAGGTACTAACAAAGAAGGACCCGTACTTGTATGGGTACCTAAGAACCAGTAATCTCTATTTTCCAGGTACCTACAGCAGGAACCAGCAAGGAAGTATGGTACATTAATAGCGGGTGTTCGAGGCACATGACTGGAGATAAAGAAATCCTCAAGAACTTTCAACAGTGCAAAGGACCCAAAGTAATCTTCGGAGACAACTCCAAGAGAAGCACTAGAAGAGTTGGAACTCTCATCAAAGGAAACACTCACATTAAAGAAGTGTCGTATGTCAAAGGCCTAAAATACAACTTGCTAAGCATAAGCCAATTTTGTGACAAAGGTTACTCAGTGGAGTTCAATCACAACAAATGCCTGATAAGGGACAGCCAATCCAAGGAAGTAAAGCTATCAGGAACTAGAAAAGGAAACATCTATGTAGCTGACTGGAGCTCAGTAACCACAGCTACCTGCTTCATAGCAAAAGGATCATCAGAAGCTAGCTGGCTATGGCATAAACGGATGAGCCATCTGAACTTCAAAACGATCAACAAATTAGCCAGGAAAGGACTGGTCAGAGGGCTGCCTGATATGGTATACAAGAAAGAGAGTCTATGTGAAGCATGCCAAAAGGGAAAGCAAACTAAAAGATCCTTCAAAAACAAGATACAAAGGTCAACTGAAAGAGTGCTAGACCTACTACACATGGATCTGTTCAGACCGGTAGAACCAGTAAGCATGAGTGGAAGAAAGTACACACTTGTAGTGGTGGACGACTATTCAAGATTCTCATGGACACTATTTTTGACAAATAAGTCGGACACTCAGCGAAGGTTACCGGAGCTATTGAAGAAGCTGCAGACCGAAAGGAGCCTGAACATCATCAAAATTCGAACAGACAGAGGCACTGAATTCACAAACAAGTTTATTGAAGAATACTGCTCTAACAATGGAATCAAGCATGAATACTCAGCAGCTAGGACGCCGCAACAAAATAGTGTTGCAGAGAGGAAAAACAGAACCCTAAAGGAAGCTGCGAGGACCATGCTAGCTGAAGCACTGCTACCCAAGAGATTTTGGGCAGAAGCAATCAACACAGCATGCTATACCCAGAACAGATGCATTATCAACAAAGATCTGAATAAAACTCCTTATGAGCTATGGTTCGGCTATACTCCAAATATTGAACATTTCCATATTTTTGGATGCAGGTGTTATGTACTCAACAATGGAAAAGATTACCTGAAAGCATTCGACTCAAAGTCAGATGAAGGAGTATTCTTAGGATACTCCTCGGTAAGCAAAGCCTTCAGAATCTTCAACAAGAGAACACTTGTTGTAGAAGAAACAGTACATGTGGACTTTGATGAACCACACTGTTCTAAGGCTGAAATAGATGAACTTAATGAAGATCTTGGAAAAACTCACATCACCAACACTCGTGTTGAATATATTGATGCTGAGTTACCAAATCTCCAAAATATTGAATCAACTCAGAATCAGCAACCTGCACCTACACAGCAACATGGAGAACAAGAATCTACTCCAAATCAGCAGCCACCTGTAATACAAGAAGATACACACCACCCTGAAGGAATTCAACTAGAAGTACAGTTAGAAATACAGCACGATCCAAATCAGCAAGCTGAACAAAACGATCACGAGCAACCTGCTGAACATCAAAATGAACAACAGGTTGAAGAAATTAGAAGGAAATGGCTAAGGAATCATCCAAGGAATCAGATCATAGGAGATTCCACCTCTGGAGTAAAGACAAGAAGAAGCAACCCCCATGAAGCAATGTTTGCTTGCTTTATTTCACAAACAGAACCAAGCTGCATAGAAGTTGCTCTAGAGGACACCAACTGGATACAGGCAATGCAAGAAGAGCTTAATGGATTTGAGAGAAATCAAATATGGTATTTAGTTCCCAGACCCACTCACCAAGGAGTAATCGGCACAAAATGGGTATTTAAAAACAAACTCGATGAAGAAGGACAAGTAGTCAGAAACAAGGCAAGATTAGTAGCAAAAGGTTACTGCCAGGAGGAAGGAATAGATTTTGAAGAAACTTTTGCACCTGTAGCAAGACTAGAAGCAATCAGGATCTTCCTAGCCTATGCCGCTCACAACAATCTGACAGTCTACCAGATGGATGTCAAAAGTGTTTTTCTCAATGGACTGCTCGCTGAAGAAGTATATGTGGAGCAACCTCCAGGATTTGAAGAAAATCCAAAAACCATGGTCTTCAGGCTGAAGAAAGCTCTCTATGGGCTAAAGCAGGCACCTAGAGCCTGGTATGATACTCTTTCGAAGTATCTACTTGATAATGGATTCAAAAAGGGCAAGGTGGATAAGACACTCTTCAGAATCCAAGATGGAGATAGCATACTGCTCGTTCAGATTTATGTCGATGACATTATCTTCGGTTCAACAAACAAAGAATTGTGTCAAAAATTCTCAAGTCTCATGCAATCCAAATTCGAAATGAGCATGATGGGAGAACTAAGCTTCTTTCTCGGTCTACAAGTCAAACAACTATGCAATGGAACCTTCATCAATCAAGCAAAATACACTAAGGAATTGATAAAGAGATTTGGACTGGAAAGTGCAAGTACAGTAAGCATACCGACGATAACATCAGGAAGCTTAGACAAGGACACTGATGGCAAAGCAGTAGACGTTACAAAGTACAGAAGACTAATTGGGTCACTGCTCTACCTGACAGCAAGCAGGCCAGATATCATGTTCTCAGTAGGAATGTGTGCAAGATATCAAGCAGTTCCAAAAGAATCACATATGATCGCAGCCAAACGAATTATAAGATACCTCAAAGGAACCCAGGAAGCTGGTCTTTGGTACCCAAGAGAAGGAGGACTCAAACTTATTGGTTATACTGACTCTGATTTTGCAGGATGCAAAATTGACAGGAAAAGCACCAGCGGTACCTGCCAGCTACTTGGAAACAAACTGGTATCATGGTTCTGCAGAAAGCAAACCTCTATAGCAACCTCAACAGCCGAGGCCGAGTATGTTGCTGCAGGAAGCTGCTGTGCACAAATTCTATAGATTCAACAGCAACTAAAGGACTACGGAATTGAAGAGAAGGAAACACCTATCATATGTGACAACTCAAGCGCAATAGCCATCACCCACAACCCAATTCTACATTCTAGAACCAAACATATCGATATCAGACACCACTTCATCAGAGATCACGTTGAAAAGAAAGATATAACTTTGCAAAAAGTGCATACTGATCTACAGCTAGCTGACATATTCACAAAGCCTCTATGCGAATCAAGATTTTCGTTTCTAAGAAACGAGTTGGGAATAATCACTTTATGATATCTCTTCTACATAACTCTATATTTTCCTGTTGAAACAACTATAATATACAGGGGGAACCATAGGCAGGACGAAGGAAAAACAGCAACCTAAAGGTTACTGCTCAAGGTCCCTGAACAGTTACTGGATACAATGTTACTGCTCTAAGCTACCTGCAGGATCCAGTAACTGAAGAGCGTAAAAAGAGGAACAGTTACCCCGCGGTTAGCAGCCGTTTTTGCAGAAAACTCCTCGATATCCACAAAATATCACATCAAGTCCTTACGCACACGTACACCGTGCCAAAAATCTCAACCATTGGATTAAGGGTCTTTTCGAATTCAAGATCAACCAGAACCGTCAGATCTTTTCTCACCAAAATTCAAATATAAGAAAGTCTTTCTTCTCACTCATCTCTTACACTTAAACATTTCCATTCTCTTGCAAACCCTAATCTCTCGTGCTCTCTCTCTCTCAAAGCTTTCCAGTTTTCAGATTTCTCTCTCTCTCTGAAATGGCACCAAAAACATCCCAAGTTGTCGATGGAAGGCTAGTGGACCGCAAGATCCTCCTGAAGATTATGGAGGAAGAAGGGAACTCGAAGGAGGTTATGAAGAGCATCCTTCAATGCCTCTATGAGACCGGACTTCTCAGACTCTGCTCCTATCACAAGGCCCCGTACGCGGAGGAGCAGGTGGAGAAATTCTACCGGAGGGCGAAGGTCTCTGCAGATGGGTCAGAGATCACATCAAAAGTTGGTGGAGTGACTGTGGTGGTGGACACCAGTCTTCTGGAAGAGGTGTTCGCTCTGCCTACTGCAGGGATGAACGCTAGTGACCTCTCCACTTACGGAGAAGACCGGCTGGAGGAGTTCTGGACGACGTTCACCGGGAAGGAGGACACGGTGGGGATGTCCAGGAGTTGCAGCAAGAAGACCTTCCTTCTGGAGTACGAGTTGCTGCATGATATCTGCTGCCATATCATAGAGAACCGTTCTGGTTCCTTTGATAAGTGTACCAACTTCCGGTACAGGATGATGATGGCCATTGTGAAGAAGGAGAAGGTGGACTGGGCCAGCTACCTGCTTTCCAGGCTGGTGGAGGAAGTGGAGAAGAAGGTAGGTAAGCCTACCTATGGGTTTATCATCAACACTCTCCTGGGTCACTTGAAGGTGGACCTGTCCCAGGGGAAGCCCATCTAGAAAGGGAAATTCATTGGTGCGGGTAGGGTCTTTGCCAAGAAGACCACTGCTCGGTCATCCCCAGTAACCAGAGAGGTCTCTGAGGACCTCAAGGGGGCTCCAAGGACAAGGAAGACATTCCGTGACACTGCCTCTCCTTCGTCTGAAAGCAGCTCGAGGATGGAGGAGCCTGCAGAGCCCTCACCAGCTCCCGTTGTACCAAAGAAGATCAAGCACAAGAAAGATGTGCAAAGGAGACTGGTCATCTCTGATGATGAACCAGAGATCGTCACCACTCGGGCTGTTAAGAAGCCTGCAGTGGAAGTGGAGATTGATTCTCCAAGGGAGGAATTGGAAGGGAATACAGCCGTTGATGATGATGATGAGGAGGAGGAGGTAGCTGAGTTCGTCATCAGCATACCGAAGCTGAAGGCGGAGTTTGGTAAATTGGTGGAAAGATTCACCACTTGGTGGCAGTTCAGGCACCTGCCCAGGGAGGAACTCATCCAGTGGGCAGATTGGAAGTCTGAGGAGGAATGGGCGCTGAACTGGGTCGCCATGGATGATCTGGAGGAGGTCCTTCAAAAGAAATTTTTGAAGGATCTCAAGAAAATGAAATGGCCGAAATTTCTTGAAAACACGGAGATAGCCGCTGAGTTGGAGGCCAGGAAGCAGAAGGAAGCTGCCGCACAGCTGCCTGGCCCCAGGAGCCTGAAGGGAAAGGAAGCTGTCATCCAGCCGGACTTCTATAGGGAGGAGGTGATACTGGATGCTGCTGCTGACCAGGTCAGAGCAGGCGACGATGTGGGCTTTGCTGAAGCCCAGATAGCGAAGTACGGGGAGCAGGAAGCTATGGAGAGGATGCTAAAGCAGGCTGCAGACATTAGCCTGGCAGATACCGGAATGAGAAGGCCAGTAAGAGAACCCCAGATAGGTGAAGGATCATCCTGCTCAACATTAATGGTGGAACCTATTAGCAGGAGGTCACCTTCACCAACGGAGAAAAACGGTGAGGAATTCTCATACCTTACTGACCTGATCATCCTTCCTGAAGTACCTGTACAGACGCCGATGAAGGAGAGGTGCTCGACGCCAACTGACTTTCCCAAGGCTAAAGAGTTGGAAACCCTCGCTGCTGTGGCATCTCTCGAGCTGATAGTTCCAACCACAGTAGCAGCCGCCGATGACACCACGGAGATCATCATTCCTACACCAATGGAGGTAGAGGTTGAGGGGGAACATGTGCAGCAGGAGACCTCTTTCAAGCTGATGCAGTGGAGGAACCTGCCCCCATGGAGAAGGAGCAACCTGATGCAGCTATTCCAATGGAGGTGGAGGAGACAACACCTGCCAAATCGGTGGACCAGGGAGAGACGGTCGCTGAGGGGTGAAAAGGTGGTGGGAGCGCAGGAGGAAGAAGGAGACAAAAATGGAGAAAAGGAGCCTGCGGGTGAAAAGGAGCCAGAAATACAGGAGGAGACAGTGGAGGAAGTAGTAAAGGAGATAGAGAAGGAGAAGGAGGCTGAAACAGTGTTCAGCAAGGGTAAGGTAGCTGAACAAAACAAGAAGTTGGGAGAACCAGAGGAGGATGCTGAGGAGGATGCTGAGGAGGAAACTCTCTCTAAGAATACTGGATCAGGAGGTGGAGGATCCAGTAGCTCTACCAGCAGCGATGAAGGGTCACCCAGTGAACAGGGTGATACCGGAGCCGAAAAATCCAAAGAACTAACATCTGTTTCTGATGAACAGGCACCAGCAGGAGAACGCCAGGAACCTGCCAGATCAAATGAAGAGGTGCTGACAGCAATTGAACAAATGGGGAAGTCCTTGGTGAAGGCGAGCAGGAAAATCCGTAAGGATACCCGCTCCCACTCTGTGAAGACCTATTCTTTTATGGACTCCCTCAATGTGACATTGTCAAAGCTCACTCAGATGATAGCCGCCTACCGAACCCCTAAAGAGGATGCTGCAGTTGAAGTTGTCAAGAGCGTGATGGAGAAGTTAAACAGGCAAGAGGAGAAGATGATCTCTCTTGAGGCCAGTCAGAAAGCTCTAGTCACTGCAGTAGACCGGATGGACAGGGAGCAGTTCAACCAATCTCAGACCCTGCGGGATCACTCAGGCACCTTGTCTGATATTCACTCCATGGTCAGTTTTGCAGTTGGGCGTGCTGATGATGACAAAAAGGGGGAAGGAAGGATTGAAGGCAGACAGAAGGCTGGACAGGACCCTGCTGCCTGCAGACAGATGGTAGTGAGCAGTAGGAGGAGAGATGACTCTGGTGAGGGCGGACATAAGGGAGCTGGATCAAGGGGCCCTTCAGACAGCAGTGCAAAAAGAAAATCAGATGTTGTTTCTGGGTCTGTCCATCCAGGCTTCAGGAAGGGGGCTGATATGAGATAAGAGAAAAGGAGGATGACTGAAGCAGAGCTAAAAAGCAACCTGGATGCTGTCTTTGCAACAGATCCTAGGGTTGTCCTTGACAAAATATTCCCTCCGCACAAGCTGCCTGACATGGTGGAAATGGAGAAAAATTTGCAGAATCCAGATGTCGCAGCAAGTGCCACTCTCAGAAGATTCCTGGAAGCAAGCCCGGATCCCAGGAGTGACAGATTCCTAGCCCCAGAAATCCCGGAGGTCACTCTTCCTACTGAGGTCAACCCATCATTTTTCCAGATAGAAGCTTTCAAAAGGAAGGAGCTGATGAAGTACTTCACCACCCTCTGCAAGGAATCTGCTCTGTTTAGAGGATTCAAGACAAACAAGGAAGCTTTGCAGAGGTTCCTGGAGCTAACAAAGAAAGGTGGACTTCCAATTCAAGTGAAGCTAAAGCAGAAACTTGGAAAGGAGCCCATACCATACAGTGAAGACTTCTGGCTCAGGTTTGAAGAGTCTGAGGATATGGTGAAAAGGATGGAGCCTAGCTATCAAGATTCGATAGCCAACTGGTGGAAAGGCACAAAGTTTGAAAGAAAGAAGAAGGCCAGTTGGTTAAAGACTTGATGTTTTTATCTTTTATGATTATTCTGTTAGTTTGTTTAAATTTCTGTTTGTCTCTGCTATCTGCTTATGTATATGCCCTGTACTTAACTCTGATCAATGAGATTTTGTCTTTTCTGATTAAAGCTCACATCTTGTGAACTTGATGCATACTCTTGAATATTTTAATTTATCTGCATCTTTGTTCCAAGTTAATAATATATGGTTCTTTGATCCTGTTAAGGAGTTTTGTCATCATCAAAAAGGGGGAAATTGATAGGATGAAATGTAATAGATTTTGATGAGACAAAACGTATAATAGATTAGAACCTTAGCTGTCTGGATAAGTCTTTAATGTAAATTTGCCAAGACAAGGATGCTGGAAGGACTTGAAGATTCTGCCAAGTAGCCAGGAAGCCGAAGTCCCTGCTACCTGCATACTGTATCGAGCAACCAGCAAGCAAAGCTCTAAAAGGATGCTATAAGGAACCTGGAGACAATCAAGAAAGCTGACTGACTAAAAGAGGATACTACCAGATACATCAGAGTCAATGCAACCTGACTAGCCAGTAGAGTCACTCCAGTTCCAACAAATCAGAATCTGCCATATGTGATAAAGCAGCAAGGACACAGTACAAACAGTCTGCAGAATGAAGTTGCGCAGACAAAGGACAAGCAGTTGCAGAACAGAATGAAGGCATCTCAGAACAGGTGTCAGAAGATCGGAAGAACCAATCAGAAAGAGACACCTCATCATACAAAGGACTGTCTTGCCAACGGGCAGAAAACTACCCGACGCCTATAAATAGAAGTCTGTCTTTGAAAAAAAAAACACAACGATCATACACATCCAAGAGAGAACTGAGAAGCAAATAGACGCACAAGCTTATACTCTCAAGATAATCAGACTGAGCAAGCAGCAAGCCAGCTACCTTTATGTTCTTCTGAAGTTCAAGGAGCCTGCTGCATTTGATTGTGCCTTAAACCTTTTATTTATTAAGTCTGATAGGAGTCACTTAGTCAGGTGTTGAAACTGCTAAGTTGTAATCTCTTTGAAGAAGAGAAAGGATCCTGTGTGGGTCGGTTAACCTGTGTGGAGATCCTGTGTGGGTCGATAGTTGGTCACTGTGCAGCTACCTGTGTGGATAGAGCTGACAGTTTTGTTTAGAGTTTAGTTTGTGTTAGCTGAGTCTATTGTAAATCAAACTAGCTTTAACAAAGTTCCTCCTTGTGAAGGAGTAGAGAGGACGTAGAGGGATTACTCCACCCTTGAACCTCTATAAGCTTGCTTGTGCCTTTTATATCTATCTATCTGCATCTAAGCATACTGCATTAAAAAGCACGTTTCGAAAAACATAAGTATTTCCGCTGTGCATTACATTCTCTGACTAAGTCCTAAGGTCACTGCCTGTGCAGGAACCTATCGAAGCAGTAAGCTTACTAGCTACCTGCTCATCAGGGACTTAACATCCTTTGGAGTAAAAGTTGAAAATTTGATAAGGTTAATTCACCCCCCCCCTCTTAACCTTATACCACTGGGACCAACATTATTCATAAAATACTCCAAAAATTACCAAATTTTAACCATAAACTCAAAACTTCATTTGGTATAACATAATAAAACAGTTTTCAAAAATTGTAATTTACCAAATTTATAAAATTATTTTTCTAAGGTCTAAAATTGCATAATTCCAACTCAAACTGGACTATCTTTAAAAAATCATAATAATTCATAATTCACTCCAAAAATTACCAAATTTTTATCATAAGCTCAAAACATCATGTAGCATAACATACTAAAACAGTTTTGAAAAATTCCAAGTATACAATTTTATAAAAATCGAAAAAGTGGACTGCAACTACTAATGTTTTTCACAACTTGATTAAGCTCATTCACTTTCTTAATTAAAATGTAGATTCAACTTTAATAAGCCCATTAACCTCAATTAAACCATCTTGACTCAATTTATCACACATGCAATGAGTTTAGACAAGATAATCAAACATGCAAAGATTAGATCAACATGCAATTGCACAATCAACTCCCAAAAGTGACATATTTTAAAGATCAACTACATAGAAAAGACTTTGGACAAATTTCTTCACATTAGTAGAAAATCACCCTTGGATCATACATGCAATATGTTTAGGTAAGGAAATCAAACATGCAAAGTCCAATCCAACATCTATTTGCTCAATCAACACTCAAAATGACATACTTTTAAAGATTAACTACTTAGAACAAGGTATTCAATAAATTTATCACATTTGTAGGAAATCTTGCTTAGATCTTACATGCAACACCAAATTAGAACTTAATCATGCTCTTAAGAAAGAAGAATGGTGAGGTTTTACAAAAATTACCTCTTGAATGCACTAACTATGTGTTCTTGAAAATTGCTTGGAAGAAGCTTTTAATTTGGGCTTGATTTCCTATCTTGTCTTGAAAAGATCTTGATTCTTTACTTAAATCTTGAAAAATGGCAGCTTGGTTAAAGATGGAGATGAAGGCTTTTGAGAGGAACAAAATTGTAGAGAGAAGGAGGAGCAAAATAGTTAGAGAGAGAGAGAGAGTGCACCTTATCAAATGAGAAATGAAAGGCTAAATGGTGTAGTCTCTCTCTTTTATATGTAGCATATATGGTGTCATACATGTAGAATACATGTGTATCTCTTGTAGGATGATTAATTTAAGGTGTAATACATGTAAATCACTTGTATAATGATATAATTTAAGATATAGTATTATGTAGTGACATTGATATGTGTAGCTTAGTTTATCTAATGTGACATGAAAGAATTCATGATTATGATAATTAATTTGTTATTGATGTAATTTATTTCACATCATATTAAATTCTTATAAATTTAATCAAATTGGTGTCACATATAAATAAGATGGCATGACTTGAAATTAATTTGCACATCTTTAAATTAAAGTCTTGATAATATTGTGATCACATAAATATATATGTAGGTATGTTCAAATTAATATATCATATATATAAGACATATAAGTATGTTTGAAAATATATTTAATTTAACACATCATAAAAGCCACATACTTTATTGCACATAGACTATATAGTAAAGATCTACCTAATTATAATTAAACACATAAGTCTTTTTTTTTTATTAATTGCTAAAATTATTTTATGTGTAACTTATCTTCTTTTCGAGTGCATTACGATCGAACTCGATCTTCTCGGGTAGCTATCCTGCAAGATCTTTAAACTTAAAGAAAGATTAGCTTATTTCTTAAAACATAAAGCTTGTCGAAAAGGTCATTGACAATAAATTATTTAAAACATAATTTGAATTTATTTATAAAAATACGAAATGCACGTTTTTCTGAAAACGGGGTGTTACAAAATCCTAACAATATATATATATATATATATATATATATATATATATATATATATATATATATATATATATATAATGTTTCCCTACCAATCATGGATATGTCTTAATATGTCATTGATGTGTAAATATCTCATCTTTTTAATAATTGTGATTTAAAATTAATAATTGTATTGATTTGTGACAGATGAGCGATGGGCACATTAATATATATATATATATATATATATATATATATATATATATATATATATATAAACAGAAATGAAAAGATTTTGAGTTATAAAAATGAGAGATGTTACTAATTTTTTTAAACTACAACCAAAAGTGTTGGACGTAAATTGAATAAACGATTAGAGAGTCAATCCAACATAGACCAGTGACTTTGGAACTCAATTAATTACTCAAATTCATCTCCTAATTTTACCTAGACAATCAAATAGCAAGATTTGACATTCATAAATCAAATAAAATCAAAATACAGATAAGTGATATAAATCAATAAAAAATAAAATAAGTTTTTGTACATGCTTTCATTCAATTCTTATCAAAATATCATTTTGACTAATCCAAATTTTTTAAGAGGGTGTTTGTTTTAAGTTTATATAGGATTGGAAAAATACAACTTTGAAATTTTGGGATTTTAAAATAAAGGTATGTAGTTAAAATTTGTGTTCCTTTAAAGATTTTGTACGGTAGGATTAGTATTGTAGATGTCAACTCAATGTTAGAAAAATTATTATTGTGTAATATTATATTATTAGTTAGTGTAATGATAATGATTGGATGATTATAATGGTAGAAATATAATTATTTGTGTATTGAAATTTGTGTATTACAGTAAAACCTCTATAAATTAATATTGTTGGGATCAGAAAATTTTATTAATTTAGAGAGATATTATATAATCAATAAATTAATAATTTATTAATTTAAAGAGGTTTTAACGTATATACATAGTTGACCTTCAAAATTTCGGGATTGTATAATCCACTTATAATGTATATTAGTTATTGGTAGAGGTGTCAAAACGGGCTAGGCCCGTTGGGCCAGCCCGCCCGCCCAACCATATATAAAAGGTGGATTGGGTTGGATATTTCGAAGCCCGTAAAAAAGCAGGCCTAAACGGGCTGGCCCATTTGGGCCGTGGGTTGAAGTGGGTTGGGCTGGGCTTGTCCGTCTTTTTTTTTTAATTTTTTTAATTAATTAAAAATACTAAAAATAATAGAAAACCCTAGTGAAGATCTTGTAGTGTCCAATATCATGGAGAATATTGATGAAGAACAAGGAGAATATCTTGTAGTGTCCAATATATAGTTATGTGATGAATGTTGCATTTTAATTTACGAACACTTTGCATTTTTTATTAACTATTAGAATATATTTATGTATAGTGAATTAATGGTTAAAAGAAAAAAAAATGGGTTGGCCCTCCCAACCCACGACCCACCGGTGGGTTGGGTTGGGTTGGGTTGGGATTTAAAAGCCCGCTCAATAAAAAGCCCACCCCGCCCTGCCCCGCCAAAAGGTAGGTTAAGGTGGGTTGTGGGCCGGCCCGCCCTGCCAGCCCGTTTCGACAGCTCTAGTTATTGGTGACAAATAAATTAAAATACAAGTTTTAATTATCATTCAAAGAATGTATATTCACATAATCGTGAGCTTGAGAATATGATAACTGGTATGCGTTATCAGAATAAAATGGATGTGAATCACTTGCTAAACTTTCCATGTGAAAATAATGAATGTTACGAAGTTCAAAGTTTAGAAGAAATAGTGGTGATGTCATTCAAAATCCGGTAGATGATGAAGCGGGTGATGATTCAATAGCTTTGCAACCGATCACTCGAAAAGAAGCATTACAAGCGGCAACAACTCTTCATAACCTTTTATTGCATAGGAGAAGACAACGCCACAACTCTTGGTGCAATTGGGAGATTTAAAGATTAGATCAATACATATTTGAAGTTCAACAAAAAAAACAAGTAATAATAGATTCATATTTTAGTAAATTGTTTTAAAATATTCAAGTGGATAACATATATATATTTGAGAATTTTTTAATAATTATTAATTTATAGTTTTATTGGGATCTTAAATATACACTAGAATTTCCAAATAAATATTATCTTATTATTTAATTGATTGGTGTCCAAATTTAAATTGAGACCGAACAAATTATTAGTTTTATCGAGGTTATTAATTTATTGATTATTATTTTATTAATTATATTTCTTTTTAAATAAAGTAAGATTTTGATAGATTATATAATCTGTGTGTCTTTTTTTTTTTTATGTGTTGACCTTTATATAAAAATTTGGTGACCTTTATAAACAGATGTTGTGATCTTTATATATTGTAACTTAAAAAAAAATTTAAGAATTTAAGTAAAATTTGTACATAGATATCTTTATGTTATATTCATATAACCCTTATATATATTCATGTGACCTTCATGTACAAATATCCATACATTTATGTATATACAAATATCCATACAAATATACATAAATGTATAGATATTTGTACATAAAGGTCATATGAATATACATAAAAGTCACATGAATATCACATAAAGGTATTTATGTACAAATTTTGTTGAAATTCTTCATTTTTTTAAAGTTATTGTATATAAAAATCACTGAATTTGTGGATAAATGATTTGGCCAGAAGCCAAAAAAAAAAATACGTAGATTTGAATCGATCCGGATTGCATATGCAATTAATGCACAATAGACACACTCACATGTAAAACACAATAATTCACAATAATTATGAATAAAGATAATTTTTTCACTTTTTTATTTTATTTTTTTAGAAACAATCGTAGAAATATCTTAAATCAAGGCTCCTGATTCATTCAAAATTTAAATAAGTTTTATATTTATACTAATTACTATTAGTAATTACGATTACTAGTTTAATGAAAGGAATGTACATATTTAAGCATTTAGATTAATTTATAGTGTGCATGTTGGATTATGATGATACACAGTCAAGTAAAGTCCCACGAACAAGTCTAATTAAATATTAACGACTTGACTTACAAGGAAAAACCTATCCAAGTGCATTGATTTAAAATTCTTACAATTTTAATAAATCCGATCAGATCTTCGAGTTTATCTTTTTTATTTTTATATTTTTTTTATGTATTGACCTTTATATATAAATTTGGTGATCTTTATGTATAAATTCTGCAACCTTTATATACAAATGTTGTGACCTTTATGTATTGTAATTTAGAAAGAAAAAAATTTTTCTACAATATTTATACATAGATATCTTTATGTGATATTCATGTGACCCTTATGTATATTCATATGACGTTTATGTACAAATATCCATATCTTTATGTAATATATAAAGTTATAGATATTTGTATATAAAAGTAGCATGAATATACATTAGGGTCATATGAATATAATATAAAGGTATCTATGTACAATTTTTGTTGAAATTCTTTGTTTTTTCTAAATTATTGTACATAAAGGTCACAAAATTTATATATAAATGTTACCAAATTTGTACATAAAGGTCACTGAATTTGTACATAAAAGATTTAGTTTGAACCAAAAAAAAAAAAAAATATATATATATATATATATACGCGGATCCAGGTCCACCTAAATCGACCCGGATTGCATGTGTAACTGGTGCACGGTAGACACACTCTATATATAAATATATACACTTTGTTTTATTTGATATATCAAACTAATTATTATATGTTGTGTTTAAATCATGATATTATTAATTAATACATAATATATATATATATTGAATAAAACATAATATATATATATATATATATATATATATATATATATATTGAATACAGTAAAATACAAAATAAAACATTGAATGTAACTAAAATACAACCAGACAAGATAAGTCCGGCTAACAAAAGTCCTAAAGTTTAATCAAGATACTATAAATACTTTGTGCTTTCATTAAATTAATATAAGTACAATTAAGTAGCAGTTTAATAGTTTATTGTCTAATTTATTGATATTGTTCACCAATCTGAATTGAGTGTCCGAATGGACATTGTCCGAACACTCTTCTGATTGCTTATATTAATTAGTTACCTATAAGGAATAATATTTTTAGAGAACTACAATTTTTGTCTTGTATTTTAGGCTATATTCTGTTTTTTTTTACCACATAATTTATATATTTAAATATTGGTTTTGTAACTATAAATTTTTTAATATACATTTGATTTTGCTCGAAATATTTATTTTTTCGTTCACGTGGTCGTCAAAATTTGTTAGGTTAATTTTTGTATAAATTTTGATGAGACAAACCATGTAATAGATATGACTTAGCAACCTTATATTTATGCCTTGATATGTAAATGTTTAGAAAATGTAATATCATTGGAAGATGACGAAGAGGCTACTGCATGCTGGAAGGAGAATTCGCAAGTCATTGCATACTTTAAAGGTCACTGCAGTACAATTGAAGTTGAGAAGCGTCTAAATATAGAAGGATACTATGAGCTAGCGAAAAGCATCCTGAGCTAGAGGAAACTGGCCACGTCAGACGACAAAGCAGCAACTAGTCTTCAACTTACAGTTACCTCAAAGTTAGTGCACTTTGAAGAGCCGGTAGAGACAGTCAAATGTAAACCAATCAGAGATCGCCAACTAGAGGAATCAAAAGGACAAAGGACTAGCATTGCGGAAGAAAAGAGGAACAGTGGCAACGGTGTCAGAAGATCGCGTACGAACCAATCAGTGTAAAACACCTCACTGCAGAGAAATTCGTCTTTTCAACAGGCAGATTTCTTATGCCGATAAAAAGAAGTTGAGTGACCTGAAACGACTACTGAAACATACATCTCACGAGCTCATACTCTCAAGATTTCAAACGCTCACAAATCTACTCGGTTTAGTCACTCAATCTATCAAACAACAAGTCAACTACCTTACTATATTCAGAAGTTCAAAGAGTTTGTTGTCTCCATCTGTTGAAGAAATCTCTACCTTTTTTAATAGATTGTTTTAGTATTCGCTTAGCGAAGGTGTAGGAATCGTCGGATCGCCGACCCTATACGATTATTTGATTCGGGGTCCATGCAAATATGATTAACGCGCAGCGAAAAATGAATCATACCTTTTGCACCGAAATTAGTTCTAAGATCAGAACTGTAGATTGAGGAATCAGTGAAGCCTGAACCTCACGATCTTCTGCTGTATTCCTCGCCTTTTTCCCGAACGTTGTGTGGGCAACGAATTATCGAGACTTTCAGCCGTTCCTTTTCAAATCGTATCTCAGATTTTTTCGTGTTTATAGAAACGACTGACTTGAGGCTTATTTATAGGCTACAATAGGGACTTTGAGGAGGATTATGAATCGTTCTCCTGATAGGCTTAGGAGTCCTAAATTCAATCTGAATATACTTCTTAAGCCTATCAATAATATCTCAATCTACTAAAAAGATATTATTGAACTACCGTCCCTTATCCATATTAAATATGGCTCATATTTATTATGTGCGCGTTTATCTCCCCGTGTTTAAGATATCGAATGTCCGTTAATTAAATGAATTACTGACAATTCAATTAATTAACATTTAATTTCAAGAGTAGTACCACTCAACTTTATTATCATGCCGAAATAAATCCACCTGCATGGTTTACATGATAATCCTTATGAGCTACTCAAGGGGACATCATGTAACACCCCGAAATAAAATTCAACTATAAAAAAAAAAAAATATATATATATATATATATATATATATCTCGGAAAATTTTTCTACAATTAAAATAAGATATATGTAACAACAACAACAATAATAATAATAATAATAATATGTATTATTATACCAATAAAAATGAAAGATAAATAAAAGAAATAAAATTTAATTATATATAAGTATGCACAAAACATATATATGATATATAATTGAACTTATTATATATATATATATATATATATATATATATATATATATATATATATATAAAAGCATGAATTAGAAGATATTTTGTATGAATAGTATAATATAATCCTTATCATTGGAAGAGTCAACAATTGACGACTTTGGATAAATGGGCATCAGAACTTTCTCTCTCCTCTCTCAAATTTTGCTCTCTCTGCACACGGTCTCTCTCTCTGTCTCTCATTTTATTTTTTCCCCAAGTCTCTCTTCCTTTTTCCCTCTCTGTTATTCGCTGCGGCTGTGGCTGTGGGTTGGATGATGGGGTGATCGAAGAGGGAGGCACCGGCGGTAGAACAAGAAGGGCGAACGGAGGCTGGGCTGGATCGCTGTAATTTCATGGTGTGTTTGGTGTGTGAGTTTGGGCAGAGGAGATGGGTGACGGCTGAGCAGCGGTGCTGGAGGAAGGAGGCTGCGTGTGTGAGTATGTATGACACTGTGTGTGTGCTGTTGGGCGCCGCCGTGAGTGGCGGTGCCGGGTTGATCGGCGGCGAGAGCGAGGCCGAAGTGACGGGTACAGAGGAGCTGCTGTGCGCGTGTGTTGGCGACGGGGAGCTGGGAATGCTGCAGTGAGGGCAGCGGGCTGCTGCAGTGCGTGAGTTGCTGCTGTGTTTTAGGGTGTCGGTTGGTGTGTGTTGATGCAGTGTTTGTGTTGAGTGTGCCATGGTTGTGTTGGGCTGAAAATGGAGGGTCGTCGGAGACGTGAGTCGCCGGCAACAGGCGGCCGGCGGCGGCGGAGGAGGCTGGGCAGCAGGGGAGGCAGCAGGGGTAGTTTGGGTAAGGGTTTGAATTTGAGAATTAGATATAATCTAGGGGCTAAATTTGCAAATCATATAAGTAATGAAAATTAAAGATTTAATCCATAACCATTAAGTATATTGCATATTAATTCCAATAAATTTATGAACTATGATATAAACACCATGAATTATAAATACTTATATCGGACCCTACAATTTTAAATAAAATTGCATTATGTAACCTACAAATTCATAATATTATGTAATGCCTATTAAAATTGTTTATTTTTGCTAAAACGATTTCTAGAATTTTTAAAATTGTATTTATTCATAATTTGTTGGGATTATAAAACGGACCTTAGGTATTACAGATATTGTTTTCGAGATTTAATATATATGAATAAATGAATTAAATTCAATCTAATGAATTAGGTTGCAAATTAACCTTAGAGAAATTATAAATATGGACCTAAATATAATTATGTACCTTATGTTGTGATCTTCATAATTTAATAAATAACCCAAAGGCCTAATTATGAATATAAATTACAATCTCTCTTAATTTAAATGACATTTTTGTCCTAAATATAATTATAAACATTATGTTTGATCTTCATAATTTAATAAACAAACCAAATGCCTAATTATAAATATTAAACATTTAAATAATTTCCCTATATTGATAAAAAAATGATTTAATGATCTTAAGTTAATTATGAACTTTACTAGTTAATTTCCCAAAGTCAAGTTCAAACATAAATATCAAATTAAATATCAATTTTAATCCTCTTAAATAATAATTAACTAAACATGTTATGCAATTAAATATATTTCCTAAATTAACTTATAATTTCAGTTAATTGAATTCATGTTTATAATTTAAATTATATAGTTAAGTAAAATACGTCATAATCATAAATATATTCAATTTTCTTAATATTTAAGTTAAATCATAAATTACATAATTAGATTTTCTTAGATTATTTTAAAGGTCTTCAAGAATTAATTGAAGCCGAAAGTTTTATAATTTACTTGTTTAGAATTATATCAAATCTTCAAAGATCTAACCTAAATCATAATTTTTATAATTAATTTTTCCTAAATCTAAGATAAGTAATTTAAGATGTAAATAAAGTCTAATTAAGTTTTCTAATTAAAGACCAATTAAGTTTTATAATATTTTAATAAACACATTTTTATTATAATTTCATCTAAACCCTGTTAGATGGTCCGTTAACAGAAAAAAGTTCTAAATTAAAAATGTAATTTTAATTAATAAAAGTTCAATTAAATTCTAAAGCGAGCAATTACGCTATGTAGGAAATACGAACGGAGGAAAAAACTAAAGCTCATATAGAAGTAGACGCTTTGCAAGCTTTCTCAGTAAAAGGTGGGGAAAAGTGCTAAGTCGGTATTTATATTACTTTCAAATTATTTAAATTACGGATTTTATTATGCTATATGAAATGTGTTGGGTTTATGTGCTGAATATATGAAATGTTATTATATGATGAAGGTGAATCTTATTCTATGTGAAACGTGCCATATTGAAGTGTCTATGAATAAACGTGTTATGACGTATGATGACTTGAAAGTTGGTGTTTTGTTCAGTACATGTGCTTCTATGTGTATGTTTGATATGTGAAAATGTGATGAAATTATGTGCGCATGTGCATGCGTATGCAAGGCGGCTAGGGCTTACATATGACGGCTGATCACCGTATTATGACGGTTAATAACCGTAAAGAAATGTTTTCACGACGGCTGCTCGCATATGACGGCTGATCACCGTATTATGACGGTTAATAACCGTAAAGAAATGTTTTCACGGCGGCTAAGAACCGCAAAATGCTTTCATGACAGCTAAGCACCGTAACTATGTGAAAAGTGATGATTGAATGTGAATGATGGATTATATGTTTCCATAGCGGTTGAAAACCGCATATGTTGCAAGACGGTTAAAGACCGTAAATGTGGGAATGAAAGTGACATGTTTGAAGATGAATGATGTTGATTGCGAAGAATGCTTATATTTGAATTAATTATAAGTCATGTGATGGATGCTTACATTTTGTTAAAATGATTTAAGTCAAGTGATGGAGGTGATCTATTTTCTACGGTTTTTAGTAAAAGATAAACATTTTACGAAAATCTGTTTTATGTGATAAAATCGTGTTTTGGTATATGTGTGTAAAATCTTCCAAAATTATTTCATGTCATCCCGAGTTTCCCCACCCCACTGAGTGTATTTCAAACACTCACCCCTCTTTTTAAAATGTTTTCAGTTTAAGGAGTTGAAGGCGTAAAGTGCGAGCGGTGGATGCTGGTAGCCAATAAAAAAAGGTTGTATTTGATTTTTTTTTAAAGTATAATATTTTATGAACTTTTGGGAACGAATATTTTTACATAAACCTTGAATTTTTTATTATCTTTATTTATTCTTAAAAATGGTAATGTTTTTATAAATAAGTAGCGTCTCGGTTAAGGTTTATCTACAAAAGAATTAGGACGTTACACATCATCATCCTAAATAATTAGGACACGGTTTCATTATATAATCAACAACACACCATATAAACAACACTGTATCCCAATTTACCAAGCTTATTGATTTAATAAATAAATCTCACCCATTGGTAAATTAAAGAAACATATATCGCGTATACATGCCCGTTATCATACAATGATTAAGAGGACGCACACCCATAATAACAGAGATCTTGTTCTATTTATTTAGTCAGTACAAATAAAACAACCTCAATTGGTCCTGCTCAATACATACAAAATGTATTAGTGTAATTTTATAATCAAGATAGATTAATACCAAATTACACTACAACCATTCCGATAATTTGTCCAAAATTATCTCGGTTGTGATCTACCATTTATAATCTATAAGGAACTGATAACATGATCTTTTGTGTGGCACTCCACACCATGTTATCTACAATATAAATTAATTGGACAATTGCAATAACATATATAACAAATATAAAATGCAAAACATTTGACCATAAAAGATTCTCATATGATAAAAATATGTTTATACAAAAGCTAGGCTTATAGTATAAATCCCAACAGAAGGCTGTTCCTGTTAGGTGTAGTTGGCTCTCTATAGAATGAGAAATAAATTTTGGGTGGGTTATAAGTTTTGATCACTGTGCAGTAACATGTGTGAGATGGAGCTCACAATTTTGTTAGAATCAAGTTTGTATTATCTGGGTTTCTGTAAATCAAACTATCTTAATAAAATTCCTCCTTTGAGAAGGAGTAGAAAAGACGTAGATGGATTACCCCACCCTTGAAACTCTATTTACAAGTTCTATATACATATCTATCTGTCTCTTAAGCATTCTGCATTCAAAGCAAACTTTTCAGAAAAACACATTTATTTCCGTTGTGCATTAAACTTGTTTTGAAGTCCCAAGGTCACTACAAAAAAAAGCAGTGATCTCATCTCTGCAGTAAACTCTATAAGTGGAAAAAGTTTGCCTAATTTGATAAAATTGATTCACCCATTCCTCCTCTTAACCTTATATCACTTGGGACCAACAGAATTGTTGACTTATTTTTTTCATTTTAGACATCTATGTGGATAGAAATTGACATTACAAGAGAAATTAGATCAAAATTGGAAACAAAATGATAGTTAAAGGATCAAATATTAAATACGCAAAATTGAGATTTTCCCACATTTTAATGTTTGACATTCTGATTCCGATATGGTTTGTTTTAAAGAATCATTAATTTTAGGGTTAATTGTAATAAAAATCACAATCTTTAGTTAAATTGTCATTTAAACAAAGTGGTTTTGCTCAAATGCCCAACGTGGACAACTCTTAATATGTCCACCGATGACGTGTAATCATCTCATCCCCTCGTTATATAGAAAGTAAAATTAATAGATGCTCTAGATTTTTGACATATTAACCATGGACACATATTAATATGCCCACAATAGATAGGTGACAAAAATAATATAACCTTACATGCATAAATGCAATTTCAATCACCGATAAGAATTTGCATATATTCTCACTTTATAATTGCAGTCAAAAAATTCACACATTAATGAAATGATGTTATTTTCATCTAACACAAAATAAATGAGATACAAAGAATGGAAGGAAAACAATGTCGTTTCATTAATGCGTGATATTTTTTTTAAAATATCCATAGACTTTTTTTAAGTGTCCATGTTGGTAGCTCAAGTAACTTAACATGCCAGAAAGGAAAACTTTAAACACTGACCGAAATTGCACCAATGCATATATGAGCATGCCTTTTAGCAATAATTCAAAAGTTTTGTTGAAGTGCTATTTAAATAAAAGTGGTGATTTTTACAACAATTATAAAGGTGATAATTTTTTTTAATTCCATGTTGACAGTTAACGAGGAAAATATCAACACCAATCGGTTGTCGAAATCCCCCGCCAACACACACATATATATATATATACATATATATATATATATAATCGTGTTATTTATTCAAAAAGTGAAATATTTGGTAAAAAATGACAATTTAACGAAATATTGTGATTTTAAGGGCAATTGACCCTTATATTGCTTATTTCTATTATGTCACTTAAAAGACTAAACTAAATTTAACATGATTAGATGGTAAATTAGAACTTCTAAAGTCTCATTTGTCAATTACTTAATCAAAATAAAAATATAATTCCATCTCCAAACCTCTTAGTTACAAAATTAATGATGATGTCAAACACCCATAAGAATGAAAGAATGTAAATGAGTCGAGTAGCTAGTCAAAGTTGAACAAAGAACATTTGTATTTATATTTTTTGCAATTAAAAAATGATTTGCTTTTAGCTATATCATCAGATAAATCAAATTGAAATTAGAAATTACAATTAAATACTATAATATATTTAAGTTCTAGTAACTTAAATTTAAGTAAGATCACATATTCCCTTAAATTGAGTACTAGAACTTAAGTGCACCAAAACTTTGAATTCATCTACTTAATTAATTATCTACTTAAATTATAATTTAAGCACAGTTTAAGTTGAATAATGAACCAGAATTCTTGCCATAAATTTATTGCATATAAAGAGTTTCAAAATGATGCAGTAGTACCACTACATGGTGCCTTGGAATTTAAAATACTAATCTTTGGATTTTTTATAAATAGTAAGTCATAATAATCTATATTATCTAAATTGCAACTACGTTAGATCTAGATCCAAACGTGTAATAGAGTTAATCAAGTCAAAACTTGAATGGCCCATTCAACTCAGAGTTAGGTTCACGATTTTGTGAGCTCATTTAAACTGAATCCATTAATAAAAAAATCGTATAATCAAGAAATTTTAAATATTATGACCGATCCATTATATAAGATCTCTTATAATATATGTTATCAAATACTTTAGCAATGCAATTTGTTTATTAAAGTAGGGTTTTAACATGATAACCTAATCCACTTACATAATGAAAAAGTGATAAAGATATGATGACAAATCAGAGTAATTAATTACATTAAACTTGATGTCAAATGTTAAATGGAAGTCAAAAAAAAGATCTGTATGCAAAAGCCCCGTCATAACTTTTTCACATTAGCATGCATATGTTTAATCATTGTCTCATTTTTTAATTATGATTACTCACGTCTTAGAAAGGCTTTTTAGAGAAACGCACTTTTGATTATAGGCCTACTTAGTTAAATGAAAATACATCCTGCATTAACTACTTATTATTATAATTTTTTCTTCTTAAATTAATGATATAATATTGAATTTACTCTTACAAATTAATTCAGGAGTTTTTGTAGCTTTAGGGTGCAATATTATAAGAGCATAATCTATTTCACTACACAAATACTCCCATAATACTGGTACATACATCTTAAATTGATGTAAATTGGGTTTGATTCAGGATCACTTACATGAATTCACACGCGACCCATGCCTACAAGTGTCTTTGCTCTCTCTCTCTCTTACATGTTCGTATTCTGATAAATATCTAATATTTTTTAATTATGTTAGTGATATATTTTAGTTATGATAATGATACATTTATGTTATTTAGTTGTTCTCTTACATTATATTACACGGATATGTAGTACGTTTAAGTTGATATATTAATAGATATATGTTATATTATTAATACATTTATCTGATATAAGTAATACATTTGTCATTTACGTTATATTTCAATTAAAATGAGCTATACATTTATATAATGATACTTTTTATGTAATGAGAGATTTCAGTGCAAAAAAGAATAAAGAACCTTTTATATATATATATATAAATTGTGTGGATTCAAGTTTCAATTAAAATGAGCTAATATCTTTATGTATAACTAGTGACACATTTATATAATATTAGTGATACATTTATATAGTGAAATTTGAACAATATTAGTGATACATTTATATAGCGAAATTTGAACGAAAAAATATTTATATTGGTGGATTTGGGTCAAGTACTAGTTGCAAAGATCATAGATCTATATATCTTATTCACAGGAGAGTCACTCATTTCACAAATATTCCCAACATTTAAGTGTTGTTTAATTTGTTAGGAAAAATTGCAATTTTCATCATGTAGTAACATACATCTTGTCCAATTGTTTACCATATATTTGATTTTAATTCTCTAACTATCACTTTTAATTTATCAATTTTCATTCAAATTTTGCTCGAAATTTCGATTTTTGTCTTTAACTTGGATTTGTTTATCTGTACATATTCAAAATTTGTATCTATATCTCAATGATTTAGTTTGGTTGTTAAGTTTAATTCTCATTCCTCTCCTGTTCCTGCTCATCATGTTTTACCCATCCTGTTGGTCCCAAATGGTATAAGGTTAAGAGGGGGGTGAATTAATCTTATCAAATTTTCAACTTTTCTCCAAAAATGTTAAGCCCTTGATGAGCAGGTAGCTAGATAGCTTGCTGCTTGGGCAGTGACAGGACTTAGACAGAGTTAAAAATGTACAGCGGAAATAATGTGATTTTCGGAGGTTGACTTTTAATGCAGGATGCTAATATGATCAAATAGATATATAAAGCAATAAAAACACAAGCAAGCAAGCTTATAGAGGTTCGAGAGTGGAGTAATCCCTCTACGTCCTCTCTACTCCTTCTCAAGGAGGAACTTTGTTAAAATAAGTTTGATTTACAATAGACACAACTAATACAAACTTCACTCTACACAAATACTTTCAGCTCTATCCACACAGGTAGCTGCACAGTGACCAAACTAAGCGACCCACACAGGATCTCCATACAGGTTCCTTGACCCACACAGGATCCTTTCTCTTCTTCAGAGAGAATAACTACTTAGCAGGATTATCTTCTGCCTAAGCGGCTCCTAAACAGTCTATTTTAGAAAGATAGAGAAATCTTCAATGGTTGAATGCAGCAAGCTCTTTGAACTTCTGAGTTTCACAAGGTAGCTGGCTTGTTGCTGATTCAGACTGAGTGACTGAGACTTGAAGGACTTGAGCTTTTAGAGAATATGCTTCGTGCGTAGGATATTTCAGTTCTTGCTGTTGTATCTCACGTGCACTCAATCTTCTATTTATAGGCTTTAGTGAAAAATTTGCTTGCTTGCTTCCAGAAAGGTCTTGAGAGATGCACTGGCAGGTTCTGCATGTTCTTCTCCATCTCAGCCATGTCAGACAGCTTGTGAGGTGGGTAGACTTTGGCAAGAACTTCTAGTGGCCCTTTCACAAACACAGCGTCTAGGTTGCTCTTCAGTTCAGCTTGTGTCCTTCTCCTCTTTTCATCTCTGATTTCAGCACCCTTTCTGAAGTTTGGATGGATAGACCCTAAGACAGTTTCTGATTTTCGTTTTGAGCTGCTGTCTGGGAGGCCCCTTGATCCAGCTCCCCTATTGCCACCATCACCAGCATCGTCTCTTCTTCTGCTCACTACCATCTGCTTGCAGGTAGTAGGATCCTGTCCGCTCTTCTGCCAGCCTTCCAATCTCTCTTCCCCCTTTTTGTCATCATCATCTCTCCCAATTGCAAAGCTGACCATCGAGTGAATTTCTGACAAGGTGCCAGAGTGTTCCCTCGAAGTCTGCGATTGGTTGAACTGCTCCTCATCCATGCGATCTACTGCGGCGACAAGAGCTTTCTGGTCAGTTTCAAGAGTGATCATCTTCTGCTCTTGTAACGCCCCGTTTCTTATTAAGGTAAGCTTTGACTGAGGCGTTACTTACGTATAAAATTCACTCTTTCAAGAAAAAAAAGATAGATAAATTCAGGAAAACTTGTTGTGAAATATACACATTTTCAAAATTAATGAAATAAGGCATGTTTTAATTTATAATATTCTTTGACCTTTGACCATCGGCTACCAGCATCCACCGCTCGCGCGCCACGCCCTAAATTCCTTAATACTGAAAACATGTTAACATAAAAGGGGTGAGCGTACAAAGACACTCAGTGGGGTTGAACTGTAATTAAACAATCATATAATAATATCACATAGTGAGAACAAACAACTTTTCTTTAAATCGCGGATCTTAACCGCCGTGAAACATATGCGGATCTTAACCGCCGTGAAATTATTACGGATCTTAACCGCCGTGAAAATATTCGCGGATCTTAACCGCCGTGAAATTATTACGGATCTTAACCGTCGTGAAAGCATGTGCGGATCTTAACCGCCGTAAAAACATTTACGGATCTTAACCGCCGTGAAAATGGTTACGGATCTTAACCGCCGTGAAAACATATACGGATCTTAACCGCCGTGAAAATGTTTTTACTTTATCACATAATTACGCATTCGCATCACAGTATCATGCTATCATCTCATTATTACATACTTGCTATTTAATCAGAAATCACATAATATTACACGCGCACTTAATAATACACATCAAGATCACATAGCTTTAAACACATAAAGTTCACATAAAATATACAATTAAAGAACGTTACCCCCACCTTGGATACTCGACAAGATCGGTCAAAAGCTTTCGATCTAATTTCCTTGTATTCTTGCCTTTTGCTTGTATTCCCTCTTCCCTTGGCTATTCGTGGCGGAGACGGCGACCGAGTCAAAAACCGAGACCATACTTGAGATGAGCTCAGTGAGTACTACATATGGGTGGGTCCGATTACTTTATCGGACAAACGTCGACGGGGTTGTCGTCTCTTTCTATGATCGTACACGGTGGAGGAAGCGACCGATTCAAATTTTGAGACCGTAGTTGTGATAGGCTCGACGAGTACTACACATGGGTGGTTCGATTACCTTATTGGGAAAACTTCGATCGGAAAGAAAAAGAAATAGAGATAGCAGCGACGACACGGCTAAGCAGAGACGGTGGTGGTGTTTTATTTTTTCTTCTGAAAGTGAGAAACAGAGATGGAGATAGAGATTTATTTTCCTAGCTTTTCAAATACTCACTTAACACTCACTTTCCCCTTTTTCCCATTTTTCTAAACTTTTGTTCCCTACTTACACATGGTAGGTGGCATCCATTGAGAGTATTAAAAGAAAAGAAAATGGTGACTAAGCTATAACCTTTAATATATTTACCAAGTGTTTAATCAATTTAAGCAGGAGCTGTCCATCTACCATCAATTCATTTAGTTTGAATAAACTAAAGTAAATAATAAGGGTTTAAATTAAATTGTGGGTATTACAGCTCTTGTCTGTTCAGCTTCTCCATCACGTTTCTGGCCACTTCCACAGTAGTATCCTCCTTAAGTGGTCGGTGAGCATCAATCGCCTGACGAAACTTTGATAAGGTTATATTGAGGGAGTCAATGAAAGTTTGTGTCTTGATAGAGCTCAAGCGAGTTTTCTTGCGGAGTTTTCTCCTCGCTTTCACCAGTGACTTCCCCATCTGCTCAATTGCGGTCAGTACTCTATCATTTGATGTGGCAGCTTCCTGGCCCTCGACAGTGTCAACTGCAGGTACCTGTTGAGAAGATGTAGGGATTAGTGTTTTAAATTTTTCAGCTCCGGTATCACCCTGTTCACTGGGTGACCCATCATCACTGCTGGATGAGCTGTTGGATCCTCCATCTCCTGATCTAACTTCCTTTATTGGGGCTTCCTCTCCAGCCTCCTCCTCATTAGCTCCCTTCTCTCCTTCCTTCTCAGCCTCTTGACTCTCATCAGCCTTATCCTCAGTCTCCTTCTCCCCTTCCTTATCCACATCCATTGCATCTCATGCCTCATATCCAGCATATACCTCATTTTCTACAGGGTTTCCTTCATCAATGACCATCTCGCCATGGTCCACCGGTTTAGCAGGTGCTGCTTCCTCCATCTCTATAGGAACAATCACCTCTACAGCTTATTCCTTTTCCACAGAGGCAGGTTCCTCCACTCCTTGAACCTTCTCTACAGACACATGTGCCTCCATCTCTTGTACCTGTTCCACTGAAACAGGTGCCTCCATCTCCTGTACCTGTTCCCCCTCAGTCTCTACCTCCATTGGTGTTGGCATAGATGATTTCACGGTTTCATCGGCCGCTGGTGGTGGTGGTGTGATAGTTAGCTCCAGAAATGTATCTAGCGTTGCCACAGCAGTGAGGGTTTCCAACTCCTTTGCCTTGGGAAAATCAGTTGGCATGGTGCTCATCTCCTTCATCGACGTCTGCCCAGGGACCTCTAGTAAAATGATCAGATCAGTGAGATAGGAAAATTCTTTACCATTTTTCTCCGTTGGTGAAGGTGACCTCCTACTAATGGGTTCTATCATTAGCGGTGTGCAGGAGGATCCTTCACCTGTCTGAGGCTCCCTTACTAGTCTCATCATCCTTGTCTCAGTCAGGCTCACATCAGCAGCCTACTTAACCATCCTCTCCAGGGCCTCTTCTTCTCCGTATTTCTCCACCTAGGCCGCAGCAAAGCCTACGTCATCGCCTGCTCTGACCTGGTCAGCAACAACATCCAAAATCACCTCATCTCAGTAGAAGTCTGGTTGCTCGATGGGTGCCTTCCTCTTCAGGCTCCTAGGGACAGATAGCTGCTTAGCAGCTTCCTTCTGCTTCCTGGCCTCAATTTCAGCATCAACTTCAGCATTCTCCAGATACTCCGGCCACTTTTTCCACCTGAGATCCTTCAGGAACTTCTTCTGAAGGTCCTCCTCCAGATCATCCATTGCTGCCCAGTTCAGGGCCCACTCCTCCTCCATCTGCCATTCAGACCACTGGATTAGTTCCTCTCTAGGAAGGTGCCTGTACTGCCACCATGTGGTGAATCTGTCCATTAGATTTGCAAAATCACCTTCCACCTTCGGTAAGCTAATGACATATTTCACCACATCCTCCTCTTCTCCTCCAGCTTCTTCATCATGAGCAGCAGCATCCCTTGCCTACTCATCCCTTGGAGAATCAATCTCCACTTCTACTGCAGGCTTTTTAACTGCCTGAGTAGTGGTGTCTTCTGATTCGTCATCAGAAATTACCAGTCTCCTCTGTACCTCCTTCTTGTGCTTAATCTTCTTTGGCACTATAGAGGCTGGTGAGGGTTCGTCCATCTTCGAGCTACTTCCCGGCGAAGATGAGTCACTGCTGGTCCGACAGAATGTCTTTCTTGTCCTAAAAGTGCCCTTGGAACCCTCGAAGACCTCCCTTGAAGATGAGTCTTGGCAAAGACCCTACCCGCACCGATAAACTTCCCTTTCTGAATGGGCTTCCCTTGGGACAGATCCACCTTCAAGTGTCCTAGGAGGGTATTCACCATAAGCCCATAAGTAGGCTTGCCCACCTTCTTCTCCACTTCCTCCACCAGCTTGGAAAGTAGGTAGTTGGCCCAGTCCACCTTCTCCTTATTCAGAATGGCCATCATCATCATGTACCTGAAATTGGTACACTTATCAAAGGAACCAGAGCGGTTCTCAATAATGTGGCAGCAGATGTCATGCAGCGTCTCGAACTCAAGAAGAAAGAACTTCTTGCTGCAGCTTCTAGACATCCCCGCCATGTCCGTACGTGGAGAAGTCACTGGCGTTCATTCCATCAATGGGGAGGGAGAACACTTCCTCCAAAAGCCCAATATCCACAGTGACCTCCACCCTACCCAACTTTGATCGGATCTCTGACCGATCTTCAGAGACCTTTGCCCGCTTATAGAACTTAGCCACCTGGTCCTCTGCATCGGGAGTCTTGAAAGAGGAGCAGAGTCTCAATAGGCCTGAGGAGCGAAGACACCGTAGTATATTTTTCATCAGATCCTTAGGGTGTCCCTCCTCCTCTACCATGTTGAGCAGAATGTCCTGGTCCACCAGCCTACCGTCGACAACGAGGTTTTGCTTGGGTGCCATTTGAGAGAGAGAGAGATAGAATCTGAGAGCAAGAGCTTAGAGAGTGCAAAGAGTTAGGGTTTTCAGAGAAACTTGAGAGTAAAAGATGATGAGTGTGAGAGGGATGAAGAGAAACTTCCTTATATTTGAATTTAAAGGATCTTAGATCGAACAGTCCAGATTTGATTTGGAGCTGAAGAGTCTCTTGATCCTTCGGCTGAGATTTTTGGCGCGGTGTGTTGATGTACTTAATGTGACATTTGTGGAGATCGAGGGGTTTTCTACAAAAATGGTTGCTTGACGTGGGATAACTGTTCCGCTTTCCAAGTGCCCACATCTCTAGTTCCTGCAGATTACTTGTTGTAACCGTTGACCAGTATCCTAGCTTCAGGGACTATCCAGGATCCTCGAGCAGTGACTTTTAGGTTACTACTTTGTCATTTGAGTCTTTCATTGCCTGGAGTTCCCCTAAGCTGTATAACCACATAAGAAGAGATATTAGAGACATTTAGCTCAGGTTGATTATGCCTAGCTCGTTTCCGAGAAATGAGAATCTTGATTCACAAAGAGGCTTAGTGAAAATGTCAGCTAATTATAGGTCAATATGCACTTTCTCTAGGGATATATCTTTCTTTTCAACATGATCCCTTATGAAGTGGTACCTGATATCTATGTGTTTTGTTCTTGAATGAAGAACTAGATTGTGAGTGATTGTAATGGTATTTGTATTATCACATAGGATTGGTGTCCCTTTTTCCTCAATCCCATAGTCCTTCAGTTGCTGTTGGATCCATAAAATTTGTGCACAGCAGCTTCCTGCAGTAATATATTCGGCTTCGGTTATTGAGGTTGCTATAGAGGTTTGCTTTCTGCAAAATCAGGATACCAGCTTGTTTCCTAGAAGTTGGCAGGTACCGCTTGTACTTTTCCTGTCGATTTTGCAACCTGCAAAATTAGAGTCAGTATAGCCAATAAGTTTAATTCCACCTTCCTTGAGGTACCATAAGCCGACTTTCTGGGTTCCTTTAAGGTATCTGATGATCCGTTTAACTACAGTTAGGTGTGATTCCTTCGGTGCTGCTTGGTATCTGGTGCACATTCCTACTGAGAATATAATATTTGGTTGGCTAGCTGTTAGGTAGAACAGTATCCAATGAGTCTCATATACTTTGTGACATCTACTGTTTTACCATCACTGTCCTTATCCAAGCTTTCTGAGGTTACCATAGGGATGCTTACAGTGCTTGCATTTTCTAACCCAAATCTCTTTATCAATTCATTGGTGTACTTCATTTAATTGATGAAGGTTCCATTGTTTATTTGTTTGACTTGAAGTCCAAGAAAGAAGCTTAGTTCTCCCATCATGCTCATTTCAAACTTGGATTGCATAAGATTTGAGAATTTCTGGCACAGTTTCTTATTTGTTGTCCCAAAAATGATATCATCAACATAGATTTGAACAAGTAGTATGTTTTCTCTATCTTGGATTTTGAAGAGTGTCTTGTCTACCTTCTATTTCTTGAAACTATTGTCAAGTAGATACTTTGATAGGGTGTCATACCAGGCTCTAGGTGTCTGTTTGAGTCCATAGAGAGCTTTCTTTAATCTAAATACCATACTTTCGGGATTGTCTTCAAAACCTGGAGGTTGCTCTACGTAAACTTCTTCAGCTACTAGAACATTGAGGAACGCACTCTTTACATCCATCTGATATACAGTGAGGTTGTTGTGAGCAGCGTAAGCTAGAAATATTCTGATTGCCTCCAATCTGGCTACTGATGCAAAGGTTTCTTTAAAATTTATTCCCTCTTCCTAACAGTAATCTTTTGCCACTAGTCTTGCTTTGTTTCTGACAACTTGGCCTTCTTCATCCAGTTTGTTCTTAAATACCCACTTCGTGCCCATTACTCCTTGGTGAGTAAGTCTGGGAACTAGATGTCATACTTGGTTTCTTTCAAATTCATTTAACTCTTCTTGCATAGCTTGGATCCAGTTGATATCTGCAAGTGCATCTTCTATGCAGCTTGGTTCAGTTTGGGAGATGAAGCACGCAAACATGGCTTCATGGAGGTTGCTTCTTCTTGTTTTTACTCCAGAGGTACAGTCTCTTATGATCTGGTCTCTTGGATGATTTCTTAGCCATTTTCTTCTTACTTCTTCAGCTTGCTATTCATTTTGTCCTTCAACAGGTTGCTCTTGATCATACTATATAGCTTGCTGATTTGGATCAGGTTGAATATCTAAGCGGACTTCCAGTTGTATTCCATCAGGGTGATGTATTTCTTCTTGAGTAACTGGTGCTTGCTGGTTTGTTGTAGGTTTCTGATCTTCTTTAGGTTACTGTGTAGGTACTGGTTACTGATTTTGATTGTTTTCCATATTTTGGAGACTTGGTAACTCTACATCAATATATTCAACACGAGTGTTGGTGATGTGAGTTTTGTCAAAGTCTTCATCGAGTTCATCTATATCAGCCTTAGTGCAATGTGGTTCATCAAAGTCCACATGTACTGATTCTTCCACAACAAGTGTTCTTTTGTTGAAAATTTTGAAGGCTTTGCTTACCGAGGAGTATCCTAAGAATACCCCTTCATCTAACTTTGAGTCAAATGCCTTCAAGTAGTCCTTCCCATTGTTGAGCACGTAGCACCTGCAGCCAAAAATGTGAAAATGTTCAATATTTGGAGTATACCCGAATCATAATTCATAGGGGGTTTTATCTAGGTCTTTGTTGATAAGGCATCTGTTCTGGGTATAACATGTTGTGTTGATTGCTTCTGCCCAAAATCTCTTTTGGTAACTAGGCTTCGGCCAGCATGGTTCTTGCAGCTTCCTTGAGGGTCCTGTTCTTCCTTTCTGCAACTCCATTTTATTACGGTGTCCTAGCTGCTGTGTATTCATGCTTGATTCCATTATCTAAGCAGTATTCTTCGATAAATTTGTTTGTAAACTCAATGCCTCTATCTGTTTGGATTTTCACTATGTTCAGGCTCTTTTCGGTCTGCAGTTTCTTCAGAAGCTCCAGTAACCTTTGCTGAGTATCAGATTTCTTTGTTAAGAACTATGAATCTTGAGTAGTCATCCACCACTACTAGGGTGTACTTTCTTCCACTCATGCTTACTGGTTCCACTGGTCCAAACAGATCCATGTGGAGTAGATCAAGTATCCTTTCAGTTGACCTTTGAACTTTGTTCTTGAAGGAGCTTTTGGTCTATTTTCCCTTTTGGCACGCTTCACACAGGCTCTCTTTCTTATATACCATATCAGATAGCCCTCTGACCAGCCCTTTTCTTGCCAGTTTGTTGATTGATTTGAAGTTCAGATGGCTTATCCTTTTGTGCCATAACCAGCTAGCTTCTGATGATCCTTTTGCAATGAAGCATGTAGCTGTAGTTACTAAGCTCCAGTTAGCTATGTAGATATTTCCTTTTCTAGTTCCTGTTAGCTTCATTTCCTTGGTTTGACTATCTCTGATCAGGCATTTGTTGTAATTAAATTCCACTGAATAACCTTTGTCACATAATTGGTTTATGTTAAGCAGGTTGTACTTTAGCCCTTTCACGTATGATACTTCATTTATATGAGTGTTTTCTTTGATGAGATTTCCAATTTCTCTAGTGCTACCTTTAGAATTATCTCCGAAGATTACTTTGGGTCCTTTACATGGTTGTACATCTCTAAGAATTTCCTTGTTTCCAATCATGTGTCTTGAACAACCACTATCGATGTACCATACTTCCTTGCTGCTTCCTGACTTAGGTACCTGTAGAATAAAGATCACTGGTTCTTAGGTACCCATACATGTACGGGTCCTTCTTTGTTAGTCCTCTTAGGAATCCAAACTTTTCTTACAACAATTGCTTTGTTGTAGATTTGTTGGTTTCCTCTATAAGCGGTATCTTTAGGATATTGTTTTGTGTGTGCAGGACGTGTATATCCATCACTTTTAAAGCGAGGTCTTTCACCATACTTCCCTTGAGCATGAGCCCTTTTAAGTTTAGACATTAAGGTCTTAGTATGTGTGGTGTAGAAGTTTTTGTGCAGTATCCTTGTAGATTGCTGTTTTCTTTTGCTGCTCCCAGCAGATTGATTCTGTTGTAGCCAACTTTTGAAAACAGGCTTACTCCCTGTGGATGTGTACATGGGTTTCTTGCTCTTGTCTATACTTGTTGTCTTCCCCAAGCTTTCTTTTAAGTTATTAAATAACTCTTCTGCCATAGAGGTCTCTACTTGAATAAAAACAACAGTTTTAGATGTGCTTGCTGTTTCTTGAAAAGTTCCAGCACAGTATCCTAGGCCAGTCCTGTCGAGGGGACTTCTGCCCGACATGAGACACTTCTTAACATCTTTAGCAGACTTGCTAAAGGTTCTTATGGTTGTTTGGAGATCACACTTCTCATCCTCAAGCTTGGCGATTGTTGGGATTTCAGTGTTTAGATTTTGATGAGACAAACCAATCATGTAATAGGAAGTTTTGAGTACCCCATTTTCACATTGTTTAAGTGAATAAATAGACTAGAATTGAGTCTTGAGTCAAGCTTTGAAATGGAGGTTAAAAGAGGATAAAGTTGCATCTAAACTTTAAAGGAAGATATCGCTGCATGAAGGAAGGATACAGCAAAGCAAGGAAGAACGGCGTGTAGCATTGCTGCAAGAAAAGGATACAGGAGTACTGCTAGAACGAAGTTACAGCAGCACTGCCAGATGATACTGCAATCAGGTCTAAAATACAGCAGCACTGAAAGAATGCATCAGCTGCACAAGGACCAAGGATACAGCGCAGACTTACAGGACAGTTAAGTAATACAGCGCCAACTACAAGACGAAGTATCCTGCAAATCCCAGAAAGGATAAATGCAGTACGAGGAACGGAGATCCATGCAGGGACAAAAGAGCCGTTCAAGAAAAAGTCAAAGTAGCAGACACGGAGCCAATAAGAAGATGCCACATGGACTGACGCGCCACAGAAAGCTGCGAGCCGCAACTACCGCATTAAATGCTCCGAAAGGAAAAGTCAGTCGCATTAAATGCGAACCATACTTTGGCCAGGCTATTTCAAATTCAAAAGAGGGATGTCTCCTTCAATGGACATCTTCTCCTACAAGTATAAATAGAGGTCGAGGAGCACTGAAGCTGGTTACTGATACTGTTACTAAAACATTCTTACGCGAAAGTTTCAAGCTTACAATTCGCAAGCATTCAAGTCTACAATCAGTTTCAGTCACTCAACCTACCGAAGTGAAGCAAAGTTCAAGCTGAAAGTTTCCCTACAGATTCAGAAGCTCACTTCGAAGCACAAGTTGAAGAAAACCTTTTTATCATTTTAACCTTGTTGCTGTGTGCTTAGGTTGTTTTAGCGGTGTCAAGCAGTTGATAGGAGAGATCCTTGCTGTTTGTTTTAGTTGTCTAGAGTTAGGCAGCTTCCCTGTGTGGGAGTGTAGAACCCTGTGTGGGTTAGCCTTTGAAGTTTGCAGTTGCTGTGTGTACGCTGGACTTCAGTAGGTGGTTAGCTTTGTAAAGTTGATAGATTGTTAGGGGTGTCCTGTAAATCAATCTTGCTTAACAAAGTTTCTGCTCGAGGAGCAGTAAAGTGGATGTAGAAGGATTACACCACCTTCGAACCACTATAAGCCATAAGTGTTTTATCGCTTTATTTATCTGCGCTTATTCTCTGCATATCTATCTATCTCTCATCATAAAACGTTTTGGAAGAAACATTCTTAAGAAAAACAGCCTTGTGTTAAAAAGTTTATTTCCGCTGTGTACAAAACTCCAGGTTACAGCGTGCAGCACTGCATTCTAGTGCTGCAAGCAGTAACCATCTATCGCTGCAAGCTCAAGTAACTTGCAGTGCAGAACGGTTGTTTTAAAGATTCTGAAAAATCGACCAAGGTTCATTCACCCCCCCTCTGAACCTCGGACACCACTTGGGACCAACAGCGATTGTCAGATTGAGCTTCGAAATCTCTTCCTAGAGGTTACTGCACTTTGAGCTACTGAGCTCATATGCAGATAGCTTTTCAGCTAACTGTTTGTTTTCCCTCCTGAACATCTCATTTTCAATTTTCAGCTCCTCATGAATTGAGTTTATCTGTTCGAAATCGCTCATATTTGCCTTAGGGAGAGGTTTTTGTTCAGCTTTTTCCTCTTCCTGCAAAGGGTGGGTTGGGTATATTACCTCGTTAACTTCGTTGTCCTCTGCTTCCTGATACAAGCAGATAAGTGTCTCGTCTTCCGATAAAGAGGAATCGTTGTCACTGTCGGAGGAATCTGCTTCCTGTTAAGTTTCGTTTGATGATTCCTTCCCTTTTTCCATCTCGCTGAGGAAGGCTTTGATCTTCCTTCTTTCCTCTCTCCGTTTGTCTCTTCTCTGAGATGACTCTCCTTCGGGATATCGGTTGACCTTGGGATAAGGACACTCTCTGGCATAGTGTCCTGGTTTTTGATAGTTATAGCATAGGTCTAAAGTATCCTGATTAGGTTGCTGGAAGTTGGGCAGTTGAGATGATGATTGATTTTTCTTGAAGTCACCTCTCCTGTTGTATCTGATGAATTTCTTGAAATTCCTTAGGAGAAAGGTCATTTCTTCATCAATACTTTCTTCAGGTAGCTCCACTTGCTTACTGCAGGTAGCTCCAGTCTCCCTTGCGCTTCTTGCTGTTAGAGTAATCACCTTCGTGCTTGATTCTTTTGCCTCATTTCTTCTGTTGATGTCATATTCAAAGGCTTTTAAGTCTGAGAGGAGATCAAAGGTGCTCATTGACTTTAGGTCCGTGGAAACTCTCATGACTATTGTCTTGCTGTCCCATTCAGCAGGTAAGGCTCTCAGCACTTTTATGTTTTTCTCTTATTGGGTGTAGAACTTGTCCAGTGACTCTAGCTCATTGACAATGTTTGTGAACCTCAGATCCATCTGTTCTAGGGTCTCTTCAGGGAGCATTTCGAACAACTCAAATTTCTGAGTTGCAGTAGATATCTTATTCTCCTTCGTAAGCTCTGTTCCTTCGCATATTTGTTCAAGTTTGTTTCAAATGTCCATCGCAGTTTTACAGGTCTTAACCTTGCTGAAAGTTCTTTTATCCAGAGTGACAAACAGGGCATTCTTGACTACATTATCCAGATTGGCTTACCTTCTGTCATCAGCCGTCCACTCCTCTCTAGGTTTATCGACAATAGCTTGATGAGGGATGGCTCCTGCATCACCGGCATCGGCAGCTCTAGCGAATATGGGGTTGGCCTTGGTGATCCTTGGGATCCGTCAGTAATGACCATCCACATCTCGTCATGCATGGCTGAAAGATGTGTCTGTATTCTAATTTTTCAGTCATCATACTCTTCAATAGAGAATATAGGAAGCTTATACGTATCCATGATGTGATGAAAAGGATTTATGAAGATTTTCAAAAATCAGGGATCAGAGATTGACCAGACAGATTGGGTTTTTAATCCAACCTGCTCTGATACCACTTGTTGGTCCCAAGTGGTATAAGGTTAAGAGGGGGTGAATTAACCTTATCAAATTTTCAACTTTTCTCCAAAAATGTTAAGTCCTTGATGAGCAAGTAGCTAGATAGCTTGCTGCACGATAGGTTGCTACTTGGGCAGTAACTTTAGTACTTAGACAGAGTTAAAAATACACAGCGGAAATAATATGATTTTCGAATGTTGGCTTTTAATGCAGGATGCTAATATGATCAAATAGATATATAAAGTAATAAAAACACAGGCAAGCAAGCTTATAGAGGTTCGAGAGTGGAGTAATCCCTCTACGTCTTTTCTACTCCTTCTCAAGGAGGAACTTTGTTAAAGTAAGTTTGATTTACAATAGACACAGCTAATACAAACTTCACTCTACACAAATACTGTCAGCTCTATCCACACAGGTAGCTGCATAGTGACCAAACTAAGCGACCCACACAGGATCTCCACACAGGTTCCTTGACCCACACAGGATCCTTTCTATTCTTCAGAGAGAATAACTACTTAGCAGGATTATCTTCTGCCTAAGCAACTCCTAAACAGTATATTTTAGAAAGATAGAGAAATCTTCAACGGTTGAATGCAGCAAGCTCTTTGAACTTCTGAGTTTCACAAGGTAGCTGGCTTGCTGCTGATTTAGACTGAGTGACTGAGACTTGAAGGACCTGAGCTCTTAGAGAATATGCTTCACGCGTAGGATATTTTAGTTCTTGTTGTTGTATCTCACGTGCACTCAATCTTCTATTTATAGGCTTCAGTGAAAAATTTGTCCGTTGAAAAGACAGTTCTTCATTGATGAGGTGTTTTGATTTGATTGGTTCCTTACTGATGTTCTGACACCTGCTCTGCAGCGCCTTCCTTCCTTGCCTTGTCCTTTTTCTGCACGTTTTTGTTCTGCAGTTTGTTATATTTTGTCCTTGCTACTTTTTCCAAATGGCACTCTCTGATTGGTTGGAACTTGAGTGTCTCTACCGGCTAATCAGTGTGCACTGATTTTGATGTATCTGGGAGTTTCCTCTTTGGTCAAAGGAGTCAGCTTCCTTGACTTGAGATTCTTCAGATACCTCCCAACATCCTTTGATACTTGGACACGGTCCTCTTCAGAAGATGCAGCAACTTGATGTCATGCAGGTAGCAGGGACTTGGCGCAGGTTCCTTTGCAGAGTCTTCTTCATCTTCCAGCATCCTTGCCTTAGCTATTTTTACATATGAAAACTTAACCAGATAGCTAAGATCTAATCTATTACATGTTTTGTCTCATCAAAATCTATTACAATTTATCCTATCACATCTTTTTTTTCCCTTCTTTTCATTTTCCTGATCTCTCTCTAAACTCTCTCTTTGGTTTTGGTTTGAACAATTCTCTAACATCATATCATAATTAAAGTTTGGTAGTTCTGACAATTCAACATTAATGCAACATGAATTACATAAGTGGTAGAATCAAAATCTAACAATCAAGTGTTGTTAGATACTGAAGTTAATTTAATATTTAGAACAAGTTAAATAAAATTAGTACCCTTCTTTAATTGTATATACACCAAAGAGATATTTATATGGTCGGATTTCTCACAGATAATTAAATAACACTTATCTGCATTATTATTTATTTGTTGTTCTTATAACTGATTGCTCAACATGCTTTCTCTTCACGAATTTTTCCTTATTTAGAATTGTTGACATGTTGATCAACAACCTTAAATTTTTGAATAAATTTCATAACAAAGATTAGTTCTCTATTTTAAATTCAAATTTTAAAGTTTTTCAATAAATGACTTAATTTTACATTTTTTCTGAATTTAAGGCTTGAAAATTAGATTGAGTTCTCAATTCAAGATAAAATTTCATTTTCATTTTCATTTTATTTATATTTTAATATATATTAATAGTTTAGATAAATTAAGACAACTTCATGCAATTTTGGAATGATCTTCATTCGACTTATATTAATTTATATATAATATATATATAATAAACACAATTCAAAAAATTAAGATTCTTTTATTTTCTTAATTTTACGAAAAAAAATATAGAAAATCGATTTTAATATTAATCAGTTTAATATAAATTATATTTAATGAAGTGAATTAATTATATTTTTTCTCTTTCTTTCATATAAATTAAGATAAGTCGTACAAAAATTATTTTTAAAACGCACTAATTTGTCTTAATTTATCCAAAATATGAATACATATTGAAATATAAATAAATATATAAGTATAAATAAAAAAGAATATGCAATTTTGTCTTAAATTGAGAACTCAATCTAAATTTCAAGCCTTAAATTAAGAAACAATGATAAATTGAGCCCCTTATTCAGAAACTTTAAAATGTGAATCCAAAATTGAGAACTAATCTATAAATGGAGTCTTGTTATGAAATTTATCCTAAGTCTTTCTTATTTCCATTTCTTTCACATAATTAATATGAAATGAGCTTTTTAAGAGTTTACTTCTCATTTTGATAGATGTAACTCACCTCAAATATTACGATACATAAATTACAAAATTCACAAGAATAAACCCAGGGATTTATAATTCATCAGTCACTCACTAATTTCTAATGAATAAATAATAATATAACTGTACCTAAATTCCCAAAATCATTCGTAGAATGAATTTAATACCACTTATTGGTAATTAGTCAATCAGAAACCATTCATAGAATGGTCTGATATCACTTAATTATTAGAAATCAATCAACCAAACAACATACTTTAGTACGAAAAGTCTCAAATAATCATGTTCTACGATGACTAGAAATTTTAACAAAATTATAATATAATTTTAAATATGAAACATGTTTGATTTTATGCATGAATCAATTTGTGCTTGAACTCATGTGATTTTTCAAACAATCAATTTCCCTATAATAATTAGGTATAATTAATGATAAGTTTCCTATATTTTCAATTTAATTCCTCAATAAAGTGAAGATAGATTGAAACTCCTACTATCATATTTACACATCAAGTCGATAATTACTTTTCATACCCTTAATTATATAATTAACCAAAACCAAAATTGTAATAGATTAATTTAATTAAAAAGTGAGTCTTACATAATTTCATTTTGTGAGAAGAGTCGGATCGGATCGAATAAGAAATTATGCAATACCTTTGTGTGTATTAGATAATATTTTTCTATGCATTAAGTAATATTTTTGTATTATATTATGCACTACTGTATGGCCCGTGAGATGCACGGGTTATGTATATTTTAATCATAATAATTGACAATTTTAAAATATGAGGTGTTATTGTTTTGACTATAAAATAGTTATAGTTTTGTTTTTTCTTTTTCTTTTTTTCCGGATGTGATTCTAGTTCGTCTGTTTACACCTACATATAATAACTTCTTGACCATTTTATTCATAGATAAAACATATATGAATAAAGTTTAAAAACATAAACTAAAAAAATACATAATAAGTGGAATTATTTTATAGAATTATGTTTTGAGTTAAATTTAATTTACTAATTTAAGTTATTCACAATAACTTTTTATTTAATTTGTGTTGCACCGTTGGTTGTATATAAAGTATAAAACGGTCTTAAATGAATACAAATTCTAAAATACTTTGTAAATGTTGAGTTATTTGGGGGAAAATCTCACTATATTGATTAGACCACATTAAAAATGATGTCATGTTAATTTTAATTGCCTAATTAATAAAAAAATTGTGTGATCATTTAATCATAATTGAATTGGTATATATTCTAGCAGTGTTCCCGTGAGATGTACAAAATTAAATTTAAAGATCGTATATATTATTATACTAAAATTGACAAAAATTGTGATTTAAGTAATTCTTATGTTGCATAGTTCAATAAATCATAAATATTAACGTATTATCAAACTAACTGAAATGAGCTACTAAGTTGAATTGACTCATAATATATACTTGTTGAAATAATTGCAACATGTCGTATGGTTACTTTCTTTGTAAAAAGTGACTATTTCTTCAGGTCACAAATGACTATTTGTTTAGGTCACTCATGTGTCATTTGTTCAGGTACCGCTGGATTAAATATAAACAACATTCATGTCGTTATGGAATTTATACCTCTTATTTATTATTAATCTATCATTAGATAATTTGATTGAAAGATATAAAACAATCATCCTTTTGAGTAAGGTTTGATAAAAAAAAAATTATTACCATCATATATTAGAAGGTGATATAACAATTAATTTTACACAACTAGAAATATAACAATTAGAAGATGATTACTTTCATTACAACATGTTTTACACAACTTTCAATAAATTTTCGATTCTCACCATGCTCATCTACCTTTTCAATTTGCATGTCATAACATTTCGTTAAGAATTTTGAGATATATTTCTCAGACATAATAGTGTTGTACACTTATGGAATAAGTGGTGGAAGAGATTTATATGAAAAAAAAATCATAAAAAACCCTTAAAAATCCACAAAATAAAATTATTTAATTACCATTTTTTAACAATTTTAATACATTGCAAGCAAATTACCTTATCAGATACACTTCAAAGAGAAGACACAAATTGATAAGTTAAGATGTTTAGATCTTGAAAAAAAACTCCAATAAAAGATGTTAAGAAATATTCAAAATTAAATGAATCAATAAAGGTAATAAAGATGTAGAATTATCAATTGAAATTAGTGGAACCATCTTTCAATAAAGGATTTCTAACATGTTTGAGATATCTTTTATATTTAAATTAGATTCACAAATAAATATGTGATTATATTGTTCATAAAAGTCAAAAATCAACCTTAAATCGTGTTGGGATGTATAATATAAGCCTAATTTTTGTATGAACATTTATTTTCAAATGAGAATCATTTTGGTCAAATGTTTGCATTTTTTATTTGTTATATATGTTAATGCAATTATTCAATTAATTTATATTCAGTACAAAAATTCATGTAATATAACCAAAATCTTTATGTTGTAATAATATAACCTTTATGTTGTAATAGTATAACCTTTATGTACAGATTTCATAACTTTTTTAATGAATAACTTATATTTTTTTCACTATAAAAATTCAATATAGCCAAAACCTTTATGTTGTAATCATATAACCTTTATGTTGTAATAGTACAACCTTTATGTACAAATTTCATAACTTTTACAGTGAATAACTTATACTTTTTTCACTACTTGCACTGCAAAAGGTTATGTGCATATAACTAAAAGGTTATAAGGACAAAATTAAAATGTTAAGTTCACTAAACTAAAAGGTTATGCCAATATAACAACAAAACTAGGGTTTGGGTTAGTGTTTGGGCACGTGTAGGCACGTGAGGCACGCGTGGGACTCGTGAAATGCACTCTCGGGTCGGGTCAACCCAGTTGCACGGATTTAGAATCCGTACACTTAGTGTATAGAAATAATTGTGATCATATATTCATATTAGATAGGATCTAAAATAATTCAACAATTAAGGATTTCAAGAAAGAAACAAAAAATAAATAGACTTTTTGACTTTTTGGCAGAATTTTATCATTTTGGGAAAGATTTGTGGGTGATTTTGTTATTATATATATATATATATATATTATTACATGATATATAAAAAAATATTACGTAATACATACGAAAGTATTACATGTATGACTCACACGTGAGAGAGAATAGTGCATGTGGCGGAGCTACGGGAGGATCCGGGCGTTTTTTATAGTCCAACCCGATCCAATTCAGATCATGTGTCTTATAATATAAAAATATTATCTGATATATAAAAAAATACCTAATACATATAAAAGTATTTCATATTTTCTTACAATCTAACCAAATCCAAAATGCATCGTTCAATACAAAAGTATTATTTAACATATAAAAGTATTATATAATTTCTTATATTTGACCTGACCAATCTGATAGAATAAGATACCTGAGACGATGGTTTATACCTAAGACTTTGTCTAATTAAATTGCCTTAAGATAACTAGATACACATCACCTTAATTGAATTGCCTTAAGAAAACTATATGCATATCTAATTTTGGATGTATTAGTCAAAAATGTTGGATATTTCAAACATTATTTTTTTTTTGAGTTTTAATTCGAATGTGAGATTCAAACTCGACACCTTATTCAGGATTAGAGGTGTACCTATTATTAGACTAAGTTTTTGATATGGATATCTCAAACACGTTAAACAAAGTATGTTTAGACATAAAGTAATGCTCCTGTGAATCAGTTGTATGTATAATTGGGCACGTGCCTGTAACATCCTGATAGCTCCAAGAATTTTTATGTACGCAATAAAAAATGGAATTATTTTTTTAATTTTTTTTCTTTCTAAAATTATATATCAAATCTTAAATTAATGAAATTTCATGAGTTTGCAGCGGAAAAATCATATACATTAAATAAATAGAAACTTCATGAATATGCAGCGGATGACTTAACGACAAGTTTGAACAATTAATTAAACTTTATCAAAATGACCTAACGTCAAAAGATAAATCATAAGTAACGAACATGGAAGACATGTTCATAAAATCATGATGATTAAATTAAATAAATTTTTTGACACTAGGTACCACACATCCACTTTGCTCTACGTCAAAGCATTTTATACTGAAAATTTAGGTTAGATATATGGGGTGAGCAAAACACTAACTCAGTGGGGAAATATTTTGTCAAGAATAAAGGCATCATGTACAACAAGACAAATATCACAACATATAAGTAAATAAATATTTCCGTATCTTTGGATTGGTCAATCTATTCTGAGCACGGCGGGCATACCAGAGGATCTAACTTTTGATACTTGGATCGTTGAGATCCCTAGCTAAATCTCATGCATATATCATAAATCATAGCAAGAATTTTTATAAATAATTTTCTTATGACATATTGCATCAATTCATCAATCACTTTCACACAAAGCATTTAATAAAGATAAACACATGAAAAGAATCTTCACCTTAAAAGATGAATGTCTTGAGCGAAATGAAAATGAATGCAAATCTATTCCTCACGAGTCACATTTTTATCACCTAATCATTTATAATGAAAACAAACAATTAAACTTAATATTTAATGGCTAAGAGGAAAACTTCAATAATTATTTTAATCAAATTAAAGCTTTAAAATGATCTTAAATGAAGATTGTACTGTTTTGGAATTTAAAATAGAATTTTAGGATCGAATTGAATTTTTTTGAAAGCTGAAATATTAAATAGGGGTTGTTGGACCCCTGATCCGAGCCCGAACAAGACCAAATACCTTATCGAAAATCGAGGAGAGCCGATCAGGACCAATCTCATGCTTGTCAGGAAACGACTGTTGCCAATCCGATCAGGATATCGAGTAGAAGACTAAGAAAATAATTCAACTGGGGCTCCAAAAAAATCCCTGTAACACTCTATTTTTTGTGCAATTTTTTTTCTTCCCTTTTCTTTTCAAATATTAATAAAGGGTAAGGTTGGGAAAGGAAAAGAGGATAAGGACACAAAATAAAGATAACCTCTCTTTATCTCTTTCATTTTTTCTCTCTCTACAACCACCACCACCACCACCACCGATGGCCGATGAGTTTTTCCGGCAAGATAATCAGATCAAATTATAGATCTCGCTGAGTCCGTCATGGGTACGGATACGGATCTTCGCCTCACCGTGTACGGCTGCGGGAAGAGGCGGCAGTTTTCTCTTATTTTTTCTCCCTAATTCTCTGTTCCGCTGCTGTCGTTGGTTCGCCGCCTCTGAGGGTTGTCGGCGTAAGATTATGCCGGCATGTGGTGTGTGTGTGTACAAACCGCGGCCATGAGCAGCGACGACAAGTGTGGTGTGTACGTGTGTGCAGGCCACCATTGTGAGCAGCGGCGACAGGTGTGTGGGCGTAGTTTGATGATGGTGGCCGGCATCGTGGTTGCGCCGGTAAGGTATGTTGGGCATTACCATGAGCAGTAGTGTCAATCACGTGCGTGTGTGTACGCATCGGGTTATATGTGTCGATTTGTGTCTTCGGGTGTGGGTAGTTGCCTGCTGTAGAGGGCGGAGGTAGGGGATGATGGGGGAGGGGGTAGCAGGAGCCGGGAGAGGGGGCTGAACAATTGAAGAAGGGGGCTAATTTTTGTAAATTTGTTAAAAGCTAGGTACTAAATTGAAAATTCTAGAATTCTTTGAAATTCAATTTTGACAAGAAGAATGTGATGTCAGTTTCAACACAACAGAAACTCAAATTCATAAGACATAACACAAATACTATTTAAGATTACCATAGAAGAATTCCATAATCCAGACTATAGTCGAAAAATATTAAGTAAACAATTAAAGAACTAGAGTATTCAATTAGTTCATGTAGATATGCAAAGCATACTTAAACAAACATGTGTACTACCTAATATAAGAATTTAAAACATACAAGTTAAAATAGCTTTCATGACCTAAGTTTAAGCTCAATGCCACATCAATTAAGAAACCCTTATTGGTTTTGATATGTTCTTCAAATAACTAATGGATAAGAATTTGTCTATTTCAACAAGAGAAAATGAATGATACAACATTGAAGATGAAATTATTCATCCAAATTTTTTTTTGTGAGATAAAAGAGGTTAAAGAATCATATTTACGAATTATGTCTTCAAAATCTAAAATTCATCAAAACTTAAAAATAACAACAGATTTTATAGAGTTCTAACACCATTACCTCGATTATCAATGTGTGAATCTCCACTTATGAATTCGATGCAACAAGTACAACATTGGATTTTCCTTATTTTATTACTGTAAGATATTAAGAAAAACAATGTGTAGAGATAGAAATTAAGAAGTGAATCTACGAACCTGAGCGAAAGAGATAAAAGAGCATCACAATTAGACCTTGATTACTGTTAGGATATCAATGTTTAGATTTTGGTGAGATAAACCAACTTTGTAATAGGAAATTAGAGTACCCCATTTTTCACCATGTTTAGTGAAGTATAAACTAGCTTTGAGTCTGTAAGTATTTAAAATGAAGAATGGAGGGCGTGAAGTAGGCTTGTATGCAACAATTAAGACAAAAGTCAGAACTCTGCAAGAAAAGCTTAAAACGAATCAGCTGCAAGAAGAACATACATTGTAATTGTATTCAAGAAAAAGTTACAGCAGCGCTGCAAGATAAAGTTACAGCAAACAAGAATACAAGATACAGAAATGTATTAGAACCTACTGTATACTGTGAAGAAACATTAAATACAACAATAGAGTCAATTCAAGCTGCAATACGAGGAAGAATAAATACAGTTCGAGAAATGGTATCCTCAACAAATCAAAATGAAGCTGGTAGAGACAAATTGCAGTTGCAGTCTCAAACTTAATCAGAATAAGACATGTGACCTAAAAAATCGTAAAAAACTGCAAGCCGCAACTACCGCATTTAATGATCTGCAATACTAAGTCAAGATGCATTTAATGCAAGCCATACCTTCGATCAGGACATCAAGTTCAAATGAAGAATGTCTTCTTCAATGGATATTTTTGTATATCTATAAATAGAAGAAGAGTAGCACTGAAACAAGTTACTGAAACATTTGCTCTCAAAGACTAAGTAAGAATCAAAGTTATACTCTCAAATATATAAAATGGTTTCAGTCACTCGACCTCATAAAGTAATCAAGATAAAGCTCAGAAGCTCAAAGTTTCAAAAGATTATTTCGCTGCACCAATTGAAGAAAGAAAATATATATTGTTGATCCCAAGTGGTATCGAAGGTTCAGAAGAGGGGTGAATGAACCTTCATCGATTTTGAAAATCTTTTCAAACTTGCTACACTGTAAGTTACTTGAACATACAGTATAGGATAATACTGCTTACAACACTAGGATGCAATGTTGTATGTTGTATCTTAGAGTTTTTTGTAGCGAAAAATTATACTTTGACTGAAGGCTTATTTTCTCAAATATATTTTCTTATGAAGATTCTTTTATGCTTAAGATAAGATAAATACAAGATGCAACCGAGATAATATAAATCGATTTAAAACACTTATGGTTTATAGTGGTTCGAAGGTGGTGTAATCCTTCTACGTCCACTCTTTACATTTACTGTGTACTACATCTTTGTTTAAGTTATCATTCAGCATAATAGGTTTTACGAGAAAGCATATTTAAGAAATTAAACCATTTGTCAAAGTAATTTCCACTGCGACAACTTTTAAATATAGCAGACACTACTTGATAGAGGATAATTATGCTAATAATTTTCTCATTTATTTTAATCATTTACTTTCCATATGTTTAGGAAAGTTTGTTTTACAGTTTCCTTATTTTTCATTCTTTGTACTCTTTTTATGTGGATGGAATGGAATGGAATGAATTCATTTGAGAGAAATAATATCAATCCTATCATAGTTCAGTCTAATTGGTCCTTAAACCTAACCCTACCTTCCCCTTGTTGCTCACTTCAGTCATGGCACAAAATGCTGATTCCCTCTGCTTTTCTACTCTTATTCATATGATCACTATTAAACTTACATCCATAAACTACTTGTTGTGGAAGATCAAATCATTCCGATCCTCACCTACCAAAACTTGATCGGTTATATCGATAGAATGAAATCGGCCCCTTCCCCGACTACTCTAGATATGGCTGGTATTCAAGTCCCAAATCGTGCCTATGATGTCTAGCACACTCAAGATCAGCGGCTCCTTAGTCTTCTTCTCTCTTCTCTCATGAAAGAATCCATAGCCGAAGTGATTGATTGTTCTACATCGCGGGTTGTATGGTTGGCCCTTGAAGTAGCTTTTAGCCATCGTTCCATATCTCGCGAACTCCATTTTAAAGATGATCTTCAACTCATGAAGAAAAGAAATCATTCGGTTTCTGAATATGGACATCAATTCAAATCCCTTTGTGACCAACTTGCAGCTATTGGTCATCCGATCGAGGACATGGATAAAGCCCAGTGGTTTCTTCGAGGGCTTGGCTCATCTTTCTCAAACTTCTCTACAGCGCAAATGGCTCTCACTCCTCTTCCTACCTTTTGGGATCTCCTCTCCAAGACCAAAAGTTTCTCACTCTTTCAAGAGTCTCTAGATTCATCCGGCTCCTCATCAGTTACCTTTTATAGTCAGCACCAACCCTCGGGTTATTCTTAACATAAATCTGGCTCTTCTAATTCATCTTGTGGTCGTGGTCATCAGAATCAGAACTCTCATGGGTACGGTCGTGGCAACAACCAATGTTAACCATGTTGCCAAATATGTCGTTATGAAGGTCGTTATACCAATTCTTGCCCTGAGCGTTAAGCTTAACGGCCTTCACCAGCGGCTGCCAACTTGGTCGAGGTTTTTTTTCTTGGCTACTTTTTATCTCAACCTAATACTTCTGATTAGTTCCTTGACACGGGTACTTTGGCTCATATAACTCCGACTTTTGTGACTTTAGATAGTTCTCAACCCTACTCTAGTATGGATCGGGTTGTTGTGGGTAATGGTGCTAACCTCTCTGTTTCTCGTATTAGTAACTCTTGTATTTCGGATTTATTTTATTTATTGGATATATTGGTTGTGCCGAATCTTACTAAGAATCTGCTCTCTATTAGTAAGCTAACATCCAACTTTTTGGTTGATGCATTATTTACTAATACCTCTTTCACTATTTAGAATCGCCACACCCAAAAAGTGCTGGTAAGAGGTCGTCGTGAGCATGGTCTTTATATTTTGAAACATGCTCGTCTGATTTGTCTTGCTAATTTGAAGAAAATACTTTACGTGCTTTTTTTGAATTATGGCATTCTAGACTAAGGCATGTTTTGCTTGATTCTATTTCTTTATTGAATAAGTTAGGATATTTATCAGTTACTTTTTTATTGCCTAAACCGTCATTATGTACCTCGTGTCAATTCGCAAAAAGTATGTGTTTGTTGTATACATTAAATGCTAAACGAGCATTTGGCACTCCATCAAATTATGGGAATTTTCATACTTTTAGTTGTCGTGTTTATCCTTGTCTTCGAGATTATGCAACAAATAAATTTTCAGTTCGTAGTTGCCCTTGTATATTTGTTAGATATTGCTCGAATCACAAGGGTTTTCAGTGCCAACCCTAGAATGATTCTTCCAAATTAATCAGAATTCTCGTTTAACTATACCTGATCCTAAATCTCATCCGTAAACTAGTGGTACGACCAAATTAGTTCAAATTATTCCTTAAGTTTAATTAATCAGGAAGTACGACCCCCAATTAATCTACCCTATGAACAACCCCAAAGCATGTATTTAAGGTTCAATTCACAAGATGCATTACCGAATTAAAATAATAGGGCAAGCTAGACCATGAAATCGAAATGTTTGAATCATACAATCTAGACTATGTTATCCCAAGCTACAACGATCACCATAATATAACAATTACGGATTATACCAAGCAATCTAGCTAGAATAATCAATAAATCAACCTAGGCGGTCAAACTAGATAAATTCACTTGATTAAGCATGCATAGCATAAATTCAAATAGCGAAGAAAACGAGATGGAATATAAATACGTTACTACTCAACTAACGATCGAATCATTCGAGATCCCAGCGTCTCATTAGACTAGAAATAAAAGCTTAGACACTAAACATGTTTATAAAAAAGAACAAGAATTGATGACAAGAAAAATATAATTCTTCTCGTTCAGTGTAGTGCATCTTTCCTCTTTCTCACAACCTATGCGTGTGTGTCCTCCTTTAGAGTTGGAAGATTTTTTTTTAAAAGAATTAAATATTCCCCCCTTTTTTAGCCCCCACAGCATAATCATTGATCCCAATTAAGAAATGAATTAATTTCCTCTCCTAACTCATGTCACGTGCGCCCAAATCATGGGTAATCACTAATAAGGGAATTAAAATATTGTTTCACTTACAAAACGTCCTTTTTCGTGGTTTTGCATCAAATTTCCAACATTGATCCCATCAATGTTGAGGTTCTTCCATTTTGAATTGTATAACTTGCACTTCTTGTATCCCAATTAGCTCGTCTCTCCTACGGTTATAGAATATATAAAATATGACCTAAAAATCATGAGAAATAACAAAATCAAAGCCAAATATCAAACCTAGCAATAATCGAGTAATTGTGAGAAAATAGTGAACAATTAAATGCAAATATTGTCACATTAACCATGTAAATGACACACAAAACCCAACTTATCAAATTCTCCCATACTAGAACATTTACTTATCCTGAAGCAAACTATATAAAATCAAGAACGAAAAGGGATTATCAAAGTATGCCAAATTCGACACAATAATTCAAACAAGGACAGTTAGGATACTCTTCCATATTCTCTTGCTACGAAGTTCCTGAGCCAAATTTAATAACCATATGCCTATCAAAGTAACATACAACTCATATTCATAATCATTCATAAGGTCTCATCAACCCTTAACTACTTATATCATCTCCAAAACTCCGTAACAACTCGTTCTTAATCAATTTTATTTGGTCTTCCTTCATAGTTCTAATCTGAGAATTACTTTTTTGTTACATAAAGTTTCAAACGAGGGCTCGTAGCTCCACTCTACTTTTAGGTTTTAGCTCTTTTCATTGTATACTTTTTACATTTGAGCCCCCAAAAAATAGACAGCCGTATCGGCCACTTATTTTTTTTTGATAATTCATCTTCGACTTAGTTTCTTTTTATTCTTTCTCCAATCCACAACAATCTTGTTATTTTCAACTAAAGGCACCAACTCAAATTTTAATCTTCCAAAAGACCAAAATGAATTATTAAAAACAAGTAATCAAGTTGTCATTTCAAAGTCAAATAGTCAACAATCGACTCAACTCTATGACCAACGCGTGAATTCAAGTTCAATCACCAATCAAGGTATATAAATTATGTTTTCAGCATATTTAACAAGAAAATCAGCAATTAGTGATACAGTTAAATGCCCAACTATCATGCTTGAATTTCACAAGTGTAGGCCCAAAGTGTCCAATTATATCAAAAACGCCACAGCACAACAACTAAACACAAAAACCTCCAAAAAAAATAGACAAAAATAAAGGTCAACCCCCCCCACACTAGAACAGGTGGTAGTTCTAAGCACAAAATGTACATGTAAAACCCAAGCACCTTAACAGAATTACAAATTAAGTGGAGCGTGGTTACCCGTTCAAGGAGTGATGTGCTGCTCTCTCAACAAACGTAGGATTTCCGCAAGTTGAACTCCCTGAAGTTCTTGATTCACCTCAATGTTGTCCAACCGTCGCTGGAGCTCAATATTCCCAAAGCCAACCCCAATTTTTGGTATTTGAGAAAATACAGAGGTCTCGGGCCAAGAAGTGAACATCATCCATAAACTTAACCTATTTTCAATGCTTGTGAACCTAAGATTCGGTAGTGGCAGCCTATGTTGATGAGATACGATCCACCAAAATGTGTTGTGGTCTTCCTCAAGCACTCTCATCTGCCCAAGTAACTTTGTGCCTAACTATTGTGTTTAGTGTTAGGATGTATACTATAAGTCTAACTTTTTGTATAAACATCTATTTTGATATGAGAATCTTTTATGGTTAAATGTTTACATTTTATATTTGTTATACATGATATTGCAATTGTCCAATTAATTTATATTATAGATAACATGGTGTGTGGTGCCACACAGAAGATCATGTTATTAGTTCCTTATAGATTATGAATGGTAGCCCACAACCAAGATGATTTTGGACAAATCATCGGAATGGTTGTAGTGTAATTTGATATTAGTCTATCTTGATTATAAAATTACACTAGTACATTTTGTATGTATTGAGCAGGACCAATTGAGGTTGTTTGATTTATACTGACTATATAATAAAATAAGACCTCTATTATTATGGATGTGCGTCCTCTTAATCCCTATATAATAACAGGCACGTATACTCAATTTTTGTTTCTTTAATTAACCAATGAGTGAGATTTATTCATTAAATCAATAAGCTCGGTAAATTGGGATACAATATTCTTATGGTGTGTTGTTGATTATAAAAGGAATTTGTGTCCTAATTATTTAGGATGATAATATCTCCTTAAGGAGCTCATAAAGATTATCATGTAAACCCTACAGGTGGATTTATTTAGACATGATAATAAAGTTGAGTGGTACTACTCTTGGATATAGATGTTAATTAAATTGAGATGTCAGTAACTTATTTAATTAACGGATATTTGATATCTTAAACATGGGGAGATAAACGTACTTATAATAAGTAGGAGTCTATACTTAATATGGATTTGGGGTGATAGTTTAATAATAACTCCTTAGTGAACCAAGTTATTATTGATGGGCTTAAGAAGTGTGTTCGGGCCGAATATGGACTCTTAAGCCTATTAGGAGACCTAATCATAATCCTCCTCTAGGTCCCTATTGTAGCCATAAATAAGCCTTAAGCCAGTCACTTCTAAACATACAAAAATCTTAGATACGATTTAGTAAAAGGCGACTGGAATTCTCGAAAGCTCGTTGTCCATACAACGTTCAAGAAAAAATGAGGAATACAATAGAAGATCGAGAGGTTGAGGCTTCATCGATTTCTGTCTTCAGTTCTAATCTTAGAACTAATTCATCTTTTTTTTCATTGAAAAATATATGATTTGTTTTCCGCTGCGCGTTGTCATATTTTGTATGGACTCCAAATCGGAATTTTATAGGGTTAACCATCCAACGGTTCCATTAGTTGGTATCATAGTTGTGGTTTTCTGACTCTATGTGATTGAATCGGTTAATCCTATTATAAATCATATCTTGTATCATGTGTATTTTTGATCGGATAATAGTAGGATTTACGACCGATTATCATGTCTTGCAGGAACCCTAAATCCAACAACTATGGTCTGAATGTATGTTTGTGTATGAATTAAACCCTCGGACTTGTCGAGGTTGTTTTATATTGATGAATGATTATAATAGTAAAATCACGACGGTTTGTCATATTAGGTTTTAATTTTCTGTTCGATCTAGACTATATATAAACTCCTTTATGGAGTATTGGATCGATGGATGTAATTAATTATAGGGTTAGGGGTGCGATCGAGATTCCTTGCCATGGAGAAAGATTCTAGTGTCCAGAGCAGCGACTGAAAAGGAAACGAGAAGGCAGAAAACCTAACTTAACTGATCGATGACAGACATTAAAGAACAACAATCATATAACGAGGCCATAATAATTAGAATTTATGTTTTTCATATTTATTATCGTTATTATGTGTTGTTTTGTCGAGCATGCTATTATGTGTTTCATATGATATTGCATGTTAAAATCTCTCATGTTAAATAACTAAATAGGAGAGGGATTATTTTTTTAATAAGTCTCGTGGCCTCCATTACTGGTTTGTAAGTGATGCATTTGAACTTGCATGTTGGCTTTAAGTGTCTTCCTCCATATCGGATAAGTTTATTTGTGAATCACTAGATCAAACTTCCTTTATGGATGATTATAAAAAGTTATTTAGGAGTATGTCATCTTCTCCATTTGAAGGGACATAATCCTAGATAATAGACTTAGTATCAATAATGATATACACTTAAGTGTGTTGATAATATCCTCCCCATCGGAGTCACTACTGTTAGGTTGACAAGATAATAAAATTAATGGGTAAAACCTCATCTAACAAATGTTTGAATTAGTATACGTCCATACTATCGTGGCATACGAAGTTCACGGTGTGGTGAGGTGTTGGTGAATTTAAATTATATTGTTTGAGGGAACAATATGATTTGTTAATTCAAATGTTTTGACCTATGTGTTTATTTATGTGGTTCTCAGGATCTTCATTATGGCTTTCAATCCTTTTGCTGTTATACTTAAAAAAACAAACTTTCTGGTCCTAATTTATATTGATTGAAAACGAAACCTGAATATTATCCTAACTACTGAAGAGTATAAGATTGTACTCTTTGAGCACTGTTCTGACATGCACGATGAAAACTCTAGTGAATAGGAAAAAATGTTCTATAGGAAGTGGGTCAAGGCAGATGAGATGGCGCGGTGTTACATTTTAACTTTTATGTTAAATGTGTTGTAACATCAGCATTAGGATATGCCCACGACCTATGACATGATGTATAATCTCAAAAAAATGCTTCGGACACCAGAGTCGGATTACCGGCAAGAGGTTATGAGAAATTTGATGACAACCACCATAGCTGAGGAAATACCTGTGAGTGGTCATGTCCTCAAGATGATGGCTCATTTGAATGAGATGGAGGTCCTTGGAGCTGAAATCAATGGGGAAGCCCAGGTCGATATCGTTCTTCAAACGCTACCCAAGAGTTTTGAGCAGTTCCGCCTCAACTACAATATGAACAAGAGGTTGTATTCATTGGCAAAACTTCTGATAGAACTCCACTCAGCAGAGAGACTGTTTCATCAAAATACTCAAGCTTACATTGTTGAAAATATTTCTACTTCTAAGCCGAAAGGTAAAAAGAAGAAGAAGAAGAAACAAAATCCCCTAGCAAAAAAAACGACTAGGCCACAAGGTGGCGTGAAAAAGCCGAAGGGCAAGTGCTTCAATTGTAAGCAGCCTGGACATTGGAAAATGGATTATCTCCATAAAAAAGAAAATAATGGAGGTACATCTTTTTCATTAATTGTTGAAATATGTTTAGCGGTGTTATCTATCGGTACCTGGTGTGTAGATACAAGAGCCACTAATCATGTCTGCAATTCATTGCAGGGGTTTCAGGAAACCAGACGACCCAGTGAGGGTGAGATTACCATATACATGGGCACCACTGCGAAAGTAGCGGCCGTTGCAGTGGGAGACGTTTATTTATCTATTCATAAAAACAAGTCTTTGGTTTTGAGGAATTGTCTTTACATATCTTGTTTTAGAAAAAAAATTGATTTGAGTTTCTAAATTATTTTTGGATGGATATTCTGTTTCATTTGATGACAAAGTTGTGGTCAAGAAAAATAGAGTTATTATCTGTTCTGGTGCATTGGTTGGCAATTTATATACTCCTAATCCAATAACTTCCACGATGCAACAAATAGAAATTAATAACACATTTTCTAAATCTAATAAGAGAAAAGAGTCTTTGGAAATGAACCAAACATATCTTTGGCATCTAAGTTTGGGTCATATGAACTTGAGTAGGATTCAAAGGTTGATAGTCGAGGACCTTTGGATTTCTTGGAAGTCGAAAACTATCCAACCTGTGAGTCCTGCTTGGAAGGAAAAATGACAAAAAGGTCTTTTAAGGTCAAGGGGTATAGAGCCAAAGAAGTGTTGGAATTAGTTCATTCTGATTTGTGTGGGCCTATGACTATTTAGGCAAGAGGTGGTTTCGAATATTTTATCTTATTTATAGACGATTATTCGAGATATGGGTACATTTACTTGATGCGGAGCAAGTCTGAGTGCTTTGATAAGTTTAAAAAATATAAGGCTGATGTGGAAAAACGTCATGATAAATGTATCAAAACACTACGATCTGATCGTGGTGGGAAGTACCTCTTAGAAGAGTTTAGGAGTTACTAATCAGAAGCTGGGATTCAATCCCAATTATTTGCACCAAGTACACCCTAACAGAATGGTGTGGTAGAATGAAGGAATATGACTCTTATGGAAATGGTTAGATCAATGATGAGTCATTCGGAATTACCGAATTCATTATGGGGGTATGCTCTAGAAATGATGGCATACATTCTGAACTTGGTACCTTCTAAATCAATACCCTCTACTTCTATAGAATTGTGGACTGGGCGTAAGCCTAGTCTGAAACACATTCGGATTTGGGGTAGTCCAGCACATGTGCTAAAGAAAGATGATGATAAATTGGAATCTCATACGGAAGTTCGCTTGTTTGAGGCTATCCTAGAGGAACGAAAGGTGGTTTATTTTATATTCCTAAAGATTAGAAGGTCATTGTTAGTATGAATACCTGATTGTTAGAAGAGCACTATGTAATGAACCACAAGCTTATGAGTAAAATTGTTCTTGAGGAAATGAGAGGGGGAAATTCTTCTATAATACCAGCGGTACAAGATGAGATACCACAAGTGACTGCACCGGGTGTCACAAATGATACACAATTACTGGTAGTGTCTCATCATAGTGGGAGGGTTGTTAGACAAGCTGATAGATTCATGTTTTTTGGAGAATCTTCGGACTTGGTCCTAGGTGAACATGAAATAGATCCTTGAACTTATAATGAAGCACTCCAAGATAAAGATGCGATATTTTGGCAAAAGACAATGCTCTTTGAAATAGAATTTATAGATTCTAATCAAGTTTGGGAGCTTGTAGAACAACCAAATGGTGTAAAAGTCATTGGAGGGAAATGGGTCTACAAAAGAAAAAGAGAATCAGACGGAAAGGTAGAAACCTTTAAAGCAAGGCTTGTTGCGAAAGAGTATGCTCAGAAATAAGTGATTGATTATGAGGAAACCTTTTCACCAGTAGCCATGCTTAAGTCTATCTGGATTCTTTTGTCTATTACAGCTCATATGGATTATGAGGTTTTACAGATGGATGTCAAGACAACTTTCCTTAATGGAAGTCTTGAAGAAAACATCTATTTGAAACAACCAGAGGAATTCATTGCAAAAGGCAAATAGCATCTCGTGTGTAAGCTCAACTGGTCTATTTATGTACTGAAACAAACTCAAGATCTTGGAACATCTGTTTTGATGAGGTAATCCAATCTTTTGGATTTATTCAATGTTCGGATGAGTCTTGTGTATATAAAAAAAGTGACAGAAACATGGTGGTCTTTCTTATATTATACGTAGATAACATCTTGCTAATTGACAACAATGTCAGGGTGTTGTCAGACGTAAGGGTATGGCTATCCAAACAGTTTGATATGAAGGATTTGGGAGAAACTGGACATATTTTTTGGATCAAAGTAATAAGGGATCGCAAGAAAAAGATGTCGTGCTTATCTCAAACTTCATACATTGATACTATCCTGGCTCAATTTAGCATGCAAAACTCCAAGAAAGGTTTTCTACCTTTTAGACATGGAGTGTCTTTATCTAAGAAAATGTGTCCTAAGACACCAAAGGAGATAGATGAAATGAAAGCAATTCCTTATGTTTCGCCTGTAGGAAACTTAATGTATGCGATGCTATGTATGAGACTGGATATTTGCTTTGTTGTAGGCATGGTTAGTAGATATCAAAGTAACCTAGGGCAAGGACATTAGACTGCCGTAAAGCATATTTTAAAGTACCTGAAAAGGACTAAAGATTATATGCTAGTTTACAAGACAAATGATTTGTTCCCTATGGGTTACACGGATTCTGATTTCCAGTCAGATAGGGACAATAGTAAATCAACCTCGGGGTATGTGTTTACGATTAACCATTCGAATAGAATGTGGATTCGGAAAGCACTAAGTAGGGTTGGCGTAACAAGGCTCTGGTTTGGAATGTGTTTTTCTCATGACTTGGTCTTCATTCATGATATTGATAGCAGGGGGTGGGATGAGGAATTCTTTCATCCCACTTTTGACCGGAGTTTCAAAAGTACCATTCAAAGTGAGACATGGGAGTGGTAGCACACGATTATAGAGGTAATGCGGCGGTTTTAGAGCGTGGAGTGCTCATCGGTTACGGTGTCATAGTTATAAGTACGACTGATGGGTATGATAGGAAATGTCGATTGAACACGACAAATGGTGAAGGTTTTACCGTTATAGCTTTCATCCAAAGCGAATCGGAAGATAGGAATGGGCGAGTTTTGAATCCCCAATTCTACTTTCCCAACTCTGATTCCTAATTCTGCTTCTTAGGTTTATCTTATCACTGATGGGCTACAAAAAATTGAATTTGGGCCTCCTTGCATTTTTTCTAAATGGCCTAAAATTCCATTATTAGGTCACCCACTCTCAATTCTCTTTTATTAGAACCTGCGCGCATGACAGCCCAAAATCAAAATTAAAATTCAAAAATTAAACTAAGGAAAATTAAAATGAGCAAAAAAGAAATAAAAAAATTGGGTTGCCTCCTAACAAGCGCCCTTTTTTATTGTCGTTGGCTAGACTTAGGAATTCTTTGTTTTAAAGAGTTGGATCCTCCAAATTCACATATTCAGCTTGCTCTTTCTGAACTTCACTATATTCCTTCATTTGATGACCGTTCACCTTAAAGGATTTGTTTGTTTTCAAGCTCACCATGAGAAAAAAAAATAGTAATTGCAAATAGACCTATCCATCAAGAATGTAACTTACCCGAGAATTACTTCAACTTAGAATGATACAATAATTCTTGAAATTCGTACATCATGGAAAGCCTTAGTTTTCATCTTATAGATCACCGAGTCCTCATATGTTTCATTCATCATTTCATCAAGTTCTTGTAATTGTAACTTTCAACTAATACTTAATTCATCGAAGTTCATATTGCATTCATTCACGGCCTAATAAGTCTTGTGTTAAATCTCAACTGGCAAATGACATGGCTTACCATAAACGAGCCTATATGGAGACATCTCTATTGGAGTTTTGTAGGCAGTTCGATAGGTCCATAATACGTCATCTAATCTCAAACTCCAATCTTTACGATTAGGCTTTATCATTTTCTCTAGAATTGCCTTGATTTCTCAATTAGAGACTTCGGCTTGGCCACCATTTTTAGGGTGGTACGTTGTCAAAATCTTATACATAATCAAATATTTCCACAATGAAGCTTCAATAATTTCATTGCAAACGTGCATCCCCCTATCACGTATGATTGTCCTGGGAACTCTAAATCTGGAGAAAATGTTAGAACGCAAGAAGCCTACAACCACTTTAGAATCATTAGTACCGGTGGCTTTAGCTTTCACTCATTTCAATACATAATCGATAAGGAGCAAATATATAAATTGCTAAAGGATGAAGAAAACGGTGTCATAAAATCCATACCCCACACGTCAAAAATTTCACAAACAATTATGGGATTCTGGGGCATTTCATTTTTTTGAGAATTATTTCATGTTTTTTGACAATTATCACAAGCCTTGCAAAAATTATAAGCATCGCGAAACAAAGTTGATCAATAAAATCCACAATCCAAGACTTTAAAGGCAGTATGTTGTAATCCAAAATATCCTCCACAAATATACTCATAACAAAATGTGAGGATAAAAAAGAATTCAGAATTCGGTACGTATCTTTGTATTACCTAATTTGCACAATATTTCTATATATATGGATCATCCCAAACGTAGTATTTGGCATCACTACATAACATGTCTCATTGAGCTTTGTTCATATCTTTCAGATACACCCTAGCAATAAGAAAATTAACTAAATTAGCAAACCATGAATCAAACTGCACTGACTCTGAGGGGATTAGTGTCAGTGAATTTGGAAAGTTTTGAGAAATCACGAGCAACTACTCATTTGAAAATTTTTCCAACAGTGGTTTTGCCTCTTCAACGCTCTCCAAACGACTAAGATGATCGGCCACTAAGTTTTATGTCCCCTTCTTGTCTCTAATTTCAAGATCAAACTCTTGAAGTAATAAAATCCACCGAATAAACCTCGGTTTTGACTCTTTCTTTATCAAGAATTTCAAAGCTACATGATTTGAAAAAATTATGACTTTAATACTAAGCAAATATAAACAAAAAAAAAAATTCAATGTAAAAACTACAGCTAGAAGTTCCTTTTCGATGTAGAATAATTGGCTTGAGCTTGATCCAAAGTGCATAACGCATAGTAAATCACATGGGACTTCTTATCAATCCACTGTCCTAGAACAACCCTTACAGTGTAATCACTGGCATCACACATGGCACCGAAGGAACAACCTTCACACATGGTTACCAACTTCTTCAACTTATCAAACGCCTTCTTGCATGTCTCATCAAACTTGAATTCCACATCCTTTTACAATAGCTAACACAGAGGTGAAGCTATCTTGGATAAATCTATAATAAATCTCTTGTAAAAACCTACATAGCCAAGAAAAGAGCAAATTTTCCACACAGTTGCAGGATAAGACAAGGTAACAATATGGTCTACTTTCAATTTATCTACTTCAATTCTTTGTTCAGAAACAACATGCCCTAATACTATTTCCTTGTTTACCATGAAGTGACATTTTTTCTAGCTCAAGACTAAATTCTTTTCGATGCAACGCTTAAGAATTAAACCAAGGTTTTCAAGATAAATTTCAAATGAATCACCATACACACTAAAATCATCCATAAAAACTTCAATTATATTTCCACATATTCAGAAAAGATACTCACCATACATCTTTGAAAGGTGGCAGGAGCGTTGCAAAGGCCAAATGACATCCTTTGTAAACGACATCTTTTCCTGATCTTTTGGAGTAATAGCAATCTGAAAATATTCAGAAAAACCATCAAGGAAACAATAGTAAAAATGACCAACTAATCTCTCTATCATTTGATCAATAAATGATAAAGGAAAGTGATCTTTTCTAGTCATAGAGTTAAGCTTGCGGTAGTCTATACATACTTTCTAATCTGTTTGAATACAAGTTGGAATCAATTCACCCGCACCGTTCTCTACCACAGTCACCCCCGACTTCTTCAGTACAACCTGAGTTGGGCTAATCCACTTGTTATCTGAAATGAAATACATTATCCCGACCTATAAAAGTTTCAAAACCTCCTTCTTAACCACTTCCATCTTAGGTGGATTCACTCTACATTGAGCCTCTCGAGTGGAGTGAGCATCATCCTCAAGATGAATACGGTGCATACATAGCGAAGGGCTAATCCCCTTGAGATCTGCAACTGTCCATCATATACCATCTTGATGATCTATTAACATCTCCACCAACTTGGACTCTTGGTCTTCTTTTAAGATGAAGAAATTATGATTGGAAGTGTGTCCTTGGGTCCTAGATAAACATGCTTTAAGTGTTCAGGCAACGGTTTCAATTCCAATTTTGCGGCCTGCAAAGAAGATGGAAAAAAAATTGGGTAAAAATCTAGTAATTTTACAAAAAAAAACTTGATACATATTCTCCATCTCAATGGTCTTACTTCTCTTATCCTCTCTTTCCAAATTTTTGAAGGATTTTTTCTCCAATTTATTCCTGCAATCAAGCTAAAAAAACCTCATGCACAATTGGCTCAATAACACTCAAAGCATAAAGGGAGTCAGAATCATTAGGAAATTTCATAGCATCAAATATATTAAATCGAATGATCTCTCCATCAAACTCCATAATGAAGGTTCCGTCACGTACATCTATTTTTTTCTGGGAGATGTTCAAAAATGGCCTCCCCAACAAAATAGCTATGGAATTTCCAGACTTCTCATCCATATTTAACACATAAAAATCAGTAAGAAAAATCAAATGGTTTGCCCATACAAGAACATCCTCAATTACTCCAATTTGGTATGTGTGGCTCATATCTACTAACTGAATAACCACTTCAGTTATCTTCAATAGCCCAACACTTAGTTGTTCATAGACGGACCAAGGCATAACATTAATAGATGCTCCAAGGTCTAGCATAGCTTGCTCGACCTTGTGATCTCCCATCATGTAAGGAATTACGAACTTGTTGAGATCTTTCATTTTTAGAGGTAATTTCTTCTGAAACAGGAGAGATAATCTCTCCCATGAAAACTTGGCATATCTCAGGATTTGCTTAATTGTTTTCATCAATGGTATGTTGATTTCAACTTTTCGAAACATCTCAAGTGCTTGTTGATCCTTGATGTTTTTTTCAGTTTTCTTCAACCTGGAAGGAAAAGATATTGCATTAGTATTAATAAGAATTGAATTTTAAGATTTTACCTCATTTTCCTGTTTTGGTACATTGACACTGATGGGGTCAGTGTCTGCCTGATCACCCAAAATTTTCTTTTCCAGCTCGACCAACTTATTCTCAACCTCTAACTAGTCCTTTGGCACCTCAAAATGCTCTTCTTCTGCTACCACAGTCTTCTCCCCACCTTGCTTGGGTGATGAGATCTTTTATAATTATTTTCCACTCCGTAGAGTGACTGCATTCACATTCTTAGGGTTGATTTCAGGTTGAGAAGGTAATTGCCACTATTTTGTGCTTGCATTTGATTGAGGGCAGTGGCCATTTGGCTCACTTGTGACTCCAGACTCCTGTACCCGAATTCTAGAGTTTGTGTTGCTACTTGAGTATCTTGCTGAAATTTAATGGTATTGGATGTCAATGTTTTCATTATATCTTTTAAAGATAGTCTGGAATCTTTCTCACCTATGTTTTGCCTGAAGCTTTCAACATCTCTATCGTTCCCTTGGAAAATTTGAACTTTTAGGTCTGGATATTGAGGTCTGTAATTATCTCCTTGTTGATTATTTTGCTGGTTCCCATATTGAAGGTTGGGATGATCCCTCCACCCTGGATTATAAGTATTAGAATATGGATCATACTTTTGACCTTGAGAATTCCCAAAAACAACTGCATTGGAAGCAACTCTAACTCATCATTTAGGATCGACAATCATTAGTGGTATGCTTTGTAGTATCATAGAGTTTGTATAGGTGAGCTTCTAGAGTCTTGACCTTCATCATCATCTCCATCATGCTTGCAATCTTTTCTAAGGTATCATTTTTCGACTCCTTTACTAGCCTCAACATAGCATCACGTGTACCAAATTTTTTAGTATTTGCTATCATATTGGAAATCAGTTCTCGTGCACTGTTGGTGTCTTTCCCATGAAAGCTCCTCCACTGGCTGCATCAATCATGTTCCGGTCCATGAGGGTGAGTTCCTCATAGAAATACTGGATAAGCAGCTGATCACTAATTTGATGTTATGGACACAAAGCTATAAGATGTTTAAAACGCTCCCAATATTCATACATTCCTAACCCTTGCTTAGCACCTGAAATCTCCTTTCTTAGGACTGTCACTCCAGTGGTTGGGAAATAGTATAGGAGAAACAGTCTCTCCATCTCATTCTATATGCCAACTGTCCTAAGTGGCAAGTAGTATAACCAATCTTTTATAGTGTTCTTTAGTGCAAAAGGGAATGCACTCAACTTCATATGCTCTTCTGTAACCATTGCTGGTTTCATGCTCGAACAAACGACATGGAACTCCTTGAGAAAAATATGCGGATTCTCACCTGCAAGACTATGAAAAAAAGGTAATAAGTTAATGAGATAAGATTTAAGTTCAAAATTTACATTAGTATTAAGAGTAGGTACGGTAACGCAAAGAGGTTGATGATTTATGGTTAGGTTTGCCACATCATTCATCACCCTTTCTTGATTTTCTCTCATATTTTCACTATTTGATTCATAGTTCACTCCTCTTGTCTCGCTTTCAGTTTTACTATCGATTTCCCTACTTATTTCTCTTATCGATGTAAAATCAATTTGTCAACGAGTACGAGTTTTCTTCCTAAGTCTCTTTATTGACTTTTCTATCTCATAGTTGAATATAAGATGTTCACTTCGGTTTGAACGAGTGATCATCCACTGAAAGCAGAAACTAAATAGACACTGAAGGGTTAGTGTAAATGCATGCAGAATTAATTCTAAATAGAAAATGTAACAACTCAATTTTTCTCAGATTTTTTTTCAACAATTATTAAAACATGAAAAATATAATAAAATCAACAACTAGTTCCCTAACAACGACACCAAAATTTCGTATGCTACGGCGGCATCTAAAAATAATTTATTCTCCTTCACTAACCCACTAGTGTAGTAGAGTAAGTCAGGGATCGAACGCATAGGGAATAATGTAATTTAATTTAGGGTAAAAAATGAAAACTCACCTCAAGTATACGTGATTTTGCACTTTACTATATCATTTATAAATGTTTTCATTTTAGTATATTAAATACATGAATTTTGCAAAAAACAATAAATTCAACTGCCACTTGGTTTTTGGTAAATGGTTGAGAAGCACGTGTCCTCCTTCTGACGAGAAAACATGACGTGGCAGCCAAATTTATTATTGTTTGCAAAATTCATGTACTTGATATAGTAAATTGATAACATTTATAAATGATATAGTAAAGTACAAAATCACGTATACTTGAGATGGGTTTTTATTTTTTACCCATTAATTTAATAATTTGTGTAAGAAAGCAATAAAATTGGGGGGGGATTGGTTTGGTTTGTTAAATAATCTTGCAATAAAAATAAGTTGCAATAAGAAAATAAATAAGGTGATCAAACAATGAATAAAAATAATCTAGCTCTTGGATAGCTTTCCCTAAAATGATTCTTCAAAATTAATCAAAATTTTCGTTTAATTATACACTATCTCGAATCTCGCCCCTAAACCAATGGTACGACCAAACTAGTTTGAATTATTTCTTAAGTTTAATTAGTCAGGAAGTACGACCCCCAATTAATCTACCTTACGAACAACCCCAAAACATGTATTTAAGGTTTAATTCACAAGATGCATTAGCGAATTGAAATAATAGGGCAAACTAGACTATGAAATCTGAAACATTCAAATCATACAATCTAGATTATGTTATCCCAAGCTACAACGATCACCATAATATAATAATTATAGATTATATCAAGAAATCTAGCTAGAATAATCAATAAATCAACCTAGGTGGCCAAACCAGATAAATTCACTTGATTAAACATGCATAGCATAAATCTAAATAATGAAGAAAACAAGATAGAATATAAATACATTACTACTCATTAAATGATCGAATCATTTGAGTTCTGGCATCTCCTTAGACTAGAAATAAAAGCTTAGCCTCTAAATATGTTTATGAAAAAGAACAAGAATTGAGGACAAGAAAAATATAATTCTATTCTTTCAATGTAAGATATGTCTTTCCTCTTTCTCTCAACTCATGCGTGTGTGTCCTCCTTTTTAGAGCTGGAAGATTTTCTTTTAAAAGAATTGAATCTGCCCTTTTTTTTTAGCCCCCACAGTGTAATTACTAATCCCAATTAAGAAATGAATTAATTTTCTCCCCTAACTCATGTCACGTGCGCTCAAATCATGGGTAATCCACTAATAAGGGAATTAAAATATTGTTTCTCTTGCAAAACGTCCTTTTTCATGGTTTTGCATCAGATTTCCAACATTTATCCCATCAGTGTAGGGCTTCTTCGCTTTTAGCTTGTATAACTTGCATTTCTTGTATCCCAATTGACTCGTCTCTCCTATGATTATAAAATATATAAAATATGATCTAAAATTCATACGAAAAAAATAAAGTCAAATATCGAACCTAGCAATAATTTGGTAATTGTAAGAAAATAGTGAACAATTAAATGTAAATATTATCACATTAACCATGTAAATAACACACAAAACTCAGCTTATCAAAGATAAAGATTGAAGAAACGTTAGAGTAGTTAGACTAAATGTTCACATCTATTGTGAACAAATTAGAAGCTCTTGGAAAACACAACACTCAAAAGGAGAAAAACATGAAAGTGCTAGAGTTCTACCAGCAGAGTAGGACAGCAAGACCACTGTTATGAGAGTTTTAATGGATTTAAAATCTATGAACACCCTCGACTTATTCTCAGACCTTAAAGCCTTCGAGTTCTATATCAACAGAAGAAAGAAAGAGGTTGAAGAATCAAGTTCGAAAGTTACTGCATTGACAACAAGAACTTCCAAAGATACATCAACTACAAGTTGCAGTCAGAGCTGTCAACCGAAGATGGTGAAGAGGGCATGGCCCTACTTTTAAAGAAGTTCAAAAGATTCATGAAGAACAACAAAAGAAGTGACTTCAAAAGAACTCAGACTACATCATAGGTATCATCCAATCCTAAAAAAAATTCGGTTATTTTTTATCTATGTTGTAAGGACTTTACACAAGAAACTATCCATACCCTAAGATAAACAAATATCCTGAAAGAGAAAGAGATCAAATGAAAAAAAATAGGAGAAATGATAAACAAAAGCTCAGAGCACTCCTTGGAGAAATGGAAAAAGTCAAGGATACAACAGTATCCAAGGAAGAATTGAAAGAGCAAAAATCCACTGACAGTGGCAATAACATCTCAACTTCAAATGAAGATGAACTGATTTGCTTGATGGCAAAAGATTGTGAAGACAATAGAGATGATGAGGTAAGCTACCAACCTCAATCCACAACTGAAGATGAAAAGCTAAACATGGTCTAATCCCTCAAGCAGATCATGAATGACTTCCAGCAGATAAACTCTACACATGAGGAGCTGAAGAATGAAAATGAGATATCAAGGAGTAAGAACAATGATATGGCAGAAATGCTATCAATAGATGAGTTTGATAGCTCAAGATGCAGGAAACTCCAAAATAAAGTATCTAAACTCAATATGTTGGTCAATAAGTTAGAAAATGAGAAGAATAACCTCCAGGCAACTATAAGAATCTTCAGCAAGTCTGCTAAAGAGGTAAGAGACTATTTGTTGACGGCCAAAAGTCTTTTTAAGAAATCTGACTTAGGATACAGCAGTCAAATTCCTCACGATACAACAAGTACATCCAAGACTGTCAAGTTTGTTCGAACAAAAACATCAATGGCTAATGAGTTATCTAATGACATTAAAGAGAACTTGAACAAACCTACATCAGTGGACAAGGGTGAGAAACTTATATGCTCAACTACATCAACTTGTATATAAAAGTTGGTTGCAGTAAAACCAATATGTTGTAAATAACAAGAAAATACAACCTATCAAGTTGCAGCACAAAATGAGTACTACTCCAGGGAAGTATAGTAGAAGACCGCACTATAACAATGTGGGTAGCATAAAGAAAGTTTATGCACACACATCTCACAAGCAGCATCATGATAGAACTACTAACAAAACGAGAACCAATTATACTTACAATAAAATAATTACTGTCAAGAAAGTATGGATTTCAAAATAAACTAATCTTAAAAGATCCGTACAAGTATGGGTACCTAAATCTGTTTACAATTATTTACAGGTACTATTGTCAGGTTGGAACAGTGATGTGTGGTACATTGATAGTGGCTGCTCAAGACATATGACCGGGAATAAAGAAGAGTTGAAAGACTTCCAACTGTGCAAAGGACCTAAAGTTATCTTTGGAGATGACTCCAAAGTAAGTACAAGAGACACTGAAAGCATCATAATATCCACATCAGAGAAGCATCTTATATGAAATGACTCAAGTATAATCTCTTAAGTATCAGTTAATTCTGTGACAAAGGATACTTTGTGGAGTTCTACCTCAATAAGTGTCTAATCAAGGACAACAAATCCAATGTAGTCAAGCTCACAGGAACAAGAAGAGGAAACATCTATGTAGCAGACTGAAATTTCTCTCTACAGCCAACATACTTTATTGTTAAGAGTCCACTAGAGTTAAGCTAGTTGTGGCACAAAGGCTAAGCCATCTGAACTTCAAAAAAATCAACAAACTGGCAAGAAAAAGACTAGTAAGAGGTGTGTCAGACCTAGCCTTCAAGAAAGAGAATGTTTGTGCAACATGCTAAAAAGGCAAACAAGTGAGAAGCTCATTCAAAGATAAATTTATCAATCATTTCACAGGATCCTAGATCTATTATACATGGATCTTTTTGGACTAATTGAACCATTAAGCATCAGTGGAAAGAAATATTTCTTAGTAGTAGTAGATGACTACTCAAGATTCACATGGATAACTTTCTAACTAAGAAATCAGAAACTCAAAGCAAGTTACATAATGTTATGAAAAAAATACAAAATGGGAAAAGTTTGAGTATTGTAAAGATAAGATCTGATAAACAAACTGAGTTCACCAACAAATTTATAGAGAAATTCTGTACTAACAATGGAATTTGTCATGAGTACTCTGCTGCAAAAACATCTCAACAGAACGGTGTTGTTGAGAGAAAGAATAGAATACTCAAATAAGCAGCAAGAATAATGATTGCAGAAGTTGAGATACCTAAGAGATTTTGGGCAGAAGCTACCAATACAACATGCTACACTCAGAATTGATGTTTGATCAATAAGGATCTTGACAAAACTCCCTATAAAATTTGGTATGGATATACACCAAATATATCCTATCTGCACATCTTTGGATGCAAATGTTACATCCTCAATAATGAAAATGAGCACCTTAGAATATTTGATGCTAAATCAAATGAAGGAGTATTCTTGCGGTATTCATCACTTGTTTGAATGAGCAATTGGATTCAAGCCATACAAGAAGAATTCAATGGTTTCAAAAAGATCCATGTACAATAGATCTAAAATCATGTGAGATGATTTGACAGATTTATCTTTGAATGAACTTCTCGATTGTTTGCCCTTTTAGCATGCTCCACAAACATTCTCTTGTGAAAGATTTTGTAAAATAGGCACAGGTTCATTCACCCTCATCTGAACCACCAAGACCACTTGGGATCAACAATTGCCATCTCTGAAGATTTTTATGACTTCATCTTTTGTGAGAGATGAAATTATTTAGAGGAGGGAGAGAGGGATAGAAAGGGGACGATTAGGAGGGAGGGGACATTGTGTTTGGCACCTATTACTAAAAAGATTTATTTTGCTAAAATAATGTAATAATGTAATATAAAAAAAGGGTACTTCTTAAATTCCTAGGTAATTTCAAATGTGATATATTAAAAGAATATATATATATATATATATATATATATATATATATATATATATATATATATATGTGTGTGTGTGTGAAGAAAAAATCTGCAGGCAAATAATTTTCTTTTCATCTACCACTATTCTGTAGGAAAATTCATAGGTGTGATTATTTTGCCTATGGATTATTTTGTAGCTAAATTGCCATTAGTTGTTTCAGTGTTAATTCTGTAGGTGATATATTCATAAAAATCGGTAGGTAATTTGTAGGTAATTCAGACTATTTAAGGACAAAATTATTTTTGTCGGCGAATTCCATAGCCAATTCTTTAGTTTCTTGTAGTGTAAGTGAATAACTTTGACTTTTTTCGGTATAAAAATTCATATAGTATAGTTGAACATTTATATTATAATAATAACATTTACATTATACTATTATAATTTTAATGTATAAATATCACAACCTTTATGTACTTAAAGAACATAAAAATTAAATTATTATAACATAAATGTTAAATTATCATAACATAAAGACTTTAAAGGTATTCTAGATTTGTAATACACTATAAAAGTTTAAACTAACATAAACATAAAAGTTATGTAAATATAACTAAAAGATTAAGCGTGCAGACCTAGAATTTAAGAGCGGACCTGAGATGCGTGGGACGCATGTAAAATACCGTAGAATTGAATAGACCAAATTGCACGATTCTCAACCCGACACCTGATTCACATAAACAATTATCTCACATATTTTAGTTCTAACAATGAAATAAAGAGCTCGCTTGATCTGTTCAATCAATTCAATAAAGTTCGGCTCAAATTAATTTGATTAAACCATAAGTATAAGGTCAAACGCATATATTTTACTCCCTCCGTCCCAAATTACTTTGCACATCAAATTGGGCACAATTTTTAAGAAAAAGTGAATATTTGCTTTTTGATTGAGGGTATAATAGTCAAATTTACTTTTTCTAATGGAGTGATTAGTTTAATATTAAATGGAATTGTGTGAAAAAAAGTAATGACATTGTGTGTAAATACGTGTGTATTGTGAGGATAAGAATTATGATAAATTTTACCATTTTTGGGTGTGCAAAGTGTTTGGGGACAAATTAAAAAGGAAAGTTTGCAAAGTGTTAAGGGACAGTGGAAGTAATATTTATTAAAAAGTAAAAAAGAGAAGAAAAAAATGATTGGGAATAATTACAAGTGGAATATAATTAGAGGCAAATAATAGGTAGAATGGGGCATAGTAAGTGCTGAAGACGATGATGATGATTGAGGAACGTTATCTTAAAGCGGGGGACCCAAAACACGACTTTAGCATAACTTATTCAACTACTTTTTGCCGGATGCCATTTATTATTGGAGCCCTACCAAACAACGCTTTTCCTAATCGGCACGTGTATTTCTCCCACTTGACAAACATAAATGGCTCCAACGTGTACTATATGGAATATATAATTAATTCTCAATTTAACTCTCTTTTATGAATAAACTAGTGGTTTTGTTCAAATGTCCATTATGGCAACTCTTAATATGTTTATTGATAACTTATAATTATTTCATTTTTTTGTTATATGAAAATTAAAATTAATGGATATTTTAGATTTTTGATACATTAACCGTGGACACATATTAATATGCTCACGGTGGATAGGTGAACAGGACTGACTAGTATAGTATGGGAAGTACGAGAATATTAATATATTATTTACTCACTACTTCTCAAAATAAATATTGTTTTAAATATTTTCGTACAAATTATAAAATATGATATAAAAATTGATGTATTCTTATTTAAATATAGTTAATATGGGTGTTTTTTTTTTCCTCTTAACAAACCCTTTTTGATTTGGTATATGTAAATAAGAGTATTTATGATATATTATTGGTAAATATGTTTTGAATCCTTATGTGACACTTATTTTGAGATAAATTTCTTTTGCTAAAATGACATTTATTTTGGGATTGAGGGAGTATAATTTTATTTTGTTTGTATATCGATATCTAGCTATATTATTATATTATATACTATATGTAAATATATAATTTGTTTTAACTAAAACCGTTGATATATAAATCAAATATCATAAAAATGTTTAAAGAACTCGTTGATTAACCAAGTAATGAATCTCAATCGGCAATGTTCCTTTATAAATATTATGAAATGTACATGAATCAAAGTAAGTATTTTTTATTACGTTATTTCAAAAATTATTGATTTTTTAAATTCAATTATCTTAATTAAACGAATAATAAATATAATCATACCTACATTTTGATCGTTTGTAGTTTTGCCCCTGAAATCAATTCTTTCGTTATTTTAAACATAACATGATATATTTCAAGTGGTATCAACAACTATAGAATTAATCTACGTGAGTTTTTTGACCTGGTTAACACCTCAGTCAACACAGTCAATGTTTGATCAACCTAATCAACACATGCAAAGTAATAATTTTATGTATATAAGATAACCATATTTTTGTATCATGTAATGTGCACTTTATGTATATGAGGTTATACTTTTGAAAAATTATTATTTAACAAGTAATATTGTCAAATATTTTTGTGTGTATTATCCGGTGATACTTTTATGTCTATCATGTAAAATTTTATGCACATCATGTAATACATTTGGTTCCAATATTCAATATTCACGATTAATTTTAAAAATTATAATTTCACAAGTAAAACTTTTATATATTCTATTCTCTTAAAAACATTATAATTCGATAAGTAATATTATGTAGTACTTTTGTTTGTATCGGTTAATATATATGTATGAGTATCGGATAATATTTGGTTTCATAGCATCAAATCAATGATTAATTTGAGAAATTATAATTTGACAATTAATATTTTTATTTTCAATATTATATTTTTATGTGTATCATATAATATTTTTAAAAATATTACATATGTGTTACATATTAAATTTACATAACATATATAAAAATATTATTTGTCATATTAGTTGATTTTGGATCATGTATTGATCCGTTTGACCGACCTTTGACCTTTTGACTTCTAGGTATATTTAAATTGGCGAAAATTTGATCTAAAGCATCAAAATTTGTAGTACAGCATCAACTAATGCTTAAGTACTAGTTTACTTAAAATATAATTAATAATATTATACTTAAACAAATAAATTGAAAACTCTATATTTAAAATAAGAATGAGATAAATAAAAATATTCAATTTAATCAAATTTGTGTAACCATTAAGTATTTAAAAATCATATAAATTAAATTTAGCAGCTAAAATAAAATTAAAAAAATTTGAATCCTACAAATATGCTATGTATATTGAAAACGATATAAATTTAAATAAAAAACTAAGATTAATAAATATTATATTTTATCAATATTCATAACTATAGAGATATTTTAATGAAATTTTTTGTTCCATCAATACAAATAACTCGATTATTCTAAATCCAATAAAATATATATCAACTCAACAAATACCCAAAATACATTGCTATTTGTATAAATAATATTATTGAAAACTGGACTTAATCTAGAATATATTCAACACCCCAAACTAAGATAAATAAACCAAATCATTATACCAAGAGATTATTTATTTATTTTTTAATTTTTTTTAATAATCAACATTTTCTAATTTGTAATTTTAAAGGCATTGTCTTTCATATTTCTAATTTTATTAGGTATAATTTTAACTTTAAACATATTTTTAACTTTCACACTTTAGTCTTTTGCTGTAACTACCACAAATCAATTAAAAAAATATTCAAATTCTCTAACATATTAGATTCGATAAATTGATATATAAATATCAAAATAAATATTATATTAAGTGGTAAATTTGATATATAATGCATTTGAAATGAATTTTAAAATGAAAATTTTGAAATTATTGTTTAAAAAAAAAAACACTCACATCTCTTTACTTAACACAATCAAAATTAAAAATTCAAAATAAAAAGTATGTTAATAAACAAAACTATAAATAAGAATGATAAATTTGATTTATCATGCATTAAGACGAATTTTATTAGAAGCTATTTATTTTAAAATTATGATTGAAAAATGCACACCGCACCATCACCCACCCCACCTCTTACAACCAATATCCATCAAAATTATAAATATAGAATAAAAATGACAATGAACAAAATTTCAAATAAGAAGGAGAAATATGATACATATGCATTAAAATAAATTTCAAATGAAGTTGTTTAATTTGAAATTCTTTATTTGATTTAATTATCTATATTTTTATTAAGTAAATTTTTTATAATACATTTCAAATTTTTTTTTATTTCTAGACTGATAGGACAAAATGTAATAGATTTTGATGAGACATAACGTGTAATAGATTAGAACCTTAGCTATCTGGATAAGTCTTTAATGTAAATTTGCTAAGGCAAGGATGCTGGAAGGACTTGAAGATTCTGCCAAGTAGCCAGGAAGCCGAAGTCCCTACTACTTGCATACTGTATCGAGCAACCAGCAAGCAAAGCTCTAGAAGGATGCTACAAGGAACCTGGAGATAATCAAGGAAGCTGACTAACTCAAAGAGGATACTACCAGATACATCAGAGTCAATGCAACCTGACTAGCCAGTAGAGTCACTCCAGTTCCAACGAATCAGAATCTGCCATGTGTGATAAAGCAGCAAGGACACAGTACAAACAGTCTGCAGAATGAAGTTGCGCAGACAAAGGACAAGCAGTTGCAGAACAGAATGAAGGCATTTCTGAACAGGTGTCAGAAGATCGGCAGAACCAATCAGAAAGAGACACCTCATCATACAAAGGACTGCCTTACCAACGGGCAGAAAACTACCTGATGCCTATAAATAGAAGTCTGATTTTCAAAGGAAAAATGAGATACAACGATCATACACAACCAAGAGAGAACTAAGAAGCAAATAGACGCACAAGCTTATACTCTCAAGTTAATCAGACTGAGCAAGCAGCAAGCCAGCTACCTTTATATTCTTCTGAAGTTCAAGGAGCCTGCTGCATTTGATTGTGCTCTAACCTTTCATTTTATTCTAAATCTGATAGGAGTCGCTTAGGCAGGTGTTGAAACTGCTAAGTTGTAATCTCTCTGAAGAAGAGAAAGGATCCTGTGTGGGTCGGTTAACCTGTGTGGAGATCCTGTGTGGGTCGATAGTTGGTCACTGTGCAGCTACCTGTGTGGATAGAGCTGACAGTTTGTTTAGAGTTTAGTTTGTGTTAGCTGAGTCTATTGTAAATCAAACTAGCTTTAACGAAGTTCCTCCTTGTGAAGGAGTAGAGAGGACGTAGAAGGATTATTCCACCCTTGAACCTCTATAAGCTTGCTTGTGCCTTTTATAGCTTCCTATCTATCTATCTGCATCTAAGCATACTGCATTAAAAGCACGTTTCGAAAAACATAAGTATTTCCGCTGTGCATTACATTCTCTGACTAAGTCCTGAGGTCACTGCCTGAGCAGGAACCTATCGAGCAGTAAGCTTACTAGCTACCTGTTCATCAGGGACTTAACATTCTTTGGAGTAAAAATTGAAAATTTGATAAGGTTAATTCACCCCCCCTCTTAACCTTATACCACTGGGACCAACAAGTGGTATCAAAGCAGGTTGGATTAGAAACCCAATCTGTCTGGTCAATTCCCTAATCCCTGTTTTTCGAAAATCTGCATACACTGCTTTCAACATATCATGGATACACACAAGCTTCCTATGTTCTCTATTGAAGAGTATGACGATTGGAAGATTAGAATGCAGGCACATCTCTCAGCTATACATGACGAAATATGGATGGTTATCACGGATGGACCTCCAAGGATCACCAAACCTAATCTAATATTCGCGAGAGCTGCCGAAGTTGGCGATGCAGGAGCCATTCCCCACCAAGCTGTGATTGACAAACCGAGGGAAGAATGGTCGGCTGATGATAGAAGACGAGCTAACCTGGATAATATAGCCAAGAACGCCTTATTTGTTACTCTGGATAAAGGAACCTTTAGCAAGGTCAAGACATGCAAGACTGCCATGGATATATGGAACAAACTTGAACAAATCTGCGAAGGAACAGAGCTGACTAAGGAGAACAAGGTGTCTACAGCAACCCAGAAATTCGAGTTGTTCGAGATGCTCCCTGAAGAAACCTTAGAGCAGATGGATCTGAGGTTTACAAACATTGTAAATGAGCTTGAATCCCAGGACAAATTCTACACTCAAAAGGAGAAAAATATGAAAGTGCTAAGAGCACTACCTGCAGAATGGGACAGCAAAACTCCTGCAATGAGGGTGTCAATGGATCTAAAGTCAATGAGTACCTTTGACCTCTTCTCTGACTTAAAAGCCTTCGAATATGATATCAACAGAAGGAAGAAGGAAGCTGAAGAATCTAGCACAAAGGTAACTGCCCTGATTGCCAGAAACGTAAAAGACTCTGGAACTATCTGCAGTAAGCAGGGTGAGCCACCTGCCGAGGGTACTGGTGAAGAAATGGCCCTTCTACTAAGAAATTTCAAGAAATTCATCAGATACAACAGGAAAGGAGACTTTAAGAAGTTTCAGGCACCTCCCCAACAACCCATTGTTCAGCAACCAAACCAGGATATGTCCGATCTCTGCTACAATTGTCGAAAACCAGGACACTATGCCAAAGAGTGTCCTCACCCCAAAGTCAACAGGTACCCCAATGGAGAGTCATCCCAGAAAAGGGAAAAACGAAGAGAGGAACGGAGGAGAATTAAAGCCTTCCTAAGTGAGATGGAAAAGGGCAAGGAACCTTCCAAGGAGGCTCAGCAAGATGCGGACTCCTCTGATGATGACAGTGACTCCTCATCCTCGGAAGATGAAGCACTTATCTGCCTGATGGCACAGGAAGCTGAGGATAGCGAGGATGATGAGGTAATATATCCTAACCAGCTCATAATGGAAGAGGAAAAGTCTAAAACAAGTCTCTCCCTTAAACAAATCATGAGCGAATTCGAACAGATAAACTCAATTCATGAGGAACTAAAACTCGAAAATGAGATGCTCAGGAGGGAAAACAAACAGTTAGCTGAAAAGCTATCTGCATATGAGCTTAATAGCTCAAAGTGCAGTGACCTCCTAGAGCAAACATCTAAGCTCAATCTGAGAATTGCCAAACTTGAGAATGAGAAGAGTGATCTTCAAGCAGTTATAGGATCCTTTAGCAAGTCAGCTAAAGAAGCCAAGGAATGCATGAATTCGGGCAAAAGTCCATTTGATAGGACAGGCCTAGGATACTGTGCAGAAACCTCTCAAGGAACAGCAAGATCATCTAAAACTATTGTTTTCATTCGAGCTGGAACCCCAAAAGAAAAGGAGTTAACCAATAACTCAACAGCAAGCTTGGAGAACGCAATAGACAAGGGCAAGAGACCCATGTGCACATCCTTAGGGGATAAGCCTGTTTTCAAAAGCTGGCTACAGCAGAATAAATCTACTGATAGAAACAAGAGAAAACAGCAACCTACAAGGATGCTGAACAGAAATCTCTATCCCACCAATACTAAGACCAAAATGTCTAAACCTAAACGAGCTCATGCTCAAGGGAAGTATAGTGGAGGACCTCACTTCAAGAGTGACGGGTATACACAGATTGCACACACACTTCAGTATCCGAAGGATACCTCCTATAGACAAATCCACCAAGTCTACAACAAAACAATTATTGTGAGACAAGTTTGGATTCCAAAAGGTACTAACAAAGAAGGACCCGTACTTGTATGGGTACCTAAGAACCAGTAATCTCTATTTTACAGGTACCTACAGCAGGATCCAGCAAGAAAGTATGGTACATTGATAGCTGGTGTTCGAGACACATGACTGGAGACAAAGAAATCTTCAAGAACTTTCAACAGTGCAAAGAACCAAAGTAATCTTCGGAGACAACTCCAAGGGAAGCACTAGAGGAGTTGGAACTCTCATCAAAGGAAACACTCACATTAAAGAAGTGTCGTATGTCAAAGGGCTAAAATACAACTTGCTAAGCATAAGCCAATTTTGTGACAAAGGTTACTCAGTGGAGTTCAATCACAACAAATGCCTGATAAGGGACAGCCAATCCAAGGAAGTAAAGCTATCAGGAACTAGAAAAGGAAACATCTATATAGCTGACTAGAGCTCAGTAACCACAGCTACCTGCTTCATAGCAAAAGGATCATCAGAAGCTAGCTGGCTATGGCACAAACGGATGAGCCATCTGAACTTCAAAACGATCAACAAATTAGCCAGGAAAGGACTGGTCAGAGGGCTACCCGATATGGTATACAAGAAAGAGAGTCTATGTGAACCATGCCAAAAGGGAAAGCAAACTAAAAGATCCTTCAAAAACAAGATACAAAGGTCAACTGAAAGAGTGCTAGACCTACTACACATGGATCTGTTCGGACCGGTAGAGCCAATAAGCATGAGTGGAAGAAAGTACACACTTGTAGTGGTGGACGACTATTCAAGATTCTCATGGACACTATTCTTGACAAAGAAGTCGGACACTCAGCAAAGGTTACCGGAGCTACTGAGGAAGCTGCAGACCGAAAGGAGCCTGAACATTATCAAAATTCGAACAGACAGAGGCACTGAATTCACAAACAAGTTTATTGAAGAATACTGCTCTAACAATGGAATCAAGCATGAATACTCAGCAGCTAGGACGCCGCAACAAAATGGTGTTGCAGAGAGGAAAAATAGAACCCTAAAGAAAGCTGCGAGGACCATGCTAGCTGAAGCACAGCTACCCAAGAGATTTTGGGCAGAAACAATCAACACAGCATGCTATACCCAGAACAGATGCATTATCAACAAAGATCTGAATAAAACTCCTTATGAGCTATGGTTCGGTTATACTCCAAATATTGAACATTTCCATATTTTTGGATGCAGGTGCTATGTACTCAACAATCGAAAAGATTACCTGAAAGCATTCGACTCAAAGTCAGATGAAGGAGTATTCTTAGGATACTCCTCGGTAAGCAAAGTCTTCAGAATCTTCAACAAGAGAACACTTGTTGTAGAAGAAACAGTACATGTGGATTTTGATGAACCACACTGTTCTAAGGCTGAAATAGATGAACTTAATGAAGATCTTGAAAAAACTCACATCACCAACACTCGTGTTGAATATATTGATGCTGAGTTACCAAATCTCCAAAATATTGAGTCAACTCAAAATCAGCAACTTGCACCTACACAGCAACATGGAGAACAGGAACCTAAACCTACTCCAAATCAGCAGGCACCTGTAATACAAGAAGATATACACCACCCTGAAGGAATTCAACTGGAAGTACAGTTAGAAATACAGCACGATCCAAATCAGCAAGCTGAACAAGACGATCACGAGCAACCTGCTGAAATTCAAAATGAACAACAGGTTGAAGAAATTAGAAGGAAATGGCTAAGGAATCATCCAAGGAATCAAATCATAGGAGATTCCACCTCTGGAGTGAAAACAAGAAGAAGCAACCCCCATGAAGCAATGTTTGCTTGCTTTATTTCACAAACAGAACCAAGCTGCATAGAAGATGCTCTAGAGGACACCAACTGGATACAGGCAATGCAAGAAGAACTTAATGGATTTGAAATAAATCAAGTATGGTATTTAGTTCCCAGACCTACTCACCAAGGAGTAATCGGCACAAAATGGGTATTTAAAAACAAACTCGATAAAGAAGGACAAGTAGTCAGAAACAAGGCAAGACTAGTAGCAAAAGGTTACTGCCAGGAGAAAGGAATAGATTTTGAAGAAACTTTTGCACCTGTAGCAAGACTAGAAGCAATCAGGATCTTCCTAGCCTATGCCGCTCACAACAATCTGACAGTCTACCAGATGGATGTCAAAAGTGTTTTTCTCAATGGACTGCTCGCTGAAGAAGTGTATGTGGAGCAACCTCCAGGATTTGAAGAAAATCCAGAAACCATGGTCTTCAGGTTGAAGAAAGCTCTCTATGGGCTAAAGCAGGCACCTAGAGCCTGGTATGATACTCTCTCGAAGTATCTACTTGATAATGGATTCAAAAAGGGCAAGGTGGATAAGACACTCTTCAGAATCCAAGATAGAGATAGCATACTGCTCGTTCAGATTTATGTCGATGACATTATCTTCGGTTCAACAAACAAAGAATTGTGTCAAAAATTCTCAAGTCTCATGCAATCCAAATTCGAAATGAGCATGATGGGAGAACTAAGCTTCTTCCTCGGTTTACAAGTCAAACAACTGAGCAATGGAACCTTCATCAATCAAGCAAAATACACTAAGGAATTGATAAAGAGATTTGGATTGGAAAATGCAAGTACAGTAAGCATACCGATGATAACATCAGGATGCCTAGACAAGGACACTGATGGCAAAGCAGTAGACGTTACAAAGTACAGAAGACTAATTGGGTCACTGCTCTACCTGACAGCAAGCAGACCAAATATCATGTTCTCAGTGGGAATGTGTGCGAGATATCAAGCAGCTCCAAAAGAATCACATATGATCGTAGCTAAACGAATTATAAGATACCTCAAAGGAACCCAGGAAGCTGGTCTATGGTACCCAAGAGAAGGTGGACTCAAACTTATTGGTTATACTGACTCTGATTTTGCAGGTTGCAAAATTGACAGGAAAAGCACCAGTGGTACCTGCCATCTACTAGAAAACAAACTGGTATCATGGTTCTGCAGAAAGCAAACCTCTATAGCAACCTCAACAGCCAAGGCCGAGTATGTTGCTGCAGGAAGCTGCTGTGCACAAATTCTATGGATTCAACAGCAACTAAAGGACTACGGAATTAAAGAGAAGGAAACACATATCCTATGTGACAATTCAAGCGCAATAGCTATCACCCACAACCCAGTTCTACATTCAAGAACCAAACACATTGATATCAGACACCACTTCATCAGAGATCACGTTGAAAAGAAAGATATATCTTTGCAAAAAGTGCATACTGATCTACAGCTAGCTGACATATTCACAAAGCCTCTATGCGAATCAAGATTTTCGTTTCTAAGAAACGAGCTGGGAATAATCAATTTATGATAACTTTTCTATATAACTCTATATCTTCATGTTAAAATGGCTATAATATTCAGGGGGAATCATAGGCAGGACGAAGGAAAAACAGCAACCTAAAGGTTACTGCTCAAGGTCCCTGGACAGTTACTGGATACAATGTTACTACTCTGAGCTACCTGCAGGATCCAGTAACTGAAGCGCATGAAAAGAGGAACAGTTACCCCGCGGTTAGCAGCCGTTTTTGCAGGAAACTCCTCGATATTCACAAAATATCACATCAAGTCCTTACGCACACATACACCGCGTCAAAAATCTCAACCATTGGATTAAGGGTCTTTTGAAATTCAAGACCAATCAGAACCGTCAGATCATCTCTCACCAAAATTCAAATATAAGGAAGTCTTTCTTCTCACTCATCTCTTACACTTAAACATTTTCATTCCCTTGCAAACCCTAATCTCTCGTGCTCTCTCTCTCTCTCAAAGCTTTCCAGTTTTCAGATTTCTCTCTCTTTCTCAGAAATGGCACCAAAAACATCCCAAGTTGTTGATGGAAGGCTAGTGGACCGCAAGATCCTCCTGAAGATGGTGGAGGAAGAAGGGAACTCAAAGGAGGTTATGAAGAACATCCTTCAATACCTCTATGAAACCGGACTTCTCAAACTCTGCTCCTATCACAAGGCCCCGTACGCGGAGGAGCAGGTGGAGAAATTCTACCGGAGGGCGAAGGTCTCTGCAGATGGGTCAGAGATCACATCAAAGGTTGGTGGAGTGACTGTGGTGGTGGACACCGGTCTTCTGGAAGAGGTGTTCGCTCTGCCTACTGCAGGGATGAACGCCAGTGACCTCTCTACCTACGGAGAAGACCAGCTGGAGGAGTTTTGGACGACGTTCACCGGGAAGGAGGACACGGCGGGGATGTCCCAGAGTTGCAGCAAGAAGGTCTTCCTTCTGGAGTTTGAGTTGCTGCATGATATCTGCTGCCATATCATAGAGAACCGCTCTGGTTCCTTTGATAAGTGTACCAACTTCCGGTACAGGATGATGATGGCCATTGTGAAGAAGGAGAAAGGTGGACTGGGCCAGCTACCTGCTTTCTAGGCTGGTGGAGGAAGTGGAGAAGAAGGTAGGTAAGCCTACCTATGGGCTTATCATCAACACCCTCCTGGGTCACTTGAAGGTGGACCTGTCCCAGGGGAAGCCCATCCAGAAAGGGAAATTCATTGGTGCGGGTAGGGTCTTTGCCAAGAAGACCACTGTTCGATCATCCCCAGTAACCAGAGAGGTCTCTGAGGACCTCAAGGGGGCTCCAAGGACAAGGAAGGTATTCCGCGACACTGCCTCTCCTTCGTCTGAAAGCAGCTCGAGGATGGAGGAGCCTGCAGAGCCCTCACCAGCTCCTGTTGTACCAAAGAAGATCAAGTACAAGAAAGATGTGCAGAGGAGACTGGTCATCTCTGATGATGAACCAGAGATCGTCACCACTCGGGCTGTTAAGAAGCCTGCAGTGGAAGTGGAGATTGATTATCCAAGGGAGGAACTGGAAGGGAATACAGCCGTTGATGATGATGATGAGGAGGAGGAGGTAGCTGAGTTCGTCATCAGCATACCGAAGCTGGAGGCGGAGTTCGGTAAATTGGTGGAAAGACTCACCACCTGGGGGCAGTTCAGGCACCTGCCCAGGGAGGAACTCATCCAGTGGGCAGACTGGAAGTCTGAGGAGGAATGGGCGCTGAACTGGGTCACCATGGATGATTTGGAGAAGATCCTTCAAAAGAAATTTCTGAAGGATCTCAAGAAAAAAGGAGGAGGACTGAAGTAGGAGCTGAAAAGTAACCTAGATGCTGTCTTTGCAACAGATCCTAGGGTTGTCCTTGACAAGATCTTCCCTCCGCACAAGCTGCCTGACATGGTGGAAATGGAGAAAAATTTGTAAAATCCAGATGTCGCAGCAAGTGCCACTCTCAGAAGCTTCCTGGAAGCAAGCCCGGATCCCAGGAGTGACAGATTCCTAGCCTCAGAAATCCCGGAGGTCACTCTTCCTACTGAGGTCAACCCATCCTTTTTCCAGATAGAAGCTTTCAAAAGGAAGGAGCTGATGAAGTACTTCACCACCCTCTGCAAGGAATCTGCTCTTTTCAGAGGATTCAAGACAAACAAGGAAGCTTTGCAGAGGTTCCTGGAGCTAACAAAGAAAGGTGGACTTCCAATTCAAGTGAAGCTAAAGCAGAAACTTGGAAAGGAGCCCATACCATACAGTGAAGACTTCTGGCTCAGGTTTGAAGAGTCTGAGGATATGGTGAAAAGGATGGAACCTAGCTATCAAGATTCGATAGCCAACTGGTGGAAAGGCACAAAGTTTGAAAGAAAGAAGAAGGCCAGTTGGTTAAAGACTTGATGTTTTTACCTTTCTGCTTATGTTTATTCTGTTGTTTTGTTTAAATTTCTGTTTGATCCTGCTATCTGCTTGTGTATGTATATGCCCTGTACTTAACTCTGATCAATGAGAATTTGATTCTTCTGGTTAAAGCTCACATCTTGTGAACTTGATGCATGCTGTTGAATGATTTGATCTATCTGCATCTTTGTTCCAAGTTAATAATATATGGTTCTTTGATCCTGTTAAGGAGTTTTGTCATCATCAAAAGGGAGAAATTGATAGGACAAAATGTAATAGATTTTGATGAGACAAAACGTGTAATAGATTAGAACCTTAGCTATCTGGATAAGTCTTTAATGTAAATTTGCTAAGGCAAGGATGCTGGAAGGACTTGAAGATTCTGCCAAGTAGCCAGGAAGCCGAAGTCTCTGCTACCTGCATACTGTATCGAGCAACCAGCAAGCAAAGCTCTAGAAGAATGCTACAAGGAACCTGGAGATAATCAAGGAAGCTGACTAACTCAAAGAGGATACTACCAGATACATCAAAGTCAATGCAACCTGACTAGCCAGTAGAGTCACTCCAGTTCCAACGAATCAAAATCTGCCATGTGTGATAAAGCAGCAAGGACACAGTACAAACAGTCTGCAGAATGAAGTTGCGCAGACAAAGGACAAGCAGTTGCAGAACAGAATGAAGGCATTTCAGAACAGGTGTCAGAAGATCGGCAGAACCAATCAGAAAGAGACACCTCATCATACAAAGGACTGCCTTACCAACGGGCAGAAAACTACCTGATGCCTATAAATAGAAGTCTGATTTTCAAAGGAAAAATGAGATACAACGATCATACACAACCAAGAGAGAACTAAGAAGCAAATAGACGCACAAGCTTATACTCTCAAGTTAATCAGACTGAGCAAGCAGCAAGCCAGCTACCTTTATGTTCTTCTGAAGTTCAAGGAGCCTGCTGCATTTGATTGTGTTCTAACCTTTCATTTTATTCTAAATCTAATAGGAGTCGCTTAGGCAGGTGGTGAAACTGCTAAGTTGTAATCTCTCTGAAGAAGAGAAAGGATCCTGTGTGGGTCGGTTAACCTGTGTGGAGATCCTGTGTGGGTCGATAGTTGGTCACTGTGCAGCTACCTGTGTGGATAGAGCTGACAGTTTGTTTAGAGTTTAGTTTGTGTTAGCTGAGTCTATTGTAAATCAAACTAGCTTTAACGAAGTTCCTCATTGTGAAGGAGTAGAGATGACGTAGAGGGATTACTCCACCCTTGAACCTCTATAAGCTTGCTTGTGCCTTTTATAGCTTCCTATCTATCTATCTGCATCTAAGCATACTGCATTAAAAGCGCGTTTCGAAAAACATAAGTATTTCCGCTGTGCATTACATTCTCTGACTAAGTCCTGAGGTCACTACCTGAGCAGGAACCTATCGAGCAGTAAGCTTACTAGCTACCTGTTCATCAGGGACTTAACATTCTTTGGAGTAAAAGTTGAAAATTTGATAAGGTTAATTCACCCCCCCTCTTAACCTTATACCACTGGGACCAACATAGACTTTAATATAAATTTACAATAACTTAAAGTTACACAAATATTTAAAGTAAATAAAAAATGCATTTCATTATGTATACAATATGAATATCAAATTAAAAATCATTAAAAGTGATTAATTTGATATATTATATGTTATAAATGAATTTGAGATATAGTTATTATACTTTAAATATTTGGTGAAAAATATTAATATACAATAAATGCAATGTGAAATATAATAAATGATATTTCTTAGAATGAAAAGTTAAAATGGACGAGAAAATACTTTTGATATTTTTGGCAGATTATTCTGTTTATATATATATATATATATATTATATGCAACAATTTTCACCACACAAGGATTTCATATAGATTTGATTTTACCCATATTACTAACATATATCGTGTATAGAAAATAGTATTTGTTACATGTTTTAATATTTTTTAAAATATGAAATAAAAGGCACTTGTAAGCAATATAACAATTTTATGGAAAAAAATAAGATGCTCATGGTTAGACTTTAAAAGATCAAAGAATTCATAGATTCCAGCTCAAAAAAATTATAAATTTTTTAAGTCCGAAATAATTTCTATAATATATATATATATATATAACCAGTAAATGTATTTTACTGTTGGTCGTGTCTATTCAGAAAAATAAGATGGGTATGATGGAAGGAGGTGGGAATAGAATCATCATTCTTACGTTCATTCATATTCATTTGATTGGTATAGTTTATAAGTGGGAATCATCATTCCTTTAGAAATTGTTATTATTATGGATGTGGGAATAGTCATTTCTTCCTATCTTCATGGTATTACCTACAAATGAATGAACTATATTTATTAATTTTGATTATTTTATCAATATGTACTTCAATTTTTTACAAGTTGACTTCCCAAAGTTAAACTATTATACAAAATTGAGTAATAATATAAAATTAATTATAAACAAATATAGTATATAAAATTAATATAAAATAAAAAATTAAAATAGCAAATAAATAATAAAATTAAGTACATAAATAGAATAAAAATAATAAATGAATATAAATTTTTTAAAACGTAGACATAATATGAATATGATATTAATATAAATAAAAATTGATTTAATATTTCATTTGTAGTTATTAATTATGAAATATAATCATAATAATTTTTGCATTCATTTCCTATTCATTTGTGATATCAATCATGGGAATAAACAGTTTTATACCATTCATTTCTCATCACCATTTCATTCTTAGGTTTATTCAATTCTCACCTAATTCTATTTCATCATACCAATCATGTTTTAAGAGTTATCCATGGGGTTCTTTTCAAGTGTATTTATGATTTTCTTGGATCAGTACTACTCATACCTAAATTGGTCTGATATGCTTGTGGGTATCTTAGAGATGGGGATGAACTTAAAAGAACAATTACCTTCTTAATTGTGACCCATAATTTGGGAGTTCTCTAAAGATGCGAGTTTTCTCTTTAGAGTTTTCGAGAGATGGGTAATAAAAAGAACTCCCTCCATTAGTTGGATGTGTTAGAGAGAGAGACAATTAATGTGGGACAGTAGAAATTTGCATGTTCCTCATGGGGTCAGTCTTTTCAACTCGGCTATGTTTTTAGGGCGATACAAGTTTATTTTGTTTTATTTATTTAATAAGCTTGGGGAAGTGAAAAGGAGTGAGACGATAAAAATTAAAAAATTTATGTGTCCCAGGTTTGATCCTTAATCATCCATTACACTTTTATAAAAATATGATACCACTCGAATTACAAGTTTCATGATGGCAATATAAGTCTTTTCTTGAGTGAGACAACTATGGGACATTGGAAATTTTAGCCCATTCAGGATTTGAACCTCATTTTCATATTACCGCAACTCTTACTAATTCGGCTATGCCCTTAGGACAATATAAGTCTTTTCTCATGTATTTATATCATAATTCACACTTCATAAGAAATTAACTCATAATAAAATTAATGCAAAAAAAAAAAAATATATATATATATTGTATGAGCTCATCTCTCTAAAGTTTTCCTTTTTTTTATGTACTTGAGCATTCGAGCTTGAGTTTTATTATTATTTATTTCTTAAATTATTACTTGAAATAAAAGTAGCTTGGTATGACTCATAAATAGTCGCTTGTATATGATATTAAAAGTGTGATTCTTGTTCGATCTCAACTAGTTAACGATCTTATTATTTAAACTCTATGATAGGATAAATTGTAATAGATTTTGATGAGACAAAACGTGTAATAGACTAGAGCATTAGTTATTAGGATAAGTTTCCATATGTAAAATAGTTAAGGCAAGGATACTGGAAAAAGAAGAAGACTCTGTAAAGAAACCTACGCCAAGTCCCTGCTACCTGCATGCTGCCGCAAGGAATCAGTATCCAAGCATCAAAGGATGCTGCAAGGAACCTGAAGATGGTCAAGTCAAGGAAGCTGACTCACTCGCTCAAAGAGGAAACTACCAAATACATCAAAATCAGTGCATCCTGACTAGCCAGTAGAGTCACTCCAATTTCAACAAATCAGTGAAAGCCATATGTGAAAAAGCAGCAAAGACAGAGTACAGCAGACTGCAGGATTAAGTCGCGCAGTAAAAAGGTCAAGGCAGTGGCAGAACAGAATGAAGGCATTGCAGAGCAGGTGTCAGAAGATAAGCAGAACCAATCAGAATAAGACACCTCACCAAGTGAAGAACTGCCTTCTCAACAGGTAGAATTCTCACTAATGTCTATAAATAGAAGACTGAGTGCACCTAAGAAAGTAAGAGTGTGAAGCTGATCTGAAATATCCTACGAAAAGCAATTTAACAAGCTAAAAACCTTAACATCCAGAGTCACTCAGTCTAAGAAGCAGCAAGCTAGCTACTTTGTTGAATTTAGAAGTTTAAGGAGCTTGCTGCATCCAACCGTTGAAGATTTCCATATCTTACTTAACTAAACTGTTTAGGAGTCACTTAGATAAGAGTTTATTCTGCTAAGTTGTTAATCTCTCTGAAGAAGAGAAAGGATCCGGTGTGGGTCAAGAAACCTGTGTGGAGATCCTGTGTGGGTCGATCAGTTTGGTCACTGTGCAGCTACCTGTGTGGATAGAGCTGATAGTTTTGTGTAGAGTAGAGTTTGTATTAGCCGAGTCTATTGTAAATCAAACTTATTTTAACAAAGTTCCTCCTTAAGAAGGAGTAGAGAGGACGTAGAGAGATTACTCCACCCTCGAACCTCTATAAGTTCGCTCGTATTTATATTGCTCCGCATATCTATCTGATCTCATAAGCATACTGCATTAAAGTTATTCTTCGAAAAACACATTATTTCCGCTGTGCATCTTTAACTCTGTCTAAGTCTAGAGGTCTCTGCCCGAGCAGCAACCTATCGTACAACAAGCTATCTAGCTATCTGTTCATCAAGGACTTAATATTTTTGGAGAAAAGTTAAAATTTGATAAGGTTAATTCACCTCCCCCCCTCTTAACCTTATACCACTTGGGACCAACAAGTGGTATCAGTGCAGGTTGGATTAAAAACCCAATCTATCTGGTCAATCCCCGATCCCTGTTTTTCAAAAATTTGCACACTCTTCTCATCACATCATGGATACGCATAAGTTACCTATGTTTTCTATTGAAGAGTATGACGACTAGAAAATTAGAATGCAGACACATCTTTCAGCTATGCATGATGAAATGTGGATGGTCATTACCGACGGACCCCCAAGGATCACTAAACTCATTCCCATATTTGTAAGAGCTGCTGATGATGGTGATGCAGGAGCTGTTCCCCATCAAGCTATTATTGATAAACTCAGAGAGGAATGGTCGGCTGATGACAGAAGGCGAGCCAATCTGGATAACGTAGCAAAAAATGCATTATTTGTCACCCTGGACAAAGGAACCTTCAGTAAGGTCAAGACATGCAAAACGGCGATGGATATATGGAACAAGCTCGAACAAATCTGCGAAGGAACAGAGCTTACAAAGGAAAACAAGGTGTCTACTGCAACTCAAAAATTCAAGTTGTTCGAGATGCTTCCTGAAGAAACCCTGGAGCAGATGGATCTGAGGTTCACGAATATTGTTAATGAGCTGGAGTCCCTGGATAAATTCTATACCCAAAAGATGAAAAATATGAAGGTGCTAAGAGCACTACCTGCTGAATGGGATAGCAAGACTACCGCCATGAGGGTCTCCATGAACTTGAAAACAATGAGCACTTTTGATTTCTTCTTTGATCTAAAAGCCTTCGAATATGATATCAATAGAAGAAAGAAGGAGGCAAAAGAATCAAGCACGAAGGTGGCTGCTCTGACAGCTAGGAGCATAAGAGAGAATGTACCTACCTGTAGTTACAGATGTTAAACGGGCTGGCCCTAGCCCTATAGGGCCAGCCCTATAGGGCCACGGGCTAAACGGGCTAGGGCCTTATCCGATTCACTCTTAACGGGCCTCTCATAGTGAGGACCTAACCCTAACCCTAGCGGGCCTCGGGTTAAACGGGCCACTAACCGGGCTATGTAAAAAAATAAAATTTTGTCTTGAATTGAGAATTCAATTTAATTTTCAAGCCTGAAATTGAGAAAAAATATAAAATTGAGTCCCTTATTGTGAAATTTGAAAATTTGGGTTTAGAATTGAGAATTAATTTATAAATTGGGTCTTCTAATGAAATTTATTCGATTTGAAACTATATTTGAAGAAGTTAACATCATTATTCTTGTTTTCTAACATCAACTACCTTTATTTAAATAAAATTATAGATGCAATTAAATGAAATAGACCTCAACTTAGTTGGTGGAGTGGAGGTGTGTAGGTCAATGGTTTGAATCCGACAAGTTGCAATTTTTTAACCGGGCTAAACGGGCTAGCCCGATTAACCGACGGGCTGGCCCATTTAACCCTCGGGCTAATAGGGTCGGGCCAAAAAGGCCCTGATTTAAACGGGCCTCTAATATCTCGGACCTAACCCTGCATTTTTAGGGCTAAACGGGCTGGCCCTATTAGCCGGGCCCGAATTAACATCACTACCTGCAGTAAGCAAGGAGAGCTACCTGTTGAAAACACTGATGAAGAGATGGCTCTTCTTCTAAGAAATTTTAAAAAGTTCATCAGGTACAACAGGAGAGGTGACTTCAAGAAAAACCAGACACCTCCTCAACAGCTCAACTTCCAGCAACCCAATCAGGATACTTCAGATCTATGCTATAACTGTCGAAAACCATGACACTGTGCCAGAGAGTGTCCTCATCCTAAGGTCAACCGATATCCCGATGGAGAGTCTTCCTAGAAAAAAGAGAAACGAAGAGGAAATGAGAAGAATCAAAGCCTTCCTCAGTGAGATGGAAAAATGAAATGAACCTTCTAAAGAAACCCAGCAGGATGCAGACTCCTCTGACGATGACAGTGACTCCTCTTCATCAGAAGACGAGGCACTCATCTGTCTGATGGCACAAGAAACAGAGGACAACGAGGATGATGAGGTAATGTACCCAATCCAACCCTTGCAGAAAGAGGAAAAGCTAAACAAAAGCCTCTCCCTAAAACAAATTATGAGCGATTTTGAACAGATAAACTCAATTCATGAGGAGCTAAAAATAGAAAATGAGATGCTCAGGAGGGAAAACAAACAGTTAGCTGAAAAGCTATCTGCAGAGCTCTGTAGCTCGAAGTGCAGTGACCTCCAGGAACAGGCCTCTAAGCTCAATCTGAAAATTGCCAAACTTGAGAGTGAAAAAAATGATCTTCAAGCAATCATAGGAACCTTTAGCAAATCTGCTAAAAATGCCAGGGAGTGTCTTATGTCGGCCAGAAGTCCATTTGATAGGACAGGCCTAGGATACTGTGCTGGAATCTCTCAGGAAACAGCAAGCACATCTAACGATGTTGCCTTCGTTCAAGCAGAAACTTCAATGACAAAAGAGTTAACTAATAACTCAAAGGATAGCTTGGAGAAAACAGTAGATAAATGAAAAAAAACCATGTACTCATCCATAAGGAGTAAGCCTGTTCTCAAAAGCTGGCTACAGCGGAATCAATCTGCTGGGAGCAACAAAAGAAAACAGCAACCTATAAGGATGCTGCACAGAAACTTCTACTCCACACATACTAAGACCATAATGTCTAAACCTAAAAGAGCTCATGCTCAAGGGAAGTATAGTGGAGGACCTCACCTCAAAAGTGATGGCCACACACGTCCTGTACACACAAAACAGTATTCTAAGGATACCGCATATAGACGAAACCACAAAGTCTACAACAAAGCAATTGTTGTGAGACAAATCTGGATTCCAAAAGGTACTAACAAAGAAAGACTCGTACATGTATGGGTACCTAAGAACCAGTAATCTTTATTTTATAGGTACCTACGACAGGAAACAGCAAGGAAGTATGGTACATCGATAGTGGGTGTTCAAAACATATGACTGAAGACAAAAAAGTTTTCAAAGACTTACAATTGTGCAAAGGACCCAAAGTAATCTTCGGAGATAACTCCAAAGATAGCACTAGAGGAATTGGAAATCTCATTAAAGAAAACACTCACATAAAAGAAGTATCATATATGAAAGGATTAAAATACAATCTGCTCAGTATAAACCAATTCTGCGACAAGGGTTACTCGGTGGAATTTAATCATAACAAGTGCCTGATAAGGGATAGTCAAACCAAGGAAGTAAAACTATCAGGAACCAGAAAAGGAAATATCTACGTAGCTGACTGGAGCTCAGTAATCACAACCACCTACTTCATTGCAAAAGGATCATCAGAAGCTAGCTGGCTTTGGCATAAACGGATGAGCCACTTAAACTTCAAATCAATCAACAAGCTAGCCAGAAAAGGGCTGGTCAGAGGGTTACCTGATCTGGTGTACAAGAAAGAGAGTCTATGTGAAGCATGCTAAAAGGGAAAACAGACCAAAAGCTCCTTCAAAAACAAAGTTCGAAGGTCAACTGAAAGGGTGCTTGATCTACTCCACATGGATCTATTCGGACCAGTGGAACCAGTAAGCATGAGTGGAAGAAAATATACTCTTGTAGTAGTGGACGACTACTCAAGATTCGCATGGACCCTATACTTAACAAAAAAATCTGATACTCAGCAGAGGTTACCGGAGTTACTGAAGAAGCTGCAGACCGAAAGGAGCCTGAATATTATAAAAATCTGAACAAACAGAGGCACCGAGTTTACAAATAAGTTTATTGAAGAGTACTGCTCAGATAATGGAATCAAACATGAGTACTCAGCAGCTAGAACGCCGCAACAAAATGGTGTTGCTGAAAAGAGAAACAGAACCCTCAAGGAAGCTGCAAGAACCATGCTAGCTGAAGCCCAGCTACCTAAGAGATTTTGGGCAGAAGCAATCAACACAGCATGCTACACCCAGAACAGATGTCTTATCAACAAGGACTTAGATAAAACTCTCTATGAATTATGGTTTGGATATACCCCCAACATTGAACACTTTCACATTTTTGGTTGCAGGTGCTACGTACTCAACAATGGGAAGGATTACTTGAAGGCATTAGACTCAAAGTCAGATGAAGGAGTATTCTTAGGATACTCCTCGGTAAGCAAAGCCTTCAGAATCTTCAACAAGAAGACACTTGTTGTAGAAGAATCAGTGCATGTGGACTTTGATGAACCTCATTGCACCAAGGCTGATATAGATGAACTGAATGAAGACCTTGGAAAAACTCGCATCACCAACACTCGTGTTGAATATATTGATACAGAGTTACCAAGTCTCCAAAATATTGAGTCTAATCAAAACCAGCAACCTGTACCTACGCAGCAACCTGAAGAACGGGAACCTTCAATGAACCAGCAAGCACCAGCTATTCAAGAGAAAGTACATCACCCAGAAGGAATACAGCTGGAAGTACGTTTGGATATTCAACCTGATCCTAATCAGCAAGCTAGACAGGATGATCAAGAGCAACCTGCTGAAGAACCAAATGAACAGCAAGCTGAAGAAGCAAGAAGAAAATGGCTAAGGAATCATCCAAGAAATCAGATCATAGGAGATTCTACCACTGGAGTAAGGACAAGAAGAAGCAACCCTCATGAAGCAATGTTTGCGTGTTTTATCTCTCAAACAGAGCCAAGCTGCATAGAGGATGCTCTATCAGACACCAACTGGATCCAAGCTATGCAAGAGGAATTAAATGGATTTGAAAGAAATCATGTATGGTATCTAGTCCCTAGACCTACTCACCGAGGAGTAATCGGTACAAAATGGGTATTTAAGAACAAGCTTGATGAAGAAGGACAAGTAGTCAAAAACAAAGCAAGACTAGTGGCAAAAGATTACTGTCAGGAAGAGGGAATAGATTTTGAGGAAACATTTGCACCAGTAGCAAGACTAGAGGCAATCAAAATCTTTCTAGCCTATGTAGCTCACAACAATCTCACTGTTTATCAAATGGATATAAATAGTGCATTTCTCAATAGGTTACTCACTGAAGAAGTTTATGTGGAGCAACCTCCAGGTTTTGAAGACAATCCTGAAAATATGGTATTCAAATTAAAGAAAGCTCTTTATGGACTAAAACAGGCACCTAGAGCCTGGTATGACACTCTCTCGAAGTATCTACTTGACAATGGATTCAAGAAATGGAAGGTTGACAAAACACTCTTCAGAGTCCAAGATGGAGAAAGCATACTGCTCGTCCAAATCTACATCGATGATATCATATTTGGATCAACAAACAAGGAACTATGCCAGAAGTTCTCAAATCTCATGCAATCCAAGTTTGAAATGAGCATGATGGGAGAACTAAGTTTCTTCTCGGTCTTCAAGTTAAACAAATGAGCAATGGAACGTTCATTAATCAAGTGAAGTACACTAGGGAACTGATAAAAAGATTTGGTTTAGAAAATGCTAGTACAGTAAGCATTCCTATGGTAACCTCAGGAAGCTTGGACAAAACACAATGATGGCAAAACAGTGGATGTTACTAAGTACAGAAGGCTCATTGGGTCACTGCTCTACCTAATAGCTAGCAAACCAGATATCATGTTCTCTGTAGGAATGTGTGCCAGATACCAAACAGCACCAAAAGAATCACACCTGACTGCAGCCAAACGAATCATCAGATACCTTAAAGGAACTCAGGAAGTTGGCTTATGGTACCCAAAGGAAGGTGGACTTAAACTTATTGGCTATACTGACTCTGATTTTGCAGGATGCAAAATCGACAGGAAGAGCACTAGTGGTACCTGCCAACTCCTAGGAAACAAACTAGTATCCTGGTTTTGTAAAAAGCAAACCTCAATAGCAACCTCAACAGCAGAACCCGAATATGTTGCTGCAGGAAGCTGTTGTGCACAAATCTTATGGATCCAACAGCAACTGAAGGACTACGGGATTGAAGAACGAGGCACACCTATTCTATGTGATAATACAAGTATCATAGCAATCACGCATAATCTTGTTCTCCATTCAAGGACAAAACACATTGACATCAGACATCACTTCATAAGAGATCATGTTGAGAAGAAAGATATATCCCTAGAGAAAGTGCATACTGATCTACAACTAGCGGGCATTTTCACAAAGCCTCTTTGTGAAACAAGATTCTCTTTTCTAAGAAACGAGCTAGGCATAATCAACCTGAGCCAAATATCTCTATATAACCCTTTTTTTTTTGTTTAAATGGCTATACAGCTTAGGGGGAACTCCAGGCAAGACAAGGCTAAAATGATAAAACAGCGACCTAAAGGTCACTACTCAAGGTCTCTGGACAGTTTTTGATACTACGATACTAGTCACCAAGTACAGCAAGCTACCTACAAGAACCAGAAACGTGGGCGCGTGAAAAGAGGAACAGTTACCCCATGTCAAGCAGCCATTTTTGTAAAAAACTCCTCGATATCCACAACAGTCACGTCAAGTACATCAACACACAAACACCGCACCAAAAATATCAGCCGATGGATCAAGAGTCTCTTCAAATATAAATCAAATCTGGACCGTTCGATTAAAACTCTTCAAATTCAAATATAAGGACGTTTCTCTTCATCTCTCTCCCTCATTTAACATTTTTCGCATTCTGAAAACCCTAACTCTTCTATCTCTCTCTTAGCTTCTTACTACCAGACTCTATCTCTCTCTCAAATGGCACCCAAGCAAACCCTAGTCGTCGACGGCAGGCTGGTGGATCGGGAGATCCTACTCAACATGGTGGAGGAGGTAGGACACTCCAAGGAGTTGATGAAAGACATTTTGCGGTGTCTTCGGATCTCAGGCCTTCTAAAACTCTGCTCCTTCCACAAGACACCATATACAGAGGAGCAGGTTGAAAAGTTCTACAAGCGGGTCAGGGTCTCTGAGGATCGGTCAGAGATCCGATCAAAGTTGGGTGAGATAACAGTCACTGTTGATATCGGACTGTTGGAAGAGGTGTTCTCTCTTCCCACTGATGGCATGGACGCCAGTGACCTCTCCACTTATGGAGAAGACGAACTGGAGGTCTACTGGAAGATCTTCACCGTTAGGAAAGACACGGCGGGGATGTCCAGGAGCTGCAGCAAGAAGTTTTTCCTTCTTGAGTTCGAGATGCTGCATGACATCTGCTGCCACATCATAGAGAACCGCTCGAGTTCCTTTGAAAAGTGTACCAATTTCAAGTACAGAATGATGATGGCCATCTTGAAGAAGGAGAAGGTGGACTGGGCCAACTACCTGCTCTCCAGGCTAGTGGAGGAGGTGGAGAAGAAGGTGGGTAAGCCTACCTATGGGCTTATCGTGAACACCTTCCTGGGTCACTTGAAGATAGATCTGTCCCAGGAGAAGCCCATCCAGAAAGGGAAGTTCATCGGTGCGGGTAGGGTCTTTGCTAAAAAGACTACTGCTCGGCCATCTCCAGTAACTATGGAGGTCTCTGAGGGTTCCAAGGGCATTCCCAGGACAAGAAAGGCATTCCGCCGGACCAGCAGTGGCTCATCTTCACCGGAAAGCAGCTCGAGGATGGACGAATCCTCACCCGCCTCTGCAGTGCCGAAGAAGCCCAAGAAAGTGCAGCGGAGACTGGTCATTTCTGATGATAAACCAGAAGGCACCACCACTCAGGCTGTTAAGAAGCCTGCAGTGGAAGTGGAGATTGATTCTCCACTGAGGGATGAGCAGGTAGGGGATGCTGTTGTTCATGATGAAGAAGTTGAAGAAGAAGAAAAGGATGAGGAATACGTGTTGGAGTATGTTGTCAGCATACCGAAGCTGGAGGAGGAATTTACAAAGATGATGGATAGATTCACCACCTGGTGGCAGTACAGGCACCTTCCCAGAGAAGAACTGATCCAGTGGCCTGACTGGGAGAAGGAGGAGGAGTGGGCTTTGAATTGGGCTGCCATGGACGACTTAGAGGAGGTCTTTCAAAAGAAATTTCTGAAGGATCTCAGGAAGAAAAAGTGGCCAGAGTATCTTGAAAATGCTGAAATCACCGCTGAAATTGAGGCCAGGAAGCAGAAGGAAGCTGCTAAACAGCTACCTGGCCCTAGGAACCTGAAAGGGAAAGCACCCATCGAGCAACCAGACTTGGATAACGTGGGCTTTCTGGATGCTGCTGCTGACCAGGTCAGGGCAGGCGATGACGTGGGCTTTGCCGCAGCTCAGGTAGAAATGTATGGAGAAGACGAAGCCTTGGAGAGGATGCTGAAGCAGGCTGCTGACATAAGCCTGACAGAGACAAGGATAAGAAGGCCAGTAAGGGAACCCCAGACAGGTGAAGGATCCTCCTGCACAGCATTCATGGTCGAACCCATCAGCAGGAGGTCACCATCACCAACGGAGAAAAATGGTGAGGAATTTTCTTATCTTACTGACCTAATTATTCTGCCTGAGGTCCCTGTGCAGACGCCGATGAAGAAGATGAACTCTACACCAACTGACTTTCCTAAGGCAAAGGAGTTGGAAACCCTCGCTATTGTGGCATCTCTGGACGCTATTCTTGAGCTCACTGACTCAACCGCAGCAGCAGCCGCAGATGAAACCACAACACCAATGGAGGTAAAGGCTGAGGGGGAACAGGTACAGGAGAATGAGGCACCTATTTCTGCTGAAATAATTAACGTATTGGAGGAACCTGTCCCTGTGGAGAGGAATAAGCTGCAGTAGTTGTTCCTATGGAGTTGGAGGAGGCAACACCTGCTAAGCCAGTGGATCATGGCGAGATGATCACTGAGGAAGTGGTCTCTGCAGATAAGGAGGTGGTTGCCGAACAGGAGGCTGGAGAGGCGATGGAAGTAGAGAATGAAAGGGAAAAAGAGCCGGAGGAGACAGAGAAGGCGTGTGAAGAGCAGGAGGCTGAGAAGGAAAGGGAAGCTGAGAATAAAAGGGAAAAAGAAGGTGAGGAAGAGGAGGCTAGAGGAGGAGCACCCTCAAAGGAAGCTGGACTTCTGTTCTAAGCTGAATGAAACATGAATCTTTGATCCTGTTAAGGAGTTTTGTCATCATCAAAAAGGGAAAAATTGATAGGATAAATTGTAATAGATTTTGATGAGACAAAACGTGTAATAGACTAGAGCATTAGTTATTAGGATAAGTTTCCATATGTAAAATAGCTAAGGCAAGGATACTGGAAAGAGAAGAAGACTCTGCAAAGAAACCTACGCCAAGTCTCTGCTACCTGCATGCTGCCGCAAGGAATCAGTATCCAAGCATCAAAGGATGCTGCAAGGAATCTGAAGATGGTCAAGTCAAGAAAGCTGACTCACTCGCTCAAAGAGGAAACTACCAGATACATCAAAATCAGTGCATCCTGACTAGCCAGTAGAGTCACTCCAGTTTCAACAAATCAGTGAAAGCCATATGTGAAAAAGCAGCAAAGACAGAGTACAGCAGACTGCAGGATTAAGTCGCGCAGTAAAAAGGTCAAGGCAGTGGCAGAACAGAATGAAGGCATTGCAGAGCAGGTGTCAGAAGATAAGCAGAACCAATCAGAATAAGGCACCTCACCAAGTGAAGAACTGCCTTCTCAACGGGTAGAATTCTCACTAATGTCTATAAATAGAAGACTGAGTGCACCTAAGAAAGTAAGAGTGTGAAGCTGATCTGAAATATCCTACGAAAAGCAATTTAACAAGCTAAAAACCTTCACATCCAGAGTCACTCAATCTAAGAAGCAGCAAGCCAGCTACTTTGTTGAATTTAGAAGTTTAAGGAGCTTGATACATCCAACCGTTGAAGATTTCCATATCTTACTTAACTAGACTGTTTAGGAGTCACTTAGACAGGAGTTTATTCTGCTAAGTTGTTAATCTCTCTGAAGAAAAGAAAGGATCCTGTGTGGGTCAAGGAACCTGTGTGGAGATCCTGTGTGGGTCGATCAGTTTGGTCACTGTGCAGCTACCTGTGTGGATAGAACTGGCAGTTTTGTGTAGAGTAGAGTTTGTATTAGCCGAGTCTATTGTAAATCAAACTTATTTTAACAAAGTTCCTCTTTGAGAAGGAGTAGAGAGGACGTAGAGGGATTACTCCACCCTCGAACCTCTATAAGTTCGCTCGCATTTATATTGCTCCGCATATCTATCTGATCTCATAAGCATACTGCATTAAAGTTATTTTTCGAAAAACACATTATTTTCGCTGTGCATCTTTAACTCTGTCTAAGTCTAGAGGTCTCTGCCCGAGCAGCAACCTATCGTACAGCAAGCTATCTAGCTACCTGTTCATCAAGGACTTAATATTTTTGGAGAAAAGTTAAAATTTGATAAGGTTAATTCACCCCCTCTTAACCTTATACCACTTGAGACCAACACTCTATTATCGCGAGAATACATTTGTGAACATCGATCATAAATGAGATGAGCTTAAATTAAACTTGAGCTTAAAAATAGACTTGTAACTATCGGATTTAAATATTTTAAAATTCAGTCCTGGCATGAGAAATATTGTAAACTCTTAATTAAGTTTCATTCAGATCATTAAAATGAATAATCAATGTCAAATGAATTGTTTCTCGAGTTGAAATTTAATTTAAATAGTTCAGGAGCGATTTGACTATTTTGCCAAGCCTATTGATTTACCAACATTATGTTATGACCAATGATTAAAAAGTTAATCAGATTGACAAGGTTTTTTTTTTTGTTTTTTTTTTAACCCTGATATCGAAATCAAAGGTTAATTCAATTTCTTTAAAATAATTGTATCAATATCGTTGTCGCTTAAGTCATCGTATAAATTCTATAAAAAAAAAACCAAAAAAAACGTAAACAAAAACAACGAAATATTGGGAAACTCTGGTGATTCTATGATTTATCAGTATCAACTACAAAATTGAAAATTTGGTTTTATTTGTTGTAAACGAATTTAATAGTTCGTTGTCAATCAAACCACAATTTATATATTAAATGGCATTCCATATTCTATATTATAATAAGCATGTAAGGCATCAGCTTGATAATAATATATAGTTAATGTATTATTTATTTATGAATAATTATTATATTAATAAAAATCATTTATATATTGTAGCAGGTCTGCTCACCTACCTATTATTGAACAGGTACAATCATTTACCAATATTGATTTATCACAAATTCATCACAATCACTACATATCAATAGTGGACATATTAGAACTTACTATCAATATCGATTTACCATAAATCCAACACAATCATTATACATCAATAATCAATAATGGATATATTAGAACTTGCTCATCATACATATGATCATTGTTTATATATAAATGTATATACAATGAATGTAGGAAACTATTGATATTTAAACCTTCATTATCACCATGTGTTAACATATATAATGGCTGCAAAATAAGAATTATTATTGCTTAACGGATGTAACCTGTCACAATTTTGGGTTATTACTCATGTCGCCACTTATATACTTTCTAAGCATTCAAGACAAGAGTGGCAATGTTAGATTCTTTCTTTTATTTGCAGAATTGTATCTTATACATCTTCTAATTTATGGTATATCAAGGTTGTAGAATGATGTGATCACCAAAAGATATATATATTGATAAATAAAAATTCAAAGTTAAATATATATATATATATATATATATATATATATATATAGTCCTACTATCATATCTACTGTTGCCACATATGCTACCCTATTCATTATGTTAAAAATCTAGTAAACCAATTAATTTCACTTTTCATATAACGAAGGGATGAGATTATTAGGATTTTCGTATTTTTATAAATTAATATATATATATATATATATATATATATATATATATTGATTTCGTACTCTGAAACACACGCATGATATTGATTTATTAATCCAAGTAACAAGTTATTTTATGATCTTACATAAATATTGCACACTTGTTAAGAAAATAAATTATATAAATGTACTTATAGAATTAGTGTATATTAAAATTTTGATCAAATTATAAATTTAATCTTCAATTTTGTGGAAATTACAATCAAATCTATTATTAATTAGGGAAAAACAACAAAACTCATGAAACGTTTCGGATTGATCATTATGGTAATTTAATTTGAATTTTATCATTTTTATCAATAATATACAATGATATCGTACCAAGCAAATTATTGCGTCAAACCATCTGATCAGTGTGCAGTTCAATGGGTGGTCCAATAATATTTTTATGTGTATATATTATGTAATATTTTTATATATAATAGGTAATATTTTAGTTTGAAGACTCTAGATTGTGATTGATTTGAGAAATTATAATCCTACAATTAATATTTTTATTTGATCATGTAATACTTTTATTTGTATCATATAATATTTTTATGCATATCATGTAATATTATGTTGTTACATGATTTATAACTTTTACAAATGATATTATATACATAATACGTGTGTATCGCATAATACTTTTATGTGTGTCATGTAGCACTTTTCAGAAATTAAGATTTTGACAAGACATAAAAGGAATATTACATGATACAAAAATATATATTGTATATCTTATACACACAAAAGTACTATATGATGCAAATTGATCCACACGTTGACTCGTTCTAACTCGATTGTATCGTCAGACAGTTTGACGCAAACATCGTCACTCATCATACATTAAATTAGACATGTTCAGCCGGTTCCGGTTCCGGTTTGGAAACCGGCGGTTAACCGGAACCGCCGGTTCAAACCGCCGGTTTTCCGGTTTTTTCCTTTTTTTTTTTTTTTTTCTGTCGAGCAGGGCACGGTTCTGTCAAGTAGGGCACGGTCGTGCTACACGGCACGGTCGTGCTCCATTGGACAGCCTTGATTTTCTTTGAAAAATGACACTTATAATGTATCTTAGAGATATAAATAAATCATAAGTATATCTTTTATTGTTAGCTAGATATCTTCTTTGTCGATGTATCGACGCTATCTTATATTTTAGGTTGTTATTTTGTTTCCACCTTTATCGATATATCGACGTTATTTATTTTAGTTGTGGCAATTATCGCATCTCTACAATGTACAATTGAATATATTATAATTACAATGATCATGATGAATAAATGAAAGAAGAGGAAAAAATAAATTGAAAGAGCTTGAGTTTCATTTTAAGTTTGAAGGTGAAATGAAAATTACACTTCCAAACTTTTCATTTTAAGTTTGAAGGTGAAATGAAAATTACACTTCCAAACTTTGAATGAAATTGCCTACGTATCCTTGGTAAAATTAAGGAATCCAAAAAAAAAAAAAAGTACAAACCGCCGGTTCGAACCACCGGTTACCGGTTTTTGGAGAAGGCGAATCGAAACCGAACTTTACTTCGACGGTTCACGGTTCCGGTTTGGAACCGGAACCGCGGTCAACGGTTCCGGAACCGTTGACCGCCGGTTCGAACAGTCCCGATTTCGGTTTTTCGAACCGTTTGGGCACGTCTACATTAAATTCCAAATGAATTATATATTTAAAATTGATCATCACTCTCGTGAATAGATTTAATTTCATAAATCTCAAAAAAAAAAAAAAATCAAAGTGATACATGTAATTCACCCTAAACAAAAGATGAACTTTTGGCCTTCACTCAAGTAATCTTACATAGGACAAAAGTGCAAGAATTTTTCTACATTATGACCCTAAGACTTTAAAAAAAGAAAAAGAAAAAAGAAAACAAAATAAAAAGAAAAGAAGGTTAAGTGATGATGATTTAGGTGGTGAAAGTTGGAGGAGTATTAGAATTCCTTGTGCCCATCGTGGACATCTACATTTTAAAAGTGATCCACTTTTAAAACACGATAAAAAGTTTAATCCCCTTTTGAAATAATCAATATTAATTTAAAGATTCCTTTGTTAGTGAGATGGATGTTTATGCTTAACCTAATGACGACAATTATTGTAATGTCAAGGTTGATTCCATCTACAACCACCTTTCATGTCGTGTGTTGATGACTTTAATCTTTCTTTCTAGTTTGAGTTTTTCCATCCATAATCGTGATTAACATCTCTCATGGTTTGTTAGACATGGAAAATGATGGTAGGGATAAGGTATTAAGTAAGACTAAGACATCTGTCAATCAACATTAACAAAGTGGGTCACTTTTCTCTTTTGAATCTATTTCATTTATTTTTTTAATTTTTAGATGATTAAAGATCTAATCATTTATCAAACCTAGGATTAAGATGGATCTAATTCATTTTAATCAAATGAGATCCAAGATGATGTCTCGTTCGTGTGACATAGTTCAAACTATGTATTTTCTAACGGTTTAAATTAATTGTTAGTTATAATTATATTTGATGATGATATATGAGTGAGAGAGAGGATCGGAAGTGCATTTCAATATACATGTTCCTAAATATTATATATACATACGGATGTAAACAATCCAAACTGTTCGTGAGCGATTTGGAGTAAGATTCGATAAAAGTTTGTTTGAAATCAGGTAATATTTTAAAATTAAGCTTTTAATTTATTTGATAATTTTAGATATTTTTCAGATTTTATTAAATTCTTTTATGATTTATATAGATAATTTTAGATTTATTTGATAATAAATTCAGTTTTATTAGAATATTATAAATATTTTTTTACACTTCTCTAATTTATTTAAATAAGTTTTATATTAGTTATAATAATTTTCAGTTTTATTTGATTAGTTTAGATATATAGTTTTCAAAATTTGGTCAAATTGACCTTTTTGATTTATTTAAATAAATTTAGTATATTTTAAAAGTATTTTCAGATTTATTTCATTAAAAAATTTACGATGCTATTGAATATTTTAAAATATTTAAATATTAGAGTGTTGGGTAATTCTCCCTTAAATTTTGTTTTTTCTTTAGTATTTTATTTATTTATTGGCACATTTGATGAGTATGTGGAGAAAGTAATACCTGTAGCTCAACATGCTAGTAATCTGTGGCCAATTGAGAAGTTGGATCAAAATTCTCAAAAATCATTGACTTAAATTTTTGAATTGTCAGCCTAAAAATATATGGTACTCAAAATACTATCCTAGAGTTAAGTGGCAAATTAAAAAAGAGGAAAAATAAAATGAAATGCCATTGGTGGATCAGTGTAGGACAACAATACCAACCACACAATATGTTGTGAAGGTATAATTTATGCTACATATATTGGGTGAGCAATGGACATTATCATAAATGATTTCTAGATTTAAATAATATCAAATTTCAGTAATTTCTAGATTTTACAATAACTTTTATTCTTACTTTAAGAATGAAAATCTCAATTTCTACGAGTTTTCGATTCAAAACTGGTCGGAACTATTGGATCAGTATCCGTATACAATGCCAAATTATATATCCGAAAAATCTTAATAACTTCAAATATCTGAATTATCCTTTTCATTACCAGTCTTAAGTTCAATCAGATGCTATATGTTATGATTTATTTGAAAAAATAAAATGACATCGACTCACATATATATCTTATTGGATTTTAATTAAAGACTCATACTTTTATTAATTTCATCATTAACTTTATTTAAATTTATTATCCATAATCATAATCTTCTTATATATATAATAATATTTATATTCTTATATTATATTTACATTAAATAAATTGGGGATTTTTCTGAAATACATACAACTAGCATAATTATGTGAAATAAATACTACATTTATTAATAATTAAAATGATTCATAATTATTTTAAATAAGAACGTAATCCTGATCCAAATATTTTTTTTTTTTACTTTACATTGTAGATGCAAGAAAACATAAGAGTAATTAACATCAATAATACAAAATTAGGGGAGACCCGAATTGAAACCAAGAAAAAAACTATTTAGGTCCAAATTGTGAAGTTAAAAATTAGGTGTTGTAGATAAAAACTTTTGTGTAATTGGTGTACGAATTTTAAATCCGTGTAATAGATTCGACCCGGTCCATGTGTCATCCATATTCTCACATTTGCCCCCACGCGTTTGGGTGGGTGCACTCAAACCCACCCAAATTCGCTACGAGGTGCTATATCTTTATGTTATATTAGTCGTCATGTATTTTAGTTATGTTAGTCATACCTTTTAATTATGTTAACTGTACCTTTTATATATTATATAAAGGTATGACTAATATCACTTAAACGTATGAGTAATTCCACATAAAGGTATATATGTACAAATTGTGCCGAAATATGATTTTTTGTGCAGAAATTAGGTTTTTTTTAAGGTAAACTATTATATAAATATATGACTATTATAGCATAAAGATATGATTAATATAATATAAATGTATAACTAAAACAACGTAAAGGTGAATACAAAAAAATAAAAATAAAAAATAAGCGGATTCAGATCGAATTCGACTCAACCCAACCCGCGTGTATGAAATTAAAACCTTAAACCAATTACATGCAAGTTCAACTCAATGTTGTATTAATGGATTCAGGAAAACTTGTACCCTGTGTAGTAAAAATCTTCACATTGATAATTCCTTTTTTACTATTTAATATTATATAATCAATAAAAATCTTATCTTCAGACTTTTGAGACTATGATATTAGTGCCTGCATTTCAATCTTAAAACCGGATCATTTAGACATATTGCACGATTTATATGATAGCTAGCAATTTAGAGAGACTGGATTGTTATATATCCAGAAATTAATTAGACATATATAAATTTCGTCATGAGTTATAAAAAGAAAAAAAAATATATGATAAAATTGATTGTAATACAAATCTGGCGTGAAAGTGAATAGTTTGTTGATGAATTCTCCTTAAAACTGAAAAGAGGTCCACGTCAAAAGTTTCAGTATTTGGTTCAAAAAAAGTACGATAATAATAATGGTCCATTGTTTCTTGCTCTAAAGCATTTATAAGTTGCACAATTTGCTTCAATAATAGTACACTTATAATTGTCCCCTTGTTTCTTCTTCTCTGATGTCTACGTAAACCAAGAAAAGTACACCAAAATGCCCCACATTATCACCATTATTAATTAGCAACCTGCTTCCCTTATTTTAGTTATTTAATCTCCCTATTTTTTTCTCCATTTTTTTTTTATCAAAATAAAAGAAATTAACAAAGAGTAAAAGATGACTATTTAAAATATTAAAAAAAAAATCTACATAGTTTTAAAATATTTCAAATAGATTAAAATGACTCGAACAGTACTCCTTAAAAGTCCTCCATTCACCAGCTACTTTGCAATTAATATTGGTAATGAAATTAGTAGATCTGATCTCTAACTAATTTAGTCATTTGGGCATATCCTATAATTAAAATGGTAGCAAGTTAGTGAGATCGAGTTTATATTCCCCAATCAATTAGATATAGATTTGGATTGAGTTTAAAAAAAAAAAAAAATGAAATGAAGTGAAAATATTGAATAAAAGAAGAAAACACGCGTACGCTAACCTAAGACGACTATGAGAGAAAGAAACTCCTGTTTGGTAGTTTTTAGTTATATATAGAGAACTTTAATTTGGTGGCACGAGTACTGCATGCAACTAGTAGAGGAAATTCAAATAAATTACACTTTTTTTTTTTTTTTGAAATTTATGATTTTAAATAAATTATTGTTTTCTTATAAAAAATGCGTGACCTAATCAAAAAGATAGTAATTGGGTTCTCTCAATAACTAAAAGGTGTAGCATGCGTGAATGTAATTGGGGTTCATGGTGGTGGAGGAATTGAATCGGAAAAAAGAGGGATTCTAGTTGTAAAATATCTAACAATATATATAAATATATTACCTTTTGAAAAAATATAAAAACTTTTGTGCAACTTGTGTATGGATCCTAGATCCATACACAACAATTTGACCCGCTCCACGCGCCCCCACGCGCCTGGGTGGGTGCGCTCAAACCCACCCAAAATTCGTTCCAGGTGCTTGACCTTTATGTTATGTTAAGTGTACCTTTATGTTATGTTAAGTATACATTTTATGTTATGTTAGTCATACCTTTAGGGCCTTTTATATTATATTAAGCATACCTTTATGCAAGTCTTTTACATTATATTAATTATACCTTTATGCAACGTTAAGCATACCTTTATACAACGTTAAGCATATATTTATGTTATCTTAAGCATACCTTTATGATTTTATGTTATGTTAAGCATACCTTTAGGGTTATAATGTTATGTTAAACATACCTTTATATTATGTTAAACATACATTTATGTTATATTAGTTATACCTTTTAATTATATTAGTTGTACCTTTATGTATTATATAAAAGTATGACTAATATTAATTAAAGGTATGCGTAATATTTATATAAAGGTATATATGTACAAATTAAGGTTTTTTTATGCTGAAATTATAAATTTTTCGTTAAAATTAGGGTTTTTTGCCAAAATTAGGGTTTTTTTTTAAAGCTAAACTGTTACATAAAGGTATACTTAACATAATATAAATGTATACTTAACATAATATAAAGGTATCACTAACACAACATAAAGGTCATGATAAAAAAAAAATGCGCGGATCCAGGTCGGATTCAGCCCGACCCGACCCGCGTTGCATGGATCTAAGATCCAATGCAACTGTTGCACCCAAGTCTTACTCTTGAAAAAAATGTGTTCATTCAATGTGTCTCTCAATTAATGAAACTCGAAGGTGTAAATGGAACTTCAAATATTTTAACTATATAAACTACACTTTCGTAATGTGAATGAAAATAATTATAGACCTATTTTTATGGGACGAAGTGAATATTAAAGAAACAAAATTGTTCCTAGCTCTTTCTTTTTCTTCATATTAATGATTAAACTGGCTAGTAATTTTCAATTAGTCTTGATGATTGTTTAGAATTTTTTGCTGAATATTCAAATTAGAACTTCAATTGAGGTCATAATTAATTTATTGTCAAATTCATAATAATATATTTTTAGATAAAATTATTGTATATAAATTTAAACCATCTTAAATTTTCATTGAATAATATTCATGAATTATATGTATTATATGTATTTTTTTTTTCAAAATTCAAATCCTTCCCTCCTATATTGAAGTTGCACATTTGTAAATTGGTAAAGATAAATGTCATGCAATCTAATTTTTGGCCAATTAAAGCAATGCAATCTTAGAGTTAGTTAGCTACCTAGGCCAAAATCATTAATCTCAACGAGTAAAAAGGATGTCACCATTCACTGCAGCTTCATTTGATGCGACCTATATATATATATATATATATATATATATATATATATATATATATATTGCTTCGTCTCTCTTCGTACATATGAGATGTGACGATGTATATCAACTAAATTATAAAATACTAATAAATTATTATAATTTTATATAAGATTAATTATTCAGATTTTTCTATATTTAGAATTAATATTTAATATTAAGTTGGTGTTATCATTAAAATTAAGGTAAGGTAAAAAGTGTTAATTAATTTATCAGCAATGGCAATGTATTCCGGTGTTGAATAAGAACGAGCGTGAAATTGCGAATATAAATTTTTAATATTTGTAACTTTAAAAATCTATTGAAATGAGTTTAATTATTATTTTATTCAACTAATTTGTTGGTCCCAGTGGTATAAGGTTAAGAGGGGGTGAATTAACCTTATCAAATTTTCAACTTTTACTCCAAAGAATGTTAAGTTCTTGATGAACAGGTAGCTAGTAAGCTTACTGCTCGATAGATTCCTGCTCAAGCAGTGACCTCAAGACTTAGTTAGAGAATGTAATGCACAGCGGAAATACTTATGTTTTTCGAAACGCGCTTTTAATGCAGTATGCTTAGATGCAGATAGATAGATAGGAAGCTATAAAAGGCACAAGCAAGCTTATAGAGGTTCAAGGGTGGAGTAATCCCTCTACGTCCTCTCTACTCCTTCACAAGGAGGAACTTCGTTAAAGCTAGTTTGATTTACAATAGACTCAGCTAACACAAACTAAACTCTAAACAAACTGTCAGCTCTATCCACACAGGTAGCTGCACAATGACCAACTATCGACCCACACAGGATCTCCACACAGGTTAACCGACCCACACAGGATCCTTTCTCTTCTTCAGAGAGATTACAACTTAGCAGTTTCAACACCTGCCTAAGCGACTCCTATCAGATTTAGAATAAAATGAAAGGTTAGAGCACAATCAAATGCAGCAGGCTCCTTGAACTTCAGAAGAACATAAAGGTAGCTGGCTTGCTGCTTGCTCAGTCTGATTAACTTGAGAGTATAAGTTTGTGCGTCTATTTGCTTCTCAGTTCTCTCTTGGTTGTGTATGATCGTTGTATCTCCTTTTTTTTTCTTTGAAAATCAGACTTCTATTTATAGGCATCAGGTAGTTTTCTGCCCGTTGGTAAGACAATCCTTTGTATGATGAGGTGTCTCTTCCTGATTGGTTCTGCCGATCTTCTGACACCTATTCTGAAATGCCTTCATTCTGTTCTGCAACTGCTTGTCCTTTGTCTGCGCAACTTCATTCTGCAGACTGTTTGTACTGTGTCCTTGCTGCTTTATCACACATGGCAGATTCTGATTCGTTGGAACTGAAGTGACTCTACTGGCTAGTCAGGTTGCATTGACTCTGATGTATCTGGTAGTATCCTCTTTGAGTCAGTCAGCTTCCTTGATTATCTCCAGGTTCCTTGTAGCATTCTTCTAGAGCTTTGCTTGCTGGTTGCTCGATACAGTATGCAGGTAGCAGGGACTTCGGCTTTCTGGCTACTTGGCAGAATCTTCAAGTCATTCCAGCATCCTTGCCTTAGCGAATTTACATTAAAGACTTATCCAAATAGCTAAGGTTCTAATCTATTACACGTTTTGTCTCATCAAAATCTATTACATTTTGTCCTATCATAATTAACTATTTATAATGTGTATGTAAATAGAATTTCAATAGTTCTTGAATTTTGTTTGTTGATATTTAGATTTTGAAAGCAATATATTTCAAGGTTATTGATTATTATACATTTATTAACCATTTTTAACAATTATTTGTTGCCATATAAAATTATTATATAGCACTATAATAACAATTTCAGCCCAAAAATCAAAATAGGATATTTTATAAGTTTTTATATCCTAAATTGCAAGTGCCAATTAAATGTTCTTTTTTCTTTTAACCACTACTCTATACAAAAGATAGGTCTAGAAAATCTAGTATCCTAAAGACAAGATAAGAGTAGGATAAGTTACTCACAAAAAATCATATACAATCGTTTTATCTTACGATAATTGCATTTATAATAGAAAAAATACATTTATAATTATAAAAGATATACTTGAATCATATATTTATATCTGTTAAAAAAACATACTTATAAATAACATATTTATAACTAAAAAATACATACTTATACTTATAAAAGCGAATGAATCGTGAGACTAACTATAAGTTAGTGGATAAAAGGGTAAATACGTAAGTAGAGTGAAGAGAAGGAATAAGGTCTCAATTATTAACTAGTCTTTCTCATCACTCAGAATAAAAGTGAGGAAAATATCAGTGTCAACAGTAACATATATCTATCCATTTGTACTATGACTATATCTACATAACCCCACCTTCTCTTTCAGTCTTCACTATTATTATTATATTTCTCATATCAATTTCCAGAGAGAGAGAGAGAGAGAGAGAGAGACAGAGCAACACTTCTGAACTCAATCTGGCCTATGCTTCCCAGTTTAGACAGTTTAAAGACATGTGAGTTTACATCTGATACAACAGATTATTATTCCTCCTTCTCTACACATTTTTCTATCCTTTCTTTGATGCTACACATCCTGATTTCCCACTTATTCCATCTTTCTATTTCCCTTTTTATCTTTCTTTCTTTCTTTCTTTTTTAGTTTAATTAATTTTCCTGTCTTTTTCCTCTGATCTCTTGCTTCCTGCTTCCATTATTTGATTTTCTGCAGTCAGATTCTTTCGAAACTATCACTACTTGTTTTTAATAATATATATTTTCATATCTACATGTTCTTGAACCTATGGGTTAATCAAACTAAGTAATTAAAAAAAATGGTAGGTTTATTTGGAGAAATGTTAATTAATTTGCTGAATTTCATGTTTTTCATCTTCAAGCAATTGCATGGAATATCCATCTTCTCTCACTTTTATCTTTATTTTCAGGATTTATCAGAAATATTGATAAAAAATCTGAAGAAAGAAGACATTAGTTGCAGAAATTAAGTAATAAATATGTACTACCAAGGAAGCTCAGAAATCCAAGGTGATGGCTTGCAGACACTATATCTGATGAACCCTAATTATGTAGGGTACTCTGACACCCACCCCCCACCCCAGCCCAACCTGCTCGCCGCCTCCGCCGTCCAAGCGCTCAGCTCCTCCCTGATTCCCCACGCGCCGCCCCCTCAATATGTCGGTATTCCACTGTCTCACGATCCCAGCCGTCCATCGCATCAAGAACACATCCAGGCCGTCCACAACACCATCCCACGATTCCACTACAACGTATGGGGAAATCAAACAAACATGCCTCAACAAACGCCACGTGGACTGTCTCTCAGCCTCTCCGCCCAAGGCCACGTCAACTCCGGCGATCAGGATTTTCCCGCACAATCCTCCGTCGGAATGATTTCGCCCAGAATTGGCTCTTCTCCATCTCTAACCTGCACCACTGAGTCCAACGGAGTGAACACTGTGATCATCGGTTCTAAGTATCTTAAAGCCACTCAAGAGCTTCTTGATGAGGTGGCCCACGTCGGAAAAGAGATGAACTCCGATCGGCCGGAGACGGCGAGGAATAAGGCGAAGTCAGTTGTCGTAAATGTTTCGAGTAGAGAAGGTGAAAGTGGTGGCAAACATGGCGGTGCTGAGCTTACAACGGCACAAAGACAAGAGATTCAGATGAAGAAAGCTAAGCTTAATAGCATGTTAGATGAGGTATCATTTTCGTTATTTTCTCCCTTTTTTTTCTTTCTTTCTTTCTTTTTATCTAAAATATGGTAATTATCTCGGTCAGAAAATTGCAATTTTCATTCAGTAACTAAAATTTATCCATCTTTTTACAATCAATTTACATATTTTAATTTCGGCCCTCCTACTAATATCTTTCAATTTTCATTCATTTTTACTCAAAATTTTGATTTTTTCTTACGTGGTCATCGGAATTTAAATTTTCAATTCCAATGTCCAAATAGATGAAAATTAATATTTCAAACAAAATCAGATCAAATTTGAAAAAATAAAAATGATAATTTAATGACCAAAATATAATACATGAAAGTAATAATAAAAAAAATGAATATTAGGACAAAAATTGAGATTTTTACTTTACCTCAATTTTTAAAGCTTAAGTAATTGACGTGGTAGTTCACACAATGTGTGTGGTTCTCAATTTTCTTTGGAGGGTCCATTTGAGTTTAAGATAATATCACTACAGTGACAAAGTTGACAATTTCCAAATACCAACAATAAAAATCCCCGAAAAACACGGACCACATGATCGATCTCGATCGTCCACTGATCACATGGCGCGTATAATAAGAATAAGAGATGAAACACGATAACAAATCTCGTACGTCTCTAATTGATCAATCCTTTCTAGTTTGGCCCATTTCGAAGTTGGCGCTTTTAAGCCGTTTGGTGGGTTCAGGGTCCCCTAAGACTTTCTGGTCCCCTAACCAAACAATGAATTGTCTCAATTAATACACATAGACATAGTACATAACATGTCTCTTATAATTTTCCACAAAATATTACTACAAGAAAACACATTCCCAATTTTATTGTCACATTCGTTAATTAATCACCTTTTTTTATTCATACAAGGTGGAGCAAAGATGCAGACAATATCATCAAGAAATGCAAATAATGGTGTCGTCATTTGAACAAGCAGCAGGAATTGGGTCGGCAAGATCATACACACATCTTGCACTAAAAACAATCTTGAAGCAATTCAAGTGCTTGAAATCCACTATTTCATCACAAATAAAGGCCCTAAACAAGAGCTTAGGTGAAGAAGAAATCTCAGACAAAAAATTGGAGGGATCAAGGCTTAAATTTGTCGATAATCAGCTTCGACAACAAAGGGCTTTGCAGGAGCTAAGGATGATGCAAAACAATGCATGGAGACCACAGAGGGGCTTGCCTGAAAGAGCCGTCTCCGTTCTACGTGCTTGGCTCTTCGAGCACTTCCTTCATCCGTAACTATTTTTATAATTTCGTGTCATTTGATTACAATAACAAAATATTGTTACCCTATACATTTGACGTGAGTGATTTTACGAGCATCTACTGATATGGCAGCAAAACACTACTGCCACATCAATTGATGTTGAGTGATTTTACGAGCATCTACTGATATGGCAGTAAAACACGACTGCCACATCAATTGATGCTCATATTAGGTGTGCAGGGTAACATTTTCCGTACCACAATATACATATATATATATATATGTGTGTATTTAACATGTAATTTATGCTTAAATTTTAAAATGATGTTGAATGCAGATACCCTAAGGATTCAGATAAACAAATGCTAGCTAAGCAAACAGGGCTTACCAGGAGTCAGGTATGAATATACTTATAGCTTGTAAAGGTTCCATTAATGATAGATATAGGAACTAAAGAAAATATTATTTAGATATTTAGCTAAACTTATTTTATCTTTGATAAATGCGAGATTATAGTCTAATACTATCTTTAAAATTATTTAAAATATACAATTATAGATTATACTATTTATATAATTTCTCCAAAATAATTAACTCATGTTTCAAAGTTTACTATTGAGAAAATTTTATATGCATTGACCTACTAAAAATTGGTAATAAAAAAGATTAAAATTTAGGGATAATTTCATTTATAGCTATTTGTGGTAAACCAAGAAGTTTTTTTCTAACCACAACTTTAACATTTTGGACAATCTTACCCTTCTTTCCCGTACCACTTACTCTAATTTATATTATCAAAATTTAAGTTGTGCCACTTTAATTTGTATCAAAAAATCGTCATTCCATTTACATCTATACTCAGATCGTAACAACAGAATCAAGTTATCTAATTTTCACTAGCCCATACTACCTAACTAAGACATTATTACCATATCATTTACCAAAAGTTAAAAAACCAAATTAGAAAATAATAATAATAATAATAATAATAATAATAATAATAATAATAATAATAATAATAATAATAATAATAATAATAATAATAATATTTCTTATGAGAATTGCCTCTATATTGAGATTTCCACTAAATTTTATATAATTATTAACTAGTATTACATGTATACATAGTAATCAATACAATAAAATTTAGGAGCAAACACCCTATTCACTAATCTAATTTTGGGAGTAAACATGCTCCTAACAATTTTTTATGGTGCAAAGACAAATGTTTATATTATGATGCAACTTTATTTGCCATAGTCTTGTTTTTTTATGGATTTTTGTTTTTAACATTCTTCTTACATATGTTTTTTATAATTTTAATAAATAAATAATTATTCATATTGAAACACTTGTAATTCTAAATCAATTTCAAATTTTAAGAAACAAAATTTATCTCGATAAAATATTATATTTATTTTTCTTTTACATTATGTTTTAGGATTTTATATTAATTTTGAAACGAAACCTCATATGTTAACCTATGCATATAAAGGAAACTTGTTTGGATTTTGGAATAAATATTATGTTAATTGTTTGTTTTCATGAGTAATATCTTTTCTTTTCTATACTATTTGAAACTTTAAAAAACAGTGTATTTTTTAGGGAAATGTAATATTTGTTTTGTCAAGTTTTATTGTAAAATGTACTCTATTTGATTCTAAATTTTTTGTTTCCCCAGTAAAATTCATTAACATATTAAATCTAAAATTGATTTAGAATTATTTCAATAGAAATAATTAACTATTTAGCATAATAAAAAATATAATAAATTTGCATTTGAGGAATGTGAGCATCAATGACATTTTCACTTGCACTTTTAATTCAAACGTGGAGAGTATATATACACTAAAAAAAGATTAATGATATTTTTGCACCTCAACAACAACCTTAAGTATATTTGCACATTTTCCTTATTTATGATAATATAAAGACAAATGTGCAATATATATACCAAACGTTTATGGTGGGGTGCAAATACATATGGCAAATACCCTCCTAACATTAAAGTGATGGTAATACACCCCCAATATTTATATTATGATCCAACTTTGTCATAATCATCTTTTTTATAATTTTTTTATTTTTGCATTCTTTCAATATTTTTTATATTATATTAAATAATTAGTTATTTGTGTTGAAACACTTCTAATTCTAAATAAATTTGAAATTTTAAAATAAATTTTCTCTCAATAAAATAATGTATTTAATTCTTTCTTAAATTTCGTTATTGGATTTAAACTCAACTAGTTTATTTTGAAAATCAAGACTTTACATGTTTCTTGCTTATAAATTAAAATTGTTTGGATTTTTGAATAAGATATTATGTTTGTTGTTTATTGTTTGTTTTCTTATATAATACTTTTTTTTCACATTTATATACTATTTAAAACTTTAAAAAATAGTTTTTTTTAGGGGAAATGTCTCTTTTTTATGTTGTTGTCAAGTTTTATTACACAATGTAGATAGTTTATTTGATTTTCAAATTTTTTCCATAGTATAATTAATTTATAAAATTTAAAATTTATTTAGAATATTTCATGAATTCAAATAATTAACTATTCACATAATATAATACATATTTTACAAAATTATATATATATATAATATATTTACACTGAATAAAATATCCATAGAAAGAAGTATAGGGCTGATTTGCACCTTAATTAAAATGTTGGGAGTATATTTTATTATAAAAAAATATTAATGACATATTTACACCTCCACAACAACGTGAAGAACTATATAATTGCGCATTTGCCCATAATATAAAACCTTTTAAATTGAGTCTAATTTTTATATTCTTAAAGAATATTTAAATGATTTATATAGGAACTTAATATTTTTTGTCAATTTAGAATAATATTAACTCCAAATTAATACTGTGATTGTGCAATCAGTGGAAAAAGTTAAAATTTAATATCGAAGCTAGTTTAGTAATATCCAAATACAATGAATTCATGCAAATTGTGGCAAATTTCAAAAAATTATATGAAGATATTTTAGAAATATTCAATTAATTAATTTCATTTTTTATATGTACCAATTATTGTGTAAAAGAAATTATCCACCAATTTTATGTTATTTTGCCATGTACTCTAATCGGCAATTTTTCATATTATCTCATATCATCCAAAATCAAGTCGTGGCACCATATCTCATACTAATATAATCAAGTTTTCTATTTCATTTGTTCTTACCACGTATACAAATGTCTTAGGTCGTGTCATCATATCCTATACCAACGTTATAATTGATGATATAGCTATAAAATTGAAATTTTTGTCCTGCTACTTACGCATAGTTCATTTTTTTACCACCAATTTTGGGTATTGCAATTTTGATCTACTAACTATCACTTTATTTTATTTTTTTCGATTTTGCTCAGAAACGATTTTTGTCTACATGAAAGCCGCCAATTTTGCTCGAAAATGATTCTTGTCTATATCAAAGCCGTGAATTTCGCTACATAAAACACTATAATTGCTAACGTGGATTTTTCAATTCCTAATTTATTAATTTCTTATATAATTTATTCCTAATTTATTAATTTCTTATATAATTTATTCCTAATTTATTAATTTCTTATATAATTTATAATTGAAAAACTCAAGATGTTGACACTTAGGGCCCAACACACATTGACAATATCGAAATGGGAGTTAAAACATGTGGCATTAATTTGCAATAAAACATACATGATGATATTGCAGGTGTCCAATTGGTTTATAAATGCTCGAGTTCGGCTATGGAAGCCCATGGTTGAGGAGATGTACCTTGAAGAAACCAAGAATCAAGAACAAGTGAACACCTCCCTGCAGGATAAGTCAACCCTACAAGAAAAATCAACAGAACTACACTCAAACTCCATTAATGCTCAACAAGAAAGCAATACTAATCCTCCTACAAAGATACCACCTTCAACAGGAGGCTTTGCACAGCTCATCAGTTCACTAAACCTAGAAAAGAACCCTAAAAAACCCCGAAACGACACTGATTCTCCAAGCAGCATACTCTCAGCTGAAATGGACATCAAAGGTGGAGATTCACACAAGGGCTTCAACAACTACTTATCATCAATGACTGCTGCAAATGCGACTCGTTATGGAATCGGTGATCGGCAACTCGCAGCGGGTTTTCACGGAAATAATAACTTCTCTCTCTCTCTTGCTCTCCCTCCTACTGAAACTTCACAAGGGCTTCACCAGCAAAACTTCCTCTCTAGCTTTGAATTCGGGACGCGGATCGAATCTGGGAACGTGGAAAGTAGTAGTCGGATTAATCAGGCTGTTGATTCACATTCAAGCATTGGTTATGAGATTCTTGATTTTCAGAGCAGAAAACCCTTTCCGGCTCAGCTCTTGCCCGATTTCGTGGCCTGAGGGTTTCCATGACAAGGGTTTCACAGGTAAACTATGTGTTAATTTGCATGAAAATGGTGGAGATTTTAAAGGTTATTAGTACAGGGGGAGAATATGTTTATATATATACAAATTATCTATAGCATAGTTTAATACTTGCATGGGTGAAACAAGTGATACATTTTGTATTACTTATTGTTTCTTTAAATAAGATTGAACGTGGTTTAATTATATTTAGGGTTAAATTCATTTTTGTTCCTGTTTTAGGACGACAAGTGTCAGAAACTTAGAAATGAAGTTAACCCATTATATTTATCAGTGTCACGTGATTACCATTTCGTCTAAACACAGAGAATTAATACTTTGATATATGATGATGTTAGTAAGTGATTTAGCTAGAGCTTGTTTAGAGCTGTCCAAGGACGGGGTTTTAGAGTTGTAAATGTTGTAGATGTTTGTATAAGTATGCGATTTTTATGTAAAGAAACTAGTGTGATTTTTATATAAATATACTTGGGTAAGAATATCAATTGCATGCAGAGAAAATAATGTCTGTAAGCAAGATTGAGTTTAACCACATGAGAATATATCTCTATTTCAATATGCTATTCCTCTGATATATTCAAGATATAATGGACTCTAAAAATAAGTGGTAACTCTCGTTCCTAACCAACTTCATAAGAAAAGTAGGTACGATCAAGCTTTGGATGGTACAAACTAATGAAAATGAAAACGATTAAGCTATTGGGTGCCAATGATAAAATTTCAAAGTTTTGAAGTTCTGATATCAAAATGGATTGTCATGAAATTTGATCAGAATTTTGGTAAATATGAGTTAATGTCGGGAAATAACGATTTCAGTAAAAAAATCATTTTTTAGTAAATAAGTGATTTATTTTGTAGTAAAACTTTATGATGAATGACCCCCATTTTTTAAACAAAGAAATGTAATTTATACCGTAATAATATTTCAATTTTACACATTGTAAATGTAACAAACTCTTCGTATCATTTACTTTTGCGGATTGATCTTTCAATATGTTAATTACAACAATTTATTTATCATAAACTTATCACTTTTTCAATTTGAAGTTAAATTTTAACAAAAATGTTAGTTATAATATTCCCTAAAACCATATATTAAAATTCAGATATTTTAATATAATTTACGTCATTTTTTTCTTTTTTCTTTTTATCGAAATTGATATCAAGATCTATATTTCCATGAACATTTTCATAAATTTGGAGTACCAATATTTATACTAATATCGATATTAATTTTGAATCTTGATCCGTATAGAATGGGGTGGTATGACCTATTTTGGATGGTAAGACTTGAGTTACATGTAAATAAAATGACAAACTCGATTGATAAGAAATATGATGGTACAACCTAAATTTTGATGATATAAGCTACTATATAGGTACAACGAGAAATATCAAGAGATTAGTTTTTGACTAAAAAAAGAATAAATAATAAGTTGTGCCTAAAAAGAAATTTTTGATCTACAATCGGTTTTAAACTAAGTTCGAATCTTCTATTACATTTGTTGTTACATCTGGTATGGTGATTAATTAGGAGTGAAATTAAGATGTAACATAAAATGTACTAGAAGATTTCACCCCTTTTAAACCACCCTGAAAATAATTCTACAATACTGCCGAACTAAGGGGCCAAATCCATATGACTTTTTATGCCACATGAAAGGTCTTTTATTGTACTCTATATTACATCTTTTATTTCAAAATAATTACCAAGATAGGGTAAACTAGACTTTGAATACATAAGTTCGATTCGATAGTTCCAACACTACAACATAAGTAAGTTTATGTAACATCTAAAAGATGTTACATAAAAACTGTAAAGTATTACATAAGACAATATGTAACACTTTTATGTGTGTTACTGTTGTTCGTGTTACATAAAGTCTAAAATAACACTTTTGATAGCTTTTAGTAACACTTTTTATAAGTGTTACATTAAAGAATTTTAATGTAACGCTTTATTGTAACACTTTAAAATTGTTACATATAACTTTTTATATAACATTTTTATTATGAAGTGTAACACTTGTTTTGTAACACTTTCAAATTTTATTGTAACACTTTCAAAATGTTACATATGACTTTTTAAGTAACACTTTTATAATGAAATATAACTCACGTTTTGTAACACTTTAGAATGTATCGTATCATCTCGTTTTAATAATTGTATCACTTTAAATTGTGAATGTAACACTTTAAACTATCTCATGTATCATTTTTTTGTTAATTATGTAACACTTAAATTGTTGTATATGTATATCGAAATATATATATATATATATATAATACATATATATTTATATATACATGAATATTATATAAGTACATATTTCAAAAAATATTATTAGGTCAAATAAACTTGTCAAATAAAGAAATGTATTAATATAAATCATTTCTAAAATGTGAATCCATTATATATAACAAACTAAAACACTTAAAGTCTTCTACATAAAGACTTAATCACCCAAAGATCTAAAGATCTTTAAACATAATCCATTGAAATAAAATATGACTAATAGCTAATCTTCATGATCATGCTCTTCATTCTCAAGTCTTTTTTTTCTGTTTCCTTCAAGATCATCATCATGATTTGCTTCATCATCTCTATCTTCATCATCCTGAAAATTTAAATTAACGCTACTATAAGTGAACTTATAATGATAACACCAGCATCATCATGCTAGTAATTACAAAGAAACATCCTCATATAAACAAAGTATTTTAATGCACATAATTCATTGAATATAATAGTAATAACACCACCAACGTTATTTCTATTATTTTTCAAACATTAAAGACAATCCACCCAAAATACCAATACCATCATTACAAAAAATAATGAAATAATGCTTATTAATACCTGCTGTTGCTCTAAATCTTTAATGCTCCCAAAAGATTTCCCATTCAGAAGATGATTTGCAAATTCTGAAACACTTAATGGATCCCCAAGTGATGGGGATATAGAGGCAAATATTTCAGGAGAAAGTTGTTGTTTGAAAATTTTCATAACTTCTGCTACTGTTTCTGTCACAATTTGGGCTTCATATGGCTGTAAATATTCATCTGGAACAAGTACTTTTGACTCAATAGCTTTCTTCGTTCTCTTAGAACACCTGCCAATTAACCTAAGATGACCATGCTTCTTAACATCATAAATAGCATCACCTTCTCCAATTTGCTTTGCTTTTCTGATTGATCCTATAACATTTAAAAATGTTTTGAGTAAAATATCATAAATTGTCTTTAAGCATAATATGATTATGAAATTGCATACACTGATGTTTTGAATAAGCTCAAATGATGTCATGTACTTCATCCATGGTGTCATTTTCCTCCCTGGTGTCCTTTTACGAATTTCTTCAAACACCCATGCTTCAGATGGTGGATTCTTTTCTTTTTTGTTCCTAGCACAAAATCATCCATGGTGTCCTTTTCCTCCCTGGTGTCCTTTTACGAATTTCTTCAAACACCCGTGCTTCAGATGGTGGATTCTTTTCTTTTTTGTTCCTAGCACATGGTGGATTCTTTTCTTTTTTGTTCCTAGCACAAAATATCATAGATAATTCTTATAATATTGTATTAATCTGCAAATTTGTGAAATAAAAATTACACCACATGAATAAAACTATCTTTATTACTTAAACCTTGAAAAATACACAAATTACATAACATAAACACGATAAGAGTAAACACAAACACAACATAAATGCAAAAACACTCAACCAGCAATGATCACATAATGATATATATATATATATAGATTTTGCAACTAACATAATTGACATCGATAATATCAAGTTAGATGAACATGAATATGACATCTATTAGACATCGATAATATCAAGTTAGATGAACATGAATATGACATCTATTAGATAAACACTAAGTGACCAGGTGTTACCAAGGCTTCCACCTACCTTTAGTTGTGATTTGTCTCCGAATACACTGTTCTATCTCGTTCAGAAATCTCTGGCTGTTTTTTACGTTCTTTTTAGTGTTTGCAGAATGCATCTTCACAAAACTTATCATTGAATTGGTAGAGTATTGAGATTTCTCTATACTTTTCACAGTTCCTCTTTCAGACATTACCTGTGATCAGATTTATTAGAACAATAATTATAAAATAATAAAAATAACTAAATAAAAAGATGTTAATTAAACATACACAACCTTCTTCAAGCAAGACCTTAAAATTTTATTGTTATCCATAAACTCATTATCAACATCTGCAATTAAGAGGTTGAGTGCATCATCTTCTTCATTGGAATTGAACTCATCCCCTTCCTTTTATTTTCTTCAATGGTCTTCAACGGTAAATCTTTCTGATGATCTCGATTGGTCTCAATAGATTTGTTGTTATAAATCTTCTGGTGATCTCAATTGGGTAAATCAATCAGATTATCTCAATTAATTTGGTGCGAGATTTATCAATTGAGTAAATGTTATCCCAATATATTTTTGAGTAAATCCTGATTATCTCAATATATTTGTTGTGAGGTTTGTAAATCTATTGTTCTTCAGATATGAAACTGTCAACCCACAACAAAGAACGTGATTTTTTTTTCCTACAAAAACGTGTTTTTTCATGATTTTTTTCCTACAAGAACGTGTTTTTTTTTCTATTCTTCCTATTTATATGTATTTTCTAATTTTCTCCATGAATTTTTTTAATTTTACAAAGAACTTCCATTCAAAATATACTTCATTTTTAATATTTCATCCATCACCCAAAATAATTACGTAAATACATAATATGTACACATAAAAATAAATAGATATTTATGTCTAACTTGTATTTCAAATATATCTAAAAATTAGATCGACGTTTATTTTTCCAATAATTTTTTTGAAATCAGAGTAATAATAATGTGTATATATATATAAAAATAGATGGTTGAACTTATTTTATAATGAAAAGTTTATTATAAAGTAAAAAAATCAAATTGAATATAAATATTAAACATAAATATAAAAATAATTTTAAAAAAAAAATATGGTGAAATGAAAATATCGACAAGTTCTAAAAAAATTTAAATATTAATATATACATTGATTTCGTTAATATCGACAAGTTCTAAAAAATTAAATATTGATATGATTGATGTCCTTAATATATTCTAAAAAAATTAAATATTGATATGATTAATATCATTAATATCGACAAGTTCTAAAAAATTTAAATATTAATATATAGATATTTCAATAATATATATGATTTATGTCGTTAATATCGACAAGTTATAAAAAAGTTAAATATTGAGTCGTTAATATCGACAAGTTCTAAAAAAGTTAGAATAATCTAAAAGCATACTTTAATATAACATATCAATAATAGAAATATAGAAAATTAGAATATATCAAAATTGCAATAAGAACTCCACCGAATTACATTTAGACAAAAAAAAAATCCATTAGACAACTAATCAATTTGGTTGTATCTCTATTCAAACTCATGTCTTCAAAAGAATATCGTGGACGATCAAACGGTGCCTACAATGAAAAAAAACAATTTAGATTTAAAATCATTTAAACAATTAAATACAAAAATATATTCAAACAATACAAAGAGCATATTTCAAAAGAATCAAAAAAGAAAAGGGCAAAAACCATACCGTTAGTTGATCGAGAAGAAATGTTTGGAGAGATTGAATAACCCAAATCTTAATACATGATTATTGATATTTTGTTGAAATTTGATATTCTCTAAAATATATATATATGGAGGAAAAAATTGGATGGAGTACATAAATGTGAGTTTGTCAATTAAATATTTTATAGTATTTTTATCAATTTAGTGATACTTTTAGAAATAATATGATCAAACAAAAAAATCGATGATCAATATATTTGTTAAAAATATAAGAATATTTCTTTAAAATAATAGTACATGGAAAAATATAATAGTACATAAGTTTCCATTAATATAATAGTACATGGAAAAAAAGATGGTTTAAATTATTTTTAAAGAATATTTTAAAAAAAATATATTTCTTATATTTTATTTGTTAAATAATTGATAGTTAAAAATTAAAAATTTATTAAATGTCTTCTATATTTCAAATTCATCTAACTATGTCATGCTTTGTAATTAAGTTCTAGATTAATTTTATTTTTATACGCAAATGGTTATCTATCCTAAATTTCTATCAGCCTTTTAAAATAACATTACCGATTATTAGATAAAATGGTGTTATTTAATTAATATGTTACATATTACGTTACAAAAATTAATCCAAAATATTTTCTTATCCAAAAAGTGTTAATAATTTAAGAGAGACACTTGTGTGCCCCTGGGGCACGGATCCTAGATCCGTGCCCCCAACCCGCTCCACTCCTTTTTTTGGTTTTTTTTTTTAATTTTTTTTCTCTCTCTTATACTACACCCACTTCATTCTTTTTTTTTTTGTTTTTTTTTAATTTATTTCTTTTTTTCTCTCTCCTACACAAATACTCTTCTTTCCTTTTTTTTTTTTTTTCTTACCTCTTCCTGTGGTGCTATTCCTTCTTTTTTTTTTCTTTTTTTCTTTCTTCCTTCTTAATTTCTTCACATGATTGCTACAAATTTAGGGTTTTTATTTTTCTAATACTCCAACAAGTTTTTTTCTTCCTAATGTATATAAAAATCTAGGGTTTTTATTTTCTTATAATTTGAAACTCTTTCTATCTTGATCCGATTCATAGCAATATACGAGATAATTGATGCAACAAACACCATAGTTGGTTATTAATTGAGTAATATGATTTTGAATAAATTTTGTGGAAGAAGATGATGAAAATCTTGTATTTAAAATTCTGGTTGATTCTATAGGTATTACATATATGTTCTAGAGGTATTATAAAAATTATGATTGTTCATGATATTATAAATCAAAATTATCTCAAAATATTGATATATGATCAGTGATACTTTTCAAGTATTACTGATATGATCTATAAGTACTACATATATACTCTTCAGGTATTATAAAATTACAGATGTAATACTTATAAGGTAAGTGTAATACTTGAAAGGAACATGTGTAATACCTGTAAGGTATTTTTTAATACTTGAAAGAACATATGTAATACATGTAAAATATTTATGTAATACCTGAAATGAATATGTGTAATACTTTAAGAACATACAACTAATATCTTCATTGAAAAATCTTAAAATTTAAAAAAAAAATCCTCAAAATCAACAAATCATGATTTCATATTGTTTGAAATAATTGATTTTCAATATTTTAAATTTATTGTAATAAATTGTGATTTGAAATCAATTATCTAAATCTATGAAAATGAATAAAAGAGAAGAGGAAGGAGAAAAAACTTCATAAATGACTTTATGAAGATTTGATGAAGAATAAGAACAAGAATATAGAGAAGAAGAATAAGATCAAGAAGATAGAGAAGAAGAATAATGTACAAAACCAATAAGAAGAATAACAAATTGATAAGAAAAGAGATTAAGAAGAAGAAGGAGGGAGAAGAAAAAAAAAGAGAAAAAAGAAGAAAGCAGCGTTGTTTTTACATTAAAACCTGAAAGGTAACAATGTGATACCTTAAGAATAAATGTGTGATACCTTAAGAGTAAATGAGTGATACCTTAAAGTATAAAATTCAGGTGGTGCGCGGCGCACACCAGCTATGGTGTGGCCGCGCGTGGGGGCGCGTGGATGCGCGTAAAAGCGGCCCACGCGCCGGTTCGGGTTGGGGGCATGGATCTAGGATCCATGCCCCTGGTGCATATAAGTTTTTGCCATAATTTAAAAGTGTTACATATTAATAAAATGTTACATATAATTGTTACATATTAATAAAGTGTTACATATTGGTGTTACATGTTAATAAAGTGTTACATGTGAGTGTTACAATTTAATAAAGTGTTACATACGAGTGTTACATAATAATAAAGTGTTACATAAATATTATAAAAATAAAAATGTTACAAAAATATGTTACGTAAAGTATGTCATGTAGAAAGTGTTACAAATGTATGTTACATAAGGCCATTTATGTTGTAGTGCAAGTTTATGCTACCTTAGAGATGCACGGCCTCTAACATACTACTTATGAAAATTAAACCACAACAATTAAGATTCATAATTTAAAATTAAAATTCTAACAATCAATTATTAAATACATAACCTAGGTGATTTTCATATCGAGTATCAATAATTGAAATCAAGTCAATCAAAGAGTATAAACAATTCTAATCAAAATATCAAGAGGACATTACTGAATTAATTGGAAAATAAATAGATGCATGAGTTCAAATAACCCTTTTAACCGAATTAATAGGTTTAACCTTGCATTCTTGAAGTCAAAATAAAGAGAATTGATGAAGAATTCATAAGAAATATAATCTGGAATGTATCATCTGACCTCCTACGTTTCATCCCTCGTCTCTCACATGATTTAGACTTGTACAAAACTCAAAAGTACGAATTTGTATGGAGATCCTCATTGAAGGCATACGAAGTCTATTTTTAAGCCTAGAGATTATGTCAGCAACAGAAGCCCAAGCTTATGGAAACCCTTTATGAGCCTAAAAATTGATTTGAAATCTTATTGGACCTAGCATTGGGCGAATAAGCCTATACTGACCTGCCAGTGTCACGGGCTTCAGCTTTAAAATTGGCTCAATCTTGTTCGAGTCCATCAAGTGGTCCACGAACACATTCCTGGTCCAAAAACAATCTTATGAAAACAATATTTCGAATATTTTGAAACAAAAAACACAAATAAATAAAAAACGATATGTGCAATACACGAAAAATGCATAAAAATCTATTTTAACCATTATAGCTCCGCATATATTTTCTACCTATCATATAATTTATAATATTGTGGTAGACAATTTAATGTTAGATTAAACAAATTTATGCTTTTTTTTTTTTAAGTATTATAGTAATTTACATGAGTTTTTTTTTTCTTTTTTCAGTTATTGATTCTTAGAGTTTCTTTCCACTGATTTCAGGGAGTGCATGAAAGCACGTTGTAAAAGACTTCTGAACAACTAGATTTCGTTAAGTGAAATTATGTCTTGCCAAAGAAATGCAGCAAATAGTCAAGGGGAATGGCGGAAGAACAAAATAAAAACCAGAATATAATAATTCTCCATTGCAAGCAAGACTTCCAGCAGCAGTAGCAGTTCAATAGAGCTATAAGCTGAGACTATTTCCTACTTCAAAACTATGTATACGCAAACAATTTTGAGCTCAAATTAGCAAGCACTGATTCACATAGTTCAGCCCAACTAGAATCTTGCTCAATTTCTGGAGATATCATGATATGGTGAAAGTAAATGGAGTTTCGGAAAATGCAATTCCCCTTCATCATTTCTCATTCTCACTCGGGGTATGTTTGGAAAAGAATTACGTGGAATTGGGGAAATCCTACCATTGAAATCTTAAATTTCGTAATAAAGATAAATAATGGAAATACATGTTTGTTTAAAGATTTAGTAGGGTGAGATTATATTGTAGATTTTAAATTAATGTTGGAAAAGATAGATTGATATAATATTTTATTGTAAAAATATGGGTTGATGTGATATCTTTTTATAATAAATTACATTTGATAATGATTGATAATTGAAATGTAGATAGTAATTATTATGTTCAAATTTTGTAATCCAAATTTAAAATATGAAAACAAATATATATTAGGATTTTGAAATTTAAAATTTTACCATGTTAAATCTCTTCCAAACATAGCCTTACACATAAATCATTCAATTCAGACAAATGAATTATGAGCCATTAAGAGGAAGTATGAGGGCATTTTTGTGATTTTATTAGGTAATGCACTCAACAACATGTATTTGAAGTGGGCTAGCAAATATGTCAACTTTACAATGGAATTGGTGGACAAATGTCACTAAAAAAAAATTATTAGGGACAACATTTTTTTGTTAGCAACAACAAAATATCGTGTGGTAAAAACATTTTTTTTAAATGAGTTTGGGGAATGAAAGGGAGGAAAATAATAAGAATTAGAAAACTTGTGTGACCCGGATTCGAACTCAAATCATCACAATCTGCACTTTTATAAAGGTGGGATACCACTTGAGCTACAAGATTCGTGGTGTGTGGTAAAAAATTTGATAAGTATTAATAAATATTTTTGCGACAATATTTTGTCATTAAGTTATTATCACAAAAGTTTACTCACAAATGATCTTTTTACAATTATGTTGTTTTCATTAATGTACTTGCCACTGTTAGGATGTATACTGTTGGTCCCAGTGGTATAAGGTTAAGAGGGGGGTGAATTAACCTTATCAAATTTTCAACTTTTGTTCCAAAGAATGTTAAGTCCTTGATGAACAGGTAGCTAGTAAGCTTACTGCTCGATAGGTTCCTACTCAAGCAGTGACCTCAGGACTTAGACAGAGAATGTAATGTACAACGGAAATACTTATGATTTTCGAAACACCCTTTTAATGCAGTATGCTCAGATGCAGATAGATAGATAGAAAGCTATAAGTAACACAAGCTAGCTTATAGAGGTTCAATGGTGGAGTAATCCCTCTACGTCCTCTCTACTCCTTCACAAGGAGGAACTTTGTTAAAGCAAGTTTGATTTACAATAGACTCAGTTAACACAAACTATACTCTAAACAAACTGTCAGCTCTATCCACACAGGTAGCTGCACAGTGACCAACTATCGACCCACACAGGATCTCCACACAGGTTAACCGACCCACACAGGATCCTTTCTCTTTTTCAGAGAGATTACAACTTAGCAGTGTAAACTCCTGCCTAAGCGACTCCTATCAGACTTAGAATAAAGTGAGAGATTTAAACACAATCAAATGCAGCAAGCTCCTTGAACTTCTGAATATCACAAAGGTAGCTGGCTTGCTGCAGCTCAGTCTGATTAACTTAAGTGTATAAGCTTGTGCTTGTAAGAGATTTGCTTCGCGTCAGTTTGCTTCTCAATTTTTTCTTGGTTGTATATATTTTTATTTTCTTTGTATATTAGACTTCCATATATATAGGCATCAGATAGTTTTCTGCCCGTTGGAAAGGCAGTCCTTTGCATGATGAGGTGTCTCTTCCTGATTGGTTCTGCCGATCTTCTGACACCTGTTCTGAAATGCCTTCATTCTGTTCTGCAGCTGCTTTGTCCTTTGTCTGCTCAACTTCATTCTGCAGACTGCTTGTACTGTGTCCTTGCTGCTTTTTCACACATGGCAGATTCTGATTTGTTAGAACTGGAGTGACTCTACTGGCTAGTCAGGTTGCATTGACTCTGATGTATCTGGTAGTATCCTCTTCGAGTAAGTCAGCTTCCTTGACTATCTCTAGGTTCCTTGTAGCATCCTTTTTGAGCAAGTAGGTCAGCTTCCTTGACTATCTCCAGGTTCCTTGTAGCGTCATCTTCCAGCTTTGATTACTGGTTGCTTGATACAGTATACAGGTAGCAGGGACTTGGCTTCCTGGTTACTTGGCAGAATCTTCAAGTCTTTCCAGCATCCTTGCCTTAGCATATTTACATATAAAACTTATCCAAATAGCTAAAGTTCTAGTCTATTACACGTTTTGACTCATCAAAATCTATTACATTTCATCCTATCAATTTCCCCCTTTTTGATGATCACAAAATTCCTTAACAGGATCAAAGAACCATATTTTATTAACAAAGATGCAGTGAAATACAATCATTCATAAGCATGCATCAAGTTCACAAGATGTGAGCTTTCATCAACCGGAAAAAAACGAATTTTCATTGATCAGAATTAAGTACAAAGCATATACATACTTAGGCAGATATCAGAATAAAAAGAGTCTTAGTCAGAGTAACAAAAAGAAACATAAACAAAGAGCAAAACATCAAGTCTTCAACCAACTGGTCTTCTTCTTTCTTTCGAACCTTGTGCCTTTCCACCAGTTGGCTATTGAATCTTGATAGCTAGGTTCCATCCTTTTCACCATCTCCTCAGATTCCTCAAACCTGAGCCAGAAGTCTTCACTGTATGGTATGGGCTCCTTTCCAAGTTTCTGCTTTAGCTTCACTTGGATTGGAAGTCCACCTTTCTTTGTTAGCTCCAGGAACCTCTGCAAAGCCTCCTTGTTCGTTTTGAATCCTCTGAAAAGAGCAGATTCCTTGCAGAGGGTGGTGAAGTACTTCATCAGCTCCTTTATTTTGAATGCTTCAATCTGGAAAAATGATGGATTGACCTCAGTAGGAAGAGTGACCTCCGGAACTTCTGGGGCTACGAATCTGTCACTCTTGGGATCCGGGCTGGCTTCCAGGAAGTTTCTGAGAGAGGCACTTGGTGCGACATCAGGGCTCTGCAAATTTTTCTCCATTTCGACCATGTCAGGCAGCTTGTGCGGAGGGAAGATCTTGTCAAGGGCAATCCTGGGATCTGATGAAAATACAGCATCCAGGTTGCTTTTCAGCTCTGCTTCAGTCCTCCTCCTTTTTTCTTCTCTTATTTCAGCACCATTCCTGAAGCCTGGATGAACTGACCCAAAAACAGCATCTGATTTTCTTTTAGCACTGCTGTCTGAAGAGCCCCTAGATCCAGCTCCCTTGTGTCCGCCATCTCCAGAGTCATCTCTCCTCCTACTGCTTACTACCATCTGTCTGCAGGCAGCAAGATCCTGTCCAGCCTTCTGTCTGCCTTCTATCCTTCCTTCCCTTTTTTTGTCATCATCAGCACGTCCAACCGCAAAACTGACCATGGAGTGAATTTCAGACAAGGTGCCTGAGTGATCCCGCAGGGTCTGTGATTGGTTGAACTACTCCCTGTCCATCCGGTCTACTGCAGTGACTAGAGCCTTCTGATTGGTTTCAAGGGAAATCATCTTCTCCTCTTGTCTGTTCAGCTTCTCCATCACGTTCTTGACGACTTCTACTGTAGCATCCTCTTTGGGGGGTCGGTAGGCAGCAATCATCTAAGTGAGCTTTGACAATGTAACGTTGAGGGAGTCCATGAAAGAATAAGTCTTCACAGAGTGGGAGCGGGTATCCTTGCGGAGTTTCCTGCTCGCTTTCACCAAGGACTTCCCCATGTGTTCAATTGCTGTCAGCACCTCTTCATTTGATCTGGCAGGTTCCTGGCTTTCTCCTGCTGGTGCCTGTTCATCAGAGACAGATGTTAGTGCTTTGGATTTTTCAGCTCCGGTATCACCCTGTTCACTGGGTGACCCATCATCGCTGCTGGTAGGGCTACTGGATCCTCCATCTCCTGATCCAGTGTTCTTAAAAGGTGTTTCCTTTTCAGCATCCTCCTCATTTGCCTCCAGCTCCTTGTCCTGTTCAGCTACCTTTCCCTTACTGAACACCATTTCGGCCTCCTTCTCCTGCTATATCTCTTCTACCACCTCTTGTACTGCATCCTCCTGTACTTCAGTCTCCTTCTGCACATCAGGCTCCTTTTCTCCACTTTTGTCTCCTCCTGCCTCCTGCACTTTCACCACCTTTTCACCCGTAGCTACTTCCCCCTCAGCGACCGTCTCTCCCTGGTCCACTGACTTGGCAGGTGTTGTCTCCTCCATCTCCATTGGAACAGCTGCATCAGGTTGCTCCTTTTCCATGGGGGCAGGTTCCTCTACTGCTTCAACTTGAACAGATGCCTCCTGCTGCACATGTTCCCCCTCAGCCTCTACCTCCATTGGTGTGGGAATGGTTGTCTCCGTGGTGTCATCGGCGGCTGCTACTGTGGATGGAACTATCAGCTCAAGAGATGCCACAGCAGCGAGGGTTTCCAACTCCTTGGCCTTGGGAAAGTCAGTTGGTGTCGAGCTCATCTCCTTCATCGGCGTCTGCACAGGAACTTCAGGAAGAATGATCAGGTCAGTAAGGTATGAGAATTCCTCACCATTTTTCTCCGTTGGTGAAGGTGACCGCCTGCTGATAGGTTCAACCATCAAAGCTGAGCAGGAGGATCCTTCACCCATCTGGGGTTTTCTTACTGGCCTTCTCATCCTGGTCTCTGTCAGGCTGATGTCAGCAGCCTGCTTCAGCAGCCTGCTTCAGCATCCTCTCCAGGGCTTCCTCTTCTCCAAATCTTTCAACCTGTGCTGCAGCAAAAGCCACGTCATCGCCTGCTCTGACCTGGTCAGCAGCAGCATCCAGTATCACTTCCTCCCTGTAGAAGTCTGGCTAGACAACAGCTTCTTTTCCCTTCAGACTCCTGGGGCCAGGCAGCTGTGCGGCAGCTTCCTTCTGCTTCCTGGCCTCCAATTCAGTGGCTATCTCCGTATTTTCAAGAAATTCTGGCCATTTCATCTTCCTGAGATCCTTCAGAAATTTCTTTTGAAGGATCTCCTCCAAATCATCCATGGCGATCCAATTCAGCGCCCATTCCTCCTCAGTTTTCCAGTCTGCCCACTGGATGAGTTCCTCCCTAGGCAGGTGCCTGTACTGCCACCAGGTGGTGAATCTTTCCATCATTTTACCGAACTCCACCTCCAGCTTCGGTATGCTGATGACGTACTCCATCACATCCTCCTCATCCACTTCCTCCTCATCATCATCATCAACAGCAGCATTCTCTGCCTGTTCTTCCCTTAGTGGAGAGTCAATCTCCACTTCCACTGCAGGCTTCTTAACAGCCCGAGTGGTAACGATCTCTGGTTCATCATCAGAGATGACCAGTCTCCTCTGCACATCCTTCTTGTGCTTGATCTTCTTTGGCACAACAGGAGCTGGTGAGGGCTCTGTAGGCTCCTCCATCCTCGAGCTGCTTTCAGGCGAAGAAGAGGCATTGTCGCGGAATGTCTTCCTTGTCCTTGGAGCGCCCTTGAGGTCCTCAGAGACCTTTCTGGTTACTGGGGATGACCGAGCAGTGGTCTTCTTGGCAAAGACCCTACCCGCACCGATGAATTTCCCTTTCTGGATGGGCTTCCCCTGGGACAAATCCACCTTCAAGTGACCCAAGAGGGTGTTGATAATCAGCCCATAGGTAGGCTTACCTACCTTCTTCTCCACCTCCTCCACCAGCCTGGAAAGCAGGTAGCTGGCCCAGTCCACCTTCTCCTTCTTCACTATGGCCATCATCATCCTGTACCGGAAGTTGGTACTCTTATCAAAGAAACCAGAACGGTTCTCTATGATGTGGCAGTAGATATCATGTAGCATCTCAAACTCCAGAAGGAAGACCTTCTTGCTGCAACTCTGGGACATCCCGTCGTGTCCTCCTTGCCGGTGAAAGTCATCCAGAACTCCTCCAGATGGTCTTCTCCATAGGTGGAGAGGTCACTGGCGTTCATCCCTTCGGTAGGCAGAGCAAACACCTCTTCCAGAAGTCCGGTGTCCACCACCACTGACACTCCACCAACCTTCGAGGTGATCTCTGACCTATCTTCAGAGACCTTCGCCCTCCGGTAGAATTTCTCCACCTGCTCCTCTGCGTAAGGGGTTTTGTGATAGGAGCAGAGTCTGAGAAGTCCGGTCTCATAGAGGCATTGAAGGATATTCTTCATGACCTCCTTCGTGTTCCCTTCTTTCTCCACCATCTTGAGAAGGATCTTGCGGTCCACTAACCTTCCATCAATAACTTGGGATTGTTTTGGTGCCATTTCTGAGAGAGTGTGAGAAGTCTGAAACTGGAAAACTTCAAGAGAGAGAGAGAGCACGAGAGATTAGGGTTTGCAAGAGAATGGAAACGTTTAAGTGTGAGAGATGAGTGAGAAGAAAAACTTCCTTATATTTGAATTTTGGTGAGAGATGATCTGACGGTTCTGATTGGTCTTGAATTTGAAAAGACCCTTAATCCAATGGTTGAGATTTTTGGCGCGGTGTACGTGTGCTTAATTACATGATGTGATATTTTGTAGATATCGAGGGGTTCCCTGCAAAAACGGTTGCTAACCGCAGGGTAACTGTTCATCTTTTCACGCGCTTCAGTTACTGGATCCTGCAGGTAGCTCAGAACAGTATCATTGTATCCAATAACTGTCCAGGGACCTTGAGTAGTACCCTTTAGGTTGCTGTTCTACTTTCGTCCTGTCTATGGTTCCCCCTGAACGTTATAGTCATTTCAACAGAAAAACATAGAGTTATATAGAAAATTATCACAAATTGATTATTCCCAGCTCGTTTCTTAGAAACGAAAATCTTGATTCACAGAGTGGCTTTGTGAATATGTCAGCTAGCTGTAGATCAGTATGCACTTTTTCCAAAGATATATCTTTCTTTTCAACGTGATCTCTGATGAAGTGGTGTCTGATATCAATGTGTTTGGTTCTTGAATGTAGAACTGGATTGTGGGTGATAGCTATTGCGCTTGAATTGTTACATAGGATAGGTGTTTCCTTTTCTTCAATTCCGTAATCCTTTAGTTGCTGTTGAATCCATAGAATTTGTGCACAGCAGCTTCCTGCAGCAACATACTCGGCCTCAGCTGTTGAGGTTGCTATAGAGGTTTGCTTTCTGCAGAACCATGATACCAGTTTGTTTCCTAGTAGCTGGCAGGTACCACTGGTGCTTTTCCTGTCAATTTTACAACCTGCAAAATCAGAGTCAGTATAACCAATAAGCTTGAGTCCTCCTTCTCTCGGGTACCATAGACCAGCTTCCTAGGTTCCTTTGAGGTATCTGATGATTCGTTTGGCTGCGGTCATATGTGACTCTTTTGGAACTGCTTGATATCTTGCACACATTCCTACTGAAAACATGATATCTGGTCTGCTTGCTGTTAGGTAGAGCAGTGACCCAATTAGTCTTCTATACTTTGTAACGTCTACTGCTTTGCCATCAGTATCCTTGTCTAGGCTTCCTGATGTTATCATCGGTATGCTTATTGTGCTTGCATTTTCCAATCCAAATCTCTTTATCAATTCCTTAATGTATTTTACTTGATTGATGAAGGTTCCATTGCTTAGTTGTTTGACTTGTAGACCGAGGAAGAAGCTTAGTTCTCCCATCATGCTCATTTCGAATTTGGATTGCATGAGACTTGAAAATTTTTGGCACAATTCTTTGTTTGTTGAACCGAAGATAATATCATCGACATAGATCTGAACGAGCAGTATGCTATCTCCATCTTGGATTCTGAAGGGTGTCTTATCCACCTTGTCTTTCTTGAATCCATTATCAAGTAGATACTTCGAGAGAGTATCATACGAGGCTCTAGGTGCCTGCTTTAGTCCATAGAGAGCTTTCTTCAACCTGAAGACCATGGTTTCTGGATTATCTTCAAATCCTGGAGGTTGCTCCACATACACTTCTTTAGCGAGCAGTCCATTGAGAAATGCACTCTTAACATCCATCTGGTAAACAGTGAGATTGTTGTGAGCAGCATATGCTAAGAAGATCCTGATTGTTTCTAGTCTAGCTATTGGTGCAAAGGTTTCTTCAAAATCTATTCCTTCCTCCTGGCAGTAACCTTTTGCCACTAATCTTGCCTTGTTTCTGACTACTTGTCCTTCTTCATCGAGTTTGTTTTTAAATACCCATTTTGTGCCGATTACTTCTTGGTGAGTAGGTCTATGAACTAGATCCCACACTTGGTTTCTCTCAAATCCATTAAGCTCTTCTTGCATTGCCTGTATCCAGTTGGTGTCTTCTAGAGCATCCTCTATGCAGCTTGGTTCTGTTTGTGAAATAAAGCAAGCAAACATTGCTTCATGGGGGTTACTACTTCTTGTTCTTACTCCAGAGGTAGAATCTCCTATAATCTGATTCCTTGGATGATTTCTTAGCCATTTCCTTCTGGCTTCTTCAACCTGTTGTTTATTTTGAATTTCAGCAGGTTGCTCTTGATCATCTTGTTCAGCTTGCTGATTTGGATCAGGCTGTATTTCTAAGCGTACTTCAAGTTGAATTCCTTCAGGGTGGTGCATTTCTTCTTGAATGACTGGTGCCTGCTGGTTTGGAGTAGGTTCCTGTTCTCCATGTTGCTGTGTAGGTGCAGGTTGCTGATTTTGAGTTGATTCAATATTTTGGAGATTTGGTAACTCAGCATCAATATATTCAACACGAGTGTTGGTGATGCGAGTTTTTCCAAGATCTTCATTAAGTTCATCTATATCAACCTTAGAACAGTGTGGTTCATCAAAATCCACATGTACTGTTTCTTCTACAACAAGTGTTCTCTTGTTGAAGATTCTGAAGGCTTTGCTTACCGAGGAGTATCCTAAGAATACTCCTTCATCTGACTTTGAGTCAAATGCTTTCAGGTAGTCTTTCCATTGTTGAGTACATAGCACCTGCATCCAAAAATATGAAAATGTTCAATATTTGGAGTATAACCAAACCATAGCTCATAAGGAGTTTTATTCAAATCTTTGTTGATAATGCATCTGTTCTGGGTATAGCATGCTGTGTTGATTGCTTCTGCCCAAAATCTCTTGGGTAGCTGTGCTTCAGCTAGCATGGTCCTTGCAGCTTCCTTCAAGGTTCTATTTTTCCTTTCTGCGACACCATTCTGTTGTGGTGTCCTAGCTGCTGAGTATTCATGCTTAATTCCATTGTTAGAGCAGTATTCTTCAATAAACTTGTTTGTAAACTCAGTGCCTCTGTCTGTTCGGATTTTGATAATGTTCAGACTCCTTTCGATCTGCAGTTTCTTTAGTAGCTCCGGTAACCTTCACTGAGTATCTGACTTCTTTGTCAAGAATAGTGTCCATGCGAATCTTGAATAGTCGTCCACCACTACAAGTGTGTACTTTCTTCCACTCATGCTTACTGGTTCTACTGGTCCGAGTAGATCCATGTGTAGTAAATCTAGCACCCTTTTAGTTGACCTTTGTATCTTATTTTTAGGGAGCTTTTAGTTTGCTTTCCCTTTTGGCATGCTTCGCATAGACTCTCTTTCTTGTACACCATATCAGGTAGCCCTCTGACCAGTCCTTTTCTGGCTAACTTGTTGATCGTTTTGAAGTTCAGGTGGCTCATCTGTTTATGTCATAGCCAGCTAGCTTCTGATGATCCTTTTACAATGAAGCAGGTAGCTGTGGTTACTGAGCTCCAATCAGCTACATAGATGTTTCATTTTCTAGTTCCAGATAGCTTTACTTCCTTGGATTGGCTGTCCCTTATCAGACATTTGTTGTGATTGAACTCCACTGAGTAACCTTTGTCACAAAATTGGCTTATGCTTAGCAAGTTGTATTTTAGGCCTTTTACATACGACACTTTCTTTATGTGAGTGCTTCTTTTGATGAGAGTTCCGACTCCTCTAGTGCTTCCCTTGGAGTTGTCTCCGAAGATTACTTTGGGTCCTTTGCACTGTTGAAAGTCCTTAAGGATTTCTTTGTCTCCAGTCATGTGTCTCGAACACCCGCTATCAATGTACCACACTTCCTTGCTGGTTCCTACTGTAGGTACCTGTAAAATAGAGATTACTGGTTCTTAGGTACCCATACATGTACGGGTCCTTCTTTGTTAGTACCTTTTGGAATCCAAACTTGTCTCACAACAATTGTTTTGTTGTAGACTTGGTGGTTTCGTCTATAAGAGGTATCCTTTGGATACTGGATTGTGTGTGCAACCTGTGTATACCCGTCACTTTTGAAGTGAGGTCCTCCACCATACTTCCTTTGAGCATGAGCTCTTTTAGGTTTAGACATTCTGGTCTTAGTATTGGTGGGATAAGGGTTTTTGTTCAGCATCCTTGTAGGTTGCTGTTTTCTTTTGTTTCTACCAGCAGATTGATTCTGCTGTAGCTAGCTTTTAAAAACAGGCTTGTTCCCTATGGATGTGTACATGGGTCTCTTGCCCTTGTCTATTGTGTTCTCCAAGCTTACTGTTGAGTTATTGAATAACTCCTTTTCTTTTGGGGTTCATGCTCGAATGAAAATAATAGTTTTAGATGACCTTGCTGTTCCTTGAGAGGTTTCTGCACAGTATCCTAGGTCTGTCCTATCAAATGGACTTTTGCCCGACACTACTAGAAAAATGATTTTATATGACACAAAAAAATGTCCTAATATATTAGATAATAATACATTTAAGCTATTAAGACATTTTCTAAAAATGTCCTATATTCTAATGTAGCAATAGGTGAAATGTATTGATAGGTGTCCTATTAATGCACTTTGAGATGTCTTTAAATATAAAATAATAAGACACTTTGAAATACCTTAATAGGTCATATACAATGTCATTTACAAGTGTCTTCTAAAGTATTTGTTAAAAAATTTAAAGATTGATTTTTCATATTCATTTAAGACCTTTTTTAGTTTCCCTTAATTTTACATTATTATTATTATTATTATTATTATTATTATTTAATGTTATAACAATTAATATTTTTTTTCCATATTAATGTTGCTATAAATTTTTTATGTCATCTAGATATAATAGCAAGTTGAATATAAAATTTGAAATTCCATATTAAATTCTTCTTCATGTCAACAATTAAGAAACATGAAATATAAGACGTTAAGAAAGTTAAGAAAATTAATCATTACGTGAAAAATACTGTTGGGGTAAGCAGACAACATCTGATAGGTACAAATCAACATTAAATCTAATATACAAATCATATATAAATTGAAGCATCGCCAACAAGCTTGAATCTCTAAACTTTCTCGAAATCATCCATGGTTTCATCCTCACTTTAACCGCGACCCACTTCTGTTGTCTTCTTAAACTTCAAACAATATATATTCTGAATTGAAAAATATATATATCAACAACCAAATATTAACATTCAAGTAGAAATATTTTCAAATTCTCAAGAACAAATCAAACAGAATATTATGGAAACGCCCACACAAATAATCAAATAAGGAGAGATAGATGTACAAAATAAAAATTAATGAGAAATAAATGCTAATATAAAATACTCTTTGTCAAAAGCAATTTCTAACAATTTCGAAAATAATCAATGGGGTCAGAAGAAGAATCCCAAAACTAATAAACCAATTCGAAACCTGAAAAAAAAAATACAAAACAAAACTTGGTCACATTAATTAATCCTATGAATAGAAGAAGAATCCCAGAACTAATAAACCAATTCGAAACCTGAAAAAAAAAATACAAAACAAAACTTGGTCACATTAATTAATCCTATGAATATCATAGATAAGCATGTTAGTGATGCCAACATTCACTTCTCCGAACCATTAGAATGTCTGCAAACATAAAAATAAATTAAGTTAAAACATCAACCACATTATATTGAATTAAACTACAGAGTGAAAGGAATATATGATGTGAATCTCTTTCTTCTCTCTATCTCCCTCTCTCCCTTTTCTTTATGCTTTAGTGGGTTTGAAAGAAGTGGAAGTTGAGGGTTAAATCTCATTTTCTTTTCTTCCTTGAAAATAATCGTGGCTAAACCTCCTTTCTTGCACCATAATTTTTTTTTATTGTTTTCATTTTGGCGGTTTTTTATTAAAATTTTATGAATATTTATCACTACTTTTAAAAATATAAAATATAGTATTTGTTTTAAAATTTTATGAATATTTATCACTACTTTTAAAAATATAAAATATAGTATTTGTTTAATATCTGACATAGTAAATGTACTATTTTATATTATTCGCATGGTTTCTAAAATTTGATAAATGAATGAAAGGAGTCAAATATTTTAAAATAATGAAGAATTAAATTTTGAGTGCCAAAAATTAAAAATGTTATAGAAAAGTGTATGAATTAATTTTTTAGAACTTTTCGATATTAACGAAATTAGTCATATATATTATTGAAATATCAATATATTAATATTTAACTTTTTTAGAACTTGTCGATATTAATGACATCAAGCATATCAATATTTAACTTTTTTATAACTTGTCGATATTAACACATAAATCATATATATTATTGAAATATCTATATATTAATATTAAAATTTTTTAGAACATATTAATGGCATCAGTCATATCAATATTTAACTTTTTTAGAACTTGTCCATATTAACAAAATCAATCTATATATTAATATTTAAAAAAAAATTTAGAACTTGTCGATATTTTTATTTCACCATATATTTTCTTTTTAAAAACTTATTTTTATATTCATGTTTAATATTTTTATTCAATTTGATTTTTTTACCTTATAAATAAATTTTTCATTTCAACAATATTAACTCATTTTTTTCCTCCACCCTAAAAGTTTTCTACAATATTTATATTAACCTTAAAAAAATTTCTATGATCTTTGATTTTTTTTTTAAATAAATCGTGATTTTCATTAAGAATAAAAAATAAAAGTGCTACAAGCAAAAATGCGATCTTTTTTTTGACCGTATCTATGTTTTTCTATAATATTTCTGTTAACCCGTATCTATTCTTATTTTAAAAGTTTTTCCATAATTTTTTTATTAACTCATATCTGAATTTCAAAATTGTTCTAAAAGTTTTTTATAATTTTTCTTACACTTTTTTTTCATAATTTTTCTTATCAAAATTTCATAATTATTCTAAAAGTTATTGGAGGAGCAACACTTTGAAAGGTATGCAAATAATAATTAAATAAATACCAACTTAATTGAAGATGTAAATAATAATTAAATAAATACCAACTTAATTAGGTATGCAAATAATAATTAAAATAAAGACCAACTTCATTAAATTTAACTGTTGTTTTGGAAATGTTGATTAACAGTTTTATTGGAATCAGCGGAGTGTTGTTTTGAAAATGTGATTAACAGTTCTATTAGAATTAGCATAGAATGAACGTCATCTCTATTATCATGGAGCCAAATAATATTAGAGTTATAATAGTCATTTAATAATATTAATAACATTCATAATTAATTTTTGACTTTCTGCCCTGATAGAATCTGCCCACATAACACGTCCCTATTAGATTTTATTAAAAAAAATTATTAATTAAAAGTGTAGTTATAGAGAGTTTTATTAAGACATTTAATTTATAGTGCCTTAAAAGTTTTATTGTAATTGTAGTTATAGGTATGAAACTACTAAATGCCTCAAATTCGCCTCTATTATGACATTTATTTTAAAGTGTCTTGAAATTGGTGTAGCAATAGATCATTTTTCTAGTAGTGCAACTTAATGCATTCCTTGGCTCCTTTGGCTGATCTGCCAAAGGCTCCTACAATCGCTTGTAGGTCACTTTTTTCTTTCTCAAGTTCGGCGATTCTCAGATTGAGCTTAGACGCTTGTTTTTGGAGATCACTGCACTTTGAGCTACTGAGCTCATATGCAGATAGCTTTTCAGCTAACTGTTTGTTTTCCCTCCTGAGCATCTCATTTTCGAGTTTCAGCTCCTCATGAATTGAGTTTATCTGCTCGAAGTCGCTCATGATTTGTTTAAGGGAGAGATTTTTGTTAGACTTTTCCTCTTCCACTAAAGGTTGGATAGTATACATTACCTCGTCATCCTCGCTGTCCTCAGCTTCCTGTGCCATCAGGCAGATAAGTGCTTCGTCTTCCGAGGACGAGGAATCACTGTCATCATCAGAGGAGTCCGTATCTTGCTGAGCCTCCTGGAAGGTTCCTTGTCCTTTTCCATCTCACTTAGGAAGGCTTTAATTCTTCTTCGTTCCTCTCTTCGTTTTTCCCTCTTCTGGGACGATTCTCCATTGGGATACCTGTTGATCTTAGGATGAGGACACTCTTTGGCATAGTGTCCTGGTTTTCGGCAGTTGTAGCAGAGATCGGACATATCCTGGTTCGATTGCTGAATAATGGGTTGTTGGGGAGGTGCCTGGTTCTTCTTAAAGTCACCTCTTCTGTTGTATCTGATAAATTTCTTGAAATTTCTTAGAAGAAGGGCCATTTCTTCATCAGTACCCTCAACAGGTGGCTCTCACTGCTTACTGCAGATAGCTCCAGTGTCTTTTGCGTTTCTGGCTGTCAGGGCAGTTACCTTTGTGCTAGATTCTTCAGCTTCCTTCTTCCTTCTGTTGATATCATATTCGAAGGCTTTTAAGTAAGAGAAGAGGTCAAAGGTACTCATTGACTTTAGATCCATTGACACCCTCATTGCAGTAGTCTTGCTATCCCATTCTGCAGGTAGTGCTCCTAGCACTTTCATATTTTTCTCCTTCTGAGTGTAGAATTTGTCCAGGGATTCAAGCTCATTTACAATGTTTGTAAACCTCAGATCCATTTGCTCCAAGGTCTCTTCAGGGAGCATCTCGAACAGCTCGAATTTCTGGGTTGTTGTAGACACCTTGTTCTCCTTAGTCAGCTCTGTTCCTTCGCAGATTTGTTCAAGTTTGTTCCATATATCCATTGCTGTCTTGCATGTCTTGACCTTGCTAAAGGTTCCTTTGCCCAGAGTAACGAATAAGGCGTTCTTGGCTACATTGTCCAGGTTAGCTCGTCTTCTATCATCAGCCGACCATTCTTCCCTCGGTTTGTCAATAACAGCTTGGTGGGGAATGGCTCCTGCATCGCCAGCATCAGTAGCTCTCGCAAATATTGGATTAGGTTTGGTGATCCTTGGAGGTCCATCCGTGATAACCATCCACATTTCGTCATGCATGGCTGAGAGATGTGCCTGTATTCTAATCTTTCAATCGTCATACTCTTCAATAGAAAACATAGAAAGCTTGTGTGTGTCCATGATATTATGAAAGCGATGTATGTAGATTTTTGAAAAACAGGGATCAGGGATTTGACCAGATAAGTTGGGTTTCTAATCCAACCTGTTTTGATACCACTTGTTGGTCCCAGTGGTATAAGGTTAAGAGGGGGGTGAATTAACCTTATCAAATTTTCAACTTTTGCTCCAAAGAATGTTAAGTCCCTGATGAACAGGTAGCTAGTAAGCTTACTGCTCGATTGGTTCCTGCTCAGGCAGTGACCTCAGGATTTAGACAGAGAATGTAATGCACAGCGGAAATACTTATGATTTTCGGAACACCCTTTTAATACAGTATGCTCAGATGCAGATAGATGGATAGAAAGCTATAAGTAACACAAGCAAGCTTATAGAGGTTCAAGGGTGGAGTAATCCCTCTACGTCCTCTCTACTCCTTCACAAGGAGGAACTTTGTTAAAGCAAGTTTGATTTACAATAGACTCAGTTAACACAAACTATACTCTAAACAAACTGTCAGCTCTATCAACACAGGTAGCTGCACAGTGACCAACTATCGACCCACATAGGATCTCCACACAGGTTAACCGACCCACACAGGATCCTTTCTCTTTTTCAGAGAGATTACAACTTAGCAGTGTAAACTCCTGCCTAAGCGACTCCTATCAGACTTAGAATAAAGTGAGAGATTTAAACACAATCAAATGCAGCAAGCTCCTTGAACTTCTGAAGATCACAAAGGTAGCTGGCTTGCTGCTGCTCAGTCTGATTAACTTGAGTGTATAAGCTTGTGCTTGTAAGAGATTTGCTTCGCGTCAGTTTGCTTCTCAGTTTTCTCTTGGTTGTATATGTTCTTATTTTCTTTGTATATCAGACTTCCATATATATAGGCATCAGATAGTTTTTTACCCGTTGGAAAGACAGTCTTTTGCATGATGAGGTGTCTCTTCCTGATTGGTTCTGCCGATCTTCTGACACCTGTTCTGAAATGCCTTCATTCTGTTCTACAGCTGCTTTGTCCTTTGTCTGCGCAACTTCATTCTGCAGACTGCTTGTACTGTGTTTTTGCTGCTTTTTCACATATGGCAGATTCTGATTTGTTAGAACTGGAGTGACTCTACTGGCTAGTCAGGTTGCATTGACTCTGATGTATCTGGTAGTATCCTCTTCGAGTAAGTCAGCTTCCTTGACTATCTCCAGGTTCCTTGTAGCATCCTTTTTGAGCAAGTAGGTCAGCTTCCTTGACTATCTACAGGTTTCTTGTAGCGTCCTCTTCCAGCTTTGATTACTGGTTGCTTGATACAGTATGCAGGTAGCAGGGACTCGGCTTCCTGGTTACTTGGCAGAATCTTCAAGTCTTTCCAGCATCCTTGCCTTAGCATATTTACATATAAAACTTATCCAGATAGCTAAAGTTCTAGTCTATTACACGTTTTGTCTCATCAAAATCTATTACATTTCATCCTATCATATACTATAAGCCGTATGAACATCTATTTATGATATGAGAATCTTTTATGGTCAAATGTTTGCATTTTATATATTTGTTATACATGTTATTGCAATTGTCCAATTAATTTATATTATAGATAACATGGTGTGTGGTGCCACACAGAAGATCATGTTATCAGTTCCTTATAGATTATAAATGGTAACTCACAGTCGAGAAAATTTTGGACAAATTATCGGAATGGTTGTAGTGTAATTTGGTATTAATCTGTCTTGATTATAAAATTACACTAGTACATTTTGTATGTATTGAGCAGGACCAATTGAGGTTGTTTTATTTATACTGACTACGTAAATAAAACAAGACCTCTGTTATTATGGATGTGCGTCCTCTTAATCATTGTATGATAACGGACATGTATACTCGATATATGTTTCTTTAATTTACCAATGGGTGAGATTTATTTATTAAATCAATAAGCTCGGTAAATTGGGATACAATGTTGTTTATATGGTGTGCTGTTGATTATATAATGAAACTGTGTCCTAATTATTTAGGATGATGATGTCCCCTTGAGGAACTCATAAGGATTATCATGTAAACCCTGCAGGTGGATTTATTCCGGCATGATAATAAAGTTGAGTGGTACTACTCTTGGAATTAAATATTAATTAATTGAATTGTCAGTAATTCATTTAATTAATGGACATTCGATATCTTAAACACGGGGAGATAAACGCGCACATAATAAATAGGAGCCATATCTAATATGGATAAGGGACGGTAGTTCAATAATATCTTTTTAGTGGATTGAGATATTATTGATAGGCTTAAGAAGTATATTCAGATTGAATTTAGGACTCCTAAGCCTATCAGGAGACCGATTCCTAATCCTCCTCAAGGTCCCTGTTGTAGCCTATAAATAAGCCTCAAGTCAGCCGTTTCTAGACACAGAAATACAGATACACAGACATAAAAAAATTTGAGATACGTATTAGTAGAAGACGGTTGAAAGTCTCGATAGCTCGTTGCCCACACAACGTTCGAGATAAAGGCGAGGAATACAACAGAAGATCTAGCTCATTGCCCACACAACGTTCGAGATAAAGGCGAGGAATACAGTAGAAGATCGTGAGGTCCAGGCTTCATCGATTCCTCGATCTACAGTTCTGATCTTAGAACTAATTTCGGTGCAAAAGGTATGATTCGTTTTTCCGCTGCGCGTTAATCAATTTTGCATGAACCCCGATTCAGATAATCGTATAGGGTCGGTGATCCGGCGGTTCCTACAGCCACATCATAAGTGATTTTAATTGCTTTTTGTCACTACTTGTTAACAATTTATAATAATTATTAATTTTTTCAATAATACGTTATATATCCCAAATATTAGACTTTTCACGATAAGTTTTATTGTCAAGTCTGTATGGCAAATATTATTTTAGTATGTGAACCAAGATTGATGTTGCTGCAAAAGGAATATTATTGGGTTTTTTAACAATATATTGTGATTTGAAAATTTATTTAATAAAATATAGTGTAATCGGAGTGTTTTAAAAAAATAAGTGAAATCGCCATACCAGTGGCGACTATAATTATTTTAATAATTTCTCTCTCCTCTCTCCTCTTCTCTCACCTCTCTCCTCTCTCGTCTTCTATCTCCTCTCTCTTTTCTCTCCTCTTATTTCCTCTCTCATGGTTGTAAATGAATCGAATCGATTCGAATATCATGATATTTTATTAGTATTCGTTTAATTTAGCGAATATTTGTATTCGTTTATTATTCGAATCAAATATAAAATTTGTACTTGTATTCGAATAAAATATTCGAATTCGAAAATGTGGACTTTGATTTTTTTTTTCAAATATATGTTTATTTTTAATTAATAATATGAAATACAAATATATAGCATATACATACATGACACAACCTATATAATACATAGTAAACAATAAACCATTTATCAACTCTTTACATGCAACAATTCATAAATTAAAAGATTTCAAAATAACATTCAAAATGTTTATGAAAACATGAATATTTATCGAATTCAAAATATATATGTGACTGAGAATTGAGATCGGGAGAGTAAATGGGAAGTTAAAAAAATTATATGTAAGTATATATATTATTTTATTAAATAAATATTTTAATAGTTTATTAAAATTATATACATTTATAATTATTCGAATATTTTCATGAATACTCGAATCGAATATGATTATATTCATATTCGTATTTGACTAATAATAGAATCTAAAAAAATATTCTTATTTGGATTCTTATTTATATTCATGCTATATATGTAGTGGAAATTTGAGATTTTAATATAATGATTCGAATACGAATATGAATATTTGCTAAATTAAATGAATACTAATAAAATATTATGATATTCAAATTGATTCGATTACTATTAATAAAATAGGTAATAAAATATCATGATATTCAAATAATAAACGAATACGAATATTCGCTAAATTAAATGAATACTAATAAAATATCATGATATTCGAATCGATTCGATTCGTTTACAACAAGAGGAAATAAGAGAAGAGAGAGGAGAGAGGTGAGAGAAGAGGAGAGAGAAGAGAGAAAGTATTAAAATAATTAGTGGTGGCGATCAAGAGTCACTTTTGTTAGTTTTGTCAGAAGTCGCCACCATTAATGACGATTTTACTTATTTTTTTAAAACATTCTGATTATTACACTATTTTATTAAATAAATTTTCATATCACAATATTGTGTGGGGTGAGTCCCATGCTTTGTGGATTCGCAATTGCAAGGACAATATTAGAGGAAGTAGTCATATATAGATAGCTATTAGAAAGATCTTCACTTGTGTCATATGGGTGACAAGTGCTACACACAATGATGTTTGATAGGTACTTAACCACACAAGAATCACAATTGACTGTTTTTCTTAAAATAATTATGATAGTTTTATATCATTTTAAAATATTCACACAATAATCTTGAAGAAGATAATTGCACAAACTCCTCAGATACATATTATGACTTTATAACAACCGTCTCAAATTTTCTTTTAATAAATGTGGTTTTAGGATTTTGCATACAATTAAAAAAACTAATAAAAAAGTTCTTATTTAATTATAGGTTGATTTTCAATAATTATTTTGTATCACATTAAATTTGAAAATAGTAAACGATAACAATTTTGATACATTGTGATTAAATAAATCTTGAAATTTTATAATACCATTATTTTTGGAACAAATATGAGAATAGGAAATTGATAAAAAAAAATAAAATTAAAAAATACAGTAAAAAGGAAACGCCTTAAAGAAGTATAAAATGGACGCAAATGAGTCATATCCCAGCTATTCTCTTCGGTGTTCGAAAAAGTGATAAAACGGCGATGGAGAGCAGCGGCGGCGCCACCTCGCGCAACTGGACTGAGGAGGTCGAAGACCTTGTGCATGCCGGAGAAGTGGACCGAGCTATTTCTGTGCTTGAATCCACAATCTCCAATTTTGAAAATGAATTAAAAATACTACTCCTAAATAAAAATGGTAGAAAATCGTCGTCTTCCATAGCTGATCAGTTGTCCACTGCTCTAGAAGACTTGTCGAAGCTTTATCACGCTCAAGGATTCTCTCTCAGAGCCGATCAAACTTTCTCCCGTGCACTCCAAATCAAACACGGGAAAGGGTAAGTCCAAATTTGATTTTCATTTTTCATTTGTTTGGATTTCAGGAGAATTGTTCATTAGTTGTATTTCAAGATTTGGTTATTTTCCTTTCTTGATTGCATAAAGATGTCCTTGGAAAATTTCTTGATTTATCTGTTTCATGACATTTGAGGAATTTGTTGAATTAAATTGAAGAATGTGTTTACAAGTTAATATTATATATAATATGATGTTTGATTAAGAAAATAGAAGATGTAGAATGCTTCTTATGGTAGATGTATTTAGGAGAAATGAGATAGAAATAGTCATAATACCTTTTTAGAGTTTGCTGCTATATATTAGTCTTAATTGGGGATCATATATTGCTTAACTGATTTACACTCTGGCTAAATACAACTTATGCTGGTTCTTTATGATGGTGTCATTTTTAGGGGTTCATATGTCGAAAACAAGTCAATTTCTAATGATGTTGCGGAGGATTGGGATTCTGGAAGTGTGGCTAATGCTGATGATTTTAGAGAACATGGTTTGTCTTTTTGGACCTTCAGTTGATGTTTTCTCTGCTTCTCATGTATGCATTTGTTATTCACGTGGGGATTCAATCATTTTGTTGTACTTATAGCCATGTTAGTTTGGATTCTTTAAGAGTTCTTTTTTTTGTCATGAGGCTGTATTTATATTTCGAGAACTAATTGATGCTTGTTTTATTGCAAAGGCCATGATGAGAGTTCTTCAAACTTGCACAATGATGGTTTTGCACCGGAGAGCAGCGCAGATGATGGTATATAACTTCCATTAATATTACTTTGTTGAACTGACAGTATAATTTTAGGTTATTCTGAATTTACTGTTTGATGGAAATGTTTTCTTAACATATTTGAGGTTGAGCTAAACCGATGCCATATGCCAAGCTTCTTGCCTCTCTAGCCTTATGATTCTTTTTGTCCATTCTTAGAAAGTAGTAATTCTCCTGAAGTTCCGGCCGTGGAAGTATCCATCCACCTTCTTTTGCACTTGGATGTGGCCTCCAGAAACTACTTAAATGCAAGGTGTTGTTGATGCCTTTGTTTGTAATCGCTTGCATATGTACAGAATTTGCCCGATTTTAATTCGATCCTGCTGAGAGGTTAGGTCAAACTTGATTGCTTCTCTAGTGGTTTTTAGGCTTTAGGCATCTGTAGGAAAGTCATGTTGAACTTAATGAGATTAGTATGCTTAGTTTGTTTAAGTTTCAAATGCATGTGTTAGTGATTCAATTTTGACAAACAAATCAGTAGGAATCTTAATGGCAATGAGATTTAAGTTTTGTGTGTTGTATACTGATTGGAATGTACACACTCCCACTTATATGCTTTCAGTTGTGTCAAGTACGAAAGCGTTGGCTCCCTTCTTTAGGCAAAAAGCCTTAGATGTTGATAAATATTCGTTCCTCTTTTTAGTAGGATAGACTATAATTGTATTTGGGAAGGTGCCAGGTTCATGTTTATTGTATAGCATTATAATCAAGTTGGGAAAAGTCTCCTTTTCTTTTTAAGGAAATTTCATCTGTAAATCGGGCTTTTCAAGTTCCTGATAATATCATAAATGAAAGAAATTGTGAGTTTGGGCCAAAAATCAATACTGATGATAGTCAGCTGCTTTTTGTTTTTTAAATAATAAACATTTCAACCTCCTTTAACAAACTAAGATAATAGGTGTGGGAATGGATTGAAGCCTCTAACTCCTCACTCATAGAGGAGGGCAAATATTAACTCTCACTCACTCATGGGATAGTTTGTCAACATCTTCATTGAATTCATGATGGGGTCATAAATATGAATGGTATGTATGTTATAAGTCTTATGTGATTGATTTTTTGATGGTAAGACATTTACCGAAATTTCCAAGCATCTAATTAACGCTGTTCCTTATTTATTATGTGACTGTCAAGATCATTGAAGTACAAGGCAACTGTGGAAAGGCCACTTAAACCATCCATTATCATCATTTTGTAAATCAGTTACTTAAAACATAAGGGTATCATCTGCGAGAATTGACAGATCAAAGGTGATGTAGGGTGTCATTTGTTCATTGAGCACAAAGAAAGAACCTCCCTCCCCTCCCCCTCCCCCTCCCAATGAGTCACTAAAAGCTCATTGTTTTTTTGCTTAAACTGTTTGTTCTACAATTGATTATGATATGTTGATATTGCACTTTCCGTTGCTTGCATTGATCTTGCGACAATTTTAAGAAATGCTGTGTTGCCACTTACAGTTTCTTAAGTTTAATTGTCATATAGTCTGCTACACAGATGACCAGTTTAGTCATGTCTTAGGCTGAACTATTTCTTATAAAATTTATTCAGTCAATTGAGATTGCTCTTTCCATCGCTTGCACAAATGTTGTGGATTATTTTAAGAAATGTAATGTTTCCAAATATATTACTCAAGTATGGAGGCAATGATTTGACCTTATTTTTGGTGTGGACTGGGTAGCTGGTGACTATCAGCCTCCTCCAATTAACTTTATATTAATGTATACTTCTTCGAAAATGCAAATATCACGCGTGTATGTTTTCTTTCGCTGGGGGTCTGCCATTGGAGTTCTTTTTCAAACTAGCCTATCCCCAAAAACTCAGTCCTCTCCCGGTCCCTATTTCTTGTGGAACATTTTTACCCATTAGGTTTTATTGGCATGTGACATTATAAGAAAATGAGGTGACAGTTTCTAACTTCCTTGAATTTTGGGAAAATACCTGTTCTATTCTGGTGTTATGTCTTAGAAAGTTGGCATCTTTAACACCGCTGACATTCATTTTTATGTATTCTCGGTTATATCCATTAAGGCTACTAGATATCGTGGGGATAAAAACGTCCATTCATGGTTTTGTTGATCCTTAAAAGAAAAGTTATGTAGTCTCTTATGTATGGCGAAAAGGTCTAGCAAAATTAGCAGTTTTAGTGTCATGCTATTGATATGGTTTATCACATCTAACAATGTGGTCCATCTTATTTGAAGTATTATATGCTTTACATGATTAGCATGAAACTTGAGTTTTCCCCACCAGTAATTTTCTAATTTAGCAGCAATGCAGCCTGACCATGGTCATTGCATTGGCTACGAATCACGAGGCATCATTTAGGTGTTGCCCATTTTCAGTCCTGAAATTACTATTTTCTTCATTTGACATATTTTCCATTTGCATCAGCTTCTGAGGTTTATATCATAGTTGAAATTTGGTTCTACTGTTGTGGTAATTTACAGACTGGGAAGCTGTTGCAGATCGTGCTCCAGAGGAGTTACTTTCCTCACAATGTTTGCCAGGGATATCTAAACTCTCTCTGGAAGACTCGAAAGAAGATTCGAAAGCTCAGGGCAGCACCAAGAGGCGAGGACGGGGAACATTTGCATACAAGAAACAGGGCCTATACAGTGATAATCAGTCTGATGAACCTGATACTGATGACTCCCAAGATAGTTCTGAGTGCCAAGCTGCAGACCTTGAGAAAAGAATATGTATGTCTGTAAGCATTTCATATTGGTATTATTTGAAGTATTTCTATAAATATCTCAATTAATGTAGATTATATGGTATCTTTTCACTTGTAGTAGGGGTTGAAGCCCTGCAAAAATAGGGTTGACTTAATTTCTCATCCATGGGTGCAAATTTTTACTGATTTTTTGTAAACAGAGGGCGTGTAAAAATAAAAGTTTGCAATTGTTTTATCTCTTTCATCAAAGTACTAGAAATACTTTATATTGTAGCAAAATGGTGACGGGTGAGTGATGGTTATTTCATTACTCTTGGGTGATACAAGTTGTTGTAATTGCTTTGGACTTTTAAGTGATGGTTTTATGAACGACATAGGCTATAGATTCACAAAATCCAATGCTATCATGTGATACACTACCTTTCACAATAGAAATTTAGAAACTTCTTGATGACTTACAAACCGGTGCTAGTTACCTGAGAATAAGCATTATCTTCATTTGCATATAGTATTATTGTTTCATGAAACCTTGTCTATGTATAGCTTGGTGTAGCTTGTCTTCTTGATTAGAAATGGCATTGACATTGTATTCAATAATCTGTTCAACTAATTCAGTGGTTATCTAAATTTTCGACTTACCTTTCTGATGCATGAATGAGTTAATTCAGGCTATTGGTAGCTTTATGCCTGGTTGTCCAAATCTTCTGTAGCCTTTAACTGTTCTTTTATGGACCTCTTTCATGTTGCAAATAAAGTGTAAACGATGCAGAGAGAGAAAAGGAGGAATGCATTATATGAAATAACTATGATTAGTCAATGCAGTTGCTAGTCGTGTTTTTTATTATTTCAGTAGGTCATGGAAATGATATATTACCTGAGTTAATGTGTTTCTGATTTCAGCAATGTATGGTACACACCATGTTCTTGTTCTATCTGACTTCCCTCTAAGCACTCGAACAACTGATTTAGAGAAGGTGTTGGAGAAATTCAAAGATCGTTTTGTGATTCGATGGGTGAATGATACAACTTCACTTGCAGTATTTAGAACACCATCCATTGGTAATGACGGTTGATTACCTATTGTTTTTGGTTTTAAGTGACTGAAGTTATGAAATGAAAAAACAGCATGATCTTGTGCAAGGAAAACATAAATTGGCTAGGTTAATTTATGCATAAAACAGGAAAAAGAAAAGGAGAATGGATTTGAAACTTTTATTAAGTTTGTGTGTGTATTCATTTTTATTTTTATTTGTTTATTTTTGTTTAAGTGCTAGTAGCCTAATAACAAAATTTCAGTTCCTTTTATTAATTTTTGCACCTTGCTCCTTTATTTAACTATTGGTTAGGCATCGATGATCGAACCACGTGAATTTTTTTCCTTCTGGTACCAAAAGTTTTTAACTTTACTCGAAAACCATATGATTTCTTTACAATGGCTGAAATGTTACTAAAGGCTCCTCATTTCTTGTGTTGCTTCTGTGATACACGCATTGGAGATTTTCCTGATATGTACCTAAATAATTGTTTTTTTTTTTTTCCTAGTCATAGTCTTCTCATGGAATCTGCTATATGCTATCAGCAGTTCTTCTCCCTCCCTCCTTCTAATTGAAATGGTCATTGAAGTAGTTGGTAATTACAATAATGAAACCTTTCTTTGGTTCTTACTTTTTCTGTTGTAAGACTCAAATGATGGTTGTATATCTGTCTATTCTCAAGTTTGAACGGTGTAGAAGGCATGCAATAGACTATTAGTTGAATTATGCTTTCAATTTCATGATGCAGCTCTCGAGGCTATGAACTCCATTCGATGCCCCTTTCCAGTTCGTGTTCTTGATGAGAACGATGAACTTTTGAGTAAAATTCCACCAAAAGGTATACCAATTGATTACTCCACTCATCTCCAGAAACTGGATACATTGTCTGATACCAATTTAATTAATCATATGTTTTTTCTTCTTGTAGATGAGTTCCAATATCCTCTATTGGTGATGAAACATACATAGTAGTTTCTTGGTTATTCTTTGAAGCACTAAACTAGCGATGTTTCTTATAATTATTTCGTTTCAGATTTGGAGCCGCCTCGTCAGAGGCCTCAGACATCGGCAAGAACTGCTCAAAGATTGATAGCGCAGGGGATGGGAATACGTCTGCCTTCGTCATTTGGATCGAGTCAACTGAGGAAACAGGAAGAAGAGAGGAGAAATCGGATTGTTTCTAGACAGAACATGAGGGATGATGCTTGGGGTGATGATCCAAACTAGAAATTAATATTTGTTCACACCATTTATAGAATTTTTTTACCAGATTGGAACCAACGAATATAACTGTTTAATTGATATTGGAAGTTTCAATTGATAGAAACATTGAGTCTCTAGGAGTTTCCTCAATTGCAAAGCTGATAGATAATTTACAAATCGTTAGTGGATTCAACTACAAAATCAAGTTATTGAGATATATCATGTAATTTATGATAGCTAAAAAAAAAAGTATTTTCACGTAAAATAAATATAATAATAGGTTGAAAATTTTGTTCTTGAGGATCGACCTATTTATGAGTGAAACTCTTATTATGCTGTGAAACAGAAGCTCGAGATATAATTTAAAATACATTATAAAGTCGCCGTTCTTTGTTTAATCAATTTTTTTATTGATGTAGACGAATGAAACTCATATATCCTTTTATTATCCTTCAAAATATGTATGTTTATTATGAAACTGCAGGATGAGAAAAATCCAAACTTGGAAATCTTGAGATTTAATCCCAATGAATAATAAAAATGTGAATTTGTTATGTGATCGTATAAGATATGAATTTACTACAAATGTGACATAATCCAAGTCGAAAAAATAAGTACAAAAGTATCATTACATTATGTATAATGTAAAGTTTGAGCGATGTTCATGAGAACAATGAATAATTTATTAGATGACGAGGGTAAAATAAGATTGGACTGTAGTAGGATTTGAGAACCCCTTTTAAATCTTCAAATGATCAAGGATTGAGCTGTCGAAATTTCAAATTTGAATAGAAAAATCTTATAACAAACATATTAAAGATTTAAACAAAAAATATTTATGCACCTGATATATGGATTCTAAATTTATGTAATTTTGGCTCATCCAATTCGGGACCATTCTTTACATGCTTCCACACGCTCAACGCGCTCAAGTGTTCGTGTCCAACTCGTTTCCATATGTTCGTATTCTGATAAATATGTAATACATTTAAATTATATTAGTTATAAATTTTAGTTATACTAATGATACATTTATTTATTTTAGTTGTACACTTATATTATATTAATACATAGACATGTAATACCTTAAATTTTTATATGATAGTGACATATTTGTATATCTAAGTTTCAATTATAATGAGCTAATACATTTATGTAGAACTAGTGATACATTTGTATAATATTAATCATAACATTATGTAACGAGGTTTTAAGAAAAAATAAAGTAAAAACGTACAGATGCAGATTGAGTACTAGTTGCACAAATTCTATATTCATGCAACTGATGTATAGAAAACTTGCTCAAACATTTAAGGAAAGAGAACGTTTATTGTTGACACCATAATATAATACAATATATACAACAAGGAAATTATAAGTATTTAATTTATTTATTTTTATATTAGAAAATTATAAATGTTTCAATTAAGTTATAAAAGTCACACTAATATGACATAATAAAGGTAACACATGAATTATAGAAAAAAGGCAAAAAAAAAATAAAAAAATAATACAAATCCGGATTGATCTGATTATACTGTGCACCAATTACACTGTAGACTTACTTTTTACAAAATGATTGAAATAAATTAAAAGGTACGTAGTTATGAAGATTTTGAACGAATGTGATAATAAATGGAAACTTTTTTCTTTTTCAAAGACTAATTGAACAACTTTTCATTTGTGAACATGTGTTATACCTTAAAATATATTTTCTACACATCTTCTTATCAATTCACAAATCACAAATTACACCTATTTAATGAACAGTGCATCTATAATTCCACAGGTGTAATCATAATTGACAATTGCGCATTTAGAATTCTCATATTTAAAAGTTGGCCAATTTTTTAGGATAACCTTTTACAAAGTTTTCTAAAGTTTAATATATCAATTAGTTTACACTAGTTGGTAGAAATGTGTAATTCATAGGCTGATAAAAAAAAAAAAAAAAAAAAGATAAAGGGTGCGATTTCGTGGTCAGCTTAAAACAAGTAAAGTCAAATGGATCATTAGTGGTAGAACAGCAGACATAGCCCACTATGCATGGTCATACATTCAATTGCACAATTTTCCTCACTATGTTTTCTTATTCAACTCTCCAATTATTAGTCATCAATTCTAAATGACTAACCATTCATGATATGGTATCAGTTCAATAAGAGTATTTGGGTCTTTTATATATATATATATACACGTATTTGTTCTAAATTTGATTAAAAAACTAATTAACCTGACTAAATGTATAGATTTCAAATTCAATTAGTATATATACCCAAAAACTATTAAACATTACAAGAAAATTGAGTATTTACGATGAATTTTTTTACGATAATTGCGAAAAGTTTATTTGTTGCAATATTATATTATCATAAAAATTGATAATATAAATTAACAAGAAGTTGCCACAAAAAGCAATTAAAAAAACTTATCTGCGACAATATGATGTTGTTAATATAACGATAACAACAATATTGTTACAAAAATACTATTTATAAGAAGACTTTTACGATAATAATTTAGTAATAAAATGTTGTTGTAAATATTATTGCTACAATTATCAATGTTTTTACGACAACATTTGTTATCGCTAATAAGCCTTTTTTTGTTGTGGTTTAACCAAACGTGTTTATATATTTTTCTTTTTAGATTTTTCCAAACATATAATATATACACATATAAATGTATATAAATATATGGATAAGTATGTATATATATATATAAATATGTAGATATATGTAAAAAGATAAAAATATATAATATATTATGGGATTCGAGTAGCATGTATCAAGATGTAATTACATATATCCTATCCGATCAAATATAAATGGATATTTATTCTTCTAAAATCTGTTATAATAGGATTTGAACGGATCGAGTATTCGAGGACACCAAGTATGTCATCCTAGCTAATGGAACATCTTATATTTTATCAATTAATAAATCATCATGAATTGACATAAATCATACATATCTATACGAGTGTGTAAGGTGGTGTGTTATGATTGCATGCACAAATTAAGGTGAATTCTCATAGATGAAATATATCAAGTGCAGTCTAATTATATATATTCTATCTCTACCTTATTTTTTTTTTTATAACTCTTAATAAAAATATTTTTTTTTTAATAATTTTTAAATGTGATAATATATCATAACTTAACCTATCATATAAAATCTCAAAACAAACATAAATTTTAAAAATCCAGTTTTTTTACAAAATCCATTCAAATCCGAAGTCTGAACTTGCAAAATCCACCCACGCCCTAATCCAAACACACATAATTTTGTGTACAATGACCGATTCATACGTGAGCGTACATAATTTTCTTAGTTGAATTAAATAATGCAAAAAATATTTATGTATTATGCCTCATACTTTGAAAGTTTGTTGTTTTCTTTCAATTCAATAACATTTATTGTTGAGAGTAGAAACTCTTCAATTGTGATATGTGGTAATTTTTATGTATTGTTGAGTCGTCATGTTTCATCTAAACATTATATGTTAAAAATAAAAAACTAAGAATATATTTAATATGATTTTTAGATTATATTTAATGTTACATTTAATAGTTATTTAATAAAAAAATTATTAGTAGTGTATTAAAATACGTATTCATATAGAATTGGTTATCTTTGTATTAAAAAAAATAAAGTCTTCTATAAATTATAAAAGAAATAAAAATAGAATTTTGTGCATTACACAGTTCATAATTATAGTTTTCCACAAATTAATAAAAAAAAAATGTAGAACAAATGTATTACAAGGGACCTAATCTAGTTTTTAAAAGCTTTAGTCGGGTGGAAGATAACTAAAATCATATTGAAATTCAAATCAAAACACTTTTAAACTGATGTATTGGTTAGCTATTTGATTTTATTCAAACCGCAATATTAATATTTTTTTTTTTTGGTGTCAAACCGAATTATATCGAAGTGAAGAGTCAATTTAAAGGAAGTAACTATATTCAATTTATAAGTATTATTTAATTCAATTTTTTATACTATGAGATTAATTATAAATTTAATTGAATTTTAATATTATTTAATATTATTATAATTTTAAAACTTTATAGAAGAAATTAATGATAAGAGTAAAATATTTATATATATATAATTTTAGAAACACTATCAACTATATTATATATTAATCAAATAATTAATTTATAAGTTATATTAAGTAATGAATAATATGTTTAATCTTTATATGTCAATAAAATGTATTCAAATACAAGAATAATGGGTGAATTTCTAGAATAGGAATCACTAGGGATGGCAATCGGGCGGGGCGGGGTTGGGGGAGCAATCCACGCATCCCCGTCCTCGCCAGCTTTGTAGGGAAAATTTTCCTCCCACCCCCGCCCCCATCCTGCGAGGATTTCCCGCCCGATCATATTTTTTTAATAAATTGTTTATAATATATAAAAATAATTCATATAATTACATATAATTAAAATGTCAGCAAAAACATAAAAAATGATCCGTAATCCGAGTAAAAGATAAAACATAATTTAATTAAGCTAAGCTAAAATACAAAAGATAAACTTTTCTATTATATTTCATTAATTTTCATCATTTTTCAATACTCCAATTCACTTAAAAGAGAATGAGAAATAGAATTTTGAGTTTTTAATTTGTATATTAAAATATTTTTTTTAATAATATATATAATATTATTTTTAAAAAAATAAAAAAAATATGTAATTCGGGACTCCACAGGGAACGGGGCGGGGATCCCATCCCCATTCCGCCTTGCTATTTGGGAAAAAAATCTACCCCAACCTTAACCCACGGGAATGTATTTTGAGGAATCCCTATTCTATTTGGGACAGATCCCCATGGAAAACGAAGAATCCGTGCCCTACTGTTCCTAGGGATCATTTGTTAATTATACAAAGGAAAACATCGGTTGACCTTCTAGAGTGTAAAACTCCAAGTCTCATTAAATACGTTATAGTTAAATTGAATTTGTGGATGAAAATTGCACATGTGGAGATGCATAATAGAGCTACGAACTGCGTTAGTTCAAATTGGATTTTGATATATTATGGAAAAAGTCATGTAGAAATTGTTTATTCAACTTTTGGTACATCCAAATGAATTATGGTGGTTGTACTTCACTAATTATTTGGGCTCTTTCCTACCAAAGGTTATTTCAACCATACATGGTTCTCCTTTAATAATTCTTACCAATGATGTCGGATTCCTAATTTGGTCTAAATGGTGTCATATTCTTTGTATTTCTTTATTATTAACACAACACGTGTGTATAGTGGTTTCATTTATGTGGTGGTAGTTTTAGTTAAAGAATTGAATTTGAATCTATGTTAAAGGTGCATAAATACCTAATTCCAAATTGAAATGGAATCGTAATTAGATTTTAATTCACTATCTGATCATATTATTATATTGCTGGGTGTAGCTACATGCCACATGTCTCTTTTATTCATTTTTTCGTTTTTTTTTTCTTTTTACATTTTAAGGATGATTAATCAATTTTAATGGACATGTGACACATATAGATCCACCCAGTATAATTCATCGGATATAAAATGAAAGAGACACTATCAATCAACGTCCAAGTTTCAAAATCGTAATAGGAGATCATGCATTAAAGGTTTGGTTACCATTAAGGTTTTTACAAAACCATGAATTGGAGGTTCCAACTGTGATTTGAATTGCTGATTCATGCATTAGTTTTTTTTTTTCCCTACAAATAAATGAACAAACTGTCGAGATGATCTAACTATTAGGCGCATACAAGTAGTGTATCCATGTGTTGCACATCTTATTATATAAGATTTGATAGAATGATATTGTAATAGATTTTGATAAAACAAAACATGTAATAGCTAGGTCTTAGCAATTTGGTTAGATTCTCAAATGTAAAAGTTTAGCTAAGGCAAGGATGCTGAAAGAGGGAGAAAATACTGAAAGGAGTATACACTAAGTCACTGCTACCTGCATGAAGTTAGGATGCTGCATTTTCAAGTGAGTAATTTCATTTAAGTGTGGAAGGACGTTGGGAGCTAGCTTAAAACATCTCAAGCCAGAGGAAGCTATTTCATCAGGCGATAAAGCAGCAAGTCAACCTTCAGGCTTATCAAAGTTAGCGCTCTCTGAAGAGCCGGTAGAAATATTCCAGTCCAAACCAATCAGAGGATGTCATCTGGAAAGAACAAAGACTGAGCATTGATCATTTCAGAGTAAGGCGGACACAATGCAGAGGTAAAGGGTGCAACAGAAATAGTGTCAGAAGATCTTATACGATCCAATAGCTGCATGACACCCCACCTCGAAGAAACTGTCTCTTCAATGGGCAGATTTCTCAGAATTCTATAAATAGGAGTTGAGTGCACCTGGAACAACAACTGAAACATTCATCTCGCTAGGCTATCATTCAAGATTCAACTTATTTCAAGCTTATTCGTTTCAGTCACTCAATCTATCAAGCAGCAAGCCAACTACCTTTCTTATCTGAAGTTCAAAGAGCTTACTGCAATCAATCGTTGAAGAAATCTTTATCTCTTTAAATAGATTGTTTTAGGAGTTATTTAGGCAGAGGTTGTTCCTGCTAAGTATTTGCACTCTTTATAGAAGAGAAAGGATCCTGTGTGGGTCAAGAAACTTGTGTGGAGATCCTGTGCGGGTCGAAGTGTATTGATCACTGTGCAGCTACCTGTGTGGATAGAGCTGACAGTTTTGTTTAGAGTAGAGTTTGTGGTAGCTGAGTCTTTGTAAATCAAGCTTTCTTTAACAAAGTTCCTCCTTGAGAAGGAGTAGAGAGGACGTAGAGGGATTACTCCACCCTTGAACCTCTATAAACTTGCTTGTCTGTGTGTTTATTATTTTATTATTATATCTATCTATCTTACGCGTCAAGCATCCTGTATAAAAGGATTTTCTCGAAAAATATATATTTTCTGTTGTGCGTTTAACGCTCTTTTAAGTTCTGAGGAAACTGCTCAAACAGTAACCTATCCAATGCAGTAAGCTCTCTAAGCTACCTGCTCCTCTAAGAACTTACATTTTTGAAAGAAAAATTTGAAAATTTGATAAGGTTAATTCACCTCCTCTTAACCTTATACCTTTTGGGACCAACAAAATCTATATAATTTTAAAATTATAATAATGTAAATATACATTATTTTAAAATAAATATATAATGCCTTTAACATTTATATTAATAAAACATTAGATATTTAAATTTAAATTATGTTATTCTAAATAATTTGGACCTAATCTAACATTCAATCAATAAAAATATAAACAAAAATTATATATTTCACAAATATGAATATCAAAATTACATTTGGATATCAAGTTATATGATTATTTGATATATATATATATATATATATATATATACCATTTCAAATTTTTTTTTTTGTAATTAAAGAAATTTGATGAAAATATAAATTCATTAATTCACCAGGCCTACCCCCACCTAACCCTAGGCTACCCCTAGCCCCAATCCCTTGTTTTCTCTTATTTTGTTCATTTATTTTAATTTTGAGTTTCTATACAATAAATGTAAAATGAAATGATATAAATAATATTTCTTAAAAACATAAACTTTGAATGGGCGGAAAATCATAGCAGTCGTTTTTAGCAGACCATTCTCCTTTTATCTATATATATATATATATATATATATATATATATAGAAAAGATAAATACATGCATGAACGTTCACAATTATTAGTAAAATCATATTATTTCATTAACATCATATTACTTGAGAGATGTGATCTCTTAGACAATAGTGTATTTCGGCCAGTATCTTTTCGCGCATTCAAAAACTTTAAGGAAATAAAAATTGGAAACTATAGAAATCAAAATTACCGGCCTATTATCTTTTACAGATAAACAACATGGAAACCCTACATTTTATTCATATTAATATCATTTTTACGACTTAAATTTAAAATAAATAGAATTTTAAAGCTAATTACTATCTTATATATATATATAAAAGAAAGAGCACATGTGCCACATGACAAACCTACATTTTTTTCATATTAATTTTTTTACAAATTAAATTTATAACAAATAAAATGTTAAAGCTAATTAATATAATTATTTAATGATATCAAATTTAATGTTAATAATAAACTTTAGTAGTAAATAATATTTAAATTTTAACAAAATTTGTTAAATCAACACATGCTATATTTAAATATAGAAATCATTTATAAATTTGAAATTTATTTAATTTAAAAAATAATAAAATACATAAACAAAAAAGGAAAAATATGTACACTGAAGATGGGTTGATTAAAAAGGATTATTCTAACTTTTGAAACTTCATAACTAATGCTTACAAATTGAATAATTTTTACAAATATGTATTTTCTAAAAATAAAATATGAAATTTATTTGAGAAAATTTTACTTTTTTTTTATCATTTAATTGAAAAGAAAATTTGAGGGATAAAAGCATAATTCCCAATCACGATCCTTGCGGATCGGATCATTCATATGATATACAAAAAAAAATTCTAGATATTTAAGATCTTTTTCTTTGAATAACATCTCTATTCCAGTGACGGTTTCGTTAAATATCTTACAATTAGAGCCTGACCCTCTTTTTTCCGATTTAGTTCCTCCACACCATCCAAACTAAAAAAATGGTGGAATGATTGAATAATATAATAACACAATAATATATATTTTTTCAATTATGAATAAAAAATTATTTATATTCTTTTACAAATAGAACATGTAATTCAACAATTAAATGATAATCATAAAGTATTTATATTTAATGCAAAATTAGGTGATGTGTACGTATTGCACAATCCCATAAATATTATTTTTCTTATAGAATAATATTGAATTTTTTCTTTGAATAAGTTTAATTTATTTATTTTAGTCCCATGTATTAATTACATGATGCGCTAAATTCTAATATACATATGTACTTATATAATATATATATATATATATTGTTTAAGAATCTTGTATGAAAAATACTATATAATTAATCTTAATATACCTTCAATTGGTTTTATTTGTAATTCCATTTTCAGAAGGTTTACATCCATACCTTCAATTTTTTAAACACTTAATTTTTCATTTTATTAATTTTTTTTTTCCTTTTCTTCTCATTTTCCATTTTTGAGAATGAAAGGATTTCACTCATTACTTAATAATTCAAATCCAAATTAAACTTAAACTTATATAACAAACACCCTTACAATTAAGCTACAGTACATTTCGTAATTACTCATTTTATTTGAGACTGACTTATAATTCACGGACCTTGATTTATGTAATTTTAGAAAGTTGTGATAGGAAATGCATGTATCTTATGTGCGACCATTAGACAAACTCGAAAAATATTGTTTGATCACCCATCATTAATGTGGATGCAATATTTGACTAATTTGAAATCTATAATATTATTACTATTTTACTAAAATCAGTAATAATATTAAAATGTAAAATGTTTGACTCTACGCTACTTTATAGAAAGGCGTAAAAGGATAAGTGCTGCAAAATGCGATTGTCCTGGTTTCTCATTGTCGCCAAGTTTTAATACTTTTTGCAGTTATCAAACACACTCATGTCTTTTTTACAATATTGCCTACCTTCCTTTAATTTCTTTTTATTTTCACAATGAACCATTTACCTATCTTTGGATTACGACCGACCTTTCCCTCTTTGGAAATTGACTTGGAATTTTAATAAATTTTCATCAAAATATATCCTTAAAAAGAATAAAAAAAACCCATCCTATTAACATGCGGGCGAGCAAGAAAAGGTTGTTTAAATTTGTTGAGGATTATATGACAATCAATGTCAAGATGTTTTGTTCAATCGTGAAAAATGAGGTTGCCAATAATGTGAATTGCAGCACAATTATCACAATGTAGAGAAGTGTGTGGTTAAGTTACAAATTGGCTCAACTACTAAATACAATAGATCAAGTCAGGCCTAGTTAGATTCATATACACTAGACGACCAATGAGTCTTCTATACTATTTCAGCTCAGTCAAATAAGTCCGAGAGATATGCATTAGAGCATCCACATTAGTGGATTATTAGTACATCATTTTAGTGTGAGGTCCATATGCCAACATACTAATTAAAAACACCTACTTTTATTATTTTTATTTATATCAATTTAAAGTAATTATTTATTGCTTGTATTTTTTTAATTGTGTCAAAATTGTGTGTTGGATTAATTAATTATGACATTAATAATTTTCAATTCAAATTAAAATATAATTAATTATAAATTAATATTTACTCCAAATCTTTATTTGTTGTATTAATTTTAGTGCAAATTGTATAGAGAATTTTTTAATTATTATATTAAAAAATTTCAACTCACATTATCACTCAAGATAAGATTCATCCATATATGATCATCTTATGATTTAATTTGAATTTTCATATTTAAATGAAATTTGTTGGAAAAACACAAATTAAATCGGTCCGTGTCTTATATGATCAAATTATATATAAATGCGCCTGCTCAGATGTCTTTACATCGACGGTCCGGATAAGACAGTCACATCTTATGTTTTAGGCCGCATTAATGATGTTTTAATTAAAAATCTCATACTTTAAGTAATTTAATTATAGACTTAATTTAAGTTTATTATCCATAATCTTAATCCTCTTGTATATAACACTTATATACACTAAGATTATGGTAACATCTAACAAACTAGGAATTTTTTATGATATTCATGTAATACATACAATAAGCATAAGAGTTTAAAAATAAATGTCACATTTTTTGATAATCATAAAATAATTCATAATTGCTTTAAGGACACTATTCCTAGCAATCTCCCACTTGCCCTAAAGCATATGAGACATGTCACTCAATCCTAAATTATACATGTGTTCCTCAAACACCTTAGCAGACAAGGTCTTAGTGAAAGTTTCAGTAAGATTGTCAATAGATGCAATCTTGAGAATTGAGACGTAACCCCTTTGTACAATCTCTATTAATATAATCAATAAAGTTGATATTATAAGATAATATCAGCTGTAATTATATTAAGATTATGACTCTTCATTAATTGATGAGATTTGTAATCTTAGTTGGATAAGGACTAATTAGATTAAGATGACGAATCTTAATAAGATTAGATTTGAATAAGGACTAATTAGATTAAGATTGTGAATTTTAATAAGATTAGATTTCTAGTTGCAGATAAATCCCTATAAGATTGGGATTAGAATTTCAAATTTCATGAAAGAGGGACGCTAGTTTTTGGAGAGAAAAAGTAGTGTTTTCTTGATTCTTTTCAATATAGAATAGTTCTATTTCCATCTCAATTCAATTAGTTTAATCTTATGATCTCATGAGATGAGTTGAGTACATCATAGGAATAATCTAGTTAGAATAATATGTGATATTTTGGGTGCCCACACCTTACTGTTGAAAGAGAGGATCGAATCGGAAGATCATGGTGTCTTCAACAATTAGTTGGATATCAATCAAAGTAAAAGATAAAAGGTTATCGTCGATGGTATATTTCTTTTTGCTTCTTTAGCATTAAATAAATTTGATATTTATGATTTGTTTTTATATCTCAATAATGATTTTTTGAAATCCATCGCTTCCATTACCGTTCGATTAGATCAAAAAGATGGATTTTATTCGATCCGAATTCAATTCGAGACCAGATTAATTTCCAATCTTTTATTACTGTTTGCATTAAATATTATGAATGTTATTTATTTGAATGCATAAATGTTCAATATGCTTTACATTGTAGAAAATGTGGTGTGTAGAAGATCACATAAGATCACATTATCAGTTCCTTCTAATAAATATAGTAAAATTCACAATATAGATGAAATTGAACAATCCATTGGTAGAAGTTGAAGTGTAAGGCTCGGATTGGTTTGTCTTGACCAAGAGATTACACTAGTGCATTTGATGTGCTCAATAGGACCTAAAGTCAAATAATCCGAACTTGGAAAGAAGAATTAGATCTCAATGGTTATTAATTTCTTAATTTTTATCACTTAGTTGGGATTGTATATAATTAATTGATATTGGTTTGATTTATTGTGGATAAAGAATCAATCCATTGATTCAATACTTTGTATTTTGGGCAATATTATTAATTATATGACAGATTGCTAAATTAATACAGAAAATCATGTCTTAATACGTTAAGTTGATAATGTCCCCTTGGTGGGCTCAAAACGTTTATCATATCAAATCTGGCCAGTGGATTAATTTTTGGTATGATAATAATGTTGAGCTGTTTTTTCCCAAGGAATAAATATATTAATTAATTAAAGCATTCAGTAGCTTAAATTAATTAATGGACATTAGATCTTAAACACGGAAAATAATAATCGGGAGCCATATTTCATAATATAGGTTAGAATGGATGGTGCAATATTAATTCTATAGTGGAGTGAATTAATATTAATGGGCTAGAATAATATTGTGGCTCAATATTTGTTTCTAGGTCCCACTGAGAGGTCTCCTAATTCTCCTAAAGACCCTTTGAGTAGTCCAATAAAAGTCCATTTAACTAAGGTGGTTAAAAGATAAGAATTAATTATTGTTGTAAAATATATGGAGATCAAAATTCCCATATATTGATTGAACATATATTTGACATCAAATCTTAAGAGATATATTTGACATCAAATCTCGAAGCTTGTATTTTTCGGCCACTTTGTGTATAAATAGGGACTAATTTCAACCCTATGAAATATACGTGAGTGCTGTTTTTTTATACAAGACCAACAAAAGTGAGAAATTAATTCTTTATTTGATTTCCCACCCAATCTACAAACTTGGACTTGAGGAATTGGGGAATACTCAAGAAAAGGTGTTGAGAATTGGGGAATACTCAAGAAGGTGTTTGGGTTGAAGCTATTAATCTTTTCAATGGTGTCTCTCCGATCAAGAGGTAAATACATATACCTTAGTTCCGCACGTGTTGGGCTATGTATGATTTATCAAATTTTCAAAACATGATTTATCTGATTTAATTTATTTTAAATCATATTATTAAATTTATGATATTTTTGATTTAAATTACACTCGAATAGCGAGTGGGCAGTTCCGTAACATCCCGATTCTTTTGGATACTTTTTATAGAGTATAAATCAAACCTCAAATAAATAGAATTTCATGAATTTGCAGCGGAAAAATAATAAACATTAAATAAATAGAAATTTCATGAATATGAAGAGAAAGACTTAACGACAAGTTTGACTAATTAATTAAATGTTATCAAAATGACTTAATGTCAAAAGATAAATTATAAATAACAAACACAAAAGATGTTTTCATAAAATCATGATGATTAAATTAAATAAACTTCTTGTCATCAGTTACCGCACATCCACTCCACTCCACATGAAACATTTTATTCTGTAAAATTAGATTTGATATATGGGATGAGCAAAACTCTTGCTTAGTGGGGACATGTTTGTCAAGATTAAAGACATCATGCAATAGCAAAACAAATATCACAACATGCAAGCAAATAAACATTTCCTCATCTTGGGATTGGTCAATCTATTTTGAGTTTTGATCCTTGGACCTCTGAGGTCCCTAACTAATTCTTATGCATAGATCATAGATCATAGCAAGCATTTTTATAAAAAATTTCTCATGACTTATTACATCAATTCATCAATCACTTTCACACAAATCAGTTAATAAAAAACAAACACATGACAAGAATCTCCACCTTAAAAAGAAAAATGAATGCAATCCTATCTCTTACGAGTCACACCCTCTTCGTCACCTAATCATCCATAATGAAAATGAACAACTACTTAATATCTAATGGCCTAAAGAAAAACTTCAATAATTATTTTAATTAAATTAAAACTCTAAAATAGTTTTAAGACATATTGGAAGATAAATGAGAACTTCTTGAACTTTTTAGAGAAGTAAGACATGATGCCTAAGTTGAAAGATTTTAGAAAACTCTAATTAAGTATTAAAATATTTATTTCTTAAAATATATAAGATCAAGCAATCCTAAATTTTAAACATGGAATCTAGGTTATTAAATCAATAATATTTATAAATTTTACAAAGATCCAAGTAGTATAGTTATAGGTTTCTAATTTTTGAAACTTAAATTGCATAAATGATAAATTCTGTAGAATTGTAAAATAAATTTAATATACTAAAAAATATGAGACATGTTTGTTGGTCCCAAGTGGTGTCCGAGGTTCAGAGAGGGGGGGGGGGTGAATGAACCTTGGTCGATTTTGCAAAAAAATGGAAAACTTTTCTGCGCTGCAAGTTACTTGAACTTGCATCGTCAGATTGTTACTGCTTACAGCACTAGGATGCAGTACTGCATGCTGTAAGCCTATAATTTAGAGTTTTATACACAGCGGAAAAAATAACGTTTATAACACAAAGCTGATTTTCTCAATATGCTTCTTTCAAAACCGTTTAATGTTTATGTGATATGTAAGATCAGAAGGTAAAAGTACAAATAAGTAAAGTAATTAAACACGTATGGCTTATAGTGGTTCGAAGGTGGTGTAATCCTTCTACGTTCACTCTACTGCTCCTCGAGCAGAAACTTTGTTAAGCAAGATTGAATTACAGGACTCTCCTAACAATCTATCAACTTTACAAAGCAACCACCCACTGAAGTCCAGCGTACACACAGCAACTGCAAACTTTAAAGGCTAACCCACACAGGGTTCTACACTCCCACACAAAGAAATTGCCTAACTCTAGACAACTTATACGAACAGCAAGGATCTCTCCTATCAACTGTTCAACACCACAAAAACAACCTAAGCACACAGCAACAAGGTTAAAAGAAATAAAAAAGTTTCTTCAACTGGTGCGACGAAGTGAGCTTCTGAATCCGTTGATGGATCTTTCAGCATTGGGCTTGCTTCACTTCAGAGGTTGAGTGACTGAAACTGATAGTAGGCTTGAATATCTGTATCTTGAAAGCTTGTTCATTTTTGCTCGAATGTTTTTGTATCAGAAGATTTAGTTCAGTTTTCAGTAACCAGCTTCAGTGTATCTCTTCCTCGATATATACTTGTAGGAGAAGATGTCCGTTGAAGGAAACATCTCTCTTTTGAATTTGAAGTAATCTGATTAAAGGTATGGCTCGCATTTAATGCGACTTGACGTTTTCTTTTGGAGCATTTAATGTGGCAGTTGCGGCTCGCTACTTTCTGCAGCACGTCAGTCCACGTGGCGTCTTCGTGTTGGCTCTGTGTCTGCATATTTGATCTTGTCTCGAACGGCTCTATTTATTCTTGCTTGATCTTTGTTCCTCGTACTGCATTTATCCTTTCTAGGATTACAGGATACATTATGTTGAAATTGGCGCTGATTGGCTTCTCTGAACTGTAAGCTTTGCGCTGTATCCTAGGTCTTCGTGCAGCTAATGTATACTTGTAGTGCTGCTGTAACTAAGACCTTCTTGCAGTATCTTCTGGCAGTACTGCTGTGTTCTTTCCTTACAGTACTCCTGTATCCTTTTCTTGCAGCGATGTTGCACTCCATTCTTCCTTACTCAGCTATGGTGCTGTAATTGCTCTTATACTGCGATGCTGTATCTGCCTTCCTTCTTGCAGCGATGCTGTATCTACCTTCTTGCAGCAGCTTACTTTTCTCGAAAAGCTTAGATGCAGCTTTGTCCTTGTCAGACCTCCATCTTTCAGCACTTAAGATTAGACTCAAACCTAGTCTATATATTTACTTAAACATTGTGAAAAATGAGATACTTAAAACTTTCTATTACAAATGTGTTTTGTCACATCAAAATCTAAACATCGAAATCCCAACAATGTTAATATACAACATATCCAAAATTCAAAGCATTTGAAGATCTTTAGCTATGAGTATTAATCTCATAAAGTAGAAAAGTGTATATCGTAAATCTTTCAAAGCGGAAAAACAAAATTAATTTTGAAATGAAATGTCTATCGAATTAAATTGAAATTTTTACTACGGATTAAAATCCTAATATTACATAATCTAATAAAATATTATAAAGTTTGGAAGCATAAAAATAATATTTGTTCAATTTTTAAATTAGTAATATTAAAAATGATAAATTCTGAAAGTGAGAAATATAAAATTCATATAAAATATAATATGACTTGGATTTGTAAGTCCCAATTTTTATTTTATTTTATTTTATTTTAATTAATTATGTTAAATAGTAAATTTATTATAGTGATACCTTTTTTCCATCCTAAAATGATGACACATAACCCCTATTGAAAACATTTTTTTATTTTATTTTGTGTTGGTGAAGTGCATAAGTCACAGTGGTAAAAGAAAGCAAGTATGTTGGGATTTCAGTGTTTAGATTTTGATGAGACAAACCAATCATGTAATAGGAAGTTTTGAGTACCCCATTTTCACATTGTTTAAGTGAATAAATAGACTAGAATTGAGTCTTGGGTCAAGGATTGAAATGGAGGTTAAAAGAGAATAAAGCTGCATTTAAGCTTTAAAGAAAGATATTGCTGCAAGAAGACAGGATACAGTATCGCTGTAAGAAGACAGGATACAGCATAGCTGATAGAAGGAAGATACAGCACTGCTGTAATAAGTCAAAAATTCTATACATCAATGTAAGAAAGAACGGCGTGCAGCAACGCTGCAAGAAAAGGATACAGGAGTACTGCTAGAACGAAGTTACAGCAGCACTGCCAGATGATACTGCAATCAGGTCGAAAATACAGCAACACTGAAAGAATGCATCAGCTGCACAAGGACCAAGGATACAGCGCAGACTTACAAGTCAGTTAAGTAATACAGCGCCAACTACAAGACGAAGTATCCTGCAAATCCTAGGAAGGATAAATGCAGTACGAGGAACGGAGATCCAAGCAGGGATAATAGAGCCGTTCAAGGAAAAGTCAAAGTAGCAGACACGGAGCCAATAAGAAGATGCCACATGGACTGACGCGCCGCAGAAAGCTGTGAGACGCAACTGCCACATTAAATGCTCCGAAAGGAAAAGTCAAGTCACATTAAATGCGAACCATACTTTGGCTAGGCTTATTCAAATTCAAAAGAGGGATGTCTCCTTCAACGGACATCTTCTCCTACAAGTATAAATAGAGGTCGAGGAGAACTGAAGCTGGTTACTGATACTGTTACTGTCACTGAGATCTAAAAATCATTTACGTGAAAGTTTCAAGCTTACAAAGTTCAAACATTCAAGCCAACAGTTTCAGTCACTCAACCTATCGAAGTGAAGCAAGTTCAAGCTAACGGATTCCTGACGGATTCAGAAGCTCACTTCGAAGCACAAGTTGAAGAAAACCTTTTTATCCTTTTAACCTTGTTGCTGTGTGCTTAGGTTGTTTTAGTGGTGTCAAGCAGTTGATAGGAGAGATCCTTGCTGTTTGTTTAGTTGTCTAAGTGTTAGACAGCTTCCCTGTGTGGGAGTGTAGAACCCTGTGTGGGTTAGCCTTTGAAGTTTGCAGTTGCTGTGTGTACGCTGGACTTCAGTAGGTGATTTGCTTTGTAAAGTTGATAGATTGTTAGGAGAGTCTTGTAAATCAATCTTGCTTAACAAAGTTCCTGCTCGAGGAGCAGTAGAGTGGACGTAGAAGGATTACACCACTTTCGAACCACTATAAGCCATAAGTGTTTTATCGCTTTATTTATCTGCGTTTATTTTCTTCATATCTATCTATCTCTCATCATAAAACGTTTTGAAAAAAGCATTCTTAAGAAAAACAGCCTTGTGTTTAAAAGTTTATTTCCGCTGCGTACAAAACTCAAGGTTACAGCGTGCAACACTGCATTCTAGCGCTGCAAGCAGTAACCATCTATCGCTGCAAGCTCAAGTAACTTACAGTGTAGAACGGTTGTTTTAAAGATTCTGAAAAATTGACCAAGGTTCATTCACCCCCCCTCTGAACCTCGGACACCACTTGGGACCAACAAAGTAAAAATCTCTTATTTTCCTCTCCCATCATTCTCTCGTACAATCATCATCACTGCTGCTGCCACCTCTCCATCATCATTGGTCGATGTTTATCCGATAAGATAATCGGACCGCCTATGTGTAGTACTCACCAAACCCATCACAAATACGGGCTCTAAATTTAACTCAGCCGCTTCCTCCGCTGCGTACGATCGTAGGAAAATACGACAATCCTTTTCTCTCTCTCTTTTCATTCTCTCCCTGCTACCGAGCCATTGCTGCCGCTATAGGTTATCATGGAGTCGGTACGGGGTTCACGCTGACGAGTCGAGCTGTGAGCCACTACGAATACCTAGAAGGAAACAGAGATAAGTTTGCTTAGTACTTTGAAGCTTTCTGATCACCATGATAAAGGTGGGGGTAAATTGCTTTCCAAATTATTTATATTATGAAATCTTCTACATGTGTGAAATGAGGTATGTATTACGTGTTATATGAATAATGTGTTGTGAGCTAAGATGTTGTGATACGATAAATGAGATGTCTGAATGTTTATTTTATGCAAGACAAATGTGAGAATATATGATTTTTACTCGCGAGTTGATCGTATTGTTTTATATTAATAAGATTATTTTGAATCCGATTGAAATGCAAAAATGCATTTATATGATAGTAACATGAGTTTATGTTGTGAAATCGTGATTTTATGATAAAGTAAAATTATTTGCATGGCGGTTAAGATCCGTAAATTATTTGCACGGCGGTTAAGATCTGTAAACATTTTGTATGGTGGTTAAGATCTGTAAATTGTTTGCATGGCAGTCAAAATCCGTAAATGTTTGTGCGATGGTTAAGATCCATAAATGTTTGCATGGCGGTTAAGATCCGCAAATGTTTTCACGGCAGTTAAGATTCTCAAAATGTTTTCATGGCGGTTAAGACCCGCGCTTTCGTGACGACTAAGAACCGTAACTAAAAAGTTATGTTTGAGTGTGATTGATAATTGATTGAGATGATCGTTTACGTTATTGAATGATTTAAGTTACGTGATTGATGTGATTTATGTTCTGTCGATTTTATTAAACGATAAACATTTTATTTTCAACCAATATTTGGAAATTATTTTATGTTATCCTAGGTTTCCTCATTGAGTGTATTTCAAACATTCATCCCCTCTTTTTAAAATGTTTTCGCTTAAAGGATTTTAGGGCATGACGCATGAGCGGTAGATGCTGGTAGCCAATAATTAAGGTTACAATAGATCTTATTTCAAAGTATTTTATTTCATGAATATTAAAAATGTATATTTCATAATGATTCTTGAATTTATTTATTTTTAGTTTTTTAAAAGAGTTAATTAATTTTATACGTAAGTAATGCCTTAGTCCAGATTTATCTTTAAAAGAAACTAGGTGTTACACGATTGACATAAATTGTTTTACAGATGACCAATGTCACAGTAGACCATAACATATTAAAATTTCATAAAATTGTATGGTCTGTAAATATTTATTTTAAAACTTTTAAATTAGAAACGTGACATGTTCATTCTTGCAATGAAGGAACGGAAAATTCGTTTTAAATAGGTTAAACTCCGATCGACTTGAAATTCTTACTGAGTATCAAATACATATCAAAGATCAACATATTAAATTTTTATGAAATTTGGAGGTGTCTAACTACGAATTTAAATAGTTGATTAATCATTCTAGAATTTGAAATTAAAGAAAAAGATGTGTTTCCTAAAATTTATTTTATTAACATGATCTCAAAAATCTAACCATTCTTAAGTTAATTGTATTCTAACTCAAGATCTCACTTAGATTTATCATATGATAGGATGATATTGTAATAGATTTTGATGAGACAAAACATGTAATAACTAAGTCTTAGCAATTTGGTTAGACTCTTAAATGTAAAAGTTTAGCTAAGGCAAGGATATTGGAAGAGGATGAAGAAGATATTGGAAGGAGCCCGAGCCAAGTCACTGCTACCTGCATGAAGTCAGGATACTGCATTTTCAAGTAAAGAATTTATCTAAGTATGGAACGACGCTGGGAGCTAGCTTAAAGCATCTCAAGTCAGAGGAAGCTATCTCATCAGGCGACAGAGCAGCAAGTCAACCTTCAGACTCATCAAAGTTAGCGCTCTCTGAAGAGCCGGTAGAAACACTTCAGTCCAAATCAATCACAGGATGCCATCTGGAAAGAACAAGGATTGAGCATTGATCATTTTAGAGTAAGACGGGCGCAGTGCAGAGGTAAAGGGTGCAGCAGAAACAGTGTCAGAAGATCTTGTACTACCTAATAGCTGCATGACACCTCACCTCGAAGAAACTACCTCTTCAATGGGCAAATTTCTCAGAATTCTATAAATAGGAGTTGAGTGCACCTGGAACAACAACTGAAACATTCATCTCGTGAGACTATCATTCAAGATTCAACTTATCTCAAGCTTATTCGTTTTAGTCACTCAATCTATCAAGTAGCAAGCCAGTTACATTTCTATAATTTGAAGTTCAAAGAGCTTGCTGCATTCAATCGTTAAAGAAAACTTTATTTGTTTTAATAGATTGTTTTAGGAGTTGCTTAGGCAGAGGCTGTTCCTGCTAAGTACTTGGACTCTCTGTAGAAGAGAAAGGATCTTGTGTGGGTCAAGGAACCTGTGTGGAGATCCTGTGTGGGTCGAAGTGTATTGGTTACTGTGCAGCTACATATGTGGATAGAGCTGACAGTTTTGTTTAAAGTAGAGTTTGTGTTAGCTGGGTCTTTGTAAATCAAGCTTTCTTTAACAAAGTTCCTCCTTGAAAATGAGTAGAGAGGACGTAGATGGATTACTCTACTGTCGAACCTCTATAAATTTGTTTGTCTGTTTGCTTATTGCTTTATTCTTATATCTATCTGTGTTACCCATCAAGCATCCTGCATAAAAGGAATTCTTCGAAAAACACGTAATTTTCGCTGTGCATTTAAAACTCTCTTATGTTCTGAGGTAACTGCTCAAGCAGTAACCTATCCAGTGCAGTAAGCTCTCTAAGCTACCTGCTCCTCGAAAGACTTACATTTTTAGAGGAAAAATTAAAAAATTTGATAAGGTTAATTCACCTCCCCCTAACCTTATACCACTTGGGACAAACATCATATAAAAAGAATTAAATAATTTACTCCAAAATTGACATGAAAAGAAAATTATGAGAAAAAAAGAAAAACACGTACCTTTTAAGAGAGTTTGAAAATCCTAACTCTAGCGTATATCTTTCTCTTACTTATATGATGACATTTAGGGGTTCTAAACCAAATAATGATGTAATGGGTCTCCTAATCTCTTGGGCTCATACTAAAACAAATCAAATAAGATTTAACTTGTAATCTAGATTAGATCCATCATTTAAATAAAATCCTACATTATATAAGATTGATATAATTTTTTAAAATATAACAACCTTTAAATTATTAATTTATTATTATTATTTTACAGTTATTACATCCCTACTTCATTAAATTAATTTCGTCCTCGAAATTTAAGAAGTTACTCATTATAGAAAAATTTGGATACTTCGCTCGAAAGTTATCTTCATGTTCCCACATAGCTTTGTCCTTGTCATGGCAATTCTATTGCACTTTAATTAATGTAATCTCTCGATTTCTTAGCTCATACACCTTATGACCAAGAATTTTCTCCAAAAATTCTTCATAAGTCAAGTTTGGGTTGACTTCCATAGTTGCATAGTTGACAACGTGACTCGGGTCGTAGACATACTTCCTTAGCATAGACACATGGAAAACGTTGTGAGCAATTGAAAATTCTGGTGGTAAAGCCTGATGATACACCAACTCTCCCACTCATTCCAAGACCTCGAATGGCCCAATGAACCTTGGTCTCAACTTACCTCTTTTTTCAAAACGAATAACTTCTTTGATCGATGCCACCTTATGAAACACATTATCTCCCAATTCAAATTCCAGATCCTTCATTTGAACATCTGCATAGAACTTTTTTCTATCTTGAGCGGTCTTTATTCTTTCTCGATGACTTCTACGGTTTTCTCCACTAGCTCGGGACCTAATACTTTTCTTTCTCCAACTTCGTCCTAGTACAACGATGATTTATACTTTCTTCCAAATAGTGCTTCGTAAGGAGCCAGTCCAACAGAAGATTGGAAACTATTGTTGTATGCAAATTCCACTATAGGTAGGTACTTCTCCTAGTTACTTCCCAAATCAAGTATGGTTTCTCGTAACATATCTTCTAGCGTTTGTATGGTTCTTTCTAACTGACTGTCTAATTGTGGGTGATAAGCAGTGCTGAAGTTCAACTTAGTACCCATAGCTTCTTACAGGCTCCTCCAAAACTTTGATGTAAAACAAGGATTTCTATCAGATAATATGGAAAATAGGAATTTCGTGTAGCTTAACAATCTCACGAATGTAGACTTGGGCATACTGCTCCAAAGTGTAAGTCATTTTCACTGGCAGAAAGTATGTAGACTTTGTTAATTGATCCACCGTCACCCATATTGTATGATTCCTTTTGTTCATCCTTGGTAAACTAACGACAAAATTCATTCACAACAAGAAAAACGCACAACGACAACGGTTATTAACCGTTGTCGTAGCCAGATTTCAACCGTTGTGGAAGATGGTGTTGTCGTAGACCCTGTCTACGATAACGGTTATTAACCGTTGTGGAAGATGTCTACGACAACGGTTATGACAACGGTTAATAACCGTTGTGGAAGATGCTGTTGTTGCAATCTGTTGTGGAAGACCTATTTTTTTCATTGTGGAAGATGCTGTTGTTGCAATCTGCCACGTCACCTGCCACGCCAGCGCCACGTCATCAGGTCAACACCATGTCATCTGCCACGTCATCAAGTCAATGCCACGTCAGCTGTCAAGTCAGCGCCACATCATTAGGTCAACACCATATCACGTCATCAGGTCAATTTTTTTCATTGTGGAAGATGCTGTTGTTGCAATCTGCCACGTCACCTGCCACGCCAGCGCCACGTCATCAGGTCAACACCATGTCATCTGCCACGTCATCAAGTCAATGCCACGTCAGCTGTCAAGTCAGCGCCACATCATTAGGTCAACACCATATCACGTCATCAGGTCAACACCACGTCATCTGTCACGTCATCATTGTTGTCCACGTCATCTACCACGTCAACGTGAATAAATTTGCGTTGCCTGAGATTTGAACTCGTGACCCCTTGTTTGAGCTGAAACCACTTGGCCAATAATGTTTATGTGCTAAAATTTCTATCAGATAATATGGAAAATAGGAATTTCGTGTAGCTTAACAATCTCACGAATGTAGACTTGGGCATACTGCTCCAAAGTGTAAGTCATTTTCACCGGCAGAAAGTATGTAGACTTTGTTAATTGATCCACCGTCACCCATATTGTATGATTCCTTTTGTTCATCCTTGGTAAACTCACGACAAAATTCATTAATGTTATGTGCTCCCATTCCATTGAGGAATTTCTAGTGGCTTAAGCAATCTAGACGGTCTTTGATGCTCTACTTTTACTTATTAGTAGTTTAGGCACTTTGCAATAAAGTCTCCAATATCTCTTTTCATAATTCTCCATATAATGTCTTCTTCAAATTGTTGTACATCTTTGTACCTCCCGAATGTGTAGTATAAGACGAGCAGTGATCTTTTTCAAGAATTTCTTCTTTTAACTTTTCATTTCCCGATATGCACCACATTCCTTCAAATGTTATCATATCATCATTAAGAACGAACCATTTTCTATTTTCAGTTGTTATTTACTCTTACACAAGATAGCATCTAAGGCTTGAGTTTCCTTAATTCTCTCTCTCAATGTGGGTTGTATCATCAAAGTTGCCAAAATCGACTTAACATTGTTTGGTGGTATCACAATCTCAAGATTCAATTCTGAAAAATCCTTCACCAATAATTCTTGCATTGTAGGTAAACAAGCTAGTTCTCCCCTTGACTTCAGACTTAAAGCATCAGCTACCACATTAGCTTTACTTGGGTGGTAATGAATGGGGCAGTCATAGTTAGTCACCAACTCTAGCAATCTTCTTTATTTCATAATCAACTCCTTCTGTGTGAAAAGATACTTCAAGCTCTTATAATCAGTGTATATTTCACATCTGTCCCCATACAGATAATGATCTTCAATGCATATACAGCTGCTGCCAACTTCAAATCACGGGTAGGGTAGGTGGTTTCATATGTTTTTAACTGCCTTGAAGCATAAGCAATGACTTTGCCATGTTGCATCAGAACGCATCTCAACCTTTGTTTTGATGCGTCGCTATAAATAATAAACTCCTTAGTAGGATCAGGAATTGTCAATACCGGTGTCGTAGTAAGTCTTTGCTTTAATCCTTGAAAACATTCCTCATACTTATCTGTCCAGATGAACTTTTCACATTTCCTGGTCAAACGTATCATTGGTGCTGCTATCTTTGAAAACCCTTCTATGAATCTTCGGTAATATCCAGCTAAACCCAAGAAACTACATACTTCAATTGAATTGGTTGGCGTCTTCCATCCATTGACAGCTTCAACTTTAGTAGGATCGACCTCAATTCCTTGTAAAGTGACAACATGTTCGAGGAAAGCCACTCGATCTATCCAGAATTTGCACTTTTTAAACTTGCATACAACTGCTCTTTACGTAATACCTCCAACACTGTCCTCAAATGCTCTTCATGTTGTCGCTTATCCCTTGAATAGATCAAGATATTATCCATAAAAACAATTACAAATTGATCCAGGTAAGAATGAAAAACCCGATTCATCAAATCCATGAAAACTGTAGGGGCATTACTAAGTCCAAAAGGCATCACAACAAACTCATAATGACCATAATGAGTTCTAAAAGTAGTCTTTGGAATATCCTCCTCCTTGATCCTTAGCTGATGATAACCCAATCTCAAATTAATCTTTGAAAACACTCCAGCCCCTTTTAGCTGATCAAAATTCTCGAAAGTGGATACTTGTTCTTTATTGTAAGTCGATTGAGCTCTCTATAGTCGATGCACATTCCCAAGGTCCCATCTTTTTTCTTTACGAATAATTCGGGTGCTCCCCATGGTGAAACACTTGGTCAGATGAAGCCCACATCCAATAACTCCTGTAATTGGGTCTTTAATTCTTGCAGTTCTTTCGATGCCACCCTATAGGATGCTTTAGATACCGGTGCTACTTTAAGAACCAAATCTATAACGAACTCTACTTGTCAATCTATAGGAATCCTAGATATCTCTTCTCAAAATACATCAACAAAATCACGTACTATCGGTATGTTATATCTCAGCCTTATTCCCATCACATTTATTAGATACCCTTTGACAACTTATTTTCCTTGATATCTTCATTGCCTTCATTGCTAGTACGACACGTGGTATGAGAAAATTTCATACTCCATAATACGTTATCTCCCCATCTCCTGACAAGTCCAAAATCACAATTCTTTATTGACATTTTATGCTCGCTTTATACGTAGACAACCAATCCATACCTAATAAGACATCAAAGTCTTTCATATTCACTACATATAAATTAGTTTTTAGATTCTTTCCACTAAAGTTGGTATCTATTCCTTTAATCATTGAGGTAGTGTTTATAGGTTTTACAAAAGGCAAGATAATTTCTAGTGGTTTAGTAACTTCAGTTCTCTTACCCTTTATAACATCACAGAATTTGGAGGAAATAAAAGAGTGTGTGGCTCCAGTGATCGAAACCATTCTTCCACATAAGTCGGTCCTTGCCGTCTATTGAAGACCAATTTGTTCCACAACTTGCACTCGATTATTTACGACGTTGGGTGCATTTTGAAAAGCATTCAGGAATTGGTTGAACAAGTATTGTCTAGCGTCAGGAGTAGTAGGGTGTCCGCAATTTCTGTTTGCAGCTTGATTTCCATCTCTATCTTGATTTTCATCTCCAGTTTGACCTTGGTTCACAACGTTTCGTCTAAAGAGGCATCTTATCTACTATCATTTTTTTAAAATGTAAATTATATGACTTATAATTAACCTCAACATCTATATTTTAAAATAACTAAAACCCAAAGTCAGATAAGTCATTCGTCAGTACTTATTATTTTATTCTACGCTACTATAGGTTAATATGACATCATCGTAAGTACTAACGGCCTTAAATTTTTCTTCTCATTTATATTCTAGTACTCATCATATATCCAATACTAAAGCATAGATACTCAAACAACTACAAGGACATGAATGCATGAAGTTTTAAATCAATCTGTAAAACATTTAACTTACAAAATAATAATAATAATAATAATAATAATTCATCATTCTTCATCTCTTTCCTCATCATAACTTATCACCTTGAGTAAACATTAAATTTTCATCGTAAAATATACCTCAATAAAGTCGTCGTAGCAGAGATGGACTCCAATAGCTATTAAAGGACCTTTTTTTAAAATCATTTTACTTTAACTTTCTATTTGAAAATCAATTGATTTTGAAAATGAAACTTATTTTTACGAGTCCACATAAACATTGACTTAATGACGAGTTTGACTAATTAATTAAACTTTATCAAAATGACTTAACGTTAAAAGATCAACTATAAATAACAAACACAGAAGATGTTTTCATAAAATTATGATGATTAAATTAAATAAACTTCTTGTCATCAGCTACCGCACATCCACTCCACTCCACATCAAGCATTTTATTTTGTAAAGTTAGATTTGATATATGGGATGAGCAAAAATCTAGCTCAGCGGGGACATTGATAGGATGATATGTAATAGATTTTGATGAGACAAAACATGTAATAGATTAGAACCTTAGCTATCTGGATAAGTCTTTAATGTAAATTTGCTAAGACAAGGATGCTGGAAGGACTTTAAGATTCTGCCAAGTAGCCAGGAAGCCAAAGTCCCTGCTACCTGCATACTGTATCGAGCAACCAGCAAGCAAAGCTCTAGAAGGATGCTACAAGGAACCTGGAAATAATCAAGGAAGCTGACTGACTCAAAGAGGATACTACCAGATACATCAGAGTCAATGCAACCTGACTAGCCAGTAGAGTCACTCCAGTTCCAACGAATCAGAATCTGCCATGTGTGATAAAGCAGCAAGGACACAGTACAAGGAGTCTGCAGAATGAAGTTGCGTAGAAAAAGGACGAGCAGTTGCAGAACAGAATGAAGGCATTTTCAGAACAGGTGTCAGAAGATCGGCAGAACCAATCAGGAAGAGACACCTCATCATGCAAAGGACTGCCTTCCCAACGGGCAAAAAACTACCTGATGCCTATAAATAGAAATCTGATTTTCGAAGAAAAAAGAGAACGATCATATACAATCAAGAGAGAATTAAGAAGGATATAGACGCAAAAAAGTTTATACTCTCAAGCCAATCAGACCAAGCAAGCAGCAAGCCAGCTACCTTTGTGATCTTTTGAAGTTCAAGGAGCTTGCTGCATTCGATCGTATTTTAACCTTTCAGTTTATTCTAAGTCTGATAGGAGTAACTTAGTCAGGTGTTGAAACTGCTAAGTTGTAATCTCTCTGAAGAAGAGAAAGGATCCTGTGTGGGTCGGTTAACCTGTGTGGAGATCCTGTGTGGGTCGTTAGTTGGTCACTGTGCAGCTACCTGTGTGGATAGAGCTGATAGTTTGTTTAGAGTTTAGTTTGTGTTAGCTGAGTCTATTGTAAATCAAACTAGCTTTAACAAAGTTCCTCCTTGTGAAGGAGTAGAGAGGACGTAGAGGGATTACTCCACCCTTGAACCTCTATAAGCTTGCTCGTGCCCCTTATAGCTTCCTATCTATCTATCTGCATCTAAGCATACTGTATTAAAAGCGCGTTCCGAAAAACATAAGTATTTCCGCTGTGCATTACATTCTCTGACTAAGTCCTGAGGTCACTGCCTGAGCAGGAACCTATCGAACAGTAAGCTTACTAGCTACCTGTTCATCAGGGACTTAACATTCTTTGGTGTAAAAGTCGAAAATTTGATAAGGTTAATTCACCCCCCTCTTAACCTTATACCACTGGGACCAACAAGTGGTATCAGAGCAGGTTGGATTAGAAACCCAATCTGTCTGGTCAAATCCCTGATCCCTGTTTTTCGAAAATTTGCATACATTGTTTTCATCATATCATGGACACACACAAGCTTCCTATGTTCTCTATTGAAGAGTATGACGATTGAAAGATTAGAATGCAAGCACATCTCTCAGCTATGCATGACGAAATGTGGATGGTTATCACGGATGGACCTCCAAGGATCACCAAACCTAACCCAATATTCGCGAGAGCTGCCGAAGTTGGCGATGCAGGAGCCATTCCCCATCAAGCTGTGATTGACAAACCAAGGGAAGAATGGTCGGCTGATGATAGAAGACGAGCTAACCTGGACAATGTAGCCAAGAACGCCTTGTTTGTTACTCTGGATAAAGGAACCTTTAGCAAGGTCAAGACATGCAAGACTGCCATGGATATATGGAACAAGCTTGAACAAATCTGCGAAGGAACAGAGCTGACTAAGGAGAACAAGGTGTCTACAGCAACCCAGAAATTCGAGCTGTTCGAGATGCTCCCTGAAGAGACCTTAGAGCAGATGGATCTGAGATTTACAAATATTGTAAATGAGCTTGAATCCCTGGACAAATTCTACACTCAGAAGGAGAAAAATATGAAAGTGCTAAGAGCACTACCTGCAGAATGGGACAGCAAAACTACTGCAATGAGGGTGTCAATGGATCTAAAATCAATGAGTACCTTTGATCTCTTCTCTGACTTAAAAGCTTTCGAATATGATATCAACAGAAGGAAGAAGGAAGCTGAAGAATCTAGCACAAAGGTAACTGCACTGACAGCCAGAAACTTAAAAGACACTGGAGCTATCTGCAGCAAGCAGGGTGAGCCACTTGCCGAGGGTACTAATGAAGAAATGGTCCTTCTTCTAAGAAATTTCAAGAAATTCATCAGACACAACAGAAAAGGTGACTCTAAGAAGTATCAGGCACCTCCCCAACAACCTACTATTCAGTAACCAAATCAGGATATGTCCGATCTCTGCTACAATTGCCGAAAACCAGGACACTTTGCCAAAGAGTGTCCTCACCCCAAAGTCAACAGGTACCCCAATGGAGAGTCATCCCAGAAAAGGGAAAAACGAAGAGAGGAACGGAGGAGAATTAAAGCCTTCCTAAGTGAGATGGAAAAGGGCAAGGAACCTTCCAAGGAGGCTCGGTAAGATGCGGACTCCTCTGATGATGACAGTGACTCCTCATCCTCGGAAGATGAAGCATTTATCTGCCTGATGGCACATGAAACAGAGGATAGCGAGGATGATGAGGTAACATATCCTAACCAGTTTATAATGGTAGAGGAAAAGTCTAAAACAAGCCTCTCCCTTAAACAAATCATGAGCGAATTCGAACAGATAAACTCAATTCATGAGGAGCTAAAAATCGAAAATGAGATGCTCAGGAGGGAAAACAAACAGCTAGCTGAAAAGCTATCTGCATATGAGCTTGATAGCTCAAAGTGCAGTGACCTCCTAGAGCAGGCATCTAAGCTCAATCTGAGAATCGCCAAACTTGAGAATGAGAAGAATGATCTTCAAGCAGTTATAGGATCCTTTAGCAAGTCAGCTAAAGAAGCCAAGGAATGCATGAATTCGGGCAAAAGTCCATTTGACAGGACAGGCCTAGGATACTGTGCAGAAACCTCTCAAGGAACAGCAAAATCATCTAAAACTATTGTTTTCATTCGAGCTGGAACCCCAAAAGAAAAGGAGTTATCCAATGACTCAACAGCAAGCTTGGAGAACGCAATAGACAAAGGCAAGAGACCCATGTGCACATCCTTAGGGGATAAGCCTGTTTTCAAAAGCTGGCTGCAGCAGAATAAATCTGTTGATAGAAACAAGAGAAAACAGCAACCTACAAGGATGCTGAACAGAAACCTCTATCCCACTAATGCTAAGACCAGAATGTCTAAACCTAAACGAGCTCATGCTTGAGGGAAGTATAGTGGAGGACCTCAATCAAGAGTGACGGGTATACACAGATTGCACACACACTTCAGTATTCGAAGGATACCTCTTATAAACGAAACCACAAAGTCTACAACAAAACAATTGTTGTGAGACAAGTTTGGATTCCTAAAGGTACTAACAAAGAAGGACCCGTACTTGTATGGGTACCTAAGAACCAGTAATCTCTATTTTACAGGTACCTACAGCAGGAACCAGCAAGGAAGTGTGGTACATTGATAGCGGGTGCTCGAGACACATGACTGGAGACAAAGAAATCCTTAAGAACTTTCAACAGTGCAAAGGACCCAAAGTAATCTTCGGAGACAACTCCAAGGGAAGCACTAGAGGAATTGGAATGCTCATCAAATGAAACACTCACGTTAAGGAAGTGTCATATGTCAAAGGCCTAAAATACAACTTGCTAAGCATAAGTCAATTTTGTGACAAAGGTTACTCAGTGGAGTTCAATCACAACAAATGCCTGATAAGGGACAGCCAATCCAAGGAAGTAAAGCTATCTGAAACTAGAAAAGGAAACATCTATGTAGCTGACTGGAACTCAGTAACCACAGCTACCTACTTCATAGCAAAAGGATCATCAGAAGCTAGCTGGCTATGGCATAAACGGATGAGCCATCTGAACTTCAAAACGATCAACAAATTAGCCAGGAAAGGACTGGTCAGAGGGCTACCCGATATGGTATACAAGAAAGAGAGTCTATGTGAAGCATGCCAAAAGGGAAAGCAAACTAAAAGATCCTTCAAAAACAAGATACAAAGGTCAACTGAAAGAGTACTAGACCTACTACACATGGATCTGTTCGGACCGGTAGAACCAGTAAGCATGAGTGGAAGAAAGTACACACTTGTAGTGGTGGACGACTATTCAAGATTCTCATGGACACTATTCTTAACAAAGAAGTCGGACACTCAGCGAAGGTTACCGGAGCTATTGAAGAAGCTGCAGACCGAAAGGAGCCTGAACATCATCAAAATTCGAACAGACAGAGGCACTGAATTCACAAACAAGTTTATTGAAGAATACTGCTCTAACAATGGAATCAAGCATGAATACTCAGCAGCTAGGACGCCGCAACAAAATGGTGTTGCAGAGAGGAAAAACAGAACCCTAAAGGAAGCTGCGAGGACCATGCTAGCTGAAGCACTGCTACCCAAGAGATTTTGGGCAGAAGCAATCAACACAACATGCTATACCCAGAACAGATGCATTATCAACAAAGATCTGAATAAAACTCCTTATGAGCTATGGTTCGGTTTTACTCCAAATATTGAACATTTCCATATTTTTGGATGCAGGTGCTATGTACTCAACAATGGAAAAGATTACCTGAAAGCATTCGACTCAAAGTCAGATGAAGGAGTATTCTTAGGATACTCCTCGGTAAGCAAAGCCTTCAGAATCTTCAACAAGAGAACACTTGTTGTAGAAGAAACAGTACATGTGGATTTTGATGAACCACACTGTTCTAAGGCTGAAATAGATGAACTTAATGAAGATCTTGGAAAAACTCACATCACCAACACTTGTGTTGAATATATTGATGCTGAGTTATCAGATCTCCAAAATATTGAATCAACTCAAAATCAGCAACCTGCATCTACACAGCAACATGGAGAACAGGAACCTACTCGAAATCAGCAGGCACCGGTAATACAAGAAGAAATATACCTTCCTGAAGGAATTCAACTGGAAGTACAGTTAGAAGTACAGCACGACCCAAATCAGCAAGCTGAACAGGATGATCACGAGCAACCTGCTGAAACTCAAAATGAACAACAAGTTGAAGAAATTAGAAGGAAATGGCTAAGGAATCATCCAAGGAATCAAATCATAGGAGACTCCACCTCTGGAGTTAAAACAAGAAGTAGCAACCCCCATGAAGCAATGTTTGCTTGCTTTATTTCACAAACAGAACCAAGTTGCATAGAAGATGCTCTAGAAGACACCAACTGGATACAGGCTATGCAAGAAGAGCTTAATGGATTTGAAAGAAACCAAGTATGGCATCTAGTCCCTAGACCTACTCACCAAGGAGTAATAGACACAAAATGGGTATTTAAGAACAAACTTGATGAAGAAGGACAAGTAGTCAGAAACAAAGCAAGATTAGTAGCAAAAGGTTACTGCCAGGAGGAATGAATAGACTTTGAAGAAACTTTTGCACCTGTAGCAAGATTCGAAGCAATCAGGATCTTTCTAGCCTATGCCGCTCACAACAATCTGACAGTCTACCAGATGGATGTCAAAAGTGCTTTTCTCAATGGACTGCTCGCTGAAGAAGTGTATGTGGAGCAACCTCCAGGATTCGAAGAAAATCCAGAGACCTTGGTCTTCAGGTTGAAGAAAGCTCTCTATGGACTAAAGCAGGCACCTAGAGCCTGGTATGATACTCTCTCGAAGTATCTACTTGACAATGGTTTCAAGAAAGGCAAGGTGGATAAGACACTCTTCAGAATCCAAGATGGAGATAGCATACTGCTCGTTCAGATTTATGTCGATGACATTATCTTCGGTTCAACAAACAAAGAATTGTGTCAAAAATTCTCAAGTCTCATGCAATCCAAATTCGAAATGAGCATGATGGGAGAACTAAGCTTCTTTCTCGGTTTACAAGTCAAACAACTAAGCAATGGAACCTTCATCAATCAAGCAAAATACACTAAGGAATTGATAAAGAGATTTGGATTGGAAAGTGCAAGTACAGTAAGCATACCGATGATAACATCAGGAAGCTTAGACAAGGACACTGATGGCAAAGCAGTAGACGTTACAAAGTACAGAAGACTAATTGAGTCACTGCTCTATCTGACAGCAAGCAGACCAGATATCATGTTCTCAGTGGGAATGTGTGCAAGATATCAAGCAGCTCCGAAAGAATCACATATGATTGCAGCCAAACGAATCATCAGATACCTCAAAGGAACCCAGGAAGCTGGCCTATGGTACCCAAAAGAAGGAGAAATCAAACTTATTGGTTATACTGACTCTGATTTTGCAGGTTGTAAAATCGACAGGAAAAGCACCAGTGGTACCTGTCAGCTACTAGGAAACAAACTGGTATCATAGTTCTGCAAAAAGCAAACCTCAATAGCAACCTCAACAGCCGAGGCCGAGTACGTTGCTGCAGGAAGCTGCTGTGCACAAATTCTGTGGATCCAACAGCAACTAAAGGACTACGGAATTGAAGAAAATGAAACACCTATCCTATGTGACAATTCAAGCGCAATAGCCATCACCCATAATCCAGTTCTACATTCAAGAACCAAACACATTGATATCAGACACCACTTCATCAGAGATCATGTTGAAAAGAAAGATATAACTTTGCAAAAAGTGCATACTAATCTACAGCTAGCTGACATATTCACAAAGCCTCTATGCGAATCAAGATTTTCGTTTCTAAGAAACGAGTTGGGAATAATCATTTTATGATATCTTTTCTACATAACTCTATATTTTCCTGTTGAAATGACTATAATATACAGGGGGAACCATAGGCAGGACGAAGGAAAAACAGCAACCTAAAGGTTACTGCTCAAGGTCCCTGGACAGTTACTGGATACAATGTTACTGCTCTGAGCTACCTGCAGGATCCAGTAACTGAAGCGCGTGAAAAGAGGAACAGTTACCCCGCGGTTAGCAGCCGTTTTTGCAGGAAACTCCTCGATATCCACAAAATATCACATCAAGTCCTTACGCACACGTACACCGCGCCAAAAATCTCAACCATTGGATTGAGGGTCTTTTCGAATTCAAGATCAATCAGAACCGTCAGATCATTTCTCACCAAAATTCAAATATAAGGAAGTCTTTCTTCTCACTCATCTCTTACACTTAAACATTTTCATTCTCTTGCAAACCCTAATCTCTTGTGCTCTCTCTCTCTCTCTCTCAAAGCTTTCCAGTTTTCAGATTTCTCTCTCTCTCTCTGAAATGGCACCAAAAACATCCCAAGTTGTTGATGGAAGGCTAGTGGACCGCAAGATCCTCCTGAAGATTGTGGAGGAAGAAGGGAACTCAAAGGAGGTTATGAAGAGCATCCTTCAATGCCTCTATGAAACCGGACTTCTAAGACTCTGCTCCTATCACAAGGCCCCGTACGCGGAGGAGCAGGTGGAAAAATTCTACCGGAGGGCGAAGGTCTCTGCAGATGGCTCAGAGATCACATCAAAAGTTGGTGGAGTGACTGTGGTGGTGGACACCGGTCTTCTGGAAGAGGTGTTCGCTCTGCCTACTGCAGGGATGAACGCCAGTGACCTCTCCACCTACGGAGAAGACCAGCTGGAAGAGTTCTGGACGACGTTCACCGGGAAGGAGGACACGGCGGGGATGTCCCGGAGTTGCAGCAAGAAGGTCTTCCTTCTGGAGTTTGAGTTGCTGCATGATATCTGCTGCCATATCATAGAGAACCGCTCTGGTTCCTTTGATAAGTGTACCAACTTCCGGTACAGGATGATAATGGCCATTGTGAAGAAGGAGAAGGTGGACTGGGCCAGCTACCTGCTTTCCAGGCTGGTGGAGGAAGTGGAGAAAAAGGTAGGTAAGCCTACCTATGGGCTTATCATCAACACCCTCCTGGGTCACTTGAAGGTGGATCTGTCCCAGGGGAAGCCCATCTAGAAAGGGAAATTCATTGGTGCGGGTAGGGTCTTTGCCAAGAAGACCACTGCTCGGTCATCCCCAGTAACCAGAGAGGTCTCTGAGGACCTCAAGGGGGCTCCAAGGACAAGGAAGGCATTTCGCGACACTGCCTCTCCTTCGTCTGAAAGCAGCTCGAGGATGGAGAAGCCTGCAGAGCCCTCACCAGCTCCTGCTGTACCAAAGAAGATCAAGCACAAGAAAGATGTGCAGAGGAGACTGGTCATCTCTGATGATGAACCAGAGAGAGTCACCACTCGGGCTGTTAAGAAGCCTGCAGTGGAAGTGGAGATTGATTCTCCAAGGGAGGAACCAGAAGGGAATACAGCCGTTGATGATGATGATGATGAGGAGGAGGTAGCTGAGTTCGTGATCAGCATACCAAAGCTGGAGGCGGAGTTCGGTAAATTGGTGGAAAGATTCACCACCTGGTGGCAGTTCAGGCACCTGCCCAGAGAGGAGCTCATCCAGTGGGCAGACTGGAAGTCTGAGGAGGAATGGGAGCTGAACTGGGCCGCCATGGATGATTTGGAGGAGATCCTTCAAAAGAAATTTCTGAAGGATCTCAGGAAGTTGAAATGGCCAGAATTCCTTGAAAACGCGGAGATAGCCGCTGAGTTGGAGGCCAGGAAGCAAAAGGAAGCTGCTGCACAGCTGCCTGGCCCTAGGAGCCTGAAGGGAAAGGAAGCTGTCATCCAGCTAGACTTCTATAGGGAGGAGGTGATATTGGATGCTGCTGCTGACCAGGTCAGAGCAGGCGATGATGTAGGCTTTGCTGAGGCCCAGATAACAAAGTATGGGGAACAGGAAGCGATGGAGAGGATGTTGAAGCAGGCTGTCGATATCAGCCTGGCAGATACCAGAATGAGAAGGCCAATAAGGGAACAACAGATAGGTGAAGGATCCTCCTGCTCAGCTTTGATGGTGGAACCTATCAGCAGGCGGTCACCTTCACCAACGGAGAAAAACGGTGAGGAATTCTCATACCTTACTGACCTGATCATTCTTCCTGAAGTACCTGCACAGACGCCGATGAAGGAGAGGAGCACGACACCAACTGACTTTCCCAAGGCTAAAGAGTTGGAAACCCTCGCTGCTGTGGCATCTCTCGAGCTGATAGTTCCAACCACAGTAGCAGCTGCCGATGACACCACGGAGATCATCATTCCTACACCAATGGAGGTAGAGGCTGAGGGGGAACATGTGCAGCAGGAGGCACCTGTTCAAGCTGAAGCAGTGGAGGAACCTGCCCCCATGGAGAAGGAGCAACCTGATGCAGCTATTCCAATGGAGGTGGAGGAGTCAACACCTGCCAAATCGGTGGACCAGGGAGAGACGGTCTTTGAGGGGGAAGTAGCTGCGGGTGGAAAGGTGGTGGAAGTGCAGGAGGCAGGAGGAGAAAAAAGTGGAGAAAAGGAGCCTGTTGTGCAGAAGGAGGCTGAAGTGCAGGAGGATGCAATGCAGGAAGTAGTAGAGGAGATAGAGAAGGAGAAGGAGGCTGAAACAGTGTTCAGCAAGGGTAAGGTAGCTGAACAAGACAAGAAGCTGGGAGAACCAGAGGAGGATGCTCACTCTAAGAATACTGGATCAGGTGGTGGAGGATCCAGTAGCCCTACCAGCAGCGATGAAGGGTCACCCAGTGAACAGGGTGATACCGGAGCCGAAAAATCCAAAGATCTAACATCTGTCTCTGATGAACAGGCACCAGCAGGAGAACGCCAGGAACCTGCCAGATCAAATGAAGAGGTGCTGACAGCAATTGAACAAATGGGAAAGTCCTTGGTAAAGGCGAGCAGGAAAATCCGCAAGGATACCCGCTCCCACTCTGTGAAGACCTACTCTTTTATGGACTCCCTCAATGTGACGTTGTCAAAGTTCACTCAGATGATAGCCACCTACCGACCCCCTGAGGAGGATGCTGCAGTTGAAATCGTCAAGAACGTGATGGAGAAGCTAAACAGGCAAGAGGAGAAGATGATCTCTCTTGAGGCCAGTCAAAAAGCTCTAGTCACTGCAGTAGACCGGATGGATAGGGAGCAGTTCAACCAATCTCAGACCATGCGGGATCACTCAGGCACCTTGTCTGATATTCACTCCATGGTCAGTTTTGCGGTTGGGCGTGCTGATGATGACAAAAAGGGGGGAAGGAAGGATTGAGGGCAGACAGAAGGCTGGACAGGACCCTGCTGCTTGCAGACAGATGGTAGTGAGCAGTAGGAGGAGAGATGACTCTGGAGATGGCGGACACAAGGGAGCTGGATCAAGGGGCCCTTCAGACAGCAGTGCAAAAAGAAAATCAGATGCTGTCTCTGGGTCTGTTCATCTAGGCTTTAGGAAGGGTGCTGATATGAGAGAAGAGAAAAGGAGGAGGACTGAAGCAGAGCTGAAAAGCAACCTGGATGCTGTTTTTGCAACAGATCCTAGGGCTGTCCTTGACAAGATCTTTCCTCCGCACAAGCTGCCTGACATGGTGGAAATGGAGAAAAACTTGCAAAGTCCAGATGTCGCAGCGAGTGCCACTCTCAGAAGCTTCCTAGAAGCAAGCCCGGATCCCAGGAGTGACAGATTCCTAGCCCCAGAAGTCCCGGAAGTCACTCTTCCCACTGAGGTCAACCCGTCCTTTTTCCAGATAGAAGCTTTCAAAAGGAAGGAGCTGATGAAGTACTTCACCACCCTCTGCAAAGAATCTGCTCTCTTCAGAGGATTCAAGACTAACAAGGAGGCTTTGCAGAGGTTCCTGGAGCTAACAAAGAAAGGTGGACTTCCAATTCAAGTGAAGCTAAAGCAGAAACTTGGAAAGGAGCCCATACCATACAGTGAAGACTTCTGGCTCAGGTTTGAAGAGTCTGAGGATATGGTGAAAAGGATGGAGCCTAGCTATCAAGATTCGATTGCCAACTGGTGGAAAGGCACAAAGTTTGAAAGAAAGAAGAAGGCCAGTTGGTTAAAGACTTGATGTTTTTATGTTTATTCTGTTGGTTTGTTTAAATTTCTGTTTGTTTCTGCTATCTGCTTGTGTATGTATATGCCTTGTACTTAACTCTGATCAATGAGAATTTGACTCTTCTGATTAAAGCTCACATCTTGTGAACTTGATGCATGCTCTTGAATAATTTGATTTATCTGCATCTTTGTTCCAAGTTAATAATATATGGTTCTTTGATCCTGTTGAGGAGTTTTGTCATCATCAAAAAGGGGGAAATTGATAGGATGATATGTAATAGATTTTGATGAGACAAAACATGTAATAGATTAGAACCTTAGCTATCTGGATAAGTCTTTAATGTAAATTTGCTAAGACAAGGATGCTGGAAGGACTTTAAGATTCTGCCAAGTAGCCAGGAAGCCGAAGTCCCTGCTACCTGCATACTGTATCGAGCAACCAGCAAGCAAAGCTCTAGAAGGATGCTACAAGGAACCTGGAAATAATCAAGGAAGCTGACTGACTCAAAGAGGATACTACCAGATACATCAGAGTCAATGCAACCTGACTAGCCAGTAGAGTCACTCCAGTTCCAACGAATCAGAATCTGCCATGTGTGATAAAGCAGCAAGGACACAGTACAAGGAGTCTGCAGAATGAAGTTGCGCAGAAAAAGGACGAGCAGTTGCAGAACAGAATGAAGGCATTTTCAGAACAGGTGTCAGAAGATCGGCAGAACCAATCAGGAAGAGACACCTCATCATGCAAAGGACTGCCTTCCCAACGGGCAAAAAACTACCTGATGCCTATAAATAGAAATCTGATTTTCGAAGAAAAAAGAGAACGATCATATACAATCAAGAGAGAATTAAGAAGGATATAGACGCAAAAAAGTTTATACTCTCAAGCCAATCAGACCAAGCAAGCAGCAAGCCAGCTACCTTTGTGATCTTCTGAAGTTCAAGGAGCTTGCTGCATTCGATCGTATTTTAACCTTTCAGTTTATTCTAAGTCTGATAGGAGTAACTTAGTCAGGTGTTGAAACTGCTAAGTTGTAATCTCTCTGAAGAAGAGAAAGGATCCTGTGTGGGTCGGTTAACCTGTGTGGAGATCCTGTGTGGGTCGTTAGTTGGTCACTGTGCAGCTACCTGTGTGGATAGAGCTGACAGTTTGTTTAGAGTTTAGTTTGTGTTAGCTGAGTCTATTGTAAATCAAACTAGCTTTAACAAAGTTCCTCCTTGTGAAGGAGTAGAGAGGACGTAGAGGGATTACTCCACCCTTGAACCTCTATAAGCTTGCTCGTGCCCCTTATAGCTTCCTATCTATCTATCTGCATCTAAGCATACTGCATTAAAAGCGCGTTTCGAAAAACATAAGTATTTCCGCTGTGCATTACATTCTCTGACTAAGTCCTGAGGTCACTGCCTGAGCAGGAACCTATCGAACAGTAAGCTTACTAGCTACCTGTTCATCAGGGACTTAACATTCTTTGGTGTAAAAGTCGAAAATTTGATAAGGTTAATTCACCCCCCCTCTTAACCTTATACCACCGGGACCAACAGACATGTTTGTCAAGATTAAAGACATCATGTAATAGCAAGACAAACATCACAACATGCAAGCAAATAAGCATTTCCTCATCTTGGGATTAGTCAATCTATTCTGAGCATGATGGACATACCCGATGATCTAACTTTTGATCCTTGAACCTCTGAGGTCCCTGACTAATTCTCATGCATAGATCATAGCAAGCATTTTCATAAAAAATTTCTCATGACACATTATATCAATTCATCAATCACTTCCACACAAAGCATTTAATAAAGACAAATACATGAAAAGAATTCCCACCTTAAAAGTTAAAAGTCTTGAGCGGAAGAAAAATGAACGCAATCCTATCCTTGCGAGTAACACCGTCTTCGTCACCTAATCATCCACAATGAAAACGAACAACTAACTTAATATCTAATGGCCTAAAGAAAAACTTCAATAATTATTTTAATTAAATTAAAACTCTAAAATAGTTTTAAGGCATGTTGGGGGATAAATGAGAACTTCTTAAACTTTTTGGAGAAGTAAGACATGAAACCTAAGTGGAAAGATTTTAGAAAACACTAGTTAAGCATTAAAATATTTATTTCTTAAAATATATAAGATTAAGCGATCCTAAATTTTAAACTTGGAATCTAGATTATTAAATCAATAACATTTATAAATTTTACAAAGATCTAAGTAGTATAGTTATAGGTTTCTAATTTTTGAAACTTAAATTGCACAAACGATAAATTATGTAGAACTGTAAAATAAATTTAATATACTAAAAAATATAAACCCTTTTATTTTGAAACTTTTCCAGAATATAAAAGAGTGAAGATCTTTAACTATGAGTATTAATCTCGTAAAGTAGAAAAGTGTATATCGTAAATCTTTCAAAACGGAAAAAGAAAATTAATTATTAAATGAAATATCTATCAAATTAAATTAAAAAAATTACTGTAGATAAAAATCCTAATATTACATAATCTAATAAACTATTATAAAGTTTGGAAGTATAAAAATAATATTTGTTTAATTTTTAAATCAGTAATACTAAAAATGATAAATTTTGAAAGTGAGAAATATAAAATTCATATAAAATACAATATGACTTGGATTGACATAAATTATTTCACAGAAGATCAATGTTACAGTAAACCATAACATATTAAAATTTCATAAAATTGTAAGGTTTGTAAATATTTATTTTAAAAATTTTAAATTAGAAATGTGACATGTTGATTCTTGCAATGAAGGAATAGAAAATTCGTTTTAAATAGGTCAAAACTCCGATCGACTTAAAATTCTTTCTAAGTATTAAATACATATCAAAGATCAATATATTAAATTTTCATGAAATTTGGAGGTGTCTAACTACGAATTTAAATAATTGACTAACCATTTTAGAATTTGAAATTAAAGAAGAAGATATGTTTCCTCAAATTTAATTTATTAACATGATCTCAAAAATATAACCCTTCCTAAGTTAATTGTATTATAACTCAAGATCTCACTTAAATTTATCATATAAACAAGAATTAAAGAATTTACTCTAGGATTGACATGAAAAGAAAATTATGAGAAAAAAAAAACAAAAAAACACGTACCTTCTAAGAGAGTTTGAAAATGCTAACCCTAACGTATCATCTTTTCTCTTACTTATATGATCAGATTTATGGGTTCTAAACCTAATAATGATGTAATGAGCCTCACAACCTCTTGGGCTCATACTAAAAAAAACTTCTTGGGTTCATACTAAAAGAAATCTAATAAAATTTGGCTTGTAATCTAGATTAGATCCATCATTTAAATAACATGTTACATTATATAGGATTGATACAATTTTTTTAAAATATAACAATCTTTAAATTATTAATTTATTATTATTATTTTTTTTTTTTTTTTACGATTATTAGAAGATCTGAGTAATCAACTACGTATTCACCCTGATTTATCTCATTGTCATCTGTACGAGGTGATTTGTAATGTAATAACCATTTTTGCAATTATTCAAAAGCTTGGTTGAAATTCAATTTAAGTAAAGATTATGGTTTATACGAAAATGGTCTCATATTATGTAGTATTTTTAGGGTATATTTAAAAAATATAGATACATTTCCAAACTTGCAATCTTCTATTTTATTCGGAAAATACTGAGATGTGATCGACTTACATTAATAAAAACTATCAATGATTGGACATTTATATTCAAAGTTAGCGTGATTAATTTCGAACACTTATCCTTGGATCGAATGAATTTAATCATTAGTTTAGTTTTTTATTTTTTTTGTGATTTGGAATTCATATATATCTCTTAACATCATGAGAGGTGGGATAAACTAGAAGACCAAATTCCATACGCAAACTACCACTTAAAATTCTTCACTGCGAGACATAATACTCTTCCCATCATTGTACTATTCTTTGCTTGGCCAGGTGCCCTTGCTGAATTTTGTTTACTAGTTTCAATGCAACCAATTTATCATTAGATAAATGTCATCGATTAGAGTAGCAATAATTTTCACATTTAGAACTTTATATGATTTAATATTTTCTTGTATAGATGTTGAATGGTTCAATTTCATCATATAAATATTAAATAGGATGATGATTTTATCATATCAAAAAAATCATAACCATACACATCAGTTTATCCGAATAAACTAATGCTTTTACAGTAGAATTAGTCGAACTCAGGAACATAAATTCCCGAAAGTTGACGTTTTGTAATAATTTCATAGTTTTGGTTTTCAAATTATTTCTTTAATTAACTTTACAATACTGAAATTGAGAAAAAGTTTAGCATATCATATATCACGAGAAAATCCAACATCTACCAAACATTTGAGGTAAAAATGCTCTTCACCTTTTTTCGGTTTTTTCCCTTTTATTTATTTATTTCAAATCTACTTATCATGTATATTATATATATAGTATAAAGAAATACATCACGATATAGAACATTAGTTAACATTTTGATCATGCAGCAATTTTATAATATAGTTTCTACCTCTAGTTAATTACAATGCAAAGGATAAATGTCCGTGTGCCTATATTATCGATCAGATTATTTGATTATATAGGATATATTAAAGGGGTGTTTAGTTGCAAATCAAATTTCTTATATCAAAAATCTATATAGCATGTATGTACCACATCACAAACTAATTATATTGATTTTTAAAATAAAAGCGGTTATAATGTAAAAGAAAATTTTCAATATCAAAATTACGTGGCATACAAGTGGGATACGAATTTTGATACAGAGGATCGGATATGGTTTTGTTGAGTATATAAACTCTCTGATGTAACATCTATAAAATGTACAAAATTAAAACACCTTTGTTTAGACCATTTACCAATATAGGACATTAGTTTTTTGGAACCTGACATTGCGACACTTATAACTTTTTAATTTGGATAATTGTGGGTAGGATAAAAAAACCCAAAATTATGAATTTCGGATCCAATCGCATAAGATTTGGGTTTTTTGCTGATGTGATTTAGCCCAACATCCATGATTTCATATTTATTATCTTAAAATCATCCAAAATAAAAAATTAATGTCTCAATGTGGGATTTGAAAAATTAATGTCCTTCATTATTAAATGACCTAAAGATAATGTACATAATTTGAATTTCCTCAATGTTCAACATCTTTTCAATTCTACAAGATTATTTTCTAAAGTTTTAGGAGCTTATAAACTCTTTCATAAGAATTAAAGAGATCTCACATGTTTTTAAAAAAAATTACTTTGAATTTCATCATTTAAATCATATAATATATGAGAAAAAGATTTTTTAAGTTCCATAAATTTGATATGTCCAATTTTGGTCATGTATATATAATAAAATGTCTAATTTAAGGACTCTAGCCATCATCGACCACTTAAGTCTTCGGATTTTGGCACGTGAGAGGCACACGACCAATTTAATTGGGGATTTTTAACTCTTTTTTTTAGAATTTACCCGCTCGAACTTACCCGCATTAATAATATTTATAATGTTATAATAATACAGTCATGCTCACCTACTCATCATGGGTACAATCCACGATTGATATGTCAAAAATTTAAAATATCTATTAATTTCACTTTCCATATAACGAGGGGATGATATCATTACACGTCATCAGTGGACATATTAAGAGTTGGCCACGGTGGGCATTTGAGCATTTTCCTATAATAATCATATGAAACCCTTAATTCTAGCAAGTAAATTCTCAAAAAAAAAATAGTTGATGTGTAATATTGAGATTTGGAAAAAAAAATAAGAAACTCTGATATTATAGGTGGACGTCCAAGTATGATAAAAAAATGTCACATCAATTACTTTGTCGGAAATTCCCAATTAAATTAGTTGCATGCCTCTCACGTGCAAGTATGATAAAAAATGTCACATCAATTACTTGGTCGGAAATTCCCAATTAAATTGGTTGCGTGCCTCTCAAGTGCCAAAATCCAACGACTTAAGTGGCCAACGATGGCCGGAGTCCTTATACTGAACATTTTATTATACATACATGACCAAAATTAGACATATCAAACTTACGGATAATTTTTTGGATAATGCCTTAGTTATGAATCTTAAAAAATCTTTTTCCCTACAATATATTCTCATCATCGACATATTATAGTTTTTTGGTGTCGATTCGAAATTGAAATGGGGCGTGGCGAAATTCCTTGTCGGGTAAGTTCCGACCTGCACGAAAAGCGTAACGATTTGGACACTGTCTCGAAGAGAGGCTCGGTGAAATAGACATGTCTGTGAAGATGCGGACTACCTGCATCTAAAGGAATTACTGAATAACTTAATAAAATAATTTAGCAAAATGGATATGACTGCTATGGAGGGTGATTTGTTTTAAAAATAAATATCCATTGAATTATATACCAAAAGATGGGACTAGATGATTCCCTTGGAGATGCAAAGACCAATAAATTAGTTGTTTAAAATGCTATCTAGGGTTCATAGTTAGAAGATAAACTTGTATACAAGAAGAATTGCTCCAAGCATTAGAATGCAATCTCAAAATCTCTTTAGCTTTCTTCTTCAAATAATCCTCACAATCAGCTTGAAGAACCATGCAAAGCTTGGTCACAGCCCCCACTCTGAGCATCTCCATAACCACCTCGCGCGTGGCCGAGAATCGCGCGATCAGTTCCATTACACAAAGGGCCCACTCATCCGTCGCCGGAGTATTCCTCAGCAGCCGCTTCGCCACCACCGCTATGCCGCCAGCGTGCTTCAGCACCTGCTGCCTTCCGTCGGCACACGAGCACATGTTTGCTAGCAAGCTGAAGACCAACTCCGTCTTTTTCTTGTCTGGTTTTCTGTTCAGTTCCAATTCGATCAACTCGAAAACTGCTCCGCATTCAATTATTTCGTATCTGTTCCTTCCTGAGTTGCATGCTTGGATGAGTATATGAAGCACAGACTTCACGACCTGTGGAGACGATGTGTTGTTTCTCAAGATCTTCATCATCTCTTCGAAGAAACTATGGTTTAGCTTCTCCATGAAACTCGTGCTTGAAACTTGGATAACGTTTTTCAAGACTCTAATCGCATGGGTTTTGATCATGACAGTAATGTTTTCCATTTTCAAAACCCATAGTAAAGACTGAACAAGCTCCATGTTATTTTCAACGTGTCCATTAATGGAAGAAGAAGTATTACTACTCCATAGAAGGAGGAGAGTTCTGAGAGCTTCTTCGAGGCCTATTATTTCGCCATTCCCGAAGCTTCTCAAGATAAAGAGAAGCATGGCTCTGGGAACGCCGGCCTCCGCCATGGGGCGGTGGTTCCTCTCGTTCTCGGCGGCGAGTTCGCCAAGTTTGACGACGGCATCCAAGGCATCGGCGCCGTGTCTGCTGACTTGTCGAGTGAGGTTGAGGAGAAGAGAGGTTTGAAGAGGGAATTTGGGGGTGGGGATCCGGTCGATGCCGGTGGAGATGCACCAGGCCTGAATGAGGCGGCGGAGGATGTGGTTGGGGGTGAGGTCGGAGGTGGCCGGAGAGAGGGGAAGCTTCGTGACGGGGCAGAGGAGGCGGTGGTGATCGGAGTCGGCAGTGGAGAGCCATTGCTCGATGGAGTGGCGGTCGAAGGTGATGCCGGTGAGGGTGGTGACAGGGTCTTTCATGATCTGGAGAGAGATGGGGCATATGAAGTATTCTGGGATTTCCATTTCATCCATTTTTGAGGAAGTATGAGCTCTTGACTCTCTGGATATTCAAGTGTATATTTAAAGATGGTTTTCTAAGTTGAATATGGTAAGAATAAGCGGCTTATTTATGGCCTGCTTTGAATTTGTAATTGGAAAGGTATTAAAAAATAGAGGAAAATTCTGCACAGAAGAAAATTCTAGTAGGTTTTTCTGGTTGAGTTCCCCCCTCCCTTATGTGTGTCTCTCTCTATATATATGGCAAAAATGTTCGTAGTTATATCTTAAAATGTCTATAGTTGATGTGTAAATTTTCTTCACTTTATATATTGTGATTTGAAATTAATGATTGTATTGATTTTGAACACATTAATAGTACGCACATTAATATGTGTATATGGTGGGTAGGGGAGCGTCATGTATATAATAGAATTATAGATAAAAGTGGATTTGATTGTTTATTACATTTTGTGTTATATCTCCTTTTCATGATATTTTAATACACGTCATTTTGAAACAAAATTGAATATCTAAGACGACTTTTGAATGGAAACGGATGGAGTATACATTCCCTTCAATATCATAAAAAAGTACATTTTCGCATTAAAAAAAAAATTATGACACAAAATAAATATCAATTTAAAACTCAAGAGTAGATGATTGTCACTAAAGTTTCAAAATTGTCCATATTTATTTTTCTTAAACTAAAAGCTTCAGTACTTTCAAAGTATCGTGGATAAAACAAATATTCAAACTAACATAATATTTAAACATAAATTAATGATAAAAAAATTCATTTCAGAGACTCCATAATCTATTTTAAATTAAAACAAGACTTATTTTTGGAATGCACAAATTATATTTCAATCTTATGGATGAAAGAAAGAGTAATTGATTCGTTATACATTAATGTAGTCAAACATGGTTACATACAAATAATTTTCTGATATGACAAAAAGATGGTCAATAGTCAGGAAATAGTACATGGGGTTGACTTTCGAGAAACGCCAGATGGCAGCAGGTGAGTGGTGAAGATTTGGGACTGGGTGTGTGCACATCACAACAAGCTGTACCCATCATTATGATGACTACATCCAATTTGAACTGATTCTTTGTGGAATATTTCTTCGGGAAAAAGTAGGCCAAAATTGAGTGGATGGAGGGTTGTTTTGGTTGGCTCATGTACACCACTTTCTTTTTATTAAGGAGAGATAAATAAAGTTTTCACTTGATTGTATGTCCTTTCATTTAAACTGATATAAATTGATGATATACTTGAGTGGTAAACATATGATAAAATTAAGTGGTAAACAATAATCAATATGATATAAGACAAACTTCCACAATATTTTAGTGAAATCTGTCCCACACGAAGTTTAAACCTTATCAAAAAGATTTTTAAACTCTATATCATCATATATCTTATCAATTTGATTATTGTGGAATCTACCCACATGAAATTGGAATTCAAAAATTCCTCCACATATCACCACATACCTTATCAACTCGACTATGACTTGAAGCTTCTCCACCATTCCCATATCACCACATGATATAAATAGGATTTAGGGTCTACTTAGGGATCATCATAAAGCTTCTTCAAAAATAATAATAATAATAATAATAATAATAATAATAATAATAATAATAATAATAAAGTTATATTATAACTACATATCATTTTAATAGTTAAACTTTATTTCCAATTATTTATTTATTTTTTTTTTTATGCAACACTTGTTTCAATATTATCTCTATTAATATTTCATAGTTATTTTAAAATTTAATATCTTTTTTTAACTAATTTGATTTTCTTTCTAACTTTTGGTTTTAAATTTTTTGATTAGTTTAAATTATATAATGTGAAAGTAATAGATATATCAGCAATGAAGAAATATTAATATGCCTATCGATTTACAGAACTAATATTGTCTAATTTTATTGTTCTTTAATTCGTGACGAAAACTTTAAAATAACACTTAATACCGATCTTACTATTGCAATATTACTCCATCCAAAAAATATATATATATATTCTATAACTAGTTTTAAAATCATAGAAACGTGATTTTTTTGACAGAAATAATTAATTATTGTTTAGAATATAATATGGAGGTTGGACCATGTTTGAAATCTAGAAATTAAAGGTTCTGGTCAACTTTTAATTAAATATTAGGTGCTCATTAATTTCTTTAGGCCTTCATAAAGAGTTTGAATAAGCTTGTAATATATCTGATCTTAGAGAAGGTATTGTTGATAATTAGTGATATTGTATATCTTTCTTAGTTATCTTATTTTCTTATATATCGGATCTCTTGTACTCTATATCTATATTTACCGTATCAATGTTAATTGATATTTTGAGGCAAATATTCTCTCCTATCATAATACCAGCCTACACTTGACGTGAAACCTTTTTTTTCGGCTTAATTCCGACGCTAACTATCTTCTGCTCCTCCGCCATGGCTGCAACCAATATCCCATCCCTTCCCCTCTCCACCATGATCCACATGGTGAACATTATCTCATCCTCCAATTACCTTTTATGGCACACTAAAATTGAGCTACTTCTCACCAGCCAGTAGTTTATGCCTCTAGTCGACGGCACCTCCTCCGTCCCTCCATCAACCATCTACAACGCGGTTGGCAATTCTGCTCCTAATCCAGAATTTGCTAAATGGCAGCAACATGATCAATTGGTCACGTTTTTTCTTGTATCAACCCTCACAGAAGAGTCTATGGCTATTGTCATTGGCTGCAAAACATCTCGAGACGTTTGGGATGCGCTCTCTCGCACCTATAGCCACAGCTCAAAGGCCCGCAAACTCAGCCTCAAGGATGACTTACTGTCAGCAAAACACGGTGATAAATCTGTCGCCAATTATCCACTCCACTTCAAAGCCTTGTCCGATCAACTTACTGTGATTGGGAGGTCGATTGATGAATCGGATAAATCTCATTGGTTCCTCAAAGGCCTTGGTTCCGAATTTTCCAGCTTCACGACAGCACAGATGGCCTAGGATCCGCTGCAAGATTTTAGGACACTTTTTGCCAGGGCTCAAAGTCATGAATTATTCCAAATATCTCTTTATCAAACTAACCTTTCACAGGGTGTTTCGCAGGCTGTCTTCACTGCAGTGTATCACGGACGTGGCTGACAATCTGGCGATCATCGTGTCTGCGGCTCCAACAGTGACAAAGGTCGCGGCGGCAACAACAATACCAACAATGGTTCTGGTGGAAATCGGGGACACCGTAATTACATTTCGCATTGTTTGTTCTACCGTGAAACAGATCATGATGTCTTCGATTGCCCCAAATGATTTGATAGCAGCTATAATCGTTCCTGTCACCCGATAAATACAGTGAACCTTACAGAGACCTTCTCTACCGGCTGCAATGTCTCTCCGACAGCTTCATCTAATTGGTATTTAGACACATGGACTTCGGCTCATATGGCTACAGATCCTAATCATCTTGACAATGTTTCCATCTACTCCGGCAATGATAATGTCACAGTCGGCAACAGTGTGAATCTCTCAATTTCTCACATCGGTTATCTTTCTCTTTTACATGGTCTTCATTTACGTGATGTTTTTGTTGTGCCTAATCTCACTAAGAATTTATTATCCGTAAGTAAGTTGACTTGAGATTATCTGGTTTAAGTGGTTTTCACTTATTCATAGTTTCGTATTCAAAATCTGAAAATAGGTCAGGTCCTCGCAATAGGAACTCATGATCGGGAACTCTATTTGCTGGACTCTAAAGCTCACGCATTTGCTGCAGTACTCAAAAATAAAGGCTCGCAAGCTTTTTTCGAGTTATGGCATTCTAGACTTGGGCATGTTGCCCCTACTATTGTTTCTTTGTTTAGCAAACTTGGCTTACTATCTGTTACATCCTTATCACCTTTTCCTAAGCTTTGCAAAATGTACTCGATTGCCATATGTTGCGAATGTTAAACGTGTTGTTGATATTTTGGATTTAATTCATTATGATCTGTGGGGCCCTGTGCCCGTTATGTCCATTTTTGGTTATCGTTATTATGTCATTTTTATAGATGATCACTCTCTTTCTGCTGGTTTTATCCATTACGTGCGAAATCATATTTTATGGATGTCTTTATAAATATTCAAGTGTTTGTTGAGAATCAATTCTACGGAATTTACTAATAATCGTTTGCAACAACATTTTTTATCCTGTGGCATTCGTCATCTCATGTCTTGCCCTCACACTCCAATGCAAAATAGTCGTGTGGAATATAAGCACTGTCATATCATCAAAATGGGTCTTGCACTTTTATTTCATTCATTGGTTCCTTAATCTTTTTTGGTCGAGGCTTTTAACACGACCGTCTATATGATAAATCACTTGCCCATTAAGGTTATTGGCAAAAATTCCCCATTTGATATCATTTTTATCGCCCTCCCGCCTACGACTATTTTCATGTGTTTGGCTACAGAGTATATCCATGTCTACGCGACTATGTGAAGATAAAATTTAAACCTCGAAGCCTACCATGCATATTTATGAGATATAACACCCATCATAAGGGCTTCCGGTGTTTGGATACCTCCACTAGATGAGTGTATATCACTCGGCATGCCAAATTTGATTAAAACTGTTTCATATTTGCTACTTCACCTATATCTAGGCCGAGCTCCTCTCTCATTATTTCTGAATTTTTGGATGTTTCTAATCTACATCTTAGTGGGCTGGATAAAGTGTTTTCTAGTGGGACAAATGTTACAGCTCCAGCGCCACCTTGTGTTCTCTGCCTGGGTGAAGAAAGTCCACCGCCAGGCTAATTCCAAAATCAACCGCCATCTGTTCAACGAACTGCTGGGTCGCCGTCATCCCTATCATTATGCGCACCCATGCACAATCGAGTATTTTCAATCCCCACTATCCTGCGGATCTAGCCCTCATTGAATCTCATTGCTTAAACTCCGCTCTCATTGTTGTTTCTAAACATAAGGGAATCAAGTCTGCTCTCAAACACTCTAAATGGGTTCAAGCCATAGATGAAGAAATGGAAGTTCTTCGTCGCAATCAAACATGGGAACTCATTCCACGACCTTTGAATACAAATGTTGTTGGCTCCAAGTGGGTTTATCATACTAAATATCTTATTAATAGGTCGATGGATTGTTACAAAGCCCGTCTCATCGCTTAGAGTTTTAGCCAAGTTCCTAGATTTGACTTAACTCACATGTTTAGTCCTGTGGTGAAGGCTTCCACAGTTCGGATCAATTTATCTCTTGCTATTATGCATTCTTGGCCGCTACACCAATTGGACGTCAAGAACGCTTTTCTCAAAGGTTTTTTTGACTACACCAATTTACATGGAACAACCGCTTGGGTACATCTATCCCTTACGTCCTGATCATGTCTATCGACTTAGGAAAGCGTTATATGGGCTTCATTAGGCTTCTCTAGCCTGGTATCAGTGTTTTCACATTTTTCTCCTTCAGCTTGGTTTTTTATGCAGCAATTCAGATACTTCTCTTTTTGTCTTTCACTTTCAACAAGTTCTTATCTACCTATTTTTCTATGTCGATGACATCATCGTCACTAGCAATAATACTACTTCACTCCGTGCCTTGTTAACTAGGTTAAGTAAGGAATTCGCTATAAAGGATCTTAGTCGTCTTGGTTTCTTTCTCGGTTTGGAGGTTTTCTATCCTTCATTTGGTCTATTCCTCAGTCAGTCAAAATATGCTCGCGATATTCTAGCTCGTGCTTACTTACTAGATTCCTAGTCGGTTTCTGCTCCTCTTGCTCCAAGAGCTTCGTTCACCTCTGCAGGCACTGAATTCTCGAACCCCACTCTTTATCGATCTTTGGTCAGAGCTTTGCAGTACTTGACCATCACTCGTCCAGACATTTTCTATTCTGTCAACACTGTTAGTTAATTTCAGCAATGTCCTACTACTGATCAATTTTAGGCAGTGAAAAGGATCCTACAATATGTAAAGGGCACCCTTAGCTATGGATTAACATTTTTTCTAGGACAACCGTCTCTTCTTGGTTACTCTGATGCTGACTGGGCGTAATGTTTGGATACCAGACGATCTACCTATGGTTATGCTGTCTTCCTCGGTCTAAACCTTATCTCCTGGAGTGTTAGGAAGCAGCCCACCGTCTCTCGCTTAAGTTGTGAGTCTGAGTACCATACTATGGTAAACACGTCAGCTGAACTTATTTGGGTGTACAACCTCTTTCGTGATCTCTGTGCTCTTCCATCGGCACCTCCAGTCCTACTCAGTGACAACAAGATTGCTCTCTTCCTCACACAGAATCTCATCTCACACAATGGTGTGAAACAAATCGATACTGATTACCATTTCGTCAAAGAACTTGTTGAGGCCGATCGATTATGCACCAATTTCGTTCCATCTTCTCTTCAGCTTGCCGATATTTTCACTAAGAGTCTGTCTAGGCTGCTGTTTGAAATGTTTCGGTCTAAGCTTCGCATCAGTCATAATCTCACGCTCCACTTGCGGGGGTATTAGTGATAATTAGTGATATTAGCATATCGTGTATATCTTTGGTAGTTATCTTGTTTCCTTGTATATCAGATCTCTTGTACTCTATATTTACTGTATCAATGTTAATTGATATTCTGAACTCCTTCTCAACTCATCTTCATTTTTTCTTCTCTTTATTTTTTCTTCCTCCATCACTATTATTCCTTCTTCATACCTTCTTCTTTGTTTTCTCTTTCTCCATCCTCTGTTCTTCTTCTCCACTTTTTCTTCTCTATTTTTTTTCTTTCTCCATTTTCTACTCTTCTTCTCATCTTTTATTCTTTATCAAATATAATTATTATCTATTATTCTTAAGAAAAAGTTGAATTTCATCATTCAACAACTAAGATACGATTTGATTTTTTATTTCATTTAATTCACATGAAGATTGAATTCTTTAAGAATTTATGTATTGAATATAAATGAAAATTTGGTTGTTTTAACTTGAAAGCATGGTCAAGATTGAGTTCTTTAAGATAATTTACAGAAAATTTGAGGAAAAATGTGATTTACAGTATTTAAAAAGGTAAATATGTGATACTTTAAAGTTAATATGTGATATCTTCAAGGTAATAAAATATAATACCTTATATGTATGTATAAAATATTTTAAACATATTTATGTAGTACTTTAAAGATAAATATGTGATACCTTAAATATGTGCATATGTTAGTATCTTATACTATAAGCATTAATACCTTAAAGGTAAATATGTAATACCTTAAAGATGAATATGTATATCTTATACTATAAATATAATACTTTAAAGGTAAATATTTAATATTTTAAATATGTGCATATGTAATTCTTTATACTATAAGCATTAAAATACCTTAAAGGTAAATATGTAATACCTTATATTATAAACATTAATACCTGAAAGGTAAATACATAACGTATAGCTGATAACTTAAAAGTAAAAAATTGATACCTTAGAGCATACAACTAATATATCCATTGACTGAACAACTAATATCTTAAGATTATACAATGAAAACCTCTCGATGGATGAATTATATATGAAATCAGATTTGGTGCACGGCTCACAACAACTATAATATGGCTATGTATGAGGAGAATGGACACCCATATACATGCCCACACGCCAGGATAGATTGAAGGCACGAATCTAAGATATATGTTTCTAATGCACACAAGTTTTTGCCCTTATCTTATGACAACTAAAGTTGAATTCAACTAATAAATAAATCAAATCACATAGGAGTTAGTTAATTTGTTTGATAAATAAATAAAGTGGAGGTTACGATGATTGTCTTGAGAAAATTATAAATAAATCAAATTAGATTTTTCCAAGAGATTCGATGTTACTTGAATTTTTTTAGTTTTTTAAGCTGTAAAAGCAGTTTAATCTAAAATAATTAAATTGTTTTATATTTAGCGAATATATAATATTACTACTTTTCAATTGGAAGTTGTGTATGCATTAATTTATACACTTTCAATATAATCTATTAAATTGGGTCGACCCAACTTGAAGATGTATTTCACATACCCATATCTTATCTTAAACTTCAATTCTTCAGTTATATTGATATAATCTTTTAATCAAGTGAATTTAACCTTTCAGTTCTGTCCGCGTAACCTTTTAGCTATATGTTTTGCTTTTTTATACTCTCGATATGATAGATATGATTTGATTAATTTTTTCAATTGATCGAACACTAATTATATGATTCAAATTTCATGTTTTAATTTTAAATATTCATCAAATGCTTCAATAAACTCATTTCTATACCACACTCTTTCTTATTTTATTTGAGTTAAGAGGTATTCTAACCCTTACAAAATACAAGAAAAAATATTTAAAATCGGATCACGTAACACAACTTTGGTTTCAAGAACCAATCTGATAAAGCATATTGAATGACAAGAGAGCTCTTTCTAGAAATCTCAAATGAAACTTCATATCAAAAACACAAGAATAAGAAATATTATTTTATCTTTTTTTCTTTGCTTTATTTTGCTATAATATGCTTAGATCCGGGTTGTGAAGAAGACCTTCACCAAGTACTCTCGGCTCTTCAACACCAATTGTATAGGTGATTGAGTTTTTAACGGACAACAATATAACAATGATTTGACTTTCACCTCTTCAATGATCTTTTCTATAATAGATATTTCATCCCAAAAATATTCATTCCGATTTACCAGATATACCACACACCCAAATGCACATGAGAATTCCATTTGCATCATGTGACTCAATAATTCCATAATGCGGCAAAAAAATGAATATTTGGTTTGATTTGCAATGCCATTGGTGTCCCTAGCCAATCGTAACAAGCTCTCTAGCTTTTTTAAATTTCTCGACATTTAAAGAACAAGTGATTCATATCTTCTTTCTCTTTCCCACATAACATACAACTTAAGTCGTTATCCGATAATTGTACTCCTCTCCTAGCGGCTTGCTTTTGTTGGAACTCTTCCTTTTTAACAGCTTCCAAGTGAAAGCTGACACTTTATACAAAGCATATTTATTCCAAACTTATTTGATAATACTCGCAATCTTCGTCTCTTCCACACTCATCGAGACTCTGCCCAACTGTGTTTTATAAGCATTTTTGTGGTATAGATTGTTGGATATGATGTACATAAAACACAAATAAAACAAGTAAACAGAATTGAAAAGTGACTTATATAATAGCCTATACTATTACAAAGTTACAGCAATAGTAGCGTCAAGTCGAGTCAAGAAAGACCCCTCTCCTTAAGACGAGATATGCCCAAGATAGTGCTCACTGGATCGTGTATATCATCTCTCAAATATAAAACAACTTCGTCTCTTGAGAAGTAGCACCACAGTCTTGAGAGCTCTAACGAACTTTAGGTGTTTAGAGAACTGAGCAAGATGCAAATGAAAAGCTATGCAAGATTTTGATTTTTTTATGTCTCCAAAATGATGCATGAAGACCCTTATATATAGGTCTCCATCATGGGAATCACACCTAAGAATTGATGGAAAATAACTGTCCAATAAGAGGTCTAGCTCTTAATGTAAGAAAACATCATGTTCAAAAAGTTAAACGACAACAAAAAATGGATGTTTCATCATCAATCGGGATTATAATGTAGCACATTGTATTCTCAGTGGGTGCTACAATACAGCAACCCGTCCCCGATGCTACATCTTTGATAGGATAATTTTGTAATAGATTTTAATGAGACAAAACATGTAATAGCTAGGACTTAGGAATCTGGTTAGATTCTCATATGTAAAAGTTTAGCTAAGGTAAGGATGCTGGAAGAGGAAGAAGATACTGGAAGGAGCCTGCGCCAAGTTACTACCACCTGCATAAGAAATAAGTCATTGCATCCTCAAGCTGAGAAATTTGTCTAAGTATGGAAGGATACTGGGAGCTAGCTTGAAGCATCTCAAGTCAAAGGAAGCTGGTCTCATCAGAAGAAAGAGCAGCAAGTCAACTCCCAAATACATCAAAATCAGTGCATTCTGAAGAGTTAGTAGAGACACTCGAGTTTGAGCCAATCAGGGAATGCCATCTGGAAAACAACAAGGACAAAGACCATGCACTGCAGAGTAAGAGAATCGCAGAAAAGGATAAGGCAGGCGCAGAGTAGAGTAAAGGAAGCGTTGCAGAAAAGGTGTCAAAAGATCACCTACGAACCAATCAAATCAAGACACCTCACCGCAGAAAATTGTCTCTTCAAAGGGTAGATTTTTGCTGAAGACTATAAATAGAAGGTTGAGTATACCTGGAACAACAACTGAAAAATTTATCTCACAAGGCTATCATTCAAGATCAATTTTTATCTTAAGTCTTCAAAGTTTCAGTCACTCAATCTACCAAGCAGCAAGCCAGCTACCTTTTTATACTCTCAGATTCAAAGGGCTTGCTCAATTCAAGTGTTGAAAACCTTAATCTTTTAAGTAGATTGTTTTAGGAGTTGCTTAGGCAGAGGCTGTTCCTGCTAGTAATTATTCTCTCAGAAGAAGAGAAAGGATCTTGTGTGGGTTAAGGAACCTGTGTGGAGATCCTGTATGGGTCGAATAGTTGGTCACTGTGCAGCTACCTCTGTGGATAGAGCTGATAGTTTTGTTTAGAGTGAAGTTTGTATTAGTGGAGTCTTTATATATCAAACTTACTTTAACAAAGTTCCTCCTTGAGAAGGAGTAGAGAGGACGTAGAGAGATTACTCCACCCTCGAACCTCTATAAATCTGTTTGTCTGTGTGCTTATCACTTTAATCTTATATCTGTCTATCTTATCCATCAAAGCATCCTACATAAAAGCATTCTTCGAAAAACATATAATTTCCGCTATGCATTTAAAACTCTTTTAAGTTCTAAGGTAACTGCTCAAGCAGCAATCTATCCAGTGCACTCTAAGCTACCTGTCCCTCGAAGGACTTACATTTTTGGAAGAAAAGTTTGAAATTTTGATAAGGTTAATTCACCCCCCCTTAACCTTATACCACTTGGGACCAAAAAATGGTATTAGAGCAGGTTGGATTAAAAACCCAAACCATCTGGTCAATTCCTGATCCCCGTTTTCCGAAAAAAAGCATTCACCAATCTTATTGCATCATGGATACGCATATGCTACCTATATTTTCTATTGAAGAGTATGATGACTAGAAGATAAGAATGCAGGCACATCTATCATCTATGCACGATGAAATATGGATGGTTATTACAGACGGACCTCCGAGGATCACTAAAGCCAATCCTATCTTTGCAAGAGCTGCAGATGCCGGTGATGCTGCAGTCATTCCTCATCAGGCAATCATTGATAAACCAAGTGAGGAATGAACAACTGATGATAGAAGATGAGCAAATTTGGATAATGTGGCCAAAAATGTCCTATTTGTCATATTGGATAAAGGTACTTTCAGCAAGGTTAAGACCTGCAAAACGGCCATGGACATATGGAACAAGCTCGAACAAATCTGCAAAGGAACGGAGCTTACAAAAGAGAATAAAGTATCAACCGCAACTCAAAATTTTGAGTTATTCGAGATGCTGCCTGAAGAGGCCTTGGAGTAGATGGACTTAAGATTCACAAACATTGTCAATGAGCTAGAGTCCATGAATAAATTCTATACTCAGAAAGAAAAGAATATGAAGGTGCTGAGGGCCTTACCTACAGAATGGGACAGTAAGACAATGGCCATGAGAGTTTTCATGGACCTAAAATCAATGAGTACGTTTGATCTCTTCTCAGATTTGAAAGCCATCGAATATGACATCAACAGAAGGAAAAATGAGGTAGAAGAGTCAAGCTCAAAGGTAACTGCCCTAATAGCAAGAAGCATGAGAGATCGGCACTACCTGCAATAAGCAAATGGAGCTACCTGTAGAAAGCACTGACGAGGAAATGGCCCTCATCCTAAGGAACTTCAAAAAATTCATCAGATATAATAGGAGGAGTGACTTCAAGAAGAATCAACCAACTCTTCAACCATCCAGCTTCCAGCAACCTAATCTAGACACCTCCGACCTATGCTACGACTGCCGGAAGCCAGTACACTTTGCCAGAGAATGTCCGCATCGATATCCCAAAGGTGAATCATCTCAAAGAAAAGAAAAACAAAGAGAGGAAAGAAGAAAAATCAAAGTCTACCTCAGTGAGATGGAGAAAGTGAATGATACTTCAACATCAAAGGAAGCTCAGCGGGAAGTAGAATCCTCAGACAGTGACAGTGATTCATCTTCATCAGAGGACGAAACACTTATCTGCTTATTGGCACATGAAGCAAAGAATAGCGAAGATGATGAGGTAATATACCAATCCTGCCCCGCACCGGAAGAGAAAAAGCACGAAACAAAAACCTCTATCTAAGATAAATCATGAGCAACTTCGAGCAAATAAACTCAATTCATAAGGACCTAAAAATTGAAAATGAGATACTCAGGAGGAAAAACAAATAGTTAACTGAAGAGCTATCCTCATATGAGTTCAGTAACTCAAAGTGCAGTAACCTCCAAGAAGAAGTGTCAAAGCTCAATCTAACGACCGCTAAGCTTGAGGATGAGAAGTGCAATCTCCAAGCAACAATCAGGATCTTTAGCAAATCTGTAAAAGATGCCAAGAAGTGTCTAATGATGGTCAAGAGTCATTTTGATAGGACTGGTCTAGGATACTGTGCTGAAACTTCTCAAGAAACAACAAGCATGTCTAAAGCTGTTGTTTTCGTTCAAGTAGAAACCTCGATAACAAATGAGTTATCTAGTAACTCAAAAGAAAGCTTGGATAAACCAATCGTTGTAGACAAGGGTAAGAAACCCATGTACACATCTATAGGGAGTAAGCCTATCTTCAAAAGTTGGCTGCAGCGGAATCAATCTATTGTAAGCAGTAAGAAGAAACAACAACCTACGAAGATGCTGCACAAAACCTTCTACCCCACTCATACTAAGATCTTAATGTCTAAACCTAAAAGAGCTCATGCTCAAGGGAAGCATGGTGGAAGACCACACTTTAAAAGTGGAGGTTCTGCACACGCAAAACAGTATCCTAAGGCTACTGCTTATAAAGTAAACAATAGAGTTCTCAACAAATCAATTGTTATGAGATAAGTTTGGATTCACAAAAGGACTAACAAAGAAGGACCCGTACATATATGGGTACCTAAGAACCAGTGATCTTTATTTTACAGGTATCTGTGTCAGGAAGCAGCAAGGAAGTGTGGTACATTGACAGTGGTTGCTCAAGGCACATGACTGGAAACAAGAAAGTCCTAAAGGATCTTCAACCATGCAAAGGACCTAAAGTCATCTTCGGAGATGACTCCAAAGGAAGCACTAGGGGAATTGGAGATCTCATCAGAGGAAACACATACATAAAGAAAGTTTCATATGTGAAAGGGCTAAAATACAATCTGCTTAGCATTAGCCAATTTTGTGATAAAGAATAATCAGTGGATTTCAACCACAACAAATGTCTAATCAGAGACAACAAAACCAAGAAAGTCAAGCTAACTGGAACCAGAAAAAAAAAACATCTACATAGTTGACTGGAGCTCATTGACCACAGATACCTGCTTCATAGCAAAATGATCATCACAAACTAGCTGGTTATGGCACAAAAGGATGAGCCATCTAAACTTCAAATCAATCAACAAGCTCGTAAGGAAAGGGTTAGTTAGAGGGCTACCTGACATGGTATATAAGAAAGAAAGCCTATGTGAAGAATGCCAAAAGGAAAAACAAACCAAAAGCTCCTTCAAGAACAAGGTTTAAAGATCAATCGAAAGGATACTGAATGTAACGCCCCGTTCCCCTTTTTATTGGAAATAGGTCGTCACCCTTTACTTACATAAAACTAAAGAACTCATTAGATACATTATAGCGGAAGTCTAAAATGAAAACACGAGATACTTTTTTTTTTTTAAAACTTGACATAATTTATTTAAATATTAGAGGAATTATAATTACTTTCTAATATACAGCGGAAGACTTAAAATGAAGAGACAAGAGCTATATATATATATATTTTTTTTTTTAAAAACCGTAACACATATACATATATATATGCAAAACTAGATCGTATCTTACCCACATTTCTAGGTAAAATGTTCATACCGAAAGCCTATCTGAAATTACACGACAAACATATATACATAATAAGATACAAGTCTAAGCCCATAATTTATCATACTATACATATTTAACAACTTATTGTTCTCAAAATGAAACATTATTCTAGTACAATTTTATAGATACAGTGAGAAGTCAGCCCAGCCTGCTACATGTCCACATCATCATCTGCCGAGCCTAAAAATATAAAAAGGTAGCATCATGAGACACCTCTGGAGAGGGATCCCAGTGGGATAACTGTACACTTTAACATATACTGAAGCAATCAAATTAATTAGCACATATTACATGTCCTTCGGGCACGCTCACCCTGGACCACACATAACATAAAGGAATGTGGGAGTGGCTCGCCCACTAAACATTGCTTTCATAGACCAGACACTCTCGCCCCTAAAGTCGTCGCCCGATAGTGAAGCTACTATCGGTTATAGCTACGGAGCTTTAGCCGTAGATTTTCATACATAACATATTAATTTAATCATCAACATATAGTAAAGTGTAAAAGTTACTCACTTGAAAGTTGAGGGTTCGAGGATTTCTTTTGGATTCCTATATGACATAACATATTAATTTAATACATACTTGATTCCTATATGACATTCTAAACATGATCATATTATAACTAAAACATTTCAGGAAAATAGCATATGGAGTAAAATATCATACCTGTGATATAAAATTTTAGACACTTAAATTAGTGATTCTAGGCATAAAATGACACATAAAGCCACAACAATTTTAATAATTCATAGGTGATTCCAAAAATGATAAGAATATTTACATAGTCACATAATAGTGTTAGATATCATATTCTGAAAATTCAAAATTTTTCATCATCTACATATATAAATAAAATTAATTCTATAAACTAGTTTTTCACTTCAATTTCAACTCAAAATCACTCTATTTTGAAACATTTATCAAATATTATAGGATTCATAAAATAATTTCATATTTTTATAGAATTTAAACAACAGGTTGAAGTATAACATATAAAAATATCAACAAAAAAATAAGCTTTACATAATTAGTTATGAATTTCCGAAGTTGGCTGAAAACAGGGTACTTTATAAGGTGAAAACATGTTTTCTTGTAAAAATTCTCATGATTTCAGTTTTACTTGAAAATTCCTAACGTAAATTTTCTCTCGTTCTTAAGAACAAATAATATAACTTAGTAAAATGTGGCTTGGGAATATGATTTAAATAAATATTTATAAATTTTAGAACTTGACTAAAAATAGGACATGATATATGCAGAAACCAGCCTGTGTTGAAAAATTCAGCATAAATCATACAAAACTCCAAAAATTGCAAACCAATTTTCTGTACGTACCTAAGAATTGGTTCTAAAATATAGTAAAATATCATATATAAATTCTAAGAATACAATTCAGAAACATAATTTGATTCAGACCTAAAAACAGAATGTATATTCTGCAAACAGGACTGAAAACATGTTTTCTTGAAAAACTCATGATAAATTGTACAATTTTCTAAAAATTACATGGTAAATTTCTACATCTCTATAAGAACTTTTAATACAACATAGTCAAATATCGAATATATATATTTTTTCAATAATTAGTTATGAATTTTATAACAAGACCAAAAACAGGACATGACCAACACAGAAAACCAACTATGTTGTAAAATTTGGCATAAATCTTACATAACTTAAAAAATTTCATACTAAAATTCTGAGTATACCTAAGAACTTTTTCTAAATCATAGAAAAAAATCATACATAAAATCAAAGGGTACTGTTCAATAAAATTGTTTGATTCAGACCCAAAAACGAGACAAAAACTGTCTCTGGACAGCTTATCTTAGAGAAATCATATAAAATCGAGTTTAACTTCAAATCTTCTAAAATTTAACACACATGTTATAAATGTCATATAATAGATTATGTTAAAAGGGTTTAGCTTAAATCGATTCCTACATCACCCAGCATATTTACGAACAGAGAAGCATAACATAAACAAAATTATAGCATAGCAACTTATTTTGTTTCATTCAAGAAATTCATAAACAATTTATTCTCAACCCTAATTCCAAAGAACATCTTTGGACTTCATAATATATACTAAAAGTCAGAAAACATCAAAATTCAAAGAAGGAATTAAAAAGTTTAAGCCAAACTACCTTCAAAATCAAGAGAAGAAAGGGTGTTATTCCTCTATGAAATTGTTTTCTTTCTTCTTCTTCTAATTTGGCTGCAAGTTGCCTTCGTTTTTTCCTCTTCTTCTTTTTGATTCATCCATCATATTATGTATTATAAGGTTTAGCACATATATTAGGAGTTATCTTGAGATTAGTAGGATGATGAGGTGGCTAGTCTAAACTATAGGTTGCTTAGTCATATCTTACCATGGAAGTTTCAAATTTATATGTTATGAAAATCTCATATGTATGTATATACGTATAGCTTGTTTCATATTTATTTATTTATTTATTTTTACTTTGGTGTCTTATATTATTAAAGAGACTAATAATAATAGTATAAAGTATAAATCATATAAGTGTAAAAATTAAATAGCATAAAAGTGAGTATTAAAATTTACATACGTAATAAGTATCGTGGTTATTTTACTATTTACTATAATGCATGCTCGTTCAAGTAAAATGTTTTGATTCATAAAAACACATATAAAGATCATAAGTAAAATTTCATAAAAGAAAGCATTCGAAAGCGATAACGAATAAAATTAGCATATGAGTTTAATATCATATAATTCATTTAAAATTAACTAACATCTTATCTTTTACTTCTGTTCATATGTGTCGAGTGAGTGGAGATCGAGCTCCGTTTTTTCCATAAGTTATCCTGCAAAATCCTTAAAATCTCGAAACAACCATTAGATCATAAAGATTTTAAAATCATCGATCATAATATGATTAGTAAATCATAACTTTAAATAATATAAGAACTTGCACTTAAATCATTTATACTTGAACGATAAAGAATTTTTTTATAAAATATGCAAAGCAGGTTTTCTTGAAAACAGGGTGTTACACTGGAACTACTCCATATGAACCTGTTCGGACCAGTGGAACCAGTAAGCATGAGCGGAAAGAAGTACACCCTAGTAGTGGTTGATGACTTCTCAAAATTCGCGTCGACCCTATTCCTAACCAAGAAATCGGATACCCAGCGAAGGTTACCGGAGTTCCTGAAGAAGCTCCAAACAGAGAAAAACCTAAGTGTGGTGAAAATCAAACCAGACAGAGGGATCGAGTTTACAAATAAATTCATCGAATGATACTGCTCGAATAATTGAGTCAAGCACGAATACTCAGCAGCAAGGACATCCCAACAAAATGGAGTTGTAGAAAGGAAGAACAGGACCCTCAAGAAAGCTGCAAGGACCATGCTGGCCGAAGTAATGCTCCCAAAGAGATTTTAGGCAGAAGCGATCAACACAGCATGCTCTACCCAAAATAGATGTCTTATCAACAAAGATTTAGATAAAACTCCTTATGAATTATGGTATGGCTACACACCAAACGTTGATTATCTTCACATTTTTTGTTGCAGGTACTACGTGTTGAACAATGGAAAGGATTACCTGAAGGCGTTTGACTCTAAGTCAAATGAATGAGTGTTCTTACGATACTCCTCGGTAAGTAAAGCCTTCAGAATCTTCAACAAGATGACACTTATTATGGAAGAATCAGTACATGTGGTCTTTGATGAGCCACACTGCACAAAGGCTGATATAGATGAGCTCAACGAAGATTTTGGAAAAGTCGCATCACCATCACTTATGTTGAATATATTGATGCGCAGTTACTAAATCTCCAAAATATGGAAGAAAACCTTTCAAATCACAATCAGCAACCTACTCCTACATAGCAACCTAGAATAGAGCAAGAACCTATAAACAACCGGGCACTTACAACAGAACAATATGAGCCAACTATTCAAGAGGAAGTTCATCATCCAAATGGGATACAGCTGGAGATTATGCTAGATATTCAACCTGACCCAAGTCAACAAGTCAACACATACCAACCGCCTAATCCAGAGCAACCTGCTGAAGAACAGAATGAGCAGCAAGCTGAAGAGACAAGGAGAAAATGGCTAAGAAACCACCCAAGAGATCAAATCATAGAAGATTCCATATCTGGAGTGAGGACAAGAAGAACCAACACCCATGAAGCCATGTTTACGTGTTTCATCTCTCAAACTGAACCAAGTTGTATAGAGGAAGCACTTGCAGATACCAATTGGATACAAGCCATGCAGGAAGAGTTGAATGGGTTTGAAAAAAACCAAGTCTGGAACCTAGTCCCTAAACCAACTCATCAAGGAATAATTGGAACCAAGTGAGTCTTCAAAAACAAGCTAGATGAAGAAGGGGTAGTGGTTAGAAACAAAGCAAGATTGGTGGCTAAAGGATACTGCCAAAAAGAAGGAATACATTTTAAAGAAACTTTTGCACCAGTAGCCAGATTAGAGGCCATCAGGATCTTTCTAGCTATGCAGCTCACAATAACCTCACTGTATATCAGATGGATGTGAAGAGTGCATTCCTAAACGGTTTGCTAGCTAAAGAAGTCTACGTGGAGCAACCTCCTGGATTTGAAGATATTTCAGTAGGGATGGTCTTTAGATTGAAAAAGGCTCTTTATGGACTTAAACAGGCACCTAGCGTCTGGTATGATACCTTATCAAAGTATCTAATTGACAATGGTTTCAAAAAGGGAAAAGTTGACAAAACTCTCTTTAGAATCCAAGATGGAGATAGCATCATGCTAGTCCAAATCTATGTTGATGACATCATCTTTAGATCAACCAATAAGGAGTTGTGCAACAAATTCTCAAATCTTATGCAATTTAAGTTTGAAATGAGCATAATGAGAGAACTAAACTTCTTTCTTGGGCTTCAAGTGAAGCAAATGAGCAATGGAACTTTCATCAATCAAATGAAGTACACTGAGGAGCTGATAAAGAGGTTTGGATTAGAAAATGCAAGGGCAGTAAGCATTCCAATGGTGACTTCAGGAAGCTTGAACAAGGATAGTGATGGTAAAGCAGTAGATGTCACTAAGTATAGAAGACTCATTGAGTCACTGCTCTACCTAACAGCAGGCAGACCAGATATAATGTTCTTAATAGGAATGTGTGCTAGATATCAAGCAGCACCCAATGGAATCTCACCTTACAGCGGCCAAGAGAATCATCAAATACCATAAAGGAACACAGGAAGTTCGATTATGGTATCCTAAGGAAGGTGGAATTAAGCTTATTGGTTATACTGATTCTGATTTTGCAGGTTACAAAATCGACAGGAAAAGCACAAGTAGTATCTGCCAAATCCTGGGAAACAAACTGGTATCATGGTTCTGCAGGAAGCAAACCTCTATAGCAACCCCAACTGCTGAAGCAGAATATATTGCTGCAGGAAGCTGTTGTGCCCAGATTCTTTAGATTCAACAGCAACTGAAGGACTATGGAGTTGTTGAAAAGGAAACTCTCATCCTATGTGACAACACGAGTGTCATAGCAATCACACATAACCCTGTCCTTCACTCAAGAATAAAACACATCGATATCAGACATCATTTCATAAGAGACCACTTCGAGAAGAAAGATATATCTCTGGAGAAAGTTCATACTGATTTACAACTAGCTGACATATTTATAAAACCTCTATGTGAATCAAGATTTTCATTTCTCAGAAACGAGCTAGGCGTAATTAACCTGGGCTAAATATTCTTAATAATCATATTTATGTGGTTATACAGCTTAAGGGGAATTTCAGGCGACGAAGACCTCAAATTTCATAAACAATAACCTAAAGGTTACTGCTAAAGGTCCTTGGACAAAGTTCCTAAAGCTAGGTCACTGGAGAGAAACCGAATGAGGCAATTTGTAGGAACCAGAAACGTGTGCTCGTGAAGTACGGAACAGCTACCCCGCATCAGCAGCCATTTTTGTAGAAATACCCTCAAACTTTTAAAAAGTCACATCAGCAAACACCACGCCAAAATTAACAACCGCAGGATTAAGAGTCCCTTCAACTTCAAATTGAATTTAGACCGTTCAATCAAAGATCCCCCAAGTTCAAATATAAGGGAGTATTTCTTCATCTCTTTCACTTACATCTCTCACTCTCATTCTGAAAACACTAACACTCTTGCATACACTAATCTCTTGCTCTTTTCTCTCTCTGTTTTACTCTCTCAATGGCACCCAAGCAAAACCAAGTGGTCGATGGCAGGCTGGTGGATGAGAGCATCTTGGTGAAGATGGTGATGGAGGAAGAAAACACCAAAGACCTGATGAAGGACGTCCTGAGATGTCTTCGTGCTACAGGTCTCTTGAAATTTTGCTCTTTCTTCAAGACCCCCTATACAGAAGAACAGGTGGCCAAGTTCTACAGACGGGCGAGGATCTCTGATAATCGGTCAGAGATCCGATCAAAATTGGGTGGCGATGAGCTCTCTATGGACTCCGAGCTTCTGGTGGAAGTGTTCTCTCTTCCCAACGAGGGAATGGACGCCAGTGACCTTTTCTCTTATGGAGAAGATGAGCTGGAGGTTTACTGGAAGATATTTAATAGAAGGAAGAACACAAAGGGGATGTCCAGGAGCTGCAGCAAGAAAGTCTTTCTTCTGGAGTTTGAGATGTTGCATGATATCTGCTGCCACATCATTGAGAACCATTCTGGCTCCTTTTATAAGTGTACCAACTTCAGGTACAGAATGATGATGGCCATTATAAAGAAGGAGAAGGTAGACTGGGCCAGCTACCTACTCTCCAGGTCGGTGAAGGAGGTGGAGAAGAAGGTGGGCAAGCCTACTTATGGGCTGGTGGTGAACACTCTTCTGGGACACTTGAAGGTGGACCTGTCCCAGAGGAAGCCCATCCAAAAAGGGAAGTTCATCGGTGCAGGTAGGGTCGTTGCCAAAAAAACCGTTGTTTGGCCATCTCCAGTAACCAGGGAGGTCTCCGAGGGTTCCAAAGGCACTTTCGGGATAAGAAAGGCATTCCGTCGGACCAAAAACAGCCCATCTTCACCGGAAAGCAGCTCGAGGAGGACGAACCCTCACCGGCTACAACAGAGCTGAAGAAGATTAAGCACAAGAAGAGGGTGTAGAGGAAGTTGATGGTTTCTGATGATGAATCAGAAGGTACTGTTGTCCAAACTTCTAAGGTTCCAGTAGTGGAAGTGGAGATTGATTCTCCACTGAGGGGTGAGTAGGCGGTTGAGGGGGAAGATGTTGCTCAAATTGAAGAAGCTGGAGGAGAAGAGGCTGATGAGGAGGATGTGGTGGAATATGTCATCAATCTTCCTAAAGTCAAAGCTGCATTTGAAAAACTGATGGACAGATTCACCACATGGTGGCAGTATAGGCACCTCCCTAGAGAAGACCTGATCCAGTGGGCTGACTGGAAGACAGAGGAAGAATGGGCCCTGAGCTAGGCTATGATAGATGATCTTGAAGAAATTCTGGAGAAAAAGTTCCTGAAACAGCTCAGGAAGAGGAGGTGGTCGGAGTTTCTGGAGAATGTTGAGCTTGAGGCTAGAAAGCAGATAGAAGCTGCTAAGCAGCTACCTCAGTCTTCCCCAATGAGCCGGAAGGGGAAGACATCCATCAAGCAACCAGACTTCTATCGGGAGGAGGTAATTATGGAAGCTGCTGCTAACCAGGTCAGAGCAGGCGATGACGTGGGCTTTGTTAAAGCCTAGGTGGAGAAGTATGGAGCCGAGGAGGCTATGGAAAGGATGATCAAGCAGGCTACTAATATTAGCCTGACTGATACAAGGATGAGGAGGCTAATAAGAGAGCAGCAAGCTGGTGAAGGTTCCACTAGTGTACCCCTGATGATCGAGCCTATCAGCAGAAGGTCTCCTTCACCTTTAGAGAAGAATAGAGAAGAGTTCTCTTATCTGACTGACCTGATAGTGCTACCAGAGGTCCCTGCCCAGACGCCGATGAAGGAGTATAACCTTATTTCAACTAACCCTCTCAAGGCACAAGAGTAGGATACCCTCACTGCTGCTACCACGTTCGATTCCTTCCTAGAATTGACAGAGGCACCACTCATAGCAGCAATCGATGAAACTGCTGAACCAACAAGTCATACACCTATGGAGGTAGAGATTTAGGGAAAACAGTACAAGAGGTAGAGGAGCCTGCTCCGATGGAAGTAGAGGAAGCAGCTCATGTCAAGGCAGTGGATCATAGTGAGATGGTCACTGCGGAGGATAAGCAGGGTGAGAAGGAAGCAGATACCGTGGAGCAGGAGGTGGCAGGTGAGAAGGAAGTGGATAAAGAGGTTAAGAAGGATGTGAAGGAGGCTGAAACAGAGGGTGAGGCTGTAAAGGAGGGTGAACAGGAGGCTGAAGGGGAAAAGGAAGCTGAATAGGAAGATGAAGGGCGAAGAAAGATGAGAAGGAGGAGGAATATGAGGATGGAGAGGAAGCTGTAGAAAAGGAGGCAGCTGGATCAGGAGATGGAGGATCCTGCGGCATCTCCAACAGCGATGATGGATCACCCAGTGAACAGGGTGATACCGGAGCCGAAAAATCCAAAGCTCTAACCCCCACATCTTCTTCTCAACAGGTACTTGTTGTTGATGCTGCTGATACACAGGAAGCTACCAAATCCATTGATGAAGTCTTATCTGCCATTGAACAGATGGGGAAGTCACTGGTGAAAGCGAGCAGAAAGCTCTGCAAGAAAATTCGCTCCAGCACCATCAAGACTTGGTCTTTTCTAGACTCCCTCAACATGATCTTAGCAAGACTTTGTCAGGTGATTGAAGCCCAACAACCCCCCAAGGAGGATACTACTGTGGAGATTGTGAAGACAGTGACGGAGAAACTGAATAGGCAGGAGCAGAAGATGATTCTTCTGGAAACTAATCAGAAAGCTCTTGTCACAATAGTAGACGGCATAGATAAAGAACAGTTAAACCAATTGTAGATCCTGAGAGAGCATTCTAGCACCTTTTCAGACATACACTCGATGGTGAGCTTCACAATTGGGAGAGCTAATGATGACAAAAAGGGAGAAGGAAGGCTGGAGGGGCAGCAGAGGAGCAAACAAGATCCTTCGCAGTCAAATGGTAGTGAGCAGAATGAGGGATGATGCTGGTGATGGTGGCAGTAAGGGAGCTGGATCAAAAAGCCTTCTAGACAGCAGCCTCAAAAAAAAATCAGAAGCTGTCTCAAGGTCTGTTCATCCAGGCTTGAGAAAGGGAGCTGAAGGCAGAAAAGAGAAGAGAATGAAGACAGAGGCTGAACTGGCAAGCAACCTAGGTACTGCTTTTGGAAAAGGGCCACAGAAAGTCCTTGTTAAAATATACTCAACTCACAAGTTGCCTGATATTGTCTTCTTAGAGCAAAACATGCAGAATCCTACCAGCTCAAGCCTTAAGACCTTTCTGGAAGTAAGTCTGGATCCTAGAAGCAAAAGGTTCATCATACCAAGGATTCCGGAGGTCACTCTCCCTACAGACACCAATCCTTCATTCTATCAAATAGAGGTCTTCTAAAGGATGAAGCTAATGAAGTATTTCACAACCCTCAGCAAGGAGTATACTCTGCTTAGAGGATACCGCACCAACAAAGAAGCCATGGAGAGATTTTTTGATCTTGCTAAAAAGGGAGGACTTCCAATTCAAGTTAAGCTGAAGCAGAGACTTGAAAAGGAGTTCATACCCTTCAATGAGGATTTCTGGATGAGGTTGAAAGAAGATGAAGAGATGAAGAAGCTAATGGAGCCAAGCTATCAAGAGTCCATAATCAACTGGTGGAAGGGCTCAAAGTTTGAAAAGAAGAAGAAAGCCAGTTGGTTGAAAACATAGAAGCTTGCTCCTTTGTTTACCGTTATATATCTTTTCTTTACGTTCTTTTTTTCCATATATCTTGTTGTGATCTGTATTATTATTGATACTTCATCAATGAAATACATTATGTTTCTGTATCTTGAAAGCTCACTACAGGTGAACTTAATGCATGCTTATGATTGGTTCTGATTTTATGCATTATGTTCCTTTATAAATGAAAATGAGCCTTTGATCCTCTTAAGGAGTTTTGTCATGATCAAAAAGGGGAAAATTGATAGGATAATCTTGTAATAGATTTTGATGAGACAAAACATGTAATAGCTAGGACTTAGCAATCTAGTTGGATTCTCATGTGTAAAAGTTTAGCTAAGGCAAAGATGTTAAAAGAGGAAGAAGATACTGGAATGAGTCTGTGTCAAGTTACTGCTACCTGCATAAGAGACAAGTCACTGCGTCCTCAAGCTGAGAAATATGTCTAAATATGGAAGAATACTGGGAGCTAGCTTGAAGCATCTCAAGTCAGAGGAAGTTGGTCTCATCAGAAGAAAGAGTAGCAAGTCAACTCCCAGATACATCAAAATCAGTGCATTTTGAAGAGACGATAGATATACACGAGTTTGAGCCAATCAGAGAATGCCATTTGGAAAATGGTAAAGATAAAGTACCATCCGCTGTAGAGTAAGAGAGGACGTAGAGGGATTACTCCTTGAGAAGAAGTAGAGAGGACGTAGAGGGATTACTCCACCCTCAAACCTTTATAAATTTGTTTGTCTGTGTGTTTATCGCTTTAATCTTATATCTGTCTATCTTATCCATCAAAGCATCCTGCATAAAAGCATTCTTCGAAAAACACATAATTTTCACTGTGCATTTGAAACTCTTTTAAGTCCTGAGGTAACTACTCAAGCAGCAACCTATCCAGTGCAGTAAGCTCTCTAAGCTACCTGCCCCTCGAAGGACTTACATTTTTGGAGGAAAAGTTTGAAATTTTGATAAGGTGAATTCAACCCCCCCTCTCCTCTTAACCTTATACCACTTGGGACGAACAATCTTTTACCCCTGTCAATGGCAACCACAACCCAAAAAGATAAAGTGGGTCAGGTAGAACTCAAGTCTCGTCTACTGAAGTCCAATTGCCAAGGACCAAGGCCCATTATCGAGGTCGGGTCGGGTCCAAGTCATGCCGAGCTCATGCACGTATGTGTTGTACGAGCATACCACTCCAAGAGTATACTAATTACTAAGTCTCTTCACATGTTTTTTTTAATACTTACATCCTATGTGGAATAATTAAACTTTCCTCCAAGTGGCCAACTTAGATGCTTAAATTCTCACTCATTAAAAATTAGTTTTGAGTTATTCAAAATGTCTCGATTATCTACTCAAAATGTGCAGTGGTTAAAATGGTATCACCCACCACTTATAACAACAAATTTTCCAACACAGCTTCCTCCATTATCCATCTTTTATTTCCATCTACCTGCATGTATACATTTTGCAAAACTAAATAAAGATTGTTCATAGCCTACTCTCATTCGAATAAGTTTCTCCTCCACTAAAAGTTCCACTGGGCGGATGGAGAATGCAATACTTCAACTCAGCAAGATAGATGTGGGGTTTAGCTTGCCCCTTTATTCTTATTAGTAAGATAGGTGTGGAATGGAAAGTGGATTGGCAACAGGTCGGCACGAAGTGATTCATCATGCTCAAAGATAAGCCGATCGTTCGTTAAGGACGGTTAATCAGTGTGCACCGAAGGGGTCAAGATTTCTAGAGTAAGTGTGCAGTGGACCTATTAGCCTATTGTTCATTCAATTAAAGGCATGATTGAGTGGTGGAATGACTTTCATTCTTTAAAAAGAAGTCATTTATAAGGGCTCACGCTCTTGGAGACTCACCAACCTCGGGTCATACAAATTTCTGCTTTCTGTCGTTACCTAGAGTGTAAAGCTTTCTTAGTCCAATAGGAAGTGGAAAAATCCTTTCTCAGCAATGGGGCCTAGGGACCAATATAATGATTGGTTTAGGTAGGGCGGCCGGCCTACTATGGGCACCTGTAGGGATTAGTGTGTGAGACCGCGATCCACAAAGCATGGGACTCTTCTTTCGCTTGGTTTCACCAGGTGGTGCGGTTGGGGAGTACAGTAGAGAAGGCTCGGCGAGTCCTCGATGTCGGGTCGTTCCAAATTGATATTGCTGCTGCAGTGCATCTTGTTCATCAGGAAGGAGTTTATCTAGAAATGCTGGTTATCGAATAATTACGAATTCAATGTGTTAAGCATAAGACCAAGTTCACTTGAAAATCTTCCAATCATGCCAAAAAGTCGGATTCCCCCCCCCCTTCAAGAGCCAATTTTCCCAACTTTTACATTATATTGTACTTAATGAAAATTGTCTGGAAAATTTGGCTTTCAAAGTATTCTCTCCAACCCAATTATCTTTCCAAAATGCTAGCCCCTAACTCATTCCCCATCTCTTTTGCCAAATCATTAACAAACTATCTCAACCCCTCACCCAACAATAGATTTGAAAAGGCTCTCCACCATCCAACCAAAGTTGCTCACCCCCAACCCCCCCAAATAATGAGAGTAGAATTTTTGCCCATTTATTTATATCACTCAAGGTCTTTCTGCAAATTTGGTAGAAGGACGGATAATATATTGACAATTAGGCTAAAACCTAATTTAAGAGAGTGATTCTTCTTCCAAATGAAATTTTCTTGTCATGACATAATGTCAGTCTATTTTTCACCTTTTGCACCAACTCCCTCCAAATTTCCGATTTTCTATGTTGAACTCTAACCTTCATTCCTAAATACAATACTCTTTTATATTTCTATATTCATTGTCTTTAATCTTTTGGTGAGATGAAACATGCATGATGGTCTTTATAAATATATCATAAGAATTGATAAGTATACATGATTTTCAAATTTAAATGTATTTACAGTTAAATTTCTATAATGATGATTATAGAGATCTAATTAAAATTTATTGAGTTCAATATTTTTAATTAATCTTTTTTAGGAATTATTACGGAATGATTGATATTGAGTAGCTGTACGATTTTCTGATAACTTTTTTTTCAACAAAATATATAATAAATCATATATTTTATTAGAATAAATACAATACATGAATTATATGATTACATTGGGTTTTTTTCTTCACTTTTTCATATATAATATTTTTATATATTATATTCAACAGATTTAAATGATTAAATGAATAACCGTATATTCTTAAAAACTCTTAGAGTTTATTAAACAATATATAATTTTAATTTCAAAATGAAATTTTATATTTTATATTTTAGTTTTATCAGACATGTTAACCTACCTACTGTGGACATATTAATGTGTATCCACAATTGATATGTCAGATATCTAGCATGCTTATTCGTTTCACTTTTCATATAATAAGAAATGAGATTATTAAACATCATTGGTGGACATATTAAGAGTTGTCCACAATAAGCATTTTATCATTTTCGTTAGTTTTATTGACTATGTTTTATTTAGGATTAAAACTAAGAAAAAAAACAAAAATAAACAAAAAACAACCCAAGTGTGGTCCTAATTTTAAAACATTCCAACATATCATTTTTTTTCTCCCAATTGTAGCCCAAGTCCACGAATTCGCTCAAATAAATATTAGAGGCTTTTGTTAAGTTTGAACATGGAAGTGTTTAATTTGGTATGGATTTCAAATATTTTGATTAAAAAAATTGGACATCAAATTCAATTTTTTGTTGGAAAAGTTGTAGAGTGAAAAACTAGTGGACATTAGAATATTGTAATTGGAGGGGGGAAATTAGAAATTTAAAATATAGGAAAAAAAAAAGGGTGTTTTGCTTCATAGATGCATACTTAGATTGCATGAGGTCATTTAAGATGACAAATCCACTGATTTTAAACATTGTTTTAATTATCATGGATAAATGCATGTACTATATATGTATAACTGTAAGGAATTGAGCTAGAAATTCAACACTCTAACCCATAACTCCCAACTTTCTTATCAGCAAACACACAGCACACAAAACTGATTGAAATTGAAATTAAACGAAACAATTACGCAAGAATTTATAGTGGTTCGGTCCTCATCAGACCTAAGTCCACTCTCGAACAAGAATCACTTTATTACGCTCAAAAACGAAGAAGAAATCGCGAATACAAGTTACACACGTAGTTTAGGGTTTCTTCGGAAACCAAGAACCCTAATCACTCGATGAACTCTCGCTAGACTGATTGTTTGTTACAATTGATCTTCACAGATAACCACCCAATATATAAGATGAAAAACCCCTAAACTAATTTCAAAAAACAGTTACAAGAGAGCGGTCAATTTGTTAGCTGAACCGTGCGAGCCCTAATTCCTAATTCATGAACCCTAACTGAATTAACTAATTAGTCGGTCTAATTACAGAATTAGATCCTCCGGTTCCAGCCGCTCTACTCCGGTTCTTCTCCCAATTATTCCGGTTCTTTACTCCTGGGCATTTTCTCAGTTAATCACACATATATCAATCCACAATCTCCATTCACTGAGAAAATATCATGACTCTTGTTCGAGCTTTATCTCAACTTCACTTGTTTTCCTCTGGGCTGATCAGATTGATCAGCTTCTTGCAGTAGTTGAATTTCGATCCAGGTAATGCTTTAGTAAGCATATCTGATGGGTTATCCTCTGAGCTGACTTTCCTTACCTCCACCTCTCTTTTATCAATAAGGTCTCTTACAAAATGGTACTTTACATCTATATGCTTGCATCTGTTGTGAAAGGTCTGGTGTTTTCAAAGGTGCAAGGCACTCTGACTATCACAGAAAATAGTCACTTTCCTTTGCTTTATATTCAACTCCTTAAGTATGCTTTTGAGCCATATGGCTTCCTTAATGCTTCGGTCATGGCTAGAAATTCAGCCTCCGTGGTTGACAAAGCCACCACACTTTGCTGCAGAGCTTTCCAACATATGGCTGTACCATAAAGGGTGAAGACATATCCAGTGGTTGACTTCCTTGAGTCTGGATTTCCTGCAAAATCAATATCCACAAAACCTTGCAATACATCTAGCTGAGCTTCTTGTTTCCTGAATTCCAGCCCCAAAGATGATGAGCCATTTATATACCTGAGTAGCCACTTCACAGCCTCCCAGTGAAGTCTTCCTGGATTGGACATGAATCTGCTTACCTTGCTCACAGCAAACGCAATATCAGGTCGACTGCATACCATCAAGTACATTATGCTTCCAATGGCATTGGCATAAGGCACATTTGCCATGTAGTCTTGTTCCTCTTTTATCTCTACTTTCTGTTTATTACTGAGTTGGAACTGAGCTCCCAAAGGTGTGCTTACGGGCTTGGATTGATGCATAAAGAACCTATTGAGTATTTTAACAATGTAATCAGTTTGATTGAGGAATACTTGATTGCAGCTTCGGTTTCTTAGAATATCCATTCCCAACATCCTCTTAACACATCCCAAGTCCTTCATTTTCAACTGAGTTGATAGTCTTTCCTTCAAATGATTAACTCTGGTCAAGCTCTTACTAGCCACCAACATATCATCAACATAAAAAAATAATATGGTGTGTACCACCCTCCCTTCTTTCTCCATGTATACACAGTTGTCATAGCTGCACTTTTCCAGACCAATGTTGAGCATAAAACTATCGAATTTCTTGTACCATTGCCTCGGGCTTTGCTTAAGACCATAGAGAGATTTCTGGAGCAAGCAGACTTTTTCTTCATTCTCTGGCTGCACAAAACCCTCAGGCTTTTGCATATAGAGAATCTCATTCAGACTACCATATAGAAATGATGTCTTAACGTCCAACTGATGGAGTTCCATATCCTCTTGAGCCACTAGTGCTAGCAATATTCTGATAGAGACATGTTTTACCACAGGAGAAAATACTTCATTATATCTTTGTCTCTAAGTGAACCCCTTTGCAACGAGTCTGGCCTTATACCTTATTCTTTCTGTCCCAAAGACCTCCACTTTTCTTTTGAAGATCCATTTGCTCCCAATTATCTTCTGATTTTGTGGCTTGTCTAATAGCTTCCAAGTCTGATTTTTCTCGAGTGAGAGGAGTTCTTCAGTCATAGCTTCAAGCCATTTCTCTCTATTTTCTGAAACCATGGCTGCCTTGAAGGAATTTGGTTCCTCATACTCCAAGTCTTGAGCTGCAGTTAAGGCATAGTAAGCAACATCCGCATGACCAAATCTGTTAGGAGGCTTTATCTTTCTCCTTGGTCTGTCTCTAACTAATTTGTATTGATCCAGATCCCCCATCTCCTCCTCACTTTGATCCTTATCAGTATCAGTTTTATCTTGCCCTTCATTGTCTTCTACTTGGCCTTGAGTGTTCTCATCACTCTGAACCTGTTGGAGCTCCACTCTGAATCTGTGATTCATCAGCTTCAGCCTGAAATTCCTGATTCTGATCAGTAATGTCATTCCCATATTTTGACTTGTATGCCATCACATCTTCCTTAAACACTACATTTATACTGATAAAGCACCTCTGATTCCCATCTTCCAAACTCCATAGTTTGTAACCTTTCACTCCATAAGGATATCCTATGAAGATGCATTTTATAGCTCGAGCCTCCAACTTATCTTGGTTGACATGAGCATATGCGAGACAGTCAAAGACCTTAAGAAAATTGTACTTTATAGGCTTTCCAAACCAGCTCTCATTAGGTGTTTTGAACTCAACTGCTGAGGTAGGGCTTCTATTGATGAGAAAAGAGGCTGTTGATAAGGCTTCTCCCCAAAACGATTTAGGTAGACCTGCATCTAATAGTAGGCATCTAACCCTCTCTAGGAGTGTCCTATTCATCCTCTCAGTCACTCCATTTTGTTGTGGAGTGGCTACTATGGTTCTATGCCTTAGTATTCCCTTAGATTTGCAGAATTCCTGAAACTCCTCGGATAAAAATTCCAATCTGTTATCTGTCCTTAACACTTTGAGTGTCCTACCTATTTGATTCTCTTGCAATTTCAGCCATTCTTGAAATTTGGAAAAGGTCTCAGACTTGTGCTTCATTACATACACCCACACTTTCCTCGAAAAATCATCAATGAAGGTTATAGAGTATCTACCATCTCCTTGAGTTTCAGTTCTAGATGGACCCCAAACATCCAAATGTACATACTCTAGAGGATGTGAAGAAGTGTGTTTACCTGCTGGGAAGCCTTGTCTGGTTGTTTTGCCTATTATGTAGCACTCACACTTGTCTTGTTGCTGAGCTTTCACTTCTGGTATAGCTTGTTGTTTAACCAGCTCGTTTAGGCCTTTCTCGCTGATGTGTCCAAGGTGTTTGTGCCACAAATTTGCTTGGTTAGCTTTGGTGACAGCTGAGCTTTCTCCAACAACTGTGGTTCCTTCTAAAAGATACAATCCATTAGACTTTTTTCCTCTTAGTACCAGTTCACCATCCTTTGTAGCAAGAATTTGTTCATTCCTTGTACAAAATTCATAGCCTCTTGTGTTTAGCCAGTCGAGTGAGATCAGATTCCTCTTTAGTCTTGGAATATATCTAACTTTTTAAAGAGTCTTAATCCGGCCATCATGGAGTTTCAATTTTATATCTCCTATTCCCATTACCTTGCAAGAGTGGTCATTACCTAATAGCACAGTGCCTCCATCTTCAAATTTCAGATTTGTAAACCATTCTTGAATTGGGCACATATGAAACGAGCATCCCGAATCTAAGATCCACGTATTATCTACTGTTGTATCACTTACACATAGCATGTCCGCTGAACTGAAGTCTTCATAAGCCACAGCAGCTTTCTGAGTCTGTGGATTCACCTTGGGTCTTCTTTCTGGGCAATTTCTTTCTAGGTGCCCGGTTATGACAATGATAGCATTTTCTAGTCTCTGGCATGTCTCCTGATCCCTTCAAATTATTAGGAACCCCCTTTCCAGGACCATTCTTGTTCTGTGGACCTTTCTTCTTGAATCTTACATTCAAGCTCTCACCTGAGTTTGGATTTCTTGGCTCAGAAGTTCCTGATAAGGATCTTAGCTTAATTGTCATTTGTACTTCCTCGAGGGTTAGTGGAGTCACTCTACCATAGACTAAAGCATCCTTAAAGGATAGGAGTGACTTGGGCAGTGCATTCAACAGCAGTAATGCCTTATCCTCATCCTTTTGTTTTTCATCCACACTCTCCAAGTCATCAAGGAGTTTGTTGAATTCATCCAATTTTTCCAGAATCTTTCTCTCATCCACAATCTTGAACGAGATCAATTTCTGCTTCAAGAACAAACGGTTTGCCAGGGATCTAGTCTGATAAATTGATTCCAGCTTCTTCCACATGGCTATGGCAGTGAGTTCTTGATATACCTCCCTTAAAGTCTTTCCTGCTAGACAAAGAATGATGGCACTTCGAGCTTTCTTGTCATCCTTCCCCCTTTCGACGTTATCCTTCTCTGAAGCCCCGGAAGAACCAGTAACAAAGTCCGAACATTGTATCGCATCTTCCCATCCATTCTGGATCAACACTGCTTCCATTTTGGCCTTCCAAAATGTGAAGTCACAGTCCCATGCGAATTTTTCCACGTCTAATTTCATGGTGCTCATCTTGGTGTTGCTCCCGTTCCCACAGACGGCGCCAATTGTAAGGAATTGAGCCAGAAATTCAACACTCTAACCCAGAACTCCCAACTCTCTTATCAGCAAACACGCAGCACACAAAACTGACTGAAACTGAAATTAAACGAAACAATTACGCAAGAAATTATAGTGGTTCGGTCCTCATCAGACCTACGTCCACTCTCGAACAAGAATCACTTTATTACGCTCAGAAACGAAGGAGAAATCGCGAATACAATTTACACACACAGTTTAGGGTTTTTTCGGAAACCAAGAACCCTAATCACTCGATGAACTCTCGCTAGACTGATTGTTTGTTACAATTGATCTTCACAGATAACCACCCAATATATAAAATGAAAAACCCCTAAATTAATTTTGAAAAACAGTTACAAAAGAGCGGTCAATTTGTTAGCTGAACCGTGCGAGTCCTAATTCCTAATTCATGAACCCTAACTGAATTAACTAATTAGCCGGTCCAATTGCAGAATTAGATCCTCCAGTTTCAGCCGCTCTACTCCAGTTCTCCTCCCAATTATTTCGATTCCTTACTCCTGGGCATTTTCTCAGTTAATCACACATATATCAATCCACAATAACCATATAAAGTGCAGAGTTTTCTTATTTCAGTTCTTCTGCCATTAAAATATGCTTTGGATCTATTCAATATAATTTGTTTGACATTTAAATTAAATAATTAACTTGAATTTATTGAAAGTCAGCGTAACAAGGTCAACGTGTTTTACAAAATTAAGTAGTGAGATCTTGTAAACACACTTCTTATTTGAAGTTTTGGGCCACAAATAACCGGCGCTAACATCATGGCCATAACTGCTACTCATTTTATTACAAGCTTGACTCTTCAATCTCATTCAGGAACGAGGATGTTTTATTAAAATTGTCTTTCAAATTTGACTTTTTGGGTTAGTGCTAGGTCACTTTGAGATAGCGATATAACAAGTCGAGTCGAACTTTATCGTATTGTCATGCTTGAATTCGATGTTAAAACTCAAAGTTCGAGCTCGATCGAATTTATATTTTTTAATGTTCAAGTTCAACTCAATTAATAATTCAATAGCTTTGAAATGGACTCGACTAGATATATACCTGAGAAATATTTATAATAAGAACCTAAATTCTTAAAACAAAATTAAACATGGAAATTTAAATATAAATTAGAAAATTATTTAGGACAAAATAGCAAATTTAACATATATTCGATTAGGCTCGCAAACTTGTCGAGCCAAGTATCAATATGTTCGGGCTCGAGATCTAAAGCTATTCTAATAGATCGAGCTCGACTAAATTATACCTGAATTATGTTCGATTTTAAATTTTTTGAGTCGATCTCAAATAGATCATGAATTGTATTATCTCAATTATCTAGTTACTTTAAGGGATATTTTGGTAGTAAGTTTGAGTATATAGGTAATTTAATTTTGCATCTAGATTTGTCTCATATGCAATGATTTCTTTAGGGTTAATATCAATATACAATATATACTTTTCAATTTGGTGTCTAAAAAAAATTCAAATATATACAAGGTTTTTCAATTGAGTAGCTTTCAATTGCTACTCAATAGATGTTCTATATAGTCATCTTATTCTACCCATCATGGACACATTAATATATGTTCATGATGTATCAAATATTTAATAATATTTATTAATTTCACATTTTATATTGAAAAATGAAATCATTTGATATTATTGGTTGATATATTAAAACTAAACATGGTGAAAATTTTAATAATTCCGATGCTTCTACAACTCATCTAAGCAAGTCTAGCCAACTATTTGCATGTCAATCATACCTTATAGATCATTCAAGTCAAATTCATCCAGAAGATCCATGTCAAATCTAAGTATATTCAGCTTTTTAATCCGTTGACTGAAACCTTTTCTTTTTCGATTTTGATTGAATTTTAATCTGCAGATTTTATGTTATTCTGTTTAGTCGTTTCCTGAGGTGCTGGATTTTATTATTCAGCTCCTATGAGTTGAATAGTAAATAGTCCACACAAAATTAATTTCTGTAAAGGTTTATGGGCCTGTTTTCTGGACTATAAATGCTAAGGCTAACTGGGCTTGTCCAAAGAGATCATTGATATTATTAAAACCTTTTACTTACTTATATTTGACTGCATTTTATAAATTTAACAATTTTTCAAAAAGAAAATTGTTAAGTACACTTTTCTATTTTAAAATCAATTTTATTTGATCAATGGTAATTCATTATAATTTCTAAATTAAATACTTTATCTCCTTTATGTGCTTCAATTAATCTAGGCCATTTGGTATAATGAAAATTACATCCCTCTCCAATATTTCTCCGTACAAGTCGATTATCAGTCACTATGGGCACATATTAATATTGTCATCTTTGATGTATCATAAATCCAATACAATCATTAAATTCAAAATGAAATATTTAAAAAAATAAGAATATTACATATGAACGATGAGTATATTAAGACATGTTTAGGATGGGTAGGAATATATTATTTTATTTCCATATTATTGATTGAATTGATTTCATAGATAATAGCCATGTTTTATAGATAGAGGTATTACATATACTTTTAGATTTTCACAAAAATTTTGGTGTAACTGATGTACAAATCCTAAATTCGTACAACCGATCAGATTCAATCCATACGTGGTTCATGCATTTGCGTGTACCCCCACGCGTCTGGATGGTTGCACTAAAAAAACTCATCCAATTCGCTCTCAGGTATTATACATTTATGTTATGTTAAATATATATTTATGTTATGTTAGTTATATATTTAGAGTTTTTAACTGTACCTCAACATATGTTTAGACATCTATTAATATTTTTCATGTCTTTTAGTTATATTAGTCATACATTTTAGCTATGTTAGACATACATTTTAATTACGATAAATTTTATAACAAGATCTAATTTATAAATTAGTTCTCAATTTTAGACTCAAATTTTAAAGTTTCTCAATAACGGGTTCAATTTTAAATTTTTTCTCAATTTAAGGCTTGAAATTTAGATTGAGTTCTCAATTCAAGACAAAATTCAATTTTATTTTTTTCATTTATATTTATAGATTTATTTATATTTTAATATTTATTTATAGTTTAGTTAAATTAAGATAATTTCATGCAATTTTGGTGTATATATATATAATAAATACAATTCAAAAAATTAAGATTCCTTTATTTTCTTAATTTTATGAATAAAAGTATATAAAATCAATTTTAAAATTAATCAGTTTAATATAATATATATTTTATGGATTGAATTAACTATATTTTTCTTTCTTACTTTTTTCATATAAATTAAGATAAGTCGATTGTTCTTAAAGCTCACTAATTTTTATTTTTTTTAATCAATAACTAACTTGTCTTAATTTATCCAAAATATTAATACATATTGAAATATTAATAAATCTATAAAAATATAAATCAAAAATAAAAAAAATATGAAATTTTGTCTTAAATTGAGAATTCAATCTAAATTTCAAGCCTTAAATTGAGAAAAAATATAAAATTGAGCCTCTTATTGAAAAACTTTAAAATTTGGGTTTAGAATTGAGATCTAATCTATAAATTCGATCTTGTTATGAAATTTATCCTTCTAATTATGTTAGTTGTACATTTATGTATTACATAAATGTATGGCTAATATTACTTAAAGGTATGAGTAATATCACATAAAAGTATATATGTACAAATTAGGGTTTTTTGTGCCGAAATTAAGGTTTTTTTTTTTTTAAATTGGGGTTTTTTTTAAGTTAAAAATATTATATAAAGGTATGACTAATCTATCTATACTATATATAAAATGAAAGAAGTTGGTAAAAATTACTGATTTGCCATTAATTACCTAATTGGCAAAAATTACTGATTTGCCATTAATTACCTAATTGGCAAAAATTACTGATTTGCCACTAATCACCTAAATTTATCTGATTTATTTTTTTTGGTTTGGATTCAGGGGAAAATTGCTATAATTTATTTAATTTAATTTCATGATTGCAGAAAATGGTTTCAAGAGTGTGCAAATGTGGGTCAGCTTTTTGATTATTCCTATATAGTTTTGAAGCTAAATTTTTTAAACATAAACTAAATTTTGGAATAAATTAAATTTTTTTTTTGAACAAATCCATCTAAAAACAATGCAGAAAATTATCTACACATCTAAAATATAAAAGAACAAAAATATGAACAAAATATATTAGCAAGTTTAGTAAATGACTTTTGAATTATTCAGAAATTAAAACTCACAAACACAAAACTATTATTATTATTTTATATTGTGTTCAATTTTATTTTCAAATTGAATTGTTGAATATTGATTTTATATTTATTATTTTATTATTTTTTAATATTGATGTTCAATTTATTATTCAAATTTTATTATTTTATATTGTATTGTGTTATATTTATGAATTAATTATATTCGTAATTTGATTTAGATTTCTTTTTTAATGCATGTTATATCAAATTCATATCTATTTTAAAATTCATAATCTACTATTTACATAGCATATATAATTATATCAAATTTAAAATGTTGAGTTTCAAAATTGTTTGCATTCAAAAAATTTAATTATATCAAATACAATTATTTAAAATAACATAATTTTAAAGTTGAAATATTAACATTTTTAATTAATATAGATATTAAAAGAAATATATATATATATATATATTTATATATTACATTTAAATGATATATCATTACATTATGTCATCAATATTAAAAAATATAGATTTTATATCACAAACCGCGCATCGCGCGGGTGTACTGCTAATATAATATAAAGATACAGTATGACTAAAATAACATAAAGATTCGGATAAAAAAAATTTAAAAAAAATATATGGATTTTGATCAGATTATACAGATCTAAGATCATAACGCTTAGACTTTAAGCTGAATTCATTTTATAATTAAAGTTTTGACAGTATGAAGTAATTGTATGTTGGTACAACATTTATTTTCTATTTATATAATACCTATATAAGATTATTTAAATTTTTTTATTGAAAATTCCAATCACGTTGTTAATTAAGAGCTCGATTCTAACTTTTGTTTTGAAAAAAAAAATCCAAAATTAACTATCAATGTCTGTCGAAGAGATTCTATCCAAAAAGCATCTCCCAAATACAAAGTACCAAACATAACATAAACTTCTCAAATTTGAGTAAAAAATCAAAATCAAAAAAAAAAAAATCAAAAAAATGAATATGCATTACTTCTAAAGATCCACATTGAAGCTTAAACTTCGATTTTCGTGAGGATAGCAAGTCTTGAGAAGTGGGCCACCGTCCATTGTTTTTCCTCTTATTTATATGCACCCAACTTTATAGTAAATCTCGAGAAGGTGTCATATCTTATCTCTTTGTAATAAATTTTCGATTGTAATATAGAATTACTTACAATTCATATGTATGGTTTTGTTTTAACTATATATTTCACTTTCTATATAAAAATATTATTTATTTCTCATTATTCTTATATTTTTTATTTAATTATATCTTTAGTGTTAAAAATATTAAAAAAAATACTAAATGATATATTAGAAAATAATATTGATTTCAATTAATTTTGTAATCATTAAACATACAAATATAATCTTTTGCAGATTTTAGTTTATCATATAATGTTGTAATGCTTGTTTGGATAAACTAAATTGATAACATTTGAATACCATCTATTATTGTATGTTTTCGACAATCTGTTTGAAATGTGTGAAATCAATTTTTTTTTTCATCTTAACTATTAATAACAAAAATGCCTCCTCAAAATAAAAATAGAAGATTTCCTCACACGATATAATGCTTTTGTTGCCTGAATCATTGGTTGGGTTTGCGCAATATGGCGTTAGGTGCAGTAAATTATCATGTTCATCTTTAACAAATATAAAAATATAAATATTGATGTATCATTTATCATGCTCAGTTGTTACATTTAGAAGATATTTATTAATATATTCTTATGATAATATTAAAACCAAATTATTTATATATTCGATAAAAGATACATTCTATAATATTATTAAGAATAAATTGTTGGTTATAAGTGGTATAAGATTAAAGAGTAAATTAATCTTATCAAATTTTGTAAATTTTGATTTCAAAGAGTTTAAGTCTCTTAAGTAGCTAGAAAGCAGAAAGATGAGATTACTGTTTTTTAGCAGTGACCTTGCCATTTTTAAAAAGAGTTAATGTACAGCGAAAATAATGAAACAAAGTGTTTTTAGAAAAGTTTGATTTGAATGCAAAATGCTAAAGAGACGGATAGAAATATAGAAAGCTTGTAAAAACAGATAGCACGATTTATAAAGGTTCAAGAATAGAGTAATTCGTCTACGTCCTCTCTACTCCTTCTTAAGGAGGAACTCTGTTATGACTGTTTGATTTATAAAGACTCAGCTAAGAAAAACTTGATCCTAACAAAAACTGTCAGTTCTAATCCATACAGGTAGTTGCACAATGACCAAAATAACCCACTCAAGATTCTTTCTCTTTCTACAGAGAGCAAACTATACTTAGCAGGAACAGTCTTCGCTAAGTGACTCCTAAAACAATCTATTAAAAAGGTAGGATATCTTCAACAGTTGGGGACATCAAGCTCTTTGAACTTTAGAATACAGTAGGTATCTGACTTGCTACTTGATAGATTGAGTGACAGAAACGAGTAGATTTAAGAGTATTTGAAGTCTTGAGAGTATGAGCTCGTGATTTGTATGTTTCAATGGTTGTTTCAGGTGCACTCAACTTCTATTTATAGGCACGAGAAATTTGCCCGTTGGAAAGACAACTTTCTCTACAGTGAGGTGTCTTACAGTGATTGGCTCGTACGTGATCTTCTGACACTGTTGCCACTGCGCCTCTGTTCTTCTGCAACACTCGTTCTTTGTTCTTTTGATTCCTCCAGTTGGTGATTGTTCTGCAATAACATTTGTATCATGCAGTGACTTGCGAATACTTTCTTCAGCATGCAGTAACCTCTTCATCCACTTCCAACGACCTTGTCCTATCTAAACAGTTTACATATGAAGACCTATATACAAAACTGTTAAAACTTATCTATTACATGTTTTGTCTCATCAAAATCTATACAAAAATAACCTCACACAAATCATTATTATTTATAAATCCGTACATCTTATGGAAGGATTACTAGTTTCAGTTGATGTTGATTTACTTATCATTAGTCATCTGAGTAAAACCCAGATCTATTAATAATGGTGGATCTGATTCCTAGTTCAATTTTACATTATATTGCATACTAATTTATTTAACATAATATTGTGGTTCACTAAACACCATCTCTTATTCATTTATGTTTTGCATCAATTGATTAAAAATTATAATTATTGTTTTATTGAATAATAGATTGTTAATATCATTAGACATAGTCACTAAATCAGTTCATTTAGACATCTCTCACGATTTATATGACAATAATTTCAAAAGATTTAAATTATTATTCTCAAAATCGGTTTGGAATTGAGTTATTAAAAAAATATTTTAAAAGAAAAATAGTTCAAATGCAGAAAAGACGATGCGTGGAAACCTGTGTCAATCAAACAAAAATGGGTTATCGTAGAAGAAATGGTTAAAATAATATTTCATCAATAAATATTACCGTGGTAGGTGCTCTAGGAAGGCATCCAATAAAACGAGTAGTGTTTCTTTGAACCAAGGATGACTATGAGTTAGATTGGATTGGATCAATGCGGATTTTTGCTTCAATTATTATTTTTATATTTTAATTTATATGGTAATTTTTATTGTATACTACTATATTTTTATGTTATAAATAGTATATTTTTATATACAGATATCATAACATTTTAAGTGATATTACTTGAATTTTTCTCAACATAAAAATTCATGTTGTAAAATTTAGAGTTTATTACCTTTTTTGCCCCGTAATTTAGGGGTTCTGGCAGTTTCGGACTTTAATTGTTTGGACTGACAATTTAGGATCTTATCTCGTCTCGCGAATTTTGTCCAATTTAAGCCCGAATTACTTAATTGGGCAAATTGCACGTGAATCGCACGTAAGGTCACAAAATTGAGCAATTCGGACTAATTTTACTGAGTTAGCATTTCTTTATCCCTTGTGGCATTTCTAATTAAAAAATCTTTCCTTCCATGTTAATAAAAAATTTAATTTGTTAATTTTTTGAATTAAAAAAAATCAAAAGAAAAAAACCAAATTCATCTTCTTCTTCATCAACTCCAAACTCCACCGCCACACCACCCACCGCCACTTGCAACCACCACCACCCACCAGAAGAGCTACACACGCCATCGGATCTAGAAAGCGGGGAGCAAGTCCGCCGCCTCCAAAAGGAGAACAAATGTTGCGAGATGGAGAACTTTATGTTCCAGTGCCTCGTCGGCGTGGTGGAGCTCGAGCACTTCGACCCTCATGACGCGGCTGACATAGCCTGGGCCATTAAGCAGATCCTCCCGGACATTTCGTACAGGATGGAGACGTTGGAGAAGAATAGTTTTGCGACGCCACCGTCAGGAGAGTTTGTTCAGCCGCCATCGAAGCCGACAGTGGGGTGAGGAGTTTGAGAGGTTTCCGTGGAGCCTGGTAGATAGTCTGGTTAGGTTCGGCGGAGAGTGTAGTGATTGCGGTAATATTGGCTAGGTCCTTTGTATTTTGTGTTTTGTATTTGTTGGTCCCAAATGGTATAAGGTTAAGAGGTGGGTGAATTAACTTTATCAAATTTTAACTTTTCTTCAAAAAATATTAAGTCCTAGGTTAGCAGGTAGCTAGAAAGCTTGCTGCGAAGTAGGTTGCTGCTCGGGCAGTGACCTCTGGACTTAGTCAGAGATAATAATGCACAGCGGAAATAATGTGATTTTCGAAGATAGGCTTTAATGCAGTATGCTCAAGGAGATCAGACAGATATTTAAAGCAGATAGAACACAAGCAAGCTTATAGAGGTTCGAGGGTGGAGTAATCCCTCTACGTCATCTCTACTCCTTCTCAAGGAGGAACTTTGTTAAAGCAAGTTTGATTTACAATAGACTCAGCTAATACAAACTCTACTCTACACAAAACTGTCAGCTCTATCCACACAGGTAGCTGCACAGTGACCAAACTAAGTGACCCACACAGGATCTCCACACAGGTTCCTTGACCCACACAGGATCTTTTCTCTTTTTCAGAGAGAATAACAACTTAGCAGAGTAAACTCCTGTCTAAGTGACTCTTAGTCAGTCTGTTTGAATAAGATATAGAAATCTTTAAACGGTCGAGTGCAGCAAGCTTTTTAAACTTCTAAAGATTCACAAAGGTAGCTTGCTTGCTGCTGTTTTGACTGAATGACTTAGATGTGAAGGTTTTGAGCTTGTAGATGAGTTGCTTCGCGTAGGATATCTCAATTCTCGGACTCTTTTTTTTGGTGCATTCAGTCTTCTATTTATAGGCATAAGTGGGAATTCTACCCGTTGAGAAGGCAGTCCTTCACTTGGTGAGGTGTCTCACTCTGATTGGTTCTGCTGATCTTCTGACACCTGCTCTACAATGCCTTCATTCTGCTGTGCCATTGCTTTGTCCTTTTTCTGCGCAACTTCATTCTGCAGTCTACTGTACTCTGTCCTTGCTGTTTTTTCACACATGGCAGTCACTGATTCGTTGAAGCTGGAATGACTCTACTGGCTAGTCAGGTTGCACTGATTTTAATGTATCTGGTAGTTTCCTCTTTGAGCGAGTAAGTCAGCTTCCTTGACCATTTACAGGTTCCTTGCAGCATCCTTTAAAGCTTGGCTACTGGTTCCTTGTGGCAGTATGCAGGTAGCAGGGACTTGGCGTAGGTTCCTTTGCAGAGTCTTCTTCTCTTTCCAGCATCCTTGTCTTAGCTATTTTACATATGGAAACTTATCTGAATAACTAATGCTCTAGTCTATTACACGTTTTGTCTCATCAAAATCTATTACACTTTATCCTATCAATTTCCCCCCTTTTGATGATGACAAAACTCCTTAACAGGATCAAAGAATCATATTTCATTTAGCTTGGAACAAAATGCAAAATAACAAAAGCATTCATAATTATGCATTAAGTTCACAAGATGTGAGCTTTCATAAACCAGAACGTTATAAATTCCATTGATCAGTTTTAGGTACAGAAAGCATAAAAAAGAAATAAACAGATAGCATCAAAACAGAAAGATAGACAGATACAAAGAACATGATATTAGTCTTCAACCAGCTGGCTCTCTTCTTCCGTTCAAACTTTGTACCTTTCCACCAGTTGGCTATGGAGTCTTGGTAGCTGGATTCCATCCTCTTCACAACTTCCTCAAATTCCTCAAACCTGAGCCAAAAGTCTTCACAGTATGGTATGAACTCCTTTCTCAGTCTCTGCTTTAGCTTGACTTGGATTGGAAGTCCACCTTTCTTGGTCAGCTCCAGAAAGCTCTGCAATGCTTCTTTGTTGGTCTGAAATCCTCTGAAGAGAGCAGATTCCTTACAGAGTGTCGTGAAGTATTTCATCAACTCCATTCTCTTGAATCCTTCAATCTGGAAGAATGATGGATTGACATCAGTGGGGAAAGCGACTTCCGAAATCTCTGGGGTGACGAACTTGTCGCTCCTGGGATCCGGGCTGGCTTCCAGAAAATTTTTTAGAGAGGCACTTGCTACATTGGCAGGATTCTGCATGTTCTTCTCCAACTCAGTCATTTCAGGCAGCTTGTGAGGTGCGAAGATTTTATCAAGAACAATCCTTGGATCTTTCGAGAAAACAGCATCCAGGTTGCTTTTCAGTTCTGCCTCAGTCTTCCTCCTCTTTTCATCTCTCATATCAGCACCCTTTCTGAAGCTTGGATGGATTGACCCTGAGACAGCTTCTGATTTCCTCTTCGAGCTGCTGTCTGAAGGGCCCCTTGGTCCAGCTCCCTTATGTCCACCATCTCCAGCATCATCTCTTCTTCTGCTCACCATCATCTGCTTGCAGGTAGCAGGATCATGTTCACTCTTCTGTCGGCCTTCTATCCTCCCTTCCCCCTTTTTGTCATCATCAACACGTCCAACCGCAAAGCTGACCATAGAGTGAATCTCAGACAAGGTGCCTGAGTGTTCTCTCAAGGTTTGCGACTGGTTGAACTGCTCTTCATCCATTCGTCCTACTGCAGTGACAAGAGCTTTCTGGTTAGATTCAAGGGAAATCATCCTCTCCTCTTGTCTATTCAGCTTTTTCATCACATTCTTGACCACTTCCACAGTAGCATCCTCATTGGGGGATCGGTAGGTAGTGATCATCTGAGAGAGTCTTGATAGGGCCACGTTGAGGGAGTCCATGAAGGAATGCGTCTTGATAGAGTGTGAGCGGGTTTCCTTGCGGAGTTTCCTGCTCGCTTTCACCAGAGACTTCCCCATCTATTCAATGGCTGTCAGGACCTCGTCATTTGATCCGGCAGATTCCTGGCCTTCTCCTGCTGGTACCTACTGAGATGAAGCAGAAGTTAAAGCTTTGGATTTTTCAGCTCCAGTATCACCCTGTTCACTGGGTGACCCATCATCGCTGCTAGAAGGGCTACTGGATCCTCCATCTCTTGATCCAGTGTCCTTAGCAGGGGCCTCCTCTTCAGCCTCTTCTTCTCCAGCCTCCTTCTCCTTATCCTCCTCAACTTCTTTTCCCTTGCCAGCCTCCTCATCAGCCTCCTTATCAACCTACTTATCATTTCCAGTCTCCCGTTCTTCACCAGCCTTATCCTGCTTCTCAGCTTCCTTTTCACCTTCTTTTTCTACCTCCAGTGCTTCTCCTGCCTCATGTGCTTCATTCACCTGTTTTTCTGCAGCTACTTCCTCCTCAGTGACCATCTCTCCATGGTCCACTGTTTTGACAGGTGTTGCTTCCTCCAACTCCATTGGAACAGCTACTGCAGCTTGTTCCTTTTCCAGCGGGCAGGTTCCTCCAACATTTCAACAGAAACAGGTGCCTCCTTCTCCTACACTTATTCCCCCTCAGCCTCTACCTCCATTGGTGTTGTGGTCTCATCGGCGACTGCTACTGCGGTTGAGTCAGCGAGCTCCAGGATAGCATCCAGGGATGCCACAGCAGCGAGGGTCTCCAACTCCTTTGCCTTGGGAAAGTCAGTTGGCGTCGAGCTCCTCTCCTTCATCGGCGTCTACACAGGGACTTCAGGCAGAATAATCAGGTCAGTAAGGTAAGAGAATTCCTCACCATTTTTCTCCGTCGGTGATGGCGACCTCCTACTTATAAGTTCAACAAAAAGAGCAGTGTAGGAGGAGCCTTCACCTATCTGGGGTTCCCTTACTGGCCTTCTCATCCTTGTCTCTGTCAGGCTTATGTCAGCAGCCTGCTTCAGCATCCTCTCCAGAGCCTCGTCCTCTCCGTACTTTTCTACCTGGGCTGCGGCAAAGCCCACGTCATCGCCTACCCTGACTTGGTCAGCGGCAGCATCCAAAATCACCTCCTCCCTGTAGAAGTCTGGTTGCTCGATGGGTGCTTTTCCTTTCAGGGACCTAGGGCCAGGTAGCTGTATGGCAGCTTCCTTCTGCTTCCTGGCCTCAATTTCAACGGTCATTTCAGCATTTTCAAGGTACCCAGGCCACTTTTTCTTCCTGAGATCCTTCAGAAATTTCTTTTGAAGGACCTCCTCCAGATCGTCCATGGCAGCCCAGTTTAAAGCCCATTCCTCCTCCTTCTCCCAATCAGGCCACAGGATAAGTTCTTCTCTGGGAAGGTGCCTGTACTGCCACCAGGTGGTGAATCTATCCATCATCTTTGTAAACTCCTCCTCCAACTTCGGTATGCTGACAACATACTCCAGCACGTCCTCTTCATCCTCTTCTTCTTCATCATCTTCTTCATCATGAACAACAGCATCCCCTGCATGTTCATCCCTCAGTGGAGAATCAATCTCCACTTCCACTGCAGGCTTCTTAACAGCCTGAGTGGTGGTGCCTTCTGGTTCATCATCAGAAATGACCAGTCTCCGCTGCACATCTTTCTTGTGCTTAATCTTCTTTGGCACTTCGGGAGCTGGTGAGGGTTCTTCCATCCTCGGGCTGCTTTCCGACGAAGATGAGTCGCTGCTGGTCCGGTGGAATACCTTTCTTATCCTGGGAGCGCCTTGGAACCCTCAGAAACCTCCTTGGTTACTGGGGATGGCCGAGCAGCAGTCTTCTTGGCAAAGACTCTACCCGCACCGATGAACTTCCCTTTCTGGATAGGCTTCCTTGGGACAGATCTACCTTCATGTGTGCCAGGAGGGTGTTCACGATAAGCCCATAGGTAGGCTTACCTACCTTCTTCTCCACCTCCTCCACCAGCCTAGAGAGCGGGTAGCTGGCCCAGTCCACCTTCTCCTTCTTCACGATGGCCATCATCATCCTGTACCTGAAATTAGTACACTTATCAAAGGAACCAGAGCGGTTCTCTATGATATGGCAGCAGATGTCATACAGCATCTCGAACTCAAGAAGGAAAAAACTTCTTGCTGCAACTTCGGGACATCCCCGCCGTGTTCTTCCTGCCGGTGAAGATCTTCTAGTACTCCTCCAGTTCGTCTTCTCCATACGTGGAGAGGTCACTGGCATCCATGCCATCAGTGGGGAGAGAGAACACCTCTTCCAACAGCCCGGTGTCCACAGTAACCGTCACCCCACCGATTTTTGATCGGATCTCTAACCGATCTTCAGAGATCCTAGCCTGCTTGTAGAACTTTTCAACCTGCTCCTCTGCATAAGGTACCTTGTGGTAGGAGCAGAGTCTTAGAAGGCCTGAGATGCGAAGACATTGCAGAATGTCTTTCATCAACTCCTTCTTATTTCCTTTCTCATCTACCATATTGAGCAGGATCTCCCGGTCTACCAGCCTGCCGTCAACGACCAGAGTTTGTTTGGGTGTCATTTGTGAGGGAGAGAGAGAGTAGTCTGGTAATGAGAAGCTAAGAGAGAGATCAAAGAGTTAGGGTTTTCAGAGTGTGGAAAATGTTTAAGTGTGACAGAAGAGTGAAGAGAAAACTCCCTTATATTTTGAATTTGATGAGTCTTGATCGAGCGGTCCAGATTTGTTTTGAATTTGAAAAGACCCTTGATCCATCGGCTGGGATTTTTGGCGCGGTGTTTGTGTGCTGAAGTACTTGATGTGATATTTTGTGGATATCGAGGAGTTTTCTACAAAAATGGCTGCTTGACGCGCGGTAACTGTTCCTCTTTTCACGTGCTTCAGTTTCTGGTTCTTACAGATAGCTTGGCGACCAGTATCATAGCATCAGGAACTATCCAGGGACCTCGAGTAGTGACCTTAAGTCGCTGTTTCACCATTATAGCTCTGTTTTGCCTAGAGTTCACCCTAAGCTGTATAATTATTTAAGCAGAAAAGATTAGGATTTTATAGAGATATTTAGCTCAGATTAATTATGCCTAGCTCGTTTCTGAGAAAAAAGAATCTTGATTCACAAAGAGGCTTCGTAAAAATGTCAGCTAGCTGTAGATCAGTATGCACTTTCTCCAGAGATATATCTTTCTTCTCAACATGATCCCTTATGAAGTGGTGCCTGATATCTATGTGTTTTGTTCTTGAATGAAGTACTGAATTGTGTGTGATAGCTATTGCGCTTGTATTGTCACACAAGATGGGTGTGTCTTTTTCTTCAATTCCATAATCCTTTAGTTGTTGTTGAATCCATAGAATTTGTGCACAGCAGCTTCCTACAGCAACATATTCGGCCTCAGCTGTTGAAGTTGCTATTGAGGTTTGCTTTCTGCAGAACCAGGATACTAGCTTGTTTCCTAGTAGCTGGCAGGTACCACTGGTGCTTTTCCTATCAATTTTGCAACCTGCAAAATCAGAGTCAGTATAGCCAATAAGTTTAATTCTCCCTTCTTTTAGGTACCATAGGCCAACTTTCTGGGTTCCTTTGAGGTATCTGATGATCCGTTTGGCTGCAGTCATGTGAGATTCCTTTGGTGCTGCTTGGTATCTGGCACACATTCCTACTAAGAACATTATATCTGGTCTGCTAGCTGTTAGGTAGAGCAGTGACCCAATAAGCCTTCTGTACTTTGTAATGTCTACTGATTTACCATCACTATCTTTGTCTAGGCTTCCTGAGGTTATCATAGGGATGCTTACTGTGCTCGCATTCTCAAATCCAAATCTTTTTATCAGTTCTTTGGTGTACTTTACTTGATTGATGAAGGTTCCATTGCTCAGTTGTTTGACTTGAAGACCGAGAAAGAAGCTTAGTTCTCCCATCATGCTCATTTCAAACTTGGATTGCATGAGACTTGAGAACTTCTGGCACAGTTCCTTATTTGTTGATTCGAATATAATATCATCAACATAGATTTGAACGAGCAGTATGTTTTCTCCATCTTGGATTCTGAAGAGTGTCTTGTTTACCTTGTCTTTCTTGAATCCATTGTCAAGTAGATATTTCGAGAGAGTGTCATACCAGGCTCTAGGTGTCTGCTTGAGTCCATAGAGAGCTTTCTTTAATCTGAACACCATGTTTTGTGGATTGTCTTCAAAACCTGGGAGTTGCTCTACATATACTTCTTCGGCGAGTAGCCCATTGAGAAATGCACTCTTGACATCCATTTGATAAACGGTGAGATTGTTGTGAGCTGCGTAGGCTAGGAAGATTCTGATTGCCTCCAGTCTTGCTACTGGTACAAATGTTTCCTCAAAATCTATTCCCTCTTCCTGATAGTAACCTTGTGCTACTAGTCTTGCCTTGTTTCTGACTACTTGGCTTTTTTCATCAAGTTTGTTCTTAAATACCCATTTTGTACCAATTACTCCTTGGTGAGTAGGTCTTGGAACTAGGTGTCATACTTGGTTTCTTTCAAATCCATTTAATTCCTCTTGCATAGCTTGAATCCAGTTGGTATCTGCTAGAGCATCCTCTATACAGTTTGGTTCTGTTTGAGAAACAAAGCAAGAAAACATTGCTTCGTGGAGGTTGCTTCTTCTTGTTCTTACTCCAGAGGTAGAGTCTCCTATGATCTGATTTCTTGGATGATTCATTAGCCATTTTCTTCTTGCTTCTTCAGCTTGCTGTTCATTTGGGTCTTCAGCAGGTTGCTCTTGATTATCTTGTATAGTTTGCTGATTTGGATCAGGCTGAATTTCTAAGCGGACTTTCAGTTGAATTCCTTCAGGATGATGTATCTCCTCTTGAACCACTGGTACTTGCTGGTTTGGGGTTGGTTCCTGTTCTCCAGGTTGTTGTGTAGGTACAGGTTGCTGATTTTGAGCTGATTCAATATTTTGGAGACTTGGTAACTCCGCATCAATATATTCAACATAAGTGTTGATGATGCGAGTTTTCCCAAGGTCTTCATTAAGTTCATCTATATCAGCCTTTGTGCAATGTGGTTCATCAAAATCTACATGCACTGTTTCTTCTACAACAAGTGTTCTCTTGTTGAAGATTCTGAAGGCTTTGCTTACTGAAGAGTATCCTAACAATACTCCTTCATCTGACTTTGAGTCAAATACCTTCAGGTAGTCCTTCCCATTGTTGAGTACATAGCACCTGCAACCAAAAATATGGAAATGTTCAATATTTGGAGTGTAACCAAACCATAGTTCATAAGGAGTTTTATCAAGATCCTTATTGATAATGCATCTGTTCTGGGTGTAGCATGCTGTATTGATTGCTTCTGTCCAAAATCTCTTAGGTAACTGGGCTTCAGCGAGCATGGTCCTTGCAGCTTCCTTGAGGGTCCTGTTTTTCCTCTCTGCAACACCATTTTGTTGCGGCGTTCTAGCTGCTAAGTACTCATGTTTGATTACATTTTTTGAGCAGTACTCTTCAATAAACTTGTTTGTAAACTCGGTGCCTCTATCTATTCGAATTTTTATAATATTCAGGCTCCTTTCGGTCTGCAGCTTTTTCAGTAACTCCGGTAACCTTTGCTGAGTATCAGATTTCTTTGTCAAGAATAGGGTCCATGCGAATCTTGAGTAGTCGTCTACCACTATAAGGGTATATTTTCTTCCACTCATGCTTACTGGATCCACTGGTCCGAATAAATCCATGTGGAGTAGATCTAGCACCCTTTCAATTAACCTTCGAACTTTGTTTTTTAAGGAGCTTTTGGTCTGTTTTCCCTTTTGGCATGCTTCACAGAGACTCTCTTTCGTGTATATCAGGTCAGGTAATCCTCTGACCAGCCCTTTTCTGGCTAACTTGTTAATTGATTTGAAGTTTAGGTGGCTTATCCGTTTATGTCAAAGCCAGCTAGCTTCTGATGATCCTTTTGCAATGAAGCAAGTGGCTGTGGTTACTGAGCTCCAGTGAGCTACATAGATATTTCCTTTTCTGGTTCCTGATAGTTTTACTTCCTTGGATTGACCATCCTTTATCAGGCACTTGTTGTGATTGAATTCCACTAAGTATTCTTTGTCACAAAATTGGCTTATGCTGAGCAAGTTGTACTTCAGGACTTTCACATATGACACTTCATTTATGTGAGTGTTTTCTTTGATGAGAGTTCTAATTCCTCTAGTGCTCCCCTTGGAGTTATCTCCGAAGATTACTTTGGGTCCTTTGCACAGTTGTAAGTCTCTCAGAACTTCTTTGTCTCCAGTCATATGTCTTGAACATCCACTATCAATGTACCATACCTCATTGTCGTTTTCTGTTGTAGGCACCTGCAAAATAGAGATCACTAGTTCTTAGGTACCCATACATGTACGGGTCCTTCTTTGTTAGTACCTTTTGGAATCCAAACTTGTCTCACAACAATTGCTTTGTTGTAGACTTGGTGGTTTTGTCTATAAGCGGTATCCTTAGGATACTATTTTGTGTGTGCCAACTGTATGTAACCATCACTTTTGAGGTGAGGTCCTCCACCATACTTCCCTTGAGCATGAGCTCTTTTTGGTTTAGACAATATGGTCCTGGTATGTGTGGAGTAGAGGTTTCTATGCAGCATCCTTGCAGGTTGCTGTTTTCTTTTGTTTCTACCAGCAGATTGATTCCGCTGTAGCCAGCTTTTGAAAATAGGCTTACTCTATGTGGATGTATACATGGGTCTCTTGCCCTTGTCTATTGCTTTCTCCAAGCTTTCCGTTGAGTTATCAGATAACTCTTCTGCCATTGAGGTTTCTGCTTGAATGAAAACAATAGTTTTAGATGAGCTTGCTGTTTCTTGAGAGGTTCCAGCGCAGTATCCTAGACCTGTCCTATCAAAAGGACTTCTGGCCGACATAAGACACTCATTGCCCTCTTTAGCGGATTTGCTAAAGATTTCTACAATTGTTTGAAGGTCATTTTTCTCACTCTCAAGTTTGGCGATTCTTAGATTGAGCTTAGATGTTTGTTCCTGGAGGTCACTGCACTTTGAGCTACTAAGCTCATATGCAGATAGCTTTTCAGCTAACTGTGAATTTTCTCTCCTGAGCATCTCATTTTCAAGTTTCAGCTCCTCATGAATTGAGTTTATCTTTTCGAAATCGCTCATGATTTGTTTTAGGGAGAGGCTTTTGCTTAGCTTTTCATCTTCCTGCAAGGGTTGAATTGGGTACATTACCTCATCATCCTCGCTGTCCTCTGCTTCATGTGCCATTAGGTAGATGAGTGCTTCGTCTTCTGATGACGAAGATTCGTTGTCATTGTCAGAGAAATCTGCATCCTGCTGGGTTTCCTTAGAGGGTTCTTTTCCTTTTTCCATCTCATTGAGGAATGCTTTGATTTTTCTCCTTTCCTCTCTTCGTTTCTCTCTTTTCTGGGAAGACTCTCCATCGGGATATCGGTTGACCTTAGGATGAGGACATTCTCTGGCATAGTGTCCTGGTTTTCGACAGTTATAGCATAGATCTGAAGTATCCTGATTTGGTTGTTGGGGGCTGGGCTGTTGAGGAGGTGCCTGGTTTTTCTTGAAGTCACCTTTCCTGTTGTACCTGATGAATTTCTTGAAGTTCCTTAGAAGAAGGGTCATTTCTTCATCAGTGTTTTCAACAGATAGCTCTCCTTGCTTACTGCAGGTAGCTCCAGTCTCTCTCGTGCTCCTGGCTGTCAAGGCAGTTACCTTCGTGCTGGATTCTTCTGCCTCTTTCTTCCTTCTGTTGATATCATACTTGAAGGCTTTTAGATCAGAGAAAAGGTCAAAAGTACTCATTGATTTCAAATCCATGGAAACCCTCATGGCGGTAGTCTTGTTATCCCATTCCGCAGGTAGTGCTCTTAGCACCTTCATATTTTTCTCATTTTGGGTATAGAATTTGTTCAGGGACTCCAGCTCATTTACAATGTTCGTGAACCTCAGATCCATCTGCTCCAAGGTTTCCTCAGGGAGCATCTCAAATAGCTCGAATTTTTAAGTTGTTGTAGACACCTTGTTTTCCTTTGTAAGCTCGGTTTCTTCACAAATTTGTTCGAGTTTATTCCATATATCCATAGTTGTTTTGCATGTCTTGACCTTACTGAAGGTTCTTTTGTCCAGAGTGACAAATAGGGCATTCTTGGCTACGTTATCCAGATTGGCTCGTCTTCTGTCATCAGCCGACTATTCTTCTCTGGGTTTATCAATAACAGCTTGATGAGGAATGGCTCCTGCATCACCAGTATCTACAGCTCTCGCAAATATAGGGTTGGGCTTGGTGATCTTCGGGGGTCCATCAGTAATGACCATCCACATTTCATCGTGCATGGCTGAGAAATGTGTCTGCATTCTAATTTTCCAGTCGTCATATTCTTCAATAGAGAACATAAGAAGCTTATGCGTATCCATGATATGATAAAAAGAATGTATGCAGATTTTCGAAAATCAGGGATCGGGGATTGACCAGACAAATTGGATTTTTAATCCAACCTGCTCTGATACCACTTGTTGGTCCCAAGTGGTATAAGGTTAAGAGGGGGTGAATTAACCTTATTAAATTTTAACTTTTCTTCAAAAAATATTAAGTCCTAGGTTAGCAGGTAGTTAGAAAGCTTGCTGCGAAGTAGGTTACTGCTCGGGCAGTGACCTCTGGATTTAGTTAGAGATAATAATACACAGTGGAAATAATGTGATTTTCGAAGATAGGCTTTAATGCAGTATGCTCAAGGAGATCAAACAGATATTTAAAGCAGATAGAACACAAGCAAGCTTATAGAGGTTCGAGGGTGAAGTAATCCCTCTACATCCTCTCTACTCCTTCTCAAGGAGGAACTTTGTTAAAGCAAGTTTGATTTATAATAGACTCAGCTAATACAAACTCTACTCTACACAAAACTGTCAGCTCTATCCACACAGGTAGCTGCACAGTGACCAAACTAAGCGACCCACACAGGATCTCCACACAGGTTCCTTGACCCACACAAGATCCTTTCTCTTTTTCAGAGAGAATAACAACTTAGTAGAGTAAACTCCTACCTAAGTGGCTCCTAGTCAGTCTGTTTGAATAAGATATAGAAATCTTTAAACGGTCGAGTGCAGCAAGCTTTTTAAACTTCTAAAGATTCACAAAGGTAGCTTGCTTGCTGCTGTTTTGACTGAATGACTTAGATGTGAAGGTTTTGAGCTTGTAGATGAGTTGCTTTGCGTAGGATATCTCAATTCTCGGACTCTTTTTTTCGGTGCATTCAGCTTTCTATTTATAGGCATCAGTGGGAATTCTGCCCGTTGAGAAGGCAGTCCTTCACTTGGTGAGGTGTCTCACTCTGATTGGTTCTGCTGATCTTCTGACACCTGCTCTACAATGCCTTCATTCTACTGTGTCATTGCTTTGTCCTTTTTCTGCGCAACTTCATTCTGCAGTCTGCTGTACTCTGTCCTTGCTGTTTTTTCACACATGGCAATCACTGATTCGTTGAAGCTGGAATGACTCTACTGGCTAGTCAGGTTGCACTGATTTTAATGTATCTGGTAGTTTCCTCTTTGAGCGAGTAAGTCAGCTTCCTTGACCATCTACAGGTTCCTTACAGCATCTTTTGAAGCTTGGCTACTAGTTCCTTATGGCAGTATGCAGGTAGCAGGGACTTGGCGTAGGTTCCTTTGCAGAGTCTTCTTCTCTTTCCATCATCCTTGCCTTAGCTATTTTACATATGGAAACTTATCTGAATAACTAATGCTCTAGTCTATTACACGTTTTGTCCCATCAAAATCTATTACACTTTATCCTATCAATATTTGTGTATAATTTTGTTCCTTTTTTATTTTTTGTGTTTTGTATTTTTAATATGGATTTGTATTTTGTGTTTTTTGATTTCTTTTTTAATTATGTCTTCTTTTATTTTTTTATGTTTTTTTATTTTTAATGCATTTAAATGATGTGGTGGATGATATGGAATTTTAGGGATGAAAATAATATAAAAATAAATGTCATATGAAATAAATTGCCACATATGAAATATTTAGGGAATTTTTTTATATTAAAAATGCCACAAGGGATAAAAAATGTCAACTCAGTAAAATTGGCCTGAATTGCTCAATTTTGCGACCTTACGTGCAATTTGGGCCCAATTAAACAATTCAAACTTAAATTGGGCAAAATTCACGAAGCCCGACAAGATAAAATCCTAAATTGCCAGTCTGAAAAATTAAAGTTCGAAACTGTCAGACCCTCTAAATTATGGGACAAAAAAAGTAATGAACTCTAACATTTATATACAAATATCATGACTTTTCTATAGCACTTAACTTACAGAAATACATAAAGGTTAAATTATTATGACATAAAGGTTTTAAGATATTATATATTTGTAATATAATTTAAAGGTTAAACTAACATAATATAAACTTTACGTCAACATAATATAAAAGTTACATGAACACAACATACAGGTTAAGCGCGTAGAATAAAAGTATGGGCGCGAACATGGAACACATGAGAACGCGTAAGAAATGTAAAAATTATCTTTTAGGTCATATGACCCGAATTACATGAGTTATGACCCGTACACCTGGTGACATAAAAATTTGTGAGTAAAAATTTTCCATTTCTTATGTTTGGAATTGGATCAATATACCTGAAATCATATTATACATTTATTTAATTATGTTATTTTCATGAAGATGATAAATATAAAATTTAAATTCCAAAATACATTTAACTTTCAGCATATATTAACCTAAAACAAATATAACTTTTTAAAAAGAAAATGAAGAATCATTTTGGAACAAATGAGAAGAGGTAAGTTGACTATTATTAGTGGCGAAACTATATATATATATATATATATATATATATATATATATATATATATATATATATATATATATTCATTTATTAATTGGATTCTTTTTACAAATTTGAAAGTTAGAACATGCGAATGGTTTCATTACTTTAATATTCGACCTCCTTGCTGAAAGAGAAGATGATATGGACTTTTCTAACTTGAACTTCCCCAGACGCACGTATATTATAGTATATCAATTATATATATAGGACTCTACCAAATCGAATAATGCATTTGAATAATTGATTGCAGGGGTGGATTAAAGATTTTGTTTCAAAAGGAAAAAAAATAATTCACATAACATAGTGGAAATTCTGAAACAATAAAGAATAAAGATTTAGTGTTTATGTGAACCAACTTCACGAATCATGATCCATGTAATTGGGCGTGTATGGGTTTGATTTGATCTGATTCGGTCCAGATCCGCACCCAAGATTTTTTTTTTTATATCATAACCTTTATATTATACGGATATAATATTTATGTTATATAAGTATAATTTTTATATACAACTATCATATAACATGAAGGTTAAATTATTATAATACAAGGATTTAAAAGATGCTATAGGTCTAAAATATATTTTAAAAGGTCAAACTAACAGAAAACATAAAGGTTATACAAATATAACATAATTGCGATATTAGGGTTTGAACGCGAATTTAAGATGTATTGACTAGCGAAATACACTTTCAGATCAAGTCAACCCAATTATATGAATTTAGGATTCATACACTTGCTACACTTGCTGCATATCAATAATTAATAATTGTGAATAATTAAAAAAAAATTAAAGTTGTGATTAAGGTTTGAGAGTGAGTTACTCTTTTAATTTTAATAATTTAAATGAAAAATATAAAAACAATACATATAAAAATAACATTTCAAAAGTCGAAAACGACGAGCATACACGTGCCCCTAAATTCATCCTTTTTTTGATTGGTTAAAAACAAAAGGTGTACAAGATTTACAATAATTTCAACTGTTTGATTTTTCCAAGTCTTAGATGTAGAACATATATGTGTACATAGCAAAAACTAAGGATATCATGTGGATAGGAGCATCTACTCTTTACTAATGTACATATAATCAAAGTTGAAAGGTTAAGAAAGTCCCGTTTTCAATAACCTATTTATTAGTGGTACTGCTTTTCACTTGGCTACATTATTAGTCATGTACTTTTCCCTATATATAGTGAATCCTTTTGACTTGATTTATCATGAATATTTGAACTAAATAGTACTGAACAGTATATATATTATATATCTATTTTAAATAATATTTCTGATATGGTACCATATATAACAATTTAGAAATATATTTATTGGCCAATATACCTTAAAATACCTTAATTTCATAGTTATCCTTAAACATCTTATATATTATCCTAACTTTTCGGGCCTTATAATATATAAGGGTAGTGTTTGTGTACACCAAATGTATGGGTCATGATTCATGCAATTTGACGCGTGGATCTAGTTGGATCCGGTTTAATCCGGATCTTTTTTTTCTTTTTTAATTTATGTCATAACCTTTATATTGTAATAATATAATTTTTATGTTGTAATAGTATAACTTTTATATACATATTTCATAATTTTTTTAGTGCATAACTTATATTTTTTTCACTATAAAAATTTAATATAGCCGAAACATTTTTGTTGTAATGATATAACTTTTATGTTGCAATAGTATAACCTTTATGTACAGATTTCATAATATTTTCAGTGAATAACTTATATTTTTTTCACTACATGCACTGCAAAATGTTATGTGCATATAACTAAAAAGTTATGAAGACAGAACTAAAAGGTTAAGTTCGCTAAATTAAACGGTGATGTCAATATAACTGCAGAACTAGGGTTAGGGTTAGGATTTGGGTGCGTGTAGGCCAGTGAATCGTGTATAGGAGACGTGAAATACACTCTCGAGTCGGGTCGACCCAATTAAATCTGTACACTTGGTGTATAGAAATGATTGTGAACATATAATATTTGTAGGAGGAACAAACCCACGAGTATTTTGCATGGGTCATATACGTCAATTTCATTTATTATTTTTAAAAATCATTATATGCTTTGTATATAAAATTATATCATCAATATAACATGTGATGGAGAAATTAATTGCAATTTTAGAACATTTTTGTTATGACTTGATGAGAGGAGTTTTTGGCATAGAAAACGTATATTTTGGTTGATTATTTAGGGTCATCAAATTTTAGATGAGCTAGACTATGTTTGATTTCCCTTAAAAACTCTACCAACATATATATATTCATACGTCGAAACAATCATCTTTACAACTTATAGCAAATCCTCAAATCAATTAACGAATTCAGTTTGATTCAAGTTCAATATGAGCAAGAATAGAATGAAATATTTATTTCCAAAACTTAAGGACACATGCACTACAAGTGCAATTTAGCCCGAAATTTCAATATTTTCGAGCTAATTTATCTATATTGGCCTAAATTAAAATTTGATAAAAGAAAAAAAAATTATATATATATATATATGGATTCAGATTTGGACGGGTCGAGTTGGAGACACAGATCCTAAAGTCAGTACTCCAAGAAGCAAATAAACCGTACTCTTAAAATTTTAGTGCCCTAATTTCAAAACTGTTAGTATTTTCAAACAATGAATGACCAAAAGTTATTTTGTGTGAATTTACAATTTTTCCGTGTATATATTGAAAGCATTGAATAGAAGATGTAACCATATATAAATGAAGGAATTATATATAAATATATATAACCGTTATGGAAACATTGAAACATATTAATATATTTAAATATACACTAAATGACATGCATCATTAATATTACATATATTCATACATTAAAATATTGAAATAAAAATACTGTTTAAAATCAAAAGGTTGGGCTGCGATTAAGCAAATATTAACCCTCCATCATTAATATTGACAGAAATTTTAATCTACAGCCACTTTTTTTTATATTAATAAATGAATATCATGTCAACATTAAATAAATTTCAAATACATAATTCGCCACCTTTAATGTTAAATTAAATACATAAAAAGTAGTAATAGACAATAATTTCCTGGTTTGCAAATAAACTATCTCCAAGCATATGCACTCCAACATTGAGCATGACTTTTCTTCTCAATATACGATCCTCTCATTAGTAATGTCACTCACGTCGTTCTATTGATCATATGTATCATGCCACGTGTAGATTACTATTTTAACAAAGATTTAGAGAACATGTCACTCGATCAGACAAATTGGCCAAAAATAAACAAACATTGGCCGGATTGTATTAAATAATATTATCAACGATATTAATATATGATGTGTATTAAAGACAATACAATAAATATGAAACATGAAATGTAAAAGATATGAATTCGGATCACTTTTAATCATAAATGGTTTGGAGCAAATTGCTTTAATTTGGCAAACTAATTAATTTATTATTATATGATAGGGCATGCAGGATTTTCTTGAAAATGAGGTGAACAAAAACTCCCACATCTTCTTCCCCATACCTAAGATGAAATCAAATTTTTTAAAGAAGTAATGTAAGACTAGATCTAGGCTATGATGAAGATGGATAAGAAGAAAGCAAATGAGGTGGAATACATGAAGAATCCTTCCAAACCCTAGAATGCAATCTTAGAATATCCTTAGCCTTCTCCTTAGTTTTCTTACATTCTTCAATCTGCAACACCAAACACAGCTTCGAAACCACTCCCACTTGCAGCATCTCTTGAAGAACCCTAGCATTCGCAGAATGCTTCGATATCCATCCCAGAATCCTCACTGCTTTCTCACTCGCAACTCGAGAAACCCTAAGAATCCTCTTCGAGACCACGGCTAATCCTGCTCCGTGTCTCAGCAGCTCCGCTCGGCCCTCAGCGCAGCCGCACAGCTGGTCCAGCACCATCAGGGCCAGCTCAGCCGTCCTCCTGTCCGTCGGCTCCAGAAGCAGCTCTACCAGGGCGTAGACGGCTCCAGCCTCAGCCGCCTTTATCCGGTTCCTCCCCCACGGACACAGCTCGGCTAGCAGCTTCAGCGCCGCCTTCGTGGCTTGCGGCGAGATTCTGTCGCTTAGCATGCGGACTGTTTGGGTGAATAGCTCGGGTTTGGACCCTATTATGTGAGCCGGGTCGGATACTGAGAATGCGGATCTTATTAGGGCTATCGCCTGAGCCCGGCTCTGATGACTCCCATTTTCCAATACTTGGATTAACGAATCCAAAATTCCACCATTGACGAATGGCTTCAAATCGGATTCGGATAATTCGAGTTCTTGCAGAATGCTTAGAGCTTCAGCCATGGAAACAGGATCTTGATCTGTTTTGCTAACAATGGAGAGAAGGAAATGAACTGCGCCTGTGCCATGGAAATGGATTCTGCTGCTCTCGTCTGTTTGAAGAAATGATCTGAGTCTGTGGAGGCAACTGAGTCGGGAGGTGGGTGAAGTCGCTGCCTCGTTGAGTAGACTCAGGATCTGGGACTTGTCGAAGGAGGATTTGGGGGTGGGGATTCTATCGAGTGCGTTGAGGGTGCACCATGCTTGGATGAGGCGGCGGAGAGTGTGATTAGGTGTGAGATCGGTGGCTGAGATTAGGGGCTGTTTGGTGACAGGGCATGTTGGGTTCTTGCACGAGTAGAGCCATTTCTCGATGTTGGCTCGATCGTACGTTATCCCAGTTGAGATCGTCACTGGATCTTTCATTAGCTGCATCGAAATCGGACACAAGAAATAACATGGGACTTCAACTCTATGTTCTTGATCTTCCATCCAATGAGTAATGTTGGAAAAAAATGAAGGAAGAGAAAATAGTTGAGAAAAATGGTTGGTTTGATGAAACTTACGAAGAATCAGAGATGAGGCTTTATATGCAATATATTGGAAAGTCAATGCATAGAAATTCAAAAGAGAGAGTGGACTTTTTCCAAAGTAGAAAGCTCGAAAAGTAAGACTTTGTAATTAAAAAAATAAAAAATAAAAGTAATGTGTGTGTTGAATTAATGCATGTGACAGAATGTATGGGGAGACTACGAACGTCGGCGTTGGAGCCACAATGAGGACGCTTTTGACTTTCCTACTTTATTAATTTTATATTATTTTTAAGGAAATTTTTATGTAAATAAATATAGTTTTTTTCTGTTAAACTGTGCAGTGTATTTAAATTTTAAAATATAGGGTTTCGTGGCGGCAACATGGCACATGCCTCACTGTCGACACCGCATCTCATGTGGAGATTCCGTGTATTCTTTTCACCATTTCTTTAAAAATGATAAAATATTTTTCGGAATACCTTTTATTATACCAATCAATAATGATATATAATGATCTTATTTTTTTTAAATTATGAAAAATAAAATAATAGGTATACTAAATTATAATACATCAACAGTAAACATAGACGGTCTATTTATTAACTGTTATTCTATCTTTTTTCTAAATAAGAGGTAATTTCAGAAACCAACTAAATTATGATACTTTTTTTTATAATTTAATTTTTAAGTTGTAACATTGGTCAGTTTTTTAAATATTTTTTCAGGTAAAATCGAATTTGATTTCCTTTTTTTTTTATCGGAATAAGTACATTGATGTATGCTAAAACACTCCATATTGCAAATCAAACAAAAATCAAAATCATTTTTTATTTTCATCCTATTCAAATTCAACTTTCGCAACTAGAATTTTTTATTTTTGCTAAAAATGCCCCTAGGTTACAATTTAAAAATTCGTGAATTATGGTATAATTGAAAGAGAGAAAAAAAATTAGGTTGCAAATTGAAGAATAATCATGATTAAATATTAATTCTTAAAATAAATGTTAAAATTATTACACACAAAATTAAAAAAAAATACGTAATATACATAATCATGTGTATAAAATTACTATATTCCAAATAAATAATATATAAAATTAAATAAAATCAACTTACATTAAATAAGATAGGTAAATTAATGTAAATAAAATTATTAATTCTTGTTTTTGTTGATAAAAAGTGACGGATCAATAGAAACAAATTTTGTTTTTCAAAGGGACATTTATTTTAAAGCAGTCAGAGGATTCAATATATTCTCTTTAATTTTTTTTCTTTTTTCTTTTTGGAGGGGTCTAGAAAAGTAGTCAAATTATTTAATATTCTTCAAATTATTTCATGATAAGAGTGATTACATATTACCATAAAAATTTTGTGGTATATAGCACAATTATAAGGGCATAGATAAGTCCAAGAATGGATTGATTTAACTAGTGGCCATGATTGATGTTTGGTTCGATGTATCAAAGAATTCAAAAGTTGGTGAACCTATACAACACTTGTTTCATGTGATTTAATAATTCCTCAGTCAAAATTGTCCAACCTTTAAGCCTACTCATGAGCCATGAGGTGTACTTATCTATTGTGGTTGTCTTCATCTTACAACTTTAATATTTTTATTATTCTAAGCAACATAGGGTCCTTATTTCGATTACAACATATAATATGTGGTTTTTATTTTATTTTTTTCCTAGTCTTTTCAGTTTGTAATCTTCATTTTTTAGCCAAACCTGATTATTATTTATTTTTAAATCAATTTATCCTGAAGCTAGATACATAATTCAAGTGAATAGATATTAAGTGTTCTTGCAAGCTTCTTAATTCAAGGCATAGTTAGGGCTCTCACTATTAGAACACAAGAAATTATCAATAGATCTTAACAATCGAGCATCAGTTGATAAATACCTACATGATAATCATGAATTGGAGACGAAATTTGTATGAATTAACTAAAGGATTAAACATGACTATAAGAGTATATAAAATGATATATAAATAAATTGACCCGAAAAGTCTGAAATTAGGGTGCAGGTGCATTTCACATTTGAGTTGAACTTTTTTGTTTTTAATGAGTCAGAGAGAATGAAAGAATTGGAATAAAGACTAAAAAATTTAAGTAATCCAAATTTGAATCATTATTATCACAATTTGCATCTTTATGAAAATAGAATACTACATTACCCCTTAAATTACAAATCTCGTGGTATGTTTAAATTGAACTTGATTGGGTCATTCAAGTTGCAATTTGCCTAAATTCACACATTTCCAAAAGTTAATGTGCTAAATCACCAATCCGATAAAAAGTTAACTTACCAGGCATATTGGATAGTAAACTCTTATTTATTAAAGTTCTTAGAATTCTAAAACACTTGTCATATCAGTAAATTTATAAAAATTAAATAAATATTAAATTATTTTATTCCTCTTAGAATTAATTTTGCCGAAATGCAATTTTAGTCTGTACACTATTTTTCAAGAATAAATCGATCAAGACAAAATAACCAATATGAAATTCTCATTCAGTCTAATTAAAACTATCAAAAAACATAATCAAAACATTATCCTGGGTCCCAATCAGTCACAGCCAAAAAAAAGTATTGAATTGATTGGAGCTTCAAAATTGTTACCATATAAATGAATTTACTTAGTTTTTGTGACACAACAGCGATTAGTTAATTTAACTCGAAGAAAGAAAAGCTTTCAGTAATTACTCGTTGCAAAACTGAAGAGACAAGGCTCAATCTGGGTTCCCTGTTTGCTAATATCTAACAACCTGTGTGCCATTGTTTTCGCCTTTCTTCCCATAAGGATTGTTGTCGCTAAATCCATGACGACCTCCTTCAATTTTACGTGATTTCTTCCTGAACTTAGAGGCATTGCTATCTATGTTTAGGTTCACTTTGGGAGGAGAAGTAAAACAGAATGAAGCAGCTACAGCCTGCAAAGAAACCATGGATTCAATAAGATGGAGAAAATGATCAAACTTGAGTAAAATCAATGCATTTCTCATGATATTTGAGCACAAAGGTTCTGCAGATTCTGGTTTTCTCCTTGTTTTTAAGGTTTGGCTTGAAGGATAAAGAGAATAGGCACACAGTGAAATAAATTCAGGACGAAAAATTCCACGATTGCATGTGAGAGATCCTAGCGTAATGAGCTGCACGCACCAGCAAAAATAGAAATCGTCCTTGATTTGTTAAAATAGTTTTTCATAGTGCACTCGTTCAGAAATCGATCAAATTCTCTCCCAGAACTGATGAGTAATGTGGGATTTTACTGATGGATAATTTGACAAACAATTTAGACAACAATGCATTTTGACACTCCAATTTAACAGTTCTTACAAAATAAACTTCTCTGGATAGGAGAGATAATGAGTGATGAGATGCTTCAGTGAAAAAAATTATAATATACCTGTAAGTCAAGGCGGTGAACATTAAAGATGTCCTTCATAGAGTGAGAATTGTATGCCAGGATGTAAGATCTGTAGGCATCTTTAGCCGACTTGTTCAAATAATAATTGTTGGAGACCAACTTTTCCTGTATCAAAAGCATATTTACGATTATTATTTTCCCTTGCATTCAAGGGAAATACAGAGAATGAAGCTGCATTTTCGAGAAATGACAGGCTTGTGAACAAGAAAATACCAAGTGAGATTGAACGTTTGCTAGCTTCTTCTGATCAAATTCATACTCTTTGACTGGTACTTTTGCAGCCTGAAATTTCCATTGATCATGATATCAGAGATTGTTATGAGAAATAACCTTAACAGGTTTCACTTTTGTTTCAATTACTAACAACACAAATCATAAACTGACTTCCAAAACTGACTACCATGTTACTTCCATGATGGCTAATTTAACCACAATACGCTATTTCTCTTAACCAAACAGCTCCATACCTTAAGGTATCGAAGAAATTGCAACTCTTCTGGAATCAAGAAAAGCAGAGCACTCCCTTTTGCACCTTCCCCACGGGCTGTTCGACCAACCCTATGAATGTATTCCTGAATGCACGGACATAAAACCACAGATGAGGGAGAGGGACTAGGAACATTACAGAGATACAGCAAACAACTTCATTCGAGAAGTTAATCACCTTAGGCTCATCTGGAGGGTCATACTGCACAATCCAATCCTAGAACAAGAGAGAGAGAGAGAGAGAGAAATAGGAAAGATTAGTACATGCATCATATGAGATGTAAATAAAGACAAATTCTAATCCATCACTTCTCACATTGAACATAATCAGCCATCAAGTACTGGCTGTCTGTAGAACTCAATAAGTCTCAAAGCACTTATTTTGCTTGAAAAGAATCATTCACAAGAATATAAAGGACCAGCCAGCAAGAGACAGAAAAGGAAGGTGCTATTTACGTTGACCACCCTAACACATTCCAACCTAGTAATTAAATCATCCTATTTTTCATGTACTTATTACATGCTAGTTTGTTTCTTCTTTCTTCTGTTTCATTAGTTGGTTTGTATACCCTTCATTACATTCTCACTTTTCATTTTATTCTTTTCATTAGGGTGGAGGTTGGAGAATATGGGGAAGATTTGTAACGAGAGATAGCATACCACTGAAGGAATATCAAGACCACGTGCAGCTACGTCTGTACATAATAAGATACCCTTCTCTGCTTTGCAAAATTCGAAAAATGTAGACGTTCGTTTCTGCTGCTTTTGCTTTCCATGGATATCAAGACAATCAATCTGAATGTATCTGAGAAGTTCCGAATGGAACTTAACAGAATTGCAGGATGAGAAGAAAACCATCACTTTCTTTGACAGATTTCTTTTCAAGAAGGAATAAAGAAGAGTAAATCTCTTGGCGCTAGGGACAACGCAGTAGCCTTGCTGCAGGCCTTCATTGGTAACCTACACAACACAATAGTAAGTTAGTGAAGAATCGAGTCATCGAAGTTATCCTCAACTAGAAGATAATGCATATAGTTTGCTTACCCTCTTCCTTCCATCATCAACATCAATGTAGACCGGGCTTGTCTGAAATGATAAGCGTGCAAGATCCTCAACCTAAAATGAATAAATGTACTTATTTTTGAGTTCGTCAAGAAGTAAATGAAACATAGTACTTCTCAAGCTAAAGATTACCCTTTAACATAAAATGATGTTTCAGCATAGAGGAGAAATAATTCCCAAGTTGGGATGTAATTTTGGGTATTGAAGTGATAGCAAAGCAGTCATGACAATTTAATATATCTTTTTATTCATTCAATCATTTCTTATTCTCATCCCCGGAACAACAGATAGAATGTATTTCTCAAGCAAAAAAGTATTATATAATGATAAATAAATAATGTATTCATACCTTCTTTGTTTGTGTAGCAGAGAAAAGAGCTGTTTGCCTCACCTGCATGGTAGCATTTTCACAAAAGAGTAAATATATTGTGTTTCCAAATGAGTTAATGCACTTTTCACCAGGTAACAACCTGAACACCATTTCTTTTTTATGCTGATGGTATCAAAATAGAATATGATCCTATACAGGTCTATTAGAAGTAAATTTATAGCCAAAAAAGGAACACCAAGAGCATATGAAATGCTAGGGCTCTCTAAAATAGCTACGTGGAAATATGAAGCAGGGGATACCAAACTCACACAATGTTTGGAACAACTACTGGCACAGAACAGCAATTACAGTGACATGTTAAATCATCAACCTTAGCTCTAGCAATATACCTTTGGCAAAATTTTGATGATTTGCTTCATCTCTTCTTCAAAATTAGCTTCCAAAATCCTATCAGCTTCATCTATTATGAGGCACTGCATATCCAAAAATCAAACACAGAAGTTAAGAAAACTCTCTTTGCCAGCATAATAGTTTCGGCAAGAATGCTCACGATGTCCGGAAAAGCTCTGAAGAAAAACTTCGACTACATACATAACTTGGAATAGAAACTTTAACCAGCTACGTAACAGTGGGAAAAGAGTGGTGCATATAAGTTTCTCATTTGTGACAATCAGGAGCATGAAATTAAAACAGGTTCAGTCTGATAAATATTCCTCTTTAAAAATGCAAAATGTAACTACTTAGATGGGGAATAAGGATGGGGAAACATAGAAATTACACATTTCCAAGAGGGTAAATAAGAATCAAATTGAACTATAGGGACAAAAATTCAAACCTTGAGGTTTTTATATATAAAGCCTTTTGTATTTTGAAGGTGGTCAAGAAGTCGACCAGGGGTAGCTACTAAAAGATTTACTCCTTTGACAATACGCTCTGCTTCTCCTCTTCGTGCTGAACCACCAATTACCAGTCCAAGTGTCTGTGAATGATACTTCAGAAGGTCCTTTGCTACAGCATGTGTCTGTATCATTTATTAACAATTAGTCTTAAAACTTGCAGAAGTTGAACTAAAGGATTTGTCTGCACATAGATGAATGACATCTATACCACAAGAACTATGCACCAGGATGATTCCACCATGATACAAATCTGAGAGAGCACAGGCAGCCGCCAGATTTGGTAGTCAAACGAACTACATTGCACCAAGTGGAAACATCCAATGTACCCATAGATGTGATTTAATGTGCCACAGATGATTCATAGAATCTTGGGCCTAAGCTACTAAAATTAGTAATGAAAACATACTGAAGAAGTAACTAGGAAAATATCCAATCCATTCATCCAAATATACTAGAGGCATAGTCAACAGATAGTGTATTGTTTTAAATTTTTCAATCCAAACTTGAAACAACTGCAGATATATGGAAAAGAGATTTGTTAGTTGTTAGAATGAGGGTCTCAGTAGCCAACTGAGAGAGGTGGAAGCATCAATTCATATGAAGACATCTCTTTTCACTCAGTGTAACTGGGGAAGAACAGAATTAATTTTCATCTTATTGCTTATATATGTGAATAAAGATCAAATGGATAAGCTTATATTAGAACGTGCAACTTATATGAAAAATATGTGAGAAGGTATTACCTAAACTATATAATATTTCTAATTCATTGAAGTTCACTTCAGGACTGAGTTATGTCAAAATCAAGTAAAGATTATGAAAGGAAATTTTGTGTACCTGTATGGCCAACTCTCTTGTTGGACAAATGATAATAACACCAGTCCCATTTCGAGACGTGAAACGTATGTGATACAGCAACTCCACAGCTGGTATCAAAAAGGCAAGGGTTTTTCCAGAACCTGTCCTTGCAGCTCCAAGAACATCTTTGCCTTCCAAAAGTGGTGGAACTGATCTAGCTTGGATCTTCATCACCCAACACAAATTTATAGATAAATAATTAGCTTCAATTTTTCAACCTTAATTCTGTCTGGTCTAAAGTAACCTTTAGTATCTGTAAGGTAGAAAACTCTGAGGCAGATAAAAATGATTCAGTATAATTTGGAAAATTCTTTTGAAAAACATGACATTCTAAAGAATCCAAATTCAAGCATTTAAGCAACACGAGAAAAATCATCGCAGCAGCCTGTTAGCCCTATAGTCTAAACTTCACAAAGAAGAAGATGATGAAGGTAAAAAATCAAGATAGAACGAGGAGGAAACACAAAGAAAGAACAATCCTTTCACCCCAAAGAATGAAAAGGTAATAACATAAAAGTACAAATTTGCAGCTGCATACAATATTGAATACATGCTTCCAAGAAAAAAAGCTCGAAACCCATCCAAGCAGTTAAATGCACCAAAAACCAATCATAAGTAGATGAAAAAAGCTAGTGTTGAAGTTCAACCATATCAAAAAACCTCCACATGATGCACTCAACTTTCAGCTCATGTGACAATGTCCCAAGCCGACTAATCAATTTAACAAGCAATAGATCAATAACACAATCCAGTAAGAACTAACATCACGTTGTAAATACTCCTCAACAAGCTACTTCAGAATTAGCCTCAAATCTCGTTGTACAAAACATAAAACACGAAAAAAAAATTCAAATACCTGAGTCATGTACTGAAATCCCATGTCTTTGATAGCATTCATAGTGGGCTCCGATATGGGCAGCGAAGCAAAGGCATCATTGCTCATAATCCCCGAAGCATTAACCTTCGCCTCTCTCTTCAAACCAATCTTCTCCTCTTCCTCAGCTTCTTCCACTTTCCCCTCCTTGTCTTCAGCTGTCTTCTTTTCCTTCTTCCTTTTCTTTTCTTTTTTCTTCACCTCTGCAACTTGCTCTTCCTCCATCTCTTCCTCTTGCTTCAACTCTTCGCCTTCCACTTCTTCTTCTTCTTCCGGCGGTGGCGGCGGTGTTGTTTTGACGAGCTTTTTATCTCTGTTCCTCTTGCGCTTCTTCTTCATTGAGTCCATGGCTCCTTTTTCTCCTAATTCACGACGCGGCTCTTCTTCTATGACTGCCATTTGGATTGTTGACAGAGGCGACAGTGGTGGCGGCGGCGGAGGTGGAGCGTTGTGGCGGCAGGGGTTTAAGGTGGGGAGATTTGAGTCTATCGGGTTTCAATGAGCAGAATTGGGAGTTTCAAATCCCGTTTTTTATTTCATTGAGCAACCAATGTGCCAATTAGGTCAAGGGTTCGATATTCACGTCATAATTTTAACTAAGGACATCATCTTTATTCTATTTATATAACACCCATAAATATTTGGGCAGGTCATACACTCCCATCAATTATTAAACACATTCACTTTAAAATATTTAATATTATCTAATTTCTAAACACATCCCAAATATTATCATTTTACTCTTATAATTAAACAATATATAATTAAATAAATAATAAATATTAAGGATATTTATTTCTTCTATTAGATATATTTATTTTAATAAAATGTGTTTCGTAATGGATGGGGTGTGTATAACCCTTCCTACATTTTTTAACTCATTTCATTACAAACTTTGAAGTTTACCCCTTAGGATCGTTTGATTTGTTAGTTGGGTTTGTTTGGTTTGTTAGTTGGGAGGTGGGTTTATGATATATTTTATATTTCGTTTGAATGATTGTGGGCTTATTTAATCAATTTTTGTTTGGTATGAGGGTTTATAAATTATTTTCTTGGGATTGAACATTCTACCCTTATATGTAAATAAAATTTACATACCAATTGAATCATTATTTGTTAATTATTTTTTTGATTTATTTTTTCATATTTTTTATGGGTAAAAATTTTGATGTTTCATCATGATGTAAAATAGTTTGTTCAGCCTTTTATCTTGGGAATGTGAGAAGGGTTTCTTCATTGTATTTGAGCAAACTTCTAAAATTCGTAAAGAGAATTAAGTTCATTTAAGTTTCCAAGAGTTGATTATTTGAAGTATAGCGCAAACAACAGTTTTGTTCTACATTTGATGTCTAACAGGTATGTTTTGTTGAAGAAAATATAGCAAAATTGTTCCTTGTTGAAGAAATAAGAAATCTTCCCATCTAACACTTCTAGTTCAAGCACTGCATATATTAATTTTTTGATTCTCTTCTTTATGTTAAATGTTGTGTTGATATCCATGTGAAAATGCATTTTTTATGTCTTTTGTTTTACACCATAGTACAATCTATATAGTTTTGGGAAGCTAAGGTATCGAAAGAGTGAATGAATATGAAAAGGGGATGCAAAATATGGACTCGACTATAGCTTCATAGTAGTTTATGCTCTGTAAATTTGGGTTTGTGTGAGTGGGATAGTAACTCAAAATGCCCAAAAACATATAAGGTATATTCTTTTTTACCCAATTGATATGAGGGATACATTTTTCTATCCAAATTTTTTAATATGAGTACTTTTTTACCATTTTTTTTTACTAGTCTTCATTTGAATAGTGTATGATGGGATAAGAGTGATTTGTGATCTCTGATTTGTATTGTATGATATAAATGAAAATCAATGATTTGAATAGTGTATGGTTTTTTGTCTATTTAACTACTACAACTTTCATTTTCATTTTTCACCTCCACACATTAGTCAAACGAGGATATTGGGGTGAAAATAAAAAAATTATCTAAAGTTGTGTGCAAGTAAAATAAAGTCACAGAAAGATTATACGACATAGCCTTGAAGAATTTTCGGGTAATATTTTATTTATTAGTGATTATGTAGTAAATTTTATTTTTTAAAAACTTCATGTGTCAGATAATAGTTGATTTATAGTTGTGCAATTTTGTAGCAAATTCGTTCATTATTTAGAAAATGTCTGTGCATTTGTTATTACTTATGGATTAGGAAAAAAAAATAGTTTGAAAAAAGTAGTTGAATAATTGTAATTTAGGGTTAATCGAATATTATTGGACAAGACAATAAAAACTAACTATATCATCGCTACGCCCTAATTTGTGGAATAAAAGTGTGTATAAATGTAAATTAGGGTTAAAAGATGATTATATTTCAAAATAACGTTAAACGAAATTTTTATGAAATCATCGTTTAGCCCACTTTTATGATAAGTCATCATTTAGCTCTATTTAATTCGGAAAAATTGGTTTATAATTCTAAATCAAGGTTAAACGATGATTATTCTTCAAGTCAATGTTAAACGAAAATTTTATGAAATCATCGTTTAGCCCACTTTTATGGTAAATCATTGTAAAAAATGTGGTACTCTAACTTCATATTACATGGTTGTTTTATCTTATTAAAATCCGAACATTGATATCCGAACATTTAATTTTAAAAAAATTTATCCTAACAATTAATTTTTTTTAATTTATAATAATAATAATCATCATCATCATCTACACCACGTATCCAACCCTTACACGTAGTGCAAAACTCAATTTTTTCAATCAAAATTCTATTTTATACATGATTTCTAAAATTATTAATATAACTTAAAAAAAAAACAATAGAAATATGATACCTACATTTAAATATTTTACATGTTTTGAAATAATAAAAGATGTTAGTAGGTACTTTTTAATTCATATAACTTCATTATCTTAATACAAATTGAATATACTATCATAATATATAATAAACCACGCATCGTGTGGGTGAACTACTAGTTCATGCATAATTTTATGAATTTTTTCTTTCTCAATTTCAGCATGGTTTTAAATTTGAATTTAGGATCCAAAATAACTACAATAGAAAAGACTTTGTTAATGTCATCCCAATATTTTTTGAACTTTTCAATCATGTTTTTTTTTATCTTCACTGCAATGTACTCAGAGTCAAGCTAATTATCAATCTTAAGTATAATCTCACAAAATAGCATTTTCATTCCATCTTTAACAATTAGATTTAGAATGTGAGTGGCACAATACATGTATAGAACTTGTCCACCCAATAATATTGAATTCCGACTAAACTTATTTATCAACATTGATAACATGGAGACAACAGAATCATTAGTGCTACAATTGTCTAATGCTATAGTAGACAACTTATGATCAATGTTTCAATCCAACAAGCACTCGAACACACATCAATAATTACCTCACTCGTGTGTGCACAAGGCACATATACAAGCATGTCTTTTAAACAAATTAAAGAAAATAAAATAAAATAATTAGTTTTTTATATTTGAATGCTACATCATATAAAGAATAAGATTAAGTAAATACCTAATAATTCTACTTTGTAATTTCCAAGAATTATCAATAAAATGAGCAGTTATTGTCATGTGCCCCTTCTTTTGATTACTTGAAGTCCACATGTCGGAGATGATTGCAATTTGACTTTTGTTACTCTTCCATATATCCACTATTTTCCTCTCCCCACCAAAAATTTCATGATATTCCTTTGAAATTGGCTTGAAAAGTGGTTGTAAAGCATTTAAAAATATCTCAAAACACTTATGTACAACCATCTGAAGTGGATATTCATACATAATGACCATATATGTGAGATGAAGTCTAGCAAGCACCACATCAAAAGAATAATTTTTCAGAACTGTTTTTTTATTTTTTTGGTCCCAAGTGGCACAAAAGTTTAGAGGGAAATGAATGAGGACTCTATCGATTTTACTAACTTTTGAATTTTCAGCGATGTAACCTACTAAAGCTTACAACGAGAATGTAGCATAGCTTACAACACTATTGAGTAATATTGCTTACCATAACTAGCAGGGTTTTTACAGCGGAAATAAACTTTATGAAAATAGGGTCCTATGAAAATCCTTTTAAAATATGAGCTTTGTTAAGCTTATTTGAATTATAGAACTTTTTTCCTAACAAACTCTAAACTCAACTAAGTTACACCTACTAGAACTCAATTTCCACTAAGGTTACCACAAGTTTTAAAGACCAACCCACACAGGATCTTTACAACGAACACATGATTATTGCCAAGACTCTTGACAATATACACTCAGTAAGGAACTAATTTTCTATCAACTAATGATACCTTAAAACAATCAAACACACATCACAAAGGTTTAAATATATAATAGTGGTCTTCAAATGGTGTTGGAAGCAGCCTTTTGATTTCTTAATCTTGGATCAAAAGGTTGAGTGATTAAAACTTGTTTGCATTGAGAGTCTTTGAATACTTGAAGATTTCTTACTTATGTTATCGAGCGTTGTAGTTTCAGTAGTTGTCTCAATTTTCTCTTTCTTTATTTATAGGTGTAGATTTATACATGTTGAATGAGGAACAAACTTTAGCATTTGAATCTTCTTCATTAATGCAAAACTTGCATTAAATGTCTTCTAGGGCATGCATTTAAGATTTCTTGTCTTACATTGCAGGTTCATTAAAACGGTCTGTATTAGGTTGCAGTTTTTGTGTAGTTTGTCAAGTCAGGTGTTTACTTTTTATTGGCTCTTTATTCTACATTCTTCATTTTGTTTCTACAGGCTAATTTTTGATCTGTTGAAGTGATCAAACCTTGGATTAATATTGATATCCTTGTACATCGTTGTTATCAAGTCAACATGTTGTTTGTTGACTTATCTCTTTAGCTTACAACGTGCAACACTCAGTTCCTGCAACCTTTAAAGTGTCTACAATAAGTATGCTTGCAGCTCTTCTGTTGTAATTTTCTAGTTTTAGCATACAACACTTCATTCTCACCGCTTGCAGTGGTGTTTCTTCATAGCTTGCAGCTCTTCTGCTGTAACTTTCTAATTTCAGCATACAATACTTCATCCTTTCTCACAGCTTGTAGCAGGTCCTTACTTGCTTTCGCCACTTCATCATATACTTTAAACTCAAAACGTAGTTTAATTTCACTTAAATATTGTGAAAAATAGGGTATTCTACTTTTCTATTACACTTGTGTTTTGTCTCAACAAAATCTAAACATTAATTTCCTAATAATTTTCCTTTTTTTATGATGACAAACCATACATTATGCAATCAATATCCGATAAAATATTATGCAACTAGTATCGATGAAATATGACGCAATCGATGCAATAAAAAAATCAATTAATCAATTAATAATAACACATTACCAAATTAATCACACAACACCAAAATAGGATGCAACCAATATCAACTGAAATAGTATACAATCAATATCCGATAAAATAGTATACAACTATTATTGATGAAAGATGAAGCAATCGATGCAATGATAAAATCAATTAATAATAAATAGATTTCATAATTTATTGAAAATATAGTTTTATAAGAAATATTCAATTTCATTAACTAGTAAGTTTGAACAATTTTTTTAGTTAACCCACTTTCATTTTATTTTTTTCTAACATAGAATTTTTTATATTATTTTTCAAATGTTTTAAAAATAACCAAATTTGTAATATATAAATATTTTATTTTTTTAAAGTATAACATATGCTTCATATGAAAATATAACTATATTTTTTATATATTATTTAATATTTAGTAATATTTCTTATATACATTAAGTTAAATTCTTAATTAACCATATTAAAAGGTAATTGTATTATACTTTAACTTGTTAAACATTTTATTTTAAAAAATTATTATTACGAGAACATTTATGGGTTTCACATAATGTATTAGTGGTCTTACTTTTATATAATTATAAAGATAAAGGTTATTATTATTATTATTATGAAACATATCGAATATGAATCTCAAACGATTTATCATCACATGATGCATAATACCAGAAGATTTAATTGTGCTTTTATGATTGCTATTAGTTGATAAATATAATAATCGGAGAAGATAGATATAGACTATATTGTCATATGATATTAGACTTCTTGGTGGAATTTTTAAGTTTTACTATTGTAACTTTTGAAGGTAGGTAAAAAAGTTAAAATGAAAATGAAGGGTCATGATGCAATGATCCAAGATCTAGTGGCTAAGACAACTGGTGTATTAATACCATTGATGTACTATAGAAGGACCCTATAGTATAACATACCAAAAAATTTAAAAAGTTGTAATTGACTAAATTTATATAATTAATTTTCTAAGGTCCAAAACTGTATAGTTCCAACTCAAAACTGGACTATCTTTGAAAAATCACGGTAATTCATAAACTACTCCAATCATTACCAAATTTTATCCATACACTCCTTCATGTAGTATAACATAATAAAATAGTTTTGAAAAACTCCAAGTATACGATTTTATAAAAATCGATAAAGTTGATTGTTATTACTAATGTTTTTCACAACTTGATTAAACTCACCTATTAATTAAAACGTAAATTCGACTTTAATAAATCTATTAACCTCAAATAAACCATCTTGACTCAATTTATCAAACATGCAATGAGTTTAGACAAGATAATCAAACATGCAAAGACTAAATCAACATGCAATTACACAATCAACTCCCAAAAGTGACATATTTTAAAGATTCAACCACATAGAACAAAATTTTGAACAAATTTCTTCACATTAGAAGGAAATCACCCTTAGATCATACATGCAATGAGTTTAGGCAAAGAAATCAAACATGAAAAGCTTAATTCAACATGTATTTGCTCAATCAACACTCAAAATGACATACTTTTGAAGATCAGTTACATAGAACAAGGTATTCAACAAAATTTGTTATATTTGTAGGAAATCTCCCTTAAATCTTACATGCAACTCAAAATTTAGAACCTAATCATGCTCCTAAGGAAGAATATTGGTGAGGATTTATCAAAATTACCTCTTAAGTGCACAAACTATGTGTTCTTGAAACTTGTTTGGAAGAAAATTTTAGTTTGAGCTTAATTTTCCATCTTGTCTTGAAAATAACAGCTTGTTTGAAAATGAGAATGAAGATTTTTTAGGGGAAAAAAAGTATAGAGAGAAGGAGGAGCAACTAACTAGAAAGAGAGAGAGAGAGAGCATCTTATCAAATGAGAAATAAAAGGCTCAAATGTGGAGTCTCTCCATTTTATATGTAGTATATAGTGTACAAATTATAATTTAATACATGTAGTATACATGTAGATCACTTGTACAATGATATAATTTAAGATGTAATATCATGTAGGCATTGATATATGTAGTTATTTAATGGAGGCACAAGAAGTTGAGTGCAACTTTATCTAATATGACATGCACAAGTAATTTTAATTATGACAATTATGCATGAAAATATGTTCAAAATAGCATCACATAAGTCACATTTCTTATTTTAATTATTAAAATTATTTTATGTGTAACTTATCTTTTTTTTTTGTTCATTTCATTGTAACTTATCTTTTTTTTTTTTTTTTGTTAATTTCATTGCTCATGCATATTGAGTGTATTACGATTGAACTCAATCTCCTTGAGTAGCTATCCTACACGACTTTTAAACTTAAAGAAACATTAACTTATTTCTTTTTGATAAATTATAAAGTTTGTCGTAAAGGTCATTGACAATAAATTATTTGAAATAAAATTTAAATAAAAATATGCAATGTAAATTTTTCTGAAAACGGGATGTTACTCCAAACAAGTTAACTTTTAACCCAACTTGCTCGAATACCATTTGTTGGTCCCAAGTGGTACATAGGTTCATAAGGGGATGAATGAACCTCTATCGATTTTATAAACTTTTGAACTTTTTCAGCATTGTTTACTAAAGCTTACAACGTTGAATGCAACTTAGCTTACAACCCTATTGAGTAGTGTTGCTTATTGTATTTAACAAAGTTCTTGCAGCGAAAATAAACTTTATGAAGATAGAGTCCTATGAAAATCCTTTTAAAATATGAGCTTTTCACAAGATATTTTATGTAGAAATGACGACAATAAAACTATGTATGGATATACAACAGAATGCACTATATATAAATAACCATATAAGATCTTATAGTAGATCAAGGGTGATGTAATCCTTTTACGTCCACTCTACTCCTTCTCAATGAGGAACTTTGTTAACTTATTTGAATTACATAACTTTTTTTCTAACAAACTCTAAACTCAACTAAGTTACACCTACTAGAACTCAGTTTCCATTAAGGTTACTGTAAGTTCTAAAGACCAACCTATACAAGATCTTTACAACCAACACAAGATTATTGTCAAGACTCTTGACAATATACACTCAGTAAGGAACTAACTTCCTATCAACTAAGGATACCTTAAAACAACCAAGCACACACCACAAAGATTTAAGTATATAATAAAGGTCTTCAATTGGTGCTAGAAGCTGCCTTTTGATTTCTGAATCTTTGATCAAAAGTTTGATTGTTTCTTGAGGTTGAGTGACTATAACTCTTTTGCTTTGAGCGTACTTTGAATATTTGAAGATTTTTTGCTAGTGATATTGAGAGTTGTAGTTTCAGTAGTTGTCTCAATCTTCTCTTCCTCTATTTATAGGTGTAGATTTATGCATGTTAAATGAGGCACAAACCTTAGCAATTGAACCCTCTTCCTTGATGCAAGCCTTGCATTAAACATCTTCTAGGGCATGCATTTAAGATTTTTTTTTATCTTACATTGCAAGTTCATTAAAACTGTTTGTACAGTCTGTGAGGCCAATTGTTCATTATTTATTGGCTCTCTATTCTGCATCATTCAGTTTGTCTTTACCGACTAATTTTTGATCTGTTGAAATGATCAAACCTTAGACTGATATTAATCTTCCTCATACATTCTTGTTATCAAGTCCGCATGTTTTTAAAATGAAGTGGATTTTTTTTTTTCAATTTACCCTTCAATTATTTTTTAAAATTTCATGGAATATGATGTGATGATTTTGCCGGACATATGGACTTCGATTGTCAAAAAAAACCAAATTATGGTCAAAATTACAATAAATGTTAAAAGTCATGAATTTTTTAAAATCAAAAAATTAAAATTAAATTCTGAATTTTAAAAAAAATCATGATTTTTGGAATTAGTCATAAAATAATAACGAAATAAAATGTGTAGTTAATGTCTTGCATATATCGTCTCGATGATAAAATATGGTGCGATTTATCTGTATAATTGTATGCAAATATGTAATGTAATTTAAAATGAATATAATTTTTTAGGTATATTAAGAATTATATGTGAATAATTGACTACGACATCTTCTAAAACTATCTTATGAATTTAAGAGATAAGTCAATTCATAATTTACAAAGATTTTCATAAATTATGAGATGAGTCAATTAATGATTAAAAAAAAATTAATTTATAAAGACAAGTTTGAACTACATATGATAAGTTATATTTGGATGATGGTCTCATAAAAGAAAAAAAGAAAAAATTGTTTCCCTAAGATTGTGGCAAAAGCCCATTTGAAATGAATTAAATATGAAGAAAAAAAAAAAAAAAACAAAATACCCCAATAACTTAGGCCCAAAGGGTAAAACATTGCAATTCAATGGCCAACATTTAGCTCTCTCTCTCTCTGTCTCTTCTGCCGCCCATCGCCGATGACACTGTCCACCACATTCAAATTTAGATTTCAGATCTGTCAATTCCTCCTTCAATTCTCCATTTTTGGATTTCTACAATCTCGAAGCTTCAGTGCTGAGGTTAGTTCTCTGCACATTCTCTTTTCTGTGATACTCTGAGGATCCGACTTGGATTCTCACTCCGCCGTTCTTTCTCCAACTTCGTCGAGTTGAGAATGTAGCTTTTTCTGTGGTTAATTATGGTTCCAAGGTTCTAGTTTGGGTTTGTGAAAATCTACTCACAATTGAAGTGAATTTGGTGTTGTTCACCTGATTTTTGGTTCTTATGCTTATCCGCACCAAGTTTCTTATCGGATGGAAATATTGGTTTTATCATGTTTGTACTTACTCTATGTAGTTCAACCTCCATTTTATTATTATTTCTGGAATTACTAGCTGATTTACCGATATTTTACATTTTAATTGTTTTTTTTTTTTGTCATCATTCTGTGCTCCTGTTATTCTGCACTGGTTGGTGGGTTAGTGGCTTCATTTTTTCTCGGTGAAGAATATTTGTAGGTATACTGTAAATTCTCAATTGGGATAAAGGGGAAATTTTATGCTTCTCTTTCTATGGTTAAGGGAGGTAATAGTTATCCTATGGGATTGAGATATGTGATGTCTGCATGCACAATGTAAGATTATTTGTTGTAGTTTAAGCACAAATCGGCAGCTACTTATTCCATCGAAAAGCTGCAGTGCCTTAAATTGCTTCTTCTATGTACTGTGAAGAGAGAAATGATTCTCAGTGATATGGGGAAAATTATAATCTTTTCTTGAACTGTTTATGCCAGGTCTGACTGAAATGGGTGCGTCAAAGAAATGGATCAAATCCTTGCTTGGTTTGAAGAAGTCAGATAAATCACAATCTTTAGAGAATGATGAAAATGTAGGTGGTATTTTGTGATTATATTTCCCAACTGCAGCCCCCATATAAAATACCTCTCTTTTAATATTCTATCTTCTGTTTGTATTCTCAATTTGTAAGCTAATTACAGGGGCATGTGATTGAAGCTGCACAAAGACTCACACATTGAGGAAGTTTAGTTTACCGGTTGTTTTGAATAAAATGGTGTTGTTTTTTGCTGAATTTAACTTCTTTTTTTGGGCATGATTTACTGAAGACATCATTTTATTCAGTTAACATTTGTCAGTATGCTATTTACTGAATGTAGTTGCGTATTTCTGGGAACCCTATTCCCTGTTCTTACTCAGGATTGAAAAAGATTACATAGTTTTCCTTTGAGTCAGCATATAGTTCAATTTTCATCTCTATATCAATGTGCACTTGTGTGTGTTTGTGGGCATATATATGTAGTTATGTTTCTTTGCACATATATACATACATAATATCTTGTATTATTGCAAATTACCATTTTTGAATTGATACTATTGAGGTTTTAGCATTTTAGATTGATATTTGCAAATGACCTGTTTTAAAATTCTTTTGGCTGCTTGTGTTGTATGTGTAGTTCCTGCCATATGAAATTTGAGTGATTCCTCATAAAATTATAATCTTGATTTGGTTCAAAAATTCAGAGATCCGGGACCACTGGAAAGACTCGGCACCGACGAAAGCACTCTGTTGAGATTGATCGCAGTGTACTTGATAATGAGTTCAATCAAAACGTGGTTACATCAATTAATGAGACCAAAGATGTCAACTTCCAGTCGGTTTCAGATTCAGCTAGCTCCCCTTCCGCTTCACTTCAGGTGCAAAATGCACCTCAGATTCAACAGAGTATGAGAGAAGAATGGGCAGCAATACGCATCCAAACAGCCTTTAGAGGATTTCTGGTAACAGTGGTTCATCTTCTAGATTGCCTCCCAGCATTTCCCACCTCTCTCTCTCTCTCTATATATATATATATATATTATTTTTTATTTATTTATTTATATTTATATCTGTGTCTGTGTATGTGTGTGTGTATCCCCTTCCATTATTTTGATCAGACTATTATAAATAAAGAAACAAAAACTTGGAAAACTACTGCAGCATTCTGAACATGTCAGAAGATATGAAAGGAATAGAATGCTTGCAATTTTTTTTATTAGTATGATGAAAGACATAGGACTTCTTTGCTGAGGAATAATCTATGGCTGCATTACTGAATCTACTGATTATCATCGAGTACTTAAATCTCTTGTTGATATATAGTTTGCTATTTGGAGATAGCTTAAGTTGGATATTTATGTTCACAAATAGTTCTTTGGTTGGACCAGGGTCAAATTCGTGTCTTGTCAATTATAAATTACAAGTATGTTAAACAACTTAGTCTGACAAGCCTAGGTTCCAGATGGCATAAAAGTTATCAAACTTCTAATTGAATATAAGTTTAATGTTGTACAAGAAGTTCTCATGTGAAGTTTATGGCATTTCTTGAATCATTGCTTTTTCTTTTTTCTATTGAATGCTGAAACAAAATGGCTGGTTTTGCATTTCTCTAGCAGTGATATTCCTGGTACTTGTTTATCAGGCTGTTTCTTTTGTTCATCAGGCTAGACGAGCTTTGCGTGCTTTAAAAGGGTTGGTCAGACTTCAAGCTCTTGTCAGGGGTCATGCTGTGAGAAAGCAGGCTGCCATTACGCTCCGTTGTATGCAAGCATTAGTGAGAGTTCAGGCTCGTGTCCGAGCAAGGCGTGTTCGAATGGCCTTAGAGACTCAAACAGACCAGCAGAAACTTCAACAGCAACTTGAACATGAGGCTCATGTTAAAGAAATTGAAGTAATCCAACTTTAGTAAAAAGATGGTTTTTTTGTTCAATGACTTTATCACACCATTATATATATGAATGTGTTGTGGGGGATATTTTAGAGTATGTGATGTTGACAAGTGCATCTAATATACTCAAGCATAGCAAAATTAACACAAATTACAATATCATAAACTGATGTAACTTCATGCATTATGTAGTCTGATAGTTGAAGGTGTCTTCTGTTAGCTTTGGTTAGTAGGCAGATGGCGAAAATGAAGTAACTTTTTTTTTTTTTCAGATTTCCTGATGTTGATATAGGAATTACATTATGTCCAAGGAAAGTAAGAAGCCATATGTTTAATGTTGCTAGCATGACCGCTATTGTAAACATTACCACCTTGTTTAGGAAGACCATACATTATGTTGGTTACTTATGATTAATTCATTATCTTCTCTTTGATCAGGAAACTTAGCATACAAACATGGTATGATATTGGTCATAAATTCACTTCAAGCCATTTATAACTGTATAATAGATTCAAACCTTCTGTATTTGGCCTGCATGGGGAGATTTCATGCATATAAAACTGAAAGCCGATGGGGGCTAACTTATATTTCATTTCTAAGAATTACTTGATACTGCCTGCTCAGTTTTCTTGGTTGGATTAGTAGGGCTATCTAATCCGCTACGGCCATTTGCTTAGCATTCCTCTGATTTGTTGGTGTAAACCAGGATGGGTGGTGTGATAGTGTTGGTTCTGTTGAAGAAATTCAAGCAAAGTTGTTGAAAAGGAAGGAGGCGGCTGCTAAGCGTGAAAGAGCAATGGCCTATGCCTTAGCTAATCAGGTACGCGCTATATTTTTCTTCGGTTAGATAAAATTTGACATTCTACTGAATGGTGATTATTAACTATCATACCAAATTATAAAAATTATAATATCACACACCAATTCTTTCTAGTTCTTCATCATCAATGTAAAGGATTTTTTTTTTTTTTTCCTGAAGCAGTGTTGCATCAATTGCTAGTAAATACTCGGGTGGTTATTGATCACCTAGCACCTAGATTTCCTAGTTGCCACTTAGACTGCTAACCTTTTTAACTGTTTAATTTTAAAAAAAAAATTGTGTTTCCAACATTCCACCTACATTTCCTAACACATAAACTATAAATTCATAATGGACAAATCTAATAAAATTTAAAAGGTAGCATAAAAAACAACATTGTGTTCTTTTATAAAATAAAAAAAAATCCAAGTTGGCCGGCTGGGAGCGTCTAGAAGAACTGTAACTGATTTTACTGATTTCAGGTCGGCATACGGCTGCCTAGTGCCTAGATGGCACCTAAGCCGATTTTGGCATCCATGATCTGAAGTATACAATACAGTAGTGAAAATGTCCCGTGCCTATCCTATTGTGCCATTACAGTTTTGGCTTTTATCATTGTAAGAGGTGTTTTTTAATTGGCTGTATCCAAAAATAGTTAACAAATGTGACCTTTTTTGTCCGACGAATGGAGTATCTCTTTACTTTTATCTACTTGAAAATATTGTTGAAGACAATTTTGTCCGAACTATACAGTACAGTTGTGAAAAAGTTCCTAAGTGATCGCAGTGTGTCATTATGGTTTTGACTTTTATAACAAAGCACACCTTTTTTTGCACAAAATATTGATAAATCAGGCAGCTTGCATAAAAAGCTTGTGTACATTATCAATTTTGCAATTCTCCCAATTGCTTTAAGCAGAATGCCATCATGCAGTGGCAGGCAGGGTCAAGGCAGCATGTAACTCCTTCTGGCTTTCAGCCAGATAAGAGCAACTGGGGCTGGAATTGGTTGGAGAGATGGATGGCTGTTCGCCCATGGGAAAACCGCTTTCTTGATATTAACCTTAAAGATGGGGTGAAGATTCGTGAGAATGGACCAGTTGATTCGAAGAATCCATCTACAACTCAGTTCAGTTCCACAGGAAAGAGACCCACTTCAATTGCTGCAAATGGAAGGATTCCTTCTCGTTCCAGCAATAACACTAATGCCTCAAATGAAAAGAAGGCCGCATCCCATTCTGATGGCTGCAATTCACCCAACAAATCAGCCAATGTTCAAGAAACACAAGGTGCACTTTTCCCCACTGTGGTGTCTAAACCAGTTCTTGAAGACTTGGTTGAAGAAGCTACCTCACGACCCAATGTTGCTTCAAGATCACACAGTAATCCTAAAGAGAGATCAACCCTCACCGATAAACAAGGAAAGAAGCGCTTGTCCCTCCCTGCCACCGGTCTCTCTCTCTCTCTCTCAAGTGTTCGAAGTTTTTTCTATCTATAAGTCAGTCTAACTGTTTGCTTTTTTCTTGAATCTGATTTGACCAGGACCAATTCATGGAACTCAAACAACCAGAGCACTAAATAAACCAATGGTTAAAAGGTCACCTACTGCTCAAAAACCCATGAAAGACAAATCAAAATTGAACGGGATTGAAGCTAAGCCATCTAAACTCAGGCAACAAGCCGACAGTTAGCCTTCCAATAATGGCTCGAGATCCTCTTGCCTCATTCAGCAGCGGCCATCGTGTTTGTATGTAAAGAGTAGATGATGCTTGTGAGTAAATGCTATTCCCAGAGATGTTGAGTTTTAGAGACGCGCTGAATAAGAACGATTGGGCATGGAATCGACAGTCTTTGGTGGAAAATTATTGTATTTATTGGTTCGTTGGTTAGTATCGTTAATTTCTACCACCCGAGCTGCTATGTTTTGAGTAGCTCTGCATGTATTATAGTACCTACCATGTTGTTTGTTCATTTTATCAGTAAAGTGATTGTTGCATTGAGACGAAGAATTATCTATCTCCTTGTAAGTTATATCTCTATCCATCGTGGAAGTAGTAGCTTTACTCTTGAATGTTGACATGAATGAGTCCACTTGAAAATAAGATATACTCGGGAATTTGCAGGTTTGTTTACAGGTGACAATCGCTTTGGTTTTCTTTTTCTAGTTTATGAAATTTAATAAAATATAAAGTACAAAAAATAAGATATATTTGTTAATACTTTATGAAGACTATTCGTAGCGGTTCAAAATAAACTGTTGCTTTACAGAATAAATTTTACTTCAATTATTCCATGTTTTTTTATTATCAAGAATTCATTTTTATTTTTCCCTTGAAGTTCTTGATTTTCGTATCAGGTCTTCATAATGGTAAATCTTCATTACTTTTGTTGGAAATCCTATCTTTGAGAAGTCCAAAGTTGAGTATTATGGTCAATTTATACACACTTTTAAATATTACTTTTGTATCTCAAGTGATATCTATCTTTATAAAAATGAAAATTGTGACATAAGCAAGGTTAGTACAAGTTTTTTAATATTTATTTCCTCAATTCCGCTCCCTAACTCATTAAGAAAAAACAAATACTATTAAAAAAAATCATAATTTGTGTCGGACAATGTTAAACCACAAGAAATATAATAATAATGAAGTAGTAAATGATGATTATCTGAAGAAAAAAAATTGTTTTAAAAAAAGCAAGAAAAAAAATATAATATTTTCTAACCATTATATGGTACAAGATATAAAAATACATAAATGCATATTTGGGGTGCTATTTGTCTAAGTGTAAGTAGGGTTTGAAAGTAAAATGCAAAAGTTAATTATTTTTGTATATTAGATTCCTATACGAGGTTTTACGTTAGTGAGCTTGTTGGAGACATGTCTGCACGTGCATTTAGTCATTTATTATTTAGGCATATTCTATTCTATTTTATTTCTTAAACAGGTATCAGTTATAAAGACGTCTCACTTTACTATTTCTATTTTCATTTAAATTGAGGCTTTACGAAACAAAATTTGTTTTGTTTCATTTTTACTTTGTTTTATTATTATTTATTCACCTATTACGTGGCCTTTTTATTCAATTTTATTTTATTATGCCTTTCGCACTAACTCTTGTAATTAGTGGAATATATTAAGTAGTATATCAAATAAATACTTGGTAGTTACGTCATATTATACATATGTTTATATTTGTTTGATAATATGTCTTAAGTAGTGGATAATTAGACCTAAAAATAGGTTAATTTTCGAGAAACCTAAAAGATAAAAACAAAACCCAGTAAAATAAGGTTATGACATTCCAAATTTATGTATTATTATTATTATTATTATTATTATTATTTTATTATTATTGTTATTATTCTATTTTTTTTCCTTATATGTGAACATCGTCAATCATATTTTAGAATTATCATTTTAATGATATTTTTAAATAATTAAAAATTGCAATCTATCATACAAAAACCTCAACTTTTGAAGTTTTAATTAATAGTTTTGTCTTTCAGGTTTCAAATCGATAGTTTTATCTTTTGAATCTTGATTTGATTCTATACTTCTAGACTTAAATTATTAATAAAATATTATGTTTGAATGGAGGGATTTGAAAGGAGATTTAGAATTCACAACAATAAATCAATCAATGGTATTTGAATTGATATACATTTGAAATACAACACTTTTATATTAAACTAATTTTTTAACAATATTTTGAATGAATTTGAAAATCGTTCATTTTAAATAGGGTGAATCTATACACACCCCACCTATTACTAAACACACTTTAAAATATTGAATCTTATCAAATTTCTAAATAAATCCCACAATATTACCATTTTACTCTTATAATAATAAAATATAAAATTAAATAATAAATAGTAAGACTATATGTACCTTTTGATTTATATTTATCTTATGTGGGATGTGTTTACTAATGAGTGAAGTGTGTATAACACTCACCTTTCAGATATTATTATAATGATCAAATTCAAATTAAATTAGATGAGTTTTCTAATTGTTACCATCTCTATTCCTAACTCTACTCTCTAATCTCTATTTTATATATATAGATATTATGTTGCAAATCTAAACAAAACCTTAAAAAGAGTTAGAAAAGTAACGGCCCAGTAACGGCGTTAACGGAGCACCATCATATCTTAATTCTTAGCTGATATGCTCCTGTGAAATGCCCTTTTATCCTCCACTTGTTTACTTCAACCCCCACCCCACCCAACCCACCGCACCCCCTTCTTCACTGTAACCCTAACTCCGCCGTAGCACCACCACCGGAATGAAATCCCATTTCTCTGTCCGTTAAAACCCTTCACATTTTTCTCTCTCTCTCTCTCTCTCTCTCTCTCTCTCTATCTCTCTCTCTCTCTCTACATGGCGATGCGCTCTCCCTCCCTGATCCCCACTCTCTCTCTCCTCCTCTCTCTCCCCATTCTCTACTTCTTCCTAGCCCCTCGCTTCCTCACTCCTCGCCAAATCGCCATCTCCCTCCCCGACGAGCTCGACGACCTCTCTCTCTTCCACAAAGCCATCGCCATGGATTCCGCCAATTTCTCCCGCCGCCTCCCCGCCGCCAAGTCCCGCCTCTCCACCCCCCTCCGCCGCCCCAAAATCGCCTTCCTCTTCCTCACCAACTCCCCGCTCCACTTCTCCCCCTTATGGGAACGCTTCTTCTCCAATGCCTCTCACAACCACTACAACATCTACATCCACTCCGACCCCTTCACTAAGACTTCTCCCTTCCACGGCGTCTTCAGAGACAGACTCATCCCTTCCAAGCGAACTCAACGCTCTTCCGCCACCCTCATCTCCGCCGCGCGCCGCCTCCTCGCCACCGCGATGCTCGACGACCCCTCCAACGCCTACTTCGCCCTAATTTCCCAGCACTGCATTCCCCTCCACTCCTTCAATTTTCTCTACAATTTCCTCTTCGATCTGCGCAGATTGTCTAGGGATTTAGAGTTCCCTAGCTACATTGAGATCCTCGACAATGAATCCACTCTATGGGATAGATACAACGCGAGGGGGAGGAATGTGATGCTCCCCGAAGTGCATTTTGACGAGTTTCGAGTGGGCTCGCAGTTCTTCGTGCTCACTCGAAAGCACGCTTTAATGGTGATCAAGGATAGGAAGCTATGGAGGAAATTCAAGCTGCCATGTTTGAATGTAGAATCGTGCTATCCAGAGGAGCATTATTTCCCTACAATGTTGTCGATGCAAGATCCCAATAGTTGCAGCCATTATACATTGACGAGTGTCGATTGGACCGATAGCGTAAATGGGCATCCACACACCTATCATCCTCCTGAGGTTTCAGCTGAGCTGATTCACAGGCTTAGGGAATCGAATTCAAGTTATTCTCATATGTTTGCCAGGAAATTCTCTGCAGATTGCTTGAATCCATTGTTGGAAATTGCTGATTCGGTTATTTTCAAGGATTGATTGATTGATTGATCTTTTCCTTTGGTAAGTAAAGATCTCTCCTTTTAGTGGTTTTTGTTTTAATTTTTTACATTGATAGTGTTTTAGGTAACTGAGTTGAGTTGAATGAGTGAGTTAGCTCAGTTGGTTCTTAAAGGGAGGTGATTAAGTGGTTGATATTTAGGCCATTTGGTTTGATGATGTTGGTTTGGTATTTTTCTTATTTTGTGTGATTTAGATACTTAGAGCAGAAATGTGATCTACTCTTATCTTTGAAATTTGGTGGTAAAAAGTCACATATCATATGGTCATGTTTTTTTGGCCTTTTTTGGTGGATGGTTATGTGTTGAGAATCCAATGGTGATTGGTGAGATCTTTTTATTGCTTAAGTTTGTTCAAAGTCATAAAGTCATGTGATTTGCAGGATTATTTTACTAAAAACTTCTGCTTTTTCCTGCAATTTCTTGGTCACATGTGAGACCCTTGACTGGAATTACTTAATGACCCCTCATTGTAAACTAGTGTGGTTCCAATTGAGAGAGGCTTTTACAATCTCTAGTTCAATGATATCTTGAAAATTATTGGGTTTTATCGATTCTCCGTACATACATACACAAATCAACGTGGGTTTGTGCGAATGGACGGTAGATACTGCACCCGGTGTAGCATCTACAAGTCCGAGATTATTGCTGTTACCTTAAAATTAGGTGTCTTGATATAGAATGTGGAATCATGTGTGATGTAAACTCATAATCTAATGATCAATGTTGTTGCAGACGAGGAAAAGGCTAAAGGCAAAGATTGAGGCTTTATTATGGAAGAGATGTTGGAGTGACCACATGGGATTAGGGTTTTGAGTGGCTGTGCAAAATAAATGCCCTCAACCTAAGTAACCCAAAAGGAGTTCAACTAAGCTATAATGCAAAAAGAGCCCCTTTTTCTTAATTTTTTTTTTTTTAAATATATAGTCAATATGTTGGTGTAGTTGTTGAATTGGATGGGGTTTCATCACCCAAAAGGAGGGTTGGCTGGTGATTGAGACATTTGATCATTTTGTTGTTTATTTTGTACATATGTACGAGTGGATCAATGTTCATGTATGAGAATATGAACTAATCTTTTGCATAGCATTATGACACGATTAAATTACAAAAAACTACTCTCGAGACCTGATTTATTGACTGATAATCTTTCTTTTATGTTTTGGAATTATGGATACTTTCTTGAGGTATTACAAAGTACAAACATGCTCTTAGGTTTATATATTTTTCTACATTGACCCCTTAAGTTTGTGTAATTTGTAAAATTGAAGCATTAAGGGAGGTTTTTGTAGTTCGTAAATTTTATTGGGCTTTTCTACAAATAAGAAAAAACTTTAGGGTTGTTTTTGTAATTGTCACTCGAGATAATGCAAAATTGTCAATTCTCTATTGCCTTTGATATGGGAAAATGCATTATTGATCAAGGGCGTTAAAAATTGCAAGTATGTAGTGAATCTCATTTTAGATTTTATTTATTTATTTATTTTCCCCTTTTTAGGCTTTTGGCAGTCCCTTGCTTTGAGATTGGATAATACTATATTCTCCATGGGATGCTTTAGAATTAAACACTACTTTGATACTAAAGACAAAAATGTAAACGTATTTGAGAGTGTTGCTTGTCACTTTAATATTTTAGTAAATTTTGAATGTTCACAAGGATACGTAACTAATGAAAGAAAACATAAGTAACAAGGTATATATAATTCATTCATATGCCAAATTCAAATGTGGAAATCTCAATCCTCTGCCAATTTTTATAGAAGAATTTTTTTTTTTTTTTTGTCTTTTTAAATTCTTTGTTCTTTGCTGAACTTTTTAATAAGAAAAACAAGCAATTGAGTTAAAATTTTAGACCGATTGAATGAGATAGAACGTTGTTTAATTGAAATTTCCGATTCAAGTAATTGAACATATGGTTGAATTAAACTCTAGAAATAGTGATAATATATGAAAATGAACGAGTAAAAGAAGATGTGAGAAGGAAAGAAAGGAACAATAATGGGAGATGAATGAATGAAGGCCATTTATTTGTCTATAATTTATGGTTTCCTGTTGGGGCCCACCTGCACCCAGAAATACCTTCCTTTATATATGGGCTTTCTAGAATAATTTATATTTTATTCTCACAAAAGTACAAAAGAAAAAAAAGAAAAAAAAAAAAGAAAAGGAGAGAATTTCCTGGTATTTGACATTTCATTACATCTCTAGGAAGAGGCTGTCGGTTAGGGCCTCGTGTGTCATTATAGTTCCCTATAGTTTGTACACTCCATAGTTTCTTCATCTTTCTTGGGATTATGAGTGAAATCTTAGCAACTAAAATAGTGAATATTACTAAATATTCATCATTGCTAACTATTTATGGTTTTCAAAAATATATATTGCTTCGATAGATCTCTTATATTTAATATTTATTAAAAATAATTATTAAGCTAAACTTTAATACATTTGTATCTATCTTTTTTTATACTAAACTTTTTTTTATAGTGTTATACATTAGTTACACCTATTAAATGTTGGATAATTATACTATTTTATAGTTTTTGATATCTTTGAAACTACCTTAAAAGATAGTTATTTTAAAACATTACATCTTCCCTTTGTGTGGATATAACAAAATAGGTGGGGAAAAACAATAAATCTGTTGGAAATTGGTTTTGAGTAAATGGTTATAACAATATTTTAACCAATTTAAGATCTCATAGTCAAGCTTCGAATATAAGAAGACAATCAAAAAGCTGACCCTAGGTCGGGTTTTTTATATATCCGGTAATACTTTTCTGATAAAATTTTTATGCAATTAGTGCCCAATCGATTTATGATATCTACAGTATCGGCTTTGATCAAGCTCAGTTGGATTTCTCACAAGGCAAAAGGGGAAAAACACCAATTGCTTGTAGGGGTGTGCCACGACGAAACAATAGAATGAAAGGGCTATGTTTGGACCAATTGTTGGCCTTACCGGGACTCTCTCACGTGGAACAAGAGTTGGATTGTAACCCCATCTCATTCAAAAATTGACGGCTAAATCAAATGTAAAATAGACAAGACCTCCCTCTCTTGGAGTGTAGAAGCTCTCGAATAATCTCATTCCGATCTTCCAGCATCAGTACGAATCTACTGAGTCGACGGACGTCTCGCGTATGCCTAGACTTCCACGCATGATGGATCCATAGCCTTGATAAAGATTGGGGCTTCCCTATGATTTCTTATCTTTGGGTCAAAAGAAGAAAGAAAAACATAAGCTAAACCATATGATCTGATACGATCCTACACATATTCCCAACCCAATAGCTAAATGTTCATGCTAAACTTTTCTAACACTCTAACTAGAGAGATTCCCCTCCATCCGAAGTGCGAGGGCATGGAATGTTTGAAATGTGTGTAAGCACCTAAAGTGCTGATAATATGCTCTTTGATAGAAGTCTTAGAGTGGATCTTTTCTTGTTCGTTAGGCTCTAGAGAGATTCCACGGATAGTTTCATTCGACATCATGATGGATTTCATAACTGGCACGTTGTACACTCTCAAGATAAGGAAGAGGGCTAAATTCAAATAGAGGGAAAATCCCTCGACCTCTCTTGTTTCCATCCCCTCGTGAGAAGGTAGAGAGCGCTCTAAAATTGAGTTTGAGTGATAGGTCAATGCTAAGTGTTCTAACTCGCTTCCCTAAAAGCCTACTTCTCGAACAACAGTATTGTCATTCACTTGTCGAAAGAAAGACTCTGACTAAGGTTTCGTACTCACCCAAGTTTAATTGGGGTGGTAACCCCTCAATCAATCGGCTTTCCATTGTACAATCCGTCTACCGGTTTTTAGCTCAATGAGTGTGTGAGGATAAAGCGGCACATAAAAAGAAAAAAAGGTTGATCCGTCAAAAGTCCTTTTCTTTTAAAAGGACTTTAAAACTCTTGCAGGCGTTATGTGGTTTTAAATGTCCATTTTTCCAATTCAAAAGGAGGCTGGATATTTCTTATCGTGCTTATACCATAGTAAATTAGCGACAATCAAACGGGGTCGTAAATACGAGATGCCAGCAGAATGATCGGGCAGACAGAGGTTAGGGCTGCTTCCTTCCCACTGCATCCTTCCTTGTGTGTGTTGAAAATTTTTGATTTTGATCCAATTAGAAGTGTGGGTCAATGTTGACTTTTGTAAGAAGTTTTGACTACACATATTTGACCATTATTCTAAGGAGTCAAAATTGGGCAAATGTAAAAGTTAAGGGTAAAATATTATTCTACATCTTGAGTAGATGATCATAGAGTATTTACACTCTTAAAATCAATTTTCGGTGAGTGAAAATTCATACACGAAGTTAATGACCAAAACATGTCTGGTGGTGAGATGTTGCATTCGATGTTGACAATATGATGGGCAACATCACTTGTCTGCAAAGCCTAAAAGACATAAAAGCTCATTGGGTAGCCCATTTAGAGAGGCCCATCTCGATGTCTTTGTGGCTGATGGCCTTCCAAATCCTCAGTAACTGATGGTGTAAGATGGTGGAGAGCTCCACTTAGTGGGCTTAAATGCCTTAAATGCTCATTAATATGAGGAGTCTCTTCACTTGGTACATGTGCCTATAAATAGAACATGATTTTCATACCTTTGAATAAGAATTGTACAACATTGAAAGCACGAAATCTTGTTAAAAACATCACCATTCTCATAGCATCTTTACAAAATCAATCTTGCATTGTTTGAGCATATAAAAGTGCGATCTAGTCCTTCCACTATTTTAGTTTGTTGGTGCTACTAACTAGAAGACGTAGGTCATTTTACCTTTGGGAACATCACATCGTACTATGAGCATTAGCCGGGACGTGTTCATTTTTTAGGGGAAAGATCTCTTTGACTCAACTTTTCAATATTCATTTCGATGTATTTTCAAGGATCTTTGTTACAGGATTGTTGCTGCTGTTCTCTAGATCTTGTAAGTAGCCAAAGCTCGAAAATCTTATTAAATTTTGTTAAGGTCGAAGGCGTTTTGAGTTTTCAGTAAGTTTCTATTGTCACAGTATTATCTGCAGTATTGCCTAAAGCTTTTATTGTCACAGTGTTATCTGTAGTGTTGCCTAGATTATAGGCAACATCCGGTTCTAGAATCTGTTGTGTGCAGTGTTACAACATTTACGATAATATTTGTATTCTGTAACAATTTTGTTTTCTATTTTTCCATTGTAATTGACATTGCTTAATGCACTGTAAACTAAAAGTGTGTCAGTTGTGAACTCAGACCTTGAGAGAAGCCGCAGTTGACTGCTATTCCGGCCTAGACGATCCTAGTTATTTCTATTTAGAGAAAAAACTTTGCTTCCAGAGAGAAATTAACTGAAAAAATATAAGTTTATACCCTTACTTGTCTAAAATGAATGAGATTAAGGGAGTATAGGTAGAGTCCCGATAGATTAGGAATGTAGTTGTTCCACTCCTCTTTCTTCATGCTTTTCATAGCCCAATTTCATAAACAAGAGAGTGATCCACGCCATCGGTTGACTTAAACGAGTTGAGAAGCAAAGCAACTTTCGGTAGCTACCGAGCATATAATTTGTTTTTGGCAGCTCATTAACCAAAGGAGGGGTTGACTCAGCTGTGATTTGATTGCTAACATCTTTAATATGATTTCAATCAGCAGCGGTATTTATAGAATTTTAGCTACGCAAATAAAATGAAGTTTTATTTTGCAAGATATTGACCACATTTTCGATCCATATTTGCATTTTAGTGGGTTGATCTAGTATGAGAAGTTATGGGAAAAAGTATATTACAGCATCTCTAATTCGTGAATTTCTAATAATCATTGTATTCTAATTGTTGGATCCACTACTATTCTATGTTCTTCACGAAAGTGTGTCAATCACTATGTTGTGCGGAGTTGAGCATCATCTATTCGTTGGGTTTCAAAAAGTATGGGTAAAAGCAACAGGTATTCTGTGCACTGACTCTGTACTCAACCACTATCTTGTATCTCACTAAGACAGCTCCGATCAACATTAAGAGTATAAAAAATCCAAATGAAAAACCAACTAGTTGTCCACTAGTGAAAAAAATCTTCTTCCGTTCTAGTGCTTTCTTTTCCCATGGGCTTTTGCCTTCTCCTTTATTGGGTTGATCCGACCCGTCACACATACCCACGCACCTTCACGCACCGCCATGCACTTGGGTGGGTATGTCCAAACCCGTCCAAACCACGCACACTCCATTTATGTTATGTTCATCGTATCTTTTAGAATTTTTAATTGTACCATAATATTTTTTTTAGACAGTCATTAATTCATTTCATACCTTTTAGTTATGTTAGTTATACCTTTATATATTACATAAAGGTATGACTACCTTGATATAAAGGTATGACTAATATCACATAAAGGTATGAGTAATAACACATAAATGTATATATGTATAAATTGTATCGAAATTAGGTTTTTTTTAAGTATTATATAAAGTATGGTATTTGTACATAAATGTATGACTGATATAATATAAAGGTATGATATAAGGTATGATATAATATAAAAGTATGACTAACATAACATAAATGTTAGGATAAAAAAAATACGCAAATCTGGATCGGATTCGACCCGACCCGATCCAATCCGAGTGCATGGATCTAAGATGCAAGCACCAGTTGCACGGGAGCCTTACTTTACTTTTCTGTATATCAGTGTAATACTTTCATATTATAGGATACATAACCCGTTGGGTCGGGTCATTAAAAATGTGTGAATCCTAGGTTGTCCAAATGTTCTCTTGTACAACATGTAATACTTTTTTATATATTAAGTAATATTTTTCTATATATCAGGTAATACTTTTGTACATATATTGCATAATATAATACAAAATATTACCTAATATATAAAAAATTCATAACAAATTGATTTTAGGAATTGAAACTAGGTGTTTTGGGATCTTATGTTTGATAGTTTATGTTATTCTAAGTTAGTGATTTACTCATCTTTTTGTATGATATGTTTTATCCTTGTTTGATTATTTGGTCAATAGTTTAACTTGTTTTATATATTAAATCATATATGGGGAGAGGAGATATAGTAGTAGATTCATGATCATATAATGAGTAGTAGTGTAATTGGAAAATTCATGAGTACTTGTGAACATAATATTAATTGTTGAGGTTTTTTTTGGAGTTATTTAACATTTGAATACGAATACACGTCAACAATCGATTGTTTACTTCGGTAAAAGGAATAAATGTACCACTGAAAAAATCTAAAGAACTTGTTTTGAACAACTTGAAAATGAAAATGAAGATACCAAATCAAAATCCTTGAATTCCTTTTATTCTTATTTGTCTTGCTCTTGTGCTTGAGAATTTGAGATGTTCTATTGAATTTAGAATTTTCTGCTACATAATCAATTCAATTCAAATTTCAATTGTTCAGATAATGTTAAGGTTATTGTAATTGTGGTACTTAGTAAGATTGAAATTTATGTTAATACTAAAAAGAATTTTGACGAATAAATACATCTCAATTTTGGACCATGTGTTTCAAAATTAATGTTATATATCGCTCATGACTAAGACAGATAAAATTAATCAATTTACCATCATTCAAATAATAATTAAATTAATAATTTTATACGAATCAACAACAATTATTGAAATATCGCAAAATTGTACATTTTCTTTTGCTACTAAGGCTTTGTTACTTCGTATACTTATGTAAGGAATAATTGCAATTTGTTCTGTAAATTTTACGATTTATTGGATTTTATTATTTAGAATAAATTTTATTCTTTGATTGGTAGTTATATTTATACCAAAGATATGTTTGAGATGACAAAATGTAATAAAACGCAAAGTTTATTGAATAAAGTGCCAAATATATATATATATATATATATATATATATATATATATATATATATCAAAACGTAAATTAACTCTTACTAAATTGGGTGAAATGACAAGCAACGAAAATGACATATACACCCCAAATACTTTATATTTCTAACTTCAATCTTGTTGCAAATTATTATTATTATTATTTTTAAATTATAATCCAACTTTCATTTCAAGTTAATTGATCTGACTCTCTATCTGAATAATTAATGCTTTAAAATGGCAATTTATTATTTAGAAATAGGGAGGACATCACAATCAATTTATAATCATTTTAGCATCTACACAAAGAAAGAGTATTATATATTACACATCTTCTGGAAAGAAATTTAATACTATTATACATCCAAACAAGTGTTATACTACGTGTCATGCCCTCATGAACAAGTTCCAAAAATACCCATCATTTGAAAATTACATTCCAAAAATTATTATATTTATTTCAACATGGCCCATGATAGTGACAACAATAAGTGAATCAAACCAATCCATGATGTACAAAAATATATCTTTTTTCTTTCTCTGTCCCCCTCCTCTTAATAAGTGGAAAAACAAGTAATTTGTTAAGAATTCAAGACAAATATTTATAAATTGAGGGGCCATTAATGTAAATAATTTTGTGACGAAATAGAAAAAGAAAAATTTGGTGGGCTATCAATTCAGCCATTTTCACGAACTAATATCCACCAAACTGGATACCTACTGAGAAGTTGATAATACAAGGAAGGGTTTGTCAAGGACTTAATCCATACCTAAAATCAAGCAACTCCATATTTTATTCAAATTGAGTTTCATTTTTTTTTTTTAATTATTAGGTACATTAACAACATGTAAAATTCTTATTAGACACTCAGATAAATATAATTTTATGAGACAGATCAACTTATTTTTCAATATGTTTTTTTATATGATACTAGGTATATTTTGAAATTAGAATTTTACTGATTTATGATATGAAAGTTAAAATAATATTAATTTAAAAACTAAAAGATAGATATTATAATCAATTAAAAGATTCACAGAATAAAATAATATTTGAGATGTTACTTTCTTGTCTTTTTTGATATGATACCATATGAAATTCATCTTTCATATTATTTTAGGACTATCAATAATATATATATATATATATATATATATATATATATATATATATATTTTAAATGATTAGAAATTACTAGATCTCGACAAGTTCTTTATTTGCTGTCTTTAATTGACATTTGACAATTTTATCTTTTAGAACTTTGGGCAAATAATTTTTATCTTTTTAGTTTTGGATCAATGATTCTATTCTACGTTCAAAACCGATAGAACTCCTTTAAAACTTCTAGCTTGGCCATTAATTGAATGGTGTGTAAGATTCTTAAAATCATACAACAACAATTGATCACTAAAATAAAATATAATTTTAATTAATAAAATTGATGTTGTACGATAATAAGAGGGCAATTATTGAGAGCATTGTATATGTGTCGTATCATACATGCGTATATGCTTTTAACAAGTGTTCGTTACAAAAAACTATTTTAAAGTTTTGTCTGCTTATGAGAATTATTTAATAAATTCATAAATTATAAAAATCCCTTTCAAGATATTACGAAAAATCTGTTGAGATTTGTCTGACGAAATAGCACGTCACGTCTAAAAATAATATTTATATCAATCAAGAAAGATTCATTTGTCTTTTTCTACAAATTATATCTTTCAAGTCTAATTGATGTATAAGACTCTTATAATCTTCTCACGAATTAGTGAATTAATTTTATAAAATGGGTGGATCTCATGACGTATAAAGATGGATTGATTTGTGGAAAAGATTTCGGAATATTGAAGTTTCAATATTTATAAAATTATATTTATGAGATGATTTTATATATAAAAAAAATAAATTCGTAAGAATACTCATCCTCTCTTTTTCAGAGAAACAATCCTGAAAACCATTTCATCCAAATGTTATTAGAAAAATTACTATGTTGTGAAGCAACAAATTTGAATTAAGGTACTACAGACCAGTGTTTTCATAACCAGATCGAATCGGCCGGTTCAATCGGTTCAACCGGGAATCGGCATGGAAATCGATTCAATTACGTCCAATTAACCGTTTTTTCGGTTAAACCGAAAAGAACCGGTCAAAAACCGGTTGAACCGGTTATAACCGGGAACCGGAAAATCGGAAAATCAAAAAAAAAAAAAATTTTGGGCTATGAAATTTCTAATTTTTTTTTTCATGAACCAATGCATAATTTATTTCTTATTCGACTATAATTAAATAACAAATGCAAAATTTATTTGTCATTCAACTACCACAAAGTTATGTGTCATCTAACCTATATTATTGAGATTGAGATATGTATGGAAGAATATTTGTCGATATTTTTCTTTGATATTTTTATTTGATTTATTTTCTTGTATTTGTCGATATTTTTCAATATGGCAAGATTGTTTCTTATTCCTAAATTAAAGGATCTGATTCAATACCATATACAACTACAAAGAAGAAAGATCCCTTCAATATTAGATCGGATGCTTTAATTTAGGAATAAGAAACAATATTGCCAATTATACAAAAGATATTGGAAAATATCGACAAAAATAAGGAAACAAATCAAAAGGAAAATATCGACATATATTCTTCTATGCATATCTCAATCTAAATATATACTATGATATGATCATCAAGATTTACAATATTTTACTTTGTCATTTTATCTATCTTAAATTTTAGTATTTAATATTTTAATTTTTAGTTTGAGACTTCATTATGGATTATGGGATATGTAGTTTGACATTTTATAACTTTATTGTATTTATTTTAATATGAATCATATAAGTATATAACTTTTTTAATGTAGCATAAATATTATTGAAAAAAAATAGACAAATATCATTTTACCGGTTGAACCACCGATTCAACCGATCCGACCGGTTGAACCGTGAACCGGTGGTCAGGCCGGTTTGGCCATCGGTTCGGTTATGAAAACACTGCTACAGACATCCCCTTAAGTCTTATATTTTTATTACAATTAGGGTGTGAAATAGTCCAACTGAGCCAAACCAAGTTTTGTCAAGTTAGAGCTTGAGCTTGATTTTAAAATTTAAAACTCAAGCTCGACTTTTATTCGATCGAGTTTATTTTTTTAATACTCAAGTTTGACTGAAGGAATAATTGACTTTTCTAGAAAATGGGTGAAAAATAAATGTTTTCTTTTCAGCAACCCTGCGCAAGCCCCCTGTTTTACCGGGATAATGAGGAAAAGGGGTGCAGATTAGAAACAGGGATAATCAGGAAAAGGGGTGCAGATTAGATCAAATGGGGAAATAGAGGTCTGTAATAGATCTTGAGTTTTTTGGTGATCAGGCGACACTCGGATTTGAATTGGGAAAAAAGGATTTGCAGTCCCCCACCTTACCACTCGATGAACAATATTTATTAAAAAAAAAAAGTGAAATGAAAATTTTAATATAAAAAGTTATATTATTAAGGGTAAAATTGTAAATTTAATTATGCTTGATTATGTTTGATTAAGCTCGCAAGCCTGTCTAACCAAATATGAATATGCTCAAGCTCGAGATCAAAAGCTACTCGAGTAATTCGAGCTTGAGTTGGACTCGAATTTTTTCATACCGAATTCAAATTTTTTTCGAATTGATCTCTAGTAACTCACGAGTTGTATTATCTCATTTACACCCGTAGCCACAATTACCCTTTTAATTGATACAATTTATAAACATTATGAGAAAGATTTATAATTTACAAAGTTTATTGAAATATAGCATTTATTCAAAGCAACTTCAATGAATCAATCATAAAGAAAAATGAGGAGCAAATCCAGGACTTCTAATTAGGATTCTTTCACAAATTGGGTCGGTTAAACGGAGTTCATATACATTTTTTTGATGTCAAGGCATTTTTCATATAAACCAATTTTATTTTACTAATATAGATTGAATTTATAATAGGCATAAAAACATTATCTGAATTTTGTGAGAAAATCATCAAATTTCACTTCCAAACCTCAAAAGTCAAAATTAAGAAAAAAGCAAATGAGAGTATAGCAGCTAGTTGAATGTTGTTCTTCTGCACGAAATGTAAACTCATTTCCAAATGTTACTATCTCATCTATTAGATTTTATGAACCTAAAACCAAATCACAAAACATATATTGCTCAAGAAAGGTTGCAGAACCCGATATAGAGAGTTCTCTGTTGTAATGCATTGACAGCAAAGTCGACCTGCAAATGCCCTATCTGAGATTTTAATCGAACCCCATATCCAAAACCGAGCCCAGTGCCTGGTTTACCATGCCTAAGAGACGGATTTCCTGAAAAAAAATAAGGATATATGAGGCTTTATTTACAGATTTTTAGATGAAGAAAGAGCTCACAATAAGCAAAAGTGAATGTAAGTAACTATCAACTTGTAATTATTCGAGGCTATATACAATGTAAGATCATGCAATGACCAAATTCTCAACTGTGTCATATATAGATGACATACACTCAATAACACGGGCTATATACAATGTAAGATCATGCAATGACCAAATTCTCAACTGTGTCATATATAGATGACATACACTCAATAACACGGTATACAACGTATTCAGCAATGAATTGCAGACTAGGATTTATAGGAGATATTAATGTATGGATATAGAAAGCAACGGGTGAAAAGTAGTAAGCTTTATTAAATGATCATACGTTCTAGAAATAGTTCACCAGCAGCGATTAGACTAAGAACATTATAAGAGTCATGCAAAAAAAAAAAAAGAAGCATCTCTCAAAGGCTATGAAGGAATACAATCACCTCAAGCAAGAGCATTGATGGAAATATTGAAATAACAGGATGCTGAATATGTTTATGTATGCAGGAATGCAAACAAATTATGCTTCTGCCTTAGTATTGTCATCTAACAAAACTTTGAACATCTCGACATTAGAATAATATTGTCCCAATTGATATGCTAAACAAAAGTGGGAAAAGGTGAAGTCCAAGTCTTTCATTTTTCACTCATTAACAGAAAAAATAAAATTTAAGAAAATTGAGACTAGATTTCAGAAGTCTCGGATATAAAACACAATGATACTGAGATGATGTAAAAAAACACAGTTAAGGATATTGCTCAAGTAAAAACTGACCTGGCACATGACGGCCAGAGCCCAAATCAGATCCACAGTCTAAGAAAACTACACCTTCGAGCATCGGGTTCTGAAAAGAGAAAAGCAGAGTTATTAAACCATGCGATTCAAACTGAATTGTCATCAACAGATTTCCAATGTGAACAGCACACACCCCAACTACTACTACTACTACTACCAAGTCTTTATCCACCATGTTGAATCAGCTATGTGGATCATATTTCACCATCATACTTGGCTAAAACACATAATCTTATTTGAATTTAATATTTCTTTGTAATAGTTTCTTTAGGTCTTCACTTCCCCTTCTAATTAAATAAAGAATGTGGAGTTACATTATGGGAAAGAGAAACTCAAACGAGGCTAAGGCTGTAAGAATTCGAGAATCTAGTAACGTGATAGCATTTACTTTCCAACACCTTGTGGTAATATGTGACAAATATTATCTGTTTTGTTAGAAATAGTTGTTCAAATATATACCTAGCAATATTAATTGAAACTAAAGAAAGCATAAGATAGCGCGTGGAAAACTTGAGTCAATCGCCTACAAGAAACAAAAACAAATAATAAAACAAAGAATATTTGATTAAACTATTAAGTCTATTTTTCGAACCCTTCTGAATCTTAGTATAGCTACAAGCATGTATAGCAAAAGTCAATTGGAGTATATCCTAATAATCGTTCTGACATGAGTGTTTTTAACCAAGCTAAATTCTGCACAACTGCACAGTGGACCCAGGGGCAACCCAAACATTTATAATAAATATACAAATATGGATTCAAAAAGTAATTAGAATTATATATCATCGACGTGTATAATGTATGTATAGTCACATTAAAAATAGATAGAATGTATCAGAGTTAGAAGTAAAATTATAGTACAAATGTGTATATTCTTCCTCGATATTTAGACTTACAAACTTGATCCGGCTACCAATTGCCCCACCCGGCCCCACCCCCAAGAAAAGGAAAAAAAAAAGTGTAACCAACCACATCAACAAGTTTCCAATGTGAAAGCCTAGAGGTCAACATGAAATTAGAATACATGGCCAAACATATAATTTCTGTTCAGTCCTTATCAGTTATTCCAACTGATCTCTCTCCAATCTGACTCCATATGTGTCAGAATGCTAACTACCAGCTACCAGACTCCTTTTGGCTCCAATGTACCACTGTCGACTCAAAACTCAACTGCCATACCCAATACCACATAACATGGAATGCACTCATTAAAATATATATATATCTTCAAAATCTTCAACTATCAAGCTTTAAGTTACTTCTGCATTTAATGGGATTTTAGTCCTGTACCAGAAGAAGATAACATGTTTGTTTCATCAAACTCGACGGAAAACATTACAAGGTAATGACATGATCACAAAATAGATTTCAGGTTATGTTATGACAAAAAAAATGTTACTAGATGCACAAAATATATATCATGATGCAGTGTTGTCTTCATCATGAAAACACCAACCTAAAATAAATGTCACGATTTTGAGCATTAAATTAATTTTGTTTAGGTAAAATCTGGTGCCTAATCTAGAGTATAAGCAACAGATGGATGATTTTAATAAAAGGTAAAGTAAGAGAAACCAATATCAAAAGGTCATAAATATATATTTTTTTTTTTGCAAACAGCAACTTCGAAAACCAGCAATCTAAAATGTGCCTCTGCCACTATTGTCAAGATGGTAGTGGAATTGTCTCAAGACAATTTCTTATTCTAAATAATTAGGTAAGTTAAGAAAGCAAGGTACAGATGAATTGTTTCATTTTTTTTTTTTTTTATAAGAAACAAAAGGTTTATTACTATATTGAACATACACCAACAGTACAAGAAGACCCCACAGTCACAGAGCATTTTAAAAGCTAAACTAGAGTATAAATTTCCATTATCAAATAATGTCATTCACAAAAGAGTATCCACAAATATTCCAACTTCGGAATTCCATAATGCCACTTTGATCTTCAGTCTCTCCCAAGCTTCATATGAAAGCTGTATAGATTCCTCAACATCTCCAAGATACTCTTGTTACATTCCAACCACACAAACCAACAAAGAACATGCCCAATAATCCTCCATAAAATCTTCCCTCTTTGCTAATGCAAACACCCCCCCCCCCAAACAAAAAAGAGTAAAGAGCTCAACAAAAACTTGGAATGACCCAAGAAAAGCTCCTTTGGGACTCTACTCCAGATATAAAATGCGAATGAAAAGTGCAGAAATAAATGATTTTGATCCTCAGAACAGCTTTTGCATAACACAACAGTCGGGGAAAACTGATATAAGAATGTTCCCTTCGAAAAATATCACATCTAGACAACTTTTTTATCACCAGCAGCCATGAGATATGTTAGACTTTTGAAGGCATTGGGAATTTCCATCTCGATTTCAAAGAGGGGAATAAAAGAAAATTTGGTGGAAAAAAGATCCAGAAGGGAAAATATGCAAAGACTCTAGAATCCAAATTCTAGAGTCCTCTGCCCTTTCCACTAGCCTTACCACATGAAGACAATCAATTAAAGCACAAATCCCCAAGTTCATTATCTTAAAAAAAAATTCCAGCTTACAGCAGGTTAAAAAAGCTATAAAAGAAGCAATGAAATCATGATGTAACAAAGAGACATGGTATAACAGTGGAAATGATTCAGCAAGAGAGGAATTCCACGTTCACTTATCTTCCCAATCATTTCAACATTCAAATGCTAACTTTGAGCAACAACCACAAGAATACCAACAAAGTTACATGTTAGTGATTCAAGAAACTTCAGTAAAAGGCCTGACAATACCATGAGCAATAAAGTTGCATGTAAGTCAGTGGTTCATTTGTTATAAAACATAAGTTAGCAATTCAAGAATTATTGTACTTAAATAGCAAAAAAGTGTTTACAAGTCAGCAACTGATAAGACAATGTGAAATCACACACCAGTGGTAGCGTAAGTTCACTATTAGCAACTAGGCATGATCTACCAGATCCAACAGCACCTTCACCATAGCCCCGGACACTACCCTGTCCTCCTATTGAAAAGGCTTGATAGGGAGCTATATCTCCTACAACAGACCCACCTGTGAGGCTGCCACAGGAAATTTGCATGTTAAAAGAGATATTAGTGGTTTTTGCATTAGAGTATCTTTGAACAGCTATTCATATGAAGCATCCAGTTTTTTGGTATAAAGAACAAGTAAAATGCATTTAATGAAAAACTCCTTTTATGTAATCAAGCAAAATGAAAATGGAATTTTTGTTGGTTTTTTCCAGTATGAAATTTGACACCTCCATGCTGTTTGCTTTCTTAGTGTTGTCATATTTATTTTTCTAATTAATGGATGTATAACAATTAGGTTTTTCTTCTCTTTCCCTAACTTAAAGATTCACTTTGTTCTTACTGGCTCTCCACATTCTATTTTAGTTTTCAATTTAGGTATCATCTTAACATGACAGTATTTCTCACCTTGTTAATAAAAATGCAGGCCCCAATCTTATTCCCTTTGATGCGAGAAACTTGAATCGGTTGAAGATCAGCCACTTAGAAATAATTGGAATTCCTTGTTCTATTTGTAGACTAAACTACATTGAAAATATTTCGAAGAGGCATATATATTACAATCTAGATCAACTGATTACAAAAAAAAAAAAAAAAAATTGAGGAAAACTATTACTTCAGATTGTTGAGGAAAAATGTATTACTCGAGTAAAACTGTAATTGTTTGCCTTAGCAAATCTGGATTCTTGTTTGAGAACTACCATACTATCTTGATAACCACCGCTGAGGATCAAGTATCAAAGAAAATAAACATTAGCTTTGGAAAAAAGAAAAGAAAAAAGGGAACATGATTATTAGTAGCTTAATCTACCTGCAAGTCACAGGAAACCCATGAAGATCTCTGCTAATAGAGCGGCCATCATCATTAACAGGACGAACATGCTGAATTGATTTCTCAGTTAGTGTAATGATATAGACATATATTGGATATGTTTACCAGCAGTTTTGTAAGATCTAGTAGCACTTGATAATTATACAACACACACCTCAAACTTGATACTGGTTTTGCTGCTCCAATTGGAACTTGCAGGCTCACTCAGATCTACACCAGCGGAGAAACGACAAAGATTGACACCTCCACTCTCTGATCGAGAAAAGTTATTGACAGGGATACCATGAACCCCTATCTCTGGTGAAACAGAATGCTGGAGCACAAAGATATGTTCAAATAAGATTCCACTATTTGTAGCAGATTCATGGTCAAATTAAAACTGTAACTTTCACAAGTGTATAAAAGCTTTGTAGGTGAATAGTTAACAATCATCAAGAACCAGCTCCAAGGGTCGTTGCATACAAAGGCAATAAGAAAATCAATGCAAGAAAATTACAGTAACCACCCTATGATTCTCTTGACACAGAGCTCATAATTACTTTAGAGTGGAGCCTTCGTTAACAATCAAACTCCATGAGTAATTTTTAAACAATGCATGGAAGAAGTGCAGAAACCAATCTAATTTTCTCATTCATTAGTCATATCAATTATTTGGAGAAAATAAACAAATGATGTGAAGCAAGCAGACAAGAACATGGTTGCCTCTAGCTGTGGTTATCTAAACAGAGTGTTGTTAATCAACAACAAAGAATACAAGATAGAAAATTAATGAGGCTATGTTTCTATCTATACGAAAAGTGTGTAAACAGTCAAAGATTGCCCAGGATAGCAACCTGAATAATGAAGGCATGCTGTGAAAGCCATTCCGGTCTTGGTTTCCGATAAGTAATCAAGATATTGGAATCACAAAGTCCTTTATCCCACAAGAAATCAAGCTTCTCACTCTTTCCAAATAAATTTGGATGCTTAATGCAAAGGCTGCCACAAGGAGAGTAAATTAGATTTAATTACAACACCCCACATTCTCTATTTCCACAAATATCACAATAGACAAAATCAGAAATGAAAATAATATCTAAAACAAATATCACATTGCTTCTTTTGTAGCAGAGAGAAGTAGCACAAAGATTCACCTTCCAATAACTAGTGAAAGTGGACTCCATCCACCAGCATTTCTGTTTACACAAGCCAATGAGAACATTGTTATATAAACACACACACGTCCACACACACACACACAAAAGAGTATTCTCACATATCAAAAACATGGGTTGAGGTAAAAATTAAACCTGAAAGGATGTAACATCATAGCAGCACATAGTTTGTGTGTGAAATCAACATTGAAGTCTATCTTGGCTACAAATAGTCCCAGAGAGAGAGATCAAAAAACTGAAGTGATTTCACTAAAAGTAAAAGAAAATTTGAAATTCAAAAAACAAAAGATAAAAACTACTCACCATTGCCAGCATGAATGCTTTTCTGGGCTCCCATCCGATTACCATATCAGAGGTCCTTCTTCGTTCCTACCATGAAATAGAATTCACACACTCGCACCATTCAACTAAAATCAACAAGTGTTGGACTGGAAAGTGCCGACAAAATGCCCGATAAAGCTGTTTGATTTGTTAAAAGCAACCAAAAAACACACGCAGAATCGCGCTTGTTCGCAAGTTATCTCTTTCTTGAAAGGAAGGAGGGGGGATTGGATTCTTGAATTGCTGGGAATTGAGCACTACACGCGCATGACGTGGAGAATGTTGGGCTTGTAACGTTTCTTTCACTGCAGATGTCTTTTGCTCCACATTTTTTGACCGAGGGCTATTCTTGTGCTTGGGCTTTTTGGGCTCCAGTTTCTTTGAGATTATTAATTTAACTACATATAACAGTAATTTTATAAAATAAATAGTACTGTGCACAGATCAATTTATCAATTTTTTTTGACTAGTTAACGGAACTGAAAATAGTAAAAAATAATTTTTTTAAATTTTTTATATTTATTACGTTGAATCAATTCATTTCCTAATTCATAAAGTTTCAATTTTTGTCAGCCGTTAGTCATTTCCGTTGATTTAGAGTATTGGATAGATTTGAAATTTTAAAGTTTTAGTTTGTTTAGTAACTTGAAACAAAATTGGAGTTTAAATGTGAAATTTGTTTTATAATTACAAATTTTTGTATAATTTTATGTGATATGTCACGTGTAGCTAGATATCAACTTAAAAAAAAAAAAAACTTTGGTTTTTAGGGCAAATAAAATATTTTAATTTTTTTTTAGAAAATCGTAGTTAAAACTGAAGCTGGATTGAAAAATTTCAGTTAAAACCGAACCGACACACTTCGATTTGGTTTTTAACTTCAATTTTCAATTAATCAAGGTTCGGTAGGTTTTAACTGAATAAATAGCCCTAAAAATATATGATAAAAAAATTAGATGTATTTGTTCGCCAAAATTCTTTTAGATGTTAACTATAAAGTTATCTTGTTTCATATTTAAGGTGATTTTTGCAAGCTTAGATTTGGAATTAGGAAGATTTTGTGAATATATATTTTGAAAATATTGGATTTGTTTTGAGATTTTATAGGGTAAGATTATAATTATAATATATTTTCACATTAAGATTATAGAAATAGTCGATGTTGTTTGTTGAAATTTGTAGGAAATATGGAAAAAGTAAAATGTTTTTATTTGGGATCATAGAAAGAAAAAAAAAGTAGAATAAGATTGTAGGATTTTGTAATTTTTTGTCCGAAGATTGATTGGATTGAAATGTGAATGGATCAAATCTAGCTCAAACATCTCCTAAATATTATTAATTTATTAATTTTAATGGACATTACTCTAGAGCCTTTAAGGATCTTAGTCTTTTGGTTTTTTATATGTAATGATCCTTCATGTTCAAGGACTTGTATATATATATACATATATATATATATATATATATATATTGGATTTATTATTAATAAAATTCTCTACTTTAGTTGCCTCTATTATCTACTTCATATTATTATTCATTTGAGAACTATTGTATATGTTGATGTGTTGATTCTCGTGGGCTAAGAAGACGTTCATGATATTCCATTTTACAATACGTTATCAGCACGATCCCCTACCTGAATCTGAGTTGTGCCCTAGGAAAGAATAGTGTCTTTCTTGCAAGATATTTTCCTTTGATTCAAGTGATATAATCACTTTTTATGACTTCATTTGATACGCATTATATAGTGCTTCGTTGATTCATCTCTTAATTTATAATATGATTCTTGCATAGAACAAATCTGCAAAAGCTGGATGCTGCCTGATGTATGTTTTTATCGTCAAGTTCATGAAGTCAATAATGAGAAATCAAAAAATGTGTTAAAATTTATTAATCGGTGATTGAATCAGTGAATGGTGATGAAGCATGAAAGTTGGAAAAAAGTTACCCTTTTCATTGAATATAGTGATAATGTTTTCTCTCTGCAAATTAGCTTGATCTATGGGTGCACTATTAGTTTCTTTGTTTTGAAGGTAATACGACTTGTTCCTGTAAATCTATAATTCTCTTGTGGCGTAATATAGCGAATATAAATCTCGAAATCATTCTTCTTAATTTTTGTTTGAAAACCTTGACTATTTATTTTTTAGTTTTAGTTTTAACATGAATTTAGTAGTATCATAATTCGAAGTGGACGGCTTAGATAAGCATACATATGTCTTACTTTGATCCATTTTGCAGATTATGTCAAGAGAATATGTTCATGTATATATTTGTCAAGATATTAGGGTAGTAAAAACACACTCTTCAACCTTAATCTATTGCCATAACATAATATTTTAAATTTAATTTTGTAGAATTTAAAAATGTCTGATATTACAAAAAGAGAATTCTTAGAGCTTTCTCTTGATGGCACCAATTATTTGACTTGGGCCTTTGATGTTGAAATTCGCCTAACTTCCTCTGATTTAAGTGAAACAATTGTTTAAGGTTCCCGATCCACTCATACCCAGAAGGCAAATGCACTAATTTTTCTTCAACACCACCTCAATCAGGACCTGAAAAATGAATATCTTACTGAAAAGGATCCTGCTATTTTGTGGAAGTCCCTAAAGGATCGTTTGCACCAACAAACAGACATAATTTTACCTCAAGCACAATATAACTGGCTAAATCTTCATTTTCAAGATTTCAAATCTGTGACTGACTATAATTTTGCCCTACATCGTATTGTTTCCTATCTAAATCTATGCAATCAAAATATTACAGAGACTGAACTGATACAAAAAATGTTATCAACCTTCCATGCGAGCAACCTTATACTGCAGCAGCAGTATAGGACAAAAAATTACACTACACATTCTGAGTTGATCTCTGCATTGCTAGTTGCAGAAAAACATAACCAACTACTAATGAAAAATCATAATGCAAGACTAGTTGGCTCACAAGCTGTGCCTAAAGTACATGACATAACAAATAAAGATGATGGTGGACGTGGAAGAGGTAGAGGTTGAGGATGTGGCTAAGGCCGAGGTCGAGGTTGAGGTTATGGTTTTCCTAATAGATCTTATAGAGGTGGTCAAGGTCGAGGTAATATAAAAATTGATCAAGTTCAAGACCGTGAAAAGAGTTCAGACAATTCTAAGACTCCACCAAAATTTGGTTCTCATAGAGAACAAAAACAAATTTATTTTAGGTGTGGATGTGATGACCATTGGTCTCGCACGTGCCGCACACCTAAGCATTTGGTGGAAGCATACCAAAAAATCCAGAAAGACAAAAAGGGAAAGACCCCTCAAGGAGAATCTCATTATGCTAATATGCTTGATGCAAACATGAACTTGAATATTAACAATGATGACATTTTGAAGGTTGAACTTGAAGACTTTGGAGATAATGAGTGATCTTATATGATGCTTTTATCAACCAAATTTCTTGTCTAAGTTTATTTTATATTTTATTCAAGACATTATGTTTTTTTTACCGATGTTTGGCTACATTATGGTTACTTTTGAGTTTGACTTTATTATGATGCTTATTTTAATATTTAATTTTTCAGTTTGCAACATCTTTTACTACATCGTTGCTTTTTACCATATGGAGAAAGAGAATATTCTATGTTGTAGAATATTCTACAACACATACTATCTTTAGAGATAGGAAATTTTTTCAAACTTTAACTAAAAAAAAAATGAAGTGTTAGTACAATTGCAAATGATAATCTTTTAATAGTAGGCTCTGGTAGAGCTTCACTAATTCTCCATATGGGTACTGAATTAATCATCAATGATGCATTGTTATATCCACAATCTAAACGCACTCTCTTTAATTTTAGGGACATTCGATCGAATGATTTTCACATTGAAACCGACACTGAAAATAATGTAGAGTATCTCTTGATGACTCATTCCATAGGGTGTCAAAAACAAGTTATCGAAAAACTTCCTTATTTCTCAGGGTTGTATTATACATACATCCGTCCTTCTAATCTCCATATTTCAATGAGTTTGAAATTTCATGATCCAAATTCTTTTAAATTATGGCGTGAACGTTTAGGTCATTTAGGACAAAATATGATTCGTCGAATTTTATCTCATTTTATTGGACACAACATGTGAAACAATATATTACCTTCTGTAAACGAATTTGTTTGTGAAGCTTGTGCAAAAGGAAAACTTATAGTACGACCTTCTCGTACTAAAGTTGGATTTGAATCTCCTAATTTTTCTTGAACGAATTCATGGAGGTATTTGTGGACTAATTCACCCAGCATCAGGACCATTTTGATATTTCATGGTCCTGATTGATGCTTCCACTAGGTAAACTCATGTGTGTCTATTATCCACTAGAAATAATGTCTTTGCAAAGTTTATTTCTAAAATTATTGAACTTAGGGCTCAATTTCCTGATTATCCAATTAAATCCATCAAAATGGATAATGTTGGTGAATTCACATCGAAAGCATTTAATGACTATTGTATGTCATCAAGAATTAAAGTGGAGCATTCGGCTTCTTATATCCACACTCAAAATGGTTTGGCTGAATCATTGATTAAACGTATCAAATTAATTGCTAGACCTTTACTACAAAATTCTAACTTACACATTTCATGCTGGTGCCATGCAATTCTACATGCGGCCGCCCTTATTCAAATATGTCCAATTGCATATCATGACTACTCCCCTTTACAACTAGTGTGTGGAATTGAACCAAACATTTTTCATCTACGAATTTTTGGATGTGCAGTATATGTTCCAATATTACCACCACGACGTACCTCCATGGGCCCTCAAAGAAAATTAGGTATTTATGTTGGTTTTGAATCTCCATCCATTTTGAAATACCTAGAGCTCGTGTCAAGGGATCAATTTACAACTAGATTTGCTGACTGCACATTTGATGAAGATCATTTTCCGACATTAGGGGGAGATAAGGGTAAAAATTTAAAAGAATGCCGAGAAATTTCATGGAATGTGGAAAATCTTTAATATTTAGATCCAAGCACCAGTCAAACTGAACTGGAAGTTCAGAAAATAATTAACTTGCAGTATTTAGCAAGTAATCTGCTAGATGCATTTATCGATCATAAAAGAGTGACAAAATCACATATACCTGCTGTGAATGTACCATAAAGAGCGGAAGTTCCTAATAAATCAAATATATCATATGTTGCTACTCTGCGCCCGAAGCGTAAAGAACTTACAAATATAAAAGATAAAAATTCACGAAAAACTAAATCTAACAAAATTATTCAATCACTCCAAATATCTCCCGAAGAGATTCATCCTGAAGACGAAAACCCTGGTAATATTGCACGTGCACAAAATAATCAAAATACTAGGGTTGCGGAATGATCAGGTGATAACATTTCTGGGAAATGAAGAGGATCTGGTTGATGTAAATTCAAAGTTGCTATGAATTTTATAAATACAGGAGAACTTACAATAGAAATACCATTGTTGTCGACGACATATTTACCTCCACGATTGCTCTTACTGTCTCAAATAATAATATGGATCCAGAACCTAAGTCAATTGCTGAGTGTCGGAAGCACTCAGACTGGGTAAGATGGAAAGAAGTAATTGAGGCTGAGCTAGACTCGCTGAATAAAAGAAAGGTCTTCGGATCTATTGTACGTACCCCTGAAAATATTATCCCTGTAGGATATAAATGAGTATTTGTACGAAAAAGAAATGAGAATAATGAGGTGGTGAGGTACAAAGTGAGATTGGTAGCTCAAGGGTTCTCGCAGAGACCCGCATTGATTTCGATCAAACATATTCTCCTGTCATGGATGGTATAACGTTCCGCTACTTAATATCTCTGGTATCAAATATGAATTTGAAAATGCAGTTAATGGGCGTTGTTACTACATATTTATATGGATCATTAGATGCAAATATTTATATGAAAATCCCTGATGGATTTCAGATTCCCCAAATGAGGAAAAATGAGAATCGTAATATGTATAATATCAAATTGCAAAGGTCTTTATATGGTTTAAAACAGTTAGGAAGAATGTCGTATAAGCGATTGAGTGAATTCCTCCTGAATTAGGGATATATAAACAATGACGCATTTTCTTGTGTGTTTGTAAAGAAGTCATCAGATAGATTTTGTATCATCTTTTTATATGTTGATGATATAAATATTATTGGAACACATATGTGACACCCGTAAAATAATAATAGAAGTAATAATAAATTAATAATTTAAAGGTTGTTAGATTTATAAAAGAAATTATATCAATCCTATATAATGTAGGATTTTAATTAAATGATGAGTCTAATTGGAATTATAAGTTAAGTCTTACTAGACTTCTTTTAGTATGAGCCCAAGAGATTAGGAGGCACATTACCTTATTAATAGGTTTAGAACCCATGAACCTAACCATATAAATAAGAGAAGAATTAGTACGCTAGGGTTAGGATTCTCAACTCTCTTAGGAAAGGTACGTGTTTTTTTTCCTTTTCTCATAATTTTCTTTCCATATCAAATCTAGAGTAATTTGTTTTATTCCTATGATAAATCTAAGTGATATCTTGAGTTAGAATACAAATAAGTTAAGGATTCAAATTCTAGAACGGTTAGTCAATTATTTGAATTCGTAGTTAGACACCTCCGAATTTCATGAATTTTGGATATGTTGATCTTTGATATATATTGAATACTCAGTAAAAATTTCAGATCAATCGGAGTTGAAACCGATTTAAAACAAATTTTATATTCCTTCAGTCCAAAAATCGGTAAGTTCACGTTTCTGATTTAGACGTTTTAAAATAAATACTTACAGACCTTATAATTTTATGAAATTTTAGTATGTTATAGTATACTGTAATTTTGGTCTTCTGTAAAAATTTCATGTCAATCTGAGTTATATTTTCTTTTATATAAATTTTATATTACTGACTTTTGGAATTCAACAGCTTTAGTATCGCAGTTTTAAAAATTTAAAACTATTATTTATATACTTCCAAATTTTATAATATTTTACCAGGTTATATATTATCAGGATTTTGATCTACAGTAAAAATTTCAAATTAATCCGATAGCTATTTCATTCAAAAATTAATTTTCTTTTTCTGTCTTGGAAGGATTCACGATGTACACTTTCTGATTTACGAGATTAATACCCATAGTTAAACATCTTCAAATGCTTTGAATTTTGGATATGTTACATATTCATATGTCTTTTATCTTCTGGAAAATTTTCAAAATAAAAGAGTTTATATTTCTTCGTATACTAATTTTCTTTTACAGCTCTGCAGAATTTTCTGTTTCTGGAAATTAAGTTTCAAAAATTATAAATATGTGGTTATACTATTTGAATCTTTGTGAAATTTATAAATGTTATTTATTTAATAACCTGGATTCCATGTTTAAAATTTAGGATCATTTTATCTTATACTTTTTAAGAAATAAATCTTGCAATGCTTAACTAGAGTTTTCCTAAAATCTTCCAACTTAGGATTCATGTCTTAATTCTTCAAAAATTTTAAGAAGTTCTTATTTACCCTCCAAGGTGTCCTAATGCTACTTTAGAGATTTAATTTAATTAAAATAGTTATTGAGGTTTTCTTTAGACCTTTAGGTATTAAGTTAGTGTATATTTTCGTTATGGATGAATAGGTGTCGAAGAAGGTGTAGCTCGCGAGGAATAGGATTGCATTCACTTTCATTCCGCTCAAGATTTTTAACTTTTAAGGTGGGAATTCTTTTCATATATGTTTGTCTTTATTAAATGCGTTATGTGGAGGTGATTGATGAATTGATGCAATGTGTCATGAGAAAAGTTTTATGAAAATGCTTGCTATGATCTATTGATCTGTGCATGAGACTTGCTGTGATCTATGATCTATGCATGAGAATTAGCCAGGGACGTAAGAGGTCCAAGGATCAAAAGTTAGATCCTCGGGTATGCCCGCCGTGCTCAGAATTGATTGGCCAATCCCAAGATAAGAAAATGTTTATTTGCTTGACTGTTGTGTTATTTGTCTTGCTTTTGCCTGATGCCTTTAATCTTGACAAGCATGTCCCCACTGAGCTAGTGTTTGCTCACCCTTTTATGAAAATCTAAAATTTTAGAGTAATGGCATGGACGTGGAACGGAGTGGATGACCGGTGGCTAGAGTTATTTTACTTGTTTTATTTTAAGTCATTTATTTCAAAAAAAAAGGACTAAATGTTTCCATCATCAATTTGCTTTAGCGTGACTTATTTCATTTTTGATGAGATCTTCTGATGAAACCATTGTTGGATTCGAGCTATTTTTAAAATATTCTTATGATCTTGATTTTATTAGTTGAACTTCTATTTTAAAATATTTACATATTTAATTTTCCGCTGCAAGAATATTAATTTTATAAACAAAAAAAAGAGGTTAAAAAAATTGGGATGTTACAACATAAGAAAATTTGAGAAGCTAGTTCGGACTTAAAAACTGAATTTGAAATGAAAATCTTAGGAAAAATTAAATTTTGTCTCATCCTGCAGATCGAGCACCTCCCTGAAGGAATTTTTATACACCAGTCAACCTACTTGAAAAAGATTTTGGAGAAATTTTACATAGATAAGTCTCATCCACTTAGTACACCAGTGGTTGTTCGATCCCTAGAAGTGGATAAAGATCCGTTTAGACCTAAAGAAGATAATGAGGATATATTAGGATCAAAAGTTCCTTACTTAAGTGCAATCGGTGCATTACTTTACCTTGCAAATTGCACTAGACCCGATATTGCATTTGCGGTAAATTTACTAGCAAGATTTAGTGCTTCTCCTAGCAGAAGACATTGGAATGACATTAAACATATTTTTCGGTATCTTCAAGGTTCACAGGATCTTGGTTTACTATATATAAGAAATCAAAATAAGTCAGTGGTTGGTTACTCAGATGCTGGCTATATGTCTGATCCTCATAATGCCAGATTCCAGACTGGTTATGTTTTTCTCTGTGGTGGTACTGCAATCTCTTGAAAGTCTATCAAACAATCTATGATTACCACTTCCTCAAACAACTCAGAGATTATTGCTTTATATGAAGCCCCACGAAAATATGTATGGCTAAAATCTTTGATAAAACACATTTGTGAATCATGTGGCATTACTACAACTGATGTATCCCCTACTGTCCTTTATGAGGACAATGCAGCTTATGTTGCACAAATGAGTAATAGATACGTTAAAGGAAATTTAACAAAACACATAGCCCCTAAATTCTTTTATCCACATGAGCTCCAAAAGAGTGGTGAACTTATTATACAAAAAATATGCTCTAGTGACAATCTTGCAGATTTGTTCACGAAATCCCTACTTACATCTACGTTTGAAAATTATGTCCATGGTATTGGAATGCGTAAACTTGGAAGACTATTGTCTTCAGGGGGAGCGATAAATTCAAAACAACCCTGAAGGTTGGATCCTAAAGACCAATGGTTGTACTATTTTCCTTGACTAAGTTTTTTCCCACTAGGTTTTCTTAGTCAAAAGTTTTTAATGAGACAGCCAGTGTATCACAATAAAAACTGTATGTCATGTATTCTTTTCTCATCTAATTTTTCCCACTGAGTTGTTTTCTAGCGAGTTTTTAACAAGGTATGTACATCATATTGTAATGTCCAAAGGGGGGTGTTATAAATTTAATAATTTTAATGGACATTACTTTAGAGCCTTTAAGGTTCTTAGTCTTTTGGCTTTTCATATGTAATGATTCTTCATGTTTAAGAACTTGTATATATATTGGATTTATTATTAATAAAATTCTCTTCTTTGGTTGCCTCTATTATCTACTTCATATTATTATTTATTTGAGAATTATCGTATATGTTGATGTGTTGATTCTTGTAGGCTAAGAAGACGTTCGTGATATTCCATTTTACAATACTAAAGTGTAAGTTTATGTGATAGTTTATAAATGTGACATACATAAGATCATATTTTCAAGATCAATTTCACTCACATTAAACTCAATTTTATCTAAACAATTGAAATTTTAATTGGTTAATTATCTAACAAAAGATTCTAAATTCAATAGAGCATCTCAATCACAAGAGCAAGACAACATGACTCAAAAAAATTTAAGGATTTTGATTTTGGATCTTCATTTACATTTTCAAGCTGATCAAAATAAGTTTTTTTTATTTTTCACAACTATCACATAGTTCAATTATTCTCTTTTCAGAAGCAAACACTCGATTGTTGATGCATGTCCGTATTCAAGTTCGACAAATAACTCAAAAAATGCCCAAATAATTAATATTCGCCCCACAAGTACTCATACATTTCACAATCACACAACTATTCATAGAGTGACTCTTCTGCGAACTAGTTGCATGAATTTAGAATCCGTGTAACTGGTATCCGATCTTAATCGACTAATATATATATACTTCTAAAACCTTGCTATATAAGGTATTAGCTCATTTTAATTGAAAATCAAATCCGCATAACTTATATATAACATTTTTTCACTGAAATCTCATTACATAAAGGTATCACTAATATTATAAAAAAGTATCATTGGTTATACATAAATGTATTATTTCATATTCATAAAAGTATTAACTCATTTTGATTGAAATATAACGTAAGAGTATTACTTGTATCATGTAAATGTATTAATAGTACAACATAAAAGTATAAATACATCAACTTAAAGGTATTAATATATCTACTTAATGTATTATATATTTGTCAAAACAAGAAAATGTGAGTGTATATAGCATAAATGTGTCACTAACATAACTAAAAGGTATTACATGTTTATGTAATATAATGTAATAGTATAACTAATAACATAAATATATCATTATCATAAGTAATATGTATCACTAATATAACTAAAAGATATGACATATTTGTCAGAATACGAATATGTGTGAAAATATGTGAGAAGGTGCGAGTAGGCACGTAAAAATGGTTCATTTGATCTGGATCACATAAATCTAAGATCAATGCACCCGCTCAAAGAAATATTATTTGTGTTACTCATTATATAATCTTATATCTATTACTAAATCTCATCTCCTAATTGTTAATTTAATATATAACAAAAGTTCAACTATTGGCCATATAGTCAAACAAGGATAAGCACATATCATACAAAAAGGATGAATAAACCACAAACTTTAAATAAAATCAACTATCAAATATAAAATCCAAAAGGTACATTTTCAAATTCTAAAGTCACAACGTCATTAGGTAGATATAATTAATTGAAAAATTAACAAATATTCCAAAATCATACTAACTATGAAAAATAAATAAATGATTAAAATAGAACGAATTCCTAAACTAATTGACAACGAATCTCCCTTCTAATCTAAATAAATCAATAAAATCTTTGAATAAAAAATGATAAGGTTAAATATTCGTGTTTTATGCTCTCCTTAAAATTGAGGGTGTTCTGATATTGTTGGAATGTTTGAAATTCGTTCAATATATCTCTTAACAAATTGAAATTTGTTGAATTCGAGTGGAAAAATGATTACATAAAAGAAAAAAAATCAATACTTTCTTAATACAAGCATGTCATATCATATGATAGGGGAGACTGTGTCAAGCCCACAAATCATACACAATAGTCATTTTCCTAAACATGTCAAATGAGTGGATAGGTTGTGACATTAATTTTAACCATTTTTCATATTTTTTCTTGTTTCATCTACGACCCTTCGAACATTTCATTTTCACTTTTTAACTCTTTCTTCATCATTTTCACTTATATTATTGGTTCATTCAAGCATAAATGTTCATACTATGTTAGTAATTACCATTTTAATTATAAAAGAACCTACAAATTTACCATTTTAATTATAAAAAAACCTACAAATTCATAATATGAACCTTTTATCCAAACAAATGAGTTAAACTAATTTCATTAATAAAAAACCATGCAAATACATTCAATAATCATGTAACCAAAATCCCAATAACTGACACATATAATGGTATTATTATTGATGATTTATTTTTTCTTTTCATCTATTTTATTGGTTCACATATTACTTGCGAGTCAACCTTCGATAAACATATTATATATTACTTTTATCACCTTAAAACAACTATCTTTTTAAGGTAGTTGCAAAAAGATTAAAAAACATCTAATATATATAATTATACAATATCTAATAGGTAAAATTGAAATATAACACTATAGAAATTTAGGTTGTGTTTACTAGATGTGATAAAGTAGGATGTGATTAAATTATCTCACTTATATCATGTTTACTTTGGAATATGTAAAAGTGAGGCTCATCCCATAACTAGAGATAATGAGCAAATGTTGGATAATTTGGTGGATAGTAATCTCACGCTCTCATCCAAGATATATTTTATCCCTCAAGAAATTAAAACTCAATGCACATGAAATTACTGATTACCCTCAATTAATTATTAAGAACAAACTCCATTTTCTCTCTCCACACCCTTAACAAGAACAAAAAATTGTAAACCACTACTTACAGATTTAAAAAATCAAGAAGGGACATGAATAGAAAATATATAGTATATTTTTTATTAGAAAAATATTAATCATAACTTCTTGAATTGATTAAAGCTACTCAAAATCAACTATGATACATTAGAAGAAAACCCACTCAATTAATCAGAACATATTGGAAGTGAGATTCTCATTCACCTTAATTCTTCATAAAATAAAATCCACAATTAAATCATTGATTGGACTTGTATAAGCCCAACCACCCATCTTTAGCACACATTACACATACACCATCAAACAATATTATTGGCATTGTTTGATTTAATATTATTATCAAAAAAAATCCTTCTATATGCGACATCTTTTATACGGTTATTTCATTTTTTATGAATAATATTTCATCCATTTCAAAATAAGTATAATTTAAAAAAATTTCATAAAGATTAAGATAACATTTACTAAATATAGTCTTATAAATAATGATTACATTACTCATAAGTTAATATATCTAGTTACACAAATATTTATATGCACTAGATGCATGAGTGACCATACAATCTAGGTCATATGATTCAAAAGGTGATTTTCTTGCTTCAAATATGGTTTATGTGTCTCATATCCTCATTCACACTCTTATCCCACGCGCTTAACTTTTCTATTATGTTTGTGTAACTTTTCAGCTATGTTCGTGTAACCTCTATGTTATACTAGTTTAACATTTACATTATATTACAAACATATACCTTTTAAACTTTTATGTTATATTATTACAACATTTATGCTATAATAATTTAATTTTTATGTTATAATTATACAACGTTTATGTAATACTTTAAAACATAAAGATTATTATATTTGTACATAAATGTTATACTAATCTATATATATAAAAGAAGGTTTTGACTCTCTCAAATGTTGACAAGTGGGGCTCTATTTGAATGACACGTCAACTATTTCAACCTCCCAAGAGAGCCACAAGTCCATATTTTTTATCACCTTTAGGCTCTATCTCACTACCTAACCATCCAACATTCTTTTTGGAAGAAATATAACTTTTAGCAGGAAAAATTCAAATATGGCCTTATAGGAATGATCATGAACCGATTTTGACCCATTTTTAATTATTTTTGGTCCACCTCACAATTTTGTCCAAAATTTTAATAGAGCTACCACGTGTGAGGCACGTGGCCATTACTTCTTTGTATTTGTCTCTGAAAACAAACATAGTCTTCTTCTCATTCTACGAAACCCTAATTCCCAAATCATAAGATTGCCAAGCCTAATCCCCAATTCTCCAAGCCTAATTGCCAAGCTGAAACCGTTGAGAAGAGTTATGGTGCGTCGAAAATCGATGGTTCAACAGAAATGAATGGTTAGTTAGCAATTCAATTTTGGCGTATTGTGCTGGTTTTTTCTTGTTCTTGGTGAATTTTTTAAGGTTTTGCAAGAAAATATATGATTTGTGCTTTTTATAGTTTTGAAAATTCGTGTTTGGAGTTTAATGCTTAGTGGGCCCATGTTTGAGATGTTTTGTACCTTTCATTGAGATGTGTTGTTTATTGTTTAAATGTTATGAGATAATGTGTTGAATATGTGGACTTGTGTATAAAGTATAATATGTGGACCTGTGTTAATTGAGATGAGTGTTTATTGTTTATCATTCATTGTCAGTGATAAGTGTAATAAAGTATAATATGTGGACCTATGTTGAGTCTTTATTGTTTATTATTAAATTATTGGGTTTATATTATAGATAAGAAAAGTGTTTTGTGGTGATGAGATTGTGTGGTATGGATACTGTCTTTATGATTCTTATTTTATTATTTCATTTGATAAACTTGCAGAGGGTGGTGGTGGTATGAATGACATTGTTGATAAAGTCTTAAATCCCATTACTGATAATTCGTCTTATGATGAAATTGATGAATGCATTGATCATTATTGTGATTGATCTTTGGATGGTGTTGATCCTGAAGAGTATGGGGTTGTTCATGGTGAGAATCTAAATGATGGGTGTCATGTAGGAATTGATTCTAGTGATGATGATTTTGAGCCTAAAGATATTTCTAATGTTGATGATGATGATTTTGATGATATTTTGTTTGAAGATAACATAGACAAAGAAGTAGAGTGGGTAGGTATAGGTAAATTAGATATTGAGATTAATAGGGAGCAAGATTCTGAATTAGAGTTAGAAGACTCTAAGTCAGAATTTGACAGTGATTTAGGCTCAGACATAGATACATATGACCCTAATCATGTTTTCAAGTCTTCTAAAACTTTTGATCCTAAATTTGCAATTGGAATGAAGTTCACTGATAAAAAAATTGTTAAAAAATGTTGTATATTCTCACTGTATTAGGGCAAGAATAAATGTTAAAATTATAAAAAATGAGGCAAAAAGAATATATGCTAGATATTTGGGGGAGGGATGTGAGTGGCAGATCAATTGTCTTAAGATAGTGGGTGAAGAATCATAGCAAATTAGGACATACAGCCTTGACCATGCTTGTGGTACTAGCTATCGCTTGAAAATTATGACTTCATCATGGTTATCTAAGTACTATCTTGAGTCTTGGAGGGATGATCCTAGTAAGAGTACTAAGAGCTTTTGGGAAGCTGCAATGAAAGAGTTCAATTATAATATATCAAAACAACAAGCATATAGGGCACAGATAAAAGCCTTAGAGATAATTGAGGGCAGTAATGAGGCACAATATGCCAAACTCTAGGATTGTGCACTTACATTGAGGCAAAAGAATCCTGGTTCAACTATCATAATAGGGGTTGAGGAGACATGCAGCTCAAGTGGAAATGCATTTAAGAGACTATATTTTTTTCCAAGCTTTAAAGATGGGCTTCCTAACTGGTTGTAGACCTTGTATAGAGGTAGATGAGTGTCACCTCAAGAGTCCACATGATGGTGTAGTGCTCACTATTGTTGGAATGGATCCTAACAACCAAATATACCCAATAGTTTATGCAGTGGTGGGTAGTGAAATAAAAGATAATTGGGTGTGGTGTCTTGAGATGTTGAAGGAAGATTTGCAAATTGAGAGAGAAAACTTGTGGACCTTTATGTCTGATAGGCAGAAAGGATTGATCCCCGCATTTAAGCTTGTTCTCCCTTGGTGGATAACAGATTCTGTGTCAAGCATATGCAATGCAATATGAAGGTTGCTGGTTTCAGAGGGACTGTTTTCCAGTCTATGTTGTGGGTGAATTAGATCCTAGGTGTTTGTCTTGGTTATAAAAGAGACCACCAACATAATGGAGTAGGTCTCACTTCTCACCTTACTCTAAATGTGATATACTCACAAAAAACATGTCTGAGTCATTTAATAGTACAATTTTAAAAGTTAGGGTGAAGCCTATTCTGACCATATTGGAGTGGATTAAAGAGTATCTAATGATAAGGCTCCAAGAGAATAGAGATAGGGCAGAAAGATGCTAGGAAGAGAGAAAATTGAGCCCAAAGATCAGAAAAATCATGTATAGAAGAAGGGAGAGGGTCACAGACTGCATTCCAATTAAGTCCAATGATTGGAGTTATGAGATATTAGTTTGTGATGGTGGCATATTTGATGTTGATTTGAGGGCACACGCATGTTTATGTAGAAAGTGAGAATTGGAAGGCATTTCTTGCAAATATGCACTAAGTGCTATCTTTACACAGGCACTTGATCCAAAGGGCTTTGTTATTGACTACTACTCTGTAGAGAGATACAATAAAGTGTATGAATCAGCTTTACATCCTATGGATGAACTAGAACTATGGACTACAACAGGCTACATTCTACCTATTCCTCCAAACTTTAGTAGGGAAAGAGGCAGACCAACAAAAATAAGAAAAAAAGGTGATGAAGAAAAAATAAGCAAAAAAAGAAAGGTCATCAAACTGTCAAAACAGAAACCAGTGATCCATTGCAGCATTTGCCAAGCTAAAGGACACAACAAAACATCATGCCCAAGAAGTAATCTGTATCAAATTTCCCTATTATTAAGAAGGAAAAAGTTCTTATTGATGGAGATGAAATATTTACAGAAGAAATGTAAAGAAGATGATGATAACTAAGTAGGATAAGATAGAGATAGGTTAAGTCCCCATGCAACTAACTCTATCTTTATGTAACTAACCTACCAACTAACGTTTAGTTTGTTGATCTTTAGACCCCCCCCCTAAAAATGGGAGTGAATGTTAATCAAGCCCATTTTGATCTTCAATTGTTGAAATATGCTTGGTCCGAGAGGTTTTGCCATGATGTCGGCTAGATTCTCCTTAGATGGTATTTGAACTAACTTGATAATACCTTGGTGTATTTTCTCTCGTATGAAATAGTAATCTTTATCTATATATATGTTTTATTTTCTCGTGTAATACTGGATTATGGGTATGTAAAATGCACTTCTGCTGTCAGTGTATAATAATGCTGATTGTGGATGATCAATTCGAAGGTCTTGTAGGAGATAAAGTATCCATTGAAGTTCACATGTTGAATATCCTATTGTCCTGTATTCAGCTTTAGCTGAAGAATGATTGATAATAGCCTGTTTCTTTGATTTCCAAGAGATAAGAGAATTCCCTAAGTACATAGTATATCCACTGATACTTCTTTGAGTGATTGGACATCTTGCCCAATTAAAATCAGATAAACCTTAAAGTTTAAACTCACGATTAGCAGGATGGGATATACTTTGTCTAAGACTTGATTTAAGATATCTCAATAGTCTATGTACTGCAGATAAATGAGCATCTGTTGGTTTGCTCATAAACTGTGCCAGGGTGTGAATAGAGTAGGACAAGTCTTATGATAGTAAGATACAAAAGTTTGCCAATAATCCTTCTATAAGATGCAGGATCTTCTAATAACTTTGTTTATATACTATGATAAAAGTCTGTTTTGAGTCCATAGTAGTGCTGCATGGCCTGCTTCCTAAGTATCCACACTCACTCAGCAAATCCAAGGTGTATTTCTTTTGACAAAGCTGCAACCCCTTTTCACATCTAGCTACTTCAATTCCCAGGATGTATTTTAATATACCAAGATCTTTAATAGTAAACTTTGGTCAAGATAAGTTTTAATTTTCTAAATCTCCTACAAACTATCCCCTACAAGAATTATGTCATCAATATAACATATCAAAACAGTAAAAGAAATTTGTGTGTGTTTATTGAAAAGAGAGTTGTCAGATTTGGATTGAACATATACAAAATGAAGTAATGACTCAGTTAGCTTGCTAAACCATTGTCGAGAAGCTTGTTTAAGTCCATATAAACTCTTGTTCAGCCTACATACTCTTTTGTCATTTGTTGTATAATCACCTGGAGGTGGTATCATATAGACTTCTTCAATAAGATCTCCATGTAAGAAAGCATTGTTCATATCTAATTAATGTATGTGTCATCCTTTTGCAATGGCCATAACCAAGAGAATTCTAACACTGGTGATTTTAGCATTAAAAGAGAAAGTGTCAAAATAGTATCTCTTCTTCTTGTGTATAACAGTTTGCCACCAATCTTATCTTGTACCTTTCAATAGAGCCATCTGATTTGTATTTGACCTTATAAATTTGCATCCAGTGCAATGTTTACCTATAGGAAGATCAACTAAGCTCCAAATGTTTGTTCTATCAAGAGCTTTTAGCTCAGCTTCCATAACCTTCTGCCAATTAACATATGTACTTACTTGTTTATAAGACTTTGGCTCTTGAATCTGAGATATGAAGGCTGTAAAATATTTATAAGATTATGACAATTGACTTGTGGAAAGAAAAATAGAAATGAGATGTTGAATTCCCTTCTTGCAAGCCACAATATTAACTTGAGAATTTGGATGAACTATAGAAGGTGGTAAAACAACCTCATACAACTACAAATATATAGGAGGATGCTTCTGTCTAGTAGATTTTTTTACAACCAACTCTTCTTGAGAATTCAAATCAGTAGTAGAACTTATATTTTCTACATCTTATGAATTATACACTTGAGGTTCAGATAAATAAGTATCCAACTCATCTTGTAATTCAGCATGTAGAGTATTATTATCAACATTATTACCATACAATTTTGATGCATTATCAAAATTATCAATAATAGTAGTAGTACTATCTGCAGAAAAATTTTGAACAGGTAAAACATAATCCATATTATCATTAGTAGACAAATCCTGAACTATTTTAGATTTTATGCTATCATTTAAAAACAATGAGTCCATAAAGCCACAGTACAAGTTTTATCAGAAAAGGGAAACACATTCTCATAAAATTTAACATTTCTTGATACAAATACTTTGTAAGACTTAATCTCAAGCAACTTGTATCCTTTAGTACCAAAAGGATAACTTATAAGAGCACACTTAACAGCTCTAGGACTAAACTTATGCCTATGTTGAGAAAGAGTAGTAGCAAAACACAGACATCCAAAACTTCTAAGTGTTGATAATCAGACTGTTTGTCAAAAAACATTTCAAAAGGACTTTTATCATTTAGAATAGGAGATGGAATCCTATTTATCAAGTGTGCAGTTGTTAAAATACACTCACTCCAGAATTTCAAAGGTAAACAAGATTGAAAAAGTAAAGTTCTTACCACTTGTAAAAGATTTTGGTGTTTTCTCTCTACCACACCATTTTGCTGTGGTGTTTTAACACATGAAGTTTGATGCAATATGCCATAATCATGATAGAAATCAAAAAGGATAAACTCTGTTCCATTGTCACTTCTTAACAACTTAATTTTTACTTCAAATTGATTTAGGATCATATTATAAAAATTACACAAAGCATTTTTAACATCTACATTTATCTTAAGTAAGTATATCCAAGTAAACCTACTGAAATCATCAAAAATAGTTAAAAGAAATCTATGTCCTGTATGAGAAGCAATAGAAAAAGGTCCTCAAACATCACAATGAATTAAGTGAAAAGGACTTGAAGATTCAGAAGAACTAATAGAAAATGAAGCTTTCTTCTGTTTAGCCAAATGACAAATATCACATTGCATATCTTGAGCATTACATCTGACATTCAATTGTTTGATATGAGATAGGTACTTAGGAGATATATGACCTAACTTAATGTGCCATAAAACAACCAAAGAATTATTACTCACAACAGAATTAACAAGAGATTGACTAGCAGCCTTTAAGTGATATAACCCTCCACTTTGTTTAGCAATGCCAATCACTTTCAAAGTGGTGTTGTCTTGAAAAATACAATATGAGGCAAGAAAACTAACAAAACATGCAGAATGTTTAGTAAGATGTGATACAGATATAAGATTGAAGGAAAAAGATTGATATATAAGACATTATATAAAGTTAAAAATCTATTAAGAACCACATTTCCTATGAAAGTAGCAGTTGCTAATTCATTATTAGGCAATGTAATCTTTATATTAGATACTCTAGGAGATGAAGTGAAAAGACTATAGTCACTAATCATATGGTCAGTAGCACCTGTATCAAGAATCCAACTAGATGTCTTAGAAAAAGAAATAGAATTAAGACAAGAATGACCTGGTTCAGTAGTAACATCAACACACTTTGTTAGTGCAAAAGTAACAGCAGCTGAATGAGGGTTATCATCATTCTTTGAATGAGAGTTATCACCATTCTTTTGTAGCTTAGTAAAATTCAAGAATTGCTCAAACATCTCTTAAGTAAACAAAGGATTGGTAGATACAGATTTATCAGCCTTCACTAGAGAACTAACAGATACATTTACAGCAATATCATTATTAACTTCGGGACCTCTAGGACCTTTCCATCCTGGAGGATAACCTATGATTTGAAAATATTTGTCCACTGTATGACCAGACCCTCCACAATGAGAGCACTTTAACTTCTTCTTGTCCTTAACAAACTTGTTGTAACTAGCATTTCTTGCTAATATTGCAACTGAATCAAGCTGTAAAGGAGTTGAAGAATGTAACTCTCGTTGAGTTTTTTCTTGAAGAAAAAGAGAGTAGACTTTTGCCAATGGAGGAAAAATAGTAGAAAGAAGAAGTTGACTCCTAATTGTAGAATATGAATCATCCAAACCAATTAAAAAATTTTACACTACATCTTGTTCTTGATTCTTGACCATAACTTACAGCAAATTGAAAGAACATTGAGTCATTATCCCACAAGAACATTTTATAACAGGTCTATAGCTCAAATACTCATCCCCAAAAAGACTTAAAATGTTGTAGTACAATACCAAGGAATGATTTCCTTTTGAAATAGTACTCAAGGACGTTTCCAAGTTATAAACACGAGGTCCATCGGATTTAGCATATCTAATATGAAGTTCATCCCATACCTCTTTTGCAGATGTAAAATACACCAATGTTTGTTTTATATCAGGCTGAATCGAATTAAAAAACCACAGTAATACCAAGTTATTAGCTCTTACCCATGCAATATGTAGAATAGAGTCACTCTCATTTGGAGGAAAAATCGAGCCATCAATAAGTGGTAACTTATTCTTCATACTGAGAGCTCTCTTTACTGCATGACTCAATGAAATAAAATTTGTACCATTGAAAAGATCAAGAACGATTGAAACAACAGTGTTAACATTTGGATAAACATCAAAGAAGAAAACGGATTCAAGAAAAGATTAAGGGAATGAGAATCATTCTGATTCACCGTAGCATTCTGATTCACAACATTCTGATTTGTAGCAGAATTTTGATTTACAACAGACTCCATGAATAAAGTATGATAAACACGATCGAGAAAATCTCAACGATAGATGCCAAGAACAACGGAAGAGAAAACTAGGATCGAAGATTGAAACCCTAAGCTTCAAACTGATACCATATTAAGAATGAGAAAGTTTTTATTGATGGAGATGAAAGATTACAAAGAGATGAAAGATTTACAGAAGAAATGTAAAGAAGAAGAAGATGATAACTAAGTAAGTCTACAATGTATCCACTATCACATATACATAGATGATAGAGATAGGTTAAGTCCCCATGCAACTAACTCTATCTTCATGTAACTAACCTAGCAACTAACTTTTAGTTTGGACCTATTGATGACGAAGGAGTGTCAATTGGACAAAACAACCAACAAAATGAGAATATAAGTTTGGTTTATTTATTTAAAATCTTTATCAGCAATCATTAATCTTTGAACTAATAATTTATTTTTGTCAATTAGATAAATGAACATGTAGATAGCTCAATTTGTCTATTGTCAAAAGAGTTAATATAAAGAAGTGGTTATCCCAACCCACCACCACACACTCAAGATGATGAATTGAATGTTTATGTAAGATTATAAATTTTTACTCTTTAAAATAATAACAAGATCATTAATAGATAATTTTTATGTAGAATGAAACACATGTGGAGACAGTTAATATATTCTCGGCATTAGATTCCCTCATTCAACAACCAAATTATATTGTAAGTTAGAGTCTTTGTATAACTTAGAGTTTTTGTGCATGGTGTAATACATTTTGTTTCTTGGAGTTAGTACATTCTTTTTCTTAGGTTCCACCACTTGTTCTTCCTGGATAAGTGAATATCAGAGGACCTCTAATGAATTTCAATCCGCACCAATATGTATCAAGACCAATATATATAATTACCTAGGTCTTCATCCTCAAAAGATGATATTCATGTTATTAAGTAAGAAGGTAAGAAATTCATCAATTTATCAAGTTTAGGTAATCTATTGATTGACAAGGGTAACGATAAGGCTAAGGATAATTAGTGGGACATTGAACATATATTGATATTTTGTTTTTGTTCATGAAAAATTGAATAACCAGACATTGTTGTTTTGGCCTTTTGAAAATGGGGTGGGCTTATGAGCTATCTTTTTGTAATAGTGTAAATAATATTATGCAAGTCAGATTATTTTTATGCTTATGCAAAATGTTTATACTTTTTTGCAAGTTAGTATACTTTTGTGCTATGGGCCATATTATGCTTATGTAAGTCATTATACTTTTGTGCAAGTATTACTTATGTATTTTGGTTATGTGAGTGTGTTTTCTTTCATAATAATATTTCTACCAGATATATGAAAATTTGTCCATTGGCTATTACATGTTCAAAATTGATTACACAACTTAAGATATTGCAGAAAAATAAACAATACATCTTCTAGATTATTACAGAGAGATTAAAAACACCCATTTGTGCACTACAGAGATGCATACGAGTAACACCATGCACAAACATATATTTTTCTTCTTTTCCAAAATTGCAATTCTTTCCTCCATTTTATTCAATTTAATGGAACTCATTTGTAATTCGGCCTTTAGTTGCATTTTTCACCTTTTAACTGTGAAAACTTTCCTTTCAGTTGTGCAAACTTGTGCTCCAAATTAGTTATAGTCATGGTGGGTTTAGTTGGTTCGTCAATCCATTCAAAAAAATTGCATTTTTTCCCGATCCAGGAGTTTGGGTAATCTTGGAATCGACATCCTTCACTACTAGGCTGTTTGGAGACTCGAACCTTGTCAAACTTATCATAATCGCACCATTTCGTCGCTGAAACGTATGAATGGCTAGAGGAAGACATTTTTTTCCTTCAACTTTGGCTTTTTTCTTTTGTGCTCTAGATTTATAGGTGTATGAAGACCATTGCTTTTTGAGTTGCTATAAAGGCTGTTAAATAGTGTGTAGTAGGGTTGATTCAAACAAAATAGGGAAAATGATTGTCAAAATAGGTTTTCCCACCAAAAGTGGGATTTGACGGTTTCCGTCAACTAAACTAATAGACAGGGCTAACTTTGATTATCTTTGGGTCACTTTTGATACTAAGGGTCAAAATCGGCCCATATAAATTCCAACATGGCCATATTTAAATTTTTCCCACTTTCAACATTTTTTCTCAAAGAAACGGCCGTCCATCTCTTCAGATAATTGAAACAGAAAAAACAACAAAAAATCATTAAAGATTTATGTCTTTAATAAATGGAAGAAACTGCATGACAATAAAGAGAGCAGAACTTGATTGTCGTTTCAATTTCTAACTCTCTTTCCCCCTCTTCATTTTTCTACTTCTCTCCACATTTTTATAGTTTTCCTTCCATTTATAGATGGGAAGGTTTTGGGTTTCTGATGTATCATGTATGTAGCTAATATTTTTTTAAAGCGAATTGATTTTTTACTCACCTATTTGTGGGTTGGATGTGTAATTGGATAAATTTGTGTTCTTTTGATACTTTGTTAATTATTTCCTTACTACGGCTATTATAGGAGCTTCAAGTGGCATCAAAACAAAGACTGCGAGGGTACTATAATGTCCATGTCATTATGGCAGTGTGAAATCTTACTGGGAATGAGTCCAAGAAGCAATCATCAAAGATGTTCTAAATGCAAATGTTGATGCTTTGGAGTTGGATCTCAGTTCTAGGACATTGTTGGGATTTCAATGTTTAGATTCTGATGAGACAAAATATATATGTAATAGAAAGTTTTGAGTACCCCATTTTTCACAATGTTTAAGTGAAGACATAGACTAGATTTGAGTGTAGATATAGGCGTTGGAAGATGGTGGTTACATAGTTGTATTCAGTATGTTGCAAGAAGGCAGGTACAACATCGCTTCAAGAAGGCAAATACAGCATCGCTGCAAGAAAACAGATACAGTACTGCAGTGAAGTAAGAAAGAACGGCATGCAGCATCGCTGCAAGAAAAAGATACAGGAGTACTGCAAATAAGAAGTTACAGCAGTACTGCACAAAGATACTGCAAGCGGGTCTAAGCTACCGCAGCACCAAGAGGAAGTAACAGCTGCAAGCAGACCTAGGATACAGCGCAAAGCTTACTGCCCAAACAGTCAAACAGCGCCTATTACAAACAAAGAAGTATCCTACAATCCAAGGAAGAATAAATGCAGTACGAGAAACAAAGACCCAAGCAAGAATAAATAGAGTCGTTCTAGAGAAGATCGAAGTTGCAGACACGGAGCCAATACAGAGATGCCACGTGGACTGACGCGCTGCAGAAAGCTGCTAGCCGCAGCTGCCACATTAAATGCTCCGAAAGAGAAAGTCAAGTCACATTAAATACGAGCCATACCTTTGGTCAAAGCACTTCAAATTCAAAAGAGAGATATCTCCTTCAACGGATATCTTCTCATACAAGTATAAATAGAGGATGAGAAACACTGAAGTTGGTTACTGAAACATTTGCACAAAAACTATCAAGTATTCAAGTTACATCCATTCAAGTTAACTCTCAATTTCAGTCACTCAACCTCTGTGAAGTAAAGCAAGTTCATAGCTGAAAGATCCTTCGAAGGATTCAAAAGCTTACTTCACCGCACCAGTTGAAGAACAAACCATATATATTTTTTAGCCTTGTTGTTGTATGCTTAGGTTGTTTTAGGTGTCGAACAGTTAATAGGAGAGATCCTTGCTGTTTGTATAGTTGTCTAAGTGTTAGGCAGTTTCCCTGTTTGGGAGTTTAGAACCCTATGTGGGTTAGCTTTTAGAGTTTGCAGTTGTTGTGTGTACACTGGACTCTAGTAGGTGGTTGTTTTGTAAAGTTGATAGATTGTTGGGAAGGTCCTGTAAATCAATCTTACTTAACGAAGTTCCTGCTCGAGGTAGCAGTAGAGTGGACGTAGAAGGATTACACCACCTTTGAACCACTATAAGCCATAAGTGTTTAATTGATTTCCTATCTGTGCTTTATTGTTTTTATCTATCTCTGTCATAAGCATAAAACATTTGAAAAGGATCATATTTGAGAAAATCAGCCTTGTGTTTTAAATCATATTTATTCCGCTGCGTATAACCTCTAGTTACAGCGTACAACACTACATCTTAGTGCTGTAAGCAGTAACTGTCTGGTGTTGCATGTTCAAGTAACTTGCACAACAGAAAGGTTTTTCCGAGAGATTTGTAAAATCGACCAAGGTTCATTCACCCCCCCTCTGAACCTCAGACACCACTTGGGACCAACAGACATCAATCAGAAAATTTACATTGAAGTTCGATTCTTTTAGCGTTCCTCTGAATGTACTTGTGTAAGTGTTGTGTTCACTTTTTTTTTCTTACCTACATTCTCTTAAATTTACTGTATAAGCTTTCTTATATAATGGGGAATTGGAGATGAGACTTATGGTTATTATGATTTGAACAAGAATGAAATTGTTTGTCGACCAATTATTTGATAAATTGCATATGTAACTAAACCTTGCTCTTGATACGAGTATGTGGGTTTTTCACTATTCTCTATGTATCGTATCTTCTATGTATAGTTCGATGGTGTAGATGTAACATCAGTATATAGAGAATAAATTATTTTTGTTAAAAATAACTTGAGTAAGGTGTATTTGGTTTTGAGAATTTTTATGAGTTCGTGTTTTGATTGCTTCAACCTAATATGATGAATATGCGTTATTGTGTTTGTATTTTATTAGGACAATTTTATGTTTAAAAAGGGTAACGCGTATATTTGACTGAATCGATTTTATGTTGTTTCTGCTGCATATTGTTTTCATTACTTCTAATATGTTTCAAATTGCTTCACAAAAAACTAGGTGTCTACTTTGAAATGTCTTGAGAGTATTCCCTATCTTATTGTGCACTTGACCCAGAGTGTTCATGTGAGACCCGAGCCCCTCGTTACCCTTTTGACCAAAATAGTTCATGCATCGTATATATCCCTTATTGCTTATGTGTTATTTGTGAAGTTACATGATTATAAGTTGCTTTTAAATATTGAATTGTTTATATGTTCTTATATAATTAGAGTTGAGAAACCCCTATTATAATTGATTGAGATTCGAATAATTGTTGAATGCGTAATATAAATTATTTGATTAATGATGATATAAATTATGTTGAATTCTGCAAAGAAAATAAATTTGAATTCATTATATATATATATATATATAAGTTAGCAGTACTATGGATATATATATATAAAAGTTAACTAATATTATGATATATATAAGTAATGATGCATGCACAACTATTAATAATAATAATATAATAATAAGTTAGTAAAGTTGAAGGCGGTGAACTTAGTAAGTATATTAATAACTAAAAGGAAGGGCAGCAAAAAAATAAAATAGACAGAAAGCGCAGAAAGAAAAGAAACAGAGAGTTGAGGGAAAGAAAGAGCAGGGGAGAAGGAAAAAAAAAAAAGGGCTTGTGATTTTGATTTCATTTCTTCATCGTTTTTCTTCGAAATTCGAGGGGGAGCTCGTGGAGACGTGTTCTTCGATTTGATCGGAGTGAATTTTCAAGATTTTTTCACAAAAGGTATAAAGAAATTAGTGAATTATATTTATCTCCAGTTATTGTAATTCATCGGATGTTTTGTTAGCTGTATAGGCCGAATTAGGAAAAGCTTAAAACATGAAAGTTATAGCCCTATCTCTTAGCTAAACTCAGGAGCAAACCATTGATGTATCGGTTAAATATTGAGTGAGATAATGTCAAAATTTCAGGGCTTGGTCTAATTTGAAAATGATTAATTATGCGGTGTTTGTAGTCTAATTTTATGCAGGTTGGAGACTGAATTAGGAAAAGTATTAAACATGAAAGTTGTAGAGCTGCATGTTAAGTTTCTATAGAATTTTGCCTTGCTCGACCCGAAATTTTATAACTAAGTTTCAATGATTTATTTCTAGCATCTGATAATATACATTTTAGAATAAGATTTGTGAAGTATGTTAATTAATGTTTAAAGTGTAATTTAAATTTTTTATCTGTTAATTATAATTAATAATTTAATTTAAGAAAATCATAATGAGACTTTGGAAATGCATTTACCTATAAATTAACTGTTTTATGAAATTTTTCCGATTAAGTTCGATAGGAAATGCTTTAATCTCTTGAAAATTTGCTTTAATTAGTTTTAATAGTCTAATAAAATATTTAACCTGCTATGTTAGATTAACCTTGATAACACAAGAGACGAGGAATTTCACGGGAAGTAAGGTAAGTAGAAATTCATTTGCAACTACAATGCATAAATATAGTATTTTATGTGTTTACTTGTATTACATGATAATAGTGAATTTGCGTTTCTTGATATTGGTGATTAGTTTTTATGTGTAATTAAAGATGATACATGAGCATTGAATTTTGTACATATCATTCATGAGCATAGATAGGTGTCTGTATAGAAGACATGTTGAGTCTATATGCACATCATAATCATACAAAGAAACAAAGTCAAAGCAAAGTTGACCGCTACTAGTACATCGAAGCTAGTGGCATGTGAGACATGTACACGACTTAAAAGTAAAGGTGTGCCTATGGCATGCGAGTCATGGTTATGGTTCGAAGATATTGGGCCATAAACATGACTTTAAAGCAAAGTAAAGTAAAGTACAGAGATTATTGAGCTAGCTCATTTCCGATGTATTGTAGATGGGTCAAGGACCCAACATAGTAAAAGATATCAAAGCCATGCATTCACGATATTCTTAAAGTCTTCACAGCCATTTGTATGACAGTACATGCATAATTTCTGATTACTGAGCTTTAGCTCACTTAGTTTATGCATTGTAGGTGAGCATGACAATGTTTGATGAGCTTTTGGATCTTGCTATCATGTTTTGACGCTCCAACAATATTTTGGGACGGTGTACATGGATGACGACCTATGGGGCTAAAACTTGGGCTTATTTTGCTTTTAACCGTGTTGGTTTTGCTAAAACATTTGGGATATGTATAAAATCGTTGCGCCATATTGTTATATGTTTGGTTTAGGGGAAACTCTGATAACAGTTTGGTGTAAAATATTGGCTTATGCTCTGGTATAGATGAGGTGTTGCTTGTGATATGTCGTTTTTGTTATTTGTTAGCTTGGAAAGAAAAAAAAATTATTGTCACATTTTTGGAGTTTTGTATTTCAAGTATCTCTTAAAATTTAGGACATGATAGTTTAATGATGAATGTTAGTGTTGTATTGTTTGTTTGTTATTATTTACAATTTATAAGACAATTTGGTATAATAGTATTAGATTAGACTTTTAACCTTCTTGGTTTATAAGGAAATATTATGTAGAAGATTTTATTCTTCTGTTGCAGACATCAATAAAAACATTGTTATGGAGTTGGTTCGAAGTAAAACATCTTATATTAAATTTGCTCAGAAGCCTTTGATTGATTACAACAATGTGAAGATGGTATGCTTACATTTCCCTTCAAATTTTGCATGTTATATTGCTAGGTGACTGTGTGATGCTCTTAATATTCGGTAATAGTTGCACCTACATTTATGGCCCATTGTGTTAAATTATATGTTGTCCATTATATTTATTTTGGTTACATTGTAGATTCAAATCGGAAATAGGAAAAACATATAAATTGTATATACTTCAGATATGATTTGATCCTGACCAAGCTATTAATAGAAAACGTATGTTTGCTAAAATATTATATATTCAAGTTTGCTAAATTGTTATTTCATATTCCTTTTTGCATTAAAAATGTAAAAGCCGTGATTTTATGGTAAGAGAGCAGTTTATATAATCCTTCTTCAACATCATGTAGATCACATTTGTTCTTTATTCATTAGAATTGGTGGTAGAGCTAGATTCTATGTAGTTGAGGGACTAAAGAAATCAAAATCTATATTTGGGGTGCTAAATCAATAGATAGTTAATATTAAATATAATAGTTATGGTTCAGTTTTATGATTTCATCATTAATCATTGTGTCCTTTTATTTTTTCTTGGTCTGGAATCATGTCTCGACTTTAAATATTAAATGTGTAACATCATTTTTGATTTTTTTGTCTACATCCTACTACATACTGGTTTTCACTCCTAAGTTGAAATCATAATTTCACATGACTTGAGGAAAACAATAATCAAACCTATTACTCTTTAATATTGAAAATGTTTGTTTAATGATTTATGAAATCCGATGAGTTCTCTTTTGTTACGTATAATCTCATATTAAAAAAAATGTAATAATGACCATCAATATTTATATTTTACTTTCAGATTATTCACACAAGGTAATTGATACATCTTATTTGTCTAAAAAAAGAGACAATTGAGTTGTTTAACAAATTTGATCAAAACTGTTATGGGTTTTCGAATACAGAAACGAGCATGACCCTATTTTCTCATTTTCTTATGTTCATTTTTACATGAGCAAAGATGTCATGTGACTGTCTAAAATGTTATTACACATCATCTTACAGGGTAGGTGAACATGGTTCACAAAAGGAAAGTGAAACGTTTCTTGCTTATTATGCAAAATGGTGTGAAAAAAAGTGGAATCTTTGAGGTTTAAGTCATCAACTAATTTACCCAATTCGAGATGATATATGCATGAATATCAGACCACATTCTTCACATGAAGATTCTTGTGAAGAACAACAACATTAATAGAGCATTAGATATAAAAGCGACAACAATCACCTATAAGAGAGTGCTAGAAATAGTGGCTAATAATAAACTAATATACATAACATAGTTGCAACCTTCCTATTATATATAGAGATTCTTGAAGCTCTTGGTTTTGCATTTATAAATTCATAATATTGATATAAATATTAGAAGGGAGCAACATTTATCCTTTATGTTTTCTCCTTGAAGATTTAAGTCGTTGGATTTGATGGAACCGTCGGATCGCTAACCTTATATAATTATCTGATTTGGGATCCATACAAGATATGATTAAGGCACAACAGAAAATGAATCATACATTTTACCGTAATAGGTAAAGATGAACCAGTTCTAAGATCAGAACTGCTGAACTATCGATAAAGTCTGGACCTTTCGATCTACTACTGTATTCCTCGCCTTAATCTCGAACATTATGTGGTCAACGATCCTTCGAGAATTCCAGCTGCCTTCTACTACGAACGTATATATGATTTTTTGTATGTTTAGAAACGGCTGATTTAAGACATATTTATAGGCTACAATAGGGACCTAGAGGAGGATTGAGATTAGGTCTCCTGATGGGTTTAGGACTCCATGTTTGGTTTAAACACACTTCTTTAGCCCATCAATAATAACTCGATCCACTAAGAAGTTATTATTGAACTACCACCCCAAATCCATATTAAATATGGGCTCTTATTTATTATATGCACGTTTATCTCCCCATGTTTAAGATATCGAATATCTGTTAATTAAATGAATTACTGTCAACTCAATTAATTAACATCTAATTCCAAGAGTAATACCACTCAACTTTATTATCATGTTGAAATAAATCCACCGCAGGGTTTACATAATAATCCTTATGAGCTCCTCAAGGAGACATTATTATCCTAAATAATTAGGACACAGATTCCTTCTATAATCAACAGCACACCATATAAACAATATTGTATCCCAATTTACCGAGCTTGTTGATTTAATGAATAAATCTCACTCATTGGTAAATTAAAGAAACATAAATTAAGTATACATGTTTGTTATTATATAGGGATTAAGAGGACGCATATCCATAATAACAGAGGGCTTGTTCTATTATATAGTCAGTATAAATCGAACAATCTCAATTGGTCCTGCTCAATACATACAAAATATACTAGTGTAATTTTATAATCAAAATAGACTAATACCAAATTACACTACAACCATTCCGATAATTTGTCCAAAATCATCTTGGTTGAGAGCTACCATTTATAATTTATAAAGAACTGATAACATGATCTTTTTTGTGGCACCACACACCATGTTATCTACAATATAAATTAATTGGACAATTGCAATATATGTAACAAATATAAAATGCAAATATTTGACTATAAAAGATTCTTATATCAAAATAAATGTTCATACAAAAGCTAGGCTTATAGTATACATTCTAACAATCTCCCACTTATACTAAAAGACTATGCTGTTATATATGCTGCCATATATCTGATTCCCATCCCCTGAACATGCTCATCAAAAGCCTTCGCCGGAAGGGCTTTTACGAAGGGATTTGCTAGGTTATCGAGTTATCGACTGGTGCAATCTTGACGATAACAACTTCCCCTCACTTTACGATATCTCGTATCGGGTGATATTTGTGCTCAATATGTTTACTTGCCTTATGAGCTCGTGGTTCCTTCGAGTTTGCTACTGCACCACTATTATCACAATAAATTTTGATAGCTTTAGGCAAACCAGGAATCACTTCTAAGTCCATCATGAAGTTTCTGAGCTATACATCTTCTTTAGCTGCCTCAGAGGCTGCCACATACTCAGCTTCTATGGTGAAGTTCGAAACGCATTTCTACTTTACACTCCTTGTTGGGATTTCAATGTTTAGATTTTGATGAGACAAAATATATATGTAATAGGAAGTTTTGAGTACCCCATTTTTCACAGTGTTTAAGTGAAAACATAGACTAGATTTGAGTCTAGATATAGGCGTTAGAAGATGGTGGTTACATAGATGTATACAGTATGCTGCAAGAAGGTAGATACAGCATCGCTGCAAGAAGGTAAGTACAACATCGCTGCAAGAAGGCAAGTACAACATCGCTGCAAGAAAACAGATACAGCACTGCAGCGAAGTAAGAAAGAACGGCGTGCAGCATCGCTGTAAGAAAAAGATACAGGAGTACTGCAAGTAAGAAGTTACAGCAGTATTGCACAAAGATACTGCAAGAAGGTCTTAGTTACAGCAGCACTGCAAGGAAGTATCAGCTGCAAGAAGACCTAGGATACAACGCAAAGTTTACTGCCCAAACAGTCAAACAGCGCATATTACAAACAAAGAAGTATCCTGCAATATGAGGAAGGATAAATGCAGTACGAGGAACAAAGACCCAAGCAAGAATAAATAGAGCGGTTCTAGAGAAGATTGAAGTTGAAGACACGAAGCCAATACAGAGATGCCACGTGGACTGACGCGCTGCAGAAAGCTGCTAGCCGCAACTACCACATTAAATGCTCCGAAAGAGAAAGTCAAGTCGCATTAAATGCGAGTCATGCCTTTGGTCAAAGCACTTCAAATTCAAAAGAGAGATATCTCCTTCAACGGATATCTTCTCATACAAGTATAAATAGAGGATGAGAAACACTGAAGCTGGTTACTGAAACATTTGCGCAAAAACTATCACGTATTCAAGTTATATCCATTCAAGTCAACTCTCAATTTCAGTCACTCAACCTCTGTGAAGTGAAGTAAGTTCAAAGCTGAAAGATCCTTCGAAGGATTCAGAAGCTCACTTCACCGCACCAGTTGAAGAACAAACCATATATACTTTTTAACCTTGTTGCTATATGCTTAGGTTGTTTTAGGTGTCGAACAGTTGATATGAGAGATTCTTGCTATTTGTATAGTTGTCTAAGTGTTAGGCAACTTCCCTGTGTGGGAGTTTAGAACCCTGTGTGGGTTAGCTTTTAGAGTTTGCAGTTGCTGTGTGTACGCTGGACTCTAATAGGTGGTTGCTTTGTAAAGTTGATAGATTGTTGGGAAGGTTCTGTAAATCAATCTTGCTTAACGAAGTTCCTGCTCGAGGTAGCAGTAAAGTAGACGTAGAAGGATTACACCACCTTCGAACCACTATAAACCATAAGTGTTTAATTGTTTTCCTATATGTGCTTTATTATTTTTATCTATCTCTGTCATAAGCATAAAACATTTGAAAATGATCATATTTGAGAAAATCAGTCTTGTGTTTTAAATCGTATTTATTCCGCTGCGTATAAACTCTAGTTACAGCGTCCAGCACTGCATCCTAGTACTGTAAGCAGTAACTGTCTGGTGTTGCAAGTTCAAGTAACTTGCAGAACATAAAGGTTTTTCCGAAGAGATTTGCAAAATCGACCAAGGTTCATTCACCCCCCCTTCTGAACCTTGGACACCACTTGGGACCAACACTCCTCCACACTACGGCACCAACTCCTAAGATAAACACATATCTTGAGGTAGATTTATTGTTGTCTCTATCTGACTGGAAATCAGAATCCATGTAACCCACAGGTAATAAATCATTTGCCTAGTAAACTAGGCATATAATTTCTAGTCCTTTTCAGGTACTTTATAATATATTTTACGACGGTCCAATAACCTTGTCCTGAGTTACTTTGATATCTACTAACTATGCCCACGACAAAGCAAATATTCAGTCTCGTACATAGCATTGCATATATTAAGCTTCCTACAGCTGAAGCATAAGGAACTGCTTTCATTTCCTCTATCTCTTTTAGTGTTTTAGGACACATTTCCTTAGATAGAGACACTCCATGTCTAAAAGGTAGAAAATATTTCTTAAAGTTTTGTATGCTAAAACGAGCTCTGATAGTGTCAATGTATGAAGCTTAAGATAAGCACAACATCCTTTTCTTGTGATCCCTTATTACTTTGATCCCAAAAATATGTCCAGTTTCTCCTAAATCCTTCATAACAAACTGCTTAGACAGCCATACCCTTACGTTTGATAACACTCTGGCATTGTTTCCAATTAACAAGATGTCATCTATGTATAGTACAAGAAATATCACCATGTTTCCGTCACTCTTTTTATATACACAAGACTCATTCAGATATTGAATAAATCCAAAAGATTGGATTACCTCATCAAAATGGATGTTCCAAGATCTGAAAGCTTGTTTCAGTCCATAAATGGACCGATTGAGCTTACATACGAGATGTTTTTTGCTCTTTTCGATGAATCCCTTTGATTGCTTTATATAGATGTTTTCTTCAAGACTTCCATTAAGAAAAGTTGTCTTGACATCCATCTGTCAAACCTCATAATCCATATGAAATATAGACAAAAGAATTCGGATAGACTTAAGCATGGCTACCGGCGAAAAAGTTTCATCATAATTGATCCCTCATTTCTGAGTGTACCTTTTCGCAACAAGCTTTACTTTAAAGGTTTCTACCTTTCCGTTTGATCATTTTTTTCCTTTTGTAAACCCATTTACATCCAATGGCTTTTACACCATTTGGTGGTTCTACAAGCTCCCAAACTTGATTAGAATCCATAGATTCTATCTCAGAGAGCATTGTCTTTTGCCAAGATATCACATCTTTATCTTGGAGTGCTTCATCATAAGTCCAAGGATCTATTTCATGTTCACTAGGGACCAAGTCCAAACACTCTCCCAAAAACATGAATCTATCAGGTTGTCTAACAACTCTCCCACTATGACGAGGCACTACCGATAATTATGTATCATTTGTGACATACAGTGTAGTCACTTGTGGTATCTCATCTTGTATTGTTGGTACAGAAGAATTTCCCCCTCTCATTTTCTCAAGAACAATTTTACTCATGGGCTTGTGGTTCATTACATAGTCCTCCTCTAAAAATTGGGTATTCGTGCTAACAATGACCTGATCTTTAGGGCTATAAAATAAACCATTTTTTGTTCCTCTAGGATAGCCCACAAACAAGCAAACTTCTTTACTAGATTCCAACTTATCAGCATCTCCCTTCAACACATGTGCTGGACTACCTCAAATCCGAATGTGTTTCAGAGTTGGCTTGCACCCAATCCACAATTCTGTGGGAGTAGAGGGTACTGATTTAGAAGGTACCAAGTTCAAAATATATGTCATTGTTTCCAGAGCATACCCCCAAAATGAATTTAGTAATTCTGAATAACTCATCATTAATCTAACCATTTCCATAAGAGTCATATTCCTTCGTTCTACCATACCGTTTTGTTGGGGTGTACCCGGTGCAGATAATTGGGATTGAATCCCAACTTCTGATAAGTAACTCCTAAACTCTCTTACGAGGTTCTTCCCATCACGATCAGATTGTAGTATTTTGATACATTTACCATGACGTTTCTCCATGTCAGCCTCATATTCTTTGAACTTATCAAAGCACTCAGACTTGCGGCGCATCAAATAAATATACCCATATCTCGAATAATCGTCTATAAATAAGATAAAATATTCAAAACCACCTCTTACCTGAATAGTCATAGGCCCATACAAATCAGAATGAACCAATTTCAACACTTCATTGACTCTATACCCCTTTGCCTTAAAAGGCCTTTTGGTCATTTTTCCTTCCAAGCAGGACTCGTAGGTTGGATAGTTTTCCATTTTCAAGGAACCTAAAGGTCCATTGGCTATCAACCTTTAAATCTTACTCAAGTTAATATAACCCAACCTTAGATGTCAAAGATATGTTTGATTCATTTTTGAAGGCTCTTTTCTCTTATTAGATTTAGAAGATGTGTTATTAATTTTCATTTGTTGCATCGCAAGAGTTATTGGATTAAGAGTATATAAATTTCCAACCAACGTACCAGAACAGATAATAACTCTATTTTTCTTGACCACAACTTTGTCATTAAAAGAAACAGAATATCCATTCATAAATAGTTTAGAAACTAAAATTAATTTTTTTTAAAACAAGGTACGTAAAGACAATCTCTTAAAACCAAAGACTTATTCTTATGGAAAAGATAAATAAATATCTCCCACTGCAACGACTGCTACTTTCACAGTGATGCCCATGTATATGGTAATCTCTCCATCACTAAGTCGTCTGGTTTCCTGCAACCCCTACAATGAATTGCAGACATGATCAGTGGCTCCCGTATCTACACACCAGGTACCGATAAATATCACCGCTAAACATATTTCAACAACTAATGAAAAAGATGTACCTCCATTGTTCTCTTTTTTATGGGGACAATCCACTTTCCAATGTCCAGGCTGCTTGCAATTGAAGCACTTGCCCTTCGGCTTTGTCACGCCACTTTGTGGCCCAACCACTTGAGGTCCAGCTTTTTTCTTTGCTGAAGGATTTTATTTCTTCTTCTTCTTTCTGTCTTTCAGCTTATAAACAGAAACATTTTCAGCAATGTAAGCTTGAGATTTTTGACGAAACAGTCTCTCTGCTGATTGGACTTCTGTCAGAAGTTCTACCAATAAATACAACCTTTTGTTCATGTTATAGTTCAGGCAGAACTGCTCAAAACTCTTGGGCAACATTTGAAGAACGGTATCGACCTGGGTTTCCCCATCGATTTCAGCTCTAAGGACCTCCATCACATTTAAATGAGCCATCATTTTGAGGACATGATCACACATAGGTGTCCCCTCAGTCATGGTAGTTGTCATCAAGTTTCTCATAGTCTCCTGCATGGTAGCCCGACTCTGGTGTCCGAAGAGTTCTTTGAGATTGTGCATCATATCATAAATAGTAGGCATGGCCTGATGTTGATGTTGCAGCACATTTGACATGGAAACCAAAATGTAACACCGTGTCATCTCATCTGCCTTGACCCACTTCTTATAAAGCATTTTCTGCTCTTCACTAGAGTTTTCATCAGGCATGTCAGGACAGTGCTCAGAAAGTACAAACTTGTACTCTTCAGCAATCAGGACAATATTCAGGTTTCGTTTCCAATCAATATAATTAAGACCAATAAGTTTGTTTTCTTTAAGTATAATAACAAGAGGATTAAAAGTTATAATGAAAATCCTGAGAATCACATAAATAAACACATATGTCAAAATATTTGAATTTAACAAATCATATTGTTCCCTCAAACAATATAATTTAAATTCACCAACACCTCAACACACTGTGAACTTCGTATTCCACGATAGTGTGAACGTATACTAATTCAAACATTTATTAGAGAAGGTTTTACTCATTAATTTTATTATCTTGTCAACCTAACTTTATGACAAAATTAATAGTTGGTTTTTCTTTGACCATACAAATAACAGCAGTGACTCTGATGGGGAGGATACTATCAAATATACCTAAGTGTATACCATTACTTGATGCTAAGTCCATTATCTAGGATTATGCCTCTTTAGATGGAGAAGATGACATACACCTAAACAACTTTCTATAATCATCCATAAAGAAAGTTTGATCTAGTGATCCGTAAATAAACTCATCTGATATGGAGGAAGACACTTAAAACCAATACACAAGTTCAAATGCATCACTTACAAACCAGTAATGGAGGCCACGGAATTTATTAAAAATTAATCTCTCTCCCACTTAGTTATTTATCATGAGGGATTTTAACATGTATATAATATAAACCACATAAAAGCATGCTCAATAAAACAACATACAATAACAACAATAAATATGAAAAACATAAATTCCAACTATTATGGTCTCGTATATCGTTGTGTTCTTGAATGTTTGCCATCATATCTACGGCAAAGAATCTCTATCGCAACCTTAACCCTATAATTAATTACATCCATCAATCCTATACTTCACGAAGGAGTTTACACATGATCTAGATCGAACAGAAAATTAAAACCTAACACGACAAACCACCGTAATTTTACTATTACAATCACACACATCAAAGACAACCTCGACATGTCCAAGGGTTTAAATCATACATTAACATACATTTAGACCATAATAGTTGGATTTAGGGTTCTTACAAAACATCATAATCTCTCGCATATCCTACTATTATTCAATCTAAATACATATGATACAAGATATGATTCATAATATGATTAACCGATTCAATCGCATAGAGTTAGAAAACCACGGCTCTAATAGCAATTGATGGAACCGTCGGATCGCTAACCCTATGCAATTATCTGATTCGGGATCCATACAAGATATGATTAACGCGTAGTAGAAAACGAATCATATCTTTTACCGTAATAGGTGAAGACAGTCAAGTTCTAAAGTCAGAACGGCCGAACTATCGATAAAGCCCGGACCTCTCGATCTTTTGCTGTATTTCTTACCTTAATCTCGAATGTTATATGGTCAACGATCCTTCGAGAATTCCAGCCACCTTCTACTATGAACATACATGTGATTTTTTGTGTGTTTAGAAGCGGCTGATTTAAGGCATATTTATAGGCTACAACAGGAACATAGAGGAGGATTGCGATTAGGTCTCCTGATGGGTTTAGGACTCCATGTTTGATTCAAACACACTTCTTTGGCCCATCAATAATAACTCCTTAGTAACTCGATCCACTAAGGAGTTAGGAGTTATTATTGAACTACCACCCCAAATCCATATTAAATATGGGCTCCTATTTATTATGTGCACGTTTATCTCCCCGTTTTTATGATATCGAATGTCTGTTAATTAAATGAATTACTGACAACTCAATTAATTAACATCTAATTCCAAGAGTAGTACCACTCAACTTTATTATCATGTAGAAATAAATCCACCTACAGGATTTACATAATAATCCTTATAAGCTCCTCAAGGAGACATTATCATCCTAAATAATTCAGACACAAATTCCTTCTATAATCAATAGCATACCATATAAACAATATTGTATCCCAATTTACCGAACTTATTGATTTAATGAATAAATCTCACTCATTGGTAAATTAAAAAAACATAAATTAAGTATACGTGTCTGTTATTATATAGGGATTAAGAGGACGCACATCCATAATAACAAAGGCCTTGTTCTATTATATAGTCAGTATAAATCGAACAACCTCAATTGGTCCTGCTCAATACATGCAAAATGTACTAGTGTAATTTTATAATCAAAATAGACTAATACCAAATTACACTACAACCATTTCGATAATTTATCCAAAATCATCTTCGTTGAGAGCTACCATTTATAATCTATAAGGAACTGATAACATGATGTTCTGTGTGGCACCACACACCATGTTATCTACAATATAAATTAATTGGATAATTACAATATATGTAACAAATATAAAATGCAAACATTTGATCATAAAAGATTCTCATATCAAAATAGATGTTTATACAAAAGTTAGGCTTATAGTATATATCCTAACTGCCTACTTGAATAATTCTCCAAATATACAATTATATTTACTTTATTTTTAAAACATTATTAGGTATCTTTCCATGTGTGTGTATTTAATTAGATTTGTTTATCTTCCTAATAGAGGTGGGACAAAAGTGATTGAGCTTAGATGCAAAGGTTACCGAGACTCAGTTGTGTTTTTTTTTTTTACATTTATTTTTATCTTTTAGGATAAAAAATTATTTACAATAGAATGATAGAAACAATGTGTAGTATTGCACTTCAATGTGGTGGTATTATTGAAGGAAGGTTCAAATTCAGGATAAAGTTATCTCATGTACGACAATGTTTCATCTAGCTTGTAACATAATATATGAATTTCTAAGGATAATTTATGGTGTCTTAATTAATGTAATCTTGGGGTTTCATATCATAAGGTAGTCTATAAATTAAAACATGCAATATGAAATAAATACATGAGAATTATAAATCAATCATATGTTTAACAAAATTATAAATTGATCTCGTGCAACGCATAAGCCTACACTAGTATAATATAAATGTTAAATTATTATAATATAAAGATACAACTATTATATGTGAACTTTTATACTGAAAAAAGTTTAAGCACCATTACTTAAAGGTTATGATATTTGTACATAAAAATTATACTAATATAATATAAATATTACCCTATAAATAGAAAAGATAATAATTTGATAGCGTATTCTGATCGAATCCAACCTGCATGTGTCCAATTGCATGGTGCATAGAAACACTACCCATCTAAGTAATGGTCAATAATACTAAATAAAAGGGAACAATATAAAGTAGTCTAATAACATAATAAAATATTTACAATAACAAAAAAAAAAAAACATTAAATATAGTCAAAATTGAAATTTTTATTCTTTGATGAAATGAGTTTCTCTTAAAAATCAAGAGAAGAGAGAGGTTCAAAACACTTTTTTTTAACATTTTGTTTATGAAATGACTGTCATAAATTTTTGGTATTCTTTTTATTTCACTATTTGGGTCATTTTCTTAATATAAAACTCCAGTACATAAAAATAAGATAGAGTCAATATATATATATATTGGTAATCAAAAGTAATTTAAAAATTAAAACAAATACAGTTTTCTAAAAAACATTAATTATTTTGAAACATGAAAAGCAAATCCTTCTTCATATAAAATTTATGAAAGAAGAACCAAAAAAAAAGGAGGTAGCTAATCCATCTCCTTTACTCCTTAGATGTTCAAATTTATTTATACAAATCATGAAAAATGCATGTCTCATCACTATAAGATGGTTGCTACCTAAATTTTAATGAGTCACTACCAACCTTCATATCATATCCTTGTACACATGATCACAAAGATTTTAGCATTCAACATGATAAAAGACAACACCAAAGTTCTTAGCACTATTTTTCTTCTACTCTTCTTAACATGCATCCATGCAAAAGTGTATGTTGAAGTGACGAACCGACTTGAAAACGGACGACGCATCGACATACATTGTAGATCGAAGGAGGATGACCTCGGCTACCATGCATTGGAGGTGGGCGACACCACCCAGTGGAGCTTCAATGGCAACTTTTGGGGGACGACATTGTTCTATTGCGACTTGCAATGGGGTGACTCCATTTGGTATCACTTTGATGCCTATGATGCCGATCGAGATTATCGTAGATGCAAATCATTGTGTCGATGGATGGTCTCCAATGAAGGATTATTGTATGGATATGATGAAGAATCTGGCTTTTGGGAACGATTTCCTTTTAGTACTAGTATTAATCCATAATCTGGCTTTAGCAGTATTAGGAGAGTATTTATTATATCTATTATATTTATATAATCTTTTAATTGTTTTTTTTTAATAACATATATATGATGCTTGCTTTATTATATTGATTGTATGTCTTAGTTATGGTTTGTTACATAATTAATCTTGCACTCTTGAACCACATGAGGACCATGTTATACATAACTCGGTTTTACCAATTATGTTGCATGTGTAAATTACTTAGTTTTGTAATTTATCTATAATATTGATTTGATAAAAAACCTATTTAGTTTGTATGACTAAAGTGTATAGATAAACTCTTTTCTTTGTATAAATTTTCTCAAATCTATTTAAAAGAAAGAACTCTTTAATCGAAGTAAACATGATATCGATTAAATTTAAATATATATATATATATATATATATATATATATATATATATGAGTTAATAAGTTTAAATTTTAATGGAATCAAATTTGGTAGGGCTTTAATCAAGTAGACAACAAACCCAATTTGAGTTCGAAAGGAATTTAAGAATCCATACCTGAAAATTCAACCTTGTTTTTTAATTTTTACCAACTAGAATTTAATTGAAATATAATTGAAGATCACATTTCACAAAGTTTAAAGTCAAAGTTCAATAAAGGTCAAATCTACTCTCTTTCTCTCTAAAAACAAAGGTAAAGTCTAAATCGCGTTTCTCCTTCTGTGCTCGTGTTTAGATTTTTATTTATTTTAACGACTTTTCTTCTTTTGTTGAATCAACACGATTTACTCATATAAAGCCCTCCTCTTCCCTACCGCCACCACACGACGGCGGCATAGAAGACATACACAGATTTTACAAACAGAGAGAGAGAGAGAGTAACAATGCCGAAAGGAGAAAAGACAGGGTTAGGTCGGGCACTGGTGAAGCAACACAATCAGATGGTACAGCAGACGAAAGAGAAGGGGAAGTATTACAGAAGCCAAGAGAAGAAAGTTCTTGAGTCGGTGACGGAGGTTAGCGACATCGAAGCCGTCATCGAGCAGGCTGATGAGTCCCACCGCATCTTCTCCACCCTTCATCCCCCGGCTCAGCTACCTATCAAATTGTAACCCCCTACCTTTAAAATTGCATTTATTATTGTTATTGTTTTAGGTTTTCAATAGTTTATCTGGGATACACTATAGATTGATGTACTTAGTGAGGTATTCAGCGTACTATTCTGTTCTGAGACAAGGTTCACGTGTAGTTTGTTGTGCTCTGTTAGATTGGAGAAGTATTAACGAAGAATTTATTTTGATGTATATGAGGAATTTTGGGTAGAAGATTGGAATCATTATCTCATGCAATTTCAGTTCTTTTCTTTATTGAGGTTCATACGACTATTTGAAAAATCTAATATAGTTTACCTTTTTTGTTTAGCTTGAAAATGTAACAACCATGTCATCTTTTTGTTGCTCAATATATTTTTGGCAAAGCATGTTTGCTTTGTTGAATGTTTTGCTTTGTACTTTCTTCTTAAATTTCGGTGGTGTAATATGTCTGTGTCAGGGACTCTGCTTCCAGCACCAATGAGATGACACTGGAGGAAAGAAGGGAGCAACAGAAGAAAGAAGAGGCTTTGCATGCCAGCAGTCTTCGAATTCCTCGCAGGCATGATTTGCCATTATCTAACTTTTGTTTATTTTCCTTTTGTTATAGGGGGGTTAATGCCAAAATTTCTTTTACAGGCCACCGTGGAATACTAAAATGTCTGTAGAAGAGCTTGATGAAAATGAAAGACGAGCTTTTCTGGAGTGGCGACGTAGTCTTGCAAGGTCAGGAATTTTTAGATAACTTCACAAATAGGTTTTATAATATGTATTAATGCTTCATTCTATCAAGATACATTAATTACTTATTCTGCTTGTGATCACTTCTTATTCTATTATCTATATTTAACTTATTGTAATTATGTATTGCTTTTGTTTTGATTCCACACCTGATTCTATGTATGCTATGTGAGGTCTGTTTTATGTGTTTGTTGAGTTGTCATCATAGTTTTTGTGGAGAAGTGCATATGTGTGCTCAGTTATTGATTATATTCTCTTGGGAGATTGATGCCTTGTGTTTCTAAGGATTTTATATTGGTCTTGTTATGCGCTCTTTCTCTGCATTTTTGTGGTTTTCGTACATGCATGACTTCTCAGGGTTTATGAAATTAAAATATTGTTGATTTTTAGTTCATTTTCTGATGAAAGAAATTTAAATTTCTACTCTCATCATACAGGCTTGAGGAGAATGAGAACCTAGTTCTTACTCCATTTGAGAAAAACCTGGATATTTGGAGACAGCTTTGGAGGGTGCTTGAACGTAGCGATCTGGTAAGATTAGGGTGTCTCTAAGTTGCTTTTTTAGAAATGAAGGGCTAAATTACCTTGACATGGTGTGTTAATTAATCTCATCTTAGTTCTGTATAAAGGGCAACAAACCATGAGAGAGTTGCAGAATATTGCATAGAATATAGTGTGATAGAAAGTTTGAACTTCATTCTGATAACTGAGAAATTGCATCCAAGTATTTGTTTCTTCACAGTTATTCCACATAGGAACCTAATTTGTTTGACCCAATTTCAATAGCAATGCTAACTGGACATGGTGTAGAAATGCTGCAAATGCATGTCTGAATTGTATCCTTAGTCAACGGACAATGAGTAAAAACAGTTAAAACATTCTCATTTTTCCTGTCAAATGTTGGTAAATTGTGATGCTAGGAGAAGTTGAATTTCATAATAGAGCATATCTTAAAAATATCTCTTGTTTCCATATGATGCAACACTCTGTGCATTGTTCTGTTTTCTTCAGAATACACAAAGAAATATACATTCCGGATTAATTGATTCTCTTGTAGGCTCAAGAGATGAAGTTAAACATTTATACTTCTAATTTTACTTACACCTCAATTCTCTCTTCAAAGAAACCCCAAAGACTCAATTCTGCTTTTGACCTTTGGATTTACAAACCTCCACACAAATTCATTTTGCACGAAAAAGTCATACTTCCTTATGGTTGTTTTTGAAAACTTCCTGTTCTTGGAATTATATGAACATTTCCATCTATTGATGAATTTCTTATCTTCTCTTAAATTCTTCTGCTCGCATGTGAGATTTAAATACTGGAGTCTCAGATTCCATTTTAATGCAAATATGTCAAACCAAATGAAAACATAAAGATTCCTTGTATTGTTGGAAAATCCTTCGCTGCAAGTATCCAACATAGTTCTGACATTATCTATATTCGTCTTGAATGTTAGGAGAGCCTCTTCTTGAATTTTAGTATCATTTGAGGTCAGCACCTTAAGCCCTTGGGGAGATTTGATAGTTTCCTTTTCTGAAAGTTTTTGGAGCATTGTTTCTCTAACTTAATTACTTAAATGTTATTTTCATGTTATAATTACATGCTTAGCATGCTGTGACAGTTTTCAAATTCTTCATAAAATTGCCTTCTGTAAATGCTCTGATCATAAGCTAATGACACCGCAAGATTTAGGCCATTTGATACTATTCTGAACATAATATCAAAACTATTTTACATGTAGAATGTGTTTTCCCGAATATAACGGAGGAACACACCAAACTCTAGAGCACTAACCTAACAATATCTGACATAGAAAAAACCTTGAAATCTCTATGAGTCGAAACCCACAAAGCAATTCTATGTAACCCTATCCAGTGCTTAATCTCGGGAAAAATCACCATCCTAAAAGATTCTCTTATTCCTCTCTAGCTAAATAGACCTACATAAACTGGCGGAATCTTATAATTCATATTTATCCATTTCCTTGAGAAGTTTATGCTATATGTGTTTTAAGATGGTGAATACCCATAATTTTTATGCAAAGTTGTTATTTATCAATTTCCTTCACAGCTTTTTGCTGTACATGTGTTTTAAGATGATAAGCACCCAAAATGATGTGCAATCTAGTTGAAGTAAGATCCTATGGTGCTATAGTACATGGGAGAGGCACTTATTCTCCTAGATACAGATTAATAATTATCCTTTGCTTCACTTTTGTGAACAGTTTGGATTAAGTTTTGATTTTATCTCATGCCAGTAGATCATATTCTATGCTTGCTCCTTACTTAATTGTTTATTGTTGAAGCTTGTGATGGTTGTTGATGCAAGGGACCCTCTTTTCTACCGTTGCCCTGATCTAGAGGTAATATCAGAAGTTTGACTCTAAAATAAAACTATTTGGCTTCATCTATATAAATTTTTTAGTAGATAGCTCTTCCTATATTCTTTAAGGCAGTGTTTTCATAACCGAACCGGCGGCCAAACCGACCTAGCCACCGATTGACTATTCAACCGGTCGGATCGATTGAACCACCGGTTCAACCGGTAAATGATCTTTGTCTATTTTTTTTTTAATATTATTTATGTTACATTAAAAAAGTTATGCACTTATATGATTCATATTAAAATAAACACAATAAAGTCATAAAATGTCAAACTACATACCCCATAATCCATAATGAAGTCTCAAACTAAAAATTAAAATATTAAATACTGAAATTTAAGATAGATAAAATGATAAAGTAAAACATTTTGAATCTTGATGATCATATCACATCATCTCCTTCAGCCATTTTTGCCACAATTCTTCCTCATTGGTACTTCTTTTAGTTTTTTTTTTTTTTTTTAACTTTTGAAGCCCAAAGATCATTATTTCATAGCCCAAAACAAGAAGTGGATGTAATTAAAAAAAATAAAAAATTACCGGTTTTCCGGTTCAACCGGTTTTTGACTGATTCTTTCCAATTTAACCAAAAAACAGTTAATTAGGTGTATTTGGACTGGTTCCCGGTTGAATCGGCTGGTCCAGTTCGGTTATGAAAACACTGCTTTAAGTACTTAAAACCGAGTGGCATTGGTTTGAGGATTTGAGCTGCTGATCAATTGCAATCTATGGAGATGCATTTTATCCTCTTACAATTGTTCAAAAAGCTCATTCAAACATATTGAAGAGTTGAACTATGAAAACATGTTATATTGGAAAATGGTGTTTATAAGTTACTTTATTAATGAAGAAGTTACTCTGACACAGCATGGATTTACTGGAATTGTAGGCATATGCTCGAGAAATCGATGAACACAAAAGAACACTACTTCTTGTCAACAAGGCGGATCTTCTGCCATTGTCTGTTAGGTTAATATTTTGCAGTGCTTCTGCTGTTTCCTTGAATATCCATCTCATTTAGATAATAGAAGATCTTATGCCTGAATTTCTCACAGGGAAAAATGGGTTAAATACTTTCATCAACATAGGATTCTCTTTGTTTTCTGGTCAGCTAAAGCCGCTTCTGCTGCTTTAGAGGGGAAAATTCTTGGTCCGTCCTTAGAGCAAGAGTCAACAAATGCTGATACTAAAGTATATGGCAGGGATGAGCTACTTGCTCGCCTTCAATCTGAAGCTGAGGAAATAGTTTCAATGGGAAACCGATCTAGGCACCATAACACAGGCTTGTTGAACATTCATTCTGATGATGATAAAGTTGGACACAAGCCAACTCGAAGTGTAGTTGTTGGATTCGTTGGATATCCTAACGTAGGAAAGAGTTCCACAATCAATGCATTGGTAGGAGAGAAGAAGACAGGTGTAACCTCAACTCCTGGGAAGACAAAGCATTTCCAGACACTGATTATATCAGAGAAACTAACTCTCTGTGATTGCCCCGGATTGGTGTTTCCATCCTTCACTAGTTCAAGATACGAGATGATTGCCTCCGGGGTTTTGCCTATCGATCGTATGACAGAGAACAGGGAGGCTGTGCAGGTGGTAGCAAACCGTGTTCCCAGGCCCATTATCGAGGACGTATACAGAATCTCATTGCCAAAACCCAAGTCTTACGAATCGCAGTCAAGACCACCACTTGCTGCTGAATTTCTGCGAGCATATTGTGCTTCCCGTGGATATGTTGCCTCAAGTGGACTACCCGACGAGACAAGAGCTGCCCGACAAATTTTGAAGGATTACATCGATGGGAAGCTTCCACACTTTGCAACTCCACCAGGAATGTCAAATGACGAAGATGATACCAAGAATTCATTACATGAATCAGACTCATCTGAAGAAGAGGATGATGATGACGATGATGAAGATGAAGATGAAGTCCCGTCGGTTTCTAAACATGAAGTTGCAACAGGTCTAGAACACGCGCTAAATGATTTAAATTCCTTCGACATTGACAATGGATTAGCTTCTGCAAAAACATCTGTTAAGAAAACATCGAACAAACCGCACAAGCAGCATAAGAAGCCGCAGAGGAAGAAGGATCGAACATGGAGGGTAAAGGGGGGTAGTGAGAGTGATGGAATGCCAGTGGTTAAGGTGTTCCAAAAGCCAGTAAGTAGAGGTTCTTTAACTTCTTAATACAGTCATGTTAAGATCGACTTTTTTTCTCTTGTTTGCTTTGCGTGATTATTCTGCACTACATTTTTGTTTAATTATTATTAGTACACTGTTTTGTGTTTGAAATATAAAATGTAGGAGCAAAGAACTTGTGATTCGATAAGAAATTGTAGTTTTTGACACTCCTAAAAAAATTCTATACAATGTCAGTTCTGAGATATATATTATATATATAGTGAGAGGACATTTTATTGTATGAATGAATATATATATATATATATATATATATATATATATATATATATATATATATTAATGATGATTCTACTTTTGTTCTTTAAGATGTTGTGGGGAATCCTTATTCCCCGCTTGGATCCATCCGAGAAGTTAATTTGATAAGTTTATTGACTTTTTTCTATTATATTAGAAACAAAATACCTGAAATTTACCCTACAAGGAGGTCACGGGAATCATATTCTTTGGCATATGGGTGTTCCACGTGAGGATTTATATATATATATATATATATATATATATATATATATATATATATATATATATATATATAATATTTTAAATAACTTAATCAAATATTTATGTAAAAAAATTGTTTTTTTTATAGATGAATAATGAAAGTTGATGAAAATGTAATTGAATATTTGTTTTTATTTTCTAATTAGAGTGGCTTATTTAGTTATATGGATTGTACTTTCATCATTTAATCATAAATTATTTTTTATGCATTCTAAAGATATCTTATGTGTCATTTTTTTAATGTAATTTATGAAATTCTTCAAGAATTTATTAGATTAATAGTTAAAAAAAATTAATCAAAAACTTGGTGGGGGAAATGGAGATGCCCATGGGGCGAGGATGGAGGAAACTCTCCCCAAATTCTTAGCCCCATGCCCGCCCCATTACCATACTAGTTGTATTTCAAAATTATGTGATAATGCAAGTGATATGATGTTAAAAACACTATACTTTAGATGATAAGTAAAAAAATATGATGATTTGGATGGTAAACCATTCTAAGGATAAAATTCAAATGGTAAAGTTTCACAAACCAAAGGTATACAAGGTAATCTATCAAACTATGGGGTTAATTTTATTTTTCAACATATATTATATATGTTTTTATAATTTTGCAATCTCCAATATTTTTCGGCAAGAAGGTCCACATGATTTTTGCATGCCAATTGAGGGTTATTTTTATCATTTTCTAGATCATTAACTCCAAAATAAATTTAGTCCTAATTTTCCCTCATTTCTTCTACAAATTATTTGAGTAAATGAAGAATGATGGTGATTGATGGTGAGGTTCAAAAATAAAAATAAGATCTTTACTACTGAAAATAATTGAAGAATCAAATTTTCTCATTCTTAGAAGTGCAAATGATAAAAATAATCATCAGTTAGCACATGAAAATCATGTTGACCTTTTATCGTCGAAAAATGTTGTTTAAAGGTTGCAAAAGTAGACAAAACGTGTAGTATAAGTTGTGATCGGAGAAAAAAAAAATTTAGAATGCAACTGCGTCGATTCGGATCCGCACACCTTTTATTTATTTATCTATTTATGTGTTAAACGTTTATGTTATATTAGTATGTCATTTATGTACACATGTCATAACTTTATATCTTTTGTAACTAAAAAAAAACGCTTTCAAGAAATTCTGTAATTCTATTACATTTATGTTATATTTAGCGTAACATTTATGTACAAATATCAAAATATTATGTAATTTACCTATTACACTATATTACATAGACATGTAATACCTTTTACACATTTTAGTTATGTTAATTGTAACTTTGTATATTACATAAATGTATGACTATGTTGATGCAAAAATATAAGCAATTTTACGTATATGTATAAATTGTGCTGAAATTCTTCTTTTTTTGAAATTAAAGTATTACATAAAAGTTAGGATATTTATACATAAAGATCATACTAATATAACATAAATGTCACACTAATATAACATTAAGAAATACATGAATAAAAAAAGGCAAAAAAAAATATATATATATATATCTATATAGACGGATTTGGATCAATCTCAATCGATCCGATTGATTTGTACATTAATTGAACAGAAAACCAATTTAAAATTTACATATATTGTAAGTTATAAATTGTGAATATTAACTTGTCTTTTAAAATTAGATATATGAAATAATTTTATAAATTCTCATACATTGGATGAGTATGAAACAAATAAATTAATTTAGGGCATGAGAAATGAAGAAGCCGGGACACCTAGCTTTATTGAAGTGTTGACACCGAAAATAAAATTACGTTCTCACACGTTTTTATTTTTGTCTTAAATAAATTTTTTATTAGTTTTGTATATTGCAAAAACAATTGGGTGAGGCTAAATGCACCCCATCAATTTCTTTGTACATCCCAAGACTTTTCCACATCACATGGGCATGTTTTGATTTTCAAGTCAAAATTATGGTTTACAATCCAATAGGCCAAAAATCATATTTATTGAATCAACATTAACCTTGGAGGTATATCGGCTGGAATACTGTCAAATGTCTCCTTCAACACACTCCGGTGTAGGGAAACCTGACTGCTAACAACGCCACGTACCGGTTAATTGTTGAGAATAGTGAAAAATAGAGTTTTTTCCGAGTATTGTATCTGATTAAACCCGATGCGCAGAAATGGTTGGCTAAGACTCGTTTCTCCTCCAATGGCGGAGAGTAGTAATATTGTAAAATAGTTTAATTTATTTTCTTCAATAAAAAGGCTTTTTGCTCCAACACCTTGTGTTCATTTATAATTCTGAGTATTGAATCATCCAATAGTGAGTTTCCCTTAAAATCCCGTGTTAGGCAGTTGGCCGTTGAAAGGGTGAAAAGGGTTCTCAAAAGGGGCTATCGATTTTGAACAATAGACTGCGGGCGAGTGGTTGGATCGTAGATCCGTAAAACCAAAATCGAGAAAAATCAGAAGGAGATCTTGAGACAAAGACGATGTATGAAAATTTACTCAGTTTTATTTATGTTTACGGAAGCATGTTGGGCCTGATTATCGATCAGAAAATATGAATATCGGGTCTAATTGGATACGATATGAAAAAATGAAAAATGACTATTGACAGATTGACTTTTTGGTAAATTATAAGTATTGATAAGGACATAAATGAAATTTAATATAAATGAGTGGTTGAAAAGTCAATACTTAGGGTGCCCTTAGGAGACATTGGGGTGCTTTTAGTTCAACACAAAACAATTATCTTTTGAGAAGGGAATTGACTTTTTCTTCATATTGTTTAGTTCCGATAAAGTATTTTGAGTGATAGGCGGCTTTTGTGATTTTTCATGGTAGGAACCTTCTTATATCATTCCAAATTTTCAACAAAGCCACATTGATTTGGAATATTCTGAGATGTGTCAGCTTCACTATTTGATTGTGTTATTATCATAATTAATGATTTTTTGGCTTATTTATATTGGCTTATCTAAATTAACTTATTATATATTGTATAAATATTCCATGTGAGTAGGTCTTGTGTACACTTGGTGTACCATATAATTGGATCGGTTTGGATTTGATCTGAATCTACACCTTTTTTTTTTTTTTATATATGCTTATCTTAATTGTATATTAATCATATCTTTATATAATACTTTAATTTTAAAATTATATTAATATAACATAAAAGTTATATTAATATAAAATAAAGGTCAGTGCATGAATCAAATAAAAAAATCAAACATGGATTTGGATAGAATCCGGATCGACCCAATTCTACCATGCAACTGATGCATACAAACAATATTCATTTAGTTAATGCAATTTAGGTTATGATAATAATGTCTTCTAACCAAACAACCACAATGCTAATTACAAATCTATTTCATCAACAAAACCATTAAATTGTAAAAATTCATAATTAATTTTGAGAATTAAGACTCAAATCATATAAGAAAGACCCAACGTGTCCATGCATTGAAAGGATAAACAAAGGAGGAAGAGGGAGAATCGTAAAATAAAGCGAAGAAGAGTAGAAGAAACAATGAAGATCAAATTCGATTTAAAAACGGAGAGCAAACAACGATGGGAGGAAGAAGAAGATGATTCTCAAAAATAAATTATATGACTAACACATTTTTGTTACAATACTTATACATTCACGTGATAATATTGTCTTTCAAAATTTAAATCATATTTTCATGAATTAGAGCCAACATACATGTTAAATGGAATGAATAGAATTAAATGGATTATAGGATTCGTATATCAGTTACCAAGAGAGTCACTCAAATCAAATTTTCCTTAACTTCGAGAAATTTAAATTTCCATGTTTGCATATGTTGAACAAACACATAATTCTCAATTATTAATTATAATATACAAATAAAGTGTTTAAATAGTAAATACTATATTTGATGTACCAGCTTAATGAAATAAACTAAATTGACTTGAATTTTAATGATTATTAATTTATATCAATTATTGATTATTAATTTATATCAATTATTGATTATTGATTTATTTTAATATGAGGTTTTTATCTTTCATTAGTTTCAAATTGAGTTAATATTTTAATTTTATTAATAATTTGTTTTACGTATATCATTTGTATGTATCTTCAAATTTAATTTGTGGAACTTGAACTGTCTAATTTGTGCGTCCACACAGAATCTATGAAAATAAAATTTGAATTATGTTAAAAAACACACTTAGTATTAATTAAAATATCAACTATTATATATTAAAAACATCACTTGTTATATGTTAAAATACAACTTAATGCACATTAAAATATCAATGATCACATGAATAAATTTTCAATTGCAATATAAAATCTACAAATTATCAAGGTTAGTCATGAATTATGAAAGAAAATCAATTATAACATTGACCTAATTTTCCCATACCTAATTACAATTCCACCATCATTTTTGAACACATTTCAATTAGAGCGCTCCAAATCTAACATTCGTTTTGTCACTCAACATAATCATCGTCGAGAATCATGATCAGTGTTTATCGGATATACTCAATCCTTGATGATAGTGATATCAAATGTCAAATAGATAGTACATTTATAACGATGCTATTGAAACATGTTTTATGATGATAGATACATCATAATTAGTTGTTAGAAAATAAGATAAAATATAGAAAGTGAAGAACTAATCTCAACTCCCAAATACTCATGAGTAAGCAACTAATATCTTATTAATAAACAATTAATATTTATAAATAGCTTTCAAGTAACACCTAATTACAAATAATACCTTATGAATAAACAACTAATACATTTTAGTGAATAAATAAATTTTTATACAAGTAATACCATATAAGTATACAACTAATATGTTATAAGTATACATATAATACTTTTAGGGTACATCTTAAAAACCATACTTCGAGCATATAAATTTCCGTTTGATCATCAAACTCAAAACTTCATTAAAAATAGAGGAAATATAAATTTACAAGATATTGCATTTGCAAATCCCAAAAAATGTTCCATATGAAACAAAAAAAAAAAAGGTTAAAACTAACTCATAATTATGATTTTGGTTGTATAACAAAGGGATAGATAATGAGAGGCATTGGAAAACCGAAAAGGAGAAGCAAAATTGTAGTGTGTTAAGTGAGAGTTGTACCAAAATAGGAAAAGACCAAATTGGGCATTCCGAAGATGTCGTTATTCCGCCGTCGCAGTGTTTAGTCTACGGTACATGTCGGGGTCCTCGCAGCCGTACACCCATTCACCCAATCATTTTAACCGGAAACATCAAATTCCATTCTAAATTCCACCATTACCATCTCTTCTCTTTTCCGGATATTCAGATTTGGCTGATACATTCATACATACATACATACATACATATTTATGTATATTTGTAGAGATAGAGACAGAAATTAGTGGTTTTTGAGAGAGGAAACTGCGCCTTTGGATTGCCCTAATCGATTCGATTGCTCGTCGCCGCTTTGTAGAGAGAGAGAGAGAAAATTTATTAGGGTTGGCGAAAGTTTTGAAGGATCGGAGCTAGGGCTTTGTTTTTTCCGAATGAAGATTGGAAATGCAAATTGTTGAGGATTCAAGCACCGATCTTATTGTAAAGTTTTGAAATTTAGGGTTTTGAGGTAGAAATGGACGTGGATTCGACTATGGCTACGGAGCCCGATCAGGATCCGCCGGAGCAGTCCACCACCACTAATGGCGAGGACCAGCCAACCGAATCCGAATCTTCCTTGCCTCAGCAGCAACAGCAACAGAGTAGTAATGAAGAGGATATTAACAATAGTAGTAATAGTGGTGGTAACTGCGCGGTGCCGGGCCCACGATGTGCGCCTACTTACAGTGTTGTGAACGCTATAATTGAGAAGAAGGAGGATGGCCCTGGACCACGATGCGGCCACACGCTGACAGCGGTGCCTGCCGTTGGGGAGGAAGGCAGTCCTGGATATATAGGCCCGAGGCTGATTCTTTTCGGAGGAGCAACAGCCCTTGAAGGCAATTCTGCAGCATCAGGAACTCCGTCGTCTGCTGGAAGCGCTGGAATTCGTACGTTCGTTTAACTTATGACACTCAGTGATTTTGGATTTTTTCTGGGTTATGGGTTTATCTAATTTTGTTTAATATCTTGAAAGATGATCTTTTTATCCAATTGTTGGCGAAGTAGATACTGTGAGCCATTGGGATGCTATGCTTGCTACTTTTTGGTTGGAAAAAATGGATTTTCTGATTTAGATTGTTGCTTAGGTTCTAGGATACATCACTTTCCTGTCTGATGAGTGCTCACGAAAAAAATATTAACAAATTGGTTTGTTTATTTCAGCTGTCCTAATGTGATGAGGCTATAGTTGGAAATAGGAGTTCATTTGCTACTATTGTCTCAGTTATTAGCTTTTGTTATCTGTGTTGAGAGAACGCGTGCTTATTTGTTTGAGTTTGCATGCTGTGGATGTTAGTGTCACATTATCCATGTTGAGAGAATGCGTGCTCATCTGTTTGAGTTTGCATGTTGTGGAGGTTAGTGTTACGTTATCCATATTTATATACTGGAGCTTGATTTTAAGGGATCTAAATTTTAAGGGGGTTAAGGAAGTTTCTTTAAAACTAACTAGTTTTTTTGTTCCATGTGATGCACGATCATAACATTTAGAATAATGTAATTGTAATGTAGTTAAAAATGTAATGTATTTTTATATTCACAATATATGAATTTATGTTAAAATATATGATCACCAAAAGTTTGAAATTATAGAATGTTGCAGGGAGAGAATCATGTCATAATTTCGTTTTACCAAGGATATTTATTATTAAATTTTAAATATTTGGTATCTGTTATTAAATTGTTTAATTTCCAGAAACATCAATAATGGTTTAGGTGGAAATTGCCGGCTTTCTAAGTCAACCTTGTTTCTTTATATATATATATATATTGATTTTTAAGTTGAATTACAAATGAACTTCCTTTGAACTTTGTAGGGAGCAAAGCTGTTTAAGTACTTAGTTCTGCAAAAGACCTTTTGAATTGACTTGTAAAGTTTTACCAGTGCTTACTAATCATGACAGTAATTGTTCTTTTTTTCTTCAATCATTGACATTTAAGCATGACTTGTAGGTTTGGCGGGGGCCACTGCTGATGTGCACTCTTATGATGTTTTAACAAATAAATGGTCTCGGTAAGTTAAATTAATTACTTATCACAGTTTTCTTTCTTTAGATGTCTGATTTTTTGTGGTGTATTTTTCTGTTAGTGTGAACTTTTCATGATAGGTTTGGGCTTTAATCTTTACAGAATTACTCCAATTGGAGAACCACCAACACCTAGGGCAGCTCATGTAGCAACTACTGTAGGGACCATGGTCGTTATTCAGGTGTGTGGATAAATGAAACTAATTTAAAAGTTACCTCATTGGTTTAATTTTTAATTTTTATGCTGATGTATATGGCACATCAATATTCTTCTCCATTGCAGGGTGGGATTGGTCCAGCTGGTTTGTCTGCAGAAGATCTTCATGTTCTGGACCTTACGCAACAACGCCCAAGATGGCATAGGTCGGTATCTTCATCTTATGTACACACACACACATACTTAGTTAGGACTAATTCGTGAAAAATTGTTCGTCTTGCATTAGAAAATTATTTATCAATTCCTCTTTGCACAACTTTCCTTCCTCTTAGGGTTGTTGTCCAAGGTCCTGGGCCAGGGCCACGCTATGGCCATGTCATGGCTTTGGTTGGGCAACGATATCTGATGGCAATTGGCGGAAATGATGGTATGCATTTTGTTCACTTGTCTAATTTTTTAGTCACTGTAAGCAAATAATTTGGCTCATGCTTATTAGGAAAACGGCCTTTGGCTGATGTATGGGCGCTGGACACTGCTGCAAAGCCATATGAATGGCGGAAACTGGAACCAGAGGGCGAAGGTCCACCTCCTTGCATGTGAGCCTGTTACTTTTATTCCATTGTTCATATTTCAAATATTTTCTTCCCATCTATGTTCTTTTCCTCTGCCATTAGCATTTTCCCCCCACTTTATTTTTGGTGCGCTCGTGCTTTACTTTACAGTTACCATTGCATGAAGTCATTAAGTTTAATCAGGGACACTTGATGTTTCCATATATGAAAGCACACTTCTTTATGATACAGTACTTGTTTCTCTTTTCTCTCATTTTTGTCTGTAGAAGACATGTTTCATTGGAAGAGGTGGTCTACATTTCTTTGTAATTGATATTTGAAGTTGTATAGATAATAGATATATCCAACAGAAAAGTATAATTTTATCCTTCCTTTTTTTGGGTACAATGGTGGTTTAGGGCCTACAATTTCACTTTAGTAGTACCAGTTCTCAAATAAACAGGCAAATGCTTCTTAAAACCTTGGAGCTCAGTCTTTGCACCATGACCCTTGTCTGTGGGCTCATTGTTGACTTCTACCAATTTATATGCCAGTTTGCATTTTCAGGTTCTTGTAATAAAGAGCTGCCATACAATCTAGGGTCTCCTTAATTTTCTCTTGTTCTGGATCATCTTTATACATTATGTTTTCCATCAAGAGTTTAGTATTGCCACAAAATTCAAGGAGTAAACTAGGCTGTTTCTGGTTAAGTGTAATACAAGTATACAACTCTAATCTAACACATGCATTCTGCCTTGCACCCTTATGGCCTTTTACATGACTTAATCTTTTTCAAGTTGAAGTTTTTGTTGTCTTGCATGAATGCTTGCCAAATTGTATGTTAAAACACATAGCTTCCTTTTGTTGTTTTCTGGTTTTGTGGTCAAGGTAGAATGGCAACTATATACGACCATATTGCCAATGCTTCAATTATGTTTCTTTCTTTAATTTGTGACATGCTCTTACTTGGTGTTGATTTATAGCCTTTTAAATCAATAAATCACTTCTATGGTTTTCCATGTTTTAAATTCTGTTACTGTTCATACATCTAAATGCAGTCAACATTATTTTATTTACTTTAATTTATGAACTCTTTGCATGGGATCCATACAGGGTCTGTTAGCCAGCTATCTCATGCAGAGTTGCCTAAGATTTTCATTTCTGTTACTTCCCATTTACTGCTGTACTTGGCTTTTATTCAGACAACATGGCCTTATCATGCTATGAGACTTGTGCCATATCCAGCCTGCAGGATACTGATAAGACTTTTAATTTGGCTATCCAATAGCTTCTAGTTTCATAGATGTGCTTAAGTATTTGCTTAAATTATGTGTGAAAACTTGTATGCCTATTTCATGACGCAACTTTTGAGTTAGAAGAATCCATTCGATGTGACAAATTATTTAACATGATTGCCTGGGCCTTTTCAGGCTTGTTGGACTGAAAGCTTCTTTGCACTCAGATAAAATACATTATAATGGACTCAAGAAGTATTGTCATATCAACTTCTTTTTTGTTTTTTTGTTTTTCTTTTTTTCTGTACTCCACCTTTATGCTGGTCCTTTTTTCTAGAGATACCTCACCTTTCTAAACTAGGAATTTTGGTGATCTAGTGGTTTGATTTTCTAACTACCCAATTGAAAGCTTCTGTATGGACAAGTTGCATCCTCTTTTATGTGACATATATGAAACTCAATTGTGTGCGAGTAAAAACTATTTTAACATTTAATCTTGTCCTCCAATTGCCCAGGTATGCAACTGCAAGTGCACGCTCTGATGGTCTTCTTTTGCTTTGTGGTGGGAGGGATGCAAATAGTGTGGTCAGTGTGATTTCCAAAATGTTTGCCTTGTTCGTTATTTATGTTGTATAATATTCAACATGTTTTTCTTTCACATATGTTACTTATTTAATGGGGTTCTTTACATTCTCCTCCGAAAATGATGTATCTTTAATACTGTATTGCTTATTGTCTTATTACCATGCTTATATACTGGGTCTCTTGCTTTTTAGTTTTTGGTTTCTCTAGTGAAGCAAAGCAGTGATTTCTTGTTTTGTCTAATCACATGCTTGAAGCCTCTATATTGCACTGCCCTGGGTATTGCGGGGAATATGTGACATTAATAGCAGCTGCTTTTCATATATTACATTAAGTGGATTAGTAAGTTAAACGTCAACATGATAATCCACATATTTTTCTTGACTTGAACTCAAAGTCTTCTCTATGGAAATGGCAGTTGCTACTCTTCCAAATTCCATACCATGAAGTATGACTATGTTGCTATTCTTTTATATCCAGAAACACTCTTTTTAGAAAATTCCAACTGTAGGATGCCTTCATACCACCACTCTGAAGTTGGTGGTTTTCATCTTTATGTTATATGATACAAATTTGTGGTTAATATATCTATTACCTAAATAAAAGTGTGGATGTTTCTTACAAAATATAGATTGCCGAATATATCCCTATTAAAGATTATTATTTAAGGTTATAATAGTAATTTAGAATTTTCATACTTAAATAATTTTATATTAGAATTCTAACTAATTCAAAATCTTATAGAATTCTATTATAATTAAAACTTTAATATAAAAGTGTTATATATAAAGGATTTGTATTAATTTGAATTGATCTCCACGTGCAACGCACGTGATCTAAAACTCGTATGAGTAAAAGTTCCTAGGACAACTTTTCTGTTATCATTGACAACTATAAACAACAAAAGCTTCTAGTAACAGCAAATTTTATTAATATATCTTCACATCTGATTCATACTTGAGAAGTTCAATCAACACTTCATTGTCACACTCCCTTTCTTCTACATTGCACTTTTTGCAGGGATAAATAAGGCGAACCCTTAACTATAGTTCAATTGTTATAATTTGTCATTTTTGTATGTCCTTCCCCGATCTCGGATGTAGTGTGATTGTAACCAGGTTCTCTGTATGTGATCATATGATTGTTTTCAAACTTTCATTTTAAGATCAAGAACCCTTTACTCTGCTGGTAATGCATGGTCTGTCTATGTTGCTGCCTAGCATATTTGTGTTGGAGCGACTTGTATATTGAGCTGTGAAGTAATTTATTGATGAAATTATGGGTCATTTCTGTCTTTTGGTGAAGTATATGAGTTAAAATGTTCAAATGAGAAACTGAAATATTGGTAAAATATATACTAGCACTTGCAACGTTGAATACTTGCATACATTACAGAAATGTTCTTTGTTAACTCTTTAACTGTTGGAAAAGTCGTAAGAAAGTTCATAGTGTGATGTGATCTTTTTAGTAGTGCTTCATTTATATTTTCTACTATCATGCAGCCACTTGCTAGTGCATATGGGCTAGCCAAACATAGAGATGGTCGTTGGGAATGGGCCATTGCTCCTGGTGTCTCACCATCTTCAAGATATCAACATGCTGCTGTAAGTTCTTCATTGAGTGGTTATCTTTGTAACTTCATCTTTACTTGATATTGCTTTTAGTTGCATAAAGCATAGTCCATGATCCTGTTTCCTCTCAGTTGAAAAACTTATATTTGCATTCTTTTGCTAGGTTTTTGTTAATGCACGCCTTCATGTATCTGGAGGGGCTCTTGGTGGAGGGCGCATGGTTGAGGACTCCTCGAGTGTGGCTGGTATTTATTATTTATTAAGTTTGCTATCAAGATTACTTTACATCTACTAAAGAACCAAGTTGTTCTAGAGTTAACATATTAAGTAAACTTTTATTGCCCTCTTTTCTCTGTAGTTTTGGATACTGCCGCTGGAGTCTGGTGTGACACAAAGTCTGTGGTTACAAGTCCAAGGACTGGTAAATACAGTGCTGATGCTGCTGGTGGGGATGCAGCGGTAGAATTGACGAGGCGCTGTAGGCACGCTGCAGCTGCTGTTGGTGATTTGATCTTCATCTATGGTGGTTTACGTGGTGGTGAGATTTGATACTTCCACATGAATAAGATTTACAAATTTGTTATTTTAGATCATGATTTTTGTTATATTATGATATTGTTATTGTTGTTACTTTTACTATTTACTGGTTGTATGTCATAGGCAATGATATTTATCAATATAAGTATATTAGTGTAATTTGGAATAGTTGTTCATAGTTATACTGAGTGGCTTCTATTTCTACTTAATAATAGATGATGTATTAGTATGATTAGGCTGTTGCTTATACTGTTAATTTTGTGAGCTTGCATCAATTTGATGCTGGTAGAAGACAGTTTAGGTAGCTAATTTGTTGATACCATGACGTGTTGAATCATACATTGGTAAAGCATCCACATTCAGTGGTGCTGACCTTGACAATCAACTGCCTGGTTAGATCAGTGAAATATTTGCCCCTCTTGAAATACCATTATTTTTTGACTTCAAAAGACAGTTCTGTGCGTGTTTTATCCTATACTCTATCTTGGTCTTAAAGCTACAGAGGGCATTAGAAAGTTGGTCACAAACAGAAGAAAGTCAGCATTCAAGTGATTAATCCAGATCTCTCTCGAGACTTGACAGTGTAAATGATGGCTGTAAAACTAAGTCTAAAATACTCTGGTATCACTTTAATTTTTTATTTTATTTTTATTTTCCCTTCCCATGCCCGTACTAGTAAAGTGAATAATAAGAATGAAAAGGCACTCTGCTCCCCTGGTAGGAAGACCAAGACTCTCTAATCCAGAAATTTGTGTACCAGAAGTTTCTTGAAATTTTGAAGCTTCATTTAGATAATAAATTGACACAAACTCTGGGACATAATATGTACTGATGTGTGGTTCCATGCCTTAACTTTGGACCTGTTTTGATTGCAACATGAGAACACTGTGATATTGTGTTTCGTGATTTTGTTCAGGTTTTTTCATTGCATACTATTTCATGGTTCCACATTGTATATTCCTTGTCTCTATTTCTTTTAATGATTTGATGTGTGTTCTATACATGATTTGGTTCATTAGACACAGTTTGTCGTATATTATATATGTTAGGGTATGAGGGAATTATATACTGACCAGTAGGAATATTTGCTTCTACAGGCGTGCTACTGGATGACTTGCTTGTAGCTGAAGACCTTGCTGCTGCTGAAACAACTAGTGCAGCTTCTCATGCAGCAGCAGCAGCAGCTGCATCTAATTTGCAGCAGGGGAGGTTAGATGGTAGATATGGCTTTACTGATGACAGGGATGGAGCCACTGTGCCCGATGCTGCTGCTGATGGTGCAGTTGTGGTAGGAAATCCTGTTGCTCCCCCAGTAAATGGTGATATTTATACAGATATAAGTGCAGAAAATGCAATGCTCCAAGGTTCCCGGTAATTAGTTCTGTCTTGCTACATTGTGTTCTTTGGCTATGTTGGTTGCTTCAAACTGAGACTGTGATCTTGCACAGAAGATCGAACAAAGGTGTTGAGTACTTAGTTGAGGCAGCTGCAGCTGAAGCTGAGGCTATTACTGCAGCATTAGCAGCTGCTAAAGCTAGACAAGTTAATGGAGAGGTTGAGTCGCCAGATAGAGATCGTGGGGCAGAGGCTACCCCTAGTGGCAAACAAATATCTACCTTGATCAAGCCTGATTCTGCAGTGTCAAATAATTCTGCCCCAGCTGGAGTTAGGCTTCATCATCGTGCGGTAAGTATAGCTATAATGAAATGTATACGTACGTTACGGTAGATAAATCTTTTTCATTTTTTTGTGACCTACACAGGTGGTGGTAGCTGCAGAGACAGGTGGTGCTTTAGGTGGTATGGTCAGACAACTTTCAATTGATCAGTTTGAAAATGAAGGCAGGCGAGTCAGTTATGGAACTCCAGAAAGTGCAACAGCAGCTAGGAAACTTTTAGATCGGCAAATGTCAATTAATAGTGTACCAAAGAAGGTGATCTTTACTGCACGACAGTAATTATACTCTGTTCTGATATCTGGATCAGAGAGTTAAGGACTATAGTGATGATGAGCTTGAATGTCAAGTGCCAACTGTTGCTTGTTTCCCTTTTTCTTGATGCCACAATTTTGCCTTCCAATCTGAACTGTGCTTATGATGCAACCAAGTGTAGGACGGCATAAGAGAAAGCTCGTTATTTTAAAGATTTGAATTATAGACTTGTATTATCGTATTCCTCATAGATCTCTTATGATTTCATTGACTAACATATTAGCTGTATGGCTTAGAATTTTGGTAGTCACACTTCATGTTCTGCTTTTGGTGCAAAAGGTTTCTTGAAGTTATACCCTGCTGACTGTTCTTTGGCTATCACACAGGTGCTTGCACATCTTTTAAAACCTCGTGGTTGGAAGCCTCCAGTTCGCAGACAGTTTTTCTTGGATTGCAATGAGATTGCAGATCTTTGTGATAGTGCTGAGAGAATATTTGCAAGTGAACCTAGTGTATTACAGCTGAAGGCTCCTATTAAGATCTTTGGTGATTTGCATGGGCAGTTTGGGGATCTTATGCGACTTTTTGATGAGTATGGTTCACCATCTACTGCTGGGGACATAGCGTATGTTTTTGTACACTCCTATCTTACTATGTTGCTTTAATATCCTGATAGTATTCATTTTCTGCATACTTCATCATCCCATTACTCTAGCAATGTGCCTACCTGATTGGTGTCAGTATCAATGCATCTCATGGAAAAAAAAGACTATGTGGTCTGTATTACCGAAAGTTTGCAGTTATTACGAATAGACTATTAAGAATCCTGACTTGATACATATTCATGGTAATTTGTCTCTTTAAATTTGGAGAGCTTTGTGCAATAACTTTGGATAGGGAAACTATCTTATAAATGGCATGAGAGTTATGCACTGAATGTTTGTAGCTGGGGCTAGAAAAAATTGAGTTTTTTCTTTGACCATTTCTAGATAAAGCATGGTTAATGAATTAAGAGTATTTATCTAAGGTATGTGCTGGCAAGGCCAAAGAGGAATTTTTGCATGAGCTGTCACTGTGCACACACCCCTAAGAAATGCATCTATGGCAGCATACCTATGCCCAATGTGTTTAGTGACAAAGCTATTCCAATTTATGTAGGGAGTAGTTACCTTCCACCCTTCTCTAGCGGTTTTCTAGGGTTTCACGGTTTTTATGTGGTTTAGGCTATATTACCCCATACTTTCTTTGCCAGGTAACTGGGGCTGCGCACTTACAGTGCACCTTTTCTTTTTTTGTTTGTTGTTTTTTTTGTGTTAGAGCACTCTCCGAGAAAGTGTTTGTAATACTTGGTATGTGCAAATAAGACTTTTAGCCAGCTGCACAAGCAGCTAGGCTTAAACAAGTTACTTCTTTTTTTTTTTTTGCTAGTTTCAGAGCATATACTCCTTCTAGGCAAGCTCTTTAAATTGCATCATAGAAGGGATCTAAATGGAAGAAGAGTGATAATGGCATGTAACAACTCTCTGTGCTACTTTTGACTTATGTTTGGTGCGTGGTAGTAAGAATTCACCAAGAAATTTGCTTCCAGAGTTTCATGAGTTGGCTACTATTTATTCTTTTGGCATTTCAGTCATGTTTTCTTGCAAGGATATTGTTTCACCTTGAGATCAAGTTGATAAAAATCTGCTTTTATTTCCAAGAGCTATGTATATTAAATATAGCAGCAATTTTTTTTTTCATTGATTGCTTGAGTGCATGTAATTCATTCAACATAGACACATAGGGTCTGTGTGTGCATGTCACTCACATTCATACATGACTTTCACATCTTTCAACTGCCAAGTTTTGGTTTCATTGATGCCAATTGTATAAATGTCTTATCAGATATATTGATTATCTCTTTTTGGGAGATTACGTTGATCGTGGCCAACACAGCTTGGAAACCATAACTCTTCTTCTAGCTTTGAAGGTAGTGGTCAATTTGTCAACTCACAACAGGTTCAGTCTTCTCTCATTTTCTTTTTCTAGTAATAAACTGATAAAAACTGGCTTCTTCCAACTTCATTGACATGTAGGTTGAGCATCCTCATCAAATACATTTAATTCGTGGTAATCATGAAGCAGCTGATATAAATGCTCTTTTTGGCTTTAGGATTGAGTGCATCGAGCGTATGGTAAATTACTGAAAGTTCTGTTACTTTGTGCTTCTTATTTGGAATAACCCGCGGACCTGATGATTATTTCCTTAACAGGGTGAGAGAGATGGAATATGGACGTGGCATCGGATAAACAGATTGTTCAACTGGCTTCCTCTGGCTGCATTGATTGAGAAAAAAATTATTTGTATGCATGGTGGTATTGGGAGATCAATAAACCATGTAGAGCAGATCGAGAATATTCAGCGTCCAATTGCAATGGAAGCGGGATCTATTGTTCTTATGGACTTGTTATGGTTAGTATAGGACTTCCTCTCCCTTTTTAGTTATATTCTTCTAATTTCTGTAATCTTTAATCTTGACGTGGATGCCTCTTGTAGGTCTGATCCCACTGAAAATGACAGTGTAGAAGGGCTGCGGCCAAATGCAAGAGGTCCTGGGCTGGTAACCTTTGGGGTGGGTTCTTTGCAACATTTTTTGCCCCTGCACTTTCTTAAAACGTATTGTATAATTTAACAAATCAACTCATGATGTCTTAAACTGATTATATGGTATCTTAAGCCGAAACCAATAAATCATCATTTTCTTTTCATTTTTGGAGATTTCGTGGTGTCTATTTCTAATACTACATTGTTTCTTGTTCAATAGTTCATATTCAGTTTTTGTGTATCTCCCATTCTTGTATATTGCTCATCAAAGTTTTTTTTTTTTTTTTTTGCAGCCTGATCGTGTTATGGAATTCTGTAACAACAATGATCTTCAGTTGATTGTTCGAGCACATGAGTGTGTGATGGATGGATTTGAAAGATTTGCACAGGGGCATTTAATTACTCTCTTTTCAGCCACTAACTACTGTGGTGTGTGCTAAAAACATATTACACTCATGGGTGGGCATTGTGTCCACTGTTTCAGTTATTGCCTTTTTTGCTTTTTTACGTTTATTATTTGTTTTTATTTCTGAAGGTACTGCAAATAATGCTGGTGCTATCTTGGTCCTGGGTAGAGATTTAGTAGTTGTACCAAAACTAATTCATCCGTTGCCACCTGTTTCATCGCCTGAAACTTCTCCTGAACGCCATATAGAAGACACATGGATGCAGGTATTACATTTATACCTTCAATGGTAAATGTGATATTCTTATTAATAAAATCTTATGTTCATGAGCTGAGATCGTCGCTCTCTGTCTCTCATCAGGAGCTCAACGCTAACAGACCACCTACACCAACTAGAGGCCGTCCTCAAGTTGCTAATGATCGAGGTTCTCTTGCTTGGATTTAGATTTTGCTCCCAGGTAGTTCTTCTATGATTCTTCCAAGCTCTTGCTAACACCTGGAATTTCCGGTGGTTTATACAATAGCATGATACCATTATGGAGAATGCTTTGAAGATCAGAGCTAGCCTCTCTCGGATATCTTTAAGGCTCTGAGCTCCTTGAATCTTGCACACTCAAGAAAGCCTTTACAAGATTACAGAATTATGGAGTGCTCTCAAGTTCTATACATTGCCGAGCTGAAAGCAGTTGGGGTTTCCACGTTATGTCCTGTAAATCTGAGAGTCGAACTGAGGTAGAGGTTACATGTTAGCTCTATTTTTGGTCCATGTACATGTAATATTGTTATTTTTCTCTATTTTTATACGTGATTGATGAGGTAATGATGTTTTGAAAATTTTCTTGTAGTTCATGTATAATAGTGTTTGGCTTGTGTTATTCCTCTTTCTATTCACTATAATGTAAACCATCGTGTTCGTGTGAAGATAAGAATCTCCCTTTTTTGTTGTGGTTAAGATTTGCAGGTTTGTCATGTATACACATGCCTCTATTTTATTATTTCTGTTTTTCTTCTTTATATATTTATTTTAATTTTAATTTTTATGTAGGACGGGTAAGTTTTGCTATTATTTGAAAAATATATTGAAGAAAGCTACAAATATGCGTCCCTTGAGCATGTCGTGCACTGAATTTGTCTAAAATGGTTGGCTACGAATTAATTTTATTTTCTGTTGGGTTAATTCTCATTTACAATGTTTGCTACCATAAATTAGTTCACCAATGTTTATTTTATTTCAATTCAATAGATCAAGAAGAATTCGGGCTCTAATTAGAAACGTGTCTAATCACACGTATCGAATAGCCAAAAATTCATGTTACAATTATGGCCCAATTCCTAATTGATGTATTGAATCGAAATAAAAAATGAAAGGTTTTCTTGAATGTAAAATTAACCCTTAAAAAATAGTAAAATAGCATATTAAAGTGATCCTAATTTTATCATTCCAATAGGAGCTAAGCATGTGTAGATGAGATAATTATAGAAATTGCTCACTGCATAAATGTGGTTGGTTCTAAGTGAAATGGGCAGTGCTCAAATTGTCCATCCAATACAGAGACCAGTAAATACAACACTAGCACTACATTTTCAAAGCTTTTCTCAATAATATCACAGCTGATCAATTAGCAGAAAGCATAACAAAGTCATCCTCGTTTAAGCGGCCTTTGAACATATGATTTGTTTGGATCCTCCGTCTTGAGCTTTGGAGGTCGAAGCTCTCCTTTCTTAACCTAAACAAGAATCAACCAGATTTAGCTTAAGTAACATAATTTTCTGAATTCCCGAAAAAAAAAACGTACAATATAATCTTACTTTCTTTCCTCCCTTCATGAAATCCCTCCAGCTGGAAACCTGTTCATACATAGTCAATACTAATAGGTTAATCCTCAAGGGTAATTTCTATTGTTATCCCTTCGAAATGAAAAGTGAACTCGTATTGGATTCTCCAGTGATCTATATGAGATGTTTAAAGAGTACACAAAGCAACATGAAGAAACCTCACAAACAAAAAAAGAAAGCGCTCATATTCAATTGAGGTCACTGTATATTATATTTACTTGGGCTAACATAATGATAAAACCCATAAGATGATATATGCATGAGAAACTCACTCTCTTTTCTCTTGTGCCTTCCCACTGCTCTTCATGTTCACGCTTCCGTTTCCACATCTCTTTTGTTTCTTCTTCATCTTTCTTTAATCTACCTTCCTCCTCTGATATCTGTCATAATTGAAAAAAGATATTTGAGTTGTAATTTAAGAAAATTACTCAGTCAGACTGTAAAGTGATGCAGCATACCCTCATCTGCATCTTTCTCCTCCTCCATTCCTGATCTGTTAAGAGTTCTCGAACCTTCAATTTTAATTGCTGCTGGAATTCTTCTGACCGTTCATATTCCTGCTCGTATTTTCCCTGTGGTTGTTTAAAAGCATAAGAGTCAAAAGATATTGTTTGATCATCTGCAAATCCAACCACTATACAATACTAATTTCAACCATAAATTTGGCCAGAGCAATTTTTTTCGTTCTGCACATTGAAAATGTTGAGGGAGAGAGGTGAAGGATACTCTCTCCAAAAGACAAAAGGATGGCATTTATTTATGCACATCAATATCAATTAAAATTAATAAATTCAGTTTCTCAATAAACAAAGAGAAAGATAATCAAGAAAGCTATTGGTCCCAAATTGTTTTACCTCATCCACTTGTGACTTTAACTTGGAAGCAGTGTCTTTTTTAAGCTCCTTCTTCCTCTTTACTCTAAGTTCCTCTGTATTACATATTTAGGTTAGATGCATAAGCCTCTGTAGAAATTCATCATTGCAGACTAGTATTACAAACAATAAACAGAGAAAACTTGCATTTCCATGTGAGAGAACTAGAGACAACACTGCTCTATTAAAAAACACCAAAAATGAAAAAGAGAACAGAACAGAGGAAGTAGAAATTTTGAACTGCCATCAAGCTGTTGAATTTAGATTATTTTAGTCTAGAACGCAAAAAAATGATTCAGGATTTAAGAAGATAAAAACTAGAAAAGCTGTAAAACAGATAATTCAAGATCTGAAGCATTTTAATCAAAAACATCAATTTGGACATTCAGATCTCGTAACTAAATAATCAACAATGAAGAAATAAGGAAGCAGGAGAGAAAATAAGCTCACAGACCAACCTTTTGCAGCTTTAACTTGGTTCAAAAGGTAATCCCTCTCTTGTGGGTCGAGTAATAATTGTTGAGCTTTTGCTAATGCTGTTCAAAAAAATTGTAATTTTAGAGCTGAATCAACATCTGGAAATGCAGTGCCTAACACGACTACCTGTGTAAATATAATCAGACCGCTCGAATGAGCTTTTAAACTAATAACAGGCTATAATGCTGCAATGAGCATGGCAAATAGTTGCACTGAACTGACAGCATAGTTATTAAATGTGCAGAAGGTTCCAGGAGCCTAGACACAAAGCATAAAGGCACAATTTTTTTGGAAGTCAGGTGCAAAAATATAAGAAAGAATAAATTTCATATTATTTATAAAGTTAATAAGGCTCATAACACAAAGCATGCGTGAAATGCTAATATAAAAAGAATAATATTCATATTATAAATTTAATAAGGCTCATATTCTAGGCATCAATACTTTTCAAAACTACAATAAAATGAACCCACAAATAAGATACATAAATTTACTTAGCAAATTCCTACATCCTAATAAGACGATAAAAAAAAAGAAGCATGCACAAGAGACATAAACCCATACCAATAGACTCATTAATCCTACTAAGAAAACTTAGTTCCTAAAGCATGCTCCATTACATAAATACTCTTCATCATTAAAATCAACATAGTCGATCAGTCTTCCTTATCCACTTCATCAAGTTCCCCAATTTCCTTCCTTGTAGGTTTCATTCTCTATCTTTTTTATTTTAATCCTTTTTTCACTTGTATTAACTCGTCTTTTGTTTTGATTATACTAGTAAGGCCAAAATTTAAGATGCCCAACTTATATTTACTAGCCCAACTAAAATTGTAGGTAAAAGAGTTATGTGTCGGGATAAATTTCACTAGGTCATGCCCATTTTGCACCTTGAACCTCAAGGCACATGCGCCTCAGGAACTACGACTAGCAGTTTCTAATCAAGGTCATATTATTAGGAGCGGTAAAAATTGGGATGACTAATCAAATGAAACTGCTCCCGGCCAAACTCACACAAGATTTTTAAATAATGATTTCATCTACAACAAGGACCACTAATAGCATCGCAAACTAACCTGGACCACCTCCCTGGACTGTGGTGACCAGTACTCCAATAACATTACCACCTTTTATGAAGTAAAGGGCAATCCAAACATATGCTCCATGTTGAAAATCTTAAATTTAATTCAAACTCAAAACAGTCCCTCAAATAAGCACCAGCACTATAAAAATGAAGAATTGGCTAATAGATCGGTAAAATGATGCTAGTAAACAAAGCTAAAAATGGCCACCCCATCTAGCTTATATAACAATAACTTCTACTCCTGTATGATGACTGAGGATGACACCTATCAGCTACGTCCAGGATAGTATCATTGTAAAAGTAATGCAGAATGTTCCATGAAGCAAATGAGTAGACAAGATCCTATGAACAAAACCCAATTCTTCACTCACGTTTAGTACCAGTACCATTTTTGTAAACGTTGCAACGACCACTACTTACAAGAGGAAGTAAGAAATTTATATTCTAAGATAAATCAAGTAACTGGACAAAGAAAACAAAAGTGCAGGGAAATATGCATTTCCTTCAGTATAGGATTAAGGGGTTAATTACCTCCAAATGCCTCTTTAGCTTGTGGATGTTTGCATTTGTCAGGGTGAACAAGCAAAGACAACTGTACAAGGAGGAAGTACCATTAAATACCTATCATTATTTTCTATTGATACCAACGAACCCCATAAACAATAATGTCATAATACGAAAAGATTACCTTACGATATTGCCTTTTCACCTCATCTACAGAGGAATCAAACGGTAGGTTAAGATATTCAAAAGCATTTAACTTGAAGCATGAAAGGATCCTGCAACAGCCAAAAGTTAAATGATAATTACATCTGCTGGAATTAAAACATTAATGCATAATTAAAGTGAGATGGTTGCATGTGAAGAAGAATTATTAAGAGATGGGTAGTAAAAACAGATATTTCTAGATATTTACATCTATTTGTATTCTATGTTTCATATCATACCATTTTACTAGAGCACATACAGTAATGACACTGGTGAACTGGGGGGTGGGGGAGTAAAATTCTAAGATTTTTATATATAGACACATGTATATGAGTTACTATATATCTTATCTTAATATCAAATAACAAAGAATCATTATGGACATGTTCAATCTGTGGTGCATTTATTTTCCTGCCTCAATCACAATCTAATATATATATGTACACATATATATATATATTATATTGGGACCAAAATTGCGGCTAATTTAGCTAACTATCAAAAATTGATAATACAAATTAATTACTAGCACAAATCAACTACTCATTTGCCCAATAAGGTAAAACAGGAGATGTGTGAATCTATAAGGAAACAAAATTTCCACTGATATGAGTAACCTTCTTCAGCTTTAATAGTACTCTTATATTTAACATCGTTTTAAATACATTCAAATTTAATAATGAACTATTGGATATTAATAACTATTAAGAATCTATAAACCAATAAATTATCCCATAATCATGTCTTTTATATTTTTGACAATCTTATTTAAAAATGAAACAAAATGTTTTTTCTAAACCAAGGCACTCGTGCTTAAAAGTTGGTTTGTATCTGCCGAGGCTTGATTTTTCTCATGGTCAATTATATTCTGTGGTGTCAAGAGTGAAGAGCAAGAAAGGACGAAGACACTTTGTTGTGATAAAGATGATGATGTTTGTAATAACAGCATGATCAATGTAGTTTATAAAGAAATTTCCAATAATTTTATTTGAGCAAGTCTGGATTTGAGATTTGGGAGCATTTTGTAAGTTTGGATTTAGAAAATCTTGTGTTTGTTTTGAGATTTTGTAGGGTAGGATTATAGTTAATATGTCATTTATAAAAATTAGGAAATCTAGAATAAGTAAACATTGTATTATTTTGTTTTGAAAAAGTCGATGTGTTTGAAATTTTATAAAATGTAGTATGTTATTGAAAATTGAAGAAAAAAGTAGGAAATAATAATAGAATTTTGTAGATCCCAACCCAAACATTGATTTGGACTAAAGCCCATCCAAAATCTGGATGTGCCAAGTCCAAAACAAACATGGCCTTATACTTCTATTCTGTCTTACATTGAGTATCTTGTATAATGGTTTAGTAAAACAAAATCTTGAGTTTACGAATTGAATAGAATAAAACTTGAAAGTTTAAAGGTTTATAAAATACATTGAATACATGAATACTTACTAAAATAAATTCGAAGGGGTAAAAGAATTGGTTTACCTAAAACAGTCATTGGAATATATGAGAGATTTAGATGTATTTATAGTAATTATACTATTGTCCTCTCTATTTAGCTTGTGATTTGTCTAGGGGATATACTAGCAAACTCGATCCTACTTATGAAGTTTTAAGACCACTTAGCAAAGTTTTATGAACTCTAGACATATTCTTATAATTTGCCTATTCACTTCAAGGTCATAGTTAACTGTTATTCTATGATTCAAGATTGCATAATTTAGTTTTCTTCATGCTGTTTCCTTCTCTGTGCTCCAATACTCGGTGGTGCAACTCTTGTTGCACCCACCCTTAATTCCAAAAACCCATCAAGATGTCAATAAGATATTACATCAATTCTTTGATTACTTTTTACATATATGTAGAATGTGTACTAGGCACAGAAAAACTGATAGTAGTTAAGCAAACTCAATGTGCAGAGGTCATCGTCTGCTCGGTCATCTACTCTTAATTAAGAATTAATTGCAGTTACTATTTTGAAGGGGACATGGTCAAAAATTTGATAAAAATTGGCAGTCATAAAAGATACTCTTTGAGCATAAACACACACATACAAATATAAAAAACACAAGCTCCTACGGTTCTAAGAAACCAAAATGTATACATGTTCCTACTCCGCAGACAGTTTTGGACACAAAAAATATTAGCACTGCAAGCTAATTATTGCCCTGTAATTATAAAAAAAAGATTGCATATTGATGAAAAGTCTTCAGTCTCAACAACAAAAATATACATACGAAACATATTCAATGTAAAATCTACTACACTGTTAGTTTGCTCTAACATGATGATTCGGGCATTACCTAATTAGAAACAGGAAACACATAGACTTGCACCTAAGACAGAAGACTATAGGATAATACACTATCATACCAACATCAGTTCTATAACATCATTTGTACAGGGCAGGTGTCATACCATAGATTACATATACACGATATTTTGAAAAGTAAACTTCAGAATAAGAGTTAGCTTAGTCATTATTTTCTTCTGAAAGTCTTACAAATTGGATCTTGACCACAAAACATAGATTAGATTACTCCCCATCTATAAACCAGATGCTCAATGAATAATGACTACAAACATTGGTTTCTAACACAACAACTGTGAAGATAAGCTCTCCATCATATAATTGAAAAATGGTTTAATGCTAAAAAAAGCACTTTGATCGTCCAATAATAATAAAGGAGAAGGTTAAACACACATGCCATTTGCAACATGAGTGGTTACTCTACGTAGATTATCATATCACAAAGTTCATAAAAAATAAAAAAAAAGTTTGGGGGGGAGGGAGATCTAAAAGTAACACTCTTGAATCCTATCCCTCTCTTTGGTCATAACTTATGAAAAGATTAACAAATTCCAGATAAAATAACAATCAGCCATAACTGTGGCAATATAGCTCTAACATAGCATCCTCGTTGAAAAACGTTTTTGCAAGCATTCCTGTTGTATAATCTAACCTATTTGCGTCGATTAAACTTAAATTCCAGTATCCACACCTCCAAATTTATCTGCTCGTATAGGATTTTATGTAGAATTACCCACAAGATTTCTACTTTTCAGAAATTCTCTACCTAATAAACTGTCCACTTTAGGTACAAACATAACCAGTACAAACTTATATCCCCTTCTTCATACGCATATATACAAGACACGGATAAAATTTCAAAGAATTTGTTTTCCATGTACTATCCATCGATATTGGAAAATAATTGAAGGCAAGATATTAAACAGGTCGAGAACAAATCCAAAAAATTCGTTTTCCAACATTAACCTATATCCGTATTCATAAAATTAGGAACCTGATGACTTCGTTGTCGCGCTCAACCTCGCCTACATCAGCGAAGAATTGCTTGAGCAGCAGATCTTCGTTGGCGGTGGAAACAGCGGCGGCCGCCGCGGCAGCGGTGGCGGAGGAGGTGGTTCCATTGATTTCACCCATCGGGCCTTGTAAATTTCTCTTGACAAATTGAGTTGAAATAATGAAGGCTCAGGAAAAGTGTATCATTTGACTTGGGCTTGTGTTTGGGCCTCAAGTCTATTTGTTGGTTTTGGGCTTTATTTTGTGGTTAAAATTAAAAAATTCAGATGGAGGAAATTGTTATTATTACTGGTGGTGAGTCGTGCAATGCACGGGATTCATCTATAATTTCTAAATATAATTACACATTACAATTCTATACACTTTCTTAACTAAATAGGTTTTACAATATTCAAAATCTGTCAATATCTTGTGTTGTTAAATACCAAATTCAAAATCGAATGTGGATTGTGTTATGGTCAAACTGAATTCAATGACTGAACCGAACTAATTTCCGACCTAATTGAATCGAACCGGGTTTCCTACCTCGCCTTGGTCGTTATGTGCGAACTACTTTGATAGGCAAATTATGCCTGTCCCGGCGAACTACGTAAGCTCGGAATGTAGCGACGAACTGAATGATTGGATGAGAACGGACTGATTCTAACTGCCCGCTATTTTCGTGGGTTTGTTATCCATATCCCTTATTTCTAGGGTAATATCGAGCTAATCCTTGATTTTCGGAGAACTCCTACTTCAACTACAATTAGGACTTCTATTCCTACTACAACAAGTATCAGGGAGTATTTATATGTCCTTGTTCTTTTCACTTTACATACGCGCAATACATAAAATACACATATCATATTACTTGAGAGAATTCAGAGCAATTCGACTGACTTGAGCGTCGGAGTCCCTTCGCCGGGAACCTCTCCCGGTGTTTGTTTTGCAAGTTTTTCGGATCCGAGCATTCAAGATTTCGAGTTTTGGTTCCGAGAAGACGCACGTCCGACCGGAGCAATATCAATTGGCGCCGTCTGTGGGAAACTTTTGAGTTAAGACGTTGAGAGCAAACATGGTAAATACTAGAGGAATGTAGAGAACGGAGATAGGTGGACCATCAAGGGGTCGCGAAGAAGAAGGGGACAGCCAGAACACAGTCCCAGTTAATCCTCCTCACACCGTTACTTTGACTCCTGAAGAGCTTTCTGATTTGATATCGGCGGCAGTTCAAAGAGCCTTGAGTACACAAGTTAAGGGACCAGAAAACATCGAAATTGAGGTCGAGAAAAATCAACCAGGGGATAAGTCACAGGCCAATGAGAGAGAGGCCGTTCCGACCATCTCAGGGGTAAAAAACGGGAGCGTGCTGAGTTATCTGAGGAAGTTATTGAATTACGAAGGCAACTAAGGGAAGCCTATCAGAACGCTCGCCGAGCTTCACGAAATTCAAGGGGGAACCCTTTTTCCAATCTGGTTATGAAGGACGAGCTACCCGTCTCTTTTCGTCCAGTTAACTTCAAGTACGATGGCACTGCTAACCCGTGGGAGCATTTGTGTCGATTCAAGAATACCGCCCTTTTACACCGGTATTCAGAAGGGATTAAGTGTAGGGTGTTCGCCACCACCCTCACCAAAGCTGCGCAGACTTGGTTCAGTCAGCTAAGTGATGGAATGATTCACAATTTCGAACAACTATCAGATTTGTTCTTACATCAGTTCGCCAGTGTTCGGAAGCAAAAACGATCTGCTCAAACGCTATTTGGAGTCCGACAAAAGATGGAGGAGACATTGAGAGAGTACGTCAAAAGGTTCACAGCTGCAACCCTTGAAGCTCCTGAGGCTTCGGGCGATCTGGTGTTAGTGCTTTTATTCAAGGATTGAGAGAGGGTGATCTTCATACTTCTCTGGTGAAGAAGACCCCCCTAGATTTTGATGATTTGTTACAAAGAGTTACCAAGTATATCAATCTAGAAGAAGCAGTTCGGATTAAGAAAGGAGAGAGTTCCAGCTGAGTGAACAAAGCACGTGAACAGGAAAGCATGAGAAAACGACACTTTGAAGAACCTCGAACAAAATTTACACCTCCGTAGTTAAGAGACAATAGGGGAGACCGAAGATACGAGCGATATACGCCACTGATGATTCCTCCCGAGCAAGTGCTAATGGAAATCTGGAATCTGTCCCAGTTAAAATGGCCGGCGACCTGGAGCCCGAATCCCAAAAAACCACCCACCTACGGCAATGGGAAGTTGTGTCGGTTCCATAATGAATATGGCCATAGTACGGATGAATGTTGCCATTTGCAAGATGAACTGGAGAGGTTGATCAGAGAGAACAAATTGGCCCGATATGTTCGGCAGCATCCGCGCGAACATAAAAATCATCGAAACGGCCAACGAGGGCCGAGAAGGGATAGAAGACGAGAACAACCCGAACTACCTCCACCTCCGCCAAATTCACAGCATAATGAGCCCGGTAGGGAAGAAAGACCTACCATACACATGATCATTTGAGGCCCTACTGATGGAGATTCAAATAGAGCCCGCAAAGCAAGACTAAATTCAGTTCGGCAAAAATGTGTTGAAGTTCAAACCATTTTTGACGACGTAGTGATAAAGTTTGGAGCTCGTGACAAAGTGGCAATCCAAAGTCCCCAGTTTGATGCTTTGGTAATTTCTGCAGAGATCGGAGGCTTTGAGGTTAAGAGGATATTTGTGGATACAGGAAGTTCGGTGTACATCATGTTCATGGACTGTTTCAGGAAGATGAGGTCAACGGTGGAAGTAAAATCAGTAGAAACTTCCCTTTATGGTTTCTCGGGAGAAGCAGTGGCTGTTTTGGGCAAGGTACAATTGTCTATGGTGTTAGGGGAAGGAGAATGGAGGCAGAATAAGACACTAACTTTCCTGTTGGTAGATGCGCCTTCTCAATATAATGTGATTCTCGACCGCCCATCGTTGGGTACCTATGCAGCAATTATTTCACCGGCACATCTGATGATGAAGTTTCCCGTCGAAAATGATCAGGGTCGAATCCTAGGCGTAGGGATAGTTCATGGTGACCAACAAACAGCTCGTCGATGCTATGTTACCGCAGTTCGCCAGCTGGAGTCCAGAAAACGAGATTCTGAACAAAGAGATGATTTTGATCGAGAAAGAGACATTAGTCACAAAAAAGGACGAGAAGCGAACACGGCTGAGTTCGTAGAAGGAGAATTGATGAGCGTCGAACTGCTTCCAGGACAACCTGGTCATACAGTTCGCCTCGGAAGTGACTTAGCCGAGCAGATGGAAAATGAAATAATTGAGGTATTAAGGGAAAATGTGGACTTGTTTGCATGGAAGCCGGAGGACATGAGAGGAATAAATCCGCATGTGGCTGTTCACAAGTTGAATGTCAAACCTGAAGCGCGACCCGTCAAACAAAAGTTAAGGCACTTCGGGGAACAGCAGAATGAGATCATCGAGAAAGAAGTCAGAAAGTTATTGGAGATAGGACATATTGAAAAAATTCAGTATCCTCGGTGGTTAGCTAATGTAGTTTTGGTGCCTAAACCGGGAAACAAGTGGCGTATGTGCATCGACTTCCGTGATCTCAATAAAGCCTGCCCCAAAGACTATTATCCGCTTCCACGGATTGATAAGCTAGTTGATTCAACGGTAGGATGCGAACTTCTTAGTATGATGGATGCAGCCCAAGGGTATCATCAGATCCTGTTGCACCCAGAGGACAAACCCAATGTTGCTTTTATCACCTCGTCGGGAACATATTGCTACACGGTGATGTCGTTTGAATTAAAGAATGCGGGGGCTACTTATCAAAGGATGGTGGACAAGATGTTTGCCTATCAGTTAGGTCGGAATATGGAAGCTTATGTAGATGATATGCTAGTAAAAAGCGCTAAAACGAACACACATCCTTCAGATTTAAGAGAAACCATGTCAACCATTCGGAGGAGTGGAATGCGTTTGAACCCTGCGAAGTGTTCTTTTGGAGTAAATGCGGGAAGGTTCTTGGGATACATGGTTACTGAAAGAGGAATCGAAGTCAATCCCAGTAAAATCCAAGCTATACAAAACATGACCGCTCCTCGAACTATGAAAGAAGTACAAATCCTAACTGGTCGTGTAGTTGCCCTAAGCAGGTTCATCTCCAGATTGGCAGACAAAGGGTTACCTTTCTTTAGAGTTCTTAGAAAAAGTAGTCAGTTTGGTTGGAATGAGCAATGTCAGAAGGTGTTCGACGATCTGAAGGTTTTTCTTGCTACACTTCCTCTGTTAAAACAACTAGTTCAAGGAGAACCGCTAATAGTATACCTAGCAATCGGAGAAGAGTCAGTCAGTTCAGTCCTGGTAAAAGAGATAGGCAAAGATTAGTTCCCAATATACTTCGTCAGTAAAGTCCTTCAAGATGCGGAGATACGCTACTCAGAGATCGAAAAAGTAGCATACTCATTGGTAACTATGGCCAGGAGATTGCGACCATATTTTCTAGGCCATATGATCATAGTACGAACTGACCATCCGTTAAACATCATCTTAGGAAAGCTCGATGCGTCAGGACGATTAGTTAAATGGGTTGTCGAATTAGGCCAATTTGACATTAAGTATGAGCCACGAACAGCAATCAAGGGACAAGCTCTGGCAGATTTCATACAAGAGACGACTCGGATCCAAGAAAAGAAATAATGGGAACTCTTTGTAGACGGATCTTCTTCCCGTCATGGAGCTGGAGCTGGTATTTTGTTAATTAGTCCAGAAAAAGATGAGCTACAGTTCGCTATCAAGTTTTTGTTTAAAGCCTCGAATAATGAAGCGGAATATGAAGCCTTCTTGCAGGGTTTGAAAATAGCCGAACAAGTTGGAGCTTATCATGTAACGGTTAAATCTGATTCGCAACTAGTAACTCAACAGCTGCAGAACCGATGCGAAGTCAAAGAGGATAGGATGAACTCTTATGTGGAAAAAATCAGGGAAATGGAGAGCAAGTTCGAAAAACTCCAAATTGAGCAGATTCCCAGAAGCGAGAACCTAAAGGTGGATTTCCTTTCTAAGATAGGCAGTTCACTTCAAGACTGTTCGCAAAGAACTATAACAGTAATGGGAGTGGAGAGAGAAAATGAGGTAATGAGCATAGACAACATGATGAATCTTGATTGGAGAACTCCGATCATACGCTTTTTAGAAGGCAAGAGAGAAGGAATAGAAAAAGAATTAGAAAAGCTGGAAAGACAAGCTCGATTTTATTATCTACTCAAAGAGGCCTTGTACAGAAAAACCCTTATAATGATAGATGCCCGATGTTTATCAAGAGAAGAAGGAATCAAAGTCCTGGAAGAGGCCCACGAGTGAGGATGTGCCGAACATGCGGGAGCTAGATTTTAGCTCGAAAAGTAGTACGAGCTGGATTCTACTGGCCCACAATGAGAAGTGATGCGAACGAAATAGTTAAGAGATGCGAAGCTTGCCAGAAGCATGGATGGCGAATTCATACCCCTGCCGCTGACATGCTAACTATTTGTTCGCCGTGCCCTTTCGCTAGATGGGGAATTGACATCGTCGGCCCCTTTGTGAAAACTCAAGGAAGCAAGCAGTTTGTAGTAGTAGCGGTGGACTATTTTACCAAATGGGTCGAAGCCGAACCCTTGGCCAGGATCACTGAAGCCGAAATGATCCATTTTATTTGGAAGAACATCTGTTGTAGATTCGGTTTACCGAGGATTTTAGTTTCAGATAATGGAGCTCAGTTCCGAGGAAAAAAGATTGTCGAGTGGTGCAAAGAGATGAAGATCCTACAAATATTCACGGTAGTTGCTCATCCTCAAGCAAATAGACAAGTCGAAGTGGTGAATAGAATCATACTGGACGGACTGAAAAAGCGACTAGAGTCTCAAAAGTCTAACTGGGTAGATGAACTACCGTCGGTTTTGTGGGCATACCGAACTACACCGCGATCGACGACGGGAGAGAGCCCTTTTAATCTAGCCTTCAGAATGGAAGCCGTTGTGCTAGCAGAAATCCAGGGAGAGGCATTGAGAATCACAAGTTTTGAGCCTCTGAAGAACGAGGAGCTAATCAGGATTGATTCGATATTCTTGGATGAACTACGAGATAAAGCTAGAGTTCGGAATGAGTTATACAAGAGGCGTGTTCAGGCGGCATTTAACAAAAGAGTTCAGAAAAGGGAGTTTCAGATCGGTGATATGGTTCTAAGGCAATCAGATGCCTTGGTCAATATTGGAAAATTGAACGCTACTTGGGAAGGACCGTATATAATATCCAAGATTCTTTCAGGAGGATCTTACGAACTGACTGATGGAGAAGGCAAATTATTACCAAGACCTTGGCATGTGAGCCATTTGAAGAAATTTTATGCGTAATACGCTACTCCTGTACGATTACTTTTTAAATTTCTGTTAACTTAATAAAACAAGTCGACATTTGACCCGTGGATGTAGGCTAGTTTGGCCGAACCACGTTAAAATGGATGTGTCTTTAAGTTCCTGTCCGAATTCTGTACTATTTTTCTGAACTGATTGATTTCTCCTTGGAAGGGTTGATCGACCGAACTGATCAACGAAACCTTCCTAGGAATGAACTGATTGATTTTTCCTTGGAAGGGTTGATCGATCGAACTGATCAACGAAACCTTCCTAGGAACGAACTGATTGATTTCTCCTTGGAAGGGTTGATCGACCGAACTGATCAACGAAACCTTCCTAGGAATGAACTGATTGATTTCTCCTTGGAAGGGTTGATCGACCGAACTGATCAACGAAACCTTCCTAGGAATGAACTGATTGATTTCTCCTTGAAAGGGTTGATCGACCGAACTGATCAACGAAACCTTTCTAGGAACGAACTGATTGATTTCTCATTGGAAGGGTTGATCGACCGAACTGATCAACGAAACCTTCCTAGGAATAAAATTGATTATTACGAACTACTTTGCGAAAAGAAACTTGCAAAAACACCAAATAGCATTCAAAAAGGAAAAAATAGTTACAGTACGGAAGAATCATTACAGAACATTCGTAGAAAAACTAAAAGAAGCATTACAATATCCTGGGAAAAATCTAAGTGGCAGAAGGATCTTCCGGTGGAACTACAAGAGGAGGAGGTTCGCTAACCGAAGGCAGAGGAGGCAGAGAGACGAACATATCTTCGGGCAGATCAGCAGCCAAGCTCGGAGTTGCTTCTCCGGATTGAGGAACAGCCGAATCGACACTTTGGTGATCTGAAAGAACTTCCTTAATCGACTGCTCCAGATACCCGGCCCACCATTCTACTTTCTCATCCTCGTTCGGATCCCCTTGCCAGCCTGGAGGAATAGGAAGAGTTCGAGCAAATTTCTTGAACAATGAAGAAAGACTGAAACGAAAGATAGATTCTGGCAACGTTTGACCGATCTCCTCCTGAAAATGTCAAACAATTTCAGTCACTTCCTCCTGGCGTAAGCGGATTCCTTCTCGGAAGTATGCCTCCGCCATCGGAGCCGCTTTGGAGAGAAAGAGAGTAGAATTCCAAAATTGATGAAAAAGTCGGTCGCGATATTCCGCGACTATCAGCTCCATCTCCGGACTTTTTACGAACTGATAGAAGCCCGCAGCAGTCCCAGCCTGAAAACCCTCAGCCCGCATCTCCTCCTCGAAGCGAGCCCGCGCACTCCTCTCCTGTTCCAGTTCCTCTTTCAGCCCGTGATTTTCAGCCTCCACCTGAAGAAAGACATTCTGTCTCTCTATGGCGAACTTTTCCTTCGCCAACAACAGCTCCTCATTCCTGACAGAATCCGAACGAGCAATGGCCAGATCGACCTCGACCTGCTCAAGCAAAGTTGACAGTTTCTCGGTTTTCTCGGAGCGAAGTGAGAGATCACTCTCCAGGGTCTTCTTCTCCTCTATCACTTTCTCTAGTCGCCCACAACTCTTTCGAAGCTCGTCCCTCCGACGAAGAGCTTGTCTCGCATAACCCACAAAGTACTTTTGGGCGTTCGCTAAGCGGGTCAGGTTCTTCCTCAGCTCTTTTTCCTCCGCATCCTCTTCCTCTTTGCTCCCCGCGGTTTTTCCTTCGGCCTTCGACGAACCTTCTACCGTCGCCTCATCTGTTCGCACCTTCTTCGGCCGGGAGGCTCGCGAGCTGGAAGACCCCTTCCTTTTGATAAAGGAGTTCGAGCCGGAGGTACCTCGTCGGTCTCTTCAGTCAGGTCTATCGGCTGAGAGGTAGGTGCAGTAATGGGAAGCGGACTAAGGGGAATCACAGTCACTGTAAGGGGAGTCGAATGAGCTGATTCTGGAATAGGGGGAAGGACGCCCTCCTCTTGAACCACATCAAAGGAAGGGCCAGGGGCCCTACCAGCCAGCTCGCCAAGATGAGTTTCTTCAGTCTGCTTAAAGGTTGCGGCTAGAGCGGGGTCCACTCCGTGCCGAACAGGCGAAATAGGAGTTCGCTCCTCATCAGATACATCGCTCGCATAGGAGAAAAACCGATTCATGGTGAGATCTGCAAGAAATAAGTAAGATAAGATGACAAGATAACCAACTCGACATAAGGAATAACGTAATAATAAAACGACCTAAGTTAAAACGAGGATGGAGCTGACTGTTCGGATAAAACCCCTAAAAAGACAACAGCTCCGCACAAGAACTCAGCTGTGCGATATCGAACCAACCCTGCGTAAAAATTTTGTTCAGGGCAGTAATGTGACGGTCTGGAAGGGGAGCAGGGTCGGTTTGACCCAAACGTTGAGCCTAGGGAAGCGAACGAAAATGCCGATCTATCGGCTCTTTCACAAAAAAATAATATTTTTCCCAAGAACTGATTTTATCATCCCCGGGAGATAGGAAAACAGCTCGCCTTGCACCACTGCGAGGACTAAGGTAAAAACGAAAAGGATTGGAATTTTTTAGGACGAAACAAGATCGGAAGCGATCTGGGGTAGGTTCGACTCCCATCCACTTGAAAACCATATAGAATGAAACTATATAGCTAATAGAGTTCGGATGTGGTTGATTCAGACATACACCGAAGATCGAACCTATTTCAAGAAAGAAGGGGTGAATCGGGGGAACTAACCTTAGCGTGACATGTTTTAAAAACCAGGTCTGATGACCCGATGGTGCTCAGTGTGGTCGATCCTCCGGATCTGGGATTACCACAACATAACCCCCCGCCATTAATGAACTCAGGAGTACGGTATGGGTCGGAGTAACCTTGGTAGAAGAAAAAGCATTTTCCACAGATCTTTTCCTGGGTTTTTTCGAAAAACTGATATCCGAAGAAGAAGATGCCATTGAAATAACAAAGAGTAGAAAAGATAGGAAGGGGTACTTGGGATTTAGAGAAGAAATCTAAATTGAGGAGAGAATCGGGGAAGATGAACGTCTATAGTGGATGAGCACAGAAGGATTTGAAAGTTGATGATAAGGGTATATATATAGGAAGATCTCAGTTTTAGGGGAAAAAACCGAAGAGACGCGATCTGTCCGCCGTTGGATGCGATGAAATCTAACGAAGGAAAATGAAAAGACGTTGGGTGGGAATGGATTTTCGCCACGTGTCGTTCGAACAAAATGAGTACAGTTGAAAAGACGTTTTCCCCTCGAAAAGGAGCGTCAAATTAATTCGGTCACCGCCTTAGTGAACTACTACCTTAGCGAACTCCCTAAGTGTATGATGACATATACTTCGAAAAGGGGGGGAGTACTGTTATGGTCGAACTGAATTCAATAACTGAACCGAACTAATTTCCGACCTAATTGAATCGAACCGGGTTTCCTACCTCGCATTGGTCGTTATGTGCGAACTACTTTGATAGGCAAATTATGCATGTCCCGGCGAACTACGTTAGCTCGGAATGTAGCGACGAACTGAATGATTGGATGAGAACGGACTGATTCTAACTGCCCGCTATTTTTGCGGGTTTGTTATCCATATCCCTTATTTTTAGGGTAATATCGAGCTAATCCTTGATTTTCGGAGAACTCCTACTTCAACTACAATTATGACTTCTATTCCTACTACAACAAGTATCAGGGAGTATTTATATGTCCTTGTTCTTTTCACTTTACATACGTGCAATACATAAAATACACATATCATATTACTTGAGAGAATTCAGAGCAATTTGACTGACTTGAGCGTCGGAGTCCCTTCGCCGGGAACCTCTCCCGGTGTTTGTTTTGCAGGTTTTTCGGATCCGAGCGTTCAAGATTTCGAGTTTTGGTTCCAAGAAGACGCACATCCGACCGGAGCAACATCAGATTGAATAAGGTTTGAATCATTTTCTATATCTAATCTTCATTTGCTAAAAGATTCAACTTTTGATGGCCTTTCTGGTGTAACATGGCATCATGATGTGCATGAAATGCTATCAAATAACATTTTATCCTAGATGAGAGTCTTCAATGCTCTTTAGTTGATATCAATATCATGGATTAAGAATAAAAAAAGACAAGATAGTCACAACACATGATATCAGCCATATAAGCTCTCCTTTTGTCTTAGTAAAATCGGCCAATTCAACTCCCATGATAACCATTACAAATGACACCATATGCACAACTTCAATGCAATTCCTACACATCATATATAGAAAATAAGACATATCTTCTATCAATTCTTTGATCCACAAAACGGTTTGTTTCATAAGAAAGAGATGGATCTTTTTTCTCAAGATGTATACCCATTAAACAGTTTCTATAACTCCTAAATGTTTCTCTTGAATAAATAATCCTACACAGGACAATCAACACAATAATCACCTTTTGCGTAACATTATGTCTGCATGTGGCTGATGTGATGATCTCATTTCAATTATCTATCAAAGTACAAATAGTAAAGATCGATCAATGATTTCTAAAGCATACAAGGGTACGAAACTCACCAGGCAGAACTTCATGCAATGGCGATCACATCTCCTCGCCATCTTCAACGTTTGGATATTCAAGGTTATGTCACTGGCGACATACCCACACCCGATCATACCTCACCGGATTTCAAACACTGGTTTAACCAGGACTATATAGTTGGCAGGGATGGAACTAGACTGGTTTTCTTAGGGGGCTAAAGAGAAAAGAAAAACAAAGTGATGTAAATATACTTAATATTGAAAAATGTAATAATAATACATAACTTACGAATTAAAAGAAATTATAGAGAATTTACTTACAATTATCCTCTAAATCTAAGAAAATTATACACGATACTTTTTCATTGATTCAAAATCAGCTATAACAGAATTTTTGCTAAAAGTAGTGGCAATTTCCTTCTCAATGTAAATAATTAAGTTGTCAGCAAGGAACTCATCATCCATTTTGCTTCAGTCTTGTTTTGATTCTTTTCATTACTGAAAAAGCTCTTTCAGAAGTTGCAGTAAATACTGGAAGAGTCAATATAAGATAGAGTAAATACAAGGCGAACTAATCGATCAACCAAGTAATAAATTTCCGACTTTCCGATTTTTGTTAATTTTTGGCATAATTGTGAAAGTGTAAGAATACCTTGAAAATCTAGATGATTGGATATATCAAGTTCATAATGACGCAATTGAAACCCTAAATGACTTCTTTCTTGTTCCGTGAAATATCCAGGATAAAACTTCAATGCAAGCTTGAATATTTTCTCTTTGTTGAATGACTTATAATTGTCATTAGGATCCAAAGCAGAGCTCAAAGTTAAGAGTTCCACAATTTGTTCATTAAATCTGCTATTCAACTCTTGAGTCTATTGCTGCCAAAAATATGTCCATTCGAAAATGATGATCCTTACTTACATTTGGTTTCTGAGATCGACCCCTTTCTATAGTATATAGTGAATCCATATAAGGAATCTCAATCTCATGTTTTTCACAAAAAAAATTCACATTCTCAAGTTGCCCATCCATTTTCTTTGAATTGTTGGAGAAGTGATTTTGTTGTACAAATAAGATTCATAGCATTCAAGATATCTTGTGAGTGTTGTTGTAATGCTTGACAAAGATCATTAGTGATTCCCATGATTTCATGCATCAAATACAATGTGAAAGCAAACTCAAATTATAGTAATACATTATTTACAGCATAAACATCACCTCTTTGTGCATAAGTCGTCCATTCTTCCATGATATTCTCAACAACCATACAAGCTGTAGAAAAAATTATCATCAAACCGCAAATAGAATTAAAATGAGAACCCCAACAAGTATCTCCTGCTTTTTATAAAGTTCCAACTTGATTTGTTTCCCTGCCTGTTTCAAGCTCACCAAGTGCAATTCTGTAAGCAATGTCATTTGCTTGAGCATCTTGTAATTGATCATGTCGTTTAGAAGAAGCACCAACAATATTTACAATAGAAGTCAATTGTGTGAAAAAATCATAAATATGGATAACCTCTCTTAAAGCAGCAACCAAGGCTAACTGCAATCTATGAGTGAAATAATGAACATAATATGCATAAGGACAATCTTTAAGAAGCAAAGCTTGCAATCCATTCCATTCCCCACGCATATTGCTAGCACCATCATATCCTTGACCTTGAATATTTTCAAGAAACAGATCATGTTGAGAAAGTACTGATTCCAATCATTTCTTCAAAGTCAATGCACAAGTGTCGGTGACATGCTCAATATCAAAAAACCTTTCTTGAATAAAACCATCCTACCAACAAATCGCAAGACAATAGCCATTTATTCCTTTATAGATTCATCCCAAGCCTCATCAATAAGAACACAAAATTTGACATCTTCGATTTCATCTCTAATTTCATTTCTCACATTCCTTGCAAGAATATGCAGAATATCTTGTTAAATATTTCTAGATGTATACTTGGATACCCTTGGAGCATTGTCCAAAACTTGCTTTTGAACATTGTCATTATAAGAACCTAAGAGCTTCAACATTTTGATGAAGTTTCCTCGATTTTTTGAGTTTTCACCTTTATCATCATGACCTCTAAATGCACAACCTTAAAATGACAACCATTTAATACAATCAATCAACGCTTTGAGTCTAAGTCGGTTGTTTTTAATTTCTTCGCATGCTTACCTTCTGATAAATATATCAATATGTTGTGATTGCTTCATTAAGTTATCACAATATTTCATGACATTATAATGTGGTGAATTGAGACCTTTGCTAATATGACTGAGAAGTGAACAATCAGATTCAATATTTACTTTCTTCCAATTTCTAAAATTATGTTCTACAAAAGCATTTGAACCCCGACAACCTAAGATTGCTTACTGAAAAATTAAGTAGCATTGCAGACAATATATGACATCTTGTACCTTAGAATATTCCAACCAAGAGGGATTAGATCATACCAAGAAAGTTGAAATTGACGACTTTTACCAATAGAAAATGGATAAGCTTCTTGTGGGAGTCTTGGTTGATATGGTCTAGCATTGAGATAAGCTTGACGAATTTCATCTCTTTGATTCACTGGAAATTCCCATATTAATGGTCGTAATCTAGAATCTCTTTCTAAATGACAAGCATCCATTTATGTAGCAATTAACTGTTGATGCATTAAGATATCCAATTCGGCACATGTTGAATCAATATTAGGTGACTCAATTGTTGGATGACTTGGTGTTGGATTTGTTGGGTTATGTGTCATAGGTGTAGAATCATCTTTTCTTTTAGAGAATGCATCAATGGTCCTTAATTTTCCCATGTGTATAACTAAAAAATAAAAACCCATAATTTCACTTAAATAAAGAAAAATCTAATGAAATATCAAATTCAATAATAAAGAATTTAAGTAATTAATAATGAAAAATTATTACACAAAACAAAATCAAATTCCACAACTAAAATAATTTCTTATTTATATGATTGTAATTTGAGAAATTGTCTAAATGTACCTATATTACAACTATATAATACAAAAATTTTAAAAGTCAAAATCACAATCAAATATCTATAGAAATTACAACTAGCTCATATAAAAATGCAAGTAGCAAAGTAATTTATCAAATATACTAATTAATCAAATCAATAATTTGTAACAATAATCACTTATAAAATAAAACATCAAATATTGTTCTTCAATTTAACTTTTCTAGATTTCAAACAAATAAATTACAAAACTATAAATATCAATTGAAAAAATAAGGTTAAAAGAGTAATACCTAATTTACAATCAATGTTGAATGAGAGAAGGTGAAGTGAGGACCTCAAAAGTTTGAGTTTTAGTGGAAGTAGGGACCAATCGAATATTAAAAAAAAAAGATCTTTTTTAAGGGGTTAGCATTTTGGAAGTTGGAAGTTGAAAGTTTCAGAACGGTGAAACTTGAGAAAGTTCCACTGTAAGTTGCAGAAAATGAGAATGAAATGGGACAGAGAGATTGATTTAAAAATAACAAATAATTAATAATGAAAATGTGGAATGATTACCACCATTTATATATATAATATAATAATTCATGAATAAGTTAACTTGTGGTTATCCCATTCTTATAAATGAATTATTTGGGTGCTTAATTGTTATAAAATTAATTTTTAGTTAATAAATATAAATAATATTTAAAAAAATTAAAATGTTTGGCCCCCCTCTTTTCTAGGAAGGATCCGCCCCTGTCGATTGGTATTGGCCACCATTATGGGTTTCTTATTCGAAGAGGTCTCACCATTTGCATCTACGATCACCACTTCTCAAGCAGCTTGGATGACCCTTCATCAGATTTTCGCGAGTTATTCACGATCACGAGTTATGCAACTCAAATCTAATTTTAGGAAGACTCAGATTGGGAATCGCATAGTGACTGAGTTTCTACACTCTCTCAAAGCCAAAGCCGATGAGTTGGCTCTTATTGATTCTCCGATGTCAATGACGATTTTACTATATGTGTCATCAATGGCCTAGAGTCTAAGTTTAGAGATATTGTGGCATCCATCCGAGCCTAACCACACTTTATTTCATTTTCTACACTCCTTGATATGCTGATTGCCCAGGAAGCATTTGTCGATGGGTTAGACGAGAATACCAACCAACTAGTTGTCTTTGCGAACTCTGCGTAAAACTAGCCCTCTTGTCAATCGAATTATTTTTCCAGCATCCAGAATTTAGTCAACTCTAAGGGATGAACATAGGTAATTACTGTGGAGGGCAGAAGAAGAAAACAGGTATCCAAACTCAGATAACAATAAATCTAATCATCCAACTATTGTGTGTCAGCTTGTCAAGCCCGATGCACTCACTTGCCGTCATCTACAAGCCACGGTGAATATGACTCATTTGCTTGGCCTATTCAATCAACTGAACTCGTGGATGATGTACTCTGGGGCTTCTCATAATATCACCTCTAACCTCGGTAATTTGTGTCTTCACTCTAAGTATGATGGTAATGAGGAGGTGAATTTAATTGATGTGTCATCTATGCTGATATCACACACTGGTAAATCCTTGATTCATTTTCCTACAAGCACATTTAAATTAGATGATGTGTTGCGGCCCAATAGGACTTGTTATCTGTATATATATTTATAACTTCATATAACGTGTTTATAAATTTTTTTCTTTTCTCGTTTGTTGTGAAGGATCATCTTACGGGGTACCTCTGGCTTGAGGCAAATTCAATAATAGTGTCTATCATCTTCGACCTCCATAGTTTTATTTGCAATCTTCTGCTCATTTTGCTAGTCTTGGTTTACGGGCTGCTATTCAAACTTGACATGCAAGTATGGGTCATCCCTCCCGTAGAACTAGTTCTTTGGTTGTTGCTGCTAATAAGTTACCTTTACCTACTAAATCCGACATGTCGGACTTTAAGTGTGAATCATTTCTTCACTGTAAAGCACACAAACTGCGGTTTGGTGTTTCTACTCTATTGCCTTACATCATTTGCACTATTTATATGCCGATGTATGGGGTCCTACATTATATTCTATTGATGGCTATCGTTTTTACTTGTTGATTGTTGATTCGTTCACGATGTACTGTTGGTTTTTTCATTGAGTTGCAAGTCTCAAGTTAAGGGTATGTTTGAGAAATTGTGTCCATTAATTTAGCATCAGTTTAGGCATTATGTTAAGAATTTTTACAGTGACAATGATGGGGAATTTACTACTTTAAAATCATATTTTCTGGCTCATGGGATGAATTAGCTCACCACTGTCCCATATGCACCCTAACAAAATGGTTTGGTGGAACATCGACAACAACATGTTATGAAAACGGGTAAAGTGTTACTGCATTATGCTCGTCTACCATCAAAGTTTTGGTCTTATGCTTTTTAAACTATGGTTTATTTAATTAATCGCATGCCATGATTTTGTCTTGGACAATTTGAGCCCCTTTGAATCTTTGTTTAAGTTGAGTATCGAATTTTTCTTGGTTGTGTTTGTTACCCGTGGTTACGCCTATATAACTCGAACAAGCTAGAGCCATACTCTTGACCATATATATTTGTTGTGTACTCGACTACTCAAAGTGCCTATCGCTGTCTTGATCCTAGTTCGGGTCATGTTTTTATCTCAAAACATGTTCAATTTAAGGATAATTATTTTCCCGACTTTGACACGTCGACTCTCATGCAACAACCACATTCGGCTTCTATAGGACATGAAATTATATTTAATCTAATTGATATTACAACCCCCAATAATGGATTGCCTATCATGTCACGTCCTAGAGTTGATTCTACTAATGAATCTATATGCATGCACACGCCTTCTTCTGATAGTACTTCACAGCCGAGCACAATATCATCTATCAAGCCCATTCTAATACGACAACCATCCTCATCATCTCGATCTATTTCACCAGCCCCTAAAGAGGATCCACCCCTATGACTCGAACACATGGGATGATTACTCGGAGTCAGAATAACATTTTTCATTCTAAGGTATTTCTATCCATTAAACACCCTATTGATAATTGGTTCCCAAGTGGTCTCGGAGGTTCAGAGGAAAGTGAATGAACCTCTATCAATTTTACAAATCTTTTTGAACAAACTACACCACAAGTTACTTGAACTTACAGTACAACAAGTGGACCAACTTACAACACTATAGAATAGTATTATCTGTTGTATCCTAGAGTTCTTGCAGTGAAAATTATTTTTGACAGAAGACTTGTTTTCTTAAATATGCTTTCTTGTAAAACCTTTTATGCACAATGATAAGATATAAACATGCAGCATGTAACAAAATATAAAACGATAAAACACTTATGGTCTTATAGTGGTTTGAAGGTGGTGTAATCCTTCTACATCCACTTTACTACTTCCCCGAGTAGGAACTTCGTTAAACAAGTTGGTTTACAGAGCACAATCTAACAAACTATCAACTTAACAAACTATCACTTACTAGAAATCAGTTTACACACAACTGCTGCAAGTTCTAAAGGCAACCCCACAAAAGATTTCTAATACCCACATAGGGTAATTACCTTTCACCTAGACAATTATAAACAATCAACAAAATATAATCATATCAACTGACGACACCTTAAGCCAACCTAGCACACAACAAATAGGTAAAAGTATATTTTCTTTCTTCAACTGGTGCGATGGAGCAGCCTTTTGATACTTGAGCTTAGCTTGACTACTCCACAAGGTCGAGTGATTGAAACTATGTTGTAGAATGCTTGAGAGTTCTTAGCTTGAATCTTGTTTTGTCTTTTGAGAGTGAAAGTTTCAGTAACCAGCTTCAATCATCTCTTCCTCTATTTATGGATGTAAAGATATACCCGTAGAAAAAAAACATTCTCCTTTTGAAATTGATATTCTGATCATAGGCATGGCTTGTATTAAATACATCTTGACTTTGCATTGCGGATCATTAAATGCCACAGTTACGGCTTGCAGCTTTCTGCGATCTATCAGACCACGTGTCTTCTTTGGAATGGGTCTGAGCCTACAACTTTCAGTTTGTCTCCACTGACTTTATTTTATCTGTTGGAGAAACCTAGTTTTTGTATGCATCTTAATCTTCCTCGAATTGTAGCTTGGATTGATTCTATTGCTGCATTTAATGTTTCTTTGAAACATATATTGAGTTGAATAATCTTCTGCATTCTGCGTTACTCCATGTTGTATCTTTAACTTACAGCGATGCTGTATACTTCTCTTAATTACAGCGACATTGTATGATCTTCTTACAACTGCTTCTCTTCAAGCTGTTCTTGCAGAGTCTTCACTTCTGCTTGTGCATGCTGCATATAAGCCTACTTCATAGTCCTCAATTCTTCATATTAAAAACTTACAGACTCAAAACTAGTCTATACTTTACATAAATATTCTAAAAAATTGGGTACTCTTGTTTCCTATTACATGGTTGGTTTGTCTCATCAAAATCTAAACATTGATATCCTAAGAATTTTCACCTTTTTGATGATGACAAAACCTTTACATTATATCATTTATGATAGGAAATATTTACTTGCATTACAGATTGTATATCATCATTTGCATTCATGCAGTATCCATAAATTTAAACTTAGATACACAAGTGATGTATCAATTTTATTCTTCATCACATTTGCAAGCATAAATGGTAGACTAGAAAGTAACTTCTTTATAGGATAAAGAATTTTTACAAGTTATAGCAGATAGATATTACCAATAAGAATAATGTTGCAACATGTCTTCAATGTTTAGTTACTTCTGAAACATGGACCTTTTTGTTGATTTATCTTCAGATCTTTCTTCGTGAGGTTGCTTCTCAGATGGTCTTCTTTTTGTTCCCTTCCACCCGTCTAGAATGGACTCTAAGTATGATTCTTCCAGTCTCTTCTTGATCTTCGGAATCTAAATCTACCTTAGCCAAAAGTCTTCACTATAAGGCACAATTCTGCCTTACTTCACTAGGTCCAGCTGATGTTTTTGAATATCCAGCTCTCCATCCCTAGTTAACTCTTCATATCTTCTCAATGCAGATTTGTAAGTTTGAAACTATTTGAAACCTCCTCTGCAGAGAGCTTTGAAGTATTTTAGCTACTCTGATCTTTTGTAGAGTGTGATCTTGTCTCATCAAAATCTAAATATAAATTTTCTAACACATAAAAGTTATGATATATGTACATAAATGTCATACTGATATACCATAAATATAACATATGAATAAAAAAAACTAAAAGTACAAGATCCATGCAACTGGTGCATAGGAGTTTTTGTATATTTTAAAAAATTCGTGATAGTATTTTATATGATAGTATTTATGAAAAATTGTGATAGTATTCCACATATAAAATATAAATATCATGTTTTATAATTGTATGACATTTATACTAATGTCGACATTGGATAATATATTGATATATCTATCGACATTTGCTTAAATTCAAAATATCGTTATTCTATGGATGTCTATATTTTTGACTCAGTGCCATCATATATACATCAAATTAAGTTTTAATTTTTTAAATATACAATAACTATAGTTTAATTAAAAAACTATATTTTATATAAATAAGCCACATCTTTAATTTATTACATTAAAAGTTGATTAAAGTAATTTAAATAACTTTTGGTTAAAATATATAAAAGAATAAAATATTTTAATTTTTTTAAGCTTTGTTTCAAATTACATTATTAATGTTATTTAAGACAACAATATTTCTTAAAAATAAGATAATTTTGTATTATAAATGATCACTACACACCTAAATCAGTTTTTCCTTAAATTAACTTGTTTGATAAATTGGAATGAATGAAATGATTTTTAAAATGTATTTTGCATTAGGGTGACGTAAAATGGCAAAAATCTGTGTGGTCAGAAATTCAAAATATAATAAACTTCTATATTTAATAAGGTTTAAATTTTTAAATCCTAAAATAATTTAATATATCATTTACAGCAATATGATACTAATATGTCTACCTATATATTTTTATCTACTTAATATATATCACTATAAATACAAACAAACATGTTCCAAACATGTTGAAATGTATAATGATTACAAGGTGCACACAGTTTTTACAATCAAGAACGAAATGTTTTGTGAAAATTTCGATATTTCAGTGAACTTTCAATGAAAAAATCTGTTTCGGAAGCTAAATTTAAGCGAAATTTCAAGAAATTTTTATAATTGTTTACAGCTAAAATTTAAATTAAATCATATTCTTGAGTTTATTGATTTTTTTTTAAAATTTCAAACCCTGAAGAAAAGTGTCCCTAAGAAACATAATTTATCAATTTTTTTTATTCCTAGAAATTAAACTGACACGACAATCATGGAAAGAAATATAACTTTGTTGATATATATATGGATCCAATTTTGAAGTTAGTTTTTTAGATGAAAAAATTCGAGGAAGTTTGAGATTTAGATATTAATTTATTTTCTTGAGTTTATTAATGTTTTTTTTTTTTTTTCAAATCCAGTAGGAGTGTGTGCATAAGAAATATAATTTATCAATTTTTTTTTTTATTCCTAGAAAACTGACATGACAATCATGGACAGAGACACATCACTGCTTATATATAATTGGATGCAATTTTGAAGTTAGATTTTTAGATTAAAAATATATGAAGAAACTTGAGAGTCTTCCTTTGTCAATTCATATATTGAAAATTTTGATTTGTAGAGATGATCACAATTAGAGTAATGCGACAATAAATGGTGATTATAAGAAAATATTTTAGCCTTTAAGATTTGTAAGTCCAATTTTATAGTTGTTTTGTCAATTATTAGAAATAATCTTATTAAACTATATAAGCTATGAATTTGTAAACTCACGTCACATTATATTTTACATACTGTCTACAAATTATAAATTTATAAATTGAACAAACTATAATTCTAAAAACAAAAAACTATATTATTAAGATTTTTTTATAACAAAGAAACAATATCCGGGCATTGCACGAATGGGATGACTAATAAAACATTACATGAAACTAAAGAGAGTCGGGAATAGTTTTTCAAAAGCTTAATACATCTCAACGTCTTTTGTTTTAAAAGAGAGAAGATGCAAGTTATGAATCAGTTTTTTTTTTATTGAAATTGTGAAATTACAAGTTTGCCCAAACTTTCTTCTTCCTCTTTCCATTAAATAAATACGTATAATAATAATAATTATAATAATAATAATTATAATAATAATAATAATAATAATAATAAACCAAAAATGCCTTAGATTTATTTTTTTCCTTTCAGATTGGAGTATAGTTATTCAATCAATATATATGTGTTAGGAAATTATTGTTTAGATTTTGATGAGACAAAACATAAGTGTAATAGAAATGTAAAATATCTATTTTTCACAATGTTTAAGTGAACCCTAATTAATTTTGAGTCTATAAAATAGGTTGAAGAATGGAGAAGTGAAGAATTACTACTTACAGTAAGAAAGATAATTACCATAAACGAATTAAGTTACAACAGAACTGAAGAAGAAGTTACAACAAAGGAAGTTGCAAACTAAGTTACAACAAGACAGATCAAGTTGTAGTAACAACATGCAGTGCTCTTAAAGAAAGAAGATACAAGATGCTTTAAAGACTGACGTTAATATAACATGCAATGCAAGACAAGAAATATTAAATGCAAGTTCATACTTCACTTAAATGCAAGCTCTACACCTTGAAGATGATTCAAACTCTAAAGTATTTTTCTTCATTTCAAAGGACATAATACTTCTCTAATAAATAGAATAAGAGTCGATTGTTACAACTACTGAAACTACAAACGATCAAAAATAAAAGACTCAAAGAAATTTCAAGAGATAACAAAGTCATAAAGTTTCAATCGCTCAACCTCTAAAAAGTAGTCAAGCCATTGTTCAGTGTTTAAGAAATCTCAAGGCTGCTTAAAGCACCAATTGAAGAAAACCCCATATACTTTTATCTTTTTGTTGTGTGCTTAGATTGTTTAGGTGTCCTCAGTTGATAGGAAATTATTCCTTGCTGAGTGTTTAATCTTAAGTTGTTTAAGGCAATGACTCTGTGTGAGTCTGTGATAGATCCTATATGGGTCTGCCTTTGAGATTTAAGCAATTTATGTGGAAGCTAAATCTCAGTAGGTGTTGTTTCATTAGATTTAATAGTTTGTAAAGTTGAGTTTTGTAAATCAAACTCTCTTAACGAAGTTCCTACTCGAGTAAAAAGTAGAATAGACGTAGAAGGATTTCACCACATTCGAACCACCATAAAGAGCTTTATGTATCATTCTATTTATCTAACTTGTGTTTGCATATATAACCTATCATTCTACATAAAAGCTTATCTGAAAGATCATATTTGCAAAGGCCAATAGACCTTATCCATTAGAGTTAAATTTCCACTACATGAACTCTAAGTTACAGTGAACAACACTGCATACTAATGCTTTAAACTGAAGCTGCATACAATACTGTAACTTGTTTTAGGATGCAGTGCAGTAAGTTCAATAGTTTTTGAAAAATCAATAGAGGTTCATGTACCTCTTTGAACCTATGAGCCACTTGGGACTAAGGAAGTAAAAGAATCAATCATTTTTAATTCGATTCAATATTCAAATTCAAATATAGTGATTCGAATTCGAAAAATTCGAATAAGAATTCAAATAAGAATATTTTTTAGATTCAAATATTATTCAAATACGAATATGATTATAAGTTATAACCATGTTCGATTCGAGTATTTGTGAATATATTTGAATTATTATAAAATTATATAATTTTAATAAACTATTAAAAATATTTATTTAATAAAATAATATATATATACTTACATATAATTTTTTTTACTTCCCATTTATTCTCCCCATCTCAATTCCCAGCCATATACATATTTTGGATTTGGATGTTGATTTGAAATCTTTTAGTTTATGAATTGTTGCATGCAAAAAGTTTATGAATGAGTTATTGTTTACTATGTGTTATATAGGTTGTGTCAAGTATGCATATGCTATATATTTGCAATTTCATATTATTAATTGAAAATATACATATGTTTGAAAAAAAAAAGAAATTTCAAGTCCACATTTTGGAATTCGAATGTATTTTTATATTTCATTCGAATACGAATACGAATTTTATATATGATTCGAATAATAAATAAATATGAATACGAATAGAATATCATAATATTTGAATCGATTCGATTCGTTTACAATCCTATTTGAAACCAACAATATAATATATATCATGATATTGGCACGATCTTAGGTTTTAAATATATTTGAAAATCTTAATTTATTTTAACTAAATAGTTTTTATGTAAATAAATAAATAAATAAATAAATAAATATATATATATATATATATATATATATATATATATATATATATATATATTCTACTTGACCATTTCCAACCCAGACCTAATTTTGGTGGCAAACACGATTTGCCATCAAAATCTCCAACGTAGCCTCAAATTTGGTAGCAAATTGCGTATGAAAAGTGAGTGGCAAATTTGCCGCTTACTATTCAAAACTCAAATTTACATTTTTTTTTGTTTTGATTTAATTATCAGTTGTTTTTCAATTTTTCTTTTTCTTTTTTGATTTATTTTCATTTTATATCAAGTAATTTTTATTTAGTTATCAGTTTATTTCAAATACTACGTGTAATATTATTTGATTTTAGATTTATGAAAATTTTATATCAATTATGTAATAGAATTTTGGAATTTATATCAAAAAAATTTATAATAAATTTGTATATTATTGAAATCAATATCTTTAAATTTTTTTATTAAATTAATAAATAAATATTTGATAAAATAAAAAATAAAAAGACGAAAATTAAAAATATTCTTAGAATATTCAAATTGAGTTAAAATTTGAGTTCAATGGTTGGAAATGATTTTACTATTTGTGGCTAATTTGGTAGCAGATTGATGTTTTTGTGGTGGCAAATTGATGTTTTGGTGTCAAATTTACCACCAAAGGTTGGAGGTGCCTTTTATATAAAGAGTACTTTGTCGGAAAATTTAGAAGCTACTATTTTAGGGTTACTTTTGTTATTATATAGATTTATGGGTGAGGTTATACACACCCAAAAACTACTAAACATACCCTAAAAATTGTGTTTTTTATGGCTTTTATTTTTTAAAAAATGGGGTGTGTTTAGTGTGTGTATAGTTTCACCAGATATATATATATATATATATATATATATAGGGATACTATTCCATATTACCCATTTTCTTATACCAACTTTCTTTTATACCCATCAATATAATAAACTATCCCACTATACCCATAAATATAACAAAACATCCCTTTCTAGTTTCTACCCATTTTTCTTGGAAAATTACTATCCTAACCTTGTTGACTTTCATTATTTACCAAAAAACCAAGATTGCCATTAGCCATTTTTTCATTCTTCCACACTTATATTTATCAGATCCGGATTAGTCCTCTGATCAATATCAGGCCCAACATGCTTCCGTAAATAAAATAAAACTGAGTTTAAATCATACCTCGCCTTTGTCTCTTAAATTCCCTTGGACCTCGGTTTAGGTTTTACGGATCAAAGATCCAATCACTCGCCCGCAGTCTATGGTTCTGAAACCGATTTTCTTGGGAACCCAGATCGCAATCCTTCTCAACGGCAACCTGCCTTCAAGGAGATCATGGGGAGACTCACTGCTGGATGAATTTTCACTCAGAATTATAAAATTTTTTGGACAGAATGTCGGAAAGCAAAAACCTTGTTTATTGAAGAAAATAAACTAAATTATTTTACAATATTACTACTCTCCGCCATTGGAGGAGAAACTTGATTTAGCCAATCATGGCTAAGACTCGTGAAGGGGAAACCCCCATGAATAGGAAAACTTGAAAGCTAAACTATTACAGACTAGAAAGAAGATTTCTCGAAACTATGATAGAAAGAGAAAGTGTGGATTTTCGATGATCTTCTTTTGAGGCTAAAGGCCTCCTTTTATAGGCATCAATATGCTCCTGTAGGAGTCCATTATTGCCTTGCCAGCTTGCTTTCCACTTGGTTAGTGGGAATGGGCCAACCTTCTTTAATTCCCACCTACCGTTTGGTAAGTGCATCTACCTCCTTCGTTGTCTTCTTGCGTCGGCAACGAATCTCTTTATGAGTAGAGGGGTCCTCCACTTTTGTCTAGATGCTGATTCTTCAAAGATGGCGGGTCCTGCCACTATCCCATGTCTGAATTAGCATCCAATGCTTGATAATATTGTATTCCTATCCTATTACATTGTTTGGAATACCATACAGCTTGTTTACAATCGAGTCGAATTAGACCCGTTTCCTTTTATTACATTTTTGGCTTTTATTTTCTAAAAACCCTTCCTTTTTCCCTTTTTCTTAGGGTAATCGGGTTTGTCCTTTTTTACTTTGAAACCCTGTCCAAACAGCGGTTTCTCTTGTACTTGACAGTAAGAGCATATCCGCTCTTCCCATCTTCCGATATGTATCATATTACATATCTTCTTCCTTGTTTGTTCTGTTGCTGGAACCTTGTTTTCCCAGATTAATTTTCTCTTATTTTCAAAGAGGTTCTCAGCAAATCCGGTAGTTGTTCCTGTCATGGAATTTAATAGGAATGATCCGTTCACAGAATTATGAAATATCTTGAACGGGTACTTCACCTTGTCCATCTCGGTGAGACAGACCCATAGACCCCATGCTCGCCTGGTTGATATATCATTTTCAGTCAGGGCGACTACCAAGGGACTGTTTTTTGGGGGTGTTTTGGCGCGGTTTATCGCCCCCATCTCAGATCTCTGTAGTTTTATGAATTGAAAAACTGGATGAGATCCTCTTCCTATGATTTCTGGAGCAGCAGAGATAAATTTTAGCTCCAGTATATCTCCTTGACCCAAATATGGGTTGTTCTGCCATGAATCGTGCACAACAGTGGCTATCTAGTCCGGTAATTTGGAAATCTTCGGAAAACTAGGTGCGGTAGTGAAAACTGAAGCAATGGCTCCAAAATCGAACCATTCCCGCACATCATGAGGGTTTACCCCAGGAAGCATCCAAAGTCTTGGATACTTGCCAGACCAATCAGCAGTAATTCTATTCGGATTGATCCCATTTCTTGTCACCAATTTCTCCCATGTTCTTTGGTAAACCTGCAGAGGAGAAATAGCTTGGTTAGTGTTAACCTGTCTAGGGCCAGTCTGAGGCCTTAGGTTAACCTCTCCCTCTTTTACCCCAGAGGTGCTGGGTTGACTTGGGTTGTCTGGAATTGCTTCCTGACCTTCCAAATTAATACTTTTATCGGAATCCGATAAAACACTTGGTTCGGCCTTATCAGCCTTTTCACCGGTATCCGATGAAAAACTTTTATCAGCAGGATGTCCTGCTTCGGGTATAAAGGTACCCTGTTTGTTCATCGATGATGAACTCCTCTCGTGTACCTCTTTCTGCATCACCGATGGTGAACATACCTTATTTACAGGTTCCACTAATGCATTCCATAAATCATTATTTGAAGTTATGGCTGCACGTATGGTCATTTGGACTTTGTCCAAATCAGCTTTCTGGACATAAGATGCTGCTTCGACTCTTACCCTTAGCACCTCAAATGCCTTGTATAGCTCCTCAAGGTTTTCCCTAAGGTGCCTTGCTCGTATTGTGATGAAATCTGCTTCAAGGATATCCATCTCTTGTTAAGAAATCTGTAAGAACATTCTCATTAGATTTCACAATAACAATATCAAATAAATAATATTGACATTCTTCTTGCCATCTGATAATACGGGCTTTTTCGATTTTTGATTCGAGTTTATTTTTCAAAAAAGCTTTGACATTTGTATTATCAACTTTTAAAATAAATTCTTTTGCTAATTGGAATAAAGGCCATTTTTTAAATGCTTTCCAAACCGCAAAGAATTCTTTCTCGTTAATATGCCAAACTCTGGCTTGTTGTTCTGTAAACAACCCTCCTGTATATCTACATGGTTCTTCACCCGTAGATGTCTTTCGCATGAGCACTGCTGCCCATCTGAAATCATTAGCGTCTGTGTAGACGACTAACTGATCCTCATCTTGAGGAATCGCGAGTTTTGGTAAGTTACTACAAACCTGTTTTAACTCACGAACTCTTTGGGAATGAATATCTTCCCATTTCCATTTGGTCTTCTCATCCTTTTGTAATAAAGGACGGAAATCCTTGCGATATTTTGCCAAGTCCTTAATAAATGAACCTGCAAAATTAATCACTCCTAAGAAGCTTTGAAGGTGCTTTTTATCTCTAAGAACATCTGAAAAATTGCAGATTTTCTCCACAATGTGTTCCTGTAATTCCATTCCTGCATGGTCAATAATAACATCGAGAAACTCGATTCTATTAACCGCGATTATTGTTTTCTTTTCAGAGAGCACTAATCCTTCTTTATGACATGCTTCTGAAAATATTTCAAAATGCTTTAAATGATCTTTCATATTTTTAGATGCAATCAGAATATCGTCTATGTAAACAAACATAAACTCAAAATAATCTTTAAAAAGATTATCCATCTTTCGTTGGTATATCTGAGGTGCATTCGCAAGACCCATAGGCATTACGTTCCAGATATACTGACCTTGTGGTGTAGAAAAAACAGTTAATTTCTTAGACTCTTTTTCTAACTTAATCTGGTAAAATCCAGACTTGTAATCAAATTTTGAAAACACTTTTGACCCTTTAATACAATCAATTAAGTGTTCTCTACTTGGTATGTAATAACCATCAAATTCGGTAATCTTATTAATACCTTGATAGTTAATTACTAACCTTGCTTTTCCTCTCTTTATTTCGCTATGGTTTCTTACCAAAAACCCCGGGCTACTATAAGGAGAAATACCTGCTTCGATCAGCTTGAGATCGATATGCTCTTTGATAATCTTTTGCATATCTTTTCGATCTTCAAGGTTCATCTGAATCGACTTGTATCGAACCAACTCGTATCGGTATTGTTCTTTTACCTTCAATGTTGCTTCGATTTGGTTTTTGTCCCACCAGACTAAAGGATTTTCATTGTAGTTCCTCTGAATTAGCCTTTTAACATTTTCAAGGGAAAGTAAACTCTCCTCATCAATGTCAATCTGGGGTGGTCCTTCTTGTAAGGCATTTTTCAGAAACTGAATCGCTTCTTCATGTGCCTCCTCCATTCCCTCTTGTCTGTAAGACAAAAGAGCTTCTCCAAATTTCCTCTTATCCTGCATTTTAGGATGAGTTAACTTGGCTTCATTATCACCACGTTTGCTGCGAAAATTAATAGGCATTATCCTATTAAAGACTTTCTCTCGCCGCAAAACCTGTATCAAACTACCACAGTTAGTAGTAAAGGTTAACAGGTTCTTGTGATTATCCTGCTCATATTTTGTAAAAGTTTGGATAAAATTATTACCCAACAAAATATCAGCACCTGTATCATGAATATAGATAGGTGGCATTCTTACTTCATACCATGGGGTATCAAATGCGCCTTCGATCATTATTCGTGATTCTCGAATACCTTTATTGAGTATTAGGATTTTCTAAGAGAAATCCATCCTGCAATAAGAGGTAATTTTTCCACCATTTCACTGGAAAAAACTCCTGGCTTTGCTGTGCAAATGCCTGAACCTGAGTCAATATAAGCTGCAAAATATTCCGTCTTATATTGATCATATAATATCCCTACAGATATATATATAGAGAAAATACTTGTCATTCAGAATCGTCTGGATAGATTCCTCTTTTCCAAGATTCTAACAAGTTTATCCTTGAGCTTCTAACATTATGCTCACGGATCAACTCTTGAAACCTTATTTGATGAGTCTGTTCATTATCCCGCATTTCTCTTATGCGTTCCGTCAACTCATCTTTCTCTTTTCTGAGATCCTGGATCTCATCATCTATACACCTTCCTGGCATAATTTAGAACCTGTCTGGATAGTTTGGATAAATCCTTCTTCTCCAGCGTTCTAGCATGTCTATTCGTGCGTTTATTTGATTTATTTTTAACGCAGCCTCTTGTATCCTTATGACTTATTGGATACTTCTTTGTTCTGGTGGATTTTGCTCTTGCAAAGATCTTAACAAAGTTCTCGCCTGGGTTCTTTGTATCGTGAGATCAATGATCTCTTGGTCCAGCTTGATTCCTGGCATAATGGTTTTATTCTACCCTGATTGTATGTCCATCAAGGTCGAACTCCATCCATTTTTCTTCTCTTTTCCAGGGTTTGTGTTCCTCAAGGAAACTTAACCCTAGGGTCATAACTCCTTTGGTTATGCCTGCACCTCCTGTAACAAATACATGATAGCCTGCTATTTCTAACATGCCTTCATATCTATTAATACTTGGTTGTTGTAAATGATATATCTCCTCACAAGGAAACAAATTATCAGTTTTAGATATATCAAAAACAATATGGATTTCTTTCCGTTCATTATTAGGGCATTTTATTTTAACATTTCTTACCCTAATCTTTTGTGGATACAAATCCTCACTTGGTTCTTTTCCTTTTAGGTTTAGAATCCTACCTTCGGAAAAAGACAACCTGTTACTAATTTCAGAATCAAATCTTAATGACCTACTGTTTAAAATAGGTTGATCCTTAATTAGCAGATTAACACCCCCTAGCCTTGGTATCTGGATTGGGTCCGGTGTTCTAACTTTTGCGAATTCCTTGAAAATTATAGGAATTTCTATATACTGTTTCCTAAGAAACATATCCGAATGATGTGTGTTGGAAAGCGCATATGCAATTCTATACGTGATAGAATATGGACTATTTCCTTCTTTCATAAGATCAGGTCTTTTAAAATCCTGATGAAGGGTTAATACTCTGCTAAAATCTTGGTCTGCTAGGTTGTATGCAATCCTAGGATGAATGTCAAACATAAGTTTGCCAGCATACAAATTACCTACCATTGTACCAAGACAACTTTCTCTTAAATCATTGATTCTTTTATCCATTACAGATAAATGCAATTCAGAATCAATTCCTTCTTTGAAGGTAGCTTTAATCACCACTTCAATGGTTCCAATATGGATCCATTTCATTGTGACCGCTACTTCCTCTTTGAGATGACTCAGCTCCTCAAGAATTTCTTCTTTTGGAATAAGTTGCATCTCAACTTTATTACCGGTTAGATCTATTGGAAGAGAAAACTCACCTGAGTTCACCCGGTAAATGATATGGTGCTTGCGCTGTCTTATCCCGATCTTGTCACAAAATCGATTAAGACTTCCCTTTTTAAATCCATCATATGGACCTAATGTTGAATCCTGTCTCATGATCTTTTCCATCGTCTTTTTAGAGATGGTCATTTTTGAGAAGAATCCTGATAGACTGTCCGTCGTCTGGAGTCTATCTTCCTGTTCGTCGGAGCTACTCGTCTGATTCTGTATATAATCCATCAGATCCTTCTGAATCAGATTCGAACTCTTCTTCATAAATGCTTTCATCTGAAGAAATGTCCTCGAACTTGTAAACTAGCACCAAATCACCATAAAAACAGCATCACGGATATCTTTTGTGGATTCGAACTGGCGTACGTCTTTTTGCTTCTGTGGGCAATCGGGCGAAATATGGCCTCTCGCGCCGCACGTCCAACAGTTGCAATCCTTGAAACCTTAATTTACACGAGTGTGAGCCCGTTTGAAAGTTCTTTTCCTGGTCGTTCCTCCTGTTGGCTTCCCTGTGGATCTAGATCCTTGTGAAGAGAACCTGGAAGGACCAGACCTTTGACCAGATTTGTAAGATCTAGCCTTTGATTTGGACCACCATGATCTTCCTTGTTTGGAAGGTCTCCTGTATGATCCTCCGGACTTAGATTGAAACCTTCCTTTGAAGTGTTTCTTTCTCTTTCTTTCGTGACTAGGTTCTCCAATGATACTGGGAAAATCATTGTTGTTGCAACAAAGAGGGGTCTTCTTCACCATTCCTCTTAGTTTCTTCTTGTTCTTTTGCAGTGTCGCTTGTTGACACCATTCTCTTATGCTATCCTTGAAAAAGGACATCCTTCTAGCCACTGAATCGACTCGGCCTGAAGGTACCTTGTAGGTTTGCATAAGCATCTCCCTCCATGGACTGCAGATTTTTACAAAAAATAAATCTGTTGCCACATTCCATGGTACATCTGCTTGGAAATAATATTTGCGGAACAAATATATATATTCATCCGCATAACATATATTTCTTAATTCGAGAGCAAACAGAGCTTGCGTGTACTCTCTTTTCTTCTCGTCTTTTCTTTCCTCAAAATAACCATCCCCGAGGAAACATATTTTGAGCAGGTGACCCATCATTTCGATAATTGTTATAACATTATCGTTGGATAAGATCTCTTGTTTGAGAGAGGCTTCGGTCAATTCCCATGCCTTCTTGGCCGAACCTTGCAAACTATTTACCAGTATCTGGCAAAAATGATCATTATCAACATCCAGTGTTGATGAAGCAACTTTCATGGATGCCATCCACTCATCGATCAATACTTCTATATTTCTGAAATCGATGATGTCTGTTGTGAGCATCACTCCGAACGGATGTGTCGGTTCGAGCATCGTTTTTGCCCAAGGGCTATTAGATACTCCTTTAAACCTTCCTGGTCGTTTCTTGGCTTATCGAGCTATGTATTCTTCATAGTCAACCCCATCTTGCTTCCAAATGGGTTCGGGAGGAACAGGTACTTCTAGTACTGCCGTACTTGTGCTCTCCTCTTCTTTCTTTGGAATAGGTTCATTCATCCTGAGGTTTACCAAGTCCACAATTCCAAGATTGGAAAGGGATTCAGTTAACTCTGCAAGATCTACTCTTGAGACTTCCATCCGACTTGTCTTATGAGGTCAAGTAGGAGTTCGTCGTTGCTTTTAGGCTTTGGAATTTCCGTAGCCTTTCCTTTGGAAATGATTGGTATACCACCGAATGAGTCTTTCATTCGTTCGTTCATGGATCTACCAGTTCCTTTGGATGATCTTCTTTTTAGATCTACAATTTCTTGTTTATGATCTAAAACTTCTTTTTGGATCTTGGGTAGAGATCGGACTATCTTCTCCATCTGTCCACCATAATAAATGATGGTCTTTTGGATCTCCCTAAGGTCTTGAGTGACCTTAGATGTGTCTGGAACAATTATGTTCCAATCTTCGCTGGATGTCATTACTGATATCCTGCACTTGTGTTATCTCGAAATATTTTCGGATACATTTTTCTTAATTTTCTCCTCCGTTAGGCACAAGAAAATAATATTGTACAACATAATTTAATTTATTTCTTCAATAAAACCTGGCTCTGATACCAATTCGTGCATCGGATCACAATAAATATAAATCGTGGAAAAACTCGAATAAATTCTTTTATCCAGATGACATTATCCAGTACATGGTATTGTTATACCTTTCAAACCATATCACAAGTATAAATACGAATATTTTTTGGGGCACGAGAAAGGTTTCTAACCGATATACCAAAATAATTATATCCGGATTTCAAAATACTCTTTAGCAATATGGTTTGGCAATAATAAATTGGGAGTTAACATAGCAATTTTCAAATTTAAAATAATCATTTCTTTTGGGATGTCAAAGGGTATTTTGGTCTTTCCACCAAAAATGGGTATTTTGGGTTATTTGTTATATCAATGAGTATTTTTGAAAGTTGTTATAGTAAAATGGGTATTTTAGGTTATTAACCCTATATATATATATATATATATATAATGTTACAAGTTTCCTGGATTCAATTCCAGTGCTTCTTTCACAGCCTCATTTGATGCTTCCAACACTTAATTCTGTAGCAATTAGAGTAAGATAGGTGATGTATAAGCTGTGATATTGTTGCAAATGATCTAACTTCATGATCTGGCTTTCTTTCTTTCTTTTTTTATTTTCATTGGCACATAATGTTTCCTCCAAATATGTGATGAAGAAGATGTATTTCTGTACCAACTATGAGCATTTGGAGTTGGAAGCTTTGGGTACTTTGCTGCAGGTGAAGTCACAGTTGATAAGACGAGTAATTGTATCTTTCTTTGTGTATGATCGATGAAATGAAGATAAGCATATAAGACCAGAAATACTTTATATGATATCATTACAATGAAACTGGTGCTGGCAAGTTGGTTTTATGACATGACCATGTGTAATTTAATTTTACTTATTGAGTTTGTGTATGCACAATATATAGAAGATGCTTCTTCTTCCTGCAGTCAATTTTGATTAGGACAATTTATGAGTCAATCTCGCGGTCTTATTTTCAGAAGTAGGAATGGCTTAGAGTGATACTGCACAAAAGGATAAGCAAAATTGAAAAGAGAATCAATTTTGGAGAGATTTTCTTGAAAATGGCTGTCGAATTGGAATCCATTTCCTACAAGAAAGCTTACATGGAGATTATATGATATATAGGTTGCTAATACTACATCCATTGTATGTTGATGATCTCTTTCTCTACTCTCTTTTCTTCCTCGCTATGATTATCTCCCATTACAAGAATGCGGCATTGTTGGGAGAAAAAGTAGCATGAAATACAGATACCGATTTCAACTGTCCATGATTCTGATTTAGCAACAAACTTCATTACAAAAGCATCATCATAAAATTTTAAAGTTAAATGGTACAACAGGAGAAATAAATTACTTGCAAACAGAGAGACATGAAATGATTAGTAGGTTGGAGTGAACCACATAGGTAGAGGAGGAGCCCTCTTCATGATTCGGGCATCACCGCGATAACCGTACTTTCCCATATCTAACCCATAATACGCACTTCTGAGCCTAGCTTTGGAATAGAAAACCGGTGATCATAATTGTAAACATCAATATCTGGTGCAGCCAACGGCAAAGTGGCCCAATTTGGTGGAATAAGTCTCTTTTCATCCGTGTAAAAGATGCAGTTGCGATCCAATTCTTGAAACTCCGATGCTGGCACTGCGAATGAGTGGTTGGTTCCGACAAACATGGCCAGATCATTCAATGTTTCTGGACAACTGTAGCACTCTTTTCTTTCTTTGTCAATCTTATAGATTTTTATCCAATCTGTGATGTGGGGATAGATATCATCTGAACTTTGATCATAAAATCTCCAACTAGATTCATGCTTCAAGATTCCACGCATCACAATAAATAGCTCCTCAGACTGCTCGTCCAATACAAGATGTTTCACCTGATGACTCCTGTATTTGTCCAACGAACCAGAGATATCCTCTTTTGGATAATTCACAGGAACATCAAACTTGTTCTCTTCCACCATCCTTGGACACATAGGGTTGCTCAGATCCCAACCCTCCAATCTACCACAGTTGGTGAGACAGAAGAAAAGTTGGTGACTACGGGAATAAACTATATCCGAATAATTGGAAGAGTTGCCCCCGATAGGAGTCCACTCGGGGCTGCGGCCGGGCCAACAGAAAGCTAGTCGACTCTCGGGGCCGAATATCATCATTGCGCGACAGATATCTTCTTCTAAAACTGGTGAGCAGGAGATGATCACCTTCCCTACTTGTGAGGCCAATGTGTGAACGAATGGAAGCTTTATGTGGCGACGTGAAAGGGGATTGGAGAGAAACAGTTGGCAATTGCAGGTAGTTATGATGAGGGGCCTAACGCATCATGGTCTTGAGCCACCAGGTCAAAAGTCTCCAGCAACAGGTTACGGAGTTGCGGTCGTCACAACTCACAAGGCAAAAGGGGAAAGACACCAGTTGCGATAGCTAACTCCATATAAGTAAACCTCTGGGGCATGTAGGAATTTCATTCTCGAAGACATTTGCATATATTTGTTGTCTTTATTTTTCTTTCAAAATAATTAGTTGAGTTTTTGTTTTACCTGAAATTCTTTCATTGTCACCTTTGTGATGATAGTTGTTGGTTTTTTATCAACAATTTGCTGTAATTTTATTCATTCATTTTATACCATATCTTCCCAAATAAAAACATTAATGGAATGGTGTCTACATATAAAAAAAAAAAAGAATTGAAATTTTTATTTAATTATTTTATTTTTCTTAGAATTTTAATTTTCTCATACTTTCTTATAAAAGATAGATTATACTTACTCTTCATTTATCAGAGTGTGTCACGCCCACATTTCAAACATAGCTAGACTTATATAGATTTTCATATTAAAAGACCTGTAAGAAAGTATGTGATTTTTTTTTTAAAACATAAATATAAAAACATTTCTTGCACATGAAAACCTTGTTGCATAAAATCCATTAAGAAATTTATAACACGCATCGAAGCATGTACCATATTGCTAACCACACTCACCCATATATTTACATATTTATACATATCAGAGTACGAAGACAACATAAAAGTCTATGTAATTTATAGTGTTTAAAGCAAAATAAGCCCATAGTGTAGCCCAACAGGTCGTCATCCATGTACACCATCTCCGAACCCATAGGGACTCAACAACGCTATCAGTAAGTCCATGAGCTTATGCATCACCAGGTTCACCTACAATGCATGAATTATATGAGCTAAAAAGGCTCAGTAAGCAGAAATTATGCACATAACATGAATAATATGAAATGACGTTAATGATGTATGCTAATTAATGAAAACATTTATTTCAAAAACATTTTCCTTCATCGGGCCCTTGACCACCATCTACTAGGCACCGAGTAGAGCTCAACATAACATCATTCATCATAGCCATATCCATGTCTCACATGCCACCGGCTGAACAAATCAAGCCATATCCATGTTTCACATGTCACCGACTAAGCATATATCATTAATAGTCATATCCATGTCTCACATGCCACTGGCTGAACGAATCAAGCCATATCCATGTCTCACATGCCACCGACTAAATATATAGTATATCATAAGCATGATTTACATGCCTCGGTGCACTAGTAGTGGTCAATAAAATATTTTCTTCAAATCACTTCGTGCATGTAGAATGCAATAACTTTCATCATTTACATATGCATGTGTTGATACTCGTGAACGATATTCTTAATACAACTCGTAATTTCACATAACATCACTCAAACACGTCAATTCTCAAGGAGATATAAAGTCACACAATATCACTCAATCAATATATAACATGAAATATTATGTTCATACATTGTCGATACAAATAAATTTCTACTTACCTTACATCCCGTGAAATTCCTCGTCTCTTGTGTTATCAAGGTTAATCTAACATAGCAGGTTAAATATTTTATTAGACTATTAAAACTAATTTAAAACAAATTTTCAAGAGATTAAAGCATTTCCTATCGAACTTAATCGGAAAGAAGTTTCATAAAACAGTTAATTAACATACTTCACAAATCTCATTCTAAAAGGTATATTATCAGATGCTAAAAAGAAATCATTGAAACTTAGTTATAAAATTCCGGATCGAGCAAGTCAAAATTCTATAGAAACTTAACATATAGCTCTACAACTTTCATGTTTAATACTTTTCCTAATTTAGTCTCCAACCTGTATAAAATTAGACTACAAACACAACGTAATTAATCGTTTTCAAATTAGACCAAGCTCTAATTTTGACATTATCTCACTCAATATTTAACCGATACATCCACAGTTTGCTTCGAAGTTTAGCTAAGAGATAAGACTATAACTTTCATGTTTAACACTTTTCCCAATTCAGTCTATAAAGCTACCAAAACATCCGATGAATAACAATAACTGGAGACATATATAATTCACTAATTTCTTTGTACCTTTTTTGAAAATTTTTGAAGATTCACTCCGATCGAATCGAAGAGCACGTCCCCATGAGCTCCCCTCAAATTTTGAAGAAAATCGATGAAGAAATGAAATCAAAATTCATAAATCCTTCTCTTTTTTTTTTTCCTCTTTATTCTGCAATTATTGTCCTCTGTTTCTCCCCCTGTTTTCTTTCCTTTACTGCTGCTTTATCTTTCCCTATCGCTGCCCTTATTTTATTTTATTAATTTACTCACCGCCTTTCATCACTTAATCTATAAGCTTTATTATTATTTTATTATATTTATTACATGCATGCATCCTCACTTTTATATATATATATATATATTATAATCTTACATACTACTGCTAACTTATATATATATATTATAATATTCATTAACTTCAAGTATATATATATACGCATGCTACAGCTTGCATTACATATATATTAATATATATAGTACATATTTATATATATAATCAATTAATTTAAATTTATTTTCTTTACAGAATTTAACATAATTTATATCATTATTAATCAAATAATTTATATTATGCACTCGACAATTACTTGAGTCTCAATCAATTATAATAAGGGTTTCTCAACACTAATTATATAAGAGTATATAAATAATTCAATATTTAAAACCAAATTATAATCATATAACGTCACAAATGACACATAAGCAATAAGGGATGCATGACTATTTTGGTCAAAGGGTAACGAGGGACTCGGGTCTCACATCCTCCCCTCCTTATAAAAATTTCATCCTCGAAATTTAATTTACCTGAAAAGCTCTGGGTACTTAGACTTCATATCGCACTCCCTTTCCCAAGTGGCTTCTTCTACTAATTGGTTTTTCCATAACACTTTGACTAAAGGGATTTTCTTATTTCTAAGCTCTTTTCCTCTCGTGGTAAAATTTTCATTGGTCTTTCTTCATAACTCAGATCTGTCTTCATTTCCGCGGGTTCATTCTTCAAGACATGAGATGGGTTCGCCACATATTTTCTCAGCATTGAGACGTGAAATACGTTATGTATTTGAGACATTGATGCTGGTAAGTCAAGTTTATAGGCAACTTCACCTATTTTCTCTATAATAGGAAATGGGCCAACATATCTCGGACTAAGCTTCCCTTTCTTACCAAATCGCATTATTCCTTTCATTGGGGCAACCTTTAAGAACACCTTCTCACCCAATGAAAATTCTAGTGCCCTCCTTCTTTTATCAGCATAACTTTTCTATCGACTCTGAGAAGTTTTCATCCTTTCTCGAATCTGTACTACCATTTCTGCCATTTCCCGTATCATATTTGGGCCCAAAAGCTTTCTTTCACCAACCTCATCCCAATGCACTGGAGATCGACACTTTCTCCCATATAGTGCTTCATAAGGAGCCATCCCAATTATGGACTGAAAACTGTTATTGTATGAAAATTCAATCAAAGGTAAATATTTACTCCATTGACGCTGAAAATCTAATACACAAGCTCTAAGCATATCCTCTAGAGTTTGTATTGTTCTTTCTGATTGTCCATCCATTTGTGGATGATATGTTGTGCTGAAGGATAACTGAGTTCCCAATGCTTTATGCAAACTCTTCCAAAAGGTAGATAACAATCTTGAATCTCTATCAGAAACAATGGATAGGGGCACACCATGAAGTCTAACAATATCCTGTATGTAGATTTGAGCATATCGATCCATAGAATAAGTAGAGCAAATAGGAAGAAAATGAGCAGATTTAGTTAACCGATCCATAATAACCCAAATAACATCATGACCTTTAACTGTTTTCGGCAATCCCGTTACAAAATCCATAGTAATTCTCTCCCACTTCCATTCTGGAATAAGCAAAGGTTGCAAAGTTCCTGCTGGTCTTTGATGTTCTACTTTTATCTATTGACAAATTAAACATTGTTCCACATACTTTGCGATATCTTTTTTCATACCTGGCCACCAATAATAATGTTTCAAATCTCTATACATTTTAGTAGCTCCCGGATGTACTGAGTATGGCGTTGTGTGTGCCTCTATCATGACTTCTTCACGTATGTTATCTACATTAGGCACACATAATCGACCCTTAAATCGAAAAACACCAGTATTTGATAGCTGAAAATCAGACAATGCTCCTGAAGTGATGTTTTTCTCTATATCAGTCAAATATTTATCAGTCTTTTGTCCTTGTTGGATCCTATCAATTAAAGTGGGTCGAAGAGTCAAAGCTGCCAGCTTAACCTCCACCAATCCCTGCTGAACAATTTCAATGTTCAATTTCTGCAGATGTACTAGTATTTGTTTCTGCATCGAATTCATAGCTGCCACAGTTTGCGTAGATTTTCTACTCAGTGCATCCGCAACCACATTAGCTTTACCAGGATGATAATTGATGACACAATCATAATCCTTCACCAATTCTAACCATCTTCTTTGCCTCATATTTAACTCTTCTGGGTGAAGAAATACTTCAAACTTTTGTGATCAGTGTAGATTTCACATCGCTCTCCATAAAGATAATGCCTCCAGATTTTTAGTGCAAACACAACTGCAGCCAACTCTAAATCATGAGTAGGGTAATTCTTTTCATACTCTTTCAGTTGTCTTGATGCATACGCGACACCTTACCACCCTGCATTAGTACACAACCCAGCCCATTCTTTGAAGCATCACTATAGACTATGAAACCTCCAGCACTCGAAGGAATAGAGAGAATGGGTGCTGATGTTAATCGCTTCTTAAGTTTCTGGAAACTCTTTTCACAAGCTTCTGTCCATTTGAAGGTAATAGTTTTCCTTGTCAATTGTGTCAATGGAGAAGCAATCTTGGAGAATCCTTCTACAAATCTACGGTAGTACCCTGCTAAACCAAGAAAACTTCATACCTCTGTGGGACTTGTAGGTTGTGGCCAATTGATAATTGCTTCCACTTTACTTGGATCTACTGAAATTCCCGCTCCTGATATGACGTGGCCAAGAAATACCACTTGATCCAACCAAAACTCACATTTCTTGAATTTAGCATACAATTGTTTCTTCTTTAAAACTTCTAACACTTTCCTCAAATGTATAGAATGCTCTTCTTTAGTCTTAGAGTAAATAAGGATATCATCAATAAAAATGATGACAAACTTATCCAAGAAGTCACTGAATATCCGATTCATTAAATCCATGAATACTGCTGGAGCATTTGTCAAACCAAAAGGCATCACCAAAAACTCATAGTGTCCATATCTCGTGCTAAAAGCTGTCTTGGCTATATCTTCTTCTTTTATTTTCAGCTGGTGGTACCCCGACCGTAAATCAATTTTTGAAAATATAGCTGATCCTTGAAACTGGTCGAACAAGTCATCTATTTTGGATAAAGGAAACTTATTCTTGATAGTAACTTTGTTCAAGTCTCGGTAATCTATACACATCCTCATTGTACCATCCTTCTTACTGACCGCGCGTCGCAACGTGGCAAAATTAATTAATATCTTTCTTAACCTAACCAACTAGTAGTCAGGACAAGTCGGATGTCGATCCCACGGAGAATGCAGAACTGATCGTATCACCTATGTTCTAATCAGAAACAGAAAAGGTTGGGGGGGATTTTGATTAAGAACCACTATTAACTATGAAGCAAGAAAATTAATTAAATGAGAAATCAATCTAAAAAGGCATCTCGGTTAACAGTTCGGTTATCCCCCAATCTCAATTATATCCCAATCAATGTAACACTCCTCTCTCAGATTATCATGAAATTATCACCCCTACCTAACAACAAGCTCTGTTAAACCAAATCGTCTCTTAGGATTAGTTAAATTAGGATAAGATCACTAATTAACCCTATTTAATTGAATAACCCAGAACAAGCTCTCCAGATTTAATTCATTAAATACATTAATTACCAAGACGATAGGGTGAACTAGACTCCGAATACACAAGCTCAATTCAATAATCTAGGATTATGCTACCCTAGAGATGCACAACCTCTAGTTTACCACTTATGAAAATTAAACCACAACAATTAGGATTCATGATTTAAAATTCTAGCAATCAATTATCAATTACTTAACCTAGGTGGCCAATCCAAATTAAGTATCAACAATTGAAAACAATATGCACAGATAACATAATCAATTCCAATCAAACATCGAGAAGGGGATACGAAATTAATTAAAACATAAAAGAGATATGAGTTCAAACTTCCCTACTAACCGGAATTGAAGAATTAGCCGATCATTCTCGAAATCAAATCCACAATAAAGATTGAGCAATCCATCATCAAATTAAATTAATCTAGAAATTGAAAAATATGTTCATCTCACTCTTAATCTAACCTCTCTCTAATCTAGTCAAAAGCCTAAAATTTCTGTCTGCCCAATTGCTCTCTGCAAATCTGCCTCCCTGCCTCACTTACTTCTGCACACATGAATAGTGCTTCTTATTCCCCCAAAAGATGGAAAATTTTCTTTTCTTTTCTTGAGAGATAAGTCAACCTCAATTGCGGCTGCTGCTTAGAGTATGATTTGGAGTCCTTTTTGGGCCAAGCCCATTTCTTCATTCTCATGTAAAATTGGGCTTCTTTTCTTCTTCTTCTTTTCTCTTTAATTCTTTTGGGCCTTGGAAATTAAATCGGCCCAAATGACTTTTCTTCTTTCCACGATCATTTTCCTCGACTCCAAAATACTTCAAAACATCCTAAAATGATTAAGAAAATAATTCGTGAAGTATTCGGAGATATAAAACACATATAGGTGTAGAAACGGTGCATTTAATTATCTAAAATATTATAAAATCATGAATATACACTCGATAAAATGCACCAATTTTCTACTCGTCACTTACGAACAAATAAAACCGGTGCACCCCATGGTGAAAAATTAGGTCTAATGAATCCTTTATCCAGCAAGTCTTGTAATTGTACCTTCAGCTCTTTCAGTTCCACCGATACCATTCTGTATGGAGATTTGGATATAGGTGCAGTTCCTGGAAGTAGCTCAATAACAAACTCTATCTCACGATCTGGTGGTAGTCCTGGGAGATCATCTGGGAATACTTCGGGATATTCTTGAACTACTGAAACTTCACTAACTGACGGACCCTGTCGTTCTTCCAAATTCATAACACTTATCAAATAACCCTCACAACCACTTTCCAATAGTCGTTGTGCTTTCACTGCTGATATTACTGGAAATCTGGAGTTTGTTCTTATTCCGATAAATGAAAAAGGTTCTTCTTCAGGTGGTTGAAATGTAATTACCTTTCTCTGGCAATCTATGGTAGCACCGTATTTTGACAACCAATCCATACCCAAAATTATATCATAGTCATTCATATCTAAAACGATCAAATCTGCATACAATTCCCAACCTCCAATTGGAACAACACATGCTCTCAATACCTGATTGGTCTGTTTTGGATTTCCAGAAGGGACTACCACACTATAACTAACATCTGTTATTTCGGGTATCCTATCTATTCTTTTAATGTACCCAGTAGATGCAAATGAATGCGTAGCTCCAAAGTCAAACAATACAAATGTTGAAGTACCAAAGATAAAGATTTTACCTGTAATAACAGATGGATTCACTTCAGTCTCCTCTCTGGTCATGGTAAAAGCTCTAGCTGGAACTCTATCTTGTGTGTTCGGCTTTGGTTTATTCGGGCACACCCTGGTAATATGTCCCACTTGTCCACAAGTAAAACAAGCTCTCGTACCCAAAAGACAAGCCCCTCTATGTAGTTTCCCACAACTTCGACGTGGAGGTACTGGTATTGGAGCCTTACTCTGCTCAACCCTCATACTTTTACTCGGGTCTTCTTGACCCTCTCCTTGTTTAGCTCGAAAATTAGGTTTTGGGCTCTGAAATTGAGGTGGCCTCTTCTTTTCATTTCCAGCCCAACGTTGTCCTTGTCTTTCTGTGAACTGACGTTGCATCTCCTGTGCATGTCTTATTCGTTGTTTAGCTTGTTCTGCGACTTGTGCCCTCTCAGCTATTTGTGAATAAGTGGCCCCCTGAATTCCTGACATACTCATATCTCTATAAATCTCAGGTCTTAGGCCTTCAAGAAATTTTTCTACTTTTAGTACTTCCGTACTAACCATATGTTCCGCGAACCTAGATAACTGCTCAAATTTACAAATATAATCTGAAACAGTCATTCCTCCTTGCCTTAACTGTATAAATTCATTCATCTTCATTATACGCACTGGAGCTGTAAAGCATTTGTTTCTAAAAAGCTCTTTGAATCTATCCCAACTCATAGTCTCAACATTTTCAATACTCTTTATCATATCCCACCAGTGTCCTGCACTTCCTCGCAACATAAAAGATGCACATACTATCATTTCCTCATTCGGAACCCTGCTATATTGAAACATATTGTCAATGGTTCTAAGCCAGTCTTCTGCAGCAGTGGGGTCTATAACATCCTCAAACATTGGTGGATTCAGCTTCCTAAATCTTTCTCCAACCATTTCTATATATTCTGTTCGATGTGGTGGTTGATTCATTTCACCTCCTACTTGTCCATCCCTATTTCTTTGCTGGATGAGTTGTTGGATCTGTTGGGATTGTCGTTGTAACGCCCAGGACAAAACAAAGCATAATTGGTTAATTAAATAAGTAAACCTTAATTGAAATATTTTATGTGTATTAACTCTTGAGTGTTTAATTTAATTACGTGCGTTTCAGAGATGTGTTTAACGATCAGTTTTAGATGAATAAAATTCATACACATGGAAAATAGAATATTTTTATAACATTAGATGCGTAATGGAAAAACGAGAAGATAGAAACGAACTAGAGGTCAATCAGACACTCGTAGCTCAAACGGTGAAGAAAAGGGCAAAGTACGAAGTTTTGGAAAAACACGGAACGGGATCTAGATGAACAGTAACCGACCTTATCGTGAACAGTAAATTTTCCAGATTTTCTATAAATAGACGCTCATTCATTTCATTTTTTTTCACGTTTCTTCGAACGAGTTGAAAAGCGCCGAACACACGTAAGTCTTTCTCTCCTCTTTCTTTTTTTTTAAATTTTATATTCCGTTTCCGGCGAGCCGCTGCCGCCGGAGCCACCCCCGCCGCCGCCGCTGCCGGAAAATTTCAAAGTTGTCGGATTCGGCTGATTTTCACACACAACGTAGCCCTCGACGATACGAGTCTAGGGCAACTTCCGGAATTCAATTCCGATTCTCCGTTCGCCGGAAAATGGCTAAAAACCGCCGCTGCCGTCGCCGGAAAAAGTCAAACCCGTCCGTTTCGGCTGATTTTTGTACAAAACGTAGCCCTCGATGAGACGAGTCTAGGAAAACTTCCGGAATTCAATTCCGATATCCCGTTCGCCGGAAAACGGCGAAAAACCATCTTCAAACCCTAAACCCTTGCTTCTTGTCACATTTTCTCTCTCCCGTTTTTCTCTCTCTCGCCCTTCTTCTCGTGATTGCAGGCATCGGAGGGCCTCCCGGAGTGGTGGACTAGCCACTGGTAGGGTGGCGCCGCCTTGGGTAGCGGTGCCGGTGCCGGAAAATGGATTGGAAAAGTAGTTGTTACATTGATTTTGTGTAAAAATCTGTGCGACGAAGGGTTTTTGAGGCCATTTTTCAGGCACTATTCATGCCGGAATCCGGCAAGGGATGGCTGGATCTCATAGCCGGTGTTTCAGGCTATCCATAGGACTAAGTTTTGGCGGCATAGGGTGTCTACACCGCCGCCGGTGGCTCCGGGAAGATGGCTAGTCGAGAAGGTCGACGACGGGAGACCGGGCGAGCGACGGGGATGAGGCTGCCGAGAAAACTCGGCAGCTGCCGAGCCATGCTGCCACGCTGCCGAGAAAACCAGGCAGCAACGGGAGACGTTTGCCTGTTTTTTTTCCCGTCGTCGGGAAACGCCGACGAGGTTTTTCCCGTCGACGGGAACGCGTACGACGACGTATTTTGATGCGATTTTCGATCCGAATCTCATTTTATTTTCATCATACCTTATCACCGAGTCATCACCAACGAGACCGGGGGTCGTGGGTCCCGGTCAAAGTCAATCCTTTGACCAAATTACCAAAATACCCTTCAATCTTAAAACGCTCCGTTCGAACTCGTTTCAACTCCGATTGAGCTCATTCTTGTTTCGTTGTGATCCAAATTTCATTCTCTTTCATCTCAGCCTCATAAACTGATATTTCTCTCTCGTTTTCTTCAACCTCAATCGTTAGGCCTACCGTTCCGATTCGTCTCATCTCGATCGATAATATTCGATTCGATATCGTTTAAATCCTTAATTATTTTTCATAAATATCTAAAAACACCGTAAATTATGTAGGCTACCTATTGGATTAAAGCCTTGGGATACGTGATCTTGGACACTTGCAACTCACGTGGTAACCACCGAACAAGGTGGGGGTAATTTCTAACTCCTTATCTGTTTACAGTTTTCCCTAATTCAAGCATGATTGAGGAATACTAAATGCTGTGATTATACTTGCTGTGACATACGTAAACTGTGAGGGGTGGCCCGCTGAGGCGCTCCTTCATGCATTCGTCCCTAACCTCCATTCTTCTATGAAAGGTTTGGTGGTCCTTGAAATGCACCAGCGGTATTTGAGACCGTTTTATGGGATAAGACGGGCGATGCCTGCACCTATTCGTCCCTTACCATTTCTAATATCTGCTGTGCATATTTCGTGCTGTGTTCTGTGATGATTATATGTATTTCTGGTTTAAATATGTGTCGAAGGTAAAGATGCGGATTTTATTTCCTACGAGTGTATTCAACGCACTCACCCCTTATTCTGTAATTCACGTTACAGGAGGTGATAGACATGATGAACCCTAGAAGGAGAGAGGAGGTGCTATTCTTTTGGATCTGTAAATTATTTTAATATGATGTTTCTCAAACTTTTGTCTTTATAAAACAATGTTGTAAGGAATCCAAGTTTGGTGGTTAGATGATGTGTATTCGGGATGTGAGGATGATGATGATGTGTATTCGGGATGTGAGATCCTGAGGATGATGTGTGTATGTGTATTCGGGATGGTGATATGTATTCGGGATGTGAGATCCTGATGATGATGTATGTATGGGATGTGAGTTTCTGATGTCTTTTCCGCTGTGAGTATTATGTTTAAATCGGTTGAACCGATGGTTATTATGTAATATTTTATGTTCGTCTCCTACCTCTTTTCTTCTTCCTGCACGCCCGTGTGGAAAACTCTGATAAATTTTATGAAAGAAAATTGGGGCGTGACAGTCGTTCTATTAATTCAGTCAGCCTAGTAATGACAACATCACGGTCATTACCTACTCCTCTAGTAGATGCCTCTTGTTCTTGAGATCTATCTCTTCCACTACTCTCACCTCGGGTTCTTGTCATGGTTTACAACTACTATATGAAATCCTAGATCATATGCCCAATAGATATCATGAAACATATGAATGCAAAGCAAAATAAAATAAAACAAAATTTACTGACAATGCGTTGCGCCCCAAGTTCTAAGATCATGTACATGGGCAGTCTACAAGATCATCTGCTGGGCTCTGATACCACTTTGTCACGCCCACATTTCAAACATAGCTAGACTTATATAGATTTTCGTATTAAAAGACCTGTAAGAAAGTATGTGAATATTTTTTTTTAAAACATAAACAACATAAAAACATTTCTTGCACATGAAAACCTTGTTGCATAAAACCCATTAAGAAATTTATAACATGCATCGAAGCATGTACCATATTGCTAACCACACTCACCTGTATATTTATATATTTATACATATCAGAGTACGAAGACAACATAAAAGTCTATGTAATTTATCAAAATAGTGTTTAAAACAAAATAAGCCTATAGCGTAGCCCAACAGGTCGTCATCCATGTACACCATCTCCGAACCTGTAGGGACTCAACAATGCTATCAGTAAGTCCATGAGCTTATGCATCACCAGGTTCACCTACAATGCATGAAATATATGAGCTAAAAAGGCTCAATAAGCAGAAATTATGCACATAACATGAATAATATGAAATGACGTTAATGATGTATGCTAATGAATGAAAACATTTATTTCGAAAGCATTTTCCTTCATCGGGCCCTTGACCACCATCTACTAGGCATCGGGTAGAGCACAACATAACATCATTCATTATAGCCATATCCATGTCTCACATGCCACTGGCTGAACGAATCAAGTCATATCCATGTCTCACATGCCACCGGCTAAACATATAGTATATTATAAGCATGATTTACATGCCTCAGTGCACTAGTAGTGGTCAATAAAATATTTTCTTCAAATCACTTCGTGCATGTAGAATGCAATAACTTTCATCATTTACATATGCATGTGTTGATGCTCGTGAAGTATATTCTTAATACAACTCGTAATTTCACATAGCATCACTCAAACACGTCAATTCTCAAGGAGATATAAAGTCACACAATATCACTCAATCAATATATAACATGAAATATTATGTTCATACATTGTAGATACAAATAAATTTCTACTTACCTTACTTCCCGTGAAATTCCTCGTCTCTTGTGTTATCAAAGTTAATCTAACATAGCAGGTTAAATATTTTATTAGACTATTAAAACTAATTTAAAACAAATTTTCAAGAGATTAAAGCATTTCCTATCGAACTTAATCGGAAAGAAGTTTCATAAAACAGTTAATTAACATACTTCACAAATCTCATTCTAAAAGGTATATTATCAGATGCTAAAAAGAAATCATTGAAACTTAGTTATAAAATTCCGGGTCGAGCAAGGCAAAATTCTATAGAAACTTAACATATAGCTCTACAACTTTCATGTTTAATACTTTTCCTAATTTAGTCTCCAACCTGCATAAAATTAGACTACAAACACAACATAATTAATCATTTTCAAATTAGACCAAGTTCTGTAATTTTAACATTATCTCACTCAATATTTAACCGATACATCCACAGTTTGCTTCGAAGTTTAGCTAAGAGATAAGGCTATAAGTTTCATGTTTAACACTTTTCCCAATTCAGTCTATAAAGCTACCAAAACATCCGATGAATAACAATAACTGGAGACATATATAATTCACTAAATTCTTCGTATCTTTTGTGAAAAATTTTGAAGATTCACTTTGATCAAATCGAAGAGCACGTCCCCACAAGCTCCTTCAAATTTTGAAGAAAATCGGTGAAGAAATGAAATCAAAATTCACAAATCCTTCTCCCTTTTTTTTTTCCCTCTGTTCTGCTATTATCGTCCTCTGTTTCTCCCTCTGTTTTCTTTCCTTTACTGCTTCTCCCTCTGTTTTCTTTCCTTTACTGCTGCTTTATCTTTCCCTATCGCTGCCCCTTATTTTATTTTATTAATTTACTCACCGCCTTTCATCACTTAATCTATAAGCTTTATTATTATATTATTATATTTATTACATGCATGCATCCTCACTTTTATATATATATATATATATATATATTATAATCTTACATACTACTGCTAACTTATATATATATATTATAATATTCATTAACTTCATGTATATATATATATACATGCTACAGCTTGCATTACATATATATTAAAATATATAGTACATATTTATATATATATAATTAATTAATTTAAATTTATTTTCTTTACAGAATTCAACATAATTTATATCATCATTAATCAAATAATCTATATTATGCATTCGACAATTACTCGAGTCTCAATCAATTATAATAAGGGTTTCTCAACACTAATTATATAAAAGCATATAAATAATTCAATATTTAAAAGCAAATTATAATCATATAACATCACAAATAACACATAAGCAATAAGGGATGCATATGATGCATGACTATTTTGGTCAAAGGATAACGAGGGGCTCGGGTCTCACAGAGTGGTTTTTCTTACGGCAACTTTTTTTGGAGTGTCAACAATTATGTTTTCCTTCACCCTTGTAAAAACTCCATATATATCAACATAAAGAATTTTTTTTATTTAATGATTATTTTTATAAATTATTGAAAAGAAATGGAAATAAGAAACATTGGTACCAAATTTGTTGTGTTCCTCATGTTTGCTACGTGAGTTGTTGTACTTCACATAGACATTCTTATTGTTATTTTCATAAATATTATTCACAATTTCATTCACATTGTTGAAATATTTTAAAATAATTTTTTTTAGGATGTATCGATGTGAAGTTTGTATTAACATCTGTGACCATCATATTTTCAATGAAATATGTTTTGTTTCTATTGAATTTATTTTCAAATTTTTGTATACCATCATTAAACATGATAATTCCAATTTGGACTCCGTTCAAAAATAGGCATTGATTAATAAATAAATGAAAAAATAAATCAAATACAATTGAAATAAAGACACATTAAAAGCTAAAATAAATTTGACCAACATTAATCGACTTGACGACCTAACTTTACTTTTAGTTTTTTTCTTTCAAATTGGTTAGTGCACTTTTTTTTTCTAAAGTATAGAAAAACAAATCTAATTAGAATATACTTACCTCTTCATCCATCATTATCATTTTTTGAATTTTCACGGAATTTCTCCCGCAACATACTTGATGGCATATCTTCTCTTTTATCTAGTAAGTTTACTTTGGCATTAGCTGTTTAAAAAAGAATTAATAAAAAAAGAAAACACAACCAAATAAAAGTAATACCATCATTCAAAAAATAATTAAATAGAAAATGAAAAAGCAACAAAACAAAAGCAATACAATTATTCACAAAAGAATTGAATATAAAATGAAAACACAACCAAATAAAAGTAAACCAAAAATCTTGTTCTACAATTTAGTAATACAATCTGGAATGTGAGCAAATATATCATGTTTATTGCTCAACTGTGGTGACTCTTCCTCTTTTCTAGATTTTTTTTCTGAGTTCTTTATGATTTCGTGCCGCACAGTCAGTAAAATAAAATTATCCAATAATGTACTAAAACATTGATTAATTAAGTATTCACAAAAATAAGATTTTGTTTGATATTTTGGATTTTAAAATAAAGTTTATTACCTTTTTTGTCCCGTAATTTAGGGGATCTGGCAATTTCAAATTTTAAGTTTTTAGACTGGTAATTTAGGACTTTATCTTGTCGTGTTTCGTGAATTTTGCCCAATTTAAATCCGAATTGCTTAATTAGGCCGAAATTGCACGTGAATCGCATGTGAGGTCGTGAAATTGGGCAATTCGAGTCAATTTTGCTGAGTTGACATTTGTTTATCCCTCTTGGCATTTCGATTTTTTTTTATCTGCACTCCACGTGAATAGAAACTCCCCCAAATGTAATTCAATCCCTATATGAAAAAATCCAAAAATTCCCTTTCAAATCGAATGAAATCCCTAATCTGCAAAAGCCGTGAACCTCCTAATCTGCAAAATACTCTATCTCCTAATCTTCCCATCTTTAACACTTAACCCCCAAATCAAGATGAGGCCTGTATTTTATATGGAGTAGGTTTTCCCATGGGTGGTTCACCTTATGGAAGACCTCACTAGCAGCAACCATGTCGTAGAACTCTGCATCCACATTCGATACGCCACGAATCCTTTCCAATTTGACATGTGCTTCGTCCTGCTTGCTGCGTTAGATCATGGAATTGGCGGTGTCGGGCAGGACTAATGAGCTGAGGGCGATTATGAGACCGGGGACGACGACACCACCCAGGCTCAACCACCACCCCCAACCACCCTCTATTTTGTCTAATGCGTAGTTCAATAGATTGGCGACGAGGATGCCAATGTGGTGGATAGTAGAACCCCTATGATGAGTGAGCCCTTGTACTTGTACGGAGCCATCTCTGAGAGGTAGAATGGCACTGACCGCATCAATTAGATTTAGAAATATTAATTTTTGATGTGTATTTGTAACGTCCCGATTCTTTTGTAAATAAACCTTAACCGAGATGTTACTTATTTATAAAAATATTATCCTTTTAATAATAAATAAAGATAATTAAAAATTCAAGATTTATGTAAAAATATTACATTTTAAATAAAATCATTTACAACCATGTATTATTGGCTACCAGTATCCACCGCTCGCACTCCACGCCTTCAACTCTTTAAGCTGAAAACATTTAAAAAAGAGGGGTGAGTGTTTGAAATACACTCAGTGGGAAACTCGGGATAATGTAAAAAATAATTTTTAAGATAAATAAAACATTTATCGTTTAACGAAAAATCAGTAGAAAATAGATCACCTTAATCATGTGACTTAAAATCATTTAATAACACAAGTAATCATCTCAATCTATTATCGATTACATTCAAACATATCACTTTATTTACGGTTCTTAGACACCTTGAACACGCAGATCTTAACCACCCTGAAAATCATATTTCATTTATCATATATGCTCATATTAACCGGTACATAACTTCACATATATGGTGCATAGTAAACCATAATAAAATACGAAATATAAATCACAGCCATCAATCATTTAGCATATTTGTATCACATGAATGTGGGGTTTAACCCGACTTATCATTTACCTGGGGAATCAAACCCGATCCTTTACCTCGGGACTCAAATCCTATCCTTTACCATCGGGAATCAAACCCGATCCTTTACCATCGGGACTCAAACTCAATCCTTCACCATCGGGAATCACACCCGATCCTTTACCATTGGGAATCAAACCCGATCCTTTACCGATATCAATCACAATTATCTCAATCAAACAATCCAATCAATTCAATCAATAAAATAAATACGCATATCAATCTATCATCAATTACATAACTTGAAATCCTTTAATAATGCAAGTATCCGTCCCAATCATTCATCAGTCATCAAGATTTTCATCAAACAACTCAATCAATTAATAATCAAAATTCATCACTTAACCTTAATTATTCAGCAATCACATTCACATTCAATAATAATCTTAAAGGATTGCATATATTAATAGCATAACTTTATAATAATATAATTTAAAGAAATTATCCCACCTTTTACGGATGATGCTTGCAAAATGTCTACTTTTATACGAGCTTAGTTCTTTCCTCCTTTTGTATTTCCTACAAAGCGTAATTGCTTGCTTTAGAATTTAATCAAACTATTATTAATTAAAATACATTCTTAACTTATAACTTTTTCTGTTAACAGACCATCTAACAGTGTTTAAATGAAATTTAAATGAAAATGTGTTTATTAAAATATTAGAAAGCTTAATTAGACTTTATTTATGTCTTGAAAGACTTAGCTTAGTTTCAGGAAAAATAATTATAACATTATGATTTAGTTTGGATCTTGAAGACTTGATAATAATTTTAGACAAGTAAATTATAAAGCTTTTGGCTTCAAATAATTCTTGAAGACATTTAAAATAATCTTAGAAAATCTAATTATGTAATTTACGGTTTAACTTAGATATTAATAAATTTGAATATATTTATGATTATGGCGTATTTAGAATAACTATATAATTTAATTTATACAAATGAATTCAATTAACTGAAATTATAGGTTAATTTAGGAAATATATTTAATTACATAACATGTTTAGTTAATTATTATTTAAGAGGATTGAAATTGATATTTACTTTGATATTTAATTTGATTCTTAACTTCGAGGTTTAAATTGTAAAGTTCATAATTTATTTAAGATCATTAGATCATTTTTAACAATATGGAGGATTTATTTAAATGTTTAATATTTATAATTAAGCCTTTGGTTTATTTATTAAATTATGAAGATCAAAACATAAGGTCTATAATTTTATTTAGGTCCATATTTATAATTTCCCAAGAGTTATGGGGTTAACGAGACGTGAATTTAGGGTTTTATATCCTATATTTGAGGTAAATGATTTTATCGTACATACTATAATTATTATAATATTTTTAAGGTTAAATTGTAACCTAATTCATTTCTTTGGGTCTAAATCGTCATTTCATATATATATTAATTCTCGAAAGCAATGGCTGTAATATCTAAAGTCCCTTTTTATAATTCCAATTAATTATGGATAAAAATACAATTTCAGACATTCTAGAGGTATTCTTATAATTTCAGCATATTTTAGGGGTCATTTTATAATATCCAATGACTCTATGGTGCTTTATATAATTTCATGAAGTTTTGGGTTCAAGTTCAATTCCAATAAATTATAGAGTTTACGAAATAAAATTAAGTATTAATGTAATACGATAGGGTAGTAATACTTAATTATTTCCATAAGTATTTAGGTTTTTATACTCTAATCGATATATATATATATATATATATATAAAGAGGTCTAAATAAAATAAATTAATTAATATAATTTCTCTTTATCATTTAATTAAAGCTCGGTTTTTTATATATTAAATTCTGCTTAATTATAGAATAATATCCACAATTTCAATATATATTCTAGGGTTCGTCTTATAAGTTCAGATAAATTTTTGGGCATAACCGTAATTTCATCAATACTGGGGATCGATTTAACAATACCAATCAATTCTAATAGGCAATATTTAATATCATCAATTTTTAGGGTACATAATGTAATTTTAACATAATTGGGGTTTCGTTATCATTATTCATTAATTTAGAGGCTTAAAACATATTTTAATAATCTTAAGGGTATAAAATGTAATATTTATAACAATTGAGGTTTTGATTTGTCATATGCTCAAAGTTTAGGGGTCTTGGTCTATATCTTATGAAATTAAGGGGCAAATCTATAATTCAACCAAAGTTAGGGGTTAAATATTAATTTCACCAAAATTTAGGATTTGCACATTAGTCCCTAGGTTATTTCAAATTTCCAAAATTAGCCCCCCAATCAACCCCCTGCTGCCCGTTGCTGCCCCTACCCTGCGCTGCCACCGCCGCCCGCTACCGGCGACTTTCGTTACCGGCGACCACCCGAACCACACACACAGCACAAATACATATATACACACCCGTATACACACATATATATATATACCTCTACCGCCGCTTCCAGCGGCGGCCCCCCAGCAGTCATGCCGGTGCAACTCCGGCGCCGGCTTCTCCATCTACCATCCTCACCGGTCCCAGCTCCAGCCACACACGCACACACATATATATATGTATACGCCCTGCAGTAGAGCCACCTCCCTTAGCAACGGTGTTACTAAACCCAGCTGCCGGCGCCACCCGCGCCGGCCACTCCGTCATCCAACCTGCCGGCTCAACTACTCTCCGGCTTCAACCAAACGCAGCAGAAAAGTTCAGCAAAGATGGAGGGAGAGAAGAGATATATAGCAGCAGAGAGAGAGAGAGAAATGTGTAGGAAGAGAGAGAGAGCCGAAGAGATATAGAGAAGAGAGAGAAAATATCCTTAGCTTTGTTTTCACTTTTGACAATTATTGATTTATCAAGACTATACTATGCTTATCACTATATATATTAATGAGTTCATATCCCTATTTGCCACTATTCTTTATATTTTATCCCTAACCGCCACAAATTATAACAAAATGTCCCCATATGATCAATTTATAACAAAACATCCCCATGTGCCACAATTTTATACCAAACTACTATTTTACCCTTGTTGACTTTTATTAATTTCCAAAACACCATACTTGCCATTAGTCTTTTTTCCTTTTTCCAATCTTTATATTTATTAGATCCGGATTATTCTTCTGATTAATATCAGGCCCAACATGCTTCCGTAAATAAATAAAACTGAGCTTTAAAACATACCTCGCATTTGTCTCTTAAATTCCCCTGGAACACGGTTCAGGTTTTACGGATTCAAGATCCAACCACTCGCCCGCAGTCTATGGTTCTGAAGCCGCTTCCGTTGGAACCCAGATTGCAATCCTTCTCAACGGCCACCTGCCTTTAAGGAGATCACGGGGAGACTCGCTGCTGGATGTATTTTACTCAGAATTATAAATTTTTGGACAGAATGTCGGAAAGCAAAAGCCTTGTTTATTGAAGAAAATAAATCAAACTATTTTACAATAATTATTTTCTCCACCATTGGAGGAGAAACTTGGTTTAGCCAATCATGGCTAAGACTCGAAAAGGGGAAACCCCCATAAACAGGAAAGCTTAAAGCTTAACTATTACATACTTTAGAAAGAAGATTTCTCGAAAAACTTAAGGAAGGAAGGGAAGTGTATGATTTTCGATGCTCTCTTCTGAGACTGAAGTCCTCCTTTTATAGGCATCAATGTGTTCCTGTGTGGATCCATTATTGCCTTGCCAGCCTGCTTTCCACTTGGTTAGTGGGGAATGGGCCAACCTTTTTTATTTCTCATCTACCATTTGGTAAGTGCATCTTCCACCACTTATTGCTGAGTTAGGTGGCTTCGTTGTCTTTTTGCGTCGGCAACGATTCTTTTGTGAGTGGAGGGGTCCTCCACTTTTGTCTTTTGGTCCAGGATGCAGATTCTTCAATGGTGGCGGGACCTGCCACTATATCTTGTCTGGTCTTGGCATCCTATGCTAATTACAATGTATTCCTATACTATTACATTAGTAGAATACATGTACAGCTTGTTTACAATCGAGTCTCATGAGACTCATTTTCTTTTCTTACATTGTTGGATTTTATTATCTAAAATCCCTTCCCTTTTCCCTTTTTCTTTGGGTAGTCGGGTTTATCCTGTTTTACTTTAAATCCTTGACCGAACAAAGGTTTTTCTTGAATTTGACAGGACGAACATATTCTTTCTTCCCATCGTCCGATATGTATCATGTTACATATCTTTTTTCTAGTTTGTTCTGTTGCCGGAGCCTTGTTTTCCCAGATTAATTTCCTCTTATTCTCGAAGAGGCTTTCTGCAAATCTGGTAGTATTTCCTGTCATAGAGTTTAACAGGAATGATCCGTTCGTAGAGTTCTGAAATATTTTGAACGGATACTTTACTTTGTCCATCTCTGTGAGACAGACCCAAAGACCCCATGCTCGCCTTGTTGAGATATCATCTTCTGTAAGGGCGATGACTAAGGGACTATTTGCTGGGGGCACTTTCACTCGGTTCATTGCCCCCGTATCTGGTCTCTGTAATTTTATAAATTGGAAAACTGGATGAGACCCTTTTCCTGTGATTTCTGGAGCGGCTGAGATAATCTTTAGCTCCAGTACCTCTCCTCGACCCAAGTGTGGGTTATTTTACCATGAATCGTACACAACAGTAGCTATCCAATCTGGTAGTTTGGAAATCTCCGGAAAGCTCGGTGCGGTAGTAAATATTGAAGCAATAACTCCAAAATCAAACAATTCCCGCACATCTTGAGGGTTTACACCAGGGAGCATCCAAAGTCTTGGATACTTTCCAGACCAATCGACAGTTATTTTGCTTGTATTGATCCCATTCCTCGTGACTAATTTCTCCCATGTTCTTTGGTAAACCTGAAAAGGAGAAACAACTTGGTTAGTGTTAACTTGTCTCGAGCCCGTCTGTGGCCTTAGGTTAACCTCTCCCTCTTTTTCCCCAGAGGTGCTGGGTTGACTCGGGTCGCCTAGAATTACTTCCTGACTTTCCGAATTAATAATTTTATCGGAGTCCGATAAAACAATTGCTTCAGCTTTGTCAGCCATGTCACCGGTATCCGATGAGAAACTTTTATCAGCAGGATGTCCTGCATTGGGTATAAAATCCCCCTGTTTGTTCATTGATGATGAACCTTTCTCATGTATTTCTTTTTGGGTTACCGATGGTGAACCTGCTCTCGTACAAGGCCCTTCCAGAGCTTTCCATAAATGGAGTTGGGCCCATCATGAAGCTTGTATTGCTGTCTGGACTTTGTCCAGATTTGCCTTCTGAACATATAAAGCTGTTTCGGCACGTACCCTAAGCAACTCAAAGGCTCTGTTTAGTTCCTCAAGGTTTTCCCTGAGGTGTCTTGATCTCACTGTGATGGAATCCGCTTCAAGGATGTCAATCTCTTGTTAAGAAATCTGCAAGAACATTCTCATTAGATTTCACAATGACAATATCAAATAAATAATATTGGCATTCTGCTTGCCATCTGATAATGCGAGCTTTTTCAATCTTTGATTCAAGTTTATTTTTCAAAAAAGTTTTAACGCTAGTATTATCAACTTTCAATGTAAATTCTTTGGCTAATAAAAATAAAGGCCATTTTTCAAAGGCCTTCCATACTGCAAAGAATTCCTTTTCGTTTATATACCAAACTCTGGCTTGTTGTTCTGTGAACAACCCTCCTGTATATCTACATGGCTCTTCACCCGTAGATGTCTTTCTTATGAGCACTGCTGCCCATCTAAAATCGTTAGCATCTGTATAGACTACTAACTGATCCTCATCTTGAGGAATCGCGAGTTTCGGCATGTTACTACAAACCTGTTTTAACTCTCGTACTCGTAGGGAATGGATGTCTTCCCATTTCCATTTGGTTTTCTCATCCTTTTGTAATAAAGGACGGAACTCCTTTCTATAATTTGCTAAGTCCTTAATGAATGAACCTGCAAAATTAATAACTCCCAAAAAGCTTTGAAGGTGTTTTTTGTCTCTAAGAACATCGGGAAAATTGCGGATTTTCTCCACAATATGTTCTTGTAGTTCCATACCTGCATGGTCAATAATAACATCGAGAAACTCGATTCTATTAACCGCGATTATTGTCTTTTTTCCAGAAAGTACTAATCCTTCTTTATGACATGCTTCTGAAAATATTTCAAGATGTTTTAAATGATCTTTCATATTTTTAGATGCAATCAGGATATCGTCTATGTAAACAAACATAAACTCAAAATAATCTTTAAATAGATTATCCATTTTTCTTTGGTATATCTGGGGTGCATTAGCAAGACCCATTGGCATAACATTCCAAATATACTGTTCTTGTGGTGTAGAAAAAATAGTTAATTTTTTCGACTCTTTTTCTAACTTAATCTGGTAGAATCCAGACTTACAATCGAACTTTGAAAACACTTTCGATCCCTTAATGCAATCAATTAAGTATTCTCTACTTGAAATGTAATAACCATCAAATTCGGTAATTTTATTAATACCTTGATAGTTAATTACTAACCTTGCTTTTCCTCTCTTAATTTCACCGTGGTTTCTTACCAAAAACCCTGGGCTATTATAAGGAGAAATACCTGCTTCGATCAGATTGAGATCGATATGTTCTTTGATAATCTTTTGCGTATCTTTTTGATCTTCAATATTCATCTGGATCGACTTGTATCGAACCAACTCGTATCGGTATTGTTCTTTTACCTTAAGTGTTGCTTCGATCTGGTTCTTGTCCCATCAGGCTAAAGGATTTTCATTGTAATTCCTCTGAATTAGCCTTTTAACATTTTCAAGGGAAAGTAAACTTTCCTCGTTAATGTCAATCTGCGGTGGTCCTTCCTATAAGACATGTTTTAGAAACTTAATAGCTTCTTCGTGTGCCTCTTCCATTCCCTCTTGTCTATAAGACAAAAGAGCTTCTCCAAATTTCCTCTTATCCTGTATTTTAGGATGAGTTAACTTGGCGTCATTATCACCACGTTTGCTGCGAAAATTAATAGGCATTATCCTATTAAAAGCCTTTTCTCGCCGCAAAACCTTTATCATACTACCACAGTTAGTAGTAAAGGTTAACAGGTTCTTGTGATTATCTTGCTCATATTTTGCAAAAGTTTGAATAAAATTGTTACCCAACAAAATATCAGCTCCTGTATCATGAATATAGATAGGTGGCATTCTTACTTTATACCATGGGGTATCAAAAGCGCCTTCGATCATTATTCGTGATTCGTGAATACCCTTATTGAGTATAAGGATCTTTTGTGAGAAGTCCATTCCTGCAATAAGAGGTAATTTTTCTACTGCTTCGCTAGGAAAAACTCTTGGCTTTGCTGTGCAAATGCCTGAACCTGAGTCAATATAAGCTGCAAAATACTCTGTCTTATATTGATCATATAATATCCCTACAGATATATATATAGAGAAAATACTCGTCATTTAGAATCGTCTGAATCATCTGGATATTTTCTCAAATATTTCCAAGCTTCTAGCATGGTTATCCGGGCGTTTATTTGATCTATTTCTAACACCAATTCTCGCATCTCTTGAAGTCTTATGACTTCTAGTATGCTTCCTCGTTCTGGGGACTCCTGCATACGTAGAATTCTTAATAAAGCTAATGCACGAGCCCTTTGAGTTAAGAGATCTGAGACCTCTTTGTCTATACGCATTCTTGGCATATAAACTAATTTTTATTCTATCCTGATTGTATGTCCATCAAGGTCGAATTCCATCCATTTTTCTTCTCGTTTCCAAGGTTTGTGTTCCTCAAGGAAACTCAAACCCAGTGTCATAACTCCTTGAGTTATGCCTGCATTCCCTGTAACAGATACATGATAACTCGCTATTTCTAACATACCTTCGTATCTATTTTCACTTGGTTGCTGTAAATGATATATCTCATCACATGGAAACAAATTATCAGGCCTAGATATATCGAAGACAACATAGATTTCTTTCCATCCATTAGGGCATTTAATTTTTACATTTTTTACCCTAATTTATTGTGGATACAAATCCTCGTAGGTTTCTATTCCTTGTAGGCTCAAAATCCTATCTTCGGAAAAGGACATCCTGTTAATAAGATCAGTCCTATATGATTTATTTAAAATCGGATGATCTTTAATTAGTATGTTAACACCACCTATCTTAGGTATTTGAATAGGGTCTGATGTCATTACCTTGGCAAATTCCTTAAAAATCCTAGGAATTTCTATATACTCTTTCCTCAGAAACATATCTGAATGATGTGTATTGGAAAGCGCATATGCAATTCTATACGTGATAGAATATGGTCTATTCCCTTTTTTCATTAAATCAGTTCTTTTAAAATCCTGATGAAGGGTCAAGACTCTATCAAAATCTTGGTCAGCTAGGTTGTATGCAATCCTAGGGTGGATATTAAACATGAGTTTACCCGCATACATATTCCCTACCATTGTACCAAGACAACTATCTCTTAAATTATTGATTCTTCTATCCATTACAGATAAATGTAATTCAGAATCAATACATTCTTTAAAAGTAGCTTTAATTACTACTTCAATGGTTCCAATATGAATCCATTTCATAGTAACTGTAACTTTTTCTTTGATATGACTTAACACCTCAAGAATTTCTTCTCTAGGGATAAGCTGCATATCTACTTGGTTACCAGTAAATTCCATAGGAATTAAAAACTCACCTGAGTTCACCTGGTAGACAATGTGATGCTTGCGCTGTCTTAATCCAATCTGATCACAGATTCGATTAAAACTACCCATTTTAAATCCATCGTATGGACCTAAAGTTGAATCCTGTCGTATGATTCTTTCCATTGTTTAGTTGGAGATGGTCATTTTTGAAAAGAATCCTGATAGACTATCCGATGTCTGGAGTCTATCTTCCTGTTCGCCTTGGCTATTTTGATTCGGTGGATGATCCATCCAATCCTTCTGAATCAGATTCGAACTCTTCTTCATAGATGCTTTCATTTGAAGAGATATCTTCGAACTTGTAAACTGGCACCAAATCCCCATAGTAGACTGCATCTAGGATGTCATCCGTGGGTTTGAACTATGACCTCTTGCACCGCACGTCCAACAGTTACAATCCTTGAAACTTTTGTTTGTACGAGTGTGAGCTCGTTTGAAAGTTCTCCTTCTGATTGTTCCTCCTGTTGACTTCCCCGTGGATCTCGATCCTTGGGAGGGAAACCTAGAAGGACCAGATTTTTGACCAGATTTATAAGATCTAGCCTTTGATTTGGACCACCATGATCTTCCTTGCTTGGAAGGCCTCCTGTATGATCCTCTGGACTTAGATTGAAACCTTACTCTGAAGTGTTTCTTTCTCTTTCCGTGTCTTTCACGATTTGGTTCTCCAATAATTCTTGGAAAATCATTGTTGTCGCAACAAAGAGGAGTCTTTTTCATCATTCCTCGTAGTTTCTTCTTGTTCTTTTGTAGTGTCGCTTGATGACACCACTCTCTTAAACTGTCTTTAAGAAAAGACATGCTTCTGGCCACTGAATCAATTCTCCCTGGAGGCACCTTGTACGTTTGTATAAGCATCTCTCTCCATGGACTACATATTCTTGCAAATAATAATTCTGTTGCAACGTTCAATGGTATCTGAGCTTCGAAATAATATTTTCGGAACCAATATATGTATTCATCCGCATAATCTATATTTCTTAGCTCTGATACCATTTCGAGCATCGGATCTCAATAAATATAAATCATGAAAAATTCTATTAATTTGTGTTTCCGAATAATAATCTTTCAGTAAATGACATTGTTATACCTTTCAGACCAGATCACAAGTATAAATACAAGTGTTTTTTGGGGCACGAGAACGGTTTCCATCCAAAATACCAAAATAATTATATACGGTTTTAATAAACTAATTTAGCAAAATGGTTTGGAAGATCAAAAATAAGAGTGATAATAGCATTTAGCATAGTGTGTTTTTAGGGGTAAATTGGTCTTTAAACCCATTTGTTGCATATTGGGATAATATTATAGGCTTTGTGGCATTTTGGGCTATTGGATAAGGATTTGTGGCACTTGGGGTATTTTCTCTATATTAATTCCATATTATTATTATAAAGTGTTGCATTGAGATTGTGTTGACTATTATGCCAAACCTTCATGTGCATACACGTGTGTCCATAGTGTCAATTATGTAAACTATGCATTATATATTATTATTATTATTATTAAGTCTTATTTTGTCTATATAAAAAAAAATCTCATTGCAACCTAAGAAATTTTAATTTGGGTTGTTACAGTATTGACAAGAAAATAAAAGATTAAATAGGAATAAGAGTAAACCTGATTAGCAAATCCCATTCCACAATGGAGAAAAAGGCGACCAACGATCAACATCCAAACAGCTTTGATCAAAGCCATTCAACAATGCTACGGTGCAGAATAAGCGACCGTCGAACAACATTGAACCTTCTTCCTGGGTTTTCATTGCTCGAAGAGGTGCAAAATAGGCCCTTTTTCCACAATTGCAATACATATCACCTATTATGTACGACATTTTTGAAACTTATGAGTTCTTGAACTTGATATTGCTTGAAATCGTTTGTGTCTTGTCAAATGGCGAATTAGGGTTCTAGAGGGCATTGGGGATTTGAAGAAATTCATGTTTTGAAAGCATAAAATCCACATGGAGTGCATATGTGTAAAATTCAAAATGCCACAAGGTATAAAAAAATTACAACTCAGCAAAATTGGTCCAAATTGCCAAATTTCGCGAATTCACGTGCGATTTGAGCCCAATTAAGCAATTCATGTTCAAATTGGTAAAATTCACGAATCGAAAAGATAAAGTCCTAAATTGTCAATCCAAAAAATTAAAATTCGAAATTGCCATACCCTCTAAATTACGGGGCAAAAAAGATAATAAACTCTTTTAGAATATTTTACAAAAGGAAATAGATAAATTATAATTGACATGATCGAATTTGGATCTCAAAATTCTTTTTCATATTTCCTTATTTAGTTTGTAGACAGATTGGCCCAAACACATTAATTTTTAGGGCCGAGGGGTATTATTAGATCGAATTAATTATAAGTTTTAGAATTATATGGAATCTATTAAACCCATCAAAGCCCATTATTCATGTGATGAAAGAATTTCTAATAATATAATGTAATAACTTATCGGTGTCACCTTTCTCATGTCTCTTTCATTAATTTTTTTTTTATTTGTCAACAAAGAAAAATTAACACAAAATCCTTGCAACAATTGTGAAGCAAGTAATATAATTATAATCAGACGACAAAGATTAAAATTATTTTAGAGAGGCCAAATTTGAAAAGGAACATTAATTAGGGAAAAGTCCTATTATTCTTCAATGCTAACTGAGTCTGCGTAGCCGACTCATAATGTGCCGCCAATCTTTTCATTTTTTGTTGAATTTTATTACACTATATATTCATATAAATTAATGCAACTTATTAATTTATAGCGATTTTGGACATTATTATCACGAAAGAAAAAAGAAAAAAAAATACGATAAAAGAGAACAAAAAGAATCATACATGTTACAACAACCCATGATTTAAAACTCCAATCTTTATTTACATTCCAATATTTATGTACTTGTTGTAACCTGCTACTATCTTTACGATTTTAAATTTCAATCTTTATTTACTCATTGTAATCTGCTTGTATTCTTGTCGATGGTACTCGTACTTTATCTTTAATATGTGTACCGAGAAAAAATCACCGGAAAAGGAGAGTACCTCAACAATTCCAGACATTCAAAAGAAAAATGAGACTTTGGAACATAAACTCTCATTTTGAGGGGTGTGTGATGCAGTGCGTATAGATTGAACGAACAACACCTTCTATCAAGACGTTGAATTCACAAGAATTACCGTCAAGATAAGGAGATAAGGGAAAACCCTAAATTCTTTCATATATTATCAAGCATTGATTATTACAATCCGTTGATTCTAAGAATAGCGGAAAACAATATAAATTGGAGAAAACTCCTATTTTAATATTTCATAAATCAATCAACTTTCTAAAATAATAAACATAACTCCTATTTAACTAATATAAATATAGAATCCTAAAAAGATCAAATAAAATCAAATATAAAAATATTAATAAGAGTAAACTACTTTTTTGTCCCGTAAATTAGGTGGTCTGGCATTTTCGGACACTTTTGTTTCGGGCTGGCCGATTTGGACATTATTTTACAAAAAAAGTGCAATTTATGCCCAATTTCAGCCCGAATTGCTTATTTGGGCTGAAATTGCACGTGGCATGCACGTGTGGGCTTAATTTAGGGCTGTGCAGGCCAAAATCGGACACGTTGGACATTTTTAATTACATGGAAATTAAAAAAAGAGAAAACATTTTCCACCCCCAAATAATGGAACCCTAACCCCCAAATCCAAAAATTCAACTCCTAAATCAAAAATCAAAAGAACCAATTGGGAATCGAAATCAAACTAACGAGGTCCCATAGAATCCTAATCCCGAAATCGAAAAATTCAACTCCCAAATCAAAAATCAAAAGAACCAATTCGATTTTGTCATCTTTGGCAGCAACTCACTCTGTGCATTTGCGCTGAATCTGACAGTGTTCTTGCTCGTTGACAAGACATCTGCATTGACAATGAATGTAACTGGGGTGGTAAAAGACTGGCTCTTGATTGCATTCTCTTGGTCTGTGATCAAGGACACAGTGACTCTGATCAATCTGTTTGGCTATGGATTAGCATTCTTGGGCATAGCATATTACAATCACTCAAAGTTGCAGGCGCTTAAGGCGAATGAGGCGCAGAAGAAATCGCAGCAAGGTGATGAAGAAGCAGGGAGGTTGTAGAGGATTATTATCGGCATGTTTTTTTGCTAGGATTAGTTGCAGAGTTGCAAAATAGTTTGATTTCAATTCCCAATTGGTTCTTTTGATTTTTGATATAGGAGTTAGAATTTTTGGATTTGGGGGATAGGGTTCCATTATTTGGGGGTGGGAAATGTTTTCTCTTTTTTTAATTTCCACGTAATTAAAAATGTCCAGCGTGTCCGATTTTGGCCTGCACAGCCCTAAATTAAGCCCACACGTGCTGTCACGTGCAATTTCAGCCAAAATAAGCAATTCGGACTGAAATTGGGTATAAATTGCATTTTTTTGTAAAATAATGTCCAAATCGGCCAGCCTGAAACAAAAGTGTCCGAAAATGCTAGACCACCTAGTTTACGGGGCAAAAAAGTAGTTTACTCTATTAATAATAATAAAATGTATCTAAATCTCCATCAAATATATCTAATCTCTATATCCATCATTCTTCCCGTCTTCGAAACAATTTGCCCTTGAATCGAAATAAGCTTCAAAAGTAGACAAGAAATCCATGATGGGGCATGTGGAATCTCAAATAGGAATAAAAGTTAGTTCCACCCTCCCAATTTTTGTAAGCTGCCAATTTTTTATTTTTTTTTATAATCTTAACAAACTTGCTCATCCGTAGCGAATATTGTTGGTTTGACCAATTCCACACATGTGACTTTTTTTTGTTTCTCTTCAAAGTTGTCATTCTCGACAATCTTTTCTTCCTTATTCTTGACCATGTCAACCTCGATTTTATCCTTCTCAAAGGTGTAGTGAGACTCCTCTTCCACCTTGTTAAAAATCAAAGAGCAATCAGTAGTGTTGGCAATCTCTAAAAATGAATCACCTATCTCCTCATCAAAACTTGGCGGACCATTGTAGTCACCATCTTCAATTGAGAAATCACCACTCTCCTCGTCGAAAGTTGGTGGACTATCATAGTCTCCACCATCAATCGAGGAAAAATCATTAGTACTCTCCTCATCAAATATTGGTGGTCCAGTATAATCACCATCTACTTCAACATCTTTATATGAAATGGTGAAAACTTGAACCATGAAGATCATTGCATCCAGATCAAATAAAGCCATCACTCGTAGATCAGATCGTAATTGGTCTCTGAATACCAACTGATGCAACGGTGCGTATAGATTGAACGAACAACACCTTCTATCAAGGCATTGCATTCACAAGAATTACCGTCAGATAGGGAGATAAGGGAAAACCGTAAATTCTTTCATATATTATCAAGCGTTGATTATTACAATCCGTTGATTCTAAAAATAACAGAAAACAATATAAATTGGAGAAAACTCCTATATTAATATTTCATAAATCAATCAACTCCCTAAAATAATAAACATAACTTCTATTTATACAAATATAAATATAGAATCTTAAAAAATCAAATAAAATCAAATATAAAAGATATTATTAATAATAAAATATATCTAAATCTCCATCAAATATATCTAATCTCTATGTCCATCAGGCTGTCAAGAAGATAAAGTTGAAGATAAATAATTTTCCCTTCTTATTAAATACCAGCTTTGTATATTAAGTTTCGGTGACCAGTTATATAATTAGCTGAGTTAAGTTAGTTTATAAGTAGCAATAATGACATCATAGTAGAGCAACTTGTACATTTATTTCTTTAAATCATTTTGAATACAATCTTTCATTTCTTTCTCCTTCATTCTGTGGTTCTACACTATTGTTATTCTTCTTAGTTTTCATCTGGGAAACTTGATATGGTATCAGTGTTGTTACTCTTGAATTTTTTAACATTCTCCTTTGAACATTACGACTTGATATATATGCCTCAATAAAAACTTACTAGATAAATTTAGTGGAAAAAAACTAGAAAAGAAAAAAGTATATGACATACATGTCTTTGTGTGTTGCACTGGTTGCCTCATTAAAACCTTTAGCTAAGAAATCCTCGTGAGAAAAACTTAGGAAAAAATTCATTTTTAATCCTACCCTAAAAACGTTATTCGGTTTTGATTCTATTAACTTCTACTTATCAATTTTAATTTTAGTCTTGTAATTGAAAAAATTATCCAATTTTCGACGAGTTATGTACACTTGCCCTCAATTCCATAATTTTAGTCAACTTACACGTACATGCTTCGCATGTGGAATATCTTTTTGTATTTTTTTACTACCTAAATTGCTACATCACTACCACGACATTTGTTTGTACTAAAATAAACCAAAAATGATACAGGAAAAAAAAAGGGAAGAAGAAATTAAGAGAAAACAATTAATCAAAAAATACACTTTTAAAATCCCAGAAAGACGAGTTACTAACATCTATCTGAAAGAAGTGAAGAACTTATCCGTAGGGGTGGGAATACATTGGGCTGCTCGACAGGGGTCTATGGCTTGGCCTAGTATTGGCCCAACTTGACTCGACCTATTTGATAAATGAGTCAGGCCAAGACCTTTTATTAGGCCCTTTTACGAAAATAGGCTAGGTCCAAGCTTCAAAAAAAGTCTTTAAAGGCTAACAGACCGACCTATTTATAGTGTATTATTATATAAATATATAATACATATTTTTTAATTGTGCCCTAATTTTATATATGTATGATCCATTATTCATGAGTTCACACAGTCGCACACCCTTACAAACATCATTTTCACACAAGCAAATGCATCCCTCCCACTTTCAACTACTATCACCTATCAACCCAAAACCCATCATTCTTCACAAAAAAAATTGAGACAGGCTTTCAATACCATTCCTCCCACTTTCAAATACTATCACCTATCACCAAAAACCCATCTTCATTCTTCACAAAAAATTGAGACACACGAATACATGTTTAAGGCCTTTAATAGGCTTTAGGTCGAGTTTATCTACAAAATAGATTGGGATCAGGCAAAAAAAAAGCCTATCATATATAATAGATCAGACTTAGGCTTTATATTTAAAATTCAGGCTTGGACTGATCACAAGAAAGCTCAACCTTTTCTAACCTATTTCCACCCCTACTTGTCCGAGATCAAAATTTCTGGAAATACCATGAATTACATAATCCTTGGATGAAAACATATTGCGCCTAGCTAGTAATTTCCACCCCACTAAATATATCTATCTTGAGATGGGAGGTAGGAACCAGAGATGAATTAAGTGATGTAGCTAACTCCTTTATAAGTAAACCTTTGAGGCATGCATATATTCGTCACTTGTTAATAATAATTACTTCCATTAACTTGTTAGATTAATTTATAAGCAAGTGGTACATTAAACTAATACTTTTAGATAACCAAGGTTGATTGGTGCATCGATTAATGGAAGCCATTCTTTGTTCTCAGTGTTCAGTATACCCAAGTAAAGGTATTGTGATTTGGGGTAAAATTAGGGAGATTAAGTTGGTCAAATGTGTAATTGGTATGAATTTTAGATTTATATTTGTAGGTTGGGTTGGGTTGGATGGGATCCGATCCGATCTGGATTTGTATATCTTTTTTTTTCTCTCTAACCTTTATATTATTTAATCGTACATTTATGTTATATTATTTATACATTTATGTTATATTAATTTTATTTTTATGTAATATTTTAATTTTAAAAAAATATTAATTTTAAAAAAATATTAATTTCGGCACAATTATATATATATATATATATATGTCATTATATGGTAATACTCGCACTTTTAAATGATATTAATCATATCTTTATATAATCTATAAAGGTACAACTAACATAATTAAAAGATATAACTAACATAACTAGAAGGTATGACTAATATAACTCAATAGTATGAAAGATATTAATAGATGTCTAAAATATGTTTAGGTTCAACTAAAAATCATAAAAGATATGACTAACTTAACATGAAGATATCTTCATAACTTTTCTTTTCAAGCAAGTCTTCTAAGCACAATTGATATTTTCTGTGTCTAGCAAAAGACATCTTCAACCATTAAAGTTCAAAAATCTAATTTTGAGCGCAACTTTGCTCCAAGCCCACAAAAATTCATCCCTTATGATGATGATAATCAATTAGGAAGAGTTGACTAAAATAGAGGGTACGTAATTAAGATAAAAATATGTTCTAGTGACTTATCTTTTCATGAATTGTATAAAACTCTAAATTAGTTAATTAATTCAAGATATTTTGCCAGATTAGTTCTTTTCTCAATAGAGATTAACTAATAAAAATAGCCTTTAGAATTTTTTTTTTTTATTATTAGGAATGTGCATTACAAAATATGATAGATTGAGTTATATGTTAAGTACTACGAATATATATAGAATACATTGAATTAAATGTCATATAAATTAAGATACATGTTACCTAGAAAATTTATTAAAATTTCAACACATCAATTATACCATTATCTATCAGTTCACAAGTATGTAATCATTCTCCAAAATATTATAGCTGCTTTATTGACCTGACCATTCTATGGTTCCAAAAACTTCATTTGAGATTTAAATATTTCATTCCCAATACCCACACCCGACCTATCAACATTAAGCAGTAATATTTCGTTATAATTAATTAATTTGAAAATTCATAATAGTCCTTAAGATAATTACAATATGTTTTCCATTGGTATTTTCGTATTATTATTATTATTATTATTATTATTATTATTATTATTATTATTATTATTATTATTATTATTATTATTATTATTATTATTAATCTCTTACAAATTTATTTTATTTTATAAATCTAATATTTATATTGTAAAAAAAAATCAACTATAGATAAAATTTTGATTAAAAAAAAAAAACCTAAGATCACAGTTTTACTGGACCGCAAGCTGCAAGGTTACACCAATCAACCAAGATTGTAAGTTGCAAGGTGACACCAAGTAACCTAGAGGATGCAGCAATGCAACCGAGCACAAGTTGTTTATTGGCTTTTTGAATGAGCCGTTACTATGCATTAAATAGCCCATTATTGGATTGTTAAATTCCCATCAATTATCAAGTGTAACTCCCATGTTGGACATCTATAGTCTCTATACATCATTTTTTGATACGAAATTCAAAAACCTTGCATAGTTTTCTCATTTGCATCAAGCTTAATATTCTAACTCCTAAAGTTCGATGGAGCTCTAAAGGTTTGAGGTACTGTTACTTATGGAGATGAAGTCGGTTTATCTTTGAAAGGTGATATACACGATCTAGTGAGCACTACTCTGGACGTATGATAGAGTGAATTTGTATTAGATTTTGATGAGACAAAATATGTAATAGTTAAGTTTTAGCAACCTTTGTTATGTAAACGCTTTTGCTAAGGCAAGAATGTTGGAAGAGGACGGAGAAGATACTGCATACTGGAAGGAGTCCGCATAAGTCACTGCAACTACAAGTGAATAATTTGTCTAAGTATGGAATGATACTGGAAGCTAGCTTGAAGCATCCTAAGTTAAAGGAAGCTAGCCACATTAGACGACAAAGCAGCAACTAGAAGTCAACTACCAGATACATCAAAGTTAGTGCACACTGAAGAGCCGGTAGAGACACTCGAGTTTAAACCAATCAGGACGTGCCAACTGGAAAGGTCAAGGACAAAGTATAAAGCACTGTAAGGTAAGGCAGGTGTAGAGTAGGACAAGGAGGCGTAGCAGGAAAGGTGTCAGAAGATCGTGTACGAACCAATCTCAGCATGACACCTCACTATGGAGTAAACTGCTTCCTTAACAGGAAGATTTTTCCAAGTCTATAAATAGAAGATAAGTGCACCTGGAACGACTACTGAAACATTCATCTCACGGGCTAACTCTCAAGATTACAAAACTATCTCAAGCTTACTCGTTTTCAGTCACTCAATCTATCAAGCAGCAAGCCAGCTACCTTTCTGTACTCTGAAGTTCAAGGAGCTTGATGTCCTCAATCGTTGAAGAAATTTCTTTTATCTTTACATAGACACTACAAGAAAAATGGTCTACGACAACGGTTATGTCGTAGACCCATTTTTCTGTTGTGGAAGATGTTGTTGTAGTAGACTCCATCTTCAACAACGGTTATTAACTGTTGTCGTTGTTATCAACAACAATGGTTGGCACAACGGTTGATGAAGTGTTGTCTTCAGGTCATCTGTCATGTCATCACCACATCATCTGCCACGTCATCAGGTCAACGGCACGTCAGATGCCACGTCATCAAGTCAATGCCCCGTCACCTGCCACATCAGCGCCACATCAGCGCCACATCATCAGGTCAATGCCACATCATCAAGTCAACGCCACGTCATAGCCAATAATTGTGCGTTGCCTGGAATTCAAACTCGTGACCTTTTGTTCGAACTTAAACCATTAGGCCACTAATGCAAATGTGTTTGTATTCTACATTCATTTATTTTATTAACTAATTTTAAAAATTCTCATTTTTTACAACGGTTACATAAAAACCGTTGTCCCAACCGTTGTCGTTGATAACAACGACAACGGTACAAAAAAACCGTTGTCGTTGTGAGAAAAAAATTCGAACAACGACAACGGCACAAAAAACCGTTGTAAAAACCGTTGTCGTTGTGCGAAAAAATGCACAACGACAACGGTACAAAAAATCGTTGTCCCAACCATTGTCGTTGTGTGAAAAAAATTCAAACAACGACAACGGTATAAAAAACCGTTGTAAAATTCACTGTCGTTATGTGAAAAAAATGCACAACGACAACGGTACAAAAACCGTTGTAAAAACCGTTGTCATTGTGCGAAAAAAATGCACAACGACAACGGTACAAAAAAACCGTTGTAAAAATCGTTGTCGTTGTGCATTTTTTTCGCACAACCACAACGATTTTTCGAAAAACCGTTGTAATTCCACTGTTGTCGTTTTGTAAAATTCTTGTAGTGAGATTGTTTTGGGAGTTGTTTAGCGGAGATTGTTCCTGCTAAGTATTAGTTCTCTCTGTTGAAAGAGAAAGGATCCTGTATGGGTCGGTAAATCAAGCTTACTTTAACAAAGTTACTTCTTCGAGAAGGAGTAGAGAGGACGTAGAGGGATTACTCCACCCTCGAACCACTGTATACCTGCATGTCTGTGTTTACAACTTTTTATTGCTATCTGCTTATCTATTTGTATAAGCATTCTGAATTCATATATCTTTTAGAAAAGCCTTAATTTCCGCTGTACTTTAAAACTATCTTTTAAGTCCTAAGGTCACTGCTCAAACAGTAACCTCATCTGTGCATGAAACTCTTTAAGCTACCTGCTAACCAAGGGACTTATATTCTTTTGGAGAAAAGTTTGCAAAAGTTGATAAGGTTAATTCACCCCATCTTAACCTTATACAACTTGGGACCAACAACGTATCTCATCTTAAGGGAAGATAGCTTTCCTCGACTTGATTTATTGTTGTTGTGCATTGTTATAGTATATGTCTTTTATAATACTTTTTATTTTCTTGTTTGTTTGTTTTCGATTGTTCACAAATCCTACCCATTATTGAGTGCATATTATCAATAATTTTTTGATAAGATAAATTTGACTATGTCAAACAACAAGAACAACAACAACAATATTGTTCCTCCTACTGCAACTACGGTTACAACTGCTAGAACCTCCACTACTGCAACTTCAATGCAGCAGCACATCCCACTGCTTTGCCTACTATAGAGAAACCTAATAGATTTAAGGGTGAGAATTTCAAATGATGGCAGTAGAAGATATTGTTCTTCTTGACCACCATCGACATGGCTATGTACTTGAAGAAAGCACCTTAGTCGTGACTGAAGGAGATACGAATATTGAAGCACGTATTACGCTTGATGCTTAGTTGCAAAAGAACTTCGTAAGCAAGAATTATAACTTTAATGAGATGAGCAACTAGCTATATAGCATGTATGCGGGTTACAAGACGACATGAAGGTGTGGTATGATCTAGAAAAAAAGTACAAGATCGAGGATGCAGAAGTCGAGATATTTGTGGTGGCCGACTCCTTGAGTTCCGAATGATGGACACACATTACGTGATAGATCAAGTGCAAGACTTCCAATTGATGGTGCACGAAGTCTAAGCTTAAGGTAAAATTTTCCCGAACCTTTCACTATGGCTTGTGTGACCGAGAAGCTCCCACCTAATTGGTGGGACTTCCAGAATTATTTGAAGCACAAATGAAAGGAGATGACCCTTAAAGACTTAATTATCAAGCTCCAAACCGAGAAAAATAATAGGAATGTAGATCTTACGCCTCCTATACTAATGGATGTTAAGGCCAACCTATTGAAGTGTAACAAGAGAATGCGCCCTAAACCCAATCAAAGTGAAAATGGTTAAATATAAGTTTATATATTTCTAATAATTTATGGAAAATGGTTTCATGTGATTTGGGTAATTATATAAATATCATTTAATTTTAGGAATATTTGATATTCTACACAATATTAGAAATTAAATAAGTATTTTGATATTTATTTTTGATATTAATATAATCAATAAAGTTGATATTATAAGATAATATCAACTATAATTATATTAAGATTAGAACTCTTAATTAATGAGACTAATTAGATTAAGATTGTGAATTTTAATAAAATTAGATTTGGATAAGCACTAATTAGATTATGATTGTGAATCTTAATAAAATTAGATTTCTACTTGAAGATAAATCTTAATTAGATTGGAATTAGAATTTTAACTAGATACTGATACAATATCTTAATTAGATTGGGATTAGAATTTTAACTAGATACTGATACAATTGAGTCTATAAAAGAAAGCCACGGTAATTGAGTTTATAAAAGAAAGTCACAGTTTACTCTCAAATATAGAAAATACACGCCTATATCAGATAGAAGAGATACACGTCTATAGAGGAGATACACGTCCTATCAACATATTGTAGTAGACTTTCATCTTCCACAACATCTTCCACAACGGTTATGAAGTGCTGTCTTCAAGCCATCTGCCACATCACCTACCACGTCATTATTGTTGTCCACATCACCTGCCACGCCAACGCGAATAAATTTGCGTTGCCTGAGATTTGAACTCGCGACCCCTCGTTCAAGCTGAAACCACTTGGCTACTAATGTTTATGTGTTTATATTCTACATGCATTTCTTTTATTAACTAATTTCAAAAAATTTCATTTTAACAACGGTACAAAAAAATCGTTGTCCCAACCGTTGTCGTAGATCTAAACGACAACGGTACAAAAAACCGTTCTAAAAAATCGTTGTCGTTGTGCGAAAAAATTTGCACAACGACAACGGTACAAAAAAACCGTTGTCCCAACCGTTGTCGTAGACATCTACGACAATGGTACAAAAAAACCGTTGTAAAAAACCGTTGTCGTTGTGCATTTTTTTCGCACAACGACAACGGTTTTTCGAAAAACCATTGTAAAAGATGTCTACGACAACACTTTTAGCTCAAAACCGTTGTAAAATTGGTGTTGTTGTTTAGCATTTTTCTTGTAAGTTAGAATTGTATAGATATTTTGGGTGCTTACACACTACTGTTAAAAGGGAGGAGCGAATTGGAAGATCGTGATGTCTTCACAATACATTGGATATCAGTCAGAGGAAAAAAGATAAAAGGTATATCTCTTTTCATTGTTTTAGCTTTTATATAAATTTAATATTAATGATATGTTCTTATATGTGAAAAATTGATTTTTGAAATTTATCTACAATTCGATTAGATCGAAAAGACGGATTTTATTCGAACCGAATTCGATTCGGGATTCGTTTAATTTCCAACAATATATACATATAATTAAATATATAGAGTTATTCTAAAGTGGCTATGCAATATCTTATTTTAAATATTAATGGGTATATCATTATTATGAATTCAAATTTATTACAACATTGAATTATTTAAAACATCGTAACCCCTTATCTATTTACTTGTTTATTGTAAGTTTAAGTCATAGATGACGGTTATTTCTGTCTACTACTCATTATTTTCTTAAAAACAATTCTCAGTTTTTATAGATAGTTATATCAGTATAGTAAATTATTTATTTCATGATCATCATTAATGAAAATTCTTAATATAATTCTCAGTGATATACTGTTGATTAATGCAATCTGTAGATGATTTATTAGCTAGTTTGATCCATCGATCTCATTCAATGGAGCAGGTGAGAAATAAAAAAATAAAAAAATGGAGTAGTGGGCTATGCAGGAGCAGGTGTACCACCCATTTACTTGGTCAACTCTATGATACATCATGTGTGTCTGTCTGTATCATTTATTAAAGATTAGTGTTAAGTATACAAACATGATATCAAAATTAATCAACTTGCAAGTAGTCAACTGCTAGCAGTAGCTGTTGTAATCGGGTTCTTAATTTTTAATTGTCAAATAATTGAAGTGATATATGATTGATAAATTAGTAATGCAGCATGGATTGGAAGCCATTGTTTGTCATAATAATTTCACTACCAAAGGGTGTAAAGTGAGTTTTAGGATGCAGACAAAACAACGAGTATAAGGTGGATTTGGGTAGGTGACCAGATAAGTTGACTTTTAACTCAACTTGCTTTGATACTGCTTGTTGGTCCCAAATGATGTCCGAGGTTCAGAGGGGGTGAATGAACCTTGATCGATTTTGTAAATCTCTTTAAAAACCTTACTGTACTGCAAGTTACTTGAACTAGGATGCAGTGCTGCACGCTGTAACTAGAGTTTATACGCAACGAAAAAATACGTCTTATAACACAAGACTGGTTTTCTCAAATATAATCATTTTCAAAACGTTTTATACTTATAACAGATATATATATATATATATATATATGAAATAAAGCACAGATAAGAAAGCCATAAAACACTTATGACTTATAGTGGTTCGAAGGTGGTGTAATCCTTCTACGTCCACTCTACTAGGAACTTTGTTAAGCAAAATTGGTTTACAGGACTTTCCTAACAATCTATCAACTTTACAAAGCAAACACCTTCCAAACTCCCACACAGGGAAGCTGTCTAACACTAGACAACTATACAAACAACAAGGATCTCTCCTATCAACTGTTCGACACCTAAAACAACCTAAGCACACACCAACAAGGTTAAAAAGTATATGGTTTTGTTCCTCAACTGGTGTGGTGAAGTGAGCTTCTGAATCCTTCGAAGAATCTTTCAACTTTGAACTTGCTTCACTTCACAGAGGTTGTGTGACTGAAACTGAGAGTAGACTTGAATGAGTGTAGCTTGAATGCTTGAGAGTTTTTGCGTAAATGTTTCAGTTGTCAGCTTCAGGGTTGCTCATCCTCTATTTATACTTGTATGAGAAGATATCCGTTGAATGAGATATCTCTCTTTAGAATTTTGAGTACTTGATTAAAGGCATGTCTCGCATTTAATGCGACTTGACTTTCTCTTTTGGAGCATTTAATGTGATAGTTGCGGCTAGCAGCTTTCTGCAGCGCGTCAGTCCACGTGACATCTTAATATTGGCTCCATGTCTGCAACTTTGATCTTCTCTGGAACGGCTCTATTTATTCTTGTTTGGATCTTTGTTCCTCGTACTGCATTTATCCTTCCTCGGATTGCATGATACTTATTCTGTTTGTCATTGGCGCTGTCGACTGCTTGAGCAGTAAGCTTCGCGCTGTATCCTAGGTCTGCTTGCAGCTAATACTTCTTTGCAGCGCTGCTGTAACTTAGACTTTCTTGCAGTATCTTCATACAGTACTGTTGTATCCTTTCTTGCAGTACTCCTGTATCATTTTCTTGCAGCGATGCTGCACGCCGTTCTTTCTTACTTAACTGTAGTGCTGTAACTGTTTTCTTGCAGCGATGTTGTATCTGCTTTCCTGCAGTAGCTTCATTCTGAATTTCTCGATGCAGCTTTGTAACTTACGAAAACCTCCATCTTTCAATACCTATATCTAGACTTAAATCTAGTCTATGCTTCCACTTAAACATTGTGAAAAATGGGATACATAAAACTTCCTATTACATATATGTTTTGTCTCATCAAAATCTAAATACTGAAATTCCAACAAATGCAATTCAAAAAATTAAAATTCCTTTCTTCTCAAAAGAAAATCAAGATTCCTTTATTTTTTTTCATTTTATAAATAAAAGTATAGAAAATCGATTTTAGTATTAATCAGTTTAATATAAATTATATTTTAAGAATCGAATTAATTATATTTTTCTTTCTTTCTTTTTCTCATATAAATTAAGATAAGTTAGATGAAGATTGTACTTAATTTATTCAAAATATGAATACATATTAAAATATAAATAAATCTATAAATATAAATAAAAAAAGAAAAAATATATAAAATTTTGTCTTAAATTGAGAATTCAATATAAATGTCAAGCCTTAAATTGAGAAAAAAAATTAAATTGAGTCCCTTATTGAAAAAGTTTAAAATTTGGATCCAGATTTGAGAAATAATCTGTAAATTGGATCTTATTATGAAATTTTCCTATAATTAAATATATAAAGTTATTCTAAAGTGGCTATGCAATATCTTATTTTAAATGTTAATGGGTATATCATTATTATGAATTCAAATTTATTACAACATTGAATTATTTAAAGCATTGTAACCCCTTATCTATTTACTTATTTATTCTAAGTTTAAGTCATACATGACGGTTATTTCTGTCCACTACTCATTATTTTCTTAAAAACAATGCTCAGTTTCTATAGATAGTTATATCAGTAGAGTAAATTATTTATTTCATGATCACCATTAATGAAAATTCTTAATATAATTCTCAGTGATATACTGTTGATTAATGCAATCTGTAGATGATTTATTAGCTAGTTTGATACATCGATCTCATTCAATGAAGCAAGTGGGAAATAAAAAAATAAAAAAAATCGATTCGCGGGCTATGCAGGAGCAGGTGTATCATTAAGGAGACCCATGCACCCATTTATTTGGTCAACTCTATGACACATCATGTGCGGCTGTCTGTATCATTTATTAAAGATTAGTGTTAATTATACAGACATGATATCAAAAATAATCAACTTGCAAGTAGTCAACTGCTAGCTGTAGCTGTTGTAATTGGCTTCTTAATTTTTAATTGTCAAATAATTGAAGTGATATATGATTGATTAATTAGTAATGCAGCGTGGATTGGAAGCCATTGTTTGTCATAATATTTTCACTACCAAAGGGTGTAAAGTGAGTGGGAAAAAATAGAGAGATAAGATGGCGGTTTATACTTCTCTTTTTGGTCTGGAATACATGTTGGAGACCATTATGGACCTTTCTTCGGTGATGTATGATAACCCATTCATTCTACAAATCTGTGGAACTGCACATAGAAAGATCAAGTCGTTTAAAGTATTTATGGAAAGATTGGATTTGAGCAGCAGGGTTCGATTCAATGCTTCCCTTCAACGAGTCAAAGAGGCAGCGGATCTATTTACCCAAGCCTTTTCGGCCTTTGGGGAAATATTGCAATTTGTGAATTCTGAGATGTCGGAGGATGAGATAGCAGTTGAACTTGATAGAATGATGGAGGATTTGAGACAAAAGAGTGATTCCTTCATAGACATATTGGAGAAGATGGAGGAGGAGTATCTAAATCAACCTACTCATTTTCCTGATGATGAAGCTGCTCATCTCAAGTCAAAGATGGTTGGATTATCTGATTTGTATTCTCAACTCAAAAGAGGCATTGTTGGTTGTTGTCCGAATGTACTCGTTTACTCACTTGTTGGGATGGCAGGAATTGGCAAGACTGCTCTTGCTAATAAACTTTTTCAAGATTTAGATACCTTGGAATGGTTCGATTGCTGTGCTTGGGTGACGATTGGAAGAGAATATCAACTAGAAGAAATTATTCGAAGCATTCTTACTCAATTGGGCGTTGATGAGCATAATATGCTCACAGAAGGTTACTTGGGAGAATGTTTGGCGAATAAGCGATGCTTCATTGTGTTGGATGATGTATGGGACATGGAGCTAGTCCAAAATTGCTTGAAAACCCCATCTCCAATCACAATTGACAATGCAAGTCGACTCTTGATTACAACAAGAATTCAACATCCGCACTCCTTCGGTTATCATCTCATAAATATGCGCTTGCTAAATAAATACGAAAGTTGGGATCTTTTGAATGATAAGGTTTTTGCTCAAAACATCTGCCCTGTTGAACTCGAGGAAGCTGGAAAGATGATTGCTGAGAAGTGTGATGGTCTTCCTCTTACAATTGTCACAGTCGCCGACCTCCTATCGAGGACACCAACATCAGAATGGGTTGATGTAGCAACACGAAAAAACCATCAACTTTTCACCCATGCATACGATGAGATATCAAAGGTACTATATCCAAGTTATGACAATTTACATGATGATTTTAAATTGTGTTTTCTCTATATGGCAGTTTTCCCACCAAACTACAAGATTCCCCAATCGAAACTCATTAATTTGTTGATTGTTGAGAAAATCATTGGGAAATCATTTTTCCAAACTTTAGAAAGGTTTGGTGAAGGATGCTTGCAAGAGTTTGCAATACATAATATTGTTATGGTCTACAAAAGAAGCAGTACCCTAGTTAATGATCGATTTGATAAAGTAAAAACATGTGGCCTCCATTCTTCTTGGTGGCACTTCTGCTACAAAGAAGCTAGGAAGACCTACTTTTACCACATTCTGGATAGTTATACAGATGCTTCAAGTGAAGTTATAAAACGTCAGAGTAGGTTGGTCATCCACAACAATGTTTTGTTTGGTATTAAAAATGTGTGTGAAGCAATGAAGGAAAATTGTGCATCCATTACCCACTCTCTCCTATGTCTAGGTCCATATCATCAATATCCGGTACCCATATATTTCGGTTTAAAGTTGCTAAAAAAACTTGAAGCTCTCGAAATCCGTTTTTATGAGTTCCCTTTAGAAGTATTGGAACTAGTTAAGTTAAGATATCTTGCTCTCACATGCAATGCAAATCTCCCTTCTTCCATATCCAAACTCTGGAAACTTCAATACTTGATCGTCCGTCGACATTTGATAATGAAATTTGGAGCTCCATCATATTTACCTGTAGAGATATGGGATATGAAAAGATTGAAGTATCTTCATGTAACGGGCAGTGACCTACCTGATGTTAGTGACGTTGTTTTGCCAAACCTTTTAACACTATCAGATGTGAGCTTTAATAGTTGCACTGATGGTGTTGGGGTAAGGATTCCTAATATAAAGAAGCTAGGAATCAGAATTGATATAATGCCTGGTGCAATAGAGCCCTTGTGTTGTTTTGATCACGTGTCTCATCTAAGTGAATTGGAATCACTTAAATATGTCATTGTAAATCCTACGTGCAATTTTGAGGTTGTTACACCACTTGTTCGGCTTTCAACATTCCCACTAAATTTAAAAAAGTTGACTTTGAGTGGATTGGGTTATCATTGGAAAGAAATGAGCACGATTTCTTCATTACCAAATCTTGAAGTGCTCAAACTGCGAAGCAATGCATTTAGAGGGCCACTCTGGGAAGTCGAAAAGGATAAATTCCCAAAGCTTTCCTTTCTTGAAATGGAAGACATTGACTTAGAGATTTTGGAGGGAGAAGACAGCTTCAAATGTCTTAAGAAACTAGTCCTAAAACACTGCTACAAATTGAGAAAACTCCGTTTCGAAATGAAATATGAATTTGTCTCAAATTTTGAAGTAGTTGATTGCAACCCTCGGATTCAAGGGAATATACAGAGGAGAATAATGAAGTCAAAGTCACGTGAAAACAGAAGGCCATTTGTGCAGTTTTCATTTTCATGGAATTCTTGAGAGTCAACTTTGATAATAAGGTTAGTTATTTAGTTTTACCATCTAATTGTTGAACCATATATATATATATATATATATATATATATATATATATATATATATATTTTTTTTTTCTTTTTTTTGAATAAACTAATAAGTTTTTTAATAACATTTTTAAGTTGTTTAAAATCTAACTTTAAACTGTTAGTGCTTAATGAAGTTTTAAAAATAAGATTTTAATTATTCCAATATGTGATATAAGGAGCTTAGAATTAACCACATTAAAGTTTTTAATGATGTTTAGAAAACAAGATTTCATTTCAATCCGAAATATTATGATAAGAGTTTATATATTGTTTGAAAATGTTAAGAGAAATCGTCTTATTTCAAAATTTTAATATTTGTCCTTAAAATCCTCTTCAAAATTTATCATTTAAATAATACAATATAGCAATTAATAATATTTTATTAAACTCTACCATATTATTTATATAAACACTCTAATTATTTATTTTTAAAATAAAATATAACATCTCCTAAGTTTTAAAAACATCTAATATTATGTAATAGATTATAAGACATTTTAATAAGATTAACTGAGTACTACCCTCCTAATATACAATCTTATTTATGGCAGGAGGAGACAAAAGAGGAGTAAAGATTCAAGATGTTGTTCAGGTTATCAAAGTCATGCACTTAAGAAATAACACTTGCATATTATACAGAGAGGAGACTATTCCCTCTACGTATATGTGTCTCAATAACTGAAAGTTGGAAGTTCCTTTAATTAGATTTCATTATAATTCTTTAAAATTGTGCATCTTTTGTAACTTTTTAATATGATCCAATGTTATTGTTATAGATTGGGGATTGTTTTCATCGTTTTAGCTTCCATCATTTAATGTGATGTATATATCTCTCGCCTCTCTCTCTCTCTCATAATTTTTGGTGTTTGATTGAACTAATTATATATTATTTTTTAATATCTATAAGCTATATGTTTAATAATAACTTGTAATAATTTAGTTTCTTAAAGTGTTTTAACAAATTTTTTTATTAAGACACATTATTTCATAACAAATGTGATGTAAAGTTGTCTAACAAAAAAATTTGAAAACTCCCATCTTATTTAATGTACAATAAGATCTTATCAGCTTAATAAATTTCTTCCAAATTAATCATTTAAAATACACAATGGAAGCTAATAATAATGATCTAATAAACTTCATTATCTTATTTACACTAGTGAAATCTATATGTATGTGTTACATGTGGTTTTATTTTTATATTGTTCATTGTTTTGTATATATCAAGTCCTTTCTTACATCATTCTTCTCATGACACTGAAATTCCTACTTCTCATGGTTTGTTTGTTGATATTATCCTTGGCTTTTTTTGTTGATTGATTTGTAAATGTGCTTTAATTATTTAGAAAATAAAAAGTTTTGGTTGTTGTTTATTTAAGCAATATGTTAATGTTTGCAAATTTATTATTTCAGATTATGGATGATGGTGGATCTTTTGTATTTGATGTATGGGGGGTATCTTTAGGTTATTTCCTAACTTAAAATATGTGGTTGGATGGAGGGTATATATACTAGATTTTGTTGTCATGATATAATTAACATTTATAAACAAGCTCTCTTTTCCTCACCCCACGCAGACGGCCAATGGAAAATCATATAATGTAAATGTTTACTCTTGCACATCTAGGGTTGAACTTGATAAGGGGTTGAAATTTATTTTGTGGATGAATTTATGTTTGGTATTATGTCACATTGATATCAAACAATACTCCTCTATTTTTGTTGGATGAATTTTTACATGACCATATTATATTCATTTCTCTCATCTCTCTGTTCTTGTTGATCTTGTTGTTTTCATTATACATGTCATTAATGCTTTAAAACTTAAAAAGAGCCAATGTGCATATTATATCGAGTTCCTTCATAAGTCTTTTGTATGCAATTATATGCTAAAAGGTGTCTCTCTCTTAACAAAGAAAAAAAGATAAGTTCCTTCCATAATCTATCAACAGTCTTGGTCCCCTGTCCCTGCAGGTTATATTATGAAATTGAAGCTAATGGTTCACAATTTTAGTTGATATATTTTGTATGTCAGAAGAGCCAACATAATGATGTATAAACTGTGTGCTTATAATAGTGAATTTTTTTGTTGAATTTGTCTCCACGAGTTTTGCTATTTATTTCTAATAGTTCAACTAATGTGCTATATACCCAATTTGTTGGTCATGAAGGTGGATGCAGTAGAGTAGTTGGTTGATGCTTATGACAAGGAGAGGTTTGCTGAGTCAAAGAAGGAGCTTGATGCTCTGCTATCTGACGAGTCCTTGGCCATTGTTCCATTCTTGATTTTGGGCAACAAGATCGATATCCCTTATGCTGCATTAGAAGATGAGCTGCGTTACATCTTGGGTTTGACGGGGATCACCACTGGCAAGGGAAAAGTAAACCTGTCCGAATCAAATGTCCGTCCAATCGAGGTGTTTATGTGCAGCATTGTTCGCAAAATGGGTTATGGAGATGGCTTCAAGTGGGTTTCTCAATACATTAAGTGAGGTGTGATACAAAGATAATACATCTTTTATGTTTTTTTGGATTTAGATGTTATGTTTTACTGGGATTGGGTTGCAACTGTTGTCTGTTTATTACTGTCTTTGGATATATTTATTTTGTTGCAATCCTCAGTTGAGTGACATGCAATTTTATCGTCTTGCCTGTTTCATGAAGTTAATTTGTTGTCAAGCTAATTGAACCATGACTAGATTAATCACAAATCATAAATCAATTTCTGAATTGAAGCAAAAACTGTTATCTTTCGAATGCTTTTGAGGAGATTATCACCAAGAGAGTGTTGACACACGGAAATCAGAAATGAAACAGAGCAACAACCTTATAAAATTTATTCACAATCACTCTCATTCTTTAATTTCATCACTATCAATGCATTTACTCTTATATATAATGAAAGTACATGATAGTCAATACACAAGTAAAAAAATAAGCAAAATCCACAACAATTCACACATTGGGTGAGTGAAGCACACTCTCGTCAAGTAAGACGGAATTGAGGATTTCTCGCAGTATTAGTCATAAAAGATGTGTAAATATTATCATTTTTTTAACAAAGGAGGACCGATGCAACATTTCCAAATCACATAAGGGTTTGGTGCATTTTACCCATAAGTTATTGTTCAACATTTGATTAAAAAGAAAAATCACTTTAGATATCAAATTCATAATAATAGAATATTGATGTGAATTTTTTAAACAATTGAAATGAGTAAATTATATTTGAAACATATATTTTTGTATTTTATAAGTATACACACTTGAATTTTATTATTAGTAATCGAACCCTTCAAACAAACTTGTTAAAATTATATTAAAAATTCAAAGTAATATATGTTCATTGTCATTGATAAAGTACCTAAATACATATATAATTTGTATATGTTTCCTTACTTTTATGTCACTATCAGTAGGACCCCTCAATAAGATTTCTAACTTTATCACTATTTATAGAGATATATAAATAATAATTAAGCGGTATAAATATTGTCTGGTATTACAATATAAATGCAAAATTATTATTATAAACATAAAACTATAATAGGAGTTTCATATGTCGAACATAGTGGATTTATGATATACGAAGTTATTGTCATTCTAGATCATTATTTTTATCATTTTATTTAGAAAATATAAAGTTAGAATATTTTTCGATATGTGCGTAAATTGTACTACAACTATATTTTCCCAATTGTTATGGTTACTCTCTCTATCATTTGGTAATTAATTCTACATTTTCGGGAGAAAATTACCGACAGGGGATATCATTAGGAGCTATAGATCATGTGCCTGGAGAGTAATCTCATGTGTGGTTTAGCATTCTACAACACGCTTGCTTGCAAGTATCTGCAACACGTTTGATTTAATATTTTATTTTATTTCAAGAATCTATTGATTTATTATTTTATCTAATGTGAATTATATTTTGAATTAATTTAACTTGGTTTGATTTATATTTTAATATTGTTATTGATGAATTCTAATATCTTATTTTATTTCAAGTATCTATTGAATCATAATTTATTTCATGTCAGATATATTTTGAATTAATCCAACAACTTGGTTTGATTATCAATGAATTTTGGGTTATACCTTGTTGAATTATATAATTATCTTGAAAGATTGATATTTAGTAGTAAGAGTTGGTCTAATGTGTAACTGTTGTATAGATTTTAGATTCATACTCGTAGGTCGGGTTGGGCTGGATCCAACCTGGATCTACGTTTGTTTTTTGTTGTTCTAACCTTTATGCTATTTTAGTCATACATTTATGTTATATTAGTCATACTTTTATGCTATATTAGTCCTATTTTTATGTAATACTTTAACTTTAAAAAAATATTAATTTCGGCACAATTTATACATATATACCTTTATGTTGTATTATTCACACTTTTAAGTGATATTAGTCATACCTTTATGATATTAGTTGATAAGTGCCAATTTTCACCTATTTTTGCGTATGTTATTGTATTCATTTGAATGTGTTGGCTATGTTTTTAGGGTGATTATTGAGATTATTCGTATATAAGATGCATTTGACAGGTTTGTGTTTAGTTTTATGAGTTTAATGAGGAAAAGTGCAAGGTTCGAAGGAAATGGCTGCGCAGAAAAGCACGACTGTGCTTAACAGCACGGTCAGACCGTGCTCAAGGAGGAAAAGATGAGCACGACCGTGCTGAATAGCACGGCCAGACCGTGCGCGACGGGACTCGAGACTGTAGGATGTAGCACGACCGTGCCAGACCCCATGCCAGAACGTGCAAGAGACTGTATGATGGGGCACGACCGTGCCCGGGCGCTCAGCGATTACGGTTATTTTGGCGAGGTCTTGTTCTTGGATTGATATAAAAAGATCCAAGGAACGAAAAAAGAGGGAAATTGGCGATAAGAGACATAGATACATATAGAGAGAGAGACAAAGGAAAAGGAGGATCAAGAGATGGAAGAATCGGAAGATCGTCGTCAACACGAGTTTTAATCTTTCCTCTCTTATTAGTTATTAGATATGATGTTTTCAATCTTATCTATGAGTTTGACGATAATCATGTCTAGCTAATTTTCTAGGGTTTCTAGAGCTTGTTAGTAATCTAATTCGACTCTTGATGGATCTTTAGTTTAATTTAATGTTCATAATCTTTCATCTTATTTGTGTGTTTATGAATTGATTGTTTGTTTGATTATTTGGCCGATAATTGAGCATGTTTTAATAATTGAATTAAAATTCGGGAGATGAGATTTAATTATGGAAGAATAAACACATGACACATAAAAGACTTAGATCGAGAGATTAAGGAATTTATGTGGTGAGATATCGATTTTGGGTGCTTTTTATGTTTCTATCAGATTGAGTAGGGATACCTCTGATAGCATAATAATTAACTAATTAATTGACTTGGGAGAGCTATTAATTGATATGTGTGATTACTCATATAGGATGATTGATTAATGAACTTGGATTGATTAAAGTAATATCTTGATGAGAATTAGATGAAAGCATGTCCTAGAACCTGTTTTATATCTCTGTGATTTTTGAGTTAATTTATTTACGTAATTATTGTTTCTATTTAATTAATTTGAAATTGATGAAATTTGATTTACCTAGATAAAAGTGAGAACCGAATTTGAGTAGTTAATTAGTGCCTAGATAGATAGTCTCTGTGGGATCGACCTTGCTCACCACTTCTACAATCCACACCGTACACTTGCGGGCGATAGCTAAAAGAAATTAGTGAATATTAGTCATATCTTTATGTAATACATAAAAGTACAATTAATATAATTAAAAAGTATGACTAACATAACTAGAAGGTATGACTAATATAACTGAAATGTATGAAATGTATTAATAGATGTCTAAAAATATATTAAGGTACAGCTAAAACCCCAAAAGGTATGACTAACGTAACATATATAAATGAATTACTAGTATACCACAAAAGTACAACACCTAAGAGTGAATTTGGTGGATTTGGGTGTACCCACCCAGGCGCATGGGTGGCACGTGGGTCGGGTCAGGTATTTTGCACGGATCCTAGATTCATACACAAGTCAGGCACGTGGATGACGAGTGGGCCGGATTGAATATGCTGTACGGATCCTAAATTCATACACAAGTTACAAAAGTTTTTGTATAGTAGCAATAGGTGCGCGGATTATACCTTGTTGAATCATATAAGTACCTAAATAAATTAACGTAACTTAGGCTTAGAAACTGAAGCTATTCTGTCTTAACTATTCAGTCTTAGATTTAACTATTTTCACAGAGTCTAATGCGGTTATTAATTGATATGAAACGTGTCCAATTGGTTAATAACTAATTTTGTTGAATGTTGAGTTTATTCAATTAAATTAGGAAAACACATGATTTTTATATGGCTTTCATAGTTAAACGGCTCTTGCATCAGATAAATGAACTAAAAACAAAGAAAGAACAATAATTAAAATTATGGCGTGCAAATGTGCGCCACAACAGACCAAGATTTCAGTAGAGTCTTAATCCTTCATTAGGATTTTAAAAGATCTGATTTAATTAAAAAAGGTAATAGATCATATTCTATCACGTATAGAATTGCATATGCGCTTTCCAATACACATCATTCTGATAGTTCCTTAAAAAAGAGTATATAGAAATTTTTAGAATTTTCAAGGAATTTGCCAAAGTTATGACATCAAACCCAATCCAGATACCTAAGATAGGTGGTGTTAATTTACTAATTAAAGATCACCCGATTTTAAATAAATCATTAAGGTTTGATCTGAGATTAGTAACAGAATGTCTTTTTCCGAAAATAGGATTCTAAACCTAAGAGAAAAAGAACCAATTGAGGATTTTAATCCACAACGAATTAGGGTGAACAATGTTAAACTGAAATGCCCTAAGGGTTGGAAAGAAATCCATATTATTTTTGATATATCTGAAACTAATAATTTATTTCCTTGTGATGAGATATATAATTTACAACAATCAACTATTAATAGATACAAATGCATGTTAGAAATAGTAGGCTATAAAGTATCTGTTAAAGGTATTGCAAGTAGAACCAAAGGTTCTATGACCTTTGGCCTAAATTTTCTTGAGAAACACAAACCTTGGGGTAGGAACGGAAAATTGATGGAATTCAATCTTGATGGACACCTGATAAGCGTGGGATGACGAGCCCATTTTCCTTATACATATCCATAGGAATATTGTATGATCAGTATAAGTCCAAATACTTTGTGGCTTATATTGATTCAACATCAGACATTTGCACGACAAAGCTAGGAGTCTTTCCAAGTGAATCTGTGGAAACTGTACCTCTTATTGCAGAAAGGAATTTTTCTCAGAAAATCCTTATACTCAATAAGGGTATTCATGAGTCAAGAATAATGATTAGAGGTGCATTTAGTACCCCCTTAGTACAAAGTGAAAATGCCACCAATCTATATTCATGATACAAGTGCTGATATTTTGTTTTCTTATACATATCCATAGGGATATTGTTTGATCAGTATAAGTCCGAATAATTTGTGACTTATATTGATTCAGGATCAGACATTTGCACGGCAAATCCATGAGTCTTCCCAAGTGAATCTGTAGAAACTCTACCTCTTATTGCAGAAATGGTTTTTCTCAGAAAATCCTTATACTCAATAAGGGTATTCGTGAATCAAGAATAATGATTAGAAGCGCATTTTGTACCCTTGGTACAAAGTGAAAATGCCACCAATCTATATTCATGATACATGTGCTGATATTTTGTTGGGTAACAATTTTATTCAAACATTTACAAAATATGAGCAAGATAATCATAAGAACCTGTTTACTACTAACTGTGTTAGTTTGATACAGGTTTAACGATGTGAGAAAGTTTTCAATAGGATAATGTCTATTACTTTTCGCAGCAGACGTGGTGATAATGATTCCAAGTTAACTCATCCTAAAATGTAGGATAAGAGAAAATTTGGAAAAATTATTTGGTCTTTCAGGCAACAGGGTATTGAGAATGTTTCGAAAGAAGCTATTAAGTTTCTGAAAAATGCATTACAGGAAGGTCCACCTCCGATTGTCATTGATGAGGAAAGTTAACTCATCCTTAAATGTAGGATAAGAGGAAATTTGGAAAATCTCTATTGTCTTTCAGGCAACAGGGTATTGAGAATACATCAGAAGAAGCTATCAAGTTTTTAAAAAATGCATTATAGGAAGGTCCACCTCCAATTGACATTGATGAGGAAAGTTTATTTTTTCTTGAAAATGTTAAGAGGCTAATTGAAAGGAATTTCAATGAGAATCCTTTAGCTTGGTGGGACAAAAATCAAATCGAAGCAACGTTAAAAGTACGGGAATAATTCATATACGAGTTGGTTCGATGCAAGTTGATCCAGATGAATATGCTCGATAAAAAAGAAATGCAAAACATTATCAAAGAGCATATCGATCTCAAGCTGATCGAAGTAGGAGTCTTCTCTTATAGTAGCCCAGGGTTTTTGGTAAGAAATCATGGTGAAATTAAGAGAGGTAAGACAAGATTTCTTAACAAGAGATCGCTATTCTTGAGGCGGATTCCATCACAGTTCGAACGAGACACCTCAGGGAAAACCTTGAGAAACTGGACAAAGTATTTGGCTTGCTAAGGACTCGTGCCGAAGCAGCTTCATATGTTCAGAAGGCAGATTTGGATGCTGTCCAAAAAGCCATATGAGCGGCAAAGATAGCACAGGTCCATTTATGGGATGCGTTAAAGAAGCCTCTTCTCAAAGCAAGTTCACCATCGGTGACCCAAAAAGAAATGCATGAAAAAAGTTCATCATCGGTGAACAAACATGATATTTTTAAACTCGAAGTCGATCATCCGGTAGATGCATGTTTTTCAACGGACTCCGATGAAATGACTGATGACACCAAAACAAGAAATCTATCGAACTCCGATAGAACTATTAATTCGAAACGTCAGGAAGAAATTTCAGACAAGTCGAGTCAACCCAACACCTTTGGATTAAAGAGGGAGATGTTAACTTGAGGCCACAAACAGGTCCAAGACAGGTTAACACTAACCAAGCTATTTCTCCATTTCAGGTTTATCAAAGAACGTGGGAAAAATCGGTTACAAAGAATGGGATCAATCCAAGTAAAATTACTGTTGATTGGTCTGGAAAGTATCCAAGGCTTTTTGGATGCTTCCAGGTGTAAACTCGCAAGATGTTCGAGAGTGGTTTGACTTCAGAGCAATAGCTTCGATATTTACTACTGCACCTAGCTTTCCAGAAATTTCAAAATTACCCGAGTGGATAGCTATTGTCGTGCATGATTCATGGCAAAACAACCCACACTTGGGTCCATGTGATATTTTGGAGTTAAAAATAATTTCAGCAGCTTCAGAAATCACAGGTAAAGGATCTCATCCGACTTTTCAATTTATAAAGCTTCAGAGATCAGGTATGGTGGCACTCAATAGAGCAAAAGGTCTGCCATCAAATAGTCCATTGGTGGTCGCCCTCACCGAAGATAATATATCAACAAGGCGAGCTTGGGGACTATGGGTCCGTCTTATCGAGATGGACAAAGTCAACTATCCATTTAAAATTTTCCAAAATTCTGCGAACGGATCTTTCTTGTTAAATTCAATGATAGAAAATACAACCAGATTTTCCGAAAGCCTCTTCGAAAATAAGAGAAAATTAATTTGGGAAAACAAGGTTCTAGCAACGGAACATACAAGAAAAAAGGTATATAATATGATACATATCGAAAGATGGGAAGAACATTTATGTTCCTACTGTCAAACACAGGAGAAACCTTTATTCGGATAAGGTTTCAAAGTCAAGCAAGAAAGGCCTGATTATCAGAAGAAGAAGGGTCAGAAAAAGAGTTTTTAGATAATAAAAGTCTGAAATGTAATAAAATAAAGCTGGTCTAATTAGACTCGATATTATAAAAATGTAAAGAACTTGTAATAGTATAGATTAGTGTGGTTGGATCCTTGATCCGTAAAACCCAACCAGAATCCATCGAGGATTGAGAGACAAAGACGAGGTATGTAAAATCAGAATTTTATTTAAATACAGAAGCGTGTTGGGCTTGATGTTATTCAGATAAATGATTTATACCGGATCTAATAATATATGGTGTTTTCAAAAATCATAGTCATATGGTATAAAGGTTGGGATACTCCTCCCATTTACAAATTATAGTCATGTTATATAGGGGATCGATGAGGTATAACAATGTCACGTACCATGTAAAGATTTGTGAAAAGTGAATAATGAGATTGAGAAAAATAATGCCACGTACCGATTAAAATAGATAATGGGCTTGAGATATACAAAGCCACGTACTGACTATAGTAAACAAAGGGATTGAGATGACAATGCCACGTACCGGCTATATTAAAAGGAATTAAAAAAAATTGAAAAAAAATAGATAACAATGGAAATTATAGATCATGAGGATGAAATATAGATCACGAGGGTAATTACCACAGGGATCTATAGATCACGATAAAAATACTTGATCACGATGGTGAATATAGATCACAAGGGTAATTACCACCGTGATCTAGAGTAAGGGTAATAAATTAACCACTAGAGAAATAAATGACAAGGATGATTGTACATCACACCACAAAGTGGCAGTACACTCGCAGCAAATTCAGACTGCATAAGCTAGTGTAGGGAATCCAATGTTGAGCTGTAATGCTATCCATAATCCAAAATTCTGGGGATAAGGATATTGTGAGAGTATGCAAAACGAATTACAATTCAAGAACTGCTAAGCAACGGCTTCGACTCACACTTCATCAATGGTTTAGATGTCATATGCATAACTTTGATAAACATATAAATGATAAGGGATCACAACTCACAGGCCAAAATTTACAACTACAATTGTTTATACAATGGTTTCAAGATCCAAAAGGACTATTGACCGCGCTGTCGTGATGCGATAAAATTAATTAATTTCCTTCCTAACCTTGCTAACTAGTAGCTAGGATAAGTCGGAGTCGATCCTACGAGGATTGTGAAATTAATTATATCACTTGTGTCTAATTCAATAAAATAATAAACGATGAGGGTTTTCAGATTAATTAGCTATCACTAAATAAACTAATAACCTAAAAAGCACTTAAATAATGAGAACTCGATAAAAGAGAATTTTCGTCTCTTAAAATTAGTTAAATTAGGATAAGATCGCTAATTAATCCTATTCAATTGAATAACCTAGAATAGGCTCTCTAGATTTAATTCATTGAATGCATTAATCACTAAGACGATAGGATGAACTAGACCCCAAATACATAAGCTCGATTTGGTAACCCTAGGATTATGCTATCCTAGAGATGCACGACCTCTAGTTTACTACTAATGAAAAATAAACCACAACAATTAGAATTCATGATTTAAGATTCTAGCAGTCAATTATCAACACTTAACTTAGGTGATCAGTCTAAATCAAGCAATAATAATTGAAAACGATATTTACAGATAACATAATCAATTTCAATCAAACATTGAGAGAAAGTTACGGGATTAATTAGAAAATAAAAGATAAACGAGTTCAGACATCCCTGCTAACCGCTATTACGGACTCAGCCGAGCATTCTCAAAATCAAAATAATAAAAACAATCAGAAAATCAATCAAACTAATCTAAAATAATAAAATCTCTGCGTGAATAGTGATGTGAATAGTGTTTTGTGGTGGATGGTGATGTCTTCAATTGTGTGATCTTGAGGCTTTAAATAGATATCGGATATCTTTCTGGCATATCTTTTCCTATTTTCTTTAGAAAATGGACTCATTTTCCTTCTAGAATTAGGAGTTGTCTTTCTTTATCCAAATCTTTCCTCGTAATCCCAATCTTTGATATTTTTATCTTGAAAACTCTCCAAAATACCTGAATAGAAACAAGAAAATAATATATGAAGTATTTGAACACACAAAACACATATATGTAGAAAATCAATACATTTAATCTAATAAAAGATTATAAAATCTCACATTAATCCACATTAAATGCATCAATTTCCTACCTATCAACTATCTTTCCTTAATTGCAAATTTTCACCTAATTGTTCCAACTCCACTCATACAACATGTTTATAACGTTAGCATAAGCCTAAAAAATGCTTTTTGATGTTACATAAGCTTTACAAGAGACAAGTATCGTAACAACAACATCAACTTCAGAACATCGTACTTCACCTGATAACAGTACAATGCACAAAATGAACACAAGCAAGAAAATAACAACGCAGCATCTAGGAAGAACCATAAATGGTAAGAAAACAATGGAAACTTTGAGAGAGAAAAAATAAACTAAATAGTGTGACAGATTAAATTAAATAGTCTTGCTAGATATTATTTATCTAATATATCAAATACTAAATTGTCTCCAATTTAGTCGATGTCAATTAAATAATTGCATCTATAGAGCAATCATACAAAACAAATAAACCTAGAACTAAAGATCACTACACTGCATCGTCATCCAATGGAAACTTAAAGCAGCACCAGGACAAAACCATATACCATGACGCACAACAAAATTATATTTTTCATGGGCATCAAAACATGAATGCAATTTTTAAGAAATGCAAAATTGAGCTGAGAAGGTTGGCTTCCATCTTGCAATTCATTGAAAAGTATAACATGAACAATACTTAATCAATAAGCCATAGAATACTCACAAAGGAAAGGAAGCAATATGAAGTTGATGAAATTGCAGGATCATCTACTTAGTTTGATGTAGAACTAGTAGCACTTTCAGCTTGTGCATCAACCTCGTTCGGAGAAGGACTGTATCCCATCGCTATGACCTGTCTTTGAGAGGGATGTGGGTTTACAGTATCCTCCACAATATTTGATGCAATAGATGTGTTGCTTCTAGAATCTTCTGCTACTTGAAGATGATCCATCATTCGTGATATAGTAGCAATTTCTTGGCCTCTAGCAACTTCTCCACCAACTTCACTGGTGGGTTCAGGGGTGGAACTGTTGCGAGCAAACAGTCTATCCTTCCAACCTCTCGTGCTCTTCTTTATTGAATCTTTATATCTGTAAATGGAGAAACAAAGTAAAACTTTTTTCTTGAATTCCAACTTTGATGAATAGACTGTCTGCATTTTCCTTACAACGTCATCTTTTTGTTTTCTCGTCTTCTTATGGTCAAATTGGTAGCTAAATAAGGAAAATAATATGGTTTCCAAAATAACATGGAAGGGAAATAATATAAATAGAACCATTTCTTGTACCTCGTTGACAATGCACTAAGGCAGCCTTTTCCTCCAACAAGACCGTGTGTGGATGAAAGCTCCATATGGACAATCAAGCGTCATCTGAAGTTGTTGGAGGGCAACGTGGTTTTAGAGCTTACTTCTGGAAAGGGGCTCACGTTGAAGGATGTGCTACATTTCTCGAACATCCATAAGAACCCTATCTCGAGTTCATTGCTAGCAATCCATGATTTTTTAAACTCATGTCTAAGGTTGAGAAGTTTATTCTCAACAAAAAATGTGTGTTTTTAGGTAGGGGCTACTTAGCCAATGGTCTTTTCAAGTTCAATGTAATAGTCAAGCGCCATATTGTACCTAAAGTGAATAATGAAATGCTACAACTTCTTCTTATATCATTTAGTGTTATGATTTATGGCATAATAGATTGAGACATGTTAATTTAAATGCTACAAAAAGACTAGTAAGTTTAGACTTGCTAAAAGTTGATGAAATAAATACACAAAAAGAAATGTGAAGTGTGTGTTTAAGCCAAAATGACTAAGTTACCTTTTCATAATATTGAAAGGGGTACAAATCCTCTAGAATTAATTCACATGTATGTGTTACTTGAAATTTGTACAAACTAGAGGGGGAAAAAATATTTTATTACTTTCATTGATGATTGCACAAAGTATTGCTATGAATACCTCTTGAAAAGTAAAGACGAAACTCTAGAAGCTTTTAAGAATTACAAGAATAGGTATAAAATCAACTAAATAGCAAGATAAAAGTTGTACGAAGTAATAGAGATGGAGAGTGCATGACACTGTTTGAGAAGTTATGTTCATAAAGTGGCGTAATTCACTAAACGATGGCTTCATACTTGCCTCAATAGAATGACGTGGCTGAATGTAAGAATTATACTCTAAAAGAGATGATGAATGTCATGTTTATAAGCTCGGGGTTACCACAGCACCTGTCGGGCCATCCTAACGTCAAATTATATCCTTAATAAAATTCATTTTAAAGAAAAGAATGAAACCCTCTACGAATTGTGGTAAACACATAAATAGTTGTACGAATACCTCAAAGTGTATGGGTGTTTGTTTAAAGTGGGGTACCAACTTCTAAAAAAGTTAAAATTGATCCTAAGACGATCGATTGTATCTTCGTGATCAGATATGCTCTTAGTAGCAATGCATATCATTTCCTAATCCATAAGTCAGAGGTACTTGACATGATGAAGGGAACAACTATAGAATCAAAAAATACTATATTCTTTGAAAACATATATTCTTGTAAAGAAAGGATAGAAATGAGTTTAACAAATAAAAGAACTTTAGACAAAGCTGCAAGTAGTTCTAAACATATAGAAGAATAATCTAAATGTAGCAAAAGAGCTAAAATAGTTTAAGTTTCAATTCTGATTTCATCACTTATATGTTGGATGACAAATCGAGATAGATTAAGGAAACTCTATCGAGTCCTAATGCTCCACTTTGGACAGCAACGATCAATAATGAGATCGATTCTATCATATAAAACAACACATATGAGTTAGCATATCTTATACCCAATTGTAAACTCTTAGGATGTAAATGGATCTTAAAAATGAAGTATAAAGCTGATTGGAGTATAGACAAGTATAAGGTCCGTCTAGTGGCTAAGGGCTTTAAGAAAAAAGAAGATGACTTATTCGACACGTAGTCGTTTGTGACGAGAATTACATCGATACATCTACTTCTAGTGATTGTTGCATTGCACAATCTTGAAATTCACCAAATTGATGTAAGAACAATGATCCTAAATATCAAGCTAGAAGAGGAAAATTATATAGATCAACACGAAGGGTTCATTGCACTTAATAAGAAAGAAGATGTGCAAACATTTTCGGTCCTTATATAAATTAAAGCAAGCGTCTAAGCAATGACATGTGGAATTTGACAACACTACGTTATCAAATGGCTTCAAAATCAACGAGTGTGACAAATACGTCAACATTAAGGGCACAACCAAGACTTATATCGTTGTGTGTCTTTACGTGGATAACATGTTGATCATGGGTTATGACCATGAAGTTATAGTTGAAACAAAGCACATGTTGAAATGAAATTTTGACATGAAAGATATGATTGTGGCGGATGTGATTCTTGGAATCAAAATCCTTTGAGTATTTGAGGGAATAACAATAACGTAATCTCACTACGTTGAGAAGCTTAGAAAATCCAATGCTTATAACAATCCACCTGCCAAAACACCTTTAGAGCTCACGTTGAGTGAAAATCAAGGTGAGCCTGTAGCTCAAGTTGAATACACAAGAGTTATAAGAAGCTTAATGTACATAACAAATTGTACAAGGCCTGATCATGCATACTTGGTGAACTAGTTGAGTAGATTCACGAGCAATCCAAGTAATAAATATTGAAAAGCTCTCGTGAGAGTCTTAAGATACTTGAAGTATGCTCTCAACTTTGGTTTGTGTTACACGAAATACATTCTCATACTTGAGAGGGATATATTGATGCAAATTGAATTTCTAACAAGAAATATTCCTTCTCCACGAGTGGATATGTTTTCACTATAAGTGGTTCGTGTCATGAAAATCGACAAAACAAATGTGTTTAACTCGTTCTACCATGGAATCCAAGTTTATAGCCTTGGATAAGACTGGAGAATAGGCCGAGTGGCTTCATAAATTTCTCGAAAATATTCCATGTTGGAATAAGCCAGTACCAAACATGATGGTATATTGCGATTACCAAACTACCATAGGTAGGGCAATGAATAATATATACAATGGTAAGTTAAGACATATATGTCAATGATACAATAACGGGAGACAATTAATCTCGATCGGTATAATGTCAATCGACGACGTAAAGTCAAAAGACAACTTAGCTAATCCCTTGATGAAAGGATTAAATCAAGATCAAATAAACAAGTTGTTATGGGAATGAGATTAAAATCCATAAATTGAAATTTTTTAAATGGAAACTCAACCATGGAGATTAGAAATCCCTCGAACATGGTTCAATGGGAAAACTAAGCCATGAAAGTTGGTTGAAAACACTTGAAAAACGTAAATCCTTCCTTAAGAAACAAATCAAGTGTTAAGCTTGCAAATATGGTGATGTTAAGTTTTATGACTTTAATGATTCCTAAAACACCTTAATTAAGGAGGTGGAGTATGGCAGGGTACTCTTAAGGATGTCACTTATGTTATTGAGAAGTGGTGACTGCTTCTAATGAACAGTACTTATAAATCAAAGACGTGTCCATGACCGAAAAGAACAAGGGTGTTTTGGGGATGTGGATCAAAGAGCTCTTGTGTTCTTGGACAAGATTGATAGGCTCAAGTGTGCTTAAAATTTATATTTCATGTTGTAGTTATACCAGTGAGCCTATGTTGTTGTATGTTGCTGTTATTTTTATTTCTTCAAGGACAAGTGTGCAATTTCATTTAAGTTGTAAGTGTTATGTAAACTCCTCTATGGATTGAAACAGACTGTTAATTGAATCAGTTTGTGAGAGGATATTTTCTCTCTTTGGCAATTTGCTGTATACTTAAAACATTATGCGATAATATTTTGTCGCTAAGTTATTATCATAAAATTCTTCTTGTAAATAGCATTTTTGCGACAATGTTGTTATTGGTACTATATATAATGTCGTAAATAAGTTTTTTTAATTGTTTTTTTCTGACAACTTGTTCTCAAGTTATATAATTAATTTTTGCTACAACATGTCGCAAAAAATAGACTTTCACATTATTATCGCAAAAAAAACATCATCACAATTGCTATTTTTCTTGTGGTGAAGTTAACTCAATTCAACCAAAGAAGTTGCCAAAGCTCGGCCTCAATCCCAACAAAAGACGGGTTGTTAAGTGGCTAATAGCATGCATATGATTAATTGGTCGTTTAGTGGTTCATAGTATGGATACAATGTTCTTTAGCTCACCTCTTAAATATTGCATTCTTTTTGAAATGAGGAGTTCGATTGTGTTGGTATGGTGTATGCTAGTGAGGATTTTTTTTAAGAACTAATGATGTACTAATTTTCTTTTAGTCATGAAGATGTAGTTCGTTAATTTTTTTTTTAATTTCTTTTGGTTTGTAAACTTTTTCTTATTCGTGTGGATGTTCAGTAATGAATTTTTGAGACATATATATGGTTATTTGTATTGAAAAAATAAATTTGCTTCCTCCCAATGTTTTATTAAATGTTATTGCCAAATTATTTTGAAATTAATGTCTCTCTTTTTTTAAATGGTTTTGATTTACGAATTTGTTAAGGAAAAACTATTTTTTGTAATTTATAGTTTATACTGTGACAATATATGTTAGGGATAGTGCCCTTAAAGCAATAATGAATTGTTTTATAATTATTAATAAATGCGACATTTATTTTCAAACTCATATGCTTATTGTATGCATTTCATTAACATCATAGAAAATCTTTAGTTTGTTTGATATAACCATAATCTTAGTATTTAAGTGTTATATACAAGAGGATTAAGTTTATGGATAATAAACTTAAATTAAGTCTATGATGAAATTAATTAAAGTATGAGATCTTTAATTAAAACATCATTAATGCGGCCCATAACATAAGATGTGACTGTCTTATCCGAACCGTCGATATGGAGACATTTGAGTGGGGACATTTATATATGATTTGATCATATAAGATACGGACCGATTTAATTTGTGTTTTTCCTACAAATTCCGTTTAGATATGGAAATTCAAATTAAATTATAAGATGACCATATATAGATGAATTTTAATCTTGAATGATTATAGACTCCTATTTAGTTTTATGTGGTTCTTAATTTGCTTGTTTCTGTTTGTCAATGGACTTACACAATACATGCATTTTAAATTCACATAGAATTAAATGGTTGGGAATATAAATTCATAGATGTGGAATCCATTCCTTCTTGAGGTAAGTAGAAAGACAATTCTCTCATTTGTTAATTTTGGAACTGAATGGTTTGAGATCTCTAATTTATAATTAGATTGTAAATTAACTATTAACTAGTGAATTAATGGTAAATGAGGAAAAGAGGTAATTGAAGAGGTTGACAGATAATACCTTCAATAATTACAAATTTTCTATGGAGGATTAATCTATATGTAATGGTTATATCAGTGGACGACTCAATTTCAAAGAGTAAAATATTCTATAATCGTAAGAATGCAATTCCGTATTTTTAGTGGATTAATAACAGAATTAACAAGTCCAATGAATTAATTAAAGAGTTTAATTGTTTATTCAATTTATTAGAGCTTATGATAATGGGTCCATGGTCCCCGGTTCGCCTTTCTAATTAAGTAAAATCGGTTAAATATAAGTTTTTATATTTCTAATAATTTATGAAAAACGGTTTTCCATGTGATATGGGTAATAATATAAATATCATTTAATTTCAGGAATATTTGATATTTTACAGTGATGACTGTATTAGAAATTAAATAAGTATTTTGATATTAATATAATCAATAAAGTTGATATTATAAGATAATATCAACTATAATTATATTAAGATTAGGACTCTTAATTAATGGGATTTGAAATTGTAATTAGATAAGATCTAATTAGATTAAGATTGTGAATCTTAATAAGATTAGATTTGGATAAGGACTAATTAGATTAAGATTGTGAAAACATTTTAAGTCTTAATTGACCTACACTACGGCGGTAATTTTGAATGAATTTTAAAAACTAAAACAGTGGGTCACGCTTATAAGGATGCGATCAAATTGTTTGAATGTATCTAGGCTAAATTAAAAGGTGGATAATCAATAAATGAAGATATGAGATGTCTTGATTTAATTATCATTCGATTTGACTTCCCTACAATGGCTTATTGAATGAGAAATTAAATTACCTGGGAATTTGTAATATAATCTTTATTGCATCATGCATCATGTTTATGGTTTCTAAATTGTATGTTATATGATGTTCGTTTGTTAATTTATGTCGCTTTAGTTTTTTCAACAATCATGTCTGGTCCTATGCTTACTCTGTTGAATGAAAAATTAACTGCAGAAAACTTTATTAAGTGGAAAAGTAACATTACCATTGCACTCGGATTTGAGGACCTCAAATTTGTTTTGGATGAGGATTGTTCTCCTGAACCCCCAACAAATGCCTCTCGTATTGTACGTGAGACATATGATGCATGGATCATAGCCAATAATAAGGCTCGCGCATACTTGTTAGCTTCAATGAACGATGTGCTTAGATTGAAGCACGAGCATGCAGAGACTGCTTATGAGATAATGGAATCTCTGAAAGCTATGTTCAATCAACATTCTGATCAATCGAGGCATGAGGCTGTGAAAATGGCTATAAATGCTAAGATGAGAAAAGGTCAATCAGTAAGTGAATATGTTTTGAACATGATCAACTATTTTACTATGACTGAGATCCATGGTGTGACTATTGATGATCGTACACAAGTGAGTATAATTTTGGAATCACTCTCACTAGCTTTCCTTCAATTCAGAGCAATTATGTCATGAATAAAATGTCTTATTTTTTGATTCAATTGCTTAATGAATTGCAAACCTTTGAGGCTATTTCCATTAAAAAAAAAACAAAAGAGGGAGAGGAAAATGTTGTGGAGGAAAAGTCATCTTCCTCTAAGAAGAGGAAAGAAAATGGAAAAGGGGGTGAACCAAAATAAAAGAAGAGGAAAAATTCCAAAGGAAAGAAGAAAGATTCATCAAAAAAAGCAGAAGGAAAATGTTTCCACTGCCAAGTTGAGAAACATTAGAAGAGAAATTGCCCCAAATATCTCGCCGAACTAAAGGAGAAAAAGAAAGGTGAATTTGATTTACATATTCTTGAATCAAACTTAGTAGCTAAGGATTTCTACATGGGTAGTTGATACGGGCGCTACTAATCATGTGTGTTCTTCTTTACAGATGCTTAGTTCTTTTGAAGAATTAGCCAAGGGGTCGTTCTCAATACGAGTAGGCAATGGAGCAGTCATTTCGGCAAAAGCAATAGAAGTTGTTAGACTTAATATTAGAAATAGGAATTTAGTTTTAAACAATGTTTATTTTATTCCTCTTTTCCGTAGAAATTTGATTTCTGTTTCAAAGTTGCATGAACAAATGTTTTCTCTTTCTTTTAATGGTAATGAGATTATTATTTGTAGAAATGGATGTGAAATCTGTAATGCTGCATTGGAAAATGGACTCTATATAATTAAGTCAAATGAACAACCATTGCTAAATACCGAAATGTTTAAAGTAGAACATCCCAAACCTAAAAGGCAAAAGGTATCTCATGATGATGAAACATATCTTTAGCATCTAAGGTTAGGACATATTTCACTAGATAGGATAAATGGACTTATAAAGGATGGTCCTTTGAGAGAGCTAAAAATTGGCACTCTTCCAATTTGCGAATCCTGTTTAGAAGGAAAAATGACTAAGAGACATTTCTCTGCAAAGGGCACTAGAGCTAAAAAAACTACTTGAACTTGTACATAGTGATGTTTGTGGTCCAATGACTACACAAGTAAGAGGTGGCTTTAAGTACTATGTCACATTCATTGATGACTACTCAAGGTATGAATATGTGTATCTCATGCATAGAAAATCTGAAACTTTTGGAATGTTCAAGGAATTTCATGCTGAAGCAAAAAAACAGCTAAGTAAATCTTTGAAGTGCCTTCGATCCGATCGAGAGGGCTAGTATATTGATACTCAATTTAATGATTATTTGCTAGAACATGGTATTTTATACCAACTCACAACTCCTAGCACCCCTCAGCAAAACAGTGTTACTGAAAGGAGAAACCGTACTTTGCTTGATATGGTGAGGTCGATGATGAGCTACGCAGTACTGTCAGATATGTTTTAAGGATATGCATTGCAAATGGTGGTTTGCATTTTGAATGTAGTTCCGTCTAAGTCAATCCAAAAGACACCACTAGAGTTGTGGAATGGATGTAAAATGAGTTTACGTCATTTTCGTATATGGGGTTGTCCAGCACATGTGCTGAAAGGAAAGATTGGGAAGTTGCATCCACGTTCAGATGTGTATCTGTTTGTTGGATATCCTACTGGAATAAGAGGAGGTTTGTTTTATGATCCACGAGAAAAGAAAGTGATAGTGTCAACTAATGTTGTCTTTTTTTAAAATGATTATATGGAGAACTTATGTCTTAGAAGTAAAGTTGTACTTGAGGAGTTACTTTCTGATGAAATCAGACCACCACCAACAAGAGTTGTTGAAGTAACTGCTCATAATACCACTATACCTAATCAGAATGTCATGTCATCTCGATATAGTGAGAGAGTTATTAGAAAACCAATCCGCTATCGTCAAAATGAAGAGGTAGATGTTGCCATTTCTAATGGGATTGATGATGATCCATTGACATTTCAAAATGCAATGGAGGATTCTGATAAAGAGAGGTGGCTTGAGGTTATAAACCAAGAGATGGCGTCTATGTACTCCAACTCTGTTTGGATTCTTGTGGATCCACCTGAGGGTGTGAAACTCGTTGGGTGTAAATGGATTTATAAGAGAAAGAGAGATGTTGATGGGAATGTAGAGACTTTCAAGGCAAGACTAGTGGCTAAGGGTTATACCCAAAAAGTGGGAGTCGACTATGAAGAGACTTTCTTGCCTATAGCAATGCTTAAATCCATTTGCATACTACTTTCAATTGTTGCATATCTAGACTATGAGATATGGCAGATGGATGTCAAGACGGCCTTTTTGAATGGTCATCTAGATGATAAAATCTATATGCAGCAACCAGAGGTTTTTATGACTGAAGGTCAAAAGTAGAAAGTCTGCAAATTGCTTAGATCCATTTATGGATTAAAGCAAGCCTCAAGATCATGAAATCATAGGTTTGATGAGATTATCAAATCTTATGGGTTTGATCAAAGTGTTGAGAACCTTGTGTTTACAAGCAAATCAAAAATAGTAAAGTGGCATTTTTAGTACTTTATATGGATGGCATTCTACTCATTGGGAATGATGTAGAAATTTTAAACACAATCAAAGATTGTCTAGCCAAGCAATTTCAAATGAAAGATTTGGGAGAAGTGAATTATGTTCTTGGAATTCGAATAATTCGAGACCGCAATAATAAATTATTGGCATTGTCTCAAGCTTCTTATATTGATAAAATTCTTATGCATTACAGAATGCAAGATTCAAAAAAGGGTTACCTACCAACCCGACATGGAATTGTTCTCTCTAAGGAGTAGTGTCCTAAGACACCTCAAGAGGAAGAGGATATGACACATATTCCCACTACAAGAATTTCGCCTTTTAACAACAGTTTTTAACCGTTGTTAAAGCCATTTTTTAAGCGTTGTTGTTTCCAAGGTTGTTAAAAAATTTCGCCATTCGACAACGCACCAAAAAACATTATCGTATCTAGATACGACAACGCTTTTTGGTGCGTTGCAAGAAAAGGGTTGTCTTTTCTTATTTTCTGAAATTATTTTACAACGCTTAAAAAAGCGTTGTCTTTTCTTATTTTCTTCCACTACAAGAATTTCACCTTTTAACAATGGTTTGTTAAAAAATTTCGCCATTCGACAACATACCAAAAAGCATTGTCATATCTAGATACGACAACGCTTTTTGGTGCGTTGCAAGAAAAGGGTTGTCTTTTCTTATTTTCTGGAATTATTTTACAACGCTTAAAAAAAACGTTGTCTTTTCTTATTTTCTGCTATTTTAGCACGCACCAAAAAGCGTTGTCGTATCTGACACGCCATCAGCATATTTTTGACACATCATTGCGACATCATCAAATTCTGACACATCATTGCCACATCATGAGAAATACATGTGCGTTGCCTGGCCATCAGCATATTTTGAACACATCATTGCCACATCATCTTCCACGTTAGAATTTTAGCACGCACCAAAAAGCGTGTCAGATAGCATATTTTGAACACATCATTGCCACATCATCTTCCACGTTAGAATTTTAGCACGCACCAAAAAGCGTTGTCGTATCTGACACGCCATTAGCATATTTTGGACACATCATTGCCACATCATCTTCCACGTCATCAAATTCTGACGCATCATTGCCACGTCATGAGAAATACATGTGCGTTGCCTGAGATTCGAACTCGTGACCTTTGTTGGACCTTAAACCACTAGGCTACTAGTGCTTTATGTGTTTATATTATATATGTATTTCTTTTATTAACTAATTTTATATATATACATATATAATTATTGACTAATTAATATATAATTGGAAGATTAATGACTAATTTCATATTAAGACAATTATAAAGTATACTAGTGCATATTTTTAATATATGTTATAAACATACTAATTTTTTAAAATTATGAGTTTGTTCATATATATAAGATAATATTAATGTAAATAATATAAAATAACATCATAAAATAATTAAACTTTTCAATTTTAATTTAATTAAAATAATATATAAATTTTGTATTATTATATAAAAAAATTGAATTGACCAATTAATAAATGTATGTTTTTTTATTTTGAAAAATAGTTTATGGTTCAATTAACATATTTAATATTTTTTTTTCATATTATTCTTTTAATTAATCATTTTTATATCTTTTTTTTTATTTTATAAAATAATTTTTTCAAATAATTTATGTTTTTGGCATTAATTTTAAAACCAAACTAATTTATATTTATTTTCTAAAATAATAATATATAATTTTTATATTATTATGTAATACAAATTTTTATATTTTTCAAATTAATATATGTATTGTTTTTTTGTTGTAAAATAATTTTTGGTTCAAATTAAAACCAAACTCATTTTATCTTTATTTTCTAAAATAATAATATATAATTTTTATATTATTATGTAATACAAATTTTTATATTTTTCAAATTAACATATGTATTGTTTTTTTTATTGTAAAATAATTTTTGGTTTAAATTAAAACCAAACTCATTTTATCTTTATTTTCTAAAATAATAATATATAATTTTTATATTATTATGTAATACAAATTTTTATATTTTTCAAATAAATAAATGTATATATTTTTTTGTTGTATAATTAAATTTTTTATATATTCTTAATTAATTGATATGATATATATATATATCTTTTTTTTGTTTTTTGTATTAATTTTAAAACACAATAATTTTATATTTATTTTTTTTTACAAAAAACATTCATAATTTATGAATTATGAATTATAAAATATAATTTTCAAATCATGTTTTAAAATAATATTCAAAATTTGTATTATTATATAATAGGATGAGAGTAATACTTAATTAGGTGTAATTAATTTGTTAATTAATTCAAAATAGTATTTTATAAAAATACTATTTTCTAAAATAAGATAACATTATAAATTAATTAAATGTATTAAATTTAAGTTAATTAAAAAACAATTATATTAAAAAACAATTATTTTATAATTGTTTTTTAATTAACACATGCAACACACAAAAAAAGGGTTGCATAATGGGTTGTAAAATAAAAAAAATATGTTCTAAGAAAAGACAACGCTCAAAAGCGTTGCAAAAAAGGGTTGTCGTATAGCGAAAAAAACGTCATTTAACAACCCTACTTAAAAAGCGTTGTCGTTTCCATTTTTAGCGTTATCGTATGGTGAATTTTTTGAAAAAAGATAACGCTTTTCAGAAAAAGGGTTGTAAAAACCCAAAAGACAACACAAATTCATTAAAAGAGTTGTTAAATGGGGGTTGTTAAAGGCAAAAATTCTTGTAGTGTCCATATGCCTCTGCAGTAAGCAGCCTTATGTACGCCATGTTGTGTACAAGGCCTGATATTTGTTATGCGGTAGGAATAGTGAGCCGTTTTTATTCTTATCCAGGGAATGATCACTGGATAGCAGTTAAGAATATTTTAAAGTATCTTCGGAGAACAAGAAACTATATGCTTGTCTATTCGGGTAATGACCTTAAAGTATACGAATATACTGATTCTGACTTTCAGTCAGACAAAGATTCTTGAAAGTCAATAGCTGGGTCAGTATTTACACTTAGTGGCGGGGCCATAGTCTGGAGAAGCATTAAGCAATCCAGCACCGCAGACTCCACCATGGAGGAGTACATAGCAGCTTCAGAAGCAGCTAAGGAAGTGATATGACTAAAGAATTTTCTTCATGATATGAAAGTAGTTCCAAATATAGATGGACCACTCACTTTGTATTGTGACAATAGTGGAGCAGTGGCTAATTCAAAAGAACCTCAAAGCCATAAGAGGTCTAAGCATATAGAAAGGAAGTATCATCTTATTCGAGAGATTGTACAAAGGGGTGATGTTTCAATTCTCAAGATTGCGTCTGTTGACAACCTTACTGATCCTTTCACTAAGACCTTGTCTACTAAGGTATTTGAAAAACACATGTGTAATTTAGGATTGAAAGACATGTCTCATATGCTTTAGGGCAAATGGGAGATTGTTAGGGATAGTGCCCTTAAAGCAATAATGAATTGTTTTATGATTATTAATAAATACGACATTTATTTTCAAACTCATATGCTTATTGTATACATTTCATTAATATCATAGAAAATCCCTAGTTTGTTTGATGTAACCATAATCTTAGTATATAACTATTATATACAAAAGGATTAAATTTATGGATAATAAACTTAAATTAAGTTTATGATGAAATTAATTAAAATATGGGATCCTTAATTAAAACATCATTAATGCGGCCCATAACATAAGATGTGACCGTCTTATCTGGACCGTCGATGTGGAGACATTTGAGTGGGGGCATTTATATAAGATTTGATCATATAAGATACGGACCGATTTAATTTGTGTTTTTCCTACAAATTCCGTTTAGATATGGAAATCCAAATTAAATCATAAGATGACCATATATGGATGAATCTTAATCCTGAGTGATTATAGACTCCTATTTAGTTTTCACCAAAACTTATATGCACCAGGGGCATGGATCTAGATCCGTATCCTCAACCCGATCCGGTGCGTGGACCGCTTTCACACGCGTCCACGCGTCCCCACGCACGGCCACATCATAGTTCGTGTGCGTCGCGCACCATCTGAATTTTTATATATTAAGGTATCACACATTTACTCTTAAGGTATCACACTATTACTCTTAAGATATCACATTGTTACCCTTCAGGTATTACTATAAAAACAACATTGCTTTCTTCTTCTTCTTTTTTTCTTTTTCTCTCATTCTTCTTCTTAATCTCTTTTCTTATCAATTTGTTATTCTTCTTATTTGTTTTGTACATTCTTCTTCTTCTCTATCTTCATGTTCTTATTCTTCTTCTCTATCTTCTTGTTCTTACTCTTATTCAAATCTCCAAGCAGTCATTTATGAGGTTTTTTCTTCCTCCTCTTCTCTTTTACACATTTTCATAAATTTAGATAATTGATTTCAAATCAAAATTTATTACAATAATTTTAAAACATTGAAAATTAATTATTTCAATCAATATAAATCATGATTTGCAGATTTTGAGGAAGGAGATGATGAAACATTTGAAATTTTAAGATTTTCAATGGATATTAGTTGTATGCTCTTAAGGTATTACATAAACACCTTATAGGTATTACACATGTTCATTTCAAGTATCACATACATACCTTATAGGTATTACACATGTTCATTTCAAGTATTACATAAAATAGGTATTAGTATTAAATAAGTACCTTATAGGTATTAAACATGTTTCTTTCAAGTATTACACATGTTCATTTCAGGTATTATATAAGTATTTTATAGGGTATTACAGATGTTTCTTTCAAGTATTACATAGATACCTTTCAGGTATTACACATGTTCCTTTCAAGTATTACATATGTATCTAATAGGTATTACATATGCACTTTTAAAGTATTCACTACAAGAAATTTGGCTTTTAACAACCCCTCTTTAACAACGCTTTTACTGAATTTGTGTTGTCTTTTGGCTTTTTACAACGCTTTTTCCGAAAAGCGTTGTCTTTTTTGCAAAAAATCGCTATACGACAACGGTCAAAATTGAAACGACAACGCTTTTTAAGTAGGGTTGTTAAAAGGCGTTTTTTTCGCTCTACGACAACCCTTTTTCGCAACCCATTACGGTCAAAATTGTCTTTTCTTAGAAATTTTTTTTTTTTTGCAACCCATTATGCAACCCTTTTGTTTTGTGTGTTGCATGTTTAAAATAAAAAACAATTATAAAATAATTATTTTTTTATATAATTATTTTTTAATTAACTTAAATTTAATACATTTAATTAATTTATAATGTTATCTTATATTACATTATTTGCATTAATATTATCTTATATGAACAAATTCATTATTTTAGAAAATAGTATTTTTATAAAATACTATTTTGAATTAATTAACAAATTAATTACACCTAATTAAGTATTACTCTCATCCTATTATATAATAATACAAAATTTGAATATTATTTTAAAACATGATTCGAAAATTGTATTTTATAATTCATAATTCATAAATTATGAATGTTTTTTGTAAAAAAATATAAAGATAAAATTATTGTGTTTTAAAATTAATACAAAAAACATAAAAGAAAGATACATATATATATCAATTAATTAAGAATATATAAAAAATTTAATTATACAAGGATAAAAAAAAATACATTTATTAATTTGAAAAATATAAAAATTTGTATTACATAATAATATAAAAATTATATATTATTATTTTAGAAAATAAAGATAAAATGAGTTTGGTTTTAATTTGAACCAAAAATTATTTTACAACAAAAAAAAAACAATACATATATTAATTTGAAAAATATAAAAAATTGTATTACATAATAATATAAACATTATATATTATTATTTTAGAAAATAAAGATAAAATGAGTTTGGTTTTAATTTGAACCAAAAATTATTTTACAACAAAAAAAAAACAATACATATATTAATTTGAAAAATATAAAAATTTGTATTACATAATAATATGAAAATTATATATTATTATTTTAGAAAATAAAGATAAAATGAGTTTGGTTTTAAAATTAATACCAAAAATATAAATTATTTGAAAAAATTATTTTATAAAATAAAAAAAAGATATAAAAATGATTAATTAAAAGAATAATATGAAAAAAAAATTTAAATATGTGTAATTGAACGATAAACTATTTTTCAAAATAAAAAAACATACATATATTAATTGGTCAATACAATTTTTTTTATATAATAATACAAAATTTATATATTATTTTAATTAAATTAAAGTTGAAAATTTTAATTATTTTATGATGTTATTTTATATTATTTGCATTAATATTATCTTATATATATGAACAAACTCAAAATTTTAAAAAATTATTATGTTTATAACATATATTAAAAATATGCACTAGTATACTTTATAATTGTCTTAATATGAAATTAGATTAAATATTATTAAACATATCAATTATTCATTAATCTTCCAATTATATATTAATTAGTCATTAATTATATATGTATATATATATAATTAGTTGATAAAAGAAATACATATATAATATAAACACAAAAGCACTAGTAGCCTAGTGGTTCAAGGTCTTACAAAGGTCACGAGTTCGAATCCTAGACAACGCACATTTATTTCTCATGATGTGGCAATGATGTGTCAAAATTTGATGATGTGGAAGATGATGTGGCAATTATGTGTCCAAAATACGCTGATGATGTGTCACTTTTTCGATTTTTTTAGGATATGACAACGCTTTTTACAACGCACCAAAAAGCGTTGTAAAATAGGAAAAGACAACGCTTTTAAAGCGTTGCAAAAAGCGTTGTCATATCCTAAAAAAAATTCAAAAATGGCGGAAAAGACAACCCTTTTTTGCAACGCACCAAAAAGCTTTTTGGTGCGTTGTCGTTGTGCGAATTTTTTTTTGCAACCCTGCCTACGACAACGGTTAAAATTCCTCTTTAACAACGGTTTTTAACCGTTGTTAAAGCCCAAAATTCTTGTAGTGATTATATATTTACCTTTAAGGTAATAATGCTTATAGTATAAGGTATTACATATTTATTCTTAAGGTATTAGTTGATCATTCAATATCACTTGTATACTCTTTAGGTATCACTTGTGTACTCTTAAGGTATCACTGTAGAGTGAGTTTAAAATTTTAAAATTTAAAATACACGATTTTCTTCATCTTCTTCCACACAATTTATTCAAAATCATATTACTCAATCAATAGTCAACTATGGTGTTTGTTGCATCAATTTTATCGTATATTGCTATGAATCGGATCAAGATAGAAATAATTTCAAGTTATAGGAAAACCCTAGATTTTTATACACATTAGAAGAAAAGAACTTGTTGGAGTATTAGAAAAATAAAAACTCTAAATTTGTAGCAATCATATGAAGAAATTGAGAAGAAAAGGAGAAGAAAAGAAAGAAAAAAAGAAGAAGAAGAAGAAGAAGAAGGAGTAACAATGCAGAAAAACGTAAGAGAAAAAAAAAGAAGAAAAAAAGAAGAAGATGTGGCACGCAGTGGAGAAAAAAAAAAGAAAAAAAAAACAAGGAATGGAGCGGGTTGAGGCATGGATCTTAGGATCCGTGCCCCCGGGGTACATAAGTGCTACTCTTTAGTTTTATGTGGTTCTTAATTTGTTTGTTTCTATTTGTCAATGGACTTTCACAATACTTGTATTTTAGATTCACATAAAATTAGATGGTTGGGAATATAAATTCATAGATATGGAATCCATTCCTTCTTGAGGGAAGTAGAAAGATAATTCTCTCATTTGTTAATTTTGGAAATGAATGGTTTGAGATCTCTAATTTATAATTTGATTATAAATTAACCATTCAATAGTAAATTAATGGTAAATGAGGAAAAAAATACCTACTTTAATTACAAATTGTTTATGGAGGATTAATCTATATGTAATGGTTATATCAGTGGACGACTCAATTTCAAATAGTAAAATATTCTATAATCGTAAGAATATAATTCCGTATTTTTAGTGGAGTAATAATGGAATGAATAAGTCGACTGAATTAATTAAAGAGTTTAATTATTTATTCGATTTATTGGAGCTTATGATTATGGGTCCATGGTCCCCAGTTCGCCTTTCTAAGTAAAACGAGTTAAATATAAGTTTATATATTTCTAATCATTTATGAAAATGATTTTTCATGTGATTTGGGTAATTATATAAATCTCATTTAATTTCAGGAATATTTGATATTCTACAGTGATGACTGTATTAGAAATTAAATAAGTATTTTGATATTTATTTTTGATATTAATATAATCAATAAAGTTGATATTATAAGATAATATCAACTATAATTATATTAAGATTGAGACTCTTAATTAATGGGATTTGGAATACTAGTTAGATTAAGATTCAATTAGATTAAGATTGTGAATCTTAATAAGATTAGATTTGGATAAGGACTAATTAGATTAAGATTGTGAATCTTAATAAAATTAGATTTCTACTTGGAGATAAATCCTAATTAGATTAGGATTAGAATTTCAACTAGATTGTAGAGCAGCTGATCAAAAGCTTTTAGATTTCCAAACTATCTACGGCGCAAACTCTGGCGTATCGCCTACAAATATAAGGGTTTGACTTAGACTCTAATCGAATTACTATCGATTTAAATGCATTAACACTTTTAAGATAAACCCTAATTTTTGGAATTAATATAACTTATTTTGTAATTAAATGTAAAATTCATAATCTATATAGATCAATTTGAAATTAATATCTCGGATTAAAAATAGATAAGGAATTAGGGTTATTTATCCTTAAATTAGAAATAATAACTAAAATGTAAAATTAATTTAATTAACATAATATTTATAAATTTGGATTTTTTAGTCTCAAAAGCAATCTTGCAAAACATAGGTTTAAATTATAATTCCAATTAAATCTTTGGTTAAAGCTTATAATAAATAATTCAATAATACTCAATTCCTAAATCAAACTTAAACTATAATTTCTTAATTAATTGGATAAAATCTATGACTTTATATCCTAATTAATCATATAAATAGATCCAAGTAACTTAAATTAAGTTATTTAATCTTTCTTTATCATTTAATTAAAACTCGTCTTATTTATCAAATTTATTTACCTATGTAATAATAGTTATCAATTCAATATATTCGAAAATCAAAAATGTCATTTTCATGAATTCAATAATTATAATAAGAAATTTATAATATCATCAAATCCTAAGGAAAATTCTATATCAATTTATTCAACTCAAAGTCTTACATTTTCTACATACTTATGATACTTAAAGCAAAATTTATAAAATTAAGGTTATGATTTATCTTTGCCATTTAATTAGAGTCCAAAATTCATATATCAATTTCTATTGATTATAAAGTAACATATTTAATTCTCATATTTTCTAGTGTTTAATAAGCTATATATATCATTTACATTAAATCTCAACATTCTATAGAAATTTACATAAAATCAATCATTGTTAAAAAAAAAACTATGTGAGTTCATAAAAAAATAAGGTGTTTATTTATCATTATCTTAGCTCAATTATCCTAAAACATGCTTTAAATAATTAGGGGAGAAATCTACAATTTTATCAAGGCTAAGGGTTCTAATTTAATTTCAACATAGTTCTACTTTGCAAGATAGCCCTTAAACTAATTAAATTTGCAAAAGAAACCCCCCATTTCCCTTTTTCCTTCCCAGCCCCCTTTCCCGTCACCCTTACCTCCCTCATCCCCTGCCTTCACCTACTTCAACCGTCCAGCCGCCGCTCAGACACCATTCAGCCGCCGTTCAGCCGCAGCCCTTTGGCCGTCGCCGGCAACCACCCAGCAGCCCCCCTTTCCAAACACCCCCTGCACACATGCACACATACACCGGAAATCACAGCAGCTGCAACATCGCTGCCCTTGCAGCGCCGAGACCACCCATCCGCCGTTCGTCGCTGCTCAGCCGCCGTTCGTCGCCCCCTGCAGCCGGCCGCCTGCGCACTCTGCAGCGGCAGCAGCGCCGCTGCCCAACCTCCGATTAACCCAGCCGCTAGCCTCGATCTTTCCCTCCCTCCTCAACACAACAACTATACATCCTTAATTTTTACACACACACAGAGATATATATATATATATATATATATATATATATATATCCATGCCCAAACCAGCAACACCGCCAATTGCAACCTTGTAGCATAAAGAGAGTAACAAAGAGAAAAACAAAGGCTTGGGAGGGGGAAGAAGAGTGTGCAGCAGGGAGCTAGAGAAAAAATGAAAGAAGAAAAAGAAAAGAAAAGAGGAAGAGAGTAGGAGAGAAAGAGAGGTTGCAGAGATGAGAGAGAGAGCAGGGAATAGAGAGAGAAAACGTGTGCTGTAATGTTGAGAAAGAGAGAGGGTATGAGTGAGAGAGGAAAAAAAATGCTTTTTGCTTATCCATTACACACATTTCTTTTTTTTTTTTTTTTATCTAACAATTAATCTAAATATCTTCCACTTTATAGTATATGTACTATATATATATAAAGTCAATTATAAGTTATATATATCATGTGCGTATGTATGCTTATATATTTATATATAACTAAATTTTATTTCTTTTATTTATTTATTTTTATTTTTTTGTATAATAATAATTATATTTATTACCACTTAAATCTCGTTTTAATATTTTATGTAGTCGAATTTTATTTCGAGATGTTACATAGATACTGATAGGTATCAGTAAAAGAAAGCTAATAAATCCTAATTAGATCAGGATTAAAATTTCAACTAGATACTAATACGTATCAGTAAAAGAAAGCCATAGTTTCTCTCTCAAATATAGAAAATACATGCCTCTATTAGATAGAGGAGATACACGTCCCTTTTATCTGAGAAAACACGCAGTTTTCGAGATCTGATCTCAATATATCCATCTCAATTCAATTAGTCCAACCCTATGATATCATGAATTGAGTACATCATAGGAATAATCTAGTTAGAATTATATAGATATTGAGTACATAATAGGAATAATCTAGTTAGAATTATATAGATATTGAGTACATCATAGGAATAATCTAGTTAGAATTATATAGATATTTTGGGTGCCCACACACTACCGTTGAAAAGGAAGAATGAATCAGAAGATCGTGATGTCTTCAACAATTTGTTGGATATCAGTTAGAGCAAAAGAGATAAAAGGTATATTTCTTTTCATTGTTTTAGCTTTTATATAAATTTAATAATATTGATATGTTCTTATATGTGAAAAATTTATTTTTGAAATCTATCGCTTCCACTATCATTGGATTAGATGAAAAAGACGAATTTTATTCGACCCGAATTCGATTCAGGACCCGTTTAATTTCCAACAATATATACATATAATTAAATATATAAAGTTAATCTAAAGTGGCCATGCAATGTCTTATTTTAAATGTTAATGGGTATATCATTATTATGAATTCAAATTTATTACAACATTGAATTATTTAAAACGTTGTAACCCCTTATCTATTTACTTGTTTATTGTAAGTTGAAGTCATAGATGAATATTATTTCTGTCCACTACTCATTATTTTCTTAAAAACAATTCTCAGTTTTTATAGATAGTTATATCAGTAGAGTAAATTATTTATTTCATGATCATCATTAATGAAAATTCTTAATAGAATTCTCAGTGATATACTGTCGATTAATGCAATCTGTAGATGATTTATTAGCTAGTTTGATCCATCGATCTCATTCAATGGAGCAGGTGAGAAATAAAAAAATAAAAAAAATGGAGTGGTGGGCTATGCAGGAGCAGGTGTACCACCCATTTCCTTGGTCAACTCTATGATACATCATGTGTGTCTGTCTGTATCATTTATTAAAGATTAGTGTTAATTATACAAACATGATATCAAAATTAATCAACTTGCAAGTTGTCAACTGCTAGCTGTAGTTGTTGTAATCGGGTTCTTAATTTTTAATTGTGAAATAATTGAAGTGATATATGATTGATTAATTAGTAATGCAGCATGGATTGGAAGCCATTGTTTGTCATAATAATTTCACTACCAAAGGGTGTAAACTGTAAAGTGAGTTTGGGAAAAAATAGAGAGATGAGATGGCGGCTTATACTTCTCTTGTTGCTCTGGAATACACGGTAGAGGCCTTTATAGACCTTTCTCCCGTGATGAATAATAACCCATTCATTCTACGAATCTGTGGAACTGCACATAGAAAGATCAAGTCGTTTAAAGTATTTATGGAAAGATTGGATTTGAGCAGCAGGGTTAGATTCAATGCTTCCCTTCAACGAGTCAAAGAGGTAACGGATCTATTTACCCAAGCCTTTTCGGCCTTTGGGGAAATATTGCAATTTGTGAATTCTGAGATGTCGGAGGATGAGATGACAGTTGAACTTGATAGAATGATGGAGAATTTGAGACAAAAGAGTGATTCCTTCATAGACATATTGGAGAAGATGGAGGAGGAGTATCTAAATCAACCTACTCATTTTCTTGATGATGAAGCTGCTCATCTCAAGTCAAAGATGGTTGGATTATCTGATGTGTATTCTCAACTCAAAAGAGCCATTGTTAGTTTTTTTGCGAATCCGGATGTACTCGTTTACTTACTTGTTGGGATGGCAGGAATTGGCAAGACTGCTCTTGCTAATAAACTTTCTAAAGATTTGGATACCTTGGAATGGTTCGATTGCTGTGCTTGGGTGACGATTGGAAGAGAATATCAACTAGAAGAAATTATTCGAAGCATTCTTACTCAATTGGGCATCGATGAGCATAATATGCTCACGGAAGGTTACTTGGGAGAATGTTTGGCGAATAAGCGATGCTTCATTGTGTTGGATGATGTATGGGACATGGAGCTAGTCCAAAATTGCTTGAAAACCCCATCTCCAATCACAATTGACAATGCAAGTCGAATCTTGGTTACATCAAGAATTCAACATCCGCACTCCTTCGGTTATCATCTCATAAATATGCGCTTGCTAAATAAATACGAAAGTTGGGATCTTTTGAATGATAAGGTTTTTGCTCAGAACATCTGCCTTGTTGAACTCGAGGAAGCTGGAAAGATTATTGCTGAGAAGTGTGATGGTCTTCCTCTTACAATTGTCACAGTCGCCGACCTCCTATTGAGGACACCAACATCAGAATGGGTTGATGTAGCAACACGAAAAAACCATCAACTTTTCACCCATGCATACGATGAGATATCAAAGGTACTATATCCAAGTTATGACAATTTACATGATGATTTTAAATTGTGTTTTCTCTATATGGCAGTTTTCCCACCAAATTACAGGATTCCTCAATCGAAACTCATTAATTTGTTGATTGTTGAGAAAATCATTGGGAAATCATTTTTCCAAACTTTAGAAAGGTTTGGTGAAGGATGCTTGCAAGAGTGTGCAATACATAATATTGTTATGGTCTACAAAAGAAGCAGTACCCTAGTTAATGATCGATTTGATAAAGTAAAAACATGTGGCCTCCATTCTTCTTGGTGGCACTTCTGCTATAAAGAAGCTAGGAAGACCTACTTTTTTCACATTCTGGATAGTTATACAGATTGCTTCAACTGAAGTTATAAAACGTCAGAGTAGGTTGGTCATCCACAACAATGTTTTGTTTGGTATTAAATATGTGTGTGAAGCAATGAAGGAACATTGTGCATCCATTACCCACTCTCTCCTATGTCTAGGCCCGTATCATCAATATCCGGTACCCATATGTTTCGATTTAAAGTTGCTAAAAAAACTTGAAGCTCTTGAAATCCGTTTTTATGAGTTCCCTTTAGAAGTATTGGAACTAGTTAAGTTAAGATATCTTGCTCTCACATGCAATGCAAATATCCCTTCTTCCATATCCAAACTCTGGAAACTTCAATACTTGATTGTCCGTCGACATTTGATAATGAAATTTGGAGCTCCATCATATTTGCCTGTAGAGATATGGGATATGAAAAGATTGAAGCATCTTCATGTAACGGGCAGTGACCTACCTGATGTTAGTGACGTTGTTTTGCCAAACCTTTTAACACTATCAGATGTGAGCTTTAATAGTTGCACTGATGGTGTTGTGGAAAGGATTCCTAATATAAAGAAGCTAGGAATCAGAATTGATATAATGCCTGGTGGAGTAGAGCCCTTGTGTTGTTTTGATCATGTGTCTCATCTAAGTGAACTGAAATCACTTAAATATGTCATTGTAAATCCTACATGTAATTTTGAGGTTGTTACACCACTTATTCGGCTTTCAATGTTCCCACAAAATTTAAAGAAGTTGACTTTGAGTGGGTTGGGTTATCGTTGGAAAGAAATGAGCACAATTTCTTCATTACCAAATCTTGAAGTGCTCAAACTGCGAAGCAATGCATTTAGAGGGCCACTCTGGGAAGTTGAAAAAGATAAATTCCCAAAGCTTTCCTTTCTGCAAATGGAAGACATTGACTTAGAGATTCTGAAGGGGGAAGACAGCTTCAAATGTCTTAAGAAACTAGTCATAAAACACTGCTACAAATTGAGAAAACTCCGTTTCGAAATGAAATATGAATTTGTCTCAAATTTTGAAGTAGTTGACTGCAATCCTCGGATTCAAAAGAATATACAAAGGAGAATACTATTGAAGTCAAAGTCAGGTGAAAACAGAAGGCCCTTTGTGCATTTTTCATTTTCATGGAATTCTTGAGAGTCAACTTTGATAATAAGGTTAGTTATTTAGTTTTACCATCTAATTGTTGAACCATATATATATTTACTTCGATTTCAGTTTTTTTGAATAATCTAATAAGATTTTTAATAACATTTTTAAGTTGTTTAAAATCTAACTTTAAACTCCTAGTGTTTAATGAAGTTTTAAAAATAAGATTTTAATTCATTCCAAAATGTGATATTAGGAGCTTATAATAGGTTAAATTCATTTTTAGTCCTGCCCCAAAGACACTGTTCGTTTTTAGTCCTGTTAAAATTCAATTTTCAATTTTAGTCTTGTAATTGAAATTTTTTTCCAATTTAAGTCCTTTTTTCATCGGATTTTTAATTTTCCGATCAGATTCCGACGAGTGTGCTACACTCACCCCAAATCCGAACATTTCAGCTATCTTATGCTGACATTCTTGATAACAATCTTGAGGTCTATCATATCTTCTTTCAACAATTTTTTGCAATTACAGGACTAAAATTAAAAATCCGACGAAAAAAAGGATTTAAATTGGATAATTTTTCAATTACAGGATTAAAATAAAAAATCGAATTTTAACGGGACTAAAAACGGAGCAGTGTCTTTAGGCCAGGACTAAAAATGAATTTAACCCAGTTTATAATTAACCACATTAAAGTTTTTAATGATGTTTAGAAAACAAGATTTCATTTCAATCCGAAATATTATGATAAGAGTTTATATATTGTTTGAAAAATGTTAAGAGAAATCATCTTATTTCAAAATTTTACTATTTGTCCTTAAAATCCTCTTCAAAATTTATCATTTAAATAATACAATATAGCAATTAATAATAATTTATTAAACTCTACCATATTATTTATATAAACACTCTAATTATTTATTTTTAAAATAAAATATAACATCTCCTAAGTTTTAAAAACATCTAATATTATGTAATAGATTATAAGACATTTTAATAAGATTAACTGAGTACTACCCTCCTAATATACAATCTTATTTATGCCAGGAGGAGACAAAAGAGGAGTAAAGATTCAAGATGTTGTTCAGGTTATCAAAGTGCACTTAAGAAATAACACTTGCACATTATACAGAGGAGACTATTCCCTCTACGTATATGTGTCTCAATAACTGAAAGTTGCAAGTTCCTTTAAAATTGTGCATCTTTTGTAACTTTTTAATATGATCCAATGTTATTGTTATGGATTGGGGATTGTTTTCATCGTTATTTTTTTTTTTTCTTTTTTTTGTATTTTAGCTTATTTTGTATTGGAAAATTGCTTTAATGGTACAATAACTACCGGCTCTACTCTACCGATTTCTGCCAATTTTGTTTTTTCATTTATTTTTTAGCTTCCATCATTTAATGTGATGTATGTATCTCTCGCCTCTCTCTCTCTCATAATTTTTGGTGTTTGATTGAACTAATTATATATTTTTTTTTAATATCTGTAAGATATATATTTAATAATAACTTGTAAAAATTTAGTTTCTTAAAGTGTTTAACAATTTTTTTTAATAAGACACATTATTTCATTACAAATGTGATGTAAAGCTGTCTTACAAAAAATTTGGGAACTCCATCTTATTTCAATATAAGATCTTATCAGCTTAATAAACTTCTTCCAAATTAATCATTTAAAATACACAATGGAAACTAATAATAATAATCTAATAACCTTCATTATCTTATTTACACTAGTGAAATCTATAAGTGTTACATGTGGTTTTATTTTTATATTGTTCATTGTTTTGTATATATTAAGTCCTTTCTTACATCATTCTTCTCATGACACTGAAATTCTTTCTTTCTTATTTTTGTCGTATTTGTAATGTAACATCGATCATGGCTTGATATTTGAATCTTGTTCTTTGTTGTTGTTGTTTGTTTGTTTTTTTTAGAAAATATCAGATATGTTTAGTACCCGAAAATATGGCATCATCGTAACTAGTATTCTAAATATTCAAAACTCATCTAGATACTCAAATATTCCTTTGATCCCAATTTTTTCACCATATAAATTTAGACTTTATAATAATATTATATAAATTTATCAGCTTCAAAGAACTACGAAAGGTTATATATTCGAAATTTTCAACTTAACATACCACATCTTGGATCCCTTGAGATAGCCAAACAATATTATCTTTTCAAAGTTGAAAATATTGGTACCATAAATATATTGAAATATCTATAAATATATGAATATCGAATGTTAATATTCATAAAATATTGAAAAGTAATGAAAATGCTATTAAAATATTTTTAATATTTTAGCCTGCAAAATTAGTGAATATTGCAATACATTTGTTAAATAATTTTAACCTAAAACTTCAAAATAATATTATGTTTACGGACATGGACGAAGCCACGTTAAGGTCAAGGGGGCAGTGGGTCCCCTCAAATTTTGAAAATTAATTCTATATTATATTAAATTTGAATTATTTATAAAAAAAATGCAAGAAACTTTTAATGTTAACATATAATTAAGTTACAATTAGCACTAATTGTAATTTTATTTTTTATTAAGTCAGCATATATTATTTAAATTATACCCGATTCATGTAACTATACATTTTGCAATAAGTTATTGGGCAAAATGCGTCAAACCCCTTTGTAATTTTAAAATGTTGCGTCAGTTTTCCATTTTTTAAAAGAATGACAACATTTACACCTGTGATATGATTAATATTGCACACTCTTTTTTCTAAACTGTAGCTAACGACGTTAAATTTGAAAATGAATGTCTGGTTATATACCCTTAACTAAAAGTGAGGAATTACGTACTGAAAAAAAAATCACCACAACTAGAAAGAGAAAAATTAGGGTTTCTTCCCCCTTCTTCTTTGCAAAATTTTTCCCTTTTTTCAAGCTAATCGAATGAAAATACTAAAATAAAGTGAGGAAATCTATTATTGGGTTTGAGGAGGTAACGAAGTTGGTCTTTCCTCTGAAGTTTGTGTTTAGTTTCGGTAAGTTCGATTATCATCCAAAAATATTATTCAAGTCATGTTTTTTCGATTTGTGTGGTGCTAGAATGAATTTGTTTGATGAATTTACTTATTTGAGGGTAGGTTTTAATCAAATATTAAGTTTATTATGTTTAATTTGTGTTTGGGTTTGAATTTTTGTTTCTCATCCTATGAGAATTTAATGGAAGAAGCAATTATAGCACTAAAAAAAAATCAACTGTAGACAGGGACGGAACTACATGGAAGGGGAGGGTGGCCCTGCCCCCCCCAACTTATAAAAAAAAATTTTTTTTACTCCTATTATATATTTTAATAATAAATACTCCCTCCGTCCCGCGTCACTTTGCACACTAAATTGGGCACACTTTTTAAGAAAAAATAGATATTTGCTTTTTGGTTGAGGGTATAGTGGTCAAATTAGGCACAACTTTTAAGAAAAAGTTTGAATATTAAATGGTATTGTGTGAGAAAAAGTAATGACATTCTTTGTAAATAAATGTGTATTGTGAGGGTGTTGATTATGTTAAAATTTGCCATTTTTGGGTGTGCAAAGTGTTTGGGGACAAACTAAAAAGGAAAGTGTGCAAAGTGTTAAGGGACGGAGAGAGTATATATTTTTTATTTAGTGTAAAAAAAAAATTATTATTGGCCTCCCTCAATTTTCTGGAGCTATCACAGACAGATGGGATTGTGATACACCACTTGAAAATGGCTCAATCCCCAAAACTTCTTCATCATAATTTTTGGAGGGGTGATTCGGATGATGCGGAGGCGGAGCAACTGACAGTCTACCTGTCTAATATCCGCTAACTGCCAAAGGCTAACTGACCCAACTCCAAGGTCTATCCGCTCCTGGGGGCTGTCTGATCCCTAGTGTTAGCTCTAGCTCCTCCTAACCTAACCTTATGTATTTGAAAGACAAATAAGCAGCAATATGGTATAACTGTAAAAAAAACATGAATTAAGAGGTTGAAATTAACACTGAACATAAACTCATGGCATGATATTTGCTGTTAATTGGTTTGTTTGTTGATATTATCCTTGGTTTCTTTTGTTGATCGATTTGTAAATGTGCTTTAATTGTTAATAAAATAAAAAGTTGTTTGTTGTTTATTTAAGCAATATGTTAATGTTTGCAAATTTATTATTTCAGATTATGGATGATGGTGGATCTTTTGTATTTGATGTATGGGTGGGGATATCTTTAGATTATTCCCTAACTTAAAATATGTGGGTGAATGGAGGGTATATATACCTCCAGTAGATGTTGCTAGATTTTGTTTTTATGATATACTTAACATTTATAAACAAGCCAATGGAAAATCATATATTCCCTCCGTCCCTTAACACTTTGCACACTTTCCTTTTTAATTTGTCCCCAAACATTTTGCACACCCAAAAATGGTAAAATTTATCATAATTCTTACTCTCACAATACACACTTATTTACACACAATGCCATTACTTTTTCTCACACAATACCATTTAATATTAAACTAATCACTCCACTAGAAAAAGCAAATTTGACCATTATACCCTCAATCAAAAAACAAATATTCACTTTTTCTTAAAAATTGTGCCCAATTTGATGTGCAAAGTAATTCGGGACGGAGGAAGTAATATATATAAATGTTTACTCTTGCACACCTAGGATTGAACTTGATAAGGGTCGAAATTTATATTGTGGATGAATTTATGTTTGGTGTTATGTCACATTGATATCAAACAATACTCCTCTTTTTGTTGGATGAATTTTTACATGACCATATTATATTCATTTCTCTCATCTCTCTGTTCTTGTTGATCTTGCTGTTTTCATTATACATGTCATTAATGCTTTAAAACTTAAAAAGAGCCAATGTGCATATTATATTGAGTTCCTTCATAAGTCTTTTGTATGCAATTATATGTTAAAAGGTGTCTCTCTCTTAACAAAGAAAAAAAGATAAGTTCCTTCCATAATCTATCAACAGTCTTGGACCCCTGTCCCTGGTTATATTATGAAATTGAAGCTAATGGTTGACAATTTTACTTGTTATATTTTGTATGTCAGAAGAGCCAACATAATGATGTATAAACTGTGTGCTTATCATAGTGAAATTTTTGTTGAATTTGTGTCCACGAGTTTTGCTATTTATTTCTAATAGTTCAACTAATGTGCTATATACCCAATTTGTTGGTCATGAAGGTGGATGCAGTAGAGTAGTTGGTTGATGCTTATGACAAGGAGAGGTTTGCTGAGTCAAAGAAGGAGCTTGATGCACTGCTATCTGACGAGTCCTTGGCCATTGATCCATTCTTGATTTTGGCCAACAAGATCGATATCCCTTATGCTGCATCAAAAGATGAGCTGCGTTACCACTTGGGTTTGACGGAGATCGCCACTGGCAAGGGAAGAGTAAACCTGTCCGAATCAAATGTCCGTCCAATCGAGGTGTTTATGTGCAGCATTGTTCGCAAAATGGGTTATGGAGATGGCTTCAAGTGGGTTTCTCAATACATTAGGTGAGGTGTGATACAAAGATATATAATACGTCTTTTATGTTTTTTGGATTTAGATGTTATGTTTTACTGGCATTGGGTTGCAACTGTTGTCTGTTTATTACTGTCTTTGGATATATTTATTTTGTTGCAATCCTCAGTTGAGTGACATGCAATTTTATCGTCTTGCCTGTTTCATGAAGTTAGTTTGTTCTCAGGCTAAATTGCCTGTTTCTGAATTGAAGCAAAAACTGTTATCTTTCGAATGCTTTTGAGGAGATTATCAGTAAGAGAGTGTTGAAAATAAAAATATATATATTTGCTACTTTATCATCTCTTTTTATGCAAAAAAAACAATCGCTTCTTATTTTCCACTTTTGTTATCATACGATTCTTTCACAATCACTATGCATAATCTTTTGCAAACTCACCAAGTTTGAGTCTTGAATTTATTTTGTGGAATTCTTAAGTTTTACCTTAATTATAATTAGCTTTTATTGTGAGTATTTTATTATAAGTATGTGAGGTCTTTGTAACATAACTTTCTATTTAAATAAATAAATTGCATTCTCAACGCCAACTTCAAGAATGTAAATATATCCTCATCAAAGCATCAAAATTTCTTACCCTAAAATGGTTTTTTTTTTTAAATAAAGCAGAAAATTGTAATATAATGAGAAAATAAAAATAAGTCGGTAATGTTGCTTCTTTCAAGCAGAACTTTGAAATTAACTATCAAGAAATGAAAAAAAAAAAAGTCAAAGAAATCAGGAATTAATACAGAAGTAAACATAATTCTTATACAATGTTGATCTTCTTAGTTGACACACGGAAATCAGAAATGAAACAGAGCAACAACCTTATAAAATTTAATCACAATCACTCCCATTCTTTAATTACATCACTATAAATGCATTTACTCTTATATACAATGGAAGGGCATGATAGTCAATACACAAGTAAAAAAAGTAACCAAAATCCACAACAATTCGCACATTGGGCGAGTGAAGCACACTCTCGTCAAGTAAGACGGAATTGAAGATTTCTCGCAGTATTAATCATATTAGAAGTGTAAATATTGTCATTATTTTAACAAACTTGTTAAAATCATATTAAAAAATGACAATGACAATATAATTTGTTCACTATTTACAGAGTAACATACTAAAAATTCATAATATTGTCATTGTCATTAAAATCATATTAAAAATTCAAAGTAACATATGTTCATTGTCATTGATAAAGTACCTAAATACATATATAATTTGTATATGTTTCTTTACTTTTATATCACTATCAGTTGGACCCCTCAATAAGATTTCTAACTTCATCACTATTTACAGAGATATATAAATAATAATTAAGCGGTATAAATGTTGTCTGGTATTACAATATAAATGCCAAATTACAAACATAAAACTATAATAGGAGTTTCATATGTCGAACATAGTGGATTTATGATATACGAAGTTATTGTCATTCTAGATTATTATTTTTATCATTTTATTTATAAAATATAAAGTTAGAATATTTTTTGATATGTGCGTAAATTGTACTACAACTATATTTTCCCAATTGTTATGGTTACTCTCTCTATCATTTGGTAATTAATTCTACATTTTGGGGAGAAAATTACCGACAGGGGATATCATTAGGAGCTACAGATCATGTGCGTGGAGAGTAATCTTGAATGGTTGTAACTTGAATGTTTGAGAGTTTTTGCATAAATGTTTCAGTTGTTAACTTCAGGATTGCTCATCCTCTATTTATACTTGTATGAGAAGATATCCGTTGAAGGAGATATCTCTCTTTTGAATTTTGAGTACTTGATCAAAGGCATGGCTCGCATTTAATGCGATTTGATTTTCTCTTTCGGAGCATTTAATGCGGTAGTTGCGGCTAGCAGCTTTTTGCAGCGCATCAATCCACGTGGCATCTTTGTATTGGCTCCGTATCCGTAACGTTGATCTTCTCTGGAACGGCTCTATTTATTCTTACTTGAATCTTTGTTCCTCGTACTGCATTTATCCTTCCTCGGATTGCAAGATACTTATTCTGTTTGTTATTGGCACTGTCGACTGTTTGAGCAGTAAGCTTCGCGTTGTATCCTAGGTTTGCTTACAGCTGATACTTCTTTGCAGCGCTACTGTAACTTAGACTTTCTTGCAGTATCTTTATACAGTACTGCTGTATCCTTTCTTGCAGTACTCCTGTATCCTTTTCTTGCAGTGATGTTGCACATCGTTCTTTCTTACTTAGCTGCAGTGCTGTAATTGCTTTCTTGCAGCGATGCTGTATCTGCTTTCCTGCAGCAGCTTCATTCTAAATTTCTTGATGCAGCTTTGTAACCTACAAAAACTTCCATCTTTCAACACCTATATCTAGACTCAAATCTAGTCTATGCTTCCACTTAAACATTATGAAAAATGGGGTACACCAAACTTCCTATTACATATATGTTTTGTCTCATTAAAATCTAAATACTGAAATCCCAACAAATGCAATTCAAAAAATTAAAATTCCTTTCTTCTCAAAAGAAAATCAAGATTCCTTTATTTTTTTCATTTTATAAATAAAAGTATAGAAAATCGATTTTAGTATTAATCAGTTTAATATAAATTATATTTTAAGAATCGAATTAATTATATTTTTCTTTCTTTCTTTTTTTCATATAAATTAAGATAAGTCGGATGAAGATTGTACTTAATTTATTCAAAATATAAATACATATTAAAATATAAATAAATCTATAAATATAAATAAAAAAAGAAAAAATATATAAAATTTTGTCTTAAATTGAGAATTCAATATAAATTTCAAACCTTAAATTAAGAAAAAAAATAGTTAAATTGAGTCATTTATTGAGAAACTTTAAAATTTGGGTCCAAATTTAAGAAATAATCTGTAAATTGGATTTTATTATAAAATTTATCCTATAATTAAATATATGAAGTTATTCTAAAGTGGCTATGCAATATCTTATTTTAAATGTTAATGGGTATATCATTATTATGAATTCAAATTTATTACGACATTGAATTATTTAAACATTGTAACCCCTTATCTATTTACTTGTTTATTCTAAGTTTAAGTCATACATGACGGTTATTTCTGTCCACTACTCATTATTTTCTTAAAAACAATGCTCAGTTTCTATAGATAATTATATCAGTAGAGTAAATTATTTATTTCATGATCATCATTAATGAAAATTCTTAATATAATTCTCAGTGATATACTGTTGATTAATGCAATCTGTAGATGATTTATTAGCTAGTTTGATCCATCGATCATTCAATGGAGCAAGTGGGAAATAAAAAAATAAAAAAAAATGGAGTCGTGGGCTATGCAGGAGCAGGTGTATCATTAAGGAGACCCATGCACCCATTTATTTGGTCAACTCTATGACACATCATGTGTGGCTGTCTGTATCATTTATTAAAGATAAGTGTTAATTATACAAACATGATATCAAAATTAATTCATCTTGCAACTTGCAATTAGTCAACTGCTAGCTGTAGCTGTTGTAATTGGGTTCTTAATTTTTAATTGTGAAATAATTGAAGTGATATATGATTGATTAATTAGTAATGCAGCATGGATTGGAAGCCATTGTTTGTCATAATAATTTCACTACCAAAGGGTGTAAACTGTAAAGTGAGTTTGGGAAAAAATAGAGAGATGAGATGGCGGCTTATACTTCTCTTGTTGCTCTGGAATACACGGTAGAGGCCTTTATAGACCTTTCTCCGGTGATGAATAATGACCCATTCATTCTACGAATCTGTGGAACTGCACATAGAAAGATCAAGTCGTTTATAGTATTTATGGAAAGATTGGATTTGAGCAGCAGGGTTAGATTCAATGCTTCCCTTCAACGAGTCGAAAAGGCAGCGGATCTATTTCTCGATGCCTTTGCGGCCTTTGAGGAATTAAGGGATCTGATTGCGAATTCTGAGATGTCGGTGTATGAGGCGGTAGTTAGAATGAAGGAGGATTTGAGACAAAAGAGTGATTCCTTCATAGACATATTGGAGAAGATGGAGGAGGAGTATCTAAATCTACCTACTCATTTTCCTGATGATGAAGCTGCTCATCTCAAGTCAAAGATGGTTGGATTATCTGATGTGTATTCTCAACTCAAAAGAGCCATTGTTAGTTTTTTTGCGAATCCGGATGTACTCGTTTACTTACTTGTTGGGATGGCAGGAATTGGCAAGACTGCTCTTGCTAATAAACTTTCTAAAGATTTAGATACCTTGGAATGGTTCGATTGCTGTGCTTGGGTGACGATTGGAAGAGAATATCAACTAGAAGAAATTATTCGAAGCATTCTTACTCAATTGGGCGTTGATGAGCTTAATAAGCGACGTTTGGCAAATAAGCGATGCTTCATTGTGTTGGATGATGTATGGGACATGGAGCTAGTCCAAAATTGCTTGAAAACCCTATCTCCAATCACAATTAACAATGGAAGTCGACTCTTGGTTACATCAAGAATTCAACATCCGCACTCCTTCGGTTATCATCACATAAATATGCGCTTGCTAAATAAACACGAAAGTTGGGATCTTTTGCATGATAAGGTTTTTGCTCAAAACATCTGCCCTGTTGAACTCGAGGAAGCTGGAAAGATGATCGCTGAGAAGTGTGATGGTCTTCCTCTTACAATTGTCACAGTCGCCGACCTCCTATCGAGGACACCGACGTCAGAATGGGTTGATGTAGCAACACGAAAAAACCATCAACTTTTCACCCATGCATACGATGAGATATCAAAGGTACTATATCCAAGTTATGACAATTTACATGATGATTTTAAATTGTGTTTTCTCTATATGGCAGTTTTCCCACCAAATTACAAGATTCCCCAATCGAAACTCATTAATTTGTTGATTGTTGAGAAAATCATTGGGAAATCATTTTTCCAAACTTTAGAAAGGTTTGGTGAAGGATGCTTGCAAGAGTTTGCAATACATAATATTGTTATGGTCTACAAAAGAAGCAGTACCCTAGTTAATGATCGATTTGATAAAGTAAAAACATATGGCCTCCATTCTTCTTGGTGGCACTTCTGCTACAAAGAGGCTAGGAAGACCTACTTTTTTCACATTCTGGATAGTTATACAGATGCTGCAACTGAAGTTATAAAACGTCAGAGTAGGTTGGTCATCCACAACAATGTTTTGTTTGGTATTAAAAATGTGTGTGAAGCAATGAAGGAACATTGTGCATCCATTACGCACTCTCTCCTATGTCTAGGCCCGTATCATCAATATCCGGTACCCATATGTTTCGGTTTAAAGTTGCTAAAAAAACTTGAAGCTCTTGAAATCCATTGTTGAGTGCATATTTACGAGCAATCTTTAAATAAGATAAATTCGACCATTTACGAGCAATCTTTAAATAAGATAAATTCGAGAACAACAACAACAATATTGTTCCTCCTACCGCAACTACTGTTACAATTGTTAGAACCTCCACTGTTGCAACTTCAATGCAGCAGAACATCTCGTTGCTTTGCCTACTATAGAGAAACCTAATAAATTTAAGGGTCAGAATTTCAAATGATGGCAGTAGAAGATATTGTTTTACTTGACCACCATCAACGTGGCTATGTACTTGAAGCAAGCACCCTAGTCGTAGCTGAAAGAGATACCAATATTGAAACATGTATTACGCTTGATGCTTAGTTGCAAAAGAACTTCCTAAGCAAGAATTATAATCTTAATGAGATGAGCAACTCGCTGTATAGTGTGTATGCGGGTTGTAAGACTGCCATGAAGGTGTGGTATGCTTTAGAAAAAAAGTACAAGACCGAGGACGCAAAAGTCAAGATATTTGTGGTGGCCTGGCTCCTTGAGTTCCAAATGGTGGACACACATTCCGTGATGGATCAAGTGCAAGACTTCCAATTGATGATGCACGAAGTCTAAGCTGTAGGCATAAGTTTTCCCGAACCTTTCACTATGGCTTGTGTGATCTAGAAGCACCCACCTAGTTGGTGGGACTTCAAGAATTATTTGAAGCACAAATTAAAGGAGATGACCCTTCAGGACTTAATTATCAAACTCCACACTGAGAAAAATAATAGGAATGTAGATCTTACACCTCATATGCTAATGGATGTTAAGGCCAACCTATTGGAGTGTAACAAGAGAAAGTGCCCTAAACCCAATCAAAGTAAAAAGAGAAAGAAGTCAAAAAAAAAGTTCACTGGAAATTGCTACAATTGTGGTAAGCCAAACCACATGGCTAAAGAATGTAGGTTGCCTAAGAAGAAGAAAGACAACCAAGCCAACATGGCCGAGCAAAAGAAAAACTTGTCTGATCAATACTTGTGTATTGTGGTGTAATAGACAAATATGGTGAACTACCCTAGAGAATGGTTCGTGGACACGGGAGCCACTTGTCATGTGCTCTCAGATGAGAGGTGTTTTCCTCCAACAAGACCGTGTGTGGACGAAAGCTCCATATGGACAATCAAGCTTCATCTGAAGTTGTTGGAGGGCAACGTGGTTTTAGAGCTTACTTCTGGAAAGGGGCTCATGTTGAAGGATGTGCTGCATGTCTCGAATATCCGTAAGAACCTTATCTCGTGTTTATTGCTAGTAATCCATGATTTTTAAACTCGTGTCTGAGGTTGAGAAGTTTATTCTCAACAAAAAATGTGTGTTTTTAGGTAGGGGCTACTTAGCCAATGGTCTTTTCAAGATCAATGTAATGGTCAAACGTCATATTGTACCTAAAGTGAATAATGAAATACTACAACTTCTTCTTATATCATTTAGTGTTATGATTTATGACATAATAGATTGAGACATGTTAATTTAAATGCTACAAAAAGACTAGTACTAAGTTTGGACTTGCTAAAAGTTGATGAAATAAACACACAAAAAGAATTGTGAAGTGTGTGTTCAAGCCAAAATGACTAAGTTACCTTTTCATAATATTGAAAGGGGTATAAATCCTCTTGAATTAATTCACATGGATATGTGTTACTTGAAATTTGTACAAACTAGAGGGGGGAAATATTTTATTACTTTCATTGATGATTGCACAAAGTATTGCTATGAATACCTCTTGAAAAGCAAAGGCGAAACTCTAGAAGCTTTTAAGAATTACAATAATAGGTATAAAATCAACTAAATAGCAAGATAAAAGTTATACGAAGTAATAAAAATAGAGAGTACGTGACACCGTTTGAGAAGTTATGTTCATAAAGTGGCGTAATTCACTAAACGATGGCTTCATACTCACCTCAATAAAATGGCGTGGCTGAAAGTAAGAATTATACTCTAAAAGAGATGACGAATGTCATGTTTATAAGCTTGGGGTTACCACAACACTTGTGGGGGAGGCCATCCTAACGTCAAATTATATGCTTAATAAAAATCATTTTAAAGAAAAGAATGAAACCTCCAATGAATTGTGGTAAAAATGTAAATCATCATACAAATACCTCAAAGTGTATGGGTGTTTGTTTAAAGTGCGGTACCACTTCTAAAAAAGTTAAAATTGATCCTAAGACGATAGATTGTATCTTGGTGAGATATGTTTTTAATAGCAATGCATACCATTTCATAATCCATAAGTTAGAGGTACTTGACATGATGAAGGGAACAACTATAGAATCAAAAAATATTATATTCTTTGAAAATATATATTCTTGTAAAGAAGGGATAGAAACGAGTTTAATAAATAATAGAACACTAGACAAAGCTGCAAGTAGTTCTAAACATATAGAATAGTAATCTAAATATAGCAAAAGAGCTAAAATAGTTAAAGTTTCAATTCTTATTTCATCACTTATATGTTGGATGACAAATCGAGATAGATCAAGGAAGCTCTATCGAGTCCTAATGCTCCACTTTGGAGAGAAGTGATCAATAATGAGATCGATACTATCATGTAAAACAACACATAGGAGTTAGCATATCTTATTCCCGATTGTAAACTCTTAGGATGTAAATGGATCCTAAAAATGAAGTATAAAGTTGATTGGAGTATGACAAGTATAAGGTTCGTCTAGTGGCTAAGGGCTTTAAGCAAACAGGAGATGACTTATTCGACACGTAGTCATCTGTGACAATACTTCTAGTGATTGCTGCATTGCACAATCTTAAAATTCACCAAATTGATGTAAGAACAATGATCCTAAATGTCGAGCAAGAAGAGAAAAATTATATAGATCAAGACGAAGGGTTCGTTGTACTTGATAAGAAAGAAAATATGTATACATTTTCGGTCCTTATATGGATTAAAGCAAGCGTCTAAGCAATGACATGTGGAATTTGACAACACTATATTATCGAATGGCTTCAAATCAACGAGTGTGACAAATGCATCAACATTAAGGGTACAACAAAGACTTTTATATCGTTGTGTGTCTTTACGTGGATGACATATTGTTCATGGGTTATGACCACGAAGTTATAGTTGAAACAAAGTGCATGTTGAAATGAAATTTTAACATGAAAGATATGATTGTGGCAGACGTGATTCTTGGAATCAAAATCCTTAGAACATTTAAGGAAATAACAATAATGCAATCTCACTACATTGAGAAAGGGCTTAGAAAATCCAATGCTTATAACAATCCACCTGCCAAAACACCTTTAGAGCTCACGTAGAGTAAAAATCATGGTGAGCTTGTAGCTCAAGTTGAATACACAAAAGTTATAGAAAGATTAACGTACATAACAAATTATACAAGGCCTGATCGTGCATGCTCGGTTAACAAGTTGAGTAGATTCACTAGCAATCTAAGTAATAAGCATTGAAAAGCTCTCGTGAGAGTCTTTAAATACTTGAAGTAGCTCTCAACTTTGGTTTGTGTTACACAAAATACACTCCCGTACTTGAGAGGGATATAGTGATGCAAATTGAATTTTTGACATGAAATATTCCTTCTCCACGAGTGGATATGTTTTCACCATAAGTGGTCTGTGTCATGAAAATCGACAAAACAAACGTGTTCAACTCGTTCTACCATGGAATCTGAGTTTATAACCTTGGATAAGGCTGGAGAAGAGACCGAGTAGCTTCATAACTTTCTCAAAAATATTCCATGTTGGAATAAGGCAGTACTAAACATGATGGTACATTACGATTACCAAGCTACCATAGGTAGGTCAATGAATAATATATACAACGGTAAGTTGAGACATATATGTCAATGATACAATACCGTGAGATAATTAATCTCGATCGGTGTAATGTCAATCGACTATGTAAAGTCAAAAGACAATTTAGCCGATCCCTTAACGAAAGGATTAAATCAAGATCAAATAAACAAGTTGTTAGGAGAATGAGATTAAAATCCACAACTTGAATTTTTTTAAATGGAAACTCAACCATGGAGATTCGAAATCCCACAAACATGGTTCAATAGGAAAACTAAGCCATGAAAGTTGGTTGAAAACACTTGAAAAACGCAAACCCTTCCTTAAGAAACAAATCAAGTGTTAAGCCTGCAAATATGGTGATGTTAATTTTTATGACTTTTAATGATTCCTAAAACACCTTAAGGGGTGGAGTATGTCAGGATACTCTTAAGGATTTCACCTATGTTATTAAGAAGTGATGACTCCTTCTAATGAACAGTACTTATAAATCAAAGGCGTGCACATGACCGAAAAGAACAAAAGCATGAGAACAAAGGTGTTTAGGGGATGTGGATCAAAGAGCTCTTGCGTTTTCGGACAAGATTAATAGGCGCAAGTGTGCTTAAAATTTATATTTCATGTTGTAGTTATATTAGTGAGCCTATGTTGCTGTATGTTGCTGTTATTTTTATTTCTCCAAGGACAAGTGTGCAATTTCATTTAAGTTGTAAGTGTTATGTAAACTCCTATATGGATTAAAACTAATTGAATTAGTTTGTGAAAGGATATTTTCTCTCTTTGGCAATTTACAGTATACTTAAAACATTATGCGATAATATTTAGTCGCTAAGTTATTATCATAAAAGTCTTTTCGTAAATAGCATTTGTGCGACAATGTTGTTATTTGTACTATATATATTGTCGTAAATAAGTTTTTTTAATTATTTTTTTTCTGACAACTTGTTCTCAAGTTATATAATTAATTTTTGCTACAACATATAGAAAAAAATAGACTTTCACATTATTATCGCAAAAAAAACATCATCGCAATTGCCCATTTTTTTTGTGGTGAAGTTAACTCAATTCAACCAAAGAAGTTGCCAAAGCTTGGCCTCAATCCCAACAAAAGACGGGTTGTTAAGTGGCTAATAGCATGCATATGATTAATTGGTCATTTAGTGGTTCATAGTATGGATACAATGTTCTTTAGCTTACCTCGTAAATATTGCATTTGTCATGCCCAGTTTTCTTTACATAAAATTTATCAAAGTTTTCCACACGGGCGTGCAGGAAGAAGGAGGAAGGAGATGAACAGAAGATATTACATATCAACAATTGGTTTCAACCGATTTAACATAATATTCGCAACGAAAATATCATCAGGATCCACATCCCAAATACACATCATCATCAGGATCTCACATCCCTAATACACATGACATAACCACAAAATGTGGATTTCTTACAACATTGTTTTAGAAAGAGAATGTTTGAGAAACATTATATTAAAATAATTACAGATCCAAATATAGCACCTCCTCTCTCTTTTTAGGGTTCATCATGCTCATGACCTCCTATAACATGAATTACAAAATAAGGGGTGAGTGCATTGAATACACTCGTGGGGTAAAAATCCTCGTCTAAATCTTCAACAGATATTTAAATCAAAAATACCTATAATCGTCACGGAACACAGAACGAAATATACACAGCAGACAATAGAACTGGTAAAGGATGAATAGGTGCAGGTATCACCCGTCTTATCCTTAAAATGGTCTCAATAACGCTCGTACATTTCAAGGACCACCGAACCTTTCATAGAAAAATGGAGATAAGGGATGAATGCATGAAGAGGTGACCTCAGCGGGCCCACCCCTCACAGTAATAAGTATGTCACAGCAAATATAATCACAACATTTAGTATTCCTCAATCATGCTTGGAATAGGAAAAATTGTAGACAGATAAAGAGTTAGAAATTACCCCCACCTTGTTCGGTGGTTACCATGTGAGTTGCAAGTATCAAAGATCATGTATCCCAAGGCTTCAATCCAACAGGTTTCCTATATAATTTATGGTGTTTTCTTAGATCCTTATTAAATATAATTAAAGATTTAACCGATATCGGATCGAATATTATCAATCGAGATGAGACGGATCGGAACAGAAGACCTAACGATTGAGGTTGAAGAAAAAAGAGGGAAATATCAGTTTATACAGCTGAGGTGAAAAAGAATGAATTTTGAATCACAACAAAAAAAGAATAAGCTCAATCGGAGTTGAAACGAGCTCGAACGGAACGTTTTAAGGTTTAGGGGTATTTTGGTAATTTGGTCAAAGGGTTGACTTTGACCGGGACTCACGACCCTCGGTTGATGATATTTCATTGGTGATAACTCAATGAAAGTACAAAGAAATAAAATGAGGTTCGGATCGAAAATCAAATAAAAAATACGGCATCGTGCGCGTACCCGGCGATAGGAAAAAAACCCGGCGGCGTCTCCCGTCAGCCGCCGAGTTTTCTCGACAGCGGGAGCGGCAACCTGGGCCAGGCTCGTACCCCGACCTCCCGGCGTTGACCCCTGCTCAACCAGCCCCCTTCCCGGCGCCACCAGCTGCGGCAGCGCCGTCCTGTGCCGCCGCCACTTTATCCTTCAGCGAGCCTACACTACCGGCTACCACCTTCTTCCATCACTTGTCGGAATCTGGCATGAATAGTGCCGGAAAAACAGCCACAAATATCCTTCGTCACACACGCATGCACAAACATATACACACACATACGACAACTTTCAACCTTGGCCGGCGACCACCAGCCGCCGGCCACCACTCCCAAGCCCTCGCCGGTGCATCACCAGCATCGGCCATCAGCAGTTCACGGCGACGCCACCAACGCCGCCCCACAGCATGCACACACAATACACACTACACAAACCCCATGCAACCATCCCTTTTCTCAGTCTTTTTTCTGGCACCGGCACCGCCACCCATGGTGGCGTCGCCCTTCCAACGGCTAGTCCACAATCCCGAAAGTCCATCCGATGCCTGCAACCACGAGAAGAAGAGAGAAAATGGGAGAGAGAAAATGTGGCAAAAAGTTAGGGTTTAGGATTTGGAGATCATTTTTCACTGATTTTCGACAGACAGAGAATCAGAATTGAATTCCAAAAGTTATCCTAGATTCGTCTCGTCAAGGGCTACGTTGTATGCGAAAATCAGCCAAAATCGATAAGTTTGAAATTTTTCGGCGAACTCCACCGGCGGCGGCGTGCCAGAGACAGAATAGAAAGGGGAGAGAGAATGAGAGAGGAGAGAGAGACTTAAGTGTGTTCGGTGCTTTTCAGCTCGTTCGAATAAATGGTGAAAATGAAATCGAATGAGGGCCTATTTATAGAAATTTTGGAAATCACTGTTCATTAGGGTAGGTTACTGTTCATGTAGGCTAGGTTACTGTTCACAATAAGATGGCAGTTACTGTTCATCAAGATTCCATTCCTTGTTTTTTTGTAACTCTGTATTTTGCCCTTTTTCGCCGTTTGAGCTACAGGTGTCCGATTGATCTCTAGTTCATTTTTATTTTCTTATTTTTCCGTTACGCATCTAATGGTATAAAAATGTTATATGTTCCATGTCTATAAATTTTATCCATCTAAAACTAATCATTAAACACATATTTGAAAGACACGTAATTAAATTAAACACTCAAGAATTAATACACATAAGATATTGAAATTAAGGATTTACTTATTTAATTAACCAATTATGCTTCGTTTTTGTCCTGTGCGCTACATCCCTTACCCCTTAAAAGAATTTTGTCCTAAAAATTAAACGTGCACCTAGAAAAGGTAAGTCGGGATACTTCTTTAAGATCTCATCTTCTAGTTCCCAAGTCACCTCTTCCTTTCCATGATGACTCTATTGAATCTTTACTATAGCTATCTCCCTATTTCTTAGTCGATGATATTTTCTATCCAAGATGGCTATCGGGACTTCTTCATAAGTCAGATCTTTCTCAAGTTCTATGTCTTCTTGTTTGATTATGTGGCTCGGATCGAATATATACTTTCGAACTATAGATATGTGAAAGACGTTGTGTACTCCAGTGAAGTTCGGCGGTAGAGCTAAACGGTATGCAACCTCTCATACTTGATCTAAAATCTTGAATGGTCCCACGTACCTCGATTCCAGCTTCCCCCTCTTCCCAAAATAATAAACTCCTTTAGTGGGTGATACCTTGAGGAAAACTTTGTTTCCCACTTCAAATTTCAACCCTCTCCGTCTTTCCACTGTCCATACGAGCTTTCATCTTCTTTAGAAAGCTGTCTTCCTTTTGAGCTTCAACAATTCTCTTGCGAATGGTAGGTTTCACGAATAGCGCTGCCATTCTAGCTTCGATGTTATTCAGAGACGTGACTATCTCTAAACTCAGCTTGGATATCTCTTCAATCAAATGGTGTTGATTGGTGACCAATGACGTCATTCCCTTTCCTTTCCTACTGAGAGCATCAGCTACTACGTTACCCTTTCCAGGATGATAGTGGATTGTAATATCATAATCTTTCACCAATTCTAGCCATCTTTGTCTCATATTAAGCTCATTCTGTTCAAATAAGTATTTCAAACTCTTATGGTCGGTGTAGATCTCACACTTCACGCCATAGAGATAGTGTCTCCATATCTTGAGAGCGTGTACCACAGCTGCTAGCTCCAGATCGTGCGTTGGGTAGTTTTGTTTGTGAATCTTCAATTGACGTGATGCATATGCCACTATTTTCTGTTGCATCAAAACACATTCCAAGCTTTGTTTGGATGCATCACTGTAGATTACGAACTCCTTTGTTACATCCGGAACTATTAAGACTGGTGTCTCCATCAATCTCTTCTTTAGTTCTTAGAAGCTACACTCACATTGTTCACTCCATTAGAACTTTACGTCCTTCCTTGTCAAGTGAGACATCGGAGTGGCAATTTTCGAAAATCCCTCTATGAATCTTCGGTAGTAGCCCGTCAAACCAATAAAACTCCACACTTCCTTGACGTTTGTTGGGGCCTCCCACTTATTGACTACTTCCACCTTTTCAATATCTACTTTGATCCCTTTTGAAGAGACAATATGCCTAGGAAGCCCACTTTGTCCATCCAGAATTCACACTTCTTAAATTTTGCATAAAGCTTCTCCTTTCGTAGAACCGCTAGTGCAATTCTGAGGTGTTGCATGTTCATGTTGCGCTATATTGCACAAATAGATAAGGATATCATCAATAAACATAATGACGAAGAGATCGAGATACAGATGGAAGACACGATTCATCAAATCCATAAAGACAACTGGAGCATTACTAAGTCCAAATGGCATAACTACAAACTTGTAATGGCCATATCTCATCCTAAACGTTGTTTTGGATATATCTGTATCTTTGACTTTTATCTGGTGATAGCCAGATCTTAAGTCAATCTTCGAGAACACATTGGCACCTCTTAATTGATCAAAAAGATTATTTATTTATATCACTTATTTTTAACATCAAATGTTTCTATTGATATCAATTATGTTCGGTGTCGGAAATTTATTATTCAATGCTATTTAATTTTATACTATCCATTATTTTTCTAATAATAATGTTATTTTGATATTAGTAATTACTAATTTATTTATTGATACCATTTATTTTTAACATTAAATGTTTTTTTGATATCAATTATCTTTGGTATTAATAATTATTTTTTGATACAATCAACTTTATAATACCCCCATTATTTTTCTAATACTAATGATATTTTTATATTAGTAATTTATTTATTAATACCACATATTTTTTTGATTCAGAATATCTTTGAGATTGTGATATCATTAATTTTATAGCATTCCTTATTTTTCTGATAGTAATGTTATCCGATACAAAATATCTTTATGATACTAAAGAGCCCATTCCTTTAGTATCATAACTCTTTTTCTGATATAAGGTCTTTAGAATAGTATTCATTAATTTATTTTCTGATAGCAATGTCATCTGATACTAAATATGTTTTTGATAGTAAAGGATTATCAGATTTCTTTTTCTGATAGGAGGTCTTTAGAATCGGGAGTACATGTATCCAATGAGTATCGGAAAAAAGCTTGAAACAAAAAACCTTTGGTATCAAAAAATTTCTATGCTAACCCATTTTCTTGTAGTGATGATGTGGTGGCTGAATGTGGGTACCAACCGTTTTGTTGCCCAAAATCAGTGAAGAAGGAAGGTGTGTTGGTGCTGACACTAGCTGAGATACTTATTTTCTGCAAGTTTGGTGGTGGTGAGTTGAATTTGTATGAATTTGGGGGGAGGTAACACTAGAGCTTTCAGCCATGATTAAAGATCAAAAATTAGTCACCCAAGTATTGAAGTTGCTCTAGTAAGGGTTGCATTATCAAGTGTATTACATTACAAATACTAGGAATAAATTAACCACTGGAGAAATAAATGACAAGGATGATTGTACATCACACCACAAAGTGGCAGTACACTAGCAGCAAATTCAGACTGCATAAGCTAGTGCAGAGAATCAAATGTTGAGCTGTAATGCTATCGATAATCCAAAATTCTGGGGATAAGGATATGGTGAGAGTGTGCAAAACGAATTACAATTCAAGAACTGCTAAGCAATGGCTCCAACTCACACTTCATCAATGGTTTAGATGTCATATGCATAACTTTGATAAACATATATAAATGATAAGGGATCACAACTCACAGGCCAAAATTTACAACTACAATTGTTTATACAATGGTTTCAAGATCCAAAAGGACTATCTTTCCTTTATTGCAAATTTTCACCTAATTGTTCCAACTCCACTCATACAACATGTTTATAACGTTAGCAAAATCCTGAAAAATGCTTTTTGAGGTTACATAAGCTTTACGAGAGACAAGTATCGTAACAATAACATCAACTTCAGAACATCGTACTTCACCTGATAACAGTACAATGCACAAAATAAACACAAGCAAGAAAATAACAACGCAACATCCAGGAAGAACCGTAAATGGTAAGAAAACAATGGAAACTTTGAGAGAGAGAAAATAAACTAAATAGTGTGACAGATTAAATTAAATAGTCATTATTTATCTAATTTATCAAATACTAAATTGTCTCCAATTTAGTCGATGTCAATTAAATAATTGCATCTATAGAGCAATCATACAAAACAAATAAACCTAGAACCAAAGATCACTACACTGTATTGTCATCCAATGGAAACTTAAAGCAGCACCAGGACAAAACCATTACCATGATGCACAACAACATTATATTTTCATGGGCATCAAAACATGAATGCAATTTTTAAGAAATGCAAAATTGAGCTAAGAAGGTTGACTTCCATCTTAAAATTCATTGAAAAGTATAACATGAACAATACTTAATCAACAAGCCATAGAATACTCACCAAGGAAAGGAAGCAATATGAAGTTGATGAAATTGCAGGATCATCTACTTAGTTTGATGTAGAACTAGTAGCACTTTGAGCTTGTGCATCAACCTCGTTCGGAGAATGGGCGGCTATGACCTGTCTTTCAGAGGGATGTGAGTTTACAGTATCCTCCACAATATTTGATGCAATAGATGTGTTGCTTCTAGAATCTTCTGCTACTTGAAGATGATCCATCATTCGTGATATAGTAGTAATTTCTTGGCCTCTAGCAACTTCTCCACCAACTTCAGTGGTGGGTTCAGGGGTGGAACTGTTGCGAGCAAACAGTCTATCCTTCCAACCTCTCGTGCTCTTCGTAATTGAATCTTTATATCTGTAAATGGAGAAACAAAGTTAAACTTTTTCTTGAATTCCAACTTTGTTGAATACACTGTCTGCATTTTCCCTACAACATCATCTTTTTGTTTCCTCGTCTTCTTATGGTCAAATTGGTAGCTAAATAAGGAAAATAATATGGTTTCCAAAATAACATGGAAGAGAAATAATATAAATAGAACCATTTCTTGTACCTCGTTGACAATGCACTAAGGCGGGATTTCAAAGAATCTGAGAAAGACTGGAAATCTGATGGTCCAGCTCTATCATGACTACTAGTACTGGGGGATGTCTGGGCAGGAGACCTATAAAAGGAAAATACACTGATGTAGAACCAAAACTTGATGAACTTTTAGAAGTAAAATGACTATATACATATAACATACCTATTGGTCGAGGATGTCCCGTGTTGATATGCCCCCGGACTTGATCTTGATGTGGTAGCCGTAAGTTGTTCAGATTGAGTAGAAGAATGACGAGCATTTAGATGAGCAGAATCTCCTCCAACGGTTATGAATGGAGAATTAGGGGCAGCTACTATAACTTCTGAAGGCGGGGTGCCACTGCCATCTCTCTGAACATTGGAAGAAGCAGCTGAAGTAACTGAAGCCTCGTTAGGATTGGTTGAGAAAACCAAGAAATGAGGACGGCCTTGAGAAGATCTACTCCTCTGACCTTCCCTCCTAACAAGCTGACGAGCTCTTCCCATGGCAGCAGCAGCAGCTAAGTGCTGAATAATGCGCTCTTCAAGTTCAGACTCACTTGCATTAACCGGCATCTGTACAAAATATTTCAATCAGATCCTGGCAACTAATGTAGCCATTTGAAAATGAATCAAATACAGAGAAGTAACAAACATGCTGCAACTCAAAATCCCCCAATGTTGGATGATGAAATATAGTTGTATTTCTAGGAGGATTCATTCGCATATTCCTCTCATGCTCCACAGCATCAAGCAATTCCTGGCTGCCCAATAAGTACACAATAAGAGCCCTCACATAATAGAATTAATTAGCAAGAAGAAGATGAAACACATTAAACAGGGACAAAAAAAATTCATATACCTGCTCGGATCCTTCAAACTAATATTCTGCCAACACATTGGGCACTGGGAGCTTCTCTGGCACCTATAAATATATTTAATTTTATCAGTTTATCACTCCTTTACCCATCATTCATTTTTTAAAAGAAAATGAGGGGGCATTCTCTCAAAAAAGAAACCAATCAGACATGCAAAACATTCTCTGTATATTTTCTTGTATACATGATTGAATACATTTTTCTAGAACACACATTCTTCCTAAAACTTAAACCAAAACATCTTCAATAATACAATTTGGCTTCCATGAAATAGTTCAACTGCCTTCTGAAAATACTATCAATAGCTCTGAAGTAATAATAACAAGAACAAATGTGACAAGTAAGCGACTTTTCCAGACATGTGAATGCTAAGATGCCTTCAATTAGCATATCAATATAGCATCACAACAATAATGTTCTAGAACCAAAAATCTCAAAATAGCACTATGAACTTTGACCTCATATATAAAATCAACTAATTACATTTCACTAGACTATGCATGCAACTCTGGTTATGTGAATTTAACCCACACAAATTGTTAAACAGTACGAACTAGTCTCTCCCTGGCTATCAAAAATCACTCGACGTCATAAAATTAACATGTCAATTTTTTTCCATACAAACGTCTTTCTGGGTACAGAAGTGAGTTTTGTACCATTCAAGAATGCACTGGAGATGAAACTCGTGCTTGCAAGTAGTCAACTGCAATAAAGAAAACTTAGTCAGTTAAGCACTGGTCACAATCTCAATCCACAACAATCCAAGTAATAAAACCCTGGTCACAATCTCAATCCACAACAATCCAAGTAATAAAACCCGTACATACCGTTGAAGGATCACTATCACAAAAAGCTTCAAGGCATATACTGCAAGCATCATCGCATGCTTCCTGAATTCCCCCTTCCACAAAAGCTGCAGCAGAAGTCAAATGACTCTCAGACACCGTTCCATCTTCCATCTGTCACACAAAAAACTAAATCTTCATTTAAAGGAAATATAATTAGAGTTCAAATTTTGCTGATATTTCATAATTCAAGTGAAAAAAAAAAAACGTTTCACTGGTGAATCATACATGAGCTCCGCAGAACCATATCAGACTAAAAAAAAAGTATTAGCTTAACCAATACCACTTACATACCAAAAAAAAATTAAATCAATTCATTTACCAATTTCAAAGAAAATAAATAAAATTAAATATATATACATCATACTAAAGTCTTGTTACTACAGCGTTGAGCCTTCAAATAAACAAAAGAATGAAGACAAAAATTCCAATAAATTCAACAAAGATTTCATGAACCCCAATTCCACATATCCAAAACCCACAAAAAGGCTGCCCCTTTTATTAAATTATGGGTTGCAAACAGAATCCACAAAACTCAATCCATTAAAAAGAGAGGAAATTCCTAACTATCACCCATCAAATATACATGAAAAAAAAAAAAGATTACCTTATAGAAAAAAGCTCCTCCTTCGGAGTGCAGCGTAACCACGAAAGTGAAGGAATCTAAGAGCAGATCAAAGGTAATCAGAAGGGGAAGAAATGATTTGGTAAATGCAGAAAGGGTGAGAAGAGGAGAGGGGATTAGATTATAGTGATGAAGGAATTTGGGGCTCAGAAAAGTAAAAATGTGAAGAAAGTCTAGTGGACTTTTCTTTTGTTGGTTTTTGGAGAATTATTACAACTTTGCCTTTTTTTTTATTTCATTTTCTTTTCCCCATTTACTCTTTTGCCGGTGATTATAGACTTCATTCTGCGCCCCGCACACGTTTAGTACACGGCAGATAATGCTTTCGTTACACTTACACATGGCACATTTGGTTCGTGTGTTGGGTTAATTAGGTTAGTTAGGTTGTGGTGAGTTTATATTATTTGGGTTAAATTAGGTTAATTTTTTGATATGTTTGGTTTAAATGTTTAATGATAGATTTGATTTAATTTTGAGTTTGGTTTGAATATTGTGGTATATATTAAGTTAGGTTTATGTATTAAAAACATAAATTTTATTATAAACCCACCACTTTTGGTGGGTTTAATTAATCCAAATAAACCCAAGATAAGACCATAAAAGTCATTTTCAACCCAAGCCCCAAAAAAACACGGATTTTTCAACCATCAAAGCAAACACAGATTTAACCGAATTAATTAACTCTAACCCCCCAAACTCCCAAACCAAACATGCCCTAAGAATTAATTATCACTTGTTTATCTTGGACATAGATTAATATATTTATCAATAATATATAAATATTTCATACCTTTAAAATATGATACGTGAAATTAATAGTTGTGATATAATTTTTTATATATTAGTCACATTAATGTTTTTCGAGTAGTTTTTACAAATTATCATCCATTCAAATTCACTAGTGGATATATTATTCTTCACCAAAACTTATATGCATCATGGGCATGAATCCTAATTTCAAGTCCTCCCAACCCGACCCGGTGCGTAGACCGTTTCCATGCGCCTCCATACATGGTCACGCGCACCATCTGAATTTTATAATTTAAGGTATCACACATTTATTTTTAAATATCACACATTTAATACCCTTCAGGTATTAATTAAAAACAGTGTTGTTTTTTTTTTCTTTTCTCTCCTTCTTAATCTCTTTTCTTATTAATTTGTTATTCTTCTTATTTGTTTTGTACATTTTTCTTCTTATTAATTAAATAATAATAATAATAATAATAATAATAATAATAAAACTAAAAAAATGAATTAAATAAAAATATTGTTGATGTCGAAATTCTATTCCACAAAGAATTCCAAATCACGACACTAAGGACCTTCTCACAATTCGAGCTCTTATTCAAATAGAGACACGCAACATGACAAATCTATAATCAATCACATAGTTGTGGTTACATCATTTATGACAATCAACGATTCTTGTTGTTGAAACATCAAGTTGTTGAGAAGGAAGAGAGCTTCTTATTATGAAAAGTTGAGATTGCAAAAGGTAATGTTTTTCTATGAGATGAAAATTTGAGGATGTGTCTTATTGTATAGAGAATTGCAGAGGATTGGCTTGCGAGAGTCATTATCTATTAGATGATTCTTGCAATCAAAATAAAATACAAAAGTGATTAAAATAAATTAGTATAAAATGAAAATACAAAAGTGATCTAAATAAAGTATTACAAAAAAAATAAATGACAGTCATCTTCATAACAAAAACTATATTTCAAAATGCATCATCAAAACTATTTAAAAAAATTAGATTTGAGTTCATAAAAAAACATAAAAGAAAATTAGCTAGGAGTAATGTGACTTTCAATCCTATTATGAAGTATTTATAGATGAAAATAGCGATATAAAATTATTTAAATTATCAAAGTATAAGATTGATATTTTTGAATATGCAAATCACTTTGTTGATAAATATTTTCCTAAATTTTGAAATTCAGGGTTGTCTACATTTTCTCAAGCTAAATAATCTTTTTAGTTCGATTTAATATCAAAAGATGATGGACATATCATATCCCATTGAAAAATTATGTGCAATTTTTTAGGATATTTAGTTAAATTATGAATTAATGATAAGAAAATATTTTAAAAAACATCTAAGTAATTTTAAATCATCAATTACTATGGTAAATATGACCCAGAATATATTCCTCAAATTTTGGAGAAAATGGTTTTTTGTTTATACGGCCATTTCAATTTAAAAAAATATGGACATATTTTTTTAAGGAAAATTAGTTACATATTCAATTTATAATTTGGAAATATTTTAATTTCAATATATCAAAATGATTTTATTTATTCTTAAAAATCCGGACATGTTCAACTATCATTTAATATATTTTTAAATATTTGGATGAGATTAATATAATAGAAAAATTAAAAAAATAGTGAAAATTGAGGATTTGGGCAGGAAAGGTTTTTGTTGATTTTGTTATTATATATATATATATATATATATATAGATTGTAAGAAGTTTTTGTAATAATTAGTTGGACATCAAAATCCTAGCGTAAACAATGGATTGAGGTTTTGAAGCTTCCAATTTAGAAAATTATTGTCCAACACACTTTGAAAAAGAAAAAAGATGAGACCGTCTCATGAATTTCATATTGTGAGATAGGTCGTGTTGAATATAAGAAATTATATAATACTTTTACATGTATTACGTAATATTTTTTTGTATATTAGGTAATATTTTGTATTATAAAATGTGTTTTGAGTTGAGTTGGACCATACAAAGGTAATACTTTTATGTACAGATAATATTTATATATATATATATATTAGATAATATTTTTGTATTATAAGATATATGATTCGAATTGGGTCGGGTCAAGTCTTAAAAAACACGTGGATCCTAGGGCTTTCAAATGTTCTTTTCCTCGTGCATCATGTAATACTTTTGTGTATATTATGTAATATTTTTCTATATATCATGTAATACTTTTGTATTTTGCATATATACTACATAATATAATACAAAATATTACCTGAAATATAGTAAAGTATTACCTAATGCATACCAAAGTATTACCTAATTATTATATCCGATTCAACCCTACCCATCTCACGAAATGGGATCTGTGAGACTATTTCACACAATAGCTACTCAAAAATGAAAATCACCTAATTTCTTTTAGTTTTTTTTTATTTTGAATTCATATTATTTTACGTAGAATAATTTGAATTTTTGATCCCCAAATGGGACAACCCAAAAAGTAATGATGAATGTTTATATTTACACAAATTATTTTTATACATCAGGTGTACGAATTTTACATTCGTATAATTAGATCAACTCAATTTGAAGGTGTATTTCACGTGTCTCATGTGTGTTACACGCACCCACATGCATGTAAATCCTAGCTCAAACTTTAATTTTGCAGTTATATTGACATAACATTTTAGTTTAGCGAACTTAACTCTTTAGTTTTGTTAGCATAATATTTTAGTTATATGCACATAACCTTTTGCATGACATAACAGATTTATAATACCTTTCAAAACATTTATGTTGTAACAACATAACTTTTAAATTGTAATAATATAACCTTATATTATTCTTTAAGTATATAAAGATTATACTAATATAACGTAAAAGTTAAATTATTATAGTATAAAGGTTTCAGTTATACAATATAAATTTTTATAGTAAAAAAGATAGTATTCACTGAAAAAGTTATGAAATCTGTATATAAAGGTTATATTATTACAACATAAAGGTTTCGGCTATATTACATGAATTTCTGTAATAAAAAAAGTATAAGTTATTCACTGAAAAGGTTATGAAATTTTAATATAAAGGTTATACTATTACAACATAAAAGTTATATTATTACAACATAAACGTTATGATAGACAGAAAGTTAAAAAAAAAAAAAAATATAACGTTTCGGCTGATTTTCGTACATAACGTAGCCCTTGATGAGACGAATCTAGGACAACTTTCGGAATTCAATTCCGATATTCCGTTCGTCGGAAAACGGTGAAAAACGATCTCCAAAACCCTTAACCCTTATTTCTTACCACCTTTTCTCTCTCCCGTTTTCTCTCTCTCTGTCTTCTTCTCATGGTTGCAGGCGCCGGAGGGTCTGCCGAGGTTCTGGGCTAGCCCCTAGAGGGGTGGCGCCACCTTAAGTGGCGACGCCGGTGCCGGAAAACGGCATGGAAAAGGGGCTGTTGCACATGGGGTTTTGTGTGTGTGTAATGTGTGTGTTGTGTATGCATGCTGTTGGGGGTTGTATTTGTGGTTGCCGGCGACTGGAAGTCGCCGGCCAGTATCCCAGGTGGTCGGGGAAAGGGTCGCCGGCGACATCCAGTCGCCGGCCGGAGCTGGAAATGCGGGATTTGGTTTTGCGTGCGTGGGTGAGGAAGGATTTTTGAGGGTTTTTGAGCCTGTTTTTATGGCACTATTCATGTCGGAATCCGGCGAGGGATGGCCGGAGGTGATAGCCGGCGGTACAGGCTCGTCGGAGGACAAGGTGGTGGTGGCATAGGGCGGCGCCGCCGCAGCCGGTGGCTCCGGGAAGGTGGCTGCTTAAGCAGGTCGCGCCGGGAAACGCTGCCCTGTTTTTCTTCTGTCGGACGCATCATGTAAATTTTAAGACGCATCCTGCACGCTAAACTGAACTGGACAGAATTGCAGTCTCTTATTTGCTCGCAGGATGTGTTTTGGAAATTCCAAGACAGGTCTTGGGAGATGCTGCCCTGTTTTTCTCCCGTCACCGGGAGACGCCATCGGGAAATTTTCCCATCGTCGAGAACACGCACGATGTCGTATTTTCGATCCGAATCTCATTTTCTTTTAATCGTTCTTTAACATCGAGTCGTCGCCAACGAGATAGCGCTGACCGAGGGTCGTGGGTCCTGGTCAAAGTCAACCATTTGACCAAATTACCAAAATACCCCTAAATCTTAAAATGCTCCGTTCGAGCTCGTTTCAATTCCGATTGAGCTCATTCTTGTTTTGTTGTGATCCAAAATTCATTCTCTTTCATCTCAGCCTTATCAACTGATATTTCCCTCTTGTTTCTTCAATCTCAATCGTTAGGTCTTTCATTCCGATCCGTCTCATCTCGATCGATAATATCCGATTCGATATTGGTTTAATTGTTAATTACAGATTATAATGATCTAAGAAAACACCGTAATTTATGTAGGTTACCTGTTGGATTGAAGCATTGAGATACGTGATCTTGGATACTTGCAACTCACGTGGTAACCACCGAACAAGGTGGGGGTAATTTCTAACTCTTTATCTATTTACAGTTTTCCCTATTCCAAGCATGATTGAGGAATACTAAATGTTGTGATTATACTTGTTGTGACATACATAAACTGTGAGGGGTGGGCCCGCTGAAGCGCCCCTTCATGCATTCGTCTCTTACCTCCATTCTTCTATAAAAGGTTTGGTGGTCCTTGAAATGCACCAGCGGTATTTGAGACCGTTTTATGGGATAAGACGGGCAATGCCCGCACCTATTCGTCCCTTACCATTTCTAATGTTTGCTGTGCATATTTCGTGCTGTGTTTCGTGATGATTATGCTTAGTTCTGATTTAAATGTCTATCGAAGATTTAGACGCGGATTTTATTCCCCACGAGTGTATTCAACGCACTCACCCCTTCTTCTGTAATTCACGTTACAAGAAGTGATATGCATAACGAACCCTAGAAGGAGAGAGGAGGTGCTATATTTCTGGATCTGTAATTATTTTTAATATGATGTTTCTCAAACTTTTCTCTTTATAAAACAATGTTGTAAGGAATCCAAGTTTGGTGGTTAGATGATGTGTATTCGGGATGTGAGATCCTGATGATGATGTGTGTTTGGGATGTGAGCTCCTGATGATATTTCCGCTGTGAATATTATGTTAAATCGGTTGAAGCCGATGGTTATTATGTAATACCTTTTGTTCGTCTCCTATCTCTTTTCTTCCTGCACGCCCATGTGGAAAACTCTGATAATTTTTATGAAAAATTGGGGCGTGACAGAAATGGTATCAGAGCCTTTGACATGATATCGGTTTAAAAAAAAAATTTGAGAATTCATTGTTATCGACACACTGCTTCTTTTTTACTGCCGACACAGGGCCGTTGACTGCAGCAGCGTGAGCTCGTGTGCGTAAATGGTCATTTGCAGGAGTTAGTGTAGTGAAAAAGGGTTGAGAATACCATGGGCCCTTGTCTACGATAGGGTGAGCTAATGAGTGTGTCTCCCCGTGAAAAATGGTTGAGAATACCATGGGCCCTTGTCTACGATAGGGTGTGCTAATGGGTATGTCTCCCCTAGTCTGAGGGTATGATATGAAAGATTGAGGTTAATATTTGAGTTCGAGCTTGCTTAAACAAGTTTTATACAGAAAATATGAGAAAAATTGTGTCTTTAAAACGTGAAAATGTTTTTTAAAAGAAATAAGATAAACACTATCCTCTCTCTATAGGTGTCTCTCCCTGATCATAAGGCTTGTGTAATAGAATGCTTATCTGTATGTGATATTGTGTTGGAATGATATATATCGTTAAGGTTAAGAGGGGGCTTTACGGGTATAGGCTGATGATAAAAACTCATGTAACTTCTATATGAAAGATGAATAGGGTTTACGTTAATGCTAGGATACGAGTACCACATTTATTTTATCTTTATCTATTATTATTTCTATAATTTTAACAAACATATACTTATATAACGTAACAGAGTTATGCCAAGAGGAAGACCACGAAGGAATCAAACTCCAATGGCTGAACAGCCAGAACGGGATGATAATGTAAACACGAGGGATCTAATGTCGGTTCTGAGGGGTTTAGCACAACACTTCGAGGCAACTAGAGCCAACCCACAACCAACTAAGTCCGATCCAAATCTAATATACAAACAGTTTCGGCGATTTAACCCGCCGACATTGGACGGGAAGGGTGAACCTGCAGAAGCAGAAGAGTGGCTGAGGTCACTTGATCGACTTTTTGGGCACTTCACGTGTACGCAAGAACAGAAGGTTTCCTGTGCAATCTTCCAGCTCACAGAAGAAGTGCGTCACTTGTGGGACTCGTTTGAGAGGACACTGCTACCCGCCCAAAGAGAGGGGCTAACGTGGGAAGAATTTAATGAAGTGGTTTTTCATCACTTCATACCTCTGTCCTATTAGGATGAAAAAGAAACGGAATTTCTACATCTCCGACAAGAAAGCATGACGGTGGGAGAATATAAGCGGCGATTCAATTAGTTGAGCCGATATGCCACACACTTGGTGGATACCGACATCAAGAAGGCCCGAAGGTTTGGAAAAGGCCTTCGTCCAGAGATTGGATCCATACTGGCTGGGCAAGGGTCGATTTCATACGCAAGTGTTATCGAGAGAGCACAAGAAATCGCCTCTAGCTTGCGTTTGGATGCTATAATTCCTAGGAATGACTTCCCAATTCCTGTAAAGAGGAAGTGGACTGGCCCGAGCCAAAGTCCTAACCAGAATAAGTTTCCAAGGGCAAACAATGCACCACTCCTTCCCCTTCTCAGATCCGGGAACCCGTGCCCTAGATGCAGAAAGGTACATGTGGGGCCGTGTCAACGAGAAACACGAAGTTGCTTCACATGTGGAGCACCGGGACATGTAGCGGCTAATTGTTGGAAGGCAAGAAACTTACCAGCTACAGCCCTAAACTCGAGGCCGGTGGCAGGCAAAGCATGAGCCTTTGCTCTTAACCGCTCGGAAGCGGCTGGGGGACCCAAGACGATGACAGGTATGTTATCAGTATGTGATATACCTGCTCTTATCCTATTTGATACTGGAGTGACACATTCCTTTATCTCTGTAAATTTCGGTAAATTACTGAAGCATGAGAATGGTAGGATAGTCGTTCAAACCCTAGAAGTTAGTATTCCTTCAGGGGGAAAAAAAAACAAACAAACCTATACCGTAGCCTTAAGATCACCTTTAAAAATAAGATTCTTCTAGCCCATCTTTATGCTCTGGAGATGAAGAATTTCAATATAATTTTAAGAATGGACTGACTAGAGTCCAATCATGTGGTAATCAATTGTCGTGCGAGGAAAATCATTTTCCAAGCATCGGGGAAGCTGAAGTTTATTCAGGACGAGATATGGCCACTACGAGTTTGTAGTTATGTCATTTGGACTTAGTAATGCTCCAGCTATCTTTATGGATTTGATGAATCGTGTCTTTCATCTGTATCTCGACCTCTTCGTCATTGTGTTTATTGACAATATCCTTATCTATTCGTGCGATAGAGTGCATCCTGAACAACACCTCAAAATTACACTAGCGGTTCTACGAAATGAGAAGCTTTATGCGAAATTCAAGAAGTGCGAATTTTGGAGGGACAAAGTGGGCTTCCTAGGCCATCTTGTCTCTTCAAAAAGGGATCAAAGTAGATCCTGAAAAGGTGGAAGCAATCAATAAGTGGGAGGCCCCAACAAATGTCAAGGAAGTGCGGAGGTTTATTGGTTTGACGAGCTACTACCGAAGATTCATAGAGGGATTTTCGAAACTTGCCACTCTGATGACTTGCTTGACAAGAAAGGACGTAAATTTTCAATAGAGTTGTCATAGAAAGGAACAAGCGACTTTGGAATCGGAAGACGAGATCCTGAAGAAGTATCCCAACTTATCTCTTCTAGGTACACGTTTAATTTCGAGGATGAAATTCTTTTAAGGAGTAAGGGATGTAGCGTCCAGGACAAAAACGAAGCATAATTTGTTAATTAAATAAGTAAACCTTAATTGAAATATCTTATGTGTATTAATTCTTGAGTATTTAATTTAATTATGTGTGTTTCAGATACGTGTTTAACGACCGATTTTAGATAGATAAAATTCATAGACATGGAAAATAAAATATTTTTATACCATTAGATGCATAATGGAAAAATGAGAAGATAGAAACGAACTAGAGGTCAATCGGACACCCATAGCTCAAACGGCGAAGAAAATGGCAAAATATAGAGTTTTGGAAAAACGAGGAACGGAATCATGATGAACATAACCGACATCTTATCGTGAATAGTAACTGAAATCTTATCGTGAACAGTAACCTACCCTATGAACAGTAACCCTACCCTATGAACAGTAACTTTTCCAAATTTTATAAATAGGCGCTCATTCGTTTCATTTTTCACCGTTTCTTTGAACGAGCCAAACAAGTCGAAAAGTGCCAATTTTACGTCGGAGGACAAGGTGGTGGTGGCATAGGGTGGCGCCGCCGAAGCCGGTGGCTCCGGGAAGGTGGCTGCTTAAGTAGGTCGCGCCGGGAGACGCTGCCCTGTTTTTCTTCCGTCGGACGCATCATGTAAATTTTAAGACGTATCCTGCACGCTAAACTGAACTGGACAGAATTGTAGTCTCTGATTTGCCCGCAGGATGTGATTTGGAAATTCCAAGACAGGTCTTGGGAGACGCTGCCCTGTTTTTCTCCCGTCGTCGGGAACACGCACGATGTCGTATTTTCGATCCGAATCTCGTTTTCTTTTCATCATTCTTTAACATCGAATCGTCGCCAACGAGATAGCGCTGACCGGGGATCGTGGGTCCCGATCAAAGTCAACCCTTTGACCAAATTACCAAAATACCCCTAAATCTTAAAATGCTCCGTTCGAGCTCGTTTCAATTCCGATTGAGCTCATTCTTGTTTTGTTGTGATCCAAAATTCATTCTCTTTCATCTCAGCCTTATAAACTGATATTTCCCTCTTGTTTCTTCAATCTCAATCGTTAGGCCTTCCGTTCCGATCCATCTCATCTCGATCGATAATATCCGATTTGATATTAGTTTAATCGTTAATTACAGATTATAATGATCTAAGAAAACACCGTAATTTATGTAGGCTACCTGTTGGATTGAAGCATTGAGATACGTGATCTTGGATACTTGCAACTCACGTGGTAACCACCGAACAAGGTGGGGGTAATTTCTAACTCTTTATCTGTTTACAGTTTTCCCTATTCCAAGCATGATTGAGGAATACTAAATGCTGTGATTATACTTGCTGTGACATACATAAACTGTGAGGGGTGGGCCCGCTGAAGCGCCCCTTCATGCATTCGTCTCTTACCTCCATTCTTCTATGAAAGGTTTGGTGGTCCTTGAAATGCACCAGCGGTATTTGAGACCGTTTTATGGGATAAGACGGGCGATGCCCGCACCTATTCATCCCTTACCATTTCTAATGTCTGATGTGCATATTTCGTACTATGTTTCGTGATGATTATGCTTATTTCTGATTTAAATGTCTGTCGAAGATTTAGACGCGGATTTTATTCCCCACGAGTGTATTCAACGCACTCACCCCTTATTCTGTAATTCATGTTACAGGAAGTGATATGCATGACGAATCCTAGAAGGAGAGAGGAGGTGCTATATTTCTGGATCTGTAATTATATTTAATATGATGTTTCTCAAACTTTTCTCTTTATAAAATAATGTTGTAAGGAATCCAAGTTTGGTGGTTAGATGATGTGTATTCGGGATGTGAGATCCTGATGATGATGTGTGTTTGGGATGTGAGCTCCTGATGATATTTCCGCTGTGAATATTATGTTAAATCGGTTGAAGCCGATGGTTTTATGTAATATCTTTTGTTCGTCTCCTACCTCTTTTCTTCCTGCACGCCCATGTAGAAAACTCTGATAATTTTTATGAAAAATTGGGGCGTGACATTCAAATTACCGAATTTTTTTTTTTTTTGCTTCAAGCAAAATATTTATAGTGTATTAGTGTGACTTTTATGTTGTTTTCGTGTGATCTTCATGCAATACTTTTACATCAGAAAAAATATTCACCTTAGGTCAACACTTTTATGTTGTATTAGTGTGACATTTATGTTATTTAATGACTTTTATGTACAAATATGCTGACCTTTATGTATTGTAACATAGAAAAAAAACAAGAAGAAATTTCAACACAATTTATACATATATACCTTTATGTGATATAATTTATACTTTTATATTAACATAATCATATTTTTATATAATATATAAAAGTGCAACTAACATAACTAAAATGTATGAGTAATATCACATAAGGGTATGTTGATCCAAAAAAATCACTGAAATTCTATTTTTTTAAGTTACAGCACAACAAGGTCATCATACTTATACATAAAGATCATACTTATAAAATATAAAAGTAGTGATGCTCATTCAGTTCGGAGTTGGAATCGAATTGGGATTAACGGTTCGTTAAACCTTTGACCTAATTTTGATTTTGAATTGAAATCGGGAACCTCAATTCATCAATTCGATTTTAGTTTAGCCATATATCGAACCATGAACCGGCAGTTCAAAATCACAGATTAAATCGATGATTTGCTATTTTTTATTTATTTAAGAGGTATGCTAAGTGTATGGCTGAGATTAATTAACTAGTCGTTGATCTTGCGAACTGGTGGTTTAGGGATCAAATTGAATCAACGGTTAAGATTAAATGGTTGTTGATGATGGACGATCCAGATGATTGGACCATTGGTCAACCGTCGGTTCAACCGAACTGAAATGGGTGATTCGAACTAGCTTATTATTTTTTTCCCCTATTGATCTTTATAAATACCGCCACTCCAATGATGATTTTCATACCATTCTCCAGTCTCTCTCAACTCTCAAGCTCACTTCCATTTCATTTTTTTTTATTATTTTCCTAAAAAAAAACATTGTCTAGAAGTAGTACTTTTTCCTCTGTCGGTTCATTCTGTGGGAAAAGAAAAGGTCCTATGCCACTACCATAAGATTTACCTATTGGTAATATCATTGATTCTTACTCTCATTGGAGTTAAGAAAGTGATGATTTGGAGGCAACTTTAGGCCTCAATACCATCGTCGCCTTTGTCAATGAAGAAGAAGAAGATGAGATGCCTAGGAGAGTAACACAAGAGAGTGATAATATGACACGCACTATTAATCCTAGAGCACCTTCTACGCTTCAAATTTATTTTTCTCCGTTCATTTTAAGAAGGAGAAAGTATTGAATGGTAACGTTTATTATAGAGTCACTTACAACCAATATAGAAAAAATTATAAATTCAAGCATGGAGGGGGCTATGAGACATTCAACAATCATGTGTAGAAAAAATATCTCAACAAGATGGGCAATGGTCGATCTCAAACATAACTTCAAGAATATACTAATTCTTCTCAAGTAGTCGAAGGTATGAATTCTCTTCTTTTTAAATTCTTTTTAAATTTAGTCAATTGAACCATAGGAAAGGAGTAGCTAAATTTATTACTCAAAAATATTTTCCTTTTCAATTTTCATGTGAAGATACTTTTGAAGAATATAGTAGCACTTTTTTACAACCTAGTAGTAGAAAAATATCTAAAAATACTGTAATACGTGATATAGATAAAATTGTACGAGAGTATAAATTTAGATTAATTGAAGAATTTAAAACTTTTAAATATATATATATGCAGTGATATTTGGAAGGATCCATATAAAATTCATGATTATATGTGTATTACTAGTCATTGGATAGATGATACATGAAACCTACAAAACCGTTTAATTGCATATGTTGAATTTGATGAAAAACATTCAGCTATACATATTGCACAATAAATTATTCACATTTTAAATGATTACGGTATAGTAAAAAAAACATTCTATTGGATTTGATAATGGTAGTGCTAATATGGATAGTATGTCTATGCTTATTGAATTAATATTTGTTGGTCCCAAGTGGTGTCCGAGGTTCAGAGGGGGAGTGAATGAACCTTGGTTGATTTTGCAAATTTTTCAGAAAACTTCATGTTCTGCAAGTTACTTGAACTTGCAGCGCCAGGCAGTTACTGCTTACAGCATTAGGATACAGTGCTGCACGCTGTAACTAGAGTTTATACGCAGCGGAAAAATACGATTTGTAACACAAGGTTGGTTTTCTCAAATATGATCTTTTTCAAAACGTTTTATGCTTATGACAGAGATAGATAAATAAAATAAATCACAGATAAGAAAGCTATAAAACACTTATGGCTTATAGTGGTTCGAAGGTGGTGTAATCTTTCTACGTCCACTCTACTGCTACCTCAAGCAAGAACTTTGTTAAGCAAGATTGATTTACAGGGCTTTCCTAACAATCTATCAACTTTACAAAGCAAACACCTATTAGAGTCCAGCGTACACACAACAACTGCAAACTCTAAAGGCTAACCCACATAGGATTGTAAACTCCCACATAGGGAAGCTGCCTAACTCTAGACAACTATACAAACAGTAAGGATCTCTCCTATCAACTGTTCGACACCTAAAACAATCTAAGCACACAGCAACAACGTTAAAAAGTATATGATTTGTTCTTCAACTGGTGCGGTGAAGTGAGCTTTTGAATCCTTCGAAGGATCTTTCAGCTTTCAACTTGCTTCACTTCACAGAGGTTGAGTGACTGAAACTGAGAGTAGACTTGAATGGTTGTAACTTGAATGCTTGAGAGTTTTTGCGCAAATGTTTCAGTAGTCAGCTTCAGTGTTGCTCATCCTCTATTTATACTTGTATGAGAAGATATCCGTTGAAGGAGATATCTCTCTTTTGAATTTTGAGTACTTGATCAAAGGCATGACTCTCATTTAATGCGACTTGACTTTCTCTTTCGGAGCATTTAATGCGGCAGTTGCGGCTAGCAGCTTTCTACAGCGCGTCAGTCCACATAGCATCTTCGTATTGGCTCCGTGTCTGCAATTTTGATCTTCTCTAGAATGGCTTTATTTACTCTTGTTTGGATCTCTGTTCCTCGTACTGCATTTATTCTTCCTCGGATTGCAGGATACTTCTTTGTTTGTTACTGGCGTTGTTGACTGGTTGAGCATTAATCTTTGCGTTGTATCCTAGGTCTGTTTGCAGCTGATACTTCCTTGCAGTGCTGTTGTAACTTGGACCTGCTTGCAGTATCTCCGTATAGTACTGTTGTATCTTTTGCTTGTAGTACTCCTCTATCTTTTCTTTGCAACAATGTTGCACGCCGTTCTTTCTTTCTTCGTTGCAGTGTTGTAACTGCTTTCTTGCAGCGATACTGTATCTGCTCTCTTGCAGCAGCTTCTTTTTAAATATTTCGATGCAACTTTGTAATATGTGAAAACCTCCATCTTTCAACACTTATTTTTAGACTCAAATCTAATCTATGTTTTCACTTAAATATTGTGAAAAATGGGGTACACAAAACTTCCTATTACATATATGTTTTGTCTCATCAAAATCTAAATACTGAAATCCCAACAATATTGAATATTGTAAACCTTCAATTCAAGATAAATTTGTGCATATTCATTGTATTGTGTTATTGTTTAAACATATATGTTCTAGATGACGTACATATTAAATCTATTAAAATAAAATGCATGAAATTGTTAATCTACGGCATATCATAAAAAGTTGGCTAGATTTTATAAGAAAAACATAATGAAAGTTAAAAAATGTGTAATTGATGTGCAACATCATTGGAATTCTACTTATAACATGTTTCAAGATTCTTATGATTATAAAGAAATGTTTTGTCAATTTTATATGGAAAATCCACATGATGAGATTATATTATTTAACAATTCAGAGGATGCATGTCTTAATTTAATTCAACTTTTAAATTTTTTGAAGGGGCAACTTGAGAGTTATCATGTTGTTATTATTCTACTTCTCCATTAGTTTTAAATCATTATATAAAAATAGCTTTTATTTTCAACAAGTATGCTACATGTCCTATTTTAGAGATACAATTATAGTGATGAAATTGAAATGGTTAACATATTTTCATGAGTTACCCGATTTATTTTTAGAGTTAATTTCAATTTGCTACCTGAAATATTGCACTTTTTTCCATTAGGTGGATGTAACTTGTATTTATAAAATTCTAAGTTGTATAAGTTAAAAACATTAATTTATTGTATTTCTTGTATTTTATTTATATCTAAATTGTATTTTATTAGAATTTTAGAAACATAAATTTAATAATGCAAAAAAAAAAAATATTGGATCAAATTGTCAGTTCCGGTTGAATCGACGGTTTACGAACCGAAACCGACAGCCCCAAGATTCGGTTTTGATTTTATTGTGGCCGGTTCATCGAACTGCCAATTCAGAACAGCAACCGACGGCTTGAACCAGTTGAACATCACTCATAAATGTCACATTTATAACATGAGAGAGAGAGAGAGAGAGAGAGTATGTCCATTGGACAGCATATTCAATCCAACCAGATACAGACTTGTCATTAAATTTTTAATCGTGTACATAGTAATCTCCTCATAAACAATAAATTGAACAAAGGCTTCTCTATCTAACCTCACATTTAAATATCCACCGAAAAGAACAGATTCACGTACAAAAAGCATGCCTTCTTCCATCAACTGGCTTAGACATTCATTAATCATTACGTTAAACTTTGCTTGCACTACCCCTGCTTCAGAATATATAGAAGGATCCTTCTGTTGATTAACACATCTCATCTATCTACTTACCGATAAAGCCAAACCATTGAAGGATGACTGCTAAAAGGAGCATTAACACTGCCAAGATCATTCCAGGCCTTCCAAATAGCCAATTCTTTGTCTTCCGAGCACCTTCTACACCACGTTGAACTCTGTCCACCCATTTCATCTACACAATTATACCATCCGCGATCAGGGATGAAAGCGTAACAAGTTGGCATGCATATAATTCTAATGTATTAGTTAATACATTTCTAAATGACATATTTAATACCACCATGTTATGAATGAAAGGAAATGAATGAGATGGCACCGAAATAGGGAGAGACAACATATTGTGTCGGTTTTTTATACTCACCATTGTGTCCAAAGAATCAGGTGACAAAGATGACATGGCCTGCTGAGCTTTCTCTGCATCTTCGCGTGAAAGCTTGAATCCAAATTGCTCACTCATATTAGCCATTGTTTCGGGGCTCATATTTTTTATCATAGACGTGAACATCTGCCAATTTTGGAAAAGCACAATATAATCAGGATTCAGTAGTAGAATCTCTAACAACATTTCTAGCTCAGATTTCCAGATCCACCAATGGTCTAATTCAATAATTGGATTTAATTATTGAGAAGGGAAATTATAAAAACTACAAATTAAAAAAAAAAAAACATCAATTATATCTTGGAAATACAGACACCCTCATTAATGGAAGTTTTTAATCCAGAATAACAGTATTTAGGAAGAATCAAAATTACACTTAAGAAAAAAATGTGGAATATAACTTTTAAATAAAAAGTGAATAGAAAACTTTGTCCTCAAATCAAAATAAGGATAAACAAAGATGTATATTTACTTTTTTTAATTTTTATATTTTGTTTGTTGGTTAATTCAAATCTCTCTTAACATATTATTCTTTATCTCTGCTTCAATTTTCAATATACAGTTTCACGATTTCCAATTAATTGTTTATGTTACATTCTTGTAAAATATAAAACATTAAAAATAGCCTAAGGGCATCATTGTCTCAATACCTTTCATGAACGTATGCAGAAGCAAACTTCGATTTTCACACTTTTTTTTTTTTTTATGATATTAGGCGATCAGAAATTTCCACTAACAGCTGATGCACCTAACAATTTCAAGGTAATTTTTGTAGTTTCAAAAAATAAATGTGTGCTTCTATAATAGGCTTAAATCTCAAGGTTACTTATTGTCCAAAGATATTGGAACAGGAAAAATCTTTTAAAAAGAAAAAAGAAAATCAAATTCAAACAAGGATAGAAATAATTTTAAGTAACCAATTATTGTGTATAGCACTATAAAAAAAATGGGCAAACAAGAAAGATTGCAAAAAAACAAAAAAACAATTGTGTAGATATCAAGCTACAAACCTGGCGCATAGCTGGATCTTTCATTTGGTTTCTCATTTGCTCTTGTAGATCTGTATTGGAATTTAGGAAGCCTGATTGAGGAGAACTTGAATTGAAAGTCTGAGAGGAACTACTTTCACTGACATCTCTGCTATTTTCTTTCAGATTTTCTCGAGTTCTAAGTACATCGGATCTAAATGCATTAGAATATGAAGCTGCAGCTGAAGGTAATCCTTCCTGTCCTCTCATGGACGAAGCAATTTCAAACATTTTCTTACGTTCTTCAGGTGACATCTTACCCATCATATCAGTTGCCATCTTAAGCATGTCAGGTGTCATATTCGGTGGAACTGACCCAGGACCTGCTGATGATGATGATGATGTTGCTGCCTCGTTCCCTTTCAAAGAGGACGCCATCTCAAACATCTTTTGAAGATCTTCAGGTGACATTTTTCCCATCATGTCAGATGCGGTCTTAAGCATGTCAGGTGATAACTCTGATGGAATTGACCCAGGATTGAGACTAGCACCACTTTGTGGAAATGGATTTTGTCCTTGGAAAGAGGAAGCTAATCGGAACATTTTATTAAGTTCTTCAGGTGACATCTTCCCAATGACACTTGAGGCCGTCTTTAACATATCGGGAGACATACCTTCAACGTTTCCACCACTCATTGCCGACAATGTTTCAGGATCAGTGCGAGAAATGAAGTTCTGGAAGGATCTACACCAAAATAATAAATAGAAAACATTTTTAGCTTTCACAAAAGTTGGCATTTAATTGTTGCTGATACGAGACCAGAAGACTACTGCAGCACATATGCCGTGGAAGGAGAATGCAGAAGAGAGAACCAATGAAGAAGGACATGTATGCTAACACCAATAACACCATCTAACCAAACTCAGAACATTATAACTTCTAACATATTATTCAAACCTAAAGGTATGTATTTATGACCCAAAAATACAATACAACAAAAAAAAAAAAAACAATTATTTATGTATGAGACATAAAGTGTTCATCATTATTATCCTTTAGTTTCTCGTGTGAAACAGCCAGGCACAAATCTCATAAAGCAGTAGATGTTAACAAAGGTTTAGCATCATTCACATAGCAGAAAAATGTTTACATCTTGTTCATGTAAAAGGAATGATAAGTTTCTCATCAAATAGCAACCAACCTGATTGATTCTGGGTCATCATTTAGACCCTTAAAAATGTCGGAATTTGTCGACTCCGGCTCCCTATGGTTAGCAGACTGAGATGTGTTAGGTTCTTGGGGTGGTAAAACAGAATATTCTGGTGTTAAATTCTCGCGGTTATCAGATGATGCAGTGGCTTCTTCAGTTATTTCTTCAATAACCAGCCCTATAGAAAAATAGGAAATTAATTAAAGAATTCAGATTGATCCAAGGAATATCAATCAGAAAATAATTAATGATAGTAGAAGCACAGCACACCTCTTGAAGAACGTCTACCTCCTTCTTTGATTAGTCTTTCCTCAGCATCCCTACATATATAAGTAAATAGACCTTATTTGCTATCCAAAAGATAAACTAAAAATTCAACAAAGACAAAACCGAAAAGAGTATAGAACCCGACCAAAAAGGAGGGTAAAACTCAGCCTTAACATATGCTAGATGATATCTATACAAGGGAACCAATTGACAGTTGACACAAAAATTCAGTACCTTAACACATCTGCAATAGTTTCATCATCAGGAGAAACTTCATGTGCTTTACTCAAGTCAGACACTGCATCCTGGGAAATTTTCAATGCAAATTAACATGAGCGAAGGAAACTTCTACAGTGAATTAATAATATACGCATAAGAACAAAATTCTGCAAACAATACAAAACAGTTACTCACTCCAAGTTGCCCCAGTTCCTTGTATGCTTGGCCCCTTCGGTATAGGGCTTTCACATTCTTTGCATCATATGCCAAAACCTACAAAAGATCACAAGTCGAAGCGCTGTTAATATAATATCCATGGTTGTCAATGCACATAATAATAAATATGCAGATAGTAAATCAATATACGAATCTTAAAAGTCTAAGAGGAGTTTTGCCAGCAAGCACCATGTATCACATAGCAGACATGGACTCAATTTTCAAGAAGTGTCCAACTCCCTTTAGGAAGTATATCTCATGGCAGATAATGTGCAAATGCATATTATTTCATCCTCAAAGCATCCAAACGTGGATGAAGAACAAAACAAAATGAGTTGACTAAAGTGAAGCACCAAGGTTGACCAATTTAGAAGATACATATTTCTTCCGCAGACAGAGAGAGAAGGGGAGAGAGAGACGGAGTCAGAGAGAGGGGGAGAGAGAGAGAGAGAGAGAGAGAGATACCTCTGTGCCTTCTCGGACACACTCATCATACTCCTTGGTTTTCAAGTAACATGACATCATATTGAGAGAACATGCAAAAAGGAGATTCCTGCCTTTCGAAGTGGGAACATCTTTAAGATTTTTCTTTGCCTAGTATCACAAAACAAGAATTAGAGAAACTGAATGTTGCAAAGCCAGGGGGAAAAGCCCCAAAAAAGAAAACCCTCATGCAACATAAAGATGAAAACAAGATCAAAAGAGGAACTTACAAGCATATATTTGTCCAATGCCATTTTGTACTTCCCCCGACTGTGAAGTTCATTTCCCTGGCATCAGATAAGAAACTAAGTCCAACAAGCACACTAGCAAAATTAATTTACAATACTTTGCCAGTAAGTTTTTCTAATTCAATACTACAGAATCTATATTTATCAACTCAAGGCCCATGGCATGTTTTAATGAAAAAATTAATCAATATATTTTTAACAGAAAATGAAGCAGGATTATCTAAACATTTCAGATGTTTACCCTTTGATCATCAAGATTAGTCCTTTTTGTTCATCTAAAATCATGATCCATATCTCATAATTTAAATTTTTCTGACATTTCACTTAAACAATTTAAATATGGACATTATTTCCTTCTTCAGAATGCTATCCTGTGATCTTCAGATTATCTTAAGCTTAAACTTCTATAGCTTAAGCACTCTGCCTCAAGATCCCCTAAGCAAGTGCTTCACTAGACATCATGCGGAATGTGCACAAGCTACACAAATATGTCTATCAATAATTGTTTAGGAACATGTAATTACTGCTCCTGGACAAGAGTTTTAAGAGCAAAAATTGCAGAACCAGCAGATTCTTGAAGGTTAGAGTCTTGAGGGAAAATCTAGCTAGCAATGTCTATAAGTAATAAACACAAAGCTTCAAGAAAATGACAAAACATTAAGAGACAGCATAATTTAAATGCTCAGGACATCTTGTCGGATCAAAATGCTACCTCCAACCTCATACTAGAAGCTTTTAAGCAGACTATCAACAATAAGAAGCAGCAAATATATATATATATATAAATAACAATAATAATAATAACTAAATGTTCCAAGCAGACAGTAAACATCAGAACCAACAAATGTAAGAAGAAAAAGACTGGAAACGGAAGCTTTGCCAATCTGATATCAAGTCATCGGATTGATGAGTTACCTCTTTTTTAAGCATCTCAGCAGCATTAACTTCATACGACACCTGTGCGTCCATCCGAGCACGCATGGCAGCTATTTCTTCAGGTGAAGCTTTTGCCATCTTCTCACCAATCTCAGCCATCTCCTCAGGACGAGTATGCTTCAACTGCTCAGCAGCAAGCTTAAAATCTTCTGTCCTCAAGTTTTGCATGCCTTGAGTAGCCATCCTCATCAACTCAGGATTTGACATCATCTGAGTTGCAAAAACCACAAGTCAAAATATAAGTTATTTCGAATTCAGTCCAGAATTAGGAACGTACAACAAGTAAAAGGAGAATAATCAACCTACATTACTCTTTTATGCTGGCCAAGCAGTAGATAAACTAGTGGCATTTCTTTTTCAGTTACTGATTTATCAGATACCCCTGAGCAGTTTCAATTTAACAAAATATGAAAACCAAATTCCTAAGAATGAATACACGTCCATTGTCCAAACCGCACCTCTCCCCCACTCCTCATCCCCACAAGGAAAACAGCAACAACAAGAGTGGTTCTTTATTATAACAATTACCAGTTCACGTGCTAGTTCATTCTAGAATAAGATCTCTTAAGAGAAACCCCCAAATTAAATTAGATTCTCCACCTTAGGGTAATTCAATCAATCCTCAAAAGCTACAATTTTCGCAATCCGTTTGAAGAGAAGATTCACACAATCCAAAAGCAAAACACAGAAACTACACACAAATACACATCCATGGACATGGAAAATCAAAGAATCAGATACTAATTAAACTGCAAAAGTACCTGCTGCTGAATTCTTGCCAAGTCAGCAGGCGACATGCGACTCATCTGCTCCTGAGCCATCCTTATCATTTCTGGGTCCATCATTCCGTTAAACATTTCTCCTTTCCTCTCTCGTATAACCCTTCAACCAAATTCAAAATCGGCGACAAAAAAGGGGCAAATCCGATCCAATATCCGTGGGCTTTATTGTATAAGGAAAAACGAAGACAAATCAAAGGAGCGGAAACCAAGAACAAGTCGGCGAATTTGAGGAAATTTTGATGTTTGTAAATCGGATGCTCGATAGGGTTAATCTATAGAATAACAGGAATTGGAATCAGAATGATCTAGTACAAGAAGTCAAATGAGGGATTTATTTGGAAGGAGATGAGATGTATAGATACAGAAAGTGTATGTCTAGTTGAATGAGATAAAAGAAGGGTCTTTATTTGTTGGACGCCTACCAGACCAGAAATGGGAGCCCACTACGCATATATGCTTTTAAATGCTTCTTCGAAATTCACTTCTCCAACAGGACCAACACCACCGCCCTCAATCGGATCCTTCCTATTGACACCACAATCTCGTTTTCTATATTAAAACAATTTATATGAATAACTTACGATATTACCGTAATGAAAAGGAGTTGTGATATGTATTATAATTTGAAAACAAAATAGAAAATATTAATTTAATAGGTCGGATTTGAGATGTTAATCTTCAATCCTTATTTTGTTAGGAACAGTGTGCTTAAAATAATTGTTTTTTATTATTAATAAATAAGATATTTATTTTCGATCGCTTATGTTTATTGTATGTATTTTACGAACATCATGGAAAATCTATAGTTTATTTGATATAATCATAATCTTAGTATATAAGTGTTATATACAAGAGTTTAAGATTATGAATAATAAACTTAAATTAAGTCTATGATGAAATTAATTAAAATATGAGATCTTTAATTAAAACATCATAAATGTCGCCCAAAACATTTTAATTGTAACAGTCTTATCCGGACTGTCAATGTAAACACATCTAAATGAAAGACATTTATATATGATTTGATCACATTCAAAATGTGGTTGTCTTATTCGGACTGTCAATGTGGAAACATCTAAGTTGAGACATTTATATATGACTTGATCATATAAGACACGGACCGATTTAATTTGTTTTTTCCCCTACAAATTCTGTTTAGATATGGAAAATCAAATTAAATTATAAGATGACCATATATGGATAAATCTTAATTTGAATGATAATAAACTCCTATTTAGTTTGGTATTCTGCTTAATTTGCTTGTATATGTTTGTCAATGAACTTTCGCCAACACTTACATTTTAGATTAATATAGAATTAAATGGTTGGAAATATAAATTCATGGATTTAGAATTCATTCCTTCTTATAGGAAGTAGAAAGACAATTTTCTCGATTTTAGAATTGAATGGTTTGAGATCTCTAATTTATAATTGGATTATAAATTAACCATTCACTGGTAAATGAGGAAAATAGATAATTAAATAGGTTGACGGATAATACATACTTCAATTACGAATTGTTTATGGAGGATCAATCTATATGTAATGGTTATATTAGTGGACGACTCAACTTCAAAGAATAAAATACTCTATAATTGTAAAAGTGCAATTTCATAATGAGTCCAATGAATTAATTAAAGAGTTTAGTTGTTCAATTTATTGGAGCTTACAGTTATGAGTTCATGATTCTCGGTTCGTCTTTCTAAGTATGACGGGTAAAATATAAGTTTATATGTTTGTAATGAATTATGAGAAATAGTTTTTCATGTGATTTGGGCAATTATATAACTATCACTTAATTTCAAGAATTTGATATTCTACAAAGATGACTGTATTCAAATTAAATAAGTATTTTGATATTTATTTGTGATATTAATATAATCAATAAAGTTGATATTATAAGATTATATAAACTACAATTATATTGAGATTATGATTTTTAATTAATAGATGGATTTGGAATCCTAGTTGGATAAGAACAAATTAGATTAAGATTATGAATTTTAATAAGATTAGATTTCTAGGTGAGATAAATCTCCATTAGATTGAGATTAGAATTTCAACCAGTTATACTAACTAATAAAATTGAGTTTATATCTCTCTTCGAATAAAGAAAAACAAATAGAATTGAGTTTATAAAAGAAGCCACATTTTCTCTCTTTGGATATAGAAACATACACGCATAATGTATCACAAGAAAAAGACATGCCTACTCAATTTGAAAAACACTAAAACACTTCATTTGAAAAACATAACCAATTCACTTTAAAAATTCACACATGTATCAGAAGAAAAAGACACGTCTACTCCATCTGAAAAACATTAAAACACTATCTAAAAAGCACAATCAATTCATTTTGAGATTGTGATTGTGAATCTTAAGTGTCGTCTATTTGGCAAAAACTCCCAAAACTCCAGTTTACTTTGAGATTGTGATTGTGAATCATTCACTTTGAGATTGTGATTGTGAATCTTAAGTGTCATCTATTTGGCAAAAACTCTAGTGTAGTTGCATGGAACTAGATCCATGCAATTGAGTCGACTGGACTATAATCTGCAAGTTTTGAATTTCTTTTTTCACAAAAACTTTTATACAACTGGTACACGGATCTAGGATCAGTGCACCTGACCCGATCTGGCCCACGCGTCATTCCACATGCACGCACGCATCCCCACACGCCTGGGTGGGTGCACTCAAACCCACCCAAATTCGCTCCAGGTGCTAGACTTTTATATTATGTTAAACATACATTTATGTTATGTTAGTCATACATTTATGCAACGTTAAACATACATTTATGTTATGTTAAGCATACATTTATGATTTTATGTTATGTTAAGCATACTTTTAGGATTTTTATGTTATATTAAGCATACATTTATGTTATACTAAGCATACCTTTATATTATGTTAAGCATACATTTATGGTTTTATGTTATGTTAAGCATACCTTTAGGGTTTTTATATTATATTAAACATACATTTATGTTATGTTAGTCATACATTTTAATTATACTAGTTGTACCTTTATTTATTATATAAAAGTATGACTAATATTAATTAAAGGTATGCGTAATATTTACATAAAGGTATATATGTACAAATTAGGATTTTTTTATGCTGAAATTATAGTTTTTTCGTCAAAATTAGGGTTTTTTTCTAAAATTAGGGTTTTTTTTAAGTTAAAGTATTATATAAAGGTATGTTTAACATAATATAAATGTATGTTCACTACAAGAATTTTGCACAACAATAACACCATCATTACAACAGTTTTCAGCATTTTCTGTTCTGAAAGATGTCTTTTACAACGCTTTTTTGAAAAGTTGTTGTCGTTGTGCGGAAAAAATGCAAAACGACAACAGTTGGCACAACGGAAATTTACTACCGTTGTCGTTGTGCATTTATTCGCACAACGACAACGGTTAGGACAACGGTTTTTTGTACCATTGTCGTTGTGCGGATTTTTTCGCACAATGACAACGGTTTTTTGTACCGTTGTCGTTGTGCGGATTTTTTTGCACAACCACAACGATTTTCTGTACCGTTGTTGTTGTGTAAATTTTTTCGCACAACGGCAACGGTTGGGACAACAGTTTTTTGTACCGTGGTTGTTGTGCGGATTTTTGTTTGCAACGACAACGGTTTTCAAAAAAATAAATTAGTTGAAAAAATTATTTTATAAAATAAAAAAAAGATATAAAAATGATTAATTAAAAGAATAATTTGAAAAAAAACTTAAATATATTAATTGAACCATAAACTATTTTTCAAAATAAAAAAACATACATATATTAATTGGTCAATAAAAAAAATTATATAATAATACAAAAATTATATATTATTTTAATTAAATTAAAGTTGAAAAGTTTAATTATTTTATGATGTTATTTTATATTATTTGCATTAATATTATCTTGTATATATGAACAAACTCATAATTTTAAAAAATAGTATGTTTATAAAATATATTAAAAATATGTACTAGTATATTTTATAATTGTCTTAAAATGAAATTAGATTAAATATTATTGAACATATTAATCTTCCAATTATATATTAATTAGTCATTAATTATATATATAATTAATCAATAAAAAAAATGCATCTAGAATATAAACACATAAAACACTAGCGGTCTAGTGGTTTAAGTTCCAACAACGCGTACAAGTTCGAATCCTGTTGTCAACTATGATGAGATACGATGATGTGACGATGACGTGTATAAACCGTTGTAACAGTAAAAAAAGGTGTAACTCTTATGGATCCAAGATCCATATAACAGTTGCACACAAGCCTCACTCATTTTTTTTTTTTTTTTGCATTTATATGTGTTGACCTTTATGTTATTAATGTGTGACATTTATGTTATTTAAGTATGATGTTTATGTACAAATATAATACCTTTAAGTAATTCTGGAACTCCAAAAATAAATAAAAATTTCAATCCATTTTTTGGATCAAGATACTTTTATATTATATTACTGAAACTTTATGTGATGTTGGTTGCATTTTTATATATTATATAAATGTATGACTATATTAATATAAATGTATGAGTATTATCACATAAATGTATATATGTAAAAATTGTGTAGAAATTCTTTTTTTTTTTTGAAGTAAAAATATTACATAAAGGTTATATACTAAGATCATACTAATATAAAATAAATATTATATTAATACAACATAAAAGTCAACACCTGAAGTGAAAACAAAAATTTGAAGTAAAAGCATAACATAAAGGTCATAGTTCATATTAATATAATATAAAGGTCAACATAGACGTGCCCAAACGGTTCGAAAAACCGGAACCGGGACGGTTTGAACCGGCGGTCAACGGTTCCGGAACCGTTGACTGCGGTTCCGATTCCAAATCGGAACCGTGAACCGTCGAGGTACGGTTCGGTTTCGGTTCGGCATGTAGGAAAATCAACAAACCGGTGGTTCGAACCGGTGGTTCGAACCGGCGGTTTGTGAATTTTTTTTTTTTTTTTTAATTTTCAAACTTAGTTGTAAGTTGTAACTTATGCTAATTTTTTTTAACTTCAATATGATGTATGATTGTAATATATTGAAAGTTATAAGTTGTAAGTTGTAATTTATTTTTTCATTCATCATGATCATTGTAATTGTAATCAAGGATAAAAATATCGGTATCGATGGAAATATCGATATCTCAATTTTACGAAAATATCGGGGAAATATCGGTAAATATCGGAAAAATATCGGTAAATTTACGGAAATATCGGGGAAATATCGATAAATATCGAAAAAATAAACAATCCGCTATTATATCGGTTACATGAAAAAAAGGATATATCGGAGATATATCGGAGATATTTTCGGATATTTTCATCCTTGATTGTAATATATTCAATTGTATATTATAAATGTCATTTTTGAAAGGAAAACAAGGCTGGCCAATGGGGCACGGCCGTGCCGTGTAGCACGACCGTGCCCTACTTGACAGAATCGGGGCAAAAATAAAAAATAAAAAAAAGAAAAAAACTGGGAAACCAGCGGTTTGAACTGCCGGTTCCGGTTAACCGCCGGTTTCCAAACCGGAATCGGAACCGAACCCCCCACGGTTCGGTTCCGGTTTGCCCCCTCCAGTTCCAAAAACCGCCGGTTCCAAACCGGCAAACAGGAACCGGAACCGGCGGGGCATGTCTGGTCAACACCTAAATTGCAGAGTGCACTAAGTGCACAGGAGAGTCACTCTATCTGTTTTGTGGTTCTTTTTCTTTATAAAATAGTTCTATATCTCTTCCAACTCATTAGTTCAATCCTATGATCTCATGAGTTGAGTACATCACATGAATAATTTAATGATATTTGGGGTATCCACACATTACTGTTGAAAATGAGGAACAAATTGAAAGATCGTGATATCTTCAGCAATTTATGAATTGATAACGGTCAAAGTAAGGGAAAAGAAAATCATAGAAAGTATATTTCTTTTCATCTATAGTTTTGAATAAATTTAATATTGATGATATGTTCTTATATTTTAAGTTTGATTTTTGAAATCCATTGCTTCTGTGGACCCGTTTAATTTCCAACAGTTTTGAATTCAACAAACAAGGATTATGATATACACTCAAATACTACCATATTTTTATAAGAAAACACAATAATTAATTCTTCACTTTAACTTATTAATATACAAATTTCAATACACACCTAAATTTATACTATTACAATCATCCAATCATTTCTATTACAATCATTCAATCATTTCTATTACATCAATTAACAATATAATATTACAAAAATATATTTTTTTCCAACATTAATTTGACATCTACAATACTAATCATATCCTATAAAATCTTTTAATAAACATAAATTTTAACTATTCACATTCATTTCAAAAACTCAAGATTTTAAAGTTGGATTTCTCAATTCTTATATAAACTCAAAACAAATATCCCCATATTTTTGTAAAGTGTGATTAAATCTTTCTTGCAATTTCTTACCACCAAAGTTCAGAGAACTACCGTTGAAAAAAACAAAAATATATGATTGAGGTAACAAAAAACATTAACCATTAATCACCTTGTTTCAAAACCAATTTTGAGAAGCAAACCTCTAAGATTATTTCAATTAATCCGATCATAAAATTATTAATATTTATTTTAACAACATCGTCCTTCCCAACTTTTAGTTTCCCTCTCATATGATGTAAAAGTTCAAAAACCACTAAAACATTGTCTAACAAGAGAACGTCTTTTAGCAAAGGTTGATTAAGAAGAGGAGAGCACATGTGTAGATGTGACTGACACAATGACTTTATTCCATTGTTCAATGCTTAAATAAATAAATAAAGCGTTATAGAAATGAATTAACCTTAAAAAAAGTTGAAATTATATAGATGTATTTTAAATTCATTTTTGATTTCTTTTTTCTTTTTTACTATTGTTAATTCACAAATTCTTTTGTACATCAGGTACATAATCTAAGATTCATGCAATTTGGTCAATCCCATCTGAATCCAAGAATTTTGATTTTTTTAGAGTACGATTTTTCCTTTCATCGACACCATTAGACTGAAGTGAATATGGAGATGTATTTTGATGAATTATGCCCGTATCAGAACATAATTGTTCAAACGGGGTAACATACTCACCACATCTATCACTACAAATAACTTTAATTCTTGTGTTAAAGTTGATTTTCTACTTCATTTTTATAACGAATAAATACTTTAAAAGCTTCATCTTTACTACTTAAGAGTTAGATATAACAATATCTTGTACAATCGTCAATAAAAGTAATGAAATACCTTTTACCATCTCTAATTTGTACAATCTTTAAATCAAATACATCCGTGTGAACTAAATCTGGAGGCGAAGTGCTCATTTCTACCAAATGAAATGGTAACTTAGTCATTTTAGCTTCCATACAAATTTCACACTTTTTAGGTGTTTTAATTTTCGGAATATTAAGTAAATCAAGATTTACTAACTTTTTTATAGCATTTAGATTTACTAACATCGCTGGCAACTTTCATACCAACATCAACAACAACATTTTTGCCAACACGGCTTATAACGACCATAGTAGAAAATTTGAACAATCATTTATCTAAATACCCCTTTTATAGGAATTGTCCAAATTTGCTAAGTATAAATTTTTCAGAATCAAACACTAGTCTAAATCCATGGCTAACTAGAAGTGATCCAGAAACAAAATTCTTTCGGATGTTCGAGATATACAGCATATCCTTTAGTTGTAGGTCTCTTCCAAAAGTGAGCTTCAGCTTCATGTTTCCAACACCAACCACTTCAGACGAGGCTTGGTTTCTCATATTGAGTTTTCTTTCGATGCACAGACTATAAGTCGAAAAATCTTCATTCTTGGAGCAAACATAGCAAGTGGCACAAGTATCCACAAACGTTCTTTTAGGTTGTCGACTAAGTTGGTCTCAAACACCACCATCAACATATCTATGTCAGTCAACTCACAATTTTCAACTACGTTGGCATTGGACTGTGGCTTACCTCCTCTATTTTTCTTAGGTAGACGATAGTCATTTGCCTTGTAATTCGGCTTACCACAGTTATAGCAATCATCATTAAACTTGGCTTTTCTCCAGATGGATTTTTCTTGCCTTTATCATTAGGCCTCCTTCTCATGTTCAAGGAACCTTGTTCCAACAAGTTGATTTTAGCCTCCTTAGAAGCATGCCCAAACTGACAGTCCATCCTACAGTTGTCCTCTTCAATTCAAAGTTTTATAATTAAGTCATTAACTCATTTCTTTGCGCTTGTGTTTAAGATAGCTCTTAAATTCCCTCCAACCAAGGGTAGCATCTCGATCACAACAGCGACTTGTGTACCTGTTCCACAACATACTTATAATCATTCATCTTGAAGTCTAGAAACTTAGCCACAAAGAACTTAGTTCCAGCATCCTCCGTTTTATACTTATTTTCTAAAAAGTCCTACAACTCCTTTGAAGTTTTTACAAAGAGTACACGTTATACAACATATCAACCAATCCACTAAGGATGTATTTACAATAGAGGTAATCTCCCTCACACCAGTCAAGCGCAATTCACTTTTCCATGCATGTGTCATCCTTAGCGACCATGGGGCGTTCTTCAGTGAGGAACCTCACTACATGTAGTGTAGTAAGGTAAAACATCTTTTGCTGCCATCTTTTGAAATTGGCACCCATAAACTTCTCAAGCATCTCACTTTGAGAAAGAGTCATAAAGGCTTTCACATTCCACATTATTTAGAAATGTTTGTCTTTAAGATGTTGTTGGGTTTATAGAACACTAAACAATACCAAATTACAATGATTGTAGAAAATTAAATCTATTACAGAAGCAAATATTTTTGAAAATGTTGGGAACAATACAGACAACGTTACAATAAAAAAAACTCCTTCAAGCACTCTTTTGCTTCCTCTTTCTCCGTCTTCACAACAACTTCAAGCCACGGACAAGCCTTCAAAATAGCTATAGGAACAACACATGAATAGGGAAAAAGTCGAGTCAAGATTAAACCTTTTTCCTCAAAGATAAACACAACCCGACTAGTGCTCACGAAATGATGTGGCGTCCCCAAAAATAAAATGTTTTCGACTTCAAGTTAGTAGCACCACAAAACTTGAAGCTCTAATGAACTAGAATAGGAGAAAGATTAGAATGTATGATCTATATGGAATATGAATGCACTTGCACTTTGATTTTACAAAAATGCTATGAATTTTTTATGCAGCAAAAAGTGAGAGAGAAAGGATGCTCTCAAGTGCTTTCAAATGTGTATGAAAATGTGTATTTCTGTGCATAAAGAATGTCTTAGTTATAAACTTAATTTCACTACTTTGGAGATCATACGAGGAGCATAACTACTCTATTAAGAGAGTGGTTAATCCATCTCTCCATCATTTGGAACCACCACAACCCACCACTCCACTCCATGCTCAGGGAGTTAGGGTTTCCATCATGGATGACCATGGGCTTCATGGAAATGGGCCTCAAGATTCGATAGGCCGCACGCTATTGGACTGGGCCGAAGTGTTGGCAACAATGTTGCAACATCTCGGACAACATTCAATATGGGTCAGCACTAATAGGCCGAGCCCATTTTTGTGCTCTAAAATATATCATTTATTGGGTTGACTAGATTCAAGGTCCAATGCCCAAATCTGCCTAATGTGCATGCGTGAGCCCATTACTTGGTCTACATATATTTATAAACCTCTAAGACATTATTACTTATATAGTAGAGTTAAGAAAGCTAAAGTTTTTATGTGGGATAATTCCCAAATCTCAAACTTTCCATTCTCAACCCACATACTTCGTGTATTAATTTCTCACTCACCGAAAATCAATTTTGAGCATTTAAACACACTACAATCATTTACTCGAAACGTATATTAATCATATACCTTTTAATTCCATAATGGCCCACATTTTGACCCTTAATTTCATGGTCAAACATGTGTGGTCACACATCACAACATTTGCCAAAACCAATTTTTTTCAACATGAATATCACATAAAAGCATATATATACAAATTTTGCTGAATTTTTTTTTTCCAAAATTACAGTACATAAAGGTCACACCAATACAATATAAAGGTTTTGCTTGAATAAAAAAAACTCATAGATTCGGATCAATGCGGATCGATCCGAATTGTATGTGCACCAATTGCACACTAGACTTACTCTTGCTAATTTGCTATTATTATTTTTTCATAATTGATTTAATTTCTTGGGCTGGCATATCATTTCCAAAATTAAGGGCTAAAGATAGCCTTTTGCAAAAGGTCATGCAGTCCAACTTGAGAAATTGTAAAATCAGATAAAGAAAATAGGAAGAAAACAATGAAATCAACTAAATAATCGAAGAGATGAAGGTTCTCATATCGACGACACCACCATCGCTGCCGCCGCCGCTCTCCACAATCGACCGACATCAGCATCAACAACTATTTATTTTGATACTCATAAAAATCCATAAACTAAAACCATTAATTAACATATCAATGTCCTAGGCTTTACTTGTTTGTTTTGTGTACATTTGCAATTCTACGGTATTGTAATTCTATAGTACTTTGTTATTTGATTAATTAAATTCTTGAAATAACATTAGAAAATCTCAGTAATAATTGAATCAGTTAATTTAGTTGTAGTATTTTGGTTTACTAAATTTTCAATTTATTAGAACACTGTTTAATAGCAAGAGAATTTATATAAAATGATAAACTCCAGCTACATAAACAAACACTCATCGTTATTGATAGATTTATTTTGAACAAATGAAAACGAAAGATTTATGTTGAATAAATGAAATTGATAGTTGTTGAAAACCAAGTTAAAACAACAAAAACATGGGTGTAATAGCAAGATGGTGTCTATCTAGAGCAATTTTTTAGCTAGCTTATTGAGGATAGATATTAAGGTCAAAGCAGTCAAAGGTTTCTCCCAAAAAAAATCTAAGCCAACCTTCATGAATGTTGTCTTATGGACATCCAAACTGCTTAGATGTTACCCCTACTATCATGTTACTGGCCCTCATTCCTCGAAGCATTTGAGTTGCCTATATATATATATATATATATATATATATATATATATATGTTGTTAGATATATGATCGAATTACTTACCAATTAGATCAAATTGACTTGCAATTTATTGGATTAGGTTTTTGAATGCAATCAAGAACCTTAACCCTAATTGGTGATCAAACGGAAAATCAAAAAAAATATCAAACACAAAGATTTACATGGTTCAACCAAGTAAACTTGGTCTACATCCACGGGAGAGAGGAAAACATCCACTAATTACACCAAAATTACAAAGAAGAAAGCTATCTCGAATTGATGCAAGATTAGGGTTTATATAGAGCCCTAAAATGCAATCTCAAGAAATACTTATCCAAATCTAATAAATCTTATCAGTTTGGATTCGTCTAACAATAAGAAATAAAAACCCCGTGATCTGATTTTGTATCGGAATCGATTTGATATCTAATTTTACAATTTTGCCCAAGAACCCTAAACTTAGCCCTAATTAGCTATGTAAGTCCTAATTCTTAATTGATCCAATTGAGCCTTAATTCGACCGGTTTTTCTGCAATTGACTTTGATTCTTAACCATCCAGATCACCATGCATATAAATTCACCTTGTTTAAGTCACAACAACTCATAATTCTCCACCTTGACTCAAAAGCTGAATACTCTCCTCAATCCGATTAACAGGTTTGGGACTTGTTATGCCCATGCACGAACCTTGATTAGGTTCATGCAATGAATGAACTTTGAAGTGCATACTGATTTGGTTAGCATATCCGATGGGTTCTCATTCGTGCTAATCTTTCTCACTCCAATTGATCCTTCTTCAATCACATCTCTAATGAAGTGTAACTTCACATCAATGTGTTTTGACCTCTCATGGAAGGCTTGATGTTTTGATAGGTGTATGTCACTTTGATTATCACAATGTATAGTAATCATTTCCTGTTTTACCCCTAATTTCTCCATCATGCCTTTAAGCCATATTGCTTCTTTAAAAGCCTCTACCATTGCCAAGAATTCGGTTTCTGTTGTTGACAAAGCCACAGTAGGTTGCTGGACTGATTTCCAGCTGATTGCAGGTTCAAATAGAGTAAAAACATACCCCGTAAGTGATTTTCTTGTGTCCTGATTTCCTACAAAATCCGAATCCACAAAACCTTTTAAGGGAAATTGATTTTTTCTTAAATCTGTCATGAACATCAGCCCCTTATTTGATGAACCTCTGACATATCTAAGTACCAATTTCAGTGTTTTCCAATGTGTTTTTCTTAGGTTAGCCATATATTAGTTGATTGTACTCATACTATAAGCTAAATCCGATCTTCAACACATCATGGAATACATCAAGCTCTCTACTTCATGGCATATGGAACTGATTCCATAAATCTTCTTCCCTCTAGTGTTTTTGGACTCTGATCAGCAGTACGCTTAACTTGCTATCCAATAGGAATGGTGACTGATCTGTCTGGTGTATGTTAAACCGTTTCAGTACCTTTTCCAAATAATCCTCCTGATGTAGAAACACTTTTCCAGCCATTTTATCTCTTTTAATATCCATGCCAAGTATTCTTTTTACCGTTCCCAGATCCTTCAATCAAACTGAGCTTCGAGCTTCCATTTCAGTGTTGCAATCCTTTTATCATATATACTTGCAAGCATATCATCTACATACAGTAATAAATAGGTGATCACACTTCCTTTTTCTACCTCCATGTATACACACTGGTCATGCTTGCATCTGATCAGGTCTAGCTCGATCATTATCTCATTAAACCATTTATACCACTGCCTTTGACTTTGCCTTAGTCCATAAAGTGATTTTTGAAGCTTGCACACCTTACTTTCATCACCTGGTGCAACAAATCCCTCAGGCTGCCTCATGTAAATCACTTCTTCAAGATTACCATGGAGGAATGATGTTTTAACACCAAGTTGATGTAATTCCAGATTCCATTGAGCTACTAGAGCAAGAAGAAGTCTAATGGAATAATGTTTCCCAACCAGTGAGAAGATTTCATTGAAGTCTATTCCTTCTCTTTTGGTGAATCCCTTAGCAGCCAATCTTGCTTTAAACCTCACTTGTTCAATTCCAAACACTTTTATCAAGATCCACTTGCATCCTACAATTTTCTGTCCTTTTGGAGCATCTACCAAGGTCCAAGTTTCATTTTTTTCCTGTGATAGCAGCTCTTCTCTCATGGTTTGGATCCATTTCTCCTTATAAGGCGATTGTAGTGCTGCTCTATAGGAATCTGGTTTTTCATATTCAATGTTCTCAGCAACTACTAGTGCATAGGATACCACATCTGCATATCCAAATCAATCTGGAGGATGTATATCTCTTCTTTGTCTATCTCTTACTAGTCTATAGTTGCTCAGAACATCATTTTCAGATTCATTTTCAGATACTTCTTTTAGTTCAGTTGATGTGTAGAAAAATATGTATAATTTAATTGAATTAATCCATAGTTCTAATGCATTTCATGTGCTTGCACTTACTATTTTTCTACACATTTTCATTATTTGTTCAAAAACTCCAATTTTCGATTTTCTTGATTTAAACAGTGATTTAGAGACAAATGTGGGAATGAAGAATGAAGGCCGATGATGTAAAAAGGTGGACATTGGGTACAATGATTATACATTGGATCATCAAATGTGTGGAAATTAAGCCCAGCAAAAGCCCAAAGTCTCTGTGCCAAAGAAGAATGAGCCCTAGCCCATAATACTCGTCCATCAAGATAAAAGGGCCGCATCAAAACAGAAGGAGGAATCAGACAACAGAGGAGGTAGCGTCAGATTGGAGAGAATAGATCAGAAAAAGAGAAAAGTCATGATTGTGAATTTTATGATGTGTGGCTAATTTCCTACGCTAGTTCAAAGGGATGTTGAACCTTTATTTTTGATCTACTCCGGATGATTAGTAACGATTTCTTAATTTCTATCTCTTGAATGATTTGTGTTGCTTGGTTAATTGTTTATGATATTGCATGATTCGATTTAGCAAGGCCCATTACATTGAATTGTTGTGATATCTATTGCTAGGATATGAACCGTAATCCGTAATTGTTACGAATTTATATTCATAAGTAGCAAGAAACGTTGGAATCGTTAGGGGCAATACATCTCTAGATTATCCAAATCGAGCTTGTGAATTTGGAGTCTAGTTCATCCTATCATCTTAGAGATTAATGCGTTCATCACACTAAATCTAGAGGTCGTACCTATTAGGTTGTCTGATTGAACAGGGTTTATTAAAGAGCTTATTTTAATAGACTAAACTTAAGAGATGATTCGGGTTAGCAGAGCTTGTTGCTAATCTAGGGACGGGGATTTGAGAGATAGATTGAGAGAAACGTTATTAATTAATCCACCTGATCAAGAATAAATAGGGATACTGAACTGAGAACTAGTACTTGTTTATTAATTGATTTTGTTTATTTGATTTGTTTCCATCTTTGAGTGTTGCGTAATAGCTTGTTAGGTTTTTAGTTTAATTTGATAGCTTCCCAACCAAACCCCCCCCCATTTAGCTTGTTTATTTGTTGAGTAATTAGCACCAGTGAATTTAATTGGTTCTTCTGTTCTCTATGGGATCGACCCTTATTTGCCACTTCTACAAATTAGTTGAGGGTAAGAAGGTTTATTTAATTTTGCGTGCCTCGACAGCACGGCCATCAGTCTCAATCTGATTCTGAACTTCATTTTCTTCTTTTGTTTGTTGATGCTCACCTCAGGCTCCACCTCAATTTGCATTCCCTCTTGATCAGTATTTTCTCTCTGATTCTCAGGGCTTGTGGCTTCATTCTTGTATCCTATTACTTGTTCATTGAACACCACATCTTTGCTTATTATGCACCTTTGTCCAGTCGATTTCAAACTTCATAGTTTATAACCCTTGGTGTCTTGGGGATATCCAATAAATATGTTTCTCAATACCCTTGCCTCCAATTTGTTTTGTTTAACATGTGTAAATGCCTGGCAGCCAAATACCTTGAGGTGTGAATAATCTAGAGGCTTAGAATACCACACTTCATCAGGTGATTTGAATTTCAGAACAGATGAGAGACACTTATTTATAAGATAAGTTGATGTGTTTACAGTCTCTTCCCAAAATGACTTAGGCAGTTTAGCATCCAACAACATACATCTCACTCTTTCCAAGAGTGTTCTATTCATTCTCTCAACCACCCCATTTTGTTGAGGATTGAGAGCTACTGTTTTGTGTCTTATAATATCTTTCTCCTTGTAGAACACCTTAAATTTCTCTGAAAGAAACTCCAAGTTATTATCAGTTCTAAGATGTTTGAATTTCTTTCCTATACTAGTTTCTTGCTGAACTAACCAGTACTTGAAATAGGTGAAGGCTTCACTCTTATTCTTCACCACATACACCCAAGTCTTTCTGGAGAAATCAACTATAACTGTCATGAAGAATTTTCCTCCTTCGTGAGTTGTAGATCTAGTTAGCCCCCACACATCTGAGTGTGTATATTTCATTACTCCCTTAGTGTTGTGAATTCTAGTGGGATACTAAAGTTTCTTGGTTTTTCCCATCATACACAATTCACAATATTCCAGTTTTGATAGGGTAGCATCTCCAAATGCTTTGTTCTTGGGTAGTTCCAGTAAACCTTTCTCACCAATATGCCCGAGCCTTTTATGCCATAACTTTGTTTTATCTGCACTCAAGGTTAGATAATTTTCTCCTATAACAGTAAAACCAATTGGAGTAAACAAACCATTACTTCGCTTACCCTTCATGACAATTTTACCTCCTTTTGTAATATTGAGAAAACCTATTTAACATGTGTTAAAATTATAACCAGAGTTATAAAAAGAGTCTAATGAAATTAAATTCTTTTTTAAAGTTGGAATATACCTAATATTAAGGAGCTTTTTTACCTTTCCATCATGAAGTTTGAGCCTTAATGTTCCAATTCTTTTCACTCTGCAGCTCTGGTTATTCCCCAACAGAACCACACCTCCATCCTCCTTCTTGAGTTCAATGAAAGCAGATAAAATTGGACACATGTAAAACGAGCAACCTAAATCCAGCACCCACTCTTCTAAGCTCTGAGTTTCTGCAACACACAATATCTCACCATCTTCATAACCCTCTTCAGCCACACCTGCTTGGGGTTTTTTAAGTGGTTTTCCAGCCTTCTTGTCATAGCAATTCTTCTGCAAGTGACCAACTCTTTGGCAGTGTAAACACTTCCTAGTCTCCTTATTCTTCTCTCCAGATTGGTTTGAACTGGGTCCATCACCTTTTTGGCCTTGTACTTTCTTCTAACCTTTGAACTTAAAGACTTTCAGGCCCTTGATCAGATCTGGAGCTGGTTGGCATCTGGAGTATCTTTGTCCACAATGCAATCAACACATCATCAAGGGAAAGTGTCTTATCCTGTCTTCCATACACAAGAGAGTCCTTGAAGTTTTCAAGAAACTTAGTTAGTGAGTGAAGTATCATAAATGATTTATCCTCATTATCAATCTTCACTCCTATATCATCAAGATCATCAAAAATATTGTTAAATTCATCTACCTTCTATGAAATCTTTCTCTCATCATGCATCTTGAAAGCATAAAGTTTATGTTTCATAAACAATCGGTTAGCCAAGGTCTTAGTTAAGTACAAAGAATCTGGCTTATCCATCATGCCTTTGTTGTTGTTTCTTTGCAAACTTCTCTTAAGACCTTATCCGCAAGGCATAGGATTATGCTCGTCCTTGTTTTTTTATCCAACTCCTTATGTTTCTCGGTTGTGTGTGATGAAGATGCAGCAGCGGCTCCATCCAGGACTTCATCAAGCCCATGCTATGTTAGCATGATTGTCATCTTAACCTTTCATAGGTTATAATCATTACTTGCGTTAAACTTTTCCACGTCCATCTTTATTGATCTTATCCTGTTGCAAGCCCCGTTCTCACAGACGATGCCACTTGTTAGATATATGATCGAATTACTGATCAATTAGATCAAATTGACTTGTAATTTATTGGATTAGGTTTCGAATGCAATCAAGAACCCTAACCCTAACCCTAATTGCTGATAGGCATTTGATTAAGACATTGCACAATGATCCGAACACTTTGTCGTATCTTTTTGATACGAATACAGTAATGATCATAGCGATCTCCTTTGGTACCTACTGGTACGTCAGGATCCAATTGGTCATGAACATCGTAAGGTGCTATTCTTCGCAAATCCCAGCATACCCCTGAACCTCTTAACATTACACCACTGAATCCCCAATCCTTTGCTTGTTGTGCAGTAACAATATCAATATCCACTAATTGTTGTTTCCAGATACGGTTGCCAGTTGACATCTCTTATAATTCGTCGATACGAGAAGAAAATTATTGTGTGAAGGAATCAATATCTTGACATAAGCCAAGAGGCAGATCTTGTGCCACTCCATCTGGTCGTATGAAACTAGCATGCATCCTGGCTCCCGAGACTCTTTCATAGAATTCCAACAATTTCTCTCGCTCCTCAAAAGCCCACAGGAACGAAGTTAATGCTCCTACATCCATAGCATGAGTAGTTAAAGCAAGTGAATAATTTGAAATTCGAGTTATTTCACGGAATAACACTCGTATATATTGAGCTCGTAATGGTACCTCACAATTCAAAAGTCTCTCTATGGCTGAAGAATGAGCGTGTTCTTAGACCATCATAGAAACATAGATAGGGTCAACGACGGAACGAACAATGAAACTTTACGGCTGCTTTTTTGTACACGTTCACTTGCATCACATACACAAGTGCTCTCTGAACCGGGCAATAAAGTCACCCATAACACGGCTCTCCCATTTGAGTTATCTTGTATACATTCCAGGTGAAGGTTATATAATTGAATGAATTCTAGATCTTGGCAAGGCGATGAATGCACCAATCGGTCCTTCTACACCGCGGCCACCCCTTACAAGATCAGCAGCCCGTCGCTCCCTTGTTCGTTCCTTGGCTGCACCAGTTGTCCCTGCTCTCCCACAAGGATGGTACGCAGGTGTTCTGAAACAGAGTGAAAAGAGCGGATAAGGGTCCCCATAAGAAAAAGAAAAATGAAAATATCAACCTAATCCCGTGGATCTAACCCTAAGATTCAGAGAAGATCTGTATATCCAAGATCTGAAGATGCTGTAAGCGCCTCTGTATCGGGATAGCACCCATTGAGGGAAGTTTCCTACCCCATGTTTAGGAATCCATTCTGCAATAGTCAAACAATCCAGACCTATCCCAGGAAAAGCTCCTGCATAAAACACTCGTTCACCTGCGCTTACTTACCCTTACTTAGGAGTCGTATGCAGCTCATTCGGTTGAGTCTCGCACCAGTCTCCGAATGAAAAATCAAGAAAAATATCAAATGCAAAGATTTACGTGGTTCGACCAAGTAAACTTGGTCTACATCCACTAGAGAGAGGAAAGCATCCACTAATTCCATCAATATTACATAGAAGAAAGCTATCTCGAATTTATGCAAGATTAGGGTTTATATAGAGCTCTAAAATGCAATCTCGAGAAATACTTATCCAAATCTAATAAATCTTTAGTTTGGATTCGTCTAATAATAAGAAATAAAAGCCGCATGATCTGATTTTGTATCAGAATCGATTTGATATCTGATTTTACAATTTTGCCCAAGAACCCTGAAATTAACCTCAATTAGCCATGCAAGTACTAATTCTAAATTGATCCAATTGAGCCTTAATTCGATCGGTTTTTCTGCAATTGACTCCGGTTCTTAACCATCCAGATCACCATGCATATAAATTCACCTTGTTTGAGTCACAACAACTCATATATAAATATATATATATATATGTGTGTTTGTGTGTCAGATCAGTTGTAATTACATGCATATATATGTATTATATGTTATAATTTATACCTTTGCCCATCCATGACAGGCATGGCCATGTCCATCAAAACAAGATCAAATCTCTTTCTAGAGAGAAAAATCGACAGCTTTTTTCCCATTTTTCGCTGCCTGAATTTGCAATCCATGGGTTGCTAAAAGCATCATGTGGACACCTTGCATCGGAGGATCATCGTTCACCACAAGGCAGATATCTTTCTCACCTCATTTGTCTAGTTTGTCATCACTTTCTTTGAACTTCCACCTCTTATCATTCCCCCCCCCCCCCCCACACACACACACATATACAAGGCATCTGAGTGTGTGAAAGATGGAATGATCAAGAAAAGAAAAGACATGCAGGTAATAATTTAGGAGGTTAAATTACAACCTCTTGAATACATTGGACATTGTATGACAATTTAATCAAAAAAAATTGAAAAGTTGAAAAATATCATAATTGCACCTAACATATATAAGATCGTGATATTTTGCTAATATTGAAAGATTTGATTAAAATTGCAATTTATGAACAAGTTGTGGATTTTATCGGCAATTAACCCATGTTTAATTACATTTAGGAGTTTTATTATCTGTCACTTTTCTTTATCAGTACATCTTTCTCACGTGCATACACTATCTAACAGAAGAAGATATGTGCCCTTGTGGTGGACAATGATCTTCTGATGCGGTGTGGATGTGCTGAGGTGTCTGCATGATTCATTTTACTACATATGGATTGCAAGTTCATAACTTTTTTTTTTTTTGTTACAACTGTCCATTAACAATTCGAAAGGATTAACCATGAAACATATATAGTAGATTTGCTCTTTAGTCATAAAGTCTGTTTTCTGAAATTAGACATTTCTTATTTGCACAGAGTGGTCCATGTCAAAAAACATACCAACATGAGAGAAATAAAATGTTTTAAATTCTCACCTTTATGGAATACATTATGAAGTATTGTTGTACCAATGACTAAATTTGACAGTTAGATAAAAAACAACTGATGTCGTATATATCGAATTGAGATGATACATGTGGATTAATTACATGCAACATGAACAATAGAAGACCATCTTGCCGTAGATAAAACAACTATATAATTATTTATTAAAATAAACATCAAATATCATTAATAATGATGTTCGTAATGAAAGATTGAAACGATGGATATATCAAACAAAGTCCACTTATCATCAAAATATATTCATTTTCACAAGTATGCGAAAAGATCTTATAGAAGTTAATCATTTTTACTCGTATATGATATATAAAAATATGTAATTTGACGTTAATTTTAAGTTATTAATTAAAATTATTATCAAAATTACATAATTTTAATTTTTGTAGACAGATGTCGTTTAGACAACGCATTTGCACCTCCACCCCCTATTTCGCAATTTGGTAAGTTCACAGATATAAATTATAATATGATAAATACTTTGAACATGGTTTGAAATTTCAAGATTTTCCTTTTTCTCTGTTTTCTTAATTGTATGAAGTTTGGATTTTCATTTAATCGATTTCTTTATCATGAGCAATGAGACCAGTCATAATATATAATTGATACACAATAAAGCTATGTCAAAGTTTTGAATCATTTGTTTTCGTTAACGTTACATCACCCTCGTAAATAAGACAAATTATAGATGAATTTCAAAGTATACGTATTTGGATCCTCTAAACTTTTACGGTTTATTTTAGTAGGTTTTGTATAACGAAATTCAACTAAAATCCAATGATGAGGATAGAATAGCATATTCCATTGATGACTTAAAATTTTAGAAAGAAATATTTGCACACAACAAGTTCGATGGCATTGAAGCAAAGGAAAAGTTGATTTATACAAATCAAATTGAACAAAGAATAAGAAATTAGAACAGCGTAGAACCACAATGTTGAATGAGAGAGTTCAACTCCACGACAGATGTTCTTAAGCTATGAAGATCTTCTTCCACCTTATCTGACACAAAGCATGTGTTGCATGACATAGCTTCAAGCAACTGCATCTTTCTCCTCGTAGCTTCGTCTTTTGCTCTCTTTAAACACACTATCTTTTCGACTTCAATCAACACTTCTTCTTGCATGATCTTCATCTCCTCATCCTTCAACTCAGCATCAAACAAGCTCTGATGATAGTCAAGAATCATGTTCTCGAATTCATCCTTTCCGTTTTCTTGAACTTCTAGAAGCATGGCTTTCTCTTGGACAATCTTTTGAACCTTGAGATTCATTTCTTCAATAGATACCATCTCTTTCTCTACTTCCACTTCAAGCAATTGTATCTCACTCTCCAACTTGTGCAATTTCATGGTCATGGTTTCAGTTTGCTTCTTCACATCTCCAAGCTTTTCTCTATTCAGTTTGATTTGATATTGTAGCTTGGTTTTCTTTTCCTCGGATTCGAGCAAGTCAGTGGCTTTCCCACTCACTTGCCAAATCTTCTGTGTGATATCACTAGCTGGTTTCTCAACATTGTCTATTGCAAAGAGAACTTTCTCACCTTCCAGTTTCTGATTTTCCTCCTCCATTTTTGATCTCAAGTTCTCAATGATGATTCTCAATTCACTTTCAGTTTGTTTGGTCTTCAAAGAAGTATTCATCAGCTTGTCCCTGGACAACTTAAGATGGGTTAACTCCTCTTTTCTTTTGCTTAGATGTTGAGAAGTAGCATTCATCTTTGATCGTGCTAGAGCCTCACGTTGCTCAAAGTAACTAAGTGAAGAAGAAAAGCTTTTCAGAGAGTGTCTTAGGGCCAATAATTTCTTGTTAGCCAGATCTTTCCTCTCCCATAGCTCTGAAGAAAGTACTTTGAGGCACTCACACTCCTGCTGTTTTGATTGAATATTGCTCTCTAGTTTGTAGATTTTTCCTGAAAGCTCATCAACCTCAACCATTGCTCGTTCAAATGAACCAAAATTGCTTACTGTTTCAGCAGAGTAAGAGAGCTTTTTTTGTGCTTCAACAAGCTTTTCTCTCATTAACTTCAGATCTTCACACACATGTAAAGGAATCGTAATTGGTGGGTTTTCCTGCATCTCCAAATTAGTTCCCTCTGAAGAATTTACAATATTCATATGAACATCAGGATCACCTTCTTCTTGCTCATCATGTTCCTTTGACTCGTCTATTTCCATTGCGTTTTGTTCAATTAACAACACAAAACTCTTCGCAAGTTCGTCAAGTGACTCCATATCCGTTTCATTTGTGCCAGAACAATTGCTCGTTTGTGAATCTACCGGATATTGGCTGCCATTATTCTGTACATGTACATCCCCCAAGCAAGGTTCTGAACTAATGTCTGTGCTGCCATTCTGTACATTGAGACCAACGGAATTCATTTCCTCCCCCTCATGGTCATTCTCTAAGCAAACAGAAGCTTCACCAAAACTAAGATATTGCCCTCCATCAACTTCGACAAGCTTTTCAGGACAGCAGAAATTTCCTTTATCATCTGCATTCTTGCATTGAGCAGAAGCAATTACTTTTTTCAACTCATCTCTCTCTTGCATGGCCTTCTCGTATAGACTCAATAACTTGTCATTTTCTTCATGCATTTCTGAAAGTTGACATTTTAGCTTCTCAACTTCTGTTCCCATCTCTAGTTCCATGTCTTCAGCTACTCCAGCAACGTGATGATTGTGATCTTCAGTGGCATCTACTACCTTCCGAGGACTTTCGGAGCTATCCAAGTTCTTTGTTGTACAGTTTTCAGCAACTGCCCTTTCATACAAATCAATCAGTTTATTATTATCCTCAATTAAGACCTTGAGTTTCATCCTCAATTCATCATTTTCTTTGGACAAGAAAATTGCCATTTCATGTGCTTCTGCCTCTCTTTCGCTGGCAACTGCAATGGCATCAACCATAGTTTTAAGTTCTGTCTGATCACTTATGCCGAAATTCATGAAAGGAGGCAGTTTTCTTTGTTCCTTCTGTGTATTTTCGGCTGTGGCTTCTTTTGACAATTTCTCAGCCTCAATCTCTTTTGTCAAGTCGTTGACATGCCTGCAAATATTTTCAAAAGTTTAGCGAAACCATTCAGGAGATAAAGTCCTTGATTGGATAGAATGCTTCGTTTTTCTCTTAACATCTGAAAGTCTTCAAATTTTCGACCTCAGCTATCGGTAAATATGAACATTGAAGAGTGAGATGATAATGAAACCTGTGACATCATTACCTTTCCAACTTTTCTTTCTCATCAACTAAGAAGTCAAGCTTTTTGTGAAGTGAATCAAGCTCTGATTGATTTTGAATGGCCTGAAAGAATTGAAAAAATGATCCACGCACTTCAGGCTATGTACTAGACAAACTCATTATGAACAAGAAAAGGTAAAATTACATGAATCATAACCTATACCTGCATACGGAGGAACTCATTCTCCTCATTCATTGATGTGCGCCAGGGTGATGCAGATGCCTGCAGTAGAAAACTCACATGTAAGCAAATATTTCAAATGTCCAACTGTGATTTCAATGCTATGGAGATAATTCAAAGATCTGATTAACTGTGCTAGAGATGCAATAAAAGGTATTAACTGTCTAGACATCAAATCACCACATAGTGCAGTTTTGACCTTAAATCAACGCCCTATTGATGAAAATTAATTTGATCCCTATGCTCAGAGCATTGTTTTGAACAACAGTCCACAGTCTGCAGAGAGATAAAAGAGACATGACAAAGGCAAACTTTTTTTTTTTCATACCTGATTTGAACTCAGAAAATTACTATCATGTGGAGTACCCACTGCCAGATCATTGCTTTCTTTCTGTGATGTCATAAGAAGCATCTTTTAGCTTCAGAAATTACATCTTCATTGAAATTTACTAGCCAAAATATAGAGAAGACGAGCACCTGAATGTTTCCGCAACTTGACTCATGCATGAGTTTCCAATCAAGAGCTTCTAACAACTGCAGGACACAGAAATGTTCAAAACTGAATCTATGGTGGGAACTGATGAACAAGATGATAATGTATTGACTTCAGTTCCTAGAATATCAGATTAATTTGCAACAGGAGCAATGACCAAACAGTTACAGGTAAAATAAAATATTACCTGGTCATGTAATATCATTATCTGCTCATTAAGTCTTTCCCGCTCGCCTTCCTCACAATATGGCTTTAGTCTGAATGTGCAGAATTCAATAACAAATTTAATTAGCCTATGAAATTGACAACTTCATTTATAAATTAATTCACAAAAGGATGCATGTAGCTAGAAGGCAAAAGGAAACAGACAAGAAAGCGAGAAAAGAGAAATCAATTCCACTTTCAGTCAAATTTTAATAAGATACACCATACCCGTTGCCGTCAAACTTGGTTTTTTAATGCTAATAAACTTTTTCTAAAAATCAATGGATGCCAGGTGCATATTGCAGTCAAATGAGAAATCCTAAGTAGCTGAATATAGTTTGCCAAAAGTGATGGAAGGAACAAATAAGAAACAATAACAGCTTGCCTTCTAATCTCTTCCTTCAGTCGTAAATTCTCCATTGCAAATCTTGTTACCTCCTGGTTACGGTCTACCTGAGCACGCAATACCTCTATTTCCTTTAAAAGCTCTTCTCTTTCTTTAAGCAAGTGAGTCTCAGCAGAGATATTTCCAGAAGCAATAGCTTCTAGTCTCTTTATACTTGATTCACGAAATCTCAGTCGCATCTTCAAACCTTGAATCTCATCTTCTCTTTGTTTGGCCTAATAATGCAAAAGTTAAATCATATTATGAAACTGATTACAGAAAACATGTTAAAGATTTTTCATTTACCTCGTAGATATGCCTATCTGATAGAGTTAAGACGATTACTAAGACAAATTCACTGAAAATAACAATCACTCCTCAGAATCTGAGGCCCCAGAGATAACTCTCCGCCACAACGCACAGTTGCACAATAGCACAATATCTCAATAATCCCTCTAAGGTACGTGAACAGATATTTAAATAACCCGAAGGCCCATGCACAAAGCCCGTCAACTATAAACCAAATATGGGAATAACTAATTAAATAAATAAATAAATAACTAATTAAATCTTCACTCAAGTAACTCCATCAACCCACGACTTTGGCCCGTCGTCTATATACTTGAGTTAGCGGTGGTCTATCACTATCCTAATCTAGGCCAGGAAATAATTCTAACCCCGAACCAGTTAACCACAGGGATATGCTCATATTAACATCAGAGATTCAGAAAGGGGCAAATTTGTGTACTCAGGAAGGGCAAATGAAGTGAAAACTGATGCTGCAATGGATTCCCCATAAAACAATTTAAAATTTTCAATTGAGGTTTCCATATACCATCCATCAAAATCTTGTGCTGTAGAAGACTACTTAATTCTGAAAAGGAATTGTTACAAAGATTGTGATGTTTTCTGCGAGAAATTTTCTTCGTCTTTCTAATCTTTGGTTTCCGTAAAACTACTTTGACAGGTGCTGAAGATTTTGGCTCATCACACCACTATATTCTAATAAATTAATGCAACATCTCATGTAGTCATTTGTGTCAACAAAAGCATTAGCAATTTTTAGATTCTGAGCTCTCAAATCTTCTTTATTTTGCAAGCATTTAGTTTACTCATTCATCCATACTTTTCCATGTATATGTAAGAGATCAATTTGGTCATTCATATCAAATTTATATCAGAAAATTAAGAAACTGAAATGTAATAGGATTGCAATTACCAACTGCAGAACTGCCTGATTTTCAGCTGTCAAAGCTTGCAGCGCAGAGTCTTTATCCCTTTCCCTCCGAAGAGCTCCAACAAGGGCAACTTCATACTCTTTTTTCTGAAGCTAAAGAGGAGAAGATTAAGCTTGAACCTAGAAATCATGCAAAACACTTTCTCATAGGTGGAGAAATTTCACATACACGTGATGTTTTTTTCTCTGATATAATTGGACTGGAAAATCCTTGATGTCCGTCCCATTTAAAGGTTCCTGGAGATCCTGGAAATGTCATTGATAAAACATCTCCATTGTGACTTTCAGCACCTCCATTGACTAGGCTCCTCAAACGAGATACTTCTCTCTGGAAATGACATTCACCAAACTTATTAACAACCACAAACCACAAATGATAGGGAAACTAAGAAGAAATGCAATAACTGAATCCTGTTAAATATATGGATGCAAGCACTAGGTAGCGCAACTTACTAAGTTCCAATCAGGGTCAATATCAATGTATATAAAAATAATAATAATAATAAAGGTAACAGAATAATTATTGAATCCAAAAGTCCTACAGTACAATATTTGTATTATGAAAAGGTTCAACAGGAGACAGGAGACAATAGGTAACAGAAGATAGAGAAGTGTTAAATATGGCATGAAGCACATATTACTTGCATGCATGAAGCTGGAAATGAAAGAAAATTCGGTTGCTTAGGTGTTTAGTTGAATTTTGCTAAGTATGGGAAAAGTTGCTAGTTCACTTATAAAAACGTAATCCTGAAACACGACTTCAAGTTAGGTAAAGTAGTTATGTTCATTTTCTTGGTTTCTTGATTTGTTATATGCAGGTTCGAGAGACAGTTTTGCGGGGAGGATAACTCACGCGTTTCTTAACGGTTTTGGATGATTCAAGTTCCCAGATGCTATATATATCTTGTAGTTCAGATCTTTAGTTTAGTTTTTCGCATAATTCAATCTGTATAGAAAGTTAGAGAGCAGAAAAGTCATAGCAGTAGCTAGCGAGTTTGAGAGATCTGTTTTCTTCCTTGTTTTTGTATTGTATCTTGCAAATTGTTCTCTGATCATCTAATAAGAGTAGTGGACGTAGGCTTATGACCGAACCACTTTAAAAGCTGTGTGTTTTCGATTCTTGGTTTCGTTTATTCTCTTTTGAATTGAGTGTTCTTGTTCTTGTTGAATTCTTGTGTTGGTTTGCAAGTTTTGGGGTTAAAATCCTGAGAAGAAGAATTATGCATCGCAAAAAGGCATAATAGCATTATCAAATGGGTGCTTAATAGCATGACAAATACATGATCTACTTCTTCGTTAGTTTAATATTTCAAATTAGAGTGCACCACTCAAAAAATGGCTTAAATTGAGAATTTAAAGACTCTATCAAGGTGTTCAGTTACATTTGGGCATGAGTGAAGAGTCATGCAACTCATGATTGTTAGTGTATCACAAATGATCAATGACTATTCGTTTGGCATAGTGTTTTAAAAGGCACTAGGCAGACGGCAGGCTGGGGCATAGGTGGAGAATTGAGATATATTCTTTTTCACATACATTCACAATGGTAACATAAATATAATATGAAATTTTGAAGTAATCCAACTATAATATCTCAAAAAAACTGAAGTGCCTAACATTAAACATGGCACCATAAATTGATCATAAATTTAAACCAACATGACATTATCACAAAAGTTAATTATATATACATGTGCAAAATGCAAATCATGATCATTATTTCGTAATTCATCGTTGATATGTTTACTCTTTTTGTATATGATGTGTTGATCTTACAAAAATCATATTAGGGTAGTATAATTGTATTCTTTAGGGATGTGTAAGTATATCTTTAAAATAGGTTTACTAAGTGACAACATAGTAGGGATGTATAATTGTAATTGTATTCTTTAAAATAGGTTTACTATATGTTAACATTTGGATGACAGAAGGGCAAAAGAAAATGCAAAGAATCGAAATGACATTGCTTTAGTTAAACACCTGCAAATAAATTAAGTAGGGGTCCATAGGACTTAATGTGGCCACTTAGGAAAAAATCCGGGAGGTGGCGTCCATAGGCAAGGCACATTTGACGGTCATGAGGAATTTTTGGAACAGACTCATATTGAAGGTTTCCATTGGTAATAGGAATGCACTGATTTTTTGTTTATAATATAATATTTTGAACAGAAGATATTCAAATGATTAATGATTTTTCCCCAAGGAAAGCAACCACAATTAAGTTTAGATGATATCTTAATCTTTTTATAAATAAAATATTATAAAAGAACAATAAGTTACATGTGTCATCCTCTTCTTATATTATTAATAATTATATTAACTAATTAAGGAAAGTTAGTTACTTGTTTATTTAAATTTAAATAATTATACTATCTCATACTCAAAATATTATGAATCTAATTAACATGAGCTTTTTAATATTATTATAACCAACCATATTAATTATAACCAAAATAAATTATTTATAATAAAATAATAATAACAAATCTTCTTAAATTAGTATTAATAATAATACAATATATAATTAACTATACAAAATTTAAAATATATATCTTATATATATAAGATAAATTTGACATAAGCACAATCTTCCTCCAAATTCTTTATATACTTATTAATAATGAAACTAAAATAATTTTTCGATTAAATCATAGAAACTATTGAGAAATTTTGATTTGAGTTATCTATAATATAATTGAAATGAAAATTTAAGGATCTCTATAATCTTTATTATTTAATATTTACAAGAAAAGATATAATAAAAAAAAATTATAATATTGGTGAGAGAGTATCGTTAATAAATAGAAAATATTAGTATTCTCTTACAAATGCAACATATATGATCAAATAATATATTAATCAAATTATATTATGGTTGATACTAAAATTAATGATAGATATAGCAATCATAATTTTTTTAATATAAATAATATATTTAAAATTGTTTAATTCAAATATATTTTTTTAAAACCCCTGTACGAGTCCTGTGCTAGTATAATTGCAATAGCTTTCATCCATCCATATCCAGATTCACAAAAGTTTGCACAAGCATACAATTTCTTGCTGTCATTAGTTGAATTATGTGTACTTTAAGATGCTTAACTTCCATGATTGTGTGTGAAAATGATTTGTAATCCATGCTGGAATGTAAATTTTTAGTCGTTACCTTGAGGGTTTGATTCTCAAGCCTCAGTGCCAGCACATCACCAGAAGCATCTTCATTAACAATAGCCTAGTAAAGTGACAACACAGTAATAAATAACAGAATATGAGCTTTACACTTACACTATCAATACTTAATTATAGGAAAGAATAAGAAGATGAATATTTTAAAGCATAAATCACTGAAATGAGTTGAATAAATAGTTAGAGGAATATAGCATTAGTGAAATGCAAAAGACTGTGAGAGCTCAGGCCAAATGTCGGAAAGATGGATTCTGTTTTTTTTATTGCTAAAAGATTGTATTTTGATTAAGTCCTCCATCAATATAAAATTAGGTGAGTTGTCTAAAACTTTGACAAAGAAAAGCTACTTACATGATTTTTTATAAATTTAGCACGTTGGGCAAACTTTAATGTGCTCAGGGTCTCAAGCGAGCAGCTGCAAGGGCATAGTGGAATTGTATGTGAATATAACAGTAACTTAATGAAATTCAATGCTGTTGAGGACATATCCAATAACTTTCCAGTTTCATTTTCCTATAACCATCTGATAAAAAATGCCAGAAGCACCACTGAATATATCCAATGCGTCAAAAATTTACATAATAATTCAGATAAACAAGCACTAACCTACTGGAGGGACTAATATTTGCAATGATGATTGTCTTGGCATTTCCTCCCAGTGAATCCTGCATAATCCTAGTTAGAAATCAAGAAATGCCTCTAAATATTGAAAATAATTGAAAAAAGAAAATGAAAAATGAGTTCAGTTTTAAGATCAATCAGTGAGCTTAAAGTGAAGATTTTTTGATCCGTGTACTCCAAGGAGAACTGATTCTCAGTATTCTCAGACTAGTATTCATGGGAAAAAAGATAAAAGTTAATTATTGCACTTGGCAGTCATGACAGGAAATCAACAGAAGGTTAATAGAGCAATCCAAATCTAATTCACTAACAGTGCATTGAAATAAGGATACTTGCCCTACTATTCTGTGAGTAGACATAAGGACGGACCTAACCCACATGGACTGGCACTAAAAATCATGGAAAAATCTTAATATATGTCAAAAGCGCAGCCACTTATGCAACAAACACCTTTAAAGCCTAAAAAACTTTCTTGATGATCGTAAGGCAGTATTATCTACCTGAAGCAAAAAGGTAAGCTTGGAATCCCTGTAAGGAACATGAAGTGACCTCCCATTGGATACGTTCACCAGATTCATTATCACAAGTCTGCGTATCAGCAAATATTCAGTCTCAATTTGAATTTCATAGGAACTTAAATTAAGGGTGACTGAAGATATTTCAACTGCACAACATTTAAGGACTAAAAGTAAACATACCCTAATGTAGAAAGAGATTTGTTGATGTTAGTAGCTTCCTTCAAACGTTCACCTTCTGCACCAGAGCTCTTTTGCCTATATTTGTAACAATATGTAAAAAAATAAACAAAAAACATTTGACCAAAACTGCAGTCGGCAGTCCTCAATAAAAAGTTTCATCCTCTGCTTTTCTACCATGAATTCTCATTTACCTTTCAGATCCAGCCAGATCCACTAGATTAAGCCGAGCAAACCGATAATGAGTTACCCCCTGGGATTCCCACTGACAGAAAGAACATGTTAAAAGTTCAAGTTAGACTTAAGGTCAAAGTAAAAAAATAGGAAGATAAGTTTGGACAAGAAGATTGAGGATTTATTGTTTTACCTTACTCTCTATGATGCACGTGAATACACTATGAGAACGACTACTAGCACGATTCATGTTTGTTGAAGCAACCTTTCTGTTGGCCGCACCCTGAAAATATGGCATCAAACTGTGTAAACCAAATAATGCATGGAAAATTAAAATTTTGCAAATTTCAGCACAATAAGAATGCCATATTGTATCAAGTATGCCTAGGGATCTCTGAGAAAATAATTGTATCATATGATCGAGAACACTTAATCCTTTAATCTCTTCCTTTAGTTATTGATTATCTTAACTAAACTTATGGTCTGTACTAATAATATTAAAGAGGAAACATCAGTATTTTCAAGGACACAACTTCAGCTGCTGTATTACTGATTTGCATATAAGAACATAACCAATGCATTATTAATAATATATAACTCAAAATTCCTTCAGCATATCCGGGGTGAAGGCATAAAAAACCGTTTGAAATATTAAGGAGTACAGAAAGTCTGGTATAGGAGAAATTATAAACCTGAATAAGCTGTTGGATCACGTCACGAGCACTAGTAACTTCTACCTCTGTGACATTTTCTACATAAATACCTTTTTTGGTGTCTTCTCTTATCTGCAAAGAGCCATCTAATTGAGTTAATCAACTTGCCAATGAACAACATATATGATCTCATTGTAATGCACATGAATAATACCTGTAAATTAACAGATGAAGGATCCAGCAGATCAAGAATTTGTTCGTTGTAGATTTCTATGAAAGAACATCTACAAGTAAATTTTATTTTTTCCTCCCTGCGAGCATCTTTGTCCTGTAATACAAAATGAGACCACGAGATGCAACATTAGGAGTTTGTCCGGTATTATGTTAAATGACGAATACATAGCAAGTCATAGGGAAAATCAATTAACAATTAATTATATGGAACTAAAGCTTGGAGACTGAAACTATTGTCGGCACAAATCTTTCATAACACAAGAACTCCTGAACATTTGTCAGATACTGTTCTTGGCCACATAAATAAAACATAATGCCACACAAATATCAAAAACGATTTAGGGTTATGGATGGATTTCTCACATATCAACATTTTGATTTAAAATGTGTTGATTTCAGGCTCAATACAATGACAGTAGGAATCCATCTTCTTTATGTTTCCAATATGAATAATACACCTAAAGCATACCTTTTGAATTCTGGAGAATAAGTACTCAAAAACTCTAGGTGTGATCCCACAATTAACACTGTGCCTCCGAGTTCCTCCCTCAATATCTCCAAGCATAGTGTGAGTTTTCCCACTTCCAGTCTATGTAATTCAACGAAAACAAAATTAGGCAGAAATTTACCAAGAAGCCTATGATTAAGCATTTTCAAAAATATAGAACATTAGACTAGTAGTGGCTGCAATTAATATAAAAGATTTCATAGGCTGTGTACTTAGTCCATGTATTAATCTCTCTTAATCAAGCTATAAACAGCTTGAAATATACCTAAGGGATATGATATTTGGATTTCTATAATAACATGTATAACTCACTTGTCCATAAGCAAACATGCAGCTATTATATCCTTCCATGCAATTCTCCACCATTGGAACCCCAGCAACTTTAAAAAGCATTTCCTGTTAAACACGGACATGAAAATGAAATCCTTAGATAAAGAAAGGCCCATTTGAAGATAGCATATATATACAGCATTGTTATGTACCTGGCTAACATTTTCATCAGCCACAATATCAAATGTAAATAGAGATTCTGGATGTCCTGTCCATGTAATTGCCTGGGAACTTTCTTGTCTAACACATCTACTGTGACCCTGAAGTGATATCTCAGCACTGCTCAAAGGCCGTACCCGAATAATAACCTGTGAATGATTAAATAGACATTTGAAAAAGCACCCTCTGATCAATGACATTCACAATATTAATCTACTGAAAAAGGAATAGGCTTATGCCTGATAACTTTCATCAAGATCCATGTACTAGAAACCATTTAATGGTTATTTTGAATTCTCAGGGCAAGTTTAAGGTCTTGTGCTAGCTTGTTCTATAAACCATTGATTTCCTATTAATACCATATATAAAGTCACCCCAAAACCCTAACCCACGGCTAATGGGCGAAGAAGGGGAAAAGGAAAACGGAAAACAAATAACAAAAAGAAAAAGAAGAAGAAAGCACCTGAACATTGTGCTCTTTCCAAAACGAGGGATCTAAGCCAAATTCAAAACTGCGACTAGTAGTGCCTGACGTTGTTTCACCGTCATCGGGTTCAGATGGCTTATCTTTCCAAGAAGAAGACTGGAGTGAAAATATATCTCTGGAAGCTGATTTCAGAAAGAGATCCGGAGAGCTGGTGGAGCTCTTCATCACCGTTAGGGCTGAGTCGGCCAATTCCGGTTGCTGAAAATGGTGGTATCCGAACCTGCTTCTGCTCGGTGGCGGCGCCGTGGATTCAGAATTGGAGGGAAACACCGGCATTTTGAGGGCTTCGATCCGAATCCGGGAAGCAATTCGCGATTGAATTTGAAGTAGTTGATGATATCGACAGAGAGAGACAAATGCGATCTGAAAGAGAAAGGTTTTGAGTACGGGAAGTGCACCGTTGGAGCCTGAGGTTTCAAATATTTTGAATATGAAAAGATGGAGCCAAAGTTTCAGGGTAAAATCTCGGTTTAAAATGAAAAAAAATATATATATATGATCTTAATTAATTATCAGGATTTTAAAAAAAAATATTGTTTTATGATATTTCATTATATATTTATAATGTAAATTTTAATTGTACAATGATAATATTGATAATTTGATATATGCATAATTTATTTATCAAAAAAAATCATCACTTTTTTTTAAATTACACGAGCATTACGATATATACATATTGATTAAAATGTTGAACGAATAATAGGAATAAATCATTTTTAAGGCAAAGTCTTGGGTGAGACTGTCTCATGGATCCCATGTTGTGAGACGGGTCGAACATACGAAATTATGTAATATTTTTGCGTGTATTACGTAATACTTTTCTGTATATTAGGTAATACTTTGTATTATAAGATACATTTTGAGTTGAATTGGATCATACGAAAAATATGTAATACTTTTATGTATATCAAGTAATACTTTTGTTTTGAGTTGAGTCAGACTATAAGAAAATATGTAATACTTTTATGTGTATTAGGTAATATTTTTATGTGTATCAGGTAATACTTTTGTATTATAGGATATATGACCCGAATTGGGTCGGGTCTTAAAAAACACGCGGATCCTAGGACTTCCAGGTACTCTTCTCCTAGTGCAATATGTAATATTTTTGTGTCTATTATGTAATACTTTTCTAGATATCATGTAATACTTTTGTATTTTGCACATATACTAAATAATATAATATAAAGTAGGGTGGGACTATCCGTACCCCACCCTTTTCTAAGCACACCCCACATTTAATTAAATGAAAAGTAATTATTTACAAAATGTCTAAAAAGCCCTTATATTCTAATATTAAGATACATATTACTAAGCACACCCCGTAATCCCTAAATACACCCCAAGTGCATATCTCACCCCACCCAAACCCCCATCTCCATTAACATTCCATTTGAAAACCTTGGAAGAACAAAATTTGGTGGAGCAAGCTGATTTTGTTAAAGAAAATGTCAATGAAACGTGAAGATACGTGCGAAGTGAGCAATGTAAGTGGATAAGTTCATTTTTTACATTTTTTAGCGTATTTTTTAAGAAAATCGAACTTTTGGAGAAAGCTTCAAAATTCCCGCTGGAAGTCGCGTTCGACCGATTCAGGCCGAACAAAACAAAGAGTGTTCGACCTGAATCAGCCGAACCAAATACTATACGTTCGACCCGTATGTTCGAACACTACATGAGGTGTTCGACCGATTAGGTTGAACGCAGCTCATTGTGTTCGACCTTATCGGTTGAACGCAGCACTAAGTGTTCAACCCTTTCGGTAGAACGAATCCTGTAGTGTTCAACCCTTTCGGTAGAATGAATCCTGTAGTGTTGTTTCGTTTTGGTCGAACGAGTCATGCTTTGCATAGCCGTTTTGGTCGAACTCAATGTGATTTGTTCAGAGTATTATTTAACATTCTCCATTTTACTTGTTCATTGATTAATAGGAAAATGGTTCGAAATCGACGGAATTGAGTGTGGTAAATGCTGGAGAGGAATACATTCGTGATGTGGCTGTGATGGATCCACTGTATGAACAAGTTGATTATATGGAGGAGTTTACGACTGATTTAGTTTTCGAAGATCGAACGGCTATAGTAGATTGGGCAAAAGGAGTCGGACATAGACTTAATATGGTGGTGTTGGTGAAGCGATCTGACGGGGTGGCTAGTGGTAGGCGGCCTAGAGTTTATCTATGTTGTGAAAGGAGTGGGACATACCGCCCAACTAAGCTAAGGACAAAAAGACCAAATTTGGGTGCCGAATGTGAGGGCGTGCCTATAACGAGCTCTAGAGGGAGAGTTACTGGTATGAAAAAATGTGATTGTCCTTTTTTGTTGAAGGGCATCCAAATCAATGATGTCGGTGAATGGTGTATAACCGTTGTATGTGGATCTCATAATCACCCGATGGGGGCGTATTTGGTGGGGCACTCGTATGTCGGCCGATTGACAGATTTGGAAGATCGTTATGTGTACGACTTGACGAAGAATAACACGAAGCCCAAGGATATCTTGAGCAGTTTGAAAGAAACATTTGTTGATAATGAGTCGACACTCAAGACCATATACAATGCCCATCACAAGCACCGTGTAGTTGAGCATGGAGGTCGTTCGCAGATGCAATATCTGTTGGAGAAATTGAGCCACCATAAGTACTATTATCTTGACAAGAGATGCGAGCAAACCGACCGGGTTCAAAATTTGTTGTATGCTCATCCTACCAGTGTCGAGTTATTACGTGCATTTCCGAACGTCATCTTGATGGACTGCACGTATAAGACCAATCGGTATAAGATGCCTCTTTTAGAGATTGTTGGTATCACATCCACCGATATCACCTTCTCGATTGCTTGTGTATATTTGGAGTCCGAATGACAGGAGCACTATATTTGGGCGCTCACAATTCTGAAGGGTTTAATGGATCAATCAACACTACCGAGTGTGATTGTCACCAATCGGGAGATCGCACTGATGAATGTCATCGAAGTTACCTTTCCCAACGCCAAACATTTATTGTGTCGGTGGCATATAAGCAAGAATGTTCTGGCCAAGTGTAGACCAATGTTGGGCCCGAATAAAGAGAAGTGAGATTCATTTAACAACTCAGTCCACTCGTTGATGGTTGTTGATGATTTGCCTAAATTCAACGAGTTGTTGCGGAGGTTGAGAGATGATTATGCCGACTATCCTGAGGCCGTCAATTACGTTGTCGATAATTGGATTACACCTTATAAGGAAAAGTTTGTTTCCTGTTGGACCAACAACATTATGCATTTCGATAACACCACAAGTAGTCGGTACGTGCGTAGTTGTATTAAATTGTCATTACATTTTGTTTATGTCATTTCTATGGTGACATTAACTTATGGAAAATTGCTTCGATTTATTTGGTAGGGCGGAAAGTGCTCATTCAAAATTGAAGAAACAATTGGGAACCAACCAATCAAATTTCGAAATCTCATGGGAGAGGATTCACGGACTTTTGATTGTGTCTCACAACACAATCAAAGCATCCTTCGAGAAGAGTTTGCATATCACCCATCATCGATACAAGTCCCCTCTCTTCAAGATAATCCGAGGATTGGTGTCACATGCTGCGTTGCACAAGATTTTCGAGGAGCTTGAAGGAGTTAACACATGCGGCGTGGATTCCCTGTTGTGTGGGTGTGTGTTGAGGAGAACCTGTGGGTTGCCATGTGCGCATGAGCTGGCAGAATTGACTCGAATCGGGGCACCCATCACGCTGGACATGGTTCACAACTTTTGGAGAAAGCTTGACTGTGAGCCCTCGAAGTGTGACGTCAACATTGGTGAAGAGCTTGGTAGTCGGTGGCAAGAGACAGTGGGCTGCATTAACAACATGTTCGAGTCCTCGTCTGAATCCCAACGCTTACTTTTGCTGAAACGACTTCGAGAGATCTCTTTGCCCTCCACTTCGTCCTTAATGGAACCGGAGGTGAAGACGCGTGTTCGTGGTAGACCTAGCAAGGTAAAAACTCGTGCCCTGAAATCAATCAAGCATGACAAGAGTGCATTTGAGTATGTCGAGTCGATCATCGATAGTTGTTCGCCGGTTGACCAAAGCACTGAAGTTTCAGGTCCACCATCGGTTGTCCCGTCCTCTACAAAGTCCAAACGACAAAAGCAGCCGGTACAACGAAGATCAGCCCGTTCAGCGTCCGACACACCCCTTATTGAACTCATCCCCACCTTCTGGAGACCCTACATCAGTGGCACAACAAATGTCAAAGGCGACGGTCATTGTGGGTTTCGGTGTGTCGCCGATGCACTTGGGTTGGGTGAACATTCGTGGCCGAAGGTGCGCAATGACCTGATTAGAGAGTTGGAAGAATTCTCGTCTTTGTATGCTAGTGTGTGGCTCGACCAATCCCGAGTTGAGCAGATGTTGGTCATGTTGAGATGTTTTAAAGATGAGATCTATGACAGCAAGTACTGGTTTGTCTACCCCGAGACGTACAATTTAGCGGCATCAGTTTACAATATGACCTTCGTGCATATCTCGCCGCAACAGTGCCTCACCTTTCTGCCGCTAAGGACTACCGTCGCGATGAATCCTCAGATCGTGTGCATGGCACTTGTAGAAAATAATCATTTCATTAGGGTAATTAACTCCGAACGCATGTTTACGTCTATCTATTAACATGATAACAGTTTAACATCTATTTTTTTTGTGGACGCAGGTGAAGCTGGTAGACGGTGCACCACTACCACCTATAAGCACAACATGGTACGGGTACCACTACTCTTGTGCTGAGGGTTGGACGGTCCTTCATCAACAACAACTAGCGACCTACCATAATCTGACATCACAAGACTCAACGAATGCCCGGGTCGCAAGTATTACACTTGACGATGATTGAGAGTGTGAGTAGCCACCCGAGTTGTTTGTACGCTTGCAAAATGAACATTACAGAAACTTTAAAAATAACTTATTTGTATTTTTTTGTTCGGTGCTACTCCATGTAGTAAATTTTGTTCTGAATTCCAATGTCATGTTGATTGGGAGAATTTATTCATTTGGCATTATTGTGAATCGGTTTACGTTTGTGTTTTGGTTTGTTTCATGTCATATTGATCTGCCGATAGGATAATTTCGGATTCGGGTCATCCCGTTTCACCCTTTCGACACTGTTCTACCACCTGGGCCGAACAAGCTTCGTCAGGCGCGGCTAGTCGGATCGAACAACATCCTACGAGTTCGACCAAACGGGCCGAACAAATGACTTGGCGTTCGATTTCCGAGATCGAACAGGTTGAGCACAGTTCGATCAAATACGCCGAACACATGACACCTTGTTCGATTTCCGAGATCGAACATGTTGAGCATCGTTCGATCAAATAGGCCGAACACCTGGTAAATCGTTCAACTTCGTAGGTCGAACACTTTAAGGCTTGTTCGACCTTATGGATCGAACACTTGGTTAAACCGTTCGACCATGACGTTAGAACAGTGTCAAAAATTGAAAAACGGGATGTCCCGAATCCGAAATTATCCTGTCGGCATAGCAGTATGACATAAAACGAATGGAAATACAAATGCCCACTGATTCACAACTCAGGAAAATGTCATCTGAACGAATTAAGATAACCAACTCCATTGTTTTCAATACACCACACAAAAATGATTTCAAAGAAAAGTAAACAACGAACACACTTCGTCTGAACAAATCTGTTTGAAAGAAGACAGCAAATGAAGATACATATTTGGCTTGGTATTAGGTTAAGTACAATAAACTCGAATATCTATGACCTACGGTCTCTGCGACGCCTAACTCGTGCTCGGCCGGATGGTTCTGGCTCGTTCGGCTCGTTCAGTGTCAGGGCTTCATATGCTTGTTGGACCAATGGCATCGCGTACTCCAAGGACAGTTGGGGATCTTGAACCCTCCACATTTCGACCAACGGGTGGATATGAGCGCGTGCCATATGAATCATCTCCCAAGGTTGAGCACCTTGGGATGCACTGGAGGCATGAGCGCGTCCTCGAGAAGCAAAAGCAGGGTTCTGAACCCTCGGATGTGAGTGAGTAGTAAACCAGTCCATGTAGTCGGGCGAGCACTCCCAAGCAGGATGAGCATTTCGGCCGAGATGCTCAGCAGACAACAAATGACTACTCCACTGTCGGAAGTAGTTCCCCAATAGGTGAAACGCAAGTCTGTATCGTGCACCCGTATTACCTCTCCTTACTCTGCTTGGGATGAGAGGGTTTTTAGGAATTGTCTGAACGCACCCAAACTGCCTCAAGATGCGATCGGGATGGTAAGGCTCCACTACATCGAAGGCACGAAATGCATCCGACGTAGAACGCAACATCTTCTCGGGGATAATCATCTCGCATCCCAGCATAAGGAGTCCATACAACCTGCAAGATGTGTTCATGATCGAAATTTGAACGGATTCAAGTAGACTCACTTAAATTTGAGCAACAACTATCAAAATGCTTACATTACTTACCGAATAATCATCCAATATTTCCCTCCAGGTGACTACACGGTCTATGGATGGGCCCGATGAGGCTTGTTGGGCCCATTTGCCGGCCAAACACATCCCGGTACCAAAAGTGACATTGTGAGTTGGCCTCGTCACCGGGAAGTACTCGTATATCCATGCCTGCATCAGAAAAAGCAATTGTCAAAACGAATTAACAGCTAACAAACGTTTAAATTGCAAAATGTGTTTCAAATATACCTCCAACAATGTCAAGTATCCAGCCATCTACCTCACCCCGTAACGCGAAGCCAGGCCCAACTGCCGATATAGATACGCAAGTGCAGTGGCGCCCCAAGCATAAGTGTGCACTCGACGCACATTTCCCAACAATCGCAAAATATTCGTCGAGACTCTGGAGCCGCTCTTATCAGAGAAGACGGTGCAACCAAGCACATACCACAAATATGCTCTTGCTGCGTATTTTCTTGTCGCCTCGTCATCTGAAGTGACATCTCCACTAAATCGTGATCGGAGCCACTCAAGCCTGACTGAAGAACCTCTTGAACCATCCAATGCCCTCTCAGCATCTTCTACATCTATACCAAGAAAGGTGGATATCAACAATGGGGTGGGAGCTGGTGGCTCATCAGGCAACACAACAGGATGCCCTATCACCGGAAGGCCCGTAATCTGGGAAACATCATCTAGGGTGATGGTCATCTCCCCGAACGGCATGTGGAAACTGTTGGTCTCGGGATGCCAACGCTCCACGAAGGCACATAGCAGGTTCTTGTTGGGATTCTTGTACGATATGAACCGCAAATCATAGATCTTCGAGCGGTTCATCCATCTCAACCAATCATCCGGCTCAACTTCCAACTTCCACGACTCCAACTTTGTAGTGTGGCACCAAAACTTTAGAACGCCGCATTCTTCATTACTCCAAATTTTCGCCGCCATATGGCATTTGAAGCTTGGGATCAAGACTGGGTTAACAGGCCCCCCAGGAAATGGCCCAGTCAAAATCTCCTCCTCTTCTGCGTCCACATCCTCCTCTGCTACCTCCTCATCTACCTCCTCTTCCATCACATTAGGGCCAGCTGGTTCATCAACAACAGGCACCTCAACAATGGATAACTGATGGCTTGGTGCCTCTTCCATACCGGCCTCAAATTGTTGCTCTTGCACCGGTTCGGAGGCCTGTGCAATCCAAGGATTTGGTGGCATCTCAGAAGATTGTCCTTCTTCGGCCCGTCGCTTTCTTTCTGAGGCCGTTGGTCGCCTCCTATATATCTTACCTGCATAGCAACGAAAAAATATATCAGAATGAGTAAACTATGAAAAACACTATTATGTATGTTTTCCACAAACCGACTGAAGAATTCGACTCAAAACATGCATCGTTCGACCCATTGAATTCGCTGACAACACAATCCGTTCGACCAAAGAAAGTCGAACAAAGCTCAGAACGTTCGACCAGATCAAGCCAAAACATTCACGCCCCGTTCGACCATATAAATCGAACAACAAGTACACCGTTCGACCGGCTAAGTCGAACAACATGTATCCCGTTCGACCACCGAAGTCGATTCAAGCTAAGACCGTTCGACCCTAGTGGTCGAACACTCTATACATCACTCGACAAACCAGGTTTGAACGGAAGGTGCAGATTTCTACAAAATGCACACAAAAATTGCGATTCTAGCCTCGATTTTTCATACTTACTCGACGCACATATCTATATACATACACAAATGCACAAAGTGGTTCATGTTGTACACAAAATTTGCAACTAAAAACATATCTAAACATGTATGTACTTTCCTTCAACTACAACTACAAAAGAAAAGGATTATCACTTACCTTGGGAGTCCATTGAAGATGTTCGATTCTTTTGGAGTGAAGCAAACTCCTTGTGTTCGATTCTAACGGCCGACGGGGGTGTGCTCCTCTCCTACTTCACTTTGCCCTAGTATGTTGGTGGTGATGGGGTGTGTTTAGTATTTTTGTTTCAAAGTGGGGTGGGTGTAGTGGGGTGTGAGTGGAGTGGGGGTTTGTTTTTTAATTTTAGGGCAAAGGGTAAATTTGTAAATGAGTGGGGTGTGTTTAAAGTTTTATACAAATTTAATTTAATTTTATGGTGTGTGAATAGCAATTGGGGTGTGCTTAGAAATTGCCGGGGTGCGGATAGTCCCACCCTATAAAGTATTACCTGAAATATAGAAAAGTATTACCTGAAATATAGAAAAGTATTAACTAATACATACAAAAGTATTACATAATTAATATATTCGACCCGACCTGACCCGTCTCACGAAATGAGATTCGTGAGACGGTCTCACATAAGACCTACTCTTTTTTTAATAGGTAACATATCATATATTAAAAAATCCAAAAGAGCATTTAGATACAAAGGACAAAACAAAAGAAATGAAATGGGCCTCTTTAAAATCATATCGTAGCAAAATTTAGCGGAAAAATATTATGATAGGGAAAAAGAGTACCCTGAACTAATAAAATCTATATTGAGGAAGATCATAAACATTTTTAGAAAAGTAGGCACCAATGCAAGAAGGAGTCGTATCCCACTATTTAACATCCAGAGTTAGTTTGGACAATCTATCCAAAGCTTGATTTCCTTCACTATAAATGTGCAAAACATAAAAATTAAATTTTTACATGAACTGTAAAATAGATAGTCATCTATTACGAAGATACTACATGAACTGGCTAAAGCAAATCCTGTATCTTTGTTGAAGTGATAATTCTAGCAAATAAACAAAATAGAGCTCTAATCCACTAATAACTCTCTTTGTCAACTCAATTTTGTAGGACTTTCTTATATACTACATTTATTGTTACATTGTAGTATTACATATCCTATCATAACTGTCCAAAAAAAAAAATTTTAGACCACTTCTATTGCAAAGTATCTGGCTTTGGTAAAAATAAACCAACATGAAATAGTGATTATCCTACACTTTTGTTATGGGTTTTAGAAAACACAAGTAGTAGAAACCATCTTTTTTAAATCTTTATTGACAATCTCCTATAGATAGATTAAAGTGCATCTAAGGTATATACACCTTGTTTCACTTTCAGTGTTTTTTCCTCATAGAATCTTGACTTTAATAATATGATTTTCAATTTGTGTAATCACCAATTTTGTCATTGCATAACTCTATAAATTGGTCTACATTTCAAAATAATATAACTGACACACAATTCCTAAAGCGTAATTTGTGGCTTTGGATTTTCAAATACTAATATTTTTTCCCTGTGTTGCACAAAGTGCTTTCTTTTTTTTTTTTTTTTTTTTGTCAGATTTTAACTATTATACATAAAGCTTATTTATTAAAAAAAAATTAAATAATCTAAAGATTTATTTTAAAACATATTGTATTAATTTGTATATTTGTTTATATATTTAATTTATTTTAAAACCTTCTTTGTTGATTTTATAATTTTAAATATTATCTTATAATCTTATTATTCATTATTTTCAGATATTCCTGATATTTTCATATTCCAAGCAATTTTTCACCTTCTTTTTTAAGTAAAAAAACATTTTCAAAAGGTGGAAAAGTTAATGAGTATTTTCATATAACGCAAAGTTTATTAATTTTATCTACTAATATTGTGAGATAATGTCTAAAAATATTCAAAATATAAACAATTGAAAACATTCATAATATGAACAACTTTTATGGTTTTATAGTTTTGATTATATTAATAAAATATGTGAATTATGTTACTCTTTCAAAGATTGTTTACGCTTCGAATTTAAACATTGGATTATGTATTTATTTATTTATTTTGAAATTGGCCATAGCAAAAGAAATTAATTAAATTGGTATTATCAATCTCACTACTTAAAAAGACTCAATTAATAGTACCTTAGTTCTCTAAAAATCTAGAATTAGTACCTAAGCATACCAATTATTTGATGTTAGCCGAAACCATAAATAAATAAATAAATATAAGAACGCATCTATATTTAATATATTTAAAAGCCAAAAGGAATCCCAACATTCTATGGGTATTTGGATAGGATAAAAAATTTCCAATTCAACCATATAACAAAGAACAACTACTAAAGTAATTAGATTTTAAATATTATATATATATATATGAGTAAGTTTGTTGTGCAATTGGTGCACATATAATTTGAATCAATCTGGATTCGTGAATTTTTTTTTTCTAGCTTGAAGCCAAGACCTTTATGTTATATTGGTGTGACTTTTATGTTGTATTGTTGTGATCTTTATATAATAATGTCATGACCTTATGTACTATAACTTAAAAATAAAAAGGAAGAATTTCATCAAAATTTATACATATATACCTTTATGTGATATTCATGGGATCGTTATGTATATTCATGCGACTTTTATATACAAATATTCATACTTTAAGGTATATAAAGCTCACATAAATATATATAAAGGTCACATGAATATCATATAAAGATATATAAGTACAAATTTTGTTGAAATTTTTCATTTTTTCGAATTTACAATACATAAAGGTCACAACATTTGTATATAAAGGTCACACTAATATAACATAAGGGTCAACACATAAAATCCAAAAAAAAAAAAAAGCAAAACTTAGAAGTATGGACCAAGTTGACTCAAATTTCATAGATCTTAAATCCATGCACCTAGTGCACAGAAAAATTTGTGTTTATATATATATAGATTAGAAAATCCATAGAAAATTTGTTCATTTTATCATTGTTTTCATGTGTCTAAGAGCATTTTCAGCAGTGCGCTGCATTTTTAAGATTTTTCACTCCAACGGTGCTTTAAAAGTTTATGTTAAACTATTTCAATCGTCAATCTTACGTTGGATTCAACGCAAATCAAATCTTGCATTAAGACTATTTTCTATTGTGTTTATGAAATATTATGAATATTTCTTATTAGTGTGAAAAATTAGCACACTACTAAAGACAAGTGTCAATTTTTATATAAGAATAATGCAAAAATTGCAACATTTTTTTTTTCATTGCTGGAGAAATGCTATAGAACTCAAGAATTATAATTTTCTTTGGAAGCAAACACAACTTATAATCAACTATAGATAAAGATATTAAATATCTCTTCATTCTTTTATGTCTCTCTTTATTTACTAGTATAGATCTGATCGTGTGATATACGAGATTTATAAAAAAACAATTGTAAATGAATAGTGTCATCTCATTTAGTATTTAAATGTAATATAATATGACTTGCATATTAGTAAGGTTCATCCTTGTGTATTTCATGAAATTTGTGAAAAGAATAAATTTACAAATGAATATATATATATATATATATATATATATATAAACTAAATGTGTATAGAATAATTAAGAGTTAAATTAATATAATTATAAAAATTACAATGTCTATTTTTATATATACTAGCAATCAGCTTGTGCGATGCATGAGTTATTATTTGTAGAAATTGTAATGAGTTTTTGAATATTATCATTACATTTGCTAAAAAATAAATAATTTATGTATTTAAATAGCTAATAAAAAATTATATATGGTTTATCAAAAATATGTTAAAATATTAAATTGTTTTCTACAATTAGTTCTTGTACAATTCACAATTTACAATATATTGGACCTTCCGACCCGAGCTGGTCTACACATCAAGCTTGGACGATTTGAAGAGGAGGTCAGAAATAAGTACTATTGAGCAAATATGTGATCCGTCCAGGGTTACGTCTCCTGGACGGCTCCTCGGGGATCCGTCCGGGCTCCTCGGGGATTCGTCCGGGATGATTTCCCTGGTGGCCATAGTGGCCTCGTCCGACCTCGGCAGGATTTGCCTAGCAGGGAGCAACCAACTGCCAAGGAATCGTAGGTGATTAAACAGCCCACTACCGTGAAAATAGGCAAATATCAAGGAGTGATGGACACGATCCCCACTACTTGGACTCTTCTCTAGCTATAAATAGATGTAATTTCAATTTATATAGGGTCACAACACTTTTGTACTAAAGCACAGGAGAGCTGGTAAAGCACAGGAGAACTGGTTTCTCTCATATAAATCACATAAGATTCTGGTCGGCCACATAAAACCGTTCAGGATCAGTCGACCAATTTCGCCTTAGTAGGTTCCGGGCCAGAGTTTTTGCACTCATTGCCATACCTTTCCAACCCATTTTACTCCTATTTTACCAATTCAATTCAAATTTAGTATTCTTCGAGTGTTCGATTAGAAATTTATCATTTACAGATTCCGACATCAACATTTTTGTGCTGGAAGGAGGGGCAATTCATACAAATGAACAAAGCTCCAAATTTCACCATGAGCAATAAAGAACACATTACAACTCCGGATTCCTAGGCTTATCTCTCTCTACCTGGTGGATCCGACCGTCCACGACCGACTGCCGTGGAAGGGGTCATCCAGACGGCCCTAGGGCATACAAGTTTTAGCGATTTTCTTGTTATCGAAGTTGTGTCGAAGGGTGCTGAAGTGATGATTCATTTTTTTCCATTATTATATTTCTTGTTGTCATTTGTTTATATGAGTGTATACGTACGTACATATAGTAGATATCACCCATGATTTCATTAAAATGGTGTTAACTTTTTAAAAACTTTGACCACATCATCAAAATGGTGCTAACTTTTTGAAAACTTCGACCATCGTAAGGTCAATCTTTGAAATATGTTTGTTAACTTTTTGAAAACTTCTGACCATCGTAAGGTCAATCTTTGAAATATGTTTGTTACATAGTTAGTCCCATGTACATGTTTTTTCCATTGATTAGCGGTATGGAGTATTCAACCTATAATTAATCCTATATATTATGAATGTTTGTTCCATTGATCAAAAATATATGGGTATATAGAGTATTCAACCTTTGATAGTTAATCCTATATATTAGCAATGTTTGTTCCATTGATCAATATATTGGCCATGTTTGTTTCATTGAACAAATTGATCAAAACATAGGGCTTGGGTGTGGAATGTGGAGTTTTTGAATATGGCTTGGATATGGAGATTGCATATGACAATATAGAAAGTAAAAGGCATGACCAATCAGAAGAATTGTGTGAAATAAGTGAATTTAAATTGTGTGAAATAAGTGAATTTATCTTTGGTTGATTTTTTCAATTGATTCGCTCCAGACAGAAAGTAAAGAGGAAAAAGACTAGAAGAATTGTGTGAAATAAGTGAATTTATCTAGTTGACGCTTGGTTGATTTTTTCAATTGATTCCCTCCATACAGAAAGAGAGTCCTTCCTGTACGAGTAGTGAAAAACGAAATGAGAGCTGCAACCAACGGAGCATGTGGCTTGTAACGCGTTTTCGAGGTCACTCATGATGATTACCCACAAGTGTCGTAGCGTGGAGTTTAGCGTGGAGTTTTTGAAGTTTAGATGGGTCAAAACTTGACATAGATTTTTGTTTAGACTGTTTCAAAACATGAAACATATTCTGTGGAGTTTTTTAACCTCATGATGATTACCCAGCGTGGAGTTTTTGAAGTTTAGATGGGTCAAAACTTACATAGATTTTTGTTTAGATTGTTTCAAAACATGGAGTTTTTGAAGTTTAGATGGGTCAAAACTTAAATAGATTTTTGTTTAGTTTGTTTCAAAACATGGAGTTTTTGAAGTTTAGATGGGTCAAAACTTGACATAGATTTTTGTTTAGATTGTTTCAAAACATGAAACATATTCTGTGGAGTTTTTGTGGAGTTTTTTAGATTGTTTCAAAACATGAAACATATTATGTGGAGTTTTTGAATGGGGTGATGTTTGAGATCGTCGATTTTTGTTTAAATTAGGTCAAAACATATCCTTTAAGAGAGTTCATCGGGGAGAAGATTTGAGGTCGTCGCTTTTTGTTTAGATCAGGTCATGACAACATATGGCTAACAAAGTTCATAAGTTCATCAAAGTTCATCGGGAAAGTTCATAAGTTCATCAAAATTCATTGGGGAGAAGATTTGAGGTCGTCGATTCATCAAAATTCATCGGGGAGAAGAATAAGCTTCAAATTGATGTATATTATGTTTGAGGTAGTCGATTTTTGTTTAACATATCCTATATAAGAGTGTTTTGTTTAACATATCTTATATAAGAGAGTCATCTTCGATGTCGATTTTTGTTTAGATGGTTTCAGAGAGTTCATCGCAAAATATATCCTTTAAGAGAGTTCATCGGGGGAGAAGAATACGCTTTAAGATGCAGAACATATCTTTTAAGAGAGTTCATCGGAAAGAAGAATACGCTTTAAGATGTTTGAGGTCGTCGATTTTTGTTTAACATATCCTAGATAAGAGAGTCATCTTCTCCAGAGTCATCTTCTCCCGCGACAATCAAGTGATATGAATTAAAATCAACATATGAAATAATTTATTTGAACAATATTGCAAATCTTGTTTATAATCATAATGTCTATAAAAAAATCACAACAAACCTGTTAATTTGATTTTTATTTGTTATATATATACTAATATTCTGAAAATGTATGAGTTTATTACCTTTTTTGTCCCGTAATTTAGGGAGTCTGACAATTTCGGACTTTAAGTTTTAGGCTGGCAATTTAGGACTTTATCTTTATAGGCTTCGCGAATTTTGCCCAATTTGAGCCCGAATTCTTCAATTGGGCTCAAATTGCACGTGAATAGCACGTGAGATCGCGAATTTGGGTTTTTTGGGCTAATTTTACTGAGGTGGCATTTGTTTATCTCGTGTGGCATTTTTAATTAATTTTTTTTCTCCCATGTGGATAAAAAATTAAATTTATTTATTTTTTGAATTAACCCCAAATATAAATAAAATAGAAAATAAAAAAAAATAAAAATTCACAAATAAAATAAAACATAAAATAAAAAAATGATTGGTCATCTTCTTCATCAACCCCATATCTCCGGCGGCGGCCACACCACCCACCACCACCGCACCACCACCTACAGCCATCCACCACCATCGTCTCCGTCATTCTCGATGAGATCCGCCTCTAACACCTGGCGGACAAAGCTAGCCACCAATGTGATGATCCCACAAATTCATTTTCCTCATCCTCCTCGTTTCTGTCGATAATAATCTTTTTCTTTGTTGCAATGCTTTAGAAATGCCCCTTGTCTCCAAATGCTGGTGGCGGCCATGGGGATAGAATGGGTCTATCAAGCAATTTAGTCTACAATGATTTCTCTAAAACGTTGCTTCTCAGTTTCAGTTCAATTATCATATTGGAAGACTTTTCAACAAGCTTGCCATCAATAAGCGAAAAGTTCCCTCCATAGTCTTGATTCTCAGGATCAGTATAAGAATCCGGTTGTATGGACTCAACATAAGGCAGTCGTTCAAGCAGACTTGAGGTCTCCCAGTCAATCTCACACCTGAACCCCATCGCAGTCCGCCAGAAGAAGTCATTGAAAAAGTCAATCTTGTATATCTTCTTCATAGCATCTTCTGTCACGTTTTTTCACCATCTTCTGCACAAAGTCGACGAACAATTTGGGCCTTAGTTTCTGTGACAATTTTCCTCACACTCATGGTTGGGTTTTTAGATTGGATTCTTCAAATGAGCATTACGGTTGAGTATTGAAGATGGAAAGATTAGAAGGAAGATTATTTTTGCATATTAGGTGGGTTAACGATTTTAGGGTTCTAGCGGGAATTGGGAATTGGGGGGAATTTTTGGATTTGGTTCATTTAGGACTTGATTTATCCACGTGGAGTGCAACTGAAACAAACTGGAATTGTCATAGGGGAAAAAAAGAGACAACTCAGCAAAATTGGCCAGAATGGCTCAATTTCGCGACCTCACGTGCGATTTGAGCCCAATTAAGCAATTCGGACTCAATTTGGGCGAAATTCGCAAAGTCCGGAAAATTAAAGTTCTAAATTGCCAGCCCAAAAACTTATGGTTCGAAATTGCCAGATCCCCTAAATTACGGGGCAAAAAAATAATAAACTCAAAATGTATTAATAAATTATTTTTTTAATTTGTTATGAGATGACATATATCTGATATATATATATATATATATATATATATATATATATATATATATATATTATTTGTTATGCATCTATGATATCAATTATTTTTTAGAATACATGATATAAGTGAAACAGTTGAAATTATTTTTTAGAATATATGATATAAGATGATATAATATTTTTTAGAATACATGATATAAGATGATATAAGTTAATTATTATAATATTCAAAATAATAATATTTTCATAATAATCAATAACTAAATCAAAAAAATAATTTAGGTGTATTTTAGGATATACAAAACAAATTTGAAAAAAATAAAAATAAAAATAATAATACTGAAGGACAATATCTGTCGTTAAAAAAATTTTGGATTTTTTTTTAAAATTAATTTCACTTTACTGCCAAATTAAAAACCGTTGACAAGAAAATATTTTTTAATAGTTCAAATCCATTTTGCCAATGGAAATTTTCCTTCTGTAAAATAAATTCATTATTTTTAATTTACCAACACAAATATATCGATGGAAAGTAAAATATTTCCGTGAGCAATTTCGTGGTTATAATTATCTGCGGATTTTTCGCATTGTCTTCAATGTTCATGATAATTCCGTTGGTAAATTAACGATGGATACTTTTTTTCTGTTGATAAAATGTTACCGACGAACAATACTGTGATGGATATTCCGTCGGTAATTTCTTTACAGATAAAATATCCTTAATTACCAACGAAAATTTCGTCAGTAAAGTGCCTGATTGTTGTTGTGAATTATACATATAAATCAAACATACAAATCCATAACTCACCATTTGAATGAGACATTAACTTGTTTTTCTCCTTTTGTCAATTTTTTTTGTTATTGAATAGTACTAAGATTTAAATATTTTCTTTTCATTGCTACATTTCTTTTTTGCCAATATACTTCTGATGCAATAAATTTATTGAAGCACAACTACTTATTTAATGCAAGATGGCTTTTCAGGTGATCAAAAACTAAATACAAAAATACTTCATTTGAGTTTTAAAGTAAATCCATTTTGAAATAATAGCTTTTAATTGATATTTAAATATTACTATTCAATAAAATGCACTCAAACCATAAATACTCATTTCCATATGAATATATACCTTGGAAATCCTTTAATAAAAATTTGTTTGGTATGTCTCAAAAGTTGCAGTATATTGTTTTAAGACACAAGAAAGGAAAAAAATTAAAATTTTAACACCAAAATTTATATGCACCAGAGGCATGGATCCTAGATCCGTGCCCCCAACCCGAACCGGCGCGTGGGCCACTTTTACATGCGTCCACGCGCCCCCACACACGGCCACACCATAGCTGGTGTGCGTCGCGCACCATCTGAATTTTATATTTTAAGATATCACTCATTTACTGTTAAGGTATCACACATTTACTATTAAGGTATCACAGTATAACCATTCAGGTATTAATGTAAAAACAGCACTGCATTCTTCTTTTTCCTCTTTTTTTTTTCTTCTCTCTCATTCTTCTTCTTAATCTCTTTTCTTATCAATTTGTTATTATTCTTATTTGTTTTGTACATTATTCTTCTTCTCTATCTTCTTGTTCTTATTCTTCTTCAAATCTCCATAGAGTCATTTATGAAGTTTTTTTTCTTCTTCTTCTCTTTTACTCATTTTCATAGATTTAGATAATTGATTTCAAATCACAATTTATTACAATAATTTTAAAACATTAAAAATCAATTATTTCAAATAATATGAAATCATGATTTGCTGATTTTGAGGAAGAAGATGAAACATTTGAGATTTCATGATTTACAAGTATTACACATGTTCATTTCAGGTATTACATAAATATCTTACAGATATTACACATTTTCACTTTAAGTATTACACATTTTCATTTCATGTATTACATAAGTACCTTATAGATATTACACAAGTTCCTTTGAAGTATTGCATAAGTACCTTATAGACATGCCCAAACGGTTCGAAAAACCGAAATCGGGACGGTTCAAACCGGCGGTCACCGTTGACCCGATTCCGGTTCCGAATCGAAACCATGAACCGTCGAGGTAAGGTTCGGTTTCCAAAAATCGGTAACCGGCGGTTCGAACCACCGATTTATGCTTTTTTTTTTGCATTTTCAAACGAGATACGTGTACGCTCAGGATCGCTTGATCGTTGATGATCAACGGCCAAGATCAAGTTACCGTTGCAAACCGGCAGTTTGAACCGCCCTAGAACCGACGGTTCGAACCGGTGTAATTTTTTTTTCCAGAGTAAATCAAGTCTGGCCAACGGTGCACGGTCGTGCCCAACCGTACCCCATTGGCCAGACTTGATTTTTTTTTTTTAAATAAAAATGAAAAAATTGGGAAACCGGCAGTTCTGGTTAACCGTCGATTTCCAAACCGGAACCGGAACCGGATCCCCCACAGTTCGGTTCCGGTTTGATGCTTACGGTTCCAAAATCCATTAGTTTCGAACCGACAAATCGAAACCGGAACCGATGGAGCACCTCTAGTACCTTATAGGTATTACATATATTCATTTCAAGTATTACATAAGTACCTTATATGTGTTACACATGTTCATTTCAAGTGTTATATAAATACCTTACAGGTATTACACATGTTCATTTCAAATATTACATAAGTACTTTATAGGCATTAGACATGTTCCTTTCAAATATTACATAAATACCTTATAGGTATTACATATGAAATATATTCCTTTCAGGTATTACAAATCGTAATACCTCAAAAGTATTTTCATAATATTTTGAAGGTATAACTTACATATTATTCAATCATGTAATTTTGTAATACCTAAAGAACAAATTAGTAATACCTCAAAAGTATTACTTACATATAAGTTCTTGTTTTCAACCAAATATTTTACCTTGTTTATTGTCAAAATCTTTCTCCATTGTTGACACAAGGAACCCTAGATTTTAGAATTATAAGAATCCAAAATTTGTAGTATTGTTGATTAAGTGTAGAAATTGAGAAGAAATTGAAAAACAATTATTGATCTTAAGAGATGTGAGAAGAAATTGAAAAGAAAGAAAAAAAAAACCAGCAGCACAGAAAGGAGTGAGAAAAAAAAGGAAAAAAGAAGGAAAGAAAAAGAGAGAGAAAAAAGGAAGAATAAAGCATGTTTCCAACATAAAAAAAAAAGAAAAATTATATATATATGATTATGAGGCAGGTCGGGGGCACGGATCCTAGGATACGTGCCCTAGGGGCGCATAAGTGCTTCTCAAATTTTAATAGTGTATTATTAACGTGAATTTCATAAAATTATAAATGGGAAATTACTCATATTAATTAAATATAATTACATATTAGTAGGTTGTTTAAAATTTTACCTTACAAATGTGCTGGTTAGTTCCACAATTTTCAAATGCAATTCGTCATTTTTTCAACTGATGTACTTCTGACATTGAGTTTATAATTAGATATATACATATTAGTGGTCTTATTTTTCCAATTTTATTGACTAAATTAATTATATTGACACTTGATGTGCACAACCTTTTGAATGAGAATTTATTTATTTATTTTTTTTTACATATTTTTAACTTATATTTATCATTTAAACATTTATTTTTTCTCCATAAAACTCATTTTTTCTATTTTGCCAAAGACCCCAAAATGTCAGGGCTAACCTTGATATAGCGTTTCTCACAATAGTTGCTTCATGGGTTTATTCTCTTTTGATGTCATCAAACATCTTTTTCTTGATCTGCTATGGCTATATCTCTTTAATTATATCAATTTAGATCCTGTTTTATAAATTAAAAATACAATTTAAATTGCGGTTGACTTTATGGGCAGGATTTAAGATTGATAAGTAACATTCAAATACTTTCACATGCATTAACTAATGCATGAGAGAGAATGATAAATGGCAGAACGAGGAGCTTCTCAAAGATGATGCGGCACCACTAAGGGCATGTTTGCCTCAAACATTAGGATGAGTTAGAGGATTTAATTTTAATTAAACTCATATTTGTTTTATAGATTGAAAAGTTTGGGTTTAGATTGAGCTCAGGTTAAAAATGTAACTATTGGGGGTTGTAGGGGTTTAATATACCCACCAAAAATGATGGTGGGTTTATGTGAGTTTATTAAACTCATCATAAGTGTTCTTTTTGTGCTTTCACTATTCTATTTTTTTTGTTCCACGTAATTACAAAATATTCTCGATAAATTGGAGATTCCTAAGGGCATTTTGGTCTTATTTTTTTAAACCCACAACAAACATTTGAACCAACTAAAATTTTAATATATAAACCTACCTCAAAAGATACCACAACATTCAAACCAAACACAAAATTAAGTCAAACCTATTATTAAATATTCAAACCAAATATATCAAAAAATCAACCCAAATAGTGCAAACCCACCACAACCCAACTAACCTAATTAACCCAACACAACCAACCCAACACAACCAAACATGTCCTAAAATTTTCAAATTAACCATTGTTTTATGTATATATAGATTCCTATTTTAACTACTCAATTCATTCTAAAGAGTTATATTGCAATCATTTATTTTGAGGTTGATTTCAATTACGAGTACGGCAATCCTCTAATATCAAAATTTTTAAAATTCATTTAATTTAATGGAAGAAATTAAAAATGATTAGGCTGATTTGGTACATTATTAATTTAATTTTATAAGTAAATTATCTTCAATGAAATCTAACTTTGATAAATAGAAAACTATAAGTTAAATTGTATAGTTAGATTACGATGATTTTAACTTGATGCCAATTTTTTAATATATTATAGTTTCTTATTAATTTCAAATCACTGCAAGAAAAAATATGTTTAACTTCGGGAATTTAATGACGCTTTGATGGCGCTTTGTTAAAGTGTTATTGAAAACAAGTGTTTAGTAACACATTTTTAAAAATATATTTAATTTATGAAAATATGTAAATATATTTGTTAATTTAGTCACGCTTTGTGATGCTTATAAGAAAAAGTGAGAGTTATAAAAAAGTGATAGTAAATTTGTTAATTTAGTGACGCTTTTAGAAAAGTATCTTCAAATTTTAAAAAACATGTTGGTACTTTTTTTAACAGTTGGATTTTGAACTTTTAATGATGCAAATCTAGTGATATTTCGACACTTTTTTTTAACAGAGTTGGATTTTGAACTTTTAGCGATATAAATCTAGTGATGTTTCAACACTTTTTTTAACATAGCCAGATTTTGAAATTTTACTGATACAAATTTAGTGATGTTTCAACATTTTTTTTAACGGAGTCGGATTTTGAATGTTAAGTGATACAAATCTAGTGATGTTTCGTCATTAAATATAAGTATTTAATGATGCTTTGCCTATTTTAATCCATTTTGAACTTTTAGTGATACAAATCTAGTGATGTTTCGTCATTAAATATAAGTGTTTAATGATGTTTTACCTATTTTAACCCTTGTTATATAATTTTATTTTATTAAATTAGAATTCTAATGAAATAAAATTCTCTACATCTCTAATTTAATATGAATTACACACATTATATTTATTAATAAAACTAGTAAACTAATTCATTATTTATTTTATTTTTCTATTTAATTATAAAATAAAAGAGTTCAATTCGGTTGGGGCTTAGAAACACAATATAAAAGAACCAAGGTTTTGATTAGTTTGATTCGGCAGAATAGTGATCAAAGGGCAGGCCCTGGCAGATTTTATTTGTAGAATTCACACCGACTTTGGTAATCCAAGAAAAAATGAGAGGCCTTGGAAAATGTTTATGGACGGGTTGTCAACCGCCTAGTGTGCCAGAGCTGGCATAGTTCTGGTCAGCCCCACAAATAAGTATTTTTGCTCGGCCTTGCGTTTCAAATGCCCAGCCACGAATAATGAAGCCCAGTACGAAGCCCTTTTGGCCGGACTTAACATGGCAAAATAGTTCGGCGTAGACGAGCTTGAGATCTTTAGCTACTCACTTCTGGTTGTCAACCAAATGTCAGGCGAATATGTTGCACACGAAGATAAGATGACCGGGTACCTGCGATCAGTAGTGCTGGCCTCAGCAAATTTTAGAAAGATCTGGATGGAGCAAATTCCTAGGAGCAAGAATGCACAAGCCGATGCATTGGCTCGGTTAGCCACAAGTGAAGGTGCAGAGAACATTGGCTCGATTAACATCAGATTAGTAGACAGCTCGGCACTCAACCAGAAAGAAGTCTATGCCACCAAGCAGAAAGTAACTTAGATGACCCCGATCATCCAATACTTGGAAGGGGGAAGACGCCAGTCAACCAGGGCGAGAGGCTAAGAAGTTGAGAATTCGACCTGCAAGGTACACGATGCAAGATGGAGTTTTGTACAAAATGAATTTTTCCTGGCCTCTTCTAAGGTGTTTAGATTAGGAGAAGGCCGAATACACATTGAAAAAGGTCCATGAAGGAGTTTTTGACAATCACACCGGAGGCCAATCATTGGCCTTCAAAATCATCAGGCAGGGCTATTTTTGGCCAAGTCTGAAGAAAGATGCAATCAAGTTCGCCAGGAAATGTGATCGGTGCCAGAGGTGTGCACCTCTTATCCGAAGACCCGAACTCAATTATGGCCCCCTGTCATTCGTCAAGTGGGGGATTGATCTGATTGACCCAATACCGACGGGTTGAGTAGTAAAATTCATGATAGTTGTTGTCGATTACTTTGCCAAATGGGTGGAGGCCGAGCCCCTAGTAAAAATAATCGAAGCCAAGATCACCAATTTTTTCTGAAAGTCGATCATCTGCCAATTTGGCATCCCACATTTTATCATAACAGATAATTGGCGGTAATTTGATGTAGAGGGCTTCAAAACACTTTGTGAAAATTTGGGGATTACAAAACTATTCTCAACTCCATATCACCCCCAAGGGAACGACCAGGTTGAGGCCATCAATAAAATCATCAAACATACCCTGAAGACCAAACTTGAAGAATCGAAAGGGGCTTAGGCTGATGAACTTCCTGAGATGCTTTAGGTATATAGAACAACGGCTGGGATAACGACCAGAGAAACTTCCTTCTCTTTGGCTTTTGGATCCAAGACGGTCATCCCAATTGAGATTGGCATCCCAACCTGGAGAGTAAAGAACTACTGGAAGGAGTAGAACACTGAGACAATGATGGCCAACCTCGACTTGGTTGAAGAAAGAAGGATTGATGCTGACCTAAAAAATTTAATCTACAAGCAGAGAAGCGCAAGGTATTACAACTCCAAGGTCTAAGTACAAATGTTCCAAATATGAGACTTGGTCTTTAAAAAGGTCCTTCAGCACACTAAGGAGCCTAACACCGGGTCTCTAGAACAAAACTGGAAAGGATCGTACAAGATCGCTCGAATCCTAGCTGGAAGAGCATACGAAATATCTGACCTCAATAACAACATATCATTCAAGCCGTGGAACATCAAGCACTTAAAGAAGTACTACCACTAGCCTCCTAGGAAAATTCCTGTAATTTCACCTTGTATATTTTTTCATTCAATAAAGTTAAATTCTAGCTTGTTAAATCGTTTAAGGCTATGATCTTGTTCGAGCTGTTCAGGTCTAACAAAATAGTATGGCTTCAACCTAAAAAGGCTATGATCTCGTCTGAGATATCTAGCTCGGAAGTAATAATAAGGCTTCAGCCTAAAACAGGCCATGGCCTCGTCTGAGCCATCTAGGCCAGGCAAAACAGTAAGGCTTCAGCCCAAGGCTCTGACCTAAAAAAGGCTATGATCTCGTTCGAGCTATCCAGTTCAGACAAAATAGTAAGGCTTAAGCCCAAAAAAGGTTACGGTCTCGTCTGAGTCATCCAGCTCGAACAGAACAGTAAGACTTTAGCCCAAGACTTTGGCCCAAAACAGGCTATAGCCTTGTCCAAGCTGTCCAGCTCGGATGAAATAGTAAGGCTTTGGCTCAAGGTTTCGGACCAAAAAAACTACGGCCTCGTCCGTGCCATCCAGCCGAACAGAATAGCAAGGCTTCGGTCCAAAAGGCTATGGCCTCGTGTGAGCCATCCAGACCAGACAAAACAGTAAGGCTTCCACCCAAGGTTATGACATTGTCCGAATCGTCTAGGCCGGGCAAACAGTAAAACTTCGGCCTATGGCTCCGATCCAAAATTGACTATGACCTCATCCGAGCAGCCCAGACCTAATGAAACAGTAAAGTTTGGTCCTAAAGACTACGGCCTCACCCGAGATGATCCAGGGTTATAAAGGAAAATCATTTAAGCTGAGCTGACTTGAAAAATAAGCTCTACTGAAATGGCAATCGATCAGACCAAGTGATGGTTCTGAATTATTAATAGTCGAGCCGACCAAATGATTAAAGGGTAAGCGAAAACATGTTTTCATAAGTCGAGCTGATTACGTAATAGGGTTAAAGCTTTCAGAACTCTGAAAATCGAGCTGAACAAGTAGTTAAGTGGTTGTGCAAGTTACATTATGTTGAAAATTATACAAGTACAAAAAACAAGATAAATCCGAGCTAAATAGATATGATGTGCAAACATATGTTCTTTAAATTCTCGTTTGGAAGCCAGAACCTCTTGATAAAAAGACCGAGGGCCGAGTAAAAAAAAGAAGAAATAAAGAATTACAAATTCACTGGTCGGGAACATTGACTGTCTCAACCTCCACAACCTCATCCTCAGCCTCGGTAGTATCCTTTGGGGCCTTACCCATAATATAGTTCGGATCTAACATCAACCGAATAAGAAGGGTCGGTTGAGGAAGGTGGTCCGAACTCGGGAGGAGGTAGCCGGGCAGGTCACCCATCATCCCTAAATAGTACTTGGGAAGGGGATTCTTCTGTTGATAGTTGGCTAGAGCCGCTATCAAAGGATGATCATCGAGTTTTTCCCTCTTCTCCACGTCGATGTTGTTAAAGAAGTTAAAGAGGTAACCCAATATGCCATCGTACTTGCACTCATCAGACTCTTTATACTTGACTATGACGGCAACCTCGTCTAGTAGGATAGCTCTAGCGGCAACCAGGTCAGCCCGGGCAACCTTCAGCTCGGCTTGGAGTCGAGTATTCTCCACGGTCAGGTCGACTACGCGCTGGTGATCTAGTTCGGCCGTCTTGGTTGTCTCGGCTAGCTAACCCTGGGAGGACTCCAGCTGGGCCCATATGGTCTTTTTCTCCTCGACAGCAGCGACCAGCTCGGATCTTTTCTCTCGAAGCTCAGCCCTTCTGGCCTTATACTTCTTAAGCTGGACGAGGTAGCAAAGATGAGCGCGCTAGGTAAAGATCGAAGCTTGGGAGTGAAGCACGGCCGAGCAAATGTCCATATCGACCCTAGACATCTGGTTAGCATACTATTAGAATCAATGGATTGCTAACCCTATGTAATTTTGATTCGGGATCCATGTAAAATATGACAACGCAAGTGGAAAACGAGTCATACCTTTTGCAGTAAAATTAGTTCTAAGGTCAGAACTGTAGACAGAGCAGTCGATGAAGCCTCAACCTCTCAATCTTCTACTGTATTCCTCATATTTTCTGGAATGTTATGTGGGCAACGAGCTTTCGAGAATTCCAGCTGCTTCTACTAAATCAGATCTATTATTTTGGTGTGTTTAGAAACGGTTGACTTAAAGCATATTTATAGGCTACAACAGGGACCTAGAGGAGGATTAGGTCTCCTGATAGGCTTAGGAGTCCTATATTCACACGAACACACCTTTTAAGTCTATCAATATTAACTCGGTCCATTAAGGAGTTATTATTGAACTACCGTCCCAAATCCATATTAAATATGAGCTCCTATTTATTATGAGTACGTTTATCTCCCCATGTTTAAGATATCGAATGTCCATTAATTAAATAAGTTACTGACAACTTAATTTAATTAACATCTATATCTAAGAGTAGTACCACTCAACTTTATTATCATGCCAGAATAAATCCACCTACAAGGTTTACATGATAATCCTTATGAGCTCCTCAATGAGACATTATAATCCTAAATAATTAGGACAATGATTCCTTATATAATCAAAAACACACCATATAAACAATATTGTATCTCAATTACCGAGCTTATTGATTTAATGAATAAATCTCACTCATTGGTAAATTAAAGAAACAAAAATTAAGCATATGTGCCCATTATTATATAGGGATTGAGAGGACGCACATCCATAATAACAAAGGTCTTGTTCTAGTATATAGTCAGTATAAATCGAACAATCTCAATTGGTCCTACTCAATACATACAAAATGCACTAGTGTAATTTTATAGTCAAGATATACTAATACCAAATTACACTACAACCATTCCGATGATTTGTCCAAATTCATCTTGGTTGTGAGCTACTATTTATAATTTATAAGGAACTGATAACATAATCTTCTGTATAGCACCACACACCATGTTATCTACAATATAAATTAATTGGATAATTGCAATAACATATATAACAAATATAAAATACAAACATTTGACCATAAAAGATTCTCATTTCAAAAATAGATGTTCATACAAAAGCTAGGCTTATAGTATACATCCTAACACGTACAAGTCCAATTCTTTGGTCTAGGCCTTTACAGGAGCCTTTATAACTGCTCAACCCTTGGAGGTAATGTCTTTATTAGATCCGTATTTGGCAGTTGATCATGGGTGTAGCTGATCTGGAAAGGTGGCCTCCGTTCGAGGTACTCTTTGGAGCCCTCAATCCTCTTTAGATTTTATCCACAGATGCTGATGGAACTGGCTAGTAAGGACTCTAACGACCACATCCTAAGCTACGTGGTTACTGTAACACCAGGGCTGTTGGCCGGCAGCTCAGTAAAAGCTGACCTTGGCCTTTACATGGGAGAAGTCGTCTGGTCGGTAGATCCCCGAATAGATATAGCCATGGCCGAGATTGGAGGCTCGAGGCCCCATCTATTTCCCCGATCGGCCACTTTCACCGGTTGCTTCTATTTTTTGGCCTGCTCAGCTTGGAGCTTGATGCACTCATTTGGATTCATTTTAAGTGGCAGGTCGTCGTGGGGGAGGATAGCTGCAGAAGAAAAATATTTAATATACCAGCAAGCCTACCAAACAGAAAGCAAATGATCTAAATTTACCAAGGAAATTAGTAGGAGCAGGAATGCAGGGGAGAATAAGGCCGGCTATGGTGAGGCAATCTAGAGTGACCAAAGTTTTGAAGGTCCGAAGTTTCTCGTTGGTACTATCTCTTAGAAAATGAATCTTTTGTGAAAATGAATCACCGATCAGAAGGTTTTGGGATGGGATATCTGTAAAATAAATATTAACTAAAATATCAGAAAAACCGACCAAAAAAGAGATATAACTTTACCATTCATCAGCCCGAAAGTAACTGGACATGACACTCGCTAGGAACGGGTCTTGCCACTTGGCCCAGGGCTCATCAAATCGCCCCCAACCCAAAACCACTTGGTTTTCCAGTCTTTCACCAAGGGCGAAAGACCACAGATTAATTGAGATCGGAGGGGCCGTGATAAGAGATAATATAAATGATTTTTCATATCCGGCATAAGCTTAATGTTGTACACCTAGGCCAGCTTGTGAGGGCTCGACACCCTAAGTTTGGGCCAGCTATTAGAATGAAGTTGGGCCAGAGCTATTCCCCAATGCCAGAGGTAATAGGTCTGTTGAGGAGCTAAAAGAAACCGGAGGCTACCTTCGAGAGATCGGAAGCTTACAGCCACACACCCCTTAGGTGGTTTGTCCATCATTTCTTCTGATCGGAGCACATCAAAAGTAACACCCCAAGGGATGTTGAAGGGGGTGTGCCACCTATCTAGCTCGGCCTTAGTCACAACCGCCGGTCATGAAATGGCCTCAAAATCTTCTACGAGCTACTCGGTCAGCCTATAACTTCATGGGCCCCTTAGTGGTACTCCTATAGAGACATCAGCGAAGGCTAAGCTCAATGTTCCTACCTCTTTGGTGATCACAAAGGTCAAACCTCTCACCACTTCCATATCAGAAAAGTTGGAACTCAACTCCAGATCTTCTGAGTTGTACCCGTAAAGATCTGGAGCCCCCTGATCATAATCACGGATAGACCCACTCCCAGATGATTCACCAGATGAAGATATAATTGAAAGGAAAATTTACCTAAAATGAAATATGGAAGGTTAATTCTTATCGGTAGATTGTGTGCGGTTAAAACTGATCGATTAAATCTACTCGGAATTTTTGAGGATTGCTCTAAGGATTTTGAGTTCGTGAAAAGCAAAATGAAGATGAGTCACCCCTACTTATAAGGGGTGCGCAACCCTTCAACTTTTGCCCTGCCAGATATTGACACGTAGTCGATCAGATGGGTGTGAAGAAGCAACCCTTCAATTTCCTCCTCACCAGATGATGATACATGTTTGATCTAATGAGCAATTTATATCTTGCCCAGGTCCGACCCACTCTCAGCTCAGCTCGACTGGTGGTATTCGATTAGGTACTCATAGAATGAATTTCTCTCACGACCTAAGGGGCTATTATTGGACCCCCTGATCCAAGCTCAACCCAAATGTATGGCCTGGCTAAATTAAAGATATCTGTGTTCGTATCTGATCGAGGTAGCTCATCTAAGCAATTGACCAGACGATCCGGCTAGAAATAATCCACCTGGACGGCCACCACACGACCCGCCAGGACCAATTTCATAGCGAGTCTGAAAGGGTATATGCCGACTTGACTAGAATGTGCCTTGACAAATGTAGTCGGATACTCCTCATTAATAAGACATTGTGGAGGGAAAATTAACTTCCCACTTCCTTGGAAAATAGGATAAACTCAAGGGAGGAGTGGGCATGATCCCCACTACTTGCTCTCTCATTTTAGGCTATAAATAGTAGAAGTTTTAACTTAAAAAGAGATCGAACATTTTTGTATTGAAACATTAGAGAGCTCATTTCTCTACAATATATTAAATACGATTCTGGCCGGCCATATAAAACTGACCAGGATTAGCCGACCAAATTCATCCGAGCAGGCTCCGGATATAGTACTTTTCATACTTTTCAATCGATTTCTTTTTCTGATTTTGATCATTTAAATTGGATTTTCCTTAATTTGAGTATTTGGCTAGGAATTTAATCATATACAAATTCCAACGTCAACATTAGATATTTTATTTTAATTTTCATTTCATTTCTTGAAATTGTTCTTATGTCTTTCCTTTTGTGTTGTGTAATCATCGATTTTTGGATTTCATTTTGGAAGGGTTTTCATGCCACTTGGTGAATTGCATGACAAACTTTGATATTATTCATGTTAATATTTGTATTTTTCTTGTCCCCTTAAAGTAGATTTGTCAAGTTGTTATGTAGATATTTTTCTTGTCCCTTTAAAGTAGATTTGATAAGTTATTATGAAGATCTTTTCATGAGCATTGCTGACACTGGCTGGCGTAAGATGGGTATACTTATAGATCGATAGTTATATAGGTAATTTTTTTTAGTAATTTTTTTTCTTTCACGACTTGCATATCCAAGATTTTCATTTATTAATATGCAAGATTTTCATTTATTAATAAGTAAAGTTGGTGTTATTTGTTGATAAATAGAAATTATGATTTTCTATGTGTGGTTGTGAGATAAGTTAATTTTATTTTAAATTTGTTGTTAATTCTTTTTAGAGTTGTAGGTTGTCATTGTAATTGTAGATTTATTATAAAATTAAAGTTGTTTCCTTTTATATGATTGTGTTTTTAGTAAGGAATAATACCCCTAACTTAAAAAAAAAAACCAAAACAAAAGAAAGCGATGAAAACTGGACAATCCACTTATAACTAGTAGTTTTAATTTTTCTTGAATTTAATGTAATACCTTATTTATTTACATATTTTAGTTGTATCCTTTTAATACTTTGTGTGATCAATTTTTAATAAGTTGGGATGTTAAAAGATACCAACTTAAATATAATCAAAAAATGACAAGAAGAAAATATAATAATTGAAAGAAATGAATCATCACCTTAGCACTATTTGACGCAACTTCAATATCAATAAGTTGGATATTGTTATATAAATGTTGCACCAGATATGATTGATGTCGATAATATCGACAATATCTAAGAAAATTTAATATTGATATATAGATATTAATCTGGATGTTGATATATAAATATTGTAATATTGATGTCGATAGTATCGACATTATACCAAGGATATGTTGCCAAGTTTTGGCCCGATCTAAGCAAAAACTCTAGACTCAAGCGGTCATATGGTTTGATCAATGGAACAAACAATAAAACAAACATGGCAAGTATTGATCAATGGAACAAACAATAAAACAAACATGGCAAGTATATAGGGTTGAGGATAGTTGAATTTTAAAAAATGATCGACAAATGAAGACGAGAAAATACAAGAATGGAAAGAAATGAATTTTGTCACAATTTAGTTGTTAATGTTGAATTTTGTCAACATAATTAATTTTTTCTTTTTTCTTATTTATTAATCAATGATCCTTATTTCAAAGATATTATAGGAGAGTTGTTAGTTTGGAAATCGTTTAATCTTAATCTAGGAAGATTTGTTTTTTTTAATCACTTCGTTTTGTAAATTTAATTAAGAGAGAGAGAATTTTAAGTCACTCAAACACCTTAGGAATGAGTTGATTGTGTATTTTTAATCTGTTATTAAAGAAGAACGTGAGATTTAAGAAGAGAGATAAGAACGTGTCATAAAGAGTGACAATGGAGATCAAGATGATGGAGAAGAGAGAAAACAACGTGTCATGAAGAGTGACAATGGAGATCAAGATGATGAAGTATTTGGAAAGAGTTGATTGTGAACATGGGATTTAGGAAGAGAGAGGAGATCAAGATGATGGAGCATTAGCATGATGGAGTATTAGGAAAGAGTTGATTATGTATCTTTTATCTCTAATTAAAGAAGAACGTGGGATTTAGGAAGCGAGAGCAGATCAAGATGATGGAGCATTAACAAAGAGTTGATTGTGTATCTTTCATCTCTTATTAAAGAAGAACTTGGGATTTAGGAAGAGAGAAAAATATGGGATTTAGGAAGAGAGAAAAGTCATGCAAAGTGACAATGGGGAGATCACGGCCAATGGAGAGAGCACGACACATACAACATATTCGGACGAGCTGCAACTTCTCACTAGGCTCGGGTTTCACTAGTATTGATGCTGCCATCAATGCTCTCTTCAGCTCTTTTAACACCGATTGACACTCGCTACTCCACTTAAATCGGGAAGGAGCATCAATGCTCTCTTCAGCTCTTTCAACGCCAATTGGCACTCACTACTCCACTCAAATCGGGAATCCTTTTCGATGAGGTTGAAAAATGGCCGACACTTATTAGTAGACTTGGATATGAACCGGTTAAGTGTTGCGACTTTACCTATCATGCTCTAGACATCCTTGAACCATCTTGGAGGAGTTAGGTTCACGATTGCTTTGATTTTTTTGGGTTGGCCTCAATTCCCCTTTGCTTACCATGTACCCTGAGAACTTCCTTGAGCCGACCCCAAAAGAGCACTTCTTGAGATTGAGCTTCATTTGAACTTCCCTGAGCTGACCCTAAAGGAGCACTTCTTGGGATTTAGCTTCATCCTATACTTTCTCAGGATGTCAAACATTTTTGCCAGGTTGCCCACGTGGTCGGTCATTTTTTTGGACTTGACGAGCATGTCATCCACGTAGACTTCCATTGTCTTCCCAATTTGGGTGGCAAATATTTTGCTTACCAATCTCTGGTAGGTTGCCCCCTCATTTTTCAATCCAAATGACATCATTATGTAGCAGTATTGAGCTCAATCTGTTATGAAAGTTGTATGTACCTGATCCTACTCGGCCATCAATTTTTGGTGATATCCATAATTGTTAGGGTGTATACTATAAGCCTAGCTTTTGTATAAACATCTTTTTATGATATGAGAATCTTTTATGGTCAAATGTTTTGCATTTTATATTTGTTATATATGTTATTGCAATTGTCCAATTAATTTATATTGTAGATAACATGGTGTGGTGCCACACAGAAGATCATGTTATCAGTTCCTTATAGATTATAAATGATATCTCACAATCGAGATAAGTTTGGACAAATTATCGGAATGGTTGTAGTGTAATTTGGTATTAATCTATCTTGATTATAAAATTACACTAGTACATTTTGTATGTGTTGAGCAGGACCAATTGAGATTGTTTTATTTGTACGGACTACATAAATAGAACAAGACCTCTATTATTATTGATGTGCGTCCTCTTAATCATTGTATGATAACTGGCATGTATACTCGATATATGTTTCTTTAATTTACCAATGGGTGAGATTTATTTATTAAATTAATAAGCTCGGTAAATTGGGATACAATATTGTTTATATGGTGTGTTGTTGATTATATAATGAAACCATGTTCTAATTATTTAGGATGATGATGTCCCCTTGAGGAGCTCATAAGGATTATCATGTAAACCCTGCAGGTGGATTTATTCCGGCATGATAATAAAGTTGAGTGGTACTACTCTTGGAATTAAATGTTAATTAATTGAATTGTCAGTAATTCATTTAATTAACGGATATTCGATATCTTAAACACGGGGAGATAAACACGCACATAATAAATAGGAGCCCATATTTAATATGGATTTGGGACGGTAGTTCAATAATATCTCTTTAGTGGATCGAGATATTATTGATAGGCTTAAAAAGTATATTCAGATCGAATTGAGGACTCCTAAGCCTATTAGGAGACCGATTCCTAATCCTCCTCAAGGTCCTTATTGTAGCCTATAAATAAGCCTCAAGTCAGCCATTTCAAGACACACGAAATCTGAGATACAATTTAAAAAAGGACAGCTGAAAGTCTCGATAGTTCATTGCCCACACAACATTCGGGAAAAAGGCGAGGAATACAGCAGAAGATCGTGAGGTCAAGGTTTCATCGATTCCTCGATCTACAGTTCTGACCTTAGAACTAATATCGGTACAAAAGGTATGATTCTTTTATCTGCTGCGCGTTAATCATATTTGCATGGACCCCAATTCGAATAATTGTATAGGGTCGGTGATCCCTCGATTCCAACAATAATATGTGTCCATGAAGCTCATGCCCAATAGTTGTATCAATGAGTTGATCGATGTTGGGGTAAGGGAAAACAATCTTTCAGGCAGACTTTGTTCAGATTAGTGAAATCCACGCATAGTCACCATGACCCATTTGCCTTCCTAACCAGGACTGGGTTGGATACCTAGATAGCATACTTGGTCTCCTTAATGAAGCGAAATACCATGAAATTTGATTGACCCATCTTTCAATGTTGGATTTCCAATATCCTTGAGATATCCATTAGTATTGAAACTCTAACATATAGAAATTTTTAATATTGGTGAAAGTCATATATTCGCCAAGATGTGGTAATAATCCTTGAAAATATTAAAACCAAGACCAAAATACCAACCATCTTCAAAATTAAAATTGTTTGGATTCAAAAAAATATATTTGGAAGACAACCAATAATGATACATTTCAATGAAACGGTCTAGAATTTTCTAATAAAAGAAGTTGCATTAATGTTGCATAAGAATTTATATTGACAACAATAAATTGAAAAGTAAATATATATTGGGTCACTATAACATTATATATGTCACGCCCCATTTTCGAAATAACATAAAATATAAATTTTAAAATTTGGGCGTCCAACAATTTAAATTAAACTAAAACCGTATGATAATATATGTATTTATAAGCTACATAATTTACATAAATGTTTAATTCTCAGAGACAGCAGCAAAATATCAATATACGGGCCCTCAGGCTTAACTTTACAAACCTTCAAAATAATTAGATCTTAAAAACAACTTAGAGTTAGAAGAACATTTTTATCTACAGTAAAATATAAGCATCTTTCTTCATATTCTCCTTCCGACATCTGAATTTATAAAAGAAAACATATAAAGGGGGTGAGCGTATAAAAATACACTCAGTGGGATCACACCGTGAAATAGAAAATTCACATCTTAAACACATATAATAAATACATTCCATCATAACCTTTCACATGATAAGCACCTTCAATCATATCGTTCCACTTAATAAGCACATTTAATCATATCATTTCACATAATTTATGGTTCTTAGCCGTCATAGATACGATTCTTAGCCACTATAGATACGGTTTTCACCGACATTCACATAATTCAAATACATCACATATTTTCATGCTTATTTTCATAAAATAAACATTTAATTTTCCATTCATCATTCTTCATAACAATTATTCATATGCATTTAAAACATGTCACATTTCACATAATATAATATTTTAAAAGAATTATAAATACCAACATAGCATTTTTCCCCACCTTTAGAGTAGACGATCAAAAAGCTTTTAGATCCCAAAGATACTTAGGGTACAAACTCCTGCGTATCGCATACAATCATAAGGGTTCGACTTAGAATCTAATCGAATTATCATCGATTTAAAAAAATAATCTCCTTTACGGTAAACCCTATTTCATAATGAAATATATAATTCATAATATAGAAAGTTCAGTTTGAACTTAATATTATGGGGTTTATCAGATGTGAATGTAGGGTTTTAAACCCTAGACTTGAAATAATAATTAAATCGTAATTACATTAATTGTTATAATATTTCGAGGGTCTATATTTTTAGTCTCAAAAGCAATCTTGCTACATATAGGGTCTCACTTATGTTTCCAAAATCCATCCTAAAACTAGGTTTCCTTAATTATTTTGATAATGATCTAGGGTTTTATACCCTAATCGATTATATAAAGAGGTCTAAATAACCTAAATTAATTAACATAATTTATTTTTGTCCTTTAATTAAAGTTTGGGTTTCATATATCAAACTCTATTAATTATTGAATAATATCTATAAGTCCAATATATTCTAAAGTTCAAAAACGTCATTTTCATAAATTCAATAACTATAAGGACAAATTCATAATATCATCAAATCTTAGGGAAATCTATGTAATTCATCCAAACTCAAGGGTCCGATATCAATATTCATGATTTATGATGCTTAAAGCATAATTTCATAAACTTAAGGTTATAACTTATAATATTTATAACTATTGGGGTCAATATTGGATTTCCAATAATTTTAGGGTTCAAAATATCATTAAACAGAATTCAGGGGCCTTAAAGCATGCTTTATATACTTAAGGGAGTAAATTTGAAATTTCATAATTTCTAGGGAGTTAATTCCAATTTCAGCAAAGTTGACATTTGCAATATAGCCCCTCAATTTTATCTAATTCATAAAATAAATCCCTTCCCCCAAAATAACCCTTCCCAGCCTCTACAGCCCCCGTCGTCGCCGCCTACCACTGCTGCTACCGCCAGTTTACCACAGTCACCGGCGATCTCTCACCGACCAACACACACACCACCCGACACAATCGACTCAACTAAGACATAAACGACCAACAACTAAGACACCCCAACCAACACCAACGGCGCCATTGCTCACGGTGGTGCCTTTGACCACTTACCGATGCAACTCCATCACCAGCCACCACCACTACAACACACATCAGCAGACATACACACGCAGACTCAAAGACACACACCCACCCACAGACACAGCACAGTCGGGCACAGTTGCCGCTCACAGTGGTGGTTCTCGACCCTACGTACTGGCGCGAGCATTGCGCCAGCTCCACCCTAACTCGACAGTGAATGACAGCTACAGGAATGGCAGGGACAACTTCAGAAATGGCAGGGACAACTTCAGAAACGACAGAGAGAGAGAGAAAGAAAAAGGATAGAGAGCAACCGTTTTCTCACACCGTGTGTGGAGGAGACGGTTGTGGTTCGAAATTCCAAACTCGTCCTTACGACGAGCTCGACGAGTGCTACAACATGGTCTGATTACCTCACCAAAAATATGGTTAGCCGACGGTGAGAAATAGGCGGATGTGTGATGGAGATGGAGGAAAATGGGAGATGGAAGATAAGTGAGGAATTGCAAATGAAACCTTTATCCAATCTTTCCACCCTTTATCAATTATTGATGCCTTCTAGAAGAGTTGACTATTCTACACTTATCCACTTTTATGCTACTATATCTATAATAATCATATAATTATTTTATAAACAAATTCTAGGCGTTACAATATAAAACATATATATATATATGTTTATACTTATATTCAACCACAAATAAATATTAAATGCGAGATACTTTTATCAGTCTTAATAAAAAGAAAAAAACAACATATCTATCTACTCAATAAAAAATATGTTTTAGTAATGAATTTTTAATCTATCATTATTGAGGATATTTATATGAATGAATTTTTTAGGAGGCCATTCTTGGTTTCTTTATAGATTAATTCCTATGACAGTTGATATATTGAAATATTTCTTGTCGTAAAGAATAATTCCTATGACAACTAATTCCTATGTATAGATTCTAATATTTCATGCAATGAATAATTATTATATTATATATGATAGTTATTGATGATTTTTATATGTATATATTTCAAGAATTCTATCTATTTCACATAATAAAATGATAATTTGAAGATGTCATCCACGATATGATCATATCATGCATTGTATTACACCAAAAAAATTAAAATGAATTTAAATGACACTAGGTTCATTTAATATCATTCATAAGGTATTATAATAAATTATGTGTAATAACTCGTAATCATTATGATATCTCTATATTGAAATGAGATAGTTAGAATGAAAATCTGTATTTTATTAAATGATGTGATATATATATAGTTCTAATATACACACATATATATACATATATTGAAGTGAAATAGTAGTTTCCTAACATAGATCAAATTATTATCATAAAAAACAATTAATAAAATTACGTTTTATAAAACAATTTGATATATATAGATACATAGATTCAAATAAAAGAAAAAAAAATACTCTACATCTTCAATTATTATCTCCATCAATCTCTTACCATTTTCAGTCATTCTTGGTGGATCAAATGCAACAACTCTTCCCACTACATCTATAATAATATATGAAAAAAAAAGATTAAATAATAAACAATAATAATAATAAATTTAGAAATAAACTTATTCCATTAAAATAATGTATTTTTGATTACCAAATAGAATGTGACTTTAAAATGGTGTAAAAATATAAAAATGTAGAGATTATGTAGAAGGACATCGTCTTAATACTCATGAAGATTCGTTTTTTCATAACATTGAAATTTCAACTTTGATTCAAGTTGAATGTTCTCAAGTAGAGTCGTACAACCTTTGATTCGTCTCAAGTCATATAATGAATCTTTTTCAATGTGAGGATTTCAAACAATACTATGAAAAAAAATAAAATTATTGTACACATGCATAAAAATATGAGTTCAATTTGCGTGCAACAGAGGTCCGAGCCGACCCACCAAGGAATCTATATATATATATATATATATGTTTTTTAACAATAAATGCCCTAATTACACCGCAATCTTTCTCCCAGACCTTCTCTCTCATTAATCGGCATTAATTTCTCCATGAATGCCTGTTATTCCAACCTTCAAATTATAAACAAAATTATGGAAATTACAGGTAATAATCAATCTATTTATGTGAGATAATAAATTATTAGATATTGTGTAAATGGCCTCAATCTCAAAGCAGAATTTCTCATTATGAAATGGTTAATTGATATTGTGTTCTTAATCGTGTATCATAGGTGAAACTATACCCAATCTTCAAATTATTGATTTATTAAGTGGAGAAGATGAATGTTTCGATACAGTTGTATTGTTTCTAAATTAAACCAATCTAAAGGTATGCTTATTGATATATAAAAGTATTCTTAATAACACTTAAAGATATAACGAATGAATGTTTTCACTGTGACTTAATATAGTTCTTGTTGGTCCCAAGTGGTGTCCGAGGTTCAGAGGAGGGGTGAATGAACCTTGGTCGATTTTGCAAATCTTTGAAAAATCTTTCTGCTCTGCAAGTTACTTGAACTTGCAGCGTCAGACCGTTACTGCTTGCAGCACTAGGATGCAGTGTTGTACGCTGTAACTTGAAGTTTTATACACAGTGGAAAGCTTCATCTTATAGAGCAAGAGTTGCATTCCTTTTGTCTTTGGTTTTCTTCCTCGAAACTCCTGCTCCTGCAACCTTCGGTTGGGTCTTGCCCTTCTTCTTCTCCCCGAGATACTTTCCGATGTGAATGGGGGCAGGTGCTGTAAGTTGAAGGCCAAGCTTGCAGAGCAGAGAACAGATGGTGATAGCGTAGCTCCGATGCTCCGTTATCTTCTCTACTTCCTCCCACAACCTCTTCATGATGAACCTTGCCCAGTTCACCTTTTCTCCGGCCATGATAGTGGACATGATTCAGAACCGGAGATCTGTGCATTTGTCATAACTCCCGATTCTACCTTCAATAGAGTATGCACAGATATCATGAAGCAGTTCAAACTCCGGCTTGAAGAGATTTTTGGGGACGCTTCTCTTAATTTCAGCCCCTGCATCCCTTGCTCGAAAGAGATCCCACATCTCTTGAGCGGTGCCCTCTCCATATGATGTCAACTGACTGAGGGTAAGACCTACAACAGAGATGCTGAAGGTGGTGGCGATGTCTCTAACGGTTAAAGACTGTTCTTCTTCATCTGCATCCATCCTGAACAGGATGCAATTCCTTTCCTCCATCTGCTTGGCGTAGGAGTAGAATCTCTGTACTGACTCCATAGAGAAGCCAGCGTACACTGTTGTCAACAGCCCTAGGACTTGGGTCCGCTCGAGGGCGTCAAATATTCTTCTGATGAGGGCGTTGTCATACAACCCCGAAATAAGAACGTGCTCCTGGTTGATTAGCCTTTCTTCCAGAACGATGGTTTGTCTGGCAGCCATTGATGTTTTGAGAGAGAGATAGAGAGAAAAATTGAAGATTTTGGACTTAGAGGTTTTTCGTTAAATGGTTTTTCTCTCCTTGGAAGATGGTGAATAATGATTTCAAAGAGGTGCGGTTATGGGGGTTATGGCGGAAATCAAGGGACATGGAGAAGATCGACGACTGAAAATATTCAAAGAGAAATGATCTTACGGTCCACGAAAAAGTGGAGATGTCAAATCGTCGCTTTAATTATTACAAGACGCGTGGGCTACTAAGTGCAACCCTTCCACTTTTGACACGCGCAGACTTTGCATTTAATGCTGAAAGACATGCCCTTTTCCGCCTAAATAAATGTCTTTTTAAGGTTGCAGCATCCTTAGTACGAGATTGCAGAGTAATCAATACTCTTTTGAAATAAATGCTGTAACCTGGTGCTTTTTTAAACCTGATTTCTGTTGTACTTTAAGAATATAAGATGCAGTGCTGTTTGACCCCATCACTGTAAGAAAGCGTAGCTTACAACACTATACTTACTGCTTCACGTAAGCATGCAGAGGTTCCCCCTTGGTTCTTACATCTTCCTTTTCTCTTCATAACTTAAGAATTCCCAACTCGATTCTAAGCATAGAAAATCTCGATTCACTGAAAGTTTTAGTGAGAATATCTGCAAGCTGGAGATCCGTATGAACTTTCTCAAGTATAATATCTTTCTTTTCCACATAATCTCTTATAAAGTGATGACGTATATCAATGTGCTTTGTTCTTGAGTGAAATATAGGATTATGGGTAATTGCGATGGCACTTGTATTATCACAGAGAATTGGAGTCTCTTTTTCTTGAATTCCATAATCCCTAAGTTGCTGCTGTATCCAGAGGATTTGTACACAGCAACTTCCTGCTGCAACATACTTTGCTTCTGCTATAGAGGTTATAATAGAGGTTTGCTTCCTACAGAACCATGAAACGAGTCTATTTCCCAAAAACTGATAAGTCCCACTGGTACTTTTCCGATCAATCTTGCAGCCTACATAATCTGAATCAGAGTAGCCTTTAAGCTTGAATCCTCCTTCCTTGGGATACTATAGGCCTACTTTTTGAGTTCCTTTCAGATATTTGATAATCCTTTTGACCGCTGAAAGATGTGATTCTTTTGGTACCGCTTGAAATCTTGCACAGACTCCTACTATAAACATGATGTCTGGCCTGCTTGCTGTAAGGTACAGTAAGGATCTAATTAAGCATCTGTACTTTGTAATATCAACATCTTTACCATCTTCATCTTTGTCAAGGCTTATTGATGTAGACATAGAAACGGCCGTTGCTGCTTCATCCTCCATGCCAAACTTTTTGATAAGCTCTTTCGTGTACTTGACTTGACTGACGAAGGTTCCTGTAGGTAGCTGTTTTACTTGCAGCCCGAGAAAAAAACTTAATTCTCTCATCATACTCATCTCGAATTTTGACTGCATCAGGTTGGAGAACTTTTCACATAGCTCTTTGTTGGTGGAACCAAAGATAATGTCGTCCACATATATATGTACTAGCAGTACACTTTCTCCATCCTGTATCCTAAACAGCGTTTTGTCGATTGTCCATTTCTAGAAACCATTCTCTAGCAGATAGAGAGATAAGGTGTCATACCAAGCTCTCGGAGCTTGCTTAAGTCCATACAGGGCTTTGTGTAATCGAAACACCTTCTCTTCTGCTTGATCTTCGAAGCTTGGAGGTTATTCAACGTATACTTCCTCTGTAAGAAGACCATTCAGGAATGCACTTTTAACGTCCATCTGATCGACATTGAATGAGCTGCATATGCCAGAAAAATTCGTATTGCTTCCAGCCTTGCTACTGGAGCGAATGTCTCATCAAAATCAATTCCTTCTTTCTGGCAGTATCCTTTAGCAACTAATCTTGCTTTGTTTCTTACAACGAGTCTAGATTCGTCTAACTTATTCTTGAAAACCCACTTTGTTCCAATTACTCCTTGATGAGTTGGTCTTGCAACTGTCTTCCACACTTGATTTCTTTCAAATACGTTTAACTCTTCTTGCATGGCCTGCACCCAGTTGCTATCTTGCAGTGCCTCTTCAACATTCTTAGGCTCTGACTGGGATATGAAGCACATAAACAATGCTTCATGAGGGATGGATCTTCTGGTTCTTACACCAATGGATGGATCTCCTATGATAAGATCCCTTGGATGATTCCTTAGCCATGTCCTGTTAGGCTCGAAGACATGTTCTTGTCTAGGTTGTTCTTCTTGTTGCTGTAATGCAGGAGGTTCTGCTGCTGTAAGAATATCTGTTGCATCCAAAGATGCAGATTCCTCTTTTTGTCTTCTTCTGTAGGCAGAACTCCTTCTATATAAGGTACAACATTCTCTTTCCTTGGAGCTATCTCTTCAGGTGGCTCTTTCAACTTCCTGGTGTCACAGTGTGGTTCATCAAACACTACATGAATAGATTCTTCAACCACCAAGGTTCTTTTGTTGAAAACCCTGAAGGCTCTGCTTACAGCGGAGTAACCTAGAAATACTCATGCGTCTGATTTAGCATCAAACATTTTTAGATGCTCCTTTCCATTGTTAAGAACATAACACCTGCATCCAAAGATATGCAGATAAGAGATATTTGGAGTATATCCATTCCAGATTTTATAAGACGTTTTGTCTAGATCCTTTATGATTAGACATCTATTATGTGTGTAGCAAGCAGTATTAGTTGCTTCAGCCCAAAATCTCTTGGGTACTTCTGCTTCTGCTATCATTGTCCTTGCTACTTCCTTGAGAGTTCTATTCCTCCTTTCAGCTACACCGTTCTACTGAGGTGTTCTTGCCGTAGAGTATTCATGTCGAATACCATTATCAGAACAATATTTCTTAATGAATTTATTTGTGAACTCAGTTCCTCTGTCTGATCTAATCTTCACAATACTCAAGCTCTTTTCATTCTGGATCTTCTTCATGAGATCAGGTAGCTTGTCGTAAGTTTCTAATTTCTTTGCAAGGAAGATCGTCCAGGTGTATCTGGAGTAGTCATCTACAACTACGAGAGAGTACTTCTTCCCTCTCAAGCTTATTGGTTCTAGTGGTCCAAAAAGGTCCATGTGTAGAAGATCTAAGATCCTGTGAGATGACTTTTGAGACTTATCTTTGAATGAGTTCTTAACTTGTTTTCCTTTCTGACAAACTCCACAAATATTTTCCTTCTTGTATGCTACGTCTGGCAATCCTCTTACGAGGCCTTTCCTTGCTAGCTTGTTGATAGTCTTGAAGTTCAAATGGCTTAACCTTTTGTGCCACAACCAGCTCAATTCTGGCGGACTCTTCACAATGAAGCATGTAGGTTGAGTAGAAGAGTTCCAATCAGCTAGATAGATGTTTTCTCTCCTTGTTCCTGTAAGCTTGACTTCATTTGAAGTGCTGTCTTTGATTAAACATTTGTTGAAGTTGAATTTTACTGTATATCCTTTGTCACAGAATTGACGGATGCTTAGAAAGTTGTATCTGAGTCCTTTTATATAGGATACATCCTTGATTTTTATGTTTCATTTGACTAGGCATCCACTTCCTTTTGTGCTTCCTTTGGAATCATCTCCAAAGATGACATTTAGTCATTTGCATTCTTGGAAGTCTTTCAGAGAATCTTTACTGTCTGTCATGTACCTTGAGCAGCTGCTGTCAATATACCATACATCACTAATGCAACCTGGCACTGAAACCTGTAACAAATTCAGACAGATTTAGGTACCCATATCAGTACGGGTCCTATGGGGTTAGTTGCTTTGGGAACCCAAACTTTCTTAACATTCATCGTTTTACTGTAAGATTTGTTGGTTCTCTGAGTATATGCAGTTGTCCTAGCAATCTGCTTGTTATAAGTGTGTGCATTAACAACATGTGTGATACCAACACCTTTGTAGTGTGGTCTTCCACCATACTTCTCTTGAGTATATCCTCTTTGAGGTTTAGACATGTAAGTCTTAGAATAGGTGGGAAAGTTTCTTCTGTGTTGCAACTTAGTTGGTTACTGCATCCTCTTGCTGTATACATCAGATGACTTCTGCTGCAGCCAGTTCTTAGATGCAGGCTTACTTCCTGCAGTTGAGCACTGGGGTTTCTTCCCCTTATCCATCATTGTTGTTTTGTTCAAGATCTTCACAGAGTTACTTAGTAACTCCTTCTCCATTGGGGTTTCAGCTTAAACGAATTTTACAGCTTTGGATGTGCTTGCTGTATCCTGGGAGGTGTGATTGCTGTAACATATACCTGATTTTTCAAAAGGGTTTCTGTTTTGATTTATGCAATCTCTTGCGTCCTTTGATGATTTGCTAAAAGTGTTTATCGTGGACTGCAAGATTTCCTTCTCAAATTTTAGCTTAGTGATCAGCAAATTTAATCTAGAGACCTCTTGTTACAGCTTGTTACACTTTGAGTTATCAGACTCTCGTACAGTGAGTATTTTGGCAATGTCAATATTCTTGCTCTTGAGGATCTCATTGTCGATTCTTAGGTTCTCATTTTCAACCTTCAGTTCCTCATAAATTGAGTTGATCTGCTTGAAGTCACTCATGATCTTTTTAAGGAGTGGATCATGTTCAGCTCCTCACTTTCTGGTATGGACAACGGTTGATAGATTACCTCATCTTCTTCACTGTCCTCATAATCTTTAGCCATCAGGCATATCAGTGCTTCTTCATCAGAGGATGAGGTTTCAGTGTCACTGTTAGAGAATTCTGCAGCTTTCAGTACTTCCTTCGAAACTACTGTATCCTTGGCTTTTTCCATCTCTCCTATGAGAGCTTGAAGCTTGTGTCTTTCCTCTCTTCTTTTATCTCTCATCTGCTCTCTTTCTCCTTTAGGATACTTGTGCACAGTTGGATACGGACAATTTCTTGCATAGTGTCCTGGTTTCCTGCAGTTATAACACAAGTTAATATTTCCTGTATTTGACTGTGGAGAAGAGGATACCTGAGGAGGTGAATGACTTCTTCTGAAGTTATTCTTTTTGTTGAGGTTGGTGCTACTATTATTGTTACTCTTCATAAATCTCCTGAATTTCTTTAGGAGAAGCGCCATGTCCTCTTCAGCAACTTCTGCTGTAACCTCATTTTATTTACTGCAACTAGTGGTTGCTGTATCCTTGGTGCCTCTGACAGTCAGCGCTATAACTTTGGAGCTCGACTCTTCAGACTTCTTTCTCCGTCTGTTGATGTCATACTCGAACGCTTTGAGGTCAGAGAATAGGTCGAATGTACTCATGGATTTCAGGTTCATGGACACTCTCATGGCAGTGGTCTTGCTGTCCCACTCCGTGGGTAGGGCTCTCAATACTTTCGTGTTTTTCTCCTTTTGAGTGTAGTGTTTGTCGAGAGCTTCTAGTTCGTTCACTATGGATTGAACCTCAAGTCTAGTTGCTCAAGAGTCTCTTCATTCTTCATTTCGAAGAGCTCGAATAGTTGGGTAGCATTGGAGATTTTGTTGTCTTTGGTAAGCTCAGTCCCTTCACATATTTGCTCCAACTTTTCCCATATTTCATTGGATGTTCTGCAAGTTTTGACCTTGCTGAAGGTACCTTTATCCAAAGTGATGAATAGAGCACTTTTGGCCACATTATCCAAGTTAGCTCTCTTCATATCTTCATTGTTCCATTCAAGTCTTGGTTTGACTAAGAAGTTTGGTGGTGGAGGTGCTCCTTCCTCTAACTCTCTACCTAGCATAGGATTTACTTTTGTGGGGATTATTGGTCCTTCGGTGATGACCATCCACATTTCATCATTCATGGCTGATAGATGTGCATGCATTCTTATCTTCCAATCGTCATATTCTTCTATGGAAAATATAGGTAACTTGTGATTTGAGGAATCCATGATATGCTATAAGAATGAGTTTTGATACAGAGAAAACAGCGAGATAAAGGTGGATTTGGGTAGGTGACCAGATAAGTTGGTTTTAACCCAACTCGCTCTGATACCACTTATTGGTCCCAAGTGGTGTCCGAGGTTCAGAGGGGGGGGTGAATGAACCTTGGTCGATTTTGTAAATCTTTAAACAAACTGTTCTGCTCTGCAAGTTACTTGAACTTGCAGCATCAGATAGTTACTACTTACAGCACTAGGATGCAGTGCAACACGCTGTAACTTGGAGTTTTATACGCAACGGAAAAATAACTTTTATAATACAAGGCTTGATTTTCTCAAATATGCTTCTATCAAAAAAACGTTTTATGCAAATGATACAAACAAAAAATAGAAGATTAAAGCACAGATAAAAAGCAATAAACACTTAAGGTTTATAGTGGTTCGAAGGTGGTATAATCCTTCTACGTCCACTCTTTTGCTCCTCGAGCAAGAACTTTGTTAAGCAAGATTGGATTACAGGACACTCCTAATAATCTATCAACTTTATAAAGTAACCACCTACTGAAGTCCAGCGTACACACAACAACTGCAAACTTCAAAGGCTAACCCACACAGGGTTCCACACTCCCACACAGGGAAGCTGCCTAACTCTAGACAATTATACAAACAGCAAGGATCTCTCCTATCAACTGTTCGACACCACTAAAATAACCTAAGCACACAATAACAAGGTTCAAAAGATAAAAAGGTTTTTCTTCAACTGGTGCTTCGAAGTGAGCTTCTCAATCCTTGAGAAAACTTTTAGCTTGAACTTGCTTCACTTCAGGAGGTTGAGTGACTGAAACTGATTGTAGACTTGAATACTTGGATCTTGTAAGCTTTGTAAATTGTTCGGTTAATCAGTAGTTTCAGTAACCATCTTCAGTGTATCTTTTCCTCTATTTATACTTGTAGGATAAGATGTCCGTTGAAGGAGACATCTCTCTTTTGAATTTGAAGTAGTCTGACCAAAGGCATGGTTCGCATTTAATGCGACTTGACTTTTTCTTTCGGAGCATTTAATGCGGCAGTTGCGGCTCGCAGCTTTCTGCAGCGCGTCAGTCCACATGGCATCTTTATATTGGCTCTGTATCTGTAACTTTGATCTTTTGTGGAACAGTTCTATTTATTCTTGTGTAGTATCCATAATTATTTTTTATTAACAATCTAAACCTTATTATTATTTTAGTCTAATTATTCTAACCTAAGTGATGGATGGAAGACACCTCATACTCCTCCATTACACTTGTCAAAATTCTGGAAAAAAAAAGAGGAAAGATTAAATAAATAAAAGAAAATTTGAAAGAAAAAGAGAGAAAAGTCTCCATCTCTCTCTTCCCCAAATATCACCATTACCGTTTCTTCTTCTTCTCCACCGACGAGATTTTCAGCAATTTTCTCCAATCAAGGTATAATTTCTTTTGAGCCATCATTAAATAGGTCGTTCCTCTCTCTCTATCTCTCTTCCTGTCTCTTGCTCTCCATCTCTCTCTCTCGTAAGTTGCTGCCGCCGCTGTTAATCGCCGGCGCTCTGTCGCGCCGGCGAGCCAAAGGGTAAGGTGGCCGGCGCCTATTGCACCGGCGTGAGGAGTTGGAAGCCGCCGCTTGCAGCGGCGGTGATGATATATATATATATGTATGTGAGACAGTGTATATATATACGTATGTTTGTGTGCTTGTTTGGAGATATGTATGTATAATTGAGTATGTGTGTTCTTTGGTTGGTGTTTGGGGGAGGAGCCGGCGCCAGAGTTGTGCCGGCGTGACTGCTAGGAAGAGCCGCCGCTTGCAGCGACGGTGAAGCTGGAAGTTATATATATATGTATGCGATTGTATATATATATGTGCGATGTGCGTGTGTTGTTCTTGATGTGGGTGGAAGATGGTGTCGCCGGTGACGGGAGGTTGCTGGCAGTGGAGGCGGCGGACGGCAGTGGCGAAGGGGCGAGAGGGGGCCGGTAGTTTGGTGGATTTGGGGCTGGGGGTATAAATAAGAATTTAGCTAAACCTAGGGACTCAACTGCAAAACATAGATTTAGGAGAATTAGCAATTTAATCCATGGACTTTTGGAAGATAGCAATTAAGTCCCTGAATTCATGACATGTGCGATTTTGACCACAGAACTTGCTGGAGTTGCTGATTAGTCCCTAGAATTCCTAGAATTTTTTGCATGAACCTTAATCTCTATAGAAATTATCGACTCACCCTTAGATCTCGACAAAATGACAAATGAACCCTTAAAAATTATTGAAATTACATAGCTTTCTCTAATAATTGATGATGATATGCATTATTTGCCTAATAAATTATTGAATTTATTATAATGATATGTTTGTAGTTAATATTAACTTATATATTGGAATTATGAATGTTATTATATAATTAATAAGAATTTTTGCCTATGAAACAGAAAATCGAACTTTAATTAATTAACAAAGATAAGTTATAACTTTAATTTTTATAAATTATGTTTTAAGTATCATAATTAGGTAGATAAATATCGGACCTTGAATTTAATAAAATGATATAGATTCTTACTTAGGATTAAATAAATGAGGTAAGTTTTAATTAAATAACAAAGAAAGATTTTATAGATTAATGTATGTTAAATTGGATTCATTTATATAATAAATTAGGGAATAAAGCCCTAGATTTTATCCAATTGATTAAGAAAATATAGTTTAAGCTCGATTTTGGAATTAGGTATTATTGCAGTATTTATTATAATTTTTTTTACCAAAGATTTATTTGGAATTATCAGTTAAACCTATGTCTAGCAAGATTGCTTTTCAGACTAAAATCTAGACCCTCAAAATATTATAGCAATTAAGGCATTTACAATTTAATTATTATTTCAAATCTAGAGTTTAAAATCCTAAATTCACATCCAATAAAACCTGTAATATTAAGATCAAATTGAACTTTCTATATTATGAATTATATAATTTATATTGAATTAGGATTTAATTTAAATAGATTATTTTATTAAATCAATGATAGTTCGATTAGATTTTAAGTCGAACCCTTATGATTGTAGGCGATACGCAGGAGTACGCACCTTAAGTATTTTTGAGATCTAGAAGCTTTTTGATCAGCTGCTCTAAAGGTGGGGGTAAAAACTCTGTTATATTTTAAATCGTACAGTTTTAAGGAAAATTATGTGACTAAGTGATTTAAATTCCGTCATTATGTGCTGTTGTTTTCAATGGAAATGTTTTCATTATGTGAACAGTATTTCGAGTAAATTATATGATTTTGAGAGCTATTGATTTCAAGTATTTCAAAGGCAAAATGCTTCAAATGATGATAAGTCGAGATAATATCCGCTAATAAGGGGTTTCTTTAGAAACCAACATATGTCAGAGGTTTTCTGTACTTATGTGTTATGTGAATTATGTGGCCAACGTGAACGTGATCAATGTGTATTATGTATTTATGTGGAACCATTATGTGAAACTTAACTGCACATGCACCTGCACGCCAAGTAGGGTATTTCTTTTTGGAAACCCAACAATGGGGTATTCTACAGAATCCCAACAGGAAGAGATTTAAAAACCCAAATCGGGTCGGCTTGGGGCCCTGATAGGTATTCTTCGGAAACCTATCCACAGTTGCATTGGGGCTCTTCGAGAGTCTACAACGTGTATTATATGTATAATATGTAAGTAATAGTATGTGTATATTATTATTATAAATTCCCCTACCCCACTAAGTGTCCTTTTGGCACTTACCCCTTTTATGTAAATGTTTTCAGTTTAAAGAATTGAGGGCATGGCGCTGGAGCGATGGATGCTGGTAGCTAATGATTAAAAGTTGAAGAAAGTTTTAATTCAAAAATGTATGTTTTATAATAATTTTCTGGAATTTATTTATCTTTAATTTCTTAAATGAGTGAATTTTATTTGTAAGTAACGCCTCGGTCAAGGTTTATCTTTAAAAGGAAACGTGGCGTTACATCTTGCATGAGTCTTCGTTCCTCGTACTGTATTTATCCTTTCTAGGATTGCAGGATACTTCATTTTGTAATTGGCGCTGAATGGTTTATAAGTACTGTAAGCTTAGCGCTGTATTCTAGGTCTTCGTGCAGCTCATACTTTCTTGCAGTGCTGCGGTAACTTAGACCTGGTTGCAGTATCTTTTAGTAGTCCTGCTGTATCCTTTTCTTCTTGCAGTACTCCTGTATCCTTTTCTTGCAGCGATGCTGTATGCCGTTCTTTCCTTCTTTGCTGTAGAGATGCTCTGTCCTGTTACGTCGTTACTGTATCTTCCTTCTTGCAGCTATGATGTATCCTGCCTTCTTGCAACGATACTGTATCATGCCTTCTTGTAGCGATATCTTTTCTTAACAGCGTAGATGCAGTTTTATCCTTGTTCAACCTCCATTTTAGCACTTAACACTAGACTCAATTCTAGTCTATGAATTCACTTAAACATTGTGAAAAATGGGGTACTCAAAACTTCCTATTACATATGTGATTTGTCTCATCAAAATCTAAACATTGAAATCCTAACAGTATGACTATGTTAATATAAAGGTATAATAATATTACATAAATGTATGCATAATATCACATAAAAGTACATATGTAAAAATTATATTGAAATTCTTTTATTTTTTAAATTAAAGTATTATATAAAAGTAATAATATTTATACATATAAATGTCATACTTATATAACATAAAAATCACACTAATATATATAAAGTTAACACATGAATAAAAAATTAACAAAAAATAAAAATGTCCGTATCTGGATCGACTCGGATTATCCCGATAACACCTATGTACTTGGTGCACGGAAGACCAACTCTTTTATTGAATATTTCAATGGGATGAACACCAAAAATGACTTTATACGACATAACCTCAACGTATGCATATATATTAAATAAATAAGAAGTTAATATTATTGAATATAACTGGTAACAAACTCTACCCACATAATTACATATAATTTGCACATCAATAATCTGCATCCCACCTTACACTAAAATTCGAAGTATTTCAAATTGTTTATTGTTCACCTAATTTTACACACACAATTACATATAATTTGCATAGTAATGATCTGCATCCCACCTTACACTAAAATTTGAAGGTATTTTAAATTATTTATTGTTCACCTAATTTTACGAAGAGTATGTCTCCTTACATTTGGTGTACATACAATCCGGGTCGATCCGGATCCGTGCACTTTTACTTTTTTTTTTGTTTCAGGCCAAAACCTTTATATACAAAGTTGGTGACCTTTATATTACAAATTATGTGACCTTTTTATATAAATTATGTGACCTTTATGTTAAATAACTTAGAAAAAATGAAGAATTTCAGCAAAATTTCTAAATAGATACCTTTATATTATATTCATATGACCCTTATGTATGGTTGTTAGAATTTCAGTGTTTAGATTTTGATGAGACAAATCACATATGTAATAGGAAGTTTTGAGTATCCCATTTTTCATAATGTTTAAGTGAATACAGAGACTAGTTTTGAGTCTTATGTTAGATGGTGAATAAAGGATGAACAAGGATAAAGCTGCATCTAAGTCTGAATGGATTCAGAATTGATAATCAAAGTAAGAATGCAGCATCGCTTAAAATGGCTGGATACAGCATAGCCGATGGAAGGAAAATGTAGCTTCACTGTATCGGATCGTAAACTGAATACAGCAAGAAAAGAAAAGAAGATACAACAATGTATTAAGAGGACAAATATTCAATACAGCGTTACTACAAGAAAAGGATACAGGAGTACTACTAGAAGATGAATACAGCAGCACTGCCTGAAGATACTGCAATCAGGTCTATGTCTCTACAGCACTGCAAGGAAGGATCAGCTGCACCAAGACCTAGGATACAGCTGCAAACTGCACTGAACAGTTTAACTCTACAGCAATTACTACAAGACAGAGTATCCTACAAATTCGAGGAAGGATAAATGCAGTACAAGGAACGAACATCTAAGTAAGTAAGAATTAGAGCCGTTCCAGTTAAAGTCAAAAGGCACAGACACGGAGCCAATGAGAAGACGCCATGTGGACTGACGCGCCGTAGAAAGCTGCAAGCTGCAACTGCCGCATTAAATGCTCCGAAAGAGAAAGTCACGTCGCATTAAATGCGAACCATGCCTTAAGTCAGACTTCTTCAAAATTCAAAAGAGAGATGTCTTCTTCAACGGACATCTTCTTCTACAAGTATAAATAGAGGATGAGAAGCACAGAAACTGGTTACTGAAACATTCGCTCAATTCTCATAAGCTATCAAAGATTCAATACTCAAAGTAATCTTCCAGTTTCAGTCACTCAACCTCAAGAAGTGAAGCAAGCTCGAAAGCTGAAAGTTTCCTCAAGGATTCAGAAGCTCACTTCGAAGCAACAGTTGAAGAAAAACTCTTATCCTTTTAACCTTGTTGCTGTGTGCTTAGGTTGTTTTAGTGGTGTCAAACAGTTGATAGGAGAGACCCTTGCTGTTTGTATAGTTGTCTAGTATTAGGCAGCTTCCCTGTGTGGGAGTGTAGAACCCTATGTGGGTTAACCTTTGAAGTTTGCAGTTGCTGTGTGTACGCTGGACTTTAGTAGGTTGTTATCTTTATCGAGTTGACAGATTGTTAGGAGTGTCCTGTAAATCAATCTTGCTTAACAAAGTTCCTGCTCGAGGAGCAGTAGAGTGGACGTAGAAGGATTACACCACCTTCGAACCACTATAAACCATAAGTGTTTATCGCTTTATTTATCTGTGTGTTTATCTTCTGTATCTTGTGTTTAACATTGCATAAAACTATTTGATAAAAGCATTTTGAGAAAAACAGCCTTGTGTTATAAAGTTTATTTTTCCGCTGCGTATAACTCTCCAGGTTACAGCGTGCAGGACTGTATCCTAGTGCTGCAAGCAGTAACCATCTGACGCTGTAAGTTCAAGTAACTTGCAGAACAGAACGGTTTGTTTAAAGATTTGCAAAATCGACCAAGGTTCATTCACCCTCCCCCCTCCCTCTGAACCTCGGACACCACTTGGACCAACAAGTGGTATCAGAGCAAGTTGGGTTAAAAGCCAACTTATCTGGTCACCTAACCAGATCCACCTTGTCTAGCTATTTTCTCTGCATCAAAACACATTTGTTTATCATATCATGGATTCATCAAATCATAAGCTACCAATGTTTTCCATAGAAGAATATGACAATTGGAAGATAAGAATGCAGGCACATCTGTCAGCAATGAACGATGAAATGTGGATGGTCATCACGGAAGGACCAATAATACCTATGAAGGTAAATCCACTGTATGGAAGAGACCGAGCAGAAGGAGAGCAGCCACCACCGAATTTCCTAACCAAACCACGTCAAGAATGGGGAAATGAAGATAGGAAAAGAGCTAATCTCGATAATGTGGCAAAGAATGCTCTATTTATTACGTTGGATAAAGGCACCTTCAGTAAAGTGAAAACATACTTAACATCCAAGGAGATATGGGAAAAGCTTGAGCAAATTTGTAAAGGAATTGAGCTCACCAAAGATAACAAAATCTCCAATGCTACCCAACTTTTCGAGCTCTTCGAAATGAAGAATGAAGAGACTCTTGAGCAACTAGACTTGAGATTCACATCCATTGTGAACGAGCTAGAAGCTCTAGGCAAACACTACACTCAAAAGAAGAAAAACATGAAAGTGTTGAGAGCCCTACCAGCGGAGTGGGACAGCAAGACCACTGCCATGAGAGTATCCATGGATCTGAAATCCATGAGCACATTCGACCTATTCTCCGACCTCAAAGCCTTCGAGTATGACATCAATAGACGGAAAAAGGAATCGGAAAAATCAAGTTCGAAAGTTACAGCGCTAACTGCCAGAGGAACAAAGGATGCAGCAACTACCAGTTGCAGCAAACAAACTGAGGTTACAGCAGAAGTAGCTGAAGAGGAAATGGCACTTCTCCTAAAGAAATTCAGGAAGTTCATGAAAAACAACCACAACAGCAGCAACATCAACCTGAATAAAAATAATGACTTCAGAAGAAGTCACCCACCTCCTCAGGTATCCTCTTCTCCACAGTCCAATACAGGAAATATTGACCTATGTTATAACTGCAGGAAACCCGGACACTATGCGAGGAACTGTCCGTATCCAACAGTACACAAGTACCCTGAAGGAGAAAGAGAACAGAGGAGAGACAAAAGAAGAGAGGAAAGGCACAAGCTTCGAGCTCTCATAGGAGAAATGGAAAAGGCCAAGGATGCAGTAGTTCCGAAGGAAGTACTGAAAGCTGCAGAATCCTCTGACAGCGACACTGAAACCTCATCCTCTGATGAAGAAGCATTAGTATGCATGATGGCTAAAGACTGCGAGGACAGCGAAGAAGATGAGGTAATCTATCAACCGTTGTCCATACCAGTGAGTGAGGAGCTGAACATGATCCACTCCTTGAAAAAGATCATGAGTGACTTCGAGCAGATCAACTCAATTCATGAGGAACTAAAGGTTGAGAATGAAAACCTAAGAATCGACAATGAGATCCTCAGGAGCAAGAACATTGATATTGTTAAAATGCTCGCTGCACGAGAGTCTGATAACTCAAAGTGTAGCAAGCTACAACAAGAGGTCTCTAGATTAAATCTGCTGATCACTAAGCTAGAATCTGAGAAAGGAAGCTTGCAGTCCACAATAAGCATTTTCAGCAAGTCATCAAAGGACGCAAGAGATTGCATAAACCAAAACAGAAACCTTTTCAAAAAATCGGGTATAAGTTACAGCAATCATACATCTCAGGATACAGCAAGCACATCCAGAGCTGTAAAATTTGTCCAAGCTAAAATTCCAATGGAGAAAGAGTTACCAAGTAACTCTGTAAAGAGCTTGAACAACATAGCAATGATGGATAATGGGAAAAACCCCAATGCTCAACTATAAGGAGTAAGCCTGTATCTTCAAATTGGCTGCAGCAGAAGCCATCTGCTGTATGCAGTAAGAGGATGCAGCAACCATCTAAGTTGCAGCAAAGAAGAAACTTACCCACTGATACTAAGACCTATATGTCTAAACCTCAAAGAGGATATACTCAAGAGAAGTATCGTGGAAGACCACACTTCAAAGATGTTGGTTTCACACATGTTATTAATGCACACACCTACAAAAAGCAGTTTTTCATGACAACTGCATACAGTCAGAGAACCAATAAATCTTACAGCAAATCAGTGACTGTTAAGAAAATTTGGGTTCCCAAAATAACTAACCCTAAAGGACCCATACAGATATGGGTACCTAAATCTGTTTGAATTTGTTACAGGTTTCAGTGTCAGGTTGCAGCAGCGATGTATGGTATATCGACAGCGGCTGCTCAAGGCACATGACAGGCAATAAAGAAACTCTAAAGGACTTCCAAGAATGCAAAGGACCCAAAGTCATCTTTGGAGATGATTCCAAAGGAAGCACAAAAAGAAGTGGATGCCTAGTCAAAGGGAACATAAAGATCAAAGACGTATCCTATGTGAAAGGACTTAGATACAATCTTCTGAGCATCAGTCAATTCTGTGACAAAGGATACACAGTGGAATTCAACCTCAACAAATGCTTAATCAAGGACAGAATAACGAATGAAGTAAAGCTTACAGGAACAAGAAGAGGAAACATCTATCTGGCTGATTGGAATTCCTCTACTCAATCAACATGCTTCATTGTGAAAAGTCCACCAGAGCTGAGTTGGCTGTGACACAAACGATTAAGTCACCTGAACTTCAAGACTATCAACAAGCTAGCAAGAAAAGGCCTCGTAAGAGGATTGCCAGATGTAGCTTACAAAAAGGAGAATGTCTGTAGAGCTTGCCAAAAAGGAAAGCAAATTAAAAGCTCATTTAAAGATAAGATTCAAAAATCATCTCACAGAATTCTAGATCTATTACACATGGACCTTTTCGGACCAGTGGAACCAGTAAGCTTAAGTGGGAAGAAGTACTCCCTTGTAGTAGTAGACGACTACTCCAGATATACATGGACGATCTTTCTTGCAAAGAAGTAAGAAACTCAAGAAAAATTACCTGGACTCATGAAGAAGATTCAGAATGAAAAGAGCTTAAGTATAGTAAAAATAAGATCAGACAGAGGAACTGAGTTCACAAATAAGTTTATAGAGAAATTCTGTTCTGAAAATGGTATTTGTCATGAATACTCTGCTGCAAGAATACCTCAACAGAATGGTGTAGCTGAGAGATGGAATAGAACTCTCAAAGAAGCAGCAAGGACAATGATAGCAGAAGCAGAAATACCCAAGAGATTTTGGGCTGAAGCAACCAACACTGCATGCTACACACAGAACAGATGTCTAATCATCAAAGATCTTGACAAGACGCCCTATGAAATTTGGAATGGCTATACACTAAATATCTCTTATTTGCATATTTTTGGATGCAGGTGTTATGTTCTCAACAATGGAAAAGAGCATCTAAAAACATTTGATGCTAAATCAGACGAAGGAGTATATCTAGGATACTCTGCTGTAAGCAGAGCCTTCAGAGTCTTCAACAAAAGAACCTTGGTGGTTGAAGAATCTATTTATGTGGTGTTTGATGAACCACATTGTGACACCAAAAAGCTAGAAGACTCACCTAGAGAAATAGCTCCAAGAAAAGAAAATGTTGTACCATATGTAGAAGGAGTTCTGCCTACAGGGGAAGACAAAGAAGAAGAAGCTGCATCTTTAGATACAACGGATATTCTTACAGCAGCAGAGCCTCCTGTATTACAACAACCAGAAGAGCAACCCAATCAAGAACAATTCTTTGAGCCTGACAGGACATGGTTAAGAAACCATCCAAGGGATCTTATCATAGGAGATCCATCCATAGGTGTAAGAACCAGAAGATTCATCCCACATGAAGCAATGTTCGCATGCTTCATATCACAAACAGAGCCTAAGAATGTAGAAGAGGCACTGCAAGATAGCAACTGGATACAGGCCATGCAAGAAGAGCTAAATGGTTTTGAAAGAAATCAAGTATGGAAGACAGTTGCACGACCAACCCATCAAGGAGTAATTGGAACGAAATGGGTTTTCAAGAATAAACTAGATGAATCAGGAGTTGTTGTAAGAAACAAAGCAAGATTAGTTGCCAAAGGATTCTGCCAGGAAGAAGGAATTGATTTTGATGAGACGTTTGCACCAGTGGCAAGGCTAGAAGCGATAAGAATTTTCTTAGCCTATGCAGCACATATGAACTTCAACGTCTATCAAATGGATGTTAAAAGTGCATTCCTGAATGGTCTTCTTACAGAGGAAGTTTATGTAGAACAACCTCCAGGCTTCGAAGATCAAGCAGAAGAAAAGGTGTTTAGGCTACACAAAGCCCTGTATGGACTTAAGCAAGCTCCAAGAGCTTGATATGACACCTTATCTCTCTATCTTCTAGAGAATGGGTTCCAGAAAGGAACTATCGACAAAACGCTGTTTAGGATACAGGACGGAGAAAGTGTACTTCTTGTACAAATATATGTGGATGATATTATCTTCGAATCCACAAACAAAGAGCTATGTGAGAAATTCTCCAACCTAATGCAGTCAAAGTTCGAGATGAGCATGATGGGAGAATTAAGTTTCTTTCTCGAACTGCAAGTAAAACAGCTACCAACAGGAACCTTCATCAGTCAGGTCAAGCATACGAAGGAGCTTATAAAGAAATTTGGCATGGAGAATGGTGCAGCAACATCCATTCCCATGTCCACATCCATAAGTCTTGACAAAGATGATGATGGTAAAGATGTTGACATTACCAAGTACAGACGACTCATTGGATCATTGCTGTATCTAACAGCAAGTAGGCCAGACATTATGTTTGCAGTAGGAGTCTGTGCCAGGTTCCAAGCAGCACCAAAGGAATCACACCTTTTAGCAGTAAAAATGGTGATTAAATATCTAAAAGGAACTCAAGAAGTAGGCCTATGGTATCCCAAGGAAGGAGGATTCAAGCTTAAAGGCTACTCCGATTCAGATTATGCAGGCTGCAAGATTGATAGAAAGAGTACAAGTGGGACGTGTCAATTTCTAGGAAATAGACTGGTCTCGTGGTTTTGCAGGAAGCAGACCTCTATCGCAACCTCTACAGCAGAAGCAGAGTATGTTGCAGCAGGAAGTTGTTGTGCGCATATTCTCTGGATACAGCAGCAACTTAGAGATTATGGGATAGAAGAAAAAGAGACTCCAATTCTCTGTGATAATACGAGTGCTATTGCTATTACCCATAATCCAGTTTTTCACTCAAGAACTAAGCACATTGATATACGTCATCACTTTATAAGAGATCACGTTGAAAAGAAAGATATTTTGCTTGAGAAAGTGCATACAGAGTTTCAACTTGCAGATATATTCACCAAACCGTTAAGTGAATCAAGGTTTTCTATGCTTAGAAACGAGTTGGGAATTCTTAAGTTGTGAAGAGAAAAGGAAGATGCAAAAAAAAAAAAATTCAGGGGGAACCGCTGCATGCTTAAAGAAAGCAGTAAGGATGGTACTGTAAGCTGCTCGTGGATACAGCACTGGGTTCATACAGCGCTGTAACCTATATTCAAGCAGTACAGCAAAGAATCGAGATTTCAAGTAGTACCTGGTTATATCATTTATTTCAAAGGAGTATTAATTACACTGTAACCTCGTACCAAAGGTTACTACAACCTTAAAAAGGCATTTATTTAGGCGGCAAAGGGTATGTCTTTCAACATTTAATGAAGGACTACGCGTGTCAGACATAGGAGAGGGCACAGTCAGTTACCCACGCGCCTAGTAATAATTACACGGCGATTTGACTTATCCAACCCTCCCTGGACCGTAAGATCAGTTTTATCTGATTTATCTCAACCGTTGATCTTACTACACGTCCCTTGAGATTCGCCATAACCCCCCTCCCATCATCTTGTCATTCGAAATCACCTTTTCATCTTCATTCTAAGAGAGAAGACATTTTGTGCGAAAATTCTCTAAGTCCAAAAAGCTCTCAAACTTCATTTCTCTCTTTTTCTCAAAAATTATCAATGGCTGCCCGTCGTACCATTGTTCTGGATGGAAGGTTGGTTAACCAAGAGAACATATTCGCCTCAGAACAATACGACAATGTTCTTCTGAGAAGAATCTTCGACGCCCTTGAAAGGACCCAAATCCTAGGGTTGTTGACCACTGTTTACGCTGGCTTCTCCGTGGAGTCAGTACAGAGATTCTATGCCTATGCGAGGTAAGCGGAGGAAAGAAACTGCATCATGTTCAGGATGGATGCAGATGAAGAAGAAAGGTCTCTGACCATCAGAGACATCGCCTCCACCTTCAGCATCTCCGCTGCAGGTTTGACCCCTAGCCAGTTGATAGGCTATGGGGAGGCATCTACTCAAGAGATGTGGGATCTCTTCCGAGCAAAGAATGTCGGGGCTGAAATCAAGAGGAGCGCCCCCAAGAAACTCTTCAAACCGGAGTTTGAACTCCTACATGACATCTGTGCATACTCCATTGAGGGAAGAACTGGGAGTTATGACAAATGCACAGATCTCCGGTTCCGGATCATGTCTGTAATCATGGCCGGAGAAAAGGTGAACTGGACGAGGTTCATTATGAAGAGGCTGTGGGAGGAAGCAGAGAAGATAACGGAGCGTCGGAGCTACGGTATCACCATCTGTTCTCTGCTCTGCAAGCTTGGTCTTCAACTTGCAGCACCCGTCCCTATTCACCCTGGAAAGTATCTCGGTGAGAAGAAGAGGGGTAAGACCCAACCGAAGACAGCAGAAGCTGGGGCTGCGAGGAGGAAAACCAAAGATAAAAAGAATACAGCCCTGGCCCTGCGAGATGAAGCTGTAAGCAGTGGGGTAGATGGAGAAGATGAGGACATTCGAAGTCCTCTTCCCGTCATCAAGAGGACTTCAAGAGATGATGACCAAGCCTCTGAATCCTCGTCCTCTGATGATGATGCACCCTTGGTGAGAAGGGCCCCACGCAGCAAGAGAACGGCTGTCTCAGCTGTTAATTCCCAACACTCTACACCTTCTACAACGGTGGGAGATGTTGAGGATGTGTTACATCAGCTTCGGGAGCCACATCAGCTCCGGGACGAGCCAACTGAAGAAGAAGCTTGTCTACAAACAAAGACTTCAGTGCTTGATCCCACCTTCCCAGCTACTAGAAATATGGAGCAGCAGTACTCTCTCTGGAGAGAGATGAGGCTGGCTAAGGGGGAAATCCTGTTGAAGTGGAAGGATTTCCTGACAGTCGAGCAAGCTGTCCTGGAGTGGGCAAAATCAGAGGACATTCTGGCACTCCTGCAACCTGACTATGCAGCACGAGTTCAAGAGCTCGAAGGAAGCAGCGCTGCACAGGGAGCACAGGACAAGGGAAATGGCAAAGCTATTGCAGAATCTCACTCTGCAGAGCTGCCGATGAAAGCAGCAACGGTAGAAACGCAAGTCTACCTAGCCCCGGCTGCAGAGGCTGTAAGAAGGGACGATGACGTCACTTTTGCTCAAGAGCAAATCGACACCTTGGGAGAAGAGCAAGCCGAAGAGGCTATGCTTCAACAGGCGCTGCAGCAGAGCATGAAAGAAACAAGGCTGCAGCACACCCCAAGGAGGATGGAGGGAGAAGGGAGCTCGAGTTCGTATCAAATAAACTCCCCTGCATACGAACAAATGGTAGAAGGCCTCTCCAACATTGTCTCCCTGGATCGTTTGGAGGAGGAGGAAGCCCAACTACTGGATTATGGCGATTCCCCAGTTCACCAAGATGGAAATGCTGCTCAAGCAGATTCTGAGGGGGAACCAACTGCCATAATCAGGGATGTCATCTCAGACATCTCTGAGATTGCCGATGAAGCATCTACGGAGGAAGTTGCAGAGCCGGTACTCCCTACACCGGACACGACAGCTGTGCAGCAGGCAACCACCCTACATGAAGTTGCTGCAGAAGAGCCAAACAGGGTGGAAGCTGAGATTCTTGTAGCAATAGAGGATACAGTGCTGAAAGCTGTGGATGCTGCAGGAAACCAAGCAGAGCTGCAAGAGCCTATTCTTGCAGCAGAGACTGTCGAAGAGGTTACAGGACCGGCCGAGGAGACGGGGTCCATAGAGAAGACCTCAGGTGAGGATGTTGTTTTGACAACACTCCCTGAAGGTGAGAAGACCTTGGGTGAGGAGGCTGTTCAGACAGTACTCACTGAGGAAGTTGGAGGAACAACTGAAGTAACCTCTGCTGTGCAGCTAGAGACACCTCTTGAGGAGGTTGATGCAGCAGCTGCTGAAAGTTCTGAAAATCCTTCTAAGGATACAGCAGAAAAGGTTACTGAGGAAGCTGAAGATGAGTATTCTGCCTTCGCAAGGGAGATGAGAGAGCGCAATATAGCTATTCATGGGCCATTATCTGGCGGAGCAGACCCTGTTGAAATCTCATCCGGCGGAGAGGGGGCAGAAGAAGAAGAAGAAGAGCACCTATCCTCAAAGTCTACAGATTCTCAACCCAACAATCATGAGGATGAGGTTGCTACTGAAGTTCCGAGGCAGGATGCAGCACCAGCATGTCACGATGTGATTCCATATACTGCATCCGCTGCTGCCTCGAGAAGAAGGAATTCGGGGCTGACTCCTGATGAATCTATCAATATAGTCGAGACCGCTGTTAGACACCTGCTGCATGCTCTCCAAGAGCATGAGTCTACCATGTGCAACAGTCTCAGGGTCACTGCCCAATTCCATGCTGAAACTATGACTAGTTTCAAGAAGGACCTGGAAGCCTTGCCAGAGATGATCCACAGGACGCTCAACGATAATGCAAACAGGCTTTACAGGGATCGGGTCAGGATGGAGGGAGAATTGAAGCTAGATGGAGCTACTACCCGTCAGGAAGTCAGAAGCTGCAGACGCCATGTCGAGCTTACCTCTGACAGACTGAACACACTCCCTTGTCCTCGAAACACTTCTGGATCGAACTGAAATGCAAAACAAGACCACCAGAAGTGTGGACGATCGCTTGGGGAATTTGGAGCTAATTGTTGGAGAACTAAGGGACATCATGTTCCGAGCGTTTCCTCAATATACAGAAGCCCCCAAGGAGGTCCCCGATCAAAGTACAAATAAAACTTCTTCATGAATGAAATAGTGTAAAGGCTTTGTCATCATCAAAAAGGGGGAAATTGTTAGGATTTCAGTGTTTAGATTTTGATGAGACAAATCACATATGTAATAGGAAGTTTTGAGTACCCCATTTTTCATAATGTTTAAGTGAATACATAGACTAGTTTTGAGTCTTATGTTAGATGGTGAATAAAGGATGAACAAGGATAAAACTGCATCTAAGTCTGAATGGATTCAGAATTGATAATCAAAGTAAGAATGCAGCATCGCTTAAAATGGCTGGATACAGCATAGCCGATGGAAGGAAAATGTAGCTTCACTGTATCGGATCGTAAACTGAATACAGCAAGAAAAGAAAATAAGATACAACAACGTATTAAGAGGACAAATATTCAATACAGCGTTACTGCAAGAAAAGGATACAGGAGTACTACTAGAAGATGAATACAGCAGCACTGCCTGAAGATACTGCAATCAGGTCTATGTCTCTGCAGCACTGCAAGGAAGGATCAGCTGCACCAAGACCTAGGATACAGCTGCAAACTGCACTGAACAGTTTAACTCTACAGCAATTACTACAAGACAGAGTATCCTGCAAATCCGAGAAAGGATAAATGCAGTACGAGGAACGAACATCTAAGTAAGTAAGAATTAGAGCCGTTCCAGTTAAAGTCAAAAGGCACAGACACGGAGCCAATGAGAAGACTCCATGTGGACTGACGCGCCGCAAAAAGCTGCAAGCCGCAACTGCCGCATTAAATGCTCCGAAAGAGAAAGTCACGTCGCATTAAATGCGAACCATGCCTTAAGTCAGACTTCTTCAAAATTCAAAAGAGAGATGTCTTCTTCAACGGACATCTTCTTCTACAAGTATAAATAGAGGATGAGAAGCACAGAAACTGGTTACTGAAACATTCGCTCAAATCTCATAAGCTATCAAAGATTCAATACTCAAAGTAATCTTCCAGTTTCAGTCACTCAACCTCAAGAAGTGAAGCAAGCTCGAAAGCTGAAAGTTTCCTCAAGGATTCAGAAGCTCACTTCGAAGCAACAGTTGAAGAAAAACTCTTATCCTTTTAACCTTGTTGCTGTGTGCTTAGGTTGTTTTAGTGGTGTCAAACAGTTGATAGGAGAGATCCTTGTTGTTTGTATAGTTGTCTAGTATTAGGCAGCTTCCCTGTGTGGGAGTGTAGAACCCTGTGTGGGTTAATCTTTGAAGTTTGCAGTTGTTGTGTGTACGCTGGACTTCAGTAGGTTGTTATCTTTGTCGAGTTGATAGATTGTTAGGAGTGTCCTGTAAATCAATCTTGCTTAACAAAGTTCCTGCTCGAGGAGCAGTAGAGTGGACGTAGAAGGATTACACCACCTTCGAACCACTATAAACCATAAGTGTTTATCGCTTTATTTATCTGTGTGTTTATCTTCTGTATCTTGTGTTTAGCATTGCATAAAACGATTTGATAAAAGCATTTTGAGAAAAACAGCCTTGTATTATAAAGTTTATTTTTCCGCTGCGTATAACTCTCCAGGTTACAGCGTGCAGGACTGTATCCTAGTGCTGCAAGCAGTAACCATCTGACGCTGTAAGTTCAAGTAACTTGTAGAACAGAACGGTTTGTTTAAAGATTTGCAAAATCGACCAAGGTTCATTCACCCCCCCTCTGAACCTCGGACACCACTTGGGACCAACAATGGTTATGTGACATTTATGTATAAATATTCATACCTTTATATATTACATAAAGATATGCATATTTGTATATAAAGGTCATATGAAATATATATAAGGGTCGCATGAATATTACATAAATGTATTTATATACAAATTTTGCTGAAATTCTTCATTTTTTTTCTAAGTTACAATGCATAAAGGTCACAACATTTATACATAAAGGTCACCAAATTTATACATAAAGGTCAAGACATAAAATTTAAAAAAAAAAATTCACTGGATCCGGGCTGGGTCGACCCGGATTGCACGGATCATAGATCTGTGCACCAGGTGCACAGGAGAATTTGTCTTATACGAAAATTTTAGCTAATGTATTCACATCAGGATGAATTAACGAAATCTTCCATGAGCTAGTAAGACATTTGGTCTAATGTATTCTAATGTATTCACATTAGGATAAATTAATGAAACCTTCCATGGGCTGGTCAGACACTTTGGTGGTCTAATTGTATGCATATATTCAAATTGAAATAAGAAAGTCTTTATGACTATATTTGGAAGGGGTTTTATTGGGTTTGGGGAAATCTCGTCCTTAAAATTCTGAATTTTATAATAAAGATAAAATATTGAAAATGTATGCAGTTTGTTTGAAGATTTAATAAGGTAGAATCATACTGTATTAAATCAATGTTAGAAATAAGTGGATTGATTTATAATGGTTGGCAAAGAGATTTAAAAGGGTAAATGAACCTTTATCAATTTTACAAAATTTTTAACTTAATTTTTGAACTTTCAGCGTCATAACTAGTAAGTTAGATAAAATATTGCAATTGATATGATTAATCCATAAGTTAGATATTGATATAAAAATATTATCACCTGATCCTAAATGTCGATAATATCGACATATTCTATATGAATTCATACAACTGATATATATTGATATATGTTCAACATCGACATAAAATATCTCAATGGTTTCACTTATATCATCTTATATCATGTATTCTAAAAAATAATATTGATATATGTTCAACATCGACATAAAAAATCTCAATTATTTCACTTATATCATCTTATATCTTGTATTCTAAAAAATAATCATACGTATCGTAACTCATATATATTCAACATCGATATAAAAATATCAAAACTGTTTCACTTATATCATCTTATTCAACATCGATATAAAAATATCTCAACTGTTTCACTTATATCATCTTATATCATGTATTCTAAAAAATATTATATCATCTTATATCATATATTCTAAAAAATAATTTCAACTGTTTCACTTATATCATGTATTCTAAAAAATAATTGATATCATAGATGCATAACAAATATTATATATATATATCAGATATATGTCATCTCATAACAAATTAAAAAAATAATTTATTAATACATTTTGAGTTTATTATTTTTTTGCCCCATAATTTAGGGGGTCTGGCAATTTCGGACCATAAGTTTTCGGGCTGGCAATTTAGAACTTTAATTTTCCAGGCTTTGCGAATTTCACCCAAATTGAGCCCAAATTGCTTAATTGGGCTCAAATCGCACGTGAGGTCGCCAAATTGAGGCATTCGGGCCAATTTTGCTGAGTTGTCTCTTTTTCTCCCCTGTGGCAATTCTAGTTTGTTTCAGTTGCACTCCACGTGGATAAATCAAGCCCTAAACATGAATCAAGTCCTAAACATACTTCAAGCCCTAAATGAACCAAATCCAAAAATTCCCCCAATTTCCAATTCCCGCTAGAACCCTAAAATCGTTAACCCACCTAATATGCAAAAATAATCTTCCTTCTAATCTTTCCATCTTCAATACTCAACCGTAATGCTCATTTGAAGAATCCAATCTAAAAACCCAACCGTGAGTGTGAGGAAAATCGTCACAGAAACTAAGGCCCAAATTGTTCATCGACTTTGTGTAGAAGATGGTGAAAAAACGTGACAGAAGATGCTATGAAGAAGATATACAAGATTGACTTTTTCAATGACTTCTTCTAGCGGACTGTGATGGGGTTCAGGTGTGAGATTGACTGGGAGACCTCAAGTCTGCTTGAACGACTGCCTTATGTTGAGTCCATACAACCGGATTTAACAAAAATCGACAATCTCAAACATCTTAAAACGTATTCTACTCTCCGATGAACTCTCTTAAAGGATATGTTTTGCATCTTAAAGCATATTCTTCTCCCCCGATGAACTCTCTTAAAGGATATATTTTGCGATGAACTCTCTGAAACCATCTAAATAAAAATCGACATTGAAGATGACTCTCTTATATAGGATATGTTAAACAAAACACTCTTATATAGGATATGTTAAACAAAAATCGACTACCTCAAACATAATATATATCAATTTGAAGTGTATTCTTCTCCCCAATGAATTTTGATGAATCGACGACCTCAAATCTGCTCCCCAATGAACTTTGATGAACTTATGAACTTTCCCGATGAACTTTGATGAACTTATGAACTTTGTTAGCCATATGTTGTCATGACCTGATCTAAACAAAAAACGATGACCTCAAATCTTCTCCCCGATGAACTCTCTTAAAGGATATGTTTTGACCTAATTTAAACAAAAATCGACGACCTCAAACATCACCCCATTCAAAAACTCCACAGAATATGTTTCATGTTTTGAAACAATCTAAAAAAACTCCACAAAAACTCCACAGAATATGTTTCATGTTTTGAAACAATCTAAACAAAAATCTATGTCAAGTTTTGACCCATCTAAACTTCAAAAACTCCATGTTTTGAAACAATCTAAACAAAAATCTATGTAAGTTTTGACCCATCTAAACTTCAAAATCTCCATGTTTGAAATAATCTAAACAAAAATCTATGTAAGTTTTGACCCATCTAAACTTCAAAAACTCTATGTTGGGTAACCATCATGAGGTTAAAAAACTCCACAGAATATGTTTCATGTTTTGAAACAGTCTAAACAAAAATCTATGTCAAGTTTTGACCCATCTAAACTTCAAAAACTCCACGCTAAACTCCCTGCTAGGCAAATCCTGCCGAGGTCGGACGAGGCCACTATGGCCACCAGGGAAATCATCCCGGACGGATCCCTGAGGAGCCGTCCAAGAGACGTAACCCTGGACGGATCACATATTTGCTCAATAGAACTTATTTCTGACCTCCTCTTCAAATCATCCAAGCTTGATGTGTAGACCAGCTCGGGTCGGGAGGTCCAACATATTGTAAATTGTGAATTGTACAAGAACTAATTGTAGAAAACAATTTAATATTTTAACATATTTTTGATAAACCATATATAATTTTTTATTAGCTATTTAAATACATAAATTATTTATTTTTTAGCAAATGTAATGATAATATTCAAAAACTCATTACAATTTCTACAAATAATAACTCATGCATCACACAAGCTCATTGCTAGTATATATAAAAATAGACATTGTAATTTTTATAATTATATTAATTTAACTCTTAATTATTCTATACACATTTAGTTTATATATATATATATATATATTCATTTGTAAATTTATTCTTTTCACAAATTTCATGAAATACATAAGGATGAACCTTACTAATATGCAAGTCATATTATATTACATTTAAATACTAAATGAGATGACACTATTCATTTACAATTGTTTTTTTATAAATCTCGTATATCACACGATCAGATCTATACTAGTAAATAAAGAGAGACATAAAAGAATGAAGAGATATTTAATATCTTTATCTATAGTTGATTATAAGTTGTGTTTGCTTCCAAAGAAAATTATAATTCTTGAGTTCTATAGCATTTCTCCAGCAATGAAAAAAAAATGTTGCAATTTTTGCATTATTCTTATATAAAAATTGACACTTGTCTTTAGTAGTGTGCTAATTTTTCACACTAATAAGAAATATCCATAATATTTCATAAACACAATAGAAAATAGTCTTAATGCAAGATTTGATTTGCGTTGAATCCAACGTAAGATTGACGATTGAGATAGTTTAACATAAACTTTTAAAGCACCGTTGGAGTGAAAAACCTTAAGAATGCAGCGCACTGCTGAAAATGATCTTAGACACATGAAAACAATGATAAAATGAACAAATTTTCTATGGATTTTCTAATCTATATATATAAACACAAATTTTTCTGTGCACTAGGTGCATGGATTTAAGATCTATGAAATTTGAGTCAACTTGGTCCATACTTCTAAGTTTTGCTTTTTTTTTTTTTGGATTTTATGTGTTGACCCTTATGTTATATTAGTGTGACCTTTATATACAAATGTTGTGACCTTTATGTATTGTAAATTCGAAAAAAATGAAAAATTTCAACAAAATTTGTACTTATATATCTTTATGTGATATTCATGTGACCTTTATATATATTTACGTGAGCTTTATATACCTTAAAGGTATGAATATTTGTATATAAAAGTCATATGAATATACATAAAGATCCCATGAATATCACATAAAGGTATATATGTATAAATTTTGCTGAAATTCTTCCTTTTTATTTTGAAGTTATAGTACATAAGGTCATGACATTATTATATAAAGATCACAACAATACAACATAAAAGTCATACCAATATAACATAAAGGTCTTGGCTTCAAGCTAAAAAAAAAAATTCACGAATCCAGATCGATTCAAATTTATGTGCACCAATTACACAACTAACTTACTCATATATATATATATATATATATATATATATATAATATTTAAAATCTAATTACTTTAGTAGTTGTTCTTTGTTATATGGTTGAATTGGAAATTTTTATCCTATCCAAATACCCATAGAATGTTGGGATTCCTTTTGGCTTTTAAATATATTAAATATAGATGCGTTCTTATATTTATTTATTTATTTATGGTTTCGGCTAACATCAAATAATTGGTATGCTTAGGTACTAATTCTAGATTTTTAGAGAACTAAGGTACTATTAATTGAGTCTTTTTAAGTAGTGAGATTGATAATACCAATTTACTTAATTTCTTTTGCTATGGCCAATTTCAAAATAAATAAATAAATACATAATCCAATGTTTAAATTCGAAGCGTAAACAATCTTTGAAAGAGTAACATAATTCACATATTTTATTAATATAATCAAAACTATAAAACCATAAAAGTTGTTCATATTATGAATGTTTTCAATTGTTTATATTTTGAATATTTTTAGACATTATCTCACAATATTAGTAGATAAAATTAATAAACTTTGCGTTATATGAAAATACTCATTAACTTTTCCACCTTTTGAAAATGTTTTTTTACTTAAAAAAGAAGGTGAAAAATTGCTTGGAATATGAAAATATCAGGAAAATCTGAAAATAATGAATAATAAGATTATAAGATAATATTTAAAATTATAAAATCAACAAAGAAGGTTTTAAAATAAATTAAATATATAAACAAATATACAAATTAATACAATATTTTTTAAAATAAATCTTTAGATTATTTGATTTTTTTTAATAAATAAGCTTTATGTATAATAGTTAAAATCTGACAAAAAAAAAAAAAAGAAAGAAAGCACTTTGTGCAACACAGGGAAAAAATATTAGTATTTGAAAATCCAAAGCCACAAATTACACTTTAGGAATTGTGTGTCAGTTATATTATTTTGAAATGTAGACCAATTTATAGAGTTATGCAATGACAAAATTGGTGATTACACAAATTGAAAATCATATTATTAAAGTCAAGATTCTATGAGGAAAAAACACTGAAAGTGAAACAAGGTGTATATACCTTAGATGCACTTTAATCTATTTATAGGAGATTGTCAATAAAGATTTAAAAAAGATGGTTTCTACTACTTGTGTTTTCTAAAACTCATAACAAAAGTGTAGGATAATCACTATTTCATGTTGGTTTATTTTTACCAAAGCCAGATACTTTGCAATAGAAGTGGTCTAAAATTTTGTTTATTGGACAGTTATGATAGGATATGTAATACTACAATGTAACAATAAATGTAGTATATAAGAAAGTACTACAAAATTGAGTTGACAAAGAGAGTCATTAGTGGATTAGAGCTCTATTTTGTTTATTTGCTAGAATTATCACTTCAACAAAGATACAGGATTTGCTTTAGCCAGTTCATGTAGTATCTTCGTAATAGATGACTATCTATTTTACAGTTCATGTAAGAATTTAATTTTTATGTTTCGCACATTTATCGTGAAGGAAATCAAGCTTTGGATAGATTGTCCAAACTAACTCTGGATTTTAAATAGTGGGATACGACTCCTTCTTGCATTGGTGCCTACTTGTCTAAAGATGTTTATGATCTTCCTCAATATAGATTTTATTAGTTCAGGGTACTCTTTTTCCCTATCATAATATTTTTCCGCTGAATTTTGCTACGATATGATTTTAACAAGGCCCATTTCATTTCTTTTGTTTTGTCCTTTGTATCTAAATGCTCTTTTGGATTTTTTAATATATGATATGTTACCTATTAAAAAAAGAGTAGGTCTTGTGTGAGACCGTCTCACGAATCTCATTTCGTGAGACGGGTCAGGTCGGGTCGAATATATTAATTATGTAATACTTTTGTATGTATTAGTTAATACTTTTCTATATTTCAGGTAATACTTTTCTATATTTCAAGTAATACTTTATATTATATTATTTAGTATATGTGCAAAATACAAAAGTATTACATGATATCTAGAAAAGTATTACATAATAGACACAAAATTATTACATATTGCACTAGGAGAAGAGTACCTGGAAGTCCTAGGATCCGCGTGTTTTTTAAGACCCGACCCAATTCGGGTCATATATCCTATAATACAAAAGTATTACCTGATACACATAAAAATATTACCTAATACACATAAAAGTATTACATATTTTCTTATAGTCTGACTCAACTCAAAACAAAAGTATTACATATTTTTCGTATGGTCCAATTCAACTCAAAACGTATCTTATAATACAAAATATTACCTAATATACAGAAAAGTATTACGTAATACACGCAAAAATATTACATAATTTCGTATGTTCGACCCGACCCGACCCGTCTCACAACATGGGATCCATGAGACAGTCTCACCCAAGATTTTGCCTTAAAAATGATTTATTCCTATTATTCATTCAACATTTTAATCAATATGTATATATCGTAATGCTCGTGTAATTTAAAAAAAGTGATGAATTTTTTTGATAAATAAATTATGCATATATCAAATTATCAATATTATCATTGTACAATTAAAATTTACATTATAAATATATAATGAAATATCATAAAACAATATTTTTTTTAAAATCCAGATAATTAATTAAGATCATATATATATATATTTTTTCATTTTAAACCGAGATTTTACCCTGAAACTTTGGCTCCATCTTTTCATATTCAAAATATTTGAAACCTCAGGCTCCAACGGTGCACTTCCCGTACTCAAAACCTTTCTCTTTCATATCGCATTTGTCTCTCTCTGTCGATATCATCAACTACTTCAAATTCAATCGCGAATTGCTTCCCGGATTCGGATCGAAGCCCTCAAAATGCCGGTGTTTCCCTCCAATTCTGAATCCACGGCGCCGCCACCGAGCAGAAGCAGGTTCGGATACCACCATTTTCAGCAACCGGAATTGGCCGACTCAGCCCTAACGGTGATGAAGAGCTCCACCAGCTCTCCGGATCTCTTTCTGAAATCAGCTTCCAGAGATATATTTTCACTCCAGTCTTCTTCTTGGAAAGATAAGCCATCTGAACCCGATGACGGTGAAACAACGTCAGGCACTACTAGTCGCAGTTTTGAATTTGGCTTAGATCCCTCGTTTTGGAAAGAGCACAATGTTCAGGTGCTTTCTTCTTCTTTTTCTTTTTGTTATTTGTTTTCCGTTTTCCTTTTCCCCTTCTTCGCCCATTAGCCGTGGGTTAGGGTTTGGGGTGACTTTATATATGGTATTAATAGGAAATCAATGGTTTATAGAACAAGCTAGCACAAGACCTTAAACTTGCCCTGAGAATTCAAAATAACCATTAAATGGTTTCTAGTACATGGATCTTGATGAAAGTTATCAGGCATAAGCCTATTCCTTTTTCAGTAGATTAATATTGTGAATGTCATTGATCAGAGGGTGCTTTTTCAAATGTCTATTTAATCATTCACAGGTTATTATTCGGGTACGGCCTTTGAGCAGTGCTGAGATATCACTTCAGGGTCACAGTAGATGTGTTAGACAAGAAAGTTCCCAGGCAATTACATGGACAGGACATCCAGAATCTCTATTTACATTTGATATTGTGGCTGATGAAAATGTTAGCCAGGTACATAACAATGCTGTATATATATGCTATCTTCAAATGGGCCTTTCTTTATCTAAGGATTTCATTTTCATGTCCGTGTTTAACAGGAAATGCTTTTTAAAGTTGCTGGGGTTCCAATGGTGGAGAATTGCATGGAAGGATATAATAGCTGCATGTTTGCTTATGGACAAGTGAGTTATACATGTTATTATAGAAATCCAAATATCATATCCCTTAGGTATATTTCAAGCTGTTTATAGCTTGATTAAGAGAGATTAATACATGGACTAAGTACACAGCCTATGAAATCTTTTATATTAATTGCAGCCACTACTAGTCTAATGTTCTATATTTTTGAAAATGCTTAATCATAGGCTTCTTGGTAAATTTCTGCCTAATTTTGTTTTCGTTGAATTACATAGACTGGAAGTGGGAAAACTCACACTATGCTTGGAGATATTGAGGGAGGAACTCGGAGGCACAGTGTTAATTGTGGGATCACACCTAGAGTTTTTGAGTACTTATTCTCCAGAATTCAAAAGGTATGCTTTAGGTGTATTATTCATATTGGAAACATAAAGAAGATGGATTCCTACTGTCATTGTATTGAGCCTGAAATCAACACATTTTAAATCAAAATGTTGATATGTGAGAAATCCATCCATAACCCTAAATCGTTTTTGATATTTGTGTGGCATTATGTTTTATTTATGTGGCCAAGAACAGTATCTGACAAATGTTCAGGAGTTCTTGTGTTATGAAAGATTTGTGCCGACAATAGTTTCAGTCTCCAAGCTTTAGTTCCATATAATTAATTGTTAATTGATTTTCCCTATGACTTGCTATGTATTCGTCATTTAACATAATACCGGACAAACTCCTAATGTTGCATCTCGTGGTCTCATTTTGTATTACAGGACAAAGATGCTCGCAGGGAGGAAAAAATAAAATTTACTTGTAGATGTTCTTTCATAGAAATCTACAACGAACAAATTCTTGATCTGCTGGATCCTTCATCTGTTAATTTACAGGTATTATTCATGTGCATTACAATGAGATCATATATGTTGTTCATTGGCAAGTTGATTAACTCAATTAGATGGCTCTTTGCAGATAAGAGAAGACACCAAAAAAGGTATTTATGTAGAAAATGTCACAGAGGTAGAAGTTACTAGTGCTCGTGACGTGATCCAACAGCTTATTCAGGTTTATAATTTCTCCTATACCAGACTTTCTGTACTCCTTAATATTTCAAACGGTTTTTTATGCCTTCACCCCGGATATGCTGAAGGAATTTTGAGTTATATATTATTAATAATGCATTGGTTATGTTCTTATATGCAAATCAGTAATACAGCAGCTGAAGTTGTGTCCTTGAAAATACTGATGTTTCCTCTTTAATATTATTAGTACAGACCATAAGTTTAGTTAAGATAATCAATAACTAAAGGAAGAGATTAAAGGATTAAGTGTTCTCGATCATATGATACAATTATTTTCTCAGAGATCCCTAGGCATACTTGATACAATATGGCATTCTTATTGTGCTGAAATTTGCAAAATTTTAATTTTCCATGCATTATTTGGTTTACACAGTTTGATGCCATATTTTCAGGGTGCGGCCAACAGAAAGGTTGCTTCAACAAACATGAATCGTGCTAGTAGTCGTTCTCATAGTGTATTCACGTGCATCATAGAGAGTAAGGTAAAACAATAAATCCTCAATCTTCTTGTCCAAACTTATCTTCCTATTTTTTTACTTTGACCTTAAGTCTAACTTGAACTTTTAACATGTTCTTTCTGTCAGTGGGAATCCCAGGGGGTAACTCATTATCGGTTTGCTCGGCTTAATCTAGTGGATCTGGCTGGATCTGAAAGGTAAATGAGAATTCATGGTAGAAAAGCAGAGGATGAAACTTTTTATTGAGGACTGCCGACTGCAGTTTTGGTCAAATGTTTTTTGTTTATTTTTTTACATATTGTTACAAATATAGGCAAAAGAGCTCTGGTGCAGAAGGTGAACGTTTGAAGGAAGCTACTAACATCAACAAATCTCTTTCTACATTAGGGTATGTTTACTTTTAGTCCTTAAATGTTGTGCAGTTGAAATATCTTCAGTCACCCTTAATTTAAGTTCCTATGAAATTCAAATTGAGACTGAATATTTGCTGATACGCAGACTTGTGATAATGAATCTGGTGAACGTATCCAATGGGAGGTCACTTCATGTTCCTTACAGGGATTCCAAGCTTACCTTTTTGCTTCAGGTAGATAATACTGCCTTACGATCATCAAGAGAGTTTTTTAGGCTTTAAAGGTGTTTGTTGCATAAGTGGCTGCGCTTTTGACATATATTAAGATTTTTCCATGATTTTTAGTGCCAGTCCATGTGGGTTAGGTCCGTCCTTATGTCTACTCACAGAATAGTAGGGCAAGTATCCTTATTTCAATGCACTGTTAGTGAATTAGATTTGGATTGCTCTATTAACCTTCTGTTGATTTCCTGTCATGACTGCCAAGTGCAATAATTAACTTTTATCTTTTTTCCCATGAATACTAGTCTGAGAATACTGAGAATCAGTTCTCCTTGGAGTACACGGATCAAAAAATCTTCACTTTAAGCTCACTGATTGATCTTAAAACTGAACTCATTTTTCATTTTCTTTTTTCAATTATTTTCAATATTTAGAGGCATTTCTTGATTTCTAACTAGGATTATGCAGGATTCACTGGGAGGAAATGCCAAGACAATCATCATTGCAAATATTAGTCCCTCCAGTAGGTTAGTGCTTGTTTATCTGAATTATTATGTAAATTTTTGACGCATTGGATATATTCAGTGGTGCTTCTGGCATTTTTTATCAGATGGTTATAGGAAAATGAAACTGGAAAGTTATTGGATATGTCCTCAACAGCATTGAATTTCATTAAGTTACTGTTATATTCACATACAATTCCACTATGCCCTTGCAGCTGCTCGCTTGAGACCCTGAGCACATTAAAGTTTGCCCAACGTGCTAAATTTATAAAAAATCATGTAAGTAGCTTTTCTTTGTCAAAGTTTTAGACAACTCACCTAATTTTATATTGATGGAGGACTTAATCAAAATACAATCTTTTAGCAATAAAAAAAACAGAATCCATCTTTCCGACATTTGGCCTGAGCTCTCACAGTCTTTTGCATTTCACTAATGCTATATTCCTCTAACTATTTATTCAACTCATTTCAGTGATTTATGCTTTAAAATATTCATCTTCTTATTCTTTCCTATAATTAAGTATTGATAGTGTAAGTGTAAAGCTCATATTCTGTTATTTATTACTGTGTTGTCACTTTACTAGGCTATTGTTAATGAAGATGCTTCTGGTGATGTGCTGGCACTGAGGCTTGAGAATCAAACCCTCAAGGTAACGACTAAAAATTTACATTCCAGCATGGATTACAAATCATTTTCACACACAATCATGGAAGTTAAGCATCTTAAAGTACACATAATTCAACTAATGACAGCAAGAAATTGTATGCTTGTGCAAACTTTTGTGAATCTGGATATGGATGGATGAAAGCTATTGCAATTATACTAGCACAGGACTCGTACAGGGGTTTTAAAAAAATATATTTGAATTAAACAATTTTAAATATATTATTTATATTAAAAAAATTATGATTGCTATATCTATCATTAATTTTAGTATCAACCATAATATAATTTGATTAATATATTATTTGATCATATATGTTGCATTTGTAAGAGAATACTAATATTTTCTATTTATTAACGATACTCTCTCACCAATATTATAATTTTTTTTTATTATGTCTTTTCTTGTAAATATTAAATAATAAAGATTATAGAGATCCTTAAATTTTCATTTCAATTATATTATAGATAATTCAAATCAAAATTTCTCAATAGTTTCTATGATTTAATCGAAAAATTATTTTAGTTTCATTATTAATAAGTATATAAAGAATTTGGAGGAAGATTGTGCTTATGTCAAATTTATCTTATATATATAAGATATATATTTTAAATTTTGTATAGTTAATTATATATTGTATTATTATTAATACTAATTTAAGAAGATTTGTTATTATTATTTTATTATAAATAATTTATTTTGGTTATAATTAATATGGTTGGTTATAATAATATTAAAAAGCTCATGTTAATTAGATTCATAATATTTTGAGTATGAGATAGTATAATTATTTAAATTTAAATAAACAAGTAACTAACTTTCCTTAATTAGTTAATATAATTATTAATAATATAAGAAGAGGATGACACATGTAACTTATTGTTCTTTTATAATATTTTATTTATAAAAAGATTAAGATATCATCTAAACTTAATTGTGGTTGCTTTCCTTGGGGAAAAATCATTAATCATTTGAATATCTTCTGTTCAAAATATTATATTATAAACAAAAAATCAGTGCATTCCTATTACCAATGGAAACCTTCAATATGAGTCTGTTCCAAAAATTCCTCATGACCGTCAAATGTGCCTTGCCTATGGACGCCACCTCCCGGATTTTTTCCTAAGTGGCCACATTAAGTCCTATGGACCCCTACTTAATTTATTTGCAGGTGTTTAACTAAAGCAATGTCATTTCGATTCTTTGCATTTTCTTTTGCCCTTCTGTCATCCAAATGTTAACATATAGTAAACCTATTTTAAAGAATACAATTACAATTATACATCCCTACTATGTTGTCACTTAGTAAACCTATTTTAAAGATATACTTACACATCCCTAAAGAATACAATTATACTACCCTAATATGATTTTTGTAAGATCAACACATCATATACAAAAAGAGTAAACATATCAACGATGAATTACGAAATAATGATCATGATTTGCATTTTGCACATGTATATATAATTAACTTTTGTGATAATGTCATGTTGGTTTAAATTTATGATCAATTTATGGTGCCATGTTTAATGTTAGGCACTTCAGTTTTTTTGAGATATTATAGTTGGATTACTTCAAAATTTCATATTATATTTATGTTACCATTGTGAATGTATGTGAAAAAGAATATATCTCAATTCTCCACCTATGCCCCAGCCTGCCGTCTGCCTAGTGCCTTTTAAAACACTATGCCAAACGAATAGTCATTGATCATTTGTGATACACTAACAATCATGAGTTGCATGACTCTTCACTCATGCCCAAATGTAACTGAACACCTTGATAGAGTCTTTAAATTCTCAATTTAAGCCATTTTTTGAGTGGTGCACTCTAATTTGAAATATTAAACTAACGAAGAAGTAGATCATGTATTTGTCATGCTATTAAGCACCCATTTGATAATGCTATTATGCCTTTTTGCGATGCATAATTCTTCTTCTCAGGATTTTAACCCCAAAACTTGCAAACCAACACAAGAATTCAACAAGAACAAGAACACTCAATTCAAAAGAGAATAAACGAAACCAAGAATCGAAAACACACAGCTTTTAAAGTGGTTCGGTCATAAGCCTACGTCCACTACTCTTATTAGATGATCAGAGAACAATTCGCAAGATACAATACAAAAACAAAGAAGAAAACAGATCTCTCAAACTCGCTAGCTACTGCTATGACTTTTCTGCTCTCTAACTTTCTATACAGATTGATTTATGCGAAAAACTAAACTAAAGATCTGAACTACAAGATATATATAGCATCTGGGAACTTGAATCATCCAAAACCGTTAAGAAACGCGTGTGTTATCCTCCTTGCAAAACTGTCTCTCGAACCTGCATATAACAAATCAAGAAACCAAGAAAATGAACATAACTACTTTACCTAACTTGAAGTCGTGTTTCAGGATTACGTTTTTATAAGTGAACTAGCAACTTTTCCCATACTTAGCAAAATTCAACTAAACACCTAAGCAATCGAATTTTCTTTCTTTTCCAGCTTCATGCATGCAAGTAATATGTGCTTCATGCCATATTTAACAAATCTCCCACCTTATGGCATGAACACCTTGTCAAGACTACTGCCCTTCAAGTCACACCAGTTGCTTCCTTTCCCTTCAATCCAACCAAATCTTTACAAAGCTGGAACTTAACACTAGGCAAGGCTTTAGTGAGTGAATCTGAAGGATTGTCTTCAGTAGCAATCTTGCTGACCTTAACCTCACCTTTCTCCACTATATCTCTTACATAATATAGCCTAACATCTATATGCTTTGTCCGCTCATGATATCCTTGATGTTTTGATAAGTGAATAGCACTAGAGTTGTCACAATATACTGTAACACAACCTTGTTGAATACCAAATTCAGCTAGCATGCCTTTGAGCCACAATGCTTCTTTGATTGCTTCGGTTAAGGTTATAAATTCTGCTTCCGTTGTGGAAAGTGCCACTACAGGTTGTTGTGTTGATTTCCAACTTATGGCAGTACCAAATAAGGTGAATATATACCCTGTCAAAGACTTCCTATTATCCACATTTCCAGCATAATCAGCATCAACAAAACCTGTTATAGGAGAGCTATTGTCTGTGGTTTTACAGAACCTTAATCCAACCTCAACTGATCCATTGATGTACCTTAGTATGTGCTTCACTGCCTCCCAATGAGCTATCCCGGGATTGGCCATAAACCTACTAACTACACTCATGGCATGAGCCAGATCAGGCCTGCAACATACCATGTTGTACATAATACTACTACCAATAACATTAGAGTAAGGAATTGACCTCATTTTGCACACTTCTTCCTCAGATGTAGGCTCTTAACTCTTAGAGAGTTTGACATGCTGACCAATAGGGACTGAGATAGACTTGCTCTGATTCATTTGATGCTTAATAAGCACCTTTTGCAGATAAGTTCAACGGTAAACAAATATTCTATAGGTGCATGTATATAAATATTTGACATATTTAATCAAAATATACCAAAACACTTAATCAAAATGGACCAAAACACGTACGTTTTGGCAAGAAAAACAACTACTCAAGTTCTTTTCTTATATCAATTATGAGTTTTGGTTTATATTCTATCTTTTCTTGCCATTGGGGATTAGGAAATAGTACTATGGTTGAGTTTTGGTTTATATTCTATCTTTTCTTGCCATTGTGGATTAGGAAATAGAACTATGGTTTATTTGTTCGATATTTAACAAAATTGTGTTTGAACTTGCTTTAAAGAATAATTGTTTCAAATACCAAAGCATATAATATTCACCTCAATTAAGCAATCTAACTTGGTTTAAAGAATAATATTCATCTCAATTAACCAATCAAAGATAAATTTTATCCGTTTCTACCATAAAAGATAAAAGTTGATCTCAATCCCTTATATGTAAATAGTGCAATTTATTAGGAAATTATGTGTGATAACAATAGTATAAAAATTAGATAATGTGTATAAAACATATATTTTCATTTTACAATGAACATTTGTTAAAATTTTGATATTCATTATCTTTCTTTCACAAATTTTGAAATATACATCATTATTAGTTTTTTCACATTTCGAAATAAGTAAATTATGTTAGTGATAAGTAAATAAGTAAATAAAAATGATTTAAAAATCACAAAATAAAAATAAGCCCGTTGGGCTTAAATATTTTAAGCCCTAAATTACTTTGTGAAAAATCACTGCACCGCATTCCCTAAATTATTTTGTGAAAAATCACTGCATTCCCAAAATGCCGCCGGTGATACGTACTTTCGTGAAGGTTGCCTTCCTTTTTGAAAAACATTTCACTACCCATGGTTTTTTTTTACAAACTTTGGGCGACAAGCCTGTGAAATCTTCTGCTGTGAAATCTTTGCCTGCAGACGTGAGTTATGAGAAGGCTGCCTTTCTCTTTGAAAAATTTGTCTTCCTCTTTGAAAAACATTTCACTACCCATGGTTTTTTTTTACAAATTTTGGGAGACAATTGTGAAATCTTTGCCTGTAGACGTGAGTTATGAGTTGGTGTTGTACACCTTTGGATATAGCACAAATGTTGGTTCACGATATTAAGTATTTATCACCATCATTGCTTGCTGACTTAGACGAACATTGGCCTGATCTCTCCCGCAATCGAAGAACTCCATCGTTGCACTTGATAGAAGCTACAAATGAGCTAGGCAGCAAAGGAGGGTAAACCGAACCTGTCATTGATGCTCATTTTCTTCATAATTTTCTTTATAATCAACACTGCGTTACTGAAATAGTCATGTATTCCATGCCCCGAGTATTGCCCATGACTTTACCACTCATGAAGTCAAATGCCGTGTTGCTGCTGCTTCTATCAAATGCCAGCGTTGCTGTTGAGCTCATTTGTAGCTTCTATCAAGTGCAACGATGGAGTTCCTCAATGTTTGTCTAAGTCAGCAAGTAATGATGGTGATAAATACTTAATATCGTGAACCAACATACGTACCGGGGCAACACCAACTCATAACTCACGTCTACAGGTAAAGATTTCACAGGCTTGTCGCCCAAAGTTTGTAAAAAAAAGCCATGGATAGTGAAATGTTTTTCAAAGAGGAAGACAGCCTTCACAAAAGTACGGCGATAAGCTACAAATGAGCTCGGTAAATCGAACCTGTCATTGATGCTCATTTTCTTCATAATCATCACTGTGTTACTGAAATAGTCATGCATTCCGTGCCCCGAGTATTGCCCATGACTTTCCACTCATGAAGTCGGGACTTTCCCACTCATGAAGCCAAATGCTGGCGTTGCTGCCAAGCTCATTTGTAGCTTCTATCAAGTGCAACGATGGAGTTTTTCGATCGCGGGAGAGATCGGGCCAATGTTCGTCTAAGTCAGCAAGCAATACTTAATATCGTGAACCAACATTTGTGCTATATCCAAAGGTGTACGCATCTTGTACCGGGGCAACACCAACTCATAACTCATGTGTGCACAGGCTTGTCGCCCAAAGTTTGTAAAAAAAAGCCATGGGTAGTGAAATGTTTTTCAAAAAGGAAGGTAGTCTTCACGAAAGTACGTCTTCACTATCGCCGGTGGCATTTTGGGAATGCGGTGATTTTTAGGGCTTAAAATATTTAAGCCCAATGGGCTTATTTTTATTTTGTGATTTCTAAATCATTTTTATTTACTTATTTACTTATCAATAACATAATTTACTTATTTCGAAATGTGAAAAAACTAATAATGATGTATATTTCAAAATTTGTGAAAGAAAGATAATGAATATCAAAAGTTTAACAAATGTTCATTGTAAAATGAAAAGATATGTTTTATACACATTATTTAATTTTTATACTATTGTTATCACACACATAATTTCCTAATAAATTGCACTATTTACATATAAGGATTGAGATCAACTTTTATCTTTTATGGTAGAAACAGATAAAATTTATCTTTGATTGGTTAATTGAGATGAATATTATTCTTTAAACCAAGTTAGATTGGTTAATTGAGGTGAATATTATATGCTTTGGTATTTGAGACAATTATACACGATAACAGAACTATGTCGTCTCACCACCCTGGAGCATATAGATCCACCCGATCGATGAAGACTCAAACCGAACTCCATCGGTACCTCCAGACCAATCCGAAACATGGTAATTCCAGCACCGGAGGTTGGAGGTGGTTGAAAAAACAGAAAACAAGTACTGACCCTCAACCCTAATTCCCAGTTTATACGAGGTTGGAGGTGGCCGAAAAAACAGAAAATCCTAATTCCCAGTTTATACGAGGTTGGAGGTGGTTGAAAAAACAGAAAACAAGTACTCACCCTCAACCCTAATTCCCAGTTTATACTTTGCTTCCATACAGTGATATTAATAGGCCCATGGGCTAAATGGTGACCCAAACTTTCTCAATTTTTATTTTTTCTATCGTGCGTTGCACGAATTATAATATTTATAGATAATATTTTAAAATTTTATATTTATTAAGTTAGAAAAAAAAATCAACATAATATAAAACAAATAATGTCTAAATAATAACTAAAATATAATAATTATAAAACTTACAAAACTTTTTTATATACAGCATTAAATGATACATAAATAAAGTTATGAATATAGTTATTGTTAATACATAAATATAAAATTAAGAAACGACAATAATAAATAATTGGATCATAATTTTTTAATTTCATTATGTCCCAAACATTTGTGTTTTTGTAGATTTAACTTTTGGGTCATGGTCTTATTATTTAAATTCTATAACTTTAATTATTATAAGATTTTAGAAATAAATTTTAACTTTAAAAATAATATTTAGATTTTTAAAATAATTATTAGATTTTGAAAATAAATTTCAACTTTCTTAAGAAAATTGTGGATTAGTTATATTTTTATTTCAATTAATGTTCTTAAAATTTCCAAATTATTTTGAAATTTTTAATATTTTATTTTTAAAATCAATCACTTTTAAATTTATTATTATTAATTTTATTGTAAAACTTTTTTAAGATTTCACTTGTTTATGTATAGATATTTAAAATAAAATTTCTAATTATTTATTATGAAAATTTTAATGTCATTATTTTGATTCTTTTATAATTTTGATATTTAAACCTTACAACTTAATTAAATGAAATGGTTATATTTAAAATAAAATTTCTAATTATTTATTATGAAAATTTTAATGTCATTATATTAATTCTTTTATAATTTTTATATTTAAACCTTACAATTTAATTATATGAAATGGTTATATTTAAAAAAGAGTTATTTAAATTATTATGGTCTTTTTCACTAAAATTATATTTAATTAAGAGGATATGAGATTTTATCAATTCTATTAAAACTCAATTATTCAAGGCAAGCCCAATTAGCTCTTTTATTAAATATATACATAAATAAGTTCAATTATTCAAGAAAAATCCAATTTTAATGAATACATAATATATATAATTTTATTTACTATTTTATTATGATAATGATAGATTTTAAAGAAAAAATGATATTTTTGCAATTTTTTCCAATTCTTCTTTTATATCAGTGTAGATTCGAGGACTGTTTGACTTTCGATTAGGTTCGCGAGTATCCGGCATCCCAATCAATGAATGCATTTGTGGTCATCGGTCTCATATAGTACATATCCAATCTAATTTTTTTTTTTAAATAAATATCCACGTCAATTTAATTCCATAATAAATTATGGATATCACATCACACGTTTGTTTTTAAAAACAAACATCTGCATCAATTTGATATGAATACAATCATTATGTGTCTCCTATTATCCACTAAACCATTTTATCTATATTTATATCAATTAAAAGTCAATTAATTTATTTTTTGGTTACTTTCTAATAATGAATAATTGGAAATTGACTTTAGATTTATTGTTTTAGATAAACAAATTTTATTTATTATTCATGAGATTAATAATTTTCAAATATTTACACTAAAATACATTTGAATACAAATAATATAAATTAAAATTTATTTTGATGTTTCAATCAACTTAATCAATTTTTTTAAATGAATAATTCAACAATTCATACGCAATTAATTAATTACTCTCCAAAAAGATAGTTTTCAACTCCATTTTATATGTTTATTTATAAATATAATATTATTGATATCATATCATATGACATAACATAATTTAGGTGATGCCTACACACATAGATAAATTAAACCAAAAAAAAATGCAAACACACGGAAATTAGAATTTACTTGTTCAAATAGAAAATAAAATAACCAAAATAAATTTTAATACTCCCAAATCATTTGAAATTGAAATAAACAATTAAATCGAGAAGAAATTTGAAAATCCAAAAAGAAAAAGTCAATACAAATTAATTAGAAAATGAAAATACACTGTTAAAAGAAAATAACACAAATTAAAAGGGAAAAGAGATAAGAATGAATTAAAAAATATATAATTGAATGTGGTGTGGCATGGCACCATATGTCGGATTCCATCACTCTCCTTATGAGAGAGTGAAAATTACGCGCCCATCCAATTGCGTGGTGACACCCACATTTCTCAACCGCGCTGATGTAAAAAAGCTTTTGCAAAACTCACTTTTTTATTTTTCCCAGCACCACACTTTCACACCATAAAAAAACACACTTAAAATTACTCTTACATAACAATCACAAAATTATTTTTGTAATTCAACACCCAAAAAAAATCAATGTGGGTGCTCTAATAGGACAGACCATACCCGACTCATGCTCTGGATCTTTTGAAATTGTCGTGCAGCATTTTTATTTATATATATTAGTATTTGGTGTTGTACTATTCACGAGTATTATATATATATATATATATTATAATTTTTGATTGATGAATTATTTAAATTATTATACAATATTCAAAAATAATAACTCATATAATTTTAAGTATAAATAATAACTCGAAATTCGTTATAATAAAGTTGGTTCAGTTTTAAGAATTATTAGAGTGCTTGGTTGAGATTATTCCATATCCATAAAGGTGTAAGGATATCTAAAGGCGCAAGGATATCTGACATTTCTTCCCAGGATACACGAATACTAAAGGTATAAGGATATCTAACAACTATTCTCAGACATTGGTATTGTTATACCACATCGATCCCCTATACAAAAGTATAGTATTGGATACGCAGGGTTTCCAACCAAAACTTTGAATAATTATATTTGATATATTTTTACCAGTCATTTAAACTCTTAGGAATTTATTGAGCATTTAAGACTTATATGTATTATCAAATCCCCTTCAACCCACAAATGCCTCAAACGCCTTCCTGGCTAAAACGGCTAAAAGGGTGAACATTAGGATTGTATAATACATCGTAGTACTTAAGCCTCAAACCTGAGTGTCTTAACCTTTCATTAGTATCCATGTTTCCATAAAACTAAAAATAAACAGACATGTTTAAAAGAATCAGCAGTATTTATCTAACACATAAATATTTAGCCTATCATTGATAGGCCTTTCATAAACATATATATAAAAAAATAAAACTGAAAAATAAAAACTTACAGAGTCTGGAGAACCTCAAGAACACACAAAAGATTTATATATTACAAAATTACAAAGAGGAAAGTTTAGAGAGAAGTTAGAGAGAAGGGAGAGAGAATAAGCGAGTACTTTACTCAAGCATGCCCTTACAAGAGAAAAACAAGCCCTATAAATAGGGAAAAAGAAAAAATTATTTCAAACTATTACAATTATTGCTTTATAAAAACAAATAGTAAAGATTCTTTTTATTGGACTTTATTGTCCATTCCACTTATCAAAGGGGTCCATCAAGTAGAGAGCACATTTTTCTTCTTTGTCTCTTTATCCTGCAAGAATTGAACTTTGGGTTTTGAACGCCTTAAGTGATTCTTTGAGTCTCCATAAGTTAATTAATAAATCACTATTTTCATTATTTTGAAAATATGGATCAAATACAAGAGTTTCTTGTACTTCTTTTATTTTCCTTTCAATGATTTTTATTTTTCCCTTGATTGTTGAAACTCTATTCCAGCTTCCTGATCCTTCATAGAATATTGGATTGAAATATGGTAGCCAAAGTGTGTGTGAATAATTCTTCTAAATAAAATATAAATCCTCTATAATAGGCTGATTTGTATTAATATCTTGCATATTAATCTTTGAATTTTTGAAGCAGAGATTCTCTGAGAATGTCGAATGACACACTTAACTCAGGATTTTCTTCTTCCTGATCTTGACCTTCTTGTTCAGAAAATAATCTTTCTGTTTCTTCCCTGCTGCTAGAGTCAGAAAGCTTTGAAGTATCAGATTTTGAACCTGAACATCCAGTATTTTGTAAATTTTTGAAAAAATCATTTTTCATTTCTTCAAGATAAATATCTATCATTTTTTACCTGGAAAATGTTCCAGCATATTTCTGAGAAATTCTTTTGAAAGGACTATTTAAATCCTTTATCTCTTCTCTTTTCTTTTCTTTTAGTGTTTTATAACACTGTATTTTTTCCCTGATATTATCAATAGTAGATTGAGAATATAATTCTCCTATTTCGAGATCTATTCTGGTCATTTTATCCCACATCTTGGTATGACCAATTCTCCATAAGCAAGGAGTTCCATTATCGGTATAACCGAATTTTGGTGTCCATTTCCATATCCATGGAATGTCTGATTTTATAAAGAATTGACAAGGGGTTTGTCCTTTTATTGAATTATTTTCAACTGAAGGTGCACACATTATCCATTCTTCCATCAGATTTTTATAATTATCTGGTAAAATATCTATTGTAGTACCAAATATTTTCCACCAGTCATAAAACCAGTTATTAACTGGATGTTTTGAGCAATTGCTACAAATTTTTATTAACCAAGTATGTTTCTTTTTCTTATTTTCAAAGAAAAGGGCTTTATGAAAGCCATCAATATAATCCCAAAAATTAAATTTATATGAATTTCTTTGACTAAGATGTATAACTTCCTTTTCAACCAAGGGAGATAATCCCCATTCCTCAAGAGATATAATCTTCTTGATAGTGAACTTTGAGTATGCATGTTCATTTGTCTGGTTATTTCCAGGACCAAAATATTCAATTTCAACACTTTCTAATGCTTTAAGCATTTCTTCATAGAATCCTCTTGATTTATATGAACCACTTATAATGGTTCCACTAGGGACATATCTATCCATAATAGTCCATGGACTATCTTTCCATTGAATATCTTTTTCTTCTATTAGAAGAATTAAATCTCTGTATTCAGATTTAATTAACTCATTATTTATTAAGAGTTCTTTATAAACCTCTTGTTCTATTATCCATTTTTCTGGAAAATTTATTTCTTCCCATTTAATAGCTCTTCTAGTAGAGATTATAGATTTATTGAAATTTGTTTCAATTAAGATTGTTTCATTTAAAACTATAACAACAGATTCTTATATATCACCTCTAGATTATTGGGTAGATTTACCACAAACATCTAGAGCTTCTACTTCTCAAATAAGAGAAGAATTAGAATCTGAAAGAAATAAAAATAAAGGAGAAGTCTTTATTGACAGAAATAAAATTGTTAGAGATTATAATTACGGAAATATCCATAAAGAAAGTGACACTATGTCAGATGCTCCTTTTAGTCTTCATGATTAATACACTTATTGATTTTGAAAAAGGATCACCTGCTAGACAGGAGATATGTAAAGAATTAAAAAATTTAAAGTGGAAACCTTTTAGAAAATGGTGTTTTGAAAATCTATCTGATAGTCTTGAACAAATTCAAGAAGAATTTTACAAAAATTGTAAAGATAATAATACAAAAATATATTTTGTTCCTTGGTTTGTAAACACTTATATTATAAATCAAATTTCGGTTTTGGAAAGAACATATAAATTAACTACTGGACAAGAACAAAAATCTTTGTATCCTCCCAGTACTTCATTCCAAATGGAAAAAAATAATAAAACTATGAGTTTTACAGCATTTTCAAAATTAATTGAAAATGAAACTTTACAAGTTACCATAAAACACATTAATGAGTTAATGGAAAAACAAAATTATACAAATTTATATTTAAATATAATAGGTGAAGAAATAAATTCTCTTCATAATAAAATTGAAGAATTAAATTCTCTTCAGAATAAAATTGAAAACATTATTACAATCATAAGAACCATTAGACCTGATGTTCATATTGAAGTAAAGAAAGAAACAAATATAGTTTCAATTGCCTCGTCATCTATTCAACCACCACCAGAAATAAAAGATTTTAAATTAAAATCAACAAAAAATAATCTGGAAGAATTAATTGTAGAATTAACAGAAAAATTTAAAGGACAAAATATTTCTACTTTGACAAATAATGAAGAAACCTCTGAACATTCGAAAGACAAAATAAATAAAATTAAATGGGCTGATAGGCCTACTCAACAAAGATATTATTTAACCAAACCAACTCCTATAGATGTTTTACATGAAGAAAAAGAATTCTTTTCAGAAACAAGTTATAATGGGGAAAGTATTTATGAATGGAATCTAGATGGATTCACAGATACACATATTCATAATATGACCCATAGAATGCTTATGTACAGTACTATCTGTATGGCAGCAGGAAATAATGATAAAAATATTGCTAAAATGATTATAGCAGGTTTTACGGGTCAACTTAAAGGTTGGTGGGATAACTATTTATCTCAAACAGTAAAAGATACAATTCAAAATGCTGTTAAAATAGAAAATAATAATCAAAATAGTAATGCTGTTTATACTCTAATAATGACAATAATTGAACATTTTACTGGAAGATTTTCTGATAATAGCGAAAATATTCGTACTCTTCTAAGTAATACAAGATGTAGAACTTTAACAGATTTTAGATGGTATAAAGATACTTATCTTTCTAGAGTCTTCGAATTACCGGATTGTAATAATATTCATTGGAAAGCCAAATTCATAGATGGTCTTCCAAGTCTTTTTGCTGAAAGAATTAAAATAATTCTTAGAAAAGAACATTTAAATATTCCTTATGATAATTACACATATGGAAATTTAATAAATGTTTGTGTTCAAGAAGGATTATCCCTTTGTAATGAACTAAAATTAAATAAACAAATTAAAAATCAAAGTATGATAGAAAGAAAACAATTAGGACATTTCTGTGACCAATTTGGTATGGAAAGAATTAAAGAAAGCCAATCTAAGCATAAAAAACATTCTAGGAATCCTAGAGATCAAAATGAAAAACCTTATAAGAAAAGAAGACATTTCTCTGAAAAATTTAAAGAGAAAAAGAAAAGAAGAGAGAAACCTTTAATAGAAATAAAGGAAATAAAGATAAAACAAACATTATATGTCATAAATGTCATAAACCAGGTCATTATGCTAATGAATGCTGGACTAAAGCAAAAATAAATAAATTAGAAATTGATGATAATATCAAAAATGCTTTATTATAAATAATGTTAGAATCTGATTCAGATAATAAATCAGAAGAAGAATCATATTATTCAGATGATTCAAAAGATTCAGATAATGAAAGCTTATCTTCAAATAATGAAGAATGTAATAATTGTATGCAAGGTCAACCTTGTATTAATCATATCAGTAATACTGGTGAAAAAGGGGATGAGTTTTATAAACTATTATCTCAATTTCAGGATTTTAAAATAAATACGATAGATAATAATTCTTTTATTGAAGTATTAAAAAATATAAAAGATCCGGAATTAAGATCAAACATTGTTGATCAAATTGAAAATACACCATCTACAAGTAATAATAAAAGAGAGGAAATAAATATTCCTATCTAAAATCAAAATCAATCATATTCTATGAAAGAAATTCATAGAATGTTAAAACAAAAATATGGTGATAAAAAACCAACAACTACCGAAGAATTATTAATAGAAATTAATAATTTGAAAACTGAAGTAAAAGATCTTCAAAATTGCAATATAAATATACATCATAGATTATCCATAATAGAAAAAGAAAGAATTATGGAAAAAGAAGAGTTTGTTGAAATGGAAGAACAACAAGAAAATTTCTTGTCAACAATAGATAAAAACAAATCTACAAAAGAAATTATCCAAATAATGAATATGTATACATCACAAAAATGGTATACAAAAATAACTCTTTTAATTGATAATAATTATCAAGAAAAATTCATTGCTATGATTGATAGTGGTGCAGATTTAAATGTTATACAAGAAGGATTAATTCCTTCAAGATATTTTCATAAAACAACTCATTCTCTTTCACATGCAGGAGGAGGGTCTCTGAATATTAGTTATAAATTACCAGAAACCTTAATATGTAAAAATGGAAAATATATTCCTACTAGTTTTCTTCTTGCAAAAGATATTTCAAGTCAACTTATTCTTGGCTTACCTTTTATACATAGTATATATCCTTTAACACGTATTGATGAAAAAGGAATAATTGGTACCTATAAAAATAAACCTATTATTTTTGAATTTATAGATAGACCTATCCAAAAGGTTATTAATGAAATAAAAGAAAAAATGAATAGAAAAATATTTCATATAAATTCTTTAAAAGAAGAAATCAATTTCCTTACTATTGAAGAGAAATTAAAAAATCCTAAATTAAAGGATAAAATAAAACTAATTTATAATAAGTTTTCTTTAGAAATATGCGATGATAACCCAAATGCTTTTTGGGATAGAAAGAAACATGTGATTTCTCTTCCTTATGAGGAAGATTTTAATGAAAAAAATATTCTTACAAAATCTAGACCTTGTCAAATGAATTCTGAGTATTTGGAATTATGCAAAAAAGAGATAAAATCTCTTCTTGATAAGAAGTTAATAACTCCTTCTAAGTCTCCTTGGTATATTGATGGCTTTCATAAAGCCCTTTTCTTTGAAAATAAGAAAAAGAAACATACTTGGTTAATAAAAATTTGTAGCAATTGCTCAAAACATCCAGTTAATAACTGGTTTTATGACTGGTGGAAAATATTTGGTACTACAATAGATATTTTACAAGATAATTATAAAAATCTGATGGAAGAATGGACAATGTGTGCACCTTCAGTTGAAAATAATTCAATAAAAGGACAAACCCCTTGTCAATTCTTTATGGAATAAGACATTCCATGGATATGGAAATGGACACCAGAATTCGGTTATACGGATAATGGAACTCCTTGCTTATAGAGAATTGGTCATACCAAGATGTGGGATAAAATGACCAGAATAGATCTCGAAACAGGAGAATTATATTCTCAATCTACTATTGATAATATCAGGGAAAAAATACAGTGTTATAAAACACTAAAAGAAAAGAAAAGAGAAGAGATAAAGGATTTAAATAATCCTTTCAAAAGAATTTCTCAGAAATATGCTGGAACATTTTCCAGGCAAAAAATGATAGATATTTATCTTGAAGAAATGAAAAATGATCTTTTAAAAAATTTACAAAATACTGGATGTTCAGGTTCAAAATCTGATACTTCAATGCTTTCTGACTCTAGCAGCAGGGAAGAAACAGAAAGATTATTTTCTGAACAAGAAGGTCAAGATCAGGAAGAAGAAAATCCTGAGTTAAGTGTGTCATTCGACATTCTCAAAGAATCTCTGCTTCAAAAATTCAAAGATTAATATGCAAGATATTAATACAAATCAGCCTATTATAGAGGATTTATATTTTATTCAGAGGAATTATCCACACACACTTTGGCTACCATATTTCAATCCAATATTCTATGAAGGATCAGGAAGCTGGAATAGAGTTTCAACAATGAAGGGAAAAATAAAAATCATTGAAACGAAGATAAAAGAAGTACAAGAAACTCTTGTATTTGATCCATATTTTCAAAATGATGAAAATAATGATTTATTAATTAACTTATGGAGACTCAAAGAATCACTTAAGGCGTTCAAAACCCAAAGTTCAATTCTTGCAGGATAAAGAGACAAAGAAGAAAAATGTGCTCTCGATTTGATGGACCCCTTTGATAAGTGGAATGGACAATAAAGTCCAATAAAAAGAATCTTTACTATTTGCTTTTATAAAGCAATAATTGTAATAGTTTGAAATAGTTTTTTCTTTTTCCCTATTTATAGGGCTTGTTTTTCTCTTGTAAGGGTATGCTTGAGTAAAGTACTCGCCCATTCTCTCTCCCTTCTCTCTAACTTCTCTCTAAACTTTCCTCTTTGTAATTTTATAATATATAAATCTTTTGTGTGTTCTTGAGGTTCTCCAAACTCTGTAAGTTTTTATTTTTCAGTTTTATTTTTTTATATATATATTTATGAAAGGCCTATCAATGATAGGCTAAATATTTATGTGTTAGATAAATACTGCTGATTCTTTTAAACATGTCTGTTTATTTTTAGTTTTATGGAAACATGGATACTAATGAAAGGTTAAGACACTCAGGTTTGAGGCTTAAGTACTACGATGTATTATACAATCCTAATGTTCACCCTTTTAGCCGTTTTAGCCAGGAAGGTGTTTGAGGCATTTGTGAGTTGAAGGGGATTTGATAATACATATAAGTCTTAAATGCTCAATAAATTCCTAAGAGTTTAAATGTCTGGTAAAAATATATCAAATATAATTATTCAAAGTTTTGGTTGGAAACCCTGCGTATCCAATACTATACTTTTGTATAGGGGATCGATGTGGTATAACAATACCAATGTTTGAGAATAGTTATTAGATATCCTGGGAAGAAATGGTATCAAAGCCTAAAAGATTTTATATATATATATATATATATATATATATAAAAGATTAAAAAATTATCTTAGGATCCATTTGGATAGGTGGATTTTATGAGAGATTTGAAATTTATGGTAGCAAATTCGGTGATGTTTTGATAGACGTTAATTCGAAATCCTTCACTTTCATTTTTAATTAATTTTGAAATTATTTTGGTGGATTTCAAATACACTCCAACTAACTTAAATGGATTTGGAGAATTTTAAATCAATTTATCCAAAGGAATCCTTAAAATATTCAAAAAAATCAATTCATGTAACTTAAAAAGCTAAAAAGTCATTATTTACAAAAAAAAAGTAATAATAATAATTGTTGGACCCCCGACCCAAGGCAGAACCAAACATCTAACCTGGCCGAATTATAAAAATGGTCTTCAGAAGGTCCAATTCAAATAACTCAGAGCAGACACCCATATGACCCGACAATGATCAATTTTATGATGGATCTAATGGGCATTGTTAAGTCGGCCAGGATGTGATATGGATTACCAAACATGATGTTCCCTATAAAATGGGAGATAGTGGGACAGATTTAACCGCCCACTCAATGGGTTATCTGGATCAGACTCTTGAAGGATCCCTCCTCAGACCGACCAGCTAATACATGCTAATGTTGCTCGGATCGGGGGTTCAACAATAACCCCTTAGGTCGTGAGAGAAACTTCTTCTATCGAGACCTAATCAAACTTCACCATGTAATTTCCAATGTAATTTCTCATTCCCTGGTCGGTTTGATTCTTGCTCGATAGCCCCATGTATGTCTTCGTTTCTAAACACTTCGTTATTTCTGTAGTTATCCTTTCCCGGGATGGTCTGTGCTGAGGATGGACCATTCCGAACGCATCAAGATCAGGGCTGAGCAGACTAGAAGGCAAAAGCAACCGGCCAAGATTCCCGACCGCGGGAAGGGACGGGGATTGGATCCCCTTTCGTCATAACTATCACCGAGCCGGTAGCTCCTACTCAGAAATCTCCTCAAGCTAAGCGTTCTCGGCTAGCGACTGCCCCTCAGCCCTCTGGATCTAGGACATTACATTTGCCGTCCCTCTTGGGGTTTGGTAATCTGAGACACCACTGGCCGACTCGGTCAATATATATGGATAGGACCCAGCTTGAATCAAGGGTTCTAAGAAGTTCCTCGAGCGGAGGCCACCATTTCAGATTAGCTTCATCCGAGTTCATATACCGAGCACGAATCTAATAAAAGCCGTTCTTTCTGAGGTCGAGCCGACCATAGAAGCTCCCATTAAAGCCTGGACAGAGGAGCTAAAAAAATATGCTGGGTAGATGTCTGGCGCATCTGTCCTCCTGGCCAGGCCTCTGTCTTTCAATGGTGAGCTCATCTCCTTCATTTCGACCAGCTCGAGAAATATAAAGTCAAAAAAGACGAGCTTCAAGAAAAGAGGAATGAACTCATCACAGCGGCCGAGGAGAAAGAGACCCTCCAAACTTAGCTGGCCTCCTCCCATGAACTGCTGGCCGAGACTACCAAGGTGGCCTAGCTGGACCATCGATGTGTGTCCAACCTGATCGTGGAAACCACTCAGCTCTTGGTCGAGCTAGAGACGACCAAGGCCAATTTGGAAGCTGCTCGGGCCACCTCGGTAAATGAGATCATCGTTGTTGACAAGTATGAGGTTTCTATTGGTCCTAAGTCGTGTCCGAGGTTAGGGGGTGAATGAACCTTGGTTGATTTTTTGAATCTTTCGAAAAACCTTTATGTTCTGCAAGTTACTTGAACTTGCAGCACCAAACAGTTACAGCTTACAGCACTAAGATGCAGTGCTGCATGCTGTAACTAGAGTTTATACGCAGCAGAAAAAATATGATTTATAACACGAGACTGATTTTCTCAAATATGATCATTTTCAAAATATTTTATGCTTATGACAGAGATAGAGATATAAAATAAAACACAAATAAGAAAGCTATAAAACATTTATGGCTTATAGTGGTTCGAAGATGGTGTAATCCTTCTACGTCCACTCTACTGCTACCTCGAGTAGGAAGTTTGTTAAGCAAGATTGATTTACAGAACCTTCCTAACAATCTATCAACTTTACAAAACAACCACCTATTAGAGTCCAGCGTACACACAACAACTGTAAACTTTAAAGGCTAACCCATACAGGGTTCTAAACTTCCACACAGGGAAGCTGCCTAACACTAGACAACTATACAAACAGCAAGAATCTCTCCTATCAACTATTGGACACCTCTAAAACAACCTAAGCACACAACAATAAGGTTAAAAAGTATATTGTTTATTCTTCAACTGGTGTGGTGAAGTGAGCTTCTGAATCCTTCGAAGGATCTTTCAGCTTTGAACTTGCTTCACTTCACAGAGGTTAAGTGACTGAAACTGAGAGTGGTCTTGAATGGTTGTAACTTGAATGCTTGTGAGTTGTTACGCAAATATTTCAGTAACCAGCTTCAGTGTTGTTCATCCTCTATTTATACTTGTATGAGATGATATCTGTTGAAGGAGATATCTCTTTTTTGAAATTGGAGTACTTGATCAAAGGCATGACTCGCATTTAATGTGACTTGACTTTCTCTTTTGGAGCATTTAATGTGGCAGTTGTGGCTAGCAGCTTTCTACAGCACGTCAGTCCATGTGACATCTTTGTATTGGCTCCATGTCTGTGACTTTGATCTTCTCTGGAACGGCTCTATTTATTCTTGCTTGAATCTTTGTTCCTCGTACTGTATTTATCTTTTCTGGGATTGTAGGATACTTCTTTTTTTATTATTGGCGTTGTTGACTGTTTGAGCAGTAAGCTTTGCGCTGTATCTTAGGTCTGCTTGCAGCTGATACATCCTTGCAGTGCTGCTGTAACTTGGACCTGCTTGCACAGTACTTGCAGTACTCCTCTATCCTTTTCTTGAAGCGATGCTGCATGTTGTTCTTTCTTACTTCACTGCAGTGCTATAACTGCTTCCTTGCAGCGATGCTGTATCTGCTTTCTTGCAGTAGCTTCTTTCCGACATACTTATAAGAACTTCCATCATTCAACACCTATAACTAGACTCAAGTCTAGTCTATGCTTTCACTTAAACATTGTGAAAAATATGGTACATAAAACTTCATATTATATATATATTTTGTCTCATCAAAATCTAAATACTGAAATCCCAATAATTTCCCCCTTTTTTATGATGACAAAACCTTTACATTATTTCGTTCATGAAGATAGTTTTCATTTTTATATTATATCATATGTCATCATGATTACATACTTGATAAGCTTTGATAAAAATAAAGTCTAATCCTGGATTCATTAGAGATGCATCATGCTATTCCTTCATCACATATCTTCAGGAAAACTCAAAAGCATGCAAGCGTTCATAATTGATGAACTTGATTAAAAGTAATAAACTAAAAATTTCTTCATTAACTGAAAGAAATTTTACAAGGGATAGAAATATACAACAGAGAGTATAAAGAGCATACATATATAAAACTATTGAAACAGGGACCTTCGTGATGACGATTCTTCAGGTCTTCTTTCAGTATCCATCATTTCTTGTTCAGCTCTTTCTCTTGATCACTTCCACCAATCTCGAATGGACTTCTGATAGGATTCTTCAAGTATCTTCTGCACCTTTAGAATCTGAATCCATCTCAGCCAGAAGTCCTCACAGAAAGACACTATCCTGCTTCACTTCACTAGGTCGATGTAGAAGTTTTGAATTTCAAGCTTTCCGCGCCTAATAAGCTCTTCATATCTCCTTAGTGTAGATTGGAAAGTATGGAATTTGCTGAATTTGGTCTTCCTGCACAGCAGCCTGAAGTATCTGAGACACTCAGATCTCTTGTATAGTGTGATCATCTCAAAAGATGGATTGCGATCAGTAGAATTTGCGCACAGTAACTTCCTGCTGCAACATACTCTACTTCTGCTGCAGAGGTTGCAATTGAAGTTTGCTTCCTACAGAACCATGAAACGAGTCTATTTCCCAGAAACTGACAAGTCCCACCGGTACTCTTTCGGTCAATCTTGCAGTCTGCATAATCTGAGTCAGAGTAGCCTTTAAGCTTGAATCCTCCTTCCTTGGGATACCATAGGCCTACATCCTGAGTCCTTTTCAGATATTTGATATCTTTTTTTACCGCTAAAAGATGTGATTCTTTTGGTGCTGCTTGAAACCTTGCACAGATACCTACTGCAAACATAATGTCCGGTCTACTTGCTGTAAGATACAGTAAGGATCCGATGAGTCGTCTGTATTTTGTAATATCAACATCTTTGCCTTCCTCATCTTTGTCAAGACTTATTGATGTGGACATAGGAACGGACGTTGCTGCTCCATTCTCCATGCCAAACTTCTTTATAAGTTCTTTCGTATACTTGACTTGACTGATGAAGGTTCCTATTGGTAGTTGTTTTACTTGCAATCCGAGAAAGAAACTTACTCTCCCATCATACTCATCTCGAACTTTGATTGCATTAGGTTGGAGAATTTTTCACATAGCTCTTTGTTTGTGGAACCGAAGATGATGTCGTCCACATATATTTGTACTAATAGTACACTATCTCCGTCCTGTATTCTAAATAGCGTCTTGTCGATTGTTCCTTTCTGGAAACCATTCTCTAGAAGATAGAGAGATAATGTGTCATACCAAGCTCTAGGTGTTTGTTTAGTCCATATAGGGCTTTGTATAACCGAAACACATTGTCTCCTGCTTGATCTTCAAAACCTGGAGGTTGTTCAACATACACTTCTTTTGTAAGGAGACCATTCAGGAATGCACTCTTGACATTCATTTGATAGACATTGAAATTCATGTGAGCTGCATATGCCAGAAAAATTCATATTGCTTCCAACCTTACTACTGGAACGAATGTCTCATCAAAATCAATTCATTCTTCCTGACAGTATCCTTTAGCAACTAATCTTGCTTTGTTTCTCACAACGAGTCCAGATTCATCTAACTTGTTTTTGAACACCCACTTAGTTCCTATGACTCCTTGATGAGTTGGTCTTGCAATAGTTTGCCATACTTGATTTCTCTCAAAACCGTTCAACTCTTCTTGCATGGCCTGTACCCAGTTACTATCTTGCAGTGCCTCTTCAACATTCTTAGGCTCTGACTGGGATATAAAACATGCAAACATTGCTTCATGCGGGATGGACCTTCTTGTCCTTACTCCAAGGGATGGTTCTCCTATGATGAGATTCCTTGGATGATCCCTAAACCATGTCGTATCTGGCTCAAAGACATGAGTTGGTGTAGGTTACTCCTCTTATTGCTGTAAAATAGGAGGTTTTACTGCTGTAAGAATATCAGCTGCATCCAAAGTTGCAGCTTCCTCTTCTTTGTCTTCTCCTGTAGGCAGAACTCCTTCTACATAAGGTACATCATTCTGTTTCCTTGGAGCAATTTCTTCAGGTGGTTCTTCCAACTTCTTGGTGTCACAATGTGGTTCATCAAACACCACATGAATAGATTCTTCTACCACCAGGGTTCTCTTGTTAAACAGTTTGAAACATCGTGAAAAATGGGGTACTCAAAATTTCCTATTACATATGTGGTTTGTCTCATCAAAATCTAAACATCGAAATCCCAACACCCCTGACCCTTCACGTACTTCTTCAGGTGGCCCTGATCTATTAACTTCACATAGCTTGAGTGCTTGAATGTTTTTGTGCAAATGTTCAGTAGACAGCTTCAGGGTTGCTCATCCTCTATTTGTACTTGTAGAGAAGATATTTGTTGAAAGAGATATCTCCCATTTTGAATTTTAGTGTACTTGATCAAAGACATGTCTCGCATTTAATGTGACTTGACTTTTCTTTCTAGAGCATTAATACAGTGGTTGCGGCTCGCAACTTTCTACAACACGTCAATCCATATGGAGTCTTGGCATTAGCTCAGTGTCTGAAACTTTGATCTTCTCTAGAACATCTCTATTTATTCTTGCTTGGATCTTTGTTCCTCGTACTGCATTTATCCTTCCTCTATTTGTAGGATACTTATTCTATTTGTTATTGGTGCTGTTGATTGTTTGAGCAGTAAGTTTCGCGCTGTATTCTAGGTTTGCTTGCAGCTGTTCTTTCCTTACAGTGCTGTCGTAACTTGATCTTCTTGCAGTAGCTTTATACAGTACTGTTGTATCTTTTCTTGCAGTATTCCTGTAACTTTTTCTTACAGCGATGCTGCATGCTGTTCTTACTTACTTTACTGTATTGATGTAACAGCCTTCTTGCAGTTTTGTTGTATCTACTTTCTTACAACAACTTCATTCTTAATTCTTCAATGCAGCATTGTATGCATGTGTACCTCCATCTTTTTTGACTTTTCTTGCATTTGTATAACTAGACTTATTCCTAATCTATGTTTTCACTTAAACATTGTGAAAAATGGGATACTTAAAACTTCCTATAACATTCTTGGTTTGTCTCATCAAAAACTAAACATTGAAATCACAACAATTTCCCTCTTTTTGATGATGACAAAACCATTACATTATTTCGTTCATGAAGAAAGCTTTTACATTGCATTATTTTATTTTTCATCCGGATTACATATTTGATATGCTTTGATAAATAAAGTCTAATCCTGGATTCATCAGAGATGTATCTTGTCTAATCCTTTATCACATATCTTCAGGAAAAGCAAAAAACATACAAAGGTTCATGAAATATGAACTTGATCAAAAACAGAAAGAATAAAATTTCTTCATTAGCTGAAAGAAATTGTACAAGAAAAGATATATATTAAAATATACAAAGCCATACATTGATTATTGCTGAAACAGGGACCTTCTTGTAGACGTTTCATCTGGTCTTCTTTCAGCAGTCCTTCATTCTTGCTCTATTTTTTCTTTTGATCTTTTCCACCAGTCTCGAATGGACTCTTGATAGGATTCTTCAAGTATCTCCTTAATCTTTAGGATCTGAATCCATCTTAGCCATAAGTCCTCACAGTAAGGTATTATATAGCCTTGCTTCACTAGGTCTATGTAGTAATTCTGAATCTCAAGCTCTCCAACCCTAGTAAGCTCTTCATATCTCCTCAGTGCAGATTAACAGGTTTGAAATTTATTGAATTTGCCCTTTCTACACAGAAACCTGAAGTATCTAAGATACTCGGATCTTTTGTACAGTGTGATTGCATCAAACGGTGAATTCCTATCAGTAGGCAGCTTGACAGACTTGAAGATGTTCAAGTTCCAGGCAATGTTCTCTCTATACGACCTCTGATCCATCAGCACTGACACTTCGGCAGATATGTTGTCTGTGTCGAGTCATGGAATTTCTTAAGGGGGTATTCGTAGAGGTCTTTGTCATAGATCTTCCTCTCACCAATCAGCCCAAGCCTCTACATCCAGGCATATTCTTCAGCTTCAGCTCTGGCTCTCTCCGCCCTCTGAGCAACCATCTTTTTATTGTAATGCCTTTTTGCTTCGGCTTTGCTCACCCTATTCCTTAAGCCTTGCTGTTGGCTTTCTCTCCCTCTTTTTTGAATGATGGAAGAAAGAGGTGCTGTATCCTTGCTTGTAGCACTACTGTATGCAGCACCTGCTGCTGATCTGCTTGCAGTTGTTGGACCACCAGCTCCTCCTTCATTGTCTTTTCTCCATCTTTTGAGAGAAAGAGTGCCAGCATCAGCAGATGATCGAGACCTCTTCCCCCTCCTTGCTTAGAAGCTGATCATCACCATCTTCTTCTTCACCTTCTTTCTCCCCAATGCTCTGATATCTATCTTGAAATTCTTCTTCCTTTTTGGCATCATCAAAAGCTGGGGGTGGAGCAGGGGCATTTGGAACCACTTTGAAACGTGGCCTTCTAGCAGATGCTGGGGCTTCCCTGGATCCTTGGGCATTCTGAGGGAATGCATTCACCATAATGTCCCTCAGTTCTCCGATGATTATCTCCAGGTTCCTTAATCGATCATTGACACTTCTGGTTCTTCTTGTTTGATCAGATACATGGTCCAGAAGTGTCTCTAGCACCAGAGAGTGAGAGTTCAGCCTATCTGTTGCTGTATCTACCGCTCTTCTACAAAGCTTGATCTCAGCACTGCTGGTAGCAATATCTCTCTTCAATTCTCCCTCCATTCTTACCCTATCCATGTCCAGCCTATGAGCATTATCATTGAAAGTTCACTTTATCATCCCAGGCAGTGCTTCAATGTCTTCCTTGAAGTCAGACATGGTTTCTACATGAAATTTGGCACCAACCATCATGTTATTCTGCATGTTAGACTCATGATCCTAAAGAGCATGAAGCAGGTGTCTAACAACAGCAACTACCCTGTCAATTGACTCATCAGGGGTCAGGCCCGAATTCCTTCTTGTAGAGGCAACGACCAATGCAGCATAATGAATAATTATTTGAGGGGTTTATGCTGTATCCTACCTTGGAGCCTCTGTCTTAACTTCTTCATCCTCATTCAGGCTTGATAGGGGACATGGTAGGCCTGAGGATGGATTTTCTTCATCGACTTCTTCCTCCTCATCGGATGATATCGTGACTGCCACTTCACCAATATTTCCATATTTAGCCCTGTTGCGGTCAGCCATCATCTGTAGAAATGCAGCAGTCTTAGCTTCATCAGTAACCTCTGTTGCTGTAACCTGGGAACGTTCTTTTAAGCTTGCAGTAGCAGCATCAACCTCCTCATAAGGTGTCTCTAGCTGTTTAGCAGTTACCTCAGCTTCTTCTTGAATATCCTCTAAGGAACAGCCTCACCTTAGGTCTTTGGTAGGGACCCCGTCTCCTCGGCTGGTCCAGAAAGATTGACAGCTTCTGTTACAAGAATGGGTTCTTGTAGCTCCAGTTGGTTTCTTACAGTTTCCACTGTATGCAACACTGTAAGCTCCACAGCTGCAAGAATCTCAGCCTTCACCCTTCCTGTTTCTTCAACAGCTTCTGATAGGGTGGCTGCTTGCTATACTGCTGTCTTTTCCAATATAAAGAGTACCGTTTCTGCAACTTTCTCCATGATCGCATCATCGATAATCTCAGCAATATTAGAGAGAACACCTCTGATGATAGCAGTTGGTTCCCCCTGAGTGTCTGTATCAACATCAGAAATGGTGTGTACCGGGGAATCGCCGTAGTCTACCAGTTGAGACTCCTCCTCCTCCAAAGGGTCAAGCATGACGATGTTGGAGAAGCCTTCAACCACTTGCTCATATGCAAGGGAGCTTGGATTGTGATGGTTCGAGCTTTCTTCTCCCCGCATCCTCCTAGGAGTGTCCTGCATCCTTGTCTCTTTGACACTAGCTTGCAGCGCCTGTTGCAACATGACCTCCTCAGCCTGCTCCACTCCCAAGGTATCGATTTACTCTTACGTAAATACGACATCATCGTTCATTTTTACAGTCTCTACAGTCGGGGTTAGAAAGATTTGGACATCCTCCGTTGCTGCTTTCATCAGCAGCTCTGCAGAGTGGGATTCTACAAGAACTTTATCCTTCCCTTTGTCTAGTGCTCCCCGAGCAGCTGTGCTTCTTGATTGATCTTACACTTCTGCTGCATACTCAGGTTGCAGGAGCGCTAGAATATCTTATGAATTAGCCCACTCCAAGATAGCTTGTTACTTAGAGAGGAAATCCTTCAATTGTAGCAAGATTTTCCCCTTAGATAGTCTCATCTCCCTCCAAAGACTGTATTGCTGCTCCATATTTCTAGCAGCTAGGAATGTGGGATTAAGCACAGACTGAACAGCTTCAGGATCGCGCAAGAGGCTAGATCAGCAGCCTCTTATAGATGAGCTTCTTCATGTAGCTGAACTCTTTGCTGATATGACTCATCCTCAACAGAAACTACTGACAAACTTACAGTAGAGAGTTAGGAATTAACAGCTGTAGCAACCTTCTTCTAGCTACGTGGGGCCCTCCTAGTCAGGGATGTATCATCAACTGAGGATGAGGACTCAGGTTCAGGTTCTGCCCTCCCCGGTGTCCTCTTGATGATGGGAAGAGGATTTTCATCATATCATTATCATCATCATCATCTTTACCCCTGCTGTCTACAGCTTTATCCTGCAGTGCTAGGGTTGTATTCTTTTTGTCTTTGGTTTTCTTCCTTACAACCTCAGTAGCAGCTGTCTTCGGTTGGGTCTTACCCTTCTTCTTCTCTCTAAGATACTTCCCAATGGGAATGGAGATGGGAGCTGCAAGTTGAAGATCAAGCTTGCAGAGCAAAGAGCATATGGTGATACCATAGCTCCTTTTACAGTGCTTTTCTCTACTTCCTCTCATAGCCTTTCCATGATGAAATTGGCCCAGTTCACCTTTTTTCCACCTATGATGGCAGACATGATCCGGAACCAGAGATCTGTACATTTATCGTAACTCCCCGTTCTACCCTCGATGGAGTATGCCTATCCTCTCTTCTTTTTTCTCTCCTCTACTCTCTCTCTCCTTCAGGATACTTGTGCACCGTGGGATATGGACAATTTCTTGCGTAGTGTCCAGTTTTCCTACAATTATAGCGCAAGTCAACATTATTTGAATTTGACTGTGGAGAGGAGGATACCTGAGGAGGTGGATGACTTCTTCTGAAGTCATTCCTCTTGTTGAGGTTGGTGTTGTTGTTACTGCTGTTGCTCTTCATGAATCTTCTAATTTCTTTAGAAGAAGAGTCATATCCTCTTCAGCGTCTTTTGCTGCAATCTCAAACTGCTTACTGCAACTAGCAATTGCTGTATCCTTAGGTTCTCTGACAGTTAGCACTGTAACTTTGGAGCTTGATTCTTTAGACTCATTTATCCATCTATTAATGTCGTACTCGAAGGCTTTGAGATCGGAGAATAGATCGAATATACTCATGGTAGTGGTTTTACTGTCCCACTTCGTGGGCAGGGCTCTAAGTACTTTTATGTTCTTCTCCTTTTGGGTGTAGTGCTTGCCCAGAGCTTCTAGTTCGTTCACAATGGATGTGAATCTCAAATCTAATTGCTCAAGAGTCTATTTATTCTTCATCTCGAAGAGCTTGAATAGTTAGGTGACGTTGGAGATCTTGTTATCTTTAGTGAGCTTTGTCCCCTCATATATTTGCTCCAACTTTTCCCAAATTTCCTTGGACGTTCTGTAAGTTTTGACTTTGCTGAATGTGCCTTTATCCAATGTGATGAATAGAGCATTCTTGGCCACGTTGTCTAGGTTGTCTCTCTTCTTGTCTTCATTGTTCCATTCTTATCTTGGCTTGACCAAAAAGTTGGGTGGTGGTTGTGCTTCTTCCTCCATCTCTTTACCGAGCATGTGGTTCACCTTCATGGGGATAATTAGTCCTTCGGTGATGATCGTCCACATCTCATCATTTATCGCTGAAAGATGTGCTTATATTATTATCTTCCAATTGTCATATTCCTCTATGGAAAACATGGGTAACTTGTGATTAGAGGAATCCATGATATACTGTAAGAATGAGATTTTTAGGATGCAGAGAAAACAGCGAAACTAAGGTGGATCTGGGTAGGTAACCAGATAAGTTGGCTTTTAACCCAACTTACTTTGATACGACTTGTTGGTCCCAAGTGGTGTCCGAGGTTCAGGGAGGTGAATGAACCTTGGTCGATTTTGCAAATTTCTAAAAAACTTACTGTTCTGCAAGTTACTCAAACTTACAGCACCAGATGGTTACTGCTTACAGCAGTGCTGCACGTTGTAACTTAGAGTTTTTATACGCAGCGGAAAAAAAAGTTTTATAACACAAGACTGGTTTTCTAAAAAATGATCTTTTTTTAAAACGTTTTATGCTTATGACAGGGATAGATATTGTAATGTCCGATTCTTTTGTAGATAAACCTTAACCGAGACGTTACTTACGTATAAAAACATTATTCTTTTAAGAATAAAAAGATAAATTAATTCCAAGATTTATTATAAAATATATTCATTTACATAATTCATAAAATAATACACATTAAAAAATAAAAATCATATAAATATTACTCTTTAAATAAAATCATATTATTGGCTACCAGCATCCACCACTCGTATCTATAAAAAGAGGGATGAGTGTTTGAAAAACACTCTGTGGGGACACTCGGGATGACATAAAATAATTTTTAAAAGATTTTTACTCTGCTTCCATCAATTTATTATAATAAAAATTTAAAGATTTAAACGCACTTACCAAACCATGATTTTATCACATAAAACAGAATTTCGTAAAATGTTTGTCTTTTAATAAAAACCGTAGAAAATAAATCACTTCAATCACGTGACTTAAATCATTTTAAAATGTAATCATCCATCTCAATCAATCATCATCCACATTCAAATATATCACTTTTATTTTCACATTTACGGTTCTTAGCCATCTTACAAACATACAATCAATCATCATTCACCTTCAAACATATCACTTTCATTTCCACATTTATGGTTCTCAATCGTCTTGCAAACATATGGGATCTTAACCGTCATGAAAACATATGCGGATCTTAACCGCCATGAAAACATTTTTACAGGTCTTAGCCGTCGTGATATGGTGATCAGCCATTGTTTTACGGGTCTTAGCCATCTTGATGCAAGCCATAGCCGCCTTGCATACGCATGCACACATATTTACTTCACACATACACATATCAAACATACACATGGAAGCACATTAATTTAATATAACACTTAGTTGTAGTTCTCAACTGCCATAAAAACACATCTTATTTGCACATATGCAATTATTAACTTCACGTCATTCTTCACCTTTGCATTCATAGTAAAACGTTCACATTTTGAAAACAATCACAATCTATCAAGTGTTTTAAATCATTTCTCAATCACATTCTCATCTTGATGTTGCTCCTGGTTTGACGTGCGCCTTCTCGGAACAAAAACTCAAAATCTTGAGTACTCGAAACCGGAAAACCTGCAAAACAAACACCGGGAGGGGTTCCCGACGAAGGGACTCCGACGCTCAAGTCAGTCGAATTGCTCTGAATTCTCTCAAGTAATATGATATATGTATTTTTTGTATTGCGTGTATCTAAAGTGAAAAGAATGAGGGTATATAAATACTCCCTGATACCTCTTGTAGTAAGAATAGGAGTCCTATTTGTAGTTGGAGTAGGAGTCTTCTGAATCTCAGGGATTAGTCTCGATTTTGTCTAAAAACACGGGATATGACTAACAACCTCGTGAAAATAGCAGGTAGTTAAGATTAATTTGTCTTTATCCAACTGATCAGTTCGCCAGGACAGACATAGTTCACTTATCATAATAGTTCCTTCATGATGACCAGAACCAGGTAGAAAAAACCCGATTAGATTTAGTTCGGTCAAACACTAGTTTGGTTCAATTCGATCGATAATCAGTTTGGTTTAGTCATTGTTTTTAGTTCGATCATATCACATCTCATAGCATTTTATTCACATAACACGCATATCGAGCTCATATCAACCAAGTAAAAGATTTCATATTGGTAAATAATTTAAAGAAAATATAAATACCATAATACGTAATTTTCTCACCTTTTACGGATGATGCTTGCATAATGTCTACTTTTGTACCAGCTTAGTTCTTTCCTCCTTTCATATTTCCTACAAAGCATAAGTGCTTGCTTTAGAATTTAATCGAACTAGTATTAATTGAAATACGTTCTTAATTTAGAACTTTTTCTATTAACGGACCATCGAACAATGTTTACGAAATAAAATTAAATATTAATACAATACGATAGAGTGATAACACTCAACTTCAAAATCTGACTTGAAATTAAGTTTCCTTAATTATTTCGATAAGGACCTAGGGTTTTATACCTTAATCGACATATAAAGAGGTCTAAATAAAATAACTTAATTAATATAATTTCTCTTTGTCATTTAATTAAAGCTCGGTTTCCTACGATGTTGTCGTTTAAAAATAAAATAAATGGTTTTTAAAATAAATATAGAGTTTAAATGAAATTATAATGAAAATATGTTTATTAAAATATTAGAAAACTTAATTAGACTTTATTTAGATCTTGAAATACTTATCTTAGTTTTCAGGAAAATAAATTATAAAATTATGATTTAGGTTAGATCTTTGAAGATTTGATAATAACTCTAAACAAGTAAATTATAAAACTTTTGGCTTAAAAAATAATTATTGAAGACCTTTAAAATAATCATAGAAAATCTAATTATATAATTTACAGTTTAACTTAAATATTAAGAAATTTGAATATATTTATGATTATGGTGTATTTAGATTAACTATATAATTTAAATTATAAACGTGAATTCAATTAACTGAAATTATAGGTTAATTTAGGAAATATATTTAATTGCATAACATGTTTAATTAATTTTTATTTAAGAGGATTGAATTTGATATTTACTTTGATAATTAATTTGATTATTAACTTAAAGGTTTAAATTGTAAAGTTCATAATTTAATTAAGATCATTATATCATTTTTAACAATATGGGGAATTTATTTAAATGTTTAATATTTAAAATTAGGCCTTTGGTTTATTTATTAAATTATGAAGATCAAAACATAAGGTCCATATTTATAATTTTCCAGGAGTTATGGGGTTAACGAAACATGAATATAGGGTTTTAAAAACCTAGATTTAATATAACTATTAGATTGTACCTACTTTAATTATTATAATATCTCTAAGGTTAATTTGTAACCTAATTCATTATATTGAATTTAATTCATTTATTTCACACACACACATATATATATATATATATATATTAATTCTCGAAAGCAATATCTGTAATATCTAAAGTCCATTTTATAATCCCAACAAATTATAGGTAATAAAATATAATTTTAACAACTCTAAGGGTATTCTTGTAATTTCAGCATATTTTAGGGATCATTTTAGCAATAATAAGCAGTTCCAATAGGCAATATTTAATATCATCAATTTTTAGGGTACATACTCTAATTTTTATCAAAGTTCAGGGGTCCGATATCATTATTTATAATTCATGATGCATAAAACATTTTTTTTCATAAGTTTAAGTGTATAAATTGTAATATTTATAACTATTGGGGTCAAAGTGAATTTTTCAATAAGTATAGAGTTTGTAGAATAACCCCTAAACTATTTCTAATTTCTAGATTTCAGCCCCCCTCTCTTCCTCTGTCCAGCCGCCTCCCTCCCTCCATCTCCTGCTTCGATTCTGTCATGGCCGGCGACTCCATATCGTCGGTGACACCACTCAAAACATACAAAACACACACCACATATACACACCTATCAACACAGCAAGACGACAATACAGCTCAACAGAAATATATATATATATATATATATATATATATATATATATATATATATATATATATATATATATATATATATATATACCTTCTCACACCGACCGCCGCTTACAATGGCGGTTCCTAGCCCCTCTTACCGGCGAGACCAAGTACCGATAGCTCCACACTCAACTTCCGTCATCCTCGATTTCCCCTACGCCTATGTGACAACACACGCATATCATTAACCATGTTTATCCATAACCATGTTTATCACTTTATAATATAATGCAAATCTTATTATTTTTATTTAACTTATATCATTAATATTTTTTTAAAAAGTTTAGGGTGTTACAAATATATAACATAAAACATAGATAAGAAAGCAATAAAACACTTATGGCTTATAGTGGTTCGAAGGTGGTGTAATCCTTCTACGTCCACTCTACTGCTACCTCAAGCAGGAACTTTGTTAAGCAAGATTGGTTTACAGGATTTTCCTAACAATCTATCAACTTCACAAAGCAACACACCTACTAGAGTCCAGCATACACACAACAACTGCAAACTCTAAAGGCCAACCCACACAGGGTTTCAAACTGCCACACAGGGAAGTTGCCTAACTCCTAGACAACTATACAAACTGTAAGAATCTCTCCTATCAACTGTTCGACACCTAAAACAACCTAAGCACACAACAACAAGGTTAAAAAATATATGGATTTGTTCTTCAACTGGTGCGGTGAAGTGAACTTCTGAATCCTTCAAAGGATCTTTCAGCTTTGAACTTGCTTCACTTCACAAAGGTTGAGTGACTGAAACTGAGAGTAGACTTAAGATAGTATAGTTTGAGTGCTTGAATGTTTTTGCGCAAATGTTTCAGTACACAACTTCAGGGTTGCTCATCCTCTATTTATACTTGTAGAGAAGATATCCGTTGAAACATATATCTCCCATTTTAAATTTAAGTGTACTTGATCAAAGGCATGACTCGCATTTAATGCGGTGGTTGCTGCTCGCAGCTTTCTACAGCGCGTCAGTCCACGTGCTGTCTTGGCATTAGCTCCATATGTGAAACTTTGATCTTCTCTAGAATGATTTTATTTATTCTTGCTTGGATCTTTATTCCTCGTACTGCATTTATCTTTCCTCGGTTTGCAGGATACTTATTCTGTTTATCATTGGCGTTGTTGACTGTTTGAGCAGTAAGCTTCGCATTGTATTCTAGGTCTACTTACAGTTGTTCTTTCTTTGCAATGTTGCTGTAACTTGACCTTCTTGCAGTAACTTTATACAGTACTGTTGTATTCTTTCTTGTAATATTCTTGTACCTTTTTCTTGCAGCAATGCTGCATGCCGTTCTTACTTACTTTGTTGAATTGCTGTAGCTGCCTTCTTACAGTTTTTTTGTATCTGCTTTCTTGTAGCAGCTTCATTTTTAATTCTTCAATGCAACATTGTATGCATGTGTACCTCCATCTTTTTGGTTTCTATAACTAGATTTATTTCTAGTCTAAGTTTTCACTTAAACATTGTGAAAAATGGGGTACTTAAATCTTCCTATAATATTCTTGGTTTGTCTCATCAGAAACTAAACATTGTAATCCCAACAAGTGGCCTCGGTTCTGGCAACAAATTCTTATCCTTAATCTCTGTGAGAACCTGCGTGGGAGTAATCATCAGAATCTCCGTTACCTGGCCGGGTCCCTCTGTCTGGAAAGCCCTGAAATCTCCTACTGGCCCGAACGACTTCATAGGCCTTCTTCTGTCTTCCTTGCTCTCATCTGGGATTGCCTCTTCTGCCCCGATATACCTCTCTGCTAGGGTCAGGAATTTGTGGTAGGTTTTTGATCATTCTTCATGGATAGACCACCAAAATCTAGTTTTGGGCTTTAGCCCGACCATGATGGCCATCAGCACGACATCATCTGACACTTGCTCCATTTCCAGGACAAGCTTGTTGAACGTGTCTAGGTAAGATTTCAGAGACTCAGCCTTTTCTTGTCTCACATTGACGAGTCTTTTTTTTGGAGTCGACCTCATCTTGGATCCCATGAACTGTGTTAGGAACAGTTCTATCAGCTCATCCCATCCACCGATCGAGTAGGTTGGAAGTGACCTGAACTATGTCTATGCTCGATCCCCAATATGAGTGGACTTTGCACATCAGTTCCTCCCCAATTCTCTAAAGTTCCATCCAGGATGAGTATTTGTCTGGATGAGTACTCGGGTCGGTTTTGCTATTGTATTGGCCAATAGGCGGTATTTTGAACTTAGTCGGTGTGGCTATCGTAGATACGTGTTCTGTAAAAGGAGTGGCCCTCTTTCAGACTCCTTTGTCGATCTTGGTCTTCTTTGACTGGATTTCAGCCAGTCTTTTCTTCAACTCTTATTCCTCGGCCAGGTATAAATACTCTTGAGTGTGGTCAATGCTCACCTCATGGGCTTGCTGAGCCCCCTCTATGTTCTCTCTGTTTCTGGCTGGCCCTTTAGCCCCTATCGCCGAGGCTGGCGCCACTTGGCCGGAGACATCTCTAGCCTCCATATCACCTCGGATTCCTAGCCGTGCTCGGTATGACGAGGGACTTCTGGTTCTGTGATCCTCCAGAATCCTCTTTCCTAGGTTTCTCCTCGGCTTGGGCTCATCCGCTGACTCCATATCCTATGTTTGCCCATTTACCTGCTGGGCCATTTCTCTCTGCTCGGCCTCTCTCAGCCACTCATTTAACTAGGCCATTATGACCCTTATTTCACTTACGGACATAGGAGTCCTAGGAGTTTCAAAAGTTATGGGGCTGTTTGGCTGGGCCCTCCTAATGAGGCCAGGTTTGGCCGGTTGAACCCACCAGGCTGAGAGAGCCGGGCTTGGGAATCCAGAGTTGTGGTGTGCTCTTCGTTACTCATTATGAATTTGGAGTTTTGTTAGCTTGATGTATCTACTCCTTTTAGTGCCAAAATATTGACGTCGGAATTCGTAAATCGATAAATTCCTAGTCTAACACTCAAATTATATTAATTCGGATTGAAATGAAGCAAATCAGACTAAAAAAGTATATACATATATACAAAGAACACTTATCTGGAGCCTAATCGGATAAATTAGCTCGGCTGATCCTGGTTGGTTTTTAGTGGCTAACCAGGATCGTTTGTTATAGCTTAGAGAAATGAGCTCTCTAGTGCTTTAGTATAAAAAATGTTGGAACCCTTTACAAGTTGGAAATACTGCTATTTATAGCCTAGGAAGGGCACAAGTAGTGGAGATCATGCCCACTAAGCCCTTGTTTTAGCCTATTTTCTAGGAAGTGTGCGGTTTAATTCTCTCACGATCTCCTAACAGTTACTAATACTCTGCTCGGTATATCCTGGCCAGGTCGATCATGCTTAATTGATCCCGCCATGGAATCGATCTTGGTTGGGACGCCTGTTGGTCCTAAGTGGTGTCCGAGATTTAGAGGGTGGGGGTGAATAAACCTTGGTCGATTTTGAAAATCTTTCAAAAAACCTTTCTGTTCTGCAAGTTAGTTGAACTTACAGTGCCAGACAGTTACTGCTTACAACACTAGGATGTAGTGCTGCACGCTGTAACTAGAGTTTATACACAGTGGAAAAATATGATCTATAACACAAGACTGGTTTTCTCAAATATGATCATTTTTAAAACGATTTATGCTTATAATAGAGAAAGATATATAAAATAAAGTACAAATAAGAAAGCAATAAACACTTATGGCTTATAGTGGATGTAGAAGGATTAGGTGGTGTAATCCTTCTACATCTACTCTACCGCTACCTCGAGCAAGAACTTTGTTAAGCAAGATTGATTTACAGGACCTTCCTAACAATCTATCAACTTTACAAAGCAACCACCTACTAGAGTCCAGCGTACATACAACAACTGCAAATTCTAAAGGCTAACCCACACAGGGTTCTAAACTCCCACACAGAGAAGTTGTCTAACTCTAGACAACTTATACAAACAGTAAGAATCTCTCCTATCAACTGTTCGATACCTCTAAAACAACCTAAGTACACATCAACAAAGTTAAAAAGTATATGCGGTTTGTTCTTCAACTGGTGCGGTGAAGTGAGCTTCTGAATTCTTCGAAGGATCTTTCAGCTTTGAACTTGCTTCACTTCATAGAGGTTGAGTGACTGAAATTGAGAATGATCTTTAATGGTTGTAACTTGAATGCTTGAGAGTTTTTGCGTAAATGTTTCAGTAACCAGCTTCAGTATTGCTCATCCTCTATTTATACTTGTATGAGAAGATATCCGTTGAAGGAGACATATCTCTTTTGAATTTGGAGTACTTGATCAAAGACATGGCTCGCATTTAATGTGACTTGACTTTCTCTTTCGGAGCATTTAATGCGGCAGTTGCGGCTAACAGCTTTCTGCAGTGCGTCAGTCCACATGGCATCTTTGTATTGGCTCCGTGTCTGCAACTTTGATCTTTTCTGGAACGGCTCTATTTATTCTTATTTGGATCTTTATTCCTGGTACTGCATTTATCCTTCCTCGGATTATAGGATACTTCTTTGTTCGTTATTGGCGTTGTTGACTGTTTGAGCAGTAAACTTTGCGTTGTATCCTAGGTCTGCTCTCAACTGATACATCCTTGTGATGCGGCTGTAGCTAAGACCCACTTGCAGTATCTTCGGGCAGTACTGCTATATCTTTTACTTGCAGTACTCCTGTATCATTTTCTGGCAGCGATGCTGCACGCCGTTCTTCCTTACTTCGCTGCAGTGTTGTAACTATTTTCTTGCAGCGATGTTGTATCTGCTTGCTTATAGTAGCTTCTTTCTAACATACTTGACGCAGCTATGTAACTTATGAGAACTTCCATCTTTCAACACCTATAACTAAACTCAAATCTAGTCTATGCTTTCACTTAAACATTGTGAAAAATGGGGTACACAAAACTTCTTATTACATATATATTTTGTCTCATCAAAATCTAAACACTGAAATCTCAACATCACCTATCTATCGTCCAAGTACAGTGCTCTGGCCGGAACACCTAGGTGTCCACTCAATGGGTTATCTGGATCAGACTTTTGAAAGTCTCCTCCGCAGACCGACCAGCTAATACATGCTAATGTTGCTCGGGTTGGGGGTCCAACAACAATAACAACAACAACAAGAGAATAATCAATTTTGAAAATTTTTAATTTAAAAAAATCAATCGAATTTTGATATTTCAATGATTGAGTGGTTAATACACAATTAAAAAACAAATCACATATATCTAGATTTTTGTGGAATAAAATTAACTTGTTATATATGTTTCGAAAATCATTATCCAATATTTCAAAAAATAAAAAAAATTATTTCATTTATTTAAGAATAAAAAAAAATTTCACAATATATTTATTTTTATATAAATCAATTTATTTCACTTTGTCCAAGAATATTTAAAAAAAGTGAAAGTCTTTATAAAGTTAAGAAAACAAATTGTTGTAATTTAAGCAATTAAAAAATAAATCATTATTTAATACGAAATGTCCTATCAAGATAGGTAATTAAAATTCATTCAATATATATATATATATAACCTAAAAGTAAAATTGAATAATGATATATGTTGGTCACAAGTGGTATAAGGTTAAGAGGGGGTGAATTAACCTTATCAAATTTTAACTTTTCTCTAAAAATATTAAGTCCTTGATGAATAGGTTGCTAGTAAGCTTGCTGCACGATAGATTGCTGTTCGGGCAGTGACCTCAGGACATAGTCAGAGATAACAATGCACAGCGGAAATAATGTGATTTTCGAAGATAGACTTGGATGTAGAATGCTTATGAGATCAGACAAATATATAAAGCAGTAAATGTGCAAGCAAACTTATAGAGGTTCAAGGGTGGAGTAATCCTTCTACGTCCTCTCTATTCCTTCTCAAGGAGGAACTTTGTTAAAGCAAGTTTGATTTACAATAGACTCGGCTAATACAAACTCTACTCTACACAAAACTGTCAGCTCTATCCACACAGGTAGCTGCACAGTGACCAAACTAAGCAACCCACACAAGATCTCCACACAGGTTCCTTGACCCACACAGGATTCTTTCTCTTCTTCAGAGAGAATAACAACTTAGCAGAATAAACTCCTGCCTAAGTGACTCCTAAACAGTCTATTTAAGATATAAAAATCTTCAACGGTTGAGTGCATCAAGCTCTTTAAACTTCTAAAAATTCACAAGGTAGCTGGCTTGCTGCTGTTTTGACTGAATGACTTAGATATGAAGGTTTTGAGCTTATAGATGAGCTGCTTCGCGTAAGATATTTCAATTCTTGTTTTTTTTTTCAGGTGCACTCAGTCTTCTATTTATAGGCATCAGTGGGAATTCTGCCCGTTGAGAATACAATTTTCCACTTGGTAAGATGTCTCACTCTGATTGGTTCAGCTGATCTTCTGACACCTGCTCTGTAATGCCTTCATTCCGTTCTGCCACTGCCTTGTCCTTTTTACTGCGCGACTTAATTCTGCAGTCTGCTGTACTCTGTCCTTGATGCTTTTTCACACATGACAATCATTGATTTGCTGAGACTGAAGTGACTCTACCGGCTAGTCAGGATGCACTAACTTTGATGTATCTGGTAGTTTCTTCTTTGAGTGAGTCAGCTTCCTTGACTTTGAGCATCTTCAAGTTCCTCTCAGCATCCTTCAATACTTGGATATTGTCTCTTGCTGTAGCATGCAGGTAGCAGAGACTTGGCGTAGGTTCCTTTGCAGAGTCTTCTTCTTCTCTTATTCCAGCATCCTTGCCTTAGCTATTTTACATAAAGAAACTTATCTAGATAGCTAATGCTCTAGTCTATTACATGTTTTGTCTCATTAAAATCTATTACAATTTATCCTATCAATTTCCCCCTTTTTGATGATGACAAAACTCCTTAACAGGATCAAAGATACATTTCTTATAGATCTTGGAACGAAAATGCAGAAGAGTAAAACATATATATCCATGCATTAAGTTCACAAGATGTGAGCTTTTTAGAATCAGAAACATCATAATCTTGATTGATAAGAGATCAATTCTCACGATACAGAGAGATAAAGAGATAAACAAAATATTAAAAAGATATATAAAACATAGGTAAAAGCAGAGATTACTAAGACTTTAGCCAGCTTGGTTTCTTCCTCCTCTCAAACTTCGATCCTTTCCACCAGTTGGCTATGGAGTCTTGGTAGCTGGGTTCCATCATCTTCACAACTTCCTCAGATTCCTCAAACCTGAGCCAGAAGTCTTCACAGTATGATATGAACTCCTTTCCCAATATCTGCTTTAGCTTGACTTGGATTGGAAGTCCACCCTTCTTGGTTAGCTCCAGAAACCTCTGTAAGACTTCCTTATTGGTTCGGAATCCTCTGAAGAGAGCAGATTCCTTACAGAGTGTCGTGAAGTACTTTAATCTGGAAGAATGATAGATTGACATCAGTGGGGAGAGCGACCTCCGGAATCTCTAGAGTGACAAACTTGTCGCTCTTAGGATCCAGGCTGGCTTCCAGAAAGTTTTTGAGAGAGGCACTTGCTGCATTGGCAGGATTCTGCATGTTCTTCTCCATCTCAGTCATTTCAGGCAGCTTGTGAGGTGGGAAGATTTTATCAAGAACAATCCTTTGATCTTTCGAGAAAACGACATCCAGGGAGCTCTTCAATTCTGCCTTAGTCTTCCTCCTCTTTTTATCTCTCATATCAGCACCCTTTCTAAAGCCTGGATGGATTGACCCTGAGACAGCTTTTGATTTCCTCTTCGAGCTGCTATCTGAAGGGCCCCTTGGTCCAGCTCCCCTATGTCCACCATTTCCAGCATCATCTCTTCTTCTGCTTACTACCATCTGCTTGCAGGTAGCAAGATCCTGTCCACTCTTCTGCCGGCCTTTTATCTTCCCTTTCTCCTTTTTGTCATCATCAGGACGTTCAATCGCAAAGCTGACCATAGAGTGAATCTAGGACAAGGTGCCTGAGTGTTCCCTCAAAGTTTGCGACTGGTTGAACTGCTCCTCATCCATTCATCCTACTACAGTGACAAGAGTTTTCTGGTTAGATTCAAGAGAGATCATCCTTTCCTCTTGTCTGTTCAGCTTTTCCATCACATTCTTGACCACTTCCACAGTAGCATCCTTCTTGGGGGGTCGGTAGCAACGATCATCTGAGAGAGTCTTGACAGAGCTATCTTGAGGGAGTCCATGAAGGAATGTGTCTTAATCGAGTGTGAGCGGGTTTTCTTACGGAGTTTCCTACTCACTTTCACTAGAGACTTTCCTATCTATTCAATAGTTGTCAGGACCTCGTCATTTGATCTGGCAGATTCCTAGCCTTCCCCTGCTGGTACTTGTTGAGATGAAGCAGAGGTTAGAGCTTTGGATTTTTCGGCTCCGGTATCACCCTGTTCACTGGGTGACCCATCATAGCTGCTGGAAGGGCTACTGGATCCTCTATCTCCTGATCCAGTGTCCTTAGCTGGGGCCTCCCCTCCAGCCTCTTCCTCTCCGCTTCCTTCTCTCCATCCTCCTTATCTTCCCTTCCTTTGCTAGCCTCCTCATCAGTCTCTTTCTCCTTTTCAGCCTCCCGCTCTTCATCAGCCTTATCCTGCTTCTCAGCTTCCTTTTCACCTTCTTTTTCTACCTCCAGTGCTTCTCCTGCCTCCTGTGCTTTATCCACCTTCTTTTCTACAACTACTTCTCCCTCAGTGACCATCACTCCATGGTCCACTGTTTTGACAGGTGTTGTCTCTTCCAACTCCATAGGGACAGAGTCGGCAATCTATTCCTTCTCCATGGGGGAAGGGTCCTCTACTGCTTGAACATCTGTTGTAAGAACAGGTGCCTCCATCTCCTGTACTTGTTCCCCCTCAGCCTCTACCTCCATTGGTGTGGGTATGGATGTTCCCGTAGTGTCATCGGTGGCTGCTACTGTGGGTGGGACAATCAGCTCAAGAGATGCCACAGCAACGAGGGTTTCCAACTCCTTTGCCTTGGGAAAGTCAGTTGGAGTCGAGCTCATCTCCTTCATCGGCGTCTGCACAGGGACTTCAGGTAGAATGATTAGATCAGTAAGGTAAGAAAATTCCTCACCATTTTTCTCCATCAGTGATGACGACCTCCTGTTGATGGGTTCGACCATAAGAGTAGTACAGGAGGATCCTTCACCTATCTGGGGTTCCCTTACTGGCCTTCTCATCCTCGTCTCTGTCAGGCTTATGTCAGCTGCCTGCTTCAGCATCCTCTCCAGAGCCTCGTCCTCTCCGTATCTTTCTACCTGGGCTGTGGCAAAGCCTACATCATCGTCTGTCCTGACCTGGTCAGCGGCAGCATCTAGAATCACCTTCTCCCTGTAGAAGTTTGGTTGCTCGATGGGTGTTTTCCCTTTCAGGCTCCTGGGGCCAAGTAGCTGTTTGACAGCTTCCTTCTGCTTCCTGGTCTCTATCTCAACATCCACCTCCGCATTCTCCAGAAACTCGGGCCACTTCGTCCTCCTAAGTTTATATAAGAATTTCTTCTCCAAAACCTCCTCCAGGTCATCCATTGCTGCCCAATTCAGAGCCCACTCCTCCTCAGCTTGCCAGTCAGACCACTGGATGAGTTCTTCCATGGAAAGGTGCCTGTATTGCCACCAGGTAGTGAATCTGTCCATCAGTCTCTCATAGGCTGCCTTGACCCTGAGTAGGTTGATTTCAAATTCTACCACCTCTTCTTCTTCTTCCTCTTCTCCTTTAGCTACTTCAATGTGAGCAGCAGTTTTCCCCTCAGCTGCCTGCTTGCTATTTGGTGGAGAATCAATCTCCACTTCCACGGCAGACTTCTTAACTACCTGAGTAGGAGTGTCTTCTGATTCGTCATCAGAAATGACAGGTCTCCTCTGCACATCCTTCTTGTGCTTGATCTTTTTTGGCACTTTAGGAGCTGGTGAGGGTTCTTCCATCCTCGAGCTGCTTTCCGGTGAAGATGAGATGTTGCTAGTCCGTTGGAATGCCTTTCTTATCCTGGAAGCGCCATTGGGGTCCTCAAAGACCTCCCTGGTTACTGGGGATGACTGAGCAGTGGTCTTTTTGGCAAAGACCCTACCCGCACCAATGAACTTCCCTTGGGACAGATCTACCTTCAAATGTCCCAGGAGGGTGTTCACGATAAGTCCATAGGTAGGCTTACCCACTTTCTTATCCACCTCCTCCACCAACCTGGAGAGCAGGTAGCTGACCCAGTCCATCTTTTCCTTCTTTAGGATGGTCATCATCATCCTGTACCTGAAATTGGTACACTTATCAAAGGAACCAGAGCGGTTCTCAATGATATGGCAGCAGATTTCATGGAGTATCTCAAACTCAAGAAGGAAAAACTTCTTGCTGCAACTCCGGGACATCCTCACCGTGTCCTTCCTACCGGTGAAGATTTTCGAGTAGTACTCCAGTTCATCTTCTCCATACGTGAAGAGGTCACTAGCATCCATGTTGTCAGTGGGAAGAGAGAACACTTCTTCCAACAGCCCGGTGTCCACAGAAACCGTCATCCCACCTACTTTTGATCGAATCTCTGACTGATCCTCAGAGATGTTCTTCTGCATATGGAGCCTCATGGAAAGAGCAGAGTCTTAGTAGGTCTGAGATGCGCAGACATCACAGAACATCTTTCATCAATTCTTTGGTGTTTCCTTCTTCCTCTACCATGTTAAGCAAGATGTCTCGGTCCATCAGCCTTCCATCAACGACAAGAGTTTGCTTGGGTGTCATTAGTGAGAGAGAGAGAGAGAAAGATGAAGTCTGGTAGCAGAAAACTTAGAGAGAAAGTAAGGAGTTAGGGTTTTCAGAATGCAAGAAATGCTAAGTGTGAGAGAAGGATGAAGAGAAAACTCCCTTATATTTTGAATTTATTGGTCTTGATCGAGCGGTCCATATTTGGTTTGAATTTGAAAAGACCCTTGATCCATCGGCTAAGATTTTTAGCACGGTGTTTATGTGCTGATGTGATATTTTATGGATATCGAGGAGTTTCCTATAAAACGGCTACTTAACACGTGGTAACTATTCCTCTTTTCACGCGCTTTAATTTCTGGTTCCTGCAGGTTGCTTGTTGTACTTGGTGACCAGTATCGTAGCATTAGAGACTATCCAGGGACCTCGAGTAGTGACCTTTAGTACTGCTTGGTATCTGGCACACATTCCCACTGAGAACATGATATCTGGTCTGCTAGCTGTTAGGTAGAGTAGTAACCCTATAAGTCTTCCGTACTTTATGATGTGTACTGCTTTACCATCACTATCCTTGTCCAGGCTTCCTGAGGTTATTATAGGTATGCTTACTGTGCTCGTATTTTCTAATCCGAATATTTTTATCAATTCTTTAGTGTACTTCACTTGATTTATGAAGATTCCATTGCTCATTTGTTTGACTTGTAGACCGAGAAAGAAGCTTAGTTCTCCCATCATGCTCATTTTAAACTTGGACTGCATAAGATTTGAGAATTTTGGCATAGATCCTTGTTCGTTGATCCGAATATAATATCATCAACATAGATCTGAATGAGTAGTATGTTGAATTCTGAAAAGTGTCTTGTCTACCTTTCCTTTCTTGAATCCATTGTCAAGTAGATACTTCGAGAGAGTGTCATACCAGGCTCTAGGTGTCTGTTTGAGTCCATAGAGGGATTTCTTTAATATGAATACCATGTTTTCTGGATTGTCTTCAAAACCTGGAGGTTGCTCCACGTAGACTTCTTCAGCTAGTAGCCCGTTGAGAAATGTATTCTTTACATCCATTTGATAAACAGTGAGATTGTTGTGAGCGGCGTAGGCCAGAAATATTCTGATTGCCTCTAGTCTGGCTACTGGTGCAAATCTATTGAGCTCTTCCTGCATAGCTTGAATCCAGTTGGTATCTGCTAGAGCATCCTCTATGCAGTTTGGTTCTGTTTGAGAGATAAAGCAAGCAAACATTGCTTTGTGGAGGTTGCTTCTTCTTGTTTGAACTCCAGAAGTAGAATATCCTATGATCTGATTTCTTGGATGATTCCTCAACCACTTTCTTCTTACTTCTTCAGCTTGTTTTTTTTTGTTCTTCAGCAGGTTGCTCTTGATCAACCTGTGAAGCTTGCTGATTTGGATCAGGCTGAATTTCTAAGCGGACTTCCAGTTGAATTCTTTTAGGATGATGTATCTCCTCTTGAACAACTGGTTCTTACTGGTTCATTAGAGTTTCCTGTTCTTCAGGTTGCGGTGTAGGTACAGGTTGCTGGTGTTGATTATTGTCATTATTTTGGAGACTTGGTAATTCAGCATCAACATTTTCAACACGAGTGTTGGTGATGTGAAGTTTCCCAAAGTCTTCATTGAGTTCTTCTATATCAGCCTTTGTGCAATGTGGTTCATCAAAATCCACATGTACTGATTCTTCTACAACAAATATTCTCTTGTTGAAGATTCTGAAGACTTTACTTACTGTTGGTCCCAAGTGGTGTCCTAGGTTCAGAGGGGGGGTGAATGAACCTTGGTCGATTTTGCAAATATTTAAACAAACCGTTCTGCTCTGCAAGTTACTTGAATTTGCAGCGTCAGATGGTTACTGCTTGCAGTACTAGGATACAGTCCTGCACGCTGTAACCTGGAGAGTTATACGCAGTGGAAAATTAAACTTTAAAACACAAGGCTGTTTTTCTCAAAATGCTTTTGTCAAACCGTTTTATGCTAAGATAAACACAAGATGCAGAAAATAAACATACAGATAAATAAAGCAATAAACACTTATGGATTATAGTGGTTCGAAGGTGGTGTAATCCTTCTACGTCCACTCTACTGCTCCTCGAGCAGGAACTTTGTTAAGCAAGATTGGTTTACAGGACACTCCTAACAATCTATCAACTTGACAAAGATAACAATTTACTGAAGTCCAGCGTACACACAGCAACTGCAAACTTCAAAGGCTAACCCACACAGGGTTCCACACTCCCACACAGGGAAGCTGCCTAATCACTAGACAACTATACAAACAGCAAGGATCTCTCCTATCAACTGTTCGACACCACTAAAACAACCTAAACACACAGCAACAAGGTTAAAAGGATAAAAGGTTTTTCTTAAACTTGTGCTTCGAAGTGAGCTTCTGAATCCGTAAGGAATCCTTTAGCTTGAACTTGCTTCACTTCGGTAGGTTGAGTGACTGAAACTGGTAGATTACTTGAATACTTGAATCTTTGATAGCTTATGAATTTTGAGCGATTGTTTCAGTTACCAGCTTCTGTGCTTCTCATCCTCTATTTATACTTGTAGGAGAAGATGTTCGTTGAAGGAGACATCCCTCTTTTGAATTTTGAAGTAGTCTGACTTAAGGCATGGTTCGCATTTAATGCGACTTGACTTTCTCTTTCGGAGCATTTAATGTGGCAGTTACGGCTCGCAGCTTTTTGCAGCGCGTCAGTCCACATGGCATCTTCTTATTGGCTCCGTGTCTGTACCTTTTGACTTTAACTGGAACGGCTCTAATTCTTACTTACTTAGATGTTCGTTCCTCGTACTGCATTTATCCTTCCTCGAATTTCCAGGATACTCTATCTGTAGTTGGCACTGTATGACTCAACCGACTGTAAGTCTGCGCTGTATCCTAGGTCCTGATGCAGCTGATGATTTCTCTCAGTGATGCAGTAGCATAGACCTGGTTGCAGTATCTTCTGTATCCTTTTCTTGCAGCGTTGTTGTACACCGTCTTTTCTTCTTTCGCTGTATTGAATTTTCGACCCAATACAGCTTTGAACAATTTTAAATCTAATCCTGGATTCATCAGAGATGCATCATGCTATTCCTTTCATTATAGGCAACCGGAAAACATAAACAGCATGCATGAGTTCATAAGAGTTGAACTTGGACAGAAACAGAAAACTAAAAATTCCTTTATTAACATAAGGAAGATTTATACAGCATAAGAGTACAAAGAAATCACAAGAGAATATATGATTTACTGAAACAAAGACCTTTTAGATGGCGGTTCTTCAGGTCTTCTTTCAGTGAACTTTTCAAGTCCTTCTCTTCCTCTTGATCCTTTCCATCAGTCCCTGATGGACTCTTGATAGGTTTCTTCCAGCTTGTGCATGATTACAGGAATTCGAATCCATCTAAGCCAGAAGTCCTCACAGTAGGGTACTATTAACCCATGCTTCACTCGGTTGATGTAGTATTCTTGAATTTCAAGATCTCCTTCCCGAGCGAGCTATTCATATCTCTTTAATGCAGTCTTGCAAGTGTGATATCTGCTGAATTTGCCTTTCCTGCATAATTCTCTGAAGTGTCTGAGGTACTTTGACCGTTTGAATATGGTGATCGCCTCAAATGATGGATTTCTGTCATATGGCAGCCTGATTTCTCTGAAGATGTTGAAGCTCCAAGCCATGTTTTCTCCTTCAGGCCTTTGATCCATCAGAACGGACACTTCAGCAGAGATATTTTCTGTGTCAAGGCGAGGGATTTCCTGAGGAGGATATTGGTAGAAATGATCTGGATATATTCTTCTTTCACCAATTACACCAAGTCTTTGAATCCAGGCATAAGGATCTGCATACTCTTCTCTCTGTTGCTTGTGAGTCTCAGACTCATCCTCGCTCATCCGCTTCTTTGAGCCTTGCTGCTGGCTGTCATCCCTTCTCTTGGAATGATGTGAGGGAGGCGCTGCATCCTTGCTTGCAGCTCTGCTGGGTACAGCACCTGCAGTAGATCTTCGTCCTGCAGCTGCACTAGCTCCTCCAGCTCCAGCATCATCATCTCTTCTCCATCTTTTCGGAGAGGGGATGTCCGCAGCAGCTGATGATTCAGACCTTCTTCTCCTCCTGCTGAGAGGTTGCTGGTCATCATCTTCTTCATCTTCTTCAGCAACCCCTGTGCTCCTGTATCTATCATCAAAACCTTCCCCCTTTTTGGCATCATCAAAAGCCGAGGGTTGAGCAGGGGCAGCTGGTACCACTCTTGAACGTGGTTTCTGGGTTTGTTCGGGGACTTCCTTGGGGGCTTCTGTATACTGAGGAAAAGCTCGGAACATGATGTCCCTCAGTTCTCCAACAATTAGCTCTAAGTTCCCCAAGTGATCGTCTATACTTCTGGTGAGTTTATGTTGATCTGCTGCACGATCCAGAAATGTTTCGAGGACGAGGGAGTGTGTGTTCAGTCTGTCAGTAGCAGCCTCGACATGGCGTCTGCAACTTCTGACTTCCTGACGGGTAGTAGCACGATCTAGCTTCAGTTCCCCCTCCATCCTGATCCGATCCATGTAAAGCCTGTTTGTATTATCATTGAGCGTCCTGTGGATCATCTCTGGCAAGACTTCCAGGTCCTTTTTGAAACCCGTCATGGTTTCAGCGTGGAATTGAGCAGTGACCCTAAGACTGTTGCGCATGGTAGACTCATGCTCTTGGAGAGCATGCAGCAGGTGTCTAACAGCGGTCTCGACTCTGTTGATAGATTCATCAGGAGTCAGCCCCGAATTCCTTCTCATCGAGGCAGCAGCGGATGCAGCAAACGAAATAACATCTTGACATACTGGCGCTGCATCCTACCTCGGAACACCAGTAGCAACCTCATCCTCATGGTTGTTAGTTTGAGAGCTTGTAGAGCTTGAGGATGGGTGCTCTTCTTCTTCTTCTTCTTTTTCTTCGGTCTTATCTTCGTCGGATGATATTTCAACAGGATCTGCTCCGCCAGATAACGGCCCATGAACAACTATATTGTGTTCTCTCATCATCCTTGCGAAGACGGCATCAGAATCTTCAGCGTCCTTAGTAACCCCTTCTGCTGTATCCTTAGAAGGATCTTCAGAAGATTCAGCAGCTGTAACATTAACCTCCTCAAGAGGTGTCTCTAGCTGCACAGCAGTGGTTACTTCAGCTCTTATTTCAGTTTCCTCAGTGAGTACTGTCTGAACAGTCTCTTCATCAGAGGTCTTCTCACATTCAAGGAGTGTTGTCATAACAATATCCTCACCTGAGGTCTTCTCAACGGACCCCGTCTCCTCGGCCGGTCCTGAAACCATTTCGACAGCCTCTGCTGCAAGAATGGGCTCTTGTAGCTCTGCTTGGTTTCCTGTAGCATCCACAGCTTTCAGCACTATATGCTCATTTACTGCAAGAATCTCAGCTTCCACCCTGTTTGGCTCTTCTGCAGCAACTTCTTGTAGGATGGTTGCCTGCTGCACTGTTGTCGCGTCCAGTGCAGGGAGTACCACCTCTGCAACTTCCTCCGTAGATGCTTCATCGACAATCTCAGAGATGTCTGAGATGACATCCCTGATTATGGCAGTCGGTTCCCCCTCAGAATTTGCATGAGCAACATTTTCATCTTCGTGAATTGGGGAATCGCCATAATCCAGTAGTTGGGCTTTCTCCTCTTCCAAGCAATCCAGTGAGACAATGTTGGAGAGGCCCTCGACTACTTGTTCATATGTAGGGGAGTTTATCTGATGCGAACTTGAACTTCCTTCTCCCCGCATCCTCCTTGGAGTGTGTTGCATACTGGTTTCTCTCATACTTTGTTGCAGCACCTGTTGTAGCATAGCCTCCTCGACTTGCTCTTCTCCCAAGGTGTTGATTTGCTCTTGAGCAAAAACGACATCATCGCCCCTTCTTAAAGCCTCTGCAGCCGAGGCTAGGTAGACTTGTGTTTCTACCGTTGCTGCTTTCATCGGCAGCTCTGCAGAGTGAGATTCTGTAATAGCTTTACCATTTCCCTTGTCCTGTGCTCCCTGTGCAGCACTGTATCCATCGAGCTCTTGAACTCTTACTGTAAAGTCAGGTTGCAGGAGTGCCAGAATATCCTCTGATTTGGCCCACTCCAGGACAGCTTGCTTGACTGTCAGGAAATCCTTCCACTTCAACAGGATTTCCCCCTTAGCCAGCCTCATCTCTCTCCAGAGAGAGTACTGCTGTTCCATATTTCTAGCAGCTGGAAAGGTAGGATCAAGCACTGAAGTCTTTATTTGTAGACAAGCTTCTTCTTCAGTTGGCTCGTCCCGGAGCCGATGTGGCTCCCGAAGCTGATGTGACTCATCCTCAACATCTCCCACCATTACAGAAGGTGTAGAGAGTTGGGAATTAACAGCTGAGGCAACCGTTCTCTTGCTGCATGGGGCCCTTCTTACCAAGGGTACGTCATCATCAGAGGAAGAAGATTCGGAGGCTTGATCATCATCTCTTAAAGTCCTCTTGATGACGGGCAGAGGACTTCGAGTGTCCTCATTCTCCCCATCTGCCCCACTGCTTACAGCTTCAACTCGCAGAGCCAGGGCTGTATTCTTTTTGTCTTTGGTTTTTCTCCTTGCAGCCCCAGTTTCTGCTGTCTTCGGTTGGGTCTTACCCTTCTTCTTCTCCCTGAGATACTTTTCAGGGTGAATGGGAGCGGGTGTTGCAAGTTGAAGGCCAAGCTTGCAGAGCAGAGAACAGATGATGATACCGTAGCTCCGGCACTCCGTTATCTTCTCTGCTTCCTCCCACAGCCTCTTCATGATGAACTTTGCCCAGTTCACCTTTTCTTCGGCCATGATCGCAGACATGATCCGGAACCGGAGATCTGTGCATTTGTCATAACTCCCAGTTCTTCCCTCAATGGAGTATGCACAGATATCATGAAAGAGTTCAAACTCCGGTTTGAAGAGTTTCTTAGGGGCGCTCCTTTTGATTTTAGCCCCTGCATTCCTTGCTCGGAAGAGATCCCACATCTCTTGAGCAGATGCCTCCCCATAACTTATCAACTGACTAGGGGACAAACCTGCAGCGGAGATGCTGAAGGTAGAGGCGATGTCTCTGATGGTCAGAGACCTTTCTTCTTCATCTACATCCATCCTGAACAGGATGCAGTTCCTTTCCTCTGCCTGCCTGGCATAGGCATAGAATCTCTGTACTGACTCCACAGAGAAGCCAGCGTAGACGGTGGTCAACAACCCTAGGATTTGGGTCCTTTCGAGGGCGTCGAAGATTCTTCTCAGTAGAGCATTGTCGTATTGTTCAGAAGCATAGATGTGTTCTTGGTTGATCAGTCTTCCATCCAGAACAATGGTACGACGGGCAGCCATTGATGATTTTGAGAGAGAGAAGAGAGAAAATTAGGATTTTTGGACTTAGAGAAATTTTCACATAGAATGTCTTCTCTCTTAGAGTGATTGATGAAAATTCAAAAGGCAGGGTGATGGGGGTTATGGCAAATTTCAAGGGACGTGTAGTAAGATCAACAGTTGTGATAAATCAGATAAAACTGATCTTACGGTCCAGGAAAGGTTAGATAAGTCAAATCGCCGTGTAATTATTACTGGGCGCGTGGGTAACTGACAGTGCCCTCTCCTCTTTCTGACACACGCAGTCATTCATTAAATGTTGAAAGACATGCCTTTTGCCGCCTAAATAAATGCCTTTTAAGGTTGCAACATCTCTAGTACGAGGTTGTAGGGTAATCAATACTCCTTTTGAAATAAATGTTGTAACCTGGTGCTGCTTGAATTCTCGATCACTGCTGTACTGTAAGAATATAGGTTACAACGCTGTCTAAACCCAGTGCTGTATTCACGAGTAGCTTACAGTACCATTCTTACTGCTTTCCTCAAGTATGCAGAGGTTCCCCCTGTATTTTTGTATCTTTGTTTCTCTTCACAACTTAAGAAGTCCCAGCTCGTTTCGAAGCATAGAAAACCTTGATTCACTCAACGGCTTTGTAAGGATATCTGCAAGCTGTAGATCTGTGTGAACTTTCTCTAGCATGACGTCTTTCTTTTCAACATGGTCTCTTATAAAGTGATGACGTATATCAATGTGCTTAGTTCTTGAGTGAAAGACAGGATTATGGGTAATTACAATAGCACTCGTATTATCACAGAGAATTGGAGTCTCTTTTTTTTCTATCCCATAATCTCTATCGTATCCAGAGAATCTGCGCACAGCAACTTCCTGCTGCAACATACTCTGCTTCTGCTGTAGAGGTTGCGATAGATGTCTGCTTCCTGCAGAACCACGAGACAAGTCTATTTCCCAGAAATTGACACGTCCCACTTGTACTCTTTCTATCAATCTTGCAGCCTGCATAATCTGAATCTGAGTAGCCTTTAAGCTTGAATCCTCCTTCCTTGGGATACCATAGGCCTACTTCTTGAGTTCCTTTCAGATATTTAATCACCCTTTTTACTGCTAATAGGTGTGATTCCTTTAGTGCTGCTTGGAACCTGGCACAGACTCCTACTGCAAACATAATGTCTGGCCTACTTGCTGTTAGATACAGCAATGTTCCAATGAGTCGTCTGTACTTGGTAATGTCAATATCTTTATCGTCTCCATCTTTATCAAGACTTATGGATGTGGACATGGGAACTGACGTTGCTGCTCCATTCTCCATGCCAAATTTCTTGATAAGCTCCTTCGTATACTTGACCTGGTTGATGAAGGTTCCTGTAGGTAGCTGTTTTACTTGCAGTCCGAGAAAGAAACTTAATTCTCCCATCATACTCATCTCGAAATTTGACTACATCAGGTTGGAGAATTTCTCACATAGCTCTTTGTTTGTGGATCCGAAGATAATATCGTCCACATAGATTTGTACAAGAAGTACACTTTCTCCGTCCTGTATCCTAAACAGCATTTTGTCGATAGTTCCTTTCTGGAACCCATTTTCCAGAAGATAGAGAGATAAGGTGTCATACCAAATGTTGAAGACTCTAAAGGCTCTGCTTACAGTAGAGTATCCTAGAAATACTCCTTCGTCTGATTTAACATCAAATGTTTTTAGATGCTCTTTTCCATTGTTAAGAACATAACACCTGCATCCAAAAATATACAAATAAGAGATATTTGGTGTATAGCTATTCCAAATTTCATAAGGCGTCTTGTCAAGATCCTTGATGATTAGACATCTGTTCTGTGTGTAGCAAGCAGTGTTGGTTGTTTCAGCCCAAAATCTCTTGGGTATTTCTGCTTCTGCTATCATCGTCCTAGCTGCTTCCTTGAGGGTTCTATTCCTCCTTTCAGCTACACCATTCTGTTGAGGTGTTCTTGCAGCAGAGTATTCATGACAAATACCATTATCAGAACAAAATTTCTTTATAAACTTATTTATGAACTCAGTTCCTCTGTCTGATCTTATCTTCACTATACTCAAGTTCTTTTCATTCTGGATCTTCTTCATGAGTCCAGGTAGTTTTTCTTGAGTTTCTGACTTCTTTACAAGAAAGATCGTCAATGTATATCTGGAGTAGTCATCTACTATCACAAGAGAGTACTTCTTCCCGCTCAAGCTTACTGGTTCTACTGGTCCAAAAAGGTCCATGTATAGAAGGTCTAGAATTCTGTGGGATGATTTCTGAATATTATCTTTAAATGAGCTTTTAACTTGCTTTCTTTTTTGACAAGCTCCACAGACATTCTCCTTCTTGTAAGCTACATCTAGCAATCCTCTCACGAGGCCTTTTCTTACTAGCTTGTTGATAGTCTTGAAGTTCAGGTGACTTAATCGCTTGTGTCACAGCCAGCTCAGCTCTGGTGGACTTTTTACAATGAAGCATGTTGATTGAGTAGAGGAGTTCCAATCAGCTAAATAGATGTTTCCTCTTCTTGTTCCTGTAAGCTTTACTTCATTCGTGGTGCTGTCCTTGATTAAGCACTTGTTGAGGTTGAATTCCACTGTGTATCCTTTGTCACAGAATTGACTGATGCTCAGAAGATTGTATCTAAGCCCCTTTACATAGGATACATCCTTAATCTTTATGTTCCCCTTGACTAGGCATCCGCTTCCTTTTGTGCTTCATTTGGAATCATCTCCAAAGATGACCTTAGGTCCTTTGCATTCTTGGAAGTCTTTTAGAGTTTCTTTATTGCCTGTCATGTGCCTTGAGCAGCCGCTGTCGATATACCATACATCGCTGCTGCAACCTGGCACTGTAACCTGTAACAATTTCAAACATATTTAGGTACCCATATCTGTACGGGTCCTTTGGGGTTAGTTTCTTTGGGAACCCAAACTTTCTTAACAGTAATTGATTTACTGTAAGATTTGTTGGTTCTCGAGCTGTATGCAGTTATCTTAGAGAACTGCTTATGAGAAGTGTGTGCATAACCAACATGTGTGTTATCAGTACCCTTGAAGTGTGGTCTTCCACCATACTTCCATGGAGTATATCCTCCTTGAGGTTTAGACACGTAGGTCTTAGTATAGATGGGCAATTTTCTTCTATGCTGCAACTTTGTTGGTTGCTGCATTCTTTTGCTGCATGCAGCAGATGGCTTCTGCTGCAGCCAATTCTTAGATGCAGACTTACTTCCTGCAGTTGAGCATTGGGGTTTCTCCCCCTTATCCATCATTACTGTTTTGTTCACGATCTTTTCAGAGTCACAGAGTAACTCTTTCTCCATTGGAGTTTTAGCTTGAACAAAATTTACAGCTTTGGATGTACTTGCTGTATTCTGAGAGGAATGATTGTTGTAACCTATGTCTGATAATTCAAAAGGATTTTTGACACGGTTTATGCAATCTCTTGCGTCCTTTGAAAATTTGGTGAACGTGTTCATCTTGGACTACAAGATTTCCTTCTCAGATTTTAGCTCAGTGATCATCAGATTCAATCTAGAAACCTCTTATTGCAGCGTACTACACTTTGAGTTATCAGTCTCTCGTGCAGTGAGCATTTTGGCAATGTCGATGTTTTTGCTCTTGAGGATCTCATTATCGATTCTAAGGTTCTCATTTTCAACCTTAAGTTCCTCATGAATTGAGTTGATCTGCTCGAAATCACTCATGATCCTTTTCAAGGAGTGGATCATGTTCAGCTCCTCACTTTCTGGTGTGGATAACGGTTGGTAAATTACCTCATCTTCTTCGTTGTCCTCGTTATCTCTAGCCATCAGACATATGAGTGCTTCTTCGTTAGAGGATGAGGTCTCAGCATCGCTGTCAGAAGATTCTGCAGTTTTCAGTACTTTCTTCGGAACTACTGCATCCTTTGCCTTTTCCATTTCTCCTATGAGAGCTCGAAGCTTATGTCTTTCCTCTCTTCTTTTGTCTCTCTTTTGCTCTCTTTCTCCTTCCGGGTACTTGTGTACGGTTGGATAAGGACAATTCCTCGCATAGTTTCCGGGTTTCCTGCAGTTATAACACAAGTTAATATTTCCTGTATTTGACTGAGAAGAAGAGGATACCTGTGGGGGTGGATGACTTCTTCTGAAGTCATTTTTCTTGTTCAGGTTGATGTTGCTGCTATTGTGGTTGTTTTTCATAAATTTCCTGAATTTCTTTCGGAAAAGCGCCATGTCCTCTTCCGCTACTTCTGCTGTAACCTCATTTTGTTTGCTGCAACTGGTAGTTGATGTATCATTTGTTCCTCTGGCAGTTAACGCTGTAACTTTCGAACTTGATTCTTCCGATTCCTTTCTCCATCTATTGATGTCATACTCGAATGCTTTGAGATCGGAGAAAAGGTCGAATGTGCTCATGGACTTCAGGTCCATAGACACTCTCATGGCAGTGGTCTTACTATCCCACTCCGCTGGTAGGGCTCTTAACACCTTCATGTTTTTCTCTTTTTGAGTGTACTGTTTGCCCAGAGCTTCTAGTTCGTTTACAATGGATGTAAATCTCAAATCTAGTTGCTCTAGAGTCTCTTCATTCTTCATTTCGAAGAGCTCAAAAAGTTGGGTAACATTGGAGATTTTATTATCTTTGGTGAGCTCAGTTCCTTCACATATTTGCTCCAGCTTTTCCTATATTTCCTTGGATGTTGAGCACGATTTAACTTTGCTAAATGTGCCTTTTATCCAGAGTGATAAACAGAGCGTTCTTTACCACATTATCCAGGTTAGCTCTCTTCCTGTCTTCGTTTCCCCACTCTTGACGTGGTTTGGTCAGGAAGTTCGGTGGTGGCTGCTCTCCTTCTGCTTGGTCTCTTCCATACAATGGATTTACCTTTATGGGGATTATTGGTCCTTCAGTGATGACCATCCACATTTCATCGTTCATTGTTGACAGATGTGCCTGCATTCTTATCTTCCAATCGTCATATTCTTCTATGGAAAACATTGGTAGCTTATGATTTGAAGAATCCATGATATGCTAAAAGAATGAGTTTTGATGCTAAGAAAACAGCGAGACAAGGTGGATCTGGGTAGGTGACCAGATAAGTTGGCTTTTAACCCAACTGCTCTGATACCACTTGTTGGTCCCAAGTGGTGTCCTAGGTTCAGGGGGGGTGAATGAACCTTGGTTGATTTTGCAAATATTTAAACAAACCGTTCTGCTCTGCAAGTTAGTTGAGCTTGCAGCGTCAGATGGTTACTGCTTGCAGTATTAGGATACAGTCCTGCACGCTGTAACCTGGAGAGTTATACACAGCGGAAAATTAAACTTTAAAACACAAGACTGTTTTTCTCAAAATGCTTTTGTCAAACCGTTTTATGCTAAGATAAACACAAGATGCAGAAGATAAACATACATATAAATAAATCAATAAACACTTATGGTTTATAGTGGTTCGAAGGTGGTGTAATCTTTCTACGTCCACTCTACCGCTCCTCGAGCAGGAACTTTGTTAAGCAAGATTGGTTTACAGGACACTCCTAACAATCTATCAACTTGACAAAGATAACAACCTACTGAAGTCCAGCGTACACACAGCAACTGCAAACTTCAAAGGCTAACCCACACAGGGTTCCACACTCCCACACAGGGAAGCTGCGTAATCACTAGACAACTATACAAATAACAAGGATCTCTCCTATCAACTGTTCGACACCACTAAAACAACCTAAGCACACAGCAACAAGGTTAAAAGGATAAAAGGTTTTTCTTAAACTTGTGCTTCGAAGTGAGCTTCTGAATCCGTAAGGAATCCTTTAGCTTGAACTTGCTTTACTTCGGTAGGTTGAGTGACTGAAACTGGTAGATTACTTGAATACTTGAATCTTTGATAGCTTATGAATTTTGAGCGATTGTTTCAGTTACCAGCTTCTGTGCTTCTCATCCTCTATTTATACTTGTAGGAGAAGATGTCCGTTGAAGGAGACATCCCTCTTTTGAATTTTGAAGTAGTCTGACTTAAGGCATGGTTCGCATTTAATGCGACTTGACTTTCTCTTTCAGAGCATTTAATGCGGCAGTTGCGGCTCGTAGCTTTCTGCAGCGCGTCAGTCCACATGGCATCTTCTTATTGGCTCCGTGTCTGTGCCTTTTGACTTTAACTGGAACGACTCTAATTCTTACTTACTTAGATGTTCGTTCCTCGTACTGCATTTATCCTTCCTCGGATTTCCAGGATACTCTGTCTGTAGTTGGCACTGTATGACTCAACCGACTGTAAGTCTGCGCTGTATCCTAGGTCCTGATGCAGCTGATGCTTTCTCTCAGTGCTGCAGTAGCATAGACCTGGTTGCAGTATCTTCTGTATCCTTTTCTTGCAGCGTTGCTGTACGCCGTCTTTTCTTCTTTCGCTGTATTGAATTTTCGACCCAATACAGTGATGCTATATTTTCCTTCCATCAGCTATGTTGTATCCTGTCTGCTTGCAGCGATACTGTATCCTGCCTTCTTGCAGCGATACCTTCCATTAAAGCTTAGATGCAACTTTATCCTTGTTTAACCTCCATTTTCAACGCTAGATACAAGACTCAATTCTAGTCTATTTAATCACTTAAAAATCGTGAAAATGGGGTACTTAAAACTTCCTATTACATGATTGGTTTGTCTCATCAAAATCTAAACATTGAAATCCTAACACTTATCGAGGAGTATCCTAAGAACACCCATTTATCTGATTTTGAGTCAAATGCTTTCAGGTAGTCCTTCCTATTATTGAGTACATAGCACCTGCAACCAAAAATATGGAAATGTTCAATATTTGGAGTGTAACCAAACCATAGTTCATAAGGAGTTTTATTTAAATCCTTATTGATAATGCATTTGTTCTGGGTGTAGCATGCTGTGTTGATTGCTTCTGCCCAAAATCTCTTAGGTAGCTGGGCTTCAGCTAGCATGGTTATTGCAGCTTCCTTGAGGGTCCTGTTTTTCGTCTCTGCAACACCATTTTATTATGGCGTCCTAGCTGCTGAATACTCATGTTTGATTCCATTATTTGAGCAGTATTCTTCGATGAATTTGTTTGTAAACTCGGTGCCTCTGTTTTTTCAGATTTTTATAATGTTCAGGCTCTTTTCTGTCTGCAATTTCTTCAGCAATTCCGGTAACCTTCATTGGGTGTCAGATTTCTTTGTTAGGAACAAGGTCCAAGCAAATCTTGAGTAGTCATCCACCACTACTAGGGTATATTTTCTTCCACTCATACTTACTAGTTCCACTGGTCCAAATAAATCCATGTGGAGTAGATCTAGCACTCTTTCAGTTGACCTTTGAACTTTGTTTTTGAAGGAGCTTTTGGTCTGTTTTCCCTTTTGGCATACTTCACATAAGCTCTCTTTCCTGTACACAAGATCTGGTAGCCCTCTGACCAGCCCTTTTCTGGCTAGTTTGTTGATTGATTTGAAGTTTAGGTGGCTCATCCTTTTGTGCCATAGCCAGCTAGTTTCTGATGATCCTTTTGCAATGAAGCATGTGGCTGTGGTTACTGAGCTCCAGTCGGCTATGTAGATATTTCCTTTTCTGGTACCTGATAGCTTTATCTCCTTGGTTTTACTATCTCTTATCAGGCACTTGTTGTGATTGAATTCCATTGAGTAACCTTTGTCATAAAATTGGCTTATGCTGAGCAAGTTGTACTTTAAGCCTTTCACATATGATACTTCCTTTATGTGAGTGTTTCCTTTGTAGATCACTGAGGATTCCATTGTTTCCAGTCATGTGCCTTGAGCAGCCACTATCAATGTACCACACTTCCTTGCTATTTCCTGTTGTAAGTACTTGAAAAAGAAGATTACTAGTTCTTAGGTACCCATACATGTACGAGTCCTTGTTTGTTAGTACCTTTTGGAATCCAAACTTGTCTTACAACAATTGCTTTGTTGTAGACTCGGTGGCTCCGTCTATAAGCGGTATCCTTAGGATACTGTTTTGTGTGTGCAAACCGTGTATAACCATCACTTTTAAAGTGTGGTCCTCCACCATACTTCCCTTGAGCATGAGCGCTTTTTGGTTTAGACATTATGGCCCTAGTATGTGTGGAGTAGAGGTTTCTGTGCAGCATCTTTGTAGGTTGCTGTTTTTTTTAGTTTCTACCAGCAGATTGATTTTGCTGTAGCCAGCTTTTGAAAATAGGTTTACTCCATGTGGATGTATACATGGGTCTCTTGCCCTTGTCTATCGCTTTCTCCAAGCTTTCCGTTGAGTTATTAGATAACTCTTTTGCCATTGAGGTTTCTGCTTGAATGAAGACAACAGTTTTAGATGAGCTTGCTGTTTCTTGAGAGGTTCCAGCATAGTATCCTAGGCCTGTCATATCAAAGGGACTTTTGGCTGACATAAGACACTCCTTAGCGTCTTTGGCAGACTTGCTAAAGGTTCCTAAGATTGCCTGAAGGTCATTTTTCTCACGCTCAAGTTTGGTGATTCTCAGATTGAGCTTAGATGTCTGTTTCTGGAGGTTACTGCACTTTGAGCTACTTAGCTCATATGCAGATAGTTTTTTAGCTAACTGTGTTTTTTCTCTTCTGAGCATCTCATTTTCAAGTTTCAGCTCCTCATGAATTGAGCTTATCTGTTCGAAATCGCTCATGATTTGTTTTAGGGAGAGGCTTTTGTTTAGCTTTTCCTCTTCTTACAAGGGTTGGATTGAGAATATTACCTCATCATCCTCGCTCTACTCAGCTTCCTGTGCCATCAGGTAGATGAGTGCTTCGTCTTCTGATGAAGAGGAGTTGCTGTCATCGTCAGAGGATTCTGCATCCTGCTGGGTCTCCTTAGAAGGTTTCTTCCCTTTCTCCATCTCACTAACAAAGGCTTTGATTTTTCTCTTTTTCTCTCTTCGTTTTTCTCTTTTCTGGGAAGACTCTCCTTCGGGATATCGATTGACTTTTGGATGAGGACATTCTCTAGCATAGTGTCCTGGTTTTTGACAGTTATAGCATAAATCTGAAGTGTTCTGATTTCGTTGCTGGAAGCTGGGCTGTTGAGGAGGTGCCTGGTTTTTCTTGAAGTCACCTCTCCTGTTGTACCTGATGAACTTCTTGAAGTTTTTTAGAAGAAGGGCCATTTCTTCATCAGTGCCTTCTGCAGGTAGCTCTGCTTGCCTACTGCAGGTAGATCCAGTTTCTCTTGTGCTTCTGGCTGTAAGGGCAGTCGCTTTTGTGCTTGATTCTTCTACCTCTTTCTTTCGTCTGTTGATATCATACTCGAAGGCTTTTAAGTCTGAGAAGAGATCAAAAGTTCTCATTGATTTTAGGTCCATGGAGACTCTCATGGCTGTTGTTTTGCTGTCCCATTCAGCAGGTAGTGCTCTCAGCACCTTCATGTTTTTCTCCTTTTGGGTATAGAACTTATCCAAGGACTCCAACTCATTGACAATGTTTGTGAACCTTAGATCCATCTGTTCTAAGGTCTCCTCAGGGAGCATCTCGAACAGCTCGAATTTTTAGGTTGCTGTAGATATCTTGTTTTTTTTTGTAAGTTATGTTCCCTCACAGATTTGTTCAAGCTTGTTCTATATATCCATCGCCGTTTTGTATGTCTTGACCTTACTGAAGGTTCCTTTATCCAGGATGACAAATAGGGCGTTCTTGGCTACGTTATCCAGGTTGGATCACCTTCTGTCATCAGTAGTTCATTCCTCCCTCGGTTTATCAACAAATGCTTGATAAGGAATGGCTCATGCATCATCGGCTTCAGTGCCTCTAGCAAATATGGGATTGGGCTTGGTGACCCTTGGTGGTCCGTCAGTAATAACCGTCCACATCTCGTCGTGCATAGCCGAAAGGTGTGCCTACATTTTAATTTTCCAGTTGTCATATTCTTCAATAGAGAACATAGGAAGCTTATGTGTGTCCATGATATGATAAAAAGAATATATGCAGATTTTCGAAAATAAGGGATCGGGGATTGACCAGACAAATTGGGTTTCTAATCCAACCTACTCTGATACCACTTGTTGGTCCCAAGTGGTATAAGGTTAAGAGGGGTGAATTAACCTTATCAAATTTTAACTTTTCTCCAAAAATATTAAATCCTTAATGAACAGGTTGCTAGTAAGCTTGCTGCACGATAGGTTGTTGCTCCGGCAGTGACCTCAGGACTTAGTCAGAGATAATAATGTACAACGGAAATAATGTGATTTTCGAAGATAAGCTTTGATGCAGAATGCTTATGAGATCAAACAAATATGTAAAACAGTAAATGTGCAAGCAAACTTATAGTGGTTCAAGGGTGAAGTAATTCCTCTACGTCTTCTCTACTATTTCTCAAGGAGGAACTTTGTTAAAGCACGTTTGATTTACAATAGACTCGGCTAATACAAACTCTACTCTACATAAAACTGTCAGCTCTATCGACACAGGTAGCTGTACAGTGACCAAACTAAGCGACCCACACAGGATCTCCACACAGGTTCCTTGACCCACACATGACCCTTTCTCTTCTTCAGAGAGAATAACAACTTAGCAGAATAAACTCCTACCTAAGTGACTCCTAAACAGTCTATTTAAGATATAGAGATCTTCAACGGTTGAGTGCAGCAAGCTCTTTAAACTTCTAAAAATTTACAAGGTAGTTGGCTTGCTGCTGTATTGATTGAATGACTTAGATATGAAGGTTTTGAGCTTGTAGATAAGCTGCTTCGCGTAGGATATTTCTATTTATAGGCATCATTGGGAATTCTGCCCGTTGAGAAGATAGTTTTCCACTTGGTAAGGTGTCTCGCTCTGATTGGTTCAGCTGATCTTCTGATACCTGCCCTGTAATGTCTTCATTCTGTTCTGCCACTGCCTTGTCTTTTTTACTGCGCGACTTAATTCTGCAGTCTGCTGTACTCTATCCTTACTGCTTTTTCACACATGGCAATCATTGATTTGGTGAGACTGGAGTGACTCTACCGGCTAGTCAGGATGCACTGACTTTGATGTATCTGGTAGTTTCTTCTTTGAGTGAGTCAGCTTCCTTGACTTTGAGCATCTTCAGGTTCCTCACAGCATCTTTCAATACTTAGATACTGTCTCTTGCCGCAGCATGCAGGTAGTAGGGACTTGGCGTAGGTTCCTTTGCAGAGTCTTCTTCTTCTCTTATTCCAGCATCCTTGCCTTAGCTATTTTACATAAGGAAACTTATCCAGATAGCTAATGTTCTAGTCTATTACACGTTTTGTCTCATCAAAATCTATTACAATTTATCTTATCAATATAAATTGAATTTATCAAGATATATATATATATATATTATTTATCTTTTACATTCATTCAAATCTTGTTAGGTAAGATAAAAGTAATGTATATATATATATATATATATTCTATCAAGATTTAATGTGTATAATTTAAAAAAAAACATATATATATGGATCTTTAGAATAAAATTGATGTGGCTTTATATATATATATATGTATATGTTTCAAAAATCATTATTCAATATTCGAAAAAGTTAATTTATATATATATATATAATAACAAAATGATGATTTATTGTTTTCTCAAAATAGTAAAATCTTGCTAAAAGTAAAACTTTTAACATTCAATTTTAGTTATTTATTAATAAATAAAATTGACATACAAAAGTAATTATTAATGATTTCCTTTTTTCTCATTGTGTTGATTGCCCAAATCAAATTGAATGATCTTTTTATAATTTTGGAAGACCATTTATTCTAAAAAAAATCAAAATCACATTTTCATTAATTTAACTAATTAAATAAATTAAACTACTTATTCAATTATTGATATGTTGCTCAAATGATCAAGATAAACAAATGATTAATTACTATGTTGCTAAGATACAAAAATTCATGAATATATATATATATATATAATGATATATTATTGCTAAAATTTATATTTAAGTTTTAAAAAGTTGACTTTATTATAAAACTTGCTATTTGAGTTTTTTTTATAACTTGCAATAATGTGATGGTATTTAATAACTATATAATTTAATACTGGATTTTTTAATAATGCAATAGCTAAATAGTTAAACATTATTTTACTATTATTTGTTATCAATTTTTGTTCGTTTAAAAGTTTCTTTTTTAATATTTTCCGTATATTTACATTAGTATTATATGATTTTTTTAATTTAATTGTTGCACTAATTTCTTTTAAAACATAATTGTATATCATGCTGAAATTTATTATTTTATTATCACATATATGAAATAGGATACCTTTACACACACATATATATATATATAAGTATGTATATTATTTTGTAAACTAATTAGAACCTGATATCCATAGTATCTACGCTAATATGTATACATAATACATTATTAACAAGTTATTTGGGATAAAATATAAATTTGGAGAAATTATTTTATCCCATTTTGTTAACAATTTTTTTCATATTACTAAATTTGGAGAAAAAAACCACCAAAAATAAATTTATAATATCACTCAAATTGTTCATAGATAATAGAGAAACATATATTACAATTAACCTATTCAAATTATTTGTTAATTATGTATTATGCATACAAATTTGCATAGATACTATGGATATCAGGTTCTAATTAGTTTACAAAATAATATACATACTTATATATGTATACTTATATATATATGATTTTAAATAAATCTTTTTTCTTACTCATCTCAATTTATTTCTTATTCTATATCATTTTTCATATTTTATCTTATTTTTAAATAAATTGTTTTCTTATTCTATTTCATATGCTAATTTGGTGAAACAACCATGCACGTAAAAGTATTTAAGTGGAAAAGTTTGCTTAAAAATATTAGAAATTGATTATTGCAAGGTAGTCCCCAAGTTAAGACAGTATGAATCAAATATATTATGTTTTTATTATCTTTTTTAACTTTATAATTGGAATAATGTTTTGTAATTTTGATTGTTATTATTTCATACGAAATGGTGATGAATGAAAATTATTTGGTGGTTGAGAGTTATCCATAGAGAACATAATTTTGAGAATGAATATTAATTGACATTTTACTATGATGAAATTTATTCAAAAAATGTTTTCTCACGCCCCATTTTCTTTTATAAAATTTATCAGAGTTTTTCATAAGGGCGTGCAGGAAGAAAAGAGGTAGGAGACAAACAGAAGATATTACACATCAACCATCGGTTTCAACCGATTCAACATAATATTCGCAGCGGAAAAACATCATCAGGATCTCATATCCCAAATACACATCATATACCCACCAAACGTGGATTTCTTACAACATTGTTTTATAAAGAGAATGTTTGAGAAATATCATATTAAAATAATTACAGATCCAAATATAGCACCTTCTCTCTCCTTCTAGGGTTCATCATGCTCATCACCTCCTGTAACGTGAATTACAGAATAAGGGGTGAGTGCGTTGAATACACTCGTGGGGATAAAATCCGTGTCTAAATCTTAACACATATATTTGAATAAAAATTACGTACAATCATCACTATCACAGCACGAAATATGCATAGCAGACATTAAAAATGGTAAGGGATGAATAGGTGCGGGCATCGACCGTCTTATCCTATAAAACGATCTCAAATACTGCTGGTGCATTTCAAGGACCACCAAACCATTCATAGAAGAATGGGGGTTAGGGACAAATGCATGAAGGGGCGCCTCAGCGGGCCCACCCCTCACAGTAATAAGTATGTCACAACAAGTAAAATCACAATATTTAGTATTCCTAAATCATGCTTGGAATAGGAAAAACTGTAAACAGATAAAGAGCTAGAAATTACCCCCACCTTGTTCGATGGTTACCACGTGAGCAGCAAGTATCCAAGATCACGTATCCCAATACTTCAATCCAATAGGTAGTCTACATAATTTACGATGTTTTCTTAGATCATTATAATCTATAATTAAAGATTAAACCAATACTGGATCGGATAGTATCGATCGAGATGAGACGAATCGGAATGGAAGGCCTAACGATTGAGGCTGAAGAAACAAGAGGGAAATATCAGTTTATATAGCCTATATGAAATAGAATGAAATTTGGATCACAACAAAAAAAGAATGAGCTCAATCAGAATTGAAATGAGGTTGAACAGAGCATTTTAAGATTGAAGGGTATTTCGATAATTTGGTCAAAGGGTTGACTTTGACCGGGACCCACGACCCCGATAAATGATATTTTGTTGGAGACGTCTCGATGATGAAGTATGATGAAAAGAAAATGAGATTTGGATCAAAAATGAATCAAAAATACAACGTCGCGCGTGGTCCCCGTGACGGGGAAAATCTCGTCGACGTCTCCCGACGACGGGAAAACAAAAATAGGGCAGCGTCTCCCGTTGCTGCCTAGGTTTCTCGATAGTGGGGCAGCACCTCCCAGCAGCTGCCGAGTTTTCTCGACAGCCTCATCCCCGTCGCTCGTCCAGGTCTCCCGTCGTCGACCTGCTCGACTAGCCACCTTTCCGAAGCCACCGGCTGCGGCATCGCCAGCCTATGCCGCCGAAACTTAGTTCGATGGCTAGCCTGAATCACCGGCTACTAGATCCGGTGTGAATAGTACCAGAAAAACAGCCACGCAAACCCTTCGTCAAACACAATTTACACAAACACAATTGAACAGCTACTTTTCCAATCCATTTTCCAGCACCGGCGTCACCACCCATTGCGGCGCCACCCCTCCAGTGGCTAGCCCACCACTCCGGCAGCCGTTCCGATACCTGCAACCTCGAGAAAAAGAGCAAGAGAGAAAATGTGGCTGAAAATAAGGGTTCAGGGTTTTGGAGGTGGTTTTTCACCATTTTCCGGCGAACGGGAAATCGGAATTGAATTCCGGAAGTTACCCTAGATTTGTCTCATCGAGGGCTACGTTGTGTATGAAAATTGGCTAAAACCGAAGACTTTGAAATTTTCCGATGGCAGCAGCGGTGGTTTTTCGCCATTTTTCGGCGAACGGAGAATCTGAATTGAATTCCGGAGGTTGCTCTAGACTCGTATCGTTAAGGGCTATATTGTGTACGAAAATCAACCGAAACGGATGAGTTTGAAAGTTTCCGGCAGCTCCGGCGGTGGCACGCCGGAGACAGAAAGCAAGACGGGAAAAATAAAAAGAGAAGAGAGAGAGACTTACGTGTGTTCGACACTTTTCGGCTCGTTTGGCTCGTTTGAAGAAATGGTGAGAAATGAAACAAATGAGTGCCTATTTATAGAAAATGGAAATCACTATTCATCTAGGGTAGGTTTACTGTTCACGATAAGATTTCGATCACTATTAATGAAGATTCCATTTCTCGTTTTTTCGAAATTCCGTATTTTGCCCTTTTCTTCATCGTTTGAGCTACGTGTGTCCGATTGACCTCTAATTCGTTTCTATCTTCTCATTTTTCCGTTATGCATGTAATGGTATAAAAATATTCTATATTCCATGTGTTTAATATTTATCCATCTAAAACTGGTCGTTAAACACATATCTGAAACGCACGTAATTAAATTAACACTCAAGAATTAAAACACATAAGATATTTTAATTAAGGTTTACTTATTTAATTAACCAATTATGCTTTATTTTTATCCTGGGTGTTCTATCCCTTACCCCTTAAAAGAATTTCACCCTCGAAATTAAACGTGTACCTAAAAAAAATAAGTTGGGATACTTCTTCAGGATCTCGTTTTCTAGTTCGCAAGCCTTGTTTAGATGCATCGCTGTAGATTACGAACTCCTTTGTTACATCCGGAACTGTTAAGACTGGTGTCTCCATCAATCTCTTCTTTAATTCCTGGAAACTACGCTCACATTGTTCACTCCATTGGAACTTTACGTCTTTCCTTGTCAAGTGATTCATCGGAGTGTTAATCTTCGAAAATCCCTCTATGAATCTTCAGTAGTAGCCCGCCAAACAAATAAAACTTCGCACTTCCTTGACGTTTGTTGGGGCCTCCCACTTATTGATTACTTCCACCTTACATACTGCCGCATTACCAAATATGCATCGTGTCAAAAGGATAATGTACATGATCTACTCTCATAAAAAAATAGCATCGAAGCCTCTCCTCACGAGTCTCTATAATCGGTACTCGTATCCTTGCATTAACGTAAACCCTATTCATTTTTCACATAGAAGTTACACGAGTTTTTATCATCAGCCTATACCCGTAAAGCCCCCTCTTAACCTTAACGATATATATCATTCCACATAACAGATAAGCATGTTATTACGCAAGTCTTATGATCAGGGAGAGGCACCTATAGAGAGAGGATGGTGCTTATCTTATTTCTTTTCGAATACATTTTCACATTTTTAAAGACATATTTTCTCATATTCTCTTTATAAAACCCGTTTGAGCCAGCTCGAACTCAAATATTAACCACAATTTTTTTTTTCATACCCACGAACCAGGGGAGACACACCCATTAACTCACCCTATCATAGACAAGGGCCCATGGTATTCTCAACCCTTTTTCATGGGGAGACACACCCATTAGCTCACCCTATTTTAGACAAGGGCCCATGACATTCTCAACCCTTTTTCACTGCACTAACTCCTGCAAATGACCATTTACGCACACGAGCTCACGCTACTGCAGTCAGCGGCCCTGTGGCGGCAGCCAAAAAGAAGCAGTGTGTCGATAACAGTGAATTCTCAAACTTTAAGCTGGTATCATGTCAAAGGCTCTGATACCATTTCTGTCACACCCCATTTTCTTTCATAAAATTTATAAGAGTTTTCCACATGGGCATGCAGGAAGAAAAGAGGTAGGAGACGAACAGAAGATATTACACATCAACCATCGGTTTCAACCGATTCAACATAATATTCGCAGCGAAAAAACATCATCAGGATCTCACATCCCAAATACACATCATAACGTGGATTTCTTACAACATTGTTTTATAAAGAGAATGTTTGAGAAATATCATATTAAAATAATTATAGATCCAAATATAGCACCTTTTCTCTCCTTCTAGGGTTCATCATGCTCATCACCTCCTGTAACGTGAATTACAGAATAAGGGGTGAGTGCGTTGAATACACTCGTGGGGATAAAATCCGTATCTAAATCTTAACACATATATTTGAATAAGAATTACGTATAATCATCACTAATCACAGCACGAAATATGCACAACAGACATTAGAAATGGTAAGGGACGAATAGGTACGGGCATCGCCCGTCTTATCCTATAAAATGGTCTCAAATACAGCTGGTGCATTTCAAGGACCACCAAACCTTTTATAGAAGAATTGGGGATAAGGACGAATGCATGAAGGGGCGCCTTAGTGGGCCCACCCCTCACAGTAATAAGTATGTCACAGCAAGTAAAATCACAGCATTTAGTATTCCCCAATCATACTTGGAATAGGAAAAACTGTAAACAGATAAAGAGTTAGAAATTACCCGCACCTTGTTCGGTGGTTACCACGTGAGTAGCAAGTGTCCAAGATCATGTATCCCAAGACTTCAATCCAACAGGTAGTCTACATACTTTACGATATTTTCTTAGATCATTATAATCTATAATTAAAGATTAAACCAATATTGGATTGGATATTATCGATCGAGATAAGACGAATCGGAATGGAAGGCCTAACGATTGAGGCTGAAGAAACGAGGGAAATATCAGTTTATACAGCTGATGTGAAAGAAAATAAAATTTGGATCACAATAAAAAAAAAGAATGAGCTCAATCGGAGTTGAAACGAGATTGAACGGAGCATTTTAAGATTGAAGGGTATTTCGGTAATTTGGTTAAAGGGTTGACTTTGACCGGGACCCATGACCCCCCGATCAATGATATTCTGTTGGAGACGTCTCGATGAAAAAGTATGATGAAAAGAAAACAAGATTTGGAAAAAAAATCTCGTCGGCGTCTCCTGACGACGGGAAAAAAAAAATAAGGCAGCGTCTCCCGTTGCTGCCTAGGTTTCTCGACAGCAGGGCAGCGCCTCCCAGCAGCTGCCGAGTTTTCTCGGCAGCCTCATCCCCGTCGCTCGCCCAGGTCTCCCGTCGTCGACCTGCTCGACTAGCCACCTTTCTGGAGCCACCGGCTGCGGCGTCGCCGGCCTATGTCGTCGAAACTTAGTCCGGTGGCTAGCCTAAATCACCGGCTACCAGATTCGAAAATCCCTCGCCAGATTCCGGCGTGAATAGTATCAAAAAAATAGCCACGAAAACCCTTCGTCAAACACAATTTACACAAACACAATGCAACAGCTACTTTTCCAATCCATTTTCCGTCACCGGCTCTACCACCCATTGCGGCGCCACCCCTCCAGTGGCTAGCCCACCACTCTGGCAGCCCTTACGGTGCCTGCAACCTCGAGAAAAAGAGCTAGAGAGAGAAAAGGTGGCTGAAAATAAGGTTTAAGGGTTTTGGAGATGGTTTTTCGCCATTTTCCAGTGAATGGAGAATCGGAATTGAATTCCAGAAGGTGCTCTAGACTCGTATCGTTGAGGGCTACATTGTGTACGAAAATCGGCTGAAACGGACGAGTTTGAAATTTTTCGGCAGCTCCGACGGTGGCGCGCGGAGACAGAAAACAAGACGGGAAAAATAAAGAGAGAAACTTACGTGTGTTCGACACTTTTCGACTCATTCGACTCGTTCGAAGAAACAGTGAAAAATGAAATGAATGAGCGCCTATTTATAGAAAATGAAAATCACTATTCATCTAGTGTAGGTTTACTGTTCATTTAGCTAGGTTATTGTTCACGATAAGATTTTGATCACTATTCATGAAGATTCCATTTCTCGTTTTTTCGAAATTCCGTATTTTGCCCTTTTCTTCGGCGTTTGAGCTACGTGTGTCCGATTGATCTCTAGTTTGTTTCTATCTTCTTATTTTTCCATTATGCATCTAATGGTATAAAAATATTCTATATTCCATGTGTTTAATATTTATCCATCTAAAACTGGTCGTTAAACACATATCTGAAACGCACGTAATTAAATTAACACTCAAGAAATAAAATACATAAGATATTTTAATTAAGGTTTACTTATTTAATTAACCAATTATGCTTTGTTTTTATCCTGGGCGTTACATGTTTGTTGTATAAAAAAATTCAAAACGAAATCAAGGTGATAATTTTCTTTAACAATAAGAATTTTCTTTTATTTGTGTTTTTTTTTTCCGCATCATATCATTATTTACACTTGAAATTTATATGTGATGTATTTATATATATATATATATGCATATACAAGTATCGAATGAGATTGAAATAATATTCTTAAGAATTTCATTTTTGCATAAATTAACATTTTCACATCAACTCGAAATATTAAAATTTTATGACCATGCATCATATGGCTAATACATTAAATTGAAAGTACTCTCAAGAAATTCATTTTTTCTCGTGTTCAACATTTTCATATCAAAACATAATAATAAAGTTTAGATGTTCATGTTTCGCACGAGACCTATTGTAGTTCATATATCTATACATAATCTTACATTTCAAAAATGATTATACAATATATAAAAATTGTAATTCTTTTACTTCAAGTATTAAGATAGAGGTGTTCAATCGGTTTGGAACCGTCGATTTTGGTTTCGAATCGGTTGTTCGAGAAAACGTGACTAATTTGAAATTGAAATCAAACTTGGGAATCTCAGTTTTGATTCCAATTTGGCGGTTTGTTTTTTCTATGTTTTTTATCGTTCTCTGTTTCAATTCCGATTTGGTGGTTTGTTTTTTCTATTTTTTTATCTTTTAGTTTTCAATACTTTTTTTAAATTAAATTATATTTACATATAAATATTACAATTCTTCATATATTACAATATAACAATTTTTTTGAGTTAATAATTAGATATATATTAAAAATTATAACTTATATTTACAAGTTACAACAACACTACATTACACTCTACAAATTACAACTTCAAAAATCAGAAATTACTATTTAAATACAACAAAATACAAACAATATAGCTAAAAAATTAAAACTTATAATACAAAATAAAAATAATAATCAATACAACTTAAAATGTATGAGTAAAATCTACATAGTACTTGTAGATTTTTCCATTAAATAGATTACTCCAATAAGAAAGAAATTGGCATGAAGAAAAAAAAATATTTAAAAATGGGATAAAATAAGAAATAATGATATAGAATAAGAAATTAATTGATATGAATAAGAAAAAGTTTTATTTAAAAATAAGATAAAATAAGAAAGAATGATATAGAATAAGAAAAAATATTATTTAAAAATGGGATAAAATATGAAAAATGATATAGAATAAGAAAGAAATTGAGATAAGTAATAAAAAAGATTTATTTAAAATTATCGTATTTGAAGTTATCTATTTTCTACTGTTTTTATTAAAAGACAAACGTTTTATGAAAATCAGTTTTATGTGAAAAAAATCATGTTTTGGTAAGTGCGTTTAAATCTTTAAAATTGTAATATAATGAGTTGTTGAACGTCCTGTGAAATCCTTTAAAGTTATAACGTTTTGAATTAGGGGCGTGGCTTTTCCTTTTACTAAATGGTTTTACACGTATGCATTTGTGCCATATTTTATTTATCTTAAAATTATTTTATGTTATCCCGAGATTCCTCACTGAGTGTATTTCAAACACTCACCTCTCTTTTTAAAATGTTTTCAGTTTAAAGAGTTTAGGGCGTGGCGCGTGAGCGGTGAATGCTGACAGCCGATGATCAAAGGTCAAAGAAGGTTTTACTTCAAAAATGTTATATTTCATGAAATTCGAAATGTATATTTTATAACGATTTCTCTTAAATTTATTTATCTTTATTTTCTTAAAAGAGTGAATTTTATACGTAAGTAACGCCTCAGTTAAAAATTATCTTAAAAAGAAACGGGATGTTATAGGTGGTATCAGAATGAGTTTATGATTCTATAGACCCATTAAAATATTTTATTTTCAAAAAATATTTAGTTAAACGTGAATTTAAAGAGGAGTAAAAGTATAACTTTTGTTGGAAAGAAAATATTTTATTAGCTACTGGCATCCACTTCTAATCTGCTGTTCTGCCTTCACTAAGGTATATTATGTTCAGATGTTTAACTACTTTATGACCTTGTTTGGTGTGAAAAATGAGGTCGTATAGACGTTTTCTTATAAAATCACTTTAATGGTTTATGATCATGTTATTGAGGGATATCACTGTTATGGACACACTACTGTCTGGATGTCGCCACTGAGCTGCTGAAGACCGCAACATAAGCTCGTGTGCGTAAGTGACCGTAACAGGAGTTGGTGTAGTGTTAGGCAGTAAATTATATTATGTTATATTATCTGTGAGCTTTGTTATATTGGTAAACATTGTCACTAGCCACTAAATGTCGTGTGAGTTAGTGTGTATGTTTTGTCATAGTCATTGGGTTACATGGGGTTAAGACTACCATGGGCCCTTGTCTATGACAGGATGAGCTAGTGGGTGTGTTTCTCTTAGTACACGGGCATGATACGTAAAAATGCGACTAATGTCTGTGGTCTATGAGGATCATATGTGGATATTTTGTGTTATATTTTATGTTTGATTTCATGTTTAATTTGTGTAATTTGGTTATATGTTATCTTACGTTGTGAGATAATGCTATGAGTGGCAAATGATGATAGAGAAATCTTTTGAGGTATTTATATTATTTATGGAATCATGTTATAAGTTGAGTGAAATGATTCTCAAGGGTTCTAATATCACATAAACTTTAATATAAATTATAGCTTTCGTAAAATGCGACAATAGCTAGAATAATATAGATGCTCAGAATGGACTTCATACGCCTTGAACTTCAGGAATAGAACGACGTTGAAAATTTCATGATAGATTCTCTAGGCTTACATTCGTGATAATAACATGTTTTGGCCTTACAACCAATTAATCACCAGGATGACCTTACCCCGAGCCTTGTAGTTCAAGTGGTATTCCACCTTTATAAAGGTACAAATTATAATAACTAGGGTTTGAACCCTGATCACACAAGTTTTTTAGTTCTTATTATTCCCCTCCCTTCCACTCCCCCAAACTCATTTAAAAAAAATCACGGGGATGACCTTGGAGAACTGGACATTGCCATCGATATTAAGAACCTGGCCATAATTCAAACGTTAGTCCCAAAAATAGGATCGTTAGACCAGGCTTCAAACCAAGACCCGAAATAAGAAAAACTTGAGTTTTTGCTCACACTCGAAGCGAGACCATTGAAGAGCTAGAGACCACGACAGACGACCAAGATGATTAAGAAGGGAGAATATGAGGCATCTTTGATAAATATTGTAAATCTCGAGTAGAAAATGAACTCTATCAAAATAGTGTCGATAATAAATGAATACGTGGATGGTTTTCCAAAAGATTTATCGGGATCATCGCCTGATAGACAAGTCGAATTGGGCATAGATTTGGTGTCAAATAAGCATCAGGTGTTGAAGACATCATATCGAATGGCACCAAAAGAGTTGGAGGAATTGAAGGTGCAATTGCAAGAGTTCTTGGAAAAAACAAAGGTTTTATACGCCCTAGTGTATCTCCTTGGGGAGCTCCGATGTTATTCGTGAAGAAAATGGATGAAACATTTTGAATGTGTACCAATTATCACGAGCTAAACAAAAAGGACTATAAAGAATAAATACTAGTTACCTCGAATAGAAGATTTATTTGACTAATTAAAAAGTGCAAGCGTGTTCTAATAAAAAATTAATTTGAGATCGAGATATCGTCAAGTGAAGGTTAAGAAGAAGATATAACTAAGACAACCTTCAGAACGAGAGACGGCTATTTTGAATTCTTAGTTATATCTTTTGGATTTAGTAATGCGCCAATAGTTTTTATGGATATGATGAATCGAGTCTTCCATCCATACCTCGGTTGTTTCGTTATAATTTTTAACGATGACATTCTAGTATACTCGCACGATAAACTCCAACATGAAGAAAATTGAGAATTTCTTTGGAAACTTTGGGAAATGAAAAGTTATATGTAAAGTTCAAGAAGTGTGAGTTTTGACTGGATAAAATTACGTTTCTTGGGCATATCATCACTTCAAAAGGAATTGAGATAGATCCGGCTAAAGTGGAAGTTGTAAGTAACTGAAGGACGTCGACTAACGTAAACGAGGTGTGAAGCTTCCTAGGCCTGGCTGGCTATTATGAAAGGATTTACAAGGTCAGAAGATGAAACTTTGACTTTTAGTGGAAGACTTTGTGTGCCAAAGAATAAAGGGCTAAAGAAAAGAATACTAGAAAAAGCGTATAACATCCCATACTCTGCATTCTGCATACCCTATATGAATATGTAATTATAAGACACAAAGAGATCTTCCAATGAAGACTCTTTGAAAGAGACAAAATACGGCCAAAGAATGAATCTATGAAAACTAATGGACATAAACTCTCATGTAAAACAAAAAAAAGATCACACAACAAAACTTATCTTGCTAGACAATCATTGGAGTAGACATACTCTATAATTATACGAAAATAAGATAGACTTGTTAAAACAAGATGTGATCAAACAAAGAACAACAAACTATAAACGAAGCTTCTTGAAAGACAATTGTGTTTGTTCTTCTTTGCTTTTCACTCACTCAAATCTCTACTAGCTTTAGCATTAGACCTTCGCTATATATATAGAGCTTGAAAAGTCTCCATGATCTTGTAGTACTCATCCATTATCTTCATGCTCCATGATCTCCATCATCTTCAATTTCATGAACACCATCTCTTGAAATCACGCTCTCCATTCTTATGACCCATTCTAAAACTCACGCTTTCCTCATAAGAGATAAGAATAATAACCAACTTTCCTATATAATAGGAAGATGTGTTTAATTAAGCTTTCACCCTTTAATCTGCAATAAAACACGTGAGAAGATAGAAGAGAACAAATCTTAACAAATCTTCAAGATAACCAACTTTCTATAATATTTAGGCTTAAACCAACTCTCCTAATAAATCTCAAACCTAGATATAAAAATAATTGATTTAAATGAGAAAAAGGAAAAATAAGATAAGTTTGACAACATTAACACCCTCAACAGCTGCCACTGCCGAAAATGCCCAGCAACTGCCTGGACAATTAATTGATACAGCGAATTGTTATATATGTAATTTCAAATTCTAGACTGCAAATTCTAGATTGTTCAAATTCTTGTAGAAAAAATGTAGAGAAGAATGGATTAGAAGACAAGATTCATGAAAATGCCTAGAGTGGATTATGGACGCATTAAAGGGCTTTAGAAATTATTAATGATATGCACTTATAAATAGTGGTGTCATTGTAAGTGCAGAATGAAAAAATGAAGAAAGCAATATAAAAGGAAGTGCAAATTTAGCCTCCTAATTTTTGAATACATTATTTCACACCCCTAAGCACACCCCAATTTTTTAATATTTAAATTCAAAAAAGTTTAAAAATAATAAATTCCAAATTTACCCTTATGAAATAAAAAAAAGAAAAATTCTCTTTTTTCCCTCTCTCTTCTTCCCGTCTGCTTCTCCCTTTTTTCTTTATTTTTTTTTTCATTTCTTTAACTTTTTGACTTAAAATCTAAGGAACAACATAAGAATGTGATTCAAAATCATTTTACGAGTTAATAAAATATGTAATAATCGTGTGAAATATAAGAAAAAATGAAAAAAATGAATCAATTTTGAGGATTCCGTTCGATCCTGGTTAGTCGAACACACAAAGGTGTGTTCGGCCACCAGACATCGAACACACTAGAGCTGTTCGACACCTAGTGGTCGAACACACCTCTGTGTGTTCGACCAATTAGGTCGAACGAGACCTAAAATTTGATCCTTTTTTTTATACGATTTCTATATGATTTTTGCACAATTTTTACATATTTAGTTGATATGTAAAATGATTTTCATTATATTATGATGTTATTTCTCAAAATTTAAAGAAAAAAAATGAATCATTTCTGAGGGTCCCGTTCGATCTTGATTGGTCGAACACACAAAGGTGTGTGCGGCCACCAGAATTGAACAAACTATAACATGTTCGACGTCTGGTGGCCGAACACACCTTTGTGTGTTCGGTCAACCAAAATCGAACGGGAGCTTAGATTTGATCCATTTTTTTATTTTTTACACAATTTTTATGTGATGTTTATACAGATTTTATATTTAGTTAACCCATGAAATAATATTCAATTATATTATGATGTTATTTTTCAAAACTTAAAGAATAAAAAAAGTTAAAAAATGAAAGAAAAAAAAGGAGAGAAAGACACAGGTGGGAGAGAAAAATGGGAAGGATTTTAATTTTTTTTTTAATTTGAGGGTATAATTGGAATTTAATTAAAATTTTATTTTTTTAATTAAAATATAAAAAAGATGGGTTGTGCTTAGAAAATCTTGGGATGCGGATAGTCCCACCCCTAATTTTTTCTTTCTTTGATATATCTGAAATCCCCAACAAGTATTAAAAGTAATATAATTGTTTCTATACACTAGGTGCACGGATCCTAGATCCGTGCAACCGTATCAACCCACCCAAAAGTGTCTTTCACGCACCCCCACGCGCGCCTCACGTGCTCCCACGTGCCCAAACCCTAGCCCAAACCCTAACTCAAATTCAATCCACCCAAAAGTGTCTTTCACGCACCCCCACGCGCGCCTCACGTGCTCCCACGCGCTCAAACCCTAGCCCAAACCCTAACTCAAATTCTAGTTCTGCTGTATATTGACATAACCTTTTAGTTTAGCGAACTTAAGCTTTTAGTTATATGTACATAACCTTTTGCAGTGTTGAGTAGTGAAAAAAGTATAAATTATTCACTGAAAAGATTATGAAATTTGTATATAAAGGTTATAGTATTACAATATAAAGGTTATATCATTACAACATAAATGTTTCGCCTATATTAAATTTTTATAGTGAAAAAACTATAAGTTATTTATTGAAAAGGTTATGAAATCTGTACATAAAGGTTATACTATTACAACATAAATATTATATTATTACAACATAAAGGTTTGGGTTATATTGCATGAATTTTTACAGTGAAAAAAATATAAGTCATTCAGTGAAAAATGTATGAAATCTGTACATAAAGGTTACACTATTACAACATAAATGTTATATTATTATAACATACAGGTTATGAAATAAATAAATAAAAAAAGGCGCGGATCCGGGTTAAACCGGACCCGACCCGACCCGATCCGTATGCTCAATTGCATGGATCATGACCCATGCACCTGATGCACACAAACACTACTCTAAAAGTAAACATCTCACCACAGTGAAATTGATCCTTGACGCGACTAACAACGCCCTCCTTCCTCCAATCAACTGATAGAGGGACATTATGCAAACCATGATCATACGTAAACGTGGTTGTGCTTTCTTCTTCTAATTGCTCGGCCTCATGATCATGGCCACCCACACTGCCATAGAGGGTTTCGAATTCATCAGTGGTTAAGTTTGAGAATTGATTGAGATCAAGTTTGTAGATTTCATCATCCTTTCGGTTGAAGGTCTAAACGTTTAGAGTTTGACTTGAAAATGTCGAACCTTGTATTCCTCTCTTCATTGCTTCTCAACACTTCATGGTGCTCCATCCACCTCTCGTACAAAGCCCACAAGGAAGACTCGTCTTGAAAATCTTCCTCATCATACTCTAACTTAGTGCCTCTCCCCATGGCAGTACCAGCAACAAAGAATACCATAACAAGGTAGACTTTCATACTCATTTTTAGGTATTAAGGTAGAGAAGAAGATGAGGAGAAGATGTAGAATAGTGGAGAATGATCACTCACTTATATAGAAGTAAAGTTGAATACATGCAACCTTAATTTCTTCTTGTATTTAACTAGTACATTACGCTAAAGGAACAAACAATATATTTAATTTTAGTAGGGAAATAAATGTCTATAATTGGGATGCTATCCGCATTTTTACCATCAGTTTTACCTATTTTATTTCAGGTTCTTTATTATTCAATTTAAGTATAGATTGTAATCCGAACTTTGATTGTTGTTCATGCGAAATCGAATTTACTTATGTGGCGCCCAAATTATGGACATATAATTGTGCTTATTGTCAAACTAGATTTACCACATCACTTAATTTTGAATAACAAAATACAATATAAAAATGAAAAACCAAAATAAATTATAGTTTTTAATGAAATGACAAATTTAAGCATATTACATAATTTGAAGTATTTTCTTTCTCTTTTTTTGTTTGTCATAAAAATTATATATTATTTTTTGTATTTTTCATTTTACATTTTTTTTATTCATAATTTAGTGATGTGGCAAATCCAATTTGAAATTTGACAAGTAAGCACAATTTTCCCTCTATAATTTTCGGATTCCTAATTTGGATGTGGAAATTCGACGTTCGCATTAACAGAAACCAAATTTCTGACCAAAATCAATCTTAAATTAAGAAAAAATGTAACTGAAAATATCAAAAATTGATGGTAATTAAAAAATGAATATGAACGAAGTTACAAAAGGAAAGCTGACACTTTATCTATTTAGTATATCTTAATTTTGATAAATGAATAAAAAAGCATATGAAATGCTCATAAAAGGTAAATTTGTAACATATGGAGACAAGAATATATTCTTATCTAGTGACGACACAAAGAATGAAAGAAACATATATGTCATAGTTCATGCAACTAATATACCATGCATATTTACGTCTAACACAAGAAAATTATCTAATTAGTAAATAAAAGTGATTGCGACATGATGAAGCTGACATTCCAGATCGATCACTTCTTATAGTAGGTCGATTTTGGCTCTGTGAATATTTGATGGAGCTGCGTGGCATACCATTAATAATGGTTCAGGCCAACTCATGTAATTAATTATGCATTGGTTAAATGTTTAATCATAGTCTCTAATATAATTTATATCTAATTTATAATGCAAATGGATACCATAACTAATCAAAAACCTTATCAAGTAATAGTTTTTTTTTTATTTGTTTTTGCAGTAACATATATAATTATTATAAACATAATTATATTCAAATGCTTAATAAATGCTAATTAAGTCCAAATTTCAGATTAAAACAACAAATCCAGTAGGTGGGTCCTATTGATGTGAATGTCATACAATTAAAACAACTAATCTAGCCCGGCTTCAATAGGAAACAAAATCACCACAATGAAGAAGAACACAGTGGTAAACACTGATATTTAGGCACCATTTTTTTCATCTTCTCTAAATTGCTCTTTCTTTTCCACTTGTCTATAACTATTGAAATTGTACTCTTATAACTTATTCACAATAATTGTCCTTATTTCTCTATCAATAGGGACCAATACCTATTTATTTTAATTTTATCTCCAGTCAAAGTGTGGTTGATTTGTTATCTTATGTGTTAAGATGCATGTTGGTCAATGTTGAGATGCATGTCTCATTAGTTTATCGAGGTTGGTTGTGTGGAGACTTGAACTTCTTAATATCTTCCATAATCCAGTTATAATCATTATCTTTTAATTTCGAGAGTTGCAACTCTCAAGGTACTGCCAACTCAGCTTTTTCGAAATACTCTCTAACAGTCACATGTAATGTATTTTATCTAGTCCTAATTTATTCTCTCTTAAATGTGTCTTATTACTCTCTTATTATCTTCCACAGTTACTTTCGATATCGAAGATTTATTGAAACCATTTCTATCAATAAATTAGAAGATATTGATTAATAAATCTTATGTCTACGTCTCTTACATCTCTTCAAATAATTGTTGACAACGATGTTAGCCCTCATCATCTCTTCACAAGCAGCTAAACTATATTATGAATACAAATTGAAGGGAAAACTTTTTATTAGTTTGCCTAATATTCAGAAAACAATCAACTGAAGATGAAGAGATGGGAATATGAGTCACTACTGTAGGAACCGTCGGATCGTCAACCCTATACGATTATCTGATTTGGGATCCATGCAATTATGATTAACGCGCAGTGAATAAACGAATCATACCTTTTGCACCGATATTAGTTCTAAGGTCAGAACTGTAGATCGAGGAATTGATAGAACTGTAGATCGAGGAATCGATGGAGCCTTAGAATTGTAGATCGAGGAATCGATGGAGCCTGAACCTCACGATCTTCTGCTGTATTCCTGAGGAATCGATGGAGCCTGAACCTCACGATCTTCTGCTGTATTCCTCGCCTTTTTCTTGAACGTTGTGTGGGCAACGAACTATCGAGACTTTCAGCCACCTTTCTAATAAACCGTATCTCAAATTTCGTGTATGTGTATTTAGAAATGGCTGACTTGAGGCATATTTATAGGCTATAACAGGTACCTTGAGGAGGATTAGAAATCGGTCTCCTGATAGGCTTAGGAGTCCTAAATTCAATCTGAATATACTTCTTAAGCCTATCAATAATATCTCAATCCACTAAAAAGATATTATTGAACTACCGTCCCTTATCCATATCAAATATGGGCTCCTATTTATTATGTGCGCATTTATCTCCCCGCGTTTAAGATATCAAATGTCCATTAATTAAATGAATTACTGATAATTCAATTAATTAACATTTAATTCCAAGAGTAGTACCACTCAACTTTATTATCATGCCGGAATAAATCCACCTGCAGGGTTTACATGATAATCCTTATGAGCTCCTCAAGGGGACATCATCATCTTAAATAATTCGGATACGGTTTCATTATATAATCAATAGCACACCATATAAACAACATTATATCCCAATTTACCGAGCTTATTGATTTATTAAATAAATCTCACCCATTGGTAAATTAAAGAAACATATATCGAGTATATATTCCCGTTATCATACAATGATTAAGAGGACACACATCCATAATAACAGAGGTCTTGTTCTATTTATGTAGTCAGTACAAATAAAACCACCTCAATTGGTCCTGCTCAATACATACAAAATGTACTAGTGTAATTATATAATCAAGATAGATTAATACCAAATTACACTACAACCATTCCGATAATTTATCCAAAATTATCTCGGTTGTGAGATACCATTTATAATCTATAAGGAACTGATAACATGATCTTCTGTGTGACACCACACACCATATTATTTACAATATAAATTAATTGGACAATTGCAATAAAATATATAACAAATATATAAAAAGCAAACATTTGACCATAAAAGATTCTCATATCATAAAAAGATATTTATACAAAAGCTAGGCTTATAGTATAAATCCTAACAACTACGACTTAGGTTGTTTAAAGGATCTTTCATTTATATAAATATCTGATGCTAGAAGTGTAGGCCTTCATCTCTCACCGATAGATAAAGTATTCTCTGTATACAATTTATTTTCCCTGTATTTTTCTCATTTCTGTTTTTTCATTATTATTGATGTTGATGGATTTTAGTTGACTACATTGTCAACATTTTTAATTAACAATGTTTGTTAATTATATTTTATCCAGAAAAAATTATGACTGGAATGTTGCTTAAACATTTGTGGAAACATTCATTTCTGTTTTGTCTTACTTCACAATATTTCGAGTATTTTGCATTTGTATCTTGTTATACTATTTTTGCAGGCTTTAGACTAAGTAAACAAGAGTGGAAACGAGTCAAATGGAGAAGCAACAAGTCAGTAACTAATTTGAGAGAAATTCTCAAGGAAGTGCATGAAGTGGACTTTGTCAACCTTGCTGGAGTATCTTGTAACCACCTGGAGGAATTAGCTCGTGCATGACTTCACGTTTTCATGTGTCTTTAGTTTAGGGGTGTTAGTTATGGTGTTGGCTTGGAAGGTGTTTATAAATAGGAGAGTTATTTTGTCTTGTAACTCATTCTTGGAGTTTAAACGTTCCTCTTATTGTTGTGTCCAAGTATCCTTTCAAGAGAGATTTGTATGAGCTGAGCGATCTAGCATACTCATAGGATTTTTCATTTGATCTTTAAGATCTTTAGTGAGTTCTAAGTTTGTAGGATTTTTCCTATTTTGAATTCACTTGTATTCACTTTTCTTTGTGAATAAAATTTTTCTTATAGGCATCTCAAGATATATATTTATATATCTTGAAAAGTTATATCCTTGACTATCTTTTTTATTTTTCGCTGCTAACTCTTTTAAAATGAGTGTTGTGACAAGTGTTGTGGTAACATATTCGATATCATTTGTCTCTATTCACTTACTTTTATTTAAACCAGATCCCACATTCCAACAAATGGTATCAGAGCCAACACTCGATACACTGAGTGGTTGGGTCTACATAATAATATAAAAATTATATATTATTATTTTAGAAAATAAAGATAAAATGAGTTTGGTTTTAATTTGAACCAAAAATTATTTTACAACAAAAAAAACAATACATATGTTAATTTGAAAAATAAAAAAATTTGTATTACATAATAATATAAAAATTATATATTATTATTTTAGAAAATAAATATAAATTAGTTAGGTTTTAAAATTAATACCAAAAACATAAATTATTTTATAAAATAAAAAAAAAGATATAAAAATGATTAATTAAAAGAATAATATGAAGAAAAAAAATTAAATATGTTAATTGAACCATAAACTATTTTTCAAAATAAAAAAAACATACATATATTAATTGGTCAATACAATTTTTTTATATAATAATACACAATTTATATATTATTTTAATTAAATTAAAGTTGAAAATTTTAATTATTTTATGATGTTATTTTATATTATTTGCATTAATATTATCTTATATATATGAACAAACTCATAATTTTAAAAAATTAGTATGTTTATAACATATATTAAAAATATGCACTAGTATACTTTATAATTGTCTTAATATGAAATTAGATTAAATATTATTAAACATATTAATTATTCATTAATCTTCCAATTATATATTAATTAGTCATTAATTATATATGTATATATATAATTAGTTAATAAAAGAAATACATATATAATATAAACACATAAAGCACTAGTAGCCTAGTGGTTCAAGGTCCAACAAAGATCACAAGTTCGAATCTTAGACAATGCACATTTATTTCTCATGATGTGGCAATGATGTGTCAAAATTTGATGATGTGGAAGATGACGTGACAATAATGTATCCAAAATATGCGGATGATGTGTCACTTTTTCGATTTTTTTTCAGATACGACAACGCTTTTTACAACGCACCAAAAAGCGTTGTAAAATAGTTCCAGAAAATAAGAAAAGACAACCCTTTTCTTGCAACGCACCAAAAAGCGTTGTCGTATCTAGATAAGACAATGCTTTTTGGTGCGTTGTCGAAAGGCGAAATTTTTTTACAATCCTGGAAACGACAACGGTTAAAAATTGGCTTTAACATTAGTTAAAAACCGTTGTTAAAAGTCGAAATTCTTGTAGTGACTCAAACTCTAATAGGAGGAATTCAAATTGAACTCAAACTCTAAGAGGGGGAATACAAATTGAACTTATCAGCACAATTCGAATTAAGCTTAAATTCCAACAAAATGTTGCTGAAAAGTTTGGTATAACACTTGGCAGGAAGCCAAATTAAATTAGAGCTCTTGGTTGTGGCTTTTCTTCATATATATCATATATATTTCCAACATAAAGCCTATATTATATTGATTTTGTGTTCTATATATGCTCATTCATAACTGAATCATTGTTGAACTGTGACTCACGAAGCCTTCACCAACTTCCAACCTATATAATGTTCCATGATCGAGTTGGGATCTCGCGCTTGCCTGAGATGGATGCTGAAGCAAAGTTTATTTAATCTCCCGTATCCAAGGTTTCATCATAAACCAATTATGTTATTCTATCATACTTTGGTTGTTGCTTTATAGGGTTTAAGGTTTGGGGTAGTTCATGCCACCCTTCTTGCAAATTATATTTATTGATCATATGATTTGTTAGTAATAGTACATAACACCTAGACTAAAATGATAATTTTTGGTTTTTGTAGGATAAAAATCAGCTGGTGGAGAATGAGAAGACAAGCACAAATTTTTTCGTCTAGACTATCAAGATATTCATGACTCAGGATTAACGTATTATAGTATTAATTATTGGAAGGTTGTGATGAATCAGAGTTGACGATTTGTATATTATTTTCCTAGTGATAGATATGTACAGTCTCTTTATAACCCGCACATGCTTGATTTGGATTATTACTTGTATAATGTTTATAATGATTATTAATTTGAGTTGTCTCATTTATGTAATATTTATTGTTTCATTTGAATGATATCAACAATTTGATATGACGTTTTTAGCATTTTGTATTTGAGCTTTTATTATATCATGGTGATTCAAAAATATTATATAAATATTAGATAATAAAAATAAAAATTTAATTAATATGTAAATTAACCTAAAGTAACATTTGAAAGTGTCAAAAAAATATGAAAATGCATCTTAACAAGACACTTGAAATTGTAATAAAAATAATCCAAGTGGATATTTCTAAATATCATAATAAATTTTTTTTAAAGACATTTCATAGTGTCTTTACAAATTTTAACAAAAGAGTAGTATTATATTATTTTAGGAGACACTTTTAAATAACATTATACAAAATCACTTCCAAAAAAAGAAGACTCCGACCGATCAAATTGTAGTTTGTAATTAAAACTTTTAGTTGAACATTTTGTATTGTGTATTTGCATACTTTAGTTGAAATCTTTAAATATCAAACAATAATTATGCGTAATTTTTTCTATTATGTATTTACTTATTATTTGTACCCCATCTTTCAAATCCTAGATTCACCTCTGTCATGTATACGATAGATTTCATTTCACTTCCACCTCCTATGCTTTCTACGCATGAATCAAAAATCAAGTAATCATTTCTTCACATGAAATCAAATTATTAGGAAAAAAAAGATGCATGTAACAATAAACCAACACAACTAACGTTTAGAAAAAAACATGAAAACGACAGACTTGAATAACCAGGAAAAGCTAGAGAGAATTATCCTCTATGAATTTCTTCATAATAAGCATTAGCTGCTGAGAAGGTATTGAATTAGGATTTATGGTAAAGAAGCCATGTTGCTGCCCTTCAAACTCTACATATTCAATCTTCTTTTCCCATTTCTTTAGCTTTTCTGCATAATCTCGTGCTCTGTCCCTTAGCAGATCACATCCTCCTACTATTACTAAAATTGGGCCAAGATCCAACTTTTCTAGATCTGGGCTGTTAGGCCCAAATGGGTTCACCAGTGGATGGTCTGTGCTTTCTCCCAGTGGAATTGACAATCTCCAAAACCTACAAAAATTTTAATGTTTTTTTTTTTTTCAAGAAGAATAGTAAATTAACTGTTTAAATTGATGAGGAATTGCAATTTCATAATGATAAATTCATTTATGCTATGACAGCGAGTCCAAATCATCCATCTCCCATTTCAAACTATTTTTAGAGTTTTTTTCTAATGGAAGTTATGAATTAGTCTAAATGGTTCAATAGAAAAGTTATTAATGACATTTTACCTTTAGAGGAAATAACGCACTCATTAGTTAATGATTACAAAGTAGGAATTTTATAAAAAGAATTTAATTATGTGAACTCACAAACCAATAATTCACAACTCATTATTAACATATAACTTTATAAAATTGAACTTTGTTTATTATAGTGGAGCTCTAGTTTTCAAATTTATATCTGTGGGACAAGTTTATGTAAATTTTTGTAATGTTTAAATACACATTTACAGAAAATCGATATCCATCAAACAATAGATGAAAAACTATATTTTGAATGTTGATAATGATATATGACAGGTGCTATATATAAAATAAAGGTAAATATCACAAGGGTTTGTAATTTATAAATTTAGAAGAACAATTTTGTAATGAGTTAATTTTTATTTAAAGTTTTATGAAATTCTTTGTGCTCAATTCTTTCCAAATACGAAATTTCATGTTAGTACTATAATACATCACAAATTTAAAATTCAAATATACACATATTGTTTTTCAAAATCTTCCTTCAAGACAAACAATTACCATCCAAATATATAATAAGTCATTTTTACATTTAGTCCAATCTATTGTTTTTCCCAAACTTAGATCCTCCCATTCAAAGATTCAAGCACAACCTTCAACATATTTACTCATTTTACTTAGAGTCCAAAATTATAATCAATCCCCAAAATTTATCTATATATATAGAAATCATTTGTGAAAATGGATCAAAATAGCCAAATAAAGATAACAACAATTTATTATAGTAATTTCATAACCAAAATGTTTCAATAGTCAAAAAAAGTGTCTTAGACCAAAACTATTCCTCCCTCTTTCTTAACTTTGCTCTATTCATTTAGAGGCTGATTCCATTTCATTAAAGGTCAAAAAATGTCAATTTTATCTATATTTAATGCTATTTTAAATTTTAACTTATTCTATTAGACTACTTTTGTTGTAGTCCTAGAACTTTTACCCAATTATCCTCTCATTCAAATAGAAATTTAGCAGAATAATAAATGATAAATATGCTCTTATGAGAATGAGTTTGAGTTGTAATTACTGTGACGTCGTTTAATGAAATCGTATCGATAATAACGTTTTGTATAAGTTTCTTTAATAAGAATGACTGTGATATGGATAATCAAACCTGTCAATGAGCTCAATATTTAGGAATGCTTCCTTTGGCCCTTCAGCCTCAAACTTTGTCCTCACGGTCCCACCAAAAAACGGAGCCAAATACACGTACCCTTTTACTTGAACCGGAGCTAGCTCAATCGAGCCGCCTCCAAGCCGAACTGCCAAGTTATGGGCTATATTCCCACCAGCCGAGTCACCCGAAATAAACACACGACTAAAGTCAGCCTCGTCAGTTAGCCATGTGTCCGGCTCCTCAGCCGCGGCTTGGGCTTGGAGCCACTTCAGAGCCGTGTAGCCATCCTCAATGGCTGCAGGAAGCCGGCTTTCCGGAGCCAGCCTATAGTCCGGGGCGATTATCACAGCTTGGAGCTCTGAAGCCAGCTTGAAACAGTAGTTTTGGCAGTTGGGCCAAGTCCTCGAGCCGATGCAGAAGCCACCACCATGAATGTAGTAGAAAATAGGGAGCTTGGGAGATGAAGGCTTAGCCGGCTTGTAGAGGCGGAGCTGAAGGCTGTGTGTGGCATCGAAGACAACATCTTTCCATAAGACTGAACCGTCGTCTTGCACAGGCACTTCAAAGCTCGGCTTGGTCGAGCGCCATATCGAGCCGTCACTGTAAACTCGAAGAACACCACGACACTCGTCCACCTCATGAGGCGGAGGAGTGGCGATGGGTCTATTTTCCTCAACTGTTGTAGAAGACATACTCTCTCTCTCCTCTCTTTATCTCTCTTGCTAGCAAGGAATTAATAGGAAAAATAATTTATAAATGAAGATGGAGTTGCAGTGCCAGAAGAGCACAATATATCTGTGTATGCAGACGGCACTTTGTCTTTCTCAAAGTTTTTAATACTTTTATCATTTATTTTGGGTTTATCAGTACACAGAAGGAAATTTATTAATTTGAAACCGGAAAAATAGGTCAGCTATCAATTCGAGGCTCCAAAGATAAAATTATCAAACTAAATGGATTTCATACATATGTTTTATCATTTTAAAATATTATTAACTAATTATGACATGCAAGATGTCAAACAGATTCTTAATTTTATGAGTCTTTAATTCATAATTTTATTTTCAATTCAAATTGATAGTTTTTTTTATCCCAATTGATATTAACCCATCTCTTGGGCCCTAAAAAATCCATAGCAGGACAAAATCTTTCAACCAACCATTCAACAAGTTTGGTTTTATTTGTTTGTCACATAATGATCAGCAATTCTTCAGCATTTAGCAGATTAGGTACACATATTTGATAGTTTTATCAGGCAAAAGAAAAGATGCTATTTTCGATGAGCAATAAGGGTCATATAGTACCAAAAAGAAACAATCATCACTCACTACCTAAACCCGAACCCCATGACATATGTAGGTACTGCCAAAATGCAATTGTACATCATCAAGTAATATATTTATGCTCGTAAAAGGATTTTGAAACATCATAGTTTGAACAAATGAATCGAGAATGGAAAAATCATCTTACAGCTTATGAGTAACTTAAGTGTAACTACGTGTTATAGGCGTCTTGAATACCCCGAGCCTGCACACTTCTTGCAGAGTATCAATCCTGTCATAACATTTCACCACAAAATAGGAATTCACTTACAGAACTCGAACAATGATTCAACTGAATGTTCATGGATAGAAAAATATATACAGATAATGCTTGATTTTATAATGAAGTGCTCAAGATAATAACTAATCATGTTCAAGGTATATAGAATCATAAGGCCCTGTTTACTTAGTCATCTGCAATATATAAAGTCTTGATGATTGGGATTATTGTAGGACAAGAATTATCACACATCCCATCATGGGATCCATATCACCCATTTAATCCTGAATTTCAAATTAGTAATGGACTTCATGATATCCACTCCGAGCCCATCATTTAAGGTAAATATGAGACCAGCTTGTATTAAATTAGTCTATCACCTCTTTTAATGCCAAGTAAACAGAAGGGTTTCTATAATTTTTTGTTTTCGAAGTAACGAGGTATACCTGCACCCTTGCACACTTTACAGTCGACAAGCCCCGTTTCCACCTTCATCTTACCATCGCTACAGAAGACACATTTTGTTCCACCTGCTCATCAATGAACAACAGATTTACAAAACATTGAAAAAACAGAACATATTTGGAAAGTTTGATCCATCAATATTACGAACCAAATACAACTCGATTGACTTCAAGAACATGATGACTACAACAATTTTCAATAGTATGACAAAAATTGTAGTAGTGCACTATGAAATGTGCAATACCAAAAAACATACAAGTGACGTCAATGGCTATTAAGATTCAGTAACTCATGGAGATCGATGGATGATTTACCATAAACAGAAAGGACCTAGACTGTGTTCTGCTTTATGAATTGTTCAGACACTCTACGGTCATATTAACGTGCAGGGATGATGGGGAATGAATGAATGGCAAAGCATCCCGCAGTAAGCAACGTTATTAGAAGATGGCAAGGCCTTTTCATCGATCATTTTAACAAATAAACTACTTTCACAAGGAATACTCGATTTAAACAGAGATTAACTATGATATATTGTTTTGTAGCACATGACATATCTACTATTCTGGAATAATCACCATATATATGAATATCAAATGATATCGCTAATTTACAGTGACTTGTATTGAAGACAATAGAATATGTGATGAAATAACAAATGTAATAGAAGATCAGGACGACAATGTAGAACCTCAAATATTAAACGTTAAAATTTATTTTTGCAAGATTAGAATACTCTCATGAAATAGGATGAAGAAATACCATTCCCAGCACATCTCTCACAGGGCACAGGATCTCCCTGAAAAAATAATATCATAAAAGTTACCAACTTTACTACAATGCTCAAAATATATTCACACGCATATAAATAAAATCATTTCCATCAGCTCCTTTCAATTTACTCATTCAATAAATCTAAAAGACAATTAATGATTCCATGTCATTCACACCAGGTTTTCTAATTAAATGTTTTTTATTTAACATTTCAAATCTATAAATGATACAACTAATGAACACATGAAGTGAACTAAAATCAATGTAATACGAGGTGTAAAATCAAAATAAAAAATACTTCTATCAACATTGCTAATATATAACAGGCATTAAACATAATATATCATCGTTTCTAACAAATTAGTCAAAACGAAAAGCCACTCATTAATACTTGATAAATTACCTTGAGGCCAAGAACAAGAGAGAGAGCAATGGCGACCAAAACGCTGGCAGTAATCAAGAAAGTCTGGGTGTCCACAGTGGGTGAGTCAAATCCAGTCAAGAGCAAAATGGGGTTCTTCGAAATGGTGGTTTGATGGAGTTGGCTAAGTTGTTGCAGTGAATTTTGGGAAGAAAATCTGGAAATAGCTGATGAGGACAAGATTGGAATTTCCGAGTTTGATGGGATAGTGGAGGGATGAGAATTAGAGAAGAGAGATGAAGGAGGAGAAGAAGAGAATGGTGATGAGAGAGAGAGTGGCGGTGGTGATGGTGGTGCTGCAGCCATGGAGGCCTGTGGATGGAGATTCTAACATGTGGACCTCAGTTTCCCTCTTCTTTTTATTTTATTTTCTTTGCCAATTCATAAAACGGCTTTTGTAAGATGTTATGAATTTATTTTCATGAAATTTTTATATTTACAATTGGGAGGGTCTAAACCCACCCCATCAACGCACCCCATTTAAAAAAATTGAAATTAAAATGAATAAGAAAAGATCAAAATATCCTTAATGAATGTAATTTCTAAGGGCACCCCACGTAATGTGTTAAAAATTTCTAAGGGCATCCCAAGCATTCAAAACACACAAAATCTCCATTGTTGTCTTCTTCACCCACCAAAGTTTTTTCTTCATCCAAGTTTTGCATTTCCTTCCTTGTTTTTGCCCCTTTTTCCCCCAAATTTCATCAAATGGCGAACGAAGATTCATTCGGAGCACACAATGTAAGTATTCGCATGCATTTTTCGTAGTTTATGTAGTTGAAGTTTCGTTTTTGAAAATATGCAAAAATTCCTGTATCTGTTCGCATTCGGCCAATACAGACCGAACGCGGCTGAAAGATTTCAGCCATGACAGCCGACACGTATCTGTCCCGTTCGGCCAGATTGGCCGACTTGTCCTCAGCCCGTTCGGCCAGCTCGGCCGACTCCTCTCTTTCCCGTTCGGCCAGCCCTGGCCGACAAGCTCTCTTCCCGTTCGGCCAGGGCAGTCGACATTTCACCTAGCACTCGATTTTTCTATTTTTTTTCGTATTCTATGTTAATGATTCTATTTGCTTGCGTTGCAGAACGAGGCCTTGTATTCGGACGAAGTCAGTTACATTAACAAATCGGCCGATAAACAATTGGTTGAGGAAGAAATTGATCTTGAGTACATGCAAATAGACTTCACTGTCTACTTTACGACAGAAGAAGTATTTGAGTCTCGCTACCTGATGATGTAGTGGGTGAATGCTGTAGCGCACCAGCATAATATGGTCATATTAGTTCGTCGCTCTGATAGTGGAAGTAGTAGTCGGTGAGGTCGAGTGTTATTGGGTTGCGAACGAGGTGGCACCTATCGTCGGCGTAATAAGGTGAAATCAGAAATGGTGAGTGTTGGTGATGATGAAACGAGTGGTGGGAAGAAACGGGGCAGACGTACGACCACCAAAAAATGTGATTGTCCGTTTCTTCTTAAAGCTACTGAATTGAATGATGATGGACAGTGGTCAATAAGTGTTGTATCCGGTGTTCATAACCACCCGATGGGACGACATCTGGAGGGTCACTCCTATGCCGGTCGACTAACACCGGCTGAAGATCGGTTTGTCGCAGATTTGAGAAAGAATAAGGCAAAACCGAAAGACATTCTAAGTACTTTAAAGGAGACCTTCATTCAGAATGCATCCACTTTGAAGACCATCTACAATGCAAGGCATAAACATAGAGTTGTGGATCACGGCGGTCGGTCTCAAATGCAATACCTATTGGAGAAGCTGAAGTCACATGACTACTATTTCCTTGTTCGTAGATGTGAGAAAACGGAAAGGGTGAAGGGCCTCTTTTATGCCCACCCGATGAGTGTGGACTTGTTGCGTGCCTTTCCGAGAGTCTTGTTGATGGATTGTACATACAAGACTAATAGATACAAGATGCCACTGATGGAAGTGGTTGACATCACATCTACGGATATCACTTTCTCCGTTGCTTGCATCTACTTGGAGGCCGAGCGTGAGGAGAACTATAGATGGGCTCTCACGACTTTGAAAGGGTTGATGGACCAATCCTTTCAACCAGAAGTCATTGTGACTGATCGTGAGATCGCATTGATGAATGCTGTGGAGGTCACATTTCCAGGGGCGAAACACTTGTTGTGTAGATGGCATATTAGCAAAAATGTGCTTACCAAGTGCAAGAAAGAATTTTACACCAAGGCAAAATGGGATTCGTTTAATTATTCGTGGAATGCATTGATTCTTGCCGAGGATGAAGTGAGCTTCAACGAGCTACTTAGAAGATTGAAGGACGATTTCAGCGACTATCATGTTGCCGTGGATTATGTTCTGTCAAATTGGCTTAATCCATATAAAGAGAGATTTGTCTCGTGTTGGACGAACGAGATAATGCATTTCGAGAACACCACAACTAGTCGGTACGTATAAGTTGTTTTTTATAGAACGCATTTTATTTGTTGGTTCGTATTTGACCTTGTTGTAATGAAAAACATGCATTAATGTGAACAGGGTCGAGAGTGCACATTCGAAGTTGAAGAAACAATTCGGCACTAGCTTGTCAAATTTTGAAATGTCTTGGGAGAGGATACATGGATTGTTGATCACAAGCCACAGCACAATCAAGGCTTCATTCGAACAATCCTGACATAGAGTGCACCATAAATACAGGTCTCCCTTGTTCAGGAATATACGTGGATTCGTGTCTCATGCGGCTATTCATAAGATTTATCAGGAGATGCAAGGAGTGAATACGGTCGGGGTAGATTCGTTACTTTGTGGTTGTGTGCTGAGAAAGACCTGTGGTCTACCGTGTGCTCATGAACTTGGTGAATTATTGCGTCTCAACGAACCAATCCAACTAGAAAGTATTGATAGATTTTGGAGGAAATTGGAAAGCGAACCCGTTAAGTCGGATGTCAGTGTAGCCGAAGACCTTGGGTATCGATGGACCGAGACAGTGAGTGACATCAATGTAATGTTCGATTCGGCCAATGAGTCACAGAGGCTGTTGATGCTCAAGAGACTGCGTGAGATCCAGAACGTGTCCACCACCTCACTTATTGAACCGGAAGTTCAAACACGCACACGTGGACGACCAGGGAAGCCAAAACTTCGAATAGACAAGTCCACCAAGCGTGAGAAGAGTGCTTTCGAATACGAGAAGTCCTTTCATGATAGTAATTCCCCCCGAACCGAGGATGCACATGTTAGTGGGGAACCCTCAAGTGACGAGAAGGTGGTGTCGAAGAAGTGGCCAAAGCAAGAGGTTGTGCGTCGTTCCGCCCGTACAACATTCGGTGTTCCATTTATTGATCAGCTGTCGAAGTGTTTTCGAGAGTTTGTGGCTTCCACAAAGAATGTAAAGGGAGACGGTCATTGCGGCTTCAGGTGTTTAGCCGACGCACTTGGTATGGGCGAGGATTCCTGGCCCCAGATTCGTAGCGATCTAATCCAGGAGTTGCAAAACTTCAGGGCCTTGTATGCTTCGGTGTGGCATAACTCCACACATACGGTGGACGAGATTTTAGAAACATTGAACTGTTTCCAAACGGAGGTGTGGGACGTGAAGTATTGGTTCGTGTTTTCAGAGATCTATTACTTGACCGCTTCTGCCTACAATATGGCGATAGTTCACATATCACCCGAGATAAGTATCTTATTTCTTCCCTTACGGACACAAGTGTCGGTGAACCCTCGTTGCATGACAATGGCATTAGTGGGAAACAATCACTTCATCCGGGTATGGACTATTATCTTTTGTCTCTTACGTAGCCTTCAATTTCTTTATTTATTACATTTGTGACCGGTTTTTTCTCATGACACTTTGTAGGTGAACCTAGTAGACGGTGCACCCATTCCTCCAATCATAAATATATGGTTCGCGTGCAGGTTAGATTATGCTGCCGGGTGGAGTGTCGTATTCCAACAACAGATCGCCAAGTACAGCGAAATGGTTGCTGCGGCTAGATCCTCGTTAGGAGTGGAATCGATTAGTTTAGATGATGATTGATGTATTTCAACTTGTTGTATATATTTGGGGACAACGTACTTGTATACTATTCATTTTTATATCGATTTTGTTATTTTCAGAGCCTTTTCTGAGTTTTCCGTGCATCTATAGGTTGCGTTCGATTTTTGGTTACCCTCGTCTGCGGATTTTGCCCCTGTTCGACTGAGTCGGCCGAACGGGTCACAGAATTTTCGGCCGAGTCGGCCGACCGTACATTGAGCAATTCGGTTGAGGCGGCCGAACGAGTGGAGTAGCGTTCGGCCAAGATGGCCGAACTTGTTCACGTAGTTTCGGCCAGTGGTGGCCGACAGTAAGGGGGAGTGTTCGGCCGGTACGGCCGAACGGGTGTACGTTCGATTTGACATGTTCGAACTTTACGTAGCTCATCACAGCTATGTGTTAAGTGTATTTTTATGACATTCTATCCAAAACTTCTGCGAAAATCATAACATAATCGAGTGGTAAAAAAAAACTGAAGTACTATAACAAAAATAGGAACAACTGTTCAATACAACATACAACAAAAATAACAAAAAGATGAGATAAGAGCGTTTTCAATCCTTTAAGTCAGGTAAATGTACAATGAGATGCCAATGTCAAATACAATCTAAATCGACCACATCTATCACCTACGACGGCTATGCGACCGGCTGGACGAGGTACGAGTGGTGGGCTCACACGGGGCACTGTCCTCGACCGACAACGCCTCGTACGCCCTCTGAACGTAGGACATGACGTACTCGAGCGTCATCGTCGGATCATGCTGCAACCACTGCTCCACAACCGGTGTAATATGACCTCGGGCCGTGCGGATAATATCCCAGGGCTGCTGGGGAACATGCGTAGCACCGTCGGCCGACGACCTGTTCTCCGGGTTCTGAATCATCGGATAGAAGACCGTGAAGTACCAATCCAGATACCCTGGAGAACACTCAAATGGAGGATGTGCAATCCGACCCCGAGCCTCGTCGGACAGCACATGGGAGCTCCACATCCGGAAGTATGAGTTCATGAACTCGAACACAACTTTATATTGAGCACCCGTGCTTCCCCGACGCACTTTGACAGGTACCAACGGTGCCTACGGGATCGTCTGTACATACCCAAACTGTCGAAGCACGCGATCTGGATGATATGACTCTACCACATCAAAGGCCCGGATGCAGCCGTGGTAGAAGGTCACCTCGTGGCGAGAAAACAGATCTCGTATTCCGGCGTAGGGAGTCCACACAACCTGATGGGGCACACATAATAATGAGACAAATAGAAGAATCATTGCTAAATTAAAACATATGAGCTAATCTTCAACAGACTTACATTATTCACCGACATAACATCGAGCACCTCCCTCCATGCCACCAGACGATCAAGTGAACCACCGGGAGAGGCTTGTTGTACTAATCGTAAGGCAAGCGGTGCTCCCTCCCTATAGTTCACATTATGCGTGGGTCTGGTCTATGGAAAGTACTCGTATATCCACGCTTGAGAAATAACACAATTACGTAAGTACGATGACATAAACATAAATAAGTGATATGAAACATTTTAAAATTTAAAAAACAATCTTTACCTCCAATAATGTCAGGTAACCAGACATCTGTCTGACCCCATGCCGAGATGCAAGACCCAACTGTCGGTACAAGTACGCAAGTGTGGCGGCTCCCCACGCGTACTTGTGCACTTGTGTAACATTCTCAAGCAGTGGGAGAATGTGTGTGCTCACTCTAGTGCCTGTCTTATTTGAAAACAGGGTACAACCCAGCACGAACCATAAATAGGCTCGAGCGGCAGACACTCTCCTCTCAGGATCATCAGACGTCGCATAATCGGTAAATGTGGAGCGTAGCCACTCCAACTTCACTGAGCTACCTCTGAGTCCTCGTACTGCCGTCTCTGCATCCCGGCGGCTCAAACCTAGTAGTCGAGCTATCATAACACTCGGGGCCTCGTCTTCGTCTTCCCGTTGGACAACGGGTCGACCGGTGATAGGAAGCCCGGTGATGCAGTAGACATCATCGAGGGTGATCGTCATCTCGCCCCAGGGCATATGGAAGATATTCGTCTCCGGATGCCACCGCTCGACGAACGCACAAATCAGGTTGTTGTTCGGGCTCTTGTATGATATCTCCCGTAAGTCTGCTATCCTAGACCTCCGAAGCAGACGAAACCATTGGCCTAAGTCACCCTCTGTCCTCCATGAATCCATCTTCGTCATGTGGCAGAGGCATTTCAGAATGCCTCTTTCCCCACCGCACCAAATCATCGCAGCCACGTGCGTCTTGAAGCTCGGTATGAGATGGTGATCAGTGGGGCACCCAGGGAATGGCCCGGTCAGTACATCTCCCTCTATATCCTGCTCAGTATGACCCCGACATCCTCCTGAGTCGGTGCCTCATCCATCTGATGTTCCTGCTCTTCAGCATCCTCCACTTCCTCCTGGTGCTCAGGCTGAACACGTGCTTCGCCCCACTCAATGCGGTCGATCTCAGGAATGTCGTACCCTCCCGTCTCTAACTGAAACATAGGGAGCGGAACTTCGGCCGGGTAATCATTGCTCGAACATCCAACACCCACGTCTGCCTCTTCACCCCAACGTTTCCTATTGGAAGCGGTCGGTCTGACTCTCTCGTATGTGGTACCTGCATCCACAAAGAAAAATTAGTACGAAAACAAACAAATACAACACAAATACAAGCCCATTCGGCCAGGGAAGCCGACCCAAATCCCGTTCGGCCACTACCAATCGACAGACAAGAAGACCGTTCGGCCAGTACCAGCCGACAGACAGGAAGACCATTCGGCCACTACCAGCCGACAAACAGGAAGCAAGTTCGGCCACTATCGGCCGACAGACGAGAAGCTCGTTCGGCCCACTCGACCGAACGCCAACAAGAGGTGTCGGCCAACCAGGGCCGACAAGGCTGAACGGGAATTTTCGAAATTTCTACAAAAATGATACGATTTTCCAGCAAATTTATCTACATTTCGCTAACCCATTGCTAATACTACATGACTCTAACCACAAACGTATGAAAAACGCAACTATAAACATAAATATTGAAATCAACTTACCGGTAAATTTGTGCTCCCTATGTTCGGCTCCGAAAGCTTTTCTACGTCGTTCCATTCTAGCAACCAAACAAATGCAATGGCTGTCAAAGCTCTAGCAACAAAACGAACAGCTCAATTCGGCCGAAAATTGCTTGCTTGGTGAAGAAATGGAGGCGGCCGACGTGAGGGATTGAGTGAAGATAGAAATGAGGGACAAGGGTAGTTTGGTCAAGTTTTGGGGTGCTCTAAGTAATGTTTACATCATTTATTCAAATTTTTGGGGTGCCCTAAGTACTTAGGGTGCCCTTAGTAGTTGGTGTGGTGGGTTTAGTTCATCCCTTTACAATTTATTGTCTCTAAATATACATTGAGTTGAATACATTGAGATGAAAATATTCACAATTCATTGCCTCTAAATATAGATTGAATTATAAAAATGAGTTCGAATTTTATACATAGTGGTCCCCATAAAAGTATATTTATGAGATGATCTCATTAACGTTTTATCCAAATTCATAGATATGGTTTTTAAAAGTCATGTTTCAAATTGATTAAGCCTAGCTCACACGAAAAATATTTGAGTAGATTTTTATGAGATTGTTCCACGAATTTGATTTTATGAGATGAATCAACCTCAATCCACACCTGATAGTGAATTTTATTTATAAATAATAAAACTTCATTTATAAATAAAATTCGTGACACAGTCATAAAAGTGACTGTGGGTTCTACACATGAACTCATTTAACTCGAGTGTTATAGTTTTGATTTTCGTCATCAATTTTATAGCGCTTTTTTTTTCCTCATTTTTTGCGTTAGAAAATCAACTTCTCATTCAATTACAAAATCAACCTCCACCCAAATTTAAATGGATTGTGTGCGACATGGCATTCCATAATCCATAAAGACGTTGACTCAATAATTTAAACAAGTCGGGACTCACTGTTCGCGGCACTCTTTTTCCCTAGCATAGTTTTTTTCTAAGTCGGGACTCACTGTTCGCGGCACTCTTTTTCCCTAGCATAATTTTTTTCCATTGAGTTTCCCATAGCAAGTTTTGCTATGTTAGGATTTTAATGAGACCGCTTTTTGTCCTTTCTCGTCTTTCTCTTTGTTTAAATTTTTTCCCATTGAGTTTCCCTAGCATAAATTATTTTTTTTAAATAAATGGTATATATAAATAAGATGTATAACTTACTTTTCAACTTTCTTCTTCTTCGACTTCTCTTGAGATCTAGTAGAGGCTTTTCCCGAATCGTGGGCCAAATGAGTCACAGATCTACTCTCATCATCCCCGTTTTCTCTTCTGAGTCTTTGAAGGCTCCCCTTAATCCAGACCCCATACTCTTGGTTCTGCTACTAGGTATTGAATAACCACTCATCGCTTGAGAGTTTTTAGGCCTAATACTATGACTAGGAGTAGCAGAGTAGCAGAGCGATGAGAAGACATGGTTGAGGTAGCCATGGAAGACCTCTGATACTGACTCAGACTAATGTTATTGCGTTTTCGAAATTCACTAGGCTCAGGGTAATGAATCAGAGAGGCGCCTACATATCTTCCCAGTTGTCATCATTCAAACAGAAAAATAAATCTTGAGATCAATTTCCCCTAACCTTGATGAAGTATTAAAACATAGATTAAATCGTACAGAAAAATAATTCCTAAACAAATACCAATTTTCGCCTCTGATGCTAAACATAAGACGATTGTATCCTCCGGACCCAGGGATTTGAAACTAACCTTATCATACGATTTTCCTGCCATAGAAAGTCGATTTTAAATCAGGAAACAGGCAGACTAAACTACTCACTCGATAGAACAACTAAACATCCGAGAGAGATCAAGCAAGATTACCGTTGGACTCCTCCAATGTTCCGACACGTCCATCACCTTCAAGTTTCAAAGACACACATTGGCCACCGAAATCAGGAGTCTGAATAAATAACAAATCAATCATACGACTTTAGAAACAACAAAAGCTGATTAAATCTAAGAAGAAAATTCAAACTTCAGTTTATCACAAGTGCGAAAACGAGGACAAAAAAACATGAAGGGCTTTCTCATCTCATATTCAATTCTAAACTCTTGATTGGAAATAGCATTTCAAAACAAGTTGATTTGGAAAAATGCAATATCTTTCAACAGGCTTAGACAATGTATATAGATACATGATCGCACTTGATTGATCGGCCACTGAACGAGCCACAGCTGAGTCGAGTTGTCAATTCTATGTCAACAAGTGCATCCCTTTTATCCTCCACAAACCCTGCTGGTGGCTGGTATGATGTGTTAATGTCAACATCCATACCTATAAGAGAATCTAACAATACAGCAAAATTAAGCAAGAATGAATTACTAAAACAAAGCAAACAATAGTACATTTGAAAGTGTATACAGAGACCTATATATTTCACACATGGACAACAATAACAATAAATCCTTCATCCAAAAAATTAAAATTCAGTAAAAGGAAAATAACTGTTCAGTAAAGTTCTAACCCTATCGAAACCCAATCCTTCTAGCATAGCAATCGTGTTCAATTCCTTGTACTAATCTATTTTCTACTTATTTATAAAAATTAAATTGCATCAAAAAATTAACAGGAAACAAGCGATAAAATATAGAAACACAGTAGAGATGAATAACGGAAAACATTGTCGCACCTGGGAGTGGAAGCGAGGAGGCGGCGCCGACGTACTGAGGAGGTTGAGATGATGGAGGAAGCAAATAAATATATGCTGAGAGCCGAAGTGGAACATTTAAATACACGCTCTTGTAACTAATTCAAGCTGCCCTCAAATTAAAAAAATATTAAAAATTAAAAATAAATTAATTTGATATAACTTAAAAATAAATTAATTTTAATATCATATGTGTTAAGGATATCAATTTCTAGATTTTGATAAGACAAATCAACCTTCTAATAGAAAATTAGAGTACTCCACTTTTTACAATATTTAAGTGAAATATAAACTAACTTTGAGTCTGTAAGTTTATAAGGTGAAGAATGGAAAATTTCGAAATAGGCTTGTACGCAGCAATCAAGGCAGAATCAAAGACTCTACAAGAAAAGTTTAAAGTGAAGCAGTTGCAAGAAGAATATACAGCGTAGTTGTAATTAAGAAAAAGTTACAGGAGTACTGTAAGTTAAAGATATATCATGAAGTGACACAGGATGCAGAAGATCAATCAACCTGCTGCATGTTTTTAAGAAAGCATTAAATGCAGCAATAGAGACAATTCAAGTTGCAATATGAAGAAGATTAAATACAGTATAAGAAACGATACCCTCAATGAATTGAAATGAAGTCGGTAGAGACAAATTGAAGTTGCAGTTTCGGACTCAATCAGAAGAAGACACGTGGCCTGGCAGAATGCAAAAACTACGAGTCGCAACTATCGCATTTAATGATCTGCAAAGCTAAATCAAGATGCATTTAATGCAAGTCATACCTTCAGTCAGGACATCAAGTTCAAATAAAGAATGTCTTCTTCAACGATATTTTTCTACATATATAAATAGAGGAAGAGTAGTACTGAAACAAGTTACTGAAATATTTGCTCTCAAAATCTAAGCAAGAATCAAAGATATACTCTAAAGCACACGAATCGGTTTTAGTCACTCGAACTTGTGAAGTAATCAAGCTTATAACTAAGAAGCTCAACTAGAAGAAGATTACTTCACCGCACCAGGTGAAGAAAGAAAAACATATACTTTTACATATTTGATGTGTGCCAAGTTGTTTTAAGGTGTCATTAGTTGATAGGATTATATCTTTGCTAATTGTGTATAGTTATCTAAGAGAAAGATAATTATCCTATGTGGGTGTTTAGAAATCATTTGTGGGTTTTCCTTTAGAACTTGCAGTAGTTTTGTGTAAACTGAGTTCTAGTAGGTGATAACTTGTTAGGTTGATAGATTGTTAGGCTGTAACCTGAAAATCAATCTTATTTGACGAAGTTCCTGCTCGGGGAAGCAGTAGAGTGGACATAAATGGATTACACCATCTTCAAACCACAATAAGACCTTAAATGTTTAATCGATTTCCATCTATTGTGTGTTGCATCTTTACTTAAGTTATCATACAGCATAAAAGGTTTTATAAGAAAACATATTTAAGAAAATAAACCATTTGTCTAAGTATTTTCCACTGCAAGAACTCTAGGATACAACAGACAATATTACTCTATAGTGCTATAAGCTAATCCATCTATTATGTTGTAAGTTCAAATAACTTACAGTGTATCTTGTTCGAAAGATTTTCTAAAATCGACAGAGGTTCATTCACCCCTTCTAAACCTCCGAAACCACTTGAGACCAACAATATGCAAAACAAAAATAAATGAAAAATTAAAAATATTTACAGTTCTTTCATGATGCCCTTGAAATTAATTTGATATAACTTAAAAATTAAACTTTCATTTGCAAGTTACAACTTAAAAAATAAAAAATTACAATTTAAATACAATAAACCAAAAAAACTTACAACTTGTAATACAAATTAAAAATAATAATCAATACAACTTAAAATTAACAATTAAAAAAATATAATATTATTTGTTCTATAATATAAAATATAAAATAGATAAATCGTTGGTTCCTGGTTTCAAAATACCCCAAACCGAAATCGAACCATATAACTATAGTTGACTCGGTTCACGATTTTAATTTTGAACTAAAGTTGTTATTGATGCTGATTCAACTTCGATATTTTGAACCGAAGGGGCACCACTAAGGCCATCCATAACCGTGTGTTTTTTAGGATATTAAAACCATCTCCAACAATGGTGCAACTTTTTTTATTATAAATTTACTTTTTCACTAAAAAAAATGTTCCATAGTAATTTTTATAATTAATTCTTTTTTGTATTAAGGAATCATCCTCAGATCATACATTCAAAGAGTTTTTGTAAGATAATCAAACATGCAAAACTTATTTCAACATACATATGCACGATCAACCCTCAAATCAGTGACGGACGCACTATAGGGCCAAGGGGGGCATTGGGCCCCCTGAAATTTAAAAAAAAGTGGGGGTATTTTAGTAATTTCATTTTTTTTATTAAAAAAAAAGAAAATTATATATTCTCAATCCTTCTATGTTTAGGTTTTGAAGATAATAAAAGATATGATCTTTTTATCATCTTCTCCATCTCCTACTTAAACCCTAATTTCTCTTTATCTCAATTGTTTCTCCATTTAATTAATTTCTCTTTCTCTCAATTGCTTCTCCATCTAATTTTAAGGTAACATTTTATTATTATTTACTCTTATTTGCATTATACTTTATCATAATTGTTAATTTATGGTGCTTTAAATTGTATATGTGATTTATTGATTAATCGAAAAGGATAATTTATTTTCCAATGCTTCTACTTTTTTTTATAGATATAGATAATGGAAAGATACTTCGGAAAAATACTATCTAATCTGGAGACATCATCATCTTCAGTCAATGCACCCGTTGTTCAACTTCAACCACCACCACATCAAAATAATGATAATGAAGTTGATATGAAAAATCTTCTGAGTGATCCGGGACTACGGCCTAACATAATGAGCTATCCACCTAATTTAATTGAACAGGTTCGTAGAGCTTACTTACTCAAAGGTCCATGTCAACCACGTGAGCATAATTTTCCTCAAAAGATAGATGGAAATCGAAAACGTAAATTTGTTGCATCTTGGTTTGATGAATTTAATGATTGGTTGGAGTATAGTGTATCAAAAGATGCAGCATTTTGTTAATATTGTTATCTTTTCTCGACTAGACGTAGTGAAAGAGGGCATGATGCTTTTGTGTCCGAAGGATTTAATGTTTGGCGTAAGAAAAAAAGATTGAGAGATCATGTTGGAGATCATAACAGTGATCATAACAAATGTAGGTTGGCTTGTCAAGATTTGATGAATCAAGGTCAACACATTGAAGTGTCTTTTTCTAAGATATCAGAAAAATCGAAGATTGATTATCGTTGTAGGTTGAATGCATCAATTGTTTGCTTGCGTTATCTCATTATGTAAGGATTAGCTTTTCGAGGAAATGATGAGTCCGGGGAATCATTGAATCAAGGTAATTTTATCGAGCTTTTGAAAGTTATTGCTTCGTGTAATGAAGAAATCAACAATGTTGTGTTGCATAATGCTCCTGAAAATCTCAAGCTAACTTCTCCAAAGATTCAAAAGGATATCATAAGTGCAGCTGCAATTGAGACTACTAATGCAATCATTAAGGACATTGGAAATGATTTTTTCTCAATTTTAGTTGATGAGTGTAGAGATGTATCCGTGACAGAGCAAATGGGAGTGGTTATCCGTTATGTGGATAAGAATGGATGTATTATTGAACGTTTTCTTGGTCTTGTGCATGTTAGTGACACGACTGCAGCTTCACTTGAGAAAGGTATCGAATCACATTATTCTCCACTCATGGCTTGAGTATTTCTAGTTTGAGGGGTCAGGGATATGACGGAGCTAGCAATATGAGAGGTGAATTTCATGGTCAAAAAATGTTTGCTGCTAAAGAAAAATCCCGCTGCTTACTATGTCCATTGTTTTGCTCATCAACTCCAACTAACACTTGTCGCCGTTGCTAAAAAGCTTACAAGTATTGGTTCTTTTTTCAATACTATTACACGTGTATGTAATGTTGTTGGAGGTTCTTGTAAGCGTATGAATATGCTTCAAGAGAAGCAAATTGAAAAGGTCATTGAAGGGATTGCAAATGATGAAGTCAAAACTGGAAGAGGATTAAATCAAGAAATGACATTAAAGCGGCCGGGAGATACTCGTTGGAGTTCTCATTATGGTACTCTCATTAACTTGATGCATTTTTTTTCATCTATTGTTGACGTTCTTGAGTATGTTGGAGAGAATGGCAATGATGATTCACAAAGGGCTGAAACAATTGATTTGCTGGATATTGTGAATAACTTTGAGTTTATCTTTGTTTTACATCTCATGAGAAAAATTTTGGGAATCACACATGAACTTTCACAAGTTCTTCAAAGAAAGGATCAAGATATTGTTAATGCAATGAATCTTGTGAAAGTATCCAAAGTTCGTTTGCAAGCATTGAGAGATGATGGTTGGGAAGCTTTGTTGATTGAAGTTTCAGAATTTTGTAGCAAACATGAGATAGTTTTATCAAATATGGATGACACATATGCACCTCGAGGAAGATCAAGATGTAAAATTGAAAAGTTCAGTAATCTTCACCATTACAGAGTTGAGCTATTTTATTTTGTGATTGACATGCAAACTCAAGAGCTTAATCACCGTTTTGATGAAGTGAACAATGAGTTGCTTCTATGTATGACGTGCTTTGATCCTAGAGACTCATTTGCGGCATTTGACAAAAACAAGCTGCTTCACCTTGCAAAATTTTATCCATCCGAATTTTCTGCAATTGCTCTATGTGAACTTGAGAGTCAACTTGAGAACTTTATTTTTGATGTGCGTTTGGATAAAAACTTCTTTGAAGTACATGGAATAGGAGAACTTGCTCAAAAGATGGTCTCTACAAGGAAACACATTATTTTTCCATTGGTTTACTTGTTGATTAAATTGTCATTGATATTACCGGTTGCCACTGCCACAGTAGAAAGAGTTTTTTCGGCAATGAAGATAATCAAGAATTCTCTTCGCAATCGAATGAGTGATACACTATTGAATGATTGTCTTGTTGCATACATTGAAAAAGATGTATTTAGAAATGTTAGCAATGAAACAATTATGCATCGATTTCAGAATATGAAAAATAGAAGAAATATGTTGTAATACATTGATTTTATCATATAATATATTTATGTTATTGATTTAGAATTTATGTATCTATATTTTTTATTAATTGACTTGGGCCCCCCTAAACCAGAATCCTGGGTCCGTCACTCCCTCAAATGGCATATTTTGAAAATCAACCAACAAGATATTTAACAAAATCATCACATTAATTGATAGAAAATCATTAGATCATACATGTAACTCAATATCAAAAACCTAGTCTTGCTCCTAAGGAAGAATATTGATGAGGATTAGTTAAAAATATCTCTTGAGTGCACAAACTACCAGCTCTTTAAATCTTGCTTGAAGGAAAATTATATCTTAGCTTAAATTCTTCTCTTGCTTTGGAATGATCCTCTTCTTCACTTCATCTTGAAAAATGGCATGTTTTGAAGGTGAGGATGAAGACTTTTCAGGAGAAGAACATGGTAGGGAGAAGGAGTAACCACTATGCTAGAGATCCTTGTATTTGCTCAAATGAAGAAAGTAAAAATGACTCATAAGAGTTGTTTTTTCCCTTTGATATATGTAGTAGTGCAATACATGTAGAAAACATGTAATCTCTTGTAGGATGATGATAGATGTGTAACAATTAGTAGCATTGACAATTGTGGTAAATTTGATGGGACAAGGGAGGTTGAGTGTTGTTTTATCTAATGTGACATGTATAAATATCTTATAATCATGGTAATTATGTGTGAATGTATGTTCAAATTAATACATCATATAAGTCAAATTACCATATAATTATTGATGAATAAATGTATGTTCAAATTACCACATAATTTATTGCACATAATGTAAGTAATAAAAATCTACTCAACTTTAATCGAACACCTTAGTCATGTTTCTTATACCAATAATTATAATTATTTTGTATGTAACTTATCTATTTTCGTTCATTTCATCACTCGTACATATTGAGTGCATCACGATCAAACTTGGTTCCTCAGATAGTTATCAAAGACTTTTTAAAGTTAAAAAAACATTAACTTATTTCTTCTTGATAAATGGTAAAACTTGTCATACAGTTAAAACAGATTATTAACAATAAATTATTTAAAGAATTAAATTTATATATAAAAATATGTTATGCAAGTTTTTTTGAAAATGAGGTGTTACATAAATATATTGCTAGATAATTAAAATATATCACTAGCATAACTAAAAAGATATTATATATTTGTCAAATTATGAAAATACATGCACGTGTTATATCACTATCAAAACTAATATGTATCATTGTACCATAACTAAAATGTGTTATTAACATGACTAAAATGTATTGCATGTTTGTCATAACATGAAAACTTGTGAGAGTGGGCATGACACTTGGGCCCGTAGTGCATATGTGAACACGTGGGAATGCGTAAAAATTGGATTGAAGTTTGGTCACCTGGATTGCATGAATGTTAAATGCATGTATAATATGAATAAAAGTTTTTGTATTTTGATTAAATATTGAAAATTAATATATGGAAACTAATTAATGATCAATATGCCATAGCTAACTGTTAAAATAATTAATAATCTTCCATTTATTACTTTAAATTTTTACATTTAATTTTAACAAAATTAATTAATATCTTTATTTATTATTTCCAAATTTAAGATGTGGCTTTTGGACAGGAAATTTTTGCCTTATTATTTTTGACAATGTTTTTGCTTTTATATATCCAAGGAGGCAATGGTTGTGTTTACAAGAAAGTGGTCACTATGTGGCCATAAATTTACTTGAAAAGGCGGGAGGAGGAGGAAATGGAAAGATTTCATGAATAAAATCAGGATCCATCAGTTTAATGTTGGTAAATTTGTAGGATTTTGTGCAGAAGGATCCTAATGTATATTCATTATTGAATCAAAAAATTAATTTTCTAAAATACTATAGATATAATCTTTTATCATATAAATTTCTTAATTATGAAAATAAAGCAGAATGCTTATGTCTTTGATTTATGGTTTCCTTGAAAGTACATATTTACTTGTGATGGTATGAATTCGTTAAGTTAGGGAGAAAATGTATGAGCTTGTAGTTGGAGTGGCTAGATAGAGGGATCAAGATGTGATATCTAGATCCTACATTTCATTATCAAGCCTCACAATATATTTGCTTGATGATAGCTTCATCCCCAAAATCTCATATTTCGGGCTAGTTAAAGTTTGGTCGATAGATAAGAAAACAATGATACTCATAACAACAAGAGTGACCATATGGTATGTTGCTTTGGGATATCGCTTATGAAAGGAAACAACAATGCAACTTCTAGCCAATATTTCCATGTTGGATATATAACTGATGATGATAATGATGATACGAGGATAATTGCTCGAAAGATGACAATAGTGACATTGTGGTTAATACGTACAATTGAGCCCAAACACTTGACCTTCATTGTACGACTTCCCTATTTATAGTCAAATAACAGCTAAAGATGAGTAAGGATGGAGTGTTTCAGCACATCATTCTCCTTAGAAAAAATCTCAACTTGTTTGCATTATTTTATCCATTCTTTGAGTAAGGATGTATAAAGATCCTGAAGTTCTTCAATTATAGCATCCTTGTCTAGATCATCATCATCTCGAGATTCTATATCATCCTCAACCACAACATTCAAACATGTCAGGTAAAAAAAAATTGAACAAATCATACATTTCAGATGTGTCGGTCAATGTGACGACATCGTCAGTAACATCTAAGCCAACATTTGTGAACAACAGAGTTTGATCCTGAATTTCATCTTCTTCGAACTCATCTTTATCATCACTCAGGGATACCCAAAAGTTCTTCTTTCCATACTTTCTCAAGGTGTTTGCGCATTCATTAGCATAATGACCCCATCTCGAACACACACGACATTGAATTGAGTCGAGATGTTTGGGATCATCCCTACCATGATCAGAATCGGACTTCCCATATGGTTTTGATGAAGATCCAGGGGGCTTCCACTGAGGACAATCAATATCCTTGTTAAAGTGCTTCTTACCTTTTGGACGGAACTTCTTCTTATTCATCTTTCTTACCATCGAATTGAATTTCTTGGTAAGCATAACAACGTTTTGTCCTTCAAGTACTTCTTCTAATGGTTCATCATCATCTTCGGTGCTTTCATTATCAGTTTGGACTTGGAAGGTGATATTCTTCTCCTTTTGGACAACCTTTTGGTTTAGTAAATTCAGCTCGAAAGTCTGCAAAAACTCTAAAGGGTATCGAAATCCATTGTAGCAAGGTTGTGAGCTTCTTCAACTGCCGAAACCTTCATGTTTTATTTTGGAGTTAATGTATGAATGGCTTTCGACACCATCTACATTCGGCTAATTGGGTCTCCAAGTACTTCGCTTCGATTCGAGATGTCACGAAGTCTCTCAAAATAAGAACATGTCTTCATTCTCTTCCGTTCTCATGGTTTCAAATTGGGACATGATTAAGCGGAGTCTTGGTCCCTCACACAACTGTCACCTTCAAATTGTCTCTTAAGATTTTCCCAAGCTTGTTTTGTTGCAGTACATGTCTGAATTAATTTGAAGATCTTGATATCTACAGCTCCGAAAATGACATTGATAGCCCTTTAATTGAAGTTGGAATTCGAAATCTCATCTGCTGTCCACTGTCGAGGCTTGATAATTATATCTCCATCATGAACCTTCTTAGGGACATCAAACCCTTCAACGATTACATCCCAAGCGCGGGAGTCAATAGACTTGATTTGTGAGCGAGTGCGAATCCTCCAATACACGTAATTTGATGCATCTAGCATAGGGAACTTCCCTTGTGGGTTGCACCAATCCATGTCTTGCATGAGCAACAGAACCAACCACTTTGTATCAAGTGGGTGGCTCTGATACCAATTGAAAGTGTCCGGATGCTCCTATGCAGAATAAAAACTCGACAGAGACACAATGTTATCTATGATGTTGACAACACTGTATATAACACAGCGGAATAAAAAGAAATAAATAAAACAAGAAAATTATCCACAAGTATATAAAATACTTTTGGAATGTCTACAGGGCAAAATTTCTTATTGTATGAATTCTGAAAGTACAAAGGCACAAAAAGATCTTTTATGGAGACTCTCTTTGACAAACTCAGTACGTCCTATGAAAACTTGTAAGAAATAGGAATGTACACTCATGAAAAATATTTAACCACGTAACTAGTCTATCTTGCTAGAAAGTCATTAGAATAGACATACTCTTATGACTCTACAGAAAATAGATAGAAATGTTACAAGAAATGTGGTCAACACTAAGAGCAACACTCTAATCACAGAATGTAACGGATGACTTTAAAGGTGTATACTCTTGCTTTTCTCTCGTCAATCTCTACATCTATCTTCACGTCACAACCATCTATTTATAGATGTCATAAGCCTTCCAACTCTTCCACCATCATTGTAACACCCCATTTTTTCATAAAACTTGCATAGCATATTTGTTTTTTATATAAAATTTTGCATTCTTTATAAAATAATTTATAAATGATCTTTTCGAGTTTAAAACAGATTTTATTATTTATCAAGAATGTATGAGCTAATGTTTCTTTAAGTCTAAAAGTTTTGCAGGATAGTTCTCCGAAGAGACTGAGTTCGATTGTAATGCACTCAAGATGCACGAGTAAAGAAACGAACAAAAAAAAGATAAGTTATACATAAAATAATTTTAATAATTAATATAAGAAATGTGACTTATGTGTTTAATTATAATTAGGTAGATTTTTATTATATAGTTTATGTGCAATAAGCTATGTGACCATTATGATATGTAAATTAAATATATTTTCCAAACATATTTATGTGACTTATGTGATGTGCTAATTTAGTCATATTTTCATGCAAAATTGTCATGATTAAAAATTTCTTTTGCATGCCACTTTAGATAGAATTATACTTAATCCCTCATGCCTCCATCAAATCCACCACAAATCTCAATGTTACTAATCATCACATATCAAGTTGCTATGCACTACAATTTATGATCTATATACATGTTATGTATCATATTAGAAGTGTATAAAATATATATACCTATATTTAGGAGTGTACTGTATCATTTATGTAGTTCCTCACCTTGCAAATGCCATAATATATATATCTTTCTCTTTCCCCTCCCCCTTCATTTGGAAGCTCTTCCTCTCTCTCTCTCTCTAGCATATCCTCATTCTCTCTACAAACCTTTTCATCCAAATGCCCTTATTTCCACCTTCCACAAAGCTAGAAAATGAAGATTGAAGAAAGAAGAAGGAATACCTCAAGACAAAAAGCTAGGTAGAGTTCAAGGACTCTTTGATGTGCAACTCTAAAGGTATTTTGGCTTTTTCTCACCCATCTTCTTCCTTAGGAGCATGACTAGGTCCTAATCTTGAGTTGTATGTAAGATTTAAGTGAGTTTTCCTACAAATGTGATAAAATGGTTGGATGTCTTGTTCTAAGTAGTAGATCTTTAAAATATGTTACATTTGGGTGTTGATTGATGTTGATTTAGTCCTTGCATGTTTGATTTTTTTACCCCAAACACATTGCATGTATGATCCAAGGGTGATTTTCTACTAATGTGAAGACATTTGTTTAAAGTCTTGTTTTATATGGTTGATCTTTAAAATATGTTACATTTAGGTGTTGATTGAGCAAATGCATGTTGATTTAGTCCTTGCATGTTTGATTTCTTTACCTAAACACATTGCATGTATGATTCAAGGTTAATTTTCTACTAATGTGAAGACATTTGTTCAAAGTCTTGTTTTATATGGTTGATCTTTAAAATATATTACATTTGGATGTTGATTGTACAATTGCAAGTTAATTTAGTCCTTGTATGTTTGATTATCTTGTCTAAACTCATTGCATGTATGATAAATTGAGTCAAGATGGTTTATTTGATGTTGATAGAGTTATAAAAGCTAAATCTACATTTTAATTATGAAAATAGGCGGGTTAACCAAGTTGTGAAATTTTTTAGAAATGGCAGTCCATTTTGTCGATTTTTATAAAAATATATACTTGGATTTTTTCAAAACTGTTTTAGTATGTTATACTACATGAAATTTTGAGTTTATGGTTAAAAGTTGGTAATATTTGAAGTAGTTTATGAATTATTATGATTTTTCAAAGATAATCCAGTTCAAGTTGAAATTATCTAGTTTCGGACCTTAGAAAAATAATTTTATAAATTCAGCCAATTAAAATTTTCCAAAATTTTTTTAGTATGTTATACTACATGAAAGTTTAAGTTTATGGTTAAAATTTGGTAATATTTGGAGTAGTTTATGAATTATTATGATTTTTCAAAGATAGTCCAATTCAAGTTGAAATTATCCAGTTTCAGACCTTAGAAAAATAATTTTATAAATTCAGCCAATTATAATTTTTCAAAACGGTTTCGGTATGTTATACTACATGAAGTTTTAAGTTTATGGTTGAAATATGGTAATTTTTGAAGTAATGTACTAATTATAATGATTTCTCAAAATAAGTCCAGTTTCAAATTGGAGATTCTGCAGTTTTGAACCTTAGAAAATTAATTATATAAAACCGGTCCATTATAATTTTTTAAAACTGTTTTACTATGTTTAAGTACATGACGTTAGAAGTATAAATTATTAATTTCAAAAGATTTCAGTAAATATACAATTTATGGTAAATTTTATAACACAGACCGGTTATAAAGCATTTTCGAATAATTTTTTATTATAGTAAATGATTTATTAAAGCTTTTGTGATTCGAATTTATTCCTAATATTTTAGCATGGATAACTAAGGGTTGTTATGTAAATGTATTGCATATTTTCATGATTTTTTTGGATGATCGTTTGAATAATGAAAATTGTTGTGATATACATATGTTATATGTATGATAAGCATGATAAGTTAGTTAAGTATGATACAATTGAAAATGCAACTTAAAGACTAAGAATTTATGAATGTGCCGAGTGCAGTACGAGCGACCGGATACTTCAGGAGCTATCTCAACTTTCGAATCAACATCAAAAGTGGGTAACATTTATTTACAATTACTTTGATTAGAATAACTCCTATGTTGAGTATGATGAAATGAGATGACACCTTCGGGTGAAGTACCAGGTTGACGAACCTTGGATGCCAGGTCTTCGAATCTTGGATGTTTATACCAAGTCTTCGGATCTTGGATGTTTATGCCAGTCTTCGTGCCTTGGAAGATGATGTTTCACTATTTTGGTTAACCTCTTTAACGTAATAGTTCATAAACGTTATCCACTAAGATTTCTCAAATCTTATGTTGCTATGTTTAAATTTTTTTTCAGGACCCCCTTACAACAAAGCGAATGTGTAGCCAACTGTACGGACCTCTTTCTAGAAGCATATATATTATATGTTTTTAATATATGTTAATATGTATGAAGTTAATATGCTTAATGCCCCTTTTGACACTTCCGAGTTCCGATGTTGGTTTAGGTAAACTTTTAAAACGTCTTAAAAATATTGAGGTTTTGATTTACAAATGTGGGTAGAATACAAGTTAAGTTTCTTTCATGCTAAGTTTTTCGTTTTTTAAATAGAAAGAAAAAAAAATACTCGTATTTAATAAAATCTTCCGCTGAGTTATTTACGAAAATCATTTAAAAAGAAAAACTATTATTTCCTTTATGAATATTCTAAACAAATAATGTCTTGATGGTGTCTCAATCCTATAAAGATGGGTTGAGGTGTTACAATCATGCTCCATGATCTTTACATGATCTTGATTCCATGATCTCCATCATCTTCAACATGTGAAGAAAAACAAATCTCCTAGATTAAGTTAGAAATACCAAACATTCTAAAATATCTCCATCAAAAATATTTTATTTAATTAATTTAGTATAGAAAAAGGAAAATTAAATATGTTGAAACTCAACATTAACAATCTCCTTTTTTTTTTTTTTACTCAAAACACTAAATCAGCTAAATCAAATAGTTAAATAGGCTAAAAACTGATAACACTTCCAGAATCCACAAATATTCAAACCAACCAAATCTAAATAAGATTACAGTTATCCCCCTGAATAATAAAAAAAATCAATTTTCCTCCGGATGATCAGATGAATCATCAGAAGCAGCAGACATAGAGCCACCTGGTTCTCCCACTTTTTGAGCAGAAATCATGTCCTTGAGAGAATCACAAACTCGTATAAGGCCCTCAATATGGCCCAACCCTGCCTGACTTTATCGATTGTCCCGTTATTATAGCCACTGCAATTCTCACCGTTGTGAACTGGACTTCAATTGTGAACTGCAATTCTCACTGTACAAGATTCAACCATGCATGGGTCCCCTTTGCCACTGCTCTTAATTGTATATCTTCACAGCCTTCTCATACGGTGGACGATACTGAATAGTTTAATAAGTAATCACAGATATTAGTGCATATTTCTTACTATATCCAATAACTAGGTATCCACTGTTGCAACTTCAATTTTGACAATATTAAGAAACTTGTTCTCCAACACAAATCAATTTCAGGTCTCAGTTTTTTGTTCTAAAGCAGCAATATAGCAGTCATATACACGGCCACAAGTCAGATTCTGGGTTCAATGACAATTCAATTTCACTCCATTCCATGCAGACATAGATACACAAACATATAACACATATAGACACATCTAGTGAGTAGTGATTCAACGTTTTTTTCTAGAATGAGCACCTAGCTACTATGGATATAAAATATGCAATTTTTGCATACACAATAAGCTAAAATACAGAGAAATCTTTGAAATCAATGAATGTAATCAGCTTGTCCATAACAATAGCATCGGATCATGCTAGTCACAAAAGTACATTAGTTTGGCTAAATTAAACAAGATACATAGTTTTACAGAGTTTATAATTATAATGATAATCTACTTCAATCCAATTAACAGAAATCCTGATTTCCAGTGACAGTGACATATATGTGTGGTGGGAATAATCTCCTCTTTGTATCATTTGCAGGTTCTATTTCTTCAATTGCTGATTGTTAAAACCTTAACCTTAGCGCTTGAACATCTCAATCTATACCCCTAGCTCCTTGTCTCCTAGCATAAAAAGGTTGCTATGTGATGAGGGTAATGTTCACTTAAGCTTAATTTAAATATCTTATAGTCTCTTACATCTTATCACAGTGCATGGATTTAGAAATTATAAATAGGATATGCACAATTATATATAACAAATACTACAAAAAAAGAGAATATTATTTAAAATATTTGGAATGAAATAAAATTTTAGTTAAAACTTCATTAAACACTTTAAGGACCATACAAGTATGACAATTTGAAATGAATTAAAATCTTTTTTTTTTTTAAAACCCATTAAACACTTCAAGGAGTTTTAATGAGTTAGAGGGATTAGAAAGGAGGGAATAAAACTAGAAAACTTACGTGATCCAAGTTCGAATTCTGATCATCACATAATCTGCACCTCTATAAAGGTGAAATACCACTTGAGCTACAAGCTCGTGGTCACTTTATGGAGTTTTAAAGCTCTTAAAAAACTTACAAATGTTATAAAAAAACACATATTAGTTTAGTAAAAACACAATTATATATATGTGTGTGAATAGTTACATCGTAAGAGCAAAAAACTTATGGTTCAACAATTACATTGCAAAACTGAATTACTAACCTTGGTGTCTCTGATCAAGAGTTCCATGAAGAATGGACCAAGAAGTGTGTCGGTACTTCAGTATTTGCCTTTATTACTCTCTTTTGTATATCTCTTTGAATGCGAGGATTGCAGTCAACTACTTCCAAATTCGATACCATTTCACTTTTAAATGTGAAACGAAGCTTTCTCAATTTGTAGCAATCTTTTATGCTTAGTTTCATAAGACATTTGAAGCTATCTTTCCCATCCAATATCTCTAAATCAATGTCTTCCATTTGAAGAAAGCAAAGCTTTGGAAATTCATCTTCTTCGACTTCCCAGAGTGGCCCTTGAAAGGCATTGTTTCGTAGTTTGAGAATTTGAAGATTTGGCAGGGAAGAAATCGTGCTCATTTCATTCCAAGGATAGCCCAAACCACTCAAACACAACTTTTTCAGAGTTAATGGGAAAATTGAAAGTTGAACAAGTGGTGCAACAACTTCAAAATTGCATGTAGGATTTACAATGTCATATTTAAGTGACTGTAGTTGACTGAGATGAGACACATGATCAAAGCAACACAATGGCTCTACTGCATCAGGCATTAAATCAATTCGAATTCCTAGCTTCGTTAGATTTGGGATCTGTCGGAGTACACCATCAGTGCAACTGTTAAAGCTTACATCTGACAATGTTAAAAGATTTGACAAAAATGTGTCACCAACATCGGGTAGGTCACTTCCCGTGACATGAAGGTGCTTCAATCTTTTCATATCCCATATCTCTACTGGCAAATATGATGGAGCTCCAAATTTCAATATCAAATGTCGATGGACAATCAAGTATTGAAGTTTCCAAAGTTTGGATATGGAAGAAGGGAGACTTGCGTTGCATGTGAGAGCAAGATATCTTAATTTAACTAACTCGAGTACTTCCAAAGGGAACTCATAAAACCGGATATTAAGAGCATCAAGTTTTTTGAGCAACTTTAAACCGTAACATATTGATACTGGATATTGATGATATGGACCTAAACATAGAAGAGAGTGAGTAGTAGATGCACAATTTTCCTCTATTGATTTATTCACAACTTTAATGCCAAACAAAACGTTGTTGTGGATGGTCAACCTACTCTGATTTTTTATAAGTTCTCTTGAAGCATCTGTATCAATATCTAGGACATAAAAAAAACTATTATTCCTAGCTTCCTTGTAGCAAAAGTACCACCAAGATGAATGGAGGCCACAGGTTTTTACTCTTTCAAATAGATCATTCAATATAGTGCTGCTTCTTTGGTAGACCATAACAAGACTATGCAAATCAAGATTTTGCAAGCATTTCTCACAAGAAATTTCTAAAGTTTGAAAAATTCTTCTCTCAATGATTTTTTCAACAATCCACAGATTAAAAAGTTTAGATTTGCGAATCTCATAATTTTGTGGAAAAACTGCCATATAGAGAAAACATAATTTCAAATCTTCATGTAAATTTTCATAACTTGGATGTAATACCTTTGATACTTCATCGTATGCATCAATGAAAAGTTGATGTTTTTTCTGTGTTGCTACATCAACCCATTGTGATCTTGGTGTCTTCGACAAGAGATCAGAGACTATGACAATTGTAAGAGGAAGACCATCACACTTCTCAGCTATCATCTTTGCCGCTTCCTCATATTCAAAAGGGCAGGAGTTTTGACCAAAGATCTTGTCACTCAAAAGATTCCAACTTTCATGTTTGTTTAGCAAACGCATAGTTATGAGATGATAAGGGAATGAATACGGATGTCGAATTCTTGTGGTAACCAAGACTCGACTTCCACTTATTGTGTTTGGAGATGAGGTTGTCAAGAAATTTTGGACCAGCTCCATATCCCATATGTCATCCAACACAATAAAACATCGCTTATCCTTCAAACATTCTCTCAAGCAATCTTCTGTGAGCATATTGTGCTCATCAACGCCCAATTGACTTAGAATGGTTTGAGTAATTTCTTCCATTTGATATTCTCTTCCAATCGTCACCCAAGCACAACAATCAAACCATCCCAAGATATCCAAATCTTGAAAAAGTTTATTAGCAAGAGCAGTCTTGCCAATTCCTGCCATCCCAACAATTGAGAAAACGAGTTCCTCAATCCAACCCTCAACAATAATTTGTTTTTTGAGTTTAGAATACTCATCAGATAATCCAACCATCTTGGACTTGGATTGAATTGATGAATGAGTATGTTGTTGTAGATACTCATCCTCACACTTCTCTAACGTGTCAATGAAGGAGCGACTGCATTGTCGAAAATCCTCCACATCTTGATTCCCAATGGTTTGAATAGCCTCATCAAATTCATCTGCTGCCTCTTTGACTCGTTCAAAGGAATCCTTCAACATAATCCTGCTGCTCAAATCCAGTCTTTCCATAAATACTTCAAACGACTTGAGCTTTTTCTGTACTGTTTCAAAGATTTCCTGAACCAAGGGTCTGTCAGAAAACGCGTAGGCAGCATAACCTAGAATCTCCGTCATCAGGCAATCCACAGAAGCAATAGCAGCATAAGCCTCCGCCATCTAATCTGGATCTCTAATTATTGTTGGTAGTGAAACTATGCTAACAATGGTTTACTCCTGCTATATTAATAATTAAATCAACCATATATATATTATTGTTATTATTATTATTATCATCTACAGATTGCTTTGCTTCGTCCACACATTCAATGATATATCACTTTAATTATTTTACAATTAATAATTAAGAACCCAACAACAGCTGCAGCTAGCAATATTTAGTTTCTCCTTACCTGTGCTTAAGTACTAATTAAAATTTGTTGACTAATTTTCAAAATCATGTTTGTATTATCAAAATTAATCTGTTACTTTACTTATCCTGGACACGTTATTATGTATATATATTAAAAATCGAATAAATTTATTATTTTATTTTTCATGAGATGTTGTTATCAACATATTAAGGTACCTATATATTAAGATGATGATGATTATTTTATTTCCCACTTGTTCCATTGAATAGTGTATCAAACCAGCCAATCAACTGCACATATTTGCATTAATCAACGATATGTCACTTTATAGTACAAAAAGTTAAGAACCCAATAACTTGCTAGCTGTCGCCAACTATGCGCTACTAAAGTAATCAATTTTTAATTACTCCTCAGTATAGTTAAAAAAAATCCAATTATTTGATATTGAGCATATTGTAGTTTTTATGAGTAAAAACCCCTTTTGAAATAATTGTTACGAATTTTCGGGTTAAAGGTGTCGATCCCTTTGCTTGATATAAGGATAAAAATTTCGATTTCGATGGAAATATCAATATCTCAATTTAAATTTTTTGGAAATATAAACATATCAATATTTTTTTGATATTTATTGATATTTTCGCGATATTCCACCAATATTTACTTACATTTCTTAATATTTGACCATTTTTTCTATAATTTGTACCATAAAACCACCGATATTATAATCTTTACCAATATATACCGATATTTATCAATATTTTCCTAATATTTTATCTATTTTCCCATCAATTATATCATGGAGCCACTAATATCGAAATCTATACCGATATTTATCGATATTTTGATAAAATTTCTCATTTTTTATCGATTACGTGAAAAAGTTAAAATATCGAAAATATATAGCTGCAGGCCGTTATTATATCGGTTACATGAAAAAATAAAAATATTGAAAACATATCAGACATATTTCTAGAAATTTTCTTCCTTGGCTTGACATACATCAATTTATAGGTTTTTCTTAAACTCATAATTAGTTGATATTTGGGGTTGGTTTTACAACATAGTTTATATTTTTATGTGTAAATGCCTCATTTACTCTTTTCCATAAACCAATTTACCTTTACGTAAAGTTGAGAATGTATTTGATGGCTATATATTTAAAAATTAAACCTAAATACACTATATTATATTTATATTTTATAATAGGAATTAAAGTTGAAAGTATTTGATAGATATGAGTCTCTAATAATTGTTTTTCACACACCTTTACCCATGAGAACTCATCTTCACTCCATTTCTCATCTTCACTCACACTATACTATTAACTCAAAGCTCATTTGCAAGAACTAAGATTTCATTGCATTTGTCATACAACAAGATAAACTTTCAATATTTTTTGTTTTCTTGAAGTATTTAATAACATGTTCATTTGATTTTTACCTGACTTCTTTTTTATGTTTGTGTATGAAGATATGTCTATAAATGATGATTTAATAGCATATAAACACTCTTTGTCTAAGTTTCAGCAAAATCCAGTCGACATGAAAGTTTTTTTTGCACGATTACATTTAGGGAAGTACACGATAATCGTGTACTAAAATTCTGCCAAATTTGCGCCTAATTCTTCACACGTTGACTAAATAATCATGTATCTACTGAATTTGTAGTCAAATCGTGTACAAGATTTGTTTGTTTAGAGTTGTTTGTCGTGTAATCTGCTAAATTACAACTGATGTAATATGGTAAAATAATAAAACCATTTTTCAAGTCAAAACTAAAACTCTTGATCCCAAAAGAAGTCAATCAACAAATGTTACTGAAATTATTGTATGGGATAGTATCTGATGTTGCTCCGGTTTAACGTGCGTCTTCTCGGAACCAAAAACTCAAAATCTCGGACGGTCGGATCCAACGAACCTGCAAAACAGACATCGGGAGGGGTTCCCGGCGAAGAGACTCCGACGCTCAAGTTAGTCGAAAAACTCTGAAATCTCTCAAGTAATGTAATCTCTGAATTTTTGTGTATTGCGTGTGTGTAAAGTGTAAAAGAACAAGGATATATATACTCCCTGATACTTGTTGCAGTAGAAATAGGAGTCCTAATTGTACTGGGCGTGGGAGTCTTCCGGAAATCAAGGGTTAGCTCGATATCGGCCTAGAAATCAGGGATATGGGTAACAAACCCGTGGAAATAGCGGGCAGTTAAGATCATTTCGCTTTCACATCATTCAGCTCGTAGATTCTTATCCGAGCTAATGTAGTTCGCCAAGACAGGCGTAGTTCGCCTATTAAAGTAGTTCGCCAGGACAGGCGTAGTTCGCCTATTAAAGTAGTTCGTCAGGACAGGCGTAGTTCGACCTAAACTAAGTAAGAAATCCGGTCTGGGTGAATTCGGTCGTGTTCAGTTCGGTTCGGTTTGAGGTATTCAGTTCGATCACATCAGTACTCCCCCCCTTTTCGCAGTGTATGTAATACACTGGGGAGGTTCGCTAAGGCGGTGGTAGTTCGCTAAGGCGGTGACCGAACTGAACTGACGCCTCTTCCCGAGGCGAGATGTCTTTTTCATGTCTTTTCAGCTTCCATCGCTCTGTTCGCACGACACGTGGCGAAAAAACTGTTCCCGCCCAAGGCCTTTTTGTTTTCCGCCGTTAGATTTCATTCCATCCAACGGCGGACAGGTCGCGCCTCTTCGGATTTTCCCCCCAAAATCAAGATCTTTCTCTCTATATATATGTCATTATCATCATCTTTAAAACACTTTCGTGCTCCTCCACTGTAGACGTTCGTCTTCTCCGATCTTCTCCTTGATTTAGGTTTCTTCTCTCAATCTCAGGTACCCTTTCCTCTCTTTTCTAATCTTTATTATATCAATGGCGTCTTCTACTTCGGAAAAACCTAGAAGGAAAAAATCTGTAGAAGAAGCCTTTTCTTCTACCAAGATCACTCCGACCCATACCGTGTTCTTAAGCTCACTGATGGCGGGGGGCTATACGGTGGTGATCCCGGGTCCTGAGGATCGACCTCATCGCGCACCACTTGGACATCAGTCCTGGTTTCTAAAACAGGTCACCCTAGGATTAGTTCCTCCCATCCATCCTTTCTTTTTAGACGTTAGTGCGGAGTTCGGGATATGTCCGAGCCAACTCCACCCGAACTCCATTAGCTACATGGTTTGTAAATGGATGGGGGTCGAGCCCTCTGTAACCCGTTTTCGATCTTGTTTTGTGTTAAAAAATTCCAATCTTTTTCGTTTCTATTTGAGTCCTCGGAGTGGTGCGAGATGAGCTTATTTCCTATCTCCCGGGGATGATAAAATCAGTTCCTGGGAGAAATATTATTTCTTTGTGAAAGCGCCGATAGGTCGGCCTTTTCGTTCGCTTCCTTGGGCCCAGCGTTCGGGTCAAACCGACCCTGCTCCTGTCCCAGATCACCAAATCACCACCCTGAACGAAATTTTTGCAAAGGTTTGGTTCGACATTGCCAAGTTGAGCTCCTGTACCGAGCTGTTATCTTTTTGGAGGTTCTATCCGAACAGCCAGATCCCTCCTCGTTTTGACCTAGGTCATTGTTACTGCATTCTCCTATAGGTCGAACTGATTGTTTTGTCATCTGACCTTGTTTGTTCTCTTTTGCAGATCTCGCAATGAATCGATTTTTCTCCATTGCGGAAGATGTGTCTGACGAGGAGCGAACTCCAATCTCGCCTGCTCAGCACGGGGTGGATCCTGCTCTGGCTGCTGCTTTCAAACAGACCGAGGAAGCTCATCTGGCCGAGCTGGCTGGTAGGGCACCTGGCCCCTCTGTCGACCTGATTCAAGAGGAAAGCGTCCTCCCTTCTATTCCAGATCCTACTCCAGAATCCTCTGCTCCAGCTGTCATTGCGACCCTCACTCCTCACGGTTCGCTCCTCATCGCAGCTCCTCCCTCTCAACCAATCGACCTGACTGAGGAGACTGGCGAAGCACATCCAGCTCGAACTCCTTCGTCCAAAAGGAAAGCATCTTCCAGTTCGCGAGCCTCCCGGCCGAAAAAGGTGCGAATAGATGAGGCCGCGGCGGGGGGTTCGTCGAAAGCCACGGAGGAAGAAGAAGAAGAAGATACTGAAGAGAAAGAGCTGAGGAGGAACCTGACTCGCTTGGCGAACATCCAGAAGTATTTTGTAGGTTACGCGAGACAGGCTCTTCGTCGGAGGGAAGAGCTGAAGGAAAGTCACGTGCGATTGGAGGAAGTGACCGAGGAGAAGAAAACCCTGGAGAGTGATCTTTCACTTCGCTCTGAGAAGACCGAAAAGCTGTCAGCTATGCTAGAACAGGTTGAGGTCGATCTAGCTGTGGCCCGCTCGGATGCTATCAGGAAGGAGGAGCTGCTTTTGGCGAAGGAGAAGTACGCCATGGAGAGGCAAGACGCCTTTCTCCAGATGGAGGCCGAAAATCGCAAGCTGAAGGGGGAACTGGAAAAAGAAAAGAGTGATCGAGCTCGTTTCGGGGAGGAGATGCGAGCTGAGGGCTTCCAGGCTGGGACTATTGCGGGCTATTACCAGTTCGCCAAAAGCCCAGAAATGGAGTTGATAATCTCTGAATATCGGGACCGGCTTTTTCACCAGCTCTGGAATTCCACTCTTTTTCTCTCTAAGGCAGCTCCGATGGCAGAGGCCTACTTTAAAGAGGGAATCCGCTTGCGCCAGGAGGAAGTGACTGAGATTGTTCAACGCTTTCAGGAGGAGACCGGGCAACATTGCCGGAGTCCGTCATTCGGTACCGCGTCTCCTCCCTGTTCAAAAAATTAACTCAAACTTTTCCGATTCCCCCTGGCTGGCGAGGGAATCCTGACGAGGATCCGAAAGTGAAATGGTGGGCCGGGTATCTGGAGCAGTCGATCAAGGAATTCCTTCCCGATCCTCCCAGTATTAGTTCGGCTATTCCTCATTCCGGAGAAACAACACTGAGCCAGGTTCCTGATCTGCCCGAAGAGATGTTTGCCCCTTTACCTGCTCTGCCCTCAGCTAGCGAGCCTCCTTCTTGTGCAGTTCCTTCCGAAGATCCTGCTAACCCTTAGATTTTTTAGTTTTTCCTCGGAAATTTGTAATACTTTAGTTTTTCAGTTTTTGCAAGACTTCTGTAATAGAATCCTCTTTTGAATATTATTGGATATCGTTTAGTGTTTCTTCTCAAGATTCTTTTCACAAAGTAGTTCGAAATAATCAATCTCGTTTAGTTCGTTCCGAGGAAGGTTCAATTGATCAGTTCGATCGATCAGCCCTTCCAAGGAGAAATCATTCAGTTCGATCCAAGGAAGGTTCAGTTGATCAGTTCCATCGATCAACCCTTCCAAGGAGAAATCATTCAGTTTGATCCAAGGAAGGTTCAGTTGATCAGTTCCATCGATCAACCCTTCCAAGGAGAAATCATTCAATTCGATCCAAGGAAGGTTCAGTTGATCAGTTCCATCGATCAACCCTTCCAAGGAGAAATCATTCAGTTCGATCCAAGGAAGATTCAGTTGATCAGTTCCATCGATCAACCCTTTCAAGGAGAAATCATTTCGTTTGTTTTTCAAAATATAATACGACTTTTGAAACAGAATTGTAAAGACACAGCCATTTTAACGTGGTTCGGCCAAATCAGCCTACGTCCACGAGTCGGATACCGACTTATTTTATTAAGTTGACAGACATTTTTTTAAAAAAGTAATCATACAAGAGTAGCGTACTACGCATAAAATTTCTTCAGATGGCTCACATGCCAAGGTCTTGGTAGTAATTTTCCTTCTCCATCGATCAATTCGTAAGATCCTCCTGAAAGAATCTTGGATATGGTGTACGGTCCTTCCCAAGTAGCATCCAATTTTCCAATATTGACCAAGGCATCTGATTGCCTTAGAACCATATCGCCGATCTGGAACTCCCTTTTCTGGACTTTCTTGTTAAAAGCCGCTTGAACCCGCCTCTTGTAAAACTCACTTCGAACTCTAGCCTTATCTCGGAGCTCGTCTAAGAATACTGAATCGATCTTGATCAGTTCCTCGTTCTTCAAAGGCTCGAAACTTGTGATTCTCAGCGCTTCTCCTTGGATTTCTGCTGGCACAACAGCTTCCATTCCGAATGCCAAACTAAAAGGGCTTTCTCCCGTGGTCCATCGTGGTGTAGTTCGATATGCCCATAATACCGATGGTAGTTCATCTACCCAGTTGGATTTTTCTGACTCTAATCGCTTTTTCAGTCCGTCCAATATGATTCTGTTCACCACTTCAACTTGCCCATTTGCTTGAGGATGAGCCACTGCAGTGAAGACTTGTAGGATCTTCATCTCTTTACACCACTCGATAATTCTCTTTCCACGGAACTGAGCTCCATTGTCTGAGACCAAAATTCTTGGTAAACCAAATCTGCAGCAAATATTTTTCCAAAGAAAGTGGATCATTTCGGCCTCGGTGATCTTGGCTAATGGTTCGGCTTCGACCCACTTGGTGAAATAGTCCACCGCCACTACTACGAACTGCCTGCTTCCTCGAGTTTTTACGAAGGGGCCAACGATGTCGATTCCCCATCTGGCAAATGGACACGGCGAACAGATAGTTAGCATATCTACGGCAGGTGTATGAATTCGCCATCCATGTTTCTGACAAGCTTCGTATCTCTTAACTATTCCGTTCGCGTCATTTTTCATTGTAGACCAATAAAATCCAGCTCGTACTACTTTTCGAGCTAAAGATCTAGCTCCGGCATGTTCGGCACATCCCCCCTCATGGGCTTCCTCCAAGACTTTGATTCCTTCTTCTCTGGATAAATATCGGGCATCTGTTGTCAGGAAGGTTTTTCTGTACAAGGCCTCTTGTAGTAGATAATAAAATCGAGCTTGCCTTTCTAGCTTTTCTAATTCCTTTTCTGTTCCTTCTTTCTTACCTTTTAAAAAGCATATAATTGGAGTTCTCCAATCCGAACTCACCCCGTCATCAATGCTCATTACTTCTTTCTCTCTTTCCACTCCCATTACTGTTATAGTCCTCTGTGAACAGTCTTTCAGCGAACTGCCTATTTTAGCAAGGAAATCTGCCTTTTGATTCTCGCTTCTGGGAATCTGCTCAATTTCAAGTTTCTCGAACTTGCTCTCCATTTCCCTGATCTTTTCAACATACGAACTCATCCGATCCTCTTTAACTTCACATCGGTTTTGCAACTGTTGAGTTACTAACTGTGAATCAGACTTGACCGTCAAATGTCGAGCTCCAACCTGTTCGGCTATCTTTAAACCTTGTAGGAAGGCTTCGTACTCTGCTTCATTGTTGGAGGCTTTGAACAAGAATTTGACAGCGAATTGTAGCTCATCTTTTTCTGGGCTGATTAATAAGATACCAGCTCCGGCTCCATGACGGGAAGAGGATCCGTCAACAAAGAGTTCCCATTCTTTCTTTTCCTGAATTCTGGTTGTCTCTTGTATGAAATCTGCCAAAGCCTGACCTTTAATCGCCGTTCGTGGTTCGTATCTAATGTCAAACTGGCCTAGCTCGACGACCCACTTAACCAACCGGCCCGAGGCCTCCGGCTTTCCCAAAATGGTGCTCAACGGATGGTCAGTTCGCACTACAACTGTATGACTCAAAAAATAGGGTCTTAATCTTCTGGCCGCAGTTATTAGTGCATATGCTATTTTCTCAATCTCCGTATAGCGTATTTCCGCATCTTGAAGGACCTTGCTGACGAAGTATATTGGGAACTGGTCCTTGGCTATCTCCTTCACCAGGACCGAACTAACGGACTCCTCTCCGACTGCTAGGTATATTATCAGCGGTTCTCCTTGAACTGGTTGTTTCAACAGGGGAAGTGTAGCAAGGAAAACCTTCAGATCGTCGAACGCCTTCTGACATTGCTCGTTCCAGCCGAACTGGCTACTTTTCCTGAGAACTTTAAAGAAAGGTAATCCCTTGTCCGCCAATCTGGAAATGAATCTACTCAGGGCGACCACACGACCAGTTAAGACTTGTACTTCTTTCATAGTTCGAGGAGCAGTTATGTTTTGTATAGCTTGGATCTTGCTAGGGTTGACTTCGATTCCCCTTTCAGTAACCATGTAACCCAAGAATCTCCCTGCTTTTACTCCGAAAGAACACTTCGCAGGGTTCAAGCGCATTCCACTTCTCCGAATGGTTGTCATGGTTTCTCTTAAGTCCGCAGGATGTGTGTTTGCTTCGACACTTTTTACCAGCATGTCATCCACATAAGCCTCCATGTTCCGGCCTAACTGATTGGCAAACATCCTGTCCACCATCCTTTGATAAGTAGCTCCAGCATTTTTTAATCCAAAAGGCATCACCGTGTAGCAATATGTTCCTGACGAAGTGATAAATGCCACATTGGGTTTGTCTTCGGGATGTAACAGAATTTGGTGATATCCTTGTCTGCATCCATCATACTGAGCAGTTCGCACCCTGCAGTGGAATCGACCAGCTTATCGATTCGGGGCAACAGATAGTAATCTTTAGGGCAAGCTTTGTTGAGATCGCGGAAATCAATGCACATCCACCACTTGTTCCCTGGTTTTGGTACCAAAACAACATTAGCTAACCACCGTGGGTACAAATTTTTTTCAATATGTCCGATTTCCAACAGCTTCTGGACTTCTCTCTCAATGATTTCATTCTGTTGCTCTCCGAAATGTCTTAACTTTTGCTTGATGGGTCGAACTTCGGGTTTGATATTCAATCTGTGAACGGCCACCTCCAGATCTATTCCCCTCATATCTTCTGGTTTCCATGCAAACAAATCCACGTTCTCTTTTAATACTTCTACTATTTCTTCCTCGATCTGTTTAGTTAGGTAACAACCAATGCGAATAGTATGACCAGGTCGTTCTGGGATCAGTTCGACGCTCATCAACTCTCCTTCTTCGAACTCAGCCGTGTTCGCTTCTCGTCCTTTTTTGTGACTAATATCTCTTTCTCGATCAGCATCATCCCTTTGTTCTGAACTCCACTTTCGGGACTCCAACTGACGAACTGCAGTAACATAACATCGTCGAGCTGTCTGTTGGTCTCCATGAACCCTTCCTATACCCAGGATCCGGCCCTGATCATTCTCGATAGGAAACTTCATCATCAAGTGTGCTGGCGAGATGATTGTTGCGTAAGTACCCAAAGACGGGCGACCTAATATTACATTATACTGAGAGGGTGCATCGACCAATAGGAAGGTTATGGTCCTGTTTTGCTTCCATTCTCCTTCTCCTAACACCATAGGTAACTGCACCTTGCCCAGAACAGGTACCGCTTCTCCAGAAAAGCCATAAAGGGAGGTTTCTACTGACTTCACTTCCACCGTCGACCTCATCTTCCTGAAACAATCCATGAACATGATATCCACGGAACTTCCTGTATCCATGAATATCCTCTTAACCTCAAAACCTCCAATTTCCGCAGAAATCACTAACTCGTCGAACTGGGGACTTTGGATGGCCACCTTATCACGAGCTCCGAACTCTATCACCACGTCATCAAAGATAGTTTGAACCTCAATATTCTTTTGCCGGACTGAATTCAACCTAGCCTTGCGAGCTCTATTTGAGTCCCCGTCAGTAGGACCTCCGATGATCATGTGTATTGTTGGCCTCTCCTCTCTTGCGGGCTCATTATGTTGTGGATTCGGTGGAGATGGAGGTAGTTCGGGCTGTTCTCGTCTTCTATCTCTTCTTGGCCCTCGTCGGCCATTTCGGTTGTCTCCGTGTTCGCACGGAGGTTGTCGAACATATCGGGCCAGTTTATTTTCTCTAATTAGTCTCTCAAATTCATCTTGCAGATGCCAACATTCATCCGTACTGTGGCCGTACTCGTTATGGAACCGGCACAATTTCCCGCCACTGTAGGTGGGTGGTTTCTTAGGATTCGGACTCCAGGTCATCGGCCATTTCAACTGGGGCAGATTCCAGATTTCCATTAGCACTTGTTCGGGAGGAATTGTTAGTGGTGTGTACCGTTCGTATTGCCTTCGGCCTCCTCTAATATCTCTTAATTGCGGAGGTGCGAACTTTGCTCGAGGTTCTTCAAAGTTCCGCTTCCTTATGCCTTCTTGTTCTCGTGCTTTGTTTGGTCGGCTGGAGCTCTCTCCTTTCTTCATCCGAACTGCTTCTTCTAGATTGATATACTTGGTAGCCCTTTGTAACAAATCGTCAAAATTCAAGGGAGTCTTCTTCACTAGGGAAGTATGAAGATCACCTTCTCTCAATCCTTGAATGAACGCGCTAACCACTAGGTCGCCGGAAGCCTCCGGGGCCTCAAGAACGGCAGCTGTAAACTTTTTAACATAGTCCCTTAATGTCTCCTCCGTTGTTTGCCGAACTCCAAATAACGTTTGAGCGGATCGCTTCTGCTTCCGAACACTGGCGAACTGATGTAAGAACATTTCTGACAGCTGTTCGAAACTGTGAATCATTCCGTCGCTTATTTGACTGAACCAAGTCTGAGCAGCTTTGGTAAGGGAGGTAGCGAACACCCTACACTTAATCCCTTCAGAGTACTGGTGTAAGAGAGCAGTATTTTCAAATCGACACAAATGCTCCCAAGGGTCAGTAGTGCCATCGTAGTCGAAGTTTACTGGGCGAAAAGAGACAGACAGCTTGTCCCTCATGATCAGGTCAGAAAAAGGGTTTCCCCTTGAGTTTTGCGGAGCCTGACGAGCGTTCTGATGGGCTTCTCTCAGCTCTCTCCGCAGTTCAACAACCTCCTCCGATGGATCGGTGCGTTCCCCTTTTTGACCCCTGGGCTGATCGGAATGACTTTCCCTCTCGTTAGCTTGTGACTTGTCTTCTGGCTGATTCTTCTCTATTTCAATTTCCGCATTCTCAGATTGTCCTTTGACATGAGCAGTCAAGGCCTTTTGAACTGCCGCCGATATCAAACCGGAAAGCTCTTCAGGAGTCAAAGTAATGGTGTGAGGAGGATTATCCGGGACAGTGTTCTGGCTGTCCCCTTCTCCTTCGCGATTCCTCGATGGTTCACCGATCTCCGTTCTCTGCGTTTCCCTAGTATTTACCATTTTTGCTCTCAACGTCTCAACTCAGAATTTATTGACGGCGCCAATTGATGTTGCTCCGGTTTAACGTGCGTCTTCTCGGAACCAAAAACTCAAAATCTCGGACGGTTGGATCCAACGAACCTGCAAAACAGACACCGGGAGGGGTTCCCGGCGAAGAGACTCCGACGCTCAAGTCAGTCGAAAAACTCTGAAATCTCTCAAGTAATGTAATCTCTGAATTTTTGTGTATTGCGTGTGTGTAAAGTGTAAAAGAACAAGGATATATATACTCCCTGATACTTGTTGCAGTAGAAATAGGAGTCCTAATTGTACTGTGCATGGGAGTCTTCCGGAAATCAAGGGTTAGCTCGATATCGGCCTAGAAATCAGGGATATGGGTAACAAACCCGTGGAAATAGCGGGCAGTTAAGATCATTTCGCTTTCACATCATTCAGCTCGTAGATTCTTATCCGAGCTAATGTAGTTCGCCAGGATAGGCGTAGTTCGCCTATTAAAGTAGTTTGCCAGGACAGGCGTAGTTCGACCTAAACTAAGTAAGAAATCCGGTCTGGGTGAATTCGATCGTGTTCAGTTCGATTCGGTTTGAGGTATTCAGTTCGATCACATCAGTATCAATAAGGAAAGAGGCAACTTAAAACATTAAATCAATAATGGTGGGGGACAACTGAATAAGTAGAGGTAAGTGACCTTTTAGGGGCATTATCTAAGTGCTCCAGTCCAAGATACTGCTCCCAAGCAACATACATGCCACTCTTCTGGAGGGATCGAGCTTCATTATCATGAATAAGGAAATCATATGATATTAGTCAAGTCACCAGTCTAGTATTAGTTGAGTGTTCTTAAGCCTTGCAATTCTGGCAGAGGCATATCCAGGACTTCATAGTATAATATGTCAGATGTCTGACCAAAATAATAGTGTCAAGACAAAATTTCAAGTTACAAACATACCAAGTCTGATTCTCAGTGTAGAATCATAGCTAACAAATTATCCACTCCTCGATACTTAATAAGATGAGGCTTCGGTTGCAGAGAGTATGAATTGTATGATGTAAGCCTAATTTTAGAAAGATCATCTACTCCTAGTTGCTGGGCTACTCTTTCTACAACTTCATCATATGTATCAAGTTTCGACCTTCATATTGAGAAGTATATAGCAATGCAATAAATATGCAGACCAATATGAGCAAGCTAAATGAAGATAACCTGATAATAGTTTGGGTCAATTGCACTTACAATTGTAAACAAAATTCATCCTCTTTAGGCTTTTCTAAAAAACGGGAATGAATAAAAAATTGAGGCAAAGTACTGCATAAAAACTTTTAGTGTATTCACTCAAAGCTATAAGTTCTATCAGGCAGATTCTTGATATTAAGCTCCACAATAATTCAACTAAAAAGCATCTTGTAGCTTCTTTTATTCCATTTTCTTCATTTCCTCCATTAGTATAAGGTTTTGGTGTCATTAAGAAACTTAAGATAACATACAAATAGTAGTTAATCTCATTTTCCAGATTTATATGCCTTTATATGCATGGTAGGCTACTGAGGGAGCCAGAGCAAGAAATTCCAGAGAATCCCCAACTCCAGCACGCCAAATATCTCCAGACTGATTTTATAAGGTATTTGGTGTGCAAGTGAGTGTGAACCTCATGAGAGAGAGAGAGAGAGAATCTCAATTGTCCTCTAATTGAGATACCAATCTCACACTACACTTAGCAACCCACAAAACCAAGAGCATTTGAAAAGTAAGCATTTTCCAAAAACATTGTAGTACCCTGTATGCATCAAGACCTCCATTCCAAAAGATTATGCCGGTAATATTCACCAATAAATTAATATGAAAAATGTATATATATGTTATGTGTATATATTTTTTCCTTTTAAATAATAAATATTTTATGTGAGTCGGTCGGTTTAGTTCATTGATGGGTTGGACTAAGTTGTGATTTTGACTATCCATTTCACCATTTCACTACTAAATAGTGGGCTATAGTGGATTGTAGGCCAGCCCACCCACCAAAATGAATGGGTTTAGATGGCTGCTGAATAAACCTTTTGAGTTTTTCAATTTTTTTAATGTATATGTAGTTTCCCAACGGTCGTCTTTAAGAAATGGACGCTTATAATAGATCTTACAACAACTGCAATACACTTATTTTGAACATACAATTTATTGATTGTTGATCATAAATATTTTATGAAAATTTCGAGTTATGGAATAGAGTATGTAAAAAGAAATTCAAATAATATTTGTAAATCAATGATATATGTATGAAAATGTCATAAAAAATCTGAAAATCAAATTTTTTCAATCGTCATTCGATCCTGATTGGTTGAACATATAGTAGTGTGTTCGGTCACTACTTGTTGAACATACAGTGTACTGTTCTACCTATGATCGAACACACAGTGTAGTGGTTTGTGTTCGACCTCTATAGGTCAAACGATGTGTTTTCAGAAAAAAAAAATTAACATCTCTATTATCAAAATATTTAACTACACTATATAAAACTATAAAAATACATGAAAAATCTTGAATTATACATCTAAATATATATTTCATTTGTCAATTGATTATTCTTTTCAAAAAAACAAGATTTTTTTAAGTTCTTTTTTTTTTTAAGTTAGAGTCTAAGAAATATGGAAAAGAAGATGAAGAATAAAGGAGATCTATTTCTTTCATATTAAAATAAGAGTATTTAGTCTTTTCATTTTATTTAGTTTTCATTTATTTTAATATGGAGTGTGTTTAGAAGATGGTGGGGTTAGTATAACCCCACCCTTTAATTTATTTCTCATGATTTTATGAACATCATTATATATTTGTTAATGTTGGTCCCAAGTGGTTTCAAAGGTTTAGAGAGGGAGGAGATGAATGAACCACTGTCGATTTTGTAAAATCTTTCGAACAGACTACACTGCAAATTACTTAAACTTACTAACAACAGGTAGATCAGCTTACAACACTATGAATTAGTACCGTCTGTTGTATCCAAGAATTCTTGCAGTGGAAATAAACTTTTGACAGATGATTTGTTAAAAAACATTTTCTTAAATATGCTTTCTTGTAAAATCTCTTGATGTTGGATTATAACAGATGAAGGTGCAACACGTATATATGAAAAAAGCGATAAAACACTTATAGCATGATTGGTATGCATGAATAGATTAGAAATGAAATGATTATTCCCAAATCCATTCCAAATCCTATGATTGGTATATTTTAGGAATGAGAATACTAATTCCCTTGGGAATGACTATTCCCAAAAATACATGAATGGCCATTCCATCCATCCCCTTAGTATTATGTATTCCCCCTCTTTAAGAAATCAATTATATACTTATTTTAGGTAAAACTATCCCTACTTATTTTTTATTATGAAAACATTATACTATTAATTAAAGAATGACTATTACATTCCTTGTCAATACCAATCATAGGAATTATTATTCTTATACTATTCCATTCACATCTTCATTTCATTCTTTAATTCATTCCAGTCATCTTCAATTCCATTCATTCATACCAATCATGTCATTATGGTCTTACAGTGGTTCGAAGGTGGTGTAATCCTTCTACATCCACTTTATTGCTTCTTTGAGCAGGAACTCCGTTAAGAAAGTTTGGATTACAAGTTACACCCTAACAAACTAATAACTAAACGAGCTAACATCTACTGGAACTTAGCTTACACTCAGCTGCTTTAAGTTCAAAAGGCAAACCCACTAAGGATTTCAAACATCCATAGAGGGTAATTGTCTTCACCTAAGACAAACCCACTAAGGATTTCAAACACCCACATAAGATACTTGTCTTCACCTAGACAACTATAACAATCAGCAAGGATATAATCTTATCAACTGATGACATCAAATAAAATAATCTAGCATACAACAAACAGGTAAAAGTATATTGAAGTTTCTTCAACTGGTGAAATGAAGTAGTCTTTTGTAACTTTGAACTTCAAAATTTTTCTTGACTTCTTCTCAAGGTTGAGTAACTGAAACTATAATTTGAATGCTTGATGGTTTTGATCAATTCTAGCTTTGTCTCTTGAGAGTGAGAGTTTCAGTAGTAGTTCCAATCTTCTCTTCCTCTATTTATAGATATAGAGATATGCCGTTGAGAAAGACATTCTTCTTTTGAAGTTGATATCATTTTCGTAGGTATGACTTGCATTAATTTCTTCTTAACTTTGCAATACGGATCAATAAATGCGGCAATTGCAACTTACAGCTTTTCTGCAGTTTGTCAGGCCATATGTCTCTTTTCGATCAGGTCTGAGTCTACAACTTCAGTTTGTCTCTATTGGCTTCATTTCGATCTGTTGAGGATTCTGATCCTCGTATGTATCTTGATTTTCCTCGTATAGCAGCTTGAGTTGACTTTGTTGTTGTTTTAATGTTTCTTTGAAATATACAATAAGTTAAATGTTCTTCTACATCTTACGATACTTCTTGTTATATCCTTACTTACAACATTGTTGTATTATACTCTTAGTTACAGTTGCGTTGTATGTTTTTCTTACAGCTATTTTGTTTCAAGTTATTCTTACAGAGTCTTCTTTTCTTCTTTTTGGATGCTGCATTCTTGTTTTCTTTAACGTCGTTCATTCTTCATACTTCCACCAACAGACTCAATTTTAGTCTATATTTCACTTAAATATTGTGAAAATTGGGGTATTCTAATTTTCTATTACAAAGTTATTTTGTCTCATTATAATCTAATCATTTATATCCTAACAGTTAATTATAATTTATTTTGACATTAGTTCATTTTGAGAAATTAAAATTTAATTAATTAGTTAATCTCATCGTTAAGTCTTAAGCTATATATTCATAAAATATCTATTTATTTAATATATGATTTTCCACTGCAAAACTCATGAAAATTTGTTTATTAACACTTTGACTTAGACTATTAAAAAAGAAAAAAATATTGTACATGAAAATTCTTTGAGTTATAGCTTTTGTAATTTTTCTAAAGTTTACAAAAATCGGAATATTACAATGAACTAATTAGTGTAGTAGTTATAGATATACTATGAAAAGGGATTGTTTTTTTATATCTAATTCAGCAAACTTTAAAATATGAAATTAATTGTTTATTATCCATGGATGGAAGGGTACTTTTTAATATATTTTCCTATAAATGAATTGAGAATTCAACAAGAGCCAGCCCGCCGCGTACTATACATGACTATTCAACTGATCAATTTTAAATGCATTAATATGCCGTGATATATGGATGGATCCAAAATTTTGAAAATAGGACAAGAACAAATAAATAATATAAATAATGTTACCCTTCTTCATTATGGACATATTTTAAAATATATTTTAAAATGTTCATCATGATTATATAAAGCACATTCATTTATATATTATAATTTGAATTTAAAGATTATGTTAGATTTTTAACAAATCATAGTATACATATTAATATGTGGAGAGAAGTGATCAAAATACCACAATAGATATAGTCAATACACTTTTCTACCCTAATAAATATAACTTGTATGTTAAATGCCCCAAAGTACAATTGAAATAGTGATTGGTCACTTCAAGTACAAAAAAGTCAAAAATTCTATGACACATATGACACAAAGTGTTGCATGCATGACACAAAATTTTGGCATTATGTCACATGTGATATGTGTTCAATTTTTGAACATTTCCTTCACCATTATTGCCGTTTAGAAAATAGGCAAGAACCTCCATTTCCATTTCTTCTTCAAACGGCCATTTTGTGAGATGAAATAAAAAAAAAAATTCACCCTCTTCCTGCATTGAACTACACGGCCATTTTGTGAGATTGCCCATCAAAAATACTTCACCCTCTTTCTCCATTGAAGTACACGGCCATTTGCCTTGGTTTGGAAAACATTTCCATATCTTCCTCCCTCAAACTGCACGGCAATTTGGTGAAGAAGGTTTGAGAGGTTTTGTCATCAAAAATCGTACATTATTCGGTGAAGAAGGTTAGTAAACGGCAATTTTTTTTTACCAAAATTTTGCAATGTATTCATTAAATTAGGGCTGCAATAATGATGTATTTTTCTGCAATTTTTGTGAAGAATTAGGGCTGCAATTGTGATGTATTTTTCTGCAATTTTTGTGAAGAATTAGGGCTGCAATTGTGATGCATTTTTGTGCAATTTTTGTGATGAATTAGGGCTGCAATTGTGTTATATTTTTGTGCAATTATGGTGATGAATTAGGGCTGCAATTGTGTTATATTGTTGTGCATTTTTTGTGATGAATTAGGGTTTTGTTTATAGTTTAGGGTTAATTGCAATGTAGTTTTATAATTAGGGTTTAGGGCTGAAAAAATCATAATTAGTCCTAGAATGTGGAATTATATGGTTGAAAATGAGAAATTAGGGTTAAATGGCAATTTAGAAAAAAAAAATAAGACTAAACGGCTATTATGGTTAATAGTCGTTTAGCCCTATTTTTTTGCTAAATAGCCGTTTAACCCTAAAACAGGGTTTTATCGCCAAAAAACCCTGTTTTAGGGTTAAACGGCAATTTAGCCAAAAAAAATAGGGCTAAACGGCTATTATGGTTAATAGCCGTTTAGCCCTATTTTTTTGCTAAATAGCCGTTTAACCCTAAAACAGGGTTTTATCGCCAAAAAACCCTGTTTTAGGGTTAAACGGCTATTTAGCAAAAAAATAGGGCTAAACGGCTATTAACCATAATAGCCGTTTAGCCCTATTTTTTTGGCTAAATGGCCGTTTAACCCTAAAACAGGGTTTTATCGCCAAAAAACCCTGTTTTAGGGTTAAACGGCCAAAAAAGGGGATCCATTTTTTTTTTGTTTTGTAACACCATTTGTGATTAATAAGTAATGTTGTATTTGTGTACATTTGTTGTAGATGGCTTTTGAGTGGGTTCGTGAACGTTGTCAGGGCACGCTAGCCTACATTAACGGGTATACTCGTTTGAGTATACTAGCTGATATCAGACGTGCTTTGGGAGAGCACGGGGGAGAGTGTGTTGCGGATTTCGGATGGACATGTTTTGGCCATTTTCTACGGTGGGAGACCTCGGCTGAGACATGCAAGTCGTTTCTTCATGTTCTCATGTCGAGGGAAATAAGTGGTCCGACTACCCCCGATGATGAGAGATGGTTTGCAATTGGAGAGGAGTATCACCTTTGTAAGTTTTCGAGGAGAGAGTTTGCTCTAGTCACCGGTTTGAGGTTTGGCGACTCCGATTTCAGCCCGGCTGGGGATCATCGTCCGCCAAGAGATGGCGTGTACTACAGAGTGCATGCCGAGACCGCACACGTGACGCTGCAACAACTCCTATATAGATTTCAGGGAGGGGAGTTCCGTGGGAGCATGGATGATACGGTGAAGATCTCGAAGATCCTACTCGTTTACTACATATTACTTGGGGTCGACTGCAGAAAATGCTCGGTGGATATGTGGGTGTGGGCTTTGGTCGAGCAGGAAGAGCGTTGGGAGTCATTTCCATGGGGCAAACTTTCTTTCCAGGCGTTGCTTAAGTATATGGACCTAGTGCCAAAGGATATTCTGGTCCCGGCCAACATCAATAGAACCCCCGCGTATCACTTCTATGGATTCTCGGTTGCTCTACTGGTAAGTATAATTAATTTGAATATTCTGTTACTCTTTTCGGTCGTTTTAAATTATGTTATTATAGTGTTTTGCTCACACATATCGTAAATTTGTTCACTGTGAAGATATGGGCGTACGAGGCCATCCCTGTATCGTCCACTGTGGCTGGCCGGCGATTGGATACTGGACTGCACACTCCGAGGTGCTTGAAGTGGTCCACGGCGAAGTCTGTAGTGGATGTCACTGATGTTTTATCCGGCGAGGTAATTCTATTACTTTTTTCAGTATTGCTGCCGAAACTGCATACGGTTAATTTTTGCACCGAAACTGATGTTTCAGACTTTTTATGTAGGTTGACGGCGTCGAGTCCCTCATTCCGACTGCCGAGGAGATTTGTCAGCCGTATTGGCAGAATATTGATCGCTCATTGAATGAGGGCGTGCAAGCTGCACCACGAAGACGTGGTCGTCCTCCGACGACGGTTGTAGCTCCTGCACCTGAGCAGGATGCACCCGGTCCATCCACGAGGCAGCGTCGAGCTGCTCGGCAATCGAGGACCATACGGTCCAGACGACCATCGATGCCTCCGAGCGAGCCTCCTGAGGAGCACCCGGTTCGAGACTTCGGTCATAGTTTCGACCAACAGGAGGCCGAGCAGCATGGGCATGAGCATCCTGGGCATAAGCAGCCTGAGGAGCACCCCACCGGCCAGCCCGACCCAGTTTTCGAGGAGCCGTACGCCGAGCAGCATGGATATGAGCCGTATCGGGATGCCTCGCCGATCAGCTACATTCCTCCTTCCGACTTTGTACCGCCAGAGCCTTCGTACCCACATCAGAGCTCCGATCAGGATGGCCTGTTTCAGCGCCTCACTGGTTTTTTTGGTACTCAGATCGACCAGTTGCGGTCTTACGATGATCGTCGTTTCATAGATTTGTCAGGCCATGTAGATGAGCAGTACGCCGACCTGCGAGGCCACGTCGATGAGCAGTTCACGGACTTGCGAGGCCATTATGATCGGCAGTATACAGATGTACAGGGCCAGGTTCAGGACTTGGTGCAGACCGCAGTGAGGGAGGAGACGCAGAGGCTGGAGTTGCGCATACCGGAGATCGTTGGTGATGAGCTCAGAGCATTCTTCAGCCACCGGCCATCATATCATGCCTCCTACTATCCCCATGCTGGTGGTTCTCATTATTCACAGACTCCGTACGCTCAGCCGCCCGACAGTCATCGAGGTTGGGATCCTACTCCAATGCCATTTGATATGAGCACTTGGGCGGCCCCGGTTCAGGCAGGACCCAGCACCGGTTTTGACGTAGAGTCACCAGATTCTACTAGTGATTATGCTGGATCCTCCATTGCTGGGATTCCCGAGACGACTGCCGGCATTCGTCTTGTACGACAGAGAGCTCCGTCTCGACATGTTCGAAGTCCATTCGTCCATGGATCTGCACGTAGACCGAGTCTGAAGCAAGCTGACCTGGAGAAATACATTGAGGCAGGACTCCTGGCGGCAGAGAAGAAGCAAGCCTATGAGATGTAAGTCGTACTTCATTAATCGTATGATATTCTAATTTACGTTAGTCAGGGTGATTATGTCCAGTGATTGACATGGCACATGTTTTTGCAGGCGTAATGTCGGAGTTGGATATGGTGTTGGGCATGATTTCTTCAGCTCGTTTTTGGATCCGTTGGTGGACATGACCCATGAGGTATTTTTTCATCACTTGAATGTATTTTTTTGCTTGCTTATTACTAGATTTTTACATTTGACCGTTTGTTTTATGTCAGCATCTCGACTCCTACTTGGGGATTATGCAGAGCAATCCACTGTTTGCAGGGATTCGGGTCCACGAGGAGCAGGCTCACAAGTGCCAGGTGTTGGACGTCCACTTCTTTGTAAGTACCCACATCACCATTTATTGCTCGTTCGATATATGTATCCATATACCTGCCTAGTGATTAATATTTGAACTTTGTAATGCAGAGTGCTTGTCAGGAGATGTGGAACGTCACTCATCGAGGAGAGTCGGATTACAAGAAGTATAAAGGTCCGACCAACGAGACTTTTGCACCGGAGCTCCTGGATCAACTTGCCCCGTACGTGTTGGGACAAAAGCCCAAATGGCGACATGTGAAGCCCTGGTGGAAGAAGCCAAAAAATGTAAGTCCCTATTACTGGTCAAATAATAATTTTCGTATACTTTTGATTTGTTGGAGCAACCATTTTGAAGTGCTAAATGTTCGATCGGCATTATTTTACAGCTCGTCACCATCATGAATCTGGATGGGCACTGGGTGGCTTGCTCCATTTTTCTGCGTGCTCGTAAATTAGTACTCTTCGACAGCCTGCATTGGACATGGGACAAGAACAAGGAGCATAGGCGTTATCGGCAGACGATACCCATTAGACATGTTATACCTGCCTTGCTGAAGCACACAGGCTTCTACGACATGATGGCCAATGAGGGTACTCCGATGCAGCCTTTGGATGACGAGTTGGAGCTTTCGTCCTGCTCTGATGCATTATGTTACGAGCAGCACGAGGACCACACATGCGGTGTCTTTGCCCTCATGGCCGTCGAGAGTGCACTGACACTTGAGTGGCCTAGCCATTTGTTTCGGTTGGGTCTCACGAGAGCACGGCAGCAGATGGCGTTGACAGTTTTCAGATACTCCTCTGATGAGAGCACCATCACGGCTGAAGATATGGCCGATTAGCCTGTTTCTATTTTTCATTTCACTGTTTTATGTATTTTCGGATGATGTATTGTCTTTATTCATTTTATGACATGTAGATGTAAGAATTTTATTCAGATGGAATTCTATGAGAACTGTTTCAATATTGGCCTTCATATTTGAGCTCCTCATGTTCGATCGTCCTCACAACAAAGTAGGTTCACAAAATATTCCATAATCTACTACAAAGTAAAAGAACTGCCGTACAAGTGGCACTTTCTTCTCGTATGACTGTCTGATCCACACAATGAGCACTGTTTCTTTTTTCTTTGCTTCGTACGTCCGTCTGTTGGAATCTCATCTGTATCACCAGCTAGATCATCAATCTCGCTTCGCTGAACGGGCGACATGGGATTTGTGCACGTAGCTCTGTTGTGTCCAGTGCCGCCACACCGGCCACATATTCCTGGTGCTCGTTGACTTCCAAAACTAGATATCCGACTTCTTCTCGGCCGGACGGCTTGTCTTGGTCGATCAGGTGCAAGACAAAAAACGCTTCGAACCTCATCAGATATGACCCAATCTTGTGGATCGGGTACAGGGCAAACCTCACCAGCCCACATTCCTCTGAGTGACTCAGTGGTGTAGTACGAGCCAACGTAAGACGTCACTGCTGCTTTCGAAAAACTGTATGATGAGGAAAAATTAATTAACAGAGTTAAATTAATACAGAAATATTTATTCTGCCAAGCATAATAATTACCAGATTGCTGCACATGCATGGGCGCACGGGATCAAGTCATTTTGGAACACTGAACATGTACATGTGTGATGGTTGAGCTCGACAACCCAATTTTTTCTTCCTTCCACCACCTTGAACTTGTATTTACCCAGCTTATCTACATGCATTTCTCGTCCCCGCCGCACGGCGTCAACTAATCTATCATGTGCGGCCTTTGTCAGCTCATTTTCCCTTTCCTCAGCGACCGTCCTTCTCTCGACAAACCACTTTTCTTGTATTCGTCTTGCACACTCCAAGAAGGAACACACTGGTAGCTTCCGTGCCCAAAGGAGACGAGCATTCCATGTCTCGGCGGCATTAGAGGTCATGAAGTTAAATCTTCGCACGGGACATTTCACCCGAGACCATCTCTCAGCTTTTGCATTGCTCAATGTATCCAGTGCTCCTTGGATATTTGCTTCTACAAGCAACGTCATGTACCTGAGATGTTCGATATGTTAGATAACAAAAAAGGTGCAGAAAATAAATAAGTACATTCTTTTATAAAACATACTTCTCGAAAAGCTGATCGTCGTAACAGTATGCCGCTTTTTTGAAAATCCCCACAAGATGTGAACCATGCTTCGCGAGATTTTGTTGGAGGTGGAAACAACATAAACCATGAGACGCATCTGGATAGACTCTACTGATGGCACTTGCGATGCTTTTATGTTGATCGGATACGATAAGCAGCTCATTTGGGCATCCGAAGGCATTTCGCACATGACCCAAAAACCATGTCCACGACTCATCATTCTCTATATCTCCAATCCCGACTGCCAACGGGAAAATCTGATCGCTTCCATCCTTCGTCACCGCCACAAATCCAATTCCCTTATACTGACCTTTTAAATGACACCCATCAACTACTACAACAGGTCGTGAATATCGACGAAATCCATTAATGGAGGCGGCCAGAGCAAAACACACATACTTAAATTTTCCATTACTGTAAGTTTCCAGAGCAGTGTAAGATCCTGGATTGGTTTCTTTCAAGACCTCTAAATAGGATGGAAGCATAGAAAAAGAGCTTTTCGGGTCACCATACGCGAGCTGCATGGCACGACGTTTTGCTGTTAATGCGAACGTGTAAGTGAGCTGCAAACCATGCCGATGGTTCATTTCCTCGATGATACCCCGAGGATTCAGCACTGAATTATCATTTTGTAGCCTATCAGCGTAGTACTCCGCGATCAAAACAGATGGAAGTCGCCTTGGAGCAGATGTTTCCAGATCATAGCTACAACTGTGAGGCAACTTTATTGTGGAGATCTTCCAAATACCATATTTCTGGTGTGTATGGAGCTTGAATGGACAATCTGTTTATTTGCATCGAACATACCATTTCTTAGTGTCTGACTTTTCCACTCTATATCCAACTCGATTCTCCAAGTGGTAAAACCCGACTTTGTTCTGCAGTTCAGCCTTGGTGGAAAAAGTGGCACCTTTTTGAAGACCGCTCGGCTCTGGGTTGTTATTGTCCAAATCTGAAGAAGAGGGCGGCTCGAATGGTGGAATATCGGGGATGATCCATTCAGATCTCAATATGTACGTTAGAAAATCCTGATATGCCTCTCGCTGCTCCTGATCCAAAATGGCCTCATCTTCTTCATCCATCTCGAAGTCACTGATTATCTCGTCCGGTTCTGCCGTCTCGACATGATCGTCTCCGGTATTCGAACCTACAAGAAGGTATAATTAAACAATTATTCAATTATTTCATATGTATAATAAATTCATATGTGACAACTATTTAAAAGTACCTGCCCAGTGGTGCCGATCCTCACGCCATTCTTGTCCTCGTTCGTAATCATACGTGTATGGATCTTCTTCGGGAGGACATTCTACGTTTCCAGTATAGGATGTCGGAGGCACGTTTAAGTCTAGAAAGTTGAATCCTCCATAGTTTACCCGACCGCTTTCGGATGGCCAAGGTGACCACGTTTCAGCTGCAGTTTTTCCTTTTGACGGGCCTCCCATCCAATTCTCATCACCTGTTGATCTACCGTAGTAATCATCGTTCTGATTAGGTATACCCCATCTTGCATAAAAAGCTTCGTCATTTTTCAACCCAAAGGGAACATTTGAATTCTCCAAGTTGAAGGTCGTATGAGGGTCCGATTTCTGCACATTTAACCCGAGACCTGTGTCCCAACAAACACTTTGACGGGCTGGATCAAATACTTCATCAACGGTATTATTTTGCGCTGAATAAGAGGATCCTACGTTACGGGGCTCGGTCGAAAAACCACCAGCGCTGTAATTATCACTTGTACTTGACACAACAGGATCGAATACTCCAACATCCATCCTTCGAAGAGAGACATAAACAACAAGATCGTCTCCAGATATGCATAACATTCTTTCCAAATCAGAGTCATTCTTTATTTTCATCTTTCTAACTCTTTCCTTCATCTCCACTAACGAGTGGATCACATATCCCCAACAATTCATGTCTGCATGTACAACTCCATGAACACCGTCTACTAAATCAGAAAATGTGATTCTTTGAAGATAAATCACCTCTCGATAACCATTTACGTACTCTAAGCCTTGCCAATGACCTCCAAACCAAATATTAACAACTCTCAAACTCATTTTCTTCTTCACAATTCGAGTCTAAGCAAATAAATTCGTCAGTATGCAGTGCAAAATTAATTTCAAACAACGAAATGCAGTCGAAGATATAAAGTGCTTAATTATATTCTAGAGCAACATATTCAGTCAAAGTGTGGTTCATTCAGTGAAAGTGTGGTTGTTTCACTGAAAGTGTGGTTGTTTCACTGTTGTCTATTGCTTCATTATTCTAAACACTGACACTTCTATTGTTTAAATCTACATTTTCGTAAAAAATTGTCGTTTTTAGCCTTTCACAATAATTAGGGTATTACACGGCAATTTTTTTAAAAAAAATTAGGGTTAAACGGCAATTTACCCTAATTGCCGTTTAACCCTAAAAAAATTCATTAAATGCCGTTTAACCCATAAAACATCATTAATTGCCGTTTAACCCCCAAGATTAGGGTTAAACGACTATTTTCCAAAAAATAAAGGGGTAAACGGCCATTATTGTAAATTGCCGTTTACCCCTTAAAAAATTTCGAAAATTGCCTTTAATCCTTTAATTTCCATTTACAACCTATTTTGCACCTATATAGGGATAAACGGCAATTTTAATAAAATTTTAGGGGTAAACGGCAATTATTGTCAAATTGCCGTTTACACCTTAAACATTTTTCAAAATTGCCTTTACAACCAAAATTAGGGTTTTCAAACATATTTATCAAATTTTGAGGAAAAAAATTAGGGCAAAAAAATTACCTGATATCTCTTCACGGCAATTTATTTTTACAAACGCAAATTTTTTTTCAGTTGTAGTATATTGAGATGAAATGAAGGATCCGCAAGTAAAAATGCAATATAAAGTAAAAATGCAATATAAAGAACAAAAACATACACTATTCACAAGTCACATGCATCAATGATTAGTACATTCAAGTGATCAATCATTGTTGTGTAAAAGTCAAAAAAAGGGGTAAAAAACAACCAAACTATATCAATTAGGGTAGAAAACATACACACTATATCAATTAGGGTACAAAATAATCACCCCTATATAAATTAGGGTATTTTGGGCCCCTATCCCTTAATATATGTTTACAATTAATAAGTAACATATTTATAAATTAATATATAATAAAAACAAATCACATATAAACATTGTGAAATATTTATAAGCAGCACAACAAAAAGAAGCAAATATTTATAAAAATATTACAAAATCAACTAAAAGTTACGATTTGATTTCGTCAAGTCTTCATTTTCTCGGAAGCTAAGACATCATCTTAGGAATTTATAGGATAACATAATTTCTAAATAAAAATTATCAAATAATCATTTAATAATTATGAAATAAGCTATTTCACAAACAACTTTTCACATAGATTATTCCTGAAAACATTCTTTTCATACTTGCAGTAACGATGTGAGAATCAATACCTAGATAAACGCAATTATACATGTAAAGTCCCATGTTTCTTTGTTTCAATTAGCTTTCCTTTGATAGGTTTTTTTTTAATTTAAGAGTATATATGATTCTTCATTTTCTATTTAAGTTAGTAGTAAATAACAAGTATTAACACAATATATCGTATAATTAAAAGAAATAACTCCGGTTCTATAGTCAATTCTTAATTATAACGACAATTTACAACTTCAATGAGAATTAATAACAAATTTATCACAAATTTTACCAATTTCGCACATAGAAAAATACGAATTCTTATTTATATTAACAACCAATGTCATCGTAACTAATTAATAAACTAAACCTAATAAATGATATATATTGTATTAGTTGAAATTGTGATTGTGAAATGTGATGGTTGACCGTATTCAATTCAATTTTCCATACACAATATCTATAGTTTTAACTCTTTAATAATTATAAATTATAATAATTTAAATATACTGATGATATAATATACCCTTCATATTTAATTTTGTTAAGTTTGACTCTGAATCGAGCTAAGAAGCATTCACAAGAAATTCCAGCAAGAACCCTAATTCTATATTGTATGTGAGTGAAGAATTGATCAAAACAAGAGCACCAGACAATTACGTGGTTCGGGGCTATTACACACCCTACATCCACAGCCAAAGGAAGGCAATTATAATAGCAATCGATCAGGAATTCGAGTTACAGAGAATTCCCCAATTTCTAGGGTTCTTGAAGAAGAAGAGCCCTAAAACTAAATCTCACTCGTTACACTATCAATCGATCTAATACTTGTACTGAACACACTTTACAATATATATAGTATAAACCCTATACTAATTGCACCTAACTATCACTCCAAAGCAGCGAATTTCAGTTAGAAAAACTAGGGTTCGCGCAGTTGAATTAACAGATTCAGCAACAGACTCGAACCGACAGTTGAGCTCCCGTCGATCGGTTCACCCTCTTTAAACCCGGTTCTAGCTATTCCGAGACCGGTTCTGGATACTTGAAGTAGCATGCTTGATATACCCCCACAATCCTCCACCTAAATCTAGATGCACAAAAATTCAAAATCGACCTGCAAAAGACAACACACAAAAGACCACAGTTTTAAGGGTTAGTGTTTAGTAAACCAAGGCAAAACATTTGCCATCTGTATACAACTCTGAAACTTTGCACTACTCAGAGGCCTTGTGAGCATATCTGCAGGATTTTCATCTATATGTATCTTTTTCATTTCAACCAATCCTTTTTCAATGATATCCCTCACAAAATGCAACTTCACATCTATGTGCTTTGATCTATCATGGAATACTTGGTGTTTTGCCAAATGAAGTGCACTTTGACTGTCACAAAACACTGCTATTTTGTCCTGATTAAATCCCATTTCTAGCACCATTCCTTTTAACCACAGAGCCTCTTTTATTGTCTCAGTTACAGCCATGTATTCTGCTTCTGTTGTGGACAATGCTACCATTGATTGCTGTGTGCTTTTCCAACTTATAGCTGTACAAAAGATTGTGAAAATATACCCGGTTAAAGACTTCCTTGTATCCACATTTCCTGTAAAATTTGAGTCTACATATCCCACAACTCCACCTTGCATTTGTTTGTCATTGTGCCTTGTAAACATCAGTCCTAAGTGAGTAGTCCCTCCTATATACCTGAGCATCCATTTCAGAACTTCCTAATGAGCCTTTCCTGGATTAGACATGAATCTACTCACAGAGCTCATTCCATAAGCTAAGTCTGGCCTACTGTAAATCATGACATACATAATACTCCCTACTCCACTTGAGTATGGTATTCCCTCCATGTATCTGATTTCTGCAGGTGTACAAGGAGATTGCTTTCTCATTACATTACATTTTCCCTAAAAACTACATCTCTGCTTGTAAAACATTTATGATGACCACTCTCTAGACATCACAGTTTGAAACTTTTAATTCCAATAGGATATCCAATGAACACACAACTTAGAGCCCTAGATTCTAGCTTATCTTGTTTAATATAGGCAAAAGCTAGACATCCAAACACTTTAAGATTAATTAGAATAATCAGGAAGAGAGCCATACCATAACTGATCTGGACTTTTGAAATTGATTACTGATGAAAGTGATTTGTTCAGTAGGTATGCAGCAGTAGCAACTGCTTCTCCCCAGAAGTTTTTAGGCAAATGAGCATCTAGTAACATACATCTGACCTTCTCCAATTATGTTCTATTCATCCTTTCCGCAACACCATTTTGCTGTGGATTTGTTAGGACAATTCTGTGTCTTGTCATTCCTTTTAGTTTGCAGTACTCCTGAAATTCTTCAAACAAATATTCAAGGCCATTATCTATTCTAAAAATTTTCAGATTTTTACCTATCTTGGTCTCTTGATTTTGCAACCAATCCTTGAAGGTTTTGAAAGCTTCATTCTTGTGCTTAATTGGAAACACCCAAACCTTTCTTGAGTAGTCATCAATGATGCTCATAAAATATCTTGAGCATCCATGTGTGGTGGTTCTTGTTGGGCCCCATATGTCTGAATGGACATATTCAAGTGGCTTTTTAGCATGATGACTTCCAGTAGAGTATGCCTGCTTTTTAGCCTTACCCATCACACAATGGTCACAGTGTTCCAAGTCGTTGGTTATTTCCCCACTAAGTGCTCCTGATTTGGATAGCAGTATCAGACTTTTTTCTGCATCCTTGGTGCTCATTACAGCATGAGTCTCACCTGTTACAGTGGAGTCAAAAAGAATATACAGACCATTCTTTTTCTTGCCTTTCAGAACCAACTTTCCTTGCTTTGTAACTTGAATTTCACCTTGATTAGTATTAAACTCATATCCCATATTATTTAGTGATCCAAGGGAGATAAGATTTATTTTCAAATCAGGGATGTACCTCACTTGTCCCAGCCTCTTGATTGAACCATCATGCAGCTTCAGAGTAATAATTCCTACTCCATCCACCTTGCAAGATTGGTCATTTCCCAGTAGGACCGAGCCACCTGATTCTTCTTTGAACTCAGAGAACCACTCTCTTCTTGGACACATATGAAAGCTACATCCAGAGTCCAAGACCCACTCTTCAGATATGGCAGAAGTGAAGATACATAGCATATCCGCCCTTTCATAGTTCTCCTCAGCAACTTCAGCCTCTGGTCCACTTGGTTGTGTTTGTCATTTTTCTTCTCTGGGCAATTCTTCTTGAGATGACCAACTTTATGACATGAGAAACACTTTCTAGTTTCTTGCACTCCATCATTTGCCTTTGCATCCCTTTGATAAGGTTTGGGATTCTTCTTTCTTTCTTGACTCTTCTTGAAGCCCTTTTGTCTGATGTTTAGACCTTCTCCAATCGGCTGGAACTTATTATCAGTAACATTTTGCAGGATCTTAGTCTTGATTGCAACCATGACTTCATCTAATGAGAGGGCCATAAATCTGTCATAAATGACAGCATCCTTGAAGGAACCCATAGACTTTGGAAGGGCATTTAGAAGCATGCATGCCTTGTCTTCATCTTTGATCTCTTCATCCATATTCTCTAGGTCATCGATTATTTTAGCAAACTCATCCAGTTTCTCAAGAATATTCCTTTTCTCATCTAAAATCTTGAAAGTCAACATCTTTTGCTTGAGATATAATTGGTTCGCAAGTGACTTAGTGAGGTAGATGAAATCAAGTTTCTTCCAGATATCAGCTGCACTCTTCTCTTTGTAAACCTCCCTTAGTGCTTTATCTGCTAAGCATAAAATTAGTGCACTTCTTGCTTTCTTGCACACCTCTGCCTTTTTCTCCACATTATCAGAAGATGAATTCGAAGGTGGATGATGCAAAGCTTCTTCCAGGTTGTTTTGAATCAGAAGTGCTTCCATTTGCACTTTCCAAAGATTGTAGTCTCCATTTTCCAGTGAATTTCACCACATCGAGCCTCATCATCGACATGTTGCCGTGATTTGTTTCCCATAAACGGCACCAAGCTGTTAAGTCTGACTCTGAATCGAGCTAAGAAGCATTCACAAGAAACTCCAAAAGAACCCTAATTCTATATTGTATGTGAGTGAAGCATTGATCAAAATAAGAACACCAGATAATTACATGGTTCGGGGCTGTTACACATCCTACATCCACAGCCAAAAGAAGGCAATTATAATAGCAATCGATCAGGAATTTGAGTTATAGAGAATTCCCTAATTTCTAGGGTTCTTGAAGAAGAATAAGAGCCCTAAACTAAATCTCACTCGTTACACTATCAACCGATCTAATACCTGTACTGAACACACTTTAAAATATATATAGTATAAGCCCTATACTAATTGCACCTAACTATCACTGATAGGATGATTTGTAATGGATTTTGATGAGACAAAACATGTAATAGACTAGAGCATTAGCTATCTGGATAGGTTTTCATATGTTAAATAGCTATGGCAAGGATGCTGGAAAGACATGAAGATTCTGCCAAGTCCCTGCTACCTGCATACTGTATCAAGCAACCAGTAACCAAGCTTCAAGGATGCTACAAGGAACCTAGAGATGGTCAAGAAAGTTGACCTACTTGCTCGAAAAGGATGCTACAAGGAACCTAGAGATAGTCAAGGAAGCTGACCTACTTGCTCGAAAAGGATGCTATAAGGAACCTGGAGATGGTCAAGGAAGCTGACTTACTCAAAGAGGATACTACCAGATACATTAAAATCAGTGCAACCTGACTAGCCAGTAGAGTCACTCCAGTTCCAGCAAATCAGAGACTGCCATGTGTGAAAAAGCAGCAAGGACACAGTATAAGCAGACTGCAGAATGAAGTCGCGCAGATAAAGGACAAGTCAGTGGCAGAACAGAATGAAGACATTTCAGAACAGGTGTCAGAAGATCGGCAGAACCAATCAGGAAGAGACACCTCATCGAACAAATGACTGCCCTTCCAACGAGTAGAAAACTATCTGATGTTTATAAATAGAAGACTGAACACACAAGAGATGATAAGAACCTAACGAATAACAAGAAGTAAATCAAGAGAACATACGCAAGCAAATCATCTACAAGCTCAAGCGCCTATATTCAAGCTACTCAGTCATAGCAGCAGCAAGCCAGCTACCTTTGTGATCTTCAGAAGTTTAAGGAGCTTGCTGCATTTGATCATTTACAATTTCACATCTTATTCAAAGACTGTTGGGAGTTACTTAGGCAGGAGTTCACCCTACTAAGTTGTAATCTCTCTGAAGAAGAGAAAGGATCCTGTGTGGGTCGGAAAACCTGTGTGGAGATCCTGTGTGGGTCACTAGTTGGTCACTGTGCAGTTACCTGTGTGGATAGAGCTGACAGTTTGTTTAGAGTATAGTTTGTATTAGCAGAGTCTATTGTAAATCAAACTTGCTTTAACAAAGTTTCTCTTTGTGAAGGAGTAGAGAGGACGTAGAGGGATTACTCCACCCTTGAACCTCTATAAGCCTGCTTGTGTTCTTTATAGCTTTATATACATCTATCTGCTTTCTGAGCATACTGCATTCAAAGCGTGTTTCGAAAATCATAATTATTTTCACTGTGCATTATAATCTCTGACTAAGTCCCGAGGTCACTGCCTAAGCAGCAACCTATCGAACAGCAAGCTTACTAGCTACCTGTTCATCAAGGACTTAACATTTTTGGAGTAAAAGTTGAAAATTTGATAAGGTTAATTCATCCTCCTCTTAACCTTATACCACTTGGGACCAACAAGTGGTATCAGAGCAGGTTGGATTAAGAACCCAACTTGTCTGGTCAATCCCTGATCCCTGATTTTTAAAAATCTGCATACATAGTTTTCATCATATCATGGATATGCATAAGCTTCATATGTTTTCTATTGAAGAGTATGACGACTGGAAGATTAGAATGCAGGCACATCTCTCAGCCATGCACGATGAAATATGGATGGTTATCACTGATAGACCCCCGAGGATCACCAAGCCCAATCCAATATTCGCAAGAGCTGTAGATGCTGGTGATGCAGGAGCCATTCCCCACTAAGCTGTTATTGACAAACCCAAGGAAGAATGGTCTGCTGATGATAGAAGACGAGCTAATCTGGATAATGTAGCCAAGAACATCTTATTTATCACCCTGGACAAAGGAACCTCCAGTAAGGTCAAAACATGCAAAACAGCGATGGACATATGGAACAAGCTCGAACAAATCTACGAGGGAACAGAGCTTACAAATGAGAACAAGGTGTCTACAGAAACTCAAAAATTCGAGTTGTTCGAAATGCTCCCTAAAGAGACCTTGGAGCAGATGGATCTGAGGTTCACAAACTGGAGTCTCTGGACAAATTCTATACCCAGAAGGAGAAAAATATGAAGGTGCTAAGAGCGCTACCTGCAGAATGGGATAACAAGACTACTGCAATGAGGGTCTCCATGGATTTAAAGTCGATGAGTACTTTTGATCTCTTATCTGACTTAAAAGCCTTCGAGTATGATATCAACCGAAGGAAGAAAGAGGTAGAAGAATCCAGCACGAAGGTAACTGCCCTGACAATCAGAAACACAAAAGACACTGGAGCTACCTGCAGTAAGCAAGGAGAGCTACCTATTGAGGGTACTGATGAAGAAATGACCCTTTTTCTAAGAAATTTCAAGAAATTCATCAGGTACAACAGAAGAGGTGACCTTAAGAAAAACCAGGCACCTCCCCAACAGTCCAGTCTTCAGCAACCAAACCAGGATACTTCCGATCTATGCTATAACTGTCGAAAACCAGGACACTATGCCAAAGAATGTCCTCATCCTAAGGTCAATCGGTATCCCAATGGAGAATCGTCCCAAAAAAGGGAGAAACAAAGAGAGAAACGAAGAAGAATTAAAGCCTTCCTCAGTGAGATGGAAAAAGGCAAGGAACCTTCCAAGGAAGCTCAGCAAGATGCAGACTCCTCTGATGATGACAATGACTTCTCTTCTTCAGAAGACGAAGCACTCATCTGCCTGATAGCACAGGAAGCAGAGGACAGCGAGGATGATGAGGTAATGTATCCTATCCAACCCTTACTGGAAGAGGAAAAGTCAAACAAAAGCCTCTCCCTGAAACAAATCATGAGCGATTTCGAACAGATAAACTCAATTCATGAGGAGCTGAAACTCGAAAACGAGATGCTCAGGAGGGAAAACCAACAGTTAGCTGAAAAACTATCTGCATATGAGCTCAGTAGCTCAAAGTACAGTGACCTCCAAGAACAGGCATCTAAGCTCAATCTGAGAATCGCCCAACTTGAGAGTGAGAAAAGTGATCTTCAAGCGATTGTGGGAGTCTTTAGCAAATCAGCTAAAGAAGCAAAGAAATGCATTAAGTCGGGCAAAAGTCCATTTGATAGGACATGCCTAGGATACTGTGCAGAAACCTCTCAAGGAACAGCAAGCTCATCTAAAACTATTGTTTTCGTTCAAGCAGAAACCCCAGAAGAAAATGAGTTATCTAATAACTCAACAGAAAGCTTGGAGAAAACAATAGACAATGGCAAGAGATACATGTACACATCCATATGGAGTAAGCCTGTTTTCAAAAGCTGGCTATAGTAGAATCAATCTGCTGGTAGATACAAAAGAAAACAGCAACCTACAAGGATGCTGAACAGAAACCTCTACTCCACCAATACTAAGACCAGAATGTCTAAACCTAAAAGAGCTCATGCTCAAGGGAACTATGGTGGAGGACACCTAAAAGCCCTGAAGTACAACTTGCTCAGCATAAGCCAATTTTGTGACAAAGGTTACTCAGTACAGTTCAATCACAACAAGTGCCTGATAAGGGACAGCCAATCAAAGGAAGTAAAACTATCAGGAACCAGAAAAGGAAACATCTATGTAGCTGACTAGAGCTTAGTGACCACAGCTACCTGCTTCATTGTAAAAGGATCATCAGAAGCTAGCTGGCTATGGCATAAACGGATGAGCCACCTGAACTTCAAAACGATCAACAAATTAGCCAGAAAAGGACTGGTCAGAGGGCTACCTGATATGGTGTACAAGAAAGAGAGTCTATGTGAAGCATGCCAAAAGGGAAAACAAACTAAGAGCTCCTTCAAAAACAAAATTCAAAGATCAACTAAAAGGGTGCTAGATCTATTTCACATGGATCTATTCGGACCAGTGGAACCAGTAAGCATGAGTGGAAGAAAGTACACACTTGTAGTGGTGGACGACTATTCAAGATTCGCATGGACCCTATTTTTAACAAAGAAGTCAGACACTCAGCGAAGGTTACCGGAGCTATTGAAGAAGCTGCAGACCGAAAGGAGCCTGAATATTATAAAAATCCGAACAGACAGAGGCACTGAGTTTATAAATAAGTTTATTGAAGAATACTGCTCTAACACTGGAATTAAGCATGAATACTCAGCAGCTAGGACACCACAACAAAATAGTATAGCAGAGAGGAAAAACAGGATCCTAAAGGAAGCTACAAGGACCATGCTGGCTGAAGCACAACTACCCAAGAGATTTTGGGCAGAAGCAATCAACACAGCATGCTACACCCAGAACAGATGCATTATCAACAAGGATTTGAATAAAACTCCTTATGAACTATGGTTCGATTATACTCCAAATATTGAACATTTCCATATTTTTGGATGCAGGTGCTATGTGCTCAACAATGGAAAGGACTACCTGAAGGTATTTGACTCAAAGTCAGATGAAGGAGTATTCTTAGGTTACTCCTCGGTAAACAAAGTCTTCAGAATCTTCAACAAGAGAACACTTGTTGTAGAAAAAATAGTACATGTGGATTTTGATGAACCACACTGCTCTAAGGCTGATATAGATGAACTTAATGAAGACTTTAGAAAAACTCACATCACCAACACTCGTATTGAATATATTGATGCTGAGTTACCAAGTCTCCAAAATATTGAATCAACCCAGAATCAGCAACCTGCACCTACACAACAACATGGAGAATAGGAACCTACTCCAAACCAGCAGGCACCAGTAATTCAAGAAGAGATACACCATCCTGAAGGAATTCAACTTGAAGTACGCTTAGAAATACAACCTGACCCAAATCAACAAGCTACACAGGATAATCAAGAGCAACCTGCTGAAGTACAAAATGAACAACAAGCTGAAGAAGCTAGAAGGAAATGGCTAAGGAATCATCCAAGGAATCAGATTATAGGAGATTATACCTCTGGAGTAAGAACAAGAAGAAACAACCCCCATGAAGCAATGTTTGCTTGCTTTATTTCACAAACAGAACCAAGCTGCATAGAGGATGCTCTAGCAGACACCAACTGGATCCAAGCAATACAGGAAGAGCTCAATGGATTTGAAAGTAACCAAGTGTGGCATCTAGTTCCTAGACCTACTCATCAAGGAGTAATCGGCACAAAATGAGTATTTAAAAATAAGCTCGATGAAGAAGGATAAGTAGTCAGAAACAAGGCAAGGCTAGTGGCGAAAGGTTACTGCCAGGAGGAAGGAATAGATTTTGAGGAAACTTTTACACCAGTAGCAAGACTAGAGGCAATCCGAATCTTTCTAGCCTACGCTGCTCACAACAATCTCACAGTTTACCAAATGGATGTTAAGAGTGCATTTCTCAATGGACTGCTCGCTGAAGAAGTCTATGTGGAGCAACCTCTAGGATTTGAAGAAAATCCAGAAACCATGGTCTTCAGATTAAAGAAAGCTCTCTATGGACTCAAGCAGGCACCTAGAGCCTGGTATGATATTCTCTCAAAGTATCTACTTGACAATGGATTCAAGAAAGACAAGGTGGACAAGACACTCTTCAGAATTCAAGATGGAGATAACATACTGCTCGTTCAGATCTATGTCGATGATATTATCTTCGGATCAACAAACAAAGAGCTATGCCAAAAATTTTCAAGCCTCATGCAATCCAAATTTGAAATGAGCATGATGGGATAACTAAGCTTCTTCTTCGGTCTCCAAGTCAAACAACTAAGCAATGGAACTTTCATCAATCAAGTGAAATACACCAAGGAATTGATAAAGAGATTTGGATTGGAAAATGCAAGCACAGTGAGCATACCGATGATAACCTCAGGAAGCCTAGACAAAGATAGTGATGGTAAAGCAGTAGACGTTACAAAATACAGAAGACTCATTAGGTCACTGCTCTACCTGACAGCTAGCAGACCAGATATCATGTTTTCAGTATGATTGTGTGCCAGATACCAGACAGCTCCAAAAGAGTCACATATGACCGCAACCAAACGAATCATCAGATACCTCAAAGGAACCCAAGAAGCTGGCCTATGGTACCCAAAAGAAGGAGGAATCAAACTTATTGGCTATACTGACTCTGATTTTACAGGTTGCAAAATCGACAGGAAAAGCACCAGTGTTATCTGTCAGCTACTAGGAAACAAGCTGGTATCATGGTTCTGCAGAAAGCAAACCTCTATAGCAACCTCAACAGCTGAGGCCGAATATGTTGCTGCAGGAAGCTGCTGTGCACAAATTCTATGGATTTAACAGCAACTGAAAGATTACGAAATTGAAGAAAAAGGAACACCTATCCTATGTGACAATACAAGCGCAATAGCTATCACATACAATCCAGTTCTTCATTCAAGAACTAAACACATAGATATCAAACACCACTTCATCAGAGATCATGTTGAAAAGAAAGATATATCTTTGGAAAAAGTGCATACTGATCTACAGCTAGCTGACATATTCACGAAGCCCCTTTGTGAATCAAGATTTTTTTTCTAAGAAACGAGCTGGGAATAATAAATCTGTGATAATTATCTATATAACTCTATCTTTTCTGTTTAAATGGTTATAATGCTTAGGGGGAACTACAGGCTGGACAAGAGTGAAACAGCAACCTAAAGGTTACTACTCAAGGTCCCTGAACAGTTATTGGATACGATGATACTGGTTACTAAGCTACCTGTAGGGCCCAGTAACCGAAGCGCGTGAAAAGAGGAACAATTACCCCGTGTCAAGCAGCCGTTTTTACAGGAAACCCCTCGATATCCACAAAATATCACATCAAGTACTTGAGCATACGTATGCCGTGCCAAAAATCTCAGCCAATGGATCAAGGGTCTTTTCAAATTCAAGACCAATCTGGACCGTTCGATTAAAACTCACCAAAATTCAAATATAAGGAAGTCTCTCTTCATTATTCTCTCACACTTAAACATTTCCATAATCTGCAAACCCTAATCTCTCATTTTCTCTCTCGAAGCTCTTCATTTTCAGACTACTCTCTCTCTCAAAAATGGCACCGAAACAGTCACAGGTGGTGGACGGCAGACTGGTGGACCGAGAAATCCTCCTCAGGATGGTGGAAAACGAAGTGAACAAGAAGGAGGTGATGAAAGACATCCTTCAATGTCTTCGCGATACCGGACTTCTGAGACACTGCTCCTATCACAAAGCCCCCTACGCAGAGGAGCATGTGGAGAAATTCTACCGAAGGGTGAAGGTCTCTGATGATCGGTCAGAGATCATATCGAAGGTTAGCGGAGTAACAATAACTGTGGACACCGGGCTACTAGAAGAGGTGTTCTCACTCCCCACCGAAGGCATGGACACCAGTGACCTCTCCACCTACGGAAAAGATGAACTCGAGGAGTTCTGGACAACCTTCACTGGCAGGGAGAACACGGCGGGGATGTCCCGGAGTTGCAGTAAGAAGGTCTTCCTTCTGGAGTTCGAGATGCTGCATGACATCTGCTGCCATATCATAGAGAACCGCTCTGGTTCCTTTGATAAGTGTACCAACTTCCGGTACAGGATGATGATGGCCATTTTGAAGAAGGAGAAGGTGGACTGGGCCAGCTACCTGCTCTCAAGGTTGGTGGAGGAGGTGGAGAAGAAGATAGGTAAGCCTACCTACGGGCTGATTGTGAACACTCTCCTGGGTCACTTGAAGGTGGACCTGTCCTAGGGGAAGCCCATCCAGAAAGGAAAGTTCAACAGTGCGGGTAGGGTCTTTGCCAAGAAGACCACTGCTCGGTCATCCCCAGTAACCAGAGAGGTCTCTGAGGACCTTAAGGGCGCTTTCAGGACAAGAAAGACATTCCGCCAGACCAGCAATGCCTCATCTTGAAAATAAGTGGCCGGAGTTCCTTGAAAATGCAGAGATCAGCGTTGCTTCAAGACAAAGAAGAAGAGGGACGCCGCCAAACAACTACCTGAATCCAAGAACCTGAAGGGGAAAGCAGCCATAGTGTAGCCAGACTTCTACAGGGAGGAGGTAATCCTGGATGCTGCTGCTGACCAGGTCAGAGCAGGAGATGACGTGGCCTTTGCTGCAGCCCAAGTAAAAAGGTTCGAAGAAGATGAAGCACTGGAGAGGATGCTGAAGCAGGCTGCTGACATTAGCCTGACAGAGACCAGGATGAGAAGGCCAGTAAGAGAACCCCAGATGGGTGAAGGATCCTCCTGCTCAGCTCTGATGGTTGAACCTATCAGCAGGCGGTCACCTTCACTAACGGAGAAAAATGGTGAGGAATTCTCGTATCTTACTGACCTGATTATTCTACCTGAGGTCCCTGTGCAGACACCGATGAAGAAGAGGAGCTCGACACCAACTGACTTTCCCAAGGTAAAAGAGTTGGAAACCCTCGCTGCTGTGGCATCTCTTGAGCTGATAGTCCCATCCACAGTAGCAGTCGCCGATGACACCACAAAGATATCCATTCCCACACCAATGGAGGTAGAGGCTGAGGGGGAACAAGTGCAGCAGGAGGAGGCACTTGTTCAAATTGAAGTGATGGAGATACCTGCTTCGATGGAAAAGGAGCAACCTGTAGCAGCTGTTCCGATGGAGGTGGAGGAGACAGCACCGGCTAAACCAGTGGACCAGGGAGAGATGGTCACTGAGGGAGAAGTAGCTGCAGTGGAACAGGTGGTGGAAGTACAGGAGGCAGGAGGAGACAAAAGTGGAGAAAAGGAGCCTGAGGTGCAGGAGACTGAAAAAGAAAAGGAGGCTGAAGTGCAGGAGGCTGCAGTGGAGAAGGAGACAGGTAAGGAGGATGAGATAGTGTTCAGCAAGGGAAAATTAGCTGAGGAGGATAAGGAGCAGGAGGTTGATGAGGAGGATGCTGGAGAACAAACACCTGCCAAGGACATTGGATCAGGAGATGGAGGATCCAGTAGCCCTTCCAGTAGCGATGATGGGTCACCCAATGAATAGGGTGATACCGAAGCTGAAAAATCCAAGGCACTAACATCTATTTTTGATGAACAGACACCAGCAGGAGAAAGCCAGGAACCTGCCAAATCAAATGAGGACGTGCTGACGGTGATTGAGCAGATGAGGAAGTCCCTGGTGAAAGCGAGCAGGAAACTCCGCAAGGAAACCCGCTCCCATTCAGTCAAGACTTATACTTTCATGGACTCCCTCAATGCTACTCTGGCGACACTGACTTAGATGATCTCTACCTACCGACCCCCTAAGGAGGATGCTGCAGTGGAAGTAGTCAAGAGCGTGATGGAAAAACTTAACAGACAAGAGGAGAAGATGATTTCCCTTGAAACCAATCAGAAGGCTCTAGTCACTGCAGTAGACCGGATAGACAAGGAGCAGTTCAACCAATCACAGACCCTGTGAGATCACTCAGGCACCCTGTCTGAAATATATTCCATGGTCAGTTTTGCGGTTGGACGGGCTGATGATGACAAAAAAGGGGAAGGGAGGATAGAGGGCCGACAGTCGATTGGACAGGATCCTACTGCCTGTAAGCAGATGGTAGTAAGCAGAAGAAGGGATGACACCGGAGACGGGGGACACAGGGGAGCTGGACCGAGGGGCCCTTCAGACAGCAGTTCTAAAAGAAAATCAGAAGCTATCTCGGGGTCAGTCCTTCCAGGCTTCAGGAAGGGTGCTGAGATGAGAGAATACAAGAGGATGAGGACTGAGGCAGAATTGAAGAGCAACCTGGATGCTATCTTTTCGAAGGATCATCCAAAGACTGTTCTTGACAAGATCTTCCCACCGCACAAGCTGCCTGATATGGCTGAAATGGAAAAAAACATGCAGAATCCAGATGTTGCAGCAAGTGCCTCTCTCAGAAACTTCCTGTAAGCTAGTCCGGATCCAAGGAGCGACAAATTCGTCACTCTAGAGATTCAGGAGGTCACTCTCCCCACTGATGTCAATCTATCCTTCTTCCAGATTGAAGGATTCAAAATAATGAAGCTGATGAAGTACTTCACCACACTCTGCAAGGAATTTGCTCTTTTCAGAGGATTCCGAACAAATAAGAAGGCCTTGTAGAGGTTCCTGGAGCTGACAAAGAAAGGTGGACTTCCAATTCAAGTTAAGCTAAGGCAGAAACTAGGAAAGGAGTTCATACCATACAGTGAAGACTTCTGGCTCAGGTTTGAGGAATCTGAGGAGATGGTGAAAAGGATGGAACCCAGCTACCAAGACACTATAGCCAACTGGTGGAAAGGTACAAGATTCGAAAGAAAGAAGAAGACCAGCTGGTTGAAAACATAGTGTCTTGCTCCCTGTTTCTGTTTTTGTTTTTGCTTTGTCTATCTGTTTGAAAATCTACCTGTTTAGCTATCTGCTTGATCTGTCTATGCTCTGTACTCAATTCTGATTAATGAGAAACTCGATATTTCTGATTGTTGAAAGCTCACATCATGTGAACTTAATGCATGCTTATGAATGCTTATACTTTTCTGCATTTTTGTTCCAAGTTAATAAAATATGACTCTTTGATCCTGTTAAGGAGTTTTGTCATCATCAAAAAGGGGGAAATTGATATGATGATTTGTAATGGATTTTGATGAGACAAAACATGTAATAGACTAGAGCATTAGCTATCTGGATAGGTTTTCATATGTTAAATAGCTAAGGCAAGAATGTTGGAAAGACATGAAGATTCTGCCAAGGAACCAGAAAGCCAAGTCCCTGCCACCTGCATACTGTATCAAACAACCAGTAACCAAGTTTCAAGGATGCTACAAGGAACCTAGAGATGGTCAAGGAAGCTGACCTACTTGCTCGAAGAGAATGCTACAAGGAACCTAGAGATGGTCAAGAAAGCTGACCTACTTGCTCGAAAAGAATGCTATAAGGAACCTGGAGATGGTCAAGGAAGCTGACTACTCAAAGAGGATATTATCAGATACATTAAAATCAGTGCAACCTGACTAGCCAGTAGAGTCACTCCAATTCCAGCAAATCAGAGACTGCCATGTGTGAAAAAGCAGCAAGGACACAGTACAAGCAGACTGCAGAATGAAGTCACACAGACAAAGGAGTGTGGAACCCTGTGTGGGTTAGCTTTTGAAGTTTGTAGTTGTTGTGTGTACGCTGGACTTCAGTAGGTTGTTACTTTGTAAAGTTGATAGATTGTTAGGAGTGTCTTGTAATCCAATCTTGCTTAACAAAGTTCCTGCTCGAGGAGCAGTAGAGTGGACGTAGAAGGATTACACCACCATCGAACCACTATATGCCATACGTGTTTATTGCTTTATTTATCTGTGTTTTTACCTTCCGTCTCATGATTGTCTCATAAGCATAAAACGTTTTGAAAGAAGAATATTGAGAAAATCAGCCTTGTGTTTTAAAGTATATTTTTCCGCTGCGTATAAAACTCCAAGTTACAACGTGCAGTACTGTATCCTAGTGCTACAAGCAGTAACTATCTGACGCTGCAAGTTCAAGTAACTTGTAGAGTAGAACGGTTTGTTTAAAGTTTTACAAAATCGACCAAGGTTCATTCACCCCCCCTCTGAACCTCGGACACCACTTGGGACCAACAAGTGGTATCAAAGCGAGTTGGATTAAAAGCCAACTTGTCTGGTCACCTACTCAGATCCACCTTAGACTCGTTGTTTTTTCTGCATCAAAAACTCATTTTTAAAGCATATCATGGATTCCTCTAATCACAAGCTACCTATGTTTTCCATAGAAGAATATGACGATTGGAAGATAAGAATGCAGGCACATCTTTTAGCAATGAACGACGAAATGTGGACGGTCATAACTGAAGGACCAATAATCCCCATGAAGGTGAATCCAATGTATAGAAGAGACTAAGTAGAAGGAGAGCAGCCACCACCGAACTTCCTGACCAAACCACGTCAAGAGTGGGGAAACGAAGATAGGAAGAGAGCCAACCTAGATAATGTGGCAAAGAATGCTCTGTTTATTACTTTGGATAAAAGAACTTTTAGCAAAGTCAAAATCTGCTCAACATCCAAAGAAATATGGGAAAAGTTGGAGCAAATATGTGAAGGGACTGAACTCACCAAAGACAACAAAATCTCCAATACGATCCAACTATTCAAGCTCTTCGAAATAAAGAATGAAGAGACTCTTGAGCAACTAGACTTGAGATTCATATCCATAGTGAATGAACTAGAAGCTCTGGGCAAACACTACACTCAGAAAGAGAAAAACATGAAGGTGTTAAGAGTCCTACCTACGGAGTGGGACAGCAAGACCACTGCCATGAGAGTGTCTATGGACGTGAAATCTATGAGCACATTCGACCTATTCTCTGACCTTAAAGCGTTCGAGTATGACATCAACAGACGGAGAAAGAAGTCCGAGAAATCAAGCCGCAGAGTTACAGCACTGACTGCCAGATGAACCAAGGATACAACAACCACTAGTTGTAGTAAACAGAATGAGGATACAGCAGAAGTTGCTGAAAAGGACATGACGCTTCTCCTAAAGAAATTCAGGAGATTCATAAAGAGCAACAATAATAGCAGCAACACCAACCTCAACAAAAAGAATGACTTCAGAAGAAGTCATCCACCTCCTCAGGTATCCTCTTCTCCACAGTCAAATACAGGAAATATTGACTTGTGTTATAACTGCAGGAAATCAGGACACTATGTAAGGAATTATCCATATCCAACTGTACACAAGTATCCTGAAGGAGAAAGAGAGCAGATGAGAGATAAAAGAAGAGAGGAAAGACACAAGCTTCGAGCTCTCATAGGAGAGATGGAAAAAGCCAAGGATACAGTAGTTCCGAAGGAAGCACTGAAAGCTGCAGAATCCTCTGAAAGCGATACTGAAACCTCATCCTCTGATGAAGAAGCTCTAGTATGCCTGATGGCTAGAAACGGCAAGGACAGTGAAGAAGATGAGGTAATCTACCAACCATTGTCCATACCTGAAAGTGAGGAGCTGAACATGATCTACTCCTTAAAAAGGATCATGAGTGATTTCGAGCAGATCAACTCAATTCATGAGGAACTGAAGGTTGAAAATGAGAACCTAAAAATCGATAATGAGATCCTCAAGATCAAGAATATTGATATTGCCAAAATGCTCGCTGCACGAGAGTCTGATAACTCAAAGTGTAGTAAGCTACAACAAGAGGTCTCTAGATTAAGTCTGCTGGTCACTGAGCTAGAATTTGAGAAGAAAATCTTGCAGTCCAAAATGAGCACATTCACCAAATCCTCCAAGGACGCAAGAGATTTCATAAACCAAATCAAAAGTCCTTTTGAAAAATCGGGCATAGGTTACAGCGATCACATCTCTCAAAATACAGCAAGTACATCCAAAGCTGTAAACTTTGTTCAAGCCAAGATCCCTATGGTGAAAGAGTTACTATGTGACTCTGTGAAGAACTTGAACAAAACAACAATGATGGATAAGGGGAAAAAACCCCAGTGCTCAACTGCAGGAAGTAAGCCTGCATCTAAGAATTGGCTGCAGCAGAAGCCATCTGCTGCATGCAGCAAAAGGATGTAGCAACCAACAAAGTTGCAGTACAGAAGAAAGTTTCCCACCTATACTGAGACTTATATGTCTAAACCTCAAAGAGGATATACTCAAGGGAAGTATGGTGGAAGACCACACTACAAAGGTGCTGGTATCACACATGTTGTTAATGCACACACTTTGAACAAGCAGTTTATCAGAACAACTGCATATAGTTAGAGAACCAACAAATCTTACAGCAAATCAGTGACTGTTAAGAAAGTTTGGGTTCCCAAAGCAACTAACCCCAAAGGACCCGTACAGATATGGGTACCTAAATCTGTTTGAAATTGTTACAGGTTTTAGTGCCAGGTTGCAACAGTGATGTATGGTATATTGACAGCGGCTGCTTAAGACACATGACAGGCAGTAAATAAACACTAAGAGACTTCCAAGAATGTAAGGGACCCAAGGTCATCTTTGGAGATGATTCCAAAGGAAGCACAAAAGGAAGTGGATGCCCAGTCAAGGGGAATATAAAGATCAAGGATGTATCCTACGTGAAAGGACTTAGATACAATCTTTTAAGCATCAGTCAATTCTGTGACAAGGGATACACAGTAGAATTCAACCTCAATAAATGCTTAATCAAGGACAGTACCACAAATGAAGTCAAACTTACAGGAACAAGGAGAGGGAACATCTATCTAGCTGATTGGAACTCCTCTACTCAATCAACATACTTCATTGTGAAAAGTCCACCAAAGTTGAGCTGGCTATGACACAAGAGGTTAAGCCATCTGAACTTCAAGACTATCAACAAGCTAGCAAGAAAAGGCCTTGTGAGAGGATTGCCAGACGTAGCATACAAGAAGGAGAATATATGTGGAGCATGCCAAAAGGGAAAGCAAGTTAAGAGCTCATTCAATTATAAGATTCAAAAGTCATCTCACAGGATTCCAGATCTTCTGCAAATTGACCTATTTGGACCAGTAGAACCAGTAAGCTTGAGTGGGAAGAAGTACTCTCTTGTAGTAGTAGATGACTACTCCAGATACACATGGACGATCTTTCTTGCAAAGAAATCAGAAACTCAAGACAAGCTACCTGGTCTCATGAAGAAAATTCAAAATGAAAAGAGCTTAAGCATAGTGAAGATAAGATCGGACAGAGGAACTGAGTTCACAAATAAATTTATTGAGAATTTATGTTTTGATAATGGGATTTGACATAAATACTCTACTGCAAGAACACCGCAACAAAACGGTGTTGCTGAAAGAATGAATAGAACCCTCAAGGAAGCAGCAATGACGATGATAGCAGAAGCAGAAGTACCCAAGAGATTTTGGGCTGAAGCAACCAACACTGCTTGCTACACACAGAACAGATGTCTAATCATCAAGGATCTAGACAAAACGCCTTATGAAATATGGAATGGTCATATACCAAATATCTTTTATCTGCATATCTTTGGATGCAGGTGTTATATTCTCAATAATGGAAAGGAACATCTGAAAACTTTCGATGCAAAATCAGACGAAGGAGTATTTCTAGGATACTCTGTTGTAAGTAGAGCTTTCAGAGTGTTTAACAAGAGAACCCTGGTAGTAGAAGAATCTATTCACGTGGTGTTTGATGAACCACATTGTGACACCAAGAAATAGGAAGAACCACTTGAAGAAACTGCTCCAAGGAAAGAGAATGCAGTACCGTATATAGAAGGAGTTCTGCCTACAAGAGAAGACAAAGAAGAGGAAGCTGCAACTTTGGATGCAGCGAATATTCTTACAGCAGCAGAACCTCCTATTCTACAGCAACAAGAGGAGCAACCAACACCAACTCATATCTTTGAGCCTGACAGGACATGTCTTAGAAATCATCCAAGGGATCTTATTATAGGAGATCCATCCATTGGAGTAAGGATAAGAAGGTCCATCCCGCATGAAGTAATGTTTGCATGCTTCATATCCCAGTCAGAGCCTAAGAATGTTGAAGAGGCACTGCAAGATAGCAACTGGGTGCAGGCCATGCAAGAAGAGTTGAACGGATTTGAGAGAAATCAAGTATGGCAAACAGTTGTAAGACCAACCCATCAAAGTGTTATAGGAACAAAGTGGGTGTTCAAGAACAAGTTAGATGAATCTGAAGTCGTTGTAAGAAACAAAGCAAAATTAGTTGCTAAAGGATACTGTCAGGAAGAATGAATTGATTTTGATGAGACTTTTGCTCCAATAGCAAGGTTGGAAGCAATAAGGATTTTTATGGCTTATGCAGCACACATGAATTTCAACGTCTATCAAATGGATATTAAAAGCGCATTCCTGAATGGTCTCCTTACAGAAGAAGTGTATGTTGAACAACCCCCAGGCTTTGAAGATCAAGTAGAAGAGAAGGTGTTTCGGTTACACAAAGCCCTTTATGGACTTAAGCAAACACCAAGAGCTTGGTATGACACCCTATCTCTCTATCTTCTAGAAAATGGCTTCCAGAAAGGTACGATCGACAAGATGCTGTTTAGGATACAGGATGGAGAAAGTGTACTGTTAGTACAAATATATGTGGACGACATCATTTTCAGTTCTACAAACAAAAAGCTATATGAGAAATTCTCCAACCTGATGCAATCAAAGTTCGAGATGAGTATGATGGGAGAGTTAAGTTTCTTTCTCCGGTTGCAAGTAAAACAGCTACCAACAGGAACCTTCATCAGTCAGGTCAAGTATACGAAGGAACTTATCAAGAAGTTTGGCATGGAGAATGGAGCAGCAACGTCCGTTCCTATGTCCACATCCATAAATCTTGAAAAAGATGAGGAATGCAAAGATGTTGATATTACAAAGTACAGACGACTCATTGGATCCTTACTGTATCTCACAGCAAGCAGGCCAGACATTATGTTTGCATTAGGAGTCTGTGCAAGGTTCCAAGCAGCACCAAAGGAATCACATCTTTTAGCTGTAAAAAGGGTTATCAAATATCTGAAGGGAACTCAGGAAGTAGGCCTATGGTATCCTAATGAAGGAGGATTCAAGCTTAAAGGCTACTCCGACTCAGATTATGCAGGCTGCAAGATTGATCGGAAGAGTACCGGTGGGACCTGTCAGTTTCTGGGAAACAGACTTGTCTCATGGTTCTGCAAGAAGCAAACTTCAATTGTAACCTCTACAGCAGAAGCATAGTATGTTGCAGCAGGAAGTTGCAGTACGCAGATTCTCTGGATACAACAGCAACTAAGAGATTATGGGAATGAAGAAAAAGAGACTCTAATTCTCCGTAATAATACAAGTGCTATTGCAATTACCCATAATCCTGTCTTTCACTCAAGAACAAAGCACATTGACATTCGTCATCACTTTATAAGAGATCATGTGGAAAAGAAAGATATTGTGCTTGAGAAAGTTCATACGGATCTCCAGCTTGCAGATATTCTCACCAAACCTTTGTGTGAATCAAGGTTTTCTATGCTTCGAAACGAGCTGGGAATTCTTAAGTTATGAAGAGAAAAAGAAGATGCAAAAACCAAGGGGGAACTTCTGCATGATTGCGAGAAGCAGTAGGAACAGTACTGTAAGTTACGCTTTCATACAACACTGGGCTCAAACAGTGCTGCATCTTATATTCTTACAGTACAGCATAAATCAGGAACTTAAGCAGCACCAGGGTACAACATTTATTTCAAAAGAGTATTGATTGTTCTGCAACCTCGTACTAAGAATGTTGCAACCTTAAAAAGACATTTATTTAGGCGGCAAAGGGCATATCTTTCAGTATTTAATGCATGACTGCGGGTGTCAGGAAGTGGAAAGGGCACAGTCAGAAACCCACGCGCCAGGTAATTATTAGTGACGATTTGACATCTCCACTTTTTCCTGAATCGTTAGATCATCTCCTTGATTTATTTCAACCGTCGATCTTCTACTCGACTCTTGAGAACCGCCATAAACATCATAACCGCACCTTTTGAAATCATTCTTCACCATCTTCCAAGAAGAGAAAAACATCTTTCGCGAAATCCCTCTAAGTCTAAAATCTTCGATTTTTCTCTATCTTTCTCTCAAAAACATCAATGGTTGCCAGACAAACCATCGTTTTGGAAGGAAGACTGATCAACCAGGAGCACGTCTACGCTTCTGGGTTGTATGATAACGCCCTCATCAGAAGGATCTTCGACGCCCTTCAGCGGACCCAAGTCCTAGGGCTGTTGACTACTGTGTACGCTGGCTTATCTGTAGAGCCAGTACAGAGATTCTATTCTTACGCCAGACAGGTGGAGGAAAGAAACCGCATCCTATTCAGGATGGATGCAGATGAGGAAGAACTGTCCCTAATTTTAGGATGTATACTATAAGCCTAACTTTTGTATAAACATCTTTTTATGATATGAGAATCTTTTATGGTCAAATGTTTTGCATTTTATATTTGTTATATATGTTATTGCAATTATCCAATTAATTTATATTGTAGATAACATGGTGTGTGGTGCCACACAGAAGATCATGTTATCAGTTCCTTATAGATTATAAGTGATAGGTCACAACCGAGATAATTTTGGACAAATTATCAAAATGGTTGTAGTGTAATTTGGTATTAATCTATCTTGATTATAAAATTACACTAGTACATTTTGTATGTATTGAGCAGGACCAATTGAGGTTGTTTTATTTGTACTGACTACATAAATAGAACAAGACCTCTATTATTATGGATGTGTGTCCTCTTAATCATTGTATGATAACGGGTATGTATATTCCATATATGTTTCTTTAATTTACTAATGGGTGAGATTTATTTATTAAATCAATAAGCTCGGTAAATTGGGATACAATGTTGTTTATATGGTGTGCTGTTGATTATGTAATGAAACCGTGTCCTAATTATTTAAGATGATGATGTCCTCTTGAGGAGCTCATAAGGATTATCATGTAAACCCTACAGGTGGATTTATTCCGGCATGATAATAAAGTTGAGTGATACTACTTTTGGAATTAAATGTTAATTAATTGAATTGTCAGTAATTCATTTAATTAACGGACATTCGATATCTTAAATACGGGGAGATAAACGCACACATAATAAATAGGAGCCCATAGTTAATATGGATAAAGGACGATAGTTCAATAATATCTTTTTAGTGGATTGAGATATTATTGATAGGCTTAAGAAGTATATTTAGATTGAATTTAGGACTCCTAAGCCTATTAGGAGACCGATTCCTAATCCTCCTCAAGGTCCCTATTGTAGCCTATAAATAAGCCTCAAGTCAGCTGTTTTCATACACACGAAATCTGAGATACAATTTAGTAGAAGACGGCTGAAAGTCTCGATAGTTCGTTGCCCACACAACGTTCGAGAAAAATGTGGGGAATACAGTAGAAGATCGTGAGGTCCAGGATCCATCGATTCTTCGATCTACAGTTCTGACCTTAGAACTAATAACGATGCAAAAGGTATGATTTGTTTATCCACTGTACGTTAATCATATTTGCGTGGACCCCGATTCGGATAATTGTATAGGATCGGTGATCTGGCGGTTCGTACACCTAACCGTTAGGGACATCGCCACCACCTTCAGCATTTCCACCGAAGGTCTAACCCCCAGTCAGTTGACATCATATGGGGAGGGCATCGCTAAAGAGATGTGGGATCTCTTTCGAGTAAGGGATGCAGGGGCTGAAATCAAAAGAAGCACCCTAAAGAAGCTCTTCAAACCGGAGTTCGAACTGCTTCATGATATCTGTGCATACTCCATTTGACGGCAAACATTCAAGAACACGGTGATAAAACAAGGCCATAATAGTTGGAAATTATATTTTTTCATATTTATTGCTTTATATGTGTTTTGTTCTATCAAGCATGCTTTTATGTGTTTCTTATGATATATATGTTAAAATCTCTCATGTTAAATAACTGAGTGGGAGAGGGATTAATTAATTTTTAAAATAAATCCCATAACCTCCATTACTGGTTTGTAAGTGATGCATTTGAACTTGCGTGTTGGTTTTAAGTGCCTTCCACCATATCGGATGAGTTCGTTTGCGGATCACTAGATCAAACTTCCTTTATGGATGATTATAGAAAGTTGTCTAGAAGTATGTCATCTTCTCCATCTGAAGGGACATAATCCTAGATAATGGACTTAGTATCAAGTAATGGTATACACTTAGATGCATTTCATAAGTATCCTCCCCATCGGAGTCACTGCTGTTATTTCTATGGCCAAAGCGATACCAACTATTAATTTTATTTGTCATAAAGTTAAGTTGACAAGATAATAAAATTAATGGGTAAAACCTCCTCTAACAAATGTTTGAATTAGTATACATCCACACTATCGTGGCATACAAAGTTCACGGTGTATTGAGGTGTTGGTGAATTTAGATTATGTTGTTTGAGGGAACAATATGATTTGTCAATTCAAATTATTTGACCTATGTGTTTATTCATGTGATTCTCAGGATTTTCATTATGACTTTTAATCCTCTTGTTATTATACTTAAAGAAAACAAACTTATTGGTCCTAATTATATTGATTGGAAACGAAACTTGGATATTGTCCTGACTGCTGAAGAGTACAAATTTGTACTCACTGAGCACTGTCCTGACATGCCTAATGAAAATGCTACTGAAGAGGAGAAAATGCTTTATAGGAAGTAGGTCAAGGCAGATGAGATGGCGCGGTGTTACATTTTGGCTTTCATGTTAAATGTGCTGCAACATCAGCATCAGGCCATGCCTATTGCCTATGATATGATGCATAATCTCAAAGAACTCTTCGGACACCAGAGTCGGGCTGCCAGACAGGAGGCTATGAGAAACTTGATGACTACCACCATGGCTGAGGAGACACCTGTGAGTGATCATGTCCTCAAGATGATGGCTCATCTGAATGAGATGGAGGTCCTTGGAGCTGAAATCGATGGGGAAACCCAGGTCGATATCGTTCTCCAAACGCTGCCTAAGAGTTTTGAGCAGTTCCGTTTGAACTACAATATGAACAAGAGGTTGTATTAATTGGCGGAACTTCTGACAGAACTCCAATCAGCAGAGGGACTGTTTTATCAAAATTCTCAGGCTTACGTTGCTGAAAATGTTTCTGCTTCTAAACCACAAGGCGGAAAGAAGAAAAAGAAACAGAATTCTTCAGTAAAGAAGACAGCTGGACCTCAAGTGGCTAAGCCATAAGGTGGTGTGAAAAAGCCGAAAGGTAAGTGCTTCCATTGCAAGCAGGCTGGACATTGGAAAGTCGATTGTCCCCGTAAAAAGGAGAACAATTCAGGTACTTTTTTTTTCATTAGTTGTTCAAATATGTTTAGCGGTATTATCCACCGGTACCTGGTGTGTAGATACGGGAGCCACTGATCATGTCTGCAATTCATTGCAGGGGTTTCAGAAAACCAAACGATTAAGTGATGGAGAGATTACCATATACATGGGCACCGCTGCGAAAGTGGCGGCCGTTGCAGTTGGAGATGTTTATTTATCTTTATATAGGAATAAGTCTTTAATTTTGAGAGATTGTCTTTACGTACCTTGTTTTAGAAAGAATTTTATTTCAGTTTCTAAACTTTTTAAGGATGGATATTCTGTTTTTTTTATAACAATGTTGTGGTCAAGAAGAATAGAGTTATTATCTGTTCTGGTATGTTGGTTGACAATTTATATACTCTTAATCCAATAACTCATACGATGCAACAAATGGAAATTAATAGCACATCTTATAAACCTAATAAGAGAAAAGAACCTTCAAAAATGAATCAAACATATCTTTGGCATCTAAGGTTAGGTCATATTAACTTAAGTAGGATTCAAAGGTTGATAGCCGATGGACCCTTGGGTTCTTTGGAAGTGGAAAACTATCCAACCTGTGAGTCCTACTTGGAAGGAAAAATGACCAAAAGGCCTTTTAAGGCAAAGGGGTATAGAACCAAAGAAGTGTTGGAATTGATTCATTCTGATTTGTGTGGCCCTATGACTATTCAGGCAAGAGGTGGTTTCGAATATTTTATCTCTTTTATAGACGATTATTCAAGATATGGATACATTTACTTGATGCATCGCAAGTCTGAATGCTTTGACAAGTTCAAAGAATACACGGCTAATGTGGAGAAACGTCATTGTAAAAGTATCAAGACACTACGATCTGATCGTGGTGGTGAGTACCTCTTAGGAGAGTTTAGGAGTTACTTATCAGAGGCTAGGATTCAATCCCAATTGTCTGCACCGGGTACACCCCAACAGAATGGTGTGGCAGAACGAAGGAATATGACTCTTATGGAAATAGTTAGATCGATGATGAGTTATTCAGAGTTACCAAATTTGTTTTGGGGGTATGCTCTGGAAACAACGACGTACATTCTAAACTTGGTACCTTCTAAGTCAGTACCCTCTACTCCCACAGAATTATGGACTGGGTGCAAGCTTAGTTTGAAACACATTCGGATTTGGGGTAGTCCAGCACATGTGCTGAAGGGAGATGCTGATAAGTGGAATCTCGTATGAAAGTACACTTGTTTGTGGGCTATCCTAGAGGAACGAAAGGTGTTTTATTTTATAGTCCTAAAGATCAGAAGGTCATTGTTAGTACGAATGCCCGATTTTTAGAAGAGGACTATGTAATGAACCACAAGCCCATGAGTAAAATTGTTCTTGAGGAAATAAGAGGGGATAATTCTGATGTACCGACAGTACAAGATGAGATACCACAAGTGACTGCACATCGTGTCATTAATGATACACAAATACCGATAGCACCTCATCGTAGTGGGAGGGTTGTTAGACAACCTGATAGATTCATGTTTTTGGGAGAGTCTTCAGACTTAGTCCCTGAACAATAGGAAATAAATCCCTGGACTTATGACGAAGCACTCCAAGATAAAGATGCGATATCTTAGCAAAAGACAATGCTCTCTGAGATAGAATCTATGGATTCTAATTAAGTTTGGGAGCTTGTAGAACCACCAAATGGTGTAAATCCATTGGATGTAAATGGGTCTACAAAAGGAAAAGAGGATCAGATGGAAAGGTAGAGACCTTTAAAGCAAGGCTTGTTGCGAAAGGGTATACTCAAAAAGAATGGATCGATTATGGTGTGCTGTTGATTATATAATGAAACCGTGTCCTAATTATTTAGGATGATGATGTCCTCTTGAGGAGCTCATAAGGATTATCATGTAAACCCTGCAGGTGGATTTATTCCGGCATGATAATAAAGTTGAGTGGTACTACTCTTGGAATTAAATGTTAATTAATTGAATTGTCAGTAATTCATTTAATTAACGGACATTCGATATCTTAAACACGGGGAGATAAACGCACACATAATAAATAGGAGCCCATATTTAATATGGATAAGAGACGGTAGTTCAATAATATCTTTTTAGTGGATTAAGATATTATTGATAGGCTTAAGAAGTATATTCAGATTGAATTTAGGACTCCCAAGCCTATTAGGAGACCAATTCCTAATCCTTGTCAAGGTCCCTATTGTAACCTATAAATAAGCCTCAAGTTAGTCGTTTCTATACACACGAAATCTGAGATACGATTTAGTAGAAGGCGGCTGAAAGTCTCGATAGTTCGTTGCCCACACAACGTTCGAGAAAAAGGTGAGAAATACAGCAGAAGATTGTGAGATCCAGGCTCCATCGATTCTTCGATCTACAGTTCTGACCTTAGAACTAATAACGGTGTAAAATGTATGATTCGTTTATCTGCTGTACGTTAATCATATTTGCATGGACCCCGATTCGGATAATTGTATAGGGTCAGTGATCCGACGATTCCTACACCTAACCGTTAGGGACATCGCCACCACCTTCAGCATTTCCACCGAAGGTCTAACCCCCAGTCAGTTGACATCATATGGGGAGGGCATCGCTCAAGAGATATGGGATCTCTTTCGAGCAAGGGATGCAGGGGCTGAAATCAAAAGAAGCGCCCCCAAGAAGTTCTTCAAATCGGAGTTTGAACTGCTTCATGATATCTATGCATACTCCATTGAAGGAAGAACAGAGAGTTATGACAAATGTTCAGATCTCCGATTCCGGATCATGTCCGCTATCATGGTCGGAGAAAAGGTGAACTGGGCGAGGTTCATTATGAAGAGGCTGTGGGAAGAAGCAGAGAAGATAACGGAGTGTCGGAGCTACGGTATCACCATCTGTTCTCTGCTCTGCAAGCTTGGCCTTCAACTTGCAGCACCCACCCCCATTCCCATTGGAAAATATCTCGGGGAGAAGAAGAAGGGTAAGACCCTACCGAAGGCAGTAGGAGCAGGGGTTGCGAGGAAGAAAACCAAAGACAAAAAGAATGCAACCCTGGCTTTACAAGATGAGACCACAGGCAGCAGGGAGGAAGCCGAAGAAGAGGAGTTTCAAGGTCCTCTTCCTGTCATCAAGAAGAGTTTAGGAAAGGTTGTACCTGAAACTGGATCCTCTTCCTCGAATGATTATACACCCTTGGTGAGAAGGGCCCCACGCAGCAAGAAGAAGAAGGCTGCAGCTGTTGTGGATGAGTCACATCTACTCCGGGATCAAGAAGGTGTTCTTGATTCCCAACTCTCTACACCTTTTATGGTTGTAGTTGACCTTGAGGATGGCTCACGTCAGCTTCAGGAGCCACATCAGCACCGGGTCGAGCCAATTGAAGAAGCTCGTCTACAAACAGAGGCTTCAGTGCTTGATCATACCCTTCCAGTAGCCAGAAATATAGAGCTGCAGTACAATCTCTGGAGAGAGATGAGGCTGGCTAAGGGGGAAATCTTGTTAAAATTGAAGGATTTCCTGACAGTCGAGCAAGCTGTCCTGGAGTGGGCCAAATCAGACGACATTCTGGCACTTCTGCAACCTGAGTATGCAGCAAGAGTACAAGAGCTTGGAGAATGCAGTGCTGCATAAGGAGCAAAGGACAAAGGAAGGGGAAAAACTTTTGCAGAATCCGACTCTGCAGAGCTATCGATGAGAGCAGCATTGGAGGACGCGCAAGTCTTCCTTGTCCCGACTGCGGAGGCTATTAGAAGGGGCGATGATTATCGCTTTTGTTCAAGAGCAAATCAACACCCTGGGAGTGGAGCAAGCTGAGGAAGCTATACTGCAACAGGCGTTGCAACAAAGTGTGAAGGAAACCAGGATGCAGCACACTCCTAGGAGGATGCGGGGAGAAGGAAGTTCAAGTCAACCTCAGATAAACTCCCCTGCATATGAGCAAGTGGTTGAGGGCCTCTCCAACATTATCACGCTGGATCATTTGGAGGGAAAGGAATCTCAACTGTTGGACTATGGCGATTCCCCTGTTCACATGGATACTGCTGATGCAGACTCACAAAGGGAACCGTCAGCTAACATTCAAGGAGTAATCTCTGAACTTGCTGAAGACGCCAATGACGCAACCACGGAGGAAGTTGTAGAGGTTGGACTTCCTGTACTGGCAGCGACAGTAGTACAGCAGGCGACCACCCAAGAAGAAGCAGCTGAAGAAACAAGAAGGGTGGAAGCTGAGATTCTTGCAGCAGTAGAGCGTACAGTGCTGGATGCTGTGGACGCTGCAAGAAACCAACCAGAGCTGCAAGAACCCATTCTTGCAGTTGAAGCTGTCCAAGTTGCAGGACCGGCCGAGGAGACAGGGTCCTTGAAGGAGACCTCAGGGGAGGATGTTGTTCTGACAACACTCCCTAAGGGTGAGAAGACCTCTGGTGGAGAGGCTATTCAGACAGTACCCACAGAGGATGCTGAAGAAAGAGCTGAGGTAACCTCTGTGCAGCTAGAGACACCTCTAGAAGAGGTTGATGCTGCAGCTGCTGCATGTTCTCAAGAACCTTCCAAGGTTACAGCAGCAAAGGTTGCTGAGGAAGCTGAGGTTACAGATGCCGAATTTGCCAGGATGATGAAGAGGCATAACATAGCTGTTCATGGCCTGAAATCTGGCGGACCAGAACCCGTTGAAGTCTCATTCGGTGAAGAGAAGGCTAAAGAAGAAGAGCACCCATCCTCGAGTTCTCCAGTTTCTAACAATAAGAAGGATGAGGTTGCTACTGAGGTTCCAAGGCAGGATGCAGCACCTATCATTCAAGCTGTTATTCCATTCGCTGCATCCACTGCTGCCTCAACCAGAAGGAATTTGGGGCTGACTCCTGACGAATCGATCAACCGAGTTGAAGCTGCTATTAGACATCTGCTGCATGCTCTCCAAGAGCACGAGTCTACCATGCGCAACAGTCTCAGGGTCGCTGCCCAATTCTATGTGAAACTATGACAGGTGTTAAGAAGGACCTGGAAGTACTGCCGGAGATGATCAAGAAGACGCTGAATGATCACTCCAACATGCTGTACTGGGAACGGGTAAGGATGGAGAAGGAGTTGAAGGTTGATGCTGCACAGATACGCCAGGAGATTAGGCTGTGAAAGTGTCACATTGAAAGTGCCTCTGACAGGCTAAACACTCACTCCCGCGTCTTGGAAACACTTCTGGATCGCGCATCTGATCAATCTCAGCGAACCAGAAGTGTGGATGATCGTTTGGGGAACCTAGAGCTGATTGTTGGAGAACTGAGGGACATCATGGTCCAAGCTTTCCCTTAGTATGTTGATGCTTTGGAGGCTGCCCCCGAATCGACCCGTCGCCCACGTTTCAAGGTGGTCCCAACTGCCCCTACTCAGCCTCCGGCTTTTGATGATGCCAAAAATGGGGAAGGAGTTAAAGATAAATACAGTAGCTCAGGGGTTGCTGAAGAAGATGATGACCAGCAACCTCTCAGCAGGAGGAGAAGAATGTTTGGATCATCTGCTGCTGCTGACATCCCCTCTCCGAAGAGATGGAGAAGAGATGATTATGGAGCTAGAGGAGTCGGTGCAGCTGCTGGAAGTAGACCTGCTGCAGGTTGTAGGTGCTGCATACAGTAGAGCTGCAAGCAAGGATGATGCAACGCCTCCCTCCTATCATACCAAGAGAGGAAATGAGAGCCAGCAGCAAGGCTCAAGGAAGAGGATGAGCGGGGACGAGTGTTGGTCCCAAGTGGTGTCCGAGGTTCAGAGGGGGGGTGAATGAACCTTGGTCGATTTTCAAAATCTTTTAAAACAACCGTTCTGCACTGCAAGTTACTTGAGCTTGTAGCGATAGATGGTTACTGCTTGCAGCGCTACGATGCAGTGCTGCATGCTGTAGCCTGAAGTTTTGTACGCAACGGAAATTAACTTTAAAACACAAGGCTGTTTTTCTAAAAAATGCTTCTTTCAAAATGTTTTATGCACAGAGATAAGAGAAATGCAGAAGATAAGTGCACAGATAAATAAGGCAAATAAACACTTATGGCTTATAGTGGTTCGAAGGTGGTGTAATCCTTCTACGTCCACTCTACTGCTCCTCGAGCAGGAACTTTGTTAAGCAAGATTGATTTACAGGACTCTCCTAACAATCTATCAACTTTACAAAGATACCACCTACTGAAGTCCAGCGTACACACAACAACTGCAAACTTCAAAGGCTAATCCACACAGAGTTCTACACTCCCACACAGGGAAGCTGCCTAACTCTAGACAACTAAACAAACAGCAAGGATCTCTCCTATCAACTGCTTGACACCACTAAAACAACCTAAGCACACAACAACAAGGTTAAAAGGATAAAAGGTTTTTCTTCAACTTATGCTTCGAAGTGAGCTTCTGAATCCGTAAGGAATCCTTTAGCTTGAACTTGCTTCACTTCGGTAGGTTGAGTGACTGATACTGATCGTAGGCTTGAATTTTGTAAGCTTTGAATTTTTCGCAAATGATTTACAGATCTCAGTAATAGTAACCAGCTTCAGTGCTCCTCAACCTCTATTTATACTTGTAGGAAAAGATGTCCGTTGAAGGAAACATCTGTCTTTTGAATTTGAAGTAGCCTGGCCAAAGTATGGTTCGTATTTAATGCGACTTGACTCTTTCTTTCGGAGCATTTAATGCGGCAGTTGTGGCTCGCAGCTTTCTGCAGCGCGTCAGTCCATGTGGCATCTTCTTATTGGCTCCATGTCTGCTACTTTGACTTTTTCTTGAATGACTCTTTTATTCTTGCTTGAATCTCCGTTCCTCGTACTGCATTTATCCTTCCTAGGATTTACAGGATACTTCGTTTTGTAGTTGACGCTGTATAACTTAACTGATTTGTAAGTCTGCGCTGTATCCTAGGTCCTTGTGCAGCTGATGCTTTCTTTCAGTGCTGCTGTAACTTAGACCTGGTTGCAGTATCTTCTGATAGTGCTGCTGTAATTTCTTTCCAGCAGTACTCCTGTATCCTTTTCTTGCAGCGTTGCTGTACGCCGTCCTTTTTTACTTTGCTGTAGAAGATTTAACTCATTGAAGTGTTGCTGTATCTTCTTTCAACCAGCTATGCTGTAAATTCTTTCAACCAGCTATGCTGTATCCTTATCTTCTTGTAGCGATGCTGCATCCTGTCTTCTTGCAGCGATACTGTATCCTAACTTCTTGCAGCGATAACTTCGTTTAAGGCTTAGATGTAGCTTTATCCTTTTTCATCTTCCATTTTGACACTTAACACAAGACTCAATTCTAGTCTATTCATTCACTTAAACAATCTGAAAAATAGGGTACTTAAAACTTCCTATTACATATTTGGTTTGTCTCATCAAAATCTAAACATTGAAATCCCAACAACGAGTCCTAACTTCTTGCAGCGATAACTTCGTTTAAGGCTTAGGTGTAGCTTTATCCTTTTTCATCTTCCATTTTGACACTTAACACAAGACTTAATTCTAGTTTATGAAGAAATTTTATCTTACATTAACTCATATGGATTATCAGGATTACATGTTTGAACAGATTAATAAAATCTAATCCTGGATTCATCAGAGATGCATCATGCTATTCATTTCATCATAAAATAACAGAAAAAATGTAGACAGCATGCATGAGTTCATAAGGATTGAACTTGATTAGAGCAAAACAAAATTTCTTCATTTGACAGATAGAAATTTTTACAATCAGCAAGAATACAACATGGATCACAAGAGGGTATACACAAGGCTTAGTAAAACAGAGACCTTTTGCTTGGCGGTTCGTTAGCTCTTCTGCCAGCAAATCTTTCAAGGTCTTCCCTTCCTCTTAATCCTTTCCACCAGTCCCTGATGGACTCTTGATAGGACTCTTCTAGCTTGTGTCTGATCACAGGAATTTGAATCCACCTGAGCCAGAAGTCCTCACAGTATGGTACAATTAGCCCTTCCTTTACTCGGTCGATGTATAATTGTTGAATATCAAGACTTTCTTCCCGAGTGAGCTGTTCATATCTCTTCAATGCAGTCTTGCAAGTGTGGTACCTACTGAATTTACCTTTTCTTCATAGTTCTCTAAAGTGTCTGAGGTACTCTGATCGTTTGAAAATGGTGATCGCCTCAAATGTTGGATTTCTGTCAAAGGGCGGTCTGATTTCTTTGAAGATATCAAATCTCCAAGCCATGTTTTCTCCTTCTGGCCTTTGATCCATCAACACGGACACTTCAGCAGAGATATTATCAGTATCAAGACGAGGAATTTCTTGAGGAGGAAATTGGTAGAAGTGATTTGGAAAATTTTTTCTTTCACCAATTACTCCGAGTCTTTGAATCCAGGCATTAGAATCTACATCTTCTTCTCTTTGGTGCCTATGACTCTCAGACTCGTCGCCGCTCATCCTCTTCTTTGAGCCTTGCTGCTGGCTATCATCCCTTCTCTTTGAATGATAGGAGGGAGGCGCTGCATCCTTGCTTGCAGCTCTGCTGTGTGCAGCGCCTGCAGCCGGTCTTCTTCCAGCAGCTGCACCAGCACCTCCAGCTCCATCATCATCTCTTCTCCATCTCTTCGGAGAAGGGATGTCAGCAGTAGCGGATGATCCAGACCTTCTTCTCCTCCTGCTGAGAGGTTGCTGGTCATCATCCTCTTCTTCTTCTTCAGCAGCCCCTTTGCTCCTGTATCTATCATCAGATCTTTCAAGTCCATCCCCCTTTTTGGCATCATAAAAAACCGGGGGCTGAGCAGGGGCAGCTGGGACCACCCTTGAACGAGGGCGTCGGGTAGGCTCTAGGGCGGGCTCTGGAGCATCGACATGCTGAGGAAAAGCTCGGACCATGATGTCCCTTAGTTCTCCCACAATCAGCTCCAGATTCCCCGAACGATCGTCCACACTTCTGGTTCTCTGAGATTGATCATATACACGATCCAGAAGTGTTTCCAGGACTGGGGAGTGAGAGTTGAGTCTGGTTGAGGCATTTTCAGCATGCTGCTTACATTACCTGATCTCCTTGCGCGTTAGAGCAGCATCGACCTTCAACTCCTTCTCCAGCCTGACCCGATCGAAGTACAACCTGTTTGCATATTCAGCGAGATTTGACTTAATCATGTCAGGCAGCACTTCGAGGTCCTTCTTGAAACCTGTCATGGTTTCAGCATGAAATTGGGCAGTGACCCTAAGACTGTTGCGCATGGTAGACTCATGCTCTTGGAAAACATGCAACAGATGTCTAACAGCAGCTTCAACTCGGTTGATAGATTCATCAGGGGTCAGTTCTGAATTCCTTCTCGTCGAGGTAGCAGTGGATGCAGCAAATGAAATAATATCTTGACAGACTGGTGCTGCATCCTGCCTCGGAACTTCAGTAGCAACCTCATCCTCATCATTGCTGGTATGTGAGCTCGTAGAGCTTGAGGATGGGTGCTCTTCTCCTTTTTTTTCTTCTTCCTCATTTGCCTCCTCTTCGCCGGATGAGATTTGAACAGAATCTGCTCCGCCAGATTTTGGCCCATGGACATCTATGAAGTCGGCATGAGAGATATCAGCTTCCACAGTAACCTCTGCTGCTGTAACCTTGGAAGGTTCTTGAGAGCGTGCAGCAGCTGCAGCATCAACCTCCTCTCGAGGTGTCTCTAGCTGCACTGGGGTTACCTCAGCTTCAGCTCCAATATCCTCAGTGGGTACTGTCTGAACAACCTCCCCACCTGAGGTCTTCTCACCCTCAGGGAGTGTTGTCAGAACAACATCCTCCACAGAGGTCTTCTCAACGGACCCCGTCACCTCGGCCGGTCCTGTAACTTCGACTGCCTCTACTGCAAGAATGGGTTCTTGCAGCTCTGCTTGGTTTCCTGCAGCGTCCACAGCTTTCAGCACTGTATGCTCCACTGCTGCAAGAATCTCAGCTTCCAACCTGTTTGGCTCTTTAGCTGCAACGTCTCGTAGGGTGGTTGCCTGCTGCACTACTGTCGCATCCAGTACAGGGAGTACCGCCTCTGCAACTTCCTCCGTAGATGTTTCATCGGTAATTTCAGAGATGTCTGAGATGATATCCCTGATTATGGCAGTTGGTTCCCCCTCAAAATCTGCAAGGGCAGCATCTTCAACTTTATGAACTGGGGAATCGTCATAATCCAGTAGTGGAGCTTCCTCCTCCTCCAAGCGATCCAGCGTGACAATGTTGGAGAGGCCCTCAACCACTTGCTCATATATAGGGGAGTTCATCTGATGCGAACTTGAACTTCCTTCTCCCCGCATCCTCCTTGGAGTGTGCTGCATCCTGGTTTCCTTCAAGCTTTGTTGCAGCGCCAGTTGCAGCATAGCGTCTTCAGCTTGCTGCACTTCCAAGGTGTCGATTTGCTCACGAGCAAACGCGACGTCATTGCCCCTTCTTACAGCCTTCGCAGCCGGGGCTAGGAAGACCTGCGCATCTTCCACTGCTACTCTCATCGGCAGCTCTGCAGAGTCGGATTCTGTAAGAGCTTTACCCTTTCCCTTGTCATGTGCTCCTTGTGCAGCACTGCACCTATCGAGCTCTTGAACTCTTGCTGCAAAGTCAGGTTGCAGGAGTGCTAGAATGTCCTCTGATTTGGCCCACTCCAGGACAGCTTGCTCAACTGTCAGGAAATCCTTCCACTTCAACAGGATTTTCCCCTTGGACAGTCTCATCTCTCTCCAGAGAGAGTGCTGCTGCTCCATATTTCTAGTAGCCAGAAAGGTGGGATTGAGCACTGAAGCTTCTGTTTGTAGATGTGCTTCTTCTTCAGTTGGCTCGACTCGGTGCTGATATGGCTCCTAAAGCCGATGTGACTCATCCGTAAAGTCAACTACAACCATATTAGGTGTAGAGAGTTGGGAATCAAGAGAGTCACCTTTATCCCTGGGCTGATGTGACACATCCCCAACAGCAGCAGCAGCCTTCTTGCTGCATGGAGCCCTTCTCACCAATGGTGCGTCATCATCTGGGGAAGAGGATTCAAGTTCAAGTACAGCCTTCCCTGAACTCTTCTTGATAACAGGAAGAGGACTCGAAGCGTCCTCTTCTTCGGCTTCCTCCCCGCTGCCTGTAGCTTCATCTTGCAGAGCAAGAGTTACATTCTTTTTGTCTTTGATTTTCTTCCTCGCAACTCCTGCTCTTGTAGCCTTCGGCTGGGTCTTGCCCTTCTTCTTCTCCCCGAGATACTTTCCGATGTGAATGGGGGCGGATGCTGCAAGTTGAAGGCCAAGCTTGCAGAGCAGAGAACAGATGGTGATACCGTAGCTCCGACGCTCTGTTATCTTCTCTGCTTCCTCCCACAGCCTCTTCATGATGAACCTCACCCAGTTCACCTTCTCTCCGGCTATGATCGCAGACATGATCCGGAACCGGAGATCTGCGCATTTGTCATAACTCCCGGTCCTTCCTTCGATGGAGTATGCACAGATGTCGTGAAAAAGTTCAAACTCCGGTTTGAAGAGCTTCTTGGGGGCTCTTTTCTTGATTTCAGCCCCTGCATCCCTTGCTCGAAAGAGATCCCACATCTCTTGAGCCGATGCCTCCCCGTATGTTGTTAACTGGCTGGGGGTAAGACCTACAGCGGAGATGCTGAAGGTGGTGGAGATGTCCCTAATGGTCAAAGACCGTTCTTCTCCATCTGCATCCATCCGGAACATGATGCAGTTTCTATCCTCCACCTATCTAGCGTAGGCATAAAATCTCTGTACTGACTCCATAGAGAAGCCAACGTAGACAGTGGTCAACAACCCTAGGACTTGGGTCTGTTGAAGAGCATCAAAAATCCTTTTCAGAAGAGCGTTGTCATACAGCCCTGATTCGTAGATGTGTTCTTGGTTGATCAGCCTTCCATCAAGAACAATAGTGCGTCGGGCAGCCATTGAAGATTTTTGATTAGAGAGAGAGAAAGAGAGAAAGTTCAAAGATTTGCACTTGGAGGGTTTTTTTGCACAGAGCGTTTTCTCTCCTTGGAAGATGGTGAATATTGAATTCAAAAGGCACGGTTATGGAGTTTATGGCAGTTCTCAAGGGACGTGAGCGAGATCAACGGTTTGAGATAAAACATGGAGTTGATCTTGTGGTTCAGGAAAAAATGGAGATGTCAAATCGTCGCAATAATTACCTGACGCGTGGGTTTCTGACCGCGCCCTTTCTACTTCCTGACACACGCAGACATGCATTAAATGCTGAAAGACATGTCTTTTGCCGCCTAAATAAATGCCTTTTTAAGGTTGCTGTATTTCAAATACGAGATTGCAGGGTAATCAATACTCCTTTGAAATAAATGCTGCAACCTGGTGCTGCTTGAATTCTCGATTACTGCTGTACTGTAAGAATAAAGATGCAGCGCTGTCTGAGCCCAGTGCTGTATTAACGCGTAGCTTACAGTACCGTTCTTATTGCTTTTTACAAGCATGCAGAGGTTCCCCCTGCGTTTCTGCATCTTCCTTTCTCTTCACAATTTAAGAATTCCCAGCTCGTTTCGAAGCATAGAAAACCTAGACTCACTCAAAGGCTTGGTGAGGATGTCTGCAAGCTGGAGATCCGTATGAACTTTTTCAAGCACGACGTCTTTCTTTTCAACATGGTCTCTTATAAAGTGATGACGTATATCGATGTGCTGAGTTCTTGAGTGAAATACAGGATTATGGGTAATTGCTATAGCACTCGTATTATCACAGAAAATTGGAGTCTCGTTTTCTTCTATCCCATAATCTCTAAGTTGCTGCTGTATCCAGAGAATCTGCGCACAGCAACTTCCTGCTGCAACATACTCTGCTTCTGCTGTAGAGGTTGCGATAGAAGTTTGCTTCCTGTAGAACCATGAGACTAGTCTGTTTCCCAGAAATTGACACGTCCTACTGGTGCTCTTCCGATCAATTTTACAGCCAGCATAATCTGAATCGGAGTAGCCTTTAAGCTTAAATTCTCCTTCCTTAGGATACCATAGGCCGACTTCCTAAGTTTCTTTCAGATATTTGATCACTCTTTTTACTGCTGACAGATGTGATTCCTTTGGTGCTGCTTGGAACCTAGCACAGACTCCTACTGCAAACATAATGTCTGGCCTGCTTGCTGTGAGATACAGCAATGATCCAATGAGTCGTCTGTACTTGGTTATGTCAACATCTTTACCTTCCTCATCTTTGTCAAGACTTATGGATGTGGACATGGGAACAGACGTTGATGCACCATTCTCCATGCCAAATTTCTTGATGAGTTCCTTTGTATACTTGACTTAACTGATGAAGGTCCCTGTAGGTAGCTGTTTTACTTGCAGTCCGAGAAAGAAACTTAATTCTCCCATCATACTCATCTCGAATTTTGACTGCATCAGGTTGGAGAATTTCTCACATAGCTCTTTGTTTGTGGATCCGAAGATAATGTCATCCACATATATTTGTACTAGCAGTACACTTTCTTCATCTTGTATCCTAAACAGCGTTTTGTCGATTGTTCCTTTCTGGAAGCCATTTTCGAGAAGATAAAGAGATAAAGTGTCATACCATGCTCTTGGTGCTTGCTTCAGTCCATATAAAGCTTTTTGTAACCGAAACACCTTCTCTTCTGCTTGATCTTCGAAGCCCGGAGGTTGTTCAACATACACTTCCTCTGTAAGGAGACCATTCAGGAATGTGCTTTTGACGTCCATTTGATAGACATTGAAATTCATGTGCGCTGCATAGGCTAAGAAAATCCTTATTGCTTCCAGCCTTGCTACTGGAGCAAAAGTCTCATCAAAATCAATTCCTTCTTCGTGACAGTATCCTTTAGCAACTAATCTTGCTTTGTTTCTTACAACAATTCCAGACTCGTCTAACTTGTTCTTGAAAACCCACTTTGTTCCAATTACTCCTTGATGAGTTGGTCTTGCAACTAGTTGCCATACTTGATTTCTCTCAAATCCGTTCAACTCTTCTTGCATGGCTTGCACCCAGTTGCTATCTTGCAGTGCCTCTTCAACAATCTTAGGTTCTGACTGAGATATGAAGTATGCAAACATTGCTTCGTGTGGGATGGATCTTCTTGTTCTTACACCAATGGATGCATCTCCTGTAATGAGATCTCTTGGATGATTCCTTAGCCATGTCCTATCTGGCTCAAAGATATGTGTTGGTGTAGCTTGCTCATTTTTTTGCTGTAAAGCAGGAGGTTCTGCCGCTGTAAGAATATCTGCCGCATCCAAAGTTGCAGCTTCTTCTTCTTTATCTTCTTCTGTAGGCAGAACTCCTTCTATATATGGTACATCATTCTCTTTCTTTGAAGCGGTTTTTTCAGGTGGTTCTTCCAACTTCTTTGTATCACAATGTGGTTCATCAAACACCACATGTATCGATTCTTCTACCACCAAGGTTCTCTTATTAAAAACTCTGAAAGCTCTACTTACAGCAGAGTATCATAGAAATACTCCTTCGTCTGATTTAGCATCAAAAGTTTTCAGATGTTCTTTTCCATTATTGAGAATGTAACACCTGCATCCAAAGATATGCAGATAAGAAATATTTGGTGTATGACCATTCCATAATTCATAAGGCGTTTTGTCAAGATCCTTGATGATTAGACATCTGTTCTGCGTGTAGCATGCAGTGTTGGTTGCTTCAGCCCAAAATCTCTTGGGTATTTCTGCTTCTGCTATCATTGTTCTTGCTGCTTCACTGAGAGTTCTATTTCTTCGTTCAGCGACACCATTCTGTTGCGGTGTTCTTGCAGCAGAGTATTCATGACGAATACCATTATCAGAACATAATTTCTCAATAAATTTATTTGTGAACTCAGTTCCTCTGTCCGATCTTATCTTTACTATGCTCAAGCTCTTTTCATTCTGAATCTTCTTCATGAGACAAGGTAGCTTCTCTTGAGTTTCTGACTTCTTTGTAAGAAAGATCGTCCATATGTATCTAGAGTAGTCATCTACTACTACTAGGGAGTACTTCTTCCTACTCAAGCTTACTGGTTCTATTGGTCCAAAAAGGTCCATGTGTAGGAGATCTAGAATTCTGTGAGATGATTTCTGAATCTTATTCTTGAAAGAGTTCTTAACTTGCTTTCCTTTTTGACAAGCTCCACAGACATTCTCTTTCTTGTATGCTACGTCTGGCAATCCTCTCACGAGGCCTTTTGTTGCTAGCTTGTTGATAGTTTTGAAGTTCAGATGGCTTAACCTCTTGTGCCATAGCCAGCTCAGCTCTGGTGGACTTTTCACAATGAAACATGTTGATTGAGTAGAGGAGTTCCAATCTGCTAGGTAGATATTTTCTCTCCTTGTTCCCGTAAGCTTTACTTCATTCGTGGTGCTGTCCTTGATTAAGCATTTGTTGAGGTTGAATTCCACAGTGAATCCTTTGTCGCAGAACTGACTGATGCTTAGAAGATTGTATCTAAGTCCTTTCACATAGGATACTTCTTTGATCTTTATGTTCCCTTTGACTAGGCATCCACTTCCTTTTGTGCTTCCTTTGGAATCATCTCCAAATATGACTTTAGGTCCTTTGCATTCTTGGAAGTCTCTTAGTGTGTCTTTACTACCTGTCATGTGCCTTGAGCAGCCACTGTCGATATACCATACATCACTGCTGCAACCTGGCACTGTAACCTGTAACAATTTCAAACCGATTTAGGTACCCATATTTGTACGGGTCCTTTGGGGTTAGTTACTTTGGGAACCCAAACTTTCTTAACAGTAATAGATTTACTGTAAGATTTGTTGGTTCTCGAGCTGTATGCAGTTGTCTTGAAAAACTGCTTGTAAGAAGTGTGTGCATTAAGAACGTGTGTTACACCAGCACTTTTGTAGTGCGGTCTTCCACCATACTTCCCTAGAGTATATCCTCTTTGAGGTTTAGACATACAAGTCTCAGTATAGATGGGAAATTTTCTTCTGTGCTGCAACTTTGTTGGTTGCTGCATCCTCTTGCTGCATGCAGCAGATGGCTTCTGCTGCAGCCAATTCTTAGATGCAGACTTACTTCCTGTAGTTGAGCATTGGGGTTTCTTCTCCTCATCCGTCATTGCTGTTTTGTTCACTATCTTTACAGAGTCACAGAGTAACTCTTTCTCCATTGGAGTTTCAGCTTGAACAAGGTTTACAGCTTTGGATGTACTTGCTGTACTCTGAGAGGTGTGATTGCTGTATCCTATACCCGATTTTTCAAAAGGGTTTCTGTTTTGATTTATGCAATCTCTTGCGTCCTTTGATGATTTAGAGAAAGTACTTATCGTGGACTGTAAGCTTTCCTTCTCAGATTTTAGCTCAGTGACTAGCAGATTCAATCTAGAGACCTCTTGTTGCAGCTTGCTACACTCTAAGTTATCAGACTCTCGTGCAGCGAGCATCTTGGCAATGTCAATGTTCTTGCTTTTGAGGATCTCATTATCGATTCTAAGGTTCTCACTTTCAACCTTCAGTTCCTCATGAATTGAGTTGATCTGCTCAAAGTCACTCATGATCCTTTTCAAGGAGTGGATCATGTTCAGCTCCTCACTTTCTGGTACGAACAACGGTTGGTAGATTACCTCATCTTCTTCGTTGTCCTCGCCATCTCTAGCTATCAGGCATATCAGCGCTTCTTCATCAGAGGATGAGGTTGTCGCTGTCAGAGGATTCTGCAGCTTTCAGTACTTCCTTCGGAACTACTGCATCCTTGGCTTTCTCCATCTCTCCAATGAGAGCTCTAAGCTTGTGTCTTTCCTCTCTTCTTTTATCTCTCCTCTGTTCTCTTTCTCCTTTAGGATATTTGTGCATTGTTGGATATGGGCAATTCCTTGCATAGTGCCCTGGTTTCCTGCAATTATAGCACAAGTCAATGTTTCCTGTATTTGACTGTGGAGAAGAGGATACCTGAGAAGGTGGATGACTTCTTCTGAAGTCATTTTTCTTGTTGAGGTTGATGTTGCTGCTATTGTTGTTGCTCTTTATAAATCTCCTGAATTTCTTTAGGAGAAGCGTCATATCCTCTTCAGCAACTTCTGCTGTATCCTCACTCTGTTTACTGCAACTAGCGGTTGCTATATCCTTGGTTCCTCTGGCTGTCAGTGCTGTAACTTTGGAGATTGACTCATCAGACTCCTTTCTCCTTCTGTTGATGTCATACTCAAATGCTTTCAAGTCGGAGAAAAGGTCGAATGTACTCATGGACTTCAGGTCCATAGACACTCTCATGGCAGTGGTCTTACTATCCCATTCCGCGGGTAGGGCTCTCAACACCTTCATGTTTTTCTCTTTTTGTGTATAGTGTTTGCCCAAAGCTTCTAGTTCATTCACTATTGATGTGAATCTTAAATCTAGTTGCTCAAGAGTCTCTTCATTCTTCATCTCGAAGAGCTCGAATAGTTGGGTAGCGTTGGAGATTTTGTTGTCCTTTGTGAGCTCAGTTCCTTCACAGATTTGTTCCAACGTTTCCCATATTTCTTTGGATGTAGAGCAGGTTTGAACTTTGCTAAATGTACCTTTATCCAAAGTAATAAATAGAGCATTATTTGCCACATTATCCAAGTTAGCTCTCTTCCTATCTTCGTTTCCCCACTCTTGTCGTGGTTTGATTAGGAAGTTCGATGGTGGTTGCTCTCCTTCTGCGTGGTCTCTTCCATACATTGGGTTTACTTTCATGGGGATTATCGGTCCTTCAGTTATGACCGTCCACATCTCATCGTTCATGGCTGAAAGCTGTGCCTGCATTCTTATCTTCCAATGGTCATATTCCTCTATGGAAAATATGGGTAGTTTGTGATTGGAGGAATCCATGATATGCTTTAAAAATGAGTTTTGTTGGGATTTCAATGTTTAGATTTTGATGAGACAAACCAAATATGTAATAGGAAGTTTTGAGTACCCCATTTTCACAATGTTTAAGTGAATAAATAGACTAGTATTGAGTCTTGAGTCAAGTATTGAAAATGGAGGTTAAACGAGGATAAAACTGCATCTAAGCCTTAAGGAAAGATATCGCTGTAAGAAGGCAGGATACAGTATCACTGCAAGAAGGCAGGATACAGCATAGCTGGAAGAAGGAAGGAATACCAAAGTTTAAATAAGGCTGAACTTCGATACAGCAAAGCAAGAAAGAACGGCGTGCAGCAACGTTGCAAGAAAATGATACAGGAGTACTGCTAGATAGAAGTTACAACAGCACTACCAGAAGATACTGCAACCAGGTCTAGCTTACTGCAACACTGCAAAGGAGTATCAGCTGCACAAGGACCCAGGATACAGCGCAGACTACAAGACGAAGTATCCTACAAATCCTAGGAAGGATAAACGCAGTACGAGGAACAGAGATTCAAGCAAGAATAAAAGAGTCTTTCAAGAAAAAGTCAAAGTAGCAGACACGGAGCCAATAAGAGGATGCCACATGGACTGACGCGCTGCAGAAAGCTGCGAGCCGCAACTGCCGCATTAAATGCTCTGAAAGGAAAAGTCAAGTCGCATTAAATGCGAACCATACTTTGGCCAGGCTACTTCAAATTCAAAAGAGAGATGTCTCTTTCAACGGACATCTTCTCCTACAAGTATAAATAGAGGTCGAGGAGAACTGAAGTTGGTTACTGTCACTGTTACTAAGAACTAAAATCCATACGCGAAAGTTTCAAGCTTACAATTTCAAGCTTTCAAGCCAACAGTTTCAGTCACTCAACCTATCGAAGTGAAGCAAGTTCAAGCTGAAAGTTTCCCTACAGACTCAGAAGCTCACTTCGAAGCACAAGTTGAAGAAAACCTTTTTATCCTTTTAACCTTGTTGCTGTGTGCTTAGGTTGTTTTAGTGGTGTCAAGCAGTTGATAGGAGAGATCCTTACTGTTTGTTTAGTTGTCTAGAGTTAGGCAGCTTCCCTGTGTGGGAGTGTAGAACCCTGTGTGGGTTAGCCTTTGAAGTTTACAGTTGTTGTGTGTACGCTGGACTTCAGTAGGTGGTTTGCTTTGTAAAGTTTATAGATTGTTAGGAGAGTCCTGTAAATCAATCTTGCTTAACAAAATTCCTGCTTGAGGAGTAGTAGAGTGGACGTAGAAGGATTACACCACCTTCGAACCACTATAAGCCATAAGTGTTTTAATCGCTTTATTTATCTGTGCATTTATCTTCTGCATTATTATCTGTCTCTCATCATAAAACGTTTTGAAAGAAGCATTCTTGAGAAAAACAGCCTTGTGTTTAAAAGTTAATTTCTGCTGCGTATAAAACTCCAGGTTACAGCGTGCAGCACTGCATCTTAGCGCTGCAAGCAGTAATCTTCTATCACTGCAAGCTCAAGTAACTTACAGTGCAGAACGATTGTTTTAAAAGATTTTGAAAATCGACCAAGGTTCATTCACCTCCCCTCTGAACTTCGGACACCACTTGGGACCAACAAGTGGTATCAGAGCAAGTTGGGTTAAAAGCCAACTTATCTGGTCACTTACCCAAATCCACCTTTTGTCTCGCTGTTTTCTTTGCATTAAAATCATTTTTAAAGCATATCATGGATTCCTTCAATCACAAGCTACCTATGTTTTCCATAGAGGAATATGATGACTGGAAGATATGAATGCAGGCACACCTTTCTGCCATGAATGATGAGATGTGGACGGTCATAACTAAAGGACCGATAATTCCCATGAAGGTGAATCCAATGTATGGAAGAGACCATGCAGAAGGAGAGCAGCCACCACCAAACTTCCTGACCAAACCACGTCAAGAGTGGGGTAATGAAGACAGGAAGAGAGCCAACCTGGATAATGTGGCAAAGAACGCTCTATTTATTACTTTGGATAAAGGCACATTCAGCAAAGTTAAAACCTGCTCAACATCCAAAGAAATATGGGAAAAGCTGGAGCAAATTTGTGAAGGAACTGAGCTTACCAAAGATAATAAAATCTCCAACGCTACCCAACTATTCGAGCTCTTCGAAATGAAGAATGAAGAGACTCTTGAGCGACTAGATTCACATCCATAGTGAATGAACTAGAAGCTCTGGGCAAACACTACACACAGAATGAAAAGAACATGAAGGTGTTAAGAGCCCTACCAGCGGAGTGGGATAGCAAGACCACTGCCATGAGAGTGTCTATGGACCTGAAGTCCATGAGCACATTTGACCTATTGTCCAACTTGAAAGCATTCGAGTATGACATCAATAGAAGGAGAAAGGAGTCAGAGGAGTCAATCTCCTAAGTTACTGCGCTAACCGCCAGAGGAACCAAGGATACAACAACCACCAGTTGCAGTAAACAGAGTGAGAATACAGTAGAAATTGCTGAAGAGGATATGGCGCTCCTCCTAAAGAAATTCAGAAGATTCATTAAGAGCAACAACAATAGCAGCAACACCAACCTCAACAAAAAGAATGACTTCAGAAGAAGTCATCCAACCTCTCAGGTATCTTCTTCTCCACATTCAAATACAGGGAATATTGACTTGTGCTATAATTGCAGGAAGCCTGGACACTATGCAAGGAACTGTCCTTATCCAACCGTGCACAAGTATCCTGAAGGAGAAAGAGAACAGAGGAGAGATAAAAAAAAAGAGGAAAGGCACAAGCTTTGAGCTCTCATAGGAGAGATGGAGAAAGCCAAGGATGCAGTAGTTCCGAAGGAAGTACTGAAAGCTGCAGAATCCTCTGATAGCGATGCTGAAACCTCATCCTCTGACAAAGAAGCACTCATATGCCTGATGGCTAGAGATGGTGAGGACAGCGAAGAAGATGAGGTAATCTACCAACTGTTGTCCATACAAGATGATGAGGAGCTGAACATGATCCACTCCTTGAAAAAGATCATGAGTGATTTCGAGCAGATCAACTCAATTCATGAGGAACTGAAGGTTGAAAATGAGAACCTTAGAATCGATAATGAGATCCTCAAGAGCAAAAACATCGACATTGCCAAAATGCTCGTTGCACGAGAGTCTGATAACTCAAAGTGTAGTAAGCTGCAACAAGAGGTCTCTAGATTGAATCTGCTGATCACCGAGCTAAAATCTGAGAAGGAAACCTTGCAGTCCAAGATGAGAACATTCATCAAATCTTCAAAGGACGCAAGGGATTGCATAAACCGTGTCAGAGATCCTTTTGAAATATCAGGCATAGGTTACAGCAATCAAGGCTCTCAGAATACAGCAAGTACATCCAAAGCTGTAAATTTTGTTCAAGCGAAAACTCCAATGAAGAAAGAGTTACTCTGTGACTCTGAAAAGAATTTGAACAAAACAGCAATGACGGATAAGGGGAAGAGACCCCAATGCTCAACTGCAGGGAGTAAGCCTGCATCTAAGAATTGGCTGCAGCAGAAGCCATCTGCTGCATGCAGCAAAATGATGCAGCAACCAACAAAGTTGCAGCATAGAAGAAACTTTCCCACCTATACTAAGACCTACATGTCTAAACCTCAAGGAGGATATACTCTAGGGAAGTATGTTGGAAGACCACACTACAAGGGTGTTGGTAACACACATGTTGGTTATGCACACACTTTTAACAAGCAGTCTGTCAAGACAACTGCATACAGCATGAGAACCAACAAATCTTACAGTAAAATAGTTACTGTTAAGAAAGTTTGGGTTCCCAAAGTAACTAACCCCAAAGGACCCGTACAGATATGGGTACCTAAATCTGTTTAAAATTGTTACAGGTTACAGTGCCAGGATGCAGCAGTGATGTATGATATATCGACAGCGGCTGCTCAAGACACATGACAGACAGTAAAGAAACGTTGAAAGACTTCCAAGAATGCAAAGGACCTAAGGTCATATTTAGAGATGATTCCAAAGGAAGCACAAAAGGAAGCGGATGCCTAGTCAAGGGGAACATAAAGATCATGATGTATCCTACGTAAAGGGACTTAGATACAATCTTCTAAGCATCAGTCAATTTTGTGACAAAGGATACACAGTGGAATTCAACCTCAACAAATGCTTAATCAAAGACAGCGCCACAAATGAAGTAAAGCTTACAGGAACAAGAAGATGAAATATCTACCTAGCGGATTGGAATTCCTCCACTCAATCAACATGCTTCATTGTGAAAAGTCCACCAGAGCTGAGCTGGCTGTGGCACAAACGATTAAGTCACCTGAACTTCAAGACTATCAACAAGCTAGCAAGAAAAGGCCTCGTGAGAGGATTACCAGATGTAGCTTACAAAAAGGAGAATGTCTGTGGAGCGTGTCAAAAAGAAAAGCAGGTTAAGAGCTCTTTCAAGGATAAGATTCAGAAATCATCTCACAGAATTCTAGATCTTCTACACATGGACCTTTTTGGACCAGTAGAACCAGTAAGCTTGAGCGGGAAGAAGTACTCCCTTGTAGTAGTAGATGACTACTCCAGATACACATGGACGATCTTTCTTGCAAAGAAGTCAGAGACTCAAGAGAAGTTATCTGGTCTCATGAAGAAAATTCAGAATGAAAAGAGCTTGAGTATAATAAAGATAAGATCAGACAGAGGAACCGAGTTCACAAATAAGTTTATAGAAAAATTCTGTTCTGACAATGGTATTCGTCATGAATACTCTACTGCAAGAACACCGCAACAAAATGGGGTTGCTAAAAGAAGGAATAGAACCCTCAAAGAAGCAGCAAGAACGATGATAGCAGAAGCAGAAATACCCAAGAGATTTTGGGTTGAAGCAAGCAACACTGCATGCTACACGCAGAACAGATGTCTAATCATCAAGGATCTTGACAAGACACCTTATGAAATATGGAACGGTCATACACCAAATATCTCTTATCTACACATCTTTGGATGCAGGTGTTACGTTCTCAACAATGGAAAGGAACATCTGAAAACTTTCGATGCTAAATCAGACGAAGGAGTATTTCTAGGATACTCAGCTGTAAGTGGAGCTTTCAGAGTGTTTAATAAGAGAACCCTGGTGGTAGAAGAATCTATACATGTGGTGTTTGATGAACCACATTGTGACTCAAAGAAGCTGGAAAAACCACCTGAAGAGACCGCTCCTAGAAAAGAGAATGACGTACCATACATAGAAGGAGTTCTGCTTACAGGAGAAGAAAAAGAAAAAGAAGCTGCAACCTTAGATGCAGCAGACATTCTTACAGCAGCAGAACCTCCTGCATTACAGCAACATAATGAGCAAAATACACCAACTCATATCTTTGAGCCTGATAGGACATGGCTTAGAAACCATCCAAGAGATCTCATTATAGGAGATCCATCTATTGGTGTAAGGACAAGAAGATCCATACCACATGAAGCAATGTTTGCGTGCTTCATATCACAAACAGAGCCTAAGAATGTTGAAGAGGCACTGCAAGATAGCAACTGGGTGCAGGCCATGCAAGAAGAATTGAACGGATTTGAAAGAAATCAAGTATGGCAAACAGTCGCAAGACCAACCCATCAAGGTGTAATTGGAACAAAGAGGGTGTTAAAAAACAAGCTAGATGAATCGAAGTCGTTGTAAGAAACAAAGCAAGATTAGTCGCTAAAGGATACTGTCAGGAAGAAAGAATTGATTTTGATGAGACTTTTGCACTAGTGGCAAGGCTAGAAGCAATAAGAATTTTCCTAGCTTATGCAGCACATATGAATTTCAACGTCTATCAATGGATGTTAAAAGCGCATTCCTGAATGGTCTCCTTACAGAGGAAGTATATGTTGAACAACCTCCTGGTTTCGAGGATCAAGCAGAAGAGAAGGTGTTTCGGTTACAAAAAGCCCTATATGGACTGAAGCAAGCACCAAGAGCTTGGTATGACATCTTATCTCTCTATCTTCTGGAAAATGGCTTTCAGAAATGAACAATCGACAAAACGCTGTTTAGGATACAGGACGGAGAAAGTGTACTTCTTGTACAAATTTATGTGGATGATATTATCTTCGGATCCACAAACAAAGAGCTATGTGAGAAATTCTCCAACCTGATGCAGTCAAAGTTCGAGATGAGTATGATGAGAGAATTAAGCTTCTTTCTCGGACTGCAAGTAAAACAGCTATCTACAGGAACCTTCATCAACCAAGTCAAGTATACGAAGGAGCTTATCAAGAAATTTGGCATGGAGAATGGAGCTGCAACGTCCGTTCCCATGTCTACATCCATAAGTCTTGACAAAGATGAAGATGGTAAAGATGTAGACATTACCAAGTACAGACGCCTCATTGGATCGTTGCTGTATCTCACAGCAAGCAGGCCAGACATTATGTTTGCAGTAGGAGTCTGTGCTAGATTCCAAGCAGCACCGAAGGAATCACACCTTTTAGCAGTAAAAAGGATAATTAAGTATCTGAAAGGAACTCAAGAAGTCGGCCTATGGTATCCTAAGGAAGGAGGATTCAAGCTTAAAAGCTATTTCGACTCAAATTATGCAGGCTGCAAGATTGATAGAAAGAGTACAAGTGGGACGTGTCAATTTCTGGGAAATAGACTTGTCTCGTGGTTCTGCAGGAAGCAAACTTCTATCGCAACCTCTACAGCAGAAGCAGAGTATGTTGCAGCAGGAAGTTGCTGTGCGCAGATTCTCTGGATACAGTAGCAACTTAGAGATTATGGGATAGAAGAAAAAGAGACTCCAATTCTCTGTGACAATACGAGCGCTATTGCAATTACCCATAATCCTGTCTTTCACTCAAGAACAAAGCACATTGACATTCGTCATCACTTTATAAGAGATCATGTTGAAAAGAAAGACATTGTGCTAGAGAAAGTTCACACGGATCTACAGCTTGCAGATATCCTTACAAAACCTTTGAGTGAATCGAGGTTTTCTATGCTTCGAAACGAGTTGGGAATCCTTAAGTTGTGAAGAAAAAGGAAGATGCAGAAATGCAGGGGGAACCTCTGCATGCTTACTAAAAGCAGTAAGAATGGTACTGTAAGCTACGCGTTAATACAGCACTGGGTTCAGACAGTGCTGCAACTATATTCTTACAGTACAGCAGTTATCGAGAATTCAAGCAGCACCAGGTTACAGCATTTATTTCAAAAGAGTATTGATTGCTCTGCAACCTCGTAATAGGATTGCTGCAACCTTAAAAAGGCATTTATTTAGGCGGCAAAGGGCATGTCTTTCAGCATTAAATGAATGACTGCGGATGTCAGGAAGTGGAAAGGGCGCTGACAGAACCCACGCGCCAAGTAATTATTAGTGTCGATTTGACATCTCCGCTTTTTCCTGAGCCACTAGATCATTTTCCTGCTTTATCTCAACCGTCGATCTACGCACGTCTCTTGAGAACTGCCATAAAGATCAAATCGTGCCATTTGAATTCATTTTTCACCATCTTCAGAGAGAGAAACACATTGATCGCGGAAAATTATCTAAGTGCAAACCCTTGTTCTTTCTCTATCTCTCACACAAAGATATCTTCAATGGCTGCAAGAAGAACCATCATTCTTGATGGAAGGTTGATCAACCAGGAACACATCCTTGAGTCATGGCTGTATGACAATGCTCTGATCAAAAGGATTTTTGATGCTCTTCAACAGACCCAAGTCCTAGGGTTGTTGACCACCGTGTACGCTGGCTTTTCTACGGAGTCAGTACAGAGATTTTACGCCTACGCTAGGCAGGCGGAAGAAAGAAACTACATCCTGTTCTGGATGGATGCAGATGAAGAAGAACGGTCGCTGATCGTTAGGGACATCGCCACCACCTTCAGCATCTCGTCTGCAGGTTTGACCCCCAGCCAGTTGGCAACATATGGGGAGACATCGGCTCAAGAGATGTGGGATCTCTTTCGAGCAAGGGATGCAGGGGCTGAAATCAAGAGAAGCGCCCCCAAGAAGCTCTTCAAACTGGAGTTTGAACTTCTCCATGACATATGTGCATACTCCATCGAAGGGAGGACAGGGAGTTATGACAAATGCACGGATCTCCGGTTCCGGATCATGTCTGCAATCATGGCCGGAGAAAAGGTGAACTGGGCGAGGTTCATCATGAAGAGGCTGTGGGAGGAAGCAGAAAAGATAACGGAGCGTCGGAGCTACGGTATCACCATCTGCTCTCTGCTCTGCAAGCTTGGCCTTCAACTTGCAGCACCCGCCCCCATTCACATCGGAAAATTTCTCGGGGAGAAGAAAAAGGGCAAGACCCAGTCGAAGGCTGCAGGAGCAGGAGTTGCGAGGAAGAAAACCAAAGACAAAAAGAATGCAACTCTTGTTCTGCAAGATGAAGCTGCAGGCAGCGGGGAAGAAGCCGAAGAAGAGGATCCTTCGAGTCCTCTTCCTGCTAACAAGAGGAGTTTAGGGAAGGCTGTACTTGAACTTGAATCCTCTTCCCCAGATGATGACACACCCTTGGTGAGAAGGGCCCCACGCAGCAAGAGGGCTGCTGCTGCTATTGGGGATGAGTCACATCAGCTTCAGGAGCCATATTAGCACCGGGTCGAGCCAACTGAAGAAGAAGCTCGTCTACAAACAGAAGCTTCAGTTCTCGATCCTACCTTTCCGGCTGCTAGAAATATGGCTGCGGAGTACTCTCTTTGGAGAGAGATGCGGCTGTCTAAGGGGGAAATCCTGTTGAAGTGGAAGGATTTCCTGACAGTCAAGCAAGCTGTCCTGGAGTGGGCCAAATCTGAAGACTTTCTGGCACTCCTGCAACCTGACTTTGCAGCAAGAGTTCAAGAGCTCGATGGCTGCAGTGCTGCACAGGGAGCACAGGACAAGGGAAAGGGTAAAGCTCTTGCAGAATCCGACTCTGCAGAGTTGCCGATGAGAGCAACAGTGGAAGATGCGCAGGTCTTCCTCGCCCCGGCTGCGGAGGCTGTAAGAAGGGACGATGATGTCGCGTTTGCTCAAGAGCAAATCGACACCTTGGGAGTGGAGCAAGCTGAAGAAGCTATGCTGCATCTAGCGCTGCAACAAAGCCTGAAGGAAACCAGGATGCAGCACACTCCAAGGAGGATGCGGGGAGAAGACAGTTCAAGCTCACATCAGATGAACTCCCCTGCATACGAGCAAGTGGTTGAGGGCCTCTCCAACATTGTCACTCTGGATCGCTTGGAGGAAGATGAAGCCCAACTACTGGATTATGGCGATTCCCCGGTTCGTGAAGATGAAGATGCTGCTGTTGCAGATTCTGAAGGGGAACCAACTGCCATAATCAGGGATGTCATCACAGACATCTCTTAAATTGCCGATGAAGCATCTACGGAGGAAGTTGCAGAGGCGGTACTCCCTGCACTGGAGGCGACAACAGTGCAGCCGGCAACCACCCTTCAACAAGAAGAAGGAGCTGCAGAGACAAGCAGGGTGGAAGCTGAGATTCTTGCAGCAGTGGAGGATACAGTGCTGAAAGCTGTGAACGCTGCAGGAAACCAAGCAGAGCTGCAAGAACCCATTCTTGCAGCAGAGGCTGTCGAAGTCTCTACAGGACCGGCCGAGGAGACGGGGTCCGTTGAGAAGACCACTGTGGAGGATGTTGTTCTGACAACACTCCTTGAGGGTAAGAAGACCTCAGGTGGGGAGGCTGTTCAGACAGTACCCACTGAGGATGTTAGAGCTGAAGCTGAGGTAACCCCAGTGCAGCTAGAGACACCTCGTGAGGAGGTTGATGCTGCAGCTGCTGCTCGCTCTCAAGAACCTTCCAAGGTTACAGCAGCAGTGGTTACTGTGGACGCTAATATGTCTCACACCGAATTTTCAAGGATGATAAAGACACGCAACATAGCTGTTCATGGGCCAAAATCTGGCGGAGCAGATTCTGTTCAAATATCATCCGGCGAAGAGGTGGCAGATGAGGAAGAAGAAGAAGAAGACGGAGAAGAGCACCCATCCTCAAGCTCTACAAGCTCTCAAGCCAGCAAACATGAGGATGAGGTTGCTACTGGAACTCCGAGGCAGGATGCAGCACCAGTATGTCAAGATGTTATTCCATTTGCTGCATCCGCTGCTGCCTCGACGAGAAGGAATTCCGGGCTGACTCCTGATGAATCTATCAATAGAGTCGAGACCGCTGTTAGACACCTGCTGCATGCTCTCCAGGAGCATGAGTCTATCATGCGCAACTATCATGCGCAACAGTCTCAGGATCACCGCCCAATTCCATGCTGAAACCATGACGGGTTTCAAGAAGGACCTCGAAGTGCTGCCTGATATGATTAAGTCAAATCTTGCTGACCATGCAAACAGGCTGTACTTCGATCGGGTCAGGCTGGAGAAGGAGTTGAAGGTCGAAGCTGTTCTGACGCGCCAGGAGGTCAGGCAATGCAAGCAGCATGCTGAAAATGCCTCAACAAAACTCAACTCTCACTCCAAAGTCCTGGAAACACTTCTGGATCGTGTCTATGATCAATCTCAGAGAACCAGAAGTGTGGACGACCGGTTGGGGAATCTGGAGCTAATTGTAGGAGAATTGAGGGACATCATGCTCCGAGCTTTCCCTCAGCATGTCGATGCTTTGGAGCCCGCCCCTGAACCGACCCGACGCCCTCGATCAAGGGTGGTCCCAGCTGCCCCTACTCAACCCCCGGCTTTTGATGATGCCAAAAAAGGGGAAGGATTTGATGTTAGATACAAGAGCAAAGGGGCTGCTGAATCTGAAGAAGAAGAAAATGATGATGACCAGCAACCTCTCAGCAGGAGGAGAAGAAGGTCTGGATCATCTGCTACTGCTGATATCCCTTCTCCGAAGAGATGGAGAAGAGATGATGATGGAGCCGGTGCAGCTGCTGGAAGAAGATCGGCTGCAGGTTCTGCACACAGCAGAGCTGCAAGCAAGGATGCAGCACCTCCCAGCTATCATCATAAGAGAAGGGATGATAGTCAGCAGCAAGGCTCAAGGAAGAGGATGAGCGGGGACGAGTCTGAGAATCAAAGGCGCCAGAACGAAGAACCTACAGATCCTAACGCCTGGATTCAAAGACTCGGAGTAATTGGTGATAGAAAAATCTTTCCAAATAACTTCTACCAATTTCCTCCTCAAGAAATTCCTCGCCTTGACACTGAAAATATCTCTGCTGAAGTGTCCGTGTTGATGGATCAAAGGCCTGAAGGAGAGAACATGGCTTGGAGATTTGACATCTTCAAAGAAGTCAAACTGCCTTTTGATAGGAATCCAACATTTGAGGCGATCACTATTTTCAAACGATCAGAGTACCTCAGACACTTCAGAGAACTATGCAGGAAAGGCAAATTCAGCAAATATCATACTTGCAAGACTGCATTGAGAAGGTATGAACAGCTCGTTCGGGAAGGAAGCCTTGATATTCAACAGTTATACATCGACCGAGTAAAGGAAGGGCTGATTGTACCATACTGCGAGGACTTCTGGCTGAGATGGATTCAAATTCCCGTGATCAGACACAAGCTGGAAGAGTCCTACCAAGAGTCCATCAGGGACTGGTGGAAAGGATCAAGAGGAAGGGAAGGCCTTGAAAGGTTTACAGAAAGTAGATCAGACGAACCAGCAAGCAAAAGGTCTCTATTTTACTAAGTTGTATTCATATACCCTCTTGTGATCCTTATTGTATTTATGCTAGATTGTAAAAATTTCTCTCTGCTAATGAAGAATTTTTTCTTCTGTTTTTATCCAAGTTCAATCCTTATGAACTCATGCATGCTATCTATGTTTTCATGTTGCTTATGATGAAAGGAATAGCATGATGCGTCTCTGATGAATCCAGGATTAGATTTAAATTGTTCAAAGCTGTGCAAGCATGTAATCTGGATAAACGATATGAGTTAATGTAAATGGAACTTCTTCATGAACGAAATATTATAAAGGTTTTGTCATCATCAAAAAGGGGAAAATTGTTGGGATTTTAATGTTTAGATTTTTATGAGACAAACCAAATATGTAATAGGAAGTTTTGAGTACCCCATTTTCACAATCTTTAAGCGAATAAATAGACTAGTATTGAGTCTTGAGTCAAGTATTGAAAATGGAGGTTAAATGAGGATAAAGTTGCATCTAAGCCTTAAGGAAAGATATCGCTGGAAGAAGGCAGGATATAGTATCGCTGCAAGAAGGCAGGATACAACATAGCTGGAAGAAAGAAGGAATAGCAAAGTTTAAAAAAGGCTGAACTTCGATACAGCAAAACAAGAAAGAACGGCGTGTAGCAACGCTGCAAGAAAATGATACAGGAGTACTGTTAGATAGAAGTTACAGCAGCACTACCAGAAGATACTGCAACCAGGTCTAGCTTACTGCAGCACTGCAAAGGAGTATCAGCTGCACAAGGACCCAGGAAACAGCGCAGACTTACAAGTCAGTTAAGTAATACAGCGCCAACTACAAGACGAAGTATCCTGCAAATCCAAGGAAGGATAAATGCAGTACGAGGAACGGAGATTCAAGCAAGAATAAAAGAGCCGTTCAAGAAAAAGTCAAAGTAGCAGACACGGAGCCAATAAGAGGATGCCACATGGACTGACGCGCTGCAGAAAGCTGCGAGCCGCAACTGCCGCATTAAATGCTCCGAAAGGAAAAGTCAAGTTGCATTAAATGCAAACCATACTTTGGCCAGGCTACTTCAAATTCAAAAGAGAGATGTCTCCTTCAACGGACATCTTCTCCTACAAGTATAAATAGAGGTCGAGGAGAACTGAAGCTGGTTACTGTCACTGTTACTAAGAACTAAAATCCATACGCAAAAGTTTCAAGCGTACAATTTCAAGCTTTCAAGCCAACAGTTTCAGTCACTCAACCTATCGAAGTGAAGCAAGTTCAAGCTGAAAGTTTCCCTACGGACTCAGAAGCTCACTTCGAAGCACAAGTTGAAGAAAACATTTTTATCCTTTTAACCTTGTTGCTGTGTGCTTAGGTTGTTTTAGTAGTGTCAAGCAGTTGATAGGAGAGATCCTTGCTGTTTGTTTAGTTGTCTAGAGTTAGGCAGATTCCCTGTGTGGGAGTGTAGAACCCTGTGTGGGTTAGCCTTTGAAGTTTGCAGTTGTTGTGTGTACGCTGGACTTCAATAGGTGGTTTGCTTTGTAAAGTTGATAGATTGTTAGGAGAGTCCTGTAAATCAATCTTGTTTAACAAAGTTTCTGCTCGAGGAGCAGTAGAGTGGACGTAGAAGGATTACACCACCTTCGAACCACTATAAGCCATAAGTGTTTTAATCGCTTTATTTATCTGTGCGTTTATCTTCTGCATTATTATCTGTCTCTCATCATAAAACGTTTTGAAAGAAGCATTCTTGAGAAAAACAGCCTTGTGTTTAAAAGTTAATTTCCGCTGCGTATAAAACTCCAGGTTACAGCGTGCAGCACTGTATCTTAGCGCTGCAAGCAGTAACCTTCTATCGCTGCAAGCTCAAGTAACTTACAGTGCAGAACGGTTGTTTTAAAAGATTTTAAAAATCGACCAAGGTTCATTCACCCCCCCTCTCAACCTCGGACACCACTTGGGACCAACAAGTTTTATGCAGAGAAAACAACAAGACAAAGGTGGATCTGGGTAGGTGACCAGATAAGTTGGCTTTTAACCCAACTCGTTTTGATACCACTTGTTGGTCCCAAGTGGTGTCCGAGGTTCAGAGGGGGGGATGAATGAACCTTGGTCGATTTTCAAAATCTTTTAAAATAACCGTTCGGCACTGCAAATTACTTGAGCTTGCAGCGATAGATGGTTACTGCTTGCAGCGCTACGATACACTGCTGTATGCTGTAACCTGGAGTTTTGTACGCAGCGGAAATTAACTTTAAAACACAAGGCTGTTTTTTTAAAAAACGCTTCTTTCAAAATGTTTTATGCACAGAGATAAGAGAAATGCAGAAGATAAGTGTACAGATAAATAAGGTAAATAAACACTTATGGCTTATAGTGGTTCGAAGGTGGTGTAATCCTTCTACGTCCACTCTACTGCTCCTCGAGCAGGAACTTTGTTAAGCAAGATTGATTTACAGGACTCTCCTAACAATCTATCAACTTTACAAAGATACCACCTACTGAAGTCCAGCGTACACACAGCAACTGCAAACTTCAAAGGGTAACCCACACAGGGAAGTTGCCTAACTCTAGACAACTAAACAAACAGCAAGGATCTCTCCTATCAACTGCTTGACACCACTAAAACAACCTAAGCACACAGCAACAAGGTTAAAAGGATAAAAGGTTTTTCTTCAACTTGTGCTTCGAAGTGAGCTTCTGAATTCGTAAGGAATCCTTTAGCTTGAACTTGCTTCACTTCGGTAGGTTGAGTGACTGATACTGATTGTAGGCTTGAATTTTGTAAGCTTTGAATTTGTCGCAAATGATTTTCAAATCTCAGTAACATAACCAGCTTCAGTGCTCCTCAACCTCTATTTATACTTGTAGGAGAAGATGTCCGTTGAAGGAGACATCTCTCTTTTGAATTTGAAGTAGTCTGGCCAAAGCATGGTTCGCATTTAATGCAACTTGACTCTTTCTTTCGGAGCATTTAATGCGGCAGTTGTGGCTCGCAGCTTTCTGCAGCGCGTCAGTCCATGTGGCATCTTCTTATTGGCTCCATGTCTGCTACTTTGACTTTTTCTTGAATGGCTCTTTTATTCTTGCTTGAATCTCCGTTCCTCGTACTGCATTTATCCTTCCTAGGATTTGCAGGATACTTCGTTTTGTAGTTGGCGCTGTATAACTTAACTGACTTGTAAGTCTGCGCTGTATCCTAGGTCCTTGTGCAACTGATGCTTTCTTTCAGTGCTGCTGTAACTTAGACCTGGTTGCAGTATCTTCTAGTAGTGCTGCTGTAATTTCTTTCTAGCAGTACTCCTGTATCATTTTCTTGCAGCGTTGCTGTATGCCGTCCTTTCTTACTTTGCTGTAGAAGATTTAACTCATTGAAGTGTTGCTGTATCTTCTTTCAACCAGCTATGCTGTAAATTCTTTCAACCAGCTATGCTGTATCCTTATCTTCTCGTAGCGATGCTGTATCATGTCTTCTTGTAGCGATATTATATCCTAACTTCTTGCAGCGTTAACTTCGTTTAAAGCTTAGATGTAGCTTTATCCTTTTTCATCTTCCATTTTGACACTTGACACAAGACTCAATTCTAATCTATTCATTCACTTAAACAATGTGAAAAATAGGGTACTTAAAACTTCCTATTACATATTTGGTTTATCTCATCAAAATCTAAACATTGAAATCCCAACAACGAGTCTGAGAGTCAGAGGCGCCAGAGAGAAGAACAAGATCCTTATGCCTGGATTCAAAGACTCGGAGTAATTGGTGAGAGGAGAATATACCAAGATGACTTCTACCAATTGTAGGAACCGCAGGATCGCCGACCCTATACGATTATCCGATTCGGGATCCATGCAAAATTGATTAACGCGCAGTGGAAGAACGAATCATACCTTTTGCACCGAAATTAGTTCTAAGGTCAGAACTGTAGATCAAAGAATCGATGAAGCCTGGACCTCACGATCTTCTACTGTATTCCTCATCTTATCTCGAACGTTGTGTGGGCAACGAGCTATTGAGACTTTCAGCCGTCTTCTACTAATACGTATCTCAGATTTTTTTATGTTTGTGTATCTGTATTTCTGTGTATCGAAAACGGCTGACTTGAGGCTTATTTATATGCTACAACAGGGACCTTGAGGAGGATTAGAAATCGGTCTCCTGATAGGCCTAGGAGTCCTTAATTCGATCTGAATATACTTCTTAAGTCTATCAAATAATATCTTAATCCACTAAAAAGATATTATTGAACTACCGTCCCTTATCCATATTAGATATGGCTCCTATTTATTATGTGCTCGTTTATCTCCCCATGTTTAAGATATCGAATGTCCATTAATTAAATGAATTACTGACAATTCAATTAATTAATATTTAATTCCAAGAGTAGTACCACTCAACTTTATTATCATGCCGGAATAAATCCACCTGCAGGGTTTACATGATAATCCTTATGAGTTCCTCAAGGGGACATCATCATCCTAAATAATTAGGACACGGTTTCATTATATAATCAACAGCACACCATATAAACAACACTGTATCCCAATTTACCGAGCTTATTGATTTAATAAATAAATCTCACCCATTGGTAAATTAAAGAAACATATATCGAGTATACATGCCCGTTATCATACAATGATTAAGAGGACGCACATCCATAATAACAGAGGTCTTGTTTTATTTATGTAGTCAGTACAAATAAAACAACCTCAATTGGTCCTGCTCAATACATACAAAATGTACTAGTGTAATTTTATAATCAAGACAGATTAATACCAAATTACACTACAACCATTCCGATAATTTGTCCAAAATTATCTCGGTTGTGAGCTACCATTTATAATCTATAAGGAACTGATAACATGATCTTCTGTGTGGCACCACACACCATGTTATCTACAATATAAATTAATTGGACAATTGCAATAACATATATAACAAATATATAAAATGCAAACATTTGACCATAAAAGATTCTCATATCATAAATAGATGCTTATACAAAAGCTAGGCTTATAGCATACATCCTAACACCAATATCCTCCTCAAGAAATCCCTCGCCTTGACACAAAAAATATCTCTGTTGAAGTGTCCGTTCTGATGGATCAGAGGCCTGAAGGTGAAAACATGGCTTGGAGGTTTAACATCTTCAAAGAAATCAGACTGCCTGCTGACAGGAATCCATCATTTGAGGCGATCACTATATATAAACGATCAGAATACCTCAGACACTTCAGAATACTATGCAGGAAAGACAAATTCAGCAGATATCATACTTGCAAGACTGCATTAAAGAGATATGAGCAGCCGCTAGGGAAGGAGATCTTGATATTCAGAGATATTATATCGACCTAGTGAAGCATGGAGGGATTGTGCCTTACTGTGAGGACTTCTGGCTCAGGTGGATTCAAATTCCTGTAATTATGTTCAAGTTCAATTCTTATGAACTCATGTATGCTATTTACGTTTTTCCTGTTAATTTGTGATAAAAGGAATAGCATGATGCATCTATGATGAATCCAGGATTAGATTTTATCTTATCAAAGCTGTTTAAGCATGTAATCCTGATGAACCATATGAAATAACGTAAGAATGAAAACTTCTTCATGAACGAAATAATGTAAAGGTTTTGTCATCATCAAAAAGGTGGAAATTATTGGGATTTCGATGTTTAGATTTTGATGAGACAAACCACATATGTAATAGGAAATTTTAAGTACCCCATTTTTCACGATGTTTAAGTGAATATATAGACTAGGATTGAGTCTAGTGACAAGTGCTAAAAATGGAGGTTGAACAAGGATAATACTGCATCTAAGTAGCTCAGAAAAGGTATCACTGCAAGAAGGCAAGATACAGCGTAGCTGCAAGAAGGCAAGATACAGCGTAGCTACAAGAAGGCAAGATACAACATAGTCGTAACAAGACATAACTTAAACTACAGTTAAGTAAGAAGGAATGGCGTATAGGAGTGCTGTAAGAAAAAGATGCAGCAGCTCTACTCAAAGATACTGCAATCAGGTTACCGCAGCACTACAAAAAAGTATCAGCTGCACGAAGACCTAGGATACAGCGTAAAGCTTACAGTACAGATAAGTCAAACAGCGCCAATTGTAAACACAAAGTATCCTGCAATCCTGGAAAGTATAAATGCAGTACGAGGAACAAAGATTCAAGTAAGAATAAATAGAGCCGTTCCAGAAAAGACCAAAATAGCAGACATGGAGCCAATAAGAAGATGTCACATGGACTGACGCGCTGCAGAAAGTTGCGAGCCGCAACTGCTGCATTAAATACTCCGAAAGAGAAAGTCAAGTCACATTAAATGCGAACCATGCCTTTGGTCAGACTACTTCAAATTCAAAAGAGGGGTGTCTTCTTCAACAGACATCTTCTCCTACAAGTATAAGTAGAGGTTGAGAATCACTGAAACTGGTTACTGAAACACTGAACAACTGATTAACAAAATTCTCAAAGCTTACAAAGATCCAAGTACTCAAGTCTCTATCAATTTCAGTCACTCAACCTTCCCGAAGTGAAGCAAGTTCAAGCTGAAAGCTTCCTCAAGGATTCAGAAGCTCACTTCGAAGCACCAGTTGAAGAAAACCTTTTTATTCTTTTGACCTTGTTGCTGTGTGCTTAGGTTGTTTTAAAGGTGTCAAATAGTTGATAGGAGAGATCCTTGCTATTTGTATAGTTGTCTAGAGTTAGGCAGCTTCCCTGTGTGGGAGTGTGGAATCCTGTGTGGGTTAGCCTTTGAAGTTTGCAGTTGCTGTGGGTACGCTGGACTTCAGTAGGTTGTTACTTTGTAAAGTTGATAGATTGTTAGGAGTGTCCTGTAATCCAATCTTGCTTAACAAAGTTCCTGCTCGAGGAGCAGTAGAGTGGACGTAGAAGGATTACACCACCTTCGAACCACTATAAGTCATACGTGTTTATTGCTTTATTTATCTGTGCTTTTACCTTCTGTCTCTTGATTGTCTCATAAGCATAAAACGTTTTGAAAGAAGCATATTGAGAAAATCAGCCTTGTGTTTTAAAGTATATTTTTCCGCTGCGTATAAAACTCCAAGTTACAATGTGCAGTACTGTATTCTAGTGCTGCAAGCAGTAACTATCTGACGCTGCAAGTTCAAGTAACTTGCAAAGCAGAACGATTTGTTTAAAGTTTTGCAAAATCGACCAAGGTTTATTCACCCTCCTCTGAACCTCGGACACCACTTGGAACCAACATTACCCCACAAATTCCATACAAGAATGGTGGAATTATCGGAGATGCTCGGTGGAAAAAATATAGAGCAGAGAAATTCATTTTGAGAATGGTGGAATTATCGGAAATGCTCGATAGAACCACCTATAACATCTGATTTTAATCCATATATTTTGTTTGGTTAATCATTCCTTGAAATGGACTATTAACTTAAAATATAAATTTAAATAATTTAAATATAATGATAATATAATATATACTTATTATAGTTAATCTCGTACATCGCCCGGGTATACTACTAATTTATATTAACAACCAATGTCATGGTAACTAATTAATTATAAACCAAACCTAATAAATAATATATATTTTATTAGTTGAAACTGTGATTGTGAAATGTGAAGGTTAACATTATTCAATTCAATTTTGCATACACAATATCTATAGTTTTAAGTTTTAACTCTTTAATAATTATAAATGACGGTATTGTAATTTTAGATTAATTAGAAGAGAAAATAAAAAATAGGCTTGATTTGGATAGAATAATTTGAATTTACAACTAATAATTACAAACTCCCCGTACAAATGAAACCTTTATTTAATTTTAATTGTTTTCCAAATTGGGGGTACTATCTGTAAGTTACACCTACATTCAGCTAAACCCTTTTAACTCCTCAAGAAGTACAAGTAAGCCCCCTTTTGTTGACTAAATTGAACTGTTAATTAAACCCTTTTTTACTTTTCAACTGAATCGCATTTACATAGAAAATAACATAAGTCTTAAATTGTTCAATTTAATTAGTCGTTATATATATATATATATATATATATATATATATATATATATATAAAGTAATCTGCCAAAAATAACTGAAGTAATTTTTCTGTTTATGAAATATTTCCATTTCAAGAAATTTTAATTTACTTTTCATTTTTTATTTATTGTATAAACACTCAAAATAAATAAATAAACATTTAATTTAGGAAATCTTTTTTATGACATTTAATTTTGCATTTATTATATAGAAACTCAAAAACAAAATAAATAAATAAATTTAATGAAAAACATAAAACAAAGGATGGTATATTTAATATTTTCATCATTTTTTGAATGTAATAACTATTTTATTTTAAATCCATTTTTAATATAAGATATACCAAATTAATCATTTTTTAATGATGTTTAATTTGACATTCATATTACAATATATAAAAAAATGGTAATTTATGTTTGTGGGTTGGAATGATTTTTTATTTCTATTAAACGTTGTTATGATAAATGGCAAGTGTTATAAGTGATTTCTTGTAAATTAACATTAAAATATAGAAAAAAAATGGAAATGCATTATAAATGTACTTAATATATTACATATATAACATAAAATAAAGTAATATTTATATAAAAAGATTAGATAAGAAATTATAATTGCAAATTGAACAACTTCTTCATATGTTTTATATTTATCCTTCTTATTTGAAATTTTGTTTGATATCTTTTTTTCTTTTGCATATTTATATTTTTGATGAAGGTTGGTCCATAAGGGGTGGGATGGAGGTAATTTTTTATTTTTACTTTTTTACCAATCATAATTTCATGATATATTGATTTATCAAATTTATCGTTATTTTTATTTATAGTTTTGTTTAACAAATGTTAGATTTAGTCCAATTTTGAATAATTTTATTTAAACAAATATCTCTTTTAAGATATTTAATAAGCTGATATAATTTTTTATTAAATTTAAAATAATTGAGTTATTTGTGTTTTGGACCAAAAATTTCATTAAATTAAATATGTGTCCATTTATAGTTATGAAATCTAATAAAATCTAATAAGGTTGTCATTAAATTAACTTAAATTTAATGTACATTAATAGTAGGAAAAAATTACACATTACACATTATGTTTTCGACTAACATGTTGTAAAATCCCACTGACAAAGCTCATGTATATCGATCTAATTTATAGAGGGGTAATTTTTTTTTCTTCTACTCAAATTAAGGTCAAAATTGATGAGTCCGACTATGGTTCCAGGTCTATAAATTTGGCAACTACACTAGGAAAGCAATGTGACGACTTTGATTAGTCGTGTCACTCATAATATTTTCACATTCATTTAAAAAAATTACTCTAAAAATCATGCACGTAAAGCGGTTTTTAATGAGATTTTGATAGGATAATCCTGTATTAAATTTTGATGAGACAAAACATGTAATAGCTAGGTTTTAGTAATCTGTTCAGACTTTATTATGTAAAAGTTTAGCTAAGGCAAGGATGCTAGAAGAGGATGGAGAAGATACTGGAAGGAACCTGCGCCAAGTTACTGCTACCTACATGAAGTCAAGTCACTGCGTACTCAAGTAAAGAATTTGTCTAAGTATGGAAGAATACTGGAAGCTAGCTTAAAGCATCTCAAATCAGAAGAAGCTGGTCTCATCAGGAGACAAAACAGCTAGTCAACTTTCAAATACATCAGAGTTAGCGCATTCTGAAAAGCCGGTAGAGACACTCGAGTTCGATCTAATCAGGGAATACCATTTGGAAAATAGCAAGGACAAATTACAATGCGCTGCAGGGTAAGGCAGGCGTAGAGAAGGACAAGGCAGGCGCAGAACAGGACAAGGAGACGCTGCAAGAAAAAGTGACAGAAGATCGCATATGAACCAATCAGATCAAGACACTTCATCTCGGAGAAATTGTCCCTTCAACAGGCAGATTTTCACTGAAGCCTATAAATAGAAGATTGAGTGCACCTGAAACAACTACTGAAACTAATATCTTACGATCTCACTCTTAAGTTTTCAATCCTTCAAGTCTACGCGTTTCAGTCACTCAATCTACCAAGCAGTAAGCCAGCTACCTTTTATACTCAGAAGTTCAAGAGCTTGCTGCATTCAATCGTTGAAAAATCCATTATCTCTTAAATAGATTGTTTTAGGAGTTGCTTAGGCAAAGACTGTTAGGATGTATACTATAAGTCTAGCTTTTATATAAACATCTTTTTATGATATGAGAATCTTTTATGGTCAAATGTTTTGCATTTTATATTTGATATATATGTTATTGCAATTGTCCAATTAATTTATATTGTAGATAACATGGTGTGTGGCGCCACACAAAAGACCATGTTATCAGTTTCTTATAGATTATAAACGGTAGCTCACAACCGAGATAATTTTGGATAAATTATCGGAATGGTTGTAGTGTAATTTGGTATTAATTTATCTTGATTATAAAATTACACTAGTACATTTTGTATGTATTGAGCATGACCAATTGAGGTTGTTTTATTTGTACTGACTACGTAAATAAAACAAGACCTCTGTTATTATGGATGTGCGTCCTCTTAATCATTGTATGATAATGGACATGTATACTCGATATATGTTTCTTTAATTTACCAATGGGTGAGATTTATTTATTAAATCAATAAGCTCGGTAAATTGGGATACAATGTTGTTTATATGGTGTGCTGTTGATTATATAATGAAACCATGTCCTAATTATTTAGGATGATGATGTCCCCTTGAAGAGCTCATAAGGATTATCATGTAAACCCTGCAGGTGGATTTAATCGGGCATGATAATAAAGTTGAGTGGTACTACTCTTGGAATTAAATGTTAATTAATTGAATTGTCAGTAATTCATTTAATTAACGGACATTCGATATTTTAAACACGGGGAGATAAACGTGCACATAATAAATAGAAGCCCATATTTAATATGGATAAGGGACGGTAGTTCAATAATATCTTTTTAGTGGATTGGGATATTATTGATAGGCTTAAGAAGTATATTCAGATTGAATTTAGCACTCCTAAGCCTATTAGGAGACCGATTCCTAATCCTCCTCAAGGTCCCTGTTGTAACCTATAAATAAGCCTCAAGTCAGCCGTTTCTAAATACACACAGACACAAAAAATCTGAGATACGATTTAGTAGAAAATGGCTGAAAGTGTCGATAGCTCGTTGCCCACACAACGTTCGAGCAAAAGATGAGGAATACAATAGAAGATCGTGAGGTCCAGGCTCCATCGATTCCTCGATCTACAATTCTGACCTTAGAACTAATATCGGTGCAAAAGGTATGATTCGTTTATCTGCTGCGCTTTAATCATATTTGCATGGACCCCGATTCGGATAATCGTATAGGGTCGGCGATCCGGTGGTTCCAACAATTGGTATTAGAGCCGTGGTTTACTGACTCTATGCGATTGAATTAGTTAATTCTATTATGAATCGTATCTTGAAGCATGCGTATTTTAGATCGGATAATAGTAGGATGTGCGAGAAATTATGATTTTCTGCAGGAACCTTAAATCCAACTATTATGGTCTGAATGTATGTTTATGTATGAATTAAACCCTCGGACATGTCGAGGTTGTTTTTTTGAATGTATGATTGTAATAGTAAAATCACGGTGGTTTGTCGTGTTAGGTTTTAATTTTCTGTTCGATCTAGATTATATGTAAACTCCTTCGTGGAGTATAGGATCGATGGATATAATTAAATACAAGGTTAGGATGGCACAATCGAGCACGACCGTGCTGTGGAGCACGGTCAGACCGTGCCCGACCGAAGATTGAAACTGGACAATAGGTCGATCCCCGTTTGACTGCAAACATTCAAGAATACGGCGATAAAACGAGGCCATAATAGTTGGAAATTATGTTTTTCATATTTATTGCCTTATATGTGTTTTGTTTTATCAAACATGCTTTTATGTGTTTCATATGATATGCATGTTAAAATCCCTCATGTTAAATAACTAAGTGGGAGAGGGATTAATTATTTTAATAAATCTCATGGCCTCCATTACTGGTTTGTAAGTGATGCACTTGAACTTGCGCGTTGGTTTTAAGTGCCTTCCTCCATATCGGATGAGTTCATTTGCGGATCACTAGATCAAACTTCTTTTATGGATGATTATAGAAAGTTGTCTAGGAGTATGTCATCTTCTCCATGTGAAGGGATATAATTCTAGATAATGGACTTAGTATCAAGTAATGGTGCACACTTAGATGCATTTGATAAGTATCCTCCCCATCGGAGTCACTGCTGTTATTTCTATGGCCAAAGCGATATCAACTATTAATTTTATTTATCATAAAGTTAAGTTGACAAGATAATAAAATTAATGGGTAAAACCTCCTCTAACAAATGTTTGAATTAGTATACGTCCACACTATCGTGGCATACGAAGTTCGCGGTGTATTGAGGTATTGGTGAATTTAGATTATGTTGTTTGAGGGAACAATATGATTTGTCAATTCAAATGATTTGACCTATGTGTTCATTTATGTGATTCTCAGGATTTTCATTATGACTTTCAATCCTCTTGTTGTTATACTTAAAGAAAAACAAACTTATTTGTCCTAATTATATTGATTGGAAACGAAACCCGGACATTGTCCTGTCTACTGAAGAGTACAAGTTTGTACTCACTGAGCAATGTCCTGACATGCCTAATGAAAACTCTACTGAAGAGGAGAAAATGTTTTATAGGAAGTAGGTCAAGGCAAATGAGATGGCGCGGTGTTGCACTTTGGCTTCCATGTCAAATGTGCTGCAACATCAGCATCAGTCCATGCCCACTGCTTATGATATGATGCATAATCTCAAGGAACTCTTCGAACACCAGAGTCGGGCATTAGTTGTTGAAACATGTTTAGCGGTGTTATCTACCGGTACCTGGTGTGTAAATACGAGAGTCACTGATCATATCTGCAATTCATTGCAGGGGTTCCAGGAAACCAGACGACTAAGTGATGGAGAGATTACTATATACATGGGCACCGCTGCAAAAGTGGCGGCCGTTGTAGTGGGAGATGTTTATTTATATTTTCATAGGAATAAGTCTTTGATTTTGAGAAATTGTCTTTACGTACCTTGTTTTAGAAAGAATTTGATTTCAGTTTCTAAACTTTTTAAGAATGGATATTCTGTTTCTTTTGATAACAAAGTTATGGTCAAGAAGAATAGAGTTATTATCTGTTCTGGTATGTTGGTTGTCAATTTATATACTCTTAATACAATAACCCCTACGATGCAATAAATCACTACAAGAATTTTTGCCTTTAACAACCCCTCTTTAACAACCCTTTTAATGAATTTGTGTTGTCTTTTGGGTTTTTACAACCCTTTTTCAAAAAAGCGTTGTCTTTTTTTCAAAAATTCGCCATACGACAACAGTCAAAAATGAAACGACAACGCTTTTTAAGAAGGGTTGTTAAATGGCGTTTTTTTCGCTATACGACAACCCTTTTTCGCAACGCTTTTGAGCGTTGTCTTTTCTTAAATTTTTTTTTTTACAACCCATTATGCAACCCTTTTTAAGTAGGGTTGTTAAATGGCCTTTTTTTGGCTATACGACAACCCTTTTTTGCAACGCTTTTGAGCGTTGCCTTTTCTTAAAACATTTTTTTTATTTTACAACCCATTATGCAATAATTGTTTTTTAATATAATTATTTTTTAATTAACTTAAATTTAATACATTTAATTAATTTATAATGTTATCTTATATTACATTATTTGTATTAATATTATCTTATATGAACAAATTCATTATTTTAGAAAATAGTATTTTTATAAAATACTATTTTGAATTAATTAACAAATTAATTACACCTAATTAAGTATTACTCTCATCCTATTATATAATAATACAAAATTTGAATATTATTTTAAAACATGATTCGAAAATTATATTTTATAATTCATAATTCATAAATTATGAATGTTTTTTGTAAAAAAAAAATAAAGATAAAATTATTGTGTTTTAAAATTAATACAAAAAACATAAAAAAATGATACATATATATATATCAATTAATTAAGAATATATAAAAAAATTAATTATACAAGGATAAAAAAAATATACATTTATTTATTTGAAAAATATAAAAATTTGTATTACATAATAATATAAAAATTATATATTATTATTTTAGAAAATAAAGATAAAATGAGTTTTGTTTTAATTTGAACCAAAAATTATTTTACAACAAAAAAAAAACAGTACATATATTAATTTGAAAAATATAAAAATTTGTATTACATTATAATATAAAAATTATATATTATTATTTTAAAAAATAAAGATAAAATGAGTTTGGTTTTAATTTGAACCAAAAATTATTTTACAACAAAAAAAAAACAATACATATATTAATTTGAAAATTTTAAAAATTTGTATTACATAATAATATAAAAATTATATATTATTATTTTAGAAAATAAAGATAAAATGAGTTTGGTTTTAATTTGAACCAAATTTTGCAACAAAAAAAAAATACATATATTAATTTGAAAAATAAAAAAATTTGTATTACATAATAATATAAAGATTATATATTATTATTTTAGAAAATAAATATAAATTAGTTTGGTTTTAAAATTAATACCAAAAACATAAATTATTTGAAAAAATTATTTTATAAAATATAAAAAAGATATAAAAATGATTAATTAAAAGAATAATATGAAAAAAAAAATTTTAATATGTGTAATTGAACGATAAACTATTTTTCAAAATAAAAAAAACATACATATATTAATTGGTCAATACATTTTTTTTATATAATAATACAAAATTTATATATTATTTTAATTAAATTAAAGTTGAAAATTTTAATTATTTTATGATGTTATTTTATATTATTTGCATTAATATTATCTTATATATATGAACAAATTCATAATTTTAAAAAATTAGTATGTTTATAACATATATTAAAAATATGCACTAGTATACTTTATAATTGTCTTAATATGAAATTAGATTAAATATTATTAAACATATTAATTATTCATTAATCTTCCAATTATATATTAATTAGTCATTAATTATATATGTATATATAATTATAAGTTAATAAAAGAAATACATATATAATATAAACACATAAAGCACTAGTAGCCTAGTGGTTCAAGGTCTTACAAAAGTCACGAGTTTGAATCCTAGACAACGCACATTTATTTTTCATGATGTGGCAAGGATGTGTCAAAATTTGATGACGTGGAAGATGATGTGGCAATGATGTGTCCAAAATATGTTGATGACGTGTTACTTTTTTGATTTTTTTCCAGATACGACAACGCTTTTTACAACGCACCAAAAAGCGTTGTAAAATTGGAAAAGACAACGCTTTTTAAGCGTTGTAAAAAAAATTCAAAAATGGCGGAAAAGACAACCCTTTTTTACAACGCACCAAAAAGCGTTATCGTATCTAGATACGATACGACAACGCTTTTTGGTGCGTTGTCGTTGTGCGAAATTTTTTTTGCAACCCTGAATACGACACTACGATCTGATCGTGGTGGTGAGTACCTCTTAGGAGAGTTTAGGAGTTACTTATCAGAGGCTGGGATTCAATCTCAATTATCTGCACCGGGTACACCCCAACAGAATGGTGTGGCAGAACGAAGGAATAAGTCTCTTATGGAAATGGTTAGATCGATGATGAGTTATTCAGAATTACCAAATTTGTTTTGGGGGTATGCTCTGGAAACAGCGACGTACATTCTAAACTTGATACCTTCTAAGTCAGTACCCTCTAAGCCTAGTCTGAAACACATTCGAATTTGGGGTAGTCTAGCACATGTGCTGAAGGGAGATGCTGATAAGTTGGAATCTCGTACGGAAGTATACTTGTTTGTGGGCTATCCTAGAGGAACGAAAGGTGGTTTATTTTATAGTTCTAAAGATCAGAAGGTCATTGTTAGCACGAATGCCCGATTTTTAGAAGAGGACTATGTAATAAACCACAAGCCCATGAGTAAAATTGTACTTGAGGAAATGAGAGGGGATAATTCTGATGTACCGACGGTACAAGATGAGATACCACAAGTGACTGCACCGCGTGTCACTAATGATACACAAATATCGATAGCGCCTCCTCGTAGTTGGAGGGTTGTTAGACAACCTGATAGATTCATGTTCTTGGGAGAGTCTTCAGACTTGGTCCCTGGACAACATGAAATAGATCCCTGAACTTATGACGAAGCACTCCAAGATAAAGATGCGATATCTTGGTAAAAGGCAATGCTCTTTAAGATAGAATCTATGGATCCTAATCAAGTCTGGGAGCTTGTAGAACCACCAAATGGTGTAAGAGCCATTGGATGTAAATGGGTCTACAAAAGGAAAAGAGGATCAGACGGAAAGGTAGAGACCTTTAAAGCAAGGCTTGTTGTGAAAGGGTATACTCAAAAAGAAGGGATCGATTATGAGAAAACCTTTTCGCCGGTAGCCATGCTGAAGTCTATCCGGATTTTTTTATCTATTGCTGCTCATATGGATTATGAGGTTTGGCAGATGGATGTCAAGACAGCTTTCCTTAATGGAAGTCTTGAAGAAAACATCTATATGAAACAACCAAAGGGATTCATTGAGAAGGGCAAAGAGCATCTTGTGTGTAAGCTCAATCGGTCCATTTATGGACTGAAATAAGCTTCGAGATCTTGGAACTTACGTTTTGATGAGGTAATCCAATTTTTTGGATTTATTCAATGTTCGGATGAGTCTTGTGTATATAAGAAGAGTCACGGAAACGTGGTGGTATTTCTTGTACTATACGTAGATGATATCTTATTAATTGGAAACAATGTCAAGGTGTTATCACACGTAAGGGTATGGCTGTCCAAGCAGTTTGCTATGAAGGACTTAGGAGAAGCTGGACATATTCTTGGGATCAAGGTTATAAGGGATCGCAAGAAAATGATGTTATGTTTATCTCAAGTTTCATACATTGACACTATCCTAGCTCGTTTCAGCATGCAAAACTCCAAGAAAGGTTTTCTACCTTTTAGGCATGGAGTTTCTTTATCTAAGGAAATATGTCCTAAGACACCAAAGGAGATAGAGGAAATGAAAGCAGTTCCTTATGCTTCGGTTGTAGAAAGCTTAATGTATGCAATGCTATGTACGAGACCAGATATCTGCTTTACCGTGGGCATAGTTAGTAGATATCGAAGTAACCCAGGACAAGGTCATTGGACTGTCGTAAAGCATATTCTAAAGTACCTGAAAATGACTAGAGATTATATGCTAGTTTACCAGGCAAATGATTTATTACCTGTGGGTTACGCGGATTCAGATTTCCAGTCATATATGCACAACAGTAAATCAACCTCGGGGTATGTGTTTACCTTGGAAGGTGGAGCCATAGTGTGGAGAAGTGTGAAGCAGAAATGCATTTCGGACTCCACCATGGAAGCTGAATATGTGGCAGCCTCTGAGGCAACCAAAGAAGCTGTATGGCTCAAAAACTTCTTGATGGACTTAGAAGTGATTCCTGGTTTGTCCAAATCTATCACAATCTATTGTGATAATAGTGGTGCAGTAGCAAACTCGAAGGAACCACGAGCCCATAAGGCAAGTTAACACATTGAGCGCAAGTACCACCTGATACGAGATATCGTAAAGCGAGGGGAAGTTGTTGCCAAGATTGCATCAACCGATAACCTAGCAGATCCTTTTACAAAGGCACTTCCGGCGAAAGCCTTCGATGAGCATGTTGATGGGATGGGAATCAGATGTATGGCAGCGTATATGACAGCATAGTCTTTTAGTATAAGTGGGAGATTGTTAGGGTGTATACTATAAGCCTAGCTTTTGTATAAACATCTTTTTATGATATGAGAATCTTTTATGGTCAAATGTTTTGCATTTTATATTTGTTATATATGTTATTGCAATTGTCCAATTAATTTATATTGTAGATAACATGGTGTGTGGTGCCACACAGAAGATCATGTTATCAGTTCCTTATAAATTATAAATGGTAGCTCACAACCGAGATAATTTTGGACAAATTATCGGAATGGTTTTAGTGTAATTTGGTATTAATTTATCTTGATTATAAAATTACACTAGTACATTTTGTATGTATTGAGCAGGACCAATTGAGGTTGTTTTATTTGTACTGACTACGTAAATAAAACAAGACCTCTGTTATTATGAATGTGCGTCCTCTTAATCATTGTATGATAATGGGCATGTATACTCGATATATGTTTCTTTAATTTACCAATGGGTGTGATTTATTTATTAAATCAATAAGCTCGGTAAATTGGGATACAATGTTGTTTATATGGTGTGCTGTTGATTATATAATGAAACCGTATCCTAATTATTTAGGATGATGATGTCACCTTGAGGAGCTCATAAGGATTATCATGTAAATCCTGCAGGTGGATTTAATCCGACATGATAATAAAGTTGAGTGGTACTACTCTTGGAATTAAATGTTAATTAATTGAATTGTCAGTAATTCATTTACTTAACGGACATTCGATATCTTAAACACGGGGAGATAAACGTGCACATAATAAATAAGAGCCCATATTTAATATGGATAAGGGACAGTAGTTCAATAATATCTTTTTAGTGGATTGAGATATTATTGATAGGCTTAAGAAGTATATTCAGATCGAATTTAGGACTCCTAAACCTATCAGGAGACCGATTCCTAATCCTCCTCAAGGTCCCTGTTGTAACCTATAAATAAGCCTCAAGTCAGCCGTTTCTAAATACACACAGACACAAAAAATCTGAGATACGATTTAGTAGAAAATGGCTGAAAGTGTCAATAGCTCGTTGCCCACACAACGTTCGAGAGGAATACAACAGAAGATCGTGAGGTCCAGGCTCCATCGATTCCTCGATCTACAATTCTGACCTTAGAACTAATATCGGTGCAAAAGGTATGATTCGTTTATCCGCTGCGCTTTAATCATATTTGCATGGACCCTGATTCGAATAATCGTATAGGGTCGGCGATCCGATAGTTCCAATAGAGGCTATTCCTGCTAAGTATTTATTTTCCCTGTAAAATGAGAAAAGATCCTGCGTGAGTCGAGGAACCTGTGTAGAGATACTGTGTGGGTCGAAAAGTTTGGTCATTGTGCAGCTACCTGTGTGGATAGAGCTAACAATATTGTTAGAAGTAGAGTTTGTATGAGCTAGGTTTTTGTAAATCAAACCAGAGTAGAGAAGATGTAGAGGGATTACTCTACCCTCAAACCTCTATATATCTGTTTGCTTGTGTGTTTATTGTTTTATTTATATATCTCTTTATCTTGTTTATCAAGCATCCTCTATAAAGACAATCTTCAAAAAACACATTATTTCCGTTGTGCATTAAAACTCTTTCTAAGTTTTTAGGTTTCTGCTCAAGCAGTAACCTCATCAGCGCAGTAAGCTTCATAAACTACCTGTCATTTAAAGGACTTATATTCTTTTGGAGAAAAGTTTGCAAATTTGATAAGGTTAATTCACCCTCCCATATCTTAACCTTTATCACTTGGGACCAACAAGTGGTATCAAAGTAGGTTGGATTAAAAACCCAATCTGTCTGGTCAATCCCTAATCCCTGTTTTTCGAAAAATCTCATTCAACAACCTTTTTACATCATGGATACGCATAAATTACCTATATTTTCTGATGAAGAATATGATGATTGGAAAATAAGAATGTAAGTCTACCTATCCGTAATGCATGATGAGATGTGGATGGTTATCACAGATGGACCTCCAAGAATTACTAAAGTTAATCCTATCTTTGCTAGAGCAGCAGATGCAGGTGATGCCAAAGCTGCTCCTCACTAGGCTGTTATTGACAAACCTAGAGAAGAATGGACAGTCGATGATAGAAGACGAGCAAACCTCGACAATGTAGCCAATAATACCCTATTCGTCACACTGAACAAGAGTACCTTCAGCAAAGTCAAGTCCTGTAAAATAGTCATGGACATCTAGACTAAACTCGAGCAAATTTGTGAACGAACAGAGCTTACCAAGGAAAACAAAGTTTCAACAGTGACTCAAAAGTTTGAGCTATTCGAAATGTTGTCTGAAGAAACTCTAGAACAAATGGACCTAAGATTCACAAATATTGTCAATGAGCTAGAGTCTCTGGATAAGTTTTACTCCCAGAACTAAAAGAACATGAAGGTGCTAAGAACACTACATGCCGAATGGGACAACAAGACAACGACCATGAGAGTTTCCACGGACCTAAAATCTATGAGCATATTCGACCTGTTCTCAGACTTAAAAGCTTTCGAATACGACATCAATAGAAGAAAAAAAGAAGCAGAAGAGTCAAGATCGAAAGTAATTGTCCTAACAGTAAGAAATATAAGAGAAATAGACACTACCTGCAGTAAGCAAATGAAGCTACCTGCAGGGAGCACAGATGAAAAAATGGCCCTCCTCTTGAGGAAGTTCAAAAAATTTATAAGATACAACAAGAGAAGTGACTTCAAGAAAAATCAGCCAACTTCTCAATCATCCAGCTTCCAGCAACCAAATATAGACACCTCTGATCTCTATTACAATTCTAGGAAGCCAGGACACTTTGCCAGAGATGTCCGCATCCAAAAGTCAACCATTATCCCGAGGGAGAATCAACTCAAAGAAAAGAGAAAAGAAGAGAGGAAAAGAGAAAAATTAAAGCCTTCCTCAGTGAGATGGAGAAAGGCAAGAATGTCAATGCATCTAAAGAAGGACAGCAGGAACCAGAATCCTCAAACAGTGACAGTGACTCCTCTTCATGAGATGACGAAGCTCTTATCTGTTTGATGGTGCATGAAATAGAAGATAGTGAAGATGATGAGGTAGTATATCGATCCTGCCCCACACCTGAAGAAGAAAAGTTGAACATGAACCTCTCCTTAAAATAAATCATGAGCAATTTTAAACAGATAAACTCAATTCACGAGGAGCTAAAAATTGAAAATGAGATACTCAAGAGGAAAAATAAATAAATAACTGAAGAGTTATCCGCATATAAGTTCATTGACTCAAAGTGCAGTAACCTCCAAGATGAAGTGTCAAAGCTCAATCTGACGATCACTAAGCTTGAAAATGAGAAGTGCAATCTCCAAGCAACAATCAGGATCTTTAGCAAGTCAGCAAAAGATGCCAAAGAATATCTTATGATGGTCAGGAGTCCCTTTGAGAAAACTGGACTAGAATACTGTGCTGAAACTTCTTAAGAAACAGCAAGCACATTTAAGACTATTGCATTTGTTCAAGCCGAAACCTCTGTGACAGATGAGCTATTTACAGACTCGAGAAAAAGCTTGGACAAATCAACCGTAGTAGATAAGGGTAAGAAACCCATGTGTACATCTATAGAAAGTAAGTCTATCTTCAAAAGTTGGCTGCAGCAGAATCAATCTGTTGTAAGCAGTAAGAAGAAACAGCAACCTACGAAGATGCTGCATAAAATCTTCTATCCCACATATACTAAGACCATAATGTCTAAATCTAAAATAGCTCATGCTCGAGGGAAGTATAGTGGAAGACCGCACTTTAAAAGTGAAGGTTATACACGAATAGTCTCTGCACACACAAAACAGTATCCTAAGAATACTACCTATAGAGGAAACAAAAGAGTTCTCAACAAATCAATTGTTGTGAAATAAGTGTGGATTCCCAAAAGGACTAACAAGGAAAGACCCGTACTTGTATGGGTACCTAAAAACAAGTGATCTTTATCTTGCAGGTACTGGTGCCAGGAAGCAGCAAGGAAGTCTGGTATATTGACAGTGGCTGCTTAAGGCACATGACTAGGAACAAGGAAGCCCTAAAAGATCTTCAACCATGCAATAAAAGATCTTCAACTATGCAAATGACCTAAAGTCATCTTTGGGGATGACTCAAAGGAAGCACAAGAGAAATTGGAGATCTTATCAAATGAAATACCCACATCAAGGAAGTATCCTATATAAAATGACTAAAGTACAATTTGCTAAGTATCAGTCAATTCTGTAATAAAGGATACTCGGTGGAATTCAATCACAACAAATGCCTAATCAGAGATAGTAAAACGAAGAAAGTCAAGCTGATTGGAAATTTGGAACTAGAAAATGGAATATCTACATAGCTGACTGGAGCTCAGTTACCACAACTACCTGTTTCATAACAAAAGGATCATCAGAAACTAGCTGGTTATGGCACAAAATGATGAGTCTCTTAAACTTCAAATCTATCAACAAGCTTTCAAGGAAAGGATTAGTCAGAGATTACTTGACATGTTGTATAAAAAGAAGAGCCTGTGTGAAGCATGTTAAAAGAGAAAACAAACCAAAAGCTCCTTCAAGAACAAGGTTCAAAGGTCAACAGAAAGGATACTGAACCTACTTTATATGGACTTGTTTGGACCAATTGATCCAATAAACATGAACGGGAAGAGATACACTCTTACAGTGGTCGATGACTTCTCAAGATTTGCTGGACTATGTTCCTGACCAAGAAGTCAGATACCTAGAAGAGATTACCAGAGTTTCTAAAGAAACTCCAGACAGAGAAAAGCTAGAATGTGATGAAAATCAGAACAAACAGAGAGACTGAGTTCACAAACAAGTTTATTGAAGGATACTGCAAGAAAAATGGAATCAAGCATGAATATTCAGCAGTAAGGATGCCTCAACAAAATAGAGTTGCTGATAGGAAAAAAAGAACTCTTAAAGAAGCTGCAAGAACCATGTTAGCCGAAGTAATATTACCAAAGAGATTCTGGACAGAAGCAATCAACACAGCATGTTATACCCAAAACAGATGAATTATCAATATGGATCTAGATAAAACACCTTATGAATTGTGGTATGGTTATGCACCAAACATTGAATACTTTCATATTTTTTGTTGCAGGTGCTATGTGCTGAACAATGGAAAAGACTACCTGAAGGCCTTCGACTCCAAGTCAGATGAACAAGTTTTCTTAGGATACTTCACGATAAGCAAAACCTTCAGAATTTTCAACAAAAAGATACTTGTTGTGAAAGAATCAGTGCATGTGATTTTTGATGAACCATATTGTGCTAAAACTGATATAGAAGAACTGAATGAAGAGTTTGGCAAAACTTGCATCACCAACACTCGTGTTGAATATATTGATACATAGTTACCAAATCTCCAAAATATGGAAGATAACCAAAATCAGCAACCTATGCCCACACAACAACCTGAAACAGAACAGGACCAACGAACAACCGGGAACCTCTAGCAGAACAGCAAGCACCTATCATTCAAGAAGAAATACATCATCCTGATGGAATATAGCTGGAAATACTATTAGATATTCAATCTGATCTAAGTCAACAAGCTAACATAAATCAGCAGCATGAACAAGAGCAACCAGCTGAAAACCAGAATAAACAACAAGCTGAGGAGCTAAAGAGAAAATGGCTTAGAAATCACCCAAAAGACCAGATTATAGGAGATTCTACATCTGGACTAAGAACAAGAAGAACCAACACCCATGAAGTCATGTTTGTATGCTTCGTATCACAAACAGAACCAAGCTGCATAGAGGAAGCACTTGCAGACACCAATTGGATACAAGCTATGCAAGAAGAATTGAATGGATTTGAAAGAAACCAAGTCTGGTGCCTGGTTCCCAGACCAACTCATCAAGGAGTAATTGGAACCAAGTGGGTCTTCAAAAATAAGTTAGATGAAGAAGGGCTAGTGGTCAGAAACAAAGCAAGACTTGTAGCTAAATGATACTGTCAGGAAGAAGGTATAGATTTTGAAGAGACCTTTGCACTAGTAGCCAGATTAGAAGCCATCAGAATTTTTCTAGCTTATACAGCTCACAATAACCTCACTGTATATCAAATGGATGTGAAGAGTGCATTCCTAAATGGCTTTCTAGTCAAAGAAGTCTACGTAGAGCAACCTCCTGAATTTGAAGATAATCCAGTAGAGATGGTCTTTAGATTAAAGAAAGCCCTTTATGGACTCAAATAGGCATCTAGAGCCTGGTATGATACTCTATCAAAGTATATTCTGGACAATGGCTTTAAGAAGAGAAAAATGGACAAAACTTTATTCAGAATCCAGGATGGAGATAGCATCCTGCTAGTTCAAATCTATATTGATGACATCATCTTCGAATCAACCAACAAGGAACTATGCAAAAGATTCTCAAATCTTATGCAATCCAAATTTGAAATGAGCATGATGGGAGAATTAAGCTTCTTTCTTGGTCTTCAAGTTAAACAAAGGAGTAATGGAACCTTCATCAACCAAGTAAAATATACCAAGGAGCTGATAAAATATTTGGGTTAGAAAATACGAGCACAGTAAGCATTTCAATGGTGACCTCGGGAAGCCTGGACAAGGATAATGATGGAAAAATAGTAGATGTTACCAAGTACAGAAGGTTTATTAGGTCACTGCTTTATCTAACAACAAACATGCCAGATATCATGTTTTCAGTAGGAATGTGTGCCAGATACCAAGCAGCACCGAAGGAATCCCATCTAACAGCAGCTAAGAGAATCATCAGATACCTCAAAGGAACACAGGAAGTTGGATTATGGTATCATAAGGAAGGTGGAATCAAACTTATTGGTTATACTGACTCTGACTTTACAAGTTGCAAAATCGATAGGAAAAGTACAAGTGGTACCTGCCAACTTCTAAGAAACAAGCTGGTATCTTGGTTCTATAGAAAGCAAACTTCAATAGCAACTTCAATTGCCGAAGCAGAATATGTTGCTGCAGGGAGCTGTTGTGCACAAATTCTATGGATTCAACAGCAACTGAAGGACTATGGGATTGATGAAAAAGAAACTCCCACCCTATGTGACAACACAAGTGCCATAGCAATCACACACAATCCTGTCCTTCACTCAAGAACAAAACACATCGATATCAGACACCACTTCATAAGAGATCATGTTGAGAAGAAAAATATCTCTCTGGAAAAAGTCCACATTGATCTGCAGCTGGCTGACATTTTTATAAAACCTCTCTATGAATCAAGATTTTCATTTTTCAAAAATGAGTTGAGGATAATTAACCTGAGCTAAATATTCTTAATAAATCTTATCTATATGTTACACAGCTTAGGGGGAACTCCAGGAGACGAAAACCTCAAAGATTTAAAATCAGCGTTACTGCTAAATGTCTCTGGACAAAAGATTCCTGAAGCAAGGTTACTGGACAAAAACTGTAAAAGGCAGTAAGCAGCAACCTGATATGTGGGCGTGTGGAATTCAGAACAGTTACTCCACGTAAGCAGCCGTCTTTATAGAAAGACCCTCAAAATTCTCAAAAAGGTCACATCCAACACACCGCACCAAAATTAGAAGCCATTGGATTGAAAGTCTTTTCACCTCCTAATCAAATCTGGACCATTCGATCAATGATCATACAAATTGAAATATAAGGGAGTATCTTTTCATCTCTTACACTTACAAACTCTCATTTTTCTAGAAAACCTAACTCTCAAAGTTAAAGACTAACCCTTGCTCTTACTCTCCCTCTATTTCTCTCACACACAATGACACCCAAGCAAAACCAAGTTGTTGATGGAAGACTGGTGGACGAAGGGATCCTCCTCAATATGGTGGAGAAGGAAAGACACACACGGGAACTGATGAATGACATCCTGAGATGTCTTCCTACTGTAGGGCAACTGCAACTCTGTTCTTCCTTCAAGACCCCCCATGCAGAGGAACAAGTGGCCAAGTTCTACAGGTGGGAGAGGGTCTCTGATGATCGGCCAGAGATCCGATCAAAGTTGGGAGAAAAGGAGTTCACCTTGGACTCCAAGTTCGTGGCAAATGTATTCTCCCTTCCCACTGAAGGCATGGATGCCAGTGACCTCTCCACATATGGAGAAGATGGGCTAGAGGTCTACTGGAAAACATTCATCGGGAAGAAGGACACCAAGGGGATGTCTAGGAGCTACAATAAGAAGGTTTTCCTTTTGGAGTATGAGATGCTGCATGACATTTGCTACCATATCATCGAGAATAGATCAGGCTCTTTCGACAAATGTATCAACTTCAAGTACAGGATGATGATGGCCATTGTGAAGAAGGAGAAGGTAGACTAGGCTAACTACCTACTCTTGAGGCTAGCAGAGGAGGTGAAGAAGAAGGTGGGTAAACCTACTTATGGGCTAGTGATAAACACCATTCTGGGGCACTTGAAGGTGGACCTGACCTAGGGAAAGCCCATCCAAAAAGGGAAGTTCATCAGTGCAGGTAGAGTCTTTGCTAAGAAGACTTTTGCTTGACCATCCCTAGCAACCATGAAGGTTTCTGAGGGTTCAAAGGGTACTTTCGAGACAAAAAAGGTATTCCGCCAGATCAACAACGTCTCATCATCACCGAAAAGCAGCTCAAGGATGGACGAACCCTTACCAGCCCCAACAGTGCCAAAGAAGATCAAATACAAAAAAGATGCTCAAAGGAAGCTGATGGACACTTCAAGCAGCTGAGGGGGAAGCTGCTGCTCGAGTTGAAGAAGCTGGAGGAGAAGAGGTAGATGAAGAGGATGTGGTGGAATATGTCATCAGTATTCCTAAGGTTGAGGCTACTTTTGCAAAACTGATGGACAGATTCACCACATGGTGGCAGTACAGGTACCTCCCTGAGCTGGATGAGTGGGTCCTGAGCTGGATAATGATAGATGACTTTGAGGAAGTTCTGGAGAAGAAGTTCCTGAAGCAGCTCAGGAGGAGGAAGTGGCCGGAGTTCCTAGAGGATACTGAAGCTGATGCTGAGATAGAAGCTAGGAAACAAGTTATGGCTGCCAAACAACTACCTCAATCTTTCCCAAGGAGTCAGAAGGAGAAGAAACCCATCAAGTTGCTGCTGACCAAGTCAGAGTAGATGATGAAGTGGACTTTACAGCAGGCAATGTGGAGAAGTTTGGAGCCGACGAGGCTCTAAAGAGGATGATTAAGCAGGCTATTGACATTAGCGTGATTGATACAAGGATGAGAAGGTCAGTAAGAGAACCGCAGACTGGTGAAGGTTCCTCCTGTGCATCCCTATTGATCGAACCTATCAGCAGGAGGTCACCTTCACAATCAGAAAAGAATGGAGAAGAATTCTCTTATCTTACTGACCTGATAGTGCTACCTGAAGTACCTGCTCAGACGCTGATGAATGAGAGTATTCTTACTCCAACTGACCCTCCCAAGGTAAAAGAGTTGGACACCCTCACTGCTGCTACTGAGCTTGACACATTTCTAAAGTTGACAGATGCACTTCCTGCAGCAGCAACCGATGAAACCGCTGAGCCAACAATTCATACACCTATAGAGGTAGAGGTTCAGGGGAAAGCAATACAGGAGGTGGGGGAGGCCGCTCCGATGGAAGTGGATGAAGCAGCTCCTGTAGAGACAGTGGACCATGACGAGATGATCATTATGGAGGATAAGGAGGGTACAAATGAGCCTACTGTCGAGGAGTATGAGACTATAAATGAGGATAAGAAGAATAAGGATGGCAAGGAGGCAGAACAGGAGGCTGGAATGGAGAAGGAAGCTGAAAAGAAAAATGAGGAGAAGAAGGCTGAGGAGGAAACTGGGAAGGAGGAAGAAGCTGTAGAGAAGGAGGAAGTTGGATCAGGAGGAGGAGGATCCAGTAGCACCTCCAACAGCGATGAAGGGTCACTCAATGAACATGGTGATACCAAAGCCGAAAAATCTAAAACTCTAACCCCTATATCTTCTTCTCAACAGGTACCTGCTGCTGAGGACCCTGTTAAATCTAATGATAAAGTCTTGTCCGCGATTGAGCAGATGGAAAAGTCACTGATGAAGGCGAGCAAGAAACTCCGCAAGGAAACTCGCTCCAGCACCTTCAAGACTCAATCTCTCTTAGACTTCCTCAACATGATCCTAATAAGACTTCGCCAGGTGATAGAAGCCCAGCAACCCCCTAAAGAAGACACTACTGTGGAAATTGTCAAGAAAGTGATGGACAAGCTGAATAGATAAGAGCAAAAGATGATTCTTTTGAAACTGATTAGAAAGCTCTTGTCACTATAGTAGGATGCATGGATGAAGAACAGTTCAACCAATCGCAAATCCTGAGAGAACATTCTGGCACTTTGTCAGACATACACTCGATAGTGAGCTTCGTAATTGGGAGAACTGATGATGATAAAAAGGGGGAAGGGATGCTAGAGGGACAGCAGAAGAGCAAACAAGATCCTACTACCTGCAAATAGATGGTAGTAAGTAGAAGAAGGGATGATGCTGGAGAAGGTGGCGGTAAGGGAGCTGGATCAGGTTGTCACTCAGACAACGGTCTCAAAAAAAAATCAGAAGCTGTCTCTGGGACTATTCATCCAGACTTCAGAAAGGGAGCTGAAGAAAAGGAAGAGAAAAGAAGGAAGACAGAAGTTTAATTAGCAGGAAGCTTGGGTACAATCCTTGGAAAACAAACACATGAAGCATTTTCTAGACTGTATCCACCACATAAGTTGTCTGACATTGCCTTCTTGGAGCAAAATATGCAGAACCCTACCAGCTCAAGTCTTAAGACCTTTCTGGAAGCAAGTCTGGATCCTAAGAGCAAAAGATTCACCATACTAAGGATTCTAGAGCTCACTCTCCCTACAGACACCAATCTATCTGTCTCTCAGATAGAAGCCTTCAAGAGGATGGAGTTGATGAAGTATTTCACAACCCACTGCAAGGATTCTTCTCTGCTTAGATGATACCGCACCAACAAAGAAGCTCTTGAGAGATTTCTTGACCTTGCCAAGAAGGGAGGACTTCCAATTTAAGTCAAGATGAAGCAGAGACTTGAAAAGGAATTCATACCTTTCTGCAAGGATTTTTGGCTAAGGTTGGAAGAAGATAAGGAGGTGAAAAAGCTGCTGGAGCCAAGTTATCAAGAGTCCATAATCAACTGGTGGAAGGGATCAAAGTTCAAAAAGAAGAAGAGAGCCAATTGGTTGAAAACATAGAGCTTGCTCCCTGTATCTTTATTTTTATTTTATTCTGTTTATAATCTTTGTATATCCTGTGATCTATATATTGTTGATACTTCATCAATGAAATACATTCAGTTTCTGTATCTTGAAAGCTCACTTTTTGTGAACTTAATGCATGCTTATATTAAGTCTGATTTTCTACATTATATTCTGTTATAAATGAAAAGTGGCCTTTTGATCCTCTTAAAGGAGTTTTGTCATCATCAAAAAAGGGAAAATTAATAGGATAATCCTGTATTAGATTTTGATGAGACAAAATATGTAATAGCTAAGTCTTAGCAATCTGTTCAGGCTTTATTATATAAAAATTTAGCTAAGGTAAAGATGCTGGAAGAGGATAGAGAAGATACTGGAAGGAACCTGCACCAAGTTACTGCTACCTGTATGAAGTTAAGTCACTGCGTACTTAAGTAAAGAATTTGTCTAAGTATGGAAGGATACTGGAAGCTAGCTTAAAGTATCTCAAGTCAGAAGAAGCTGGTCTCATTAGGAGACAAAGCAGCAAGTCAATCTTCAGATACATCAGAGTTAGCGCATTCTGAAGAGCCGATAGAGACACTCGAGTTCGATCTAATCAGGGAATGCTATCTACAAAATAGTAAGGACAAAGTACAATGCGCTGCAGGATAAGGCAGACATAGAGAAGGACAAGATAAGCACAGAACGAGATAAGGAGGCGCTGCAGGAAAAAGTGTCAGAAGATCGCATATGAACCAATCAGATCAAGACACTTCATCTCGGAGAAACTACTACTTCAACGGGTAGATTTTTACTAAAGCCTATAAATAGAAGATTGAGTGCACTTGGATCAACTACTGAATCTATTATCTCACGAGCTCACTCTCAAATTTTCAATCCTTCAAGTCTACGTGTTTCAGTCACTCAATCTACCAAGCAGCAAGCCAGCTACCTTTTATACTCTGAAGTTCAAGAGCTTGCTGCATTTAATCGTTGAAAAATTCATTATCTTTTAAATAGATTATTTTAGGAGTTGTTTAGGCAGAGACTGTTCCTACTAAGTTTTTGTTCTCTTTGTAAAATGAGAAATGATCCTGTGTGGGTCAAGAAACCTGTGTGGAAATCTTGTGTGGGTCGAAGAGTTTGGTCACTGTGCAGCTACCTGTGTGGATAGAGCTGACAGTTTTGGTAGAAGTAGAATTTGTATTAGTTGGGTCTTTGTAAATCAAGCTTACTTTAACAAAGTTCTTCCTTGAGAAGGAGTAGAGAGGACGTAGAGGGATTACTCCACCCTCGAACCTCTATATATCTGTTTGCTTGTGTGTTTATTGATTTATTCATATATCTCTTTATCTTGTTTATCAACCATCATGCATAAAAGCAATCTTCAAAAAATGCATTATTTTCGCTGTGCATTAAAACTCTTTCTCAGTCTTTAGGTTTCTGCTCAAGCAGTAATCTCATCAGCGTAGTAAGCTTCCTAAGCTACCTGCCATTCAAAGGACTTACATTCTTTCGGAAAATAGTTTGCAAATTTGATAAGATTAATTCACCCCCTCTTAACCTTATATCACTTGTTGGGACCAATAGATTTTATAACGTTGCAGCCCAAAAATATTGTAACCTGTAAAACCAGTGAACTTTATATAGTGAAATGAAAAATTTTAAAGTTCTTATAGCAAATATTTTAGATGAACATGAACAATCTTTTGTGAGATTTTATGACGTGGCAGTCAGAAATGTTATAACTAACAAAATTTGTATAATTTATATAGTGAAATGAAATCATTTATAAATGATATAGCAAAATGTTAAATCACATATACTTGAGATGAATTTTTTATTTTTTTACCCTCAAATTAACTTAAGAGAATGATTTATGACTTGCTTTGATATCATAATGTGATATGGTTGCTTAAATTGAATATTGAGTTCACGGTTATGAATTTAAATGCTATTATTGAGAAAAGATCTTCTTAGAAAGAAAAAAAATTACTAAATTATTTTGATTGATTTTAGCAATTGGTAAATTAATTAGAGAAAACTTGATTAATCCTATACGGATTTTTACACCTCCAATTAAATAATGCACAACCACAATAATAAAGGGTGTGCGTGACACGTGTCTCAACTTGACCGTAAAATAAACATTCGGTGATCTTGAATATTAAAAGGCGTGATGCACGACATTTGATTAAAATTAGTCAGAAAATGAACATTTAAAAGTCAAAGATGGTAAATTGCAACTTGCGGAAAGTTGAGATGGTAAATTGCAATTCATGCAGAGTTGAGATGGTTAGTTGTAACTTGAAAAAATGGATAAGACAATATAGCCTTAATAGTAAAGGGTAGCGAGGCACGTGACTAAAATTGGTCGGAAAATGTCTCGAATAGTAAATTGCAACTTGCTCAAAGGTAAGATGGTTAGATGCACCCGAAAAAAGTTTAGTACGTAAGTGCAAAAAGGGGTGTTGTTTGGATGGTTATTTACAATTAATCCTTTACTTTATTGAGCTTAATATATGTCCATGACTGATGTGTCGAAAATCTAGTAAGTTTATTAATTTCACTTTCCATATAACAAGAGGATGTGATCATTACACGTCGTCGATGGATATATTAAGAGTTGCCCACGTTGGGTATTTTAGCATTTTCATGTTTAATCTATACATTTGCATATTATTTTTTGTATTTCAACTTCTAATGTTATCAAATGTAATAATTTAGAATGAGATAAATTTAAAATTAAAATATCTAACTTTGTGTTAATATAATATTAATCTATTTATGTATGTTAAAATAATATATCATTACATTATATATATTATTATATTTTTGGAATAATTAGATATATGACATACCGTGCAATGGAGGAATACATTACTAATTCATTCTAATTGAAGAAAAAAAAGGTTCAATAGCTAATGTGCTCATGAGGTGTAATTTGAGGGCCTTATAGTACCTTTCAAAGTTGAAAATTAAAAATTATTCGAGCCAAAAATAAAATTAAGTATAAATGTACTTGTTGTATGTGACATACTTATAACCTTATGTCTCACAGCCTGTTATAGTACCTTTTTAATTAAATATTATTATTTTGACATTTGGTTGTAATATAAATATATATATATATATATATATATACTACTATATAAGTATGAATAATTTAAATTTCGTCCATTTTTCTTAATACCTATTTTGACCTTATTAAATTAATTAGGAGTCCTATTTTAAAAAAAACTCTCTATATCTAATATAGACTCTCTATTTAAAACAAACTATATTTCATACCCAATGTATACTTCCTACTAAAAACAAACTCTATGTCATGCCAACATAATGATTCTAACCTCTTGAAGCCATTTGAAAATAGGAGGAACAGCCGGGAGCCATTCAGAGATGTGTGTCCAGTGATGAATATTACAATGCTGCAGAGGAAACACTACAAATTTTAAGAATTCACATGAGGCATTACCTACTTAGTCGAGTTCCTCTTCTATGTTTCACTTTATCGATAAGAAGTGAAAAACACATTTGGTTAAATCATCTTTACGAATCTTTAGCATACTATGATTATAGATATGGGATCGCTTTCTCTTGATTGACATACAGATCAAGTAATCATATGTAGATTATTCAAGAAACACGAAAGAAACATACTATCACAGAAAAAGTAAAGAGATTAACCAAATCTTTAAAAAACAGAAGTATAAAAACAATTTTAACCTTATTAAACTAATTTGGATCATTACCTTCAAGATCAAATCCAATCACGACAAGTCGAATGTTATAAGATCTTGAAAGATATTGATGTTCACAAACATGGTTTCTTAGTACATCCTTAATAATAAACTCATTGTAAAAGTTTTTCACAATTTTTTATACAATACATCATTGACACGTCAAAATAATAAAAAATCACTAACTCTTACAAGATTTTATTGAAATTGGTGGATAGTTATAGACAATTATTTTCTGAGGTATTACTCAAAGATAAATTATAATAAATAAAACCAAGAGTTGAATTAATAAATGTCCCTTCTTCCCAAACACGGAAAATATTATTAAGAGTTGGAAAAAGAAAAAAAAAACACAGCAGAAGCAGTAGAGGGACATCATCCAGTACGCATCATATCTTCTCGATCTCTAGTCAATATAAATTATTTTCATCAATCGAACATCAATTTAATAAATAATTTAAATTTCATCCATTTTTCTCCTATTTAAAAAAAATCTCTATATCTAATTTAAACTCCCTACTTAAAACAAATTCTATTTTTATCTAATTTAGAGTTCTGATTAAAAAAAAACTCTCCACATCTCTCTATATAAGGTTGGTTCACAATTATTTTTCAAATCACAACACCAGATCAATTAAGAATTAAGAAGAAATAGTATTTTGAGAGAAGATATAAAAAAAGAATGGTGTACTCAAATCTTCATCAGGTATGATAATTAAACTTCCTATTAAATAATTGTTGGATTCAAATTTTCATCAAAATTATATTTACAAAAATATGTCTTTTTATTTCAGACTAAATGAAAATACGATCTTTTATAATATAAGTTACTGATGGTGACTTATAACCTTTATTTTTTTTTATCAGTTAAACTTTTAATTATATATATATTTAACTCTTATGCATGTTTATTGGATATCAATGCAAGTATGTATAAGTGAACTTCTTCATTTATTTTCTTTCTCGATTTTCTTTATTTCTACAGATTCTTCAAGTTATTGGGTTTCTTGATTCTGGAACTTTCTTGAGTTTTTCTTTAAATTATTTTGTCAAATTTCTTAATTTATTCATGTGCTGGGTTTTGTGCGATAATTTTTCTAAACTTCTAGAAATGACTTTCCTTTTCTTTTCTTTTGTTTTTTTTGGGTGAGGGGGAATGTGAAAGGTTGTATGAAATTCATGGGCAAATCACGCGGATAATAAAGTGAATGTGCATGTGTTTTTTATTTCTTTAATCTACCTGAATGTTGCAAATCCGTATAATTATTTTTGAAGATCATTTGATTTACTGTAGCTTTAGTCAAGTTGACTCATGTTTGGTCTTTCCATATCGATCTTGCTTTAGCACAGGCAAAATAAAAGTAGTATTAATGATCTTCGCCACAGAAACATCATTGCATATCTATAGAGGAAGAAGATCGACACTTATGATCTAGAGGAAACATCCATCCCAAGCATTCCTGAATTGGGAGGGACCACAGGGCATGTTTTTTAGAGTAGCAATATTTGTGAAAAACTCATGACTGATACAGATCATAACATTGGTAATAAACTGAAGCCCTATTTTGATTATTTGTTTGAATTGAGTTTGTAGATCAAATAATTGTATTTTTTTAACAGCCAACGCCAACTATAAATGATGTCAAAGGAAGCTTGCTGGACAAAAAGATAAATATGTAAATCTTAGTCCTACTAAGAAAAGAAATTATATAGACCATGTTTTGCACAATCGTGAAAAGAAGCAAGCAACATATGATTTAAAAACTCACCCGAATCTAAATAACTCTAAAGGTAATACAATTTTTTATTTTTTCCCTCATTTTAAAAGTTAAAAACTTTATATTTTCTTTTTACATTTTATAATGTTTGATATTTTTTAATTTTTATTATTTTAATGTTGTAGATGGTTATCATCAAAGGAAGGTTGTTAGCCGGAAAAGGAAATATTCAAATCTAAGTACTAGTCAAACGACGGAATATAAGGATACTGCATTAATATTAGAAGGTATTTTTAAAACTTCTTTTAAGTTTGTATTAAAGTAAAATTTTCTTCTAAAATTGAAAATTGTATTTCTTTAGATTTATCTGATTATAAATTTCAATATCAGAAGAAAATAAATTGAGTAAAATACCGAGTTGCATTCATTGTGGAGCAACAAAATTGGAGTATGAGCCACCCACCTTTTGTTGTGATAATGGGAAAGTTAAACTTGCATCTTCAAAAGTTCCAGAGACGTTGTACGAACTATATACTTTTCAATCAGAAGAGGCTATTGATTTTAGAAAAAATATATGTTCATACAATTCCATATTCTCATTCACTTCATTTGGAGTCAAATTGGATAAAGAGCTTTCTTCGGTACGACGAGGGGTTTTCACTTTTCGAGTACAATGAATGATTTATCACAATCTTCCCAAGTTTGAGTCTTAACGAAGACAAACCAGCTTATTTTCAATTATATTTTCATGATACTGAAAATGAGATTGAAAATAGAATGAACCTTAATTCTTATGTATCAAAAGAAATTGTACGGAAACTTAGAAAATTAACAGAGTATTTTTCTTTAGATGATGTAGAACTTTGTATTGTAAAGATGTGAGATTGGATCAGAGAGTTTATAATAATCCAACATCAGATCAAGTTGTAGCTATTTGGATTGAGGGAAATAATAAGAATGTAGGATTTGAACGAGATATAATTGTTAATGCTCATTCTAGGAATCAGTATAAAATAATGCATTATTTTAGATGTTATGATCCTTTACAATAACCTCTTCTATTTCCAAGAGGTGAATCAGGTTGGCACCAAAACATTCATAAAGTTATCACACAAGAACATGTACGTGACACGAAACAAGGTATATATGTTTTAATATTTCGATAACATACATTTTTTAAAACATAAATAACTTTTTTAAGGATTAAACTTTACTGTATATTTTTTATATACATAAAATTGCAGCAAATGTATCAAATATATTGGATGCTTCTAGACTGACATCAAATTCTACTCCAAAGGAAATTATCTCCCAAGAGTTAGAAGGTATGTATAGAGTAGATGTGGATTGTATTAATAAGTGTGACATTATAATCTGATACTAAAATATGCTCGTATGTAAAAGTTAGATAGAAACACCTTAAATCCACACTTGCTTTATAGAAAATTAATAGTATATGTTCATTCTAATCATTTCAACCATTGTTTCTTATAATTAGTTGTAAAAGGAAATGCAAAAGGAGTCTCTTGCAGAGAATACAGTTGTTATAAGTTACAAATTAGAAATCCAAGACAATCGACACTACTATTTGCAGGAAGATTGTTGCAACAATATGCAGTGGATAGTTATATAAAATTGGAGATAACAAGATTACATTTTTTTCGTCTGAACCAAGCAAATTTGAGAAGTGAACTATACCGAGGGATCATGGATAGTGTTTTTAAAGGTGAACTTCGCGGTAGTGAAATTGGGCTAAGAATTCTATTTCCAGTATCATTTATTGGTGGCCCAAGGGGTATGCGATGAAGATATCTTGATGCATTGACATTAGTTCAAAGATATGGAAAACTGATCTATTTATCACCATGACTTGCAATCCTGACTGGATTGAGATACAAGAAAATCTATATAAAGGTCAAAAAGCTCAAGATCGTCCGGATTTAGCTGTGAGAGTTTTTCGAGTAAAATTGCATGATTTGAAAGATCAATTATTTAAGAAAGAAATATTTGGCAAAGTTGTTGCACATGTTCATGTAGTCGAATTTCAAAAAAGGGAATTACCACATGCTCATTTACTTATAATTCTAAGGGCCAAATATAAGGTTCATACAGCTGACCAATTTGATAAGTTTGTATGTGCTGAAATTCCTGATGAAGAAAAGAATCATCGGTTATATGAATTAGTGAATAAACATACTATATGGACCGTGTGGAGAAAAAAAATCCAGAAAATTCATGTATGGTGAGAGATAACTGTAAAAACTGCTATCCAAGACCATTTTGTGAAAGCACTATACAAGGTAAAGATAGTTATCCAATCTATAGAAGACGTAAAAATGGGATGGTTGTTCAAGTTCGCAATGCTGAACTGAATAATCAATGGGTGGTTCCTTACAATCTCTATTTGTTATTCAGATATAACTGTCATATCAATGTTGAGATATGCTCTGGGGTCAGAGCTGTTAAGTACCTATACAAATATATTTACAAAGGTTATGATAGAGTGTCAGTTAATATAATCCAAAATGATGATGACGATGTGATCGACGAAATCAAATAATTTCAAGATGCAAGATGGGTGTCAGCACATGAGGCATTATGGAGAATTTTTGAATTTAATTTAAATGAGATTTACCGTGCAGTTTTCAACTTACAACTTCATTTGCCAAACAAACATCTTGTCACCTATTGGAATAATCAGAATTTGGAAAAATTACTAGCAAATGATTATGCTTTAAAGACGATGCTCACACAATATTTTTCAACGTGCGCTCAATGTGATAATGACAAAAAATATCTATATAAAGAATTTCCAGAGCATTATGTGTGGGACAGACAAAACAAATGTTGGAGAGAAAGAAAAAAAAGAGAGGTGATTAGACGTATTGGTGCAGCAAATCCAACATAAGGAGAAAAATATTATCTTTGATTACTTTTGAATCATGTGAGAGGTCCAACGCCTTTTGAGTATTTGTTGACATTTTGAGTATTTGTTGACAGTAGATGACGTTCAATGTTCAACATTTAAAGAATCTGCACAAAAAAAAAAGAATTACTTGAAGCGGATCAAAGCATTTTTGAATGTTTAAATGAAGCAATTACATTTCAAATGCCACAAGAGTTGCGAAGTCTTTTTGCAACAATATTGGTATTTTGTGCACCAACAGATGTAAGAGCTTTGTGAGATACATATTTCAATGCAATGTCCAAAGATTTCAAAAAAGATGAAGACACATCGACATCTTATCGAACAGCGAAAACCTTGAAAAACATTAACATTTTTTTGGAGAGTATGGGAAAAAGTATAAATTCATATGATCTCCCAAAAATTACTATGGAAATTGACGATATAGAAGACGAACATGGAAGAGAATTATGAGAAGAAATGTCTATTGAAATTCCTCCTGAAGATGAAGAAGCTAAAACAAAGTTGAATGTTGATCAACATATGACCTTTACTATTATATTAGAAGCCACTGAGAAAGGAAATGAGGGGATTTTCTTCATTGATGGACAAGGAGGGACTGGCAAGATATTTTTATACCGTGCATTGTTAGCTCATCTTAGATCAAAAAATCAAATAGCTATTGCGACTGCCACATCTGGAGTAGCAACCGCATTGATGCCAGGAGGAAGAACAACACATTCACGAATCAAGATACCAATAAATGCAGATGAAAGTAGTAGATGCTCCATTTCCAAACAAAGTGGAGCCGCAGAATTATTGCAAAAAGCAAATTTGATTTTATGGGATGAAGCTCCAATGCCAAAACGATGGGCAATTGAAAATGTAGATACATTACTAAAGGATGTTACTCGAAATAATAAAGATTTCGGTGACAAAGTGATAGTTTTTGGAGGAGATTTTAGACAAGTTTTACCTGTTGTCCCAAAGACAACAATTTTACAGACAATTTCCGCTAGCATGGTCGAATCATATTTGTGGCCAATAATGAGGAAGATATCGTTATCTAAAAACATGAGAGATATAAAAGATCCTAAATTCTGTGAATTCTTGCTACGAGTTAGTGATGGAAAGGAACCAACAGATGAGGAAGGAAATATCTCAATTCCAAAAGAAATTATCATTGAGTATGATAATGAAAAAGATTCTGTACAACGACTCATATGTGCTATTTTCCCAACAGTGTGAAGGAAACTGTGAATAATATTGATGAAAATAACAATAAGAATGTCTACATGAAGTACGACAAATTATGTAGCAAACATGAGGAACGCAGCAGATTTGGTACATATATTTCTTAGTTCCATTTCTTTTCAATAATGTTTAAAAATAATCATTAAATAAAGCATTTTTTTATGTAGATATATATGGAGTTCTTACAAAGGTATAGGAAAGTATAATTGTTGACACTCCAAAAAAAGTGGTCGTAAGAGAAATCACTTTGATAAATGAAGAGTAAGTATAATCTATCTTTTATAAGAAAGTATGGGAAAAGTATATAAATTTAAATTCCAAGCAAAATAAAATAATTTAATAAAAATTTCAATTACATTATTATTTTTTGTTATGCAAACACCACTTTATAAACGTTTCTCTTTGGGAAGATATGACACTGAATGAAGGAAAATAATTATAGCAAATTGTCGATCAAAACCCAACAGTTGCAATCACAAAGGTCACAACGAAGGAATTTCAAGGCAAAACCAAAATCAAACTATATATATATATATATATATATATTTATTTTTTTTTGAAAGGAAAATAAGGACAATGAATATATGTAAATATCTAGAAAATGAAATATAATTGTATAATTGCAAACTTTAATTAGGTGAGATCCAATTGCAAACCACTTCAATTTCAACTATACAAATAGGTCTGATATCTAATGAACTTGCGAAAATGCCGCACATCATTCATGGTCCACTGGAAATATGCAAGTTAAGAATGACACAAAGAATAAGAGGAGTAATAGAGGTTACTCTTGAAGATCTTATCATAAGAAAAGATTCTATATCAAAGGTATGTAACCATGTTTTCAAATATCTATTACATTTAATTGCAGAATTTTAATTAATATGTAATTAATATGCTTTCTTGAATTAGGGAGAAATTGATAGTTGTTATATTTAACTTTGTATCATATTTTCATTTTCAATGCAGAATGCATGTTATTATTTCACTGAAATTGTGGATAAGGTAGAGAATGAAACAAAAATATGGTACGACGCATGCAAAAAATGCACAGCGTCGGCACCTAAAGATGACAGAAATATGATATGTAGAAAATGCAAAGATGACCCGATATAAAAAACACCGAGGTAAAAAATTAAAATAATAAATCAAAAAATAAAACGAGTAATGACATACAACTATATTTGTATAAATTCATTGATTGTAGATACGTAGTTAAACTAAGTGTGATACAATGTCATCTTGAAGCACCAATGATGATTTGTGGTGATACGACATCAGTTTATGTTGGATGCTCAATACAAGACTACTTGACGTCCATTGAGAAGGTAATAAAATTTCTTTAGTTATATGCATTGCAAAAATCTATCTTTTTTGTTTTTTAAAAGAGAAAACCATATGCAGGGCGGTTGATCTTACAAGGAGCAAGTGAATTCCGTTTTCTAATTGTGCTAACCTACAATATGAAAGTTGAAGGAGGAAGATTGAGCGTTGTAGCAGAAGCCATAGAAAAGTTGGAACCCGTGGAGATAAGAGATGATAAATTAAACAACACAACCACAACCACAACAGCGACTGTAACAGTGGCCACCACAACAGATGATGAACGTAAGAAAAAAAAAGAAGAATTAAGAAGACAAAAAACAAAGAATGCATCCATGTATCCAGCGATGAGGAGGATAATACAATCAAAAATTTATTAGTCAAATCACGAAAAAAGAAGACTAAGATCAAATAAGAAAAAAATTAATAAGTGGTCAAATTACAATTATAATCTTTGGTTTCAAAATTTCGATACTTATTATTTTTTGTTTTTAATATTTTATTTTTTAGGAATAGAGGAACTAGAATTTTTTTATCCAATACAAATTTTTTTTTTGGACGACTCTGAAAATAATATTTTGGGTATATTTGGATTTCAAATTAAATTATACTCATACTTAACTACACACAATTTTCATGATCTCATTATATTATTCTTAATAAATTGTTGTTGTTATGATACATATAATATATTGAAAAAACATTAACTTATAATAATCAAATACTAAGTAATTTATATACACTTCAAAAAAATTATTGAAGAATAACAAGTGAAGAGATAAAATACCACGAAATCAACAAAAAACAAAGGTCTCAAAAGTTGGTCTCTTCACATGTAACAGGATCTCTCCACGTGCAACGCACGTGTTCTCAACTAATATATATATATATATATATATATATATATATATATATATATATATATATATATATATATATATATTCGTATTGCTGTTCAAAGAATAAAGATCAAGATATTGATTTTATTTCTCATGGTATATAACCTATATTCATGAGTTTGTAACTTTATATATGATCGATTATGACTTATTACTAGGATAAACACAAAACTATCATCATTAGGATAATATTGTGGCATAAACTTAGCTTATTGAATTAGGGATGAAGAACCGTTGGCTAACGAATGGACGTAAATGGTGATTGGGTTTGATGCAACATTATAAGCTATATACATATAGACGAAGCCACACTTAAGTCAAGGGAGCAGTGGGCCCACCTCAAATTTTGAAAATTCATTTTATATTATACTAATTTTGAAATTATTTATTGAAAAAAAATAAAATAAATTTCTAATATTAAGATATAATTGAGTTAAAATTGTCAATTTTATTTTTATTGAGTCAATATATATTATTTCTCTTAATTATACATAATTCGCGTAAATTTATATTTACAATATATTATTGTATTCAACATTTGATTAAAAAGAAAAATAGCTTTGGGTATCAAATTCATAATAACAATAATAATGATAATAGAATGTTGATGAGAGTTTTCTAGACAATTGATATAGGTAAATTATATATGTCAATTATCTTTGTATTTTTTAAGTAGCAAACATTTAAGTTTTATCATTTTAGCAATCGAACCATTAATATAAACTTGTTAAAAGCATATTAAAAATTAAAATTTTAACATGTGTTTACTGTGAATAATAAAGTAACTAAATACATATATAATTTATATTTGTCTCCTCATTTTTATACCATTGTTAATCAGACTCCATCAACAAAATCTCTAACTTCGTCGTCCTCTATATATATATATATATATATATATATATATATATATATATATATAATTCATAGGGCCCCAAACGAACAAACTTTTGACAAGGAAATTAAAGAATTAGTAAATTTAATATCATTAACACAAGTTGAGATAACGTTCTGAAGTCTATTTTAATTTAATGCATTATTATCATTGCTTTCTGCATGCATTAACCAATCATACCAAACTATGCACTATTCAACTAATCAATTATTTCATTCATTCTTTGTTTTTTCCTGTAAATAAATTGAGAATCCAACAAAAGTTAGTGGGGACGACTATGACAACAAAGCCAATCAGAATTTCAATCCAACAATTATTCGTCACATGAATGCAACCATTTATTTATTAAATAATTGTATTACTTATCTTAATTCCCTATACTATTATTGTATCCCTTAATCCACTTGTATTATTATATATCACAGGACCCCAAGATATTATTTAGCAATTTGTTGAATTACCCTACAAGATAATCAATTAAAGTAGGATTAGTTTTTTAAAACAGTTTATTACCAAATTTGCCCCGTAACTTAAGGTGTCTGGCAATTTCTGACTTTAAGTTTTCGAGCTGGCAATTTAGGACTTTAACTTGGCGGGCTTCGTGAATTTTTCCTAAATTAAGCCCGAATTGCTTAATTTGGGACCAATTTGGACGTGAATCGCACGTGAGGCCTAAAAATTGGGCAATTCAGGCTAATTCTACTAAGTTGGCATTTCTTTAGCCGAATTGACATTTCGCTTTTTTTTTGCCCTCCACGTGGATTAAAACGCTGATATATAATTGAAATCCCCAAATCACACAAGAACCCTAATTCCCCTAATTCCACCCTAATTTATACGTATCCTTCACTCGAGCCAGCATTCGAACCATCACTATCACCCACCTGAATAAACTTAACCCCTGGCCTCACCACAATTCCATCACCCCCAGCTCCAGGTGGCTGCCACACCTCTGGTGGGTCCCCTTGAGTGCTAAAATTCTCAATTCTTCTCTTATTCCTAAGGGTATGTTTGGAATGGATTTTAGTGGGTTTGAGGAAATCCTGACTTTGAAATCTGGATTTTGTAGTAAAGGTAAATAGTAAAAATGTATGTTTGTTTAAGGATTTAGTAGAGTATGATTATATTGTAGATGTCAAATCAATGCTGGAAAAGGTGGGTTGATATAATATTTTATTGTGAAAAAATGGGTTAATGTGATATATTTTTATGAAAAGATATATTTGATAATGATTGATGATTGTAATATAGGTAGTAATGTCGGATTTTGTAATCCAAATTTAAATACAGAAACAAACATACATTGGGATTTTGAAGTCCAAAATCCTTCCATGCCAAATCCCTTCCAAACATAGCCTAAAGAATTTGGGGAAATTCTTGCCACTATCAACATATTCACCGCGAAAAGAGAGTGCCTTAAATGGGGTGAAATTGAATGTGGAGCTTGAAAGCAAGGTAGAATTATTTTGATAATTGGTATCAAAGCCGGAGGTCCATTGGAAATGGTTAACCCGACCCGCGTGCATATGGTTGTGGATGAAGTATCTGAACTGTGATACGGCAACTAAAGTTGTATCCCTCGATGACTTTGACCTCAAAGCAGCAGCAATGGCAGAATCTTTCGGACAAGAACTTGGTTTGTAGCTGTCGCGAGCTCTAGAGTGAAAATTGGGACATGGTTTTGGAGAAAAAGGTGATGATAGAAGGGGGCTCTGCTCAGTTTTCCCAAATTAGATTACTTCACGCACTTGATTTGGGGGGGAGGGGGGGACTTTTTCGATTTTTTGATTTAGGGATTTTATTTCATTTGGGGGAATCCACGTGGAGAGCAGAAAAAAAAATTCGAAATGTCAAGAGGGATTAAAAAATTCCAACTCAGCAAAATTGGTCCAAATTGCCCAATTTCGCCACCTCACGTGCGATTCACGTACAATTTGGGCCCATTTAAGCAATTCGAGCTTAATTTGGGCAAAATTCGCGAAGCCCGCCAAGTTAAAGTCCTAAATTGTCAGCCCAAAAACTTAAAGTCCGAAATTGCCAGACCCCTAAGTTACGGAAAAAATTTGGTAATAAACTCTTTTTAAAATGCAACTTAATTTTTTTTTCTACCAACTTTTTTGTAAAGTGCACAACAGGTGACATGCACACATGACTTTTATAAGGGTAAATATGTCATTAAAAAATTTAGGATGCAAATTGAAAAATGATCATACTTCAAATTATTTTTCAATTTAAAACCCCCTATTTATCCTTATGAAAGTCACATGCGCGCAAATCATGTATTGTTATACACTGTTGGAAAAGTTGTTGAAAAAAAAGTTTAGATTGCACTTTAAAACATCTATATAAACTTCAGGTTGCAATTAGATTAAAAAAAAGTATAGGTTCTCAATTGAAACACGATCATTCTTCACGTGGGCTTTTGCATTTAACTCAAATGTTCTCATGTGAAGTAAGATCGTTTTTCAATTTGCAACCTCCTTTTTTTTTATCTAATTGCAACATGAAGTTTAGATGTTTTTCAAAGGGCAAAAACTTAAATACCCCAATGTACGTACCATAAAAGTATTTTTAGTTCAATATTAATTATATACTAATAAGGTATTAGCTGCATACTCATAATGTATTTCTTGTATAATTGAAATATATATTTTAGTGAAACAAATTAGTTGTATTTTCATAAAGGTATTAATTGTTTACTCATAAGTTATATATTTGAATGATTGAAATATATTGTTTCGTGAAATATATTATTTAAACTTTACCCTTTATTATGAGGTTGATGTTTGTTATCATCCTCTAATTCAAAAACTTTAATGTTAAGTTAATTCATTATAATGGACAAAAGTGAGTGAAAAAGATTAGATTTTGTCCCCATTTATGATTTAAATTATATGTGTTAGATTATCTTATATGAACTTCGTTGAGGATGTTAAGCGAGTCGTAGCCCAATAGACTATCCCATTTAAATTGAAAAAATGGGGTTATGATCGAATATTTCTAACCCGTTCAAATTTACCAATTTAACCTGGAGCCCATGCGAGGGCCTACCCAATGATTAACCGATTAGCCCGTACCTTTTTTTTTTTTTTTTAATTAGATCAATTTTTTAAGACATTCAATTGTATGTGTATTATCCTAAGTTTAACATCTATATCTATATAATATCAAACACTTAGCTAATAAATGTGTACAATTGACAAGTTTGCTCATATTTTATTGCAATTTTTACAGTAATTTTTTTAATGGTTTCATCTAGACGTGCCCAAACGGTTCGAAAAACCGAAACCGGGACGGTTCGAACCGGCGGTCAACGGTTCCGGAACCGGAACCGCGGTCAACGGTTCCAAACCGAAACCGTGAACCGTCGAAGTAAGGTTCGGTTTCGGTTCGCCTTCTCCAAAAACCGGTAACCGGCGGTTCGAACCGGCGGTTTGTACATTTTTTTTTTTTTGGATTCCTTAATTTTATTAAGGATACGTAGACAATTTCATTCAAAGTTTGGAAGTGTAATTTTCATTTCACATTCAAACTTAAAATGAAATTCAAGCTCTTTCAATTTATTTTTTCCTCTTCTTTCATTTATTCATCATGATCATTGTAATTGTAATATATTCAATTGTACATTGTAGAGATGCCATAATTGCCACAACTAATGATTGTGTTCCATTCCAGTAAAATAAATAACGTCGATACATCGACAAAGGTGGAAACTAAATAACAACCTAGAATATAAGATAGCGTCGATACATCGACAAAGAAGATATCTAGTTAACAATAAAAGATATACTTATGATTTATCTATATCTCTAAGATACATTATAAGTGTCATTTTTCAAAGAAAATCAAGGCTGTCCAATGGGGCACGACCGTGCCCTACTTGACAGAACCGTGTCCTGCTCCACAAAAAAAATCAAAAAAAAAAAAAAAAAAAAAGGAAAAAACCGGGAAACCGGCGGTTTGAACCGCCGGTTCCGGTTAACCGCCGGTTTCCAAACCGGAACCGGAACCGAACCCCCCACGGTTCGGTTCCGGTTTGCTCCCCTCGGTTTCAAAAACCGCCGGTTCCGAACCGGCAAACCGGAACCGGAACCGGCTGAACATGTCTAACTCTCAATGACAATATACTTTCATCTACTTTTTGCAGCAAGTATAAACTCTCAATGACAATATAATTTTGATGATGTTTTTGTAAAGAATAATCTAAAGTTAAGAATTCATGTTGTATGATCGATAATTTTAAAATATGGAACTTAAATGTTACAATATTCACTTGTGTCGTTGCAATGGCCCAACCCTGCCTGACTTGATCGATTGTCCCGTTGTTATAGCCACTGCAATTCTCACTGTTGTGAACCGGATTTCAATTGTGAAGTCTAGTTCACAACAGTAATCACGGATATTATCCACTGTTGCAACTTCAATTTTAACAATATTAAGAAACTTGTTATCGAACACAAATCAATTTCAGGTCTCAGTTTTTTGTTCTAAAGCAGCAATATAGACAGTCATATACAGGGCCACAAGTCAGATTCTGGGTTCAATGACAATTCAATTTCACTCCATTCCATGCAGACATAGATACACAAACATATAACACATCTAGTGAATAGTAATTCAACGTTTTTTTTTCACAGAGAACTTTGAAATCAATGAATGTAATCAGCTTGTCCATAACAATAGCATCGGATCATGCTAGTCACAAAAGTACATTAGTTTGGCTAAAATTCACAAGATACATAGCTTTACAAAGTTTAGAATTATAATGATAATCTACTTCAATCCAATTAACAGAAATCCTGATTTTCCAGTGACAGTGACATATATGTGTGGTGGGAATAGTCTCCTCTTTGTATGATTTGCAGGTTCTATTTCTTCAATTGCTGATTGTTAAAACCTTAACCTTAGCGCTTGAACAACATCTTCAATCTATACCCCCAGCTCCTTGTCTCCTCCTAGCATAAAAAGGTTGCTATGTTATGAGGGTAATGTTCACTTAAGCTTACTTTAAATATCTTATAATCTCTTACATCTTATCACAGTGGGCGGATCTAGAAATTATAACTAGGATATGCACAATTATATATAACATTACTACAGAAAAAAGAATATTATTTAAAATATTTGGAATGAAATACAATTTTAGTTAAAACTTCATTAAACACTTTAAGGAGCATACAAGTATGACAATTTGAAATGAATTAAAATCTTGTTTTTTTAAAACCCATTAAACACTTTAAGGAGTTTTAATGAGCTAGAGGCATTAGAAGGGAGGGAATAAAATTAGAAAACTTATGTGATATAGGTTCGAATTCTGATTATCACATAATCTGCACCTCTATAAAGGTGAAATACAACTTGAGCTACAAGCTCGTGGTCACTTTAAGGAGTTTTAAAGCTCTTAAAAAACTTACAAATGTTATAAAAAAAACACATATTAGTTTAGTCAAAACACAATTATATATATAGTGTGTGTGAATAGTTACATCGTAAGAGCAAAAAACTTATGGTTCAGCAATTACATTGCAAAATTGAATTACTAACCTTGTCATTAAGGTGCCTCTGATCAAGAATTCCATGAAGAATGGACCAAGAAGTGTGTCGGCAATATTTTAGTACTTGCATTTAATATGCTCGTTTGTATATCTCTTTGAATGCGAGGATTGCAGTCAACTACTTCCAAATTCGATCTCATTTCCCTTTTAAATGCGAAACGAAGCTCTGTCAATTTGTAGCAGTCTTTTATGCTTAGTTTCTTAAGACATTTGAAGCTACCTTCCGCATCCAATATCTCTAGATCAATGTCTTCCATTTGAAGAAAGTAAAGCTTTGGAAATTCATCTTCTTCGACTTCCCAGAGTGGCCCTTGAAAGGCATTGTTTCGTAGTTTGAGAATTTCAAGATTTGGCAGGGAAGAAATCGTGCTCATTTCATTCCAAGGATAGCCCAAACCACTCAAACACAACTTTTTCAAAGTTAACGGGAAAATTGAAAGTTGAACAAGTGGTGCAACAACTTCAAAATTGCATGTAGGATTTACAATGTCATATTTAAGTGATTGTAGTTGACTGAGATGAGACACACGATCAAAGCAACACAATGGCTCTACTGCATCAGGCATTAAATCAATTCGAATTCCTAGCTTCCTTAGATTTGGGATCCGTCGGATTACACCATCAGTGCAACTGTTAAAGCTTACATCCGACAGTGTTAAAAGATTTGACAAAAATGTGTCAGCAACATCTGGTAGGTCACTTCCTGTGACATGAAGGTGCTTCAATCTTTTCATATCCCATATCTCTACTGGCAAATATGATGGAGCTCCAAATTTCAATATCAAATGTCGATGGACAATCAAGTATTGAAGTTTCCAAAGTTTGGATATGGAAGAAGGGAGACTTGCGTTGCATGTGAGAGCAAGATATCTTAATTTAACTAACTCGAGTACTTCCAAAGGGAACTCATAAAACCGGATATTAAGAGTATCAAGTTTTTTGAGCAACTTTAAACCGTAACATATTGATACTGGATATTGATGATATGGACCTAAACATAGAAGAGAGTGAGTAGTAGATGCACAATTTTCCTCTATTGATTTATTCACAACTTTAATGCCAAACAAAACGTTGTTGTGGATGGTCAACCTACTCTGACTTTTTATAAGTTCTCTTGAAGCATCTGTATCAATATCTAGGACATAAAAAAAGCTATTATTCCTAGCTTCCTTGTAGCAAAAGTACCACCAAGATGAATGGAGGCCACAGGTTTTTACTCTTTCAAATAGATCATTCAATATAGTGCTGCTTCTTTGGTAGACCATAACAAGACTATGCAAATCAAGATTTTGCAAGCATTTCTCACAAGAAATTTCTAAGGTTTGAAAAAATCTTTTCTCAATGATTTTTTCAACAATCCACAGATTGAAGAGTTTGGATTTGCGAATCTCATAACTTTGTGGAAAAACTGCCATATAGAGAAAACATAATTTCAAATCTTCATGTAAATTTTCATAACTTGGAAGTAATACCTTTGATACTTCATCGTATGCGTCAATGAAAAGTTGATGTTTTTTTTGTGTTGCTACATCAACCCATTGTGATCTTGGTATCTTCAATAAGAGATCAGAGACTATGACAATTGTAAGAGGAAGACCATCACACTTCTCAGCTATCATCTTTACCACTTCGTCATATTCAGAAGGGCAGGAGTTTTGAGGAAAGATCTTGTCACTCAGAAGATTCCAACTTTCTTGTTTGTTTAGCAAGCGCATGGTTATGAGATGATAAGGGAATGAGTACTGATGTTTAATCCTTGTTGTAACCAAGATTCGACTTCCACTTATTGTGTTTGGAGATGAGGTTGTCAAGAAATTTTGGACCAGCGCCACATCCCATACGTCATCCAACACAATAAAGCATCGCTTCTCCTCCAAACATTCTCTCAAGTAATCTTCTGTGAGCATATTGTGCTCATCATCAACGCCCAATTGACTTAGAATGGTTTGAGTAATTTCTTCCGTTCGATATTCTCTTCCAATCGTCACCCAAGCACAACAATCAAACCATTGCAAGATATCCAAATCTTGAAAAAGTTTATTAGCAAGAGCAGTCTTGCCAATTCCTGCCATCCCAACAATTGAGAAAACGAGTTCATCAATCCAACCGTGAAGAATAATTTTTTTTTTGAGTTGAGAATACTCATCAGATAATCCAATCATCTTGGACTTGGAGTGAATTGATGAATGAGTATGTTGTTGTAGATACTCATCCTCACACTTCTCTAACGTGTCAATGAAGGAGCGACTGCATTGTCGAAAATCCTCCACAGCTCTAAAGTAGTCATCTGAGATCGCTTCTCCTTCTATCGTTTCTTGATCCCCAATGGTTTGAATAGCCTCCATAAATACATCTGCTGCCTTTTTGACTCGTTGAAAGGAATCGTTCAACATAATCCTGCTGCTCAAATCCAATCTTTCCATAAATACTTCAAACGACTTCAGCTTTTTCTGTACTGTTTCAAAGATTTCCTGAACAAAGGGTTGATTAGAAAACGCGTGGGCACCAAAAAATAGAAGCTCCCCTATCAGGATATCCACAGAAGCAATAGCAACATAAGCCTCCGCCATCTAATCTGGATCTCGAATTATTGTTGGTAGTGAAACTATGACAAGCAATGGTTTACTCCTGCTATATCAGTAATTCAGTCAACCACACACACACATATATATATATATATATATATACTCCCTCCGTTTCAACTCAACTTGTCTACTTGTCATTTATATTTGTCCCAACCGAACTTGCCAGCCCAAAAATGACAAAAAATTTTTTATCAAAATATCCTTATTTTTCAACTTTATTAAAGTGAAAAAAACAAAAAGTAAGTATATTTAATTGAAAAAAGCAACAAATAAGCAAAAAAGTAAGCATATTTAATTGAGTCAACTGTGTTTTCTTAACCTCCGTACCCGATCAAAATAGACAAGTTGAGTCGGGACGGAGGGAGTATATTATTAGTATTATCATCTACAATAGATTGTCTCATCCACACATTCATTGATATATATATATCACTTCCAATTATTTTAAATTAATAATTAAGAACCCTACAACAGCTACAGCTAGCAATATTTAATTTCTCCTTACCTGTGCTTAAGTACTGATTAAATTTTGTTGACTAATTTTTAAAATCATTTTTGTATTATTAAAATTAATCAGTGTTATTATCTTATCTATTATGGACACGTTATTATTTGCTATTTTCCATGAATATGAAATCATTGTATGAAACAAATTAAAATCAAGATGATTATTTTATTTCCCACTTGCTCCATTGAATAGTGGATCAAACCACCTAATCAACTACACATATTTGCATTAATCAACAGTGTCACTTTATAGTACAAAAAGTTAAAGAACCCAATAACTTGCTAGCTGTCGCCAACTATGCGCTACTTAACTAAAGTAATCAATTTTTAATTTCTCCTCAGTATAGTTTAAAAAAAGATAAATTTTTTTGTGCATCTGGTGTATGAATTTAAGATTCGTGTAATTCGAATCGATCCGATTTGAATTCGTGAATTTTTTTTTTTAATTTTATATCTCGATCTTTATGTATTGTTATTTAGAAAAAAAAGAAAGAATTTCAGTAAAATTTATACATAAATACCTTTATGTGATATTCATGTGACCCTTATATGCATAGTCGTAATGTACTATCTTTCTTTTTCATGAAAAGCACCGGCGCACCCTAAGGTGATACACTAGCCCATATATATCCTTTATTAACAGTTCCTGCAATTGTTTCTTTAATTCCTATAACTCCAATGGGGCCATCTGATATAGAGGAATAGAGATTGGTGCGGTACCCGATATCAATTCTATGGTGAACTCTGTCTCTCTATCCGGTGGTAATCCTGGTAAATTCTCTGGGAAAATATCAGGAAAATTTATGACAATTAGAATATTTCTAATCTCATCATATGTAGCTGTACGATCTATAACATGTGCCAGATATGTCTCACATCCATCTCTAATCATACAGAAAGTTGTTGTTGCTGAAATCAAACATGTCGGTACAAGTTGTCGATCACCATAGAAAACCACTTTAGTCTGTCCAGGAGAATCTATCACTACTTCTTTAGTATAACAATCCACTTTAGCACGATGTCTCAATAATCAGTCCATACCCAAATAACATCAAACTCACGTAGAAATAACAAGATCAAATCAGTTGGTAACGCTACTGTATCAACCCGCAGTATACAATTTCGATATACCGTATGCACCATTACGACTTCACCCAATGGAGTATGTACTCCTAAGTTGTAATCTAATGGTTCGGGTTCTTTATGCAAATGCGATACTATAGTGGATGATATGAATGAATGAGTGATCGATCCTGGATCTATCAATACATGTATTTCAAAATCATTTAAATAGAGTTTACTAGTACTGACCTTAGGTGCTGTAGCTACTTCCCGCTGTGTCATAGCAAAAACTCGTGCCTGACCTTGTGATCGTATTCCCAGTGTTTCTGATCTTCCTTTACTATCAGTAGAACTCATAGTCTGACCTCTACCAACACTCACCACTGGTGCTGCTGGTCGACTATTTTGTACTGTCGATTCTGATACCGCTCTGCCCGTGGTTGATCTATCAGGTCTAACTGGACATTCCTTATAAAAATGTCCTTATTGTCCACAGTAATAACAACCTCCAGTAAGCAATCGACACTCTCCTGTATGATATCGACCACAGTGTTGACATATAGGCCGTGTCTATATTGTCGGGCTAGGTCCTCAGCTACCTCCACGACTGAAAGATTGTACATGTCCACCTCTCTGACTGAATAGACCATCTCTTCTAAATGTCTGTGTTGGAGAGGAAAAACTCTGACGTTTAGTTGGCTTCTCACTTGACTCACCAATATGAGTCATTGACTCTCTCTTTTACCTTTGAAAATATGTTTGTCCTTCTTTGAACAAAATCTCAATCCTAACTGCCGCAGTACGCAAGTCCGTATAAGTATGGAGATCCCAAGACGTAATCTTACTTTGAATATTATATGAAAGTCCCTCTTCAAAATGTCTGTATTTATCTTGTTCAGTAGCAACCATCACAGCCGCATAATGTGATAATTGAGTAAATTTAACTTCATACTCGGCAACTGACATATTCCCCTATTTAAGAGATAGAAATTCTCGTTGTTTGTTATCTCAGTATACCTCTGACATATATCTATCTCTGAACATGGTGAGAAAATCATCCCAAGTAAGGATTGATGGCTGTACTGTAGCATGTGGAACTGTCTCCCACCAATCATATACATCCCCTTGTACCAGTGACACTGCAAAATCAAACCGTTCCTCTACAGTGTATCTTATCATGCCAAAAACTTTCTTTATTCTTTTGAGCCATATTTCAGTTTCAGCAGGATCAGTAGTTTCATAAAAGTCAACTGCTCCTAATTTACGGAGCTCCTTGAAATTTTTACTTCTGGAACCTATATCTGGCCCCTGTACCTCTTGTTCTACCCATCTAGGTGAATGTTGTGCAGGCTCATATGATGCATGTAATGTATGAGATGCCTTTATCGATTGATGTGGCACAACTGAACCTTCTCTCCTCAATGATTCATGCTCATGAATGTCCATGTTTCTATTTATATGGATGCAATTGCAATGTCAAGTACATATAATGTGTAATGCTTATGAATGCATAATGACACCGAGGAATCATATCCCCGCTCTAATACCAACTTAAACTGTCACACGTTATAACCCTATGACGTATATCTCATAATAAAATATTCATCATGTAGGCAAATCATACTGACGTTTCATTTATCCATATAAGTATATAAACATTATTTAAAGATTAATATCATATAAGATTAAAACACACAACTCATATCCCAGCATAAGTTATATTAAATACAACTCATGATACACGTGTTCAAAATGCAAAATGCGGAGGAGGAGAAGGTTGCACGAGGCATCAGTCGGCCGACCTGATATAAAGTGGCGTCTATATATACAAACTCACTTTGAAAAGCTATTGAACCTAAAAAATAAATATGTGATTTTTATGAGTCGCAACTCAGTGAATATAAACCATTACTTTAATTAAATAACAAGTAAATAACAATCATTAACATCAATCAATAATATAATCATCATGTGCAAATGCCACTATGTCCGATTTATTATTCTGTGAACTGCTCAAACTTGGATCTGTCCCGGGATTTCCAATATGCCATTGTGTATATAGACCCGTAGGTCTCCAATATGATTATGACTCGAATGTTTCCACTGTGTATATAGACCCGTAGGTCTCCAATATGAAATACGACCCGTAGGTCTCCAATATGAATATGACCCGAAGGTCTCCACTTTGTATACAAATCCATAGCAAGACAGTCACAGGCCTTTCAATTTCATGCCATATGTAATGCAACACATCAATCATCCGAACATATGATCACATATACATTTGCCAATATATCATTTGATCCAATGAAAAATTCATATAAATATATATTTCTTATATAACACACATAACAAACGTTGCATATAAATTGCATCTCATTGCGTACAAATCACATAGCATGTAAGTCACATATATGGTTTGCACGCACCCGGCTAGGATAAGTGGTCCGTTCTTTACTCTAGGTCCTTCTCCCTTTCTACAGCTCGTGCCCCTATACGATTCAATGCAATTCAATCTAATCGTCCCCTTAATATATATTTCTATTACGCAATGAAATGCAATGCATGTATGCTTAATTAACCATGTTCATTACTTTCCCTATAACTTGAGTTATAAAATTCCAGGTTGAGCAAGGTAAAACTTTGTAGGAATTTAACATATAGCTCTACAACTTTCATGTTTAACACTTTTCCTAATTCAGTCTCCAACCTGCATAAAATTAGGCTACAAACACAGCATAATTAACCGTTTTCAAACTTGACCAAGCCTTGTAATTTTGACATTATCTCAAATCAATATTTAACTGAGTCATCCACGGTTTGCTTCTGAGTTTAGCTAAGAGATAGAATTATAACTTTCATGTTTTAAGTTTTTCCTAATTCGGCCTATAAAGCTACCAAAACATCCGATAAATTATAATAACTGGAGATATATCTAATTCACTAATTTCTTTGTATCTTTTGTGAAAAATCTTGAGAATTCACTCAAATCAAATCGAAGAGCACGTCCCCACGAGCTCCCCCTTAAATTTTGAAAAAAAAACGATGAAGAAACGAAACCAAAATTCATAAACCTTCCCTTCTATTCTTTCTTTTCTTCCCTACTCTATGTTTCTGTTTCTTTCGCTGCTACAATTTCCTTCTGTTTTTTTTTTATTACTTACTTAATTACTTACTCCACCTTTCATCAGCTTTCATGGTAAGCCATATATATTCTTATTATAATATTATAATGTTACATTTACTTTTCTATATTGATATGCATATGCTACTTATATATATATTATAATATTAAATAAACTTCTTATATATATATATATTGCAGGATATGCATATGCTACTTATATATATATATTATATAATATTAAATGAATTTCTTATATATATATATATGCATACCTGCAGCAGCCGCCATTATATATACTAATATATATATAGTATATGTTTATATATATATATAATTTAGATTTATTTTCTTTGCAAAATTCAACATAATTTGTATCATCATTAATCAAATAATTTATATTATACACTCAAAGATTACTCGAATCTCAATCAATTATAATAGGGGTTTCTCAACACTAATTACCTAAGAGCATATAAATAATACGAAATGCATATGATGCATGAAATGAATACCCAATGACGTGTATGTTTTGGTCGAGGGTGTTACATCAACTACTTCCAGAAATATCTCAAATTCAGCAGCAGCAGCAAGAGTGTCCAACTTTTTTGCCTTGGGAGAACTGGTTGGACCCTGAACAGGGGTATACTCCTTCATCTGCGTTTGAGCAGGTACCTCGAGCAACACTATCAGATCAGTTAGATATGAAAATTCTCCTTCATTCTTATCAATTGGTGAGGGAGATTTCCTGCTGATTGGTTCGATCATCAAGGGAACGTTGGAGAATCCTTCACCAGTCTGATTTGCCCTTGGTATTCTCCTAAGCATTATCTCCCTCAGGCTCATATCCAACGCCTGCATCATCATCCTCTCCAAACTTCTCCACTTGAGTTGTTGTAAAGCCCACGTCATCGCCTGTCCTGACCTAATCAGCAGTAGCATCTAGAATTACCTCTTTCTTGTAGAATTCTGGTGCCTCGATGGGCTTCTTCCCCTTTTTGCTCCTTGGGGAAAGGCTGAGGTAGCTCCGAAATAGAGTTCTTCTGTTTCATCATCACCCTAGCTTCAATTTCAATTTCTACCTCAGCTTCAACATCTCCCAAGAATTCTGGCCACTTCTTCTTCCTGATCTGCTTCAGAAACTTTTTCTCTAGCAACTCCTCCAGAGTATCCACCATCGTCCAGTTAAAGGCCCATTTCTCTTCATTCTTCCTATCTGCCCACTGGACCAGATCTTCACGAGAAAGGTGCCTATATTGCCACCATGTGGTGAATATGTCCATGAATTTTTCAAACTCAGCCTGCACTTTAGGAAGATTGATGACAAATTCCACCACATCCTCCTCAACAACCTCATCTCCTGCAGCTTCCTCCTCAACTGCCTCTTCTTCCTCATGTGGAGTGTCCTCCTGCATGACCACCACAGCCTTAGAAGATGGGACAGCCTCTGACTCAGCAACTTTGTTTCGTCATCAGAGACCATCAGCTTTTTTTTAGCACCCTTCTTGTGCTTGATTTTCTTCGGCTTGGTGTAGGTATTCTTCTGCTGTAGGATGGGGAACCTTCTAACCATTCCCCTTTAGACCCATTCTCCTCTTTTACGTCCATGATGCCCTCAGAGACCTTCCTGGTTACTGGGGATGGTCGGGCAGCAGTCTTCTTGGCAAAGACCCTCATCGCACCAATGAACTTACCCTTTTGGATGAGTTTTTCCTTAGAAAGGTCATAGTCCATGTAACCCAGAATGGTGTTCACCACCAGTCTATAAGTCGGTTTTTCCATCGTCTTCTCTACCTCCTCGGGCATCCTAGAAAGTAGGTAGCTGGCCAGTCTACTTTTTTCTTCTTCACTATTGCCATCATCATCCTATACCTGAAGTTGGTACATTTATCAAAGGAACCTGATCTGTTCTCGATTATATGACAGTAGATGTCATAGAGCATCTCATACTCCAGAAGAACACCTTCTTGCTCAGCTCCTCGACATCCCTATAGTGTTCTTCCTCCCTATGAACTTCTTCCAGTAGACCTCCATCTCATCTTCTCCATATGTTGTGAGGTCACTGGCATTCATCTCCTTAGTGGGAAGAAGGAACACTTGAGATAGGTAGTTGGAGGTGATGACAAACTCTTCCCCGCCTAATTTTGATGAGATCTCTGGCCTATCATTAGAGACTCTCGCCCTTCTATAGAACTTGGCCATTAGCTCCTCATCATAAGTGGTCTTGTAAATGGAGTAGAGATTCAGTAAGCCTGAAACTTCCAGACACCTCAGAATGTCCTTCATCAGTGCCTGAGAGTGTCATTTCTCCTCTACCATGTTGAGGAGGATCTTTTCATCGACCAAACGTCCATCCATGACTTGGTTTTGCTTGGGTGTCATTTGCAGAGGAATGTAAGAGGGAGAGAGTTGAGTTAGTTTCTTGCTTGAGAAAATAGGGTTTTTTCAGAAAATGAGAGTTGGTGAAAGTGAGAGATGAAGTGATACTCCCTTATATTTGAATTTTGTGGGGTTGATGATCGAGCGATCCAGATTTAATTTGAAGATGAAAAGACTTTTGATCCTATGACTCATATTTTTAGGGTGGTGCACTTGATTGTGACGTTCAAAAATTGCCGTGAACATAGAGTAATTGTTCCGTACTTCATGCGCTCACATTTTAAGGTTGCTGCTTGCATTACTGAGCCTTCTGTAGTATGCTTTTAGTAACCTTGCTTCAGGGACTTCTATCCAAAAACCTTTTGCAGTAACCTTTAGGTTGTTGATTTTTGGAATTTAAGCTCTTAGTCTTCTGGAGTTCCCCCTAAGCTGCATACTCATTTAAAGAGACATGTTAAATGCATTTAGCTTAAATTAAATATTCCCAACTCATTTTTTAGGAATGAAAATCTTGATTCACAGAGAGGTTTTGTGAATATATCAACTAGCTACAGATCTGTGTGAACTTTCTCCAAAGTTATATCTTTCTTCTCGACGTGATCTTTTATGAAATGATGTCTAACGTCGATATGCTTCGTTATTGAATGAAATACAGGATTATAAGTGATAGTTGTTGGACCCCCCCGATTTGAGCTTGACCCAAATATATGGACTGGCCAAATTGTAGAGATCGCTGGCTATATAAAGCCCAACCAGAATAGCTCATCGAGTAGGCGATTAAGGGACCCGACCAGGATCAATTTTTGTGACAGGCCTGCATGGACATTACCGACCAGGCTAGAATGTGGTTCGAAAGACCTAGCAGTATGTTCCTAATTAGTAGGGGATAGTGGAGAGGGAATTAACTTCTCACTTCTTAGAAAACAGACAAAAAATAGGAGGGAGAAGTGGGCATGATCTCCACTAACTTGTGCTCTCCCTTAACCTATAAATAGTAGAATTTTTAACCTAGAAAAGGTTGGAAAATTATTGTATTCAGGCACAAAAGAGCACATTTCTCTTAAATATATTAAATACGATTCTAGCGGGCTACTATAAACCGACCAGGATCAGCCAACCTAATTTATCCAAGTAAGCTCCGAGCATAGTGTTTTCTGTACTTTAGATTCAATTTCCTCATCCGAATTAGTTTATTTTAATCGGATTTCCTTAATTTGAGTGTTTGACTAGAAATTAAATCATAAATAAATTCCAACATCAATATTTTGGTACTAGAAGAAGGGTGATATACGATTCAAAGAACTAAAACTCCAAAATCCATAATGAGCAACGAAGAACACACTATGACAGCGGATTCCCAAGCTCACATATCTTAGCCTAGTGGGTCCGGCCAGCCCAATCTGGTTGTACCCGTGGGGGCCGCCCAAATTGTTTCCATTACTCTAGAGACCCCCAAGACCCTTATGTTAATTAGTGAGATCAGGGCCATCATAGCTCAGTTAAACGAGAGGCTGAAAGAAGCCGAACAGAGAAAGAAGGGCCAAGCAGCGAATAGGTTAATGGAAGACTCAGAATCTTCGGATAAGATAGACGAAGATGAAACCTGGGAACAAAGATTACAGATAACTAGGGACCCACAAGAAGCCCGTCATCAATTCGAGCTCGGATAGATAATAGGATACACCCAAACCGAGCAAAGAAGCTGACAGATAAGATATACCTTTGAGCGTGTGGGATCGATCTCAACATTGGAGGCCAGCTACGAAACAGGATGAGCAAAGAGCCGCATAGCCCCATGAGGAGAGCACAGGTGACAATTTACAATACTCAGATCTAGCCGAGGAGCAAGAATTGAGGAAGAGGCTGGCCGACATTCAGGACTGACAGGGGGTTTGGAAGAGGGTCACCCCTTTGCAGAACATATCTCTAACGTGGCCACACTGGCCAAGTTCAAGATGCCGCCAATTGACCTATACAATGGTGAAACTGACCCGAGCACCCATCTTGACAAGTACTCATCCTGGATGAAGCTCCAAGGGATCGGAGATGAACTAATATGCAAAGTTTTCCCACTCACATTGGGAGACCAAACACAAAGATAGTTCAGGTCACTCTCAGACTATTCAGTCGGAGGATGGGATGAATTGATGGAACTGTTTCTAACATAATTCATGGGGTTGAAGATGAGGTCGACCCCAAATGAGAGGTTGGTAAATGTAAGACAGGAGAGGGCAGAGTCCCTAAAATCCTATCTGGACAGGATTAACAAGCTTATCTTGGAAATGGAGCAGATGTTAGATGATGTAGTGTTGATAGCCATAATGGCCGGTTGAGGCTCAGGATAAGGTTTTGATGGTCGGCTCATAAGGAAGGACCCAAGACCTACCATAAGTTTTTGACCCGAGTAGAGAGGTATATCGGGGTAGAAAAGGTAATCCCGGAGAGAAAGCCAAAGAGGAGAGGAGCGAAGAGAGGAGAAAGTCGATGAAGTTGTACAGACCGGCAGGAGATTTCAGGATTTTCTAGCCTGAAAGACTCGGCCAGGTAACGAAAATCTTGACAGTTACTCCCACACGGGTCCTCACAGAAATAAAGAATAAGAATTTACTGCCAGAATCAAGATCATTAAGAGCAAACCCGGCCCGTCTCAATCAGAATAAATATTGTAAATACCACAAGGTGAAGGGCTATGACACAGACAAGTGTTGGGCATTTCACATACTTCTGGCCGAGCTAATGAAGCTGATAGACCAAAGTCACCTGAAGAAGTATGTAAAGGGCCAAGGGCAATAAGGTCAAGGGCAACACCCTACACTGCTCCCGCCTCCATCGAATGGAGCTGCTCAGGAAATCTTGATCTTAGTCAACAACTTCGACGAGCAAAGGGGCTTCAAATAAGCTTGAAGGGAGCAAAGGGCTAGGAACGCATACTAAAGATGCATCACATCTCGTGTAGAGCCCCAACATGCACATATCTTCTTCACCGAGCTGGACATGGAAGAGATAGCTTATCCCTATAGTGATACCTTAGTGGTATCACTAAACAACTCCAGGACAATGGTGCACAGGGTCATGGTAAATACGGGGAGCTATACTAACATGTTGTACCTAAGCATGTTCAAACGAATGGGATTCCACGAATCCCAACTCAAACTACCCTCCACCGATATGATTTAGGGGTTCGAAGGAATGAAGACCAGGGTGTTCTGCACCTACGAGCTCATGGTGCTGTTTGGAATGGTCGATCACACCATCTTTACAACAATGGAGTTTAAAGTGGTGGACCTTAACTCCTAGTATAATTCCATCTGGGGCCAATCACTCTTAGCAAAACTGAAAGCGGTAGTCTCCATCTATCACCTCTCCGTTAAGTTTTCATTCGGTGATAAAGTGTATGTGGTGAAAAAAAACAAACAAGTAGCTCGGGAAACTGACTTGGCGTTGTGCCCGAGAGAACTCAACACGTTCAAACCAATACAGGACAGGTCGGGTGATGAGCAAATGGTGGATGCCTATGACGACATAGTCTTCGAGATGGCCAGGCTCAATCAAAAGGAGCCCATGGAGCTCGATGAAGGGCCGACAAGACCAAAACAACAGATGGCCATCAAAAGTGTAGAGATCGGGTCGTCCTCGGCAACAGTCAACCAAGAAACTAGCAGGAAGATAGAAGGAATGGCACAATCGATGCCCGAAGAGGAGACCTTATACCTGAGAAAAGAAAGGTTCAAGAAAAAGGCTGTTAGGATGTATACTATAAGCCTAGCTTTTGTATGAACATCTATTTATGATATGAGAATCTTTTATAGTCATATGTTTGCATTTTATATATTTGTTATATATGTTATTGCAATTGTCCAATTAATTTATATTGTAGATAACATGGTGTGTGGTGCCACACAGAAGATCATGTTATCAGTTCCTTATAAATTATAAATGGTAGCTCACAGCCGAGATAATTTTGGACAAATTATCGGAATGGTTGTAGTGTAATTTGGTATTAATCTATCTTGATTATAAAATTACACTAGTATATTTTGTATATATTGAGCAGGACCAATTGAGGTTGTTTTATTTGTACTGACTACATAAATAAAACAAGACCTCTGTTATTATGGATGTGCGTCCTCTTAATCATTGTATGATAACAGGCATGTATACTCGATATATGTTTCTTTAATTTACCAATGGGTGAGATTTATTTATTAAATCAATAAGCTCGGTAAATTGGGATACAGTGTTGTTTATATGGTGTGCTGTTGATTATATAATGAAACCATGTCCTAATTATTTAGGATGATGATGTCCCCTTGAGGAACTCATAAAGATTATCATGTAAACCCTGTAAGTGGATTTATTCCGGCATGATAATAAAGTTGAGTGGTACTACTCTAGGAATTAAATATTAATTAATTGGATTGTCAGTAATTCATTTAATTAATGGACATTCGATATCTTAAACGCAGGGAGATAAACGCGCACATAATAAATAGGAGCTATATCTAATATGGATAAGGGACGGTAGTTCAATAATATCTTTTTAGTGGATTGAGATATTATTGATAGGCTTAAGAAGTATATTCAGATTGAATTTAGGACTCCTAAGGCTATCAGGAGACCGATTCCTAATCCTCCTCAAGGTCCCTGTTGTAGCCTATAAATAAGCCTCAAGTCAGCCGTTTTCTACACACAGAAATACAGATACACAGACATAAAAATCTGAGATACGTATTAGTAGAAGACGGCTGAATGTCTCGATAGCTCGTTGCCCACACAACGTTTGAGATAAAGACGAGGAATACAGCAGAAGATCGTGAGGTCCAGGCTTCATCGATTCCTCCATCTACAGTTCTGATCTTAGAACTAATTTCGGTGTAAAAGGTATGATTCCTTTTCTGTTGTGCGTTAATCATATTTGCATGGACCCCGATTCAGATAATCATATAGGGTCGACGATCCGACGGTTCCTACAAAGGCAACACCAGTAGAGGAGTTGGACATCATCGGGATCGATCCAAGCCGACCTGAAATGGAGCTGTGGATCAGGAGAAAGTTAGATGAGCTGTTTAGGGCCGAGCTAATCTCTTTTTGAAAGCAAACACTGATGTTTTGCTTGGACTCAAGAGGACATAGAAGGCATCCGATCAGAAGATGCCTACCACAAGCTAAACATCGACCCGATAGTCAAGCCAGTGGTCCAGAAAATGTGACGGTTAAGCCCAGACAGGTATAAAGGGCTCGAGTTGGAAGTGCAGAAGTTGCTCAAAAATCACTTTATTCGGGAAACCCAATATACTATCTGGGTGTCAAATCCCGTTCTGATCAGGAAAGCAAATGGGTCATGGAGGCTCTGTGTGGATTTTACAGATCTTAATAAGGCATGTCTGAAAGATTGCTTTCTCTTGCCTACCATCGACTAGCTCGTCAATACGACAATAGGGCATAAAATGATGAGCTTTATGTACGCATATTTAGGCTATCATCAAATATCCATGGCCGAGCAGGATTAGGTACATACTACTTTCGTAACTGACCGAGCTCACTACTATTACACCATGATGCATTTTGGGTTGGAGAATGCCGAAGCAACCAACTAGAGACTAGTGAACAAAATGTTCGACGCCCAAATAGGTAAGACCATGGAAGTATATGTCGATGACAGCTGGTCAAGTTGAGAAAGATAGCCAACCATGTCCACCATCTAGCAGAGACATTTGATATTCTACGGACGTACCGAATGAAGCTCAACCCCAAAAAATGCTTGTTTGGGGTCGGTTCGGGAAAATTCCTGCGTTATATGGTCAGCTAGAGGGGCATTGAGGCAATTATCAACCTAAACCCCCCAAAAAGAATTAAGAATGTGTAGTGCCTAACAGGTAGGGTAGCCACGCTAAACCAATTCATCTCCAGATCCATCGATAAGTGCAGGCCATTCTTCAACCTTATCAGGAAAAACTCCTAGTTCGAGTGGAACGCAAAATGCCAAACAGCCTTGGACGATCTCAAATAAGTCCTGATAGAGTGTCGGTGCTAGTGGAGCACCAACCCGGTGAAAAGTTGAAACTCTACTTAGTAGTATCCGAATACGCTGTAAGTGTAGTGCTCGTCTGAGTAGAAAGAAGGGCTCAACAACCCATCTACTATGTGAGTCAATTACTACACGATGTCGAGCTCAGATATCCGGCCATGGAGAAGATGGCCTACGCCCTGGTCATTTTTGCTCGGAAGCTGCGATCTTACTTCCTGGCACACCAGGTAGAAGTGTTAACACTTTTTCCCTTGAAACAGGTCCTTAGCCGACCAGATGCCTTGGGACGGCTACTGAAATGGATAGTTGAGCTCGAACAATATGATGTTCAATATGGCCCGAGAATGACAATCGAGGGACAGGCCCTGGTAGAGTTCATCGCGGAGTTCACACCAACTTTAGTTCTTTAGGAGGAGCGGATCGAAAGACCCTAGAAGATGTTTGTGGGCGGATCGTCAACCGCCCAATGTGTTGGGGCTAGGATAGTCTTGGTCAGTCCAATGAATAAATATTTCTGCTATGCTCTACGCTTTAAGTTTCCAACAACGAATAATGAAGCCAAGTATGAAACACTCCTAGCCAGTTTGGACATGGCGAAGCAGTTTGGAGTCGAAGAGCTCGAGATTTTTAACGACTCTCTCTTCGTGGTAAATCAAATATTGAGGAAATATGTTGCTAGGAAAAAGCAGATGGCCAGATATTTGAGGTCGGTTGAGCTGGCCTCTGTAAGATTCAAGCGAATACGTTCTGAACAGATCCCACAAAATAAGAATGCGCAGGTCGATGCTCTAGCTCGGCTGGCCACAAGTGAAGGAGCTGAGGACATCGGCTTGGTCAACATTGGCTCGGTAGAGAGCTCGGCCCTCAATAAGAAAGAAATCTATGCTACCGAGCAGAAAAAGACTTAGATGACCCCAATCATCCAATATTTGGAAGGGGGAAAAGACGCCCACCGACCAAGGTGAGGCTTGGAAGTTGAGAATTCGAGCTGCAAGATACACGATGCAGGATAGAGTTTTGTACAAAAAGGGTTTTCCTAACCTCTTCTAAGGTGCTTAGACGATCAGGAGGCCGAATACATATTGAAAGAGGTCCACAAAGGAGTTTGTAGCAATCACACCAAAGGCCAATCCTTGGCCTTCAAAATCATCAAACTAGGCTATTTTTGGCCAAGTCTGAAGAAAGATGCAATCAAGTTCGCCAGGAAATGTGATCGGTGCTAGAGATGCGCATCCCTCATTCGATCCCCATTCGAAGATCTGAACTCAGTTATGGCCCCCTGGCCGTTCGCCAAGTGGGGGATCAATTTGGTCGGCCCAATGTCGATAGTCAAGGAGTGAAATTTGCGATTGTCGCTGTCGATTACTTTATCAAATGGGTAGAGGCCGAGCCCTTAGCAAAAATAACCGAGGCCAAGATCACCAATTTTATTTGGAAGTCGATCATCTGTCGATTTGGTATCCCATATTCTATCATTATAAATAATGGGTGGTAATTCGATGCAAAGGGCTTCAAAACACTTTTTGAAAACTTGAGAATTAAAAGTTATTCTCAACTCCGTATAACCCCCAAGGGAATGGCCAGGTTGAGGCCATTAACATAATCATCAAACACACCCTGAATGCCAGACTTGAAGAATCGAAAGGGGCTTGGGCTGATGAACTTCTTGAGATACTCTGGCATATAGAATAACGGCCAGGACAGCGACCGGAGAAACACCATTTTATTTGGCATTTGGATCTAAGACGGTCATCCCAATTGAGATCAACGTCCTGACTTGGAGAGTAAAAATCTATCGGGATGAGCAGAACACTAAGGTAATGACGGCCAACCTCGACCTGGTCGAAGAGAGAAGGATTGACGCTAACCTAAAAAATTTAATCTACAAGTAGAGAAGTATGAGGTATTACAACTCCAAGGTCCGAGCACGAAAGTTCGAAATAGGAGACTTGGTCCTTATAAAGGTTCTTCAGCACACTAAAGAACCTAATATCGGGTCTCTAGGACAGAATTGGGAAGGATCGTACAAGATCGCTCGAGTCCTAACCGGGGGAGTATATGAAATATCCAACCTTAATGATAATGTACTATCTAAGCCATGGAACGTCAAGCACTTAAAAAAGTACTACCACTAGCCTCCTAGGAAATTCTTGTAATGTTGCCTTGTGTATTTTTCAATTGAATGAAATTAAATTTTAGTATGTTAAATTACTCAAGACTATGGCCTCGTCCGAGCCGTCCAGGTCGGGTGGAACAGTAAGACTCTGATCTAAAATAGGCTACGGTCTTATTTGAGCCGTCTAGGTCGGACAAAACAGTAAGGCTTCAACTTAAGATTCTGGCCCAAAATAGGTTACGGCCTCGTTCGAGCCGTTCTGACTGGACGAAACAATAAGATTGCGGCTTAAAACATCAACATTCTGGGCTTAGCCAATCAGGGGCTATGTCCTCGACCGAAACCGAGCTGTAAAGTGAAGCTTTAATGGTCACAATGACCAAGCGGTGGTTCTAAATTATTAACAGCCGAGCCGACCAAATGATTAAAGGGTAATGTCTTGATAGTTATTATAATTCAAATTAACCAAGTGTTTTGAAGCATGTCTTTATAAACCGAGCTAATCAGATAATAAGGTTAAAGCTTTTGAAACTCTTAAAACCGAGTTGAACAAGTGGTTAAGTAATTCTACAAGTTACATTATGAAATTATACAAGTACATGAAGCATAAATCCGAGCCGACCAGATGTCTAAAAAAAATTATATACAGAAGTAATCTGGTATGGAGGCCAGAACCTCTTGACAAAAAAAGGCCAAATTACCTAAGTAGAAAACAAAATGTACAGTTACTGGGTGGGGGCAGTGATCATCCCGACCTCGACCACCTCGTCCTCAGCCTCTGCTGTGCCAACCTTCTCGTCCTGGCCAGCCTCGAGAGCCACCGTCATGTTGTAGTTTGGGTCGGACATAAGCTTGATGGATGGAGCCGGCCTGAGAAGATGCTCCAATCCGGGGGAAAGATATGCAAGAAGGTTGCTCATCAAACCCAGCTAGTAAGCCGGTAGAGGGTTCTTCTCAATAAAACCGGCTAGAGCCGTCGTAAGTGGGTGCTTATCAAGTTTGTCCTTTGGGGCCACATCAATGACATCGATGAAGGTGAAGAGATAATCGAGAATGCCCTCGTACTTGCACTCTTCGGAGTCCTTGTACTTGTGCACCACTGTCACCTCATCGATCGGAGCGGCCCTAGCAGCTTCCAGCTCGATTTTAGCCGTCTCCAGCTTGGTGAGAAGCCAAGCATTTTCCACGGTCAGATCAGACACCTTCTAGCGATCAAGTTTGGCAACTTTAGTGGTTTCAGCCAAAAGGTCCTGAGAGGAGGCCAGTTGGGCATGGAGGGTCTTTTTCTCTTCAACCGAGGCGGACAGCTCACTTGTCTTTTCCCTCAGCTCGGCCTTTTTGGCCTGATATTTCTCGAGCTGATTAAGATGTTGAAGGTGGCCGTGTCAATCAAAGACCGAGGCTTGAGCTAAGAGGACAGACGCACAGACATCCATATCCACGCCAGACATCTGTCCAGCATACCTATCTAGCTCCTCAGTTCAGGCCTTGATTGGAGCTTCCATGGCTGGCTCAACCCTGGGAGGAAGGGTCTTCATCAGATCCGTGCTCGATAATTGAGCACGAGTATAGCTGATCTGAAAAGGTGGCCTCCGCTCGAGGTACTCCTTAGAGCCCTCAATCCTTTTCGGATTCCATCCGCAAATGTTGATGGAACTGGCCAGCGAGGACTCTAACGACCACACCCCAGGCTGAGCGGTGATTGTAACACTGGGGTTGCGGGCCAGCTACTCAGTAGAGGCTGGCCTCAGTCTTTTTGCTGGAGGAGCCATCTGGTCGGAAGATCCCCGACCAGATACGGCTATGGCCGAGACTGGAGGCTCGAGGCTCCATCGCTTTTTCCGACCGGTCATTTTAATCGATTGCTTCTACTTTTAGCCTGCTCGGATCGGAGCTTGATACGCTCATTTGGATTCATTTTCAGGGGTAGGCCGTCATGGGGGAGGATAGTTGCAGAAGGAAAGTATTTAGTATACGAGCAAGCCTAACGAACAGGAAGCAAATGATCAAAATTTACCAAGACAATTGGTAGGAACATGAATGAATGGGTGAATAAGATCGGCTAGGGCGAGATAATCCGGAGTGACCAAATTTTTGAAGGTTCGATGCTTCTCATCGGTGTTATCTCTTAGAAAACGAATCTTCTAAGAGAAGGAATCACCGATCAGAAGGTTTTAGGATGGGATCTCTGTAAAATAAAAAATAATTAAAATATCAGAAGAACCGACCAGGAAAAAGATGTAGCTATACCATTCGTCAGCCCAAAAATAACGAGATAGGACACTAGGATGCAGTGCTGTACGTTGTAACTTAGAGTTTTACGCAGTGGAAATTATGTTTTGGCCAAAGGCTTATTTTCTCAAATATGTTTTTTTAAAGATACTTTTATGCTTATGACAAGATATATATATATATAAGATGCAGCACAGATAAATAAAGTAAATAAACACTTATGATTTATAGTGGTTCGAAGATGGTATAATCCTTCTACGCTCACTCTACTGCTACCTCGAGCAAGAACTTCGTTAAGCAAGATTGAATTACAAGAAAATACTTAACAATCTATCAACCTAATGAGTTAACACCTACTAGAACCCATCATACACACAGTAACTGCAAGTTCTAAAGGTAAACCCACATAGAATTTCTAAACTCCCACACAGGGAAGTTGTCTATCACCTAGACAACTAAACAAACAGCAAGGATAAATCTTATCAATTGTCGACACCTAAAACAACCTAGCACACAGCAACAAGGTTAAAGTATATATGGTTTGTTTCTTCAACTGGTACAGTGAAGTGAGCTTCTGAATCCTTCTTCGGATCTATCAGGTTGAACTCATTCACTTTACTTTAGGTCGAGTGATTGAAATTGTTGGAATACTTGAGAGAATATTGCTTGAAAATGCTTAAACTTGTTTGAGCACAAATGCTTTAGTTACCAGCTTTAGTGTTGCTCAACCTCTATTTATACTTGTAGAAAGATATCCGTTGAAGGAGATATCTCTTATTTAAAATTAGGCTTCTGATCAAAGATATGACTTGCATTTAATGCACTTTGACTTTTCTTCTCAGAGCATTCAATGCAGTAGTTGTGGCTCGCAGCTTTCTACAGCCTGTTAGGCCATGTGTCGTCTCTGTATTGGCTCCGTGTCTGCAGCTTTAATATTATCTCGAACGGCTCTAATTATACTTACTTCGTTTTTCGTTCCTCGTACTGTATTTATCCTTTCTCAGATTGCATGATGTTGTTTCTATTTTAAATAGACGAGGTTTGTTGAGTATGCAGCAAGGTATGGCTACTACTCTGTATCCTTGACGTTCTTGTAGCAACTCATTCCATACAGTGTTGTTATATCTTCTACTTGCAGTAGTGTTGTATCTTCTACTTGCAGCATTACTGTAACTACTTCTTGCAGCATAGTATCTTTTCTTCTTACAGCTGTATTGTAGTAACTTCTTTCTGCATCCAACATCTGCTGCTTGCAGCGATGCTTGCTGTTCTTTCTTTCTTGCTGCATTACTGCACTTCATACTTGCAATATCTTTATACTTTCATCTTTTTGATGCAGCACGACCTTGTTGAGCTCATCCATCTTTCTGAACCTATAAATATAGTCTCAATCCTAGTCTATGGTTTCACTTAAACGTTGTGAAAAATGGGGTACTCAAACTTCCTATTACATATGTGGTTTGTCTCATCAAAATCTATACATTAAAATCCCAACAATTTTCCCTTTTTTGATGATGATAAAACCCTTTACATTATTTTGTTCATGAAGGAAGTTTTTTACTTTGCACTTATCTTTTTCATTCAGGTATTACAGATATGTTCTCAGAATGATAAGCTAATCCTGGATTCATCAGAGATGTATCAATTCTAATCTTGATCACAAATCAGCAAGATTAGCTAAGCATGCAGAGGTTCATAAGAAATGAACTTGATTATAAAGTAAGAAATAAAATTTCTTCATTAAGAGAAAGAAATTTAACAAGGATAAAAAGAAAGGTATATACAGATATATACATGATATCATACATCAACTACTGTTGAAATAGGGACCTTCTTGTTGAAGATTCGTCAGGCCTTCTTTCAGCACCTCTTCTTTCTTGCTCCTCTACTCTTTCTCTTAAGCCCTTCCACCAATCTTGAATGAACTCCTGATAGGATTCTTCCAACTTCTACTTGATCTTTGGAATCTGAATCCATCTTAGTCAGAAGTCCTCACAGTAAGGTACTATCCTGCCTTGCTTCACTAAGTTTAAATATCTTGTCTGAATTTTCAGTTCTTCATCCCTAGCAAGCTGTTCATATCTTCTTAATGCAAATTGGCAGGTCTGAAACCTTCTGAAGAAGCTCTCTCTGCAGAGATATCTGAAGTATCTGAGGTACTCTGATCTCTTGTACAGAGTAGTCGACTCAAACGATGGATTCCTATCAGTAGGCAATCTGATTGTCTTGAAAATGTTGAAGCTCCAGACCATATTTTTTCCTTCAAGCCTCTGATCCATCAATACAGAAACTTCAGCAGATATGTTGTCTGTGTCGAGTCGTGGAATTTCTTGAGGGGATGTTGGTAGAGAGCTATGTCTACATCTTCCATAACCTTTTTGCTCTCTCCAATCACACCAAACCTCTACATCCAGACATTCTCTTCTTGCTCTGCTCTGGCTCTTTCAACTATATGAGCAGACATCTTCTTGTTATAGTGCTTTTCAGCTTCAGCTCTGCTCACCCTCTTCCTCAAGCCTTGCTGATGTTCCTCTCTCCCCCTCTTGGTGCTGTAAGAAAAGGGAAGTGATGTATTTTTTCTTGCAATGACACTGTATGCAGCGCCTGCAGCTGGTCTAGATGCAGTAGCTGCACCACCAGATCCTCCTTCTCCTTGATCATCTCTTCTCCATCTCTTTGGAGAGGGAATATCAGCAACAACAGATGGCCTTTGTCTTCTTCTTCTGCTCAAGGGCTGGTCATCTTTTTCTTCTTCATCTTCTTCTTCTTCTCCTGATCTCCTGTATCTTTCTGAAAATCCTTCCACCTTTTTGGCATCATCAAAAGCCGGGGGTGGAGCAGGGGTTGTTCTAACCACAGAGGATCGTGGTCCTTTTCAAAAGAAAGAAAACTATACTTAGCAGGAACAGCTTCCGCTAAGCAACTCCTAACACAATCTGTAAAAAGGTAAGAGATTTCTTCAACAGATGGAGGCAGCAAGCTCTTTAACTTCTGAAGATAGTAAGGTAGCTGGCTTGTTGCTTGATAGATTGAGTGACTGAAACGAGTAATATAAAGAGCGTTTGAAATCTTGAGAGTGAGCTCGTAAGTTATATGTTTCAGTAGTCATTCTAGGTGCACTCAACTTCTATTTATAGGCATGAGAAATATGCCCGTTGAAAAGGTAGTTTTCTCTACAGTGAGGTGTCTTGCAGAGATTGGTTCATACGCAATCTTCTAACACCTTTCCCACTGCATCTCCTTTCTTCTGTGGTGCACGTCTTTTGTTCGTTTGATTCTCCTAGGTGGCACACTCTGATTGGTTTACATTTGAATGTCTCTATCGGCTTTTCAGAGTGCACTAACTTTGAGGTGACTAATAGTTGAAATCTAGTTGCTGCTTTGTCGTTTGATGTGGCTAGCTTCTTTCTGATCAGGATGCTTCTGGCTAGCTTACTGTGTTCTTCCATACTTGGACGATTCTCTTCAATTTGTTCTGTCGTGACTTTTGTAGCTTCCTTTCAGTATGCAGTATCTTCTCAGCCCTCTTCCAGCAACCTTGCCTTAGCTAAGCATTTACATAATAAAACCTAAACATAAGATTTCTAAGACCTATCTATTACATGTTTTGTCTCATCAAAATCTTATACAAATTAATCCTATCACAAATTAATCAGTTTTTAATGATCTTTAATTTGACATTCATATTACATTATATAAAAAAATGGAAATTTATGTTTCTAGGTTGGAATTATTTTTTTTTTCTATTAAACGTTGTTGTGATAAATGACAAGTGTTATAAGTGATATCTTGTAATTTAACATTAAAATATAGAAAAAAATGGAAATGCATTATAAATGTACTTAATATATTACATAGGGTAAAAAACAAAAACCCACCTCAAGTATACGTGATTTTGCACTTTGCTATATCATTTATAAATGTTTTCACTTTACTATATCAAGTACACAAACTTTGCAAAAAACAATAAATCCGACTTATTGGCAAATGGTTGAGAGACACGTGTCCTCTTTCTGACGAGAAAAAATGACGTGGCAGCCGAATTTATTGTGTTTTGCAAAGTTCGTGTACTTGATATAGTAAAGTGAAAACATTTATAAATGATATAGCAAAGTGCAAAATCACGTATACTTGAGGTGGGTTTTTATTTTTTACCCTATTACATATATAACATTAAATAAAGTAATATTTATACAAAAAAATTAGATAAAAAATGATAATTGAAAATTGAACAACTTCTTCATTTGAAATACGTATGTTTTATATTTATCCTTCTTATTTGAAATTTTGTTTGATGTCTTTTTGTTCTTTTGCGTATTTATATTTTTAATGGAGGTCGGTTCATAAGGGATGGGATGGGGATAATTTTTTTTTTTACTTTTTTACAAATCATAATTTCATGATATATTGATTTATCAAATTTATCATTATTTTTATTTATAGTTTTGTTTATCGAATGTGAGATTTAGTCCAATTTTGAATATTTTTTTTTAAACAGATATCTCTTTTAAGATATATAATAAGCTGATATAATTTTTTATTAGATTTAAAATAATTGAGTTATTTCTGTTATTTGACCAAAAATTTCATTAAATTAAATATGTGTCTAATTATAGTTATGAATACTAATAAAATCTAATAAGGCTGTCATTAAAGTAAATTTAATTTAATGTACATTAATAGTAGGATAAATTTACACATTGCACATTATGTTTTCAGCTAACGTGTTGTAAAATCCCACTGACAAAGCTCACGTGCATTGATCTAATTTATAGAGGGGTAATTTTTTTTTCTTCTACTTAATCCAAAATTGATGAGTCCGACTATGGTTCCGGGTCTATAAATTTGGCAACTACATTAGGAAAGCAGTGTGATGACTTTGATTAGTCGTGTCACTCACAATATTTTCACATTCATTTAAAAAAATTACTCTAAAAACCATGCACGTAAGCGGTTTTCAATGAGATTTTATGACGTTGCAGCCCAAAAATATTGTAACTTGCAAAACCAGTGAACTTTATATAGTGAAACGAAAAATTTTAAAGTTCTTATAGCAAGTATTTTAGATGCACATGAACATCTTCAGCGAGATTTTATGATGTGGCAATCGGAAATGTTGTAACTAACAAAATTTGTACTTTATATAGTGAAATGAAAACATTTATAAATAAAATAGCAAAGTGCTAAATCACATATACTTGAGATGAGTTTTTTGTTTTTTACCCTTAAATTAATTTAAGAGAATGATTTGTGACTTGATTTGATATCATAATGTGCTATGGTTGCTTAAATTGAATATTGAGTTCACGATTATGAATTTAAAGGCTATTATTGAGAAAATATCTTCTTAGAAAGAAAAAAAAATTTACTAAATTATTTTGAATGATTTTAGTAGTTGGTAAATTAATTAGAGAAAACTTGATTAATCCTATATGGATTTTTACACCTCCAATTAAATAATGCACAACCACAATAATAAAGGGTGTGCGAGACACGTGTCTCAACTTGACCATAAAATAAATATTATGTGGTCTTGAATATTAAAAGGTGTGCGCGCACGACATTTGATTAAAATTAGTTAGAAAATGAACATTTAAAGGTCTAAGATGGTAAATTGCAACTCACGTAAAGTTGAAATGGTAAATTGCAACTCATGCAGAGTTGAGATGGTTAGTTGTAACTTGAAAAAATGGGTAAGACAATATAGCCTTAATAGTAAAGGGTGTGCGAGGCACGTGACTAAAATTGGTCGGAAAATGTAGATCTAATGGTCTCGGATAGTAAATTGCAACTTGCGCAAAGGTGAGATGGTTAGATGCAATCAGAAAAAGTTTAGTACGTCAGTGCAAAAATGGGTGTTGTTTGGATGATTATTTACAATTAACCCTTTAATTTATTGACATTTTTAAGTACTTAATGGTTGCACAATTTTGGTCAATTCATCATATTTATTTATCTCTTATTTTGAATACATATTTTTCAATTTGTTTGCTTAATCTCAACCTACAATTCTACCCACCGTGGGCACGTTAATATATATTCATGACTTATGTGTCGAAAATCTAGTAAATTTATTAATTTCACTTTTCATATAACAAGAGGATGTGATCATTACACGTCGTCGATGGATATATTAAGAGTTGTATTTTATCATTTTCATGTTTAATCTATACATTTGCATATTATTTTTTGTATTTCAACTTCTAATGTTATCAAATGTAATAATTTAGAATGAGATAAATTTAAAATTAAAATATCTAACTTTGTGTTAATATAATATTAATATATTTATGTATGTTAAAATAATATATCATTACATTATAATTATTATATTTTTGGAATAATTAGATATATGACATACCGTGCAATGGAGGAATACATTACTAATTCATTCTAATTGAAGAAAAAAAGGTTCAATAGCTAATGTGCTCATGAGGTGTAATTTGAGGGCCTTATTGTACCTTTCAAAGTTGAAAACTAAAAATGATTCGAGCCAAAAATAAAATTAAGATAAATGTACTTGTTGTATGTGACATACTTATAACCTTAAGTCTCACTGCCTGTTATAGTACCTTTTTAATTAAATATTATTATTTTGACATTTGGTTGTAATATATATATATATATATTCGTATTGTTGTTCAAAGAATAAAGATCAAGATATTGATTTTATTTCTCATGGTATATAACCTATATTCATGAGTTTGTAACTTTATATATGATCGATTATGACTTATTACTAGGATAAACACAAAACTATCATCATTAGGATAATATTGTGGCATAAACTTAGCTTATTGAATTAGGGATGAAGAACCGTTGGCTAACGAATGGACGTAAATGGTGATTGGGTTTGATGCAACATTATAAGCTATATACATATAGACGAAGCCACACTTAAGTCAAGGGAGCAGTGGGCCCACCTCAAATTTTGAAAATTCATTTATATTATACTAATTTTGAAATTATTTATTGAAAAAAAAAATTCTAATATTAAGATATAATTGAGTTAAAATTGTCAATTTTATTTTTATTGAGTCAATATATATTATTTCTCTTAATTATACATGATTCGCGTAAATTTATATTTACAATATATTATTGTATTCAACATTTGATTAAAAAGAAAAATCGCTTTGGGTATCAAATTCATAATAACAATAATAATGATAATAGAATGTTGATGAGAGTTTTCTAGACAATTGATATAGGTAAATTATATATGTCAATTATCTTTGTATTTTTTAAGTAGCAAACATTTAAGTTTTATCATTTTAGCAATCGAACCATTAATACAAACTTGTTAAAAGCATATTAAAAATTTAACATGTGTTTACTGTGAATAATAAAGTAACTAAATACATATATAATTTATATTTGTCTCCTCATTTTTATACTATTGTTAATCAGACTCCATCAACAAAATCTCTAACTTCGTCGTCATATATATATATATATATATATATATATATATATATATATATATATAAAATTCATAGGGCCCCAAACGAACAAACTTTTGACAAGGAAATTAAAGAATTAGTAAATTTAATATCATTAACACAAGTTGAGATAACGTTCTGAAATCTATTTTAGTTTAATGCATTATTATCATTGCTTTCTGCATACATTAACCAATCATACCAAACTATGCACTATTCAACTAATCAATTATTTCATTCATTCTTTGTTTTTTCCTGTAAATAAATTGAGAATCCAACAAGAGTTAGCGGGGACGACTATGACAATAAAGCCAATCAGAATTTCAATCCAACAATTATTCGTCACATGAATGCAACCATTTATTTATTAAATAATTGTATTACTTATCTTAATTCCCTATACTATTATTGTATCCCTTAATCCACTTGTATTATTATATATCACAGGACCCCATGCTATTATTTAGCAATTTGTTGAATTACCCTTTATTGGGTTAAATGAGAGAATCAATTAAAGTAGGATCGCTTAATCCACTTGAATTATTAAATATCACAGGACCCCATGCTATTATTTAACAATTTGTTGAATTACCCTTTATCGGGTTAAATGAGAGAATCAATTAAAGTAGGATCGGTTTTTTAAAATGCAACTTAATTTTTTTTTTTTTAACAATTTTTTGGGTAAAGGTGACATGCACACATGACTTTTATAAGGGTAAATATGTCATTAAAAAAATTTAGGATGTAAATTAAAAAATGATCATATTTCAAATTATTTTTCAATTTTAAACCTCCTATTTATTCTCATGAAAATCACATGTGCCTAAATCATGTATTGTTATACACTTTGTTGGAAAAGTTGGAAGAAAAAGTTTAGATTGCAATTTAAAACATCTATATAAACTTTGGATTGCAATTAGATTAAAAAAAAGTATAGGTTCTCAATTGATCAAACACGGTCATTCTTCACATGGGTTTTTACTTTTCACTTAAATGTTCTTCATGTGAAGTATGATCGTTTTTCAGTTTACAACCTACATTTTTTTTAATCTAATTGCAACATGAAGCATAAATATTTTTAAAGGGCAAAAACTTAAATACCCTGGTGTACGTACCGTAAAAGTATTTTTAGTTTGATATTAGTTATATACTCATAAGGTATTAGCTGCATATTCATAATGTATTACTTATATAATTGAAATATATGTTTTAGTGAAACAAATTAATTGTATTTTCATAAGGTATTAGTTGTTCATAAGTTATATACTTGTATGAATGAAATATATGGTTTAGTGAAATATATTATTTAATATATTACTTGTTACATGTAAAGGTGTTGGTTATATTATTTAAAACGTATTAGAATTGAGATTGGGGACACACCATACCCCACGGTACATAATTCTTACTATTTTCAAATTGCAACCTAAACTTTTTTTCTCGGTAACCTTTCCAACGAAGATTGATTTAAGAGCTTTATCCCAACTTGTGTTAATCATAACAGATTTACTAAAGTAAGTTTTTCTTTAATTTCATTATCAAAATTAAGTTTGTAGGATTGGTTAATATATTGCATTAAACTATAATAGTTTTAAGAGCTTTATCCCAACTTATTTAATCATAATAGCTAGATTTACTAATGGATATTTAAATATCTTGGATATTAGATAAATTTAACTGAGATTTAAATAGGTTTTGTAGAGTTTCCTTCCAGATGGTAGAAAGGGTGCAGAGAGACTTACTTACATTAATGATAAATAAAGTGTGCGGATTTTTTTATTGCAAATATAAATTGACCTGCATGCACATAGTTGGCAAGTTTATATAAGTTTTAAGAAAATGATAAAAGGGCAAAAGTAAAAATATATCATTAATATTTATGGGAAGATGAAATACACTCTTAATCTTTTTTTGGGAGCAAATACAGTACCCCTAATGTTTAAGTTAGAGTGCAAATATGCCCTTAATGTGTATATTTGGATGCAACATTGTCCAAATCTTCTTTTTATTAATTTTACATCCTTCTTACATAAATTTTTATATTCTATTAAATTACAAATTTTTTGTATTGAAACATTTCTAATCCTAAATCATTTTCAAATTTTAAAATAATTTTTATCTTGATAAAAAATTGTATTTATTTTTCGTTAAATTTATCTTCAATTTTAGGATTTTAGGCTAAAACTTTAATTTTGAAAATAAAAATATCATATGTTATATGCTTAAAAAGGAAAAAAAAATTGGATTTTGGAATAAAATATTATGTTTGTGTTTCATGTATGATATCATTATGTTTTCATTTCTATACTGTTTAAAACATCAAAAAATGTGTTTTTTTTTTCTTGAGGGAAAATGTCATATTTATTTGTCATTATTATAAAATGTAGATCTATTTGATTCTCAAATTTCTTTCCGTAGTAGAATACATCAATAAAGTTTAAAACTAGTTTAGAATATTTCATTACAATTGATTAACTATTTCATATAGTATAATACATAAAAAAAAAAGATGTGAATGGAATATCTTTAAAAAGAAGAATAGAGTCAGTTCGCTTTCAAATTCAACTAAGAGAGAATATTTACACTAAAAGAGAGATTGATGACATATTTGCTCATCAACAACAATGTTATATAGGTGTATTTTTACACCTTTGACCATGATACAACTCATATATAAGAGCTTTGAACTCTTTTAACCTATTTATTCTTTAAAACATTTGTCAATTGAAAAATTGGCAGCTCTTGCTAGTCGTTCTGTACATCAATTGGAGATTGGTAGCCTAGCTAGGTATTTCATACGTCAATTTTCATAACTCGAAAATGAAGATATATAAGATATCCTCAATTGCCCCTTCAGGGTAAGTATTGGAACGATCTGAATAAATAATGCCCCCAAGTCTAACACGACACGCTCAATTTTCATGTGAACAACGCAAGACATCGTAAACATATCTACATCTTTGCATTTATTTGGTAAAATTCCTTTTTATCACAACATATGCATTAATTCTTGCTCACAGTACTTACCTTCTCATTACCTTTCAATCTTCTTTTGCTAATGCACAACTCCTTCAAAATTTTGGTCTTTCAAATTTGCTTATTGGCATCTAACAAAAGAATATTGATTTCTACCTTCCAACACTGCCTTCCCATGGTCTTTCTTCTTAGGTTTAGCCAACCTACTAGGAAATGGAGGAACAACCATATTAGAAGTACTAGGTGAGTTAAGAGAGGAATTTACCTTCTATTGATCTTCAACTTCCTCCTCTGTATCCTTCACACTTTGTTATTCAATGACTATCTCAGCAAGGCCATCCTAGCATCAATTTCTTTTCCACTCCTCAACAACATTGTTATTTGTGATGGTAGTTTTCCCAAGTTTTGTGTCTCTATGACCACGTGACTCATTTGATTCCTTAAGTGTTGAATGTTTGCTCTTATCTCCTGTTGAAATTTTTCAGTATTGGTAGCAAAAGCTTTAACTATTTCTTCCAAAAACATACCTCCGTTTGAAGATTGTGCAGGTTCTATTCTGTTGTGAGAATCCTTGATCACTTTCTTGATTTTTATAACTGAATTGAGATGATCCCTCCACACAAGATTATAGCTATTAGAATATGGATCGTGCCTCCATTGTGGTTGGTCAGGAAATCCACCCATTACATTAGGAAAATATTCATATACTGAGCATATCCACAAACCTAAGGTACTTGTAACTTGTGTCTGTCCCGAAACTAATTTCCATACAAGGACAGTCAAAATGTTAAATTTTGGTCTAACAGAAGTACTTACCTTATTTGGTAGTTTCTTAATATCATGTCTTGTCCCAAATTATTATGCATTAACTGCAATGTTGGAAATGAGGGCTCTTGCTTCTTAATTCAGGCGTTTTATTTACGGAAGCAGCACAACATCAACCATATTCCTATCAGAGATTGGGAGGCCCTCATAGAGATATTTTGCCAGTAGTTTTTCAGGAATTTGATGATGAGGACAATTGACAAATAATTGGTTGAATCTTTCTCAGTATTCAGCAAAGACTCTCTGTTTATCTGTTCGATTCCACAAACCTCCTTTTGGATGTTTGCGATTTGTGAAGCTAAAAAGAACTTCTATAGAAACTGTTGTTATTGTACGTGGTTATGGAGCCAGAGTGAAGATAATATAGTTAATCGTTTGCCTTGTCAGTTAAGGAGAATGGGAAGGCACATGATTTATTTGTTCTTCCTAAATTGTATGTGGTTTCATAACTATACACACCATATGAAACTCCTTGAGATGTTTGTGCATCCTTCCCAGACCAGATTTTAATTCAAATGTATCAACAGTAGGAAATTTGATGCATAAAGGTTGTTAATTAATATCACTATTTGTCAATCCCTTAATGTTCATTGAGCAAACATCACTTTTTGCTTTTTTTTTTTTGGCATATTTAGTTTCAGAATCAGAATCACTAGTCTCAGAATTTGCAAAATTTAGACCCACTGATGATGGAGAAGAAGCTTGCTTTCGTAATTTTGTCCCTTGTCCTCGTCTTCTGGCCTCATTCTCATTATGTGCATCATACACAAGTTCAACTATACGAGAAGAATGAGGCATAAACCAAAAATAAGAAAATAATGATTCAACATTGTTACTCGACAATAGGGTCAAAATTTGATGAGCTGTCAAACCAAAGAAAATGAAATACCAACTTTGAAAATAAATGAGTATTATAGTGAGTAGGTGTTCGGTGTATTCCTAACTTATACGGTAAGTGTACAGTGTAAACTATAAATAGGATGAGAAATGTTGATCCCATAAAGACTAGTGAATTAAAATAAAGTTAACTACCTGATTTATTTATCTAATTTTATCCAAGTAACTGAATTAAGAGAATTGATTTTTAATTAACCTAAATCAAAAACAAATAAATGAAAACATTGACATAAGCAATTATCAAAGAAAACCAAGATTCAAACAATGATCGATTTCTAATGCTATGATTCCGTTCTACTTCAATTAAGTTTACTAATCTAGCAAAATCACACTCAATTCTAAATTATCATATGATGGAGCTCCAGATTTCAATATCAAATGTCGATGGACAACCAAGTATTGAAGTTTCCAAAATTTGGATATGGAAGGAGGGAGACTTGCATTGCAAGGTATCTTAACTTATTTCAATACTTTCAAAGGGAACTAGTAAAAATGGATGTGAGTGAAGACATTATAATTCCAGATTAAGTCCACCTCAGCATATCAATAAAAGAAGATCCACCTCAGCAAAGTAGCACAAAATATCTTGTAACCAACTAATGCTTGGTATTTAGATATATAGATACAGTAGCTATATATGTAGAGATATAGTAGATGTATTTGAGTGATATCTACATGTAATAGACATTTTCATATGAAATAATATCTTAGTTCTTCTTCTTTTACTTTGCTTCTAAATCCTAAATTGCATGGGATTTACTCCATGCACAAAGCTTTAATTCTACATGGTGCCAGAGCCATTTTGATCTTGTGGTGATTTTTTTCTTCATTCTAATGGCTTCTCATTCTGCAATTGCCAAGAGCTGGCCTGCTCTTACATTTATGGTGCCGACGCCGCAGCTCCGTGATCAGCATCAGGAGAATGATGTTTTACTCTCACCTCCTCTGATTTTCCTAGAATGTGTCTTGTTACTGCAAAATTGGATGGGAATAACTTTCTACCTTGGAACCGATCAACTGAAATCGCTCTCCTAACTAAGAACAAGTTATTAATGGTAATATCTCTAAACCTTTGGATCATACTCTTATTGAACATTGGTAGAGGGTCGATGGAATGGTTAGGTCATCGATCCTAAATTCATTATCTAAAGAGATTGCAGATGGTTTTATCTATGCTAATTTCGCATATGAGCTTTGGAATACTTTAATTTTTCGGTTTGGGGATTGTAATGGCCCTCAATTGCATCAATTACAGAGGGAAATTTGTGGATTCAATCAAGGAAACTCCACAGTTGTTGTGTATTACACTAATCTTATTAAACTCTGGAATGAATTGACCTTACTCAAGCCTAAACCGATGTGTACATATCCTGCTTCTAAGGAATGGGAGGAATTCGATATGACCAGTAGATTGATTCAGTTACTTGTACGTCTTAATAATTCCTATGATAGTATTAGAGGTCAAATCCTCATTATGGAGCCTTTACCCCATGTTGATAAGGCTTATTCCATGATTTTGAGAGTAGAGATATAGAGAAAGATTCAAACATTGTATTCGGATGTTCTTAATTCTTCACCTATGTTTTCACACTCTCGAAGAGGTACTTTTCAAGGCAGAGGTTCTTTATTTTCTGGTAAAGGAAGGAGTCCTCCAAGGAGATTTCTTACTAAGGAAGGGAAGGCCAAGCTAATTTGTGATCATTGCAATGCTTCAAGTCATTCCATTACAAATTGCTTCAAATTAAAGGGATATCCTGATTGGAATCATAAACCTAAAGACTCTAGATTCACAGAAAATATGGTTGATACTCCTCCTACATCAACTACTACTGAGCCAGGTTCTATTTCAGTCATGATTCAGCAAGAAGTTGCTAAGTATTTTGCTCATATGGCTGATCTTTCTGATTCCCATTTTGCTTTCACAATGCCAGAGTCTATTCCTTATCATTCTTGGATCATTGACTCTGGTGCAAGTAGGCATATGTGTTGTGACTCTACCTTGATGTCTTGTTTGCAGGTTCTCTCTACTTCTATCACAGTTTGTTTGCCTGATGGCTCTATGAAACTTGATACTCATGCTGGTCAAGTTGTTATATCAGTTATTTTAATCATTGAACATGTGTTTCTAATTCCATCTTTTAAGTTCAACTTGTCTATCCATCTCACTGTGAGCTTTTGAATTCTAAAGATAACTCAATTCTTGCTACTGGATCACTCTCAGGAAAGCTTTACATTTTGACTCCTGATGTTCATGTCAAGTCTCAGATATTTTTTTTAACCAGTACTCATTCTATAGACCTTTTACTTCAATGGCATAGGAAACTTGGGCATGCTACCTCATCTACTCTACAACATTTAGAGTTCTTGAGATATATTTTCCATACTTCCTCTCCAACTCCTTGTGATGTCTGTCATTCTTCTAGACAAATTAGGATTCCATTTCCTATAAGCTCCATCCATTCTATCGGGCCTCTTGAACTCTTACATGTTGATATATGGGGACCATATCCTAAGCAAAGCATTACCAATACACCATATTTCCTCACCATTGTTGATGATTTTAGTAGGACAACATGGATTTATCTTCTATCTCATAAAAGTCAAGCTGTCAATTCACTTAAGCCTACATTAAAATGATTTCAAACAAGTTGGATCTCTTAGTTAAAATCATCAGAAGTCATAATGGTTCAAAATTTCTCAGCCATGAATGTAAAGATTTTCTGGTAGACTAAGGTATTCCCACCAACTCTCATGTGTCTATACTCCTCAGCAAAATGGGGTTTTAGAAAGAATGTTAGGGATAGTGCCCTTAAAGTGATAATGAATTACTTTTGTGATTATTAATAAATGCGACATTTATTTTCAAACTCATATGTTTATTGTATGCATTTCATAAACATCATATAAAATCTCTAATTTGTTTTATGTAATCATAATCTTAGTATATAAGTATTATATACAAGAGGATTAAGATTATGGATAATAAATTTAAATTATGTATATGATGAAAGTATGGGATCTTTAATTAAAATATCATTAATGTGACCCTAAACATAAAATGTGACCGTCTTATCTGGACCATCGATGTAGAGACATTTGAGTGAGGGCATTTATATATAATTTGATCATATAAGATACGAACCGATTTAATTTGTATTTTTCCTGCAAATTTCATTTAGATATGGAAATCCAAATTAAATCATAAGATGACCATATATGAATGAATCTTAATCCTGAGTGATTATAGACTCCTATTTAGTTTGATGTGACTCTTAATTTGCTTGTTTCTGTTTAGCAATGGACTTTTGTAATACTTGCATTTTAGATTCACATAAAATTAAATGGCTGAGAATATAACTTCATAGATATGGAATTCATTCCTTCTTGTGGAAAGTAGAAAGATAATTCTCTCATTTGTTAATTTTGGAACTGAATGATTTGAGATCTCTAATTTATAATTGGATTATAAATTAACTATTCACTAGTAAATTAATGGTAAATGAGAAAAAGCGGTAATTATAGAGGTTGACAGATAATACCTACTTTAATTACGAATTGTCTATGGAGGATTAATCTATATATAATGGTTATATTAATGGACGACTCAATTTCAAAGTGTAAAATATTCTATAATCGTAAGAGTGCAATTCCGTATTTTTAGTGGAGTAATAAATGGAATTAATATGTCGCATGAATTAATTAAAGAGTTTAATTGTTTATTCTATTTATTAGAACTTATGATTATGGGTCGATGGTCCCCGGTTCACTTTTCTAAGTAAAACAAGTTAAATATAAGTTTATATATTTATAATGATTTATGAAAAATAGTTTTCCATGTGATTTGGGTAATTATATAAATATCATTTAATTTCAGGAATATTTGATATTCAACCGTGATGACCGTATTAGAAATTAAATAAGTATTTTGATATTTATTTTTGATATTAATATAATCAATGAAGTTGATATTATAAGATAATATCAACTATAATTATATTAAGATTAGAACTCTTAATTAATTGGATTTGGAATCCTAATTGAATAAGACTAATTAGATTAAGATTGTGAATCTCAATAAAATTAGATTTGGATGAGGACTAATTAGATTAAGATTGTAAATCTTAATAAGATTAGATTTCTACTTGGAGAAAAATTCTAATTAGATTGGGATTAGAATTTCAACTAAATACTGATACAATTGAGTCTATAAAAGAAAGTCACAATTTCTCTCTCAATTTGTACACATGTCATTTACATCTGAGAGCCACGTCATTCTTGAGATCTGATCTCAATTATATTTTGTGATTTATTTAATATAGAATAGTTCTATATCCATCCCAATTCAATTAGCTCAATCTTATAATCTCGTGAGTTGAGTACATCATAGGAATAATCTAGTTAGAATTATATAGATATTTTGATTGCCCACACACCATCGTTAAAAGAGAGGAACAAATCAATCAAAGCAAAAGAGATAAAAGAATATTGTCAAAGGTATATTTCTTTTCACTTATTTTCACTGTTTTAGCTTTATATAAATTTAATATTAATAATACATTCTTATATCTGAAAAATGATTTTTGAAATCCATCACTTCCGCTACAGTTCGATTAGATTAAAAAGATGGATTTTATTCGATGTGAATTCGACTCGGGACCTGTTTAATTTCCAACAAAGAAAGCATAGACACCTTCTTGAGGTGGCAAGGGCACTGATAAAAGACTCCAATGTTCCTACCTACTTATGACCTTACTCTATTCTCACAGCTGCCTTCATTATCAACAGACTGCCTACTTTTATTTTGCATTGGAAATCTCCATTTGAGATACTTTTTGGTGAATATCCTAATTATGATTGTATGAAGCCTTTTGGTTGCTTAGCTTACATGACCAATGTGTTGCATCACAAGGACAAATTCACATATAGAGCTCACAAGTGCATCGTGCTTGGATATGTTCCTGATCATAAAGGTTACCGGCTTTTTAATCTTGATACACATCAGATTCAAGTGTCCAGAGATGTTATTTTCATTGACACTGTGTTTCCTTGTGTTGATTCTCCTCCTACTGATCTACATCCCCTTCCAATATCTACTACTGACGTTGATGTCACACTTCCACCCTCTGATTCTCACGGTTCTACACAAAATACACATCTACCAGAACCAAGAAGAAGCTCCAAAACTCATGTTCCTCCAGCCTATTTGCATGATTTCGTCACTAATCAGTCTTATGACACATAATTTACACTCAATTTTGATGTTCTTATGGAACCAAAGATTTATACTCAAGTTAAACAGTACTCTCATTGGGTTGAAGCCATGGGAAAATAACTACAAGCATTTGAGGAGAATCAAACATGGGAGCTCATTTTTTTACCAACTTATAAGAAGACCATTGGTTGTAAGTGGGTTTACAAAGTGAAACTTAAGTCAAATGGTTCCATAGAAAGGTTTAGAGCAAGGTTAGTTGCAAAAGGCTATGATCAAGTGGAAGGAGAAGATTTTTTTGATAGCTTTGCTCCTGTTGCAAAGCTTGTTACAGTGAGGATGATTATTGCTTTGGCAACTCTTAAGAACTGGCCTCTTGCTCAAATTGACATTAACAATGCTTTCTTACATGGCTATTTAGAGGATGAGATCTATATGGATGTGCCTCTTTGTTATGACAAAGCATCACCTGGTCAGGTATGCAAATTAACAAAGAGCTTATATGGCCTTAAATAGGCATCAAGACAGTGGAATACTGTAAACTCACCTGAGTTTTGTCTTAAACTCACCAACTTTGAATTCAATCAATCAGTACATGATCATTACTTCTTCACATTAAAAATCTAGTCTATGTTGATGATGTGCTAATCATTAGTAGTTCTTCTACTCTCATTACACAACTAAAGGATTATCTTCACAAGGAATTCACCATCAAAGATCTTGGAGAGATACACTATTTTCTTGGGATGGAGCTTCAAAGGAACTCTAATGATACATATCTCAATATATTTTGGATCTTCTTTCTTATTCAGGATTAGGTGACTGCAAGCCTACTTCTACCCCTTTACCTCAAGGCCTTAAGCTTGCATTAGATGATAGTACACCTCTTTTTGATTCAGAAAAGTATAGGAGACTTGTTGGCAAGTTGCTCTATTTGAATCTTTTAAGACCAGATGTCACTTATGTTGTTCAACAGCTTAATCAGTTCATTCACTCTCCTACCATCAATCACTAGACAACAGCTATTCATCTCCTCAAGTATCTAAGGGTACTACTTCTCAATGTCTTTTTTATCCTACATCTATTGAATTTGTTCTTACTACATATAGTGATGCAGATTGGGGTTCATATGTGGATTCAAGGAAATCTTTAACTGGATATTGTGTATTTCTTGGTGGTTGCCTCATTTCTTGGAAAACAAAGAAACAATATACCATCTCCAGAAGCTCTACAGAGGCAAAATATAGAGTCTTAGCAATTACAGCTTGTGAGTTGGTTTGGATTAATTTCATAGCTCAAGATCTTGGTTTAATTGTTCCAACTCCCATTGATTTATTCTGTGATAATAAGACTGCTATACATATCACTCAAAATCTAGTTTTCCATGAAAGGACCAAGCATCTAGATATAGACTGTCATTTGGTTAGAAATCACTATAAATCTGGTTTTTTGGATCTCAAGCATGTATTATCTAAGTCTCACTGGCTGATCTATTTACCAAATCTTTGCGCACAGGTCCATTCATTACACTTCTCTCCAAGCTTAGCATGGTCAAGCTTGAGGGTGGATGAAGACATTATAATTCCAGATTAAGTCCAGCTCAGCATATCAACAAGAGAAGATCTACCTCAGCAAAGTAGCACAAAATATCTTGTAACCAACTCATGCTTGGTAGTTAGATATATAGATACAATAACTATATATATAGATATAGTAGATGTATTTGAGTGATATCTACATGTAACAGACATTTTCAGATGAAATAATATCTTAGTTCTTCTTCTTTTACATTGCTTCTAAATCCTAAATTGCATGGGATTTACTCCATGAACAAAGCTTTAATTCTACAAAGAGCATCAAATTTTTTGAGCAACTTCTAACCAAAATATATTGGTATTGGGTATTGTGAGGGCCTAAACATAGGAGAGAGTGGATAGTGGATGCACAGTTTTCCTCCATTGATATATATATTGATTTAATGCCAAACAAAACGTTGTTATGTATGGTCAACCTGCTCTGACTTTTTATAATTAAGTTCATTTGAAGCATCTGTATCAATATCCAGGACATGAAAAAAATTATTCTTCCTAGCTTCATTGTAGTAGAAATGCCACCAGGAAGAATGGAGGCCACATGTTTTTATTCTTTCAAATAGACCCTTAAATAGGGTACTACTTAGTAGACCATAATAAGATTCTGGTTTGCAAGATACTACAAGCATTCTACATAAGAAATTTCTAAAGACAGAAGAAATCCTTGCTCAATGATTTTCTCAACAATCCATAGATTAATTAGTTTGGATATGGGTATCTCGTTATTTTGTGGGAAATTTCCCATATAGATAAAACACGATTTCAATTCTTCAGGTAAATAGTCAAAGCTTGGACATAGTACCTTTGATATTTCATCGTATGCATCAATGAAAAGTTGATGTATCTTCTGTTCTGCTACTTTAATCTGTTGTTATCTTGGTGTCTTTGATAGGAGGATGGCGACTGTGATGATTATAAGAGGAAGGCCGTCACACTTCTCTGCTATCATCTTTCTAGCTTTCTCAAGTTGAGGAGGGCAAGAGTTTTGACCAAAGACCTTCTCATGCAAAAGATTCCAACTTTCTTGTTTATTTAACAAACACATACTTGTGAGATATTGGTAATCAAAAGAATACTTAGATTGAATCCTTGTTGTAACCAAGACTCGACTTCCATATGATATGGGTGGAGATGAGGTCAAGCAGTTTAGCACCATTTCGGTATCCCATACATCATCAAACTTTCAATCAAGTAACCTTCTGTGAGCATATTATCCTCATCAACTCCCAATTGAGCTAGAATGGTTCGAGTAATTTCTTTTGGTTGATATTCTCTACCAACTGTCACCCAAGCACGGCAGTTGAACAATTCCAAGATATCTAAATCTTCAAACAATTTCTTAGCAAGAGTAGTCTTGCCAATGACTGTCATCCCAACAAGTGAGAAAACGAGGTTATCCACCCAATGACTTATAGAATGTTGTTTCTGAAATTTTTATTTTACTTATTTTATCTTAATATATTTGATAATGTATATAATAATTTTCGTGTTTTAATTTATGAATTTTGTAATTAAAATAGAGTTGATTGAATTATGTTTTTTAAGGGCAAAAATTAAGACTTGCGGAGTTTGAGCTTAGATTTGTCAGTATATTGACTTGACTCGACTTAATTATATTTATATTTCAATTTCAAAATTGTTGAAATTTTTTTTATTGTGTTTTAGTTTTAATAGAATATATTATAGATATAATATACGAAAAATATATATAAAATAAATATATAATTTATGCTTTACCATTTTATCATGAGGTTGGTGTTTGTTATCATCCTCTAATTCAAAAACTTTAATATAATGTCCAGTTAATTTATTTTAATGGAAAAAAGAATGTAAGAAAAAGATTAGGTTTTGACCCCACTTATGATTTAAATTATGAGCTAAAGATGTTAAACGGGTCGTGGCCCCATAGGCCATCCCATTTAAACTGAAAAAGTTGGGTTATGGTCTAATGTTTCTAACTCATTCAAATTTACCTGTTTAACCCGAAGTCCGTTAAGCTCAAAACCCGCGAGGGCCAGTCCGACAACTAATCTATTAGTCAATTAACTCGTATATTTTTTATTTATTTTTTAAATTAGATCAATTTTTTTAGTTTTTGGTATATAAATATAATACAAATATTCAATTGTATGGGTATTATCATAAGTTAAATGTCTTCAAATTTGATTTATAAGAATTAACTATTTCAAATAAACTAAATAATAATATAACATCTATATTTATACGATATCAAACACTTAACTAATAAATGCGTACAATTGAGAAGTTTGCTCATATTTTATTGCAATTTATAGCCATTTTTTAATGGTTTCATCAGTGTATTGCAGCGAGTATAAATTCTCTCAATGGCAATTTAATTTTAGTGATGTTTATGTAAAAGATGATTTAAAGTCAATAAATTGTGTTAATGTGTGATAATTTTAAAGTTTGGAACTTAAACGTTCAAATATTCAGTTGTGTCGTTGCAATGGCCCAACCCTGCCTGACTTTATCGATTGGCCAGTTATAGCTATTGCAAGTCTCACTGTTGAATCATTCTGAGAGTTGCCTCTAATTATCGTCGAGATTCAACCATGCATGTGTCCCTTTTTCCACTGTTCTTAATTGTATGATATTCACAGCCTTCTGAATAGTAAGTATTCAGGGATATTAGTGCATCTTTCTTACTATATCCAATAACTACGTATCCATTGTTGCAACTTCAATTTTTTGAATATTAAGAAACTTGTTCTCCAACACAAATCAATTTCAGGGACTTGGTAGCAAACATTAACTGTCTATTTAAAAGCCCACAAAATATAAGCTGAACCTGAGTCTCAGGTCTCACCAAAGTTCTGGATTTTCTGCCAGAAATAAGATGAAACTCACGATAATGAAAGAATAAGAGGTGCACTTCAATCAAATATAGGAGGAACTTAAGCTAATTAAACAACGCCATAGGGATAAATAGAAATGTTACCATCTCATTCCGATTTTCTTCATTCATAAAGTGATAGACATAGGCATGCTCTGCACATGACTTGATAAACAGCATGTTCTTCATAAACTTCCTCACAAAATAATAGCATCGGATCATGCTAGTCACAAAAGTATTTTAGTTTGGCTAAATTGCACAAGATACATAAATTTCACAGAATTAGAATTATAATGATAATCTGCTTCAATCCAAGTAACAGAATTCCTGCTTTTCCAGTAACTGAGACATATATTTGCAGGTTCTATTTCTTCAATGTCTGATTATTAAAACTTTAATCTTAGCACTTGGACAACATCTTCAATCTTTACTCCTAGCTCCTTGTCTCCATGGATTGAGATCTTCTATTACACTTGTTGTTACATCTCATATTCCAAATCAATCACTACACACCACGTGTATTTAATGACATCACCAATTAATACGTGGCATGTATTAAATACTATGTAACACGAGATGTAACACCGAATGCAATAAAAGATTCGGACTCTGTCTCCACCTGGCATAAAAAGTTGCTATGTTATATATGAGGGTAATGTTTATAGTTAGAAATGGTGGTTCATTAAAAAAAAGATTAACTGTTATTTTGTAATTAAAATGATAGATTTTTTAAAGAAGTTTTTAAGATAAGATTCTTTTTTTTTTTTTTTTTGAGATAAGATGGGGTTTTGTTAATTTTGAATAATAGTTTATTAGCTCTTAACAAAATATTTGGAATGAAATAAAATTTTATTTGAAAACTTCATTAAACTCTTTAAGGAGCATACAAGTATCACAATTTGAAATGAATTAATTAAAATCTTATTTTTTAAACCCCATTAAACACTTAAAGGAGTTTTAAAGCTCTTAAAAGAACTTATAAATGTTAAAAAAAAAAACACTTATTAGTTTAGACAATTATATATATGTGTGAGAGTTTATATCGTAAGAGCAAAAAACTTATGGTTCAACAATTACATCGCAAAACTAAATTACGAACCTTCTGATCAAGGTGCCTCTGATGTAGAGTTCCATGAAAAATGGACCAAGAATTGCCTTGGCATTTCACTTGTCTTTATTACTCTCTTTTGTATATCCCTTTGAATGCGAGGATTGCAGTCAACTACTTCAAAATTCGATACAATTTCATCTTTAATTATGAAACGAAGCTTTCTCAACTTGTAGCAATCTTTTATGCTTAGTTTTTTAATACATTTGAAGCTATCTTTCGCATCCAATATCTCTAGATCAATGTCTTCCATTTGAAGAAAGCAAAGTTTAGGAAAGTTATCTTTTGCGACTTTCCAGAGTGGCCCTTGAAAGGCATTATTTCTCAGTTTGAGAACTTCAAGATTTGGCAGTGAAGAAATCATGCTCATTTCATTCCAAGGATAGCCCAAACCACTCAAACACAACTTTTTCAGAGTTAACGGGAAAATTGAAAGTTGAACACGTGGTACAACAACCTCAAAATTGCATGTAGGATTTACAATGTCATATTTAAGTGATTGTAGTTGACTGAGATGAGACACATGATCAAAGCAACACAATGGCTCTACTACATCAGGCATTAAATCAATTCGAATTCCTAGCTTCGTTAGATTTGGGATCCGTCGGACTACACCATCAGTGCAACTGTTAAAACTTACATCTGACAGTGTTAAAAGGTTTGACAAAAAAGTGTCACCAACATCAGGTAGGTCACTGCCCGTGACATGAAGGTACTTCAATCTTTTCAAATCCCATATCTCTACCGGCAAATATGATGGAGCTCCAAATTTCAATATCAAATGTCGATGGACAATCAAGTATTGAAGTTTCCAAAGTTTGGATATTGAAGAAGGGAGACTTGCGTTGCATGTGAGAGCTAGATATCTTAATTTAACTAACTCGAGTACTTCCAAAGGGAACTCATAAAACCGGATATTAACAGCATCAAGTTTTTTGAGCAACTTTAAACCATAACATATTGATACTGGATATTGATGATATGGACCTAAACATAGGAGAGAATGTGCAGTGGATCCACAATTTTCCTCTATTGATTTATACACAACTTTAATGCCAAACAAAACGTTGTTGTGAATGGTCAACCTACTCTGACTTTTTATAAGTTCTCTTGAAGCATCTGTATCACTATCTAGGACATAAAAAAAGCTATTATTCCTAGCTTCCTTGTAGCAAAAGTGCCACCAGGATGAATGGAGGCCACAGGTTTTTACTCTTTCAAATAGATCATTCAATATAGTGCTGCTTCTTTGGTAGACCATAACAAGATTATGCAAAGCAAGAGTTTGCAAGCATTTCTCACAAGAAATTTCTAAAGTTTGAAAAAATCTTTTCTCAATGATTTTCTCAACAATCCACAGATTAAAAAGTTTAGATTTGCGAATCTCATAATTTTGTGGAAAAACTGCCATATAGAGAAAGCATAATTTCAAATCATCATGTAAATTTTCATAACTTGGATGTAATACCTTTGATACTTGATCGTATGCATCAATGAAAAGTTGATGTTTTTTCTGTGTTGCTACATCAACCCATTGTGATCTTGGTGTCTTCGACAAGAGATCAGAGACTATGACAATTGTAAGAGGAAGACCATAACACTTCTCAGCTATCATCTTTGCCGCTTCCTCATATTCAAAAGGGCAGGAGTTTTGAGCAAAGATCTTGTCACTCAAAAGATTCCAACTTTCATGTTTGTTTAGCAAACGCATAGTTATGAGATGATAAGGGAATGAGTACTGATGTTTAATCCTTGTTGTAACCAAGACTCGACTTCCACTTATGGTGTTTGGAGATGAGGTCGTCAAGAAATTCTGGACCAGCTCCATATCCCATACGTCATCCAACACAATAAAGCATCGCTTATCCTCCAAACATTCTCTCAAGCAATCCTCTGTGAGCATATTGTGCTCATCAACGCCCAATTGACTTAGAATGGTTTGAGTAATTTCTTCCAGTTGATATTCTCTTCCAATCGTCACCCAAGCACAACAATCAAACCATTCCAAGATATCCAAATCTTGAAAAAGTTTATTAGCAAGAGCAGTCTTGCCAATTCCTGCCATCCCAACAATTGAGAAAACGAGTTCATCAATCCAACCCTCAACAATAATTTGTTTTTTGAGTTTAGAATACTCATCAGATAATCCAATCATCTTGGACTTGGAATGAATTGATGAATGAGTATGTTGTTGTAGATACTCATCCTCACACTTCTCTAACGTGTCAATGAAGGAGCGACTGCATTGTCGAAAATCCTCCACAGCTCTAAAGTATTCATCTGACATCGCTTCTGCTTCTTTCGTTTCTTGATTCCCAATGGTTTGAATAGCCTCATCAAATTCATCTGCTGCCTCTTTGACTCGTTCAAAGGAATTCTTCAACATAACCCTGCTGCTCAAATCCAATCTTTCCATAAATACTTCAAACGACTTCAGCTTTTTCTGTACTGTTTCAAAGATTTCCTGAACCAAGGGTTTATTAGAAAACGCGTAGGCAGCATAACTTAGAATCTCCGCCATCAGGCAATCCACAGAAGCAATAGCAGCATAAACATCCGCCATCTAATCTGGATCTCTAATTATTGTTGGTAGTGAAACTATGACAAAAAATGGTTTACTCCTGCTATATCAGTAATTAAGTTAACCACACACACACACATATATATATATATATTATCATCTACAACAGATTGTCTCATCCACACATTCAATGATATATCACTTCAATTATTTTACAATTAATAATTAAGAACCCTACAACAGCTACAGCAAGCAATATTTAATTTCTCCTTACCTGTGCTTAAGTACTGACTAAATTTTGTTGACTTTATACTTGCAAGTTGATTAATTTTTAAAATCATGTGTGTATTGTTAAAATTAATCAATCTTACTGTCTTATCCACCATGATCACATATCGAAAATCTAATGAATCTATCAATTTTATTTTTCATATAATAAAGATGAAATCATTACACCTTACATTTTCCTAAAACTAATACACCTGCACAGCCCAGGACTAGATGAAGATGATTATTTTATTTCCCACTTGTTCCATTGAATAGTGGATCAAACCAGCTAATCAACTGCACATATTTGCATTAATCAACGATATGTCACTTTATAGTACAAAAAGTTAAGAACCCAATAACTTGCTAGCTGTCGCCAACCATGCGCTACTAAAGTAATCAATTTTTAATTTCTCCTCAGTATCGTAAAAAAATAAATCCAATTATTTGATATTGAGCATATTGTAGTTTTTAAGAGTAAAAACCCCTTTTGAAATAATTGTTTCGAATTTTCGGGTTAAAGGTGTCGATCCCTTGCTTGACATACATCAATTTAAAGATTTTTCGTAAACTCATAATTAGTTGATATTTGGGGTTGGTTTTATAACATAGTTTATATTTTTATGTGAATGCCTCATTTACTTTTTTTATAAACCAACTTACTTCTATATCTATTTTTTATGAAAACATTTTTTTACTCAATTTAGGTGTCAAAAAATCCAATATACCTTATGTAAAGTTGAGAGTATATTTGATAGTTGACAATATATTTGATGGCTATGTATTTAAGAATTAAATCCAAATACACTATAATATATTTTATAATAGAAATTAAAGTTGAAAATATTTAATAGATATGAGTCTCTAACAATTGTTTTTTACGCACACCTTTACCCATTCAAACTCATCTTCACCTCATTTCTCATTTCACTCACACTATACTTTAACTAAAAGCTCATTTGCAAGAACTAAAAACTCATATTCATTCCATTTGTCATACAATAAGATAAAATTTCAATATTATTTGTTTTCTTGAAGTATATAATAACATGTTCATTCAATTTTTACTTGACTTTTTTATGTTTGTGTATGAAGATATATGTATATAAGAGCGTCTCCAACGCGGTCCAAAATTAGTGGCAAACTCAAATTATATTAAAATTGCCCCTTCAACCCAAACTCAAAGTTGGCCGCAATTTGCCACCATAAATAGTATGTGGCAAATTTGCCACATACTGTTCACGAACTCAATTCACACTTTTTCCTTTTTTTTTTATTTAATTTTCAGTTGTTTATATCTTTTGTTATTTTTTATTTAATTCATTTGATTTGTCTCAAGTATTTTTATTATAGTTATCAATTTATTTTAAATATTATGTGTATTATTATTTGATTTTTGATTTATGAATTTTTTAAAAATTTTGTATTATAATATTTTATTCATACGAAAGTAAATTGTAACTAATAAAAATATAATAGAATATTGTTAAAAATTCAAATTACATAATATAATGAAATTTACTACCACACATAAACATTACTACATGCTAAATTTAAACTAAATAAGAAAACACAACAAAAGTGTTAAGACAATAAATGAAATACAATTAAGACAATAATAAATGAAATACAATTAAGACAATAATAATAATATGAATTTTAGTAATTCAGTAGACCACTTCCAAACCCTCCAATATCATGGAAATATTGCCCAAAAGTGTTACGGAAATTTTCAAGTTGAGATTGATAAATATTTTCTCGCATAATTTTGAGTTGCTCATTCCAAAACTATTCACATTTAACCGGATCAAAAATATCCTCCAAATTCTTAGACATTACTTTATAAATGCTTCTTCGTTCAAGTCCTTGTACGGGCTCTTTGTTAATGTGTTATTTTCAACCATTAAATTGGAGATCTTTTTATGTGCTTCTTCTATGAATTTTATAGCCCGATATGAATCTTCTCCTTTTTTCTTTTTAGTTTAGCTTTTTTCACTCCATCTAGTCGCATTTGGGATGATGGACCATCATTTTCATCACTTAAGTTAATATTAAGTGAAGTCATTCTTGGAGAAGAAAGAATAGGAAAATCTAGCACCGATGCACCTGATTGTGATGAATCTCAATTATTGTTGCGTCTCTTATTGTTATTCCTCAAATCCACAAAAGTTTTCATAGTATTGAACATATGATCAAACTTAAATCTCTTCTTATACTTTGGATCTTGCATCAGTGGTCTTTTTTTTACGCATCTGCATAATTTATAATATGAAAGTTGATATTGAAAGTTATTCTGATGAATTTTATATAAATAAATAAAGCAAGAACATCAACTAACAATATCTTCATTTGAAGAACCACTTGGATTCAAGATTTCAACTTGCGCCAGACATCCACTCAACTTTGAGACTGCACTTTTAATAATAGCCATACGATTACGCAATAACTTTGCGTTTCGAGTTTCAGTGATAGTGTTTGGTACAGTAGAATTGTAGTTGGTTTCTATACGTAACCAAAAGTTGTTTCTAGATTGATTTGTTCCTACAATTGGACCTTGAGAGACATCAACAAACACATCACAAAGATGTATATCTTCATCAATAGAATAAAAAGCTTTTCGGAAGGTCATTGTATATTTGATAAGCTAGAAAAGAGAAATGAGAAATCAATGAATGCAAATGAAAGAGTTGTTTCAAGTGTGTCAATTGTGTTGAAATGAATGGACATTTTATAGATTAGATTATGCTTTGCAAGCACTCTCACCACTTGATAACAACACAAATGGTTGAGATTAAAAGATCTAAATTATTATCAATAGCTGTGAATGAATGCACATGGAGTGTGCTTTTCTACACTCTTACCACTTTCCAGGCAACATCAATGGTAGAGATTAAAAGATCAAAATGATCATCAATGACTATGGATGTATGCACATGGATTGTGTTCTTTTGAACAATTATATAATGAGCATTCTTTGCAATCATTCCTCACTAGCTCTTATCTTTCAACTTTGTTATTTCTTTCCTCACTTAAATTTTTAAAAGATGAATTCAAATTTCGCAAGCTCTTCTTATATATCCTCTTATTCTGATGATGATGAGTATGAAACGCGTGATACTCGATTTCAATCAACAAAAACAAAATCTTTATCAACCTGCAATGTCCAATCATGCTTCATTTTGTGAGTGGCTAACAAATTCAAATGTCGAGCCTAATCATGGAGACTCAATTATTGGGCATAGGGTAGTACATTGTAATCGAGAAATTACAGATCATAATCTTTTTAATGATTATTTTGCTGAAAATCCAGCATACAATAAAGGTATGTTTCATCGTCGGTTTTGCATGTCTCAAAGTTTATTTCTTACAATTGTTGATGCTATTAAAAATCATGATCATTATTTTATACAAAAAAAATACGATTGGTAGACTTGGTTTGTCTACACTTCATAAGGTAACATCAGCATTTCGAGTTCTAGCATATGCAGCAACTGATGAAAACATAAAATTTGAAGAGTCTACTGCAATTGAATGTGTAAAATGATTTGTCATGCTATCATGGAGATTTTCTAGGAGAAATATTTAAGATCGCCGACTGTCGATGATGTTGCTAGGCTACTTCTTATAGGTGAACAACATGGGTTTTCAGGAATGTTAGGTAGCCTTGATTGTATGCATTGGACGTGAAAAAATTGTCCTACAGAGTGGGCTGGACAATAGGCCGTAGTAGGTCTCCAATCATTATTCTTGAAGTTGTTGATTATGATCTTTGGATATGACATGCATATTTCGGTATGTTAGGATCTAATAATGATATTAATGTGTTGGAGAGGTCTCAACTTTTTTCTAATCTTACTAGAGGTATTGCTCCTCATGTACATTATCCAAGGAAAGAATACAACACGGGATATTATTTAGCAAATGGTATATACCAAAATGGTCAAATCTTGTGCAAACTATTCATGATCCACGTGGTCCAAAAATAAAGTTTTTTGCAAGCATGCAAGAAGCTTGCAGAAAAGATGTGGAACGTGCATTTGGAGTTCTCCAAAGTCGATTTGTTATTGTAGTGAATTCTGCTCGTTTTTGGATGACAAGTGATCTGCAAAATATAATGACTACAAGCGTTATAATGCATAATATGATAATCGAGGATGAACGAGATCTCAGTGTTTCGATTGTAGAAGCGAGAGAAGTGGCAACTCTAGAGGTAGAAATAGCACATAATGAAAATTCTAGATTTCAAGATTTTCCCCTTTAGCATAAAAAAATCAGAGATGCAGATGCTCATTTCGAACTTTGAAATGCATTGATCGAACATCTTTGGAAACATGCTAATTTGGATCATTAATGACCATCATTTTGTAAATTCTATTTTTGTCTAATAAAGTATTGCATTGTGTTATATTACTATGTAATTTTCTTTAGTTTCAATATGTATTTGTGATCAATTTTATAATATAATTTTGGTATTTTACTATAATTTTTTTTTATTATAAGAATTTTTTATATCATTGAAATCAAAATGTTTAATTTTTTTTATTAACTTATAAAACAAACATTTGATAAAATAAAAAATTCAAAAAATAATAATTAATAATATTCTATAAAGAATATGAATATTCTTATTTAGTTAAAATTTGAATTCAAATGTTGGGGATGATTTTACTGTTTGGTGACAAATTTGATGGCAAATTGGTTTTTTGGTCAAATTTACCATCAAGGTTGGAGATGGTCAAAATGATGATTTAATAGCATATAAACACACTTTGTCTAAGTTTCAGCATGATCCAGTCGACACGAATTTTTTTTTATTTTTTTTTTTTGCATGATTACATTCAGGAAAGTACATGATAATCGTGTACTAAAATTCCGCCAAATTTGTGCCTAATTCTTCACACGTCCTAAATAATCATGTATCTGCTGAACTAAATTTGTACCCAAATCGTGTACACAATTTATTTGTTCGGAGTTGTTCGTCCTGCAATCTGCTAAATTGCAACTTCTATATTACAGTAAAATAATAAAACCATTTTTCAAGTAAAATAAGAAAATACATTTAAGTGAATTCATTAATTATTTTTATGTTATATGATTAATACATTTATGTGATCAATAAATACACTTACTTTATATTTCAATAAAATGAGATATTAGATTTATGTAAATGAAATAATTCATTCATCTAATATAACTATTATTTTTATCTAATACAATTAATACAATATTTATGAGATGCAAGTCTGCAACAAATATATTTTAGTATAATAAATCATTTTTTAACATTCATTTTCTTCGTTTTTACAAAGAACCACCATGATTATGGAGTATTTTGATAAAGAAACAACCTCGTAAGAATGAACTATGGAGAAGAACACAAGGGAAAAGAAAACCTTAAAAAGATAAGAGGTGCTATGTAAGAAAGAAGAGGAAGAAGAAGAGCATCTATGTGAGAAAATAAGAAGAAAAGGAGGAGAAAGAAGAGCAGGCATCTATGTGACAGTGGAGAAGAAGGAAAAGAGAACAGTGCGTAAAAAACATATTTATGTCCGCGTTAAACGGGTTGAGTTGCACGGATCACCAATGCATAGGAGACTAACTCAATTTAAAAACTTGTGGAATACCAACAATATTCTCACTTAAAAATATGCAAAATCAAAAAAAAATAATCTAAATTAAAAACTCTTTTAACCCTCATAAAAATTTTGAACATTTTATTTTAGAAAGCTTACAAGTTCAGGGACAGGCTCGCCCCCTTATTTTTTATTACAAACGCAGATCAGATTGATCCTTTAATCACTCTGAAATCTTATTAAAAATTTGTAACTGTTGAAATACAAGACACCACGTGTCTCGAATCTGCTCCTTTTCTCTAACAGCTTAGTACAATAAAACAAATATATCTTCACAAACATGAAAATCCTATACAAACTTTGATAATAAAGAATCAAAATCTGGGCAATTCTATCTGCAGCAGTTGTATACACAAGCCAAAAAAATTCTTTTTTATCATGTGCCGGCAAATATGTAAAACAGAATCTCAAAGAAATAAATATTCAGCTTGATCGACTTTATGCAGTAGATACACCCCACGCTCGGGGAAGCACCTGAGAAATTATCGGATAAGCTGAGCTTTCAGAACTGTGATTCACAATTTATGGTGTGAACTGCAATTCTCAGTGTTGAATCCTTTGGAGAGTTGCCTCTAATCATCGTCAAGATTCTATCCCGCATGGGTCCCCTTTTCGACTGCTCTTAATTGTATATCTTCACAGCCTTCTCATATGGTGGACGGTACTGAATAGTTTGACAAGTAATCATAGATATTAGTTTGACAAGTTATCCACTGTTGCAACTTTAATGTGAAATATTAAAAAACTTGTTCTCCAACACAAATGAATTAGGTAACAAACATTAGCTATGTATTTAAAAACCCACAAAATATAAGCTGAACAGCCTCAAGTCTCAGTTTTTTTGTTCCATAGCAATATAGACAGTCGTATACAGGGCTACAGGTCAGATTCTAGGTTCAATGATTAGAGTCCATAAAACAAACAATTCACTCCATATCAAATAAGCAGAGACATCTAGTGATTCAACGACTTTTTCTAGAATGAGCACCTAGCCACTATGGGCACATGTTAATGCGCCCACCATTGAGTTGTGAAAATCACAGTTGTAGATTTCAGATAAGAGAATTAGCTCCCTACTATGAGATTTCAGTGGACAAATTATTAGGTGATCATTCAATGTTCTCAATTTTAATGTCGTAGACAAATGAGTAATTTTTTAGATTAAAGCAGATATTTTGATCAGCAAAAAGTTTTAGGGGCTAAAAAGATGTTTGAATCAAGAACCTTTAAATCATCTAGGAGATACTGGCACATAGCCAGATAAAATACTTGGGACATGGAATTGAAACAGGTTTCCCTTTGGCTAATGTCGAGGGCAAGTGAAGATAGAAATCAAGTCAAAACTAAAACTCTTGATCCCAAAAGAACTCAATCAACAAATGATACAGAAAATTGTATGAGATAGTATCAGTATTAAATCAATAATGGTGCGGGACAACTGAATAAGTACAGGTACAAAATACCTGATTTGCTGCAAGTGACCTTTTAGGGGTATTATCTAAGTGCTCCAGTCCAAGATACTGCTCCCAAGCAATATACATGCCACTCTTCTGAAGGGATCGAGGTTCATAATCATGAAATAAAAACATCATAGAATATTAGTCCATTGTGTCAAATACAATGTCAATGAAAACAGAGAATGAAAGAATTTTCTCTCTTTTCTCGTGCATGTGAGAGACGGAGAGACCTGGAAACGACTGAACAATATGTCTGAATCCTCAAGGTACTCAGCTCGACCTTGTGAAATAAAAGCAAATTTCCACTGGCAAAAAAAAAAAAGGGAGGAATAAGCAGAAAGTAGAGGTTATAGTAAATGGTGGATAATATGCATCTAGCAAAGATCGAGTCAGCTAAGACATGATAATTGTCACTCACTCAAAGGCAGTATTATCTAGCAATCATTTTAAACCCTAAGGAATCTGTAGCATACAACCTTAGAGATCTCTTCATCTGACACCCGTAACTTTTTTTGTACACGAATCTTGACATTTGCTAAGCTCTCATCCTCGTGAATAACCAACAAAAACGGCTCACCAAAGTTCTGTATCTTCTGCCAGAAATAAGATGAAATATATGATAATGAAAGAATAAGCCATGCACCTTCATGAATTATTATAGCACCAAGTATAGGAGGAACTTCAGCTAAACAATGCTAAACGATGCCATAGAGATAAATCAAAATGTTACCATCTGATTCTGATTTTCTTCATTCATAAAGTGATAGACATGAATCATGCAATCATGTGGATTAAGATTTTTCTCTTCCTCGGGTATCTGCAGAAATAACGAAATTTGTCAACGATGAGGAGGAAATATTCAAGCAGAGCCACTATAACAGGGAAAGCACTGAGGCTATTAAATGTTTCCATAATAAGGATCACAATAATACACTTTCTTTAACCTCAAGAAAGCACTAAATAGGAATTGTGTAGCCGAGCATGCATACCAAATGAACAATATAGACGGAAACAACAACAGGGAAGAGAGAGAGAGAGAGAGAGAGAGAGAGAAAGGGGGGGAAGGGAACCTCTTCTGCCCGTAAAGTCAAGTAGTTGTCATTTATGCTTTCTATCTTTTCACTGGAAGGAAATATCTGCAAAAATGTCATGGTTCTAGAAACAACATTAGTTTCCCAAAATATTAAAAATAACAAAGTTAGTAGCAATTAATAAAGCACGATGCAACTTAATGAGCTTTTACTTCCTCTCACCTCAATAATGGAAGAGCTTACACGAAATCCGATTACCAGAATTGAAGATTGATGATATTCCCTAAGGAGTAAACCTAGGAAGCACGAATATTCATCTTCCTGACTCACAGACAGAGTCCCTAATTCAGACCACACTAGACATAGGCATGCTCTACTCACTTGATAAACAGCATGTATTTGGAAACTTCCTCACAAAATAATATACTATTTTCTAGTTTTGGCCACAGTCAGGATGTCTGAAGAAATCTAAATTGCAAATGAACAAATCAAATTGAGTTGTTGGATGCCCTCGAAGTACTCCTTTTCATCTCAAGTCACCAGCTAGTATTAGTTACTCATAATGAATTGCCAGAAGCCCAATTTAGTTACTCATAATGAATTGCCCAATTTAAAGAGGGATGAGCAAGCTATCATCTTTAGTCAATGCATCCATAGCGCACATCAATTGTCACATCATAAGTGTTACGATTTCATGGCTTATTTCTCAATTTTCTCGAATACAATATTACATGATATATTGCAAAACTATTATTCATCACTAAATGCATTGCTTGTCGTACACTAGGAAATTCCTTCTGATGTCCATGGTAGCACGACTCGTCGTTCTAGTTCATCCCCACTTTTTAGGCACAGATAAGGTGGCTAAATGGGATGTAGAATTGCAAGCTAAGAATAAATAAATCCCATTTTTTTGATATTAATACAATCAAACAAAACAAGAATTAAATAAAAAAGATAAAATCAGAAGTTGAAGACCTTGTAGATTCTGTGGGTGAAGACTTCCAGCAATCTAAGTTCTGCATTTGGATGAGACAGCTGAGCCTAACAGATGAAAAAGGAAACTATGATAGTGAATGGAGCACAAAAAACAAATCAATCCTACATTTAGATTAAAGGAAAAAACAACACACAAGTTCCAGATCTGAAGAATGTATCCCGCTTAACTGCTTATAAACTAACATAAACAACATTATCAGTCCAACTGTTTACCTTCATCCTCAGATCATCAAGTAAATCACCCACAGTGCTATCTTTTGGCAGTCTAATATTGTAAATCTCCATCTAGAAATTAGAATGAACAGAACAATTATAATTTTGTCAAAAAATGTAAAAGTGGATTACATGTTATATGCAAGTACATACTAATTAACACAAAGTCCAACTAGAATGTTTGCTTACCTCATTGTTTGTTCCATGACGAAAAGCAACTTTCAGTGCTCTTAAGCCTTGCAATTCTGGCAGAGGCATATCCAGGACTTCATAGTATAATATATCAGATGTCTGACCAAAATAATAGTGTCAAGACAAAATTTCAAGTCATAAACATACGAAGTCTGATTCTCAGTGTAGAATCATGGCTTGCCTGGTTGTAATGCAGCAACATATCTAACAAATTATCCACTCCTCGATACTTTATAGGATGAGGCTTCGGTTGCTGAGAGTATGAATTGTACGATGTAAGCCTAATTTTAGAAGGATCATCTACTCCTAGTTGCTGGGCTACTCTTTCTACAACTTCATCATATGTATCGAGTTTCGACCTTCATATTGAGAAGTATATAGCAATGCAATTAATATGCAGACCAATATGAGCGAGCTAAAAGAAGATAACCTGATAATAGTTTTGGGTCAATTGCACTTACAATTGTAAACAAAATTCATCCTCTTTAGGCTTTTCTAAAGAACGGAAATGAATAACCTGCAAAACATCAATATAGGAAGAACAATTAACTTCAGAAAAAGGAGATGAAGTACTATATCATAAGTTCAGCTTTTTTCAATATTGTCATTACAAACTTAAGATCAATTTTCTCAATTGACGAGTGCCAAAAGAAATTATTGCCAGAGAAGTTGGATAATCATTGAAGGTCCCAGACAATAATCTCAAAACAACAGTTGAGGTAAGAGTGCCACCAGAAGATGACCTTGAGACAAAAATTGACGCAAAGTACTGCATAAAAACTTTTAGTGTATTCACTCAAAGCTATAAGTTCTATCAGGCAGATTCTTGATATTAAGCTCAACAATAATTCAACTAAAAAGCATCTTGTAGCTTCTTTTATTCCTTTTTCTTCATTTCCTACATTAGTATAAGGTATTGGTGTCATTAAGAAACTTAAGATAACATACAAATAGTAGTTACACTCATTTTCCAGATTTATATGCCTTTATATGCATGGTAGGCTACTAAGATAGCCAGAGCAAGAAATTCCAGAGAATCCCCAACTCCAGCACGCCAAATATCTCTAGACTGATTTTATAAGGTATTTGGTGTGCAGGTGAGTGTGAACCTCATGAGAGAGAGAGAGAGAGAGAGAGAAAGAGAGAATCTCAATTGTCCTCTAATTGAGATACCAATCTCATACTCCGCAATACCAAAAGGTGCATCAACCAAATGATAATATGCGATACTGACAGAATAATATGGTATCACCTAGCAGAAGAAGAGGAAAAACTTTTCCAAGAAAGAAAGAGAGGAAGAGGGGGTCAGGTAGGGGAGGGAGGGAGGGAGGGAGGGAGGGAAGTATACTGAACGTATCCAAAACCAAGAGCATTTGAAACCACTTAGCAACCCACAAAACCAAGAGCATTTGAAAAGCAAGTATTAGCCAAAAAGATTGTAGTAACCCTGTATGCATCAAGACCTCCACTCAAAAAGATTTTCAGAATCCCAGAACAAGTCAACACGGTGATGAGACAATGATGGATAGGCATATGGAACCTATTGCTTGTTAGATATAATACAATGAATTCATCCAAGAAAACCAAAAGGAGAGGCAATATAACATTCACCAATATTTAATGAAAAGTACTTGGAGATTATGCCGGTACTCAAAGAATGATGGAACATCGGGACAACGCAGCCGCTGGCTAGCTTCAGCTGAAAGAGACTTCTGAAAGCAAACTATGTCTCCATCCTCAAGCTGCAGGCAGATGTCAAAGGAAAGAGATAAAAATAGTTTTGATACTCGAGGTATGTGTTATTATGATTCAAAAATACCTGGCTAGATCTAAACGTAAATCTCTTATCAATGTGTTCACACATCACATTGGGCTCGAATTTTATTTCCTGAGAACCAGAAATGGAGGAAATTGATACCATACAAAACAATGCAATTTAAGGACAGACTTATCAAGCAATAACGTACGATATGATCTTTGTTTTATTGAATTGGAATTCGATAGTGACAAAATAGCTTTATTCCAAAAAAAGAGGTAGCAACTGAGTATCCAAAGTCCAGGGAAAGAAAAAAAAAAAGAGGGATGGAACGGTTGGTGTCTACAGCCTTCCCTATACAACACGAAGCAAGGGCAGCATCGTCAACGTTTGTGAGTCCATGAACTCAGTGAGTGGGATTTATCACAGGTATTATGAAACCTACAAGGGATATGGTGGTTCCATCCCTCACTGTCCCCCAAAAAAATTCCAGCATGCAGAAAAGAGTACAGCATAAATCAATCAACATGAAAAAAAAGTTAATAGTAAAGCCAACTTGCTAAAAGTACCGAGAGGACAAATGATATACTAATGACGGAATAGAAATGGAAATAAGCAGTAATCCAAACAAAAACATGTTTAGCCTGTTGGGCAACCTACAAAGTGCCAGCATACAGTCATCATAGAAAAATTAGGCATGATACATTGCAACAAACCTCATAAAGCTCGATTTCTTCATCAGGAGCATAGCCAGCCATCTCATTTAGTTTTGTCAAAATATCAATCGGCTTGCCCATGCTCTTCACAAAAAGTCTTCCAGCATATCTGTCATGTAGAGAAGATAAAATATATGACAAAGGTTTGGTTTTCATCTTTGCCTCTTGGGGTTGCTGTAATCATATTAACTTAATAAAACAAAGGAATAAGTAGAAGAATACCTAAGCTCTTCCTTTTCCGGATTATAAAGCTTGAAGAACAACAAAATGTCATCTTTTGCCTTGTTAGGGACAGGGATAGGATGCGTATCCTAAATGATAACATAAAAACACATTAACACCAGTTCTAAAGAAGGAAGGTTCCAATTATGGTACTTTTGTTGCTTCAACGGAAATGATTGCATTACCGGTCCAAGCTCTAGTTCTAAGAATAACCTCAGCTCTGCATTCTGAACCTTGTTAGATACATCCCTCAAGTGTCCAACCTACAACCATGTAAACCCTTGAAATGAAAATAGCAAATAGATCATCTTGCTCACAATCTTGAAATTGTTCATTACATGTTACTTAACGCATATTATCTTCATATTGGCATCACTTGATGCCTTTCATCTTCTCATGGAACTCATGATTGTTGAAATAATAGCTACAATTTCATGTGTAGTGTTAGCTAATGATATATTATGACCTAAATAGCCCGTTTATAAAAGTTTATTAGTTCTACTGATTGAATAGTAAGCTCAAAAGGTTTACTCTGAAAATCCAAAGGCAAAAGGGGTCAATAAATGTTTATTAGTTCTACATGCAACACACAAGAAGAAATAGATATGAATATATTGAAAGGCCACCTAATTAAAAAGCTTAAGCTACCAAAGACGAGGTATCATTTTAATATTTAAATATCTTCAATCAGCCCCCTCCCATGTAGGCAAGTAACTTGGTATTAAAAGCATGTGAAATTTTCATTAACTGGTGGCGATGAGATTTGAACACAGGACTTTTTGTATGGAACACCATGTTAAGTAACCAGCTAATCTAGAAGTTTAAGCTGTCAGAGAGAAATATTATTTTATTATTTCAATATCTTAAACAGAATCCCTGGCCATGAGAGAGGATGAAATAGTAACTCCATAATGCAGATGATGGAGGTCAAACCATGTAAATGTTCAAGTGAGGACCTAAAACGCACCATTATGATGAAAAATACGATTCACATTTATCTTCAGTAGAAGCTTACAAGTAATGGCATTATATTGTGAACAGCAAAAGACACATTACTTGAGCAAAAAACTGATAGAACACTATCAAACTCAAGGAAAAATATGGATCAATATACAAGATAAGATGCCTATCTTAAATACTGGTCAACACGACAAGTGATAAAATGTAAATGACTTTGCAAGTGCTAAGATTCATATGCAGCCAAAAAGTTGCTTACAGTTTGTGCTTCCTCAAGCTGTGTCAATGGACGGTTAGGGCGATAAGTGTGGTTTTGGCGCTTTGCCCATAGCCAAAAGCGTTGGCATTGTACTGGTATGCGGAATTCTTTTGCAACTTCTTCCTGGGGTTAGCTTTATAATCAGCCGATGTTGAAATGATATCAATAACTACAACTTCAATGAAGTGATTTTGAAGAAAAACCTTTATTTTTTTTAAGAAACAAAAAATTTATTAAACGATCAAAATACATAAAGACAAAATAGCCACATTATAGAATAACATGTGAAATTGCTAAAATATTAACATGTGAAATGGCTAAGAAATACCAACTGTGGAATGGCATGATCTACTCGGAAGTTAAAGTAATTCACATGGAAAATACAACTTAACTCCCAAAAAGGTAAATTGCTATTGACCAATTTAATTGTATGAAAATAGAAATCACCAAAAAAAGAACATTTGGCACTTGTAAAATTGCCATTCTACAAATTGGCTTATGAGAATTTCCAACATATCTATACATATAAAATAATAAGAAAGTGTGGGCAAATATGTAATTTCAGAATCTGTTTAAAAAACTGAATTATCTCTATCCATCCATCGTTCTATAAAAATACAGTTTGTCTAACAAAACTGTTCCGGCTTTTTTTTTTTGGTTGAGCAGTTACTTTTTGATGATTTCTTAAGTGCACTCACGACTTTTATCTTAAGTGCAAAAATACAATATCAATTTTAAATGCATATAGTAAAATTTCTATGTATATAATCATTAAAGAAACAAAAAATTATGCACATAAATTGACAATACAAATACTTTTTAGGCCATGTGATTATAAAAATATAATTTTAAGAAAAACATTAGTAAATTTAAAAAAATATTGTTGCTTGGTAATATTAATACATAACAAGAAAATACTAATAAAAAAATGTGATGTTGATTTATGTTTATACAGATTTATAAAAAAACACAATATATTGAATAGTATGTCTTGATATTTTTTGGAATTTGATTTTAATTTAATTTTAATATAACATATAGTAAAAGTATATGTATTATGTACCAACTCCACTAAAAAAAGATCTTAAATTTTTAATAAATGTTAAAATATTATTCTCTAAAAAGAACTGTTGATTACCATAAAATATTATATAAATTAAAATTATTCTACAAATTATTATCTTTCTTACTCAAAATGCATTATATTTTTATGTGAATAGCGTAAAACAATTGAGCGACCACAGAGTAAACTCTGCCACAACAAGCGTTGCAATACGAATATTTTTTGCCTACCTTAAACGACGGGGGAAAACAAAGTATAAATACACTTCGCCAGACTCCTATGCTTACTAGAACTAGGACTCCTATGCTTACTAAAACAGTCCTACTAAAACTGGAAATAAAGAACCAAGAATTAAATCTAATGAATTAACGAATTAAATCTGAAACTAATTAAATCTGAATTAAATCTTCAATCGGCTATCTTCTTTGTCCTGTGCTGATACACCTTGATAGGCTGATGCGTGCTATGATTATGTTAGTTTCTTTAAATAAATAAAAAAATTGATAAATCCATGTATCACACGGGAACTATGCTAGTGCTTTTTAAAGAGTAAAAAGAATCAGCACTATTTGAGGCACACCCAGATCTTCTCCACTATTTTTCTTTTTTATTTCTATTTTTCTGCTTGTTTTAATAAGAAACAGACAATAATTAATTAAAAGACAAGTACAACTTCGTTTTTTCATTTCAAATTCCTTCAGGGCCTATACAAAACCTTTTGACATGGAAATGAAATTGCATTCCAATTAATATGCTTTCCCAATTCTAGTTGTCACCTACATCACGTGTATTCTTAAAGCTTCCAAGTGCAGCATTATATCTAAAAGCAGAAACTTCAAACCATAATTACATTTCTATCAATGGCAGAAGTTTCCAGTGATAGGAAATGTTTATCTTCTAATCTATCACACATTTACCAATTTGCAATAGATGCAAGAAGAGCCATCTATTTTTACTAGGATTACTCTTAAAGTCTTTTATCTCAATCAACGTCTGACCGGCTTGCATCATTCCAATGCATAGTAGGAGCACCTATGCAGACAGCAGTTCACAATAGCTGGTGGTCATATCACGAAATCAAGGTTAATTTTTGACAAAAGTATTCATATTTCTTCACATTGTGAAGTTCACAAGGAAAGTTGGTGTGGATTGAGGAAGTTCATCTAGTAAATCAAATTTATATAGGATAGTGTGGATTGAAGAAGTTCATCTAGTACATCACATTTAATAAAAAATAATTGTGTTTAGAGAATCTACACCCTTTTTATAAGAGCCTTCAAGGATCCATATCAGCAATGCAGGCATAAACCAAGTTTTTCGCTTTAACATACTATTAATTACTTTCAAATTGAACAAGTTCATTGCAGTTCGTGAAATACAACATTATTCCCTTCAACTATTCGCTAAGCAGTAAGCTTAGTGTATCATAAAAGATTGTTACTCTGACCGTTACTTTCTTCATCTATATGAAGAGATAAAACAGCTAACAAAAGTACACAACTTAATGAAAAGACGAGCAGTTTACAAGCTTTACATACCTTGAAAATATTAAATGGCATAAGCTTCTGGACACGAAAACTCCTCACTTTGTCATGATCAACTAAATCAAAATATACATCCCTTCCAATCTGCCAAGAAAAATCTTCATCGCATGCAACCTGAAAACACATATCACTATATTTTAATTTAAAAGTAACTTAAAATGGATAGGATGATAAAACAGATAGTTACATCTGAAATAACTTACTTTTACAATTGTGTAAAGATGTGCTTCAGCCTTTTCTTTCTTCTTTTGCTCCTTTTCTTCTTGCTCTCTCTTCAGTCTCTCCTAATTGGCATCATACACTTTAATAAAGCCACATTTATCAGGAAATAAAACAGAATGTTAAAAAATATGCAAAGCCATATGCTGATGATATCAGCATCTAACCCTCAAATGCTCGGCAATGTCCTTCTCATCAACTTGACACATTATTTTATCCTTGTCACTCTCACGAATATACACCAGCATATAAGCATTTGAATGCTTGGTAAACTTGAAGGGAGTATTATTAATTCCTGGGTTTGTCTGGATCAAATGCTGACAAAACATAAATAAAAAGATGACATTGAATCATATAAATCAAAAGATTGGTAGCCAAACAAAGCAATCTATTTATTATTAAAGAAGAACTGAAGAAAGAAAAAATAATAATATCAATAAAACCTACTTCTTCTTCACCACCGTACAACTCTTCTAGAGCTTTTTTCATGTCTTCTTTGGTAACTCGTTCATCATCAAATTTATACCTGAAATGCATTCAGGAAGATTACTCTTGCTTCAGACAAGCTTCATGTTTCAACCAGGGGTTTCTAAGAATTTTCAAGGAAGCGGCACTCAAAAAAACAATAGTGAGAGATGTTGACTACATCATTTTTCCATAAAAAACACCACCTATAATTTGACTAAATCAATGGAAATAACAAGAAAATGAGATGACAGATTCCATCCAATCAGCTATAGTACAAGTCATTGTTGTGAATAACTAAATATAGTTGCAAAGCCCACTGCCTAGTCAAATGCCTAAACTCAGAAGAAAACTTGTGAGCTAAAACTGTATCATGGCCTATATTGGACTCGCTGAAGGCAAATAAATTTATCTTCGAAGTTTGTGGTATTTGTTATATACTATAAAACATAACAATCAAGTTTAAGTATGAACTACATACCACTGGCTGGAAAGAGTAGGCCTTATAAAGGCATAATAGTGTCCCCCGTGCACACCACCACTGTGGACCAAGACACTGCAAACAAACAATGTTGACAGCATAAAAAAATAGAGAATGTTCAAAACTTTGCAGATGGGAGGATAATAAACATTCAAGACTAGAAAGACTATAATACAACCTATAACACATTAAAAGCTCAAAACACATGCATGGTGATGCAATGTTGAAAACCATAAGAAATACTAAACCACAAATTCTCAGCTTCCAAAACACGGTGTCTGGCTATAAACCATCAAACTCAACAGAAGCATGAATTTTCAAAATATCAAGTCGAGCATTTAAGAATATTATTTGATGAAAGTAAACCATTTTTAAGCCATAAAGCCACAATTCCGGATAAGGTAACTTAAAAGGTTGGGTGAAAAAGAATAACCCTTTAGCTCAAAAGGCGAAAAAATAGCAGGTTAAGGAAGATGTGAATTTCATAATTATTACAATAGAATTGGGATATGTTTCTAAGTATTGGAAAGTGTAGGTCTTTGAATTTCGTCACCCGAGTTATAGAAGTTCAAGGAAACATAGACCCTAAAATTGAAGTAAACGCAAGAACCAATTGTATCAAAATATTGTCAGGTTAAACGTAGTTTATCACTAAAAAGATGTACGATTAGATTGTAAAAATGTCTCATTTTCTGACCTGTGAAGTGTATAAAGGTTCCGTACTCTTCTATCAGCATCAGGAGACAAGTATTTGCCATTATCTCTATCAAGATCAAGTTGAAGAGGGAACTCGTAGCGGTCATTTATCTGCATCATTAGAATCAACCAAATGAAAATAACTCACATACAAGGAACTTAAATGTTATAAGACTATAAAAGCACCAGTAGTCACAGCTTAAACAGCTACTGGTGCAACAGTGCATATCTATAATGCCCGCTAGAAGACAGGCCCATGTCTAACCCCATAAGCAGAACCCGAGTTATCAGCATAAGAGAACTGTGTAGGCTTATTTATCAACTTGGTACAATGGCTTAAATAATGGTTGGAACCAACAACTTCACTGTTTTATTTACTCCTCTCATGCCAGATAACAAGTTTATCACTATATCTGAGTAATAATAACCTCTGTCTTATACCACATGCATTTGCCAAATCACCTATATGCTGCAAGTGTGCCTGGTTATTTGGGGCTTAAGAATCATCTCCACTGGTTCTACATCAATAAGTTGCAATTTTCAACCTTAAGCAATTTATTGGAGGACAACATACATGAGGTACAGCTACAATTTGACAAAAATGATGCAACATCAAGAAGATGATAGCATAAAAGGCATATCTTACAATCTAGATCAGCTTTCTATGTAATCATATGACTCGTATTCAAAGTGGAGAAGTCATTTTCTTGCAAATGGAAACTGAATCTTTGTGCTGTGAGGACATTGCACACAAATATTCTTCCTTATATGTAGAAGGCAAATAGGTTTATCCATGACAAAGAAATGTTTTACTTATATTCTTCCCATGGCTAATGACTAAACCAATTATAATACAGAGTTACAGACCAATGTAAAAGTAATGGGTTCAGCCTCAATTGATGATAAGATCCACTCGAGGTAGTTTTATCTAAAGGAAACGTAAGTTTGACTCCATAATTTACCTAATGCACACAAATATGGCAGTCCAACTTAGGTAATTGCATCATCTATGGTAGGCCTATCTTTATCTATCGCATATCCAAAAATGTTAACACCACAACAGTGACATTTTACTGTTGGGAGAAGGTTGTTTATCAACTAAATATTTTTCACTTGACTATCCCTCACACTTGAATCAAATCAAGCGCTCTAACACTTTGGATCTAAAATTAGGGAAGACCAAACAACCTCATCTTCCTCTAGCCGTGTACATGACTTAGATAAAAAGGAATCAGGCAAGCTCATAATGGAAGAAGAAAGAAAGCGAATTTTTTTAAACCGCTCACCTTTACCATAACATCACGCACAAAATCATACTCAAACCGCTTTAAGTGAAGTTGGAGAACTGGGGGAAAGTCAATAAATAAAACCCCTTTCTTAGCATCCTGAAATAAGAAAAATATCAACAGTTCAGAAAGAAAGAAAAAATCAGCATAGAAAAGGTTGTTTGGCATAATTCATGTTTTTCGGGTTATAACCCAATAAAAAGAGAAAAACACGGCAATCGGCATCCCAACTAAGAACCATGCAATCACAAGAAAAGCATGACTCAGCCAACAGCTCTATTTTATACAATAATAAATGAAAATCGATCTCGTTACAGTTAATAGGCATAATATTTTCAAATCCAGTTAACTTATGCACCTGTAAACCATGCTGCTCAGCTTGATATTTGTTATCACCATCTAGATGTTCGACCTCAACATACTTATCAAACGAAGCATAGACATCTTGACAGCCCTTTACATCAAGCTGAAGATCTACCACAAAAAAGGATACAAAAGTTGAATAATGCAAGCATAAAGACAGCAGTCAGTAGTCAGACAGTGTACATTGTAATTCTGATCAAGTTCAAGTACCATAGAATGACTCCTTTCTACTAGACTTGTAGTCCACATTGATGCATTCAATGTAGTTCATATGGTGCCCCTCAAATAATTGTTGTATAGCACCTTCCACAACAGTTCTCTGACCACAGAAGAACAACAGTCAGAGAAGCACAACATCCAAGTTTGAAGAGATTAAGAGTTCTAATATCTATATGTAAGGACCTTCATCTTTTCTTCAAGCTTCTCACAAAGAACTCTATTAAGTTCTTGTACATCATGTTGTAGGAAAGCATCATATGTGTCCCATCCAAATGATTTGGTCAACTCCTTTGTCGCAACACTATTGTCACTGTATTGAAGCTTGTAAAATAAACTCTGTAGAGCCAGAGGGATGCTTGCAGATGGCATATCATTAACATTAGTTGGCATATGATATACAACCTGACAATCCAATCAATAGTATCATTCATTAGTGAGGAAATCTTACGAACAACTCAATGAGACGATAGTCACTAACAACATTCCAACCTTCCTGAAGTAAGGAATATGGTATAGTGTTTGAAGAAGAGAGTTCATATAACAGGTAGCTCCTTGGTTTTTGAGTCCCACAAAACCAGTTTCTTTCTTTGAATCATACAGCCATGGATCCATGGCTTTATAGACAGCAACCTCAGCTTCAATTACACATGTGTCATTGACAAGATAACCTCTGGTTGGATCATAAAGTTCACTAAGCGCCATAAAGGATGTAAAGCCCCAATCATTTTCTCGAGCATTGAATTGGTGTTGTGTTTCTGCATGATCAATAAAAAAGACTTAATTCACTGTAACTAAGCACATAATAATGTCCAATTGCACTCCACTTAGAACAAACAAAATATCTTCAATCAAATGAAGTGATAAATAAAACCAGTATTATAGTTTATATTATTGTCAATGGATAATCAACAGATATACACCAAATGCCAATAGAGTGATTCTACATAAGTAAATTTACACTAACCTAATCTAACAGGTCAGCAATGCCAGGCAACTGCAACAGATGCTTAGTTATACAATTATCATGTGAACTATATTCAATAATGTTTAGCCTATGTCATAATCTGCCTATATTAGAGAGAAATTCCATTGTCCTTATCAAGGGAAACGGCAACAGTATCAAAAGTTGAAGGTAAGAACAAATCTTGCTAGAGCTACTCAAATTTACAATTCAAAACTCAAAAATAGGATGACAATATTAGTATTGCAGCTGCTTTGTGCTCAAAGGCCTCTAAGAAATATATTTTCAAAAGGATATGACCAATTCCACAAATGCATAAGAAATTCCCACCCCTAAGCTGCAACTAAGATTATTCTCCCAAGTAACACTATCAATGGCAATCTCTATCAAATATTGATAGAAAAGGTAACAAAATCAATAAATGATGCATGTTCTATTTTTATCTAGTTAAACACACACACACACCTGTGCTTGCACGCAAATCACTGAAATCTATACAAAACCTTTGTTAGCTTAAAGTCACTCTATGACTTTGGCCTTGGAGTATTACTTTCTCAATAACTTAAATGACAATTAAAATTATCTTCAACTTCTATGCAAGAAAATAGAATAATGAACTTATTCTCTCACTTTTCCTAATAAATGTTTCAGACAACATCCTCCAAAGTAAGCAAACTAATAGAAACATGATTGTGTTACATCTAGGGGTGGCAGTTTCTGACACGACATGAACCTAACACGAAAATAGTGGGTTAGGGTTGGTTTTCCACAAGTTCGGGTCAGATTTGGATCGGGCCCAACTGACACAAAAAGATAATGGGTTGGGTTCGGGTTGACCTGCTAAACTTTTTTTTTAAATTTCATATAATATATGTAAGGTTAGTTTAGTAAATTAAACATTCAATGGCTTAAATAATGGTAATTGTTTGAAGACTATTTGTTTGTGAAATTGTTGCCACCCGTATTTCTTTATTGGTTCGGAAAGATATCTTAATTTAAGGTATTTAAGGTGTTAATACATTTCAAAAATCAAAAAAATAAAATTATATTTATACTTTTCGTGTCAAACGTGATAGGTCGTGTCGTCCTGCAAAAGTTCGGCTCGTATACGGGTTAGGAATTTTGACACAAAATGAAAACAGGTTCAGGTTCGTGCCAAACTGCTATTATTGTTTCCCAACCTGATTGTCACCCCTACTCACATCCTACCTTTGGGTCTTTTACAGTAATGTTATTTTTAATGGCCAAAATTTTGTTCTTCAAGAGTTTTGGTTATCCTCCCACCAATTGAAAAGGGCAAATCCACATATTTAACACCTAAACCTTTGGAATGTTTAACTACTCTTTCAGGATCAGATTGGATCGAAAGGTAATATTCAATCCTAACAATCCATATTGGAATTAAGCACAAAAATCTATAGTAGGGGTTTCAGTACCTTTTCTGACTGAGTACTTGCTATGAACTTGATTAATAACGGCCAAACTGAAGTGTGCGTATCTAGTCCATCCATAAGGTAGAGTTGCAGAATCAGCAACGTCTAGATACATGGATAAGTAATCAGCATTGTTCCCCTTTGGAAATATAAGAATCCGCCTGACAAGAATAAAGAGGAGATTAATTTCTATGTATACACTCAAAAAGTAGGGAACCATCAATAAATGCTCTTATTTTGCATCAGATTGTAACTTACCATTTATAATCACCAAGTTCAAATACTCCAGAATAGAGCTTTTTTGTACTTAACCTGGAGAAGTTCTCAATCCTCCAAGTAAACTTGGCTGTACGAGGATCCTCTGCTTGCTGATTTTCTGTGTTATTATCTGTGGTTTCTGCTGCTACAACATAAGAATAGAAAGGATACAAGATATCATAAAACAATCTGAAAAAATACCAACTAAAACAGAAGAAAGACAGCAGCATGTAATGCAGCGCATGCAGATTTATCCCAGCAATGCATTACCATTCAAACAGCTATTAGTTTTCTCTCATTTCTCGATTATTGTTGGAAAAGAAAAATGATATAAATATCCCAACCGCATCAATCCATTTCTTTCCCCAAGTAAACCTCCCATCCCAGCATTGTGGACACAAATATATGCACAGCCAAGAAATATGTAAGATAGTTCACATTGCCGCCAACTCATTGTTTAATAACAATCTCAAATGTAGCTTTGAGTGAACTCCATTAATAAATTACATTTCCCCATTAAAACCAAACAACACAAAATTTACAGAGGACAAAAAAAAAATTACAAATCACCAACAATCTCAGAGACATACTGATACTGCACGCAATAATGGAGTAGCCAAGATCAATAGACAGACCAAAAACCCTTTTAGTTCAACATATCAAAATCCACTCCAAAAAAATAAACAAAAAATCACAGCAATTATAAATTAAATTACCCTCCATGGGGCGAGGCCCTTCCACCACATCAGATCGCGGGACCAACATGTCCTCATCCTCTTGCTGCCAAATAAACAAACCATTTATATCAAAACACAGTGAAAAAGGCAAAAAGGCCCAATCACTTGATCGCAAACTAAACCATATAGAAAACGAACAAAGAAACCAATTGAAGATTTTATAACTCCTTTTCCAGAAAAAACACAGTCGAACACACACACAAACACGCACGAACGCGTGTTGTGCGAGAAAAATCACACAGCAAAAACTTGCAGGTTTCCATAAGCACTACTGCGTATATGAAATGAAGGGGTTTGTGAACCTCATTGGGCAACGGAGGAGCCATCGCAGTCATGTAAGGAGAATCGGAGTTTGATTTATACTGAAACTCAATTGATTTCTCAGAGAATTTGATGGAATTTGGGTTCTTTTTGCAGATGTTTTCAGGCTTTGGAGTAGGGGTGGAAAGGGGGGAAAAGGTGGTGGGGAAACTGAGAGAGGATGTGTTAAGGAGACTCGTCTAACGTGGACCTCCACGGTTTGTTTGGCTTGCTTTTGTTTTCATGTTTTTCAAATATTCTAAAATAATTTAATTTTAGTAATCTAATTATAAATAATTCATAACCATTACTATATATTTCTTACAGAAAATTAGTTTTATAATCCTCAAACTTCACCCTTTTGGATTTTTAGTCCTCTATCTATCTATTTTTATATTTAATGGAGCAATTTCAAAACCTTATAACACTTTAATAAAGTCAAAATAATTTGTTGTTTACTTACATACAAACTACATATTATAAATGAGTAGATTTCTAGAATAATTAACAAATTCACTGATAGAAAAATGAAAAGATTACATATCATTTGGAAGCAATTTTTTTTTGTAAAAAATATAAATAAAAACATATAGTTATAATATTGTCACTTTTTTACTTTGAGAGTTATTCACAATTTCAAATAGACACCACGTGCAATACATAAATTTGGATATCTTATAAACAATACGAATCAATTTAACTTGTGATAACGGATAGCTAGACGAAATCAAAAATTCTTAAAATTATGAGACTAAAATATAAAACTAAATAGATGAAGGTAAAATTTTAAAAGGTAAAATTAAGGGACTGGAAATTATTTTACCCTATTTGTTATTTAGGGATACTGTATTTATTATGATGTTAATAATGATAATAAATTTCCATATCTGCTCTTGTCCTAACATTCAAATTCAAATAAATAAAAGCATAACATTTATAATAGAGTTGGTCTATTATGTATTAGTTGTTTGGATCCTAGGATCTAGAATTCATGTAATCAGGTCGATTCAGATTTGCATTTTTTTTTTATGTGTTGACTTTTATGATATATTAATATGACATTTTGTTATACTAGTATAGGAACCGTGTAATACATGGGTTTTAAAGAGAATTAAATTAATCTAAATAAAAATTAGAAAAAATTAAAAATTATTAATATAAGAATAAATATTTTTATTGTTATGTGCAATACACATAGCTTAATCTAGCGTTAAATCTAATAATGCCAGATTAATATTGTTAACGTTGGAAGTTATTTTAATTTAAATTCTTAGCTAAACACTCAATTTAGAAAAAATCCGATTTAAATGAGCTGAATCAAACAAAAAAATCGAATAAAATGTGTAGAAAATATTGTGCACGGAGCCTACTCGGACGAATTTGGTCGACTAATTCTGGTCGGTTTGTCGTGGCCGGCCAAAATCGTATTTAATATATTGTAGAGAAATGAGTTCTCTAGTGCTTGGATACAAAAATGTTCGAACCAAAAAACTTCTTTCTAAGTCCTAATTTCTATTATTTAGAGACAAATAATACAAGTAGTGGGAGGTTACATCCACATCTCCACGATCTCTTCTTCAACCGCTTCTTATCTTCAAAAAAGTGAGGAGTTAACTTGCTCCCCATATTTTCTATTTTGTAGGATAGTTGTTAGAATGATCTTCTCGGAGCTCTGTCTATCCATTTTCCTAGTCTTCCTCGTCAAGTCCTGGCCGGATCGGTAATTGTCATTTTGGGACCAACATCAAGTCGGTCCTGATCGGCTCTTTCTAATTATATGCCAGGTTTTATGTCCTAGCTGAGCTCGGATCGGGGGTCCAATGAGCTTTTCTCAAATGAGATTGATTTTGTGCTCTCTGGTCATTTGAGTTCATCATGGCTTTAGCTCTTCCTTAGATGGCTTATATGAACTGTCGATTCTCTAATCAGCTAAATATTTTTAGGCATTTTAAATTTTGTATCTTTGGTCGGACCAATTATCTCTGATCGGCTCGGCCATCTCTGGTTAGCCGAGTCCCAAATTGATCTTTTGAAAATTCATTTTTGGTTGGTTTGACCACTTTTGGTCGGCCTCTTTAGCTGGCTAAGAGTCCGGTCGAGTCGAGCTCTTCTGGTCGGCTCGACCACTTCTGGTTAGCCCCCTTAGCTAGCTAAGAGTCCGATCAAGTTGAGCTCTTTTGATTGGCCTCCTTACTTAGAGTTGTGGCCGATTCGATTTCTGATCGGCCATTTTTAGTCCTCCATGTGTCTGATTTTGTTCAACTTGGGTTAGAGATAAACAAATATATTATTTAATTGTTGAAATATATGTTACATTTGTAAAGGAATATAATTAACTTTTATTTATTATTTTGAAAAAATATGTAGTGTTATGTTTATAATATTATTCAACATTCACACCATTATTTTTGTTTGATTTTAATTGTTAAGGTTTAGAATAACTTTAAATCTTCGTATTGATTTAAATGATAAGAAATGAAAATCAAATTTTCCCATAAATAATTCATAGTCTATATTAATACACATATTCACAAAAATATTATTCAATTACATTAATTCATCAGTTTCAAAAGATTGAATAGTTTGAATAATCTTTTTTAATCAACCTACCTTCATTTTAGATAGAGCTCTACTTTAATACCCTCCTCAAGACATTCCACGTCTTAACATTGACAACATATCTGCTGAAGTATTTATTCTAATGGATTAAAAGTTTGATGGAAAGAACATTACCTGGAACTTAAACATCTTCATAGCTATGAGACTGCCTACTGACAGAAACCCAACCTTTGAGCAAAACACACTCTTCAAGAGATCAAAATACCTCAGATACTTCAGATAGCTCTGCAGAGAAGGCAAATTCAGAAGATTTCAAACCTGTCAATCTGCATTGAGAAGATATGAAGAGCTTGCTAGAGGTGGAGAACTGGAAATTCAAAATCGTTTGTTAAACCTAGTGAAGCAAGACAGGATCATGTCTTTTAGTGAAGATTGCGAAGATTCAAAATCGTTTGTTAAACCTAGTGAAGCAAGACAGGATCATCACAAATGGATTCAGATTGCGAAGATCAAGAATAATCTGGAAGAATCCTATTTAGAGTTTATTCAAGACTGGTGGAAGGGATCAAAAGAAAGATAAAGAAAAGAAGAAGAAAGACGAGCTTCTAAAAGAAGACCTGAAGAGTCGTCAACAATGAGGTCCCTGTTTCAGAAGTAATCAAATTGAAGATATCTTTGTAAATCAAAAGATGTATGGTAATTCTCTTATTGGTCCCAAGTGGTGTCCGAGGTTCAGAGGGGGGTGAATGAACCTTGGTCGATTTTGCAAATCTTTAAACAAACCGTTCTGCTCTACAAGTTACTTGAACTAATAGCGTCAGATAGTTACTGTTTACAGCACTAGGATACAGTGCTGCACGCTATAACTTGGAGTTTTATACGCAGCGGAAAAATAACTTTTATAACACAAGGCTGATTTTCTCAAATATGCTTCTATCAGAAAACGTTTTATGCTTATAAGATAAACAAGAAATAGAAGATTAAAGCACAGATAAAAAGCAATAAACACTTATGGCTTATAGTGGTTCGAAGGTGGTGTAATCCTTCTACGTCCACTCTACTGCTCCTCGAGCAGGAACTTTGTTAAGTAAGATTGGATTACAGGACACTCCTAACAATCTATCAACTTTACAAAGTATCAACCTACTGAAGTCCAGCGTACACACAGCAACTGCAAACTTCAAAGGCTAACCCACACAGGGTTCCACACTCCCACATAAGGAAGCTGCCTAACTCTAGACAACTATACAAACAGCAAGGATCTCTCCTATCAACTGTTCGACACCACTAAAACAACCTAAGCACACAGCAACAAGGTTAAAGAGATAAAAATGTTTTTCTTCAACTGGTGCTTCGAAGTGAGCTTCTGAATCCTTGAGGAAACTTTCAGCTTGAACTTGCTTCACTTCGGGAGGTTGAGTGACTGAAACTGATCGTAGACTTGGATACTTGGATCTTGTGAGCTCTGTGAATTTTGCGTAAATAGTTTAGTTAATCAATAGTCAGCTTCAATAAATCTCAGCCTCTATTTATACTTGTATGAGAAAATGTCCGTTGAAAGAGATATCTCTCTTTTGAATTTGAAGTAGTCTGACCAAAGGCATGGTTCGCATTTAATGCAACTTGACTTTCTCTTTCGGAGCATTTAATACGGCAGTTGCGGCTCGCAGCTTTCTGCAGCGCGTCAGTCCACGTGGCATCTTCGTATTGGCTCCGTGTCTGCAACTTTAATCTTTTCTGGAACGACTCTATTTATTCTTGCATGAGACTTCGTTCCTCGTACTGCATTTATCCTTCCTAAGAATGCAGAATACTTCATTTTGTAATTGGCGCTGAATGGTTTATATGTACTGTACGCTTTGCACTGTATCCTAGGTCTTCGTGCAGCTGATACTTTCTTGCAGTACTGTGGTAACTTAGATCTGGTTGCAGTATCTTCTGGCAGTCCTGTTGTATCCTTTTCTTCTTGCAATACTCCTGTATCCTTTTCTTGCAGCGATACTGCACGCCGTTCTTTCATTCTTTGTTGTAGTGATGTTTTGTCCTGTTACGGCGTTGCTGTATCTACCTTCTTACAGCTATGCTGTATCCTGCCTTCATGCAGCAATACTGTATCATGCCTTCTTGCAACGATATCTTTTCTTAATGGTATAGATGCAGCTTTATTCTTGTTCAATCTCCATTTTTAGCACTTAACACTAGACTCAATTCTAGTCTATATATTCACTTAAACATCATGAAAAATGGGGTACTCAAAACTTCCTATTACATATATGATTTGTCTCATCAAAATCTAAACATTGAAATCCTAACATCTCTCAAACTCTATATCTTGTAAAAGTTCTTTCCTCAATGTAGAAATTTTATTTTTGCTTTCTGATTAAATACATAACTTATGAACATTTACATGCTTTTAATTTCTGATGGATTGAGATTAAGCTTAGTATTGATACATCTCTAATGAATCCAAGATTAGTTTACTTTTTTGGCACATATCTGTACTGTCTTGACAAATAGGATAAAATAAGTAAAAACTCCTATCATGAACGAAATTATTTAAAGGTTTTGTCATCATCAAAAAGGGGGAAATTGTTGGGATATCAATATTTAGATTTTGATAAGAGGCTTTTAGATTTGACTATGGCCCGGGACAGACCTCTATGCGTCATGGTCGAGCTGATAGGTTTTTGGCGCCATCAAGTGAGGGAAACCAACCATGTAATAGGAAGTTAGAGTATTCCATTTTTCACAATATTTAAGTGAAAACATATAGATTAGAGCTGAATTTGTAAGTTAAAGTTCTAAAAGATGGAGGATCTTAAGAGAAAACTTGTTGTATCAAGCAAATCAGGAATAAAGAAACTGTAAGAAAAGTCAAGAGCAAATGCAGCAGTAAGAAGGAAAAGAAGCTGCAACCAAGTGATGGTTACAGCTATGCTACAAGAATAAGTTATAGCAACACTGTAGGAAGAAGCTACAACAATGCAGTAAGATCAAGTTACTGTAAATAGTTCCAGGATGCAGCGTAGAGTCAAGACTTACTGCATACTCCAACAAGGTTTAAATACAACTGCATAATTAACCCAACCTGCAATTCGAGGAAGAATAAATACAATACGAGGAATGCCAACCAAAACAAATCAAAATAGAGTCGGTTGAGACAAATCAAAGTTGCAGTTGCAAAACCAATGCAAAGAAGATACATGGCCTGATAGGTTGCAAAAAGCTGCGAGCTACAACCACTTCATTAAATGAGCTGAGAAGATAAGTCAAGAAGCATTAAATGCAAGTCATGTCTTTGATCTGAAACACTAGTTTCAAATGAGAGATATCTCCTTCAATGGATATCTTTCTACAAGTATAAATAGAGGTCGAGTAGCACTGAGACATGTGACTGAAACATTTGCGCTCAAAAGACCAAGCAATTTCCAAGCTATACTCTCAAGTATTCAAACAAGTTTCAGTCGCTCGACCTGGTTAAGTGATCAAGCTCAACTTCAAAGATGCGAAGAGGATAAAGAAGATCACTTCATCGCACTAGTTGAAGAAAGAACAAACATATATTTTTACCTATTTGCTATGTGTTAGGTTGTTTTAGGTGTCGTCAGTTGAAAGGATTCATCCTTGCTAATTATTGTTAGTTGTTTATAAGAAAGACAATTACCCTTTGTGGGAGTTTAGAAATAATTTGTGGGTTTGTCTTTAGAACTTTCAGCAACTGTGTGTAAGCTGAGTTCTAATAGGTGTTAACTTGTTAGGTTGATAGATTGTTAGATTGTCCTGTAAACCAATCTTACTTAACAAAGTTTCTGCTCGGGAAAGTAGTAGAGTGGACGTAGAAAGATTACACCACCTTCGAACCACTATAAGTCCGTAAGTGTTTTAATCACTTTAATATATTTTGTACTGCATCTTTGTTTACATTAACGTTAAGCATAAAGGACTTTTCATAAAAAAACATTTTTAAGAAACACAGACCTTTAGTCAAAGTTTAATTTTCCACTGCAAAAACTCTAAGATACAACATATTGTACTATTTCATAGTACTGTAAGTTGTGTCAATCTGTGCTGTAAGTTTAAGTAACTTATAGTGTAGTAAGTTCGAATCGATTTTCTAAAATCAACGAAGGTTTATTCACCCCCTCATTCTGAACCTGTGAGACCACTTGGGACCAACATAAGTCAAGTCATATACGTTGACGATACAATACTGTGAGGCAATTGATCTCGACGGGCGTGAATTCAATCAACTACGTAAAGTCTAAAGACAACTTAACCGATCCTTTAATGAAAGGATCAAATCAAGATGCTTAGAGGAATGAAATTAAAATCCACAACTTAAAAACTTTCTAAGTGGAAACCACCCAACCATGGAGATTGGAGATCCAAGAACATGGTTCAATGAGAAAACTAAGCTATGAAAATTGGTTAAAAACACTTGGAAAACGTAAACTCTTCCCTAGAGAGCAAACTAAGTGTTAAGCATATAAATGTGGTGAGGTTAAGTCTTATGACTTTTAGTGATTCCTAAAACGCCTCAAGAAAGTGGAGTATGACAGGATACTCAAGAGAATATCACATATGTAAGTGATAAGCGGTGGCCGCTTCTAATGAACACTTATGAACTAAAGATATGTCCATGATAAAAAGGATAAAAACATGAGAACAAAAGCGTTTGAAACTTTATTGTGAGAGCATTGTTAACTAGGTATACACTAAGGTAGAGTAGTTCAAAGCATTACGTCCACTAAGTCACCAGTGCACCCAACGATGTTCACTATAGAAGGTTCAAAACCAAAAGACACTTATCCTTATGCAACAATATCTCTCGATGACTGACTTACATGTCTATATTCATGCATTAATTTCCACTCATGTACGGGAATATTGGAAAACTGGTTGATATAAGTGGTGGATAGCACCACTTGGAACAATACTTAGGTGGCTATAAGTTAATCCTTTCAAGGATTGGTTGCCTAAAAATTAATTTATGTTTGGAGTAAATAATCGGGCCATGTTAAATTGCTCAAAATCAATTTTTGATGAGTGAAAAATCAATCGTTAAAGATGACCACTTGAAATGGGAATGTAAAGGTCTTGAGTATGGGATGTGAACTCAATTATCCTACATCGGAAGATAGCCTCTCAAATGCAAAGTATAAATGAAACCATAAGAAAAAACTTAGTAATTAATACACTTTTGGAGTGATATGCTTGTTCAAAACACATGTTGGCACGACTTGGCTCGACATGACATGGCACAACTTGACCTGACCTGATTCCAAACCCGATCTCGACTATGGGTGGTCCTTGACAATTGGACTGTAGGTTAGACTAGAGCAGATGAGACTCATGTTTTACCCGGCTCGTTTTATCTTTTTAGAGTCAGGTTGTACCGAGGCCCTACTGCATGTAGGACCGGCATCATACAACACTGGAAGCATGCAGTGAGCAACATACAACACATGCAGAATATAAAGTAAGGTCTAGGTTACTACGTGCAAGCCCAGGCTGCCTACAATGATGAGTTGCAACAAGCGTTTTGTTAGCATTTCTAAGTTTGAGCAAACCGTTATCTTGCATTGAAAGACCCTTTTTTGGGCAGTTAATTCCTATCAATTATCAGGTGTAACTCTATGTTGGACATCTATATATAGGGGTCTCATGCATCATTTTATACATATTCAAGTGCACGAAAATTGCATCAAAATTTTTCATTTTTTCTTCCAAAACACAACTCTCAAAATGCCAAAGTTTGTTAGAGCTCTCGAGATTATGGTTCTACTTTCTCAAAAGATGAAGTCATTTTATCTTTGACAGATGATACGCACAATCCAGTGAACACTACCCTAGGCGTATTTTGTCTTAAGAAAGAGAGTTTTTCTCAACTCGACTCGCCGCTGTTCACATTTTTATAATATTGTAGGACTTTTATTAGTAATTTTTCTATTTTCTTCTTTTATTTGTTTTCATTGTGTTCTACAATTTTTTGCCGCAAAGTGCATTGTAACCAACCATTATAGATCTTATAGGAAATTAATTGGATATATATATATATATGTATATTAAATCATGTTATTTATAATTCTATAATTTCCCAATCAGCATTAGAAGTCTATTGAAATTAATAGACTAATTTCAAGCGTTCATATACATGTATCAGTATATTTATTCTAATTACAATACAGTAAAATTATTTCCATAGAAAAAGAGGCAATCATAATATTGAAATGAAATATTATATATATTAGCTATATTAAAGTAAAGATCAGATATATATTATAGTCCTTTTTTTTATATTTCTTAGGTAAGTTGGAAAAATATCTAAACTTTGATTCACACACATTTTTAAACTTATTTTACAAATTTAAAAAGTGTGGGACTTGTGTACTTGGGACACGGATCTTAGGGTCAGTGTCCCCAACCTGACCCACCTGCTACCTACGCTCTATTAATATGTTTTTTTTCCTTTATGTGCCCTAACTTTCTCTTCAAGCCACAAATCAACGCTCTCTCCACTTCAATGCTATCTTCATTCTTTTCTTAAAGTCATGTGTTCTTCCCTCCAATTTTGTATTATTTTCTTCTTTTTCTTTTTCTTCTTCTTCTTCTTTTCATCTTTTCCGTTGTAGTTTTATGATTTTATATATTAGATTGCAACTCCATGTATCTTGATTCATTCAATTGTGATTTTTTTCTCATTTTCTTCATATTTGTTTGGTTTTAAATCTCAAAATCGTGATTGTTTGATGCTAAAGATTACGATTCAATTTAGAAGAGAGAGCAATCGTGGTCGAAGTTTGGTACATGTTTATTTGCAATAATATGAATTATTTGCAGAAATTTTGAGAAAGAAGATAATGAAAATTACTCATTTGAAATTTTAAGATTTTAAACTTAAGGGTATACGACTAATACATTAAGAATATACAACTAATACCTCTCACTAATTGAACAACTAATATCTTATGAGTATGTAATTAATACTTTAAGAGTATTCAACTAATACTCATAACTGATATTTTGTGAGTATGCATCTAGTACCTTAAGAGTATAAAACTAATATCTTAAAATTATATAACTAATACCTTAAGATTATATAACTAATACCTTTCACTGAATGAACAACTAATACCTTATTAATATGCAACCAATACATTAAGACTATATAACTAATACTTTAAAAGTATAAACTAATAACTTTCACTAATCTTTCTAGTCCTAAGGACATGACTCAACATCCAGAAAAGTGAAAGACATATCTCTTGAGCTTTTTGATAGAGGCGCATGGGAATTGTCTTTGTCAATACCAAAGAAGGATTTCAAGTCCAGACGGTAGCTAATGGAAGGCGTGAAGCACGGGACTCTGATGGCCGCCCCTATTGAGTATGTACGTCAGCATAAGACAGGTTAATAAATGTAGCTAAGCCAGATTCCCGATATTGAATAGTTTGTTTCAAAACAAACCCCGTTAGCTCGCAGCTCTTTGGGATTAGTTGGTAGCATACGGAAAATATTCTTCTCCATCCTCATCGACATCCCAGGAAATCCATCCCCTCTACTCTTTCTAACTAATATCTTATGAGTATGCAACTACAACTAGTACATTTCACTGAATGAACAACTAAAACCTTAAAGTATGCAACTCATACCTTAAGAATATACAACTAATATCTTAAGAGTATACAACTAATACATTTCACTGAATGAGTAACTAATACCTATGAGTTTGCAGCTAATACAACTAATATCTTTCATTGAATGAGCAACTAATAGCTTAAGAGTATGGAACTAATACCTTATGAGGATACAAATAATACCTTTCACTGAATTAACAACTTAATATCTTAAAAATATACAACTAATATCTTAAAGGTATACAAATAATACCTTTCACAGAATGAATTATATGGAATCAGGTGGCGCGTGATGTACATCAACTATGGTGGTCGTGTGTTGGATCGCATGGATGCGCGTGGAGGCAACTTACCTATCAAGTCACATAAGGGGTATAGATCTTAGATCCGTATCCCATGTGTATAAAAGTTTATCTTTTAAAAAACATATATTTTTTTGATGGATTAGATATATATCATTTGAGGATTTCGAATAAATCCTGAAATTCAAAACTACTTGTTATCTAATAAAAACCTAAAATTCCTAAACCAAAATCCCTTACATGATTAGTTAGGGAAAATATCAAATTTAGCCTAGTAGGAATGACCATGAGTCGATTTTGGCTCATTTATATGTCTTTTTGGCCCACCCACAATTTCGTCTAAAATCTAATGAAGTTATCATGTGTGAGGCACGTTGTTGGACCCCCCGACCCGAATTGGAATCGAACATCTAACCTGGCTGGTCTATGGAGGTGGCCTTCAAGAGTCTGTCTGGATAGTTCCTTGAGCTCACTCATGTAACCCGGCCAAGATGTGTCACCTGAACGACTCCTCAGCTACCCGATCGGGATCATTTTCATGATGAGTCCGAAGGAGACTGGCTGACCCGGGCAGGATATTCTGAGCAGGATGTTTTCAACCGCTAAGAGATCGTGGGGGAATTAAACCGTCCACTTCCATGAAAATAGGCGAAAGTCAAGGAGGTAGTGGGCATGATCCCCACTACTCGAGCTCTTCCTAGGATATAAATAGTAGTATTTCAACTTGTAAAGGGTTCCAACACTATTGTATTCAAGCACTAGAGAGCTGCTTTCTCTACATATATTAAATACGATCCTGACCGGCCACTATAAACCGACCAGGATCAGCCGAGCTAAATTGCCCGAGTAGGCTCTGGGCCAGTGTTTTCTGCACTATTTATATACATTTTTAACCTGTTTTCATCCGATTTTCACCAATTTAATTCGGATTCAATCAAATTGATTGTTCAACTAGGAATTCTTCAACTTACAAATTCCAACGTTAACACACATGACCGTCAATTATTTCTATTTGCCACGTTCCAATCTGAAGGGGGACACAAACACAGTCGAAGCTTCTATCTAATTCCCAAATAAAAAAAAATTAGAAAATTCCCAAGCCTAATACTCAAATTAAACACAAGATAATCATCATCATGTCATGAAAAATTTTAGGGAAAAACTTAAGGCGAGTGGGGAAAAGAGGATGACAAACCATTCCAATAGCAGCTTTCTTTTCGAGACCTCAACAATTCTTACCACCAACTTCAACTCCAAATGCTTGACTCTCTCGTGTTTCCGCAAGAAAACTTGTTGCTACTCTTTGGGAACTCTATCATTACAATCTACATCTTCATCAAATGCACAGTAGTGCCAGTATCCCTCTTCCCCCATCTTCATGGCCTCACCCACGATCATCATCCCCTTGGTCCTTCTCCTACTTCGTTGACCTTGTAATGACTTTTATTATATTTCCTTATTTTATCATTTTTTGTTAATGCTTTTTAATATTTGGGATTGGTATTTTTGTTCCTTTTACCTTAATGTCTGTAATTTTCTAGTTAATTTGAGTAAAATAGTTTCAGTGGAGTACTCAAGAAACTATCAGGAATGTTTGTGGTAGTTGGCTTTATTAATTTTTTTGAAGGAAATGAAGGGTTCATTATTATTTTAAGCTTCTTGCATAACCACAAGCTAACAAAAGCTTCTTGAAGATTTATTATTATGTAACTTATCTAATCGATTGGTTTTACATTCTATAATTAGTGAATTTTGTTTTGAATTGGTGATCATGTTGGATTCATTAATTGATCTCTTTTCATCTGTAATTGTCTTCAATAAGATCATTCATGTAGAGTAACCTCGTTCTAGAGGTCATATTGTGCTAATAACTCTAAACCATTGATGTTTTGCCTTTTTGTCACATTGATGCTCAAAACTCTCTTAATGGTTATCTCTGTTCGATGCAAAATGTTCACTGAATTTGACATAAAACGTAAATCATTATAAGTTACCTACTTATGATGAAAGCTGAGTCATTGATATAAGTTTTCTAGCAAATGTCCTATGAGCTGAATATCAGAGCACCTCCTCACTTTCAATCCTAATCATGTGAGTTGAAACATATGAATTGCTTTAGGATGCATCTCTTTCCTTTTAATTTTGGCTATTTTCTTTTTACTTTTTTGTGCTCTAAATTTGATTGTATGGTGGAAAATTGATTTGTAAGCCATTGCGAAGTGCAGTAAGGTTAGTTAAAAAAAAATCAGGAAAATGAATGTGAAAACAGTTTTTCCACCAAAAAGTGTAATTTAACGATTTTTGACAAATGTACTTACGGAGAAACCATATTTAACTATTTTAGGGTCTTTTTTAATACAAAGGGCCAAAATCAGCCCATGACCATTCTCATAGGATCATATTAAAAGAATTCCCGATTAATTACAAACGCTTTTCGATGAGTGGGTGTTGAAGTTAAGCTCCCTTTTCTGCCTTTGCACTCGAAGGCCAAAATATATTTACTCGGTGCAATTGTGAACTTTGGGAAGAATTGATGACTGCCACTTTGACAAATTTTAGTAGATGGTGCTGCTTAAAATTTACTAAATGCCCCTTTGTTAGAGATAATTCCAAACATATCTACGATCCAATAAATAAATCTAGGAAAGTTATGTGGCATTTTTTTACGGTATCTGCAATTCTTCTCAATTTCTAATCCTTCTTCTTTTATACTTTCTATGTGAGTTGGATCATAATTTCAGATTACATTTGTATTGCATTTCTTAAAGTATTTCATAAATATAACAATTTTTACATACAGACGATTTCATGAATTACAAAGATCATAAATTTGTCGCAATTGTTCCTTAAAATTCGTTGTAGGTTTTGTTTTCTAATTTTGTAAATATGTAAAAATATTATTTAATCAATTTATATTATCACAAAAAAATACATATTTAATAAGTCATTTATAAATAATATAAAAAAAATTATATTATGCTTGAATGTAGTTTTCTGAAGTGTAGAGAATCATATTAAACATGTTTATTTAATTTTGAAATTATCTAATCATTTATCATTATTTCAAATTCGATTTAAATAAATTTAGCAATATAATACATCTCAAAAAATGAGTACTAGAAAAAATATAATCCGATGAATTTAATTTTTTGAAGCGTTGGACTTTAAGAAACAACATTTCAAAGATTTTTAAAATAACTTAAGTCAATTTAAAATTTTGAATCGTATTGATTATATCTTCATAAAAGCGGCCCAAAAATCATGAAATATATCCGGAAAATCATTTCCATATCCATTATTTTCAATTTGTTGATTAATCAATTTTGGTCTGTTACCTTACCTATGTCCAGATTTTTTTTCCATGTCCATTATTTTCAATTAGTTGATTAATCAATTTCGATCATGTTATCATATGCATATGGATACATTAATATGTGGCCACTGATAATATGTTAGATATATAATATTTATTAATTTCATTTTTCATTATTCCAATGCATGAAATCATTACACATCATCATTAGCCATATTTAAAGTTGCCCAATGTGTGCATTTTCACATTTTTGTTAATCAATTTTTATTAACCTTTACTTTTTAAAAGTGCATTTATACATTTCAAAGGTATTTACTAGTTGTTGGAATTTTCATTGGAAATTTCCAACAATTACAAACAACATTGGAAAATTCATTGGAATTGTAAAAATTCCAACGGTTTTAATGTGTCGTTGGAATTTTTCCATTACAATTTTGTTGTTTTAATGTAATAATTGTTTTGAAAAGATTAGTGATAGTTTTGCACTTTGTAAAGTTGTTAAAGACATTCAAATCTTTTATTACATTTGGCATTACATATTTAGTTACATAACATTTAATACACGTAATTAGTTGGTAACTTAGTAGCACTTGGTGTCAAGTTCATTGCAAGCAATGAATTTTGTTGGGTTTGGTTTGATCACACTGGTTTTTTTTTTTTTTTTTGCAAGTCTTTTGGTAGTTAAAGTGTTTGTTTGTGAATTGTTGGTTAAAAATTCTCATGAAATCAGATCAGGAAAATGATAAAATCAAATCAGTTTCAATAAATTCATATATGGATGTGATTTGATCCTCCTCCTCCTCACAAAATTAGATCATTCTAATAATTTCTCTAGAGTTCTGCTCATTATAAAAGATTTCCAATTGAGAAAAAAAAGGGGATTTTGTATATTAAATATTGAAGTATGCTTAAATCCCAAAAATTGAATTGATAATTTTATGAAATTTTCTTTGGGCTTTTCATCTTCTCTTTTGAGACAAGACTGGCTTTAAAAAGGAAGGCCCATGTTAGGCCCAGTTTGGTGCTACTCGTTTAATGAAAATTGTTCAGAAATCCACTATTGAAAATAACGTAAGCATCGAATTAAAATTAATTTATTATGAATTTGTTGTTTGATCAATGCCTTTAGTTGGTGGCTATGTGCTATTTATTAAAAAAAAAACTGTGGTTTATCAATCATGAATACAATGAGTTAATCATCAAGTTCCAAGGGCTTGAAATATTTTCCATCAATAAGATAAGTACCAATACTAAGACGAACTGCCCATACATCCTTAGGCTTTCTCGACACTATCCTGCAGTTTAATTTAAACATCAAATTCATTATTCCATTATTATGCACTTTAAATTACCAACAATAACAAAAAATAATAATACTATAACTAATGAAATAAAATACGAGATGGAGTACCTGCCCACATCACCGGGCTTAACCAGACCGGCATTTGCGCGCAAGCAAGGGACAGAAGCAGCAGTTTTGAGGATGTTTGGAGCCTCAGTGACAATGATGGGAGACCCAATCTCAAGCTTCAACACTTTTTTGGCACCAGAATTTGTGTCTTTTGATGATGATTCATTCAACTGAGACTTTGCGAGTAGAAGTTGGTTTCTTTGGGATTGGAATGATGAAAATGGGACTGGAAATGGAGCAGAAGTTGGAGTGAAAGAGGAGAGATTGAATGCCATGTTGATGGATGAGATTATGTGCTTGTGGTTCACGATTCTCTATTGCCAAAACCATGTTTTTTCTACTTTTGTATTTTTCCTTTTTTTTTTTTTTTTTGGTGGGTCTATTAAACTTTAAAAAAGTACTATAAATTTGTTTTGGATGTTGTCGTGTTAGGGGCATAACCTTAAACGATACCCTATATCATCTCAAGATTAAATAAATCATTTACTGATTAATAATATAGTTTAAAATTCTAAAGAATTGTCGCGCAATGGTGCACATCTAAACGACACCCTAAAGTAATTAAAACTAAATTCATATAATAAATTGTTAAAAAAACGTTCATAAATTGTCGTGTACCTTTATCTATATATTATTTTATATAACAATAAAACCACAAGAAAAAGTGGCAAATTTTGTGTTTTCCTGCCCAAATCAAATAGCTATTTTGGGAAAGATGTATTTATTAAATTACTATAATAATTTATCTTTTTTTGACTGTGCAGGTTTTTGTCTTGCATGCTCACTGCATATGCAGAAGTTTGGGTTGAATTATTTATTTGTGAACAAATCACATTTAATATAAAAATATTATTATTTGCGTGCATTTTTTTCAGGTTCCAGTACATTCTTACTGACTCAATATTTTCTTGATTAGAAAACTAAAGTTTCACAATTTTTTTCATCCTCCACAATTACTTTTGCAGAGTATATCATTTGGCATACATGGGAAATCTTAAGGCTATGTTTGGAAGGGATTTGATATGGAAGGATTTTGGATTTCAAAATCTCAATATATGTTTGTTTCTGTATTTAAATTTGAATTACAAAATCCGGACATAATCATTACTACCTATATTACAATCATCAATCATTATCAAATATACCTTTTCATAAAAATATATCACATCAACCCACTTTTTCACAATAAAATATTATATCAACCCACATTTTCCAGCATTGATTTGACATTTACAATATAATCCTATTCTACTAAATCCTCAAACAAACATACATTTTTACTATTTACCTTTACTACAAAATCCAGATTTCAAAGTCAAGATTTTCCCAAACCCACTAAAATCCATTCCAAACATACCCTAAGGATTGTTGGGATTAATGCTCAGAACTCAAGATTAATCAAGAACATGTGATAACAAGAAACCCTAAAAGCTAAGCAAAGAAAATTGAATGAGAAAATGAAGAAGACGCACAGAAATATAGTGGTTCAGCTTTTGAAAAACCTACATCCACTCTCCAAACCAAACCCCTCTATTAATTTTAGAGAAAAGCAAAGAATTACAATGAATTCGAAGAAAACGCAACCTAGGGTTTTTCTGCTACACAAGAACCCTAGAAATCGAATTGAGCGCGATTACAAAATTGATACTCAATTAACCAGAAGTACAGATGCGTATATATATGGGAAAGGAAACCCCTCAATTAATTCTTGAAAACTGTCTCCAAATCACCACGATTTTAGCAAATTCCAACTAACCCTGCGCCTAATCAAGCCCCCGATCTGAATCAGTTACAACAGCCAACCAACTCCACCCGGGTTTTGCAATTACGACCGGTTCGATCACTTATCACCCGGTTCTTAGCTCCCAAAATCCGGTTCCACAAAAACCATGCAATTTTGAGTTAATTCTCATCTTCAAATCTCTACCTTAACTCTGAATTGTTCATAGAGTAGCTTGGTTCAGAATCCTAAACTTGTTAAGTGTGAGCAGCTTCCCAGCTGATCAAATTTATCAGCTTCTTGCAGTGATCCATCCTTGATTTAGGTACTATTTTAGACAGCATATCAGCTAGATTATCTGCCGTTCCTATCTTCTTGGCTTCAACTTCTCCTTTGTCTATTAAATCTCTCACAAAGTGAAGTTTGATGTCCACATGTTTACATTTGATGTGGAACATCTGGTGTTTGCTCAAGTGCAATGCACTTTGATTGTCACAAAACACTTCAACCTTTCTTTGTTTTATGCCTTACTCCCTGAGTATTCCCCTTAACCACACTGCTTCTTTCACCGCTTTAGACATGACAACAAATTCAGCCTCGATTGTAGAAAGAGCTACAATGGATTGTTGCATAGCTTTCCAGCTTATTAATACCAAAGAGAGTAAATATGTAACCCGTAACAGACTTTCTTATTTCTGGATTGCCAGCAAAGTCTGAATCTACAAAACCTTCAAGAGCATAACTCTGGCCTTTTTTCCTTTTCATAAAAAATAAGCCCAAATCTGATGATCCACCTAGGTACCTTAGCAGCCACTTCATACCTTCCTAATGCATCCTACCAGGATTTGCCATGAACCTACTTACTTTGCACATAGCATAGACAATGTCTGGCCTACTACATACCATTGAATACATGACACTTCCCACTGCATTGACATATGGAACATTAGACATTTCTTTGATATCAGGTTCAGAAACTAGTTGTTGGGCTGTAGTCATCTGAAACTGAGATCCAATACGTATAGATACTACCTTGGCTTCATGCATTTGAAACCTATTGAGAACCTTATCTATATAATCTGACTGATGAAGATGTATGAAGCCCTTCATCCTATCTCTTCTTATATCCATGCCAAGAATCCTTCTAGCCTCACCCAAGTCCTTCATGTCAAACTTAGATGCCAGTTTCCTTTTTAGAGAATTGATACGAAGTAGACTCCTTCCAGCTAGAAGCATATCATCAACATATAAGAGAAGATAAGTATGAGTTAGACCTCCCTCCTTTTCCATATATACACAACTATCGTAATTGCACCTTTTCAAGCCAATGCTTATCATAAACTGATCAAATTTTTTATACCACTGCCGAGGACTTTGTTCAAGCCGTATAAAGACCTCTTCAATAAGCAAACTTTTCCACTATCCTCAGGAAGTATAAATCCTTTTGGCTGATGCATATATAGAACCTTATTAAGATCACCATGAAGGAAAACAATTTTCACATCTAACTGCTGCAATTCCATGTCTTCTTGGGCTACCAATGCAAGTAAAATCCTTATTGAAACATGTTTAACAACTGGGGAAAATATTTCATTGTAGTCTATACCCTCCTTTTGAGTATAGCCTTTGGCTACCAGCTTGGCTTTATATCTAACTTGTTCAGTCCCAGTCACCTCAATTTTCTTCTTAAATATCCACTTGCTGCCAATAATTTTTCTATCATTTGGCTTCTCCACCAATTCCCAGGTCTGGTTTTTGTTAAGTGACAGCAACTCCTCTTGCATTGCCTGAAGCCACTTCTCTTTCTACTTTGAATTAATGGCTTCTCTGTAAGACTTAGGTTCTTCAGTTTCAAGTTCCAAGGCTACATTAAATGCATACTGAACTGAGTCTGCTTCCCCATACCTTATAAGAGCTCTAATTTGCCTCCTGGATCTGTCTCTTGCTAATTTGTAGTGAGTTAGATCCCCTTTAGGTTCCTGATCTGAATCTGAGTCCTCTTGTTGCTGATCCTTGCTTTCAAGATTGTCTTTATCTTTCTCCATATTTGAAGTTGAATTTTCAGGATATTCAGTCTTCTTTCTGTGCTGATCTGAACTTGATTCAGTGTTTGGCTCCACCTCAAGTTCACCAATTCCTAAACTTCCATATCCCATGATATCTTCTCTAAAAGTGACATCTCTACTCACAAAACACCTGGGAGTCCTTGGCTCTAAACTCCAAAGTTTATAGCCTTTAATTCCATAAGGATACCCTATAAACACACATTTGACTGCTCTTGCTTCCAGTTTATCTCTTTTTATATGCGCATATGCCAAGCATCCAAAGACTTTAAGGTGGCTATAGTCAAGTTTGGTTTGGTACCATATTTCATTTGGTGACTTGAAATCCACACTTGATGATGGACTCATATTGATCAAATGGGCTGCTGTGGCAAGTGTTTCACCCCAAAAACTCTTAGGTAGCTTAGAATCAGATATCATGCACCTCACTCTCTCAAGTAAAGTTCAGTTCATTCTCTCCGCAATACCATTTTGCTGAGGTGTGTAGGTCGTAGTTTTATGCCTAGTAATACCTCTTTCCTTGCAAAATTCATGGAATTCTTCAGACAAATACTCCAAACCAATATCGGTCCTCAAGAATTTTAGCTTCTTCCCAGTATGATTCTCTTGTAAAGTTACCCATTCTTTAAACCTTTCATATGCATCACTCTTATTTCTGAGTATATACACCCATACTTTCCTTGAATAGTCATCTATGAATGAGATATAGTATTTTCCTCCACCTATTATCTCAGTTCTAGAAGGCCCCCAATTATCGAATGAGCATACTCAGAGATATGAGTGGTGATATGTTTACCTTTTGGAAATGGCTGCCTTGTAGTCTTTCCCAATATACAATGCTCACATTCTTGCATTTGTGGAGAGATATCTGACCCTAACAACCTTTGTTTGGATAATTCTAGCAGTCCATTTGATCCAATGTGTCCCATTCGTTTATGCCATAATTCAGTCTCTTGTGATGAGTTAGCTACCACTCCTACTTCAGCCACTTCTGTCATTCCACATAGGAGATATAGGCTATTAGCTTTTCTCTCTTTCAAAACCACTTTTCCTGCTTTTGTTACCAGGATTTGCCCATTTTGAGTATAAAACTCATAACCTTTTGTAGTTAGTAATCCAAGGGAGATTAAATTTCTTCTCAAGTCTAGTATGTACCTTACTTGACTTAAGGTTTTCACTGATCCATCATGTAGTTTTAGCCGGATCATTCCAATTCCCATTACTTTACAAGTATGATCATCTCCAAGCAGCACTTGCCCTCTATCCAACCTCTTAAGCTCAGTAAACCAAGATTGTATTGGGCACATGTGAAAAGAGCATCTCGAATCAAGGACCCACTCATTCTGAACTTTAGTTTCAACCACACACAGCATATTAGCCCCTTCATAGGCCTTTTGTTCCTGAACAACAGCAGCTTGCTGATTTGGTTGGGATAGCTTCTTCTTCTTCTCAGGGCAATTCCTTTTCAAGTGGCCTGGCTTGTGACAAACAAAACACTTCCTATTTTCAGTCTTTTCTTGATTCCCTGAAGCAGGTTGTGATCCACCATTATTCTTGGTCTGCATATGATGATTCTTGTTATTGGTTTTGAACCTCATGTGCAGTCCTTCAACCATGCTTGATACTTTCTGGTCTGATTCACTTGAAAGTGCCCTTGAACGTATTGCTACTTGAACTGATTCCACTATCATGACAGAAATCCTACCATATATTAATGCATCTTTAAACGACTGATAGGACTTTGGAAGTGCATTTAACAGTAGCAGCGCCAGATCTTCCTCATTTTGTTTCTCTCCTATATTGGCTAAGTCATCTACCAACTTATTAAATTCATCCAATTTCTTAAGAGTTCTCTTTTCTTCAAGAATCTTGAATGCGATCCGTTTCTATTTGAGGAACAATTGGTTGGCCAGGGACTTGGTTTGATACAACGATTCAAGCTTTCTCCACACATCCAATGCAGACCTTTCTTGATATACCTCTCTTAGAGCCTTATCAGCAAGGCACAGGATAATAGGGTTGCGAGCCTTTCTATCAATCTTCAGTCTTGCCTTCTCAGCCTTTGAAGATTCGGCTCCCTCTCCTTCTAAAGAATCAGAATCAGGTCCTTCTTTAGAGATGACACCTTCCCACCCTTGTTGAACAAGAATGGCTTCCATCTTAGCATTCTATAGGGTAAAATCTCCATTACCGGTGAATTTTTCCACATCAAGCTTCATTGATCCCATCTTGGTTGATACTAATTCCCACAGACAGCGCCACTTGTTGGGATTAATGCTCAGAACTCAAGATTAATCAAGAACATGTGATAACAAGAAACCCTAAAAGCTAATCAAAGAAAATTAAATGAGAAAATGAAGAAGACGCACAGAAATATAGTGGTTCAGCTTTTGAAAAGCTTACATCCACTCTCCAAACTAAACCCCTCTATTAATTTCAGATAAAAGCAAAGAATTACAATGAAATCGAAGGAAATGCAACCTAGGGTTTTTCTGTTACACAAGAACCCTAGAAATCGAATTGAGCGCGATTACAAAACTGTACTCAATTAACCAGAAGTACAGATGCGTATATATATGGGAAAGAAAACCCCTCAATCGATTCTTGAAAACTGCCTCCAAATCGCCGCGATTTTAGCAATTTCCAACTAACCCTGCACCTAATCAAGCCCCCGGTCTGATCAGTTATAACAGCCAACCAACTCTACCCGGGTTCTGTAATTATGGCCGGTTCGATCACTTATCACCCGATTTTTAGCTCCCAAAATCCGATTTTGCAAAAACCATGCAATTCTGAGTTAATTCTCATCTTCAAGGATATATTAAAAAAACATGTTCAATAGTGAAACACACTCATTACAGGGGTCAGAAATAAATAAATTACAAGCCCATGTAAATTAAAAGGAGAGAGTTTATTATCTTTTTTACCCCGTAATTTAGGGGGTCTGACAGTTTAGAACTTTAATTTTTCGCGTTGTTAATTTAGAACTTTATCTTTTCGGGCTTCGCGAATTTTGCCCAATTTGTATTCGAATTGCACAATTGGGCCAAATTGCACGTGAAATCGCGAATTTGAACTTTTCAAACCAATTTTACTGAGGTGGTATTAATTATCCCTTGTGGCATTTCTAATTAAAATATCTTTCCTTCCATGTGATAAAAATTTTAATTTGTTTATTTGTGATTTTTTATTGTATTTTAAATTTTATGTGCTCTTGTACAGAGGAAACAGATTAAGCACCCTATAAAGAACAATAATACAGATTGTGCATGACCCTAGTGTTTAGTTAGGTGAGCGGATGGCACGAGTGTTCTTAGGGTGGAGATCGAGGGCACGTACATGTTGTTCTTGTAGAATTGCTTGAGAGCTTCTTTATGCTTCTGTGAAATCACGGTCAATACCTGGGCGATTGACAACCTCACCATCTTGATTTTGGAAAGCTTGTTTGGAGCGCCGTCGGTGACCTTCACCACCCTCAGCAACGCCAACTCCGCCTTCAAATCCTTCAGCTACGCCAGCAGATCTGGCTTGTTTTTGGTCCTCAACTCGTGCACCTTAATCCTCGCTATTTCGTGTTTATTCCTTAGGCAATTGGGTTTAGGGTTTTGCCAATTGACGGAAAGGCAAGAAATTATTTTGAATCTGGTTAAAGACAGAGATGAAGGATTTGGGGGTAGTTGTATTGTATTTCTGATTTTTTTTTTCAATTTCTAATGGCTAGGATTGAGAGATGGAGATGCGGTGGATCTAGGGGTGGAGATTTGAACGGAAATTTCTGATATCAGTCGAATTCGATCCGAAATTTTTCGATTTTGGAATGAATATTTTTAATCCAAAATTCGAAAATCCAAATTCTGATTTTTCCAAAAATTTTCGAATGGAAATCGGAATTAATTTTGAAATTTTTGGAAATTCCAAAATCCGATCCGAAATATTTTTGAAATTCAATTTCCGGAAATTCCGATTTTCGATCCGATTAGAAATTCTGATCCGATTTCTGATTTATTTCCGAAATAATAGTATATAGTATTCTTCTATAGCAAATAGTATATAATATAAAATGTTTGAATTATATTATATAATATAATATATTTTATATACATTTACTATATGTAAATATAAATATACATATTATAGTATATTTTATAATACTATATACTATATAATATATTTTATATATTTTATACTATGTGTAATTATTCAAAGTTTTGGTTGGAAACCCTGCGTATCCAATGCTATACTTTTGTATAGGGGATCGATGTGGTGTAACAATACATACGATCTTAATGTTCACCCTTTTAGCCGTTTTTAGCCAGAATATATTATATACTATATGTATATAGTATAGTTTATACTATAGTTTTATTTTATACTATATACTATAGTCTATAGTTTATACTGTAGTTTTTTAGTATTATTTTATAATATATACTATATACCATAGTTTATACTGTAGTATCTTAGGTCGTATTATTTCTTAGGATATTAGAAAAGGTAATATAGCTAATAGACTAACTAATTAATTGCGAAATTTTTTTAATTTCTGAAAATTCCGAAAAAAATTCCAAAAAATTCCGAAAATTTCCGAAATCGGATTGCATTTCACATTTCCGAAAAATATTTGGATGGAAATTGAAATTGGTTTTTCATTTCCGAAATTTTTTGGAATTTTTCCGAAACACCCTATTTCCGATTCGATCTGTCCGATCTCCACCTCTAGGTGGATCCGTCTTTCAAATTTCTGAATTTTTTTTATTTTTGATTTTTTTAAATATTTTAATCCTTTTTTTATTTAAAAATAAATAAAATTAAAATTTAAAAGGCCACCTCAGCAAAATTGGTTCGAAAAGTCCAAATTTGCGATTTCACATGCAATTCACCTGCAATTTGAGCCCAATTGAACAATTCGGGCTCAAATTGAGCAAAATTCATAAAGTTCGAAAAGATAAAATTCTAAATTGGTAGCTCGAAAAATTAAAGTTTCAAACTGCCACACCCCCTAAATTACGGGACAAAAAAGTAATAAACTCTTAAATGTGACATTTCACCTACCAGCCATGCAAATATAAATAGTGGTGGTGTCATTTTCACCATACCTGTTTCAGATATCATACGAAAATCCTGTTAAAGTGCTATCCTTCAATTTTACTAAGTATGATTTTATACATTTTTACAACAAAGTACAATCCTTCGATTATATTGTAGCAATATCTTAACATTCTAATGAAGTCTTCTTCCTTGCAGATTCAATGGCTCCTACATTTTCCTTTGCTCGTGAAATTGTTCATCAAGAATGCAATGGGCATTGACGCTTCGCTTGATAAGGGCTTATCAATTAAGTACCTGCATTTAACAACATAAACATTTATCAAAGCCTCAAATGTGTTTTTCACGATTCAAAGGTAAAAAATGGCATTAAAGTTTCTTTACTTATGTTTCTCTATGCTATGCAGAAAAAACATGTCGTTAAGCATTCTTACATGTGTTTTTTTTTTTTTTTTTTATAATAGGCGACAAGGATCCATGCTACCATGAAGCATGACTACATGGCTCGATTCACAAACGTGATGTGAGGGCATGTTTATGCCGTTAAAAAATTTGTTATTCTTCAAAATAGAATGAAATATAAAAAAACGACAAATAAAATACATGTTAATGTTTATTAATGAGACCAAAGCTTTTGAGATATTTGAAGAGAGTTTCCCATCATTTTTGTATGACTAAATTGTCTGTTGTTGAAGACTTGAACGAGACGGAAATGTTTGGTAAATTTTTTTAATTGAATTTTAAGCTTCTTAAGTCCATTTTTGTGATATTAATTATTTTGAAATCTATAATGATCAAACATGTTATTTTTTAATTTGTAGATGCCATAAGTCGAGTTGTTTGTGTCGATACTCTTGTCCCAGAATTCGTGACAATCAAGAGAGTAGATGGATGGAGATAGTGTTGGAGGATAACGAGTTGAGAGATATATTTTCATTCACATTATTGTTTGAATACAACTTTAATTATTAATTTAGCTAACTGTTTTTATTAGTAGGTATCAAATGAGTTGTACTCTCTGGAATGAGTTTGTTGGTATCATGATGGAGTGTGTTAGGGCTGGAGCAAAGGAACCTTCCGTGTTGATTTTGCAATTTTGTAGAGGGAAATTATTTAGAGGTAATAAACTACATATTCATTGTTGTATGTACAATGTTATTCTCAAATCAATGGTATTATTTAAACTGTCTTCACTATTTTCATTTTATTATTTTCATATAATAAACTGTTTATTCTTTTCATTTTCTTTAAATAATGATAATTTTAAACAGTGTTCGTATTTTATAAACTGTGTAACAATCTCTACAACTTACTATCATTGTTTAATGTTCATTATTCATTGTTTTCAGTTATTTTGTTTTCTTTATATTATTAGATATAATAAATTGTTTGTTGTTTTCATTTGTTTTTAAATATATATTATAATGTTAATGTTAATTTGTGCAATGTCCCAATGTTAATGTTAATATTTATTATAATGTTAATCTTAAATTTGTGTTCCCATTTTATAGACAATATGTGCGATATTACTCTCTAAACCTTACAGTCACCTTTTTCAAAAAATTGTACATTCGGTACCTTCCATCAATTTTTCGTTCAAACTTGATGAAACCCTAATTTTTTGGAGCTAAAATCGAACTCTTCTTCCCCAAACCCATTCTACACTTTGAGCTTGCCCTAATTTTTTCAGTCTGTCTTAATCAGTATATATATAGTGTATAATGCTTACTTCTCCAAGGAGGTGCTATTGTTATACCCCATGAAAATTACATCTCTAGACAGGGAAGAAAAAACATATAGAACATTAACAAGAAAATAGACAAAATTTAGTCTCTCAAGCTTTCTGTTAAACACTTACTCAACAAGAAAATATTCTATCTCAGCATTTAGAAAGCACCAACAAAAACATTGGTACATTTGAAACTTCAGAAAGTACCAACAAGAACATTGGTACATTTGAAACTAGATAACACATGTATTAATCTTATATCATCCTAACTTGAGTTGGATAATCGGAGGTGCTCAACGGAATAAACCAATCCCAATTTGCATTCACCCTGACAAGCAGCACTGCAGCCAACCCTGACGCCACCGTTGGATAACATAACTCCTTAAGACAACCTCAACATTTCCGAATGTACGAAACACCAATTCATAATGAATCAAAAGACTAATTTTGTCATGATCATATGAAGCTAAATCAAGTTGCAAGAGATATGATTTTTTGGATGATAAATCACCTTCAACAACCTCATAATCCTCATATTTCACCTTTCGTCCCCATAATCCAATAAGTTAAAATCCGCGGAGCATCAACCCCTTTCAATGGAGCTTAATATCAACCCCTTTCAGAATTGTTTCACATACCCACCGGATTTTGCTCAAGCTCGATATTTGATAACTCAAGTGTATAACAAAAAATACAGTATAAAACTTTAAAACTAAATCAAGTAATATTTCGTTTAATTAAATCATCCCAGCACATAATATCAATAAGAAACAAATATCCATGCCAGCACATAATACACATAAAAAACAAATATCATACCTTTCAATTAGCCAAGTGTTTCGTCTAAATTACTGCAGCACATTATCCCAACAAATAAGCTTAAATTAAAACAAACAAGTAATGCAGACTCATCTTAATGCACCCATCATTTTCACGTATCAACTGGATTTAGCTCAACCTCAATATTTGACAACTCCTGTGTATGACAAAAAAACAACGTATAAAAAAATTATATTAGATTGTATGATAAACCAATACATACCATTATGCAACCTATATTCTAAACCACTTATTCTAATAGTATTATATATACATAAAAGTTGCAACTCAAATGGAAATAATATTTATTTGGGTTGTTTGTTAGTTTCAAGGAGACTTTTGGTTTTCCTAAAAAGAAAATTATTACAGGTTGGGTATATCCTTTTAAATAACATGACAATACATTGAAGATTTTGTTTCTCTTTACTTATCAACAAACTCAACACTTCATTGATAAAACAACAAGCACAAAAATTGTTAATTGGTCAGTTTTAATCAAGGACGAAAATCAATGACTTATCAAATTATCTATCGAGTTATGAAAAAATTCAAGAAAAAATAAAAACAAATAGAATATAAGCTTTCAAATTAAAATTTTTTTTTTGTCAACTTTAATTACTTAATATCTCGAATTATTCTTATTACCAGTTTAACTTAATTATTCTTATTTACCAGTTTTAAAGTTAAAAGAAATATTTTTTGTAGTTATGAGAAATGTTGCGTATAAATAAATATTTCAAAACTTATATTGTTAATTGGTACTTTTAACTAACTCCAATAATCATTGATTTATCAAATTATTTATTGAATCATGAAAAAATTCAACAAAAGAACAAACAAATAGAATGTAAGCTTTCAAGTTCGTTGTTTAAATTATTTATAAGTTTTGTATTCCAAGTTTTGGAATTCAACCAAATTCTACTTACTTCAATTAAAACTTTACTTTACCTAATGATTTTTTCAAATTATAAAATATAATTTTAAAAATCAATAGAGATATGAAAAATATATTTATATTTTTACAAATTGTATATACTACCACAATGAATAATAAACCGCACACAATGAATAATAAACCGGGCATTGCATAAATGAATTACTAGTTATCTATATATATGACAACAAAATTTCAAATAAGAAGGATAAATATAATAGATAATGCAATAAAAATGATTTGAACTGAAGAAGAAGTTTAATTAGCATTTTATATAATTTTTTTATCTGTTTTAAATTTTAAAATATTATTTGATTTTATATATGTAATCTATTAATTACATTTCTATAATACATTTTCATTTGTATTTTTTTTTTAATCTTTTTACAATTTATTTTTAATTTATAACAAATTTTGAGAAATTGTTCTTTGGGCTCTTCACCCTACTTCTTTGAGGTAAGAGTTGCTGTAAAAGGGAAGGCCCATGATAGGCCCAGTTTTGTGCCGGCATTCATCTTTTGAATTTCTTTTCTTTACTGTACCCAGTTAGGGTTAGGGTTTGAATCCCTCCCATCGATTTGGATCTCTCTGCTTCTCCCTTCATCCGTCCTCAGATTTGATTTTCCTTTTTTCTTCTGTGCCAATTAGGGTTAGGGTTTGAATCTCTACCTTATTTATTATTTATTTTTTAATTTCGAAGGAGGGTTTGAATCTCTGTACTTTCCTTTGATTTGTCGTGTAAGAATCAAGTTTGAGAATGGGGAGAAGGGAGAAGAAGGTGAAAGCGGAAGAATATATATCTTCGGAAGAAGATAAGAAAAAGAAGAAAGCTCGATTTGAAGCGGCGAACAGTGACGATGATGCCGAGGCCAATGAAGACTTGAGTTTGAAAATTGTTCAGAAATCCCTTCAGCGAACTTTTAGTAATGATCCTCGAGTAAATGGCGTCTCCGAAATTATTACGAATTTGAAGGAAGAAAGGAGTAGAAAAGAGAAGAAGAAAAGGAAAAAGAGTAAGGAGATTGAGGCTCCTGCAGACGTCGTAAGCATTGAATTGAAATTAATTAATTATGAATTTTATTATTTGGTCTGTGTTTAGTTGGTAGTCATGTGCTAGCTATTGAAATCGTGGTTTCTTACTGATTTGAATAATTTGTATCATGTTTCAGGCTACGACTGAGTTAGATACGGGTTTCAGAGAATTCTGCGGTGAATTGTTCCTGGTAGTAATATTAGATGACTTAAAGTTGTTTTCTTCAATAACTAGAAAATGTATCTGTTTAAACTATAATGTATGTTTTTATTCATGCGTAGGTATTGGAGACACATGTTGCTCATAAGATATCCATTAGAGGCTACCTAGGTGTAATGTAGCTTACATAAGTGCAGAACTGTTACTCAATAAGAATGAAAATTAAGCCATCTTGAAAGAATTTTAAGTATGAAAATTAAGCCGTCTTGAAAGAATTTTAAGTATGAAAACTAGGCCATCCTTGGACTTGTGGCCTCAGAAAATAGACCTACTTCTCTATTTGTAGTGAAAAAGGTGGTTTAAATGGAGATTATTCCTCTGATCTGGTTGTTGTGTTTTAATTATTTTGTTTTCTTTCTTTTAGACTTTGCTATGTTGAAATGCTAAATGCTGAATCTCCGCAATCTTTTTTTGGCCCCAACTCTCTTAGGTGGATAATGTAAAGGACAATGAGAAGATAGAGATTGATAAAGTTGCGGTTTCTAGTAAAGCTGCTGAGATTTCTAGTGAAGCTGTTGTAACGAATCCTGTTGAGGTGCCGGATAATGTTGTCCTGAGGAAGCTTCTTGTGAGTTTAAGTAACTGTGTAAAAGCATCATTTTTGAGATAACAGACTAGATGTTTATGGTTATTATGGTGATGTCAGCGGGGGCCTAGGTACTTTGATCCTCCTGATAACAATTGGGGAGCATGCTATAATTGTGGAGAAGAGGGTCATATAACTGTCAACTGTACTTCAGCAAGGCGAAAGAAACCTTGCTTTGTTTGTGGAAGTTTTGAACATAACGCAAAGCAATGTTCTAAGGTATGTGTGCTCAAAAGATTTCTCGATATTTTTACTATGCTAGCAGCCTAGCACTGATGTTTTCTTAACCCCTAGCAGTTAAATAATTTCAATGAAACTGTTTCAAAAAAAAAAAAAAAAACCAGTTTGCTCTTTTTCTACTTTTGGCATCATAAATTTTGTAAAACATTTGACATTGCATTGCTTTCATATAGTAATGTTATGTCTGTTGTAAGACATTTAGTGACGATAACCATTGAGGGCAGATACTTCTACTGAGATGCAGTTTTCAAAATATATACTATGAAACTTTCTGTCACTTGCCTGTATCATACAAAATCTTTATTTATGTATATATTAGTTGAAATGATGATAAATACCTTGCTACATTGGTGGAGGAAGATGAAGGATCTTTTTAATGATTTAGGTCTATATTAACATTCTGAAGACTTTTGCTGCAGTCTCTCTAAAACATATCAAATGATCTTTTACTTGAACAAAAGAATTGTGTGGTTAAATACCTGATGTGATCTCGGATCCAAAACCTTGAATTGAAAATCTTTATACTGTGTTCTTTGTTTTTTAAGGGACGAGATTGCTTTATTTGCAAGCAGCATGGTCACCGTGCAAAAGATTGTCCTGATAGAACCAATAGTTCAAAGCTATGTCTAAAATGTGGAGATTTGGGGCATGATATGTTCTCATGTAGGAATGACTATTGCTCAGATGATATGAAGGTAATTAAGCTTTGTGATAAATTACATCATGTTTTCTTTTCGTCACAGAATCAATCAAATTTTTTTTTTTTTTTCAGGAAATACAATGTTACATCTGTGGAAGATTTGGCCATCTTTGCTGTAGAAATTATAGTGATCCTGGTCCAAGAGAGATTTCTTGTTATAGATGTGGTCTCTCGGGTCATACAGGTTTGGTGAGTGAAATCTGCATCTCCACCTTTGTCTATTTCACAAGACTTGTTAGATTCAATAAAAAGTTAAAATTGTCCTGGTCTTTTTCCTTATTTTGCAATTTGAGAAATTATTTTTGACCCACTAACTATGACAAAATGATTTGGCTTTAGGCTGAGAATTCTGTTGATTTCTTTCTTTTTCTTGATCTCCTAAATAATCAGTAGCAGGACATTCTAGGTGCCATTTACACTTACCACTATGTGTGGCCAGTTATGTTAGATCTGAACAACATATGTTTGAAACTTCGAATATAATCGAGGGTGATTTATGTTCTCTTGAAGTGGCATACTTCCTCATATGAAGCGCATGCCTTGGTGCAGTTCTTTTGATTTCAGCTCCTGTTAGTTCTACACATGAAGTAATTTCTTATTGATTCAGGCTTGCATGGCGTCCCATGGAGGGGGGGATACTAATAATGACAACGTATCTGCTAGTTCATGCTACAGATGTGGTCTAGTAGGACATTTTGCTCGTGAATGCACTAGCTCAATGAAGGTATATATCACCGGTCCACTTTCGAACTCTCCACGAAGCTTTGACCCTTATCATAACTTAAAAAATTGCAATTTGTTGAATTTCTGATCTCTGTATATTTACGGCTTTCTGCTTCCGTATTTCAATGGTTTTCAATGGTTGGTAGAGCTAGTCTCAACATTGACTTTGAGTTTCTGGATATCTTTTTACCAGGCTAGTAAGAGAAACCGTGAACCATCAACACCCAAGCAGAGATCTTCCAAGAAGAATAAAGATCGTATGGGAGTCAAGTCTGCACCTAATGACTTCGGAAAGATACGGAAAAAGAAAAAACATCAAAGCAGTGAATATAGTCCAGCTTCAAAAACAAAGCACAGAGGTGGTTGGACCGCCGAAGAAGATCGTAGAGATTATTATAGTCACAGTAGCAAATCAAATTATCAGAGAACCCCAACCAAACCAAGTAATAGAAGATCCAAGATTCCCAGTCCAAATGGTGATTACACATCAAGTTCCCGTTCTTCCAAAAGGCCTCGCAACATTAATTTTGACAATTCGCTATCCAACGGGTCAGCCAGATTTTATCAGCACAGATATTCAGCGTCAAGATTTGGCGACTACAGTTATGGTGGTGACCGCATGGGAAGAAATAATATGTGGTAGAGAATTCTTTATACTATGAGGTGGCGGCTTAACATGGTGAGTTTTTGATGCATTTTTGGCCGCACATAGGGCTGCTCGGGCCCTTCCTGCTGCCACATCTTAAGAGACGTAATGCCGATACAGCAAGCTGAAAATGCTGGACTGGCAATATGCTGTTCGTCAATATGTAACAATATTGGCAATGCTGCTTTCTCGATTCATTACTCCATATGGTGATTTATAGAAGGCACCATGTACTGTTTGATTGTACTGGATATGAACCCTAACATTTACTCATTTTTGGTGAACTTGGTCTGTAAAGTGTAACCTATAATTTCAATTTCGATCTTGGTAAGATGTTACTGAAATTCCATAGAAAAGCATGGCTTTTGATCATAAGGTTGTCTGCTGTCATCTGCTCTTGAAAAGGGGTTTAGAGGTCAAAATTTGTTTTCAATTATTTGTCTTTTTTAAGAATTTTATACAAATTTATTTTAAAATCATCCCTGGTACTATTGTCTTTCCAATTTTGGGTTTTAAATGTCTTGATTAATGATTAGAGATATATTTGTCCAATTTTAGATTAATTTATGACATTCTGAAACAGGGTCTTAAATTCCTTGATTAATGATTGGGGATATATTTGTCCAATTTTAGATTAATATATGACAAACACTGAAACAACAATTAATCTGGATCGAAACAAGTATATTTCAATTTCGAAATGGAATGGTTCAATTATTAATTACCAAATATCTTTGTGCATGAATGTGCATAATCTACAATTTTCCTATAAGAAATAAAGGACAGCAAAAACACAGATATATATATATATATATATATATATATATTATATACCATGTGCATGGGTCATCACAACCATGCAATTTGGATAATATGATCCAAAATGTGATTTTAACATTCCAAACGTGCGATTAAGCGCCCACACGTGCCCCCATATCCGCACTCACATTCTATCCATGCATTCTGAGTCATATGACCCAAAATGTGATTTTAACATTTCAAACGTGCAATCACGCATCCACACGTGTCACCATGTCCGCGTTCATACTCTTATCTCATATGCTTAACCTTTATGTTATAGATACTTATAAATAACCATCAAATTATACCTATTTTTACATCACATGTGCCCCATGTCGTCTCCCACACCCTTATCTCGCACGCTTAACCTTTTTGTTACAGATACTTATAAATAACCATCAAATTATACATAATTTTACACTTAAGTAACTAAAATTTTTCTGGTTGCAACTAACCATCTAACTTTTGCGTGAGTTGTAAGTTTACCATTTGAGACCACAAGATCTTCATTTTCCGACCAATTTTAGTCATGTGCCTTGCACGTCCTATACTTTAAAGGGTATATTTGTCTTTTCAAAATTTGCAAGTTGCATCTAACCATCTCAACTCTGTTTGGTTGCAATTTATCATCTCAACTTTGCGCAAGTTGCAATTTACCATCCAATACCGCCAAATATTCATAACCGACTAATTTTAACCATACACGCATCAAGTAATTGATGTTTACTTGCGTGTTCAGTTTAAAAAATTCCATTGAGAGAAACTTGAAATTAAGGTACATACATTTGTTTTAAATGGATTTTTTTTTTTTGGATTATATGAACTGATTAAACTTAATTTTATTAAATCAATTTAGGGGATTGATTTGTAACTTGCTTTGATATCAAAATGTGAAAGAGTTGCTTAAATTGAATATTGGGTTCACGGTTATGAATTTAAATGCTCAATTATTGAGAAAAGATCTTCTTAGAAATGAAAAAATTACTTAATTATTTTGAATGATTTTTAGTAGTTCGTAAATTAGAGAAAACTTAATTAATCCTATATAATTTTTAGAATTTATTACCTTTTTTGTTCCGTAATTTAGGGGGTTTGGCAATTTAGAACTTTAATTTTTCGGGCTGACAATTTAGGACTTTATCTTTCCAGACTTCGCGAATTTTGTCCAATTTGAGCCCGAATTGCTCAATTGGGCTTAAATTGCGCGTGAATCGCACATGAGATCGCGAAATTGAGCAATTAGGGCCAATTTTGCTGAGTTGTCATTTATACATCATTAGTGACATTTCGAATTAAAAAAACACACCATCCACATGGCCTTTTTAAATTAAAATTAAGCACACCTCATATTTAAAAAAAAAAATTAAAATACATAATTAAAATAAAAATAAAAAAACAAAAAATACAAAAATCCCCACTTCTTCATCTTCTTCAACACCATCACTACACCACCACCTGCAACCACCACCACCACCGCATCACCCACCGCACAACCCTAAAATTGTAAACTAACAGAGTCGGTTTCCTTTTTGAGTTGTCTCAAATTCTTCATAGTACAGATCTTAAACGTAAAAAGTACATTGAGTTCTTCGAGTCTCCACATTCGCATACATTTTACTTAAGGTATTTTTGCTGATCTAGATTTTAATTGGGATCTTTCTCACTCGCATCTTTCTCTGTTCTTGAAGTGTTTCTTGGATCTCTTGTGCGATTCTTCCTGTATTTTAAGTGTGATTTTCGATAAGCAGATCTGAGTTATACTATGCTGTTTATCTTTATCTATAGGGTTTAAGTGAATTTGAGGCAAAATATTTGGGCTTTGATATCAATTTGGAAAATATATTGTTTCTTTATGCAGTTTCCTTATCTACTGTATTAATTTTTTGGTGCACTTCTTAGATGAGTAAGTTTTTGTGAGTCACTAAGATGTCTTCTGTTTGTTTGAAACCGACTCTGTTTGTTTCTAATTTTGGGGTTGTGCGGTGGGGGTGGTGGTTGCAAGTGGTGGTGCAGTGATGGTGTTGAAAAAGATGAAGACGTGGGGATTTTTGTATTTTTATTTTAATTATATATTTTAGTATTTTTTTTTTGAAAAATGAGGTGTACTCAATTTTAATTTAAAAAGACCACGTGGCCGGTGATTTTTTTAATTCGAAATGCAACATATGATGTATAAACGACAACTCAGCAAAATTGACCCGAATTGCCCAATTTCACGATTTCACGTGTGATTCACGTGCAATTTCAGCCCAATTAAGCAATTCGGACTCAAATTGGGCAAAATTTTTTTAAACGACAACTCAGCAAAATTGGCCCGAATTGCCCAATTTCGCGATCTCAAGTGTGATTCACTGCAATTTGAGCCCAATTGAGCAATTCGGGCTCAAATTGGGTAAAATTCGCAAAGCCCAAAAAGATAAAATCCTGAATTGCCAATTCGAAAACTTCAAGTCCTAATTTGCCAAACCCCTAAATTACGGGGCAAAAGAGGTAATAAACTCTGATTTTTATTTCATCTCCAAATAAAATAATGCATAACCACTAAAATTGGTAGAAAAATGAACATTCAGTGGTCTCGATTGTAAAGGGTGTGCAAGACATGTGATTAAAATTGATTGAAAAATGAATATCTGAGGGCCTCAAATTGTAAATTGCAACTCGCGCAAAATTGAGATGGTAAATTGCAACTCTTGTAGAGTTGAGATGATTAGTTGCAACTTAAAAAAATTGAAAAGATAAATATACCCGTATTAGTAAAGGGCGTGCGAGGCACGTGACTATAATTGGTTGGAAAATGAAGATCTGGTGGTTTGAGATGGTAAATTGTAACTTGCGTAAAGGTAAGATTGTTAGTAGCAAGTGGAAAAAACTTTAGTTATTTCGGGTATAGTTGGATGATTATTTGTAATTAACCCTTTATGTTATGTTCGCGTAGTTGTAATCTTTCTATTATGTTAGCGTAACTTTTATATTATGCTAGTTTAACTTTTACATTATATTATAAACATAATACTTTTTAACCCTTTGTATTATAATAATTTAACTTTTATGTTATAAATAACATAACCTTTATGTAGTACTTTAAAATATAAATGTTATTATATTTGTACATAAAAATTATACTAATATAACATAAATGTTAAAATATTATAATATAAAAGTACAACTATACTACATGAATTTTTATTCTAGAAAAGTCTTAATTAACATCACTTAAAAATCATGATATTTCTACATTAAGGTTATACTAATATAATATAAATGTTACCTCATTAATTGAAAAGAAAATTAATTTGAGCCTGGATCTAGTGATCTGGCCCGAGCGCGCCCAGTTGCAAGGTGCAATTTGTGTACAAAAACACTACTTAAGAAAAAAAATAGGGTACTACATGAATTTTTATTCTTAGAAAAGTCTTAATTAACATCACTTAAAGATCATGATATTTGTACATTAAGATTATATTAATATAACATAAATGTTATCAAATTAATCGAAAAGAAAATTAATTTGAGCGCACATCGGGTGATCCGACTCGAGCATGCCTAGTTGCAAGGTGTAACTAGTTTACACAAATACTACTTAAGAAAAAAAATATAGGGTGGAACCAAAGAAACCCCATTGAATACTAAGCACACCTCAATTTAAAAACAATTCAATTAAAAAACATTCAAATATTAAAAAATTCCAATTTTACACTTTAATTTTTTTGAAAACCCTACCCTCTCTCTTGCCACTTCATCTTTCTTGATCATTTGATGTTTCTCTAATTTTCTTGAGAAATTGAATGCTAAATTAATGATGGACATCTCACATATTATCAAATATATAAAAATCGTGTGAAAATTGAAAAAAAATACAAAAAGTAGATCAAATTTATCTCCGTTCGGTTGGTCCTGATTGGCTGAACACGCAGAAGAATGTTCGGCCACAATGGCAGAACACACTGCATGTTTGTCCAACTAGAGCCGACCAGAGATAGTTAGATTTGATTGTCTTTTTGTGTTTTTTTTTTTTTTCCGATTTTCATATATTTGACTAATTCGTGAGATGTCTATCATTAATTTATCATTCAATTCCTCAAGAAATTTAGAGAAACATTATCAAAGGATGAAGAAAGATGAAAAGAAAGGTGACAAAATGAAGTGGAAGAGAGTGGTAGGATTTCAAAATTTCTTTTTTATTTTCTTGTTTTTTATTTTCTAAAGGCTAAAAATGATAATTTTAGAACTTTAATTTTTTTTAATTGAAAAAATATTCAAATTGAGGTGGATGTATTCTATGGGATGTCTTAAGTCTGGAGTAATGTCACTTTCATGGATTTGCATCTTTTTTTGAAACGACAAGTAAATTTGCTTTATTAAGGGCTGATTGGCCGAAATCAGCAAATTCATAAATTGTTGGGGTCACATGCAACGCAAAGAGTGCATGTTTTCTAAATTGCAGATCTAGCTTATTTCTACGAGATTAAAATTAGATTTTCCAAAGTTCCTTCATAGTTTTTAAAAGAATATCTTATGGATTTTTAGAATAAAATGCCAGAATGTGGTATATTGCTTTAGAAAAGGAATATGAGATATGCTTTTGAGCAGAAGATCTTGTTTAAATTTTGTTTGGAAATAAATATTTAGATTTAGGAAAATGCTCAAATGCCCATCGTGGACAACTCTTAATATGCTTACCGATGACGTGTAGTGATCTCATCCCTTCCTTATATGGAAAGTGAAATTAATAAATATTCTGGATTCTTAACACATCAATCGTGTGCACGTATTAATGTGCCTACGGTGGGTAGGTGAGCAAGACTGTTTAGATTTTACAGAAAACAAAACTACATTTGTAGTAAGGTAAAGTTTTGGGTGAGACCGTCTCACGAATCATGTTCTGTGAGACAGGTCAGGTCGAACATAAGAAATTATGTAATACTTTTGTGTGTATTAGATAATATTTTTCTATATATTAGGTAATATTTTGTATCATAAGATGTGTTTTTGAGTTGAGTTGAGCTGAACTATAAAAAATATGTAATATTTTTATGTGTATCGGGTAATATTTTCCTATATATCAGGTAATACTTCTGTATACAGAATACATGAGCCAAATTGTGTCGGGTTGGGTCACTCAAAAAACACGCGGATCCTAGGTTGTCCATTTGCCTTCCTGTTGTGCAATATGTAATACTTTTGTGAATATTAAGTAATATTTTTCTATATATCATGTAATATTTTTATATTATGTAATATACTATTTAATATAATACAAAAGCATTACCTAAAATATAAAAAAATATTATTTAATACACATAAAAATATTATCTAATTTATAACCCTACCCGATCCGTCTCATGAAATGGGATCCGTTAGATGATTTCACACAAGACCTACTTTTATAGTAGAATCCTTAAGACCCTCATTTTCTATCTTGTATTTGGTGAAACTATAGACACGACCAGATCAATATGATAATTTAGAAGTTGCAAGGAAGACAAGTCTAGTGCTACAAGGAGATTAAAACTGCAAGGAAGAGATGCTGCAAAAAAAGCTAAATGCAAAAAGAGTCGAAACAGGAAGAAAGTGGGATTCAAAAAGACGTAGTTATTGTAATTGAGCCACCATCTTTTTTGTTGTGATAGTGGTAAAATAAATTTTTCTTATGATGAATTTTCACATGAATTTTACAGAGTTGCTTATTTTGAACCAAATGAGAGATTTGAACTTAGAGAAAAAAAAACAACATACATCTAAACCTTGGGTGAATGCTATTAAGAATCTCATGAAAGTTATAAATATAAATTTATGAACACATATTAATATGCTCATAATGGATAAGGTGACAGCTCTAATAAATTTATATGTCAGAATTGACTAGATTGAAAATAAGGCATCTACTTAGTACAACACATGCAATAAATGAGCAACATCAATTCTTATAAAAAAAAAGAAAAGAATAAATGAAACAAAGAAACATAGAGGTGCAATAAATGTGATGAAGAGAAGTTGAAATAGTATCGAGGTAAAATAACCAAAAATATTGACACCCATTACATACTAACATATTTTTAACTAAATGCAAAGATAGAGTGCCATTATATGTTGTGCAAGGAAAATAGCATATGGATTACACCATTCGAGAAGGTTGATATTTGTGTGATGCCATTTACAATAATACATGGATCAATAAAGTGGATAATAGAACTAAATTAAACACCATTTATTTATGAAACATATATAATAAGTAAAGCAAGAACATGCATCCTAATATTATAAATAATTGAGTTTGCTAGCTTCGAATGAAGCTCATTTCTATATTCCTCTAAACCAAAGAACTGTACTGCCAAATGGAAATATAACAATCATAGTTGGCACAATTGAAAAGATGCAAAGTGCGCAAAAAAAAAAAAAAAGAACAACATCAAGAAAATGAGATATTGGGAACAAAAGAAAACCAAAAAAAATAAGATGACCAAGAAAGATTAACTATTCAAATCTGGTTCTCAAATTTATCTAGGGAAATCAAATCTCATCAATTTCAGATTAATTCAACAGAAATAATAATTATATAAATAAATCAACTTAAGAATCACAGACATCTGAAGTAGGTTCTAGGACATGCGTTCGTCTAATTCTCATCAAAATATCACTTTAACCAATCCAAGTTCATTAATCAATCATCCTATATGAGCAATCACACATATCAATTAATAGATCTCCCTAATCAATTAATCAGTTGATCATTATGCCATCAGAGGTATCCCTACTCAATCTGATAGAAATATAACAACTCCCAAAAGTACCCAAGATTGATTTCTCATCACATAAATTCCTTAATCTCCCGATCTAAGTCTTTTTATGTGTCATGTGTTTATTCTTCCATAATTAAATCTCATCTCCCGAATTTTGATTCAATTATTAAAATATACTCAATTATTGACCAGATAATCAAACAAACAATCAGCTCATAAACACACAAATAAGATGAATGATTATGAACATTGAATTAAATTAAAGATCCATCAAGATTCGAATTAGATTACTAACAAGTCCTAGAAATCCTAGAAAATTAGTTAGACATGATTATCAACAAACTCATAGACAAAATTGGAAATATCATATCTATTATGAACTAATACGAGAGGAAAGATTAAAATCTTAGCGACGATGGTCTTGTGCTTGCTTCGGTTCTTGAATTCTCTTCCTTTTCTTTCCGTGCTTCTTCTCTCTACTCTTTTCGCCAATCCTTCTCTTTTTTTCCGCTTCTTGAGACTTATATATCAAGTAAAGGATGAAATCACGCCAAAATAACCGAATCTGCTGCGCGCCCACGGCACGGTCGTGCCCCATCCTCCAAACTCGAGCATGGTCTGGCCGTGCTATTCAGCACGGTCGTGCCCCACTGGCCAGCCTTGATTTTCCATGCGAAACTTACACTTTTCCTCATTAAAATCATGAAACTAAGCATAAACTCATCAAATGCATCTTATACATGAATAATCTCAATAATCACCGTAAAAACGTAGCTCACATATTCAAATGAATCCATAAACATACGCAAAAATAGGTGAAAATTGACACTTATCATTGACTAAATTGATGAAGACAAGAAATAATTGAAACTGAAAGAACATTGAATGAGAAATAAGAATACAATGAAAAATAACAATGATGGTTATGAGATTCAAATTTCAAGCAATGATAATGACACACTTCAAATATGGAAGAAGATGCAATCACAAAATGTGGCAACAATAAGAAAGGTAAAGAATTCCAGTGTCATCAAAATAAAAGAAGAGATGAATTGACGTAAGCAGGTTATTGACAAGTACATTTTATTACTTAACAATGTCGAATTTATGGTTTTAAGAGACATCGATTAGAAATTGTAAAACATAATGATAAAATAATTACATTTTTACTATAATTTACTCAATTCATAAACTATAAATCTATAATCTATACAAACAACAATATGCCAGACAAAAATGAATGAAAAACCCTAAATGTAAACATATTAAATGTCTTTGCATGATAAGATTCTGAAATCTTTGATTTCTAACATGCAGGTAACACCATAGATATTGTGTTTTGAGAAGATTTGACAACAAATAAAAGAAATAAATTATAGCAAATGGAGAACCAACACAAGATAATAGCTGTCACAAAAACAACCATGAGAAGATACCTAGGTAAGTAATAATCATTAATAAGAAAGCAAATGCACATCAAAACTCAGTAAATGTAGAACATCTCTATCTTTTATAGGTGAAATACAACTTCATACAACAACGACAATAACATCAATTATGCAAATTTCACCAGCTTGCAAGGAGAGAGGAAAATCTACCATGGTAGGAAAAAACTTCAATTAAAAAAATATATAAATAAGATATCACAAATAAACTACGTTGCACGCTCCAAACGGTGGATGATCAAATGAAAATATATGAAAAATCAATGATTCAAAGATGAAAGGAACAACTGAAGTGACACTTGAACAAATAATACACAAGATACTAACCCTATCGAAGGTAAAACAAGGGACATATGTTTTTATTTTCTACACAAATTTTATGCACTTAATCTAAAGACATATTATTGCTTCCTCCCATTTGCAGAATGGATGTTATTATATACGAGGAATTATTGACCAAGTTGAGAATAAAACATCTATTTGGTACAACTCATGCAAGAAATTCACTACATCCACTCCAAAATTCAAAGAGACAATGAGGTGCAACTAATGTGATAAATCAAAAACACCATTTACAAGATGAAATGATTTGCATACACTTTATATTAAACTAATATTTAATCAAAACAACATGTGCAGAAAGAAACATGCATCCAAATATTACATAGAGTTGAGTTCTACATTCCTCTAAACAACAAAACAAAAGAAGCCAATGGAAAATTAACAGTTGTAGTTGAAGCAATTGAGAAGACACATCAGCCTGCGCAACAAAAGGGAAAAAGAAAAGAAGCAACAACATCGAATCGAAGGCGATATTGAGAAGAAAGAAGTGAATACCGTACCAAGAAATATTCCACTTGTGGTGATATATATACATGAAGACATGAATGAACGAACAACAACTGAAAGAATATGGAAAGCTCAATAACAAAACAAGAAAAAAAGAGAATAAAGATGGATATGTGATTCATATTTCAAGCGACAATGAGTAAACGTTCGACATGTGGATGAATAAACAAAAACAAAAAGCTAAAAAAAAGGGACTGAGAATTCGAGTGCAGTCAAAATAAAAGAAGAGAAAAATTGATGTGAGGGCAATGGCAATATCGTTGTTTAACACACTGAAATATATGGAACAATAAAAGATGATCAATAAAAGAGTAAAAAGTATGAAATAAAATATTTTCAGATTTAAAATAAAATATCCATCCATAAGCTAAAAATTATATTTACTACTATATGCTAATCTAAAACGATAATTTAAGAACAATGAAAGACTCTGAATATAGAACAATGAACAAAAAACAAATTGAAACCCCGTGGAACACGTGCATTTTACTAGCACTCCACTATAAACCACTGAGTAGTCTTTTTAAAGAAAGTTCAAAATACTTACCAAATATAATTAAGAGAGTTGATACACCAACAATATATGTATTGTGAGTTTCTCAATAAATATAATTAAGAGAGTTGATACACCAACAATATATGTATTGTGAGTTTCTCAATATTATGCATGCTGAATATTCAAATGAACACATCATTTAAAGATCAAAAATAATAATAAAAATAATAAAGGAACATACTATTTTATAGTATATCATGAATGTTGAATATTCAAATTAAACATATTACCATATGATTAGCAGTTGTTCTTCACCGCCTCTCTGCAAGAAAGGTACGTAGCTAGCTACCATTAAATGTGTATGCATATATCTATGTATGTATATACTAAACAAAGAAGAAGAAGAAGAAGATATCCCTTGAACGTTGCATATAATACACACACACGTACACATGTATGTGCTCATGAGGGCAAGATTTGGTTTTGATACCAAATACAATGTCTTTGGTTCCAATATGCATAAGGGAGATGAGCAAACAAATCATCTTGCAATTAAATAGTAATATTGAATTACTAACCTCGTAATCCAAATCGCTGCTCATGAGTCCCGTGAATAATTGATCAAAAGATTTGTTGGAGCTTCAGACGGTTCTAGAAAAGTCTCTCGTATTTGCTTTTCAATCACAAGATTGTCGTTAACTATTTCTATATTTGAAATGGCTAAATATTTAGCTCTAAAATAGAGCGATGTCCTTTTGTAGCAATGTTTGATGCTTACTTTTTCAAGACATTTAAAGAATTTAATTGTCCCCTTCAATCCCACTAGATCAATATCTTTAAGTTGAAGACTATGATGCTTAGGAAATTCATCCACTTCTATTTCCCATTTTGAGTCTTGAAATGCATTACATAGCAGTTTGAGCACTTCAAGATTTGACAACGAAGAAATCTTCATCATTTCTCTCCATGGATAGCCTAACCCATTCAAATACAACCTTTTGAGATTTAATGGGAAGATTGGAATTGGTACAAGTGGTGCAACAACCTCAAATTTGCATATAGGATTTACAACAACACATTTAAGTCATTATAGTAAACTAAAATTGAAAATATGATAGAAGAAATTCAAGGTCTCAATCACTGAATCACATTAGGCACCAAATGAATTCGGATTCCTAGTTTCTTTAGATTGGGGATTCTTGTAATAACACCTATAATGCAACTGTTTAAGCTCTCACATATGGTAGTGTTAAGAGAATTTTCAAGAAAGTATTAATGTTACCAACATCAGGTACATCACTTCCCATGACATGAAGATGCTTCAATTTCGCCATATCCCAAATTTCCATTGATCGAGCTCCAAAAGATTCAATGTTCAGATGTCGATGGACGATCAAGTATCAACCTAAGTTTGGATATGGAAGAAGGGAGATTTCCATTGTATGTGAGGGCAAGATATCTTAACTTAAATAGTTCTAGTACTTCCAAAGAGAACACATGAAATGGATTTTAAGAGCATCGAGTTTTTGAAGCAACTTTAAACTAAAATATATTGGTACGTGATATTGATGATATGGACCAAAATATAGGAGAGTGTGAACAGTAGATGCACACATTTTTTCCATTGATTTACACACATTTTTGCATTCTCATCAATTGTTCCCACTATTTTTATTTTACAGCGGTTATTCTTATCTACAGATAGTTTTCTCCATCTTCTCTCCCTCTCTCAAACTCACAGGATTTCTTCCACCCTACACCTAGTGGAATACACTGTATAAAGAAGATGGCAAGAAAAGATGAAAGAAGACTAATAGGATAAATTGTAATAGATTTTGATGAGACAAAACATGTAATAGACTAGAGCATTAGTTATCTGGATAGGTTTCTATATGTAAAAAAAAATTTAAGGCAAGGATGCTGGAAAAGATATGGAGATTCTGCCAAGGAACCATAGAGCCAAGTTCCTGCTACCTGCATGCTGCCACAAGGAACCAGTAACCAAGCTTCGAAGGATGCTACAAGGAGTCTGGAGATGGTCAAGGAAGCTGACTCACTTGCTTAAAGAGGATACTACCAGATACATCAAAATCAGTGCAACCTAACAGACAGTAGAGTCACTCCAGTTTCAGCAAAACCAGAGACTGCCATGTGTGAAAAAGCAGCAGGAACACAGTACAGCAGACTGCAGAGTGAAGTTGCGCAGCAAAAAGGACAAGGCAGTGGCAGAACAGAATGAAGACATTTCAGAGCAGATGTCAGAAGATCAGTAGAACCAATTAGAGAAAGACACCTCATCAATCAAAGGACTGCCCTCCTAACGGGCAGAATACCATCTGATGCCTATAAATAGAAAACTGAATGCACAAGAGAAGAAGAGACACAACAAGCAAATCAAGAGAATATACGCGAAGCAAATATTTTCAAGCTCAAGCTTTCATATCCAAGTTATTCAGTCTTAGCAGCAGCAAGCCAGCTACCTTTGTGATCTTCAGAAGTTTAAGGAGCTTACTGTATTCGATTGTTTAGAAATTCATATCTTATTCAAAGACTGTTTAGGAGTCGCTTAGGCAGGAGTTTACCCTGCTAAGTTGTAATCTCTCTGAAGAAGAGATAGGATCCTGTGTGGGTCGGATAACCTGTGTGGAGATCCTATGTGGGTCGCTTAGTTGGTCACTATGTAGCTACCTGTGTGGATAGAACTGACAGTTTTTTGTAGAGTATAGTTTGTATTAGCAGAGTCTATTGTAAATCAAACTTGCTTTAACAAAGTTCCTCCTTGAGAAGGAGTAGAGAGAACGTAGAGGGATTACTCCACCCTTAAACCTTTATAAGCTTGCTTGTGTTTTACAACTTTATATTTCTATCTGCATCTTGAACATTCTGCATTAAAGACTATTTCGAAAATCATATTATTTCCGCTGTGCATTATAGTTTCTGACTAAATCCTGAGGTCACTGCCCAAGCAGCGACCTATCGAGCAGCAAGCTTACTAGCTACCTGTTCATCAAGGATTTAACATCTTTGAGTAAAAGTTAAAAATTTGATAAGGTTAATTCACCCCCCTCTTAACCTTATACCACTGGGACCAACAAGTGGTATCAGAGCAGGTTGGATTAAAAACCCAACGTGTCTGGTCAATCCCTGATCCCTGATTTTCGAAAAACTGCATACATCACTTTTATCATATCATGGATACGCATAAGCTTCCTATGTTCTCTATTGAAGAATATGATGATTGGAAGATTAGAATGCAGACACATCTTTCAACAATGCACGACGAGATGTGGATGGTCATCACTGATGGACCACTAAGGATCACCAAGCCCAATCCCATATTCGTAAGAGCCATGGATGCTGGTGAAGCAGGAGCCATTCCACATCAAATTGTCATCGACAAACCCAGGGAAGAGTGGACAGCTGATGACAGAAGGCGAGCCAATCTGGATAATGTCGCCAAGAATGCTTTATTCGTCATCTTGGACAAAGGAACATTCAGTAAGGTCAAGACGTGCAGGACAGCAATGGACATATGGAATAAGCTCGAGCAAATCTGCGAGGGAACAGAGCTTACAAAAGAAAACAAAGTATCTACAACAACCCAAAAATTCGAGCTGTTCGAGATGCTCCCTGAAGAAACCCTAGAGTAGATGGATCTTAGGTTCACGAACATTGTGAATAAGCTGGAGTCTTTGGACAAATTCTATACCCAAAAGGAGAAGAATATGAAGGTGCTAAGAGCACTACCTGCAGAATGAGATAGCAAGATTACTGCTATGAGGGTTTCCATGGATTTAAAATCTATGAGTACTTTCGATCTCTTTTCTGACCTAAAAGCCTTCGAGTATGATATTAACAGAAGGAAGAAAGAGGTAGAAGAATCCAGCATAAAGGTAACTGCCCTGACAGCCAGAAGTACAAGGGAGACTGGAGCTACCTGCAGTAAGCAAGGAGAGCTACCTGCTGAGAACACTAATGAAGAAATGACCCTCATTCTGAGGAATTTTAAGAAATTAATCAGGTATAACAGGAGAGGTGATTTCAAGAAAAACCAGGCATCTCCCCAACAGCCCAGCCCCCAGCAACCAAATCAGGATACTTCCGACCTATGCTATAACTGTTGAAAGCCAGGACACTATGCCAGAGAATGTCCTCATCCGAAGGTCAACCGATGGAGAATCTTCCCAGAAGAGGGAGAAACGAAGAGAGGAAAAGAGAAGAATCAAAGCCTTCCTCAGTGAGATGGAGAAAGGGAAGGAGCCTTCTAAAGAAACCCAGCAGGTTGCAGATTCCTCTGATGATGAAAGTGACTCATCCTCATCAGAAGATGAAGCACTCATCTGCCTGATGGTACAGGAAGCAGAAAAAAGCGAGGAAGATGAGGTAATATACCCAATCCAACCCTTGCAGGAAGCAGAGAAGCTAAGTAAAAGCCTCTCTCTAAAATAAATCATGAGCGATTTCGAGCAAATAAACTCAATTCATGAGGAGCTGAAACTTGAAAATGAGATGCTCAAGAAGGAAAACAAACATTTGGCAGAAAAGCTATCCGCATATGAGCTCAGTAGCTCAAAGTGCAGTGACCTCCAGGAGCAGGCATCTAAGCTTAATCTGAGAATCGCCAAACTTGAGAGCGAGAAAAATAATCTTCAGGCAATTGTGGGAACCTTTAGCAAATCCGCTAAAGAAGCCAAAAAATGCCTTACGTTGGCCAGAAGTCCCTTTGATAGGACAGGCCTGGGATACTGCGCTAAAACCTCTCAAGATACAGCAAGCTCATCTAAAACTGTTGCCTTCGTTCAAGCAGAAACTTCAATGGCAAAGGAGTTATCTAATAACTCAACAGAAAGCTTGGAGAAAACAATAGACAAGGGCAAGAGACCCATGTATACATCCACAGGAAGTAAGCCTGTTTTCAAAAGCTGGCTACAGCAGAATCAATCTGCTGGTAGATACAAAAGAAAACAGCAACCTACAAGGATGCTGTGCAGAAACCTCTACTCCACTCATACTAAGACCAGAGTGTCTAAACCTAAAAGAGCTCGTGCTCAAGGGAAGTATGGTGGAGGTCCTCACTTCAAAAGTGATGGGTACACACGGTTCACACACACACAACAGTATCCTAAGGATACCGCTCATAGAGGAAGCCACCTAGTCTACAACAAAGCAATTGTTGTGAGACAAGTCTGGATTCCGAAAGATACTAACAAAGAAGAACCCGTACATGTATGGGTACCTAAGAACCAGTAATCTCTATTTTTGCAGGTACCTACAACAGAAACCAGCAAGGAAGTATGGTACATTGATAGTGGGTGCTCAAAACATATGACTGGAAACAAAAAAATTCTCAGTGATCTACAACCATGCAAATGACCCAAAGTAATCTTTGGAGATGACTCTAAGGGTAGCACTAGAGGAGTTGGAACTCTCATCAAAGGAAACACTCACATAAAGGAAGTGTCATATGTGAAAGGTCTAAAGTACAACTTGCTCAGCATAAGCCAATTCTGTGACAAAGGTTACTCAGTGGAATTCAATCACAACAAGTGCCTGATAAGGGATAGCCAATCCAAGGAAGTAAAACTATCAGGAACCAGAAAATGAAACATCTATGTAGCTAACTGGAGCTCAGTAACCACAGCTACCTGCTTCATTGCAAAAGGATCATCAGAAGCTAGCTGGCTATGGCATAAAAGGATGAGCCACCTGAATTTCAAAACAATCAACAAATTAGCCAGAAAAGGACTGGTCAGAGGACTACCTGACCTAGTATACAAGAAAGAGAGTTTGTGTGAAGCATGCCAAAAGGGAAAATAAACCAAAAGCTCCTTAAAAAACAAAGTTCGAAGATCAATTGAAACTAGATCTACTTCACATGGATTTATTCGGACCAATAGATCCAGTAAGCATGAGTGGAAGAAAGTATACACTTGTAGTAGTGGATGACTACTCAAGATTCGCATGGACCTTGTTCTTAACAAAGAAGTCTGATACTCAGCGGAGGCTACCGGAGTTACTTAAGAAGCTGCAGATCGAAAGGAGCCTGAATATTATAAAAATCCGAACAGACAGAGGCACAGAGTTCACAAACAAGTTTATTGAGGAGTATTGCTCTAACAATGGAATCAAGCATGAATACTCAGTAGCTAGGACGCCGCAACAAAATGGTGTTGCAGAGAGGAAAAACAGGACCCTGAAGGAAGCTGCGAGGACCATGCTAGCTGAAGCACAGTTACCCAAGAGATTTTGGGCAGAAGCAATCAACACAGCATGCTACACTCAGAACAGATGCATTATCAACAAGGATTTGAATAAAACTTCTTATGAACTATGATTCGGATACACTCCAAATATTGAACACCTCCATATTTTTGGTTGCAGGTGCTATGTGCTCAACAATGGGAAGGACTACCTGAAGGCATTTAACTCAAAGTCAGATGAAGGAGTATTCTTAGGATACTCCTCGATAAGTAAAGCCTACAGAATCTTCAATAAGAGAACACTTGTTGTAGAAGAAACAGTACATGTGGACTTTGATGAACCACATTGCACTAAGGCTGATATAGATGAACTTAATGAAGACCTTGGGAAAACTCGCATCACCAACACTCGTATTGCATATATTGATGCGGAGTTACCAAGTCTCCAAAATATTGAATGAACTCAAAATCAGCAACCTGTACCTACACAGCAATCCGGAGAACAAGAACCTAATCCAAACCAGCAAGCACCAGTGACTCAAGAAGAGATACATCATCCTGAAGGAATTCAACTGAAAGTACGGCTAGAAATACAGCCTGACCCAAATCAGCAAGCTGCACCGATTGACCAAGAGCAACCTGTTGAAAACCCGAATGAGCAGCAAGCTGAAGAAGCTAGAAGAAAGTGGTTAAGGAATCACCCAAGAAATCAGATCATAGGAGCTTCCACCTCGGGAGTAAGAACGAGAAGAAGCAACCCCCATGAAGCAATGTTTGCATGCTTTATTCTCAAACAGAATTGAACTGCATAGAGGATGCCCTAGCAGACACCAACTGGATTCAAGCAATGCAGGAAGAGCTTAATGGATTTGAAAGAAATCAAGTATGGCATCTAGTTCCAAGACCTACTCGCCAAGGAGTAATAGGTACAAAATGGGTATTTAAAAACAAGCTCGATGAAGAAGGTCAAGTAGTTAGAAACAAGACAAGGCTAGTGGCTAAAGGTTACTGTCAGGAGAAATGAATAGATTTTGAAGAAACCTTTGCACCAGTAGCAAGATTAGAAGCTATCAGAATCTTTCTAGCCTACGCAGCTCACAACAATCTCACCGTTTATCAAATGGATGTTAAGAGTGCATTTCTCAATGGACTGTTCGCTGAAGAAGTCTATGTAGGGCAGCCTCCCGATTTTGAAGAAAATCCAGAGAACATGGTCTTCAGATTGAAGAAAGCTCTCTATGAACTCAAGCAGGCACCTAGAGCTTGGTATGACACTCTCTCGAAGTATCTACTGGACAATGGATTCAAGAAAGACAAGGTGGATAAAACACTCTTCAGAATTCAAGATGGAGAAAGCATACTGCTTGTTCAAATATACGTCGATGATATTATCTTCGAATCAACAAACAAGGAACTGTGCCAGAAATTTTCAAGTCTCATACAATCCAAGTTTGAAATGAGCATGATGGGAGAACTAAGCTTCTTCCTCGGTCTCCAATTCAAACAGCTAAGCAATGGAACCTTCATCAATCAAGTAAAATACACCAAAGAACTGATAAAGAGATTCGGTTTGGAAAATGCAAGCACAGTAAGCATACCGATGATAACCTCAGGAAGCCTAGACAAAGATAATGATGGTAAAACAGTAGACATCACAAAATACAGAAGACTCATTGGGTCACAGCTCTACCTAACAGCTAGTAGACCAGATATCATGTTCTCAATAGGAATGTGTGCCAGATACCAAGCAGCTCCAAAGGAATCACACATGACTGCAGCTAAACGGATCATCAGATACCTCAAAGGAACCTAGGAAGCTGGCCTATGGTACCCAAAGGAAGGAGGACTTAAACTTATTGGCTATACTGACTCTGATTTTGCAGGTTACAAAATAGACAGGAAGAGCACAAGTGGTACCTGTCAGCTACTAGGGAACAAACTAGTATCATGGTTCTGCAGAAAGCAAACCTCTATAGCAACATCAACAGCCGAGGCCGAATATGTTGTTGTAGGAAGCTGCTGTGCACAAATTCTATGGATTCAACAGCAGCTGAAGGATTATGGAATTGAAGAAAAAGGAACACCCATCCTATGTGACAATACAAGTGCAATAACTATCACACACAATCCAGTTCTTCATTCAAGAACCAAACACATTGATATCAGACATCACTTCATAAGAGATCATGTTGAGAAGAAAAATATATCTCTTGAAAAAGTGCATACTGATCAACAGCTAGCTGACATATTCACGAAGCCCCTTTGTGAATCAAGATTTTCTTTTCTAAGAAACGAGCTAGGGATAATAAACCTGAACTAATCATCTATATATAATCGTCTTTCCGTTTAAATGGCTATAAAGCTCAGGGGGAACGACAGGTAGGGCAAGAGTAAAACAGCAACCTAAAGGCAAGAAAGACAATGTCGGTGTCGGTATAAATATCGGTACCCTCATTTTACGGAAATATCAGGGGAATATCGGAAAAATATCGGTAAATATCGAAAAAATATACAGGCCGTTATTATATCGGTTACGTGAAAAAATGGAAATATCGGAGATATATCGGAGATATTTTCGGATATTTTCATCCTTGCCTAAAGGTTACTACTCAAGGTCCCTGGACAGTTACTGGATACGATGATACTGGTCACCAAGTTACCTGCAGGACCCAGTAACTGAAGCGCGTGAAAAGAGGAACAGTTACCCCGCGTTAAGCACTTGAGCACACGTACGAAATGTCACATCAAGTACTTGAGCACACGTACGCCGCGCCAAAAATCTCAGCCTATGGATCAAGAGTCTTTTCAAATTCAAGATCAATCTGGACCGTTCGATTAAAACTCACCAAAATTCAAATATAAGAGAATCTTTCCTCACTCTTCTCTCACACTTACACATTTCTATTTTCTGCAAACCCTAACTTCTCGTTTTCTTCCTCAAGCTTTCCAGTACCAGTTTACTCTCTCCCTGAAATGGCACCGAAACAGTCACAAGTTGTTGAAGGCAGGTTGGTAGACCGTGAGGTTCTTCTCAAAGTGGTGAAGGAGGAAGGAAACTCCACGGAGTTGATGACAAGCATTCTGAGATGTCTTCACATCTCTAGACTCTTCAGACTTTGCTCATTCTACAAGACACCCTACGCAGAGGAGCAAGTTGAGAAGTTCTACCGGCGGGCGAAGGTCTCTGAAGATCGGTCAGAGATCCGATCAAAGGTTGGTGGAGTGACAGTAACTGTAGACACCGGGCTACTAGAAGAAGTGTTTTCTCTCCCCACCGACGGCATGAACGCCAGTGACTTCTCCACATATGGAGAAGATGAACTGTAGAAGTTCTGGAAGACTTTCACCGATAGGGAGGACACGACGGGGATGCTACATGACATCTGCTGCAAGAAGGTCTTCCTTCTGGAGTTTGAGATGCTACATGACATCTGCTGCCATATCATAGGGAACCGCTCTGGTTCCTTTGATAAATGTACCAACTTCAGGTACAGGATGATGATGGCCATAGTGAAGAAGGAGAAGGTGGACTGGACCAGCTACCTGCTCTCTAGGCTGGTGGAGGAGGTGGAGAAGAAGGTTGGAAAGCCCACCTACGGGCTGATTGTGAACATCCTCCTGGGTCATCTGAAGGTGGACCTGTCCCAGGAAAAGCCTATTCAGAAGGGGAAGTTCATAGGTGCGGGTAGGGTGTTTGCCAAGAAGACCGCTGCTCGGTCATCCCCAGTAACCAGGGAGGTCTCTAAGGGTTCCAAGGATGCTCCAAGGACAAGAAAGACATTCCGCCGGACCAGCAATGCCTCATCTTCGTCGGAAAGCAGCTCGAGGATGAAGGAACCTTCACCAGCTCCTGAAGTGCCAAAGAAGATTAAGCACAAGAAGAATGTGCAGAGGAGACTGGTCATCTCTGATGATGAATCAGAAGGCACCACTTCTCGGGCTGTTAAGAAGCCCGCAGTAGAAATGGAGATTGATTCTCTACTGAGGGATGAACAGGCAGGGGATGCTGCTGTTCATGATGAAGATGTTGAGGAAGAAGAGGATGAGAAGGATGCGATGGAGTATGTGATCAGCATACCGAAGCTGGAGGAAGAGTTCGGTAAGATGATGGAGAGATTTACCACCTGGTGGCAGTACAGACACCTGCCCAGAGAGGAGCTTATCCAGTGGGCTGACTGGAAGACGGAGGAGAAGTGGGCCTTGAGCTGGGCTGCTATGGATGACTCGGAGGAGATCCTTCAAAAGAAATTTCTGAAGGATCTCAGGAAGACGAAGTGGCCAGAATTCCTTTGAAAATACGGAGATCGCCGCTGAATGTGAGGTTAGGAAGGAGAAGGAAGCTGCCAAACAGCTGCCTGGCCCCAGGAGCCTGAAGGGGAAAACAGCCGTCGTCCAGCCAGACTTCTACAGGGAGGAGGTGATTCTGGATGCTGCCGCTGACCAGGTCAGAGTAGGCGATGACGTGGCCTTTGCTGCAGCCCAGGTAGAAAGGTTTGGAGAGGATGAAGCCCTGGAGAGGATGCTGAAGCAGGCTGCTGACATCAGCCTGACAGAGACCAAGATGAGAAGGTCAGTAAGAGAACCCCAGATGGGTGAAGGATCCTCCTGCTTAGCTCTCATGGTCGAACCCATCAGCAGGCGGTCACCTTCACCAACTGAGAAAAATGGTGAGGAATTTTCTTACCTTACTGACCTAATCATTCTGCCTGAAGTCCCTGTGCAGACGCCGATAAAGGAGAGGAGCTCGATACCAACTGACTTTCCTAAGGCAAAAGAGTTGGAAACCCTCGCTGCTGTGGCATCACTGGACGCTGTCCTAGAGCTCACTAATTCAATCGCAGCAGCAGCCGCCGATGACACCACAGAAACATCCATTCCCACACCAATGGAGGTAGAGGCTGAGGGGGAATAAGTGCAGGAGAAAGAGGCACCTGTTCTTATTGAAGTGTTGGAGGATCCTGCCCCGACAGAAAAAGAGCCACCTGCAGCAGCTGTCCCAATAGAGGTGGAGGAAACAGCACCTACTAAGCTAGTGGACCATGGAGAGATGGTCACTGAAGGGGAAGTAACTGCGGTGGAACAGGTGGAGGAAGTACATGAGGCAGAAGGAGATAAAGGAGGAGAAAAAGAGGCTGAAGTGCAGGAGGTTGACAAGGAGAGAGAGACGGGTAAGGAGGCTGAAAAAGAAATTGGCAAAGGAAAAGAAGCCGAGGAGGATAAGGAGCAGGAGGCTGATGAAGAAGGTGTTGGGGGGGAGACACCTGCTAATGACACTGGATCAGGAGATGGAGGATCCAGTAACCCTTCCAACATGATGATGGGTCACCTAGTGAACAGGGTGACACCGGAGCCGAAAAATCCAAGATACTAACATCTGCTTCCTCTGAACAGGTACCAGCAGGAGAAAGCCAGGAACCTGCCAGATCAAATGAAGAGGTGTTGACAGCTATTGAGCAGATGGGGAAGTCCTTAGTGAAAGCGAGCAGGAAACTCCGCAAGGAAACCCGCTCTCATTCAGTCAAGACGTATTCCTTCATGGACTCCCTCAACATCACTCTGTCAAAGCTTACTCAGATGATCACTGCCTACCGACCCCCCACGGAGGATGCTGCAGTGGAAGTAGTCAAGAGCGTTATGGAGAAACTGAACAGACAAGAGGAGAAGATGATCTCCCTTGAAACCAACCAGAGAACTCTTGTCACTGCAGTAGACCGGATGGATAGGGAGCAGTTCAACCAATCACAAACCTTGAGAGACCACTCAGGCACCTTATCTGAGATTCACTCTATGGTAAGTTTTGCGGTTGGACGAGCTGATGATGACAAAAAGGGGAAAGGGAAGATAGAAGACCGGCAGAAGACTAGACAGGATCCTACTACCTGCAAGCAGATGGTAGTGAGCAGGAGAAGAGATGACACTGGAGACGGGGGATAAAGGGGAGCTGGACCAAGGGCCTTTCAGACAGCAGCTCAAAGAGAAAATCAGAAGCTGTCTCGGGGTCAGTACATCTAGGCTTCAGGAAGGGTGCTGAGATAAGAGATGAGAAGAGGAGGAGGACTGAAGCTGAACTGAAGAGCAACCTGGATGCTGTCTTTTCAACAGATCCAAGGATTGTTCTTGACAAAATCTTCCCACCGCACAAGCTGTCTGAATGGCTGAAATATAGAAGAACATGCAAAGTTTTGACGTCACAGCAAGTGCCTCTCTCAGAAACTTTCTGGAAGCCAGCCCGGATCCCAGGAGCGACAAGTTTGTAGCCCCAGAGATTCCGGAGGTCGCTCTCCCCACTGATGTCAATCCATCCTTCTTCCAGATTGAAGCATTCAAGAGAATGGAGCTGATGAAGTACTTCACCACATTCTGCAAGGAATCTGCTCTCTTCAGAGGATTCCGAACAAACAAGGAGGCCTTGCAGAGGTTTCTGGAGCTGACAAAGAAAGGTGGACTTCCAATCCAAGTTAAGCTAAGGCAGAAACTAGGAAAGGAGTTCATACCATACAGTGAAGACTTCTGGCTCAGGTTTGAGGAATCTGAGGAGATGGTGAAGAGGATGGAATCCAGCTATCAAGACTCCATAGCCAACTGGTGGAAAGGTACAAAGTTCGAAAGAAAGAAGAAAGCCAGCTGGTTGAAGACTTAGTGTCATGCTCTTTGTTTCTGTTTCTTTCTGTCTTTTTAAAATGTTATCTGTTTAGCTCTCTGTTATTCTGCTTATGCTCTGTACTTACTTCTGATCAATGAAAAATACAATGATTCTGTTTGCTGAAAAGCTCACACCTTGTGAACTTAATGCATGTTTATATTCTTCTGCATTTTGTTCCAAGTTAATGAAATATAATTCTTTGATCCTGCTAGGAGTTTTGTCATCATCAAAAAGGAGAAAATTGATAGGATAAATTGTAATAGATTTTGATGAGACAAAACATGTAATAGACTAGAGCATTAGCTATCTGGATAGGTTTCTATATGTAAAAAAAAAAGTTAAGGCAAGGATGCTGGAAAAGATATGGAGATTCTGCCAAGGAACCATAGAGCCAAGTCCCTGCTACCTGCATGCTGCCACAATGAACCAGTAACCAAGCTTCGAAGGATGCTACAAGGAGCCTGGAGATGGTCAAGGAAGCTGACTCACTTGCTCAAAGAGGATACTACCAGATACATCAAAATCAGTGCAACCTGACTAGCCAGTAGAGTCACTACAGTTTCAGCAAACCAGAGACTGCCATGTGTGAAAAAGCAGTAAGGACACAGTACAGCAGACTGCAGAGTGAAGTTGCGCAGCAAAAAAGGACAAGACAGTGGCAGAACAGAATGAAGACATTTCAGAGCAGATGTCAGAAGATCAGCAGAACCAATTAGAGAAAGACACCTCATCAATCAAAGGACTGCCCTCCTAACGGGTAGAATACCATCTGATGCCTCTAAATAGAAAACTGAATGCACAAGAGAAGAAGAGACACAACAAGCAAATCAAGAGAACATACGCGAAGCAAATCTTTTCAAACTCAAGCTCTCATATCCAAGTTATTCAGTCTTAGCAGCAGCAAGCCAGCTACCTTTGTGATCTTCAGAAGTTTAAGGAGCTTGCTGCATTCGATTGTTTAGAAATTCATATCTTATTCAAAGACTGTTTAGGAGTCGCTTAGGCAGGAGTTTACCCTGTTAAGTTGTAATCTCTCTGAAGAAGAGAAAGGATCCTGTGTGGAGATCCTGTGTGGGCCGCTTAGTTGGTCACTGTACAGCTACCTGTGTGGATAGAGCTGACAGTTTTGTATAGAGTATAGTTTGTATTAGTAGAGTCTATTGTAAATCAAACTTGCTTTAACAAAGTTCCTCTTTGAGAAGGAGTAGAGAGGACGTAGAGGGATTACTCCACCCTTGCTTGTGTTTTACAGCTTTATATTTCTATCTGCATCTTGAGCATTTTACATTAAAGCCTATTTCGAAAATCACATTATTTCCGCTGTGTATTATAGTCTCTGACTAAATCCTGAGGTCACTGCCCAAGCAGCAACCTATCGAGCAGCAAGCTTACTAGCTACCTGTTCATCAAAGACTTAACATCTTGGAGTAAAAGTTAAAAATTTGATAAGGTTAATTCACCCCCCTCTTAACCTTATACCACTGGGACCAACAAAGACTGTAGACGAAGAAGTTTTGAGAATCTTAATGTTCTGATATTCACAGTATACATGCCACAATTATATACAAAGAATTGGAGCAATTTGCTCCATGATATAAGGACACGTGGGGCTATCAACCTAGAGTAATTTACTCCATGATATGAGGCTATCAACCTAATATAGAATTTTATCTCTAACCAACTATCCAAAACATAATATTTACATATTAATGGTTAATATACTTTCCGTAATACTCCCCCTCAAGTTGGTAAGTGAAGATCGTGAACCCCCAACTTGCGTTGCAACATCAAGAGTTGATCCTTTCCCAGAGCCTTCATAAAAATGTCTGCTAATTGATATTGTGATGGCACATACGAAGGACTAATAATACCTTCTCACAATTTCTCTCGGACTATGTGGCAGTCTATCTTGATGTGCTTGGTGCGCTCGTGAAAAATTGGATTTGCTGCAATATATAGTGCCGTCTGATTGTCACAGAAAAGTGGAATAGAGACGTTACATGGAATTTTTAGGTCTCAGAGTAAATAGCGCAGCCAGACTATTTCCAAACACGCGTTGGCCATTGCTCGATATTTTGCCTCTACCGAAGACCTTGACACATTCGTCTGCTTTTTAGACTTTCATGAAATGATAGAGGACCCGAGAAACACACAGTATCCTGAGACCGATCTACGGGTCGTCCGACATCCTCCCCAGTCGGAATCGCAATATGCTTTCAGTGCAAGATTGTTGTTAGATGGCAATAGCAACCCTTGTCCTGGTGATCCTTTAATATACTTTAAAATTCAAATTGCCGCATCCCAATGAGGCCGGCGTGGAGTCTGCATATATTGACTTAACATCCGAACAAGAAAGACTATGTCGGGCCGTGTGACTGTAAGATATATCAACCTACCCATAAGACGTCTATACTTGGACGGATCTTTCTGTAATTCACCCTCATCCGAATTGAGCTTTAAATGTTGCTCCATTGGAAATTTATCCGGGCGAGCTCCAGTAAGTCCTGTGTCCTACAAAATATTAAATGCATATTTTCTTTGTGACATGTATATATCGGTCCGAGAACGAGAGAACTCAATTCCCAGGAAATACTTAAGATCTCCGAGGTCTTTGATACGAAATTTCTGAAGTAAGCAATCTTTGAGGAGCTGCATTTCTTTTAGATCATTCCCGGTCAAAAGGATGTCATCTACATAGATCAAGATAGCTGTGAACGAAGACCCATGGCATTTTGTGAATAATGAGTAGTCCGCCTTAGATTGTTGGTACCCGGCAGATTGAATAACTTCAGAAAATGTAGAAAACCATGTCCGAGAGGCTTGCTTAAGGCCGTATAAAGATTTGTTAAGTCGACATACAATATTCTCCCTCTGTCGACAATGTCCAGGCGGCAGATCCATATAAATGACCTCATGCAAATCGCCGTGTAGGAAGGCGTTGTACACGTCTAATTGGTGGATGAACCAACCTCGTGTGGCTGCTATGGTCAGGAGACATCTGAGGGTCGTCACTTTGGCAGTGGGTGAAAAAGTTTCTTGGTAACCACCCCTTCGATCTGTGTATACCCTTTCGCGACAAGGCGTGTCTTATATCTCTCGATACTGCCGTCGGACTTGTGTTTAATTTTATACACCCACTTACAACCGATGGGCTTATGTCCTGATGGTAAAGATGTTAAAGTCTAGGTATTGTTTAACTGCAAAACTATTAACTTTTCATCCATGGCTTGCTTCCATTTTGAATCAAGGATAGCTTGGGCATAAGTACTGGGTTCTTTGGTTCCTGAGATGTTAGCAAAAAATACACGGTGTGTAGGGGAAAAATTGGAATAGGAAATGAAGTTTTGAAGAGGATACCTGGTGGCATTCGACAGTCGATGGCATGAGTCGGAGAGATTGGCTTGGGGTCCCAACACGTAGTCTTGATGCCATGCAGGAGGATTTCTGATGCGATGAGAATGTCGGACAGGATGAGCAGATTCGAGTTCTGGTGTAGGTAATGGAGTATCGAGAGCTTCTGTAGGTTCTGAATTTTTTGGGCTATCTTCTGTAGGTTCTGAATTTTCTGGGCTAGGTTCTGGTAGAGATGGGTTGGATTCTGGCAAGTCAGAAGTCGGACAAGGAAGAACAATGTGCAGATCAGATGGAGTTCTTACAGAAGATTGAAATGGAAAAAGATGCTCATGGAACATAACGTCCCTGCTGACAAAGAAAGTACGTTGTTCAAGATCAAACAACTTATACCCTTTTTGGTTATTAGGATAACCAACAAAAATACACTGTTTTGCTCGGGCATCAAATTTTTGTTTAGGAGAAACAATTGTAGCATAACATAAACAACTAAATATTTTTAAATGCGAAAGAGATGGTGGCCGATTATATAAAAGCTCAAATGGTGATTTATTATTTAGCAATGGTGAAGACAATCGATTGATTATATAAGTTGCTGTCAAAACACACTCACCCCAAAATTCTAATGGTAGATAAGATTGAAATAATAAGGCATGTGCAGTGTTTAAAAAATGTCGATGCTTACGTTCTACTACCCCGTTTTGTTGGGGCATATAAACGCAAGTACGTTGACACTCAATGCCCTTTTTGTGGAAAAAATCTTTCATGGCAAAAAACTCTGAGCCATTATCGACTCTAATTGTTTTAATGGATGCATGAAACTATGTTTGGGCAAATATGATGAATGATGACAATAAATGTTGTGTCTCGGATTTGTTTTTCATGAGGAACAACCAGGTGCAACGAGTAAAATCGTCTACTATGGTGAGAAAATAACGAACCCCTGAGTGTGTTGGGGTTTTATGTGGCCCCCAGATATCACAGTGCAATAATTCGAAAGCAGAAAGAGATTTGATTGTATTCAATGGGAATGGTAATCGGGTTTGTTTTGCTCTTGGGCAAATGCTACAATTATTGTGATCTGAAACAGGATTTTTATTGAAAGATAGTAAAGGGGACACAAGCTTCAAACGCATCGGGGAAGGATGTCCGAGGCGCTTGTGCCATAAATCAGGAATATGAGAAACTTGAAATGACTTGGGGTTGCATTTCAAAGGAGACATGTAGTATAGACCGCCGTGTTGTTTACCTGAGCCAATCGTCCTCCTCGTAGCCAAGTCCTGTAAAATACAACCATTTGGAAAAGGAACAACACAACAATTCACGGCATTAGTCAATTTGCTGATGGAAATAAGGTTCAAGTTAAAAGAAGGGACGTGAAGCACATTTTTTAGAGTAATATTATCATTAAAATCAATCGTGCCCATGGACATAATGGTTGCAGTTGAGCCTGTGGGCAGATTAACAATCGGTATTGGGGATGCTGATGTGTGTGAAAATAGGTGTGAATCAGATGATATGTGATCTGTCGCCCCACTATCCAGGACCCAAGGTTTTGTGAAAGCAGAATAGATATATGAATTAGGAGTTAACAGACCTGCAGCATTCGCAAACGCCTCACTTTTACCAGAATTGTTATTGATCATGGAAACTGCATTTGCTAATTGTTGTATTTGATCGGGAGTGAAGCCCTGAACCCGCAGATTACCTTCGGACTCAACATCATCCTGGGAAGATCCAACCATGTTTGCTGCAGAATATTGATCGCGTCCACTGCCTTTGATATTACGCGGCTGCTGATTGCTGCGCCCATTTGAATTCCACGTGCCATTCTTAATACAACATCGATCATCCGTATGCCCTCTTTTGTCATAAAACGTACAATGAAATTTCAAAGTACGACATTCTTCAATCGTGTGCCCAGTTTTGTTACAGTGTTCACAGCTTTTACCTTTGGCAGACTTCCAATTTTGGGACCGATTTTGTATGGCTGCAGCGATGGAGAAACTCTCGCCTGGTTCTGAAATCATTTGCTGCTGTGTTTCTTCTTTATGATTAAAGAGTATGCTTGACGTACGTTCGGCAATGGAAACATGACAAATATGTTGGATCTGATTGTTTTGTAGGAGTCATTTAACCCCATGAGGAATTGCATCATTTTATCTTCTTCTTTCTCATCTTGGTGTTCTTTGCTTCGGTTGTAGACAATGGCTGAACGATAAAGCTCCAGTTCGTCCCATAATGCTTTGATCTTGATGTAGTATGAAGCCACTGATGAGGTGCCTTGAGTTATGGTTGCTATTGCATTTTGCACCCGAAATATGGCTAGTGCATTCTTCTGTCCAAATTGATCGCGGAGGTCCTCCCAAACCTGACGAGCGGTTTTGGCGTGAACTACTCCCGCCGCAATGTCTGGCTTGATAGAATGGCTGAGCCATGAGAGGATCATTGAATTACATTGATTCCATAGTTGGAAATTGGTTGGATCATCATTTGCTGAAGGCACTGCTAAACTGCCGTCGACGAATCCGAGTTTCTTCTTTGCTGGAGGGCGTGAGTCATGGCTGTTTTCCACGACTGATAATTGGTCCCATTCAATTTGGTTGAGACAAGCATGGATTCAGGTTGGTCCGAATGATGAACATAAAAAGGGTTTGTAGGATCGATGGCTGCTGTCTTGCTGCCAACGTCCTGACTGGTGTTTTTCAACATGATTTTGATTGCAGCGGATTAAGGAAGAAAGCTTTCAGAGCACCAAGATAGGTGCTCTGATACCATATAAAGAAGATGGCAAGAAAAGATGAAAGAAGACTGTAGACGAAGAAGTTCTGAGAATCTTAATGTTTTGATATTCACAGTATACATGCCACAATTATATACAAAGAATTGGAGCAATTTACTCCATGATATAAGGACAGGTGAGGCTATCAACCTCGAGCAATTTACTCCATGATATGAGGCTATCAATCTAATATAGAATTTTATCTCTAACCAACTATCCAAAACACAATATTTACATATTAATGGTTAATATACTTTCCGTAATACACTGGGTGTGTCGAGATGGAATGTTACGATATTTTAGTTGTAATCAAATTTTAGCATAGTCGAGATGCGTTTGCGTTTTCTGCTTTCCTGTGGTCACATCCACAGTAGTCGTCGCCACTACCGCCTAGGACTCTTGGTTGCCCTAATTTTGCAATATGATTGTTACGAATCATTTTATATTTTGATACTTTAATGGCAAAATGATTGTTTTGCATGTATGAAAAAAAAATTAAAATTAAAAGACATCTTATCGTTACTTTGAAGTAAAACAAGGTGGGTGTGATGGTAAAAAGGTACAATTTGTGTTTTCATCACTTTTTATTTTATTTTATTAATAAAAAATATGTACTTAATATTATTTTTTTTAAGAATGAATGAAATTAAAACTTTTCAAGATTACTTTTCTAATGATGAGGTGTCTATTCTTATAAGTTGTGTAAGAAAGCTAATGACATTGTTAATTTGTCGAAAGAAAAACAATAAATCAAGAGATTTTGAACAACGAGTTTTAAACTTTTATCACTGATAAGAAATGAACATTGTTATTAAGCTATAAAGAGATTAAAAACAAATTGAATTTGCCCTTTTGAAATAATCTATTGACAATTAATTCATTTCGACCATGTATTTTTGGAAGTTGGATTTTTTTTTTTCATCAGAATAATTTTTGAGAAACTTGCATTTTTAGATTACTTTGTGGTTGATTAATAATCTGATATTTTTCTAATTACATCAATAATTTGGATATCTTAAGCAATTTTTATATTTTATTTTTTCAAGTATGATTGTTTTAGAATATTTTATGCAAAGTAACTAACACCTACTATAGGTCTCAAAAAGAATCAAAAGAAGTTTAGAGAGGGGTGAATAGACTTATATTATTTTTCAACCAAGATAGCAATAGGCTAACAGGATGTAGCATGATAACACAAATAAGATAAGTTAAATAGACAATATGCACTCGGCAAAAATCAGATGGTTGACGGAATTGTGAGAGCCCGACTCTTCTCTTCTATTCAGATAACAGATATAGCATGTATGAAAGCATATAAAGTATGAGCAATAATATAAACACTTTTCAGATGACATATTATGAGGTAAGATGACACATATGTATGATACTATAAATGAGATAGGAGAAGAGATAACAAATATGTAAGAGACATATATATTTATAGAGGTTCGAGGGTGGTGTAATCTTTTTACGGGGGAATTCACTAAGTATGTCAACTAACTGGTACAACTTCTTCCCTAAGCAAGGGGTACAAAACATACTTTTCTTCCCAATTTCCTGAGGAACACTTCTACAATAGCTTTTTCACTATACGTTGGGGAATGCTTTTCCCAATCCCAAGGGGAATACTCAATAATCCCAAGGAGGATTGATCCTATATTTCAATGATTTATAACAGATTATTAGTATATAAAGATTTTTCTCTTCTAATCACGTAGAAATGATAAATACTTGAAGAATGCTGAGCTTGAAGATGAATAACTTGATGAATTTTTGAGAGTTTGAAGATCAGTTTTTGATAGTTAATTCGGCTTTTGATCGGTAGTCTTAAAAAACGAGAGTTGATCTCTATTTATAGGAGAGTGTGAGATTCCAATCGTTAGAGAGTCAATTTGAATTGTGGACAAGCTCCTTGTCTTTAAACTTTTTGTTGTACTTATTTGTCCATTTTTTTCAAAGAAAATATGCTATAGCATTTAAGGTTATTTTACTTGGTTGTCATTTTGACCTTGTGCTAACGGTACCATGAGTTCCTTTAGCAATCTCCTTCAACAATCTCTCTCTTCTGAAATCCTTTCTTTGTTTTGATAAGTCTGTAGAGACTTTGTGTAGAATCATCCTTCTTGAGGTGTGAGTGATGTGTGTATTTTAGAAATAGTTCACTCTTGTTTTCAACTTTTCTCTTCTAAGATTGTGTTTACTCGAAGAGTCTTCTAGCTAAGTGTGTGATCGTATTGTTGATTAATTCTAAAGGATGCTCTCCAAAATATGTTCCCTGTTAAAGTGTGCTCTTCCAAGATTTTTTCTTCAGCTGGTCTTCTTCTTCTACAGTTGGTCGGTCCTAATAAAACTATATAATAGACTCGATCTATGCATAAAAACAACACATCCTAAAGAAGAGGAGTTTTGTCATCATTAAAATTACAATAAAATTTCTAACACCTACTAAAATTATTGATCATGTATAACATGTTTTCTCAACTTATATTACACTGATATAACATACACTACTTTATAATAATTTTTATATACATACAAATAAAATTAATTTATTTGTAGAATTTTTTTTACCAATTCATATATATATATATATATATATGATATTTAAATAGAATTAATTTATTATAGAAAATTACAGATGATTATATTGAAAATAATTCTGGATAGTTGCATTAGTTCTACAATGTTGTTAATCATATTTGATTGCCATACAACGTGAAAACAACCTCTAAAGAAGATACTTGATATTTTAGGAACAAATGGACAACTAATGAAAAATATTATAATTTGTATAATTTTTATACATTGTATTTTAAAATATAAAATTTTGTATTCTCAAGTAGGACCTTTCTTGAAGAAAAATGTTTTTAGTTGTGGTCATTCATATGTTGTTGTTTCTAGAGTAATCAATCATTATGGTTTGAGGAAAGGAACACATATAAATTCTATATATTATACTTCTATATAATATATATTTTTTACTTCTATATAATATATATTTTTAAAATGTATGTTCGTACATCATACAAGTAAAATACTAGTTATTAACGGATATTCACAAGTAAAATATATAACTGTACTTTTTATATGTAAATTTAATTTTAAAAAAAAACGACCACCAAACATTTTGGACATTAAGCACCTCTTAGTTTTTCCATTAGAGCAAAATTTAAAAGTTAAACTAGAATTGGGTAGTGAATATTAAGCACCTCTTAGTTTTTCCATTAGAGCAAAATTTAGAAGTTCCTCTAACACAAATTAATTAGAGCAAAATTTAGAAGTTATTCCATTAGAGCAAAATGAGCAAAATTTAGAAGTTATTCCATTAGAGCAAAATTTAAAAGTTAAACTAGAATTGGGTAGGCCCCCTCTAACACAAATTAATTAGAGCAAAATTTAAAATTTATTCCATTAAAGCAAAATTTAAAAGTTAAATTAGAATTTAAAAGTTATTCCATTAAAGCAAAATTTAAAAGTTAAACTAGAATTTAAAAGTTATTAGAGCAAAATTTAAAAGTTGTTAAACTAGAATTTAAAAGTTATTCCATTAGAGCAAAATTTAAAAATTTAAAAGTTAAACTAGAATTGGGTAGGGGCCGCGCGAACGCAGGCCCCCTCTAACACAAATTATGACGTAGGCTCGACCGCTTGGGTCGACCTTAGGCGGGCACCCCTCCAATGTGCAATAAAGGTCACCAACCTAAACCATGGGTCTTCTTGTTCACCCATTGATCCCGTCCAGGTAAGTATGTATTCTAACCACATTTCCCCTTTTTATGTAACTCTTACTAACATATTTTACCTCATAAGCTTTCGATGTGGGATACGTTTCTTCTTCCTTGCTTTGCTTTTTCCACTCTTACATCATGTATTATGGACTCATATTTCCAATTTTACTATGAACTTGGATTCTCTGCTGGTGGAAGAAAACCAGCACCATGTGCTGGGTCAATTCATTCATTTTATTTTATTTTCCATTTATTAATCTTTCTGTCGTTTTCCATCTCATTTATATTATTTATTATTTTTTAAATATTTTTTTTATTAATCTCTCTCATCATGCCATCTAGATGATTTGTATATTTTTGATTAATTTTTCTCTCTTTGTCTTTCAATCATTCTGCCGCCATTTATTTTCTTTTTACCCCATTCAATTTTTTCCTTCATATATATATTTTAGAGAATATCAAATTTTAGCATTAGGATTTGGGTAGTAAAGGGTTATTCAATTTCTCAAAACATTTCTTCTCGATCATGGTATGGTTTTTTTTTCGTGTAAATGTAATTCGATAGAGATCTTATTGCAATTTTGATATATTCTAATTTTTTGAAGACATGAGTTTCAATAGAGATACATCCAATATAATGAATTGATTAGTTGTCTAACGATTTTTTTTTCTAAATGTAATTCGATAGAGATGTTATTGCAATTTTAATATATTCTAATTTTCGATATTTGTATTATTGATATGTTATATTAAAATGTGTTTTTAGATTATTCTAACCTTTTTTTAGAACTTGTCGATATTAACGACATCAATCATATCAATATTTAACTTTTTTTTAGAACTTATCGATATTAACGATTCAATATTTAACTTTTTTATAACTTGTCGATATTAACGACATAAATCATATATATTATTGAAATATCTATATATTTAACTTTTTTAGAACTTGTCGATATTAACGACATTAATCATATCAATATTTAAATTTTTTAGAATATATTAACGACATCAATCATATCAATATTTAACTTTTTTTAAAACTTGTTGATATTAACGAAATTAATCTATATATTAATATTTAACTTTTTTTTTAGAACTTGTCGATATTTTCATTTCACCATATATTTACTTTTTAAAAAACTTATTTTATATTTATGTTTAATATTTCTATTCAATTTGATTTTTTTACCTTATAAATAAACTTTTCATTTCAATTATATTAACTCATTTTTTTACCTTAAATTATTAAAAAAGAAATGAGAAAATACTTGCTGGTTCAAAAAGAACAAAAATAAACATAATGAAGAATTAAAAAAAGAATTATAAGACAGAAATAAGAAAATACTTGTTGGCTCAAAAAGAATAAAAATAAAATTAAAAAAAGAAAAGAAAAAAAAGGGCCGAATGAATCAGTGAAATGAAAAGAACTTATTCCAAATCCTTGAAAAATAAGCAAATGTAAGCATAAAAGAAAAAAAGTAAGAATCTTGATGTATTATTGAATCGCAACATATTAATAAAAAAATAAAAATATATCTTAATGGAATGGTTGATGGGAGAGATTAATAAAATAATAATAACTAATATAAATGAATGAATTGCTGTATTAAAACGGCGGCGTATTTGGCCCAGCCCGGCATATGATGCTGTTTTCTTCAACCAGCAGACCTTTACTATATGAGTTGCACTTGTGTGCAACTGTTGTATGGATCTTAAATCTATACAACGCGGGTCGGGTCGGGCTGAATCCGACCCGGATCTGTGTATTTCTTTTTTTTTTTTTAATTCTGACCTTTATGTTGTGTTAGTCATACATTTATATTATGTTAAGTATACATTTATATTATGTTAAATATACCTTTATGTAACAGTTTAGCTTTTAAAAAAAAACCCTAATTTTGACAAAAAAATTATAATTTTAGCATAAAAAAACCCTAATTTGTACATATATACCTTTATATAAATATTACGCATATCTTTAATTAATATTAGTCATACTTTTATATAATACATAAAGGTACAACTAACATAATTAAAAGGTATGAGTAATATAACATAAAAGTATGTTTAACATAATATAAATGTATGTTTAACATAACATTATAACCCTAAAAGTATGCTTAACATAACATAAAATCATAAATGTATGCTTAACATAACATAAATGTATGCTTAACGTTGTATAAATGTATGTTTAACGTTGCATAAATGTATGATTAATATAATATAAAAGGCTTGTATAAAGGTATGCTTAATATAATATAAAAGACCCTAAATGTATGACTAACATAACATAAAGGTATACTTAACATATCATAAAGGTCTAGCACCTGGAGCGAATTTTGGGTGGGTTTGAGCGCACCCACCCAGATACGTGGGGGTGCGTGCGGGCGCATGAAGAGCGCGTAGAGACCGGGTCGGGTCAGGTGTACGGATCTTAGATCCGTACACCAGTTGTCTAAAAGTTTTTGTGTTACTATATTGAGAAGGTGTAAAAATCACAGTTTGTATTTGGGGTTCTTAGTATTTTAAAATAGATTAATTAACAAAGTCATCTTATTATAATCAATAACGTTGGTTCTTAGTTATTTTAAAATAGATTAATTAACAAAGTCATCTTATTATAATCAATAAAGTTGAACAATGATAAAACAGCCTTCTCAAACTCATATGCTTTTTTTGTTAGCTTCTAGGAAAAATAGTTTCTTCGATCATTCAAATTTTTATCTCATCCCGTAGGTTTACTTAATTTAAATTTGATTATTTATGACTTACAATTTTTTTTTCCAAATTCCATTGTGGATAATATATTCGTTTAATGTTCGATTTGAATGTTAAAAACACTTGTCGAATTGTTCTATTGTGGATATGAAAATTTTAATCTATGTCACATAATTACTAACACATTTCGCAATAATTTAAGGGAAAAATCAATACTTAAATAATATATTTAGTTTAGATAATACTGTCAAGTATTTATATTCTTTGGGTAACTTACATATGATTTCAACATTGTTTAACTTATATAAAACTTGAAAAATAAATTTCAACTACAGATGAGTAGGCTTTTTATATTATTAATAAATTTCTGATTTCTTCCTCCACCACCCGACTTGCCTTTGCCCGTTATGACCATTCTATCCTCAACCACAACTATATTGATCCATATACTTGAAATATCCTAGCAACCCTTCTAAAACACAAACAATGAAGTTGAAACCGTGGATCAAAAAAGCAAAGTCAATATAGAAAAATCATCTCCTTATAATAGATTTACTATCAAGCCAATTTCAATATTCAACTTTGAATTAACCCTCAAATTAGTGAAAAGTAGAACATACTCCTAATTTTAAAACTGACATTATCGAGCTCAACAACCTCAATACCATCAATTTGGTTCAAGTTTTAACTACAAGCCCGTCTCTCATTATGTATGGATAGAGTTATAATTGCCAAATCGCGTAATATGCATGTATATATCATGTGTGTGTCTTGTAATATTAATAGTTTATTAATTTCTTCGCTCATTTTTTAAAGTTGTAATTTTAGTACTTGAAGTCGAAATTATGTTCAATGGGTAACCGAAATCAATTGGTCATCATCTCTATTCTTTCAATTCAACTTCCAAAACTTTGATTGAGAATTTATCCTAAATTACAGATTTTTTACTTTTTCAAATTGACAACAAATCTTCCCATGACTCTCAATTGAGTGCACGTTATCAACATTAATAATTTAAGTATGGGTTGTGTAGAGCTTTACCCAGTAAAGGGAGCCCTTCCAGAAATTCTCGATGGCCCGAGGCAAGCCCGGGCCAAAGAGGGGGTGTGGAAATAGTTTTCAACCAGCAATAGACGCGCCTCGGCTCTGTTATTACCTCACTAGCTGCGTCATTGCCCCAAGCGCAAAGATATTTCTTCCATTCTAATCAAGCTTGTTTTGACATTTGTCACTGTTAATGTATTTGCCATGCAAGCGATGTGGGACTCCAAGTAAAGAGTAATAATAACAACGGGATGGAAAATTCTATTAATCAAAAGAACATAAGATAGGATTCATTTCTGTAAATCTGAATTATATTAATCAGAAGAAAGTTAACAAATTGAGTTGGTTTTGCAATTTATTATCTCTGTCACATAAATTAGAAAGCGATAATCATACGAGTGAAGTTTGTTGAAAAATATTTGAACTTAAGTTGTAGGGCCTTTTCTAAAAAAGAAAAACCCTCCAAAAACTGGCGTATGCTGCTTGAATTGCGATGAACACACGGTATTCTTTAGTAAAAGGCGAAAGAATAGTTCGCTATGTGCTCAACGCGCAGCTGTGTTACTACCCATGAGGCTTCCCATTTCTGTTTATTCACATGACTCCCTAACTTTAGTGTGTTATTTCTCAATGTGGGATACTTGTTTGGGCATTGAAGCTTCTTTGTTGGAATTTTTAGGGAGAAAGAAAAAGTAACCTTTAAAAAGGTTTTGAAAAGACATAATTGAATGGTCTTAATTGAACTAACTCAAATGGTGCAGTTTTTCACAAATGGACACCTAGAAATTTATAAATAGACCCTCCCTATTCCACAATTAACACATCCAATAACCATCCAACATACATTAAAAATGTATGGAATATCCTATGAAATTCTTTTCGCTCTTCCTTCTTTTCCTTGTCCTAAGAGGGTTCAAAATACAATTTGGTTCGTCGTTCTTGTGTTTTGGAGTACTACAATCACATGATGTGGGTCGATGTATTTTGAGGACGATTGTCAAAAACCGTGACACTAGAACGGGACAATTTCATCTTACGGAGAAATAATCTAACTTTTGTCTCGATTCACACTTATATCCTGTATTTCTAATCATTTTATTTTGTGTCATTTTATTACACACCCACCTATTTTTTCGAACAATCTCATGATTTGGAAATCTCCTAATAAACAAGCACTTCAGGTAAAATTTGGAAAAAACAATTTTATTCCTAGGCTTCAACCCCTTTTCTCTCTTTTCTCCATACTTGTATCTATGCAAAATGGGACTAAAATAAACTAAAACGTATATAGAATAAAATAAAAGTAAAATTTTCATCATTAATTTCAATAATAAAAATTAATAAATAAAAACCATATATTTTTAAGAAGAATAAACATTTATGTATGGAGTTGATACACACATTTCGTGAATAAATGTATTACATCATAATGATGTATGCAGTCCTACTATTTTACCCATCATGAGTATATTAATATGTGTTCAACGATGTGTCAGATATTTGTCATATCTATTAATTTTAGTTTTTATATAGATTTTAATTTTTAATTATTATCGTTACTATAATGTAATAAATTAGATGAGGTGTTTAGGAAAAATGAGATTTCATTAATTAGGAGTCAAATTAAATTAATTACAAAAATTAATAAATATAGAAATTAAAGACAAATGTATGGCTATGATTAAATGAACTCTAGTAGTGAAAAGATTTAACCATAAGTTAACATGTGTCCACTTTTGGTTTCTCCTTTAGTATATACTAGTATATACTAGATTAAACTGGAATTTTTTTTTTCTTCTCTCAACTAAACTAGTATCTGTATCTGTAAGTGGGTGTTCTTCTTCCCCCCTTTTTTATGTTTATATATTATGAATATAAGGATTTGGAGACATACCACCGCCTCTATGAAATACTTCCTCTGAAAGCTTCCCCTTTTTTTTTAAACCATTATCATTACTATTATTACTACGCGTGGCAACCATAAACATTACAACAACTATATTATAATATTTATTAACTTTCTCATATATTTATACATAACACTTAAATATTAAAATATTAATTAATCTTTATGTTTACACAGCACTCACATGCATGCATATATATATTAAGACATTAAATGAACTTGATTTCTTTATAATTGCACACACGACACTTAGATCTAAGCATATATATATATACATATTATGATATAGTGCTTATAGTATAATTTAAATTATTCTCTCTTACCTTTAACAAAATGACCATAACGAGTATCATAAAAGCTCAAAATTTAATAAGCTTAAATAAATGAATAGATAAAAACAAAATTTAACACATTATTTAACATCAATACAAACTCAAGTTTCATATAATCAACATGCAATAAATCATAAAATGCATGGATGCATGAACTATCTTGGTCAAAGAGTAATGAGGGCTTGGGTCTCACATCCTCCCCTCCTTATAAAAAATTCGTCCTCGAAATTTAATTTACCTGAAAAGTTCTGGATATTTAGACCCATTACAAGAAATTTGCAAAACAACAACAGTGAAACGACAACGGTTTTTTGAAAAACCGTTGTCGTTGTGCGAAAAAATGCACAACGACAACAGTTTTTTTACAGCGATTTTTTTATACCGTTGTCGTAGATATCTACGACAACGGTTTTTACAACGGTTTTTTTTTACCGTTGTCGTTGTGCGAAAAAATTTCACACAACGACAACGGTTTTTTACAACGGTTATTAACCGTTGTCGTAGAGATCTACGACAACGGTTGGCACAACGGTTTTTTTGTACTGTTGTAAAAAAGAGAATTTTTGAAATTAGTTAATAAAAGTAATACATGTAGTAATTTAACACATAATCATTATTGGCCAAGTGGTTTCAGGGCCAACGAGGGGTCGCGAGTTCAAATCTCAGCCAACGCAAATTTATTCACGATGACGTGGCGGATGACATGGCGTTGACCTGATGACGTGGCAGATGATGTGGCATTGACCGGATGACGTGGCACTGACGTGGTAGGTGACGTGGCGTTGTGCACCAGCAGCATCTTCCACAATGAAAAAATAGGTCTTCCACAACGGTTATTAACCGTTGTGGAAGATGTCTACGACAACGGTTTCCACAACGGTTATTAACCGTTGTCGTAGACATCTTCCACAACGGTTAATAACCGTTGTCGTAGACAGGGTCTACGACAACACCATCTTCCACAACAGTCGAAAATTGTCTACGACAACGGTTAATAACCGTTGTCGTAGACAATTTTTCCTGTAGTGACCTAATATTGTCTTCCCTTTCCCAAGTGGCTTCTTCTACTAATTGATTTCTCCATAAGACCTTGACCAATGTTATTTCTTTATTTTTGAGTTGTTTCACTTCTCGTTGTAAAATATCCACCGGCATCTCTTCATAACTCAAGTCAGATCTTAACTCTATAGGTTCACTATTGAGGACATGAGACGGATTTGCAATATATTTTCTCAACACAGAAGTATGAAACACATTATGTACTTGAGACATCAATGTAGGCAAGTTGAGCCTGTAGGCAACCTCACCAATTCTTTCAACAATAACAAACGGGCCAATATATCTAGGACTGAGTTTTCCTTTCTTACCAAACCGCATCACGCCTTTCATTGGGGACACTTTCAAGAACACTTGATCTCCCACAGAAAACTCTAACACCCTTCTTTTCTTATCTGCATAACTTTTCTGACGACTCTGAGCCGTTCTCATTTTCTCTCGGATTTGTAATATAGCATCTGCCATCTCTCGAATCATATCTGGCCCCAAAAGTTTTCATTCTCCTACTTCGTCCCAGTGTAATGGTGATCGACATCTTCTACCATACAATGCTTCATATGGAGCCATCCCGATAGAAGAATGATAACTGTTGTTATATGAAAATTCTATCAACGGTAAAAATTTACTACATTGACCTTGAAAGTTTAACACACAAGCCCTGAGCATATCCTCTAAAGTTTGTATCGTTCGTTTTGATTGCCCATCTGACTGTGGATGATATGCTATACTAAATGATAGTTGTGTCCCTAGTGCTTTATGCAGGCTCTTCCAAAAGGTAGATAGAAATCTTGAGTCCCTATCAGAAACGATAGACAGTGAAACTCTATGACGTCTGATGATCTCCTGTATATATATTTACGCATAGCGATCCATGGAATAAGTAGTACAAATAGGAAGAAAGTGGGCTGATTTAGTAAGTCGATCTACAATCACCCAAATAGCATTGTGGCCTTTAACTGTCTTTGGCAACCCTACCACAAAATCCATAGTAATGTTTTCCCATTTCCATTCCGGAATTAGTAAAGGTTTCAAAGTTCCTGCTGGTCTCTGATGTTCTGTCTTTACCTGCTGACATGTTAAACACTGATCCACATACTGCGCTACATCTTTCTTCATTCCTGGCCACCAATAATGCGATTTCAAATCTTGATACATTTTAGTAGCTCCTGGATGTACTGAATAAGGTGCCGAGTGTGCTTCTGTCATAACCTCTTCACAAATATTATCTACATTAGGCACACATAATCGACCCTTAAATCGAAAAACTCCAGTATCTGATAGCTGAAAATCAGACAATGCTCCCGAAGTGATGTTTTTCTTTATATCAGCCAAATATTTATCAGTCTTTTGTCCTTGTTGGATCCTATCAATTAAAGTGGGTCGAAGAGTCAAAGTGCCAACTTAACCTCCACCAATCCCTGCTGAACAATTTCAATGTTCAATTTCTGCAGATCTACTAGTATTTGCTTCTGCATCGAATTCATAGCTGCCACAGTTTGCGTAGATTTCCTACTCAGTGCATCCGCAACCACATTAGCTTTACCAGGATGATAATTGATGACGTAATCATAATCCTTCACCAATTCTAACCATCTTCTTTGCCTCATATTTAACTCTTTCTGGGTGAAGAAATACTTCAAACTTTTATGATCAGTGTAGATTTCACATCGCTCTCCATAAAGATAATGTCTCCAGATTTTTAGTGCAAATACAACTGCAGCCAACTCTAAATCATGAGTAGGGTAATTCTTTTTATACTCTTTCAGCTGTCTTGATGCATACGCAATTACCTTACCACCCTGCATTAGTACACAACCCAGCCCATTCTTTGAAGCATCACTATAGACTATGAAACCTCCAGTATTCGATGGAATAGATAGAATAGGTGCTGATGTTAATCGCTTCTTAAGTTCTTGAAAACTCTTTTCACAAGCCTCTGTCCATTTGAAGGCCACCGTCTTTCTTCTCAACAGTGTCAATGGAGAAGCAATCTTGGAGAACCCTTCTACAAATCTACGATAGTACCCTGTTAACCCAAGAAAACTTCGTACCTCTGTGGGACTTGTAGGTTGTGGCTAATTGATAATTGCTTCAACTTTACTTGGATCTACTGAAATTCCTGCTCCTGATACGACGTGGTCAAGAAACACCACTTGGTCTAACCAAAACTCACATTTCTTGAATTTAGCATATAATTGTTTCTTCTTTAAAACTTCTAACACTTTCCTCAAATGCATAGAATGCTCTTCTTTAGTCTTAGAGTAAATAAGGATATCATCAATAAAAATGATGACAAACTTATCCAAGAAGTCACTGAATATCCGATTCATTAAATCCATGAATGCTGCTGGAGCATTTGTCAAACCAAAAGACATCACCAAAAACTCATAGTGCCCATATCTCGTGCTAAAAGCCGTCTTGGCTATATCTTCTTCTTTCATTTTCAGCTTGTGGTACCCTGACCGTAAATCAATTTTTGAAAATATAGCCGATCCTTGAAGCTGGTCGAACAAGTCATCTATTCTAGGTAAAGGATATTTATTCTTGATAGTAACTTTGTTCAAGTCTCGGTAATCTATACACATCCTCATTGTACCATCCTTCTTACGAACAAATAAAACTGGTGCACCCCAGGGTGAAAAACTAGGTCTAATGAATCCTTTATCTAGCAAGTCTTGTAATTGTATCTTTAGCTCTTTCAGTTCCACCGGTGCCATTCTGTATGGAGATTTGGATATAGGTGCAGTTCCTGGAAATAGTTCAATAACAAACTCTATCTCACGATCTGGTGGTAGTCCTAGGAGATCATCAGGGAATACTTCAGGATATTTTTGAACTACTGAAACTTCACTAACTGACGGGCCCTGTCGTTCTTCCAAATTCATAACACTTATCAAATAACCCTCACAACCACTTTCCAATAGTCGTTGTGCTTTCACTGCTGATATTACTGGAAATCTGGAGTTTGTTCTTATTCCGATAAATGAAAAAGGTTCTTCTTCAGGTGGTTGAAATGTAACTACCTTTCTCTGGCAATCTATGGTAGCACCGTATTTTGACAACCAATCCATATCCAAAATCACATCATAGTCCTTCATATCCAACACAATTAGATCAACATGGAGTTCTCTGCCTTTAATATAGATAGTGCAAGCTTGTAAAAGTTGATTAGTTTGTTTTGACTCTCCAGAAGGAATCATAACATTGTAACTATTTTCTACTATATCAGGTTTTCTACCCAACTTCCTAACATACCCAGTGGATGCAAAAGAATGTGTAGCTCCAGAGTCAAACAATACAAATGCAAAAGTACTACAGATAAGAATTTTACCTGTTACGACTGATGGATTTGCCTCTGCATCCTTTTTAGTCATGGTAAAAACCCTTGCAGGCATTCTTCGTGGGACTACCGCTTTCGCTCTGTTTGGACATACAGTAGAAATATGTTCTGGTTGACCACAAGTATAGCAAACAGGGTTACCTAGACGACAAACTCCGTTATGTGGTCTTCCACATTTAGAGCAAATATTTGGTGGCATCGGTTCTCCTCCCTACCCAGCGTTGTCCCTGTCTTTGGGTGAACTGACGTCGAGCTTCTTGCGCTTGCCGTATTCTTTGTTCAGCCTATTCAGCAACTAGTGCTCGTTCAGCAACCTGTGAAAATGTAACTTCAGATATACCAGCCATACAAACATCTCTATAAAGTTCAGGTCGCAGTCCCTCGGCAAACCTTTCCACCTTCAATACTTCGGTTCGAACCATGTGTTTAGCAAACATAGACAACTGTTCAAATTTAGAAATATAGTCTGCAACTGTCATACCTCCCTGTCTCAACTGTATAAACTCATTCATTTTCATTGCACGAGCTGGAGCTGTGAAGTATTTATTTCTGAAAAGTTCTTTAAATCGATCCCAAGTCATAGTTTCCACATTCTCGATGACTTTCACTGTATCCCACCAATACCCTGCACTTCCCCGTAACATGAATGAAGCACACAACACCTTTTCTTCATTCGTCACTCTACTGTATAGAAACATATTGTCAATCGTTCTTAGCCAATTCTCTGCCTCTGTAGGATCTACTGCAGTTTCGAATGTCGGTGGGTTAAGTTTTCTAAATCTTTCCTCGATCACCTCTACTGATTCTGTTCGTGTTTGTAACCGATTTCCATCTCTAGTTTGTTCACTCATATCTCTCTGTTGGATAAGCTGTTGGATCTGTTGGGATTGTTGTTCAACCAGTCCTATTAATCTTTCAATAAGAGCATCACGACTAGTGTCTGTAGCTGGAGTATTATGTTCCTCACCCCCAGTACCTCCACTAGACTCACCTCTAGTCCTCACCATGGCTATATCACTGACTATATGCAATAATATGGCACAGACCAATATAATACATGAAATAACGCAAAACATATATAAATAAAGCTTACCGACATGATTTGGGTCCACCAGTTTTGAACTCATGTACAAGAACAGTCTACAGAACTAAAACCAGGCTCTGATACCACTCTGTCATGTCCTAAATTTTATAAGATACTTAAAATACAAGACTCCAAAAAATGTGACAATAATTTTTTTTTCAAGCTAACAAATAACAAAACTAATAAAAACGACATATCATAAGCAACACCTCATCTATACCAGAGCATAAGCCAATATCTTACACCAAACTGTCATTAGAGCTTTCCCTAAACCAAACATATAACAATATGGCGCAACGATTTTATACATATCCCAAAAATTTTAACAAAACCAACACGGTCAAAAGCAAAATAAGCCCAAGTTTTAGCCCCGCAGGTCGTTATCCATGCACACCGTCCCAAAACATCATTGGAGCGCCAAAACATGCTAGCAAGATCCAAAGCTCATCAAACGTTGTCATGCTCACCTACAATGCATAAATTAGGTGAGCTAAAGCTCAGAAAACAGAAATTATGCATGCACTGTCATACAAATGACTGTGAAGACTTTAAGAATATTGTAAATGCATGGCTTTGATATCTTTTACTATGTTGGGCCCTTGACCCATCTACAGTACATCGGAAAGGAGCTAGCTCAATAATCTCTGTACTTTACTTTACTTTGCTTTAAAGTCATGTTTATGGCCCAATATCTTCGAACCATAACCACGGCTCGCATGCCATAGGCACACTTTTACTTTTAAGCCATATCCATGCCTCGCATGTCACCGGCCTCGACGTACTAGTAGTGGCCAACTTTGCTTTAACTTTGTTTCTTTATATGATTATGATGTGCATACAGACTCAACATGTTTTCTATGCATACACCTCTCTATGCTCATGAATGATATGTACAAAAATTCAATGTCCACGTATCCTCTTTAATCACACATAAAAGCTAATCACCAATATCAAGAAACGCAAATCCACTATTATCATATAATGCCAGTAAACACATAAAATACTATGTTTATGCATTGAAGTTGCAAATAAATTTCTACTTACCTTGTTTCCACGTGAAATTACTTGTCTCTTGTGTTATCAAGATTAATCTAAAATAACAGATTAAATATGTCATTAGGAATTAAAATTAAACGTTACATTATTGATTTGACATAATTAACTGGTTTTATTTCAAAAACATAAATTTTTAAGATGCTAAAATAAATTAGAGAAACTCACTGATATGATTGAATAATAAAGTAAACTATAAAATTAAAATCATTATTTAGCTCAATAATCTTAACTAATTCATAACTACATGCATCCAACAAACAAGCAGTCTAGCTATTTTCATTGAATAAATTAATATCTACATAAACATTTTATACTTTGACTTTGTACCATAATTGAAAGAATTAATTTCAAGTTTACAATTCATACCTTATGTTTTTCCCCTTTCGTCTTTTCTTTCTTTTCTTTTCTTTGGAATTTTTTTTTCTTCTCTCAACTAAACTAGTATCTGTATATGTAAGTGAGTGTTCTTCTTCCCCCATTTTTTATGTTTATATATTATGAATATAAGGATTTGGAGACATACCACCGCCTCTATGAAATACTTCCTCTGAAAGCTTCCTCTTTATTTTTAAACCATTATCATTACTATTATTACTACGCGTGGCAACCATAAACATTACAACAACTATATTATAATATTTATTAACTTTCTCATATATTTATACATAACACTTACATATTAAAATATTAATTAATCTTTATGTTTACACAGCACAGCACTCACATGCATGCATATATATATTAAGACATTAAATGAACTTGATTTCTTTATAATTGCACACACGACACTTAGATCTAAGCATATATATATACATATTATGATATAGTGCTTATAGTATAATTTAAATTATTCTCTCTTACCTTTAACAAAATGACCATAACGAGTATCATAAAAGCTCAAAATTTAATAAGCTTAAATAAATGAATAAATAAAAACAAAATTTAACACATTATTTAACATCAATACAAACTCAAGTTTCATATAATCAACATGCAATAAATCATAAAATGCATGGATGCATGAACTATCTTGGTCAAAGAGTAACGAGGACTTGGGTCTCACATTTTAATAAAATAATTATCAAAATCCCTAATTTATGCCTTTTCAATTTCCTATATATAGAGTTATAAATAAAAAATGTATTAACATGGATTTGTTCATCACAACATCATTTTTTTAGCACAAATTGCAAACGTTTGATACAAAATAGCAAAATGTCTCATTTTTCAGTTTGCCAATGAAACCAGACCCCATACGACTTAATGAACATTAAAATTGAGTTTTGTTGGTTTCTATTATGTCCCTACATTTCAAAACAGAAGCGTTAATAAAAATTTGGTATGTGTTCTTTGACTCATGTATAATGGTTGAACAAAATTATATTTGTCGCAATTTTCTGTTAATAGTTAATACAAATCATTCATAGAGTACATTCAAATTTGAAATGCATTTATTTTGTAGGGTATTCATATTCATGCAACTGCAAATCATGATCTAATAAACATATACAATCATACATTAGGTGCAATTAAACATTGATAAAGAGAAAGTGAATAATCAATACATGATAAAAAATCACATGAGTCTTCTTCATTCAGTTGTGATACATGATAAAAAAAATGCAAACTGACTAATTAAGATGGGCATTATAATTCTTATTTATTTTCATTTTGTCACAAAATCAATTGCCTTAAACAAATTTTTATACGTATCAATTTTTTCTGAATGTTATTATGTCTCAGTATAGCCAAAAATACTTGATGTAATTTGAATTTCTCTGAATTTTATTTAACAACTTTTTATAAGTATCACTTTAACAAATACTAGAGAAATGATAACACATAAATTACATATTTACAATAATCGGAACACATGTATAAATACATATTAAGCAATATTATTTTCCAATAATATAATTTATATCATGCAAATATTTGACTGAAAAATGATTAATCAAAAAATACTGACCTTTTTTTATTAGATTGGTAACTCAAGGCGAATTTTGCCGCAAGGATGAATAATCACCTCATACAGAATAAAAAAAGAAAAAAAACAATTTGATTAATCACTTTGGATATTTTTCAACAATATGAACAATGATGTGATTCTGAATCTTAGTGATTAGTCATTACCCTCCAACCGTTTTATGTAATACAAATAAATAAAAATTGAGATGTACCTCAAATGGAGGTTGAAGCTGTAACTGCTGTAAGTATATTAGAATCTTACATAGATACAACAGTAAAGATAGTTACTGAGGAGGCCGAGGAAGAAGAAGAAGGGTTTGAAGAAGAAATGGATGATGACACTCTTGCCCCCAATATTTCTGATAAATTTACTTCTTTCGTTGGAAAGGGCTTTAGGGGAGTGCTCATGCAGCAGCAAAAGAACATGACATTGAAGCACCAAAACACATATTCTTGGAACAACAAGCCATTGTTCCATATGTTGCACTTTCTTCAGAACCGAGAACAAGAAGGTCCACTCCACTATCACAGGAAGAATCGATCAAGAATGTTGTCTCTACAGTGAAACAACTCTTACATGCTCTCCGTGACCATGAATTTAACATGCAGAACAATATCAACATTAGTGACAAATCCCATGTTGTGTCCATTTCTAATCTGAAAAAAGATATTGAAATTTTTCCAAGAACCATGCAGCATTACATGTAGGATAAGTGGAACCTTCAATTCAAAGAAAGGGTACGAATGGAGAGGGAACTCAAGAAAGCGACTGCAGATAACAACAAAGAGATCGAAGGCTAAAAGAAGATAGTTGATGCAACTGTTGAATATATGGGCTCTCACTTAATGATCTTAGAGAATCTGCTGGACAATATTTTTAATCAAACTCAGAGAATGCGAAGTGTCGATGATAGATTAAGCAACTTGGAGATGATAGTTGGCGAGCTGAGAGATATGATGCTAAGTGTATTTTCTCAATATGCTAGAGGAGACAAGCAGTTGCCAACCAAGTCTGCCCCCGTCCCTGCTGCAAGAAGACCCAGATCTATTGTTGTCAGATCAACTCTTGCTCCACCCCCGACTATTTTTGATGAAGCGAAAAAGGGAGAAGGAAAGAACAGAAAGATCTATGAGAGAAGAGCAAGAAGAGCAAGATAAAGAAGAAGTGGATGACCTTCCTCTGAGTAGGAAGAGGAGAAGATCAACTCCTTTTACTGATGCCCCCAATTAAAGAATATAAGAGATGATAAAGGCAAAAGTGGTGCTAGAGCTGAATCCAAGATAGCTGTTAATGCTTCATCCAGTGCTACTGTAAAAAAGATACAACTGCTCCACCTTCACATAGTTGAGAAGGGGAGGAAGTCAGCAACAATCTTTGTCCAAGAAAAAGATAAGCAAAACTAAAGCAGAAAGACTTTATAATTAGAAGATGGTTGCTCAGAGAGCTGAAAGAGCCAAAACTGAAAGAGAAAAAGAAGTCTTGTTGGGATTTCAATGTTTAGATTTTGATGAGACAAATCAAATATGTAATAGAAAGTTTTAAGTACCCTTTTTTTTCACAATGTTTAAGTGAAAACATAGACTAGGATTGAGTCTAGTTATAGGTGCTGAAAGATGGAGGTTTTCATAAGTATAAACGCTGCATCGAGGATTTTAAAATGAAACTACTGCAAGAAAGTAGATACAACAAAGCTGCAAGAGGGCAGTTACAACAATGCAGTAAAGTAAGTAAGAACGGCGTACAGCAACATTGCAAGAAAAGGTTACAGGAGTACTGCAAGAAAAAAAACAACAGTACTGAATGAAGATACTGCAAGAAGGTCTAAGTTACAGCAGCACTGTAAAGAACGAATAGCTGCAAGCAGACCTAGGATACATCGCTAAACTTACTGCATAAATAGTCAACAACGCTAATGACAAACAATATAAATATCCTGCAATTCGAGGAAGGATAAATGCAGTACAAGGAACGAAGAACCAAACAAGAATAAATAGAGCTGTTCTAGAGAAGATCAAAGTTACAGACACGGAGCTAATGCCAACACGACACGTGGACTGACGTGCTGCAGAAAGTTGTGAGCCGCAACCACCGCATTAAATGCTCCGAAAGAGAAAGTTAATTCTTATTAAATGCGAGCCATACCTTTGATCAAGTACACTCAAATTCAAATGAGAGATATCTCTTTCAACGGATATCTTTCTACAAGTATAAAAAGAGGTCCAGACGTACTGAAGCTGACTACTGAACAACTGAAACATTTACGTAAAAAAGACCAAGCATTCAAGCTATACTCTCTCAAGCATACTCTCAGTTTCAGTCACTTGACCTCTGTGAAGTGAACAAAGTACAAGCTGAAAGATCCTTTGAAGGACTCAAAAACTCACTTTACCGCACCAGTTAATGAGAGATATCTCCTTCAACAGATATCTTTCTACAAGTATAAAAAGAGGTCCAGACGCACTGAAGCTGACTACTGAACAACTGAAACATTTACGCAAAAAAGACCAAGCGTTCAAGCTATACTCTCTCAAGCATACTCTCAGTTTCAGTCACTTGACCTCTGTGAAGTGAACAAAGTACAAGCTGAAAGATCCTTTGAAGGACTCAAAAGCTCACTTTACCGCACCAGTTGAAGAATAAATGTATATACTTTTAACATTGTTGCTGTGTGTTTAGGTTGTTTTAGGTGTCAAACAGTTGATAGGATATATCCTTGCTATTTGTGTTGTTGTCTAGTTGCTAGGTAATTCCTTATGTGGGAGCGTGGAACCCTGTGTGGGTTGCTTTTAGAGTTTGCAGTTGCTGTGTGTACGCTGGACTCTAGTAGGTGCTTAGCTTTGTAAAGTTGATAGATTGTTATGAGTGTCCTGTAAATCAATCTTGCTTAACAAAGTTTCTGCTCGAGGTAGCAATAGAGTGGACGTAGAAGGATTATACCACATTCGAACCACTATAAACCATAAGTGTTTTATTGTTTTAATACCTGTGCTTTATCATTCATATCTATCTCTATCATAAGCATAAAACATCTTGAAAATGATTATATTTGAGAAAACCAGCCTTGTGCTATAAAACCTATTTTTTCACTACGTATAAAACTCTAAGTTACAGTGTGTAACACTGCATACTAGTGTTGTAAGCAGTAACTGTCTGGCGCTGCAAGTTCAAGTAACTTACAGAATAGTAAATTTTCAAAAGTATTAAAAAATTGACCAAGGTTCATTCATCCCCCTCTGAACCTCGGACATCACTTGGGACCAACAAGTGGTATCAGAGTAAGTTGGGTTAAAAGCTAACTTATCTGGTCACCTACCCAAATCTATCTTAGTCTCGCTGTTTTTTCTGCATCCTGAAAAACTCATCTTTACAGCATAACATGGATTCCTTTAATCACAAGCTATCCATGTTTTCCATAGAGGAATATGACGACTGGAAGATAGGAATGCAGACACATCTATTAGTGATGAATGATGAGATGTGGACGATCATCACCGAAGGACCAATCATCCCCACGAAGGTGAACCCCATGCTCGGTAGAGACATAGATGAAGGAGCATAACCACCACCTAACTTCCTGGTCAAGCCAAGATAAGAATGGAACAATGAAGATAGAAAGAGAGCTAACCTAGACAACGTGGCCAAGAATGCTCTATTTATCACCTTGGACAAAGACATATTTAGCAAAGTCAAAATTTACAGAACGTCCAAGGAAATTTGGGAAATGTTGGAACAAATATATGAGGGGACATAGCTCACTAAGGATAACAAGATCTCCAACACCACCTAACTATTCGAGCTCTTCGAAATGAAGAATGAAGAGACTCTTGAGCAATTAGATTTAAGATTCACGTCGATCGTGAATGAATTAGAAGCTCTGGACAAGCACTACACTCAAAATGAGAAGAACATGAAAGTGCTTAGAGCCTTGTCCGTGGTCAAATACAAATAATGTTGACTTGTGCTATAATTATAGGAGACCTGGACACTACGCACGAAGCCGTCCACATCCAACCGTGCACAAGTACCCTAAAGGAAAAAGAGAACAGATGAGAGAGGATAGATACAAGCTTCAATCTCTCATTGGAGAGATGGAGAAAGCCAATGATACATAGTCTCAAAAAAGATGCTGAAAGTTGCAGAATCCTCTGACAGCGACACGAAACCTCATCCTCTGATGAAGAAGCGCTGATATGCTTAATGACAAAAGATTACGAGGACAACGAAGAAGATAAGGTAACCTACCAATCACTGTCCATACAAGAAAAAGAGGAGCTGAACATGATCCACTCTTTAAAGAGGATCATGAGTGATATTGAGCAGATTAACTCAACCCATGAGGAGCTGAAGGTTGAAAATGAAAATTTAAGAATCAACAATGAGATCCTCAGAGGCAAGAACATTGATATTGCTAAAATGCTCACTGTATATGAGTCGGATAACTCAAGGTGCAACAAGCTACAAAATGAGGTCTCTAGGCTAAGTCTGCTCGTCATTAAGCTAAAAGCTGAGAAGGAAAGCTTGCAGTCCACAATCAAAACTTTTAGCAAATCAACTAAGGACGCAAGAGAGTGCATAAGTCAAAGCAGAAGTCCATTTGAAAAATGGAGCATAGGTTACAACACTCACACCTCTCAGGATACAGCAAGTTCATCCAAGGCTGTAAAATTTGTTCAAACTGAAACTTCAATGGAGAATGAGTTATCCTGTAACTTAGAAAAAATCTTGAATAAATCAGTATTGATGGACAAGAGAAAGAAGCCCCATTGCTCAGCTGCAGGAAGTAAGCTTGCATCAAAGAACTGGCTGCAGTAGAAGTTATCTGTTGTAAGCAGCAAGAAGATGCAGCAACTCACAAAGTTGCAGCACAAAAGAAATTTCCCCACCTATACTAAGACTTACATGTCTAAATCTCAAAGAGGATATACTCAAGGGAAGTATGGTGGAAGACCATACTACAAAAGTGTTGGTAACATATATATAGTCTCTGCACACACCTTTAACAAGCAGTTTAAAAACAAAACTGCATACAGTCAGAGAACAAACAAATCTTACAGCAAAACATTGACTGTTAAGAAAGTTTAGGTTTCCAAAGTAACTAACCCCAAAAAACCCTTACAGAAACGAGTACCTAAATCTGTTTGATTTTATTGCAGGTTTCAGTGTTAGGTTGCAGCAGTGATGTATGGTACTTAGATAGTGGTTGCTCAAGGCACATGACAGACAGTAAAGAAGCTCTGAAAGACTTTTAAAAATACAAAGGACCGAAGGTCATATTTGGAGATGATTCCAAAGAAGCTTAAAATAAAGTAGAAACTTAATCAAAGAGAACATAAAGATCAAAGATGTATCCTATATGAAAGGTTTCAGATAAAATCTTCTGAGCATCAGTCAATTTTGTGACAAAGGATACACTGTGGAATTCAACCTCAACAAATGTCTAATCAAGGATAGCACATCAAATGAAATCAAGCTTACAGGAACAAGAAGATGAAATATATATCTTGCTGACTGGAACTCTTCTATTCAATCAACATGCTTCATTGTGAAAAGTCCACCAGAGCTGAGCTGGCTATGGCACAAGAGATTAAGCCACCTGAACTTCAAGACAATTAACAAGCTAGCAAGAAAAGATCTTGTAAGAGGATTGACAGATGTAGCATACAAGAAGAAGAATATATGTGGAGCTTGTTAGAAAGAAAAATAAGTGAAAAGCTCATTCAAAGACAAGTTGTAGAAGTCTTCTCATAGGATTTTAGATCTTCTACATATGGACCTCTTTGGACCAGTAGAACCAGTGAGCATAAGTGGGAAGAAGTACTCACTTGTGATAGTAGATGACTACTCCAGATACACATGGATCATATTCCTTGCTAAGAAATCAGAGACTTAAAGCAAGCTACCTGACCTCATGAAGAAGATTCAAAATGAAAAGAGCTTGAATATTATGAAGATCAGATCAGATAGAGGAACTGAGTTCACAAACAAATTCATAGAAAAATTATGTTCTGATAATGGTATTCGTCATGAATCTCTACTGCAAGAACACCCCAACATAATGGTGTAGCTGAAAGGAGGAATAGAACCCTCAAAGAAGCAGCAAGAACAATGATAGCAGAGACAGAGATACCCAAGAGGTTTTGGGCTGAAACAACCAACACTGCATGTTGTACTCAGAACAGATGTCTAACCAACAAGGACTTAGACAAAACCTCATATGAAGTCTGGAATAGATATACACCAAATGTTTCATATCTACATATCTTTGGATGTAGGTGTTATATCATCAACAATGGAAATGAGTATCTAAAAGCCTTTAATGCTAAATCAAATGAAAGAGTATTCTTAGGATACTCTGCTGTAAGTAGAGCTTTCAAAGTGTTCAACAAAAATCTTAGTAGTTGAAGAGTCAATCTATGTGGTGTTTGATGAACCACATTGTGACACCAAGAAGCTAGAAGAACATGCAGAAGAAGTAGCTCCAAGGAAAGAAAATAATGTTCCCTATGTTGAAGGACTTTTGCCTACAGTAGAAGATAAAGAAGAAGAGACTGCACTTCTGGATGCAGCAGACATTCTTACAGCAGCAGAACCTCCTATCTTACAACAACATGAGAAACAACCTAGACCTGTACATATTCTTGAACCTGATAGGACATGACTGAGGAATCATTCTAGGGATCTTATCATTGGAGATCCATCCATAGGAGTAAGGACAAGAAGGTCCATTCCTCATGAAGTAATGTTTGCATGCTTCATATCTCAAACAGAGCCCAAGAATGTTGAAGAAACCCTGCAAGATAGCAATTGGTACAAGCCATGCAAGAAGAGCTAAATGGATCTGAAAGAAATCAAGTTTGGCAAATAGTTGCAAGACCAACTCATCAAGGAGTTATTGGAACAAAATAGGTTTTCAAGAATAAGCTGGATGAATCTGGACTTGTTGTGAGGAACAAAACAAGATTAGTTGCTAAAGGATATTGCCAGGAAGAATAGATTGATTTTGATGAGACTTTTGCTCCAGTAGCAAGACTGGAAGCTATAAGAATTTTTCTGGCATATTCAGCTCACATGAATTTTAATGTATATCAAATGGATGTGAAGAGTGCATTCCTTAATGGTCTTCTTACAGAGGAAGTTTATGTAGAACAACTTCCAGGTTTTGAAGATCAAGCAGAAAGGAAGGTGTTCAGATTACATAAGGCTCTGTATGGACTCAAGCAAGCACCAAGAGCTTAGTATGACACCATATCTCTCTATGTATTGGAAAACGATTTCAAGAAAGAAACAGTTGACAAAACTCTGTTCAGGATACAGGATGGAGATAATATACTTCTTGCACAGATATATGTGGATGATATCATCTTCGGATCCACCAACAAAGTGTTGTGTGAGAAGTTCTCCAACCTGATGCAATCAAAATTCAAGATGAGTATGATGGGAGAATTAAGTTTCTTTCTGGGACTGCAAGTAAAACAGCTGGTTGTAGGAACCTTCATCAGCCAAGTCAAGTACACAAATTAGCTTATCAAAAAATTTGGCATGGAGAATGGTTCGACAACATTTGTTCTTATGCCTACATCCATAAGCCTTAATAAAGATGAATATGGTAAAGATGTAGATATCACAAAATACAGACGGCTCATAGGATCCTTGCTGTATCTTATAACAAGCAGACTAGACATCATGTTTACAGTTGGAGTCTGTGTAAGATTTCAAGCAGCACCAAATGAGTCACATCTTTCAGCTGTCAAAAGGATTACCAAGTATCTGAAAGTAACTCAGGAAGTAGGCCTATGGTATCCTAAGGAAGGAGGATTCAAGCTCAAAGGCTACTTTAACTCAGATTATGCAGGCTGCAAGATTGATAGGAAGAACACCAATGGGACTTGTCAATTTCTGGGAAATAGACTTGTTTCATGGTTCTGTAGGAAGCAAACATCGATTGCAACATCTATAGCTGAAGTAGAATATGTTACAGCAGGAAGTTGCTGTGCTTAAATCCTCTGGATACAACAGCAACTAAGAGATTATGAGATTGAAGAAAAAGAGACTCCAATTCTCTGTGATAATACGAGTGCAATTGCAATTACTCATAATCCTGTATTTCACTCACGAATAAAGCATATCGATATACGAAATCACTTTATAAGAGATCATATGGAGAAGAAAGATGTCGTTCTTGAGAAAGTTCATAAGGATCTCCAGCTTGTAGATATATTCACTAAACCGTTGAGTGAATCGAGATTTTCTATACTTAGAAACGAGCTGGGATTCTGAAGTTATAAGTGGAAAAAGAAGATACAGAAGCCCAGGGGGAATTTCTGCATGCTCGTGAGAAGTTATAAGAATTGTAATGTAAGCTGTCTTCATATAGCGCTGGGTTCAAACAGCGCTGCATCTTTTATACTTACAACATAGTCAGAAAATGGGAGAGTAAGCAGCACTTGGTTACAACATTTATTTCAAAGAGTATTTAATACTCTGCAACCTCGTACCCAGGATACTGCAACCTTAAAAAGATCATAAATTAGGTGGCAAATCACATGTCTTTCAGCATTTAATGCAAGTCTGCGCTTGTCAGAAGCTGAAGAGGCGTGGTCAGAATCCACGTCAACGCAAGTCATGATTATTTACGATTTGACCCCTTCACCTTTTTCTAAGGACCGTAAGATCATTTCCATCCTTTAATCTCAACCGTCGATCTTACTACACGTCCCTTGATATTCTCCATAATCCCATAACCTTCTTCTTTTCAAATTTAATCACCAAAAACCAAGAGAGAAGTTTTTTTTCTTCACAAAATTTCCTAAGTCCCAGAAACTCTTTTCTCTCTCCAAAATCATCAATGGTGGCAAGGCAAACAATTGTTCTAGAGGGAAGATTAGTGAATCAGGAGCATGTCAATGACTCCAGGTTATACGACAATGATATTATAAGGAGAATCTTCGACGCTCTGGAAAGGACCCGTGTTCTAGGGCTCCTAACCACCGTCTACATTAGATACTCTGTAGAATTGGTTCAGTGATTCTACTCATTTGCTAGGAGGTCCGAGGAGAGAAGGGATTGCATCCTGTTTCGAATGGATACAGATGGAGAAAAAATAATAGTGTCTTACGGTGACATCATCACTACTTTCAGCATCTCGTCTGAAGGCCCTTGTCAACTTACGATGTATGGGGAAGAGAACACTCAAGAGATGTGGGATCTCTTCAGAGTTAGAGATGCGGAGGTCAAGATCAAGAGAAACGCCCCAAAGAAACTCTTCAAGCCAGAGTTTGAGTTTTTTCACGACATTTATGCATTCTCTATCGAGGGTCGGACAGGGAGTTATGAAAAATGTACTGATCTTTGATTTCGAATCATGTTTGCCATCATGGCCGGAGAGAAGGTGAATTGGGCCAGGTTCATCTTGAAGAGGATATGGAAGGAAGCAGAGAAGCGCATAGTGAGGAGGAGCTATGGAATCACCATCTGCTCTCTGCTTTGCAAGCTAGGCCTTCAGCTTGCAGCTCCCATCCCCATTCCTATTGGGAAGTATCTCAGAAAGAAGAAGAAGAGTAAGACCTCACCGAAGATAGCTGTTGTTGGGGTTGCACGAAGGAAAACCAAAGATAAAAAGAATGCAATCCTGGCACTGCAGGATGAAGCTGTAGGCAGCGGGGGTGAAGACGAAGATGATGATAATAAGAATCCTCTTCCCATCATCAAGAGGACCCAAGAAGGACTGAACCGAAACCTGAATCCTCGTCTTCAGATGATGACACACCTCTCTTGAGAAAGGAGACGTGTAAAATTGTCTCCCCTAGCAGGAAGAAGAAGGCTGCCACAGCTGCTGTAAGGGTTCAGACCTTGCGTGTTGATTCCCAACTCTCTACTGCAAGTTTAATGATAGTTGTAGTAGATGAGGAACAAAGGGATGAGCCAGTTTAACAAGCTCATCTACAAGGAGTTGACTCAGCCCCTTCGCGCGATCCTGAAGCTATTCAATCTGTACTAGATCCTACCTTCCCAGCTGCTAGAAATATAGAGCAGTAATACAGTCTCTAGAGGAGTATGAGACTGGCTAAGAGGGAAATTCTGTTGAAGTGGAAAGAATTTCTCACCATGGAGCAAGTTGTCCTGAAGTGGGCCAATTCAGAAGATATTCTGGTGCTCCTACAACCTGAGTATGCAACATTGGTACAAGAAAGATCGAGGAGCACTGCTGGTCAGGGAGCACTGGACAAAGGAAAGGGTAAAGCTATTGCAGAATCTCACTCTGCAAAGCTGCCGATGAAAGCAGTAATGGAGGATGTCCAAGTCTTCCTAGCCCCGGCTGCAGAAGCTGTAAGAAGGGGCGATGATGTTGCATTTGCCCAAGAACAAATCAACACCCTTGGAGTGGAACATCCTGAGGAAGTCATGCTGCAACAGGCTCTGCAAGCAAGCGTTAGAGAAATAAGGATGCATCACACTCCTAAGAGGATGCGGGGAGAAGGATGCTCAAGTCATAACTCAAGCTCCCCTGCATATGAACAAATGGTTGAAGGCCTCTCCAATATTGTCACGCTTGATCCTTTGGAGGAGGAGAAGCCTCAACTTGTTGACTACGGTGAGTCCCCAGTTCGCATTGTTGTAGATACTGCTGCAAACACTTAGGGGAAACAACCGTCATCATCAGAGACGTTCTCTCTGATATTGCTGAGATTGTCGATGACACAACCATGAAGGAAGTTGTAAAGGCTAGACTCTCTGTATTGACAGAGACAGCAGTACAGTAAGTAACCACCCTATCAGAAGCTGTTGAAGAAACATGTAGAGTGGATGCTGAGATTCTTGCAACTGTGGAGCTTTCAGTGCTGCATACAGTCGCAAGAATCCATTCTTGCAACAGAAACTGTTGAAGTTACAGAATCGCCCGAGGAGACGGGGTCCTTACTGAAGACCTCAGGTGAGGCTGTTGTTCAGACAACACTCTCTAAGGGTGAGAAGACCTCTAAAGGGGTGGCTGTTGAGACAGTACCCTTAGAGGATGCTGAAGTAGAAGCTGAGGTAACCCCTGTGTAGCTAGAGACACCTTAAAAAGAGGTTGATGCTGCTGCTGCTGCAAGCTCAGAAGAACCCATCTAGGTTACAGCAGTAGAGGTTACTAAGGAAGCTGAAGATGAAACTTCCAAATTCCTCCGGATGATAGCTGACCACAACAGAGCACGATATGGAAAAAATTGGTGAAGTGGCAGTTACGTTATCATCTGGTGAGGAGGAAGAAGACGATGAAGAAAATCCTTCCTTAGGATGTCCAAGTCCCCTATCAAGCCTTAATGAGGATACGGATGAGGAAGATGAATCCGAGGCTCCAAGACAGGATGTAGCACAGCCCCTAAAAACTATTGTTCCTTACGCTGCATCGGCTGTTACTTTTGAAAGATGAAATGTGAGCCTGACCTCTGATGAATCGATCGATAGGGTGATAGCTGCTGTTAGATACCTGCTTCATGCTCTTCAGGATCATGAGTCTAACATGCAAAATAGCATGAGGGTCAGCACTAAATTCCATGTTGAAACCATGACTGGTTTTAAGAAGGACCTCGAAGCATTACCTGGAATGATCAGACATGACTTGAATGAGTCTATCTACAGGTTACTTCGGGACCGAGCAAGAATGGATGGAGAGCTGAAGAGAGATGCTGCAACCAGCCGCGCTGAAATCAAGCTATACAAAAGATCGATTGATGCTGCAGCAGACAGGTTGAGTTCCCACTCCCTAGTGCTAGAGACACTTCTGGACCATGCAACAGATCAAACCAGAAGAACTAGAAGTGTGGACGATCGATTAGGGAACCTAGAGATGATCGTAGGAGAACTGAGGGACATGATGATGAATGCGTTCCCTCAGTATGCCCAAGGATCTAGGAAAGCCCTAGCACTTGAAAGAAGACCACGTTCTTCGGTGGTTTGAGAAGCCCCTACTCCACCCCTGACTTTTGATGATGCTAAAAAGAGAGAAGGATTTTAAGATAGATACCGGAGCTCAGTGGAGAAAGAAGAAGATGATAATCAGCCTCTTAGTAGGAGGAGGAAGAGATTTGGATCATCTGCTACTGCTGACGCTCATTCTCTAAAAAGATGGAGAAAAGACGATGAAGGAGGAGCTGATGGTGTAGCTGCTGCAAGCAGATCAGCAGCAGGCGCTGCATACAGCAGTGCTGCAAGCAAATATGCAGCACCTCCGTCTCCTCATCATACAAAGAGAGGGAGAGAGCCAGCAGCAAGACTCAAGAAAGAGGGTTAGTGGAGCCGAGGCTGAAAGGTATTACAATGAGAAAATGGCTGCTCAAAGGGCAGAGAGAGCCAGAGTAGAGAAAGAAGAATATGCCTGGATGTAAAGGCTTGGAGTGATTGGTGAGAGGCGAATTTTTGACAAAGATCTCTACCAATATCCCCCTCAAGAAATTCCACGTCTTGACACAGACAACATATCTGTTGAAGTGTCAGTGTTGATGGATCAAAGGCTTGTTGGAGAAAACATAGCCTAGAGCTTGAACATATTCAAAGCAATCAAACTGCCTACTGACAGGAATCCTTCATTTGAAGCAATCTCACTGTACAAGAGATTTGAGTATCTCAGAAACTTCAGATTTCTGTGCAGAAAGGGCAAATTCAATATATTTCAAACCTGCCAAACTGCACTGAGGAGATATGAAGAGCTTACTAGGACTCGAGAGCTTGAAGTCCGGAATTACTACATAGACCTAGTAAAGCAAGGCAAGATAGTGCCTTACTATGAAGACTTCTGGCTGAGATGGATTCAGATTCCAAAGATTCAAGAGATACTTGAAGAATCCTATCAGGAGTCCATCAGAGACTGGTGGAAAGGATCGAGAAAAAGAGCAGAACAAGAAATGAAAGATGCTGAAAGAAGACCTGAAGAATCGTCATCAAGAAGGTCCCTGTTTCAGTTGTTTTTCTACATGCTTGTTTGTATATTTTGATGTATCTCTCTCCTTGTAAAATTTCTCTTAGTTAATGAAGAAATTTTATTTTTTTTGCATTTGATCAAGTTCATATATTATAAACTCTTGCATGCTATTTACTTTTCCTGAAGATATGTGATGAATGATTATATAAGATGCATCTCTGATGAATCCAGGATTAGGCTTTATTTCTCAAAGCATATCAAGTATGTAATCATGATGAAAAATGATATAATGCAAAGTAAAATCTTCTTCACGAAAGAAATAATGTAAAGGTTTTGTTATCATCAAAAAGGGGGAAATTGTTGGGATTTCAATGTTTAGATTTTGATAAGACAAATCAAATATGTAATAGGAAGTTTTAAGTACCCCTTTTTTCATAATGTTTAAGTGAAAACATAGACTAGGATTAAGTCTAGTTATAGGTGTTGAAAGATGGAGGTTTTCATAAGTATAAACACTGCATCAAGGATTTCAAAATCAAGTTGCTGCAAGAAAGCATATACAGCAAAGCTGCAAGAAAGCAGATACAACAAAGCTGCAAGAAGGCAGTTACAGCAAGAAAAGAAACAACAATGCTGAATGAAAATGTTACAGGAGTACTGCAAGAAAAGAAACAACAATGCTGAATGAAGATACTGCAAGAAGGTCTAAGTTACAGCAGTACTGTAAATAACGAACAGCTGCAAGCATACTTAGGATACAATGCAAAACTTACGACATAAACAGTCAATAATGCTAATGACAATTAGGATAAGTATCCTGCACTCCGAGAAATGATAAATGTAGTACGAGGAACGGAGAACCAAACAAGAATAAATAGAGCCGTTCCAGAGAAGATTAAAGTTGCAGACACTGAGCTAATGCCAACACTACACGTGGACTGACGCATTGCAGAAAGCTGCAAGCCGCAACCACCACATTAAATACTCCAAAAGAGAAAGTCAAGTCGCATTAAATGTGAGTCATACCTTTAATTAAGTACACTCAAATTCAAATGAGAGATATCTCCTTCAACGGATATTTTTCTACAAGTATAAAAAGAGGTCCAGACGCACTGAAGCTGACTACTGAACAACTGAAACATTTACGCATAAAAGACCAAGCATTCAAGCTATAGTCTCTCAAGCATACTCTCAGTTTCAGTCACTTGACCTCTATGAAGTGAACAAAGTACAAGCTGAAAGATCCTTTGAAGGACTCAAAAACTCACTTTACCGCACCAGTTGAAGAACAAATTTATATACTTTTAACCTTGTTGCTGTGTGTTTAGGTTGTTTTAGGTGTTAAGCAGTTGATAGGATATATCCTTGCTATTTGTGTTGTTGTCTAGTTGCTAGGCAATTCCTTGTGTGGGAGCGTGGAACCCTGTGTGGGTTGTCTTTAAAGTTTGTAGTTGCTGTGTGTACGCTGGACTCTAGTAGGTGCTTAGCTTTGTAAAGTTGATAGATTGTTATGAGTGTCCTGTAAATCAATCTTGCTTAACAAAGTTCCTGCTCGAGGTAGCAGTAGAGTGGACGTAGAAGGATTATACCACATTCGAACCACTATAAACCATAAGTGTTTTATTGCTTTAATATATATGCTTTATCATTCATATCTATCTCTATCATAAGCATAAAACATCTTGAAAATGATCATATTTGAGAAAACCAGCCTTGTGTTATAAAACCTATTTTTCCACTATGTATAAAACTTTAAGTTACATCGTGCAGCACTGTATACTAGTGCTGTAAGCAGTAACTGTCTGGCGCTGCAAGTTCAAGTAACTTGTAGAACAGTAAGTTTTCAAAAGAATTACAAAATCGACCAAGGTTTATTTATCCCCCCCTTTGAACCTCAAACACCACTTGGGACCAACAAGTCTCGATACAGAGGTTTGGGGTGATTGGAGAGAACAAAATAGACTTAATGAAAAATGTTGATAGAGCTCTACTGTAATACCCTGATCAAGATATTCCCCGTCTAGACATTGATAACATATCTGTTGAAGTATCTATTCTGATGGATCAGAGGTCAGAATGAGAGAATATTGCTTGGGGTCTATCCATCTTTAAAGCTGTGAGACTGCCTACAGATAAAAATCCATTTTTTGAGCAGATCACCCTTTACAAGAGGTTGCTAGGGATGGAGAGCTAGAAGTTCAAAATCGACAATTGAACCTAGTAAAGCAAGATAGGATTGTGCCTTACAGTGAAGACTTTTGGCTCAAATAGATTCAAATTCCAAAGATAATGAAGAAAATTGAGGAATCCTATTTAGAGTCAATTCTAGACTAGTGGAAAGGATCAAGAGAAAGACAGGAGAAAAGAAAACCTGAAGAATCTTCAATAAAGAGGTCATTATTTTAAAAGTAACAGAAGACAAGAGAAACATCTTACAATACTACATTTGTATGGTAAACTCCCCTAATATGTAAAAATTTCTTGCATCAATGAAGAAATTTCCTTTTTGTTGATCAAGTTCATTACTTATGAACTTTTGCATGATTTACTTTATGTTTCTTTGAGATGAAGATTAGTATTGATACATCTCTAATGAATCTAAGTTTAATCTATGGATACTGTAAATGTAATGATCTGATGAAAGTGATAATACAAAGTAAAACTCTTCCTATCATGAATGATTTATTGTAAATGTTTTGTCATCATCAAAAAAGGGAAATTGTTAGGATATCAATGTTTAGATTTGATGAGACAAACCAATCTTGTAATAGAAAATTAGAGTACCCAATTTTTCCACAATGTTTAAGTGAAATATAGACTAAGTGTTGAGTCTGTAAGTTTATGAAGTTGAAGAATGGAGAATTTCGAAAATGGCTTATAAGCAGTATGCAAAGAAAACTCTACAAGAAAAAGCTCAAGGAAGAAATTGTTAGAATAACATACAGTATGGCTGTAACTAAGAGCTCTTTATAGTAGTGCTGTAAGCTAAGGATACAACATGATGATAAAGGATACAGAAGAGCACTCAAAACTGCTGTATGTTTCTAGGCAACATTGAATACAACAACAGAATCAATCGAAGCTGCAATACGAGGAAGATTAAATATAGTATGAGGAAAGCATCCTTAATGGATCGAAATGAAACCGGTAGAGATAAATTGAAGTTGCAGGCTCAGACCCAATCAGAAGAAGACACGTGACCTAATAGAGCGCAAACTGCTGCGAGCCGCAACCACCGCATTTAATGATCTACAAAGCTAAGTCAAGATACATTTAATGTAAGCTATACCTTCAGTTAGATCATCAAGTTCAAATAAAGCGGGCATTTTTCTAAAAGTATAAATAGAGGAAGAGTAGCACTGAAACAATAACTGAAACATTTTCTCTCAAAGACCAAGCAAGAATCAAAGCTATACTCTCAAGCATTCAAACACATTTCTTTCACTCACTCTCTTGAAGTAATCAAGCTTTAGTTCAGAAGCTCAAAGATACAAAAGATTACCTCACCGCACCAATTGAAGAAAGAAAAATATATAATTTTACCTATTTTTTGTGTGCTAGGTTGTTTTAAGGTGTCATCAGTTGATATGATTAAATCCTTACTGATTGTCTATAGTTGTCTAGGAAAATGGCAATTAACCTGTGTAGATGTTTAGAAATCCTTTGTGAGTTTACCTTTAGAATTTGTAGTAGTTGTGTGTAAGATGAGTTCTAGTAGGTGATAACTTGTTAGGTTGATAGATTGTTAGGATGTAACCTGTAAATCAATCTTATTTAACGAAGTTCCTACTTGAGGAAGTAGTAAAGTGGATGTAAAAGGATTATACCACCATCGAACCACTCTAACACCTTAAGTGTTTAATCGCTTTATATCTATTATGTGCTGCATCTTTAATCACGTTATCATATAGTGTAAAAGGTTTTATAAGAATACATATTCAAGAAAACAAACTATCTGTCTAAGTATTTTTCGCTATAAGAACTCTAGGATACATCAGATAGTACTATTTCATAGTGTTGTAAGCTAATCCATTTGTTGTACTACAAGTTCAAGTAATTTACATTGTAGCTTGTTCAAAAGATTTTTTAAAATTGATAGAGGTTCTTTCACCCCCCCTCTGAACCGCCAAGACCACTTGAGACCCAACAATCTCTTTAGTACTTCCTGCATGAAGAGAAAAATAAATAAGTAACTAAAAGGTGCAAAACACAAGTTAATCATATTTTAATCAAACTGAAACAAAAACAAGTAAATTTACTTACATGTTCTTTAGTTTGGAAACTTAAATTGCAATCTTCTTTCTTTCATATCACAAAATTCATCAATAATGGAATCATTATCAAACTTTTATGCAATTTCTTTCTCAATATATGTTATCAGATAACTCCCCAGATATTCATCTTCCATCTTATTTCAAAGTTGAGTCTTGACAAGTTTCATAGCAGAAAAAACATGTTCACTAATAGTAGTAGAAACAGGAAGAGTGAGGATGAGTCCAACCACTCTATCAATAAGAGGATAAATCTATGAATTTCCTGTCTCCATTAACTTCTGACATAACTCTAAAATTGTTGACAAATTTTGAAGTTCAATATGTTGATGAATATCAAGCTCAAAGTGCTCTAACTGAAATCTCAAATGCAACTTCTCTTGTTTAGAAAAATCTTCAGGATAGTATCTTTCAACGAGCTTGCAAACATCATCAATATTAAATACTTGAAATCATCTCAAGGATCTAAAACTGAACAAAGCATAAGTAATTCCATTATATCAACTCTAAATCGTCCATTTAGTTCTTGCAATTGAGAATCAATTGCAGCAAAAAAGACATCAACTCGAAAGTGATGTTCTTTTGTGATTGGATCATTCTGATGATGAGATCGACCCCTACCTGCAGTATAAAGATTTACTTATATTGGGAACATGTATTTCATGTTTCTCGCTAAATGATTTTGTAGTTTCAAACAAAAAATCCCATCCATCTTCTCTTAACTTTTGGACTAATGTCTTTGTTGTAGAGACAAGATGCATAGCATTTACAATATCCTGGGACTTACACTGCAAAACTTGATAAAGATCATATGTGATTTCCAAAATGTAGATCATAATGTGCAAAATGAATATAAACTCGAATGATGTGATCCTATCATAAACCGCATCTGCCTCTCCTCATTGAGAATATGTAGTTCTATCAGAAATGATATTTTTCAGAACTGAACATGTAGCTTCAAACATGAGAACTCAAATGAGAACTCCATCTAGTTTCATTAGCTCTCTTTAAAACTCTAATTTGATTCAATTCTTTACCCGTCTCTAGTTCTTAAAAAAAATTAATCTTTTTATTTCTGTAACATGTGCAATTTTTAATTGATCATGCCTCTTACAATATAAATCAACAACACTGATAACTGCACTTAATTTATAGAAAAACTGATGCATAAGAATAACCTCTTTGGAAGTTGCCACTAATGCCAATTGAAGTCGATGAGCAAAACAGTGTATATAGTAAGCATATTGACACTCATTGGAGACAAGTGCTAGTAACCCCAACCATTCTCCATGCATATTACTAGCACCATCGTATCCTTGACCATGAATATCTCGTACATTGAGATTATATTAGCGAAGAACATTAAAAATTTCTCTTTTCAAAGTTGGAGAGGTAGTATCAGAAACATAAACTAAATCAAATAAAAGTTCCTTCACAAGACCAACTTTATCGACAAATCTTAAAACAACGACCATCTATTCCTTTTTGGATTCATCTATTGCCTCATCAATAATAATGCAAAATTTTGCATCACCAATTCCATCTTCAATAACATCTCTGATTTTCTTTACAAAAACTTGTAGTATTTCTCTCTGAATTCCAGGTGATGTATAAGATACATTGTGAGTAGCATTATCCAACATTATCGAAGACACATGTTCATTGTAAGATGCTAATAACTTTACTAATTGAATAAAGTTACCTGGATTTTTTTGAATCTAAACGTTCATTGTGTCCTCTAAGAGCACATGCTGGAAATATGAGCCATCTTACTGCATCAATTGAGGTCTTTAATACCAATCGATTATTTGCTACTTGTTGAGAGGTTTGTTTCTCAATGACTTTTGGATATGTTGTGTTTCTTTCATCAAAGCGCGACAATTCATGAGAGCTCTTTTATGAGGTGAATTAGGATCTTTTCCAATATGACATAAAAAAGGACAATTTTCTCCATCATTAACCTTTTTCCAAGATTGAAATCCCTCTATTGTAAATGCTCCTGAACCAAGAAGCCCACTTGGTTTAGAAAATAAATAACATGGAAGATAAAATATGACATCTTTACTTGGAGAATACCCCAACCATTTCGAAAACAATTTAAACCAAGAAAGTTAATTATGCATCTCACTCTTAGATTGATATGGTCCAACTCTTATATAAGCTCTTCGAATTTTATCTTCTTGTTCCACATTATAACTCCATATTTGTGGTTGCTTTTTTGGATCACGTTTTATAGACATAATATCAACTGCATGAACATCATTTTGAGGAACTTTGATTGGAGGTTTGGTATCATGGATTGAAGATTCAATATTATTTATCGTAGCTTCTTCGATATTTAGTGGAGAAGTATAAGATTGAGCATTCTCCTTTTTGAAAAAAAGAATCAATTTTTTGATTTTTCATTTTACTTGATTTGATCAACAATCTGAAAATTGAAATCAAATTTAAATAGTGAATAAAGTCAATTCATACAATTGAACAAAATCTTCAAATTAATATATAAAAGGTAAATGATTTAATTAAACTAGATCAAGGATAAATAATCTAACTCACCAGTCACCACCATTGATTACGCTAATCTTGGATCCGTCGATTTACGGTAATCTTGCTTCTAAGTTCTAATTTAGTTGAAGAATAAATGTATAAGTTCTTGAAGTGAATTATTCTGATTTTGAAAGAGAGAAGTGTAATTTGGAGTTGGGTTTGAAAAATGAGAAAAGAACCGATTCCAATTTTCAAGGTAATTAGGCCTGTTGGATTACCTTATTAATTTCAATTGCCTTAGTATTATTATATATATTTCATCAAACCAACTAATGGTTTGAACGTGGAAATGTAGATTGTGGTAACTGGTGGACCAGGTGGTTCCCACCCCTAAATCACTAATACATATCCTCCTACATTTCTAATATTTTGGGATATAAGAAAATACATGATATATAATATAAGTAGTTTTTGCCAAAAATTATGGGGGTACCTACCCCTCCTTGCCCTCCCTTATATCCACCATTGCTCGGTGGCCGACTAGATGGGGCCCTTTCCGGCAACATTACTTACAATGAGAAGCCATTCTCAAACACCATTAAACTCAACATTGGGTTCGTGACATAAGATGATATTCTTCACCCTCACTTCACTATCATCGAAACACTTATCTACATAGCTATGCTGCGATTGCCCCCAACCCTAACCGAGCAGGAAAAGTGCTAGCATGCTGATTCAGTCATGACTCAACTCGGACCGTCAAAGTCAAAGTGTAGGAACATAGTTATAGGTAGGCCCCATCTGAGGGGGTTTCGAGGGGAGAAAGAAAGCATGTGAGCATTGGGCAAGAAATTCTTATCAATCCAAGCCTACTGTTTCTTGACTAGCCCACTTTGGGTCTCGACTCGACCACTGCTCAGAAGATTGTGTCGACCTTGAGCAAGCTCGGTGATGGAGGCAGAACCATTTTGATGACGATACACCAGCCTTTGAGTAGGCTGTTCTACATGTTTGATAAGATTCTTCTCTTGTCTGATGGGAGTCCTTTGTACTTTGGTGAGGGCTCAACTGCACTAGATTATTTGTCTACTCTGGGGTTTGCTCCATCATTGGCGATGAATCCTGCTGACTTCCTCTTGGATCTTGCAAATGGTATGTGACTTTGTTTTTCTTAAGTATTTCATCTTACAACTACAATATTTTCCGATTTTGATCCCATAATATTATAACTTTCAATTTAGTCCCACAATTTAAGAATTTTTTCAATTTCAATCAAATTTTGGCTAGACAAGCCTCAATTTTGAGAAATGAGACTAAAATCGGATAAATTATTAATTTATTGGACTACATTGAAAATCATGACAACTATAAGACCATAATTAGAAGACATCAATACCATAGTTATAGAAAGAAAAATGATTTTACCCAAATTAAAGATTGTGGCCTCTTATTGCATGATTACATTTTGTAGGAGTTTCATCAGGTGATGGAAATGGAGCTGAAGTAGGCATTAAACAGACTTTGGTTTCAACTTATGAGTTGACATATTTGAGGTTCGATTATGTTGTCGATGATGATGATGATGATCCTCGTACACAAACACAGGCTCTAATTGATGATCATAAGCAATGGTGTAACAATTGGTGGGAACAATTCACAGTGTTGTTTAAGAGGGGAGTGATGGAGCACAAGCATGAATCCTTCTCATTCCTCAAGATAACTGAGGTTTTAACAATGGCTATCATGTATGGTCTACTCTGGTGACAATCCGACCTCTCTCACATATAAGACCATCTTACGAATCACCTTTAACTTTTCTGAGTAATTAAATTCCAAAATATATGAACTGGTACTTTTTGCAATTATGTTTTTGGGCTTTTAAAAATTTAGTCTTAAAATGGTTTTGTTGGAAATTTATGTGAAATTTTTAAAAAAAAGGTCTCATAACTATTGGGTATAAGCAATTTTAGTGTCTTTTAAGAGTTTATTACTTTTTTTACCCCCTAATTTAGGGGGTCTGCTAGTTTAGGACTTTAATTTTTTCGACTGGCAATTTAAGATATGAATCGCACGTGAATCGCACTTGAATCGCACTTGAATTGCACGTGAATCGCACATGAATCGCACTTGAATCGCACTTGAATTGCACGTGAATCGCACGTGAGATTATGAATTTGGGCTTTTTGATCCAATTTTGCTGACATGTTACATCATATAATGCATTTCGCCTATGTGTAACAGAATAATACCAGTGACATCTATATTGACATTAAATTTATACATAAGATTAAAAATAGAAAAAAATTAAAAATATCTAAAAATTAGATATAACCAAAAAAAAAAACAATAAAACAGAAAATTAAAAAAGGAGAATTTATATAAAAAATAAATAAAATATAAGTAAAACAGAAAATAAAAAAATGAAAATTCACAAATAAGATAAAATAAAATAAAACATAAAATTAAAGAATGAAAGTTCATCTTCTTCATCAACCCACCCCACAACCTCCCACCACCATCGCACCACCCACCACCACCACACCGTTGATGAATGTGCTCCACCTGCTGCAAACAGTGTAGTGTCAAAGGCCCAAACGATGGTTTCTTAACCATCAGATTGTGTGCAAGACCTAGCAAAAGAAGCTAAAGTCGATAGTCCACTAGCAGTCATTTTCCATGCTGGTCAAATCTCCAAGGACTTGGCAGTGAGCCAAATGGCTCTAGTCTGGTACAAAGCTAATCAGACAGATTCCATCGACTTCCACCTCTCCTCCCCACAACCTCCTTCGATTGATTCCATCACTTAAATTCATATGCTTATTGTATAGAAATCTCTAGTTTGTTTAGTGTAACTATAATCTTAGCATATAAGTGTTATATACAAGAAGATTAAGATTATAGATAATAAATTTAAATTAAGTCTGATGAAATTAATTAAAGTATGAGATCTTTAATTAAAATATCATTAATGCGGTCCAAAACATGAGATATTTTCGAAAAGTCAAAAATTACTAATTCATCCTCTAAGATATATCCGAAAAATCGAAAACTAAGTGATAACGACTTTGTGAAATCTTCTAATTTTCAATATAGAATAGTTCTATATCCATCCCAACTCAATTAGCCCAATACCATGATCTCATAAGTTGAGTATATCATAGGAATAATCAAGTTAGAATACTATACGATATTTTGGGAGCCCACATACTACTGTTGAAAAGGAGGATTGAATTGGAAGATCGTGGTGTCTTCAACAATTCGTGGATTCAACCATTAGATATCAGTCAAAGTAAAAGAGAAAAGAAAATTATCAAAGGTATATATTTTTTCATTTCTTTAGCTTTAAATAAATTTAATATTCATAATATGCTCTTATATTTAAAGTGATTTTTTTCAGTAGTAAATTTAATATATGTGATTTTAAATACTTAATAAGTGTACAAACTTGGTCAAATTTGACACTTGTATTTATCCATTCTTATTTCAATAAACTTTTCGATTTGTTTATTTAACTTTTATATATATATATATATATATATATATATATATTATTTAGTTACATCATATTATTGTAATTTTAAAATCATTAGATTTTATAAGGCAAATCGTGCAATTCACATGTATACTACTAATATTCTATAACTTCAAATTCAATAGCTAAAATGATAATAACTATTGATTGAATATTAATTTATTATAAAATACAGAAATTGATGCCATGGTTATATTTACTACATGATTGTGTTATGTTAGTTAATATTCATTTCCACATTATCAAAATGCATTTATTGAAGGGTGAATGGGATAAAGTAAAAAAAATGTCAAATGCGATATTAGTTATGGCAGAAATTTATATGCACCTGATGCATAAATTTTAGATTCAGTAATCCAATTAAATGGATATATTTACATCGTGTGGTTCAGTAAAATAATAAAATTATTTTTAAGTAAAATCAAGCAAAAAGTATATATATTAATAAATTTATGTTATGTTATTAATATTTTTACATGATATAAGTAATACTTTTACGTTATATTTCAATTAAATGAGGTAATACATTTATGTAGATAACGTAAAACATGTATGTGATGCAATAATTACATTTATGTAATACAACTAATACATTTATTTGATACAATTAATATATTTGAGTAAAATAATAAAATCATTTCTTAAATAATACGTTTACGTAAATAAAGTACTAATCTTGCATTATATGGTTCAAACATTTATGTGATATAAGTAATCCAATTACGTCATATTTCAGTAAATTGAGTTAATACTTTTATGAGATGAAATAATAATTTAATGTAATACTAGATATACATTTATACAATTAGTGATACGTTTATATATATAATACATATAATATATTTTAGTAAGGGTATATTAGACATATAATATCATAAATTTTTTGAACAAAATTTTGTGAGTGCACCCTAACTAAGAATTTAAAATTTTGTTCAACGATTAGGGCCTTAACTAATAAAGAATTTATGATTTAAAATTGGAAAGAAAAACCAATTAAATCAATAAAAGGTATGATATTAAATTCTAAATTGTAGGTAAGTAATATTATAATATAAAGATAATTTGGAAATAAAATTGTATAATTATCTAAAACGATATTTAATATGAAATAAAATTTAAACTCCAAAACGATACATATTATGAAACAATAGGAGTATATACTAAGAGAAACCATGCAAGCATGTGTCACTCTCTTATTGATTTGATTTCCCTCTCAAACTAGAAACTCAATGCAACTATGTATAAGTTTAACTGTTAAATGCTAAATTAAATAAATTATTAACTGTTAAATTATTTGTGGTCATCAATATATCAATATTAACATACTTTCTTCATGTTGAAATAAGAAATACTATTTATTATTTTATTCATTAATATTATCTAATTTATTATATATAAAGATATAATTAAAACAAATAAAATTAAGAAAGTTATAATTTTAGGTGCACTCATCTTATGTGAAGACATAATCATTTAAGATATAAAAAATAGGGTAATACATATCATAAACTATAAATTGATTATGTATATAAGTTAACATTACAAATATAGACTACTAGTATAGACTCCATGTGATATATAAAATTTATCAAAATAATTTTTTTTAAAGAATATAAAAATATATATAATTGATTAGCAATTTGGAGAATAATTGTGATTTATAATGAGATATAAAAATTTCTTGTCATAAATTTTTGTTGTTGTATTTACTAATGTTAACTTTTTCTAAAAAAATATGTTTATAATCACGTGGCCTGAATAGTAATTTTAATGTCAATGTAAATACATATTGTCTTATTCATGTTATTCATGATATGTATGAATATATTTTGATTATTATACATGAGATTTCACTATACGAATTGAAAATTAATATTGTATTTATACACTAAGAGAATATCGTGAGTATAATTTGATATTCCTTAATTTTACATTTCAAAAATTTAATTCTATCTTTATATATAATAAATGAGATAATATAAATGAATAAAATAATAAATAATATTTAATTTTCTATTTCAACCTAAAGAAAGTAAGTTAATATTTATTATATAGATTGATTAAAAATGAATAATTTAGTAGTTAATTTTTTTATTAACGTTATTTTATATAAAATAAACTTAAACATATTTAAATGTATTAATTATATTGATGTATATATCTCTGAATTTTAATTTCCAGTTATTATCATTACTAAATGTAATAAATGAGAGAGAGAGAGAGTGTGTGTTTTTAAGAAAGATGAGTTTTCATTTTAATTAAGAGTTAATTAGAATAATTATAAAAATTAATAAATAGATAATTGAGAGACAAGTGTATGGTTGAGATTAACTTAAATTTAGGAGGGAAAAGATTTAATCATAAGTTGACATGTGTCCAACTTATGGTTTCTGCTTTAGTATATATTAACGATGTGATTGTAAAAATATTAGTAAAAATTTTTCAATAAATTTTATTATTAATTACATAAAAGAAAATAACACTAATAAAAAAAAGTATGCTACTTTATATACAAATTTATAAAACGCTAAATATATTGTGTCACGTCCTTACTTTAAATATTATTAAACATAAAAATTTCATTTATGCATCCAACAACTCAATATAAACCTAATTTTAAAAGATTAAATCAATTTACCGAAACATTATGTAACGTCCCGATTCTTTTTGTAGATAAACATTAATCGAGGCGTTACTCTAATATAAAAATTTCCTCTTTTCAAGAATAAATATAAATAAAGATTAAGAATAATTATAAAATATACATTTCTTAAATACATGAAATTAATTATTTTAAAATAAAAAGGTTCTGTAACCTTTGCTCATCGGCTACCAGCATCCACTGCTCGCACTCCACGCCATAAAAATCTTTAAACTGAAACATTTTAAAAGAGGGTGAGTATTTGAAATACACTCAGTGGGGTGGGGAAACTCGGGACGACATAAAATAATTTTGAAAGATTTTACACACACATGCCAAAACACCATTTTATCACATAAAACAGATTTTCTTAAAACGTTTGTCTTTTACTAAAAACCGTAGAAAATAGATCACTTCAAACCCGTGACTTAAATCATTTCACAATGTAAGCATCCATCTCAATCAATCACCATCCACATTCAAACATATCATATCACTTTCACTTTCCTATTACGGTTCTTAGCCGTCTTGCAAACATACAATCAATCATCATTCACATTCAAACATATCACTTTCATTTTCACATAATTTACGGTGCTTAGCCGTCATGAAAGCATTTTACGGTTCTTAGCCGCCATGAAAATATTTGAGGGTCTTAACCGTCTTTTTACGGTCGTTAGCCGTCATAATACGGTAGTTAGTCGTCGTAATACGGTGATCAGCCGTCTTTATGCGAGCCCTAGCTGCCTTGCATACGCATGCACATGCACACATATTTACATCACACATACACATGAAAACACATTAATTTAACACAACACTTAGTTGCAGTTCTCAACTGCCATGAAAGCACATCTTATTGCACATATGCAAATATCAACTTCAAATCATTCTTCAATCACATTCTTATTTAATAATAATTTTAGCTCATAGCATTTTATTCACATAGCATATATATCGACCTCACGTCATTCAAGTATAATACTCACATTCATCATATCATAGCATCTCATGCATTCAGCACGTATACCCAACTCATTTTATATAGTATAATAGTTCGTAATTTAAATATTTTGAAAGAAATATAAATACCGATATAACAATTTTTCCCCCACCTTAGGAAACTGAAGCTTCTATTCATAAGTTGTCGAGCGTATTCCTCTTCCCTTGTTTCCTACATCGAACACTAAAAATATTTTAGTACTTTGTCTAGTTATAAATTCTTTAATTAAGGTCATTAGTAATTAAAATATGTCCTTTCAGGTTTTCTTTGATAAGTTGGGACAGGTTTCTATCAATGTCATGTTTTAAAGAATAAAATAAATAATTTTAAGTTGAATATAAGTTTTAAGTGAATTTGTAATAAAAATGTATTTATTAAAATATTAGAAAGCTTAATTAGACTTTAATTAGATCTTGAAAGACTTGCTTATTTCTCAGGAAAATTAATTATAACATTATGATTTAGATTGGATCGATTGGATCTTGAAGACTTGATATTAATTTTAGATAATTAAATTATAAAGTTTTTTAGTTAAAATAATTCTTGAAGACCTTTAAAATAATCTTAGAAAATCTAATTATATAATTTACGTTTTAACTTAAATATTAGGAAACTTGAATATATTTATGATTATGACATAATTAGATTAACTATAAAGTTTAAATTATAAAAACGAATTCAATTAACTGAAACTATAAATTAATTTAAGAAATATAATTAATTGCATAACATGTTTAGTTAATTATTATTTAAGAGGATTAAAGTTGATATTTAATTTAATATTTATGTTGCACTTGACTTTGGGAAATTAACTTGTAAAGTTCATAATTAATTTAAGATCGTTACATCATTTTTATCAATATAAGGGATTTATTTGAGTGTTTAATATTTATAATTAGGTCCTTAGTTCGTTTATTAAATTATGAAGATAAAATTATAATGTCCATAATTATATTTAGGACAAATATGTCATTTAAATTAATAGAGATGATAATTAATATTTTTAATGTTATATTGCGACATAATTTACTTATTTGGTTCAAGAAGTAATACTAGTGACTTCTATGGTCCGTTTCGTAAATCTAATTAATTATAAGATAAAACTATAATTTCAACATATTCTAGAGGTCATTTTAGCAATATAAAACAATTCTAATAGGCAATACATATTATTATCAATTCGTAGGTTATGTAATTTTATTAAAATTCAGGGGTCCGATATCATTATTCATAATTATTTGGTTAAAGCTGATATTCCAAGAAATTATTGGGTTTACTAAATAAAATTAAGTATTAACGTAATACGATAGGGTGATAACACTAAATTCCAAAATCCGACTTAAAACTAGATTTCCTTAATTATTTCGATAAGGATTTAGGTTTTATAATCTAGTCGATATATATATATATATAAAGAGGTCTAATTAAAAATAAATTAATTTATATAATTTCTCTTTGTCATTTAATTAGAGTTCGGTTTTCATATATCAAATTATGTTTAATTATAGAATAATATCTACAATTCCAATATATATTCTTGGGTTTAAAAAAAAAGTCCTTATCCAAATCCGGGGGTCTTAATGTATGTTTTAATTACTTAATGGATTAACCTGCAATTTTACAAATGCTAAGTATTTAATTCAAATTTCACCAAAGCTAATATTTGCAATATGGTCCTTCACATATTTCAAATTCACAAAACAAACCCTTACCCCAAAACCCTTATCCCAGCCACCCTGCTGCACTCCCATGTTGCTGCCACCGTTCACCGCTGTCCTGCCGCCCTACCGTCGCTGCCCGACTCTATCGGCGACCTCCCGTCGTCGGCAACCACCTTCTCCCACACACACAACATACGGATACATATATATATATATATATATACCTTCTCACACCTCCACTCACCCACGTAGCTGCTCCGTCCAAGCCCAGCCGCCGACGCCACCCGAGCCGACTACCTCCCAGCACAGCCTCGATGCCGCCACTCCCGACGGCTCCCAACTCACACACACACGAGCACAGCAACTCCTCCGCCCCTGCACCAGCACACATGCCCACAACAACGGCCGCCGCTGCTCACGACGGCGGCCTGCACACAGCTCTCCCCACCGACACCACAACAAAACTCAAACAACGGCAAGCACCAGTGGCGGCAAGTGCGTAGAAGGAAGAGAGAAAAACTATGGTGGAGCGGTGATTATTTGGAGAGAGCAAGATGAAGAGGAAAAATGTGTACTGCCTAGCCTTTTCTCTCTCTTGTCCAAAAATAGTCAACCACTACAATAGACTAGCCTAGGTGAGTTGTCAAGCTTGGAGTATATAAAGATTTTGGGTTTAACCTATATATATATATATATATATCCATACTTATTACCTTATAATATAATGTCATATTATTAATTATATAATTTATATCATAATACTATATAATTTATATTATAATATTATAAATTTTTCTTATATATATGTATATATATACACACGTAAATAATATACATAATAATTTTAAATTATTAGTATAATAATAATAATTATTTTTATTTAAATTTCATTTCAATTGTAGAACATTCCCGTGATATTTTATATAGTTGAATTTTATTTTGGGATGCTACACATTAGTTCATCATAAAAGCTAACTGGCATTAAACTCTTATTGTTTGATAAAATCAGTGGAATATAACTATCAATATTTGCCCCATAAACTTAAACTTTACATGATTTTATAACTAGGATTTTCAGAAGAGTTGAAAGAACATGCTTAGTTACAGCTAAAAGTGAGGACATCTCCCTTCACCATCATTCGCTATAACTAGGATTTGTAAGATGAAAACATATAAGGGATGAGTGCGTGAAAACACCCAGTAGGGTTAGCATGCAAGCAAGGGAGAGCATAATAAACATATGTAACCATAGCATCCAAATAAATCACTTAGTTACGATTCTTACCCGCCATAAATATATTTTATTATCACATACATATACATTTATCTTGCATACAACAAACATTCAACCACATCATTCATTACATTGCATCACTTAGCCAATAGTATATTGCTCATATAGTAAAACAAATCTCGTTTCACATATGCATAAAAAATTTCACAATTAAAATCAAGTGAGAAACATAAATGCTGTTTTAAACGAGTTACCCCATCTTTAGTATTGGTGTTCGTAAAACTTCTACGTCCTATGTGATCTTAAAGTGGGATCTCTTTTGCATTTCCTACAAGATACAAGAGCTCGTCTTAGTATTTAGTCGAACTATTTATAGATAAAAATAAATTCTTAAAGTAAAACTTTCTCTTGTGAAGAAATGTTTGAGGTGGGTAGCAATCTATGATGCCATACATATAGAATACATGTATATCTCTTGTAGGATGATTAATTTAAGGTGTAATATCATGGAGTGGCCTTGATATATGTAGTTAATTTGATGGAGGCATGAGAGGTTGAGTATTGTTTTATCTATTGACATAAATGGGGTTATGATCATGATGGTGTATTTATCCTAGATGTAATAGTGGCACACAATATTTATTTCATGAAAAATTAATCAAATAACTGTCACACATAAATAAGATGACATGATTGGAAAGTAATTTGCACATCTTTAAATTAGAGTCTTGATAATATTGTAATTACATAATTATGCATGAAAGTATGTTCAACTTAATATATCATATAAGTCACATAATTTATTGTACATAAATTATGGACATAAATAATTATGTACATAAAAATCCACTTAACTAAATCGAACACATTAGCCACATATCATATATTCACTAAATTTACTTTTATATGTAACTTATCTTTTTTTTTTATCATTTTTTTACTTGTGCATATATTCACTAAATTTACTTTTATATGTTACTTATCTTTTTTTTTACTCGTGCATGTCGAGTGCATTACGATCGAACCCGGTCTCCTTGGATAGCTATCCTGTAAGACTTTTAGACTTAAAGAAACATTAGCTCACACATTTTTGATAAATCATAAAGTTTGTCGTAAAGGTCATTAACAATAAATTATTTAAAATAAAATTTGAATAAAAATATGTAATGCAATTTTTTCTAAAACAGGGTGTTACAAATCCCCACTCCTTTAAAAAATTTCATCTTTGAAATTTGGGTTTACTAAGTATAAAGCTCGGGGTATGATCTTAAAATCTAATCTTCACGTTCTCATGTCGCTTTCCTTTTTTCATGACTACCCTATTGTACTAAGACTAGCGGTATTTCCTTGCTTCCACAGATCTTTCTGCAAATTCTAGACCAAACATCTTATTCACTTTGAGTTTGTTCGAATGAATTAGTGTTCGACATCTCCTTTTATATAGTGCTTCATACGACACCATTCTAATGGTAAACTAATAAGTACTGTTGTTTAAGTGAATTCTATTAAGGATGGATAATCTTCATGTAAAGACTAAACCAACATGCAATTACACAATCAACTCCTAAAAGTGACATATTTTAAAGATTAACCACATAGAACAAGACTTATATAAATTGCACGTTGACAAACGAGCTCTCCTACGTACATTGGTAATCCTAGTTATGAACTCTCGGATGTTCTCTTGCTCAAGCTGATAAGATTCCTTATACTCCCTCATGTTTGTAAAAAAAAATAACAATAATTAAAATTTATTTTTGGACAGAAACTCAGTGGAAGACATTACGAAAAACATGAGTATTTTTTATCTTTTTGTTTTAAATCGAAAAACTTAGCATACAAGTAACTAACTCATGTTCTACCCACATTTGTAAATCAAAATCTTAACATATTTAAATCATTTGACAAGTTTACTTGAGCCACCATCACATTTAATTAAAAATCATTTTCGTAAAGAAACTCAGCGGAAGACCTTACTAAAAACATGAGTATTTTTTTTCTATTTTAAATTGAAAAGCTTAGCATGCAAGTAACTAACTCGTGTTCTACCCACATTTGTAAATCAAAACCTTGACATATTTAAATCATTTAACAAGTTTACTTGAGCCACCATCACATTTTCAAAAAGAAATCAACCATATTAAGATTATACATTTCATCATTTATTAAAAACATATAATACATATATATATATATATATGTGTGTGTGTGTGTGTGTGTTTTTAGAGAAATCAAACATGCAAAGCTTAATTCAACATGTATTTGCTCAATCAACACTCAAAATTACATACTTTTGAAGATCAACTACATAGAACAAGGTATTGAAAAAATTTATCATATTTGTAGGAAATCTCACTTAGATCTTACATGCAACTCAAAATTTAGAACCTAGTCATGATTCTAAAGAAGAAGATTGGTGAGGATTTGCCAAAATTACCTCTTGAATACACAAACTATGTGTTCTTGAAACTTGCTTGGAAGAAGATTTTAATTTGAGCTTAATTTCCTATCTTGTCTTGAAAGGATCTTGATTCTTCACTTAATTCTTGAAAATGACAGCTTGTTTGAAGATGGGAATAAAGATTTTTGAAGGAAAGAAAAGTGTAGAGAGAAGGGGGAACAACTAACTAGAGAGAGAGTGTGTGCATCTTGCCAAATGAGAAATAGAAGACTCAAATGTGGAGTCTCCCCCTTTTATATGTAGTACATAGTATACAAATCATAATACATGTAGTATACATGTAGATCACTTGTATAGTGATATAATTTAAGATGTAATAATATCATGCAGTGGCATTGATATATGTAGTTGATTTGACGAAGGCATGGGAGGTTGAGTATTGTTTTATCTATTGTGACATAAATGGGGTTATGATTATCCTAGATGTAATAGTGACATATAATATTTGTTTCATGAAAAATTAATCAAATAGGCGTCACACGTAAATAAGATGACATGATTTAAAATTAATTTGCACATCTTTAAATTAGTCTTGATAATATTGTGATCACATAATTATGTATGAGGTATTGTTAGGATATCAATATTTAGATTTTGATGAGATAAACCAGCCTTATAATAGGAAATTAGAGTACCCTATTTTTCACAATGTTTAAATGAAGTATATACTAGTTTTGAGTCTATTAGTTTTAAAGATTGAAGAATAGAGAACGTTGAGGAAGGTTTGTATGCAACAAACAAGGTAGGAGTAAAGACTATGCAAGAAAAGTTCAAAGCAAAACAGTTGTAAGAAGAACATACAGTGCGCTTGTAACTAAGAGAAGTTACAGAAGAATATACAGTGTGGCTGTAACTAAGAGAAGTATACAGCATTGCTGTAAGTTAAGGATACAACATGAAGTGACGCAGGATGCATAAGAGCAATCAACTTGTTGTATGTTTCAAGGAAACATTGAATGCAGCAATAGAGTCAACCTAAGCTGCAATATGAAGAAGATCAAGATACAGATGAGAACTAGAGTTCATAACGGATCAAATAAAGCCAGCAGGGACAAACTGAAAGTTGCAGGCTCAGACCCAATCTAAAAAAGACACGTGGTCTGACAAACAGCAGAAAGCTGCAAGCCGAAACTACAACATTTAATGTTTGCAATGCAAAGTTAAGATGCATTTAATGCAAGCCATACCTACGATCATAATATCAATTTTAAATAAAAAATGCCTTCTTTAACGGGCATTTTTCTATAACTATATATAGAGGAAGAGTTGCACTGAAACAAGTAACTGAAAAATTTGCTCTCAAATGATCAAGCAAGCATTAAAGCAAAACTCTCAAGCATTCTACAACATAGTTTCAGTCACTCGACCTCGTGAAGTAATCAAGCCAAAGCTTAGAAGCTCAAGATACAGAAGATTATTTCACCACACCAGTTGAAAAATGAAAACATATATACTTTTACCTATTTGCTGTGTGCTAAGTTGTTTTATAGATGTCAAGCAGTTGATAGGATTATATTCTTGCGGTTTGTTATAGTTGTTTGGGTCAAGACAACTACCTTCTATGGGTGTTTTGAATCATGTGTGGGTTAGCCTTTGAACTTGCAGCAGCTGTGTGTAAGCTGAGTTTCAGTAGGTGGATAGCTTGTTAAGTTGTTAGTTTGTCATTTGTACTCTGTAAATCAAACTTACTTAACAAAGTTCCTGCTCGGGGAAACAGTAGAGTGTATATAAAAAAATTACACCACCTTTGAACCACTACTATAACACCATATGTGCTTTTACTATTTTATATATATCTACTTATGTGCTACATATTTACTTCTTATCATTCTACATAAACGATTTCTGTAAAAAAGCATATTTGGAGAAAATGTTTTACAATAAACCATTTGTTAAAAGAAATTTTTTGCTGCAAGAACTCTAAGATATAACTGAAAAAACTACTCTATAGTGTTGTAAGCTAGTCCACTTGTTATACTGTAAGTTCAAATAACTTGCAGTGTCGTTTGTTAAAAATATTTTGTAAAATCGACAAAGGTTCATTCAACCACCCTCCTCCTTTAGACCTTCGAGACCACTTGAGACCAACAGGTATGTTCAACTTAATATATATCATATAAGTCACATAATTTATTGTACATAAAATATATAAACTTAACTAAATCGAAGGCATTAGCCACATGTCATATACTCACTAAATTTACTTTTATATGTAACTTATCTTTTTTTTATTTCTTTACTCATGCATGTCGAGTGTAATAAGATCAACTCAGTCCTCTCGGGTAGCTAATACGGGTTCGATATCTTAAATACGGGGAGATAAACGCGCACATAATAAATAGGAGTTCATATTTAATATGGATTTGGGATGGTAGTTCAATAATAACTCCTTAGTGGATCGAGTTATTATTGATGGGCTTAAGAAGTGTGTTCAGACCGAACTAGGACTCCTAAGCCCATCAGGAGACCTAATCTTAATCCTCATCTAAGTCTCTGTTGTAGCCTATAAATATGCCTTAAGTCAGCCGCTTCTAGATGTAACACCCCAAAATAAAATTCAACTATATAAAATATCATGGAAATTTTCTACAATTCAAATAAGATTTATGTAATAATAATAATAATAATTATACTAATAACAAATGAAAGAGAAAATAATAGTAATAATTAAATAAAAAATATATATAAGTGTAAATATACACACGTACACATTGTATATATATATGTATAATATATATATAAGTATGACACATACTTAGACCTTATTATATATATATATACATACATACATAAGTTAGAAGATATTTTTAGTTATAATAATATAAAAATAAAAAGTGAGTGGTGATGGATAAGCACAAACATTTTTGTTGGTCCCAAGTGGTGTCCGAGGTTCAGAGAGGGGTGAATGAACCTTGGTCGATTTTCAGAATCTTTTTAAAACAATCGTTCTACACTGCAAGTTACTTGAGCTTGCAGCGATAGATGGTTACTGCTTGTAGTGCTACGATGCAGTGCTGCACGCTGTAACCTGGAGTTTTATACGCAGCGGAAATTAACTTTAAAACACAAGGCTGTTTTTCTCAAGAATGCTTCTTTCAAAATGTTTTATGCACAGAGATAAGAGAAATGTAGAATATAAACGCACAGATAAAGAAAGCAAATAAACACTTATGGCTTATAGTGGTTCGAAGGTGGTGTAATCCTTCTACGTCCACTCTACTGCTCCTCGAGCAGGAACTTTGTTAAGCAAGATTGATTTACAGGACTCTCCTAACAATCTATCAACTTTACAAAGAAACCACCTACTGAAGTCCAGCGTACACACAGCAACTGCAAACTTCAAAGGCTAACCCACACAGGGTTCCACACTCCCACACAGGGAAGCTGTCTAACTCTAGACAACTAAACAAACAGCAAGGATCTCTCTTATCAACTGCTTGACACCACTAAAACAACCTAAGCACACAGCAACAAGGTTAAAAAAGGATAAAAGGTTTTTCTTCAACTTGTGCTTCGAAGTGAGCTTCTGAATCCGTAAGGAATCCTTTAGCTTGAACTTGCTTCACTTCGGTAGGTTGAGTGACTGAAACTGATCGTAGGATTGAAGGCTTGAATCTTGTAAGCTTTGAGTATTTTAGAACAGTGACAGATTTCAGTTTTCAGTAACCAGCTTCAGTTCTCCTCGACCTCTATTTATACTTGTAGGAGAAGATGTCTGTTGAAGGAGACATCCCTCTTTTGAATTTAAAGTAGCCTGGCCAAAGCATGGTTCGCATTTAATGCGACTTGACTTTTTCTTTCGGAGCATTTAATGCGGCAGTTGCGGCTCGCAGCTTTCTGCAGTGCGTCAGTCCATGTGGCATCTTCTCATTGGCTCTGTGTCTGCTACTTTGACTTTTTCTTGAACGGCTCTTTTATTCTTGCTTGAATCTCCGTTCCTCGTACTGTATTTATCCTTCCTAGGATTTGCAGGATACTTCGTTTGTAGTTGGCGCTGTTTGACTTAACTGACTGTAAGTTCTGCGCTGTATCTTAGGTCCTTATGCAGCTGATGCTTTCTTTCAGTGCTGCTGTAACTTAGACCTGATTGCAGTATCTTCTGACAGTGCTGCTGTAACTTCTTTCTAGCAGTACTCCTGTATCAACCAGCTATGTTGTATCCTTATCTTCTTGCAGCGATACTGTATCCTACCTTCTTGCAGCGATAACTTCTTTTAAGGCTTAGATGCAGTTTTATCCTTTTTCATCCTCCATTTTAACACTTAACACAAGACTCAATTCTAGTCTATTTATTCACTTAAACAATGTGAAAAATGGGGTACTTAAAACTTCCTATTACATATTTGGTTTGTCTCATCAAAATCTAAACATCGAAAACCTAACAATTTTCTCTCCCCCTCTCAGAGAAATCATCAGTGTTAGGTTGTGCACAGTTTCTCAAATTAAGAATCCTAAGCAACCCTCTTTCTCTCTCTTTCGCACTCACCTACAATAATGGATATGGATTCTTCTCATCTCAACTGGCTCATCTTCTTGCTTTCCAACACCTCCTCCCTTTTCCATCCCTCAAATCAGTACCCCTCAAGATGCAATCACCACTTCATCCCATTTCCTCAGCGGCGCTGCACCAAGCTCGAGGACTTCTTGGATGACGCCGACAGCTGAGCTGGACGGGCTGCCGCGAGGAGCAGCGGTGCTGCTATGACTATGTATATATATGCTGTTGTGGTGTGTTTAGGGCGTGAATGGTTGTCGGTAGCTAGGAGTCGCCGGTAATGGTGACCGACGCACGTTTTTTACGGCAGCTAGAGATGGTCGAGCCGTCGTGGAAGCAGCGACGCTGCTGCTGTATTTCAGTGTGTGTCGTGTGTGAGAGTATTCGGGTGTCGCCGGCGACGGGTTGTCGCCGGCCGTGGCAGAGCCAGGACAGTGGTTGGAAGTGATGGCTGGGAGGCGGCTGAACAGGGGGCAGCAGGGGTGGTTTTGGGTAAGGGTTGTGCTTGGTAAATTTGATAAAAACTAGGGATTAAATTGAAAACTCTATAATTCTTGATAATATTATATTTTACATCCTTAAAGTTATAAAACATGCTATAAGACTCATAATTTATGAATAATAACATTTAAAATCTCAATAGTTATAACTATTACATTTTATACCCTTAAACTTATGAAAATAAGTTTTAAACACTATGAATTATAAATAATGATATCGGGCCCTTGAATTTTAATAAAATTACATTATGTAACCTATAGATTAATAATATTAAGTATTTCTATTAGAATTTCTTTATATTGCTAAAACGATCTCTAGAACTTGCTGAATTTACAGATTTATCTCATAATTAATTAGGTTTATGAAATGAACCGTATAGGTCATTAATATTACTTCTTGACCCAAACAAGTGAATTAGGTCTTAATATAATATTAAAAATATTAATTACCATTTCTATTAAATTAAATGACATTTTGTCCTAAATATAATTATAGAAGTTGTAACTTGACCCTCATAATTTCATAAACGAACCAAGGACCTATTTATAAATATTAAATATACAATCAAATCCTCCATATTATTATTAATGATCAAAACGTAAAGAATTAATTATGAACTTTACAATTTAAACCTCAAAGTTAATGATCAAATTAAACATCAACTTTAATACTCTTAAATAGGAATTAATTAAACATGTTATGCAATTAAAAATATTTCCTAAATTAACTTATAATTTCAGTTAATTGAATTCATTCTTGTAAATTAAACTTTATAGTTAATCTAAATACGCAATAATCATAAATATACTCAAATTCCTTAATATCTAAGTTAAATCGTAAATGATATAATTAGCTTATCTAAGATTATTTTAAAAGGTCTTCAAGAATTATTTTAAGCCAAAAACTTTATAATTTACTTGTCTAGAATTATTATCAAGTCTTCAAGACTTAACATAAATCATAATGTTACAATTAATGTTCTTGAAAACTAAGCTAAGTCTTTCAAGATTTAAATAAAGTTTAATTAAGCTTTCTAATATTTTAATAAACACATTTTATTTCAAATTCACTTAAACCTTATATTTAACTTAAAATCATTTATTTTATTCTTTAATCCACAACATCGTCAGAAACCTGTTCCAACTTATTAAAGAAAACCTTAAAGGACATATTTTAATTACTAATGACCTTAACTTACGAATTTACAACTAGACAAAGTACTAAGATATTTTTAATGTTCGATGTAGGAAACGAGAAAAGATGAATATGCTCGACAACTTATGAATAGAAGCTTCAGTTTTCTAAGGTGGGGGTAATTTCTTATTACGGTATTCATAATTCTTTCGAAGTATTTAAATTACGAACTATTATACTATATAAAATGAGTTGGGTATACGTGCTGAATGCATGAGATGTTATATGTGATAATGTTATGATATGATGAATGTGAATATTATACTTGAATGATGTGAAGTTAATAATTGCATATGTGCAATTAAGATGTGTTTTCATGGTAGTTGAGAACTGCAACTAAGTGTTATGTTAAACTAATGTGCTTCCATGTATATGTTGGATATGTGTATGTGTGAAATAAATATGTGTGCATCTGCATGCAAGGTGGCTAAGAACCGTATCTACAGCGGCTAAGAACCGTATTTATGGCGGCTAAGAACCGTATCTATGGCAGCTAAGAACTGCATCTATGGCGGCTAAGAACCGTATCTATGGCGGCTAAGAACTGCATCTATGACGGCTAAGAACCGTATCTATAGCAGCTAAGAACTGCATCTATGGCGGCTAAGAACTGTATTTATGGCGGCTAAGAACCGTAATGAATGTGATATGTTTGAATGTGAATGATGATTGATTGGGATGATTGCTTCTAAAATGATTTATGCCATGTGAATTGAAGTGATCTATTTTATGTTGTTTTTATTAAAAGACAAACGTTTTATGAAAATCTGTTTTTATCCGATAAAATGGTGGTTTGGCATGTATGTGTAAAATCTTTTAAAAGTTATTTATGTCATCCCAAGTTTCCCCACCCCACTTAGTATACTTTTGTCACTCACCCCTCTTTCTAAAATGTTTTCAGTTTAAGGATTTTATGACGTGGAAAGCGAGCGGTGGATGCTGGTAGCCGATGATCAAAGGTTGCAGAAGTTTTTTATTTAAAACGATTAATTTCATGGATTTAAGAAATATATATTTCATAATTATTCTTGATTTTATTTATCTTTATTCTATTGAAAAAGGAAATTTTTTTATAAGTGAGTAACGTCTCGGTTTAAATTTACCTTAAAAAGAATCGGGACGTTACACTAAACACACAGAAATCTCACAAACGATTGTAGTAGAAGGCGACTGAAATTTTCGAAGGATCGTTGTCTACACAACGTTCGAGAAAAAGGCGAGGAATACATCAGAAGATCGAGAGGAACAGGCTCTATTGATAGTTCGGCAGTTCTGACCTCAGAACTGGTTCGTCTTCACCTATTACGATGAAAGGTATGATTCGTTTTCCACTGCATGTTAATCATATCTTGTATGCATCCCGAATTAGATAATTGTATAGGGTTAGCAATCCAGCGATTCCAACAATTACAGCTTCCCAATGAAACCTTTTTCATATTTAATACCCTTTTTGCATCAAGTTGGGGACTTTGCTGCAAAATCTCCAATCAAAAATGGACTTCTATTTTAGCTATCAAGAAACTGAGTTGCTGCAGAATAGTGCATTTGGGCTGCCCTTATGAGTGTAACTTCAACAGCAAAGGTTAAAATGATGAAGATGAAGGAGATGTGAAAATTACAAAATTGCCCTTGTCCATTTGGTGGAATTAAATATCCGAATTAAATGAAAACTTAAATTACCAAATTGCTCTTAAAATGCACATGCTAAGCACGTGACCTCCTTCCGGCAAGAAAAAATGACGTGGCAGCTAGATTTATTGTTCTTTGCAAAATTCGTGTACATGATATAGTAAAACGAAAACATTTATAAATGATATAGTAAAATGCAAAATCACAAATATTTGAGATGAGTTTTTTATTTTTACCCTTTTAAAAATATAAAAAACAAATAATTTATCATAATAAATTATATAACTAATTAACCAATTAGATAAAAAATAATGATTTGGGACTCATGATATAGGTGAAAAGGTAAATAATTGACAACTAAAATTTTATCAACATGTTAAAACGAAATATTGAAAAACTAATTAAACACAACTAAAGAGAAATATTAAAAAAAATTAAATAATTTGCAGCCATAGGGGTTCGAACCCTCAATTGGCTAGCAAGCTGACTAGAAAACCATTTGTTAACCAGAATTGAGTGCCATACAATGTGAAAATAACCTCTAAAAAAGATAATAGATATTTTGGGGACAAATGGTCAACTAATGAAGAATATTAATTTGTATTCTCAAGTAGGACCTTTCTTGAAGAAAAATGTTTTTAGTTATATGGTCAATCATATGTTGTTTCTAGAGTATTCAATATTGAAGATTTTGATATTTCATAAAGATGTTGAGGAAGGAACACTACTATAATTTATAAGAAATATATAGACTATTTCAGTTTTGATTTTGTAATTTATAAAATTTACTTTTTAATTGATTAATTCTTATAATTTTATAATAATAATTTTAATATATAGACTATTTGAATCATTCCAACGATTTGTACCAATTACAACTAATTAAAATTTTGTAGCACGTTTTATTAAATTATACTAGTACTTAAAAATAATAAAATTTCTTAAATGTTATTAAATTTCATTACCAATACCATTTGAATATGAAGTATTACTCTATTACATTCAATTTCTATATTATATATTTATTTAAACATAATATATTTATATATGTAAATTCTATATATTATACTTCTATATAAATATATTTTTAAAATGTATGCCCGTACATCACACAATAAAATATCAGTTAAATAAAATTGTTATTTTTTATTATATAATATTATATATTTATATGCAAATTTAATTTTAAAAAAAACCATCAAACCAACATTTTGAACTATTGATAAACTCTAGTTTTACCATTACATCAAAACTTAAAAGTAGAAATAGGATTAGGCATACCATTACATCAAAACTTAAAAGTAGAAATAGGATTAGGCAGGGGCCGCGCGAACGCAGGCCCCCTCTAACACAAATTATGACGTAGGCTCGACCACTTGAGCCGACCTTAGGCGGGCACCCCTCCAAAGTGCAATGGAGGTCACCAACCTAGACCATGGGTCTTCTTGTTCGCCCATTGATCCCGTCCAGGTAAGTATGTATCCCAATCATATTTCTCCTTTTTATCTAACTCCTACTAACACATTCTACCTCATAACCTCTCGATGTGGGATACTTATCTTCTTCCATGCTTTGCTTTTTCCACTTTTATATCATGTTTCATGTACCCGTATGTCCAACTTTACTATTGAGGAGGTGTAAAAATCACTGTTTGTATTTGAGATTAATTTAAAATAGATTAATTAACAAAATCATCTTATTGTAATCAATAAAGTTGAACAATGGTAATAAGCCTTCTCAAAGTCATATGCTTTCTTTCTTAGCTTCTAGGAAAAATAGTTTTTTCGATCATTCAAATTTCACTCTCTTTTTATCTCATCCCGTAGGTTTACTTAATTTAAATCTGATTATTTAAGACTTACAATTTTTTTTTCCAAATTTCATTGTGGATAATATATTCATTTAATGTTTGGTTTGAATGTTAAAAGAATTTCTCGAATTGTTCTATTGTGGATATGAAAGTTTTAATCCACGTCACATAATTACTAACAAATTTTGCAATATTTTGAGGAAAAAATCAATATTTAAATAATATATTTAGTTTAGATAATACTTTTAAGTATTTACATTCTTTGGGTAACTTGCATATGATTTCAACATCGTTTAACTCGTATAAAATTTGAAAAATAAATTTCAACTACAGATGAGTAGGCCTTTTTATATTAATTAATAGATTCTAATTCATTTTTCATGAATAACTCTATTTTCTAAAATTCAAAATTTGTAATTAGAAGAGAGACGGTTGTTTTCATTTTTGATTTTTTCCTCCTCCACCACCCGACTTGCCTTTGCCCTTTATCACCACACTATCCTCAATCACAACTATACTGATATATATACTTGAAATATCCTATCGACTCTTCTAAAACACAAAAATGAAGTTGAAACCGTCCTCTCTGCCTCAAATAGTTGAAATCGATCAAAAAACAAAGTCAATATAGAAAATCATCTCCTTATAATAGATTTACTAGCAAAGCCAATTTCAATATTCAACTATGAATTAACCCTCAAATTAGTGAAAAATTGAACATACTCCTAATTTTAAAACTGACATTATCGAGCTCAACAACCTCAATACCATCAATCTGGTTGAAGTTTTAACTACAAGCCCGTCTCTCATTATGTATGGATGGAGTTATAATTGTCATATCGCATAATTTGCATGTATATATTATGTGCGTGTCTTGTAATATTAATAGTTTATTAATTTCTTCACTCTTTTTTTAAAGTTGTAATTTTAGTAGTTGAAGTCGAAATTATGTCCAATGGGTAACCGAACTCAATTAGTCATCATCTTTAATCTGTCAATTCAACTTCCAAAACTTTAATTGAGAATTTATCCTAAATTATAGATTTTAACTTTCAAATTGACAACTAATCTTCCCATGACTCTCAATTGAGTGCACGTTATCAACATTAATAATTTAAGTATGGGTTGTGTAGAGCTTTACCCAGTAAAGGGAGCCCTTCCAGAAATTCTCGATGGCCCGAGGCAAGCCCGGGCCAAAGAGGGGGTTTGGAAATAGTTTTCAACCAGCAATAGACGCGCCTCGGTTAGTACCTCACTAGCTGCGTCATTGCCCCAAGCGCAAAGATATTTCTTTCGTTCTAATCCTGCTTGTTTTAACATTTGTCACTGTTAATGTATTTGCTATGCAAGCGATGTGGGACTCCAAGTAAAGGGTAATAATAACAATAGCATGGAAAATTATTAATCAGAAGAACATAAGATAGGATTCATTTCTGTAAATCTAAATTATATTAATCAGAAGAAAGTTACGACCAAATTAAATTGGTTTTGCAATTTATTATCTCTGGCACACAAATTAGAAAGCGATAATCCATGAGTTAAATTTGTAGAAAAATATTTGAACATAGGTTGTAGGGCGTCTTCTAAAAAGAAAATACCCTCCAAAAAGTGGCATATGCTGCTTGAATTGCGACGAACACACGATATTCTTTAGTAAAAGGCGAAAGAATAGTTCGCTATGTGCTCAACGCGCAGCTGCGTTACTATCCATGAGGCTTCCCATTTCTGTTTATTCACATAACTCCCTAACTTTAGTGTGTTATTTCTCAATGTGGGATACTTCTTTGGGCATTGAAGGTTCATTGTTGGAATGTGAATGGAAAAGTTACCTTCAAAAAGGTGTTGAAAAGACATATTTGAATGCTCTTAATTGATCTAACTTAAAGGGTGCAATCTTTTCACAAATGGACACCTAGAAATTTATATTATAAATAGATCCTCCTTATTCCACAATTAACACATCGTATGAACATCGAATAAGCATCCAACATGCATTAAAAATGTATGGAATTTCCTATGTAATTCTTTTTGCTCTTCCTTCTTTTCCTTGTCTTTAGAGGGTTCAAAATATACTTTGGTTCCTCGTTTCTTGTGTTTTGGAGTGTTACATTCACATGATATTAGTCGATGTACTTGGGGACGATTGCCGAAAATCGTGGCACTAGAACGGGACAATTTCGTTTTACAGAGAAATAATCTAACTATTATCTCAATTCATACTTATATCCTGTATTTCTAGTCATTTTATTTCGTACTATTTTATTACATACCCACCTATTTTTTCAAACAATCTCATGATTCAAAAATCTTCTAATAAACAAGCACTGCAAGGCAAACCGGAACCGAATCGTGGGGGTTTCGATTCCGATTCCGGTTTGAAACTGACGGTTAAACTGAAACCGACTGGTTTTGTTTTCCTTTCTTTTTTCTAATGTTTGATTGAGTTAAAACGTGTTTTTTTTTACATTTTTGTTTAAATTCATTTTTAGTCCTACTCCAGAGGCATTGTCCGTTTTTAATCCCGTTAAAATTCAATTTTCAATTTTAATCCTTTTTTGCCTGATTTTCAATTTTTCGATCAGATTCCGGTAAGTGTGCTACACTCGCCCTCAATCTGAACATTTCAGCCAACTTATGTTGACATGACCCTTTTTTTCACACGCGAAATTTCTTTTCACTCGCCCTCAATCTAAAACACAAAAATGATGTATGCAGTCCTGTTATCCTACCCACCGTGAATACATTAATATGTGTGCATCGCTAGTGTTAGATATTTATCATATCTATCAATTTCACATTTCATATAAATTATAATTTCCAATTACTATTATTACTTAAATGTTATTAATGAGATGAGGTGTTTAGGAAAAAGGAGGTTTCATTTAATTAGGATTCAAATTAATTAATTAATTTAATTAATAAGTGTAGAAATTAAAGACAAATGTATGTCTATATATGATTAAATGAACTCTAGCATTGGAAAGATTTAACCATAAATTAACATGTGTTTTGGTTTCTCCTTTAGAATGTACTAGTATAAGTTCCGTGTGATATATAAGATTTTATAAAAAATAAAATTAAATATTATTTATATAGTAAAATTAAAATAATGATTTGCTTAATACATACCATTTAATTTAACATTAAATATAACATGATATCATTAAATAATTATTTAATTATCGAAATACATGTTCATTTGTAGAGGATTATAAATAATCTTTTATTTATTTTTTTGAAAAGAATGTGTATTGATATGTCTATTATATTATTTAACCCACTCTTCATATTTATTTATATTTTATCTCTAAATTTTTAAATTGGCCAAATAGTCAAAAAATGGATAAATTTCATAACAAAACTCAATTTATATATTAGTCTCAATTCTACACTCAAATTTTAAAGTTTCTTAATAAGGGGCTCAATTTAACATTTTTTTTTCTCAATTTAAGACTTGAAAATTAGATTGAGTTTCCAATTCAAGACAAAATTCCATTTTTTGTTTTGCTTTTTTACTTTTATTTATATTTATAAACTTATTTATACTCAATATGTATTCATATTTTAGATAAATTAAGTTAAGTTAATGCGCTTTAAGAACAATCTTTATCCTACTTGTCTTAATTTATATAAAAAAAGAAAAAATGAAAGAAAAATATAATTAATTCAATTCATAAAATATAATTTATAAGGAACTAATTAATATTAAAATCGGTTTTCAATAGTTTTATTCATAAAATTAAGAAAATAAAAGAATCTTAATTTTATGAATTGCATTATATATATATAAATTAATACAAATCAGATGAAAATCATTCCAAAATTGCACTAATTTATCTAAAATGTAAATACATATTGAAATATAAAAAAGAAAAAGAAAATTCAAATTTATCTTAAATTGAGAACTCAATCTAATTTTCAAATCTTAATTTCAGAAAAAAGATTAAATTGAGCCTCTTATTAAGAAATTTACAAATTTAAGTCTAGAATTGAGAATTAATCTATTAATTAGGTCTTGTTATGAAATTCATCCGCCAAAAAAGTGCAAACATTTTTGAATTTTTGCTATTTTAGTTAATTCCTTAAAAGTTGTCAATGTAACCATATTATAGCTAATTAGTTGTAACTTTAACCAAATTTCAATTTTAGTTAAAACTAAATTATATATGCCCTATGTGGCGGACACATGGATAAAAAAATCATTTACACCTCATAACGAATAAAAATAAAATAAACACCTCACCAATTCTCATTCACCAACTTTCATCAAACACTTGGCGTGCATATAATCGTCACAATAAGCAATAGATAATTCTTTGAAATTGGAAGGTACGTCTGTCGAGAGTGAGCTGGGAATCCATGAGAGATGTTGGATAGTTGAGTTTGAAGCGGAAGCTAAGGCGGCGTAGCACAAGGCGAAGTCTTTATCGAAGCCGAATATTGTGGGGGTTGGGATGAGAGATGAGAGATAGGATTTCATGTAGACATTGATGTAATTTTCCGGCGGAGTGTAGTGGGTTTTGGAAAGTGACTTTTTCAGGGGTTCTCATAATCTATAAATTTAAGATAATGTGTTTATTTTCTTAATTTTTTTTTCATTTTTAATTATGTGTAAATGGATTGTCATAGTTAATGTAAAATTAATGTGGGCTTGCCAAGTGTTCCTAGCAAAAATGGTCTTACTTTTAATTATATATATGAATATTAAAGATGTATATTTGCTACATGATAAGTTATTTATAATTTTGAAATGAGGTAAATGCCAGATTTGGTACCCAAAAGTAGGCTATATTTCAAATCGAGTACCCCAAAGTAGGAGGTCATCAATTTGATCCCTGAATTATTTAAAATGCATCAAATGTAGTACCAGCCGTTAGGGCTTCCGTCTAAACTAACGGAGATCAACCACCCTCAATGATTTGGTGTGAAAATCAGATTGGGAGCCCTAATTTTTTTTCCAAATCTGCGCAGCCCTAATTTACATCTTCATTTTCACTACTTTTCCTCAGAATCGACAAGAAATCGACCATCACTTGATGCTCACGACCTCCCAACCCTTGAATAGTCGACTTTCACTGCAGTAGGCTCAAGCAATCGGGCTTCTCATGGCAAGAAGAAGCTCCACTGGATTAAACAGCACACCACATTACGGTAAGTTGTAATTTTTTTCCAAAATGCAACTGATGTAGATTGCTATAATGTATGGGTTTGCTGTCTTGCTGATAATAATTTATGGGTTGTGCTATAATCTTCAATTTCTGCAATTTGAAAAAATGCGGCCAATTTGATTGCTTAATGTTTGGGTTTTCTGTCTCACTTATGGGTTGTGCTATAATCTTCAATTTCTACAATTTACAAAAATGCGTCCAATTTGATTGCTTAATGTATGTGTTTTGCCTTAATGGTAATAATGTATTGCTATTTTTGTGGTACATTTATGTTATTTTGTTTCATGAAGTAAAATTTTGCAATGTTGTATGTATTACTGCAGATGAACCTACTATGTTTACTATGAAGTGCATCATGGTGGTAGGATGAAGTATATGATTGCTAGTTAGCTTAGGGAATATGAAGGGGGTGTTGTTGATTATTTTGATCATATAGATGCTGATCAGTTAGGATTGCTTGAATTGAATGAGTTTGCAATTGAGTTAAGTTATGATCCTACCAAAGTTCTGTGGTGGCCTCAGGTTAGGAATAGGGTGGGTGATAGAAGATTAAGTGCAAGCCAGGTAGACCTAACAAGGTGGGGAGAAGAAATCCAAATGAGCCACCCACACCTAATGCTAGTGAAACAAGATTGAAGAGAGTCCAAAAAACAACTTGTTGTAGAATCTGTGGGGGTACAGGGCACAATAAGAGAACTTGCTAGAGCAAACAAATTGATCTAGTAGATGAGGGAGTTCCTGGAGAGCAGCAGCCTGTGGAGGTGTCATTGACTTCATCCCAACCAGAATTAATAACTGAAACATAAGGAAATAGCCAACCAACTGCAAGAGTACCAAAGTTAAAGGTATGAGCAAACAATTTATTCCACACTTCCATTCTTACATTGTACTTTACATTGTTGTCAGTTTACAGTTTCATTCTTATATTCTTAACATGTTTGCAGACCATAAGAGGGGATGTCAGTAGAGCGGGTTGATGAAACTGTAAACTGTTCAACTCCACATGTAAATGAATTGCAGCAATTATCTCAACAGGGTCACAGTTCTATCTAACCTACAAATGAAGAAACACCTCAGAATGTTGTATGTATTTAATTTCTAACATATAATGTCATTTACTAGCAAGATATCCCTAATTTTATATTTCCTGCAATATTAAAGGCTACTAACAAGAAATCAAAGAAGTCCAAGACCAAGATGTCAACAAACATCCAAGGAACCCTGGTGGAACTCAAAATGTGAATGTGAGTTCTTTTTTGACATTTTTTTGTGAATTTGATAATGAGATGATATTTCTGAGTATACTCATGTATATGGCATGTTGATAGGTTCTCCAATCAGTGGGTATGAGCAGTCCAGTGTTTGTGAAAGGTGGTGTCTGTAACGCCCCGATTCTTTTGTAAATAAATTTTAATCGAGACGTTACTCACTCATAAAAATTCACTCTTTCAAAAGAATAAAGATAAATAAAAATCAAAAATAATTTAAAATTCAAGATTTATTATAAAATATACATTTTCATAATTCATAAAATATCACATTTACAAATAAAAACTTCTGTAACCTTTGATCATCGGCTACCAGCATCCACTGCTCGCGCACCACGCCTTAAACTCCCTTAAACTGCACGGGATGACATGAAATAATTTTGGAAGATTTTACACACATGCCAAAACACATAAAAAATAGATTTTCGTAAAATGTTTATCTTTTACTAAAAACCGTAGAAAATAGATCACTTCAAACACTTGGCTTAAATCATTTTAAAAAAATGTAAGCAGCCATCACAAATCAATCATCCTTCACATTCAAACATCACTTTCCACATAATTTACGGTGCTTAGCCGCCATGAAAGCATTTTACGGTTCTTAGCCGCCATGAAAACATTTTACGGTTCTTAGCCGCCATAGATGTGGTTCTTAGCCATCATAGATGTTTTTCTTAGCCACCATAGATACGGTTCTTAGCCGTCATAGATGTGGTTCTTAGCCACCATAGATGTGGTTCTTAGCCACCATAGATACGGTTCTTAGCCGCCATAGATGTGGTTCTTAACCACCATAGATGTGGTTCTTAGCCACCATAGATACGGTTCTTAGCCGCCGTACATGCACATGCACACATATTCACATCACGCATACATATATCCAACATACACATGGAAGCACTTCGGAATCATATCTTATTGCTCATATACATACATTAACTTCACATCATTCTTCACTTTTGCATTCATAGTAACCATTCACAATCCATCATGTGCTTTGAAACATTCATTAATCATATCCATCATATCACTTTCATTTTCACATATAACATCTCATGCATTCAGCACGTATACCCAACACATTTCATATAATGTAATGTTTCGTATTTTAAATACTTCAAAATTTAAATATTTTGAAAGAGGTATAAATACCGACATAACAATTTCCCCGCATTTAATAACAATCTTAATTTAAAGAATTTACCCCCACCTTATTCGGTGGTTACCACGTGAGCAGCACCCCTTAAAGATCACATATCCTAAGGCTTCACTCCAACAGGTAGCCTACATAATTTACAGTGTTTCTTAGATCTTTATTAAATAAAATTAACGATTTAAAAGATATAGAATCAGATACTATCTATCGAGATGAGACGGATCGGAACGGAAGACTTAACGATTGAGGTTGAAGAAATAAGAGGGAAAGATCAGTTTGTAAGGCTAAGATGAAAGAGAATAGATTTTGGATCACAACAAAAGAAGTATGAGCTCAATCGGAGTTGAAACGAGCTCGAACGGAGCGTTTTAAGATTTAGGGGTATTTTGGTAATTTGGTCAAAGGGTTGACTTTGACCGGGACCCACGACCCTCGGTTATCGATATCTCATTGGTGACGACTCGATGATAAGGTACGATGAAAAAAAAATGAGATTCGGATCGAAAATGAATCGAAAATACGGCGTCGCATGCGTTCCCGGCGACGGGAAAATTTCCCGACGGCGTCTCCCGTCGGCTGCCTAGTTTTCTAGGCAGCGGGGTAGGTTGCTCCCGTCGTCGGCATGCTTCCACCTTCCCGGCACCACCGGCTGTGGCGGCGCCACCCTATGCCATCGACCCTTAGTCCTCCGGCTAGCCCGCACCGCCGGCTACTAGATCCGGCCATCTCTCGCCGGATTCCGGTAAGAATAGTGCCTGAAAACAACCTCAAAAACCCTTTGTCGCACACATTTCACAAACTCCTTGCAGCAACCCCCCCTTCTAGGCCATTTTCCGACACCGGCGCCACCACCCATGGCGGCACCACCCCTCCAGTGGCTAGCCCACAACTCTGGCAGCCCTTCCGACGCCTGCAACGGCGAGAAAAGAGAGCGAGAGAGAGAAAAACGGGAGAGAGAAAAGGTGGCAAGAAACAAGGGTTGGGGTCTTGGAGATGGTTTTTCACCGTTTTCCGGCGAACGGAGAATCGGAATTGAATTCCGGAAGTTGTCCTAGACTCGTATCGTCGAGGGCTACGTTATATATGAAAATCAGCCGAAACGGACGGGTTTGACTTTTTCCAGCGATGGCAGCGGCGGTTTTTTGCCATTTTCCGACAAACGGAGAATCAGAATTGAATTTCGGAAGTTGTGCTAGATTCGTCTCGTCGAGGGCTATGTTGCGTACGAAATTCAGCCAAAACGGATGAGTTTGACTTTTTCTTGCGAACTTCGGCAGCGGCGGTGGCGGCTCCTCCTGTGGCGGCGGTGGCTCCAGCATCTGCGGCGGTGGCGGTGGCGGCGACGACGGAATATAAAATTAAAAGAGAAGAGAGAGGAGAGAAAGACTTACGTGTATTCGACGCTTTTCGGCTCGTTCGAAAAAATGATGAAAATGAAATCGAATGAGGGCTTATTTATAGAAAATTTTGAAAGTTACTATTCATGATAAGATTTCGTTTCTTGTTTTTCCGAAACTTCGTATTTTGCCCTTTTCTTCGCCGTTTGAGCTACGGGTGTCCGATTGACCTCTAGTTCATTTCTATCTTCTCGTTTTTCCATGACGCATCTAATGGATTAAAAATATTTTATGTTCCATGTTTATAAATTTTATCCCTCTAAAACCGATCGTTAAACAATATCTGAAACGCACGCAATTAAATTAAACACTCAAGAATTAAAACACATAAGATATTTTAATTAAGATTTTACTTATTTACTTAATCAATTATGCTTCGTTTTTATCCTGGACGTTACATCTAGTGATGTTAATCCGGGCCGGGTTAAATGGGCTAGCCCGTTTAACCCTAAACCGAGCAGGGTTAGGTCCGTCAAATCAGTGGCCCGTTTAAATTCGGGCCTTTTTGGCCCGACCCTATTAACCCGTGGGCTAAATGGGCCAGCCCGCCGGTTAACTGGGCCAGCCCGTTTAGCCCAGTTAACAATTGTAAGTATGAGTTTTGGAGTTTGGTCCATTTGGAGCCTTAGTGGGCTTTGTAATAGGAAAGTTTCCATTGTTGGGCTTCTGAATCTAAATCATATCACTACGGCACTATCATATATCTCTCTCTGTCTCTTTACTTTCTCTCTCTAAGAAATCAGAAAGAAAATATGGCAAACTTACATGGGCCTTTCTACTGATACTATCCACCCCGTTCAGTCTGATAGATCATAGACATTATTAAGTGTAAAACCTAGTGCAATTTATCCACCCCGTTCACCACCCTTCCGTCCATCTTCTCCGACTTCAACCCTTGTCCAGTCATCGTTCCGCTGCCATCCGCCTAGTCAAAATCGACAGTGGACTGTGTGCGAACGAACTTGAAGAAGGTATGTTTTACCCCGCTTAGCTTGAAAGTCTTTGTCTTTCTTCAGTATTTCAATTTCCGGCGTCTTTTTTCCGATGGAGTACTATTTTATTTTCGGGAGCAGATCCCCTGGTGTTCAGCAAACGTTAATTTTTAGTTTCTATTAGTTAAATGATGAACTAGAGCCGTGTTTCTACACGTTCCTCCATTTTTTCTTCTCTATTTCTAAAGGAATTTTTAGTGTTTGGAGGGTGCAATGTGCAATTAATTATGATAAAAGGGGATTGAGAATGAGGTCAAATGATTATCCTTTCAATTATGCTGTTTGGTTGATTTCGGAGAAAGCTCGATTCTTTGGATATTTGCTGTTGCTGGAAAAAAAGTACAGCAATTAGAAACCACTGTTTATACGGGTTGAAAATATTGAGGGGAATGGGGAAGGTTTCTAGACTTCTAGTTGTAATTTTTGGAGGTCAAAATGAAATGTTAAAGAGTGTTAAACATAATTGAAGCATTTTCAATGATCGTAGCTACTCTAGGGGAGGCGGTGATTCTGCTGGCAGCTGGAGGAGTTAGAGAATTAGTTTTGTAACTGTTATTTCTTATGCAGTCCTTGTGTTTCCTCTTTCTATTATCTTGCCAGCTTTTCCCTGAATTTTAGTCTGTTTTCTGTGCTATGTTCTTGTCAGTTTCTGTTATTCTCTCGATATATAAATCAATGTTTACATTAGTTCTGTTGAATGAGGTAAATTAAGGTTTCTACCAAAAAAAAAATTGAAGCATTTTCAAGTCATGTGGTGTTTCACACTTGTATTTATATCTTTTGTTGGGTGACTTGCAAATTTTGATTATTAAACTTGCAGCATGGATTTTGAAAGCCACATACTTGAAGTTGAAGATGATGATGTGGAGATCGTGAATTCTGGAGCTCCTAGTGAGACCGTTGGCGGTGGCAATGAAGCTGAAAATATTAAAAAAAGAAATAGAGTAGCCACATCTAATGTATGGAGCATTTTTTCTAAGCCTAGTAATGGTAAGGTGAAATGTGGTCAGTGTGAGAAAGAATATAGTTGGAGCGGTTCTAGTTATGGTACTTCTACACTTAAACGTCATTTGAATGCTTGCAAGAATAATCCAAAATATAAACATGTGGGTCAAATGTTAGATGGTGAAGGAAAATTGAGACCTAGGAAAATTGATCAAAATCATGTACGACAATTGATTAGTATGGCAATTATTTCACATGATCTCCCGCTTTCCTTTGTTGAATATCGTTGGGTTAGAGAATTGCTTAAGTATTTGAATCCTGAAGTCAAAAGTTTTGGTAGATTAACAGCTACTACTGATGTCTTCAAGTTGTATGAGGTTGAAAAGGAAAAATTGAAACGTGTGATGATTGGTTGTCCTGGTAGAATTTGTTTAACATCTGATTATTGGACTGCTTGTACTGGTCATGGTTATATTTCTTTGACAGCACACTTTGTTGGTTGTGATTGGAAGTTGAATAGCAAGATACTAAATTTTTGTAGAATGGAACCCCCACATACTGGGTTTGAATTGGCAAATAAGTTGTTTGGATTTTTAAAAGAATGGGGAATTGAGAAAAAAGTGTTTTCTCTTACTTTGGATAATGCTTCTGCCAATGATAACATGCAAGATAATTTGAAAGAAAGACTTTCTTTGCAAAATAGTTTTGTATGCAATGGTGAGTTTTTTCATGTAAGATGTTGTGCTCATATTTTGAATCTTATAGTTCAAGAGGGCTTGAAAGTGGCTGATGATGCTTTAAAAAAGATTAGGCAAAGTATCAAATATGTCAATAGTTCAGAGGGAAGAATGAAAATTTTTCTAGAATGTGTGACTCAAGTTGGTGGTATTGATACTAAAAGTGGTTTGCGCATGGATGTATGCACTAGATGAAATTCGACTTACATGATGCTTGAAAGTGCAATTATATATAGGCGTGCTTTTAGTTTGCTTCAATTGAATGATCAAGGGTTTAAGTTCGCTCCAACAAATGAAGAGTGGGCAAGGGGGGAGAAAATGTGTGATTTCTTGCGTCCATTTTTCGTGATCACAAATCTGATTTCTGGTTCATCTTATCCCACTTCCAACTTATATTTTTTGCAAGTATGGAAGATAGAGTGTTTCTTAAAATCAAATTTGCTGAGTGAAGGTGAAGTCATTAAGAGTATGGCTATAAGAATGCAAGTCAAGTTTGATAAGTATTGGAGTGAATATAATACTGTGCTTTCCTTTGGGGCTGTGCTTGACCCTCTATCAAAATTAGGAATGATCAAGTATTATTACTCCCAACTTGATTCTCATACAGCTCAAGGGAAGGTTGACCACACAAGAAGTAAATTACAAGCACTTTTTGATGAATATGAGAAATGGAAGTCTGTGAATAAACCAAGTGGAAGTTCTCATCAAAACTCTTCAAGTTCATTATCTTTCAAATCAACACTTGGGGGAAAGGGAAAAGAGCAAGTAAATGCTTATCCTGTAAGTCTTTATTTTTTTGTGTTATAAGCATTCATTATTTATTTATATATTAATTGTTTAGTACACTTGTTAATTCATCTAATTATATTTAGGTTATGGAAGATTGGCAAAGTAAATCAATGGATATTCAAATTGAAAAGTCAGAATTGGATCGGTATTTGGATGAACCCCCTATGGAATTGAAATACAATGAAAATTTGAATGTGTTGACATTTTGGAAAGAAAATAAAAGCAAGTATCCAACATTATCTGTCATGGCTTGTGATATTCTTAGTATCCAAATCACCACTGTAGCTTCTGAATCTGCTTTTAGCATTGGGTCTCGTGTTGTCAACAAGTACAGGAGTCGACTTCTTGGAAAAAATGTGGAAGCTCTCATGTGTACTCGTAGTTGGCTACAAGGCTTTATTGTTGGTAATATTTTTATGATTTCATATGTAATTTGTTTACATATAATTAAATATCTTTTATCAATAACTAATGATTTTGTAAACTCTTTAGATGATGATGATGAAGAGGATCTGGAAGATGATGGTTTGTCTTTATCTAAGGAAGGATCGAATGCTGAAGAATGAACATATATATCAGTTTATAAATTATGTTTGAACTTTTAGAATTTTTTGAATTATGTTTGAACATTTAGAATTATGTTGAATTTTTAGAATTATGTTTAAATTATGTTTGAACATTTATAATTTTATGATCTTTATTTTAAATTTTATATTGATTTTTTTTACGTAGCCCGATTAGTGGCCCGTTTAACCCGAGGCCCGCTAGGGTTAGGGTTAGGTCCTCACTATGAGAGGCCCGTTAAAAGTGAACCGGATAAGGCCCTATAGGGCTAGGGCCAGCCCGTTTAACATCTCTAGTTACATCCCTTACCCCTTAAAAGAATTTCGTCCTCGAAATTAAACGTGTACTTAAAAAATATAAGTCGGGATACTTTTTCAGAATCTTGTCTTCCAGTTCCCAAAGTCGCCTCTTCTTTTCCATGACAGCTCAATTGAATCTTTACTATAGCCATCTTCCGATTTCTTAGTCTACGGTATCTCCTATCTAAGATACTATCGGGTTTCTTCATAGATCAGATCTTTCTCAAGTTCTATGTCTCCTTGTTCAATTATGTGGCTCGGATTGAATATATAACTCCGAAGCATAGATACATGAAAGATGTTGTGTACTCCAGCGAAGTCCGACGGTAGAGCTAAACGGTACGCAACCTTTCCTACTTGATCTAAAATCTCGAATGGTCCCACGTACCTCGGTTTCAGCTTTTCTTTCTTCCCAAATCACTTCCTTGATATCGTGATGGCTCTACTGAACTTTTACTAAAGCCATTTCTCGATTTATGCGTGTCATCCTTGCACAGGGGCCATGCAAATCTTCTCTGTATCGCCTCAAATTTTATCGGATGTCCCTTTTTATCCAAAATAGCCACTTGAGCTTCCTCATATGCTAATCCTTCTCAAGTCTGTACTCCATTTCGCCGACTCGTTTCCAGAATCTCTAACGGTTTAATATATCTTTGCATTAACTTGTCCATTTTCCCAAAGCGATAAACTTTCTTAACGGGTGATACTTTTACAAAGAAGACCCCGGCTCTTTCTTCGAAATGCAGTTCTCCACGTCTTTTATCCGCATAGGACCTTTATCGATGCTAGGCTGTCCTGATTCTCTCTCGAACCCTTTTTTTTTTTTCGTATAGGGCCTTTGCCCATTTTGAGTCGTTTGATTTTCTCAGCCCTTTCTTATTAATTTCACTGTTTGTTCTACCAATTCGGTTTTAAAACTCTCTAGTGATGGTTCGATCATGGATTATGCTATATCGGATTATGATTTGAATCTTAATGCTTATATGATTTTAGCATTATAGGGAAACTTCAAGTTGGAGCATATTCAAGAAAAAGGTTTAAGGAATGAGAGGACTTAGAGTGAGAATTTTGATAAAGAAGATTAAGGATATTGTGTTTTGATTTAAATCTTACTCATATGAGTTTAGCTTTACTGGAAAAAATTTCAAGTTGGAGAATAGGCTAAGAATAAATTTAAGGAAGAAGAGAATTTAGCATGTAACGTTTGATTCACGTCAACTAGAAAAGTTAGGTAGCGTATTTTTGATTTGATTTAATTTATTATGATTGTAGCCGTCGCTTTTCTCTAAGGTCATCCCGCATGTGGTTAATCAGCCGTAATACCAAAATGTGTTATTATCACTAATGGAAGCCTAAAGATTTTATCATGAATATTTTTTTTTCTTTCAAATCGTTTTATTCTTGAGATTTAAAGAATGTGAAGTTCATTCTAAGCATCTCTGTTATTCTAGCTATGGTCACATTTTATGAAAGCTATATTTTTGCATTAATTTCTATATGATATTAAAACCTTTTGAAAATCATTTCATCCCACCTATAACATGATTCTATAACTACTATAAATACCTCAATAGATTTCTTTGTCATCATTTTCCCTTATAACATTATCTCGCCATATAGGATAACACATAGCCAAATTGTATTAATCAAACATGAATTCAAACATAAAACATAACACAAAATATCCACACTTGGTTCCCATAGACCTCAAACATTAATCGTGGCTTTACATATCACTTCCGTGTACTAAGGGAAACACACCCTCTAGCTCATCCTGTCGTAGACAAGGGCCCATGGTAGTCTCAACCTTATGTAACCCAACGACTATGGCAAAACATACACACTAACTCACACAACATTTAGTGGCTAGTGGCAGTGTTTACCGATATAATAAAGTTCACAAATAGCATAACATAAAATAACATAACCCATCAAATAACACCGCACCAACTCCTGCTACGGCCATTTACGCACACGAGCTCATGCTACTGCAGTCAACGGCTCAGTGGCGGCATCCAGTAGCATTGTGTTGATAATAGTGACCTTACATTAAAATGATTTAATGATAAAATATTCATCATCATAATTTCTAACCTTGAGACTCATACTTGTATATAAAAAAAATTGATTACAATTTAACACAATCTTGTAACAAGAATGATATAAAAATTCTATATGGTCACATAAACATATTACTGTAACATAACATAGAAATTTATATAAATTCAAAATTTTCACATCCACATCGGTTCACGGTCATTTAACAATTAAACATCATAATATAACATACCTTAGCGAAGACGGAGCAGTAGCTTAGAAGTGGATGCTAGTAGCTGATAAAATATTTTTTATTTGACAAAAGTTATATTTTACTTCCCTTTAAATTCAATTTAAATCAAATATATTTTTTTTGGAACATTGAATCAAATAATTTTAGAAAATAAAACATTTTAACGAGTCTACAGAATCGTAGACCCGCTCTGATACCACCTGTAACGCCCCGATTCTTTTGTAAATAAATTTTAATCGAGACGTTACTCACTCATAAAAATTCACTCTTTCAAAAGAATAAAGATAAATAAAAATCAAGAATAATTTAAAATTCAAGATTTATTATAAAATATACGTTTCCATAATTCATAAAATATCACATTTACAAATAAAAACTTCTGTAACCTTTGATCATCGGTTACCAGCATCCACCGCTCGTGCGCCACGCCTTAAACTCCCTAAACTGAAAACATTTTAAAAAGGGGGTGAGTGACAATAGTACACTCAGTGGGGTGGGGAACTCGGGATGACAAGAAATAATTTTGGAAGATTTTACACACATGCCAAAACACATAAAAAATAGATTTTCGTAAAATATTTATCTTTTACTAAAAATCGTAGAAAATAGATCACTTCAAACACTTGGCTTAAATCATTTTAAAAAAATGTAAGCATCCATCACAAATCAATCATCCTTCACATTCAAACATCACTTTTCACATAATTTACGGTGCTTAGCCGCCATGAAAGCATTTTACGGTTCTTAGCCGCCATGAAAACATTTTACGGTTCTTAGCCGCCATAGATGTGGTTCTTAGCCACCATAGATACGGTTCTTAGCCGTCATAGATGTGGTTCTTAGCCACCATAGATACGGTTCTTAGCCGCCATATATGCAGTTCTTAGCTGCCATTAGATACGGTTCTTAGCCGCCATAGATGTGGTTCTTAGCCACCATAGATGTGGTTCTTAGCCACCATAGATACGGTTCTTAGCCGCCATAGATGTGGTTCTTAACCACCATAGATGTGGTTCTTAGCCACCATAGATACGGTTCTTAGCCGCCGTACATGCACATGCACACATATTCACATCACACATACACATATCCAACATACACATGGAAGCACTTCGGAATCATATCTTATTGCTCATATACATACATTAGCTTTACATCATTCTTCACTTTTGCATTCATAGTAACCATTCACAATCCATCATGTGCTTTGAAACATTCATTAATCATATCCATCATATCACTTTCATTTTCACATATAACATCTCATGCATTCAGCACGTATACCCAACACATTTCATATAATGTAATGTTTCGTATTTTAAATACTTCAAAATTTAAATATTTTGAAAGAGGTATAAATACCGACATAACAATTTCCCCGCATTTAATAACAATCTTAATTTAAAGAATTTACCCCACCTTATTCGGTGGTTACCACGTGAGCAGCACCCCTTAAAGATCACGTATCCTAAGGCTTCACTCCAACAGGTAGCCTACATAATTTACAGTGTTTCTTAGATCTTTATTAAATAAAATTAACGATTTAAAAGATAGAGAATCAGATACTATCTATCGAGATGAGACGGATCGGAACGGAAGGCTTAACGATTGAAGTTGAAGAAACAAGAGGGAAAGATCAGTTTGTAAGGCTGAGATGAAAGAGAATGGATTTTGTATCACAACAAAAGAAGAATGAGCTCAATCGGAGTTGAAAGGTGGCAAGAAACAAGGGTTGGGGTTTTGGAGATGGTTTTTCGCCGTTTTTCAGCGAACGGAGAATCGGAATTGAATTCCGGAAGTTGCCCTAGACTCATATCATCGAGGGCTACATTATATACAAAAATCAGCCGAAACGGACGGGTTTGACTTTTTCCGGCGACCGCAGCGGCGGTTTTTCGTCATTTTCCGGCGAACGGAGAATCGGAATTGAATTCCGGAAGTTATCCTAAATTTGTCTCGTCGAGGGATATGTTGTGTACGAAATTCAACCAAAACAGACGAGTTTGACTTTTTCCGGCGAACTCCGGCAGCAGCGGCGGCGACGGCGGCGGCGGAGGTGGCGGCGACGACGGAATATAAAATTAAAAGAGAAGAGAGAGGAGAGAAAGACTTACGTGTATTCGACGCTTTTCGACTCGTTCAAAAAAATGGTGAAAATGAAATCAAATGAGGGCCTATTTATAGAAAATTTTGAAAGTTACTATTCATGATAAGATTTCGTTTCTCGTTTTTCCGAAACTTCGTATTTTGCCCTTTTCTTCACCGTTTGAGCTACGGGTGTCCGATTGACCTCTAGTTCGTTTCTATCTTCTCATTTTTCCGTTACGCATCTAATGGATTAAAAATATTTTATGTTCCATGTTTATAAATTTTATCCCTCTAAAACCGATCGTTAAACAATATCTGAAACGCACGTAATTAAATTAAACACTCAAGAATTAAAACACATATGATATTTTAATTAAGATTTTACTTATTTACTTAATCAATTATGCTTCATTTTTATCCTGGACGTTACAGTGTCAGCTACATTACACTTTCCAATTTGAATGAAAGGGCTTACAAGAGGAAGAGGAGAGAATCCTCAAAGGATGGTGCATTTGGGAATAAATGATGTTGTGAATCAGTTGTACGATTGTGTTTGTACTTGTATTTCAATTCAATCTAAGTGGAGGAGTGTGCAAGAACTTATAGTTGTATAATGTGTGATTGTACTTGTATTATTTCAATGTAGCACATGGTTGAATTGTATGTGATTTGTTGTGAAATGTTGGAATGATTGATTTGTTATGCAAATTTGCAGTTTATTTGCAACAAGTTCAATTTAGCAAACACTTCATTACAATGCAAATACTTCGTTACAATGCAATCATCCTACTCCTCTACAGATTATAAACCACAAACACAACAATGATCAAAATTACAACAAATTTCTTTGCAAACGTGTACTTCTTCTCCACAGCTCCAAATTTTTTTTTCTAAAACACTGGTTTCATCCATTATCTTCCTTTCTTTACTCTTGGCCATTCTCAACTCTGCAGCTAGTTGCTTTTCTAGTATCTTCCCTTTATTGATTTCATCCTCAAGCCTGTCATATTTTCGTAGCAATCCAGGGATGATGCTTTTGGACCTAACACACATTTTATCATCAAATCATTTGAACATTCCACAATACCTTATTTTCTGCATTGCCACATACAAAACATCACATTCAATTTCGGCCACAAAAATTCAGAAATTCAGATTCATTCAAGCTCAAAACACTGATAATAAACCTTATCCCATAATTTGGGCAACACCAATATCTCCTCGCTGGATTATCTTTTGACCAAGATGTCTTCAAGGCAACTCAAATCCACATTTACAATGTTGTTGTGATTGAAGGCCCTTTGAAGAACACCAACTTGAATTTGATGAAGAAACGCTATTTTAAGACATTTAGAGTCGCGGAGAAGCTGTAAATTAGGGCTGCGTAGATTTGGGGAAAAAAATTAGGGCTCCCAATCTGATTTTCGCACCAAATTGTTCAGGGCGGTTGATCTCCGTTAGTTTAAACGAAAGCCCTAATGGCGGGTACTACATTTGATGTATTTTAAATAACCCAGGGACCAAATTGATAACCTCCTACTTTGGGGTACTCGATTTGAAATATAACCTACTTTCGAATACCAAATCTGGAATTTAACCTTTGAAATGTGAAATTTGGAATAAGGTGCTCATCATATGGTAAATTACTCATTATTTTTTTAAAATAAGGTAGATTAATTTTTTAAGTAATTAGAAAATTAATCATTTTGTAGAAAAATAAATTTAAAAAACCCAGTTTATAAAAAAAATTGTGGATTGAGTGAAAATTTTGTCATTTCTATTTTTAACAATTTGCCTATATATATTTATATCGATAATTGCTATCCTAGTTGTGGATTGTTTCAGTAAATAATAGTGGGACCATTGTTGCGATTTGTAACAGTGAGACTCTTTTTCCAAAAAAAGAAAAAAAAGAACGTACATTATTTGAAAATTAATGCAAGAGTTGTACCTTTTTACCACACATAAATCAAGAAAAATTCAAAATTAGTCCAGTAATTGAGTGTCACTGTTGAACAATATTTTCAATTTTGACATGTATGTTTAAAAATATTGAAATTATATTCAAATTTTGTTGAAAATCACATAAATTGACAAAATTAACTAATCACACCACCTTGATTTTGGAGTTTTTTTTTTCTCCATGTTGGAATATATGAAGTAAAGAATAATGGTATCAAAATGTAACTTGAACTAGGTCTAGGGAAACCATTATATCAAGTTGTGGTTTTCACAATTCATATAGACATGAATCACCAAACAGACAATTAGACCAAAATACCCATCTTTCATTGAAAGTGTGAAAGTGATAGATTTCAAAATACCAAAATATTAAAATGATTCAAAAATTAATTTAAAATGAAAGAGATAAATATCAAATTCACATCCAATCAAACACTATTAATGAAATTTACTACCATTGAGATTTCAAATCCCTCTTTAGATCATCCTAAAATCATTTGGCCACCATATTTAAATTAGATGTGTGACACGTGTTATGCAATCAAGTGTTAATTCTCTCCGAAAATAAAAAGGAATTTTTTTTACTCAAAATCAAATAATTAGGAAAAAAATTAATTGCTTTTACTTATGAGAGAGACTTTTGTAACCCGGGTCCGCCCCTCCCGCCCATCCTCCCTTATATTTGTTTTTTTCTTCTTCTTTTGTGTCCTAGGTAGTGCAGTAGAGCTTTTCTCATTCATCTTTACAAATCTTCTCTGCTATTTTTCTCTTCCATCTTCATAGATCTTCTACGCTCTTTTCTCAATTTGTTGTGTTCTTCTCTCTATTCTTCTTCTTCTTGATTTATTCATATAACTTTGATGATTTATTCATACTCTCAATTTATTTGATTGTAGTTATTCTTCTTTCAGTTATTAATTTGAGTGATGTATTTTTATGTTCTCAGTGTTTGATGTGTATTTTATTTTTGAAGGAACAAATATATGAATACCAGCTGAAGATGATGCAAGTTATTATGTTTTTTTTTTTAATTTTAATATTGAGTTGTATGATGTGTCCATTATACTTCTGATTCTGATTTTGGTGAGGTAGAGAGATAGAAATTTTGAGATTTAAACTTAAACTCTATAGTATATACTGATATCTTCAAAGTTTATAATCAATACTGTTGGTCCCAAGTGGTATAAGGTTAAAGGGGGGGGTGAATTAACCTTATCAAATTTTAACTTTTCTCCAAACATATTAAGACCTTGATGAACAGGTAGCTAGATAGCTTGCTGTACGATAGGTTGCTGCTCGGGTAGTGACCTCTGGACTTAGACAGAGTCAAAGATGCACAGCGGAAATAATATGTTTTTCAAAGGATATTTCAGATCAACTTCACACTTTCTATTTTTCTTAGGTGCACTCAGTCTTCTATTTATAGGCATCAATGAGAATTCTGCCCGTTGAGAAGGCAGTTCTTCACTTGGTGAGGTGTCTTGCTCTAATTGGTTCTACTTATCCTCTGACACCTGCTCTGCAATGTCTTCATTCTGTTCTGCCACTGCCTTGTCCTTTTTACTGCGCGACTTAATCCTGCAGTCTGCTGTACTCTGTCCTTGCTGCTTTTTCACACATGGCTTTCACTGATTTTTTGAAACTGGAGTGACTCTACCGGCTAGTCAGGATACACTGATTTTGATGTATCTGGTAGTTTCCTTTTTGAGCGAGTGAGTCAGCTTCCTTGACTTGACCATCTTCAGGTTCCTTGTAGTATCCTTTGATGCTTGGATACTGATTCCTTGCGGCAGCATGCAGGTAGCAGGGACTTGGCGTAGGTTTTTTTGTAGAGTCTTCTTCTCTTTCCAGCATCCTTGCCTTAACTATTTTACATAAGAAAACTTATCCTAATAACTAATGCTCTAGTCTATTACACGTTTTGTCTCATCAAAATCTATTACAATTTATCCTATCAATTTCCCCCTTTTTGATGATGACAAAACTCCTTAACAGGATCAAAGATTCATATTTCATTTAGCTTGGAACAGAAATGCAGAAAAGTATAAACATCTATAATCATGCATTAAGTTCACAAGATGTGAGCTTTCATAAATCAGAACCATCATAATATCCATTGATGAGTAAACAGATGCAGATACAGAGATCAAAAAGAAATAAAAACAGAAAGACATAACAGGTAGCATCAAAACAAAAGATAAACAAACATAGGGAGCAAGTCACTAAGTCTTCAACCAGCTGGCTTTCTTCTTTCTTTCAAACTTTATACCTTCCCACCAGTTGGCTAATGACTCTTGATAGCTCGGCTCCAACAACTTCCTTATCTTCTCAACTTCCTCAAATCTGAGCCTGAAGTCTTCACTGAAGGGTATGAACTCCTTTCCTAGTCTTTGTTTCAGCTTAACTTGGATTGGCAGTCCACCTTTCTTGGCAAGCTCCAAGAACTTCTGCAAGGCTTCTTTGTTGGTTCGGAATCCTCTGAAGAGAGCGGATTCCTTACAGAGTGTTGTGAAGTACTTCATCAGCTCCATTCTTTTGTAGGCTTCAATCTGGAAAAATGATGGATTGGCTTCAATGGGAAGGACGATCTCCAGGATTTTTGGAATGACAAATTTGTCGCTCTTGGAATCCGAGTTTGCTTCCAGAATGGTCTTGAGAGATGCACTGGCTGCACTAGCAGGATTCTGCATGTTCTTTTCTAATTCAGCCATGTCAGGCAGCTTGTGTGGTGGGAAGACTTTGGAGAGAACTTCCTGCGGTCCTTTCGTAAATACAGCATCCAGACTGCTCTTCAATTCAGCCTCTATCCTCCTCCTCTTTTCTTCTCTCATCTCAGCACCTTTTCTGAAGCCTGGATGAATTAACCCTGAGACAGCTTCTGATTTCCTCTTTGAGCTGCTGTCTGGAAGGCCCCTTGATCCAGCTCCCCTATTTCCACCATCTCCAGCATCATCTTTCCTCCTGTTTACTGTCATTTACCTGCAGGTAGTAGGATCCTGTCTGCTCTTCTGCGTGCCTTCAATCCTCCCTTCCTCCTTTTTGTCATCATCAGCTCTCCCAATTGTAAAGCTGACCATCAAGTGAATTTCCAACAATGTGCCAAACTGTTCCCTCAGGGTCTACGATTGGCTGAACTACTCCTCATCCATACGATCTACTGCGGTGACAAGAGCTTTCTGGTCTGCTTCAAGAGAGATCATTCGCTCATCTTGTCTGTTCAGCTTGTCCATAACATTCTTGACCACTTCCACAGTAGCATCCTCCTTATGGGGTCGGTGAGCATCGATCGCCTGACGAAGCTTTGATAGAGTTACATTGAGGGAGTCAATGTATGTTTGAGTCCTGATAGAGCTAGAGCGAGTTTCCTTATGGAGTTTCCTACTCGCTTTCACCAGTGACTTCCCCATCTGTTCAATGGCCGTCAATACTTCGTCATTAGATCTGGCAGCTTCCTTGCCTTCGACAGAGTCAGCTTCAGGTACCTGTTGAGAAGATATAGGAGTTAGAGCTTTGGATTTTTCGGCTCCAGTATCACCCTGTTCACTATGTGACCCATCATTGCTGCTGGAAGGGCTGCTGGATCCTCCATCTCCTGATCCAGCTTCTTTTGTAGGAGCTCCTCCTCCAGCCTCCTCTTCATCACCTTCTTTTTCCTCTTCCTTCTCAGCCTCCTTTTCCTTCCCAGCCTCCTACTCTTCACCCGTCTTCTCTATCTCTTCCGGCTCCTTTTCCCTTTCCTTTTCTACTTCCATCACCTCCCCAGCCTCCTGTTCGACAACCACCTCCTTATCTGCAGAGACCACTTTCCCAGCGATCATCTCACCATGATCCACTGGCTTAGCAGGTGTTGCCTCCTCCAACTCCATAGGAACAGCTACTGCAGCTTGTTCCTTCTCCACAGGGGCAGGTTCCTCCAATACTTCAATTATTGCAGCAGAATCATGCACCTTCTTCTCCTGCACCTGTTCCCCCTCAGCCTCTACCTCCATTGGTGTTGTGGTCTCATCGGCGGCTGCTGCTGCGGTTGAGTCAGTGAGCTCAAGGATAACGTCCAGAGATGCCATAGCAGCGAGGGTTTCCAACTTTTTTGCCTTGGGAAAGTCAGTTGGCGTAGAGCTCCTGTTGATGGGTTCGACCATGAGTGCTGTGCAGGAAGATCCTTCACCTATCTGGGGTTTCCTTACTGGCCTTCTCATCCTTATCTCTGTCAGGCATATGTCAGCAGCCTGCTTCAGCATCCTCTCCAGGGCTTCGTCTTCTCCAAACTTTTCTACCTGGGCTGCGGTAAAGCCCACGTCATCGCCTGTCCTGACTTGGTCAGTGGCAGCATCCAGAATCACCTCTTCCCGGTAGAAGTCTGGTTGCTCGATGGGTGCTTTTTCTTTCAGGTTCTTGGGGCCAGGTAGCTGTTTAGCAGCTTTCTTCTGCTTCCTAGCCTCGATTTCAGTGGCGATTTCAGCATTTTCAAGATACTCTGGCCAATTTTTCTTCCTGAGATGCTACAGAAATTTATTTTGAAGGACCTCCTCTAAGTCGTCCATGGCAGCCCAGTTCAAAACCCACTCCTCCTTCTCCCAGTCAGGCCACTGGATCAGTTCTTCTCTTGGAAGGTGTCTGTACTGCCACCAGGTGGTGAATCTATCCATCATCTTTGCAAATTCCTCCTCCAGCTTCGGTATGCTGACAACATACTCCAACACGTCTTCCTCATCCCCTTCTTCTTCTTCAACTTCTTCATCATGAACAGCAGCATCCCCTGCCTGTTCATCCCTCAGTGGAGAATCAATCTCCACTTCCACTGCAGGCTTCTTAACAGCCTGAGTGGTGATGCCTTCTGGTTCATCATCAGAAATGACCAGTCTCCGCTGCACTTTTTTAGGCTTCTTTGGCACTGTAAAGGTGGGTGAGGGTTCGTCCATTCTCGAGTTGCTTTCCGACGAAGATGAGCCACTGCTGGTTCGGCGGAATGCCTTTCTTATCCTGGGAGCGCCCTTGGAACCCTCAGAGACCTCACTGGTTACTAAGGATGGCCGAGCAGTAGTCTTTTTGGCAAAAACCCTACTCGCACCGATGAACTTCCCTTTCTGGATGGGCTTCCCCTAGGACAGATTTATCTTTAAGTGACCCAAGAGGGTGTTCACGATAAGCCCATAGGTAGGCTTACCCACATTCTTCTCCACCTCCTCCACCAGCTTTGAGAGCAAGTAGCTGGCCCAGTCCACCTTCTCCTTCTTCAGGATGGCCATCATCATTCTGTACCTGAAATTGGTAAACTTATCAAAGGAACCTGAGCGGTTCTCTATGATGTCAGATGTCATGCAGCATCTCGAACTCAAAAAGGAAAAACTTCTTGCTGTAGCTCCTGGACATCCCCATCGTGTCCTCCTACCGGTGAAGATCTTCCAGTAGACCTCCAGTTCGTCTTCTCCATAAGTGGAGAGGTCACTGGCGTCCATGCCATCAGAGGGAAGAGAGAACACCTCTTCCAACAGTCCGATATCAACAGTGACTGTTACCCCACCCAACTTTGATCGGATCTCTAACTGATCCTCAGAGACCCTGGCCCGTTTGTAGAACTTTTCAACCTGCTCCTCTGCATAAGGTGTCTTGTGGAAGGAGCAGAGTCTTAGAAGGCCTGAGATACGAAGACACCGCAGAATATCTTTCATCAACTCTTTGGAGTGTCCTTCCTCCTCCACCATGTTGAGCAGGATCTCCCGGTCCACCAGCCTGCCGTCGACGACAAGGGTTTGCTTGGGTGCCATTTGAGAGAGAGATAGAGTCTGGTAGCAAGAAGCTAAGAGAGAGGTCGAAGAGTTAGGGTTTTCAGAATGCGAAAAATGTTAAGTGAGGGAGAGAGATGAAGAGAAACTTTCTTATATTTGAATTTGAAGGAGTTTTAATCGAACGATCCAGATTTGATTTGTATTTGAAGAGACTTTTGATCCGTTGGCTGAGATTTTTGGCGCGGTGTTTGTGTGTTGATGTACTTGACGTGACATATTGTGGATATCGAGGAGTTTTCTGCAAAAACGATTGCTTGACACGGGGTAACTGTTCCTCTTTTCACGCACCCACGTTTCTGGTTCCTATAGATAGCTCGCTATACTTGGTGACCAGTATCGTAGTATTCAGGAACTGTCAAAGGACCTTGAGTAGTGACCTTTAGGTCGCTTTTTTATCATTTTAGCCTTGTCTTGCCTGGAGTTCCCCCTAAGCTGTATAGCCATTTAAACAGAAAAAAAAGGATTATATAGATAATTAGCTTAGGTTGATTATGCCTAGCTCGTTTCTTAAAAAAAAGAATCTTGTTTCACAAAGAGGCTTCGTGAAAATGTCCGCTAGTTGTAGATCAGTATGCACTTTTTCTAGGGATACATTTTTCTTCTCAACATGATCTCTTATGAAGTGATGTCTGATGTCAATGTGTTTTGTCCTTGAATGGAGAACAGGATTATGCTTGATTGCTATGGCACTTGTATTATCACATAGAATAGGTATGTCTCGTTCTTCAATCCCGTAGTCCTTTAGTTGCTGTTGGATCCATAAGATTTGTGTACAGCAGCTTCCTACAACAACATATTCGGCTTCTGCTGTTGAAGTTGCTATTGAGGTTTGCTTTCTGCAAAACCAGGATACTTGTTTGTTTCCTAAGAGCTGGCAGGTACCACTAGTGCTCTTCTTGTCGATTTTGCAACCTGCAAAATCAGAGTCAGTATAGCCAATAAGTTTAAGTCCACCTTCATTTGGGTACCATAAGCCAACTTCCTGAGTTCCTTTAAGGTATCTGATGATCCGTTTGGCTGTAGTCAGGTGTGATTCTTTTGGTGCTGCTTGGTATCTGGCACACATTCTTACAGAGAACATGATATCTGGTCTGCTAGCTGTTAGGTAGAGCAGTGACCCAATGAGCCTTCTGTACTTAGTAACATCCACTGCTTTGCCATCATTATCTTTGTCCAAGCTTCCTAAGGTGACCATAGGAATGCTTACTGTACTAGCATTTTCTAAACCAAATCTTTTTATCAGTTCCCTAGTATACTTCACTTGATTAATGAACGTTCTATTGCTCATTTGTTTAACTTGAAGTCCGAGAAAGAAACTTAGTTCTCCCATCATGCTCATTTCAAACTTGGATTGCATGAGATTTGAGAACTTCTAGCATAGTTCCTTGTTTGTTGATCCAAAAATGATATCATCGACGTAGATTTGGACGAGCAGTATGCTTTCTCCATCTTGGATTCTGAAGAGTGTTTTGTCAACCTTCCCTTTCTTAAATCCATTGTCAAGTAGATACTTCCAGAAAGTGTCATACTAGGCTCTAGGTACCTGTTTGAGTCCATAAAGAGCTTTCTTTAATTTGAGTACCATATTTTCAGGATTGTCTTCAAAACTTGGAGGTTGCTCCATATAAACTTCTTCAGCGAATAGCCCATTGAGAAATGCACTCTTTACATCCATTTGATAAACGGTGAGATTGTTGTGAGCTACGTAGGCTAGAAAGATTCTGATTGTCTCTAGTCTTGCTACTGGTGCAAATGTTTCCTCAAAATCTATTCCCTCTTCCTGACAGTAACCTTTTGCCACTAGTCTTGCTTTGTTTTTGACTACTTGTCCTTCTTCATCAAGCTTGTTCTTAAATACCCATTTTGTACCGATTACTCCTTGGTGAGTAGGTTTAGGGACTAAATACCATACTTGATTTCTTTCAAATCCATTTAATTCTTCTTGCATAGCTTGGATCCAGTTGGTGTCTAATAGAGCATCCTCTATGCAGCTTGGATCTGTTTGAGAGATAAAGCACACAAACATTGCTTCATGGGGGTTGCTTCTTCTTATCCTTACTCCAGCGGTAGAATCTCCTATGATCTGATTTCTTGGATGATTCCTTAGCCATTTTCTTCTTGCTTCTTCAGCTTGCTGTTCATTTGGTTCTTCAGGAGGTTGCTCTTGATGATCCTGTCTAGCTTGCTGATTAGGATCAGGTTGAATATCCAAACGTACTTCCAGCTGTATTTCTTCTGGGTGATGTACTTTCTCTTGAATAGCTGGTGCTTGTTGGTTCATTGAAGGTTCATGTTCTTCAGGTTGCTGTGTAGGTATAGGTTGCTGGTTTTGATTAGACTCAATATTTTGGAGACTTGGTAACTCTGCATCAATATATTCAACACGAGTGTTGGTGATGTGAGTTTTTCCAAAGTCTTCAATCAGCTCATCTATATCAGCCTTGGTGCAATGGGGTTCATCAAAGTCCATATGCACTGATTCTTCTACAACAAGTGTCCTCTTGTTGAAGATTCTGAAGGCTTTGCTTACCGAGAAGTATCCTAAGAATACTCCTTCATCTGACTTTGAGTCAAATACCTTCAAGTAATCCTTCCCATTGTTGAGTACATAGCACCTGCAACAAAAAATGTGAAAGTGTTCAATGTTTGGGGTATATCCGAACCATAATTCATAGGGAGTTTTATCTAAGTCCTTGTTGATAAGGCATCTGTTCTGGGTGTAGCATGCTGTGTTGATTGCTTCTGCCCAAAATCTCTTAGGTAGTTGGGCTTCAGCTAGCATGGTTCTTGCAGCTTCCTTAAGGGTTCTGTTTTTCCTTTCAGCAACACCATTTTGTTGCGGCGTTCTAGCTGCTGAGTACTCATGTTTGATTTCATTATCCGAGCAGTACTCTTCAATAAACTTGTTTGTAAACTCGGTGCCTCTGTCTGTTCGGATTTTATAATATTCAGGCTCCTTTCGGTCTGCAACTTCTTCAGTAACTCCGGTAACCTCTGCTGAGTATCAGATTTTTTTGTTAAGAATATGGTCCATACGAATCTTGAGTAGTCGTCAACCACTACAAGGGTATATTTTCTTCCACTCATGCTTACTGGTTCCACTGGTCCGAATAGATCCATGTGGAGGAGATCAAGCACCCTTTCAGTTGACCTTCGAACTTTGTTTTTGAAGGAGCTTTTGGTCTGTTTTTCCTTTTGGCATGCTTCACATAGACTCTCTTTCTTGTATACCAGATCAGGTAACCCTCTGACCAGCCCTTTTCTGGCTAGCTTGTTGATTGATTTGAAGTTTAAGTGGCTCATCCGTTTATACTAAAGCCAGCTAGCTTCTGATGATCCTTTTGCAATGAAGCAGGTAGCTGTCGTTACTGAGCTCCAGTCAGCTACGTAGATATTTCCTTTTCTAGTTCCTGATAGTTTTACTTGGTTTTATTATCCCTTATCAGGCACTTGTTGTGATTAAATTCCACCGAGTAACCCTTGTCGCAGAATTGGCTTATACTGAGCAGATTGTATTTTAATCCTTTCACATATGACACTTCTTTTATGTGAGTGTTTCATTTGATGAGATTTCCAATTCCTCTAGTGCTACCCTTGGAGTTATCTCCGAAGATTACTTTGGGTCATTTGCATAGTTGTAAGTCTCTGAGAACTTCTTTGTCTCCAGTCATATGTCTTGAACACCCATTATCGATGTACCATACTTCCTTGCTGTTTCCTGCCGTAGGTACCTGTAAAATAAAGATTACTGGTTCTTAGGTACCCATACATGTACGGGTCCTTCTTTGTTAGTACCTTTTGGAATCCAGATTTATTTCACAACAATTGCTTTGTTGTAAACTTGGTGGCTTCGTCTATAAGCGGTATCCTTAGGATACTGTTTTGTGTGTACAGAACGTGTGTGGCCATCACTTTTGAAGTGAGGTCCTCCACCATACTTTCCTTGAGCATGAGCTCTTTTAGGTTTAGACATTATGGTCTTAGTATGTGTGGAGTAGAAGTTTCTGTGCAGCATCCTTATAGGTTGCTGTTTTCTTTTGTTGCTCCCAGCAGATTGATTTCGCTGTAGCCAGCTTTTGAAAACAGGCTTACTCTCTGTGGATGAGTACATGGGTTTCTTTCCATTATCTACTGCTTTCTCCAAGCTATCCTTTGAGTTATTAGTTAACTCTTTTGTCATTGAGGTTTCTGCTTGAATGAAGGCAACAACGTTAGATGTGCTTGCTATTTCCTGAGAGATTCCAGCGCAGTATCCTAGGCCTGTCCTATCAAACAAACTTCTGGCCGACATAAGACATTCCTTGGCATCTTTAGCAGATTTGTTAAAGGTTCCTATGATTGCTTGAAGATCATTTTTCTCACTCTCAAGTTTGGCAATTTTCAGATTGAGCTTAGAGGTCTGTTCCTGGAGGTCACTGCACTTTGAGCTACAAAGCTCATATGCAGATAGCTTTTCAGCTAGCTGTTTGTTTTCCCTCCTGAGCATCTCATTTTCTATTTTTAGCTCCTCATGAATTGAGTTTATCTGTTCAAAATCGCTCATAATTTGTCTTAGGGAGAGGCTTTTGTTTAGCTTTTCCTCTTCCTGCAAGGGTGGCTTGGGTACATTACCTCATCATCCTCGCTATCCTCTGCTTCTTGTGCCATCAGGCAGATGAGTGCCTCGTCTTCTGATGAATAGGAGTCACTGTCATCGTCATCGTCAGAGGAGTCTGCATCCTGCTGGGTTTCCTTAGAAAGTTCCTTTCCTTTCTCCATCTCACTAAGGAAGGCTTTGATTCTTCTCTTTTCTTCTCTTCGTTTCTTCCTTTTCTAGGAAGACTCTCCATTGAGATATCGGTTGACCTTAGGGTGAGGACACTCTCTGGCATAGTGTCCTAGTTTTCGATAGTTATAGTATAAATCTGAAGTATCCTGATTGGGTTGCTGGAAGTTGAGCTGTTGAGGAGGTGCCTAGTTTTTCTTGAAGTCACCTCTCCTGTTGTACCTGATGAACTTTTTAAAATTTCTTAGGAGAAGAGCCATCTCTTCATCAGTGCTTTCAACAGGTAGCTCTCCTTGCTTACTGCAGGTAGGTCCATTCTCTCTTGTGCTCCTAGCTGTTAGAGCAGTCACTTTCGTGCTTGATTCTTCTGTCTCATTCTTTCTTCTATTGATATCATATTCGAAGGCTTTTAGGTCAAAGAAGAGATCAAAAATGCTCATTGATTTCAAGTCCATGGAGACCCTCATGGCGGTAGTCTTGCTATCCCATTCTGCAGGTAGTGCACTTAGCACCTTCATATTTTTCTCCTTTTGAGTATAGAATTTGTCCAGGGACTCCAGCTCATTAACAATATTCGTGAACCTCAGATCCATCTGTTCCAGGGTTTTTTCAGAAAGCATCTCGAACAGCTCGAATTTTTGAGTTACAGTAGACACCTTGTTTTTCTTTGTAAGCTCTGTTCCTTCGCAGATTTGTTCGAGTTTGTTTCATATATCCATCGCTGTTTTGCATGTCTTGACTTTACTGAAGGTTCCTTTGTCCAGGGTGACAAATAGTGCGTTCTTGGCTACGTTATCCAGATTGGCTCGCCTTCTGTCATCAGTCGACCATTCCTCTCTAGGTTTATCAATAACAGCTTGATAGGGAACAGCTCCTGCATCACCATCATCGATAGCTCTTACAAATATGAGATTGAGTTTGGTGATCCTTGGGGGTCCGTCGGTAATGACCATCCACATTTCATCGTGCATAGCTGAAAGATGTGCCTGCATTCTAATTTTCCAGTTGACATACTCTTCAATAGAAAACATAGGTAACTTATGCGTATCCATGATGTGATGAGAAGAGTGTATGTAAATTTTCGAAAAACAGGGATCGGGGATTAACAGATAGATTGAGTTTTTAATCCAACCTGCTCTGATACCACTTGTTGGTCCCAAGTGGTATAAGATTAAGGGGGGGTTGAATTAACCTTATCAAATTTTAAATTTTCTCCAAAAATATTAAGTCCTTGATGAACAGGTAGCTAGATAGCTTGTTGTACGATAGGTTGATGCTCGGGCAATGACCTCTAGACTTAGACAGAGTTAAAGATGCATAGCGAAAATAATATGTTTTTTGAAGGATATTTCAAATCAGCTTCACACTCTCTATTTTTCTTAGGTGCACTCAGTCTTCTATTTATAGGCATCAGTGAGAATTCTGCCCGTTGAGAAGGCAGTTCTTCATTTGGTGAGGTGTTTTGCTCTGATTGGTTCTGCTTATCCTCTGACACCTACTCTGCAATGCCTTCATTCTGTTCTGCCACTGCCTTGTCCTTTTTACTGCGCGACTTAATCCTGCAGTTTGTTGTACTCTGTCCTTGCTGCTTTTTCACACATGGCTTTCACTGATTTGTTGAAACTGGAGTGACTCTACCGGCTAGTTAGGATGCACTGATTTTGATGTATCTGGTAGTTTCCTTTTTGAGCGAGTGAGTCAGCTTCCTTGACTTGACCATCTTCAGGTTCCTTGCAGCATCCTTTGATGCTTGGATACTGATTTCTTGCGGCAGCATGTAGGTAGCAGGGACTTGGCGTAGGTTTCTTTGTAGAGTCTTCTTCTCTTTCCAGCATCCTTGCCTTAACTATTTTACATAAGGAAACTTATCCTAATAGCTAATGCTCTAGTCTATTACATGTTTTGTCTCATCAAAATCTATTACAATTTATCCTATCAAATACCTTAAACTATCAGCATTAATACTTTAAAGGTATATATATATATAATACCTTAAAGTAGTTTTAATCAGGCACGCACCTGAAAAATGTGTACCGTTTCTTTTTAATATTTAGTATTTTATATTATACATATAATTCTCTTTTCACGCTACCACTTAATAGACATATTTTCTCTTATTAATTCTCATTTCAGACAACTAACTCATCATTAACATCTTTATATATAGACTCTATTATCAATTCCTATCTCAACCTTTTTAACAATTCGTATCACTCACCACACATCAAACACCATGAAAATATTGAATTAATCAATTAAATGAAATAATGAAAAATATTCAAATAATCAATTCTCAATAATCCTAAATTCTAATCAATATTCGAGAAATCCTCAAAATTAATTCAATCATCAATTAACAAACTCTCAAAATCAACAAATCATATACTCCAATTCAATCATCTATTACGAAGAAGTTTTCGATCAATCTTTAAAATCCTTCAAGTCTATGTAATTACCTTTTTTTTTGATATCGTCAAATATAATGAATCTACACATGTGAAAAAAAAATTAAAAATTCAGTACCATAACTTTTTAAATGTAAAAACTTCCAGAAAAGAGAAACCTAAGAAAATATTATATTGGAAAAGAGAAAAGATAAGAAACTATTATATTGACGTGGTATAATTTCTCCTACCATTCTTCCACCACTACTTTATTCTCTTTGTTGTTCAATTCATATTTTAATTTTTATGATTAATTTTAAGGATTTCTCGAACATTGATTAGGATTTAGGATCTCTTGAGAATTGATTAATTAAATATTTTTCAAGGTGTGGTGGATGAAAATTGGAAAGAGGGTGTATGGAGATGCGAATTATTAAAAAAGTCTATGTTGATGAGGGGTTAGGTCTATTTGAGATGAAAATTGATAAGATGGTCTGTATATAAAGATGTTAATGAGTTAGGTGTATATTTGAGATGAAAATTGAAAAGAGGGTCTGTATATAAATATGTTAATGAGGGGTTAGGTGTATGAGATGAGAATTGAAAAAAAAATTTGTATATAAAAGGTAGTATGAAAAAAAAATTATGTGTATTCAGGTATGTGTTTGCTCAAAACTCTACCTTAAAGATGCATATTTATAAGTATTAATACCATAATGGTAAATATGTAATACTTTAAAAGTAAACAACTGATACCTTCACTAAATAAACAACTAATATATTAAAAGTATGCAATTAATATCTTTGTTGGATGAATTTTATATGGAATCATTAAGAGTATGATGATTTGAAATTTTATATGGAATTAGAGTATACAACTGATACCTTTGTTTGATGAATTTTAAATGGAATCAGATGGTATACGGTGCAAACCAACTATGGTGTGGCCATGAGTGAGGGGGTAAGGAGATGGCCCACGTGCCCGATCGGGTTGGAGACATGGACAACACACAAGTTTTTACCTTATTTATCAGAAAGGAAATCAAATCCTTTAAAAAAAATGAAAATCATACCCTTTTCCTTACATGAGAAATAATTCAAATCCTTTAAAACAAAAAATGAAAATCAAATCCTTTTCCTTACATGAGAAATAATTCAAATCCTTTAAAAAAATGAAAATCAAATCTTTTTCCTTACATGAGAAAGGAATTCAAATCCTGTATTTATGGAACTACTTTCTTTTCCAACAAGGGTAATATATTTTGTCATTATTGGCCTCTATATATAGATTGTGGCGCACTTGGTCGAAACTAACCAAAAATAGAATTGAATTTGTTTTTTCTCTTTTGAAATCGTGGACCCTACCAAAAAACTTTTTCTCAACTAATACATATTTTTGGTAATAAAATACAGTTCATAACCCTCTAAAAGCTGTCCATTTTCATCCACCATTTATTTGATTACAGTTAATAAATATATGAATTAATGTTCTGATGAAAATCAGTAGGTTGAAAGGTCCTTCCCAGCCTCTACAGTTTCATCCACGTTCAACAAGATAATCCATCAGACAAAGGTGAGATAAAATAGTCCATTTTCTTAGTAATTTATATATTATGGATATCCCGTTTATATATCACTTTCAAAAAATATTTCAAATTTACCTGAGTATTGAAAAACCCAAACAAAAAAGGCTCTTCTGTACTCCCTACTTTGTGTCCAATCAAGGGCGGAACTAGATAAATTATCTTGAGGGGGCTCGTTTGCTTTGGGGGGCTAAATTACCATAAATTGGGTATTTTAACACTAAAATCAAAAAAATATACATAGAAATATATTTTTTTTTAGGGGGGGCTAAATCCCCCACAAAGCATAAGGAGGCTCTGCCCTTGTGTCCAATGCTTGTAGAAAAGTAGATATATTATTTAATTTATAATATATATATATATATATATATATATATATTGAGCATCATAGAAAAAGAATAATAATTAAAATACCTAAAATTACATTAACAGCGATCACTCCTATAACACTGCGGTGTATTTATATAGCAGGTGGACAGTGGACATACATAGTGCAAATTTAGAGTGATTTTTATATATGGCGGAGAAAGAGGAGCAAAATCACGCTGTGGCCACTCATTTCTTCAACAAACCTAAATTTCCAGTCACACTCAAGGTAAACTAATTCATTCCCTTTTTTTTTTTTCTGAGTCACTTTTTTCTTTTGTAAAATTTAATTCCATATCTTGGATAGATGGATTTCTTTTAAATGAACCTAAAAAATGTCGGAATTCTGAACTCATTCTCAAAAACGAACACATTTGAAGTAATCTAAGTTCACATTGCATGACAAACAATCATGTACTAATAATATTGAATCAATCCATTCTAGTTCCAAATGATTAGAGGAGTTGAACAAAAGTCAATAAGAGATATTAGGCCGATTGGGGTATTGGGATTTAGAGGTCATATTAAATATTCCCGCTCCATTATTTGCTGATATGACTAACATTTCAATTTTCAAAGATTTCGAGGTTAAATTTGAGTAATTTTTTTTTATCCTATTGGACAAAATTAATGAAGAGACTTTTTGAAAAAAATTAAAATAAATTATAAGACGAAAAAATACTTATTTCCCTAATATGTTTGAAATATAATTTCTATTTTGCAGTTCGACAAGGTTGTTTACAGTATAAAGACGAAAAACTCAGAAGAAAGATTGATCTTGAAAGGCATTAGAGGCATGGTGAAGGCAGGAGAAATGCTAGCATTGCTTGGCCCATCTGGCAGTGGCAAAACTACGCTATTGACAGCCCTCGGTGGCCGACTAGGTGGGGCCCTTTCGGGCAACATTACTTACAATGAGAAGCCATTCTCAAAGGCCATTAAACGCAGCATTGGGTTCGTGACACAAGACGATATTCTCCACCCTCACCTCACTGTCATCGAAACACTTATCTACACTGTTCTGCTGCGATTGCCCAAAACCCTAACCGAGCAGGAAAAGTCACTGCATGCTGATTCAGTCATGACTCAACTCGGACTGTCAAAGTGTAGGAACAGTGTTATAGGTGGGCCCCATCTGAGGGGGTTTCAGGGGGAGAGAGAAAGCGTGTGAGCATTGGGCAAGAAATGCTTATCAATCCAAGCCTGTTGTTTCTTGACGAGCCCACTTCGGGTCTCGACTCGACCACTGCTCGGAAGATTGTATCGACGTTGAGCAAGCTCGGTGATGGGGGCAGAACGATAGTGATGACGATACACCAGCCTTCAAGCAGGCTGTTCTACATGTTTGATAAGATTCTTCTCTTGTCTGATGGCAGTCCTTTCTACTTTGGTGAGGGCTCGACTGCACTGGATTATTTCTCAACTCTAGGTTTTGTTCCATCATTGGCGATGAATCTTGCTGACTTCCTCTTGGATCTTGCAAATGGTATGTGACATTGTTTTTCTTTAAGTACAACCGATTTTTGGTCCCATAAGTATTAGGACTCTCAATTTCTTCTCACAATTTAAGAATTTGTTCAATTTTAGTCAAATTTTGGGCAAAAAAGCCTCAATTCGGAAAAATTGGACTAAAATCTAACAAATTATTAATTTGTTGGACTAAATTGAAAATCACGACATTATAAAACCAAAATTGGAGCACATAATACTATAGTTATAGAATGAGAAATGATTTACTCCAATTAAAGATAGTGGCCTCTTAACATTTTGCAGGAGTTTCATCGGGTGATGGAAATGAAGATGAAGAAGGCATTAAACAGACTTTGGTTTCAGCTTATGAGTTGACACATTTGAGGTCCGATTACGTTGTCGATGATGATGATGATCCTCGTACACAAACACAGGCTCTAATTGATGATCATAATCAATGGTGTAACAGTTGGTGGGAACAATTCACAGTGTTGTTTAAGAGGGGAGTGAAGGAGCGCAAGCATGAATCCTTCTCATTCCTCAAGATAACTGAGGTTTAACAATGGCTATCATGTCTGGTCTACTCTGGTGGCAATCTGACCTCTCTCACCTACAAGACCAGGTTACGAATCACCCTTAACTTTTCTGAGTAATTAAATTTCAAAATATACTCTCAAGATTATTGGATTTTGATGTACAATTTCAATTCTATATGAACCGGTACTTTTTGCAATTAGGTTTTTGAGCTTTTAAAATTTTAGTCTTAAAATGGTTTTGTTGGAAATTTATGTGAAATTTGTAAAAAAAGGTCTCATAACTATTGGGTATAAGCAATTTTAATCTAATATGAGTTTCTTTTAATTAACTCTAAGATTTTCTAATGTGTTGCAATTCCAGTTCTAAAATATTAGTGACTAGCTATGTTTGAAATTTGCATGTGTCATTCGGTTTCCAACATTATATCATTGACATGATGCAATATGTGATGAGCAGATCCTCAATCTACACTTAGATGTTACACGTCATTACTTGTGGTTCACTTGTCACATATGATAACACATCGTTAAAATAGTGTCGGAAATTGAATTTGAGATCCTCACGTGAACGGTTTTTGGAAAATTTAATTTGGGACTAGAATTGGTACATTAAAGTTTTGAGATTTAATTACAAAACTGATTGTGTTTGTGATTGAAATTTCAAAGACGTAATAGTTATGAAACCATATTTACTTAATTTTCATAAAATTCCAACTAAAGTACTAATATAAGAAATTTGAAAATTTTCAAATCGTTACGAGACCCAATTGTTACGATTTTTCTTATCTTTTCACTACGAAATTAAGTTCTTAACTAATGGACATGTATACAATGAAATTTGAATGCAGGTGGGGCTTTTCTTCTTCTACTTAGTATTCTGGGGTTTCTATTCTCTACTTCAAGCCATATTCACATTCCCACAAGAACGTATGATACTCTCTAAAGAAAGGTCTTCATGCATGTATCGTCTTTCTTCATACTTCATTGCCTTAACCTTAGTTGACCTTCCCATGGAGCTAATCCTTCCCACCATATTTTACACCATTACCTACTGGATGGCCGGGCTCAAAGCCTCGGCCCGAAACTTCTTCTCGGGCCTATTCATCCTTTTATACAGTGTCTTGTGCACATAAGGGCTTGGTCTTGCTGTCGGAGCCACTTTGATGGAGCAGAAATTAGCCATCACTTTTGGATTAGTCATCATGTTGATCTCTCTTCTAGCCAGTGGATTCTATGTCCAGCATGTACCACCTTTCATTAGTTGGATTAAATATCTATCAATTCCACAGTATATGTTCAAGTTCTTATTGGTGTCGCAATACGTGTGTGGTGAAACATATGTTTGCGACACCAATAAAAGTCGTGTTTGTTTGGTTGAGGATTTGCCTTTGATAAAAAATGTGGGGCTTCATGGACATGCTATACGTTTGATTGCCATGGGTGCAATGCTTGTTGGATATAGGCTCATTGCATATATGGTCCTCACCAAAGTTGGGGTTGTCCCAAACAGATAAAATAGGCTGCCATACATTGATATGCAAATCAATTAGATGATCAGTTTGTGCAAACATTCTTATTACTTTAACTAAGCGAGGGCCCGTTGTTAGGGATAATGACCTTAAAAAATTATGAATTATTTTATTATTATTAATAAATACAACATTTATTTTCAAACTCATATGTTTATTGTATGTATTTTATAAACATCATAGAAAATTCTTAATTTGTTTGATACAACCATAATCTTAGTCTATATGTGTTATATACAAGAATATTAAGATTATAGATAATAAACTTAAATTAAGTCCGATGAAATTAATTAAAATATGAGATCTTTAATTAAAACATCATCGGCCCAAAACATAAGATGTGACCTTCTTATCCGGACCGTTGATGTGGAGTGGGGACATTTATATATAGTTTGATCATATTCTTATCCGTACTGTCGATGTGGAGTGGGAGCATTTATATATGATTTGATCATATAAGACACATACCGATTTAATTTGTGCTTTTCCTACAAATTCTGTTTAGATATGGAAATCCAAATTAAATTAAAAGATGACCATATATGGATGCATCTTAATCCTGAGTTATTATACACTCCTATTTAATTTGGTGTGGTTCTTAATTTACTTGTTTCTGTTTGTCTATGCATTTTCGCAACATTTGCATTTTAGATTTACATAGGATTAAATAACTGAGAATATAAATTCATAAATATGGAGTCTATTCCTTCTTGCGAGAAGTAGAAAAATAATTTTCTCATTTGTTAATTTTGGAACGAATGGTTTGAGATATCTAATTTATAATTGGATTATAAATTAATCATTCACTGGTAAATTAATGGTAAATGAGGAAAAAAGATAATTGAAGAGGTTGATGGATATAACCGACTTTAATTATGAATTGTCTATGGAGGATTAATCTATATGTAATGGTTGTATCAGTGGACGACTCAACTTCAATCAAAGAGTAAAATATTGTATAATCATAATAGTGCAATTACATATTTTTTAGTGGAGTAATAACAGAATTAATAAGTTGAATGAATTAATTAAAGAGTTTAATTATTTATTCAATTTATTGGAGCTTATGATTATGAGTCCATGGTCTTAGTTCATCTTTTCTAAGTAAAATGAGTTAAATATAAGTTTATATTTTCTAATGATTTATGGAAAATAGTTTTTCATGTGATTTGGGCAATTATATAAATATCATTTAATTTCAGGAATATTTGATATTCTAAAGTGATGACTGTACCTATTAGAAATTAAATAAGTATTTTGATATTTATTTTTGATATTAATATAATTAATAAAGTTGATATTATAAGATTATATCAACTATACAGTTATATTAAGATTATGATTCGCAATTAATTGATGAGATTTGGAATCGTAGTTGGATAAGGACAAACTAGATTAAGATTATGAATTTTAATAAGATTAGATTTATAGTTGAGATAAATCCCAATAAAATTGAGATTAGAATTTCAACTGTATACATAATTAATCGAATTAAGTCTATAAAAGAAAACTACAAATTCTCTCTACACGCCTGTATCAAAATAGGAAAAACGCGCTAACTTCACCAAAAAAAAAGGACACCAGTTTTTTGAGAGAAAAAGTAGTGTTTTCTTGATTATTTTGAAGAAACAAGAACAACAACTACTAATTCATCTGCTAAGATATTCACGAAAAGTCAAAAATTACTAATTCATCTGCTAAGATATTCCTGAAAAATCAAAAATTAAGTGATAACGGCTTCGTGAAATCTTCTAATTTTCAATATAAAAGAGTTCTATATCCATCCCAACTCAATTAGCCTAATACTATGATCTCAATTCATGAATGCATCATAGGAATAATCAAGTTAGAATACTATACGATATTTTAGATACGCACACACTAGTATCGTTGAAAGGGAGGATTGAATCGGAAGATTGTGGTGTCTTTAACAATTCATGGATTTAACCATTAGATATCAGCCGAAACAAAAGAGGAAAAAAAATTTTCAAAGGTATATTTCTTTTCATTTCTTTAGCTTTAAATAAATTTAATATTCATGATATGTTCTTATATTTAAAGTGATTTTTGAAATCCATCGCTTCCGCTCCTATTCGATTAGATTGTAAAGCCGAATTTTATTCGACCCGAATTCAATTTGGGATCCGTTTAATTTCCAACACCCGTATGTTGCACAAAATCGATATGATATAATATATTTATAAAAACTTCTAATGAAGTTGAGTTTGGTATCCAATTTTGTATTTTACTCAAATGTTTATATCTTAACATACATATATATCTAAGATGAGGTTATACACACCCCAATATACTAAACAAACCCCCAATTTATATATATACTAGCTTGGTCGACTTGGTGGATATTGCATTAATTATTGATATGCAAATCAAAAGTAGTTATTAACATGCCTCAGCCGCTGCACTCGTTTTACTTTAGTTCTATTTGTTGTCTAAAATAGATTTTTTCACTTCATGTCATGTTTAGATGATCAAAACAATCAAGTCTTTCTTTAAACTCTATCTCCTTTTTAACTTTCTGAGAGAGAGATGCGTGATGTTTCTTGAAAGGAAGTAAAAAAAAACTAATATTTTAATCATTTGGGTGGATTTCAGATCAATTTTAACTTGTGTGGATTATAAATCCATTCATTTAAATCTTGAATTTCAAATCACTTTATCCAAGTACCATCTTATAGATTTTCAAAATATATGCTAGGACATGGTATTTTGCTTTAGAAAAGAAATATTCAATATGAGTAGAACATCTTGTTGAAGGATTTTGGTTGACTAACTTGTCAACATTTTTAATTAACAATTTTGTTAATTATATTTTGTCCAGAAACAAATGATGGTTGGAATGTTGCCTAAACATTTGTGGCAACATTCATTTCTATTTTGTCTTACTTCACAATACTTCGATTATTTTGCATTTGTGTCTTATTATATTATTTTGCAGGTGTTAGACTAAGTAAACAAGAGTAGTGAACGTGTCAAGAAAAGATGCAACAAGAATGTAACCGATTTGAGAGAAATCCTCTTACAAGTGCTTGGAGTGGACTAAGTCAATCATGCTGAAACATTTTAACTAACCACCTGGAGGAATATTCTCATGCATGTCTAAGGATCTTGGCTTGCAAGTATCCACGTTTTTGAGTGGTTGTGGTTTAGGAAAGTTAGTTAGGTTATTATCTTGAAAGGTGTCTATAAATAGAAGGGTTACTTTGTCTTGTTACTCACTCCTTGAAGCTTTAACGTTCTTTTTATCCTAGTATCTAAGAGTTCTTCCAAGATAAGATTTTGTGAGCTGAACGATCATTGTAAACTCAAAGAGTGCTTTTTGTTTTGATCAATAGGATCTTTTGTGAATTCTTTTCTTGTAGGTTTTACCTATTTTGGAATTCACTTGTATTCACTTTTGTATGTGAATAAAATTTTGCCTAAGGTACCTCAAGATATATATTTATATATATCTTGAAAAGTTATATCTTTGAGTCATTTAAATTTCCGCTACAAAACTCTTTTAAAGTGAGTATTGTGTCAAGTGTTGAGGCAACATCTTCGACATCATTTGCCTCTGTTCACTTACTTTTGTTTATACCAGATCCCACTTCCTAACACATCTTATTTAAAAATTTGTTAGAAAATCAATATTAAGTTTTTTAAGAGAAAACTATTTGTAATAGGATTTAAAAAAACCTGTTTTTTTACAATCTATTTGTTCGTAAAACTAGACAACACTAGATCAATAGAATAACCTGCAACGAAGAGAAGTTTAGTGCTATCTGTTGGTCCCAAGTGGTGTCCGAGGTTCAGAGGGGGGGGTGAATGAACCTTGGTCGATTTTTCAGAATCTTTAAAACTACCGTTCTGCACTGCAAGTTACTTGAGCTTGCAGCGATAGATGGTTACTGCTTGCAGCGCTAGAGTGCAATGCTGCACGCTGTAACCTGGAGTTTTGTACGCAGCGGAAATATACTTTTTAAACACAAGGCTGTTTTACACAAGAATGCTTCTTTTAAACGTTTTATGATGAGAAGAGATAGATATGCAGAAAATAAGCACAGATAGATAAAGCGATAAAAACACTTATGGCTTATAGTGGTTCGAAGGTGGTGTAATCCTTCTACGTCCACTCTACTGCTCCTTGAGCAGGAACTTTGTTAAGCAAGATTGATTTACAGGACTCTCCTAACAATCTATCAACTTACAAAGTTAACCATCTACTAAAGTCCAGCGTACACACAGCAACTGCAAACTTCAAAGGCTAACCCACACAGGGTTCTATACTCCCACACAGGGAAGCTACCTAACTCTAGACAACTAAAACAAACAGCAAGGATCTCTCCTATCAACTGCTTGACACCACTAAAACAACCTAAGCACACAGCAACAAGGTTAAAAGGATAAAAAGATTTTCTTCAACTTGTGCTTCGAAGTGAGCTTCTGAATCCGTGAGGAATCTTTCAGCTTGAACTCTGCTTCACTTCGATAGGTTGAGTGACTGAAACTGTTGGCTTGAATACTTTGAAATTTGTAAGCTTGAAACTTTCGCGTATGGAAATTAGATCTCAATAACAGTAATCAGCTTCAGTTCTCCTCGACCTCTATTTATACTTGTAGGAGAAGATGTCCGTTGAATGAGACATCCCTCTTTTGAATTTGAAATAGCCTGGCCAAAGTATGGTTCGCATTTAATGCGACTTGACTTTTTCTTTCGGAGCATTTAATACGGCAGTTGCGGCTCGCAGCTTTCTGCGGCGCGTCAGTCCATGTGGCATCTTCTTATTAGCTCCGTGTCTGTTACTTTGACTTTTTCTTGAACGGCTCTTTTGTTCCTGCTTGGATCTCCATTCCTCATACTGCATTTATCCTTCCTGGGATTTGCAGGATACTTCGTCTTGTAGTTGGCGCTGTATTTACTTAACTGTCCTGTAAGTCTGCGCTGTATCCTTGGTCTTTGTGCAGCTGATGCATTCTTTCAGTGCTGCTGTATTTTAGACCTGCTTGCAGTATCATCTGGCAGTGCTGCTGTAATCATCGTTCTAGCAGTACTCCTATATCCTTTTCATGCAGCGATGCTACACGCCGTTCTTCCTTGTCTTACTGTATTGAAGTACAGCCTTATTTATGCTTTGCTGTTCCTTTCTTCTTCCAGCAATGCTGTATCCTGCCTTTATACAGCGATACTGTATCCTGCCTTCTTGCAGCGATATCTTCCTTTAAAGCTTAGATGCAGTTTTATCCTCTTTTAACCTCCATTTTAATCCTTGACTCAAGACTCAATTCTAGTCTATTTATTCATTTAAACAACGTGAAAATGGGGTACTCAAAACTTCCTATTACATGATTGGTTTGTCTCATCAAAATCTAAACAATGAAATCCCAACAATTTCCCCCTTTTTGATGATGACAAAACCTTTACACTATTTCGTTCATGAAGAAGTTTCATTTTACTTTAACTCATATGGTTTATCCAGATTACATGCTTGCACAACTTTGAATAAATAAATCTAATCCTGGATTCATCAGAGATGCATCATGCTATTTCTTTCAACAAACACAACAAGAAAACATAAACAGCATGCATGAGTTCATAAGAGTTGAACTTGGTCAGAGCAGAAAGAAAAATTTCTTCATTTAAGAGATAGAAATTTTTACAACATAAAAAAAAAACAACAATAAGGATCATAAGAGGGTATATGAGTACAGCTTAGTAAAACGAAGACCTTTTGCTTGCTGATTCGTCTGATCTTCTTTCAAGCCTTTCAAGGCCTTCCCTTCCTCTTGATCATTTCCATCAGTCCCTGATGGACTCTTGGTAGGACTCTTCCAGCTTGTGTCTAATCACAGGAATCTGAATCCATCTCAGCCAGAAGTCCTCGCAGTATGGTACAATCAGCCCTTCCTTGACTCGATCAATGTACATCTGTTGAATGTCAAGGCTTCCTTCCCGAACGAGCTGTTTATACCTTCTCAATGCAGTCTTGCAGGTATGATACTTGCTGAATTTGCCTTGCCTGCATAGATCTCTGAAGTGTCTGAGGTACTCTGATCGTTTGAAAATGGTGATCGCCTCAAATGTTGGATTCCGATCAAAAGGCAGTCTGACTTCTTTGAAGATGTCAAATCTCCAAGCCATGTTTTCTCCTTCAGGCCTTTGATCCATCAACACGGACACTTCAGCAGAGATGTTCTCAGTGTCAAGGCGAGGGATTTCTTGAGGAGGGAATCGGTAGTAGTTGTTTGGAAATATTTTTCTTGTACCAATTACACCGAGTCTTTGAATCCAGGCGTTAGGATCTGCAGCTTCTTCGTACTGGCGCCTTTGATTCTCAGACTCGTCCCCGCTCATCCTCTTCCTTGAGCCTTGCTGCTGGCTATCATCCCTTCTCTTATGATGATAGCTGGGCGGTGCTGCATCCTTGCTTGCAGCTCTGCTGTGTGCAGAACCTGCAGCAGATCTTCTTCCAGCAGCTGCACCGGCTCCACCAGCTCCATCATCATCTCTTCTCCATCTCTTCGGAGAAGGGATATCAGCCGCAGCGGATGATCCAGACCTCTTTCTCCTCCTGCTGAGAGGTTGCTGGTCATCATCATCATCTTCTTCTTCAGGTTCCACCGCCCCTTTGCTCCTGTATTTCTCTTCAAATCCTTTCCCCTTTTTGGCATCATCAAAAGCCGGGGGCTGAGCAGGGGCTGCTGGGACCGCCCTTGATCGCGGGCGTAGGGTCGGTTCAGGGACGGGCTCTGGAGCATCGACATGCTGAGAGAAAGCTCGGACCATGATGTCCCTGAGTTCTCCCACAATCAGCTCCAGGTTCCCCAGGCGGTCGTCCACACTTTTGGTTATTTGGGATTGATCATAGACACGATCCAGAAGTGATTCGAGGACTTGGGAGTGATGGTTGAGTCTGGTTGAGGCATTTTCAGCATGCTGCTTACACTGTCTGATCTCTTAGCGTGTCAGAGCAGCTTCAACCTTCAACTCCTTCTCCATCCTGACCCGATCGTAGTACAGCCTGTTCGAATGTTCAGTGAGAGTTGATTTGATCATGTCAGGCAGTACTTCGAGGTCCTTCTTGAAACCCGTCATGGTTTTAGTATGGAATTGGGCACTGACCCGGAGACTGTTGCGCATGATAGACTCATGCTCCTGGAGAGCATGCAGCAGATGTTTAACAGCGGTCTCGACCCTGTTGATAGATTCATCAGGAGTCAGCCCTGAATTCCTTCTTATTGAGGCAGCAGCGGATGCAGCAAATGGAATCACCTCTTGGCATACTGGTGCTGCATCCTGCCTCGGTACTTCAACAGCAACCTCATCCTCATCCTTGCTGGTATGAGAGCTTGTAGAGCTTGAGGATGGGTGCTCATCTCCTTCTTCTTCTTCTGCCTCCTCTTCGCTGGATAAGACTGGAACAGGAACGGCTCCTCCAGATTTTGGCCTATGAACAGCAACATTCCGTTCCTTCATCCATCTTGCGAATTCGGCATCCGACATGTTAGCGTCCACAGTATCCTTCGCTGCTGTAACCTTTGAGGGTTCTTGAGAGCAAGCAGCAGCTGCAGCATCAACCTCCTCACGAGGTGTCTCTAGCTGCGCTGGGGATACCTCGGCTTCAACTTCAGCATTCTCAGTGGGTACTGTCTGAACAGCCTTCCCACCTGAGGTCTTCTCACACTCAGGGAGTGTTGTCAGAACAACATCCTCCACTGAGGTCTTCTCAATGGACTCCATCTCCTCGGCCGGTCCTGTAACCTCTTCGACAGCCTCTGCTGCAAGAATGAGTTCTTGCAGCTCTGTATGGCTTCCTGCAGCGATCACAGTATTCAGCATTGTATCCTCTATTGCTGCTAGGATTTCAGCTTCCACCCTGCTCTTCTCTGCAGCTCCTTCTTCTTGTTGAAGGATGGTTGCTGGCTGCACTGCTGTCGCGTCCAGTGCAGGGAGTACCGCCTCTGCAGCTCCCTCCGTAGATGCTTCATCGGCAAACTTAGAAATGTTTGAGATAACATTCCTGATTATGGTAGATGGTTCCCCCTCAGAATCTGCTTGGGCAGCATCTTCATCTTCGCGCACTGGGGAATCACCATAATCCAGTAGTTGGGCTTCCTCCTCATCCAAGCGATCCAGCGTGACAATGTTGGAGAGACCCTCAACTACTTGCTCGTATGCAGGGGAGTTCATCTGATTTGAACTTGAACTGCCTTCTCCTCGCATCCTCCTTGGAGTGTGCTGCATCCTTGTCTCCTTCAAGCTCTGTTGCAGCGCTAGATGCAGCATGGCTTCTTCAGTCTGCTCTACTCCCAAGGTGTCGATTTGCTGTTGAGCAAAAGCGACATCATCGCCCCTTCTTACCGCCTCTGCAGCCGGGATGAGGAAGACCTGCACATCTTCCACTGCTGCTTTCATCGGCAGCTCTGCAGAGTCGGATTCTGCAAGAGCCTTGCCCTTTCCTTTGTCCTGTGCTCCCTGTGCAGCGCTGCAGCCTTCAAGCTCTTGAACTCTTGCTGCAAAGTCAGGTTGCAAGAGTGCCAGAATATCCTCTAATTTGGCCCACTCCAGGACAGCTTGCTCGACTGTCAGGAAATCCTTCCACTTCAACAGGATTTCCCCCTTAGACAGCCGCATCTCTCTCCAAAGAGAGTACTCTGCCGGCATATTTCTAGCAGCCGAAAAGGTGGGATCGAGCACTGAAGCTTCTGTTTGTAGACGAGCTTCTTCTTCAGTTGGCTCGACCCGGTGCTGATGTGGCTCCCGAAGCTGATGTGACACATCCCCAAGGTCAATTACAACCATATCAGGCTGATGTGACACATCCCCAACAGCAGCAGCAGCTCTCTTGCTGCGTGGAGCCCTTCTCACCAAAGGTGCGTCATCATCTGGGGAAGAGGATTCAAGTTCAGGTACAACCTTCCCTGAACTCCTCTTGATAACAGGAAGAGGACTCGAAGGTTCCTCTTCTTCAGCATCTTCCCCGCTGACAGCAGCTTCATCTTGCAGAGCAAGAGTTGCATTCTTTTTGTCTTTGGTTTTCTTCCTTGCAACTCCTGCTCCTGCAGCCTTCAGCTGGGTCTTGCCCTTCTTCTTCTCCTCGAGATACTTTCCAGGATGAATGGGGGCGGGTGCTGCAAGTTGAAGGCCAAGCTTGCAGAGCAGAGAATAGATGGTGATATCGTAGCTCCGACGCTCCGTTATCTTCTCTGCTTCTTCCCACAGCCTCTTCATGATGAACCTCGCCCAGTTCACCTTCTCTCCGGCCATGATTGCAGATATGATCCGGAACCGGAGATCTGTGCACTTGTCATAACTCTCTGTCCTCCCTTCGATGGAGTATGCACAGATGTCGTGGAGAAGTTCAAACTCCGGTTTGAAGAGCTTCTTGGGGGCGCTTCTCTTGATTTCAGCCCCTGCATCCCTTGCTCGAAAGAGATCCCACATCTTTTGAGTCGATGCCTCCCCATACGTCGCCAATTGGTTGGGGGTCAAACCTGCAGCCGAAATGCTGAAGGTGGTGGAGATATCCCTAACAGTCAGCGATCGTTCCTCTCCATCTGCATCCATCCGGAACAGGATGCAGTTCCTGTCCTCCGCCTGCCTAGCGTAGGCATAAAACCTCTGTACTGACTCCGTGGAGAAGCCAGCATATACGGTGGTCAACAGCCCTAGGACTTGGGTCTGTTGTAGAGCATCAAAGATCCTCTTGATCAGGGTGTTGTCATATAGCCCTGACTCCAGGATGTTTTCTCTGTTGATCATCCTTCCATCAAGAACGATGGTCTTTCTGGCAGCCATTGAAATCTTTGTGAGATAGAGAGAGAAGAAACGAGGGTTTTGCACTTAGAGAATTTTCTGCGATCAAAGCGTTTCTCTCTCTGAAGATGATGAAAAGTGAATTTCAAATGGCACGTTTTGGTCTTTATGGCAGTTCTCAAGAGACGTGCGAGATTGACGGTTGAGATAAATCAGGGAAATGATCTAGTGGCTCATGAAAAAGCGGAGATGTCAAATCGACGCTAATAATTACTTAGCGCGTGGGCTCTGTCAGCGCCCTTTCCACTTCCTGACACCCGCAGTCATGCATTTAATGCTGAAAGATATGCCCTTTGCCGCCTAAATAAATGCCTTTTTAAGGTTGCAGCATCCCTAGTACGAGGTTGCAGAGTAATCAATACTCCTTTTGAAATTAATGCTGTAACCTGGTGCTGCTTGATTTCTTCGATAAGTGTTGTACTGTAAGAATGTAGGTTGCAGCGCTGTCTGAACCCAGTGCTGTATTGACGTGTAGCTTACAGTACCATCTTTACTACTTCCTGCGAACATGCAGAGGTTCCCCCTGCGATCCTGCATTTTCTTTTTCTTCACAACTTAAGAATTCCCAGCTCGTTACGAAGCATAGAAAATCTAGATTCACTCAAAGGTTTTGTAAGGATATCTGCAAGCTGTAGATCCGTGTGAACCTTTTCAAGCACGACATCTTTCTTCTCAACATGATCTCTTATAAAGTGATGACGAATGTCAATGTGCTTTGTTCTTGAGTGAAAGACAGGATAATGGGTAATTGCGATAGCGCTCGTATTGTCACAGAGAATTGGAGTCTCTTTTTCTTCTATCCCATAATCTCTAAGTTGCTGCTGTATCCAGAGAATCTGCGCACAGCAACTTCCTGCTGCAACATACTCTGCTTCTGCTGTAGAGGTTGCAATCAAGGTCTGCTTCCTGCAGAACCACGAGACAAGTCTATTTCCCAAAAATTAACACGTCCCACTTGTACTCTTCCTATCAATCTTGCAGCCTGCATAATCTAAGTCGGAGTAGCCTTTAAGCTTGAATCCTCCTTCCTTAGGATACTATAGGCCGACTTCCTGAGTTCCTTTCAGATACTTGATCACTCTTTTTACTGCTAAGAGATGTGATTCCTTCGGTGCTGCTTGGAATCTAGCACAGACTCCTACTGCAAACATAATATCTGGCCTGCTTGCTGTGAGATACAGCAGCGATCCAATGAGGCGTCTGTACTTGGTAATGTCTACATCTTTACCATCTTCATCTTTGTCAAGACTTATGGATGTGGACATGGGAACGGACGTTGCTGCTCCATTCTCCATGCCAAATTTCTTGATAAGCTCCTTCGTATACTTGACTTGGTTGATGAAGGTTCCTATAGGTAGCTGTTTTACTTGCAGTTCGAGAAAGAAACTTAATTCTCTCATCATACTCATCTCGAACTTTGACTGCATCAGGTTGGAGAATTTCTCACATAGCTCTTTGTTTGTGGATCCGAAGATAATATCATCCACATAGATTTGTACAAGAAGTACACTTTCTCCATCCTGTATTCTAAACAGCGTTTTGTCGATCGTTCCTTTCTGGAAACCATTTTCCAGAAGATAGAAAGATAAGGTGTCATACCAAGCTCTTGGTGCTTGCTTCAGTCCATATAGGGCCTTTTGTAGTTGAAACACCTTCTCTTCTGCTTGATCCTCGAAACCAGGAGGTTGCTCAACATATACTTCCTCTATAAGGAGACCATTCAGGAATGCACTTTTAACATCCATTTGATAGACGTTGAAATTCATATGTGCTGCATAGGCTAAAAAAAATTCTTATTGCTTCTAGCCTTACCACTGGTGCAAAAGTCTCATCAAAATCAATTCTTTCTTTCTGACAGTATCTTTTAGCAACTAATCTTGCTTTGTTTCTTACAACGACTCCTGATTCATCTAGCTTGTTTTTGAACACCCACTTTGTTCCAATTACACCTTGATGGGTTGGTCTAGCGACTGTTTGCCATACTTGATTTCTCTCAAATCCATTTAATTCTTCTTGCATGGCCTGTACCCAGTTGCTATCTTGCAGTGCCACTTCAACATTCTTAGGCTCTGATTGTGATATGAAGCATGCAAACATTGCTTCATGTGGGATGGATCTTCTTGTCCTTACACCGATGGATGGATCTCCTATGATGAGATCTCTTGGATGATTTCTAAGCCACGTCCTGTCAGGCTCAAGGACGTGCGTTGGTGTGTTTTGCTCATCATGTTGCTGTATTGCAGGAGGTTCTGCTGCTGTAAGAATGTCTGCTGCATCCAAGGTTGCAGCTTCTTCTTCTTTTTCCTCTTCTGTAGGCAGAACTCCTTCTATGTATGGTACAACATTTCCTTTTCTAGGAGAGGTTTCTTCAGGTGGTTTTTCCAGCTTCTTTGTGTCACAATGTGGTTCATCAAACACCACATGTACAGATTGTTCTACCACCAGGGTTCTCTTATTAAACACTCTGAAGGCTTTACTTACAGCAGAGCATCCTAGAAATACTCCTTCGTCTGATTTAGCATCAAAAGTTTTCAGATGTTCCTTTCCATTGTTGAGAACATAACACCTGCATCCAAAGATATGCAGATAGGAAATGTTTGGTGTATGACCGTTCCATATTTCATATGGTGTCTTGTCAAGATCCTTGATGATTAGACATCTGTTCTGCGTGTAGCATGCAGTATTAGTTGCTTCAGCCCAAAACCTCTTGGGTATCTCTGCTTCTGCTATCATTGTCCTTGCTGCTTCCTTGAGGGTTCTATTCCTTCTTTCAGCAACCCCGTTTTGTTGAGGTGTTCTTGCAGCAGAGTATTCATGACGAATACCATTGTTAGAACAGAATTTCTCTATAAACTTATTCGTGAACTCGGTTCCTTTGTCTGATATTATCTTCACTATGCTCAAGCTCTTTTCATTCTGAATTTTCTTCATGAGGCCAAGTAGTTTTTCTTGAGTTTCCGACTTCTTTGCTAGAAAGATCGTCCATGTGTATCTAGAGTAGTCATCCACTACTACTAGTGAATACTTCTTCCCGCTCAAGCTTACTGGTTCTACTGGTCCAAAGAGGTCCATGTGTAGAAGGTCTAGAATCCTGTGTGACGATTTCTGAATTTTATCCTTGAAAGAGCTCTTAACTTGCTTTCCTTTTTGACACGCTCCATAGACATTCTCTTTCTTGTAAGCTACATCTGGTAATCCTCTCACGAGGCCTTTTCTTGCTAGCTTGTTAATAGTCTTGAAGTTCAGGTGACTTAATCGTTTGTGCCATAACCAGCTCAGCTCCGGTGGACTTTTCACTATGAAGCATGTTGATTGAGTGGAGGAATTCCAATCTGCTAGGTAGATATTTCCTCTTCTTGTTCCTGTAAGCTTTACTTCATTTGTGGTGCTGTCCTTGATTAAGCACTTGTTGAGGTTGAATTCCACTATATATCCTTTGTTACAGAATTGACTGATGCTTAGTAGATTGTATCTAAGCCCCTTTACGTAGCATACGTCTTTAATCTTTATGTTCCCCTTGACCAGGCATCCGCTTCTTTTTGTGCTTCCTTTGGAATCATCACCAAATATGACCTTAGGTTCTTTACATTCTTGGAAGTCTTTCAACGTTTCTTTATTGCCTGTCATGTGCCTTGAGCAGCCGCTGTCGATATACCATACATCACTGCTGCATCCTGGCACTGTAACCTGTAACAAATTCAAACAGATTTAGGTACCCATATCCATACGGGTCCTTTGGGGTTAGTCACTTTAGGAACCCAAACTTTCTTAACAGTAACTGATCTACTGTAAGATTCGTTAGTTCTCGAGCTGTATGCAGTTATCTTGGTAAATTGCTTATCAAAGGTGTGTGCTCGACAAACATGTGTATTACCAACACCCTTGTAGTGTGGTCTTCCACCATACTTCCCTGGAGTATATCCTCCTTGAGGTTTAGACATGTAGGTCTTAGTATTGGTGGGAAAGTTTCTTCTATGCTGCAACTTTGTTGGTTGCTGCATTCTTTTACTGCATGCAGCAGATGACTTCTGCTGCAGCCAAGTCTTAGATGCAGGCTTATTCCCTGCAGTTGAGTATTGGGGATTCTTCCCTTTATCCATCATTGCTGTTTTGTTCACTATCTTTTCAGAGTCACAGAGTAACTCTTTCTCCATTGGAGTTATAGCTTGAACAAAATTCACAGCTTTGGATGTGCTTGCTGTATTCTAAGAGTCTTGATTGCTGTAACCTATGCCTGAAATCACAAATGGATCTCTGACACGATTTATGCAATCTCTTACGTCCTTTGAGGATTTGGTGAACGTACTCATCTTGGACTGCAAGATTTCCTTCTCAGATCTTAGCTCTGTGATCAACAGATTCAATCTAGAGACCTCTTGTTACAGCTTACTACACTTTGAATTATCAGAATCTCGTACAACGAGCATTTTGGCAATGTCGATGTTTTTGCTCTTGAGGATCTCATTATCGATTCTAAGGCTTTCATTCTCAACCTTAAGCTCCTCATGAATTGAGTTGATCTGCTCGAAATCACTCATGATCCTTTTCAAGGAGTGGATCATGTTCAGTTCCTCATCAACTTGTATGGACAACGGTTGGTAGATTACCTCATCTTCTTCGCTGTCCTCGCCATCTTTAGCCATCAGGCATATGAGTGCTTCTTCGTCAGAGGATGAGGTTTCAGCATCGCTGTCAGAGGATTCTGCAGCTTTCAGTACTTCCTTAGGAACTACTGCATCCTTGGCTTTCTCCATTTCTCCTATGAGAGCTCGAAGCTTGTGCCTTTCCTCTCGTCTTTTATCTCTCCTCTGTTCTCTTTCTCCTTCAGGATACTTGTGCACTGTTGGATAAGGACAATTCCTTGCGTAGTGTCCAGGCTTCCTGCAATTATAGCATAAGTTAACATTCTCTGTATTTGACTGAGGAGAAGAAAATACCTGAGGGGTTGAGTGACTTCTTCTGAAGTCATTCTTTTTGTTGAGGTTGGTGTTGCTGCTATTGTTGTTGCTCTTGATGAATCTCCTGAATTTCTTTAGGAGGAGCGCCATATCCTCTTCAATGTCTCTGATGGTCAGAGATCGCTCTTCCTCACCTTCATCCATCCAAAACAGGATGTCATTTCTCTCTTCCGCCATCCTTGCGTAGGTGTAGAAACGTTGTACTGACTCCACAGAGAAGCCAGCATACACAGTGGTCAGTAGCCCTATGACCTTTGTTTTCTCAAGGGCGTCAAATATCCTCCTTAACAGCCCATTATCGTACAACCCAGAAGCATAGACGTGCTCCTGGTTGATGAATTTCCTTCCAACACGATGGTTTGCCTGGCTGCAATAGATTTTTCTGAAAGAGAAAGGTGAAAAGCTTCAAAGATTGGGACTTAGAAAATTTTCGCGAAAAGAAGCTTCTCTCCTTGGCTGATGGTTAAAAATGATTTTGAATTAGGATGGTTATGGGGGTTATGGCGGATCTCAAGGGACGTGTAATAAGATCAACGGTTGAGATAAATCAGAGGGAATTGATCTTACGGTCTAGAAAAAAGACGGAGCGGTCAAATCGTCAATAATCATTACTAGGCACGTGGGCTTCTGAACGTGCCTCTTCCACTTCTGACATGCACAGTCTTGCATTTAATGTTGAAAGACATGCGATTTGCCGCCTAAATAAATGCCTTTTTAAGGTTGCAACATCATTGGTACGAGGTTACAGTGTAATGAATACACTTTGAAATAAATGCTGTAACCTGGTGCTGCTTATTCTCCCGTTGACTGTTGTACTGTAAGAATAAGGAATGCAGTGTTGTTTGAACCCAACGTTGTATGAAGGCGTAGCTTACAGCACTATACTTACTACTTCTCGTAAGCATGCAGGGATTCCCCCTTGGCTTTTGCACCATCTTTTTCACCTCATAACTTCAGAATTCCCAGCTCATTTCTTAGCATAGAAAATCTCTATTCACTCAATGGTTTAGTGAATATATCTGCAAGCTGGAGATCCGTATGAACTTTTTCGAGCACGACATCTTTCTTCTCTACGTGATCTCTTATAAAATGATGTCGAATGTGTATGTGCTTTGTTCTTGAGTGAAAAATAGGATTATGGGTAATTGCAATTGCATTGGTATTATCACAGAGAATTGGAGTCTCTTTTTCTTCAATCCCATAATCTCTAAGTTGTTGCTGTATCCAGAGAATCTGCGCATAGCAACTTCTTGCTACAACGTACTCTACTTCTACTGTAGAGGTTGCAATTAAGGTTTGTTTCCTGCAAAACCATGAGACAAGTCTATTTCCCAGAAATTGACAAGTCCCACTAGTACTCTTCCGATCAATCTTGCAGCCTGCATAATCTGAGTCTGAGTAACCTTTAAGCTTGAATCCTCCTTCCTTAGGATACCATATGCCTACATCTTGAGTTCCTTTCAGATATTTGATTATCCTCTTGACCGCTGAAAGATGTGATTCATTTGGTGCTGCTTGGAATCTTGCACAGACTCCAACTGCAAACATGATGTCTGGCCTGCTTGCTGTAAGATACAGCAAGGATCCGATTAGTCGTCTGTACTATGTAATATCTACATCTTTGTCGTCTTCATCTTTGTCGAGGCTTATGGATGTAGACATTGGTACTGATGTTGCTGCACTATTCTCCATGCCAAACTTTTTGATAAGCTCTTTTATGTATTTGACTTGACCGATGAAAGTTCTTGCAATCAGCTGCTTTACTTGCAGCCCGAGAAAGAAACTTAATTCTCCCATCATACTCATCTCGAATTTTGACTGCATCAGGTTGGAGAACTTCTCACATAACTCTTTGTTGGTGGATCCGAAGATGATGTCGTCCACATATATCTGTACTAACAGTACACTGTCTCCATCCTGTATCCTGAACAGCGTCTTGTCGATCGTTCATTTCTTAAAACCATTCTCCAGCAGATAGAGAGATAAGGTATCATACCAAGCTCTTGGTGCTTGCTTAAGTCCATATAGGGCCTTGTATAATCTAAACACCTTCTCTTCTGCTTGATCTTCAAAACCTAGAGGTTGTTCAACATATAATTCCTCTGTAAGAAGACCATTTAGGAATGCACTCTTCACGTCCATTTGATAAACATTGAAATTCATATGAGCTGCATATGCCAGAAAAATTCTTATTGCTTTCAGTCTTGCTACTGGGGTAAAAGTCTCATCAAAATCAATTCCTTCTTTCTGACAGTATCCTTTAGTAACTAATCTTGCTTTGTTTCTTACAACAAGTCCAGATTCATCTAACTTGTTCTTGAACACCCACTTTGTTCCAATAACTCCCTGATGAGTTGGTCTTGCAACTGTCTGTCATATTTGGTTTCTTTCAAAACCATTCAATTCTTCTTGCATAGCTTGTACCCAGTTGTTGTCTAGTAGGGCTTCTTCAACATTCTTGGGCTTTGACGGAGATATGAAGCATGCAAACATTGCTTCATGAGGTATGGACCTTCTTATCCTTACACCTATGGATAGATCTCCTATAATAAGATCCCTAGGGTGATTCCTTAGCCATGTCCTATCTGGCTTCAAGACATGAGTTTCTCTAGGTTGCTCATCTTGTTGTTGTAGAACTGGAGGTTCTACTGCTATAAGAATATCTGTTGTATCCAGAGATGCAACTTTTTCTTCTTTGTCCTCTCCTGTAAGCAGAATTCCTTCAACATATGGAACAACGTTCTCTTTCCTTGAAGCTGTCTCTTCAGATGGCTCTTCTAACTTTTTGGTGTCACAGTGTGGCTCATCAAACACCACATATATTGATTCTTCAACCACCAAGGTTCTCTTGTTGAATACTCTGAAGACTCTACTTACAACAGAGTATCCTAGGAATACTCCTTCATCTGACCTTGCATCAAAAGTCTTCAAATGTTCTTTTCCATTGTTGAGGATATAACACCTGCATCCAAAGATATGCAGATAAGAAACATTTGGTGTATATCCAGTCCAAATTTCATAAAAAGTTTTGTCTAAATCCTTGATAATCAAGCATATGTTCTGTGTGTAGCAAGCAGTGTTGGTTGCTTCAGCCCAAAATCTCTTGGGTATTTCTACTTCTGCTATCATTGTCTTTGCTGCTTTCTTGAGGGTTCTATTCCTCCTTTCAGCTACACCATTCTATTGAGGTGTTCTTGCAGCAGAGTATTCATGACGAATACCATTGTCAGAACAGAACTTCTCAATGAATTTGTATGTGAATTCAGTTCATCTGTCTGATCTTATCATCACAATGCTCAAGCTCTTTTCATTCTGAATATTCTTCATCAGATCAGGTAGCTTGATTTGAGTTTCTGACTTCTTTGTAAGGAAGGTCGTCCAAGTATCTGGAGTAGCCATCTACTACCACAAGTGAGTACTTTTTCCCACTTATGCTTATTGATTCTACTGGACCAAAAAGATCCATATGTAGAAGATCTAGAATCCTGTGAGATGACTTCTGTATCTTGTCTTTGAATGAACTCTTTACTTGTTTTTCTTTCTGACAAGCTCCACAAACATTCTCCTTCTTGTATGCCACATTTGGCAATCCTCTTACGAGGCCTTTCCTTGCTAACTTGTTGATAGTCTCGAAGTTCAGATGGCTTAGTCTTTTGTGTCATAGCCAGCTAAGCTCTGGTGGACTCTTCACAATGAAGCATGTTGGTTGAATAGAGGAGTTCCAATCAGCTATGTAGATGTTTCCTCTTCTTGTTTCTGTAAGCTTGACTTCATTTGATATGTTATCCTTGATTAAGCATTTGTTGAGGTTGAATTCAACTGTGTATCCTTTGTCACAAAACTGACTGATGCTCAAAAGGTTGTATCGGAGTCATTTCACATAGGATACATCCTTGATCTTTATGTTTCCTTTGACTAGGCATCCACTTCTTTTTGTGCTTCTTTTGGAATCATTTCCAAAGATGACCTTGGGTCCTTTGCATTCTTAGAAGTCCTTTAAAGCTTCTTCGTTGCCTGTCATGTGCCTTGAGCAGCCACTGTCAATGTACCATACATCACTGCTGCAACCTGGCACTGAAACCTGTAACAATTTCAAACAGATTTGGGTACCTATTTCTGTAAGGATCCTTTAGGGTTAGTTGCTTTTGGAATCCAAACTTTCGTAATAGTCACTGTTTTGCTGTAAGAATTGTTGGTTCTCAAATTGTATGCATTTCTACTTTTATAATGTTTGTTAAAAGTGTGTGCAGAAACAACATATGTGTTACCAACACCATTGTAGTGTGGTCTTCCACCATACTTCCCTTGAGTATATCCTCTTTGAGGTTTAGACATGTATGTCTTAGTATAGGTGGAAAATTTTCTTCTGTGCTGCAACTTTGTGGGTTGCTGCATACAGCAGATGGCTTCTGCTGCAGCCAGTTTTTAGATGCAGGCTTACTTCCTGCAATTGAGCATTGGGGTTTCTTCCCTTTATCCATCATTGCTGTTTTGTTCAAGATCTTCTTAGAGTTACCAAGTAACTCCTTCTCCATTGGGATTTCAGCTTGAACAAACATGACAGCTTTGGATGTACTTGCTGTATACTGAGAGGTGTGATTGCTGTAACCTAAACCCGATTTTTCAAAAGGATTTCTGTTTTGATTTATGCAATCCCTTGAGTCCTTGGATGATTTGCTGAATGTGCTTATCGTGGACTGCAAGCTCTCATTCTCATTTTCTAGCTTAGTGTCCAGCAGATTTAATCTAGAGACCTCCTTTTCCAGCTTACTGCACCTTGAGTTATCAAACTCGCATGCAGCCAGCATTTTGGCAATATCAATGTTTTTGCTCTTAAGGATCTCATTGTCGATTCTTAGGTTCTCATTTTCAAGCTTCAGTTCCTCATGGATTGAGTTGATTTGCTCAAAGTCACTCATGATCCTTTTTAGGGAGTGGATCTTGTTCAGCTCTTCTTTTCTCGATACGGACAGCGGTTGATAGATTACCTCATCTTCTTCACTATCCTCACAATCTTTTTCCATCAGGCATATCAGCACTTCTTCATTAGATGATGAGGTTTCAGTGTCGCTGTTAAAGGATTCTGCAACTTTCAGCATCTCCTTCGAGACTGATGTATTCTTAGCCTTTTCCATCTCTCATATGAGAGCTCGAAACTTGTGTCTGTCCTCTCTTCTTTTGTCTCTCCTCTGCTCTTTTTCTCCTTCTGGGTACTTGTGCACCGTCGAATATGGACAGTTCCTTACATAGTGCCCTGGTTTCCTGCAATTATAACATAAGTCAATATTGCTTGTATTTGGCTGTGGAGAGGAGGATACCTGAGGAGGTAGATGACTTCTTCTGAAGTCATTTCTCTTGTTGAGGTTGGTGTTGTTGCTGTTGTTGTTGTTGCTCTTCACAAATCTTTTAAATTTCTTTAGAAGTGGAGCCATATCCTCTTCAGCAACTTCTGCTGTAACCTCCGTCTATTTACTGCAACTAGGGGTTGTTGTATCCTTAGGGCCTCTGGCAGTTAGCGCTGTAACTTTGGAGTTCGATTCTTCGGACTCCTTTCTCCGTCTATTGATGTCATATTTGAATGCTTTGAGGTCGGAGAATAGGTCGAATGTACTCATGGACTTCAAATCCATAGACACTCTCATGGTAGTGGTCTTGCTATCCCACTCCGCAAGTAGGGCTCTCAACACTTTCATGTTTTTCTCCTTTTGAGTGTAGTGTTTGCCCAGAGCTTCTATTTTATTCACAATGGATGTGAATCTTAAATCTAGTTGCTCAAGAGTCTCTTCATTCTTCATTTCGAAGAGCTCAAACAGTTGGGTAGCATTGGAGATCTTGTTATCTTTGGTGAGCTCAGTTCCTTTATATATTTGCTCCAGCTTTTCCCATATCTCCTTGGATGTTCTGCAAGTCTTGACCTTGCTGAACGTGCCTTTATCCAAGGTGATGAATAGAGCATTCATGGCCACATTATCTAGGTTAGCTCTCTTCCTGTCTTCATTGTTCCATTCAAGTCTTGGCTTGACTAGGAAGGCTGGTGGTGGTTGTGCTCCTTCTTCTAGGTCTCTACCAAGCACTGGATTCACCTTCGTGGAGATGATTGGTCTTTCGGTTATAACCGTCCACATTTCATCGTTCATGACTGATAAATGTGTTTGTATTCTTATCTTCCAACCGTCATATTACTCTATGGAAAACATAGGTAACTTGTGATTAGAGGAATCCATGATATGCTATAAGAATGATTTTTAGATGCAGAAAAAACAGCGAGTCTAAGGCAGATCTGGGTAGGTGACCAGAAAAGTTGGCTTTTAACCCAACTCGCTCTGATACCACTAGTTGGTCCCAAGTGGTGTCCGAGGTTCAGAGGGAGAGGGGGTGAATGAACCTTGATCGATTTTGAAAATCTTTGATAAAACCTTTCTATTCTGCAAGTTACTTGAACTTGCAGCACCAGATAGTTACTGCTTACAACACTAGAATGCAGTGCTGCACGCTGTAACTAGAGTTTATACGCAGCGGAAAAATATGATTTAAACACAAGGCTGGTTTTCTCAAGTATGCTTCTTTCCAAAACGTTTTATGCTTATGAGAGACAAATATAAGAATATTAAAAGCACAGATATGAAAGCAATAAAACACTTATGGCTTATAGTGGTTCGAAGGTGGTGTAATCCTTCTACGTCCACTCTACTGCTCCTCGAGCAGGAACTTTGTTAAGCAAGATTAAATTACAGGACCTTCCTAACAATCTATCAACTTTACAAAGCAACAACCTACTAGAGTCTAGCGTACACACAACAACTGCAAACTCCAAAGGCTAACCCACACAGGGTTCTAAACTCCCACACAGGGAAGCTGCCTAACACTAGACAACTATACAAACAGCGAGGATCTCTTCTATCAACTGTTCGACACCACTAAATTAAACAACCTAAGCACACAGCAACAATGTTAAAAGTATATTGGGTTTTGTTCTTCAACTGGTGCGGTGAAGTGAGCTTTTGAATCCTTGTAGGGATCTTTCAGCTTGAACTTGCTTCACTTCAGAGAGATTGAGTGACTGAAACTGATGGTAGATTTGAATGTTTATAATCTTGAGAGCTTGTAAGTTTTTGCACAAATGTTTCAGTAGTCAGCTTCAGTATTTCTCATCCTCTATTTATACTTGTAGGAGAAGATGTCCGTTGAAGAAGACATCTCTCTTTTGAATTTGAAATACTTGATCAAAGGCATGGTTCGCATTTAATGCGATTTAAGTTTCTCTTTCGGAGCATTTAATGCGGCAGTTGTGGCTCGTAGCTTTCTGCAGTGCGTTAGTCCACGTGGCATCTTTGTATTGGCTCCATGTCTGCAACTTTGATCTTCTCTGGAACGACTATATTTATTCTTGCTTGGATCTTCGTTTCTCGTACTGCATTTATCATTTCTCGTATTGCAGGATACTTCTTGTTTGTTATTGGCGCTGTATGACTGTTTGGATAGTAAGCTCTGCGCTGTATCCTAGATCTGGTTGCAACTGATCTCTTCATATAGTGCTGCTGTAGCTTGGACCTTCTTGCAATATCTTCGGGTAGTACTGTTGTATCTTTTTCTTACAATACTCCTGTATCTTTTTCTTGCAGCGATGCTGCATGCCGTTCTTTCTTACTTAGCTGCAGTGCTGTAACTGCCTTCTTGCAGTGATGCTGTATCTACTTTCTTGCAACAGCTTCTTTCTGAAATTCTTAAATGCAGCTTTATCCTTTTATGAAGTCCTCCATCTTTCAGCACTTATATCTAGACTCAAATCTAGTCTATGATTTCACTTAAACACTGTGAAAAATGGGGTACTCAAAACTTCATATTACATATCTGTTTTGTCTCATCCAAATCTAAATATCGAAATCCCAACAAAGATCATAATTAACATTTCATAAAATAAAAGCATTTACGACACAAACGTGTAGATTAATATAAAAAAAACTTAATATCATATTTATGCATCTAAACTTATTTATTATCTTATCGTTTACTTTCATACATGCTTGTCGTGTGAGTTGGGATGAAGCTCGGTTTCCTCCATGAGCAATCCTACAAAAATCCTTAAAATCTCGAAATAAATATTAGCTCATAAAATCTTTGAAATTATTAAGCATGATGTAATATGTTCATCATAATTTTTTATAACTTAATCATTTATAATCATTTATAGTTGAACACTAAAATAATTTTTTATAAAATATGCAATGTAGATTTTCTTGAAAACGGGGTGTTACAACTCCCCACCTATTAAAAAATTTTATCCTGAAATTTGGTTTGGCTACAAAAACAACTCGGGGTACTTATTCCAAATCTTCTCTTCACGTTCCCATGTTGCTTCCTTTTGCCCATGCCTATTTCACTGTACTAAAACTAATGGTATATCTCTATTCCTCATGGTCTTGATCTTTTTCCCAATAATGGACATAGGGCATTCCTCATAAGTTAGGTTCGTATTAATTTCGTATGGTTCAAGATCAATATGATGACTTAGATCTATCACATATCTTCGTAGCATTGAGACATGTAAAATATTATGAATTGCTGAAATTTCTAGACTAAGGGCAAGTTGGTATGCGACATTTCCAATACGTTCCAAGATTTGAAATGGCCCTATAAATCTTAGTTTCAATTTCCCTTTCTTTCCGAAGCGGACTATTCCTTTCATTGGAGCAACCTTTAGAAACACCGTTTTCACAAATTTCAAATTGTAGGTCCTTCCTTTACAAATCAGCATAAGATTTCTGTCGATCTTGGGTTGCTTTTATTCTTTCTCGAATCTTAGTGATTGCTTCTGTAAATCTTTTTATTAGTACTGGGCCTAAAATCTTTCTTATCCCAACTTCATCCCAATGAATTGGTGTTCAACATCTTAGTCCATAAAGTGCTTCATAAGGGGTCATTCCAATAGTTGACTGGTAACTGTTGTTATAAGCAAATTCTACTAAGGAAAAATGATCTTCTCAACTTCCTCCAAAGTCCAAAACACATGTCCTAAGCAGATCTTCAAAAATTCAGTTGGTTCTTTCTGATTGTCCATCTGTCTGGTGGTGAAAGACAGTGCCAAAGTTTAGTTTAGTTCTCATTGCTAATTGCAAGTTCTTCCAAAATTTAGAAGTAAATCGTGGATCTTTATTAGAAACAATCGAAATTGGAACTCCATGGAGTCGAACTACTCTATCTATGTATAACTTTGCTAATTGGTCTATCGAGTACGTCATTTTGATCGATATGAAATGTGCAACCTTTGTCAATCGGTCAACGACGATTCATATAGCTTCATGTTGTTTAGGGCTTCTAGGTAGTCCTGCAATGAAATCCATTGTTATGTGCTCCCATTTTCATTCTGGAATTTCTAACGGGTTCAACAATTCAGATGGTCGCTAGTGATTCGATTTAATTCTTTAGCAAGTAAGACACTTTTTGACATTGATTGTTTCATACCCCTCCACTAAAAGTTACTCCTGAGATCTCTGTATATTTTCATCTCTTCAGGAAGTGAAGTATAAGTAGTCATATGAGCTTCTCTCACTTATTGGTATACAAATTCTTCCTCTGAATTCTAAAGCTCCATCTGAGGCTATCGAAAAATTCTTAATTTTCTATTCTTGAACTTTTCTTTGTATTAGAATGAGGAACTTGTCACTCTTCTAAACTTCCATAATTCATTCTCTCAATGTAGGTTGGACTGTGAGTACTACTAATACCGTTGTCGATTGTTCTAAATCAATAATTGTCAACCTTAGTCCGCTAAATTCTTCTATCAATTCTTCCTAATGAGTAAGCATTACTGTTAGTTGTCATTTTCATTGTCATCCAGTTTCGTAGATCATCAATTCCGAACAATATTCAATTAATTTTAGAAATATTAAACATTATTTAATATTTAAATAAGTCTGTTATCCTAACCATTGTGGCCATCGTAGATGTGTCAAAAATCCAATAAAATCATTAAATTAAAATCAAAATATGTAAATGAATGTCATGTTACACATATCAGTCGTGGACCTCATTTTAATATATGTGCACGATTGGTAGGGGAACATTATTTATATGGGAAGAAATATTTAGATTTATTAAGATTTTCTTTATGGTATCTATATATGAATTAAAATTATGGGATGGGGGTATTTCTACCCAATATATATAAGGTAAAATGAAAAATACTTACTCCTTAAAAAAACATGAAATCTACCCAAATTGAAGACAAAATTACTTTAGTACCCTTTAATTTGAATTTTGAGAAAATTTAGAATGAAAACATCTTCTCCACCCATCACTACTCCTTCCTCTAAAATGCTTACCCACCCATCACATCGAGATCCAATGACGGCAGCGGTGACGACAATGGCGACAGTGAAGTTTGAAATGTAGTGACTTGAAAAAGTAAAAAAATCACAAAAAATGTTAAAATCTATACCAGGAATAGATCACAATGCTCAAACACTATGATCTAAGATGCTCGTCTTAGATCACGATGCTCAAACACCACTAGGATCTAAGTTGAGCACCGTCATCTATTTTTGTATTTTTTCCCAACAACTCTGATCACGATGCTAAGTTTAGATCATGGTGCTAAACTTAGATCACGGTGGTGTTTGTGCATCGTGATCTATAGATTACGATGCTCATGATCATTGTGATCTAAGTTGAGTATCATGATCTAAACACGAGTTATTGGAAAAAAATGAAATAACTCAAAAATAGATCACTATGTTCAACTTAGATCATAATGATATCACAAAAAATATAAAAATCTATACCAAGAACAGATCACGATACTCATGACCATTGTGATCTAAGCTGAGCATCGTGATCTATTCCTGGTAAATTTTTACTTTTTCGTGATTTTTTTAAGCTTCGATTTACATGCAGAAACACATATCTTGATTCAAAAATTATAAACTACATTATACTATACATGAAAAATAATGTTATAGCATCTTTTGAGCAACAACAAGAGATGAATTTCACTAAATTGATTATCTTTAAGAAATAGGAGAAATGAATGAAAGAGATGAAAGTAAAAAAAATTCAACCCACATATATGAGAGGGGATAATTGTGGTGGATGGAATCATTAAAGGGGTAAGGGGGTTTATGATATTTTGTCTCAAGTTTGGATAAAAAACTTGTCTTCTTATGAAGTGGATAAAATTCATTTTTTGTTATGCTTATTTGATAGAAAGACATATTTCCACTTAAAATTATTTATATGTAACGTGCAACACATATAATATATATCATAACTACTAATAAGAAAAATATGGTTGAGCAGGATAATTGCAAATTGCCTCATGGGCAATAATTATTGTTGGTAATTTGGAACTTAAACAAAGACGAAATGGATCGAATTAATTAATAAAGACAAGTAGGTAGGTTCATATTTTTGCAAAGTTGATGGCAGCTTGTTTGCCATCCTGGCCTTCAGTGAAGAAAAGATTGAAGTAGTCCTTGAAAAGAAGTTTCTTGCATGTGAGCTAATTTAAGGTGTGAGCTAATTTGAGGTTTATATATAAGAACCCCCTACTTATCCACATCACCTAATTACCATTTAATTTATTTTCTTTTCCTACTTTTGAAACGACAAGTGAATCTGCTTAATTAAGGATTGATTGGCCGAAACCAGCAATATCTTATAGATATAGAGTAACGAGACAAAGCCAAACAGCTATACATAAAATTAAATATGGTACAATATCACGTGCCAAGATCAATATATAGCAATCAAGGAAGAAGAAGATGTTGCCAAGTGTATTCATCATGTATCATGGTGACCCGAAATAGGACACTGTGCATTCTCTGGGATTTGTCTGTGCTGTGCTCATTGGGGAACTGATATCATTTTCTGCAATTCCCTTTAATTTCTACAGCTCAACTTTATGTCCTTGACTACCAATTGTCATTTTCATTTTTTAGTTGCTTGGTTAATGAGCTGGCCTCTCTTGATTTCTAAACATTTATATGTAGCTTTAAAAACGAAATACGAGATATGAGTAGATCATCTTGTATGTTAGGAAATCAATGTTGAGGTTTTAACAAGACAAAACTACATTTATATATAATATGAATTAGGGACCTCATTTTTCACAATCTATTTGCTAAAATTAGATAAGACTAGATCAACATTAGAATAACCTACAAAGAAGACAAGCCCGGTGCTATCAATAGTGTAAAGTTAATGGACAATTTTGTCAAATTTCCCTAATAGGGAAAATGGACACAATTACACATATCTTTAATTAATACATTAATACTAAAGCTACAAAGAATTAATTTGTTGTAGAAAATTATAGATGATTATATTGAGAACAATTTTGGATAGTTGCTTCAGTTCTACAATGTTTTTAATCAGATTTGATTGCCATACAATATGAAAACAACCTTCAAAGAAGATAATTGATATTTTGGGGACAAATGGACAACTAATGAAGCATATTATAATATGTATAATTTTTATACATTGTATTTCAAAATATTACAATTTGTATTCTCAAGTAGGAGCTTTCTTGAAGAAAAATGTTTTTAGTTGTGGTCAATCGTATGTTGTTTCTAAAGTAATCAATTGTTATGGTTTGAAAATTTTGATATTTCATAAAGATGTTGAGGAAAGGAACATCACAATAAATTTATAAGATACACAGACTATTTCAGTTTTGAGTTTGATATATATATATATAGTTCTACTATCATACCCACCATCGGAATATTAATATGTGCCCACAACTGATGTGTCAAAAATCTAATAAACTTATTAATTTCACTTTTCATATAATGAGAGGATGAGATCATTACACATCATCGTTGACATATTAAGAGTTGTCCATGATGCGCATTTTTAGCATTTTCCTTTATATATATGTATTGTAATTTATAAAATTTACTTTTATTTTAATTGATTTTTTCTTATAATTTTATAATAATAGTTTTAATATAGACTATTCCAATCATTCCGACCATTTATACCAATGACAACTAATTAAAATTTTGTAATATGTTTTATTTAATTATACCAGTACTTAAAAAGTATAAAATTTCTTAAATATTATTAAATTTCATTACCAATACCATTTGAATATGAAATATTACTCTATTACATTCAATTTCTATATTTTATATTTATTTAAACATAATATATTTATATATATATATAAATTCTATATATTACACTTCCATATAAATATATATTTTTTAAATGTATGTCTGTGCATCACACAAGTAAAATATTAATTATTAACTCAAATAAAAAATTTATTTTGTAACATATAAAATTGTACTTTTTATATTCAAATTTAATTTTAAAAGAAAAAACCCACCAAACCAACATTTTGAACGTGGAGCACCTCTTAGTTTTGTCATTAGAGCAAAATTTAAAAGTTGAACTAGGATTGGGCTGGGGCAGCGTGAACGCAGGCCCCTTCTAACACAAATAATGATGTAAGCTCGACCACTTGAGCCGACCTTAGGCGGGCACCCGTCCTAAGTGTAGCGGAGGTCACCAACCTAGACCATGGGTCTACTAATTGTTTTTTCCACTCTTACATCATGTTTCATGGACTCGTATTTATGTATGGAGTTGATACACACATTTCGTGAATAAATGTATTACATCATAATGATGTATGCTTTTATTACCCTACCCAACATGAATACATTAATATGTGTTCATTATTGATGTGTTAGATATTTATCATATCTATTAATTTCATATTTCATATAGATTTTAATTTGTAATTATTATCATTACTAAAATATAATAAATTAGATGAGGTGTTTCGGAGAAAGGAGGTTTCCTTTTAATTAGGAGTCAAATTAATTAATTACAAAAATTAATAAATACAGAAATTAAAGACAAATGTATGGTTATGATTAAATGAACTTTAGTAGTGAAAAGATTTAACCATAAGTTAACATGTGTCCACTTTTGATTTCTCCATTAGTATATACTTGTATAGGTCTCATGTAATACACAGGATTTAAAATTAATAAAAAATAAATAAATATTATTTATATAGTAAAATTAAAATAATAATTTGTGTAATATATGTTACTTAATTTAATATTAAATATAATATAATATAATATCATTAAATAATTATTTAATTGTGGAAATACATATTGCATTTGTAGAGGATTATAAATAATCTTTTATTTATTATTTTTAAAATAATATGTATTGATATGTCTATTATATTATTCAAACCCATCCATCTTATTTATTTTAATTTTTCTCTAAATTTTTAAATTTAATATATAAATAAACAACATAAAATTTGAAATCATTAATTATTCATAGTTAATGTAAAAATAATGTGGGCTTGCCAAGTGTCCTAGTGGTCTTACTTTTAATTATATGTATAAATATTAAAGATTTATATTTGCTACATGCTAAGTTATTTATAATTTTGAAATGTGAAAATTGGAATAAGGTGCTCATCATGTGGTAAATTACTCATTATTTTCTAAAAATAATGTAGATTAATTTTCTAACGAATTAGAAAATTAATAATTTTGCAGAAAAATAAATTTAAAAAACCCAGCTATAACAATGTGGATTGAGTGAAAATTTTGTCATTTCTATTTTTAACAATGTTTGCCTATATATATTTATATCAATTATTGCTATCCTAGTTGTGGATTGTTTTAGCTGGGACTATTGTTGCGGTTAGGGCTGTAAAAGAATAAAAAAAATTTGATTCGATTCGAGATTCGATTCGAAATTATTCGATTCGTATTCGAAAAATTCGAATTCGAATTCGAATAAGAATTTTTTTTAATATTCGAATTATTTTCGAATACGAATAAGAATACTGGTGTATTCGATTCGATTCGAAATATTTAAATATACATATATATATATATACTTATTTCTTCATTTTAATTTATTTCATATATCCAATTATTTCATCATTTAGCAAGTTTTCTAATCGAATATCATTATTATTTTCACGAATTGGATCGAATATTTAAAAAATTGTGTAAAATTTTCGAATCTCGAATCGAATATTTTAAACTCGAATCGAATCGAATAAGAATCTAAAATTAGTATTCGAACTCGAATCGAATAAGAATCCAAAATTAGTATTCGAACTCGAATCGAATACGAATTCGAATAGTGTTCAAAATTTTCGAATTCGAATAAAATTTGTCAATATTCGATTCGATTCGATTCGTTTACAGCCCTAGTTGCGGTTTGTAAAAAATGAGACTTTTTTCTCAAAAAAGAAAAAGAAAAAAAATAAGGAACGTACATTATCAGAAAATTAATGCAAGAGTTGTACCTTTTTTACCACACATAAATCAAGAAAAATTCAAAATTAGTCCAGTAATTGAGTAACACTGTTGAACAATATTTTCAATTTTGACATGTATGTTTAAAAATATTGAAATTTTATACAAATTTTGTTGAAAATCTCATAAATTGATAAAATTAACTAATCACGCCACCGTGATTTTGGAGTTTTTTTCACCCTATTGCACGCATTCGGATATTCTTAATAATACTTGAAATTTGATATGAAATTATGTCATTGGATAAGAGTTACCATCTGTTAGAAATTGAAGCAAAAAAAAATGAATCTCATCAGCTGTATTTGGATATAGTGATTTGAAATTTAAAAATTAAATGGAAAAGATTTCAAATCCATTCAACCCACATAACTAAAATATTAATTCAAAATGAAAACGACTGATTTGAAATTTACGTCCAAGCAAACACTAAAATGTAATTTGCTACAATTGATTTTAAATCGCTCCTTAAATCATCCTAAAATCATTTTATCACCGTAATTAAATTAGATGTGTGACAGGTGTTCTGTAATTAAGTGTTAATTCTCTTAAAAAATAAAACAGAATTTTTTTTACTCAAAATCAAATAGTTAAGAAAAAAATTAATTCCTTAACTTATGAGAGAGACTCTTGTCCCGCAGGCCCATCTGCCCTTACATTTATTTATTTTTGTCTTTTGTATCCTATGCAGTGTACGTAGCAGCACCTCTCTCATTCGTCTTTACAAATCTCCTCTGCTATTTGTCTCCTCCGCCTTCATAAATCTCCTATGTTTTTTATCTTAATTTGTTGCGTTCTTCTCTTAATTCTTCTTCTCTACTTTTTCTTCTTCTCCTCCTTCTCATTTTATTGATAGAATTTTGATGATTTCTTCTTACTCTCATTTAATTTGATTGTAGTTATTCTTCTTTCAGATATCAATTTGAGTCATTAATGTTCTGATGAAAATCAGCAGGTTGAGAGGTCCTTCCCAGCCTCTACAGTTTCATCCATGTTCAACAAGATAATCCTTCAGACAAATGTGAGATAAAATAGTCCATTTTCTTAGCAATTTATATATATGGATATCCCGTTTATATATCACTTTTAAAAAATATTTCAAAATTACCTGAGTACTGATGAAAGAAGGAGTGAGGGTTGAGAGTGGGGGAGAAGATGATAGGGTAAGAATAATTCAAAAGAAATACAAATACAAGAAGGTTCTAGGAATTTACTAAAACACCCTCATCTAAAATATCCAATTCAACCTCGAACTGAGGTCTGTATCATAATTGTCCTTGAAATTTCAGTCATCATCTGTTCCGCTATCGAATCACTGATTTGTACAAATTTATAGTAAAAACCATGATTAAACTAATCGGGGTTAGGATTATTAGGTGAATATCAAGATTTCATTCTTCATGCCATAGTGTTGAGTAATTGAGAGAATGACACTTCTTCATTCACCCAATCTGTGTTCATGGTTCTCTTCCAATCACACCTTAAAGATAGTGAACAAAGACAGCTCTTCACTAACATGCGAAGCTCCGAAAATATCAAAGAAAAGAGTCCAAGATTTGCTGGGCAGCAGCAGATTCTGCCCATCTTGTCGCAGAAGACACTTTCTTGGTTCAGTGTTTGGAACAGCTTTATTGCCAGTTTTCCCTTCTTTTGACTTTCATGAAGATTCCACTGCCCAAGATTCTATGGTATGATACCTAATTTCTATAGATGGTATTGATTTTTGGAGGGGGAGGGGGGCTTGGGAGGATGAATGTTAACTGCAATTGGTTTAATCTTCTGCTATTTCAAATCTTAGTGAACCTATGAGGCAAATTTATCCAGGTTAAGTAGTTAGATGAACCCAGTTTGAATGTTTCCAAGAAGCATAGTGTTGTAAATTAGTTATTCTTGAGACCCTTTATCTGTGCAAACCTAGTCATGAGTCTCATGACTTTAATTCATCTTTCGATTTGTGAAAAGATTGAGTCTTGATGGAGTTTACAACAATGGAATTGAAACCTGAGTTATTACATGTTTGCTGCATTCAATTCAGGCAATGCTGAATAGAATTCATCCTCCGAGAGCCGATTGGTATGAGGAGTTTTATGCATTAGCTATGGACAAATCAATGAAGTCTTATGAAGATGAGGTTAGCGAGTCCTTTGAGAGCCATCTTGAGGAAAAAAACTGTCTTGTTGAGTATTTCTGCATGTATAACAGCTAAACTCGATTCCAAATCGTGCCCTGTGGGGTAAGATTGCAGGTTACAAGTCACAGCTTTTTGCTAATTTGAGAGGAAAGGCAGAGAAGATACTGGAAATTGGCATTGGGACAGGTCCTAATCTTAAGTACTATGCAGGTGATCCAGGTATTGATGTTTTTGGAGTCGATCCAAATAGGAAGATGGAGAATGTCTGAAATTTGCATGTGTCATTCGATTTCTAACACTATATCATTGACATGATGCAATATGTGATGAGCAGATCCTCAATCTACACTTAGGGCATGTGCATCAATTCATTTTAGTGTGTTATTAATTAAAATAAAAGGTGTATTAATTAATGTAGGTGTGTTTTTAAGTGTGTGTTTTTATGTAGTTAGTGTGTGTTTTTGTGTAGTTAGTGTGTGTGTTAAGTTTGAAGAATGCATTTTTGTCCCCTACTTTAATAATTGGCCAATGATTAATATAATGACACATCATCAATTAATATCTTTTGCTTTTTTTTTTCTCATCTCATCTTAATATATTTATTTTCTTTACTTTTTCTATACAAATAAATTATTTTCTTTTCTTTCCTATACAAACAATTTATCATTTTTGTATTATTTATACATTTTAATGTGAGTTGAAATTTTTTAATGTAATAATTAAAAAATTCTCTATACAATTTACACTAAAATTAATACAACAAATAAAGAATTAATTTGAATTGATATAAATAATAGAATAAGAATGGTAGATATATAGTAACCACCCTTTCTTTGAATTTGGTAGAAATTGAAATTGTGGTTCAAACTACAAAAGGTAATTCAATTGGTCAAATTTATTACTCCACTTTCTCAAGTTAAATTGTAGATACACCTAATTTTCAATTGTAAATACACCTAATTTTCAATTCATAAAATTGGTGGATAGTAACCACCATTCCTTAGAATTTTACTACCGATATGATTCTTCAAGTGTTTTAGTTAAATGTTTTCAATTTAGACCACTAAAATGTAAGTTCTTGATAAATATAATGAAATGAATATTTCAAGCATTATTATTTTAAATCTAATTACCTTAATCAATTGGATCAATGTATTAATTGTATGTTCAATGTATTGTAATATCAATTGCTTATTTTTAATTAATTGCTAGCTATATCTATGTCTTTTTTTAGATAATTAATTTTTTAAAATAATATTTAAATATTATTAATTATATTTTAATGTGAATTGAAAATTATTAATATCATAATTAATTAATCCAACATACAAGTAATAAATAATTACTTTAAATTGATATAAATAAAAATAAAGAATAAAAATTAGTGAATTATGGGACCCACATGTAATGATTGTATTTGTGTTAAATTGATGTAGATGTGTGTTTTAAAAAAGTAGATATTTTTAATTAGTGTGGTGGCATATGGATCCCACACTAAAATGGTGTGCTAATAACTAACCAATGTGGATGCTCTTAGATGTTACATGTTCACTTGTCACACATGATAACACATCATTAAAATAGTGTTGAAAATTAAATTTGAGATGCTCATGTGAACAGTTTTTTGAAAATTTAATTTGGGACTAGAATTGGTACACATTAAAAGTTTTGAGATTTAATTACAAAACCGATCGCGTGATTGAAATTTCAAAGACAATAGTTATGAAACCAATATAAAAAAAATTGAAATTTTTTCAAAATGTTATGAGACCCAATTGATACGATTTTCCTTATCTTTTCACTACGAAATTAAGTTCTTAATTAATGGACATATATATTGTTGGACCGCCAATTCGAGCCTAGTCCAAATACATGACCTGACTGGTTTTTAGAGATATCCGACTAGGATAGGGCCCAACTAGGATAGCTCATCTGGCAGGCGATTAGACAACTCGGCCATGATCGATTTTTATAGCGGTCTCGAAATGACAATTACCGACTCGGCTAGGACTTGGTGAGGAAGACTAGAAAAACAGATAGATAAGACTTCGAGAAGATCATTTTAACAATTATCCTACAAAACAGGAAGTAGGGGGAGCAAGTCAACTCCCCACTTCCTTGAAGATAGAAGACGGTTAAAGAAGAGATCGTAGAGAGGTGGATGTTACCTCCCAATACTTGTATTTTTTGTCTATAATTTTTTTTTCTTTCTATTTTAAAACGAAAAATTTAGCATGCAAGAAACTTAACTCGTGTTCTACCCACATTTGTAAATCAAAACTTCAATATTTTTAAGACGGAGATTTATAAAGGTTCGAATATAGTGTAATCTTTCTACATCCTCTCTTTCCAAAGAAGGAGAATCCATTAAGTATGTTAACTAATTCTTACAATATCTTCCTCAGGTAGGGGTACAATACACATTTTTCTTCTCAATCTCCTGGGACACTTCAATAGTTTTTTCCCAAACTGTTGGGGAATGCTCTGCCTAATTACTTGTGGGGAATATCCTTAATCTTAAGAACGTGGTAGGTTGATTCTTATTGGGTGAATCTGGTAGGAGTTCTGAAAGATTTCGATAAGAGTTTTGAGTTCATAAAGTGAAAAGTGATAGAAAATCACCCCTATTTATAAGGAGGATAACGCAACTCTTCGACTTCCAACCTACACGATGACAATGCGTGGGCGATAGTGTGATTTCGGGCATGACACCTGTAAAACAATGATGAAAGAGTCAGTTCTTGTCTCCTACACATGTGCTCGGCTCGGATGGTATTATTCAGTTAGGTCCCGACAAAATAAAATTTTCCCACGACCTAAGGGGCTATTGTTAGACCTCGATCCGAGCCATGTTAATGTAATTTTACCTGGCCGATAATTGAGGAGAGCCGACCAGGATTGATCGCATGCCGATTTAGAAATGATTATTGCCGACCCGGCCAGAATATCGAGCAGATAATCAGGAAAACTGTTAGGTTGGGTCATGAGAAAAGCTCCACTATTTAGCAGTTATTCCTAAAAGATAGAAGATAGTAGAGGCAAATTAAACTCCATAACTCTAATAAATACGTAAAAATCGAGGGATTAAGGGGTGGATCCCCAACACATGTATTCTAGATTTAGGCAGTAAATAGAAACCTAGTTCACTTAAAAAAGGGTTCGAAACTTATTGTATTCAAGCACCTAAGAGAGCTGGTTTCTTTGATAACATATATTAAATACGTTTTCGCTGGCAACAATTGGCTGACCCAAGTAAGCCGACCAAATTTGCCCAAGTAGGCTCGGACACAGTCTTTTATTTATTTTCACTTAATTTCACTATTCGGCTCAATTCTTTTGAGTCAGATCGATTTATTTGGGTGTTTAGCTAGAAATTTGTACTTAGCCAAATTTTGACATCAACAACTTATGTACTAAGATTATTGTTACATCAAACTAACTAGGGATTTTTTACGATGTTTAAGAAATGCATACAATAAGCATATGCCTATGAAAATAAATGTTGCATTTATAAATAATAATAAAAAATCATAATTGCTTTAAGGACAATATCTCTAACAACGGGCCCTCGCCTAGTTAAAGTAATAGGAATGTTTGGACAAACTTATCTAATTGATTTGCTTATCAATGTATGGCAACCTATTTTATCTATTTGGGACAGCCCCAACTTTGGTGAGGGCCATATATGCAATGAGCCTATATCCAGCAAGCATTACACCCATGACAATTAAAGATATAGCATGCCCATGAAGCCTCACATTTTTTATCAAAGACAAATTCTCAACCAAACAAACACGACTTTTATTAATGTCGCAAACATATGTTTCACCACATGTGTATTGCGACATCAATAAGAGCTTGAACATGTATTGTGGAATTGATAGATATTAAATTCAACTAATGAAAGATGGAACATGTTGGACATAGAATCCACTAGCTAGAAGAGAGTTATCATGATGACTGATCCAAAATTGATGACTGATTTTTGCTCCATCAGAGTGTCTCCGACGACAAGACCAAGCCCTTGTATGCACAAGACTCTATATAAAAGGACAAATAGGCCTACGAAGAAGGATTGGGCCGAGGCTTTAAGCCTGTCATCCTGTAGGTAATGGTGTAAAAAATAGTGGGAAGGATTAGCTTTATGGGAAGGTCAGCTAGGGTTAGGACAATGAAGTATGAAGAGAGACGATACATGCATGAAGAACGTTCTTTGGAGAGTATCATACGTTCTTGTGGGAATGTGAACATGGCTTGAAGTAAATGATAGAAACCCCCAGAATACTGAGTAGAAGAAGAAAAGCCCCACCTGCATTCAAAGTTAATTATAAATATGTCCATTAGTTAAGAACTTAATTTTGTAGTGAAAAGATAAGGAAAATCGTAACAATTGGGTCTCGTAACATTTTGAAAATTTTCAAATTTTTTATATTGGTACTTTAGTTGGAATTTTATGAAAAATAAGTAAATATGGTTCCATCACTATCGAGTCTTTGAAATTTCAATCACAAACGTGATCGATTTTGTATTTAAATACCAAAACTTTTAATGTGTACCAATTCTAGTCCCAAATTAACTTTTCCAAAAATCGTTTGTGAGCATCTCAAATTCAATTTCCGACAATATTTTAAAGATCTATTATCATGTGTGACAAGTAAACCACAAGTAATGATATGTAACATCTAAGTGTAGATTGAGGATTTGCTCATCATATATTACATCATGTTAATGATATAGTGTTGGAAACAGAATGACATATGCAAATTTCAGACATAGCTAGTTACTATTATTTTAGAACTGGAATTGCAACATATTAGAAAATTTTGAGTTAATTAAAAGAAACTCCCGTGAGATTAAAATTTCTTATACCCAATAGTTATGAGACATTTTTGTTTACAAATTTCACATAAATTTCCAACAAAATCATAATAGATGCTCGATACTTTTGTATCGATCGTTGCTCATAAACCTTTGAGTGGTTTTCGTTGCTCATGAACCTTTGAGTGGTTTTATGTGTATCCAACTGTCGTCACTACTCGTATCTCATGCATAAAACCTGCCTAGATCATCTTGTAGGAGGAGAGTGAATGAGCACATATCTGAATGGCGAACGGAGCCAGCTACCATATCAGGGGTTGGGACACTCAGGATATTGGATAAAGCTGACTGTGAGCAACCCTATGAGGGCACATTCTTTAGCCTCATCAATTTTCTTTACATGGATACCATCCAGTAATACCTCAAGCAACTTCCTGATTATAGGTTTTGCACACTTGATATGCCTCAAAATTGGGTCCCTATATAATAAAGATTATTACAAGTACTGCAGATAGATCTCAATATGATTGAAAATTTCATACCTAGAAATAGGTGGCCATAACTTGGAGTCCTCGTTCTCCTCGACTACAAAAAAAATAGATGATCTTTCCAGTACATAAATTTCTCAAAATAGGGATTCAACGCAGTAGATAGAATGAGACTGTTCTCCTTCAAATACTTCATTCTCTCCTCGACAGGTAGGTCAAAGAAATCATGAGCTGTCTTGTTTATATCCTCAAGAACCTCGAGTGGGATACCATGATTGATGATCTGGAAAAAAAACTTCACTTTGCTGCTGTCTTGTATATAGATTCAGCAACTCAATGATTGGTATGTATTTGTCGAATGCAACTTGGATATTTTCAAGTCTTTCTTCCGGTGGTTGAATGAACTCATCCGAAACTTTTACTAGATTATCTTTTGTTACCAACAGATCAATCACCTTTTCTTTTCTCATCAATCACTTGCATTGGTAGCTGCATCTGAGCTAATTGAGGTTTATATATAAGAATCCCTCTACTTATCCACATCACCTAATTACAATCTAGCTCAGATGTGTTTAGTGATGTGGATAAGTAGAGGGATTCTTACATATAAACCTCAAATTAGCTCAGATGCATGCGGCAACTACCAAGTGATTGATGAGAGAAGAAAAGGTGGTTGATCTGTTGGTAATAAAAGACAATCAAGTAAAAGTTCCATATGAGTTCATTCAACCACCAGAAGAAAGACTTGAAAATATCCAAGTTGCATTCGACAAATACATACCAATCATTAAGTTGGTGAATCTATCTACAAGGCAGCAACAAAGTGAGGTTTTTTTCCAAATCATCAATCATGGTATCCCACTCGAGGTTCTTGAAGATGTAAAGAAGACAGCTCATGATTTCTTTGACCTGCTTGTCGAGGAAAGAATGAAGTATTGGAAGGAGAAAAGTCTCATTCTTTCCACTGCTTTGAATCTTTATTTTGAAAAATTTATGGACTGGAAAGATCATCTTGTTCTTTTTATAGTCGAGGAGGACGAGGACTCCAAGTTATAGCCACCTATTTCTAGGTATGAAATTTTCAATCATATTGAGATCTATCTGCAGTACTTGTAATAATCTTTATTATATAGGGACCCAGTTTTGAGGCATATCAAGTGTGCAAGACCTATAATCAGGAAGTTGCTTGAGGTATTACTGGATGGTATCGATGTGAAGAAAATTGATGAGGCTAAAGAATGTGCCCTCATAGGGTTGCTCACAGTTAACTTTATCCAATATCCCGAGTGTCCCAACCCCTGATATGTTAGCTGGCTCCGTTCGCCATTCAGATATGTCCTCAATCACTCTTCTCCTATAGGATGATTTGGGCAGGTTTTATACACGAGATACGAGTAGTGAAGACAGCTGGATACACATAAAACCACTCAAAGGTTCATGAGCAACGATCGATATAAAAGTATCGAGCATCCATTTATGGTTTGTTGGAAATTTATGTGAAATTTATAAAAAAAAAAGTCTCATAAATATTGAGTATAAGCAATTTTAATCTCAAGTGAGTTTCTTTTAATTAACTCAAAATTTTCTAATATGTTGCAATTCCAGTTCTAAAATAATAGTGAGTAGCTATGTCTGAAATTTGCATGTGTTATTCCGTTTCCAACACTATATCATTGTCATGATGCAATATATGATGAGCAAATCCTCAATCTACGCTTAGATGTTATATATTATTACTTCTAGTTTACTTATCATACAAGATAACAAATCGTTAAAATAGTGTCGGAAATTGAATTTGAGATCCTCTCAAACGTTTTTTCAAAAAGTTAATTTGGGACTAGAATTGGTACACATTAAAAGTTTTGGGATTTAAATACAAAACCGATCGCGTTTGTGATTGAAATTTCAAAGACACGATAGTGATGGAACCATATTTACTTATTTTTCATAAAATTCCAACTAAAGTACCAATATAAAAAATTTCAAAACGTTACGAGATCCAATTGTTACGATTTTCCTTATCTTTTCACTACAAAATTAAGTTCTTAACTAATGGACATATTTATAATTAACTTTGAATGCAGGCGGGGCTTTTCTTCTTCTACTTAGTATTCTGAGGGTTTCTATCATTTACTTCAAGCCATGTTCACATTCCCACAAGAACGTATGATACTCTCCAAAGAACGTTCTTCATGCATGTATCGTCTCTCTTCATACTTCATTGTCCTAACCCTAGCTGACATTCCCATTGAGCTAATCCTTCGCACCATTTTTTATACCATTACCTACAGGATGGCCAGGCTCAAAGCCTCGGCCCGATCCTTCTTCGTGGGCCTATTCATGAATTAAATATCTATCAATTCCACAATACATGTTCAAGCTCTTATTGGTGTTGCAATACACATGCGGTGAAACATATGTTTGCGACACTAATAAAAGTCGTGTTTGTTTGGTTGAGGATTTGTCTTTGATAAAAAATGTGAGGCTTCATGGGCATGCTATATCTTTGATTGTCATGGGTGTAATACTTGTTGGATATAAGCTCATTGCATATATGACCCTCACCAAAGTTGGGGCTGTCCCAAATAGATAAAATAGGCTGTCATACATTGATATGCAAATCAATTGGATGAGTTTGTCCAAACATTCATATTACTTAAACTAGGTGAGGGCCCGTTGTTAGAGATAATGTTCTTAAAGCAATTGTGATTTTTTATTATTATTAATAAATGCAACATTTATTTTCATACTCATATGCTTATTGTATGCATTTCTTAAACATCATAGAAAATACTTAGTTTGTTTGATGTAACCATAATCTAAGAACATAAGTTGTTGATGTCAAAATTTGGCTAAGTACAAATTTCTAGCTAAACACCCAAATAAATCGATCTGACTCGAAAGAATTGAGCCTACTTGGACAAATTTGGTAGGCTTACTCTGGTCAGCTAATTGTGGCCAGCGAAAACGTATTTAATATATGTTATCAGATAAAACAACTTTCTTTGGTACTTGAATACAATAAGTTTCGAAACCTTTTTTAGGTGAACTAGGTTTCTATTTATTACCTAAATCTAGAATACAAGTGTTGTTGATCCGCCCCTCAATCCCTCAATTTTTGCGTATTTATTAGAAAGTTATGGAGCTTAATTTGCCTCCAATATCTTTTATCTTTTAGGGATAATTGCTAAGTAATGGAGCTTTTCTCATGACCCAACCTAACATTTTTTCTAGTTATCCGCTCGATATCCTAATCGGGTCGGCAATAGTCATTTCCAAATCGACATGCGATCGGTCCTGGTCGGCTCTCCTCGATTACCGACCAGGTAATATACCTCAACCGGGCTCGGATCGAGGTCCAACAATAGCCCCTTAGGTCGTGGGAAATTTTTATTTTATCGAGACCTAACTGAATAATACCATCTGAGCCGAGCACATGTGTAGGAGACAAGACTTGACTCTTTCATCATTGCTTTACAGGTGTCATGCCCGAATTCATACTATCGCCCACGCATCGCCATCGTGTAGGTTGGAAGTCGACGAGTTGCGTTCTCCTCCTTATAAATAAGGGTGCTTTTCTATCACTTTTCACTTTACGAACTCAAAACTCTTATCGAAATGTTTCAGAACTCCTACCAAATTCACCCAATAAGAATCAACCTGCCACGTTCTTAAGATTAAGGAGTATTCCCCACAAGTAATTAGGCAGAGCATTCCCTAATAGTTTGGGAAAAAACTATTGAAGTGTCCCAGGAGATTGGGAAGAAATATGTGTATTGTACCCCTACCTAAGGAAGATATTGTAACAATTAATTAACATACTTAGTGGATTCTCCTTCTTTGGAAAGAGAGGATATAGAAGGATTACACTACATTCGAACCTTTATAAATCTTCGTGTCTCTTATGTAGGTCCCAAGTGGTTCAGAGTTCGGGAATGAATGAATTTTTATCGATTTTTTAAAATATTTCAAACTGGCTTTACTGAAAGTTATGCAAACTTATAGCAAAGCAAGCAGTCTAGCTTATAGCACTATGGATTAGTATTGTTTGTTGTAACTAAGAGTTCTTGCAGCGTAATAAGGTTTCTCACAGAATGTTTGTTTTAAAACAAATTCTTAAGTATGCACATTTGTGAACTCTTTCAATGTAGTATGATAGCAACTATAAATACAACATGTAAGCAATTATAAAGCGGTAAACACTTATGGTGTTTTGTAGTGATTCGAAGGTAGTGTAATCCTTCCACGTCTACTTTATTGTTTCCTCGAACAGGAACTTTGTTAAGCAAGTTTGATTTACAGGACTTTAACCTTACAAACTATCAACCTAAGAAAATAATTTATTGGATGAAGACATAATTTAAGATGGAAGGAAAAAGTAGTTACCTAAGAACGTGAAAGGTTGATTCTTATTGGGTGAATCTGTTAGCAGTTCTGAAAGATTACGACAAGAGTTTTTAGTTCGTAAAGTAAAAAGTGAATAGTGAAAAGTGATAGAAAATCACCCCTATTTATAAGGAGGAGAGCGTGACTTTTCGACTTCCAACCTGCAAGATGGTGATGCGTGGGTGATCGTGCGATTTCAGGTATGACACATGTAAAGCAATGATGAAAAAGGCAGACGTTGTCTCCTACACATGTGCTCGGCTCGGATGGTATTATTAAGTTAGGTCCTGACAAAATAAAATTTTCCCACGACCTAAGGGGCTATTGTTGGACCTCGATCCGAGCCCTGTTAAGGTATATTACCTGGTCGGTAATCAAGGAGAGCCGATAAAGACCGATTGCATGCAAATTTAGAAATGACTATTGTCAACCCGGCCAGGATACCGAGTGGATAACCAGGAAAAATGTTAGGTTGGGTCATGAGAAAAGCTCCACTACTTAGTAGTTATCCCTAAAAGATAGAAGATAATAGAGATAAATTAAGCTCCATAACTTTCTAATAAATAGGCAAAAATCGAGGATGACTGCTCCACTAGCTAGAAGAGAGTTATCATGATGACTGATCCAAAATTGATGACTGATTTCTGCTCCATCAGAGTGCCTCCGAAGGCAAGACCAAGCCCTTGTATGCACAAGATGCTATATAAAAGGATGAATAGGCCACGAAGAAGGATTGGGCCGAGGCTTTGAGCCTGGCCATAATGGTATAAAAAATTGTGGGAATGATTAGCTCCATGGGATGGTCAGCTAGGGTTAGGACAATGAAGTATGAAGAGAGACGATACATGCATGAAAAACATTTTTTTAGAGAGTATCATACGTTCTTGTGAGAATGTGAACATGGCTTGAAGTAAAGGATAGAAACCCCCAGAATACTGAGTAGAAGAAGGAAAGCCTCCTAATTTCGAGAAAATTTCTCTGGTTCTTAGACCGAGTCCTTTGAGACCTTTACACGTATACAAATTGAGTTTTTCACATGGAAGGGTTGCTTCGGAGGGTTTTAGTCGAAGTAAAGTTGCAGAAATGTTTTCCAAAAAGGTTGTGGTTGATTCTGGTAGTGGCATTTGTAATTTTCTCTAAAATGTGAGTACTTTGATTAGTTTTTGTTTCTGTTTCCTTATTTGATAGGCAATACGAATGATGATATTGAAGGGTGTTGGGCCGGATTCCTATGTGGGTAATTGAGAGCAGTATTGCTTGTTTCTTCAAGTGCTGGATTAGTAATGAATATTCTATGATTCTGATTAGTAATGAATATTCTATGATTCTGTGTATGACTTTTGGTTAATGATGTTTCTTAGGTGCTACAAAATTGTTTCTTTTGGTGAAAACTTCCTCTTACCTGAATTTACCTTTGCATTTTCTTCCCAAGCGTGAATTTCGGTAAAATAGGAAGGTAAAAGGGTTCATACTTTTCATTTCATTTTTGGTGTTTTGTTTCGATTCCTATGTGGAAATTACCTTAGTTGTAGTCGTTTAGATGTTTAGAGATAGCATTATTGCTTAGTCTAATGATAACTCGGTGATTCTGATTTCTTAATTCATTATCTTTCATTGTTGTTTATTGATTTTTTTTGTAGGGATGTCTTGTTTAGGATTGAGGGGTTGTATTTTGTGTATTAATGTGGCCGTAGGCATTGTTTTTTTATAAGATATCTAGAGCTATTGATTTAGCCTATGATGTATATTGATGGTACAAGTTAGAGCTGTAATGCTGTAAAGTTATCTAAAAATCTTTTAACAGCATCACATTGAGAATATAAGGGAAGCTTGTTTTATAGTCCTATGGAGAGCTTTGATATCACATTTCCTACTCCTTAATATACAATAGCATATCATTTGATTTTTTATGTTGCAGACCAAGCCTTTTAGATTAAGATTTAGGTGCAGAAACCGAGATCCGGAAATGAAAGCTCATCCTGATGACTCCGCTAGCTCTGTTAGATTGCTGGACTCTACTACAAAAGATTTGATGTGGTATTGAATGATTCAAATATTTAATTGTAGTTGTTTTATGCTTAACTGCTATTGATTTAGATTTGTATCTTTTTATTAATGACCTGAAATATGACTTGCTTCTACATCCTTATTGGATTTTTCATTCCTGAAATATGACTTGCTTCTACATCCTTATTGGATTTTTCATTCCTTTGAAATTGTAATGTGATTCATTGTGTGAATGTGATTTGAGATTACAGCTCTACACCTTTGTTGTTTGCAGCATATCATGCATTTCACATCCTGCTTCCTTGACCTCTACTTCATATCTCTGGTGTATGAGACAACTTGTTGAAAAGGATGCAACGGCGGACCTAGTTTCATTATGTTCAATTGTGAGTAACTACTTCCTATTTAGTTTGCATATTGTACACTTCACCCAAATGAAATGAAGTTGATTATTCTATATATTCTTTTTTCAAAGTTCACGGATGTTAAGTGCACTAGAGCTGATATTGATGAAGTTCATGTTGAATGGGCTGATTGCGTTCAAGAACATATAAATGGGTAGAACAAGGTGACTACTATATTTTAACTTGCAATGCTTTCTTTTGAATATTTAATATGATCATGTTATGATTTTTAGGTGTTCATGTTAACTTTGTTCTTACATTTGACAGATTGTGGGGATGTAGGGATTACATGTCAAGTTCGTGATGTCGTAATTGTAAAGGTTGTGATGTTATTCAAATAAATTCGATCATTTTGTTATTAATTGTTGGAGTACTTTAAATTTATGGACTTAAGGTTGTGTGATTACAAGTGCTAGGATGAAACATATTGTTGGGATGATTTATGAATGTAACCGATGATATTGACGATGTTTAAATGTTCTTCTAATGCATTTGTTAGTTTATATAATTAAATTATATTATTATATATATCCAGCAACATATGAAATTATTGTAAAAAATGTGAATAAACAAAAAAGACAACACAAAAAGGGTTGTCATTAGCATTGTTATTTTATAAAACGACAACCCAAAAAAATAAAAAATAAAAAGACAACGGTTATAAGCATGGCATAAATTCTTGTTGTTGTACTTCAGAAAGACAACATTTTTTAAGTGTTGCATATACAGTTGCACAAAATAAGAAAAGACAACCCTTTCTTGCAACGGTATAAAAGCGTTGTCGTATTTAGATAAGACAACGCTTTTTGGTGCATTGTCGAATGGTGAAATTTTTTTTACAACCCTAGATACGACAACCCTCCAAAATTGGATATGACAACGGGTTTTACTCGTTGTAAAAGTGAAATTTCTTATAGTGAACTACTATCAATGTACTATATTTCACTGTTGCAACCTGATAATTGTACATGTAAACTATTTAGATATTTTAGGTAACCATACTTTACTATAAGTATAGTTGGTTCTCATTTTGTAAGCAATTTTATAATGATACTGCTTGTGGATAGTGTGTGTAGAAACTTTTCCTATGTTACCAACACTGTGATAGTGTGGTATTCCACCATACTTTCCTGGAATATATGTTCTTTTAGGTTTAGATATTAAGGTCTTTATATTAGTGGAGTAGAAGTTTTTATGCTATAACTTTGTAGGTTGCTGTATTTTTCTTTAGCTTACAGTAGATTGATTTTGTTGCAGCCAACTCTTATATACAGGCTTACTTCATGTAGTTATGCATGTGAGTTTTTTGCCCTTATCTACTGAAATTGATTTATTCAAAAACTTGTAATATTCATTTGACATTTCAGCTTGAACAAACTTAATAATTTTAGATGTACTTGCTGTCTTGTAAGAGGTTTGACTACTGTATCCTAAGCCAAATTTCTCAAACGAATTTTTGGCCATCAATAGACAGTCTCTTGCATCTTTAGTAGACTTACTAAAGATTCTTATAGTTGCTTGAAGATTTTCGTTCTCACTCTCTAACTTGGTGACTTGCAGATTGAGCCTAGATGTTTCTTGCTGGAGTTTGCTACATTTTGAGTTACTGAACTCATATGCTAATAGCATTTCTGCCATATCGTGGTGCTTATTCATTAGTATCTCATTTTTAACTTTAAGCTCCTCATGAGCTGAGTTTATCTGCTCAAAGGCACTCATGATCTGCTTGATGGTTTGGATCATGTTCAACTTTTCCTTCTTAGGTGTGGATTGAGGTTGATAGATTACCTCATCATCTCCACTTTCTTCATAGTCTTTGGTCATTAGGTATATCAGTGCTTCTTTGTCTGAAGTTGAAGTGTCACTGTCACTGTTAGATGATTCTTGCTCCTTCAGTATCTCCTTGGGTACTGTTATATCATTTGCTTTTTCGACTTCTCCAAGGAGTGCTCTGAGCTTCTGCTTGTCATTCTTTTTCTTCTCTTTTCTCTGATCTCTCTCACATTCAGGGTATTTGTTCACCTTTAGGTTGCATAATATCCAGGTTTCCTGCAGTTGTAACATAGATCAGATATAACTGTTTTTGATTGAGGATTGGATGATACATGTGGTATAAGCTGATTCCTTCTGAAGTTATTTATCTTGTTGTTCTTCATGAATCTCTTGAATTTCTTCAGAAGTAAAGTCATATCTTCTTCTGCATCTTCTGTTGACAGCTCTGATTGTTTGATGTGTTGTAACTAGTAGTTGTTATACCTTTGGATGTTCTTGCTGTCAGTGTAGAAATTTTTGAACTTGATTCTTCAGTCTCTTTCTTTCTTCTATTGATATCAAGTTTGAAGACCTTCAGGTCTGAGAATAAGTCAAAGGTGCTCATAGATTTCAAATCCATTAAGACTCTCAATGCAGTGGTCTTCTTGTCCCACTCAGTCGGTAGAGCTCTTAGCACTTTCATATTTTTCTTCTTCTGAGTATAGTGCTTCCCAAGAGTCTCTAATTCGTTCACAATTGAGGTGAATCTTATGTTAAGTTGCTCTAGAGATTATTCAGCCTTTATCTCAAAGAGCTCAAACAGTTGGGTAGCATTGGTGATTTCGTTGTCCTTAGTCAATTATGTTCCTTCACAGATTTGTTCCATCTTTTCCAAAATCTTTTTGGATGTTCTGCAAGTTTTAACTTTGCTGAAGGTTCCTTTATCCAAGGTGATGAATAGGGCATTTTTTGCCATGTTGTCTAGGTTGGCTTTTTTCTTATCTTCATTGTTCCATTTTTATCTTGGCTTGATTAGGAAGTTGGGTGATAGAGGTGCTTCTACCTCCTGTTCTCTTCCAAACATTGGATTAGCTGTTGTTGGTATGATTGGACCTTCTGTGATTACTATCCACATTTTATCATTCATTGTAGATAGGTGCCTGCATTCTAATCTTTCAGTCATCATATTCTTTTATGGAAAATATTGGGAATTTATGATTAGATGTATCCATGTTATGCTGTAAGATGAGGTTTTAAAAAGAGCAGAGAAAAAACACAAATACAAGGTGGATTTGGGTACGTGACCAGATAAGTTGGTTCTTAATCCAACTTGCTCTGATACCACTTGTTGGTACCAAGTGGTCGCGAAGGTTCAGAAGGGGTAAATGAACCTCTGTTGATTTTATAAAATCTTTCTGAACAAGCTACACTGCAGGATACTTGAACTCACGGTACAACTACTAGATCAACTTACATCACTATCAATTAGTACTGTCTGTTGTATCTAAGAGTTCTTACAGTAGAATAATTCTTTTGACAGAAGGTTTGTTGTAAAGAATTTTTCTTAAATATGTTTTCTTTGTAAATCTTTTATGCGCAAAGACAATGGATATAGATACAACACGTATGAAAATATAAAGCAATAAAATATTTATGGTCTTATAGTGGTTCAAAGGTGGTGTAATCCTTCTACGTCCACTCTATTGCTTCTCCGAGCAGGAACTTTGTTAAATAAGTTTGGTTTACAAGTTACAACGTAACAAACTATTAACTTAACAAATTATCATCTACTAGAACTCAGCTTACACACAACTGCTGCAAATTCGAAAGGCAAACCCACAAAGGATTTCAAACACCCACATAGGGTAAATTACCTTAATCTAGACAATTATAACGTTCATCAATGATATAATTCTATCAACTGACGACACGTTAAAATAATCTAGCACACAACAAATAGGTAAAAGTATATTGATTTATTCAACTAGTGTAGTGAAGTAGTCTTCTTTAACTTCGAGCTTTTGAGCTTAGTTTGACTACTCCATATGGTCGAGTGACTGAAACTATGTTGTTGTATGTTTGAGAATTTTAGCTTAATTCTTGCTTTGTCTTTTGAGAATAAAAGTTTCAGTAACCAGTTCCAGTTTTCTCTTCCTCTATTAATTTATAGTTGTAGAGATATACCCATTGAGGAAGACATTCTCATTTTGAAAATGTTATCCTGATTGTAGGTATGACTTGTATTAAATTCTTCTTGACTTTACATTCAAGATCATTAAATGTGGTAGTTGCGGCTTGCAGCTTTCTACAGTCAGTTAGATCTTTCTCAGATTAGGTCCGAGTCTACAACTACAGTTTGTCTCCACTGGCTTTATTTTGATCCATTGAGAACTCTGATCCTCGTATGTATCTTTGATCTTCCTCGTATTGCAGCTTGAGTTGACTCTATTATTGCATTTAATGTTTCTCTGAAACTTGCAGTGAGTTAAATGCTCTTCTGCATCCTACGACACTTCTTCTTGTATCTTTAACTTACAACAACTCTGTATTCTTCTCTTAGTTACAGCTACGTTGTATGCTTTTCTTATAGCTACTTCTCTTCAAACTGTTATTGCAAAGTCTTCACTACTACCTTTGTAAGCTGCATTCCTGCTTTCTTTGAAGTCCTCCATTCTTCAATTTAAAAACTACTAACTCAAATCGAATCTATACATCACTTAAATATTGTGAAAAAATGGGGTACTCTAACTTCCTATTATAAGGCTGTTTTGTCTCATCAAAATCTAAACAATGATATCCTAACATGTATTAATATATATGAAGTTAATATGTTTAATGTCCTCTTTGAGACTTCTGATATTGGCTTAAGAAAACTTGTTAAAACGCATTAAGTATGTCAAAATTTGATTTATAAATGTGGGTAAAACGTAAGTTAGCTTTTTGCTCGTTTTGCTTTTCAGTTAAAAAAAATGTACTCGTTATTTTTTAGTAAAGTCTTCGGCTGAGTTTATTTATGAAAATTGTTTTTAAAATTATTATTTCTTTTAAAGTATATTTTGAGCATATCAAGTCAAAGTAGTATCTCAATCCTCCAAAATTGGGTTGGGTTGCTACATAGAATTGACTTATTTTACAAATTTTGTACACCCATTAATTATATTAAAAAACATCATAAATTAAATTTAGATAGTAGCAATTTTTTAAAAATATTTAAGTCCTAAAAATATGTTATTTGTATTGAAATTGCTATAGATTTTAGTACTAAGATTAATGAATATAATATTTTTAGTAAAGTTATTATCATTATATATAATATGTGATTTATTAAAAAAATAATAATGAGTAAGTATTTTATTAATACTCATAAATGTTGATAGATATATAAATTTTTGATCCAACCAACACAAATAACTTAATTATCTCAAATTCAAGTAAAAAAAAATATGCTTATCAAATACCTGAAATCTCTTTCTATCCAAATTTTAAATAAAACTATTAAAAACTATAGGTAACCTTGCATTCAATCCACTTGAACTAAGAAAAACAAAGCAAACAATTCTATCGAAGGGTTTGTCTGTAAATCATTTTCCTAAAAGATCTCACTCTTTTTTTTTTTTTAAATTTTGAAAATAATATTTATTAATTTTCGTATTATTATAATTTTTTTAAGTATAGTTTTAACTTAAAACATTTTTACCTCCCATATTTTAGACTACCACTACAGTCAAGACTACAATAAATCAATAAAAAAAAACTCAAATGCATCAAAATTTAAAATTAGATTTGATAATTTATCTTTTCTACTATGCAATGTAAATAAATTTATTATTTTTTTTTTTATAAAATTGATATATGCATCAAAAAAATAATGAAGAATTTATTTCATTTAAAAGTATAATTTTATAAAAACACCTCATATCTCCCCACTCCAACAATAAAAATTACAAAAGCAAAATAAAATTTATGATAGTCAAAATTACAAATACAAATGATAAATTTGTTTCATACAATATAATCGAATTTTAAATGAAAAAGTTATCTAATTTGAAAGCATGATTTGTTAAAAAAAAAACTCTCACCCAAGACATCACACTACATACTACATTAATTAAAAAATTCTCAAACTTACAAATATAAAATAAAAATAATTATAGTTAAAATAACAAATAAAAAGGATTAAACTAATACATCATACAACATTAAGAACAAACTTAAATGAAGAAAATTAATTAAAAAAAACCATCATCTTCCGTTCTTAATTCTTGCAATCGACACCTCCCAAGACACGTCGCTCACCCAAGAAAAAAGAAAGAACTTTTTGCTTTGAAAAGATAAGAAAAATTAAAATTTTGATTTTCTTTGTTTTTTAACTAACAACTTTCCATTTAATTTCTTCTCAAAAAGCACAACCTTGAGATTCCAAAGTAGTTAATTCCAGGTTTCCAAATATAACAGCTACTCATGGGTGGGAAAATTAATTAGCATATATTTATAGATGGTACTATTATTATACACAAAAACTTTTGTACACTAAGATCCATGCACAACAATCCGACCCGGTTCACGCGCCCTCCACGCGCTCCCACGCGTCCCCACGCGCCTGGGTGGGTGAGCTCAAACCCACCCAAATTCGCTCCAGGTGCTAGACCTTTATGTTATGTTAAGGGTACCTTTATGTTATGTTAAGTATACATTTATGTTATGTTAAGTGTACCTTTAAGGCCTTTTATATTATATGAAGCATACTTTTATGCAAGCCTTTTACATTAGACCTTTATATTGTGTTAAGCATACATTTATGTTATGTTAAGCATACCTTTATGTTATATTAGTCATACCTTTAAGGTCTTTTATATTATATTAAACATATCTTTATGCAAGTCTTTTACATTATATTAAGCATACCTTTATGCAACGTTAATTATACCTTTATATTATGTTAAGCATACCTTTATAATTTTATGTTATGTTAAGCATACCTTTAGAGTTATAATGTTATGTTAAACATACATTTATATTATGTTAAATATACATTTATGCTCTGTTAGTGATACTTTTTAATTATGTTAGTTATACCTTTATGTATTATATAAAAGTATGACTAATATTAATTAAAGGTATGCGTAATATTTAAATAAAGGTATATATGTACAAATTAGGATTTTTTTGTGTTAAAATTATATTTTTTTAATCAAAATTAGGATTTTTTTGCCAAAATTAGGGTTTTTTAAAAAAACTAAACTGTTATATAAAGGTACGCTTAACATAATATAAAGGTATATTTAACATAATATAAAGGTACCACTAACACAACATAAATGTTAGGATAAAAAAAAAAAAAAAAAAGAAGTGCGCGGATCCGGGTCGGATACAGCCCGACCCGACCCGCGTTGCATGGATCTAAGATCCATACAACACATGCACACAAGCCTTACTCATTATTATATAAATATAAAGGTAAGATCACTTCACATGTCATGCCCATAAGTTTTCCCATAATAATAATTTTTTTTAATAAATGAAATTTTAATACAATTGTCGTTAATATGTCGGAAAAAAATTTCAGCTAATTTGTTCTTCAAAATGTTGTATGATAATTTCGTACAAAAATTATCAACCTATATAGATGAAGAATACACAGGAAAATTACATATGAATTCACAGTATAAAGTGAATTCACAATAAATAATGAGAAGAAAAAAATAAAAAAATTGGTGTAATCCAATTAATCCACGTGCATGGACAATAAATAATGAGAAAAAAAAAAATTTGATGTAATAATTGCATGATCAAATTAATTGTTGCAACCCTATTACTACACGTGCCTCTTATCCATTGTTACAAAAAAAAAAAAAATTAATGAGGAAATCCATGTCCGAATTGACAAAAATAAAATATATTAATTGTTCAATCATCCAAGTTGATTTTGACAAAATATGTGGTAGAAAGTAGCATACTATTATATTTTGTGGTATAAAAGTTCATACCATTATATATTATGGTAATTTGGATAAATGATTATATTTTTTATGTTAAAATGAATGCTTTCCTCTTAAATTAATGTTTATAAGAAACATTGCTAAATAATATAAAAAATTTAATTAAAATTGTTAAAATAGTATATATTATACTTTAAATGTAGAAATTATTTATATATTTAAAATTTGTTTATTTTAAAAAAGTTTGACCAAACTATAAATAAATAAAAAGTGAAAAATAAAATGAAGGTGGTTGATTAAAAAAATTGTTTAAATTTATTAATTAATGAAATCGAATGATTTTTACGAAATATGTTTTAAATAAATTATGAAATTTATTTGGAAATTTTAACTTTTTTTTTCATTACTTGGAAAAAAATATTCAATAACTATTCTTGACTTTAACAATAAAAAATCAAACTTAAAAAAATGGTAGAAATGTTGAAAAATCCAATAAACATAGAACTATATATTTCAAAATAATAAATAAACTATTATTTATATTTTATTACAAATGCAAATAAATTCCAACACTTAAATAATGTATAATTGACATTATGTTATATTTAATGCCAAATTAGGTGATGTATACCGCACAAAATCATAAATTTATTTTTCTTCATAAATAATATTTAAAATTTTATTAAGTTCAATTCATTTTAAAAAAACAATCTCATGCATTTCACGAGACTTGTACTAGTTAAATATAAGTAAGAGCTAAAAACATTTTCTCATCCGAATTTTACGTGATTTTACATTTTTATGTATAAACTTTAAAATATTGTATTTTGTTGTATGAATTTTGATACATTTTACGGTATTTGTCAAAATCCTAGTCATTCATTTAGGATACGTGTCGTCGTGTACAACTATGATTTGTATAATATCGTAAAATATATCAAATTTAAAATTCATACAATAAAGTGCAACATTTCTTTTTTCACAAATGTTCATATGAAGTGCAACAATCCTAGAGTGTATTTCACGCGCTCCACATGCACTTCACGGACCCACGCACCCTAGGTCCACGCCCAAACTCTAGTTTCACGCACCTAATCTTTAATTATGTTCACATAACCTTTTAATTTGACGAACCTAACTTTTTAGTTATGTTTACAAAACCTTTATGTTTCTGTTAGTTGACCTTTCATAGTGTAGAAATCTATAATACTTTTAAACTTTTATGTTATAATAATATAACTTTTATAATATAATAATTTAACCTTCATGTTATAATAATATTATTTTTATGTTAGTTTTTAAGTACATAAATGTTATGATATTTGTACATAAAATTTATATTAATATAATTTAAAAGTTAGATTATTATAATATAAAGGTTCAATATATTACATGAATTTGTATATTGAAAAGGTCTAAATTATTTATGTAAAGATTATGATATTTGTACATAAAGATTACCATATTAACTATAAAAGAAAAACTTGGTTGCGAATTTGGGCTGTACCCAACCCAACCCGACCTGCGTGTGCTCAGATGCTCGGACCTAGATCCATGCACCTGGTTCACACAAGTACATTATTTTTTTTTTTAATAAACTTTAAAATATTTTATTTTACCGTATTAATTTTGATGTATTTTATGATATTTGTCAAAATTCTATTCATTCATTTAGAACATATATATGTTTATGATTTGTTTAATATCATAAAATACATTAAATTTAAAATTCATATAATAAGTTGCCGCATTTCAGCCTTTGTAAAAAAAAAAAAAAATTAAAAAACACGTATAGTTTTGGGAAAATGTTTTAAAATTGTACTAATGATAATTGACGTGGGGTGCTCTGATTACCCACAAATTTTATTTTCTGTTATTGCCCCTCTATATCCCTTGCTAAAACCTCTGTTTAGGGTTTTGAAGCATAGTGATTCAATGGCGTCTTTGCTCTCCATCAAAATGTCTCGTCTACTTTTCTCTAGGTATGCAGCAAATCCCTCAGCATCAAACCTATCTTCTCTTTGTTTCTGCTCCAAAAGTCTCTTCTCTACAGAATCTGAGTCACAGTCCGATTCCGAGTCAGAATCACCTCAATCCATCCCCGATTCTACTTCAAACATCCGACGGCCAACATTTTCCGATCGACCCCTCGAAAATGGCTTAGACCTGGGCATTTACAAGGCAATCTTGGTGGGGCAAGTAGGTCAAGCCCCAATACAGAAGAAACTGAGGAGTGGAAAAATGGTGACTCTGATTTCACTCGGAACGGGCGGTATCCGAAACAATCGGAGGCCTTTGGATAGCGAAGAGCCCAAGGAGTATGCTAATCGATGCGCGGTGCAATGGCATCGGGTCTCTGTTTATCCGGAAAGGTTGGGGGAACTCGCCATGAAGAATCTCGTCCCTGGTTCTACTCTGTATGTGGAAGGAAATTTGGAAACGAAGATCTTCAATGATCCGATAACAGGCCTTGTTCGCCGGATTAGAGAGGTTGCTGTGCGGCTGAATGGGCGGATTTTGGTTTTGGGTAACGGAGATGAAGGTGGGCAGTTTACGAGAGCTGATTTGGCTGGTGTTGGTTATTACTAAGGTGATTTCTTTACATTGCTTAGCCTTCCGATATAAGCAATTTTGAAATTTTTTATTGCTAGAGAGAAATGAAAGTAACTGTTAGATTCTGCAGATTAGTTATTTGCAGCAATCTTTGTATTTGTCTTTTTGACATAATGTTTATGATCACGGTATCAGTTTGTTTTCCATTATATGAAGTTGAAAGTGACAGTTTTGCAATGGTTGTGAAGAATGTGCTTGTTCTTTTGTCATTTTAACTGATCTTTGATTCTTCATTGTGGTCATAGATCGTATTGTATAAATGTTGTCGTAGTGCGAATTTGATCATTCTTTTGGTTTGGAGTTGAAAACTATTATAGTCCTGAGGAGAAGAATAACCAATAGTTATACATAAGCTAGGTGACACAGATTTTTACTTCTTGTAATATCATGTTACCTTTGCGACAGGTACAGTTTTATGAATGATACATAATATGCATTTTCTGAACGGAGTTATTCAGAAAAGATCGTCTTTACTTATTTAAAGATCATGGTACAACTTATGAAGTGTAGAGAAAACCTGAAAAGTTACTCAGTTTGCCAATTATTCAGTTCCTTCCTAGGTTTAGGTGTCACTTGTCAGTTGTAAGGCCAAATCCAAATGGGAATAGGGGATCATAATGTGGATCACCAACGTTCATGGGAAGCTGGTCAACTGATTTAAACCAAGTTCTAGCAAGCTTTCCAGTGAAACCATAGTGACCAAATAGGACATCAGCTACACCTTGGCCTTCGGTTCCTGGAAGCCATGCTGCCACAAGTGCATCTATCTGTTCAAGGTAAGGCTCGATTACAACTGGGCGCCCGGATATGAGAATGACAACACATCTCACAATCCCACAGACATTCTTGATAGTTCTTGGACCCGGTTCAATTATAGTTAGATTCATGTTGTCACCATAAGTCTCAACATATGGGGCTTCGCCCACGACAACAATGGCATAAGAGAATTTATATGACTTTACCAAGTCAACATCAGGATTTTTGATATGGACAACTTCAGTAGAAGGGTCGACTGTCATTCTAACAGCATCTAAGATTGTAGTTCCTGCAAACGTCAGATAAATGAGTTTCTGATCTCTCTCTCTCTCTCTCTCTATATATATATATATATATATAATTCATATAGCAAGATATACCAACTATTAGATCATTGCCGGTGACACCCTCCCATTTTACTGTATAGCCTCCACACTGATATCCAAGATTATTAGTATGAGTTCCTGCAACTAGTATTTTCCACACTTTCTTTTGGAGAGGAAGCAGTGGCTGGTTAGCACTTTTACCATTCTTCAGAAGCACAAGTGATTTCCTCACTGCTTCCCTAGCCAATTCCCTATGTTCCTTTCCAAAGAGTTATGCTTTAATCAAAGCAGAATTTCCAGGATAAAAAACACTAGCAGGAAAGTATACGACAAAAAAGTTAAAGATGGGAACCTGGCTTCCCAGTTGGTTTTGCAAGCTAAGATCTGCCAAAGGGTTCTCAAAGAGACCCATAACAAATTTTACTCTTAGTATTCTCTGTACAGCATCATCTATCCTGCTTATTGGGATAATATTGTTCTTCACTTGGAAGATCAGGTCGTTGGTAAATTCTGTAAAATTCTCGGGCAGCATAACCTGGAGTAGTTAAACCATGTACATGAGTCATAAGGATCAGTAAAGTATCCTCCATTACCAGAGACCTAAGTTTTCTGAATTAGAAGCTTGGGTATAAATGTGTCTATCAGCCAACTCATAACCAATTGAAACTGACCATATCTATTCCTGCAAGAACTCCAGCTTGAACTGAATAAGAATAGTTTGAATGGGGAGGATCTGTAATCCTGTCAATGCCCTGCCAATTTGATACAATAATGCCCTGAAATGTATGTTATTTAGTGTTTCTCTCCATTAGAAGTCTGGACAGAATCAGAGCATTCCATTAAAGTTTTTACCCTGAATTTAAGCTTGGTTTTAAGGAAACCTGTAAGAAGATCATGGTTAGCATGCATCTTCTTGCCATTCCAGCTTGAAAAAGCCACCATGATTGTGGCAACACCCTTTATAATTGAATCCAGAAATGGAGGCATGTGGATGCTAAGCAACCCATCAAAGTCGATCACTGTATTGTTCTTATCAATGCCGTTGACCGTGCCACCATCGCCCACAAAGTGCCTTGCACAGGCTGCTACCTTTGTACTTGGGTAAAGGAATGATCATGAGTATATTCTTGACTTTTAGGTATCAAAATTCATGTAGAGATATAGATGCATACTTTCCAGCAACAAACGGGACGCCCTTTCTGGAACCAGGTGGAATATCGCCCTGCAAACCAGGTATGATCTCTGTCATTCCTCGGACTATCTTAGGATCTTCGCTATAGCTTTCATAGCAGCGACCCCATCTTGGATCCCTGCATACCTGTAATAAAACAAACAGAATAACCAGATGAGACTAGTTATTATTTTAAATATTCAAACACTAATACGTTGCTAATATGCTTACAGAAATGTCGGGTGCAAAATTGTATCGAATTCCTGTAGCTCTAACTTCAAGAGCAGTTGCTGCTCCGATCCTTTTCACTAGGGCTGGATCCCTTAAGAATTAAGTTTGTGTGACATTTTTGTTAGGATTCGAGTTTTACTTGTACAAGTATTTGATTCAAAATTATTATATGGATGAATGGGAACCAATTGTGTGAAAATCATAAAGTAGAGTTGGTTACCTGGTAGCTCCAAGTCCAACATTATGAGGAAAAATGGTGGCATTGTGGACATAGTTGTGGCCATGAATTGCATCAATCCCATAGATGATGGGTATTTGAAGGCGAGTCGAGAGAGCTCCCTTTTGAAGACGATTCACCATTGTCACCCATTCCTTAGCAGAAGCTTTGGCTGATTGAATACCATCACTACCTGCTCCTGCTCCTATCACACTCCCTGCTCCAGTATCAATCTCTCTTTCATTTTCTTTCTATTAACCTTAACTTTTTCTGATAACCCAGTATAAGTTTTAAAAGACTTTGAATAATCTTTATATGTCTCTAAATTGTTGGTGGCAATATGAGTTGGATCCATGCCTCCCCTATCTAGAGTTCTTGTACTTTCATTTAAAAAATAAAATAAAACCTCAATTTGTTTGTCGTTATTATTTCTTTAACTTGATATGGGGTTTTGTACTCTTATTTCCATTTAATTTATGTTCATGTACTTTTTTTTTTAAATAAACTAGATGGATAAATTTCATAACAAAATCTAATTTATAAATTTGTTCTCAATTATAGAATCAAATTTTAATTTTTTTTAATAAGGGGTTTAATTTAACTTTTTTCTCAATTTCAGGTTTGGAAATTAGATTAAGTTTTTGAATCAAGACAAAATTTCATTTTCATTTTATTTATTTATTTATATTTCAATATATATTTATATTTTAGATAAACTAAGTTAGTACAATTTTGAACGATCTTCATCTTATTTGTATTAATTTTTATATATATAATTAATATAATTCATAATTAAGATTCCTTTATCTTCTTAATTTTATAAATAAAAGTATAGAAAATTGATTTTAATATTAATCAATGGATAAATGAATAAATGTTTTGGGTTTTAGTTTTGTAGGGATGATCCAAAACCAATAAACCTAAATGTAATGATGCTAAGAAATCAGTATAGTTAATATTTATAAAATTGTACTCATACTATCAATCTTTAATTTTAATCTTAATATTTCATTGAAATTTTATATTACATTAGCTGTTTTATTTTATAGTTTTTTTCTTTTAGTGTACATAATGTATCAATTAAAATTGATATTTTAATATATGTTATATGTGGTGTTTTCTGTGATTATTATGAAATTAATATAAACATCAAATGTAACAAAATATCAGACTTATAATATCACAATATCTCTGTTCTACAAAGATGATCAATCTATCTTTTTATGTCCATCCCAAAATTAAAATTCACTCTCCTTAGTAAAGATGTATTAAATTAGTTTTCTTAATATAGTCTTATCTAATAATTTTTGAAATCAGCAACTTATATTTACAATTCTTTGAATAACAACTTAATATAATTTGTTGAATATGCCAACCTTCAGTGGTTTGGTCATAACTCCTTCTAAAGAATTACGATTCATTAATAAGTTCGTGATATTGGAAAGCTAATTCGATTATCATTTTAGCAATATGTTATTGCATCTTTGGATTCCAAGTATTATAACATTACAAAAAACAGGTGATATATTGACAAAATTTGACCTTCGGTAATTATTGACAAAATACTAACAAACTGTCATTGACAGAGCTCTTTTTTCTAATCGAGATAACTCTATCTTAATCTAATTAATGTTTATAATTATCAATTAGATTGTTATCTGTGAATCGTAATCTTGTTACTTTAGTAATAGCACAATTATATAATGTTATTATTTATGTCATTCAAACGATCGATTTTACATATTTAAGTATATTTTTTCAAACATATATAATATATTCATCGATTGATTTAGCAAGTTTGTTGTGTTTGATTGAAATAAACACATTTATAAAATTGAATGCTTTATATCATACAGTAAATACAGTATGTTAATTAGCATAAATGTGAGGAAAAAAACCTTAAAATTATGCGAAGTAATTGACTAAAACATTTACCGACAGAATATTCGTCGCTAACTTCGTTGGAAAAATTAAAACAACCTCGTTTTGACTTTTTATCGACGAAATTTCGTCGGTAATATTTTTCCTCTTCTTTCATAAAATATTTGTAATTACTGACGGAATTTGCTTTCGTCGATAATTTTTAAACATCGTTGACCCCCCCTCTCCCAAATATTTTCAGTAAGTTAAAACGATGTTGATTTGATCCTAATTTAGAAAAATGATGTCGTTTTTGTTAGATTTACCAATGAATATTTCATCAGTAATTCTAGCTTAAATTAGGGTTGTTGGGATGTATACTTTTATATGCACATCTAATTTTTATATGAGAATCTTTTTGGTCAAATGTTTGCATTTTATATTTGTTATATATGTTATTGCAATTGTCCAATTAATTTATATTGTAAATAGCATGGTGTGTAGTGCCACACAGAAGATCATGTTATCAGTTTCTTATAAATTATAAATAGTAGCTCACAACCAAGATGGATTTGGACAAATCATCGGAATGGTTGTAGTGTAATTTGGTATTAGTCTATCTTGACTATAAAATTACACTAGTACACTTTGTGTGTATTGAGCAGGACCAATTGAGATTGTTCGATTTATGCTGACTTTATAATAGAACAAGACCTCCATTAGTATGGATATGCGTCCTCTTAATCCCTATATAATAACGGACACGCGTACTCAATGTCTGTTTCTTTAATTTACCAATGTGTGGGATTTATTCATTAAATCAATAAGCTCGGTGAATTGGAATACAATGTTGTTTATATGGTGTGTTGTTGATTATAGAAGGAATCTATATCCTAATTATTTAGGCTGGTGATATCTTTTTGAGGAGCTCATAAGGATTATCATGTAAATCCTGCAGGTGGATTTATTCGGACATGATAATAAAGTTGAGTGGTACTTCTCTTGAAATTAGATGTTAATTAATTAAGTTGTCAGTAACTCATTTAATTAACAGACATTCAATATCTTAAACACGGGGAGATAAACGTGCTCATAATAAGTAGGAGCCTATATTTAATATGGATTTAGGGCGGTAGTTCAATAATAACTTCTTAGTGGATTGAGTTATTATTGATGGGCTTAAGCAGTGTGTTCGAGCTGAACATAGGACACATAAGCCCATCAGGAGACCTAATCCTAATCCTCCTCTAGGTCCCTGTTGTAGCCTATAAATAAGTCTTAAATCAGCAGCTTCTAGGCACACGAAAAAATCTCTCATACGATTTTAGTAGAAGGTGGTTGGAATTCTTGAAGGCTCGTTGACCACACAACGTTCGAGAAAAAGGCGAGGAATACAACAGAAGATCGAGAGGTTTCAAACCAGTCTCCAGATCTTCATCTATTACGGTGAAAGAGGTTTCAAACCGGTCTCCAGATCTTCATCTATTACGGTGAAATGTATGATTTATTTTCCTCTGTGCTTAATCATATCTTGCATGGATATCGAATCAGAATTACATAGGGCTGGCGATCCGGTGGTTACATCAAGGGTAGGGCGTCTCTTCTCCCCCGCCTCACTCTCTCTCTCTCTCTCTCTCCACTCTCTACCATCGCCACCTTCGCCCGTCACTGCCCTTCGCCATTGTCATCGTCCTAAAATATTATGTTTCAAATAAATTAGGTTTTGTTACTTTACATGTTTCAAATTTAAAACATTATGTTTCAAATTTCGATGACTGGTGGGACCAACAGAGGTTACCGTGGACGAGGTCTTAGTCGAGATGGTCAAAACACTGGTCGACGATTACAGGATAAGCAACGTACTCTTCGGAGCATACTACACCACCGACGATGGGCTCTTTTTGTGGTTCGACTAGTGGAGTTGGCTTCATGTAAGACAGGGACACATCCACTAGCACTTGGGTCCCTGCATCAGACTCGGGCTCATCACTGCAGACATCACAGATGTCTAATTACTCCCTTCGGATTGTATTATGGATCGAGGGGAGCGTGGATACTCTTTTTATTTTTGTTATTATTTAATAAAATTTGTTTATATCTAATTAAGTTCAATTGTGCAACATAATGTTGTCACATTCGTGCTCATCCCTTTCAAATGATGTGTTCGAGGGCTACCTTAATGCGAAGGGCTTCAACTCGAAGCTGGTCTCACCCGATACTAAGGCGGTGTACTGATAGGAATTTTTGACAAATGTTTACTTTAATTTTGTCTAATTTTAGTATTATTATTGTTTTGAAGTTGTTATAATACTAATTTTGCAGAAACAATATACTTGAGACCCAACATTGGATGATGAAGTCTGATGCTTGTACCCCGAAAAAGGCTGCGACCTGTTACCGTGATTTGATCAACAATTGAAAGTGGAAATGGATTTCAAATGCGAAACAACCTTTAAACGTGTTGGATGCCACTTGGAAGGGGGTTTTAACCTTGCGGTGAAGGCGAAGTTCAAGAAGGCTTTGAAAAATTGTCTGAGTGAGCCACTTTGACTGGGTACATGTGTCTTCAAACATAAAGTAGGTTTGAGGTCAGCTATTGAGAACATAATTGATCTCATAAGTATTTTATTTCCCCATTTCAATTTATTAATAATTTTAATTAGAATTTAAGTTCATTTATATTATTGTGGAATGTTTATTTTGCACAATCCAAGAAGAAGGGTTCCCCTACCCATAAGCATGAGCTCTTCAAGAGGTTGCATGATCCCAGTGAAGATGGGTCGTACACTGATGACAGGGCTAAAACAATTGCTGTAAGTATTTTATTCGTATTTCTTATTTAACTTCAAAATTTTAAAAATTATTTTTCTTTTAATTTTTTTATTTGGAAAAACATTTCAGGATGGTTTCGAGGAAAGGATGTCCCACTCATTCAGCCGGAGGAGGGCTCATTGGAGTCTACTTGACAAGAGATGATCGTTGACCAACTGTGCCACCCTCATACCACAATTCCCAATCAGACTGATATTGATGGGATTGTGCAAGAAGCTGAATTACATCAAAGAGTATGAGGCAAGGATGCAAGAGATTGAGCCCATGTAGTCGCAGATGTAGAATGCCATCGACTCTCAATAGAGATTGTTACAACAACTCTCATCCAACCATCAATTGGCCCCTAACACCGATGTTTCCCTACTAAGATCCTAGCCCAGCTACACAAAGGTGGTACACAGTTTCACTAAAAGAAACACATCTAGAAGAAAGATCGCAAAGTATAGAAGATATCTGTGAGGAGAGGTCATCTTCTGTAGAAAAAGAGGATTGATTTCCCTAGTTCTTTTTCATTCTACATCTTGGTTATTTATATTCCATTTGAGGGTTATTAATGCTATGATGTGTGGCTAGGTTATTTTTTTCTAGTTTGAATGGAAGATCCTAACCCAGCTTTAATGAGGATGAGGATGAAGATGAAGATTGATCTTGAGCTGATCAAAACATTTCTAAACAATTTTATTTTTATTTGTAATTAAATTTATAATTTTTTTAATTTTTATTTGATTTCACTTCGTTTCTCTCATTTTAATTTCATAATTTTTATTAATAAAAAAATTGACAAAACAACCCAAAAAAATTATAGAACATGAGAAAATACAAACAAAAATTTTCCATTAATGAGCTTTCATTTATTTTTTTAATTATTAAAAATTACTAACGGAAACATGTCTATCGGTACTTTCCAACAAAAAATATCTATCGGAATACTAGAAAATCCGTCAGTACATCCTACAGATTTTTTATGGTTTTTCCACATTTTCTTAATTTTAAATCCGTCGGTAAATATATTATCGATGAAAATTGATGTCGGCAGTTTACTGATGGAATACTTTCTTCATCGGTAAATTACTACTGACGAGCAAAATTATGATGGAATTTTCATCGGTAAATAGTATATCGATGAATTTTCTTATTTACCAACGAAAAATTCTATCGGTACTCCACGAGATTTTTGTAGTGCTTGATATGATCCTTTAAAGTGACATAATATCAAGAAGTGACCTTGGAAGCTGAAAACTTTTTCTTCTTTAGCTCTCTATATATTCATTGAAACGTAAGGTATTTGTAGCCTATAAAGAGTTAGAATATGTGGTTAGAAATCAGATTAGAATATTTGATTATTGGATAGTATTTATGTGCATCAAATATATGGATCATGATCCATGTAATTGAGAGAGTGTGTGTAGGATTGGGTCCAATTTTTTGTTTTTTTATTTATGTCATAATCTTTATGTTATATGAATATAACTTTTATGTTATATTTGTATAACCTTTACATATAGATATCATAACATTTAAATGAATAACTTAGACTTTTCAGCATAAAAATTCATGTAATACTAATATAGCTGAAACCTTTATATTATATAAGTACAACTTTTATGTTATATTAGTATAACCTTTACGTACATATATCATAATCTTTAAGCAAAATTACTTAGATTTTTTTTCAGTACCAATAGCATAATTAAAAGTTATATAACTTTTATGTTATAATAATATAATCTTTTTGTACATATATCATAATCTTTAAATAAAATTACTTAGATTTTTTTCAGTATAAATAACATAAAAGTTATATAACATTTATGTTATACAAGTATAACCTTTATGTTATATGAATATAACCTTTGTGTATAATTTTTAAGTGATATTACTTAAACTTTTTTCAGTATACATAATACAAAAGATTATGCAAGCAGAACATAAATGTTATATGTGAACAAAATTAAAAGATTAGACGAAAATAACTAAAATTGGGCGTGAGAGCTAGGGTTTGAGCGCAAATCCTAGAGCACGTGGGCGTGCGTGGGGTGCATTTTCAGCATCTTTCGGGTCATATGATCCGGATTACATGGGTCATGACCCATACACTTGGTGTATAAAAATAATTGTATCGATTATATGTTTATAGAGTGCGGTTTTCATTTTCTTGCTATTCTTGACTTGGAAATTGGATTTGGTATTGTCTATCTTATCACTTGTTTTCTTTTATTTTCAGCCTTCATTAACATATTAAATGAGATTTTGAAAAGGAGTTCAAAATATATAATCAAATACAATTCTTAATGTATATAAAAAAAAAAAAAAAAAGATTGACAATATTTATAGGACAAATATAGTTTATATACCATCAGTTGATGATCAAATAAAGATCAAATGCACTTCACGCCTATATCCAATCAATTGCTTTCTTAAAATTACCCCCTATATAATTAAAAACTTCAATTATCTTCTGACTTTCGAAAGTTCAATTGATGAAACAAAGGATGTATGTTAAAAAATAAAAGATTAATTGTATATATGCTGATGAAACAAGATTTTAATTTTTTATTCTTTTTTGTGACTGAAGGAGTAATTAATCATGTAACTATATACACATCAGTGAACATTTTAAATAACATGGTCCTAGACTCCAAAAGAAATATACAATTAACCAAATGCTCTTAATTTTATTTCATATCTTTCTATGTTATTTTAACTCAGAACCAATTATATTTACCTAAATATTAAAATTAAATGATATCTTACAGCAAGTATTGTAATATATTTGTATATAAAAAAACATTAATTATCGTGATATAATTAAATGAAGATTTCAATAGGTTAACATTAATGGGATCACCAATGAAATTAAAAAAAGCACATTACGAATTAAATAATTGTAAAAAGAAAATGGCAAACTAATTGAAAACAAACCAATGAAATATTTGTTGACAATGGCTGGAGTTGCAAGCTTCCTTTCAATCTGTGTCATCTGCCCAATCTTTTCTTCAATGCTCATTCTCTTCATCAAATCTTTGATTCTCACTTTCAATGCCTGTTTGGGATCTTTGTATTTCATGTATTTTTCTGCAGCTTCTACTCTATTATCGACCAAAAACCACACCATCACAACACATATCATCATCTTCCTCGTCGCGGAAATCTTGCTCATCTTTTTTTTTTTTTTTTGAAATATGTTTTCTTTTTGTTGAATTTTCAGTTCAGAAAGTTGAGAGCATGTGTGTGAGAAAGATATATATCCAAGATATGTTAGTGTGAGTGTGGTTAGTTGAAGGTTATTTTGATGAGTGCTATTTTTGATTGTGTAAAATTCTGGAATTAATTTCTTTTATAAAAACCTTCTTGTAGAATATTTTATAACAATTCTCTAACCTCTCACCTGAAAAATATTGATTAAAAGAACTAATTAATAGATCTTTTGCACTTTTTATTTTCATTTATTTTTAATCTCTACCACTATACTTTATTTTCTAGTTTTCTAATTTTTATCCAATTAAAATAAAAAAGTTAAAGGTAAAAAAAAGTTCAATTGACAAAAGTTTAAAATGCATAAAAATTTACAATGAAATTGCATGGGTCAAATAAACGTTGAGGTTTCGAACACCTCTTTGTTGTGAAGGGTTTTTTTTTTTAACGAAACATAGTAACATAGTAATCAATAATAACCACGTTAGATCCTTCATACATGAGTGTAGAAAGAAGGCCAACATATTTATGTCATTTCTTCTCTCTTGAAAATAAAAAAGATTAAAAATATTTTTCAATCTCAACTATATATGATTTTATATTTTTTAAAAATATTTTATAATATTAGTTGTAAATTAGTTTGATATAAGTGTTGGGTGGTACCACTTTGACCAATAATTAAGTGGTTAAAAATTAATTCTTTCAAGGATTGAGTGTCAAAATATTAATCTACATTTGGAGTAGATAATTGAGGCATTTGAAACGTTCAAAACCAATTTTTGATAAGTAAGAAATTAAGCATCAAAGTTGGCCACTTGAAATGAGAATGTAAAGGCCTTGAGTATGGGATGAGAGTTTAACTATCTCACATAGGAAGATGAACCTTGAAAATGCAAGCACTAAAGAAGTCATATGTAAGGCTCCGTAACTAATACACTCTTGGAGTGTTATGTTTGTGCAACACACATGCGTACGCCGTTTGGCTCAACAAGACACGACCCGGTCCCGACCTCGGTCGTAGGCCTTGGTTATTGGCAATTACACTTGGGAGGATGGGCCCCCGGATTTTACTCGACCACTTTATTTTTAGGATCGTGGTTGCAATGCCATGGACGGGGGCCAAGGATGCATCGCTGTGGATAGGTTGCTGCAATATAACTCCCAACCGAGATTACAGCATTGTAGCATACAACCCTGATTGAGGATATAACGTTGCAACATACAACCCCAACCAAGGATATAATGTGCTGCATACAGCAACAAGCCGAGGATGCAACGTTGGATACAGCACCTGACTGAGGATACAACATATTGTATACTGGCCAAGGATGTAGTGCTGGGTTATAACGTTTTCTTTTTGTTGCCATTTTAGTTTTTGAATGAGCCATTTTCTTACATTAAAAGATCCATTTTTGGATAGTAATTTCCCATCGATTCTCACGTGTAATCCTCATGTTGGAAATCTATATACAGGGGTCTTCATGCATCATTTTGTATACGGATATAACATAATTTGCATAACTTTCCATTTGCATTTTGTTCAGTTCTTTAACACCTAAAGTTCACCGGAGCTCTCGAGGTTTGTAGTGCTGCTACATTAGGAGATGAAGTCGTTTTATCTCTGGGAGATAATAAGGATGATCCACTGAGCACTACCTTGGGCATATCTCGTTTTAAGAAAATAAGGTTTTTTCTTAACTCGACTTGAAGCTGCTATAACTTTGTAATAGTGTAGGCTTCATATAATATACGTTTCTGTTTTGTTCATTTATTTCATTTGTATTTGGCAGGTTCTGCCCATAGTTGAGTGCAACATATTATCCAACAATCTTAAGACAAGATAAGCAATTATGTCGGACAATAACAACAGTGACAATGAGAATCCTCCTATTGTCCCCCCATGTTGTAATTTCCACTGCTGCAACTTTCCATACATCAATTCATCTCGTTGTTCTGTCTACAACGAAGGAACCTGAAAAGTTTATGGGCTATAACTTCAAACATTAACAGCAGAAGATATTGTTCTACCTGATTATCGTTAGGGTGGTGATGTATTTCAAGTGAGACCTCCCGATCGTGGCTAAAGATGATATAAATATGGAAGAGCGTACAACACCTGATGCTTGAATACACGACTTCTTGTTCAAGAATTATATCCTTAACGGGATGAGCAACTCTCTGTATAGCGTATACGCGGGCTGCAAGACGGTGAAAGACCTATGGGATACTCTTGAGAGGAAGTACAAGACCGAGGATATCGGTATGAAGAAGTTCATGGTGGCTCGGTTTCTTGAGTTCCAAATGGTGGACACACGTCCCTTAATGGACCAAGTACAATTCTTCCAATTGATGGTGCACGAGGTTCAAGCTGAATATATAAATTTACTTATATGATTGAGAAGCTCCCACCTAGTTAGAGAGATTTCAAGAATTACTTGAAGCACAAATGAAAGAAGATGACCCTGAAGGACTTGATTGCTAAGCTCCGAATCGAGGAGGATAATATGAGAGCTGATCCTAGGCCTTGTATGCCAATGGATGCAAAGGCCAACCTATTGGAGGGTGATAAGCGAGATCGCCCTAACCCCAATCAAAATGAGAAGGGGAAGAAACCGATGAACAAATTCAATGAAAATTGTTACAATTCTGGTAAGCCTAACCACATCCTAAGTAGTGTAGGTTGCCAAAGAAGAAAAAAAAGCAATTAAGCAAACTTGGCCGAGCAAAAGAAACACTTGGATAACCAAAATCTTTGTGATGTGGTGTTTGAAGTCAACATGGTGGATAACCCAAATGAGTGGTTCGTGGACACTGGAGCCACCTACCCCGTGTGCTCGGATAGGAACGTGAGTGGAATCAAGCTCCACATGGGTAATCAAGCTCCACGTATCCTAAAAGACCTTGAGTGGATGAAAGCTCCACATGGGCAATCAAGTTTCATCTGAAGTGGTTGGAGTTGGAAATGTGGTGCTCAAGTTAACTTCGGGCATTGAGTTAACATTGAAGGATGTGCTACATGTCCTTGACATCCGTAAGAACCTAGTTAGTGATTAATTGCTTGTAAACCATAGCTTCAAGCTTATTTTCGAGGCTGATAGTTTATTCTAATGAAGCATGGTGTATTCTTAATAGGGGCTATTTAGGTAATGGTCTTTTTAAGATCAATGTAATGGTTAAGCACCACTTTGTACCTAAGTTGAATAATGAAAATGCTATAATTTCTTCTTATATCCCCCTACATACTTAACAAATTCCTTTAAAATGAAAGAATGAAACCCCCTACAAATTGTGGAGAGGACGTAAACCGTCATATAAATACCTAAAAGTGTGGGGTGTTTAGCTCAAGTAGAAATACCACCTCCTAAGAAAATTAAATAGGTCCTAAAACAATCGATTATATCTTTATGGGATATATACTTAATAGTAGTGCATATCGTTTCCTAATCCATAAGTCGAAAGTTCCCAACATGATAGAGGGAACAACTATGAAATCAAGAAATTCTATATTCTTTGAGGACGTATATCTTTGTAAAGAAAGAATAGAAATGAGCTCAACAAGTAAAAGAGTTTTAGATCAAATTACAAGTAGTTCTAGTCCTATAAAAGAGGAACCTACGTAGCAAAAAAGCTAAAGTTGCTAAAAGTTTCAATCCTGATTTCATCATTTATATGTTGATGATGAACTAAGGTCGATTAAGGAAGCTATATCGAGTCCTCATGCTATACTTTGGAGAGAAGCGATCAAAAGTGAGGTCGATTCCATCATGCAAAACAACACGTAGGAGTTAGTTGATCTTCCTCCTGGTTGTAAGTTCTTAGGATGTAAATGGATCCTAAAAAAAAGTATAAAGCTGATGGAAGTATAGACAAGTATAGGCTCATCTAGTGGCTAACGGTTTAAACAAAAAGAAGATGATTTCATCGACATGTACTCACCTATGACGAGGATTATGTCGATACGTGTACTTCTAGTGATTACTGTATTGCACAATCTATCAATTCACCAAATGGATGTAAAAATGATTTCCTATATGGTGAGCTAGAAAAAGAAATTTATATAGATCAACCCAAAATGTTCATTGTACTCGAATAAGAAAAGAAGGTGTGTAAACTTGTTCGATCCTATATAAGACTAAAGCAAGTGTCGAAGTAGTGACATGTATTTGACAACATAATATTGTCGAATAGTTTCAAAATCAACGAATATGACAAATGCATCTATATTAAGAGCACACCTAAGAAGTACGTCATCGTGTGTCTCTACGTGGACCACATATTGATCATGGGTAGTGGTCATGAAGTGATCGTTGATATGAAAAGCATGTTGAAATGATATTTCGACATGAAAGATATGGGTGTGGCAGAAAATTCTTAGGACATACAAGGGAATAACATTAACGCAATCTCACTATGTTGAGAAAGTGATTAGAAAATTTGATGTTTATGATAATCCACTTGCCAAAACACATGAGTAAAAACTAAGGCGAGCCTGTAGCTCAAGTCGAATACACGAGGATTATAGGCAACCTAATGTACATAATGAATTGTACAAGGTCTGATCTTGCGTGCTTGGTGAATAAGTTGAGTATATTCACAAGCAATCCAAGTAATGGACATGGGAAAGCTCTCGTGAGAGTCTTGAGATACTTGAAGTATGCTCTCGATTATGATTTGTATTACACAAAATACCCCACCATACTCGAGGGATATAATGATGCAAATTAGATTTTGAACATGAAAGACTCATTTTTCATGAGTAGATACGCTTTCACTATAAATGGAGGAGCCGTATCATGGAAGTCTAAGCAAACATGTATAACTTGTTTCGCTATGAAGTTCAAGTTTATAGCCTTGGATAAGGTAGGAGAAGAGGCCTAGTGGCATCGCATATTCTCAAGCATATTTCATGTTGGAATAAGTCGATACCAATCGTGATGGCACATTACGATTGTCAAGCTATCATAGATAAGATGATGAACAATATGTAAAATAGTAAGTTGAGGCATATATATCGACAACATAACATCGTGTGATAAGTGATCTCGATTGGCGTAATGTCAATTGCCTACATAAACTTGAACAAAAAGATTAAATCGAGATCGAATGAACAAGTTGCTATGGGGAATGAGATTAAATCCACAACTTGAAAACTTTCTTAGTGGAAACTAACCATGGAGATTGGAGATCCTAAGAACATGGTCAATACGAAAACTAAGTTGTGAAATTTGATTGAAAACATTTGAATACCGTAAGACCATTTTCTAAAAAGCAAATCAAGTGTCAAGCCAACAAATGTGGTGAGGTTAAGTTTTACGACTTTTAATGATTCCTAAAATACCTCAAGAAGGTAGAGTATAACAAGATACCCAAAAGGATATCACCTATGTAAGTGAGAAGTGGTGGCCACTTCTATGGTAGAAAAGGACAAAAAACATGAGAACAAAGGTGTTGAGACTTTGTTGTGCAAGCATTATTGACTAGGTGTACACGAAGGTGGAGTAGTTTTAAGCATTGCGTCCACTAAGCCCCCTGTGTACCCGACGACATTCACTATGGAAGGTTTAAGGTCAAAAGCCACATATTCTTATGCAACACAGTCTCTCTAGAACTGAGCTTCGCGTCTGCATTCATGCATTAATCTCCACTCATTGAGGGATTGTTGGAAATTGGTTTGATATAAGTAGCGGGGCACCACTTTGACCAATGATTAAGTGGCTAAAAGTTAATCCTTTCAAGAATTAGGTGACAAAATATTAATCTACGTTTGGAGTAGATAATCGAGGTATATTGAAACATTCAAAACCAATTTTTGGTGAGTAAGAAATTGAATATCAAAATTGACCACTTGAAATGAGAATGTTAAAGTCTTAAGTTTGAGAGAAGAGCTTAACTATCCCATATAGGAAGATGGACCTTAAAAATGCAAGTACTAAAGAGATCATGTGTAAAAGCTTAGTACTTAATACACTCTTAGAGTGATATGCTTATGTAATACACACACGTATGTGTGGGGCTCAACTCGGCCTAGCCCTAACCCAACCTCGACCGTGGGCCTTGGTCCCTGATAATTAGACTGTGGGCTGGACTTGGGTGGATGGGGCTTGGTTTTTACCTGGCTCGTTTTATTTTCTTAGGTTGTGGGTGCAGCGCTGTGGATAGGGGCCAATGATGCAGCACCGTGGACGGGTTGCTGCAATACAACTCCCGGCCAAAGATTTGCAGCATAAAATCCTAGAAGAGGATATAACATGCTGCATAGAGCACCTGATCGAGGATACAACACCAATCAAGGATGCAGCGTCGAGTTACAACATATACTTTTTTATTATCGTTTCAATATTCGAACAAGCCATTTTCTTAAATTAAAAGACCTATTTTTGATAGTAATTTTCCATCATTTCTCAGGTGTAACCCCCGTGTTGGAGATCTATATATAGATGTCTTCATGCATCATTTTGTATATGAATATTGCACAATCTGTATAAATTTCCATCTACATTTTGCTCAATTCTCTAACACCTAAAGTTAATTAGAGCTCTCAAGATTTGCGGTGCTGCTACCTTTGGAGATGAAGTTGTTTTATCTTTGGAATACGATACACACGATCTAGTAAGTACTGTCCTGGGGGTATCTCATCTTAAGAAAAAAGGTTTTTCTCGACTTGACTTGAAGCTGTTGTAACTTTGTAATAGTTCAGGCTTTCTATAAGTCATGTTTCTATTTTGTTTATTTGTTTCATTTGTGTTCGATAGATTCTGCCCATTGTTGAGTACAACATATTATCCAATAATGTATCACTTTACTGTTTTAATTTTAAATTGATGCATTTTATGGTATCAAACAAGTCCTAGCCGTACAACGTCCAAAATCAATGACAAGGATTTGTCTAATAATGTAAAATGTTTCAAATTTAAAGTATTGTCTTGAGCTATAGATCGAGCATCTTCTTGTAGGAATTTTCATACACCAATCAACCTACTTGAAGAAGGTTTTAAAGAGACTTTACATAGATAAATGTGATGGGATGATCTTGTAATAGATTTTGATGAGACAAAACATGTAATAGATAGGACTTAGCTATCTGGATAGGTTTCCTTATGTAAAAGTTTAGCTAAGTTAAGGACGTTGGAAGAGGAAGAAGATACTAGAAGGAACCTGCCAAGTCACTACTGCTTGCACAAAGTCAGGATACTGCATCTACGAGTAAAGGATGCTGACTAAGTATGAAAGGACACTGGGAGCTAGCTCAGTCTCTTCAAGTCAGAGAAAGCTGTCTTATTCGAAGGAAGAGCAGTAAGTCAACTCTCAGATACATCTTTTTCAGTGCATTCTAAGGAGCCGGTAGAGACACTCGAGTTCAAACAATCAAAAAGTGCCATCAGGAAAAGCCAAGGACCAAGTACTGGTTAGTGCAGAGCAAGGTGGGCACCGTAGAGCAGAGGTGAAGGGATGCAGAAGGAACAGTGTCAGAAGATCTTTTGTACGAACCAATGGCTGCATGACACCTCACTGTAGTGAAGCTGTCTCTTTAACGGGTAGATTTTCACTGAAGGCTATAAATAGAAGATTGAGTGCACCTGGAATAAAAACTAAAACATCCAACTCGCGAAGCAAATTCTCTAAGCTCAACATCATTTCAAAGCTCTCGTTTTAGTCACTCAGTCTAAAACAACAGCAAGCCAGCTACCTTGTGAAACTCCGAAGTTCAAAGAGCTTGGTACACTCGAACGTTGAAGGATATTCTATTCTTTTCTTAAATAGACTGTTTAGGAGTTGGTTAAGTAGGGAATAATCCTGCTAAGTATTTGTTCTCTTTGAAGAAGAGAAAGGATCCTGTATGGGTCAATAAACCTGTGTGGGTCGATTAGTTTAGTCACTGTGCAGCTACTTGTATGGATAGAGCTGACAGTTTTTGTGTAGAGTGAAGTTTGTATTAGCCGAGTCTTTGTAAATCAAACTTACTTTAATAAAGTTCCTCCTTGAGAAGGAGTAGAGAGAATGTAGAGGGATTACTCCATCCTCGAACGTCTATAAGTTTGCTTACTTGTGTTTTATTCCTTTATTCATATATTTGATCATATTGCGCATCACAACATCCTGCATTAAAAGGCATCTTTCGAAAATCGCATAATTTCCGCTGTAAATTTTTAACTCTATCTAAGTTTAGAAGTCACTGCTCAAGCAGCAACCTATCAGTGCAGTAAGCTTTCTAGCTATCTGTTCATCAAAGAACTTAACATATTTTTGGAGAAAAGTTGAAAATTTGATAAGGTTAATTCACCCCCCTCTTAACCTTATACCACTTGGGACCAACAAAATGTCATCCACTAAATACATCAATAATTATCTGATCCTTTTGTATATCAAGTTTAGTTCTTTGTTAATTGCAATTTGGAAGACAATTGTTATTACTATGCTTTGGGAGCATTTGGTTCGTTAGAATTAGCTATGTTAGGATAATTAACTTCTTATAATCATATTGTTGCCGTGTTTTGGCCTCTGGTTCGAGAGGTAAGCAGTTTTGATGTTGGGGAATGTTTAACTCGCAAAATAAGCTTTTAATCTTGTCTAAAATTTGGATTGATGGTCGTCCACGAAGAGCTCCCCATATCATTTTGATTCGATGGTATCCGTCTCTTTTCAATTGGGTTAAGGTGAATATTGATGGCAGTTCCTCCGATAATCCTGGGTGTCTCCAGGCTAAAAATGTATGGGGTTCAATTGTGGTTGTTAGTCGTTTAGTTATAGTATTGGTAGCGCTTTTGAATTGATATCAGTTATGTTTGCTATTTGCAGCTACAAAGGATTTGGAATAAACTATGGCTCTAGTTGGACTCCATGCACGTCATCCTTCTTCTAAAAATTCGTCAAGGTTTGATTTCGTGGATCTATTGAAACAAATGGGCTCATGTTTTATAGATTTTGGAGGCCATGAAATTCAAGTTCGCATATCTTTCGAGAGAAAAATCAAATGGTTGATAAGCTATCAAAATTGGAGGTTGATTATAAGTTATGGAACGTGGCTCCTTCGTTCTTGAGTTCTATTATGTATCCTAATTTTTTTTGGACAAGAATATTTTTGTTTTGCTTATGAAGTGTAAGTATGACATTCTTTTTCCCTGATATAGGTTTTTCCTATATAAGGATGTTAATGTGGCCTACTTTTTTTGTGTTTTTGTCGATTTATGGTTTTTGGATTTTTCCTCTTTGTACTCTATTTTAGTTTAATTTTTTTAATAATATGTCGATTTTATTTTGCAAAATAATATTGTCCAATCCCTTGAAGTGGATAAGGACCCATTTAAACCTAAAGAGGATTCTGAGGATGAATTAGAATCAGAAGTACCTTAATTACTTGAGCGTTATTGATGCATTACTTTATCTTACAAATTGCACCAAACCTAATATTGCATTTGCAGTAAATTTACTTGCAAGGTTTAATGCTTCTCCAACAAGAAACAATTGAATGACATATAAACATATTTTTTGATATTTTTAAGATTCATAAGATTTTAGTTTACTTTGCACTAATTGGTAGGTTACTAGAATGTCGGTTATATGTTTGATTCCTATAATGGCAGATCTCAAACTAGTTATGTTTTTATATGTGGTGGTATTGTAATTTCATGGAAGTATGTTCAATAATCTATGATTACCACATTTTCAAATCACTCAGATAATATTATTATTTTATATGAAGCCTTATGAGAAAATGTATGGTTAAAAATTTTAATACAACACATTTGTGAGTCATGTTATTGAAGCTGATATATCCCTATTGTCCTTTATGAACACACAACAACTTGAGTTTCATAAATGAGTGAAGGGTATATTAAAGATTATTTAACCAAACACATAGCAACTAAATTCTTTTACCCGCATGAGCCCTAGAGAGTGATGAGATTGTTAAACAAAAAGTGCGCTCTAGTGAAAATCTTACATATTTGTTCACTAAATCCCTCCCTACATATACTGTTGAAAAATATGTTCATATGTAGGCTTGAAAGACTATTGTCTTAAGGGAAAGTGATTACTTCAAAACAACCCTAAAACTTCATCATTGTACTCTTTTTTTCCTTCGTTAAGTTTTATCCCACAAAGCTTTCTTAGTTACAAGTTTTTTATAAGGAAGCTAACACAAAAGAACATATATGTCATGTACTTTTTTCTCGTTTGGTCTTTTTTCATTAGGTTTTTCTAGCTAGTTTTAATATAACATGTTGTTCATCAAATCATAATGTTGATATGTAGTTTTATAAAGATGTAGAAATAAATGTGGACATTACTTATAAGGTACTTTCAAAATTCTTTATCTTTTGGCTTTTCATTTCAGATGTTTCGATTTCAATATTCATATATATATATATATATATTTAATGAATAAATGAAATACGATTGATACACTTATCTCTTCTATTTTATCTTCTTTATATTTAAATTGAGTGATTTTATATTATTGATGAGTTAAAATATTCACGTGAGGCTAGCTAGACGTGTGTGACAACATCTTTTACAACAAAACACTATATATAATGGAACTTAAATTTTTTAGGTTATGCTCCATTTAGCGTTAAGCATGAAATCGATTACATTATATACATTTATATATATATATATATATATATATATATTATATGTTATTGAATTATAATTATGTAAAAAAAAATGTATGCCAAAATAATAAATTTTAAAAATATATTAATAGTTAAATATTCTGAAGTTGATAGGCTAATATATCATGTTAGGTCCTTGTGAAGCTGAGCTCAATAATTATGTTCAGCTTAGAATTTAACTTCATTAATTTGGTTGTGTTTGGATAAAGTAATTTAAAATTTAGGATTTAAAATGGATGAATTTTAAATCCACATCAATTGAAGTTGATTTGAAATATAACCAAATAACATAAAAATTAATTCTAAATAAAAATATTGGATTTCAAATCCATATCTATCCAAACCTATGAATTTGGTATCATTAATTTCAAATATCTCCTCATTTTCATCTATCCAAATTGAGGTTTTTTGGGTTCAACTTCAAATAACTCATAAGTTGATTTGACTCCACGGGTGACTTGTTTATTTATAGTGCATATAGGATTCAGTTACTTTTAAAGAACGGAAAAGAAGAAAATTATCGCACCAATTTTAATTTTAGTTTTTACATTATGCATTATGCTTATGCACATATATGATACAAATGATAATAAACTGATCAAGTTGATTATATTATTTTGTTATGGATCTAATTTTGCTATGGGTCTAATATATATATAGAGAGATATTTCTCTCTTCCTCCATAGCTTTTGTTTTGTTGATAAGGAAATTCAGGGAGTCATTATTCAAAAGTATATATTGGATAACGATATAGGTGAGTAAGCAAACTGTATATGATGGGTTGAGCTAGTGGAACTCATCATTTTAATCATAATTTCTGAATACTATTTCACCTAACAATTTGGAAAAAATTTCTTCTTCCACATTATTAAGAGGAATAGTGGCGACACTATTTCTTCCTTACTCGCTTGGTGCCTCAAGATAAGAGTCTTCGATGTGACATATAAAGAAAGGGTGGTACACCACTCACGGGTGGTTGGGCCCATTACTTGATGTTATATTGTTACGTAATAATATTCAATGATGAAAATATCTTAATATATGTGTAATTTATTCGTTTATTTAGAATTGATATGACTATAAATATCTTTTTTTTTAATGAATATATAACAAGATATGAATATTTGTACAAATTTTCTTATTTTTAACAATTATTTTAGAAAAAAAGTATTACATGTTTGTGTAATATAATATAAAAAAAATAAAATATATTATATAAATGTATCACTATTAGAATTAAAATATTGACATGATCACACTTTCTCAAACAAATATAAGACAAATTTTAAATATATAATACAATCAGAAAACTCGTTGTTTTTTTTATTTTTAACATAACATCATCTCATATTCAACAATTCCCTATTCACATTCACGTAAAAAAATATTTCAATAAACTAGCAACCCATAAACAAGTTTTATGTTAATCCACTAATACGCATCATGTTGTGTATTAAAGAACATATAAAAAAGGAGACATAATATACAAAAGCAAAAACAACATAAATCATATTCATGCCCAACAGATCGTCATCTATGTACATAAGTGCTCAAAACTCTGCAGGAGCTCCACGACTTGCCCAAAACGTCCATAACATTAAATCATATCAAAATTACATACAAAACATAAATTAGGTGAGATAAATATCAGTAAACAAAAATTATACATGATAATATGATTCTTTACAACTCTTTCCCATACATTCCTTTTTGAAATCACATATTTCATTTCTAACACTCCAACACTCACTTAGTTCATTTCTAATATATTTAGTACACACAGCACCACATAATTCTGTACACAAAACACCACGTGCACACAACACTATATAATTCCGTGCACAAAGCACCACGTGCATAAGCACCATTCAATTTTGTGCACAAAGATCATACAATTTCGTGCACAAAGCACTACGTAATTTCGTGTACAAAGCATCATGAACACAAAACACCATATGACCAATATAAATATAATCCGAAAATACAATTCTATTTTCTTGTCATCAGAACACCACTTGATAACACTCACAATTTCAATTCACAACAACCATCCAACAGATTCATTTCATAATAATTATTGAACTCACAAATTCATTTACTTCGCAACAATCACTGAATAATAAATCAAACCTCGTGAAATATGAATTTTTCACATATCACCAATTAACACATCATTTCACAAAATACTAATTTATGCTTTGTAAATTACAAATGAATTTCTACTTATCTGAATCTCCGACCTTTCAATCCATTAAACACCACGAGCCATACAAATATTCTATTTTATAATCAAACGAATACACCGACTAAATTTAAAGAAATGCCTCTTATCAGTAAAAGAAAATGGGGTATTTTGTATTCTGCTGTCCAGGAAGGAAAATATGTATATGTCCTTTTTAATCTAATCCACCGCCTGTAAAAGGATTCACTTTGAAATTTCTTTATTATAATAATTAATAACGTCCAACACTTGGCCAACCTTTATTTACATATGTCAAATATATATATATATATATATATATATATATATATATATATATATATATATATTAATCTTACATGTGTATGTAAGTTTGCGTCACTTAAATTTTATATATTATAAAACTAATCAAACTTCTTAAATATTTATACACCTGCACACGGCTACTTACATATATATATTTCTACTTTTAAATAAAACTATTTCAATATATCTACTTTTATACACATCTAACAATTGGGTGTGGATAAGAAAAAAAAAATGATGACTATATAAGGAGAGACAAATTAGATAATGCTTCTAAAAGAATATCTTTAAATCATATGGCATAACATCATATCATGTTTATAAATAAAGTAAGTGGAGGTGATTTAATGAAAGCCATCCAATATTTAAATCAATAAAATAAGATAAAATAAACTTTTAGTGATGAATTAAATCTCAATCAGTAATTCTATTGGGTTGGCAATATTGAAAAGGAAAAATAGAAATAAATGATATTTGATAAAGGCCGTCATCATCATACTGGAATTATACGATGAGGTTGACTGACTATATTAAAATATCAATTTGCTAGCAAAATCCGAAAATATTGACTTTTTCCCCGTCTTTTTTTTTTTAATTAAATGACGTGGCCCAATTGATTGTAATTGCTTCGATTTACATAGTTTTCTTCAAATTTAAGAAAAAAAAGTAGTTTCAAACTTATAAAGAAAAATTGGCATTTCAATTAATTTATATAACTTAGAAAACAATATCTCACAAAGGCAATAATAAATTGATATGGATCGAAAATAAATTAATTAAATTGGGCCTTCACAAAAAGTGGGCCTTTGAAACTTGGGTAAGGGCCCCAATCATAGATATAACTGTAGGTGGACTAATTGATATTCTCTTAAGCCCATAGGCCCAATCTACAAAATTAATTTATCAAGTTGGGTAAGGGCACCAACTCATAGGTATAACTGTAGTCGGACTAATTGATATTCTCTTAAGCCCATAGGCCCAATCTACAAAATTAATTAATCAAATTAAAAGAAAAAAGTAGTTTCAAACTTATAAAGAAAAATTGTTGATCAAGTTTTGTTTCTACTAGTTTGTGATCAACAATTTCCATACTCATTCTTTATAGGTCGAGCAACTCAGGTTTTTGAATCAAGGTTATAGCTGCTACTTTTTCTACTGATTTTTTTCTTAATGCTTCTGAATGTGTCTGCCACCATGGTAGCTTTGCCTGAGTGATAATTGATAACACAATCGTAGTTCTTCACAAGTTCTAACCACCTTCGTTGCTTCATGTTCAACTCTTTTTGAGTAAAAATATATTTCAGACTTTTATGATCAGTGTAGATCTCGCAACGTTCCCCGTATAAATAATGTCTCCAAATTTTCAATGCAAATACCACTACTGCAAGCTCTAAATCATGGATAGGGTAGTTCTTCTCATATTCATTCAGCTGTCGGGATGTATAAGCAATTATCTTACCATTTTGCATCAACATACAACCAAAACCATTCTTCGAAGCATCACTGTACACTTTGAAGCCTCCAGTTCCAGTTGGGATTGTTAAGATAGGTGCTGATGTCAATCGCTTCTTCAACTCTTGAAAACTTCGTTCACATGCCTCCATCCACTTAAACGTCACATTCTTGCTAGTTAATTGTGTTGATGGAGAGGCAATCTTAGAGAATCCTTCTACAAATCTTTGATAATATCCCACTAAATCAAGAAAACTACGCACCTCTGATGAATTTGTTGGTTGTAGCCAGTTATCAATAACTTCAACTTTACTTGGGTCGACTGAAATCCCTACTCCTGATATCACATGTCCCAAGAAGACAATTTGATCTAACTAGAATTCTCATTTCTTGAATTTTGCGAATAACTGTTTTTCCTTCAAGACTTCCAACATGAGCCTCAAATGCACTACATGCTCTTTTTTATTCTTAGAATAAATCAAGATATCGTCAATGAAAACAATAATAAATTTATCCAAAAAATCTTTAAATAATGTTGTTGGAGCATTTGTCAGTCCAAATGGCATCACTAGAAACTCATAGTGTCCATATTGTGTATTACATGAAATTTTAGGGACATCTTCCTCTTTTATTTTTAACTGATGATATACTGATCGCAAATCAATCTTCGAAAAGAGGGATGCACCTTGCAGTTGATCCAATAAATCATCAATTTGAGGTAAAGGATATTTATTCTTGATTGTAATTTTGTTCAACTCTCGATAGTCTATACACATTCTCAATGTACCATCTTTCTTTCGAACAAACAAAACAGGTGTTCCCCATGGTGAAAAACTAGGTCGAAGAAGCCTTTCTCAAGTAATTCCTGTAACTGTGTCTTTAGTTCTTTCAACTCCCCTATGTCATTCTATACGGTGATTTAGATATAGGAGAAACTCCGGGGTGTAGTTCAATCACAAATTCAATTTCACGATTTGGAGGTAATCCTGAAAGATCCTCCGAAAATGCCTTTGGATACTTTTGCACCATTGGTACTTCACTCATAGTTGAGCCATGTCGTCCCTCGATACTCATTACACTCACCAAATAACACTCACAACCATTTTCCAAAAATCTTTGTGCTCTAATTGCTGATATCATTGGAAATTTGAAAGTCTTCTTTAATCCGATAAACGAAAAAGGTTTCTCACCCACTAGCTGAAATATAATACTCTTTTTCTGGCAATCGATAATAGCACCATATTTTGATAACCAATCCATACCCAATATCACATCATAATCATTCATATCCAACACAATCAAATCGACACACAATTCTCTATCTTCTATCGAAATAATACATCCTCATAGAATCTGATTGGTTTGTTTCGAATCACCAGAAAGGATTATCACATCAAACCTAGCTTCCGTTAAAGTAGGTAGTTTACCTAGTCTCCTCACATACTTAGTGGATGCAAATGAATGTGTAGCTCCAGAATCAAATAACACGAAAGTTGCAATACCAAAGATGGAAAGTTTACCTGTGACGACTGGATTGTCTTCAGCATCTTCCTAGGTCATCGTAAAAACTCGTGCTGAGCCTCTCCCTTGATCTTTTGGTTTACCACTATTTGGACACATACTGGCTATATATCTTTATTATTCACAGGATAGAATAACGGTTCCTTGGGCTCAAATGGCAAATTCCAACATGCGATTTGCCACAATTTGGACACAAAGTTGGTGGTGGTGGTGGTGGTACTCTACTTTGATCGATCTTTGGGTTGTCCACAAGAAACGTTTCTCTGAACTTCCTTGTTCTAGTCTTTATCCTTGTTTGGGTTGGAAATCAAGTCTTGATCTTTGGAATTGCATTGGCCTTTTCTTGTTGTCCCCACTCTACGGTGGTGTTTGCCTTTGTTGAAACTGACCACGAACCTCTTGTGCTTGTCTTATTCGCATCTCAGCTTATTTCGCAATATGTGCTCTCTCTACGACCTGAGAATACGTCACACTGTAGATCCCTGTCATACTAACACCCCTGTAAAGCTCAGACCTTCAAACCTCAAGCAATCTCTCCACCTTCAAAGCTTCAATACTCACCATATGTTCAGAAAATCTGGATAATTGCTCAAATTTATGAAGGTAGTCTGTAATAGTCATGGTTCTCTATTTCAGCTGCATGAATTCATTTATTTTCATTATCCTAACAGGAGCCGTAAAATACTTATTTCTGAAAATTTCTTTGAACCTCTGCCAGGTCATATTGATAACGTCTTCGATACTTTTAATTGTGTCCTACCAGTGTCCAGCACTTTCTCGCAGCATAAAAGATACACATAAAATCTTATCTGCTTCAGCAATTCTGCTGTACTGAAACATGTTATCCAAAATTCTCTGCCAATCTTCTATAATTAAAGGATCTTTAGCATCCTCAAATATAGGTGGGTTCAGTTTTCGAAATTACTAAAAACCATTTCGACATGTTCTACTTAGTGTTGTTTATCCATGTCCCTTTGTTGAATAAGTTGTTGGATTTGTTGAGACTGACACTCTACTAAATCAACCAATCGTGTAATGATAGCACCACGTTCAACACTGGCGGCTGAAGTCTCAGGTTCAGGAGCTCCTTCCATTCTACTACTCTAACCTTCACCACTTACCATATTTGTATAATAACACCTCTACACCACATTGTCAATTATAAAATTTATGATGCACATAATGTAAGCAGAATTTAAAAGAACTTACTAGCATAACTGTGTTCCCAAAGTTTTAAACTCATGTACATAGACAGTCTACAGAAAACAAACCATGCTCTGATACCACTCTGACACGACCATACTTGCTCAAACAAATATAAGACAAATTTTAAATATTTAACACAATCAGAAAATCCGATTCTTTTTAGCATAACATCCTCTCATGTTCAACAATTCCCTATTCTCATTCATATAAAAAGAGTTTCAATAAACCAGCAATCGATAAACAAGCTTTATGTTAATCCACTAGTACACATCATGTTGTGTATTACAGAACATATTAAAAGGATACTTAATATCCAAAAGAAAAAATAATATAAACCATATTCATACCCAACGGGTCGTCATCTATGTACATAAGTGCTCAAAACCCTACAGGAGCTCCACAGCTTACCCAGAACGTCTATAACGTTACACCTTATCAAAATTACCTACAAAACATAAATCAAGTGAGATAAATCTCAGTAAGCAGAAATTATACATGATAATATGATTCTTTACAACTCTTTCCCATACATTCTCTTTTGGAATCACGTATTTCATTTCCAACACTCCAACACTCACCTAATTCATTTCTAATATATTTAGTGCACACAGCACCTCGGGGTCATATCTCGACATAAAATTTCGTGCATACAACACCACATAATTCTGTATACAAAACACCACGTGCACACAACACTATATAGTTCCGTGTACAAAGCACCATTCAATTCTATGCACAAAACACCATACAATTTCTTGCATAAAGTACCACATAATTCCGTGCACAAAGCATCATGTGCACAGAACACTATATGACCAACATAAATATATCCAAAAGTACAGTTCCATTTTAATGTCGTCAGAACACTATTTGATAACAATCACAAGTTCAATTCACAACAACCATCCAACAGATTCATTTCATAACAATTATTGAACTCACAAATTCATTTACTTCGCAACCATCACTGAATAATAAATCAAATCTCGTGAAACATGAAATTTTCACATATCACCAATTAACACATCATTTCACAAAATACTAATTTATGCTTTGTAATTACAAATACATTTCTACTTACCAGAATCTCCGAGGATTTTGACCTTTCAATTGATTAAACACCACAAGCCACATAAATGTTCTATTTTATAATCAAATGAACACATTGATTAAATTTAAAGATATGCCTCTTATCAATAAAAGAAAACGGGGTATTCTATATTTTGCTGTCCAGGAAGGAAAAATATGTATATGCCCTATTAATCTAATCCACCGCCTGCAAAAGGATTCACTTTGAAGCTTCTTTATTATAATAATTAATAGCATCAAACACTTGTCCAGCCTTTGTTTACATATGTCAAGTACGTATATAAATTAATATTAATCTTGCATATGTATGTAAGTTCGCGTCACTTAAATTTTATATATTATAAAACTAGTCAAACTTCTTAAATATGTATACACCTGCACAAGGCTACTTATATATATATATATATATATTTAATATTACACATATGTATATATATATATGTAAATTAATTTTAAATTTACTTTCCTTACATGATTCAACTTTATAATATGAACTTGAAGATTACTCGAATCTCAATCAATTATGATAGGGATTTCTCAACATTAATCATTTAAGAGCATAAAATACTTCAATATTTGAAATCAAGATATAATCATACAAACTCACAAAAAGCACATAAGCAATAAGTGATGCATATGAAGTATATTGATTAATAAGTTGTGAGGAGTTCGGGGATCACAAATATATTATATGTCGGTGTCATAAAATGTAAGGGTACTACTAACATAACATAAATGTATTGTTATCATAACTAAAATGTGTGATTAATATAAATAAAAAATATTATATATTTATCTGAATACGAACATGTGAAAATGAGTTGGGCGTGGACACCAATGTATGACTAACATATCTAAAAAAATATTACATATTTATCTGAACACGAATATGTGGAAGCGAGTTAGGTGTGGACACCAATGTATGACTAACATAGCTAAAAAATATTACATATTTATCTGAGCACAAACATGTGGAAGCGAGTTGGATGTGGACACCTTAACACGTGGGAGTGTGTATAACCACGTAGAAATTGTCCCAAATTAAGTCGATCCTGATTATCTAGATCCATGCACTAGGTGTGTAAAAATATTATGTTATTTTAATAAAATGGGATTGTTGTTATCCCAAATTTTAACCTTATGTGGATTGGTGATATGTCAAATTTAATGCTGAAATTGATAGCCGCGCATACAAGTCTGCCACATAGGATTAAAATGCTAGTGAAATCAGTAAATTGGGCCAAAATGTATGTGTTTTGCGTTTGATTTTAGATTAATTGGACAATTCGGGCAGAAATAGGCCTAGCTTTTTAAATATTGAAAAGTTAATGTCCTAAATTGTTAGATCCCTTATGTTACTGTACATTTTCGATAATAAACTTTTATATAAATTGTGTTGTGGTTCTTCAAAGTTTATATAAGAATGATTCTCCTGTGAAGCAGTTGCATGGATTTAGGATCCGTGCAACTGGTAAACGACCCAAATCCGCCAACTTATATATAAGTTTTTCTCGTTGAGATTTCGCTACATAAAGATATCACTAATATTGTATAAATATATTGCTAGTTATACATAAAAATATTGTTTTATCTACATAAATATATTAACTCGTTTTAATTGAAATATAACGTAAGAGTATTACTTGTATCAGGTAAAAATATTAACAATATAACATAAATGTATTAATACATCTACTTAAAGGTATTACACGTTTGTTAGAACATGAACATGAGTGAACGTGTATAACATAAAGGTAGCATTAACATAACTAAAATGTATCACTAACATAATTAAAATGTATTACATGTCCATGTAATATAATGTAAAAGTACATCACTATTGTAACTAAAATGTATTACTAACATAACTAAAATGTATTACATATTTGTTAGAATAGGAACACGTAGGAGAAAGTATGGGCGCGGATAATTAGTGCATGAAGACACGTGTGAACGTATGGAATCGTATGTGAATGCGTAAAAAATGATCACGAATTAGATCGATCAAATCCATACACCAATTTCATAGGAGTACTTGTATTTAGATAATATATTCATCTAGGTACGACAAGTTGGACGCCTGCAAATTTACATTGAATTATTGAAAATGTTGTTTAAACAAAAACGACACACCATTTATTGTATTTTAACCTCACGTATCATTTTGATACTAGTTGGAATCTATCTCGTAGTTTTGAGCATTTTGCATAACATCATACAATATCTTTATTAATTTTGTTTATAAACGTATCATTTTGTTTATATTTTAAAGTTAAATATACATTATTGTTTGTTATAATAATCATTAAAGTTTCATATTGAATTTCAAAATTTTATTTAAATTTTCATGATTTTTTTAAAGATTTTACGATAGCCATATATCTATAGCTATTTCTTTAAAAACAAGACCGCCATATTTCCAACGATATTGATATTTTAAATCTTGGTCTTGTCCATCCTTGCGTTCATCAGTTGTAGTTATACGTAATTTTAATGATATGTATTGAATACTACAAAATTAATTAAGGAAAAACATTATAAAATAATATAAGTCTATACATGTCATTTTTTCTCAATGAATTTGCTATACCCAATTTGGTAGTATAAAGTAAAACTTAATTAATGTGTTCTTTTTTCCTCCTTTCCTAGACCTCAAAAATACTTGAGTGCTTGACTATATATGCCTTAGGATATATTTTTGCCTTTTTTAAGTGGAATTAACGTTATTTCCCACCATCTTTTTTCTCATATATTTTTGCCTTTTTTATTTTTTTTTGTTTTTGTTTTCTTTATAATCCAGTTCCAGGCTACTCTATGTTTACTTTTTTATTGTGGCGAGGTATCATAGGTGCTTGCAGTGTGATACTTCCTCATTTCCATAAGAATAGTCTAATTTCATTTTTCACACAAATTACGAAAACATGCATTTTTAATATACTTGGAAAATTAAATTTTATCCATAAATTTCCTCTAGTATCATTATTTATGAAATCCTGAAAAACATTATAACAAGAAGTGGTTTAATCAAAAAGTTATTCACACAAATTTCATGGATTTTTTTAAGTAGAGTTAGTCTTCTGTGTAATTGGTGCACAATGTAATTAGTTGATCCGGATCCATTTATTATTTTCTTACTTTTTTTTTGATTCATGTGTTATCTTTATATTATATTAATATAACATATATGTACAAATATTCTTACTTTCATGTAATATTTTAACTTCAAAAAATTAAGAATTTCAGTACAATTTGTGCATATATACCTTTATGTGATATTATTTATACTTTTATATAGTCATACATATATGTAATTGTTGGTCCCAAGTGGTGTCCGAGGTTCAGAGGGGGGGTGAATGAACCTTGGTCGATTTTTCAGAATCTTTAAAACAACCGTTCTGCACTGCAAGTTACTTGAGCTTGCAGTGATAGATGGTTACTGCTTGCAGCGCTAGAATGCAGTGCTGCACGCTGTAACCTGGAGTTTTGTACGCAGCGGAAATATACTTTTCAAACACAAGGCTATTTTACACAAAAATGCTTCTTTCAAACGTTTTATGATAAGAAGAGATAGATATATGCAGAAAATAAGCACAGATAAATAAAGCGATAAAAACACTTATGGCTTATAGTGGTTCGAAGGTGGTGTAATCCTTCTACGTCCACTCTACTGCTCCTCGAGCAGGAACTTTGTTAAACAAGATTGATTTACAGGACTCTCCTAACAATCTATCGACTTTACAAAGCAAACCACCTACTGAAGTCCAGCGTACACACAGCAACTGCAAACTTCAAAGGCTAACCCACACAGGGTTCTATACTCCCACACAGGGAAGCTGCCTAACACTAGACAACTAAAACAAACAGCAAGGATCTCTCCTATCAACTGCTTGACACCTCTAAAACAACCTAAGCACACAGCAACAAGGTTAAAAGGATAAAAAGATTTTCTTCAACTTGTGCTTCGAAGTGAGCTTCTGAATCCGTAAGGAATCTTTCAGTTTGAACTCTGCTTCACTTCGATAGGTTGAGTGACTGAAACTGTTGGCTTGAATACTTTAAATTTGTAAGCTCGAAACTTTCGCGTATGGAAATTAGATCTCAGTAACAGTAACCAGCTTCAGTACTCCTCGACCTCTATTTATACTTGTAGGAGAAGATGTCCGTTGAAGGAGACATCCCTCTTTTGAATTTGAAATAGCCTGGCCAAAGTATGGTTCGCATTTAATGCGACTGACCTTTTTTTTCGGAGCATTTAATGCGGCAGTTGCGGCTCGCAGCTTTCTGCGGCGCGTCAGTCCATGTGGCATCTTCTTATTGGCTCAGTGTCTGCTACTTTGACTTTTTCTTGAACGGCTCTTTTGTCCCTGCTTGGATCTCCGTTCCTCGTACTTCATTTATCCTTTCTGGGATTTACAGGATACCTTGTCTTGTAGTTGGCGCTGTATATACTTAACTGTTCTGTAAGTCTGCGCTGTATCCTTGGTCTCTGTGCAGCTGATGTATACTTTCAGTGCTGCTGTATTTTAGACCTGCTTGCAGTATTGTCTGGCAGTGCTGCTGTAACTTCGTTCTAGCAGTACTCCTGTATCCTTTTCATGCAGCGATGCTGCACGCCGTTCTTCCTTGCTTTGTTGTATCCTGCCTTCATGCAGCGATACTGTATCCTGCCTTCATGCAGCGATACTGTATCCTGCCTTCTTGCAGCGATATCTTCCTTTAAAACTTAGATGCAGCTTTATCCTCTTTTAACCTCCATTTCAATCCTTGACTCAAGACTCAATTCTAGTCTATTTATTCACTTAAACAATGTGAAAATGGGGTACTCAAAACTTTCTATTACATGGTTGGTTTGTCTCATCAAAATCTAAACAATGAAATCCCAACAGTAATATATATAGGTACAAATAATATAACTAAAAGATATGACTACATAACTAAAAAGTATAACTAACATAACTAAAATGTATGAAATGCATTAATGTCTGCCTAAAACAATGTAAATGTATGAATGTAAAAACATAAAGGTACATAAGTTATAACTAAAAGGTATACATATTTTTCAAGAAAATGTAGAAAATAAACTGTGTTGCTATCTTTAGGGCCTGTAGGGACACATGGAGGAGCGTGCCGACACGTGGATGTATGTTTCAGATTGAGTTGATCCGGATTGTACAGAACCTAAATCTATGCACTAGTTGCACATAAATTTTTGTGTTTTAAGTAAATGTATTTTAGAGATACTAGCAAAATTCAGGTTAAATGTTACACGCAGTCATTTTCTCATTTTTTTGATTCATTTGTGTTTTTTTAATAGTTAGGTTGGGGGAGTAGGAAAAAGGAAAACAATAAAAACTAAAAATATTTGGGTGATTTAGGTTCGAACCTTAACCAGCCCAATCCACACCTTTATAAAGATGAAAATATCACTTGATCTACAAGACTCGTTCTATTTTATCTATTTGTCTTGTTTTGTCTAATATTTTTTAGATAAATTTCATAACAAGACCCAATTTATAGATTACAGATTACTTTTCAATTTTTGTAGCAACCCCAACTCACTATTCTAGGCCAAGTACACTACTTCATGCTACTTATATAAAATGTACTTAATGTTTTTAAAAAATATAAATAGGTAATTACTAAAAACAGAAGAGAATTTAATTAATTAAAAATAAAAGTATAACAACCTAAATTTTTATATATAAGTTATGTGTTAAAATAAAATAAGAAGATAAAGTATAATATAGTCAATATCAAAGTGGGGAAAAAGAATCAATAATTGAACAAAGGATATTTTTCTCTCTCATTTCTCTCCCCTCTTTCTCTCTCTCACTTCGGCTCTCTCTCTGTGTGCAAATTCCCTTTCTCTTTCTCTCTGCAAACTCTCTTCTCTTTTTCTCTGCAATACACTCTCCATCTTTGTTCTCACTTTTTGCTGCCTTTGCTGTTGATGGGTTGCCGGTGGGAGGAGTTGGGCCGCCGCTTGCAGCGGCGGAGAGTGTGTATATATATATATCGTGTGTGTGTGCTGCTGGGTACATGGGGGAAATAGAGGCGGCGACCTTGAGAGCTCGCCGGCGACATGGAGTCGCCGGAAGCAGTGAAGGACGGCGGCGGGGACATGTTGTGTTTCGGGTTGTGTTTGGTGGAAGAAGCCGGCTTGGAGTGTGCCGGCGGTGGAGCTGGACGAGCTGCAGGGGCAGCGGTGCTGCCGGGTTGAGCGGCGGCAGTGGCGAGGCTGAGGGCAGCGGCTGTGGGGGTTAGCGAGGGTGGCTGGGGAAGGTATGGAAATAAGAGGCTGGAAATTTGATATAATCTAGGGGCCTTTGTGCAAACCCTAGAATTCTTTGAAATTCAATTTGGACCCCTAATATTTATGAACATTATACATTTTCACCCTTAAGTTTTATGAAGCATGCTATAAGACCCATAATTTATAAATAATAATATTTAAAATCCCAATAGTTATAAATATTACATTTTATACCCTTAAGTTTATAAAAATATGTTTTAAGCATCCTAAATTATAATTAATGATATTGGACCCCCAAATTTTACTGAAATTACATTATGTACCCTAAAATTCAATGATATTAGTTATGGCATATTAGAATTGTTGAAATTATATATTATTACCCATAATTAGTTGGAATTATAGAAACGAACTTTAGATATTACAAATATTGCTTTCGAGAATAAATATATATATATATATATATATATATATGAAATAATTAATTAGATCCAAACTAATGAATTAGGTTACAAATTAACCTTAGAGATATTATAATAATTAAAGTAGGTACAATCTAATAGTTAGCTTAAATATAGAGTTTAAAATCCTAGATTCACGTCTAGTTAACCCCATAACTCTTGAGAAATTATAAATATGGACCTAAATATAATTATGGACATTATGTTTTGATCTTCATAATTTAATAAATAAACCAGAGGCCTAATTATAAATATTAAACATTTAAATAAATCCCCCATATTGTTAAAAATGATCTAATGATCTTAAATAAATTATGAACTTTACAATTTAAACCTCAAAGTTAAGAATCAAATTAAATATCAAAGTAAATATCAAATTTCAATCCTCTTAAATAAAAATAAACTAAACATGTGATGCAATTAAATATATTTCCCAAATTAACCTATATTTTTAGTTAATTGAATTCATTTTTATAAATTAAATTATATAGTTAATCTAAATACGCCATAATCATATATATATATTAAAATTTCTTAATATTTAAGTTAAACCGTAAATTATATAATTAGATTTTCTAAGATTATTTTAAAGGTTTTCAAGAATTATTTTAAGTCAAAAGTTTTATAATTTACTTGTCTAGAGTTATTATCAAATCTTCAAGGATCTAACCTAAATCATAATTTTATAATTAATATTACTGAAAGCTAAAATAAGTATTTCAAGATTTAAATAAAGTCTAATTGAGTTTTCTAATATTTTAATAAATACATTTTCATTATAATTCCATTTAAATCCTATATTTACTTTAAAATCATTTATTTTATTCTTTTAACCACAACATCGTCAGAAACCTGTTACAACTGATTAAAGAAAACACTAAAGGAAACATTTAATTATTAGTGACCTTAACTTACGAATTTACAACTAGCAAAGTATTAAGATATTTTTAATGCTCGATGTAGGAAACGAAGAAAGATGAATATGCTCGACAACTTATGAATAGAAGCTTCAGTTTTCTAAGGTGGGGGTAAATTCTTAATACGGTATTTATATTCTTTCAAAGTATTTAAAACATGAAATCTTTTACTTGATTGATGTGAGGTTGATATCTATGAGATGAAAATGTGATTGATGAAGGATTTAAAGTAAGTGATGGATTGTGAATGTTTTACTATGAATGCAAAGGTGAAGAATGGTGTGAAGTTAAGATTTGCATATGTGCAAATAAGATGTGTTTTCATGGCAGTTGAGAACTGCAACTAAGTGTTGTGTTAAATTAATGTGCTTTGATGTGTATGGTTGATATGTGTATGTGTGAAGTAATTATGTGTGCATGTGCATGCGTATGCAAGACGGCTAAGACCCGTATATGACGGCTGATCACCGTACCAGGGTGGCTAAGACCCGCATATATTTCCAGGATGGCTAAGACCCGTAAAAATGTTTTCATGGAGACTAAGAACCGTAAAATGCTTTCATGGCGGCTAAGCACCGTAAATTATGTGAAAAGTGTTGTTTGAATGTGAATGATGAATTATATGTTTCCAGGGCGGCTAAGACCTGCATATATTTGCAAGACGGCTAAAAAATCGTAAATGTGATAATGAAAGTGATATGTTTGAATGTGAAGGATGATTGATTTGAGATGGATGCTTACATTTTAAAATGATTTATGTCACGTGATTGAAATGATCTATTTTCTATGGTTTTTATTAAAAGATAAATGTTTTACAAAAATCTGTTTTTATCCGATAAGATGGTGTTTTGGCATGTGCGTGTAAAATCTTTTAAAATTATTTTATGTCATCCCGAGTTTCCCCACCACACTGAGTGTACTTTTGTCACTCACCCCTCTTTTTAAAATGTTTTCAGTTTAAGGATTTTATGGCGTGGGGTGCGAGCAGTGGATGCTGGTAGCCGATGATCAAAGGTTACAGAAGTATTTATTTAAAACGATTAATTTCATAAATTTAAGAAATATATATTTTATAATTATTCTTGATTTTTATTTATCTTTATCTTTTATTAAAAGAGGAATTTTTTTTAGTGAGTAACGTTTCGGTTAAGGTTTATTTATAAAAAGAATCGGGGCGTTACAAAAAGGGGCCCATAAAAATGTTGGATTACACAAAAGAGAGTGATCGAGAGTATCTCATGGGCAAAGTCGTGGGTGAGACCGTCTCATGGATCCCATGTTGTGAGACGGGTCGGGTCGAACATAAAAAATTATGTAATACTTTTGAGTGTATTATGTAATACTTTTCTATATATTAGGTAATACTTTGTATTATAAGATGTGTTTTGAGTTGAGTTGGACCATACGAAAATATGTAATATTTTTATGTGTATCAGATAATACTTTTATGTATATCAGGTAATACTTTTGTTTTGAGTTGAGTCAGACTATAAGAAAATATGTAATACTTTTATGTGTATCGGGTAATACTTTTATGTGTATCAGGTACTACTTTTGTATTATAGGATATATGACCCGAATTGGGTGGGGTCGGGTCTTAAAAAACACGCGGATCCTAGGGCTTCTAGGTGCTCTCTTCTACTCATGCAACATATAATACTTTTGTGTATATTATGTAATACTTTTCTATGTATCATGTAATACTTTTGTATTTTTCATATATAATAAATAATATAATACAAAGTATTACTTAAAATATAGAAAAGTATTACCTAATACACACAAAAGTATTACTTAATTATTATGTTCGACCCGACCCGTCTCACGGAATGGGATCCGTGAGATGGTCTCACACAAGACCTACTCGTATCTCATGATCTTAATTAACTTTTACATATATCATAAGCAAAAAAGTTAAATTTAGGGTGATTCGATATGGTATGCTCCACCTCAGTTTGAAAATATATTAAAGGCATGAGCATAAAACTCAGTGGGAATATCTGCAAGAAGTTATACCAATTGATTTGTACATGTCACCTACGTCCTTGCATGATTTATCAACATTCGACCCTTGTAGCCCTTATGGCTAGAGCCTTGTGCCCTCATCATACCTTGTGACCTGATCCTTATGACCTTATTTATCATTTTGACTTTATTGTCCAAAAGTATAAATTAATTAAGTTATGGGTGTTTGTTTAAAGATGTAATTATACTAAATTAAGTAATAATATTTAGATGACAAGTAGCTGTCTTAATTTATACGCATCAATAATAGTATAACATAACTCTTACTTACAGTTCGTACTTACCCACCTCAAAATCTTTTCTTTGATAAAGTTGTTGCAACTACGAATCCGTCCACTCCGCACCTAGCACATTACGTTATAAATTTGTTTAATCATTGGGCTTCTCAAGTTTTCAGTTATCAATGCTTTTAAAATCTAAATTAGGTCTTTAAATATCTTAATTAACTCTTAATCATTAATTAAAATGTGTTTTAGATTCTAAAAGCATCGATAACCTAAAAACTTGAAAAGTTCTGATGATTAAACAAATTTATAATATGACGTGTTAGGGATGGAGCGGTCGGATTCTTAGTTGTATCAGCTTTATCAAAGAAAAGATTTTGAGATGGATAACTACGAACTGTAAGTAAATGTTAGGTTCTACTATTGTTGATGTGTATAATGCTTATATGTTTGCCTTCAGGCACATGGACCGCAAGGTCACAATAATAAATAAGGCCACAAGGGTTAGGTCATAAGGACCATAATGAGGCATAAAGCCCTAGCCACAAGGGCTAATACACCACAGGTCGAATGATGATATATTATACAGGGACGTATGTGATATGTAAAAATCAATTGGTAAAATGTTCCCACTGAGTTTTATGCTCATAGCTTACGTTAATATATTTTAAGATCAATGAGATAGGGCGTAGGGTCGCGGTGCAATGGAGGGTCCCCCATATCATTCCACCCTAAAGTTAACTATATTACTTATGATATATGTATAAGTTAATTAAGATCACGAGATACACTCGATGACTCTTTTTTGTGTAATAAAACCTTTCTTTTGTGGCCTATTTTATTTTTATTTAACTAAGTTCTTGTCACGCCCCATTTTCTTTCATAAAATTTATCAGAGTTTTCCACACGGGTGTGTAGGAAGAAAAAATGTAGGAGACGAATAGAAGATATTACATATCAACCATCGGTTTCAACCGATTTAATATAATATTCACATCAGAAAAAATCATCAGGATCTCACGTCCAAAACACACATCATTATCAGGATCTCACATCTCGAATACACATCATCTAACCACCAAACATGGATTTCTTACAACATTGTTTTATAAAGAGAAAGTTTGAGAAACATCATATTACAATAATTTACAGATCCAAAAAAATAGCACCTCCTCTCTCCTTCTAGGGTTCATCATGCTTATCACCTCCTGTAACGTGAATTACAGAATAAGGGATGAGTGCGTTGAATACACTTGTGGGGATAAAATCCGCGTCTAAATCTACGACAGATATTTACATCAGAAAATACGCATAATCATCACGAAAAACAACACGAAATATACACAGCAGATATTAGAAATGGTAAGAGACGAATAGGTGCGGGCATCGCCCGTCTTATCCTATAAAACAGTCTCAAATACCACTGGTGCATTTCAAAGACCACCAAACCTTTCATAAAAGAATGGAGGTAAGGGACGAATGCATAAAGGGGTGCCTCAGCGAGCCCACCCCTCACAGTAATAAGTATTGTTGGAACCAAGAGATCACCGATCCTATACGATTATCCGAATCGTGGTCCATACAAATATGATTAACGCACAGTGGATAAACGAATCATACCTTTTGCACCGATATTAGTTCTAAGGTCAGAACTGTAGATCGAGGAATCGATGGAGCTTGGACCTCACGATCTTCTGTTATATTCCTCGTCTTTTTCTCGAACATTGTGTGGGCAACGGGCTATCAAGACTTTCAGCCGCCTTTTACTAAATCGTATCTCAGATTTTGTGTTTAGAAACGGCTGACTTGAGGCTTATTTATAGGCTAAATCTAGGACCTTGAGGAAGATTAAGAATCGGTCTTCTAATAGGCTTAGGAGTCCTAAATTCGATCTGAATATACTTCTTAAGCCTATCAATAATATCTCGATCCACTAAAGAGATATTATTGAACTACCGTCCCAAATCCATATTTAATATGGGCTCCTATTTATTATGTGCGCATTTATCTCCCCGTGTTTAAGATATCGAATGTGCGTTAATTAAATGAATTACTAACAATTCAATTAATTAACATTTAATTCCAAGAGTAGTACCACTCAACTTTATTACCGTGCCGGAATAAATCCACCTGCAGGGTTTATATGATAATCCTTATGAGCTCCTCAAGGGGACATCATCATCCTAAATAATTAGGATACGATTTCATTATATAATCAACAGCACACCATATAAACAATATTGTATCCCAATTTACCGAGCTTATTGATTTAATAAATAAATCTCACCCATTGGTAAATTAAAAAAACATATATCGAGTATACATGCCCGTTATCATATAATGATTAAGAAGACGCACATCCATAATAACAGAGATCTTGTTCTATTTATATAATCAGGACAAATAAAACAACCTCAATTGGTCCTGCTTAATACATACAAAATGTACTAGTGTAATTTTATAATCAAGATAGATACCAAATTACACTACAACCATTTCGATAATTTGTCCAAAATTATCTCGGTTGTGAGCTACCATTTATAATCTATAAGGAACTGATAACATGATCTTCTGTGTGGCACCACACACCATGTTATCTACAATATAAATTAATTGGACAATTGCAATAACCTATATAACAAATATAAAATGCAAAACATTTGACCATTAAAGATTCTCATATCATAAATAAATGTTTATACAAAAGCTAGGCTTATAGTATACATCCTAACAAGTATGTCACAACAAGTATAATCACATCATTTAGTATTCCTCAATCATGCTTGGAAAGGAAAATTGAAAATAGATAAAGAGTTATAAATTACCCCCACCTTATTCGGTGGTTACCACGTGAGCAGCAAGTGTCAAAGATCATGTATCTTAAGGTTTCAATCCAACCGACAGCCTACATAATTTATGGTGTTTTCTTAGATCTTTATTAAATATAATTAAAGATTAAACCAACATCGAATTAGATACTATCGATCGAGATGAGAAGGATCAGAACGGAAGACCTCATGATTGAGGTTGAAGAAATAAGAGGGAAAGATCAGTTTATAAATCTGAGATGAAAGAGAATGAATTTTGGATCACAATAAAAAAAGAATGAACTCGATCAGAGTTGAAACGAGCTTGAACGAAGCGTTTTAAGATTTAGGGGTATTTTGGTAATTTGGGCAAAGAGTTGACTTTGATCGAGACCCACGACTCCCGGTTAAAGATATCTCGTTGGCGACGAATCGATGATAAAGTACGAATAAAATAAAATGAGATTTGGATCGAAAAACGAATCGAAAATACGGCGTCGCGCGCATTCCCGACGACGGGAGAAAAAAAGGGCAGCGTCTCCCGTCAGCTACTGAGTTTTCTCGGTAGTGGGGGCAGCGGCTCTCGGCAGCAGGGGCAGGTTGGCGCCGACCTGCTCGATTAGGCTACTTTTCGGTGCCACCAGCTGCTGCGGTGCCGCCCTATTCCGCCACCACTTAGTTCTCCAGCTAGCCTACACCGCCGGCTACCACCTCCGGCCATACCTGGTAGGATTCCGGCATGAATAGTGCCAGAAAAACAGCCGCAAACACCCTTCATCACACATATGCATAACCATATACACTCACACATATGACAACTTTCAGCCTTGGCCGGCGACCACCAGCCGCCGGCCACCACTCCTAGGCCCTCATCTGCCCATCACCAGTGCCGACCAACAGCAGGTGGCGCCGCCCCACAGCATGCATACACAACACACACATTACACACACACTACACAAAATCTTGTGCAACAGCCTCTTTTCTAGCCCATTTTCCGGCACCGTCACCGCCACCCATGGCGGCTCCACCCCTCCAGTGGCTAGCCCACAACCCCGACAGCCCCTCCAGCGCCTGCAACCCCGAGAAGAAGAGAGAGAGAGATAGAAAATAGGAGAGAGAAAATGTGGCAAAAAGTAATGTTTTAGGGTTTGGAGATTGTTTTTTCACCGTTTTCCCGTGAACGGAATCTCGGAATTGAATTCTAGAAGTTGTCCTAGATTCGTCTCGTCGAGGGCTACGTTGTGTGTGAAAATCAGCCAAAATGGATGACTTTGAAATTTTCCAACGAACTCCGGCGGCGGCGACGGCGGCGTCGCGCCGGAGATAGAACATAAAATTAAAAAAGAAAGAGAGATGAGAGAGAGACTTACGTGCGTTTGGTGCTTTTCAGTTCGTTCGAAGAAACGGTGAAAAATGAATCGAATGAGGGCCTATTTATAAAAATTGGAAAAGTTACTACTCATGTAGGTAGGTTACTGTTCATTAGCTAGGTTACTGTTCACAATAAGATTTCGGTTACTAATCATGATAAGATTTCAGTTACTGTTTATTACAATTCCGTTCCTCGTTTTTCCGAAACTCCGTAATTTGCCATTTTCTTCGCCGTTTGAGCTACGAGTGTCCGATTGACCTCTAGTTCATTTTTATATTCTCATTTTTTTATAAGCATCAAATGGTATAAAAATATTTTATGTTCCATGTCTGTAAATTTTATCAATTTAAAACCAATCGTTAAACACGTATCTGAAACGCACATAATTATACACATTAGATATTTTAATTAACCAATTATGCTTCGTTTTTGTCCTAGGTGCTACAGTTCTCTTCGTTTAATAGCAATTACCTATTCAGTTATTTATATCTTTAAAAAAATTTAAGTACATTTTATATAAGTAGCATGAAGTAGTTTACTTAGCCTAGAATAATGTGTTGGGGCACTATAGAGTGGTATCAAAGTGGGTTCACATTTCTGTATACTTATTGTAATATTGTATTTTAACCGGATATAAAGTTAGTTTAATGGGGACCGCGACTATACTAATTACCTACACTCACTCTGAGGTATACATGTCTTACATGAAGGTTTCAATTTCATGAAGTATAAAAGTTAAATTTTATTGCTCGATTATGAATGTTTATGATTGCATCTTCTATTTAAACTTATTTATTATCATGAAAGTAGGTAGTTGATGCAATAAAATATGATTTAAGTATGTTTCCAGCACATGATTTATGAAAGTCTATTTGAAATCATAGAATAAATGTTTTATGCATGTTTTGTGAACATAGATCACATTGTTTTGAGAATATAGAAACCGATATACCTCTTGTGACATTAGATGAATAAGCGAGGGAGGATCCTTAGTTTTTCTCTAGTGAATGCTTTAGCTCAACCGTGAGAGGTGCATAGACATTATGAGAACTTTAGTCAAATAGGACAGTCACTCGAGCAATACATTGATTCTTTTACACATATGAGACACCGAATCATGAGAGCAAGGTTTAGAATTAGTGACTATCGTGCCGCCACTCACTTAGCTGATACTCTTCGACCACATATTCTTAGTTTTGAGATATATGTGCTTCATAAGATGGTAGACTATAACTCAGACGTCCTTAAGCCCAAGATATCTTTTAGTTACTTCTGTCAGAGACCCTAAAGATGTTATGTACCAAATTTCAACTAGCCAAAGATGCTGGACACTGGTGGAAATTCCATGAACGAACCCTCATTGATAAACAAAAAACATATCGTAGTATGGGAAGAGTTCAAAAAATGATAATCAAATGTTATTTTCCTCAAGCTTTACATGATCGGAAGGACTAGGAGTTCATTAACTTACGCCACGGGATCTTGCCAGTGAGAGAATATGAGAGACATTTTAACCAATTGTCAAAGTATCTCTCATGGCAATAAATGAAAGAAAGACAAGGGGATTCGAGCTAGGGCTACGCCTTTAGGTTGGAGAAATCATTGTCGGGTTAAAGTCCCCAACTTATAGAGAGGTGTTTGAGCGAGCATAGATTGTTTCGATTAGCCAAAATCTGGAGTTTACTCAATTAAATCGAAACCCTCATGACTTATCTGAAAAAAGAAACTAGGATGCATATAAAGGAAGGACATCATATTTTATCAAGAAGAGTAAGCCTGTTGGGCCGTCGACTACCTAAGGGAATGTACCATGCCCTACTTGTGGAAAGCGTCATGCAGGAGAGTGCTTAGTTGGGAGGAATGTTTGCTTCAAGTGTTTTCAACTAGGACATAAGTATTATGAGTGCCCAAATCGTGAAGTACCCGAGCTATCTAGGACTAACACCTGCATACTTCTTTGCTTTGAAAGGACAAATAGATGAGAATGACATAATGACTGTGAAAAGGTTTGATTAGAAAAGAGCATTACTTTTAAAAGGACTATTAGGAGAAACGTTAAAGTAAAATGAGTTAAGATGGAAATTTGTCACCAAACTTTAGAAGCTGATTTACATGTTTTAAAGATGAAGAATTTTGATATCATTTTGAGAATAGATTGGCTGAGTAAGTATATGGTAACCATTCAATGCTTTGAACATGAACTATAATTTAAAAGACCAAATGGATCCACATTCACATATTATGGAGACAAGACTACATAGAGACTATGTGTTGTTCTGCGATGAAAGCCGTAAAGATGTTGAAGAAGAAAAGTTGTCAAGGATTTCTAATTATTATCATGAAGAAGAAGACAAATGAGAAAATCATTTCGAACGTGCCTTTAGTAAGAGAATTCCAAGATGTTTTTCCTGATGACTTACCTAGAATTCCACCTGATAGACAGGTGGAGATCACTATAGACTTGATTCCTGCAGCTGCACCAGTATCTAAAGCATTGTACCATATGACACCAAAAGAATTACAAAAGTTAAGGGTATAATTACAAGAATTGCTCGATAAGAAATTTATTAGGCCAAACATGTTATCCTAGGGAGCGCCAGTATTGTTCGTGAAGAAGAAGAATGGATCGGTGCAAATGTATATCGACTACAAGGAGCTCAACCGTCTAACTATCATCAACAAGTACCTGTTGCCTAGGATCGAAGATTTGTTTGATCAATTAAATGGTGTGAGTATATTTTCAAAATTTGATCTAAGATTAGAACACCACCAACTAAAGATAAGAAAGACCGACGTACCGAAGATAGTTTTTCAGACTCGTTACAGATATTATAAATTCATGGTGATGCATTCAGATTATCCAATGCCCCAACAATATTCATGGATTAGACGGATAGAGTTTTCCACGTACTTGGACCAGTTTGTCATAGTTTTGATACATGATATTCTGGTGTACTCACGAACTAAGGAACCACATGAAGCACACCTTAGAGTAGTTTTGGAAATCTTGTGACAAATGAAGTTATATGGTAAATTCAACAAATGTGATTTCTTGTTGGACATAGTTATTTTCTTAGGACACATTGTGACTTCCAGAGAAATTGAAGTAGACCTAAGCAAGGTCAAGACTATATTGGACTGGAAGACACCAAAAAATGTGAACGAAGTGAGTATTTTCTTAGGGTTAGTCGGATATTATAGAAGATTCATACAAGATTTCTCAAAAATAGCAAGGCCACTAACTTAGTTGACCAAGAAAGATAAAAAGTTCATTTTGACTGAAGAATGTGACAACAATTTTGAAGAACTCAAGCAAAGGTTAATGTAAGTGCCTGTGTTAGTCATTCTAGAGGGGCAAAAGGATTCGTTATCTATACAGATGCATTGAAGCAAGGCCTCAGATGTGTACCAATGCAGTATGGAAAGGTTACTATATATGCGTCGAGACAACTAAAAAAACATGAGCTTAACTACCTAATACATGATTTGGAGCTAGCTGCAGTTGTTCATCCATTAAAGATTTGGAGTGACTATCTTTATGATGGAAGATGTGAAATATACACTGATCACAAAAGCCTAAAATATTTGTTCACTTAAAAGGACCTCAATATGTGACAAAGAAGATGGCTAGAGCTGGTAAAAGACTATGATTGTACCATCCACTACTATCCAGGAAAGACGAATGTTGTAGTAAACGCACTCAACTGGAAGAATGGTGTAGCGCCCAGGATAAAACCGAAGCATAATTGGTTAATTAAATAAGTAAACCCTTAATTAAAATATCTTATGTGTATTAATTCTTCAGTATTTAATTTAATTACGTACGTTTCAGATACGTGTTTAACGACCGATTTTAAATGGATAAAATTTATAGACATGGAACATAGAATATTTTATACCATTAGATGTGTAACGGAAAAATGAGAAGATAGAAACAAACTAGAGGTCAATCGGACACCCGTAGCTCAAACGGTGAAGAAAATGGCAAAATACGGAGTTTTGAAAAAATGAGGAATGGAATCGTGATAAACAGGAACCGACATTTTATCATGAACAGTAACCTACCTACGTGATCAGTAACCTACCCCTATCATGAATAGTAACTTTTCCAATTTCTATAAATAGGCCCTCATTCGATTCATTTTTCACTATTTCTTCGAACGAGCCGAAAAGCGCGCAACACACGTAAGTCTCTCTCCTCTCTCTTTCTCTCTCCTCTTTTATTCTGTCTCAGACGTGCCGCTGCCAGAACCACCATGCCGGCGCCGGCACCGCCGGAGTTTCAGCTAATTTTCAGCTAAATGTCAAACTTGTCGATTTCAGTTAATTTTCACACACAACATAGCCCTCCACAAGACGAATCCAGGACAGCTTCTGAAATTCAATTTCGATTTTCCGTTCATCGGAAAACGGTGAAAAATGATCTCCAAATCCTAAACCCTTAGGGTATGTTTGTTTAAGGTTTCACCCCACCGGATTTGGGATTTTAAAATCTCAAATTCGTATTTGTTTAGAGGATTTTGTCAAAAATTATCAAATCCATCAAAACCTATTCTACCTAAAAAGAAACACTATAATTAACCCTATACCTAAAACCTATTACACATCAACTAACAATATAATATTATACAACTCTACTTTTTCCAGCATTGATTTGACATCTACAATAATAATCCTACATATAAAATTTCAAAAAAAACACAGATTTTAACTATTCACCTTTATTATTAAATCCCAAGATTTCAAAATCCGGATTTCCCCCATCCTACATAATCCTTAAACAAACATACCCTTACTTCTTGCCACCTTTTCTCTCTCTCTCTCTCTCTCTCTCTCTCTCTCTCTCTCTCTCTTTTCGTGATTGCAGGCACCGGAGGGCCTGCTGGGGTTGTGGGCTAGCCACTGGAGGGGCGGCACCGCCATGTGTGGTGGCACCGGTGCCAGAAAACGGGCTGAAAGGGGGGTTGTTGCTTGAGGTTTTATGTAGTGTGCGTGTGTAATGTGTGTGTTGTTTATGCATGTTGTGGGGCGGCGATGGTGGCGCCGTTGTGAGCTGTTGTTGGCCAGCACTGGTGATGCGCCTGTGAGGACCTGAGGTGGTGGCCGACGACCGGTAGCAAAAACTTTTTCACTAATTTATTTTAGCTACGCCTGCAAGTGTACGGCGTAAATTGTAGGAATGGTGAGCAAGGTCGATCCCACAGAGACTATCTACCTAGGCACTAATTAACTACTCAAATCCGGTTCTCACTTTTATCTAGGCAAATCAAGTTTCATCAATTGCAATTTAATTCAATAAAAACAACGACAATGTAAATAAGTTAACTTGAAGATAACAGAAATCTGAAACAGGTTCTAGGACATGCTTTCATCTAATTCTCGTCAAGACATCACTTTAATCAATCCAAGTTCATTAATCAATCATCCTATATGAGCAATAACACATATCAATTAATAGCTCTCCCAAATCAATTAATCAGTTGATCATTATGCCATCAGAGGTATCCCTACTCAATCTGATAGAAACATAACAACTCCCAAAAGTATCCAAGATCGATATCTCATCACATAAATTCCTTAATCTCCCGATCTAAGTCTTTTATGTGTCATGTGTTTATTCTTCCATAATTAAATCTCATCTCCCGAATTTTGATTCAATTATTAAAACATGCTCAATTATTGGCCAAATAATCAAACAAACAATCAATTCATAAACACACAAATAAGATGAATGATTATGAACGTAGAATTAAATTAAAGATCCATCAAGATTCGAATTAGATTACTAACAAGCCCTAGAAACACTAGAAAATTAGCTAGACATAATTATCCACAAACTCATAGACAAGATTGGAAATATCATCTCTAAACTAACAAGAGAGGAAAGATTAAAATCTTAGCGACGATGATCTCGCACTTCTTTCGGGTCTTGAATTCTTGTTCTTCTATCTCCGTGCTTCTTCTCTCTGCCTCTTTTCGCCAATATCTCTTATCTATCACTTTTGGGGTCTTTGATATCAAGTAGAAAGTGAAAATACACAAACACCATCGAATTCACGGTGCGCCCGGGCACGACCGTGCTATACGGCACGGTCGTGCCCCATCCTGCAGTCCCAAGTTCTATCTCGCACGGTCAGACCGTGCTATGCAGCACGGTCGTGCTCGCCTTTTCAGCCATTTCACTCAAAACTTGCACTTTTCCTCATTAAACTCATGAAACTAAGCATAAACCCGTCAAATGTATCTTATATACGAATAATCTCAATAATCACCATAAAAACGTAGCCAACACATTCAAACGAATACATAAACATATGCAAAAATAGATGAAAATTGACACTTATCAAAATCCCCCAAACTTAAACTGTTGCTCGTCCTCGAGCAACATTAACTACTCAAACGATAAATCTAACCAACCTACCATATGAAGCACAAGCCATGACATCAAGTATCACAAGTAATAAATCACATACACCTAACTGATATCAAAAATTCATCCGAACTTATAATAAATACTTCAAACAATTCATAACCATGTACTTTCAAGGAGTAATGAACCTCACAAGGTATAGTGTATCACTCACGCTCAAAAGTGTTTAGAAATATGATGTGTATACGCTCAAAACAATAAATTAAGTAAAACCTACCATAGGCTTGCAGATCGTTTCACTTCTCCACTACGTTTGTACATGCGAATATTAAGAATCAACAAGGACTTTCATTTGGACGCAATGAGGCTCTTTGGACAGGGTAGGAAAAATTTGGGATAAAAGTGACTACTTAAATAAATAATTAAAGCTCTTCCACAAATTTCATTTCAAACCACAAAGTCTTGCTTTTTTTCATGTATCTTCAATCAACCACTTCTCTCAAAACATGAGTTCCAGCAATATACCAATCACAATCATCATTCGATCGAGTTCCAGAAAAGGCACAACTCATACTATCAATTATGCAATTGAGTTCCAAAAAAGGCACAACTCATGCAAAAAATTTCCTTTTATCTATCAATTCTTTAAGCCAAGTACACACTTTCTTTTCTCTTTTCTTTTTTTTCCTTTTCTCATTCTTTCTATCGTCTTTTTTTTTCACTGATATTCTCCACCAACTTCTTTCTCCAACTCTACGTAAACTTCCCAATTGAGCTTCAAAATCATAAGTGGGTAGGCTCGAAATATAGGCTCTGATAATTTACCCAATTATTCGGCTAGACAAAGAAATAGGCTCGAAAGCTCAACAGGGCTAACAAAAGAAATAATCAGATTCGGTGAGAAATTATTTGGCTAAGTGATTAATCATAACAAAGATGGCCTTATATCATTTTCAAAAATTCACATGTACTTGTAGTCTCAAAGAAGATACCAAAGCAAGTTCTAGAGGTATATAAAGAGACTATCGCCAACACAACCAGGAAAATAAAACTTGGTGTAATATCAAGTCAAGGCTCAAATCTCACAAGCTTATTTTCATACTCCTCAAAAATACATAATCATTGCATGTTCAAACGTATTCACAAAAAAATTTCGAGACAAACCTTCAACCTCAATCAAGCAATATAGATCCACGTTCATTCTACTCAATTTCATGCTTCCTTCTTATACCGTAAAAATTTCAAGTCATCATCAACTAATCATGCAACTAATCATGTACTTTAAACAAAACAAATAACGAACATATAATCATGCGATTCCAAAACACCTTTCCAATTCCCAAAAATTTTTTCGTTTCGCTTTTCAATAATACATCCCCCAAACTTAAAGTCTACAATTCCAAAGAAGACATGAAAACGGGGAAAACCAAACAAAGAAACGAAATAAAAAACTAAAAATAAAAGAAACGAAAAACAGGAGCAACAAAACCTCTCGTCGCTCAATCCTTGACCGGCGATGGTGGATAGACATGGCCACTGAAAATCCTCCAGTGGTCCATGTGTGCCATGAAATCCATCATCGTCGCCCTATAATCGCGAAACTCCCCGCGCAGCTCATCCAAGCCAGTCTCCAACGCTCCCAATCGAGCATCGTACTGAGCGGTGTAGTCGAACTGCTGCTGCTGCGGATACTCATCATGCGGTGGAGGCGCGGCATAATCATGATCTGCTCCTCGCTCGTATGCCTTCTCTTCCTCGATCGGCTCTCGATGCATATCCTGTCCGTCGGGGGCCGCTGGCTCATACGACACATCTTCAGAGAGCTCAATGTGTGCCGGAGTATCCATGGACCAATTTAGCTGATCCTGCACGCCCGTACCCTCACTCTCATCACCCACAGTCGTGAACTGTGGGTTCGGCAGTGGAAATCCTGAAGCCCCGTTCTGATGAAAGAAATAGCCATGGCCTGTCGGGTCGGGACTGATAAAATGCTGATTCATCAGCGTCTGCATGTGAATCGAGGTCGGCCCTGGCACATGCGAAAGTGAATCCAGTATCATCCCAACGTGTAGCGCCAATGGGGTGATCATGCCGCCTATGACAATTACACCGCTAGTCTGCTTCACCGCCCTACTCATTTGCCTGATCAGAAAAGTAGCGGCATCGACCTCCACGACCCGACTCTGAACCATGCAATAAATAATGTAAAGCTCGTCCACCCGGAACCCACAACTATCGTGCCGAGCGAAGATCATCTTGGCTAGCACCCTCTGCATGTATCTGAAGACTGGGTTGCATATCCAAGTGGCATTTGCTTTTCTCGCATCCCATGAGATCGGTTCTCGTACGCGGCAATCAGTGAGCAAGCCCCAAAACTCTGTCGTGCTGAAGTTCCTGTGATGCTTCACTATAGTCGCCTCGGCCTGTAAATGATAAATCTGCCGGAACTACGCAATCGAAATCTCGTATCTCCTATTCTGCAAACGGAAGCTAATACATTCCGGGGTCAATGGAGGTCTCGTTCTTTCCTTGATCGATAGTGTACTGAGGAATTCCATTACAATCTTAGGGTATGTTCTCCACCGTTCTCTGAAGAAATCCGTCCACCCAACTTTCTCGGTCAGTCTCCAGAAATCGTCATGTAGACCTAACATTTGTAAAGCACTATCATTGGCGTACCGGGTCGTCCCCATATGTCTCCCAACCAGTGCATCCCATCTCGTTTTGTGTTCCGGATCTGTCAACCTTACCTCATTATAGGTAGGAGAGGAGGGTTGAGGAATCGATGAGCTTGTCGACACACCCTTGGTAGTCTTTCATTTTTTTCCTCCAACTATTTTAATCCTGCAATCATATCCCCAATCAGCTATATGGTTCTTGAATATAGTGTTCTAAAACGAAGTCATAAAACGGAATGAGGGACATAAACAGTAAACAGCAACATGAACTAATAATAAACAATAATATGTAGAAAACAGCAAGAATTTGGCTTCAATTGGAGAGTCAAAACCTAGTAGAACATGCAAAGCCTTATTCTTTATGCCCAAAGCTATTACCAACTCCAATTGAAGCTTCCCCCAAACTTAAACACAAGCTTAATTCACATTGCTATCCCCATCTCAACAACACATGCAAATGAACTCCAAATCTAACCCATATTCATCAATTCATCAATCATGCAATAAGATATATCATAATCATTGAAAACCACAGCCAATCATGCTCAACATTGCAACAAAAGTGAAGAAATCGTAGTGCACACCAAATGTTCGATAAAAGTCCCCAATGGAAAAATTTCTCCAAATACAATTCTACTCCTATTAAAACTCTTCCCAAGTCATATTCATTCATTCCACAGCAAAAGAAACTGAAAGAATTGGAGAGAAACATACTTTTTTGACGAAAAAATAAAAGTTGCACTTGATAGTTCCAAAATGGCAATGGGGTACGATTTCGTCCAAAATTTCAAGTGATTGACGTGAATGTGAAGTGGGGGAGTGATGAATATGTGTTTAAGATGAATTGATCGAAACAAAATTGCATAATTTGTCGATTTGAAGATTAGGGTTTCGAATTTGGGGGAAGAATTGTGAGAATTCTTTCCCCCCTTTCACCCTTTTGAATCGCGACCAAATGGGGCACGACCGTGCTATACGGCACGGTTGATCGTGCCCGGTCTGCCAGTTCCGCTGGTCCATGGCGCACGATCGTGCTTCATTTTTTTTAAAGAAAAGAAAACGGGACCTATCTAATTGGGTTGCCTCCCAAGAAGCGCTAAGTTTTACGTCTTCAGCCAGACAAGATGAAAACATGCCTTTTATGAGTCATTTATGAAATAAATGCACCTGGCCGTCTCCTTCGTTCCATTTTCATAGTAGAGCTTGATTCTTTATGCGTTAATGGGGAACGTGTGGCCATCCTTTGGCAACAACTCGACATAACCTGGATCAAACACCTATTTCACCCAAAAGGGTCCCGACCATCTTGATTTCAATTTTTCAGGGAACAATCGGAGCCTCGAATTGAATAGCAATACCGGATCTCCTGGCTTGAATGTCCTCTTTTGAATCATTTTATCGTGAAAGTGTTTGGTTCGTTCCTTGTAGATTCGAGCACTTTCACAGGCATCATTTTGGAACTCATCCAATTCTAGGAGGTTTCGTACTCGATCCGAGCTTGCCCATTTGTAATCGAAATTCAGTGCTCTTGTAGCCTAAAATGTCTTGTGTTCCAATTCCACCGGGAGATGATTTACCAAAAAGGAGTTGGTAAGGGGACATACCAATTGGCGTTTTGAATGTCGTCTGATATGCCCATAAGGAGTCATCTAAGTGAAATGCCCAATCTTTCCGGTTTACAGTCACAGTTTTCTCCAAGATTGTCTTTATCTCTCGATTAGACACCTCAGCTAGCCCATTTGCTTGAGGGTGATATGCCAACGTCATTTCGTGCTTCACTCCGTATTTCTCCAACAATTTGGTAAAAATTTTGTTGTGGAAATGCTTTCCCCCATCACTAATAATTGCCTTGGGTGTCCCAAATCTATTGAAGATGTTTTTCTTCAAAAATTGTAGAACAACTTTAGCATCATTACTTTTGGTGGGAATAGCCTCTATCCACTTGGACACGTAATCCACAGCTAGCAAAATGTAGTTATATCCATTGGATGGGGGAAAAGGCCCCATAAAATCTATGCCCCATACATCGAAAATCTCCACTTCTAGTATGTTGGTGAGAGGCATCTCATGTTTCCTTGATATTGTCCCCGTCCTTTGGCATCGATCACAACCTGCCATAAAGTTATAGCAATCCTTAAATAAAGTTGGCCAATACAAACCTGATTGCAGTACTTTGATAGCTGTCTTCTTCCCACTATGGTGTCCTCCTATGGGTGATGAATGACACATCTCCATAATGTCATCCCATTCTTCTAGCGGGATACATCTCCTAATTATTGAATCTGCACATCTCCTGAACAAGTACGGGTCTCCCACATATAAAATTTTATATCATGAAGAAATTTCATTTTTTGATACCCATTTAAATCTGGTGGGAGGACTCCTTGCGCCAAGTAATTCACGATATCTGCATACCATGGTACCGGAGCATCATTTACAGCCAATATGCACTCATCTGGGAATTTTTTCTTAATCTCTTCGCTTTGATCAGCCTCTTCGTTCTCAAGTCTTGATAGATGGTCAGCTACCACATTCTCGCAGCCCTTACGATCTTTGATCTCCAAATTGAATTCCTGCAACAATAAAACCCAACGTATTAGACGTGATTTGGCATCTTTCTTATCGAAAAGATAACGAATTGCAACATGGTCAGTATAAACTATTGTTTTAGTGCCGATGAGGTAAGGACGAAATTTGTCGAATGCGAAGACGACTGCCAACATCTCTTTTTCCGTGGTGGTGTAGTTTTGTTGAGCATCATCCAACGTTCGACTTACATAGTAAATTGACCTTAGCATTTTATCTCTCTTTTATCCAAGCATAGCTCCCACGGCATAGTCACTTGCATCACACATTAACTCGAATGGTTGTGACCAATCCGGAGTTACCAAAATTGGTGCACTCGTCAATGCTTTCTTCAATGTTTCGAACGCCAAGTGACACTCTTGATCGAACTTGAACTCGCCCTCTTTCTCTAGCAATCGGCTCAGTAGTTTGGTGATCATTGAAAAATCTTTTATGAACCTCCGATAAAAACCTGCATGTCCAAGGAAACTTCGGATTGCTTTTTCTGTTTTTGGTGGTGGTAATTTTTCAATCGCCACGATCTTTGCTCTATCGACTTCCAGACCTGCAGATGAAACACAGTGACCTAAAATAATTCCATCTTTTACCATGAAATGACATTTTTCCCAATTTAGAACCAGATTAGTTTCCTTGCATCGCTGCAAAACTTGGGAAATGTTAGATAGACAAACATCAAAGGAAGTTCCAAAAACTGAAAAATCATCCATAAACACTTCCATCCTATTTTCTATCATATCATGAAAAATAGCCATCATGTAGCGTTGAAACGTGGCTGGTGCATTACACAATTCAAAGGGCATCATTCGAAATGCAAAGGTGCCATAGGGACAGGTAAAAGTTGTTTTCTCTTGATCTTCCGGAACAATCGTAATTTGATTGTATCCGGAGTATCCATCAAGAAAACAATAATAATCATATCCCGCTAAATGGTCCAACATTTGATCGATAAACGGGAGAGAAAAATGGTCTTTTCGGGTGGCGGTGTTTAATTTTCTATAATCAATGCACACCCGCCACCCTGTTACCGTTCGAGTGGCGATCAGCTCCTCATCCTCGTTCTTGACTATCGTCATTCCTCCTTTCTTTGGCACCACCTGTATTGGACTTACCCAATTGCTGTCGGAAATGGAATACACAATTCCTATATCCAGCCATTTTAGGACTTCATTCTTCACCACCTCCTACATAATTGGGTTAAGTCTCCGTTGGTTCTGGATTGAAGGTTTATAAGTATCCTCCATCCTTATTTTATGCATAACAGCGGAGAGACTTATTCCCTTCAAATCCGAAATGGACCAATCGAGGGCATTCTTGTGTTCTCTCAACACACGTAAAAGTTTTTCTAATTGAATTGAGTTCAGAGATGAGGAAACGATTATCGGATTAGCTTTATCACTTCCTAAAAATACATATTGGAGATGATCCGGAAGGGTTTTCAATTCTGGAATGAATACGGTGCTTTTCGTGTCTAGAGTCGACTCTTTCCGATCGAGCACGATCTGACCGTACTCTTCAGTACGGTCGTGCTCGATCTGTAAACAAGATAATGGTCTGGGCATGGTCGACCGTGCTGTGGGGTACGATTGTGCCCCGTTGTCCAGGCTTGATCCTCTGTCAGGCACGGTCTGACCGTGCTCTATAGCACGATCGTACCTGGCCATTACTCATTCTCCTTGTTTCGTTTCCTCGTTCCTTTTCTTTTTCGCCATATTTCTTCTTTGATATTTCCTGTAACGCCTCCAAACAATACAAATAGTCAATAACCTCCTCATTTTCAGAATCAAAGTTTACCGCTAGAGTTTGTAAAGATTCCTTCAAGCAAAATTCCAACACCTCTTTGGACAAGATTCGCTCCACTTGATCCTCTATGCACACATCCTCTACTGCAATGAAGCTGTAAGTTTCATTTTCATCATGGAATCTCATGGCCTTGTAAATGTTGAACAGGATGTGTTCGTCATTTACTCTCAAGATAAGCTCTCCTTTTTGCACATCAATCAATGCTCGTCCCGTAGCCAAGAATGGTCATCCTAAAATAAGGGGTACAACATGATCTTCCTCCATGTTGAGAACTACGAAATCCACTCAATGATTCCCTTGGGATAAGTTATCGATCTATCAGCTAATTGCAATGTGATTGTGGAGGGTTTCACTTCACCAAGACCAAGCTTCTTGAAAATGGATAGTGGCATCAAATTTATGCTTGCTCCTAGGTCACATAAAGCCTTATCAAAACTTGATTCTCCAATTACACAAGGGATTGTGAAGCTCCCTGGGTCTTTAAGCTTTTGTGGCAACTTTTGTTGTATGATTGCACTACACTCCTCCGTGAGATTAACTCTTTCATAATCCGCTATTTTTCTCTTCTTTGATATGACGTCCTTCAAGAATTTTACATAATTCGGCATCTGTTGCAACGCATCTGCAAAAGGTATGTTAATGTGAATTTTCTTGAAAATTTCCAGAAATTTAGCGAATTGAGCATCTAACTTTTTCTTTTGAAAACGCTGAGGAAAAGAAAGAGAAGAAATAGTAAATGGGAGTGAAGGGTTAGAATTTGATTTTGGCTTCTTAGCCCCTTTTTGTTCGACTTCCACTTCCGTTCGCTCCGCCACTTCTTCATCATCTTTCTTCTCGTTCTCATCTTCCTCCACCACAGGCATGCTTGGTCCTTCATATTCCATTCCACTTCTCAACTGGATTACCTTACAATGCTCCCTTGGGTTGATTTCAATAGTGCTTGGATATTGTCCCTTTTTATGTTGATTTCCTATGTTTTCAGCCATTTGCCCTACTTGTAACTCCAAGGCCTTCATCCTTGCATCAAATTTTTCTTCCATCCTTGTGAATCTATCTCGTTATTCATTCAAAAATGCACCTACTAAATCATCAAGTGCTGGTTTCTTTGGTTCATCAATGACTCCATTTGTAATAGAAAAACCCGGAGGTGGTTGCAAAACATTCTTGTTGTTTGCATAGGAGAAATTTTCATGATTTGCCCCTCCATGTTTATACTGATACATCCTCATATTCCGAAAGTTTTGGTTGTTTCGGAAGCCTTGGTTGTTGTAATTTTGCCCATTCATAAAGTTGACATCTTCTACTTCTTCTTGTTGGGTAAAATCACATCCTCGACTCCCAACACTTCCTATGCTTTGGGTTTGAACCTTTTGCCAGCGTAGATACTTGGGTTGTGAGAGCTGCTATTTGTGAGGACAATGCGGACAATTGGTCTTGACCTTGAATCTCAACCACTTTCCTATATGTGTTCCTCTCAGACGGCCATTAGTAGCTGTTTGTTGCCATTTCCTCCAAGATATATATTGCCTCGTTTGGACTTTTGCTAACAAAGCTCCTCATGCCGTTGCATCTATCATTGCTCTTGTTGATCCAAACAGTCAATTGTAGAAAAAACAGACTTGTTGATCCTTAAGGAATCCATGTTGAGGACATCTTCTTAACATATCTCTGAATCTTTCCCAAGCTTCACCCAAGGACTCCCCATCAAATTGCTTGAACTGTGTAATCTCACTCTTCAACTTCAACGTCTTGCTTGGTGGAAAGTACTTGAATAGAAACTTCTTACTTAAACCATCCCATGTAGTAATTGAGCCTTAAGGGAGTGAGTTGAACCACAGCTTTGCTTTGTCTCTTAGAGAAAAGGAAAACAATCGTAGTCTTATGGTATCATCCGAAACACCATTCAACTTGATTGTATCACAAACTTCAAAAAATTATGCCAGATGCGCATTGGGGTCGTCTAAATGGCTTTCCCAAACTGGTTTTGCTGAATCATAGCTATCAGACCCGGCTTCAACTCAAAATTATTCACTCGAATAGGTGGTCGCATAACCCCACTTCCATTTTTTTGAGGTTGAAAGTAATCTCTAATGGGTCTCTGAGCACCCACTTGTGGTGCTTGATTCACTCCATCTTGACTGTTAAGTACTTGTTCCATTGGATTGTCTTCGGCCATCTGAATTGGAGCAAAAAGTTGTTTTCGTGTTTTATGATGTCTGCAAGTTGCTTCGATCTCCAAATCTAATGCATTTAAGTTCACATTTTTAGAGCGAGTGTTCATGTACAATTCGAAAACACCTGAAAAGAACAAGTATCAGATACTCCCTTAAAAAAATGTAATAAAATAAAAACAAAAGTAAATCCTAGACTAAAAATAAAAACAAAATTCGAATATTAATTGTGCCTAAACTCTAGTCCTCGGCAACGGTGCCAAAAACTTGTTCACTAATTTATTTTAGCTACGCCCGCAAGTGTACGGTGTAAATTATAGCAATGGTGAGCAAGGTCGATCCCACAGAGACTATATACCTAGGCACTAATTAACTATTCAAATCCGGTTCTCACTTTTATATAGGCAAATCAAGTTTCATCAATTGCAATTTAATTCAATAAAAACAATGACAATGTAAATAAGTTAACTTGACGATAACAGAAATCTGAAACAGGTTCTAGGACATGCTTTCATCTAATTCTCGTCAAGACATCACTTTAACCAATCCGAGTTCATTAATCAATCATCCTATATGACCAATCACACATATCAATTAATAGCTCCCGAATCAATTAATCAGTTGATCATTATGCCATCAGAGGTATCCCTATTCAATCTGATAGAAACATAACAACTCCCAAAAGTACCCAAGATCGATATCTCAACATATAAATTCCTTAATCTCCCGATCTAAGTCTTTTATGTGTCATATGTTTATTCTTCCGTAATTAAATCTCATCTCCCGAATTTTGATTCAATTATTAAAACATGCTCAATTATTGGCCAAATAATCAAACAAACAATCAATTCATAAACACACAAATAAGATGAATGATTATGAACGTTGAATTAAATTAAAGATCTATCAAGATTCAAATTAGATTACTAACAAGCCCTAGAAACCCTAGAAAATTAGCTAGACATAATTATCCACAAACTCATAGACAAGATTGGAAATATCATCTCTAAACTAACAAGAGAGGAAAGATTAAAATCTTAGCGACGATGATCTCGCGCTTCCTTCGGGTCTTGAATTCTTGTTCTTCTATCTCTGTGCTTCTTCTCTCTGCCTCTTTTCACCAATATCTCTTATCTTTCGTTTTTGGGGTCTTTTATATCAAGTAGAAAGTGAAAATACACAAACACCATCGAATTCACAGCGCGCCCGGGCACGGCCGTGTTATACGACATAGTCGTGCCCCATCCTGCAGTCCCAAGTTCTATCGCGCACGGTCAGACTGTGCTATGCAGCACGGTCGTGCTCACCTTTCCAGCCATTTGACTCAAAACTTGTACTTTTCCTCATTAAACTCATGAAACTAAGCATAAACCCGTCAAATGCATCTTATATATGAATAATCTCAATAATCACCATAAAAACGTAGCCAACATATTCAAACAAATACATAAACATTCACAAAAATAGGTGAAAATTGGCACTTATCAGTCACTAGTCGGAGCTGGAAAGTCGAGGTTTAGTTATGTATATGCATGTGTGATGAAGGCTATTTAGCTGTATTTCCGACCTTATTCATGCTGGAATCTGGGGAGGGATGGCCAGAGGTGGTAGTCGATGGTGCAGGCTCGCCGGAGAATGAGGTGGCGGCGGCATAGGACGGCATTGTTGCAGTTGGTGGCGCCAGGAAGTAGTCTGGTTGAGCAGGATCGACATCGGGAGGCCTGGGCGAGAACCTGCTCCCGCTTCCATGAAAACTCGGCAGCTGTCGAGAGACCGTGCCCCCGCTGATGAGAAAAATTGACAGCTATCGGGAGACGCTGGGGATTTTTTCTCCCGTCGTTGGGAACGTGCACAACGCCATATTTTCGATTCGTTTTTCTATCCAAATCTCATTTTTTTTTCATCATACTTTATCATCGAGTCATCGCCAATGAGATATTATTAACCCTATTGAGCTCATTCTTTTTTTATTGTGATCCAAAATTCATTCTGTTTCACCTTTATCTTATAAACTGATCTTTCCCTCTTGGTTTTGAAACCTCAATCGTTAGGTCTTCCGTTCCGATCCGTCTCATCTCGATCGATAGTATCTAATCTGATATCGGTTAAATCGTTAATTATAGATTATAAAGATCTAAGAAAACATCATAAATTATGTAGGCTACTTGTTGGATTGAAGCTTTGGGATACATGATCTTTGATACTTGCTGCTCACGTGGTAACCACCGAATAAGGTGGGGGGTAAACTCTTATTTATATTTTAAACTGTATGGTTTTACGGAAAACTACGTGACTAAGTGATATAAATCCTGTTATTATGTGATGTCATTTTCAAGTGAAATGTTTTCACTACGTGAACAATATTCGAGTAAATTATATGATTTTGAGAGCTATTGATTTCAAGTGACACAAATGCAAATGGTTTCAAATGATGATAAGTCGGGGTAATACCCGCTCAAAAGGGGTTTCTTTAGAAACCAACATATGTCAAAGGATTTCTTTACCTATGTGTTGTGTGAATTATGTGGCCAATGTGAACGTGATCAATGTGTACTATGTGTTATGTGAGAACTATTATGTGACAATTTAACTGCGCATGCACCTGCACACCAAGTGGGGTATTCCTTTTTGGAAACCCAACAAGGGGGTATTCTACGGAATCTCAATACGAAGGGGTGTAAAAACCCAAATTGGGTCGGCTTGGGGCCCCGATAGGTATTTTTCGGAAACCTATCCACAGTTGCCATTGGGACTCTTTGGGAGTTTACAACGTGTATTATATGTATAGTATTCAAGAAATATTACGTGTACCCTTTCACTGTACATATCAACCCCACTAAGTATTCTTTTGGCACTTATACCTTTTATGTTTTATTTTACAAAAAATTTCGGAGGTGAGGAGGAATGAACAGAAATGCCTGTTATTTTTGTATTAATAACCACTTTGCCACAGTTATAGCAGCATTAATAGTTCAGCCTACACTGAAGGTCAAAATCGAGAAAAGCTTAAGAAACAAATCAATTCATTAATAAAATGAAAGATCAAGCAATTATAGGAGACAATAAATGATTTTCGATTACATTAGATTTTATTTTAAAGTATGATGTAAGGCTATGCATACCCAAGATTGATGACTTGAGAAATGAGATTCTCCAAGAAGCTCACAACACGCCATATACAGCTCACCTTGGAAGAATGAAGATGTATCGTGCCAAATTTGTGGAGAGGTGTTTAACTTGCCAACAAGTCAAAGCTGAACATCAGAGACCATCTAGATTACTATAGTAAATTGATATACCAAACTGGAAATGGGAGCACATCGTCATGGACTTTGTGACAGGATTACCACGAACATTAAGAAGGAATGAGGTCATATGGGTTATCATTGACAAATTAACAAAATCAACATATTTTATCGCTATTAGGATGACCTTTTATATGGAACGATTTACCCAGTTGTATATTCAGGAAATAGTAAGACTACATGGAGTGTTAGTGTCTATAGTGTCTAATACTCGTTTTACATCGAGGTTTTGGAAATGTTTGTAAATTGTTATGGGCACCAGACTAAACTTTAGTACAGCTTACCACCCATAAACTGATGGTCAATCTGAGAGAACCATTCAGACTTTAAAGGACATGCTGAGGACTTGTGTATTAGATCTTGGTGGAAGTTAGGAAAATCTACTAGTTACTAAGCTACCATCAAGATGGCACCATATGAAGTACATTATGGAAAAAAATACAGATCACTAGTACATTGGGATGAAGTCAGTGAGACAAAGATCTTAGGGTTGGAGATCATTAAGAAGACTGTCAGAGCAGAAGCCAAAATTCGTGAGAGGATCAAAGCAACACAAGATAGATATAAGTCATATGTTGACTCTCAAAGAAAGGACATATATTTTGAGATTGGAGAAAAAATATTCATTTGAGTTGCACCAATGAAATGAGTCATCCGTTTTGGAAAAATGGGAAAGTTAAAACCAAGGTACATCAGACCATTTAAGATCCTTTAGAGAATATGAGATGTGGCTTACTGTTTAGCTTTGCCCCCAAACATAGCATCCATCCACGATGTCTTTCATATTTTTTTATGCTTAGGAAATATGTTTCAGATCCTAACCATCACATTAGTTATGAAGGGGTATTCATGCATATCTTATGAAGTTTGGGGACCATTCTGTAATTATAGAAAATTCTGGGGTCTATATTTGAGTTCACTAAAATTTCAGGATCTTCTGTACAATTATCCATAAATTCAGGGGTTTGAGTGCTATTTACCCTAGAATTAGGGTTTGCAAGTTGGTCCTCGAATTAAATCAAATTTACAAATTAAACCCCCCAAAACCCTAACCCTAGTTGCTGCCCCTATCGCTACCTCACGTCGCCGGCAACCACCCACTCCAAAACGAAACACACACCACACACATTAGCACACACCAACACACACACACACACAGCCTGGTACCGTTGCTCACGGCAGCTCCAACACATACCCACACATGGCCTACTGGTGTAACCCTGGCGCCGGCCTTCTCCCCAACACACACGCCCACAGACATATACATACACACATAGATACATAAACACACATGCCACTGTAGGAACCGCCGGATCGTGGACCCTATATGATTATCTGAATCGGGGTCCATGCAAAATTGATTAACGCGCAGCGAAAAAATGAATCATACCTTTTGCACCGAAATTAGATCAAAGATCAGAACTGTAGATCAAAGAATCGATGAAGCCTGGACCTCACGATCTTCTGCTGTATTCCTCGCCTTATCTCGAACGTTGTGTGGGCAACGAGCTATCGAGACTCTCAGCCGTCTTCTACTAATAAGTATCTCAGATTTTTATGTCTGTGTATCTGTATTACTGTGTATCGAAAACGGCTGACTTGAGGCTTATTTATAGGCTACAACAGGGACCTTGAGGAGGATTAGGAATCGGTCTCCTGATAGGCTTAGGAGTCCTTAATTCGATCTGAATATACTTCTTAAGCCTATCAATAATATCTTAATCCACTAAAAAGATATTATTGAACTACCGTCCCTTATCCATATTAGATATGGCTCCTATTTATTATGTGCGCGTTTATCTCCCCGCGTTTAAGATATCGAATGTCCATTAATTAAATGAATTACTGACAATTCAATTAATTAATATTTAATTCCAAGAGTAGTACCACTCAACTTTATTATCATGCAGGAATAAATCCACCTGCAGGGTTTACATGATAATCCTTATGAGTTCCTCAAGGGGACATCATCATCCTAAATAATTAGGACACTGTTTCATTATATAATCAAGCACACCATATAAACAACACTGTATCCCAATTTACCGAGCTTATTGATTTAATAAATAAATCTCACCCATTGATAAATTAAAGAAACATATATCGAGTATACATGCCCGTTATCATACAATGATTAAGAGGACGCACATCCATAATAACAGAGGTCTTGTTTTATTTATGTAGTCAGTACAAATAAAACAACCTCAATTGGTCCTGCTCAATACATACAAAATGTACTAGTGTAATTTTATAATCAAGACAGATTAATACCAAATTACACTACAACCATTCCGATAATTTGTCCAAAATTATCTCGGCTGTGAGCTACCATTTATAATCTATAAGGAACTAATAACATGATCTTCTGTGTGGCACCACACACCATGTTATCTACAATATAAATTAATTGGACAACTGCAATAACATATATAAAAAATATATAAAATGCAAACATTTGACCATAAAAGATTCTCATATCATAAATAGATGTTCATACAAAAGCTAGGCTTATAGTATACATCCTAACAGCCACAATTGCAAGCAGTGGCTCACAGCTTTTCACACCGCCACAACAAGCGTCAGCTACCCCTTCCACTCGACTTATCGGTGCGACTAAGCACCGGTAATATATGGCGGTAGTGACATGCAGCAGCAGCACAGAGAGAGAGGATGCCGCCTATTTCCCACGACCATTCATGGTGGAGACGAAGACTGCTCGGGGTTTCGGGCCTAGTTCCATGACGGGCTCGACAAAAATTGTTATTTAATCGATGTATCTTGCCCAAAAACTCTTTGCTGGTGATGATTGAAATGTGACAATGAAGATGGTGTTTGTGGAGAGAAATGAGGGAAAAGAGAGAAAAAGAATGTGTTCCTTATCCTTTGATTTCAAATTGTTTTTCAAAGTGGGTTTATTTCCTTTCAAGTGCAATTTAGGAGGACCCACCTTCAAAAAGTGTCATTCATGCAATAAGAGAGAGGGAGATAAGAATGACGAGGACAACTTACATTTTCTTACAATTATGCCTAAATGCAACACTATTAACACTATTTAACTGCACCATAATGTTGTTAATTAAATTTTATCCTAATTGTCATTTACTTCAAATATAATTGATGCTACATCCTTCCCTCCTACAAAAAAATTTCATCCTCGAAATTTAGAAACGATCAAAACTCATTAGATTCGGATATTTTGCAAGAATTTCTTCTTCTTTCTCCCAAGTTGTCTCATTCATGTTATGCTGACTCCATCTATAATAGCTACAGAAGTGTCCTCATAAGATAAATCATTTTCGAGTTCGATACTTTTTTGGTGGATTACGTGACTCAGATTATACACGTACTTTCGTAGCATGGATACATGGAATACATTGTGAATGCTAGTAAAATCAGGTGATAGTGCTAATCGGTATGCTACTGCACTAACTCGTTCAAGTATTTCATAGGGTCTGATGTACCTTGGTTTTAGTTTACCTATCTTTTCGAATCGGTAAACTCCTTTAGTGGGTGATACCCTCAGAAAAACTCTATCGTCCACTTCAAGCTTTAGTTCTCTTCTCCTCTTATTAGCATAGGATTTCTGTTGATCCTGGGCCGCTTTCATTCTTTCTCAAACTTTTCTTATTATTCTACCGCCTGTTCGACCAACTTAGGTCCCAAAACTCGTTTCTCGCCTACTTCATCCCAGTAAAAGGATGAGCGACACCTTCTTCTGTGTAGTACCTCGTATGGTGCCATCCCAATTGTTGACTGATAACTATTATTGTAAGTGAACTCTACTAAATATAAATGGTCTTCCCAACTTCCATGTAGATCCAAGACACTAGCTTTTGAAGTAAGGTTAAGGGTTTTGGAGACCGTTTTTCACCATTTTCCGGCGAACGGGAAATTGGAATTGAATTCCGAAAGTTGTCCTAAATTTGTCTCATCGAGGGCTACGTTGTGTACAAAAATCAGCCGAAATGGATGTGTTTGACATTTTTCGGCGACGGCAGCGGCGGTTTTTCACCATTTTCCGGCGAACGGAGAATTGAAATTGAATTCCGAAAGTTGTCCTAGACTTGTATTGTCGAGGGCTACATTGTATATGAAAATCAGCTGAAATGGACGGGTTTGACATTTTCCAGCGAACTCCGACGGCACGGCAGTGGCGGCACGACGGCGCCGGCAGCGGCACTCCGGAGACTGAATGAAGACGGGAAAGAAAAAAAGATAAGAGTGAGAGACTTACGTGTGTTCGACGCTTTTTGGCTCGTTCGAAGAAACGGTGAAAAATGAAATCGAATGAGGGCCTATTTATAGAAAATTTTGGAAAGTTACTATTCACTAGGGTTACTGTTCATCTAGGCTAGGCTACTATTCATGATAAGATTTCAATTACTATTCACGATAAGATTTCGGTTATGTTCATCACGATTCCGTTCCTCATTTTTCCAAAACTCTATATTTTGCCCTTTTATTCGCCGTTTGAGCTACGGGTGTCCGATTGACCTCTAGTTCGTTTCTATCTTTTTGTTTTTCCGTTATGCATCTAATGGTATAAAAATATTCTATTTTTCCATGTATATAAATTTTATCCATTTAAAACCTATCGTTAAACACATATCTGAAACACACATAATTAATTTAAACACTCAAGAATTAATACACATAAGATATATTAATTAAGGGTTTACTTATTTAATTAACCAATTATGCTTTATTTTTGTCCTGGGCGCTACAGCTTGATTGAAGATGAGGATGAAGGTTTTTGAGAGAAATAAGAGTTTAGAGAGAAGAAAGAGCAAAATAGTTAGAGAGAGAGAGTGTGCATCTTGCCAAATGATAAATGGAAGACTTAAAAGTGAAGTCTCTCCCTTTTATATGTAGTAACTTATGGTGTCATACATGTAGAATACATGTGTATCTCTTGTAGGATGATTAATTTAAGGTGTAATACATGTAGATCACATATATAATGATATAATTTAAGATATAGTATCATGTAGTGGCATTGAGAGTTGTAGCTTAACTTATCTAATGTGATATAAAAGAATTCATAATTATGATAATTAATTCTTTATTGGTGTAATTTATTGTACATCATATTATATTCATATAAATTTAATCAATTTGGTGTCACACATAAATAAGATGATATACCTTGAAATTAATTTACACATCTTTAAATTAGAATTTTGATAATATTGTAATCGGATACTTATGTATGTAGGTATGTTCAACTTAATATATCATATAAGTCATATAAGTATGTTTGAAAATATATTTAATTTAACACATTATAATAGTCACATACTTTATTGCACATAAATTATATAATAAAAATCTACCTAACTATAATTAAACACATAAGTCTTTTTTTTAATATTAATTGCTAAAATTATTTTATGTGTAGCTTATCTTCTTTTCGAGTGCATTACAATCGAACTCGATCTCCTCGGGTAGCTATCCTTCGAGATCTTTAAACTTAAAGAAACATTAGCTCCTTTCTTCTTGATAAAAAATAAAGTTTGTCGTAAACAACATTAACAACGAATTATTAAAAAATAAAATTCGAATTTATTTATAAAAATATGGAATGCACGTTTTTCTAAAAATGGGGTGTTACGGGTTTACGTCCAGAAGTTGGTGGTATAGTATCTGTATTGAGACTTCCACACTTCAGAGATGTATTTGAAAGGGCACGCATTGTATCTATGAGTTTGGGTTTAGAGAGTGATCAGAAACCAATAGTGAATCAGTCTAAAAGGAAGACTCCACCACAAACCATAACGAGAGGGAATACATTCCCCCGTAACATTCGTCCCATGGTTGCAGCGACCCCAAGACCCATACGAGTACCCGCTTGTCAAAACTGTGGGAAATTCCATTTGGGAGAGTGCATAAAGAATAATGATATTTGTTTTTGATGCCACTAACCAGGTCACAAAGCTAGTGTTTGTACCAATCAGAGGGGTATCCAAACAAAGAGTGGGGGTACATCTGGACCTTTTCCAATAAACCCTCAAAATATGAACCTGAGAAGTAAATGTAAGCTGAATGCCCTGCCAGGAATCCAATATGTCAGAGAAAAAGAGGATCCAGAAGAGTAACAATCAGAAGAAGGTGATGAAGAGAATGAAACTGTAACAGATATGATATTAATTTCGAATATGCCTGCTTACATTTTATTCGATACAGGAGCATCTCATTTTTTTTATATCCGATACTTTTAAGATGGAACTTAATCTGGATTGTGTTGAGAATACAAATCTAGAAGTTAGAGTACCTTCAGGGAAGAATATCAAGATCAAGAACATGGTGAAAGATGTTAGTTTGAACCTTAATAAACATGAATTATTAGCCGATCTATATGTGATAAGAATGAAGGGATTTGATGTCATCTTAGGAATGGATTTGCTAAGTAAAAATCGAGCTGTGAACAGATGTAAATACCGAAATATGGATTTAAAAACTCCAAATGGTCGATGATTCATGTTCCATGGAACTAGAACGTAAGGATATATACCAATCATTCCTGCGATGGATACAATCAACCTAATATAGAAAGGTGAATGCAAAGCGTATCTTGTTAATGTTGCAAAAATAGAAGATGCAAAGCTAACACCAGCAGATATGCCAATAGTAAAGGAGTTCCTTGAAGTATTTCCAGAAGATCTCTCAAGAATTCCACCTGATCGATCAGTGGAGTTTACCATTGATCTAATCCCTGGAGTTGTGCCAGTGTCAAAGACTCCATACAGAATGGCCTCGAAAGAACTGCATGAACTGAAAATTCAAATTCAGGTGTTGATAGATAAAAATTTCATCCGACCGAGTGCCTCTCCATGGGGAGCACCAGTTTTTTTCGTAAAGAAGAAAGATGGTTCATTGAGAATGTGTATTGATTATCAGGAACTTAACCGATTGACGATCAAGAATAAGTACCCTCTACCAAGGATCAGAGACTTATTTGATCAACTGAAGAATACTGGAGTATTCTCAAATAGATCTCAGATCTGGATATCACCAATTAAAAGTTAAGGAAAGTGATATTCCAAAGACTGCTTTTAGAACTCGTTATAGATATTATGAGTTTACTGTAATGCCTTTCGGAGTGACCAATGCACCTGCAATTTTTATGGACATGATGAACCGTGTATTTCACCAATACTTAGATAAGTTTGTCATTGTGTTCATAGATGACATCTTGATCTACTCAAATGATGCAAAAGAACACGAAGAACATCTCAAAATAATTCTAAAAGTTTTACAACGAGAGAAGTTGTATGCTAAATTTAGCAAATGTGAATTCTAGTTGAACAAAGTAACTTTCTTAGGACATGTCATCACGGCTCAAAGGATTGAGGTGGATCCTACCAAGGTTGAAGCAGTCCTAAACTGGTAGACTTCGACAAATGTCAATGAAATACGTAGTTTTCTGGGTCTAACTGGATACTATAGAAGGTTTATCCAAAACTTCTCGGGTATTGCAAAACCACTCACACAACTTATAAAAAAATGAGAAATTCAAATGGTCACTGGAGTGTGAAACCAGTTTTCAAAAGCTTAAGCAAAGTTTGACAACTGCACCAGCATTAACAATACCAGATGGATCGGAAGAGTTTGATATATATACGGATGCCTGCAAGTCTGGGTCAGGATGTGTACTAATGCAACATGGGAAAGTTGTAGCTTACGCATCTCGCCAATTGAAAGTGCATGAGCAAAACTATTCGACACATGACTTGGAATTAACAGCAGTTGTACATGCATTGAAGATCTGGAGACACTACTTATACGGAGTAAAATGTGGAGTGTATACAGACCATAAAAGTTTAAAGTATTTCTTCACCTAGAAGGAACTTAATATGCGTCGAATGACGTGGTTAGAATTGGTGAAAGATTATGATTCTACGATTTTCTACCACCCAGGTAAGGTAAATGTAGTAGCAGACGCACTCAGTAGAAAACAAGAAGGTCAATTAGCGATTTTGCCTACTCAGCAAGAAACACTGATTCAAGAATTTGGCAGATTGAAGCTAATAATTGTCAAGCTAGAACAGTCAACGATAATGTTAACTGCAATGATAGCTCAACCAACATTAAGAGAACGAATAATCAAGGCTCAAAAGGGTGACAAATTTATCAACCTAATGTGCAATAAAGTCCAAGAAGAGAAAACTAGGGATTTTTCAATAACCTCAGATGGAGCTTTGGAATTCAGAGGCAGAATTTGTGTACTAAAGAACAATGAGTTACAGGATGAGATAATGAGAGAAGCTCATGCCACACCTTATACCGCACATCCTGGAGAAACAAAAATGTATAGGGACCTTAGGAGTAATTTTTGGTGGAGGGGTATGAAACGAATTATTGCACAATTCGTAAGAAGATGTCTTATGCGCCAAAGGGTTAAATCTTACGCACAATTATGTGTCAGATCCTAGCCATCTGATTACACTTAAACCATTTGAGATTAAGAAAGACCTAACTTACGAAGGGCAACCTGTGTTTATTATCGGTAAAAAGATTGAGAATTTGAGGAATAGAGATATATCATTAGTTTTGGTACAATGGAATAGACATAGAGAGGAGGAAGCAACTTGGGAAACGTGAGGATGAAATTCTTAGCAAGTACCCAGAGTTGTTTAACCAAATATCGGGATGAAATTTTTAAAAAGGGTGGGGGGTTGTAACACCCCATTTTCAAGAAAACCCTACATTGCATATTTTATAAAAATTTCTTTTATCGTTCAAGTATAAATGATTTAAGTGCAAGTTCTTATATTATTTAATGTTATAATTTACAAATCATATTATGATCAATGATTTTAAAATCTTTATGATCTAATATCTCTTTCAAGATTTTAAGGATTTTACAAGATAACTTATGGAAAAAACCGAGCACGATCTCCACTTACTCGACATATATGAACGGAAGTAAAAGATAAGATGTTAGTTAATTTTAAATGAATTATATGATATTAAGTTCATATGCTAATTTTATTCGTTATCGCTTTCGAATGTTTTATTTTATGAAATTTTACTTATGATCTTTATATGTTATTCTATGTGATGAAACATAGATTGCTTGAACATGAATTTATGCATCATAATGTGAATAAAAATATGTTCTTTACATAAGTAAATTATATAAATAAATTACCTCTTGTGTATAAATTATGCTAATATAGCATTATTTTTATATTAAATTTTATCTCTCTATGTAAGTAAATATACATTTATCTATATATATATTATATATATAAGAAGAAGAAAAATAATAACAAAGAATAAAAAAAAGGAAATAAATATATATTATGCAACTTGTATTATATGCATTAGCATTATTAGTCTATTTAATAGAATCTTCTCCTACACCTACCCTAAAGTCATCATCTTACTTCACTTCATGATATGCATCATACTCATTACTTGAATATAAACTCTCTCTCTTTCTCGTCCAAACTATGTGAAGAGAACCAATATAAGGCATAAGTAGTTGAACATAGCAAGTAAAGAAGAGAAACAAAAATCAGCAAAGAAGAAAAGATCAAAATACATCAAATCTCTTCCTTACAAACTTTGAAGGTATTTTAGCTAAAACTTTCTTATTTTCTAATATTTTATTACTTTTAGCATATATTATGAAGTCCAAATATTTTCTTTGGAATTAGGTTTGAGATTAAATATTTTATGAATTTCTTGAATGAAACAAAATACGTTGCTATGCTACAATTCCATTTATGCTCTGCTTCTCTATTCGTAAATGTTCTGAGTGATATAGGAATCAATTTATGAATTAACATAGTCTAGTATATGAAGTGTAGAACATGTGTATAAAAGTTCAGAAGATTTGGAGTTAAACTCGATTTTCTATGATTTTTCTAAGATAAGCTGTTCAGAGATAGTTTTTGTCTCGTTTTTGGGTCTGAATCAAACAATATTATTGAATTCTACCCTTCCATTTTATATATGATATTTTACTATGATTTATAAACAGTTCTTAGGTACGTTTGGAATTTTAGTATGTAATTTTTTGAGTTATGAACTATTTATGCAAAATTTTACAGCATAGTCAGTTTTCGGTGTAGGTCATGTCTTATTTTCAGTCTTGTTCTAAAATTCATAACTAATTATTTCAAACATATATATAAGACATATTTCATTATCTTATAGGACACGTTCTTATAGAGATGTAGAAATTTACAAAGTAATTTTTAGAATCTTGTACGATTTATGATAGTTTTTACAAGAAAGTCTGTTTTCAGCATGTATTATGTCCTGTTTTCTGCCAATTTAGAAAATTCATAACTAATTATGTGAATCTTATTTTCAGTTGATATTTTTATATGTCATACTTCTACAAGGTATCTATGGTATGTAGAAAGTTTGAAGGATTTTATGAATCATACAGGGTTTGATTAATGTTTTAAAATCAGACTGTTTTGGAGCTAGTATTGAAGTGAAAAACTAATTAAATGTGTGGTTTTTAATTCCTTGTACAAGCTGTTAAAATTTATTAAATTTCAGTATGTTATACTAAAAGAAGCTATGTGATTATATGAATAATGTTGTGATTTTAGGAATTATATATGAATTATTAAAAATATTACATCTTTATATATCATTTTAGTTCTGAAATTGCTAGTTTAAATGCTTAACAACTAAGTTATGAGTATGATTATGCTTTAGATTAAAGAAAATTGATATAAAATACAAAAGATTATGTTATATGACATAAGAGGCTAATCAGATAAGTGTGTCGAGTGCAGTCGAGATGATCGGTGAATACAGAAGCAATCCTTGCACTATCAACGTACAAGTGGGTAACTTCTACTCTCTACTATATGATGATAATTGAATTTTTAAGCTATGTATGAAAATCTACGACTGAAGTCCGTAGCTATAACCAGTATGTAACTTCCATACTCGGCGATGATCATAAGGGCAAAAAAGAAAAATTGTCTGGTCTATGAAAGCAAAGTTTAGTGGGCGAGCGACCCCCACATTCCTTTATGGTGATGATGAAGTAAGGTTTAGTGGGCAAGAAATTCCCACATTCCTTTATGATTTCATTGTTTAGATTTTGATGAGACAAACCAATCATGTAATAGGAAGTTTTGAGTACCCCATTTTCACAATGTTTAAGTGATTAAATAGACTAGAATTGAGTCTTGTGTCAAGTATTGAAAATGGAGGAAAAACAAGGATAAAGCTGCATCTAAGCCTTAATGGAAGTTATCGCTGCAAGAAGGCAGGATACAGTATCGCTGTAAGAAGACAGGATACAGCATAGCTGATAGAAGGAAGATACAGCACTGCTGTAATAAGTCAAAAATTCTACAGCAATGTAAGAAAGAACGGCGTGCAGCAACGCTGCAAGTAAAGATACAGGAGTACTGCTAGAACGAAATTACAGCAGCACTGCCAGATGATACTGCAATCAGGTCTGAAATACAGCAGCACTGAAGGAAAGCATCAGCTGCACAAGGACCAAGGATACAGCACAGAAATTACAGTTCAGTTAACCTAAACAGCGCCAACTACAAGACGAAGTATCCTACAAATCCTAGGAAGGATAAATGCAGTACGAGGAACAGAGATCCAAGCAGGAACAATAGAGCCGTTCAAGAAAAAGTCAAAGTAGCAGACACGAAGCCAATAAGAAGATGCCACATGGACTGACGCGCCGCAGAAAGCTGCGAGCCGCAACTGCCGCATTAAATGCTCTGAAAGGAAAAGTCAGTCGCATTAAATGCGAACCATACTTTGGTCAAGCTACTTCAAATTCAAAAGAGGGATGTCTCCTTCAACGGACATCTTCTCCTACAAGTATAAATAGAGGTCGAGGAGCACTGAAGCTGGTTACTGAACTGTCACTGTTACTAAGAACTAAAATCCATACGTTAAGTAAAGTTTCGAGCTTACAAATTTCAAGCATTCAAGCCAACAGTTTCAGTCACTCAACCTACCGAAGTGAAGCAAAGTTTAAGCTGAAAGTTTCCTTATGGATTCAGAAGCTCACTTCGAAGCACAAGTTGAAGAAAACCTTTTATCCTTTTTAACCTTGTTGCTGTGTGCTTAGGTTGTTTTAGTGGTGTCAAGCAGTTGATAGGAGAGATCCTTGCTGTTTGTTTTAGTTGTCTAGAGTTAGGCAGCTTCCCTGTGTGGGAGTATAGAACCCTGTGTGGGTTAGCCTTTGAAGTTTGCAGCTGCTGTGTGTACGCTGGACTTCAGTAGGTGGTTTGCTTTGTAAAGTTGATAGATTGTTAGGAGTGTCCTGTAAATCAATCTTGCTTAACAAAGTTCCTGCTCGAGGAGCAGTAGAGTGGACGTAGAAGGATTACACCACATTCGAACCACTATAAGCCATAAGTGTTTTATTGCTTTATTTATCTGTGTTTCTTTTCTCTGCATATCTATTGTCTCTCATCATAAAACGTTTTGAAAGAAGCATTCTTGAGAAAAACAGCCTTGTGTTTAAAAGTTTATTTTCGCTGCGTACAAAACTCCAGGTTACAGCGTGCAGCACTGCATTCTAGCGCTGCAAGCAGTAACCATCTATCGCTGCAAGCTCAAGTAACTTGCAGTGCAGAACGGTTGTTTTAAAGATTCTGAAAAATCGACCAAGGTTCATTCACCCCCCCCCTGAACCTCGGACACCACTTGGGACCAACATGTAGTACTTGCTTAACGATTTAATTGTTTCAATATATTAGACTGTAAAGGGATCCCAGTGACGTGAACGTGTAGCAGGCTGGGCCGACTTCTCATTATATCTATAAAATTGTACTAGAATAATGTTTCCTTTTGAGAATAATAAGTTGTTAAATATGTATAGTATGATAAACTATGGGCCTAGACTTGTATCCTGTCATGTATATATATTTGTCGTGTAATTTTAGATAGGCTTTTGGTATGAATATTTTACCTAGAAATGTGGGTAAGTCACGAACTAGTTTTGGATACATATATATATATATATATATATATATATATGTATGTATGTTACGGTTTAAAATATATATATATATAGCTCTCGTGTCTTCATTTTATGTCTTCCGCTGTATATTAGAAAGTAATTATAATTTCTTTAATTTCTAAATAAGTAAAGGGTGACAACTTATTTCCAATTAAAAAGGGTTCTTTGAGATTATGCATCATATGATATGTAGTAGGTATGGCCTGATGCTGATGTTGCGGTACATTTGACACGGAAGCCAAAATGTAACACTGCGCCGTCTCATCTGCCTTGACCCACTTCTTATAAAGCTTTTTCTCCTCTTCAGTAGAGTTTTCATCAGGCATGTCAGGACAGTGCTCAGTGAGTATAAACTTGTACTTTTCAGTAGTCAGGACAATATCCTGGTTTCATTTTCAATCAATATAATTAGGACCAGTAAGTTTGTTTTCTTTAAGTATAACAGTAAGAGGATTGAAAGGCGTAATGAAAATCTGGAGAATCACATAAATAAACACATAGGTCAAAATATTTGAATTAACAAATCATATTGCTCTCCCAAACAATATAATTTAAATTCACCAACACCTCAACACACCGTGAACTTCGTATGCCACGATAGTGTGGATGTATACTCATTCAAACATTTGTTAGAGGAGGCTTTACCCATTAATTTTATTATCCTGTCAACTTAACTTTATGACAAATAAAATTAATAGTTGGTATCACTTTAACCATACAAATAACAGCAGTGACTCTGATGGGGAGGATATCATCAAATGTACCTAAGTGTATATCATTACTTAATAATAAGTCCATTATCTAGGATTATGCCCCTTAAGATGGAAAAAATGACATACTCCTAAACAATTTTTTATAATCATCCATAAAGGAAGTTTGATCTACTGATCTACAAATAAACTCATCCGATATGGAGGAAGGCACTTAAAACCAACACGCAAGTTTAAATGCATCACTTACAAACCAGTAATGAAGGTCACGGGATTTATTAAAAATTAATCCCTCTCCCACTTAATCCTATCAATAATAACTCGATTCACTGAAAAGATATTATTGAACTATCATCCCAAATCCATATTAATTATGGGCTCCTATTTATTATGTGTGCGTTTATCTTCCCGTGTTTAAGATATCGAATGTCCGTTAATTGAATGAACACTGACAATTCAATTAATTAACATCTAATTCCAAGAGTAGTACCACTCAACTTTTATTATCATGTCGGAATAAATCCACCTGCAGGGTTTACATGATAATCCTTATGAGCTCCTCAATGAGACATCATCATCCTAAATAATTAGGACACAATTTCATTCTATAATCAACAGCACACCATATAAACAACATTGTATCCCAATTTACCAAGCTTATTGATTTAATAAATAAATCTCACCCATTGGTAAATTAAAGAAATATATATTGAATGTACGTGCCCGTTATCATATAATGACAGAGGTTTTGTTCTATTTATGTAGTTAGTATAAATCGAATAACCTCAATTGGTCGTACTCAATGCATACAAAATGTACTAGTGTAATTTTATAATCAAGATAGATTAATACCAAATTACACTACAACCATTCCGATAATTTGTCCAAAATTATCTTGGTTGTGAGCTACCATTTATAATCTATAAGAAACTGATAACATGATCTTCTATGTGGTACCACACACCATGTTATCTACAATATAAATTAATTGGAGAATTACAATAACATATATAACGAATATAAAATGCGAACATTTGACCATAAAAGATTCTCATATCAAAATAGATGTTCATATAAAAGCTAGGCTTATAGTATATATCCTAACAACAACCCTAGCCTTAATGCTGCTTGGTGGCACTACTATTTCCAAATTTAACTTAGCCATTTCTCTTATGAATAGTAACCTATTCCTTCTGTCCTCTTCCGACTAAGTGCATCGACAACTACATTTGCCTTCCCTAGATGACAAAGAATTGTGCAATCATAATCCTTTACCAATTTCAGCCATCTTTGCTACCTCATATTAAGTTCTTTCTGTTCGAATAACTACTTCAGACTCTTGTGATCAGTGTAAATCTCGCATTTTCCCTCTTATAGATAATGTCACCAAATCTTGGGGGCGTGTACTACTGCGGTTAACTCTAAATCATGAGATGGATAGTTTTGCTTATAAGTCTTTAGTTATCTTGATGCATAGGCTACCTTCCTTTCTTGTTACATCAAAACACATCCCAAACCTTGCTTGGAAGCATTGCTATAGACTACAAATCCTTTTGTTCCATCTAGAACCACCAATATTGGTGCAATAGTTAACCTCCTTTTTAATTCTTGAAAACTCTTCTCATACTGATCTGTCCACTGAAACTTCGTCTTCTTCTGTGTCAAATGAGTCATGGGCATAGCGATCTTAGAAAATCCTTTGATGAATCTTCTATAATATCCTGCCAACCCAAGGAAACGTCGTACCTCATTCACATTCGTAGGCATCTTCTAGTTACTAACCACTTCAACTTTGGTGGGGTCCACTTTTATTCCTTTTTCGAAGATGATATGTCCAAGAAAGGACACCTTATTTAGCCAGAATTCACACTTCTTGAATTTTGCATATAGCTTCTCCTTTTGTAGTATCTCCAGTATCATTCTTAAATGTTCTTTATGGTATATTTGGTTGTCCGAGTATATCAAATATCATCGATGAAAACTATTACAAAACGATCAAGATAAGAGTGAAAAACTCGATTCATCATATCCATAAAGACTGCTGGTGCATTACTGAGTCTAAAAGGCATGACTACGGATTTATAATGGTCGTATCTCGTTCTGAAGGCTGTCTTGGATATGTCTTTATTCTTAACCTTCACCTGATGATACCTTGACCTCAAATCAATTTTTAAAAGTACGCTTGCGCCTCTTAATTGGTCAAATAAATCTTCTATTCGAGGTAGTGGGTATTTATTGTTGATAGTTCTTTTGTTTAGCTTATGGTAGTCAATGCACATTCAAAATGTATCATCTTTTTTCTTCACGAACAACGCCGGAGCTCCCTAAGGAGATATGCTAGGACGGATAAAACCCTTCTCTAAAAGTTCCTGTAACTGGACCTTTAGTTCCTGTAATTCTCTCGGTGCCATTCGGTACGAATCCTTTGACACTGGTGCAGACCCAGGCACTAGTTCTATCCCAAACTCCACTTCTCTATTTGGTGGAGGACTAGGTAGCTCTTCAGGAAAAACATCCTTGAACTTCTTCACTATCGGAACTCTTTCAATGGGATCCATTTCTTACTTAGGATCTACCAGGTTAACCAACATTTCCTCACAAGCTCCTCATTTTAGCAGTTTTATAGCTTGCATAGCCGTAATAACTCTGAATTTCAAACCAATTTGAGTTTCGAAAAAAATAAACTTCTCACCCTCAGGTGGCTAAGAGAATTTCTCTCTCATAGCACTTGATTGTTGCATGATTATTCGTAAGCCAATCCATTCCAAGGATTACATCGAAATCCTTCATTTCTAGTACATGCAAGTTGATATAGAGGGTTTCATTTTCAAAGCTATCCTTAAATTTCGACACATCCATTGAGTGCTTACTGTCTTTCCTGAAGGTATGCTAACTTTTAGGTTTTTACTGTATTACTTTCAAACTTTAGCAACTCATAAAACTTGACAGAGATAAAAGAATGGGTTACCCCCATATCACATAAGACAGGTGCAGGCAAATCGCAAACTGTTAACATACCAGTCATTGTCTTTGGTTCTTCTGTGGCTTCTCTATGGGTAAGTGCAAGAACTCGAGCTCCTTCTACCCCCGATCCTTGTTTAAAACCTGACCCCATTATTGGAAACTTCGGACTTAATGCATTATGTCCTGTTCTTTGCATTGAAATCAATTGGGTGATCCCAATAGGCATTGTCCAAAGTGAGGCCTTCCACACTTGGAATAAGGAGGTTTTAGTTTGTTACCCAGAACATTGAAATTACCACTACCCATTGGTCGTTTTGCCTGGTTGGGATTTCGACTTTGGTTCGGACCCTGTTAACCTATTTTCTTTTTCCCAACTCTTCATTGGCTCTCTTCGAGGTCACTAAGTCCGTTCGCAATCAAGATGCCACCTCCATGGCCCTTCTCACCGTTTTGATATATGTTATCTCCTCTTGCCCTGCTAGAATGGCCCAAACATCCAAGCGTAACCCTCTACAAAAATGTCTGGATTTCTTGGAATATGTATCCACCAAATAGGTTGCATACCTGCTCAATTGATTAAACTTTCTCTCATACTCATCTACCGTCAGACCCCTGAAGGAGATGTAGGAATTCTATTTTCTTAGCATCTCGGTACGACTATGGTAGATAGTTTTGTATGATGATCTCTTTAAAATCCGACCACATCATCTCCTTTCTTGTTTCTAGAGTAAAAGTTCGACTATAGGATTCCCACCAAAAACTTGTCTCTTCGGTGAGTTAAAAGATTACAGAAAAGACTCGTTGTGCTTCAGTGCAAGTTAAATGAGCAAATAATCGATCCAAAACTCTCAACCATTCTTCCACATCAGTCGGTTCTCCCTTTTTATTGAAGGTTGGTGGGTTGAAGCGTCAGAAGAGTTCAATTACTTTGTTCGCATCCTCTTTAGGCTCTTACGGTGTAGTATTCGTTTTTTCATTACCTAACCGCTGGGCTAGACCTTGCAACAATGTTATTAGACTCTCCATCGGTTCCAAATTAGGTAGCCCTGACATTGATTAGCTAGGTGCAGATGTCGTTGCAACACCCCATTTTCAAGAAAACCTGCATTGCATATTTTATAAAAAATTATTTTAGTTTGCAATTATAAATGATTAAGTGTGAACTCTTAAGTTATATAAAATTAGGATGAACGTATTACTTTATGCTTAATAATTTTGAAGATTTTATAAGCTAATATTTATTCTGAGATTTTAAGGATTTTAGCATGATTGCTCATGGAGGAAACCGAGCTTGATCCCAACTCACTCGACATACATGAATGAAAGTAAAAGATAAGATAATAAATAGGTTTAGATGCATAGATATGATATTATGTTTTTTTATATATATTAATCTACTCGTTTTGTCGTAAATGCTTTTGTTTTATGAAATTTTAATTATGATTTTATATGTTATGTTATGTGATGAAACATAGATTGCTTGAACATGAATTAATGCATCATAATGTGTATCAAAATATGTTTTTTTACATAAGTAAATTATATAAATAAATTACCTCTTTTGTATAAGTTATGCTAATATAGCATTATTGCTATATTAATTTTTTTCTCCCTTTATATAAGTAAATATACATGTATCTCTCTCTATATATATAACAAGGAAAAAAACAAAGAATGAAAAGGAAAAAGAAAATAAATATCTTATGCATTATTATATTACATGAAATAGCTATTACATGCATTATTGATCTAGATAGTGGAACCTTCTCCTACTAAACCTCCTACTTCATCTTTTACATATTCTACATCATATCATGCTACTTATCCATACATCACATTGAAAGAAGCATGAGAGAAACGAGCAACATCTCTTAGAAGAAAAGGGAAACAACAACAAAACAAACCACTTGATCTTTTAGAGGTATTTTGCTAAAATTCTCTCTACTCTTTTGTTAAATTATCATATTTCATGATTATAGCATATATTAGAAGATCCAAAGATATTCTTTGGCATTAGGTTTAGAATTGTATGTATCCAATTTGCTTGAATATTTAAAATAGTGCATATGAAAGAAATGAAATCTGCAGGTCTGTTCTGAGAACATCGTAAGTTTATAGAATTTTTTTTCCCTAAACCCTTTTGTCGCAATCCATTAAATTTGAAGTGAAGAACATATCTGTTAAATTTCAAAATATTTGGACATAAATTCGATTTACTATGATTTTTCAAACATAGCCCTATTCTGTGACAGATTTGCTCTGTTTTATACTTTGCATCTCTGTTCCGAAATATTCTAACAGATGTAGGAATTGTTTTGGCTTAAACCCTTTTACCAAAATCTATTATAGGAAGTTTAGAACATATCTGTTAAATTTCAGAATATTTAGACATAAATTTGATTTACTATGATTTTTCAAACATACCCTGGTTTTGTGACAGATTTGTTCTGTTTTATATTTTTTTATGTCTGAGTAAAACCTTTCTCCTGAGTTTTAAGCTTTGAGTTCACATGTGATATTTTAGTATATTATAGTACAGACTCTTAAGGACATGTAGAAATTAACCTTGTAAGTTTTTAAGCCTTGTACAATTTATGAAGAGTTTTGCAAGAAAGTATGTTTTCGGCATATAAGGTGCCCTGTTTTTAGCCAACTTACAAAATTGATAACTAATTATGTAAACCTTAGTTTTAGTTGATATTTTTATATTTTATACTTAACTTGTTGTTTAAATTCTGTGAAAATATGAAAGTTTTTCATGAATCCTATAATGTTTGATAAATTTTACAATATAAACTGATTTTGAGTTGAAATTGAAGTGAAAAACTAGTTTATATAATTAATTTTGTTTATATATGTACATTGTGAAAAATTGTGAATTTTTAGAATATAATATATAACACTATTATGTGATCATGTAAATATTCTTGTCAATTTTTGAATCACCTATGAATTATTAAAATTATTGTGGTTTTATGTGTCATTTTGTGCCTAAAATCACTAATTTAAGTGTCGAAAAATTTTATATCACAAGTATGATATTTTATTCCATATGCTATTTTTGCTTAAATATTTTAGTTATGATATGATCATGTTTATAATTTCATATAGGAATCAAGTATGTATTAAATGAAGTATGGTTAATATATTTATATGCTTGAATAATGTGTATAAAATCATTTTAATATACATATATATATATATATATATATATATATTCTTAGAATGATTTATTTTTCTTAAGTTATTAAATGACTATGTCTTAGGTTAAGATAACCTAAATATAAGTTACAGAAGAGTGTGTATACAACATAATTGTCTAAACAGTTAAGTGTATCGTGTTCAGTTGAGATGATTGGTGAATCCAAAAGCAATGCTTGCACCCTCAGCTTTCAAGTGGGTAACTTCTACACTTTACTGTATCTTGATAATTAAATTAGTAAGTTATGTATGAAAGCAAGGTTTAGTGGGTGAGCGACTCCCACATTCCTTCATGTTATGTATAGTCCAGGGTGAGCATGCCTGAAGGACATGTAATATGTGCTAATTAATTTAATTACTTCAATATATATTATAGAGTATAGTTATCCAAGTGGGATCCCTCTTCGGAGGTGTCCCATGATTTTACTTTTAATATTTTCAGGTCCAACAGATGATGACATGGACGTGTAGCAAGCTGGACTGACTTTTCATTATCCTTTAATGTTAAAGTACTAAAATAGTGTTTACTTTTGAGAACAATGTTATATTTTGAATATGTAAATTATGATACATGGCGGACCTAAACTGATATTCCGGTATAATATATTTGTTCTATCATGTTATCTCATATAAGTGTATGTCCGTATATTTAACCTAGAAATGTGGGTGAAACACGAGTCAAAATAAATTATGTCAAGTTTTAAAAAAAATATATCTCGTTAGACTTCCACTATAATGTATCTCATGAATTCTTTAGTTTTATGTAATTAAAGGGTGATGGCCTTTTCATAATTAATGGGATTAGGGCGTTACAATGTGGTAACAGAGCCGAGGTTTATGGATTTTTACCTCGAACTCTAAGTCTAATGTTTTCAAATAATGTCTAGTTTTCAAATATTATATGCTTAATCAATTCGAACTATTATTAAGATTAAGAATTAAATATGTTACGTGAAGAAAAAGTCAGCAGCCAACAACTTCGAATCATCATCAAGTAAGTAGTTATGTTATATTTTAAAGATATTCGATAAAGTATGAATAAGCGGTATAAAGTGGTATATATTGTAATGGTCAGTATGATTTAATTATGTTTTTGTTGTTTAAATTAAATAATTTTATTTCAAAATACATGCATTAAACCCTGGACTATGAAACTTGAGGTTGACTTGAATGTGAGTGTGACATGGATAGTATAATTTAAATGGATGGTGAAGCAGAACATGTACAATTAGAGAGGGAGTTCCGTGAGTGTTGTTAGCATGGTTGGGAGGATATACATGAGTTTCTAGGGCGTATTAGGAAGGCACGCAGAAGACTTTTAGATTTAGGTTTTGGAGATCATGATTTACAAGCAGTCGAGCACTTGCGAGCTCGAGTCATCCTGTGTACCAAACTATTGTTTGGTCAGTCTACCAGTGGTTGGTCATCCTAAATGGCAGACGAGGACCTCAGATTGAGTATAGAGCATACTGCTTGAGTTTGGAGGAGGTTATAGAACATTATGAGATGCGCTTGGCCGAAATAGCACAAATGGAGAATGAGGCCCATCAGTATTCACTATGAGCTATGATGTGGGCCACGTGTTTATAGACTATTGAAGAGATTTTAGCATATGCTTACATCGAGTATGGGAGGTTGTCTACTCATAGTCGTACTATGTTGGAGAGGGCAAGAGGTGTCAAAATCTCTCTCCGTGTAGAGGAGCATCAGGCTATGAGTGGTAATGAAGGGATTCGATACGATTTTAAGAATGGATTGGTTGAGTAAACACCGAGTTGTGATCCAATGTAAAGACAGAAAGATGGATTTAAAAACTCCAAATGGCTAACGATTCACATTCTTTGAAGGTAGAACACGAGAATATGTTCCAATTATTTCAGCAATGAAAGCAATCAACTTAATAAAGAAAGGTGAATGTGGGGCATATCTAGTGAACATTATAAAAAAAAAAGGAGATGAGAAGTTGACACCAGTAGATGTGCCAATTGTGAAAGAGTCCCCTAAAGTATTTTCAGAAGATCTCTCAGGAATTCCACCTGATCGGTCAGTAGAGTTTACAATTGATCTAATGCCTAGAACTACACCAGTGTTAAAAGCCCCATACAGAATGACTCCAAAGGAGTTACAAAAACTTAAAATTCAAATACAAGATTTGATAGAAAAGAAGTTCATCAGACCAAGTGTTTTTCCATGGGGAGCACCAGTATTATTCATAAGGAAAAAAGATAGTTCATTAAGAATGTTCATTGATTATCGGGAGATAACCAATTGACGATCAACAATAAATATCCTTTACCAAGGATTGAAGTTTTATTTGATCAATTGAAAAATGCCGGTGTATTTTTAAAAATAGATCTCCGAGTTGGATATCACCAATTAAAAGTCAAGAAAAGTGATATTTCAAAGATTGCCTTTAGAACTCGTTATGGACATTAAGAGTTTACCATAAGGCCTTTTGGAGTGACCAATGTACCTGCAATTTTCATAAGACATGATGAATCGTGTATTTCATAAATACTTAGATAAGTTTGTCATTGTCTTTATTGATGATATCTTGATCTACTCAAAGGATGCAAAACAACACGAAAAATATCTTAAAACAGTGTTAGGAGTTTTACAACGAGAGAAATTGTATGATAAGTTCAAAAAATGTGAATTTTGGCTTAACATAGTAGATTTCTTAGGACACATCATTACACCTAAAGGGATAGAGGTTGATCTCTCCGAAATTGAGGCAGTTTTGAACTGGAAGACCTTAACAAATGTTAATGATGTCCGCAGTGTTGTGGGTCTAGCGGGATACTATAGAAGGTTTATCCACAATTTCTCACGTATCGTGAAACCACTCACACAACTTATTGAAGAAAAGTGAGAAATTCGAATGGTCACTAGGGTGTGAAGCAAGTTTCCAAGAGCTTAAACAAAGGTTGACAACTGCTCCAGTTACGTCGATGTCTGTAAATCAGGATAGGATGTATATTAATGCAGCATGGGAAAGTCATCGCTTATGCATCACTCCAATTGAAAGTACATACAAAACTATCTGTCCCACGACTTGAGTTAGCAGCAGTCGTACATGCATTGAAGATTTGGAGATACTGTTTGTACAGAGTAAAATTGGCAGTGTACACATATCACAAGAGTTTAAAATATTTCTTCACATTGAAAGAACTTAATATGCGTCAAAGGAGGTGGTTAGAACTAGTGAAAGATTATGATGTACGATTCACTACCACTCAGGAAAGGCAAATATTGTAGCAGACGCTATCAGCAGGAAAAAGGGGCAACTAACAGTAATGCTTACTCATCAGGAAGAATTGATAGAAGAATTTAACCGACTAGGTTGACAATTATCGATTCAGAACAATTAACAACGATATTAACAGTACTCAAGTCCAACTTACATTAAGAGAACGAATTATGGAAGTTCAGAAGAGTGACAAATTCCTCACTATAATACAAAGAAAAGTTCAACAATAGAAAATTAAGGATTTTTCGATAGCCTCAGATGGAGCTTTGGAATTCAGAGGAAGAATTTCTATACCAAGAAGTGATGAGTTACAAGAGGAAATAATGAGAGAAGCTCATATGACTCCTTATACTTCACATCTTGGAGAGATGAAAATATACAGAGATCTCAAGAGTAACTTTTGGTGGAGGGGTATGAAATGATCAATTGTACAATTTTTCAGGAAGTGTCTTACTTGCCAAATAGTTAAATCAGATCATCAAAGACCATCTGGATTGTTAAACCCGTTAGAAATTCCAAAATGGAAATGACAGCACATAACAATGGATTTCATCACAAGGCTACCCAAAAGCCCTAAACAATATGAAATTATATGGGTCGTCGTTGATCAACTGACAAAGGTTATATATCTCATACCGATCAAAATATTGTACTCGTTTGATCAATTAACAAAGTTATACATCGATGGAGTAGTTCGACTGCATAGAATTCTGATTTCGATTGTTTCTGATAGAGATCCACGATTTACTTCTAAATTCTGGTAGAGCTTACAATCAGCAATGGGAACTAAACTGAACTTTAACACTACCTTTCATCCCCAGAAAGATGGACAATCAGAAAGAATTAACCGAAATCTTGAAGATCTGCTTAGGACATGTGTTTTGGACTTTGGAGGAAGTTGGGAAGATCATTTATCCTTAGTAGAATTTTCTTATAACAACAGCTATCAGTCAACTATTGGAATGGCCCCTTATGAAGCGCTTTATGGACGAAGATGTAGAACACCAATTCATTGCGATGAAGTTGGGATAAGAAAGATTTTAGGCCCAAAATTAATAGAAAGGTCTACAGAAGCAATCACTAAGATTTGAGAAAGAATAAAAGTGGCCCGGGATCGATAGAAATCTTAGGCTGGTTTGCGAAAGAAGGACCTACAATTTGGAACTTGTGAAAAGGTGTTTTTAAAAGTTGCTCCAATGAAAGGAATAGTCCGCTTTGGAAAGAAAGGGAAGTTGAAACCAAGATTCATAGGGTCGTTTTAAATTTTGGAACGTATTCGAAATATCGCATACCGACTTGCCCTCAGTCCAAAATTTTCAACAATTCATAATGTTTTCCACGTATCAATGCTACGAAGATATGTGACAAATCTAAGTCATCATATTGATCTCAAACCATTCGAAATTAATAAGAACCTAACTTATGAGGAACGACATATCTCTATTATTGGGAAAAAGATCAAGACCTTGAGGAATAGAGATATACCATTAGTTTCGGTACGGTAGAATAGGCATGGGCAAGAGGAAGCAACTTGGGAACGTGAAGAGGTGATTTGGAATAAGTAACCCAAGTTTCTTTCAGAGCCAAACCAAATTTCGGGACAAAATTTTTAATAGGTGGGGGGAGTTGTGACACCCCGTTTTCAAGAAAACCTGCATTGCATATTTTATAAAAAATTATTTTAGTGTGTAATTATAAATGATTAAGTGTGAACTCTTAAGTTATATAAAATTATGATGAACGTATTACATTATGCTTAATAATTTCAAAGATTTTATGAGCTAATATTTATTTCGAGATTTTAAAGGTTTTTACAGGATTGCTCATGGAGGAAACCGAGCTTGATCCCAATTGACTCGACAGACATGAATGAAAGTAAAAGATAAGATAATAAATAGGTTTAGATGCATAGATTTGATATTAAGTTTTTATATATATATTAATCTACTCGTTTTGTCGTAAATGCTTTTATTTTATTAAATTTTAATTATGATTTTGATATCTTATTTTATGTGATGAAACATAGATTGCTTGAACATGAATTTATGCATCATAATGTGTATCAAAATATGTTTTTTACATAAGTAAATTATATAAATAAATTACCTCTTCTATATAAGTTATGCTAATATAGCATTATTGTTATATTAACTTTTTTATCCCTTTATGTAAGTAAATATACATGTATCTCTCTCTATATATATATATTATATATAAGAAAAAAAAAACAAAGAATGAAAAGGATAAAGGAAATAAATATCTTATGCATTATTATATTACATGAAATAGCTATTACATGCATTATTGATGTAAATAGTGGAACGTTCTCCTACTAAACCTCCTACTTCACCTTTTACATATCCTGCATCATATCACGCTACTTATCCATAAATCACATTGAAAGAAGCATGAGAGAAACGAGCAACATCTCTTAGAAGAAAAGGGAAACAACAAAACAAAGCACTTGATATTTTAGAGGTATTTTGCTAAAATTCTCTCTACTCTTTGTTAAATTATGATATTTCATGACTTATAGCATATTTTAGAAGATCCAAAGATGTTCTTTGGCATTAGGTTTACAATTTTATGTATTTAATTTTCTTGAATATTTAAAATAGTACATGTGAAAGAAATGTAATCTGCAGGTCAGTTCTGAGAACTTCGTAAGTTTGTACAAATTTTTTTTGCCTAAACCCTATTGCCACAATCCATTAAATTTGAAGTGAAAAACATATCTGTTAAATTTCAAAATATTTGGACATAAATTCGATTTACTATGATTTTTCAAACATAGCCCTGTTCTGTGACAAATTTGCTCTGTTTATACTTTGCATCTATGTTCCGAAATATTCTAACAGATGTAGAAATCGTTTTTGCTTAAACCCTTTTACCACAATCTATTATAGGAAGATTAGAACATATCTGTTAAATTTCAGAATATTTGGACATAAATTTGATGTACTATGATTTTTCAAACATAGCCTGATTTTGTGATAGATTTGTTTTGTTTTATATTTATTTATGTCTGAGTAAAACCTTTCTCCTGAGTTTTAAGCTTTGAGTTCACATGTGATATTTTAGTATGTTGTAGTACAGACTCTTAAGGACATGTAGAAATTTACCTTGTAAATGTTTAAGCCTTGTACAATCTATGAAGATTTTTGTAAGAAAGTATATTTTCGGCATATAGGGTGCCCTATTTTTAGCCAACTTATAAAATTCATAACTAATTATGTAAACCTTAGTTTTAGTTGATAATTTTATATGTTATACTTCAACATGTTTAAATTCTATGAAAATATGAAAGTTTTTCATGAATCCTATAATGTTTGATAAATTTTTCAATATAAACTGATTTTGAGTTGAAATTCAAGTGAAAAACAAGTTTATATAATTAATTTTATTTATATATGTACATTGTGAAAAATTCAGAATATGATATCTAACACTATTATGTGACCATGTAAATATGCTTGTCATTTTTAGAATCAAATATGAATTATTAAAATTGTTGTGGCTTTATGTGTCATTTTATGCCCAGAATCACTAATTTAAGTGTCTAAAAATTTTATATCACAAGTATGATATTTCATTCCATATGCTATTTTTGCTTAAATGTTTTAGTTAGGATATGATCATGTTTAGAATTTCATATAGGAATCAAGTATGTATTAAATGAAGTATGGTTAATATATTTATATGCTTGAATAAAGTGTATAAAATCATGTTAATATATATATATATATATATGTTCTTAGAATGATTATTTTCCTTAAGTTATTAAATGACTATGTTTTAGGTTAAGATAACCTATATATAAGTTACAGAAGAGTGTGTATACAACATAATTGTCTAAACAGTTAAGTGTATCGAGTTCAGTTGAGACGATCGGTGAATTCAGATGCAATTATTGCACCCTCAACTTTTAAGTGGGTAACTTCTACACTTTATTATATGTTGATAATTAAATTAGTAAGTTATGTATGATAATCTACGGCTGAAGCTCTATAGCTATAACCGGTAGTTGTTTCACTATCGGGCGACGACCATAAGGGCGAGAGTGCCTAGTCTATGAAAGCAAGGTTTAGTGGGTGAGCGACTCCCACATTCCTTCATGTTATGTATAGTCCAGGGTGAGCATGCCCGAAGGACATGTAATATGTACTAATTAATTTAATTGCTTCAGTATATATTAGAGAGTATAGTTATCCAAGTGGGATCCCTCTTCGGAGGTGCTCATGATTTTGCTTTTAATATTTTCAGGTCCAACAGATGATGACATGGACGTGTAGCAAGTTGGACTGACTTTTCATCACCCGTTAATGTTAAAGTACTAAAATAGTGTTCACTTTTGAGAATAATGTTATATTTTGGATATGTAAATTATGATACATGATAGGCCTAAATTGATATTCCACTATAATATGTTTGTTCTATCATGTTATCTCATATAAGTGTATATCCGTACATATAACCTAGAAATGTGGGTGAAACACGAGTCAAAATAAATTTTGTCAAGTTTAAAAAAAATATATCTCGTGTTTTCATTTTAGACTTCCGCTATAATGTATCTCATGAATTCTCTAGTTTTATATAAGTAAAGGGTGACGAACTTTTTCTAATTAATGGGACTAGGGCGTTACAGTCGTGGTTCGATTCGTTCTTGTGCATGTGGTTCCGATGTTCAATGTTCAGACACCGACGCCATTGATTGTGGATTCTTACGTGGTCTACCCCTCTTTATAGTTCTGATTAGAATGCAATCAAAATTGTATAATGCTCGAGGAGATGACAATAATAAGTTTTTATAACGTAAAAGAATATTATTTAACCAAGATAGTTATCATATATATCATAAACCAAAATCATAGTGAGTACATTAGTTAGATGGGTGCAAACTACTCTATTCCTATATACATATCAAAAAGAATGATCGAGTCTCATTGCACCATACAAAATAACACATTTATACACATATATAAACAAAAAAATATTGTCTACATTCATAAACTAACCAGTCCAAACCACCAACTACTCCCTAAGCCATGGCAGCGGGTAGAGATGGGGGTCCCTACAACCCTGGTGGAACATCCCCAGGATCCCTCCCATCCAGAACCTCATCGGGATCCTCTTTCTCATCATCATCTCCCCCATCAGAGTCACTAATAGAAGGATAAAAAAGCCCCATATCCGGTGTGGACGGGGTCTCCCGCCGCATCCATAACTCCATCAACAGCTGGGTCATCCAACCAAAGTCTATACTCGAGGTACCGTCAATAGCCGAGTATACAATCTGGCCTGTACAGCCCATTCACATGGTAACGTCTATATCAAATGGGTCACCGCCTCCATGTTCCTTATTCGACCTGTCCCACTGCCCATTTCTCTACAACAATGGAATAACCTGGCTATATGCTCTCCAGTCGAAACATCTCCGGCCATCTGGCTTCCCGCGGTCTCAAACCTAGGAACGCTCATCCTAGCGGTCCTACGATATGCAACCATCTGTCACCACAACCTCACACATAAGTTTCATAAGGAAACCATATCGATAATAATTTCCAACTCAGATCTTACCCAATACTATCACCAACTTGTGTACATAGAACAATTACCAATAACAAATAATAACATTCATGTTATCATGTTGTAAAAAACTTAAAATTTTTAGTCAAACCTGTGGAAGGAGGTTGAATAGAATTGCCTATCCGATTTACATAATAATCACACTATTCATATTTATTAATATACACACAAAAGAAATTTTATGTGCAAGGCCCCATGAAAAAGGGTAATGCCAGACTCTGATACCAATACTGTCACGCACCATTTTCATATAGAGTTAAAGATGTGGATATAAAATTGTTTTTTTAATAACAAGGAGTAAGCACAGCATTTTCATAGGGCGTCCAACAATTTTCTAAACTGTTGGGATTTAAAACCAATCAAAGATTTAGAAAATAACCCTTGAAAAATACGAAAGGTATATACAATTGTAGTGAAAAATACGTTCTTGTTTAGAACAAAGCACATAAACATTGTAACATACAAATATAGGATTTCAAAAATACCGAACATACATATACATTCATATATACATGTAAAAATAACAGGCATTTCTGTTCATCTCTCCTCGCTTCTAGAGCTTTCTGTAAAATAAATCATAGAAAGGGGTGAGTGCCAAAGAACACTCAGTGGGGTTGATTTATATAGTGAAGGGGGTACACATAATATTTTTAACATATTATATACATAATACACATTGTGGACTCCCGAGTAGTCCCCTACAACTGTGGATAGGTTTCCGAAAAAACTTATTTGGGCCCCAAGCCGACCCTATAGGTTGTTACACCCTTTATGTTGGGGTTTTCATAGAATACCCTCTTGTTGGGTTTCCGACGAGGAATACCCCACTTGGCATGCAGGTGCATGCGCAGTTAAATTATCACATAATAGTTCTCACATAATACATAGTATACATAGTCACGTTCACATTTGTCACATAATTCACAACAACACATAGGTAAATAAATCATTTGATATAAGTTGGCTTCTAAAGAAACCTCTTTTGTATGGGAAATAGCCCCCATCGTATGAAACCATTCGCATTTGTGTCACTTGAAATCAATAGCTTTTAACACCATATAAATTACTCACATTTTAATCGTATAGTAAAACGTCCCACTTGAAATTAAAACCACATAGTCATAGAATTCAAATCGCATATTCAGAGCATTCTTCGTAAAACTATACGATTTAAAACATAAATAAGATTTTACCCCCACCTTGGATACCCAACCGATTTTGCCAAAAGCTTTCTGTCCTATTCCCCTTTATTCACACCCTTCGCTTGTATTTCCTACAGAGTATAGAAATGTGACTTATCATCTGATTCAATCGCTTATAATCAATAAAATCTCTAAAAAATTAACTCTTGAGAAGGTCAATAAATAGTGCTTTTAGATTTAGGGTTTGTGGATCATAGGGTTTTCCTACTTAGAGGTTTGTTCATAACACTTTATGTCATTTTGGGATTAAACTACCATTTTATAGAATTTTTGGATACAACATACAATAATTACCAAACTCGGGAGTCATAATATAATTTCGACAAGTTCTAGCGGTCGTATTGTCGTTTTACCAAAATCTAAGGGTGATTCTGTGATTTCAGCATTTCCTGAGGTTCAGTTTCCTATAATTCAAGAGTCCAGGGGTGTTCATGCATATCGTATAAAGTTTGGGGACCATTCTGTAATTCTAGAGAATTCTATATTTGAGTTCACTAAAATTTCAGGGTCATCTGCACAGTTATCCATAAATTCAGGGGTTTGAGTGTTATTTATCCTAGACTTAGAGTTTCCAAGTTGGTCCTCAAATTAAATCAAATTTATAAATTAAACCCCCCCAAAACCCTAACCCTAGTTGCTGCCCTTACCGCCACCGGTCGCAGCCACTCAACTTTATCCGCGACCTCATCCATCCTACCATAACAAGTGCCGGCCACCCCATCTACCCGACTCACCAGCACGACCTAGAACATACAACAAATGACGGTAGTGACACGTAGCAACAGCAGAGAGAGAGAGAGAGGTTGCCGCCTCTTTCCTATGGTCATTCACGGTGGAGACGGTGGCTGCTTGGGGTTCTAGGCTCGGTTCTATGACAGGCTCTGCAAAAACTGTTATTTAATCAGTGTACCTTACCGAAACGCACTTCGACGGCGACGATTGAAAGGTGACGGTGAAGATGGTGTTTGTTGGAGAGAAATGAGGAAAAAGAGAGAAAAAAAATGTGTTCCTTATCCTATGATTTCAAATTTTTTCTCAAAGTGGGTTTATTTCCTTCCAAGTGTAATTTACTAGGCCACACCTTCAACAAGTGTCATTCACGCAATAAGAGGGAGGGAGATAACAGTGACGAGGACAATTTATCTTTTCTTACAATAATGCCTAAATGCAACACTATTAACACTATCTAACTACACCATAATGTTGTTAATTAAATTTTTTCCTAATTGTCATTTACTTCAAATATAATGGATGCTATAAATATCTTTTATTAAAGCTCACTTTAAATTGTGAAAATATTAATATTATTTAGTGAATGACCAATGTGTCTCTTTTGTCCTAATTTATTCTATAATCATGATGGATCCTAATTTAAGAATCATTTTTCACACAAATCACACACTAAATCTCTACACACTATTTACACACACTTGCTCTCCAAGTTTGCTATAAGGTAGTCTTCTTACCTTTTTTATTTCCAAAGCTTTGAAAATGTAGAATATGCATGTTGTAGGTTAGATAATCATACTATAACATGATCTACGTTAGGATGATGGTTTATTGTTGAGAAATGTTCTAAGAAAATTATATATGTTAAATGAAGGTGTGGGAGGTGAGGGGTTGTTTTTGGAGGTGTTCTTGGCCCTGTTTTTATAAAAATTTATATGTTAAATACATGTTATAAGAAGCATAAATATGATTTTAGATCATGTTTCGGACTTGTGTAGAGAAAGTTATGAGTTTTGCAAGTTCTCTTCATTTCTTTGCATAATTGAGTCTTAGAAGCTTATGTTGATGTTAGATGAATATTTTAAGCATGAAAATATGTTTATATGATTTTAGGATGAAGAACCATGTTTTAATGTACTAAAATGATAAGTAAATAATATTTTATGCATCTTCAAAAATTATGTTGAAGAGGTGGCCGAAAATTGTTGTGGTTTGGAAAAGTTTGTGTGTTTTGTACTTTGATCCAAGTTCATCTTCTCTTAAGGATGTTAAGGGAACATCAAGGTGCTAGGCTTAATTTCATTACTTTTTGCTAAATATGGAGAAAGTCCTTAAGCATTCCCTAAAGTTTAGTAGTTGTGTTCTCCCACTTAAGTAAATAAAGATTGAGCTTTAATTAGAAAAAATTAAACTCTTTTAATAACTAATTACTAAAATAAAAGTTTAAGCTTAAAGTGGTTTATTGGAAGTTTTTTATTAATGATTAAGATTTAATTAAGATATTTAAAGACCCAATTTAAATTCTAAAAGCATCGATAACCTAAAAACTTGAAAAGTCCCGATGATTAAACAAAATTGTAATATAACACGCTAGGTGTCGAGCGGTTGGTTTCGTAGTTACATCAAATTTATCAAAGAAAAGATTTTGAGGTGGATAACTATAAGTGTTAGGTTATACTATTGTTGATGCGTATAATGCTTATATGTTCATCTTCGGACACATTGACCGCAATGTTACAATGATATATAAGACCACAACGATCAGGTCACAAGGACCATAATGAAGGCACAAGTCCCTTGTGTAACATCCCGAAATAAAATTCGACTACATAAAATATTACAAGAATTTTCTACAATCAAAATAAGATTTATGTAATAATAATTATAATTATTATTGTATTAATAAAAATGAAAGAAAAATAAAATATAATAATATATAATTATATATGCATACGTATATAGTGTATATGTATACAATATTATAAGATATATATGGGTGTCATGCAAAATGGTAAAAGAGGATTAATTAATATATAAGTATACATGTATACGCACACAGCATATATATATATATATAAATATAACGTATGTTTATATAAATTAAAAGTAAAATAAATTAAAAGGGGGGAAAGAGAGTAATAGTTGACTAGTTTTGGAAAGTGGATGGATAAGTTTACATACTTTTCTCATACCTTTATTTTTCTCTCTGCTCTCCCTTCCACACATTTTTCTTTCTCTCTTCTACTCTCTCTCTCGTCTGCGTCTGTTTCTGTGCTTCTTCTCCATTTCTTTTCTCCTTTTCTTTTTATTTTCTCTCACTTCACATCTTCTTCTATGTTGCTTGATTTTTGCCTTGGTGGGTGAGGGGTTTTGGGCTGCGTTTCAGTGGGTGTGTCTTGGTATGTGGCTGTGCTAGTGTATATATATATATATATATATAAATCTGCGTGTGTATGTGCTGCTGCGATGGGGGTGTGCGTGTTAGGGTGTGAAGTCGTCGGCAAGGGTGAGCGGCGGCTGCAGAGGGTGACAGGAGAAGGGGCGGCTGGGCAGTGGGCTGCTGCCGATGCAGGGTATATGTATGTGTGTATCAGTGTGTGTATGGGTGTTGGCGCTGCCGTGAGTGGCGGCGCCGGGCTGGGGTACGGCTGTGGCCGGCGTGGGTGGCGCCGGGTTGAGCGGTGGCGGAGGCGAGGCAGAGGGCCGGCGGCTATGTACAGCAGATGCAGGGGGTGTTTTGGGGTAAGGGTTTTCAATTGAGAATTTGATATAACTTAGGGACTAAATTGCAAAATACTAAACTTTGATGAAATTGGAATTAAATCCTTAGTATTTGTAAAATTTCAGATTAATCCCTTAAGTATTTAAACCATACATTAAGACCCCTAAATTTGAATAAAAATTACATTATTTAACCTACAAATTTATAATATTAAATCTACACTGTTTTTAGATTAATGTGTGTGTAAATAATGGGATAATAGTACCAACGATTAAAGAATTCAATTTAAAATAAAATATAAATGGTATAATAGAATGTAAGATATAATGATATATTACATTACAATAAATGTACTAGTATAATCATTAATGCATTCTAAATCATTTATGCAATCAATAATAATTGATGATAAAATAAACCGTTTTGATGTGTGGTAAAATACTGTTAACATCTAAACTGATTGGCTAATGATAACGTTGTTGTTGCTCATTGCAATAAATATAATTAACAAAATATAATGTACTATTAATAAAATAATAAAAATGGTATATTGATTATTAGAATTGCTTTATATTGCTAAAATTACATAAAACATCTTAAAATTTACTTAAATTTCATAGACGAACTTTTATGCCTTGTAACGTATCTAGAATGGAATCGAGATAAATCGGCGACAGGAAGTTTCCAAATTAGGTTCTAATTCTATAAATTAGATTTAATTTAATTACCTTCAGGTAATTAATTAACATCTAAAAATATTAATTACAATATCTCTTAATTCCAATGACATATAAAACTAAATATAATTATGGTCATTATAATTTGATCTTCATAATTGAATAAACGAACTAAGAACCTAATAATAAATATTAAATATCCAATCAAATCCTCAATATTGTTAAAAATGATAAAAATGTAAGGAAATAATTATGAACCTTACAAATTAAATTTCAAAGTTAAGAATCAAATTAAATATCAATTTGAAATCTTCTTAAATAATAATTAACTAAACATGTTATGCAATTAAATATATTCCTAAATTAACTTATAATTTTCAGTCAATTGAATTCATTTTATAAATTAAACTTTATAGTTAATCTAAATGCGCAATAATCATAAATATAATCAAATTTTCTAAGACAAGGTACTAAGACATCTTTAATGATCGATGTAGGAAACGAGAAAAAGAAGAATATGCTCGACAACTTATGAATATAAGCTTCAGTTTCCTAAGGTGGGGGTAAATGCTTATTACGGTATTTATAATTCTTTCGAAGTATTTAAAATATGAAATATTATACGATATGAAATGAGTTGGGTATACGTGCTGAACGCATGAAATGTTATGTGTGATAATGTTATGATATGATGAAGGTGAATCTTATACTATGTGAAATGTGACATATTTTAATATATATGATGAATGCGTTCGGAAAGATGATGAATGGCAAAATAAATGTTTATGTGATGCAATAAGCATGAATATATGTGAATTACTTGAATTATTGTGAATGACGGTGAAAATCGTATCTATGGTGGCTAAGAACCACATCTATGGCGGCTAAGAACCGTATCTATGGTGGCTAAGAACCACATCTATGACGGCTGAGAACCGTATCTATGGTGGCTAAGAACCACATCTATGGCGGCTGAGAACCGTATCTATGGTGGCTAAGAACCACATCTATGGCGGCTAAGAACCGTATCTATGGCGGCTAAGAACCGTAATGAATGCGAATGATGATTGATTGGGATGATTGCGTGAAAATGATATGTTTGCATGTGAAAGAGATGAATGCTTGCGGTTTTAAATGATTTAAGACACATATTTGAAGCTATCTATTTTATGCTGTTTTTATTAAAAGACAAACGTTTTATGAAAATCTGTTCTATATGATAAAATCATGGTTTGGCATGTACATGTAAAATCTTTTAAAATTATTTTATGTCATCCCGAGTTTCCTCCCCCACTGAGTGTACTTTTGTCACTCACCCCTCTTTTTAAAATGTTTTCAGTATAAATAGGTAAAGGCGTGGAGTGCGAGCGGTGGATGCTGGTAGCCGATGAGGAAAGGTTACAGAACCTTTTTAGTTAAAGCGATTAATTTAATGAATTTAAGAAATATATATTTTATAATTATTCTTGATTTTATTTATATTTATTCTTTTGAAAGAGGAAATATTTTTTTATAAGTGAGTAACGTCTCGGTGAAAATTTACCTTAAAAAGAATCGGGGCGTTACACCTTGCCACAAGCTAATAGACTACAAGGATTGAATGTTGATAAATTATACAGGGATGTATGTGACATGTACAAATCAATTGGTATAACTTCTTGCAGATATTCCTACTGAGTTTTATACTCATGCCTTACTAAATTTTCAGACCAAGGAGGTGGAGCATAGGGTTGCGGTCCGGTCGAGGGTCCCCCGTATCGTTACACCCTAAAATTAACTATTTTGCTTATGATATATGTATAAGTTAATTAAGATCATGAGATACACTCGATGACTCTCTTTTGTATAATCCAACATTTCTTTTGGGCCCCTTTTATTTTTATTTAACTAAGTTTTCTTCCACTTATAGTAATTACCTATTTAGTTATTTATATCTTTTTAAAAAATTAAGTATATTTTATATAAGTAGCATGAAGTAATGTACTCAACCTAGAATAATGGACTAGGGGCGCTACAAAGGGTTTTTCCCTAATTAATGCGCCATTTCAAATTTGGCATTTCTCAAAAAATTCTAACCTTTTTCGTGTGATTATAATCATATTACTTGCTTAATTTGTCTTTGTTGTCCTTAAGATTTGGAGAAGTTTTTAGCTGTCACGGACTCCACCAAACAATTCTCCTAATTTTTTTAAGTGGAATGTCTGCTAATTTTTGTATTTACATTGAAAAAATATTTTAAAATACTTGAAAATTCAAGATATGAAACAAAATATTATTTTTGTGAATAAATAATTAATCGGTGTTTTAGAACATTACTTGACAGATTTTATTTTACCAAGTCTGTTAACTTTTACAGTATTTGATAAAAAAAAATGAAAACTCTGACATAGAGCTAATTAAGGGGTTTAAGCGTTGCCTACCAGTACTTCTTTCCATTTATAAAAAGAAAGTTGAAGCTTTGAAAGAAAACCGAGAATTTATTTGTTTCTCAGAATAGTCTTTTTCCCTCTCAATTGAATAAACCCCACGTCTGAATTAACATAGTCAATCTTACTACATGAATGTATGTTTACACATGTAACATAGTCAATCTTACTATATGAATGTATGTTTACACATGTTGCATATTAATTGTAAATTATTTTCAATTTTTTTTTTGAAATATAGTCAAAGAAAAGTGGCGATGTCAATTAATGAGACGAGTGGAATTAATACCAATCCTAGAATTGACGACAATCATAAGGCCTATTTTCATTCTTTGTTTGAATTGAATTTGTTTAACCTTTTATTTTATCTTCATTTATTATTATTTAACCTTCTTGGATTTAAATTGTAGATCAAACATTTTTGATTTACTTTTCTTGGGTCGTTTTTTATTTTATATTTAATTATTTTGTGAATGATTGAATTACTTTTCTTTGGTTGTGTTGTCATTTTATATTTCATTCTTTTTTGAATGATTGTATTACTTTTATTTGGTTGCGTTTTCATTTTATATTTAATTCATTTTTAAATGATTGTATGTTTGAATAGTTGAAGACAAATATAAATGGCGTCAAATGAAACTTGCTAAACAAAAGAGAAGATATGCAAATCTTAATGTTGCTAAGAAAAAAAAAACTATGTAGAACATGTTTTGTAGAATCGTGAAAAGAGATAAGCAACATGTAATTTACAATTTCAAGCAAATCTAAGTAGCTCTAATTAAACTTTGCATTAATTGGAAATTGTATTTTAATATATTTATCTAATTATGAATTTTAATGTCAGAAGAACATACACTAAAAAAAGGCCAAGTTGCATTCATAGTGGAGCAGATTTGAGTATGAGCCTTCCACCTTTTGTAATGGAAAAGATAAATTTGCACCTTCAGAAGTTCTAGAAAAATTGTACGAACTATACACTTCTCAGTCGGAAGAGTCTGTTGATTTTCAAAAAAATTACATTCATACAATTCCAAATTCTCATTCACTTTATTTGGAGTGAAATTGGATAAAGAGCTTGCTTCGACACGACAAGGAGTTCACTTCTCGAGTACAAGGAATGATTTATCACAATCTCCCAAGTTTGAGTCTTAATAGAAACAAACTAGCTAATTTCAATTATATTTTTTTGATACTGAAAATGAATTTGAGAATAGAATGTGTCTTAATTCACATGTATCCGAAGGAATTATGCAGAAGCTCACAGAAATACTAATACTAGAGGAGAATCCATATTCCAAAATCTTTAGAAGACTAAGTATTCTTCTTAGGAGACTATTCTTCTCTAGATTATGTGCAACTTTGTATCATAAAAGATGTGAGATTGGATTAGCAAATTTATTATGCCCTTGACAACAAATCAGCTGTTTGGATTGAGGGAAATAATGATAATATAAGGTTTAAAAGAGATTTTTTTGTTATTGCTCATTCTGGGGACCAATATAGAATAATGCATTATTTTGGATGTTATAACTCTATACAATACCCTCTTCTATTTCTAAGAGGTGAAACATGATGGCACCATAATATTTATAAGTGTCACGCCCCATTTTCTTACAAAAACATTTATCAGAGTTTTCCACACGGGCGTGCAGGAAGAAGAAAAGAGGTAGGAGACAAACAAAAGATATTACATAATAACCATCGGCTTCAACCGATTTAACATAATATTCACAGCAGAAAATATCATCAGGATCTCACATCCCGAATACACATCATCATCAGGACCTCACATCCCGAATACACATCACCTAACCACCAAACGTGGATTCCTTACAATATTGTTTTATAAAGACAAAAGTTTGATAAACATCATATTAAAAATAATTACAGATCCAGAAATATAGCACCTCCTCTCTCCTTCTAGGGTTCATCATGCTTATCACCGCCTGTAACGTGAATTACAGAATAAGGGGTGAGTGCGTTGAATACACTCGTGGGGATAAAATCCGCGTCTAAATCTTAACATATATATATTTGAATCAGAAATACATATAATCATCACTAATCACAGCACGAAATATGCACAACAGACATTAGAAATGGTAAGGGACGAATAGGTGCGGGCATCGCCCGTCTTATCCCATAAAACGGTCTCAAATACCGCTGGTGCATTTCAAGGACCACCAAACCTTTCATAGAAGAATGGGGGTTAGGGACGAATGCATGAAGGGGCGCCTCAGCGGGCCCACCCCTCACAGTTTATGTATGTCACAGCAAGTATAATCACAGCATTTAGTATTCCTCAATCATGCTTGGAATAGGGAAAACTGTAAACAGATAAAGAGTTAGAAATTACCCCCACCTTGTTCGGTGGTTACCACGTGAGTTGCAAGTATCCAATATCACGTATCACAATGCTTCAATCCAACAAGTAGCCTACATAATTTACGGTGTTTTTAGATATTTATGAAATATAATTAAAGATTTAAACGATATCGAATCGGATACTATCGATCGAAATGAGACGGATCGGAACAGAGGGCCTAACGATTGAGGCTGAAGAAACAAGAGGGAAATATCAGTTCATACAGCTGAGGTGAAAGAGAATGAAATTTGGATCATAACAAAAAAAGAATGAACTCAATCGGAGTTGTAACGAGCTCGAACGGAGCGTTTTAAGATTGAGGGGTATTTTGGTAATTGAGTCAAAGGGTTGACTTTGACCGGGACCCACGACCCCTGGTCAACGATATTTTATTGGCAACGTCTCGATAATAAAGTACGATGAAAAGAAAATGAGATTTGGATCGAAAACGAATCAAAAATACGGCGTCACGTGCGTTCCCGGCGACGGGAAAAATCTCGTCGGCGTTTCCCGACGACGGGAAAAAAAACAGGGCAGCGTCTCCCGTTACTGCCTAGTTTTCTCGACAGCGGGGCAGCACCGCTCGGCAGCTGCCGAGTTTTCTCGGCAGCCTCATCCCCGTCGCTCGCCCAGGTCTCCCGTCGTCGACCTGCTCGACTAGCCACTTTCCCGGAGCCACCGGCTGCGGCGTCGCCGGCCTATGCCGCCGAAACGTAGTCCGATGGTTAGCCTGAATCACCAGCTACCAGATCCAGCCATCCCTCGCCGAATTCCGATGTGAATAGTACCAGAAAAACAGTCACGAAAACCCTTCGTCAAATACAATTTACACAAACACAATGCAACAGCTACTTTTCCAATCCATTTTCCGGCACCGGCGCCACCACCCATGGCGGCGCCACCCCTCCAGTGGCTAGCCCACCATTCCGGCAGCCCTTCCAGTGCCTGCAACCTCGAGAAAAAGAGCAAGAGAGAGAAAAACGGGAGAGAGAAAAGGTGGCTGAAAATAAGGGTTAAGGGTTTTGGAGATGGTTTTTCGCCGTTTTCCAGCGAACAGAGAATCGGAATTGAATTCTGGAAGTTACCCTAGACTCGAATCATTGAGGGCTACGTTGTATACGAAAATCAGCCAAAACGGACGGGTTTGACATTTTCCGGCGACGGCAGTGGTGGTTTTTCGCCATTTTCCGGCGAACGGAGAATCGTAATTTAATTTCGAAAGTTGTCCTAGATTCGTCTCGTCGAGGGCTACATTGTGTATGAAAATCAGCCAAAACAGACGAGTTTGACTTTTTCTAGCGAACTCTGGCAGCGGCGGCGGCGGCTCCGGCGATGGCGCGGCAGCGCTGGTGGTGGCGCGTCGGAGACAGAAATCAAGACTGAAAATAAAGAGAGAGAAGAGAAAGACTTACGTGTGTTCGGCGCTTTTCGGCACGTTCGAAGAAACGGTGAAAAATGAAACGAATGAGCGCCTATTTATAGAATTTGCAAAGTTACTATTCACTAGGTTACTGTTCATGATAAGCTTGGGTTACTATTCACGATAAGATTTCGGTTATGTTCATCATGATTCCATTCCTCGTTTTTCCGAAACTCTATATTTTGCCCTTTTCTTCGCCGTTTGAGCTACAGGTGTCCGAATGACCTCTAGTTCGTTTCTATCTTCTCATTTTTCCGTTACGCATGTAATGGTATAAAAATATTCTATTTTCCATGTGTATAATTTTTATCCATCTAGAACTGGTCGTTAAACACATATCTGAAACGCATGTAATTAAATTAACATTCAAGAATTAAAACACATAAAATATTTTAATTAAGGTTTACTTATTTAATTAACCAATTATGCTTTCTTTTTATCCTGGGCGTTACAATAAGGTTCACATACAAGAACATGTATATGAAAAAGAGCAAGGTACATATTTATGTTATAATATATTTCAAGAACATATATATTTTTCAAGAGATAATCAACAGTTTTTAAAAATTAATTTTGTCTGATTGTTTAGTACATATACAACTGCAACAAGTGTGTTGAATGCTTCTAAACTTACATTAAGTACTTCTCTAGAGGAAATTATCTCGCAAGAGCAAGAAAATATGTAAACACACGTACTCCTAAAAAAATTATAAGCATATTTCTTGAAGTTTTTGAAGAAGAAGCTTGGATTGATCATCTTGATTTAATTTGTTTATATTTCATTTTATTTTATTTTGGTTATAAATCTGAAATCTTACTATTCGATTGTCTAGATAAAATTGAGTGTTGAAATGAAATAGTTAATTAGGTTTTAAATTATCATTAATCTATAATTTAAATTAGAACAAGTTTCCAGAAATTTAAATTTTATTTTCACAAAAATTTATATATATAATATTTAATAGTTATAACGATTATAAATAAAATATTAAAAGATGGGAATTTGAACAAAAAATATTAATAACTACAATAAAATAGAACCTAATAAAAAAAAATTTCAAATTGGGAAGCAATTTTATGATTCTCTTAATAACCTAAAAGTAACTATGAAATTGAAATATATAATAATTTGTAAACTGAATTTCAAGAAAAATTTTGTTGGATATTAAGTGATATGACAGGACACGCATATTTCTTTTCAGTTTTTATTCTCTCAAATTAAGGAAATTATTGGTTAAGCTTTTTTTTTGAAGTATTTAAGCTTTATAATTTTGTATCTTGGTGGCCGAAGGGATATGTAATGGAGATATCTCGATGCATTGATGTTAATTCAAAGATATGAAAAACCACATCTATTTATCACAATGACTTGTAATCTTGATTCGATAGAAATACTAGAAAATCTTTACGAAGGTCAAAATGTTCAAGATCGTCCCGATTTAGCTGCGAGAGTTTTTCGAGCAAATTTGCATAGCTTGAAAGATCAATTATTTAAGAAGCAAATATTTAGAAAAGTTACTGCACATGTTTATGTGATCGAATTTCAGAAAAGAGGACTATCACATGTTCATCTACTTGTCTTGAAGTAATAATGAGAATGTTTGGTGACAAGGCATCAGTTTATATTGGATGCTGTGGTCGAATTTCAGAAAAGAGGACTATCACATGTTCATCTACTTGTCTTGAAGTAATAATGAGAATGTTTGGTGACAAGGCATCAATTTATATTGGATGCTGAGTAGAAAACTACTTGAAGTCCATTGAGAAAGTAACAAAAATTCTTTAGTTAAAATGATTTCCAAAAAAAAAAAAATTGAAAAAAAGGTATATGCATAGAATGACCCATCTTTATATTGTTATTTGAGTTAACTCTCTTTAATATATTGTTTAGAGAAAGAAGTGTTAAAGAGGCTAATTTTTTGCTCTAATATAGGTGTCCGACTACAATGCATATAATTAAAAAAAATAGAGAATTGAGTACTAAAAAAAATTGTTACGACCCGTTTGATTAATGTAACGTCCCGATTCTTTTGTAAATAAATCTTAACCGAGACGTTACTCACTAAAAAAAAATTCCTCTTCAAAAGAATTTCACTCTTTAAATAGAACAAAGATAAATAAAATCCTGAATAATTATAAAACATACATTTCTTAAATACATGAAATTAATAATTTTAAAATAAAAATGTTCTTTAACATTTGCTCATCGGCTACCAGCATCCACCGCTCGCACTCCACGCCTTAAAAATCCCTAAACTGAAAAACATTTTAAAAGAGGGGTGAGTGTTTGAAATACACTCAATGGGTTAGGGAAACACGGGAGGATATAAAATAATTTCCAAAGATTTTATACACACACCAAAACACTATTTTATCACATATAACAGATTTTCGTAAAACGTTTGTATTTTAATAAAAATCGTAGAAAAATAAATCACTTTATAATGTAAGCATCCATCTCAAATCAATCATCCTTCACATTCAAACATATCACTTTCATTATCACATTTACGGTTTTTTAACCGTCTTGCAAACATATGCGGGTTTTAGCCGCCCTGAAAACATATAATCCATCATTCACATTCAAACATCACTTTTCACATAATTTACGGTGCTTAGCCGCCATGAAAGCATTTTACGGTTCTTAGCCGCCATGAAAACATTTTTACGGGTCTTAGCCGTCCTGGAAACATATGCGGGTCTTAGCCGCCTTAGAAACATCATTACGGTTATTAACCGTCATAATACGGTGATCAGCCGTCATATGCGAGCCCTAGCCGCCTTGCATACGCATGCACAAGCACAAATCACTTCATTTTCACATTTACGGTTTTTAGCCGTCTTGTAAACATACAATCAATCATTCACGTTCAAACATCACTTTTCACATAGTTTACGGTGCTTAGCCGCCATGAAAGCATTTTGCGGTTCTTAGCCGCCGTGAAAACATTTTGCGGTTCTTAGCCGTCGTGAAAATATTTACGGTTATTAACCGTCATAATATGGTGATCAGCCGTCATATGCGAGCCCTAGCCGCCTTGCATACGCATGCACATGCGCACATAATTTCATCACATATTCACATATCAAACATACACATAGAAGCACATGTACTGAACAAAACACAAATTGTCCAGTCATCATACGTCATAACACGTTTATTCATCGGCATTTCAATATGTCACGTTTCACATAGAATAAGATTCACCTTCATCATATAATCACATTTCATATATTCAGCACATAAACCCAACACATTTCATATAGCATAATAGAATTCGTAATTTAAATATTTTGAAAGTAATATAAATACCGACTTAGCACTTTTCCCCACCTTTTACTGAGAAAGCTTGCAAAGCGTCTACTTCGATATGAGCTTTAGTTCTTTTCTCCCTTCGTATTTCCTACAAAGCATAATTGCTCGCTTTAGAAATTAATCGAACTATTATTAATTAAAATACATTCTTAATTTAGAACCTTTTTTTGTTAACAGATCATCTAACAGGGTTAACCTGAAATAAAATTAAGTATTAATGTAATATGGTAGGGTGATAACACTCAACCCAAAACCCGACCTGAAACTAAGTTCTCTTAATTATTTCAATAAGGATCTAGGATTTTATACCTTAATCGACATATAAAGAGGTTTAAATAATATAACTTAATTACTATAATTTCTCTTTGTCATTTAATTAAAGCTCGGTTTCTTACAAGGTTGTGGTTTAAAAGTAAAATGAATGATTTTTAAAGTAAATATAGGGTTTAAATGAAATTATAATGAAAATGCGTTTATTAAAGATATTAGAAAACTTAATTAGACTTTATTTAGATCTTGAAATATTTATCTTAGTTTCTGGAAAATTAATTATAAAATTATGATTTAGGTTAGATCTTGAAGAGTTGATAATAATTCTAAACAAGTAAATTATAAAGCTTTTGGCTTAAATTAATTCTTGAAGACTTTTAAATTAATCATAGAAAATTATGTAATTTATGGTTTAACTTAGATATTAAGAAAATTGAATATATTTATGATTATGGCGTATTTAGATTGACTATATAATTTAATTGCTAACTGAATTCAATTAACTAAAATTATATTTTAATTTAGGAAATATATTTAATTGTATAACATGTTTAATTAATTCTTATTTAAGAGGATTGAATTTGTTATTTTCTTTGATATTTAATTGGATCTTAACTTTGAGGTTTAAATTGTAAAGTTCATAATTTAATTTAAGATCATTATATCATTTTTAACAATATGGGGAAAATTTATTTAATTAAAACTTACCTCATTTATTTAATCCTAAGTAAGAATCTATATCATTTTATTAAATTCAAGGTCCGATATTTATCTACCTAATTATGATACTTAAAGCATAATTTATAAAAATTAAAGTTATAACCAATCTTTGTTAATTAATTAAAGTTCGATTTTCTGTTTCATAGGTAAAAATTCTTATTAATTATATAATAACATTCATAATTCCAATATATAAGTTAATATTAACTACAAACATATCATTATAATAAATTCAATAATTTATTAGGCAAATAATGCATATCATCATCAATTATTAGAGAAAGCTATGTAATTTAAATAATTTCAATGTTTCATTGATAATTATACATAAATTAAGCCTTAAAGCATACTTTAATTATCTAAAGTTTAATTATAAAATCAGAAATTAGAATACTTAAATGTTTAAATTTCAGCAACACTTATATCGCATTTTACCCCTAGAATTCATCAAATTTACCAAGCATGCCCTTCCAAAACTTTTCCCCCCTTTTCCCAGCCACCCCTGCTACTCCTCTGCCGCCGTCGCAGCTCACAGCAGTAGCTTGAATGGAGCGCACCCCTGCTCCGGCCAACCTCACCCTAAACAGCCTACACCAACTCACGCACACACCTATATACATACAAATGTATACCTGTGCAGAATTTCAGCACACACGCAGCCATATTTGCAGCAGCTACACACACCAAACACACCATGAAATTACAACGACCCAACCCAGCCTCCGTTCGCCCTTCTTGTTCTACCGCCGGCGCCTCCCTCTTCGATCACCCCATCATCCAACCCACAACCACAGCCGCAGCGAATAACAGAGAGGGGAAAAGGAAGAGAGACTTGGGGAAAAAAATAAAATGAGAGACAGAGAGAGAGACCGTGTGCAGAGAGTGAGATAAGGAGAGAGAAAAAGAAATTTTTGTATCTTTCTTTTCAAACTTTTCCATTTTGACTCTTTCCACAATTATTGAGCTTTATTTGTTTGTACTATTGTTAGTCAAACCTTTTTGATGACTTTTTGTGACCAACATAAATTTTCTACAAGTGTATACATTATAATATATATCATGTATGTTATGTAATTTATGCACTTCATATATATATATATATATATATATATATATATATATATATATGTTGGTCCCAAGTGGTGTCCGAGGTTCAAAGGGGGGTGAATGAACCTTGGTCTATTTTTCAGAATCTTTAAAACAACCGTTCATGGGGGTTATCGGTCCTTCAGTTATGACGGTCCACATCTCATCATTCATGGCAGAAAGGTGTGCCTGCATTCTAATCTTCCAGTCGTCATATTCCTTTATGGAAAACATAGGTAGCTTGTGATTGGAGGAATCCATGATATGCTTTAAAAATGATTTTTATGCAACGAAAACAGCGAGACAAAGGTGGATCTGGGTAGGTGACCAGATAAGTTGGCTTTTAACCCAACTCGCTCTGATACCACTTGTTGGTCCCAAGTGGTGTCCGAGGTTCAGAGGGGGGGTGAATGAACCTTGGTCTATTTTTCAGAATCTTTAAAACAACCATTCTGCACTGCAAGTTACTTGAGCTTGCAGCGATAGATGGTTACTGCTTGCAGCGCTAGAATGCAGTGCTGCACGCTGTAACCTGGAATTTTGTACGCAGCGGAAATATACTTTTAAACACAAGGCTGTTTTACACAAGAATGCTTCTTTCAAACGTTTTATGATGAGAGATAGATAGATATATGCAGAAAATAAGCACAGATAAATAAAGCGATAAAAACACTTATGGCTTATAGTGGTTCGAAGGTGGTATAATCCTTTTACGTCCACTCTACTGCTCCTCGAGCAGGAACTTTGTTAAGCAAGATTGATTTACAGGACTCTCCTAACAATCTATCAACTTTACAAAGCAAACCACCAACTGAAGTCCAGCGTACACACAGCAACTGCAAACTTCAAAGGCTAACCCACACAGGGTTCTATACTCCCACACACGTAAGCTGCCTAACACTAGACAACTAAAACAAACAGCAAGGATCTTTCCTATCAACTGCTTGACACCACTAAAACAACCTAAGCACACAGCAACAAGGTTAAAAGGATAAAAAGATTTTCTTCAACTTATGCTTCGAAGTGAGCTTCTGAATCCGTAAGGAATCTATCAGCTTGAACTCTGCTTTACTTCGATAGGTTGAGTGACTGAAACTGATTGTAGATTTGAATACTTGGATCTTGTAAGCTTTGTGAATTTAGCGTAAAAGTTTCAGTCAACAGCTTCAGTTCTCCTCAACCTCTATTTATACTTGTAGGAGAAGATGTCCGTTGAAGGAGACATCCCTCTTTTGAATTTGAATCAGCCTGTCCAAAGTATGGTTCGCATTTAATGCGACTTGACTTTTCCTTTCGGAGCATTTAATGCGGCAGTTGCGGCTCGCAGCTTTCTGCGGTGCGTCAGTCCATGTGGCATCTTCTTATTGGCTCCGTGTCTGTTACTTTGACTTTTTCTTGAACGGCTCTTTTGTCCCTGCTTAGATCTCCGTTCCTCGTACTGCATTTATCCTTCCTGGGATCTGCAGGATACTTCGTCTTGTAGTTGGCGCTGTATTTACTTAACTGTCCTGTAAGTCTGCGCTGTATCCTTGGTCTTTATGCAGCTGATGCATTCTTTCAGTGCTGCTGTATTTTAGACCTGCTTGCAGTATCATCTGGCAGTGCTGCTGTAATCATCGTTCTAGCAGTACTCCTGTATCCTTTGCATGCAGCGATGCTGCACGCCGTTCTTCCTTGTCTTGCTGTATTGAAGTACAGCCTTATTTATGCTTTGCTGTTCCTTTCTTCTTCCAGCAATGCTGTATCCTGCCTTTATGCAGCGATACTGTATCCTGCCTTCTTGCAGCGATATCTTCCTTTAAAGCGTAGATGCAGCTTTATCCTCTTTTAACCTCCATTTTAATCCTTGACACAAGACTCAATTCTAGTCTATTTATTCACTTAAACAACGTGAAAATGGGGTACTCAAAACTTCCTATTACATGATTGGTTTGTCTCATCAAAATATAAACAATGAAATCCCAACAATATATATATATATAACATGTATATTTATTAATATATTTTGGATGTATATTTCCTTCATAGGTTAAACTTAAATTATATTATATTATTATTTAAGTTTCATTTTAACTATAGAAAATTCATGTTATATTTTATGTGGCTAAATTTTATTTCGGGTTGTTACAATTAATATGAAAACCAATAATGGCATAATATGATGACATTGTGGCATTGGACTTTGTAGCACCCCGACACTTTTATGCATATTTCTATTAGTTTATTTTCTTGCTTCATCATCTTTCAATTTAAATCATCTTTTGATATACACGTGTTTATTTTCATCTAACTTTATCAATGATTTTGAGTTCGATTGCGCTGCCAGCACAGAGATTAAGTGAAATGTGATATGAGAATTATAAAATTACAAGAATAAAAACCTAGCATCGGGCTTAAGATTTAAGAAATTAAAAGAAAATAATACAAGCTTGAAGAAAGATAACGATAGATTTTATCTGCTAAATAATTGTGAAAAATCAATTAATAATAGAGTCTTATTAGGATTAATGATAATGAAATATTATAAAAATCCATAAATATGTTAAAGTGTATGAGAATAATTATTTTGTGCATAAATGAAATTATTGCACATAAAATCCACAAATATCTTTTATTAAAACTATCTTTAAATTGTGGAAAAATCATTATTATTTAGTGAATGACCAATGTGCCCCTTTTGCCCTCATTTATTCTATAAATATGATGGATCCTAATTTGAGGATCATTTTTCACACACAACACACATTAAATCTCTACACATACTATTTACAAACACTTGCTCTCCATGTTTGCTACAAGGTAGTCTTTTTACCTTCTTCATTTCCAAAGTTTTAATCATGTGGAATATGCATGTTTTAAGTTAGATAATCATACTATAACATGATCTTGGTTTAGAAGATGGTTTATTGTTGAGAGATATTCTAAGAAAATCATTATATGTTAAATGAAAGTGGGAGGTTGAGGGGCTGTTTTGGGGTTGTTTTTGGAGGTGTTCTTGGGATGTTTTTATAACCTTTTTATATGTTAAAATACATGTTATGATAAGCATAAATATTGTTTTAGATCATGTTTTGGGCTTGTGTAGAGAAAGTTATGAATTTTGCAATTTTTCTTCATTTCTTTGCATACTTAAGTCTTAGAAGCTTATGTTTAGGGGTGGGAATTTTCTTTCGGTATCGGATCGGGTACGGATATTACCCGATTGGGTCGGGTTTCATTATAATTTCATAAACTTTCAGGTATTTTGGGTCGGGTACCCGCAAATTTCGGGTCGGGTATTACCTGATCGGGTTTTGGGTACCCGAATAAAGTTTAAAATTTCATCCTACCTTCTCTACTTAGATTCTCATTTCTCTTGCTATCAACGATAATAGGCTATTTTGTACAAGATGAAGCTCTATTTACCCGACCCGACCCGACCCGATGGGTACCCGATTAGTGGGTACCCAAAAAAAGCGGGTATTTTCGGGTGGCACTAATTGGGTACCCGACTCGAAAAACCCGAAACCCGCCAAAATCCGACCCGATCCTACCCCTACTTATGTTGATGTTAGATGATTATTTTGAGCATGAAAATATGTTTATATGATGAAGAATCATGCTTTAATGCACTAAAATGATGAGTAAATAATGTTTTATGCATCTTCAAAAATGGTGTTGAAAAGGTAGCCGAAATTATTGAGGCTTGGAAGAGTGTATGTTGTTGGAAAGTGGATCTGGTTTAAACAAAAGAGAACAGAGGCAAATGATATCGAAGATGTTGCCTCAACACTTGACACAACACTCACTTTAAAAAAGTTATGCAGCGGAAATTTAAATGACTCAAAGAAGTAACTTTTCAAGATATATATAAATATATATATATCTTGAGGTGCCTTAGGCAAAATTTTATTCACATACAAAAGTGAATACAAGTGAATTCCAAAATAGGTAAAACCTACAAGAAAAGAATTCACAAAAGATCCTATAGATCAAAACGAAGAACACTCTTTGAGTTTATAATGATCGTTCATCTCACAAAATCTATCTTGGAAGAATATTTGGACACTAAGGATATTAAGAACGTTGAGACTCCAAGAATTGAGTTACAAGACAAAGTAACCATCTTATTTATAAGCATCTTCCAAGACAACAACCTAACTAACTTTCCTAAACTGAAGTCACATGAAAACGTGGATACTTGCTCAGCAAGATCCTGAGACATGCATGAGCACAATCCTCCAGGTAGTTACAAGACACTCTCAACAAGGTTGACATGGTCCACTTCTAGCACTTCCTTGAGGATTTTTCTCAAATCAGTTACATGCTTGTTGCTTCTCCTTTGGCTCGTTCCCACTTAGTCCAAAGCCTGCAAAAATAGTATAACAAGACACAAATGCAAAATAATCGAAATATTGTGAAGTAAGACAAAACAGAAATGAATGTTGTCACAGATGTTTAGGCAACATTCAAACCATCATTTGTTTCTGGACAAAAATATAATTAACAAAATTGTTAATTAAAAATGTTGACAATTTAGTCAACCAAAATCCTTCAACATTCTCCCCCTTTTTGTCTTTCTTCACAAAACCAAACAACATTTGTTAGTCAAACACATATACTAAACACAAGCAAAAATAAACCATGATAAACACAAGGTGTTAGTCAATATCAAGCAAACACGACCAAAGCAAGCTCCCCCTGAAATATTGCAAAACTGAAACTGATATTAATGTAAAAGTGTCAAACCAAAAATCAAATCATCAAATTTGAATTTAGTAAAAGTTTGAACTTAAATCATTAGTACAGAAAAATCAGAAAACAAAATCAGCAGCAATCAATCTCAGCAACTTCACTTCAGCCTAGGCAGCAACTATCCTCCTCTCTTCAATCCTCATCAAGCTCCAGAAGTACTCGATACATTCCTTAATCCAGCCAGAATATCAGCAGCATCAGCAGCATCTTCATCATCCTCCCCCTCACTAGGATCACCATCACCTTGATCTTCACCCTGTTCTCTCCCTTTTTGTGAAGAAAGTAAGTTCTGAAAGACATCTCGCAGGGTGGTCAGCTCTTGGATCTGGCCATTAAGCCTTTGAATCTGAGCACGCAAGAATGAAGGAGTGACAGATATAAGGGTGTTATCTGAGATGTTGCCAACATTTTGGGCAACATCTGGCATTCCTGTGGCTGTTCCCCATGGCAAGTCTATCACCCTATCCCCGAAAAGCAGATTCTTGTTTACAGTAAATAATTCAGGAGCTGGTCCAAGATGATCCGATAGTGAAGGAGTAAAGCCTTGATGCTTGAGAATTAAATAGATCAGAGAAGGATATGGTAAATACCCTTTATGCACTCTCCCGGCCTCTTTAGCAACTTGATTAAAAACTAACTGCCCAAAATTGATTTGGACCATGGAGCCTAATTTAAAGAGCAAAACCGCTTGATCCAAGGTCACTATATTCTTATTCCTTATGGGCAGCCAATTATGGATAACTAATTTGTGAAGCATAGTATATAGAGATGACAAGAAAGAAGCAGACAACTTTTGTGGATGAGGTGGCCAACTAGCAATTTTCCCTTGAGTGATAAATTCGACCATCTCATGCCTATTATCAAAACTGCCGTCTTCCACTTCATCATCCAAATTCAGCACAAAATTAATGAGAGCAGAAGTGAATTCATATACCTTAGACCTAAGATATACCTTTCCAAACTTTTTGGACAAAGGATCAAACACCTTCTTAATCAAATTGGCATAAAATTCCTTCACTACTATGGCAGAAAAATCATGCACCGACATCACAGTCCCTAGAAACTTTCTATCCTCCAAAAACTGATAAATCCCATATGTTTGCAAATTACCCACATCAATTCCTTTCTCACTACGACAATAACGATTGAGCACATGCGTCCACATATTTTTGTTGTCTTTTGAAAAGAATTTAATAGAGTAAGGTCTTACCCCGTAGTCCGAGTCTTCAGAAACATTGCCCACCTTATCGGGAGTTTCGAAATTAGCTTCCACATCAGCAGGAGGAGCTGGAGGTGACTCAAGCTGGATAGGTTAAAGCTCAACACGATCAGCCCGTGCATCCTCAAAAAGGTCATCGAACATTTCATCGATTTGGGCTTCAGTATCAGCACAAGGAGGACTCCTCTATCCTCCTTCCATCTCAACCTCAGCAGGCTCAGCTTGCATCTCACTCTTTTCTTCAGGTTCAACAGGTTCAGCCGCAGCAGATGTTATCCCAGCATCACAATCAACATCTTCTGCAACTGTACTAGTTTCAGCACCTCCTCTCTTTCGTTTCAAAGTTGCCCTTCACTCAGTAAGGAATTTTCCCAAGGTGTTATCATCAAAAAATTGAGCAGAAAGAAGATCGAAAGTTACCATTTTTACAGATGGAGGCTCAACTTCGAGGAGATATCTTCCGAATCAGTATCCTCGGCGGCTTGAAAATCTGCATCACTGGAGTCATCGGACTCATAGACCTCCTGTTCAATTTTGTCGTCCAAGGCAGTGGAGGATGAGCTGGGCTTTTTGGAAAGAACCTTCTTTTGATAAACCCGGGTGGATGTGCGACGCGGCGAAGGGATATCTTGATTCCGAGCGAGATTAGTGATATTAATATCCCTTTCAAGATCAATCGGGTTCTCAGCTTCGCCGGGATACATCACCAACAGCGACTCTGGTTGGACGTTGATGGAGAGAGCAAACGGCTGCACAGTAGAGGAGTAGCTGGAACCAGATGTTGCCGGAGATGATGGCGCACCACCTGAAGCAGCTTTTCCAGTTGAAGCCATTGCTAAGAATCGGATTTGGAGACTAGGGTTTTTGGAGAGAAAAAATTTGGGGATTTTGCGTTTAGAGCTTGGAGAAATTTTGGGCTTTTGGCGTTGGGAACTGTGTGAGGAGTTTGGGAATTTTTCTTGGCTTTTGGTAGGAGGAATAAGCAGGCACGTATATTTGAACCAAGGCACACCAAAATATATAACATATACACCAAATCGTTTTAAAAGATGAAATTTGAAAAAGATATGGCTTTTAAATGTAAATCCTGGATAAAATATGACTCCAAAGCATATCTAAACAAGACCTAACAAACTCCCCCTAAACATATGCAACAAATTAAAAACAAACCACATAAAATATGCAGACTCCAAAACAAATTTAACACGTTCCAAAAATGATGCAATCTATAAAAATCAGCCAAATCATACACAATATTAATTATAAGCTCTTTTTATAAAAAATTAGCCCATGAAAAATTCCTCAAGCAATAAAAAGCTTATTAGAGTAGGTACAGACACACTAAACACATCATGATAGCGAGCCCTGTGTGTTCCAGTTTTCCCATCTTTAATTCAATTATATAGATAGATACAGCACACCTGAATATCACATGGTTGTAAGCCCTGTGTACCCCAGCTTTTCTATCCTTAAACATGTTAGATTTTTAAGATGAGTACAGTCACAACTGAGTACAATGTGGTAACGAGCCCCATGTACCCCAGCTTTCTCATCCTATCTCATTAAGTAAACAAAAATGAGTAAGACACACTAAATGTATCGTGGTAGCGAACCCCATACACCTTAGCTTTCCCGTCATTATGGACAAGTAGGTCACACTAAATACATCGTGGTAGCGAACCCCATGTACCTCAGCTTCCTTGTCCTTAAAAATTAAAAAGAGGAATAAAAAGGCTTTCGAATGATTAAGAGCTATCTAATTAATATATAGTATAAGATAACTGAAGGAGATCACATCACAATATCACGTGTCAAAGAAGAAAAAAAAAACAAACAAATGCAGACACACATGCAGACACAGACAGACGTGGATGTTGCCCGAAATGATGCCACAACATCCTCAACAACACCTTTACATGATACACAAACCGAGGGACTTTTTGAGACTGAAAAATCTCTCATTGTTTAGAGCTTTCGTAAAGATATCAGCAAGCTGATTGTTAGTTTCCACATACTCTAAACAAATGAGTTCCTTCTCAACCATGTCCCTAAGGAAATGATGTCTAATGTCAATATGTTTTGTCCTAGAATGCTGAACAGGATTTTTAGAAATGTTAATGGCACTCAAATTATCACAAAACATGACCAACGTGCTAGTGTGCAGACCATAGGCATCAAGCATATGTTTTAACCAAATCAATTGAGCATAACAACTCCCAGCCGCTACATATTCAGATTCGGTGGTGGAGAGTGATACACAATTTTGCTTGCGACTATACCATGAAACCATATTGTTACCCAACTAAAAACACCCTCCGCTAGTACTTTTTCTATCATCAAGATCTCTGGCCCAGTCAGAATCACTAAAACCAACAAGATTGGTATAAGTATCCTTCGTGTACCAAAGACCTAAATCCGGTGTACCAGCTATATATTTAAGTATGCGTTTAACGGCCTTTAAATGTGCTTCTTTAGGGTTAGCTTAGTAACGGGCACACACATACACACTGAACATAATATCAGGATGACTAGATGAAAGATAAAGCAAACTACCAATTATGGACCTGTATAGAGTTGGATCAACATCTTCTCCCAAGCTTTCCGAGCATATCTTCTGAGTAGAACCCATAGGAGTTCTCATATGCTTAGCATTTTCCAATTCATACTTCTTGATTATGCTTCTTACATATTTGCTTTGAGTGATAAATATTTCGTCGTCCTTTTGTTTCACCTGCAATCCCAAGAAGAAGGTCAATTCACCTATCATACTCATCTCAAAAGTAGAGGACATAGCTTCAACAAAATTATCCAACATTGTTTTTGATGTAGCACCAAAAACAATATCATCAATGTAAATTTGAGCTATACATGTATCAATCCCTGACTTTTTAATAAAAAGAGTAAGATCAACCTCACCTCTAATGAAACCAAATTAAAGTAGAAAATCAGGTAGCCTTGCATACCATGCTCTAGGAGCTTGTTTCAAGCCATAAAGAGCTTTATCAAGCTTGTAGACATGATTCGGGCTAAAAGGATCTTCAAACCCTTTTGGTTGTTCAACATAGATCGCTTCATTCAAGTAACCATTCAAGAATGTTGTCTGAACATGCATTTGGTGCAAGGTGATTTTCAAATAACATGCAATTGCAAGTAAAAGTCTTATAGACTCAATTCTAGCTACAGGTGCGAAGGTTTCATCGAAGTCAATCCCTTCAACCTGTGTATAGCCTTGAGCTACAAGTCTAGCTTTGTTTCGAACAATAATATCATTTTCATCAGTTTTGTTCTTAAAAATCCACTTAATTCCTATTAAATTCGTATTTGAAGGTCTAGGAACAAGGGACCACACATTATTTTTGGCAAATTGTTCTAACTCTTCTTGCATAGCCATTATCCAAAAATTATCTTTTAAGGCATCCTTAGCATTCTTAGGTTCAAAATTAGACACAAAGCAAGTAAATTTTACCTCAGAGAATAACGTTGACATACAGACATGACTTACCACTCTCGATAATTTCTCCTTTTACCTCGAGTTCTTATACCTTCATTTACTTGTCATATAACTTGTGAGCTTGGATGAACATTCCTTATCCTTGAGGGAGGATCCTTCTTACTGGATTGAGCACAGTTTGCTGTTGTTCAGTTTCTTAATCATTGGACTCTTCTGAAATTGCAGAGACAAGTGTTGGATCAGATGTTGCCTCAACATTTTGGACAACATTTGTCTCTATCATTTCTTCAGTTTTCTCAACAATTTCCAATAATCGGCTATCATCTTCCTTGCATGCAATATCACGTAAATCATCAAACACCACATTAACAGTTTCTTGGACAGTCATTGATCTCAAATTATAGACTCTATAAGCATGACTGTTTTGAGAATAACCAAGAAACACTCCCTTATTCCTTTTGGAATCAAATTTATTCAGCTGGTCTCTGTCATTCAAGATATAACAAATACAACCAAATATATGATAATCAGCTAAGTTAGGCTTCTTCCCATTCAGAATTTCATATGGAGTCATTGAGGTTCTTGGCCTTAAGTATACTCTATTTGAAATGTGACAAACAGTGTTTAACGCTTCGGCCCAAAATCTTTTAGAAAGACTTTTTGAACTTAGCATGACTCTTGCCATTTCTTGCAAGGTCCTATTTTTCCGCTCAGCTACTCCATTTTGCTGTGGAGTTTTGGGGGCTGAAAATTTTTGAAAAATTCCTTTCTTTTCACAAAAGTTAGAGAAAGAATTGTTCTCAAATTCTCTACCGTGATCGGATCTAATACGAAAAATAGGTGAGGAAAATAAATTCCTAATCCTAGCATATAACATTTTAAACATGTCAAAAGTTTCAGACTTTTCCTTCAAAAAATATATCCATGTATACCTAGAAAAATAATCCACAATAACATAAGAGTATCTCTTACCTCTCAAGCTGTCTACCTTAATTGGACCCATTAGATCCATGTGCAACAATTGAAAACAATGCCTTGTACCTGATTTTTAACCATCGGGATGCATTGCATTGTGTGAAACACGAGTTTGCTTACCTTTAAGACATCTTCACACATAATTGTACCTACCTTGTTCAACTTAGGAAGACCTCTAACCGCTTCATACTTGATCAGCCTTTCAAGATTCCGATAGTTCACATGTCCTAATTTCTTGTGCCACAAGGAGGTGTCATCCACTCTTGATTGTAGACAAGCCATTTGTTCTTCAACAAAATAGCAATTGTCTTTTGATCTTGTACCTGTCATGACACAAGCACCATCATTAACAAAGACCTCACATGAACTTTTATTAAATCTCACCTGTAAATCATCATCGAATAGTTGGCTTATGCTAATCAAATTAGTTGTAAGACCATTCACATGAAAAACATTATTCAAGGAACGAAATCTAGGTACATTAAGTCTATCTTTTCCAACAATCTTTCCTTGAGACCCTTCTCCATAAATGACCATTCCACCATTCAAAGGAACATAATCTTTCAAAAAGTTCTTTGTTCCGGTCATGTGACGTGAACATCCACTATCAAAATACCACGAACCTAAAACGTTAGTTTTTAAAGCAGTGTATACCACAAGATTCTTTGCAAACAGCCTCAGTTCTTTTCAGATCCAAGATGTTGTTCGAAGTGTTAGGCAACACTTTGGGCAACATCTGTTTCTGTAACAGTTTTCTTCTATATCTAAAACAGTGAGGCTTAATGTGACCAAGCTTAGAGCAGATATCACAGATAAATTCCTTTTTCAAAGATTCTTTAGAACATTCTATATCTTTTGAAGTGCAAGAATCCAAAGGTTTATCATCAGCCGGCATAAAATTGTTTGCAAAGTTTTGATAACCCAAACCAAAAGTACCAGATTGATTCAAGTTAAGAACTTCATTCAACTTAGCCGTTCCTTTGTTTAACTTTGAAAAGGTGGCTTCGGCCGACTCTACCTTAGACATGAGATTAGAAATTTCAACATCTTTCTTAGTGAGCATTACGTCAAGTCTGGTAAGAAAGTCTTTGAGTTCATCATAGTCCTTGGACAATTTCTCTACACCCCTCTTCTCATTCTTCCATTCTTTTAGCAAAGCTGTGTAGAGTTCTTGCATTTCTCCAAGTAGAACATCTTTATCCAAGCCTTCCACGTCTTGATCATCTGGATCAACACCAATTGCCCCATGAAAACAGTTTACATTTGGATAATCAAACAATACATACCTTTTAGATTCAGCAGAAGCAGATGTTGGAGAAAATGTGCCAACATTTTGTCCAACATCTTGATTATTCAACATAGATGCTCATGTATTGTGGCCATCATTGCAGTTGAACTCTTTTCAAACTTTTCATCATCTGATTCGTCATCACTTAAAGAAACCCAAAAATTCTTACCATGTTTCCTTAGAGTATTAGCACATTCATTTGCATAATGACCCCAATCAGAACATGCTCGACATTGAATTTTTTCAAGATGTTTAGGATCAAATTTAGAAACGTCAGAATTTCTTCTAGTATTACCTTCCTTTTGAGATTGAAAAGTTTTCTTTTGATTTTGGAAAGTGTTTTTGGTATACTATTCATTAGGCTTGAATACCCTTTTCTCTTTATTGAATTTTCTTACCATGGCATTGTACTTGTGGGTAATCAAGGCTACACTTGCACCTTCTCCAATTTCTTCCAATTCCTCATCCTCTTCTTCATGATCTTCCTCTGAGGTTTGAGCCTGAAGAGCTATACTCTTGCCCTTTAACTTATCCTTTTGAGACAACATGTTAACCTCATAATTTTTCAAAATATTCATAAGAGTATTTAGATCCATGGAAGCAAGATGATGAGCTTCTTCTATAGCAGAGACTTTGAGATTGTACCTTTCGGGTAATGTGCGAATGACTTTGTACACCAAATGCTTGTTGTTTATGGGCTCACCAAGCATTTGACATTCATTAGCAATGTCTATTACCTTTTTGAAGTACGATGTGATGTCTTTATTGTCTTCCATTCGGAGTCTTTCAAATTGACTGGAAAGTATCCGCAACCTTGTCTCCTTGACACTTGCATCACCTTCACAATGTCTTTGTAAGATGCCTCAAGCTTGTTTGGAAGTAGCACAATTTTGAATCAGTTTGAACATATGCATGTCAACCCATGAGAAAATGGCATTGAGAGCTTTTTCATTGCTACTTGCCTCATTGAGTTCGGCTTGAGTTCACTCTAATTCCAGTTTGTCCACGACATCACCATCTTCATCTCGTGTAGTCTTTGGAACAGCATAACCATTAACAACCATCTTCCATGCACGATAATCAAGTGACTTGATATGTGCACGTAGGTGGATCTTCCAAAACGCATAGTTAGTACCATCAAGAACGGGAAGTCTCGCAAGATTAGGATTTGCCGGATCCACGACCAAGCTGACCAGACCCAACCACTCAGTGTATCGAGTGTTGGCTCTAATACCACTTGTTGGGAAGTGGGATCTGGTTTAAACAAAAGTAAGTGAACAGAGGCAAATGATATCGAAGATGTTGCCTCAACACTTAACACAACACTCACTTTAAAAGAGTTTTGCAGCGGAAATTTAAGTGACTCAAAGAAGTAACTTTTCAAGATATATATAAATATATATCTTGAGGTGCATTAGGCAAAATTTTATTCACATACAAAAGTGAATACAAGTGAATTCCAAAATAGGTAAAACCTACAAGAAAAGAATTCACAAAAGATCCTATAAATCAAAACGAAGAACACTCTTTGAGTTTACAATGATCACTCAACTCACAAAATTTATCTTGGAAGAATACTTGGACACTAAGGATATTAAGAATGTTGAGACTCCAAGAATTGAGTTACAAGACAAAGTAACCCTTCTTTTTATAAGCATCATCCATGACAACAACCTAACTAACTTTCCTAAACTGAAGCCACATGAAAACGTGGATACTTGCTGAACAAGATCCTAAGACATGCATGAGCACAATCCTCCAGGTAGTTACATGACACTCTCAACAAGGTTGACATGGTCCACTTCTAGCACTTCCTTGAGGATTTTTCTCAAATCAGTTACATGCTTGTTGCTTCTCCTTTTAACTCGTTCCCACTTAGTCCAAAGCCTACAAAAATAGTATAATAAGACACAAATGCAAAATAATCGAAATATTGTGAAGTAAGACAAAATAGAAATGAATGTTGCCACAGATGTTTAGGCAGCATTCAAACCATCATTTGTTTCTGGACAAAAATATAATTAACAAAATTGTTAATTAAAAATGTTGACAATTTAGTCAACCAAAATCCTTCCACACATGTGTTTTGTACTTTGATCCAAATTTATCTTCACTTAGGATGTTAAGGGGATATTTAGGTGGTTATAGGATAGCTTAGCCCACCATAAAATTAGGAATATTGTCTAAAGTCATTACTTTTTGTTAATGATGGAAAAAGTCCTTAATCATTCTCTAAATTTTATTAACTATGTTCTCCCACTTGCTTAACCATATTTATGTATGATCTTTGATGACCTAATGATGTTTAGCAATGATTCATAATATTTAAGAAATGATTATGAATAATTAAGAATTATTTTAAGATGAATTAAACTAATAAGATAAGAGATATTTTTCTAATCTTAAATATTTGAGTATTAATAGTCATTAATAATTAATTAAGTAATAATTATTATTATTACTAAACCATAATTGATAATCACTCAATGATTAATTAGAGTCTAATTAAGAATAAACTTTAAATATTAATCATTTAAGGATAAAATGTTAACTTCTTATTCAATAATTATGAAATCATAATTTGAGCTTAATGATTTAATCAATAACTAAGGGTTAAAGAATGATTAAAAACTTAATTAGTATAGATTAAAATTAACTAATAATAATTAATCAATAATTAGGCTATAATTATAAAGATTAAGCTTTAATTAGAAAAGATTAAGCTTAATAAAGTTTATTAAAAGCTTTTGATTAATGATTAAGAGTTAATTAAAATATTTAAAGACCTAATTTAGATTCTAAAAGCATCGATAATCTAAAAATTTGAGAAGTCCCGATGATTAACAAATTTATAATGTGACGTGCTAGGTGCTGGGCGGTCGGATTTGTAGTTGCAACAACTTTATCAAAGAAATTTTTTTGAGGTGGGTAAATACGAACTGTAAGTAAGTGTTAGGTTATACTATTGTTGATACATATAATACTTATATGTTTGCCTTCGGGCATATGGACCGTAAGGTCACAATGATAAATAAGGCCACAAGGACCATAATGAGGGCACAAGGCCCTAGCCACAAGGGCTAATAGACCACAAGGGTCGAATGTTGATAAATTATAAAGGGACGTATGTGGCATGTACAAATCAATTGGTATAACTTCTTGCAGATGTTCCCACTGAGTTTTATGCTCATGCCTTACTTTAATATATTTTCAGACTAAGGAGGTGGAGCGTAAGGTCGCGGTACAGTCGAGGGTTTCCCCATATCGTTTTACCCTAAAGCTAACTATTTTGCTTATGATATATGTATAAGTTAATTAAGATCTAAAATACGCTTGATGACTCTCTTTTGTGTAATCCAACATTTCTTTGTGGGCCCCTTTTTTATTTAATTAACTAAGTTATTTTCTGCTTTTAGTAATTACCTATTTATTTATTTATATTTTTTAAGAAAAAAAATATTAAGTACATTTTATATAAATAGCATGAAGTAGTGTACTCAGCCTAGAATAGTGAGTTGGGGGCGCTACAGACTTGAACCAATTCTTGCATAGTAGCATGAATTTGTGGCATTTGACTTTGTAATTCATGCAAAGGCACTCTCTAAAATTATTTTTGGTGTTTGTGCATCCTTTAAAATGACTACTCTATTTTATTTTATCTAATTCATTAATTTCTAAAAATGAATATCTTGCGTAAAATTATTAAAAACCTTAATCAAATTCAAATAGCTCTATAGAGTTGAATATAATTCGAATTTATATATTTTGGTGAGGAATTGGAACTCAATATCAATATAAAATAATTGCCTGTAGAATTATAAAACAATATGTGTCTAACAATTTTTATATACATTGTTAAAATCATTTGTTGTTTTTTTTAACAAAAAACCATATGTAGGGCCAAAACACATGTTGATACTACAAACAGTTGATCTTACAAGTAGCAAGTAAGATCCACTTTTTAATTGTCCTAAACTACAATATAAAAGTTGAAGGAGGAAGATTGAGCACGGTAACTGAAGCCATAGAAAAGGTGGAACCCGTGGAAATAAGAGACGATAAATTAAACAATACAACCATGACAATAGTGGTAACAATGGTCACCACAACAGATGATGAACAAAAGAAAAAAAGAACATTTAAGAAGACAAAAAATAAGAAATGCATCCACGTATCCAGTGATGAGGATAATACAATTAAAGATTTATTAACTAAATCACCATAAAAAAAAATAAGACAGAAAAAAAGATAAAAAAAAAAGATATAGTTAGTGGCCAAATTAGAATTATAATTTTTCATTTTAGAACTTTGATACTTATTATTCTTTTTTTTTTTATATTTTAATTTTTAGGAATAAAGGAATTAGAATTTTTTGATTGAATACAATAATATTTTTTACATATTTTGAAGTTTCCCAAAAAAATATTTTTTTATATATTTGGATTTCACATTTAATTATACTTATACTTAACTATCATAATTTTCATGATCTCATGATATTTTTCTTAATAAATTATTGTTTTTATGATATCTATATTAAATTGAAAAAATATTAACTTATAATAATCAAATGTTAAGTAATTTAAATACACTTCAAAAAAACAATAGAAAACAACAAGTGAAGGAAAAAAATACCATGAAATCACCCAAAAAAAAAATATGTATATAGGTGTCACAAGGTTCTCTCTATACGGCAACGCATGTTTTCAACTATTATATATATATATATATATAGAGAGAGAGAGAGAGAGAGGTCACTTTCAGAAATTGTAAATTGGTCCTTTATTTCATCTCTATTTTTCCATGGTTCTTTTGTCTCTTTCGCATATAAATACAAATGGTCCAATGGAAGCAAGAATTTCCAGGAATGACTTGTGATTTTATATTCAAAGTGCATTAATTTATAGAAAGATTCTACTTAAAATAGTATACAATACTGGCCGTAGTCAAGATCAATTAATACAAAATTGAAGAAATCGTCTCTCTCACAATAACTTGAAAAGGTTGATAACAATATTTATAGGAGTACTAGTTGAGTGTAATTGTATCTTTTGTTGATTATTAAAGTCTCATTTACGCTTGTTTACGTCTGTTGGAGACTCGCAGGTTCTAATTTACTCAACACAGAAAACAGCTTTTAGATGGATAATCATAGCCTAATTTTTGAAATAAATAACGAGAGATTTGAGGTGGCTGAAGTTGAGCCCTCCACTACTTTGCTCGACTTCTTGCGTTCAACCACTCCTTTCAAGAGTGTCAAGCTTGCCTGTGGTGAAGGTGTGTGTGGGTCTCTGTGTGTGTGTGTGTGTGAGATATATTTCCATTTTCCTGATTTAATTATTGGATGTGTGATTCTTGATCTTTGATTCACTCTGCTCTTTTGAGTTCTTGATATGGATTAATACTCTATTTTATTTCTTTTTTGTCTATTTGCAGTCTTTTCAAGAGTGTAAAGCTTGGCTGTGGTGAAGGGGTGTGTGTGTGTTTTCTATAATCAGATTTTCTTAATTTTATTGGATGTGTGATTGCTCATCTTTGATGGCATATTTTTTTGATTCCCTGGTATTTTGAGTTCTTTCTTGATATGGATTAATCTATTTCTTTTTCGTTTATTTAAGTCTGTTTTGAGATTTAGAACAATTTTGAGGTGTGGTTCTTGATATGGGCTCTTATGTTTGAAGGCTATCTGTATTTAAGTGTATCTGAATTTTAAGGTGTATTTAAGTCTATCTGTATTTCCTTTTTAGTTTATTTAAGTCTTTTATGAGATTTAGAACAATTTTAAGAATATTTGAAGGCTATCTCTATTTTAAGGTGTACAAGTTTTAGATCACGCACAATCATCAATTCAAATAGAAAAAAGAAATAATATAAATATCTTATATATAACATTTTTATGTTAATTAGAATTTTAATTATAATGAGATTCCATAAAACTTTGAATTATGATTTTAATATAAAATTATTTAATTATAAAAATTCCAAAAAAATTTATGAAATGTTTTAAATTATTGTTATAACCTTAAATAATAGTCTTTCATAAAGATATATTTGATAATCCATATTTTGTAAGAAACATTCAGACTTTTATGTAAATTAGAATTTTAATTATAATGACATTTTATAAAATTTTGGGTTATGATTCTAATATAAAGTTATTTAATTATAAAAATTCCAAAAAAAATTATGAAAATTCTAAATTACTATTATGACCTTAAATACTAATTTTTGATAGGGATATATTTAGTAATCCATATTTTGTAAAACAAATCCACACTTTTATATAGGTAATAGATTTAAGTCTTATCTTTATTTTTTGGCTAAAACTTATATGCACCAGGGACACGGATCCTAGATCCGTGCCCCCAACCCGAATCGGCGCGTGGGCAGCTTTTACGTGCATCCACGCGTCCCCACGCGCGGCCATACCATAGCTAGTGTGCGCCGCGCACCACCTGAATTTTATACTTTAAGGTATCACTCATTTACTCTTAAGGTATCACACATTTATTCTTAAGGTATCACATTGTTACCTTTCAGGTTTTAATGTAAAAACAGCGCTGCTTTCTTCTTTTTTCTCTTTTTTTTTTCTTCTCCCTCCTTCTTCTTCTTAATCTCTTTTCTTATCAATTTGTTATTCTTCTTATTGGTTTTGTACATTATTCTTCTTCTCTATCTTCTTGATCTTATTCTTCTTCTCTATATTCTTGTTCTTATTCTTCATCAAATCTTCATAAAGTCATTTATGAAGTTTTTTCTCCTTCCTCTTCTCTTTTACTCATTTTCATAGATTTAGATAATTGATTTCAAATCACAATTTATTACAATAAATTTAAAATATTGAAAATCAATTATTTCAAACAATATGAAATCATGATTTGTTGATTTTGAAGAATTTTTTTTGAAATTTTAAGATTTTTCAATGAAGATATTAGTTGTATGTTCTTAAAGTATTACACATATTCATTTCAGGTATTACATAAATATTTTACATGTATTACACATGTTCTTTCAAGTATTAAAAAATACCTTACAGGTATTACATATGTTCCTTTCAAGTATTACACTTACCTTATAAGTATTACACCTGTAATTTTATAATACCTGAAGAGTATATATGTAGTACTTATAGATCATATCAGTAATACTTGAAAGGTATCACTGATCATATATCAATGTTTTGAGAAAATTTTGATTTATAATATCATGATCAATCAGAATTTTTATAATACCTGTAGAACATATATGTAATACCTATAGAATCAACCAGAATTTTAAATACAAGATTTTCATCATCTTCTTCCACAAAATTTATTCAAAATCATATTACTCAATTAATAACCAACTATGGTGTTTGTTGCATCAATTATCTCGTATATTACTATGAATCGGATCAAGATAGAAAGAGTTTCAAGTAATAAGAAAATAAAAACCCTAGATTTTTATATACATTAGGAAGAAAAAAACTTGTTGGAGTATTAGAAAAATAAAAACCCTAAATTTGTAGCAATCATGTGAATAAATTAAGAAGGAAGAAAGAAAAAAAGAAAAAAAAGAAGGAATAGCACCATAGGAAGAGGTAAGAAAAAAATAAAAAAGGAAAGAAGGAATATTTGTGTAGGAGAGAGAAAAAAAGAAATAAATAAAAAAAAAACAAAAAAAAAAAGAATGAAGTGGGTGTAGCATAGGAGAGAGAGAGAGAAAAAAATAAAAAAATAAAAAACAAAAAAAAGGAGTGGAACGGGTTGGGGGCACGGATCCGTGCCCCAGGGGCACACAAGTGTCTCTCTTATTTTTTTTTGTTCCCTATTTAAGTCCTTTATGAGATTTAGAACAATTTTAAGGTGTGATTCTTGATATTGGCTCTTATGTTTGAAGGCTTTCCCTGTTTCCTAGCTAGTCGGTTAATGGTCTTTACTGATTCTTTTTTGATTCAAAAATAATTTTTCTAATGCAGAGTGGTAGTATTCTTGAAGCATTTTCTTATAGTTATTCCATATAGCTTTACAAAATTGGACTTGATCAGGTGGTTGTGGGGCTTGTGTTGTCCTAATATCGAAGTACGATCCCATATGTAAGAAGGCCGAGAGTTTCACGGTGAGTTCTTGTCTCACACTTCTTTGCAGCGTAAATGGTTGTTCGATTACCACGAGTGAAGGCCTTGGAAATAGCAAAGATGGGTTCCATCCAATCCATCAAAGATTTGCCGGCTTTCATGCCTCTCAATGTGGATTTTGCACGCCTGGAATGTGCGTCTCTCTTTTCTCCGCCCTTGCCAATGCCCAGAAGAAACAGCATTCTCTGTCGGTTTCTGAAGCTGAGAAGGCTATATCAGGAAGTCTCTGTCGGTGTACTGGCTATCGACCCATTGCTGACGTGTGCAAGAGCTTTGCTGCAGACGTTGATTTGGAGGATTTGGGAATCAATTCCTTTTGGAGAAAGGGGGATTCTAAGGAACTCAGAGCAAGTAAATTGCCTTGGTTTGATCCCAAGTTTCATGTTTGTCCATATACTGAATTGAAAGATGAATGCAAGTCGACTAGGATCTTGAATTTTGAAAAGTATTCTTGGTGCACCCCAGTTAATGTTGAAGAGCTTCAAAGCTTGTTGCATTCTGATATGGTACAAAATGGTGCGAGTATTAAGCTCGTTGTTGGCAATACGGGCACGGGCTATTACAAAGAAACGGATAAGTATGATAAGTACATTGATCTGAGGTACATCCCTGAGCTTTCATTGGTTAAAAAGGATAACTTAGGGATTGAATTCGGAGCAGCTTTGCCGATTTCCAAAGCTATATTATACCTCCAAGAAGAAAGCAAATCCAACTCAGGCTTAAGTGGAGAGCTAGTTTATGCAAAGATGGCTGATCATATGGAGAAGATTGCTTCCGGATTCATTCGGAACTCTGCTAGTCTTGGGGGCAATTTGGTCATGGCACAGAGGAAGTATTTTCCTTCAGATATTGCTACATTACTTCTTGCTGTGGGCTCTAGTGTCAGCATTTTGAGAGGTCATAAAAGAGAGAGAATTACTTTCGAAGACTTCTTGTATGGATCTCCTTTGGACTCTAAAGATGTTCTTTTGAGTGTTCATATTCCTTTTCTTGAACCAACGAGAGTTGATGGCTCTGATCAAAATAACTCAAGATTGTGTTTTGAAACGTACCGAGCAGCACCACGGCCACTAGGAAATGCTTTGCCGTATTTAAATGCTGCCTTCTTGGCTGATATTAGTTTCAATGAAAACGGAGTTGTTGTGAACCGTATTTGTTTGGCTTTTGGTGCTTATGGGACGAAACATGCATCAAGAGCACGAAATGTGGAGGAATTTCTGAGAGGGAAAATACTTAGTGTTAGAATTTTGGATGAAGCAATAAAGTTAGTGAAAGATGCTATTGTATCTGAAGATGGAACATCTTATCCTGAGTATAGGAAAAGCTTAGCAGTTAGTTATTTATTTTCGTTTCTTATTACGTTTATTGATGTTGGTTCTGCTAAAAGCAACGGCGATACAAATATAGCTCCAATAAGAAACCCTCCTTTGCTGTCTTCTGCAAAACAGTTTGTTGAATCAAGCAAAGAATATTATCCAGTCGGTGAACCAATGCCTAAATTTGGTGCTGCCATTCAAGCTTCTGGTTCGTTCTGTTCTTTTAGGTTGTGTTTGGATTGACAGATTTGAAATACGGTATTTGAAATCAAAGTGGTGCATTTACTACTATGGATTTCAAATCCTTCCATCCAAACTCAACCTTAATTTTTCGTAAAGCTTTCTAGCTGAGGGAATCTATGAACATGTAATGGCCAACTTGCAGGTGAAGCAGTGTACGTTGATGACATTCCTGCCCCTCCAGACTGTTTGTACGGAGCTTTTGTATGTAGCACAAAGCCTTTAGCTCGAGTGAATGGTGTTTCGTTCAAGTCCAACTTGCAACCTGGAAGCATTGTTGATGTTATATCTGTTAAAGATATCCCAAAAGGAGGAAAAAATATAGGGTCAACTGCCTTCTTTGGTTCCGAACCATTATTTGCTGATGATATCACTAAATTTGCTGGTGAGCTCATCGCGTTTGTGGTTGGAGAGACGCAGAAACATGCCAATGTGGCAGCGAGAATGGCTGTAGTGGATTACGATACACAAGGCTTAGATTCACCGATTTTAACCGTTGAAGAGGCATTCAATAAATCGAGCTTCTTTGATGCTCCTCCGTATTTGATTCCCAAACAGGTTGGTGATTTCTCCAAAGGAATGGCTGAAGCAGATCACAAGATTCTCTCTGCAGAGGTACTTCAATTTATAACTCTTTCAAAATGGTTTCTTTGAACAAAATCTTCATGATCAAAATGACACACGTTTAAGCAGATGAGACTTGGTTCACAATATCACTTCTACATGGAGACGCAAACGGCACTTGCAGTTCCGGATGAAGACAACTGCATGGTGGTTTACAGCTCAACTCAATCCCCTGAGTATGCACACATATCTATTGCAAGATGTCTTGGTGTTCCTGAGCATAATGTTCGCGTCATTACTAGAAGGATTGGTGGAGGTTTTGGTGGAAAGTGTCATAGAGCAATGGATGTGAGTATGGCTAGTTCCTGTTTTCGCTAAGTCGGATCCATGTTATGTTTTTCGTCTCAATTTTGAACATCTATAAAATAGTTGGTAATTTATCTTCAAGGGACACTAACTTTTCGGGCTCTAAAAGCTTAATCACATTTTAGGTTTCCTACGCCTAAACAGGACTTATCTTTTCAAATTATATCGATTTTTTATGGTACGAATTGAAGTATATATAACTTGTGACATGTCGTTTTCAGGTTGCTACAGCATGTGCAGTTGCAGCTCATAAATTAAGGCGTCCGGTCAGATGCTACGTCGATCGAAAAACGGACATGATAGCTTCAGGAGGAAGACATCCTATGAAGATAACATACAGTGTTGGATTTAAATCCAATGGGAAAATCACTGCACTGCACCTTGACATACTAATTAATGCAGGAATTGCTATAGATTTCAGCCCCTTTATCCCATACAGCCTCACAGGATCTCTTAAAAAGTACAACTGGGGAGCTCTATCTTTCAACATCAAACTATGCAAGACTAACCACTCTAGCAAATCAATGATGCGGGCCCCGGGGGACCTACAAGGCTCGTATATTGCTGAAGCTATATTAGAGCGCGTTGCCTCTGAACTGTCAATGGATGCCGATTCAGTTAGGAGTGTTAATCTTCACACGTATGAGAGTCTAAAGTTGTTCCACGCTCATGTGGCTGGGGACTCGATCAAGTACACTTTGCCTACTATTTGGGATAAAGTGGCTACATCATCGGGCTTTCTGCAAAAAATTGGAATGATACGAGACTTTAATCATTCTAATAGGTGGCGTAAAAGGGGTATTTCTCGTGTGCCAGTTGTGTATCATGTGGCTGTCACTATGACCCCGGGGAAAGTGAGTATTCTTTGGGATGGATCTATTGTTGTTGAAGTTGGAGGGATAGAGATGGGGCAGGGGCTTTGGACTAAGGTTAAACAGGCAACTGCTTATGCTCTTAGTTCAATCCGATGTGATGGAATTCAAGATTTAGTGGACAAAGTGCGAGTTGTACAATCGGACAGCTTAAGCATGGTACAAGGAGGCCTTACTGCTGGGAGTACTACTTCCGAAGCAAGCTGTGCAGCCGTTAGAGAGTGCTGCAATGTTTTGGTCAAACGATTGACCCCTCTCGTTGAAAAGTTGCATGAGCAAATGGGCTCTGTGAAATGGGATGAACTGATTCTTCAGGTTTGTAAATTGGATTGTCTATGCTTCAATTTCATGACATTTTAGTTTGCTTAGATTTTCTGGATTTGTGGATGTAGGCACATTATCAATCTATAAACTTGGCAGCACATACTTACTTTGTGCCTGAGTCAAGTTCTTCGGATTACTTGAACTATGGCGCTGCAGTAAGTGAGGTACATATTGTGATTTCTCATGAGTATGAAGCATATATAATGCTGCACGACAGTAAATAATGGATTTTATTTGCAGGTAGAAGTAAACGTCTTGACAGGAGAAACAACAATACTTAGAACAGATATAATCTATGACTGTGGCCAGAGCATGAATCCAGCTGTAGATTTGGGACAGGTCTATATATCACGATCGTTTTTACTTACGTTCGTTATACTATCATTTATGAAATTCAGAAAATGTCATATTTTGCCCTGCCTACTTGTCATTATATAGTGAAAATCGTGTGATCTCTTATATCGTTAGGCTCATGAATGATCTGCTTTGACAGATAGAAGGTGCATTTGTACAAGGCGTTGGATTTTTCATGCTTGAAGAATACTTAGCTAACGAAGATGGATTGGTGATTACGGACAGCACATGGACTTACAAGATCCCAACTCTAGACACCATACCTAAACAATTTAATGTCGAGTTGTTCAACAGTGGTCATCACCAAGATCGTATCCTCTCGTCTAAGGGTATATATGTCGCTTGCTAGCTCAATAAACTTATATATGTCAGAGAGTAGTATATTAAATGTGATGGTTTTGTGCAGCTTGTGGTGAACCTCCATTGGTTCTAGCAGCGTCGGTTCACTGTGCTACAAGAGCAGCCATAATGGAGGCCAGAAAAGAGGTCAAGTCATGGGGAGGTCTTGAAGGGACTAGTCATTCGGATTTCCTACTCGATGTTCCTGCTACCTTGCCTCTCGTTAAGCAACTCTGCGGTCTGAATTCCGTGGAGATGTACTTAAGAAGCTTGCTCGATTCTCGTTCTTGAAGATACTATACGAATCCTTTTATATTTACCTCTGTAGAATAACTCACCATTTGTATAGTTTGAGAAGATACAACTTGCATGTGTTTTTAGTAAGCAATAAACGTATGTATAAATGCACATTCACCTTTCTTAAAATATACATGAGAATTGCGAATCTCTTCTGCAACCCTTCGAGTGAGACCGACACCAATGCCTTCACCACATTGTTTGCAGAGAACATGTTTCACATTGGTCTGAGCCTTTCAGAAACAACACTGGTTCCTTCACCGGAACCTTATTGGTGGCTTCAAAAATTTAGGAGGAAAACCAAACGTCGCTTTTTATCCGTCAGCATATTTTCAATTTAACTATTAAAAAGAGCAATAATAAAAATTAAAAGTTACTGATGGGAATTTCGTTAATAAATATCAAAACGACGTTGTTTTGCACATTTATCAACATAATTCCATCGGTAAGTTTCTCATTCGAAATTCAAACTTTTTTTATGATATTTTATTTTAGAAATTTATTTTAATTTCATATTTTGAGTTATATTTATGAACTTTTATAGTAAAAATTCAATGTTTTCGATGATTTAATATTGATGATAACAAAATTAACTTACTAAATTTAAATCTAAACCTTATATGTTTGAAAATGATATATATATATATATATATATACTAGATATAGAGAGTTTTCTTTGATTAGGACTTTAATCAAATTATATGAAGAATTTTGATTTGTATGGATTTTAAGAAAGAAATTAATTTTTAATTACCGATAAAGACTAATTAAATTAGATGTAGAGAGTTTTCTTTCATTAGGATTTTAATCAAATAATTTTGATTTGTATGGACTTTAAGAAAGAAATTAATTTTTAGATATAGAGAGTTTTCTTTGATTAGGACTTTAATCGAATTATATGATGAATTTTGATTTGTATGGACTCCAAAAAAAGAAATAATTTGTAATTACCTATGAAGACTAATTAAATTAGATATAGAGAATTTTCTTTGATTAGTAATTTAATCAAATTATATGAAGAATTTTGATTTGTATGGACTCTAAGAAAGAAATTAATTTTTAATTACCCGTGAAATCTAATTAAATTAGATATATAGAGTTTTCTTTGATTAGGACTTTAATCAAATTATATGAAGAATTTTGATTTGTATGAACTCTAAGAAAGAAATTAATTTTTAATTACCTGTGAAGACTAATTAAATTAGATATGGAGAGTTTACTTTCATAAGGACTTTAATCAAATAATTTTGATTTGTATGGACTGTAAGAAAGAAATTAATTTTTAGATATAGAGAGTTTTCTTTGATTAGTAATTTAATCAAATTATATGAAGAATTTTGATCTGTATGGACTCTAAGAAAGAAATTAATTTTTAATTACCCGTGAAGTCTAATTAAATTAGATATATAGAGTTTTTTGTATTAGGATTTTAATCAAATTATATGATGAATTTTGATTTGTATGGACTCTAAGAAAGAAATTAATTTTTAACTACCCATGAGGTCTAATTAAATTAGATATAGAGAGTTTTCTTTGATTATGACTTTAATCAAATTATATGAAGAATTTTGATTTGTATGGACTCTAAGAAAGAAATTAATTTTTAATTATCGATGAAAACTAATTAAATTAGATATAGAGAGTTTACTTTCATGAGGACTTTAATCAAAGAATTTTGATTTGTATGGACTCTAAGAAAGAAATTAATTTTTAGATATATAGAGAGTTTTCTTTGATTAGAACTTTAATCAAATTATATGACGAATTTTGATTTGTATGGACTCTTAGAAAGGAATTTTGAAAGTTTTCTTTAATTAGGACTTTAATCAAATTATATAGAATTATGATTTGTATGGACTTTAGGAAAGAAATTGTAATTTGTATGAACTTTAAGAAGGTTAAAATTAACATTATGAAAAATGGACAAAACATTCATTCTTATATAGTGTAATAGATATATATATATATATATATATATAATCGTTTGAGCCATATAAATAATAAAGTTATACAATGTTTATAATAGTTTCATTTAGTAATGAGTATAACCATTCCCCTTTATATATGACAATAATGTATATATTAATTATAATCAAAAGTTGAAGTCTCGCATCGATTCCAGAAGAAGCAATTCGGACACTAACAATTCATCTAACCCGAGTCAAACAAAATCGGACACATGGAGGATTAGAAGTGACCGACCAGAAATCGAATCGGCCACAACTCTGAGTAAGAAGCCGATCAGAAGAGCTTGATTCGATCGAACTTTTAGCCAGTTAACAAGGCCGACCATAAGAGCTCAACTCGACCGGACTTTTAGCTAACTAAGGAGGCCGGCCATAAGTGGTCGAGCCGACCAGAAATGAATCTTCAGATGATCAATTTGGGACTCGGCCGACCAGAGATAGTTGGCCCAACCAAAGATACAAAAACTTAGAAGGCCTGAAAATACTTAGTCGATCAGAGAATCGACGGTCCACGTAAATCATCTAAGGAAGAGCTAAAGTCATGGGAACTAAAATGACTAGTAAACACAAAATCAATCTCATCTAAGAAGAACTCATTGGACCCTTGATCCGAGCTCGGCTAGGACATAAGACCTGACAGGTAAAAGGAAAGAGCCGACCAGGATCACCTTAGTGCCGATCCCGAAATGACAATTACCGACCCGGTCAGGACTTGACGAGGAATATCAGGAAAATGGATAAACAGAGCTCCGAGAAGACCATTCTAACAACTATCCTACAAAACAGGAAGTAGTGGGAGCAAGCCAATTTCCCACTTCCTCGAAGATAGGAGGCGGTTGAAGAAGAGAGCATGGAGAAGTGGAGGTCATCCCCACTACTTGTATTTTTTGTCTATAAATAGTAGAAATTGATATGAGATTAGGGTTCAAACATTTTTGTATTCAAGCATTAGAGAGCTCATTTTTCTAGATATATTAAATACGATTCTGGCCGGCCACATAAAATAGACCAGAATTAGCCGATCAAATTCATCCGAATAGGCTCCGGGCAAAGTGTTTTCTACACTTTTATTTGATTTCTTTATCCGATTCGGCTCAATCAAGTCGAATTTTCTTAATTTGAGTGTTTGGCTAGGAATTTAATTATAAACAAATTCCAACATCAACAAGTATTTATCTAATTATTTTTGAGTAAGTATTGTTCAATTGTTCGTTTAAAAAATTGGTCAATTGTTTTATAATCAAAATGGTCCATTTAATTGAAACATCAAATTATAATGAGCCTTGTAGCTCAAGTGGTATCACACATTTATAAATGTGTAAATTATGATGACCTGGTTCGAACCCGGGTTATGCAAGATTTCTAGTCTTTATTGTACCTCCTCCCTTCCACTCTCCCTAAGCTCATTAAAAAAAATTGAAACAACAAAATAAATATGTAATTTATATTTCTTGTATGACAATTGTATTTTAGTGTCAATTGAAAATTATTTATCTCATGATTAATAAATATAGTTTGTTTATTATTTTTTTAATTAATCTAAATTCAATTTTCAGTTAATCACTATTAAAACAATTCACATAAAATAATTTACTTTTAATTGATATAAATAATAGAAAACTGGGTTAGTGTGTAATGGGACCCATATATAATAATTATATTTATGTTAAATTGATCTAGATGTGTGTTTTTGAAAAGTTCATATTTTTAGATTGATGTGATGACACATGAGATCCACAACAATGGATGTTAATAATATCCATTGATGTGATGCTCTTACAAAGGTCAAGTATAATTGTCCAAACTTTAAAAGTAGGATCAAAATCAATAAAGAAATAAGAATCATAAGCGAAGTGTAAGTTATCGGTATTCTATTAAAATGTATGGAAAAAATTATAAATTCAATCCCTAAAAAAAAAAAAACTTACTATATATAAATAAATTAAAAAGCATTAAAATTTATGTTTTAATATATGTACAGACACCAATCAATAGTAGTTTCTCTCTAGAAAACTTATTGTTGATCAAGGAATTTATTGCAATATATTATTGATCCAAAACTAGTGACTTACATCACAAAGGTCACATGAAACATAAAACAAAAACACAATTGCGAAGTTAGAAGATCAAATAAAAACAATGAATATATGTACGAATTTTGAATTTTCAAAAGCTGTGTTTTGAACTTAGAGTGACTAATCTAGTTTAAGTGATGACGTTGAAATATTAAACTGAAGGTTTATTAACTCAGATTAATGTCTGGAAATGCTGGGGATTTGGAACCGGGATCAGAGCTGGAAGAATCGGTCGGGAAATCGTCGAACCGGGCGGAGGAAGCAAAACCCAAGCTAGAACAGTTGGACAGTTATAACAGACAAGAACCGAGGGTTGCAGGTTGAAAGGGCTATTACTTCGAGTGGGAAATTGACTCGATCGAAGGGTAGTTGTGTCCAATTGAGTTAGGGGTTATGATCCTTGTATAAAAGTGTTGATATGGTGCAGAAATCAGATTCGATTACTTCGTTTTTAAGTCAATTGTGATATTAGGGTTCTTAATCTGCGCAGGAACCCTAATTTGCGTCTTTGAGCAAATTGCTTGCTTTCTGTACCTTGATTCTTGAAATTAATATAGGGCTTTTGATTGTGGAGTGGATATAGATCTTAATTGATCGAACCACTATAAATTCTTCGAGTCTTTTACTATTTCTTCATTGATCTTCTTCATTAGCTTATTAGGGTTTTCTGTTGTGAGTTTGCTTTGCAAGATTTGGATCATTTCAGATTAATCCTTACAAATTAGCGATGTCTGTAGGAACTCCAACTCACAGGGATGGGATCCATGAATATAGAGGTGGAAAAATTCACAGGATCCGGAGACTTTACACTATGGAAAGCTAAGATGGAAGCCATTCTTATTCAACAAGGATGGGAGGGTGCAATCACAGAAGAATGGTCTGATACTGATTCATCCGGTGAAGAAGGAGCTGAATCTTTAAGAACAGTGAAGAAAAGGATCAAGATTGATCGAAAGGCAAAGAGTGCAATCATCTTGTGCCTTGCGGATAAAGCCTTGAGGGAGATCTATCAAAAAAGGTCAGCCTTAGATGTGTGGAAGAAGCTTGAATCCCTATACCAAACTAAGTCTCTAGCCAACCGTTTATTTCTTAAGCAAAAGTTGATCTCCTTTAAAATCTTGGATGAAAGAAGAGTATTGGAGAAGCTGGATGAATTTAACAAGTTGGTGGATGATCTATCAAACATAGATGAGAGACAAAAGGATGAAGACCTGACCTTGCTACTGTTAAACTCTCTCCCAAAATCCTACATCTTGTTTAAGGATGCTCTAGTCTATGGCCGTGTAACACCAATGACCCTTGAAGCAGTGTCAACAACCATAAAGTCAAGGGCTCTCTCTAGTGAACCTAATGTGAGGTCACAAGGTATGGGAGAAGACTTATATGGGAAGTCCAAGAACAACAATAGGACAGGTCAGCCACAGTTCAGAAATCAAAACAAGACTGCTGCTCTAGGTTTCAATGGAAATCAAGATAAGGTGGATACAAGGAAATGTTTCTCATGTCATAAACCCGACCACTTTAAAAGAAATTACCTGGAAAGGAAGAATGAAGCAGTTCAAAATGGAAATCAACAAGCTACTGTTGTGCAAGAACAGAAACCATTCGAAGCGGCTGAAATGTTGTGCATAATCAACTCACAGGTTCAGGAAGAGTGGGTTCTTGACTCAGGGTGTTCTTTCCATATGTGTCCCGTCAGGTCTTGGTTCATCAATCTCAAGTTAGAGGATGGAGGATCAGTTTTATTGGGAAATGACCACAGCTGCAAGGTGAAAGGTGAAGGAATGATTCAACTAAAACTTCATGATGGATCTATAAAAACTCTCACCAAGATCAGGTATATTCCAGATCTTAAGCGAAATTTAATCTCTCTTGGAGTGTTAAATGCAGCTGGTTATGAATTCCACACAAACAAGGAACAAATTTATGTAACAAAAGCTGGCAGACTTGTGCTGAAAGGCCAAAAGTCAAATGAGCTGTACATGCTATGCAGATCCATTATTTCAGGTGGAGTGAGTGTGGTTTCCATGTGTGATCAACTGAGTATACTTTGGCATAAGAGATTGGGACATATAGGACACAAGGGATTGATGGAATTGGCTAAGCAAAAGCTGTTGGGAGTCGAATTAACCACTGCCACACAAGATTGTGAACACTGTGTGTTAGGCAAACAACAAGAACTCCATTCCCAACAGGTAAACACACTACTACTGGTATTTTTGAATATGGTCACTCAGATATTTGGGGTCCTTCTAGGACTGAGACAATGGGAGGAGGAAGGTACTACATTACCTTCATTGATGATCTCTCAAGAAAGGTATAGGTATACATACTGAAACATAAGAGTGAGACACTAGAAAAGTTCAAGGAATGGTTGACATTTCAGGAGAATCTCACGGGAAAGAAGTTGAAATATCTGAGAACTGACAATGGGTTGGAGTACTTATAAGCTGAATTCCAAGAGTTTTGTAAAAGCAAGGGAATAACAAGACACAGAACCACAGCCTACACTCCACAACAAAATGGAACAGCAGAAAGAATGAATAGGACTTTGCTTGAGAGAGTAAGGTGTATGTTGCTGGACTCAGGCTTGCCAAAGCACTTTTGGGGAGAAACATTAGCCACTGCTGCCTATTTGATAAATCGAAGCCCATCTTCACCTGTGAAATTTAAGTCTCCAAATAAAGTATGGTACAAGGAAAAACCAAATTATTCACATCTTAAAATGTTTGGATGTCTAGCATATGCCCACACCAAATCTAATAAGCTGGAAGCTAGGGCCATTTAATGTGTGTTCATTGGATATCCAAGTGGAATTAAGGGCTATAAGTTGTGGAGCTTAGAACCAAGGACTCCCAGGTGCTTCATCAGCAAGGATGTAACATTCAAAGAACATGTAATGGGCTATGGCAACCCTAGAGTTGGGGAGCTTCAACTAGAAGAAGCAGATGGACCTGGCATTGATAATTCTGATCAGAATGTAGGTGAGTCAGGAAGCTCTAATTCTCAGAAGGAAAACACGTCTGAGGATGAGTTAGATTCAGAGAATGAAGCTGATCAAGATGGAGAACTTGCTGATTATAAATTAGCAAGAGATAAAGGAGAACAATTAAAGCTCCTGTCAGATATGGAGAAACAGATACAGTACATTATGCTTTGAATGCAGCTATGGAAATTGATGAGAAAGAATAAAGGTCTTACAAAGAAGCCATAATATCAGCTGAAAAGGAAAGGTGGATGCAAGCTATGCAAGAGGAGATGTTATCTTTGCAGAAAAATGAAACTTGGATTTTGGTGGATAAGCCAAATGATAGAAAAATTATAGGGTCCAAGTGGATTTTCAAGAGAAGGTCAGAGGTAGCTGGAGCTGGAAATATCAAAGACAAGGCACGTTTAGTAGCAAAAGGCTACACATAAAAGGAGGGAATCGATTATAATGAAATTTTTTCTCCGGTGGTGAAACATGTACCAATTCGAATCTTGCTTGCATTAGAGAAGACTTAGAGCTACATCAGCTAGATGTGAAAACCGCTTTCTTATATGGAGACCTCAAGGAGACTCTATACATGCACCAACCAGAAGGATTCATACTCCCAAAAGATGAAGAAAAAGTGTGTTTGTTGAAGAGGTCTTTGTATGGGTTAAAACAAAGTCCTCATCAATGGTACAAGAAATTTGATAGCTTTATGACAAGTATTGGGCTGAATAGATGCAGTTATGACAGCTGCATTTATATGGAAAAGGATGGAAGGACAGTACATACTTATCTACTTTTGTATGTAGCTGATATGCTATTGGCTGGAAAAAGCTTAGCTCGGATCAATGATTTGAAGAACAAGCTTGCATCTAAGTTTGATATGAAAGACTTAGGGGAAGCCAAAAGGATGCTTGGAATGGATATATGTCGAGACAGAAAAAATGGTTTGATTATCCTACATCAAACTGACTATATTAACAAGGTTTTGTGCAGGTTTCAGATGCATGAAGCTAAGGTCGTATCTACACCTTTGGGAGCTCATTTGCAGATGACAGCAGCCCAGCAACCTCAGTTAGATGCTGAGCTTAAGACGATGGTGAATGTACCTTATGCAAATGCAGTAGGAAGCCTCATGTACTCCATGGTATGCAGCAGACCTGACATTGCTTTTGCCATGAGTAGGATCAGTCGATTTATGGCCAATCCTTGAAGAGCTCATTGGGAAGGTGTAAAGTGGCTGCTGAGATACATGAAAGGATCAAGTAACTTGGGTTTAGTGTATGGAAATCAAGAAGATCAGAACTGCTTGCTGCAAGGTTTTGTTGACTCGGATTATGCTGGAAACTCAGACAACAGGAAGTCTACTACAGGGTATATCTTCACACTCTTTGGCTCAGCAATTAGTTGGAAAGCCCTACAACAATCCATAGTGGCTTTGTCCACAACTGAGGCAGAATTTGTGGCCATGACTGAGCCGGTGAAGGAAGCTGTGTGGTTGAGAGGCATTCTAAGGGAACTTGGGATCAAACAAGGCAGGGTTTCAGTATTTTGTGACAACCAAAGCGCTTTACATCTCAGCAAACATCAAGTGTTCCATAGCAAGTGCAAGCATATGGATATAAAGCTGCATTTTGTAAGGGATTTGATTGGGAAAGGTGAAGTGGAGGCTAAGAAGGTTGGCACAACTGACAATCCTGCTGACATGCTCACTAAGATTCTACCAAAAGCCAAGTTCGATCACTAGAGAGGTTGGTCAGTCTGATCAGCCAGGAAGAGTTACAAGCCTAAGTGATGTATAGCCATGATCAATTGCTACAAGATTAATTCAGAGTTAAAGTGGAGAATTGAAGGTTTATTAACTCAAATTAATGTCTGGAAATGCTGGGGATTTAGAATCGGGATCAGAGCTGGAAGAATCGGTTGGGAAATCATCGAACCGGGCGGAGGAAGCAAAACCCGAGCTAGAACAATTGGACAGTTATAACAGACAAGAACCAAGGGTTGCAGGTTGAAAGGGCTGTTACTTCGAGCAGGAAATTGACTCGATCGAAGGGTATTTGTGTCCAATTGAGTTAGGGGTTATGATCCTTGTATAAAAGCGCTGATATGGTGCAGAAATCAGATTCGATTACTTCATTTTTAAGTCAATTGTAATATTAGGGTTCTTAATCTGCGCAGGAACCCTAATCTGCGTCTTTGAGCGAATTGCTTGCTTTCTGTACCTTGATTCCTGAAATTAATATAGGGCTTTTGATCGTGGAGTGGATGTAGATCTAAATTGATCGAACCACTATAAATTCTTCGAGTCTTTTACTGTTTCTTGATTGATCTTCTTCATTAGCTTATTAGGGTTTTCTGTTGTGAGTTTGCTTTGCAAGATTGGATCATTTCTGATTAATCCTTACATAAACCAGATTCAAGAAGTAATTGTGGTCAAATGAATCTTGATGAGATACATGAATGTTCTTTCATATTTTGGGTGAATGATGGAGATGAGGCTGCGATAGCATTAATTAAAGAAACTTGATAGCTTGGGTTCGGTGCGTGCAAAGATTGTATGATTTGGCATCTTATTTCAGCATTAATATTTTACTTATTTAAATCCTTTTATTTCTTTACGTTAAATAAGTCTTTTTGACAAAAGATTGTTTTTCCATATTTTTACCAAAAGACTTGCAATGAGTATTTAAGATGCTTTCAGTTTTATTGAACGGTGGTTTTTAATTTGGACATTTAAGAAATAAGAATATCTTCCTTTATCGTTTTTTCTTCGGGTATAATATTTGTAGAATCAACAACATGAAAACTTATTTGTGATCACTTTGTTCTTGTGCATACCGCTGCATAATCAACTTTGGTTGGTCAAAAGTAAAATTTTGATGATATTATTACATGAAACATGTCCTAGAACCTATTTCGGTATATTTATTTCAATTCATTTGTTTTAACTGATGGAATGAAACAATAAGTAACCCATTATAGAAAAAACGCTCCATTTTACTTATTACATTCTTAAAGGAAACAAATTCTCCATTCCTAGTAAATTTAAGCTTACTCATTGACTGCTAATAAACAATTGAAAACGGCAGATGCTAGCCAGTCGAGATCTTTCGGTAGCAAAAATCTATGTTCTAATTGTGTTCCACATCAAAATCATTTAGCATTAATGTAATAAAATATTAGTATTTGGAATTTACGGTCAAACTGAAATATTTTTAACTATTCAAAATTACGCAGTTTTGATGTGGAATAAGTAGGATAGGGATTTTTTATACAAAGAATCTGAACTAGAAGCTGGGATGTGCAAGTACATACAAGTGGGAAAAGTCAACTTCTAGAATACAGTCAATTCTTGAGAAAAAGGATATTAAGCAAGCAGCAATGAAAGATGATACGGTACACTTAATATAACAAATGTTTCTAAGAAAACTTATTCAAAGTGAAGTAGATTTGAAGCACAAAGGAAATATAAAATATAGTTGTTGGATGAGAATTATGTTGACATCAATTGATAAGGAGTGGCAACAACAAAAAGGTTATCTTTTCTTGGAGATGAAATCCCGGAGCATTCAATCATATCCAAATCTTGTGGTTTAACATCATCTGGGAGTTTCCAGTTAAAGTTGTAGAGAAGTTGAACTAGAGATAGCTCAATACTAGCCAAACCAAATGTTATACCAGGGCACATTCTTTTCCCACTTCCAAATGGCAGATACTCAAAATCACCACCTGTAAAATCTCGGGACAAATTCTCATATCGTTCTGGGTTAAAGCTTTCAGGATTGGTCCAATACTTTGGATCCCTTTGTATTGCCCACATGTTGAATAGTACCTTGACTTTAGCAGGTATTGTGTAACCATTGATTTCACATTCTTCCCTTGAAGCTCTTGGGATAAATGTGCCAGGAGGATGTAGTCTAAAAGCTTCTCTAATAACTAACTTTAAATACTTCAACTTCTGAACATCGCTTTCCTGGATATTGTCGCATTCCCTAAACACTTGTCTTACTTCAGCTTGTGCTTTGGCTAGCACGTCTGGGTTTCTAATCAGTTCTGTCATTATCCAGTCGATGATTGATGATGTTGATTCAGTTCCTCCTGCGAAAATGTCCTACATCACCAATTATTAAAAGAAAAAGAATAATTAATTAATGTATATTTGTGGAGTAAGATTTAAGGTAGTCATTACAAGAATTATAAAACTCTCAACAGGACATTATTTACTTATTGAAATTCAGTTGAAGAAGGACTTACAAATAGAACAGCTTTGATGTTGTCGTTGCCGATTGGAAACTGCAACTCTCCACTTTTTTTAATCCTCAGCAGAACATCAACCACATCTTCATTATCAAACTCTTCATTGCACTCGATTTTTGCCAGATTTTGTTCGTGCTGATAGATGATATCATCAAGAATCATATCAAGCTTACATCGTGTCAACAATAATCTGCGCTTAGTCAGCCAACTCAGGATATTGATAGTCTTGGAAGATGGAAAAAGGTCTGCAATCAAAAACCCGCTGGACTTTTCAAGTACATCCTTCATTAACGTAATCAGCGAATTACTGTCCTTCCAAACCTTGCCAAACGCAGCTCTACACGTGATGGAGCTTGACATTGAGTAGATTTTCTTAGTTAGATTGATGGATGTCCCAGAAGAGAGGTGAAGAGATTTGATGAGACTATTAACCTCATCATTTCTAATGGACCCAAAGGAACGCACCATTTTGGCACTCAGCAGTTCTATGATGATTATTTTGCGCATTTGTCTCCAGTAGTCGTCATACGGTGCAAACGTGATACTAAGATAATTGTACCACATGATCTTTACCGCAGTGGCTTCAGGCCTGCCAGCAAATTTGGGGTCATTGTCCTTGAGCATTTCTTTTGCGATTTCAGGGGAAGAAACGACGATAACAGGGACTTCGCCGAGCTTGAGGTGCATTATAGGGCCGTACTGTTTGGCTAAATCTCTGAAACAACGAAAGGGAAGTGAAGAAACCTGATGCAGGTTTCCAATTAATGGGAGTGTTTTGGGGCCTGGAGGAAGTTTAACCAAAAGGGGTTTTGATTTCTTACATTTTTTGATTAACAAAATCAACAAGAAGAAGATTATAGGGAGAAAGAGAGCAAGACTATGCTGGGAATCCATCATTTTACTTTGCAAGAAAACAGAAGCAAAAACGTACTAAAGATGTGTTCTAGGACAACAAATTTATAGAAGAATGAAAGTTTTTCATTTTTTTAATGAGTCAAAGCTATGTGACAAATGAGCACTAATATAATGAAACAATTATGATTTATGAATCAGCACGTATTAAATAATACAGCAAGCAAAAAAGTGTGAGTTATATAAGATATTTGAGTTATATAAATTGTAAAAGTTCTGAAAACTACACATGAAATTTTTGCGGTTTCCTTATAATGCCCGCGACCTCCTGTAGACTTTTCATGGATGGCTGAACGAGTCTCCCGAATTTGCTTCTTACTCTCTAAATATCAAAACTTTTTTTTTTTTTTTTTTGAAAGGTCTAAATATCAAAACTTAGTTAAATTAAATGAAGGCTGTTTTTCATCAAGTAAAATCTTCTATTCCACTTTGTTATTTCATATGGTGTTCTAAAATGATAACATCACATTCTCGCTTCCTGCTTCATCCACCTCTGCTTGAGACGAGTGTATAGATGATATCACTAACTAATACTTGGCGTGAAGTAAAAATAATGGAAAACAAGATAAAACATCAAATTGAAATAAACAATTCAGTTTTGTCTTTTCACTTAATTAAATAAAATGAGCTGTTTTTCTGCAACTCACATGTGAGGCTGGAGCTTCAACAAAATAAATAAGCCACGTGTTCTGCTTTTGTTGATCTCTATAATAGGAATTAAAATAAAAAAGACTATTTATACACACTATGAAAATTCCATCAAGATATACATCGCATAATAAAAAGATATTTGATCTCCTTCTTCGATTTCCAAACAACGGGTATAATTTTCACAACCCATTATAAGGTGGATCTGGCTCTCAATGGACTTGAACTGTTCTTTATTTACAAAAATATTTTGGACTACCAAATAAATTATGTTTCTAATTTTCATCAGATGCAGGCATGAGTGTTTTACGATATGTTAATTCTGAGAATACTGGAAATAATATAAATTTGGAAAAAACTCTTTTTTTAATATTTTATAAATCAATCAACTATCTATAAAAATAATAACAACTCATATTTATACTAATACAACCTAAAATCCTAAATTGATAAAGATATATAAAATCAATATCAAGATATTAATAACAATAAAATGTGTTACATCTCAATCAAAAGCTTTAATTAACATATTTAATCTCCATCATTCTTCCCGTCTTTGGAGCGATTTGAGGGCAAATCGAAATTAGTTTCATCGCTGATTAACATTGAACACATCAAAACTGTGAACCTCAATCGATATGCGTGGGACTATTCGAAGCCATGGTGGGGCACGTGAAATATCAGATAAGAAAAAAAGTTGAGTACCACCATACGATATGTAAACCGCTGAATATTTTTCTTCCATGGTCTTATTTGACTTGTTCATCCATACTAATGTGATCTTTTCGATATAGTGAGCTCGATAATCTTTCCTACCTTGTTTTTGGCCACGTCAACCTCATTTTTATCCTCCTTAAAATGTAGTGAGACTCTTCTTCCACCTCGTTAAAAATCGAAGAACAATTAGCAGACAACCACTAAAATGAATCATAAGTCTCGTAAAAAATTGGTGGACCATCATAATCACCATCTTCAATCGAGGAAAAGTAATCAGCAATCTCCTCATCAAATATTGGTGGTCCAGTGTAATCACTATCTACGTCAACATTTCCATATGAATTCAAGGTGGTGATAACTTGAACCATGAAAATTGTTGTATCCAGACCAAACGAAATCATCACTCGTGGATCGGATCGTAATTGATCTCTAAAAAATGATGGACTATCAAAGTCTCTATCATCAATTGAGGAAAAGTCATCAGCACTCTCCTCATCAAATATTGGTAGTCTAGTGTAATCATCATCTACGTCAACATCTCCGTATGAACTGAAGGTGTTGAAAACTTGAACCATGGAAATCATTGCATCCAGATCAAACAAAGCCATCAATCGTGGATCGGATCGTAACTAGTCTCTGATACCAACAGATGCAGGCAGAAGCATGATAGAGATAATATTACTTATTATATGTATAAGTAATTTTTTTGTTTGTAAATATTAGGAAAAAAAAACAAAAGTAAGAAATATAATATAAACCTTTCCAAGTGATTTCAACATAACAAATTAATCATTACCATTACATCAACTAATAATATAATATTACACATACATACTTTTTCTAACATTGATTTGACATCTACAATAATAATTCTACCTATAAAATCCCATAACAAACACAGATTTTAACTATTCATCTTTATTTACAAATCCCAAGATGTCAAAATCGGATTTTCCCAATCCTACATAAACCTGAAACAAACATACCCTTAGGTTTTTTAGCTGTATCTTAACTTTTTTTTTAAACAACCATTAATACTTTTCATACATTTTAGTTATATTAGTCATACCCTTTAGTTATGTTAGTTGTACATTTATATATTACATAATGAATGATTATGTTGATATAAAGGTATACGTAATATCACATAAAGGCACACACATACAAAATGTGACAAAATTACGATTTTTTTTAAAGTTAAAGTATTATATAAAAGTATGATATTTGTGCATAAATGTATGACTAATATTATGTAAAGGTATGACTAATATAGTATAAAAGTCAATGATTTTTATTTTATTTTTTGAAGTTAAAGTATTGCACTATGGGTATGATATCTGTGTATAAATGTATGACTAATATAACATAAAGATATGACTAATATAATATAAAAATTAGGACAACAAAAAATGTGCGGATCCAAATTGGATCCAGTTCCACCCGACTTAAATGCATAGATCTAAGATCCATGTACATGATGCATAGGAGACCCTCTCTTAGTTTAATAGGAGTTGGCGCCAGCTAGCTCTTGACAGATTCTTAGTTGTTTTGTAATATTATTTCAATGATATAATCATTGATTAATTAATGTATGGACCGATCAAACTATTTATACGTATAAAATAATTATTAAAGTGTTGCGTGGTTGGTGACGATGCTTGGGAGAAATTAAATATTGACAGTTTAATTAATGGTCCACAGTTGGTGACTGCAGCTTCTTTTCTAATCAATTTTGTAATAGATATGACTTTAGTGGTATATCAGTACTTAATTAATGTAAGAAGCAAGCAATTTGTACGTTATATTATTAGTTATAATAAGGGTTATTGTATAAAAAATCACTAACTAATGTAAGAAGCAAGCAATTTGTACGTTATATTATTAGTTATAATAAGGGTTATTGTATAAAAAATCACTAACTTATAGTGCAGTTTGAATTGCGATATAATTTTTTTGTCATGACGTCAGAAACATCATCTTTAACACATGTTTCAATTCGAGACATAATTAGATATTTTTGGGCTTCAATTGATAATATGGAGTTCGAATGGTATAAAGTATCCCCATCATTATCTATGTGGGATTAAAAAAAGAAAAAAGAAATTCCACAATTAAAAAAGGAAAATCCATAAAAATGGGCAAAATCTGCCATGTCTACTTCACCCTCGACCAGTAGACTACGCCTTTCTTCTTTCACTACAACTTCTACAACTAATGTCGTCTTTCTTGCAAAGATATGTATCTGTTTGTCGGATATCCTATTGGAACAAGAGGGGGTTTGTTTTATGGTCCACGAGAAAAGAAAATGATAGTGTCAACTAATGTTGTCTTTCTTGAGAATGAGTATATGGAGAGCTTCCGCCATCGAAGTAAAATTGTACTTGAGTTACTTTTTGATGAGATCAGACCATAACCAACAAGAGTTGTTGGAGAAACCGCTGATAATCCCGCTATACCTAATCAGATTGTCATGTCATCTTGACGTAGTGAGAGGGTTATTAGAAAACCAATCCGCTACTGGTGTGCTGTCGCCGGCACCTAAAAATACTATAATCTCCTTCACGAACCCACTAATGTAGTCGGGTAAGTAAGAGGTCGAACCCACAGGGAAAAACGTAATTCAATTGAATAAAGTCGTGTTAAAAAGCAATAAAATTGGGGGTTGGTTTGGTTTGCTTAGCAATCTTGCAATAACATAAATTGCAATAAGAAGACAAATAGGATGATCAAACAATGAATAAAATAATCTAGCCATTGGATAGCATCCCCTCGAATGATTCTTTCAAATTAATCAGCAATCCCGTTAAACTATATCATATGCCGAATCTCACCCCTAAACCAGTGGTACGGCCAAACTAGTTCGAATTATTTCTTAAGTTTAATTATTCATGAAGTACGACCCCCAATTAATCTACCCTATGAATAACCCCAAAACATGTATTCAAGATTCAATTCATAAGGTGCATTAACGAATTAAAATAATAGAGCAAACTAGACTATGAAAACGAAATGTTCAATTCATACAATCTAGACCTTGTTATCCCTAGAGTTACGAACTCTATTGTTACTATGATCACAAAATTATAACAATTACGGATTATAATTTGTAATCTAACTATGGCTAATAATTAAGCATGCGAATTGATCAAGTTCACACAATCAATAAATTAACCTACGCATAGCATAAAACAGATAATAAAGAAATCGAGATAGGATAGAAGTACGTTACTACTCAATCAACGATTGAATAATTCAAGGTTCTGGTGTCTCCTTAGACTAGAAATTAAGAGTTTAGCCTCTAAGCATGATTATCCCCAAAATTACAAGAAAAGAAAAAATAAACAAACATATTTTTTTGCCCTTAGCCTTGTGCCGTGTCTTCTGTCTTGTGTTCTGATGATCCAGCTTCCCTCTCCTTTTTCTTTTTAATGCTCCCTCTTCTCTCTTCCCAAACAGAATCCCAATTAATTAAGGAGGGAATCAATTCCTCCCATAACTCATGCTTCGTGCGAAAATCATTGGGCTTCACTAATGATGGGATTTAATTGTTGTTGATTTTCAAACTTTCCTTTTTCGTGGTTTGCATAACTTGTACTTCTCTTAACCCAATTGACTCATCTCTCCCACGGTTATAGAATATATAAAATATAACCTGAAATTCATGGAAAACACAAAATCAAAGCCAAATATCGAACCTAGCAATCAGGTAATTACGAGAAAATAGTGATCAATTGAATGCAAAAATTGTCACATTAAACATGTAAATAACATACAAAACCCAACTTATCAGCTACCATCAAATTGAAGAGGCAAATGTTGCCGTCTCTGATGGGATTGATGATGATTCATCAACATTTCAAAATGCGATGGAGGATTTTGATAAAGAGAGGTGGCTTGAGGCTATGAACCAAGAGATGGAGTCCATGTACTCTAACTCTGTTTGGGTTCTCGTGGATCCACCTTAGGGTGTAAAGCCCGTTGGGTGTAAATAGATTTACAAGAGAATGCGAGGTGTGGATGGGAAAGTAGAGACTTTCAGAGCAAGATTAGTGGCAAAGGGTTATACCCAAAAAGAGAGAGTCAACTATGAAGAGACTTTATCGCCTGTAGCAATGCTTAAATCTATTCACATACTACTTTCATTTGTTGCATATATAGATTATGAGATATGGCAGATGGATGTCAAGATGGCCTTTTTGAATGGTCATCTAGACGACGAAATTTACATGCACCAACCAGAGGGTTTTATAGCTGAAGGTCAACAGTATAAAGTTTGCAAATTGCTTAGATCCATTTATGGATTAAAGCAAGCCTCAAGAGCATGGAACCATAGGTTTCATGAGACGATCAAATCTTATGGGTTTGATCGAAGTGTTGATGAGTTTTGCGTTTACAAGCAAATCAAAACTGGTAAAGTGACACTTTTAATACTTTATGTGGATGGCATTCTACTCATTGGGAATGATGTAGAAATGTTAACCACGATTAAAAGTTGGCTAGCTAAGCAATTCCAAATGAAAGATTTGGGAGAAGCAAATTATATTCTTAGAATTCAAATAGTTCAAGACCGCAAGAATAAATTGTTGGCATTATCTCAAACTTCTTATATTGATAAGATTCTTATGGGAAAATTGGTAAAAATAACCTCTAAATTTGCCCTTATTAGGAAAATGACCTCTAAATATTGGCATTTTTGAAACTAACGTGTAATTTTAAAAAAGTTGGTAAAAATGACCAATGACCGGTTGAAGCATGTAATCCTTCCAGTAACCTGCTTACGTGTCACATACATAAGCTGACATGTAAGCTGGTAACCGGAACGGTAACCCGCTGGAGTCGGTCAAAGGATGTTTTTACCAACATTTTGTAAGTTACGGGTTAGTTTTAAAAATGCCAATACTTAGAGATCATTTTTCTAATAAGGACAAATATACGGGTCATTTTTACCAAATTTCCCGATTCTTATACATTTTATAATGCAAGATTCCAAAAAGGGTTACCTACCAACCCAACATGGAATTGTTCTCTTCAAGGAGCAATGTCCTAAGACACCTCAAGAGGACATGAAACATATTCCCTATGACTCTGCAGTAGACGGCCTTATGTATGTCATATTGTGTACAAGGCCCAATATTTGTTATGAGGTAGGAATAGTCAGCTGTTTTTAGTCTAATCCACCATTGGATAGCAGTCAAGAACATTTTAAAGTATATTTGGAGAATAAGAAACTATATGCTTGTCTATTCGAGAGATGACCTTAAAGTAGACGAATACACTGATTCTGACTTTCAGCCAGACAAAGATTCTCGAAAGTCGATATCTTGGTCATTGTTTACTCTTGGTGGTGGCGCCATAGTCTGGAGAAGCATTAAGCAATCTAGCACCGCAGGCTCCACTATGGAGGCGGAGTACATAGCAACTTCAGAAGCAGCTAAGAAAGCGGTATGACTAAAGAATTTTCTTCGTGATTTGGAAGTTGTTCCAAATATGGATGGGCCACTCACTTTGTATTATGACAATAGTGTAGCAGTGGCCAATTCAAAGGAACCTCAAAGCTACAAGAGGTCTAAGCATATAGAAAGAAAATATCATTTTATCCGAGAGATAGTACAAAAGGGTGATGTCTCAATTCTCAAGATCGCGTCTGTCGACAACATTGTCGATCCTTTCACTAAGACCTTATCTGCTAAGGTGTTTGAGAATCACATGTATAATTTAGGACTAAGAGACATGTCTCATATGCTTTAGGGCAAGTGGGAGATTGTTAGGGATAGTGCCCTTAAAACGATTATGAATTATTTATTATTATTAATAAATGCAACATTTATTTTTGATCTCTTATGCTTATCATATGTATTTCATGAACATCATAGAAAATCCCTAGTTTATTTGATATAACCATAATCTTAGTATTTAAGTGTTATATACAAAAGGATTAAGATTATGGATAATAAACTTAAATTAAGTCTATGATGAAATTAATTAAAGTATGAGATCTTTAGTTAAAACATTATTAATACGACCTAAAATATTTTGAATGTGATCGCCTTATCCGGACCGTTGATGTGGAGACATCTGAGTGGGGGCATTTATATATGATTTGATCATATAAGATACAGACCGATATAATTTGTACTTTTCATACAAATTCAGTTTAGATATGAAAAGACAAATTAAATGATAAGATGACCATATATAGATGAATCTTAATCCTGAGTGATTATAGACTCTTATTTAGTTTGGTGTGGTTCTTAATTTGCTTGTTTTTGTTTGTCAATGGACTTTCGCAACACCTACATTTTAGATTCACATAGAATAAAATGGCTAGGAATATAATTTCATAGATATGGAGTCCATTCATTCTCTCATTTGTTAATTTTGGAGCTGAATGGTTTGAGTCTCAAATTTATAATTGGATTATAAATTAACCATTCACTAATAAATTAATGGTATATGAAGAAAAAAAGTAACCGAAGAGGTTGATAGATAATACCTACTACAATTACGAATTGTCTATAGAAAATTAATTGTTTATTCGATTTATTGGAGCTCATGATTATGGGTTTATGGTTCCCGATTCGCCTTTTTAAGTAAAACGGGTTAAATATAAGTTTATATATTTTTTTATGATTTATGGGAAATATTTTTTCATGTGAGTTGGGCAATTATATAAATATCATTGAATTTCAGGAATATTTGATATTCTATTAGAAATTAAATAAGTATTTTGATATTTATTTGTTATATTAATGTAATCAATAAATTTCATATTATAAGATTATATCAACTACAATTATATTAAGATTATGATTCTTAATTAATTGATGAGATTTGGATAAGGACTATTTAGATTAAGATTATGAATTTTAATAAGATTAGATTTCTAGTTTGAGATAAATTCCAATTAGATTGGGATTAAAATACATAACTATCCCAATACATAACTAATATTTATAAAAGAAAGCCACAATTTCTCTACTTGGATACAGAGAAAACACGCCTACAACAGAAAGAGAAAACACGTCTGTTTTGAACAGAGAGAGACGAGAGAGAGAGAGAAAACACACCTGTTTTGAACAGAGAGAGACGTTGATCTCAATTTTATTCTATGGTTATTTAATAAAATATTTCTATATCTCTCCCAACTCAAATAGCTCAATCTTATGATATCATGAGTTGAGTACATCATAGGAACAATCAAGTTAGAATCATATACAATATTTTGGGTGCCCACACAAGGGAAGAACGAACAGAAGATTGTGGTGCCTTCAGTAATTCGTGCATTCAACTGTTGGATATCAGTCAAAGTAAAAGAGAAAAAATTTATCAAAGATGTATTTATTTTCGTTTCTTTAGCTTTGAATAGATTTAATATTGATGATATGTTCTTATATTTTAAAGTGATTTTTGAAATCCATCACTTCCGCTACCGTTTGATTAGTTCAAACAAATGGATTTTATTCAACTCGAATTCAATTCAGGACCCATTTAATTTCCAACATAACTTGCCTGGAAGTCAATTTTTGATATGTTTTCGACTAATACTTGGACATTCCAACCTATAAACATACCTGGAATCAACTGGGGAAAGGACTTTTGACCCTGAAACACACACAAGAACATATTTTCAAGCATTAAGGCCAATGAAGGAGAAGATCAATAATTCGAAGATTGACGAAGTTGAAAGATCAAGTGGGTCTAGAGTTCTTTATTTTTTCTTCTATTCTTTAATTTATAAATTTCTCAGATGTTTTCCAAGTTGTCTATGAATTGTTTTGCATTCATGTCTAGCTAAGTTTTTAGGGATTCGAGGAATGGAAGTAGTTTAATTCAACTTTTGATGGAACTTTTATTATTTAATTGAAGTCATGATTTTGAACTCTATTCACGTGTTTATGTTTTTTTTTTTTTTTGAGTTTATTACTTTTTTTGCCCCGTAATTTAGGGGTCTGACAGTTTAGGATTTTAATTTTTCGGGTTGGCAATTTAGGACTTTAATTGTGCGGGCTTCGCGCATTTTGCCCAATTTCAGCCTGAATCACTTAATTGGGTCGAAATCGCACGTGAAATGCACGTGATGCCCTAAATTTCGGGCTTTTCAGGCCCAATTTGCTGATTTGGCTTTTAATTTCTAATTTTATTTATTTTTAATTGAAAAAAATGAAAAACCAATTTAAAAAAATCATAAAAATTTGCTGATTTGGCTTTTAATTTCTAATTTAATTTTTTAAATTAAAAAAATTAAAAAACAATTTAAAAAAATCATAAAAAATTGCTGATTTGTCTTTTAATTTCTAATTTTATTTTTTTAATTGAAAAAATGAAAAAACAATTTAAAAAAATCATAAAAAATTGCTGATTAGGCTTATAATTTCTAATTTTATTTTTTTAACAAATTTTTATGTTTTTTTCTTTCAAACCTTTAATCCTATAGTTAGCTTTAATCTAAGTATGTTAAGTGAAGTAATGTAGTGAAGACACTTCCTTCTTATTATCAATACACTTGGCAACATTTTAAGAAATGGGGAAAATAATTAAGAGAAAATTGGGAAAGAAAATGGAAGGAAAAAATTTCTCCATCTCCATTTTCTCAACTCTCTCTCTCTCAATACTCCTGCCACCGCCACCATCACACCATCACCGGCCACTTTGCACTTTCCGTCGGCAAGGTTTTTCCGGCCAAATCTTCCAGTTAAGGTATATTTTGCCAAGCCCATTGCGAGTCCGAGTTCGGAATTTTAAATCGGCTCTGTTTCTCGGTCTCTCTACCTCTCGCTCTCGGTCTCTCTTCCTCTCGCCGTTTTGTTGCTGTCCGGTTGTAGTTGTGGTGCCGGTGCGAGGTTCGCTCCGGCAGGTTGGGATAAGGGTGGCGGCGCTTCCAGCGCCGACGTGGTTGGCTGTGAGCCGCATAGTGGTGGCGCAGCGGCAGCGGGCGGCGGAGGCGCGGGGGGAGACATGGGGTGATTTTTGGGGCTGGGGTAAAATTGATTTTTTAACAATTTTTTATGATTTGTTTAAATTGTTTTTTCATTTTTTTAATTTAAAAAATTAAATTAGAAATTTAAAGCCAAATCAGCAAATTTTTATGATTTTTTTAAATTGTTTTTTTATTTTTTCAATTAAAAATAAATAAAATTAGAAATTAAAAGCCAAATTAGCAAAGTTTTATGATTTTTTAAAATTGGTTTTTCATTTTTTCAATTAAAAATAAATAAAATTAGAAATTAAAAGCCAAATCAGCAAATTGGGCCTGAAAAGCCCGAAATTTAGGGCATCACGTGCATTTCACATGCGATTTCGGTCCAATTGAGTGATTCGGGCTGAAATTAGGCAAAATTCACGAAGCCCGCAAAATTAAAGTTCTAAATTGCCAACCCGAAAAATTAAAGTCCTAAACTGCCAGACCTCTTAAATTACGGGGCAAAAAAAGTATGGGAAAATTGGTAAAAATGACCCATATGTTTGCTCTTATTAGGAAAATGACCTCTACATATTGACATTTTTAAAACTAACCCCGTAACTTACAAAATATTGGTAAAAACATCATTTGACCGGTTCCAGCGGGTAACCGTTCCGGTTACCAGCTTACGTGTATGTGACATGTAAGTAGGTTACCGGAAGGATTACATGCTTCAACCGGTCATTGGTCATTTTTACCAACTTTTTTAAAGTTACAAGTTAGTTTAAAAAATGTCAATATTTAGAGGTCATTTTCCTAATAAGGGCAAATTTAGAGGTTATTTTTACCAAATTTCCCAAAAAGTAATAAACTATTTTTTGTTTGTTTGATTGTGTAGCCAATAAATGAACATGTGTCAGTATTTGAATCAAAACTCAGGAGATGAGATTTGATAATGGGATAGAAAATACTTGACATATTTGTGAGTTATATCACTGAGATTAATGAACTTATGCCGTGAGAATTCGATCTTAAGTGCTTTTGTGAGTTAATTGTTTACTGATTGAGTAGGGATGCCTTTTGTAACAATTAATGAACAGGTTAACTATCTCAAGAAGTGGTTAATACAATATTAGCAATAGCTTATATAGGCATAATTATTATTGAAATTGGGTTGGTTAAATGAAAAGAAATTCTTAGAACCCGTTTTTCTCATCTTGTTTTATCGTTTGTTTTTGCTTATTTCTTGTTTTGATTCCGTGTTAGTTATAGACATTACTCACTTTTTGATAATCTAAAAAACATTAGAAATATTATATTCACATCTTCAACCCTTGTGGCAGATGATCTACTCACCGCTTCAGCAGCTTACGTCGTTCACTTATATATCAAAGTGTTTTTGCTCAACTGTTGTAGTTAAAGAAATTAGTTAACATCAACCATAGTTTTGAACAAATGAAAAATGAAAGTTGAGTTGTCTTCCTGGAATGGAGCTGGTAGTGTATATTATATATGTTGGAATAATCTACTATGAAATCCTATATCATTTTATTTGTCTGACCTAACTAATGGTTTACTTATTACTAATTAATTATTTAATAATAATAGTCATTATTATTGTTGTTGTTAGATATATATTCGTAATCATTACTGTTAAATTTCATTAATCAGTCAATAATTTTTTAATTTGTTAATTAGTAGTTGTTTTTTTTGTTATTATAATCATGCGTAACTAAATAATATGATTCCCTTGATGCATTTTGGATATAAATGCTTGTCACTTGGTTCAAGATTTATATTATGAACAGTCTCTGCCCACGCATGTGAGGTCTGACCCTATTTAATACGACATTTATTTATTTATTTATTTTCCTTCTTCCGCGGAGAGTTTCCGAGAAAAAGCCACAGACGCCTATTGAAGACCGTAAAGTAATTAAGTGCCATGTATAGCATATCAATGGTTAATTAATCTGGGTTGAATAAAAATATTATCAAACTTTTTTGTATTATATAAGTATGATGTTTCGTAAATTTTTCATAATACTTATTTTAACCCTCCTATATAATATGATTAAATTGAATTAGAGTTCTCTCTATTGAGGATAATAAAGTAATTTAAGATTTATTTCATTTTTTTTATATTATAAAAGGTAGGTAAGAGTTCTTTACATTTCAAACTCTTATAGAAAAAAATATTTTTTTTTTCTTTTTCTTATATAATCTTAGACTAAAATTAATTCTACATTAATATATATTCAAAGAGCTTTCCAATGATATATTATAAGTATATATATAACACGCGAATTAGAATTCAATTACATAAACTATAACGAAAATTTTATATAGTTGAAATGAGACTTAAATAATAATAATAGAATAATAATAATAATAATAATAATAATAATAATAATAATAATAATAATAATAGAATTATTATTAAATAATAATAATAATAAAATAATAATAATCATAATCATAACAAAAAGGGGGAAACCGAGTTTCATATTTCACCAGGGTAGAAAAACAGGTGTTAAACCTTCTGAAGTAGCCTTTTGAACGAAATTTGAGATACCTCAAATACTCAATTCATTTGTATAGAGTAATTTGCTCAAAGGATTGATTTTTGTCTTTGTGCAGAATTACTTCCTTGAATATGCTCAGACACCACACAATGTTTTCTCTTTCTAGCCTCTGATTCAGGAATACTGAAACTTCTACTAACACATTGATGTGGGGAATTTCTTGAGGTGGGTACTAATGGAGAGCATCATCAACGTTCTTCATCAACTCTATTCTTATCTCTCCAAGCATCCCGAGCCTCTGAATCGAGGCTTCTTCTCCCTTCTCCTTTCTTCTCCTTTCGGCTCTCTAGGCAGCTAGTTTTTCATTCTCTAACCTATTATAAGCAGCTTTGCTTAGCGGTATTTTCTTCTTCTATTACTGTTGTATCTCCCACTACTTCTTTCTTACTATGCAAGTGCGGTTGTTGTATCCTTACTTGTAGCTTATTTAGATACAGTGTTGCCTGCTGCTAAAGGTGCAGCAACGCTAAAACCACCTTCTCCATCATCTTTCTTTTTCTTCATAGAGGGACTGCGACAAGTCATATAAGCTGATCGTCTATGCTTTCCGCTTGTCAACAACTCTTCATCTTCTTCTTCTACTTCTTCATCCAGAGAGGCTAGAACATCAGCTACAACTTTATTCAGATTTTCATCGTTCATCTGTTCCTCTTTTCCATTTTTGTCATCATCAATTGGGGCTTTGTCAGATCGAACAAGTACTTTTTTAGCTGCGGCTTGTCTTCCATCAAGATATACATCGCATAATAAAAAGATATTTGATCTCCTTCTTTGATTTCCAAACAATGGGCATAATTTTCACAACCCATTATAAGAGGGTCTGGCTCTCAATGGAATTGAACTGTTCTTTATTTACAAAACACAAAAACTTTTATATAACTGGTCCGTGCACCTGATCCGACACGGCCCACGCGCTTTTCTACGGGTTTTCCACGTGTACGCACGCGCCTCCACTCGCCGGGTTGGATGCACTCAAATCCACCCAAATTCGCTACAGATGCTATACCTTTATGTTATGTTAAACATACCTTTATATTATGTTAAGCATACCTTTATGTTATGTTAGTCATACCTTTAGGACATTTTTGTTATATTAAGCATATCTTTATGTAACGTTAAGCATACCTTTATGTTATGTTAAACATACCTTTATGTTATGTTAAGCATACATTTATGGTTTTATGTTATGTTAAACATACTTTTAGAGTTTTTATATTATGTTAAACATACCTTATATTATATTAAACATACATTTATGTTATGTTAAGCAACCTTTACGGTTTTATATTATATTAAGCATACATTTAAGATTTTTATGTTATGTTAAACATATTTTTATGTTATGTCAAACATACCTTTATGTATTATATAAAGGTATGACTAATATTACTTAAAGGTATGCGTAATATTACATAAATGTATATATGTACAAATTAGGGTTTCTTGTGATGGAATTAGAGTGTTTTCGTCGAAATTAGAGTTTTTTTGCCAAAATTAGGGTTTTTTTTAAAGTTAAAGTATTACATAAAGATATGTTTAACATAATATAAAGGTATGACTAATATAACATAAAAATCAAGGTAAAAAAAATAAAAGAAAATGCGCAGATCCAGATCGAATTCGGCCCGACCCGACCCGCGTTACAACAGTTGCACACAAGTGCAACTCTTTCCACAAATATTTTGGACTACCAAATAAATTATGTCTCTAATTTTCGTTAAAATATAATTTGACATGTAAGATTTGGGCTAATCATAGATGCAGGCATAAGTGTTTTACATTAATTCTGAGAATACGGGAAACAATATAAATGTGGAAAAAACTCTTTTTTTAATATTTTATAAATCAATCAACTATCTATAATAATAATAATAACAACTCGTATTTATACTAATACAACCTTAAAATCTTAAATTGATAAAGATATATAAAATAAATATCAAGATATCAATAACAATAAAATGTGTTACATCTCAATCAAGAGCTTTAACTTATTTAATCTCCATCATTCTTCCCATCTTTGAAGCGATTTGAGGGTGAATCGAAATTAGTTACAACGCTGGTTAACCTTGAACACATCAAAACTATGAACCTCAATCGATATGTGTTGGACTATTTGAAGTCATGGTGGAGCACGTGAAATATCAGATAAGAAAAAAAGTTGAATACCACCATAAGATTTGTAAACCGCTGAATACTTTCTTCCATGGTCTTTTTTGACTTGTTCATCCATATTATATCTGATCATTTTCTTCCATGGTCTTATTTGACTTGTTCATCCATATTAAATGTGATCCTTTTGATATAGTGAGCTCGATAATCTTTCCTACCTTGTTTTTGGCCACGTCAACCTCATTTTTGTCCTCCTTAAAATGTAGTGAGACTCTTCTTCCACCTTGTTAAAAATTGAAGAACAATTAGCAGACCACTAAAAATGAATCATAAGTCTCCTCGTAAAAAATTGATGGACCATCATAGTCACCATCTTCAATTGAGAAATCACCGCTCTCCTCATTGAAAAATGGTGAACTATCATAATAGACTCCATCATCAATCGAGGAAAAGTCATCAGCAATCTCCTCATCAAATATTGGTGGTGTAGTGTAATCACTATCTACGTCAACATTTCCATATGAATTGAAGGTGGTGATAACTTGAGCCATGAAAATTGTTGTATCCAGATTAAACGAAATCATCACTCGTTGATAGAATCGTAATTGGTCTCTAAAAAATGATGGACTATCAAAGTCTCCATCATCAATTGAGGAAAAGTCATTAGCACTCTCCTCGTTAAATATTGGTGGTCTAGTGTAATCATCATCTACGTCAACATCTCCGTATGAATTGAAGGTGGTGAAAACTTGAACCATGGAAATCATTGCATCCAGATCAAATGAAGGCATCAATCATGGATCGGATCGTAACTAGTCTCTGATACCAACATATGCAGGCGAAGCGTGATAAAGATAATATTACGATACATTGATTTTAAGAATACCGAAAAGCAATATAAATTGAAGAAAACTTCTTTTTTAATATTTTATAAATCAATCAAATATAATAATAATAATAATAACTCTTATTTATACTAATACAACCTAGAATCCTAAATAGATAAAGATATATAAAATCAATATAAAGATATAAATAACAAAAAAAATCTTTTAAATCTCAATCAAATCTTTAACGAGTAAGTTTGTTGTGCAATTGGGGCACATGCATTTCGGGTCGACCCAGGTTGACCCGGATCCACGAGTTTTCATTTTTTTTGCCTCAAGCCAAAACCTTTATGTTGTATTAGGGTAATCTTTATACTGTATTGTTATGACCTTAATGTACAAATGTCCTGACCTTTATGTACAGTAACTTAGAAAAAAAAGGCAGAATTTTTTCAAAATTTATACATACATACATTTGTACATACAAACTTTGCTAAAATTCTTTTTTTTTTTCAAAGTTACAGTACATAAAGGTCACAATATTTGTATATAAATACCACATTAATATAACATAAAGGTCACATATTTATAATATAAAGGTCAACACATAAAAAAAAACTCGTGAAATTTGGTCGACCAGACCCGGATTACCTGGTGCATTTGTAATCTTTAACATATTTAATCTCTATCAATAGAGTAGTGTTTGTGTGAACCAAGTGCATGGATCATGATCCATGAAACTAAACAGGCTGGTCGGGTCGGGTTCAGCCCGAATTCGCGCCCAATATTTTTTTTAATTTATCTTATAATTTTTATGATTTAATAGTATAACCTTTATGTAAAAAATTCATAAGCTTTCAATGAATAACTTAGAATTTTTTCACTATAAAAATTCATGTAGTATAACTAAAACATTTATGTTATAATAGTATAACATTTATATACTTAAAAGAATAACATTATATTATATTATTATAACATAAATATTATACTATTATAACATAAAGTTATACTATTATAATATAAAGATTATGTTATTACAACATAAAGGTTTTGAAAGCTATTATAGTTATGTCATGTACTGCAAAATGTTATGCAAACATAATTAAAAGGTTATGCATACATATAATTAAAATGTTTGGTTCACTAAACTAAAAATGTTAGACTAATATAACTGTGAAACTAAAGTTTGTGTTAGGGTTTGGACGTGTGTGGGCATGTGAGGCATGCGTGGGACGCATGATATACACCCGCAAATGAGGACAAAGTCTTAATATTCTATTTTAGAACATTGCAAAGCTGAGTCTTTATGTTAATTAGTTCCCGGATGAATACAAATAAGTATGCATTTTGTACTTCATCATATTCTATGTTTGAATTTTTATTGTAGAAACTAAGTGATGATTTGTTATGTAATTAATCATTTTATAAATTGCAAAGAAACAAAATTAATATATATAAAAATGTTGGGAATTTTCCCAGCATCCTGCCTTGGATTGAAGCTTAAATAGGTGCGAGGCACGGCTCTGCCAGATTCGAATCCGTGAGCGCAAAACTACATAAATATAAGGCATTAAAGTTGCACCCTATGCCTATTGAATATCCTTTTGGTGTAGCGGTAATGCGCTTGATGGTCTAACACTTGGTATCAAAGCAGGTCACAGGTTCGAATCCCCTTGGAAGCACTTTGCAGTTGGAGCTGTCAGGGCCTTGAGCTGAGTAACCTGGGTGGCAGCAGAGCCTGTGTGGCGGAGTGGCCTAGGTGGCGTAGCGGGTGGCCTGTGTGGCGTGGTGACGCGAGGCGAGTCATGGTGGTGACGCGGGGAATTCGCGTCATGGTGGTGACGCGGGGAATTGAGTGAAGATACCGTAGGGTTCCAAGGTTGCTGAAATTGAGTGAAGATAGCTTAAAAGCTACATAAGTATATGACATTAAAGTTGCACCCTATGCCCATTAGATATCATTTTAGTGTAGCAATAATGCGTTTGATGATCTAATAAAAAATATAAAATATCTATAGTAATAATTAAAAAACTAATAATAAGTAAATATAATTGATATATACATTCCAAAGTTAAAAAATAACTAAATACTAATAATTAAATGAATCAAAAGATTCAGTAATTAATTGGACAATAATTTACTAATAATTAAATGAATCAAAAGATTCAGTAATTAATTGGACAATAATTTGTTTTATTATTTTTTAGGGATTTATTTTTTTACAAATTTAACTTTTAGGCTGTATATATGATTAACTTGCATGGTCATATTTTTTTCACTGATTTTATGTTGTCTTCATTTCTCATCCAATAACCAGAGGAAGTGAAGAGTTTTATATATGGTTAGAGTTTTATATATGATTTAACTTAATAAGGATTTACTTTAATATTTTTTTCTCAACTTAAAACTTGAAAATTAAGTTGGATTTTCAATTTAAGACAATTGTTTTTTTGTTTTTTCTTTTTTAATTTATATTTATAAATTTATTTATATTTAAATATGTATTTATATTTTAGATAAATTAACATAAGTTAGTGTAATTTTGGAACAATCTTCATTTGACTTATATTAATTTATATATATATATAATTATTTAATGCAATTCATAAAATTAAGATTCATTTATTTTGATGTTGGAATTCCATGATGGGTCCTCAACGCTGCCGAGTCAGTTGATATGCGTTTGGAGCTACACGTCATTACCTTTTTTACTTCACTACTACAAATCATTACCTTTAATATTTTAACAATTTGGTATATGAACAAGCATTTCACATTTAAATCGCTGACGTTGATCTAAAATTGAAAATTATCATCGTCCTTTGCTCACATGACAATGAATTCAGGACTCCAAGTCAGTAATCGGGTATTTAAAGATAGGCATGCCACCATCTACTTTTTTCCATCTATATAATAGTCTACGACCACTATCAGCACAAAATCTTTTGGGTATCTCTGTCTCTACTATCATTATCATTGCTGCTTCCTTAAGGGTTTTGTTTCTTCTTTCAGCAACATCATTCTGTTGAGGTGTTCTTGCAGCAGAGTATTCATGACGAATATCATTGTCAGAACAGAATTTCTCTATGAATTTGTTGGTGAACCTAGTTCCTCTGTCAGATCTTATCTTTATAATACTCAAGCTTTTCTCATTTTAGATCTTCTTCATGAGTTCAGTTAGCTTGTTTTGAGTTTCTGATTTTTTAGCAAGAAAGATAGTTCAAGTGTATCTGAAGTAGTCATCTACTACCACAAGTGAGTACTTCTTCCCACTTATGCTTACTGGTTCTACTGGTCCAAATAGGTTTATGTGTAGAAGGTCTAGGATCTTGTGAGATGACTTCTATAATTTGTCTTTGAAGGGGCTTCTTACTTGTTTGTCTTTCTGACAAGCTCCACAAATGTTTTCCTTTTTGAATGTCACATCTGGCAGTCCTCTTACAAGTTCTTTTCTTGCTAGCTTGTTTATAGTTTTGAAGTTCAAATGACTGAGTCTCTTGTGCCATAACCAGCTTATCTCTGGTGGACTCTTTACAATAAAGCATGTAGGTTGAATAGAAGAGCTCCAATCTACAAGATATATGTTTCCTCTTCTTGTTCCTGTAAGCTTGACTTCATTTGATTTGTTGTCCTTGATTAAGCACTTGTTCTGAACTCCACAGTGTATCATTTGTTACAAAATTAACTGATACTTAGTAAGTTATATCTGAGTCCTTTTACATAAGATACATCTTCGATCTTGATATTTCCTTTGATCAGATTTCCACTTCCTTTAGTGCTTCCTTTGAAATCATCTCCAAAGATGACCTTCGATCCTTTGCATTGTAGGAAATCTTTTAAGGCTTATTTGTTGCCAGTCATGTGCCTTAAGCAGCCACTTACTTTACTGCTACATCCTGACACTGAAACTTGCAATAAATTCAGACAGATTTAGGTACCCATTTCTGTAAAGGTCCTTTGGGATTAATTTCTTTTGGAACCCAAACTTTTATAACAGAAATGACTTTTCTGTAAGTATTGTTTGTTTTTTTTTTGTAAGCGGTTTTGTTTAAAAACTGCTTGTTATATGTGTGTGCAGAAACTATATGTGAGATACTAGTACTTCTATAGTATGGTCTTCCACCATACTTCCTTAGAGTATGTCCTCTTTGAGATTTAGACATAAAAGTCTTAGTATTGATGGGTTAAGAATTTTTGTGCTGGTTGCTGTATCTTCTTGTTGCTTACAACAGATTGCTTCTGCTACAACCATTTCTTATATACAGACTTACTTCATGAAGTTGAGCATAGGGGTTTCTTTCCCTTATCCATTAGCATAGGTTTGTTCAACGTCTCCTCAGAGTTACATAGTAACTTATTCTCCATTGGAGTTTCAGCTTGAACAAACAACACAGCTTTGGATGAGCTTGCTGTATCCTGAGAGGTATGAGTGTTGTATCCTAATCCAATTTTCTCAAAAGGACTCCTGGCCATCATCAGACACTCTCTTGCGTCCTTAGCAGATCTGCTAAATATTCTAATCGTTGACTGCAAGTTTTCCTTCTCATGCTCTAACTTAGTTAGTGACTAGCAAATTGAGCCTTGAGACCTCTTTCTGAAGCTTGCTGCATCTTGAGTTATCAGATTCATATGCTGATCGATAGCATCTTTGCAAGATCAATATTTTTGCTTCCTAGGTTCTCATTCTCAACCTTCAGCTCCTCATGAGTTGAGTTTATCTGCTCAAAGTCACTCATAATCCTTTTGAGGAAATGAATTATGTTCAACTCCTCTTTTTCAGGAATGAACATAGGTTGATAGGTTACCTCATCTTCTTCACTGTCCTCACAATCCTTTGCCATTAGGCAAATTAGAGTTTCTTCATATAAGGATGAGGTTTCACTATCACTATCTGAGGATTCTGCAGCTTTCAGCATCTCCTTGGAGACTATTGTATCCTTTGCTTTCTCCATTTCTCCAATGAGTGCTCTCAGCTTTTGTCTGTCATTTCTTCTCTTTTCTCTCGTCTGGTCTCTCTCTCCTTCATGATACTTGTGGACTGTTGGGTGTGGACAACTTCTTGCATAGTGTCCGGGCTTCCTATAATTGTAACACAAGTCAAGATTATTTGAATTTGATTGGGGAGAGGGAGATACTTGAGGTGGTGAATAGCTTCTTCTGAAGTCATTCCTGTTGTTGTTGCTCTTCATAAATCTTTTAAATTTCTTCAGAAGAAGAGTCATATCTTCTTCTGCATCCTCAGCAGATAGCTCTGACTGCTTGCTGCAACTTGCGATTGCTGTATCTTTTGTACTTCTTGCAGTCAGTGTAGTGACCTTGGAGCTCGACTCTTCTACCTCTTTCTTCCTTCTGTTGATATCATACTCAAGCTTTGAGGTAAGAGAAGAGGTCGAATGAGCTCATGGATTTCAGATCCATCGAAACTCTCATAGCAGTTGTCTTGCTATCCCATTCAGCTGGAAGGGCTCTCAGCAATTTCATATTCTTCTTCTTCTGAATGTAGTGCTTGCCCAGAACTTCTGAGTGTAGTGTTTGGTGGCTCTCTATGGTTGTACATTTCATATCATCCATGTTAATACTATCTATTAGCTATTTGTTAATACTATTTATACGCAGTGAAGGAGGTAGGTGGGGGCCAAGGGGCAATGGGTCTTGGAAATTTAAATAAATATATATAATATTTAATCATTTTAAAATTATTTTCTAAAAAATATATATAGAAAAATATTAAAAGTAATTTTCATTTACTTTTAATGTTAAGGTATAATTGAGCTACCACTGTCGTTACATAAAATTTCATTTTTTCTTCAACCAATGCATATTTTTTACTTAATTATGTATCATGAGTCATCTATCTTTATAGTTTACAATAAATTGATATTCAACATTTATTTATTTTAATCATTTTAGATATCAGATTCAAAATATATAATGTCAAGTTTTCTTGATATTTGTAAATTATATTTGTGATCACAAATCTTTGAACTATTTTTTTCTAATAAATTAGTAACCAACATTTGAGTTTTATCATTTTTGCCATCAAATTTCTTGTACAAATTTACTAAAAATACATAAGTAGATTACCACAAACATAGTTCACTTACTTCGAAACCTGAAAAAACTAACAATGATCTATATTTCAAAATTTGTGAAAGAAAGATGAATATCAAAAGTTTAACAAATGTTCATTGTAAAATGAAAAGATATATTTTATACATGTAATCGAATTTTTATATTATTGTTAGTTGGACCCCCTCAACAAAGTTTCTGGCTTCATTACTGTCTATATGGGTGGGTTTTTTTTGGCCGTGGATTTCGCCATGAGTAAGGATAAGAGGACTAATAAGAGAAATCTGGTAAGATGAGACATTGTTTCGAGACTGATTATGGTTCATGAAGGTCTGTTTAAGATAAAGATCAATGGAGAGAGGTAAACCTCTTTTCTTTTTATGCACTTGGTAGATAATGCAATATGCTGCTGTCTTTTGCTGAACAGGGATTATTCACGTCTTCTATTAGTGGATATTTTTGGCTTCTATAGCAATTTGTTGTGATTATTGTTTCATTGAGCTTTTACTGCAAGCAGTAGAATGGGTATAGTATTGCCTGTCTATACTCCCAATCCTTCACCAAACCGGCTAATTGCCAATTACATTGATCGACCAAGAAAACAGAGTATCAACAAGTAGACAAGCTAAATAAACAAACATCAACCACTTCAATGATTTGTAATATGACGATGAAAAGTTGCAAGAGCTAATTCACTTTTCTTTCTGATGCAGCTTAATTCCATTTCTGGCAGATTATCACGAAAAACTAATGATTTGAGTTACATTAAAAGGGAAGTTGCTGCTGTATTTAGAATTTGAATTGCACTCTTCAAAAAAGGTAATTATCACGAACTTTAGTAGTAGAGGTGACGCATTTTTATGAGCTTGCTTTTTTAGTAAGGTTTGTTGTTATCATATTGAAATTGTGAATTATTAGTGGTATTTCATAATGTGATTGTATGTGCCAATGTTGCATGATACTGCGATTGCATAGATTTACTGGATTGTTGAAATGATCGAATAAGGTTTTGCAGGACTGAAACATGCTAAGAAAGGTTGAACCGTGCGATATCAGTTCATTTAGTGTTACCTTTTAATGAAGTAGCTTTTTTTGCCTGGACACAGATTAAGCTATATCAATGGCCACCTTTTGTTTTAGTAATTAGTATATTCAATTTGGTATCTTGCTGTACCACCAACTACAATACCACGTGCTATTATTAAATAATAGGAATCTACAATAACTAGAAGATAAAATAAGAACACAATTAGAAAAGATTCTGAATCTATTTGATCCAGTTGTATATCTCTGTTGATAATTGATATTAAACAGCCAGATTCTTTTAACGATTGGCAAAGACAGCTCTAGAGTTGAGATGACTTCAAACTATTATATAGATATGATTTTGAAAAAAACCATATAACACAATTTTATATAATACCATATCTTAGTGAAAAATTGTAACTATTTAATATGATTTTCTTCATACTTACTTATAATATACATCATTGAAAAATTGTTTAAATCTATATTAATATGAAACAAATTTTAGTCAAAGATTCAAAGTATTCAAGAATTTAGAAGAAGAATCAAAACATGTAAAAAAATCATGAAGAATTTCGAATGTAGAAGGATTCTTACATTTAATATTGAAATACAAAAATATAAATAATAAATTATGCTATATTAGATTTGAGAACTACTGATCGATTTTAAATTCTTAAATTCCAAATTTATCGGCATATAAGAAAAACTTAATTATTTTCCGACTAACAGTGGTAAGAGGAACTTTTGGTGCTCCCAGCTTCAATGTTTGAGTAGGTCTTACGTGAAACAATCTTACGTGAGATCTTATATAAGAACAAAATTCATATAGATCACCAAGATCTATTCAATATGATTAACTTCGATCTCACATAAAATTATATAAAGCTCCGTATCACATACAACCTTACATAAGAGTTTTCATCAAAGTTTTTTGTCGGCAATCTACTATAAAGCAATCATTAATTAAATTAATTAACAGTAGTCTTCCTACTCAAATAAACAATGCATTAAATAAGTTAGGTAGTTTATACAGTACATCATTGATTATTCTAATTGAGATTTTTATGTCATCTAGGTAATTTATGTTTTTTTCTTTCTATTTTGCCTTTCTTCTTTTGGGGATACAGGAGTTCATATTGATTTCAATCTCTTGGTAACTACAGTCTAATATACTTATAAATATAAAAAAATTATAAGTTCGTATCCTTGTCTAGAAAATTAATGATAATACACAATTGCTATTTATGAACATAGTAATTTATTGTTAACAAATTGAATGAGTCTCCTCTTAGCCGGTCGCATGCTACGATTGTGCTTCGGGTCAGACCAATTTATAACATGAGATATTTTTGTATCTATTAGGTAAAATTTTAATTTTGTATATCATGTAATATTTTTATATTATATGTGTATATACTGCATAATGCATAAATACATTAAATAATATTATATGATATGCATAGAAGTATTACATGATACAACAAAAATATTAAAATTAGTATTTGCAATGTATTACTTGTTATGTATAAAAGTATTATATTGTACAAACAAATTTATTATTTAATTAGAATAAAAGTATTATTTATCAAATTAAATAAATCCGAAGTATGTTACTAAATGTATACAAAAAATTATTACATGATACACATAAAAGTATTACATCTAATATATTAATAAAAATAATATATATTACAAATTGACAAGCGTATTGATCGGTGCACTGACTTGGCTAAACGCATGCAAATTGTCCCGACCCCACAGTCACATGGTGACGGTCTTCACTTAGTGTAGATTTCTTCGTCCTTTATATCGATTGGTTGCTTCGTTGACTGGTTTGTTTATTGATTGCTAGGGCATTAAATTTTTGGGTCCAAAAATATAAATAGATGTCTATATTTATATTTTTAAAAAATTAAACAAAAAAACTTCTCAAAAATCAAAATAAGGGGATCGCTTTCTTTTGTTTTCACAATAGGCCCTCAATAAAAGTCATAGTCGGCCTTGGTGATCATGATTGTAAGTAGTTTTTTTATTTTGCTTGCAATTTAAGAAAATAATAATAATAATAATAATAATAATAATAATAATAATAATAATAATAATAATAAAAAGTCTTCCAAACTAATTCATAAAATATTTCATAACTGATTATGAGAGGATGTTTGGTAGAAAGATGTTATGGCATTTTCTCAAGTAATTCGTTTAGAAGAGAGCTCATTAAGATTGTTAAGAGTACTAGAAGATTTCTCTAATATTGAAAATAATTTTTATCCTACATATAAACATTTTAGAAAATAACTTATAGCATTGCAAAATATAATTGTGGAGCATATAAATTATTTTAGAAGAGCTTAAAATCCAGCCAGTTAGTACATAACACTTTAAAAATAATAATAGGTCCTAACTGAATATTAAAGAGGATTCTATATATCCAATGCATAAATAAAAATAAAAAAATGATTAAAGAAGTCAACTAAAAAAAATTTCATCTGATCAGGAAGTACTTTGTAACTTTTGATTTGGAAGTGAGAAAAAAAAAAAAAACTACATTCTTAATTAAATAACATTTTCTTTTTTTAAAATCCCATAAATACAACAAAGTGATGGGAGGAAAAAGAAATAAACGATGCTAACTTATGAAAGACATATATAATAATTTTATTTATAAATGTTGATGCTAGCTAGCTAATATATTCAAATTTTTTCCCTATCAGGTTAAAGTTGATTACGACAGTTTTAAGTCATATGTAATATTGGGCAATGACTATATATTACTTGAGTAAAGTGTAATAGCAATTAATTACTTAAAAAAAAAACTAACTGCTATTTATATTTGAGAAAATGTTAAAAAATAACCCTATAATTTATGTTCAGGTGTAAAATACTCGAAAGTCGTGTTTTGATCAAATTTTGACACCTCAAACTAACGGATCAACTATAATTAAAAGATACTTAGAATGTTCTTCAATTAACATTGATCATCCAAAGAAATTAGAGAAAATTATGAAAAGAAAAATTAGAAATATGACTCTATAATTTTTTTTCTTTTAAATATATATAACTATATAATAATAAGGGATAACTTAAACATATAACTAATCCCTTTCTATTTTTTTATGACTAATTATACGTTTTCCATTTTTGATCCTTTATGTGTTCAATTTTTTTGAATTTAAGTTCAATTTTTGTTGAAATTCTTTTACCTGCTGACATGGCCGTCGGAATTGCTTATGTGATTCCCAAATTTAGGATCTCTAAATTATGTAGGGAAATTAGTGCTTATTTGTCAAATTGGATATGTTGCATTATTAAATTTTGAATAAAAAAAATGCAAAACTAAGTAAATTTTTATGAAAAATTAAAATGAAAATTAACAATTTATACAAATTATAAAGTTTAAAACAAAACTGAAAAAATTAAATGAAAAAAAAAAATCAGAGTGTCTTCACCTCTCCATTTTATAGTATATATATATTATAGCATCATTGAATAGCAAGACACAGCAAGTTGAAGTAAAGATTATTAATTATCATTGTAATGGAATCTCTATTTTCGTTTGGTATTCATGTGCTCTTCATATTTATAAACACCCTTAGACTCACCTCTTCCGACCCTTTCTCCAATTTGAGCACCGATGAATATGCATTACTTGCCTTCAAAAACTCCATCACTTCTGATCCTTATGGTGTTTTAACCAAGAATTGGTCTTCTGCTATTGGTAATACATCCTTTTGTTACTGGATTGGTGTCTCTTGCGGCATCAAACATCATAGAGTCACCGCCTTAAATGTTTCAGGATTCGAGCTCAAAGGAACCGTTTCTCCACATCTTGCAAATTTAACATTTCTTCGATCTTTAGACATCAGCTCCAACTATTTCACAAGTTTGATTCCTTCTGAGCTGTCAAAGCTACGTCGTTTAAAGGAGTTAAACGCAGGATTTAACAACTTCACTGGAGAAATACCATCATGGCTTGGAGCCTTATCTCAACTTCAACATGTACGTATGAATAATAACTCCTTCTGGGGTAGAATCCCTCCTACTCTCTTCAATATTTCAAAGTTGCAGACTTTAGATATTAGGAATAATTTTCTTGATGGAAATATTCCAGAAGAGATCAGCGATTTTTCTTACTTGGAAATATTGAATTTAGGGGGCAACCAGTTTAGGGGGTTTATACCATATAGTATCTTCAACATCTCTTCTTTGATAGAAATTAATCTAAGATACAATAAGCTATCAGGAAAGCTTCCAAATGAGATATGTCATAACACTCCAAGACTTAGAGCTATGTATTTGTCTGGGAATAACCTTGATGGGGAAATTCCGAGAAATATATACAAATGCAGAGAGCTGGAAGACCTTCGCTTGCCAAACAACAATTTCAATGGCAACATACCAAATGAAATTGGAAATTTGAGCAAACTTAGGTTCTTATATCTCGGCCGCAACCATTTCAAAGGTATACATAAAAAGATTTAATCAGGCAGCATGCATCTTTAGAATGCACATTCTACACACTTCTTTGATATTTATCAATCTTTTACTAACGTGTATCAGTTTTTCACCCGTGCTTGCTTCTTTAATAATTATCAATTTTTTATCCGTGTATACCAATTTTTCATCTCGTTGGATCAAAACTATATATATTCTTCATTATTTACTGGGCTTCTAATCAAGAATGAAACTGTATATATTCTTCACTATTCATTATTTTTTCACTGAGATATTTTGGTACACAACAATTTCAGGAGGAGTTCCCACAGAAATAGGAAAACTTTCCCATTTAGAGGAGTTGCTTATCAGAAACACCTCCCTAACTGGTAAATCTCATCCTGCAGATTCTATATATTCTTTTTAATATATCTGTTAAATCATATATTGAAGTGGATAATATTGTTCACATATATAGAATGTCCTATATATATATATAATGTTGTATAATGATTTCAGATTAATATATATATATATATATATATATATATATATATATCATCTTGATTCTTGAATGTTGAATATCGAAAAGTGTATTCAAGAATAAAAAGTAGTAATAAGTACTAAAATTAACGAGTAACATTAATATACAGATAATTTCATAATTTAGTTTGAGGTTTTAACTTATAATTCTTAAATTAATTAAATGACTGCCATGATTTATTTGTACATAAGCATCACATCATACATGTATAAATCCAACAAAATTGCAGACTTTAGAAATTGAAACTCAACAATTTCATAGGCAACATACCAAATGAAATTGGGAGTTTAAGTAAGCTTAGGATTTTAGCTCTACAGTCAAACCATTTCACAGGTATGGTTTCACTGATCAACATTGACATTCATTTTTAACATGGATTTTGAAATTATAACATGTCTTTGCTTAAGTGCAATTCTCAAATAAAAGATATATGCTTAAGTGCATAGACATGTTTGTATCTTAAACAAAACAACTTAACATATATTTCTATATACAATTTTTCTTCTCCGTAAAGAGTAAATGTAAGAATACAATAAGCTTATTCGACATTCCATACATAAGAGAAATTATTATCAGGTAGGGTCCCAATTGATATTTGCAACAAAATGTCAAATATCAAAAGGCTTCACTTTGGGACAACGAACTTGAGGGGGAAATTCCAGAAAATATAGGGAAATGCATGGAGCTTGAGAACCTTGACTTATCTGTCAACCATTTCAGTGGAAGCATCCCAACTGAAATTGGAAATTTGAACAAAATTAAATCACTGTGATCTATAGATTACAATGTTCAAACACCATCATAATCTAAGTTGAGTTTTTTTCAATAAATTAAATCATCATGCTCAAATCTCAACGGTGATTAAATATTTTTTCAATAAATTCAAATCTTCATGATTGGGAAAGTGACAAGGAAGAGGTATAAATTTTTTCTCCAAATTAAAATTTTGAGGTAATTAGGTCATTTCACCTCCATTTTGGGTAGAAATCACGTTTTCTTATGGAATGGGTATTAATTCATTTTTCCTCATGGATATTAGGTAGAAACACCCTAGCCCCATTAGATATGTGTGAATACCCATCAATATGTATAATAAAAAATGAAAAATACTTGCTCGATAAAAAATTAAATTTTTTATTTAATTTGGAAATTAAATTATGTAACTACTCTTAATATTCAATTTGCATAGTAATCTATAGATTATGATGGTGTTTACCATCATAATCTATAATTACTATCGTGATCTATTCTTGTAGGAATATAAATCACAGTGGTATTTACCATCGTGATCTGTTCAACACCATCATATCTACACTCTATTCTTATAAGAATATAGATCACGTGGTATTTACCATGGTGATCTATGTCGGACCATCGTGACCTGTTCTTGTAGAAATATAGATCATGATGGTATTTACTATCGTAATCTACGGTTACCATCATGATTTATGCTAGACCATCGGGATCTATTATTGTAGAAACACTTAGATCACTTAGATCACGAATTTGCATCGTCATTTATAGATTGCGGTGGTGTTTCTCATTGTGATCTATAATAGACCATCGTAATTTGTTCTTTTATGAATATAGATTACGGTAATATTTACTATCGTGATCTAAGATTACCATTGTTATCTATAGATCACGATAATATTTACTATCGTGATCTAAGATTACCATTGTGATCTATAGATAACGATATCATGATGGTTTTTAACATTGTTATCTATAAATTACCATATGATCCATAGATTACCATATGATCTATGCAATCTATAAATAACGATATCATAATGATTTTTACCATTGTATCTATAAATCACGGTGGTGTTTGTCATCGTGATTTACAATTACCATGATTTATGTCATACCATCGTGATCTATAGATCACGATAGTGTTTACCATCATTCTCTGTAAATACCATTGCGATATATGTCATACCGTCGTGATTTATAGATCACGATGGTGTTTACCATCGTTATCTGTAGATACTATCACGATCTACGATTATCATAGTGATTTATGTCGGACCATCATAATCTATTTTTGCTATAGATTTTTAAGTTTTTTACAATTTTTTTTATTTTTTTAGCCTCGATTTACCTATCAAATACATATTTTGAAAAAAAAACTTATAAACTATATTTTATTAAATTTAAAAATAATTTTTATCTTACCTATTTTGAGTAACAATGAAAAGAAAAAAATTATAATAAATCATGTTTGTATTTAGGAATGAAGAAGAGATGAAAGAGATAAAAAGTAAAAACAATTTAATTTTTATTTGAATTTGGATAAAGATGATAAATGTGGTGGGTAAGGACATTTATGATATTTTATCTTTATTTTGGGTAAAAATCTTGTTTTCTTATGAAGTGGTATTTTTCACTTTTTATTATGCTTATGAAATAGAATGACATATTTTCACCATGTGAATATGGGTGCATACTATTTTCAACAACTCTCTCATTAAACAGGATGAATTCCATCTTCAGTTTGCAACATTTCTGGCTTGAGAGGAATGAGCCTCTCCGATAATCAACTGTCTGAAAGCATCCCAAATTTAAGCATTAATCTTCCCGAACTTGAGGCATTGAATCTTGATTAGAACAACTTGACAGGCATAACCATATGCAATTTTTCTACAACGAAAATAGTAAACTTAAACGCATACATTCGAATCAAATATGTGTGAATGTATATTCGCGCATGTGAGCATTGTCTTATATATACTTGAGATGCAGACTATTAGTTTATGGTTTTAAACGTTTGATCTTCTATTTTTAACATTTTTTATTTAACAGGACAAATTCCACCTTCTATCTTCAACATTTCTGGTTTGAAATACATGGACCTCTCCATTAATCATCTCTCTGGTAGCATCCAAAGTGTAAGCATTAATCTTCCAGAGCTTGAGGAGTTGTATCTTCAACATAACAATTTGATAGGTATTTCTATATGCAATTTTTCTTCTCTGAAAAAAGTAAATGTAAGAGTATAATAAGCTTATTCGACACTCCATACATAAGAGAAATTGTTATTAGGTAGGATCCCCAGTGATATTTGCAACAAAATGCCCAATATCAAATGGCTTTTTCTTTGGAACAACAACCTTGAGGGGGAAATTCCAGCAAATATAGGCAAATGCAGAGATCTTGAGAACATTGAATTATCTGTCAACAATTTCAATGGAAGCATCCCAACTGAAATTGGAGATTTGAACAAACTTAGGTTCTTATATCTCGGCTTCAACCATTTCAAAGGTATACATAAAAAGATTTAATCAGGCAGTACGTATCTTTAAAATACACATTCTACATACTTCTTTAATATTTATCAGCCTTTTACTAGCATGTACCAGTTTTTCATCCATGCTTGCATCTTTAATATTTATCAATTTTTTAGCTGTGTATATTAGTTTTTCACCTCCTTGAATTAAAACTATATATATTCTTCATTATTATTGGGTTTCTAATCAAGAATGAAACTATATCTATTTTTCACTATTCATTAATCTTTCATGTGGTATTTGGGTACACAACAATTTCAGGAGGAGTTCCCACAGAAATAGGAAAACTTTCCCATTTAGAGGAGTTAAACATCGACAACGCCTCTCTAACAGGTAAATCTCATCCCATAGATTCTATTCTTTTTAATATATTTTTCAAATCATATATTGAAGTGGATAATATTGTTCACATATATAGAATGTTTTATATATGGACCCGGCTATCCACATCCCACCTCCTTCTAAACATACCCCATAAAATTAAATAAAAATAAAATATAATGTGTAAAGACAATTATACCATTACTCTAAAATTAAAAAAACTTAAACTGTTCGACCACTAGCCGAACACTTCACACTATGTTTGGCCACTGGTCGAACACACTACACTCTGTTCAACCAACCAGAGCCGAACGAGATTTTTTCAAAAATGAAAAATACAAACGCGAATCAATCTAAAGAAATCGATTTCTCATCAAAATAAGCATTGTTGTTTATAAAAAACGTTCTAAACATGAATTCTAAACACTTGCATTGTATTTCAAACAATAGTAAACAAATTCAATACATCAAATTCATAATTTCATCTTCAAAATCTTTAGAACTTTATTTATTTAGAATTTCATCTTGTTGGTGTGGATCCATTGTACACTTCTTTGTATGAAATCGAACTTGCCAAAATTTGTTTAATTTGAAGTCAAACACTTTTCGATTCTAAGCTTCAATATTTTTTGCTTCTTCTTCTTCCTCCCTTGTGTTAGGGTTTGGGTGTGGAGAAGTGTTTGGGGGAGTGTTTAGTATTTAATTTGTATTTTATATTTTATTTAAATTTTTTATAATAAAGGGTATTTTTGTAATATTGTGGGGTGTGTTTAGGAAGTTGTAAGTTATTTTTGCATTTTAGTGGGTGTGTATAGAAGAATGTGGGATGTGGATAGCCAGACCCTTTATATATATATATATAAATTACCATTATATATAAGTAAGTATTATATAAGTATGAATGTTTCGTTCATTTTTCATAATGTCAATTTTAACTCTCCTATATAATTAAATTAAATCAAATTAAATTAGAGTCCTGATAGATCAATTTCATAATTTAGTTTGAGGTTTTAACTTATAATCCTTAAATTAATTAAATGATTGTCACGATATAAACTACCATATATAACTTAATTTCGAATTAGGTCAAAACTCTTTCAGATTGAATCTAATGGATCTAACTTTTAATGATTAACAAATAAATAAATTCATCCACAATTTATCAATAAAAAAAAGAGTGATCAGGATTTTCCTTGTGCTACATATGAGGATGTCGTTAAGAAAACATTGATTGTTTTCTCAAAAATATTTATGAGAATATTTTTCCATTCAATTATTATTTCAAAAGTTTTCTTGCAAATAATTTTTTTTCGATATTGTTGTCGCTTGTTGACCTCACAATTTGTCTAAATACAATTTTCTAGTCAAACACCAAAAAATTTACCGATCCGATTCGGAAGGGCTGAGCCGAATATGACCGTGTTGTCGTGACATGATAAAATTAATTATTTTCCTTCTTAATCGTACAAACTAGTAGTTAGGGTAAGTAAGAGTGGATCCCACGAGGAGTGAAGAAATTACTACACCACTTATGTTCAATTCAATAAAAATAACAAGCTATGAAGGTCTTCACATTGATAAATTATCACTATATCAACTAGCAATCTAAAAAATAATTAAATAACAAGAAATTAATATAAGAAAGCATTTCAATTAACAGTTCAGTTATCTTCGTTATCAATTATTCTCTAATCAATGTAACATCTCTCTCTCTCAGATTATCATGGAATATCACCCCTAATCTAACAACAAGCTCTGTTAAATCGAATCGTCTCTTAAGATTAGTTAAATTAGGATAAAACCACTAATTAACCATATTCAATTGAATAACCTAGAATAAGCTCTCTAGATTTAATTCATCAAATGCATTAATCACCAAGATGATAAGATTAACTAGACTCCAAATACATAAGCTCGATTCGATAATTTAAAATTATGCTACCCTAGAGATGCACGACCTCTAATTTACTATCAATGAAAACTAAATCACAATAATTAGGATTCATGATTTAGAATTCTAGCAATTAATTATCAACACTTAACCTAGATGATCAATCTAAATAAAGTAATAATAATTGAAAACGATATTCACAGATAACATAAACAATTCCAATCAAATATCGAGAGAAAGTTACGGAATCAATTAAAATATAAAAGATAAACGGGTTCAAACATCCCTACTAACTGGAATTATGGAATTAGCCGAACATCCTCGAAATCGAAATCATAAAAGTAATCAAAAAATTCATTCTAAAAGCTAATCTCCAAAAATAATAATAATATTTAAACTCTATTCTCTCTCCTCTGCATAAACAGTGCTCTCCTTTAAATCTCTCTCTTTCTATCCTCTATGTCCACCGTTGGCTAATTGTGACTTGGAGGCTAAATTAAATAATGGATCTTCTTGGCAATATAAGTGGTGTGCCCTGCCTCCAATTCATTTGAACTTTTCTTTCTTTTATTTCTCCAAGTTCAATTGTTGCTTCTAAATCCTTTTTTTAATGTTGGGCTTCTTGTTTTATTCGGCCCAAATTCTCTCTTGAGTGGGAAATGAGCCTTGAAATACTTCAAAAAATCTCTAAATAATCGAGGAAATAAATTGTGAAGTACTTTGAAACTAAAAACACATATATGTAGAAAAATGATGCATTCAATCTCATAAAATATTATAAAATCTCATATTAATTCATAACAATATGCACCAATTTCCTACCTATCAGAATAATAATAGAAAAATCGAATGAAATACACAAGACTGTACCTGATGCTTATTCGGGCAAATTAGCTAGACTATCCTGACCATCCAGAACGTGTATTATATAAGTACATAGAAAGAAGTTTTCAAGTATTTGAATACAATAATTTTCGAACCTAAATTGCGATCTTTTTTAATGAGGCTTAAATATAAATTATTGGGGAATAAAAACTAAATATTAGGGTCTAGATATTGAAAGTATATATTTATCTCTATCTTGATTATATTTGATTTGATCTTGGATTTGTTTCCTTATCGAAATGTCTTGAAGATCTCTTCTTGAAGTAAACTTCCAGGTTGAACTCATCTCGAAAGAGATTGACTTAGTATTTTCAGGCATCTGATTTTTTAGGTCCTTAACTCTTCCTTAGATGGCTTATGTGGATCGTCAATTCTCTAATCGGCCAAATATTCTTAGGTCGGCTCGACCATCTTAGGTCGGCCAATCTTAGATTGATCCATCGAAAATTATTCTTAGGTTGGCTCAACCATTTCTGGTCGACTTTCTTGGCGGATCGGAGTTGATTTTATCTTTGATTTAACTCATGACCTCAGGTCTTTCCTAGTTGGCTATCGTGGACCAATATTAATGAATATAATAATAAATTGTATTTCTTTTTCTATTTCAACATTAAGAAAGTAAGTTAATATTGATTATATATTGATTGAAAATAAATAATATAATAGTTAATAATTTATTTAATTTAGTATTAATGATATAAAATAAACTTAAATATAATGTTACTACTTTAGTTATACTATATATATATATATAATACATGTAAAGGTATTAGACATCTCATATATAAATAAAAGCATTACATGTTATAAATTGATATTCATGTTAATTTGTGCATTGACTCGACCCGACGATGGTGACAGTATTTTGTGATAATTCGCCAAACAAATTAGAAGATTTTATGAGCTCATATATCTTACAATATAGTTTTACTAAAAAGTGTACAACATTTTAACTTTTTAGAAAAAAACTAATGGCCTTTCAAAAAAATAAAGAAAAAAAAACAACTAATGATGATTTTGAATCAAAATATGATCCTGCTCTTACAGGATTATAATTAGCTCATCTTTTGAAATGTCAGTAACAACAATTTTATCTTATATTAAGATAATTAGAGTACTAGAAGATTTCTCTAACATTGAAAATTTTTTTTGCCCAATAAACATTTTAGAAAAATAACTTATAACGCTGCAAAATCTAATTTGTGGAGCAATATAAATTGTTTTAGAAGAACTTAAAACCAACCAAGTACATAACACTTTAAAAATAATAATAGATCCTAAATGAATTTTTTAAATGATACTATATCCAATGCATAAATAAAAATAAAAAATGATTAAAGAAGTCAACTAAAACAAAATTTCATCTCAGGAAGTACTCTGTAATTTTTGATTTGGCTAAACTCACTTTTAAAATTTTTACAATGATATTTGTGTCTCTTGTGGCATCAAATATCGTAGGGTTACAGCCTTACATGTTCCCAAATTTGAGCTCAAATGAACCATTTCCCCACATCTTGGAAATCTAACATTTCTTCAATCTTCAGACATCAGCTACAACGGTTTAATTCCTTCTGAACTATTAAATCTACGTCGTTTAAGGGAGTTAAACATCGGAATCAACAATTTATATTTGAAACATTATCTAATTTTATTTTTATTTTCAATTATAACTATCCATTAAGCACACAACTCTCAAATACATAATGTCTCTTTACTGACGCTGATGATTCTAATCTATTCCCTATGTATTTTTCAGGTTCCATCCCATATTCTTTGTTTAATATATCAAGTTTGAAGTTATTATCACTTGCATTTAATAAGTTTTGGGGTAGTCTTCCTTTAAACATTGGGCTTTCACTTTTCAATTTGGAAGAGCTTTATTTGAACGATAATACACTAAGTGGGTCGATTCCAATCTCCATCAACAATGCTTCTAAGCTTACTGTATTGAGCTTGAACAGCAACTCATTCAGCGGCTCCATACCCAACTTTGGTAATTTAAGGCTCTTACAGAAACTTATACTTTGGGATAATAATTTGACTGCTGGTGTGGAATCACCAACTCAAGAATTGGGATTTCTCACATCATTGACTACTTGCCAACACTTGATCTACTTGGTAATATCATACAATCAACTAATTATTGGTGTTCTTCCAACCTCAATTGGTAATTTGTCTTCTTCTCTTCAAGTATTCGGTGTAGATGGGTGCAACATTCATGGTGTTATTCCTTCAGAGATTGGAAACTTAAGCAGTTTGATTAGATTAGGTTTCAGTATAAATCAAATTAGAGGCTTCATCCTCGCAAGGATAGGACAACTGAGACAATTGCAAGGACTAAATCTCTATGGTAATAGACTGCAAGGCTCTATACCTAAGGAAGTTTGTCAGATGAATAATTTGTGGTTTTTCGACTTGAGTGAAAACATGCTAATAGGTCAAATTCCTGAATGCATTAGTGAACTTAAATCCCTAAGAAACATATGGTTAGGCTCAAACCAGTTGCAATCCACCATACCTTCAACCTTTTGGAGTCTTAGTGACGTCTTGATAGTAAACTTGTCCTCAAACTATTTGAGTGGACAACTTTCATCTCAAATTTCAAATTTTAATGCAATATATGAGATAGACTTGTCCCATAATAAGTTTTCTGGTGATATTCCAACCTTAATTGGCGGTTGTCAATCACTACAATATCTGAACTTGTCGAATAATCAATTCAGAGGATTTATCTCTCAATCTTTTGAAATTATCAAAGGCTTGATTAAGTTGGATTTATCTAACAATAATCTTTCTGGACAAATACCAAAATCCTTGGAGGGCCTCTATCTTAATTATTTGAATGTGTCTTACAACAAATTGGAAGGAGAGATTCCAAATGGGGGTTGTTTTGTTAACTTCACTGCTCAATCGTTTGTTCACAACTCTGCTCTATGTGGTGCAAAGAGATTTGCAGTGCCACCGTGCCCAGAAAATCATAGAGGTTCGGTTGGATCAAAAAGTGTTGTCCATTTCATCAAAGTATATTTTGCCCTCTTTCATTTCGATTGTTGTTCTATTGGTTTTCATACTCATGCTCATCAGAAAATATAATCAGAAAAGCTTACCATCGTCGGGAGATATTACTTTAGCACTCGGTGTTAATTGGAGAAGAATTTCATACATAGAACTTATGCGAGTGACAAGTTCTTTCAGTGAAACTAGTTTACTTGGAAGAGGGAGTTTTGGTTCAGTATTCAAAGCAATACTTTCCGATGGGCTAACTGTAGCAGTAAAAGTCTTCAACTTACAGTTAGAAGGAGCTACCAAGAGCTTCGACACTGAAAGTGAAATATTGAGCTCTATTCGTCATCGTAACTTAGTACCAATAATTGGTTGTTGTACTAACACTGAGTTCAGAGCCTTAATTCTTAAATACATGCCAAATGGAAGTTTGGAGAAATGGCTTCACTCAGATAGTTATTGTTTGGATTTGATACAAAGACTGAAAATAGCAATGGATGTTGCATTAGCATTGGAATATCTTCATCATGGTCATACATTTCCTATTGTTCATTGCGATATAAAACCAAGCAATATTTTGATTGACGAAGATATGATTGCTCATGTTGCTGATTTTGGCATTTCAAAGCTTTTTGATGAAGGGGAGACTGTGATTCAAACTAAAACCTTGGCAACTATAGGTTATGCAGCACCAGGTAACATACAATGTTCATAAAAATCTTAAATTCTTGTTTCTCTCTATATACTTATATCATATATTTCTCTATACAATTAAAGTTTGGATCAGAAGGAAAAGTATCCACAAATGGCGATGTATATAGTTTTGGAATATTGTTGTTAGAGATGTTTACAGGAAAGAAGCCGACAGATGACATGTTCAGTGATGAGATGAGCTTAAAGGAGTGGGTGAGTGATGCATCACAAGAAAATGCAATAAGCGAAGTTGTTGCATCTGGTTTACTATCAACAGAAGATCAATATTTCTCTACCAAGGAGCATTGTGTCGCATCAATCTTTGATTTGGCGATGAAATGTTTAGCCATTTCACCCAATGAAAGAATCAACATGACTCAAGTAGCTGCCACCCTGCAGAAAATTAGAGACACAGTTGCAACTGCAGGAACGATGACCAGAAAGCGTCATGTCTTCAACCATTAGACATTGTCTCTATACAATTTCACAAGTTTCATACCTACTGAGCTACCAACATAGCACCCTAGGCTCATTTTCTTTACTAGTGGAGGGCATGTGTGATGCACGGGATCTATTTATAATTTTCATGTACTTTCTTATTACTTATCATTGAACTTATATATGTTTCATTTGGCAGAGAGCATAATCAACCTATAGTGATCCAATTGTGAGAACATTGTTGTTGACTTAAATAATTAGAACTTATTTTCGGAACATGCCACTCACGCATTTGATAAGTTGAACAACTAATTGTTGCATCAATGATTCCCTCTTTATTTTTTAAAGTGAAACAATTAGGTTCAAATGATAAAGTAGAGTTAGATTAGAAAGCTAAACATTTCATTTCTTAACAAACACCTTCTTTGAAAGCATATACAATGGAGATGTTTTGAGAAGGACCAACATGTATAGTGAAGTGTGATTTAAAGAAAAATATCGTGAAGATGACAGAATCAATGCGTAATGATCAATGTCACACTGTTGCTGAGTGAAGATCGGTATGCTTCTGAATATCAAAACCAAAACCAAACAACATGTTGTTGTCTCAACAATTGATATTCTTTAATCAAAGATAGCTCATTAGGTAAATAATATACTAAATTTTAAAAGATAAATAGCTTATTACAGATCCTATAAGAACAATATAAATATTATATAAATATTGATAAATCATAAGTAGCTTACTAATTAATTTAATCTATAGTAAAATAATATATATAATAAAAATATTAAAATAAATGAAATAAATTGTAATTAATTCAATAAAAATTTTGTTTCTATTTCTTCAACCGAATGAACTAATTTAGTTGGTTCAGTAATTTTGTTCATTTACGATTGAGGCTTTTTATAAAAAGTTAAAAAATATTTTAAAAAAAACATTTATATAAAGTAGTAGCTGGCCTTCTCGATGAGACAAAAAAACCTGTATGGTTTAAAAATAAGAAATAAGAAAACACAAGTTGGCAATATATTCGGATTAACTCCACACTTCAATCCAACCAAGTACGTCACCTACTTCGTGCCGACTTATATAGTTGAGCATATTTTGACACGATCAATAACTTTCAACAATAATAGTTTATCTATAACTTCTAAAATTTATTATTTTGTATTTTTAATTAATTGTATTTGGTTTTTTTTTGATTAGATTGTACTATCTCTTTAAATTTATGAAAATTTATCATAAAATTGTATTGTCTTGAATTTAAGTCAAAAAAAAACTTCCAAAATTGGTAAAAGAAAAACGAGCCATAATTACAAAATTTAATATAATAGATCGAATAGATCGAATTTTGGAAAATCAAATTCTACTTATTCGTACTAATGCAAAATAATATTAGATAATTTTATTTGAAAAATTAGTTTTTTTTTTTGACAACTATTTTTGTGCTCCAAAATTTATATAATAATCAAATAATTGAAATATGTATATAATTAATAAAAGATAAAAACAAAAAGTGAGTAAATGATGTTGGGACTCAAAAAGTGAGATATAACCAATATATGGATGTAGGAGTTAAAAAGAATTGGTTATAGTTAGTGAAATAATGATAAAAAAATGGGAATTATGCGTTACAATCCATTGCAATATTACATGCTCTTAGGAATCAATATTTATCACGTATATCAAATATTGTACGTAGGTTTGTCATCCATCTAACTCTCCAATGAAAATACAAGCCACTAAATTCTAAAGAGGAGAAAAGAAAATTTCAGTTTTATTTCTACCCAATATGAATGGAGTAACAACACTTTGACCCAATAAAGTTGAAAAATATAAGACAAAGTTAATAATCGAATCAAAGAAAATTAAGTTTCTAAATTTCATCAAATTAAAAAAAAAAATAGTAAACAATTTAAAATTGCATTTGCACTGTTTTAACGAGGAATGATTACATTGGTATGGGAATTATTAAACAAACCTCTACCGACTGAAAAAATGGAAGTCGGGGTCTTGCTTACAACTAGGACTCAACACTACTCCTTTTCTCATAAACTCTTAAATATGCGGTTGCTAAATAAACAAGAAAGTTGGTATCTTTTGCGTGAAAAAGTTTTTGCTAAAAAATCATGCCCTCTAGAACTTGAAGAAGTTGGAAAGAAGATTGCCGAGAAGTGTGACGATCTTCCTCTTACAATTGTCATAATTGCCGATCTCCTATCGAAGGCCAAAAAGACACCAGGAGCACTATGGATTGAGGTATCAACACATAAGAAACATCAACTTTTTATTGATGGATGATATGATGAAATATCAAAGGTATTATATCCAAGCTATGACAATTTACTTGAAGAATTGTTATTATGTTTTCTCTACATGGGAGTTTTTCCACCAAATTATGAGGGCATCTCCCACCAGTACACAAATCCTATATTTTACACCTAATTTAGGTGTTTTTAACCTTTTAAGCTAAATCATCAAATCACTATTATACCTAAAATTATGGTTATTTGGGTTTAATCTCCCATCTTGGTCAAACCCTATATCACCAAAATCTCAAATTCTATATTTTCACCAAATTTTTTGGTGAAAGAATTTTAATCTCCCACCTTACCACCATTTTAACATAATTTTCACCAAATCCTATTTTTCCTATCAAATATAGGATTTGGTGTAATCACCACCATTTTTTAATTAGCATATAAAATGATTATATTAACTAATTTCATGTGATTACCAAATTATTAACATATTCTTTGTAAATATATTAATGTTGGTTAATAAATTCATTTTTCAATAAATAAATATATTTATTATTATTAATAAATTAATTAATAAATATAAATATATTTAGCCAAAATAAATTATATGTTAAAACGATAAATACATTTACTATCATAAATGAACAAAAACATAATACATTTGAGTAACATAATAAACTAAAAGATAAATTACATAAATGAAAAACTCATAAACTAATTAATAATCTTGCTTTTTTTGCCAAAAAATGTTGATTCAAAGGGGTCTCGTTACCCTTGTTTGACCTAACAAGGAAAGAGTACCCCTTATTTTGTCCAATTAATAGTCATGATTGTCATAGTTCAAATTAGAGAAATGTCCATCACCAGTAGGTTCGCCATAATTGCATTCTGTATTGTTGTTTGGAAATAAAATAGACCAAAATTATGATTAACATTAAATTTATAATTTTGTGATATATTTGGTGAAATACCATGGGAGACCAAACCAAAATATATCTTTATAAATGGTGCAATATGGTGAAATGGTAAAATATTAGTATTTTATTATTTGGTGGAAGATTTGATGAAATAGGTGGGAGATCAAATACACTATTTTTTTCATCAAAAATGGTGAAATAATGAAATTGTGTGCTACTGGTGGGAGATAAACCCATTTTTTCACCACAAAAAATGGGATTTGGTGAAAAAATGGTGTCAACGGTGGAAGATGCTCTGAGATCCCCAAATCCAAACTCATTATTTTGTGGGATGTTGAGAAACTCATTGAGAAAGAATTTTCAAAATTTTAGAAAAGTATGGTGTAAAATGCTCGAAACATCTTACTGTGCATAATAATGTTATGGTTTACCAAAAAAGCACCCTATTTGATGATCTAAGTGAGAGAACAAAAACATGTGGCCTCCATTCTTCCCAATAGCACTTCTGCTTCAAGTAAGCTAGGAAGAATAAACTTTTTCATGTCCTGGATAGTTATAAAGATGCTTCAGGAGAAGTTATAAAAAACTAGAGCAGGTTGACCATCCACAACAACATTTTGTTTGATATTAAAAAGTTGTGTATGAATCAACAGAGGAAAATTGTGCATCCACTACCCACTCTTTGCTATGTTTAGGTTCATATCATCAATATCCCATGCCAATATGTTTCGGTTTACAAATGCTCAAAAAACTTGATGTTTTCAATATTCATTTCTATGAGTTCCTTTAGATGTACTAGAATTAGTTAAGTTAAGATACCTTACTCTCACGTGCAATGCGAGTCTCCCTCCTTCCATATCCAAACTTTGGAAGCTTCAATACTTTATTGTCATTGACATTTAAGCATCAAATTTGGAATTATATCATATTTACATGTACAAATATGGGATATGATAAGATTGAAACATCTTTATGTAATGGGCAGCGACCTACCTGCTGTTGTTGGTGTTATTTTGCCGAACTTCTTAACACTAATTGATGTGAGCTAACAGTTGCACTAAAGGTGTTTTCAGAAGAATCCCTAATTTAAAAAAAGCTAGGAATTCGAATTGATTTAATTCTTCACTTCCAAAATTTAGAGTGCTCAAATTGAGAAAAATGCTTCTTAAAGGCGAAAGTGTGTGTAGAAGACGATGAATTCCCAATGCTTTCTTGTCTAATAATGGAAGACCTTGATCTAGTGATATTGAAGGGGAGAAAAGAGAGCTTCAAATGTCCTAAGAAAGTAATCATAAAACATTGTTACAAATTGAGAAAGCTCTGTTGGAGAAGTGATTATGAACTTGCTACGAATATTGAAGTAGTTGGCTGCAACTTTAGTTGAAATGGAAATACAAAAGAGTTCAGTAAATGCAGATGAACTCCCTAATCTCATTTTGGTGCATTCTGCTTGGAAGTCATAAGTGTCAACTTGGATCTCAAGGTTTGTAATTACATAATAGCAATAAAAAATACAGCTAACTGAAAGAAAAGGAAAAAATATCCACATTTTTTATAATTGTTATTTTATCCTATGTTTTGGTATTTAGCAAAAAAACAAAAATTTTGACTATAATCAGTTATTTCAGTTCAGACCACATTTTTATTTTCTGGTGACTAGAATTCACATGTCTGGCTGGCCAAAGTGCTCGTCGGATGTCATTGTTGGAAATTCTGGATTAATTCCAGAAATTTTGCCTTACTTTGGACTTAATTGCACGTGGGTTTTAAACCCGATTGTGGCAAAGTAAAGTTGGAATGCATTCACCTCCGTGCGAGGTACATGGCAAGCTTTTGTACACCCAAAATGGATTAAGGGTGAATGAGAAATTGTGTCTCAAAGTTGCATGTTTGGATCCTTTTTTAAAGGAGTTATCCCACATCGGAAAATTCAAGTTATTTTCTCTAATATATATTGGTTTTCCCTTTGGTGGATGTTAAGAAAGCTTGGCAAGTAGGCTCTTTCTGTGTGCACCCGCGACCTGCATACACGAATGTGTTTCTAAACGGTTTTGCACGTTCAGGACTTCATTGCAACCGTTTAGAAACGGTTTTGGAGTGCCTATAAAATGAGGCTCCCACCTCTGAATTCATCATCATTCTGAAATCCAATTCCTTCCATTCGTTTTGCTCTTACTTTCCTTCTCTGTCGTGATACCGGTCGGGATTGAATCCAGTTCGCCGTTAAGCTAGAGTTAGTACTTAACTCTGAGCTTTCATAGCCGTTGTATCCTGGGAAACGGACACCGGTGAACCTCAAGCACCTCACGAGGTGGTGAATCTGTTTTAAGGAAACTGTGCAAGCACAGTCCTCGGTTTTTCCATTCTCTACCATTTTCTTCCAACAATCTTAAAACAGATCCTTTATTCAACTTCTGAAAATGGCGACCAATCCAACTGCCGTTCCTGCTGCCCCTGCTCAGGTTCCCCCTACTAGACCGAACGAACCTGGTGGACCTACTGGACCTCCGGCTCCTGTCAGTGTTCCAATCAATCACTTGGACAAACCTGAAAAGTTCAATGGACTTAACTTCAAGCGTTGGCAACAAAAAATGATGTTTTATCTGACTACGTTGAACCTTGCTAGGTTCTTGACTGAAGATGCTCCAGTTCTTGGTGACAATCCGGATGCTCAAGCTGCCCATGCTCTTGATGCGTGGAATCACTCTGACTACTTGTGTCGGAACTATGTGATGAATGGTTTGGCCGATGGATTATACAATGTGTATACTTCCATGAAAACGGTAAAATAATTGTGGGAATCCTTGGATAAAAAGTACAGGTTGGAGGATGCTGGAGCCAATAAATTTATTGTTGGCAGATTTCTCGACTTTAAAATGCTTGATTCCAAGACGGTTGTTAGTCAAGTACAAGAGATTCAAGTAATCCTGCATGAAATCCATTCCGAAGGTATGACTTTGAGTGAAACCTTTCAAGTGGCTGCTATTATTGAGAAGTTGCCGTGGGGATGGAAAGACTTCAAAAATTATTTGAAGCACAAACGGAAAGAAATGAATGTTGAAGAACTGATCGTGGGTCTTCGTATAAAGGACAATCGTGGCTCTAAAAAGAGGTTGGTTAGCCCTGACGTGGCTAAGGCTAATGGGTTGAGCATGGCTGAAGGAAGAATTTTAATAACAATAAGAAAATCGGTCCACCCTCGAAGGGTGCCTTGGGGTCGAAGAAAGAAAGCTTTAAGAGGAAGTTTACTGGAAATTGTTTTAATTGTGACAAACCGGGTCACAAGGCGGTTGAATGTAGAAAGCCGAAGAAAAAGCAAGAATCTAAGATGGTTGAAAACATCACTAAAGATGTCGATGATATGCACCTTACAGCTGTCATTTTTTAAGTTAATTTGGTGAACTCAAATCCGCTTGAATGGTGGATCGATACTGGAGCTACTCGACATATTTGCTTGAGCAAGGAGTTGTTTAATAAGCTTGAAGAAATTGGGACCGAAGAGAAGCTTTACATGGGAAACTCTGCCATCTTTGATGTGAAAGGGCTTGGAAATGTGGTTTTGAAAATGACCTCTGGAAAAGAGTTGACGCTCAACAATGTGCTCTATGTGCCGGAAATTCGCAAGAACTTGGTGTCCGGTTCGCTGCTGATTAAGCATGGTTTTCACATTGTTTTGAATCTGATAAAGTCATTTTGACTAAAAATGGAATGTTTGTAGGGAAAGATTATGTGGTTGATGGGCTTTTTAAGCTCAATGTAATGGTTGTTAAACCAAACAAGAATATGAATAAAACTTCTACTTCTTCTACTTATATGCTTGAGTCTTCGTTTGTTTGGCACGGTAGACTAGGACATGTCAATTATGATTGCCTACATAGGTTAATGAACATGAAAAACATACCTACACTCTATTTTGATTCTAAACAAAAAATACGAGACTTGTGTTGAGGCGAAACTAACAAGGTCTTCCTTCCAATCTATTGAAAGAAATAGTGAACTACTAAGTCTTATTCACACAGACGTATGTGACTTGAAATCGGTGCAATCGCGTGGTGGAAATAAATATTTCATCACATTTGTGGATGGTTGCACTAAGTATTGTTTTGTCTTTCTTCTAAAAAGTAAAGATGAGGCAATAGAGAAATTTATTCTCTACAAAAATAAGATGGAAAATCAACTTAATAAGAAGATTAAGGTGCTAAGAAGTGATAGAGGATGTGAGTACGTATCACCTTTCGCCAACTTTTATGCTTAGCATGAAATTAGGCATGAGACAACGACACCTTATTCACCTCAACAAAATGGCATTGCAGAACGTAAGAATCACACTCTAAAGGAGATGATGAATGCAATGTTATTAAGTTCGGGCTTGCCTCCGAACATGTGGGGGGAAGCTATGCTATCAGCTAACTACCTTTTAAATAAGGTGCCTCGAAAGAAGTTAGACAAAAGTCCATATGAACTCTGGCATGGAAGAACACCTTCTTATAAATACTTAAGAGTGTGGGGGTGTTTTGCAAAGGTTGTCGTACCTCTTCCAAAACAAGTGAAAATCGGCCCTAAGACTATTGACTGTGTTTTTATTGGATATGCACAGAATAGTAGCGCATATTGATTTCTTATGCATGAATCTCGCATAAATGACATAACAAGAACACGATAATCGAATCACGAAACGCTTCATTTTTCGAACATGTTTTTCCACACAAAACGAAAATGGATGTTGCATCTGTTAATAGGGATGTGGAACCCATGGAAAAAGAACAAATTGACGATAACGAGGTTGAGCTAAGACGTAGTAAAAGGGCTAGAATTGAAAAATCATTTGGTGATGATTTCCTTACCTACATGCTCGAAAGTGAACCTCAAAGTTATTTAGAGGCTGTGAGTTCTTCTGAAGGACCTCTTTGGAAAGAGGCAATCCAAAGTGAAATAGATTCAATCCTGCAAAATCACACTTGGGAATTAGTGGATCTTCCTCCGGGAAATAAACCTCTAGGATACAAGTGGATCTTCAAAAGGAAAATGAAGGCAGATGGTATAATCGATAAGTACAAGGCAAGACTTGTGATAAAAAGGTTTTAGCCAGAAACAAGGCCTTGACTATTTCGATACATATTCTCCCATAACGAGAATAACATCCATTAGAATGGTGTTAGCCATCGCAGCTTTGAGAAATCTTGAAGTGCATCAAATGGATGTCAAGACTGCATTCTTGAATGGAGATCTTGAAGAGGAGATTTATATGGAACAACCAGAAGGTTTCATAGCTCCTGGATATGAAATAAGGTGTGCAAGTTAGTAAAGTCTTTGTATGGGTTGAAACAAGCAACAAAATAATGGCATGAAAGTTTGATAATGCTATGTTGTGTAGTGGGTTCAAAATTAATGAATGCGATAAATGTGTTTACGTAAAAAGAACTGAAATCGGCTACGTCATTCTATGTTTATATGTAGATGACATGCTCATCATTAGGAGCAATGATAAAATTATCAAATCCACTAAAGATATGTTGAATGCGAAGTTTGACATGAAAGACATGGGTTTGGCCGATGTAATCCTTGGAATTAAAATCCATAGATCGCTAGAAGGACTTATGTTAAGTCAATCGTATTATGTTGATAAAATCCTAGAGAAATTAACAAGGATGATTCAGCATATGCTAGGACTCCGTTAGATCCTAGTCAACTTCTTTCGAAAAATCAAGGAGACGGTGTGTCTCAAGTTGAATACTCTCGAATAATTGGAAGTCTGATGTACTTAATGAGCTGTACACGACCTGACATTGCTTATGCGGTTAGCAGGCTAAGCAGATATACGAGTAATCCTAATTCTGATCATTGGAAAGCTATTGTGAGAGTACTAAGATATTTAAGGTATACTCGTGAGAATGGTCTGCATTATAGTAAATATCCAGCTGTAGTTGAAGGATACAGCAAACTGGATATCGAACATGAAAGATTCTAAGTCCACCAGTGGATATGTCTTCACTCTAGGTGGTGCAGTCGTGTCTTGGAAGTCTTCGAAACAAATGGTGATTGTAAGGTCCACCATGGAATCTGAGTTTATTATTTTAGATAAGTGTGGAGAAGAAGCGGAATGGCTTTCGTCACTTTGTAAAAGATATTCCAATGTGGCCCAAACCTGTGCCCGCAATTTGTATACATTGCAATAGCCAATCGACTATTGGGAGAGCAAAAAGCCACATGTATAATGGTAAGTCTAGACACATTCGTCGAAGACATAATATCATTAGACAACTACTCTCTACTAGAGTCATCTCGATTGATTACGTAAATTCGAAAGAAAATTTAGTGGATCCATTAACCAAAGGGTTAGGTAGAGACTTAGTTGCAAGTTCGTCAAGAGGGATGGGGACTAAAGTCTTTTGGAGGAAAGGGTTGAGACAAAGGAAAACCCAACCTAGTTGACTGGAGATCCCAAGATCTAGGTTCAAAGGGACAACCGACTCGTTAAAACTCTAGAAAATCACTGTGGGGGATATTTTTTATATCTCTCGAAGCCCATCCTTAAAAGAGAAACAGTGATGACGTTGGAAATTAGGATAAGCTTAAGGCTTTTAATGATTCGATGAAGAATCACCTATGTGAGAAAGAAGTGGGGCCACTTCAAAGGGAGTCGTTAAAAGACTCGACTCTTAGCAATTCTCGTAGAGTCTTAGCAGGACGATGTTTATTGCCAAAACGAACATAACCATGAGAACTGGGTAAGTTAGGGAGAGTCGTGTGATGTGCATCATCGTTTACACCAAAAGACAGATTAGTTCAAGGACATCGCGTCTACTAATTAGCCAGTAAAGTAAATGTGTTTTCACAAGGGAAGGTTCAAAGGACAACACCTACCTATCCTATGCAAGACTTAACTATCGATCGATATCTTTTTCCTCTTTGTTTCAATTTTCATTCATGTGGGGGATTGTTGGAAACTCTGGATTAATTCCAGAAATTTTGCCTTACTTTTGGCTTTAATTGCTCATGGGTTTTAAACCCGATTGTGGCAAAGTAAAGTTGGAATGCGTTCACCTCCGTGCGAGGTACATGGCGAGCTTTTGTACGCCCAAAATGGATTAAGGGTGAATGAGAAATTGTGTCTCAAAGTTGCATGTTTGGATCCTTTTTTAAAGGAGCTATCCCACATCGGAAAATTTAAGTTATTTTCTCTAATATATATTGGTTTTCCCTTTGGTGGATGTTAAGAAAGCTTGGCAAGTAGGCTCTCTCTCGCGCACAAGGGCGTAGGGGGGTGCAAATCACGGTCCGATCTGGGCTCTCGGGCCATGGACTTGTGTGCACCCGCGACCTGCGTACACGAATGTGTTTCTAAATGGTTTTGCACGTTCAGGACTTCATTCCAACTTCCAAAACGGTTTTGCACGTTCAGGACTTCATTGCAACCATTTAGAAACGGTTTTGAAGTGCCTATAAAATGAGGCTCCCACCTCTGAATTCATCATCATTCTGAAATCCAATTCCTTCCATTCGTTTTGCTCTTGCTTTCCTTCTCTGTCGTGATACCGGTCGGGACTAAATCCAGTTCGCCATTAAGCTATAGTTAGTGCTTAACTCTGAGCTTTCATAGTCGTTGTATCCTGGGAAATGGACACCGGTGAACCTCAAGTACCTCAGGAGACGGTGAATCTGTTTTAAGGAAACTGTGCAAGCACAGTCCTCGGTTTTTCCATTCTCTGCCATTTTCTTCCAACAATCACAACAGATGCTTTGTAATTTAAAAAAAATTGAAGGTTTTTTTTTAAATAAATCGAGAAATATATATAAAAGAAAAGAAAAGCAAGCGTCCAACAAACAAGATAAAAAAAGAAAACCTTGGCCTCGTTAAAACCTCAACATAGCAAAATCCAATGGGAAAAAACTATATCAAGGAAAAAGAGTGCCAAGGGATCAACAAAAACGATAATGAAACTGTCCAGAGAAATCAAGAAACATATTGTGGGCCAGAAAAGACGGGGCTGAAGACCACCATTGAAAATCCACCTTCAGCTTCGTCAAAGTATCAGCAACCTGGTTTCCCTCCCTGAAGATGTGAGAAACCCGAAACTCCATATTCTTAACAATATCAAGAACATTAAGCCACCTGTTTCGAAAATACCAAGGAACCGCGGCAGACTTGTGAAGCAGGAGACCCACAACATAGGCAGAATCCGACTCCAACCACAATTTGCGCCACTGAAAAACGCTAGCCACTTCAATTGCAAACATAGCGGCAAGGAGCTCAGCGTCAAAAGCATAGCCCACTCCTCCGCCAAAAAAAATTGAAGGTTAAATTGCTAAAAAAACAGACCTTAAATATATATATATATGAATTACACGGCATCTGGCATGGTACTTTTTGAAACAAGTGGACTCCGTTGTCGAAAGATAGAATTGTGCTCTAAATAGTGGCAGTTAATAAATGTCATGAATTTTTTTATTTTTTTGCTAAACTGAAAAAGTTAAGATAAACTTGTAGTTTTTCTTTTCATTCGAAAAATCGATAATTGTGTTTACAATTAGACCTTAATGATAAACTCCATCATCTTATTTTTTGTAAAGAGTCACCCTACTTATATTAACTATATGATCACTACAAGAAATTTCACCTTTTACAACGGGTAAAACCCGTTGTTGAATCCATTTTTTGAGGGTTGTTGTATTTAGGGTTGTAAAAAAATCTCGCCATTCGACAACGCACCAAAAAGCATTGTCTTATCTAGATACGACAACGCTTTATATACCGTTGCAAGAAAGGGTTGTCTTTTCTTATTTTGTGCAACTTTATATGCAACGCTTTAACCGTTCTCTTTGTTTTTGTTTTTTTGGTGCAAGAAAGGGTTGTCTTTTCTTATTTTGTGCAACTTTATATGCAACGCTTTAACCGTTGTCTTTTTTTTTTTTTGGTGCAAGAAAAGGTTGTCTTTTCTTATTTTGTGCAACTTTATATGCAACGCTTTAACCGTTGTCTTTTTTTTTTGTTTTTTTTTTTGGATTGTCATCACGTCATCGCCACGTCATCTGCCACATCATCGCCAATAATTGTGCGTTGTCTGGGATTCGAATTCGTGCGCGTTGTTGGAACTTAAACCACTAGACCACTAGTGCTTTATGTGTTAAAATTCTAGATGCATTTGTTTTATTGACTAATTATATATATATATATATATATAATTAATGACTAATTAATATATTATTGGAAGATTAATATGTTTAATAATATTTAATCTAATTTCATTTTAAGACAATTATAAAATATACTAGTGCATATTTTTAATATATTTTATAAACATACTATTTTTTAAAATTATGAGTTTGTTCATATATATAAGATAATATTAATGCAAATAATATAAAATAAGATAATATTAATGCAAATAATATAAAATAAGATAATATTAATGCAAATAATATAATATAAGATAACATTATAAATTAATTAAATTTAAGTTAATTAAAAAATAATTATTTTATAATTAACACATGCAACACAAAAAAAAGGGTTGCATAATGGGTTGTCTATTGGCAGAAATGTACTAAGAAAAGACAACGCATAAAAGCGTTGCATAAAAGAGTTGTCTTTATAAGAAAAAAATTCGCTATACGACAACCCTTTGAAAAAGCGTTGCACAAAAGCTTTGTCTTTTTTCAAAAAATTTGCTCAACGCTTTTAATTTTTTGAAAAAAGACAACGCTTTTCGGAAAAAGGGTTGTAAATTTACAAAAGACAACACAAATTCATAAAAAAGGTTATCTTTTGGGGGTTGTTGTAGCCCAAATTTCTTATAGTGGATATAAGCTATTCTAAGTTTAAAACGTGTAATAAAATATAAGAGCTTATATATCTTTTAAATAAGTTTAACCTAATTGCCCCATAATGTAGCTATCAACCTTTTGTGTCAGGATGAAACATAAGAGTAAAGATTGAAGATGTTCAAATGCTATATTTAAGGTTTACACAATCAGACATTGAAGAAAGACATAAGCAAATCATATGGAATTGGGACTCTACCATATATATGTCTCAATTAGTAGAAATTGAGAATTCCTTTAATGAGATTGAAGTGGTTTCTTATCATTAAAAACTAGCAGTACACCCGAAATGCGTGGTTTGTTATATATAATCTATATATTTAAATATTGATGACATAATATATATATGCTCCTGGTCCCAATGGGGATGCTCAGGTAAAATACGAGAAGTGAGACACTATAAATGACTCAACGTTTTAAAAGAAGGGGTTTGGGGTCAACTGGTGACATATGTTGCTTCCACTAATGCTTTTGAGGCATTATCAGATCATCAGGAGGGATCTAACAATGAAAATGAGAAGGCTGGCCTACAGGGAACACAAGAACAGAATCAAGAAGATTACCAAGGACAAGAATATCAACAATCCCAAGAAGTGGTGAAGAAAAAAGTCAATGCTTCAAAGGGAGGGGATTCAGGCCAGCTTGTGCCATATGTCGCTTCTGTTAATATTTTTTGAAGTATTATCAGATCATCATGAGGAAACTAACAATAAGCATGAGAATAATGGCCCCAGGACGCAGGATGGGCGGAATCAAGGACCCCAAGAAAAAGAATACCAACAGCCCCAAGGAGTGAGTGACTCTGAAGCCTTATCTAGTGGTGTTTGTATGGGCAGTGTGGAGATTTCTGAGTTAAAGCTGGAGCAGAATCGGAGGCATTAAAGGCAATGGCCATGGCTGGAACACGCAGATGGTCTGAAATGATGGAAGAACCAAGGGATTCTGATTCAGCGCAGAACAAGAAGTGGTCTAGAGGTTATCCAGGCTTTGATTTCAACGCATTTAACAAACCATCTATGTTTGTCTGAATGATCTACACGATATTCAACCTGGTTTTCCAAATGGTAAAACCCAACTACATTTTTCAATTCTATTTTTGTTGCAAAAGTCGATACTTTTTGTAAATTATGGAGACTCGGCTCGTTCTCGATAAAATCAGAGCTAGAATGTTGCTCCATATATGGCATCTCCAGGATAAACCATTCGGATCTGTTAATATATGTCAAAAACTCCTCATAGGCAAGTCGTTGCTCCTCATCCAATACATTTTCATCATCTTCATCTAACTCTAAGTCATCGTTCATATCATTTTTCGGATCTGATTCATCTTTGTCATGCTGTGAAACTAAAACAATGTAAACAGACATATTAAAAAGGTGCAAGGTCAAGATGATGTAAATACATTGTATGAAACTAGAGAAATTGAAAATATCATCACAAGTTGTATATCCCTCTTCTTGGCCTCCATCATCCTATGTCAGATCTACAATGTCATCAATTTGTACAATCTTCTCATCTCCATATGCAGTCAGGGACCTATTCAAGTCAATATAGTCAACACCCCAATTTAATCCAAAGTCAACACGACCGCTTGATGATGGCCACCGTGCCCACTGATAGTTTGAGGATGTACCAACCTGCGACGATTTCACCTCATAAGGGACACCCCACTTTATATAAAATATTTCGTCATTTTGTAATCTAAAGGAACATTATTACGACTCCAATTTTGATTCCATATGTCGTCTGACTTTGTCACGTCTGCGTCATATGTCGAATGATGAAACGTTTCACCTTCCCCTTCGTAGAAGGATCCAACGTTAACATTAAAACCGTCAACGCTGCTATTATAACGTCCCGATTCTTTTTATAAAATAAACCTTAACCGAGACGTTACTTAAAAAAAATATTCATTCTTTCAATAGAATAAAAATAAATAGAAATCAAGAATAATTATAAATTATACATTTCTTAAATTCATGAAATTACTCATTTTTAAATAGAAAGTTTCTGTAACCTTTGATCCTCGGCTACCAACATCCACCGCTCGCATCCCACGCCATAAAATCCCTAAACTGGAAATATTTTAGAAATAGGGGTGAGTGTTTGAAATACACTCAATGGGGAGGGAAAACTCGGGATGACATAAAATAATATTAAAAGATTTTACACACACATGCCAAAACACCATTTTATCACATAAAACAGATTTTCGTAAAACGTTTGTCTTTTAATAAAAACTGTAGAAAATAGATCATTTAAATCACGTGACTTAAATCATTTTAAAAAAAGAGCATCCATCTCAAATCAATCATCCTTCACATTCAAACATATCACTTTCATTATCACATTTACAGTTTTAGCCGTCTTGCAAACATATGCGGGTCTTAGCCACCCTGGAAACATATAATCCATCATTCACATTCAAACATCACTTTTCACATAATTTACGGTGCTTAGCCGCCATGAAAGCATTTTACGGGTCTTAGCCGCCGTGAAAACATTTGCGGGTCTTAGTTGGCGTGATACGGTGATCAGCAGTCATTATACGGTCTTAGCCGTCTTAATGCGAGCCCTAGCCACCTTGCATACGCATGCACATGCGCACATATTCACATCACACATACACATATCAAACATACACAGAAAAGCACATTAATTTAACATAACACTTAATTGCAGTTCTCAACTGCCATGTAAACATATATTATTTGCACATATGCAAATATCAAATTCACATCATCCTTCATCTTTGCATTCACAGTAAAATGTTCACATTTCGAAAACAATCACAATCCATCACGTGCTATAAATCATTTGTCAATCACATTCTCATTTAATAACAATCTTAGCTCATAGCACTTTATTCACATAACACATATATCAACCTCACGTCAATTAAGTAACAGATTTCATATTTTAAATACTTTGAAAGAATATAAATATCGTATTAAGAATTTACCCCCACCTTTTATGGAAGATGCTTGCAAAAACATCTACTTTTATACCAGCTTAGTTCTTTTCTCCTTTCGTATTTCCTACAAAGCGTAAGTGCTCGCTTTAGAATTTAATCAAACTATTCTTAATTAAAATACATCCTTAATTATTTCGATAAGGATCTAGGGTTTTATACTCTAATCAACATATAAAGAGGTCTAAATAAAATAACTTAATTTATATAATTTCTCTTTGATAAGTTTGAATAGGTTTCTGACAATGTTGTGATTTAAAGAATAAAATAAATGATTTTAAGGTGAGTATAAGGTTTAAGTGAATTTGTAATAGAAATGTGTTTATTAAAATATTAGAAAGCTTAATTAGACTTTATTTAGATCTTAAAAGACTTATCTTAATTTCATAAAAGTTAATTATAATATTATGATTTAGGTTAAATCCTGAAGACTTATAGAAAATAATTTTAGATAAGTAAATTATAAAGCTTTTACTTAAAGTAATTTTTGATGATCTTTAAAATAAATCTTAGAAAATCCAATTACATACTTTACGATTTAATTTAGATATTAAGAAATTTTACTATATTTATGATTATTGCGTATTTAGATTAACTATAAGATTTTAAGTTATAAAATGATTTCGATTAACTGAAATTATAAGTTAATTTAGGAAATATATTTAATTGTATAACATGTTATTATTTAAGAGGATTAAAATTGATATTTAATTTGATTCTTAACTTTGAGGTTTAAAATTGGAAAGTTCATAATTAATTCTTTACGTTTTGATCATTTTTAATAATATGGAGGATTTAACTGTATATTTAATATTTATAATTAGGTCCTTGGTTCGTTTATTAAATTATGAGGGTCAAGTTACAACGTCTATAATTATATTTGGGACAAAATGACATTGAAATTAAGAGAGATTGTAATTAATATTTATAATATGGCCTTTGGTTTGTTTATTAAATTATGAAGATCAAAATATAATATTCATATTTATAATTTCCCAAGAGTTATGGGTTAACGAAACGTGAATCTAGAATTTTTAAGCTTAGATTTAAGATAACTATTAGATTGTACATACTTTAATTATTATAATATCTCTAAGGTTAATTTATAAACTAATTCATTATTTCATATATATATATTAATTCTCGAAAGCAATATCTGTAATATCTAGGGTCCGTTTTATAATCCCAACAAATTATGGGTAAAAAAATACAATTTCCACAATTCTAGTACACAATACCTAATATCATAAATTTTTAAGGGTACAATATGTAATTTCAGCATAATTAGGGGTTGATTATCATTATTCATTAATTTAGGGCTTAAAATTTTCATAATCATAATCGTATAAAATGTAATATTTATAACTATTGGGATTTTAATTATCATTATTCATAAATTATGGGCCTTATAACATATTTCATAAATTTATTGGGGTTAATATGCAATATACATAATTGTTATGGATTAAAACATTAGTTTTCAATAATTATATGATTTGCAATTTAGTCCCTAGATTATATATAATTCACAAAATAAAACCCTCACCAATCCAAACACTTCCCAGCCCCTGCTGCCCCATCGCCACTGCCTGCCACCCACAGCCGCCGTCCCTCTGCCTCGCTTCACCACCGCCGCTGCACTATCGACGACCCTCGTCGCCGGCGACCACCCTGTCCAACACACACACTTCAACACACACCCAGCAACTCACACACTCCAACACTGCAGCGCCGCCGCGCCGCTGCTGCTCATGGCGGCGGCCTCCACCCTAGCGCACCCTCACGCACACGCCTTCACCGCCAACCGATGTAGCTCCTGCGCCAACCCCCTCCACTGCACACACACAGATACAAACACACCTACACAGCCCAACCTCAATTTTTCTTACACTTCATCTACCAACACACTCACACACATATTAACACCGACGCTACAAGCGTCGACCACCAATCATCCAAATAACAACAGCAACGGACAACATAAGAAAGAAAGGACAAGAAGAAAACAAAAAATGGCGTGCAGCAGAGTGAGCAAATGAGAGAGAAAAGAAATAGAAAAGAAGAGAAAATGGAGAAGAAGAGAGACAGAGAGCGAGCCGAGAAAGAGAGAAAGGGAGTCTCCTTTTTTTACTTTTTAATCCAAATTGTTTCCTCAAATTGGGGCTCTTCTTTCCAATTTTTGAAAGGTACGGTAAATATAGATGTAAATGTGAAAATGACATAACTATACTTATCCATAATTATGTTTATCAATTTATAACATAATGTAAACTTTATTATTTATATTTAACTTATACCATTAATATTTAATAAAATTATAAAAAAATATTTTCGGGTGTTACAGCTATTCTGACCTTCCGTTGACAACACAGTATTAGATGCTTCAACATTCAGTAATTTGAGCGTAACAAAAACAATAAGAACATCATCAATCATGGATAATAATCGTTCCAAATGAAAATCATTATTTATTTTTTTCATTTTAACTCTTCCCTTTCTCTCAACTATTGAGTGAATTACATATCCCAACAATTCAGGTCGGCACACACAAGTCCATGGATACACATGAATAAATTATAATAAGTTAGTCTTCCAAGTTGAACCTCCTTTTTATAACCGTTTTTATACTCCAAACCTTCCCAATAGCCTCCTTACCAAACCACTACAGACATAAAACTCATATTATGTACGTTGTCAAAAAAATAAACATAATAAACTCAGCTAATCATCTCATCATCTAATTACAATTGCATAATCTACGTATTCATTTATAAAGTATATTGTTATGTAGAGCTAGAGGCTTACAGTGGAAAATAAGCTCATACACCAATTCATATATTAGGTAAATTCAGATAATTAAAATAAGAAATGTTACATCATTCTGGCTTACACGAAATCATGATAATTTTCTCTTACATTTCAATAATAGACCTCAATCATTTTTCAGAATTTTGTGTCTAAATTAAATTTTTTTTTTAAATTTCGTGTAAGCCTCAAATTTCAGAATTCCGTGTAAGTTCTAATTTTAAAGAAATTCGTGTAAGCCTCATTTTAATATCAATTTTCACCTTTATCAATAAAATATCATGTATAACTTACCATATTTTTTTCGTGTGGACCGAACATTAATTCATTTTCGTCTTGTCTTGTCAGCCACTTTACTCCATGTGGTTGGGGCCACAATTATTCATTTTTCTTACATGAAATTGAGACGAAATAATTGTTTGTATTGTATTATTTAATTCACTCAATTAAATAATAGGCAATTTCATTCACGAAATTAAATTCAAGGTCAAAAACTTGATTTCGTGTATGATTATTTACACAAAAAATATTATTTTAATTATCATACACGAAATTAAATTAATTTCGTGTAAGGAATTTTTTTTCCTAATTATAAAATTTTCGTGTAAGAATAAACAAATAAAAAACGAAAAAAATCCTTGATGTGCATTTTCGTGTAAGTAATTTCGTGCATTTTCTTGGATAATGATAAAATTAATTAATTTCGTGTAAGTAAAAAAATAACTTACATTTTTTCTCCTTACACGAAAAGTTTGGGCACTATATTAAAATAACAATTAAAATTACAAGATGTGCATTTTCTTGTATTTTCATGTAGGACTAATATCATTAACGCATTGTGTATTTTCGTATGACAATTAATTTCATGTATGACAATTAATTTTAAAATCATATATTCCGACCAAAAAATTCGTGTAACAATTGGAGTGCCCATTATTTTCGTGTAAGAATTGACTGTGCATTGATGATTATTATTTTATTATTTAATTCAATCAGTCATGTCCTTACACGAAAATTTTGGGCACTATATTAAAATACCAATTAAAATTACAAGATTTGCATTTTTGTGTATTTTTGTGTAGGGCTAAGATCATTAAAGAATTGTGTATTTTCGTATGACAATTAATTTCGTGTATTAAAATTAATTTTAAAATCATATATTCCCACCAAAAAATTCGTGTAACAATTGATTATTTTTCTATATAAAAAATTAATTAATATATTACTTTTGTTAGAGTGTCCATTATTTTCGTGTAAGAATTGACTGTGCATTGATGATTATTATTTTATTATTTAATTCAATCAAACATGTCCTTACACGAAAATTTTGGGCACTATATTAAAATAAAAATTAAAATACCACATGCATTTTTTTGTATTTTCGTGTAGGACTAACATTAAAGAATTGTATATTTTGGTATGACAATTAATTTCGTGTATGAAAATTAATTTTATAATCATATTTCACCCACCAAAATTTTCGTATAACAATTCATTATTTTTCTATATACACAAAATTATATTAATATATTTTGTCAGAGTCCCCATTATTTTCGTGTAAGAATTGATTGTGAGTTGATGATTATTATTTTATGATTTAATTGATTGAATCAATCATGTCCCATCAATTCCTTTCATGTTTGACCTATTGAAAATGTGTGGTATATGGGGACTAACTTATAGCAAAAGTGGTATATGGGGACTCAAACTTAAATTTTGTGGCATATGGGGCCATTTTCTCTATGTTTATATGACATGATCAAGTGCATGAGTTATTAAAATATTATCAGAATTATTGTGCTCATCAACTTGTGAACCTGGGTATGATTATATATGTTTTGGGCCTTATGAATTATTCACCAATTTTGAAGTCTAGTGATGATTTCGAATCCTCTGTTAATTAATATATTAATGTGGTATGCTGCCAAAATTCCGATGGATTTCGGGTTAACCTATACGTGTAAAAGCATTATTCGAATTGTTGGGCATCTCAAGTTCCTATTTAATTTTACTAATATTCGAGATGGGTTGATTGAAACTTGAAGTCGCCAAAGTGACCTCTCTTGTGTAGATTTTTCCATTGAGAATGTTGGGATGGTTGTGTATGTGTATATTCATGCGGGTATTAATCGGCCCAAAGAAAGATTAATATTTGGCTCGAAGTACACAAACACTTGTAGTGGTAAACACGTGACAATTATAAAGGTTTTTCGTGTGAGTAATAAGTCGGCCCAAAGGAAGACTATTGTTTGACATGAATTTATTGTCAGTATTTGACATAGAGGCAAGGATGAAAATATCGCTATCGCATGTCGTATCGCAATTTTGATTTTACGGATATATCGATATCGCATATCGATATCGCAAAAAATTTGAAAAAACAACGGAAATCATATTAAAATTTTGGAAATTTAATATGAAATTTTAGGGATTATTTTTACACATCATTACACAAATATTCCACTCAAAATCACATTAAAATAATATATTTAAAACTAACATATAGATAATAAGCATTATAAATACTGTATTTCGAATGAAAACTGACAATATATTACACAATACAAGACAAAATTACTAAAATTACATCACACAATACATTAGTACCAAAAGGATGACCTATGAGGTTCAAACATAGTAGATGGAATGTCATATTGATCCAAACAGTACTGATACTAACTCATCACATTAGAGTACTTATTAGGGAAAAAGTTCAAATAAGCCACTAATGTTTACTCTCAAGTTCATATATCCCACTAAAGTATGTTTAGGTACAAAAACACCATTAATGTTTATTCTCAGGTTCATAAATCTCATTGAAGTATTTTAAAGTACAAAAACACAACTAATGTTTACCTCTAAATACATATAACCCTCTTAAGATTTATTTATAATATAATACACCAATAATGTTGTAAAATTAAAATATATATTTACACATTTTAATTTTAATTTCTTATTTGAACCTCATGTTTTTTTACATATTTTAGAACAAAAATCTATTCATGAAAACATAATATAATAGCTTATTATATATATGTGTGAATATAAATATTATTAATTATTATTATTATTATTATTATTATTATTATTATTATTTACACTTTTTTAATTTTGAAGACTAAAACCATTAAACAACTAGATTTATTTGAAATAATAATTTCACTATGATATTATTTTTTAATTTAAATACAACTTAACCTCTATATTTTATGAAATGTCATGTGAAAGAAAATATCATAGTTAATTTTTTTTTTATTTCAAATCAACCTAATTGTTTATTTAGTCTTTAAAAGTAAAAAAAAAGTATAAATAATAATAATATAATAATAATTAATGGTAATAATAATAATAATAATATATTTACATATATATAATAAGGTATTATATTAATATTTTCATGACTAGTTTTTTGTTATAAAATATGTAAAAGATATGATGTCTAAATAAGAAATAAAAATTAAAATGTGTAAATAAATATTTTAATTTTACAATATTATTGGTGTATTATATTATAAATAAATTTTAAGTGAGTTATATGTATTTAGAGGTAAACATTAGTGGTGTTTTTTTACCTTAAAATAATTTAGTGGGATTTTTGAACTTGAGAATAAACATTAATGATGTTTTTGTACCTAAACATATTTTAGTGGGATATATAAACCTGAAAGTAAACATCAGCGGCTTATTTGAACATTTTCCCTACTTATTAATATAGTTATGCACATGTCATTCATAAGTTGTTCTATCTCGTCCAACTGCTTAATCATAAATTGGATAGTGTATACTAATCCAATCATATTGTTGATATTCATTTTGGCCTTCATAGGATATTTGAGGATGTGGGTGATCAAAAATATCTCGAGTAGTCCAACCAAATTGTGAACTTTTATAAATATCAAGAACATATGAATTTTGAGACATATCACTATGATTATTGCTACTCAAATTATGAAAATAATGACAAAATCAACTTTTTTTCATCAAAAATGCGATTTTTTATGTTGTTGCAATATTTCACGATATATCCGCAATATATCGTGATTTCCATCCAATTTTGTTCTACACCGAACCGATATCGATAGCGATATCGATACTCTACGACATATCCGCGATATATCCGTGATACCCGGAAAAAAAAACATTACCCCCCAATATCAATATCGCAATATCTGTATCCGTAATATATCCACGATATATCGTGATATTTTCATCCCTGCATAGAGGTGACCACTAATGAGTTAATATTACTATCCAAAGACTTGATATTAATGTTGTGCTCGGTGCCTTGAGATGTTGTCATCATATTTGAATTTATTAATTGTTTATTTGGTTTTATATGAGCATAACTGTTATATTTGGTTTGTTATTCTCTATTCAGCTATGTCTGCTACTTCTATATCTGCCAACATTAACAGCATACCCATGCTAAATGGGTCTGAAGGATAATATTCTGATTAGTTTAGGTTGCATGGATCTTGACTACGCACTGAGGGTAGAGCAACCTGCTTCTCTTACAGTTGAAAGTTCTCATGATGAAAGGAAGAATTTTGAGATGTGGAAGCGCTCGAATCGTGTTAGTCTAATGATCATTAAGTACAACATTTTGGAAGCCTTTCGAGGCACTGCATCTGAGAAAATCACTTTGGCCAGTGAGTACATTACCCTTATTGAGCAGCGTTTTGTAAAAAATGATAAGGCTGAGACAAACACGCTTTTGGCGAATTTGATCTCAATGAAGTATTAGGGTAAGGGAAACATAAGGGAGTACATCATGCAGATGTCTCATTATGCTTCAAAATTAAGTGCACTAAAGCTCGAGGTGTCGAAAGACTTACTCGTGCATTTGGTGCTCATATCGCTTCCTGCATAATTCAGTCATTTTAAGGTTAGTTATAACTGTCAAAAGGAGAATTGGACTCTTAATGAGCTCATTTCATACTGTGTGCAAGAGGAAGAAAGATTGAAGCAAGAAAGAACTGAGATTGCTCAACTGGACACTAATTCCAAAGACAAGGAAAATGGCATGAAAAGAAAGCCTGTTGAGAAAGCTGCTACGGATCAAGGTCTAACACAAAATAAACAACAAAACAACACTCAAGAAAAGAATTATCACTTCTGTACCCAATTTCATGCTTGGCGTGCAAAGAAAGGTATTAATCTTACTTTGGTTTGTTCTAGCTTGGGTACCTAGAGACACTTGGTGGTTAGATTCTGGTGCTACCACTCATATAAGTGTTTCGATGCAGGGTTGTTAGGATGTATACTATAAGTCTAGCTTTTTGTATGAACATTTTTTTTGATATGAGAATCTTTTATGGTCAAATGTTTGTTTTTTATATTTGTTATATATGTTATTGCAATTGTCCAATTAATTTATATTGTAGATAACATGGTGTGTGGTGCCACACAGAAGATCATGTTATCAGTTCCTTATAGATTATAAATAGTAGCTCACAATCAAGATGATTTTAGACAAATCATGGAATGGTTATAGTGTAATTTTATATTAGTCTATCTTGATTATAAAATTACACTAGTACATTTTGTATATATTGAGCAGGACCAATTGAGGTTGTTCGATTTATACAGACTATATAATAGAACAAGACCTCTGTTGTTATGGATGTGCGTCCTCTTAATCATTACATAATAACAGGCACATATACTCGATATATGTTTCTTTAATTTACCAATGAGTGAGATTTATTCATTAAATCAATAAGCTCGATAAATTGGGATACAATATTGTTTATATGGTGTGCTGGTGATTATAGAAGGAATTTGTGTCCTACTTATTTAGGATGATAATGTCTCCTTGAGGAGCTCATAAGGATTATCATGTAAACTCTGCAGGTGGATTTATTCCAACATGATAATAAAGCTGAATGGTACTACTCTTAGATTTAGATGTTAATTAATTGAGTTGTCAGTAATTCATTTAATTAACGGACATTCGATATCTTAAACACGGGGAGATAAATGTACACATAATAAATAGGAGCTCATATTTAATATGGATTTGGGCCGGTAGTTCAATAGTAACTCCTTAGTGGATCGAGTTATTATTGATGGCCTAAAAAAGTGTGTTTGGACCGAACATGGACTCCTAAGCCAATCAGGAGACCTAATCCTAATCCTCCTCTAGGTCCCTGTTGTAGCCTATAAATATGCCTCAAGTCAGTCACTTCAACACACACGAAAATCTTAGATACGATTTAATAGAAGGTGGTTGGAATTCTCGAAAGCTCGTTACCTAATACAGCAGAAGATAGAGAGATTGAGGCTCCATCGATTGCTCTGTCTACAGTTCTGATCTTAGAACTAATTCACCTTATTTTCGCTGTAAAATGTATGACTTGTTTTTCCGCTACGCATTATCATATTTTGCATGGACCCCGAATCGAAATTGCATAGGGTTAGCGATCCGACGGTTCTAACAATTGGTATCAGAGCTGCCGAAAGCCAAGTGATGATGAAAGATACATCTATGTGGAAGATGAAAAATCGATAGAAATGGAGGCAATAGGGCATTTTAGATTGTTATTACAGACTAGATTTTTTTTGAATTTGAAAGATACATTTATTGTACCGTCTTTTTGACAAAATTTAATTTCTATTTCCATGTTGGACAAATTTGGTTTCACTTGTTCATTTGGAGATTGTCAGTTTAAGCTTTCAAATAATACCGGTATTGTGCTCACTGGTTCATTAAGTGTATTTGACAATCTATATTTTCTTGATATTATTCATTCATATAATGAATCCCTGCATGTTGACTATAGGGGTACTAAGCAAAAATTAAACAAAGAAAATTCGGCTAACTTATGGCACAAGCACTTAGGTCATTTATCGAAAACCAGAATTGAGAGGCTTATGTCATATGGTATTTTGGATACACTTGATTTTTCAGATCTTACTATATGTGTTGAGTGTATTAAAGGAAAACAGACCAAACAAAAGAAATTAGGTACCCAAAGAACTAAAGATGTCTTGGAATTGATATATACGGATATTTGTGGACCATTCCCTACGGCTTCTTGGAATGGTCGAAATCACAACAATTTAATCTAACGGGCCTTGTTAAATCGAATCATGCAACATCATAAACAATTAACCAAGCAACACAAATCATTCAAGAGATAGAAATTAAGAAAGCGTTACTAATCATCCGGAGCAATTCAAGAATAAAGGTTCAACATCCCTTTGAACTAGCGTAAGGAAATTAGCCACACATCATAAAATTCACAATCATGATTTTTCTGTTTCTCTGATCTCCTCTCTCCAATCTGCTTCGCTCTCTTCGCTATTCCGTTCTAATCTTTTGCTCCAATCTGTTTTGTCTGCGCCCTTTTATCATGATGGAAGAGTATTATGGGCTAGGGCTCATTCTAAAGAAACTTTGGGCTTTCGTTGGGCTTAATTCCCACACATTGGATCATCCAATGTGTAAACATTGTACCCAATGTCCATCTTTTTGCATCATCGACCTTCATTCTTCATTTCCGCATTTGTCTCTAAATCACTGCTTGAATCAAGAAAATCGAAAATTGGAGTTTTTGAACAAATAATGAAAATGTGTAGAAAAATAGCAAGTGCAGGCACATGAAATGCATTAGAACTATGGACTAATTCAATTAAATTATGCATATTTTTCTACACATCAGGAAGACATTTATTTTAAAGAGACTTTCTCTCCAGTTTCCACGAAAGACTCTTTTAGAATATTAATGGCACTAATTGCACATTAATGGTCTTGAGTTACATCAGATGGATGTAAAGACAGTGTTTCTTAATGGTCACATTGTTGAGACGATATATATGGTGCAACCTGAAAACTTTGTGTTTGGAGACCCAAAGAACATGGTTTGCAAATTAAAGAAATCCATCTATGGACTCAAGCAAGCTTCTCGTCAGTGGTACCACAAATTTCATGAAGTAATAGTCTCATTTGGTTTTGAGACTAATGCTATTGATGATTGTGTGTATCATAAGTTCAGTGGGAGTAAGTTTATTTTTTTGGTGTTACATGTCGATGATATAATACTTGCCACCAATGATTTAGGTTTGTTGCACGAAACCAAAACTTTTCTATCAAAGAAATTTGAAATGAAAGATCTTGGAGATTTCTCTTTTGTATTAGGGATCCAGATACATCGAGACCGCTCTCAAGGTATTCTTGGATTATCACAAAAGGGATATATGTGGCTAAGAGCGACAAGTTTAGTCTCAATCAGTGCCCTAAAACTGATCTTGAGATTCAAGAGATGCAAAAGGTTTCATATGCTTCGGCTGTTGGGAGTTTAATATATGTTCAGGTCTGTACTAGACCTGATTTGAGTTTTATTGTTGATATGTTGGGCAAATACTTAAGTAACCCTGGTATGGATCATTGGAAAGCAGCCAAACAGGTTATGAGATATCTACAGAGAACTAAAGATTACATGCTCACATATAGGAGATCAGATCAGTTGGAGATCATTGGGTATTCTGAGTCTGATTTCGCTGGATGCCAAGATAGTAGAAAATCCACTTCAGGCCACATTTTTCTGTTAGCTGGGGGAGTTGTTTCATAGAGAAGCGCTAAACAGACACTTGTAGCGTGTTTTACCATGGCAGCAGAATTTGTAGCATGTTAAGAGGCATCAAATCATGGAATATGGTTGCGAAACTTTGTTATTGGGCTGCGTGTTTTAGTACATATTGAAAGACCACTTAAGTTGTATTGTGATAATAATTCGGCAGTACTATATTTCAATAACAACAGGAGCTACACTAAGTCAAAACATATTGACATTAATGCAGAGTGATCAGATTTCTATAAAGCACATTGGGACAGACTCGATGATGCGGATCCGCTAACTTAAGGTTTACCACCCAAGGTTTTTCATGAACATATGACTCATATGGGTGTTATGTTATTTCAGCATACTTCAGTTTAGTGGGAGTCTGTGTATATTTTATGGCTTTATGTTTTGTTTTGAACACATTACTGTGTATTTAAGATAATACTGTGCAGAAATAAAGTTTTGATTCATATATTTACACTCTGTTGTTTTATGTTTTATGATTGATCTCATTAAGGAATAAAGAAAGGACCAGTTGGAAATAAGCATGTTAGATCACATTACATGTAATTTCCATACTACACACCATGGATGATCTGTTGATTAATTGTAATGATTTATATGATTACTGATGGGTCTAGTTACACTTAAAGTGACGAAAATCTCTTTTGTCCTATGTCAGTGCAGTTAATAATAGGATTGTTTAAGGGATACTTATATATGTGACAATAAGGTTTGAGCTCATTTAGGTAATACACATTTGTTCGGTGTCACGTATTGCCCAAGTGGGAGATTGTTGGAAAAAATCCAGTATTGGGCTTTCCACGTGTCAAACTAAATGTGTATAGCTGTCTTAAGAAAACCCAATTGAAGTGATCCACTAAGGTTTAAAATATGGGCTTACATGAGTGTCATAATATTCATGGGCTTTTATGTGTAGATACCATTAAGTGATTTTCAATTTGTTGAGAAACCAAATTGAAAATAAATGAATCTTATTCTTATAAGTTAGGGTTATGGTCCCCAAATATCAGATTCTGATCCCACGTTCTGTATTCTCTCTACGAATAGTGAAACAAGGGTGATTTGATAGTATGGTAAACCATACCAGTTAAAGTACGAATCAATTCAATAATTGATTCATGGATTCAGGTACGCTTCCGCTTTATGATTATCGTTCCTACTCTATTTCAGTTTATCATCGTAGAATTTAGGATTGGAGCTTTCATGCTGAAGCATGTTTATATGTGATTAAAGCATGCTATTTCGTGATTCAATTCTAACAAGTGGGACTCGCTATATCTGATTGTTGTGTATGTTGGCAACAAAAAACCCTTCACTGCTTCCTAATTAATACTTGTAAGAAAGCCATGTAGGGACATGGATATTCATTCTTGCAACAACCATGAATGGAATCAAAGTTTATAAGTACATGGAGATCGAAGAGAAAATTGCACAATTGGTCCCACAAATAAGACATTGCAAGTTTAGAAAAAATTTGCACAGCCATTCCAAGCACTTTTAATCCCAATGGAAAATTTAATTGCATCATTTTCTTAACTTTAGTAGGACTGAAAGTGCAAGTGCGGGAACCATTTTGTAATGACTTTGTGCACTACACTTTGCAATTTTATTATATATTTAGTTTGTGTTAAATCTCTTACTTTATTTTTATCTATTTTATAAATATCATTGTATCACTTTCTAATGTTGAAATATTTTATAAAGTTTAAAAAATTACATTGTTGTCTTATTTATTATTACCTTTTCTATTTGATTCTCGATAATTCTATATTTTTAAAATTCATTAATTCTACAAATGTACGACATTCTATAAATTATCCTTTTTAGTTTTACTTTTTTTTTTGGATTTTTTCTAATTCTACTTCGATAATTATTTATTCTTATTTCCAATTGACCCTATTAATATTATTTTAGGGATTCTTTAATATTGACAGTTCGTCAACTTTGTGTTTACTTTTTAAATAATGATTTTCTTTAAATTTATATTAATGTAAATCTAATTTTAGTTTAAGATTTAAAATATTCAAGATTTTGGAAGAAAAATAATCAAAACATGTAATTTTTTAAGAAGAGTTTTGAATGTAAATGAAATCTTACTTTTTATAATTAAATAGAAGAATAAAATGAATATTGAATTAGTTTATTATCTTAAAAATATAAGATTTGTATCATAGTCTTCATATTTATATATGACATGTCAAACTAAATCTACACCTGTAAAATTAAATTTTCTTAGCTTGACAGATTGTTTCAAACAAAGTTTCTACCTCTTCCATGGTTTTTTATTTTTATTTCCTTTAGACTTTGTTAATTCAAATTTAATAATTCTTTTATATAGATAATTATATTTTCCCTCCAATTTTTTCTTTCTAAATAATGATTTTATTTTCTAAATGATTTTTAGTTTTAAAAATTGAATCATATTAAAAAAACTTAATTATATAGACAATATTTTAACATCTTCTAAAAATCTTATCAAACAAGAATATAAAGTACACAAATAATGTTTCGAAAGAAACTATAAAAATTACAATTTATTAGTTTTTAAAAATCCATAATAATTACAATTTTTCGTTTTAACTATTTTTGCATTAGTAATATTAATGTTTAAAAATATATTTTAGATTTGATAAATATTTTATTTCTTTTCACTATATTATATTAGTAGCAAATAAGATTTTGAAAAAAGAATCATAAGAACATAATTTCTAATGATAACATACTTTAATAAAACTATTAAATTTATAATATAGTGTTTTTGTTGCGGAAAAGATCAATAGCGGAAACCAAGGGTGAACCGTTAGACTCAAGCAAAAATAGCAACGTCCTCGGCTCTCTTTTTATTTTATTTTATGAGATGGTGCCATGAGATCCTGAAGAAGAGCAGACCTCTAACTATAGCTAGAGAAGGCTTTTGGTCTCTCGTCTTGTTGTAATCCTTTTCAGTTCCTACCTATCCGGATATCTTATGTGCTTATAATATATTATTGAAAATCTCTTTAAAGATATATTTAAAATTAGACTAATTTATTTTAGTCTAAGATTTAAAATGTTCAAGATTATAAAAGAAAACTAATCAAAACATGTAAGTTCTTCATAAAGAGTTTGAAACTCTTGTTTTTTTATAATCAAATAGAAAAATAAAATAAATATTGAATTACTATTTATCTTAAATAAAAAGTTTTCTTTATTAGGACTCTAATTTAATTATGTAAGAGTGTTAAAATTGACATTATAAAAAATGGACGAAACATCCATACTTATATAATAATAAAGGCTAAAACTTATATGCACCAGGGGCATGGATCCTAGATCCGTGCCCCCAACCCGAACCGGCGCATGGGCCGCTTTTACTCGTATCCAGGCGCCCCCACGCGCGGCCACACCATAGCTGGTGTGCGCCACGCACCATCTGAATTTTATACTTTAAGATATCACTCATTTACTCTTAAGGTATCACACTGTTACCCTTCAGGTATTAATGTAAAAACAGTGTTGCTTTCTTCTTTTTCCTCTTTTTTTTTTCTTCTCCCTCCTTCTTCTTCTTAATCTCTTTTCTTATCAATTTGTTATTCTTCTTATTTGTTTTGTACATTATTTTTCTTCTCTATCTTCTTGCTCTTATTCTTCTTCAAATCTCCATGAAGTCATTTATGAGGTATTACATAAGTATCTTATAGGTATTACATATGTTCCTTTTAGGTATTACAAATCAGTAATACCTCAAAAGTAATTTCATAATATATTGAAGGTGTTATTTACATATCATTCAAGCATGTAATTTTATAATAACTGTAGAGTTATGTCTAATACATGTTGAACAAATTAGTAATACCTCAAAAATATTTTCATAATATCTTGAAGGTATTATTTATATAGCATTCAAGCATGTAATTTTAATACTTGCAGAGCATAAGTATAATACCTGTTGAACAAATCAATATTACCTCAAAAGTATTTTTATAATATTTTGAAGGTATTACTTATATATCATTCAAGCATGTAATTTTGTAATACTTGTAAATCATATGTGTAATACTTGTTGAACAAATCAGTACTACCTCAAAAGTAAAGTCAATAAAATTTCAGAAAATCACTGAAATGAAACAAAATAAGTCTATTACATTAATTTATTGTCTCAACAATATAATTTAGAAAAGTTGATGTTATAAATTCTTAAAACTGTTTTCATCAAAATATTTTACCTTACTCATTGTTCAAATCTCCTCTATTGGTGATTGAGTATTTTTGATTGCAAGATAAAAGGAACCCTAAATATTAGAATGATAAGAATTCTAAATATTTAGAAGGATAAATTTGTAGTATTGTTGATCAAAGGTAAAAATTGAAAAGAAATTAAGCAAAAATTGAAAAGCAATCATATGAATAAATTGAAAAGGGAGAGAAAAAAAGAAAGAAAAAAAGGAAAAAAAAAAAGGGAACAGTACGCATAGGAAGAAGGAAGAGAGAAAAAAAAAAAAAAGAAGAAGAAGAAAGGGGCTGGATAGGAAAAAAATATTAAAAAAAAAAAGAATAGAGTAGAAAAAAAATGAGAGAGAAGAAGAAAGGGCTGGAGAGGAAAAAAAATTAAAAAAAAAAATAGAGTGATCCATGAGCTGGCGGAGCGGATTGGGAGCATGAATCCTGGATCCGTGTCCCCGGTGCACATAAGTCCTTCTCAATAATAAATAGATCATAGATAATAAGATATGGAAAATGCTCAAATGTCCACTGAGAGTAACTTTTAATATGTCCACCGATGACGTGCAATGATTTTATCCCCTAATTATATGGAAAGTGAAATTAATAGGTTTACCAGATGTCACACATCAACGATGGGCACATATTAATGTTCCTATGGTGAATAGAGTAAGACTATAATAGATATATGTGTAGTTTGGTGGAAATTGAGAATTCCTTATGGGCATGAAGTATTTTTTTTTTCATTATTATTCTGTATAACTTTTATCTTGCGTAATTGCTACAACAAACTAAATTACTTTCGTGACTTTTAAGTATAATCCAATGTCTTTGTGATGGATTGACGATTACATTCATATCTTTTGAATTCTACATTGTATTTTAACTTCTATTTTGTGCGTGAATATTGTTTTATCGGTCCACGCTCCAAATTTTAGTTGATTGATTTTTATAAGAGGAACATCTTTTCATTTAAGGGATATTCTTGAAAAATATTGTTACCCCTATATTGATATTTTAAATAAGAATAGTGTTCTTGTGAATCAGTTGCATGTGCAATTAGATGGGCGTGGGTCAGTAACATTTATGTTAATATTAGTATAAATTTTATATCCAGATATCATAACATTTAAGTGAATAAAAATTATAACCTTTAAGTGAATTATAACTTTTTTTAAGTATAAAAATTCATGTAGTATAGCTGAATCTTTATATTTATTATTATAATTTTTATATACTTAAAGTATAACATAAAGATTATATTATCATAACATAAAGATTTAAAAAATATTATAAGTTAGTAATACACTGTAAAAGATTATACTAGCATAAACATAAAGGTTATGCAAACATAACTAAAATGTTAAACGAACATAACTAAGAGTTAGGTGTGCAGAACTAGGGTTTGAATGTGGACCTGGGGCGCTTAAAGAATACCGTTAGATCGGATCGACCCAGTTGTATGATTCCCAACCCGTGTAACTGGTGCATATAAAGAATTGTATTTAAATAATGTTTCAAATAAATAGACTTCGGGTAAGGAAGTGTAATTGATGCATATAAATAATTGTGTTTAAATAATATTTCAAGTAGATAGATTTTGGGTAAGGAAAACTTCTCAAGTCCTCTTCAAGAATCTGAGATTTCTCTAGAAACTTGCGTAGTTGATAAGATGAGTTTTACAAGTTCAAAATGTGTTGAAGACCCAACAAGTGAAGGAAAGGAGGAGGACGAGACAACACATGATTGAAGGGTTGTTAATTTTTGGAATGAGAGCATGCAATACGAATTTCAAATCCAGAATATGGTAAGCAACTACTCCAATTTAACATAAGCAAGCATCATTATCCACTTCATCAATAGTTTAACTTTGATAAACATATATAAATGATGAGGGGTCACAATACACATGCTAAACTTACAACTTTATAATTGTTTATACAATGGTTCCAACTTCAAGCTCTAAATAAAGTGTCATCTTTCCTTTATTGCAATTTTTCACCAAATTGACCTAACTCCTGTAATATGACACATATATAACATTAGCATAAGCCTGAAAACATGCATCTTGAGGTTACATAAACCGTACGGGAAACAAGTATCGTAACAGCAACATCAAGTTCAGAAGGTCAGACTCCACCTACTAACACTACTAATGCACAAGATGAACACAAAAAATCATTCACTATTTGATGACAGGAAATGCAAAATCCGGTGCATAAAGTTGCAAGTAGAGCAGAATTAATTGTTTCTATAGGTGCAGAACTGATATCACTTGGAAGCAGCTAAGTGCGTACGAGCAAGCTTTGCAGCAGCAACCATATTACTCAATGCCGGCTTGACTTCTGAATATTTGCGCGTCTTGAGGCCACAGTCGGGGTTCACCCACACCATTTTGCTCTCGAGAACTGCAAGCATCTTTTTTATACGTTCACCGATTTCTTCAGTTGATGGGATTCTGGGAGAATGGATATCATACACACCAGGGCCGATGCCAGCACCATACTTGACGCCCTGATCACGGAAAACTGAGAGAAGCTTCTCATCTGACCTAGAGTTCTCGATAGTGATAACATCCACATCCATGTCTATGATTGAGTGGATAATGTCATTGAAGTTTGAGTAGCACATGTGGGTGTGGATCTGCCACTTTAATCAGTCAGAATATAGAAATACTATTAACAGTGATATATATCCACAAGTAGCATGAACAACAAAAAAAGTCCTTTTTGTAGCATTCTCAACAATACATGACTTTATAAGGTCATGAGCCTTATCAAGCCTAGGATATTTTACTTATAAAAAAGTGTTCATGTATATTGATATATAGAAGTAATCGAGCAGATCCTTATAAACATGACTTGGGCTATTCATATATGAAAGTGAGTCGAGTATTAATTATCAAGATTGCAATAACATCACTAAAACCACTGATTCAAACTAATTGAACATAACAATGAGAAGCATCAATGCATGCAATAATTTCAACGTACAAGAGGAAGACAACAATGAAGAAAGACCTGAGTAGCATCTTGAACAGCGCAATTAGTTATCCTGAAGGAATGTACAGCCCAGTCCAAATAAAACGACTGCTCGGATTGTCTAAGAGGTAAACCCTCTCTCAGAGCAGCCTCATCAATTTGAATGACATTAATTCCAGCTTTCTCGAGGTCTTCAACCTCATCCTTGATGGCCAGAGCAATCTGATAGCAGGTCTCTGATCTAAGAGGTGAAGAGAATGAAATTAAGTACAATACAAAACCTCTGAAAAGATCTTTAGTAACCACAGATGTGATTTGCCTACCTTGGCTGGTCATTTCTAACAAAAGACCAATTCAGTATGGTAACAGGGCCGGTGAGCATACCCTTCATTGGGCGCTTAGTCATGCTTTGGGCCAATGTAGACCAAAAGACGGTCATTGCTTTAGGCCGACTGACATCACCGTATATAATAGGTGGCTTCACGCACCTTGATCCATAAGATTGAACCCATCCATTTACAGTGAAGGCAAAACCAGATAACTGCTCCCCGAAGTACTCCACCATATCATTTCTCTGCACTTGTCCGACATTAAAAAATGATACTTGTTTTTTTTAAAGAAAATATTCTTTTGAGTTAGGGGGGAAGTATAGTAGTCTTTTTGCATGATAATGATTTTTAGCTTCACCTCTGGTTCTCCATGAACAAGAACGTCAATGCCAAGCTCTTCCTGAATTTTCACTACTTCTTTGATTTCCTCCTTAATGAATTGGACATATTCTTTCTCGGATATCCTGAAAGAAAAACAGAAGAAAAAGTATATAGGAGGTAGAGTGTCCAAGTGTGAGTAACAAATACAGTATTATAGGAACGAAACTAACTCGCCAGCCTTGTATTCACGACGAACTTTCCTAAGCCCCAAAGTTTGAGGGAAAGATCCAATTGTAGTGGTTGGAAGAATAGAGAGATTTAGCTTTTCCTGCTGAACTTCCAACCTGGAAGTGACGTTTGTAGCCCTGCGGTGGTCAGAACCCTTCAAAGCAGCAGCCTGAGTATAGTAGCAAAAATTTAGGTCATAATTAAGGAGAGGAAGAGAGGAGAGAGAGAAGATCAGTGAAGCATGAAGAAACATAAACAGTGGCCAAAATTCTTACAGCCTTCTGAACTGCCTCATTGGTCACTCTAGGGGATAATCTTCTTGAAGCCTGAATTGCTGCATTAGTGAAGAAGAATGCCTGAGGAAAGAAAAGCTAGCATGAAGTCGAAGCAACCGATTGTGGGGCCAAATTGCATTACATCCTGCAATTATTCAAATATCATAGGAAGATATCTGAAGATATAAGACCCTTTTGATGAAGGTCAAAGAAATGAGCTGAATATAATGTAAGGAAACATGCCAAGTAGATATCTAAACATGACAAATTAGACAAGCAAGCATCATTTACACGCAAGACATTAGTTCTGGGGCTTGAAGAAGCTTACACACTTCTTGGAAATTAACAAAAAAAGTGCTGAAAAAAATTTGATATTTATCAAACAATATCTGGAGATGCAACATAAAGATTAAGAAGCAAGTTAGCAGTTGATCTTGTTTTAACTGGATTCTGAAATTCTGATACATATAAATTATATAAGGCTTATTAAGCCACGTTACCACCTACCCTTTTCTTACTCATATGAAACCTTTAGGAACCAATGGAGCCACAAGATTCTGAGGAGTTTTTATCATACACAATTTATCATGAATTATGAAATATATAATCTTAGTGCAGTTAGCCTTTCAAATTCCAAACTCTCTGAAGGCTGGACAAGAGTAGTTACAAGTAGTGTTTTATAGCTGATTCATTCATGGTAAAATGTTCACACTTAGAGAAAAGCCACCATAATGCTTTTAAAATAAATGTTCAGATGTAGAGAAAAATGAGAAGAAAGTAACAAAAGAAGTACCTCATCCTTCTTGCCAGAGAGTGCCTTCGCCAATGCATTAACTTCAAGCAACTTCTGTGCAGCAAATGCAAACCATGACTTGAGTTCTTCATCCAACTTAGTCTCATTCACCAAATCAACTGCCGTATGAAGCAGAGAACATGATGTAGAGACCACGAGCTTGTCTGATAAATGAAATAGAATATCAGAGGTGATTTAAGTTGTAGCTTTCTAAAATCCATCAGTATGTCACACAAGATACTTGAAAAAACAAGTTGTAAAGTACAGGACATTACTCAACACAAGATTCTAATTCAGTTGATCTCTCTTGTAGTTAATCCTAAAATTGATAGCCTTTTATCTCAAAATGTTATACTCAATATGTCCCAACACAAGAGTCTTGTCTGAGATATGGGCGGAGTGGTTCTTTTTTGTTGTTCATGAACAAAACAAGAAAACAAAAGATTGTAAGATGGCTATACTTCCAGAACAGCCAGGCAAAAGACTAGATAGAAGCATACACACCAGATGGAAATTATTTGAAGAACCATCTCAGCTATGCCAACAAAATGTCACAACTAGTCTAATAAACATTAGTACTTCATTTTTTATAATAATATCGTATCCAACAATTATGATTACTTGTAAATGAATCATGAGCTCAATTAAAGTTTGCTGCTTAACATCTTAAGCACCTGACCATAGAAACTCACAGATGCTCTTGGTACAATTTCACTAACTATATGTAGTGCAACATATATAATATAAATGGATTTTCGGGAGATCACCTTTCCCCACAATGCCCTCCAGAGCCTGCAACATACTTAAAGAAGCATCAAGGTCGTTAGCCCAAATGTTTCTTCCATCAACAACTCCAGCGAAAAGATACTTTCCCAGAGGAAATCCATTTTTGATTAGATCAAGTGTCTTTGATCCACGCACAAAATCAAATCCAATAGCTGTGACACCCTTTAAACCAGTAACTGTATTATATGCCTCAGCTGATAGGTCAGCAAAATATGTCTCAATGAGAACATTCAAGCCCGATACTGATGATTCCAATTCTTTGTAAGCATGAGTAAATGCATGCAATTTGTAAGAATCAAGGTCCACGACAAGAGTAGGCTCATCAAACTGAATCCAGCTAGCACCAGCTGCTTTTAGTTCAGCCACAACATCCCTTCATAATAAAGGAAGCTAGCACCAGTTCATCTTTACATATAAATGTAATATTTCATTAACATGTGAGAAGCATATGCAGTGATCTTACTTGTAGACAGGAAGGATATTATCTATCAGGGAAAGAAGAGAAAATGATTTATCAACTCCCTTCACCAGTTTTGATAATAATAAGTATGAAACAGGGCCTATGAGGACGGGAACTGTGTCAACACCAAACTGCAATGAGCAAAGATATCAAAATATGCATGAACCTAACTCCAATAAATTAAAGAAAAGAATTCCACACTCCGCATAAACAACACAGTTATACACATTCCAATTGTAACCTAAAAAATCTATTGTGGAGAGTGTCAACAATAAAAGAGAATTAAAATACAGACACTCATGCAGAGAAGTTTAAGTTAAAATATTTCTTAGTAGATGATGGAATTGATATAGTGCATATTAATTATCATGGTTATCTCTTCTTTTAGATACCAGTTAATCCTTTATTCTTGGTTTTAGATATCAATTATTTGATAATTAATATCAAAATTCCAACCTCCCCCCCCCCCAAACCAATTACTTTAACCAAGTTTGCAAAAGAATAACCTTACCAATGTCTATGAAGTCGACTCACTCATTGCTATCTCGAATGTATATTTTTAGAGTAGGTACTTTTTATTTGTTGGATTCAACACTCATGAAAAGACATGACAAACTGAAACGTAGGCCAATACTATGATTATACAAGAAATCTGAGGAACTACAGAAACTCGAATTAATTGTTCTAGTTTCTCTGAAGTGTTATGGCAGAAATTATGAGCTTAAGGATACACAAGTAACCAGGAATTCCCTAAAGCTAGCTAAGAAAGGTCCATGACTACATCATTACATATTATTAGTGTGTGGATTAGATTGTAACTTAATTCACAATCCTCAAGTAAAATTACTGGTATAATTTTTAAATTGGATAAAGGGCAATATAAGAGAGAGAGAGAGAGAGAGAGAGAGAGATTCATATCATGTCTGCATTGAATTAACAAAGATCCTCACTCCAAAACCAACTGCAATATTGATTTTCCCCTGATACGAAATAATATTCCAGTAACTTAAATTAACTGAAGTCTGAAAAATTACAAAAATATGATAAAGGACAAAACAATGATGATCTCATGGATAAAGTAATTCATGCATTCATTTTTTAATACTGGTTAAACTTACAGCTTTGGCTTCCTTATATTCTTCCACTGCCTTGTGAGATGCATAGGAAAATTTAACATCTGGCCCCAATTCAGGGACAATATAGTGACTGCATGTGAATGAAGTATATATTGTCAAATACTGATGATTTCAAAATAAATGAAAATCATGTCAGACTCGAATAAAATATAACAATAAAGTACTACTTACTAGTTGGTATCAAACCACTTGGTCATTTCCATTGCAGGAACAGAGGCATTACCTCTAGCCATTGAAAAGTAAATATCAAATCCTATCTCACCTCCGCTCCAACCATATCTTGATGGAACAGCACCTAACATTGCAGTGGTATCCAACACTTGGTCATAATATGAGAACGTATTGCTAGGAATATATTTGATTCCAGCATTTGCCATCTGCTTCCAAATTGACACCCGGAGATCAGCTGCCACCTTCTGCAGTTCCTCGACGCTACTCTTTCCATCCCACAAGGATTCCAGTGCAAACTTGAGCTCTCTTTTCGGCCCCACACGAGGATACCCGACAATGTGAGATGTCATTGACCTGCTTCCCATTAGAGCCCAAACTTAATCAGATGCTTGCTATATGCTGATAAAACATAGTGAATGAATGACATTCACATGAAACCTATTCTGCAAAAGATTCCTAAAAGCATAATGTCTGATCAAAGAAACCCATTTGTCTTTCTTTTTTGTAAGACATTTGAATTTGTCTTACTTGATTCATATAATTAACTATTTTACTTCTTCAACTGGAGATAGGCCCTTAGAATAATTTGTTCTTGGTGTAGGGAAAACAGCATAAGGAAGTATCCACATAAATGCAAGAAATTGTGTATGCTCAAACAATTTCGACTTTGAAATGTCATTCTTCTACGAGTCCAATGTCGCACAGTCTGGGTCACATAAACAATCAAAGGGATGGTAAACTTCACCACTTCATTTGCAGAAAATCGCTAACAAGATAGGCATCAAGTTATATCATCAAACAAGAAAAGTGGACCCCAAAAAAAACCCAAGTTCAATTTGCTTTTGCTACTTGAAACCAATAAAGTCACTAAATTAAAAGAATTAATGGCCATACTCTGCAACATCAGCAACACCTTTCACAGAAACAATATCACAAACACTTGGAAGTACATACAAGTCACCAAGGAAGCTTTGATCTTCCCATGTAACCAAACCCAAAATATACACCCATAAATCAATTTATAACATTAGCTAGTGCATAAAAACGCAATGGATTTCTGACAATGATCAGGCATCAAGACGCAAATTTACCAAGCCAAAAACTCTTGATTTCCCAAAAAGGGCAAATGGGTTTCAAAAAATATGAAGCAGTAATTATGCGCCAGAAATTGAAGGTGGGGAAGCACAAACCTGATACGGAATTTGAACGAAACTGGAGTATTGAGACATGGGTTGATGAAGAAACTGGGGAAGGTGGAGTGAAATGAAACAAGAGTGGGAGATATCTGCGTCATTTTCTGCTGCTATTTCCCATTTGTTGCCATTTCTTCGTCTCCTTCCTTCCACCCTCGCTCATCAATCAACATGTCTTCTTCATAGTCAAAGACCTGCAACCACTCAAGCTTTACTTTCTCTTTCTCCTTTCTATATCAGTTTCTTGATTTTGCTTTTGTCTTCTGCAACTTTTTGGTTTTGGAACTTGGCAAGCTGGTGTTTTTGAACTTGGCAATGGCCACCGCTTCGAAATAAATTCCAATGAAAATTATGAAATGCTGATGGATTGGCGCATGTGTATGTTATATGAAGTAGTTTTAGCGATTTTAATGTTTTAAAAATAAAATTAATACCCATGTCTCACGAATTTGCATAAAATCAACTAGGCATCTTCAATAGGTTGAATTCTAAAAAATTTAGGATTTACTCTCTCCAGCAGTATTTTAGATATCCATAATAAATGTTTTGTGTAAATTATATTTTTGATATTTAAATTATACATCAATTTCATTCTTAATATCCCTATTTTTACAAGTTACAATATTGGTACTTAATATTTCAAAAAAATTACACATTTGGTACCTTCCGTTAAGTTTTCGATTAAACCTAACGAAACCAAACTAACCCTAAATTTTTAGAGCCAAAATCGACCTCTTCTTTCCCAAACCCATTATGCACTTCAAGTTTGCCCTAATCTCTTCAATTACTCTTCAATCATCACTAGAATCTCGCATTTCAGTTCTTCGAAGCCAACCAACCAAGCTCTACGAGGTGGAAAGGTGATGTCAAGACAGACAGATGACACATTTGTTCTCCAATATGGTAAGTTATTTATTTAATTATTTCACCTAGTTGTGTATAGAACATATATTCATGCTTAGATAATAATTTAAGGGACTGTGTTTACTCTACAGATCCTGTTAATAAATCCACTATGTTTACTCTGAAAAATCTTTCATGATGGTGTAATGAAAAATCTTTCATGATGGTGTAATGGTGAATACACTTGTTAGGTCTTTTCAAGGGGGTAGAGTAGATTACTTTGACTATATGGATGGAGAAATGTTTAGGCTATTAGAGTTACAAGAATTAATTTGCAAACCAATTAGGATATGATGAAAAAAATGTTAGGTTTTGGCGTCAATTTGGGCTAAGTTTAGAGAGGACTGGGAGGATTCTTGAAACTAATGTTGAAATCTATGAAATTATTAGGCATATACCTAGGGATAGAGATATTAATATATTTAAAGTACCTGAAAATTGTGTTAGTGGGGGATAATATTGGTGAGGCTTCTTTGGATCCTACAATTGATTTTTCTTTTTTTAGATGATATACTTGCATCTGCAACCAACAGTGATGAGAGTGAAACCTGGATGACTCAGATGATGAAGATGCATCAGTTAATAGAGATTATGATGGAGGAGGATAATAGTTTTTATGAAATGTATGTTGATCATGATGTTGAGTTTTGTGGTCTTTCAGGTAGTGATGGAAAGATGAAAAACAAATATGTGAGTAATGAGATATATGTTATGATTGAGATGAATAATATTGAAAATGTAGGTAGCAGTGATAAGCTTAAAAGCATATTCTAGGGTCTGATGTAGAGGATATGCCAAGATATCCTACTTTTAAGCCTAGGATAAAGAGTAGAAAACCAGAGATGAGGGTATGGCTTTTTTTTTTAGCACAAAAAAAGAAGTTAAAGAAGTATGAAGTTAAAGAAGTCATATATACTTTTTGTGCTAAAAGAGGAGTGTGCCATAAGTTAAACACAATAATAAAAGAAGATTGAAAGCAATACAAGAAAGAGGGATGTTGGTGGTATATCCTTGTATCACCAATGCAAAATCATAGGTCTTGGCAGGTTAAGGTGTTCAATTCTGACCACTCCAATTGTTCATGGAATTATAACAATTCTACCATTAAACATTCTTGGATAGGAAACACTTCATGAAAATAATCAAAGACAATCCACAGTCAGGAACCATTGAATTTAGTAACGAAGTTTTGCACTAAGTTGAAAGCCAACATCTCTAAAATGAAGGCAAGAAAGTAATGGAACTGATAGATAGAACTTTGAAAGAGAAATTTAGCAAAATTAGAGATTATTGTAAAGAATTGCATTGAACAAAGTCTAGATCATCTGTTGTGCTGAAGTGTACTAATGTAGAAAAGGATCCTCAAACTCTTAGGCTTTATATCTACTTAGAGGCATGCAAACAGGGGTTCAAACATTGTAGGAAAGTTGTTGGAGTTGATGGTTGTGTTTTGAAGGGGCAACAAGGTGGTCAGTTGTTGACTGTTGTTGGGATTGATCCTTTTAGAAAATTATGTTTAGATTTTGATGAGACAAAACACAAGTGTAATAAGAATTTAGAATACCCCATTTTTCACAATGTTTAAGTGAAATTAGACTAAATTTGTGCTATAGATTAGGATGAAGATTGGAGGAGACGAAGTGAAGACAACTGCAAATTGGAAGAAAAGATTTGTTACAAGCAGTAAATAAACAACTAATAAGATGAATGAAGATACAACGCAGCAAGTTGTAAGATGTAAAGTTACAGTAGAAGCATTGTATGCTAACTTACTGCATGAGACAAGGTTGAAGGGAATGTATGACGCATTTTACAAGAATAAAGAGACAAGATAGACAAACTTATGGAGACCTAACATCAATGCATATAAGAAAGATCAATATCAGTCCAATTTTGATCACATCAATAGATAAAAATTAGCCAGTATAGACAAATTGGAAGATGCAGTATAGACATGTGGCTTGACAAACTGCACAAAAGTTGCAACCTTATACGGCCGCATTTAACACTTGTGCAAGATAAGAAATCATAAATGCATGTTTAGTAATGACATTTAACGCAAGTTATACACTAATGAAGAGGATTCAAATTCAAAGGATTGTATCTTCTTCAATGGATATAATCATTTACCTATAAATAGAGGAAGAGTGATATGGAACATTTACTAAAACTACAATATTCAAAGCTACAAGCAAAATAAGCTCTCAAACTCTTAAGTTATCTCAAGCCTAAATTCCAGTCACTCAACCTTAGAAGCAGTCAAGTATTGATCGAAGATTCAGAAATCTCAAGATTTCTTCCTGCACCAGTTGAAGAACCCATATATACTTTTAACCCTATGAAGTGTGTTTGGCTATTTTAGGTGCCCACAATTGATAGAAAAGATATTTCTTGCTATGTGTATATTGTCATAGAGTTTGGTAATAACCTTTATGTGGGTTGTAGAGATCTTGTGTAGGTCTATCTTTAAAACTTGTAGCAATCTGTGTGAAAGTTGAGTTTTAGTAGGTGTTACTTTGTTGAGTTAGAGTTTATTTAGAAAAGTGTCATGCAAATCAAATATTCTTAACGAAGTTCCTTCTCAAACCATTATATATCTTGTGTGTTGTTTTTCATATCTTATATCCTATAGCTCTTACATTTGTTGTGTATTTATATCTCATATCATTCTGCATAAAAAATCTTAAAGTTCATATTCCAAAAGGTTTTCAAAAAGACCATATCTATCAAAGTTGTTAATTCCACTACAATAACTTTGATAGTCCTATAAGCAGCACTGCTCAATAGCGTTGTAAGCTAGAGTGTATCTTGTGTTGTAAGCTGTGATAGGTTAAAATGCAACTAGTTTAAAAAGTTTTAAAAAATCAATAGAGGTTCACCTCTAAACCTTTGTGCTACTTGGGACCAACAAATCCAAACAACAATATGTTCCCAATTGCTTATACAGTGGTATGAGTGAAACTAAGGAGGTTTGGAAGTGGTTCTTGACACTGTTGGATAATGACATTGGTTTTGAAAATTAATTTGCTTGGACCTTTATAAGTGATAAACAGAAAGGGTTGATTCCAACATTTGAAGGTTTATTCCTTAATGCAGATACTAGATTTTGTGTGCAACATTTGCATAGTAAGATGAAGAAAGTTGAGTTTATTGGGCTATCAATAAAGAAAGCACTAGCAACAAGAGTAAAAGAGTTCAAAGTGAGAATGCAATAACTGAAAGAGTTAGATAAAAAGGCATATGAGTGGTTGGAGACAAAGACTCCACATCAATGGACAAGGTATAATTTCAGCTCATTCCCAAAATATGATATATTGACAAACAACATAACTCACTCATTCCTCATACAAGAAACAAATCAATCATTACCATGTTGGAGACAATTAAAAACTTACTCATGACTTGGTTGCAAGTTAGTAAGGACCAAACTACTAAATGGGATGAAGGGATTTGTCCTAAATACATAAAGATGTTGCAAAAAATCATGAAGCAAGCGGTTGAATGCATCCCTATGAAATCAGATTAATGGCATTTCCAAATCATGGGACCATTTGACTAGCACACAGTAGACTTGAAATAGATGATATGTAGTTGTAGAAGATGAGATTTAACTGTATCCCATGTAAACTTAATATTTCTACAATTTGGTGTAGAAATGATGATCCAATTATATGTGCACCATTATTACAGTATTGATACTTACTTAAGAGTGTATGCATAACCTATCATGGGCATCAATGATCCTGAGTTATGCCATAGGGTGAGTTGTCACCACATTTGCTTCCAAAATCTGAGAAGAAACCTAGTAAATCAAAGAAGAAGACGAGAAGAGGACCTAATGAGCAACCCGCATCATCCAGTAATCCAATCAAACTAAAAAATATTCAAATATTAGTGAATTGCAGAAAATGTGGAACTTTAGACCACAATTCTAGGACTTGCACCAAAAAAGACAATTAGAGAAATTGAGAATCTAGAGGCTAATAAAGTAGCAATTGAAGAAAATGTGAATGTGGAGGTTGCTAAAGTAGCAATTGAAAGAAATGTAAATGTGGAGACTGATGAAGTACTAATTGGAGCATCTCAACCATTATTTGAGTCACAAAGTAGTCATTCTCCACTACAAGTCAATCCTTCAATAGCTAGTCAACCTCCACAAAAAAGAAGAAAATTAAGTATAAGACTTGCTTATGTTATTTATAGTTAGTAAATTAACTTGATCACTAATATTTATCTTTTCTCATGTCAGGTTAAAAGGAATGTCACATGTACTGCATCTTCAGAAGTGAATCCATTGGCCCAAACTGGTGTTTCACAATTTGGATCTTCTCAACTAGTGAGTTTAAGTGTGTCTAACACCTTACAAAGTAGCCAACCTCCACCAAGCAATCCTTCAAAAACCAATAATCTCAATGTATGTATTATTTAATATGATTTACAAAATCTCATAGTTTACATACTTGGAAAAATCACAGTTTATGTTTAAATGAATTCTTAGATGAAGAAGAAAGCACTATTGAATAAGAAGCAAAAGAATGACAATCAAGTTCACATTAGTGACAGTGACAATGTGACTCTCTATCTCTCTCTCTCTTATTGATTGGTATGTGTCTCTTTTAGTACATAATCTCATATTAGTTGGTGCATTTTTTTATTGTATAGATCCTAAAATCATCAAGAGTAAGTAGTCAAATCCTAGTGAAAAGAGGCGTAAATTATATTATCATATCCAATCTAAGTTCATATATTGGGAAGTCAAACAAGGAATACTCATCAAAAGAAAAAAACAAGTGCAAGTAGCAGAAGAGGTGATTGACAGATGAAAACTTCTAATTTGTGTATTGCCAAATTCTGTTGGTTTCTGTTAGGAAAACAAGAATTCAATAGGTTTGTGTTGTTTTTAAGACAAAATGCAGTTAGTTTGGTTTGTGTTGCTTTTTAACACAGTATGTGGTTGATTTTGTTGGGACCAAGTGGTCTCGAAAGGTTCAGAAAGGGTGAATGAACTTCTATCGATTTTACAAAATCTTTCAAACAGACTACACTGTAAGTTACTTGAACTTATAGTACAATAAGATGATAAGCTTACAGAACTATAGAGTAATATTGTCTACTGTATATAAGAGTTCTCGCAGCGAAAATTTACTTTTGACGGGATTTGTCTTAAGACGTTTTCTTAAAGAATGATTTCTTTCAAAAACCTTTTATACAGTATGCTGAGAAATAAAAATACAACACAGAGTAGATATAAAGTAAGTAAACATTTATGATTTTATAGTGGTTCGAAAGTTGTGTAATCCTTCTACATCCACTCTACTGTTTTTCCGAGCAGGAACTTCGTTAAGAAAATTTGCTGTTACAAGAAAAAGGAATTTATAACTCATAATAAATAGGTTGATAAAACAGGCAAAATTCAAACTCCCAAAATAAAAACGCTCATCCCAATCCCATATAGAAAGGGCTGCTGTGAACCTGACCATTTTTCCAAAGTCCCCACATTAATTAAATTCATCCTTTTAATTATTCTAAATAAATAAATTAATTAATCTCTTTATTATTTTCAAACACATTAATTCATTTTCTCTGCCATTCCTTAACAAATCAATGACGACAGTTCACCTCCCTATATCATATATGATGAAGCAGTGAAGCACCGCTTCTTTAAATCTCTTCATATTTTTACATTTTAATATATAAACTAAAGTAAAATAGCACATACTACAAAAATCTGCCATCATTCTCTCTCTCTCATGAAAGCAGTTCCTTATACTTTGGCTGTAGGAAGCTTGATGTATGCGATGCTATGTACGAGATCAGATATCTGTTTTGTCGTGGGCATGGTCAGTAGATATCAAAGTAACCCAGGACAAGATCATTGGACTGCCGTAAAACATATTTTAAAGTACCTGAAAAGGATTAGAGATTATATGCTAGTTTACCAGGCAAATAATTTATTTCCTATGGGTTACACGGATTCTGATTTCCAGTCAGATAGGGACAACAGTAAATCAACCTCGGGGTATGTGTTTACCTTGGGAGGTGGAGCCATAGTGTGGAAAAGTGTGAAGCAGAAATACGTTTCTGACTCCACCATGGAAGCTGAGTATGTTGCAGCCTCTGAGGCAGCCAAAAAAGCTGTATGGCTCAGAAACTTCTTAATGGACTTAGAAGTGATTCCTGGTTTGCCCAAAGCTATCACAATCTATTGTGATAATAGTGGTGCAGTAGCAAACTCGAAGGAACCACGAGCCCATAAGGCAAGTAAACACATTGAGCGCAAGTACCACCTGATACGAGATATCGTAAAGCGAGGGGAAGTTGTTGTCGGCAAGATTGCATCAGCCAATAACCTAGCAGATCCTTTCACAAAGGCTCTTCCGGCGAAAGCCTTCGATGAACATGTTGATGGGATGGGAATCAGATGTATGGCAACATATATGACAGTATAGTCTTTTAGTATAAGTGGGAGATTGTTAGGATATATACTATAAGTCTAGCTTTTGTATAAACATCTATTTATGATATGAGAATCTTTTATGATCAAATGTTTGCATTTTATATTTGTTATATATGTTATTGCAATTGTCCAATTAATTTATATTGTAGATAACATGATATGTGGTGCCACACAGAAGATCACGTTATCAGTTCCTTATAGATTATAAATGGTAGCTCACAACCGAGATAATTTTGGATAAATTATCGGAATGGTTGTAGTGTAATTTGGTATTAATCTATCTTAATTATAAAATTACACTAGTACATTTTGTATGTATTAAGCAGGACCAATTGAGGTTGTTTTATTTATATTGACTACATAAATAGAACAAGACCTCTGTTATTATGGATGTGCGTCCTCTTAATCATTATATGATAACGGGCATGTATACTCAATATATGTTTCTTTAATTTACCAATGGATGAAATTTATTTATTAAATCAATAAGCTCGGTAAATTGGGATGCAATATTGTTTATATGGTGTGCTGTTGATTATATAATGAAACTGTATCCTAATTATTTAGGATGATGATGTCTCCTTGAGGAGCTCATAAGGATTATCATGTAAACCCTATAGGTGGATTTATTCCGGCATGATAATAAAGTTGAGTGGTACTACTCTTAGAATTAAATGTTAATTAATTGAATTGTCAGTAATTCATTTAATTAACGGATATTCGATATCTTAAACACGGGGAGATAAACGTGCATATAATAAATAGGAGCCCATATTTAAGATGGATAAGGGACGGTAGTTCAATAATATCTCTTTAGTGGATCGAGATATTATTGATAGGTTTAAGAAGTATATTAAGATCGAATTTAGGACTCCTAAGCCTATCAGAAGATCGATTCCTAATCTTCCTCAAGGTCCCAGCCTATAAATAAGCCTCAAGTCAGCCGTTTCTAAACACACGAAATCTGAGATACGATTTAGTAGAAGCGACTGAAAGTCTCGATAGCTCGTTGTCCACAAAACGTTTGAGAAAAAGGCGAGGAATACAGCCGTTCGAGAAAAAGGTGAGGAATACAGCAGAAGATCGTGAGGTCCAGGCTCCATCGATTCCTTGATCTACAGTTCTGACCTTAGAACTAATACCGGTGTGAAAGGTATGATTCGTTTTCCGCTGCGCATTGATCTTATCTTGCATGGACCCCGATTCAGATAATCGTATAGGGTCGACGATCCAGCGGTTCCTACATCTCACTCTCTCACTATTTCTATATAGGGTCTTTGGTTTTCTCCACCAGAGAAAGAGAGTTAGAAGAAAGACTCCACGGGAATACTCTTGAGGTATTACAAAGAAGAAAGAAAACCTCTACTTTTCTTGATCTTCTGCCTCTCTTTGTTTTGGTCTACTTGTTTCTTGATTTTTTTTTTCTAATTATTTTCTTCAATTTAAGTTAAAGCTTGAGTCTTTGATTTTTTTTCTGGGAGGTGGAGAAAAAGGGATATCAGGTATTTTTGTATTGAGTTATTTCTGCTTGATTAAAGGTTGCTTAAAGAATAGTATTTCTATAAAAATATTTCATTTTGTGTAATATTTTTTTTTCTCACTCCAATTTTTATGAACAGCTGGTGGATCCAGTGAATAAAATTGAATTATTAGCATTTTGAGTATAAATTAATATTGCAGTTTATATGTCAATTGTTGTTAAATATAGTTTTTCTAGTTTTAGATGCAATAATTGATTTGCTTTAGTTTTTCTGTATTTTTGGTTATCTCTTCTGCCTAATTTTCTGTGTAATCTGATTTTAGATTTTGTTTGACTATCTATGTAATGTGATGAGATCTGAGTTTTCTTCTGATGAAAGCTTTTTAGATGTGATGATCTATCAACTTTGATTAAAAGCTTCCCTTTTCTTCCTAACTTTTTGGTTAAAGTTCATGTGCTTGCTGTCATATGTTAATCTTCAACTTGGCCTTTATAATATCACATATCTTAAGATGAATATTTGCAATTTAATTATTCCTCATATGATTTGTTTACTTACTTGTTTAGAGGGTTCTTCTGATTCAGCAATCTCAGTGAGATTTTCTTGATTTCAATTTTTCAGGTCGTTGACTTAAGCGTATCTTAGTTTTGTAGCTTCAAGTTGAATCAAATTCATTTTGGGGTGAAAAAGATGATGATGTTTGATGAGATGGGGTTTTGTGGTGACATTGATTTCTTTCCCTCCCTGCCTATGAAGGAAGTAGATGTGTGTGGTAAGCAGCCTGGCGGGGCCGTGGCGGAGGAGGAGGTGGAGCCCGTGATGGAGGATGATTACACTTATGAGGAGATGGATGTGGACGAGCTCGAGTGGCGGATGTGGAGGGACAAGATGCGTCTTAAAAGGCTGAAAGAAATGAGCAAAGGGAAAGAAGAAGGCATCGATTCCGCCAAGCAACGGCAATCACAAGAGCAGGCGAGGAGGAAGAAGATGTCGAGGGCACAAGATGGGATCTTGAAATACAACTATAACAAACAGCAATGATATAATCCTATCAAATACTTGACACCTATAAAACAACCTAGCAAACAGCAAATAGATAAAAGTATATAAAGTTTTTTCAATTGGTGATGTGAAGTAGTCTATTTGCAATTGAGCTTCTGAGCTTGACTTGGTTACTTCACGAGGTTGATTCTTGCTTAGACATCTTGCGTCATAGTTTGTTGTATCTTTAACTTATAGTACTGCTGAAAACTCCTTTTAGTTATAGCTACGCTATATGTTCTTTTTACAGCTGCATCTTTTCAGGCTGTTCTCATGGAGTTTTCATTTTTTCCTTGATTGTTGTATACAAGTTTTCCTTCGAAGTCCTTCATTCTTCAATCTTAAAAACTACAAACTCGATTCTTGTTTAAGTTTCACTTAAACATTGTGAAAAATGGGATACTCTAATTTCTTATTACAAGGCTGGTTTGTCTCATCAAAATCTAAACATTGATATCCTAATAGATTTGGTTTAAGACAATTGTAGTTGATCTGGTTTAAGATAATATTTTTTGTTGTTTAGACTATAAACTATTTGTGTAATGAGCACATTTATATAATAACATTTTGCTTTTTTTTAGATATTTGTATAATGGTACCAACATAAATAACACATTAATAAGATTTTGATAGGACAAGAAAATCAAATTGCATTACATAAAATAGGTGGTTACAATATATTAAATCAATGACAAATACTCAAACTCATTATTTTGGTCTTCTTTGTCTATTTTACATATTAAAATTGCCACTGCACACAACATAAGTGAAGTGCCAATTGAGAAACAAATCCATAAAAAATTAAACTTCTTCTTTAATGCAATATACTCCAAACGTGCAGACTTTTTCTTATTTTTTGTTTTTCTCAACTTAGCTTTCAATTGCTTCTCTTTAAGCTTGCATGCATCAATTTCATTTTTCAGTCTATCAATATTTTTGAGAAATCGAGATATACTCCTTTGATCTTTAACACATCTTAGGATCAAGCCCTTGAAGAATCCACAATATTTTTGTGCCTACATAAACATAAAATAATATGAATGTGACTTGCAGTTGTGAATCAAAATCGGACTTTGATAAATTAGTTCGAAAACTTATCCCATAGTACGGGCATGCCTAGTAGCGTTTTCCAAGGTTATCAGACATCCATGAGTATTTCAAAGGAAGTTTTATCCCACATCCACAATACACCAATCTAGTTTGATGATTTGTGAAAATAAATTCATTGAAGCTTGAAGATTGATAGTAATTCTTTCTCATGGTTGTGGTATTGAAGAAGGTAATAGAAATTTGGAGAGAAGAACCATAAATCCAATGAAGATTGAAGAGGAGTTCAAGAAATTAGGGAAAACTCGAAATATAAAATGAGTTTGGGGAAGAAAACATCAATTTTGGCTTCAAAAAATTAAGGTTAGTTAAGTTCTGTCATGTTTGAACGAAAACTTAACAGAAGGTACCAAATGTGCAATGTTTTTGAAACATTGGGTATCAATGTTGCAACTTACGAAACAAAGGTACCAAGAATCAAATTGGGATATACTTTGGATACCAAAAATATAATTTACCCTACATGTTTTCAACTGAGAACTTTGCATTGGATTTAATGCAAGTCAACTTTTACGTTAATTTTTTTTTCTTTTGTCATTCATTTTGTTTTCTTTTTTATCTTTTATTTTTCATTCATTTTCTTTTTTTTTTAATTTTTGTTTCCTTTTAATTGTTATTATATTTCACAATTAACATATGAGATATTAATATTCAACATATTTTAACTATATACTATTAAAATTTTAAATAATATCATGTATTACATGAATAACAATAAAAATTCAAAATTATTTAAATGTATCATAAAATTTTAAATACTATACAAATCATAAATATTATTAAAATTACATGCAATATTTAAATATCTCAACTCAATTGATAGATATTGATAAGTTGTGGATATTGATAGATATCGATAAATTGTGATATTGATAGATATCAATTGATATTAATATCTATGATATTGTATCTATATATTGTATGTTATATCATATATTCAAATACATATTGTGATATAGTTCATCCCATAAAAAAATATATATCGTCGATGTATTTCATATTTGTTGGTTCCAAGTGGTTTCGAAGGTTCAGAGGGGGTGAATGAACCACTGTTGATTTTACAAAATATTTTTGAACAGGCTACATTGCAAGTTACTTGAACTTACAATATAGCAAGTTACTATGGAGTAGTACTGTCTGCTGTATCTAAGAGTTCTTGCAGCGGAAATAAACTTTTGACAAATGGTTTGCTGTAAATTATTTTCTTAAGTATGTTTTCTTAGAAAACCTTTTATACACGATGATGATAGATAAAGATACAGCACGTATAATAAATATAAAGCGATTAAAGCACTTATGGTCTTATAGTGGTTCGAAGATGGTGTAATCCTTCTATGTCCACTCTACTACTTCCCGGAGCAGGTACTTCGTTAAGTAAGTTTAGATTACAGGTTACAGTCTAACAAAACTATCAACTTAACAAGCTAACACCTATTGAAACTCAGCTGCTGCAAGTTCCAAAGGTAAACCCACTAAAGATTTTAAACACCCACACAAGGTAATTGTCTCTACCTAGACAACTATAACAATCAGTAAGGATATAATCCTATCAACTGATGATATCAAATAAAACAATTTAGCACACAACAAATATGTAAAAATATATTGTGGTTTTTTCAACTGGTGTGGTGAAGTAGTCTTTTAAAACTTCAAGCTTCTAAGTTTAGCTTAACTAATTCACGAGGTTGAGTGACTGAAACTATGTTGTGTATGTTTGCGAGTTTTAGATTGATTCTTACTTTGTCTTTTGAGAGCAAAAGTTTCAGTTGTTGTTCTAGTCTTCTCTTCCTCTATTTATAAACGTAGGGTTATCCGTTGAAGAAGACATTCTCATTTTGAAGTTGATGTTCTTTTCTAAGTGTGACTTGCATTAACTTCTTCTTGACTTTACAATGTGGATCATTAAATGCGGTAGTTGCGGCTGGCAGCTTTCTACAATCTGTCAGGCCAGTGTCTCTTTCAGATTGGGTCTGAGTCTGCGACTTCAGTTTGTCTCTACTTGCTTTATTTTGATCCGTTGAGAACTCTAATCCTCATATGCATCTTGATCCTCATATTGCAACTTGAGTTGACTATGTTGTTGCATTTAATGTTTCTGTGAAACATACGGTAGGTTGATTACTCTTCTGCATCTTGCGTTACTTAGTGATGTATCCTTAACTTACAACTACGTTGTAATCTTCTCTTAGTTACAGCTATACTGTATGTTTTTCTTACAGTTTTTTCTCTTCAAGCTGTTCTTGCATAGTCTTCATTTCTTTCTTTGGTTGCAGCATATTTGCTTTCTTCGAAGTCCTCCATTCTTCAACTTAAAAACTACAAACTCAATTCTAATCTATGCTTTACTTAAATAATGTGAAAAATGGAGTACTCTAACTTCCTATTATAATTGTTTTTTGTTTCATCAAAATCTAATTATTGATATTCTAACAATACTTTTTTAGTATATGACAAATAAAATTAAAATAATAATAAGAAATATTATGTTTAGTGACAAAAAAAAACGTAAACTCCTGGAGATGAGTAGCGATTTTTATATAAAAATAATGTCAAAAACTATAGTATTTTTGTGTACACTGTTGGAGATGCTACTATAATTTTGATTAAAAGACCCAAATAACTTTTTGATATCGCATATAAAATAATAATGATGGTGGGAAGTGACTATGAATAATCAAAAGATATCGTGTAAATTATATTGTTTCTTCCTCATATTATGTAACCCCTTTATGTATCATACATGTAAATCTTTGTGTTTTTTATAGGGTTACACAACATGATTCGCAGGTGTCACATGATATGATTTTTTTTCATATCGATATGAATCATATCGCATAAATCAGAGCCGATTCTAAGCTAGGGCAAGCAAGTCGACGGCCTAGGGCCCCATTTCTTAAGAGGCTTCACTCCAAATTTTCATCCAACACTAGGTATATATAGTTATAACGCGTTTATTGTGTTTGACCTAATATACCATATAATTTACCTATATTTCCTAAAAAACATAAAACTCATAAGACATTGTTTAAATGATGAGATTGTTACAAAGGAAATTCCAAGTCTGTTAAACAAATTTTTTAGAATCAGTTATTTTCTAATTATAGTTGACATAGTTATATCATTTTTAAAGATCAAGTAGATTTAAATTAGGATTCTTGACTTGATTTGGGGATTTAAGTTTTAGGGATTTTGAAAGGGAATCACATTTTTCTTTTTTGTGTTTTTAATTTTTAAATTTTCTTTTAATTCCGCTTTTAAATTTATTTCATTATTTTTTGTTTATTTAATGCATTTTAAATGACGTGGTGAATGATGTGCAATTTTAGGGAAGAAAATAATACAAAAAAAAATGCCACATGTGAAATAAATTGTCATATAAGCTAAGTCATTAGAAATCTTGGAATTGAGGACAAGTGTGTGTCACTTGTTGAAAATTGATTGAAAATTTCTAATTTCAATGAGAAAAAGACTAAAATTTGATAACTTATTCAATTATAGAACTAAAATTGAAAATAAAAAATTAACAGGACCAAAATCAAAATCAAACACGGCCTCTAAGATGGGACAAAAAATGAATTTTCCCAAAAGTAGGGTGTGGATAGCGACAGCCATACATAGTTTAAGTGATTCTTAGTTTTTTTACCAAAAAAAAAAGAAAATCAAAAAAACTTATATGAGATGGAACTCACTATCCACCAACTAAACTCATATTTCACAAAATAATGGATTGTTGACTTGTCTCACGAAATTAAATTGTGAAATAGTGTCACAAAAGTCCTACTAATAATAATTATCACAAATTTTCCTGTGCACAAATTGTATTGATTTAGATCCATGCAATTGGGTTGACCCGACCCGAATCCACGCACTTTGATTTTTTTTTTATTCATATGTTACCTTTATGTTATAATAGTATGACCTTTATATATAAATATCATAACCTTTATGTAATTTTGTGACTAAAAAAACCATTTTTCAGCATTTTTTAGATCAACATACCTTTATGTGAGATATTACTCATATATTTATGTGATATTATGTACCTTTATACCAATATAACCATACTTTTATGTAATTCTTTTTTATACATTTTAGTTATGTTAGTCATACATTTAGTTATGTACTCATGTTTTTTAGTTATGTTAGTTGCACTTTTATATATTACATAAATGTATGACTCTATTAATATAAAGGTATAAATAATATCATATACATGTATGAGTAATATCAACATAACAGTATACATCAAAATTTGCATGAGACGATTGAGACGGATCATTTTACCTATAAATCAAACATATTTTCACTAATTATATGTGAATTGTGAAGTGTGGGTTGACCCGTCTCATGTAACATGATCCGTGAGACGGTCTCACATAAGACTCACTCAAAGGTATATATGAACAAATTGCTTGAACTTCTTTTTTTTAAGTTAAAGTATTATATAAAAATAAGAATATTTGTACATAAAGATCATACTAATATAACATAAACGTCACATAAAATATAACGTATGAATAAAAGAAACCCAAAAATACATGGATTCAAGTCAGATTGTCCCAATTATATGAATTTAGATTCATGCATCTGTTGCATAAGAGACTAACTCAATATTATATATTTTGACTAGTGCTTTGAAATGCAACTTCTACTTCTAGAAAAATGCAGCTTCTATATAGCTTCTGCGACATATCTTCATCTTTTGGCCACAAAAACTCTCCAACCCGACTCGAACCTTCATGCGTCATCATGCATCCCCACGCGTTCTAAAAGGTGCTCATACACTCGGTTTATTTTCAACATTTTTGAAAAAATATGTATACCTTTTAGTTATAACGCTCATACATTTATGTTTGGAAAATCATACATTTGCATTATATTACACAGATATGTAATACCTTTTACACTTTTAGTTATGTTAGTTATACATTTTAGTTATCTAGTCATACGTTTTAATTGTATATTTATATATTACATAAAGGTAAAACTATATTGATATAAATGTATAAGTAATATCACATAAAGATATGAGTAATATCATATAAAAGTATATATGTACAAATTGTGTTGAATATTTTTTTTAAGTTAACGTATTACATAAAAGTTAAGTTATTTGTAGATAAATGGCATACTAATATAACATAAAGATCACACTAATATAATATAAAAATCGACATATAAATAAATAAATAAATAAATAAAAACATACAGATTCGAATCGATTTGAATCAACTCAATTGCATTATGCACGGGTGCACAACTACCATCCTTTGGTCTTGTTTTTTATCACTCTAATTAGAAATTATTCGTAAAGTACAATATATGCGGCCTAAATAATTGAAGCCTTAGTGGCTAACTTTTAAATGGGCTCAACCTTATGTTTCAATTCATAACATACATTTGTTTGGGTTAAATTTAAAACAATTTTCACTTACAGTGTAATTTTTTTTTCTTTGATTGCATTTCATAAATATTCACTTTGCATTCTAATCAATTTTCCAATCATTATAAATAGAACTTTTATTTAATTTTTTCTCAAATGGAACTTGGATTGAATAAAAATCAGAAAATTGATTTAAGATTTTCATCTAATTTAAGATAAGGTGTTTTGATGTTTTGACATAGAGATTAAATAAATCGAGATACCATGCTCGTATAGACTTTTGGGGTACAATTAAAGAAAAAAAAATTAAGTTGCAAAGTGAAAAAAATAACCCTTTATTTATTTCATATACAAGCCTAAGGTTGAATTAACGATCCAATATTATAACCTATATGATCCTATATTATTTAAATTTTCAAAAAGCAAATGCCATTTTAAAATGAAACTATTTTGTAATTTTTTTCGAATAAATACAGTAAACACCCTCTAATGTGAGGCAAAAGATATTTTGTGAACCATAGAGTTGATTCGGCTTCTATAAAGTTTAATTTTGTTAGGCGAGATATTATCGTGTAACATTAACTAAACCATAGTGTAAACTGTTTGTCAAAAGATCATAAAGATGATGAATTTTGTCTTATTGTTTGAAATGGAAATATCCTAATTTTTATTTCACATATTTTGCAAATGGAACTCCAAATGGTTGAACTTCCTTCAAAGTTACCATATCATATTTTGATTTCATGTATTTTAATTTGGGAATAATTCATTTTTAGTTTTGTTAATCAGACAATGTTTGGAAATAGATTTGTTAAGTTTAATATATCAATTTTAGTTTTACAACTAGAATGCAAGTAACATATAAAATTCAATAAATTGAACAAAATTTTAAGTTACAGAACTAAAATTGAGATGTCCAAGTAACATAACTTAATATAATTAAATTGAGATTTTCACATTTCAATGCAATGTTATTGTGTATATAATAACACATCATTATAAAGGAAAGTATGAAATGAAAAAAGAAAAGCAATATTTAATGTCACTACGACCAAATAAAAAGGATCGAACTCTAAAATTCCCAAAATTAATGCATTCTTACTTTTGAATAGTGAGAAAAAATAATCAATTATTAGTTAACAAATAATAATTAGATACGTACGAGTTGGTATTTATGTCGGTCCCATAATCATTTATTTTGTATTTAAGTGGATTATGGATAGCATGGATATTTCTTCTCATACACAAAGACACTTTTAAGATGCCTTGGACAGTTGGACCACACTTACTTTTATTTTCGTCATCTTAAGTGCTTCTTTTATTTTTTTGTAATTTAAAATAAATTGCATTTTGTTTTTCAATTCTAATATTACAATTAACAGTATTATACATGAGTTCACTGTACCTTAATATTATAATCGTTTCTTGTTACATTTTACGTGTGTCCTAGTATTAACATTCTTAATTTTGATATGAGAATCGATTTTATTGAACTAACATATTAATTTGTAACTTTTAACATTCTTGTTTTGACAAGTTGATGTTAATTTTTGTATAAAGTAATTAATAATTACAGTTAGAAAAAAACCCAACTAATTTGCTATTAAAGCATATAAACTGATATATACACACACAAATGTATTATATATATATATATATAAATATATATTATCTTTAAAAGTGATGAATAAGGCCTAAAAAATTAGTATCATCTATATGCCAATAGTAGTATATAACATCAACCTTAATCAGTGGACTTGATATATATTTGTATTGTGTGTTGGACGTCGAACCGAGCAGGTATGCACATTAAGTTGGACGGTTTGAAAAAGAGGCCTTTAAAAGAAAATAGTTCATTGAGCTCACATGCGAGCCGCCCAGGCGATGTGTCATCTGGACGGCTCTTCGGTCAACCCAGCTAGGATCATTTCCATGGCGAGTACGAATGGGCTTGGCCGGCCGGGTAACACTTACCGAGCAGGGAGCTACCAACCGCTAAAAGATCATGGGTGATTAAACTGCCCACTCTCGTGAAAATAAGCGAAAATCAAGGAGTAGTGGGCACGATCCCCACTACTCGAACTCTTCCTAGGCTATAAATAGGAGAATTTCTAACTTGTAAAGGATTCGATCACATTTGTATCCAAGCACTAAATAGTTGCTTTCTCTATATATATTAAATACGATCATGTCCGGTCACTAACAACCGATCAAGATCAGCCGAGCTAAATTGCCCGAGTAGGCTCCGGGCCAGTGTTTTCTGCACTATTTTTCATATTTCAGCTTCATTTATTCATCCAATTCCACCAATTTCATCAATTTTCAATTAATTTGAATGTTTGACTAGGGATTAAACAATTAATCAAATTTCAACGTCAACATTGTGTACTACAAGCTTGAGTGATTCTTTATTTCTTGAAACAGAACTTCAATTAATGTTGATTAATCTCTTAGTTGTATTGAATTTTTGATTTAAAATGATGAATGAAAAAAGGTATACTTTGGTCCTTGTACTTTATTTATGTTTCTAAGAAATAATTGGATTTCTGTATTTTCATTTGAGAAAAATTGAGTTACTGTAATTTATATTTTGATGATCTGATCTTTATACTTCTATTTTGTTTTAAATCATATTCTTATATTAGAGAGAATGTCTCTAATTCAACGTGAAAGATATTCGTTTAATTTTTATAGATAAAAGTAAACAGATTTATTTAAAATAAAGTGAAAATACACAGGCTTAATTTCTCACAAATAAAGTACACAACCTAATTAACAAACAAAATAAACTACATGAACCTAAACATGGGTTTCTCGACTATAAAAAAGAAAACTTAGAATCACACACATTTTTTAATTTTTATTATTTTTCTTCCTTCTGGTGATTCTAAGATATAGAACTCTCTACTACTTTATTTACTTATTTATATAACCATAAGAACTTACAAAGAACCATCTTAAAAATATAATTTCATGACAAAGTTATTCTACCATTTGTTAATCAAAGTTTATTCAAGTGGTTTTTTTCTTAGAAAAGTATGATCATTAGAGCATTCACAACAATGAGTGTTAATAATATCTACTTTCTAAAAATATATATTTATATCAATTTAACATTATTACAATTATTACATGTGAGTCTCATTATCTACTAACCTTTTACTATTATTTATATCAATTAAGATCTATTATTTATTTGAATTTTTTATTAGTGGATAATTGTAAATTGAATTTAGCTTAACTATGATTTATTTGAATTTATATTAACTATCAATTAAGATTAATTATTTTATTTGAATAAAGGTTTTAGTCATAATTTAATAATTTAAGTGATATACATATATATTATATAAAATCTTTATAAAAAATTAAAATGTTTCAACATTTTAAATAATAATTTACTTATTATATTTTTTAATAAAATAACCAAAATAAATTTGAAAATTCTTACATTAAATATAAAATTTAAGAAAATGCATCACAATCGAAATTGAAAAAAGCAATTAAATAATTTGAAAAAAATAAAAAAATCATGTTGTAGACTTGTAGCCGAAAACCCACGTCTTCTTCTTGGAAATAGAATGTGCATTTAATAACAAATAAATAGAAAATTGTAAAAAAATAAAAATAAAAAAATAAAGCAGCATGGGGCCTGCGTGCGGCCACGCCACTCGCCTCCGTGGCGCGTGTATCGACGCGCATGCCGTATTGGATACTTAAGCTCACGCTCGGCTGAAGAGACTGAGATTGAAAAGGTCAGGGAGACGAAAACATTGTCTTGACCCTAAAACATACAATATTTTACCCTTAAACACATAATTAAAAACACATGTACAATAATTAATATCACACATGTTTTAATTAATAACACCTTAAAATGATTTTTTGTGGATGGCCGGTAAGAGTGACTTAAACTTCTATATTATATGAAATGTTATGTTAAAGAAAATATTATAGTTAAAAAAATTTATTTCAAATTCAACCTAATTGTTTATTTAGTCTTCAAAGCAAGTTGGGGATAAGAAAATTTTCGAAATTGCATCAAAGTTTAGAGGTTTTTGGAGAATTTTAAAAAAGAATCTCCGGATTGCTATGTTATATCGATTCAGTTCCTTTGAAAATTCGAATATTACAGATCAGATCAATTCGGATTTCGAAATTTTAGAATTTTATAATATAAACATAAATATTTATTTAAACAAGTTATAAACTAATCAAATAAATTTGACAAATTATTAAAGTAGTCTTCTCTTCTCGAAAACAATAAATTACATTCAAGGTTTTTTTTTATCAATTTTACTTTTTGAAATCTTTTTAATCTACATCTCATAAGCGGTTATTAGAAATTTTTCATTTTTAAAGTGAAATAAATATACGTTTTATAGTAAAATTTGAAAGTAGATATAACCTAAAATTAAATATATCATGCATTAGTTTCATTAATATCTATTGGAGTTAATACATTTTGTATTTCCATAATATTCATTGTAAGTATTTTACTTTATTGTTTAATTGTCAATTTCTTTTATGAAGTCATAAAATTATAATAGTATTAAATAATATTAAAATTCAATCAAATTTGTAATTAATTCAGTATAACAATACAGAAAAATGAATTAAATGATACATATAAATTTATAATAGTCACTTTCTTGAAATCAGTTCTAAATTCAGTTTTTCGGTTCGATACAATTCGGTTTGACATAAAAAAATATTCGGAGCAGTTTGGTTCGGATAAAGTCAAACAGCCAACAGTCCTTCCCCGATTCGGAGTGTTTCAGTCCGAATTTCTCCATAATTCCTTTATCTCCAAGATCCATGCTCACCCCTAATAACCTTACACATAAATCATCAAACATACTACATACATTGTATAAATAGAAAATGATAAAATGTCCACCGTAGACAACTCTTAATATGTTACAATGACGTGTGATGATTTTATTTTCTTATTATATAAAAATTGAAATTAATAGATATTTTGGATTTTTGATATTAAACGTGAATATATTTTAATGTGGATATGCCCACAGTAGATGGGATAGTAGGGGTGTTGTACTAATGCATATTTTTTTCTAATTACATAAATTATTACTTGCATTTTTCAGAATTAATAATCGTTACAAGGAAAAGGAATTTATAACTCGTAATAAATAGGTTGATAAAACAGGCAAAATTCAAACTCCCAAAATAAAAACGCTCATCCCAATCCCATATAGAAAGGGCTGCTGTGAACCTGACCATTTTTCCCAAGTCCCCACATTAAATAAATTCATCCTTTCAATTATTCTAAATAAATTAATTAATTAATCTCTTTAATATTTTCACACATTATTTCATTTTCTCTGCCATTCCTTAACAAATCAATGACGACAGTTCACCTCCTTATATCATATATGATGAAGCAGTGAAGCACCACTTCTTTAGATCTCTTCATATTTTACATTTTAATATATAAACTAAAGTAAAATAGCACATACTACAAAAATCTGCCATCATTTTTTTTTTCTCTCTCTCACTATTTCTATATAGGGTCTTTAGTTTTCTCCACCAGAGAAAGAGAGAAGAAAGACTCCACGGGAATACTCTTGAGGTATTACAAAGAAGAAAGAAAACCTCTACTTTTCTTGATCTTCTGCTTCTTCTTTGTTTTGGTCTACTTGTTTCTTGATTTTTTTTTTTCTAATTATTTTCTTCAATTTGAGTTAAAGTTTGGGTCTTTGATTTTTTTTTCTTTCTGGGAGGTGAAGAAAAAGGGATATCAGGGATTTTTGTATTGAGTTATTTCTGCTTGATTAATGGTTGCTTAAAGAATAGTATTTCTATAAAAATATTTCATTTTGTGTAATATTTTTTTTTCTTACTTCAATTTTTATGAACAGCTGGTGGATCCAGTGAATAAAATTGAATTATTAGCATTTTGAGTATAAACTGATATTGCAGTGTATATGTCAATTGTTGTTAAATATAGTTTTTCTAGTTTTAGATGCAATAATTGATTTGCTTTGGTTTTTCTGTATTTTTGGTTATCTCTTCTGCCTAATTTTCTGTGTAATCTGATTTTAGATTTTGTTTGACTATCTATGTAATGTGATGAGATCTGAGTTTTCTTCTGATGAAAGCTTTTTAGATGTGATGATCTATCAACTTTGACTAAAAGCTTCCCTTTTCTTCCTAACTTTTTGGTTAAAGTTCATGTGCTTGCTGTCATATGTTAATCTTCAACTTGGCCTTTATAATATCACATATCTTAAGATGAATATTTGCAAATTAATTATTCCTCATATGATTTGTTTACTTACTTGTTTAGAGGGTTCTTTTGATTCAGTAATCTCAGTGAGATTTTCTTGATTTCAATTTTTCAGGTCGTTGACTTAAGCGTATCTTAGTTTTGTAGCTTCAGGTTGAATCAAATTCATTTTGGGGTGAAAAAGATGATGATGTTTGATGAGATGGGGTTTTGTGGTGACATTGATTTCTTTCCCTCCCTTCCTATGAAGGAAGTTGATGTGTGTGGTAAGCAGCCTGGCGGGGCCGTGGCGGAGGAGGAGGTGGAGCCGGTGGTGGAGGATGATTACACCGATGAGGAGATGGATGTGGACGAGCTCGAGAGACGGATGTGGAGGGACAAGATGCGTCTTAAAAGGCTGAAAGAAATGAGCAAGGGGAAAGAAGAAGGTGTTGATTCCGCCAAGCAACGGCAATCACAAGAGCAGGCGAGGAGGAAGAAGATGTCGAGGGCACAAGATGGGATCTTGAAGTACATGTTGAAGATGATGGAAGTATGCAAAGCCCAAGGTTTTGTCTACGGAATCATCCCTGAGAAAGGCAAGCCCGTGGGCGGTGCATCGGACAATCTCCGCGAGTGGTGGAAGGATAAGGTCCGGTTTGATCGTAACGGGCCCGCCGCCATAGGGAAGTACCAATCGGACAATGGAATCCCGGGAAAAAATGAGGGGTGCACCCCGATCGGGCCTACCCCACACACCCTGCAGGAGCTTCAAGACACGACTCTTGGCTCTCTGTTATCTGCTCTGATGCAGCACTGTGATCCTCCGCAGCGGCGGTTCCCATTAGAGAAAGGTGTTCCACCGCCATGGTGGCCTAGTGGGAAAGAAGAATGGTGGTATCAGTTAGGATTGAACAAGGATCAAGGAGGCCCTCCTCCTTATAAGAAGCCTCATGATCTTAAAAAGGCGTGGAAGGTCGGCGTTTTAACGGCAGTTATCAAGCATATGTCGCCAGATATTGCGAAGATTAGGAAGCTTGTGAGGCAATCGAAGTGCTTGCAGGACAAAATGACAGCCAAAGAGAGTGCCACCTGGCTGGCTATCATCAACCAGGAGGAAACCCTAGCACGGGAGCTTTACCCCGATCGGTGCCCGCCTGTCTCGTCTGGTGGCAGTGTCTCGTTCGTTATGAACGATAGCAGTGAGTATGATGTTGAAGGGGCCGACGAGGAGTCTAACTTTGGTGTCCAAGAGCAAAAGCCGAGTCCCCTTGCTTTGTTCAATATCAAGGATGAAATGATAAGTAACATAGACTTCTCCAAGAAACGGAAACTCGGAAATGAGATGATGGATCAACAGATATACACATGTGAGTTTCTTCAGTGCCCACATAGCCAGCTTCGTTATGGCTTTCGCGATAGAGCTTCACGAGACAATCATCAGCTTTCTTGCCCTTGCAAGCAATCGCCCGATTTTGGGGTTTCAAACTTCAATATGAACGAAGTCAAGCCATTCGATCTTTCGGGACTTGGAGTGCCGGAAGACGGGCAAAGGATGATCAGCGACCTTATGTCGTTTTATGATACCAATGTTCAAGGAAACAAATGTTCGAATGCTACAAAAGAACAGCCTCTTACGATCCAAAGCCAACAAGAAGGCTATCTTCATAGTCAAGTGCTAGGGTTGGAGGGTAACATATATCAAGAACCCGATAATACCCCTCTATATCGTCCATCAGATAGGTTCAACCATTCCAAGGTCTTAAACTCATCGTTCACGTCCAACATTGCTGAGAATTACCCCTCGATGTTCTCTTCCCCATTTAACATACCATCCTCCGACTTCAACGAAGGCTTCTCCGGTTTTCCAAGGGATAATAGCCTACCGAAGCAAGATGGTGCAATTTGGTACTAAGAATGCTGCATTTGAATGTCTTGTAATAAACAGGGGATGCTTTCAATATATCCCCTCTAGACATTTTACCATGATATGCCAATAGATAGACTTTATGTAGATGCAATGTAATATATTTAATTATTTAAGTTACATAACTCTAGTTCAATTTGCAGTTTCTTGTTCTGTTATGTGGTTTTGATGTACAACCTCAAGCTGAGGTTGAAATGCCTATTGTGATATTTTGGTGGGTGTTTAAGGTGGCTGTATTTTGTTGACTAAAGAAGTTAGTTCTTCTGTTTCATTGGCTTTATCTATTCTACTATTTTGGTCGATGTTTACAAGGTTTAATACTTGGATGCTTCCTACTTTTTAGTTAGATATGTGTCTCATCATGAAGTGGGCTTCCTTGTAACATATAGTGATGGCCTTATCTAGTGGAGGCTTGCACTATTTTTCTTATTTTTTCGATATTATTATACCATCAAACAATCATTTCAATGAACTTAAAATCGAATTAAATATTAAACCTAAAAATGGAGCTTTTGTTAAAAATCGGTTATGTGAATGTAGTATATTATAATCTATGGCAAACATTTCATGTGTTATCATTGATCTTGAATTAAAATTATTTTTATTGTATTGTCTAAAAACATAGTAATATATATATATATACACACACAAATAAAGACAAGTGGGATTGTTTTATTACATGTCCTCATGGTAATGTCCAAAGTCTTTCTCATTAATTAATAATATGATGTTTTATTGATTTGTAGTCTACTTTTTCATCTTTTCCTTGGATAAAGTTGCACATTCCACCCACCCACAGCCGCCCTTCACGTGTTCTAAAACAAACTTGTTATTTTATTTTACTTTTATCATTATGATAGTTTGTTGAAGTTAACATATATAATATAATATATATAGAGAGACTTGATCAAATATATATCTGAAGAATGTTTACAGTGCACATTTCTTTAAAATTTTTCTTTTTAATTTTTAAACCTTCTTTTCAACTCTTATCCCATACATTAACATAGACTTCTTTCCCCTGACATAAACTTTTATTCTTAATTTTCATCCCACAAATCAATATAGATCCATTATATTTAACAACGATAATTAAATAAACTTGGGTTTAATTACTTGGGAATTTTGAGGATTGATTGATGATTTACTTGGGGTTTTGAGAATTGATTGAAAATTTCTTAATAATTGATGATTGAGTTGGAGGATATGATTTATTAATTTTGAGAATTTGTTGAGAATTTATTCGCTTTGTAACTCTAATTTTTATGATTAATTTTGAAAATTTCTTTAACATTGATTAGAATTTAAGATTTCTTGAGAAATGATTAATTGAATATTTTTCGTTATTTTCTTTAATTGTGTGGGCTATAATAGGGCTGATTATGATGATTAGTTGAGAATTGGTTGAGAATTTATCCTATTTGTTAAGCAAATTGATCGAGTATTTATCTTATTTGTTAAAGAATTTATATTTCGTAATTTTTAACAAATGAGTTTTGATAGCATCTATGTATATGAGAATTAGGAAGAATATGTATGTTGATGTATGAGATGAGAATTGAGAAGAAGGTCAATGAGGAATTTTGGTGAGAATTGATAACAAAATTTGTATGTGAAGTGGTAGCGTAAAAAATAAATTGTATATAATATGAAATATTAAAATAAAAAAAAATCTTAAAGAAGTGGGTACAGTGACAATATTTGCATGTGTATCTGATCAAATCTGTATGTATATAAAACATGATTTATGTGAGATCTATTCATAATTTATAATCAATAAAATAAAAATTGATTGATAAAAATTGGTTTTAACTGTTGGTAATAGATCCTGCCTTCATATGATATATCTGTGAAGCTTTATAATTTTTTTTGTCATACGTGATCAATTACAATTTTTTTTAATGTAATTATTGAATATATTTTCAAATTCTTCCTCCTATAATACTTCAAAGGGACAAACAAAATGTATTAGTAAAAATATATAAACAATAAAAAATTTGGGTTGGTATAAATAAAGAATTTTCTTTTCTTTTATCGCTTTTCAACATCAAGATGGAATATCAAGACAACATAACTTATTGCAAGACACTATAGTGTTTACTGAGTCATATTTACTCACTATATAATATTTTATCAATCAAAAGTTCTTTATTTCAGTTTGTGGATTATATTGCCAATTACCAAGCATATAATATATATATATATATATATATATATATATAACATATAAATATATATGCATGTGTTTTGATATAAAAATTAAATACATTTCATAGCAAAACCAATTTATAGATTAGTTATGAATTCTAAACCCAAATTTTAAAGTTTCTTAATAAGAGGCTCAATTTAACTTTTTTTTTTCTCAATTCAAGACAAAATTTTGTTTTTTTTTTTTAATTTACATTTATAAATTTATTTATATTTCAATATGTATTCATATTTTAGATAAATTAAGACAAATTAGTGCACTTTAAGAATAATTTTCATCCGACTAGTCTTAATTTATATAAGAAAGAAAGAAAGAAAGAAAGAAAGAAAGAAGAATATAATTAGTTCAATTCATAAAATATAATTTAAATTACCTGATTAACATTAAAATCAATTTTCTATACTTTTATTCATAAAATTAAGAAAATAAAGGAATCTAAATTTTATGAATTGCATAAATTATAAATATATATTTATATCTATATAAATTAATACAAGTCGGATGAAAATCATTTCAAAATTGCACTAACTTGTCTTAATGTATTTAAAATATAAATATATATTGAAATGTTAATAAATCTATAAATATAAAGAAAAAGAAAAAAAAATACAATTAAATTTTGTTTGAGAACTCAATGTAAATTTATTTCAAGTTTTAAATTGAGAAAAAAAAAATTAAATTAAGTTTCTTATTTAGAAATTTAAAAAAAAAATCTAAAATTAAAATTAATTTATAAATTGGATGTTGTTATAATATTTATCCTATAAAAATTTAAATTTTTATTAGAGTCAAACGGGTGATGTAACAAATATCGTCACTATTCATATTAAATTTAACCTTTCACGTGCTGATGTTTTTTTTTCTTTTTTTCTTTTTTTCTTATCATATAATCAACTTGACTCTCTAAAAAATTAATGTTGGAATCTTTGAACTACAATGTTAAAATTAAATTTAAAAAAATCATAATTAATATGATTGTATAAGTTTTCACATGAATCACATCGACACCCAAATTAATTGCATAAAAAAAGTGTAGGTTATAATTAAACACAAAAGGTGGGATGCTCTTGTTGCTAGTACGTAGGGTTGAGCATGAATATTGGAGATAAACAAATAGTGGAGAAATTCGAATTGAAACATTCTGAATCAGGAAGTATTATTTACTGTTTGATTTTATTCGAACCAAACTGCTCCGAGTAATTTTTTATGTCAACCCGAACTATATTGAACCGAAGAATCAAATTTAGAATTGAATATAACAGATTTGAAGAAATTGACTATATTATAACTTTATATGTAATATTTAATTCATTTTTCTATATTTTATTATGAATTAGTTATAAATTTGATTAAATTTTAATATTATTTAATAACATTATAATTTAAAGACTTCATAAAAGAAATTGACAATTAAATAATAAAGTAAAATACTTAATGAATATTATTGAAATAGAAAATGTATTAACTACAATAAATATTAATTAAATAATAAATTTATAATTTATATAAACTAATGCATGATATAATTTAATTTTAGGTTATATATATCTTTAAATTTTACTATAAAACGTATATTTATTTCACTTTCAAAATGAAAAATTTCTAATGACCAATTATGATATGTAGATTAAAAAGATTTCCAAAAATAAAATTTGAAGAAAAACTTGAATGTGATTTATTGTTTTTGAGAAGAGACAACTACTTTAGTAATTTGTCATGTTTATTTTATTAGTTTATGACTTGTTTGAATAAATATTTGTTTTATATTATAAAATTTGGAATCTCCAAAATGTGAATTGATCCGATCCGTAATACCCAAATCTCTGAAGGAACATAATTGATTTGACGGAACAATTTCGGAGAATTTATTTTGGAATTCTCCGAAAATCTCCAAACTTTGTAATAATTTCGAAGATTCTTTTATCCCCAACTTTCTCCGAACCATGCTCACCCGTACTAGTATGTACGCTCATATTCTTATGGATCAAATATATAGCCAAAGGTAGTAGAAGAATTAACTGATTGAATTTCTCTATTGCATACCATATTTTATTCACATAATAACAAAAAAAATCTAAAGCTTTACATTATTTTTCTATTTTAGTCAAATTTTTTAAAATTATCAATTTTAAGTTTTTAATAATAAATTAATCAATTGATTTCAGTTTTAACTAATTCATAATTTTGATCAAAATTAGATTATGTGTATGGTGATGAAGGCACCACATAAATAATATATAAATGATACATCACTTAAAACTAATTAAGTTTAATTAATTATAGATCAACCCACTGTAATCTAAACAAATGAAATAAATATATAGAAATAATAATTTGGAAAAACAACACAATATAACAAAATTTAAAGCAAGAAATTAACTTTAACTTTATTAACTTATACAAAACAAATCCAAAATTTTAATAGAAAAATAATACAAATTTCAAAACAATTACATTTAAGAAATATAGATGCAAAAAGAAAAGGTGATCAATATTTTAAATATAAATAATTGAAAAAAACTTTTTTATAAAATCCAAATTCCAAATTAATAAAAAAGATAAAAAAATTTTGAAGCTTTGTGGGTGTGGAGCAATTCCTGTCGTTTGTTGTGCTCGAAAAATTACAGACCAAATTTTTGTGTAGAAAGATGTTATTGACAATATTTTGAAGTGATTGCTTTCGTTGAATGTGTGATTTTATTTTATTTTATTAATTTATCTTTCTTATTATTCAATTTGTTTAGGTTAACATAGTTAAATCATAATTAATTAAACTTAAATCATGATGTGTCATTTATATATTATTTACGTGACATTTATATCAAAGCACACATAATCCAAATTTGACATAAATTATGAATCGGCTAAATTGAAATCTTCATCAATTCATGATTAAAATTTATAATTTTAAAAGAATTGACAAATAAAAATAAAAAACTATAAAGCTTTGGATTTTTTAATCATCAAGTCTATTTTATTTCTCTTTGAACAGTTATTAATAATAATCATGTATATACTGATAATATTATGTTATATAGGTTCTGTTAGTATATATATTAAAAGAAAGGGATAGTATGTCGTCTCTGGTCGTCTCTTCTGTCGAGCCATAGATGCACTATAGTCGACTCAATCATATTTCCATGGTTTTTGTGGTTGTTGGGGAACGGGTGTTTCAGCACTCGTGCTCCCTTCTTCCTATTTAGGAATATGATCATTCATCTTGAGATTAACCACATCCACAATCCCTAAATTGAAAAGTGATTCGGTTAATTCCAAGTGTTCTTCTCTTGAGACTTCCATTAGACTTGTCGGATGATGTCGAGCAAGAGTTCCTCGTAGCTTTTAAATTTCGGGACTACCGTAACTTTTCCTTTGGGAATGCTTGGTTTATCTTCGAACGTATTTTTGAAACGTTCGTTTATCGATCTACCTGTTCCCTTTGGTAATCTTCCTTTTAAATCTGTAATTTGTTTTTTCAGATCTAAAACTTCTTGTTAGATCTCGAATAGAGATCGGCACATCTTCTCCATCTATTCACCATAGTATATGATGGTCTTTTGGAGTTCCCTAAGGTCTTGGGTAACCTTAGATGTGTTTGGAACAATTATGTTCCAATCTTTGTTGGAGGTCATTTAATGAAATCCTACACTTGTTTTATCTTGAAATAATTTCGAATACATTTTCTTGATTTTCTCCTCCCGTTAGGCACAAGAAAATAATAGTGTACAAATAATTTAAATTTATATCTTCAATAAAACTTGATTCTGATACCACTTCTTAATATCGGAACTCAATAAATATAAATCATGGAAAAACTCTATTATTCTTTTCTCCAAATAATAATTACTCAGTACGTGATATTGTTATACCTTTCAGACCAGATCACAAGTATAAATACGAGTGTTTTTTTGGAGCATGAGAAAGGTTTCCAATCGAGATACCAAGATAATTATATCCGGATTTCAAAAGACTCTTTAACAATATGGTTTGGAAATAATAAAAACGGATTAGAAATAGCAATCTTCAATAATTAAATAATGATTTTTAATGGGATGTCAAAAGACTTTTTGATCTTTTCACAAAAAATATGTATTTTAAGCTATTTATTATATCAATGGATATTTTGGTATGTTATTATAGTTAAATGGGCATTTTGAAACATTATCCCTTAAAAGAAAAGTTCCACCAATATTTATAAAAAAAAAAAAAAGAAAAAAAAAAAGAAAAAAAATGAGACTGGTAATTAACCTAAATAAAGTTGATGAGACTGGCAATTCCTTATTCTCTCAACACGTAGAGGAGATGAAATGTTGACTTCAAAGGGTAAAATAATCCTTTTAAGGTCAACCAAATACAATTAATATTCTAAAAATTATGATTATCGCATTAAATAACAAATTGCTTATTTCTTACACCTGTTAAGGGCAAATTGGTCAATGCATTATTTTAAGGGCATTTATGTCCATCCGTTTAGTTTTCCAGTTGTAGCAAGGGCAATCTTGTCTGTGGGCACACACATCTACCCTTAGAAGCAACATTCCTGGCAGAAGAACATGCTTGCCTTCTTCTATGCCCTTTTTTGACAACCTCTATGTGCATGCACCTACACACTCTGCATTTATATACATACATTTAATTTTATAATTCATATTTAAGTTTGTGAATACGAGTTTAGTTGATAGGAATTAAATGAGACCTGATCCCTTGAAATCAGTGATGAAGCCAGAAACTTTGTTCATGAGTCTTATAGTGTATAAAAATTCGTTATATATATATATATATATATATCTTTTCATTTTATAGTGAATATATATTTAACTTTAAATTTTTAATATTCTTTTAATAAATTTGAATTAATGATTTGATATTAAAATGATAAAATTCAAATATTGGATACTTATATAATACAAATATAAGTGGTCTCAAATATAATTTACTCATTTTAGTTATGCAAAAAACTCACATGCACTACTATTCTATTATTATGAATTTGATATCTAAAATTGTTATGAATATTAAAGGTTGAAAAAGTGTGAAGACTTATATATAATTAAGTGAAATAATATATATATATTAAATATGAAATAAAATTACAATTTATTAATAATTATAATTTAACTGCATCTTAACATTAAAAATTATCTCATATATATATATAATACACATGTATATTATATATATAATTTTTTTTTAAATTTAAGGGGGCATTGGTCCCCCTCTCCCTCCGTCCCTGCGTGAAATTATATTTGTTGGAATATCTTATAAATTTTCTTGTTAGTATATTTATACTTAGGAGTGTGTGTATATATTTGTTTATTTGTTAATGATCAATTAATGTTACAGTTAATTATAACTAATTTATCAAATCTTGTACTAAAACGATTTAAGGTTGGCATACAGATGCTTGTGTCTGTGTAATGATAGAACTGTTTGATAATCAGCAGACATTATTAATCTTTAATTAAAGTACAATTAAATTCAATGCTTTATATACCACTTTAATAAAAGGCTAACTGAATCTCGAATACTTTATAAATCTTCAAAGACTTACATTCTACTGCTGATTATATGTGTATTAAATATATTTTTCTCCAATATAAGTTTTTAATTTCCTTTAAGTCTTTTTATATTGAAATTTTAACGAGGTCTGCATTTTGTAGGGATTTGTCGGCTTGTGACAATCTCTTCTGCTTCCTTTATACTCTGGTTTTCTTTTATTTTTATATATCTCTCCTTGATTTATGGAAAAAAAAATGTTTTGAATATATATATATATATATTATTGTTTTTTGTTCTCGTATATCATTTAATTAATTGGTTATTTTACTACTGTCGGAAAAATTAATTAGGTAATGGCTATGACAGTTGTTTTACAAGAGATTCTTATTGAACAAGACATTTTGAACAACACATATGTGGATCAAGTTTGATCATCTTGAATTATATGGATTTAGTAATTCAACATAAACCTAACACCCCACGCTTGGAGGTATCTAAAAGATTATGTTTAATTTATGGTATTTTAACAACTCACAAGAAGTTTTGTCTTTGCATATATGCCAAATCTTTTAAATATAGAGTTAAGCGACACCTAATCACATCGATTTTAGCTTATTTGATTACATTAGGCACCGAGCGGCCCTAAGCAATATAAATTAAATGAGATGTGGAGCTTTTACTTGTTCTCCAATATAACTTAAAAAATAAAACAATACATAAGAGTTCAAAAATATTTTTTAAAGATTAGAAAATTAAGAGAATAGTTAAGGAGTAATGCATTCCACTAAGCATGTCAAGCACAAACAGGATCCTCTATTCCATTTACCAAAAAACATGAACAATATAGTTTTTGATTTTTATTTATTTATTCATTTATACATGTCAAGACGTAGACAATAAGTTGTCACAAAAAATAATTAAAAATCTATTTGCGATAATATGATGTGGTTGCTAATATATTGTCAACAATAATATTATTGTAAAAAAATCATTTATATGAAAACTTTTACGATAATAATTTAATAACAAAATAGTGTTGCAAAATATTTTTACGACAACTATTAAAGTTTTCGCGACAACATTTTATTGTACCTAATAGAATTTTTGTTGTAGTAAACAGTCCCTTAATCACAAGCACCCAAACTATTATAATATCAACGAGGCCCACATGATGAATGATCATTTCTAGTCAAGTAACAATTCACAGTGAAAAAATCAGAGATCGAATTTGAATCGTGGGTAATTAAAATTCGTATACCTGTGAATTAAATTTTTTTATATAAATATTTGTGTTACGTAGTTATTATTTAGGAAAGGAGAGACAAGATCTAGATAATTGGATATGCTACCATTTGCTGTAGCATAATCTATAAGTCGTCTAGACACGAAACTTTAATTTTAGTGGTAATTGTGGAAGCACGTAGATGAGTTGTCACACACTATGTTAAGTTCTTCCTGATTTAGAACAATTACAACTCACCCAAATGTTTATGTACTGCTTACCATTAATCTTTAAAGAAATGCTTAGATGTCTATGGTGTCAATATTGTCTATTGTACTTAATTATGTTAAAATTTCATTTTCTCAAATCATATAAGGGAAATTAATAAATATATTAGATATATGATAAGAATTTCTGTATTTTTCGGGGTCGATCTTAGGTCGATTCATGGTCCTGATTAGACAGATATTAGATCGTATCTAGACATTCCCATATATACGTCTCAGTGTCTCGATGCGTTCCATGTGTCGGTTTTTGTGTCCTCACATCCACCCAAACCTACTGCATCCATCATATGAAAATATATTTGTACACTTAAAATGTATTTTTAACTAAAATGTATAACTTGTTTTATCAAAATGTACTATTTGTTTACTTGAAAAATAATACTTTATTTTACTAAAAGGTAATAATTGGAATGTATTATTATATTATTCTATTGGAAAATAAGGTATTACTCGTATAATTAAAATATATCATTATATTGTAGATTATAATTTTAAAATCTTAAAAATATAATTCACCATTTCTATCATCTTCTTCCTATCATATTCAACATTCCATTTTTTTTTGCAAATGGTTTTTAATATATAAAATCATTATAACAAAATAATTCCAATAACAAAGTCCTGTTATAAGATGATTCATTTAGATCTACGAAGAAAAGGAGGAAGAAGATGAAGCATAAGACAAATAGGGAAGTGCAGATGATGATGAAGAAGAGGCAGGAAGTAGAAAAACAAGAAACAAAAATTTGCGATATATTATAGGCATGAAATAATACATTTTAGTTATGTAATTAATATATTTAAATTATAATATTAATACATTTCAAAAGTATAGTCGTATTTTTATTAGTTGGGCACAACCAAAGCAATTTGGATGGGTTGGGTTGGATCAATTCGGCGGCACAAAATATATATTCTAGATATATATAGATAAATTCTTCTGTGAATCTGGTGTATATATTTAAGATCCTTGCAATTTGGATCGATCTAATCCGAATTCGCGATTTTTTATTTTATTTTATGTCTTGACCTTTATGTGTAAATTTGGTGAATTTAATGTACAAATATTGTGACCTTTATGTATAAATGTTGTGCCCTTTATGCATGTAACTTAGAAAAAAAAAAGAATTTCAACAAAATTTGTACATAGATATTTTTATATGATATTCATGTGACCCTTATGTATATTCATATGACTTTTATGTAATATATAATGATATATAAATGTATGAATATTTGTACATAAGGTCATATGAATATAACATAAAGAAATCCATGTACAAATTTTGTTGAAGTTCTTCATTTTTTTCTAAGTTATTGAAAGGTCATAGAATTTATATATAATATAACACCCCAACCCATCTTTGTGGGATTGAAACACTACCAAGACTTTATTTGCTCAAAATATACGTAAAGGAAATAATAGTTTTTCTTTTTAAATGATTTTCGCAAATAAACTTAGCAGAAGATTTTACTAAACACTAGTATTCTTTGTTTTTTTCCTTTGTATTTTTAAAATGAAAATCTTAGCATGCAAGAAACTAACTTGTATTCTATTCACATTGGTAAATCAAAACCTCAACATTTTTAAAACGTTTTAAAAAGTTCACTTAAACCAACATTGGAAGTGTCAAAAGGGGCATTAATCATATTAACTTCATACATATTAATATATATTAAAATTATATAATATATATGCTTCTAGAGAGGGGTCTGTACAGCTGGCTACACATTTGCTTCATCGTAAGGGGGTCCTGAAAACATTTAAACATAACAACAGAAGATTTGAGAAATCTTAGTGGATAACGCTTATGAACTATTACATTAAAGAAATTAACCAATGCACTGAAACATTATCTTCCAATGTCCGAAAACCTGACATAAACATTCAAGATTCGAAGACCTGGTATCCAAGGTTCGTCAACCTGGTAGTTCATCCGAAGGTGTCATTTCATTTCATCATACTCAACATAGGAGTTATTCTAATCAATGTAATTGTAAATAAATGTTACCCACTTTTAACGTTGATTCGAAAGTTGGGATAGCTCCTGAAGTATCCGATTGCTCGTACTGCACTCGGCACATTCATAAGTTCTTAGTCTTTAAGTTGCATTTCAATTGTATCATACTTAACTAACCTATCATGCTTATCGTACATATAACATATGTATATCACAACAATTTTCATAATTTAAACGATTATTCAAAATTTATGAAAATAAGCATGCATTTATATAACAATCCTTACCTATCCATGTTAAAATATTAGGGATAAATTCAAATTACAAAAGCTTTAATAAATCATTTACTATAATAAAAAAATATTCGAAAATGCTCTAAAACCAGTCCGTGTTATAAAATTCACCATAAATTGTATATTTATTGAAACCTTTTGAAATTAATAATTTAGGCTTTTAACATCATGTACTTAAACATAGTAAAACATTTTTGAAAACGTAAAATGGACCAATTTTATATAATTAATTTCTAAGGTCCAAAACTGCAGAATCTCAAATTCAAAACTGGACTTATTTTGAAAAATCATTATAATTCATACACTAGTTCAAAACTTTCCAAATTTCAATCATAAACTCAAAATTTCATGTAAAATAACATACCGAAATAGTATTTAAAAATTGTAATTGACTGAATTTATAAAATTATTTTTCTAAGGTCTGAAACTGTATAATTCCAACTCAAATTGGACTATCTTTGAAAAATCATCATAATTCATGAGACACCTTTAATGGAGTCAGCTTTCTCTGAAATTGACTCTTCTATTTTTGACATTGAAAACGCCGTCGTTGCCGACTCAGAAGATTCATGGATATCTGATAGTCGTCATAATGAGTTATAAATTGTACGCACTTATTTTACAGTATTTTATAAATTTAGAATCTGTTATTACATGTTTGTTCTACCAACAAGTTATTTGAGCTGATAAGATGCAAGCAAATTGGTCTCTATATTGTCATCAATATTTCCAGAAATTATAGATATGATTCTGTTATAATATTGTCATCATAATTCTCTATATTGTCATCAATATTATGTTATCACATATGGTCAACTTATAGATATGATTCTGTAATTAAATTTAGCTTTATGCTAGTAAATGATGATACACTTTCCAATTATATCCAAGCAATTGAATGTTCACTATTATGTGTCTCAGAGGCTCAGCCTTGTAGAATTTATAACTCACTTTGTTTACTGTAAAAATTCGTGGGAAAAGGTATTTTTACAGTATTTTTTACACACTTATTTTAGAGTATTTTTTTATTCATCAAGTATATAAACTCCAATCCTTTTCCTGCAGCGGAGGGTTCTCTAATGGAGGGGATCAAGGTGATGGAGGTGGCTTCGACGGTTTGGGACGAGGACATGCAGCGGTTTCTCTTGGAAAGTCTGGGGATATGGTGTCCCCTCGTGCTTAGGTTACTCTGATATCTCATTTACTTGATGAATACTATGAGTTATGCTGAGTATATATACTGTGATGCATGTTGTCTCTATTTTTTTTGGTAAAATTGTGTAAAGTTGATGATATTGTGCAAAGTTGATTGTTAGTACGTGGGTAAAAATATAAGTGGTGAAATGATGATGTTGTTCTATTGAATTGATGTGATGATCAGAATGTGATTATATGGTGCCCTTACACAAAAAAAAAAAAATGTCACCATAGCTGAAAATTGCAAAATTTTCTGTATTTTGGAGACTGAATTTGTGTAATGGGTTGGGTTATGGTGTCCCCAATGTGCCTTAAATTAATGCCACCATTTGGGTTCCAAACCTAGATTAGGAGGCTTGATTTAGGGCACCATTATCCCTGTGCTAAAACTGTTCTGAAGGAATTAATCAATCAAATTTTTATTTGATTGATTACTGTGATGGTCATTTGATTGAGTTAGCTCTGTATTCCTTGAAATCTATTGACCATTCATCTATGTGTATATGGTTAAAATGTGATTATGTGATACCCTTGCACTAAAAAATGTCACCATAGATAAAAATTACAATATATGAGTCAATACTTGCAAAAGATATAGTAATAGAATGTCTCATCCTAAACATGTCCTATATGACTTAAATAATATTAGTTTATGATGTAAACATTACCATCTTTACCTTGAGATGGTTCAAAATGATGTCAAAAAATATGTCCAATGCTTTAATCATATCCTAGATTGGTCATTAGTTCTTCCAAGTCATATGTTGCATTATCTATTTCTCCAACTTGCATCAAGTACTGTATGCATTCTTTTACCATGTCTTCCTCCACCTCTAGTGTTAATGGCAGTCTTCCTTCCCTAAGTAAAGTGCCTTTGTTCATGTGTGGCAACTTGTAGTTGTTGTTTCACTTTACCTTCATGATTTCAATAATGCAGTTTTGTAGACTTAAGAATACATTGTTAAGTGTAGTGTGTGTGAGGTTTTCAAATGATAACATCACATTTCGCACCAAATCATCCACATTATATGAAGCAGTGTCCACTTGTAATGATTGTATAGCCCTGAACCACCCTAAGTCATTGACATTTGTGTCAGGGAAGTTTGGTGGTTGGCAAACCAATTGCATGTTGAATCCATCTGATGAGGTTGCAGCCCTAAACTCAGGATCATGGTTACTAATATGTGGTTTTGCATTATCTTGTTGAATTACAATTTGTTTGCTTGCATTTGCTGGCCACTTTGCTTTAATTGCTGGTATAATCTGATGAGAAATGATGATTAATTGCTTATATGTGATGAAACTGTAAAAAGTAATGTCATCAATAGGGAAATGATAACATTTCCTGTTTTGGAGACTTACTTATATGTGTGAAATTATGTGACGATAATGTTTTGATAGTTTTACCTAGTTAATTAGGCATTCCTTGATAACCTCTTTAGTTATTGAGTCTATTGACTTTGTCACCATAGTACCCCTCACTCTGTTTTTGTTGTTTCTTTGTGCTGGTTCTTGCCTTGTAAATGGAAAAATCCTTATTTTCCCATCAAACACAAGTTCCCCATCACTTGAATATTGGGGTCTTGCAACTACATACATAAACATGATTTTGGGTATGAACCTCTTGCTTTTGCATGTCCTATGTGGTTCAGTTTTCCCTGGCAACATGTAGTACCTCTCACTTGCTCTTGTCATGTAAAACCATTTCTCATCAATGTGAATGACATTATGCATTGATCTAAACTTGACTTTGTTGTTGAGCCTGTCAACTTGCAAGGAATTCAAATTGTACTTTAGCTTTTGCATTTTATTTGTTGTTGTAAGATCAGGCTTGATGGCATTTGTGTGTGGTCTGATTGCCCTATTTTTCACCCACCTACCAATTGTTGATTTGCTGCATTTCATCTCCTTCGCTAATCTTCTCATGGTTGATCTTTTTTCAAATGGTATGGCCTTCAACATTTCTTCATATAGTTGAATTATTTTCTTTACATTATGTGTAATGTGTTGCTTTTGTGACTTAAACATGACTGGAACTTCATCTAACTGTTGTTTTCTTGCAGCTGCCCAAACATTTTGTATGGTCATCTTGCAAACTCCATATGATGCAGATGCTTCATCAAGTTTGCAAGTAGGAATTGAGCAATAGATTCTTCTCTGATGTAGTTAGCTTAGTATTCCTTCTTCTGATGACCATTTTTCTTTTGCTTTTATTGTTGAATTTTGAATTGAATGTGTTGTTGGTCCCAAGTGGTGTCCGAGGTTCAGAGGGGGGTGGGGTGAATGAACCTTGGTCAATTTTGCAAATCTTTAGAAAAACCTTGCAGCGCCAGACAGTTACTGCTTACATCACTAGGATGCAATGCTGCACGCTATAACTAGAGTTTATATGCAGTGGAAAATATGATTTATAACACAATGCTGGTTTTCTCAAATATGCTCATTTTAAAAATATTTTATGCTTATGAGATAGATATATATAAGTAAGAAATAAGCACAGACACGAAAGTAATAAAACACTTATGGTTTATAGTGGTTCGAAGGTGGTGTAATTCTTCTATGTCCACTCTACTGCTCCTTGAGCAGGAACTTCGTTAAGCAAGATTGAATTACAGGACTTTCCTAACAATCTATCAACTTTACAAAACAACAACCTACTAGAGTCCAGCGTACACACATCAACTACAAACTCCAAAGGCTAACCCACACAGGGTTCTAAACTCCCACATAGAGAAGTTGCCTAACTCTAGACAACTTATACAAACAGCAAGGATCTCTCCTATCAATTGTTCGACATCTCTAAAACAACCTAAGCACATAGCAACAAGGTTAAAAGTATATGTTTTGTTCTTCAACTGGTGCGGTGAAGTGAGCTTCTGAATCCTTCAAAGGATCTTTCAACTTTGAGCTTGCTTCACTTTACAGAGGTTGAGTGACTGAAACTGATGGTAGACTTGAATGTTTGTAACTTGAAAGCTTGTGAGTTTTTGCACAAATGTTTCAGTAACCAGCTTCAGTGTTTCTTATCCTCTATTTATACTTGTAAGAAGATATCCGTTGAAGAAGATATCTCTCTTTTGAATTTGAAGTACTTAATCAAAGATATGGCTCGCATATAATGCGACTTGACTTTCTCTTTCGGAGCATTTAATGCGGCAGTTGCGGCTAGCAGCTTTCTGCAGCGCGTCAGTCCATGTGACATTTTTGTATTGGCTCCGTGTCTACAACTTTGATCTTCTCTGGAACGGCTCTATTTATTCTTGCTTGGATCTTCGTTCCTCGTACTGCATTTATCCTTTCTCGAATTGCAAGATACTTCTTTGTTTGTTATTGGCGTTGTTGACTGTTTGGACAGTAAGCTCTGCGTTGTATCCTAGGTCTGGGTGCAGTTGATGTCTTCTTACAGTGCTGCTGTAACTTGGACCTTCTTGCAGTATCTTTGTACAGTACTGCTGTAACTTTTCTTACAGTACTCCTGTATCCTTTTCTTGCAGTGATGTTGCACGCCGTTCTTTCTTACTTTGCTGCGGTGCTGAAACTGCTTTCTTGCACCGATGCTGTATCTGCTTTCTTGCAGCAGCATCTTTCCGATATGCTCGATGCAGCTAAGTAACTTATGAAAACCTCCATCTTTCAGCACTTATATCTAGACTCAAAACTAGTCTATGTCTTCACTTAAACATTGTGAAAAATGGGGTACTCAATACTTCCTATTACATATTCATTTTGTCTCATCAAAATCTAAACATTGAAATCCCAACATGTGTATTTAAGACCTCCCCTATTTGTATTTGTAAGGACCTTTAATGTCTTGTAAAAATATGAAGGAAAATTTACCTCTTTTTTTGTACTCAATTAAGATTGATTAGACTACCTAAATAGGTGGGAAAACTGTTTGTAATTTTTGGTGGAAAACAATCCCTAATCTAAATTTCATGTAATGTGTTGTAATTTTTCCAATTATATTTTATATATCCTGTTTTAATTGGTCAGCTTGACTGTTTGGGAGGGATCAGGTTTGAAATTAATATTCAAACAAATCCCTCATTAGAAATAGTAAAATAGACATTTATACCCTCACTTATAAAGTAAATAGTGAATTTTTCTTAAAAAGTGTGCCCAAATAGTGGTGAAAAGTTTTAGGTGAGAGAGGGAGTATATAATAAAAATCTACCTAATTATAATTAAATACATAAATCACATTTCTTATATTAATTATTAAAATTATCTTATGTGTAACTTATCGTCTTCTCTTTTTTTTTGTTCGTTCCATTACTCGTGCATGTCGAGTGCATTACGATCAAACTCAGTCTCCTCAGGTAGTTATCCTGTAAGACTTTTAGACTTAAAAAGATATTAGCTCTCACATTTTTGATCTAATGTAAAATCCGTCTTAAACTCAAAAAGATCATACGCAAATTATTTTATAAAGAATGCAATTTTTTTTATAAAAAATATGTTATGCAAGTTTTATGAAAAATGGGGAGTTACACATAAAGGTCATAAAATTTGTACATAAAGGTCACCTATCACGCCCTAATTTCGTAACAATATAAATATAAATTTTCTAAACTTTGGGCGTCCAGCTAAAACATAATAAACTAAATTTTTAAGAAAAACATATAACCTGCTATAATAAAGTTTTTTAAGCAAACTATTTAATTTACATAAAAAGTTTAAGTTATCAGAAACAGCAGCAAAACATCAATAAACGGGCCACTGGCTTAAACTTTACAGTTCTTCAAAATAATTAGATCTTAAAAATATCTGAGAATTAGGAGAGTATATTTATTTACAGCAAAACATAAGCATCTTTCTTCAACTTCTCCTCTCAACACCTGGATCTATAAAAAGAAAACATATAAAGGGGATGAGTGTACAAAAATACACTTAGTGAGATCACACTGTAAAATAGGGGATTAATTTCATAAACACACATAATAATTACATTCAATCATAACGTTTCATGTAATAAGCACATTCAATCATATTGTTTCACGTAATAAGCACATTCAATCATATCATTTCATATAATTTACGGTTCTTAGCCGCCATAGATATGGTTCTTAGCCGCCATAGATACGGTTTTCACTGCCATTCACATAATTCAAGTACATCACATAATTTCATACTCATATTGCATAAAATAAACATTTAACATTCCATTCATCATTCTTTATAACACTTTATTTGTATACACTTAAGCATGTCTCATTTCACATAATATAATGTTTCATATTTATAAATAATTCAACATAAAATAAAAATACTGTAATACATAATTTTTACCCACCTATAGAGTAGACGATCAAAAGCTTTTATATCCCGCAGACACTTAAGATGTAAACTCCTGTGTATCCCCTACAAGCATAAGGGTTCGACTTAAGATCTAATCGAACTATTTGTAATTAAAAATACATTCTTAAATTAGAACTTTCTTTTGTTAACAAACTATCTTTTCATACTATAAGATGATAACACTCGATTCCAAAATCCATCCTGAAAACTAGGTTTCCTTAATTATTTCGATAAGGATTTAGGGTTTTATACCCTAATCGATTATATAAAGAATGTAAATAACATAAATTGATTAATATAATTTATCTTTGTCATTTAATTAAAGCTCGGGTTTCATATATCATATTTTATTTAATTATAGAATAATATCTAAAATTTCTATACATTCTAAGGTTCAAAAATGTCATTTATTATAAATTCTACAATTCTAAGGAGAAATGCATAATATCATCAAATCTTAGGGAAATCTATGTAATTTCAATAGGTTCGAGGGTTTGTTTGTCATTATCCATAATTCAGTGGTCTAAATGCATGCTTTAAATACTTAAGTGAGTAATCTGCAATTTTATAAATGTTAAGGAATAAATTTCAATTTCATCAAAGTTTATAATTGCAATATAGCCCTTCATTTACATCAAATTCTCAAAATAAAGCCCCTCCCCATATCAAACCCTTCCCAGCCCCCTATTGCCCGTCCCCGTCCCCTGCCGCCGCTGCTGTCGCCGGTTCGCCTCTGCCGGCGACTTCCAGTCGTCGACGACCAATCACAACCCAAACACCCCCGACACGCATAACCCATCCAAAACACACTCACACACAACCCACTGGCGCTGCTGCTCACGGCGGTGCCTCTCTCCGCCTACCGGCACAACCCTAGTGCCGGCCACCCTCATCTCTTCCCGCTCAACACAGACGTACACACAACACAACACCTACTAAGCACACGGACACACACAACACAACACCTACTAAGCACACGGACACACACAACACAACACCTACTAAGCACACGCACACACACAACACAGTATAGCCGCCACTTATAGCGGTGGTTCTCAACCCGACTCACCGACACGAACAGCGCCAGCTTCCCTCCCCCGACTCGACGGTGAATGATAGTTATAGAAACGACCAGAGACAACAACATAGAGAGGAAAAGAGAGAGAGAGAGAGAGAGAGCAGTAGCTCTTTCTGCACCCGTGTACGGTGGAAACGGCGGTGGTTCAAAGTTCTGAACCCGTCCTCATGACGGGCTCGGTGAGTTCTACAACTTGGTCCAATTACCTCGCCGAAAATACTAATGGCCGACGATGATATTGGTGATCGGTGGTGTCGATGAAGAGGATGAAAAGAGAGAGAAAGAGAGAGAAAATATGGCTGCTTTGCTCAATTATGGAGAAAGAAGAAAGTGATTGATAGTGACACTATGCTTATCCTCTTATGTGCTAAATATCTACATATAATTATATAACTTATCTTATAAATTATATATATATAAATAAAAAAATTCTATGTGTTACATCACCAAATTTGTGCATAAAGATTTTGGTCTGCAGAAAAAAAAATTAAAAACATATGGATCTGGGTGAACCCGTATTGCATGTGCAACAATCTTCATATAATTTGATTAAAGTCCTAATCAAAGAAAACTCTCTATATCTAACTTAATTAGTCTTCACGGCTAATTAAAGATTGTATTATTTATACAACTAGATATAACAACATATGCGTGCTAACAAGTAATTAAAGATTGGAGTTTTAATTAAAAATTTCAAAAAGATGTATAAAAATATAACATGTAAAAGGATATAAAACGTATATATATTATATAGAAAGTTGTATATTGGAAAAATATGAATATTTCTATTATACTATATAAATATGGATGTTTCATCCATTTTCATAATGTTAATTTTTAACCTTCTTAGAGTCCATACAAATCGTAATTCTTCATATAATTTAATTAAAGTCCTAATTAAAGAAAACTTTCAGAATTCTTTTCTTAGAGTTCATAGAAATCAAAATTCTTCGTATAATTTGATTAAAGTCCTCATAATAGAAAATGTGATACCCTATACCCTTATGACGTATATCTCATAATAAAATATTCATCATGTAGGTAAATCATACCGACGTTTCATTTATCCATATAAATATATAAACATTATTTAAAGACTAATATCATATAAGATTAAAACACACAACCCATATCCTAACATAAATCATATTAAATACAACTCATGATACACGTGTTCAAAATGCAAAATGCAGAGGAGGAGGTTGCACGAGGCATCAGCCGGCCGACCAGGTATAGAGTGATGTATATACACAACCCACGTCAAAAGAGTTATCGAACCTAAAAAAAATAAATATGCGATTTTTATGAGTCGCAACTCAGTGAATATAAACCAATACTTTAATTAAATAACAAGTAAATAACAATCATTAACATTAATCAACAATATAATCATACATGTGCAAATGCCACTATGTCCGATTTAATATTCTGTGAACTGCTCAAGCTTGCGTTTGTCCTGAGATTTCCAATATGCCATTGTGTATATAGACCCGTAGGTCTCCAATATGATTATGACCCATAGGTCTCCAATATGATTATGACCCGAAGGTCTCCACTTTGTATACAGATCCATAGCAAGGCAGTCACAAACCTTTTAATTTCATGTCATATACAATGCAATACATCAATCATCCAAATATATGATCACGTATACATTTACCAATATATCATTTGATCCAATGATAAATTCATATAAATATATATTTCTTATATAACACACATAACAAATGTTGCATGTAAATTACATCACATTGCGTATAAATCACATATATGATTTATACTCACCCGACTAGGATAAGTGGTCCGTTTGTCTCTCCGATTCCTCCTCCCGTTCTACAGCCCTTGTCCCTATATGATGTAATGCAATATAGTCTTATCGTCCCCTTAATATTTATTTCTATTATGCAATGAATGCAATGCATGCATGCTTAATTAACTATGTTCATTTCTTTCCCTATAACTTGAGTTATAAAATTCCGAGTCAAGCAGGATAAAATTCTGTAGAAACTTAATATATAACTCTACCACTTTCATGTTTATCATTTTTCATAATTCAGTCTCCAACCTGCATAGAATTGGGCTACAAACACAACATAATTAACAGTTTTCAAACCGGGTCAATATAGACCAAGCCCTGTAATTTTGACATTATCTCACTCAATATTTAACTGGGACATCCACGATTTGCTTTTGAGTTTAGCTAAGAGATAGGGCTATAACTAAATTTTTTTCTAATTCGGCCTATAAAGCTATCAAAACATCCGATGAATTACAATAACTGGAGATAGATATAATTCACTAATTTCTTTGTACCTTTTGAAAAAAATCTTGAGAATTCACTCCGATTAAATCGAAGAGCATGTCCCCACAAACTCTGAAGAAAAATAGTGAAGAAACGAAATCGAAATTCACAAACCCTTCTCTTCTTCTTTTCTTCTCCCTCTATTCTTTCTTTCCCTTCCTCTCTGTTCTTGCCCTTTTCTTTCTTTTTACTTTATTATTCCTTCATTTATATTCTCCATCGAATCCACCGCCTCACTCCAACTCAATTGTATTTCCTTTATTATTTTATTATTATTATAATATTAAGTTTGCTTTTCATATGCCACTTATATATATATTATAATATTAATAAACTTCTTATATATATATATATATGCATACATGCGGCGGCTAACTTATATATATACTAATATTAATTAACTTCTACATACATATATATACATATGCTGCTTATATATATAATTTAAATTTATTTTCTTGATAAAATTCAACATAATTTATATCATCTTAATCAAATAATTTATATTATGCACTCAAAAATTACTCGAGTCTCAATCAATTATAATAGGGTTATGTCAACACCAATTACATAAGAACATATAAATAATACGAAATGCATATGATGCATGAGATGAATGCCCAATGATGTGTATGTTTTGATCGAGGATGTTATATAAAACTATCTATATCTAATTTAATTAGTCTACACGGGTAATTAAAAATCAATTTCTTTCTTAAAGTCCATAAAAATCAAAATTCTTTATATAATTTATTAAAGTCCTAATCAAAGAAAATTCTCTATATCAAATTTAATTAGTCTTCACAGATAATTAAAAATTAATTTCTTTCTTGGAGTCCATATAAATTAAAATTCTTAATATAATTTCATTAAAGTCCTAATAAAAAAAAATTTCTATATCTAATTTAATTAGTCTTCATTGGTAATCAAAAATTAATTTCTTTTTTATAGTCCGTACAAATCAAAATTCTCACAAATTCTCTCGTGCACCTGGTGCATGGATCTAAGATCCGTGTAATCCGGATCAACTCGATCCGAATCCGCAAATTTATCTTTTCTTTTTAATGTCTTGACCTTTATGTACAAATGTTGTGACCTTTATATATAAATGGGGTAAAATGCGCGAAACCCCCTTGTGATTTGGAAATCTTGCGTCGGTCCCCCCTCTGTTAAAAGAATGACAACATTTACACGTGTGATATGATAAAACATGCGCGAAACCCCCAATTCCATCTTACTTAACAAGAGTGTGGTTCACTCGCTGTTTGTGCGAATTGTTGTTGAGTTTTCTACCTTTTTCAGTTGTGTTTTGACGTTTACACGCTTCCATTATATATAAAAGGGGTAAAAGCAAATGCATTTGATATGTTTGTGAATTATAGTGAAGCAGCAGCTACTCCACTCTTATCAACTGTAAGTCCCCCTACTATTTTTTCTTCCTGTGTAATTAATTTAATTAATGAAAATAGTTAATTTTTTTATTTGCATGCTAGGTTGTATGTAATATTTTATTTGTATAATATTGTTTATATTAAAACCTTATTTATATATTGTGCTCATTATTTTATATACATTGCGCTCATTTTATGATAATTTGTATAGGAAAATGTCTTCTTCATTTAAGAAATCAATGACGAAAAATGAAGAAAATTTAGATTTACGGTATAGTATCTTGAAGTGCTACTGCCGGAAAAATGCTGAGATTAAAGTTGTCAGTCCATCGAAGGCGACAGTGGGCAAATTATTTTGCACTTGCCGTCTACATAATTGTGAATACTTTGCATGGCTAGAACCCACATCAGTTGCATGGAAGAACTGTACGAGTGAAATGCAAATGCCAAATTTGGAAGAAGAAGTTGACTCGTCTGCTGTAGGAGACAATAATACTACATTGATGCTCTCGAAATACAATGATCTATCATTGAAGATGGAAAAGCTCAACAAAAATCAAGCTCAGCTCAAATTGTTCACTCTTGTTATGTTGGTCCTTCTCATTATTGTAATGCTCAAGTAGAACTGTTTGTGTAATATTTTGTAGCTATTTGCAACCTGCACTTTATGTTGTAAACTATGGTAGCCAATCATATTATGCTTCAATTATCTCCATTTCCACATTACAATAACCTGTCCATACATTACATTCAATTATACTATTTACACACTACAAAACAATCATCAAACTATAGAATGAATACAAAAGATAGAATTTCAAGTAGCAAAAATAATGGATTTCCATATAGTAAAAGTAATTGTTTGATCCTACAACATGACTGATCAACAAACAAAATTTCCACTCCTACATCATGTACCCCATCTAGCAAAAATAGATGTTTCAGAACTGCACAAAAGGCTATAAAACCTACAAACTTTCATCTGAATTCACAACCTAATTCTTCATGTACCATCTAGCAAAATATCTACCCAACCAACTAGGGAAGAAAAAGACATACAGCTATCAACCTCTTCTTGCTCTTTGAGTTGACATCTTTTGTTTTCTAGGTCTCTTTCTTGGAGGGCCTGCTGCTGCAGCTTCATTCGTAGATTGTTGTGTAGGATTTTGGATACAAGATGCTTGAGTAGTTTGTTGAGTGAGGTGAGATGGTGGCTGCAAAAAAAGAGTTAGATAATCAGTTAATTGATGTATGTCTTACATATTGCAAACAAATACAAATGGTGAATGAGAGTAGGGGGTAATTGATCTTCATGTAGAGCCCAACCAAATTGCTCAATCAACTCTTGTGGCTCTCCTTCACCCTGCTCAGCTTGATTCTCTTCTCCTTGTTCCTGCTCTCCTTCACCCTGCTCACCATCCTAATTATACATTCAGAAACTGTAAAATGCAAAGATGTACAGGTTCAAAAAAATGAAAATGAGTTTGGTGTAAAACCTGTTCATTTCCTTCCCTTTGTTTATTTGGGCAGCTTCTTTTGTTGTGGCCCAATTGCTTGCAAATCCCACAAGTGTGAGTGAGTCCTTTTCTTGATGTTTTTCCTAGACCACCTTGATCATTTCCATCTGGCCTCCTCATTTTCTTTGGCCTACCCCTTCTCAATCTGACATCCGAGGGTGCCACCGGGCTGAATGTGGTCTCTTCGAACTCATGCATCCCAGGAACAGGGTTGATCATGAAGCTGTACACTTTCATATACATGTCCTTTTTGAAGAAATCATGGACATACTCACCAATTTCTAGCCTATGGTAGCCTATGTAGGACATAGCATGACAACAAGGGAACCCACATAACTGAAAAAACCCACAACTGCAGTACCCTTCCTTCAACCTCACTATGTGATTGTCTAGGTAATGCATCACCTCATACTTGTCATCCCCTGCCCAACTTGCAAAACAGTTTCTACTATATGTCCTTTGTTGTTCTATTTTCTTAACAATGTTTGGACATATACTCTCCCTATAATTCATCATCCCTTCCCTCTTAACTTGTATTCTTGTCATACATCTTTTCCTAATCCACTCAAACATGTCAATAACAGGAAGATCTCTGGCTGGTAATATGAAGCTGTGAAATGACTCTGAAATATTGTTCACTATGACATCACATTTAGGAACAGTGGAAAAGAAACACCTAGCCCAATGTTTTGAGTCTACCCCTTTCAACCACTCATATGCAGTTATCTCGTCACCTACCTTAGGAGATAACCTTTCAATCTCTTTCATAATCCTATGATGAGCATTCACATTATAAGTACTTGCAGCTTTCCAGAACAATTTCTTCAGTTCCAAACCCCTAAATTTCACCTTGAAGTTATTGTACATATGCTTCAAACAAAACCTACAATTAAGCATCAAGTAAATTAATTTCATAATCAGAACTGAACACAAGTTTAAACCAAGTACTTGCAAAACAGAAATGCTGTACAAAGTTGAAAAAACAGAAATTAAAAAACAGAATTGAAAAAAACTGATAACTGACCTGTGTTCATTGTTAGGTGCTAGCTCATTCACAGCCTCTATCAACCCCTTTTGTCTGTCACTAACAAATGTCCAGTTCATCTCCTCAGCTGATCTAATGTCCTTCAATAGCAGCTCCAAAAACCATTCCCAGCTTTCTTGCTTCTCAACCTCCACATAAGCAATGGCAATTGGGTACATATTGTCATTTCCATCTCTCCCCACAGCTGGCAGCAACTGACCACTATACAGGCCTTTTAAGAAACACCCATCTAGCCCAATTATAGGTCTACACCCAGCCACAAACCCCTCCTTAATTGGACACAAGCAACAGTACATTCTTTGAAACTTAGGGGGGGTTAAGGTCCTGTTAACTTTCACCACTAGAGAACTACTAGGATTATGCTTCTACTGTGGCACAGTAGTCATAAAGCCTATTAAACTGCTCAGCTATATCCACTGTTAACAGAGTTAATGCATGTCTCTTGGCCCTATACACCTTATGCAAGCTACACTCAATGCCACAGTCTCTTTTAATTTTATTTTCTAATCCATGAATTGATTGATTTGGATTATCTTTCACAGTCTCCAGAATTCTCTTGGCTAGGTATTTGTAGTCGGCTTGATTATTTTCAGTCCTATAAGCGCATGTATGAGTACCTCTTAAAGTCTTCACCTGAAAAATAGTAGTCTTTTGAACTACTGAGGCCCTCAACTTCCACTCACACCCACCCTTACATGTTGCAGTGACCACCCTACTCTCATTTTTTATAAACTTCAACTCAAAACCCTTTTTAATTGACCAATCCTGTAACACATCCTTAAAGATTTGTCTATTGGGAAATTTCATCCCAACCCTCATTTCAAATCCCCCCATATTAGCTCCTTCCGCCCACTCATCATTTCCCCCCCCTAATGGATTACTCTCCCCTTCAATGTCACTATACCACTATTCCCCATCTCTTCCCAATTCAGCATGTTCTTGTGCTTGCTCTTCAACCCTCATTTTCTTTCATTTTCCCTCATTTCTTCTCTACACTGTCTCATCACACTTCTAGTATGATCTGGAGAGTGGTTTGCAAATATGTCATCATCATCTGGACCCTCTAAATCCTCTATCATCCAAGAGGGACATGAAGACTCTGAATCAACATCACTACCAACCCTATAAGACTCATCTGATTCATCATCAAGACTATTCTTTTCTCCATCCACTCTAACTCCTCCTTCACTACCCACCCCAACACCCTCAGCCCCACCCTCTGCCAAGCCCTCAACCCCACCCTCTGCAGCACCCTCCAAAACACCCTCTGCAGTAGCCTCTCTATCACCCTCTGCAGCAGCCTCTCCAACCTCCTCTACCCCACCCTCTCCTACATCCTCAACAACAGCCTCATTTCCCCTTAAATCACCCTTATCAACCTTTGTCACACCTTCATCTACTATTTCTTTTTCAAAACAAATAGATGCGATTGATTCCTGTGTGGAAATGACATTTCCCTCACTATCCACAGCAACAATAGGACCAGAATTATCCTCAAAATACAAAGGAATTACTGTCATTCCTTTATATTCATTAAACAGAGTCAATAAATCATTATCATTACTGATTAATTTCAACCCCTTATCAAGTTCAACCCTAGGTGTGCAAGAGTAGACATCTACATTACATGATTTTCCATTAGCTTGTTTGTAGATATTAAGTACATCATGAAAACAAAATCGATCAATATCTACTGGTGGTATATATACCCTCTATCCACCCACATATTTTAAGTTAGGGAAGAACCTAAAGTTACCCCCCACCCATGCATCAAATATAAAAGATCCTTCATCATCCATAATCTGAAATTATAAAGGACAAAATCCAAATTAAAAATCAACTTAAATAGACAGAATAATGACACTAAATTCTGCAAATCATCTATGGACTCAGCACAACACACTAAATCACAATATATTACACAAAATGCAGCATGCTAAATCACACACAATGTGCATCATATCAGACAAAAATAATTTTTACTGGCATCATAATACTTTCATCGAGTGTGGCAAAAAAAAAAAAGCTAACAGAACCATCCAACAAACAAAATCGACTGAACTGTTCAAACCCTATCCAAGTTAACAGTAAATCCAACAAACAAAGAGTTTCAACACCATGAACTGTTTAAAAGCATGACTTTAACATTTTTTTTGCTGAAAATCGAACAACATTGTTGAATGAGATGAGAATCGAACTTACCGAAAAATTATGAAGAATCGCGAACACACAAACTGCGCCACCACCATGGAACCCTAAACCCTAAAATTTCTCACACATTTATACTCGCGACCTCTGAAAGAGCTTAAACCCAGTAATTTCTCACTGAACCTCTGTAATTTCAGTCGATTTCGTTTAGAAAACGATAAATTTTTGCCCTAATTTTGGATGAGCCATAATTTGGAATGATCCCTAATTTTTTCCCTTTCCTCCCTCATGTGGTGAAATAATTTTTACTGTTAGTAATTCCTCGTTTTACAATAAGGGCATAACGGGGCATTCACGGATAAAATTAACACCGTTAGCTACAGTTTAAAAAATGGAGAATGTGCATGTTTTATCATATCACACGTGTAAATGTTGCCATTCTTTTAACAGAGGGGGGACCGACGCAAGATTTCCAAATCACAAGGGGGTTTCATGCATTTTACCCTATATAAATGTTGTGACCTTTATGCATTGTAACTTAGAAAAAAAAGAAAAAATTTCACCAAAAATTGTACATATATACAATTATGGGATATTCATGTGGCCCTTATGTATATTCATGTGACTTTTATGTACAAATATTCATACCTTTATGTAATATATAAATGTATATAAATGTATGAATATTTGTATATAGATGTCACATGAATATATATATATATATATATATATATATATATATATAAGGGTCATATGAATATAACATAAAGGTCATATGTACAAATTTTGCTGAAATTCTTCCTTTTTCTAAGTTATTGAATATAAAGGTCACAAAATTTATATATAAAGGTCACCAGGTTTTGTACATAAAGGTTTTGGCCTAATGTAAAAAAAAATTAAAAACACGCGGATTCGAGTCGACCCAGATTGCATGTGAACTGATGCACATTAGACACTCCAAAATTCTTCATATAATTTGATTAAAGTTCTAATCAAAGAAAACTCTCTATATCTAAAAATTAATTTCTTTCTTAGAGTTCATACACATCAAAATTCTTTGATTAAAGTCCTAATGAAAGAAAACTCTCTATATATAATTTAATTAGTCTTCACCGGTAATTAAAAATTAATTTCTTTCTTAGAGTCCATACAAATCAAAATTCTTCATATAATTTGATTAAAGTCCTAATCAAAGAAAACTCTCTATATCCAATTTAATATGACTTCATGGGTAATTAAAAATTAATTTCTTTCTTAAAGTCCATACAAGTCAAAATTCTTCGTATGATTTGATTAAAGTACTAATCAAAAACTTTCTATATCTAATTTAATTAATCTTCACGGGTAATTAAAAATTAATTTCTATCTTAGAGTTAATACAAATCAAAATTCTTCATTTAATTTGATTAAAGTCCCAATCTAAGAAAACTCTTTATATCTAATTTAATTTGTCTTAACGGGTAATTGAAGATTGCATTATTTATATAATTAGATATGACAACATATGTGTACTAACAAGTAATTAAAAATTGAAGTTTTAAATTAAAAATTTCAAAAAGATGTATAAAAATATAACATGTAAAAGGATACAAAACATACATATATATATTATATAGAAAATTGTATATTGGAGAAACATTAATATTTTTTTACTAAGTGAGTATATATTCGAATTATAAATTATTCTCTACTATCTAAATTGATTGTTTATTTTCAATATTTTTTTAGAATAAAGTATGATGGTTGATTTGAAACAAGTATTGAAAATCAAAATATTAGTATAAAATTAGATTAAAAATTGTATATATATATATATGTGTGTGTGAGGGGTAATTAGAAATTCCAATCCACGTGATTAATTAGATTATATAAATTGTAATTAAATATATAAATATAAATAATAAATCCAAATTTATTAGTCAAAAGTTTAACAAAATTGTAATGTATCTAAATTTCAAAAGTTTTGTCTAGAAAATATGTTTAAAAAATCAAAATTTATCTAATAAATCTAATTATTTATAATTAAAGAAAATTTTCTATATCTAATTTAAATAGCCTTCACGGGTAATTAAAGATTGTATTATTTATACAATTAGATATAGCAACATATGCGTACTAACAAGTAATTAATGATTGAAGTATTAACAAGTACCATTAGCAAGGGTACGAATACCATTAATAATTAAAAATAGTACTTAATGTCTTAAAAAATACTTAATAATAAATCATGAAATTATAATATCTCACGTGCGACGTACGTGTGTTATACTAATCATTATATTTATGGAGATATCGGCAGATATATATGATTCTTTTGTTCCCTTTTACTGTTTTCTTTTTCTTATATATATGTATATTTTCTTTCATGATCAAATATATTGTCCAAAATAATTAAAAATCATGAGTGACATTAGATTGTATGAATGCGTAGTGAAATAAAATCCAACACAAAAAAATGATAGGTTGTTTGATCTTCTTTTCTATCTTAGTCTTCTTTTTTCGTGATTTGGTTAATAAATCTTTGATTGTATTATCCTTCTCATCACTGAATACGTGAATGCATACCTTTTTGTTTTTTTTGTCTTTTTAATTCTTCTTTTTTCTTTGATTATATTATCCTTCATCTTAGCTTTCTTATAATATTTGATTTCCTTAATTACTTGAAAGTTGATTGCTTGCTTTAGGATGATCTAAATCCTAATTTCTTTTCTTTCATCACTAAGTACTTCAACTATACATTTTGTAACATTGTAGTTTTATGTTTCTTTCTCCTCCCACAGGGGCAACACTTGGTGAAGGACCAGCCGCAACCATGTCAGATGATGAAGAGGAACTGCAAATGTAGATAATAAATCCAAATTTAATATTTAATTAATATATTTTAGAATATTACTAGGTAGATTTTATTTACTGACTCGGTTAACTTTTTTATTGTTTGATAGAAAGAACGAAAACTCTATCATAGATTTTATTTATATAATTTCATATTTTCATTCATTTCATTTGGAGTGAAATTAGATAAAAAGTCTGCTTCATCTCGATGGGAGTTTCACTTTTTGAGTACAAGATATGATTTATCACAATCTCCCAAGTTTGAGTCTTAATGAAAAGAAACCAACTAATTTTCAATTATATTTTTTTGATATTAAAAATGAAATTGAGAATAGAATGTGTCTTAATTCACATGTATCAGAAGAAATTGTACGGAAACTCACTGAAATATTAGAAGAGAACATATGCCAAAATCTTTAGAAGACTAACTGAGTATTCTTCTCTAGATGATGTGCAACACTGTATCACAAAAGATGTGAGATTGGATCAACAAGTTTATAATGCTTCGACAGTAGATCAAGTGGCAGTTGTTTGGATTGAGAGAAATAATGATAATGTAGGGGTTGAACGAGATATTATTGTTAGTGCTCATTTTGAAGACCAATATACAATAATACATTATTTTTTGATGTTATGACTCTTTACAACACCCTCTTCTATTTCTACTAGATGAAACTTGATGACACCAAAATATACATAAGATTCACATACAAGAATATGTGCATGAAAAAGAGTAAGGTGCATATTTATGTAATAGTATATTTCAAGAACATATATATTTGAAAAGGTAATTATTATTTTTCAAAAATTAATTTTATTGAATTTTTTAATACGCATACAATTGCAGCAAATGTGCTAAATGCTTCTAAACTTACATTAATGTCTATTTCAAAGGAAATTATCTCCCAAAAGCGAGAAGGTATGTACCACAACTTATGTATTCCTAAATAAATTGTAAGTGTTGGGATTTCATTGTTTAGATTTTGATGAGACAAACCAATCATGTAATAGGAAGTTTTGAGTACCCCATTTTCACGTTATTTAAGTGAATAAATAGACTAGAATTGAGTCTTGTGTCAAGGATTGAAATGGAGGTTAAAAGAGGATAAAACTGCATCTAAGCTTTATAGAAAGATATCGCTGCAAGAAGGCAGGATACAGCAAAACAAGGAAGAACGGCGTGCAGCATCGCTGCATGAAAAGGATACAGGAGTACTGCTAGAACGATGATTACAACAGCACTGCCAGATGATACTGCAAGCAGGTCTAAAATACAGCAGCACTTAAAGAATGCATCAGCTGCACAAAGACCAAGGATACAGCGCAGAAGTATAGGACAGTCGAGTAAATACAGCGCCAACTACAAGACGAAGTATCCTGCAAATCCCAGGAAGGATAAATGCAGTACGAGGAACGGAGATCCAAGCAGGGACAAAAGAGCCGTTCAAGAAAAAGTCAAAGTAGCAGACACGGAGCCAATAAGAAGATGCCACATGGACTGACGCGCCGCAGAAAGCTGTGATCAAAAGAGGGATGTCTCCTTCAACGGACATCTTCTCCTACAAGTATAAATAGAGGTCGAGGAGAACTGAAGCTGGTTATTGAAAACTGATACTGTCACTTTTACTAAAGCATCTATGAGAAAAGTTTCAAGCTTACTAAATTTCAAGCCCTCAGTTTCAGTCACTCAACCTATCGAAGTGAAGCAAGTTCAAGCTAAAGGATTCCTTACGGATTCAGAAGCTCACTTCGAAGCACAAGTTGAAGAAAACCTTTTATCCTTTTAATCTTGTTGCTGTGTGCTTAGGTTGTTTTAGTGGTGTCAAGCAGTTGATAGGAGAGATCCTTGCTGTTTGTTTTAGTTGTCTAGAGTTAGGCAGCTTCCCTGTGTGGGAGTATAGAACCCTGTGTGGGTTAGCCTTTGAAGTTTGCAGTTGCTGTGTGTACGCTGGACTTCAGTAGGTGGTTAACTTTGTAAGTTGATAGATTGTTAGGAGAGTCCTGTAAATCAATCTTACTTAACAAAGTTCCTGCTCGAGGAGCAGTAGAGTGGACGTAGAAGGATTACACCACCTTCGAACCACTATAAGCCATAAGTGTTTTTATCGCTTTATTTATCTGTGCTTATTTTCTGCATATATCTATCTCTCATCATAAAACGTTTAAAAAAAGCATTCTTGTGTAAAACAGCCTTGTGTTTAAAAGTATATTTCCGCTGCGTACAAAACTCCAGGTTACAGCGTGCAGCACTGCATCCTAGCGCTGCAAGCAGTAACCATCTATCGCTGCAAGCTCCAGTAACTTGCAGTGTAGAACGGTTGTTTTAAAGATTCTGAAAAATCGACCAAGGTTCATTCACCCCCCTCTGAACCTCGAACCACTTGGGACCAACAGTAAGCATACATCTTGAAGTATTTGAGGAAGATGCTTGAATTGGTCATTATGATTTCATTTGTTTATTTTACTTTTGATTTTATTTTGGTTATAAATTTAAAATCTTACTATTCGGTGTTGTCTAGATAAAATTGGGTGTTGAAATTAAGTAGTTAATTAGATTTTAAATTATAATTAATCTACTATTTAAATTAGAAGAAGTTATCAAAATTTTAAATTTTATTGTTACACAAATTTATATAATATTTAATAATTATTATAATTATAAATAAAATATTAAAAGATGGGAATTCGAACAAGAAATATTAATAACTACAATAAAATAGAACCTAATAAAGAAAATAATGATAAATTGGGAGGCAATTTTATAACTCACTTAATAACCTGAAAGTGACAATGAAATTGAAACATATAATTATTTGAAAAGAGATTTTCGAGTAACATTTTCTCAGATTTAACCGTTATGGCGAGACACAAATATATATACATTTTGTTGGGTTTTTGTTCTTTAAAATTAAGGAAATGATTGGTTAAGTTATTTTGAAGTATTTTAAGCTCAATAATTTTGTGTGTTGGTAGCCCAAGAGATATGCTATGAAGATATCTTGATGTATTGGCGTTAGTACAATGATATGGAAAACCAGATCTATTTATCACCACGACTAGCAATCCTGATTGGATAGAAATACAAAAAATTCTATATGAAGGTCAAAAAGTTCAAGAATATTGTCTAGATTTAACTGCGAGAGATTTTTTGAGTAAAATTGTATAATTTGCAAGATCAATTATTTAATAAACAAATATTTCAGAAAAGTTGTTTAACATGTTCATGTGGTCGAATTTTAGAAAAGGGGACTACCACATGCTCATCTACTTATCTTGAAGCAAAATGACGATATTTGGTTACACGACGTCAGATTATGTTGGATGCTCGATAGTAAGACTACTTGAAGTTCATTGAAAATGCAACAAAATTTCTTTAGTTAAAATGATTTAAAAAACAAATATAAATAGAAAAAATGTGTGGTGAATAGAATGACTCATATTTATATTGTTATTTGGGTTAACTCCTCTTTAATATACTACTTAGACAAAGAAGTGTTAAAGAGATTAATTTTTTTGGCTAATAAAGGTGTCCAACTACAATACATATAATTTGAAAAAAAATAGAGTTGAGTATTTAAAAAAATTGTTACGACCTGTCTGATTAATCTGAGACCAGTAATCACATAATATGATGACATTTGACTTGAACAAATTCTTGCATAATAATATGAATTTGTGGCATTTGACTTTGTAATCTATGCAAAGGTTGTTCTCTACAATTATTTTTGTTGTTCCTGCATCCTTCAAAATGGCTATGCTATTTCATTTTATCTAATTCATTAATTTATGAGAATGAACATCTTCATAAATCATCAAAAACTTTAATCAAATTCAGGTTAGCTCTATTTTAGTTCTCCATTCTATAGAATTGAATACAATCCAAATTTATATATTTCGGTAAGGCAATGAAACTCAATATTATTATAAAACAATTCTCTGTAGAATTATAAAACAATGTATGTCTAAAATTTTTATATACAGTGTTAAAATCTATCTTTGTTGTTTTTTTTAACAAAAAATCATATGTAGGGCCAAAGAATATTGGTTGATCTTACAAGGAGTAAGTGAAGTCCATTTTCTAATTGCCCTAAACTACAGTATGAAAGTTGAAGGAGGAAGATTGAGCATAGTAGTTGAAGTCATAGAAAAGTTGGAACTCATGGAGATAAGAGACGATAATGTAACAATACAACCACAGCAGCGACAGTAATAATGGCCACCACAACAGATGATGAGCAGAAGAAAAAAAATTAAGAAGATAAAAAAACTAGGAATGCATCCACGTATCCAACAATGAGGAGGATAATATAATTAAAAATTTATTAACCAAATCACGAAAAAAGAAGAGTAAGATAGAAAAAAAGATCAAACAAAAAAAGATATAGTTAGTTGTCAAATTAGAATTATAATTTTTCATTTCAGAACTTCGATACTTATTATTTTTTTTAATATTTGTTGGTCCCAAGTGGTGTCCGAGGTTCAGAGGGGGGTGAATGAACCTTGGTCGATTTTGCAAATCTCTTTAAAAACTTACTGTACTGCAAGTTACTTGAACTTGCAGCGCCAAACAGTTACTGCTTATAACACTAGGATGCAGTGCTGCATGCTGTAACTAGAGTTTATATGCAGCGGAAAAATACGTTTTATAACACAAGGCTAGTTTTCTCAAAAATGATCCTTTTCAAAACGTTTTATGCTTATGACAGAGATAGAAATAAGAAATAAAGCACACATAAGAAAGCAATAAAACACTTATGGCTTATAGTGGTTTGAAGGTGGTGTAACCCTTCTACGTCCACTCTATTGCTACTTCGAGCAGAAACTTTGTTAAGTAAGATTGGTTTACAGGACTTTCCTAACAATCTATTAACTTTACAAAGCAAACACCTACTAGAGTCCAATGTACACACAACAACTGCAAACTCTAAAGGCTAACCCACACAGAGTTCCAAACTCCCACACAGGAAAGCTGCCTAACACTAGACAACTATACAAACAACAAGGATCTCTCATATCAACTGTTGGACACCTAAAACAACCTAAACACACAACAACAAGGTTAAAAAGTATATGATTTTGTTCTTCAGCTGGCGCGGTGAAGTTAGCTTCTGAATCCTTCGAAGGATCTTTCAGCTTTGAACTTGCTTCACTTCACAGAGGTTGAGTGACTGAAACTGAGAGTAGACTTGAAAGAGTGTAGCTTGAATGCTTGAGAGTTTTTACGTAAATGTTTCAGTAGTCAGCTTCAGGGCTGCTCATCCTTTATTTATACTTGTATGAGAAAATATCCGTTGAAGGAGATATCTCTCTTTTGAATTTTGAGTACTTGATCAAAGGCATGACTCGCATTTAATGCGACTTGACTTTCACTTTCGGAGCATTTAATGCGGCAATTGCGGCTAGCAGCTTTCTGCAACGCGTTAGTCCACGTGGCATCTTTGTATTGGCTCCGTGTCTGCAACTTTGATCTTCTTTGGAACGGCTCTATTTATTCTTGCTTGAATCTTTATTTCTCGTACTACATTTATCTTTCCTCAGATTACAGGATACTTATTCTGTTTGTCATCTTTGAGCAGTAAGCTTTGCACTGTATCCTAGGTCTGCTTGCAGCGAATGTTCTTTGCAGCGCTGCTGTAACTTCGACCTTCTTGCAGTATGATCGTACAGTACTGTTGTATCCTTTTCTTGCAGTACTCCAGTATCATTTTCTTGCAACGATGTTGCACGCCGTTCTTGCTTACTTAGCAGCAGTGCTATAACTGCTTTCTTGCAGTAGCTTCTTTCTGAATTTCTCAATGCAGCTTTACATTATTTCGTTCATGAAGAAAGTTTTCATTTTTACATTATATCATTTTTTATCCGGATTACATACTTGATATACTTTGATAAAAAAAATCTAATCTTGGATTCATCAAAGATGTATCATTCTATTCCTTAATCACATATCTTCAAGAAAGCACAAATATCATGCAAAAGTTCATAATCAATGAACTTGATAAAAAGTAGAAAACTAAAAATTTCTTCATTAACTGAAAGAAATTTTACAAGGGATAGATATACAACTGAGTATACAGTAGAGCATGCATATAAAGCTACTGAAATAGGGACCTTCTTGTTGACGGTTTTTCAGGTCTTCTTTCAGTATACATCCTTTCATGCTCGGCTCTTTCTCTTGCTCCCTTCCACCAATCTCGAATGGACTCTGGATAGGATTTTTAAAGTATCTACTGCATCTTCGGAATCTGAATCTATCTTAGCCAAAAGTCCTCATAGAAAGGCACTATCCTGTCTTGCTTCACTAGGTCGATGTAATAGTTCTGAACTTCAAGCTCTCCACGCCTAGTAAGCTCTTCATATCTTCTCAATGCAGATTGGCATGTCTGGAATTTGCTGAATTTGTCGTTTCTGCACAGAAATCTGAAGTTTCTGAGATACTCAGATCTCTTATACAAAGTGATTACTTCAAATGATAGATTCTTGTCAGTAGACAGTTTGATGGCTTTGAAGATGTTCAAGCTCCATGCAATATTCTCTCCATAGGGCCTCTGATCCATCAGCACTGACACTTCGACTGATATGTTGTCTGTGTCGAGTTGTGGAATTTCTTGAAGAGGGTACTGGTAGAGGTCTCTGTCATAGAACCTTCTTTCACCAATCAATCCAAGCCTCTGTATCTAGGAATTTTCTCCAGCTTCAGCTCTGGCTCTCTCCACTCTCTGAGCAGCCATGTTTTCATTGTAATGTCTTTCTGCTTCGGCTCTACTTACCCTTTTCCTCGAGCCTTACTACTGGCTTTCTCTCTCTCTCTTTGAGTGATGAGAAGGGGGAAGTGCTGCATCCTTGCTTGCAGCACTGCTGTATGCAGCGCCTGCTGCTGATCTGCTTTCAGCAGCTGCACCAGCTTCTCCTTCATCATCTTTTCTCCAACGTTTTTGAGAAGGAGTGTCAGCAGCAGCAGATGATCCAGACCTCTTTCTCCTCCTGCTGCTAAGAGGTTGCTCGTCATCATCATCTTCTTCTTCCTCAGCATTCTCCCTTGAGCTCCTGTATCAATCAGTAAGCAGCTGGAACCATTTTGGAGCGTGGTCTTCTTGTTGGTGCAGGGACTTCCTTGGATCCTTGGGCATGCTGAGGGAATGCGTTCACCATGATGTCCCACAGCTCTCCAACTATCATTTCCAGGTTCCCCAAACGATCGTCAACACTTCTGATTCTTTTGGATTGATCAGCAACTTGCTCTAGAAGTGTCTCTAGCACCAGGGAGTGAGAGTTTAGCATGTCAGTCGTTGAGTAAACTGATCTCCTGCACAGTTGGATTTCAGCACGACTGACTTCACCATCTCTCTTCAGCTCTCCCTCCATCCTTGCTCGATCTTGAAGCAGCCTATATGTGGACTCATTCAAGTCACTTCTGATCATCTTGGGCAGTACTTCGAGATCATTCTTGAAACCTGTCATGATTTCAGCATAGAATTGGGCACTGACCCGCACGCTGCTCTGCATGTTAGACTCATACTCCTAGAGAGCATGCAATAGATGTCTAATAGTAGATATGACCCTGTCGATCGATTCGTCAGGGGTCAGGCCCGAACTCCTTATTGAGGCAGCAGCTGATGCAGCGTAAGGGATAACGACTTGTGGGGTCGGTGTTGTATCCTGCCTTAGCACCTCAATTTCAACCTCATCCTCATTCAGGCTAGATTGGGGACTGGTAGGGCCTCAGGATGAATGTTCTTCATCAGATGTCTTCTCCTCATCAGATGATATAGGTATTGTTACTGCTCCACTACCTTTTGGTCTGTATGCAGCTCTGTTGCGTGCTTCCAACATCTTGATGAATTCGGAGGATTCAGCGTCAGCGTCCTCAGTAACCTCTACTGCTGTATCCTGAGAAGGTTCATTTGAGCTTGCAGCAGCAGCAGCATCAACCTCCTCTCGAGGTGTCTCTAGTTGCATAGGGGTTAACTCTGTTTCTTCTTCAGCATCCTCTGAGGGTACTGTCTCAACAGCCTCCCCTACGGAGGTCTTCTCACCCTCAGAAAATGTTGTCTGAACAACAGTCTCACATGAGGTCTTCAACAAGGACCCCGACTCCTCGGCCAGTCCTGTAACTTTGATAGCTTCAGCTGCAAGAATGGATTCTTGCAGCTTTGGTTGGTTTCTTGCAGCTTCCGCATATGCAGCACTGTAAGCTCGATCGTTGCAAGAATTTCAACCTCCACTTTTCTTGTCTCCTCAGTAACTTCTGCAAGAGCGGCTGCCTGTTGTACTGCTGTCTCTGCCAATACAGAGAGTCCAGCCTCTGCAACTTCCTTCATGGTTGCATCATCGGCGATTTCAGCAATGTCAGAGATCACATCTCTAATGATAGCGGTTGGTTCCTGTTGAGACTCTGCAGCAGCTGCATCCATACGTACAGGGAAATCACCGCAGTCCACCAGTTGAGGCTCCTCCTCTTTCAAGGGGTCAAGCGTGACGATGTTGGAGAGACCTTCAACCACTTGTTCATATGTAGGGGAGCTTGAATTATGATGGCTCGAGCTTCCTTCTCCCCGTATCCTCCTAGGAATGTGCTGCATCCTGATTTCTTTAACACTTGCTTGCAGCGCCTGTTGTAGCATGGCTTCCTCAGCCTGCTCCACTCCTAGGGTGTCGATTTACTCCTGTGCAAATGTGACATCGTCGCCCCTTCTAACAACCTCCGCAGCTGGGGCTAGGAAAACTTGAGCATCCTCCATTGCTGCTCTCATTAGCAGCTCTGCAGAGTAGGATTCTGCAAGAGCTTTTCCCTTTTCTTTATCCTTTGCTCCCTGAGCAGCAGTGCTTTCAGAACGATCTTGCACCATTGCTGCATACTCAGGTTGCAGGAGCGCAAGAATATCCTCTCAATTGGCCCACTCCAGGACTGCTTGCTCCACTGTCAGGAAATCCTTCCACTTCAATTGGATTTCCCCCTTAGACAGTCTCATCTCCTTCCAGAGGCTGTACTACAGCTCCATATTTCTAGCCGCTGGGAGGGTAGGATCAAGCACTGATGAAGCAGCTCCATGTTCGTGCGAGGAGGCTAAGATAGCAGCCCCTTGTAGACGAGCTTCTTCATCGGGTTGTATCCTTTGGAGCTCATATACTGCAACCAAGCTTGCAGTAGAGAGTTGGGAATCAACAGTTGAGGCAACCTTCTTCTTGCTGCATGGGGCCCTCTTGGCCAGGGTGCGTCATCATCAGAGGAAGATGACTCAGGTTCAGGTTCAGCCCCTAACAGGAAGAGGACTTTCATCATCATCTTCATCCCCACTGCCTACAACTTCATCTTGCAGAGCCAGGGTTGCATTCTTTTTGTTTTTGGTTTTCTTCCTTGAAACCCCAGCTCCAGCTGCCTTCGGTTGGGTCTTACCCTTCTTCTTTTCTTCGAGATACTTCCCAATGGGAATGGGGATAGGAGCTGCAAGCTGGAGACCTAACTTGCAGAGCAGAGACAAATGGTGATACCATAGCTCTTTCTTACAGTGTTTTTCTCTGCTTCCTCCCATTTCCTCTTCAAGATGAACCTGGCCCAGTTCACCTTTGCTCTGGCCATGATGACAGACATAATCCGAAATCGGAGATCCGTGCATTTGTCGTAACTCCCCATCCTGCCCTCGATGGAATACGTACAGATATCATGGAGCAGTTCAAACTCCGATTAGAAGAGTTTCTTCGGGGTGCTTCTCTTTACGTCGGCCCCAACATATTGGGTGTGAAAGAGATCCACATCTCTTACGCGCTATCTTTCCCATAGGTCACCAACTGACCAGGGTCAAGCCTTCAGCAGAAATGCTGAATGTAGAGGCAACATCTCTAGAGGTTAGAGACCGTTCCTCTTCATCTGCATCCATCCTGAACAGGATGTAGTCCCATCTCTCCTCCTCTGTCCTGGCAAAAACATATAACCTTTAGACAGACTTCACAGAGTAACCAGCGTAAACGGTGGTTAACAACCCTAGAACTCGAGTTTGTTCTAGAGCGTCAAAAATCCTACTAAAAGGGCGTTGTCGTAGAGACCGAAGTTGTAAACACTCTCCTGGTTCACTAGACGTCCTTCCAAGATGATGGTCTGTCTGGCCACCATTGATGTTTTGAGAGAAAGATTTGAGGTTCGAAGCTTTTGGACTTAGAAATTTTTTTACGAGAAATGAAACTTCTCTTCTAGGATGATGGCGAAAATAAATTCGAATAAGAGCGGTTATGGTGTTATGGAGGATTTTAAAGGACGTGTAATAAGATCAACGGTTGAGATTAAGAGAAGGAAATTGATCTTACGGTCCTTAAAAAAAGGTGGAGGGGTCAAATCATCAATAATCATTACTAGGCACGTGGGCTTCTAACCGCACCTCTTCGATTTCTGACACGTACAGACATGCATTTAATGCTGAAAGACATGCGATTTGCCGCCTAATTGAATGTCTTTTTAAGGTTGCAACAACCTAGGTACGAGGTTATAAAGTAATGAATACCCTTTGAAATAAATGTTGTAACCAGGTGCTGCTTACTCTCCCATTTATTGCTGTACTGTAAGAATAAAAGATGCAACATTGTTTGAATCCAGCGCTGTATGAAGACGCAGCTTATAGCACTATACTTTCTGCTTCTCGCAAGCATGCAGAGATTTCCCCTAAGCTTCTGCACTATTTTTTTCAACTTATAATTTAGAATTCCCAGCTCGTTTCTAAGCATAGAAAACATCGATTCACTCAATGGTTTAGTGAATATATCTGCAAGCTGGAGATCTGTGTGAACTTTCTCAAGCACAACATCTTTCTTCTCTACATGATCTCTTATAAATGATGGGTATGTCGATGTGCTTTGTTCTTGAGTGAAAAATAAAGATTATGAGTAATTGCTATTGCACTTATATTATCACAGAGAATCGGAGTCTCTTTTTCTTCAATCCCATAATCCCTTAGTTGCTGCTGTATCTAGAGAATTTTAGCACATCAATTTTTTGCTGCAACATATTCAGTTTCTACTGTAGATGTTGCAATTGATGTTTGCTTCCTGCAGAACCATGAAACAAGCCTATTTCCCAGAAATTGACAAGTCCCACTGGTGCTCTTTCTATCAATCCTGCAGCCTGCATAATTTGAGTCAGAGTAGTCTTTGAGCTTGAATCCTCCTTCCTTAGGATACCATAGGCCTACTTCCTGAGTTCCTTTTAGATACTTGATAATCCTTTTGACAGCTGAAAGATGTGACTCTTTTGGTGCTACTTGGAATCTTGCACAGACTCCTACTGCAAATATGATGTTTGGCCTGCTTGCTGTAAGATACATCAAGGATCCTATGAGCTGCTGTACTTTGTAATATCTACATCTTTACCATCTTCATCTTTGGCAAGGCTTATGGATGTAGACATAGGAATGGATGTTGCTGCTCCATTCTCTATACCAAATTTCTTGATAAGCTCCTATGTATACTTGACTTGGCTGATGAAGGTTCCTGCAATCAGCTGCTTTATTTGCAGCCCGAGAAAGAAACTTAATTCTTCCATCATACTCATCTCGAATTTCGACTACATCAGGTTGGAGAACTTCTCACATAACTCTTTGTTAGTGGATCCGAAGATGATATCATCCACATATATCTGTACAAGAAGTACACTATCTCCATCTTGTATTCTGAACAGAGTCTTGTCGATTGTTCCTTTCTTAAAACCATTTTCTAGCAGATAGAGAAATAAGGTGTCATACCAAGCTCTTGGTGCTTGCTTAAGTCCATACAGGGCCTTGTATAACCTAACCACTTTTTCTTCTGCTTGATCTTCAAAACCTGGAGGTTGCTCTACATAAACTTCCTCTGTAAGAAGACCATTCAGGAATGCACTTTTCACGTCCATTTAATAGACATTGAAATTCATGTGAGCTGCATATGCCAGAAAAATCCTTATTGCTTCCAGCCTTGCTACTGGAGCAAAAGTCTCATCAAAATCAATTCCTTCTTCCTGGCAATATCCTTTAGCCACTAATCTTGCTTTGTTCCTCACAACAAGTCCAGATTCATCTAACTTGTTCTTGAAGACCCATTTTGTTTCAATAACTCCTTGATGAGTTGGTCTTACAACTGTTTGCCACACTTGATTTCTTTCAAATCCATTTAGCTCTTCTTGCATGGCTTGTACCCAGTTGCTTTCTTGCAGGGCTTCTTCAACATTTTTGGGCTCTGTTTGAGATATGAAACATGCAAACATTGTTTCATGAGGAATGGACCTTCTTGTCCTTACTCCTATGGATGGATCTCCAATGATAAGATCCCTAGGATGATTCCTTAGCCATGTCCCGTCAGGTTAAAAGGCATGAACAAAACTTGGTTGCCCCTCATGTTGCTGTAAGATTGGAGGTTCTGCAGCTGTAAGATTATCTGCTATATCCAGAGGTGCAATTTCTTCTTCTTTGTCTTCTCCTGTATATATGTAGAACTCCTTCAACATATGGAACATCACTTTCTTTTCTTGGAGCTATATCTTCAGCAGGCTCTTCTAGCTTCTTGGTGTCACAATGTGGTTCATCAAACACCACATAAATTGACTCTTCAACCACCAAGGTTCTCTTGTTGAATACTCTGAAGGCTCTACTTATAGCAGAGTATCCTAAGAATAATCCTTCATCTGATTTTGCATCAAAGGTTTTCAGATGCTCCTTTCCATTGTTGAGAATATAACACCTGCATCCAAAGATATGCAGATATGAAACATTTGGTGTATATCCATTCCAGACTTCATATGGAGTTTTGTCTAGATCCTTGTTGATCAAATATCTATTATGTGTGTAGCATGCAGTGTTGGTTACTTCAGCCCAAAATCTCTTGGGTATCTCTACATCTGCTATCATTGTTCTTGTTGTTTCCTTGAGGGTTCTATTCATCCTTTCAATTACACCATTTTGTTGAGATATTCTTGCAACAGAGTATTCATGCCGAATACCATTATCAGAACAGAATTTCTCAATGAATTTGTTTGTGAATTTAGTTCCTCTGTCTGATTTGATCTTCACTGTGAGACCCGAGCCCCTCGTTACTCTTTGACCAAAATAGTTCATGCATCGTATGTATCCCTTATTGCTTATGTTAATTGTGACGTTACATGATTATATCTTTTGCTTTTAAATATCGAATTATTTATATACTCTTATATAATTAGTGTTGAGAGACCCCTATTATAATGGATTGAGACTCGAGTAATCTCCGAGTGCATAATATAAATTATTTGATTAATGATGATATAAATTATGTTGAATTTTGCAAAGAAAATAAATCTAAATTGTATATATATAACATATGTATATATATTATATATGTACATAGATAAGTAAAGTAACATATGCATATGTATATATATAAGTTAAACTGAATAATATTATAATATATATAAGTACGTAGCATATATATAGCTTAACATTATAATATATATATATATATATATATATATATATATATATATATATATAAAAGTTATGCATGCACAGCCAACCAAAATAATAATATAATAATAATAAGTTAAGTAAAGGAAGAGCAAGCTTACAGAAGCAAATTTGAGGCAGTGACTTTAGTAAATAAAAATGAAAGATAAGGTAGCAGCGAAAGAAAACAGAAACAGAGGGAAAAGAATGAACAGGGGAAGAAAAAAAAAGGAAAAGAAAGGAAGGATTTATTAATTTTAGGTTTTGTTTCTTCATCGATTTTCTTCAGAATTTGAGGGGAGCTCGTAGGGATGTGTTCTTCGATTTGATCGGAGTGAATTTTTAAGATTTTTCTCGAAAGGTACAAAGAAAATAGTGAATTAGATATATTTCCTGTTATTGTTATTCATCGGATGTTTTGGTAGCTTTATAGGCCGAATTAGGGAAAGCTTAAAACATGAAAGTTATAGCCCTATCTCTTAGCTAAACTCAGGAGCAAACCGTGGATGTATCGGTCAAATATTGAGTGAGATAATGTCAAAATTCCAGGGCTTATTTTATAATGACTCGGTTCGAAAACGGTTAATTATGCTGTGTTGTAGCCTAATTTTATGCAGGTTGGAGACTGAATTAGGAAAAGTGTTAAACATGAAAGTTATAGAACTATATGTTAAGTTTTTACCGAATTTTACCTTACTCGACTCAGAATTTTATAATTCAAGTTATAGGGGAATTCTGATCATAGTTGAATACGTCGAAAGAATAAAGGTTGTTAGAATCTTGTATTATATGTATATATGAAATAAATGAAATTAAACATACATGCATTGCATTTCATTGTATAATCGAAATACATATTAAGGGGACGATTAGATTAAATTGTATTGAATCGTATAGGGCCACAGGCTATAGAACGAGAGGAAGAACCCAAGTGACGAACCGATCACTTATCCTAGTCGGGTTCAATAGCTTTTTGACGTGGGTTTGTACATATAGACATCACGCTATATCAGGAAATACAAGCAAAAGGCAGGAATAAGGGAAAATAAGACCAAGAGCTTTTGACCAGTTCTATCGAGTATCCAAGGTGGGGAAAATTGCTATCTTGGTATTTATGTTTCTTTCAAAGTATTTAAAATACGAAAATGTTATAATATGATGAATGTTATTATGGGTGGGAGTAATTACTTATTACGGTATTTATTTGTCTTTCAAGGTATTTAAAATATGAAATATTATATTGAATGAAATAAAGCATGTATACGTGTTATGGGAATAAGGTGATATGAGCTATGATGTTGTGATATGATGAAGGAGATGACTGAATGTTTATTTTATACAAGCCAAATGTGAGAATGCGTGAAAATTATAAGTTTCATGAGATTTGATTTATTACTCAGTGATTGTTGCAAAATAAATGAATTATTGAGTTGGATGGTTATTGTGATTTGAAATTGTGAGTGTTATCAAATGATATTTTGGTGATATGAAAATGAGTTAATTATATAAGAAATTATATAGTGCTTTGTGCACATAATTATATGGTGCTGTGTGCACGTGTGGTATGCATGGTGCTGTGTGCATGTGGTGTATGGTGCTGTGTGCACGAAATGTTATGCCGGGATATAACCCGAGATGCTGTGTACACTAAATATGTTGTGCTGTGTGCACGTGGTGTATGGTGTTGTGTGCACGAAATATTATGCCGGGATATAACCCGAGGTGCTGTGTGCACTAAATATGTTGTGTTGTGTGTACTAAATATATTAGAAATGAACTAGGTGAGTCTGGAGTGTTAGAAATGAACTAGGTGAGTCTGGAGTGTTAGAAATGAAATAGGTGAGCCCAAAAGGAGAGGTATGGAGAAAGAGATAAAGAATCATGTTATCGTATATAATTTCTGCTTATTGAGATTTATCTCACCTGATTTATAAGCGTTTATGATTTTACTCCCTTAATGCAGATTAACCCCACCGAGTGTATTTCACACACTCATCCCTCTTTTAAAAAAAATTTCACTCTAAGGATTTTATGGCGTGAAGTACGAGCGGTGGATGCTGATAGCCGATAGATCAAAGGTTGAAGAAACTTTTTGTTTAAAATGATAAATTTCATAAATTTCTGAAATGTATATTTTTTGATTTTATTTATCTTTATTCTATTGAAAGAGAGTTAATTTTATAAGTGAGTGACCCCTTGGTTAAAAATTTACCTTCAAAAGAATCGGGGCGTTACATTCACTATGCTCAAACTCTTTTCATTCTGAATTTGCTTCATAAGGTCAGGTAACTTGCTTTAAGTTTCTAATTTCTAGGCAAGGAATATTGTCCATTTGTATCTGGAGTAGTCATCTACTACCACAAGTGAGTACTTCTTCCCACTTATGCTTACTGGTTCTACTGGTCCAAAGAGGTCCATATGTAGAAGATTTAGAATCCTGTGAGATGACTTCTGCAACTTGTCCTTGAATGAGCTCTTTACTTGTTTTTTTTTCTGACAAGCTCTACATACATTCTCCTTCTTGTATTCCACTTCTGTAAGGGTCCTTTGGGTTAGTTACTTTGGGAACCCAAACTTTCTTAACAGTCACTGTTTTACTGTAAGATTTGTTGGTTCTCTGACTGTATGCAGTTTCATTTTTAAACTGCTTGTTAAAGGTGTGTGCAGAGACTATATATGTGCTACCAACACTTTTGTAGTGTGGTCTTCCACCATACTTCCCTTAACTATGTCCTCTTTGAGGTTTAGACATGTAAGTCTTAGTATAGGTGGGAAAGTTTTTTCTATACTGCAACTTTGTGGGTTGCTGCATCTTCTTGCTGCATACAGTAGATGGATTCTGTTGCAGCCAGTTCTTAGATGCAGGCTTACTTTTTGCAGCTGAGCTTTAGGGCTTCTTCCCCTTATCCATCAATGTTGTTTTGTTCAAGATCTTCTCAGAGTTACAGAGTAACTTTTTCTCCATTGGGGTTTCAGCTTGAACAAATTTAACAGCCTTGGATGTACTTGCTGTATCCTGAGAGGTGTGAGTGCTGTAACCTAAGCCTGATTTTTCAAAAGGACTTCTGTTTTGACTTATGTACTCCCTTACGTCCTTAGATGATTTGCTAAATATTTTAATCGTGGACTGTAAGCTTTCCTTCTCAGTTTCAAGCTTAGTGACCAGCAGACTTAGCCTAAAGACCTCCTTTTGTAGCTTACTGCACCTTGAGTTATCAGACTCACATGCAGCCAGAATTTTAGCAATATCAATGTTTTTGCCTCTGAGGATCTCATTGTCGATTCTTAGGTTTTCATTTTCAACCTTCAGCTCCTCATGGGTTGAGTTGATCTGCTAGAAATCACTCATGATCCTCTTTAGAGAGTGGATCATGTTCAACTCCTCTTTTCCAGGTATGGACAGCGGTTGATAGGTTATCTCATCTTCTTCGTTGTCCTCATAATCTTTTGCTATCAGACATATTAGTGCTTCTTCATCAGAGAATGAGGTTTCAGTGTTGCTGTCAAAGGATTCTACAGCTTTTAGCATCTCCTTTGATACTGTTGTATCCTTGACCTTCTATATCTCTCCTATGAGAGCTCGAAGCTTGTGTCTGTCCTCTTTTCTCTTCTCTCTCCTCTGCTCTCTCTCTCTCCTTCAGGATAGTGTGCATCGTTGGATATGGACAATTTCTTGCGTAGTGTCCAGGTTTCCTGCAATTATAGCACAAGTCAACATTGCTTGAATTTGACTGTGGAGAGGAGGATACCTGAGGAGATGGATGACTTCTTCTAAAATCATTTCTCTTGTTGAGGTAGGTGTTGTTGCTGTTGTTGTTGCTCTTCATAAATCTTCTAAATTTCTTTAGAAGCAGAGTCATATCCTCTTCAGCATCTTCTGCTGTAATCTCAGACTACTTACTGCAACTAGTGGTTACTGTATCCATGGAGCCTCTGGCAGTAAGTGCTGTAACTTTGGAGCTTGATTATTTACTCATTTCTCAGTCTATTGGTGTCGTACTCAAATGCCTTGAGATCGGAGAATAAATCGAATGTACTCATGGATTTCAAATCCATGGACACTCTCATGGCAGTGGTCTTGCTGTCCCATTCCGCGGGCAGGGCTCTAAGAACTTTCATGTTCTTCTCCTTTTGAGTATAGTGCTTGCCCAGAGCTTCTAGTTCATTCACAATGGATGTGAATCTCAAATCTAGTTGCTCAAGAGTCTCTTCAGTCTTCATCTCAAAGAGCTCGAATAATTGGATGGTGTTGGAGATCTTGTTGTCTTTCGTGAGCTCTGTCCCCTCACATATTTGCTCCACCTTTTTCCAAATTTTCTTGGACCTTCTGCAAGTCTTGACTTTGCTAAATGTACCTTTATCCAAGGTGATGAATAGAGCGTTCTTGGCCACGTTATCTAGGTTGGCTCTCTTCCTGTTTTCATTGTTCCATTCTTATCTTGGCTTGACCAGGAAGTTTGGTGGTGGCGGTGCTCCTTCATCCATATTTCTACCGAGAACTGGATTCACCTTTGTAGGGATGATTGGTCATTCGGTGATGACCGTCCACATCTCGTCATTCATAGCTGATAGATGTGTCTCCATTCTTATTTTCCAATCATCATATTCCTCTATAGAAAACATAGGTAACTTGTGATTAAAGGAATCCATGATATGCTGTAAGAATGAGATTTTGAGGATGCAGAGAAAACAGCGAGACTAAGGTGGATTTAGGTAGGTAACCAGATAAGTTGGCTTTTAACCCAACTTGCTCTGATACCACTTGTTGGTCTCAAGTGGTGTCCGAGGTTCAGAGGGGGGTGAATGAACCTTGGTCGATTTTACAAATCTCTTTACAGACTTACTGTACTGCAAGTTACTTGAACTTGCAGCGCCAGACAGTTATTGCTTACAGCACTAGAATGCAGTGCTGCACGCTGTAACTAGAGTTTATACGCAGCGGAAAAATACATTTTATAACACAGGACTGGTTTTCTCAAATATGATCATTTTCATAACATTTTATGCTTATGACAGAGATAGAAATAAGAAATAAAGCACAGATAGGAAAGGAATAAAACACTTATGGCTTATAGTGGTTCGAAGGTGGTGTAATCCTTCTATGTCCACTCTACTGCTACTTCGAGCAGGAACTTTGTTAAGTAAGATTGATTCACAAGACTTTCCTAACAATCTATCAACTTTACAAAACAAACACCTACTAGAGTCCAGCGTACACACAACAACTGCAAACTCTAAAGGCTAACCCACACAGGGTTCCAAACTCCCACACAAGGAAGCTGTCTAACATTAGACAACTATACAAACAACAAGGATCTCTCCTATCAACTGTTCGACACCTAAAACAACCTAAGCACACAACAACAAGGTTAAAAAGTATATGGTTTTGTTCTTCAACTGGTGCGGTGAAGTGAGATTCTGAATCCTTCGAAGGATTTTTCAGCTTTGAACTTGTTTCACTTCACAGAGGTTGAGTGACTGAAACTAAGAGTAGACTTGAAAGAGTGTAGCTTGAATGCTTGAGAGTTTTTGCGCAAATGTTTCAGTAGTCAGCTTCAGGATTGCTTATCCTCTATTTATATTTGTATGAGAAAATATCCGTTGAAGGAGATATCTCTCTTTTGAATTTTGAGTACTTGATCAAAGGCATGGCTCGCATTTAATGCGACTTGACTTTCTCTTTCGAAGCATTTAATACGTCAGTTCCGGTTAGCAGCTTTTTGCAGCGTGTCAGCCCACGTGGCATCTTTGTATTAGCTCCGTGTCTGCAACTTTGATCCTCTCTAGAACGGCTCTATTTATTCTTGCTTGGATCTTTGTTCCTCATACTGCATTTATCCTTCCTAGGATTGCAGGATACTTATTGTGGCATCCCGATTTTTTTTTTATAAACCTTAATCGAGACGTTACTTACGTATAAAAAGATCACTCTTTTAAGAATGATAAAGATAAATAAAATCAACAATAATTATGAAAAGTACATTTCTTAAATTCATGAAATTAATCATTTTAAATAAACAGTTTCTGTAACCTTTGATCATCGGCTACCAGCATCCACCGCTCGCACTTCACGCCAAAAAATCCTTAAACTAAAAACATTTTAAAAAGAGGGGTGAGTGTTTGAAATACACTCAGTGGGGTGGGGAACTCGGGATGACATAAAATAATTTCTACATGATTTTACACAGCGTTCAACAACTTATTATAATAATTTTAAAAGATTTTACATGTACTTGCCAAACCACAATTTTATCACATAAAAACGATTTTTGTAAAACATTAGTCTTTTAATAAAAACCGTAGAAAAATAGATTACATCAATACTACAAGTATTCATCTCTTTCACATGCAAACATATCATTTCTCTTACAGGTCTTAGCCGCCATGAAAAATGCAGATATCATCTGCCATAAAATTGTGGATCTTAATCATCTCAATCAATCATCATTCGCATTCAAACATATCACTTTCATTTCCAAATTTATGGTTTTTAGCCGTCTTGCAAACATATGCGGGTCTTAGCCGCCCTGAAAATATTTTTACGGGTCTTAGGCGTCCTGAAAATATTTTACGGGTCTTAGCCGTCCTGAAAATATTTTATGGGTCTTAGCCGTCTTGATACGGTGATCAGCCATCGTATACGGGTCTTAGCCGTCCTGAAAATATTATACGGGTCTTAGCCGTCCTGAAAACATTTTTACGGGTCTTAGTCGTCCTGAAAACATTTTTACGGGTCTTAGCCATCCTGAAAACATTTTACGGGTCTTAGCCGTCTTGATACGGTGATCAACCGTCGTATACTGGTCTTAGTCGTTTTGCATACGCATGAACATGCATACATTTACTTCACACATACATATATCAAACATACACATGAAAGCACATTAATTTAACACAACACTTAGTTGCAGTCTCAACTGCCATGAAAACACATCTTATTTGTACATTTGCCATTATTAACTTCACACCATTCTTCATAACACATTATTCATATGCATTTAAAACATATCACATTTCACATAATATCATATTTTGAAAGAATTATAAATACCGACATCGTATTTTTCCCCACCTCATGAGAATAGCGCGTGTAATTATAAGCTGTCGAGCAAGCATAGAAAATACTTCATTCCTCTTTTCCTACATCGATCATTAAAAATTGTTTTAGTACATTGTCTAGCTATAAATTCTTTAATTAAACTCATTTGTAATTAAAATATGTCATTTAAGGTTTTATCCGATAAGATGGAACAGGTTTCTAACAATGTTATGGTTTAAATAATAAAATAAATGATTATAAGGTGAATATAAGGTTTAAGCGAATTTGTAACAAAATGTATTTATTAAAATATTAGAAAGCTTAATTAGAATTTATTTAGATCTTGAAGATTTGATAATAATTCTAGACAAGTAAATTATAAAGCTTTTTGGCTTAAAAATAATTCTTGAAGATCTTTAAAATAAATCTTAGAAAATCTAATTATATAATTTACGATTTAACTTAGATATTTGGAAATTTGACTATATTTATGATTATTGCGTATTTAGATTAACTATAAAGTTTAATTTATAAAAATGAATTCAATTAACTGAAATTATAAGTTAATCTAGGAAATATATATTTAATTGCATAACATGTTTAGTTAATTATTATTTAAGAGGATTAAAGTTGATATTTAATTTGATTCTTAACTTTACGATTTAAATTGTAAGGTTCATAATTATTTCTTTACATTTTGATCATTTTTAACAATATGGAGGATTTAATTGTATATTTAATATTTATAATTAAGTCTTTGATTCGTTTATTAAATTATGAGAATCCATTTATAATGTCCATAATTATATTTAGGTCAATATATCATTGGAATTAAGAGATATTGTAATTAATATTTTTAGATGTTAATTAATTACCTAAAGATGCTTAAATTAAATCTAATTTATAGAATTAAAACCAAACTTGGTGACCTCCTGTCACCGATTTATGTCGATTCCCTTCTAGGTACCTAACAAAGCATAAGAGCTCGTCTATAAATTTAAGTAAATTTTAGGATGTGTTATGTAATTTTAGCAATATAAAGCAATTCTAATAGATAATACATAATATCATAAATTTTTAGGGTACATAATGTAATTCCAATAAAATTGGGGTTTGTTATCATTATTCTTTAATTTAGGGGGCTTAAAACATATTTTTATAAGTTTAAGGATATAAAATGTAATACTTATTTTTATTGGGGTTCTAAATGTCATTATTAATAAAATTGTGGATCTCAATGTATGTTTTAAATACTTAAGGGAGTAAACTACAATTTTATAAATGCTAAGGGTTAAATTCCAATTTCATCAAAATTATATTTGCAATATGGTCCTTCAATTATATCTAATTTACGAATGAGACCCTTACCCCCAAAACCACCCCTGCTGCCCCTTGCCTCGCCGCCTCAGCCGCTGTCGCCTGCCTCTACCGGCTCACAGCAGCCTTGCCGGTGCAACAGCGTCGGCCATCCCCTTAAATCGACTCGTCGGCAACCTCCATCCTCAGCCCAACACACACAATTCAAATCCTAGCCACCACCCCCCATCGATGCTGCTGCCCTTCGCCGTCCGCCACCGCCTGACCCGGCGCCGCCACTCACGGTGGCGTCCACATCACACGCACACGCTGCAGTACACCTCTGGTACACCTACACCCATCCACCCTCATACATATAGATATACATACACATATATATACATACCAATCCACATCCACCGCCGTGCTCGACGGCGGCCCATACAACCTTCGTCGGCAACCCACATAGGAGGTCAATCATTTGTAGCAGAGAGGAAGAATAGGGAGGGAAACGTGCAGCAGAGATGGAAAAATGAGCGAGAAAAAGAAAGAAAAATAGAGAAGGAGAAGAAAGAGAGAGGGTGCAGATGTGAGAGAGAATCGAGAGATAGAGAGAGAGTTGACTTGGAACAAGTAGGATATTTTTTCTTTCAAATTCTTATCCTCACTTTGAATTTATTTTTCCTATTAATTTATGCATATATATATATATATATATATCTAATAAGATAACCTATATAGTGTATACTTATATATATTCTGTACGTATATATATATAAATAAATTTTATATTATTATTATTGTTATTATTTTCTCTTTCATTTGTTATTAATATAATAATTATTATTACATAAATCTTATTTCAATTGTAGAAAATTCTCGTGATATTTTATGTAGTCGAGTTTTATTTTGGGATGTTACACTTATTCTGTTTGTCATTAGCGTTGTTGACTGTTTGAGCAGTAAGTTTTGCGCTGTATCCTAGGTCTGCTTGCAGTTGAATGTTCTTTGCAGAACTGTTGTAACTTCGACCTTCTTGCAGTATGATCGTATAGTACTGTTGTATCCTTTTCTTGCAGTACTCCTGTATCCTTTTCTTACAGCGATGCTGCATGCCGTTCTTTTTTACTTAACTGCAGTGTTGTAACTACTTTCTTGCAGCGATGTTGTATTTGCTTTCTTGCAGCGATATTGCATCTGCTTTCTTGCAGCAACTTCTTTCTAAATTTCTCGATGCAGCTTTATGACTTATGAAAATCTCCATCTTTCAACACCTATATCTAGACTCAAATCTAGTCTATGTTTTCACTTACACATTGTGAAAAATGGGGTACACAAAACTTCCTATTACATATATGTTTTGTTTCATCAAAATCTAAACACTGAAATCCCAACAATATTTTAATTTTTAGGAATAGAAGAACTAGAATATTTTAATCGAATGCAATAATATTTTTTTTTATTTTTTTTTTGACGTCTCCCAAAAAAATATTTTCTATATATTTGGATTTCATATTGAATTATACTCATACTTAACTTCACATAATTTTCATGATCTCATGATATTTTTCTTAATAAATAATTGTTTTTATGATATTTATACTAAATTGAAACAACATTAACTTATAATAATCAAATGATAAGTAATTTAAATACACTTTAAAAAAATAATAAAGAACATGTGAAGGGAAAAAATACTATGAAATCAACCAAAATATAAATCTCAAAAATTTGTCTCTTCACATACAACACACGTATTCTCAACTTATATATATATATGGTACATCAATAGTTGAATTAATAAAAAGGTGATGTGCACAAAATCATTATTACATTTTTGTATATTATATATATATATATATATAATTGTATTGTTTTTAAATTTTACTAGGTTTAACTAGTTTTTTTTTTTGTTTAACCCGTGTATAACACTGATCCTATACTAACAAACGGATATAAGTCAACCCTTAAACTACAATAGATATACATATATAATACATACACAGTTTATAATATTTATTTGTTTGACTTAAATACGGTTCATTGTTCTTCAATATTTTTAGTTCAACCAAATTCATAGAAGTCGTTAAGTTATTTTGTCATTCTCGCTGTTATGCTTAAATTTTGCATCCAAAGTTATATTCTCTTTAAAAAAAAATTATTTGGTCAAACTTTGTTAAGAAATTCAATTCAATTCAATCATCACATACCCTTTTCCCTCAAAATAATATAATATACATATTAATCACAATACCAAATAGAAGGCTTAATTATCCTACCAAATTTATTTTGATTTTTGGTCCATTTAATTACATTTACCTTTTCATGATCAATTTTACCTATTATTTTATTCAACTATTGTATTCTAATAAATGGAACTTTTGAATTCCCTATTCATTATGTGATGTTAACTGGAAAACATATTTATGAAAATTTTGGGGGACCTATGTGGGATTTTTTCCTTTTTTTTTTCTTTCCTAAATGTAAATTCATAATTATAAATTAACTTTACTTAAGATGCATTGTTAATGAATACATGTTTTATTGAATGTCATTTTTTATAATTTTATTTGAGGTTTCCTATGTATTAGGTGTATAGTGCGTCTTTTTTCGATTTTCTTATTTTGCATTGACCTTTATACTATATTAGTCATATCTTCATGTTATATTAGCTAGTCATACTTTTATATACAAATAACATACAGTTATATAATATTTTAACTTAAAAAAAATCGGCACAATTTGTATATATATACCTTTATGTGATATTACTTATACCTTTATATCAACATTATCATACTTTTATATAATATATGAAAGTACAACTAACATAACTAAAATGTATGACTAATATAACTAAATGTATATCTTACATAATTAAAATGTATAAAAGGTATTAATGTCTATCTAAAAAAATGTTAAGATACATCTAAGAGTTAGATTACTAAAGGTATGACTAACATAACTAAAAAAATATGACTAATAATTCTAAAAGCTACCTTGGCCAAGGCTTCGAATCAAGAATCAATGAGGCTTTGGATAGAAACATCATTATTGAATTAATTGGTTTTTGACTGGTATCCATACCCTAGAATTAAATTGAGAGATTAGATGTTGGAGAGACAATATGGTATGAATTTCTTTCACCCTACATCTGGTGGAATGTATTGGGTGTGTCAGATTATGACACATGTGCAATTTGTTTTATTTATATATTTAATTTTATAATTTTAAATATGAAATTAAAATGAAAAAATATTTAATTACACACGTGTCATGATTTGACACATTCAGTACATTCCACCAGGTGTGGGTGGAAGAAACCATATGGTATGGTATTTGTCAACTTAAAGGTTTACTCGCTATTTCACCTAATGCTAGGTGGTTACACTACTTGCTAGGTATTTCCGTGATTTGTAGGTTATTGGAATTGAAGAGTTAGTTTTAAGAATATTAATAAATATGATCACCATTAATATTATCCTTAAGTCACAAAAGTTGTGAGCCTACTGCTACATATGACAGCGAATTTGGGCACGAAAATCTAGGCGCATGGGAGGCGTCAGAACGCATTTTAAATCGGGTCGACGCGACGCTAGTGAATTAATCTAAGATCTATGCAATAAATGTATAAAATTTTTTATGATTTATTTTTATAAGTTGGAGTTTAAATAACTTCTTTATTTGAATTTGTTTTTAATACATAATGCGTCAATTTATCATTTTTATTTTGTAAATTTGTTTATGATCATTTTTATTTTGTATTTGTAATTTTGAGGAGGTTGGGTGATAAAAAAAAATTTTTAAAAATAATTTTAAACTAAAACTTCTTTATTTGATCAAATTCGCTTTCAATACATGACATATCAAATGTCTCATTTTTATAATTTTTAAATATATTATTTACATTGTATATATAAAAACAATTTTTTTTTTGGAAAAAGTACGTATTTTGAGAAAAAATAATACTTTAAATTTTAAAAATCGTAGGAATTGATTAAGCGTAATTACATAGCTAGTGGTACACCCAAAAATGAAAAAAAAAATTAAATAATTAAGGAGAGCCTCTTCGTCTAATATCATGGTACTCTTTACCAAAAAAAAAAAAAAAAACTTTGAAATATTGTTTTTGTTTTATTACCATTCCCTTTATAATTTACAAAATGTATATTTGGGAATCTAATTGTAAATGTAGTTGTCATCGCCTCCAAAGTCATAAAGCACAAACATATGTTTATGACTAAGAAAAGCCCAATTCGGTAATTCCACTTCTAGTTTAGGATTTGAAGGCTAACAGTCTATTTGGGCTTTCAAGTCAACTGCTGAACTGCATCATTCAGTGCCACTTTTCTATCTTTTCTAATTATTGAAAGGGTAAATTATAATTTTGATATTCAAATTATACCCCAGTTTCCAATTTTAATTTTGGTAACATTTTTTGTTTTTTTTTGTGAGATACAAAGTTGGTATTCAAGGTTTGAAAAATTGATACATTACATACCTTTCGTTAAGTTTCATCCAAACTTCAAGGAAGTTAAGTAACTCTAACAATTTGGAGCCAAAATTGCCACTTCCCCAATTTTATTACCCGTTTTAGCTAGCCCTAATTTCATTTCTCCTAACTTAAATTTCTCCAAATTACCACATTTCCTCTTCAAATTTCCATAACTCAATAGGATTATTTTCAATCTTCGAGCTCTAATGTTCTATTTTTACGAATCATCGAACTGGATTGGTGTATTATGGATGCGAGGTAGTGTTTTCATTAAAGAACTCTTGGACACCTGATAACCCTAAAAAACACTACTGAACATGCTCATATTATGGGGTAAGTTTTCAAACTAGTTTATGAACCTAATTTTGATTCTTCAATGCAAGTCACCCCCCAATGCAATATACAAATCAGTAAATTAGTTAAGCGGCTAGCTGTTGGTTTAGCTTCGAAGATCCCAAATGCAAGAATCAGTGAAATTAAGAGAGAATTGGTTGGAAGAACCCATACTTAGAAAGAAGCGCTAGAAATTTGAAGAGGGGACGTGGCAATTTGGAGAAATTAAAGAAAGGAAAAAGAAATTAGGGTATGTTTGAAATGAGGGAATGAACTTGGGGAAAACAACTTCAATCTTTGCTCCAGGATTAGTTAACTTCCGTCAAATTTGGAAATAAACTAAACAGAAGGTATGCAATGTGTCAATTTTGGAAACATTAGATACCAACTTTGTAAATTGCGGAAAAAGGGGTACCAAAATAAAAATGAGAGTATAATTAGGATACCAAAATTGTAATTTATCCTTATTGAAACCTAACTCTTATTAGATCAGTAATTGGTATCTCTCGAATCCCAACCTGCTCACCAGCAAAAATTTCAGCAGAAGCTACAATGTCAGTATTAAAAAAAAAAAAAAGGGGTGTCAAACTTAACTCTACAGGTGTAAAAGCCAATTGGGTTCAGGTCGGATCTCAATTGGGTCCGACCCAAACCCAGCACATTGACATCCCCAATCTCTCATTGCAACCTACGTTGTTACAGGCCAAATACAACTCAGACATACAAATGGCATATTTGCTACACATACATGGAAAAAATTAACTTGTACAAATCATGCTCGTAAAATATGCACACAACGCTGTAGATCATTGTACAACACAAGAAGTTTAACCAGCAGCAGTAGTACACAAGATACAACGTATGCGAGCATCATCACCACCTTCATCCTCACCATCATCATCACCATTATCACCTCCATTATCATATTCGTAATAGGACAAATCCTCCTGTTTAGGTGTGGCTGGCTTCTTTTTGCTACTGATCGATACAATGGAATCCATGAGGCACGTCTCATGGTATGTATGACAGCAAAAGAAAACATATATTGACACGTCTTGCATGGTGAATGGATCAAAGCACATGCAGCACCTTGTGCCAGCCCGGCTTTTCGACTTCACCTCCATACCTTTGATGCTCAGAGATCTCTCTGGTTGAAAAACACGGTTATTTACTCTTTTGTTCTGTGGCTCGTCTTCCTCATTACTCAAATGTATAGCCCGCCTTGCTTCCTTGTAGTACTTAACAAGTAAATTAACACAATCTGCCTGTAGGTTTAATCACATTAATTGTTAGCAATAGTCATTTTAGGTCGCCGCCAAGGAATACTCGTGAATAGTGCAACGATAAAAAAGAGGCCTAACTATTGATAGTTTGAGCTTGGCTCATTTATCGTTTTAATTTATTGAATTTGCGCATAGCTCGTGAGCTTACTCAAGCAAAAAGGAACTTTATAAATATGGATTATAAATTAAACAATTGAGTAATTCATTTAAAAATTAATTATATATATTCTGAAAACGTATTATATATACTAATTTTTTGTTCCTATAATTTTATTCAAACAGATCATTCTATTAGAAATTTTTATATTCATCATAGTAAAAGTATAACAATGATAAATTAAATGTCATATCATTAATTTATATTTTACAATGTAGCTCATGCTAACATACAAGCCAACAAATTGAATATTGCCAAAATTCGAGTTGGGTTCATTTATTTTAACAAACCTCATTAAACAAGCCTAAACAAGTTTTATCAAGTCCAGCTTTATATAGCTCGTAAGAGACTTGGCTCTTATACAACACTACGTGGATGAGATTATTACCTTGAGTATATCATTGCACCCATGTCTCAGAGAAGTTTCTGTTCTATAGTCAGTGATGATTTTGACAAGACGATCTCGCAACCTGTAACAAATGAAATTTAGTCAGCAAGTTTAGCAGATTAAAAGAGTAGCAGTGCAGCTGGGGACAAAATACTGTTACAAGTTATGTGCATTTCAACTAAAATATTGATAAATTAGCTTTTTTTTGTAAGTCTACAAGGTATAGATTCATTGTTGCTCATAAGATATCGAGTCGATGGATTCTAAATCCTTCAATAGATTCACAGCCTTTAAGGAGCTGATAACATGAATCCAACCAAATTATAGGGTACCAAATCTAGGCCATTATCAACTAATTAGCATGTTCAACCATTATCAATCCTCCTGTTTATGCCAAGATCTTTAGTGCCCCATAACTGAAGTTTTTAAGAGAAATTATTGTCTTTTTAAATATACACAAGCTAAAGATACCAAGTTTAAGGCAATTAGTTTTGAATCAGTGAGAAAAACAAATAAGAATTAACAGTTTGTTTTTCAAAATTTATATATTTCAACATTGCAAAAATATCAATACCAATTCTACTTTTTTCTTATTTGCTATGTTTCAGTAGGTTTATTAGCCCACCCACACAAACAACCAATAAATTCAATCTGTAAGAAGCAATTCCAGCTAAAATGCCTTTGCTGCAGCAGACCAGGCACCATGATGCTTGATGAAAAATATAGTTGTATATATAAAGAAGCAACCATCTTTGACACTAGTCATTCTCTCAATAAAAGTTTCCCTCCCAATTTTGATCTTAATATTTCCTTTTTAACTATTGTTATTATTAAGATTAAGTATCTCAAAAAAAAAAAAATAAAAGAAAATTCAATGTTCTAATTATAACTATAATTCAATTTAATTAATTATTATGAAAATTAAGCATAGTGATCCTCATAATTAATCTTTATATACATTTAAATTTTTAATTAAAAAATTTTCGACAGAAAATTTAAAAAAGAAAAGATAAATAAACGTGGGTTGATTTAAAAGATTAGTGAAAGTATGGACAGAAGCTCTTGGAGGGAGTACATATAGATCCTTGAACGGCAAAGTAGCTTCCAAACCTATTAATTAATGAAGTTGAATAGTTTTGACAATAAACTAAGAATCTAAGATATTTATTGAGAAATTTCGATTTTGAGTTATGTATGATATAATTAATTGAAATGAAAATTTAATGATCTCAATAAACTTTAATGCTTAAATTTTATAAAAAACAGAAATAAATAAATAAAATACTTGTATTCATTTACAAATGCAACATATATATTTACATAATGGTTGTTACTAAATTTGATGGTAGGTAGAACACAAAATCATAAATATTATTTCGTATAATGTCTAAATTTTTTTACTTTAACCATGCTTATTATTTTAAAACCTATGTAATACAGGGCGACTATATTAGTAAACAATAAAAACAAACCAAACAATGCATTAAAACTTAGTATGGTTAGGTCAAGACAGAGTGGCAAGAATTTCACAAACTGGCCATGGCATGTTGACATCACAACAATAGTCAAAAGTAAATGATGAAGGTAATACCCTCAAGACAATAATTTGGAAGTAGCAAACTGGAAAAAAAGCCGAAAGTTACTAAACCCACATGCAGGCCAGGGGAACTGTTTATTTTAAATAAGACAGGAGATATGTGCTTAGCTCAGCCAAAATTCAAAGTTTCCCTACGATGCACCATCACAATGGATTTTAGAAGGAAAAAAAAATGAACCTACTCACCGAGGTATCTCCAAGCCATTGGGCACCATGTTTACAATATAAAGGGGATCAAGATTGCCAACAGTATGCTCCAATAATACCCCTACCTACAAAGACAATACCAAGCAAGAGGAATTATATCACTAAGTAATACTACCTCATGTGCATTTGATCAGCAAGCTTTACAACTTACCATCTCAGGTTTGTTTAGACATTGCTTAATCAGCTCTTCCCAGAGTTCATCATCGTTTTGCATACTTACAAATTCTATGGCCTGTAAAAATTCATTGGATACATTCAAATCCAATGCAGCTTCATAAAATTGGAAATAGACAACCTTAGAATCAAGGTCAGCACCTCTTCTATATCACCCAATTTATTAATAATTACTGCCAATGCTTTCTTTGTGTTTCCCATTCTTCCCAGAATGAAGACTTGCTCCTTCAAAAGATCTCTTTTGACACAAATATCATGTGCCTGAAACATATAGTTTCATAATGGTCAAACACCAAAAATTGATAGAAAGGCTAAGGTGAAGTAACCCACTTATGGAGTAAACCTTTTCCAGTGTATAATGCTGACTACTCCGAAGAAAGGGAAGCAGCATTTTTGGATCATAATCAGCATAGAGTTCAACCTGTTAACCACCACAAATAATAAGCAACTTTTATTGAGCAAATTCCAGTCATGAAGAATAATATAACATGTCTCCAGGTAAACAAATAAAGCGACAGAAGCCCTTGAAAATGCATGACAGACAGAGCTACTACATCAAGGACCAAGATTTTCATCCTAGTACACTCATACATCGTAATTCATGGATCCACTATGCTAATGGTAGACATTTTACCAGAAAAGAAAGTCACAAAAGAGGCTGGAGAAGAGCCACACCAAGAGAAATCTGTCATACACTTTAAACAACACAGAGATTGAGAATTTTGATAATTCTTCTCCTGAGCACCCTCCTTACACAATGCTCAACACGGTAATATGAATAATTGACTTCACTTCTTTCAGTTTCAAGGTATTTTCACATAGATCATTAACATTTAACCAGACAAATTCTGCATGTCCATCTTGTTCTTAACTGTAGCATAGGCAAGCAGAGTCTCCTCAACCTGGTCTGTGCAGTAACCTCGGGATGAAGGAGAAAATCAACCTCAAATTCTAAAAAGGACATTAATCAACCAATCATTTGTATGGGTGGAGAGGAAGGAATTTCTCCTCATTTTAATGTTCTCATACATTAAACAAAGGCTAAGGCTAGAATAGTATGTTTCACAGATTATCTTTTTATGTTTCATAGAATTAACTCTGCTTGTACCTCATACAAGGAGTCTGGCATAGACACTACCCCTTTATTAATATACAGGAAGAGACACATGGAGAAATGAACCTGGCTTTCAAGTTCACTGTACTTCTTTTACTAATTCAGGAATAATAAAATATTGAAAAATGATATTTTACTGAGACTTTCTAAGAAAGTATACATATAAAAGAAAACATTGGTAAAGCATTGCCAATTAGACAAACCTGCATGTCATGGAAATCCCTTCCAACATTGGGATCTGACTCAAATAATGAATGAAGATACAGATGTAAAAAGTATTTGTAATCACACTTATTCTTTGCGGCCTGAAGTTGCGAAACAACATCAGATGGAGTTACAATGTCTTTGTGCTGCATAAACAACGGAACTGCACGTTTGCAGTCTATTATCATTAGCTGGGCAACCTGCAAAACAATATTGGGTGAATAATACTATTATCATTAGCTGGGCAACTTGCATAACCATATTGGGTGAATAAAAAAATTGGTACAATTATTTCAGGTTTAGTTTTTTATTGGATGTTCTTGTTTGAATGGATAAATTCCTTTAGATCAGATCTAAAATGTTGTTTTTTTGATATATTTGTTCCATCATATCTCTGACTGCATAACATGAAATGTGCAGAACCAAGCTTTAGCATTGAATGCAAGGAAGCAGTAGAAATTGGATTATTTCAGTTTTCCAAACCAAGAACTTTTAGGAAAAAGGAAATAAGTTGAGAACCAGAAAAAGATATGAGGTAATTGAATCTAGTTTACAGCAAATGATTGTTGTAATAATTGCTCAGCTTGATTATTCAGGCAAGTGAAAGCTGACATGATAATAATTCATTTAAACAAATATAGTGTTGAATGTACCTTTTCGCGAATGTCATTATGCAAATTATGCTTGTCAATGAAGTCAAATATATCCGGCTTCATAAGCTGAAAAACATAAAAATAAAAAAAATATATTAACTAGAGGAACCAAGTATATTATACCAGTAACTATAGCAAGATAATATACACTTTAAGAAGGGGAGTGAAGCTAAATGGTTCAAGACAGAATTTACAGGCACACCACTTACATCAGCATACAAGTTGAAGGCTTTCTCATATTGTCCATCAACTATGTATAGCTCAGCCAGAGCCTGACATGAAGTAGCATCATGTACTTAGCAAGTGCAAGTGTATGCAAGAACTAAATGATATTCCCAGAAACTAACCCCTTTGAGAGAATCAGTTGATGATGAAGTACTAAGCTGAGGTTCTATAGCTGAGATAACAGGCAAAGCAGAATATATTGAAGGTGGCCAAGTTTTAACAATGGACAGGAGATCCTTGTGAAATGATGCATTTGTTGCCAAAGCAACTAGAGCAACCTGGTATGCAACATATATTTCAGGTAGCAATTAGGTATTTGACATGATAAATAAAATCTAAAAGATATGAGGTGACCATACACCAAGGATTACGCACCTCATAAGCAGTATCACGTAACCTTGGATTTTCTGTTGGTATGTAAGGAACCAATACAGGGAGTTGACGCAGATGAGCGAAATGGAAAACCCACCTGCATCCGGTAAAACCCCAAATCCCTCAAGTTAATAATAGAAAAACTGAAACTAAGCAATTTAAAAGTATGTTCATGCATAAATAGATAAGATGACAGTACCTTTCCCATGCAGAAGCTGATCCCCGCAGTAATTTGGGACATAAAGATGCTGCTTCAGCATATTTGCGTTCCACAATCAGATGGTCAAGATATCTAGACCCCACCTGTTCGAATCGAACAAATTAGATATACATCTACACGTGCAAATGAACCAGCTCAAACAACTTAAAATACTCTGGTATACAAATTAGCATTGCACACTCCAAAGTTTAAATAGCAGACACATTTATAATCCATGTAAAGAGATTGATGCTGTTGGCAATGGATGACAATAAGCATTTTTGCACATTATTTTCATTGATTTTCTTGATATTACATTATAGCTGCATTTTTTCTTCCAAGAAAACAAGTTCCATGGAAGTAGAAAAGCAACATCTCAGGAAGTCAAACAATGGAGAAATGAAAAGTGAACAGCCAGATACCCATGCAAAAAGAGTAACAAGAAGCAATCAAAGTAGCAACCAGCAAGGAATGGCCATAATCGAAGTAAGGTATTAGCAATCAAATAATAACTCCATTTTCTTTTCCAAAAAAGTTCACAGGAAACCAATCACCAGCCATAGTTATCGCATTTTGCAGAAATCTCTGCATCACTACTACTACTACTACTACTACTAATAATAATAATAATAATAATAATTGAGTGTATTAGACATCAGATTTCAGGAACACTTTTAGCTGTGCATCATGAACTAAATGCATCAGTAAAAATGTATAGAAGAAATGAGTTCTTGCAATTCTTTCAAGGAAAGATAATACAAACAGCATGATTATTCATTAAACCTAAGAAAAACATTGTCAATTCAATAAATGATATGCAGACAGCCAGAAACCTTCAATACAACCTTATATTAACAGGTTTTAACTGTTGTAAAATTTGTTTGCTATCAAAGTCGCGAAGCCACTTAATTTAATATATAGGAGAGTGAACATTTTGAATTTCAATCTTGCTTCACAGTGAACATTATATCAGATTTCTAAGTCATTTAGTTAATTGAAAGCATGATGTCATGAGCACATCAAAATTAGTTGTCTGATCTCACACCAGAGCATTTATCGGTACCTTGATACCCAAGTTTAGCAATCTGACATCAAATGTATGAGCATTAAACTAAAAGGCAAACAGTGAGAGAGCGTGCATGGACAAAAAGCCTTAATATAATGAGAAGATACAAATAAAACATAAAATAACTCAATGTCATTAGCTAGAATTCTTTATATGGTCTTCTACGGCCAAGACCTCAAGCATGAACACAACTCATAAAAATTTAATCCCAGGCAAACCAGAAGTAAACATACTACCTCATCAATGAGCTCACTCCGACCCTGACCAGCTTCAACTGCTGCCAAGGCTTTTTCATGCCATCCATGCTGAAGAAGCCAAGATATGTGATCTTCTGTATCCCTAATGTCCAATATTTAAGTAGCTTATCTAATTAGGAACCTCAGTATAAAAATGATAGAGCATAATGTTTGTGAAATTTATGGTTGGAAAGATATGTTTCTCTTTTCTGGTTGGAAAGGAGAGAGTTATTCAGAACCACATCCAGCATCCAGAAACAATGAAATTAATTAAAAATGAAAAGAGGAAAAGAAGAACAATCATTCAGGCACGGACATCACTATATAACCAAACCCAACAAAGCACTGTACGAAATTAAGATACTCCAGAAAGAAACCTCCTTACTTGACTACCGTCCCAGAACCCTCCCAGATGTTTGCTTCCAGGAGGAACTTACTAGACCCATCCTCCTCAAAGTCCCATGCATCTTCACCCACAAATAGTCTGACAGATCTCATATAATAAATGCCAAACTAACAAACTTCTTTTCAACAAAAGAGTGGCATACCTAGAACCAGCCTTTTAAGGGCTGGGAAGCCTAAATTGGCTGGAGAAACAAAAAGTCGAAACCTGACAGCTTAATGGCACATAGCTATCCTAAGGAAAAGGACAACACATGAACCACAAAAGGGTTCTCTTTAGTACAAAATGTCAACATTGTACCTCAAACGTACAACAGTTATCAATTGTCTATCACTCACTTTAAGGAAAAAAAAAAAAAACCAGAAATCCCAGGTAACATTAAGTGGAAGACAAGGAAAAGCCAGCCACTGACCTAGGCTTCGCAATAACTACATCCTTTGGGGACACAATATAGAACGAAGGTTCATCACCAGCAGCCCACTGACCACCTGCATAGCTGCTACCTGTATCAAGTGCATGGTGTCAGCTCTGCTGTTGAGGATCTATACAAGAGCACAGTCCTCCTTAGGTTGCATGTGAACAAGCTTTACCTGAGAAAGGGGCATGAGCAAGGGAATAATCTTTGGCCTTGTAATGCTCAAAGCCATGAATGGGCAGTGCATCAGTTGCCAATTCATCATTATTCCAAGTGACAACTCGCATTTCAGGTCTCTGAGCATTTCCCTGTTGGATCAAAATATAAAACAAGCAGTTTATTCACTTAATTAGTCAACGAGCAAGCAATCGTTCTCAATGTGATACATAACTTGTCCAGAGAGATTAAAAGCAGTTCAAGCTACTCTAAAATTCAAAACAGAAACCATAATATGTACAAGCATACATGTCAAAGAACTACTTTCCAAACCCCCTAGGTCAGTATTGCTGAATGACAGAGCAAATACCTGTCGTGAAGGAATAGCACTGCTGAAGTCCTTCTCTCCATCTTCTTCCACGGGGATATATGCTAGAACAACTAAAGAATCACCAAAGGGGGAAATTCCTGATATGAAATAGCTAGTTTGAAAAGATGCCACAATATCCACCTTGCTCATGCTGGACATTTGTATATGCTTATAAGTGCCATTAGCGCCCTTATTCTGATTGTTTCTTATTGATACTACTTTTACAGACGTTCCCCATCCAATGACCAGCAGTGTGTCATCCTGAATGAAGTGCAGAACACATGAGGAGATGCACTAATATCAGCAACAATGCAGTGCACTTCAAATGGTACTTGGCCCAAAGTTTTTTTTGTTTTCCACACCATTACCATTTGTAACAGGTTTTCAGGTATCTCAGTAAGTAGAACATACTTACTTGCCAAACTAAATGAGGAAGCAGAAGTTCAGGGCGGGGGCTTCCTCGAGGTCTTTCGATGAATGTTACACGTTGATCATTAGCAGCATCATAAACTTTTACACCAGCATCATTAGCCCAGGCAATTAGATTATTTCTCCACTTTACTGAATGAATAGGACCTTCACCAGAGTGCAAAACCTGGGACAACGAAATTTCCTTTGCTGAGAGATCAAAGTTTTAGAAGGCTTTTAAGAATTCTTTTAAGACAGCATACAAGTACAGTGAATCACATAACCTAAATAAACCTGGTCCCTGTAGCCTATCCATTTCTTCACGTTATAATATAAATGACCAGCTAAACCTCCAGTAACAAATCTTCTGGATGATTTCCTCACATAATCCGGGTCTAGTGCAACTGCCTTCATAGGGCGATGATACTCAAATTTCATTCTTTCCTCAGTAAAAAGACTACTAATTACAACAGAACCATCATCAGAGCAGCTTCCAATGTATTCACCTTCGATATCAAAGCAGAGATCATTAACTGCAGCAGTATGAGAAATGAATTCTTTGATCTGGAGAAGAAGAAATTTGTTAGCCATCTGAAACATCAAGTAGACCATTTGATCTTTTAAACCAGGCAGATTATCAGCCAAAACAATTCCTTGTAGAAAGGAGACCACAACTGCATTTATTTAACATTCACCACAATGAGGTCAAAATAAGTTATGCTGCATAGAATGAATATTGTGTCACCACATTGCAAAGCTGAAGCAACAACTGTACCTTACTAAAAAAACACGGGTGTATTTAACCAACTTCTTTCATACTACAAATAGAAGAGACGCTTCAACAGATTAGCAAACAGAACTCTGTATGGACTAATAAAAGGCCTATGCTGGAATTTAGGCCACACAATTCATGTATTTGTGTTGTGTCTCATGTCATACATGTATACCATGTCATCCATTTTATTTAATGGCAAAAAACAAATACTCCCTCTGCCTCCAATTAAGTGTCATTTTAGAAAAATTCACACAGGTTAAGGAGCCTAAGAAAATGACTGTTTTGTCCGTATTTGTGTAACTATATTAAGTGTTTTTTATTCACACTAAGTGTTTAGTTCTAGAAGAGTAAATATGGGCCATTTTGGAAGATTGAGGGCAATTACCACTTAAATTCCTAAAACAACACTTACTTTCGTCCAGAGGGAGTATGGTTTTAACTTCCAAAAAATCCATGCCTTTGTTTTGTCTAACATGTTGACACATGTAATATCATGTCTTATTTTTGACATTTATCTTTGTGACATGTCTTATTTTCTATGATAAAATTGTGTTTTAACTTTTCAAAAAAATCATGTCTTTTTGTCATTTATATCTGTGACAGGAATCTTGACACAACCAAAATCTTTGGGTTGTCTTATTGTTATCATTTATCTTTGTGATTCCTGCTTATGAGTCGTGCTGGGTAAGGACTTGCCACCCCTAGCTGGAAGTGATCTTGGAAACTAATTGAATTCCAGGACAAAAAACCTCAGTATAGTATTCGCCTAGAAGGAAAGCGAAAATTACTTAAATTAGCATCGCCAGAATAGTCGGGGGGGTTGTTCACAGGTCAAGCTTTACTACAGTACTTGAAATGCATTTAATTAGCATCCTTTTTCAATTGGGTATAGCTGGACTGGTCTGCAGTCTGCCAATTACTTAACCTGGATCCAGTGTAATATAAGGTCTCATCATTAGAAGATAATAGGACGAGTCATGGATATCAAAAGGTAACTGTGGTAGGTAATAAAATGAATCCACATCAACCTAAAAAGGGAACATTAGTTTGCACACAATCAACAAGGTAAACATGCGAAGGTTCACATCAGCCAGGATTGAATATTAACTGATTTGCCAAGATTGGCTAGTTTTCTTGGAACAGAGATTTATTCCTGTCATAAACACGTCAAAAGAAATTTATTTCTGGAGGACTTCGCAACAACTTTTGTTAATTTACGTTGAAATGTAGTATTACTGAGGATTTCACTGACTTCCAGAGTATAGGAAATTATGTAATTTTAGTCCCACACCAAATGTTAGCCCCTCATATCTTAATTCAAAACTTGAACTTATCAGGATTCTGTTTGGAGTTCCAACATTAGACTAGTTGGAGTAATGATCATTCTGATGCACCATTATAAATGATCAATCTGCTGTGAGCAATATTCCTAACAGTAGACTAAGCTCTCTCTCTTCCTCTCTATAAACCGTATGTCTTTGAAAAGAAAGAAGAGAAGCCACAGGAATAGATCTCTACACTTGGGGACACTTTTATCATCAAATTATAACTCTTAATATAGTAATATGAAACCATACTACCCTTCTGCTTGATATGGTGTTTATCTATTTCACTTGAAGCTGTGCTTTTGGACACAGTCAAAATAAATTGTAAGCATAAGCATGCTCTGTGTGAGTTACATGAGAGCGCGGACGTTATAGTTTCTTTTTATAATTCTAGTTCCTCACAGTCCTGCTATTTTTCAACTAAAAATACCAAACAAAGCTTTCCGAGTAACCCTAATTAACACAAAGAACCTGCAAGCTTCTGTAGCTATCACCCAACATAATTCAAACGCCAAATACCAAAAAAAAAATGTCAATTTCAATCAATTCTCCTAGCGATCATCACAACAGTCTCCCTAATCGAGCAATAACCCTCTTACACACATCAAATCAAACAATCCAATCGAGTAAACACCAGGAAATCGAAGCAAAAAAGGAGAGAAACTCACTTGGTTACCGAGAAAATCGAGAATGTGAACAGAGCCAGCATGGGTGCCGAGGGCGATCATGCGTTCGGCAACGGCGATACACGAAGCGGCGTCACATTGGAGGAGCGTGGGCACGCTGCCGCCCATGCGCTGGTACTTGAGCCGTGGCTCATCCTCTTCTTCATCCTCCTCCCCTCCTTCGGAGATATCTTCTTCGGACTCTTCTTCCCTCTCATCGTCGCCTTCCATTCCGTTCTCCGATGTCTTTGGCGACATTGTGGAAAAGCTTTACGATACTGAAAAATATAATGATTGAAAATTGAAATATAAAGACGGTTGAGATGATTCACCCCATAACTTCTCAACACACCTTCATGTCTTTGACAAAAATAACCTTAATTGAAAGGGTTAGAACATGGTAGATCAGGTTGGATTCGGATTTACATGTTTTTTTTTTTTTCCTTTGATTTTTATTTTATTTTAGTTATATATTTATATAATATTTTAATTTTAAAATAATCATAATTTGGATAAAAAAATCCAAATTTTAGTAAAAAAAAAATATTAATTTCAGCACAATTTGTATATATACATTTATGTGGTATTACTCGTATTTAAGTGATATTAATAATATTTTTATGTAGAGTGGTGTTTGTGTGCCAAATGTATGAGTTATGATTCATGCAACTCGACACGCAGGTTTGGTTGGTCCAATTTAGTTTGGATTCGCGCCTAATTTTTTTTAAAATTTATATCATAACCTTTATATTGTAATAATATAACATTTATGTTGTAATAATATAACATTTATATTGTATTAGTATAACCTTTATATATTGATTTGATAACATTTTCAATGAATGACTTATATTTTTTTCACTATAAAAATTCATGTAATATAGTCGAAACTTTTATGTTGTAATAATATAACATTTATGGTGTAATAGTATAACCTTTTATGTACAGATTTCATAACATTTTCAGTGAATAAATTATACTTTTTTCACTGTAAAAATTCATGTAATGTAGTCGAAACCTTTATTTTTTAATAATTTAAGTTTTATGTTATATTAATTACAAATATTATAACATTTATGTACTTAAAGAATATCATAAGGTTATATTATTACAAAATAAAGGCTATACTATTACAGTATAAAAGTTATGTTATTACAACATAAAGATTTTGAAAGGTATTATAAATCGGTCATGCACTGCAAAAGGTTATGTGCATATAAATAAAAGGTTATGTGAACAGAATTAAAAGGTTAAGTTCGTTAAAACTAAAAAGTTAAACTAAAACTGTAGAATTAGGGTTTGGGCTAGGATTTAATTGAGCTTGGATTTACGCGCGTGTGTGCATGAGGCACGCGTAGGACACGTGAAATAGACCATCGAGTTGGATCGACCCAGTTGTACGGATCTAGGATTCGTGTATTTAGTGTTAGTAATAAGTATGTTTTATGTAATACATAAAGGTACAACTAACGTAAGTAAAATGTATGACTAACATAACTAAAATGTATGACTAATATAACTAAAAAACATGTTGTTCAGGTTTGCTCTTTTCCAATCTTCATTGTTCCAATCCTATCTTGGCTTTACTAGGAAGTTGGGTGGTGGAGGTACTTCTTCCTCCATTTCTCTTCCCAAGATTGGATTTACCCTAGTCGGTATGATTGGTCCTTCTGTAATCACTATCCACATCTCATCATTTATCGCAGAGAGATGTGTCGTATTCTAATTTTCCAATCGTCATATTTTTCTATGGAAAACATTGAAAGTTTATGGTTAGAAGAATCTATGATATGCTATAAGATGAGGTTTTTGGAAAAATAAAGAGAAAACGGCAAACACACAGGTGGATCTAGGTAGGTGACTAGATAAGTTGGTACACAACCCAACTTGCTCTAATACCATTTGTTGGTCCCAAGTAGTCTCTGAGGTTCAGAGGGGGGGTGTATGAATCAATTTTACAAAAATCTTTCGAACAGGTTACACTGCAAGTTACTTGAATTTACAACACAACAAGATGATAAGCTTACAACACTATAGAGTAGTACTGTCTGCTGTATCTAAGAGTTCTTTGCAGCGAAAATATCTTTTGACAGAAGGTTTTGTGAAGAATGTTTTCTCCAAATATGCTCTTTCATAAACCGTTTATGCAGAATCGTAAGAGATAAATATGCAACACATAAAAAGATATAAAGCAGTAAAAACACTTATGGTCTTATAGTGGTTCGAAGGTGGTGTAATCCTTCTACGTCCACTTTACTGCTTCCCTAAGCAGGAACTTTGTTAATTAGGTTTGATTTACAGAGTATAGTTGTAACGCCCTAGTCCCATTAATTAGGAAAAAGTCATCACCTTTTACTTACTTAAAACTAAAGAATTCATGAAATATGTTGGGATTTCATTGTTTAGATTTTGATGAGACAAACCAACCATGTAATAGGAAGTTTTGAGTACCCCATTTTCACATTGTTTAAGTGAATAAATAGACTAGAATTAAGTCTTGAGTCAAGAATTGAAATGGAGGTTAAAAAAGGATAAAGCTGCATCTAAACTTTATAGAAAGATATCGCTGCAAGAAGGCAGGATACAGCAAAACAAGGAAGAACGGCGTGCAGCATCGCTGCATGAAAAGGATACAGGAGTACTGCTAGAACGATGATTACAGCAGCACTGCCAGATGATACTGCAAGCAGGTCTAAAATACAGCAGCACTTAAAGAATGCATCAGCTGCACAAAGACCAAGGATACAGCGCAGAAGTACAGGACAGTCGAGTAAATACAGCGCCAACTAGAAGACGAAGTATCCTGCAAATCCCAGGAAGGATAAATGCAGTACGAGGAACGGAGATCCAAGCAGGGACAAAAGAGTCGTTCAAGAAAAAGTCAAAGTAGCAGACACGGAGCCAATAAGAAGATGCCACATGGACTGACGCGCCGCAGAAAGCTGCGAGCCGTAACTGCCGCATTAAATGCTCCGAAAAGAAAGGTCAGTCGCATTAAATGCGAGCCATACTTTGGCCAGGCTATTTCAAATTCAAAAGAGGGATGTCTCCTTCAACGGACATCTTCTCCCACAAGTATAAATAGAGGTCGAGGAGAACTGAAGCTGGTTACTGAAAAACTGATACTGTCACTATTACTAAAGCATCTACGAGAAAAGTTTCAAGCTTACAAAATTTCAAGCCCTCAGTTTCAGTCACTCAACCTATCGAAGTGAAGCAAGTTCAAGCTAAAGGATTCCTTACGGATTCAGAAGCTCACTTCGAAGCACAAGTTGGAGAAAACCTTTTTATCCTTTTAACCTTGTTGCTGCGTGCTTAGGTTGTTTTAGTGGTGTCAAGCAGTTGATAGGAGAGATCCTTGCTGTTTGTTTAGTTGTCTTAGTGTTAGGCAGCTTCCCTGTGTGGGAGTGTAGAACCCTGTGTGGGTTAGCCTTTGAAGTTTGCAGTTGCTGTGTGTACGCTGGACTTCAGTAGGTGGTTTGCTTTGTAGAGTTGATAGATTGTTAGGAGTGACTTGTAAATCAATCTTGCTTAACAAAGTTCCTGCTCGAGGAGCAGTAGAGTGGACGTAGAAGGATTACACCACCTTCGAACCACTATAAGCCATAAGTGTTTTTATCGCTTTATTTATCTGTGCTTATTTTCTGCATATATCTATCTCTTCTCATCATAAAACGTTTGAAAGAAGCATTTTTGTGTAAAACAGCCCTGTGTTTAAAAGTATATTTCCGCTGCGTACAAAACTCCAGGTTACAGCGTGCAGCACTGTATCCTAGCGCTGCAAGCAGTAACCATCTATCGCTGCAAGCTCCAGTAACTTGCAGTGCAGAACGGTTGTTTTAAAGATTCTGAAAAATCGACCAAGGTTTATTCACCCCCCCTCTGAACCTCGGACCACTTGGGACCAACAAAATATATTACAGTGGAAGTCTAAAACGAAAACACGAGGTTTTTTTTTTCTTTAAACTTGACATAATTTATTTTTGACTCGTGTCTCACCCACATTTCTAGGTTAAATGCACGGACATACACTTATATGAGATAACATGATAGAACAAACATATCATATCGTAATATAAGTTTAGGTTTATCATATATCATAATTTATATATCCAAAATATAATATTGTTTTCAAAAGTAAACACTACTTTAGTACTTTAACATTAAAAGGGTGATGAAAAGTCAATCGAGCTTGTTACACGTCCACGTCATCATCCACTGGACCTGAAAATATTAAAAGCAACATCATGAGACACCTCTGGAGAGGGATCCCAGTGGGATAACTATACTCTCTAATATATACTGAAGTAATTCAATTAATAAGCACATATTACATGTCCTTCGGACACTCTTACCCTGGACCATACATAACATAAAGGAATGTGGGAGTCGTTCGCCCACTAAACCTTGCTTTCATAGACCAAACACTTTCGTCCTTATGGTCGTCGCACGATAGTGAAGCAACTGCCGGTTATAGCTACGGAGCTTTTGCCGTAGATTTTCATACATAACTATTTAATTTAATTATCAACACATAGTAAAGTGTAGAAGTTACACACTTGAAAGCTGAGGGTGCAAGGATTGCTTCTAGATTCACCCATCCTCTCAACTGCACTCGATACACTTAACTGTTTAGACAATTTTGTTGTATACACACTCTTTTGTAACTTATATTTAGGTTATCTTAACCTAAAACATAGCCATTTAATAACTTAAGGAAAATAAATCATTCTAATAACATATATATATATATATTAACATGATCTTATACATTTTATTCAAGCATATAAATATATTAACTATACTTCATTTAATACATACTTGATTCCTATATGAAATTCTAAACATGATCATATCATAACTAAAACATTTAAGCAAAAATAGTGTAACACCCCAAAATAATAAAATTCAACTACATAAAATATAATGAAAATTTTCTATAATTAAAATGAGATTTATGTAATAATAATTATAATTATTATTGTAATAATAAAAATGAAAGAGAAATAAAAAAAATAAGATTTAATTATATATATATATAAGTACATATGCATACGCACACAACTAATATATAAGTAACATATGTTTGACTTTTATATATATATATATATATATATGCATAGATTATAAGATATTTTAGTTATAATAATATAAAACTCAAAATGTGTGGTAAGGAATGTGTGGTAAGGAATAAGCAGAGGCAAAATTTCTCTCACCCATACTCTCTCTCTCCTTCTCTCATTACAGCACACGTCTCTCTCCTCTTTTCTAATTTTCTTTCTTTTTCTCATTTTTCCACCTTCTCTCTCCCTTTTTCTCTCTACTGCTCGTTGGGCTGCTGTGATTTTTATGTGGGTGTGTAGATGTGGCTGTGTGTATATATATGTGTGGTTGTATGTTGATGTGTATGATGGTGTGTGCTCGGTTGTGGGGATCGCCGGTGATATGGTGTCGCCGGTAGGAGTGAACGGCGAACGGTGGCAGCAAGGGGAAGGCTGTAGCAGCAGCAGAGATGGACGGTGGTGGTTAGGATTTTTGAGTTGAGTGTGTGTTGAGTTTTATGCAGTGAAGGTGTTAGGCTGTGATGATTCTTCTTCTTTTTGTTTGGTTTTTGAGCTAAAGGGTCGACCCCTTGTGCGACTGTGAGGAATAAGAATTTGAAGATGTATTAGTTTCGTTGGCCTTCTTTCTCTGAATCACTGATTAATTGTTTGCTTTTCCATCACCATCTTCAGGTTCTCTGTTTTCAATCAATATAAATTCTGGGATTTGTTCCCACCTTCAAATCCATCATCATCATCCAAACATAACCTTTATGAATTTCAGCGTGCCGGCAATGGCAGCAGCGGTGCAGCCGGTTGAGCAGCGGAGACGGGGCAGCAGGGGCTGGAAAATGTTTGGTTGGGTGAGGGTTTCATTTTATGAATTAGATATAAATTTGGGGCTAAATTGCAAACCATATAATTAATGAAAATTAATGATTTAATCCATAACCATTATGTATATTGTATATTAATCCCAATAAATTTATGAAAATATGATATAAGCATCATGCATTATAGATACTGATATCGGACCCGTGAATTTATAAAATGACATTTTTTAAATCTTAGAATATATGAGAATTGTAGATATTATTCTATAATTAAACATAACTTGATATATGAAAACCGAACTTTAATAAAATGACAAAGAGAAATTATATTAATTAATTTATTTTAGTTAGACCTCTTTATGTATATTTATCTCATAATTAATTAGTTTTACGAAACGAACCGTAGAAGTCACTAGTATTACTTTTTGACCCAAATAAGTGAATTATGTCGCAATATAACATTAAAAATATTAATTACCATCTCTCTTAATTTAAATGACATTTTTGTCCTAAATATAATTATAGAAGTTGTAATTTGACCTTCATAATTTAATAAACGAACCAAGGACCTAATTATAAATATTAAATATACAATTAAAAATTCCATATTATTAAAAATGATCAAAACGTAAAGAAATAATTATGAACTTTACAATTTAAACCTCAAAGTTAAGAATCAAATTAAATATCAAATTTAATCCTCTTAAATAATAATTAACTAACCATGTTATGCAATTAAATACAGTTCCTAAATTAACTTATAATTTCAGTTAATTGAATTCATTTTTATAAATTAAACTTTATAGTTAATCTAAATACGTCATAATCATAAATATATTCAATTTTATTAAATATCTAAATTAAACCATAAATTATATAATAAGATTTTCTAAGATTATTTTAAAGGTTCATAAGAATTATTTTAAGCTAGAAGCTTTATAATTTACTTATTTTAGAATTATTTTCAAGTTTTCAATATTTAAACCAAATCATAATCTTATAATTTAATTCTCCTGGAACTAAGCTAAGTCTTTCAAGATCTAATAAAAGTCTAATTAAGCTTTCTAATATTTTAATAAACACATTTTATTACAAATTCACTTAAATATTATATTCACCTTAAAATCATTTATTTTATTTTTTAAATCACAACATCATCACAAACCTGTTCCAACTTATCAAAGAAAATCTTAAATAACATATTTTAATTACTAATGACCTTAATTAAAGAATTTATAACTAGACAATGTACTGAGGCAATTTTAATTATCGATGTAGGAAAAGAGGAATGAAGAATTATCTATGCTTGTTCGAGAGTTTATAATTACATGCGCTATTCTCATGAGGTGGGGGTAATTTCTTATTACGATATTTATACTTCTTTCAAAGTATTTAAATTACGAACTATTATACTATATAAAAATGAGTTGGATATACGTGCTGAATGCATGAGATGTTATATGTGATAATGTTATGATATGATGAATGTGAATGTGATTGCTGAATGATTTAGGGTTAAGTGATGGATTTTGATTATTAATTGTTTTAGTTGATTGATGGAAATTATGATGACTGATGAATACTTGTATAGTTGAATTAGTAATTATGGATTGTGATCTTTATGGGATGTGAACGTTTTACTATGAATGCAAAAGTGAAGAATGATGTGAAGTTAATATTTGCATATGTGCAAATAAGATGTGTTATTATGGCAATTGAGAACTGCAACTAAGTGTTGTGTTAAATTAATGTGTTTTAATGTGTATGTTTGATATGTGTATGTGTGATGTAATTATGTGTGCATGTGCATGCGTATGCAAGGCGGCTAGGGCTCGCATAAAGATGGATGATCACCGTATCATGACGGCTAAGAACCGTAAAATGTTTTCACGGCGGCTAAGAACCGTAAAATGCTTTCATGGCGGCTAAGCACCGTAAAATGTGTATGTTTGATATGTGTATGTGTGATGTAAATATGTGTGCATGTGCATGCGTATGCAAGGCGGCTAGGGCTCGCATAAAGACGGCTGATCACCGTATTACGATGGCTAACGACCGTAAAAAGGCGGTTAAGACCCACAAATGTTTTCACGGCGGCTAAGAACCGTAAAATGCTTTCATGGCGGCTAAGCACCGTAAATTATGTGAGAAGTGATGTTTGAATGTGAATGATGGATTATATGTTTCCAGGGCGGCTAAGACCCGCATATGTATTGCAAGACGGTTAAAAACAGTAGATGTGATAATGAAAGTGATATGTTTGAATGTGAAAGATGATTGATTTGAGATGGATGCTTACATTATAAAATGATTTAAGTCACGTGATTTGAAATGATCTATTTTCTACGGTTTTCATTAAAAGGCAAATGTTTTAAGAAAATTTGTTTTATGTGATAAAATGGTATTTTTGGCATGTGTGTAAAATCTTCCAAAATTATTTTATGTCATCCCGAGTTCCCCACCACACTGAGTGTACTTTTGTCACTCACCCCTCTTTTAAAATGTTTTCAGTTTAAGGAGTTTAGGACGGTGGATGCTGGTAGCCGATGAGCAAAGGTTACAGAACCTTTTATTTAAAATGATTAATTTCATGAATTTAGTAAATGTATATTTTATAATTATTCTTGATTTTATTTATATTTATTCTTGAAAAGAGGAAAAAAAAATTTATCAGAGTAACGCCTCGATTAATGTTTATCTACAAAAAGAATCGGGACGTTACAGGTGGTATCAGAGCGGGTCTACGATTCTGTAGACTCGTTAAAATGTTTTATTTTCTAAAAATTATTTGATTTAACTTGAATTTAAAGGGAAGTAAAAATATAATTTTTGTCAAAGAGAAAATATTTTATTAGCTACTAGCATCCATTTCTACTGCTCCACCTTCGCTAAGGTATGTTATGTTATAATGTTTAATTGTTTTATGACCGTGAACTTATGTGGAAGTGAATATTGTGAATTTATATAAATTTCGATGTTATGTTATAGTAATATGTTTATGTGATTATATGGAACTTTTATATATCATTCCTGCTACGAGACGTGTTAAATTGTAATCATATTTTTTTTATACAAATATGAGTTTCAAGGTTAGAAATTGTGTTGATGGATATTTTATCATTAAATCATTTTAATGTGAGGTCACTGTTATCAACACAATGCTACTGGATGCCGCCATTGAGCCGCTGACTGCAGCAGCATGAGCTCGTGTGCGTAAATGGCCGTAGCAGGAGTTGGTGCAGTGTTATTTGATGGGTTATGTTATTTTATGTTATGCTATTTGTGAACTTTGTTATATCGGTAAACACTGCCACTAGCCACTAAATGTCGTGTGAGTTAGTGTGTATGTTTTGCCATAGTCGTTGGGTTACATAAGGTTGAGACTACCATGGGCCCTTGTCTACGACAGGATGAGCTAGTGGGTGTGTTTCTCCTAAGTACACGGGTGGTATTGAAGGCTAAAGGGAAGTAAAAAATGATGAATGTTGTAAAGACTCATGCTGCAAACACTGATGATGATGAAATTAACATTGTAAGTATTTTCACACGTCTTCATGATTCAAGGAGAAGGTAATCTACAAGTTCATTATTTTTGTGATTGTTGTAAGTTCTACTACCATCTTCAATTCTTGAGTATCATATGATGATAATGAAGATCTTTTGGTTTAAGAAGATGTTATAAATCTATATTGCGAGACTCAAATGCCAAACATTCCAGGACCTCAATGTTTGAACAATTTCAACAGTGCAAATCTCATATCTACATCTCTCAAAAGGTACAAATCAATATTCTAGAGTTTTAAAAGTAACATTCTACAAACTTATGAGGTTGGTATATATATCAGGGAGAGGCTACTAGTGGTCAGACATATGAAAGGAGAAAATAATGCTTAACAAGAAATGAACATTATACATATGGGTCAAGTTCCAAGTGATAATTTATATCATCTTTTGCACCTTGTGTACCATCCCTACCAGTGGTAACCCCACTTACACCACCCCTAGGCCAGCAAGCCCATCTATACCACTTTTTTTACCTTCTGCACCTTGTATACCACCCCAATAGTAGCCCCACATATAACACATCTTCAGCCTAGAGTGTGAATTCGAGCACCAACCCCATTTAGTGGTGGATTATTGACATCAAACTAGATCAAGAATACTACAATGCAGCCTGAAACAAGGAATAAATTGTTGGTGGAGAATGAGAAAAAGTATATGGATTTGTACGTAGCACCTCCAACTGGAAGAAGAAGAATGACAAGAAAGAACAATGATGATTGTAGCATTTGATTAATTTGTTAGCTTTCACTTTGATTTTTGAAATAGGATATGAAAGTAACATAGTTATTTTGTGGGTTTGTTTAAACATATGATGATGATTGGTAGTTTTTATGGATTGTAGCATCTACTGTTAGGTTTTTTGGATTTTGAGATAAGATATGATATGAAACTATCTTAGATATGGCAAATGATAATTGTAATTAAGATTGACAACTTTTGATAATCATATTAATGAATGTGGTAGATTTTGTTCTGGTAAGAAATTGTCCATTTTGCTATTTGGAATTATGTTTATATGTTCTTGTTTGTCCATTAGGGTTGTTGAGTGTTTCACATTATATATCTAATGATTTTACCTTGTTTTATGTAATCTTGCTTATGGGATGAATATGGAAGAGTGTTACCTTAACAGATGAAACATTATATAATACAAGATAATGAAGATATCTTAAACAAATTAAGCATAACATATTCAATGAACTTGACATAGAAGAGTTTCTAGTTTGATTCAACTTTTATAGCAAAACTGCCTAAATATGCTGCACAAGTACAAAGTACAAATTCAACTACTAATTCAAACTACTAATTTGGCAAACTTGTACTGCATAAAGTCTTACAAATAACAAACTAATAATTCTTCAGTTTGCAACAAGAAATCTAGTTGATTAATTTGCAAACTACTTATAAACAAACTACTAATTCCAACAAGAGATCAGTTTGCAATCCACCAACAAATAATAAGCACAAGTTGGATTAACACTACTACCTCCAAAAACTCTTAGACTTATCCTTCAGTTTCTTCTTCTCTTCTTTGAGAATCTTGTTATGTGCCACCAAATTTTTGATCTCTTGTTTCAAATGCTTGATTTGATCATGAGGACTTTCATATCTTCTTTCAACATTTTTTTGCTTTCTTTGAGTTCAATGTCATCTTCTATAACTTCTCGTAGTCTTCTTTCAAATTCTTATATGCTTCGCTCAATTTTTCATACTCTTCATTATCCTCCTATACAAAAAAGTCACAACCACCTTTCTTCTACAAAACAAAAGACAAAAAAAAAAATCAAACTTTGATAGTCTTAAGAAAAAAAAATAGAAAAAATCAATCTTTGATAATCTTAAGAAAGAAAAATAGAAAAATCGAACTTTGATGGTCAAAAGAAAAAAAAAGAGCAAAAAATAAAACTTTGATAGTTTAAAGAAACTTTGATGGTTGTAAGAAAAAGAACAAAAAAATCAAATAAAAAAATCACAACCTTTAACAACTAATCCAAGACGACTGGAAATATACTTTCAACCATAAAATTAAGAAACTTACGTTATATCTCAAACAACGCCAAAATCTCTTCCCTCGATTTGTTGCAGTCTTTGATGTTTGGAGAATAGCGCGTCTTCAACATAGGCACTCAATGGCCTAGAGTTGGGAAATATTAGATATTATTGAAAGCTTGAAGATTTTGGGCTTAGAGTTGTTGGAGAACTAGGGTTCTTGAGTTTGGGGGAGATTTCATGTTTTTATGACATTTGTTTAATTAATTGAATTTTCTGTTTTTTGTTCTTTTTTTTTTGATTGAGATTTATGTATTTTTTTAGTAAAATTATGATGTGGCAATTAAGTGTAAATAATGAGATTGAAATAATATAAAAAAAATTCCACATGTGAAAAAGATCATGTCAGCATAAGTTGGCTGAAATGTTCAGATTGGAGGTGAGAGTAGCACACTCGTCGAGATCTGATTGGGAAATAAAAAATCTGACAACAAAAGGACTTAAATTGGATGAATTTTTCAATTACAAGATTAAAATTGAAAATCAAATTTTAACGAAACTAAAAACAGATAATGACTTTAGACATGACTAAAAATGAATTTTTCCCTTAAAATTGATACATCTAATTGTTTTTAAAACATATTATCATTATAAACCCTGATGCAATCAACAGCCCCTTCCTCGGCTCCCCCATTCCACTCTATTACTCTATAGCAATTGATAGCCTAAAACTCCCTTTTCTCTTTCACCTATCCCTTATCAAAATTGACAATAACCTACCACCAATTCATGATGTGAAAATGAAAGATAACCCATGGTTGCCCAAAAAAAAAAATCTCGGATCTAATATAGAGGGATTTTTTTTTTGAATTCAATCAAGCAATAAGTTCACATACGGTGAGTATTCAGAATTTCAATCTTGTTATTTCCTAATGATTGTAATTGAATCAATCAAATCTCCTATGAAAATTGGAAAATTATTTTTTAGTTTGTTTGAATCGATCCTGTTATGATTTTTTAACTAGATCTGTAAAAAATAGAAAATATAAAAAATTAACAAATATAGAAAATAAATCCAATAGTTAATAAAAAAACTGCAAAAATTATGAAAATCCTGAAAAAAATTCTTGATAGATTATTTAGGGATTCTTAGAGTTGGATTTATTTGATTAGGGTTTTAGCATTGCAGCTTAGCTGTGGTTCCTACAGTACTCCTATCAATCCCTAATCTCTTTCCCAGAACTACACTCCTATCAATCCCTAATCTCTTTCCCATTCTCTTTTTTATGTAATCATAGGAAACACATGTGGTATGGAAGTGGGTCGCAAGCTCAAGTCCCATTATATTAGACAAAGTATGCTAATTGTGAGAAATCTCACCTTGGGAATGAGTGGAAGAAACATTTGTTAAGTCGTCTCATGCCAAAGACATTGTACTTGAGAAGATAGGAATTGAAGCTAAACAGCCTAACTCTGTCATTTGTAAATGTGCTAGAATACAACTGATCAAGAATGGTAAGAAGATTGCTACTTTAATTCTTAATGATGGATGTCTAAACTATATTGAAGAGAATGATGAAGTGTTGATTGCTGGATTTGAATGCTGGTTTTACTTTCCTCTATTACTGCTAATTAAGGTACTTTCGAATTCCTAATTTCATTATGATCGATTCATTATTTTTTGACACCCTAAGTTTTTCTTTCAATATACGATGTCATCAATTATTAGGTTTTAGATCTAAGTTGTATAGAGATGTTTGATATTTTTTTGATAATTTGTTTTTGCTTGATCTACAATGAGGTGTGTGATAAAAATTATTGAGATTCCTGAAGATCTTTTGTTGTTTGAAGATTTAATATTTATTGAGGATTTCGCATTAACTAATATTAGATAGGGTGATCTATAATTATTTTGAGAATGAGATCATACTTTTTAAGGGTACAATGATTGTCAAACAAAACATAATTTGCTTAGCCTTTTACTCGATGTTAATGCTTCATTAATTAGGTTTTTTTAGTGGAAGAAAAATATATGGAAGGATCTAGTCTATCTCTCATCTCTCTTCTCTCACCATCTTATCTCTATTTTCTCCCTCTCGATCATGATTTCCCTCTCATCTCAATCATTCTTCTCTTCTTTTTTTGTTTACTGCCTACAACTCTTACTCTCAATATTTCTTTTTCTTTTTTACCTACTTTCTCCCTCTTCCTACCATCTTCTTCTATGTTTTCCTCCCCTCTTCTCCAATTGGTGTTACTGTGAGTGGTGTGTTGGTACGAGGGTTGCCGATGACGTCATTTTGCTAGTCATGGCAAAATGGAATGGGCATGGTTGTGCGTTATCTTTGAGGTTGATGTTGTGTATGTTTTATCTTGTGCAAGAGGAGTGATGGATCGTGGTTGCTGGTGGCGGCGTGTGTTTTCAGTGATATGAGGCCATTGGCCACGGTAGAACGGGGATGAGTGACAAAGATAGATGGTGATAGTGGTATTATATGCTTAGTACGTGTTGTGATACGAGATATTTCAAAAGACACTCTTTGAGTGTGTTAACTCCAGAATTTGATAGAAAAAGAAGGAGAATTACAGATAATTAGGAATACAGGAGAATTTCAGAGGAAATACAGAGACATTTTGTAACACCCGTAAAACAATAATAGAAATAATACGAAATTAATATTTTAATGGTTGTTAGATTTATAAAAAAAATTGTATCAATCCTATATAATATAGGATTTTAGTTGAATGATGAATCTAATTGGAATTATGAGTTAAATCTTACTAGACTTCTTTTAGTATGAGCCCAAGAGATTAGGAGGTCCATTACCTTATTATTAGGTTTAGAACCCATGAACCCAATCATATAAATAAGAAAAAAGTTAGTACGCTAGGGTTAGGATTTTCAAACTCATTTAGGAAAGGTACGTGTTTTTTCTTTTCTCATAATTTTCTTCCATGTCAGATCTAGAGTAATTTTTTTAATTCCTATGATAAATTTAAGTGATATCTTGAGTTAGAATACAATTAATTTAAGGAAACACATCTTGTTCTTTAATTTCAAATTCTAGAATGGTTAGTCAATTATTTGAATTCGTAGTTAGACACCTCCAAATTTCATGAATTTTGAATATGTTGATCTTTGATATATATTAAAAACTCAATAAAAATTTCAGATCAATTGGAGTTGTAAACGATTTAAAATGAATTTTTTATTCCTTCAGTCCAAGAATCGATATGTTCACGTTTCTGATTTAGACATTTTAAAATAAATACTTAAAGACCTTATAATTTTATGAAATTTTAATATATTATAGTGTACTATAACATTGGTCTTCTGTAAAAAATTTTATATCAATCGGAGTTATATTTTATTTTATATGAATTTTATTTTACTAACTTTCAAAATTCATCAGCTTTAGTATTACAGTTTTAAAAATGTAAAACTAGTATTTATATACTCCAAAATTTTACAATATTTGACCTGATTATTTATTATTATGGTTCTGATATACAGTAAAAATTTCAAATTAATATGATCAGTATTTCATTTAAAAATTAATTTTCTTTTTCTGTTTTGGAAAGATTCACCATATACACTTTTCTGATTTACGAGATTAATTCTCATAGTTAAACATCTTCAAATGTTTTGAATTTTGGATATGTTATAGATTAACATGTATTTTATCTACTGGAAAAGTTTCAAAATAAAAGAGTTTATATTTCTTAGTATATTAATTTTCTTTTACAGCTCTGCAGAATTTACTGTTTCTGAAAATTAAGTTTCAAAAATTATAAATCTGTGGTTATACTATTTGGATCTTTATGAAATTTATAAATGTTATTTATTTAACAACCTAGATTCCATGTTTAAAATTTAGGATCATTTTATCTTATACTTTTTAAGAAATAAATATTTCAATGCTTAACTAGAGTTTTCCTAAAATCTTCCAACTTAGGATTCATGTCTTAATTCTTCAAAAATTTTAAGAAGTTCTTATTTACCCTCCAAGGTGTCCTAAGACAATTTTAGAGATTTAATTTAACTAAAATAATTATTGAGGTTTTCTTTAGACCTTTAGGTATTAAGTTAGTGTATGTTTTCGTTATGGATGAATATGTGTCGAGGAAGGTGTAGCTCGCGAGTAATAGGGTTGCATTCACTTTCATTCCGCTTAAGGTTTTTAACTTTTAAGGTGGGGATTATTTTCTTATGTTTGTCTTTATTAAATGCTTGGTGTGGAAGTGATTGATGAATTTATGCAATGTGTCATGAGAAAATTTTTATTGAAAATGCTTGCTATGATCTATTGATCTGTGCATGAGGCTTGCTGTGATCTATGATCTATGCATGAGAATTAGTCAGGGACGTAAGAGGTCCAAGGATCAAAAGTTAGATCCTCGGGTATGCCCGCCGTGCTCAGAATTGATTGGCCAATCCCAAGATAAGAAAATGTTTATTTGCTTGACTGTTGTGTTATTTGTCTTGCTTTTGCCTGATGCCTTTAATTTTGACAAGCATGTCCCCACTGAGCTAGTGTTTGCTCACCCCTTTATGAAAAATCTAAAATTTTAGAGTAATGGCATGGACGTAGAATAGAGTGGATGAGCGGTGGCTAGAGTTACTTTACCTGTTTTATTTTAAACTATTTATTTCAAGAAAGGCTAAATGTTTCCATCTTCAATCTGCTTTAGCATGACTTATTTCATATTTGTTGAGATCTTCTGATGAAGCCATTGTTGGATTCGAGCTATTTTTAAAATATTCTTATGGTCTTGATTTTATTACTCAAACTTCTATTTTAAAATATTTACATATTTAATTTTCCGCTGCGAGAATATTAATTTTATAAACAAAAAAAAAGGGTTAAGAAAAATTGGGATGTTACACATTTTTGATTCAAAAACTGTCCTCTCAATACAATGCGGTGACACCTATATTCACGCCCTCCATCCTGACACATAACTAACAATTATTCCTTCCATACGCCAATCACGTGACATAGTCATTGAGCCATTGAGAACCTTTCTCTATCGGGTCAAAGCTTTGCGACTCACCTCTTCAATTGGAATTAATCAGATTAATACAGATCGTATCATTACCTTCCTCTTGAGATGGAACCTTGTCCTCAAGGTTAAAATTTGGATAAGCTCTTTGGATGTCTTCCCAATCTTCCCAAGTTGAATTTTTTGGATGAGTGCCAACCTATTGAATAAGGCCATGTGATATCATTTTTCTTCCTCGTAGGATTGATCGACGTGCACATACTGCCAGAGGTTGAATGATGGGATGACCTTCAAAGCTCCCAATTGGAAGAGAAGAATGCTGAACCTGTTCAACTCTCTTGAATGGTTTTAGCAATGATACATGAAAAATTGGGTGAATCTTACTATACTCGGGTAACTCCAATTTATAGGCCACAGACCCGATCCTTTCTTTCACCAATAATGGACCAAAGTAATGTTTTGCTAACTTGTGATATGGTCGGGTGCTATAGATGTTTACCGATAAGGTAGGAGTTTCACCAACACTCGTTCTCTAATTTCTAATTGTAACTCTCTTCTATGGGTATCCACCTTTTGTTTCATTCGATTCTGGGCTTGAATCAAATTAGCCTTGATGGTTCATAGGAGCTCATCCCGTTAAGTTAGAATCTCTTCCACGGCTTGCACTGAAGTGCCACCCTTACAATATGGGGGTATGGGAGGAGGTTGTCTTCCATATAATACTTGATACAATGTCATTTGAAGACTACTATGATAACTTGAATTATAGCTAAATTCTGCCTAGGGTAGGAACTTAACCCATTCTATTGGCTTGTCCTGAGTAAAAACTCTTAAGTATTGCTCCAATCCTCTATTCACCACCTCAGTCTGACCATCAGTCTGAGGGTGATAAGAAGTGTTGTGCTTTAAGAAAGTCCAACTAAGCTCCAAAAAATGCCTCCTGAAAGTGCTTAAAAAGATCGGGTCACGATAAAAAATCACAGCACTTGGAAATCCATGTAATTTGACTATCATATCCATGAAGAGTTCTGCCACCTTCTGTGCTGTAAAAATACTCCATAGAGCACCGAAATGAGCTAATTTTGTTAGTCTATCAACCACCACCAATATCATAGAGTATCCCTTAGATGTTGGTAGACCTGTGATGAAGTCCATTGTAACTTCATCCCAAACCAGTGAAGGAATAACTAATGGTTGAAGCAACCTAGCAGGTGGTTGAGTGGAGGATTTAATTTGTTGGCAGGTCAGACAATTGGCAACAAATTCTTTTACATCATTTTGTAGTTTTGGCCAATAGAAGGTGGATGCTAGTCGAGTAAGTGTTTGTTTTACCCTAGCATGCCCTGCCATGGGTGAATAATGATATTCATGAAGCAAAACATCCTTCAAAACCGAATTAGTTCCAAGTACTATTCTCTGAGGTAATAGTATCAGCCCTTTTTATACAACATAACCTGTAGTCAACTGGCCTGATGAAATTTGTTGATGCAACAATATTAATTCTGGATCAGTAAGGGCTCGTTTGCTTTGAGTGATGGGTTTGATAAGATTGATAAGATTTGTAGGATTGTACTGTTCATCAAAGACAAAAATAATATTAGTTGGGTGTTTGGTATGTATGTTTGTATTAGGTTTGAATTAAATTATGTGTTTGGTTTGAATGATTATAAGCTTGTTAAAGTAAGATTATTTATAAAAACTTGTTTGGTATATTGGTTAAGGATGATAAAAAAATTGTAATTACTAAACTACCCTTACATTTTCTTTTCTTTTTATATTTTATTTTTCCAATTATTTTCTTTTGTTTATTATTTTGTTTTCTTTAAATTTTAATTATTATTATATTTCACAACTAAGAGCATCCACATCAATGCGTTTTTAGCACACCATTTTAATGTGGGGCCCACATGCCACCACACTAATTAAAAACATCTACTTTTTTAAAACACACATCTACATCAATTTAACACAAATTTCAATCAAGTTAACACAGATACAATCATTATATATGAGTCCCATAATCCACTAATTTTTATTTTTTATTTTTATTTATATCAATTTAAAGTAATTATTTTTTCTATATCCACATCCACAACCCAACCCTACCTAAAACAATAATAATTATTTTATTTTTATTATATTTAAAATGTACAAAAATTACATTAAGTAATTTAATATTCTAAATCTATAAGTATATTAAGAAAAATAATCTAATTATACATTGAAATAAAGTTAGTTTATTTGAACATTGAAGTAATGAATAAATACATATTCGTGTAGAAAGAACACAATAGACTCATCTGAGTCTATAGTGTGAAATAAATTTTTTTTTAAAAATTAATCTAATTATACATTGAAATAAAGTAAGTTTATTTGGACATTGGAGTAATAAATAAATACATATTCATGTAAAAAGAACACAATAGTTTATTTGGACATTGAAGTAACGAATAAATATATATTCATATAGAAAGAATACAATAGACTCATCTGAGCCTATAGTGTGAAATAATAATTTTTTTTAAACCAACATAATTATACATTGAAATAAAGTTAGTTTATTTGGACATTGAAATAATGAATAAATCCATAATGAATTGATGTAGATGCCCTAATCTATTAGATTTTAATATTTAAGGTACGTTAATTATATTTAGTTTAAAATGTTAAATAATATCATATAAAATATTTTAAAATATTATTAAAAATATTATTTTAAATAATAAAAATTTAGAAGATTAACTACACAGATCATACATATTATTAAAATTACATGCAATAATTAAAATTTGAGATATGTTTTTATTATGATAAAATAAACCTAAGCATACAATATTTTTCGTGATAAACCGAATGACCGTGAAATAAAATTATTGATAAAATTAATTTTTAAAAAATATTCGTAAAATAAAAACAAAGAAACAATATTTTCCTAATTGATAAAATAAAAGTTAAAAAATTACTAATAAAACCAAAACACAATTTATAAAAAAAAAGTAATTCACAATTATTAGGATATAATGGTAATTTCAAAAAATTTACTATTTGTACTAATTTAACCCACCAAAAATGGTGGGTTTATAAATCCACCCATAAACCCACCCAATCCCACATATAAACCCGGGCTCAATAAATAAACCCACATGTAAACCCGGACCGAATAAACAAACCAATTTTCAAACCCATAAAATAAACATGGGCTTAGGTTGGTTAAAAATCTTAAACCAACCTAAACTCATGAAGCAAACGAGGCCTAAGATTCTCATTCCGAATAGCCTTAAGCAATTCAAATTCTGGTCGGCAAACCAACAGATAATATATAGGAATTGATGGGTTTGATGGTTCTTCGTAGACCTGAGATAGAGCATCAACAACTATATTACTCTTCCCTGGTTTGTATTATACCAAAGTAATTTTTGGACATAAATTTGTTTTTCCGAGGTGTGTACCACTTGTTTCCAAAGCTCCTTAATACTTCGATGATTAGTTCAAATTACAAAATATCTCCCCAACAAATATTGTCTTCATTTCTTTACTGTCCAAGAATTTCTTGGGAATCCTACAAGATCGGTTCGTTCTTTTTTCTTTGATAGATGGTCAGAACTTCATCTGGGTTCGAATCCTACCGAGAGGTCCACTAGAGATCAGAAATTGTTGAAGAAACAACAAGATCTTTCTTTTGTCCCTTCCAGGCGATCGGAAAAGAAAGAACTGGTTAATATATTCAAGATAATTACATATTTACAAAATACTGTCTCAATTCATCCTATTTCATCAGATCCGGGGTACCATATCTATACAAATAGAATAGTACATTTATACAGAATGGTAAAGAGGCCCTTTATGATCATCGACCATATAAAGAAAATGAAAGATTAATCCTTACCAACTTGATCTTCTTTTATTGCTGTTAATTCCTTAATGTATGTGGATGCTACTTGTGCCTTTACTCCAAGCCGTTTACTGAAGTAAGAGATGGGGTGTTCTTCTTGCATCAATATTGCACCAATTCCCACATTGGAAGCATCTGTCTCAATGACAAATCCCTTAGAAAAGGGTAAAAACGAAAATGCATCTCAAATATACGTGATTTTGTACTTTACTATATCATTTATAAATGTTTACATTTTACTATATTAAGTACACAAATTTTGCAAAAAATAATAAATCCGATTGCCACTTCATTTTTGGTAAATGGTTGAGAAGCACGTGTCCTCCTTCTGTGAGAAAAAAATAACGTGGCAGCCGGATTTATTGTTCTTTGAAAAATTCGTGTACTTGATATAGTAAAATGAAAACATTTATAAATGATATAGTAAAGTGCAAAATCACGTATACTGGAGATGAGTTTTTGTTTATTACCCCTTAGAAAATTCAGGAAGCTTGAGTACTGAAGCTTCAACTAAAGCTCGTTGTAGTTTCTGTAAAGTAGTTAAGGAGTTTTCAGTCCATATATAAGCATCGTTCCTTAACAAGTCGATTAACGGTACTGCAATTATGGCATAGCCTTTGATAAAAATTTTATAGTATCTTGTAAGTCCCAGAAATCCCCTAAGTTGCCTCATAGTCTGTGGAACTGGCCAATTAGTGGTGGCCTCTATTTTCTGAGGATCAGCCTTCATAATTCCATTAGATACCACATGTCCAAGGTACTTCACAGTCAGTTGGCAAAATGTACACTTTGCTAGTTTTATATAAAAACACTGATTACCCAAGCAACTTAACACCAACACCAGGTGTCTAGCATGTTCCTCTATTGTCAAACTATACACCAAAATATCATCGAAGAAGATGATAACAAATTGCTTAAGATAAGGGGAAAATATTTGATTTATTGTTGCTTGAAAAGTTGATGGATCATTTGTCAAATTGAATGTCATGACCAAAAACTCATAATGGCCATCAACAGCTCGAAAAGCAGTTTTTGCTATGTCTCTTGGGTTTATTCAAATTTGATGGTAACCCGATCGAAGATCCAACTTTGTATAATACTAAGCATGAGCCAATTCATCAAGCAATTCATCCACTGTTGGTATGGGAAATTTGTCCTTGATGGTTATCAAATTTAAGGCTCGATAATCCACACAAAATCTGTAGGTTCCATCCTTCTTCCAAACCAACAAAACTGGTGATGAAAAGGGACTTTGACTTGGTCTGATAATACCTTGTTCTAACATTTCTTTCACTAAAACCTCAATTTCTTTCTTTTGGAAGTAAGGGTATTTATAAGGTTTAATATTCATCGATGCACTTCCAGGTATGAGATGGATTCTATGATCTATACTTCGATGCGGAGGCAACCCCTCCGGTATTGTAAACAACACACAATATTTCTTCAAAGCCTCAGTAATTACAATAGACAACTTTGACGGAAACTCAATGGATCTTTCATCTACATTCGCTACCGACTCTTCATCATCCAAGGGTCTACATTGCACTTTATACAAAGAGTGGAAATCATCTCCTTCAATTATAGCATGTAATTGTTGGAATGTTATTTGACTAGGGATAATGACACCTTCCCCTAGTAACACAACTGTTTTACCTATCCAATTACATTCCATTACCATTGCCGCATAGTCATGGCATACAAGTCCCAATCCTTGCAATCATTGTATACCCAACAATATATCTGGACCTTCGATGGGTAGCACAAATAAATCAATTGTGAAGAACTGTTGTTGTAGTTCAAGTTCTACTCCAACACACTTGTATATGCAATTAAGGTGATCTCCATTTCCAACATATACCCTGAACTTGTTCGTGGGTTGAATGGCTAACCCTAATTTTTCCACCACCAATGGTTTAATGAAATTATAGATGCTCCCACTATCAATTAAAACATGAATATGATGCCCTCTAATTTCACCCTTTAATCGTAATGAACGGGCCGTCGATTGTCTTGACAATGCTTTTATACTAGAGATATCAACAGTGATGGTTTTCAAATTATATTTTGGGTTTGGATCCGGGTCTATACTTTCCTCTTCATCATCAATCCCTAACAACAATAGGAATTTACTCCAATATCAATGATTGGGACTTATTTCTGATCGCAATGATAACACAATCCTTTTTTCCTCTCTTCATGGAGTTTAATTGGTGGCAGTCACCGGATTGGAAGACTGGGTGTGGATAGCCATACCGGCGTTGTATTTGTTTTGAGTGGATTATTGTGAAGGGTGGAATTATGTTTGATATGAGGGGTTTTCGGCTTAGAGGTGGTAATGAATGGCATTTTAGATGTTTGGATAATATTTGGAGTATAAGGGGAATTGATTTTTTGGGTTGAAGGTGGTATTAGGTTCATCGATTGGACATGATTAGTAATGGACCTGAGCCCAAATCTAGAACTAATTTGAGCATCCACAGCCCTTGCTTCATGGGCTCGCGCTAGGACAAACGCTTCCATTAGCATAGCCGGTTTTGTAAACATAAGTTCACATCGGATTTCAGATTTTAATCCACTAATGAAGAAACTAACAAGTAGTGGCTCAAAAATCCCAACTACCTTATTCATCAAGTCTTCAAAGGTAGATTGAAACTCAGCTACAGAGGAGGTTTGTGTAAGCTTTGATAAATTACCAACATGGTCTTCAAATAAAGAATTGCTAAATCGATACTGAAGATTCTTGAGAAATCCCTTCCAATTGGGGATTATAATTATTCACCTTCATCTATTGAAACCAGGTAGCAACCCTCCCATCCATATGGAAAGAAGTAACCCGGATACGAGCTTCTTCCGGTGTGTTAAGAAAATCGAAGAATTCCTCAATCTGAAATATCCACACTTCCAGATCAGATTCATCAAATCTAGGCACTTTTATCTTCATTGATCGTAATATTAGAGATATATTGGTATGACCACATTTTTTTTCCATGGTGTTGGGCATCCGAGTAGGTATGCTCGAATTTCCAGTGGAACAACCAGATCTTCCATGGAGTTGAGAACGAAGATCTTTTATTGGGATTCCACAGACAACACATATTGTTGTATCGTTTGATGTAAAGTTACAGATTGATTTTCAAGATGTGGTTGTAACGCTTTCACCATGGCAGTTACCAGATCCGAATCAGCCATTGAGACTTTCAATGAAAGCACCAATGATACGAGATATTTTAAAAGACACTCTTTGAGTGAGTGTTAACTCTAGAATTTGATAGAAAAAGAAGGAGAATTATAGATAATTGGGAATACATGAGAATTTCAGAGGAAATACAGAGACATTCCTGATTCAAAAACTGTTCTCTCAATACAATATAGTGACACCTATATTCACGCCCTCCATCCTAATACATAACTAACAATTATTCCTTCCAGTGACAATCACGTGACATAGTCATTGACCCATTGCAGAGCCTTTCTCTCTCTGATCGAAGCTTTGCAACCCATCTCTTCAATTGGAATCGAATCAGTACAGATCGTATCATGTTGTTATGCACGAGATTTGAGATAAGGGCTAAGTTATGTAGTCGTCGATGACGTGTTGTCACCGATCGAGGTGGAGTGGAGTGACTGAAGATGGTAAGTGACGGCAGGAGGTGCGTTAAGTGGCTGCAAAGCTAAGACTTAGGTAAGGGGTCTTCAATTGTAAATGTTGTATAGTATTTGGGCACTTATGGTAATTTTTTGGAAATTATAATTTAACCCCCTTTAATTAAAAAATGACATTATAACCTAAAAATAATTATAGACATTATAATTTGACCCCTCATAATTGAAAAAGGATCAAAGGATCTGGAAATAAATATCTAACTTTTAAATTATGCCTTAATTACATAATTAGTTCTTTTATAATTATTTTCAAGTCTTGGAGATCTAATTTAAGTCATAATTTTATAATTGCTTTCCTAAAACTAAATTTTAGTCCTTTAAAGATAATTTAGGTCTAATTTCGATTCTCTAATGATTTATTAAACTTATTTTTTTAATATAAAGATTATTTAAATTTTATATTTACTTTAAAGTTGTTTTATTCTTTTACTACAACGTTATCAGAAAGTCATTTTAATCTCTCTCGTGATCAAAAAAAACCTTAAAGAATACGAGGAAAGATGAACTTCTAATCTTGCTCGACTACTTATGAATACACACTTTAGTTTTTCTTAAGGATGGGGTAATTTCTCGTAGTTATGTGCTTATGAACTATGTGTCCTTAAATTATGTTATCATTAATACATGTTATATTTAAATATGACTGCTTACTTATATGTTATCCTGCTTGATGTTAGGTGAAATAATCCTATTATGAATGTTCATATATTTGCTTGTATGATTGAAATCAATGTGAACCATAATATGATAAGGTTAAAGTTTTATTTTACGATCGGGTTAAAGCCTCACATTATGATCAAGTTAAAGCCCCATGTTACGATTAGGTTACGATTAGATTAAAGCCTCATATTACTATAGAATTAAAGCCAGCCCTAAGTTACGATCTGGTGGAAGCTTTATGTTACGATCAGATTAAAAACCCATGTTACTATTAGGTTAAAGCATTGTGTTACGGTCGGGTTAAAGTCTTGTGTTCAGAGATAATTTCATTATTATTCATATGCCGGGTAATTCTCTCAATTTATGACATTGTTTGATTGTCATGGTTATGTGTATCAGTGTTTATCAGGGTGCTATATCCCACAAATTGATTGCGATTGTGAATTGATGGTTCCATATATATTTTTAAAAAGATTTATTTATTTAAATTTATTTAGTATTGTTATAGGATCCCCACTGAGTGTATTTCAAATAGTTACTCCTATATGTTGAAATATTTTCAGCTTAAAGAACATTTTGAGGTGGTACATGAGCTGTGAATATTGGTAGCCATTATTCAAAGGTTGCAGGAGAAATTATTTAGAGTGTTTTATTTTCATGAATTTAAAAAATGTGTATTTTGGAATTAGTTTTCATTCTATATATCTTTATTATTCTTAAAAGGGTGAATTTTGTACATATGTTATGCTTTAGTAAAAAATTACCTCTAAAATTAATGAGGCGTTACACCATCTCTGCTAGAAAAGAACATACAATTCTCAATAATTCGACAAATAACATCAATTCTAACTAAAATTCCACCAAAATAATTATATATCAAACCCAACATCACAATCTAACTACGTGTAAATTAATTCATCACTTCCATACTTTAAAATAACCTAAATTAAACTAAACTAACATGTAAACTATTATTTTCCAATAACCTAAACTAATTAATTAGAAACTAAAAACTTTAATAATAACATTTATTATTATTGAACTAATCAATTTTAAACCTTAATTAGCATATAAATTAACCTATCAAATTAACATAACCAATATATAACCGTTAACATAATCAACAATCAACCATAATTTAACATAAAATTTAAAAACTAACCTTTAAAATTAACTCAACAATTTACTATAATTTAACATAATCAACGTATAAACTTACTTATAAACTAACCTAAATTAACCTTAAATTTTATATAACATAATTAAGGTAAATTAACACAAATCAATTAACATAATCTAACATAATTAATATAAACTAACAATTGAAACATAATCTAACGTAATCTAACTCAATAAACATAACTAATATAATTAAAATATAAAAAAAATAGAAACAATTAAACTAATCTTAACTTCAGTGGTGGTAGGGGTTATGGAAGACGACTAAGGGGTGGCAGCAGCGGCTACAAGAACTAGAGAAAAGGAGGAAGAGAGAGATGGGGCAGAGGTTTGGGATGACGGCTTGGCTAAGGCAACATGCCGGTAGTAGGAGGGGCAAAAAGAGGGAGAGAAGAGGGTGGGGCTGGAGACAATGAGGCGGCGGTTGCTGATAGTCAACAGCAGGAAAAAGAGAGAAAGTTAGAGAGATAGAGAGAAAGAGCGAATGAAAAAGTGATCCAGAACCTTATTAATTCAGGAATTTCATGGTAAATCCTTCATAAACTAAGTCGTTTTGATGTATTACGACTCAAAATGATGTTCAATAAAATCTAAATTTTTTTGGGGGAAACAAAACGATGTTTTATTTGATATTTACAGATGGATTTTAATTCCATAGGTAAATTTCAAATAATTTTTAAAAAATAAATTAAAAAGATATTTATGAAATATTATCGATGAAAATTCTATCAATAGATTAATAAACAACATCATTTAATATTTTTGTTGACTGTATTACCAACGGAAATTTCATCAGTAAATGTCTCGTTCCAATTATGTACATTTTTGTGAGATTATTTTTCTGAACTTTGTTCCAATTGTTGGACCTAAGTGGTTAAGAGGTTCGAAGGAGGGTGAATGAACCTCTATCGATTTTAAAAACTATTTAAACTTCATATATTGTAAGTTAGAACAACTTACACTACAGAGTGTAGTTTAGCTTATAACACTATTGACTAGAGCTGTCTATTATAAGTAAGAGTTCTTGCAGCAGAATAAATACTTTTTAGATAAGGGTTCGTTTGAAAATCTTTTCAAGAATGAGCTTTTAGACAAACTTTTATGCAATATTATATGAGATACAGATGCAACAAATAGATAGGTATAAAGTAGTAAATCACACAACGTCTTTTATAGTGGTTCGAATATGGTGACATCCTTATACGTCTAATCTACTCTTTTTTAAGGAGAAACTTCGTTAAGTTAGTTTAGATTACATGACTCAACCTTACAAACTCTCAACCTAACAAAGTAACACCTATTGGAACTCAGTCTTCACATAGATTGCTGCATGTTCCAAAGGTAGACCCACACAGGATCTCTATAACTCACACAAAGTTATTGCTAAACACTAACAATATAAACACTCAACAAGAACTAAATTTCTATCAAATGAGGATACCTAAAACAACCTAAGAACACAACATGGAGGTAAAAGTATATGGGGGTTTTCTTCAACTAGTGTTTGAAACAGCCTTTGGATTTCTGAAACTTTAGCCAAATGCTTGATTGCATGTTGAGGTTGAGTGACTGAAACTTGTTTTGCTTTGATAACACTTTAGAACTTAAGGGCTTCTTGTTTGAGCTTTGAGTATTGGAGTTTTAATAGTTCTAATAGTTGACTCTTCTGCTATTTATAGGGGTAAGAATATGTCCGTTGAAGGAGGCACATTCTCTTGAGTTTGAATACTCTTCAAAGATGTAGAAATTGCATTAAATAAGGTATGACGTTGTATTAAATGTTTTATTATCTTGCACTTTGGTATTAAAATACCAAAGTGTTGAGGTCTTGTTAGCTTGCATTATCTTGTATTAAAATATTCTAAGCAATTGTTATAGTATTCAGGTTTTGTTTCTTTTATCTCTTCAAGGTTATTGTTGAAAGAGTGACCTCTTTGTAGATCTCTCTTCAGGTTTTCTTTGTTTATGTCCTTTTAAAGATCTCTTCCACTAGTCTATGATGGACTCCTGATATGATTCTTGTAGGTTCTCTTTTATCTTTTGAATCTGAATCCACCGAAGCCAAAAATCTTCACAGAAATGCACAATCTTGCCTTGCTTCACTCTTTCTATCATATCCTTCTGTAGGCCAAGATGTCCTTCTCTGGCTTGCTCTTCATATCTTATTAGTATAGACAAGTAAATATCAAACTTCCTACACCATCTAGATCTGCACAAGTATCTAAAGTACATTAAGTACTTTATTCTTTTGTATGAAATAATTTATTTAAATGATGGATTCCTATCTCTTGGCAAAATTACTCATTTGAAGATTTGTAAGTTTCAGGTTATGCTCTCTCTTTCTGGTCTTTGATCCAGCAGTACATAAACTTTTGTTGATGTATCATCTGTATCAATGCAAGGAACATTTTGTGGAGGGTATTGATGGAGAGCATAATCAATTTTCCTCATTAGCTGTCTTTTATTCTCTCCAATCCTTTGAATCCAGACCTCCTTCTCTTTCTCCAATCTGACTTTCTCAACACTCTATACAGCTATATTTTCGTTGTATATTTTTCAACAACTGCATTACTGATGTATTTTTTCTTCTTCTAATGTTGCTGTCTCTCACTGCTTCTTCTTATATTTTGAATAGGTAGGGCTGCTGTGTTTTTGCTTGTAACAATACTAGATACAATGTTGTCTGTTGCCTTAGATGCAACAACACCAGTATCACCTTCACCTTTATAATCTCAAATCTTTTTTGTAGGTGGACTTTGATCAGTTGAGGGAGCTAATCTTCTTTGTTTGTGCATTAGAAGAGGCTCTTCATCATCTTCTTCTTCTATCTCCTGTTCTTCTTTCCAAGCTTCTTCCCCCTTTTTGGCATCATCAAAAGCTTTTTCCCCCTTTTTGGCATCATCAAAAGAGGTTGTTCTAGATTGAATAGGGGTAGCTCTAGTACGAACAGGTGTGGCTTTTGTACTAATAGGTGCAACCTTAGTAAGGACCTGTTTATTTTCTTTTGCATGTTGAGGAATATGCTTAGCATAATATCCCTTAATTCTTCAACAATCATCTCCAAATTACCCAATCTATTATCAACACTCTACGATCTCTGTTTTTATTTTGTTACACCTTGTAGAGGAGTATCTAAGACTATAAAGTGAGTAGCCAAAGTATCATTAACAAATTTAGTACTTTTGGCATTGTCTTGAGGTATTGAATTCTGCTGCTACTTTGAATTCTCTCTCTCCAAAGCTTAAAAGTTCCATTTGTCTCTTATCATATTCTGAAACTTCTTTAGGATAGCTTCCATATCAGTTTTAAGATTTGAGATGGATAGAGCATGAGATTTATCACTTTGGTTAATGCTATTCTATAGGTTGAATTCATGATCTTGCAAAGCTTTCACCAGACCTTATACAATAAAAATAACATTTTGAAAAAATGCCTCTTAAGATAGAGTCGGCAAAGGCTCATGGCTTCTTGTGCTTAGTTAAATAAAAGATGATGAGATATAAGGGTTTATAGCTTGTTATGGCCACTCCAAAGACAAATGAGTAACACTTCCAATTGTTCATCTTCTAATTGTTGAAGGTCACATCTCTTCTTATGCTTGCTCTCAAAGGCAGCATATTTAGCATTTAGATAAGTGCTATAAGCATCATTGTTATCACCTTCATCTTCATCAACATTTGAGCTCTTATCATCTACTGGTGCTCTAGGTATAACTGTATATTTGCCTTAAGAAAGTATATCTGAGGGATTAGCTGTAACTTGGCCTTCTTGTTGCTATGTTCTATTACAGTAGGTGTATCTTCTTTTGATACAATATTTCCTTTAGCTGATGCAGCATCAACTTCCTTTTGAGATATCTCTAGCTGCTTTCTTGCAACTTCTTCCATCTGTTATCCTCTAAGAGTACTATCTCAATAGTCACCCCTTCAGAGGTCTTTGAGCATCCTCAATGAGTATTGTCTTAACATTCGACTCACCTAAGATCTTCAATAAGGACACTGTCTCAACGATAGATTCCATTTTCTATGCCTCAAAATCCATTTTATCCTCAGCAACTCTTCTTTAAGCAATTGCTCTTTCAATTGCTTGAGCTACAATATCTAGTAGCTCGAGATTTCTTACAGTGGTGTAGGCATTAGTTATTGTTAGGAAATCAATGTTTAGATTATAATGAGACAAAACAGCCTTGTAATAGGAAGTTAGAGTGCCCAATTTTTCACAATGTTTAAGTGAAACTTAGACTAGGTTTGAGTCCTTAGTTTTAGTTGGAAGAATGGATGACTTCAAGTAAATGTTAGATCATTAATACAAGCAATAGAAAGATCTTAAACAAACCTTCTATCAAAACCTATTTTCCACTACAAGAACTCTATGTTATAACAGACAATAGTAATTCATAGTGCTGTAAGCTAGACTGCTTGATCTGCTATAAAATTTCATAACTTTTAGTGAAGCTTGTTCGAAAGATTTTTTAAAATCGACAGAGGTTTATTCGCCCCCTCTAAACCATATGAGACCAACAGTGATAGTATCTCAAATACTTGCAAGGATCTCTGTATCAATTTTGAGTCTTTCAGCTAAAGTCTCTCTTTCAGCCAAAGTCTTTACATTCTCAACTTCTACTCCAGCTTCTAATCATGCAGTATTCTATACTGCGACTTCAGCTAGCATATGTAGTCCTGCCTCAACAATTTTATTTATAGTTGTATCATTGTTGATCATGTCTTCATCTTAAAGATTTGTCAGGACTCTTTTAATGATCTCAATTGGTTCCCACTTAGATGTAGTATAGGGACTACTATATTTTGCTTTTGAATATAGGAATCTCCATAATCCAACAATTGATCATCTTCATTGGATCTAAGGAGATTATGTTAGATAGCCCAGCAACTACCTAATCATAAGCTGGAGAGTCAGATTTGTTGGCTTCAGAGGTACCACCACACTGTATCCTTGGAGTTGTCTGTATCTTTCTATCAACTATGCTAGTCTGCAATGCAAGTTGCAGCATTACCTCATTTGCTAGTTTCTCTCCAAGATGAGTTTTCTACTCTTCTGCAAATCTGACCTCATCTCCCATTCTTATAGCCTCCACAGCAGGGACTAAGGCTAATAACATGTATTCCCTAGTTGCCATCATTGGCTGTTCAGTAGATACTTCTCCAACAACTTCTTTTCCTTTTTTTTTAGCCGTCAAGTCTCTTAGCTGTCTATAATTTTTTACAGCTTTCTCTCCCTAATTGATCTAGTAAAACCAGGTCGCAACAATCATAGAATTTCTTTTGTTTCAACCCATTCAAAGAGAATCTTTTCAACGGCCAAAAAGTCTTTCCACGTCAGCAGCTTTACTCCTCACGACAATCTCATTATCCTCCCTACATGGTATTTATCTTAAAAGTCTGCAATGATTTCTTTAGACGTACAAAGTGAGTTTTAGCCACACTATATTGATGGATTGGATATCATCATATGTGGGCTCTTAAGGCTCTTTTAGCTCAGGAATGATCAGAGCCTACGACTCAGTAGCAGCTGCAACTTCTCTTCTTACAGCCTCAACTTTCTTGGATGCATCAATTATCTTCTTGCTGCAAAGACTGACCAACTTCCTTTTCTTCCTACTAAATAAGAGAATATTATCTTCTTTTAACTCAATCTTAGGTTCATGTTTAGCTCTTCTTACTGCTCGTTTGATAACCTAAATCCTAATTGTCAAAGTTAGAATCCTTCGATTCTTGACTATCTTCCTTCTTGGCAGAAAACATGTTTTTCTTTTGCTTCACAGCTTTGCTCTTGCCTTCTTTCTACTTCTCAGCCTTTTTTTCTCTATAATCTACTAATACAGTAAACTTATAGCTTCGTTGCATACAACAGGTGAAAGAGTGTGAGCTTTTTTAGTTGTAGCAACCTTCTTCTACTTCTTTCTAAGGCTTGCAACTATCATATCTTCGTCATTATTTATCATCGTCTTCCATTTACTTTTCTCACCCAACAAAATTCTCTATAGGAATGGGTGCTGCATCTATTAACCTAATTCTTATGTTGTAGAGAATATAGCATATGGTGATACTAACTCTTCTTTTTGGTGTTTCTTTATGTGCTTTATCCCATATCCTTCTCAAGATGAACCTGCTCTAGTTCACCTTTCATGCATTATTATGATGGATATGAGTCTGAATCTCTGGTCAGTGCACTTGTCATAACTACCACATTTACCTTCAATAGTGTGTAGGCATAGATGTCATGGACTAATTCATACTCCGGCTTGAACATTTTCTTAGTAGCACTATTCTTTACTAGTCCGACCATGGACTAACACTTGAACTCTTCATATAGTTCTTCAGCTACATCATCTCTATATTTGGCACACTGAGAAAAGCCCAAACCACTTTTGGAGATGCTAAAGGTTTCAGAGATAACCTTGGAATTAAGATGGTATTCTACTCGATCATCAGCATCCATCTTAAAGAAAATCTCATTCTATTTTCGGAGGGTATGTGTAGAATCTTTATATAAATTCTTCAAAGGAGCCTGCATATTGCGTTGTAAGAACCCCTACAACTTTTATGGCTTCAAACAGTTCCAAATCTTTCTTACTAGGTCTAGATCATATAAGCTTGAAGAGAGAAAGAGAGATCCTTCTAGAACTGTGTTTAAAAGATATTAGAGAAGTGATGATCATAGGGGATGATAAACTATTTGTCTAATGGCTTGTGATTAAAAGATCATGTTTTAAAAATTCATATCTAATGGCTTGAATATATAAAAATATATAGGGGTTTTTATGGAAATATGAAAAAGATGGGGATCTAAAAGAAATCTCTGACTATTGCACTTTTTAAAAAAATTGGAATTTATATTTAATGCAGAATTTGCTGAACTTATGATTTATCGTCCAAATGACAACTGTAGATGGGATTCCTTTGGTGCAACTTGGAATCGTATACATACTCTTACTACAAACATAAAGTAGACATTGATCTTTTTATCATCTTTCTTATTAGCTCGTAGCCCGAATAGATCAAAAGAAAGGCCTTGGACTTGTTATTGGAAGTTCTTCTAACTGTAATATATAGTAAAGACCCAATCAATCTTTTGTATTTTGTGATATCTACATCTTTTTCACATCCATCCTTGTCACGGCTTATAGATATAGCCCTAAGAATGCTAACTGCTGCTCTATTTTCCATACCAAACTTCTTGATTAGCTTTTTGGTATATTTAACTTAATTGATGAAGATCCTATTATCAAGTTGTTTTGCTTGCAGTCATAAGAAGAAACTTAATTCTATCATTATGCTCAATTTCAAACTCCTTCTGATGAGACTTAAAATCTTTTCACATAGATCATTGTTTGTTAATCTAAAGATGATGTCATCAACATAGATTTATATAAGAAGAATAATTCCTCCATCTTGGATTTTGAAAAGAGTTTTGTTCAATGTCCCTTTCGAAAATCCATTCTCCAAAAGATACAAAAAGAGTGTATCATACCATGCTCTTGGTGCTTACGTTAGTCCATATAAGACTTTTTATATCCTGAACACCTTCTTTTCAAGTTGATCTTCAAATTCAATGGGTTGTTCAACATAAACTTCAGATAAGAGACCATTTAGAAATGAACTCTTGAATATCAAGATATACATAAAAATTCTTATGTGCAACATAGACTAAGAATATTTTCATTGCTTCAAGCCTTGCTACAGGTATAAAGATCTCATCAAAATCAATCTTTTCTTCCTGACAATATCCTTTAGCAACTAATTGTACTTTGCTTCTTATAACAAATTTAGATTTATCTAACTTATTATTGAACACCCACTTTGTTACAATCATACCTTGATGGTTAGGTCTGAAAACCAGCTTCCATACTTGGTTTCTTTCAAAACCCATTCAACTCTTCTTGTATAGCTTGAATCCAATATCTATCTTTCTGAGTTTCTTTAACACTTTTAGGTTCCACTTGAGATATAACACATGCAAACATAAGTTCATGTGGTCTCAATCTTCTTGTCCTCACTCTAACATTGAAGTTTCCTATGATGAGTTCCCTAGGGTGGTTTCTGAGCTATGTTCTATCAAGTTCAAGGATATGTGTTGGTCTATTTGATGATCTGCTTCTTGCTGTATTTTGTTAGGTTTCTGTATTGTAACCTGGCTGTTGTATCTTCCAATACAGGTTCTTCTACATCTTCTTCTATAGGAATTGGTACACCATCAATGTAGGGCTGTGTTGTCTTTTACTTTTAATTGTGCCATCTTCTTTTAGCTTCTTAACATCAGTTGTATAAGAGTATGGTTCATCAAATACTACATATGTTGATTCTTCAACCACTAGAGTTTTCTTATTGAAGATTTTTAATGTTTTACTTACTGATGAGTATCCCAAGAATACTCATTCATCTGATTTGGCATCAAAAGTCTTTAGGTGCTCATTTTAATTGTTGAGAATGTAACATTTGCATCCAAAGATATGTAGATAAGAAATATTTCATATATATCCATACCAAACTTCACAGGGTTCTTGTATATGATCTTTCTTGATTAAACATATGTTTTAGTTATAACATGTTGTATTCATAGCTTCAACCCAAAATCTCTTAGGAATAGCAGCTTACGCAATTATTTTTCTTACTGTTATTTTGAGGATTCTTGTTGTAGTATTCTTGCAGCTGAGAAAGTGGAAAGTTGTCCATTATGAACTTATTTATAAACTCAGTTCCTCTGTCAGATCTTATCTTCCCAATGCTTAAGCTTTTCTTATTTTGTATCCTGCTCATGAGAATAAATAGTCTTTTCTAAGTTTCTAATTTCTTGGCTAAGAAGATTGTCCAAGTAAATCTTGTGTAGTCATCTACAACTACTAGTGAGTATTTTTTTCCCTCACATTGATAGGTTCAACTAAACCAAAAAGATTCATGTGAAGAAGATCTAAAATCCTGGGAGATGACTTTTGAACCTTGTCTTTAAAAAAACTTCTAACTTACCAACTCTTCTAACATGCTCTACATATACTTTCCTTCTTGAAGGCTAAGTATGGTAGTCCTCTTACTAGTTTTTTTCTTGCTAGCTAGTTGATGGTCTTAAAGTTTAAATGACTCGAGTTTTTGTGCCAGAGCCAACTTAATTTTGGTGAGCTTTTAGCAATAAAGCAAGTTGGTTGCACTGTTGAAATCCAATTAATATGTAGATATTCCCTCTTTTTGTTCTTGTAAACTTTACTTCATTGGTTTTGTAGTAATTAATCAAACACTTGTTGAAATTGAATTCTACTGAGCATCATTTGTCACATCATTGACTGATGCTTAAAATATTGTAATAAATCCTTTCACATAGGATACTTCTTTGATGTATGCATTGCCTTTGACTATGCTTCACGTGCCCTTAGTGTTTTCTCTTATAACATCTCCTAATATCACCTTAAGACCTTTACATTGTTGAAAGTCTTTCAAGGCTTCTTTGTTGCTAGTCATATTCTTGAGCAACCACTGTCAATATACCATACTATACTGCTGCCTCCTAAAAACTATACTTACATATAGCTCAAACATTTTAAGGTACCCATACAAGTACGGGTTATTTAGGATTAGTTCCTTTTGGAACCCGTACTTGCTTAACAATAATTAGTTTGTTGTGAGCATAGTTGGTTCTCTTTTTGTAAGCAGTCTTAGGCTTATGCTATTGTGAATAATGTGTGTGGGAACTTTTCTTATGTTAACTCCATATTAGTGTGGTCTTCGCCTATACTTCCTTGGAGTATGAACTTCTTGAGGCTTAAACACATAAGTCTAAATATAAGTGGGGTATAAGTTCTTTTACTGTAACTGAGATTGTTGTATCTTACCATTTCTTATAGTCGATTGTTTATGTTGTAAGATATGGTATCTTACATGCTTACTTCCTTTAGTTGCTAGTAGGGGTTTCTTTCCCTTATCAATCTTATTTGAATTATTCACAACTTCTTTCTCTTTAGGATTTTTAGTTAACTCCTCTGATATTGGTATACTAGTTGGAACAGATTCAGAGATTTTGGATGTACTTGCTGTATAGTGAGAAGTTGCACCACTGTATCCTAGACTAGCCTATTCATGGCAATTCATGGTCTTTATTAGATATTCTCGTGTATGCTTAGCTAACTTTCTATAAATATTAATGGTGTTTTCCAAACTTTCTTTCTCACTTTCTAGCTTAGTAACTAAAAGCTTGAGCTTGAATACTTCAATTCTGAGTTTGTTGTATTTTGCACTATCATATTCATAATCTGATAGTCTTCTTCAAGTGCAGCATGCTCACTCTTGAGCAAAAAGTTTTCTTCCTTGAGGTCCTCATGAGCTGAGTTTATTTGCACAAAGTCACTCATGATCTACCTAAAGGTTTGGATCATGTTCAATTTTGACAAATCACATTGGTTCCTTAGGGGACTCGATCTTGAATTCATCAGTTTCACAGTGGCACAGATGGCGCAGGACCCACTGCCTGATTTTACTACTCTCCTCGCTAGGGCACAATCTCATGAATTATTTCAAAAATCTCTTAGGTTGTTTCATAGGCAATTTTCACTGCAGTTACTTGTGGATGAGGACGAGGCTTTGGGGGCAATCGCAGCCGAGGCTCTAGCACTAACAAAGGCTACAGCAGTCACAACATCTCCAATGGTGGTTCCGGTAAAAATCATGGGCGTGGTAATTTTCCTCAACACTGTTTCTTCTGTCAAAAAATAGACCATGATGCGCTCGATTGCCCTAAGCGTTTTGACCGTTACTATGATCATTCTTGTCGTCCGGCCAATATGATGAACCTTGTAGAGGCTTTTTCTGCCGATTGTAATGTCTCTCTGGCTTCTTTGTCTAACTGGTATTTTAGAAACAGGTGTCTCGGCTCATATAGCTATGGATCCAACTCATCTTGACAGTGTGTCTTCTTACTCTGGCACCGATCATGTCACGGTTGCAACAGTGCGGATTTACCTATTTCTCACACCGGTTATCTTACTCTTTCGCATGATATTATTTTACAGGATGTCTTTGTTGTGCCTGGATTAACTAAAAATTTACTATCTGTGAGTCAGCTGACTCATGATTATTCGGTTCAAGTGATTTTTACGGATTCGCAGTTTCGTATCCAGAATCAGCTTACAGGATAGATTTTCACAACCAGAACTCGTGATCGGGGCCTTTACTTACTGGACTCTCAAGCTCATGCTTTTACTGCAGTGCTCAGAACTAAAAGATTGCAAGATTCTATAAAATTATGACATTCTAGACTTGGGCATGTTGTTCCTTCTATTGTTACATTTTTGAACAAACTTGGCTTGTTATCTGTTACTGCTTTACTTCCTTTACATACTCTTTGCAAGACATGCCAATTAGCTAAGAGCACTCGATTGCCTTTTGTTGCAAATATTAAACGTGCAAATGATTTTTTAGATTTGATTCACTGCAATTTATGGGGCCCTACGCCGGTTACGACCATTGTTAGTTTCCGCTATTATGCCATTTTTATTGATGTCATTCTTGCTTTTGTTCGTTTTATCAGTTGTATGCAAAATCAGAATTGTGGATGTGTTTCTGAATTTTCAGAGATTCGTTGAGAATCAATTTTCTAGAAAAATTAAAAAAATTCAGAGTGATGGGGGTATGGAATTTACAAATAATCATCTGAAACACCATTTTGCATTCTGTGACATTCATCATCTCTTGTCTTGCCCTCATACCCTAGCTCAGAACGGCAGAGCTGAACGCACGCATCGCTATATCACCAAAATGGGACTTGTTTTGCTTTTTCACTATTCAGTCCTTTTATCATATTGGGTTGATGCTTTTAGCATTGCAGTTTACACAATAAATCGGTTGCCCACTGAGGTTTTTGGAAATAAATCCCCATTTAATATACTTTTTGGTTGATCACCTGCCTACGACTGTTTTTATGTATTTGGTTGCAGGGTGTACCCATGTCTCCGTGATTACACAAAAATAAAGTTTACACCTCGAAGTCTGTCATATATGTTTTTGGGTTATAGCACCCACCATAAGGGATTTTAATACTTAGATACTTCAACTCGTCAAGTGTATATTTCTCGGCATGCCAGATTTCATGAGGTGTGTTTTCCATTTGCCTCTTCCCATCAGCCTCGGCCGTCTTTATCTCTGATTATTTCTGAGTTCTTAGATGTTTGTGATTCTCTTACTAATATCCTTCCTAGTGGACCGGATGATCCCTCTCCGTTTGTGTCTGCTCATACTTTCTCGCTGCCACCTTATATTATCTACCACGATGAGGACTTCCCACCATCGTGTTGGAACCGAGGGATCGCCGACCTTATACGATTATCCGAATTAGGGTCCATGCAAATATGATTAACGCACAACGGATAAACGAATCATACATTTTGCACCGATATTAGTTCTAAGGTCAGAACTGTAGATCGAGAAATCGATAGAGCCTGGACCTCATGATCTTCTACTGTATTCCTCGTCTTTTTCTCGAACGTTGTGTGGGTAACGAACTATCGAGACTTTCAGCCACCTTCTACTAAATCGTATCTTAGATTTTTTTATGTTTAGAAACGGCTGACTTGAGGCTTATTTATAGACTACAACAGGGACCTTGAGGAGGATTAGGAATCGGTCTCCTGATAGGCTTAGGAGTCCTAAATTCGATCTGAAGATACTTCTTAAGCCTATCAATAATATCTCAATCCACTAAAAAGATATTATTGAACTATCGTCCCTTATCCATATTAAATATAGGCTCTTATTTATTATATGTGCGTTTATCTCCCCGTGTTTAAGATATCGAATATCCGTTAATTAAATGAATTACTGACAATTCAATTAATTAACATTTAATTCCAAGAGTAGTACCACTCAACTTTATTATCATGTCGGAATACATCCACCTGTAGGGTTTTACATGATAATACTTATGAGCTCCTCAAGGGGACATCATCATCCTAAATAATTAGGACACAGTTTCATTATATAATCAACAGCACACCATATAAACAACATTGTATCCCAATTTACCGAGCTTATTGATTTAATAAATAAATCTCACCCATTGGTAAATTAAAGAAACATATATCGAGTATACATGCCCATTATCATACAATGATTAAGAGGACGTACATCTATAATAACAGATGTCTTGTTCTATTTATATAGTCAGTACAAATAAAACAATCTCAATTGGTCCTGCTCAATACATAAAAAATGTACTAGTGTAATTTTATAATCAAGATAGATTAATACCAAATTACACTACAACCATTCCGATAATTTGTCCAAAATTATCTCGGTTGTGAGCTACCATTTATAATGTATAAGAAACTGATAACATGATCTTCTGTGTGGCACCACACACCATGTTATCTACAATATAAATTAATTAGACTATTGCAATAACATATATAACAAATATAAAATGCAAACATTTGACCATAAAAGATTCTCATATCATAAAAAGATGTTTATACAAAAAGCTCAGTATGCTCAGTATGCTCACTGTTAGGATGTATACTATAAGCCTAGCTTTTGTGTAAACATCTATTTATGATATGAGAATCTTTTATGGTCAAATGTTTGCATTTTATATATTTGTTATATATGTTATTGCAATTGTCCAATTAATTTATATTGTAGATAACATGGTGTGTGGTGCCACACAGAAGATCATGTTATCAGTTCCTTATAGATTATAAATGGTAGCTCACAGCCGAGATAATTTTGGACAAATTATTGGAATGGTTGTAGTGTAATTTGGTATTAATCTGTCTTGATTATAAAATTACACTAGTACATTTTGTATATATTGAGCAGGACCAATTGAGGTTGTTTTATTTGTACTGACTACATAAATAAAACAAGACCTCTGTTATTATGGATGTGCGTCCTCTTAATCATTGTATGATAACGGGCATGTATACTCGATATATGTTTCTTTAATTTACCAATGGGTGAGATTTATTTATTAAATCAATAAGCTCAGTAAATTGGGATACAATGTTGTTTATATGGTGTGCTATTGATTATATAATGAAACCGTGTCCTAATTATTTAGGATGATGATGTCCCCTTGAGGAACTCATAAGGATTATCATGTAAACCCTGCAGGTGGATTTATTCCGGCATGATAATAAAGTTGAGTGGTACTACTCTTGTATTAAATATTAATTAATTGAATTGTCAGTAATTCATTTAATTAATGGACATTCGATATCTTAAACGCGGGGAGATAAATGCGCACATAATAAATAGGAGCCATATCTAATATGGATAAGGGACGGTAGTTCAATAATATCTTTTTAGTGGATTAAGATATTATTTGATAGGCTTAAGAAGTATATTCAGATCGAATTAAGGACTCCTAAGCCTATCAGGAGACCGATTCCTAATCCTCCTCAAGGTCCCTGTTGTAGCCTATAAATAAGCCTCAAGTCAGCCATTTTACACACAGAAATACAGATACACAGACATAAAAATCTGAGATACGTATTAGTAGAAGACGGCTGAAGATCTCGATAGCTCGTTGCCCACACAACGTTCGAGATAAGACGAGGAATACGGCAGAAGATCGTGAGGTCCAGGCTTCATCGATTCCTCCATCTACGGTTCTGATCTTAGAACTAATTTCGGTGTAAAAGGTATGATTCGTTTTCCGCTGCGCGTTAATCAATTTTGCATGGACCCCGATTCGGATAATCGTATAGGGTCGGCGATCCGGCGGTTCCTACAGCTCACGACATTCTTGCCCGCGCTGATCTCTTGGACTCCAAGCCCATCTCTACCTCTCTTGCACCTGGGGTTTCCTTCACTTCTGCAGGCACAACTTTTTTAAATCCTACTCTTTATCGCTCGTTAGTCAGTGTCTTACAATACTTGACTATCACTTACCTGGATATATCCTACTCCATCAACACAGTCAGTCAGTTCCAGCAACGACCCACTATTGATCATTTCCAAGTGGTGAAACGGATCCTCATATATGTGAAGGACACTCTTAGTTATGGCCTGTCGTTTTCTCCAGAATAGTCATCTCTCCTTGGATATTCAAATGCTGACTGGGCTCGGTGTTTAGACACCAGGCGTTCTATTTATGGCTATGCTATTTTCTTGGGTCTGAACCTTTCTTCTTGGAGTGCAAAGAAGCAACTGTCTGTATCGGTCTAGTTACGAGTCTGAGTATCGTGCCTTGGCCAACACGTCCGTCGAGCTCATCTGGGTTTGCAACATTCTTCATGATCTATATGCTCTTCCGCTGCAGCCGCCTCTTCTTCTCAGTGACAACAGAAGTGCACTTTTTGTCATCCAGAATCCTATTTCGTACAAGCATGTGAAACACATTGATATTGACTACCATTTCGTCAGAAAGCTTATTGAATCCGGTCGTTTATCCACTCAGTTTGTCCTATCAGAATTTCAGTTTGCCGATATTTTCACCAAGAGTTTGGTTCGTCCATTGTTCGAATTGTTTCGGTCCAAGCTTTGTGTTGATCACAATCGCACACTTCGCTTACGGGGGTATTAGTGTTAATTAGTGATTTTTGCATATCTTATATTTTTTGATAGTTATCTTGTTTCCTTTTACGGTTTGGTTGCACTCTATATTTTATCGTATCAATGCAATCAGTTTCTTGAGGCAAATATTTTCCCTCCTATCATGTATAATGTGTTAATTTTATATGTTTATCTTAATTTGTTAAATCTTCAGGTTGCTTAAATATTACTAGTAATTGAAAGACCCTAAATTATGTGCATATATATGTGTGTGAAATGAGAAATAATAATAATAATAATAAAAGAAATAAAATAATTATATTTACTTTCTCTAATACATATATATAATCATATATTTAATATAGTTATGTGTAGATATAATTGGTGGACGTGTTTGTATAAATTTTTTTAAGGATGATAGAATAGTTAATAAGCTTACACGTGTATCAAAAATATGTAGTTAATTTATTAAGAAATATAGATTAATGAATGGAGATATATTAGAAATAGTGTGGCGGTGGGATACATATAAAATACTTTCATCCATATATGCAAAAGAAAATTAAGAACAAAAAAAAAAAAGATTGACTAGTAGATGGTGGTCAAGGGTCCAATGAAAGAAAACGATTTTGAAATAAATGTTTTTATTCATGAACATGCACATTGACATTATTTTGTATTATTCATGTTATGTGCATAATTTCTGCTTATTGAGCTTTTTAGCTCATATAGTTCATGCATTGTAGGTCGTGATGTTGAGCTCCTACAGGTTCGGAGATGGTGTACATGGATGACTATCTGTTGGGTTATGCAATGGGCTCATTTTTGTTTTAAATAATATTTTGTAAAGTACATGGACTTTTATTTTGTCCTCATACTCTGATATGTATAAATATGTAAATATACAGATGAGTGTGGTTTGCAGTATGGTACATGCTTCGATGCATGTTATAAATTTTTTAACAAGTTTTATGCAAAAAGGTTTTCATGTGCAAGAAAGGTTTTTATCTAAAAAAAAAATCACACACTCACTTATAGGTCTTTTAATATGAAAATTTAGTGCAAATCTAGCTATGTTAGAAATGTGGGTGTGACAACTCTAAATGCCACTACATGATATTACACCTTAAATTAATCATCTTACAAGAGATATACATTTATTCTACATATATGACACCATATATTGCTACTTATATAAAAGAAAAAATACACCTTATGAGTCATTTTTACTCTTCTCATTTTGGAAAAAAAAAAAGAAACATCCATTTCTAGCTAATTTTCCTCCTCATTCTCTCTACGCTTTTCTTTTCTTAAAAAATCTTCATTCCCATCTTCAAACAAGCTGCCATTTTCTAGAATTAAGAGAAGAATCAAGATCCTTTCAAGACAAGATGAGAATTTAAGCTCAATTAAAATCTTCTTTCAAGAAAGTTTCAAGAACACATAGTTTGTACATTCAAGAGGTAATTTTGGAAAATTCTCATCAATCTTCTTCCTTAGGAGCATGATTAGGCTCTAAATTTTGAGTTGCATGTAAGATCTCAGGGAGATTTCCTACAAATATGATAAATTTTATTGAATATCTTATTCTATGTAATTGATCAAATTCTCACCAATCTACAAATATGCAATTGCATGTTGATTTAGTCTTTGCATGTTTGATTATCTTATCTAAGCTCATTGCATGTGTGATAAATTGAGTCAAGATGGTTTACTTAAGGTTAACAGAGTTATAAAAGTCAAATCTATATTTTTAATTAAGAAAGATGAGTTTAATCAAGTTTTGAAAAACATTAGTAATGACAGTCCACTTTGACGATTTTTATAAAATCGTAAGTTTTGAGTTTATGGTTAAAATTTGGTAATGTTTGGAGTAGTTTATGAATTATGGTTATTTTTCAAAGAAAGTCCAATTTTGATACTACAACAAAATAAGCCTATTAGAATACTTATATTAGGATAATTTAATATTAAACGTCCTATTAAGATAAAAATAAGTTAATTTGTAAGAAAATGTTTTACTATTTAAAATACTATTTTTTAAAATATAAAGTAAATAAGTCAAAAATAGAAAGAGGAGAGATACGTATTCAACAAACTATAACTATCGAACTCTTGAGTGATAACGACAATAGGTGAGTGATTCTTTGGAAACAAATCAGCAATCCCACTTCCGCTCTCCATATTATTATTAATGAATAAGTATTCTAGCGGTCAGAGTATTGCATGCTCACAGGATGATGCTTAGTGGATTGCATATAGTGAAACATCCGATTTTAGTGTTCTGATTTCATTTAATAATGAGACAAGTTCAGGGGATAATATGCAAGAGATGCTTAATAATGCATTTGAAGTAGTACATGGTGATGTAGAAATGAATGACGATGTAGATATCAAAGTCGAGGAATCAAACCTAGAAACTAAGAAGTTTTACCAACTAGTAGATGATTCCCAACAAGAATTATGGCTGGAATGTAAAAAGTTTTTGAAATTATCTTTTTCGGTATGATTGTATCATCTCAAGTGTTTGGCTAACATTTCGAACAAGATATTTACCATGTTGTTAGAGTTATTACACGAGGCATTCTCAGATGGTGTGGAATTACCAAAGTCTAATTATGAAGTAAGAAAAATCATTGAAGAACTGGGACTTGGTTATAAGAAACATGATGCATGTCCAAATGATTGTACATTATACTAGGGTAAAGATGCAGATAGAATACACTGTGAGATATGCAAACAAACTTGATAGGTTGTCCCATATGGTAATTCTACTGGTAAAAAGAGAAATATCCCACATAAGGTGTTGTGAAGGATAAATTGCAACGACTATTTATGTCTTCAAAAACTGCATCTTTTATGAGATGGCAATATGAGGCATCTTGTAGATTCGCCAACGTGGTAATATTTTGGCTTCAAAAACTTAGAATTTGTTAAAGATCCAAGAAACGTCAGATTAGGCTTAACAACTGATGGGTTTAATCTTTTTAAGAATATAAGTATTTCACATAATACTTTGCCAGTAATATTGATGCCCTACAACATGCCTCCATGGATGTGCATGAAACAACTTTATTTTATAATATCGTTGCTTATACTTGATCTATCTGCCCCAGGCAACAATATTGATGTATACTTGCAACCGTTGGTAGCAGAATTGAAGGATTTGTGGGATGAAGTATTAACACATATGATGCATCATGCAAGAAAAATTTAGAATGTGAGCAACATTGTTATGGACTATCATTGACTTTCCAGGCTATGCAAACTTGTCGGGTTGAAAGATGGCTTAATCTGCATAATCTCTGAATCCACTTAAGCTTATGTCACATCCTTGAGAAGCCAACAAAAAAAATTTGGAGCACCAAAGGAAGACTTGTATGTCCTATTTGTAACAAGAATATAGATTCACTGTGGTTGAAGATATTGGAAAATAATGTTACATGGGCCATCGTCGGTTTCTAGAAAAAGATCATGCTTTCTAAAGAGATTCTAGGTCATTTAATGGTTTTCAAGAGTATAGAGATCCACCCATTAAACCAACAGGGATCAAATATCTTAGATGATTTGGATGGTTATAAAATAAAGTTTGGTAAATTAGTATTTAATAATCAAAAATTGCCTTTTAATTGGAAAAAAGAGAATTATTTTCTTTGACTTACCATATTGGAAAAATCACTTGTTGCCCCATAATCTTGATGTCATGCATATAACAAAGAATGTATGTGAGAGTATTGTGGGGACATTGTTGAATTTAGATGGAAAAAGTAAAGATCATTTGAAATCACGACTTGATCTTCAAGAAATTGGTATTAGGCAGCAACTTCATCTTATTGAGGTTGAAGATGGTTTAAATAGATTTACCTTCCCCATGCTTGTTTTCTAATGGATAAGAAAGAGAAGAAGATGTTTTGCAAGACTTTGAAAAGAGTGAAAGTTTCGAATGGTTATGCATCCAACATTTCATGATGTGTACAAGTAAGACCTCTCAAACGCCTTGGTCTTAAAAGTTATGATTATCATATTTTGATGCAACAACTCTTGCCAGTAGATTTAAGAGAAACATTGCTAAGATTAGTGTGTATTTCTTAAAAAATTTCTACAAATACTATATAGAATTGTGTTTTAGGGTTCTCAAACCTCAAGAGTTATTATGGATGGAAAAAGATATTGTCTTAATATTATGCCAACTAGAAAAGTTGTTGCCTCCATCCTTATTTGATGTTATTATACACATGAGTGTACATTTGACTAGCGAAGCAAGAAAAGTTGGTCCTATTCACTATCGATGGATGTATCATGTTGAAAGATATCAAACTTAATACCTTTTGATAAGAATTTTTTTCCTTAATCCTCAATATAGTTATTATCTAATATTTCATATCTGGTTGTAATTTTAGATTTTTAAGCATATTGAAGTCGTATGTGCGAAATAGGAGTCGACCTGAAGGGTCTATTGTAGAAGAACGTTTGACATTTTGCTCCTTATATTTTGCTGAAGGAGTTGAAACAAGATTCAACCGTACTCATGGAAATGATGATGGTGTTCCATTAGAAAGCACCAAATTAGATATCTTCTCAAATTTAGGTTGTACCTTTGGGAAAGGAGTTGCAAAATTATTAGATGATGATACATTGTGAAAAGCTCATCAATATGTCTTTTTCGATTGCGGTCCAATCAAAAAATTCATCGAGTAAGTGATATTTTATTTTTTAGCATATGCTTCTTTTAACTATTTGTCAAGTAGTTTTTTTAAAGATATTCGTAATTCACTTTCAATGAACACTTTGAATTTGTAAAGATAGAACATTCTTATTTTTCTAATTGTGAAATAAAGTGGATTTACAACGAACAATTTACATCCTGGTTTGCTGAAAGGGTAAAAGATAATTACTAAACTTGCTTTTATATATTCAGCTGAAATTTTTTTTGTTTTGATTTGATATAACAGGTTCAACACTTAGAAGATGATGACCACATTTCAATTGATTTAAAATTTCTAGGAAGAGGTCAAAATTTCATTGGAATATGTTACAAATGCATATTGATAAATGGTTTTAGATTTCACACCCAAGAGTTGGAATCAAAAAGAAAAACATAAAATAGTGGTGTGGTTGTTAATGCAACAACCTCAAGTTTTTCAAGTACTAAGGACCAAAATCCTATTTTAGGTCAAGTTGCATATTATGGAGTATTGAAATATATTATCGAATTAGACCACTCTTTTGATCAAAAATTAGTTTTATTTGATTGTGATTGTGATTTTCAAAGAAATAGAGTAAAACAAGATGAAGATGGTTTCACCATGGTTGATTTATCAAATTTGAGGCCTCACAAAAAACCTTTCATTTTGGCTTCTCAAGCAAAACAAATGTTTTACATCGCCGATCCTAGGATGAAGGATGACATGTAGCCATATTATCAAAAGCACGAGATGTGTATGATATGAATCAAATTGATGATGTTGATATGTATTTGCAAAGTGAAATTAGTAATGTTGAAGTTGGAGACCATGCAAATGAAGATTTAGATTGGATTCATAAAGACACCGAAGGCTTTGTTATTGAAGCTTAATTTTTACTAGGGCAGCATATGTAAAGCTTATTTGCTAGCAATCTTAGAATTAGATTTTCTAGTTATTGTGTGTGTTATTGCAAGTTCTAATGTTATGAGATTGCTTGAAATTTTTAATGTTGAAGGCTCTAATGTCGTGGTGTAATTTAGTAGTTATCATTTATATATTGCTTATATTATGTGATTCTTTTATTTTAGTGATGCCTAGGAAAGAAAGAGCAACTAGAAAAAGGAAACTAAATTATTGGCTGCAAGATGAGGATTGAAATTGATGAGTAGGGACATGAGCTAGATGAACAACAATCAAATTTTCAGAATACCCAACAGCCAATTGAGAAGCAAAGTTAATCATTTAATTTATCTCATATCAATTTTTATTACTCGATATTATAGTTTATAATGGTTATTGTCTCTTTATACAATGATATAGCTCTTTCAACTCACAAAACATCTTGATTTAGTGTCACAATTTACAAGATAGTGGTCATCGTTTATATATTGCTTATAATTTATTATAGAAGTTCTAAACTTATATTGTGTGATTATTTTATTTTAGTGATACTTAGGAAACAAATAGCACTTAGAAAAAGAAAATTGAATTATGGACTACGAAATGAGGATGAAACTAATGAATAAGGACACGAGTTAAATGAAGTACAATCAAATTTTCAAAATACTCAACAGCCAATTATGAAGCAAGGTTAATCATTTTTATCCAATATTAATTTTATTACTTGCTTGTAATGGTTATTGTCTCTTTCTACAATTGTAGCTCATTCAATTCGAAAAACAACTAAAAATCAAAGTGCATCAAGTGGAAGGACACAGATAACACGAATGTGAGAAGCAGCTAGAGATTGAAATGATTGGACAAACAAATGTTCAACAAGGTTAGATATTTGTTTAAATATCACAACAAGTAGTACTGTTACTAGCAAAAAGTTCATACTTTCTGATTTCTCCACATTACATAACTAGATTACCTGATGTTGTTAAAGTTGATAATGTTGATTTAGCATCAAAACGAGGACCTACATATTTACCTGATGATTGGGCAAGAAGACCAAATGAAGGGCATATCCTAGTTAACTTCAACAAAAGAGGTCAACCCATCGACCTTAATAAAAAAATTGACTGGGTTTTTAGGTACATTAGCAAGAAATGGTAAGTTTGTCCCACTTAACATTGAGGACTGGCGTAAGGTGCCAAAAGTGCGAAAAGATGAGATGATAAAGATTGTGAAGGTAATAAGAAATCTCTTTATTTCTGTCTATGTCTTTTACGAATTCTGTCCTATTTTCTTTTACTGATTAAGGTGAGTTTGGTTTGTATAATATAATGTTTGATGATCCTATAAATGATTAGTCTGAAAGTTGGATATATGTTAGAAATGTGAATTTTTCTAGTCAAGTTGATCGTACTGAAAATTGTATTGCTTGATAATAGATGATTGATGTTGCTTGTTGTTTAGCCAGAAAGTTATATATAATCTTAGTTATATATAATTTTAGAATTTTTAGAGTTTGATAGTCATGTGTGTATATATATATATATATATATATATATTCAAATGTTGTTTTACAAAAGAGATTTGAAATTTCCCTTGGTATGGAACATTGAATCTTGTTGTCTATAGCTAAGAAAAGGAGATATTGGAAGTCAAGAGTTAAAACTAAATATTTTGATTCTACAATTCCTGATTAGAATCAAGTTTATAGCAGGCATATTCAAGTAAATGAAGATCAATGGAAGAATTTGTTGCCACATGAGACAAAGGAAGATGTGTAGGTATATGAAATGATAAGATTAGTTTTTTTCATATATTACTTAATAAATAACATTACTCTTTTTCCAGGAAGTAAGTGTAAAAAATAAAAATCGTAGACAGCTTTCAATTATGCAGCAAACTTCTAGGAAGTTGAGTTTTGCTGAAGTTGAGGATGAGTTAGTACAAACTTGGTGATTTTTTTTAATGGATGACTAATCACTTATAAATACTTATCAAGTTACTCTTTTTTTTGTAAGAAAGAACTATTGGGTTGATCTCCATCACGTGCAGAGATGCTTGACATGTACTATACTGATTCTAATGACAACCCTTCAAATGATACAGCTGGAGATGCAAATGACGCAACCGTTAGATGGTTAATTTCTATTTAGAGTAAATAGTTAATTTATATATATATATATATATATATATATTGAAATGGTTACATATAAAGAAATAATAATAATTTTAGCTCTTAGTAATTATTAGGCTCAAATGAAAGAAGACCAATCAAAGTTGTTGCCTGATACGCATGATAAAATTGGTCAGAATAACTCGTTTGCTAAAGTTAGAGGCAAAGATCCACATGGTAGAGTACGCATGCTTAGACTAGGTGTATACCCATGGCATTCCAAGTCACAGTGCATGCTATAAAATGGTTTTGGAAAATCAAGTAGCACTGACAAGAATGAAAGAAAAGATGGATAGAGCATTCGCTGATTTTCAACAAAAAATGCAACAACAAATCCAAATAATGTTTCTATGCCACATCCACCTGCTTCCCTGTTCAATCTTCCAACTCAGTTAGCGTACTAAATAAACATGAGGTATATAATAATTATTTGTTATTTTAATATTATTATATTCCTTTTCTAATGTTTATCATAATTAATCTAATAATTTGTTATTTAAAATTTTAGGTGAGGTTCAGTTTTCTTAAAAAGTCTTTTTGATTGAAGTAAAATTGTGGCCAAAGGTTTCCTTCGAAGTGTAGATCCAAATCAAAAAGTTGGAGGAAGACGACTTAGATCAAATTGGTATGAAGTCGAATTTTCTACACCTCTAGATTGGGATGAAGATCTTATAAGGCGATATTCAAATATATTCACAATTGGAGATGCAATTGGAATTTGAGTTGTATGGCTTGGCAACTTGGTAAGTTATCTTCATCACTTGTTAGATCTAATAGCATACAAAATTTAGTATGTTCTATGATCATTTTACATCTTGAGTTTCTTTTGTCATGATCAATATGTAGTCTCAAAATTAATTGTGAGCTATCATTGTTTTGATTTTAGGTGGTTCATAATGACAAAGAATGACTTGCAACTTGAAGACTTGGAGACTTAGAGTGGTTTTAAAGATTAACTTTGAATGGAACATATTACTCTCTTATGCTTTATTATTTACATGTATATTTTGCATTAGTGTTAATATTTGGTTGATAGTTGATGAATGGTCAAATTTATGAGATATTAAATTGTGAGACTACTTTTAACCATACTTGATATTTGTTATGAAGTATTAGATGGTTTATATAATTATATTTTTTAATATTTAAAAAAATAAATTAAATAGGTTTATTAGGATGCTTGAAAGTGTCCTTATATTTAGTTTGACTTATCACATTATAGGACACTTGAAAGAGTCCCAATATCCAATTCAACCTAACATATTATAGGATGCTTAAAAGCGTCCTGTAAAGTAAAATGTCCTAATATACCTATTGTGACTCGAGAAAATAGGACACAATTTAAAAGTATCCTATCATAAAAAGTGTCCTATTACACTACATAATAGGACGTTTAAAAGTGTCCTATAAGATTAATTTTGTTGTAGTGTTGGAATTATGCAGTTTTCAACCATAGAAAAATAATTGTACAAATTTAGTCAATTACAAGTTTTCAAAACTGTTTCAGTATGTTATACTATATGAAGTGTTGAGTCTATGGTTGAAATTTGGAAATTTTTGGAGTGGTGTACAAATTATTATGATTTTTTTCAAAATAGTCAAGTTTCGAATTTAAGATTCTGCAGTTTTGGACCGTAGAAAAATAATTTTATAAAATCAGTACATTATAATTTTTTGAAAATTTTTACTATATTTAAGTACATGATGTTAGAAGTTTAAATTATTAATTTCAAAATCTTTCAGTAAATATACGATTTATGGTGAATTTATAACATAGACTGGTTTTAAAGTATTTTCGAACAATTTTTGATTGTAGTAAATTATTTATTAAATCTTGTATGATTAGAATCAACCTCTACTATCTTAGAATGGTTAAAATAGGGTCATTATATAAATTCATAATTATTTTCATGAATTTTAGATGATTAAATGAATTATGAAAATTGTCGTGGTAAAAAGTGTATTTTCTACCTACATGTTACTAGTTTTATGATCAAGAATTTATCTACTATTAAACGTGCAATTAAAGCATAATTTGAAATTGACCTTAAGTGATAAAATGAGAGCTTGTATGTGAAGTGATGAATCATTTAAGTTTTAAGAATATGGATGTTAGTTTTATGAGTTAAAACGTAGGATACAATTTTCCCTTTAAGGTATAATTGATGCTTGTTTTAAAGTATGCTTTAAAATTTTCCTAAATTTATAGTTATTTGCTTATGACATACAATAAGTATGCTAGCTTAGATGATTATGATATGATTTTGTGATATTATAATTAATTGAAGCACATCAACAAACACCAAATAACATGTTAAATAAATAACCAGTGAAGATGAATGTGTATGTATGTTATAACATAAATGAGATGTGATTTAAAGACTAAAAGTTAATGGATGTGCCAAGTGCAGTACGAGACGACCAGATACTTTAGTAGTTATCCCCATTTCAAGTCAAACCTTAAAAGTGGGTAACTGATACTCTCTAGTTACGTGTTGTTAATTGAATTAGTAATTTATGTATAAAAATCTACGGATAGAAGCACCGTAGCTATAACCGGTATATGCAGTTTTCCTACCGAGCGATGATCATAAGGGCGAAAGTGCATGTTTGGTCTATGAAGTGAGGTCTCGTGGCGAGAGATCCCACATTCCTCGATGTTATGTTATGACCCAAGGGTTAGCATACTCAAAGGACGATTTTTCAGTATGTGCTTAATAGTTTAATTATTTCAATGTATTAGAGAAGTAAGGTTATTGTCTATAAAGTGAGGTCTCGTCTGCGAGAGATCCCACATTCCTCGATATTATGTTATGGTCCAAGGGTTAGCATACTCAAAAGATGATTTTTTAGTATGTGCTTAATAGTTTAATTGTTTCAATGTATTAGAGAAGTAAGGTTATCCCACAGTTTCTCTTCGGAGGAGTCTCATGATGTTATTTAAATATTTTCAAGTCCACCTTACGATGAAGCGGATGTGTAGTCGGTTGTACGGATTCCTTCCTAGAAGAATATATTTTAATTTATCTTAATGTGTATGAATTTGATATCACATAAAGTCTTTGAAAACTTCTATATTGGTTTAACCATTCACGTAAAATTTTCATGTGTGTTATATATGTCAAGATTTTGATTTATAAATGTGGATAGAACACAAGAAAGTTACTTGCATGCTAAGCTTTTTTGTTTAAAAGAGGAAAATAATTCTTATGTTTTTAGTAAAGTCTTCCACTGAGTTTCTCTACGAAAATGATTTGAAAAGAAATAAACATTTTGAGCTTATAATGTCAAAGTGGTGTCTCAACCCTCCTAAGTTGGGTTGAGGTGTCGCATACATATACTACCATTCGAATCCTCTTCTATGTCTGCTGCAGTAAATGTTTCTTATCTTGCACTTTGGGATTTTTAATGCAACTGTACTAGGTTGCAAATTTATGCAGTCAGGCCACATGTCTGCTGTTAACTTGCCCCTAATACTGCACAATTCAACTTATATCTAATGGCTAGTTTTGACTTGTGAAGTGATTGCTTCTCGAACTAAAGTTGATCTTCCTCGTACTATATCTGTATAAACATTTTGTGACTTTTAAGGAATTTGTCTCTTGATTCTAATATTGTTGTATGCAGTGCCTGCAACCTAGTCCTTCTTGTTATAACTTAGCTTATAGCACTCTTACAGTCTTCATGCTGCTTACAATATCTTTTGGTAAAGTACACTTTTGGTACCCAAGGTATTCCCTAATTTCACTTTTGGTACCCCTATTTTTGTGAGTTGCAACATTGGTACCCAATATTTTAAAAAATTACACATTTGATACATTCCGTCAAGTTTCTGTCCAAACTTGATGGAACCCTAATTTTTTGAAGCCAAAATCGACCTCTTCTTCCCCAAACTCATTCTTCACTTTGAGCTTGCCCTAATTTCTTTAATCAGTCTTCAATCTTCGAGCTTCCTCCCACATGTCAGCTCCTTAGCACTTACATCACCTCTGGTAAATTATCTATTTTCAAGCCCCTCCATTTTTTGAAAGAAACACAACCAAAAACCATAAGAGCTGCAGTGATGGATAGCCAATCCCAAGAGCTAATTTGATCTTCTTGTGATGCCTTTTCCAAGTAGAAACTGTCAACGATTTAGGTGGTTGTGAAGGGAGAGTGCTGTCAGAGACGTTGTGAAGATGGATTCTTGATTTTGTGTGTCGAAAAGTAGAGGTTTTGAAGCTCCAATTCTTGATGTAATGCAACTCCGTGTTTTCCTCAATAGAGGTTGAAAATCCAACGAACATAAACTCGTTCAGATAACCAGAGATCACCTTCCCACTCTACAAATTAGTGCTCGAAATCGAGGGTTGAAGAATTACAAATAACAGTGAAGATTGAAAAGGATTTCAAGAATTTAAGGTAAGCTCAAAGTGCAGAATGAGTTTAGGAAGAAGAGGTTGATTTTGACTCCAAAATATTAGGGTTCCCTCAAGTTTGAACGGAAACATGACGGAAGGTACCAAACATGCAATTTTTTGAAACATTGAGTATTAATATTACAACTCGCAAAAACAAAGATATCAAAGTAAAATTAAGGGATACATTGAGTACCAAAAATATAATTTACCCTAATATCTTTTCACTGTAACTTCTTCTAGTCTTTTAGTAGTTGTATTTTGTTTACTACTGACAGAATTTCTTTTCTCTAGAATTTGGCTACTTTGTCATGATCTTTTACCTATTTCAATTTATTCTAAAAACTCAAACTCTAATCTAAGATTCATTTAAACATTGTAAAAAATGGGGTAATTTACTTTTCTATTACACTTGTATTTTGTCTCATCAAAATCTAAACAATAATTTTCTAAAATTATTGTTCTAAATTTGTATTTTTTCTTAATTTTAAACTCATATTAAAAGGAGAAAGAAAAATCTAAAGAAATTGAAAATACATTATAAACAATAAGTACTAGATTATATATAGAATAAATGTTGTTGTATAGATGAGGTTGTTTAACTAATTATTTATTTTTCTTATAAAAAATAAAAGCAGATATGAATGCAATGGTAAGTTAGATATCAACTATGTATAAACTCTCTTAACTAATTACTCCAAATGTCTTAAAGAATTAATGTTTTCAATAAAAAACCTAGCTTATTTAAGTAAATAATCGTGTTACACAAGATAATTTTAATTGAAAAACTTATAAAATACCCTTATAACTTACTTAGAATTGGGTATAACCAACTCGTATTAATGAATTTAAATTGTATGAAAAAAAGAAGTTGACAAAACCAAAGAAATAGATGAATAGAAAATAATGAGAAGAAAAACTACATGCAACGCACATGAAATTGGTAATATATATAATGATTGTTTCTTTCAACACGCGCGCATTCAAAGTGAACTAGATTTAACCACTAAGAAAATAAAGAGTTGAAAAATACTCAAAATATATTACTATTTGAATGAGAATTATCTTGACATCAGATGGATGGTTGATAAGGTGTGGCAACAACAAAAAGGTTCTCTTTTCTTGAAGCTGCAAGCCCAGAGCATTCAGCCATGTTCAAACTTTGTGGTTTAACACCATCTGGGAGTTTCCAATTGAAGTTGTAGAGAATTTGAGCTAAAGGAAGCTCAATACTAGCCAAACCAAATGTCATACCAGGGCACATTCTTTTCCCACTTCCAAACGGTATGAACTCAAAATCACCACCCATAAAATCTATGGACAGATTCTCAAATCGCTCTGGTTGAAAGGTTTCAGGATCTGTCCAATATCGAGGATCCCGTTGAATTGCCCAATTGTTCACCATTATCTTGACCTTGGTAGGTATTGTGTATCCATTGATTTCACATTCCTCCCTTGAAGATCTTGGGATTATTGCAGCTGGAGGGTGTAGTCTAAGAGCTTCCTTGATAACTAACTTTAAATACTTCAACTTCTGAACATCACGCTCCTTAATATTGTTGCTTCTCTTGAACACTTGTCTTACTTCAGCTTGTGCCTTAGCCATCACATGTGGGTTCCTCATGAGTTCTGTCATTATCCACTCAATCGCTGTAGATGATGTGTCAGTTCCTCCTGCAAAAATGTCCTACATCGCCAATTATCAAAACAAAAAGGGGTAGTAAGTTTTCTACCGGCCCAATGTATATATAAACGAAAATGATAAACGTTCACTTGGTTAAGTACTCCATCTATCCAAAACTTAATATTTTGTTGGGATTTTGCATACAAAATGATGAAAGTTGATAACTCACCAAACATTTGGATAAGAGTTTCACACATTTTTATCGGCAGTTTTTTTTGCCCAGGGCGTAGCAAGAGTCCAAAAAAAAAAAAAAAATGAAAATTCAATTAAATTCCATGACCATGGTTGTGGCATGACCATGGTCATGGACTTTGGTTGTGCAATTATGTTAGACACGTGTCATTGTATGATTCGTCGAGTGGATTTTATTTAGATAATTACGGATTTCGATTTATCCACTTAAAAAAAAATTATATACCAAAATTCATAAAATAAAATTCTCTATAAATAGATACCAATATTGATATATTTTGAATCACAATCTCATACTCTCTTTTCTCTTCTAATTTGTGTCAAATCTCTTTTCTCTTCCAACTTGTGTTAAAAATCTAAATTTTTATCACTTTCTACATGGATCCAAATCAACCCAATTATTCTCACTACTCCCAAAATCATCCAAACTTTCAAAATGATCAAAATGATGAATCATTTTTTAATACTATTGATTCCCAATTTTCTCAATATTATCAGAATTCTCAATTTTCTCCAAATTTTAACCAAGTTCCTATCTCTGAACAAGTTCAAAGATCGGAAAATATCTCTTGCGATTTGTTCGGAGAAAAAAAGAAAAAGGTAACAAAAACAGGGTGGTCTGTTAAAGAAGATGTTGCATTAATGTCGTCTTGGTGTTTCATCAGTGAAGATAGTACGGTTGGCAAAAATCAAAAGATCTCAAAAGTGTGGGAACGAGTACATGCTATGTATGAAGAAGCTCGAAAAGAAAATCCGAAGGAGATAAATGAAAGAAATATAGAAATGATGAGAAGTCGTTTTAGACGAATTAATGAAAGTTGCAACAAGTGGTTGGAAGCATCCAAGGAAGCACATAGACGATATAGAAGCGGAATGAGCCAAGGGGATATTGAGAAAGAAGCTCATGAAATTTATTGTGTTGAACATAAACACAAGTTTACAGATTTGGTTGTGTTTAATGAAGTTCTGAGTAAACATGTGAAGTGGCAAATAAATTTCGAACGTGCTCCAACTCGTCCCCGTGCTGAAGATGAAGAAGGTAATGAAGAAAGTGGTGGCAGCTCAAAGAGATCAAGAACCAGTGAAGAAGGGCATTATTCCAACCACACTGATCAAGAAACTCCAAGCAGCGGCAGTTCAACTATCTCACATCCTATAGGTAGAGATAAGGCGAAAAAAAAAGGAAAATGTAAGGTGGTGTCAGATGAATTTGTTGAACAAATTCGTGCAATGAGAATCACTAGAGAAACTGAAGTTGAAGTGGTTAGAGAACGAATTAATTTACAAAGAGAAAGAGAACAAAGGAAGAAAGTGGAGAAGAAAATGGAGTTGCAACTTTCTCTTTTATCCCAATTGATGGCGAAAGATCACTTATCACCAGCCGAGCAAGAGATGAAAGACTATCTATTGACATTGTTCAAATAATCAATGTCATTTATTTCACGTACTTTTACTTTGTGTTTTTTTTATCTTGTAAGTTTGCTTAATTTGTGTGATTTTATTTTATTTCATGTAACTCAATTAGTTGTTTCAATTATTTCATGTAATGGTACTACTGTGTTGCTGCTGATTGTTCTTTTGACTATTTCAATATAATAAATGTTTCAATTATTTCATGTAATTATTTCAACTCATCCCCATGTCTCAATTAATGCTGCTGTTTTACTTGCTTTCATTTTTGACTATTAGTGCAATGTCACCTGCTTTCACGTTTGTACATAAATTCATTCACATGCTTTACCTGTTTTACATAAATTCATTCACATATATTAATTTATACATTAAAGTTTTTTTTTCACATGCATATCCCAAATGGGAATCAAACCCAAATGGGAATCAAACCACATGACAAGTTGTACCCCTCCATTATTAATTTTTTTTTTTCACATGCATATCCCAAATGGGAATCAAACCACATGACAAGTTGTACCCCTCCATTATTAAAATTATTTTTTTTCACATGCATATCCCAAGTGGGAATCAAACCACATGACAAGTTGTACCCCTCCATTATTAAAGTTATTTTTTTTCACATGCATATCCCAAGTGGGAATCAAACTACATGACAAGTTGTACCCCTCCATTATTAAAGTTATTTTTTTTCACATGCATATCCCAAGTGGGGATCAAACCACATGACAAATTATTTCCTATAAATCATACTTGAAACAACATCATACTTACACCAAACTCCTTATCTTTACTCCTCTCAAATATAATTACTACCCATTTGTTTTACCTATTCCAATTTACAAATGTCTCTCAATGAAAATACCTCGGTAGATTCAGATTCAAACTCAAGTTCAGATTCATTAAATTTGAATGATTTTGATGAATGGCAAGAACGGAATGCTCGGCAAAATTTCGAAATAGATCGCATGATCGAGGATATGGTCTTAAGCAATCTTAATATGATCGGAGGAAATTCCACTCCTAGAGCTACAAGAAGGTATTGTGAAAGGGAACGCGAGCTTGGTGAGGAACGCTTGATGAATGACTATTTTGTCGATAGGCCAACGTATACTCCCGAGATGTTCCGACGCAGATTTCGCATGAGAAAATCTGTCTTCCTTCGTATAGTGGAGGTCGTCACTGTCAATGACGAATATTTTCAACAAAGATCGGATGCCACGGGTCGACTAAGTCTTTCCCCATTACAAAAATGTACTGGTGCTATGAGGATGTTGGCTTATGGGACATCCACTGATGCAGTTGATGAATATTTACGTATGAGTGCAGCAGTAACAAGATAATCTCTCAATCATTTCGTTGAAGCCATCATTTCCTGCTTCGGTGAAGAGTACCTTAGAAAGCCTTCCGACTCAGATTTGACAAGACTACTCTATGTTGGTGAACAACGTGGATTTCCGGGTATGATAGGTAGTATTGACTGTATGCATTGGGAATGGAAAAATTGTCCTGCTGCGTGGGCTGGACAATATGCAGGGAGAAGTGGAAAACCAACCATCATTTTAGAAGCCGTTGCATCATATGACTTGTGGATATGGCATGCTTTCTTTGGAACTCCAGGTACGTGCAATGATATTAATGTACTCCAACGCTCTCCAATTTTTACAGCTGTCTTGGAAGGTCGAGCTCCAAATGTTAGTTATGTCGTTAATGGTCGGGAAAATAATAGAGCTTATTATCTAACGGATGGCATATATCCTTCATGGGCTGTATTTGTTAAGTCAATTACTTCTCCACTAACCCAAAAGCACAAATTGTTTGCTCAACACCAAGAGGCTGTACGAAAAGATGTTGAACGAGCATTTAGAGTTCTACAAGCTCGATTCGCATTTCTTAAACGTCCATGTCTTGTCTGGGATAAAATTTCGATGGGAAAAATTATGATGGTTTGTATCATCATGCACAATATGATAGTGGAGGATGAACAAGACACATACCAAAATTATTATGATCCCACCGAATTTTAATGGATTGTCCCGTAAATGATGATCAGGCCTTTAATTACTCTACTGAACGTATTGCAAGTTTATCCACTTATATGACTAATAGAGAACAACTTCGCAATAGAGAAGCTCATGCCGCTCTGAAGAACGATTTGATTGAGCATATATGGCAAAAATTCGGCACTATTAATTAAATATGTAATTTGTATCTTTTGTTTTGTTGTAATTTATGCATGTATTTTTAGCTCGATTTATTTATTTTCTTTTATATTTCAATTCTTGTAATTTTAATTTTTTTTTATTGGATGTTGTAATTTATTTTACCTGTATTCCCAATTTTTTTTTATAATTATGATTTTTTAATATTGAATAATTGTATATATTTTTTAAATATTTAAAATATAATAAAAAAATAATTATAGATATAATTGTTAATTATAAAAGAAATAATTTATTAAAGTATGAAAAAGATGAAAATTGGTTATAGGGTAAAATGTGTATGTGGAGGAGAGAGAAATGAATTGTTTATTAGTTGGTTGTGGGTATAGTTGGGTATGGATAAAGATAGTCTAAGGAGATTTTCCACGTGCTACGAGGCTAAAAGCACAAATACAGGTTCTAAGGACTTGATGGACTCATCCAATTGAATCCACACTCAAAGGATGACACATAAGCTTGGGGCTCGAAGAAAGATGAGGAAAATTTTGATAGAATAAAAGTTAATTTTTCTTGAAATTCTATAATAAGTCTTAATTTGGGACAAAAAAACTTAGCCAAAGGACATTTATTCTCTGCTCAAATCAAAGGTCAAATCACATAAATGCCCTAAAATCAGATTAGTCAGATATCAATGATATGTAGTTTTGAGATCTTAGATCTCCATTTATTGATTTTCAAGATCTAATGTTTTTGTTTGTAAAACAAATCTTGAAAAGTTCCTCATGCTCAGATCTAAAATCTCTATTTAACTTTGAAATCTTAGATCCCGTTGTATTGACCTGTTTCAATTTTCTTTTTTAGAGAAAATGTTAAGATTTCGGAGCTACTTGTTTATGGTAATTAGTACTTTGAAATCATAGATATTGATGCATTAACAAAGTAGATCTAAGATTTTTCTAAAAACAAACTGAAACATATGCCCAAAATTGATGGAACTTTGAGATTAAATAACGTAGGGCTGTCTATTTTTCCCAAAAAAAAACCAGGGTAAAACTAAAACAAATAACCTATATTAATTGCATACAATTCAAATACAGAAACTATCTACTAGTGTGGTCTATTACTCAAACTACTGAGTGCAATAAAAAAAACACACACACACACACACAAATAGTAACTGCAATTAAGAGCAACAAACGAGATGTGAGAGAAAGATAGTGAGCGATTTTAATAGAGATATGGGACGAGGGAAATTTGAGAGATGCGATTTCTGCAATTTGAGGGAGATTTATTTGATAGAGGGTGGGTGGGATATATCTCTAAAAAGGCCATTTAAGACCTTTAGAAAAGTTTGGTGCGAAAAGACTTGTTTTTTCATAAAATTGATAAATAAATAAAAAAGAGGACTTTTATTATCAAGAATTAGAAACTTTTCAACGGGACTTTGAGTTTGAAAAGCTTAATAATTTATTTAAATTCAGTTGTAGGAGGACTTACAAATAGAATGGCTTTGATGTTGTCATTGCCGATTGGGAATTGCAGCTCTCCAGTTTCCTTAATCCTGAGCAAAACATCAACCACATCTTCATTACCAAACTCTCCACTACCTACTACGTCCCCCCCTGCTTGGGACTCCATGTTGGCCAGATTTCGCTTGTGCTGATTGATGATATCATCAAGAATCATATCAAGCTTACGTCGTGTCAACAATAGTTTGCGTTTAGTCGGCCAACTAAGGACGTCGATTATCTTCGAAGATGGAAAAAAGTCTGCAAGCAAAAACCCGCTAGACTTTTCAAGTACGTTCTTCATCAGCGTAATCAACGAATTATTGTCCTTCCACACCTTCCCAAATGCAGATCTACACGTGATGGAGCTTGACATTGAGAAGATTTTCTTAGTCAAATTGATGGATGTTCCAGAAGAGAAGTGAACAGATTTGATGAGATGAGTAACCTCATCGTCTCTAATGTATCCAAAGGAACGCACCATTTTGGGACTCAGCAGTTCTATGATGATTATTTTGCGCATTTGTCTCCAGTAGTCGCCGTACGGACTAAAGGCAATGCTACTGTAATTGTACCATATTATCTTTATGGCAGTGGCTTCAGGCCTGCCAGCAAATTTGGGATCATTGTCTTTGAGTATCTTTTTTGCCATTTCAGGGGACGAAATCACGATTAGAGGGACCTCACCGAGCTGGAGGTGCATTATAGGGCCGTACGCTTTGGCTAAATCTCTGAAAGAACGAAAGGGAATTGAAGAAAGCTGATGCAGGTTTCCAATTAATGGGAGACTAGGTGGACCTGGAGGTAGATTAACGAAAAGGGGTTTAGATTTGATCTTCATTAACAAAAAGAAGAAGAAGAAGAAGATTAGTGGGAGAAAGAGAGCAAAATCAGTAGTGGTTGTTAAGTTCCATGGACAATAATGCTGGGAATCCATCTTTAATTTCAAAGAAAACAGAAGCAAATGCTGAGATGTAAGTACTCGCCGTGTTCTAGCTAGGACTACAAATTTATAGATTAATCTTGATTCTCCAATGTACTTTTAAGAACCATATGTCGAAATTACCCTTTTCATTTACGTATTATATATTATCTCGGATACACAATAATATATATATATATATATATTTCGTATATGAATGAAATTGTGTATACAATATATATGGGGCAGGAGGCATTTCTAATCAATAATTATAACAAAAAATGATTTTTACCAACTCATAAAAAATAAGGGCCGCAGCTATTCGCATTGTTGTTATTTCTGACTACACTCCATTATTACATGCACCCCTTTATATGTTTTGTTTCTTATTTTTTTTCTAATACACCCCTTATACGTTACCTATATTATCCTTAAATAAATAAACAAAAAAAGAATAAGTTTCAAAAAAAATTGAAAAACATAGCATTCGATTTCAACAGTTTTGTTGACTTATTAGATTTTTTACATTTTTCTCATGTTTTAACTTCATTGTTGTCGAATAATAGTCATTCAACCATCCAAATTCTGAATGAACACTTCCACCACTATTCGATTGTAGTTAAAAAAAATTGTTCCATACAAAAAGTAGGAACATTGCTTACATGTTCGACCACATATGGTTGAACTTATGTAAATTGTTCTTCTCAATTTGATCGAACTTTTTATAATTATTCTTCATGTATTGGTCAAATATTGATTAAGTGTTCTTCATGATTTTGTCGAACAGTTCACCATTTCTTACAGTCCTACATCTCCATGAGATTTTCACGATTCATTGCTATTTAGAAGTAAAAATTTTGCTCTTATAGAATTAGTGAGAGAAAATTGAGATTTTTCACTACAAGAATTTCGCCATTTAACAACGGGTTTTCCCCGTTGTCGTAGCTATTTTTTAAGCGTTGTTGTATCGAGGGTTGTTAAAAAATTTCGTCATTCGACAACGCACTAAAAAGCGTTGTCTTAGCTAGATACGACAACGTTTTTTGGTGCGTTACAAGAAAGGGTTGTCTTTTTATGCAACGCTTTGTAATTGGAGCTTAAACCACTAGACCACTAGTGCCTTGTATGTTTATATTCTAAATGCATTTCTTTATTGACTAATTTTATATATATATATATATATATAATTAATGACTAATTAATATATAATTGGAAGATTAATATGTTTAATAACATTTAATCTAATTTTATTTTAAGATAATTATAAAATATACTAATGTATATTTTTAATATATTTTATAAACATACTAATTTTTTAAAATTATGAGTTTGTTCATATATATAAGAAAATATTAATGCAAATAATATAAAATAACATCATAAAATAATTAAACTTTTCAACTTTAATTTAATTACAATAATATATAATTTTTGTATTATTATATAAAAAAAATTTGTATTAACCAATTAATAATTTATATATTTAAGTTTTTTTTTCATATTATTCTTTTAATTAATCATTTTTATATCTTTTTTTTATTTTATAAAATAATTTTTTCAAATAATTTATGTTTTTGGTATTAATTTTAAAACCAAACTCATTTATCTTTATTTTCTAAAATAATAATATACAATTTTTATATTATTATGTAATACAAATTTTTATATTTTTTAAATTAATATATGTATTGTTTTTTTGTTGTAAAATAATTTTTGGTTCAAATTAAAACCAAACTCATTTTATCTTTATTTTCTAAAATAATAATATATAATATTTATATTATTATGTAATACAGTTTTTTGTATTTTTCAAATAAATAAATGTATATTGTTTTTATTGTTGTAAACTAATTTATGGTTCAAATTAAAACCAAACTCATTTTATCTTTATTTTCTAAAATAATAATATATAGTTTTTGTTATATATATATATATATACATATATATTTTTATAAAATAATTTATGTTCAATTAGTTAATTTGAGTTTTTTTTGATAATAATTTTTTTTCTTAAATTAAATAAAGAGATGGCGGCAATAGAGAGGAATTTTTTTATATATTCTTAATTAATTGATATGATATATATATATATATATATCTTTTTCTTATGTTTTTTGTATTAATTTTAAAACACAATAATTTTATCTTTATTTTTTTTTTTTAGAAAAACATTCATAATTTATGAATTATGAATTATAAAACACAATTTTCGAATTATGTTTTAAAATAATATATCAATTTTGTATTATTATATAAAAGGGTGAGAGTAATATTTTAGGTGTAGTTTCTTAATTAATTCAAAATAGTATTATATAAAAATACATCTCACTTTTTTTAAATTATGAGTTTTTTCATAAAATATAATATTAATGCAAATAATATAATATACGATAACATTACAAATTAATTAAATTTGTTAAATTTAAGTTAATTAAAAAACAATTATTTTATAATTAACACATGCAACACAAAAAAAAGGATTGCATAATGGGTTGTCTATTGGCAAAAAAGTACTAAGAAAAGACAACGCATAAAAGGGTTGTCTTTGAGAGAAAAAAATTCACTATATGACAACCCTTTGAAAAAGCATTGCAAAAAAGTTGTCTTTTTTTAAAAAATGCCATTTAACAACCCTACGAAAAAAGCATTGTTGTTTCCATTTTTTGCGTTGTCGTATAGCGAATTTTTTGAAAAAAGACAACGCTTTTCGGAAAAAGGGTTGTAAATTCTCAAAAGACAACACAAATTCATAAAAAGGGTAGTGTTTTGGGGGTTGTTGTAGGCTAAATTTCTTGTAGTGTTTATAATTTCAAAATCAAAGAATTAGAGTTTGAATAGAATTAAGATCTAAATAACATAAAATTTTAGTTTGAATAGAATAGGGATTTGAATTAAATTAGAGTTTGGACAGAATTATGTTGGTCCCAAGTGGTGTCCGAGGTTCAGAGGAGGGGGGTGAATGAACCTTGGTCGATTTTGCAAATCTCTTGAAAAACTTATGGTACTGCAAGTTACTTGAACTTGCAGCACCAGGCAGTTATTGCTTACAGCACTAGGATGCAGTGCTGCACGCTATAACTAGAGTTTATACGTAGCGAAAAAATATTTTTATAACACAAGGCTGGTTTTCTCAAATATGACCATTTTTCAAAACGTTTAATGCTTATGACAGAGAAAGATATATGAAATAAAGCACAAATAAGAAAGCAATAAAACACTTATGGCTTATAGTGGTTCGAAGGTCGTGTAATCCTTCTACATCCACTCTACTACTACCTCGAGCAGGAACTTTGTTAAGCAAGATTGGTTTACAGGACTTTCCTAACCATCTATCAACTTTACAAAACAAACATCTATTAGAGTCCAGCGTACACACAGCAACTACAAACTCTAAAGGCACACCCACACAGGGTTTCAAACTCCCACACAGGAAAGCTGCCTAATTGTAGACAACTATACAAACAGCAAGGATTTTTCCTATCAACTGTTCGACACCTAAAATAACGTAAGCACACAGCGATAAGGTTAAAAAGGTATATGGTTTTGTTCTTCAACTGGTGCGGTGAAGTGAGCTTTTGAATCCTTCGAAGGATCTTTCAGCTTTGAACTTGCTTCACTTCACAGAGGTTGAGTGACTGAAACTAAGAGTAGACTTGAAAGAGTGTAGCTTGAATGCTTGAGAGTTTTTGCGCAAATGTTTTAGTAGTCAGCTTCATGGTTGCTTATCCTCTATTTATACTTGTAACAGAAAATATCTGTTGAAGGAGATATCTCTCTTTTAAATTTTGAGTACTTGATCAAAGGCATAGCTCGCATTTAATGCGACTTGACTTTCTCTTTCGGAGCATTTAATGCGGCAGTTGCGGCTAGTAGCTTTCTGCAGTGCGTCAGTCCACGTGGCATCTTTGTATTGGCTCCATATCTGCAACTTTGATTTTCTCTGGAACGATTCTATTTATTCTTGCTTGGATCTTTATTCCTTGTACTGCATTTATCCTTCCTCGGATTGCAGGATACTTATTCTGTTTGTCATTGACGCTGTTGATTGTTTGAGCAGTAAGCTTCACGCTGTATCCTAGGTCTGCTTGCAACTGTTCGTTCTTTGCAGCGCTGCTGTAACTTAGACCTTTTTGCAGTATCTTCATACAGTACTGATGTATCCTTTCTTGCAGTATACCTGTATTCTTTTCTTACAGCGATGATGCACGCCGTTCTTTCTTACTTAGCTGCAGTGCTGTAACTACTTTCTTGCAACAGCTTCATTCTATATTTCTCGATGCAGCTTTATACTTTATGAAAACCTCCATCTTTCAACACCTATATCTAGACTCAAATCTATTCTATGCTTTCACTTAAACATTGTGAAAAATGGGGTACGCAAAACTTCCTATTACATATTTGTTTTGTCTCATCAAAATCTAAACACTGAAATCCCAACAAATTAGAATTTAAGTAATTATTAATATATTTTCATTTATAAATTACATAACAAGAATATTTTAGTCAATATTTACAAGGTTATTTTGGTCCAAAAATTTAGAAGGTCTATTCAAACATAAGGGGTGTAAATAGCCACGACATAAAACAAGTTTTCTACCTAAAATAAAGATAAAATTACTCTAACTAATCTTCCAATTGAATAGGGAAAAATTACTTCTTTGTGATTTGCAAACAAGAACAAACAAAGGACAGTTGAGGAGGGAGACGGCGCCACCAATGATTGTTGAGGATGGAGGAGGCATCGACGTAGTGGTGGTTGTTAGGAAATCAATTATGTAGCGTCCAGGACAAAAACGAAGCATAATTGGTTAATTAAATAAGTAAACCCTTAATTGAAATATCTTATGTGTTTTAATTCTTGAGTGTTTAATTTCAGATGTGTTTAACAACTGGTTTTAGATGGATAAAATTTATAGATATAGAACATAGAACATTTTTATACCATTAGATGCGTAATAAAAAAATGAGAAGATAGAAATGAACTAGAGGTCAATCGAATACCCATAGCTTAAACGATGAAGAAAAGGACAAAATACGGAATTTCGAAAAAACGTGGAATGAAATCTTGATGAACAGTAACCGACATTCTTATCGTGAACAATAACCTAGCCTAGATGAACAGTAACCTACACTATATAAATAGTAACTTTCCATTTTCTATAAATAGGCGCTCATTCGATTCATTTTTCACCGTTTTTTTTCGAACGAGCCGAAAAGCACCGAACACATGTAAGTCTCTCTCTCCTCTCCCTTTCTCTCTCCTTTTTCTTTTCTGTCTCCGGCACGCCGCCGTCAGAGTTAGTCGGAAAATTTCAAACTCATCAATTTTAGCCAATTTTCACACACAACGTAGCCCTCGACGAGATAAATCTAGGACAACTTCTGAAATTCAATTTTGATTTTCCATTCATCGGAAAACGGTGAAAAACGATCTCCACACCCTAAACCCTAACTTTTTGCCACCTTTTCTCTCTCCCATTTTCTCTCTCTCTCTTCTTCTCGTTGGTGCAGGTGCTGGAGGGGCTGCCGGAGTTGTGGGCTAGCCGCTGGAGGGACGGTGCCGTCGTGGGTAGCGACGTCGGTGTTGGAAAACGGGCTGGGAAGGGGGGCTATTACATGGGGTTTGTGTAGTATGTGTGTGTGTAACGTGTGTGTTGTGTATGCATGCTATGGGACGGCGCTTGTGGCACCGCCGTAAGCTGCTGTTGGCTGGCACTAGTGATGCACCGACGAGGACCTAGGGGTAGTGGCCGGCCAAGGCTGAAAGTTGTGGTGTGTGTGTATATATATGTATGTGCATGTGTGTGTGACGAACGGTGTTTGCGCCTATTTTTTCAGCACTGTTCATGTCGGAATCCGGCGAGGGATGGCCGGAGGTGGTAGCCGGTAGTGCAGGCTCGCTGGAGGATGAAGTGAAGGTGGCACAGGGTAGCGCTGCCATAGCTGGTAGCACCGGGAAGTATGCTGGTCGAGCAGGGTCGACGCAGGGTGGACTGGGCGTGAGCCTGGTCGAGGCTGCTGAGAAAACTCGGCCGCTACCGAGAATGCCATGCCCCCGCCGTTGAGAAAACTTGGCAACTATCGAGAGATACAACCCCACTACCGAGAAAACTCGGCAGCTGCCGAGAGATGCTGCCCCCACTGCTGAGAAAACTCAACAACTGTCGAGAGATACTACCGAGGCCGCCGTGTTTTTCACCCGATACTAGGTACGCGCGCGATGCCGTATTTTCGATTCGATTTTTGATTCAAATCTCATTTTCTTTTCATCGTACTTTATCATCAAGTCGTCGCTAATGAGATATCGTTGATCGGGGGTCGTGGATCCCGGTCAAAGTCAACCCTTTGACCAAATTATCAAAATATCTTTCAATCTTAAGATCTAATTTTGAGTATGTAATATATTTTATTCTAAGTATCTTGTGAGTATATTTTGATACATATATTTTGAGTATCTCGTGATTACCAAAATACCCTTCAATCTTTATTTTTTGTATCATAACTATAGTGTCTTCTAATTTTGGTCTCATAAATATCACAATAGGTCAATTTAGTCCCATAATTTAAGGCTTTATTCGATTCCAATCCATTTTTAACTGGAAATTTCGAATTTTATTCGAAAATGTCATATGCGATGCATATTACACTCGAATTGAGACTTTTTGGTGACTTAAAAATGATGTAGCGATATATGTCAACTGTAAGAATTTGACACATGTCGTTATGTCAATTTTAGGTTACCGAAAAACCCGATTCGGTAAAATTAAACTGAAATTGGACAAGTTCTTAAATTGAAGGACTAATTTGAAATTTTTGATAATTGTTGGATTAAAATTGACAAATACATATTTATGGAACCGAAAAATGATTTAACTCACTAAATTACCGAGTTTGGAGATTTTTTTTTTCAAATATTCACATGTTTAAAATAAAATTGACCAATATTAATAAGTTGTAAAAGTGACTGTATTGGCAAATTGATTCCACAAAACACCAACTAATTCATTTTATATTAGATGACTTAAATATCTTACAATTCCTATGATTGGTGCTATATCAATGCCACGAAATCATGCATGAGCACTATGTGTGTGACAATACTTAGTTTAATTTTAAATCTCTTTGTCAATTCTTCTTTAAATCCAAGTATTCCTATTTGTTGTGATTTTTATTATTTTTTAATTAAACTGCAAGTAGTGCAGACTTTTGGCCATCTAATACCACGAGCCTTGTAGTTCAAGTGGTATCCCACCTTTATAAATGTGCAGATTGTGATGACTAGGGTTCGAACCCGATCACGCAAGTTTTCTTATTCTTATTGTCCCCTCCCTTCCACTCCCCCAAACTCATTTAAAAAAAAAAACCTGAAAATGATGTCTAAGCCAATCAATGTTTTGAGTTTCCACTTAATTAATGGTATAGCTGAATAGATATTCAAATTTTCTGTTTCATTTCATCTGCTTTTATATATATATATATATATATATATATATATTTATATTTGTCAATAAAATGAAACAACGTGTTTGGTAATCTGGTGTCAAGCCTTACAACCAGATGTCCATTTGCTGTAATTTTTATTTTTTAATATCTTCCGGATGTTTGCTTTCAAGAATAAGTCACTTGTAACCAATATATAAGTTGGTTAAATTCATGGAGGAGCCATGTCGGGTTATTATTAATATTATATGTACATAAATTTCTTTGGAGGAAAGCTACTTTATGTTATTGAATGGGGATCCAATTAAGAAGAAGAAATTACCTAGCTAGTACAACGTAGTTGGATATTAATAATCTTCCATATTTAAGATTGTTGTGTTATCCAAATTGCGTAAATGATTGTTACTCCCCACTCGTGAATCTCATTACCGCACACAAATGGTTGCTGCGTGCACTGCACCTCTTGGTTTTTTTTTTTTTTTTTTGTTTCTTTCTCTCTATTTTTAAATACAAGCGTGGTTTCAGATTTATTAAAGGTTGCAATATTATAGAACAATTGAAATAAACATAAGCACCAATATTTCTCGATATTGTACTTCGACTCGGATAATCTCTTTACTAAATTTATCAAGTTGTCACCTTGCGTGGGATCATTATTAACCTTCTTTTCTTAGAAACATTTTTTTTTGTCAAATTATTATATATATATTTTTTTAGTCAAGAAAAATGATTGTTGTCCAATTACACCCTTTTAACATTTAGGTTGTAATATAATGGTATGACTATATTAATAATGGTAGGAGGTGTAATATAGTGGGTGGTATGGACTACCTTAATGATGATATGTGGTACAAGAGTATAATATAATGGTATAGACAACATTAATGATGGTACGAGAGTCTAATATGGTGGTACTGGCTACATTAATAATTGTACAAAAGTGAAATATTGGTGGTATGAGCTACATTAATGATTGTACGAGCGTGTAATATGGTGGTATGGACAATATTAATAACGGTACGAGGATGTAATATAGTGGTACAATCTACTTTAATGATGGTACAAATGATATATACATAGTGATACAGATTGAAGTATATAGTGATAACTGATTAATTTCATTAAAAATACAATGGTCCAAAAAAATATTCTCTTAACTAATTCAAATTCTTAATTAAAAATGAATATTTTTTCCTACAGTGAGCTACTTATATTTCATCATGTTTTCCCAACAAATGTACTCTTTAAGGTTTATAGAGAACTTTCACACGTTTCAAATTGGCCACCTATTTTCTTCATGATGGAAGAGACTATGTGAAAAGTCTTACTTCTACCACACTCCATTTTGGAAACGTAATTAAAATATTAAATTTTCACTTTGGGGGGTCAAACATCTCATAATAAGCTCAAGTTTAAAGGAGAGATCAACTTGTTATAACAAAAATTCACTACAAGCAATTAATTTACACAAAACGTTTGAAAAAATCAATAACTGGCCCCACGGACTTAAATTTTACAAATCTCAAAATTAGGGTTTTAGGAACATTGGAAGATCATGCTACGTACAATCAAAAGATAGAGCATCTTCCTTTCACTCTCTATAATCACACCTAGGATCTGTAATATAGAATAACATGAAGGGGATAAGTGTGTGAACACTGAGTGGGGTTAATCCGCAACAAGCAACATATAAGAATCTCATAAAATTGAAAACAATCAACAGAGTTACACAATCGCGAATCTTAACCGCCATAAAATCTGTGTAATAGGATTTATTTGTATAAGATTTTGATGAGACAAAACATGTAACAACTAAGACTTAACAATCTGTTTAGCCTTTATTATGTAAACGTTTAAAGCTAAGGCAAGGAAGGTGGAAGAAGATGAAGAGGATACTGCATGTAGAAAGAAGACTGGATAAGTCCTTACTCTCTACATAGGTCACTACAGATCGAAGTGAAGAAAATCATCTAAGTATGGAAGGATACAATGAGCTAGCTAAAAGCATCCTGAGTAGAAGGAAGCTAGCTACAACAGACGACAAAGTAGCAATTAGAGTTCAACTGCCAGTTACATCAAAGTTAGTGCACCCTGAAGAGCCGATAGAGACATTGAAAAATGAACCAATCAGAGCATACCAACTAGAAGGATCAAAGGACAAAGTACGAAGCGCTGCAGAACAAGAAAGACGTAGTGTAGAGCAAGGGAGGCGTAGTAGGAAAGGTGTCAAAAGATCATGTACGAACCAATCCCAGCAAGACATCTCACTACAAGAGAAAATTACTTCCTCAACGGGCAGATTTCTTAAAACCTATAAATAAAAGTTTAGTGCAACTGAAATGATACTGAAACATACAACTCACGAGCTAACTCTCAAGAATTCATACGTTCTCAATCTTACTCATTTCAGTCACTCAATTTATTAAGCAGCAAGTTAGCTACCTTACTATATTCAGAAATTCAAGAAGCTTAATGCCCCCAACCGTTGAAGAAAAATCTTTATCTTTTATAAATTGTTTTAGGAGTTGATTAGCAGATGTTGTTCCTACTAAGTACTAGTTCTCTCTATTGAAAGAGAAGAAATTCTGTGTGGGTTATTCGTTTTGGTCATTGTGCAGCTACCTGTATGGATAGAGCTGACAGTTTCATTATAAATAGAGTTTGTTTTAGCTGAGTCTTTGTAAATCAAACTATTTTTAACAAAGTTCCTCCTTCGAGAAGGAGTAGAGAGGACGTAGAGGGATTACTCCACCCTCGAACCTCTGTATATCTATTTATCTTTATTTGTTTACAAAGTTTTATTTCTATATTTGTTCATCTATTTGTTAAAGTTCTTTGCATTCAAAACAAATTACAGAAAAGACTCTATTTCCACTGTGCATTTAAAACTCTTTCTGAAGTCCCAAGATCACTACCAAAAAGTAATAACCTCATCTCTGCAGTAAGCTCTATAAGCTACCTGCTACCCTAGGAACTTATACTTTTTGGAGAAAGTTTGCAAAATTTGATAAGGTTAATTCACCCCCCATAACCTTATACCCTTGGGACCAACACTGCAGTTCTTAGTCGTCGTGATAATGCAGGTCTCAGCCGTCATAAAAGACACGGATCTTATTCGTCCTGAAAATGTGGGTTTTAACCGTCGTGAAAAATCTGTGGATCTTAACCGTCGTGAAAATAGCTCATTATCATATAAACATGTATTCACATTACAGTCATATTTCACAAACATGTAAAAGTATTTACATATCAATCAGTTTCATACTCAACTTTAGCTTTATTAAGCTTAGAATACACTATTCACAGATTTAGGACAATCTCATTGACATGAAATACGATAATCCAATTCGGGGTAAAAATTACATATTCATTCGAGCACATATATAAGGACATATAATTTAAATACATAAATTTCCCCATTATCCAAAGTAATAAACAGAGCATTCTTTACCACATTATCTAGGTTGGCTCTTTTTCTGTCTTCATTTCCCCACTCTTGACGTGGTTTGGGTAGGAAGTTTAGTGGTGGCTGCTCTCCTTCTGCTTGGTCTGTTCCAAACATTGGATTCACCTTTGTGGGTATTATTGGTCCTTCAGTGATGACCGTCCACATTTCGTCATTCATTGCTGAAAGATGTGCCTGCATTCTTATCTTCCAATCGTCATATTCCTCTATGGAAAATATAGGTAACTTGTGATCAGAAGAATCCATGATATGCTGTAAGAATGAGTTTTAAATGCAGAGAAAACAGCGAGCCTAAGGTGGATTTGGGTAGGTGACCAGATAAGTTGGCTTTTAACCCAACTCGCTCTGATACCACTTGTTGGTTCCAAGTGGTGTTCGAGGTTCAGAGGGGGGTGAATGAACCTTGGTCGATTTTGTAAATCTATGAAAACCTTTTCTGCTCTGTAAGTTACTTGAGCTTGCAGCGTCAGATCGTTACTGCTTACAGCACTAGGATGCAGTGCTACATGCTGTAACTTAGAGTTTTATACGCAGCGGAAAAATATCGCTTATAACACAAGGCTGATTTTCTCAATATGCTTCTTTCAAAAACGTTTAATGCTTATGAGATATACAAGATCAGAAGATAAAGACACAAATAAATAAAGCAATTAAACACGTATGGCTTATAGCGGTTCGAAGGTGGTGTAATCCTTCTACGTCCACTCTACTGTTCCTCGAGCAGGAACTTTGTTAAGTAAGATTGAATTACAGGACCCTCCTAACAATCTATCAACTGTACAAAGTAACCACCTACTGAAGTCCAGCGTACACACAGCAACTGTAAACTTCAAAGGCTAACCCACACAGGGTTCTACACTCCCACACAGGGAAATTGCCTAACTCTAGACAACTTATACAAACAGCAAAGATCTCTCATATCAACTGTTCGATACCTCTAAAACAACCTAAGCACACAACAACAAGGTTAAAAGAATATAAAAAGGTTCTTCAACTGGTGCAGCGAAGTGAGCTTCTGAATCCGTTGATGGATCTTTCAACACAGAGCTTGCTTCACTTCATAGAGGTTGAGTGACTGAAACTGATAGTAGGCTTGAATATTTGTATCTTGAAAGCTTGTGAGTTTTTGCTCGAATGTTTCAGTTACCAGCTTTAGTGTGTCTCTTCCTCTATTTATACTTGTAGGAGAAGATGTCCGTTGAAGGAGACATCTCTCTTTTAAATTTGAAGTAGTTTGATCAAAGATATGGCTCGCATTAAATGCGACTTGACTTTCTCTTTTAGAGTATTTAATGCGGCAGTTATGGCTTGCAGCTTTCTGCAGCGCGTCAGTCCACGTGGCATCATTGTATTGGCTCCGTGTCTGCTTCTTTGATCTTATCTCGAACGGCTCTATTTATTCTTGCTTGAATCTTTGTTCCTCGTACTGCATTTATCCTTCCTAGGATTGCAGGATACTTCTTATTGTAATTGGCGCTGATTGACTTCTTTGAACTGTAGGCTTTGCGTTGTATCCTAGGTCTTTGTGCAGCTAATGTTTTCTTGCAGTGCTGTTGTAACTAAGACCTGGTTGCAGTATCTTGAGTAGAGCTGCTGCATCTTTTTCTTGCAGCACTTATGTACGCCATTCCTTCTTACTTAGCTGTAGTGACGTTCTGTCTTCTTACAACGATGTTGTATCTGCCTTCTTGCAGCGATGTTGTATATGCCTTCTTGCAGCAGCTTCCTTTCTGAAGGGCTTAGATGCAGCTTTGTCCTTGTCAAACCTCTATCTTCCAACACTTAAGACTAGACTCAAACCTAGTCTATATATTCACTTAAACACTGTGAAAAATGGGGTACTTAAAACTTCCTATTACAAATGCGTTTTGTCTCATAAAAAACTAAACATTTAAATCCCAACATGAGACATAGATATGACTATGATGAATGATGTTATGTTGAGCTCTACCCAGTGCCTAGTAGATGGTGGTCAAGGGCCCGATGAAGGAAAATATTTTCGAAATAAATGTTTTCATTCATTAGCATGCATCATTAACATTATTTCGTATTATTCATGTTATATGCATAATTTCTGCTTACTGAGCCTTTTTAGCTCATATAGTTCATGCATTGTAGGTGAACCTGGTAATGCATAAGCTTATGGACTTACTGATAGCGTTGTTGAGTTCCTACGGGTTCGGAGATGGTGTACATGGATGACGACCTGTTGGGCTACGCTATGGGCTTATTTTGTTTTAAACAATATTTTGATAAATTACATGGACTTTTATGTTGTCCTCGTACTCTAATATATATAAATATGTAAATATACGGATAAATGTGGTTTGCAGTATGGTACATGCTTCGATGCATGTTATAAATTTCTTAACGAGTTTTATGCAATAAAGTTTCCATGTGCAAGAAAAGTTTTTATGTTATTTAGGTTTTAAAAAAAAAATTCACACACTTTCTTACAGGTCTTTTAATACGAAAATCTATATAAGTCTAGCTATGTTGTTTAAAAAAATGTGGGTGTGACACAATCTACTCAGAATTAAAATTATATTTAAGTATTGGTTGGGAGGCCAGAACATCTTTACAAGGAGCCAAACAGCTAATAAAAGAAAGGTTTACATCAATTCATTAATCATTTTTGAGTACGATCACGTCGTCTTCAGTTCAAGCCGTGCCAACTTCCTCAACCTGCCCGGACCCAGAGGCACTCATGTCCGGATTCGACATAAAGCGAATAGGAGGGGCCGGATGCAAAAGATGCTCGGAGTCTGGAGGGAGATAGCCGGGCAGATCGTCCATCAAATCCAACTAATACCGCGGAAGAGGATTCTTGCGCTGATAATCGGCTAAGGCCGCGCTGAAGGGACGATCGTCAAGCTTTGCTTTCCTAGCCACCTCAATGTTTCGATAAAAGCGAAGAGGTAAGCCAAAATTCCATCGTATTTACATTCATCGGAATCTTTATACTTAAGTGCGATGGCGGCCTCGTCCAGTCGGCCAGCTCGAGCAACTTCCAGCTCGTTTCGTACAGACTCTAGCTCAGTCTGAACTGCTTCGAGCTTACACTGAAGCCAGGCCTTCTCAGCAGCTACTTTGGCCATCCGCTGACGATCCAGCTCAGCTGATTCTATTGTTTTGGCCAATGACTCTTGGGTAGAAGCCAGCTGAGTCATAAGGGTTTTCATCTCCTTAGAAGTAGCAGCCAACTCGGCTTTTTTCTCGCCAAGTTCCATCCTGCTTGCTACATATTATCTTGTTGATCAAGATATTCACGATGAGCCCGCCAAGCAAAGACGGATGCCTGAGCATTCAAAATAGCCGAACAAGCCCCCATATCGGCTACCGACATATTTTTTGTATATTCCTCCAGTTCTCCTGTCCAGGATTTCACCGGAGCCTCCATAGCTGGCCTAATTCCGGATGAAAGATTCCTCATCAAATCCATACTGGGCGCCCGAGCGCGAGAGTAGCTTACTTAAAAAGGAGGCCGATGCCCAAGGAACTCTTTGGAGCTTTCGATCAGGCTGGGGTCCCAACCGCAAATATTAACTAAGCCGGCCAGAGGGGACTCAAAAGACCATACCCCAGGACGAGCCGAAGTGGCAGCATCGGGGCTGTCAACCGGTTGCTCGCTAAAAGTCGGGCGTGATCTCTTTGTGGGTGGGTCAACAGGATCCTGACTCGGGGTAGAAATGTCAGCCACTGGACGTACATGACCTCGCCTCTTCTCAATCGGTTGTTTCTACTTCGTGGCTCGCTCGGTTCGGACCCTAATACGCTGGGTCGGATCCATCTCGGGACAAAGACCTTCTTGAGGAAGGACAGCTGCACGAAGATTAATCAGTCAATGAATAACCGAGCATAGGCTTGATACAATAGCAAAACTTACCGTGGAAATCTATGGGAGCACATAAAAAAGGAAAGATGAGGCAGCTCGGGCAAGTCGATCCTCTGTAATCAGCTCTTTGAATGCTCGTTGCGCTAGGCTGACACTGTCCCGCAGGAAACGGATTTTATGAGTGAAGTCCTCACCAATCTCGAGACTCTCAAGCGACACTTCTACAAGATAGAAAAATATTAAAAACATTAGAAGACCTGACCAAGACAATTACAAATGTATACCTTCAGCAGGACTGAAGCCAACTTGGCAAGACATCCTGACCGCAAAGAAATGGTCAAAACTCTCGGGACTCTTCCAATCCCCTTCAACCCAAAACCATTCACTTCTCCAATCTTTAATTGGCAAAAAAAGGTCACAGACTAACTGAGGTCGAAATATCCGAGGGACGAGGTAATATAAATGGTTTTTTACTCCAGGTATAAGCTCAAGTTTGAACAACCAGAACAGCTCTTGAAAGCCAGGCTCTCCGAGGTTATAGCTATGGAAGAGCACTAACAAACCCAATAGAGACGACCAGCTATTTGGAAGAAGCTGTCTAGGTGCTATCCCCCAACGCCAAAGGTAGCGAGCCAAGCAGGGCATCATGGGAAATCGCAGATCCCCTTCCAGAGCTTGGAGATTTATAGCAACGCAATCTTTCCGCGGCCTATGCATTCGCTTCTCAGGACGGGGAGCGATGAAGGAGACTCCTAAAGGTATATTAAAATGAGATTGCCATCGATCCAGCTCTGATTGAGTGACGACGGAAGGCCAATTTATTGCTTCTGAATATTCAAAAGGTATCTCGGTTTGGTGGCCTTGCGGTTGCTCGGATGGGATTCCAGTAGGGATTTGAGACATAGTTGCGAAAGGAAAGAAAACTACCTTACAAATAACACTGCTCTTTTTGGGTGATGTAGCACGGAGTATCCTGACCGGTCGATTCTACTCGGAATATATAACAAGTGCTCAGAATTTTAAGTTGATAAAAGGCCAAATGAGATGGAGACACTATTATATATAGGTGGAGTGTAACTCTTCAACTTCTGGCCAACCATATACAGACACGTGGAGAATCGAACGGACGCAAGGTGGTGACCCTTCGACTTTCACTCCATCAGATGATAACACCTGTTTGCCCTAAGAAAGGCCAACAACTTACAGCTCATACTTTCTTCCTACTCGGCTCGACTTGTCAGGATTGGTTAGGTCTCAACAGAAGTAATTTTCTGTCAAGACCTAAGGGGCTATTGTTGGACATCCGACCCGAGCTGCACTTTACATTGCATCTGGACAGCCCAATAGATACCACTAGTTCACTCAACCGGCCAGGATGACACATTTGACATCCTTCCCGACAGACCGTCCAGGACCATTGGGAGGAATCATCGATAGAGTAGTCTAGCCGGCCCGAGATGATCTTGCCGCCCAGATAATAGCCAACCGCCAAGAGATCGTGGGTGACAAAACCACCCAATGCCGCATAAATAGGTGAAAATCAAGGAGAAAGTGGGCTCAACTTCCACAACCTCCACGATCTCCATTACGTAGGTTACTTTGTAGCTATAAATAGATTCAACTTCAACTTGTAAAGGGTTCGAACCTTCATTCTGTAAACAACACTAGAGAGCTTATTTCTCTAAAGCAATATTATAAGATCCTGCCCAATCACCTCAAACCGTCCAGGATCAGCCAAGCTAATTTGCCCGAGTAGGCTCCGGGCTAGTATTCTTTGCACTTTGCACTTTATTCACTTACATACATTTAGGTGTTCGACTAAGAATTATTCACTAACAAATTCCGACGTCAACACCAATCATAATTAGAATCAAAAAAACATATTTGATACCAAAAATAAATGGTATCAATAAATAAATTATTAATACCAAAATAACAATAGTATCGAAAAAATTGTGGATACTATAAAATTAATGGTATCGACAATTAAAATTTCGATACCAATCATAATTAGAATAAAAAAACCATATTTGATACCAAAAATAAATGGTATAAATAAATAAATTATTAATACCAAAATAATATTAGTATCAAACAAATGATAGATGCTATAAAATTAATAGTATCCAAAAATAAATTTTCGATACCAAATATTCATTGCTCATAAAGATAGTATCATAAGTAAGTACGCCGATACAAAATAATAAGATTTTGTATCCTTAAATGAATCTGATACTAATTTTCGGATATCAAAAAAGGCATTTCTTGTAGTGAGACTACAATGGAAATATTAAGGGTTTTTTTTTTTTTGTTATAAGTGTAGATAATAGAGTCTGAAATTTAAGATCTATTTCTGGGGTAGATGAAATGACTAAATATTTCTAAATTATAAGATTGCCATTAGATCTCAGGGATTTATTTGCAATTTCAAAATTTATTTTTGGATCTTTGGTGAAGTTTTGAAAGTTTCAAATATTGCATAGAGACCCTGAAACCACCATAACCGCAACTGCCCCTCTCTCTCCCGACCTTAATTCAGTTTTGCAGCGACTAAAGTACGGGATGAATGATTTGAACAAGTATTGGTATTAAACATTAAAGTTTTAGAGTAGGTTGCATGGATTGGGTCGGATTCAACCCAAATCCACCCATTTGCTCTCTTTTTTTTGTCATACTTTATATTATTTTAGTCATATTTTTATATTATATTAATTATATATTTTTGTTATATAAGTTCTAACTTTATGTAATACTTTAACTTCCAAATTGACCTTAATTTCAGCATAATTTATACATATATATTTTTATATGATATTACTGGTACCTTTAATGATATTAGTCAAATTTTTATAAAATATATAAATATACAACTAACATAATTAAAAGGTATAACTAACTAAAATGTATGACTAATATAACTAAAAGATATGAAAGATATTAATAGATGTCTAAAAATATGTTAAGGTACAACTAAAAAACATAAAAAGTATGACTAACATAACATAAATGTAAGACTAACATAATATAAATGTATGACTAATATAACATAAATGTAAAACATCTAGGAGCGAATTTGGGTAAATTTGGACGCACTAACCCAGGCGCGTGCGTGCAGGTGCATGGGTGGGTCATGTCTGTTGCATAGATCATAAATCCAATGCACAAATTACACAAAAGTTTTATTATAAGTTGTTGGAAACTAAAACCCAAAGGTGAATATTCTTTCCAATGACAAAGAGACCAAATGTAAGCATTTTTTCTAATTTGTGGGACCATATTGTAAAAGTCGATAGTTTTGAGACCAAATATTTCCCTATAAAGAGGTGAAGCTCTTTTGCCATTTTATAACAGCCAAAGAAACTTATAAGCAAAATAAAAGCAACGATTATTGCTCTAAACAATGTCTAATGCTACTGCTAGCATGTATGGCCCTTCTCCTTGCCGCACGCATGTAGGGACACCGGTTAAAAGTTTTAGCCCCAGCATGTGGGCTGATATCTTTTCTACATTTTCCTTGGACTATCAGTTAAATATATCTATAACCTATTGATGTTGATACATGTAATCTACATATTCAGAAAGTTTTAACTTTCATCCTATAACTTCAGGCATATCCATTTTTCAAATTTCTAACTTTACATGTTTACTTCAGACTTTCCATTTTCATACTTCCTGACTTGAATACAGCTGTGATACTAATGGTGCGCTTTTCAATTAACATTGGATTAAAAGTGGAAAAAAATAAACTCAAGGGATTATTATATATGACTAAAATTGAAATATTCCCTATATATATATATACGAGTTTTTGATCACATGTGATATATGTGGAGATTAATTTAAATTAATATAAATACTTAATATATAATACTTTTATATTAAAGTTTTAATTATAATAGAATTCTATAAGGTTTTGAATTAGTTATTAGAATTCTAATATAAAATTATTTAAGTATGAAAATTCTAAATTACTATTATAACCTTAAATAATAATATTTAATAGAGATATATTCGGCAATCCACATTTTGTAAAAAACATCTACATTTTTATATAGATAATAGATATATCATCTTCAATATATGCTCATCTTGAACATCTTCAAGAGACAGATTGGTAGAGTGTTACCTTTGAGGCATGGCATGGCGTTTTGAACCTCAGTGCTCTTATGTTCGAATTGCGGTTGCCAAAGGTATGAATATGACGTCGATAATGGATGGCACATATGACAATTATGCTACACTTGATGAACCACAACTTTTCATCGAGATTTTGGGACGGTACATATGTGTGTGAGAATCATTTTTTAAAATAAAGTCTTATATGAGCCAATCTTAAATGAGACGGAGTTTATATGGATCAATAAAAGTGGGTCAACTCATTCGAGACGATGAATTGATCACATAATTAGATCATATAAAATTTCATCTCACGTAGGGTTTTATGTGAGATGGTCATATATAAGTTTTTTGATTTTGAATAGGATCGGAAATTATTATTAATTTTCTCATATATACAAGAATCAACAACATTTTTATTTTATTTTTTGATCAATTTTAATTATTAACAATTTCCATTCTTTTTAATTGATTTTCAGGTGGAAGATGGATGAATTTGATCAACTCCCTGATTGGATGAAAATTGTCTATCAATTTATTATGAGTATATATGAAGACTATGAACGTGAGGCAGCAGAAGAAGGAAAATCATTTTCAGTTCCTTATTTCAAAGAAGCAGTAAGTTCCTTATCTACGCGCGAGTTTGCTAGCTCCTTATAATTGACCTTTACTCCTACAAATGCCCAAATACATATGTTATTAAAAACATTAATTAGTTACAAATAATATTAAATTTAATAGAATGTTATATTCCAAGAATGAGGATTATGCGAGACCGTCTCACGAATCTCATTCCATGAGACGGGTCAATCTGACCTAATCAGAGTAAAAACAATCAATAGTTAATGGCCATTGGTAACGTCAGTCAACAATCGATCAATGACAGTCAATGGTCGGCCAATACCGTTGATTAAAAATATTATATGATACACATAAAATTATTAGCTCATATACATAAAAGGTAATAAACTCCGTAAAAGTATTATATATTTTTATGTGTATCATGCGAAACTTTTAAAAAATATTATATGATATATATAAAAATATTACATGATGCTTTATTCTTATAATGTAATACTTTCTTGTGTATCATGTAATACTTTATGTATATCATGTGATATTTTCAAAAAGTATCAAAAAATTACATAAAAACATTAATGGTAATACTTTTATAAAGTTTACTTGATATTAAAATTACATTTTATTTTAGAGATCAAATCCAAACATAACCCATTTCCTTATATTTTTTCCCCAACTACCCTACCATATAACAAAAGTCCCCATATACCCACTTTCATAACAAAATATCCCTAACTACCCCTTTTTTAATGATAAAATACCATTTTACCCTTACTAACATTCCAAAACTTCCAAAAACCCATGAATGCCATTAGCCAATTTTTCCTTTTTCCAATCTTTACATTTATTAGATCCGAATTAGCCCTCTGATCAATATCAGGCCCAACATGCTTCCGTAAATAAATAAAACTGAGTTTAAATCATACCTCGCCTTTGTCTCTTAAATTCCCTTGGACTTCGGTTCAGGTTTTACGGATCAAAGATCCAACCACTCGCCCGCAGTCTATGGTTCTGAAATCGAATTTCTTGGGAACCCAGATCGCAATCCTCTTCAACGGCCACTGCCTTTAAGGAGATCACGGGGAGACTCACTGCTGGATGAATTTCACTCAAAATTATAAATTTTTTGGACAGTATGTCGGAAAGCAAAAGCCTTGTTTATTGAAGAAAATAAAGTAAACTATTTTACAATATAAATTTTCTCCGCCATTGGAAGAGAAACTTGAATTAGCCTATCATGGCTAAGACTCGTGAAGGGGAAACCCCCATAAACAGGAAAGCTTGAAAGCTAAACTATTACAAAACTAGAGAGAAGATTTCGAAAAGCTTATGAAGAGAGAAGTGTTGTGTATTTTCGATGATCCTCTTCTGAGGCTGAAGACCTCCTTTTATAGGCATCAATGTGCTCCTGTGTGGATCAATTATTGCCTTGCCAGCTTGCCTTCCACTTGGTTAGTGGGGAATGGGCCAACCTTCTTTATTTCCCACCTACCGCTTGGTAAGTGCATCTACCGCCTTCGTTGTCTTCTTGTGTCGGCAACGACTCTCTTGGTGAGTGGAGGGGTCCTCCACTTTTGTTCTTTTCGACCAGATGCTGATTCTTTAGGATGGCGGGACCTACTACTATCCCTTGTCTAAATTAGCATCCAATGCTTGATAATACTGTATTCCAATCCTATTACATTGAATACAATACAGCTTGCTTTTAATCGAGTCTAATTAGACCCGTTTCCTCTTATTACATTTTTTGTTTTTATTTTCTAAAAACCCTTCCCTTTTCTCTTTTTCTTTGGGTAGTCGGGTTTGTCCTTTTTTATTTTGAAACTCTGTCCAAACAGCGGTTTCTCTTGTATTTGACAGTAAGAGCATATCCGCTCTCCCCATCTTCCGATATGTATCATATTACATATCTTCTTCCTTGTTTGTTCCGTGGCTGGAACCTTGTTTTCCCAGATTAATTTTCTCTTATTTTCAAAGAGGTTTTCAGCAAATCCGGTAGTTGTTCCTGTCATGGAAATTAACAGGAATGATCCATTCACAGAGTTATGAAATATTTTGAATGGATACTTCACTTTGTCCATCTCGGTGAGACAGACCCAAAGACCCCAAGCTCGCCTCGTAGATATATCATTTTCAGTCAAGGCGACTACCAAAGGGCTGTTTTCTAGGGGTGTTTTGGCTCGGTTAATCGCCCCCATCTCAGGTCTCTGTAGTTTTATGAATTGAAAAACTGGATGAGACCCTTTTCCTGTAATTTCTGGAGCAGCAAAGATAATTTTTAGCTCCAGTATATCTCCTCGACCCAAGTATGGGTTGTTCTGCCATGAATCGTGCACAGCAGTGGATATCCAGTCCGGTAATTTGGAAATCTCCGGAAAGCTGGGTGCGGTAGTAAAGACTGAAGCAATTGCTCCAAAATCGAACCATTCCCGCACATCATGAGGGTTTACCCCTGGGAGCATCCAAAGTCTTGGATACTTGCCAGACCAATCAGCAGTAATTCTGTTTGGATTGATCCAATTTCTTGTCACCAATTTCTCCCATGTTTTTTTGTAAACCTACAGAGGAGAAATAGCTTGATTAGTGTTAACCTGCCTAGGGCCCGTCTGAGGCCTTAGGTTAACCTCTCCCTCTTTTACCCCAGAGGTGCTGGGTTGACTCGGGTTGTCTGGAATTGCTTCCTGACCTTCCGAATTAATAATTTTATCGGAATCCGATAAAACACTTGGTTCGGCCTTATCAGCCTTTTCACCGATATCCGATAAAAAACTTTTATCAGCAGGATATCCTGCTTCGGGTATAAAAGTACCCTGTTTGTTCATCGATGATGAACTCCTCTCGTATAATTCTTTCTGCATCACCGATGGTGAACAGGCCTTGTTAACAGGTTCTACTAATGCATTCCACAAATCATTATTTGAAGTTATGGCTGCACGTAGAGTCATTTGGACTTTGTCCAAATCAGCTTTCTGGACATAAGATGCCGCTTCGGCTCTTACCCTTAGTTCCTCAAAGGCCTTGTAATGCACCTCAAGGTTTTCCCTAAGGTGTCTTGCTCGTATTGTGATGGAATCTGCTTCAAGGATATCCATCTCTTGTTAAGAAATCTGCAAGAACATTCTCATTAGATTTCACTATGACAATATCAAAAAGATAATATTGGCATTCTGCTTGCCACCTGATAATACGTGCTTTTTCGGTCTTTGATTCAAGTTTGTTTTTCAAAAAAGCTTTAACGTTAGTATTATCAACTTTTAATATAAATTCTTTAGCTAATAAAAATAAAGGCCATTTTTTAAAGGCCTTCCAAACAGCAAAGAATTCTTTCTCGTTAATATGCCAAACTCTGGCTTGTTGTTCTGTAAACAACCCTCTAGTGTATCTACATGATTCTTCACCCGTAGATGTCTTTCGCATGAGCACTGCTGCCCATCTGAAATCATTAGCGTCTGTGTAGACGACTAACTGATCCTCATCTTGAGGAATCGCGAGTTTTGGCAAGTTACGACAAACCTGTTTTAACTCACGAACTCTTTGGGAATGAATATCTTCTCATTTCCATTTGGTCTTCTCATCCTTTTGTAATAAAGGAATGAAATCCTTGCGATATTTTGCCAAGTCTTTAATGAATGAACCTACAAAATTAATCACTCCTAAGAAGCTTTGAAGGTGCTTCTTGTTTCTAAGAACATCTGGAAAATTGCAGATTTTCTCCACAATATGTTCTTGTAGTTCCATTCCTGCATGGTCAATAATAACACCGAGAAACTCGATTCTATTAACCGTGATTATCGCCTTCTTTTCAGAGAGCACTAATCCTTCTTTATGACATGCTTCTGAAAATATTTCAAGATGCTTTAAATGATCTTTCATATTTTTAGAGGCAATTAAGATATCGTCTATGTAAACGAACATAAACTCAAAATAATCTTTAAATAGATTATCCATCTTTCGTTGGTATATCTGCGGTGCATTCGCAAGACCCATAGGCATTACGTTCCAGATATACTGACCTTGTAGTGTAGAAAAAGCAGTTAATTTCTTAGACTCTTTTTCTAACTTAATCTGGTAAAATCCAGACTTGCAATCAAACTTTGAAAACACTTTTGACCCTTTAATACAATCAATTAAATGTTCTCTACTTGGTATATAATAACCATCAAATTCGGTAATCTTATTAATACCTTGATAGTTAATTACTAACCTTGTTTTTCCTCTCTTTATTTCGCCATGGTTTCTTACCAAAAACCCTGGGCTACTATAAGGAGAAATACCTGCTTCGATCAGCTTGAGATCGATATGCTCTTTGATAATTTTTTGCATATCCTTTCGATCTTCAAGATTCATCTGGATCGGCTTGTATCGAACCAACTCGTATCTGTGTTGTTCTTTTACCTTCAACGTTGCTTCAATCTGGTTTTTGTCCCACCAGGCTAAAGGATTTTCATTGTAGTTCCTCTGAATTAGCCTTTTAACATTTTCGAGAGAAAGTAGACTTTCCTCATCGATGTCAATCTGGGGTGGTCCTTCTCGTAAGGCATTTTTCAGAAACCGAATAGTTTCTTCATGTGCCTCCTCCATTCCCTCTTGTCTATATGACAAAAGAGCTTCACCAAATTTCCTCTTATCCTACATTTTTGGATGAGTTAACTTGGCTTCATTATCACCACGTTTGCTGCGAAAATTAATAGACATGATCCTATTAAAAGTCTTTTCTCGCCGCAAAACCTGTATCATACTACCACAGTTAGTAGTAAAGGTTAACAGGTTCTTGTGATTATCCTGCTCATATTTTGCAAAAGTTTGGATAAAATTGTTACCAAGCAAAATATCAGCACCTGTATCATGAATATAGATTGGTGGCATTCTTACTTTATACCAAGGGGTATCGAATGCACCTCCGATCATTATTCGTGTTTCTCGAATACCTTTATTGAGTATAAGGATCTTCTGTGAGAAGTCTCTTCCTGCAATAAGAGGTAATTTTTCCACTGCTTCGCTGGGAAAAACTCCTGGCTTTGCTGTGCAAATGCCTGAACCTGAGTCAATATAAGCTGCAAAATATTCCGTCTTATATTGGTCATATAATATCCCTACAGATATATATATAGAGAAAATACTTGTCATTCAGAATCATTTGGATAGATTCCTCTTTTCCAAGATTCTAACAAGTTTATCCTTGAGCTTCTAACATTATGCTCACGGATCAACTCTTGAAACCTTACTTGATGAGTCTGTTCATTATCCCGCATTTCTCTAATGCGTTCCGTCAACTCATCTTTCTCTTTTCTGAGATCCTGGATCTCTTCATCAATACACCTTCCTGGCATAATTTAGAACCTGTCTGGATTGTTTGGATAAATCCTTCTCCTCCAGCGTTCTAGCATGTCTATTCGTGCGTTTATTTGATTTATTTTTAACGCAGCCTCTTGTATCCTTATAATGTCTTGGATACTTCATTGTTCTGGTAGATTTTGCTCTCGCAAAGATCTTAACAAAGTTATCACCTGGTCTCTTTGTATCGTGAGATCAATGATCTCTTGGTCTAGCTTGATTCCTGGCATAATGGTTTTATTCTACCCTGATTGTATGTCCATCAAGGTCGAACTCCATCCATTTTTCATCTCTTCTCCAGGGCTTGTGTTCCTCCAGGAAACTTAACCCTAGGGTCATAACTCCTTTAGTTATGCCTGCACTTCCTGTAACAGATACATGATAGCCTGCTATTTCTAACATGCCTTCGTATCTATTAATACTTGGTTATTGTAAATGATATATCTCCTCACAAGGAAACAAATTATCAGTTTTAGATATATCAAAAACAATATGGATTTCCTTCCATTCATCATTAGGGCATTTGATTTTTACATTTCTTACCCTAATTTTTTGGGGATACAAATTCTCACATGGTTCTTTTCCTTTTAGGCTTAGAATCCTACCCTCGGAAAAGGACAACCTGTTACTAATTTCAGAATCAAACCTTAATGATCTACTTTAGAATAGGTTGATCTCTGATTAGCAAATTGACACCTCCTAACCTTGGTATTTTGATTGGGTCAGGTGTCATAACTTTGGCAAATTCCTTGAAAATTCTAGGAATTTCTATATACTCTTTCCTAAGAAACATATCCGAATGATGTGTATTGGAAAGTGTATATGCAATTCTATACGTGATAGAATATGGTCTATTTCCTTCTTTCATAAGATCAGGTCTTTTAAAATCTTGATGAAGGGTTAAGACTCTACTAAAATCTTGGTCTGCTAGGTTATATGCAATCCTAGGATGTATGTCAAACATAAGTTTGCCAGCATATAAATTCCCTACCATTGTACCAAGACAACTTTCGCTTAAATTATTGATTCTTTTATCCATCACAGATAGATGCAACTTAGAATCAATTCCTTCTTTGAAGGTAGCTTTAATCACTACTTCAATGGTTCCAATATGAATCCATTTCATTGTGACCGCTACTTCTTCTTTGATACGACTCAATTCCTCAAGAATTTCTTCTTTTGGAATAAGTTGCATCTCAATGTTATTACCGGTTAACCCTATTGGAATAGAGAACTCACCTGAGTTCACCCGGTAGATGATGTGATGCTTGCGCTGTCTTATTCCGATTTTGTCACAAAATCGATTAAGACTTCCAATCTTAAATCCGTCATACGGACCTAAAGCTGAATCCTATTGCATGATTCTTTCCATCGTCTTGTTTGAGATGGTCATTTTTGAAAAGAATCTTGATAGACTGTCCGATGTCTGGAGTCTATCTTCCGGTTCGCCAGAGCTACTCGTCTGATTCTGTAGATGATCCATCGGATCCTTCTGAATCAGATTCCAACTCTTCTTCATAGATGCTTTCATCTGAAGAGATGTCCTCGAACTTGTAAACAGGCACCAAATCACCATAGAAGACAGCATCTCGGATGTCGTCTGTGTACTCGAATTGGCGTACATCTTTTTGCTTTTGTGGGCAATCGGGCGAAATATGGCCTCTCGCGCCGCACGTCCAACAGTTGCAATCCTTGAAACTTTCATTTGTACAAGTGTGAGCTCGTTTGAAAGTTCTTTTCCGGGTTGTTCCTCCTGCTGGCTTCCCTGTGGATCTAGATCCCTGTGAAGAAAACCTGGAAGGACCAGACTTTTGACCAGATTTGTAAGATCTAGCCTTTGATTTGGACCACCATGATCTTCCTTGTTTGGAAGGCCTTCTGTATGATCCTCCGGACTTAGATTGAAACCTTCCCTTGAAGTGTTTCTTTCTCTTTCCGTGTCTGTCTCGTTGTGGTTCTCCGATGATACTCGAAAAATCATTGTTGTCGCAACAAAGAAGGGTCTTCTTAACCATTCCTCTTAGTTTCTTATTGTTCCTTTGTAGTGTCGCTTGTTGACACCATTCTCGTATACTATCCTTAAAAAAGGACATCCTTCTGGCCACTGAATCGACTCGGCCTGTAGGTACCTTGTAGGTTTGCATAAGCATCTCCCTCCATGGACTGCAGATTTTTGCAAAGAATAAATCTGTTGCCACATTCCATGGTACATCTGCTTGGAAATAATATTTGCTGAACCAATACATATATTCATCCGCATAACATATATTTCTCAATTCGAGAGCAAACAGAGCTTGCGTATACTCTCTTTTCTTCTCGTCTTTTCTTTCCTCAAAATATCCGTCCCCGATGAAACATATTTTGAGTAGATGACCCATCCTTTCGACAATTGTTATAACATTGTCATTGGATAAGATCTCTTTCTTGAGAGAGGCTTCGGTCATGTCCCATGCCTTCCTAGCCGAACCTTGCAAACTATTTACCAGTATCTGATAAAAATGATCGTTATCAACATCCAGTGTTGATGAAGCAACTTTCATGGATGACATCCACTCATCGATTAATACTTCCATATTTCTAAAATCGATGATGTCTGTTGTGAGCATCACTCCAAACGGATGGGTTGGTTCAAGTATCATTTTTGCCCAAGGGCTTTTGGATACTCCTTTAAACCTGCTCGGTCGGCTTTTGGCTTGTCGAGCTATATATTCTTCATATTCAACTCCATCCTGCCACCACCTGGGTTCGGGAGGAACCGGTACTTCAGATACTGGTGCTTCAGGTACTGGCGTACTTGTGCTTTCCTCTTCCTTCTTTGGAATCGGCGGAATCGGCTCGTTCATCCTGAGGTTTATCAGATCCACAATTCCAAGATTGGAAAGGGATTCAGTTAACTCTGCAAGATCTACTCTTGAGACTTCCATCCGACTTGTCTTATGAGATCAAGTAGGAGTTCGTCGTTGCTTTTAGGCTTCGAAACTTCCGTAGTCTTTCCTTTGAAAATGATTGGTATACCACCGAACGAATCTTTCATACGTTTATTCATGGATCTACCAGTTCCCTTTGATGACCTTCTTTTCAGATCTACAATTTATTGTTTTAGATCTGAAACTTCTTTTTGGATCTCAGATAGAGATCGGACTATCTTCTCCATCTGTCCACCATAATAAATGATGGTCTTTTGGATCTCCCTAAGGTCTTGAGTGACCTTAGATGTGTCTGGAACAATTATGTTCCAATCTTCGCTGGATGTCATTACAGATATCCTGCACTTGTGTTATCTCGAAATATTTTCGGATACATTTTCTTGATTTTCTCCTCCGTTAGGCACAAGAAAATAATATTGTACAACATAATTTAATTTATTTCTTCAATAAAACTTGGCTCTGATACCATTTTGTGCATCGGATCTCAATAAATATAAATCATGGAAAAATCCATAAAAATTTTTCTTCCGAATAATAATCGTTCAGTATATGGCATCGTTATACCTTTCAGACCAGATCACAAGTATAAATACGAGTGTTTTTTGGGGCACGAGAAAGGTTTCCAACCAAAATACCAAGATAATTATATCCGAGTTGTGAAATCATGGTTAAACAAGATGGTTTGACATCCATAAATTAAGAGTGGAAATAGCATTTTGAATAGTGATTTTTTAGGGGTAAATTGGTCTTTGATCACTTTTGGGGTATATTGGGATAATATTATAGTTGATGGGGTATTTGGGTTATAAAGATAAGAAAATAGGATATTTGGAGGTATTATCTCTTTTATTTTATTCTCATAAATAGCAGTGTACCCGCGCAATGCACGATTTGTCCCATAAGATTTATTAATTTTAAAATTTTAATAATATTATATATATAATAATATTATCTTAATCTTAATATATATTTATAAGAATTTTGATATTTTATCTTAATTATTATATCATTTAAATAATTTATTATTTTCAAATGTAATACAAATGTGTATATATATATATGTTAAACATCGAATTAGAAAATCTATATTTGAATTGAGAGGTTATTAAATAATCATCAAGTTTGTACATCCATTAATTATGTAAATTAAAATCAAAATAAATTAATTTTAGTATTAGCAAACACTTATTATGTCATGATATTAAATGCTAATTGATATTTAAAAAATATTTTAACTCCTAAAAATGTCTTATGCATGTTGTAGTCAATGTAAATGTAAGTATAAAGAATAACATATTATCATATTTTTTGATTTATACTTAATATGTTATTTTATTAAAAAGTTATTAGTATATATTTTATTGGTGTTCACAATTATAGATCTCTTTGAAAATTTTGGTTCAAGCAATGCGAACAACTTAATTATTCCAAGTTGAAGAAAAGATATATATGTCCATCAAATACCTAAAATATCTTGATATATATTCTAATAACACAAGTAACTTAATACGACCCACTTGTACTGACTAATAGACCAAAAAATTATTCCCAAATGTTTTAAATTGTAATTAATTTCTCAAAAAATCTAAATCGTTTATTTTCAAAATACTATTTTTCTAATTTTCTGTTGTATAGTTTAATTAGTCTTTTTTTTTGAATTTATAATTTTGTTAAGTATAATTATGCACCAAAATTTAAATATTTACGTGTATCATGTGATATTTTAAAAAAATATTACATGATACACATAAAAGTATTACATGGTACAAATAAAAATATTACATTATGAGAATAAATGTACCATGTAACATTTTTATGTGTATTATGTAATATTTTCAAAAAGTATTATCAAATATACATAAAAGTATTACATTTGACTTTTATTGTCCGGTTGTTAACTTTGATCATTGATAGTTGACTTTCACTTTGACATGTTGACTTTGATCTGTTTGACCGATCGTTGAGTCAAACTCGATCTGTCTCATGGAATGAGATTATTGAAATCGTCTTATGCAAGGCTTTGTCATATTACAGATATATATATATATATATATATATATATATATATATTAATTTTAGATCATGTGTATTGCACGTGGAGATCAATTCAAACTAAGAAAAGAAAGAATATAAATACCTTATATACACACTTTTAAATTAGAGTTCTAGGATTCTATAGGATTTTGAATTAAGATTCTAATATAAAATTATTTAAATATGAAAATCATAAATTATTATTATAATCTTAAATAATAATATTTGATAAATATATATTCAACAATTCATATTTTGTATGAAACATCTATATTTTTATATTAGTAATAGATTGATATATAATTATAACTATACATATGAATATTTAATTAAATATGGAGTTGTGCAAGTGAAAGAACTTAGGGAGGGCTTACTATCAAGAGCTAGAATGGCTTATAAAAAGACATATTCCTTCATTCGAGGACTATTTCGTAAATTCAATTATTATGAGTTGTGTCTATGTGAAGTTTATCGTTCTCCTCCCAGGCATAAAATCTATCACACAAGAAACCATTGATAGGCTTTTGAGTGAACCTAAAATTGTAAAATCCGCTGCTAAGATAGGTTGACTCCTCGATGACTTGGTCACCGATGAAGTATTACTAGATCTTATTATTTTTCAAGTTAGTTCTTAATTTATTGTCCTTTGAAAAGACAAATTATTAATTTTCCTTTCTACGTGATAAACATTCTAAATAAAATTCTCACTGTTGTAGATTGTCACATGAAGTATCAAGGTTTGTCAAAGGAAGAGACGCTACTAAAGTTGGTTAAAAAAAACTTTCAGTTTGAAGATTAAGTGAGTTTGAAGGTTTAATAGTGATGGTATATTAAGTGAGTTTGAAGATTTAATATTTGTGAGAGAAGTGTTTTTGTATATATGAACTTAGAACAGGAAGGAGATTTATATTGAGGTAGAGTGATAAGGATTTTGGAAAGTTACTTTTAGTTTCTTACTTTGACTTCTTAGTTATATCTCACAATTGGACTTCTCCCATATTTATAGGAGCTCTTACAAAGTCTCTAGATTTTTCTCTCAAATTCTAAAATCTATAATTCTCTATCTATTTAGAATTTTCCTCTTCTTTCCTTATCTATTTATCTTCTGCCATAATCTAGATTATTCTAATGATGCATCTATCAAATTTATAATATTCTAGAAATGTGCATCACTTTCTAATACTCCTCCTTGATGCATATTTCGGTGACTCCAATTTTTTTCGTAGTGTCTCAAACTTTCCTCGAGGTAGTGCGTTTGTAAGAATATCTGCTAGCTGGTCTTCAGTCTTGCAATGCTCTAACTCAATTTCTTCTTTTGCCACCGCTTCTCAAATAAAGTGGTACTTGATCTTTATGTGTTTAGTTTTGCTATGGAACACTGGATTTTTTGCAATATGTATTGTTGATTTACTGTCGCAATAGATTTTAGTAGCTTCATCTTGCGGCTCCCTCATCTCTTCAAGTATGTATTTCAGCTAAATTGCTTGACTTGTAGTCATTGCTGCTGCTATATATTCTGCTTCGGCTGATGATTGTGCAACTATTGGTGTAGCCAATTAACTTTAAGTCAGATGTTGATTCATACTAGATGTTGAAGTTCTTAGTTCCTTGAAGATATCGGAGTACTCATTTTGCAGCTCCATAGTGAATCTGACTTGGATCTTACTTAAATCTTGAGAGAAAGCTTGTTGCGTACATTATGCTGGTCGAGTTGCAGTCAAATAGAGTAGGCTTCCTATCAGGCTTCGATACTTCAACTTACCTGACTTGGTGATCCATCTTCTTTTTGTAAAACTTTAGAGCTATGATGATCCGTCTTCATCATGTTTTCTTTAAACCCCTTAATCATTATCCCATTGTTTCCTGTGATGATAAGATCATCAACATAGAGAGACAATGAGTTTATCGTTCATACCTTGGGTCTTGATGTATAGTGTATGTTTACTCAGACTCCTAAATCCGAACTTTGTAAAGTAATGGCCGATTCTACTATACCAGGCTCGTGGTGCTTGTTTCAAACCATAAAAGGCTTTCTTTTGAAAACTTTATCTTCTTGTCCTTGTATCACGAACATTTAAGGTTGTTCAACATAGATTTCTTTTTCAAGATATCCGTTGAGGAATGCTGATTTTACATCAAGCTGGTAGATCTTCCATTTTCTTTGTGCGGCCAATGCAATAAGTGCTCTAATGGTGTCAAGTCGAGCCACTAGAGCGAAAGTCTCGTCATAGTCGATTCCTTGTACTTACGAGTAACCCTTAGCTAACAATCTTGCTTTGTGTTTTTGAATTGAGTCATCTGAGTTAAGCTTCGTCTTATATACCCACTTAACTCCAATAACTTCTTTGTTGCTTGGTAGATCCATCAACTCCTATGTTTCATTTTTTCTCAATCATCTTGATTTTCTTCCATAGCTTTTATCCATTCTTTTTCTTTGATGGCAACTTCAAAGCTTTCGGACTCCATGGTGACAAAGTTATATGTCTCATAATTTTCTCTTAGTTATCTTATCTTTCTAGGTGCAGAATCTAGAGAAGATTCTTCATTAATTGGGATGGATGATGATGTTGGCGTCCTCGGACTAGAAGGATCTGGAGCTTCTTGTGGTTCTGAAGCTGCTTCTTCTTCTCGAGGTTCATTAGAACGTTGAGGTAGTGTTAGCATAATATTTTGTTTTTAACTTTTTCTTCCTCCCAATTCCATGGAGTGTTCTCATCGAATTCGACGTCTCGACTGATGATTAGTTTCTTATTTTTAAGGCTATAAATTCTATAACCTTTAAACTGAGAGCTGTAGCTGAGAAAAATACCTTTTTTCATCTTCTCCTCCAGTTTGTCTCTTCTCTTTTGGGATATGCACGTAGCAGATACTCCCTAAGATCTTGAGATGTTGTGCTGACGGCTTTCGTCCACCCCAAGCTTCAATTGGTGTTTTATTTTGTACTGCCTTTGTTGGACACCTGTTTAGTAGGTAGACTGCGGTATATATAGCTTCTGTCCAGAACACTTTAGGCATGTTCTTTTCAACTAGCATTGCTCTGGTCATCTCCATCATTGTCCTATTCTTTCTTTCTACCACATCATTCTGCTCTGAAGTATAGCCAACAGTTAATTGATGATTGGCTCCTTCCTCCTGGTAGAATTCGTTGAATGCCTTAGAGGTGTATTATGTTCCTTGATCACTTCTTAGGACTTTGATTTGTAGACCACTTTGATTTTCTACTAGATTTTTGAATTTCTTGAATATAGTGAAGACTTTTGATCTTTCTTTAATAAAGTATACCCACGTCATTCTAGAATAGTCATCAATGAAAAGAATGAAGTACATGTTGGTGTCCTCATTGGACCGCACACATCAATATGGACTAACTCCAAGATTTGTTTGGCTCTCCATGTTTGTCGGGAAGGGAATGACTTTCGGTGTTGTTTTCCTTCCATATATCTCTCGCAAACATCATGGTTGGTTTGGATAGTTGGAATATCTTTCATCATATTTTTTTATAAAGAATCTTTAATCCATGGAAGTTGAAGTGCCTGAACCTCCGGTGCCATAGCAAAGATTGATCTTCATGGGTCCGCTGTTGTTTTCCTTCCATACATCTCTCACAAACATCATGGTTGGTTTAGATAGTTGGAAGATCTTTCATCATATTTTTTTGATGAAAAATCTTTAATCTATAGAAGTTGAAGTGTGACACCCTATACCCCTATGATGTATATCTCATAATAAAATATTCATCATATAGGCAAATCATACTAACGTTTCATTTATCCATATAAGTATAAAAACATTATTTAAAGACTAATGTTATATAAGATTAAAACATACAACCCATATCCTAGCATAAATCATATTAAATACAACTCATGATACACGTGTCCAAAATGCAAAAATGTGGAGGAGGAGAAGGTTGCACGAGGCATCAGCCGGTAGACCTGGTATAGCATGATGTATATACATAACCCACGTCAAAAGAGTTATCGAACCTAAAAAAATAAATATGCGATTTTTATGAGTCGCAACTCAGTGAATATAAACCATTACTTTAATTAAATAACAAACAAGTAACAATCATTAATATTAATCAACAATATAATCATACAGGTGCAAATGCCACTACGTTCGATTTATTATTCTGTGAACTGCTCAAGCTTGGATCTGTCCTGAGATTTCCAATATGCCACTGTGTATATAGACCCGTAGGTCTCCAATATGAATTACGACCCGTAGGTCTCCAATATGATTATGACACGAAGGTCTCCACTTTGTATACAGATCCATAGCAAGACAGTCACAGGCCTTTTAATTTCATGTCAATTGTAATGCAACACATCAATCATCCGAAAATATGATCACTATACATTTGCCAATATATCATTTGATCCAATGATAAATTCATATAAATACATATTTTAACACACATAACAAACGTTGTATATAAATCACATCACATTACATATAAATCATATATATGGTTTATACTTACCCAGCTATGATTAGTGATCCGTTCGTCGCTCTGATTCCTCCTCCCGTTCTACAGCTCGTCTCCCTAATGATTCAATGCAATTTAGCCTAATCATTCACTTACTATTTATTTCTATTATGCAATGAAATGCAATGCATATATGTTTAATTTATTTTATTATATATATAATACTAAATTCTAATAACCTTTATTCTTTCGACATATTCAACCATGTTCAGTATTTTCCCTATAACTTGAGTTATAAAATTTCGAGTCGAGCAAGGTAAAATTCTGTAAAAACATAACATATAGCTCTACAACTTTAATGTTTAACACTTTTCCTAATTCAGTCTCCAACCTGCATAAAATTAGGCTACAAACACAACATAATTAACAATTTTCAAACCAGGTCTTTATAGACCAAGCCCTATAATTTTGACATTATCTCACTCAATATTTAACCGAGACATCCATGGTTTGCTTTTGAGTTTAGCTAAGAGATTGGTCTATAAATTTTATGTTTTAGGTTTTTCCTAATTCGGCATATAAAGGTAGACATCTGATGAATTACAATAACTAGAGATATATAATTCACTAATTTCTTTATACCTTTTGGAAAAAAATTCTTGAGAATTCACTCCGATCAAATTGAAGAGCATGTCCCCACGAGCTCCCCTCAAATTCTGAAGAAAAACAGTTAAGAAACGAAATCAAAATTCACAAACTCTTCTTTTCTTCTTTTCTTCTCCCTCTATTCTTTCTTTCCTTTCCTCTCTGTTCTTATTTTTCTTTCACTGCCCTTTCTTTCTTTTTACTTTATTATTCATTCATTTATTTACTATACCGAATCCACTGCCTCACTCCAACTCAAATTAAGAGTGTTTTTCCTTTATTATTATTATTATTATTATTAAGTTTGTTTTTCATATATTTATACATATGTTACTTATATATATTATAATATTAATCAACTAATCCTATATGTATATGCAAACAAATGGCTAACTAGTAATACACATGCATGTATAATTATTAATTAGCTTACTTTGTATTAACTTATATGCATACATGAACGTCACTCCATATATGTATATTCAAAATCAAATAAATTATATTGTGCACTCAATTATCATTATAGTCTCAACCAATTATGACAGAGATATCTCAACACCAATTATATAAGAGCATATAATACGAAATGTATATGATGCATGAAATGAATGCCCAATAACATGTATTTTTTGGTTGAGGATGTTACATGAAGTGCCCGAACCTCTAGTGGCATAGCCAAGATTGATCTTCATGGGCTTTCAATGCTGTCTCAACATACTGCCAGTGAATTGGAAAGTTCCTCTATTGATGCATCTTTACAATAGCAATTTCTGAATTTTTATTTTTATCATCGTAAATTGTACACAAGTCCCCTTTGAATAGTTGAGAATATCCTTTCTCCATCATTTGACCCATGCTGAGAAGATTATTGAAAAATTCCTCTATTGATGCATTTTTACTACAGTAATTTCTAAATTTTTATTTTTATCATCGTAGATTGTACACAAGTCCCCTTTGAACAGGAGAGAATATCTTTTCTCCATCATTTGACTTACGCGGACAAGATTAGTGTGAACTAGCAGCACATCATGGATGAATCTCGTACCTTTCTTGGTGTTAACAACAATCGTGCATTTTCCTTCCACACTAACTAGGTCTATATTCCCGAGCTTTACTTGGGATTTGATTGATCTATCAATATTTTGAAAAATCTTCTCGTTTCCGATCATATGGTTACTACAGCCGCTGTCTAGGAACTAAGTGTCATTTTTTATTTCTGACGCAGCATGGCACACATAGAACAAATTGTTTTTACTCTCCAGATGTCCAAATCTTCCTTGTGGTTTATCTTGGGGACAACAATCTTTTTCAAGATGATTGGCCTTCTTGCAAATTCCGCATGGTGGTGTTTATCCTTAGTAATTAGAACCACCTTATTTTCTATTTTTATCATTTTCTTCAATTTTTCTTCCATTATTTCTAGAATTTTGAGACCGTATATTGATTTTAGATAGGAAGGCATTTATACATATTCATTTTCTTGCATATTCAATCTTTTCTCATAAGAGCCTATTAATTGTGTCACAAATAACTTCTCTATGTCTTTCATTTCTTCAGTTGTAGTAACGATTGAATTGTATTTTGCTGAAAGAGAAATTAGTATTTTTTCTACTACTCTCCTCTTCGAGCATCTCCAATGGAGGTACAAATAAATATTTGTACCCACCCATTTGGTACAATTGCTATTGAGAAGTTAGGTACAAATAAGAGAGATGAAGTTTGGGTACATTTATTTGTACCCAACCTTTTAGTGGGGCCCATTATATTTTAAATGTAGTTTTTTAATTTATTTGCATTTTTTCCTTTTTTTAATTTATTTATTTATTGAATTTGGAGTGTACATTTTTTATTTATTTATTTTGAGTGTACATTTATTTCCTTTTTAATTTATTGAATTTGGAGTGTACATTTTTTATTTATTTATTTTGAGTGTATATTTATTTCGTTTTTAATTTATTTATTGAATTTTGAATAGTTGGATCTAAGATAATATTATTATTCTTTTTTTATTCAATTTCGAATAATGGGACTTATGAGTCTACTATTCCAACGGTAATATGTATCCAAATTATTAATTACTATTCCAATATTAATTTTACTATTTAAATTGTACCGTTGGTGAATTTTGAAAAAAAAAATCACCTATAAATACATGACAATTCTTTCATTTATTTTATCAACTTCTACAATTTTCTTCTAGTATTTTCTACTATTTATTTTGGCAATTGGTATTCTTACAATGGAAGGAAATTCTTGAATGAATAGGTTCAATAATTCTTCTAATTTGGAAGAAAATTCCAATCCTCGTCCTGAAAATTCTACCATTGCTTCCCAAAATTTCACCATTCGACCCAACATGATACCGATGGCTACCTCGGGTGCTCCATATTTTATGTATCCACGTGAATATTTTCAATTTTCTTTCATGTCACCCCCTCTTTATGGATTTCCTTCTCAAAGTACAACTACAATGCCTTCAAACTCATCAAGAAGAGTTAGTATAGACGGATCGAGCACTGACAGGGAGTGTAATACTCCATCCTTGGGGCTAACTTCTCCATTCCCACCACATTCATCTCCTCTAGGAATCGAGAATATTATTCTTGAAGCAGATGCAGATTTCGAAGGGGTAGACAATGTCTCATAAGGAAAAAAAAATGACATATGCTCCAAGATACAAGGGTCCAGAAAATAAGTTTCTCGCACGGTGTTGGGTGAATATTAGCGAAGATTCAGTAATCGGTAATGCTCAAAAATTGGATTAGATGTAGAAAAGAATCGCAGTAGTGTATAATAAAAATCGACCCGCTCATTTCCCAAAGCGAGATTGGGCCCAATGAAGACACATTTTTATACTGCTCAAAGATTTGTGTCTGCATTTAATACAACTTACATTTCTCTAAAAGAGAATTAAGGAAACGGGCGCAGTGATGCTGATATACTGATGGAGGCGTTGCAGTAGTGGGAAAATACTAACAAGTTTATAGATTTTCATAAACTTCTTAGCATGTGGAAGGTTCTTAGTGGTTGTCCTAAGTGGATTAACCAACGAGATCATGATCATCGTGGTAAAAAAAAGTCAAAGACTTCTATGTCGGGGGCATATGCATCCTCTTCCAACAATGAGGACGATGATCTAGATCACACTCGTCCAATTGGGCAAAAAGCAGCAAAGAGGAAAGGTAAGGTGAAAATGGATGTTTACGAAGAGATAAAAGCGGCCATCGATAACAATATGGAGGAGTACAGGACCATTTCGAAGCAAAAACTAACCGAACTTAAAGTACACAACCAAGCACAAGATTACGACATTTTCATGAGAGACACCACAAGGATGACTCTGGATCAACTTTACGTGTACCTTCAAGTATATGAGCAAATTAAGAAGAGATGGGGATGGGGCATGTAGTAGTGATATAATTTAAAACAAGTGTGCTGCTTTGTTGTTTCTATTTTATTTCTTGATTTCTAATATGTTTTATGTAATGTATTATAATTCTCGTGTTTATGTAATAATTTATGAAGTGTAATTTCAAAATAATATCTTAGTTTTTCAACTAGCCGTTTTAAACTAGCTGTTATAAACTAGGCATTATGATTCGATCTATACATGGAAGGGGATACTTCATTTATAGCAGAATCCAGCCGATATCTAATTCTATTCATATCATCTTTTTCAACTATTACAAATTCAAAATGTCTTCAAATTCCAACTACAACACTAATATCGAAAGTGTGATGAGTTCTTCGAGCATTTTATTGATGACACTGATGATCGAATGTTTTTCAAATTCTAAATCAATAAAAAATGTTGTTGGATGTTGTAGAAGGCTCATCTACCCGACCTAAAAGAAGAAGATACGTGCAACGAGATCATGAAAGAGCCCATGCTCGTTTTGTGAAGGATTACTTTTGTGCCGACCCAATATGAAGTAGTGATGTATTCCGACGTCATTTTTGAATGAGTCGAGACTTGTTCACTCGAATAGTCGACGCATTGGAATCTCATGATCCATATTTTCAGTTAAGGGCTGATACAATAAGAAGAAAAGGTTTTTCTCCACTTCAAAAATACACAGTTGCAATTCATCAATTAGCATATAGAGGTCCAGTCGACCATTTTGACGAGTACCTACGAGTTGTTGAAACTACAGGTATTGATAGTTTGTTTAATTTTTGTCGTTATGTAATTGACGTATTTGGTGAAAGATACTTAAGAAATGCCAATGCTGCTGACTGCCAATGTTTGCTCCACATGTATGAGCAGAAACATGGCTTCCCTGGAATGTTGGGTAGTCTTGATTGTATGCATTGGGAATGGAAAAATTGTCCAGTTGCTTGGAAAGGCCAATTCACTAGAGGTGATCATGGAGTTCTAACAATAATACTTGAAGCAGTTGCATCTGCAGACTTATAGATATGACATGTTTTTTTTTAGAGTTGCAGGTTCAAATAGTGACATTAATATACTCAACCAATCTCCTTTGTTCAATGATGTTTTACAAGGGAAAGCCCTAGAGATAAATTTCACAGCAAATGGTACACAATATAGTAGAGGGTATTATCTAACAGATGGAATTTATCTTGAATGGGCATCTTTCGTCAAGAGCTTTCAATGTCCTACTGATCCGAAAAGAAGTCATTTCAAGCAAATGCAAGAGGCTGCAAGAAAGAATGTCGAGCGAGCATTTGGGGTATTACAAGCTCGTTGGGCAATAAATAAAGGTCCAGGTCGCTTTTGGTACAAGAGTAACTTGAAAGACATCATGTATGCTTGCATTATTTTACATAACATGATAGTTGAAGATGAAGGGGATACAACGCACAATTGGGTGGACGAACCTAACATCAACGACGATACTACCTCTCATTTTTTTCAAAGCTCCATTGGAGGATTTAATGAGCACATAAAAAGAAATTCTAAGCTACGCGATAGGGAAAAACATCATCAACTTTGAGCCGACTTGATTGAGCACTTATGGGCACGATGCAACAATAACTAGTTATATTTCAATTTTAGCTAAAAGACATTTATTGTTTGTAATTTTGATTTCAAGTTGTATTCATCTTTGTATTTTATAAAAGTTCATCATTTTAATAATATTATGTAAAAAAAATTATGTTAAATTCGGTATAATGTTAAGTTTATTAACAAATTTAAAAAAAGAATTATTTTCTAACTTTTCAGCAAAATATATTAATTTAAATATTTTTTTAATTAATTGTATAAGTGAAATTGTAAATAAGATTATAATAAATTGAAGATGTGAAAATAAAATAGGTGGTTTTAAAAATGTGGGACCCCAAAAAGTTTAATTTGTAACTTAGATGATTGGGGAGGAATAGGTAGAAATATATTGGGTTATTAACTTTTAATGTGGCAGTGATGTGAGTACAAATTGTACCCACACCATTGGAGATGCCCTCAGTAATATTTTCTCCATATGCTTACAATTGATTAACTACTCAGTAGTCTTTAACGTTCTCAAATTCTTTCATCTTCAAATTCTCAAATTCTCTTCTTAGAGTTTGGAATACCTTGTCACCTCCTTGAAATTCATCCTTCAAAGTATCCTAGGCTTCTTTTGATATGGTGGCTCCACTGTCCTTGGAAAGAGAGACTCCGTCATAGCCATTTGCAATCTATACCTATAAAAGTAAGCTTGGGATCTCTCACAGACCGCCACATCAGCATTTTGGAAAAGCCTTGAGTCGCCACCTCAATACTTTAGGAGAAATGTAGAGTCACCATGTGTCCTCTCACCCCTTCATATCTAACTGTTACAATCTCACTCCTCATCTCCCTCTCTTCTTATTCTACCATTACTTGTCACGCTTAGAAATATGGAGAAGAAACTTCAGCAAAAATGTACTTCAGTGGGAAACCAACAGAAATCAGCAGCTCAAAAATGCACTATGGATACGACAAGAGATACAGACACTAGAGTCTTACGCTTGGCTGCAACATGACTTTCCATATTTATTTCCCTCATTTCACTCATTTCCATGAACTCCCTATAAATACTCTACAGCCTACACTGATGCTCTCTCCTCCGACGATCAAGTTATTCCTGAATTTTTCCAATTCCAACAACTCGAGAAGGATACTCAGGTTCGTTTTGTATTATGATTTGGGGTTTCTATTAAAGGATCTTCAATTTCATTCCAATTTCTGAGTTTGAAATGGTAGTAAGAAATTGGGGTTTTGCTCTGGCCATAATACTACTATATTTGCATTTGGAGATTCTTAATTTTTTATATTAATGCAAAAACTTCATGATTATGATGTTGAATCAACGATAACAATCAAAAGTTTGTTCATGTTCAGTTAATAAATTTACTTTTGTTTTAAATAAATTGTAGGTAAATGCACTATATTATTTTATTCCTATTTTTTTCAAGTTTTAATTGAATGCAGTTAGCATTCAACAATTCTTTGATCATGTAGTTTTTTAGAGATAGTAAAGACTACAAAATAATGTTTTCAACTCTCAATACTAAACGCAACGACCTATAGATTATGGTCAACTTGAACTATTATTCATATGTATAGAATTAAAAATATATATATAATAAAGCGACGTACAAAATGTAAATTAGACGAACCATAAAACCCGTGCAAAGCACAGGTCAAAACCTAGTATATAAAGAGCTAGACTGTCCTTCTCCATATTTTTGTCTAATTTTTCTTTGTCGGCCATAGACAAAGATGATGTATCTTTGGGAATGGTATATCCCTTGTCAATGATTTCCCATAAGCTTGGGACATAAAATATGTCTTCATCTTAATGCCCAATAATTATAGTGAGAGTTGCAGGCTTGGATTAACTCAGAATTCAAGCATACAACAGGGAACCGGAGTCGGACTAAGAAAATCCGGGGTGGTTTAGGCAAAACCGGAGGATTTTAGCTTATCCGAGTCGTGGTAGTTAGAATATAACAAACTTGAACCGCCGCTAGTATGCATCTGCGAAAGCTATTGGAATAAATGGCCAAAATCGTCGTGTTTCACAAACCGTTTTCTAAATCAATTGAGGGGTTTTGTTGCTGGTATATATGCGCATAATGGGTTCTAGTCTTGTAGCTTAATTCATTGTAATTCTTTTGATTAAAAAGATTAGGGTTCTTGGAACAATATAAACCCTAATCTGCGCGTTTCTTCAATTGATTGCTTGTCTTCTATTAATTTCTGAAATAAGTAAAGGGCTTTGATTCAGCAAGTGGATGTAGACTATTTATAGTCGAACCATTATAATCCTTGTGTGTTCTTTTCGATTTCTTGTTCATTTTCTCTTCTTAGGTTTAGGGTTTTATCATTTTATGTGAGTTCTTGATCAAATTGAGTGATTATAGCTTCTTTATCACTCCACTGGAGCCTAAATTCAAATGTAGCACTGCAATATTTTTACCTGTGGTGAAACATGTTTCAATCAGAATTTTGCTTGCACTTGTTGCTCAAGAAGACATGGAATTGCACCAATTAGATGTGAAAATGACCTTCCTACTATTGGAACCGAGAGATCACCGACCCTATACGATTATCCGAATTGGGGTCCATGCAAATATGACTAACGCACAGCGGATAAACGAATCATACCTTTTACACCGATATTAGTTCTAAGGTCAGAACTGTAGATCGAGGAATCGATGGAGCCTGGACCTCACGATCTTTTGTTGTATTCCTCGCATTTTTCTCGAACGTTGTGTGGGCAACGAGCTATCGAGACTTTCAACCACCTTTTACTAAATCATATCTCAGATTTTATGTGTGTAGAAACGGCTGACTTGAGGCTTATTTATAGGCTATAACAGGGACCTTGAGGAAGATTAGGAATCGATCTCCTGATAGGCTTAGGAGTCATAAATTCGATCTGAATATACTTCTTGAGCCTATCAATAATATCTCGATCCACTAAAGAGATATTATTGAACTACCGTCCCAAATCCATATTAAATATGGGCTCCTATTTATTGTGTGTGCGTTTATCTCTCTGTGTTTAAGATATCGAATGTTCGTTGATTAAATGAATTACTGACAATTCAATTAATTAACATTTAATTCCAAGAGTAGTACCACTCAACTTTATTATCATGCCGAAATAAATCCACCTGTAGGGTTTACATGATAATCCTTATGAGCTCCTCAAGGGGACATCATCATCCTAAATAATTAGGACACGGTTTTATTAAATAATCAACAGCACACCATATAAACAACATTGTATCCCAATTTACCGAGCTTATTGATTTAATAAATAAATCTCACCCATTGGTAAATTAAAGAAACATATATCGAGTATACATGCCCGTTATCATACAATGATTAAGAGGACGCACATCCATAATAACAGAGGTCTTGTTCTATTTATGTAGTCAGTACAAATAAAACAACTTCAATTGGTCATGCTCAATACATACAAAATGTACTAGTGTAATTTTATAATCAAGATAGATTAATACCAAATTACACTACAACCATTCCGATAATTTGTCCAAAATTATCTCAGTTGTGAGCTACCATTTATAATCTATAAGGGACTGATAACATAATCTTCTGTGTGGCACCACACACCATGTTATCTACAATATATATTAATTGGACAATTGCAATAACATATATAACAAAAATGTAAAATATTTGACCATAAAAGATTCTCGTATCATAAATAGATATTTATACAAAAGCTAGGCTTATAGTATACATCCTAACACCTACATGGGGATCTAGAAGAAGTGTTTTATATGTAACAACCAGAGGGATTTGTACTTCCTGAAGATACTGAGAAGGTGTGCTTACTAAAGAGATCCTTGTATGGCTTAAAACAAAATCCCCGGCAGTGGTATAGAAAATTTGATAGCTTCATGACAAGCATTGGTTTGGAAAAATGCAACTTTGACAGTTGTGTGTATATGGAGAAAGAAGGAAGGCAAGTACACACCTATCTTTTCTTGTATGTAGATGATATGTTGTTAGCAGGAAAGAGCTTATTGCGGATTAATGCTTTAAAGGGTAAGCTAGCTTCTAAATTTGAAATGAAAAACTTGGGAGAAGCTAGGAGGATACTTGGTATGGAGATAAAGAGGGATAGAGAGAAAGGGCTGGTATTCTTTCACCAATCTGAGTACCTTGAGAAGGTTCTTCACAAATTTCAGATGCAAAATTCTAAAGCAGTGACTACACCACTTGGAGCTCAGTTTAGAATGATAGTAGATCAGCAACCTACTACTGATCATGAAGGTAAAGAGATGGCTAAAACTCTATATGCTAATGCGGTTGGAAGTGTTATGTATGGAATGGTATGTAGCAGGCCTGATCTTGCCTATGCCATGTGCAAGGTGAGCAAATTCATGGCTAATCCTGGAAAGCAGCATTGGGAATGAGTGAAATGGATGTTAAGGTACTTAAGAGGCACAACTGACTTAGGTTTGTTGTTTAAGAAATCAGAAGTTGGTCCAAGCAACTCTCTACAAGGCTTTGTTGACTCAGATTTTGCTGGAAATCCCGACAATAGAAAATTAATCACAGGGTATGTTTTTACACTCTATGGGACAGCAATAAGCTAGAGAGCAATGCAACAGTCTATAGTTGCATTATCCACAATCGAGACTGAATTTGTTGCCATGTCCGAGGCAGTGAAAGAGTTTGTGTGGTTAAAGGGGATTCTCAGGGAGTTAGGCATGAAACAGAAGAGAGTTGAAGTGTTTTGTGACAATCAAAGTGCATTACACTTGAGTAAACATCAGATGTTTCACAGCCGATGCAAGCATGTAGACATTAAACTCCATTTTGTAAGGGATTTAATTGAGAAATGAGAAGTTGAAGCAAAGAATGTGGGAACTGCAGACAATCCAGCAGACATGCTGACTAAAATCTTACCAAGGTCTAAGTTTGAATACTGCAAGGAGCTAGTGTGATTAACTAGCTAGGAACAAGGTCACACTTAGAAGAGGTGGAGTAGCTGCTTCAAAGTCTATGCTATTCATTCAGAGTTAAGGTGGACATTTGAGAGTTGCAGGCATGGATTTAACTCAAAATTCAAGCATACAGCAGGGAACCAGAGTCGGACTGAGGAAAACCGGGGTGGTTTAGGCAGAACCGGAGGATTTTAGATTACCCAAGTCGCGGTAGTTAGAATATAACAGACTTGAACCGCCGCTACTATGCATCTGTGAAAGTTGTTGGAATAAACAGCCAAAATCGTCGCATTTCACAAACTGTTTTCTGAAATCAGTTGTGGGGTTTTGTTGCTGGTATACATGCGTATAATGGGTTCTAGTATTGTAGCTTAATTCATTGTAATTCTTTCGATTGAAAAGATTAGGGGTTCTTGAAATAATATAAGTGCATTTCTTCAATTGATTGCTTGTCTCCTATTAATTTCTGAAATAAGTAAAGGGCTTTGATTCAGAAAGTGGATGTAGACTATTCATAGTCGAACCACTATAATTCTTGTGTGTTCTTTTCGATTTCTTGTTCATTTTCTCTTTTTAGGTTTAGGGTTCTATCATTTTATGTGAGTTCTTGATCAAATTGAGTTTCTGGGCTAATTTCTCAACATATAGTTTTCTCCTGAAAGATTTGGGATTGAAATTTGTTGATTATTTGGTATGGTGGACGTTATTATAAACTTGAAATGATATTAGGATATTAGTGTGGATTGTATTATGGTAATATGGCAGAAGTTAGTTTTCGCCCAAGTAAAATCTAACAAGGCTCTGATACCGTCGATGGTATATTAAGTGAGTTTAAAGGTTTAATATTAAGTGAGTTTGAAGGCTTAATATTTGTGAGAGAAGTGTTTTTGTATATGTGAATTTAGAATGTGAAGGAGATTTATATTGAGGTAGAGTGATAAGGATTTTGGATGGTATATTAAGTGAGTTTGAAGGTTTAATATTTGTGAGATGAGTGTTTTTTGTATATATTAACTTAGAATGGGAAGGAGATTTTTATTGAGGTAGAGTGATAAGCATTTTAGATGGTATATTAAGTGAGTTTGAAGGTTCAATATTTGTGAGAGAGGTGTTTTTGTAATATAAACTTAGAATGGGAAGGAGATTTATATTGAGGTAGACTGATAAGGATTTTGGAAAGTTACTTTTAGTTTCTTAGTTTGATTTCTTGAGCTCTTACAAGTCTCTAGATTTTTCTCTCAAATTCTATAATGTATAATTCGTTATCTATCTAGAATTTTCCTCTTCTTTCCTTATCTATTTATCTTCTACCATACTCTAGATTATTCTAATGATGCATCTATCAAATTTATAATATTCTAGAAATGTACATCACTTTCTAATACCAAGAACATAGTCGAGTTACTTCTCAACTATACTCGTTCATCACCTATGGGAAGAGTGATGGATATACAAATCCAGAAAAGGTTCTCGCACCACATATCATCGCACTACTTATGGATCCCATATATACCCGTTTGATTTCATCAATATCCGATGTGTTATGTTGGTGTCCTAATCTATCATTTTTATATCAGGAGTACCTAGCTAGCCATATACTACTTGTACTCCTTCTATCTACTTGTTTTATTCAGCACGTTACTTTACTTTCATTGTTTGTTTTGGATTACTATGCATGTATGAGCCTGACTATATGTATAGCTAGCCAGGTATTTACCTAGCTACCTATTTGTGTTGTTGATCATCATCATTCAATAAAGAGCTGAGTTGTTACTTATGAATAATTATATATTCGTGGTCTTTTCCCTCTACTATTAGTCAGTTCTCTCGTTTACATGAGCTCTTTGTGCGTGTTTCTTAATTCCCTATTAACACTGAGTGTCGTTGACCAATATCATCTCATACAATTATAAAACCAGCTCATAATAAATATTTTGAAGCACCAAAATTAAAGGGTAAATTACTAAAATTACTATACTAAATTATGACCACTTTTACATTAAGGTAGTCGAATTTTAAAGTTTTACTGTACAACCATCACCTTTACGAATTGTACCGCTAAATGTGACTGTCATGAAATATTCCTTCTTGTGCCATACATATGAGAAAATAAAAGATATTTCGGTCTCTCTATTTATTGTGTTGCTTTTTTAAATGAATTAGTGAAGGGTAAGATGAGGATTTCATTTCACAAATTAAATAAACTTAAATTACAAATAAAATAAACCTAAATTAAAGTGCTAAAATGAGAAGTGGATCTCCATTTTCACGTCCCCAAACAGAAATCCCCCCAAATTGAAATTCTGCAATTGAACATATATAAACCCTAGTTTCACTATACCCCAAAATCCAAGTAAATCTGTCAAAGAAAGTGAACCACCAAGGATTCCTGGGAATGGAATAAAAAGCCATGGGATGGGTTATTTGTACAAAAGAACTCGCTACAGAACTCAATGGAAAGCCAACACCCAATTACGATATGCTTTTTATATTGCTCGTTTTCTTTCTTTATGTCGATTTTATAAATGTTTATGGGATACCACGAGCCTTGTAGCTCAAGTGGTATCCCACCTTTATAAAGGTGCAGATTGTGTTGACTAGGGTTCGAACCCGGATCACGCAAGTTTTCTTGTTCTTATTATTCCCCTCCCTTCCACTCCCCCAAACCTATTAAAAAAAATATATATGTTTATGGGATGGGTACTTCCAGGAATTTTTATTTTTTTTTGGGTATATGTTATACTATCGAGAAATATGTACTTTATAAAAAACATGTTTGGGCACGTGACTTGACAGCTAATTGAGGTATTTGTTTTCAATATTCTATGCATTATTGTATTGTTTTCTTGGTGATTTTGGTTTTTCTTTTTTATTTCTTTATCTGTTGGTGTCTTCTGAAAAAAAAAGAATAATAATTGTTTAGGTTTTTACCTTTTGTACTATTTTTTCTAAGGGTGGGACTAAACACACCCAAAAACTTCTAAGTGAATCTCATCCATGTGTTATTTTATACATAATTTTACATATGAATGAGATGTCCTTAGAAGTTTTTGGGGTGTGTTTAGTCACACCCTTTTTCTAAATCAGGTCCCAACTTAGAAAAGTTTACTATAAGAATGTACCACTCAACCAAATTTACTTGTTTTGGGAAGATGGTTTACTATGGGCCAAGGGGTGAATGACTGCATTAACTTGTACACTCTACAAGATGACAATGATGTCATGAACATAGTAAACTGGATAAATGAAGATAGAATGATAAAGACATATTTGTGCAGCATGAATGTTGGAGTGAAAATGGTCATGGTAGTGAAGAGGTAGAGAGTGTCATACCACACACATGTTAAAACATGTTAGCTAGATTTGTATTAAATTTTTATATTAAAAGGTATGTAAGTGAGTGTGATTTTTTTTTTTTAAACACAATAACATAAAAACTTTTTCGTGCACATGAAAACCCATTAAGATTATAACACGTGACACAGCGTGTACCATACTACAAATCACAGTCACCTGTATATATACATATTTATACATATCAGAGTATGAAGATAAAATAGAAGTTCATGTACTTTATCAAAATATTATTTAAAACTAAATAACTCATAGTATAGCCTAATAGCCCAACAGGTCGTCATCTATATACACGACAATAAGTCATTGGGCTTATACATTATCAGATTCACTTACAAAGTATGAATTATATGAGCTAAAGAGTTTAGTAAGCAGAAATTATGCACATAACATGAATAATACGAAATAATGGCAATGATGCATGTCAATGCATAAAAACGTTTATTTTAAAACCGTTTTACTTCATTCGGCCTTAACCAGCATCTGTCAGGTATCGGGTAGAGCTCAACATATCATCATTTATTATAGTCATATTCATGTCTTACATGTAATCAATTGAACAAATCAAGTTATATCCATATCTCACATGCAAAAATGAACTTCTTAGACTAATTAAACTGAATTTCTCAAATCATAAAATCATTAGTCCACGTAAACAAATAAAAGATTTTATCATTGAATTATAAAAATACAAATCTTTAATAATTATCATTCGGTAATATTTCAACAAAATTATTAATTCTAAATAATTAACTTATACAAACATAATGATAACAGTACTTACCGACACCATATCAATTTAATTCCTTACGATAAAATAACTAAATATTCCTTATAAACTCACTTTATTTTGATTAATATTATACTTCCTGGTTATCAATAATTATCATTTTACAAGATATTTAAAAAAAATTAAATTCATATAATAAGGAAATAATATAATTTCTTATATAATTTAGTAAAACTCATGTTTAGTATTTCATAACCTTTCAATTACTAACAGTTAATTAACACAAGAATTTTATAAACTTACTTTTATCAATTAGATGTTTAATATTTATGATCCTTATAAATTATGAAAAACGAACATAAATTTATTCTTTTAATTAAATATATCCAATTTAATGATTATATAAACACACACATCTAATTAATGATTATTCCTACTAAATCAAAATACGGACCTTCTTATTTTGCTAAAAACATCTAAAGGATATCAAATTATTGTGAAAGGAAGTATTCATTATCTGTATTCACCCGTCGCACTTTCTACTAGTTAATCTTTTGCTTTTTTTTTTTTTTTTTTTGCATATATATCCCACCGCCACACTATATCTCACCATAATATTCTCCATTATTTTAATGCAAAAAATATCTCAATCTTGAAGATTGAAAAAAAAAAAACATATAGTTTATAATTTTATATGATTTAATAGTAATGATTTTCCACATTTAAAAAAAGGTAAAAATACACTATCCTTTTTTTTTTTTATGATTGAATATATTATAAAAAATATATCTACGAAATTAGTGTATATATATATGGCAATTTCCCGGTCAAATCGCAAAAAAGGAATTAAAATTTGTCTTTTTATTTACATTAAAAAAATCAAATGATGAATTGATACGTGAAAAAACATATCCTTGATAACATCAAACGATAAATCTATATTTTAAGATTAAAAAAAAATCTCTATTTTAAGATTAGTCGAAGTATTAGATTGCATCAAATTTCCAAGTAGCCGACTTTTGGGAATTTTTTAGATTTGAGATTTTATAAACTGATATATCTCATTTTTAATAATTAATCTATTTTCTCTATGCAATATGATATTGATACATTTTGTAATTTGTATATAAATCAAAAATAAAAAGTCACACCGGGAGATTTAATTTTCATAAAAAATTCTTTTTTTTTTCCTTCTACATATTAAATTTATAATAAAAAAATCAATTAATATGATTATCTATTTAATGATATCAAATATAATTTTGATAGTAGAATATAATATTATATAAAAACCACCAAAAAGAACTTTCTCAAATATTATAGATCGATCAGTAGTAAGTAGATAGATGGTAGATATTTCTTGATATGAGTTTATACTTAACTCACCCACATAGATAAGTTTTTATAGTCGATTATACATCTTGTGAATTACATATTAATTCTATCATACGATTACTCAATTGTTGGAAGCAGTAAAGTCTTATTTTGACCTGACTGACAGAATTTAATTCATCGTACGATTACTCAATTTTTGAAAACAGCAAAGTCTTATTTTAACCTGACTGACAGAATTTTAGAAGACGATTCAAATTTGGAATTATAAATTATCAATTAACAGATATGATATCTATGAGTCTTATAATTCGAGTAGTATCTCACTTTTATTAAACTCGAGTTGTATCTCACTTTTATTAAGTATCCGATTGTGATATTTAAGATTCAAATTTTCTTGCCCTTCCTTCCACTTTCCTCAAACTCATTAAAGTAAAAAATATAGCATCTACTACCTATATACGCATAATCACGTATTCATCAGGTGAATATATATAAAACGTGGGGGCATTATACATTATGAAATTTATATGGTGTAGCATGGATTACATCGTTGACTATATACATGTGTAGACAACCTATAATCCACGATGAGCCTCTTTCTTCGATCGATCGAATAATTTAGAGAGAGAAACATAAGTTGCTCTTCTTTCTATAATCATATCATTGATTCATTATTCCTACATGCATACACTTATGTACACATATCGTTTTGATAAAGAGCCCAATGTCTGTTTTTTTATGGAACCAACTTCAACACAAAATACTTGTACTTTGTGCTACTGGTACACTTTCCAGTGAAGTTGCCTTCATAAGAAGTCAAACTCGGATTCTATATCACGACTAGTACACATTTATGATATATGCATGCTTCCTTCCACAAAAACCTACATTTTTGTAGAATTTAGACTATACCTGTGCTCGTTGCGACATGTATTGTTCATCATTTGTCTTGGCATCTTGGATGGACTTCTGGAGTTGAGTGAACATCTTCAACGAACTTTCTGCAAAGCTGTTTAACTGGCCAAGAAAACCCGCCAAGCTTATCCGCAAACGAGGCATCCGATCCTCAATGACTTCGTCTCCCAACGTACTGTTAAGATCATGTTTGGTTGCAGCTGTGCCCTTGCTCTTATCTTGACGGGGCAGAAACCGAGCAACTTCTGACGCCAACTCCTTGATAGAATCGGAAACTCCTTTACAAGGCAATTCATCAATCATCTGTAACCAAGCACCACATATCATGTATATAGGAGGGCCTCGGTTTCGTAAGAGACGAGGCCTCATCCTTTTGTTCCTCTTTGAAGGAATCTGTGGGAGCCAAAAGCACTTGCAGAGCCACTTGTCGATGGCTTCCACGTATACTTTCTGTGCGCTAATCCATTTCGTGAAGCTTGATGATAAAGAGCTGAGCTCGTACCCAAGATGGATGATGATTTGTCTTTGTGAATCTGATTGCACTTTTGTGTTTGTGGATGCAGGGATGTGGGATATGGATATGATGTGGAACTGAAGCTTGTGAAATTCCACCATCAATTCCCACATTCTCCTTAATCTGTCATCAGCAAAATGAAGCAAACATATGAGAAGATGAGCAAAAAATTTGGCATAGAAAAATGGTAAAGAAAAGCATCCATACAGGAAAATTGAAAAAATGGTTAGTAACTATGGATTTTGGCAATTTATTTTTTAATTGAGCTGAGGAGTGGAAGGAAGGAAGATAATAAAGATTAGATCGAACTTTGGTCATCACATTCTACATATGAAAGATTTCATTTGAACTACAATGCTCGTGGTTGGGTTTTGGCATTTTCAATCATATACCAATCCAGCTTCATAATTTAGTCTAATGACTAACAATTTTAGTTCTAAGTTCTTGGTTTTGTTTGAATTTATGAGAAGATAGTAAAATTGTCCTGTAACTATTGGATTTTGGTAATTTCATTTCGTAGGAATCAGTATCTCAAGACTTTTAATACATGTAATTGTAGGTTTTGTCGAAATTTTGCATGTGTTCACTTGAGTGTTCAAAATCTAGTATTCGGTATTATTCTAATGATGTGGCTCCATGTGGCAAGTGAACCCCCAAAGTAATAACATATTACTAAGTGTAAATTGAGGGCTTACTCGCCACAAGAAGCACCACATCATTAATATAGTGTCGGAAACTGAATCTGGGACAATCACGTGAGCATCGCTTGCAAAATTCCAGAAAAACCACTAATCACTCAATGCAAAAAGCAATTCACATGAAACTGAAATTGCTAAACATCAATAGCTACATGACCATTTTTACAAATTTCTCATAAAAATTATAACACAAAAAAAACATCAATTTAGGATTAAAATTGCAAAATTTTAAGTATTATAGGAATAAAATCACTTAATTGAGACCATTTTTGCAATTTTTTAAGGCATTAATTCTCAAACGTTTGATGATGGTAAGGGGTTGCACTCTCTCCCTCTCTCTCAATTAAGAGATTGTTATTTTAAAATGCTAACATACCCTTCAATTAACTCCTCAAGTTGTGGCTGAAGCTCCCTATCTCTAATTTCTTCAATTGTCTTTGAGACAGAGTTGATTCTATGAACAGCAACACTGATTCTTGAATGCAAAATTTTGACTGCAGCACGATTCTTATCCACGTTCTTCCCTCCCGACTCTTTCAATCGAAGAAGCTTGCACTTCCCATCAAAATTACTTTTAAGTACCTGACCAGCCTGCAATAGGAGGGTGGTCACTAAATTAGATATAACAACACTAGCTCGTAATCGTTGATTTACCTTAACTTCGTCAAACAGCTTTTTCTCCCATGCATAAAGCCTATCTAAGGTCGAAGCATGACTTCCAGACACCATACAGAAGTTATCAAAGAGATTGTTCTTCGGGTCGTTTTTATCCTCAGCAGAGTTCATTATTACAAGATTACGAGACGAAGTGGCCCTGTGCCATGTGAAGTACTTCACTGAATTCTGAAGCACCTCTAGACATAGAAATTATTAAACATCAATAAGTTATTTGATTCAAATAACAAAAGTAGTCACACAATAGCATTATGATTGAGCTATTTGCCAATTGTTACTACATTTTCTCGTCCCATTTTATAGATCGAGTATGTTGAAATCTCACTTACCTTGTTGAACCTCGCTCGTGTCCTTCCCACAAGTGAAACACAACCTTAGTAACGATGAGGATATTATTGATCCACCTGCCAAAATGCAAAGATAATATTACTAACTTACAGCATGAACAATAAGAATTTGACGGAGACAGAGATTTACGTTCGTTTCCATGGAAAATCTGACAAGAATGGAACATATTTGCTTCAAGCATTCGTGGAACTTCTTTTCCCGATTCAGATGCTTTAACGAAAAGCTGTTCAACATCATTGACACTAGAGAAAAAGTCCTTGGCTCCAACCTTGTCTTCAACTTCACTTTCTCCAATTTCTTTATCCTTATCGTCGTTTAAATCCAGAGCATTAATCGTCTCAGATATCACACTTTCTGAAGGCCCAATGTGTGAATCGTCATTGACAACATCACCCTCTGCTTCATTCACATTACCTAAACTCGAAACTCTATTTTCAAAACTCCGGACAAGTGAGGCAGAAGGGGGCTCGTCAAATTCATCCTCCGATTCCTCAGATTTTTCCATCTTAGGAGAAGATAACTTCTCTTCCACATCTTCCAAATCAAGAATCCCCTGTTCTTGCGTTGGAACGTGATCGTTCATTGCATGTAGAAGGCCAAAATAATCCCAAGGTGGGGCATCCGAACGAGCTTCAAAGGATGACACCACAAGAGGCAGAGGAGGCTTTTCTTCGATTATTCTAGAAGGTGTCCCTCTAAATCTCATAGGATGAGATGAGAAAGATGATTGAGCAATAGAGTGCTCGATCAAAGCATTGGCACTAGTCGAAGGATACTCAAAACCTTCAACTTGAGCCTCAGACTCTATGAATCTCCTCAAAGCAGATCCTACCATTTGCAGTTCCTCTATATAATTAAGATGAGCAGCTGCAAGAGAACACCTCCCATTAAGTGCTTGTTTGATCAGTTTCTTACGCCAACGACAAAGCTCGAGGGCTTTGTCTTCGCCCATCCTTGAATTTGAAGCTCCCATTACTCGTTAATCTTTGTTTGTTCGATTAATATATGCACATCTACAATGAAACACGAGTCAGTTATATCTACTCGTGCTCGAGACACAGATATTTCATGATAAATAAATCGTAACTCGATCAATGCTACGGAAAATAGAGGAACGTGTTAACTATTTAGAAGTTCATCATTTCTGTTACACCATATGATATGATGAAAAACATATTCAACACTCATACAAAGGAAATTACCAAAGTTAAATTAACAAAAATTGAGCAAATTCAATGTCTTTGAGCAAAAGGGATAATTGCAAAATATCATCCCAACTTTGTGGTTTTTTGCACTTTGCTGCAGGAATATATATATATATATATATATATATATATATATATATATATATATATTCATTTTTATATTTTTTTGCATTTTGTCATTGTTGCATATTTGTCGTTTCAGATGAATCACGAGATGAACAAATCTCATTTCATTGATTGATAGGGCACATCTACAGTCATTTGTCTGAAATGACAATATCCAACAAATCGTAAATTTTGAACAAATAATTGCAATAATCCCCCTTTTAACAAAATTAAACAACCTAAATACGTATAATCAAGGGACACTTAAAGAAAGGTAATAAAAAGAAAACAAAAAAGTCCAAGAAAAATATTTCAATCAACAAAACCAATCAAAAGTTGAAAATGCAATTGAAGATTACAAACAATCCAACACAAATCAAATGAGTTCACATATACAGCAATGAAGATGTACGTACAGCTCTAATCGGCACATTCTAAACAAGATTGATAGCACCACAAAATCATATTAATCCAAAAACAGCAAGACGAAAAGAATGAACATCAGCCACATATTCATTTTTTTACCTGAGAAAAGGTATTATCTGATACAGAAATGGAAATGGGTTTCAGTGTAGATGACGATACAGTGATTCTGCTCACACACACATACAAAAAGAAGGGAGAGAGAGAGAGAGAGAGAGAGAGAGAGAGAGAGAGAGAGAGAGAGAGGTCTATGGGATTATAGGAGTGAGTGTGTGAGAGAAAAGGGTGTCATGGTAGTAACTGAATTTGCATGCAATGCAGTAAAAAATGAAAACCCCATTATTGGGGAAATGTGAGAGTTATTGAGTGGCAGTAAAGGCAAGGGTCTTTTTAGAATGGTACGAATTGTCAGTGTTATGCGGGCGGTGGAGCTGTCTCACTCTAGACTCCTATATACTTTGGATCCTCCTCACTTCAACATTATTGCACCTAAATATCCATCACAATCCTACTATTTTATTTATGAGCAAATGCTGGGTATACCTCAAAAGGTATAATCAAAATTTACTTTATTCAAATTATTTTATAACAATAATACTAAATTATTTTAGTTAACAAATACTGTTAAAATCAAAATTATAATATTGTGTTCCAAAAAATTTAGTAGTATCAAAATAAATCAAAAAGATGAATTTGTTTAATGTAATATAAGTATAAAAATGTTTATTATATTGTGGGTCTAAGAAAAAAGTAGTTGTAATTAAGAAAATAGTTGGAGAAGTTAAGAGAAGTCAGTTATAGTTAGTGGAATAATAAGATGAAGGGTTGGTGGAGGACAAAGGTGTGAGTTATATTGGATGCTCTTAGGTATGTTTGGACTAGATTTGGTTCATCCAGATTTTGGATGGATTCAGTCTAGTTCATGTTTGAACAATAATTTGTAAAATCTTATAATATTATCCTATTTTTTCTATAAGTCTCAATAAAAATATTTATTTTTTCACCTTTTCTACAAAGTTCAACAAATAACATCTACTTTTTTTATAAATCTCACTATGAAAATGTTATCTTAACTATAATCATGCCTTACAAATCCCAAAGCAAACATAAAATTTTCAAAATCCATACTCACAAAATCCTCTTAAATCTCAAATTTGCAAAAGCCACTTTAAATTCAGAACAAACATAGAATTATTGTCTTATTTATTAATTTTATTATAAGATATTAGTTATATATTCGAAATGTATTAATTGTATAATTGAAATGTATGTTTACCTCAAAGGTATTAGTTGTTCACCTAAATAATATTACATGTTTACTTGAAAGGTTTTATAACATGTTTTCCTGAATGGTATTACTTGTTTTTTCAAAAAATATAATATGTTCGCTTAAGAGGTGTTATTTTGTTATACTAATGGTGTATTATTTATATAATTGAAAGGTATTAATTGTTTTATTAAAAGGTAATGTATTACTTGTATAACTAAAAGAATTACTCGTGTAATTAAAAATATATCATTATTAAGTAGAGTATAAGTTTAAAATTTTAATATTAAAATTCGTGATTTCATCATCTTCTTCTCATATTGAACATTTCAATTTTCTACAAATTATTTAATATTGTTAAGATAATTCATTTTCAATGCTTAAAATAATATTAACAAAATAATCTTCAAAATCATCATTTAAGTTTTAAATCAAACACAATATATAAGGAGGAAGAAGAACAACTACAACCAAATGATGAATGAATTGAAACACATCAATTAGGTCGTGATCTAATGTATGAAATCATTAAATACTACGAAGAAGAGGATGGGAAGAAGAAGAAAAATAACGTAACAACATTGTTTTCCTAAAGAGAAAAGAGAGGAAAAATACCCGGGGTTAAAGGTATGGATATTAGAATATCATGTGCTATGTGGCACACCACTCCAACTCTAATCAATGAAATGTCACGCATTTAAGATAATTTGAATCTGAATATATCAATTATTTATAATCCAAGTGTATCACACATGGTAGTCTGGGATTGTCTGAAATTTACCACATGTCATTAATTAATTATTGTATTGTGAGATACTCTAAATAAATAGTTAGTATTTTACTCTTAACATAAGATCGACGCTTAATTATTATAGTTTTTGTATTTTAAATAATTTATAATTTTTTGATTATTTTAGTTTTAGACTCATTAATGAATCTTTAGATTATGTTTTGCTATTTTGGATCATTTAAATAACTATCAAATTTATTTTCATTGTTTTTTTAAAATTTATGTAAATAATTTATTGGTCTATTTGCGGTTGAACTAGTGGTGGAAATTATGACGTGGGATCCTCATAAATTGGTGTCACATCAAATCAAATAAAAGTAAAGCCAATATTATACCCGCTATTAATTGCTCAAATATTTCTCGTTTCTATTTTTGCTATGTGTCGGTAGCTAAGTCAAATATAAACTATTTAATTTAACTTCTTCAATTTTTATTTCTGTTTAAAAAAAAATATATTTTTTAACATTATATGTTTCAAATATATTGATATTATTTCGGATCATTTAAATCACTATCAAATCTAATGAAACTATCTAACGGTTATTATTATTAATGGCGTAATTTATTTCTTACCATATTGATAGAAGATAATAATTGAAGGCAATTTCCTATCTTAGGATTTACATCACTTTTTTTATTATCACAAAAAAATTATGTAAATGGTAGATGGATCTAATTCGAGTCAATCCAATTCAAAATCACTTTTTACATTTTTACATATATCCCACATATTCAGGTATCCGCACCCACATTCAATTTCATGTGATCATATTTTCATAAATATGTAATATCATTTAATAATAATAATGATACATTTTAGTTATGATAGTGATTAGTATTGTCAAAATGTATTGGTAGGGTGGGACAGCCTACAACCCACCATTTGACGGGGTGCACCTTTGCCAAAATTCCTAACCCCTCGACGGGCAGCTAGACTAGACAATTAGTCCATTTGAATTTTTCTTTCTTTTTAAAGTTTTCAAAATTATTTATTTTTATTTTAAAAAATAAATATAATAATCTTTCTAATAGCTTTTACTTTTTAATCAACCTTACATGCATTGAATTACATATAAAATACATAAAAAAAAACATTATAAGAAATAAAAATTTCTTTAAAATTCTTTCAATTCTATAAATAATTGACCAAATTTAATATATTAAACATCATTATTTGCATTAGATGGTAATTCTTATCATTATCATATATTTTTCATATGTATGTTAAATAAATATATATAAAATATAAATAAATAAAATTTTAAAAAAGGCAGACTAACCTACTGTACCTATCTAGGCTCACATTTTAGCGAGCTCCTAAATGCTTAATCAAATCCTTCATTTTGTCGGTGCGGGACGGGCTACCCCAATGGGCCCAACCCATTTTAAGGACTTTAATAGTGATATATTTATGTTATGTTAGCTTTACCCTAACATTATATCACACGTACATGTAATACCTTTTAGTTATGTATTAATATATTCGAGTTGATGTATTAATACGTTTATGTTATACTATTAATACATTTACCTGATACAAGTAATACTTTTATGTTATATTTCAATTAAAATGAGTTAATACCTTTATGTAAATTAAATAATACATTTATATATAATTAGAGCTACCTTTATATAATATTTTGTGATACCTTTACGTAGCAAGGTTTCAGCAGAAAAAAAAGAGTTTATATTACCTTTTTTGCATCGTAATGTAGGGGGTCTAGCAGTTTGGACTTTAATTTTTCGGGTTGACAATTTAGGATTTTATTTTTTCGAGCTTCGTGAATTTTGCCCAATTTGAGCTTGAATGACTCAATTGGGCTCAAATTGCACGTGAATCGCACGTAAGATCGCGAATTTGAACAATTACGATTTGTATGCCCATATTAATTTTTGTGTTGATTTCCACAAAATAAAAGAATTAAGAATATGAATCTCGAAATCTGCTATCCTGTTTTGAATGCATTGTTGATTAATTAATTAATTAATTTTGCTTTAACACTCCAGTAAATGTGTTGTTCAATGTTGGATTTTACACTTTGGGCACACATTCTGATATGACAAACTTGGCTTTTCAATAAAGAATATCTAGTGCTCAGTTTGATGCATGTATGTATCTGCTACGTACATCGTAATTTTTTTTTTAAGTTAATGGCCTGGATTCAGATTAAGCTTTATATTTTAATTTCTTCAATAATAATTGAGAACGTCTATGATTTAATTTAAATTGTCTAACATTTTATAGAACCAATTGAAACATGATGTTGCCAAAGTGACCTCTCTGCGTAGATTGGTTTATTGAGAATGTCAAGATGTTTGTGTGTATGTGGGTTCATGCGAATATTTACCGGCCAAAAGGAAGGTTGATATTTGGCCGAACCATATACACACCTGTGGTAATGAGTGTGTTATAATTTTATGGTTTCCATGTGAATAGTGAACATCATCCAAAAATGAGTTCATTTTTTGACAGGATTTATTGTCAACATTTGATTACTACAACAAGAGTGCTATTTACAATTGATATTACTGTCCAAAGACTTGATATTAATGGTGTGCTGGGCATCTTGAGATGTATTCCATGTTTATTTACGAATTTAAAAGTCGGTATATGGATTTATGTGAGTATGAAAATTTATATGTTTTTTTATGTTCTCTATTCAGCTGTGTTATCTGTTGCTACTATATCTACAAACACTAGCAACATTCCCATTTTGAATGGGACAAACTTCAAGGATTGGAAAGAGAATATGCTTATTATTCTTAGCTGCATGGATCTGGACCTTGCTCTAAGGGTAGAGAAACCTGCTTCTTTTACGGCTGAAAGTTTCTCTAATGATCAGAGGAATTTTGAGAAGTGGGAACGCTCTAATCGCATGAGTCTGATGATCATAAAGTGCGGCGTTCTAGAAGCCTTTCGGGGCACAATATCTAATGAGGTGACTTCAGCTAAGGATTTTCTTGTCGAAATTGAGAAACGTTTTTTTCTAAAAATGATAAGGCGGAGACACGTACGCTTTTAGCTAACTTGATCTCCATGAGGTATAAAGACAAAGGAAACATAAGGGAGTACATTATGGAGATGTCAAACATTGCTTCAAAACTTAAGACACTTAAGCTTGATTTGTCTGATGACTTACTCGTGCATTTGGTTTTGATTTCCCTTCTTGTACACTTCAGTCAATTAAGGTCAGTTATAACTGCCAAAAGGAAAAATAGAATCTTAATGAACTGATTTCATACTGTGTACAAGAAGAAGAAAGGTTGAAGCATGAAAAATTAGAAAGTGCTCATTTTGCAAGTACCTCAAAAGATACGGGTAAGAAAATAAAATTTAATAATGTTGTTAAAGGTTATGAGCAAAATAAACAAGAGAAGCCTGTGGAAAAGAAAGGTTGCTTCTTTTGTCATAAGCCAGAACACAAAAAAGACTGTCAAAAATATAAAGCATGGCGTCCTAAGAAAGGTACGGTCCTTACTTTGATCTGTTCTGAAGTTAATTTGGCTTCAGTACCTAGAAACACTTGGTGGTTAGATTCTGGTGCTACAACTCACATAAGTGTTTTTATGCAAGGTTTCCTGAACTACCGAAAGCCAAGTGATGGTGAAAGATACATCTTCGTGGGCGATGGAAAGTCGGTAGAAGTTGAAGCAATTGGGAATTTTAGATTGTTGTTAGGAACTGGTTATTATTTGGATTTGAAAGACGCTTTTGTTGTTCCGTCTTTTAGGCAGAATTTGGCTTCTATTTCCTTGTTGGACAAATTTGGTTACTTATGTTCATTTGGAAATAATCAGTTCAGTTTTTCTTTAAATTCGAATATTGTTGGTACTGGTTCATTAAGTATTTATGACAATCTTTATCTTTTTGACACTGTTACTTTAGATAATGAAACTCTGCATGTACAATCACATGGTACTAAGCGCAAATTTAATAAAGAAAATTCGGCTAATTTTTGGCATAGACGTTTGGATCATATATCCAAATCAAGAATTGAATTACTTGTATCACAAGGTGTTATTGATTCACTTGACTTTTCAGACTTAAATACGTGTGTTGAGTGTATCAAGGGAAAATAGACCAAACATAAGAAATTAGGCGCCTACAGGTCTATGAGTGTTTTGGATTTAATACATACTGATATATGTGGATCATTCCCTACGGCTTCTTGGAATGGTTAACGGTATTTTATATCATTCATAGATTATTATTCATGTTTTGGGTACTTATATCTTATTCATGAAAAATCAGAGACACTGGACATGTTCAAAATTTTCAAAGTTAAAGTTGAAAATCAACTTAGCAAGAAAATCAAGTGTGTCAAATCTGACCGTGGAGGTGAATACTATGGTAGATATGACGGTTCAGATGAACAACGTCCAGAGCCATTTGCTATCTTTCTGGAGAAATGTGGAATTGTCCCTCAGTACACTATGTCGGGTTCTCCTAGCATGAATGGTGTTGCTGAAAGAAGAAATCGAACACTTAAGGATATGGTAAAAAGTATGATTAGTCATTCTACCTTGCCAGGATCCCTCCGGGGAGAAGCAATAAAGACAACAACATATATCCTAAATAGAGTACCAACTAAAACAGCTGCTAAAACACCTTACGAGCTTTGGACGGGCCGAAAGCTTAGTCTGAAGCACCTTCATGTCTGGGGATGTTCATTTGAGGCTCGGCCTTATAAACCTAATGAAAAGAAATTGGACTCCAGAACAGTAAGCAGCTATTTAATTTGGTTACTCTGAGCGCTCTAGGGGTTATAAGTTTTACGATCCCACTATGAGGTCTATTTTTGAGACAGGAAATGCAGTATTTTTTTAGGATGTTGAGTTTGGGGAGAGAAATAAGGTTAGAGACATTGTCTTTGAGGAGGAATTAGTCACAATTCCTATTACTATTTCTGACAACGTACAAGTTCCTATACCTGTCACTGTTCTAGAAATGGATTTAGAACTTTGACAAGACAATGTTGAACAACTTCCCAATCAAGTTGAGGAAATAGTTCCTGAAGAACAAACTCAACAACCTCAAGAACAAGTGCCAACAAGAAGATCCACAAGAGATAGGAGAAACGCTATTCCAGATGATTATATAGTATATCTCCAAGAACATGAGGACACTGTAGGATTGTTGGGAGATGATCCAATCAGCTTCCAACAAGCCATGCAGGATTCTAAATCTCAAAAGTGGATCGATGCCATGAATGAGGAGTATAAGTATATGTAAGACAATCAAGTTTGGGATCTTGTCCCATTACCCGAAAGAAAGAAACCGATTGGTTGCAAATGGATATTTAAGACCAAACGGGATTCAAAAGGTAATGTGGAAAGGTATAAGACTCATCTTGTAGCTAAAGGCTTTATCCAAAAGGAAGGCATCGATTTTACAGAGACTTTCTCTCCGATTTCATTGAAAGATTCTCTAAGGGTAATAATGGCCCTTGTTACACATTTGGATCTTGAGTTACATCAGATGGATATTAAGACAATGTTTCTAAATGATGACATTGATGAAACGATATATATGGTGCAATCGGAAAATTTTGTGTTTGGAGATCCAAAACACATGGTCTGCAAATTAAATAAATCCATCTATGATCTCAAGCAAACTTCTCGTCAATGGTACCATAAATTTCATCAAGTAGTTACCTCATTTGGTTTTGAGTCAAATACTGTTGAAGATTGTGTATATTACAAATTCAGTGGGAGTAAATATGTATTTCTGGTTTTGTATATCGATGACATACTTCTTGCTGCTAGCAATAAGGAAATTTTGCACTAAACCAAGAAATTTCGTTCAATGAATTTTCAAATGAAAGATCTTGGGGAAACTTCTTTTGTATTAGGAATTCGGATACTTCGAGATTGCTCTCGTGGTATTCTTGGATTATCACAGAAGAACTATATAGAAAAATGCTTTTAAGATATGGCATACAAGGAAGCAAATCAGCAAACACCCCAGTCGCTAAAGGAGATAAATTCAGCTTAAGTCAATGCCCTAAGAATGACCTTGAAGTTAAGGAGATGCAGAAGTTCCCCTATGCGTCAGTCGTGGGGAGTCTTATGTATGCTCAGGTTTGCACACGTCCAGACTGTTAGGAATTAACCCTCGAGAATTACATCTGATTAAATCAGAAATCTCGTCATAGGATCGATTATAATGTATATCCTAATTGATAATTAATTTTGTATAAGAAGGTTAACGAAATACCTTTTGTAGCGTGCTTTAACAGATACTCTGCACGCCTCAAACCGTCAAGCCTTCTCCGGTGTTCTCTCTAGAACTTTTCTGCAGTATCCGTATGTGGGCACCGTATAATATTGTGGACTGTTTATTAGAATAAAAACCTAGGAGTTTTAGGACTCCTATTCTTACTCTCCAAGTTTCCATTTCCATATAGGAAAAATATGTGGATAAAATCATATCAGATATATTTATCTCATAAATATCTCTTAACTGATATATTTATCCGGATAGTCCATCAAACTTAATTATACTGCAATACATATTATAATCTTTATAATATATTAAGTTCATAATAGAGCCACCGAAGGGACCCAATCGGACCCAATTAAATTAAGCGCCAATAAATTGATTTTAACTTAATCAACTCTTGACTAATCAAAATAACTTATTAATCTCGTTCAATTCCACTATAAGTACGAGATTGCACTCTTAATTAAATTATATTTATTGAAGTAAATAAATCAATAAAATATATCCTCTGATTGATCGATCCAACATATTACCCCCTTCGATCAATTAAAAAATTGGGATAGGCTACCATGACCAATAAGCCTTCTTTCCAATATTTATCAATCTCAAACCTCAACTGCTATCTGACAGTCCCATATGATCACATCACACAATTTGATTCAACAACAATGTTGAATACTGAGCTCAGATTTTCTGTCAGATAGAAAAACATGTGAGATCATGATCATGCCTATTTAATAGGTGAAGGTTTCTAATATTACAAATATATGTTCTCCATTATTTCACTTTAATTCCCAAAACACCGAGATATTGACCAACTAAATGATCTCACCCTTTGGCATCTCAAAGAACTTCAAGTTAGTAACAAAGTTACACTACCGCTCAAGATTAAGGTAATATATACGTCAATCAATGCATTTAAATTGCAAGGTCAAATCACAATTTAATTTCATATGATCCCGTCCAATACACCATATGTGTATCCTTAATTCCATTTCCAAGTTTAAGACAAACTTCAATGAAATTGAGATGATCTTATCAAAATAAATTGCCCAATTTATTTACTGATCACGAACGAATATTTATGGATTGAAATTAAATCGAATCTTTCTGTGCTAACAACTTAAACACTCGATTTAAAATATGTCTACAATCCATGGACTCATGCAAAGCTCAATCATACATTCAAAAGAACAGATTATATCAATTCAAAAAAGTTTGAAGAAACAAAGGTTTACTCAAGGGCACATAAGTTTATATATACTAACAACACTCTCTCCCACTTGCCCTAGAGTAAATGGGACATGTCTAGTACACTCATGTTCCTAATATGACCCTCAAAAACACCACTGGATAAACTCTTAGTAAAAGGGTCGGCAAGATTATCTGCAGATGCAATCTTGCACACAGTGACATCTCTTCGTTGAACTATATCCCTTACAAGGTGATACTTCCGCTCAATGTGTTTTCCACGCTTATGGTTTCTTGGCTCTTTTGCATTTGCCACTACTCCACTATTGTCACAAAATAGTGTAAGGGAATGTGATGTAGAAGGAACCACCTCTAGGCTTAGTAAAAAATTTCTTAGCCATACTGCTTCTTTGGCTGCTTCGCAAGCAGCCACGTACTCAGCCTCCATTATGGAATCAGCAATACATGATTGTTTTACACTTCTCCAAACTATTGCTCAGCCACCAAAAGTGAATACTGATCCTGATGTAGATTTTCGAGAATCTCTATCAGCTTGAAAATCAGAATCAGTATATCCCACTGACACTAAATCTGATGCTGAATATACCAATATATAATCTCTTGTTCTACGAAGATACTTGAGAATATGTTTTACAGCAGTCCAGTGTTCAGGTCCTCGATTCGACTGATATCTACTGACTATCCCAACAGCATAACAAATATCTGGTCTCGTACATACCATTGCATACATGAGACTTCCTACAGCAGAAGCATAAGGAACTCGTTTCATGTATTCCACTTCACTAGGAGTTTTTGGATATTGCTCCCGTGACAAGTGGATTCCATGTCTGAAAGGAGTCAGACCTTTCTTGGAATTCTGCATGGCAAATTTTACCAGTATTTTGTCAATATATGAAGCTTGAGATAAAGCAATCATCCTGTTTTTCCTATCTCGTAAGATTTGGATTCCTAAAACATAGTTTGCTTCTCCCAAGTCCTTCATATCAAATTGTTGTGCTAACCAGTGTTTTGTTGATGTTAACATTCCCACGTCATTTCCAATCAGTAGGATGTCATCCTTATACAACACGAGAAAAACCACATTCTTGCTATCTATCTTTTTATAGACACAAGGCTCTTCAAGATTCTGATCAAAACCACAAGTTTTTATTGCTTGATCAAATCTAATATTCCAGGTTCTAGACACTTGCTTAAGTCCATAAATGGACCTATTCAATTTGCATACTTTATGCTCTTGACCATTTTGGATAAAACCATCTGGTTGCATCATATAAATGCTCTCGTCAAGATTTTCATTAAGGAAAGCTATCTTGACATCCATTTGCCACACCTCATAATCAAAATGAGCTGCAATGGATAAGAGAATTCGAATAGATTTTAGCATGGCTACCGGTGAAAAGGTTTTTCCGTAATCGATCTCTTCCCTTTGGGTATAACCCTTGGCAACCAATCTAGCTTTAAAGGTCTCTACCTTTCCATCTATTCTTCTTTTTCTCTTGTAGATCCATTTGCACCCAATGGGTTTTACCCCTTCAGGCTTATCTACAAGATCCCAGACAGAGTTAGTGTACATAGAATTCATTTCTGAATCCATGACACTTCTTCAATGATCAGCGTCTATATCTTCTCTAGCCTCGTTAAACGAAGTGGGATCTTCCTCTTGCTCAGTAGAGATTGCTTCAAAAAACTCCATAGAGCAAGAATCTAGAAGGTCGTTTAACGACTCTCTTACTTCGTCTAACCGCTATAGGTTCCTGGATAACTGGAGCTTGTTCTTGTTCTCCATGTCCTTCCATATCCATTTCTACACCCGGAGGTGAATGAACAATAGGATCATAATTTTCTACTACCTCATTAATCGAAAAACCAATTGGCACAGTAGGTGGAACCTCAATGTGTCTCCCACTGGATCCAATAGCCGATTGCGGTAGATTTATGAATTCAGGATGAATAGGTTCAATTCGGATCTTTGGATTAAATGAACCAGAAATATTTTTTCCCACCTTATCCAAAAGAACCTTGTTCCTGGATTCATTCTCTTCTATATACTTGTCCTCTAAGAAGGTTGCATTTGTACTTACAAATACCTTCTTATCCTGAGGACTATAAAAGTAGTACCTCCTTGTTCCTTTAGGATATCCTACAAACACACATAATTCTGATCTTGATTCTATCTTCTCCGTCTTACCTTTAAGCACATATGCAGGACATCCCCATACACGAATATGTCTTAGATTTGCTTACGCCCATTCCACAATTCGAGGGGTGTTTTAGGTACAGACTTAGACGGAACCATATTCAGTACATACATAGCAGTTTGTAGTGCATATCCTCAAAAGGAAGCACTAAGAGTAGAGAAGCTCATCATAGATCTGACCATGTCCAACAAGGTCCTGTTTCTCCTTTCTGAGACACCATTCTGTTGTGGAGTACTTGGTGCACTCAACTGAGATAATATCCCATTCTCTGTCAAGTATGCTCTAAAGTCACTAGATAGATATTCACCACCTCGATCAGATCGAAGTGTTTTTATGTTCTTACCTAATTGTTTTTCCGCTTCCAGTTTGAATTCCTTAAATTTTTCAAGTGCCTCGGACTTGCGAGCCATTAGATAAACATAACCATATCTTGAGTAGTCATCAGTGAAAGTGATGAAGTACTCATATCCACCTCTAGCTTGGACTTTAATTGGTCCACATACATCAGAGTGTACTAATTCCAAAACTTCTTTTGCTCTCAGTCCTTTGGACTTGAAAGACCTCTTAGTCATTTTACCCTCCAAACAGGATTCACATATAGATAATGGTTCCACCTTTAAATCAATCAAAGGACCATCATTTACAAGTCTTTGAATCCTATTAAGGTTAATATGACCAAGCCTTAGGTGTCAAAGGTAAGTCTCATTAGTTGGAGATAACTTTATGCGTTTTGTGGTATGATATAAAAATTTGTCGGTTGGTTTTAAGATATACAAATCATTATCCAAATGTCCTTTACACACTATAGCTTTATTAAAAGAAATATCAACCGTCATAGAAGAGAAATGAACATGATATCCTTGTTTGAATAACAAAGCAACAGAAATCAAATTTCTAGTAATGTTTGGGACATAATAACAATTTCTTAAAACCAAATGTTTTCTACTTGAAAAATAAAGATAAACATCTCCGACCGCTTTTGCAGATACCACAGCTCCTGTGCCAACCCTCAAAGTATGATCCCCTTCATTAAACTCCTTGGTTACTTGGAACCTCTGCAAAGTATTGCAAACATGGTTAGTGGCTCCAGAATCTACTATCCAAGTATCTGTAGAATCAACCACTAAACATGACTCAATAAAGGATAACTCACCTTTTCCTTGTTTTTTAGCTAGGTAAACTGGGCAATTTCTTTTCCAATGACCCTTTTCCCCTCATTCAAAACATTCCCCTTTTGGTTTCCCGTCAGATTTCTCTTGGGTCTTAGCTTTCTTTGCTTGTTGTTGTGGACCCTTCTTGTTGGACTTCTTCCTTTTTCCATCCTTACTTTTCGGTTTGGATGAGGATAGCCCAGCAGAAGAAACAATGTAAGCATCACCACTTTGAACCTTAAGAACACTCTCAGTGTATTGAAGCTCTTTCATCAGCGAGGTCAATGACATGTTCAGCTTATTTATGTTATAGCTGACTTTGAATTGTGAGAACATCTTAGGGAGAGTCTCTAAAGCCATATCAACTTGAGTCTCCACACTGATTTCAGCCCCTAAAACCTCAGCCACGTTGAAATGACCAATCAGCGTAAGCATATGATCTCTCACGGACGTCCCAGCTTCATACGTAGGTTCATAATGTTCCTAATGGCAGTCTAACGAGCTTGACATCCTTGATGCGCAAACATTTCTTGAAGGTTTTCCATGATTTCAGTGGATGTCCTCATGAACTGATGTTTTTGTTGCAATACATTTGAGATTGAACCCAAAATATAGCAACGAGCCATATCATCAGCATGAATCCACTTATCATAAGCCTTCTTTTGCGCAACAGTGGACTCATCAGTGGGGATAGGAGGACAGGTTTATCTAACACAAATTTGAACTTCTCCACAGTGAGAACAATTAAAAGATTTTGTTTCCAGTCTATGTAATTATCTCCCACTAGTTGATTCTTATTCAAAATCAATGACAAGGCGTTTGCAGACATTTTCTGAAATATAAATAAATGAAAAAAATAAGCATGCATGATATGGATGAAAGCATAAAAAATAATAATAAGTAGACCCAAAACCACTTTATGTGATTATCCACCTAAAACTCCAAAATCATGACATACCTCTCTATAGGAGAAGTAAATGTTGATTTATAGTTAGGTTGGGAATCTCCCACTAAATCAAACATCCCGCACCTCATGCTATATTGACTTAGTATCACATTATTTTTAGCCATCTACTACATTAATTGGATATTCTATAGGAAGTCCTTTTAATGTTTCGATTTAAGTATATAACCCTTATATTAATAAATTTTTAAATCTTTTAATCAAGTGTGAAATCTATAGGATAAACACACTTAATCAAATTAAAATTTATTTACCATTTATTGGGCCCAATCAAGTAACCAAAACAATTCAACCCTCCTATAGGGAGACTAAATTAATTGGCACAAGGTATACATATATTCTTACTTTTAGGCTAATAAGGGAGGCCATGGGCTCATAAAATGATCCCTCACACACTTAATATTTTGTTAAAAAAATTAGGTTTTCTTAGATTAATATAAATCCAACCATTTTAACTCTTAAAATGGTTCAAATATCAATCACAATATTTATTTTCTAAACTAGTCAACCGCTAGAAAAGAAAATAAATAAAAACATGCATAATATATTAGAATCCTAGAGCGGTGATCATGCAATTTCTACATGACATGTTATATGAATGACATTTAATTCAACTAAAGCATCTCATGAAATAATAATAAAAGCAAAGAATAAATTTTTATGGCCCATCCTAGACACAAAAATTACAAAACAATTGAAAGATCCAATTGAGCCACAACCCGCTCAATTCTTCAAAACCCATTTGTAATTTTTCTGGTCCAAACCCTTATATTGTGGCAGCCCAAATCTTCTGGTAAACAAAAAGGCCCAAAAAATAGGGCCAAACTTTCTTCTCATGGCATGGTCCACTCAGGGCTTGGGCCCAACTAACCAAGTGCTTGAATAAGCCACTGACCGCCGAGTATACATCCTTCAACTTTTTTTTTATTGAACTTGCGCAGCCTTCATTTTTTATTCTTATTGAACTTGCAGTAGCTTTTATTTCCAAACTTCCACAACATCAAAAGCATCACTGCCATGAAAAAAATAATATTGCAAATAAATTATTTCGTAACCTATTTCGTATCTAACAAGGAGAAATTATAGAGACGTAATCCACCCCCTTGTTTACAGACTCGAAAAATGACATACAATTTATATCAAAACTAGGCCATAAATTGTTCATAATTAAAACATTCATCTTATAACAATTAAATCACATAACCTAACACCGCTCAAACTAAAACATGCATGAACAAAATTAATTCATCAAAGAATATACAAACTAATATCAAAACCTATGGCTCTGATACCACTTGTTAGGAATTAACCCTCGAGAATTACATCTGATTAAATCAGAAATCTCGTCATAGGATCGATTATAATGTATATCCTAATTGATAATTAATTTTGTATAAGAAGGTTAACGAAATACCTTTTGTATCGTGCTTTAACAGTTACTGTACACACCTCAAACCGTCAAGCCTTCTTCGGTGTTCTCTCTAGAACTTTTCTGCAGTATCCGTGTGTGGGTACCGTATAATATTGTGGACTGTTTATTAGAATAAAAATCTAGGAGTTTTAGGACTCCTATTCTTACTCTCCAAGTTTCCTTTTTCCATATAGGAAAAATATTTGGATAAAATCATATCAGATATATTTATCTCATAAATATCTCTTAACTCATATATTTATCTGGATAGTCCATCAAACTTAATTATACTGCAATACATATTATAATCTTTATAATATATTAAGTTCATAATAGAGCCACCGAAGGGACCCAATCGGATCCAATTAAATTAAGCTTCAATAAATTGATTTTGACTTAATCAACTCTTGACTAATCAAAATAACTTATTAATCTCGTTCAATTCCACTATAAGTACGAGATTGCACTCTTAATTAAATTGGATTTATTGAAATAAATAAATTAATAAAATATATCATCTGATTGATTGATCCAACACGGACATAACATTCATTGTTGGAATGCTGGGGAGATATCTAAGTAATCCTGGAGTGGATCACTGGAGAGCAGCTAAAAGGGTTCTTAGATATTTATAGAGAACTAAAGATTACATGCTCACATACAAGAAATCAGATCAGTTGGAGATCATTTTCTGATTCTGATTTGACGGGATGCCAAGATAGTAGGAGATCCACTTCAGGCTACATTTTTCTGTTGGCTGGAGGAGCTATTTCATGAAAAAGTGCTAAGCAGACACTAATAGCTTCATCTACCATGGCGGCGGAATTGGTGGCTTGTCATAAAGTATCTAACCATGAATTATGGCCGCAAAATTTTGTCACGGGGCTGCGCATTTTGAGTGGAATTGAAAGGCCACTAAAGATATTCTGTGACAACAAGTCAGCAGTCTTATATTCTAACAATAATAGGAGCCCGTCTAAATCAAAACATATTGACATAAAGTTCCTAATTGTGAAAGAAAGGGTACAGAGTGGTCAGATTTCGATAAAGCATATAGGGACAAACTCCATGATTGTAGATCCTCTTACTAAGAGAGTCACACCAAATCTCTTCCATGAGCATACAACTAGTATGTGTCTTGTCACTAGAGGATATACTGTTTTAGTGGGAGTTTATATACATGTTTAGCTCTATTTTTTCTTTGGACATAATTTTGTGTATTTAGATATTTTCTGCAGAAATAAAGTTTTTCGTTTATTGCACTCTGTACAATTATGTTAAAGTTTGATCTCAATAAAGGAGGACCAATTGGAAATAGACATGTTTAGATCACATTACATGCAATTTCCATGTTATGCATCCATAATTTGATATATGTCATTTGATTATATTGGTATATGTGATTACTGATGGATTTAGTCGCGCTTAATGTGACAAAAGCTCCTTTTGTTCTATATCAGTGTGGTCAATGGATGAGATCGTGAGGAATACCTTTTGTATGATAGTAAAGTTTGAGTGCTCATAAGGTATACACTTTTGTCAGGAATAATATGTGACCCAAGTGGGAGATTGTTGGATAAAATTCATAAAGTGAGTCACTATTATTAATTAAATGTGTTTAGCTATCTAAAATTATTAGTTATGGGCTTATATAAATGTGTAGAGACAATTATGTGATTTATTATTGGTTGATGGGGCCCAATAATAAATATAGGATTCAGTTGATTTATCTTAACTATATAAGGGTCGTGGTCCCTAAAGGTACGATACGTTTTTCTTTTTCTGTGAGACCATCATCAGAAAGAAATAAATATAAGAATATCGTAACCTTTGGAAGGCTCTCGCCCAATTCTAGTAAACTAAAGGATAAATTTCAACAATCAATTCAAGAATGATGGATTCAGGTACGCTTTCGTTTTATGGTTATTGTCTCTTCTCTATTTCAGTTTATCATGGTAGATCTTAGGTTTGAGGATTATGTGTTGATGCATGTTTATATGCTTTTAATACATGCTTATTATTTGACATGATTCCTATAGAGATCGATGATGTAGATGATGAAGGTCTTTTCACCATCGCTAGCGTATGCATTAGTTTGAGAAGCATTTCATTGAGGAAGAGAGGTGGAATTGGGGATATTGGGGTTATTTAACTGGTAGGGTTTTGTAGAAATCTAAGAAACCTCAATCTTGAGTGGTGTTGGGTTCCCGATGATGTTCTCGAATCGATTGGGGTTTTGAATTTCTTGTGATTATTGAATTTGCAAGCGCGTGTTGGTTGATAAGAGATGCAGGTTTGACTTTCTTGGCCAAACCTCCTCTCCGTAATTCTATGAAGCATATGAATGTTGTTGAGTGTGGTGGAATCACAGATAATGGACTGATGCATTTGAGGGAGATGAGGTGTTTGGAGGAATTGAATTTGGAGAAAGAGTTTATTACTTTTTCCGTGATTTTTTGATTTAAAGATTTCATTTGCTTTGGGGAGAATTCATGTAAAATACACGTGGACTACAAATATGTAAAATTTGAAGGATTTCATTTTATTTGGGGGGAATTCATGTAAAATTTATGTGGACTGCAAATATGTAAAATTTGAAATGCCACATATAATGGTTTAGGATATGTCAGCAAAATTGAACCGAATTGTCTAAATTCGCGATCTCGCATGCGATTCACTTGCAATTTGAAGTTAATTGAGCAATTTGGACTCAAATTGGACAAAATTCACAAAGTCCGAAAAAAAACTTCTAAATTGCCAGCCTAAAAAATTAAAGTTTTAAATTGTTATACCTTTAAATTACGAGGAAAAAATAATAAACTAAAAAAAATTATATATAAAATTCGTTGATATAGATCCGATACCAATTATACGGAATTTAGATATATAGAAATGATGTACAGGAAACCCACTTTTGTTCAAGGGAATGATTTATTAATTTTAAAATTTTCAATTTTCAATTATGCGATTGTCCAATAATTTTATTCTTAAGATATAAAAAAAAAAAAAAATAGTAGCATTAGCATCGCAGCTTGCAAGGAAAAAAAGCAATAAAAATAAAAGTTTAATTATGTTTAGCGGATTACAACATTTTATGCAAGTGAAATGTTTTTAACCCTTACAGTCATAATTACCCTTTGAAATATTTTCCTAAATTCAACAGCTTTTCTATACTTTTCATTTTCTTTATGCATCACCAATTCTAAGATGTCAAATCAAAAATTCTTTTACAATGCTTTGTTGATTTCAGTAGAAGTCTGGAAATAATATTATGAGTTAATGGTTGATTGTTCACTAAAACATATAATAGTATATTTTTTCTAACACGTTCATTATAATTTGGTCCGTTTCTATCATAATAGTGAGTGTATGTACCTTAATGTTAGAAAATGATCTTAGTGAAGAGATTGAAAGTAACTTAATGTTAGAAAATGATGTTAGTGATGAGATTGAAAACTGAAAAGTGAATGCTGACATATGTATCTAAATATACATGTGCACAATGTTTGACCAACATAAGTTTGTATTTAATACCACTTTATATTCAAGATTATTTGCTCAATAACATATCAATAATACATATTTTTACTCTTTGAAATTTTTTTATCATAAGAGAAGTTACTCAACATTATTTATGAAATATATTTTCGTTTAAAGATATGTATTTTGAAGGCTTCATATAATTAATTTATACTGGTATTAGACCAAGAAGATTAATATTTTAATGCAGAATTATACAGCTTCATTTAATGCTTGAATTGCAGTATAAGATCTTGTTAAATTTTTACCATTTTTTGTGTAAGCCTTGAATTCAGGTTCTGTATAAGTAGATCGGACATATTAATAATATACGGCTATATTTTTATTCATTTAATATTTTAATTAAATAGTATAAGATCTTATTTAAATATTTACCCATTTTCGTGTAAGGCTTGAAATGAGGTTCTGTGTAAGTAGACCGAACAAATTAATATTATAAGGCTTGAGTTTTATTCGTTTAATGCTTGAATTTAATAATATAAGATCTTGTTTAAAGTTTTACCATTTTCGTATAAGGGTTGAACTGAACATGTAAAATATGCTTGATATATTGACTTACATGAAATTAATATTTGTGAATAGGCTTACACGAAAATTTATATAAATGTATAGGGTTACACAAAAATTATATGTAAGGTTACATGAAAATTAAATATAAGGTTACACGAAAACAAGAACACATTATTAGTCTTACATGAAAATTAGACTATTTTTATTCTTACATGAAAATTGGAATAATTTGTTAGACTTACACGATATTTTTCCTCATTTATATAGCATTACTATATTTTTTTGCCCTTTATAACCTTACACGATTTTATTTCTCATTATAGTTTTACATTATATTTTTGTTCATTTATAGCCTTACACGATATTTTTGAAGATGTAATATTTTAAATTAAATTCTTTATAATATATTCTTATACGATCTTAAAAAAGGTTAAATGATTTTTATTTGGAGGATTCCCTTTGAATTAATTATTATTAGATGAGACAAAACAATATTGTAATAGGAAGTTAGAGTACTCCAATTTTCAAATGTTTAAGTGAAACATACGCTAGTTTTAAGTCTGTTGTTTGAAGTATAAATAGTGGAGTACTTCGAAGAAAGTAAGTATGCAACATGAAAAAAAAAGACTGTAAGAATAATTCAAGACAGAGTAGGTAAAAGAAAGGCATACAACTACAACTAAAAGTAAGATAAATCGCCGCTACATCGCCGTTATACGTAAAGATACAACAAGGAGTATCGTAGGATGCAGAAGGCCAATTAAATATTTGTAAGTTTCGAAAAAACATTTAATACAACAACAGAGTCAGCACAAGTTGAAATACGAAGAAGATCAAAACTCATAGGAGGATCAAAATTCTCAACGGATTGAATTAAATCTAGTAGAGATAAACTGAAGTCATAGACTCAGAACCAATCAACAAGAGACACGTGGCCTGACAAATTGCAGAAAAGCTGCAAGCCGCAACTGCCGCGTTTAATGATCCACAATGCAAAGTCAAGAAGAAGTTAATGCAAGCCATATCTACTAAAAAGATATCAACCTCAAAAGTAGAATATCTTTTTCAATGGGCATATCTCTACATTTATAAATAGAGAAAGAGAAAACTGAAACAATAAGTGAAACATTTGCACAAAAAAGGCTAAAGCAAGAATCAATCTAAAGCTCTCAAGCATTCAAAGCATAGTTTCAGTCACTCGACCTCAAGAAGTAGTCAAACCAAGCTCTAAAGCTCAAAGTTACAAAACACTACTTCATTGCACCAATTGACGAAATATCTATATATTTTTACCTATTTATTGTGTGCTAGGTTGTTATATTTGGTGTCATCAGTTGATAGGATTATATCATTGTTGATTATTATAGTTCTCTAGGTCAAGACAGCTACTCCGTGTGGGTGTTTGAAATCATTTGTGGGTTTGCCTTTGGAACTTACAGCAGCTATGTGTAAGCTGGGTTCCTATAGGTGTTAGCTCGTTGAGTCGATAGTTTGTTAGGTTGTAACCTATAATTCAAACTTACTTAACGAAATTCCTATTCAGAGAAGTAGTAGAGTGGACGTAGAAGGATTATACCACCTTCGAACCACTATAAGACTTTAAGTGTATTTATTGCTTTATACTTGTTTAAGTGTTGCATCTTTATTAATCATCATCTTGCATTAAAGGTTTTACAAGAAGCATCTTTAAGAAATCGTTTTACAACAAACCATCTGTCAAAAATTTATTTCTCCTGTGAGAACTCTTGGATATAGTAGACAATATTAATCCATAGTGCTATAAGCTGATCTACTTGTTATACTGTAAGTTCAAGTAACTGACAATATAGTCTGTTCGAAAGATTTTAAAAAATTAACAGAGGTTCTTTCACCCTCTCTAAACCTTCGAAACCATTTGGGACCAACAAAAACAATCTACAAATATTTGTGAATCAATATATCATTTTTTTATGTATTGATATTTTATTTCTATTTATTTCATTAATATATTTTTTAGGGCAAAATGAATATAGTTAGAATCTATTTAATATATTTTTGTTATATTTATATGTTGTTTAATTTTGTATTTTATATTTTAATATATTCATGAATTATTTATGTTTTTAGGTTTATAATTGTAATTTTATTTTCATATAATTAATTTATTATTAATGATGATCTAGCAAATTTGTTTTATTTTTTATAACGAACAATATAAAAAAAAGATGAATTTTTTTTATCTCTAGTGGTTTGATTTGGAGGCTATTAGTAAGGTTTAGAGTACAAAAATAATTCTCAAGAGTTTCTTCACCTGCAAAGAATGACATATGATGATTTGTTATTTTCAATTCATAGACTTGTGCATCTCGACACGAACTGTAGGGCATATGTCAGGTGACCTTTTAGCCATCTATATCAAGACTCTGTGATCGAGACTCATACTTATAGGTCGTCGAAGAACAACTGGAGCTACTCTTAAATCATCGAGGGAATCTCTCTCTCCAAATGCTCAAACTTATCTTTAATAATGTTCTTCAAACAGGAAAATTTCCCTCCAAAGTAAGTCTAGATCGAGGTAAAATGCCCATCTACTCACGACTAAAACGTGCAAATGGGTCGTCAACTGCTTCATGCCGATCTCCACTCATCGCCTATGGTTATGGTGTGTTGGTAGACAAAGATAAGATCACACAGACCTGTTGTCGGCTGAAAGGTGTTGTTACTATGGGCTCTTCATGCTGGAAATAACTCTACGATCGATTCTCTTATGGATCATGAAAGTTTGTATGGAAAGAATGGCCTCCCTGCTTCGGGGATGACTCTCGAGCATTCCTGCAATCTGGCATATCAAGCTTAACTCCTGGCTCCATGAATCACTCGTATTCCTTGGTCATGTTGTCTATGTCAATATACAGAGTCTTTGGAGCATGTGTCGGGAGTTGATAAGAGTGTTGGGACAATTTGTCATGCGACTACTCTAATAGGGTATTCATAAGAGTAGTCAGATGACTCATCGTATGAGTACACCCATGGGTCATTGTAGCTCTGGATGGACTGCATCAGCAACAACCTTACCACTACACGTGGATGTGGATGGACCGACATCTACTGCAGTCCTACGACAAAGTTGCCCTTAATGAGACTGAACACTAAAGTCGAGGTCCATATTTATAAACTGCCAAAAAGCCTGACACGTCTTCTTAAAACTAGGTATCAATGTCTCAAAACAATGAGCCTAATATCATAATGTTTAAATAAGTGGTAGAGAAGATAATTTAGAATGAATTTGTTAATATAAAATGCTTATAAAATAAAATATCTCGCCACGTAGTGAATATGTAACGTCATCAATAGACTTTATAATGGACCACTTTAAATATCGAGGCAGGTGGAGCATCCATTCGATAATCAACAAATGTGACAGTTACAAGAATGTTCTTATAAGCTCATATCTAGACATGATACTAATAATGTTAGTAGTCGACATTAATAACAAGTTAACATCTTATACATATTTTCTAAAAAGTAACTCATCAGTAGAGTAATAGAGAATTCGTAAAAGTGATATGTGTAGGCCTGATTCTCCTACTATGGAGGAATAGTATCAGGAAGCTTTCTCATGTGTCGTAACAATGTGACATAAGAGAACTTCATCCATGGGAAGCTTTCTCATCGCTCCTTTTGCTCCACTAAACTTTAAACCCACATATTCACTTGGGTCGTTCCAATGTTGACTTCGAATATAATGCAGTATAATATGAAGATCTTGACAATCTTGATAGCATCATCCTCGCTCTCACGAAACTCCCTGCCCACAAATCAAACACGGAGGTTTGAAAATAGTGACACACATTTGACTGGTAAAAACTCATTTTGATAGATGATGCATCCCAGATGGGTTGAAATCAAATATGCCAAATCGCAGCCTTGTGACGAGGGTAAACTCACTCCTTAAAAATCGATAAAGAAGATCTTTCATGCAGAACCATTTCTCATGCACATGCGCATCGATCCTATATCGTACCTTATGGACATGAGAACGTGTAGAAAAGCTTTGCACGACTTTGGATCAGTTGCCTGTAATAGAAAGTGGTTGAATGATGCTGATAACATACGACGATTGCAGTCCCTATTTAGCACCTTCAGCTCTCTATTTATATCATCTAATATACCCAACCACGTATACCCGTTAATATAAGTCAGTCGACCCTGACAACCAACAAGGACTCAAGGTCACTCCAACAACAACTATAATATATATGTGAAAAAAATATCTACTTAAATTTTAATATATATTATAAATTTTATTTTATGAGCAAAGCCTGCCAAATGTAAAAAAAATATAATATATAATTAAATTATTAATTTATTAATATCATTGCCTACCTAACTAAATATATAAAATTTAATTTCTACGATATTTTGCTATAAAAGTTCTAAATTATGTTCACATAATATTATTTATTAATCACATAAATAAATTGTCAATTTAATGGTTTCTTGTATATATTAAGTATTTCTGAAAAGCTAAGGATTTCGTTTTTGGGATAGCTAAGTACATGACGACATTTTTTTTCTTCATATAATCCTATCCAAAACCTCTGGTATACTTCACTTACAATTTAATTTAGTCGATTTTATTTAAATTAGTTCATATTAGAGTATTCATGTACGTCATTTTTGACACAAAATATTTTGTGTAACAAAGGCTTAATAAAAGATAATTTTTTTATTACATTAAGGTTTCTCTTAATACTAATTTTTCAAAAAAAAAAAATCAAATATAACCTATGTTAACTAAACCATAATTTAAAAAGAAAATTCATATAATCCCTAAGAATTAATAATTTTCATGTCAGCATAATAATAACTAGGTAATTTTCGTTTAAGCTAGCCTAATAACTATGTAAATTTTCGTGTAAGCCTAATAACTATGTAATTTTTCGTGTAAGCCTAAAATATGTACATTTTCGTGTAAGTCTTTAACTATGTAAATTTTTGTATAAGCCTTTAAATTTGGAATTTTTTGTGTAATCCTTCAAATTTCAAAATTTTTGTGTAATCCCTAAAATTTTTGATATTTTTGTATAATCCCTAAAGTTAGGAATTTTCGTATAAGCCTAAATTTGGAAATTTTCGTGTAAGCTTCTCTCGGGGATTTTCATGTAAGCTTGGTTTTTGGGAATTTTTATATAAGTATGGGTGTGAACAATTTTTGTGTAATGATAGAACTATGTCCTAATTTTGCCAAGAAAGTTCGCATTTCAAACTTAAACATCATACTCAAATCTAAAAACAAACAATTCAAACATTCTTACATGAAACTATATTTCAGATAACAACATTATCAAGATATGATAAACATTTCAAACAAATAGTTCAAACAATTATACATGAAACCAAATTTTAAATTAGGACCAAATTTCATGTTTTTTTTTTCAAAGAACAAATACAATCTTACATGAAACTAAAAATTAACATGTTCTTATGAAAGCCCCAAGTCCATTTCAAATGTTTCGATTTGTTGAGATGCAAACTAACCACGAAGTTTCCTGCACACGTCCACGATGATTTATGGAATTTAAAAAACAAATTCAAAAACTAAGAAGAGAACAATTATTAAGAGAAGTGATAATTCAAAATAAATGAAAAACCACTTACACGAATTGATGCGGCCACCTCCTCAAAATTAGAAGATATAATTATTTCAGTTATAAATGAATGTTACACGAAAATTATCAGATTGATTTTATTTTGACTTTGACCACTCTTTCCTCTTGTATGGGATGTGATGTGTGCTGGGTAAACCATTTATTATCATATCAATTATAATTGAAGGAAGTGAGCTATTATCAAAATGTAATAGTTTAAGGTATTATTATTTGAATTGTGGTAGAAAGGATAATTATTATATATAGATTGAAATATAAATTTACATCTGATATATCATTAGTGGAAGTATCATCTCAAAATGTTGGCCCAAAAATCTCTAAATTAAAGACAACAGTTACCATACATTTTCTTTTTACATTAATCAAAAGTAAAATGGGAAATTTTAACAACATTTTACAGTTTAAACATTTTCACAGGAATCAATGTATTTTTATGTTAGTAATTTTGTAGTATTTCTAAACGACAAATTTGGCCACTTCCATATCTCCATCACCATGTGCTGAGATTTCAGCCTAATAGTTACAACCACTAAAACAGATATAATTCACTTTTTCATATTTCTATCTCATTTGATTAAATCTAGTACTCAAAACTATACGTGCAAACCTAGTTTTCTGGAAATTAATGAGGAGACACCTTTTCATAAGACCATTCCATTTCAAAGATCTGGATATAAATGATTTATTTTGACTTACTAATAAAAGTGAAATGAATTGGGTGGCATTTCCTCTCACGTAATTTTCTTCTTATAAAAATCTTATAAGAAAATATCAAGTCTCTTTATTTTCAATCATATTTGCAATGATAAAATTGCATATTTAGCACATGTACTGTATTTTATGTGTGCGTATATGTTTTTTTTTTCTTTGACCGTATCCTTATTTTATCAACCATATATTTTTTTCTACTTTTCTTTAAAAAACATTTTCTACTTTGTGCTCTATACTTTAAAATTTCTTTTTGGTTTTGCCTCCTCCAAACAAAAATATAATATCAAAGTTCAAATAGATCGAAGGTTTAAAAAGTGAAACATTGTAAATACATCAGGCTAAATTTAAAAAAATAAATAAAAGTGTATAGAGAACAAGAAAAAATTAAAGTACAGGGAACAAAAAAGAAACTAGTAAATGAAATATATAGGACAAAAGTAAAAGAGAAACTGAAAATAAGAGGGAAAAATATGCATTTTTCCTTAGAATTAGATCTTTGTACTTTGATTATTAAATTGAGTTATTGTACTATCAATTTGTTCAAACTGAGTCCACAGAATTTGGTCCTTGTAACCAACGGCTTACATAAAAATCAAATTATAATACAAACAAAGCACAATGACTCAGTTTCTAAATATGAAATTACATTAACCTATCAAAATAAAAATAATAATTAAATTTATGGACCTTTGTGCACATTTTTCCTTTTATTTAAGAAAAACCTGACAATATTTGTTCCTTCTCAACACAGAACAGTGAAAAAGAAAGGGCATATAGCTTGAAGATCATTTTAGGTTGCAACAAATAAGCCACAAGAATGACAATCAACTATATACATCACAACAAAAGCAGAATGAAAGCCAAATAACGGAGATCAAGAAAGCAAGAACTTTCATAATAAACCGAGCATCACAACGTTACCGGTTGAACATCAAACATAAGTATTACCGGTTCTTACTACTGTGCACCGTCATTTGCAATCTCCATACATCAAAACTTAGAACACATAATAATACAATCCTTATAGAGAGATTATTTTCCTATGCAAATGCTCTCCATGTGAAGCACCATCTCCATCATGATCATGAAAAATAAGGGTCAAAACTCCGACTAAACATAGAACTGATCCTACTAGAAGTTTGTCGTAGCGTTCCACCCAGTGGAACTTGAGCTGACTAGCTCCATAGAACGAGAGTGCCACTAGTGATGTCATTACAGTGATTGTGCTGCAAAATAAATCATATCATGTTCATACTGTAATCGTTTGTTTGAACTATTAGGTAGCTTAAAAGTATAAATGTAGCTAGATTAGATAGTAGATTAACAATATGATTTCCACCATATAAAAGTTTCTCCAACCTAGAAAAATCAGACAAAATGGCAAAATTGAACTGTTGGGTGATTTGATCTATTTTACAGAATTCCAATGTAATACAAGGTTTAAAAAAAAAAAAAAACTAAAATAACTTTTATGGATGAATTTAATAAAATCATAATCAATATGTATAAGTAATTGTCAAAAAAAAAAAAGACTGTCATCTCATTTAATATTTAAGCATAATTGTAATATATATTATCTAGGTTTGTGCTCGTGTAGGACACGGTATTCTCCAAAATGAATAATTTTACAAAATGTATAAATAGAAGAAAAAATTATACAATAATCTCATGGTTAATTAATAAGGTTTGATGCATTATATATATATATATATATATATATATATATATATGTATATTTAATTTCCAATTATTTCCAATTAATAAAGTCTCATAATTTAGGAATTTCTTTTTATCTTAATTCATAGCTTAAGTAGTGTAAGTATTCATAAATAGATAAATTATGGACAAATGCATGGTTAGGATTAATTTATTTTAGGAGGCAAAATATTGAAAAAGTTGACGTGTGTCTCTTGGGTTCTTTTTTAGTATATAAAGATTAAAGATAAGATTCATAGTAAGAGGAGAGGAAGATCATAGCAGGATAGCTGTCAGCGAAATGCCTACTATTCCACAGAGCATTATAATGACAACTAAATAAGTTATTATTGAAACTATCAATTTGACTGAATCAAGCTACTGTTAAGATGTAAATCGTGTGATTTTAGCGAAATTTGATAATGAAGATAAAGCATAAACTAGAAAAAAACAGCATAATGGTACCTGAATAGGAGAACTATGATAGCAAGCACCATCATGGAGGATGAGTTTCCAACGGCAAGAAATACTGGAAGAGTGGTTGCACAGGGAGACAATGCTGGGACAAGAACGAGACCAGCAACAGCCATCTTTTCCATGGGTTGGTTGTGAGAATGGCTGTGACCACCCTTTCCAGAAAGAAACAATATGACATAACCACCACCAAGAAAAACGAGCAACAAAGATGCAAGTTTATGCACAGTTTCCTCCCCTGCTATAGTGTTTGTTATGGTGATTGCTGTTATCCCGAGTAGCGAAGTTGACAAAACATGCAACACTGCTCCAAATGCAGCTGCATGCAGACAATTAATTAGCATTATTAGAACTAATCGTTTTCAAGAAAAGGAATTAAGTAGTAAATGAAAGTACAGCGTGATATGTCCACATTGCCAGAGATTGTGATAAAAGTAATATTTCTTGGCAATCAAGTACTCTGATAGGATCAAACAACTCAGGTGATTAGTTCAAATGCATTTCAATTGGGGTATACTACTGGTTCCAGAAATTCTAGCATACTCCTGAATAAGGTGATTTAGTTGCACATTCATGTCTTGGATTCAAACGTTCGAATTCTTGCATCACACCATGAGGAGCACAGACATTGCTATCATAGCAGAAATATAATGCCACAAGACGACAAATAGATTGCATCCCTCTTGATAACTGAGACCGCACATCACGTACTAAAACACAACTTCTGAAAAACTGTACCCGTCATTGTCTTTAGTCATGAAGAATCATCATCCTAAATGCAAGTACTTAACAATTTTTATGATTTTGCTTGATATTAACTTGCTTCATCCAATCAAACCAAACTTCACTTGGATTCACCTTACACTGCTGACTCTATATTGGCTTAGTGTGCAACCTTCTTCACCTATTGTCCATAAGTGACCCAATATGCATATCAAAAAAACCACATATCCAGACGGTAATGTATTATCTCCTTGTATGTTCTACCGGATCAGAAATTGAATGTTCTACCCAATTCTTACTCATTTACTGCCTAATTCTTTTGACATTATAGCAATAACCACACAAATGCTTAAGAGCCCTATCCAAAGACTGTACGCCAAATTCTTAGGCGATTCAAAAGTTCACTCCTACAGTCCTACTTGACCCAATAAACCTCTTTTGCGATAGTAAATAACTGCACGAACGATTTCCGATTCTTAAGCCATGAAATCACTCGAACTTCACCCAATAACCATATCTTAAAGCTCCCTGCAGCAATATGAGATGCCAATTTATGGGCTCTTCTAAATTAAACCAAACTTTCTCACATTCTGAATCACATATTTTCTAATGTAATTCTTCCAGCATAGGCACAACCAAATTGTGCAAAAATAACAGAACCAAGCAATCAATCTCCCTACAACAAGATATATAAATTCACTTTCAATTTCTATGTTCAATCCCAAAACCAGGCAATGGTTTCTGAGATCTCACATAACAATCAAACCCTAGAAACCCCTTTTTCCCTCCCACAAACAAATCACAAATTCCTCCCATAAACAACTCAAAATCATGTCAATCAACAAGACAAGCAAGAACACAAGCATCACTTACTGACAAGAAGTGTACGAGAGAGCGTCCATTTCTGAGCTCGGCCGACGATGGAGAAGGGAAGCCAATGAGTTGGAATGAAGGAGTGGAGCAGTGAAACGGTGGCTATGCCGCCGATCGTTGATAAATCTTCTGCAGTAAAGCTGAAGTTTCCATCCTCCATTTCTCTTCTTCTTCTTTTTATCTTGATTTATTTGTGTTCTATCACAATTCAATCAATTCTTGCGAAATGCTTCACATTTATGGAACGATGACGGAACTTGTTTTGCAGGTGAGATCACCCAGATTCAGGTGCAGAGGAATTGGATTTTGGGGCTTCAAATATTATAATGTTTTGGAATTGTTATTATTAAAATGATTTTGAAGTATTTGATTTGTGTAAAATTTGGTAAGAGCGTCGAGCTAAGTGTTAAAATTTAAATGACATAAATGTCCTAGTCTGTTTTTCTAATTCTTTTGAGACTCCGCTAAGAACAAAACTTATATGCCCCCAACCCGCTTCGAACCCGACCCGGTAAGAAATGGATCATCATATATATATATTAATTTAATTTTTTTTAAATGAAAATAGAATTCCCCCTCATTTTCCTCGAGCAGTTTCCTCTTCTTCTCGCGCGCTCTCTCTTCTCTTTCTTCGATTTTTTTTACAGTTTCTTCGTTCGTTTTTCGATTTATTGTAATCCTTTTTCTATATTGTGGAAGATTATCAGTATTTTGAAGGATTTTTGCTTCAAAACGACAGTGGTAAGTGTATAGTTTATTTTTCGTTTTTTTTTTCATAGATAGTGTTAGTTGTTAGATTATACTTGTTTTTGCTTTCATTTTGTTCGTTGTGTGTTTGTTTGTTTGTGTTTGTATGTATATGTTCGAAATTTTAGGGTTTGTTTGTGTTTTATGTGTGTGTTCATATCTGTATTTTCTATGCGTGTATGTGTGTGTTCATTTTCTGTATTTTTGAATGATTAGTTGTTTATTATTATTTGCATGTTTGATTTAAGAGAAATCAGTGTTTATGCAGATGAACATCAATATATTTTTCAGATCTTGTGTATATGTTTATGTGTTTTGGTCTTTCAACAATAGTAATGAACATATAATTGCAGATTTATGAATGTATGAGTGTGATTTTTCATCTGTGTTAGGACAATGGAGAAAACAAAAGCTGCTGGAAAGAAGAGGAAAACTATATTACTGGATCATGAGAAGACTGGGCGTAAAAGATCCAAGGATGAAATTCTGGTAAATTTGCAACAGGAATTGGTTGTGAGGAAGAATTTTAAAAAGGGAAAGGCGGTTGTTGCAGTTGATAGGTATTTTTTTTGTCTTGTACTGAGTAGGTGTCACATTAATAATTTTAAGGTATTACTTGAATAAGGTTGATGTATCACATTAATATCCTTAAGGTATTACATATTTTGACTTAAGGTGTTACATGTATTTGAAATTTTTGTTATGATTTTGTTTTACATTAAATTTTCTTATGCATATTTATTTAATTTTTTAGTGGAAAGAAGGTGAGTGAGAAAAAAGAGGCTGAGAAAGCAAAGAAAATGTGTATTGTGGAAAAGAATAGGTAATTTTGTATATGTATTTTTCATTTATTGGATTGACCTTCTATATTGTTTATATATTTTGATACTTATATAATGAAGGTTTTGATTTTATATTTTTTGTTATTGTTTTGAAGTGAAATCCAAATGACTGTTGCGGAGAAATCAAGTAAAAGAGGTTCAACTGCTGTTTCTAGGTAGATAAATTGATAAGTTTTTAAATTTTTGAGTTTTGTGTTATTTTGTTCTTATTTAGTTATGTACTTCAATGAAGTATATGCTTATAATTCTGATGTATGTGTATGGGTTAAATTGATTGTACTCTTGTATGTTAAAGGTTTCATACTTTTTGTATGATGTTTATTTTTAGTTGAGGTATTACATGTATTCAATTAAAGTATCATATTAACATCCTCGAGGTATCACATGCTTTAGATATCACATTAATAGTCTTAATGTATTATGTGAATATATTTGAGTATCATATATAATCATTTAAGGTATCACATATTTTGACTTAAGGTGTTACATGTATTTGAAATTTTTGTTATGATTTTGTTTTTCATTAAATTTTGTTATGCATATTTATTTATTTTTTCAATGAGAAGAAGGTGAGTAAGAGAAAAGAGGTTGAGAAAGCAAATGAAATGTGCACTGTGGAAAAGAAGAGGTAATTTTGTATATGTATTTTTCATTTATTGTTTATATACTTCTATACTTATATAATGAAGGTTTTGATTTTATATTTTTTGTTATTGTTAGTGATATTCAAATGACTGTTGCGGAGAAATCAAGTAAAAGAGGTTCAGCTGCTGTTTCTAGGTAGATAAATTGATAAGTTTTTAATTTTTTGAGTTTTGTGTTATTTTGTTCTTATTAAGTTATGTACTTCAATGAGGTATATGTTTATAATTCTGATGTATGTGTATGTGTTAAATTGATTGTATTCTTATATCTTAAAGGTTTCAAGCTTTTTGTATGATGTTTATTTTTAGTTGAGGTATTATATGTATTGAATTAAAGTATCATATTAACATCCACGAGGTATCACATGCATATATATGTATATGTGTGTGTGTTTAAGGTATCAAATAAAGACTTTAAGGTATCACATATATTCACTTAAGGTATCATATATTTTTTAATTTATCAGATGAATATGTAAAATGTGTAATTTGTATGTATAAGAATATTACTTATATGTTTTGGAAATTAATACATTTTTGTCTATCATGTATTATTTACATTACTTATGTGCAATCAGTTGAATATCTTATATGTTTGATATTAGTATTTTATATTTTTTCCTAATTCTTTTTGGCAGCACTTTTGTCAGTCAATGTAGACCAAATGGTCTTGCTGAACTTGTACAATCTCTGACTGATAAACAAAAGGATGATGTTAGGAGTATGGGGTTTGGGGGTCTCTTATATCTGAAGTTAACCAAGTGCAATATGAAGATGTTAAGCTGGCTAGTGAGTAATTTTAATAGTTCTAGTAGGATGGTTAGTATTGACGATTATCGTCGTTTCAGTGTTACACCAGACGATGTTTTTGATGTCTTTATGATACCTAGAAATGAAGGCCACTATGTTCAAACATATACTAGGAGTGATGAAACGTCCCCTTTGTGTGACAGGTTTAGTGAGATGTATGGAATTTCTTCTAGAGTTCCTTTAAGAGTTCTGGTGGATGTAATGAAAGGATTGGTTGATGGTGGAGATGATTTTAAAAGGATGTTTATCTTGTATGCTGTGTGTTCCTTTCTAATACCTTCTTCCAATAGACTGATAAGTATGACTGTGGTGAAGTCTATTGTTGATGTGAATAGAATTCCAAAATTAGATTGGTGCTCATATGTTTTAGACAAGTTATGTGAGTCTGTTAGGGCCTTTAAGAGTGACAATTTAAGATATGTAAGTGGTTGTGTCATTTTGTTGCAAATTCTATATTTGCAAAGGGTAAAATGGCAAGGAGTTGCAGAACCTAGGTCGTTGCCTCTTATTCAGCATTGGGTTGATGAAAAGATTTCTAAGAGATGTTCTGAAGAAGCTGCTGCTGGAAAATATGGGAAAGGTGAACTTTTGTTGAATGTTTACCCAGTGTCATCAAGGGGTAAAGTTTGTGGTGTTAATGTGGTTGATGATGTTGTTGAAGAAGTTGAAAAAGAGGAGGAAAGTCGTGGTGGGGTTAATAAAAGTTCAAAGTACATTCAATTTGATCTACCATGTGGAGAGCTGGATGACGATGAAATTAAAAAACTTACAAAAGATGTAAGTATTTTCAATTTATGTTATGAGTTGTTAATACTTACAGGTATTACATGTTTATATTTGAGGTAGCATACTTATACTATTAAAGTATTATATGTATTTGATTTTTAAGGTATGTTGTGATAGCGGAGGTATCTGCTGAATACCTTTCAGGTATCAGTTGAATATCTTTGAGGTATCACATATATAGTACTGATGTATCTGATAAATACCTTTCAGGTATCAACTATCTACATTCGATACATTGTGATGGTATTATGACTGATAGACATGTTTCTATTTTATTTTTGTAGGAAGTACATGAAGCATTTTTATGTTATAAAAGAGACATTTCAATTGTTTCTAATTATCACATGATGAAGCTGCTGAATATGAAGAATAAAATGAAGAAGAAACAAGCTTCCAGCTCCTCAAGCCCAGAAATGTCTGAGTCGTCACAAAAGTTCTTTTCTGATGAGAAGATTCACAAATATATTGATGAAGTGGTTGAAAATTTTTTGACTATGAAGAAATTGGCTTCGGAGATGCCATCCTTTGATCTTCTGACACCAGACCCACCTCAATACAAGGAATCTCCTCCTACAAATGAAAATGACAATGAAGATTTATTTGATAAAGAAATGCCTCCAGTTAAAGAATTGAATGATGCTATGTTATCAGTTGGCTCAAAGAGCAAGAAAAATTTGGAGGGGGACAATGCTGAGTTTTGGACAATTAAAGAAGATGTTGGTTACTTGTCTGATTTTTTGGTTCATTCAAAGCAATATTTAGGTTCTATGGATTAGAAACACAAAGAGATTGTGGATTATTGTTTTTATGATGATGGATCAGATAGCATCGATGGGTAAGTTTAAGTTATATGAATTTAAGTTCCATGCATGATATGTATATAATAAGGTATTATATGTATGAAGTATATAATATTTTTTAAGTATGACATGCATTAATTCTATATATGATATGATACCTATAAATACATTTATAGGTATCACATATATACATTCAAGGTAACTGCTGGATACCTTTCAGGTATCACTCATATACATTTAAAGTATCTACTGAATACCTTTTTAGATATTAGTTGTTTATCTTTCATGTCATATAGTTAAAGATATATAACTTATTAATTATCATTGTGTATTTTTTATTACAGGGAATATTTGTTTATAAATGGATACTTCAATTTTGTGACAAGATAGGATATGGCTTCCTTATTTCCCAAGACTAGAGTTATTCAATCTGTTATTACTGCTTGGTGTTTGATTGTTAATGATGGTGATAATGAACAGAAAAGAAGTCGATTTGTGTTCAACTTGGAACACAGTGTAAGTTGTAAATAAATTTCATTTAGTACAATATATTTGTTTTTTATAAGTTATTAATTGTGTTTTTTTTAAGGATGTTTTGGCTAAGATCATTTATAACAAGCATGATGCTGAAGAGAATGCAAGTTTGATAAGAGGCAGTTTCAAAATGTGGATGGATATGCAGAAAAGCTCTCTTGATACTGTTGAAATGGTAAATTTTTATAGCAATTCATATATTTATTATGAATATTTGTAGATTTTAATGTAAATTTATGTTTATTGAAATTGCAGATATTTATTCCATTTTGTCTTGATGATCACTATGCTGCTGTTGTTTTTAATATTCCTGACAAGAAGTTTCAGTATTTAGACAACAGAAAGTACGGAGATAATGAAGACAATATATTTTTTCAAGCTACTGAAATATTGGTAAGTTATTTGATATATTATTTTGAATAAATAATAATTTTTAATGAGTCTGATTATAACATATGTTTGTTTTTCATTTGAATGACATTCAGAGAGTTGAAACGTTGAAATTCTTGGCTGATCAAAAATATGATAAAGTAGAAGAGATGATGAACTATACTTTTGAAAATGTGGATTTTAAATGGCAAAAAACAACTGTAGATTTAGATTGTGGTGTATACATGATGCATCACATTAAGCATTTCGATGGAGTCTTATATTCTACTCCAGATATGACAAAGGTATTTTTTTTCTGTATTTTAATTAATTTTTGAACATCATGTTGTGGTATTTTTTGTCTTTGTACTGATTATGTGTCATATTAATAGTAAGTATTACATGAATAACGTTGAGGTATCACAATAATAGTCTTAAGGTATTACATAAATAAACATTAGGTATCACATTAATAGTATTTAGGTATTATATGAATATGACTGAGGTATCACATATAATCGTTTAAGGTATCACATGTTTTCATTTAAGGTGTCAAATGTTTTTTGAATTTTCTGGTATGATTTTGTTATATGTTTTTGGTATTTTGTTATACAACTTTTTACTTTTTTCAGGCTGCAATACGGCGAGTGCTCCGAGCTGAAATATGTGCAACAATTGTGTTGTCACAGTTGAATGACTTAAGGAAAGTTATGCTGCAAAAGGTATTCAACTTTTATCAAAAGAAGCCAGATGTTAAAGTGATGATAGCAGAAGCAAAGAAAAAGGAAGCAGCAGATAAGGCTGCAAAATTGAAAAAGAAAAGAATGTCAATTCAAAAGACATACAGGCCACGAACAAAAAGAGCGGGGAAGTGATGATATTCAAAAACAAAATTTTTATGTATCTAATGTTTTTCTTAATGTTTGGTAGTTGAGTTGTAGTTGAGTTGAAAACAAGATGAAGTTGTTTGTTTTACAGGTATTATTTGTTAACTTAAATTTTTAGGGGAAATTATGATTAAAAAACTGTATAAAGTTGTTTATTTCATACAAACCAAATATTTTTTTGCACACAGGTTATTACTGGGAAGTTTTTTTGAATGCAAGCATACATATGTAATTCTGGATATAATATAAGGTATCACTCATATACATTTGAGGTATTACATAGATATGCTTAAGGTATTACATTTGTAACAACATGATGATATATATTGTTAAAGACTAAAACATAAGTATATAATTACATATTAAAGTTGTTTTTTGTTACAGGATGATACACTCGGATACTACTTGATTGTACTCAAATGTATTAATATTAATAGCAAAGGTATTATATATACACACTTAAGAAATTACACTAATGTTATTAAGGTATCACACATATTTACTTATATGAATACTTAAATTTTAAGGTAAAGTCAAATGTATTTCGTAGATACCTTTAAGGTATTGAAAAACAGTCAAAAAGTGTAAAACATATATGTTTCACACATATTCCTTTCATGTATTATTTAAGAACTTTATAGGTAACATACATTTTCCTTTCAGGTATTATGTAAGTACCTTATCGGTATTATGTATATTCCTTTCAGGTATTACATAAGTAACTAAATTCATATAGGATTAGGAATTTTATACTACACAATTTACTTTCAACTATTACATAAGTTCCTAATAGGTATTACGCATGTTCATTTCAGGTATTATTTAAGTACCTTATAGGTATTATTTATATTCCTTTTAGGTATTACCTAAGAATATTATGGGTATTACGAATTTTAATTCAGGTAAATTCTTACACTATTTATAGGTAGTGTGTACATACCTTTTAAGGTATCCCGTTTTTAATAATTGATGTTGAAAACAATCAGAAAATATAAATCATAATAACTTCAATCATAATGTTGGAATACAATGTTAGAATTAAACTAAAATAATCTAACATTAGGTGTTTTCGAACCAAACTCCTTTGTTGTTGAATTTGAACTACTTTCTTTGGTCTTCTTCTTCTTTTCAAAATGTCCTTTAACCCTCTGTCGTCGTCCTTTTGTAATTGAGCGTGCTGGATCAAGGACAATATTTGATTGAGTTGATGTTTCGGATTGATGTGTAGATTCTGTTGGAGATATCAAGTTGTCAATTGCAAGAACATCTCTTTTATAGCTATCTTCAATAACTCTTCTTGCTTCCTGATTGTCTTGACACTTTAACACAAGATTGTAATATTTTCGTGCCAAATCATGTCGCCAAGGAATACTATCACCTAGCTTTTCAGTTGCAACAGTCAAACTTTTAAATCTATCCCAAACTTCTGATTTAGCAAGTTTTGTCCATCTTTTTTGAACATAAGTATCAGGTATACTCTGTTCAGAGTTGATATGTAGTACCCTCAAACAATGGTAGCATAACATACCATATTTCTCGTATTTCTTACAAGTACATGTTATCAGCTTCATCTGAACATCATATATGACTCGATGCATAGAACCATTGCCATTATCGGATGAAACATGATAAACCATTGTGCTATTTTCAAGTATTAAAAGTGTTGAAGAACTTGAAATGCACTTGATGAATTCATCTTCAAAATCTCTGAAAACAGACAATGTATAGACACTTGAAGCATGTTTTAACATACCCGTCATTGGTAGGGTAGATTCAGGGTTTGATCTTGATGACTGGAATTCATCATATTGCTCTTTGAGTCTCCATGTTTTAATTGTCTCCTTGAAAATTTTGTAAAAATCAGTCAAACTTGTTGTTTTGTTAACATGGAAGCCAATGGCGTTGTTTGTGCTTTCACATCTTTGAGATGACAATGTTCCAGCTGAGAAGAAATCTTTGTTTAATGCCGTACACCATTTGTCTTTCAAGCCATACAATCTTGTAAACCAAGAATGATTCTCCAAGCCATATTGTGATATCATGGTTTTCCAACAAATTTCAAACTCATTCTCATCAACACATCCTGATAAACATTTGTTGAATAATGATTTAAATGAGTTATCTGACTTGAATTCTGCAAATCTACTTACAGTATTCTATTGTAAATGCCATAGACAAAGCCTATGCCTTGTTTGAGGGAAGATCTGCATAGTCATACATAAGGTATCAGTCATTCTCGTTTAAGGTATTTCACATATTAGGTTAAGATATCAAATTATCAGAGAAATACCTTTTCTATTGCATTTGCAATAGCTAGATCTTGGTCTGTGAATAAAGTTACAGGACATTTCCATGTCATCGACTTCTTGAATACTTCGAAAAGCCATTGAAATGTCTCTGTCTTTTCATCAGTCAAGAATGCACAACCAAACATGACATTTCTTCGATGGTTGTTAATACCAACAAAAGGACCACAAATTAGGTTGTATTTGTTAGTTCTATAAGTTGTATCAAAAATCATTACATCTCCATAGATTTGATAATCTTCTTTCATCATAGAGTCCCTCCAGAAAATGTTACTCAATCTGCCTTCATCATTCAATTGAACTCTGTAGAAAAAGTCATCTTCATTGGCTTGTTCTTCTTGTATCATATCAATGACGGTCTGTGCATCTCCCCCTTCTATTGCTTTCATTTTCAATCGGTTCACAAAATTCATGTGATCTTTCTTTGTATGCCCAAGATATTCCTCACCACCAGCATCGTTTACCATGTATCGATAAGAATTTACTGCAGTTAAACCTGAAGTCACCATGTGCTCAATTGCCTTGCCTTTTTCCTTATCAATTTTTCTTTCTGAACGATGAAGATGATTAAATTCTATTCTTGTTAATGGATGATTATGTAACACTACATGGTTTACAACTTCAAACAAGCCTTCATCATTCATCTTTACCATCATCAAAGCATTACAATCTGTCCTAGTGATTGCCCTTTTTCTTCTGTTATCTGTTGAATCATTTCTCTGCTTCTTTAGTCCAGCACAAGAGCATACAAACTTTTTCCCTATCTCTATAGGTTCATCACCTGTGGAATATCTAGTAGTTGATTTACGAACAGAGAATCCCAATAAACGAGCATGTTTGCAATACAGCTCATACATCTCTTCAATTGTATGTCTTGTTAATCCAAGTAGAGAGCCACTAACATCAGTTGAATAAGGCATGCCATCTACATAACAAGTATTTTCATACATTTAGAACATATGTCAAATTCTTATAGAATACATTAGTAATACCCCAAAGTTTCATAATAAATTGAAAGACATATCATTCAAGCATGTTATATATGTAATACCTGTAGCATATATATGTAATACCTAAAGAGTATATATCTAGTACATATAGATCATATAGGTAATACCTGAAAAGTATAACTGATGTCATAAACTAATATATTAATATTTTTGGGTATTCCTGATTTATATCAGTATAAACAGTCAGAATCTTCATAACACTCGTAGAACATATACAATAAACCAATAATACCTCAAAAAAAATTTCATTATAATTTCAAAAGTAAACATGCACAAAGATGAAATAAAATCAGTGTCTTATACCTTCATTTATTGTCGCAATAATGTGATTAAGAAAAGCTGACGTTACAGCATTGTCCTCATCTTCTTCACTTGACAATATATGAATTGTATTTGATTCGTGACCTAAAAATTAGAATACTTATATCAACTTTTTGTATTATTTTCATTGTATAAATGTTCATCCAATATATGAAAAGACATAAACCTTTTACCTTGGTCATTGTTCAAATCTCCATCCATTGTTGTTTGGGTAATTTTGATAGCAAGAAGAAACGAACCCTAGATTTTAGGAAGACAAGAATAAAAATGAACCCTAGATTTCCAGTTTATCATGTGAAGAAATTGAAGAAGAAATTAAGATTAAAGATTGAGCAGCAAAATGAGATGACCGCCATCTTCAATGTAGGAATCACTCTCTCAACTCTCTCAGCTCTCGCAGCTCTCGCCTCTCTCAAGTTGCAGAATAAAAAAAAACTATATATAGTAAAACAAAGCGGGTTGGATCATGGGGCGGGTTGGACGGAGTGGGTTGGGGGCACGGATCCTAGGATCTGTGCCCCTGGGGCACACAAGTCCTTCTCCTCGGCTAATTAGTTTGTTTATGAGATTTTCTTTTGTTTATGTATAAGTATAGGGTATGTTTCTTTAGGATTAGGTGGGATTGAAAATCATAGCTTTGAGATTTTGATTTTTGAAGTAAAATGGATAATAAAAATATATGTTTGTTTGAGAATTTTGTTGGGCAATGTGAAATCAATATTAAAAAAAAATAGATTAATATAATATTTTTATTTTGAAAAAGTGAGTTTGGTAATGATTAATGATTGTAACAATCATGTTACTCTACCCGCTATGAACATATTAATGTGTGTCCATTGTTAATGTCAAATATCTAGTATATCTATTAATATACTTTCCATAATTTTCGAGATGAAATCATTACACACAATTGATGAGCATATTAAGAATTGTCAACTATGGACATTTTATCATTTTGGATGATTATAATAAAATTAATTTGTTATATTAGTAAATGTGTAACTTGTTATGTATTGTGTACGCTTAATGCATGTATGTAATATGTATATATATATATGTATCATGTTTGTTATTTTGAATGTATTAATATGCATGCATATATATTGGTATTAGTTAATATTAAATTTAATTATATATGTTGGGATGTATATTATGTGTGTATTAAAACATGCATACATAATTATATACATGTGCTATAATATTTTTGAAATAATTATATATATTAGTCATTTATTCTTGTTCATAAATAATTAAATTTCTATATATATATATATATATATATATATATATATATTAGTAAACGTATGTATCTTTAATATATAAATATATATAATTATAAGAAATTTTATATTTATATATTATACATAAATATTAAATATATTGATAAAATTGTGATTTCGTGTATAAATATAAATATATATATATCTTATAAAATTGGATATAATTTTATTTAATAAAATTTCTTAATATTTTCGACATTGGAAAAAACTTTGTCATTGATTAAATAAGTAAATCTGATTATATAACCATTATGATAAATATATTTATTCAATAATTTTCAAATGTATATATCTTAATTTAGATAAAGACATTGTTGAGATTTATTTTATACGATAGTTTTTTGATATATTAAATTATATATATAACATTAGAGTAAAATTTTATAGAGTAGAATGTGTATATAATTGATTTATATGAAGATATTTCATATATACTATTTCACTATTGCTCTAAAGATCAAACGTGTCTTTCAAAATTGAACAAATTTTTAATATTAACTAATTGAAATACTCATATTATTTTGGACATGGATGAATAATGGGAAGACTTGCACCATAATTTAAAAGTAAAAATCTCTTCCAAATGAGATTTGATAAAAAGCGGACTTCTCACAACACAAATTTTGTCATGTACTTGTATTTGTCAGTTGTATCATATAAACGAAATAATAAAAATTATACTAAAGGACATTTGTCATCTACAAAAAATACCCAATCAAACATAAAAGTGCACACTGATCATAATAAGTGCTACAAATTAAACTAAATAAATTGCATTTGTGCAAAATGTCATAAATTGCTTTCCATAACTAGCAGCCTAAATTGCATTAACAATGTCGTCGTGAAATTGAGATTGTGCATTTATTTCGGATTAGATCAACTTGACAATGGTTGAAGATTAAATGTTCATCGTTAGTGATATGCTCAGACGTTCACTCAAATATGTCAACATCAAGTTTTGATTTTCTGAAGAAATTCTGAACAACATAACATGCAAATATAATCTTCACTTGCTTAGGAATAGAGTATGATGACATGTCCCACTTAAGCATTGAAAATTGATCTTTTCAAACAATGCAAAGCATCAATTGATTACATTTCTCAAATGAGTGCCAATGTTTACATAATTCATTCGGTGTACAAGGTTGTTGTTCACTATGTACGAACTCATTAATGTGGTACTGTATTCCTTTGTAGGGAGCTAGTCCATAATTTGTATATAGAGCATCAACTAAATAATACTTACTTATCTAAAGGAGTCAAAATTTAAAAAATCATGGACAATAGGTTACAAGATAACATTTTTCTTGAGAGGTATATTTCATGATTATAAAAAGGGTTAATTTTACTAACACCACAAAACTATCAGTGATTTTGTACATAAATCACCAAATATTTTTTTTGTGGCATCGATATATATAACTATGCAAGTGTTGAGAAATTTATATTTAGATTTTGAGGAGACAAAATATAAGTGTAATAGAAAATTAGAGTACCTCATTTTTCACTATATTTAAGTGAATCTAGACTAGAACTTGAGTCTATAGTATAGAATGAAGAATGGTGGAGAGCAAGTATTGTGTAAGCTACAAGGAAGAAAGAAGCATTGTATACTGAAACCAGAAAGTTACAGAAAAGCTGCAAATTGTGAAGAAACGGCTGCTACAAGCTGCAAAGAAGAAAGAAACATGGTAAAGTGAAACCAAAAAGTTACAGCAGAAGAGCTGCAAGTATACTTATTGCACACAGACTGAAAGTTGCAGAGATAGAAAGATTGCATGTTGTAAGCTGAAGAGACAAGCTAACATATAACATGTAGAATGATGTATGAGGAAGATCAATATCAGTCCCAGGTTTGATCACTTCAATGGATAAAAAGCCAATAGTGACAAATTGAAGGATGCAGTATAGAAAGCCAATGGACAGTGAACACCCTTTCAAATTGCACAAAAGCTGCAATCTAGTAAAACAGTTTTAATGAACGTAAAACAAGAAACCTTAAATGCAAACCCCATAAAACATTTAATGTAAGGTTTGCATATAGGATGAAGATTCAAATGTTAAGATTTGTACCTCCTTTAATAGGCAGAAATATACATCTATAAATAGAGGAAGAGAACTGAAACAACTACTGAAACTATAACTCTCAAAATCACAAGCAAGAATTTCTCGAGTACTCAAATTACTCTCAAAGCAAAACAAGTTTCAGTTACTCAACCTCTAGAAGCAGTTAAATATTTGTTTAAAGATTTAGAAATCTAAAAGCTGCTTCCGGCACCAGTTAAAGATAGGAGTATATACTTTAATCTTTGTGTTGGGTTTTGTAATCTAAATTGAAGTTCCAAAACAAACATACTTTGGGGACTTTAAAATCCTAAATCTCGACTATTCAATTCATAAACAAACACTTCCTTCGGATTTGTGTTTCTTTTAAAGAATTTAGTTGACCTACAAATCAGTAGATATGATTTATCTAGAGATAAATTAGTGAGATAATGAGTATACACAAATTCCCAACTGATAGAAAAATTGAGAGCTATAAAAAGGTATGAAATTATTGATTTTCATTACGTCTCAATCATGAAAACTCTGAAGACTTCGAAGCCAAAGGCCTCTCCCCAACCTTTTGACTTTTTTTTCTATACATGCCTTTAGAATGAACTTTTATTCTTAGCCTTTGTATCATTTTTGAAAGATATTAGTGGTAAGAAATTTTATAATATGGGAACATTTCTAAAAGGCAGATCTATTATTAACAAGTCTATTAACATAACATATGGGCAAATTGAAGGATCGCAAAGAGTTCATAACACGCAGCGGAAATTTTTTTTTGCAATCCTAGAGATACATTTGCATTTAAAATATATCTACAAACAAAGAAGAAATCGAAATACCTAGAGCGAGTTTTCGATTAAAAACTTGTTCTTTGAATGTACAAAGACTCTATACATATCCACACAGAGACCAACCTTTGCTATCAACTCTTGATAATATAACTTCTTTTTTTCTGTTTTTGAATGAATGCTTCTTTTTTCTCTTCCAAGGAACCCATTTTAGATCGATGCCTTCAAAAGCAATCTATATGATAATAAAAGTTCTTTCCTAACTATACATAATAGTGAAATGGAAACTTGTAGATTAACATTTAATTCGTCGATCTCTAATTATTTCATAGAAGAAAACTTTTACAATACATTCGCTGAGATATATGCGTACAAAATCTCATTTAAGTTTTTCCAAATACAAACCTCTTTGCAAAGTCAAACTTTACTTTTTAACTAATGTATAGTTTCCATGCATATGTGTATATCATTATATATATATATGTGAGAAAAAATCATTTGAAGATTTCTACAAAACATTCTATTATTATAATAATATTCTTGGTGCTAGCAAAGAATATTATAATATTCCGTTTGAAATATTTAATTTAATTATCTCATAATAAATCAAATAATCTTTAGCAAAGATTAGAACACTCGTAAGTGTGTGACCCCATAGGTTCATTGTAACGCCCCGTTTCCTTTTTAAAGTAAATCTTGACTAAGGCGTTACTCACGTATAAAATTCACTCTTTTACGAAGATAAAGATAGATAAATTCTAGAAAAATTATTATGAAATATACACATTTTCGAAATTCATGAAATAAATCATCTTAAATTAAAACCTTATTTGACCTTTAATCATCGGCTACCAGCATCCACCGTTCGCACGCCACACCCTAAACTCTTTAAACTAAAAACATTTTACATAAAAAGGGGTGAGCATACAAAGACACTCAGCGGGGTTGATCTACGGGAGTACTCATAATAACATCATTCAATAACATTTTTTTATTTATGGTTTTTAGCCGTCATGAAAACGCGGATCTTAACCGCCTTGAAAACATATACGGATCATAAACACATTACACGTTGTAGACCCCAAAGGAGTCCCAATGGCAACTGTGGATAGGTTTTCGAAGAATACCTATCATGACCCCAAGCCGACCCCATTTGGGTTATTACACCCCTTCGTATTGGGATTCCGAAGAATATCCCCTTTGATGGGTTTCCAACAAGGAATACCCTACTTGGCGTTGAATGCGCATGCGCAGTTAAATTGTCACATAATAATTCTCACATAACACTTAGTGCACATTGATCACGTTCACGTTGGCCACATAATTCACATAACATATAAGTACATAAATCCTTTGACATATGTTGGCTTCTATTGAAACTTCTTTGATGCGGGAATTTCCCCGACTTTTCATCTCATGAAACCAGTCTCATTTGTGTCTCTTGAAATCAATAGCTTTCAAAATCATATAATTTACTCGAATACTGTTCGCGTAATGACAACATTTCATTTTAAATCGACGCCACAAAATGATAGAATTCAAATCACATAGTCACGTAGTTTTTCGTAAAACTGTACAATTTAAAACATAAATAAGATTTTACCCCCACCTTGGATACTCGATAGAATTGATAAAAAGCTCTCGATCTTATTTTCCCTTAACATACAATAGTTATTTTCTCTAAATACATTTCAGTGACTATGTTACACGAAAACTAACAATTAACAATAAACTATGAAAATGTTAGCTCCTAAAATACCTTTTACATGAAAATTCTTCAATTAGTAGGCTACCAACTTCTTGTTGATTGGATCCACGAAAATTCAGAGTATTTTACCAATTCTTCAATTCAATTTCTCTGAAAAAGAGAATTTCGGGAAACCAAATTTTCATGTAAGTGAGAACTGATTATATTATATAGAGGCACCCCCACTTATGTTTATTATAAGATGATTTTATACGCATTATGCCCATGTGACATGAGAAATTTTAATAAGTACATTGCAACATTAGTCTCACATCTCGTCATTCACTATTCCCATGTGCCTTAGGATGTATACTATAAGCTTAGTTTTTGTATGAACATCTATTCATGATATGAGAATCTTTTATGGTCAAATGTTTGCATTTTATATTTGTTATATATGTTATTGTAATTGTCCAATTAATTTATATTGTCGATAACATGATGTGTGGTGCCACACAGAAGATCATGTTATTAGTTCCTTATAAATTATAAATAGTGGCTTACAACCAAGATGAATTTGGACAAACCATCGGAATGATTGTAGTGTAATTTGGTATTAGTCTATCTTGACTATAAAATTACACTAGTACACTTTGTGTATATTAAGCAGGACCAATTGAGGTTGTTCGATTTATACTGACTACATAAATAGAACAAGACCTCTGTTATTATTGATGTGTGTCATCTTAATCATTATATGATAATGGGCACGTATACTCAATATATGTTTCTTTAATTTACCAATGGGTGAGATTTATTTATTAAATCAATAAGCTCGGTAAATTGGGATACAATATTACTTATATGGTGTCCTGTTGATTATAAAGTGAAATCGTGTCCTAATTATTCAGGATGATGATGTCTTCTTGAGGAGCTCATAAGGATTATCATGTAAACCCTGCAGGTGGATTTATTCCGGCATGATAATAGAGTTGAGTGGTACTACTCTTGAAATTAGATGTTAATTAATTGAATTGTCAGTAATTCAATTAATTAACGGATATTTGATATCTTAAACACGGGGAGATAAATGTGCACATAATAAATAAGAGCCCATATTTAATATGGATTTGGGACAGTAGTTCAATAATATCTCTTTAGTGGATCGATTTATTATTGATGGGATTAAGAAGTGTGTTCAGGCCGAATTAGGATTCCTAATCCCATCAGGAGACCGAATCATAATCCTCCTCAAAATCCCTGTTGTAGCTTATAAATAAGCCTTAAGTCAGCCACTTTTAAACACACAAAATCTGAGATACGATTTAGTAGAAGATTGTTGGAAATCTCTAAAGCTCGTTACCCACACAACATTCGAGAAAAGACGAGGAATACAACAGAAGATCGAGAGGTCGAGGCTTCATCGATTACTCTGTCTATAGTTCTGACCTTAGAACTAATTCATTTTTCGCTGCAAAAGGTATGACTCGTTTTCCGCTGCGCGTTGTCATATTTTGTATGGACCCCAAATCGGAATTGCATAGGGTCGGCGATCCCTCGATTCCAACAATGTGCATTGGTCAAATTTTGTGGTATTTTGGGATCAATCCTTATATTTTATGGTAAAAAGGGAACAAATCTATATGAAATGATTTTAAGGGTATTACGTTATAACTTTGGTGGTAGATTGGGTCATTTACTCTTTAATATTACTAGTATTTTCTCCCGTGCATTGCACGGATTATAATATTTATAGTTGATTTTAAAAATCATGATATTAATGAATTCAAAATTTTATATTCACTAAGTTAGAAAAAAAAACCAACATAATATAAAACAAATAATGTCTACAATATTAACTAAAATATAATAATTACAAAACTCACAAAACTTCTTTATATACAACATTAATTGATACATAAATAAAGTTATGAATATAGTTAGTATTAATACATAAATATAAAACTAAGAAACAACAATAATAAATAATTGAACCATAATTTTTTAATTTCATTATGTCCCAAGGATTTGTGTTTTTGTAAAACTTTTTTAAGATTTCACTTGTTTATGTGTAGATATTTAACATAACTTTTCTGATTATTTATTATAAAAATTTTAATGTCATTATTTTAATTCTTTTATAATTTTAAACTTAAACCTTACAATTTAATTATATGAAATAATTATATTTAAAAAAGAATTATTCAAATTATTATGATTTTTTTCACTAAAATTATGTTTAATTAAGAGGATATGAAATTTTATCAATTATCATTAAAGCCCAATTAACCCTTTTATTAAATATATATATAAATAAGCCCAATTATTCAAGGCAAACCCAATTTTCATGAATACATAATATATTTTTTTTTAATATTTTATTATGATAGTGATAGATTTGGGAGGAAAAATGACATTTTTGTAATTTTCTTCAACTGTCCTCCTTTTATATTAGTATAGATGTTATATAATTGTAAGGGTAAAATAAACTTTTATGGGGTGTTCAAAATTTGTTAATGTTAATATTTTAAAGTGGGTGTGTTTAGTAATTGAGGTATGTTTAGTATTAGGTGGGGTGTGTATAGCCCCACCCTTAAATAATTTCTTCATTTAAATTTTTCACTTAATTATGTATCAAAATTATAAATAATATGATGTTCATTCCAAATGAAATAAATTTGAAGTTAAAATATCTACACTTTCATTAATGTAAATATTAAAAACATTATATATTTATGTTAGGTTAATATTATATTACTAAATTTTAAACTTATTAAATTTTATATAATAAATCGTGCAACGCACGGGTACACTACTAGTATAGACGAAATTGTTCTTCATTGAATGTTGGATTTTCAGAGAAATAGTCATTGAAGAAGTTTTGTGCTGCTCCTTCTCGATCACGATGGATGGTTCTACGGCCTGGAACTGAGCCTCCACTCGTAGAATTGATATTTTGAAGCCTAATAAATTCTTTCATCTTTTGATTGTTGTTGTATATTTGTTGCAAGAGTATTTCTTGCTCTGCATCGTAACTTGCCATCCGTTGTTGAAACTCTTCATCGGATGAGCTTGAAGAATAAGATGTTGCAAAAGGGTTGATGTGATTGAAATCCATTTTCGATTGTAAGGCTAGTAGAATCACTACAAGAATTTCAGGCTTTTACAACGGTTTTTAACCGTTGTTAAAGAGGATTTTTAACCATTATCGTAGGCAGGGTTGCAAAAAAAATTTCGCACAACGACAACGCACCAAAAAGCGTTGTCGTATCTAGATACGACAACGCTTTTGGTGCGTTGCAAAAAAGGGTTGTCTTTTCCACCATTTTTGAAGTTTTTAACAACAGTATGTGCAACGCTTAAAAAGCGTTGTCGTATGTACAACCAGAAATTGTGCAACGCTTTTGACAACGCTTTGGAAGCGTTGTCGTATGTGCTTCAAAAAATTTTGTGCAACGCTTTTAACAACGCTGAATAAGGGTTGTCGTATCTTGTTCTTCCCAAAAAATTTTGTGCAACGCTTTTAACAACGCTTGAAAAGGGTTGTCGTAAACCAAAAAAATTTATGCAACGCTTATAACCGTTGTCTTTTTTTTTTTTTTTGGGTTGTCGTTTCATAAAATAACAACGCTAACGACAACCCTTTTTGTGTTGTCTTTTTCATTCATTCACATTTTTTACAATAATTTCATTATTTACTGGATATATATAATAATATAATGTAGTTATATAAACTAACAAGTGCATTAGCCGAACAAGTAAACACCATCAATATCATACGCGTAAATTCATAAAGCATCCCAATCTAAATGTATGTCTCATCCCAACACTTATGCGCACACAACCTTAAGTTCATAAATTTAAAATACTCCAACAAGTAATAACAAAATGTAGCATTTGTTTGAATAACATCACAACCTTGGAAATCACCGCATCACGACCTTTACGTACTCCCTACGTCCCCACAATCTGTCAAATGTAAGAACAAAGTTAATATGAACTCTAAAGATGATAACGTTCTCATATTAAAGTTGTGAAAAGAATGCATTTCAAGTTAAAGTATAGTAGTCACCTTCTTCTACCCATTTATATGTTCTTGAACGCAATCAGCCCATTCAACACGGACTTCATCAATATCAGCTCTAGTGCACGTAACATCCGTGAACTTTGAAAAATGAATATATACAAAAATCAACTTCGTGTCAATAATCAACTTAATATGCAAACTAAATATCAAAGAGTTACTCACAATTGAACGCAATGAAACACAATCCGATGTTGCATCCTTTTGAACAAGCTGTCTCATGTACCACATCACAAAAAAACCACATTGATTGGTATCAGGTTGCGACGGAGCCTACATTACAATGTAAGTGTATCAACTGACATATACGATTGGTAATGATAAAATAATTACATACATAATTTCCAACGTATTATTCACATCTACCAAAATACATACCTTGACTACTTCCCAAGTCGATTGTTTTTTCCCATTCTTTCCAATCTCTGTATTGAACATTCTCAAGGCCCTTCATGACAACAGAAGAATGTAGTAATAATCTATATGCAATATAAAATAAGGGATAAGAAATGTACTAAACTTATTTAAATTTAAACTTACAACTCAACAATTTTTTTCCAAGTCTGATCATGCAAGCGATGATAAAGAGGATCCAACAAATGACAAGTTTGCTTGTGGGGGTTGATGACAGTTAGAATCCAGTGGAATCTATGGAATTAAAAATTAACCCAAATCAGCCACAACTTCAAATAATTCATAATTTTCTCACAAAATTCAGACTTGAGCTACGTCAAGTTATCACAATATAATGTGCCAAATTTGTGTAGAAAACTTACCCTACATTGCAAGGTGCCACAACTAATTGGTTAGATGTGGTACCACTCAACCTTTTTGCTAGAGCACATGCCCTTCGTTCCATCTCATTTTCACGAAAATCTGGATCACTTTTTGTGGATGGCAAATGTCCTATTTCATACGGATCCACAAATCTGAAATTTTGTGCCTTGTTTTCGTGCTTCAACCTCTTGTAGAGATGCCTACCCATCAATGTGTTTGAAATAGAAAATATTACAATGTGAAATATAATAACAATTAGGTGTAATGGCCTTATAATAATGTATAATAATAGAAACAATAATAACAATTTATGAATACTTACCATATATAAACAACAACACATACGTATGAGATTGGCTCCAACTTACAGAATGGAACCATATCTTCAATGTTAACAAAAATGTTGAACTCCCGACCAAATACTTCATCATCAAACACTATATGCACATTGCCTCCATTTTGAATAACAAGCTTAGTATAGCAATACAACATATGTAATGGCTTTGGCACACTTGATAGCTCAACAGAAGGCAAGTCTTTGTGCACGATTTTCTTCTTCCCAAGTTTCTAACAATTGTATCAGCATTATATGTAAGTAGGCATGCTACATTTACGGAGCTATGAGCAATTTAATGTAATATGGAAGCATAAAAACAGAATTACCTTCACTTTTCGTTTTATCAAATGCGAAGGCCAAGCAACATGAGAACCTACCGCCTCACCAATATTATTGCATTCTCCGCGAATTGGCAAAGGGGCATCGTGATCCAATGCTTGGTCAATCGACACACTCATGCAATTTTCAGGTACAGGATTACCATCAAGAAATTGATTAGCTCCAGCCTCTTTGATAATTGTGCCGTAAGCAGCAATATTCGTTTGAGATTCCAATGTTAATGCGACCGGTTCACCCTGCAATATAGATTAGGTTACAGAGATAATTGATATGTATTATCTATATATGATTTGTGTAACATGATACAAAATTTTACCTTCACTGGCCAAGTATTGTCAACAATTTTCAGATCCTCATCCGAGTCTTCATTTTCAAATAAATCATGCATTCGTGGATTGTCACCTTTGTGTCTCTCATCTTCCATTTGTAAGGGACTTGGGAGTTTAACGGAACAACTGCCCTTCTCTTCTTTATCATCAGCAGCCTGTTGTGCATTCTTCAACATCATTGCTTCTAGTTTGCGTACTCGCGCATCGAGTTCTGCATTTATCCTTTTTTGCTCTTCCAACAGCTTGTCTTTATCCATTCGCACACTAGACGAGACCGCCTTGTAAGTTGAGGGAGTGACATGACCTCCGGTCCCCCTCAAACGTCCAGAGTGTTCTTGTGAATGAAGAGCTTTTGCAAGGATGCCATCACTTTTCCCACCCACGCTGAATGTACCTTCCTTCTTTTGTTGTATGTACTCGTCCTTTATATCAAAGTTCGTATTCATTTTAACAATAAATGGGGTGGGTAAGTAAGATAGAGTGTTAGTTTTGAAAATAATTATGTACTAAGTAAAACTCACAATCTTCGTAATCGTGTCTTTCAAACTCTCTTCTTGTATTTCCCCTTCTTTTGGCAATCGTGCTTTCATCCATAGAATAGCTCTGTTGATTTCATCATCATTGCCCAATTCATCAGCCTACAACCAAATATTAATTCTCATTTTCACATACGAATAAGTTGGAGAAAGTATTATCAACAATGTAACAGTATACAAGATATGCAGGGAAGAGTGCACTCATATTTTTCCTTCTTTATTTAGAAAATGTTCAAGTCTGAGGACTGTTACTGTTAGGAAATCAGCAAATTTCCTCAATGTTTACATACAATATCCATGTATAATATCAGGAGATATGACATACTAGAAAAGTAGAGATCTGCTTTTGGTATGCATGTTATTATCTGCACGAAGTTATCTATGATAGGAGTCTATTTATGGGCATTAGTGATAACTGTAATTAGGGCTCTTTCAAATCTTAAAAGTTGCTCATTAACTTAGCTTAGCAACAAATTCACAATGCCAATTTAATGGAAATATATTGATGTTTAGAGGCTTATTGAATCAACTACACTAGCTCTGCATAAACTTAAGCACGAGGATAAATTTATGAACAATAAACATATGAAAATTTGGAAAACACGAATGCTCCAAGAACAAGACAGAACTAGCGTTATTGTTCACCTTTATAATGGGATCCAACTGCAGATACTAGACTATTATATGCTTCTTTTACACAGCTTAATGCATGGGAACACCTACAAAGTTGAATAGATAAGAAACAAAACAACCCTGATTAGTTGATGAAGATTAAGAATCAATATGCAGTATTATAACTCCAATGTTGTAAGATTTATACTTGCAGTGATGTTCCTAGTGTTCTTGAGAAATCTGAACCCTATGTTCGTAGGAGAAAACAAAGCGATGGCTTCAATGGTTTTACAGTTCACTATCATCTGGTTTTTCATTGCTCATTGTTTTCCCATTCACTCCTACCAGTTCGGTGTCAAAAACGAGTGTTGCACCACCTGCAAGCATTAATGGTTGAACCAGCAATAAAATGTCAGGTGTTGATCACTCAGGGTCAGATTTATGAGAAATAGAAATGATCAATCAGGAGGCAGAAATTAACAGCTTCAAAGTCAATCACACTATAGGCCGATATAGATCTGAGGATTAGTATGATCTGATTTAGAAAATGACTTCAAATATATGCTTGAGGAGATAGTTAACTTGTTCAAACATATGGCAGATCTAGCTGATGACAAACACATGATCATCCCATTCTAAGGCCTCAAACAATCACATCTAAAGAAACAACTAAACAGATTTAAATCATTCTCCATCCCCAAAATTAAGAAAAAGAAAATAAAAGAGTTGATTACCTTCAGTTCCTTTGCAACTTTGGCTACGACACAACCAAGATTAAAAACATCACATCGTCTCTTCCAAGCAACTTCTCTTGCCCGAGCAACTCGAGTTCCGATTCAATCTCCAACATGAACTATCCTTCAATAGCCATTTCAAACTTGAAAGAAAATGACAGCAAAAGGGTGAGCAGAACAGTGACTAATACTGGTGAAGAAGATGCAACATACAGTGCCATTGTTGATGCTCCTGCTAACTTGAACGTACAAGTGGTGCCAAATAAATTGGAATTCACAAAGGCCGTTAAGAAATTAAGGTTTGAAGTGATATTTAAACTTAGTACAGCTACAGAGGAGCCCTTGTTTGGTTCAATAACATGGTCTAACCAGAAGTATCAGGTTCGGAGTCCCTTTGTTGTTAGCAATGCAAAACAAATAATGCCCAAAAAGGCCTTGTTTAACTACAAACACTTGTAGTGGAAGCAATTCATGACGTTCTACTTAATAAAATCAATCTTATAAAGCCATAATTTACAATTGCTCTCTTGCTAGTTCTATTGTAATAAAGACTATAAATCCATATATATATCATGATAATAAATCTTAAGTGAGATAATCTTTTTCGAAAATATTGACACAGAGTGCTAGTGGAGGATTTCCAGTATGGGAGCCTACACAAGGGCCACGATGGTTGGAGGTAATTAAACGACAATTATTCAGACTTGAATAGTTCATTATATACATCTCATATCACAAAATAACTATTGTTTTATATTTTGCAGAAGTTCAATCCTATAGAGTTCTTCGAAGATGCTCTGATTGAAAGAGAGTGAGTCGATATATAGTCCAAAATTCGTACAACTTTATGACCAATCATATCTACAATTAGTTAATAATAAGAACAATTTTGATTATCTTTCAACTAGCTATGTGGAATGCACTTCTTCAGCAACCCAAGGGCTAGCCCTTTTCATGAAGCTGCATCCGGGTTACAGACAGAAAGAAATCGAAGGGTGCATCTCAAAAGCAATACAATACATAGAGAACACTCAAAGTAGGCCAATGTAGGCCTTTGAAAGACTTACACAGAACAAGTTCAGGCGCTTTCAGTCTTGGCAGCGGACTTCACGAGACCACGAGACCAAATCCACGAAATGCAATGGTGGTGGAAATCGATTTGGGCAATAGTTCCTAATTTGGGTGGGGATGGAAATGCGTAGACGAGGATGGCGGCAATGGAGAGAAAATTGGGTGGGAATGGAAAGCCCCTTACGAATTTTGGGTTTATTTGAAAAAACCTAACTCCAAATTAACAAGTATTAATATTATTTGTTGGTAAACAATGAACATAGATATGTTTGGTGAAATTGGTGATTGTCTTCATTACTTAATTACAAGGTCATAGGTTCGACTCTGGTTGCACTTCTGATCATTTTTTTTTTCTTAATTAGTTAATTGATATTAATTAATTAAGTAATTGATGTAATTTATATTTTTTTTTATTTCTAATTGTATTAATCTTAAAACACAATAATTTTTTTTTTTTAGAAAAACATTCATAATTCATAAAATACAATGTTTGAATCATGTTTTAAAATAATATTCATATTTTGTATTATTATATAAAAAGCATGTGAGAGTAATACTTAATTAATTTGTTAATTAATTCAAAATAATATTTTATAAAAATACTATTTTCTAAAATATTTAATTTGTTCACCTAAGATATAATGCAAATAATGTAATATAAGATAACATTATAAATTAATTAAATATATTAAATTTAAGTTAATTAAAAAATAATTATATAAAAAAATAATTATTTTATAATTGTTTTTTATTTTAAACATGCAACACACAAAGCAAAAGGGTTGCAGGCTGGGTTGCAAAAAAAAAAAAAATCTAAGAAAAGACAACGCTCAAAAGCGTTGCGAAAAAGGGTTGTCGTAGAGCGAAAAAAACGCCTTTTAACAACCCTTCTTAAAAAGCGTTGTCGTTTCAATTTTGACCGTTGTCGTAGAGCGATTTTTTGCAAAAAAGACAACGCTTTTCTGAAAAAGCGTTGTAAAAAGCCTAAAGACAACACAAATTCAGTAAAAGCGTTGTTAAAGAGGGGTTGTTAAAAGCCAAATTTCTTGTAGTGAATAGAAGAAAAATGTAAGAAAATGAGGTAGAAGACAATGAAAAAATTAGTTCTAGCATATGATCATTATATAACCAACAATAATTGAAAGTTGGGTAGAAAGTTAGGTAGAACCAATTGGGTAGGTAGAAAGTTAGGTAGAACCAATTGGGTAGAAAGTTAGGTTGAATAAATAAATTGGGTAGTTCTAGCATTCTATAAATAGTGAAGATATAACATACATCTAAAACACACCTCTCCAAAATCTCTTCGAGTCTTCATTTACATTATATTCATCTTCTCTCTAAAATGTCAAAGCCACACAGTACTAATTATACAAATGCTGAAGATCGATATATTTGCAGTGTCTTTCTCCAAATTTCACAAGATCCAATTGTTGGTATAAACCAGTCCAGAGATCTATTTTGGAAACGCATTACAGATACGTTCAATTCTAAAATGCCAAGCTCTAATCTAAAAGAGCGTAACCAAAGATCATTACAATGCCGTATGCAAATAATTCTCAATGATACGAGAAAGTTCAATGGTTGTTTGAGCCAGATTGAATATATACATCCAAGCGGTGCAAATGAGCTCAATATCGTAAGTAATTATCTTTATGTTTTACTATTATATATGACATAAATATTTTCTCTAATAAATTTCAACATTCTTTGTAGATTCAAAAAGCAAACGAGTTGTTTGCAGTGCAAAAAGGCAATAAGGAAATGTTCAAATTCGACCATATGTGGTCTATTTTAAAAGAATTTGTGCAGGCTGAAAATACAAGCGGATTCTCAACACCTTTACCTCAAGAAGTTGTTAATGAGTCTCCAATTTCTCCCGACCCTTCTGCACCTTCATTTTCAATCGATTTAAGCGATGTAAACATAAGTGGTAGTTCTTCATCACAACGGCCACAAGGGGTAAAAAAGTCCATATTGAAAAGGAAACAGGGTGAAGATATGTCTTCTTTTTTAAACACTATAAAAGAGGAAAATGAGAAATTACGAGAATTATTGTCAACTTCGGCTGCAAATAGAGAGCGTGAAATTAAGGTGCAAAGACAAAAAATCGAAGCACAAAAACAAAGAACTGCAGCAACCAATTATCAATATGAAATGACTAGAGAAGATAACACACTACTCATTGATTTGGACACGATTGCTAATCAGTAAAACGTGAATACTTCCAAGAACAACAACAAATAATTATGCAGAAGAGGAGACAATCTCAAGTACCAAAACCTACTAATATGTTTGATATGTTTGGACAATTTTCAGATCTTGGAGGGTCCGGGTCTGGAGCTGGTCTCTCCGATTATTAGGTTTATTGTTATTGTCAGTAATTTTATGTTTCGTTTTCATGTATTTTATTTAATTTTTAGTTATTTTATGTTGTATTTTCATGTATTTTAATCTATTTTTAGTAATTTAATGTAATTGTTTTTCGGTTATCTAATTTTTACTATCCATATTGAAAAATGATCATCCATATCAATTTTAATTTTTTATATTATTATCCACGTCGTTTAAATTACCATTCATATTTATTAAATATTTTATATTATAAATTGGAAAATTAACACTTATGTTATTTTAAATTTTATAGAATTAACAAATATTGATAAAAAAAAATAATAATAATAGCGCCAATACAGTGTGGCGTGAGAAGTAGCGCCGCACTGCTTCCATCTCCAAAATAGAGTCAAAGATGACGCCTTGCTGGGAGAGAAATTGTGGCGGTGGGCGTCAGTATGAAGAGCTGCTGGGATGCTCTAACTATAAAACCTAAAACCTCCTACAGTCCACACTGCAATAGCTGCAAACATTCTCATTGGATTAAATGGTTAACTACAAAACTGAGCGACATTGAATATCTAGTTTTGTCACTCTTTGATGGGTAAAATCTCAACCTATACATAAATAGTGGAAAAGCGCACTTGAGAAACTACTGAAAAACTAAGCAACCTACCATATGTGATCAAGTTTACTACGTACAAGAACTCATCAAGCTAAGAAGCCTGCAGTTACTCAACCTCAATAAACAAACCTATAGAAGAAGTCGAACCTTCAAGTCCAGTGATTGCTTCAAAGTTGAAGAACCGGAAGATATGTTTATCTTAATTTCTGTGTGAGATTATTTTAAAAATCTTTAATTGTAGAAGCCATGTTTTCGCCTTTTTCATTTCAAGCACCTCACTTCTTAAAGAATTGAGAAGGGACTTTTTCACATGATTATTTCCTCCAAATTTATGTTTTAGATCAAAAAAAATCTTATATGTGCGTCTATCCAAAACTTGTTGGAAGATCAATCTATCAATTTCTTGGGAAAAATAGCACTTGATCTTAGAATATTTCATTCTATTAGTCTCTAACTTCTCTAGTTTTGTTTCTGTCAAAATAGTTCATTCCTAAGGCTCTTCGAAGCCTTTTCCGCTGGCTATAGAGTGTTGGCATGGAAAGAATTTCCATCAACTCATTCCAATGATCATAATGTTGGCCATCAAAGTGAGATTTTTGCTGAAATCTTATTGTTGCTCATCTCCATGCTTCTTTCTTAATTAAGTTAAGGTTTGTTTGTAATCAATATATCAGGTCCAGTAAGAGCTTTGATTCCAGTTTGTTGAGAGTAAGAGTATAACAAAAACAAATTTTTTAAAGTGAAAAAAATGGTTGTTAAATAGCCTTTACAAGTAACAGAAAAGTAAGAAAATAGCATATGTGTGATCACATGGTTAAATAAGTTAAAGCAACAAATTCCTAGATACTAGAACTGTATTAGGATTTTTTTGAAAAAAAAAGTGGTATTAAGAAGTATCACAAATGGAAAAAATATTTTGGAGCATGTCCACCACAGAAACTAGTACCAATAAGCCGAGTTCAAATGAAAATTGAGTTTTGTGCTAAACGATGGACGATAGTGTTAGCTTCACGCTTAATAAGATGAATAAAACAATTAGGTCTAGATTCAAGAAGATACTTAACAAAATTTAATGATATCGTTAAAATTCACCTTATTAAGAATCGAACAAATAAGCGCATCAACTTCAAAAATGACATTACAAAATCCCAAACTTTGGAGCCATGAGATTTCTTCAAATGAACCCACTACTTCCCTTTCTCTCACTTGTAAAAGGCCATCAAATATGATTGATCTTGCTATAAAAAAGAATTGTTATCATCTGAGATAATCATCCCCACTTCAGGCTTCCACTCAACTCTAAAAAATGAAGCATCAACTTTACACTTTAAAAAGAAAGCATTAGGTTTATGTCATCATTTGCACAATGTCAGATTATTACCATTATCTTGTGTACCTATCACCTGTTTCCTTGCTTCAAGCCATGCAAATAAGAATTCAACCCTCTTTCTTATTGACTTTGAACATCGAGATGATTATTCCTCCAAATTGCTTCATTCTTTTTGCTTCCAGTTGTTATGACATATTTGGTTCATATGTTGAATTAGTTAAGTTAGTTAAATTATGATCAGTTTACACTGTTTGGTTTAGATTGGATTTAGGGCATATTTGGTTCATATATGTTAGTTGAATTGTGGTGGGTTTACATTGTTTGATTTAGATTGGATTTAATATTTGTGTGTTTGGTTTGAATGTTAAGTGTTGGTTTTGAAATAAATTTATCAAATAAATCTTTGTTTGGATCAAATGTTTTTTTGGATTTAATATTAACTTGACCAAACTACCCATAACATTTTTTCCAATAAAAATTAATTCTAAAATTCAAAACTAAAGTAGTACAATTTTTTTGTGGGTTTAATATTAATTTGACCAAAATATCTCTAACATTTTTTCCCAATAAAAATTAATTCTAAATTTCAAAATTAACTCAAAAATTAATTCTAAAATCCAAATTTAAAGTAGCACAATTTTTTTGTGGGTTTACTATTAACTTGATCAAAATATCCCTAACATTTTTTCCTAATAAAAATTAATTCTAAAATTCAAAACTAAAGTAGTACAATATTTTTTGTGGGTTAATATTTGGTGTCATTGAGTAAATATTTAAAAAACAAAGAATTGAGTTGTCCTTAATAATTGAATAGTAAAAGTAGAAATTGTATTTTCCATTATAACAAATAATTGATTATGGTGGGTTAAATAAACCCACCAAAAGTTGGTGGGTTTATTTAACCCACCATAACATCATTTTAGACCTTTTTGGCCCGAGACTAATCTAAACTCGGGCCCAATCTAAATCTGGGCCTCTAAAACAATGAACCAAATACAGGTATGGGTGGATTAAATAGCTCTAACCCAACCAAACACACCCTTAGAGATTAATTTTTAAACTTTTTTAATTTTTTGCATTTTCTCACAAAACATGGTATTATCTTACACGATGGTCTATTTAGAATGTGCAGGGAAGTGAAAAATGGAACAAGCTGAAAATTAGGAAATGTTAAAATTGACCAAGTCAAGTCTTTCAAGCAATAAGGATTCTCTCAACCGATTAAAGTTGGAGGAGTGGAAGTGGTGGATTGAAAGAGTGGACTACAAGGATTTTACTGCCTATAAATATAAGGTCGAGCAAAAAAGCAGAGTCCTCGAGTGTCAACTAACATTTCTGTTGCTTTTGTATTTCAGTCATTTCTTGTGCCGGCAGAATAGTTTGTAAAGTGTTGTTTTTTGGTTCTTGTTTTTCTCAGTTTATTGTTTAGTCGTCTTTGAGACATTAAGATTCTTAGTTCATATCCTCACAGAATTTGCTAGCAATCTTCTTTTTGTAAAACACAAAATATTTAGTGAAGGTTTTGCCCTCAAGGCAAGGCACTCACAAGTTATTTTATAACCTGTCAACTATTTTTACACCCTTTGTGCTTTAATTTTTCCGTTGTGTATTGTTTTTTAATTATGTTTAAAACTGTGTTGCTAACTCTGTATCCAACATCTGTCTGTTTTTCGAGTCAATCGATTTTACCATTGGCATGACCACTAACACTTTCAAATAATACTAGATCAAGGTAGTAAACTTGGCCAACTCCCACGGACCAAGTCTATCAAGAACAAGAAAAACCCACTTTGTGATAGATTCACTGATAGTAGATATCTATGAAATCACATTTAAGAAATTTGTACTTCTCCAACAATCTCTTGTAAATGAACAATTTTCAAATAAAATACCAAGATTTTTCATCATCTTCCTCGTAGAAAGAACAAGCAGTACACATGTCCATCAACTCCTTTGTGTAGAAGATTGAGTTTTGTAGATAAATTATCTTTACAAACTCTCCAAACTTAGTAAACTCCTAACTTCTAGCAATAACTTAAAATAATTAAAGACATCACCAGATAAATCATTATTTTTTAAGCGTGAAAAAGTTTTATATAGAAATAACTTTGCGTTATGCAAAAGTTCTATAACAAGAAGACAAACATGATATCATCAGCATAAAAAAAAAGGAACAATTTAATATTTTTGAAAATTCATACTATACATTTATTTAATATTGTTGTTTGAAAGATAAACAATATAATTCATTAGTCTAGATAATATAAAAAAATCATATAGTACACTTAAGTGGCTGCTTCAGGATTTAGAAAATGAGGGTGTGATAAATGATTATATATATATATGGAATATTATTTAAGATTTAAAGCTACACAAAAACTCATGTGCGATGGGACAGTTGAAAAAATATATATTTGATAGAAGTAAATCACATATTTATATAACTTATACTTATATCTGTAAAACACATACTAATATTATACATACTTATACCTGTAAAAGGCATATCCCGTTGCATGTGAGACAGTCTCATTAGAGACCAACCTTAAATCTATACAACTCAAAGCTTACATATAAAAAACTAAATAAGGTTTTTTTTTTTTTTTTTTGAAGATTTTATTATACAAAAACTATTATTTAATCACCTAGAAGAAATTTTTTTAAATGAATGGGTATTGTTTGTGTGCACCAAATGCATGGGTCATGATCCATACAGTTGAGCGCGTGGGTCTGGTCGGGTCCGATTTAACCCAAATCCATGCCCAATTTTTTTTTTAAATTTATGTCGTAATCTTTATATTGTAATAATATAACTTTTATGTTGTAATAGTATAACCTTTTCAGTGCATAACTTATACTTTTTTCACTATAAAAATTCATATTCTATGACTAAAACTTTTATGTTGTAATGATATAACCTTTATGTATAGATTTCATAACCTTTTTAGTGAATAACTTATACTTTTTTCACTATAAAAATTCATATAATATAGGCAAAACTTTTATGTTGTAATAATATAACCTTTATGTTGTAATAGTATAACCTTTATATATAAATTTTATAATTTTTTCAGTGAATAACTTACATTTTTTTCACAATGAAAATTCAATATAGTTGAAACTTCTATGTTGTAATGATATAACTTTTATGTTGTAATAGTATAACCTTTATGTACTGATTTCATAACTTTTTCAGTGAATAAGTTATATTTTTTCACTACATGTATTGCAAAAGATTATGTGCATATAACTTGTTATCATGACAGAACTAAAAGGTTAAGTTCGATAAATTAAAAGGTTATGTCAATATAATAGCAGAACTAGGGTTTGGATTAGGGTTTGAGATAGGATTTAGGCACGTGTGGGCGCGTGAGGCGCACATGGGGCGCGTGAGGCGCATGTGGGGTGCGTGAAATATACTCTCGAGTTGAGTTGATCCAATTATATGAATTTAATAACCGTACACTTGGTGTATATAAATAATTGTGTAAATGAATTGATCTTCAATTAAAAGATATATATAAGGTAAAAAAATTCATCATAATAAATTATATGATAAATCAAACAATTAGATAAAAAATAATGATTTGGAACTAATGATATGAGCGAAAAGAAAAAATATTGGTTATAAAAATTGAATTGACACAACTAAATAAATGTGGTACACAATTCATCAAACCCCAATTTTTCGGGGCAAAGCAGGCCTCAAACCAATTAGACCGTATTTAGAATAATATTAAATATATTCTTAGGTTATTGTATAGGGGAAAGTGTCCACAATACCCTAATTCATATAGTTAATAAATTTTAATACCCTAATGCATATAATTTGTATGTTTTCTACCCCTTTTGTACAATTGGTCAATTGGACCCACATTGATTGACATTACAAGTACAATGTCATAAAATGTGTCATGCATGACACACTTTAGCTTCATGTGATAAATTTTTTTTGGCATTTTGTGAGTTATTTTCAACCACCCCATTTTAGCCGTGTAGCCTCTTGTTCAAAAAATTGCCCTTCTTCCTCAAAGCTTCAAACGGCCATTTCTTCCTCAACAACACAAACGGCCATTTTCTTCAAGCTTGGAGAGGTTTCCCCTTGCAAAAATCGTCCAAATTTGGTGAAGATTAGCACACATTGTACGGGTTAGTAAACGGCAATTATTTGTATCTTATTTTTTCGATCAAAGTTGTGCAATTTATTCATTCAATTAGGCTGCAATGGTGAGATTTTTTTCTGCAATTTTTGGCTTGAATTAGTGGTGCAAGTTTATGAATTGTTCTGCAATTTATAGTTTAGGGTTTTGTGATGAATTAGGGCTGCAATTTCAGCAATTTTTCTGTGCAATTTTTTTGATGAATTAGGGCTGCAATTGTGTTATATTTGTGTGCAATTATGGTGATGAATTAGGGCTGCAATTGTGTTATATTGTTGTGCATTTGTTGTGATGAATTAGGGTTTTGTTTATAGTTTAGGGTTAATTGCAATGTAGTTTATAATTAGGGTTTAGGACTGAAAAAATCGTAATTAGTCCTAAAATGTGGAATTACATGGTTGAAAATGAGAAATTAGGGCTAAACGGCCATTTAGCCAAAAAAAATAGGGCTAAACGGCTATTAGGGTTAATAGCCGTTTAGCCCTATTTTTTTTGCTAAATGGCCGTTTAACCCTAAAACAAGGTTTTGTGGCGATAAAACCCTATTTTAGGGTTAAACGGCTATTTAGCAAAAAAAATAGGGCTAAACGGCTATTAACCCTAATAGCCGTTTAGCCCTATTTTTTTTGCTAAATAGCCGTTTAACCCTAAAATAGGGTTTTATCGCCACAAAACCTTGTTTTAGGGTTAAACGGCCATTTAGCAAAAAAAATAGGGCTAAACGGCTATTAACCCTAATAGCCGTTTAGCCCTATTTTTTTTGGCTAAATGGCCGTTTAGCCCTAAAACAGGGTTTTTTGGCTATAAAACCCTGTTTTAGGGTTAAACGGCCAAAAAAGGGGATCCATTTTTTTTTGGTTTTATAACACCATTTGTGATTAATAAGTAATGTTGTATTTGTGTACATTTGTTGTAGATGGCTTTTGAGTGGGTTCGCCGACGTTGTCAGGGCACGCTAGCCTACATTAATGGGTATACTCGTTTGAGTATACTAGCTGATATCAGACGTGCTTTGGGAGAGCACGGGGGAGAGTGTGTTGCGGATTTCGGACGGACATGTTTTGGCCATTTTCTACGGTGGGAGACCTCGGCTGAGACATGCAAGTCGTTTCTTCATGTTCTCATGTCGAGGGAAATAAGTGGTCCGACCACCCCCGATGATGAGAGATGGTTTGCAATTGGAGAGGAGTATCACCTTTGTAAGTTTTCGAGGAGAGAGTTTGCTCTAGTCACCGGTTTGAGGTTTGGCGACTCCGATTTCAGCCCGGCTGGGGATCATCGTCCGCCAAGAGATGGCGTGTACTACAGAGTGCATGCCGAGACCGCACACGTGACGCTGCAACAACTCCTATATAGATTTCAGGGAGGGGAGTTCCGTGGGAGCATGGATGATACGGTGAAGATCTCGAAGATCCTACTCGTTTACTACATCTTACTTGGGGTCGACTGCAGAAAATGCTCGGTGGATATGTGGGTGTGGGCTTTGGTCGAGCAGGAAGAGCGTTGGGAGTCATTTCCATGGGGCAAGCTTTCTTTCCAGGCGTTGCTTAAGTATATGGACCTAGTGCCAAAGGATATTCTGGTCCCGGCCAACATCAATAGAACCCCCGCGTATCACTTCTATGGATTCTCGGTTGCTCTACTGGTAAGTATAATTAATTTGAACATTCAATTACTCTTTTCGGTCGTTTTAAATTTATGTTATTACAGTGCTTTGCTCACACATATCGTAAATTTGTTCACTGTGAAGATATGGGCGTACGAGGCCATCCCTGTATCGTCCACTGTGGCTGGCCGGCGATTGGATACTGGACTGCACATTCCGAGGTGCTTGAAGTGGTCCACGGCGAAGTCTGTAGTGGATGTCACTGATGTTTTATCCGGCGAGGTAATTCTATTATTTTTTTCAGTCTTGCTGTCGAAACTGCATATGGTTAATTTTTGCACCGAAACTGATGTTTCAGTCTTTTTATGTAGGTTGACGGCGTCGAGTCCCTCATTCCTACAGCCGAGGAGATTTGTCAGCCGTATTGGCAGAATATTGATCGCTCATTGAATGAGGGCGTGCAAGCTGCACCACGAAGGCGTGGTCGTCCTCCGACCACGGTTGTAGCTCCTGCACCTGAGCAGGATGCACCCGGTCCATCCACGAGTCAGCGTCGAGCTGCTCGGCGATCGAGGAGCATACGGTCCAGACGACCACCGATGCCTCTGAGCGAGCCTCCTGAGGAGCACCCGGTTCGAGACTTCGGTCATAGTTTCGAGCACCAGGAGGCCGAGCAGCATGGGCATGAGCATCCTGGGCATGAGCAGCCTGAGGAGCACCCCACCGGCCAGCCTGACCCAGTTTTCGAGGAGCCGTACGCCGAGCAGCATGGATATGAGCCGTATCGGGATGCCTCGCCGATCAGCTACATTCCTCCTTCCGACTTTGTACCGCCAGAGCCTTCGTACCCACATCAGAGCTCCGATCAGGATGGCTTGTTTCAGCGCCTCACTGGTTTTTTTGGTACTCAGATCGACCAGTTGCGGTCTTACGTTGATCGTCGTATCACAGATTTGTCAGGCCATGTAGATGAGCAGTATGCCGACCTGCGAGGCCACGTCGATGAGCAGTTCACAGACTTGCGAGGCCATTATGATCGGCAGTATACAGATGTACAGGGCCAGGTTCAGGACTTGGTGCAGACCGCAGTGAGGGAGGAGACGCAGAGGCTGGAGTTGCGCATACCGGAGATCGTTGGTGATGAGCTCAGAGCATTCTTCAGCCACCGGCCATCATATCATGCCTCCTACTATCCCCATGCTGGTGGTTCTCATTATTCACAGACTCCGTACGCTCAGCCGCCCGGCAGTCATCGAGGTTGGGATCCTACTCCAGTGCCATTTGATATGGGCACTTGGGCGGCCCCGGTTCAGGCAGGACCCAGCACCGGTTTTGACGTAGAGTCACCAGATTCTACTAGTGATTATGCTGGATCCTCCATTGCTGGGATTCCCGAGACGACTGCCGGCATTCGTCTTGTACGACAGAGAGCTCCGTCTCGACATGTTCGAAGTCCATTCGTTCATGGATCTCCACGTAGACCGAGTCTGAAGCAAGCTGACCTGGAGAAATACATTGAGGCAGGACTCCTGGCGGCAGAGAAGAAGCAAGCCTATGAGATGTAAGTCGTACTTCATTAATCGTATGATATTCTAATTTACGTTAGCTGGGTGATTATGTCCAGTGATTGACATGGCACATGTTTTTGCAGGCGTAATGTCGGAGTTGGATATGGTGTTGGGCATGATTTCTTCAGCTCGTTTTTGGATCCGCTGGCGGACATGACCCATGAGGTATTTTTCATCACTTGAATGTATTTTTTTGCTTGCTTATTACTATATTTTTACATTTGACCGTTTGTTTTATGTCAGCATCTCGACTCGTACTTGGGGATTATGCAGAGCAATGCACTGTTTGCAGGGATTCGGGTCCACGAGGAAAATGCTCACAAGTACCAGGTGTTGGACGTCCACTTTTTTGTAAGTATAAACATCACCCTTTATTGCATTTTCGATATATATATATCCAAATACCTGCCTAGTGATTAATATTTGAACTTTGTAATGCAGAGTGCTTGTCAGGAGGTGTGGAACGTCAGTCATCGAGGAGAGTCGGATTACAAGAAGTATAAAGGTCCGACCAACGAGGCTTTTGCACCGGAGCTCCTGGATCAACTTGCCCCGTACGTGTTGGGACAAAAGCCCAAATGGCGATATGTGAAGCCCTGGTGGAAGAAGCCAAAAAATGTAAGTCCCTATTACTGGTCAAATAATAATTTTCGTATACTTTTGATTTGTTGGAGCAACCATTTTGAAATGCTAAATGTTCGATCGGCATTATTTTACAGCTCGTCACCGTCATGAATCTGGATGGGCACTGGGTGGCTTGCTCCATTTTTCTGCGTGCTCGTAAATTAGTACTCTTCGACAGCCTGCATTGGACATGGGACAAGAACAAGGAGCAGAGGCGTTATCGGCAGACGATACCCATTAGACGTGTTATACCTGCCTTGCTGAAGCACACAGGCTTCTACGACATGATGGCCAATGAGGGTACTCCGATGCAGCCTTTGGATGACGAGTTGGAGCTTTCGTCCTGCTCTGATGCATTATGTTACGAGCAGCACGAGGACCACACATGCGGTGTCTTTGCCCTCATGGCCGTCGAGAGTGCACTGACACTTGAGTGGCCTAGCCATTTGTTTCGGTTGGGTCTCACGAGAGCACGGCAGCAGATGGCGTTGACAGTTTTCAGATACTCCTCTGATGAGAGCACCATCACGGCTGAAGATATGGCCGATTAGCCTGTTTCGATTTTTCATTTCACTGTTTTATGTATTTTCGGATGATGTATTGTCTTTATTCATTTTATGACATGTAGATGTCAGAATTTTATTCAGATGGCATTCTATGAGCACTGTTTCAATATTGGCCTTCATATTTGATCGCCCTCATGTTCGATCGTCCTCACAACAAAGTAGGTTCACAAAATATTCCATAATCTACTACAAAGTAAAAGAACTGCCGTACAAGTGGCACTTTCTTCTCGTATGACTGTCTGATCCACACAATGAGCATTGTTTCTTTTTTCTTTGCTTCGTACGTCCGTCTGTTGGAATCTCATCTGTATCACCAGCTAGATCATCATTCTCGCTTGGCTGAACGGGCGGCATGGGATTTGTGCACGTAGCTCTGTTGTGTCCAGTGCCGCCACACCGACCACATGTTCCTGGTGCTCGTTGACTTCCAAAACTAGATATCCGACTTCTTCTCGGCCGGCCGGCTTGTCTTGGTCGATCAGGTGCAAGACAAAAAATGCTTCGAACGTCATCAGATATGACCCAATCTTGTGGATCGGGTACAGGACAAACCTCACCAGCCCACATTCCTCTGAGTGACTCAGTGGTGTAGTACGAGCCAACGTAAGACGTCACTGCTTCTTTCGAAAAACTGTATGATGAGGAAAAATTAATTAACATAGTTAAATTAATACAGAAATATTTAATCTGCCAATCATAATAATTACCTGATTGCTGCACATGCGTGGGCGCACGGTATCAAGTCATTTTGGAACACTGAACATGTACAGCTCTGATGGTTGAGCTCGACAACCCAATTTTTTCTACCTTCCACCACCTTGAACTTGTATTTACCCAGCTTATCTACATGCATTTCTCGTCCCCGCCGCACGGTGTCAACTAATCTATCATGTGCGGCTTTTGTCAGCTCATTTTCCCTTTCCTCAGCGACCGTCCTTCTCTCGACAAACCACTTTTCTTGAATTCGTCTTGCACACTCCAAGAAGGAACACACTGGTAGCTTCCGAGCCCAAAGGAGACGAGCATTCCATGTCTCAGCGGCATTAGAGGTCATGAAGTTAAATCTTCGGACGGGACATTTCACCCGAGACCATCTCTCAGCTTTTGCATTGCTCAATGTATCCAGTGCTCCTTGGATATTTGCTTCTACAAGCAACGTCATGTACCTGAGATGTTCGATATGTTAGATAACAAAAAAGGTGTAGAAAATAAATAAGTACATTCTTTTATAAAACATACTTCTCGAACAGGGTTTCGTCGTAACAGTATGCCGCTTTTTTGAAAATCCCCACAAGATGTGAACCATGCTTCGCGAGATTTTGTTGGAGGTGGAAACAACATAAACCATGAGACGCATCTGGATAGACATTACTGATGGCACTTGCGATGCTTTTATGTTGATCGGATACGATAAGCAGCTCATTTGGGCATCCGAAGGCATTTCGCACATGACCCAAAAATCATGTCCACGACTCATCATTCTCTATATCTCCAATCCCGACTGCCAACGGGAAAATCTGATCGTTTCCATCTTTCGTCACTGCCACAAATCCAATTCCCTTATACTGACCTTTTAAATGACACCCATCAACTACTACAACAGGTCGTGAATATCGACGAAATCCATTAATGGAGGCGGCCAGAGCAAAACACACATACTTAAATTTTCCATTACTGTAAGTTTCCAAAGCAGTGTAAGATCCTGGATTGGTTTCTTTCAAGACCTCTAAATAGGATGGAAGCATAGAAAATGAGCTCTTCGGGTCACCATACGCGAGCTGCATGGCACGACGTTTTGCTGTTAATGCAAACCTGTAAGTGAGCTGCAAACCATGCCGATGGTTCATTTCCTCGATGATGCCCCGAGGATTCAGCACCGAATTATCATTTCGTAGCCTATCAGCGTAGTACTCTGCGATCAACACAGATGGAAGTCGCCTTGGAGCAGATGTTTCCAGATCATAGCTACAACTGTGAGGCAACTTTATTGTGGAGATCTTCCAAATACCATATTTCTGGTGTGCATGGAGCTTGAATGGACAATCTTTTTGTTTGCATCGAACATACCATTTCTTAGTGTCCGACTTTTCCACTCTATATCCAACTCGATTCTCCAAGTGGTAAAACCCGACTTTGTTCTGCAGTTCAGCCTTGGTGGAAAAAGTGGCACCTTTTTGAATACCGCTCGGCTCTGGGTTGTTATTGTCCAAATCTGAAGAAGCGGGCGGCTCGAATGGTGGAATATCGGGGATGCTCCATTCAGATCTCAATATGTACGTTAGAAAATCCTGATATGCCTCTCGCTGCTCCTGATCCAAAATGGCCTCATCTTCTTCATCCATCTCGAAGTCACTGATTATCTCGTCCGGTTCTACCGTCTCGACATGATCGTCTCCGGTATTCGAACCTACAAGAAGGTATAATTAAACAATTATTCAATTATTTCATACGTATAATAAATTCATATGTGACAACTATTTAAAAGTACCTGCCCAGTGGTGCCGATCCTCACGCCATTCTTGTCCTCGTTCGTAATCATACGTGTATGGATCTTCTTCGGGAGGACATTCTACGTTTCCAGTATAGGATGTCGGAGGCACGTTTAAGTCTAGAAAGTTGAATCCTCCATAGTTTACCCGACCGCTTTCGGATGGCCAAGGTGACCACGTTTCAGCTGCAGTTTTTCCTTTTGACGGGCCTCCCATCCAATTCTCATCACCTGTTGATCTACCGTAGGTCTCATCGTTCTGATTAGGTATACCCCATCTTGCATAAAAAGCTTCGTCATTTTTCAACCCAAAGGGAACATTTGAATTCTCCAAGTTGAAGGTCGTATGAGGGTCCGATTTCTGCACATTTAACCCGAGACCTGTGTCCCAACAAACACTTTGACGGGCCGGATCAAATACTTCATCAACGGTATTATTTTGCGCTGAATAAGAGGATCCTACGTTACGGGGCTCGGTCGAAAAACCACCAGCGCTGTAATTATCACTTGTACTTGACACAACAGGATCGAATACTCCAACATCCATCCTTCGAAGGGAGACATAAACAACAAGATCGTCTCCAGATATGCATAACATTCTTTCCAAATCAGAGTCATTCTTTATTTTGATCTTTCTAACTCTTTCCTTCATCTCCACTAACGAGTGGATCACATATCCCCAACAATTCATGTCTGCATGTACAACTCCATGAACACCGTCTAGTAAATCAGAAAATGTGATTCTTTGAAGATAAGTCACCTCTCGATAACCATTTACGTACTCTAAGCCTTGCCAATGACCTCCAAACCAAATATTAACAACTCTCAAACTCATTTTCTTCTTCACAATTCGAGTCTAACCAAATAAATTCGTCAGTATGCAGTGCAAAATTAATTTCAAACAACGAAATGCAGTCGAAGATATAAAGTGCTTAATTATATTCTAGAACAACATATTCAGTGAAAGTGTGGTTCATTCAGTGAAAGTGTGGTTGTTTCACTGAAACTGTGGTTGTTTCACTGTTGTCTATTGCTTCATTATTCTAAACACTGACACTTCTATTGTTTAAATCTACATTTTCGTAAAAAATTGTCGTTTTTAGCCTTTCACAAAAATTAGGGTATTACACGGCAATTTTTTCAAAAAAAAATTAGGGTTAAACGGCAATTTACCCTAATTGCCGTTTAACCCTCAAAATATTCATTAATTGCCGTTTAACCCATAAAACATAATTAATTGCCGTTTAACCCCCAAGATTAGGGTTAAACGGCTATTTTCCAAAAAATAAAGGGGTAAACGGCCATTATTGTAAATTGCTGTTTACCCCTTAAAAATTTTCGAAAATTGCCTTTAATCCTTTAATTTCCATTTACAACCTATTTTGCACCTATATATGGATAAACGGCAATTTTAATAAAATTTTAGGGGTCAACGGCAATTAGTGTCAAATTGCCGTTTACACCTTAAACATTTTTCAAAATTGCCTTTACAACCAAAATTAGGGTTTTCAAACATATTTATCAAAATTTGAGGAAAAAAATTAGGGCAAAAAAATTACCTGATATCTCTTCACGGCAATTAATTTTTACAAATGCAAAAAATTGTTCACTTGTAGTATGTTGAGATGAAATGAAGGATCCGCAAGTAAAAATGCAATATAAAGTAAAAATGCAATATAAACAACAAAAACATACACTATTCACAAGTCACATGCATGCATCAATGATTAGTACATTCAAGTGATCAATCATGTCTTGTGTAAAAGTCAAAAAAAGGGGTAAAAAACAACCAAACTATATCAATTAGGGTAGAAAAGATACACACTATATCAATTAGGGTACAAAATAATCACCCCTATATAAATTAGGGTATTTTGGGCCCCTATCCCTTATTGTATATGTAAATACCTTTTTCCAAAGATATTTAGGAATACACTTCTACCCCTTATCCCACGTGGCTCCACCACAAAGTACTCGAAAAGGAAAAGGAATCTATATCTATAGAAGTCATTTAAAAACCGCTCATTTTTAAAAAATTATTTTTTTCTCAAAATTTATTATCTATTATTTATTATTTATAATCTTTATTTATCTGTATTTGTTAATAATTTTTTTTTTAATTTATCAACAGTTATTCATATGTAGAAAATTACATATAAATTTATTGTCCATATTCTCATTACACGATTTCAGAAAAAAAAAATCTAACCTAAAAAGAATTCTATCATTTGCATATTCTCTCACCTCAAATTAATTTAAAGATTACAGTAACTTGATTTATAAGATTTGTGTCTACTTGATGAGATTCATATTAAGTGTTGTTTTTGGCTCCATCAAATATGTACATTGTTGAACCCCCCTCAACTCTTTCCAAATGTACTCACATCTTGATTATGTGCATTTAAAAGTTGTCCTTCTTTAATGTTCTTAGGCCCAACACACTGTTTTTCATTTGTTTTAGGTTTGGCTTGAATAATACTTTGCAATTTTTTTTATAAATTTCGTGAGATGATAGATTTTGTAGGTTTCATGGCTAAATTAAAATTTAATCAGTTGTAATTATCATTCATTTATTCTATCTGTGGTGAATGATTGAATTTAAAATTTAGTCTACTTATCCTATTTGACAAGGATGTCTTGGTTGTTTGACAACTGTTAAATTTTGAAAAGAAAAAATTTATTCCATGGACTGAATGGATATCCACTTTTGTATTCATCACTCTATGTCTCTTCATTATCATGTGTAAGAAGTAAAAAATAATATATTTTTTTGGATAGTATTCTTTTACACAATTTTACTTTACTACTTCAATTGAATGACTTCTTAATAGTAAGATTTCAATTATAGAACTAGTTTTTTTTTTTTTACACAGTTTTACTTTACTGCCTCAATTGATTGACTTCTTAATAGTAAGATTTCAATATGGTTTTTTAGTGCTTAAATAACTTTAAATTAAGGTGGTAAATCTTGCATGTCTGATGAAGATGGTGGAGTAATAATCTAAGTATGTTTTGTAATTTGTAGATCAATATGTCAAATCATTGAATGTTAATCGGTGGAGTAATAATCTAAGTATCTTTTGTAATTTATAGATCAATATGTCAATCATTGAATATTTACTACCATCAAATCATTCTAAGTGAGATTGAGTAATATCAGATGAGGTTGAATAATTTAACTATCTGTGGTAATTTTCATGTCAATATGTCAGTCATTTTGAATATTGAAAAATATCTAAGGTGTGGATTTATTACTTATATTTGGATTTATTGGATTTTATCAACAATCTAGATTTATTAGATTTTTTGGATTTTTTTGGGTTTTTCTTATTCTTTAATGATTCCCTATGTTCGTAAATTATATGATTGGTGGAATCATTCTAAGTTGTAGATTTATTACATTTATTGGAATTTTTTATTTTTTAATTGTTTCCTTTGAATATTTATTGGTATCATTCTATGTTTATTGGATTTTTCGATAGTGTAGATTTCTTAGATTTAGTGGATTTTTTGGTTTTTTATTCTATTTTAAAGAATACTTCCCTATGTTCGTAATTTTGTTTTCAAAGTAAATTGTAATATATTTGATTTCTATTTACCAATATTTAGTTAATAATTGTAACATTATTTGATTAAATTTTTTGTTTGGAAATTTATGATAATGAGATAAATTCATTTATAAATCTATAGATGATTTATTCTTTTACGGTAAAAATAAGAAAAATTGGTGATTAATGATGTAATTGAGGGGATGCCAATAATATCTATTTTCATAATCTTTCCAATATTCATTCATATATAATTATCTTTTTAATATAAACTCACGATCATAACCATTATTACTGAAATATCGAGGATGTATAGATATATTTAAAACATTAACAAATGCTATAAAAAGAAATAAGTATAAAACTTTAAATTTTTATCATGTATAAAACTTTTCTAATATCAACTTTAGTTTAATTAAAAAGTATATACAAACTATATAAGATATATATGTATTACATCGAAGTTGATTAAAGTGATTTAATTGTACTATGGTTAAATAAATAAGAAAATAAAATACATGAGTTTTGTTTAAGATAGTATGTTGGACCCCCGATTCAAGGAACTGAACATCTAACCTGACCGATCTATAGAGGTGGCCTTTAGGAGTCTGATCTGGATAGTTTCTCGAGCTCACTCATGTGACCCGATCAGGATGTGTCACCTGGACGGCTCTTCAGCGATCCGGTCAGGATCATTTGTGTGATGGGTTCGAAGGGACCTGGCAGACCTGGGCAGGACATTCCGAGCAGGATGTTTTCAACTGCTAGGAGATTGTGAGGGAATTAAACCGCCCACTCCTGTGAAAATAGGCGAAAGTCACGGAGATAGTGGACATGATCTCCACTACTCGAGCTCTTCCTAGGCTATAAATAGTAGTATTTTCAACTTGTAAAGGGTTCCAACAGTTTTGTATTCAAGCACTAGAGAGCTGCTTTCTCTACATATATTAAATACGATCCTGATCGGCCACTATAAACTGACCAGGATCAGCCGAGCTAAATTGCCCGAGTAGGCTCCGGGTCAATGTTTTATGTACTATTTATATACATTTTTAACTCATTTTCATCTGACTTTCACTAATTTAATCCAGATTCAATCAAATTGAATGTTCGACTAGAAATTCTTTGACTTACAAATTCTAATGTCAATATTTTGGCGCTAGAAAGAGGGGCAATTCATCGAACGAACAAAATTTCACATTTCATTATGAGTAAAGACGAGCATACCACAACTCCAGATTCCTAGGCCCGACTCTCTCAGCCTGGCAGATCCAGCCATCCACCACCGACTACAACGAAAGGGGTTATCCACACGGCTCCCATTACTTTAGAGACTCTTTGGACGCCCATGTCCGCAAGTGAGATTCGGGCCATTATGGCCCAGTTAAATGAGCGGTTGAAAGAGATCGAGCAGAGGGAGGAGGCCTAAGCGGTGAATGGGCTACTGGAGGATTCGGAGTCCTCATACAAACCCAGGCGGAGACGGAACTTGGGAAAAAAAGGAGTAGAAGACCAGGGGCCTAGAAGGAGCCCGTCCCCTGTAAGAGCTCGGACAGACGTTTATGTGGTGAAGGAAAACCAACAAGCAGCTCGGGAAACTGACATGGGGCAGCGTCCGAGAGAGCTCAACATGATAGAGCTCGTTCAGGCCGGCTTGGATGATGAACAGATGAAAGATGTCTTCGAGGACACCATCCTTGAAGTAGTCGAGCTCAGCCAGGACAACATGAAGTTGGACGAGGAGCCTTTACCACTAATAATTCTGCCCGAATTGCCAATCAACCCAACCTTCAAGGTCGGGTCCTCCTTGGGCACAGCCGACCAGAGTGGCGGCAGAGAAACAATAGAGGAAAAACAACAGCTCGAGGACAACACCTATTAAGGAGCTGGATCTTATAAAATTGGATTCAAGCAGGCCAGCTGTAGAGCTGAGAATTAGCAGGGAGTTGAAGGAGCCGTTCCGGTCTGAGCTGATATCTTTTTTGCAGGCCAATACTGATATCTTCGCATGGGCCCACGAAAATATGGAGGGTATCAGGTCAGAAGATGTCTGCCACTGTCTAAATATCGACTCTACAGCTCAGCTCGTAGCCTAGAAGAGGAAGTGACTCAGCCCAGACGGTACGAAGGGCTAGAGTTGGAAGCGCAGAGGTTCTTAAGGTACCGATTTATCAGGGAGACCAAGTGTACAACCTGGGTGTCCAACCCCATCCTGGTCAGGAAAGCAAACGGATCCTGGAGGCTTTGTGTGGATTTTACTGATCTAAACAAGGCCTGTCCGAAGGATTACTTTCCTCTGCCCAACATTGATCAGCTCATCGACACTACCACCGGACACTAGCTCATGAGCTTTATGGACGCATATTCTGGCTATCATTAGTGTTGAAACCGCCGGATCGCTAACCCTATACAATTATCTGATTCGAGATCCATACAAGATATGATTAACACACAGCGGAAAACGAATCATACATTTTACCGTAATAGGTGAAGAAGAATAAATTCTAAGATCAGAACTATCGAACAATCGATAGAGTCTGGACCTCTCGATCTTCTGCCGTATTCCTCACATGTTCCTGAACGTTGTGTAGGCAACGATCCTTCAAGAATACCAGACGTCTTCTACTAAAATCATTTTATAAGATTTTCGTGTGCTTAGAAGTGGCTGACTTAAGGCTTATTTATAGGCTACAATAGGGACCTAGAGGAGGATTATGTTCCGGTCTCCTGATGGGATTAGGAGTCCTAGTTCGGCCTGAACACACTTCTTAATCCCATCAATAATAACTCAATTCACTAAAGAGTTATTATTAAACTACCGTCCCAAATCCATATTAAATATGGGCTCCTATTTATTATGTGCATGTTTATCTCCGCATGTTTAAGATATTGAATGTCTGTTAGTTAAATGAATTACTGACAATTCAATTAATTAACATCTAATTTCAAGAGTAGTACCACTCAACTTTATTATCATGTCGGAATAAATCCACCTGCAGTGTTTACATGATAATCTTTAAGAGCTTCTCTAGGAGACATCATTATCCTAAATAATTAGGATACAGTTTCATTCTATAATCAACAACACACCATATAAACAACATTGTATCCCAATTTACCGAGCTTATTGATTTAATGAATAAATCTCACCCATTCATAAATTAAAGAAACATATATCGAGTATATGTGCCCGTTATTATATAATGATTAAGAGGGCGCACATCCATAATAACAGAAGTCTTGTTCTATTACATAGTCAATAAAAATCAAACAACCTCAATTGGTCTTGCTCAATACATACAAAATGTATTAGTGTAATTTTGTAATAAAGATAGACTAATACCAAATTACACTACAACCATTCTGATAATTTGTCCAAAATTATCTTGCTTGTGAGCCACCATTTATAATCTATTAGGAACTGATAACATAATTTTATGTGTGGCACCACACACCATGTTATTTACAATATAAATTAATTGGACAATTGCAATAACATATATAACAAATATAAAATGCAAACATGTGACCATAAAAGATTCTCATATCAAAATAGATGTTCATACAAAAGTTAGACTTATAGTATACATCCTAACATCTCCCACTTATACTAAAAGACTATGTTGTCATTTACGCAGCCATACATCTGATTCTCATCCCCTCAACATGCTCATCAAAAGCCTTCGCCGGAAGGGCCTTTGTGAAGGGATCTACTAGGTTATCGGCTGATGCAATCTTGGCAATAACAACTTCTCCTCGCTTTACGATATCTCGTATCAGGTGGTACTTGCGCTCAATGTGTTTACTTACCTTATGGGCTCGTGGTTTCTTCGAGTGTTCTACTGCACCACTATTATCGTAATAAATTGTGATAGCTTCGGGCAAATCAGGAATCACTTCTAAGACCATCAAGAAGTTTCTGAGCCATACTACTTCTTTGGCTTCCTTAAAGGCTGTCACATACTCAGCTTCCATGGTGGAGTCCGAAACGCATTTCTGTTTTACATGCCTCCACACTATGGCTCCACCTCCCAAGGTAAACACATATTACGAGGTAGATTTACTGTTGTCCCTATCTAACTGAAAATCAAAATCCGTGTAATCCACAGATATTAAATCATTTGCCTGGTAAACTAGCATATTAATCTCTAGTCCTTTTCAGGTACTTTAGAATATGCTTTAAGACAGTCCAATGATCTTGTCTTAGGTTACTTTGATATCTATTAACCATGCCCACGACAAAGCAAATATCCGGTCTACATAGCATTGCATACATTAAGCTTTCTACAGCCGAAGCATAAGGAACTGCTTTCATTTTCTCTATCTCCTTTGGTATCTTAGGACACATTTCCTTAGATAGAGACACTCTACATCTAAAAGGTAGAAAACCTTTCTTGAAGTTTTACATGCTAAAACGAGCTAGGATAGTGTCAATGTATGAAGTTGGAGATAAGCACAACATCTTTTTCTTTCGATCTCTTATTACTTTGATCCCAAGAATATGTCCAGCTTCTCCTATTTTATTATAGAAAACTGCTTGGACAGCCATACCCTTACATCTAATAACACCCTAATATTGTTTTCAATTAACAAGATATCATCTACGTATAATACAAGAAATACCACCACGTTTTCGTCACTCTTCTTATATACATAAGATTCGTCCAGACATTGAATAAATCTATAAGACTGGATTACTTCATCAAAACAGATGTTCTAAGATCTCGAAGCTTGTTTCAGTCCATAAATGCACCGATTGAGCTTACACACGAGATGTTCTTTGCTCTTTGCAATGAATCCCTTAGGTTGCTTCATATAGATGTTTTCTTCAAGACTTCCATTAAGGAAAGTTATCTTGACATCCATCTGCCAAACCTCATAATCCATATGAGTAGCAATAGATAAAAGAATCTAGATAGACTTAAGTATGGCTACCGATAAAAAGGTTTCCTCATAATTGATCTCTTCTTTCTGAGTATATCCTTTCGTAACAAGCCTTGCTTTAAAGGTTTTTACCTTTCCGTCTGATCCTTTTTTTCTTTTGTAGACCTATTTAGATCCAATGGCTTTTACACCGTTTGGTGGTTCAACAAGCTCCCAAACTTGATTAGAATCCATAGATTCTATCTCAAAGAGAATTGTCTTTTGCCAAGATACTTGTATCTTTATCTTGGAGTGCTTCGTCAGAAGTCCAAGGATCTATTTCATGTTCACCGGGGATCAAGTCCGAAGATTCTTCCAAAAATATGAATCTATCAGGTTGTCTAACAACCCTCCCACTACGACGAAGCACTACCAGTAATTGTGTATCATTTGTAACACAAGGTGCAGTCACTTGTAGTATCCCATCTTATACCATTGGTACAGGAAAATTATCCCCTCTCATTTCCTCAAGAATAATTTTACTCATGGGCTTATGGTTCATTACATAGTCCTCTTCTAAAAATCGGACATTCGTGCTAACGATGACCTTTTGATCTTTAGGACTATAAAATAAACCATCTTTCGTTCCTCTAGGATAGCCCAAAAACAAGCAAACTTTCATACGAGATTCCAACTTATCAGCATCTCCCTTCAGCACATGTGCTGGACTACCCCAAATCCAAATGTGTTTCAGACTTGGCTTGCGCCCAGTCCACAATTCAGTGGGAGTAGAGGGTACTGATTTAGAAGGTACCAAATTTAGAATATATGTCGTTGTTTCCAAAGCATACCCCCAAAATGAATTTGGTAACTCCGAATAACTCATCATTGAGCTAACCATTTCCATAAGAGTACTATTCCTTCGTTCTGCCACATCGTTCTGTTGGGGTGTACCCAGTGTAGACAATTGGGATTGAATCCCAACCTTTGATAAGTAACTCCTAAACTCTCCAAAGAGATACTCACCACCACGATTAGATCGTAGTATATTGATACATTTACCATGACGTTTTTCCACATCAACCTTGTATTCTTTAAAATTATCAAAACACTCAAACTTGTGGCGCATCAAGTAAATGTACCCATATCTCAAATAATTATCTATAAATGAGACAAAATATTCGAAACCAACTCTTACCTGAATAGTCATAGGGCCACACAAATCAGAATGAACCAATTCTAACACTTCTTTGGCTCTATACCCCTTGGCCTTAAAAGGCATTTTGGTCATTTTTCCTTCCAAGCAGGACTCTCAGGTTGGATAGTTTTCCACTTCCAAGGAACCCAAAGGTCCATTGACTATCAACCTTTGAATCCTACTCAAGTTAATATGATCCAACCTTAGATGCCAAAGATATGTTTGGTTTATTTCTGAAGGCTCTTTTCTCGTATTAGATTTAGAAAATGTGTTATTAATTTTCATTTGTTGCATCGTAGGAGTTTTTGGATTAAGAGTATATATATTGCCAACCAACGTACCAGAACAGATAATAACTCTATTCTTCTTGACCATAACTTTGTCATCAAAAGAAACAGAATATCCATCCATAAAAAGTTTAGAAACTGAAATCCAATTCCTTCTAAAACAAGTTACGTAAAGACAATCTCTCAAAACCAAAGACTTATTCTTATGAAAAGATAAATAAACATCTCCCACTGCAACGGCCGCTACTTTCATAGCAGTGCCCCATGTATATGGTAATCTCTCCATCACTTAGTCGTCTGGTTTCCTCGAACCCCTTCAATGAATTACAGACATGATCAGTGGCTCTTGTATCTACACACTAGGTACCAGTAGATAACACTGCTAAACATGTTTCAACAACTAATGAAAAAGATGTACCTCCATTGTTCTCCTTTTTACGAGGATAATCTATTTTCCAATATCCAAGCTGCAATTGCAATTGAAGCACTTGCCCTTCGACTTTTTCACGCCATCTTGTGGTCCAGCCACTTGAGGTCCAGCCGTTTTCTTTGCTGAAGGATTTTGTTTCTTCTTCTTATTCTTTTCGTCTTTCGACTTAGAAGTAGAAACATTTTCAGCAATGTAAGCTTGAGAATTTTGATGAAACAGTCCCTCTGCTGATTGGAGTTCCGTTAGAAGTTTCGCCAATGAATACAATCTCTTGTTCATATTGTAGTTCAGACGAAACTGCTCAAAACTCTTAGGCAGTGTTTGGAGAACGATATCGACCTAGGTTTCCCCATCAATTTCAACTCCAAGGACCTCCATCTAATTCAGATGAGCCATCATCATGAGGACATGATCACTTATAGGTGTCCCCTCAGCCATGGTGGTAGTCATCAAGTTTCTCATAGCTTCCTGCCTAGCAGCCCGACTCTGGTATCCGAAGAGTTCTTTGAGATTATGCATCATATCATAAGCAGTAGATAGCCTGATGCTGATATTGCAGTACATTTGATATGGAAGTCAAAATGTAACACCGCGCCATCTCATCTGCCTTGACCGACTTCCTATAAAATATTTTCTCCTCTTCACTAGAGTTTTCATCAGGCATGTCAGGATAGTGCTCAGTGAGTAGAAACTTGACCTCTTCAGCAGTCAGGATAATATTCAGGTTTCGTTTCCAATCAATATAATTAGGACCAGTAAGTTTATTTTCTTTAAGTATAACAGCAAGATGATTGAAAGTCATAATGAAAATCCTGAGAATCACATAAATAAACACATAGGTCAAATTATTTGAATTAACAAACCATATTGTTCCCTCAAACAATATAATTTAAATTCACCAACACCTCAACACACCGTGAATTTCGTATGCCACGATAATGTGGAGGTATACTAATTCAAACATTTGTTAGAGGAGGTTTTACCCATTAATTTTATTATCTTGTCATTCTAACTTTATGACAAATAAAATTAATAGTTGGTTTCGCTTCGGCCATACAAATAACAGCAGTGACTCCGATAGGGAGGATACTATTAAATGTACCTAAGTGTATATCATTACTTGATACTAAGTCCATTATCTAGGATTATGTCCCTTCAGATGGAGAAAATGACATACTTCTAAACAACTTTCTATAATCATCCATAAAGCAAGTTTGATCTAATGATCCACAATTAAACTCATCTGATATGGAGGAAGGCATTTAAAGCCAATACGCACGTTTAAATGCATCACTTACAAACCAGTAATAGAGGCCACGAGATTTTTTAAAATTAATCCCTCTCCCACTTAGTTATTTAACATGAGGGATTTTAACATGCATATAATATGAAACACATAAAAGCATGTTTTACAAAACAACGCATATAAATAACAACAATAAACATGGAAAATAATAAATTCAACTATTATGACCTCGTTATATACTTGCGTTCTAGAAAGTTTGCCGTCATACGGGGATCAACCTCCCGACAGAGCCCTGTTAGTAAAAAAATTAGGGTTTCTGCCCTCTCGCTTCTCTTTCCGCGTGGCTTCTGGACACCAGAATCCTTCTCCACATCAAGAAATCTCGATCGCAACCTTAACTCTATAATACTATTACATCCATCGATCCTATACTCCATGAAGGAGTTTACATATGATCTAGATCGAATAGAAAATTAAAACCTAACATGAAAAATCATCGTGATTTTATTATTACAAACATACATCATCAAAAATAATCTCGATATATCCTAGTATTTAATTCATACATCAACATATATACAGACCATAATAGTTGGATTTAGGGTTCCTACAAAACATCATAATATCTTGCATATCCTACTATTATCCAATCTAAATACACATCACAATATGATTAACCGAATCAATCACATAGAGTCAGAAAACCACGACTTTGATACCAATTGTTGGAACCGTCGGATCGCTAACCCTATGCAATTATATGATTCAGGATCCATACAAAATATGATTAACACGCAGCAGAAAATGAATCATACATTTCATCGTAATAGGTGATGATGAACCAGTTCTAAGGTCAGAACTGCCGAACAATCGATAGAGCCTGGACCTCTCGATCTTCTACCGTATTCTTCAATTTTCTCGAACGTTGTGTGGGCAACGATCCTTCGAGAATACCAACCGTCTTCTACTAAAATCATTTTATGAGATTTTTGTGTGTTTAAAAGCGGTTGACTTAAGGTTTATTTATAGGCTACAACAGGGACCTAGAGGAGGATTAGGTTTCGATCTCCTAATGGAATTAGGAGTCCTAATTTGGCCTGAACATACTTCTTAATCCCATCAATAATAACTCGATCCACTAAAGAATTATGATTGAACTACCGTCCCAAATCCATATTAAATATGGGCTCCTATTTATTATGTGTGCGTTTATCTCCCCGTGTTTAAGATATCGAATGTCCGTTAATTAAATGAATTACTGACAATTCAATTAATTAAATCTAATTCCAAGAGTAGTACCACCCAACTTTATTATCATGCCGGAATAAATCCACCTACAGGGTTTATATGATAATTTTTATGAGCTTCTCAAGAAGACATCATCATCCTAAATAATTAGGACACGATTTCATTCTATAATCAACAACACACCATATAAACAACATTGTATCCTAATTTACCGAGCTTATTGATTTAATGAATAAATCTCACACATTCATAAATTGAAGAAACATATATCGAGTATATGTGCCCGTTATTATATAATGATTATGAGGACGCACATCCATAATAACAGATGTCTTGTTCTATTACATAGTCAGTAAAAATCAAACAACCTCAATTGGTTCTGCTTAATACATACAAAATGTACTAGTGCAATTTTGTAATCAAGATAAACTAATACCAAATTACACTACAATCATTCCGATAATTTGTCCAAAATTATCTTGGTTGTGAGCTACCATTTACAATCTATAAGGAACTGATAACATGATCTTCTGTGTGGCATCACACACCATGTTATTTACAATATAAATTAATTGGACAATTGCAATAATATATATAACAAATATAAAATGCAAACATTTGACCATAAAAGATTCTCATATCAAAATAGATGTTCATACAAAAGCTAAGCTTATAGTATACATCCTAACAATTAGATACCGATGGCCGAGCAAGACCAGGTCCACATGATATTCATCACCGATCGAGCATAATACTGCTACACCATTATGCCATTAAGATTGAAGAATACGAGGGCAACCTACCTAAGACTGGTGAACAAGATATTTGCCGCCCAGATCGAGAAGATAATGGAGGTCAATGTGGACGACATGCTCGTCAAGTCCATAAAAATAGCCGACCACGTGGGCAACCTGGCAGAGATGTTTAACATCTTGAGGATATACAGGATGAAGCTAAATCCAAAGAAGTGCTTCTTCGAGGTCGGCTCAAGCAAGGTCCTCGGATACATGATGAGCCAGAGAGGAATTGAAGCTAATCCCAAAAAAATCCAAGCAATTATGAACTTAACTCCATCGTGGCAGATTAAGGACGTCCAGAGCTTGACGGGGAACGTCGCAACCCTCAATTGATTCATATCCAGATCCACTGATAAGTGTCGACCATTCTTCAATCTGATCAGGAAGAATTCCCAATTTGAGTGGAATGATGAATGCCAGTCAGCACTGGACGAGCTGAAAAAAATATTGATGGAGGCCCCGGTCCTAGCCAAGCCTCAACCTGGTGAGAAGTTGCAGCTCTACCTGGTAGTATCCGAATATGCAGTGAGTTCAGTGTTAGTCCAAGCAGAACAGAAAACTCAGTAACCAGTCTACTATGTGAGCCAATCACTGCATGATGCGGAACTCCGCTACCCGGTCATGGAGAAATTGGCCTACGTCCTGATCATCTTAGCCCAGAAGTTACGCCCATACTTCTTGGCGATTAGGTAGAAGTACTTACGAATTTCCCTTTGAAGCAAGTACTTGGCCACCCAGATGCTTCCGGACGATTACTAAAGTGGGCGGTAGAGCTCAGACAGTATGACGTTCACTATGCCCCCAAGACGGCCATCAAAGGACAGGCCCTAGCCAACTTAATCACGGAGTTCACACCAACACTCATCATCCGAGAAGAACGAATAGAGAAGCCTTGGAGGATGTATGTGGACGGGTCATTGACCGCCCAGTGTGTTGGGGCTGGAATTGTGCTGGTCAGCCCCACAAATAAGTATTTATGCTCGGCTTTGCACTTCAAGTTCCTAACAACAAATAATGAAGTCGAGTATGAAGTGCTCATTGTCGACCTAAACATGGCAAATCAGTTCGATATGGAAGACCTAGAGGTTTTCAGCGATTCCCTCCTAGTGGTGAACCAAATCTCCAGCGAATACGTGACTAGAGAAAAGCAGATGGCCAGGTATTTGAGGCCGGTTGAGCTGGCCTTAGCAGGATTTCGAAGAATCCAAGACGAGCAAATACCGCGAAGTAAAAATGCACAAGCCGATGCATTAGCTCGATTGGCCAAGAGCAAGGGAATAGGGAGTAGAACACATCGGCTCGGTCAATATTGACACAGTGGACAGCTTGGTCTTTGAGCAGAAGGAAGTTTATGCCACCGAGCAGAAGATGACTTGGATGACCTCGATCATCAAATACTTGAAAGGGGAGAAGATGCCTGTTGACCAGGGCGAGGCAAGAAAGCTGAGGATCCGAGTTGTCAAGTATACCGTCCAAGACGGAGTGTTGTATAAGAGAAGATTTTACCGGTCTTTTCTAAGGTGTCTGGACGAGGAGAAGACCAAGTACATATTGGGAGAAATTCATGAAGGCTTGTGCGGCAATCACTCTGAAGGACAGTCCTTGGCCTTCAAGATTATCAGACAAGGTTATTTCTGGCCAAGTTTGAAGAAGGATGCAATTAACTTTGCCAGAAAGTGTGACCGATGCCAGAGGTGCGCGTCCCTCATCCAGCACCCTCCGAAGATCTGAATTCAGTCATGGTCCCCATTCGCCAAGTGGGGAATCAATCTGATCGGCCTGATGCCCACGGGTCGAGGAGGAGTAAGATTTACAATTATTACCGTCGAATACTTCACAAAATTATGAACTTCATCTGGAAGTCCATCATTTGCTGGTTCAGGATTTCACACTCTATCATTACAGATAATGGACGACTGTTTGATGCAGAGGACCTTAAGACGTTTTGTGAGAACTTAGGGATAAAAAAGTTGTTCTTGACTCTATATCACCCTCAAGGGAATAGCCAGGTTGAGGCCATCAACAAAATCATCAAACACACCCTGAAGGCCAGATTGGAAGAATCAAAAGGGGCCTGGACGGATGAACTTCCCGAGGTACTTTGGGCATACAGGACGACGGTCAGGATAACGATGGGAGAACACCATTCTCTTTGGCCTTTGGGTCTGAGACCGTCATCCCAATTGAGTTGGGCGTCTCGACCTGGAGGGTGAACAATTATCAAGAAGAGTAGAACACTGAAGCATTGACGGCCAGCCTTGACCTGGTCGAAGAAAGGAAGATTAATGCTGATGTGAAAAACTCTATCTACAAACAAAGAAGCGCAGGGTACTATAACTCCAGGGTCCGAGCATGAAGGTTCGAAGTTGGGGACCTCATCCTCAAAAAGATTTTACAACACACTAAAGAACCGAACATTGGTTCCTTGGGACATAACTGTGAAGGGCCATACAAGATCAGTCAAATTTTGGCCCGGTGAGCTTATAAAATAACCGATCTCAATGACGTGGTGATGTCCAAGCTGTAGAATATCGAGTATTTAAAAAAATACTACCACTAGCCGGCTAGGAAATCTCTTGTAAATTGCCTTGTACATTTTCCTGTTGATGTTTCTACTTAATGAAGTTATGTTTTAACTTGTTAATTGCTAAAGGGGACGGCCTCATCCAAGCCGCCCAAACCGGATGGAACAATAAGGCTTCAGCCACCAAGGCTACGGTCTCATCCGAGCCGTCCAAACCGGGTGGAACAGTAAGTTTTCAGCCCACCAAGGCTACGGCCTAATCCAAGTCTCCCAAGCCGGATGGAATAACAAAGCTTTGGCCCAAAACAGGAAACAACCTCAAACGAGCCAACCAAAAAGAACTGGGGCTAAGGCCAGGAGTGAATTGAGTTTATTCGAGTCAACCCGGGGTTAGATATTGGCTAGCCAAGACCGACTAGCATACTAAACCGAGCCAAACAGGCAGTTAAAGGTTAAGCCCATGAACATTTTATGTTAATGTGATACAAATCAAGTCGGCCATAAAATATGTCGAGCCGAACAAGTTATAATTTAATTGTATGTTGAAAATTGTTAAACCGAGCCGAACAGGTTGATGTGATACAAACCAAGTCAGCCAATACCTAGCCGATCACGTTATAATCACATATATTGAATGGAAATATAAGTTACATTGTGCAGAGTACTTATGAAACATAGACAGGCCCGGTCAGGTAATGCGCTGAGCCGAGGCCGTAACAAGTTATATAAATATAGTACAAGTATAAAAAAAGAAAAACTGAGCTAAGCAGGTATGAGATATGATAAACCGAGCTGAGCAGAACAAAGTATCAATTGTATTCAACTTGAAAAGCTGGTTTAGAGGCCAGCACCTCGTACAAAAAGGGTCAACTGGCCCGAGTAGAGAAAGATGAAAAAAAGAGGAGAAATGTACAAATTGGTCAGACTTCGACCACCTCGTCCACATCAGCCACCAGCCTGGCCTCCTCAACAACCTCGGGCTCAGTACCCGCCTCTATCACCCAATCCGAATCGGATATGAGGTGAATTGGTGGACCCAGCCTCATCAGATGCTCCGAGCCGAGAGACAGATATCTGAGCAGGTCGGGCATCATCCCCAAATAGTATGATGGAATGGGGTTATTCTCCACGTAGCCGGCCAGAGTCGCCATTAGGGGGATGTATACTATAAGCCTAGCTTTTGTATGAATATCTATTCATGATATGAGAATCTTTTATGGTTAAATATTTGGATTTTATATTTGTTATATATGTTATTGCAATTGTCCAATTGATTTATATTGTAGATAACATGGTGTGTGGTGCCACACAGAAGATAATGTTATTAGTTCCTTATAAATTATAAATAGTGGCTTACAACCAAGATGAATTTGGACAAACCATCGGAATGGTTGTAGTGTAATTTGGTATTAGTCTATTTTGACTATAAAATTACACTAGTACATTTTGTGTGTATTAAGTAGGACCAATTGAGGTTATTCGATTTATACTGACTACATAAATAAAACAAGATCCCTGTTGTTATTGATGTATGTCCTCTTAATCATTATATAATAATAGACACATATACTCGATATATGTTTCTTTAATTTACCAATTAGTGAGATTTATTTATTAAATAAATAAGCTCGGTAAATTGGGATACAATGTTGTTTATATGGTGTGCTGTTGATTATAGAATGAAACCGTGTCCTAATTATTTAGGATGATGATGTCTCCTTGAGGAGCTCATAAAGATTATCATGTAAACCCTGCAGGTGGATTTATTCTGGCATAATAATAAAGTTGAGTGGTACTACTCTTAGAATTAGATGTTAATTAATTGAATTATCAATAATTCAATTAATTAACGGACATTCGATATCTTAAACATGGGGAGATAAACGCGCACATAATAAATAGGAGTCTATATTTAATATGAATTTGGGATGACAGTTCAATAATATCTCTTTAATGGATCGAGTTATTATTGACGGGATTAAGAAATGTGTTCAGGCCGAACTAGGACTCCTAATCCCATCAGGAGACTGAATCCTAATCCTCCTCAAGGTCCCTGTTGTAGCCTATAAATAAGCCTTAAGTCAGCCGCTTCTAAACATATGAAAAATTGAGATACGATTTAGTAGAAGGCGGTTGAAAATTTTGAAAGCTCGTTGCCCACACAATGTTCGAGAAAAGGTGAGAAATACAACAGAGCAAGGAATACAACAAAAGATCGAGAGGTCGAGGCTTCATCGATTGCTCTGCCTACAGTTTTGACCTTAGAACTAATTCATTTTTCACTGTAAAAGGTATGACACATTTTTTGCTGCGCGTTGTCATATTTTGCATGGACCCCGGATCGGAATTGCATAGAGTCGGTGATCCCTCGGTTCCAACATAGGGGATGCTCGTCAACCTTGTCCTTCCTCGCCATGTCGATAGCGTCGATAAAGGTAAAAAAGTAGGCTAGGGTACCCTCGTACTTGCACTCTTTCGAGTTCTTATACTTTTTTAACCACATTTACCTTGTCAACAGCAGCCGTCTTGGTAGCATCTAGCTTAGCCCGGAGCTGAGCATTCTCGAAGACTAGATCCATAACCTTCTGGCGATCGATCTTGACGGCTTTGGTCATCTCCGTCAGGAGTTTTTAGAAAGAGGCCAGCTGAGCCTGAAGAGTCTCATTCTCCTCAGCGGCGGCGCTCAGCTGGTCGGCCTTCTCCCTTAGCTCAACCTTCTGAGCTCTGAACCTCCCCAGCCACTCGAGGTGCTAGAAGTGAGCCAGACGAAGATGGACACCTGCGCCATGAGAACGGAGGCACATACGTCAATATCCACGCCAATCATCTTGCTGGCATACCCCTCAAGCTCCTCCGTTTAGGATTTGATGGGGGCTTCGGCAGCTGCCACCACTCCATTTGGAAGACGGTTTATGATCTCATTGGACGGGGACTGGGCCCTTGAGTAGTTGATCTGAAAGGGCCGTCGACGATCGAGATACTCTTGGGACCCCTTGACGGCGGTGGGATCCCACCCGCAAATGCTGACCGAGCCGGCCAGTGAGGATTCAGACTGCCAGACATGGGTAGCGTGGTGATTGTAACGTCCGGTGTCCACCGAGGAGGAGCCCTCTACCTCGAGCCTAGTCTGGGATGGGGGTGGAGATGGGCATGACGGAGACCGGGCGCTCGAGGCTTCGGCCTTTTCCTTGGCCCCTGATCGGAGCAACCCTTTTTTTATTTTTTCAGTTATCCTTTCCCGAGAAGGACTACTGCTCAGGATGAACCCTCAAGAGCGAATCCGTTAGAGGTCCGAGCAAAAGATAAAAAAAAACTTACCGAGGAAGTTGTTGGGGGCTGGTCGGAATGGAAGGATGAGACCGGCCTGAGCAAGGCGCTCCTCGATAATCAGTACCTTGAAGGTTCGTCGAGATGGCTCGGTGCTATCTTAAAGAAAGATGGTCTTCTGGGAGAAAGTATCGCCGCTCACGAGCCTCTGGATGGGTACCTCTGCAAAATGAAGGATAATTAAAATCAGATAACTGTGTAGAAACAGGAAAGTGAAAAAGTATTGTTACCTATGCCGAAGTTAATGGGGTAGGCCACGCGCTAGGGCTCTAATTGACCGGGCAACCCTCGAACTCATCTAGTTGCCCTCGACCCAGAACCACTTAGTCTTTCAATCCTTGATGGAGGATAGAAGATTATAGACCAGCTGTGGCCGAAAGGGTCGGGGAGAGATATAATACAGGTGGTTCTTCGTCCCGGGCAAAAGCTTAATGCTCAAGACCCAGGTCAGCTCCTGACCCCGAGATTGAATGTACAGAAAATGACGAGCAAGCTAAGAATTGAGGACCAACCATTGGGATGGATCTGAGCCGGCGTGACTCCCCAATTCCAGAGATAATCGGTCAGGCAAGGAGCCATGGGAAAGCGGAGACCGGCCTCCAGAGCCTGAAAGCTGATTGCCACGCAGTCTTTGGGTGGCTTGTCTATCCGTTCGTCTAGCCTCGGGATGTCCAATGTAACCTCCCGAGGTATGTTGAAGAGCGCGTGCCATTGATCTAGCTCGACTCTTGTAGCCACAGAAGGCCAGAAAATCGCCTTTGAGTCCTCGGATAGCTGCTCGATCCTTTGATATTATCTTGGGGGCCTCGACACCCCTATAAGAATGTAACGGGGTGCCCGACTCAAGGTCCCACCTCTTCAACAATCGGTGGAATTAAGCTCTTAATCTCTTCAGATTGAGAAGAGCTGGACTCCAAACTCAGCTCCTCGGAGCTATACCCCTAGTACCCAGATTTCTCCTGGTCATAGTCCTGGGCCGACCTACACTGGGAATCAGAAGACATAATGAAGCTAAGTTATAATTACCTAAAAGAGAATGTGGGATGGTGGATTTGGAACAGTTGATTATAGACGGACGATTCTGCTCGGTTAATACTCTGCTCGGGTTACTTAAGAATTTCTCCAAGGACTTTGAAGGCGTGAAGGGCAAAATGAATAGAAGTCGCCCCTATTTATAAGGAGAGCGCGACCCTTCGATTTTTGTCCTGCCAGATTTGGACACATGGCCGATCTGATGGCTAGCATTCGACAACACTTCGTCTTTCTTCACACCAGTTGATGACACGTGTCTGATCAAATGAGCAAATTATGCTTTACCCTATTCAACCAATATTCAGCTCGGCTCGGCTGGTGTAGTTTAGTTAGGCCCTGACAGAATATTTTTCTCTCCTGACCTAAGGGGCTATTGTTGGACCTCCAACCCGAGCTAGAACTGAACATCTAACCTGGTCGGTCCGTGGAGGTGGCCTTCAAGAGTTTGATCTGGATAGTTCCTCGAGCTCACTCATGTGACCCGGCTAGGATGTGTCACCTGGACGGCTCTTCAACGACTCGACCAGGATCATTTCCGTGACAGGTCCGTAGGGGCCTGGCCGACCTGAACAGAATATTTCGAGCATGATGTTTTCAACTGCTAGGAGATCGTTGGAGAATTAAACCGCCCACTCCCATGAAAATAGGCGAAAGTCACGGAGGTAGTGGACATGATCTCCACTACTCGAGCTTTTCCTAGGCTATAAATAGTAGTATTTTCAACTTGTAAAGGGTTCCAACACTTTTGTATTCAAGCACTAGAGAGCTACTTTCTCTACATTTATTAAATACGATCCTGACCGACCACTATAAACTGACCAGAATCAGTCGAGCTAAACTGCCCGAGTAAGCTTCGGACCAGTGTTTTCTGCACTATTTATGTACATTTTAACCCGTTTTCATCCGATTTTCACCAATTTAATCCGGGTTCAATCAAATTGAGTGTTCGATTAGGAATTCTTTGACTTACAAATTTCAACATCAACATAATATATCAAGTTACAGTTTATATGATTAAAGACTATTATATTTTCATTAAAAATAAGATAATTTTACATTATAAATGCTATACAACATGCCTGAAGATGAATCTATATATATATATATATATATATATATAATAACAAAATATATTTTAAATATTATTAGACGGCGGGTATACTAGTTATTATTTATGGAAAAAGAAAAACCGTAAATCCATAGTGAACACAATCTAAAATATTTTTTGGGATGGAGGTAATAATAAAATAGGAGCACTAAAAGAGGGTGCTACAATTTTGTAGGGCAATTATGTAATTTCCCTTGAAAAATTGTTTTTTATTCACTTTCGTCTCAAAAAAACCCCCCAAATCTTGAAATCGCTGCGCGCACACCTCCTCACTCTCTGAAGCAGATTAGGGTTTCGCCTCAATCTGATTTTCTCGAATGGCCGAGGTTTTACCAGCCACCGAAGAAAGCCTCGACCGCCGCCGTGAAAAAACCGCCGACGACAAGCCTACTGACGCCGCACCTTCCGACGCTGCCCCCGACGCTGCATCATCGCCTCTTCCGCCTCCACCGCCACGCAGAGCCATCCGAGACCGTGAAAGTGACTCCAGAGATCGGCGGGATGACCGGGACTTTGACAGGCCGCCGCGGCGTGAATACTATGATCGAAATCGATCGCCGCCTCCGCCGCCACCGCGTGACAGGGATTATCATAAGCGGGGTAGGATGAGTCCAAGCCCCCCTCCACCTCCTTATCGAGACCGACGTGGAGGAGGTCCGCATTCTCCGCCTCCGAGAAGATCGCCCCCGTTTCCCCCGTATAAGCGAAGGAGGGATGATGTTTATGATGGAAGGAGAGGGGGGAGTCCAAGAGGAGGTTATGGGCCTGGAGACCGAAGGTGAGTTCTTTTGCATAATATTGATACCAATACCAGTGCTCATATCATTTGTATGCACATTAGTCGATTGTTTATGGATTTTGATGAGTAGATGGATTAGATACTCGGTTCGTGGAGAGGTCATTTGTAAAAGCTTTTAATTATTTGTATGATCATTGTGCATATCTTTTTTAAGTTCAGTTTTCTAAAGGCAGAATCAATTTTTATGTTATTTCAAATCATCAGTTCGGATTTAGACCAAACTTTATAGTCAAGGTTCGAAGTTTAATGATAATAACTGGTAACTGATATGCGAAATAGCATGATTGCAGCATCTTGTAGAGGTTAAATTTTTATCGGTGAATGTAGGAGCTCCTCGTTTTGTATCTCTTCTTGCCAATTCATATTTATCTTCTACTATAAAGAAAATGCTCCTCGTTTCTGATTGTTTTACTTTGTAGCTCAGATATTTTATTTTGTTGTCCAACTAGGCTCTAGTAATGTAAGGTTTTTTTTTTTCCAGGTTTGGATATGATTATCCTGGTGGATATGAACGTGAGAATGGTGGCAGACCTGGTTATCCTGATGACAGACCTCATGGTAGATATATGGGTCGTTCAGCTGGTGGCTATCAAGGTGTTACATGTGTACCCTGCATGCTGTTATTATGGTTACTTTTCTGAATAATGTAATTGTTGTTTGTGAATTCCAACATGGTTCCTATATCTTCATTAGTTGTTGAAGCATATTGATATTGGTATTCTCCTGGATGGAATTCAATAGTTTGTTTTAGTTATAATGGCTTCATACTCCCTCCTTTTAGAAAACTGTCATTTAAGGTTGTTTCACAGGTATTAAGTAAGCATTTATAAGCTATAGTTATGTGTATAAAATAATTCTTGCCAAATGTTTAATAGACACAATTAATGTATAACATTAAACAAAAGTATAGCACAGAAAAACAAGATAGGGGCAAAGTGGAAAAATATCATTAACTCTTCTTGGTAATAGAAATGTGATGGATAAATTGAAACAAAGTTTATTTTCTAAGGCGATAGTTATTTTGAATTGGAGGGAGTAGTTGTTAGGCTGTGTGGTCCCATGAACAATGCCCGCCTCTTACTTGTAGATGCTCTACAACTTGTGTCCTCTGCGCCTCACTCCTCGGGTGTGTCTAATAACTGTGATTTGCCTAATGCTGTTATGTGTCCTTAAGATGAGCATAGTGCTTTGGTATGTAGCCTATCTTGTTAAGAAAACACAATGTGTGTCAATCGCTCTTCAGTGACCAATCTCGAATATACCATAATTATTTTCATCGTGTTGCCTTTCCAAGCTAATCGTAGTAGCTATGAGCTATCAGTTTTGTGGCTGGCAGTGACAAAACTATTTTGGAGATAGTTATTTGAAATTTATTATCCTTTTTTTAAGACCTTATAATAAGCCTAAGTCAAAGAGGATAGTTAGGAATGGCTTTTGAATTTACTTTGTTAATCAAATTGGTTAAGGGGATAGATAATCTTTTAATTATAAATGCCTGTATACCCGCCTCAGAGAAAAAACAATGGTATTGGAGTTGCAGTTGGTAATGCCAAATGCTTAATTAATAAGAAGAGAGGTCAATTAACTATTCAAGGAAGAGATCTGAATTAGACCGCTTAGTACTCGTTCTTATGGGTATTTAGTATATATTTGATAATTCTAAATCTCATTTGAGTATTAAATAGAATGTACAAAATGAATGTTGAGAAAGAGAAGCCTGCAAATTCTAGGACCTCAGCTTATCCATCTACCTGCAGGATTACTAAATTCCAGAAAATATAAAACTGAGGGAATTGCACAGCTTTTGCAATGGTTATAATTCCTTCAAAATTGTTGTTAACTCTTAAACTTTGACTTCAATCCAACTTCCCACTTCAGATACATTTTGGGCTTCAAATGAATGGTTACTGGTTTTACTGTTAACTATCTGGCTACATCTAGTGTGCATGTTTTCCTACTGTTCTATACATTTATCTAATGGTTTTGATATAAAATAAATTCGTTGATCTTGTTTGAAAATTGGTCCTATAGAAGATTTGTTCTAAAATGGGCCTTGAGCTACCCATAAGTGTTAAATACTTTGATTAATCTAATTTAAATATTTAAAAAAATGAGTAAAATTTTTTCTTTTGATAATTCAGCTGTAGTACTTTTCATGTAGTTTGTTGTTCTATATTGACTATGTGGTTTGGTTGTGGTTTGCACTTATATTAACGTTTCTGAATGCATTATGCTCTGGGATTACCTGGGTCATTAATTGTCTCACTCACTATTCAGTAGTCATAGCTTAAAATTTTTATGTTGGCTTTCCTTGTGTATGTTATCATTTTGAGCTTTCTTTATGCAGATTGGGAGTCTGGTCGTGGTGCTTTTGCCGACGCTTTTAATTCTGGTGGAACCCAAAGGTATGTGGCATACAGTTGTATGGAAATCTGGTTGCTGGAGCAGATTCATATTTCTCTATGGGCCGCATTTGAATTGTTTCAATGCTAGGACCTTAACTTCTCATATAGTCTGTTTTTTTCATTTTTCTAGATTTATGTTGATTGGTATTAGCCACTGAGTTGCTCTGCTCACGTAAAGTTATCTACTTGTCATGCTTATCTTTATGAAACATGCTGCTTGACTGTTGAACTAATTAATGATAATATTGAAGGGAATCTCTTGGGAAGGTTGCTAATCTTATATCCTGTGCTGTATTAACACCTCTTATTACTTTTTTGTTGTGACCAATAAGGTGGTGGTATTTTGTATTCTCTTTTATGTCTGCTACCTGCATGATGTTATGTGAAGTTGCACACTTGTAGCTGTTTAAGTTCTTGGCATAGTAGTTTCTTTTTAAGAAAAATAAAAAATAAAAAGCTGCTGCTTCAATTTTATCCTCAGCTGGAACTCTTGATTAGGATTTTTGTTCTTTTTCCAGGGAAGGAATGATGTCTTATAAGCAGTTCATTCAGGAGCTTGAAGATGACATCTTACCAGCTGAAGCAGAGCGCAGGTCAGATTGGGAATGTTTTAATCAGTTTAACCTTACTAGATTGGATCCCATTTCAAGTAAAGTGTGTTGTTACTTCATTGTATGTGTTAATTTATTCTGTTTCTTTGCTAATTGTACTAATTCCCGAGCATGATCAGGTATCAAGAGTACAGGACAGAGTATATAACTACCCAGAAAAGAACTTACTTTAATGCACACAAAGATGAAGAATGGTACCATTTATTTCTTTTTTTCTCTCCCTTTTAAAAAAAAACCAATTGTTACTCCTTGTTTTGTGCCTTATATGGATTTGTTTGTCAATTTAGGTTAAAGGACAAATATCATCCAACAAATTTACTTGCTGTCATAGAAAGGTAAACATGTGGGTGGAAGCCTTTTATTAAGCTATTACTCTCATGTCAATGTGCAATGCTGTTTATGTCCTGTGTGTCCTGGCATCCATTTGGTCATATTCAAAGATCTGAGCACAATGGCATTTGCAGGAGGAACGAACTTGCTAGGAAGTTGGGGAAGGATTTTCTGCTTGATCTGCAGAGTGGGACTCTGGATTTGTAAGAGATGCTCTGCATTCTGATTTTCAGTTTAACATTTTTTTTATAATTATACTATCTGACCTAGTTCTGCATGTTTATAGAGGTCCTGCTTTTATTCCTTCCACATCAAACAAGGCAGAACAGTCCAGCGAGCCAAATTCTGAAGATGAAGCAGATGTGGGTGGCAAGAGAAGGCGACCTGGAAGGGTTGGTGCCAAAGAATCTGATCTCTCATCCACCCCAAAGGCTCACCCAGTCTGTTCTGAGCCTAGGCGAATTCAGATTGACATAGAACAAGCTCAGGCTCTTGTACGGAAGCTTGATACAGAAAAAGGAATTGAGGACAACATCTTATGTCGAGCTGATAATGACAGAATGAGCAGAGATAAGTCTCATGGAAGTTCAAGTGGTCCAGTTATTATCATACGTGGTTTAACTTCAATCAAAGGTCTTGAGGGGATTGAGCTTCTAGACACACTTCTAACTTATCTCTGGCGCATTCATGGAGTTGATTATTATGGGTTGGTTGAAACAAATGAAGCAAAAGGTCTCCGGCATATTAGAGTGGATGGCAAGAATAGTGATGCAATTGGTCATGGGAATGAGTGGGAGAAAAAATTAGATTCTTGTTGGCAAGAGAGGCTGAAGAATTCAGATCCTCTGGAAGCAATGACCGCGAAGGAGAAGATAGATGCTACAGCTGCTGAAGGTTTGGATCCATATGTCCGCAAAATTAGGGATGAAAAATATGGTTGGAAGTATGGATGTGGGGCAAAAGGTTGCACAAAGCTCTTTCATGCAGTTGAATTTGTTCACAAACATTTAAAATTGAAACACATAGAACTCGTGATGGAACTGACGTCAAAAGTGCGTGAAGAGTTGTATTTCCAGAACTATATGAAGTAAGTACTGCCTTTTGAATATGCCTATGATGTCTCTTTGGTTGCAAGCTCTATAACTATCATGTATTGCAGTGATGAAAATGCACCTGGAGGGATGCCTGTCATGCAACCTTCTTTGGTATGTCTTTCTTGTTACTTCTTTTCCCAAATTTTCATCCTGATTATACCTTATTCTGCATTCCTCACACGGGGCTTCCTCTGTAGAAGGATAAGCCACAAAGACGAAGACCTGGCTTGGATAATAGAATAAAAGATGAAAGAGGAAATCGTAGAGAAAACCGTTCCAATGGCAATGAACGCTTTGATCAGTCTGGGGATTTCACCAATAATGATGGTTCTTCTGGGAACAATGCAGACGAACAAATGTTTGATTCTTTTGGTGGGCAAGGCATTCCTGTTGCAACTTTCCCTTCAGACATACCTCCTCCTGTGCTGATGCCTGTTCCTGGTGCCGGGTAAGTTTGGGCCATTCTTTTCCTCATCTTTGTAATTCTGGAAGTGGTTTTAATCTCTTCAGAATATCTTTTATGTGTAAATACATAGTATTCAATTGTTTGAATTTAAGGTCATTGATTGCAGTCCACTGGGTCCTTTTGTTCCTGCTCCTCCTGAGGTTGCTATGCGGATGCTACGAGACCAAGGTGGTCCTTCCCCCTTTGAAGTAGGCAGGAACGGAAGATCAGGTCCCCAGTTAAGTGGACCTTCTCCAATAATTGCAATGCCCCCTACACATCGACAGGATCCTCGGAGCTTGCGAAGGTTGGTAATTTTTTATTTAATATGAACTCATCAATGTGCTAACTGGAAGAGTATTGAGGTTTTTTAATTTGAAAAGGACAACCCTAGTGATGAACTGGTAGCAAAAAGCCAGAGTTCTGTAGATGAGTGCTTTGATAACTTCACTTGAATAATTAATATCTGTAATCAGATAAAATGTTAGAACTCTGTCTAGTAAACTCTGGTTTCTTATTTCTAAGCAAAATTCTCTGTCCCCTTCTTTCGGCATAAAGTCAATACTAAAGCTGCATGAAACAAGTGACATAGAAGACGTGAAATATAATTCTTGAAATTACTACACAGGTTTAAGGAATTTGTTAATATATGTCAACAGGAGGCCCATCTTCTCTGCAAAATTGTTGCTATCACCAATTCCTAGATTTTGTCATTTGGTTAAAATTTAGGATTTGGATAAAAGTGAAGCCACCAATGGGGTATAATTTCTGATAAATATTGTGTATTTATGGAGTATAGAAATTTCAAATCTTGCTTTATGTTCCTATTAGTTTGCAAGAAGTACAAATTACATCGATGCCACTGTAATTCTATCGTTGTTAGTATCTGTTTCACTTCCTGCACATGGATCTTAACCTCGATTTAACAAATTGACAGCTATAATGACCTGGATGTCCCAGAAGATGAAGTCACAGTTATAGACTACAGAAGCTTATGAGGGCAAAACAATATTATGTTTGGTTCTCTCATCTCGAAGTTTAGATGCAAGTTGCTCTGGTTTCTCTCATCCTCGAGTAAGCAGCGATAGTTGATTTCTCCCTGTTTGATGCCCATTTTTTGCTCTTCTTTGGCATTCTTTGTTTGATAACACAATCAGATGGGGCGAGAACACTTTTGCAAAGCTCTCGAGGGGAGGACAAGCTGAATCAATACATGAAGTTGAGTATTTATCACATTTTCTGGAGATACATTTGTGTTGTAATACAGCGTTTTCTTGATATTGTGAAGGAATTAGGGTATTTGAATCTTGAAAGGGTTGAGATGTGGATAAACTGGAATTGGTGCTTAGAATTATTTTAGAATAGAAGAGAAGTTTAAAAATAAGAGTGGTGTGGTTGATCAATTCAAAATTCTTTATCTGCAATAATATGTAGCACAACACATTCAGAAGTTGACATGTTTATTTGGCAACATCAATGGAACATAAGGCAAAAGTGATATCTTGAAAGGCTGTTTGTTGGAGACTAATATTGGGATTAAAACATACAGACAGGGCAATGTATCCACACTACCCATTTACGTAGGCATCTATTAGGAAGATTGGGAGATGAAATCAACATAACTCTATATCAATGCTCTCTCATCTGCGTAGCTTCGTTTCTGTTTTCCCGAGGATCACCCTTTCAATCGCAACGTATCTTACATCTTCGGAGCATAACACACTACTAGTGATTCTAAAACACGAAAGATTAAATGATCACATTGGTGGTAAGGGTCAAAAATACGAGACAAATAACTGATACATCAAAATGCCTTTTTCTTATTGATGAGCATGTCATGTCAAACTACAAGATCAAAAAACAGCCACTAAACAATCCTCCTCTACTGTTGATTTATTTACACTATCTCTCAACTTCACATTGAGCATTTATGGCATTCAAACCAATGAGGATACACTTTAGCTGATGAGTATAGAATGAATATTTACTGACGTTTCAATTTCCTAAATTTGTGCAACAAAGACTCTATTGATGTCTGTATTCTCGAACTCTCCGCTTGCCTCACTACCTGCGACACCTGGCGTAAACTCTGGATCCCACGACCCAAACAGGCGATCGAAGGGGCAGCAGGAAAAGATTCAGCCGCACATTCAATTCCATCACCATATACAAGCAAACCAGAGCATGTAGCCATACTACACCCAAATGTAGCCCACGGTAAAACTCCAATTCGTTGAAGTTGGCGTTTTCTCATTATTTCATAGAAGGCTGTTCTCATGGCAGAAAGGCTCGTCTTTTCTACAGAGGCTATAACACTGTGAGCCACAGCACGTATTTTTTCAGCAGAGGCAGCAGCCTTTATGGCCGAGGCTTTCATCGAAGAGCTAACCATTCCTGGGGCCACTACCTTGGTGGGCCCAAGACCCTTGCTAAGTGTAAAAAGAAGAGCTTTTTGGGTCTGAGTGAACACAAGTTTAAGAGAAGCTGGGACATGAAACGTGGCGATTTTGATGAAAGTTGATGCCGGGATAACTTTTGAGAGGGACGAGGCTCCAACAGCCACCGTTGCACCTGCCCCTACTGCCACCACAGGCTTATCAGCTAATAACCGATTTCTAAAGCCACCACGTGTCGAAAGTTCACCATTATCTCCATAGTTGATAACAAGCTGATCAACCATATCTTCAACTTCTAAAGGAACATTAGTCTTCCAGTGTTTTCTGAGCCCTGCTAAGCCACTAGCATCAACTACTGCGACTATTGATTTGTACTTCTTGCTCTGGCTTCGAAGAGCCTGAGCAAGAATAGCATGTGACTTGTCATCCATTGGAAGATCGGAGAACTCACAATGAGGTGGCACTGAGTTCTTTATCAACCGACCTGCATTATTCAAAGCGATTCTGAGCCCCTCAACAGCAATCTGAAACGCATACACTTCTGAAAGCAAATGGTTGTCAATGATTTCTCCTTTACTAACGTCACAAAGCATCTTCTGTGCACAAGCTAAAGCAGTTCCAATGGAGGGGATGTCAACAAACATATCATGCAAATCAACGAGCAATGGATAAACATATTTCGCAAACTGTGGAACCTCATAATCAACTATTGGCCGAACATTCCCACCTGAAAACTCTGAAGCAGGATTCACATGAACCAAGTAAGAAGACAATGATCTCACCATTTGAGATCGAACTTCATCTGTGGCACGAAAAACCCTTGAACTCAGAGAAACAACTGAACCTCCAATTCTTTGAGGAACCAAATTACTAAGCTGCAAACCAAACACAGTTCCAAAGCCAGTACGTGAATTCACAGCCGCAGCCTCTGTTTCCATATCACATTCACTATCACCACTCACATTGCATTTCACAAAAGGCGATTCGAGCATCACAAATGACGAACCAACTTCCTCAGCAGCATTCTTGGCTGTGATGAGGTGTCCATTGAAACTCACACCGAAAATCTCCTTCAAGACCGAAGTCCCTGCAACGTCCTCATACCTCTCCCTACTAATCTTATGCATAAAACACTTCTTCAATACCTCAAACACAGAGGTGGGGACAGTATCATCATCACTAGCCTTACATCCATTCCCATCTTGTCTCAACCCAATCATCTCTTCATCATTCAATTCTCCCACTTGCACAACAACAGCATCGGGTTTAATTGCTCGAATCAAACACTCGGCATCTACAGCGGACCTTTCGGACAAATTCTGAACGGATAAAACGTAAATCACAGCCTCCAATTCGGGCTCCCGAATCGCGTAAACAAAGTGCTTGGTGGTTTCGGGAATGGGTAATTTGTTGACAATCCTATCTGATGCCCTCAAATCGTTGAATATAAAAGCAGAGAAAGGCCATATATTTTGAACATGTTCCGCCACAGCCCACATAACGAATTCCTCACATAAAAATCAATCCCACAAAACCCCAGTTTCCAAGATTTTATTTTTTCAATCAATCGAGTTTCAAGAGTGAACAAATTCGCGCGCTACACAGATATATCAATTCTTTCGTGTGTGCACAGAGAGAGAGAGAGAGAGAGAGAGAGAGAGAGAGAGAGAGATGTTGGAGTACCTGCTGGGAAGAATGAAGAGATGGTGAGTGTGGAGAGTCGCCGATAAATCTTGAACGGAAATTGGGGGAAAGATTAAACTGCTTTAAATGTCTTACTCATAAATCTCTCCTATACATAAAATAAAAAAAAATAAAAAAAAATCTCTCCTATACATTGCAATATCAACCGAATATTCATTATTTCATCTCTTATTTTATTATATTTATTTATACGTATTAATTAATAATATATTTTAATATATCTAATCAGTTTGTTAATTATTTTAAAATAAGAGATAAATGTAAAGTCACATATTAATTAATAATATATGTTAATATATCTAGTCTGTGTTAATTATTTTACAATAAGAGATAAATGTAAAATCTCATATGTCCCAATATGAGAATTCAAATGTTACGTCTTGTAATCGTAAATCATGTTTTATTTTTATATATACATTTTTGTTTTGTACTGCTATGTATATATCTAGACGCGTGTAAATGTATGCACATAAAATATCAAAATAATTTGGTATAATTTGTGAGAAATAGTATTCCACAGGAGAAGTTTACGTGAAAATCACACTAAATTTAATGAAATGTGGATACGAGGGAAAGTAAATGTCATTATTTTTAGGGCAAAAAGTTCATTTTATATTTGTGTTAGCGATGAGTTTAAACACGCAAATTTCAAGGGCTTCGTATTCAAATAAAAAATGAAAAAAGAAACATAGAAATGACTTGGATTAGGACTTAGACTAGAAATCCAACTTCAATTCATGGTCATAATACATTGCTACTGTCTCTGTGTTTAATAAGAGCATGAACTATTACACTAAGAATGCTTTACTAATTCCTACAAAACCATCTAAATAAATATACAAGGATTCATCTAATTGTCCCTCAATCTCTGCACTATTGAATCAAAATGTTGCATTTTCAAACTTTAGATAGCAAACAAGATTCAATTGAGAGCAAGAACACTAAGTTAATGGTACAAACATGGTGGAGAATGTTTCGCGTGTGAGAGTCAAATCCGACCTGTTGTAAACGAGAAGGTATCCTACTTTCGCAGCCTTTTTGCTGGAGTATCTTGTATGGGCTCGACCTGCCATGACACCCATTAGTAGTTAAAGAGACTATGGATCATAGAATCAGGCTATAGAGACATTCTGACATTGTATATCGGTTCTAGAGAAGTGAACGAGGTAATTTCATGAGAAGCCAGAATGAACAAAAGGATCCGATTGCCAAAAGGTCAGGAATCCTTACTGCATTTGAAAGCTGCTCACGGATATAGGCCATTGATCTCAACATGGCACCTAAGGTATCCCTCGACACCTGAAATTTCACTTCTGATTCTCCTGAAGTTGTCTCCGTGTCTTGAAGCTGAATAAGAACAAACTATATCAACAGAATGTGTATTGCATAAGACAAGATATTTGCATGTAGAAGATAAAGTGAGGTCCCACTCTCTTATAATGGTATTAGGACTAGGCCATAAAGCTGTGAGGTATGTAAATGATCAATTGGGAAACCGTCAACTACATTACTAAAGGCAGGTGATTGCCTTGAAGAGACTACTTTCTTTTCGTGTATTGCTCCAAGCCTCCAATTTAATAACAGGGAATTTTGTCAGTAGATTTAGCCTATCTTGCAATTCTAAAATAGCATAAAAAATTATGGTGTATGTTAGCTCAATTGCATCGAAACATATCAAGGACATAGTAGAATTTTTACTCCTACTCATTCAGTGTAATTTTTTGTCATCATTTTAAGATAGACTTGGGAATGTAGACATTATTATGTAAAAAGGAACAGAAACAATTATCTCATCAATTCCATATCAGATTTGAGAACCACAGACCTTCAAATTGATGACAGCAACCTTATTGACAGGGGTAGAAAGCTGCTCACTGATGTAGGCCATGGACCTCAACATCGGCTCCAATGTGACCTTTGACAGTGAGAACTTTACCTCAGATTCTCCAACTGGAATCCTGCCATAATCTTGTAACTGCACATGCAGCACAGGGCAAGTAATTTACAAGTAAGCATTAATTCAACTTCTGCATTCTAAGTATGGGAGCATCGTGTGGCAATTATCGAATCAAAAACCATGAAGAAAATTGAAACCCAGTGACAGTTCCACAGAACATCAACATGACAATTTAATAAAAGATATTGGTCCATAAGAATTGGAGAAAGGATAATTCATCAGATTAGGTTTCTGAATTGGAACTTAGTTCTGAAACAAAGATGAATCAGGAAACTGACTATCTAGATCTCGATAGAAGTACAATTGCAAGTAGTGGAGATGTAAAGGAATTTTTATGTGGTCATTTCCTAATATCTCAAAAGACTTCCATCAGTTGTCAAATGTTCTCATACAGGTTTTGAAATAGACAGGAAATTAGCCTATGATAGAATATATACGCGTGTTCTCGACTTTTATTTTACTCTTGTTTCAAAGACTACCTGAAATTGAATGGTCGTTTGTGATTCCTATATTACATTTCTGTAATTCTCCTTCAGCTTAAAACTATTGGCATTTAGCAAAAAAAAAAAAAAAAAAAAAAAAAAGGAAAGGATAGTGTAACAGAAAAAGAAGCCATCAGTCTATTAATAATTTCGAGATGTTCATTAAATAATTAGGAAGACATACCTTTAGGTTAATTACAGCTACCCTATTAGCTGGATTCAACTTCTTATTCTCCATTACCCAAGTCATTGACTTCAGACAAGGAAGCATCAACTGCACACCAACATAAGGAAAAATGAGAGATCAATATTTCACTGTTTAAAGAGAGAATTCAATTCTACAAAGATTTCATAGATTTCCTAATACCATGTTATCAGTGTGACCTCCAAGAGAAACTGGGGCCATGCGTGGGCCATTCAGATCTGAAGTTGTTTGACTAGGAACACCAGCATCATTAAGATTAAAGCGTCTTATTATTTCATCTTGTCGTGGCCAAAGAAGAGGGGTCATTTCAGGATTTTCTATGAATGATCTCCGATCATCATAAGACACTCCACTAACCTGGGAGCTAGAAGGTGAAACTTTTGCCACACTTTTTTTAATACCAGCAACCTTCTTCCCTCCTTCTCTAATACTAACGAGTGCTGCACTATATGTCTCTATTGATATAGCCCCTTCCTCTGCAAATCTAATCGCTTCCTTGCATAAATTATTATATCTATTCATCAGAGACTCATGTCCTTGCAGCTCGCTTTGTTCATCAGCTACAATCCTGCTTTTAGCATTTCGGGTCCACCGCTTTAAGATGTAATGTGATGGCAAGGTTAGTACATTTGTTACAGTAAAAACTGTCAAAATATGTCTACATAGGATGCCAGAATATTCAAACATCCTACAGCTACAATTTGCTTTCATTTCTGCCATATTCAGTGAGACAAAATAGGCTTTCTGGTCATCCTCAAATTTCGCGACCCTGTACGTACTGTTATTCCCATCACCATCAACTCTATTTGCAGTATATACAAATGTCTCGACTAGCTCCTCTTGAAATTTTGAGAATATTCTCTTTGTGTACAAGTTAGCAGCCTGTTTTTCCATAGGGGAAGGTGTTTTCAGCACTGGGGTGGTGCACATCGTATCAAAGTCAGGTTCTACTTCCCTCTCAAATGAATTTTCTAAAGCTCTTTCATATTGTCTAAAGAACATTGGCAGAGTAGTTTGCTGATTTACATAGCCATCGAAAAATGAGCTTTCATATCCAAGACTGGGAAAAACGGCAGCAAAGAAAGAGTCTCGAAAATAAACAGGCACCCATTGCCTGCGGGTGTCATATATAGACTGAAGCCAATCATTTCTCTTCAGGTCATACTTGTCGACGATGGATGCCCAACATGATTCAAATTCCTCAATAGTGTCAGTCATGTTGACACAGTTATACAGCTCCATCTGAAAATTAGGATGAGCAAGACAAACATGAGCCATTCTATCCTGGCCTTCTCTTAGCACATGCCATTTGTTTACACAATGGCGGGTTTGTGGAAACACGTGTGTAACTGCAGCCTGTATGGCTCTATCCTTATCTGTGGTCAGAGACACTGGTGCACGATCATTCATTGCAGCCAGAAATGTCTTAAATAGCCACACAAATGTAGCTTCAGATTCATCTAGAAGTAACGCACAACCAAATAAAATTATCTGACCATGATGGTTCACTCCTGTCAATGGAGCAAATGGTACTCTATATTGGTTTATTCTGTAAGTCATATCCAGAATAACAGCATCACCGAAATGGCCGTAGGCTGTCCTAGACCTCGAGTCAGCCCAGAATGCATTAGCCATGCGATTCTCTTCATCAAGTTGTATGGCATAGTAAAATCCAGGATTCTCAGCCTGCATTTTCTTAAAATAGTCAAGGAGATTCTGAGCATCCCTACCCAATGTTCTTCTTCGACTGGAATATCCTGGCGTTAAGCCTAGTGAGCTGATACTTTTAACTGTATGATTTAGCCCTGGAGCAGTCCTATTCTTCCCTACGTGGTTCATTTCTGTAGGGACAGCATTTCCATCCATAGAAACATACATCACACCACTGGGAACTACGTCCAGGCCTTGGAAAGTTTCCACCACATTGTTTGTTGTGGCAGCAAAATGTCGTTTAGGCCTGAGGTACTGCAACTTACCCTGACCGACAATGGTGTGGCTATGCTCTTTCACAAATTTTGTCACAACCCATTTATTTTCACTCCCTAACTCGACTCTGAGCATTGCCCCACAGGTCTCACCAGCTCTTTTCTTCAACCCATCCCTAGAACACAAAAATTCCCTGGAGCCAGCTCTGCCATCAGTCTTTGGCCGCTCCAAGTGAACTCGAGTGCTAAACCCTACATTTCTAGCATAGCCTTCATAAAACATCTTAGCTGCATCCCCAGAATCAAATTCCATTCCAACATTTGGCTCCGGAAAATTACCATCCTCGTCCTGTACAAGTGATTGTCCGAAAGCATCCATATCTCCGTTACAATTAGAATCATCATCACCATCATCCGTCACTCCTCCATGTTGGCCCATACTCCCCTCTTCCACACCCATGGATTCAACGCCCATACGAGAACCCCTCATCCCACTTTCACAAAATTTAGTAGCATGATAACACACTAGCAAACTGCATTTCTTTACATCTTTTCCGCAGCATTATATGAGATATCTGCATGATTTCAACAGTTCATACACTTAAAGATTATAAAGGCCAAGCACTAATTATACTTGTTAACCACTGTTTCCCACACACATACAAAAAAAAAAAAAAAAAAATACAAATAAAAAAAACAAAAAACAAAAAAAAAAAATACAAAAAGCCAAAAAAAATATGTATTCAGAAAACACCCAAAAACATATCAAGTTGTTGCAGAAACTTCAGACACCATATCGAATTCTCCCCCCCGATATATATTTCTAACAAAATTATCTCCTTATTGAAATCAATTATTCATGTAGTATAACTGCAACACATTATGACAAATATAAAACCTTCTCAATCACTTAAAGATTGAAATTTCACACACTAATCAGCTCATGAATACAGTAATGATAGAGAAATTTAATATGTTGAATTCCGTATACGATGTGAGAGACAGATACCTGTGATCCAAGGTGAATAAAGCGAAAAATTATTTCTTCAGAATATGTGATAAATTACGCAATTATTGGAATTCTAAGGTTGTGCTTGAATTGCTTGAAAGGGATGGAACGACGACAATCGGAGGAGCACCGGCGACGTCGCAGAAAGGGAACGGGGAAGAGAGAGGAGAGAGAAGGGGAGAGGGTGAGTGGGTGTCACGTGTATGCCAAAGGACCTTAGTGGGCGCGGGTCTTTTAACCGTTGATCTGAATCCAACGGCTGAAAATGATTCAAAGAAAATCCGATATTTGGCTACTGTTGGATCGACGGCAGATAAGTGGGGTTGCAAAAGTAAGTCTATTGTTTCGGTGGCCCATCTGATTGGGACTGTACATTAGTACTCTCAATTTAATTTTTTAATTTAAATTCTCAAATTTACCTAGTTTTAGTTTAGTTTCTTTTTTATTTTAATCCAAAAAAGAGAGTTTTATCTTCTGTATTATTTTAGTTGATAATTACTAGTTATATAAAAAATTTGTGATACTATTATATTTGTGTTTTCTCAACTAGAAATTAATTAATTTATGTCTGTGAGTTACCAATAAGAGAAAAAATTGTACATAGTTTTGTGAAATATATATGAAAACTTAAAAGGGGTAATTACAGAAAAAATAAATTCATATCATAACCCTGTTTACAATTTAATCAAAACTTTTTAATTTTTGTAATTTCAACATGAATTTAAAGAATTTGAAATTGTAATCACAATTTTTAAAATTTTGCAATTTCATATAAGATTTTAAGAATTTTGGAGTTGGATTCATCTTATAACTCTTAGCTGATTTTTGTTGGGTTGTCTATCAAACCTGTCATATAGTAAACGTTAAGGTCAATTCGTGACAAAGAATATTATAATATCACCGTAAAAAAATACAAAAAATTATATACAAATGTTCCATGGATTTAAGGTCACGCATCGACTGTGCATGCCCACACTATTTCTTGTGTGTTCGTACTCTAATAAATATTTAATATCTTTTAGTTATATTAGTAATTTTAGTTATGTAAGTGATATTTTTATATTATATTAACAGTATCTTTAAATTATATTTATATTCGTGTTTTGACAAAATATGTAATACTTTTTTTAGTTATGATAATGCTATCCTTATCTTATACGACTAGAATTCTTACATTATATTATATAAATGGGGTGATACCTTTACGTAAATGAAATAATATTTTTTTGACATACAACTAATATATTTACTTGGTACATCTAATACCTCTATGTAATACACTAATATATTTCATTAAATAACATACATCATTTATAAGTAAAATCGAACAACATCTTTAAGTAGATGTATTAATATATTTACGTTATATTATTAATATATTTATGTGATACAAGTAATACCCAATTATGTTGAATTTCAATAAAATGAAACAATACATTTATGTAAATAAAATAAAAATCCTACGTGATACGAACAATACCTTTATATAATATAACTAATATCTTTATGTGATACAATTAATAATACTTTTAAGGGATAAATTTCATAATAAGACTTCATTTATAAATTTGTTCTCAATTCAGGACTCAAATTTTAAAGTTTCTCAATAAGGGGCTCAATTTTACATTTTTTCTCAATTTAAGGATTGAAATATGGATTGAATTTTCAATTCAAGACAAAATTTCATATTTTTTTTTATATTTTAATATGTATTCATATTTTGGATAAATTAAAACAAGTTAATGAACTTTAAGAACAATTTTCATCCGACTTATCTTAATTTATATGAAAAAAGAAAAAATATATAATTAATTTAATTCATAAAATATAAATTATATTAAACTAATTAATATTAAAATCAATTTTATATACTTTTATTCATAAAATTAAGAAAATAAAGGAATCTTAATTTTTTGAATTGCATATATATATATATATATATATATATATATATAAATTAATACAAAGTCCGATGAAAATTTCACAAACGTATCTTAATTTATCTAAACAATAAATATATATTAAAATATAAATAAATCTATAAATAAAATAAAAAGAAAAAGAAAAAGAAAAAGAAAAAGGAAAATGAAATGAAATTTTGTCTTGAATTAAGAACTCAATCCAGATTTCAAGCCTTAAATTGAGAAAAAAAATGTAAAATTGAGCTCCTTATTGAGAAACTTCAAAATTTGAGTCTAAAATTAAGAACTAATTTATAAATTGGATCTTGTTATGAAATTTATCCTACTTTTAAGTCATATTTCAGTAAAATGAGTTACTAATACCTTTTTAATGTAATATTAGTGATACATTTATATAATACTAGTTATACGTCTGCTATAAAAAAGGAGCAGACTACGATCTGGAGAGGAGGACATGAGGAGGAGGAGGAGGAGGAGGAGATCATAATTTGGAGAAGAGGAGGAGGGAAGGTTGTGGATCTGGAGAATTTTTCTAAAGTAAATCATGATTTATGGATCTGGAGAAGGAACAACATGACATTGATGTTTCAAAATAAATAAATAAAATTATATTTAGGTCATAGTGTTAGGGATAGTGTTCTTCAAGCAATTATGAATTATTTTATGATTATTAATAAATGCGATATTTATTTTCAAACTCATATGCTTATTGTATGTATTTCATAAACATTATAGAAAATCTCTAGTTTGTTTGATGTAACCATAATTTTATTATATAAGTATTATATATAAGACGATTAAGATTATGGATAATAAATTTAAATTATGTCTATGATGAAAGTAATTAAAGTATGTGATCTTTAATTAAAACATCATTAATGCGGCCCAAAACGTAAGATGTGACAGTCTTATCTACACCGTCGATGTAGAGACATTTGAGTGAGAACATTTATATATGATTTGATCATATAAGATGCAGACCGATTTGTATTTTTCCTACAAATTCTGTTTAGATATGAAAATCCATATTAAATCATAAGATTATATATGGATGAATCTTAATCATGAGTGATTATAAACTCCTATTTAGTTTGATGTGGTTCTTAATTTGCTTGTTTCTGTTTGGCAATGGATTTTCGCAATACTTGCATTTTATATTCACATAGAATTAAATGACTGGAAATATAAATTCATAAATATGGAATACATTCATTCTTGAACAAAGTAGAAAATAATTCTCTTATTTGTTAATTTTGGAACTGAATGGTTTGAGATCTCTAATTTATAATTGAATTATGAATTAATCATTCACTAAGTAAATTAATGGTAAATGAGGAAAATAAATAGTTGAAGAGATTGACGAATAATACCTATTTTAATTACGAATTATCTATGGAGGACTAATCTATATGTATAAATCAGTGGATGACTCAATTTCAAAAAGTAAAATATTCTATAATCGTAAGAGTGCAATTTTGTATTTTTAGTGCAGTAATAATGAAATTAATAAGTCGAATGAATTAATTAAAGAGTTTAATTGTTTATTTGATTTATTGGAGCTTATGATTATGGGTCAATGGTCCCTGGTTCGCCTTTTTAAGTAAAACAGGTTAAATATAAGTTTATATATTTTTAATGATTTATGGAAAATAGTTTTTCATGTGATTTGAGTAATTATATAAATATCATTTAATTTCAGGAATAAATGATGACTATATTTGTCACCTCCCATTTTCTTACATAAAATTTATCAGAGTTTTCCACATAGGCGTGCAGGAAGAAAATGTAAGAGACATTTCATACACAGAAGAATGAGGTAGGGGACGAACATAAGATATTACATATCAACAATTGGTTTCAACCGATTTAACATAATATTCGCAGCGGAAATTTAATCAGGATCTCACATCCCAAATACACATCATATAACCACCAAAAGTGGATTCCTTAAAACATGTTTGAAAATATGAGAGAAACATCATCTTAAAAATTTACAGATCCAAAGATAGCACCTCCTCTCTCCTTCTAGAGTTCATCATGCTCATCACTTCCTGTAAGGGGTGAGTGCGTTGAATACACTCATGGGGATAAAATCCACATCTTAATCTTCGATAGATATTTAAATCAGAAATACGTATAATCATCACGGAACACAGCACGAAATATGCACAACAGATATTAGAAATGATAAGAGACGAATAGGTGCGGGTACTCCCCGTCTTATCCAATAAAATGGTCTCAATATCGTTGGTGCGTTTCAAGGCTCCACCAAACCCTTCATAGAAGAATGGAGGTAAGGGACGAATGCATGAAGAGGTGACCTCAGCGGACCCACCCCTTTCACAGTAATAAGTATGTCACAGCAAATATAACACAGCATTTAGTATTCCTCAATCATGCTTGGAATAGGGAAAACTGTAAACAGATAAAGAGTTAGAAATTACCCCCACATTGTTCGGTGGTTACCACGTGAGCAGCAAGTATCAAAGATCACATATCCCAAGGTTTTAATCCAACAGGTAGCCTACATAATTTACGGTGTTTCTTAGATCTTTATTAAATATAATTAAAGATTTAAACGATATCAGATCGGATACTATCGATTGAGATGAGACGGATCGGAACGGAAGGCCTAACGATTGAGGTTGAAGAAACGAGAGGGAAAGATCAGGTTATAAGGCTGAGGTGAAAGAGAATGAATTTTGAATCACAACAAAAAAAGAATGAGCTCGATCGGAGTTGAAACAAGCTCGAACGAAACGTTTTAAGATTGGGGGGTATTTTGGTAATTTGATCAAATGGTTGAATTTGACCGGGATCCATGACTCCCTGTCAATGATATTTCATTGGCGACGACTTGATGATAAAGTATGACGAAAAAAAAGTGAGATTCGAATTGAAAATCGAATCAAAAATACGACATCGCGCGCCTACCTAGCGTCGGGTGAAAAAAACTCGGCAACGGGAGCAGCATCTCTCGGCAGCGGGGCAGCACCTCTCTGCAGCGGGGGTCTGACTCTCGACAGCCTCGGCCAGGCCTCCTGGCGTCGACCCTGCATGACCAGTCCCCTTCCCGGCGCCACCAGCTGCGGCAGCGCCGTCCTGTACCGCCGCAACTTCACCCTCCGGCGAGCTTGCACCACCGGCTACCACTTCCGGCCATCCCTCATCGGAATCCGGCATGAATAGTGCTGAAAAAACAACCGCAAACACCCTTCATTACACACGCATGTACATACATAGACACTCACACATACCACAACTTTCAACCTTGGCCGGCGACCACAAGCCGCCGGCCACCACCCCCAGGTCCTCGTCGGTGCATCACCAGCGCCGGCTAACAGCATCTCACGACGGCGCCACCAGTGCCGCACCACAGCATGCATACACAACACATACTTTACACACATACACTACACAAAACCTCATGAAACAGCCCAATTCCCAGCCCGTTTTCCGTCACCGGCGCCGCCACCCACGGTGGCACCGTACCTCCAACGGCTAGCCCACAATCCCGGCAGCCCCTTCGGCACCTGCACCCGTAAGAACAAGAGAGAGAGAGAGAGAAAATTGGAGAGAGAAAATGTGGCAAAACGTTAGGGTTTAGGGTTTGGAGATCGTTTTTCACTGTTTTCCGACGAACGGGAAATCGGAATTGAATTGCGAAAGTTGTCCTACATTTGTCTCGTCGAGGGCTACATCGTGTGTGAAAATCGGCCAAAACCGACAAGTTTGAAATTTTCCAGCGAACTTCGGTGGCGACACGCCAGAGACAGAATAAAAAGAGGAGAGAGAAAGAGAGAGGAGAGAGAGGCTTACGTGTGTTCGGCACTTTTCGACTCATTCGAAGAAACGATGAAAAAAGAATCGAATGAGGGCCTATTTATAGAAATTGGAAAGATTACCATTCATGTAGGGGTAGGTTACTGTTCACGATAAGATTTCGATTACTGTTCATCAAGACTCCGTTTTTCATTTTTCCGAAACTTTGTATTTTACCCTTTTCTTCACCGTTTGAGCTACGGGTATCCAATTGATCTCTAGTTCATTTCTATCTTCTCATTTTTCCGTTATGCATCTAATGGTTTATAAAATGTTCTATGTTCCATGTCTATAAATTTTATCCATCTAAAACCGATCGTTAAACACATATCTGAAATGTACGTAATTAAATTAAATACCCAAGAATTAATATACATAAGATATTTTAATTAAGGGTTTACTTATTTAATTAACCAATTATGCTTCGTTTTTATCCTGGGCGCTATATCTCTTACCCCTTAAAAGAATTTCTTCCTCGAAATTTAATGTGTACTAAGAAAAGGTAAGTCGGGATACTTCTTCAAGATCTCGTCTTCTAGTTCCCAAGTCGCCTCTTCTTTCCATGATGGCTCCATTGAATTTTTACTATAGTCATCTCCTAATTTCTTAGCCTACGATATTTCCTATCCAAGATGGCTATCGGGACTTCTTCATAAGTCAGATCTTTCTCAAGTTCTACGTCTCCTTATTTGATTATGTGGCTCGAATCGAATATATACTTTCGAAGCATAGATATGTGAAAGACATTGTGTACTCCAGCGAAGTCCAGCGGTAGAGCTAAACGGTACACAACCTCTCCTACTCGATCTAAAATCTTGAATGGTCCCACGTACCTCGGTTTCAGTTCCCTCTCTTCCCAAAACAATAAACTCCTTTAGTGGGTGACACCTTGAGGAAAACTTTATCACCCACTTCAAATTTCAACTCTCTCTGCCTTGTGTCTGCATACGCTTTTTGTCGATCTTAGGCCACTCGTATTCTTTCCCGAATTTTCTTTATTACTTTGACCGTTTGATCTACCAATTCGGGCCCCAAAATCTTCTTTTCGTCCACTTTGTCCTTACAGATAGGTGAACAATATTTTCTTCCGTAGAGGGCTTCATAGGGCGCCATACCAATTGTCGATTGGTAGCTGTTGTTGTAGGCAAATTCCACCAAGCATAAGTGGTCTTCCCAACTTCCAGGAAAATCCAAAACACATGCCCTTAACATATCCTCCAAGATTTGTATGGTCCTTTTCGATTGTCCGTCAGTTTGTGGGTGAAAGACTGTTCTAAAGGACAACTTGGTCCCTAACTTCTTTTGCCAGACTTTGCCAGAATTTCGATAGAAATTGGTACGCCATGCAATCGGACAATTTTCTTGAGATATAATCGTGCTAACTTATCCAGTTCGAAAGTCATCTTGATTGGCAAGAAGTGGACAGACTTCGTTAATCTATCAACTATCATCCAAACGACGTGGTTTCCTCATCTGGTGCTCGGCAGACCAACCACGAAATCCATGGCTATGTGTTCCCACTTCCACTCTGGTATCTCCAAAGGAGTTAGCATCCCAGCCGGTCGTTGATGCTCTGCTTTCACCTGTTGACAAATGAGACACTTCTTGATTAACAACCCTATGCTTCTCTTCATGTTTCTCCACAAATTTTTTTCCCTTAAATCCTAATACATCTTTGTACCTCCAGGGTGTGCAGACATTGGTGTGCAATGTGCCTCTTCGAGGATTTCTTCTCTTATTTTCTCATCTTTTGGCACACACACTCTTCCTCTGAAGATAAGAGCTCCATTAGATGCCAAAGAGAAACCTTCCGCCTTTCCACTGTCCATACGAGCTTTCATCTTCTTTAGAAAGCTGTCTTCCCTCTGAGCTTCAACAATTCTCCCGCGAAGGGTAGGTTTTACGAATAACGCTATCATTCTAGCTTCAATGTTATTCGGAGACGTGACTATCTCCAAACTCAGCTTGGATATCTCCTCGATCAAATGGTGTTGGTTGGTGACCATAGACGTTGTCATTCCCTTTTCTTTCCTGCTAAGAGCATCAGCTACTACATTAACCTTTCCAGGATGATAGTGGATTGTAATATCATAATCCTTCACCAACTCTAGCCATCTTATTTGTCTCATATTGAGCTCCTTCTATTCAAATAAGTATTTCAAACTCTTATGGTCGGTGTAAATCTCACACTTCACGCCATAGAGATAGTGTCTCTATATCTTGAGAGCGTATACCATAGCTGCTAGCTCCAGATCGTGCGTTGGGTAGTTTTGTTCGTGAATCTTCAATTGACGTGATGTATATGCCAATACTTTCCCTTGTTGCATCAAAACACATCCCAAGCCTTGTTTGGATGCATCGCTGTAGATTACAAACTCCTTTGTTACATCCGGAACTATTAAGATTGGTGCCTCCGTCAGTCTCTTCTTTAGTTCCTGGAAGCTACGCTCACATTGTTCACTCTATTTGAACTTTACGTCCTTTCTTGTCAAGTGAGTCATCAGAGTGGCAATCTTCAAAAATCCTTCTATGAATCTTCGATAGTAGCCCACCAAACTAATAAAACTCCGCACTTCCTTGAAGTTTGTTGGGGCCTCCCAATTATTGACTGTTTCCACCTTTTCAGGATCTACTTCGATCCCTTGTACAGAGACAATAGGAGGGCCTAGGAAGCCCACTTTGTCCATCCAGAATTCACACTTATTGAATTTTGCATAAAGCTTCTCCTTTCGTAGAACCGCTAGTGCAATTCTGAGGTGTTGTTCATGTTGCGCTTTATCGCACGAATAGACAAGGATATCGTCAATAAACACAATGACGAAGAGATCGAGATACGGATGGAAGACACGATTCATCAAATCCATAAAGACAACTGAAGCATTACTAAATCCAAATGGCATAACTACAAACTTGTAGTGGCCATATCTCGTCCTGAACTCTATCTTAGACATATCCGTATCTTTGACTTTCATCTGGTGATAGCCAGATCTTAAGTCAATCTTCGAGAACACACTGACACCTCTTAACTGATCAAAAAGATCTTCAATTCGAGGCAGTGGATACTTGTTCTTTATTGTCCTCTTATTCAGCTCTCGGTAATCGATACACATTCAAAAGCTGTCATCCTTCTTCTTCACAAAAAGTACTGGAGCTCCCCAAGGTGACACACTTGGCCGAATGAAACCTTTGTCCAAAAGCTTTTGTATTTGGACCTTCAATTCTTGTAATTCTTTTGGTGTCATTCGATAAGAAGCTTATGACATCGGTGCCGCTCCGGGCATGAGATCAATCCTGAATGTCATTTGTCTATCCGGCGGAGGGCCAGGTAAATCATTTGGGAAAACGTCCAAGAATTCTTTTACTATGGACACCTCCTCGATAAATAGCAATCCCTATTCGGGGTTTACCATGTTGACCAACCAAGCTTCACAATTTCCTTTGTTAAGCATCTCGGTTGCCTTTATGACCGATATAATCCTTGAGTCAACTTTGACTCCTGTCCTATAGAAGGTGAACTTCGGCTTTCCCGGTGCTTGGAAAATGATTTCCCTCGCACGATAGTTGATTACCGTATTGTTGGACTCTAGCCAGTCCATTCCTAAAATTATATCGAAATCCTTCATCTCCAGAGCATGAAGATCGGCTAGAAGAATCTTATTTTCAAACACAATCTTAAGGCGACGGTATAGGTGTTTTGTCCTTACCATCTTCCCTGATGGAATACTAACTTCTAGGGTTTGAGCGACTATCCTACCGTCCTCATGTTTCAATAATTTACAGAAATTCACAAAGACAAAGGAGTGTGTCGCTTCAGTATCAAATAGGATGAGAGCAGGTATATCGCATACTGATAACATACCTATCATCATCTCGGCTCCCTCAGCAGCTTCTGGGCGGGTAAGAGCAAAGACTCGTGCTCTACCTGCCATCGGTCTTGGGTTCGGGGCTGTAGCTGGCGAGTTTCTTGTCTTCCAGCAGTTGGCCGCTAGGTGTCCCGGTGCCCCACATATGAAGCAACTCCGTGTTTCTCGTTGACACAACCCCACTTGTACCTTTCTGCATCTAGGACACGGGTTCCCAGATTTGAGAGTAGGAAGGAGTGGAGCGTTGTTTGCCCTTGAAAATTTATTCTAGGCAGAACTCTGGCTCAAGCCAGTCCACTTCCTCTTAACAGGAGTTGAAAAGACTTTTCTAGGAATTATAGCATCCAAACGCAAGCTAGAGGCTATCTCTTATGCTCTCTCAATAACACTTGCGTATGAAATCATCCCTTGCCCAGCCAGTATGGATCCAATCTCTGGATGAAGGCCTTTTCCAAACCTTCAAGTCTTCTTAATGTCGGTATCCACCAAGTGTGTGGCATACCAGCTCAAGTGATTGAATATCCGCTCATATTCTCCCACCGTCATGCTTCCCTGTCGGAGGAAATCCATTTCTTTTTCGTCCTGATAGGACTGAGGTATGAAGTGATGAGAAACCACTTTCTTAAATTCTTCCCACGCTAGCCCCTCTCTTTGGACGGGTAGCAACATCCTCTCATACGAGTCCCACTAGTGACTCGCTTCGTTTGTGAGCTGGAAGATTGCACAGGAAACCTTCTGTTCCTGCGTACACATCAAGTGCCCAAAAATTCAATCAAGTGACCTCAGCCACTCTTTCACTTCTGCAGGTTCACCCTTCCCATCGAACGTCGGTGGGTTAAATCACCGAAACTGTTTGTATATTAAATTTGGATCGGACTTAACTGGTTGTGGGTTGGCTCTAGTTGCCTCGAAGTGTTGTGCTAAACCCCTCAAAACAGACACTAGATCCCCCATGCTTGCATTATTATCCCGTTCTGATCAACCGTGGGGGTTTGATTACTTCGTGGTCTTCCTCTTAACATAACTATACTACGTTATATAAGTTACACGAGTTTTTATCATCATCCTATACCCGTAAAGTCCCCTCTTAACATTAACGGTATATATCATTCCAACATAGTATCACATAATAGATAAGCATTCTATTACGCAATTCTTATGATCAGGGAGAGGCACCTATAGAGAGAGGATAATGCTTATCTTATTTCTTTTCGAAAACATTTTCACGTTTTAAATTCTCATATTCTCTTTACAAAACATGTTTGAGCAAGCTCGAACTCAAATATTAAGCTCAATTTTTCATATCATACTCACGGACCAGGGTAGACACACACATTAGCTCACCCTTTCGTTGACAAGGGCCCATGGTATTCTCAACCCTTTTTCACTACACTAACTCCTACAAACGACAATTTACGCACACAAGCTCACGCTGTCTACAGTCAGTGACTTTGTGGCGGCGGCCCAAAACAGTGTGTCGATAACAATGAATTCTCAACCCTTTTTTAAAACTGGTATCTTGTTAAAGGCTCTGATACCAAAACTGTCACGCCCCATTTTCTTACAGAAAATTTATCAGAGTTTTCCACACGGGTAGACAGGAAGAAAAGGTAAGAGACATTTCATACACAGAAGAAGAAGGTAGGGGACGAACATAAGATATTATATATCAACAATCGGTTTCAACCGATTTAACATAATATTCACAGCGGAAATTTAATCAGGATCTCACATCCCAAATACACATCATATAACCACCAAAAGTGGATTCCTTAAAACATGTTTGATAATATGAGAGAAACATCATCTTAAAAATTTACAAATCCAAAGATAGCACCTCCTATCTCCTTCTAGAGTTCATCATGCTCATCACCTCCTGTAATATGAATTACAGAATAAGGGGTGAGTGCGTTGAATACACTCATGAGGATAAAATCCGCATCTTAATCTTCGATAGATATTTAAATCAGAAATACGTATAATCATCACGAAACACATCACAAAATATGCACAACAGATATTAGAAATGATAAGAGTTGAATAAGTGCGGGTACTCCCCGTCTTATCCTATAAAATGGTCTCAATATCGTTGGTGCGTTTCAAGGCTCTACCAAACCCTTCATAGAAGAATGGAGGTAAGGGATGAATGTATGAAGATGTGACCTCAGCGGACACACCCCTTTCACAGTAATAAGTATGTCACAGCAAATATAACACAACATTTAGTATTCCTCAATCATGCTTGGAATAGGGAAAACTGCAAACAGATAAAGAGTTAGAAATTACCCCCACATTGTTCGGTGGTTACCACGTGAGCAGCAAGTATCAAAGATCACATATCCCAAGATTTTAATCCAACAGGTAGCCTACATAATTTACGGTATTTCTTAGATCTTTATTAAATATAATTAAAGATTTAAACGATATCAGATCGGATACTATCGATCGAGATGAGACGGATCGAAACGGAAGGCCTAACTATTGAGGTTGAAGAAACAAGAGAGAAAGATTAGTTTATAAGGCTGAGGTGAAAGAGAATGAATTTTAGATCACAACAAAAAAGGAATGAGCTCGATCGGAGTTGAAACAAGCTCGAACGGAGCGTTTTAAGATTGAGGGGTATTTTGATAATTTGGTCAAAGGGTTGACTTTGACTGGGACCCACAACCCCCGGTCAATGATATCTCGTTGGCGATGACTTGATGATAAAGTATGATGAAAAGAAAATGAGATTCGAATTGAAAATCAAATCAAAAATACGGCGTTGCGAGGGTACCCGGCGTCTAGTGAAAAAAACTCGGCAACAGGAGCAACATCTCTCGACAACTGCCGAGTTTTCTCGACAGTGGGACAACACCTCTCGACAGCGGTGGCGTATTTCTCTACAGCAGGGATGCGGCTCTCGGCAGCCTCGGCCTCCCGGTGTCGACCCTACTCGACCAGCCCCTTTCCCGACGCCACCAGCTATGGCGGTGCTGCCCTGTGCCACTGGCTACCACCTCCGACCATCCCTCACCGGAATCCGACATGAATAGTACCGGAAAAATAACCACAAATACCCTTCGTCTCACACGCATGCATACACAACACATTTTACACACACACACTACACAAAACCTCATGCAACAACCCCATTTCTAGCCCATTTTCCGGCACCGACACCGCCACCCAAGGCGACGCCATCCTTTCAGCGGTTAGCCCACAACCCCGGCAGCCCCTTCGGTGCCTGCACCCGCGAGAAGAAGAGAGAGAGATAGGAAATGAGAGAGAGAAAAGGTGGCAAAAAGTTAGGGTTTAGGGTTTGGAGATCATTTTTTACTGTTTTCCAACGAACAGAAAATTGGAATTGAATTTCGGAAGTTGTCCTAGATTTGTCTCATCGAGGGCTACGTCGTGTATAAAAATCGGCCGAAACCGACAAGTTTGAAATTTTCCGACGAACTCCGACAGCGGCAGGCCAGAGACAGAATAAAAAGAGAAGAGAGAAAGAGAGAGGAGAGAGAGGCTTACGTGTGTTTGGTGCTTTTCAGTTCATTCGAAAAAACGGTGAAAAATGAAGCGAATGAGGGCCTATTTATAGAAATTTGAAAGGTTACTATTCATGTAAGGGTAGGTTACTATTCATGTAGGTAGTTACTGTTCACAATAAGATTTTGATTACTGTTCATCAAGATTCCATTCTTTTTTTTCCGAAACTCTATATTTTACCCTTTTCTTCGTCGTTTGAGCTACGGGTGTTCGATTGACCTCTAGTTTATTTCTATCTTCTCGTTTTCCATTACGCATTTAATGGTTTAAAAATGTTCTATGTTCCATGTTTATAAATTTTATCCATCTAAAACCAATCGTTAAACACATATCTAAAATACACGTAATTAAATTAAACACCCAAGAATTAATACACATAAGATATTTTAATTAAGGGTTTACTTATTTAATTAACCAATTATGCTTCGTTTTTATCTTGGGTGCTACATCTCTTACCCTTAAAAGAATTTCGTCCTCGACGTATATGGATGCATGGACGTATTTGAATCGATGTTTTGAATTGATTTTTGATAGGATCGGTATACACCCGAAATTTAAAGGGTATAGAGAATTGTAATAGTTTCAGTTTTTCTTCTCATAGAATCTATTGTACACTCATTTTATGGGTATAGGGAAATCCTTGTAAATCACCGTTCTCTTTCTCCCCTTTTTTTATTTTTTAGATTTAGGGTGTAATTTAAGTTATCAATTCAAATCATTATTTTTTTATGATGTGATGTGATATATGATGATATATGATTATTCCATGCATGTTGATATGTCATTTATAAATCCACTCCAAAGCGTGTCATGCATCATGATGTAACTATATATGTTTTATATATATATCTATGAGAGAGATTGCAATTGATATAAAATATGTGTTATATATTTTAAATTCATATAACAATGTTTTATGTATTTTTAAAAGTTGTACAAGATAATGTAGTAAAAATTGTTTTTATATATGTTTATTTTGATTAAGAGATTAGATTTGATTTCTAAGTGTTAGATTGTTAAATTATAATTTAATCGAATTATTCCAATATGATTTGATTTAAAATTATTAAAACATATGACGTTTTATAACTTAAAAATTTGAGAAATTTTTGTTATAAAATAGTGAGTGAGAGAAGGATTTATGACAATAAATCCTACAGCCTCCATTGTTGATAAAAACAACGTGCCTAGCGACACTTTGATTTTATCCCCCTTTGGATGGCTTTCACTTGATTCAATACTCAAGGTTTAATCTTCGAAAGAATAGGTTTTTTAAATTTAATTCTTAATTGACCTATCCTACGACGGCAATTCTGAATGAATTTTAAAAATCAAAACAATGGGTCACACTCATAAGGATGCGATCAAATTATTTGAAAGTATCTAGGCTAAATTAAAAGGCTATTAATCAATAAATGAAGATATGAGATGTCCTGATTAGTTATTTGTTAATCTAAGATGGTTTTGATTTAATTATCATTCGATTTGACTTCCCTACGGCGGCTTATTGAATGAGAAATTAAACTACCTTAGAATTAAATTATGATTCGATTTATTGCATCATGCATCATGTTTATAATTCCTAAATTGTATGTTATATGATGTTCATTTGTTAATTTATGTCGTTTTACTATTTTTAGCAATCATGTCTAGTCCTATACTTACTCTGTTAAATGAAAAATTAACTGGAGAAAACTTTATTAAGTGGAAAAGTAACATTACCATTGCACTCGAATTTGAGAACCTCAAATTTGTTTTGGACGAGGATTGTCCTATTGAACCCCTAACAAATATCTCTCGTATTGTACGTGAGACATATGATATATAGATCAGAGCTAACAATAAAGCTCTTGCCTACTTGTTAGCTTTAATGAACGATGTGCTTAGATTGAAGCACGAGCATGCACAGACTGTTTATGAGATAATGGAATCTCTGAAAGCTATGTTCGGTCAGCCTTCTAATCAATTCGAGGTATGAGACTGTGAAAATAGCTATAAATGCTAAGATAAAGAAAGGTCAATCAGTAAGTGAACATGTTTTGAACATGATCAACTATTTTATTGAGGTTGAGATCCATGGTGCGACTACTGATGATCGCACAAAAGTGAGTATGATTTTGGAATCACTCTCACCATCTTTCCTTCAATTCAAGAGCAACTATGTCATGAATAAAATGTCTTATTCTTTGATTTAATTGCTTAATGAATTGCAAATATTTGAGACTATTTCCATTGGAAAAATCAAAGAGGGAGGGGCAAACATTGTCGAGGAAAAGTCATCTTCCTCTAAGAAGAGGAAAGAAAAGGGGAAAGAAGGTGAAACAAAACAAAAGAAAAGGAAAAACTCCAAAGCAAAGAAGAAAGATTCTTCAAAGAAAGCAAAAGGAAAATGTTTTCATTGCGAAGTTGAGGGACATTGGAAGAGAAATTGCCCCAATGTCTTGCCGAACTAAAGGAGAAAAAGAAAGGTGAATTTGATTTACTTATTCTTGAATCAAACTTAATAGCTATGGATTCTTCTACATGGGTAGTTGATTAGGGCGCTACTAATCATGTGTGTTCTTCTTTACAGATGCCCAGTTCTTTTGAGGAACTAGCCGAGGGGTCGTTGTTAATGAGAGTAGGCAATGGAACAGTTGTTTTGGCAAAAGCAATGGGAGTTGTTAGACTTAAATATTAGAAATAGGAATTTAGTTTTAAACAATGTTTATTTTATTCCTCTTTTCCGTAGAAATTTGATTTTTGTTTCAAAGTTGCATGAACAAATGTTTTTCCCTTTCTTTTAATGGTAATGAGATTATTATTTCTAGAAATGGACGTGAAATTTGTAATGCTATGTTTGAAAATGGACTCTATATGATTAAGTCAAATGATCAATCACTGCTAAATATCGAAATGTTTAAAGTAGAACATCTCAAACCTTAAAGATAAAAGGTATCTCAATATCTTTGGCTTCTAAGGTTAGGACATATTTCACTAGATAGGATAAACAGACTTGCAAAGGATGGTCCTTTGAGAGAGCTAGAAATTAGCACTCTTCCTGTTTGCGTATCTTGTTTAGAAGGAAAAATGACTAAGAGATCTTTCTCTGCAAAGGGCACTAGAGCCGTGATCTTTGTGGTCCAATGACTACACAAACAAGAGGTGGTTTTGAGTACTTGTTCATATTCATTGATGACTACTCAAGGTATGGATATGTGTATTTTATGCATAGAAAATCCAAAATTTTTGGAAAGTTGAAGGAATTTCATGCTGAAGTTGAAAAACTTCTAGGTAAATCTTTGAAGTGCCTTTAATCCGATCGAGAGGATGAGTATGTTGATACTTAGTTTAAAGATTATTTGCTAGAATTTGGTATTTTATACCAACTCACAACTCCTAGCATCCCTTAGCAAAACGGTGTTGCTGAAAGGAGAAACCGTACTTTGCTTGATATGGTGAGGTCGATGATGAGCTACGCAACACTGCCAGATATGTTTTGGGGATATGCATTGTAAATGGTGGTTTACATTTTAAATGTAATTCCGTCTAAGTCAATCCAAAAAACACCACTAGAGTTGTGGAATGGACATAAAGTGAGTTTGCGTCACGCATATGGGGTTGTCAAGCACATGTGCTGAAAGAAAAGACTGGGAAGTTGCATCCACATTCAGATGTGTATCTGTTTGTTAGATATCCTACTGGAACAAGAGAATGTTTGTTTTATGATCCATGAGAAAAGAAAGTGATAGTGTCAACTAATGTTGTCTTTCTTGAAAATGATTATATGGAGAACTTCCGTCCTTGAAGTAAAGTTGTACTTAAGGAGTTACTTTCTGATGAATCAGACCACCACCAACAAGAATTGTTGAAGAAATTGTTGATAATTCCACTATACCTAATCAGAATAGCATGTCATCTCAACATAGTGAGAGAGTTATTAGAAAACCAATCTGCTATCGTCAAAATGAAGAGACAAATGTTGCCATCTCTGATGGGATTGATGATGATTCATTAACATTTCAAAATGCAATGAAGGATCTTGATAAAGAGAGGTGGTTGAGACTATGAACCAAGAGATGGAGTCTATGGAGTCTATGTACTCTAACTCTGTTTGGATTCATGTGGATCCACCTGAGGGTGTAAAAGAATTTATAAGAGAAAGAGAGGTGTGGATGGGAAAATAGAGACTTTCCAAGTAAGACTAGTGGCTAGGGTTATACACAAAAAGAGGCAATCGACAATGAGGAGACTTTCTTGCCTATAGCAATGCATACTACTTTCAATTGCTGCATATCTAGACTATGAGATATGGAAAATGGAGTCAAGATGACCTTTTTGAATGGTCATCTAGATGATGAAATCTACATGCAACAACCAGAGGGTTTTATTGCTGAAGGTTAAGTGCAAAAAGTCTGCAAATTGCTTAGATCCATTTATGGATTAAAGCAAACCTCAAGATTATGGAACCATAAGTTTGATAAGACTATCAAATCTTATAGGTTTGATCAAAGTGTTGATGAACCTTGTGTTTACAAGCAAATCAAAAATGGTAAAGTGCATTTTTCGTACTTTATGTGGATGATATTCTACTCATTAGGAATGATGTAGAAATGTTAAACACAATCAAAGGTTGGCTAGCCAAGTAATTTCAAATGAAAGATTTGGGAGAAGCGAATTATGTTCTTGAAATTCAAATAGTTCGAGACTGCAAGAATAAATTGTTGGCATTGTCTCAAACTTCTTATATTGATAAGATTCTTATGCGTTATAGAATGTAAGATTCCAAAAAAGGTTACTTACTAAGTCGACATGGAATTGTTCTCTCTAAGGAGTAGTGTCCTAAGACACCTTAAGAGGAAGAGGACATGAGACAATAGTGGAGCAATGGCTAATTGAAAAAAACCTCGAAGCCACAAAAGGTCTAAGCATATAGAAAGGAAGTATCATCTTATTCTCAAGATTGTACAAAGGGGTGACGTTTCAATTCTCAAGATTGCATCTGTTGACAACCTTGCTGATCCTTTCACTAAGGCCTTGTCTGCTAAGGTGTTTGAGAAACACATGTGTAATTTAGAATTGAGAGGCATGTCTCATATGCTTTAGGGCAAGTGGGAGATTGTTAGGGATAGTGTCCTTAAAGCAATTATGAATTTTTTATGATTATTAATAAATGCGACATTTATTTTCAAACTCATATGCTTATTATATGCATTTCATATACATCATAGAAATCTCTAGTTTGTTTGATGTAACCATAATTTTAGTATATAAGTATTATATAAAAGAGGATTAAGATTATGGATAATAAACGTAAATTATGTCTATGATAAAATTAATTAAAGTATGGAATCTTTAACTAAAATATCATTAATGCGGTCCAAAATATAAGATGTGACCGTCTTATTCGGACTGTCGATGTGGAGACATTTGAGTGGGATCAGTTATATATGATTTGATTTTATAAGACACAAATCGATGTAATTTGTGTTTTTCCTACAAATTCTGTATAGATATGAAAATTCAAATCAAATCATAAGATAATCATATATGGATGAATCTTATTCCTGAGTGATTATAAACTCCTATTTAGTTTGGTGTGGTTCTTAATTTGCTTGTTTCTGTTTGTCTATGGACATTCACAATACTTGCATTTTAGATTCACATAGAATTAAATGGCTTGGAATATAAATTCATAGATTTCCTCTAATTTATAATTGGATTATAAATTAACCATTCACTAGTAAATTAATGATAAATGAGGAAAATAGATAATTGAAGAGGACTACTCAATTTTAAAGAGTAAAATATTATATAATCGTAAGAGTACAATTCCACATAAGATAATATCAACTATAATTATATTAAGATTAGGATTCTTAATTAACTGATGGGATTTAGAATCCTAGTTGGATAAAGACTAATTAGATTAAAATTGTGAATCTTAATATATAAAAAATTTTATGTAACTGGTGCACGAATCTAGGATCCGTGCAAATGACTTGACCCGACCCACGTGCTCACACGTACCCCCATGCGTCTGGGTGGGTGCGCTCAAACCTATCCAAATTCTCTCTAGATGTTATACCGTTAAGTTATGTTAAGCATACCTTTATATTATGTTAAACATATATTTATGTTATGTTAATCATACTTTTAGAGCCCTTATGTTATATGAAGCATACTTTTATATATGTTAAGTATATCTTTATTTTATGTTAAGCATACTTTTATGATTTTATGTTATGTTAAACATACCTTTAGGGTTTTTATGTTATGTTAAACATACATTTATATTGTGTTAATCATATATTTATGTTATGTTAGTCATACCTTTTAATTATGTTGGTTGTACCTTTATGTATTATATAAAGGTATGATTAATATTACTTAAAAGTATGCGTAATATCACATAAAAGTATATATGTACAAATTAGGGTTTTTAGCCAATATTAAGGTTTGTTTTTTAAGTTTAAGTATTACATAAATGTATGCTTAACATAATATGAAGGTATGTTTAACATAATATAAAGGTATAACTAAAACAACATAAAAGTCAGGAAAAAATGCACGGATCTAGGTCAAATTCGACACGACCCGACGCGACCCACGCTTTATGAATCTAAGATCTATACAACAGTTGCACACAAGTGTAACTCATCTTAAAAAGATTAGATTTGAATAAGGGTTAATTATAATAAGATTGTGAATCTTAAGATTAGATTTCTAGTTGTAGATCTATAAAAGAAAGCCACAATTTCTCTCTAATAGAAGAGATATATGCCTGTATCAGATAAGAAAACACACGTCTCTTTTCTTAAAAGAGATGTCATTTTTTAGATTTGATCTCAATTACATTTTGTGGTTTATTTAATAGAATAGTTCTATATCTTTTCCAACTGAATTAGCCTAATCCTATGATCTCATGAGTTGAGTACATCATAGGAATAATCATGTTAGAATACTATACAATATTTTGGGTGTCCACACACTATCATTGAAAGGGAGGATCTAATCGAAAGATTGTGGCGTTTTCAACAATTCGTGGATTCAATCGTTGGATATCAATCAAAACAAAAGAGAAAAGAATATCGTCAAATGTATAATTCTTTTCGCTTCTTTAGCTTTAAATAGATTTAATATTGATGATTCATTTTTATATTTCAAATAATGATTTTTGAAATCACTTTCGCTACCGTTTGATTAGATCAAAAAGATCGATTTTATTCGTCTCGAATTCGATTTGGGACGTGTTTAATTTCCAACAAATATGACGGCTTTGATAGTTATTTTAACAAGAACATCACCCAAAATCATCAAATTGTAAATACTTTAAGGATAATTTTACTATACACTAGTGGTATTAATACATCAATTTTTTATTATTGTAATTTGTGTGTAAAATAACTTTTGTTTTTTGGGCTGTGAGTTGTTGGTTGTGATCTTGTAGAATGCATTGAGCCTCTTTACAAGACTGAAATGTACATATACCACTTTAATTATATTTTTTGTTACATGCATTTGATTTTGCTAGAATCACACCTCACCAACAATTGTGGTGATTTAATTAATCAATGTAAATTAATTATTTGTAATTTAGTATTTAATTTAATTATTTATAAATTAATAATTAATAATTTAATATTTAGTATTTAAACTAAAATGTGTATATTTTTTATAGATTGAAGAAATTATTTTTTTAATGCTAATCGTGTATTAAATCATCACATCATGAGATAAGATCGATGGTGGCATTGTATTGGATGGTACTCAAAACAATGATCATTAGACTGAATAAATTAAATATGTATTTGATAGATTTAATATTCTAATTGACCGAAATAATATTTTTGTGAATATAATGTCGCGTATCAAATTCATATCTAAAACATAAAAACTTTTATACAACTGGTGCACGGATCTAGGATCTGTACACCTGACCCGACCTGGCCCACACATCCTCCACGCACGCGCACGCGCCCCCACGCGCCTGAGTGGGTGCGTTCAAACCCACCCAAATTCGCTTCAAGTTAACGTTAGATCTTTATGTTATGTTAAACATATATTTATATTATGTTAAACATACCTTTATGTTATGATAGTCATACCTTTAGGGCCTTTATATTATATTAAGCATACCTGTATGCAACGTTAAACATACATTTATGTTATGTTAAGCATACTTTTATGGTTTTATATTATGTTAAACATACATTTAGGATTTTTTTGTTATATTAAGCATACTTTTATGTCATATTAAGCATATTTTTATGTAACATTAAACATATCTTTATGTTATGTTAAGCATACCTTTAGAGTTTTTATGTTATGTTAAGCATACCTTTATGTTATATTAAACATACATTTATGTTTGTTAGTTGTACTTTTATGTATTATATAAAAATATGACTAATATTAATTAAAGGTATGCGTAATATTTACATAAAGGTATATATGTACAAATTAGGGTTTTTTTGTGCTGAAATTATAGTTTTTTGGTCAAAATTAGGGATTTTTTTTTTACCAAAATTAGTTTTTTTTAAAAGTTAAAAGTATTACATAAATGTATGTTTAACATAATATAAAGGTATGACTAATACAACACAAAGGTTAGGATAAAAAAAATGCACGGATCCGGGTCGGATTCGGCCCGACCCGACCCACGTTGTATGGATCTAAGATCCATACAACAGTTGCACACAAGCCTCACTCTATCTAAAAATGTATTGAGATACTAAAATCTATCCAAATCGAAGCATATATTCTTGAGATACGAAAATCCATCCAAATCGATTACATATATTAAATAGATACGAAAATCCATCAAAATCAAATCCAACATGCGTACCAATTATTGTAACTAAATCTTATACAATTGATGAAAATATCTCTAGAATCTAATCTTTATAATCAAAAGATTGTGGTATTATTGAATGATATGCAATCTGATAAATCTAGGATGCAACAAATATTCGATTAAATAACGTTCAACCAATATCCGATGAAATAATGTGTAACTAATATCGATGAAATATGATGTTGTAATGACAAAATCATGTAATAATAATACATTACCAAATTAATCACACAACACCAAAATATGATGCAGCTAATATCCGATGAAATAGTATGCAACCAATATTGATGAAATAAGATGCAATGGATGTAATGATAAAATCAATTAATAATAATACATTATCAAATTAACCACACAACACCAAAATAGGATGCAATCAATATCCGTTGAAATAGTATGCAACCAATATCCAAAAAAATAACATGCAATCAATATCCAATGAAATAGTATATAATCAGTATCAATAAAATAAGATGCAATCGATGCAATGACAAAATTAATTAATAATAATATATTAATAATAAGAAAATTTCATAATTTATTGAAAACATAGTCTTATAAAAAAAGTATTCAATTTCATTAATTAGTAAGTTTAAACAACTTACTCAACCACTTTCATTATATTATTTTCTAAAATAAAATTTTTATATTTTTTTTAATATTTTAAAAATAACCAAATTTATAATATATAAATATTTTAATTTTTTAAAATATAGCATATGCTTCTTATGAAAATATAATATTTAGTAATGTTTCTTATATACATTAATTTAAGTTCATTAATTAACCATATTAAAGGCAATTGTATTAAACTTTAATTTGTAAAGATTTTATTTTAAGAAATTATTGTGACATAGAACATTTATGGGCTTCACATGTGGTATTAGTGGTCTTACTTTTATATATTTATAAAGATAAAGGTTATTATTATTTTTTATTATTATAGAAATTATTTATGGTTATATTGAGAAATTATGAATGCAAACAATATTACTAGTAATATGAAATTGCAACTTATTTAAATAGTAACATCAATATCAATTTGGTATGCAACAATTATATTTTTAATTGTTATCAAGTTATCTTGGAGTATGATTATGATGGAGATGTATCAGACAACAATATTGTTTAGATCATTGCATACAAAACCAAGGCTGTAATGAGTTTGGATGCTATGTTCATGGTAGTTTATTTAATAACGAGGATTACATCTTGACAAAATGAAACATATCGAATATGAGTCTCAAATGATTAGTCATCACATGCTGCATAATACCAAAAGATTTAATTCTGCTTTTATGGTTACTATTGACTGATAAATACAATAGTTGGAGAAGGTAGATATAGATTACATTGTCCTGTGATATTAGACTTTTTAAGGGAATCTTTGGGTTTTACTGTGATAACTTTTGAAAATAGAAAGTTAAAATGAAAAGGAAGAATCAGGATGCAATGATTCAAGATCTAAAAATTAAAGGGTTAGGATGCAATGATTCAAGATTTAATGGCTGAGACCACTTGTGTATTAATATCACTAATGTATTATAGAAGGACTCTTAGTTTAAACTTCAAATTTCGTGAATAAAGAAAAAGTGGTAGCTAGTGTTTTCTAATAACTAACCCAAAATTAAACTTAAAGAACTTATAAATTACAGATTTTGAAAGATGAGTAGGTCTCATGTGTAATTGATGTATTGATTTTAGAACCATGCACGTGGATCGGGTTGGGTTAAATCCAACTCGAATCTTTGTATTTTTTTTGTCCCAATCTTTGTGTTTTTCTAGTCATAACTTTATGTTATATTAGTCATACTTTAATTTTAAAAAAATCCAATTTTCAGCAAAAAAAAATCCCTAATTTTTGCACAATTTGTACATATATATATTAATGTGGTGTTGACGTCAAAATTTGTCTAAATACAATTTTCTAGCCAAACACCCAAATAAACTGACTCGACTCAAAATTACTGAGCCGGATAATGAAATCAAATAAAAATGGAGAAAAGACTATGCTCGGAGACTACTCGGACAAATTTAGTCAGCTTATTTTGGTTGGTCGATTGTGGTCAGCCAAAACATAGAAACAAGTTCTCTTAGGTGCTTGAATACAATAATTTTTCCAACCTTTTTTAATCCTTTTTCTTTCTATTTGTAGCCTAAATGGAAAACATATATAGTGGGGGGTCAAGATCCCACTCTCCCTTGATTTTTGCCTATTTTCTAGGAAGTAGTGGGGTTGGTTTGCCTCCACCATCTCCTATCTTTAGGGATAACTGCTAGGTAATTGGAGCTCTTCTTGAAACCCAGCCTAACCGTCTCCCTGGTCTTCCGCTCGATATACTGGTCGGGTCGGCAATAATCATTTATGAACCGATATGAGATCAATCCTGATCAGTTCTTCTCAACTCCAGTCAGGTTATGATTTGCTTGATGGTCATCTGAATACTCCATGACCTTAGCTCTTCCTTAAATGATTTACATGGACCATCGATTATCTGATCGGCTAAGTATTTTTAGGTCTTCTAAGTTCTTATATCTTTAGTTGGGTCAATTATCTTTGATCGGCTCAATCATCTCTGATCGGCCGAGTCCCAAATTGATCTTTTGAAGATTCATCTCTAGTCGACTCGACCATCTTTGGTCGGCCTCCTTAAATGGCTAAGAGTCTGGTCGAGTTGAGCTCTTCTAGTTGGCTTCTTACTTAGAGTTGTGTTCGATTCAATTTCTGATCAGCCATTGACATGTGGTATTATGTAATACATATATGTACAACTAACATAACTAAAATGTATGATTAATATAACTAAAAGATATGAAAGATATTAATAAATGTCTAAAATATGTTAAGATACAACTAAAAATCCTGAAAGGTATGACTAACGTAACATAAATATAGGATGAACATAATATATATGTATGACTAATATAACATAAATGTAAGATACAATATTTGGAAACAAATTTGAGTGGGTTTGGACTCATCCACCCAAATGCATGGGAGCACGTACAGATACATGGGCGACGTGTAAAATCACGTTCGAATGGATCAGATCTGTTGCATGGATCATAAATCCATACACAAGGTAGACAAGAGTTTTTATTTGAAAGATTTGTTTGATCTTTGATGAACCTTCAACAAACAAACACAATGAATTAGATCTTCGAGCAAGTCCAGGTTTTCTAATAGAATATTGACAACTATAAATATCAAATTTGAACATCATTCCTGGCTAGGCTTTGAAAGAGCTGCCCCTATTGCCAAGTAAGTCCGAAGCTTTTGATCAAATGCATTTCTACTTGAGTTCCTTCTTAATGAACATTAATTAAACCTATAGAGTCATCCAATAAAGTGAGATAAGAAAAGTCAGTCCCCAACAACATAATTTTAATTAATGTACATCTAATATAAATTTAAAGCGGTAAAATGAAAATTATAAGATATACAAAACAAATTTTGTTATTACTATTTAGAAGCAAATTTTAGAAAAATACAAAACACTAATTATTAATTTCAACGCCAAACAACATTTTTATATTGATCATTTAGCAATAAGATTTTGGTTTATATTTTTATTATGGGTTGAAATAATCTTCCTTAGAAAATTCTATCTTTTGATTTTTCTCAAATTGCAATTTAATGGTATTTTTTAATGGCTAAAATGGGGCAATGAACTATAGATAAGTGGCAATTGAATTGCGATAAAAATTGGCAAAAACTTTTATAAATTTGAGGTATATCCGACTCAACTTGGTGCATGTGCCATCCTCATGCGCCCCATTTATAGCCACACCATAGTTGGTGTACATCACGTGTCACTTGATTCCATATAATTCATTTTGTGAAAGATATTAGTTGTATATTTTTAATGTATTAGTTGTTCATATAATGAAATGTATAAGTTGTATACTTTTAAAATATTAGTTGCATATTCATTAGGTATTAATTTTTCATTTAGTGAAAAATATTAATTATATATTCTTAAGGTATTAGTTGTATACTCATAAGGTATTAGTTGTTGATTCAGTGAAAGGTATTAGTTGTATACTCTTAAGGTATTAGTTGTATAGTCTTAAAATATTAATTGCATATTCATAAGATATTAGTTGCTCATTTAGTGTAAGAGATTAGTTGTACACTTTTAAGGGAGTAGTTTTATACTCTTAAGGTATTAGTTGTATATTTATAAGGTATTAGTTATGAGTATTAGTTGTTTATTCAGTAAAATGTATTTGTTGTATATTTTTAAAATATTAGTTTTATACTTTCAAGGTATTAGTTACATACTCATAAGGTATTATTTGCTCATTTAGTGAAATGTATTAGTTGTAACTCTTAAGATTTCAGTTTATTGAATGTAAATTTAAAATTTTATAATTTCAAATGTGTGATTTTCATCATTTTCTTTCTTAAATTTGGCAAATAAATTCATATTCATCAATCAATAATCATAAACTGGAATTTTAAAATAACTCTTGTTTGATCATAAAACACAACAATCATCATAATTATAACTAAGATAGCATATAAATAATTCAAGAATAATCTAATAGGAAACTAAAAGATGTAATAATTCAAAGAGTGAATCAATTTTCTAAATATTAATTTTGAGACAATATGTATCATAAAAGATGAATAAAAATGGAGAATGGAGAAAGAAGAATGAAGAAAGAAGCAGCAAGGAAGAGAAAAGAGAATAACATGCAAAAAATAAAAGAATGGAGAAAATGTTGGAAATTTGTTCAATATAAGTGGTGGGTGACATCACTTTAACCAATAGTTAAGTGGCTAAGAGTTAATCATTTATAGGATTGAGTGTAAAAAGATTAATCTACTTTTGGAGTAGATAATTAAGACATATTGAATCACTCAAAATCATTTTTTGGTGAATGAGAAACTAATCATTAAATATAATCACTTGAAATTAGAATGTGAAGTTCTTGAGTGTGACAGGAGAGCTTAACTATCACATATAGGAAGATGAACCTCTTAAATGCAAGTATAAATGAATCCATGAGAAAAGACTTAGTAATTAATATACTCTTAGAATGGTATGCTTGTGCAACATACAAGTGAAGCTTGGCTCAACCCGATCCACCCTCGACAAAGAGCCTTAGACAATTAGACGGTGGACTAGACTTAGACGGACGGACTCGGGTTTTACCTGATCCACTTTAATTTTTTTGAGTCAGGTTACACCAAGGCCCAGGTTGCTGCATGCAGGGCCCTGATAGCATTGCTAGGAGCAGCATATAGTACAGGGCCCTGGCTGCATGCAACACCAAGTTGCAGCAAGCCATATTTTTTTTTTTTACTTTTTAATTTTGAACAAGTCGTTACCTTAAATTAAAAAACTTATTATTAGGCAGTAAATTTCCATCAATTCACAGGTTGGAGATTTATATATACGGATCATCATACATTATTTTTAAAAACACTTGAAATTACACCATGTGAAAACTTGCATAGCTTTTCCATTTGCATCAAGCTCAGTTCTCCGACACTAAAGTTCGTCAGAACTTGCGAGGTTTGTTGTGCTGCTATCTTTGAAGATGAAGTCATTTTATCTTGGGAGATGATACGCACGATTTAGTGAGCATTACCTTGGGCATATCCCATCTCTTAAGAAAATAAAACTTTTCTCAACTTGACTTGTTTGTTTGTTTTCTGTTTGTTCCACAGGTTCTACCCAATGTTGAATGACATATATCCAACAGAAAGGAGAGAAGAAGAAGGTAGAAAAGAAGGGACACCACCATTTTAAAGAAGAGTGAGAAGAAGGAGAAGATAAAATTAAGGTTTAAGAAAAATGAAAAAATACTGAGTAGGTGGACGGGCAGGACGGGTTAGGATACGAATCCTTGGATCCATACCCCGTGCACATAAGTGTCACTCTAAAAATTGAAGTTATACTTATGCGTTGATGTTTTATACTTGAAGGCACTCTTAAAAACCATGAAATCCATTTAATCATCTCTGTAAGGGGTGACTGAGACTCACACTTCTTGGAATTCTGTCACCCTACAATTTATTTAACATATAATAATAATAATAATAATAATAATAATAATAATAATAATAATAATAATAATAATAATAATAATAATAATAATAATGTTAAAAAAAAAACTCATACCCAAAATGTCATTATATTAATGCACCAAATTGGATTAACTCAATTACAGACTACAGTAATCTCGCAGTTTAAAATACTAAGCCCATTATCTTTAAACATGCAATCAAAACTAAAACCTTAATTTTTATGTCCTCACATACATAGGAACATAGTAAACATGAACCAAACGAAGCTAAAGAGTTTAGAGAGTGAAGGTTGGGTTACAAATTGAAAACATGTCAGAAAATCCCCAAAATCATCTCATTTCACTTTCAATTTGCAATTGGAAAATGGAACACATAATTTGCTTATGCTTATGGTAATAAATGTCCCACATGAGTACCTCATATGTGGAAGTAATATTCACAGAAAATGCATTTGGTTACAAGCTTGCAAAGGGTCAGCAACCCTATACTTTTTTTTTTTTAGCACTTTTTAAAAAAATTAACCAATTTTTCTGTAAGTATAGTTCTTATAAAAGGTAAAAAAAGTCAAGACTTTTGTCCCACTCCCCCCTTTTCACAAGTAAATAAGATTTTTTTTTGTTCCCTGTTATTTATATCGTTAATGGGTAGATAAACCGATTATGTCATGTAGTGCCTATATGAATTATCTATTATAACGTCTGTATAAATCATGTCATATAACACCTATATAGATCATATGGTGTAACATTTATATGAATTATGGTGGTCATTGTGCACATGTGACCATATGATTATATCGATCTTTGATAAAAAATAAAAAAAAGTGGTAATAAAATAAATTTCTTTTATTTCTGTAATATAATATAAGAAACCTTTTTTCCAGCATGCAAATGGGTTTTGCTTATATCAACAAATATCATTCATTGGAAATGAAGAACAATGAACAGTGAGTTTTACTCCATAAATATGTACATTTGTTATACTCTGTAGACATGTGAAAATGAATGTTTTGTTAAGTAGTTGTACACAATATTCTCCTTTAGAAAATGTATCATGTAAAATATAGTTATTTGTAACAATCTTTCTTTTCGAGCCATCCATCCACTATCCCTTTATAAATTCTTCTACATGATTATGATATACTTTTAGAAAGTTTGTTTCTACTTATAGTATGAAATTAATTTTATCTAAACATGAACATTATAAGATGGAGAGACAGATTGCCAAATGAACATGACAAGCTTAAATAAATAAGCAAATAGATCTGAATACCATCATAACTCTCAGTTGCCAAGGTACAGTATCACATCCTTTATTGAGTTTTATCAACACATTTCCTCTCCTTAGTGCTACCAAAACTTGGGTATATCAGGATATTACCTCTTTTTTAGGAAAATGGATGCAATGATCTAATTACCTTAAGTTTTGCAGGGATCAAGATGAAGAAGTTGAGAATCGAAATAGGTCCTGTATATCGAGGATATCAGCAAGGACGCCAGCAGCAGTAGTATCGTTGCCTGCTCCAGCGCCTTGAATAACCAGCGGTTGTTTGCTATAGCACCGGCTATATATCTCCAACTGCGGTTCAAACACAGTTTACTGTAAGATCTCCCCACACCACTGAGGATTTTCAAGAGAATGAAAAAAGATTTCTTTTGAAATCTTAGCTATTTTGGCACTTTTTTTCCATGTTTACCCATAATTTCAATCTCTAATTTTGAACTTACCTATTCAATCCTTTAAAAAAATCACGCAAGATTCTACATTCTTTCTTTTATAATACCTCATCTCATGTTAATTTAGAGATGAGTGTGAAGAGATTGAAATTGTCTAAGGGTATTTTTGTTTGATTTTTATATTCCTTAATTTATATCATACTCCAGAACAACACTAATTGAATTAGAGGGATCAGTACAATTCCTCTGATGCATAAATGCTTACCACATTATCACTGCCCTTCAATCTACCCAGTGCTGAATCTTTTGCAACTTCTTGTATGCCAACCTCACACCTAGCAGAGGTGTAAAACGCGTGTCAAGTTAGAACTTGCTTCTGTTTTACGTCAAACAGAAAACTATATGCTGAAACAGAAGATACCTGGACTCCTCGATCAGACAAACATAGCGCAGAACATTTCCATTTGAAGACGCCTTTTCGATCCGTTTTTGGATATCTTTATCGAGTGATGGAAGGCCGTGCACTAAAAATTCTTCCAGGGGCATTACACCAGGTCCCATTTCCGCAGGGTACAAGCTTTCAACCTAGAAGAGAACTTTGCATTGTCAAATGTTTAATTCCTATACTATTTGAATAAGGAAGTAATGGCCGAGGCAACTGAACAAACTAACCTTAATATTGTCCATCTCAATGCGATGTCCAAGAAGTCTCGCAAGGATTAGTGCCTGTTTTTCAGAAAATGAAAAGTAAAATCCTTAACAGTATGGAAAATAACCCAACTTGCACATATTTGTTGATGCATACAACTGATCAATAGTGATTTGGCAGCATTAAGCTAATAAGCTGTGATGAAATTGCAGTACACGAAGCAATCATGATAAGAAGCTTCTAATATGTCTTTTCTGATGCAACACAATACATAAAGTGCTGTGCCTCTAACTTACAATTGGATATCTATCATCACCTTTTACATATGTTAAATGCAAATTTCTGTTAAGTTGAAAGAGAAACATCTACAGACCTTTCTAGCTACATCCATCCCGCTGAGATCGTCTCGAGGATCTAAGAGAGTAAAAATTGAAGTCAGAACGATCCACATATAAGAAAAATTGTCACCAAAATCTAGGATGTAAAATATGCCAAACTAAGAGACTATCTCCTTTAACGTAAGTTCTGAAAGTGAATTGCAGTACCCATCAATCCTTGTGGATTATGAATTCCTATTTTCATATGATCTAAATTAGCATTTTAAGCTCCTACAGTCTTATGATCAGTATGTATAACTGCCTCCATCGTTTTTGCAGCAGACAAGATATGTCCCAACCTGAAGCATGTATGTTTATTTTTTGCCTTTCCCACATCATTCACTAATCCTTACCACAGAGTAAATCACATAGCAAATGATTATTAGGCCGCAGTTTTCCTCTCTTGCATGTAATCTAGCAAACAGTCCCTAATACAATACTGTCTTAAATTACTTGTTATAAGCCAACAGAAAAAGCAGAAAAAAGATGGACCAAATAAATTCCTTCTCCTAGGAGAAATTTCATCAAATTGCAAAAGTTCAACAATCAGCCTACTGCGCAGCATCTGAGTAATATACAGCCTATTACCAAGAGACACATCTTATTTGATGTATTAGGGAGGTGATAATTCAACTAAGATCAGGGAAATCTTAACTCTTGAATTAACCAAGAACGATGATTGAAAAGGAATAAGATAAGGATCACTAACTCCACTCTAATGTCAATCCAAAACTAATTAGATTACATATTTCATTAGAACGACAAATGGACTACTCAATGATATCACTCATTCAAGAGATAATCAAAAAGGGATCATGTCAAAATCTTCTATCATAAATAATACTGAGCTTATTTGTCCTTGAGCATATACCATTTGCCTTAGACAAAAAATATGTAACAATTAAGACTCGATCGTCTTGTGATATTGTCACGGTTAATAAATAGGACAAGGAGACTGATACATATAAAAACAAAATCAGAGATTCAAACAGAAGAATTGTGCTGCAGTTCCTTTTTGTATGATAGAGATCAAGAGAGCCGATTATTATTGAGCAATGAGAAGATGGAACGGAAATGGGATGGTTTTCAAAATTGAAGCAGTCAACTGTTGGTAGTCTCTGCAGAAAAGAACTTGCTAGGTTCAGGCAGGTTAAAATACGGTATGCTAAATTTTTTAATTTCGCTTTAGTTAAAACCAATAAGTCATTATCAATCTATCATGCCAAAGTGAAAGAGTTTCTTAACAAAATTTTGGACCATAACTAGTTGACTTCTCTCCCCTTTCCCAACTTAATTGACATGGGAGCCTGCCTCATAGTTATTCATTCATAAAGTAAAACAGGCAGCCTTACATTAACAAACATGATAGCAACAACTAAGACCAACACACAAATGTTTCTGCCCACATTTCACGAGTAATTAATCATATATATTATAAGATGCTGATCATGAAGTTGTAAAAACCAAGTGACACCAAAGAGAGGCCCCAGCCTCCTTTACAATATATAGGATTCCAACAATGATTGATATTAGTACTCATCATATGATGGTATTAAATTAAATGTCGAAATGATACTCCACTCTAACAATTGAACATGATATGAGAGTTAGGCCAGATGAAAGGTCTTGTTTTTAGATCTTATAGCCACCATTTATCAAAAAATCTCCACATGGAAGACTTTAGAACAATGTAACCAGCCTCCACGTGAGGGAGTGTTGAAGTCTTGAAGATATTAAATTAAAAGTTAAAATGATACTCATTTCTAACAGATTACATGGTGTTCATCAGAAAGTTTTCCCATTTATATTTTGACATGCAACATAGTTCAGTAGCACAGATCTCACTCTAATTATCTTGTGCTCACACATAAACTTCTACATCAAACGAGATTACACAAGATTGATAAAGAAATTAGCACTAGTATGGCATGGTTGATTCATTACCAGGTTCAGTGAATCCAAGGCTTTTTGCAGCATTGACAACGTGACTGAATGGTCTTCCACCTTCAACCTCACTCATCACATAACCCAGTGTCCCTGAAAACAGAAACATGAAATGTTCTTCATCCATAATTTATATTATCACCCAAATCAAGAAACAACTTATATTGTGGGGAAAAAGTATACCACTCAAACTTCCAATAATACGAAAGATTGGATCTCCTGATGAAAGAATACGATTTATAGTTGATATGACAGGAAGACCAGCACCAACCTACCATGTAACAGAAAAAAGTAAGTATATATGCTTTACATCTTCCGACAGCTGATAACAATGTGAGATTTTAGACAGTTAATGCATATATAAATATAACAACAAATACACATTTATCCCACTGTGTGGGTTCAACTATATGATCGTATCTTGCTATAGTGTTCCTGACATGCTCAATTATATTTAAGTATAAGATATCTTTTTTTTTTAGTTTTCTACAAGATTTTATAGGTCTTCCCATTCCTTTGTAATTCTAAATTAATGATTCTCTACTTTGTACTCTCCTATTTACATGTTCTGACGTGAATTTCTCGCATTTTCTCATCTTCAATCATCACTGAATTGTTAAACTTTATTTACTAAAACTTGGTGGCTGCAATACAATGTGCAACACTGATGCTAATTACCAGGGAATTGAGTAACACTTACTGTTGACTCATGCCTGATCCGTCGAGGCTGTGAGACCAGCTTGTCATAATACTCCTGCACGTAAGAAGGAAAAACACCAATATCTTTCATAGTCATGCCGATAGCTTGACTGCTAAATTGCAGGTGATGTGACTTAACATTGATCATCCAACAATTAATCACATGAATAATGTAGAAGACAATTCAACAACCATATTTCAAATCTAGAAGCAAAACATCTTATTTTCTTTCAAAATAACAATGCAGAATAAGAGAAAATTAGCTCCGAAAAGATTATGTTACCAGTGAAGAAGTAAGAGGCTTCTTGTTAGCCAACACTACACAACAATCTAAGTTTACCACCTCACTCAGCAGTGCAACAGTTTCAGCGCTCGCTGAGCAGTCAACAAGTGCCAGTCCTGTCAAATTAACCATGAAAAAACTATTGTAATATAAAGATAAACTTTAACAAATTAAGAACCCTTGGGTTGAATTTTTTTTTATCCATAAAATTATGAACTCATATAGAAGCTATTGTAATTTAAAGCTAAGCATTCATAAGACTGGTTCCTATGCAATCTTATTAGTGAATATGTTTTGAAGTAAGAAATGAGGATGTAGTTATTAATTAACCAATTTAATCCAGAAAGCTGATGTTACTTCACAGAAAGAGAGGTTTGATGAATTAAAATCATTTGTTAAGTGCAAAAATTTAGGTCTTGCTGGGAGTTTTTTTGTTTGCAGTTTCTTGAATGGTTTACAAATTGAATTTTGATGCTTGAAGTGCAGCCTAGACCTTGTACAGGCAGTAAATGTAGATACATATTTAGAGCATAAGCTTGATGAGATTGATAAGGCTGGTAAATGCAATTTAAAAAATGCTCGAAATGGGTATAGCCAACCATCTTTACTTCTCCAGAATAATGATCTCAAACCATACTAGAAGCTGATTACAAATCCTTATACAAACCAAAAACTTTATCATATACCAGCCACCAACAGGAAAGAAAAACTGATAAATGAGTGCCAATCTGGAAACAAGTAAACAACTTACTATTCAAGAAGCTCGCTCCTAGAAGGGATAAAGGTCTGTGCTACCATTGTGATGAGAAATATACAATTAACCATAAATGCAAACCTAAGCAATTTAATCTTATAATTGCTGGGAGAAAAGAGGATGAAGAAGTGAAGAGTTAAATTTGAAACAAGGGAAGAAATCGACAAAGAAATCTCACTACATGCCTTGATAGGAAATAGAGCAAAAAACCAGAATTAAAGGGGTAGGATGAGTTAAAAGAAGGGAGCTCTCACTATTTTGATAAGCGGTAGAAGTACAAACAGTTTCTTGGATAGTTATACTGCACGAAACATGAATTGTTTGTTAGTTGAGAGTCGGGACCACACCATTGTGGTAACAGTGGCAGATGATGGCCAAAGAATGAGTTGGAAGATGAATAGACATCGGTTTAAATTGGAGTTGAGGGTACTATACGTTGATTATGTAGGATATTATCACCATTCTACTCTTACACACTCTATTCCCAGTTTCCCCCTCTTTCTCACCCATTACAATGTACACACTTCACATCATTGCTCGCCATGAACAATTATTTATCTAGTACTGTATGCATATATAGGGCCAAGACGGCCAGGAAAAAAGAGAGCTAAATAAGTGATGATAGAAATGACTATATTGAAAGTTGTGATCCAATCAAATTCATAAACATAATGATGAAAGGATCAAACTATAACCTACCACTTGATTTATGTAGAGCAGCAGCAACATCAATGACTCTACTTCCAATCTCTCGACCCGTAAACACTTGATACTCATCTACATTTTCACAAAAAGACCCATTACTCTTGTGAACTAATCAATGAGTAAAGCTAGTGCATTTGGACAGATAATAAATAAACAAAAATAATTTACCAATATTAGCAAGTTCCTGAAAAGAGGAGCCACTGGATTTGGCTTGGCAAAGTTGCAGCAAAAAATCATCATGGAATTCGGAGGTTAAAACATCAGGTATAGCCACCATAGATTTGCTGTCACACACTCCCACCACCCTTAACCTGACCCCCTGCAACATCAGAACCGCAAGAAACAAAAGCAATACTTAGCGACAATAATTGAATGCAAACTGTTTGATACATTGACAGAGTGAATAAAATGGGGAAACCTGGCTGTGATGGAGGGGCCGGCAGGAGATGATATGGTGGAGGAGTTGGCGGCCGACGCCGCCGCAACCCATTAGCAGCAATGGTATGCTCACCATTTCTATCACTCTGCTTCGTTTCTCTCTCCTTCCTTTTCGGATTATTCTTCTCTAAACTATTTGATCAGTTGGGTTTTGTCAGTTCAGTGAGTTCTACTGAGGAACAGGTTTTTGCGGCCCTTTGGCCTTCTCTGTATGGGCGTGGTATAGAATTTAGGGAAAAATAAGTTTTGTTTATTCTTTAAATTGGTCACATTAGATTTTGCATCCTTTTTTATGTACAAAAACTTTTATGGGTCCTAGATTCATACACAACACCCGAACCAAGCCGATCTGGTTGTAGACCCAATCCGTTTGTAAATATATAAATTGAATTTTCTTCATTTTTTCGTGCTCCTCTCTCCACATGAACAGTTTTTCTTCTTATCTCCTCTTTACACAAACAGTTTTTCTTCTTCTCTTCTCTCTTTTTTGCGCAATTGTTCTCTGCACTTCGTGGTTCTTTTTTTTCGCGCTTCTGTTCATTTAGTTTATTAATTGGCGGTGTTGTGAAGTTGTTTCCGTTTTGAGACATTTTTCAAAACCCTACAGTGCTCACAAGTATTTTTTTGATTTTATTGTTTTTTTATTTTGATTTTTGTTTTGTTTGATGTTTGTTTGTTTAATTTTTTATTGTTATTCGTGTTTGCATGTGGTATTGTAACCCTAGATTTCAATCTGACCTAAGTTTTTTGTTTCTGAAATTAGATTTCATTCTTGTTCTTCAATATTTGTTATTATGTGTATTTTTTGTATTATTTGTTTGTTCTGCTTTATATTAACACTAATGTAATCTCTGCATGTGTTTAGATGACATCAGAGAGAGATTGTGGTTGTTCCTGAGAGGCAGACTGTGAGGAAGAGATCTAGGAGGACTTTCGACACTCCTTGTGTTGATAAGGATAGGTATATATTTTGCATTTATCTGATTAGAATGTCAGTGTTGTTTGTTTGTAAAAGTTATGTTTATTGTTCACAAAAGGTATGTGTATTATATGATAAAGGTATGTTTAATGTAACCTAAAGGTATGATTAAAATACTGTTAGAGCTCATTTGTTTTGAGTGATGGGTTTGATAAGATTGATAGGATTTGTAGGATTGCACTGTTCATCAAAGATAAAAATGATGTTAGTTGGGTGTTTGGTATGTATGTTCGTAGTAGGTTTGAGTTAAATTATGTGTTTGGTTTGAATGATTATAAGTTTGTTAAAGTGAGATTATTTATAAAAATTTGTTTGGTGTATTGGTTAAGAATGATAAAAAATTGTAATTACTAAACTACCCTTATATTTTCTTTTCTTTTCATATTTTATTTTTCCATTCATTTTCTTTTGATTCTTATTTTGTTTTCTTTAAATTTTAATTGTTATTATATTCCACAACTAAGTATCATATATTAATATTTAAGGTAATTTAATTATATATAATTAAAATGTTAAATAATATCATATAAAATATTTTAAAATATTGTTAAAAATATTATATATATTTTAAATAATAAACTCATGATTAACTACACAGATCATACATATTATTAAAATTATATGCAATAATTAAAATTTAAGATATATTTTGACTATGATAAAATGAACCTAAACATATAATATTTTTCGTGATAAACCGAATGACCGTGAAATAAAATTATTGATAAAATTAAATTTTAAAAATTGTTCATAAAATAAAAGTAAAGAAACACTATTTTCATATTTACTATTTGTCAATATAAGCACCAACTCAAGACCTTCCACTCTTCATGCTTTACTGTTTTTCTCTCTAAACTGTTGAAAAAAAACTTCCGTGACACTTCATAGCATGGGTGATTTGAATTCTGCATTTGCAAAAATGGTATGATGAAGAATAAATTTGCAAGATCAAGGGAGTGTGGGGTCTTATGAAGAAGAACTTTATGGAATTGAAAGACATATCTCCCCAACCAAATCTATGAAATGCTCTCAACAGTGAATAGAATTCCAAAAACTTGGCTTTATTAAATCTGTCAGTAAGAAATTACGTTAAATTAACAAATTTGTCAATAGTTTGCCAAATCTGCAAATAAGAAATTACATGTAAGCAATTTAAATAAAAAATTAATAATTAAATTATATGAAAAATGTGCAAGTAATGGAATGCTCTCAATAGAATAGAATGAGTTTGAGATGCCTATGAAACGAATTTCATTTTAAAGCAAATCACACTAAATAACAAAAATATCTCCACAAATCTATGACAAGGTCCATTAGTGGAATCTTAAATCATTTCACCTTTACTCATTACATAAGCATTGTCTGCTACATTGCAAAAGAGACTCCCAAGGTACAGGTCCAAGTCTGCAGATCTTTTAAATTGCATTGTGAACAATTTCATATTTATCCAATTAAATACATGATTGTTGTAATTTCTCAGTCTATGTAGTAGCACATAAAATCCAACAATTGTTGTAATAAACAACTGATACAAGAAATCATTAGGTATTCAATACCCGATTTTCGTAATTCCTCAATCTAACTAGCACCACATAAAACCTAACAAAAACATAGATAATTACGTGTAGAATCCATATTTGTTCAGCAAGTATTAGAAAGATTATCAAAGTTTCACACTAGCAGCACAAAAACTCAATCCACTATACTCCACGAATTACCAGTGTGTGTAAACATGCCACTCTTGTGACTATGGATACTTGTGTTAGCATGATGTTTGTCCTTTCTTATATTAAAGTGTCTTTTTGTATTATATTCCCAAGACATAATTGTTTTATTACTATTTTCGTCAATAAAGCATAGTAGGTCTGTGACCAAGTACATCTTGGGTCTTTCCAAGAATGGAAGCATGCAACCCAAACTATGACCACTCACTGTCAATTTAAATTATATTAATGTCATTTGCACTTGGAAACATATCAACACATGCCAAAGGAAGCCATATATAACTAGATTGAAAAGGAAACTTATCATCACAAGATACAACAATATACAACAAATTACAATTGATTTCCACTTTGGAAAATAAACAATGCCGAACCCATCTCAACTAAGACAAGAAGATTACTTATATGGTTTGGAATGGGATGTTAATGCTTGCACTTTTTTTGTTGAGGTTTTAGCTGATTAAGCAAGAATGGGTAAGTTTAGTGTCAGTGGCAACAACAAACACGTGATACAAACAACCCAGTATTTCATTAACAAGTTTTTTAACAAAAACTTTGATCTCAAGAAGTGTGTCAAACAAGTTCGCAAGCTCCGAAAAAGGCATACAACCTTCTCAAAAATCACACTCAATGACAAAAAATTTTGGCAAAAGAGAACAATGTCATTGATTACATGTCTGATACATGGGTTGAGATTGTTAAGGTTATATGTTATCTTATGTTAGAAAAAAATTTCTTCCACGTGTTTTGCTATAATGACACTCACATTGTGGTAGTCTCTTTATTGATGTTACAGGAGGATCCATTCACCGATGCATATGCAACATACGACGATCTTCATTGGGATGACCTGCAAGTGTTATTTGGTTTCCCCATGATGGTGGATTCACCACCTCAAAAGACTGGAGGTCGTGAGGTTATTGTGATCGATGATGATAGTGCTGAACATAATAAACTCAGGCAATACACACCTTTAGATCAAGTGATTACTATCTCGAGTGATAAGTCAGGGAACATGTCAACCAATTTTTGGAATGAATTAGGACAATGTGACAATTCATCCGATAAGGATGGATCCTTTCGATCACCGCCTTTGAAGACGGAAATGAGTTCTTCAAACCCACCAAAGGATGTCAAAGGGAAATGATCGTTTGTGACAGACAACATATATATGAACTTATATGGTACATCTTATATTTCTTCTTCCACTCATGCCTCACATAATGCGAAGAAGTAATGTTGGAACTGAATCAACTAGTCGTTTGTGCCAAATAAGTTATTTTTAGAGTAGGCTTATTGTGGTAGTCTTTCTCAATCAAGTTTATGTGTGTCCCTTTTGTATTTTTTAAGCATATGTTTAAGTATTTCAAGTTCCCCATGCAAGTATGGAAGTTGTTTGATGATTTTCCACACCCTTAAGTAAGGTGTATGCATCATTCAACATGAAATGACAACTTTTGTTATTGTGATCCATTTTTAAATGTTTGTCCATTTCCTTCCACATGGGAATTACTTATAATTTTTAAATTAATTACTTTCTGCTTATGGTTTGTATTTCATTGGCAATTCACGATGTATGTTTGTGTAAACTTTGAAAAAGGCAAGATGAAAATATGGAATGCTCAACTATATAGAAACATTTACTCCACAAAGTAAATAGGTGTTTGTTGCTAATAGATTACATTCCGCCAATATGAGATTAGCCACGGGAAATTAATAGGTACATGCATACAACAATTCGATGATGGGAACACAAAATTACCTATTCAACAACATGACAAATAGTGTTTAATATATCACATATTGAAGTTATCAAAAGATGATGTTAGTTCATTCTAAACAAAAAACAGGGGGAGCCACGGAGAAGATGTTTGATAGATCTTGTCTATCAATGTTTTTCCATAATGTCCTTCACTAAAACCATTCGAGCCTCATCGGGTATGCTGAAAAAGAAATCCAAGTCGTTCTCATTATTGCATAAGTAGCGTGCAACATGCACTCTTGCCTCTATGCAAGGAAACTCAAAGTTTCCTAGCATGTCGTATACTTGAGAGCGCATTTTCTTGGCCTCGGGGATTTTAAGATGATGGGTACCTAGTGCATCTATCTTGCTTGCTATTGTCCTCATATGGTTGTCATTCCATTCACAATACTCGGTGACGGTATCTACGAAACGGTCACTGTCCCCTTCCACAACCCTTCTAGCTTTCAATTTCCCACAACGCTTAGAGGTTGAGGAGCTCTCCGCTTGACCCATTGATATAAACTCGGTTGAAGACTCATCATTCGTTACTAGTTGGCTTTTGGTTGAAGTTGCTTTCGGCTCAGTATTACTGGTATTCAAGAGATCCTGCAATGCATCGACAAATTCGATAGCATGCTCATCAGTGGCACAGACCCTTCAAAAAATCTCTATCCAATCATAGTAGAAGGGCCAAGGCTTGTAACGCATTGTTCGAGCATTGGTATCAATCTGCAAGGTTATATTAAGGAAGAAAATATAAAATATAAGATAATATGCATTGTTGAAGAAGAGTTTAAGATATTGTAACCCATCGGGCTAATATCCATTCGGATTACGATTTGTTACCTTAAGATACTCTTTCCAAACATCATCTTCAATATCAAGCATGAAGTTTTTCATACCGAATCCACTTTTTGAAAACATCAAGGCAAGCGATGAATAATTTCTCTTCTACGTGTGGATTTTGCTAGATATATGTGGCTCGGCTCTCAGGAAATTTTTGCACCATTGCCTGCTCCATCAAGTTCAAGTAACGAGTCCTGAAGCCATTATCAAACTTGTAACCTCTAGCTACTAACTCCTTCAATGCCTCTATGAGTTATCGTTCCTCATGCAAACTCCATGTCCTTCTGTGTCCACCCCTTTTCTTTTGAGATGGTGCATTGACATTCATCATAGCTTTTATTATTGAATCAAATAAATAATCAAGTTTGCATGTTAGAAATAAATGCAGATAGTGAGACATAACACCCAAAAAATATTATAATGAAGTTGGTGATAACAGTTGTAGGTTAGCTAATTCAGGATTGATGAGTAATTACCACATTACTTCAATCCATACATTGATATATTTATGATTTCATCTTTATATTACTTAGTTCATTCAAGTTAGGTAAGTTACTATACTAGATTACATGTAAAATTGTTGTTAAATAAATATTAAGATCCTCTATGGGAAAAATTAACATAATAGATAATTTTGTATTTGAAACATTCGAACACATTACATATCTCAAACATCAAAAAAGATATTAATTTAAACCAATAGAGATACATAGTTGTTATGAATAAAATACATCAATCCATAAATTCGTTCCACATTTGCATTGCTAGGTTGTCTCTCCACGATGTCCAAGCTTATGAAGCCTCAACTTGGTCTACGTAACTCGACTCCAAGTTTTGATCAAGGTTCGAATCTAAAGAAAGTTCAGGCACTTCACTCTTTATTGGATCTATGGACGTGTTGGTACGAATAAAGTTGTGAAGAAGACAACATGCCAATACTATGTGGTTTTGAGTTTTGATTAGATAGTACGAATTGCTCCTAAGAATCCCCCAACGAGCTTTTAGTATGCCAAAAGAACACTCTATCACGTTTCGGGCTCTAGCATGCATCAAGTTATAGTGTTCTTGAAAGTTTTGAGGGGCTTGTGATGCATGATTCCACTCTTGCAAATGATATCTAACACATCTATAAGGCGCAAGAAATCCACTCATTTTTGTGTATCCTCTGTCACACAAATAATAATTGCCTGCCATAGATAATAAAGCGTTCATCTAATGAGACATAAAGTTAGCTAAAGTAATTAATGTGAATCTCTATTTTTTAAGTTCTAATGAGATTTGATTAAATAAGAAAATATTTCTCTTGTCAAAATTGCAATGAGTTACTATGTGGGACTTTCAATCCATTTGGTCTTGTGATGGCATCGCGCAATACTCTACCATTTGCTGTCGATCCCTCCCATCCGGACAACACATACATGTAGTTCATGTTTCGGTCACAAACAGCCAATACATTTATTGAAACATTACCCTTTCTATTTCTATATGTTGGCTTCTGACTTAGAGGGACCTTCACGGGAATGTATGAGCCGTCTAGAGCACCGAGACATCCCTACATATTGAATGATTTAAGTAGTTCGACTTACAAATTTAAGGGCTTGGTATAAATGGTTTCAAATTGTATTTACTAGTTGGCCATACAATTGGAAGATGATGTTTGATAATGAGAAAGAGTTACTTTGAAATATTTCCAATGCGACACGGTCTCATCATGTTCAATTGGTTTGGGTTGTATGAGGAGCACATTGTGTAGCTTTATCAAAGACTTAAGAACCAAATTTAAGTGTCTGCTTATAGTATGACCACTTCTAATGAAATTATCTTTGACAACTCTACTCTTCTTATGATGAGAAATAATTGATAGAAAAATGGCTACTTGTTCTACAATAGGTAGGTGTCGTGTGGATTGAAGACCCCCTAGGTGCTCTAAAAGATAACATAGGCATGAAAATGTATCACAACTCATACGGAGATGGTTAATACAAGTGTCATCACTTATGTATATGAGGTTTCGAATGTGATCTATTTGACGGGTAATCCTTGTTGACAAATTAAGTTCTCACTCTCGGACGGCGGTTCTGATTTCTCTATTTTCTACGATAAAATCTTACATATACGACAGCCATAAGCATTAGAAAAGATCTAAAAGATGTGTTAACAACTTCAACTGCAACACATGCGACCTCGAGATCAATTAAATCATCCATAGGAGTGTCTATTATAAAGAAAAACAACATATTCTGTTAGAACGTTTTAGTATGAAAGGATTTGTTAAACATTTTTGTGAATTCAAACTCAACAATTTATTGTGATTTGCAAGCAAAAGACATCAGACAATGTAGAAACTTTGGAGGCAGTGTTATGATAGTATTATTTTTTATGCAGATCTTATAAAAGTAATAATGTAAATAGCATTTTCATTATTTCAAAATAATGTATCCATGACGGTGTATACCGCATCTGCTCATTATTCGTTAAGATGTGTTATTAGGTATTTTATAAATTAATCTTCAGATATCGAGTGATTTAATTGGATGAAAGAATCATGTTAGATAACTTATATTCCTTGCACATCAGAAATTTTGAATGGAGATTGACTTAGTTTGATGATACAGTGCAGTCTATGTCAAATCCTAAGGAAATGTTTCACTCACAATTGGCAAATCTCTAAAATGGGGGAATACTACCTTAGTGGCCAATGGGTATACATGCCACCATGAGGCGTTCTCAAGCATGGAAATTCCATTTGCTATATGGACACAGACACATTTTAAAAACTAGGTAGAAATGAACTCATCTAGTTCGGATGTCCTAGAATTATATCAAACATGCAAAGTGTCTTCAGAAATCCCAGTTTTTCATCATGTGTGCACATCCAGTTAGGATCTCCTACAAAAGTACTATTTATTTTTTTTATAATTACAAAAAATATTTTTTTATATGCAAGACTGTTGGTGATTTTGGAAACACAAAAATACACAATATGTAAAAAAATAACACTTAAAACTACAGCACATAAACCCAATCATATCTCTACATTATTATCAAAAGTAGATGTGTAACTGGACTAGTAAAAAATAATTATATCAAATATTCAAAAGAAAAGGTGTCCAAACCTGAAATATCAACTAGCAACGACGACAGGCAATAGAATAAACTTCTGCAAATCCCACAAAGCTGTGCACTAGAATAGACAAATTAAGAATTACTATTAATTATGATGGATGAAAGCAGTGTGTGGATATATATATATATATACATATATAAATGTATATATTCACAATATGTATATAGTTGATAGAGAAATTTATAAAAATTTTAAAAAATGCATCGACACCTGAGGGGAAAACATTTGTTCAGTATTTCATTTTTACAAAAACATGGCCTAAACCTTTGTTGTCAAAATAGCTACTATGAACATACGGGGCATTTTAAAAACAAAGAAGAAGATCTAACCTTTTTTTTCTCAAATCACTACCAATATCATCCTGTTTGAATAAGGAAAAATCTACTATAATGGAAACCTTGGTGTATTGGGGATTGAGAAGCTATGTTGTATTTTGATTGTACTTTACTCCAATACTAGAAACCCCAACTGCAATGGATTCGATAAACCAAGAACGTCGTCGAACTAGAATCTATGATAATTGTTGGTAGCGTGTTGATCTTGGTAAGAGGGAGGACGGGCACGAAGGATTTACCAAAGCGTCTCTCTCACTCCATTTTCCTGCTGTTTGAAGAGGGAAATGGGCTAGGGTTCCTTACAAGATAATGAAATGACAATCTTGTAAATCTTGAAATACGAGGGATAAATTAGTAATTTGAATGACTTTTTTTGGAGATATAAGTGGCAAGAGAAAACGGGTAGTGTTGGAATTAAATCAAACCCACCCATTTTAATGGGTTTATAAACCAATGTGTAAACCATCCTAACATATTTTTAAATCGGGCCCAAATTCTCAACAGGCCCTAAACATGTGAAGTGAACAAGAGTATATGTTGGTTTACAAACCTAAACTACCCCAAACCCACGAAACAAACACAGCCTTAAGGTATAACTAAAGTAATATGAAGGTATGTCTATTTTATGTAAAAGGTATGTTTAGTACAACATAAAGGTATGACTATTTTATATAAAAGGTATGTTTAGTGTAACATAAATTGTATGTTTTAGTGTAATTTAAAGGTATAAATATTATTGTTCTGGTTGTATTTATGTTTATGTTTTATGATATGTGTAATGTATGTATTTATATTTGTTTTATATGTTTTTAAGTTAGTGATTGAGATGTTGTGTTTTCATTTTCAGTTTGATTTATACAACTTGCAGACCAAGTGGTATTGTTGAACTTGTCCAATGTTTGAATGATAAGCAAAAGGCTGATGTGGAGAGTATAGGGTTTGGAGGTTTATTAATAGTATCTTTGAATAGGCTTAACTTGATGATGAATACCTGGTTAGTTAATCATTTTAATGGTGGTAGTAGGATGTTAACTTTAGATAGACATCGTAGTTTTGCTGTGACTGCTGATGATGTTTTTGATATTTTTATGATTCCGCGAGGAAATCATAATATTGTCATATTTTGAAAGAAGGAAGATGATGAAATATTTTCGAGGTTTAAGGATAGCTATAACATTCAGGCTAGATCACCTGTGAAGGTGTTACATAATGTGATGACTACTATTTTAGTTGATGGGAGGATGATTTCAAGAGGGTGTTTATTTTGTATGTGATGTCTGTTTTTTTGGTTCCCTCTTCGAATCGATTACTATGCATGGGCATTTTAAAGTCTAAGTTGGATATAGAGAGTATTTATAACTTTGACTGGTGTACGTATGTGTTAGAGAGACTTTGTGAGTCTGTTACCAACTTTCACTTGGGAAAGACAAACTGCTTGAGTTGTTGTGTTCTAATATTGCAAATGGTGTATTTGCATAGGCTTAAGTGGCAGGGGATTGAAGAGCCTCACAGTCTACCACTGATATAGCATTGGACTGAGGATAAAATGGATAAGAGGTGTAATGAAGAGGCAAATTTTGGTCCTTACGATGATGCAAAGCTTTTGTGGAATGTGTTTCCGTTATCTAAAAACGGGTGTATTAAAGGAATTGCTAAGTCTTGTGAGAAGTCTGATGTTGCTAATGGAGTTGAGAAAGATGATGTTGTTGCTGCTGCTACTGCAACTAAGAAAGATGATGCTGATGTTGTTGAGAAAGATAAATCTTCCAAATTTGTAAAGTTTGCTTTGTCGGAAGGTGAACCGGATGATAATGAAATCAAAAACATGGCTAAGGATGTAAGTACCTTTGTTGGTCTCAAGTGGTGTCTGTGTAATATCCTCAAATTTAATTTATTTTATTTTATTATTAAATTAAGTTAATAAACTAAATTAGGTATAATATAGCACAATAAGATATGCTCATATATGTTAGTAGCATTTAATTGAAATTTTCAATTGTGATTCACCATCACATGACTCAAGGTTATGACACCTCACATTTCAATTGCATGAGAATTCGACAGCTTACCTACTCTAGTCTAGGAATAGAAGTTGACTCTTAAAAGCTAAAATGCAAGAAATAGGATAAGAAAGCAAACAAGCAATACATCACTCCACCTTTTACTTTCTCTCTCACGCCAACACTTCACCATCAATATTCCTCAAACAGCACCACCACCATCGCTGGACTCCGCTGCCGCCACCACCATCTTACGCAGTCATCTTTCCGGCAAGTATTTTCGAAAAAAAAAAATAAAGTACTCATCGGGCTCGACGTAAGTCCAGGCTCCGAGCTCCGTACCGCCACTGCCGCTGCCGTGTGTGGCCGTGGAGAGGTGCGGTCATTCTTCCTCCCCCTCCTCCATCTTTATGTTGTTACCGTTCGCCGGCGACTTCCGTGAACGGCAGCAGGGGAAAGGGTGGTTAGGGATATAAATTAAAGATAAGAGTTGCATGTATAGTTTATAAAATATTAAAGAATTAGTGCAAGTCCCAGATTCTTGATTAGTTAGAGTTTAAGAGTTTAATTCTTAAATTGGCAGAATATGCGAATAGGACTTATAAATATATATGTGTGATAGTGAGGTCACATGTTGAGGAATAAATTATGCAATTGAAATTTGTAGATTCTGGAAAAGTAGCAAACTACATCTTTAAGTCTCTTAAATTTGTTGTAAGGCCTCAAATTACTAGTAAATGGCAAGTATAACCCGGAATGTGTAGTAATTGCATGATAAGCTTTAGAAGTTACTAACATTTCTGTTTAGCCAACAATTCATTAATTAATAAAATGAGTCTATTGGGTTTTGAGATAGCCTATCTGATATTTTAATAACGATCAAATAATTCAAAAATTGAGAAATTTATTTTAATTTATGAATAGTTCGATTAGAAGCTAAGGTGAACAATTATGCTTTGTAGTGTACGCTCAAGGGGAACAAGATAGGACGGTCTAAAATCTAGGAGCATTCAGAACGCTTTCTGAAGGTGGGGGTAACGTCCTTTAAATGTGTACTTTATGTGTTTAAAACTACGTGATCTTGATGTGTTTTATTTAATGCGCGTGTGATTTTATGTGATGTCTGACTGAATAGCAAGTATGCTTTTATAAGATAATAGCATGACTCTGTAATGTGAATGCATGATTATGTGATAAAGTAAAAATATTTTCACGGTAGTTAAGATCCGCGAATATTTTCATGGCGGTTAAGATCCGTAAACAATTTCACAGCGGTTAAGATCCGTAACATTTTCACTGCGGTTAAGATCTGTAAACATTTCACGGTGGTTAAGATCCGTAAATAATTTCACGGCGGTTAAGATCCGCATATGTTTTCACAGCGGTTAAAATCTGCGATTTAAAGAAAAGTTGATTGTTTTCACTATATGATGTTATTATATGTTGCTTATTGCAGTTCAACCCACTGAGTGTTCACGCACTCATCCCATGTATGTTAAAATGTTTTATAGATGATAAGTATAATGACAAAGAATGAAAGGGAGATGTTATATCGGTTTTTATTAAATTAAACGCGTTGTTACTGTTTTTTTTTTAAAATCCCTTATCTTAGAAATATTTTGTATAGATAAGATCGAAAGGCTATACTCTGAGATATTTTCTGTTGTCGCTATAATTATGTGTAATATTTTAAAAACTACTTTTGAGAAACGTCTGTTATAACCGGTTATTTGATCCTTCCAGTGTTTTAATATTTTACGATTGCCGGACGCCCGAAGTTTATATTAAATATTTTATTTTAAGCCGAAATCAGGGCGTGACAGTTTTGGTATCAGAGTCTGACTCTACCTTTTTGTAGGGCCTTGCTCGATTTAAAAAAAATTTGGATAAGCATCTCTCTTTGCTCCCTCTCCAATGGGTACAAAATGAATTGATTGTATGTGTTTGACTTCCATAAATGTGAATAAATGTGTTGTTATGCAGTGATATGTTTGAAAATTGTTGATTTGTAAATACGTGTTTTGGGATTTATTTACGGGGGCTGTTAGAGGTGTTTCTTAAAGTAAACTTATATAGAATAATGTATACAGATGGCCGGGAGAAAATTCACTGCTAGGAAGTCTATCCCCCAGAGGAGACTTAGAGACTATTTCTTTGATAGTGGTGTGTATGCAGATCATTCTGTGGGCGAGCACAACGCCCGATTGCTACATTAATGGAGACGAGCAGGGGGTACCGGGGGACTGATAGGTAATGTAGAGGGTTACCATCAGTTGATCAGGACACTGCCCAATGAATGGGCAGTACGAGCTCACCGTATCTACCGCGACAAGGTGGTCTACTCGGCGGAAGATAACTCTCCCATTATAAATTTTGGAAGATTCGCGGGACAGTTATTGGATGTCTGGGCTCGGAGCGAGTATCCGTCTACCCCTGAGTCGGGACCATTCGACCCGTCTAGTGATGACTCAGACGGGGACGAGGATGGTGGCTCAGATGAGGAGGATCCGGAGAAGGATCCTGAGGAGTATCCTGATGGAGGAGATCCGGGTGCATCAACATTCGGGGTGGTGAGGCCTCTGGCGCCACCTGCTGCTGCTGCGTAGATGTTGGAGTTAGGGGTTTGACATTTTGGGAATGTTTATCGGATGAAACATTATATATATATATGTTGGGTAGTTACATACGTAGTTGATGTATATAGTATGATATGATGCCTAAATAGCCAAAATTTTGTTAGATTGTACATATATATATGGCTTATAAAATGTTAATTTATGACATTTTATGTTGTGAATTTTCTCTCGAAATTGGTGATTTTCTTATAGCTTATGTTCTTTATTTTACAAATGATGACGTCATGGTGTTTAATAGTTAGATTTTTGCGTGTATCGTGGCAGAATTATGCCTCCTTGAGGTCGACCACGAAGGAGTTCGGAAACTACAAGAGAGTCATCTGAACCTCCCGATGAGGGATTAATGAGAAATTTAATAACCGTATTAAAAGGCTTGACGGATCAATTTGATGTCGCACGTGCAACACCTTCAACGGTACCTAAAGATGATATGAATGTCGTAATCGAGTATTTTCGGTGATTTAATCCACTAACCTTCCACGGAAGAGGAGAGCCAGCAGATGTCGAGGAATGGTTGAGAGCTTTGGACAGACTTTTAGTTCATTTGGTGTGTACCGACGCGAAAAAGATATCATGTGCTATCTTTCAATTTACTGAGGAGGCCAGCTTTTGGTGGGAATCATACGATCGAACTATAACCCCTGAGACATGACGTGGATAGACTTTAAAGAAATAGTTATGCAGAACTATTTGCCGCAGTCCTATCGTGATAGGAAAAAAACATAATTTCTACACCTTCGCCAAGGAATGATGATCGTTGGAGAATATGAAAGGAAGTTCAATCAGTTGAGCAGATACGCAACGTATCTAGTAAACACCGATATAAAGAAAGCTAGGTGCTTTAGTAGAGGCTTACGATTAGAAATTGGTGTCATCCTGGCGGGATAAGGAGGAATAACTTATGCTGAAGTCGTCGAGAGAGCCCAAGAAATTGCGTCACGCATGCGTTTGGATATTGTTCCACCTAAAAAGCCTGTTGAAATGCCCGGAAAGAGAAAGTGGGATGACTAAAAACAAAGTCAAGCTACGCCCTTCAATCAGATAAAACTATCAATGGTGGGTGGCACTCCAAATATCCCTATTCCCAAAACGGGAGTCACCTGCCCCAGATGTGGAAGGACTCATGTCGGACAATGTCTTTATGGGACTGGACGTTGCTATCGGTATTAGGAACCAGGTCATAGTGCAAAATTTTGTCCCAAGCGTCCAAAAAATGGATCAGGTTCCAGCTCGAGACTTGAAGTTGGGAAAGCTCGAGCTTTTGCTCTAACACGAAAAGAGGTCGCGGAAGGGCTAGAAACCATGACAGGTATGTTATCAATATGCGATATACCTGCTCTTGTTTTGTTTGATACCGGGGCAACCCATTCATTTGTGTCTGTCTTGTTTTTTGAACTGTTAGGATATAAGAACGATAAGATAGATACTGAAACCTTAAAGGTTAGTATACCGTCTGGGAAGACAGTAAAAACCAAAAACGCATGTTGAAATATGAAGATTGCTTTTAAAGATAAAATTCTTCCAGCTACCTTGCATGTTTTAAACATGAAGGATTTTGATGTAATTTTAGGCATGGATTGGCTTAAGGCTAACAATGCGATAATCAGATATCGAGAAAAAGAGATTATTATTCGATCTCCAGGAGAAGAAGAGTTCACTTTTCATAGAATTCGACTCGGAATAAATCCACGAGTTATATCGACCATGCAGGCAAGCAAAATGCTCAAAAAGGGAGGTTGCGAGGCATTTCTAGTAAACATTATAGATCTTGAGCAAAAGGTAACTCCTATCGAAATGGTGCCGATAGTGAGAGAATATATAGATGTTTTTCCAGAAGATTTACCCGATCTACCACTTGATAGACAAGTCGAATTTGGAATAGACTTGGTGCCCGGATCGACACCAGTGTCGAAAGCGCCATATAGAATGGCCCCAAAAGAGCTGGAAGAACTGAAGGTGCAGTTGCAGGAGCTTTTAGAAAAAGGCTTTATACGTCCTAGCATATCTCCTTGGGGAGCTCCAGTGTTGTTCGTGAAAAAGAAGGATGGAACTTTTCGGATGTGTATTGATTATCGTAAGCTAAACAAAAGAACAATCAAGAATAAGTATCCGTTGCCTCGAATTGAGGATTTGTTCGATCAACTAAGGGGTGCAAGTGTATTTTCAAAAATTGATCTAAGGTCCGGATATCATCAAGTGAAAATAAAGCATGATGACATATCTAAAACAGCCTTCAGAACGAGGTATGGCCATTACGAATTTGTAGTAATGCCTTTTGGACTTAGCAATGCACCAGCAGTTTTCATGGATATGATGAATCGTGTTTTTCATCCTTACCTCGATCGTTTTGTGATAGTTTTTATTGATGACATTCTAGTGTATTCACAAGATAAGACCCAACATGAAGAACATTTGAGGATTGTCTTGGAAACTTTAAGAAAAGAGAAGTTGTATGCCAAGTATAAAAAATGCGAATTCTGGCTGGAAAGAGTAGCGTTTCTTGGACATATAGTTTCATCAAAAGGAATCGAGGTGGATCCAACTAAAGTAGAGGCAGTTAGTAACTGGAAGTCTCCGACTAATGTAAACGAGGTGTGAAGTTTTCTTGGGTTGGCTGGATATTATAGGAGGTTCATTGAAGGATTTTTGAAGATTTCCATCCCTATGACGCGTCTGACCCGAAAATGATTAAAGTTCTAGTGGACGGATCAATGTGAGAAAAGTTTTCAAGAATTGAAAAGGAGATTAACAGCTGCACCAATTTTGGTAGTTCCAGATGGGACGAAAGAATTCGTTGTATGTAGTGAAGTATCCAAGCAAGGTCTGGGGTGTGTGTTGATGCAACAAGAAAAAGTGGTAGCCTATGCGTCGAGACAATTAAAGACGCATGAACAAAACTACCCAACTCATGACCTGAAGTTAGCTGATGTGGTGTACGCTCTCAAGATCTGGCGACATTATTTGTATCGAGAAAAATGTGAAATTTACACTGATCATAAAAGTTTGAAATATTTCTTCGAACAAAAAGAGCTTAACATGAGACAGAGAAGATGGCTGGAACTTGTGAAAGATTACGACTGCAATATGTCACATTTCACATAGAATAAGATTCACCTTCATCATATAATAACATTTCATACATTCAGCACATAAACCCAACACATTTCATATAGCATAATAAAATTCGTAATTTAAATATTTTGAAAGTAATATATATACCAACTTAGCACTTTTCCCCACCTTAGAAAACTGAAGCTTCTATTCATAAATTGTCGAGCATATTCCTCTTTCCACGTCTCCTACATCGAGCATTAAAAATATCTTAGTACTTTGTCTAGTTGTAAATTCGTAAGTTAAGGTCACTAATAATTTAATGTTTTCTTTAGTGTTTTCCTTCATCAGTTGTAATAAGTTTCTGACGATGTTGTGATTTAAAGAATAAACTAAATGATTTTAAAGTAAATATAGGATTTAAATAGAATTATAATGAAAATGTATTTATTAAAATATTAGAAAACTTAATTAGACTTTATTTAGATCTTGAAATACTTATCTTAGTTTTCAGGAAAATTAATTATAAAATTATGATTTAGGTTAGATCTTGAAGAGTTGATAATAATTCTAAACAAGTAAATTATAAAGCTTTTGGCTTAAATTAATTCTTGAAGACCTTTAAATTAATCATAGAAAATTATGTAATTTATGGTTTAATTTAGATATTAAGAAAATTGAATATATTTACGATTATGGTGTATTTAGATTGACTATATAATTTAATTGCTAAATTGAATTCAATTAACTAAAATTATAGGTTAATTTAAGAAATATAATTAATTGCATACTGTGTTTAGTTAATTATTGTTTAAGAGAATGAAATTTAATATTTACTTTGATATTTAATTTGATTCTTAACGTTGAGCTTTAAATTGTAAGGTTCATAATTATTTCTTTACATTTTATCATTTTTAATAATATTGAGGATTTAATTATTATAAAATCTCTAAGGTAATTTATAACCTAATTTATTAGTTTGGATTTAATTCATTATTTCATATATATATATATATATATATATATATATATATATATATATTAATTCTCGAAAGCAATATATGTAATATTTAGGATCCGTTCTATAATTCTGACTAATTATAGATAAATACAATTTTAACGATTCTAGGAATCGTTTTAGCAAAATAAGAAATTTTAATAGGCAATACTTAATATTATCAATTTTATAGTTTACATAATGTAATTTCAGCCTAATTGAGTTTATTATAATTATTTATTAATTTGGGTTTTAAAACATATTTTCATAATCTTAAGGCTATAAAATTTCATATTTATAACTATTGGAGATTATAATTATTATGATTCATAAATTTTAGGTCTTAAAATATATATCATAAATTTATGGGTTTAATTTGTAATATACATAATGATTAGGGTAAAAATTGAATTGTTAAGAATTAATAGAGTTTTCAATTTAATCCACCATTTATATTAAAATTACCAACAAACCCTTACCCCCAAAACCCCCTACTACACTCCTGTCCTGCCACTCCTTGACCTGCCGCCGTGTCTCCTCTGCCGGCGACTGAGAGTCTCTGGCGACCACCCAACAGCCACAACACTGCAGCCCCGACGTCCCAGCAGCAGCCCCGAGCATCCTGCCACAATAGCCCTGTACACACTCACACGCTGCAGCGGCACCACTGCTCCTGACCAAGCCGACCGCCGTTCGTCGCTGCTCAGCCACCGTTCGTCACTGCTCAGCCGCCGTTCGTCGCCCCCTGCTGTCGGCCGCCTATGCACTCTGCAGCGGCAACAGCACCGCTGCCCAACCGCCGATTAACCCGACATCCTCACACCCTAACACGCACACAAACATTTACATACACGCAGCCACATATGCTCACCCACATATAATCACAGCCCCAACAAGCAGTAAAGAGAAGCAGGGAGACAAAAGATGGAAAAAGAGATAAACAAAGAAAATTAGGGGAGAAAGGAAAGAGACGAGGGAAGGGTGAGGGAAAAGAAAGAGAAAAAAGTGGGAGAGAGAAGAGAGAGGATAAGATGTATCCTTATCCATGCTTTTTATTTATTTATGCATATGTGTATATATATATATATATAATAAGGTAAGGATAATTATATGTCATACTTGTATAAATTAGTCAACACATGCTATCCTAGTCTAGGTGAGGTGTCAAGATTGTAGAGGTGTCCTTAAACTATATTAACCTAATTAACCTAAGCCACTATAGTTAAATAAAAGGTAATAATAATTGTTGGGCACATTATGTACGCATCCATATATACTTATATATATATTTAAATTTTATTTCTTTTATTTCATTTGTTATTAGTATAATTATTATTATTACATAAATCTTATTTCAATTATAGAAAATTCTCGTAATATATTATGTAGTCGAATTTTATTTCGGGATGTTACAAAAATACTTAAGAACTTATAGTGGTTCGAAGGTGGTGTAATCCTTCTACGTCCACTCTACTGTTTTCCCGAACAGGAACTTCGTTAAGTAAGATTGGTTTACAGGATACAACCTAACAATCTATCAACCTAACAAGTTAACACCTACTAGAACTCAGTCTTACACACAGTTGCTACAAGTTCTAAAGGCAAACCCATAAATGATTTCTGAACACCCACGAAGGGAAATTGTCTTTCTCCTAGACAACTAACAACAATCAGCAAGGATAAATCCTTTCAACTGATGACACCTAAAACAACCTAGCACACAGCAAATAGGTAAGAGTATATGTTTGTTATTTCTTCAACTGGTATGGTGAAGTGATCTTCTTTATCCTCTTCGAATCTTTGAAGTTGAGCTTGATCACTTAACCACATCGAGTGACTGAAACTTGTATGAATACTTGAGAGTATAGCTTGAATGTGTTTGGTCTTTTGAGCACAAGTGTTTCAGTAACCAGTCTCAGTGCTGCTCAACTCCTATTTATACCTGTAGATATCTCTCGTTTGAAATTAGGGTTCTGATCAAAGGCATGACTCTCATTTAATGCTTCTTAACTTATCTTCTCATCTCATTTAATGCAATAGTTGCGGCTCACAGCTTTATGCAACTTGTCAGTCCACGTGTCATCTTTGTATTGGTTCTGCAGATGCAACTTTGATTTTGTCTCAACCGACTCTACTCTAATTTACTTTGATCTTCGTTCCTCGTACTCCATTTATTCTTCCTCGCATTGCAGTTTGGTATGCTTCTGCAGCTGTATTTAAGTCTTTTGGAGTATGCAGCAAGTCTTTTACTCTATGCTGCATCCTATAACTACTAGCAATAACTTGATCTTACTGTACTATTGTAACTTATTCTTGCAACGATGTTGTAACTTCTTCTTATAGTGTTATTATAACTTCTTCTTGCAGATGCATTGTTCTTGACTTTTCTTGTAGTTTCTTCATTTCTACTTTGCTGGATACGTCAAGTCTCTTCTTGAGATCCTCTATCTTTCAAACCTTAGCTTACAGACTCAATTCTAGTCTATATGTATTCACTTAAACATTGTGGAAAATGGGGTAATCTAACTTCCTATTACACGGTTGGTTTGTATCATCAAAATCTAAACATTGATATCCCAACAATGTCTCCCTTTTTTATGATGACAAAATCCTTTACATTATTTCGATCATGATAGGAGTTACTACTTTGCATTTATCATATTTTTCAAGACATTACAAATATGCGCCATAAAAATAAACTAATCTTGGATTCATCAGATATGTATCAATTCTAAACTTCATCTCAATCCATTAGAAATTAAAAGTATGCAAAGGTTCATAAGATATGAACTTTATCAGAAAGCAGGAAAATAAAATTTCTTCATTGAGGAAAGAAATTTTACAAGTTACAAAATGTTGGTCCCAAGTGGTGTCCGAGGTTCAGAGGGGGGATGAATGAACCTGGTAGTTTTTCGAAATTCTTTTACAAACTTACTGTTCTGCAAGTTACTTGAACTTATAGCGTCAGTCAGTTACTGCTTACAACACTAGTATGCAGTACTGCGCGCTGTAACTTAGAGTTTTATACGCAGCGGAAAATATGTTTTGGACACAAGACTGGCTTTCTCAAAAATGCTCCTTTTAAAGATATTTTATGCTTATGACAGATAGATATAAAGAATAAAGCACATATATGAAAAGTAGTAAAACACTTATGGTTTATAGTGGTTCGAAGGTGGTGTAATCCTTATATGTCCACTTTACTGCTACCTCGAGCAAGAACTTTGTTAAGCAAGATTGAATTACAGAACACTCCTAACAATCTATCAACTCAACAAGCTAACGCCTACTAGAACCCAACGTACACACAGCAACTGCAAGTTCTAAAGGCAAACCCACACAGGATTTCACACTCCCACACAAGGAAATTTCCTATAGCCTAGACAACTTATACAAACAATAAGGATAAATTATATCAATTATTCGATACCTAAAACAACCTAAGCACACAGCAACAAGGTTAAAGTATATAAAAGGTTTCTTCAACTGGTGCGGTGAAGTGAGCTTCTGAATCCTTTGATGGATCTTTCAGCTTGAACTTTGTTCACTTCACTGAGGTCGAGTGACTGAAAATGTAGAAATGCTTGAGACAATATAGCTTTGAATGCTTGAACTTTTTAGCATCAATGTTTCAGTAGTCGGCTTCAGGGTTGTTCGTCCTCTATTTATACTTGTAGAAAAATATTTGTTGAATGAGATATCTCTCATTTGAAAATAAGCGTACTTGATCAAAGGTATGGCTTGCATTTTATGTGACTTGAATTTTCCTTTCAGAGCATTTAATACGGTAGTTGCAGCTCGCAGCTTTCTGCAGCCCGCCAGTCCACGTGTCGTCTTGGCATTGGCTCCATGTCTACAACTTTGATCTTCTCTGGAACGGCTCTAATTATACTTGATTGGTTCTTCATTCCTCGTACTGTATTTATTTTTTCTCAGATTGTAGGATACTGATTTTGTTTGTCATTAACGTTGTTGGATGATTCTTCAGCAAGTTATAATCTTTGCGCTGTATCCTAGGCCTTCTTACAGCTGTTCATTCTTTACAATGCTGCTGTAACTTGACCTTCTTGCATTATTACTTTATACAGTACTGCTGTATCTTTTCTTGCAGTATACATGTAGTCATTTCTTGCAGTGGCGCTACTTGCCGTTCTTACTTACATGTTGCATTGCTGCATCTGCTTCTTGTAGCAACTTCATTCTCTTAAATTCTCGATGCAGCATGATTCATTAGAGTTCCTCCATCTTTCAGCACCTATACGTAGACTCAATCCTAGTCTATGTTTACACTTAAACATTGTGAAAAATTGGGTACTCAAACTTCCTATTATATATATGGTTTATCTCATCAAAATCTATACACTAAAATCCCAACACAAAATTTAGAAGAGTTACCAATCATCTTTTTGATGTACAAAGACATATTCAGCATGTTTATTTTTGAAACAAGGACCTTCTTGTTGATAATTTTTCAGATCTTCTTTTAGCTGCTCTTCTTTCATCATCTTCTCTCTCTCTTTCTCTTTCTTTTTCTCTCGAGCCTTTCCACCAGTCTTGAATAGACTCCTGATAGGATTCTTGCAGCTTCTGCTATGAGCCAGAAATCTTCACTGAAAGGCACTATCCTGTCTTGTTTCACTAGGTTTAACATGCGATTTTGAATCTCAAGCTCTCCATCCCTAGCAAGCTCTTCATATCTTCTCAAAATAGATTGGCCGGTTTGGAATCTTATGAATTTACCTTCTCTGCAGAGATATCTGAAGTATTTGAGATATTCTGATCTCTTGAAAAGTGTAATATGCTCAAAGGTTGGGTTCCTATCAGTAGGCGGTCTCACAGCTCTGAAGATATTTAAGTTTCAGGTCATGTTCTCTCCATCATGCCTCTGATCCATCAGAATAGATACTTCAGCTGATATGTTGTCAGTATCAAGATGTAGAATATCTTGAGGAGGGTATTAGAGTAGAGCTTTATCAATATTTTTCATTAAAATAGATCTACTCTTCCCAACTACCCCAAACCTCTGCATCTAAGCTTCTTCTTCTTTCTCTACTCTTTGAGCAGCCATCTTCTAATTATAATGTCTTTCACCTTCAGCCTTGCCCATCATCTTCCTTGAGCCTGATTGTTGATCTTTTCCTCCCATCTTTGTACTGTAAGAAGTGGGAGTTGTTGCTGCATCCTTTCTTACAGCAGCACTGAATGCAACACTGCCAGTGGGTTTGGATGCTGTAGCTGTACCAGCACCACCTTCTCCTTCATCATCCATTCTTCTCTTTAGGAAGGGGATGTCAGTAGCAGGGGTTGACCTTCTTCTCCTTTTCCTACTCAAAGGAAGGTCATCAACTTTCTCTTCTTCTTCTTGCAGCACCCTTAATCTCCTGAATCCTTTTGTTTTTTCTTTCCCCTTTTTGGCATCATTAAAAACAGCTGAGGGTAGAGTAGGAGTTGATCTGACCACAGCAGATCTGGGTCTTCTTGCAGCAGATGTGGGGGCTGTTAGGATGTATACTATAAGCCTAACTTTTGTATGAACATCTGTTGGGATTTCAATGTTTAGTTTTTGATGAGACAAAATGCATTTGTAATAGGAAGTTTTAAGTACCCCATTTTTCAAAATGTTTAAGTGAATATATAGACTAGGTTTGAGTCCAGTCTTAAGTGCTGGAAGATGGAGGTTTGATAAGGACAAAGCTGCATCTAAGCCCTTCAGAAAGGAAGCTGTTGCATGAAGGCAGATACAACATCGCTGCAAGAAGGCAGATACAGCATCGCTGTAAGAAGACAGAACGTCAATCAGCTAAGTAAGAAGAAATGGCGTACAGGAGTGCTGCAAGAAAAAGATGCAGCAGCTCTACTCAAGATACTGCAACCAGGTCTTAGTTACAGCAGCACTGCAAGAAAACATTAGCTGCACGAAGATCTAGGATACAGCGCAAAACTTACAATTCAGAGAAGTCAATCAGTGCTAGTTAACAACAAGAAGTATCCTGCAATCCTAGGAAGGATAAATACAGTACGATGAACAAAGATTCAAGCAAGAATAAATAGAGCCATTCGAGACAAGATCAAAGAAGCAGACACGGAGCCAATACGAAGGTGCCACGTGGACTGACGCACTGCAGAAAGCTGCGAGCCGCAACTGCTGCATTAAATGCTACAAAAGAAAAAGTCAAGTCGCATTAAATGTGAGCCATGTCTTTGATCAGACTACTTCGAATTCAAAAAAGAGATGCCTCCTTCAACGGACATCTTCCTCTACAAGTATAAATAGAGGAAGAGATACACTGAAGCTGGTTACTGAAAACTGAAACATGCGAGCAAAAACTTACAAGCTTTCAAGATACAAATATTCAAGCATACTATCAGTTTCAGTCACTCAACCTCTGTGAAGTGAAGCAAGCCCAGTACTGAAAGATCCATCAACGGATTCAGAAGCTCACTTCGTCGCACCAGTTGAAGAAACCTTTTTATATTCTTTTAACCTTGTTGCTATGTACTTAGGTTGTTTTAGTGGTGTCGAACAGTTGATAGGAGAGATCCTTGTTGTTTGTATAAGTTGTCTAGAGTTAGATAATTTTCCTATGTGGGAGTGTAGAACCCTGTGTGGGTTAGCCTTTGGAATTTGCAGTTGTTGTGTGTACACTGGACTTCAGTAGGTGATTGCTTTGTAAAGTTGATAGATTGTTAGGAAAGTCCTGTAATTCAATCTTGCTTAACAAAGTTCCTGCTCGAGGAGCAATAGAGTGGACGTAGAAGGATTACACCACCTTCGAACCACTATAAGCCATACATGTTTAATTGCTTTATTTATTTGTGTCTTTATCTTCTGATCTTGTTTATCTCATAAGCATTAAACGTTTTTGAAAGAAGCATATTGAGAAAATCAGTCTTGTATCTTAAACGATATTTTTTCGCTGCGTATAAAACTCTAAGTTACAGCGTGCAGCACTGCATCCTAATGCTGTAAGTAGTAACGATCCGACGCTGCAAGTTCAAGTAACTTGCAGAGCAGAAAAGTTTTTCATAGATTTGTAAAATCGACCAAGATTCATTCACCCCCCCTCTGAACCTCGGACACCACTTGGGACCAACAATATCTATTTTGATATGAGAATCTTTTATGGTCAAATGTTTGCATTTTATATTTGTTATATATGTTATTGCAATTATCCAATTAATTTATATTATAGATAACATGGTGTGTGATGCCACATAGAAGATCATGTTATCAGTTTCTTATAGATTATAAATGGTAGCTCACAACCAAAATAATTTTGGACAAATTATCGGAATGGTTGTAGTGTAATTTGGTATTCGTCTATCTTGATTATAAAATTACACTAGTACATTTTGTATATACTGAGCATGACCAATTGAGATTGTTCGATTTATACTAACTATATAATAGAACAAGACCTCTATTATTATGGATGTGCATCTTCTTAATCATTATATAATAACAGACACATATACTTGATATATGTTTCTTTAATTTACCAATGGGTGAGATTTATTTATTAAATCAATAAGCTCGGTAAATTGGGATATAATGTAGTTTATATGGTATGCTGTTGATTATAGAATGAAACTGCGTCCTAATTATTTAGGATGATGATGTCTCTTTAAGGAGCTCATAAGGATTATCACGTAAACTCTGCAGGTGTATTTATTCCGACATGATAATAAAATTGAGTGGTACTACTCTTGGAATTAGATGTTAATTAATTGAGTTGTCAGTAATTCATTTAATTAATAGACATTCGATATCTTGAACATGGGAAGATAAACATGTACATAATAAATAAGAGCCCATATTTAATATGGATTTAGGACAGTAGTTCAATAATAACTCCTTAGTGGATTGAGTTATTATTGATGAGCTTAAAAAGTGTGTTCAGGCCGAACTAGGACTCCTAAGCCCATGAGGAGACCTAATCCTAATCTTCCTCTAGGTCCCTATTGTAGCCTATAAATAAGCCTTAAGTCAGCCACTTCTAAACACACGAAAATCTCATAAAATGATTTTAGTAAAAGGCGGCTGGTATTCTCGAAGGATCGTTGCTCACACAACATTTGAGAAAATACGAGGAATACAGCAGAAGATTGGAGAGGTCCAGGCTTTATCGATAGTTCGACAGTTCTGACCTTAAAACTAGGTCGTATTTACCTATTACGGTGAAAGGTATGATTCATTTTTTGCTGCGTGTTAATCATATCTTGCATGGATCCCAAATCAGATAATTGCATAGGGTTAGCGATCCGGCGGTTCCAACGACTTATCATTTTTGGCATGTTGTAGAAATGCACTCACCATCATGTCCTTGGGCTCGCCAACAATCATCTCCAAATTGCCCAATCTGTCATCAACACTCCTGGTTCTCTGAGTTTGATCAAGAACATTATCCAACAGTGTCTCCAAGATCATGGAGTGAGATTACAATTTCTCTAAAGCTGCATCTACCGTCTTTTTGCAGCCTTTGATTTCTTCAAGGTTAGTTGTAGCAACTTTCTTTAAATCTCTCTCCATCCACACTTTTTCTCTGAACTGTTGATTCCACTGGTCCTGTAGGTAATACTGCATTTGTCGTGGAAGCACCTCAATATTCTTTCTAAGACCAGAAATGGATGCAGCATGGGACCTGTCACTGATTTTGATGTTGTTTTGCATGTTGAACTCATGTTTTTGAAGTGTATGAAGGAGCGTCTAACTGTAGCAACAACTTTCTTGATTGAATCCTCATGTGACATCCTAGTAGACCTTTCTTGCTTTGGTTCTGACTTTAATGCAGCATATAGAACAATGGCTTGCTGCTCTCCAAAGATAGGCAATTTGCTGCATCCAGGTCAGAATCTTCATCTTCATCTTCATCTTCATCATCATGAATGCTCCTTCATGACCTTGTTCCTCTGAAAAAAATGAACTTCTCAGAAATATAGAAGGTAGGAGCTTCATCTTCCATCTCTTCATCGATCTCCTTAGTAACTAACTCCGCTATATCCTAGATTAATTAAGTTAAGCATGTAGCAGGCGCAGCTTCAACCTCCTCATGAGGTGTCTCTAGTTGTAATGTAGTTACTTCGGCCACAACTTCCACTTCATCATCCTCTAAGGGTACTGTCTCAACAGCCGCTCCTTCAAAGGTCTTCAGAGAGGACACTATCTCAACGGCTGATCCTGCAATCACCTCATTTTCTCCTCCTCCAACTTCTTCAGCATGTTGCACAGGTAGGTTTCTTGTAGGGCTAACAGTTTGAGACACTGTAAGTTCTATGTCTGCAAAAATTTCAGCCTCGATCCTTAACCTTGAATCTTCAGTATCTTCCAGAATGTCAGCTTGTTGTACTGCTACCTCAGCCAGTACAGGGAGTCCCACCTCCACAATTTTCTCCATGGTCGCATCATCTGTAATCTCAGCATGTGCAATGTCTTTAAGAACTTCTCAGATTATTACAAACAGTTTCCTTTCAGGTGAAGCTACAACAGCTTCATGATAGATGTGCATAGGGAAATTGCCATAATCCAGCAGCTGAGCCTCCTCTTCTAAAGGTTCAAGAGTGGCAATTGCGGAGAAGTCCTTAACTACTTGATCATAAGCAGGGGAGTTTGAGTTATGGTCTGGTGATCCTTCTCCCTGCTGCCTTCTTGGAGTGTGCTGCATCATCTTCTCCTTAACACTAACTTATAGAGCTAGTTGCAGCATCGCCTTTTCTGCTTGTTCCAATCCAAGGCTGCAGATTTGTTCTTCAGCAAATGTCATATCATTACAGCCTCTGCAGCCGAGGCCAGGGTGATCTGCAAATCCTCCATTGCTGCTTTCATTGGCTGCTCGGCAGACTCCTCCTCTACAGTCTTGCCCTTCCCATTGTCCAGTGCACCCTGAGCACTAATTCCTTTGGATCTTTCCAGGTGAACAAACTCTACAAACTCAGGTTGCATGAGGTAGAGGATATCATCTGATTGAGCCCACTCCAGAACAATTTTCTCTACAGAGAGAAATTCACTCCATTGCAGCAGAGTCTCCCTCTTAGACAATCTCATATTTCTCTAGAGATTGTACTGCTTCTCTATCTCATCTTCAGAAGCAATGGAAGCTTGATCGATCAGACCTCTTACAGCAGCTGGTTGAATGCGTTATTCTACTTGCTCTGGCTGCTCATCTGACTCGACTTCCATAGGGGTCTGAGAGAGAAGAGTTGCTGTAATTGGCCTTCTTACAGCGGCTGCTGCAACTTTCTTCTTCTTGCTGTGCAGGCTGACAAGTTTTCTTGTCTTTCTCATCCCTAAGGACGCATCATCATCGGAGGAAGATGATGACTCCAACTATGTTCTCCTTGGAGCTCTTTTGATGATAAGTAGAATACTATCATCAGAGTCAAAACTGACAGGCTGGGCCTCTTGCCTCCTTTCTTCCTCTTCCAGCCTCCTGTCAGCCTCGAATTCACTGTAAGTAACTATGGCAGAGTCACTTACAGCTTCATCTCTCAGAGACAAGGATGCAGCTATTGTATCCTTGGTTTTCTTTCTTGCTTCAGCAGTAACCTTTTTCAAGGGTTTTCCCTTCTTTTTCTCATTAAGGAACTTGCCGATGGGATCGGGATAGAAGCAATAAGTTGTATTCCAAGCTTATTGAAAAGGGAGCAGATAGTAATTACGTAACTCCTCCTTATAGTTTTCTTTTCTGCCTCCTCTCATAGCTGCTTGAGGATGAACCACGCCCAGTTCACCCTCTCTTTCTTCATTATGACCGACATAAGCCTGAAGTGGAGGTCTGCGCATTTGTCGTAACTCCCAGTTCCGTCTTCAATAAAGTAAGCACAAATGTCATGAAGAAACTCAAACTCAGGTTGGAACAACTTCTTCGGGGTACTCTTCTTTATCTCGGCCCCAACCTCTCTCTGCTTAAAGAGGTTCCACATCTCCTCAGGGATGTCATCGTCATAGGATAAAAGTTGACTGTGAGTCATCCCTTCTGCAGAGATGTTGAATGTAGTGGTGATGTCCCTTATAGAAAGTATAGACAAGTACACAACACAGAATATATTAAAGCGAATAAAACACTTAAGCGCTTATAAAGGTTCGAAGGTAGTGTAATTCTTCTACATCCATTCTACTACTTCCCCAAGCAGGAAATTCGTTAAGTAAGATTGGTTTACTAGATACAAACTAATAATATATCAACCCAATAAGTTAACACCTATTAAAACTCAGCCTTACACACAGTTGTTGTAGGTTCTAAAGGCAAACCCACAAAGGATTTCTAAACACCCATGAAGAGAGATTACCATTCTCCTAGACAACTAACAACAATCAGCAAGGATAAATCCTTTTAACTGATGATACCTAAAACAACCTAGCACACATCAAATGGGTAAGAGTATATGTTTGTTATTTCTTCAACTGGTGCGGTGAAGTGATCTTCTTTATCCTCTTCAAATCTTTGAAGTTGAGCTTAATCACTTAACCAGATCGAGTGACTGAAACTTGTATGAATGCTTGAGAGTATAGCTTGAATGTGCTTGGTCTTTTGAGCGCAAATGTTTCAGTAACCAGTCTCAGTACTGCTCAACTCCTATTTATACTTGTAGAAAGATATTCGTTGAAGGAGATATCTCTCGTTTGAAATTAGGGTTCTGATCAAAGGTATGACTCGTATTTAATACTTTTTGACTTATCTTCTCAGCTCATTTAATGCGGTGGTTGCGGCTTGCAGCTTTTTGCAACCTATCAGGCCACGTGTCATCTTTATATTGGTTCTACAGCTGCAACTTTGATTTTATCTCAACCGACTCTATTTTGATTTGTTTTGATCTTATTTCCTCATACTCCATTTATTCTTTCTCGGATTGTAGGTTGGTTTGCTTCTACAGTTGTATTTAAGTCTTGTTGGAGTATGCAGTAAGTCTTTTACTCTATACTGCATCCTAGAACTACTTGCAGTAACTTGATCTTATTGTAATGCTGTAACTTCTTCTTGCAATTTTGCCGTAACTTCTTCTTGTAGCTACATTGCTCTAGACTTTTCTTATAGTTTCTTCATTTCTGCTTTGCTGGATACAACAAGTCTCTTTTTGATAAGATCCTCCATCTTTTAGACCTTAACTTACAGACTCAATTCTAATCTATATGTATTCACTTAAACATTGTGAAAAATGGGGAATTCTAACTTCCTATTACAAGATTGGTTTGTCTCATCAAATCTAAACATTGATATCCCAATAATTATCATTATTTATTTTATATTTTAACGAGTTAACCTCCTGAAATTAAGTCATAGTATTCAAATTATAAGAAGTTGAAATTATTTTAATTATGTATAAATAATACAAAAGTAAATATTAAAAAAATGCACGAAATAATATAATTTTAATATATATATATATATAACAAAAATGTTAAAATGTCTACCGTGTAGACTCTTAATGTGTTTATTGATATGATGTGTAATGATCACATCCTTGATATTATAAAAAATGAAATTAATAGATATACTAGATATCTATCACATTAGCAATTGGCACATATTACCATGTCATGATGGATAGGATAACATGTCTGATATATATAAATATTATGAAAATAAAATAATTATGAAGCCTAAAGAATATACAAATGATATTAATAATGCAAATAAATTTAAGTTGTGAAATAAATACTATAATATTTTTGTTATTATATATAAATAAAATAAATGTTATAAATTGTCATCCCAATACGTACTTTTTGTTTTTTCACAAAAACAACTAATTGTTATCTTTATATATTTGAAAGTTTACAAGTTATATATATAGAGAGGATAGTGTTTATGTGAACCACATGTATGAATCATGATCCATGTAATTAGACATACTTAATAATAATATAAGGTTATATTATTACAACATAAAAATTATACTTTTACAACATAAATGTATTGAAAGGTATTATAGTTCTATCATACGGTGCAAAAGGTTATGCGAACATAACTAATAGGTTAGGTTCACTAAACACAAAGGTTAGACCAATAAAACTGTGAAACTAAGGTTTGAGTTAAAGTTTAGTTGTGTGTGGGCGCATGAGGTGCACGTGAAACCCGTGAAATATACCCTCGAATCGGGTTGACCCAGTTGTACGAATCCTAGGTGCATATAAATAATTGTGATATATATATATATATATATATATATATATATGTTAAAAATTTAACCTTCAACTCACATAATAAGAAGTTAGGGTTAATTTTAAGTGTCATGTTACAAATTCCTTAAATTTGATCAATACTGTAGTTAAATCTATCATCTTAAAAATCCATATACATTTTATACTATATATATATAGACATAAATATCAAAACAATCCAATGATTTATTTTTCAAAATAATACATATGGAATATCTTACAAACTAATTAAAAACCACTAATTATAACACGTTTTCACATAACTTTACCGAACAATCTCTATATATACAACAAAGTTGCACACACAACTCCATATATACAACCTAAACACAATTTACTACTAATTAATAACAACCCTCATAAGCTATACAAACCATAACCAAAACTATGGCCAATATTCTCACCACCACCACCACCACCACCACCATAACCTTCCTATTGATCATCATGAGCACGGCCGTCTACCTGGCGGCGGAAGCACAATCGCCGGTAGCTGCTCCGGCCAGTTCATCGGAACCAGGTGATGATTGCTTGAGCCAGTTGACAAGCATGGCAGATTGCTTAAGCTTTGTGGAGAAAGAGAGTAGGTTGGAAAGGCCAGATCCATCATGCTGCCCAGAGCTGGCTGACCTCATACACACACACCCTATCTGCCTCTGTCAACTGCTCTCCAACTCTACCCACTTTGATCTCTCCATTGATACTAATAGGGCTCTTATTCTGCCTTCCTTTTGTAATGTTAAAACCTCTTCACTTAACATCTGTCCCGGTACGTGCACTTCCTTTTTCACTCCTTATAAACACTTATCACTAATTTATCTGTTTTATGAATTTTTAAATCATATTACATAATTTAACTCTTAATTAAATTTAATACCCCTCTTTCCTATACCTCATCTCATTTATTACATTTTAATTATGATAACAATTGGATTAAAAATCTATAGATACATACTTCAATATTATATAATACACATTTAATTATTCATGAAATTTGTGTCTCAACTCTATATATACATAAGTATTTATTCTTCGTAAAATATATTGTTTTTACTTATTATTTTTGTTATTGAAATTAATCATGATTAATTACCATTTTTATTCTATATACATCTTAATTTTTTTATATTCATTATAAACTCGTTCTTTTGAAAAATTCTATGAAATACAACGGTACCAACCTTATAAATATATAAATCAAATTGCATTATACATATTTAAATACTAAATGGGATTACATTATCGATCAATTACAAAATTTATGTTAATCTCTTCAATATATTTATTTTGTGTAACACACGGGATTTATATATATATTTATATTATTTGGTTTGCATTAATTATATATACGTGTGTTTGATCATTTATTTTTCCATATGATGTAGGATGTACCAAATATAGTATCAGTATTAATAGTACCAAAATGGTAGCCCTATATGTCTAGCTAATTGTTACTCTTAATGACTTTATGAGAGAGAGTACCTAATGAATTACGGTGTGGTGACTAATCATGTAATAAGTCAACTCATAATTATTAATCAGAAGAAAATTAAATATCGCGCGCGCCTAAGTTTCGAGGGGTCTATTAATGACGTTGTATAGTGATTATATTTCTTATTTTCATTTTATTAAATATTGATTCGATACTTAAAAGTTTCTTTTTTCTTTTTAAGAAGATAGGGGAATGGACCTGTAAGAGAAATTATAAAAATTAAAATTTCTAAATAATTTAGATTTTGACATCTGACAAATCCCAATTAATCTATTTATAAGAGTGGGTACGACCGCATAAATCTCATGATTTCATTACTTAAAGTTAAAATGGTCGAAATTGTGTTTTAAAATAGTAAAACCATTATTTTAAGATTTCCAATTTCAGAAACATAAATTTTTCCTTGCGCCAGGTAGATTTAAGATTCAGGTAATCCAGGTCAATCCTATTTGGATCCGTAAACTTTAAATTTTTTTTAATGTATTAACCCTTATGTTATAAATATCGTGACTTTTATATATAGATATTGTGACATTTATGTACTATAATTAAGAAAAAAAATTCAGTACAATTCGTACATATATATATTTATGTGATATTCATGTCACATTTATGTTATATTAATATAATCTTTATGTACAAATATATTTTCCTTTATGTAATATATGAAGATGTAAATATTTGTATGTAAAGGTCACATTAATATATATAAAAGTCACATGAATATCACATAAATATATATATGTATAAATTTTGTTGAAATTCTTTTTTTTTTCTAGGTTACAGTACGTAAATGTCAAGACATTTGAACATAAAGATCACAACAATACAACATAAAAGTCACACCAATACGTACAACATAAAATTTTTGCTTGAAGTGAAAAAAAAAAATTATAAATTTGGGTCAACCCGAACCGTCCCAAACTACCAAACTTACTCTTTGGGAAAACGATTTCCATCTAAATTTTGGTTCTCCAAATTAATGATTATAAAAATAGATCATATTTGCTTATTTAATTTTTATAATACGTACATTTCATTGGGGGATATTAACTTGAGACAAAAATAAAATGAAAATTATGATCACAACAAATGAGATAAATGTGTGTATATCATAATTAATATGATAACATTACCTCCTATTCTAAAGATATATTATTAATCGATAATACTTAACATTAAATTTAAGGAGGAAACTCGAACTTAAAATTTTACTTAAGTTCATATATTGACCAATAAGATAGTAATATAATGAGATACATTGATATGTACTTTATAAGAGGGTGTTTAATTGAGTTTATTTAAAAGAGTTATTCAATCCTATAAGATGTTTTTAATAAATGTTTTTAAAATTTATTAGATCTTTTATCTTATTTTAAAAAATTAGTTATTTAAGTAGTTTGATAAATAAAATGAATCTTATAAAATGTTAATAATGACAATTATGAAATTTAAATATTGATCAAATATTAAGGAGTTTATAAAAACTAAAATTTTACTTTAGAAATAAATTGGGATCCCTACTTATTTAAAAAAGAGCACACTAGCTCCAAACAACTTATTTTTTGGTGGAAATAAATCTTATTTTTAAATATATATCAAATGCTTTTGAAGAGTTTATAAACTTTCAAACATCTTTTGCATAAAATGTTCAAAGAGCTTATATAGCATCTTCCAAAAAGCTTTTAAGTTCAATCAAACATTCTCCAAATAGTAAACATTGTGTATTTTACTCTCATTTGCATTAAAATTTATTGATGTCATTTTGTTTGTAGAAATTTAAGTCCGTATAAAGTTGTAATAAAATTGGGTCATTTAATTTAGTGGCCAATGTATTTAACATAAAAAAACAATTTTAGTACAAATGAAGGTATAAGAATTCAATCCCTAGTAGGCTAACAATGTGGGTACTAATCTCATGAAGAGCAAAAATTGCTCCTTCCGAGAATTAGGTTTTAACGGTGGATTTAACCTCAAAACAAAATTATTTGAAGTACATCCTGTGAATTACCTAATAGTAAAAATAATTCTAAGGGTTCTGATTGTTATCCCTAAATTAATTAGAGGTTGAGTTATTATATCTTAGAAATGACAACGGATAGTTTCCTCCCATTTAGGGGTACCCATACCTTACCTTATAAATATTATACTACTCTTACCAGCTCAATAATTGATGACTACACATAACTATTTTTTATATGTATATAAGCGTGTATTTTATACGAGTATTTTAAGTGGGTATCCTACATACTCATTAATTGAATGTAACCAAACAACAATGTATAAAAAAACAGTCAAGAATTTTTTAAGAATATAGATCAAATATCAACTAAAAAAATCCACTAATACAATATTTAGTCATGGAAAATATAAACGGGTACAGTTAGCAGGTACCCGAGAATATAAACTCGAACCCTACCCAACCTCTAATATGATTCTTTTTTTCCATTTCCAAAGTCATCCTATAAATACTTTTAAAACTATTAGTATCCGTTTTATTAGTGGTTTGGAGCGAGATAGGGTACCCATGTTTATTATTTATTAATAAAGTTGTCATATCAAATTGTTATCTCGAAATTAGTTAGATGTAAGTTTAGAATTGAATCATAAAAAAAATTAAGAATTCAACTTTTACAGACAAAGAGAAAAATAGTTACATACTCAAATGAAAATTTAGAAACTCAATTGTTACAAATAAAAGTACAAAACACAACATAAACCAAACATATATTTTACTACATTTATTAAGACTAGAAGATTTCATTTTCCAAAAGAAGTTTTGGTGAGAGACTTAGACCTGCATTAAAATGAGAAGTATAATTTAATTTTTCTTGTTTTTATTAATGGGTGTTAATTTAATGATCTTTTTGCAGGATTTGAGAATGCAGGCCCATCCATATTGTTACCATCTACACAACATTTTCCTATTGGAGTGGCACTCATGTTGTTCGTATCTATCCTTTGATCGATCAGTGATTCTCTTTTTAGACCTATTTATGAATCCTGATTGGTGAGGTGGAATCTCATTTGGAGATATTCAAATATAAATGGCACATTTAATAAAATGGAATGAATTAGATGAGAATCTCATCTTATATAATGTGATCGTAAGTTCATCTCATCCAAGTTTTTACCTTGATCAATTATGTGTATTCATTACAATTGATTCTTGCTTTTATGTAGCAAACTAGAGGTTTTGCGTACCTTAGTACTTTTAATAATCTTTAGGTTTAAATACATTTAATCATTCTATCGATTTTTTTTTTAATTCTAGATACATTATATCATCTCATGTGGAATATTCTGGTGGAATATTTCTTTCAATGGTATTGTGTAAAAATTGAAGTTTAAATGTTAAGGTGTAAAAAAATTGGTAAATTGTAAATGGATTAATTATCGTAAAAATCATAAACTTTATTTAATATGTGAATTTAACAAAATCTTTGAATATTAGTAAATATAGCATGACCTTAGATTTCTCGTGCAAATCGAAAAAACGGACAGAATTTGGTTCTGAAGATGTCGATTTATCTAGGCAGTTAGTTTGACATATCATCTCCCAATGTGTAATTAAAAAGCTAAAAAATACATGTAGGCTAAACAACATCGTTTTATACTTGTAATTAAATCATAACCTTTACTTTTATTTCAATTTTCACCAAATTTTTGGATATTACACATTTCTTTTCCAAACTTCACATATCGAGTAAAAATTTGTCATCAACTATTTCCTTTTCATTTTTAAGAGAAACCACATTGACGTCGACTATAATCCCTAGCCTTCCAAGCTAACGATGTAAGTTCGATCCCCACTACCTGCTGATTTCCGTTTTTCTAACTATTCTATTAGAATTCTATTCTAGAATATAGATAATATATTCTAATTACGATTAGTGAATCCATCGTTTGGGCTCCTAATAAATTAAAAGTTGGCTAAATATCTTTAGAACATTTGAAATGCCACCACTTAGTTGTCGGAAAATTCAAAGGCCTCCTCTTCAAGCTTAAAAATTTAATTTTCTCCTAATCTATATCAAAATGAATGAATCATATTCCAAAATAAATCTCAAGTCAATTTTATGATTTATATCGAACCAACCCAATCAATTCATTCAAAATTACTTTAAAAAAACTCAAATCAAACTCTTTTCTTGATTTGTCAATCAAAACAAACAAATCATGCATTAAATTGACTCTCTTCTAAAGTTAAAGAAAACTCCCAAATCAATTTATGATTTCTATTCGAACCAAACCCAATCCAATGAAGAATTAGAGGCATGGTTAAAATTAAGGATGAAAAAATCGAATATTGCGATAAACAAGGATCCAATATTATCACGAGATGCAATTTTTTTGGTTAAAATATCGACGATATTTCGGTAAAATATCGGTTTCGGTAAAAAATGTCTTATTCTAGCGAGATTTTGTCAATATATCGTCGATATATCGGTGAAATATCGGTAATATCGATTTCGGTAAATGTCCATAGAAATTTGATTTTTTTATTTTTTTTGGCCTACTTTTTTTCTTTATTATAAGTTTAGGTTTTATCCCCTAATAATACTCTCCATTATTATCACCTATCACAAAATCCAATTTCTTATCCTTACAACGTCATTCATAGATTTTTTTGATAATAAATTTTATCTTCTAACTTAGTTATAAATATGATAGTTTCAACTATGCAACATAACATTTCTTCATCTATATCATAATCTAAACGTTCTTCTAAATTAGAATCTACATATTCTCCTTCAAAAATTAAGAAGATTCATCATTTAAAGATTAGTTAATTTAAATATTTTACTAAATATTTTATTTCTTCAAGTGATGTAATAATCTATATTTCCAATAGTTCAAATAGTATAATAAACTCTAATTTCTCACTGGATAAAACTTTAGTCTTTTAATTATAATTGAAGATTCAATTGAGAGATATAAGTACATATGAATTGCATCTTCGTGGTTACACTCTAAATTGGTCTAATATCATAAGTTGGTATCATATTGTGTGAATTAAGATGACATGTCATCTTATTTATTTAAACTTTATAGGAGTTCAAGTTACTAATAATCCATATATTAACTTTGTATAAAATTTGTCATGTTATCATAACAGACAACGTTTATATAGTATTTTATCCATATATTTGTTGTAAATATATCATTTTATTTGAAATTTTAAGTTCAATATATGTATTAATGTTAGTTATAATAATCTATAAACTAGTAGATATATTTAACTTTTTTACAAAGTTTTTATATTTTTTTTAAAAAATGTCCAATATTTCCACCGAAATCGATATATTTATCGATATTTTCATAAAATTAAGATACCGATATTTTCACCGAAATCGATATTTTTATCATTATATCGTCTTGGATATGTGATATATATATATATATATATATATATATATATATATATATATTAGATTACATTATAGCAGTTGATGTGCCAATCTACACGAATTGTTAGCAACTTCAAAATTTAAATCTAAAATAAGTGAATCGAATTGCACAAAATATTTATTTTACTAATATCCATTTTAGTTAAAATTGTATTTAAAGTAAATATCATGATTTAACCGATAAGTATAAAAGATATCATTTAACCCAAAGTTTGTCTGTCAGTTGTATGAGAAGGACATGCTATAATTGTTAATATCCAAAAGTTTAGTTAGAATTACAATTTAAAGAGAGTGATTATAACGGCAATTAACCCAATGTAAAAGCATGCCATGCCCGGATGACAAAATGGGGTAAAATATATAAAATCTCCTTGTGTTTTGGAAATTTTGTATCCATCCCCTCTCTATTATTAAAATTGTAATATTTACATATTTGATTTAATATATATTGCACACTCTCCCTTTCCGTTTAATGGTGTTAACTTTTGTACTAACTTTCCAAATATACCCTTATACATTAAATAATTCACCACAAAAACTTTTGTGTAATTGATGTATAAATATAGAATTTGTGCAACTCACCCGACACAGATCAAATGCTCGCATGCGCCTAGATGGGCGTGCTCAAATCTACCCAAATTCGCTCCATGTACTATACTTTTATATTAGGGTTAATTTCAATTTGTTACCTGAACTATAATACCCTTTTTCAATAGATGTATAAACTCAAAAAAAAAAAAAAATTCAATCACTAGTCAATCTCTTCAAAAAATTTCGGTTGTTATCCCAAACACATTTTTCAGCCAAAATTCACCGGAAAACTTGAAAATGCAATTCACTTTCAAATATTAGTAAAAAATGCATGATTCATACACCAAAATGACCCTTATTCGAAACCATATAATAACCCCATGTCAATTTCATGATTCTCATTCGATTCGATCACGAATCGAACAAAAATCATTATAGGATTTTGAACATTTTTTACTCGATTCGAATTTAAATCAAACAAAAATCTTTAAATTGATATAGGGTTATAATTTGACTTCGAAAGAGGATCATTTTCACATATAAATCATGAGTTTTTGAGTTTTTCGGTGAATTTTGACCAGAAAATATGTGTATGAGTTAGCAACTGGAAAATTTTGAAGAGATTGGCTAGTGATTGAAAAAAAAATTGAGTTTATACACCTACTGAAAAAAGTGTTATAGTTCAGGTAGCAAATTGAAATGAATTTTTTATATTATGTTAAACATACCTTTATATTATGTTAAACATATTTTTATATTATGTTGGTCATACATTTGGGGGTCTTTATGTTATATTAAACATACATTTATGTTATGTTAAACATACATTTATGGTAAAAAAAAAAATGCATGGATTCGGGTCAGATTCGACCAGACCAAACCCGTGTTGTATGGATCTAAGATCCATACAATAATTGCACACAAATACAACTCATAATTTATATCATTTTAACTCCATTCCTTTCATTTTAAATATTTTCATTATACTTTTTATTTTCACAAATATGGACAATAAAAATTATTTAATCATCATTAATATTTAAAATTACCAAATTAATAATTAAACTTTAAAACATAACTGTAAAATTTTCCAATTGAATTCTGGTATTTTAATTGATATAAATCTAAACATTTAAAAAGAATATAAGAATTTATTTTAATAAACATAAATATTTAAGGAAATATGAAAATTAACTTTTAAAGTTTTTTTCCAAATAAGATTTCTTAAATTTTAAGATTTAGTTATTTTTTTAATTATATTAACTATATTCATATTTTATTTTTATTTTTGAATTTTCATATTAATTTTAATAAATAATTTTTTTAAAGAATTATTAAATTTTTCTTTCAAAATAATTATTCAAATCAATTGAAATTATATTATACTTCATAATCATAAGATATTAAAAAATTTGAGATTTAGTTACTTTTTTTTAATTATATTAACAATATTCATATGTTTATTTTATTTCAAGTTTTTAGATTCATATTTAAATATTATGTAATTTTTTGAATTTTTTTATTTTCAATATATGTCACGTAATTTTGTATTTATATTTTAATCTTAATTAAGTTTTTTTTTTTCAGATTTTAGTTGTATTTTTATTATTATATTAACAATCTTAATAGTTTTATTTAATTTTGAATTTTTTAAAATTTTCTTTAAAATTATAGATTTTTTTATTTTCAATAGTATTTTTGTATTTTATTTGTTAATCATGAGAATTTTTATATAATTTTCCATATTTTAGTTGGATTCTTTTGAATACATTAACAATCTTCATATTTCAATATAATTTTGAGATTTATTAAAATTATTTATTTCATGAATATATATATATATATATTTATATATGTCTTTAAAAATATTTGTATTTTATTTAATTTTATGGTATTTTTATTTGATAATTTTTACAAATGTTAGACTTACTTAATTTTTTTTTTTTTGAAGAATTAAACAATGTTTGTTTAACATCTTGAAAGTTTTTTTTTTCTTCTTTCTTTCTTCTTAATAATATAACTATATAACATAAGCTATTAGGTATATAACATAAGCTATATTACATAGTTATACTTAGTAGCATAAGTAAATAAGCAATTGATAATTCAATTTTCCTTCTAGATGTAATAGATTGGATAAGAGTGGGAAAGTCAAATTTCTTCTAGAAGACATCAACTCTAGAGAAGGGTGGAAAAGTTGGAAAAGGGTTCATTTCTTTCATTCCTCATTTTTAGCTTCCATTTTCAAATTTCCTCTGCTTCTATCATCGGCCGCCTACTTCCATCACCGGCCGACCTTATATTTCTGGCAAGGTAAACGGAACAAGAGGTAGAGCTCTTCGAGCTCGTCGCAAGGACGGGTTGGAATTTTTAATCCATGGAGCTTCTCCTTCTTTATATCTCACTGTTTCTGTCTCTCTCTCGGTCCTTGTTCCTTCACTGTCACCGATTTCCAGCCGCCTCTGTCTGCTGTTGTTCGCCGGTGTGTTGGGAAGGGAGAAGCCGACGTTGTCAGCGCCGGCGAGTCAAGTAGAGAGCCGCCGCTATAAGCGGCGGCTGTGCTGTGTTTGGACTGTGTGTGCGTGCGTGTGTTTGGGAGTGGGTTGTGCGTGTGTTGCTGGTGTGTGTGGAGATGAGGGTGGTCGGCGCCGGTGTTGCGCCGGCAGGGAGTGAGAGGTGGCGTTGTAGGTAGTGGCGCCATGGGAATTTTGATTGGGTGTTGGTGTGTTGGTTGAATGTGTCTAGGTTGGGTCGTCTTGTGTCGGTTGGGGTGTAGGTTGGTCTAGGAGAGGTCGCCGGCGACTTTCCAGTCGCCGGCAGAGGCGAACCAGCGGCGGCAGAACAGGCAGGCGGTGGTGACGGGCTGCAGGGGCTGGGGAAGGGGGAGTTTGGGCTGGGGTTTCATTTTTGTGAATTAGATAAAATCCAAGGGCTAACTTGCAAAGTTTCAACTATGCTGAAATTAGAAATTAACCCTTAGCCTTTATAAAATTTCAGATTGCTCCCCTAATTATTTAAAGCATGTTTTAAGATAATTGAACTATGATAATGATAAATAAACACCTTACTTTTAATGAACTTACATAGTTTTTTTTTTTTATCATGTTTGATTTTATGTAAATTTCTATAGAATTTTGAGATTTAATGTAAATGGTATATAGCTAATTAAACACTAGAACATATGGGAATTAAATATGTTACTTTATAATCAATAGAAATTGATATATGAAATTTGGACTCTAATTAAATGGCAAAGATAAATCATAACTTAATTTTATAAATTATGTTTTAAGTATCATAATTATGTAGAAAATGTAGGACTTTGAGTTGGATAAAATGATATGGACTTTTCCCTAAGATATGAGGATATTAGGAATTTATTATTATAATTATTGAATTTAGGAAAATAACGTTTTTGATTTTCGAATATATTAGAATTATAGATATTATTTTATAAGTAAATAGAATGTGATAAATGAGTCGAGTTTTAATTAAATGATAAAGAAAGATTATATAAATTAATTTATGTTACTTGGATCTATTTATATATGATTAATTAGGGTATAAAGCCATAGATTTGATCCAATTAATTAAGAAAATATGGTTTAAATTCGATTTTGAAATTAAGTGTTATTGCATTATTTAATATAACTTTCTTTAACCAAAGATTTAATTGCAATTATAGGTTAAACCTATGTTTCGCAAGATTACTTTTGAGACTAAAAGTTATAAAATTATAAATACTATGCTAATTAAATTAATTTTACGATTTAATTATTATTTCTAATCTGAGGTTTAATAACTCTAATTTCATATCTATTTTAATCTAAATTATAAATTTCAAATCGAACTTTATAAATTATGAATTATACATTTAATTACAAAATAGGTTATATTTAATTATAAAATAGGGTTTACCTTAAAATATTATTTTAATTAATTCGATGAAAATTCGATTAGAGTCTAAGTCGAACCCTTATGTTTGTAGGCGATACGCCGGAGTTTGTGCTGTAGATAGTTTGGGAATCTAGAAGTTTTTGACCAGCTGCTCTACAGGTGGGGAAAAATTGCTAAGTCGGTATTTATAATTCTTCCAAAGCATTTAAATTACGAAATATTATACGATATGAAATGAGTTGGGTATACGTGTTGAATGCATGAGATGTTATGTGTGATCATGCTATGATGTGATGAAGGTGAATTTTATATATGTGTGAAATGTGGTTTGTATTACGCAAGAAATGAATAAGATGTGTTTTTATGGCAGTTGAAAACTGCAACTAAGTGTTATGTTAAAATAATGTGCCTTTATGTGTATGTTGATGTGTGCATGTGCATGCGTATGAATATCGGCTGATCACCGAAAAAGACGGTTAAGTACGTCGAAAATAGCGGTTAAGACCCGCATAAAAAGGCGGTTAAGTACGTTGAAAAAAAGGCGGTTAAGACCCGCATAAAAAGACGGTTAAGTACGTCGTAAAAGGCGGTTAAGACTCGCATATATTTTTATAGCGGCTAAGAATCGTAAAATGTTTTATAGCGGCTAAGCACCGTAAATTATGTGAAAAGCTATGTTGAAGGTGAATGATGTTTGCTTTGTGAAGAATGCGTATATTTTAAATTGATTCTAAGACATGTGATAGAATATGATTATTTGGTGAATTTATGAAATAAATCCCCTATACCGTGTGATCCCACTGGGTGTATTTTATACGCTCACCCCTTTATATGTTTTCTTTTATAGATTTGGATGTGGAGAGCGGGATGTGAAGAAAGATGCATATATTTTTGATGTAATTAAACAAGTTATTTTTGAAGGATTGTAAAATTTAGCCTGATGGGCTGTATATTGAATTTTTGCTGCTGCCTTTAATAACCTAAATATTTTATGTAAATTATGTATTTTGGATGGATATTTCAATCTTTGGTTTTAGTTTGTTTGTAAATTGTTGGACGCCCAAAATGAATAAAAAATTATATTTTATTTTGTATCGAAAATGGGGCGTGACAATTTGAATTTTAATTTATTAAATAATTTAAACTCTAAATTTTATATTATAGTTTCTACGAGTTATTTTATTATTTTTGAAATTTATTGAGAAATAAATTAATGTATATAAATTTAAAAAATGAAAATGAAAGTAAAAATATTTTGAGCATAAATTCATTTTTAAATTAAGGTGGCAAAATTTTCAAAAAAGTATAAAGAATAATTTTAAAATGTGAAATAAATAATACACATAAACAAAATACCAAAATTTACAATGTGATATAAATAAACTAAAAATTTACAAAATTTATAATGCGAAATAAAATATTACGCATAAAAAGTAATCATAAATAAAATAATAAAAATAATTAAATTAAAAAAATTAGAAAACTCGTAGTGAAACTGGTGATTCTATGCTATGTATTAAAGGAAATCAAATGGATAACATCTTATATACAATGGAAAGGGTATTATAGTCGATAAATAAGTGAAAAAAATATGCAAAATCCAACTCAATTCACATATGAGGGGAGTAATACACACTCTCGTTAAGTTTGACTAGAATGAGAGAATTTGTGCAGATTTTTTTATATCACAAGTGTAACTGTTGCCATTATTTGACAACAGAGGGAGGATCAATGCAATATTTCTAAATTATAAGGGGGACAGACACATCTTACACGCATTTTACCCTGACAAAATGCGATGAGGGCTGTAAACGAATCGAACCGAATCGAATACTGACAAATTTTATTCGAATTCGAAACTTTTCAATAGTATTCGTATTCGATTCGAGTTCGAATACTAATTTTGGATTCTTATTCGATTCGTTTAATATAAATTCAATTAATATTCGATTCGATTCGAAAATATAATTCAGATATTCGATTCGAGTTTAAAATATTCGATTCGAGATTTGAAATTTTTACACAATTTTTTTAATATTCGATCCGATTCGTGAAAATAATAATGATATTCGATTCGAAAACCTGCTAAATGATGAAATAATTGAATGTATGAAATAAATTAAAATGAAAAAAATAAGTATATATATAAATATGTAAATATATATGTATATTTAAATATTTCGAATCGAATACACCGGTATTCTTATTCGAAAAATTCGAATTCGAATATGAATTTATTCGAATAATTTCGAATCGAATCTCGAATCGAATCAGAAAATTCTTATTCTTTTACACCCCTATTGGTTATTATTTAACGTTTTATTTATAGAAGTCCTAATTATAAAAATCACCCATGAAATCTAACCTAATCACATAAGAATTACACCAATGGTAATTTCTGAGAAAAATAGAAACCTTAAAAGGGACTCATTGTCATATCCAGTATTTCCTAAAGGGGCATTTGTATGAAAACAAACTTCATTGAGTTTTATAGTAATGCACATCATATGGAAACGATAATTCTCGTTATAACGCAATGTATACTTATAAAATCATATGAATATTGAAATATAATAATCTCTAGCAGGTCTAAATTGAACAAATTGAGCACCTGCACATTTTGCACTGCAAAACTGCCAAATGCTTAAACTTGAGAGTCTCTAAGTTCATTTAATCTCTTGGTCATATGCAGTAAGGTTTTCTCCATGAACTCATAAGAAAAAGAGAGAAAAGAAAGATCGAAAGACTCAACGGTGCACAAGCTTCTCGATTATGGTTGCTCCAAAACCACCCCAAGTTATAGTAAACATTGTTTGATAAAATCCATGTATATCGTTTGAGCTAACTTGTTCTATGAGAAAAAGTATACAAGATCGATTAACCTGCAGGCTCAGTCCCTGACTCGGTACCAGATTCCTCTGGTTCAGTCGTAATCTCCTCTTTCTCAAGCTTATAGGCTCTGAATATCGCTAAATTGGTGTCGCCTGTCAAGAAAATCATCGATGGGAACAAGAAAATTATAAAAAAATCATTGCTGTATCAATCAAATATTGATAGTAAACTGTATTGAAAGAGTAGGAGAAAATTGTGGCAAAGTAATGAGTTTTAATTACCAAATATAATGAGATTCCCGGGTGATGCAGGGGAAACTACCCCAGGTACAAGGCGTTTTTCATTTATGTATGTCCCGTTTGTGCTGTCTAAATCTGTAATCAAAAGATTCTCTTCCGTCTTCTGAATCCGAGCATGCAAACCGGATACTGTCAATGAGTCAACAAACAAATGATAGTTATCTATCATCATTTCAATAGTAAAACTACAATGACCTAAACAAGTATAACAAACACCCCAATGAAACGACATTGCAAGATACAACAAATCATTATTTCCTAATAAATCATCTGAACAACTTTTCACCCTCCAACCAAACATTTGCGAAATCCCAAATAATTTTTTTTTTTTTTTATGTATTTCAAAATGCACAATGAACTTATCACTTACACAATATTAATGAGCAAATTAAGTTTTATGATGAGAAAGACATGCTAGGAAAAATCAGCAAGGCCAATCGGTATACAAGATGCAAGTTCTAGAGACGATCATACAGAGCAAAGAATAAAACCGAACAAGGATATCTCATAACATTGAGATTCAATGATTGAACGAATGAGAAGAGAAATAGTGAAGCATCTTGTACCTGTGGGCACAGAAATCACGATATCCGCTTTGTCACGAACACGCCCAACAGTGACTACATTCTGAATCATGAGAAAATGTTTAGCAGCCAATATCATCATTATTCTAGAAAGTAATCAATAAGATCAACTTTGTAAATACTTACGGATGCTATTTCAAATGCACCAGGCATGTCAATCTTATAACCTATGTGCCTCGTATCACCATCACCTGTCAAGTAACATTATATGAGCTTCTCAAAATAAACACATAGCCTTGTATTATACCACAATTAACGAACAAAATGCCGCGTACAATCAATGAATCAGATGCTAATCAGTGTTTTTATTCAAGAGAGACAATTCCTGCAATTCTTCACATATATGAATGTTAACGGCAAATTGAATCTCGTTATTCCCAAAGATAGGGTCTATACAATACAAGTACTTCAACCACTGGCTTCTGATAGATAATCAAATTAATCTACATTTATGTGCATATTAAGCATCAAAAGAAACTCCAGTTTCCATAATGGAATTCTTAAAAATACATATCATCATCACTATTATCAACAATACACAATGCTAAAATCCATCAAAATTCAAGATTTAATGAGAAATAGACCAGCATATTTATCCCATCAAATTATCATGGGCATACTCAGCTTTAAATCAGCAATTTTTACTTTTTTTTATTAAATTCAGTATACATTATCCACTTTGCCCATTATTAGGTCTAAATCAAACCAAAAAACTGAAAAAGAAAATCTTGAGCACACACGCAAAAACACGCACAAGCTTATAACCAACCTATGGGTTGAAGAAGCCATCTTACAGAACCATCAGTTGCAGAGCTGCTTCGAGATAAAGAAGCTGTTATGGCGCCATAGTTTCTCAAATCTCTTGCACTAAATTTGAGCTTTCTGGGGAGGCAATTGTGGCCCAGAAAACTGGCAGAGGTACGAACAAAAAGGGGTGTTTTAGGTGGGAAAAAGGGTGGAGATAAAGAATTGGGCTTGGCATACGAGAGAGAATGGCTTGCCATTTCCCTTTTCTGAGTTATTGATCTCTTATCTTCTTCTTCGGCTATAAATATTGTGATGGCATTCAAGGTTCTTGAAATGGTGAGGATAGATGGTGATTCTGATCATACAAAAAGAAGGGTTTGTTTCAAAATATAAATTAAATGAAAAGAAACAGAGTACGTGGCAGACATTTAATGCTGTAACAATTTTTGGATAACAAGCATCTTGGTGGGTTTGTCTGGATTTGGACTTGTTAGAAATTGATGATGTTGAAAAGAATGTAAATTTCATGACCGCTTGTTTACACAAAAAAAAAAAAAAAAAAAAAAAATAATAATAATAATAATAAATTATATAAATTAATATCAACTTTATGTTGGTTTTTATTCCAACGTGAATTTTGGACGTTAAAATTATAGATAGTCAACTTTAAAATTATGTTAATTATGTATATAATTTAATATTTTGCATTTCAGTTGTTGACACTAAGCCTAAAATATATGTTTTCATCCTAATTTCCAATAACATATTTTGAACTTTATGTTAATAAATTAAAATCTGAAATATCCGATTATATATCAAATTGAGGTAACTGTTCAAAATTCATGTTAAATAAAAACCTACTTAAAGTTGGTGTCATTTTTTCTTGGTAATTAACAAAAACAAATTGTGAAAAATAGAAAGAAATAAATGAATGAAAGACCATAATTGTTTCATACAACTATTTATATGAAACGGTGCAATCCATGCACTCACCTCCACCTGATCCGTGACGCGCTCTAACACATCTCCATGCATTTTGTTTTCTGCTTCCAACCACAGTGTATGTATATTTTTATTATGTTAGTCATATCCAGTGTTTTCATAACCGGATCGAATCAGTCGGTTCAACCGGGAATCGATACGGAAACCGGTCCAAATATACCCAATTAACCGTTTTTTCGGTTAAATCGAAAAAAACCGGTCAAAAACCGGTCAAACCGGTAATAACCGGGAATCGGAAATCGGTTCAACCGGAAAATCAGTTTTTTTTACATTACATCCACTTCTTGTTTTGGGCTATGAAATAATGATCTTTCATCTTTGGGCTTCTAAATTGGGCTTCAAAAATTAAAAAAGAAACTAAAAGAAGTAAAGAAAATGACGATCTTTGTGATATGATCATCAAGATTCAAAATATTTTATTTTGTCATTTTATCCATCTTAAATTTTAGTATTTAATATTTTAATTTTTAGTTTGAGACTTCATTATGGATTATGGAGTATATAGTTTGACATTTTATGATTTTATTATAATTATTTTAATATGAATCATATAAGTGCATAACTTTTTTAATGTAACATAAATAATATTGAAAAAAATAGACAAATATCATTTTACCGGTTGAACCGTGAACCGGTGGCCAGGCCGGTTTGGCCACCAGTTCGGTTATGATAACATTGGTCATATCTTTTAGTTATATTAATCATATTTTTTAATTATTTTATGTATAACTTAACATTATTTTATGCATACATGTAATATTTGTATACATTTTACTTATGCTAGTTTTACATTTTAGTTATGCTAGTTGTATCTCTATATATTATATAAAAATATAATTGTATTGATATAAATATATAAATAATATCACATAAAGTATGAGTAATATCTCATAAAGATATATGTATACAAATTGTGTTGAAATTAATTTTTTTTTTGTAAATTATAATATTATATAAAGATTATGATATATGTACTTAAAATATATGACTAATATAACGTAAATATAGGACTAATATAATATAAATAGTTAATGTAAAAAAAAAGAGCACACATTTGGATCAACCCGGATTAACCAAGTTGCATGGTGCACCGCTTCAACAAACAATTCTCATTGTTTCAATATAGTAAAGAACTAATCTAAGTAAAATATCCATGAAAATGAATTTGGGATCCATTTGGTATTTAAATAAATGTGAATTTAAAATTCATTATTTTTATTTTAAATTAATATTTAATCATTTTAATGAATTTCAAATTACTCTCCATTCAAATTACCTTAGGGGTTTCGTGAGTTTGAGATATTGTTTTTAGTTTCTTGTATTCTCTACTTTATTATTAAGTTTTGTATAAATAATAAAATAGGAGGATTCATAATTTAAACATTGTCGTTAAATGTGATATTTTATTTAAATATTGCACTCTATCAATAGGCCAATAAATGGTCAATGACACCACCGAGCTAATTGTATAATGTGCATTTTGTATTTTGGTGTATGAATATATTATATGTTCTCATATGATTTATAATCTATAATCAAAATGATTTTAGTTTTTTAAAATTTAAAAAAGAGTGAATGTAACTATGTATATAAACTTGATTTTAAATATTTGGTCCCGAGCTTAATGACAATATAGGACCCACCACTGAGCTCATGATTACAAGAATTATGCTGATAGACAATAGTTAACTGTTTTCGTAGCCTTTGTTGTAAGTTTTGAAAAAATGTGTTGTTAAATAATGGTTAATAACCGTTGTCTAAACTATCCACGACAATGGTTAAAATTCGTTATCATAGCAACAAAAGATCATTATTATTGGATGATGACATATGAGTGACTTAGAAAAATGGGCTTGATCAGTTGGACTCGGAACCGGAGTTTTGGAGCCTAGAACCGGATTAATTTTAGCTGAACTGGAGGTTACATGAAGATCTATTGCATGGACTGACTCCTAAATAGAATTAGGGTTTATATGCTGCAGTTAGGCTTACAATTGAAATTGGTTGAAATCGGTTATAGCAACAGCTAAATTGGCTGAGGGCTATCTCTCTACAAATATATATATATATATATATATATATATATATATATATATATAATTGTAAATTTGAGAGGAAAAAACACATGAGAATGAGAGTAATTGATCTAGGCGCAAGTTAGGATTTCTGCGAAGAACCCTAGTTTTTCTGCTTTGCTTGTAAACTCTAATCTTTCATTTTGGCTAGTGAATTGGGGTGGTCTCAGAGTGGATGTAGGCTAATTTTATAGCCGAACCACTATATGTCTTTGTGTGTTGATTTGCTCATTTTTCATTTTTCAATTTCGTAATCGAATTGGGGATTTTCTTGTTACTGATCATTTCTTGATAATTTTCTGGAATTGAGTGGAGTTTGGTGTTGGGCATCTACAAGTGGCGCCGTCTGTGGGAAATCCTTCGATTTCAAGACTGCACATGAACATCATGAAGCTCGATGTAGAGAAATTCTTAGGAGATGAGGACTTCAACCTTTGGAAAGTGAAGATGGAGGCTCTTCTGATGCAAAACAACCTAGAAGATGCATTGAAGGAGCAACCTACTGCATCATCTTCGGAAGCCGCGGAGAAGATGAAAGAAATCGAAAAAAAAGCCAAGAGTGCCTTGATCTTGTGCCTCAGTGGAACAGCATTGCGGGATGTGTGCAAAGAAAAGACAGCAATGGCTATTTGGAAAAAGCTTGATTCAATCTACATGGCAAAATCTCTGGCAAATAGGCTCTACCTCAAGCAGAAATTGAATTCCTTCAAAATTTCAGATGAAAAAAAAGTGCTGGAAAAGATGAGAGAATTTAACAAGATCTGTAATGATCTTGAAAACATTGGTGAAGAAATAAAGGATGAAGATATGGCCCTTATACTCTTAAACTCTCTACCTAAGTCAATGGAGCACTTTATGGATGCTTTGGTCTATGGAAGATTTTTTGCTCTCATTTTAGATGAAGTTCAAGTCTCCATTAAAACAAAGTTTATTGGTGGTGGAAGTTTAGAACCTAAACCAGTAAATCAGGCTGAAAGTTTGGCAGTAAAGTATAAAGGAAATAAGAAGGCTAAGAACTAAGGTAGAGGTCAAAGAAAACAAGGCCCAATTGAGACTAAACCTGGTAATGTTCAAGTAGAAACAAGAAAGTGTTTCTCTTGTCATAAGGTAGGACACATCAAGAAGAATTGCCCTGATAAAAAAAAACCCCAAAATAATCAGCAAGCTTCAGTGGTTGAAAAAGCTTACACCAATGCTGAGATGCTGTGTATAGTTACTACTCAACTGAAGAATGAGTGGGTATTGGACTCCGGATGCTCTTTCCACATGTGTCCAGCGAGAGAGTGGTTCTCAGATCTGAAATTAGAAGAATCAGGATTAGTGCTTCTTGGAAATAACCAGGCCTGCAAGATTTCTGGAATTAGAAGTGTACAACTCAAGCTCCATAATAGACGAATTAGAACATTTGCAAAAGTCAGGTATATTCCTTAGCTCACAAGAAATTTAATATCACTTGGTTTGCTAAATGAAACAGGTTATGAGCTAAGAACAAACCAAGGAGAGCTATTGATCACCAAAGGAAATGAAGTGGTAATGAAAGACAAGAAAAAGAATAGTTTGTTCACCTTAATTGGAACAACAATTGAAAGTCAAGGATATCCAGTTATAGAAAAACAAGAGGTTGTTCTATGGCACAAACGGCTGGGACATATAGGAGGAAAGGGACTCGAGGAATTATCCAAAAGGCAGCTTCTAGGTGGAGCTAGTATCCCAAAGCTGGAAGCCTATGATCTGTGTGTGTTAGGAAAGGCCAGTGAGCAAAGTTTTCCAGATGCCATTCATACAACTAAGGGGATATTAGATTATGCTCATGTTGATGTTTGGGGGCCTGCAAGAACTGAATCCCAAGGTGGAGATAAGTATTTCTTGTCCATAATAGATGACTTTTCTAGAAAATTATGGATATATATCATGAAGCGTAAAAGTGAGGCCTTTAGTAAGTTTAAAGAATGGCTAACACTACAAGAAAACAAGACTGGTAAAGCTTTAAAACACCTTAGAACCGATAATGGTTTGGAATTTGTTTCTGAAGAATTTCAAGAATTTTGTAGAACTAAGGGCATAACTAGGCATAGAACAATAGTGGCTACACTTCAACAAAACGGCATAGCTGAGAGAATGAATAGAACCATACTTGAACAGGTTAGATGTTTGCTTCTTGATGCTGGATTGCCTAAGTAGTTTTTGGGGGAAGCTGCAGCAACTGCAGTATATATAATAAACAAATGTCCTTCTTCTGCTATTTCTTATAAAACCCCTGATGAGATCTGGTATCAAAGGCCATCAAACAATCAAAATCTGAAAGTGTTTGGATGTTTAGCATTTGTTCATGTTAGACAGGATAAGCTGGAACCGAGGGCCTTGAGATGCATCTTCATTGGCTATCCTCAAGCGGTTAAAGGGTATAAACTATGGTGCATTGAAGTTGGAAATCAGAAGTGCGTCATCAGCAAGGATATAGTATTTAGAGAGTTCAGTCATGGGATTCAAAGGAGGACCACTTCACACACCTGAAACAGAAACTCACACAGATTCACAGATAGAAGAGCAACTTCAAGTTCAGGTGGAGCTTCAAGCCTTATCTGAGAACAACACTAGTGAGTGCCAAGGAGAAACTCAAGTAAGAGAGAACCTGCAACCTGAAGATCAAGACCATCTTCCGCCACCTCTGGATCTCAGTAACTACAACCTAGCTAGAGATAGGCAAAGAAGAGTAATACATCCTTCTAATAGGTATGAGGAAGCTGATATTGTGGCCTATGCTCTAGTATTAGCTCAGGATATTGAGCATTCAGAACTTGCTAGTTACAAAGCAGCCATACAGTCTGAAAAGAGGGATTACTGGATTCAAGCAATGAATGAAGAGCTAATGTCTTTGAATAAGAACAAAACCTAGATACTAGTTGATAGACCAAAGAGACAGAAGATAATTGGATCAAAATGGATCTTCAAGAAGAAGTTTGAAGTAAATCAAGTAGAGCACTTAAGGTACAAGGCAAGATTGGTTGCAAAAGGGTTTAACATGTGTCTATTAGAATTTTGCTTGCTTTAGTTGTTCAAACAGGAATGGAACTCCATCAAATGGATGTTAAGACAGCCTTTCTTCAAGGAGATTTGGAAGAGACACTCTATATGCAACAACCTGAAGGTTTTGTGAGCCAAGGAAATGAAGGGAAGGTTTGTCTTCTACAGAGATCACTCTATGGGCTAAAACAAAGTTCAAGGCAATGGTACAAGAGGTTTGATACTTTTATGATTAGTATTGGTTTCTATCGATGTAAGCATGATAGTTGTGTGTATTGTGAAAAAATTGAAAATACACCCTATACTTACTTGCTTCTATATGTAGATGACATGCTAATAACTAGTTCAAGCTTAAGAAAAATTGAGTTGCTAAAGGAAAAGCTAAAGTCACAATTTGAAATGAAAGACTTAGAACAAGCAAAAAGGATTTTACGCATGGACATTCAAAGATATAAATCTGGAACTGAACTTTTGTTGCATCAATCTGATTATGTGTTAAAAGTGTTGAAAAGGTTTATGATGCATGAAGCTAAATCAATGGCTACACTTTTAGGTGCTCAGTTTAAGCTATCTGCTAAACATAAGCCACAAACTGAACTGGAAAGGCATCAAATGCAGGCTTGTCCTTATGCTAGTGGAGTGGGGAGTATTATGTACTTAATGGTGTATTTAAGGCCAAATTTAGCATATGCAATTAGTGTTGTCAGCAGATATATGGCTGATCCTGAGAGATATCATTGGGAAACCCTCAAGTGGATATTTAGATACTTGAGAGGAACAAGCAATGTTGGATCGATATTTACTAAAAGTGCTGCTAACACTAACATTCTTGAAGGTTTTGTAGACTCGGATTTTATAGGAAACTTGGACAATCAAAAGTCTCTCACAGGCTATGTTTTCAAGTTTTTTGGAACTGCTATAAGCTGGAAATCTATTCAACAACTGATTGTAGCCTTATCTACAACTAAAGCCGAGTACATAGCCATGAGTGAAGTAGTCAATGAGGTTATCTGGTTATAAGGAATGCTCAAGGAGTTAGGGTTTCAGCAATGTTGGTCCCAAGTGGTGTCCGAGGTTCAGAGGGGGGGTGAATGAACCTTGGTCGATTTTTCAGAATCTTTTAAACAACCGTTCTGCACTGCAAGTTACTTGAGCTTGCAGCGATAGATGGTTACTGCTTACAGCGCTAGAATGCAGTGCTGCACGCTGTAACCTGGAGTTTTGTACGCAGCGGAAATATACTTTTAAACACAAGGCTGTTTTACACAAAAATGCTTCTTTCAAACGTTTTATGATGAGAAGAGATATAGATATATGCAGAAAATAAGCACAGATAAATAAAGCGATAAAAACACTTATGGCTTATAGTGGTTCGAAGGTGGTGTAATCCTTCTACGTCCGCTCTACTGCTCCTCGAGCAGGAACTTTGTTAACCAAGATTGATTTACAGGACTCTCCTAACAATCTATCAACTTTACAAAGCAAACCACCTACTGAAGTCCAGCGTACACACAACAACTGCAAACTTCAAAGGCTAACCCACACAGGGTTCTATACTCCCACACAGGGAAGCTGCCTAACTCTAGACAACTAAAACAAACAGCAAGGATCTCTCCTATCAACTGCTTGACACCACTAAAACAACCTAAGCACACAACAATAAGGTTAAAAGGATAAAAAGGTTTTCTTCAACTTGTGCTTCGAAGTGAGCTTCTGAATCCGTAGGGAATCTTTCAGCTTGAACTCTGCTTCACTTCGATAGGTTGAGTGACTGAAACTGATTGTAGACTTGAATATTTGGATCTTGTAAGCTTAGAGTATTTCGCGTATGAAATTTTAGATCTCAGTAACAGTAACCAGCTTCAGTGCTACCTCTATTTATACTTGTAGGAGAAGATGTCCGTTGAAGGAGACATCCCTCTTTTGAATTTGAAATAGCCTGGCCAAAGTATGGTTCGCATTTAATGCGACTGACCTTTCTTTTCGGAGCATTTAATGCGGCAGTTGCGGCTCGCAGCTTTCTGCGGCGCGTCAGTCCATGTGGCATCTTCTTATTGGCTCCGCATCTGCTACTTTGACTTTTTCTTGAACGGCTCTTTTGTCCCTGCTTGGATCTCCGTTCCTCGTACTGCATTTATCCTTCCTGGGATTTGCAGGATACTTAGTCTTGTAGTTGGTGCTGTATATACTTAACTGTTCTGTAAGTCTGCGCTGTATCCTTGGTCTTTGTGCAGCTGATGCATACTTTCAGTGCTGCTGTATTTTAGACCTGCTTGCAGTATCATCTGGCAGTGCTGCTATAATCATCGTTCTAGCAGTACTCCTGTATCATTTTCATGCAGTGATGCTGCACGCCGTTCTTCCTTGTTTTGCTGTATCCTGCCTTCATGCAGCGATACTGTATCCTACCTTCTTGCAGCGATATCTTCCTTTAAAGCTTAGATGCAGCTTTATCCTCTTTTAACCTCCATTTCAATCATTGACTCAAGACTCAATTCTAGTCTATTTATTCACTTAAACAATGTGAAAATGGGGTACTCAAAACTTCCTATTACACTGTTGGTTTGTCTCATCAAAATCTAAACAATGAAATCCCAACAATTTCCCCCTTTTTGATGATGACAAAACCTTTACAATATTTCGTTCATGAAGAAGTTTCATTTTACTTTAACTCATATGGTTTATCCAGATTACATGCTTGCACAGCTTGAATGAATAAAAACTAATCCTGGATTCATCAGAGATGCATCATGCTATTCCTTTCAACAAACTCAACAGGAAAATACAAACAGCATGCATGAGTTCATAAGAATTGAACTTGGTCAGAGCAGAAAGAAAAATTTCTTCATTTAAGAGATAGAAATTTTTACAACATCAAAAATACAACAAGGATCATAAGAGGGCATATGAATACATCTTAGTAAAACGAAGACCTTTTGCTTGCAGATTCGTCTGATCTTCTTTCAAACCTTTCAAGGCCTTCTCTTCCTCTTGATCCTTTCCACCAGTCCCTGATGGACTCTTGGTAGGACTCTTCCAGCTTGTGTCTGATCACAGGAATCTGAATCCATCTCAGCCAGAAGTCCTCGCAGAATGGTACAATCAGTCTTTCCTTGACTCGATCGATGTACAGTTGTTGAATGTCAAGGCTTCCTTCGCAAACGAGCTGTTCATACCTTCTCAATGCAGTCTTGCAGGTATGATACTTGCTGAATTTACCTTGCCTACATAGATCTCTGAAGTGTCTGAGGTACTCTGATCGTTTGAAAATGGTGATCGCCTCAAATGTTGGATTCCGATCAAAAGGCAGTCTGACTTCTTTGAAGATGTCAAATCTCCAAGCCATGTTCTCTCCTTCAGGCCTTTGATCCATCAACACGGACACTTCAGCAGAGATGTTCTCTATGTCAAGGCGAGAGATTTCTTGAGGAGGGAATTGGTAAAGGTTGTTTGGAATAAATTTTCTTTCACCAATTACACCGAGTATTTGAATCCAGGCGTTAGGATCTGCAGCTTCTTCATACTGGCGCCTTTGATTCTCAGACTCATCCCCGCTCATCCTCTTCCTTGAGCCTTGCTGCTGGCTATCATCCCTTCTTTTATGATGATAGCTGGGCGGTGCTGCATCCTTGCTTGCAGCTCTGCTGTGTGCAGAACCTGCAGCAGATCTTCTTCCAGCAGCTGCACCGGCTCCACCAGCTCCATCGTCATCTCTTCTCCATCTCTTCGGAGAAGGGATATCAGCAGCAGCAGATGATCCAGACCTCCTTCTCCTCCTGCTGAGAGGTTGCTGGTCATCATCTTCTTCCTCTTCTTCAGGTTCAGCCGCCCCTTTGCTCCTATAGCGATCTTCAAAGCCTTCAAACCTTTCCCCCTTTTTGGCATCATCAAAAGCCGGGGGCTGAGCAGGGGCTGCTGGGACCGCCCTTGATCGCGGGCGTCGGGTTGGTTCAGGGGCGGGCTCTAGAGCATCGACATGCTGAGGGAAAGCTCGGACCATGATATCCCTCAACTCTCCTACAATCAGCTCCAGATTCCCCAACCTGTCGTCCACACTTCTGGTTCTCTGAGATTGATCGAAGACACGATCCAGAAGTGTTTCCAGGACTCTGGAGTGTGAGTTGAGTCTGTTAGAGGCAGTCTCAGCATGCAGCTTGCATATCCTGACCTCTTGGCGCGTCAGAGCAGCTTCGACCTTCAACTCCTTCTCCATCCTGACCCGATCGTAGTACAGCCTGTTTGAATGATCATTGAGAGTATGCTTAATCATATCAGGCAGCACTTCGAGGTCCTTCTTGAAACCCGTCATGGTTTCAGCATGGAATTGGGCACTGACCCTGAGACTGTTGCGCATGGTAGACTCATCTCTTGGAGAGCATGCAACAGATGTCTAACAGCGGTCTCGACTCTGTTGATGGATTCATCAGGAGTCAGCCCTGAATTCCTTCTTGTTGAGGCAGTAGTGGATGCAGCAAATGGAATAACCTCCTTGCATACTCGTGCTGCATCCTGCCTCGGTACTTCAGCAGCAACCTCATCCTCATCCTTGCTGGTATGAGAGCTTGTAGAACTTGAGGATGGGTGCTCAACTCCTTCTTCTTCTTCTGCCTCCTCTTCGCTGGATAAGACTGGAACAGGAACGGCTCCTCCAGATTTTGGCCCATGAACAGCAATATTCCGTTCCTTCATCCATCTTGCGAATTCGGCATCCGACATATTGGCGTCCACAGTATCCTTTGCTGCAGTAACCTTTGAAGGTTCTTGAGAGCTAGCAGCGGCTGCAACATCAACCTCCTCACGAGGTGTCTCTAGCTGCACTGGGGATACCTCGGCTTCAACTCCAGCATCCTCAGTGGGTACTGTTTGAACAACCTCCCCACCTGAGGTCTTCGCACACTCAGGGAGTGTTGTCAAAACAACATCCTCCACTGAGGTCTTCTCAATGGACCCCGTCTCTTCGGCCGGTCCAGAAACAGCTTCGACAGTCTCTGCTGCAAGAATCGGTTCTTGCAGCTCTGCATGGCTTCCTGCAGCGATCACAGTATTCAGCACTGTATCCTCTATTGCTGCTAGGATCTCAGCTTCCACCCTGCTCTTCTCTGTAGCTCCTTCATCCTGTTGAAGGGTGGTTGCTGGCTGCACTGCTGTCGCGTCCAGTGCAGGGAGTACCGCCTCTGCAACTCCCTCCGTAGATGCTTCATCGGCAATCTCAGAGATGTCTGAGATGACATTCCTGATTATGGTGGATGGTTCCCCCTCAGAGTCTGCTTGAGCAGCATCTTCATCTTCGTGCACTGGGGAATCACCATAATCCAGTAGTTGGGCTTCCTCCTCCTCCAAGCGATCCAGCGTGACAATGTTGGAGAGGCCCTCAACTACTTGCTCGTATACAGAGGAGTTCATCTGATTTGAACTTGAACTGCCTTCTCCCTGCATTCTTCTTGGAGTGTGCTGCATCCTGGTTTCCTTCAGGCTCTGTTACAGCGCAAGATGCAGCATGGCTTCTTCAGCCTGCTCCACTCCCAAGGTGTCGATTTGCTCCTGAGCAAATGCGACATCATCGCCCCTTCTTACCGCCTCTGCAGCCGGGGCTAGGAAGACCTGCACATCTTCCACTGCTGCTTTCATCGGCAGCTCTGCAGAGTCGGATTCTGCAAGAGCCTTGCCTTTTCCCTTGTCCTGTGCTCCCTGTACAGCGCTGCAGCCATCGAGCCCTTGAACTCTTGCTGCAAAGTCAGGTTGCAGGAGTGCCAGAATATCCTCTGATTTGGCCCACTCCAGGACAACTTGCTCGACTGTCAGGAAATCCTTCCACTTCAACAGGATTTCCCCCTTTGACAGCCGCATCTCTCTCCAAAGAGAGTACTCTGCCGGTATATTTCTAGCAGCCGGAAATGTGGGATCGAGCACTGAAGCATCTGTTTGTAGACGAGCTTCTTCTTCAGTTGGCTCGACCTGGTGCTGATGTGGCTCCCGAAGCTGATGTGACTCATCCCCAAGGTCAACTACAACCATAGAGGACTGATGTGACACATCCCCAACAGCAGCAGCAGCTCTCTTGCTGCGTGGAGCCCTTCTCACCAAAGGTGCGTCATCATCTGGGAAAGAGGATTCAAGTTCAGGTACAACCTTCCCTGAACTCCTCTTGATAACAGGAAGAGGACTCGAAGGTTCCTCTTCTTCAGCATCTTCCCCGCTGATAGCAGCTTCATCTTGCAGAGCAAGAGTTGCATTCTTTTTATCTTTGGTTTTCTTCCTCGCAACTCCTGCTCCTGCAGCCTTCGGTAGAGTCTTGCCCTTCTTCTTCTCCCCGAGATACTTTCCAGGATGAATGGGGGCGGGTGCTGTAAGTTGAAGGCCAAGCTTGCAGAGCAGAGAGCAGATGGTGATACCGTAGCTCCGACGCTCCGTTATCTTCTCTACTTCCTCCCACAGCCTCTTCATGATGAACCTCGCCCAGTTTACCTTTTCTCCGGCCATGATAGCAGACATGATCCGGAACCGGAGATCTGTGCACTTGTCGTAACTCCCTATCCTCCCTTCGATGGAGTACGCACAGATGTCGTGGAAAAGTTCAAACTCCGGTTTGAAGAGCTTCTTGGGGGCGCTTCTCTTGATTTCAGCCCCTGCATCCCTTGCTCGAAAGAGATTCCACATCTCTTGAGCTGATGCCTCCCCATACGTCGCCAACTGGCTGGGGGTCAACCCTGCAGCCGAAATGCTGAAGGTGGTGGAGATATCCCTAACGGTCAGCGACCGTTCCTCTCCATCTGCATCCATCCGGAACAGGATACAGTTCCTTTCCTCCGTCTGCCTAGTGTAGGCGTAAACCTCTGTACTGACTCCGTGGAGAAGCCAGCATATACCGTGGTCAACAGCCCTAGTACTTGGGTCTGTTCTAGAGCATCAAAGATCCTCTTGATCAGGGTATTATCATACAGCCCTGACTCCAAGATGTTCTCCCTGTTGATCATTCTTCCATCAAGAATGATAGTCTTTCTGGCAGCCATTGAAATCTTTGTGAGATAGAGAGAAAAGAGACAAGGGTTTTGCACTTAAAAAATTTTCTTACGATCACAGCGTTTCTCTCTCTGAAGATGGTGAAAAGTGAATTTCAAATGGCAAGTTTTGGTCTTTATGACGGTTCCCAAGAGACGTGCGAGATTGACGGTTGAGATAAACCAGGGAAATGATCTAGTGGCTCAGGAAAAAGCGGAGATGTCAAATCATCGCTAATAATTACTTGGTGCGTGGGCTCTGTCAGCGCCCTTTCCACTTCCTGACACCCGCAGTCATGCATTTAATGCTGAAAGACATGCCCTTTGCCGCCTAAATAAATGCCTTTTTAAGGTTGTAGCATCTCTAGTACGAGGTTGTAGAGCAATCAATACTCCTTTTGAAATAAATGCTGTAACCTGGTACTGCTTGATTTCTTTGATAGCTGCTGTACTGTAAGAATGTAGGTTGCAGCGCTGTCTGAACCCAGTGCTGTATTGACGCGTAGCTTACAGTACCATTTTTACTGCTTTCTGCAAGCATGCAGAGGTTCCCCCTGCGATCTTGCATTTTCTTTTTCTTCACAACTTAAGGATTCCTAGCTCGTTACGAAGCATAGAAAACCTATATTCACTCAAAGGTTTTGTAAGGATATCTGCCAGCTGTAGATTCGTGCGAACCTTCTCAAGCACGACATCTTTCTTCTCAACATGATCTCTTATAAAGTGATGATGAATGTCAATGTGCTTTGTTCTTGAGTGAAAGACAGGATTATGGGTAATTGCAATAGCGCTCGTATTGTCACAGAGAATTGGCATCTCTTTTTCTTCTATCCCATAATCTCTAAGTTGCTGCTATATCCAGAGAATCTGCGCACAGCAACTTCCGCTGCAACATACTCTGCTTCTGCTGTAGAGGTTGCAATTGAGGTCTGCTTCCTGCAGAACCATGAGACAAGTCTATTTCCCAGAAATTGACATGTCCCACTAGTACTCTTCCTATCAATCTTGCAGCCTGCATAATCTGAGTCGGAGTAGCCTTTAAGCTTGAATCCTCCTTCCTTAGGATACCATAGGCCGACTTCCTGAGTTCCTTTCAGATACTTGATCACTCTTTTTACAGCTAAAAGATGTGATTCCTTCAGTGCTGCTTGGAATCTAGCACAGACTCCTACTGCAAACATAATATCAGGCCTGCTTGCTGTGAGATACAGCAATGATCCAATGAGGCGTCTGTACTCCGTAATGTCTACATCTTTACCATCTTCATCTTTGTCAAGACTTATAGATGTGGACATGGGAACGGACGTTGCTGCTCCATTCTCCATGCCAAATTTCTTGATAAGCTCCTTCGTATACTTGACTTGGTTGATGAAGGTTCCTGTAGGAAGCTATTTTACTTGCAGTCCGAGAAAGAAACTTAATTCTCCCATCATACTCATCTCGAACTTTGACTGCATCAGGTTGGAGAATTTCTCACATAGCTCTTTGTTTGTGGATCCGAAGATAATATCATCCACATAGATTTGTACAAGAAGTACACTCTCTCCGTCCTGTATCCTAAACAGCGTTTTGTCGATCGTTCCTTTCTGAAAACCATTTTCCAGAAGATAGAGAGATAAGGTGTCATACCAAGCTCTTGGTGCTTGCTTCAGTCCATATAGGGCCTTTTGTAAACGAAACACCTTCTCTTCTGCTTGATCCTCGAAACCAGGAGGTTGCTCAACATATACTTCCTCTGTAAGGAGACCATTCAGGAATGCGCTTTTAACATCCATTTGATAGACGTTGAAATTCATATGTGCTGCATAGGCTAAGAAAATTCTTATTGCTTCTAGCCTTGCCACTGGTGCAAAAGTCTCATCAAAATCAATTCCTTCTTCCTGACAGTATCATTTAGCAACTAATCTTACTTTGTTTCTTACAACGACTCCTGATTCATCTAGCTTGTTCTTGAACACCCACTTTGTTCCAATTACACCTTGATGGGTCGGTCTAGCGACTGTTTGCCATACTTGATTTCTCTCAAATCCATTCAATTCTTCCTGCATGGCCTGTACCGAGTTGCTATCTTGCAGTGCCTCTTCAACATTCTTAGGCTCTGATTGTGATATGAAGCATGCAAACATTGCTTCATGTGGGATGGATCTTCTTGTCCTTACACCGATGGATGGATCTCCTATAATGAGATTTCTTGGATGATTTCTAAGCCATGTCCTATCTGGCTAAAAAACGTGCGTTGGTGTATTTTGCTCATCATGTTGCTGTAATGCAGGAGGTTCTGCTGCTGTAAGAATGTCTGCAGCATCCAAGGTTGCAGCTTCTTCATCTTTATCTTCTTCTGTAGGCAGAACTCCTTCTATGTATGGTACAACATTCTCTTTTCTAGGAGAGGTTTCTTCAGGTGGTTTTTCCAGCTTCTTTGTTTCACAATGTGGTTCATCAAACACCACATGTACAGATTCTTCTACCACCAGGGTTCTCTTATTAAACACTCTGAAGGCTTTACTTACAGCAGAGTATCCTAGAAATACTCCTTCGTCTGATTTCGCATCAAAAGTCTTCAGATGTTCCTTTCCATTGTTGAGAACATAACACCTGCATCCAAAGATATGTAGATAGGAAATGTTTGGTGTATGACCATTCCATATTTCATACGGTGTCTTGTCAAGATCCTTGATGATTAAACATCTGTTCTGCGTATAGCATGCAGTGTTGGTTGCCTCAGCCCAAAATCTCTTGGGTATTTTTGCTTCTGCTATCATCGTCCTTGCTGCTTCCTTGAGGGTTCTATTCCTTCTTTCAGCAACCCCGTTTTGTTGAGGTGTTCTTGCAGCAGAGTATTCATAACGAATACCATTGTCAGAACAGAATTTCTCTATAAACTTATTTGTGAACTCGGTTCCTCTGTCTGATCTTATCTTCACTATGCTCAAGCTCTTTTCATTCTGAATTTTCTTCATGAGGCCAGGTAGCTTTTCTTGAGTTTCCGACTTCTTTGCTAGAAAGATCGTCCATGTGTATCTGGAGTAGTCATCCACTACTACTAGAGAGTACTTCTTCCCGCTCAAGCTTACTGGTTCTACTGGTCCAAAGAGGTCCATGTGTAGAAGATCTAGAATTCTGTGAGACGATTTCTGAATCTTATCCTTGAAAGAGCTCTTAACTTGCTTCCCTTTTTGACACGCTCCATAGACATTCTCTCTCTTGTAAGCTACATCTGTAATCCTCTCACGAGGCCTTTTCTTGCTAGCTTGTTGATAGTCTTGAAGTTCAGGTGACTTAATCGTTTGTGCCATAGCCAGCTCAGTTCCAGTGGACTTTTCACTATGAAGCATGTTGATTGAGTGGAGGAATTCCAATCTGCTAGGTAGATATTTCCTCTTCTTGTTCCTGTAAGCTTTACTTCATTTGTGGTGCTGTCCTTGATTAAGCACTTGTTGAGGTTGAATTCCACTGTATATCCTTTGTCACAAAACTGACTGATGCTTAGAAGATTGTATCTAAGCCCCTTTACGTAGGATACATCCTTGATCTTTATGTTCCCCTTGACTAGGCATCCGCTTCCTTTTGTGCTTCCTTTGGAATCATCTCCAAATATGACCTTAGGTCCTTTGCATTCTTGGAAGTCTTTCAGCGTTTCTTTATTGCCTGTCATGTGCCTTGAGCAGCCGCTGTCTATATACCATACATCACTGCTGCATCCTGGCACTGTAACCTGTAACAAACTCAAACAGATTTAGGTACCCATTTTCATACGGGTCCTTTGGGGTTAGTTACTTTGGGAACCCAAACTTTCTTAACAGTAACTGATCTACTGTAAGATTCGTTGGTTCTCGAGCTGTATGCAGTTATCTTGGAAAACTGCTTATCAAAGGTGTGTGCTCGACAAACATGTGTGTTACCAACACCCTTGTAGTGCGGTCTTCCACCATACTTTCCTGGAGTATATCCTCCTTGAGGTTTAGACATATAGGTCTTAGTATTGGTGGGAAAGTTTCTTCTATGCTGCAACTTTGTTGGTTGCTGCATCCTTTTGCTGCATGCAGCAGATGACTTCTGCTGCAGCCAAGTCTTAGATGCAGACTTATTCCCTGCAGTTGAGCATTGGGGTTTCTTCCCTTTATCCGTCATTGCTGTTTTGTTCAGTATCTTTTCAAAGTCACAAAGTAACTCTTTCTCCATTGGAGTTTTAGCTTGAACAAAATTCACAGCTTCAGATGTGCTTGCTGTATTCTGAGAGCCTTGATTGCTGTAACCTATGCCTGAAATCACAAAGGGATCTCTGACACTATTTATGCAATCTCTTGCGTCCTTTGAGGATTTGGTGAACGTTCTCATCTTGGACTGCAAGATTTCCTTCTCAGATCTTAGTTCAGTGATCAGTAGATTCAATCTAGAGATCTCTTGTTGCTGCTTACTACACTTTGAGTTATCAGACTCTCGTGCAGCGAGCATTCTGGCAATGTCGATGTTTTTGCTCTTGAGGATCTCATTATCGATTCTAAGGTTCTCATTTTCAACCTTAAACTCCTCATGAATTGAGTTGATCTGCTCGAAATCACTCATGATCCTTTTCAAGGAGTGGATCATGTTCAGCTCCTCATCAACTTGTATGCATAACGGTTGGTAAATTACCTCATCTTCTTCGCTGTCCTCGCCATCTTTAGCCATCAGGCATATGAGTGCTTCTTCGTCAGAGGATGAGGTTTCAGCATCGCTGTCAGAGGATTCTGCAGCTTTCAGTACTTCCTTCGGAACTACTGCATCCTTGGCTTTCTCCATCTCTCCTATGAGAGCTCGAAGCTTGTGTCTTTCCTCTCGTCTTTTATCTCTCCTCTGTTCTCTTTCTCCTTCAGGATACTTGTGCACTGTTGGATAGGAACAATTCCTTGCGTAATGTCCAGGCTTCCTGCAATTATAGCACAAGTCAACATTCCCTATATTTGACTGTGGAGAAGAAGATACCTGAGGGGTTGGATGACTTCTTTTGAAGTCATTCTTTTTGTTGAGATTGGTGTTGCTGCTATTGTTGTTGCTCTTGATGAATCTCCTGAATTTCTTTAGGAGGAGCGCCATATCCTCTTCAGCAACTTCTGCTGTATCCTCACTCTGCTTACTGCAACTGGCGGTTGCTGTATCTTTTGTTCCTCTAGCGGTTAGCGCTGTAACTTTGGAGACTGACTCCTCTGACTCTTTTCTCCTTCTATTGATGTCATACTCGAATGCTTTCAAGTCGGAGAATAAGTCAAATGTGCTCATGGACTTCAGGTCCATAGACACTCTCATGGCAGTGGTCTTGCTATCCCACTCCGCTGGTATGGCTCTTAACACCTTCATGTTCTTTTCTTTCTATGTGTATTGTTTGCCTAGAGCTTCTAGTTCATTCACTATGGATGTGAATCTTAGATCTAGTTGCTCTAGAGTCTCTTCATTCTTCATCTCGAAGAGCTCGAATAATTGTGTAGCGTTGGAGATTTTGTTGTCTTTGGTGAGCTCAGTTCCTTCACAAATTTGCTCTAGCTTTTCCCATATTTCTTTGGATGTTGAGCAAGTCTTGACTTTGCTAAAGGTGCCCTTATTCAAAGTAATAAATAGAGCGTTCTTTGCCACGTTATCCAGGTTGGCTCTTTTCTTGTCTTCGTTTCCCCATTCTTGTCGTGGTTTGATCAGGAAGTTTGGTGGTGGCTGCTCTCCTTCTGCATGGTCTCTTCCATACATTGGATTTACCTTCATGGGAACTATCGGTCCTTCAGTTATGACGGTCCACATCTCATCATTCATGGCCGAAAGGTGTGCCTGTATTCTAATCTTCCAGTCATCATATTCCTCTATGGAAAACATAGGTAGCTTGTGATTGGAAGAATCCATGATATGCTTTAAAAATGATTTTTATGCAAAGAAAACAGCGAGACAAAAGTGGATCTGGGTAGGTGACCAGATAAGTTGGCTTTTAACCCAACTTGCTCTGATACCACTTGTTGGTCCCAAGTGGTGTCCGAGGTTCAGAGGGGGGGGGGGTGAATGAACCTTGGTCGATTTTTCAGAATCTTTAAAACAACCGTTCTGCACTGCAAGTTACTTGAGCTTGCAGCGATAGATGGTTACTGCTTGCAGCGCTAGAATGCAGTGCTGCACGCTGTAACCTGGAGTTTTATACGCAGCGGAAATATACTTTTAAACACAAGGCTGTTTTACACAAAAATGCTTCTTTCAAACGTTTTATGATGAGAAGAGATATAGATATATGCAGAAAATAAGCACAGATAAATAAAGCGATAAAAACACTTATGACTTATAGTGGTTCGAAGGTGGTGTAATCTTTCTACGTCCGCTCTACTGCTCCTCGAGCAGGAACTTTGTTAACCAAGATTGATTTACAGGACTCTCCTAACAATCTATCAACTTTACAAAGCAAACCACCTACTGAAGTCCAGCGTACACACAACAACTGCAAACTTCAAAGGCTAACCCACACAGGGTTCTATACTCCCACACAGGGAAGCTGCCTAACTCTAGACAACTAAAACAAACAGCAAGGATCTCTCCTATCAACTGCTTGACACCACTAAAACAACCTAAGCACACAGCAACAAGGTTAAAAGGATAAAAAGGTTTTCTTCAACTTGTGCTTCGAAGTGAGCTTCTGAATCCGTAGGGAATCTTTCAGCTTGAACTCTGCTTCACTTCGATAGGTTGAGTGACTGAAACTGATTGTAGACTTGAATATTTGGATCTTGTAAGCTTAGAGTATTTCGCGTATGAAATTTTAGATCTCAGTAACAGTAACCAGCTTCAGTGCTCCTCGACCTCTATTTATACTTGTAGGAGAAGATGTCCGTTGAAGGAGACATCCCTCTTTTGAATTTGAAATAGCCTGGCCAAAGTATGGTTCGCATTTAATGCGACTGACCTTTCTTTTCGGAGCATTTAATGTGGCAGTTGCGGCTCGCAGCTTTCTGCGGCGCGCCAGTCCATGTGGCATCTTCTTATTGGCTCCGTGTCTGCTACTTTGACTTTTTCTTGAACGGCTTTTTTGTCCCTGCTTGGATCTCCGTTCCTCGTACTGCATTTATCCTTCTTGGGATTTGCAGGATACTTAGTCTTGTAGTTGGCGCTGTATATACTTAACTGTTCTGTAAGTCTGCGCTGTATCCTTGGTCTTTGTGCAGCTGATGCATACTTTCAGTGCTGCTGTATTTTAGACCTGCTTGCAGTATCATCTGGCAGTGCTGCTGTAATCATCGTTCTAGCAGTACTCCTGTATCATTTTCATGCAGCGATGCTGCACGCCGTTCTTCCTTGCTTTGCTGTATCTTGCCTTCATGCAGCGATACTGTATCCTGCCTTCTTGCAGCGATATGTTCCTTTAAAGCTTAGATGCAACTTTATCCTCTTTTAACCTCCATTTCAATCCTTGACTCAAGACTCAATTCTAGTCTATTTATTCACTTAAACAATGTGAAAATGGGGTACTCAAAACTTCCTATTACACGGTTGGTTTGTCTCATCAAAATCTAAACAATGAAATCCCAACAAGCAAGATAAAGTGATGATCCATTGTGACAGTCAAAGTGCTTTGTATCTAGCCAAACACCAAGTTTTTCATGAACGATCTAAACACATGGATATCATGTATCATTTTGTTAAAGATGAAATTGAGAAAGGTACAGTGGAAGTGGGGAAAGTGGGAACTGAAAGATAACCCGACAGATATGCTCACAAAGTCATTACCTAGCACAAAATTTATATGCAGCTGATAAACCTCAGCTACTGGAAGGGGTCTTGAAACAAAGCTGGAAATCGCAGATCAACCCATTTTTTCAGACTCAAGGTGGAGAATTGATGACATATGAGTGATTCAGAAAAATAGGCTTGATTAGTTGGACTCGGAACTGGAGTTTTGGAGCCTAGAATCGGATTAATTTTAGCTGAATCGGAGGTTGGATGAAGATCTACTGCATGGACCGGCTCCTAAATAGAATTAGGGTTTATATGCTGCAGTTAGGCTTTCAACTGAAATTGGTTGAAATTGGTTATAGCAACGGCTAGATTGGTTGAGGGCTATCTCTCTACAGATATAGGTATATATATAATTGCAAATTCGAGAGTAAAACATACGAGAACAAGAGTAATTGATCTAGGCGCAAGTTAGGGTTTTTACGAAGAACCCTAGTTCTTCTGCTTTGCTTGTAAACTCTAATCCTTCATTTTGGCTAGTGAATTAGGGTGGTCTAAGAGTAGATATAGGCTAATTTCATAGCTGAACCACTATATGTCTTTGTGTGTTGATTTACTTGTTTTTTGTTTTTCAATTCCGCAATCGAATTGGGGATTTTCTTGTTTCTGTTCATTTCTTGATAATTTTCTGGAATTGAGCTGGAGTTTGGTGTTGGGCATCTACATTGGATTAAAAAACTTTTGACAAACGGTCAATTATCATTGTCTTTCTTGTTTATGATAATGATTTGATCTTTACAATAATAGTTAAAAAGCTTTGTTGTTGATATTTAAGACAACAGTCACACTATGATTTTTAATGGTTGTCGTAGATATGTAACACATGTTTTTGACATATAAGACAACAGTTTCAAGTCATATGCCAACATATTTCGATATATTTACAACAATTTCACATCATTTGACAATGATTTTTGATTGTTTTCTTTTCATTTTAGTATTTTTTTAGGTAAGAAAAACATGATCGTATAAATATTTCCAAATTTTCCTAAACATTTCATAATATATCAGAATTTAAAACTAAATATAAATATAATAAATTCAATCTAAAGATTACCACCATTTCAAAATATTACCATACTTACAATATATATCCATATACTAATAAGTATCCTAAAAATTACAAGTTATATTATTTGGATAGAAAATTCAAAATGTAGTTATGAGGTAAGTCATAAACCTTCTCCAAACCACCGACTGACTTCCTCTCCATATTATGAAATCTCGTTTTTTCAATGTATTTATCTATTTAGCATCTGAGCTTAGGAAACTTGATTATGTATGTCACATTTGACGTCTTATCCTCATCTGTGGTTACAATAAAATCCACTTTCAATTATGGAATGAGAACTTATATACTAGTTTCGCCTTATGTTACCAGGCTCTAATTAACCACTATCAGCTCCACGAAACTTAGTAGTTCAAGAAAGAAAGTGATACTTGAAAGAGATTTATTTTGAAAATCCCAAACAAATTGGAGAGGTAACATAGCACACAAATAAACAAATTATGGGCATGCTTAATATTTTGAGCATTATCTTAGAGAGAGTAGAGAGCAGATGGATACGACGAAGGAGAAGGAGACTCATACAGCGACGGACGACAGCGAAGGCAAGTGAGGAGGTTTCCATGGTGGTTTTCACAAACATGGCTGTGTAGGATCCAGGGCCATAACTTTTGTTAGGAAATTCTTAAAATATTCTTTGTAATTTTAATGATGATTAAACTGTACTTAAGTTAGTCGAGTTTTTATAGGTGTGTTAAGCTTTTGAGTCCTAGAATATTCGAGTCATGCATTTACAATAAGGAGTTTAGAAAGTGAAACTCTACTGAAAGCACTCTTGTAGGAGGAACTCTGCTAAAAGAGTTAAAAGACCCAGAAAGATGAAGACCTAAAGAATCATAGACCATGAAGAATTGAAGAGGGCAAAGAGCTTAAGAGGGCAAGAATTGAAATCCCGAAGAATTGAAGAGTCAAAAAATTGAAGAAGTTGAAGAACTCAAAATCGAAGAATTGTAATACACTATGTTTAATCGATTCCCCAGGTATTTGAAAAGAGATGACATAAAAGGATTACATCACACTTGAACCTTTATAAGTCGGCTGTCTTTTAATTACTTACCCGTTTTATCTTTTCTACTTGAATATTCACTAATTGCATACATATAACATATATGTGCCAGTTGACCTCCTTAAGAAAATCTCTTATAATATGTTTAAGTGCATGAATTATATGTGATATATTTGTCGTATCTTATTTTTTTGAAAAGAATCAGGCCTCACTTTTCCGCAAGTGTTAAGGTTGATACTCTGCCAACAACTAAACATGTTAACTTGTGAGTTATTGATCTATTATTAGCCTCAGCATTATCTTTAATTGTTTTCTGCTGAGACCATGTTTTCACTGTTTACCTGCCAAGATTTACCTCTGTCCTCACGTTTTTGTAAAAACAAATTTTAGTTTGAAAATGTAGGAAGTCTTTCACCCCTCCTTTAAACTTTTAGGGTGAGAGTTCCAAATATTGGAGTGTCTCATCTTTATCTTCTTTGCGATACGAAGTTAACGATAACTTTATGCTATAGCCCTAATTTCTCTCACCGTCGATTTCCAATTTTAGTTTTTTGTTAATGATGATTTCCAATTTCCAGATTTGTATTTTTTGTTTTTCTATATTGGTTATTTTAATTGTATTTTCCACTATAAGAAATTACAAATTTATCAACGGAAAATTCTTTTGTAATATGCTCGTCGTCAAAATGTTCACTAACGAAAAGTTTCGAATGGAATTGAGTATTGGTTAGATGGAAAAAAATTTACCAAATTGTCGGCGTAAAGAATATTATTGATGGAATTTTCCATTGGTAGATTTAAAACATATATATATATACACATATATATTTGCAAAAAATAAAATAAAAAACACAATTTTCTGTCTGTAATTTTGCAAAAAAAAAAACTATATTTTTTTATAGAATTAATTATTTTTCCTATTTTTTTATATTAAAATCAATTTATCAAATATATAATACTTCATTTTCATAATTGAAATTAAAAAATAGAAAAACTCTAGGGAAATTGGTGCATTGATCTATCTTGGTCAACCTAACCTGACATGCATCTTCACACGTCGATACGTACCTCCACGCATCAAAACACACCTCATGCATTTTAGAAAGGCTCTCACATACTTAGTTTATTTTCTGCATTTCTGGAAAAACATGTATACCTTTTAGTTATAACTTTTATATTTTTATGTTATGACATTCATACATTTACATTTTTTAGACAAACATTGATACTTTAGTTATGTTAGTCATACATTTTAGTTATGTTGTATCATTATATAATATATAAAAATATGACTATAATGATATAAATGTATAAATAATATCCCATAAAGGTATATGTGCAAATTGTGTTGAATTTTTATTTTTTTAAGTTAAAGTATTACATCAATATTAGGATATTTGTACATTAAGGTCATACTAATTTAACATAAATGTCACACTAATAAAACTTAAAGATCAACACATAAATCAAAAGATATATATAATAAAAACATGCGGATATGGGTCGATCCATGTCGAATCCAATTGCACTGTGCATTAGTTGGATCATGAGACAAACTTAAAAAAATATTAATAAAACTTATAAAATTGATAGAAGAGTTCACATATTCTTCATTCTTCATCAATCTCTGTACAAACAAGAGAAGAGTCTCTTCAACTACTAGTAAGTCTAATATAGAATCAGCATTGTAATGATGAAATCAATTAAGATATATACATGCATATTTAAAAATAACAAAAGCCTGATAAATTTACTTAATAACACATAATTGATGAAAAAATTACATCTTTGATTATATTTTTCCAAACACTTAGATAGAAAACATCAAAATCATAAGCCTAGAAATTATATAACCTAAAATAATTTTTCAAAAGCAATAGATGGTGAAAATTAAAAAACACAAGCAAACTCAAATTCAAAAAATATGAAATTTTCACAGAGTATATATATGTATATGAAGACACAATACTAAAAAATTAAAATAAATTATAAATGAGGATACTAAAAAATTAAAATAAATTATAAATAATGGTATAAAATAGACAAATTATTGGAGCTAGCTGCAAGAAGTAGGAGGGTCATTCTGCCAATGACCATTTATATTACTTGTCTACAAAGCCGAACCAACCCTAGCTCGTCCTCGACCTGGTGGAATTCATTAAGGACTGGAGAAAGAAGTGGTTTTGGATCGGAGGTAATTGGATGAGCCCAGTTCAAGAAGAGGAAGGCATTCGACACGTCTTCTGTCTATCCTATTTTGGATCCCTTATGGTATACCTTTAATTTTCTAACACATTTCTACTCTACTGATCTTTAGATATAGCCCTTTTGTAGAGATTCCTTCTCGAAAGCTGAGGATTAGCCCTAACTTTATGAGGAAAATTCGTTTTCTCAAGGACTCATCTCTCACCAACTTCGTTGATTTCGGACCTTGATTATTGACATCTCTTTCCATATAATTGACTTTACTCCCCCATTCATACGAGCCCCTATCGACCACTGAGTCTAGTTGTTGGGATTTCAATGTTTAGATTTTGATGAGAAAGAACGTCGTGCAGTATCCCTGCAGGAAAAGGATATAGGAGTACTGCAAGTAAAAGATACAGCAGTACTGCAAGAAGATACTGCAAGCAGGTCTAAGCTACAGCAGCACTGTGAGGAAGTAACAGCTGCGAGCAGACCTAGGATACAGTGCAAAGCTTATTACTCAAACAGTCAATAGCGCCAATGACAAACAAAGAAGTATCCTGCAATCCAAGGAAGGATAAATGCAGTACGAGGAACAAAGATCCAAGCAAGAATAAATAGAGCCGTTCCAAAAAAGATCAAAGTTGCAGACACGGAGCCAATACAAAGAAGCCATGTGGACTGACGCGCTGTAGAAAGCTGCTAGCCGCAACTGCCGCATTAAATATTTCGAAAGAGAAAGTTAAGTCGCATTAAATACGAGCCATGCCTTTGATCAAGTACTTCAAAATTAAAAAAAGCGATGTCTCCTTCAACGGATATCTTCTCATACAAGTATAAATAGAGGATGAGCAATAATGAAGCTGATTACTGAAATATTTGGGCAAAAACTCTCAAGCATTCAAGATATAACTATTCAAGTTTACTCTCAGTTTCAGTCACTCAACCTCTGTGAAGTGAAGCAAGCTCAAGCTGAAAGATCCTTCGAAGGATTCAGAAGCTCACTTCACCGCACCAGTTGAAAAACAAACCATATATACTTTTTAACCTTGTTGTTGTGTGCGTAGGTTGTTTTAGGTGTCGAACAATTGATAGGAGAGATCCTTGTTGTTTGTATAGTTGTCTAGAGTTAGGCAGCTTCCCTGTGTGGGAGTTTGGAACCCTGTGTGGGTTAGCCTTTAGAGTTTACAGTTGTTGTGTGTACGCTGGACTCTAGTAGGTGTTCGCTTTGTAAAGTAGATAGATTGTTAGGAAAGTCCTGTAAATCAATCTTGCTTAACAAAGTTCCTGCTCGAGGTAGCAGTAGAGTGGACATAGAAGGATTACACCACCTTCAAACCACTATAAGCCATAAGTGTTTTATTACTTTCTTATCTGTGTTTTATTTTATTTATCTATCTCTGTCATAAGCATAAAACGTTTTGAAAATGATCATATTTGAGAAAATCAGCCTTGTGTTATAAATCATATTTTTTCCACTGCATATAAACTCTAGTTACAGCATGCAGTACTGCATCCTAGTGCTGTAAGCAGTAACTGTCTGGTGCTGCAAGCTCAAGTAACTTGCAGAATATAAAGGTTTTCCAAGAGATTTGCAAAATCGACCAAGGTTCATTCACCCCCCCTCTGAACCTCGGACACCACTTGGGACCAACACTAGTTTTTGGCCACCTCGGTTCTTTTATCAAACTTTTACCCATCTCTATTTTTCCTTCTAACTTTTATTTGGCCAGCTTATTTGCCTACTGTTAGGAAATCAATGTTTAGATTTTGATGAGACAAAACAACATATGTAATAGGATGATAGAATACCCCATTTTTCATAGTGTTTAAGTGAAAATTAGACTAGGATTTGAGTTTTTTTGTATAAGTTTGAAGAATTGAGAACAAGAAGTAAAGAAGCCATGTTGTAAGAAGTGGAAGACCAAATACTCTACAATAATAGTATTATTCAAGCACAACTATAAGAAATGTAAAATACAACACAACTGCAAGATGAACTATAATACAACAGCACTGTAAGAATAAGTTACAGGTTGAAGTAACTTTGCGGGAATGTCAAAAGTTGCGCATGTTTTAAGACACATTAATTACAACAAGCAGACTTGACCCAAGATCCAGTACGAGAAAGATCAAGTTTAATTCGAGGATTAGTCTTATCAATGGATTAAAATAGAGTCAGTAGAGACAATATGCAAGTTGTAGTATTTAGAGCCAACCTATAGCTGACACATAACATGACAACCTGCAGTAAAACTGCAACCTAGTACTATTGGGATGTATACTATAAGTCTAACTTTTGTATGAACATCTAATTTAGATACGAGAATCTTTTTGGTCAAATATTTGTATTTTATATTTGTTATATATGTTAATACAATTATCCAATTAATTTATATTGTAGATAACATGATGTGTGGTGCCACATAAAAGATCATGTTAGCAGTTTCTTATAAATTATAAATATAAGCTCACAATCAAGATGGATTTAGACAAATCATCGGAATGATTGTAGTATAATTTGGTATTAGTCTATCTTGACTATAAAATTACACTAATACACTTTGTGTGTATTGAGCAAGACCAATTGAGATTGTTCGATTTATGTTGACTATTTAATAGAACAAGACCTCGGTTATTATGGATGTGCGTCCTCTTAATCCCTATATATTAACGGACACGTGTACTCAATGTATATTTCTTTAATTTACCAATAAGTGAGATTTATTCATTAAATCAATAAGTTCAGTGAATTGGAATACAATGTTGTTTATATGGTGTGTTGTTGATTATAGAATGAATCTATATCCTAATTATTTAGGATGATGATGTCTCCTTGAGGAGCTCATAAGGATTATCATGTAAACCCTACAGGTGGATTTATTTCGGCATAATAATAAAATTAAGTGGTACTACTCTTGAAATTAGATATTAATTAATTGAGTTGTCAGTAACTCATTTAATTAACATACATTCGATATCTTAAACATAGAGAGATAAACGTGCTCATAATAAGTAGGAGCCCATATTTAATATGGATTTGGAGCGGTAGTTCAATAATAACTCCTTAGTGGACCGAGTTATTATTGATAGACTTAAGCAGTGTGTTCGGGCCGAATATGGGATGACTAAGCCCATCAGGAGACCTAACTTTAATTCTCCTCTAGGTTCCTGTTGTAGCCTATAAATATACTTTAGCTCAGTCATTTCTAGATACACAAGAAATTCGAAAAACTCTCATGTGTGATTTAGGAAAAGACGACTGGAATTCTCGATGGCTCGTTGACCACACAACGTTCGAAAAGAAGGCAAAGAATACAACAAAAGATCAAGAGATCGAGGTTACACATCGATCGTTGAATCTTCAGGCCCGTTTCGTCTTTATTCTCCGATGAAAGGTATGACATGTTTTATCCGCTGTGCTTGTTATAACTAACATGGATCCCGAATCAAAATTACACAGGACTAGTGATCCAGCGGTTCCAACAAGTACAACTGCATTAATGATCCACAATACAAGACAATGAAACATTAATACAAGTCAAAGATCATTTAATGCAAGTCAAGCATACTTCAAGGAGATTCAAATTCAAAAGAAATTGTATCTCCTTCAACGGGCATATTTCTACATTTATAAATAGAGGAAAAGTTGACTGCAATTACTATTGAAACTTCTACATTCTAACTCAAGTAAGAAGTATTCAAAGCTCTCAAGCATTTCAAAGACATACAGTTTCAATCACTCAACCTCTAGAAACAGTCAAGTCAAAGATCAAAACATCAAAGTTACAAAAGTTGTTTCACTGCACCAGTTGAAGGAAAACTTATATACTTTTACATTGTTAGGTGTTTAGGTTGTTTTAAAAGGTGTCCTTAGTTGATAGGAATTAGTCCTTACTAAATGTTTAGTTATCTAAAGTGATAGGAAATTGCTCTATGTGAGTATTAGAGATTTCAAGTAGGTCTGTCTTAGAAACTTGCAACAAACTGTGTGAAAGATGAGTTCCTGTAGGTGTTAACTTTTTCGGTTGATAGTTTGTAAGGTCGAGGCCTGTAAAATAAAATTGCTTAACGAAGTTCCTGCTCGAGAAAACAATAGAGTGGACGTAGAAAGATTACACCATTTTCGAACCACTATAAAAGACCATAAGTGTTATTTGTTTTCTTGCTGCATTTAAATTTGTTATCATACTACATTGAAAAGATTTTGAAAACACATTCTTAAGAAAAGATTTTAAACAAACCATCTGTCAAAAAACCTTATTCCACTGCAAGAACTTTAAGTTATAATAAACAGTACTACAATTCATAATGTTGTAAGTTAGACTGCTTGTGCTGCTGTAAGTTTGCATAACTTTCAAGAAAACTTGTTCGATAAACTTTCAAAAATCGATAAGGGTTCATTCACCCTCTCTAAACATTTGAACCACTTAGGACCAACACCTACCAAGGGCCTAAACATGGAATGAATTGACCCTCAAAATGCATCTGTCTCTACACGCAAAAGCCAAGAAGAAGACGAAGAGAACTATTGTTCGGGAAAGTTAAAAGTCCTCCAAAAGGGGAAGACTATCAAGGCTCTACCAACCGTTTGGCCGGAAAATGGTGTTCTAATGGTCTTAGATGGTCATTTAGAACTGGCACAAAGGTGAGATGGTTTATTGCAACCGTAAAAAGTATAGGTAGCTAAGTGTAAAAATGAGTATAGTTTTGATGATTATCTGTAATTAACCCTTATAAATATATATCATATAAATATGAATTTTTATAAAAAATAACTCTAGCTATATATATATATATCATTTCCACTTATACTTTTATTGTTGGAGAACATGGTTGTGCTATCTTTTGTTAAGTTCAAAATTAGACTTTGGGGTGGATTATGTACTGAAAACATTGTAGTTTGTTTTGCTACTTTTTTTAGAACTTTGATCTTATTTTAGACTTTGATTTGATCTTATTTTGCTATTTTGTTCAAAATTAGACTTGATTGTTGAAATATTTATTTTATTTGAGAATGAATGCAAATTTATGAATAGACTATTTTGGTTTGGTTTCAATTCTATTTTCATCACAATTCGGTTTAGTATCAGTTTTTATTTATACAACATTTAATTAATTTAGTTTGGTAATTTGGTTCGATTCAGTAGTCGAACCGATCGATGGACACCCTTAATTCCACCTAAGTTGGATGGATTGCTTAGACCAGCATCCCCCATTGAATTCTTGTTAATGGCCCTTCCGATAGAGGATGAGGTCAAGGATGAAGGCGAGGGAAGAACCGAGGAAGGGTTAATGTAGCTAGTGGAAGTGCTACCCCTTTTGATATTGAGGTCTGGCCTACTAGAAGGCTTAACTAGTAAGGACTTAACTATTCATTGTTTTTGTCTTTTTTTTTTTACTTATATGAGGACCCAACCATCAAAATTGGTGTTTTGTTTAGGAACAAAACTTCTTCTTTGAACTCAACTCGGTTCTTTATTTATCTATCTTGCATTTATGTTTATGATTTGCGCTCAACTTGTATGTCCATCTAGCTATTACTCGTTTTCTTTATTTATCCTATATATTTTCGTTTGTATCCTGCTCAGCATGGGTTATCCTCATGCATCCGATGTCTTATAATTACTTAACATTTTTTAATTTAACCCGATTCCACCTTATAATTAATTAACATTTTTGAATTTAACCCGATTCCAGTACATATACATCTAGTAGCATTTTGAACTTGGATCGTGTAGGTTTTGAAAATCACTACATTATCTGTAAGGCTCGACTTTTGTACGGTGTTGAGCCCCTATCACTTGTGCGTCCTGGTCTACCCTTAGTCGGGTGGTGAGCCCCCATCGTCTATGCCAACCTAGTTGGCTTATGAGTTTGGTCGAAGCCTTGCTCTTCCCGAGCTTGGTTAGCTTAGGAAGTGGCTTGTTGAGACGGGTTGAAGCCTTGTTGGGACAAAATCTTATCTCCTAAGTCTAGTCAGCTCGGAATATGTGTCCAAGCTTTGTAAAATCAAGCTAAAAAGTTAATTGTGGTGAGGATGAAACAACTAGCTTTTTATTCATCGAAAATTGGTAAGGAAAGTAAATTTGCAAATGTTTAGAATCTATGATATCTCTATTACCTATATAAAAGTGTGGATGTTTCTTACAAAATATGAATTGTTGAATGTATCCCTATTAAAGATTATTATTTAAGGTTATAATAGTAATTTAGAATTTTCATACTTAATAATTTTATATTAGAATTCTAACTAATTCATAATTTGAAACGCCCCGTTTCTTTAAAAATAAATCTTGATCAAGACATTACTTACACATAAAATTCATTCTTCTTCTCTTTTTTTTTTTCAAAATAAAGATAATTAAAATCTAGATTTATTATAAAATATACATTTCCATAATTCGTGAATTATAACATCTTGAATTAAAACTGTCTTCGACCTTTGATCTATCGGCTACCAACATCCACCGCTCGCGCGCCATGCACTAAACTCTTTAAACTAAAAACATTTTTAAAAGAGGGGTGAGTGTTTGAAATACACTCAGTGGGGTCAATCTGCATTAAGGGAGTAAAACCATAAATGTTTATAAATCAGGGAGATAAATCTCAGTAAACAGAAATTATACCTGATAATATGATTCTTTACTACTCTTTTTCATGCATCCTCTTTCTGGGATCACATATTTCATTTCTCACACTCCACACTTCTCTAATTCATTTTTTATATATTTAGTGCACATAGCACCTCGGGTTATATTCCGGCATAAAATTTTGTGCACACAGCACCATATAAATTTCGTGCACAAAACACCACGTGCACTAAGCACCATATAATTCTGTGTACAAAGCACTATATAATTATGTGCACTAAGCACTATATAATTTTGTGCACAAAATACTACGTGCACTAAGCACCATAATTATGTGCACAAAGCACTATATAATTTCGTGCACTAAACACTATATAGTTATGTGCACTAAGCACTATATAATTTTGTGCACAAAGCACCACGTGCACTAAGCACCATATAATTATGTGCACTAAGCACCACGTGCACTAAGCACCATATAATTATGTGCACAAAGCAATATATAATTTCATACACTAAGCACTATATAATTTCGTGCACAAAGCACTATATAATTTTGTGCACAAAGCACCACGTGCACTAAGCACCATATAATTATGTGCACAAAGCACTATATAATTTTGTATATAATTAACCCATTTTTATGTCACCAAAATACCATTTGATAAAACTCACAATTTCAAATCGCAATAACCATTCAACTCACAGGTTCATTTATTTTGCAACAATCACTGAGTAATAAATTAAATCTCTTGAAACTTATAATTTTCACGCATTTTCGCATTTATCTTGTATAAAATAAACATTCCATTATCTCATTCATCATATCACAACATCATAGCTTATAGCACCTTATTCACATAACACGTATACATGCTTCATTTCATTCAATATAATAATTCATATTTTAAATACCTTGAAAGAAATATAAATACCGTAATAAGCAATTACCCCCACCTTGGATACTTCACAATTCTTGTTCAAAAGCTTTCTGTCTTATCCCTCCTTATTCTCGTCCTTCGCTCATATTCCCTACAAAGTATAGAACATTACTTATCTTCTAATTTACTTGTTTATAATTAAATATATAAAATTAATCCTTTGAGAAGGTTGATAGACGGTGATTCTAAATTTAGGGTTTACTGAAAATTAGGATTAGTGGATCATACCCTTAAAATTAGGGTTTTCTTGTTTAAAGATTAATTCGTCACGTTTAAAGTCAAATTTGCAGTCAAACTACTATTTTATAATGTTGTAGGACATAAAATACATTAATTATCAAATTCTAGGGTCATAATATAATTTCTGCAAGTTTCAGGGGTCGTTCTGTTATTTTATCCAAGTCTAGGGGTGACTCTGTAATTTCTGTAAAGTTTAGGGTCTATTCTGTAATTTTCAGGAATTTTGGGGACTATTCTGAAATTTCAGAGAGTTTTGGGATTAGTTTACTATTTCAGAGAAGTTTTGGGGTCTTCTGCATATCTTATAAAATTCAGGGACTAATTTGTAACTACCCATAAGTTCAGGGACCTAAGTGCTAATTACCTAAAATCTATGATTTGCAATTTGGTCTCTGGACTAAATCAAATCTTCAAAATACACCCCTAGCCCCAACCTGGCCCCTGCAGCCTCCCCTATTACCGCCCAGCCGCCGTTCACCGCGCCCCTATCGGCGACCCATGTCGCCGGTGACTCCACATCCACCCCACACACCAATTGAACACACACAGATACATATATATATATATATATATATATATATATATATATATAAACACACACGTATATATACATATATACACCTGTCGCCGTTTACGGCAGCGGCTCCGTCAACCCTCAACGGCATAATAGGCGTCGGCCACACACGCATACCCTCATCCCGGCGCCGCCAACACACAGATATGCATATATATACAGCCACATACATTCATTCATATATATATATATATATATATATATATATATCAGCACCGCCGTCGCTTGCTGCGGCGGCTCTTGACTAGACACTCCGACGCTACAAGCGCCGGCCACTACACCACCCACACATCTCGCCGGCACAACCAAGCACCGGTAACATACGACGGCAGAACAACAGTGGTGACGAACAGAGACAGCGAGAGAGAGAGAGATTGGGCTAAACGAAGTTTCGGGCCCGAATTCATGACGGGCTCGGCAAAATGATACCTTAACCGAAAGAACTTACCGGAAAATCTTACCGACGGAAAGGGAGAGAAACTGCAGTGATGATGCTGGTACTTGGAGAAGAGAGAGATGAGAGAATGGATATGGAGAAATTTTCTTTCTATTTTCTTTCCCAAAATGGCCCACCACCCCTATGTGTAAAATTCTTACTTAACCAACTTTCTTTACACTCCTAATTTTGCCAAGTATCACAAACCAAGCACGAGGTGTCATCCAACCAACTAATCAAATAAAGAAACAATTAAAGGGTATATTAGATTAAAAATATTTAATTTTGTGTGTTGTTACATAATCTTATAGAATTATATTATAATTAAAACTTTAATATAAAAGCATTATATATAAAGTATTTGTATTAATTTGAATTAATTTTCATTTGCAACACACGTGATCTAAAACTCGTATATATATATATATATATATATATATATATATATATATATATATAATACAAATGATTTGGTGCAATTGCTGCAGGAATTTATGATCTATGCAATGAAGGTATATTAGTATAAATAAATATTATGAAGGTTGTAATAATATTACATGGATTGTTGCAGGAATTTATGAACTTATACATTTATTTAACATAAAAATTTTACTGAAAATGTTATAAAATATGTATATAAAGGTTATATTATTACAATATTAAGGTTATGGCATAAATAAATAAAATTTGGGCATAGATTTGAACTGAACCGGACTCGACCGGACTCGACCCACGCACCCAGTCGCATTGATTATAACCATGCACTTGATGCACACAAACACTACTCATATTTTTAAGTTGAAATAAATGTATAAGTAATATTAAATAAATGTATAAATTTACATAATTGTATAAATAATATTACATAAATATATGAGTAATATCATATAAAGATATGGTGATAACATTGATTTTTTTTTAAGTTACAATATTAATATCACATAAAAATATATTAATAAAAATTGAGATGATTTTTTTAAAATTATAATATTATTTAAAAAATTATACTAATATAACCTATTAAAATCAAATATTGTTGTATGAATTAAAAAAAAATAAAAAATCTAAACATATCCGAGTCGCACCCAGCTGCATATGTAACTCATTCATATGAAGTATATAAGGAACTTGTCCTTTCTTACTCTGACAGACTCCAAGAATTATTTAATAGTATAAATCGACAAATCAGTATGGCCAATTTAATAAATAAATAAAAACACCTTAACCCACCCCCTCCCCCACCCCTGCCCCAGCTCTCTCTCATATTGCTGAATTTTGGGCATTCTGGTTACTGGTTTTCATTCTCTCACACACACAACACACGGAGAATGAGAGAGAATGATGGGGTTGAATTGAAAAAACACATGGTGAAAAGAAAGAAAACATGCAAAATGGTTGAAGAGGAATGAAGGGCCAGAATTGGAGATGTGTGTTTTTATGCAATCCAATTGCTGCTAATCAATCTCTAAATGAGATGTTGCAAATTCCTCTAACCTCTTTGCGATTTTCCCTCTCCTCACGCCAGCTTATTTTCTATCTTTTGGATATTTTCTTTTTCAAATTCTCACAGCCCATCAGCTTATTCCCCTCTCTCTCTCTCTCTCTAAATTTCACTCTCACACACATATACACACACACTCTTTTCTCGATGAACAAGTGGATCTTGGTCCCATTTCATCTATTATTCACTAGGGTTTCCTAATTTTTTTTAAATCTTCATTTTCTTGAAAAAAGATTCAAACTTTTTAAAAAAATAATTGTCATGGTTCAGATTTTGTGTCTCCTATTTCATAATTTCAGCTGTTTATGTATGTTGTTGTTGTGTTTGTGAGTTGAATTTGGCTCAGATTTGAGTTTGACGCATTCTTTTCAAAAGAATTTCCTTTTCTGATATAGAAGGGGGAAAGAAAATGATGGATGTTGGATTTAATCAGCTTTTGAGAGACTGATTTTAATCTTAGCAGAAGTTTCAAAGTCTCTTTTCAGGTAATGCATCTGAGAAAAATTAATTTTAAGACTGGTTTTATAGCATTTTTTCAATAAATGCTAACAAATTTTTCTTTATTCTGTTCTTGATTTAGATCTTGAGTATGACGTGTTGTTTAATAGGTGCTGTTGTTGATAGATTTTGTTTAAATTATACATGTGAAATTAAGAAAGTTTCATTGCCAATAGCTTTTAAGTCATTGAATTTATTGCCCTAATTTAATGAGGCTTGGTTACAGTTGGTAATTCTCTGTGTTTCAGATATAAAGATTAGTGTTTTCTGTGGATAATTGTTGTTGGATTGAAATCACTTATGTTTTTTCCGGCTAAATTATGTAAAGTTTATCTCTGCATGCATGCAGTCTTTGGTTATTCTTGAGGGGTTGAAAAGTAAGGATTACTGTCTTTCTGAAGATAATCTTTTGTCAAGTGATAACGAATGTTGAATGAATGGACTTTGGTTCAGCTTAATGGTCATAGATTTTAGTTCTCTTTCAAACTGACAATAGATCATTCAAATATTTGTCGTTTCTGATCATATCCTAAGATCTAAAATTTTGCTTTTTTTTCCTTTCTGAATTGAGGAAGGCAGTGAAGACGCCGCCTTACATGTTTTGTAAGTTTGACTTGTATAGATCAGTTTGAAAGTTAACTCATACTAACTATGTGAAGACTTTAATCTTTTCTGGTCCTTTATTTGGTTTTTGATGAAATGATATAAAGAGTGGTTTGGATGGCTTGTCATATACCTTGTCGGATTGCTTGAAATTTGATTGGTCAGAAAGAGCAAATTTGTCGTATTTTGTGTTCGTCACAAGGCACATGACTGCTTTACCGTTTATACGGTTAAATGTCATTTCTGCAATTAATATTCTCTTTCCTACTATTGTCGCTTTTCAGGTGTTTATTGTTTAGATAACGACTTTTTTCAGAAGACAATGATATTATATCTGGATTCCATTGAACTCTGTCTATTTAGTTAAGTATTCAGTTTTGTTTTGTTTCCGACCTTGCATGCTGCAACTTATGTTTCTTGTTCTTTTGTCAAATCAGGAGATGAGAATGACTAGTGAAAGTGATGAAAGGATGATAACCATTAATGGTGAAGATTCACCATCTGCTGACGATGCTAACATCAAAGGAAATGTTGGAGGGAACGGTACCCTTAAAAAAGGTCCGTGGACTGCTGCAGAAGATGCAATTTTAATTGAATATGTTACCAAGCATGGAGAGGGGAATTGGAATGCAGTTCAGAAACACTCGGGGCTGGCCCGCTGTGGAAAAAGTTGTCGTCTGAGGTGGGCCAATCACCTTAGACCAGATCTAAAGAAAGGTGCATTCACTCCTGAGGAAGAGAGCCATATAATCGAACTTCATGCTAAGATGGGAAATAAATGGGCTCGAATGGCGGCTGAGGTGTGCATCACCATCTCAATCTGCTTTCTAGTTTTGATATTATCACCTATCATTTATCTGTTTTTGTTGCATTTAAGCAGTTCATTTATTATGCTGCACGTGAATGCAAGCATGCATGCATAACTGAGTCTGTGTTGTATTTTATGTGAGAATGCCAATATTTGTGGTGTATACATATCAGAAGATTGATAATTGCTTGAAAAAATGTGTGGTGGGTTTGAAAATCAGTTTTCTTGGATGCCACATCAAATAATGCCAAGAAATGTTAGAGTCTGCATAATATCTGCTTACTTCCAACATTCTGGTAATCCACACACTATACTGTCTCTCACTAAGCTTTCAAAAGATAGCTTTGTGATCAAAACACATCTTGTGTAAAAATGTCCATTTAAGTATATTGATTATATTTTTCTGAATTTAAAGGAATGGATGCAATGTTCAGCAGTGTTTCAAATTAGTGATTCTGGAAATATTGCCTAAAACTAAAAGTGTGCAATATTCGAGATAAGAAGTGTGAATCTGTAAAAAGTAGGTGTTTTGGTAAAAAGAATTTGATTAAAGTCAAATTCATGGGCTAAATGACTCGTTTGCCCTTGATGAAATTGTGCATCTCCTCCATTATTCTCTTATTGTTTCAAGTCATCATTCAACACTAAAAATGGAGAACTATGTGGATGTTCACTATAGCTTAATAATATGTTTGATGCTTATTTATTCTAAACTAAATACCATGCAAATAACTTTTTCTCCTTTCCCGTACTGCCCAAAGAGTAAAGATGAACCATTTCATATAGTTTTCATTTCAGAAATGAAGAATGCTGGAATGGGGGTTTTATTTCTCTTCAAACGAGCAAAAGATTAGTGTTGAATGGTCACTTTGATTGATTGTGGACTCAAGCTTTGAGGGGAAAAACTATAAACGAAACCAAAACAAACTAAAAGTACAGAGGAAATCAGATACGAGACAAATAATACAATTGAAACAAGACGTAATATTTACAGCCACCTTGAATACTTGTTGAAGGATGTGAAAGCGCGTATTACTTGTAGTGATCAAATTGAAACATACATAAAATAAATCATTAAAGTTTTGGGGGCTGTACTTCTATGTCAAGGTGGATCACATAGGGAGAAGTCTTCATTGCCTGAGAAGAGTCTGTTTGCTCTGATTAAATTGCGATTTAATGGTGTTGTCTGAAAAATGGTGAGGAGAAGAGGCAATTCTGGAATACCACTTAATTAGTGATGGTATGAATTTCTAAATTGAATATGTCATGGTTTGATCATAAGTTTACTATTATATTTTCTGAAATTTAAGGAATGTATAGATCTTCACCTATGTATGTACTATATACAAGTGACTTGCTATGTGCCTAATATAGGTATGGATTTGTTTGATAGTAACATGACCATTCTAGGTAAGGAAATAGTATTGTCCTTCGACAAGGATAATTTGTGCTCTTATTCATTGATTTTGAATGGTAGGTGATAGCTTCACAATTACACTTGTCACTGTTGTTGGTACGGATACCTTATAACATGATCTTTGGAACTTTGACATTAATACCGGTTTTCTCATCTAAGAGAAACTTGCAGTTGCATTTATTTGGCGTCTGTTCTTGTTTCGTATAAATGTTTAGCTCCATAAATGATACTCCCTCCGTCCCGAGCTATTTTGCCTACTTTGACCGGCACGGATCCTAAGAAAATACAGGTGACTGTTGACTGTTGATTGAATGTTTAAGTTTATGCTTTTTTAGTGCTTTTTTTTTGCCATTTTTGGGCTGGCAAAATAAGTTGGGACAAGCAAAAATGGAAAGTAGGCAAAATAAGGTGGGACGGAGGTAGTATTAGATTTTACTGATGATGTATGGCAACAAAGTGAATGGGTTATGATACTTCATATGCTTAGAAGAGATATACTATCCACTCATCCATCTCTCTCCTAAATTTACATTAAGAGGGTGTTTTGCGGAGCTTATAATTCTTAAAAAGTGGCGTTTTTCAGCCCATGTAGTGGGAAGGGGGTGGAGGTGGGGTCGGGCATTTACATGGTGGATTGTAATGGTTTGAACACCATTTTTGGCATTTGAATGCAATGGTGTTCAAACCATTACAAATGCCTCTTGGTATTTTACTATTTTCAGCCACTTGTTCTTGCTCATCTCATTCTTTTCATTTCCTATTCAGTTGCCTGGCCGCACAGATAATGAGATTAAGAATTACTGGAACACTAGAATTAAAAGAAGACAACGTGCTGGCTTATCGATCTATCCAGATGAGCTCACCCACTTGCGATCATCGAACGAGAACCAACAAAACGACGATATGAATAATTTCTCCTCTGGGAATGTGCACAACCATTCAGATTTCATGTCACTCAACAACTTTGAGATACCCTCTGTCGAATTCAAAAATTTGGAACTCAATCACCATATTTACACACCAGGACTTCTTGATTTTCCTGCTGGTAACTTGCTAGATATTCCTCCCACTAGCCTCCTCGCCCAAGGTCTAAATTCTTCTTACCATAACAAGTCTTTGCTCCCTACAGTTCATCCATCCAAGCGCCTTCGAGGGTCAGAAACGTTCTTTCACGGCTTAAACCCTTCTACTTGTAATGCTTTCACAGGTGGAAGTCAATACATTAGTGATAGCCCTATGCAGATTGATAAATCTTCTGTACTCTCTGCATATGATCACAATTCTGTTGATGACCATGCAACATCACCGTGTTTACCTTCCGGCAGCCATGCCGTTTTAAATGGCAACCCTTCTTCGGAGCCTGCTTGGGCAATGAAGGTGGAGCTCCCTTCACTCCAAACTCAGATGGGTACTTGGGCCTCACCCTCACCCTCTTCCCCTTTCTTTGACTCGGTCGATATTTTAATTCAAACCCCACCAAACGAACACGTGCAGTTGTGTAATCTTTCACCCCAGAACAGTGGCCTATTGGATGCAGTTCTCTATGAATCAGAAACTATGAAAACCTCTAAGAGTATTGCTATTCAGCAGACTCCACAAATGGATATTAATTCAGCAAATGTTCACCATGAGATAGACTGGGATGCATACAACGAACAGCTCTCGCCTTTAGGTCATTCTTCTTCATCGGTATTCAGTGAGAGCACTCCCATCAGTGGGACATCCTTGGATGAACCCTATTCTGCAGGGGCCTTGCCAGGTCTGAATATCTTGTTTTCCTCCTGATTTGATTTTATACTCGATCTCATTGATATTATTTCATTTTGTTTAACATTTCTTGATTTGGTTTCCTAATGTTCCTGTGTGTTGTTATGATGTAAAGTTAGAGAAGAAGCAAGCAACTTGGTACAAGTTCAATATGATGACAAAGTTGAGACCAAAAACCAGATCTTCTTGAGGCCGGATTTTTTACTCACGTCAAACTGTTTTGGTCGCATGAAGCATCATCCAAGGGACCATTCTTTGCTGAAAGATGCAATAGGGTCGTTTCTTGGCGATGAGTTGAGCAATGATTGCAAGAACGTGGACACTGGCGCAACTTCATCTGCTCAAAGTCATGGGCACGATTCCCGTGCTTGGAACACCATGCCTACTGTTTAATCACTTGTTTGCACTCTGAGAAAGCCAAAAACTGCAGATTTCTTTTTATCATGTAACTTTGCAGATTTGTATGCTATCTCACATCAGTTGTATGAGCAATTTTTGTTATTGCACTTTATGAACATTGTATGTGACTTTGTATTGTTGCATTTAGTTGAAGCTGATTGACCTTTATCAACATTATATTTGTGATGAAACTCAAATTTTTAAATGATAAGCAAATGATACCATTGCAATTGGTCTTTACCATTTGAATGAAGATCATTTGCTGTTAATGCCAATGTGATGAATCAAATCATAATAACATCATTGCAATTGATCATTATCATTGAATCAGATTATAATCACAAAGGATGTTGCAACTGCCACCACTGTCATTCATCAATTCCATGATACACTTTGTAATTACAATTGTTTGCAGATACAGAATGCACAAGCATTTGATCATTCGCTATTGGGTTTTGTTTTTCTTGTTCGAAGATCAAGTTCGCTGCCTGACCCTCCGGCCACTGGTATCACAGCCATCAGAGAGCTGCGCCCAAACACTTCCAGATTTGCCACCACCATTGCTACAATCGTCATCACAGCCAGCGACCGTCTTCAAAAGCTCAGACTGTAGAGATGGGCAATTTTCTTTGAGATATTTAAAACCATCTGAACGCATTACAGCTGCAGAAAGAATCATGAAAAGGAGAGTAGGTAGAGGATTAATATTTAAGAAACAACATTTTTTGGGTCCTTGTACTTTGAATTTGTTTTGAATTACGTTTATTGTACTTTTATTTGCAAACTTTAGTCCTCGTACTATTATTTGTACTAGAATTTGGTCCTTAAGCAATCTATATGTACAGGACCAATTTAAATAAAAATTGGAATTCGAAAGTAGATTCAATTCAAAAAATGAAAGTACAGAGACTCAACATTTACAGAGTAAAAAGTACAAGGACCAATCCAAATAACATTAAAAGTACAAGGGCCCAATTCAAATAATATTGGAAGTACAAGTAACTGATATATACAAATGAAGTATAGGGACTGAATATTTTTAGAAAAAGAAACCTAAATGTGCCCTTTTTCCTTAAGAACCTGTTGATTCGCCTCACATCCGAATAAACATGCACTAAAGCATCCAACAGTTATGTAACTACATAAGACAGAGAACAAACAAAATGTTGTTCATAATGTCAAACTAAGAAAAACTAAATTAAACGATTTATGCAGTCACATCAATCCTATATCGATTTTAAATATATATATATATATATATATATTTAATTGAAATGTGAAAAGCTGAATAAGACTTATCATGTGTGCTGCAACTATTAATGCCTTATTTAAAGACAATCCTGTATGAAGACTAAGAACCTATGTCCTTTGATTTTTCAAATTAGATATTTCCATTTTCCCTATTTGAAGATATAAATATTTGTTTGTACCCATTTTCATTAATAACACAGCTAATTCACCTTGAACTAACTCATTTCACCAGTTATTATTTTGTCTTCTCATGTGTCCTCTATTCATTTTCAAACCTTTCTGAGCCTTCTAGCCTACACAAATTATTTGCTGGAACCAAAGCTGAAAATATTAGGTAAATTTACACATCTTACAAAATTATAAACAGAAACACCTCAGTAACATGCTATTATCCAAAAACAAACATATTCAGAAGCCCAGCAGAAACAAGATTACAAATTTATAATCAATATCACATTGTCATATTAAGATTTTAAAGGTTATTGGCACGATCATATAGAAGTTCAAAATGTGTGATTTGGCAGAAGAGACTTCCATCTCAACCCTTACTGTGAGAGAGAGAAAAAAAACTCATATAGGCCATATAATGCCATAAAAACTTGGTCACAGATGGGCAAGCAGTTGTCAGATGAAAGAAACAGCAAATGTAATGAGATAGGAGTTAGGGCAACCAAAATGGAGAATCTTTTTCTTCAATCAGAAATAACAATATATCAAATTTATATTAAAGCAAAGAACACTAAAAGGCCACAAGTCATATACCTGCCAGGTTCTCAGCAGCAAATTTAAGGCAAACATCTTTCAATTCTTCAGCATGACAACGTTCTGCCAAAGCTAGTATTTGAGCCACCGTATTTACAGAAATATTCTTGCAGATTTGAGATTCACACATCCGTTTGAGTCTTCCTAAATCATAATGATCAGCTGCTGCCAGCAACTTTGCGCTTAAGGTGTCAGTTACCAGAGGATCAGAACAAGAACTAGATGCTATCAGCTCGTCTTCATCCAAGGCGTCTCTGTAGATGAAGTGCAGCATGGCCTGGAATGAACCAAACCTAAGCATTGGACTCCAATGATAGAAATGGACAGACATGCAATTTCAACAACCCTCACCAAGATGAGAGAGCTTATACAATAGGTAAGATATTGACTCTGACAGAACTACAAAAGCAGATCAAAACTAAGAAATCTACTCACCTTAAATACTTTAGGTTCCATGTCAGATACCGTAATCTCTTGCTCGTCACTATCCAATCCATCCAAAAGTTCATAGCGAAATTTGGGGGAACGAGCAGCTAATACCAACTTGTGGGCATGGAATTTCTCCCCAGATACATTAAAAATAATATCAGAACCTTCCATATTTTCAAGCAGCTTACCAATATTCAATCCAATATCGGAATCTGGAACCTGAATTGGGTGTAATCTTGAACAATCAATGGCAGAAACAACAACTCCAACAGTACAATTGATCTTCAAGCAATCATCTCGAAGATAATCTGATGTTTCAAGCATTGCTCTCCTAAAAAAGCGCTTATATCCCCTGAATTTAAGTGCAAGTGGAAAAAGAAAATTAATTGAAACAGAAAAACAACTCTAGAACCTATTCGAGGAATATTGACAGAGTTGCAAATATGAAAACAGAAGGCACATTTACAGGAGGATAAAAAACTTGATTTTATTATCATGCACAAAGTTCTAAACTCCTACACTAGAACCCCATTCATAAGCCTACACTTAGACCTGGCCAACCTGTTCAAGTTTTTCATAGGCATAAGTTGCAGCTTGCTCAAATCCGCAACCATGAGATAATCAAGTTACTACCAATCAGATATTTGAACACACAACCTTTAACAAGACTTTTTGTTACATAAGCTATTGTGCGTTAAGTACTAGGTATTAACCACAATCATACTTGAAAAACAAACTAATAAAATACTTGGAAAAATGTCATGCTAATCAGTTATAAACATGATAATTAGTGGAAACCACTTTTTATACAGAAAGGAAACTTTTCTTAAATTCTACAATAATCGCCATGACTTGTTCCACCGGAGAGCAAACCCATGATTACCTGAAACGTAGTACATTACGTGTACCATACTTGTTTGGGTTGTTAAAATCAAATTTAACTTTACATTTAATTATGCACTTTCTTCTAAGAAACTAAATAGGAAAATAGGAAAATAGTTTAGCAACTTAGCTTTGGTAGTTAAAATTTTATTAATATTTTTTTTTTTTGGGGTTCTTATAGAAAGCTGTTGATTATAGATAAGTGAAAATTAATCCAACAAGAGAAACAATTAAAAGTCTCCATATTTGAGAAAGAATGATGAACCTTAAAAATTAATCCCAGACCAACATAAATAAACCCTACATCTCCTGACTGCTCTCTCTTTTCTCTTTTAAAATGATATTTGTTATCACCATATAATGTATGAGACACTGAATGCAAATAAAGCTGTACATTGGGAAAGAGTATCACTCGCAAATTAATTATTGTTACGGACCAGGAGCAAAAGAACTGGACTCTTCTCATCTTCTGCATAAAGCCCTCACCTTTCACAAAACCGAAGTTTCATATCCAAAAGCCTCGCTCCTCCAGGAAGATGAAATGTTGGACTTCTCATCTTCTTTTTTCTTCTCTTCTACAAAGTCCTTGCTTCCTTCACAAAACCTAATTTTCAAATCCAAAAGGGTCCATGGAGAGTTTAGTATTGGCTAGTTTCTTCCTTTTTATTAATCATCGTCAACCAAGCTGCCGATAAAGCTCATTCGTTCCTCAGGTACTTCTCTTTGTAATCAAAAAATTACATGGCTTACGACCTCTTCTAAACCCTAGCCATATCCATTTCCATCACAAGTTATTGTCTTTTCCCTAAAACAAAATTTAAAAATTTTCTTAGCTCCACCAACCTACTCCTGTGAAACCACAAAATAAACTCCTAATTTGGCATTCTAGGACACAATCAATTTTAAAGAACTGTGAATTGGGACGCACAACCGAAAAAGCGGTACCATGGGGATAGGAGCGAGTTAGATAACTATGAACCAATCAATATAAACTTTCTTTAATTGAAGAAATGCCTATGGGCAAACAAACCGCCAATATAAGCCAAACTATGCATGAAGTTCAAAACATTCAAGATCATTAATTTCTAATAAGTAATAAAACAATATACAAGAGTCCAGTCAGAGACCCAGTTATTAACACTGAACATGACAGGTCACTAGACATGAAAAAAGATCAAATCATCACCATCATATTCCCTTAAGTGTCCATGACTACCGTCTAGCATAGGTGGGTAATGTAATATGTGAATATTAACTGGTGATTCCAGGTAATGTATAACAAAGGCACTACCCAACATCATGACCAGCACATAAAAAACAGGCAATACCTAACCAAAAAAACACCATGTCCAACTGAGCCAACCAAATGGTATTAAAATATAACACATAAGCATTCATGCAAGTTATAAAATCAGCTCCATAACAAAATCTTACACTTTCAATCATGTCAATAACATAAAACAAACATACAAGCCTAACAATAGTCTGAATTGCCTTGACAGTTGACTTCAACAAACAAAAAGCTGAGACAATATGAGAACAATGAGCGTATTACGTACAGTGAATTAAAAGCAATGCTCTGACAATTAGTATGTTACAAATATATCAGAAAACATTGCTATTTCTGAACTAATCAAAAAAAGGAAAATTCATCATAACTGATGGCAAGAAAATCACCAAAATATAAATCTCAACAAGAACACCCAGCCAATTCAGGGAAAGGGGAAAAAAAAAAAAAAAAAAAAAAGCACATCCACTGAATCAAAGCAGGAACTTTTACATCTTTCTTCATACAACGAAGGATAAACAAAAGGAGAAAAAGCATCAATCTAAAAACGAAACTTACCACATGCTACCACGATATTTAAGCGTATATGGCCCGCTCTCAAGCGACCTATCGAAATGGCTATGCACTTTATGCTTCCCTTTCCCGCTCTGGTCAATGAGAGTCAATTCAAATAAGGCCCGCACATCCGTACCCTCGCTCGCCAACGCAATGAACACCGAAACATAAGTTGAATTATCCTCGGGGTTTTTGCCGTCGGGGTAAAAGTAAATCGCCCATTTATACCCTCCCACCGTGAATTCGTCGCTGGCTATATGTTTGCCAACGCCTATGCCTTTCGCCAAAGAGTATCCCTGTATCACGAACCGGTGAGACCCGTTTACCGTCTCCGTCACCGAACGGGACTGCGTAGGCGAAGCTAACGGGTTATGGTACGGTGTTTTGTCCGGCGTTTCTGACATCTGTTTCTGCAGCGATTTTTCGTTCTCTCTTTCAATTCAGGTGAAACGCATAGGGATTCGTAAGAATGGCGATTGATTGGGAGGGGATAGGGTGAAATTTGGGGGAGACGTATTCAAGATAGAGCGAGAGAAGAGAGTAATATGATTTTAGGGTTTTCTTAATCAATTTGGGATTTCAGAATTTGTTTAAGGTGGGGCTATGCGCAGCCCACCGTCTACCAATTACCAAACACACTCCTTAATAAAATAAATAGAAAGTAAATAAAATAATAAATACCCTTATTTTTTTAATACAATAAATATTCTTTCTTTTACATCTTTTTCTACATATTTCTCAAACCTTAATCTTGAAGAAACTCTAACAAGTATATAAATATATATATTCTATATTTCTATATATATTTGGAATATATAATTCAAGATTTTTCATGACATTTTATAATTTATATAGTGTACTTAAATATTTCAAAAATAAAGATATTAACAAAAAAATATTATTGAAAATATATTGTTTGATATGTACATATTGAACATTACACTCTGTGTTCGATAACCCCGGGAAGGAACATTGGACTACAGTTAAGAACATTTTGAAGTATCTAAAAAGAATTTGAGATAGAATGTTGGTTTATCAATCGGACAGTCTATGCCCTATGGGCTACATGGACTCACATTTCTAATCAGACATAGACTCTAGAAAATCTACCTTAGAAAGTGTGTTCTATTTGGGAGGTGGGGCCATAACATAGAGGAGTGTGAAGCAGAAATGTATCGCTGACTCAACCATGGAAGCCGAGCATGTCACTGCTTATGAAGCAGTGAAAGAAGCGGGTTGGCTAAAGAACTTCTTAGTGGACTTGGATATGGTTTCGGATTTACCTAGCAGTATTACAATCTATTATGATAATGATGGAGCAATTGCAAATTCAAAGGAACCACGAGCCTACAAGACAAGCAAGCACATTGAAAAGAAATATCATCTTGTACGATAAATCGTTAATATAGGAGATATAGTGGTGGCAAAGATAGTATCGGTGGACAACCTAGCTAATCCTTTCACACAGAGTCTGTCTCTGATTACATTCGAGAGACATGTGGAAGGAATGAGAGTCAAGTGCGTCACCAAGCTGCTTTGAGTATAAGTGGGAGAATTATTAGGACATGATGTAGTATACTTAAAAGCAGACTTTGAGTATAAGTGGGAGATTGTTAAGGAATGTTGTAGTATACTTAAAAGCAGATTTTGAGTATAAGTGGGAGATTGTTAGAGATATATTGAAAAGTATGTTTTTAGTGTTACTTTATATATGTACTAATTCTTGCATTTTATGAGAATAAATCTTTTATCACTGTTGGCATTAAATATTATGAATGTTATTTACATAAATGTATAAATGTTCAATATACTTTATATTGTAGACAATGTGGTGTGTAGAAGATCACAGAAGATCGTATTGTCAGTTTCTTGTAATAGGTATAGTAAAATTCATAATTTAGATGGAATTGAACAATCCATTGGTAGAAGTTGAAGTGCAAGGCTCAAATTGGTTTGTCTTGACCAAGAGATTACACTAGTGCATTTGATGTATTGAATAGGACCTATAGTGAGATAATTCTTCTAGACTGACTTGAAAAGAAAAATTTGATCTCAATGGTTATTGATTTCTTAATTTTTGTCACTTAATTGAGATTGCATATAACTAATTGATATTGCTTTAATTTATTATGGTTAAAGAATCAATGAGATTCAATACTTGTATTTTGAGCAATATTATTAATTATATGACAGATTGCTAAATTAAAACAGAAAATCGTATCTCAATACGTCAAGTTGATAATGTCCCCTTGGTGGGCTTAGAATGTTTATCATATCAAATCTAGCCAGTAGATTAATTTTATGCTGTCATTTCCCAATGAATAAAGATATTAATTAATTAAAGCATTCAATACCTTAAATCTAATCTATATTTTACTTAAATATTGTGAAAAATTGGGTAATCTAACTTTCTTATTACAAGGCTGTTTTGTCTCATCAAAATCTAAACATTAATAGAGAATATATATATATATATATATATATATATATATATATATATATAAACTCCTTACTTATAAGGTATTTCATAAGGTCAAAGTATTCATGTTGTATCTATAATTTTAAACTTCAATGCACAAGTGAAGTATCAACTCTTATCTTCATCATATATAAAAACATAAAATAAAGAATGCAGAGATGAACTTGACGAATAGAAAGTAACTTCTTTATAGATAAAGTGTTTATATATTATAACAGAGATAGATTTACCATAATAGAAGAGTTGTAACATGTTTTTGATCTTCAGTTACTTTTGAAACAGTAACCTCTTCGTAAACTTCTTTTCTGGTCTTATTTCAGAAGGTCTTCTTCCAACATGTTTTCTTTTAGTGTCTTTCCACCAGTCTAGAATGGACTTTAGGTAGGATTTTTGCAGTTTCTTCTTAATCTTCGAAATCTGAATCCATCTTCGCCAAAAGTCCTCATTGTAAGGCACAATCTTGTCTTGCTTTACTAGGTTCAGCTGATGTTTCTGGATTTCAAGATCTCCATCCCTAGCAAGCTCTTCAAATCTTCTCAATGCAGATTTACAAGTATTAAACATTCTGAACCATCCTTCTCTATAAAGAGCTCTAAAGTATCTCAAGTATTCTGATCTTTTGAAGAGTATGAGTTGTTCAAACGATGGATTTTTGTCCATAGGTAAAATCACAACTCTGAAAATGGATAGGTCCCATGCAAGATTTTCTCCTTCAGGCCTCCTGATCTATTGGAACAGATACTTTAGCAGATATGTTGTCAGTGTCTAGACGAAGAATCTCCTGGTCGGGGTATTGAAGCAGAGCTCTATCAACATTCTTTATTATTTCAGGTCCGCTCTCTTTGATCATCCCAAACCTCTAAAGCTTCTTCTTCATTTTCCAATTAGACTTTTTCAGCCCTTTGAGCAGCCATCTTCTAATTGTAGAGCCTTTCAACTTCTGTTTGACTTATTCTTTCTTTAGACTACGGTTGTTGTTGCTTTCCCCCTCTTCTCGAACTTTGAGAAGGTGGGGCTATTGTATCTTTTCTTATAATAGTACTAGATGTAGTGTTGTCTGCTGTCTTGAATACAACAGCTCCAACACCACCTTCTCATTCATCATCTATTTCACAACAGGAAGGTCAACAGTAGGAGATGTTCCAGTTCTCTTCCTACTCAGATGAAGTTCTTCATCTTCAGCTTCTTCTTCTGTTCTTTTCTCCATTCTTTCTTCCTCCCTTTTAGCATTATCAAAAACATATTAAAGAGGAGGAACAGTTGATCTGATGACTGCAGAACAAGCTCTTCTTGCAGGAATAGGTGCAGGGACAGAGACAGACTTAGTTGGTAATTGCTTATCGCCTTTTGTATGTTAAGGAAATGCACTAAGCATTATAACCCTCAGTTCACCAACTATCATCTCCAAGTTGTATAGTCTATCATTAACACTCCATGATCTCTGAGATTGATCAATGACATTCTCCAACAGAGTTTCTAAGACTAATGAATGAGTAGCCAATGTATCGACAATTGCATGTACAGATTTTATGTTTTTTGTCACTTCATTTTTTATTTCAGCAACTACTGCCTTGAATTCTCTTTCCATCATTTGTCTTTTCTTGTACTGAGTGTTTCACTCATCTATCAACCAATGTTGTATATCCTTGGGGAATGCATTAATGTCCTTTCGAAGTTCTTAGAAAGATACAACATGAGATTTGTCACTTATGTTGATGTTGTTCTACATGTTAAATTCACGATAGTGAAGAGTATGAAGAAGTTGTTTAATCACACAGACAACATTCTGGATAGAGTCTTCTTGTGACAGGGATATGGCGCTGCATGTTGTAAGTTCAGATAAAGTTACAGCAAATAGAATCATGGCTTGCTGTTCTAATGATAGACATTTTGTTGCATTTAGGTCAGCTTTTTCAGATTGATCACTCCTCCTTGAGCCCTTTCTTTTGAAAGAAGCAAATTTTTCATGAATGTTGGGGGCAGGAGTATCATCATCATCATCATCATCTGAGCTTTCTTCCTTCTAGGCCTCCTTAGTAACTTTCGTTGTTGTATCTTTTTCAAGTTCAAGAAAACTTGTAGCAGGTGTGGCATCAACATCCTACTGAGGTAACTCTTGCTACATTTGAAGTTACTTCGGCCACTTCTTCCATCACTGTATCCTCTAAGGATACTGTCTCAACAGCCGCCCCTAAAAAGGTCTTCAACAAATCCTTAGTACTGTTTCAACAACCACCTCACCTAAGGTCTTCTCTAAGGACACCGTCTCAAATGTCGATCCTTCAGCAACAATCTCCTCCTCTTGAGATTGAGTTTACTGTAAATCCACCATCTACAGTTCCAACAACTTCTTGGGCCACAACTTCTAGTAAGGCTAGGTTTCTTACAGAACTAACAGTCTAAGATACTGTATGTTCTATGTTTGCAAGAATCTCTACTTCAATCATTAGCTTTGTTTCTTCAGATTCATCATGGATTTTAGTACGTTGTACTGCTATTTCAGCCAGTACATGGAGTCCTGCCTCAATAACTTCCTCCATGGTTGCATTATCGGCCTCTTCATTAGCAAGATTAGTAAGAACATCCTTGATGATTGTAGATGGTTCCCCCTCAAGTGAAGCTTGTTTAGCTTTTTTTTCTTCTTCTTCTTCATATACTGGGGAATCACCATAGTCCAGTAACTGAGTTTCTTTCTCAAGAGGATCTAGAAAAATGATAGATGAGAGCTCAGCTACTACTTGATCGTATATAGGGGAGTTTGAGTTGTGTGCTCCAGAAGTTTCTTCTCATTGCTCATTTCTTGGAGTATATTGTATTTCCTTCTCAACAACACTAGCTTGCAGTGCCAATTGCAGTATAGCCTTATTTGCTTGCTCCTCTCCAAGGTTGCTGATCTATTCTTCTACAAACCTTACTTCATCGTCCATTCTTATAGCTTTTACAACAGGGACTAGGGCGAGCCGTAACTATTCCCTTACTGTTATCATCAACTGCTCAGCTGACTTCTCCTGCTCAGCCATCTTTCCCTTTCGATCCTTCTAGGTAGCAAAATTCTCCTAAATATTTTTTTCTCAGATAGATTCTACGAACCCAGGTTGTAGTAGATGGAAGATGTCATTAGATTTTGCCCATTCAAGGACAACTTTTTCTACAGCAAGAAAGTCACTCCATCCTAACAACATTTTCCCTTTAGACAACCTCATTGCTCTCCAAAGATTGTATTTAGCCTTGAAATCATCTTCAATCTTTTCTAGAGTATGGTTAGTCAGACTTCTTTTAGCGACAGGATCAATAGATTGAATCTATGCTTTTGTAAGCTCTTGCTACTCATCTGACTCGATGTCCATAGGGGTTTGGGAAATAGGGTTTGTTGTAACTGCCCTTCTTACAACGTCAACTTTTATGAATACGACAACTTTCTTCTTGCTGTGCAGGCTGACTAGCTTTTTGTCTTCTTCTGTGCCAAGGGTGTATTGTCATCAGATGATGATGACGACTTTGATTCTCCTCTCCTCAGAGCCCTCTTAATGACTTGAATACTACTGTCATCAAAATCAGATTCATCAGGCTGAGCTAACTTCCTTTCTTCTTCTTACAGCCTTATCTCAGCCTCTGATTCACTGTAAGTAACTATTGCAGTGCTGCTCACATTTAGCACATTAGTGTCTTCTTGATCACTAACTTTCGCTATAATGACACCCTTTGTATCTACGTCTTTTGAAGATACTTTAAATATCATTTTTGGGTAGATATGTTTATATCCTTCTGCAGAATGTGTTAATTTCAAGGATGTAACTTTGTAACTTTATGTTGTTTTCTCTTTACATCAACAACAACAACTGCATCTTCGACATTCTTCTTCAAGGTCTTCCCCTTCCTCTTCTCACCAAGAAATTTTCCAATAGGGATAGGGGTTGGAGAGATGAGTTTGACGCCAAGCTTATAGAGGATTGAGTAGATGGAAATCCTAAAACTTTGGCGTACTATATCTTTATCGGCTTCCTCCCAAATCCTCTTGAAGATGAACCTACTCCAGTTCACCTTTTCTTCCTTCATGATCACAGACATGATCCTGAAGTGGAGATTTGTGCATTTTTCATAACTGCCTATTCTTCTTTCAACGGTGTATGCACAGATATCGTGAAGGAGTTCATATTTAGGTTTGAACACTTTCTTCGGGGTGTTTTTCTTTACTTCAGCCCCTACATCTTTTAGCTTGAAAATCCTCTATATCTCCTCGAAGATTCCATCACCATATGCTGAGAGTTGGTTCGAAGTCATTCCCTCTGAGAAAATATCGAAGGTGGAGGAAATGTCCTTCACCGAGAACCTCATTTTCTCTTCATCATTTTCCATCCTAAAGACGATGGATCTTTTATATTTTGATAGTAAGGCATATGCATAAAATATCTAGATAGATTCGATGGAGAATACGACATAAACTGTTGTAAGGAGATCGAAAAACTTGGTTTTCTTCAAACAATCGAATATATGAGATAGTCTGATCATATATATTTGAGGCATGAATGCTTACCTCATTGATTAGACTTTATTAGATAATTGTTGTTTATCTTACAACCATTGTTGTTCGTAGGGAGTTAAAACTGCTCTGAAGAATGAGAGAAAAAGAGTGTTTGGAAACAACTCTGGTTTTTCAAGAGTTTGAAAATTATTATCATTATAGGGAGATGTAAATGTTATATCATGCAACTGTTGTGTAGTAAAATAAATGATTGAGATTAGATGATACATTTTGAAGGAAAGCAATCTGACGGTTAAGGATAAAAAGATAGAGGATTCATATTGTAATTATCTGAAATTGTGAGGATTTAACCAGTGACGGTGTTTGTTCGACTTCTAACACAAAAGGAGATTAACATTAAATGCTAAATTTTCATTGAACTAATGATTTGTCGCTTAATTTATTACATTTTAAGGTTGCAGCTTTAATACAAGATTTCAGGTAATAAATACTCTTAGATGTAAATGTTTTCAGAACTCACTGTAACTTCCGTGCCTGTAAGATATTTTGTATGTAGTGCTGTAAGAACTCCTTAGACAAGTCATAGCATACTGCATCTAGTCTTAGTTACAGAGTTCCCCTTACTTCATGCTTACTTCTTACAATCTAGCTGTAATTATTTCTTTCATAAGAAATACTACATCATAAATCATAATTTTAGCATAGAGAACCTTGATTCACTTAAAGATTTAGTGAATATATCAGCTAACTAGAGGTCTGTATGAAGTTTCTCAAGATTGATATCTTTCTTCTCAACATGATCTCTTATAAAATAATGTCTGTTAATATGTTTCGTCCTTTAGTGAAATACTGGATTGTGAGTAATGACAATAGCACTTGTATTGTCACACAGAATTGGAGTTTCTTTCTCCTCAATTCCATAATCCATTAATTGTTGTTGTATCCACAAGATTTGTGCACAACTTCTTACTGCAACATATTCTACTTCTACTGTTGATGTTGCGATGGATGTCTGCTTCCTGCAGAACTATGAAACTAGTTTGTTCTAAGAAACCGACATGTTCCACTGGTACTCTTTCTATCAATTTTATATCCAGCATAGTCAGAATCTGAGTAACCTTTCAGACTAAATCCTCATTCTCTTGGATACCAAAGCCCAATATCAGTTCCTTTAAGATATTTGATAAAAAAATTTACTACTGTAAGATGTAATTCTTTTGGTGCAGTTTGAAATCTAACACAAACTCCAATTGCAAACATGATGTCTGGTTTGCTTGTTGTAAGATACAATAATGACCCAATCAATATTCTGTATTTTATAATATCCACATCTTTTCCATCTTCATCTTTGTCAAGGCTAATGGAGGTGGTGGCCATAGGTATATTGGCTGCAGTGCTATTTTCCATTCCAAACTTCTTGATAAGCTCTTTTGTGTACTTGAGTTGATTGATGAAGATTCCAGAATCAAGTTGTTTGACTTGTAATCCAATAAAGAAACTTAATTCTTTCATCATATGCTCATTTCAAACTTCTTTTGCATTAAGCTTGAGAATTTCTCACAAAGGTCTTTGTTTGTGGATCTGAAGATTGTGTCATCCACATATGTCTGTACAAATAGAATACTTTCTCCGTCTTGAATCCTGAATAGTGTCTTCTCAATTGTTCCCTTCTGAAAGCTATTCTCTAGCAAATATAGAGATAATGTATCATACCAGGCTCTAGGTGCTTGCTTAAGACCATATAGAGCTTTGTGTAACTTAAAAACTTTATCTTCTGGTTGATCTTCAAATCCTGGTGGTTGTTCTATATATACTTCTTCAGAAAGAAGTCCATTAAGGAATGCACTTTCACATCCATTTGATAGACATTAAAATTCTTGTGTGCAACATATGCTAGAAAAATCCTTATGGCTTCTAACCTTGCCACTGGTGCAAAAGTCTCATCAAAATCAATTTTTTCTTCTTGACAGTATCCTTTTGCAACAAGTCTCATTTTGTTTCTTACAACAAATCCTGATTCATCCAACTTTTCTTTTAAACATCCACTTAGTTCTAATGACACCTTGATGGTTATGTTGGAGAATTATCTTCCATACATGATTCTTTTCAAAAACCATTAAGTTCTTCATGTATGGCTTGAATCCAATTACTGTCTTGAAGAACTTTTTCAATGTTTTTTTGGTTCGGATTATGATATAAAACATACAAACTCTTCATGGGGTATTGATCTTCTTGTTCTTACTCCAACATTGGGGTCTCCAATAATGAGATTCCTTAGATGATTCTTCAGCCATGTTGTATAGGTTTTGGGTGATTTTTATCTTATTGTAAGTTATTAGGTTGTACTGCTGCAACCTGATCTATTATATTCTATGCTGCAGATTCTTTCTCTTTATCTTCTGCAGGGATTGATATTCCTTTAATGTAAGGTGTAGAAGTATCTTTTATTCTTAAATGTGGCATTTTTTTCATTTATTTTGTTAATATCATTTGTGTCACAGTATAGTTCATCAAATACCACATGTATTGATTCTTTAACTAAAAGGGTTCTTTTGTTGAAGATTTTGAAGGCCTTGCTAACTGATAAATATCCTAAGAAAACACCTTCATTTGTCTTGGTATCAAAAGTCCTTAGATGTTCTTTTTTATTGATGAGGATGTAGCATCTGCATCCAATGATGTGTAAATAGGATATGTTTGGTGTATATCCATACTAAATTTCATATGGGGTCTTGTCATGATCTTTATTAATCAAACATCTATTTTGAGTATAACATGTTGTATTGGTTGCTTTTGCCCAAAATCTTTTAGGTATATATGCTTCTACAATCATTGTTTTTGTTGCTTCCTTAAGGGTTATGTTCTTTCTTTCAGCAACACTATTTTGTTGAGGTGTACTTACAACAGAGTATTCATGACATATTACATTGTCAGTGCAGTACTTTTCTATGAACTTATTGGTGAACTCAGTTCCTCTATTAGATCTTATCTTCACAATAGTCACGTTTTCTCATTCTGAATTTTTTTCATAAGATCAGGTAGTTTGTTTTGTGTTTTTGATTTATTGGCTAGAAAGATTATCCATATAAACCTTAAGTAGTCATCCAAAACTATTAGGGAGTATTTTTTTCCACTAATACTTACTGGTTCAACTGGTCTAAATAAATCCAGATCTTGTGAGATGATTTCTTAGTCTTATCTTTGAATGAACTTCTTACTTGCTTGTCTTTCTAACATACTCCACAAACATTCTCCTTTTTAAAAGCTCGGTCTGGTAATCCTTCTACCAGTCCTTTTCTTGCCAGCTTGTTGATTGTTTTAATGTTCAAGTGGCTAACCTTTTGTGCCATAACTAACTCAACTCAGGTGAGCTTTTAGTAATAAAGCAAGTTAGTTGTGTAGAGAAATTCCAATCAGTTATGTGGATGTTTCCTCTTCTTGTTCCTGTAAGCTTGACCTCATTAGATTTGTTGTCTTTAATTAAACATTTGTTGAGGTTGAATTCTACTAAATATCCTTTGTCACAGAATTGACTGATGTTTTAGAAGGTTGTATTTGAGGCATTTCACATAAGATACTTCCTTGATGTAAGTATTTCCTTTAACTATGCTTCTAGTGCCTTTTGTACTTCCTTTAGAATCATCTCCAAAGATTACTTTGGGATCTTTGCATGGTTGGAAGTCCTTCCGCGTTTCTTTATTGCCAGTCATATGTCTTGAGTAGCCACTATCAATATATTATACTTCACTTCTACTTTTTAAAAATTGTACCTGTAAATAATTTAGACAAATTAAGTACCCATACTAATATGGGTCTTTTGGGGTTAGTTTCTTTTGGAACCCATACTAGCTTGGTAGCAATAGTTTTGCTATAAGCATAGTTAGTTCTCTTTTTATAAGCAGTTTTATTAACTTTCTGCTTGTGATCAGTGTGTGTAGAAACTTTTCTTGTATTACCATCATTGTAGTAGTGTGGTTTTCAACCATACTTTCTCGGAGTATATGCTCCTTTAGGTTTAGACATTAAAGTCTTTGTATTAGTGGGATAGAAATTTTTATAGTGTAACTTTGTAGATTGCTGTATTTTTTTATTACTTACAGCAGATTGATTCTGCTGCAACCAACTCTTATATACATGCTTACTTCCTGTAGTTATGCATATAAGTTTCTTGCCCTTATTTATTGTTGTTGGTCTAAGCCAGATTTCTCGTAAGAACTTCTGGCCATCAACAGACAGTCTCTTGCATCTTTAGCAGACTTACTAAAGATTCTTATAGTCGCTTGGAGATTTTTCTTCTCACTGTTTAGCTTGGTGACTAGTAAATTGAGCCTAGATACTTCATCTTAGAGTGTACTGTAACTTGAATTATTGAACTCACATGCTGATAGCATTTCTGCCATATCATTGTTCTTACTCCTAAGTATCATGTTTTCATCTTTAAGCTCCTCATGTGCTGAGTTTATCTGCTCGAAATCACTTATGATCTGTTTGAGAGTTTGGATCATGTTCAACTTTTCATCTTCAAGTGTAGATTGAGGTTGGTAGATACCTCATCACTCCACTTTCTTTACGGTCTCTGGCCATTAGGCATATCAGTATTTTTTCATTGAACATTGAGGTATAACTATCACTATAAGAAGACTCTTGCTCCTTTAGTATTTCTTTGGATACTGTTGTATCTTTGGCTTTCTCAACTTCTTCAAGAAGTGCTCTTAGTTTTTACTTATCATTCCTCCAATTTTCTCTTATCAGATCTCTCTCACCTTCAGGGTATTTGTTTACCTTTGGGTATGGACAATTCCTTGCATAATGTCCAGGTTTCCTGCAGTTGTAACACAAATCAAAGATAATTATATTTGACTGAGGATTGGAGGATACATGTGGTGTTGACTAATTTCTTCTGAAGTCATCCCTTCTATAGTTATTCTTTATAAATCTCTTGAATTTCTTCAGAGTAAAGTTATGTCTTCTTCTGTATCTTCTGTTGACAGCTCATTCCGTTGAAGGAGGCATTCTCCTTTTGAAGTTGATATTTTTTTCTTAGGTATGGCTTGTATTAACTTCTTCTTGACTTAGCATTGCGGATCACTAAATGTAGTAGTTACGACTTGTAGCTTTTCTATAGTTTGTTATGCCATGTATTTTTTGTGGATTGGTTCTGAGTTTGCAACTTTAGTTTATCTCTACTGACTTTATTTCAACCTATTGAGAATTCTGATCCTTATATGCATCTTAATCTTTCTCGTATTTTAGCTTGAGCTGACTCTACTGCTGCATTAAATGTTTCTCTGAAACTTGCAATAAGTTAATTGATCTTCTGCATCCTATGTACTTCTTATTGTATGTTTCCTTACAGAAATGTTGTATTTTACACTTAGTTGCAGTTATGTTGTATGTCTTTCTTTCAGCAACTTTGTTTTGAACTGTTCTTGTAGAGTCTTTTTTTCTTTTTTTACATGCAACATTCTTACTTTCTTTGAAGTCCTCCGTTCTTCATACTTCAAACACCAGACTTAAATCTAGTCTATTACAAGGCTATTTTATCTCATCAAAATGTAAACATTGATATCCTAACAAATATTAACTAAAATAAGTTGGGGCAGGGACCCCAGGGAGATGGACGAGGCCTTTTTTTCCTGTTAGACTCGTGGGGATGAGGATGGGGATTCCCAGCAATAATAGGGATGAGGATGGGGATTGTCCCCCACGTTGTCAATCCTAAGTGTATTGATAACTAATTCTTTGAGGTGTGAGAGAATTATGAAAAGCATGGCTCAAGCCATACATGAAAGAGTTAATGTTGTTGTTGATGATCAAAGTAGAGAATGAAAAGTTTCAACATGTGGATACATGGAAAATTATCAATGAGAGATATATTAGCTGCAATTTCATGATTTGAATCACCTTATAATGCTTTTAATTAGTAATTGTTGGTCCCAAGTGGTCTCGGAGGTTCAGAGGGGGTGAAGTCGATTTTAGAAAATCATTTTAAACTAGCTACACTGTAAGTTACTTGAACTTACAGTAGAGATCGGATCAGCTTACAGCACTATGAAATAGTACTGTCTACTATATCCTAGAGTTCTTGCAATGGAAAAATACTTAGATAGAAGGTTTGTTTTCCCAACTATGCTTTCTTATGAAACATCTTTAAAGATTAACATGAACTTAGATAAAGATGTAGCATAGAGCAAATATATATAAAGCAATTAAAAACACTTAAGATCTTATAGTGGTCCGAATGTGGTGTAATCTTTCTATATCCACTCTACTGTTTTTCGGAGCAGGAACTTCGTTAAGTAAGATCGATTTACAGGTTACAACCTAATAATCTATCAACCTAACAAGTTATCACCTACTAAAACTCAACTTACACACAATTATTGCAAGTTCTAAAGGTAAACCCACAAAGGATTTCTAAATTCCCACAAAGGGTAATTATTTTTCTCCTAGACAACTATAACCGATCCGCAAAGATATTATCCTATCAACTGACAGCACCTTAAAACAACCTAGCACACAGTAAATAGGTAAAAGTATATATGTTGTTTCTTAAACTAGTATGGTAAAGGTGATCTTCTTTATCTTCTTGGAATCTTAAGGCGAGCTAGATCACTTAACCAGGTCGAGTGATTGAAACTTATTTGATTGCTTGAGAGTATAACTTTGATTTCTACTTCCATCTTTCTTGGCAAATGTTTTAGTAACCAGTCTCAGTGCTACTCGTCCTCTATTTATACTTGTAGAAAAATATCCGTTGAAGGAGGTATCTCTCATTTGAAATTGATATTCTGATCAAAGGCATGACTTGCATTTAATACATCTTTGACTTATCTTCTCAGCTTATTTAATGCGGTGGTTGTGGCTCACAGCTTTCTGTAAACTGTCAGGTCACGTGTCCTCCTCGTATTGGTTCTGCATCTATAACTTCGGATTGTTTCAACCGGTTGTATTTTGATTTGCTTTGGTTAACGTTCCTCGTACTTTAATTATTCTTTCTTGTATTGTAGATTGGATTGACTTTGTTACTGTATTTAATGCCTTGTTGGAGTATACAACAAGTTTTGACGTTGTACTACATCCTGGGTCTTGTTTGCTGTAACTTAAACTTACAGCATTGTTGTACCCTCTTCTTGGTTGCAGCTACTCTCTCTTCTTACTACTGCATTGCCTTAGACTTCTCTTGCAGTTTCTTCATTTCTACTTTGTTCGATGCAGCCAGCCCTTTCTTGAGATCTTTCATTCTTTAACACCTTAACTTACAGACTCAATACTAGTCTATATTTCACTTAAACATTGTGAAAAATGGGGTACTCTAAATTCCTATTACAATGTTGGTTTGTCTCATCAAAATCTAAACATTGATATCCTAACAATTTCCCCTTGCTTGATGATGACAAAACCTTTACATTATATTGTTCATGATAGGAAATATTACTTTGCATTATCATATATATCAAGTCATTACAGATATGCACCAGACATAAAATAAACTTGGATTTATCAGAGATGTATCACAACTAAACTTCATCTCAATCCAGCATAAAGTAAATCATGCAAGAGTTCATAAGTTATGAACTTAAACAGAAGGAAAATAAAATTTCTTCATTGAAGAAAGAAATTTTACAAGATACAACATCAGAAAGATTATCACACATCATTTATTTTAAAAAGATATTCTTGACTTTGATTACTTCTAAAACAAGGACCTTCTTGTGGATCATTTTTCAAGTCTTCTTTTAGAAGCTCTTCTTTCTTCTTCTTCTTCTTCTTCTTCTTCTCTTTCTTTTGATCCCTTCCATCAATTTGGAATTGACTTCAGATATGATTCTTCCATCTTCCTCTTTATTTTGGAAATCTGAATCCATCTGAGCTAAAAGTCTTCACCGTAAGACACTATCCTACATTGCTTTACTAGGTTCAATAACCGATTTTAGATCTCCAATTCTCCATTCCTAACAAGCTATTCATATCTTCTTAGTGTAGATTGACAGGATTGAAATCTTTTGAATTTTCCTTCTCTGCAGAGGTATCTGAAATATCTGAGGTATTCTGACCTTTTGTAAAGAGTAATCTGCTTAAAGGATATATTTCTGTCATAGGCAGTCTCACAACTTTAAAGATATTCAAACTCCAGACCATATTCTCTCCTTCTAGCATTTGGTCCATCGAAACCGATATTTCAGCAGATATGTTGTCAGTGTCTAGACGTGGAATGTCTTGTGGAGGGTATTAATGCAGAGCTCTATCAACATTCCTCATCAGCTCTGTTCTACTCTCTCCAACTACCCCAAGCCTCTGCATCTAGGCTTCTTCTTCTCTTTCAGCTCTGGCTTTATCAGCTTTCTGAGCAGCCATCTTCTGATTGTAATACCTTTCTGCTTTGGCTTTGCTCATCTTTTTCTTGGACTGAGTTTATTGTTGGTCTTCTCCCCTTCTTGTACTGTGTGAAGATGGGGCTGCTGCTGTATCTTTTCTTACAGCAATAATGGATACAAAAATGCTAACTGGCAGTTGCTCCAGCACTACCTTCACCTTCATCATCTCTTCTTCTCTTTAAGATGGGGACATCAGCAGTGAGAGTTGGTCTTCTTCTCCTCTTCCTACTCAGAGGAAGGTCATCGACATCTCCTTCTTCTTATTATTCTTCTTCTTACTCATCTCTTTTGTATCTTTTTGTTCTTTCTTCTCCCTTTTTGGCATTATCAAAAACAGTCGGGAGTGGAACAGGAGCTAATTTGACCACAGTAGATCTGGGTTTTCTTGTAGCAGGTATGGGGGCAGGTCTGGCTGGCAGTTTATCTCCTCGAGCATGTTGAGGGAATGCGCTCATCATCATATCCCTCAATTCGCTAACTATCATCTCTAGATTGCCCAATCATCGACACCCCATGTTCATTAAGTTAGATCAAGAACATTATCCAGCAGAGTCTCTAAGATCATAGAGTGAGATCTTGACTTTTCAGAAGTTGTATCGACTGAATTATTACAGTCTTCAATTTTCTTGAGGTTGGTTGCAACAACTTTCTTGAAATCTCTTTCCATCCGTACCATGTCTCTGTATTGCTGGTTCCATTAATCTTGTAAGTAATACTGCATATCCTTTGAAAGATTTTCAATGTCCTTTCTCAAATCAGAAATGGATGCATCATGGGATCTATCACTTATGTTGATGTTGTTTTGCATGTCAAACTCATGGTCCTGGAGAGTATGTGGAGTTGTTTAATTGCAGCAACAACCTTGTTAATTGATTCCTCTTGTGACATAGGAGTAGACCTCTCCTTCATTGGTTTTGAAGTAGGTGCAACATATGAAACAATGGCTTGAAGTTCTAAAAGATAGACGTTTTGCTGCATCAAGTTCAGTCTCCTTCTCTTTAATTCATGAACACTCCCTCTAGAGCTCTTTCTTCTGAAAGAAGCAAACTTATTAGAAATATGGGTGGCAGAAGTTTCATCTTCCATCTTTTCATCAGACCCTCTTCCTTCTTCATCGGTCTCCTCTATAACTAATTCTGTTGTATCTTTGTTAGATTCTGATAAACATACAACAGGTGCATCTTCAACCTCCTCCTAAGGTGTCTCTTGCTGCACTATAGTTACTTCGGCCACTACCTCCATCTCTTCATCCTCTAAGGGTACTGTCGCAACAGCCGTCCCTTTAGAGGTCTTCAAATCCTTAGTAAGTATTCTCACTAGCCACCTTACCTAAGGTCTTCAAGGAGGACACATTTCAATGGTCAGTCCTTCTATAGCTACAACCTCTTTACTGGCCACAACTTGCAGTATAAGTAGGTTTCTTGCAGAGCTAACAGTTTGAGATATAATAAGTTCTATGTCTGCAAGAATCTCTACTTCAATCCTTAGCCTTGATTCATCAGATTTTTCCAGGATTTCAGCATGTTGTACTGCTACATCAGCCAGTACAGGGAGTCCTGCCTTAGTAACTTCCTTTATAGTTGCATTATTGGCCATCTCTTCATGTGCAAGGTCTGTTAGAACATCCTTGATTATGACTGATGATTCCCTCTCAGGTGAAACTGCAGCAGCTTCATGAAAGATATGAACTGGGGAATCGCCATAATTCAGTAGTTCAGTCTCTTCCTCTTATAGTTCTAGAGAAACTATGGATAAAAGACCTACAACTACTTGATTATAAACAGGAAAGTTTGGTTATGCCTAGAATATCCCTTACCCTACTGCCTCCTTAGAGTATGGTGCATCCTCATTTCTCTAACATTGTCTCTTTTATTAGTTCTACTTCAAGATTGCTGATCTATTTTTCTACAAACATTACATCATCGCCCCTTCTTACAGCCTCTGCAGCGGGACCAGGGCGATCTGTAAATCTTTTCTTGATGCTCGGCTGACTCATTATCCTTAGCCATTTTTTCTTTTTCCCTGTCCAAAGTTCTCTAAGCAGAGGTTCCTTTAGATTTTTCCAGATGGACAAACTCTGTAAACTCAGGTTGCAGGAGATGGAGTATATCATTGGTTTGAGCCCACTTGAGGACATATCTTTCTACAGAGAGAAAGTCACTACATCCCAGCAGGATTTTCCCCTTAGACAATCTCATCTTTTTTCAGAGATTGTACTTCTCTTCTATGTCATCATCAGAAGCTTTGGGAGAGTGATTGATCATACTTCTTACAGCAACAGATGGAATCTGCTTTTCTGTTTGTTTCGGCTGCTCATCTGACTCGATTTCCACTGAGGTTTAGGAAATAGGGGTTGCTGCAACTACCCTTCTTGCAGCGCCAGCAAGCTGACAAGCTTTATTGACCTCTTATGTGCCAAGGTTGTATCGTTATCAGAGGATGATGACGATTCCAATTCTCCTCTTCACAGAGCCCTTTTGATGACTAGAATCTCACTGTCATCAGATTCAGCAGACTGGACTTCTGGCTTCCTTTCTTTTGCTGCCTCATCTCAGCCTTTGATTCATTGTAAGTAATTCTTGCAGAGTTACTTATAGTTGGCACATTGGTGTCTTCCTGATTACTAACTTCCTCTATAATGGCAACCTCAGTATCCATGTCCTTTGAAGATACTTTAAATTTCATTCTTAAGTGCCTAGCTTCAGAGGTGGAATGGGAAGTTAGTGTCAAGGATGCAGCTACTGTATCCTTGGGTTTCCTCTTAGCTTCACTAACAACTACATCAGCGGTGACTTTCTTCATGGTCTTTCTCTTTTTCTTTTCACCAAGAAATTTACCAATGGGGATAGGGGTGGCAGCAATAAGCTCTACGCCAAGCTTACAGAGAAGGGAGCAAATGGTGATTTCATAGCTTCTGCGTACCGTATCTTTCTCAGCTTCCTCCCAGAGCTGCTTGAGAATGAGCCACGCCCAGTTCATATTTTCTCCCTTCATGATAGCCGACATGAGCATGAAACGGAGATCTGTGCATTTTTCATAACTCCCAGTTCTGCCTTCAATGGAGTATGCACAGATATCATGAAGAAGTTCAAACTCGGGTTTGAACAGCTTCTTAAGGGTATTTTTCTTTACTTCGGCCCCAACCTCTCTCAGCTTGAAGAAGTTCCACATCTTCTCAAAGACCGTATGCAAGAAGTTGGCTTGGAGAAATTCCCTCGGTAAAAATGTTGAAGACAGAGACGATGTCCCTCATCGAGAGCTCATTCTCCTATTCTTCTTCATCCATCCCGAAAAGGATGGTGAATATTCTTTCTTCCGATTTACAGACATGGGCATAGAATCTTTGAATGGATTTTATGGAGAATCTGGCATAGATGGTGGTTAGAAAGCTTAAAATCTTGCTCTTTTCCAAGCACTCAAAGATAAGTGCAAGGATGGACTGATCTTATAAGTCCGAGGCAAAGATGTGTTCTTAATTGATGAGATGACCTTTAAGAACAATGGTTTGTCTTCCTGCCCTTGTAGATTTCCTATTAAGCAGATTCAAAACTGATTAACTGAAACTGTTTTTGTACTTAGGAAAATTTGGAACTGCTTAGCACTTGGGAGTTTTTGGTGTTATGATCATTATGCGATATCAAAGGTTTATTTAAAGTGTCTGTAGTAAGATCAATGGTCGAGATTGATCTAGAGAGATGATCCAACGGTTGGTGTAAAAAGATGGAGGGGTCTTTTTTTAAATATCCGAAATAGGACATAATATTTAAAAACTTCTTATATTATTTTTACACATCATTACACATATATTCCACTCAAGATCACATTAAAATAATATATTTAAAACTAACATATAGATAATAAGCATTATAAATATTGTATTTCGAATGAAAACTGACAATATATTATATAATACAAGATAAAATTATTAAAATTACATCACATAATACATTAGTACTAAAAGGATGACCTATGAGGTTCAAACATAGTAGATGAAATGTCATCTTGATCCAAAAAATACTGATACCAACTCATCACATTAGAGTACTTATTAATATAGTTATGTACATGTCATTCATAAGTTGCTCTATCTCGTCCAACTGCTTCACTATGAATTGGATAGTGTATACTAATCCAATCATATTATTGATATTCATTTTGGCCTCCATAGGATATTTGAGGATGTGGGTGATCAAAAACATCTCGAGTAGTCCAACCAATTTGTGAACTTTCATAGGTGTCAGGAGCATATGAATTTTGAGAAATATCACTATGATCATTACTACTCATATTCATTGAATCAAAATTGATTGAAAGTTGTTCAATATCAATTGATGGACTTTCTTTTTGATTCCAAGCCCGTCTTCGAGTGTATTCCTTTCCAATAGCCCTTATCCCTGAACCTCCTTCTTTGCTTCTATGATCCATATATTATGTTGTATGAGTAACACCAGCCTCACCATTCCCACCATCATCATTGTCATCATTTCCACCATCACTATTTCCATTATTTCCTCCATCAGCAGAGTTATTTGATTTTGTACTAGAAGATGTATGAATAACTTCTTGTTGTAACACTTGATCTATATCAATGTTATAATCATGAGCCATAACAGCTACTTTTGAATCAAGGTTCCCTTCATTGTCATTTAATTGTACAGGTCGAACCTATTGAAAAAGTGGATCCTCTTCATCATCATTTTCCTCTATAGTTATATCCAATAAATCTAGATAATCATACTCTGCAACCTTATCATTTTCAGCTTCTATATCTCGTATTCTTAACTTCATATTATAATAGCAAAAGATAAGTTGTTGAAGTTTTGGATATGTAAATCGATTCCGCTGCTTAGTACATATTAATACAAAAGTGCTTCAGTTCCTCTACATGTAGAAGATGATGTCATTTGTGATAAAATTCGTATTGCCAAATTTCTTAATGTAGGCGATGAATGGCCATACATAACCCACCACTCAACTGACATACACCAATAAACATAAAATGCATATGAAGTTGATATATATATATATATAATATTTGAATTATGAATTTAACTCATCTCAAAGAAATTTAAACTGATGAAACTTACAAGGAACCATTGTATTTCGAGAAGCAATGACAGAACGATCAACAAATATTTTTTTCCCACCACGAAGATATGTAAGCTACACATGCATTACTAAATAATATTTTTTTAACCTTAAAACAAGAGTGTAATTGTATATAACAAACAAACAAATAAATAAAATTTATATCACCTCATTTCCAAATTGAGTTACATCATCAGAGTTCGGATCCAACTTGTTAAAAATTTCATGAACCGATTGAATTAACATAGGATCATTACCAACTTTTAAACGATATTGGAATCGCGAATTCAAGTAATAAGCTACAAAATTAAACAAAAGATTGTTAGAGTATCTATAATTAATATAAAAATTCTTTGAATTCACGGGAAATGACAATTATTACCTACCGCATGTAACAGATGACAAAGTGTATGATTCCACCTAAATTGAATTATTTTCAGTATCCATCGTGATCCTTTTAAGTGTTCAACCTTATCTTTCATAACACAAAACAAGTCATACAATATGGGCATAGTAGGAACAATCTCAATGTTCATTACTTGAAGAACTTGATATAGACTCATAAAGATTAACATGTGTACGACATCCCAGAATGTGTGATCAAGAACTTGTTTTACTAACTTTCTACCCAAATTTATTTTGTTTAGTCAGTTTTTTCCCCATTCATCACTTGTAAACAACCTCTTCAAGCCAGACTTTTTCTTTAGAAGATTGTCTAACGCGATGTAATTCGTTGCAAAATGTGTAGCCCCTGGTCATACAATATCGCTCTGACATATCTCTCGCATTTTAACAAGTAACCAACCATGATTATAAATATAGTTGGTTAATTGTCTAGCCTTTGAAATGACCTCCACAACACACACTCTCTTTTTCTAATATCCTCGAATATTAAGTTAATGCAGTGGGTGGCACATGGTGTCCAATACAAATTAAACTTACTCATCAATTTTTTTCCCACTTTGACAAAAGCCGATCCATTATCAGTAACAATTTATACGACATTCTTCTTCCTAACGTCTAACACCACGTCTTTGAGAAAATTATAAATGTATTGATGATTCTTGATTCTGTTCGAAGAATCAACTAATTTAAGAAATACAATTCTACCCTTACAGTAGACCATTATGATGGACAATTTAGTCGGTTTAGTCCACCCATCTGACATGATAGTGCACCCATAATTCTCCCATTACTCTTTTTGAGCATTGGCATACTCATTCATTTCTTTATATTCTATATCGAGATATTTATGTTTGATCTTATATAGATTTGGTGGGGGCACTCTTGTACCTACTTCTTGTACTGCAGTAATCATACTTTTGAAATGATGTGAGGATGCTTTACTAGGTGGTAAATTCTCATAAATAAAGAACTTACTCACAATTCTACCCAATTTTTCTTTGAGGCTACCGCGGGAAAATACATCTTTGATTTTCTTTTGTTTTGCTCTTTCTGATTTGTATAAAGATAGTGCAACTGGAGGTGGTTCCAAACTTGATTCTCGAACACTATGTGTTCGACAAAATTGGAAAGGTTCATCAACACTCTTACTTGTACTGTCTCTTTTATTACTATTCCAAATATATCTTTGTTGTCTTTCTCATTCACTGGCCTTGGAAGTTTTTATGACAGCCCGATATGATTTTCGTTCTGATCGATCAATGTCAGCGGGATACATGAACACATTATCCTCATCTTTATCTTCATCATCATCTCTCAACCCTTGATGCAATTCTGCTCGAATGTCCTTTATTTTCTCAGCTTTCTTTTATTTTGCCACTTCTTTCATTTTTAACAAGTTTCGAATCTCTTATTTAACTTTGGGAGGCACATCTGGGCATGTTCGTGAATTTTTTCTAGAATCTGTATAACTCAAATGATATTTAAAATGAGTAATCCCTCCACTTTGAAGTATAAGACAACAAAAATTGCAAATAGTCCTATTTCTGATATTAGGAATAACTCTACAATATTTCCAAGCAGGATCAAGTCTTGTATTTTCTCCTTGGCCACTGCCACTGCCACTTCCACTTCTCGTTACTATTTATTTTATATATACCCTTGATCCTGCATTAAACTTATTAATGGTGGATCTAAGATTTTAAATTTGTAGATACAAAACAATAATTAAACTTCATATATATTTCCTTCGTTTTCATTACTTTCTAAACTTGACATATATAGGATTTGAAGTTCGCAATTAATTAATAAATTCTTCATTTTAAATATTTTTACTAGCCAAGTTATTAAACTATTTGTAATAGAATTTATATGTAATTAACTTTATTTTTTGTTTTCATTAAATTAAGTAGTCGAGAGTGTATCGCTAAATTAGCAAAAGGACCTTTCCAAATTAGCTCAACACTCTTCATGGCTGATTATTGAGATTAAAGTGCACAAAAAAAAGTTTAAAAGAGCCAAATGCTATGTGAATTTATACATATATACATAATTATCACAATTAAGCATATCAATTTACAATATACTAATAAAATGCTATTTTAATCAACTAAAATGAAAAAAAAAAGATTAAATAAACATACCAAAGTGTAGACACTCTCCAATATCACTGTCCTCAATGATCTATACAAAAAAATGAATAAAATAGGTACATTAAAATACACTTAATATAAAGTAAATAATTGAAATTAATTTAATTAAAAATATTAGAGGATAGATGCGAATCATACCTTCAAATCTTAGAATGATAGGTTAAAATGTTCATTCTTCTTCTTCTATTATATAGACAAATTTATCAATTAAAGAAAATTAAAAAGAAATTGAAGTAATAATTACTATTTTGAAAAAATGAAAAAGCCAAGAAGCATGGGTGCAGCCTTGCAGGGATAGAAAAGTGTGATGTGCAGGGAATATATTCCCTCAACAATGGGATAAAAATACATACTTCAAATTAGGAAAATAATTACAAAATCAACTTTTTAATCAAAAATCGTGATTTTTAGTGTTGTGATAATTTGAGATATATCCACGATATTTTCGATTTTCATCCAGTTTTATTCTACACTAAACCGATATCGATAGCGACATCGATATTTTATGATATATTCACAATATATTCACGATGCCCGAGAAAAAAAATATTACCCCCAATATCCATATCGCATATCCTTATCCACGATATATCATGATATTTTCATTCTTGCTTACAGTTATGCTATCAGATTCATAAATACAGCGTTGTATGTTAACACTACTTGCAGGGTGCAACATACTATTTTCAACCAAAATTCAAGGATTCTCCCTAGACTTCTGTATATATCCTTCCGATCATAACTTCAGTATCCTCATCTCATTTCTTAGCATAGAAAATCTTGATTCACACAATGGTTGGGTGAATATATCGGCTAGCTGAAGATCTGTATGAATTTTTTCCAGCATGGCATCTTTTTTTTCAATGTGATCCCTTATGAAGTGATGTCTGATGTCAATGTGCTTTGTTCTTGAATGAAATATAGGATTATGGGTGATAATAATGGTGCTTGTATTATCACAAAGAATAAGAGTTTCTTTTACTTCAATCTCGTAGTCTCTTAGTTGTTGTTGTATCCAGATGATTTGAGCATAACAACTTCCTGCTACAACATATTCTGCTTCTGTTGTAGATGTTGTAATTGATGTTTTTTTTTTCTGCAAAGCCATGATACAAATCGATTTCTAAGAATTGGCATGTTCCGCTTGTACTCTTTCTGTCTATCTTGTAGCCAGCATAGTCAGAGTCTGAATAGCCTTTGAGACTGAAGCCACCTTTCTTAGGATACCAGAGACCGACTTCTTTAGTCTTTTTCAGATATTTAAGGATCCTTTTTACCGTGGTTAGATGATACTCCCTTGGTGCAACTTGAAATTTTGTACAAACTCCTACTGCAAACATGATGTCTAGTCTACTTACTGTAAGATACAGTAGAGATCCTATTAGGTGTCTGTATCTTGTAATTTCCACATCTTTTCCATCCCCATCTTTATCAAGACTTGTGGATGTTGCTAGGGGGATAGATGTAGCAAATCCATTTTCCATACCAAATTTCTTTGTAAGTTCTTTTGTGTATTTGGCTTAACTGATGAAGATCCCTGCATTTAGTTGTTTTACTTGCAGACCAAGAAAGAAATTCAGTTCTCCCATCATATTCATCTCAAACTTGGATTGCATAAGATTTGAGAATTTTTCACAGAGATCTTTGTTGGTGGATCCAAAGATAATGTCATCTATATAAATCTATACAAGAAGAATGTTTTCACCATCTTGGATTCTGAATAGGGTCTTGTCAACTGTTTCTTTCTTGAATTCATTCTTCAACAGATAGAGAGATGGAGTGTCATACAATGCTCTTGGAGCTTACTTAAGACCATACAGGGCTTTGTGTAGTCAAAATACTTTCTCATCTGCCTGGTCCTCAAAGCGTTGTTCCACATACACTTCTTCTGATAGAAGTCCATTGAGAAATACACTCTTCACATCCATTTGATATACACTAAAATTCTTGTGAACTGCATAGGCCAAAAAAATCCTTATGGCTTTCAGTCTTGCTACTGGAGCAAAGGTCTCATCAAAATCAATTCTTTCTTTCTGGCAATATCCATTAGCTACAAGCCTTGTCTTATTTCTTACGATAAGTCCTGATTCATCCATCTTGTTCTTGAATACCCATTTGGTTCCAATTACTCCTTGATGAGTAGGTCTAGAAACTATGTGTCATACTTAATTTCTTTTAAACCCATTTAGCTCTTCTTGCATAGCTTGAATCCAGTTGCTGTCTTGAAGAGCTTCTTTAATACTTTTTGGTTCTATTTGAGACACAAAGCAAACAAACATTGCTTCATGAGGGATTGATCTTCTTGTTCTTACTCCAACAGATGAATCTCCAATAATGAGATTTCTTGGATCGTTCCTTAGCCATGTTCTGTCTGGCTTAAAAGGTTGCAAAGGTCTTGGTTGTTTCTCATCATGCTGTAAGATGACAGGTTATGTTGCTGTAAGAATATCAATTGTATCCAGATGTATAGTGTTCACTAATTTCTTTTAGCTACTCCCGCAAGTGTACGGTGTAGAATGCAGAAACGGTAAGCAAGGTCGATCCCACAGAGACTGTCGATTTAGGAAATAACTAACTACCCAAATTTTATTCATAATTTTATCTAGGGAAATCAAATATTATGAATTGCAATCAAATTAATAAACAAATAATTACGAAAGTAAATTCACGTAAAATTAACAAATATCTGAGACAGGTTTTAGGACATGTGTTCATCTAATTTTTATCAAAATATCACTTTAACCAATTCAAGTTCATTAATCAATCATCTTATATGAGCAATCACACATATCAATTAATAGCTCTCCCGAATCAATTAATCAGTTGGCTATTATGTCATCAGAGGTATCCCTACACAATCTGATAGAAACATAATAACTCCCAAAAGTACCAAGGATTGATTTCTCATCACATAAATTCCTTAATCTCCCGATCTAAGTCTTTTATGTGTCATGTATTTATTCTTCCATAATTAAATCTCATCTCCCAAATTTTGATTCAATTATTAAGACATGCTTAATTACTGGCCAAATAATCAAACAAACAATCAACTTATAAACACACAAATACGATGAAAGATTAAGAACATTGAATTAAATTAAAGATCCATCAAGATTCGAATTAAACTACTAGCAAGCCCTAAAAACCCTAGAAAATTAGCTAGACATAATTATCGTCAAACTCATAGACAAGATTGAAAATATCATCTCTCAAAACTAATAACTAACAAGAGAATAAAGATTAAACTCGTAGTGACGACGATCTTCCGATTCCTTTGTCTCTTCTCCGTCTTCTCTTCCGTCTCTCTCTCTATCTGTATTTTTTTGCCTCTTTTCGCTCATCATCCCCATCTCTTCTTTTTCCAGATCTTATATATCAAATAGGAGTACAAAATCACGAGAATACTTGAAATTGCGGTGTGCCCGGGCACGTCCGTGCTACACGGCATGGTCGTGCCCTATCATTCAGTCTCTGAGTGCCATCAAGCACGATCGTGCTTTTCTGCGTGGCCATTTCCTTCGAAACTTGCACTTTTTCTCGTTAAAATCATGAAACTAAACACAACTCGTCAAATTCATCTTATATACGAATAATCTCAATAATTACCCTACAAACGCAACTAACACATTCAAATGAATACATAAATATACGCAAAAATAGGTGAAAATTGGCACTTATCATATAGGATCTTCTTCTTTGTCTTCTGCTGGAAGTAAGATTCCTTCTACGTAGGGAATATGGTTTTTTTCATGAGGTTTACCCCCTCATCGAATTCATCTAGCTTGCTTGTGTCACAATATGGTTTATCAAAAACTACATGTATTGATTATTCAACAACCAAGGTTCTTTTATCGAAGATCCTGAAGGATTCACTTACTGATGAATATCCTAAGAACACTCCTTCATTTTATTTAACATCAAATGTCCTTAAGTGTTTTTGTCCATTATTGAGAATGTAACACCTGCATCCAAAGATATGTAGATAGGAAATGTTTGAAGTGTAACCATACTAGATTTCATATGGGGTTTTAACAAGATCTTTGTTGATCAGACATCTATTTTGAGTGTAGCATGCTGTATTTGTGGCTTCTGCCCAAAATCTCTTGGATATTTTTGCTTCTACAATCATAGTCATTGCTGTTTCTTTGAGAGTTCTATTATTTCTATCAACTACACCATTCTGTTGCGGTGTTTTTGCAGCAGAGTATTCATGGCAGATTCCATTGTCAATACAGAATTTCTCTATAAATTCGTTGGTGAACTCAATTCTTCTGTCAGATCTTATCTTAACAATATTCAAGTTTTTCTCATCTTGTATCTTCTTCATAAGATTAGGCAGCTTACTTTGTGTTTTTGACTTCTTGGCTAGAAAGATTGTCCATGTAAATCTTGAGTAGTCATCCACTACTACAAGTGAATATTTTTTTCCACTTAAGCTTACTGGTTCAATAGGTCCAAAGAGATTCATATGCGGAAGATCTAGGATTCTGTGAGAAGACTTTTGTAACTTATCTTTGAATGAGCTTTTTACTTGTTTGTCTTTTTGACATGCTCCAGACACATTCTCTTTCTTGAAGGCAAGGTCTAGCAGTCCTCTTAGTTAGCCTTTTCTTGCTAGTTTGTTTGTAGTCTTGAAGTTTAGATGACTTAGCCTTATATGCTATAACCAGCTTAACTCAAATGGACTCTTGACAATAAAATATGTTGGTTGATTATAGGAATTCCAGTCTGCAAGGTAGATGTTTCCTCTTATTGTCCCTATAAGCTTGACTTTACTAGATTTGCTATCCTTGAGTAAGCATTTTTTGAGGTTGAACTCCACAAAGTGTCATTTGTTATAAAATTGACTGATGCTTAAGAAGATGTATTTCATTCCTTTCACATAGAACACTTCTTTGATATAGATATTTCATTTGACAAGGTTATCAGTGCTTCTTGTGCTTCATTTAGAGTCATCTCCAAAGATAACTTTGAGTCATTTGCATGGTTGAAAATCTTTTAGAGCTTCTTTATTGCCAGTCATATGTCTTGAGCAGCCACTATTAATATACCAAATTTCACTGCTGGAACCTGGCAATAGCACCTATTAGGATATCAATGTTTAGATTTTGATGAGACAAACCATCCTTGTAATAGGAATTTAGAGTATCCCATTTTTCATCATGTTTAAGTGAAATATAGACTAGCATTAAGTCTGTAGGTTGTAATGATGAAGAATGGAAGACTTCAAGAAAGGACTGGCTGCATCAAACAAAGCAGATCTGAAGAAACTGCAAAAAAAGTCAAAGGCAATACAGCTGCAAGAAAAGTCAAAGGCAATACAACTGTAAGAAAAAAGAATAGATGTAACCTAGAAGAGATTACAACAATGCAGTAAGCTTAAGTTACAACAATGCAGTAAGCTTAAGTTACAACAAAATAATAAGTTCAAGATACAACAAGCAGTCCTAGGATGCAGTACAAAGTTAAGACTTGCTGCATACTCCAACGAGATATTAGTTACAGCTGTAGAATTAACCCAACCTGTAACCAAAACAAATCAGAATAGAGCTAGTTGAAAAAAATCAAAAGTTTTAGTTGCAAAACTAATGCAAAGAAGACACTTGACCTAACAGGTTACAGAAAGCTACGAGCCATAACCACCGCATTAAATGAGCTGAGAAGATAAGTCAAGAAGCATTAAATGCAAGTCATGTCTTTGATTAGAACCTTAGTTTCAAATGAAATTTCTTCTTCAACAAATATCTTTCCATAAATATAAATAGAGGTCAAGCAGCACCGAGATTGTTTACTAAAACATTTACATTCAAAAGATCAAAGTAATCTCTAAGTGTTAGAATTTCAATGTTTAGATTTTGATGAGACAAACCAAATATGTAATAGGAAGTTTTGAGTACCCCATTTTTCATAATGTTTAAGTAAATAAATAGACTAGGATTGAGTCTTATGTTAAATGCTGAAAATGGAGGTTAAACAAGGATAAAGCTGCATCTAAGTCTTTAAGGAAAGATATCGCTGCAAGAAGGTAGGATACAGCATAGCTGGTAGAAGGAAGATACAGCAACACTTTAATAAGACAGATCTTCTATACAGTAAAGTAAGAAGGAACGACGTGCAGCATCTCTGCAAGAAAAGGATACAAAAGCTCTGCTAGAAAGAAGTTACAACAGCACTGCCAGAAGATACTGCAACCAGGTCTAAGTTACCGCAGCACTGTAAAATAGTATCAGCTGCACAAAGACCGAGAATACAGCGCAAAGCTTACAGTACGGATAAGTCATACAGCGCCAACTATAAAACGAAGTATCCTGCAAATCCTAGGAAGGATAAATGCAGTACGAGGAACAGAGTTCAAGCAAGAATAAATAGAGCCGTTCAAGAAAAGGTCAAAGGTACAGACACGGAGCCAATAAGAAGATGCCATATGGACTGACGCACTGCAGAAAGCTGTGAGCCACAACTGCCGCATTAAATACTCCGAAAGAGAAAGTCAAGTCGCATTAAATGCGAACCATGTCTTTGGTCAGACTACTTCAAATTTAAAAGAGGGATGCCTTCTTCAACGGACATCTTCTCCTACAAGTATAAATAGAGGTTGAGGAGCACTGAAGCTGGTTACTATTACTAAGATCTGAAAATCATTTGCGAAAAATTCAAAGCTTACAAGATCCAAGTATTCAAGCTTACAATCAGTATCATTCACTCAACCACCCGAAGTGAAGCAAAGTTCAAGCTAAAAGTTTCCTCAAGGATTCAGAAGCTCACTTCGAAGCAACAGCTGAAGAAAAACCTTTTATTCTTTTAACCTTGTTGCTGTGTGCTTAGGTTGTTTTAGTGGTGTCAAGCAGTTGATAAGAGAGATCCTTGTTGTTTGTTTAGTGGTCTAGAGTTAGGCAGCTTCCCTATGTGGGAGTGTGGAACCCTGTATGGGTTAGCCTTTGAAGTTTGCAGTTGCTGTGTGTACGCTGGACTTCAGTAGGTGGTTAACTTTGTAAGTTGATAGATTGTTAGGAGTGTCCTGTAAATCAATATTGCTTAACAAAGTTCCTGCTCGAGGAGCAGTAGAGTGGACGTAGAAGGATTACACCACCTTCGAACCACTATAAGCCATAAGTGTTTATCGCTTTATTTATCTGTGTGTTTATCTTCTGCATCTTAATTTATCTCATAGCATAAAAACGTTTTGAAAGAAGCATATTGGGAAAAACAGCATTGTGTTTAAAAGTTAATATTTCCGCTGCGTATAAAACTCTAGATTACAGCGTGCAGGACTGTATCTTAGTACTGCAAGCAGTAACTATCTGTTGCTGCAAGCTCAAGTAACTTACAGTGCAGAACAGTTTGTTTAAAGATTTGCAAAATCGACCAAGGTTCATTCACCCCCCTCTGAACCTCAGACACCACTTGGGACCAACAAGTGGTATCAGAGCGAGTTGGAAGCCAACTAATCTGGTCACCTACCCAGATCCACCTTTGTCTCGCTATTTTCTCTGCATAAAACTCATTCTTAAGGCATATCATGGATTCCTCCAATCACAAACTACCTATATTTTCCATAGAGGAATATGACGATTGGAAGATAAGAATACATGCACACCTTTCAGCCATGAACGATGTGATGTGGACGGTCATAACTGAAGGACCAATAATCCCCATGAAGGTGAACCCAATGTATGGAAGAGACCATGCGGAAAGAGAGTAGCCACCACCTAACTTCCTGACCAAACCACGTCAAGAGTGGAAAAATGAAGACAGGAAGAGAGCCAACCTAGATAATGTGGCAAAGAATGCTCTGTTTATTACTTTGGATAAAGGCACATTTAGCAAAGTTAAATCTTGCTCAACATCCAAAGAAATATGGGAAAAGTTGGAGCAAATCTGCGAAGGAACTGAGCTCACCAAAGACAACAAAATCTCCAACGCGACCCAACTATTCGAGCTCTTCGAGATGAAGAATGAAGAGACTCTTGAGCAACTAGACTTGAGATTCACATCCATAGTGAATGAACTAGAAGCTATGGGCAAACACTACACTCAGAAAGAGAAAAACATGAAAGTGTTAAGAGCCCTACCTGCGGAGTGGGATAGCAAGACCACTGCCATGAGAGTGTCCATAGACCTGAAATCCATGAGTACATTCGACCTATTCTCCGACCTGAAAGCTTTTGAGTATGACATCAATAGACGGAGAAAAGAGTCAGAGGAGTCAAGCTCCAAAGTTATAGTGCTGACTGCCAGAGGAACCAAGGATACAGCAACCACTAGTTGCAGTAAACAGAATGAGGATACAACAGAAGTTGCTGAAGAGGATATGACGCTTCTCCTAAAGAAATTCAGGAGATTTATAAAAAACAACAATAATAGCAACAACATTAACCTCAACAAGAAGAACGACTTCAAAAGAAATCATCCACCTCCTCAGGTATCCTCTTCTCCACAATCAAATACAAGTCATGTTGACCTGTGTTACAATTGCAGGAAACCAAGGCACTATGCAAGAAATTGTTCGTATCCAACCGTGCACAAGTATCTAAAAGGAGAAAGAGAGCAGATGAGAGATAAAAGAAGAGAGGAAAGACACAAGCTTCGAGCTCTCATAGGAGAAATGGAAAAAGCCAATGATGCAGTAGTTCCGAAGGAAGTACTGAAAGCTGCAGAATCCTCTGACAGTGACACTGAAACCTCATCCTCTGATGAAGAAGCTCTAATATGTCTGATGGCTAGAGATGGCGAGGACAGCGAAAAAGATGAGATAATCTACCAACTGTTGTCCATACCAGTAAGTGAGGAGCTGAACATGATCCACTACTTAAAAAGGATCATGAGTGATTTCGAGCAGGTCAACTCAATTCATGAGGAACTGAAGGTTGAAAATGAGAACCTAAGAATCGATAATGAGTTCCCCAAGAGTAAGAATATAGACATTACCAAAATGCTCGCTGCACGAGAGTCTTATAACTCAAAGTGTAGTAAGCTGCAACAGGAGGTCTTTAGATTGAATCTGCAGGTCACTGAGCTAGTATCCGAGAAGAAAATCTTGCAGTCCAAAATGAGCACATTCACCAAATCTTCCAAGGACGCAAGAGATTGCATAAACCAAGTTAGAAGTCCTTTTGAAAAATCGGGCATAGGCTACAGCGATCACTGCTCTCAGAATACAGCAAGTACATCCAAAGCTGTTAATTTTGTTCATGCTGAAACTCCAATGGAGAAAGAGTTACTCTATGACTCTGTAACGATCGTGAACAAAACAGCAATAATGGATAAGGGGAAGAAACCCCAATGCTCAACTGCAGGAAGTAAGCCTGTATCCAAAAATTGGCTACAGTAGAAGTCATCTGCTGCATGCAGCAAGATGATGCAGCAACCAACAAAGTTGCAGTATAGAAGAAACTTTCCCACCTATACTGAGACTTACATGTCTAAACCTCAAAGAGGATATACTCTAGGGAAGTATGGTGGAAGACCACACTACAAAAATGCTGGTATCACACACGTTGTTAATGCACACTCTTTTAACAAGCAGTTTTTCAAGATAACTGCATACAGCTCGGGAACCAAAAAATCTTACAGTAAAACGGTGACTGTTAAGAAAGTTTGGGTTCCCAAAGTAACTAACCCCAAAGAACCCGTACAGATATGAGTACCTAAATCTGTTTGAAATTGTTACAGGTTACAGTGCCAGGCTGCAGCAGTGATGTATGGTATATCGACAATGGTTGCTCAAGACACATGACAGGCAGTAAAGAAATGTTAAGAGACTTCCACGAATGCAAAGGACAAGGTCATCTTTGGAGATGATTCCAAAGGACGCACAAAAAGAAGTGGATGTCTAGTCAAAGGGAACATAAAAATCAAGGATGTATCCTATGTAAAGGGGCTTAGATACAATCTTCTAAGCATAAGTCAATTCTGTGACAAAGGATACACAGTGGAATTCAACCTCAACAAATACTTAATCAAGGACAGCACCACGAATGAAGTAAAGTTTACAGGAACAAGGAGAGGAAATATCTACCTAGCAGATTGGAACTCCTCTACTCAATCAACATGCTTCATTGTGAAAAGTCCACCAGAGCTGAGCTGGCTATGGCACAAGAGGTTAAGCTATCTGAACTTCAAGACTATCAACAAGCTAGCAAGAAAAGGCCTCGTGAAAGGTTTACCAGACGTAGCATACAAGAAGGAGAATGTCTGTGGAGCATGTTAAAAAGGAAAGCAAGTTAAAAGCTCATTCAAAGAGAAGATTCAGAAATCATCTCACAGAATTCTAGACCTTCTACACATGGACCTTTTTGGACCAGTAGAACCAGTAAGCTTGAGTGGGAAGAAGTACTCCCTAGTAGTAGTAGATGACTACTCCAGATACACATGGACGATATTTCTTGCAAAGAAGTCAGAAACTCAAGAAAAGCTACCTGGTCTCATGAAGAAAATTCAGAATGAAAAGAGCTTAAGCATAGTGAAGATAAGATCAGACAGAGGAACTGAGTTCACGAATAAATTTATAGAGAAATTTTGTTCTGATAATGAGATTCATCATGAATACTTTGCTGCAAGAATACCGCAACAAAATGGTGTTGTTGAAAGAAGGAATAGAACCCTCAAGGAAGCAGCAAGGACAATGATAGTAGAAGCAGAAGTACCCAAGAGATTTTGGGCTGAAGCTACCAACACTGCATGCTACACGCAGAACAGATGTCTAATCATCAAGGATCTTGACAAAACGCCTTATGAAATATGGAATGGTCATACACCAAATATCTCTTATCTGCATATCTTTGGATGCAGGTGTTACATTCTCAACAATGGAAATGAACATCTGAAAACTTTCGATGCTAAATCAGATAAATGAGTATTTCTAGGATACTCTGCTGTAAGTAGAGCTTTCAGAGTTTTTAATAAGAGAACCCTGGTAGTAGAAGAATCTATTCATGTGGTGTTTGATGAACCACATTGTGACACAAAGAAGTTGGAAGAACCACCTGAAGAGACCGCTCCAAGGAAAGAGAATGTTGTACCTTATATAGAAGGAGTTCTGCCTACAGGAGAAGAAAAAGAAGAAGAAGCTGCAACCTTGGATGCAGCAGATATTCTTACAGCAGCAGAACCTCCTGCATTACAGCAACAAGATGAGCAAGCTACACCAACTCATGTCTTTAAGCTAGATAGGACATGGCTGAGGAACCATCCAAGAGATCTTATAATAGGAGATCCATCCATTGGTGTAAGGACAAGAAGATCCATCCAACATGAAGCAATGTTTGCATGCTTCATATCTCAGTTAAAGCCTAAGAATGTTGAAGAGGCACTGCAAGATAGCAACTGGGTACAGGTCATGCAAGAAGAGCTGAACGGATTTGAGAGAAATCAAGTATGGCAAATAGTTGCAAAACCAACCCATCAAGGTGTAATTGGAACAAAGTGGGTGTTCAAGAACAAGTTAGATGAATACGGAGTTGTTGTTAGAAACAAAGCAAGATTAGTTGTTGTTAGATTAGTTTTGATGAGACTTTTGCTCCAGTGGCAAGACTGGAAGCTATAAGGATTTTCCTAGCCTATGCAGCACACATGAATTTCAATGTCTATCAAATGGATGTTAAAAGCGCATTCCTGAATGGTCTCCTTACAGAGGAAGTATATGTTGAACAAATTCCGGGCTTCGAAGATCAAGCAGAAGAGAAGGTGTTTTGATTACAAAAGGCTCTGTATGGACTTAAGCAAGCACCTAGAGCTTGGTATGACACCTTATCTCTTTATCTTCTGGAAAATGGCTTCCAGAAAGGGACGATCGACAAGATGCTGTTTAGGATACAGGACGGAGAAAGTGTACTTTTAGTACAAATATATGTGGATGACATTATTTTCGGTTCCACAAACAAAGAACTATGTGAGAAATTCTCCAACCTGATGCAGTCAAAGTTCGAGATGAGTATGATGGGAGAATTAAGTTTCTTTCTCGGACTGCAAGTAAAACAGCTACCTACAGAAACCTTCATCAGTCAAGTCAAGTATACGAATGAACTTATCAAGAAATTTGGCATGGAGAATGGAGCAGCAACGTCCGTTCCTAAGTCCACATCCATAAGTCTTGACAAAGATGAGGAAGAGAAAGATGTTGATATTACCAAGTACAGACGACTCATTGGATCATTGCTGTATCTCACAGCAAGCAGGCCAGACATTATGTTTGCAGTAGGAGTCTGTGCAAGGTTCCAAGCAGCACCAAAGGAATCACACCTGTTAGTAGTAAAAAGGGTGATTAAATATCTGAAAGAAACTCAGGAAGTAGGCCTATGGTATCCTAAGGAAGGAGGATTCAAGCTTAAAGGCTATTCCGACTCAGATTATGTAGGCTGCAAGATTGATCGGAAGAGTACCAGTGAGACGTATCAGTTTCTGGGAAACAGACTTGTCTCATGGTTCTGCAGGAAGCAAACTTCAATCGCAACCTCTACAACAGAAGCAGAGTATGTTGCAGCAGAAAGTCGATGTGTGCAGATTCTCTGGATACAGCAGCAACTAAGGGATTACGAAATTCAAGAAAAAGAGACTCCAATTCTCTGTGATAATACGAGTGCTATTGCAATAACGCATAATCCTATATTTCACTCAAGAACGAAGCACATTGATATACATCATTACTTTACAAGAGATCATATTGAAAAGAAGGATATTGTGCTTGAGAAAGTTCACATGGATTTCCAGCTTGCAGATATATTCACTAAGCCCTTAAGTGAATCAAGGTTTTCTATGCTTAGAAGCGAGCTAGGAATTCTTAAATTATGAAGAGAAAAATAAGATGCACGAACCAAGGAGGAACCTCTACATGCTTGCGAGAAGCAGTAAGAACGGTACTGTAAGCTACGCATTAATACAGCACTGGGTTCAGACAGCGCTGCATCTTATATTCTTACAATACAGCAGAAATTGAGAATTCAAACAGCACCAGGTTACAACATTTATTTCAAAGAGAATATTGATTACTCTGCAACCTCGTACTTAGAATGCTGCAACCTTAAAAAGGCATTTATTTAGGCGGCAAATGACATGTCTTTCAGCATTAAATGCATGTCTGCATGTGTCAGGAAGTGGAAAGGGCGCAATCAGAAACCCACGCGCCAGGTAATTATTGCGACGATTTGACATCTCCACTTTTTCCTGAACCATTAGATCAATTTCTTGATTTATCTCAACCGTCGATTTACACACGTCCCTTGAGAACCGCCATAAACACCATAACCGTGTCTTTTGAACTCATTATTCACCACCTTCCAAGGAGAGAAAAACATTCTTCGTGAAAAACCCTCTAAGTCCAAAACTTCGAATCTTTCTCTATTTCTCTCTCTAAAAAATCTTCAATGGCTGCCCGACATACCATTGTTCTGGATGGAAGGCTGATCAACCAAGAACACATCTATGCTTCAAGGCTGTATGATAACGCCCTTATCAAAAGGATTTTCGATGCTCTTTAACAGACCTAAATCCTAGGATTGTTGACCACTGTTTACGCTGGCTTCTTTGTGGAGTTAGTACAGAGATTTTATACCTACGCTAGGCAGGCGGAGGAAAGGAACTGCATCCTGTTTAGGATGGATGCAGAAGATGAAGAACGGTCTTTGACCATTAGGGACATCGCCACCACCTTCAGCATCTCTGCTGCAGGTCTGATCCCCAGTCAGTTGACAACATATGGGGAGGCATCTGCTCAAGAGATGTAGGATCTCTTTCGAGCAAGGGATACAGGGGCTGAAATCAAGAGAAGCGCCCCCAAGAAGCTCTTCAAGCCGTAGTTTGAACTACTCCATGACATTTGTGCATACTCCATCGAAGGAAGGACTAGGAGTTATGACAAATGCACGGATCTCTGGTTTTGGATCATGTCCGCTATCATGGCCGGAGAGAAGGTGAACTGGGCGAGGTTCATCATGAAGAGGCTGTGGGAGGAAGCAGAGAAGATAACGGAGCGACGGAGCTACGGTATTACCATCTGTTCTCTGCTCTGCAAGCTTGGCCTTCAACTTGCAGCACCCGTCCCCATTCACATTGGAAAGTATCTCGGGGAGAAGAAGAAGGACAAGACCCAACCGAAGGCTGCAGGAGCAGGAGTTGCGAGGAAGAAAACCAAAGACAAAAAAAATGCAACTCTTGCTCTGCAAGATGAAGCTGCAGGCAGCGGGGATGAAGCCGAAGAAGAGGACGCTCTGAGTCATCTTTTTGTCATCAAGAGGAGTTCAGGGAAGACTATACCTGAACTTGAATCCTCTTCCCCGGATGATGACGCACCATTGGTGAGAAGGGCCCCACGCAGCAAGAAGGTTGCTGCTGCTGTTGCGGATGAGTCACATCAGCCTAGGGATAAAGAAGGATCTCTTTATTCCCAACTCTCTACACCTTCTATGGTTGTAGTTGACCTTGGGGATAAGTCACATCGGCTTCGAGAGCCACATCAGCACCGGGTCGAGCCAACTAAAGAAGAAGCTCGTCTACAAACAGAGACTTCAGTGCTCGATCCCACCTTTCCGGCTGCTAGAAATATGGAGCAGCAGTACTCTCTCTGGAGAGAGATGAGGCTGGCTAAGGGAGAAATCCTGTTGAAGTGGAAGGATTTCCTGACAGTCGAGCAAGCTGTCCTGGAGTGGGCCAAATCAGAAGACATTTTGGCACTCCTGCAACCTGATTATGCAGTAAGAGTTCAAGAGCTCGAAGGATGCAGTGCTGCATAGGGAGCAAAGGACAAAGGAAAAGATAAAGCTCTTACAGAATCCGACTCTGCAGAGCTGCCGATGAGAGCAGCATTGGAGGACGCACAGGTCTTTCTTACCCCGGCTGCGGAGGCTGTAAGAAGGGACGATAACGTCATTTTTGCTCAAGAGCAAATTGACACCCTGGGAGAGAAGCAAGCTGAAGAAGCTATGCTACAACAGGCGCTGCAACAAAGCATGAAGGAAACCAGGATGCAGCACACTCCTAGGAGGATGCGGGGAGAAGGAAGTTCAAGTCAGCATCAGATGAACTCCCCTATATACGAGCAAGTAGTTGAGGACCTCTCCAACATCGTCATGCTGGATCCTTTGGAGGTGGAAGAATCTCAATTGTTGGACTATGGCAATTCCCCTGTTCGCCACAATAAAGATGCTACTGATGCAGACTCTCTAAGGAACCGTCAGCCATCATTCAGGGAGTAATCTCTAAGCTTGCTGAAGACGCCGATGACGCAACCACGGAGGAAGTTGTAGAGGCAGGACTCCCTGTACTGGCCGCGACAACAGTACAGCAAGCAACCACCCTTCAAGAAGCTGCTGAAGAGACAAACAGGGTGGAAGCCGAGATTCTTGCAGCAGTTGAGCGAACAGTGCTGGATGCTGTGGACACTGCAAGAAACCAAGTAGAGCTGCAAGAACCCATTCTTGCAGCTGAGACTGTCAAAGTTACAGGACCGGCCGAGGAGACGGGGTCCTTGGAGAAGACCTCAGGGGAGGATGTTGTTCTGACAACACTCTCTGAGGGTAAGAAGACCTCTGGTGGGGAGACTGTTCAGACAGTACCCACTGAGGATATTGAAGGAAGAGCTGAGGTAACCCCAGTGCAGCTAGAGACACCTCGAGAGGAGGTTAATGCTGCAGCTGCTGCATGCTCTCAAGAACCTTCCAAGGTTACAGCAGCAGAGGTTATTGTGGAAGCTGAGGTCTCTGATGCCGACTTCGCAAGGATGATGAAGGAGCGCAACATAGCTGCTTATGGGCCATTAGCTGGCGGAGCAGACCCTGTTAAAATCTCATCCGACGAAGATGAGGTCGAGGAAGAAGAAGAAGAAGAGCACCCATCCTCAAGCTCTACAAGTTCTCAACCCAGCAGTTATGAGGATGAGGTTGCTACTGAAGTACCGAGGCAGGATGCAACACCAGTCTGTCAAAATGTTATTCCATTCGCTGTATCCACTGATGCCTCATCGAGAAGGAATTCAGGGCTGATTCCTGACGAGTCGATAAACCAAGTTGAAGCTGCTGTTAGACACCTGCTGCATGCTCTCCAAGAGCATGAGTCTACCATGCGCAACAGTCTCAGGGTCACTACCCAATTCCATGCTGAAACCATGACGGGTTTCAAAAAGGACCTGGAAGTACTGCCGGAGATGATCAAAAAGACTCTTAATGAAAACTCCAACAGCCTGTACTGGGAACGGGTCAGGATGGAGAAGGAGCTGAAAGTTGAAGCTGCGCTAATACGCCAGGAGATCAGGCAGTGCAAGCGTCATGCTGAGAGTGTCTCCGAAAGGCTGAATACTCACTTCAAAGTCCTGGAAACACTTCTGGATCACGTATGTGATCAATCTCAAAGAACCAGAAGTGTGGATGACCGTTTGGGAAACCTAGAGCTAATTGTGGAAGAACTGAGGGACATCATGGTCCGAGCTTTCCCTCAGTATGTTGATGCTCCAGTGGCCGCCCCCGAACCGACCCGTCGCCCACGTTCCAAGGTGGTCCCAACTGCCCCTGCTCAGTCCCCAGCTTTTGATGATGCCAAAAAGGGGGAAGGATTTGATGATAGATACAGGAGCTCAGGGGCTGCTGCTGAAGATGAAGAAGAAGATGATGACCAGCAACCTCTCAGTAGGAGGAGAAAAAGGTCTGGTTCATCTGCTGCTGCTGACATCCCCTTTCCGAAGAGATGGAGAAGAGATGATGATGCTAGAGCTGGAGGAGCTGGTGCAGCTGCAGGAGGAAGATCTGCTGCAGGTTCTGCATTCAGCAGGGCTGCAAGCAAGGATGCAGCGCCTCCCTCCTATCATTCCAAGAGAAGGGATGATAGCCAGCAGCAAGGCTCAAGGAAGAGGATGAGCGGGGACGAGTCTGAGAGTCATAGGCGCCAAAGAGAAGAAGATGTAGATCCTAATGCCTGGATTCAAAGACTCGGAGTAATTGGTGAAAGAAGAATATTTCCAGATCACTTCTACCAATTTCCTTCTCAAGAAATTCCTCGCCTTGACATAGAAAATATCTCTGCTGAAGTGTCCGTTCTGATGGATCAAAGGCCTGAAGGAGAAAACATGGCTTGGAGATTTGACATCTTCAAGGAAATCAGATTGCCTTATGACATGAATCCATCATTTGAGGCGATCACAATATTCAAACGATCAGAGTACCTCAGACACTTCAGAGAATTATGCAGGAAAGGCAAATTCAGCAGGTACCATACTTGCAAGACTGCACTGAAGAGATATGAGCAGCTCGCTCAGGAAGGAGGTCTTGAAATTCAAGGATTTTATATCGACCGAATGAAGCATGGATTAACTATACCCTACTGTGAGGACTTCTGGCTCAGGTGGATTCAAATTTTTGTAATCATGCACAAGCTGAAAGAATCCTATCAAGAGTCCATCAGGGACTGGTGGAAAGGATCAAGAGGAAGTGACGGACTTGAAAGGTTTGCTGATAAAAGACCTGAAGAACCGTCAAGTAAAAGGTCCATGTTTCAGTAAATTACATATACCCTCTTGTGATCCATGTTGTACATGTTCTGTCTTGTAAAAATTTCTCTCTGTCAATGAAGGAATTTTTTTTATTCTGTCCAAGTTCAATTCTTATGAACTCATGCATATTGTTTACGTTTTTTTTTTTTTGTTAATTTATGATGAAAGGAATAGCATGATGTATCTCTGATGAATCCAGGATTAGATTTTATTTTATCAAAGCTGTTCAAGCATGTAATTCTGATAAACCAAAAGAGATAATGTAAAATAAAACTTCTTCATGAACGAAATAATGTAAAGGTTTTGTCATCATCAAAAAGGGGGAAATTGTTAGGATTTCAATGTTTAGATTTTGATGAGACAAACCAAATATGTAATGGGAAGTTTTGAGTACCCCATTTTTCACAATGTTTAAGTGAATAAATAGACTAGGATTGAGTCTTATGTTAAATGCTGAAAATGGAGGTTAAACAAGGATAAAGCTGCATCTAAGTCTTTAAGGAAAGATATCGCTGCAAGAAGGTAGGATACAACATAGCTGGTAGAAGGAAGATACAACAACGCTTTAATAAGACAGATCTTCTATACAGCAAAGTAAGAAGGAACGGCGTGCAGCATCTCTGCAAGAAAATGATACAGGAGTTCTGCTAGAAAGAAGTTACAGCAGCACTTCCAGAAGATACTGCAACCAGGTCTGAGTTACCACAGCACTGCAAAATAGTGTCAGCTGCACGAAGATCGAGGATACAGCGCAAAGCTTACAGTACGGATAAGTCATACATCACCAACTATAAAACGAAGTATCCTGCAAATCCTAGGAAGGATAAATGCAGTACGAGGAACAGAGTTCAAGCAAGAATAAATAGAGCCGTTCAAGAAAAGGTCAAAGGCACAGACACGGAGCCAATAAGAAGATGCCACATAGACTGACGCGCTGCAGAAAGCTGTGAGCCACAACTGCCGCATTAAATGCTCCGAAAGAGAAAGTCAAGTCGCATTAAATGCGAACCATGCCTTTGGTCAGACTACTTCAAATTCAAAAGAGGGATGTCTCCTTTAACGGACATCTTCTCCTACAAGTATAAATAGAGGTTGAGTAGCACTGAAGCTGGTTACTGTTACTAAGATCTGAAAATCATTTGCGAAAAATTCAAAGCTTACAAGATCCAAGTATTCAAGCCTACAATCAGTATCATTCACTCAACCACCCGAAGTGAAGCAAAGTTCAAGCTAAAAGTTTCCTCAAGGATTCAGAAGCTCACTTCGAAACAACAGCTGAAGAAAAACCTTTTATTCTTTTAACCTTGTTGCTGTGTGCTTAGGTTGTTTTAGTGGTGTCAAGCAGTTGATAGGAGAGATCCTTGTTGTTTGTTTAGTGGTCTAGAGTTAGGCAGCTTCCCTATGTGGGAGTGTGGAACCCTGTGTGGGTTAGCCTTTGAAGTTTGCAGTTGATGTGTGTACGCTGGACTTCAGTAGGTGGTTAACTTTGTAAGTTGATAGATTGTTAGGAGTGTCCTGTAAATCAATATTGCTTAACAAAGTTCCTGCTCGAGGAGCAGTAGAGTGGACGTAGAAGGATTACACCACCTTCGAACCACTATAAGCCATAAGTGTTTATCGCTTTATTTATCTGTGTGTTTATCTTCTGCATCTTAATTTATCTCATAGCATAAAAACGTTTTGAAAGAAGCATATTGGGAAAAACAGCCTTGTGTTTAAAAGTTAATATTTCCGCTGCGTATAAAACTCTAGGTTACAGCGTGCAGGACTGTATCCTAGTACTGCAAGCAGTAACTATCTGTCGCTGCAAGCTCAAGTAACTTGCAGTGCAGAACGGTTTGTTTAAAGATTTGCAAAATCGACCAAGGTTCATTCACCCCCCCTCCGAACCTCGGACAACACTTGGGACCAACACTAAACTATACTCTCAAGCATTCAAACAAGTTTCAGTCACTCGACCAGGTTAAGTGATGAAGCTCAAGTTCAAGATCCGAAGAGGATAAAGAAGATCACTTCACTACACCAATTGAAGAAAGAGCACATATATTTTTACTTATTTGTTGTGTGCTAGGTTGTTTTTGTTAGGATGTATACTAACAGCCTAGCTTTTGTATAAACATCTATTTATGATATGAGAATCTTTTATGGTCAAATGTTTGCATTTTATATATTTGTTATATGTGTTATTGTAATTGTCCAATTAATTTATATTGTAGATAACATGGTGTGTGGTGCCACACAGAAGATCATGTTATCAGTTCCTTATAGATTATAAATGGTAGCTCACGGCCGAGATAATTTTAGACAAATTATCGGAATGGTTGTAGTGTAATTTTATATTAATCTATCTTGATTATAAAATTACACTAGTACATTTTGTATGTATTGAGCAGGACCAATTGAGGTTGTTTTATTTGTACTGACTACATAAATAGAACAAGACCTCTGTTATTATGGATGTGCGTCCTCTTAATCATTGTATGATAACGGGCATGTATACTCGATATATGTTTCTTTAATTTACCAATGGGTGAGATTTATTTATTAAATCAATAAGCTCGGTAAATTGGGATATAATGTTGTTTATATGGTGTGTTGTTGATTATATAATGAAACTGTGTCCTAATTATTTAGGATGATGATGTCCCCTTGAGGAACTCATAAGGATTATCATGTAAACCCTACAGGTGGATTTATTCCGGTATGATAATAAAGTTGAGTGGTAGTACTCTTGGAATTAAATGTTAATTAATTGAATTGTCAGTAATTCATTTAATTAGCGGACATTCGATATCTTAAACGCGGGGAGATAAACGTGCACATAATAAATAGGAGCCCATATCTAATATGGATAAGGGACGGTAGTTCAATAATATCTTTTTAGTGGATTGAGATATTATTGATAGGCTTAAGAAGTATATTCAGATTGAATTTAGGACTCCTAAGCCTATTAGGAGACCGATTCCTAATCCTCCTCAAGGTCCCTGTTGTAGCCTATAAATAAGCCTCAAGTCAGCCGTTTCTATAAAGAAACACAGACATAAAATCTGAGATACGATTTAGTAGAAGACGGCTGAAAGTCTCGATAGTTCGTTGCCCACACAACGTTCGAGAAAAAGGCAAGGAATACAGCAGAAGATCGTGAGGTCCAGGCTCCATCGATTCCTCGATCTACAGTTCTGATCTTAGAACTAATATCGGTGTAAAAGGTATGATTCGTTTATCCGCTGTGCGTTAATCATATTTGCATGGACCCCGAATCAGATAATCGTATAGGATCGGCGATCCGGCGGTTCCTACAGTTTTAAGGTGTCATCAATTGAAATGATTCATCCTTGCTGATTGGATTTAGTTGTCTAGGAGAAAGACAATTACCTTTTGTGGGAATTTAGAAACTCTTTATAGGTTTGCCTTTAAAACTTGCAACAACTGTGTGTAAGCTAAGTTCTAGTAGATGATAACTTGTTAGGTTGATATATTGTTAGGTAGTGTCCTGTAAATCAATCTTACTTAACGAAGTTCCTTCTTGGGGAAGCAGTAAAGTGGACGTAGAAGGATTACACCACCTTCGAACCACTATAAGTCCTTAAGTGTCTTTAACCGCTTTAATCTATTTTGTGTTGCATCTTTGTTTATTTTAACGATAAACGTAAAAGGCTCTTCATAAGAAAGCATTTTTGAGAAAAATAAGTCTTCTGTCAAAGTATAATTTTACGCTGCAAGAACTCTAGGATACTACAGATATTACTACTTCATAGTGTTGTAAGTTGTTCCAACATGTACTGTAAGTTCAAGTAACTTATAGTGTAGCAAGTTCGAAATGATTTTTTAAAATCGATGAAGGTTAATTCATCTCCTCTAAACCTCCAAGACCACTTGGGACCAACAAGTAGTATTAGAGCAAGCTGGGTTAAGAACCAACTTATCTGGTCACCTACCCATATCCAACTTTGTGCTTGTTTTCTCTACATCTTTCTGAAAAACTTATTCTTCTAACATATCATGGATTCTTCAAATCATAAATTACCAATGGTTTCCACAGAAGAGTATGATAACTGAAAGATAAGGATGCAAGCACATCTTTCAGCCATGAACGATGAAATGTGGACAGTTATCATTTTGGTTCCAATCATTCCTACTAAAGTAAATCTAATGCTTGGAAGAGACTTGGAGGAAGAAACACCTCTACCACCTAACTTCCTAACCAAGCCAAGATAGGAATGGAACAATGAAGATAAAAAGAGAGCCAACTTAGACAATGTGGTTAAGAATGCCCTATTCATCACTTTGCATAAATGAACTTTCTGTAAGGTCAACACTTGCAAAACATCCAAAGAAATTTGAAAAAAATTGGAGCAAATATGTGAGGGTATCGAACTAACAAAAGATAACAAAATCTCCAATACTGCCCAACTATTCGAACTCTTAAAGATGAAGACTGAAGAGACACTGGAACAGCTATACTTAAGATTCACTTCAATAGTGAATGAACTTAAAGCCTTGGGCAAGCACTACACTCAAAACGAGAAGAATATGAAAGTGTTTAGAGCCCTACTAGTAAAGTGAGATAGCAAGACCACAACCATGAGAGTCTCCATGGATCTGAAGTCCATGAGCACCTTCGACCTCTTCTCTGACCTCAAGGCCTTCGAGTATGACATCAACCGAAGGAAGAAGGAAGCTGAAAAGTCAAGCTCCAAAGTCACTTCACTGACAGCAAGAAGCGTAAAAGATACAACAACTATAAGTTGCAGTAAATAGTCAGAGCTGTCTATTGAGGATGTAGAAGAATACATGACCCTACTCCTAAAAAAGTTCAAGAGATTCATAAAGAACAACAAAATGAGTGATTTCAGAAGAAATCAACCTTCACCGCAGGTATCACCCTCTCCTCAGTCAAATACAAATACTTCCGATCTATGTTATAATTATAGGAAACCTGGACACTATGCAAGAAATTATCCACACCTAAAGGTCAATATGTATCTTGAAGGAGAAAGAGATCAAACAAGTGAAAAAAGAAGGAATGATAGGAAAAAGCTCAGAGCACTTCTTGGGGAAATGGAGAAAGCTAAAGATACAGCTGCAACCAAGAAAGTACTGAAAGCTCAAGAATCTTCTGAGAGTGAAAGTGAAATCTCATCTTCAGATAAAGAGGTACTGATATGTCTGATGACAAAAGACTGCAAAGACAATGGAGATGATAAGGTAATTTACCAACCTCATTTCTTACCTGAAAAGGAAGAGCTGAACATGATCCATTCTCTCAAGAAGATCATGAATGACTTTGAGCAGATAAACTCAACTCATGAGGAACTAAAGTATGAAAATGAGACTCTAAGGAGTAAAAATAAAGATTTGGCAGAAATGCTATCAGTAATGAAGTCAGAAGACTCAAAATGCAGTAAACTTCAAAAAGAAGTCTCAAGGTTCAATCTGCTATGTATCTATGAAATTGAACATCCTAAGGAAGAGTTATAACAGCAGTAGAGCATCTTACCATACCCAAGAAGATGAGCAAGGTAGTCTTCAGTTTTGTTTAAATATTCTTTGCATAGTGAAGGTAATGTCCAGGACAAATCTAGGATATGAACATCTTTAACTACCTCTAACCAGTAAAGTTTGTCAGTCTTCCAAATAGGTATATTTAATCCCATCTCTGGCTTAACAAGGAGGCGTTTCTTGACATTGCTAAATAATTCAATGACCCGATTTTCAAGTACATCAAGAGTCTCTGCATGAATTAAATTCAACAGTGAAAAGAAAAAAGATAACAACACGTGATTATTTGTCTCTTTGCTTTCTAGTGTAATTGTAAAGATCAAATAAAGTTTATATAAAGATCTCCAATCGTAATAAAAAAAACATACAAGAGCACCTTGAAATCAAAGTAGAGGAAAATATAGTGAAGATCTAGGGTAAGGATTGGCTTGACAGACAACAAACAAAAGTAAATTAAGGTGGTGCACACTGGAAATTGAGAAATTTATTGAGGTGGTAAGGGCACATCTATAAAACATTACGAAATATATTTGGAAGGAAATAGATGTAGCTCGAATTAATGATAAAAAACAATCAAGCAACTAGCAACGACAGAAATATACATTATTCCGTGTGTGGTTAAAGAAGTTTGAAAGTCATGGTACTTAAATGTTGACTTATGCACCAATAGAAGAAGGTATTGAGCCTTTTTTTTCTTTTATGTAACTAGACGACTAGACGATAAAGTATTAAGTCGTTTTATTTTCTAGCAGAGTATTCATAAATTATTTTTACATCAGAGATTAGCAAATAGAAGTAGTGCCTACAAAAACGTTGATAATGCAGTGAAAAGGTAGAATTGTGTGATATAATTTTTCACTGAAAACATTTAAATGGACTTCACAAACATATACTAAAAATTCAGTATGCTTTACTCAGTTAACCAAAAAATCTTCAATATCAATTCAAGTTATTTATAAAACAATATGAAAAAACTTACCTCCACCTATGATAACCAGTTTCATTGATCCATCATAATAATTGTCGTGGTACCATTTCAGAATATGATCTCTTAGATTAATTTATTTCTCTATAGCATCAGCCAAGCTCTTCTTATTCCTTATAAAATATGAAGTGGAAAATGTAGAACAAATACATAACTAGATAAAAAGTTAAGGAAGAACATAAAGCCAACTATAGCATGTGAACATACCCTAAAAGAACCGATTGAAATGATGACTAGGCACTGATGTATAGCACTGTAGTTGTTGCAGGTGGCATGCATCATTTGAAAAACCTGAATAAACTCTGAGACCAATTAACTAATTAAAATACAATACTAAGCTTAAGGAAGAAGCAGAAGAATAGATAAATGCATCAGTGAATAAATATTATCTTTAATCGTAAAAGGGATAGAAATATGGATCAACCTAAATCCACAGCTAACACCTCCCTTTCCATAGCCTCAACTTTAACTAAAGGAGATGTGAAAATTTGAGAAAACCTGAAGAAACATAAGAAACCTCATTCATTCAAGAACACAACCAAAGTGAAAAAGGAAAAGAAAATATGATTTGTAGCAGTTGCAAAACAGAGCTTACTACCCTTCACTGTATCACCGTTTACTTGAAGTAAGTCAGTCATTTGTTCCCATGACAATTCTTCAGTCTGATTGTAGTTTTTACAAATAACAACATTACCTATATTTCTTTAAGTTTTATTTTAAAGAAGTAATTACACATGTGCACTTCAATTACACTAGATAATGGAACCAAAAAATTATTATATTGTTCTAGTCATATAACTAACAATAAGAGCACTAGATAGAAAATGATTTACTACTGAATGAGATGCATAACACCATTTCTTTATTCTTCAGCTCTGTGAAGCATTATTACTATAACATTTCTTCGCTCGTTCTTGTATACTTTATGGATAGTTGCAAAGCAAGAAAATTATATCTATTACAGTTAACTTATAAATACTGCACAATATCAAAACTAGAAGAAAAAATCCAAAATAAATAAATAAAATACTAATAATAATAAAACTCTCATAACCTTAGCTTTTGGAATGACCTTAACGGCAAGTTCTTACTCTTTGATCTCTCATTTTTTGAACTTCGCCTTACACAAGTAAGCATGAATTAATTAAACCAAAAGTGATCAGAAATGATTTGATGCTAAATGAATCTAAAGAGGAAACATGAAGCCATAGTTTCTTGTTGTTTTGTTATTATGGGTGGAGGAAGAGGAATATAAAGAATATAATATTACAGATGTTAAAAACTTAAAATAAAAAGTCACCGTTTATTGATCAGTAATTTGTCATCTTGCTCTTTATAGGAGTAGAACACTAAAGAGTTTAAGCTAATGCATTCCACAGAAGATATAATAAATAATAAAAATTTGCACAAATTCAGTTCATTCATGCAGAAATTTCTCAATAATCTTTGAAAACCATGCCGAAGAGACATTACTATCCTATCCATGATAAGCTTGCAGCAGTGACATTTGCACTAAAGATTTAGAGATATTATTTATATGGGGAACGTTGCTAGATCTACACCAATCATAAGAGTCTAAAATATATTTTCACCCAAAAAGAGTTGAACATGAGGCAACGAAGGTGGTTAGAGCTTGTGAAGGATTACAATTATGTTATCAATTATCACCCAAACAAAGCTAATGTGGTGGCAGATTCATTAAGCCAAAAATCAGTAGAGCAAGTAGCAGCTATGACCTTGATTCAAAATCCCAAACTGCTTGATCTATAAAGGACGAGTGTGGAAATTGTTGATCACAATCTAGTAGAAGCAAAAACTTGCAGCGTTAACACTCAAACCTACTTTGATGGATATAATTTACCAAGTGCAACAGAGTGATGAATATTTTGGTAAAGTGAAGAAAGACATCATTTCAGGAGAATCATCTGACTTTCAATTAACAGAGAATGACGTACTCTGATATAGAGGTCGGGTATATATGTGAAGACGTGATGACATAGTCACATTCATCACCGTATTCAATTCATCCAGGAGCCACTAAAATGTATAGAGACTTAAAGTTGCACTACTGATGGCCGGGTATGAAGAAAGATATTACACAATATGTAGAACAATGTTTAACTTGTCAGCAAATTAATCAAGGTTGAACATAAAAGACCTGCAGGCATGTTGCAACCCTTGTTTATTCCGGAATGGAAATGAGAGAATATAACTATGGATTTCGTCACAGGTATGCCCAAGACAGTTAAAGGTTATAATGCAATTTGGGTTATTATGGATTGATTGACTAAGTTAGCTCATTTTCTTCCGATTTGTACCACATATCCTATGGATCGTTATGCTCAAATGTATATACAAGAGATTATCAGACTTCATGGTGTACCACTTACTATTATTTCAAATAGGGACACTTGATTTTTATCTATCTTTTGAAGTAGCTTATACAAAACATTAGGCACTCAGTTATCTTTCAGTACTGCGTATCATCCATAGACAGATGGACAATCAGAACGAACAATTCAAATTTTGGAAGATATGCGGAGAGCTTGTGTGTTAGATTTCAAGGGTCAGTGGAGTAAATTTCTACCCTTGATAGAATTCTCTTATAGCAATAGTTATCAATCCACTATCAAAATGGCTCCGTGTGAAGCATATTATTGTAGATAGGTGTCGATCTCCAGTACATTGGAATGAAGCTGGAGAGAGAAAATTTTTGGGTCTGGATATGATTCGGGAGATGAGTGAAGCGGTAGAGCAAATTCGAGAAAGAATGAAGACTGCTCAAAGTTGACAGAAAAGTTACGCAGATAAAGAAAAGAAAGCTAGAATTTGAAGTAGATGATCAAATGTTTCTGAAATTGTCTTCAATGAAAGGTATAATGTACTTTGGAAAGAAAGGAAAACTTAGTCCAAGGTATGTTGGATCATTTCCTATCATTAAAAGGATTGATGATGTCGCTTATAAACTTGATTTGCCTACGTCAATGTCTCAAATACGTAATGTGTCTCATGTATCTACGTTGAGAAAATACGTCGTAAATCCATCTCATGTTTTCAATAATGAGCCACCAGAGCTAAAAGCATATTTAAGTTATGAAGAGATATCAATGGAGATTTTACTACGGGAGGTAAAACGACTCAGGAATAAGGAAATTATATTAAGCAAAGTGTTATGGAGAAATCAGCTTGTAGAAGAAGCCACTTGGAAAAATGAAGATTAAATAAAGTCTAAATATCCAGAATTTTTCAAATAAGTGAAATTTCGAGGATGAAATTTTTATAAGGGGGAAGGATGTGATACCCGAGCTCCTCACAACTTATTAACCAATACACTTCATGCATCATATACATCTTTTATTATTTATGTGCTACTTGTGATTTCGCATAATTATATTTTTGCTTCCAAATGTTGAATTATTTATATGCTCTCACAAAATTGGTGTTGAGAAAATCCTATCATAATTGGTTGAGGGTTCGATGATATTCAAGTGCATTATGTAAATTATTAGATTAATTGTTATATAAATTAAGTATAAATTATGAAAAACTAAATAATTCTAGAATTTATTATGTATATATTTACATGTATACTATATACTATATATATATATATAGATGTGCAAGTGTCGTCAATGTCATATTCATATATATGAGAAACTTAATATTAATATATATTTATGTGAAAGTTAATGAAATAGGTGTCCAACAAGTTTTATTATATAATATTATGATAACTAAATTAGGATAACAAAAAAATAAAATAAATAGAATAAAGAAAATAAACTTACCGAGGAAGTTTTAAAATGACGGTGATTGGAGATATCCACCATTATATTCATAATCAAATAAACAAAGTCTGAGGAGGCAAGCAGAGTAGGTTTGGCTAGTGGAGAAAACAAAATAATTCTTCTTATTTTTATATTTAGCTCATGTACTTAATCGAGGGATGTTATCATAATTACTATTAAGAAGGTTCACGGATGATTTAGAAGCATATAGTCAAAATCTTCGGAGGCCAGGTAAGTAGAAATTTATTTGTAATTATAAAGCATAAATTAGTATTTTATGAAATGATGTGTTAATTGGTGATATATGAAAATTTCATGTTTCACGAGGTTTGATTTATTATTCAGTAATTGTTGCAAAGTAAATGAATTTGTAAGTTGAATAATTATTATGAAATGAATCTGTTGGATGGTTGTTGTGAATTGAAGTTGTGAGTGTTATCAAGTGGTGCTCTGACAACAAGAAAATGGAACTGTACCTTTGGGTTATATTTATGTTGGTCACATAGTTCTTTGTGCACGAAATTACGTGGTATTTTGTGCACAGAATTGTATGATGTTTTGTGCACGGAATTGAATGGTGCTTTGTGCACGTGGTGCTTTGTGCACAAAATTATAGTATTGTGTGCATGTGGTGCTTGTTAGGATGTATATTATAAGCCTAACTTTTGTATGAACATCTATTTTGATATGAGAATCTTTTATTGTCAAATGTTTGCATTTTATATTTGTTATATATGTTATTGCAATTGTCCAATTAATTTATATTGTAGATAACATGATGTGTGGTGTCATACAGAAGATCATGTTATCAGTTCCTTATAGATTATAAATGGTAACTCACAACCAAGATAATTTTGAACAAATTATCGAAATGGTTGCAGTGTAATTTGGTATTAGTCTATCTCGATTATAAAATTAAACTAGTACATTTTGTATGTATTGAGTAGGACCAATTGAGGTTGTTCGATTTATACTGACTATGTAATACAACAAGACCTCTGTTATTATGGATGCGCATCATCTTAATCATTATATAATAACGGGCACATATACTCGATATATATTTTTTTAATTTTACCAATGGGTGAGATTTATTCATTAAATTAATAAACTCGGTAAATTGGGATACAATGTTGTTTATATGATGTGTTGTTGATTATAGAATGAAACTGTGTTCTAATTATTTAGGATGATGATGTCTCCTTGAGAAGTTCATAAGGATTATCATGTCCACACAACGTTCGAGAAAAGGCGAGGAATACGGTAGAAGATCGAGAGGTCCAGGCTCTATCGATAGTTTGGCAGTTCTGACCTTAGAATTGGTTTGTCTTCACCTATTACAGTGAAATGTATGATTCGTTTTCCACTGCGTATTAATGATATATTGTATGGATCCCAAATCAGATAATTGTTTAGGGTTAACGATCCGACGATTACAATAATTGGTATCAGAGTCATGGTTTTCTAACTTTATACTATTGATTCGTTAATCATATTGTGATACGTATTAGATCAGATAATAGTAGGATATGTGAGATATTATGATGTTTTACAGGAACCCTAAATTCAACTATTATGGTCTGTATGTATGTTGATGTATGAATTAAACCCTCGGATATATCGAGGTTGTTTTTTATGATGTATGTTTGTAATAATAAAATCACAGCGGTTTCTCGTGTTAGGTTTTAATTTCTTGTTCTTATAGATTATGTATAAACTCCTTCGTGGAGTATAGGATCGATGGATGTAATAGTATTATAGAGTTAAGGTTGCAATCAAGATTTCTTGACGTGGAGAAGGATTCTGGTGTCCAGAAGCCATGACGGAAAGAGAAGCGAGAGGGCAGAATCCCTAAAATTTTTTGTTGGCAAACATTCGAGAATGCAAGTATATAACGAGGCCAGAATAGTTGGAATTATTGTTTTCCATGTTTATTATTGTTATTTATATGCATTGTTTTGTAAATCATGTTTTTATGTGTTTCATATGATATATATGTTAAAATCCCTCATGTTAAATAACTAAGTGGGAGAGAGATTAATTTTAAATCTCGTGGCCTCCATTACTGGTTTGTAAGTGATGCATTTAAACTTACGTGTTGGCTTTAAGTGCCTTCCTCCATATCGGATGAGTTTATTTGCAGATTACTAGATCAAACTTCCTTTATGAATGATTATAGAAAGTTGTTTAGGAGTATGTCATCTTCTCCATCTGAAGGGCCATAATCCTAGATAATGGACTTAGTATCAAGTAATGGTATACACTTAGGTACATTTGATAGTATCCTCCCCATCGGAGTCACTACTGTTATTTGTATGGTCAAAGCGAAACCAACTATTAATTTTATTTGTCATAAAGTTAGGATGACAAGATAATAAAATTAATGGGTAAAACCTCCTTTAACAAATGTTTGAATTAGTATACGTCTACATTATCGTAACATACGAAATTTACGGTGTGTTGAGGTCTTGGTGAATTTAAATTATATTGTTTGAGGGAACAATATGGTTTGTTAATTCAAATAATTTGACCTATGTGTTTATTTATGTGATTCTTAGGATTTTCATTATAGTTTTCAATCATCTTGCTGTTATACTTAGAGAAAACAAACTTACTGGTCCTAATTATATTGATTGGAAACGAAACCTAGATATTGTCCTGACTGCTGAAGAGTACAAGTTTGTACTCACTGAGCACTGTCCTGACATGCTTGATGAAAACTTTAGTGAAGAAGAGAAAATGCTTTATAGGAAGTAGGTCAAGGTAGATGAGATGGCGCGGTGTTACATTTTGGCTTCCATGTCAAATGTACTGCAACATCAGCATCAGGCCATGCCTACTACCTATGATATGATGCATAATCTCAAAAAACTCTTCGGACACCAGAGTCGGGCTACCAGGCAGGAAGCTATGACAAACTTGATGACTACCACCATGGCTGAGGGGACACTTATGAGTGATCATGTCCTCAAAATGATGACTCATCTGAATGAGATGGAGGTCTTTGGAGCTAAAATCGATGGGGAAAGTCAGGTCGATATCGTTCTCCAAACGCTGCCTAAGAGTTATGAGTAGTTTTATCTGAACTACAACATGAACAAGAGGTTGTATTCATTGGTGGAACTTCTGACAAAATTCCAATCAGCAGAGGGACTGTTTCGTCAAAATGCTCAATCTTACATTGCTAAAAATATTTCTGCTTCTAAGTCGAAAGGCGGAAAGAAGAAGAAGAAGAAGAAATAAAATCCTTCAGCAAAGAAAATGATTGGACCTCAAGTGGCTGGGCCACAAGGTGGAGTGAAAAAGCCAAGGGCAAGTGCTTCAATTGCAAGCAGTCTAGACATTGGAAAATAGATTGTTCTCTTAAAAAGGAGAACAATGGAGGTACATCTTTTTCATTAGTTGTTGAAACATGTTTAGCGGTGTTATTTATCAGTACCTGGTGTGTAGATACGGGAGCCACTGATCATGTCTGCAATTCATTGCAGGAGTTCTAGGAAACCAGACGACTAAGAGATTGAGAATTATCATACACGTGGGCGCCGCTGCGAAAGTAGCGGCCATTGTAGTGGGAGACGTTTATTTATCTTTTCATAAAAATAAGTCTTTAGTTTTGAGAGATTGTCTTTACGTACAATGTTTTAGAAGAAATTTGATTTCAGTTTCTAAACTTTTTATGGATGGATATTCTTTTGATGACAAAGTTGTGGTCAAGAAAAATAGAGTTATTATCTGTTCTGGTACATTGGTTGGCAATTTATATATTCTTAATCCAATAACTCTTACGATGCAACAAGTGGAAATTAATAACACATCTTCTAAATCGAATAAAAGAAAAGAGCCTTCAGAAATAAACCAAACATATCTTTAGCATCTAAAGTTGTATCATATTAACTTGAGTAGGATTCAAAGGTTGATAGCCGATGGACCTTTAAGTTCCTAGGAAGTGGAAAACTATCTAACCTGTGAGTCTTACTTGGAAGGAAAAATGACTAAAGGCCTTTTAAGGCCAAATGATATAAAGCTAAAGAAGTGTTAAAATTAGTTTATTTTGATTTATGTGGCCCTATGACTATTCAGGCAAGAAGTGATTTCGAATATTTTATCTCATTTATAGACGATTATTCGAGATATGAGTACATTTACTTGATGCGCCACAAGTCTGAGTGCTTTGATAAGTTTAAAGAATACAAGGCTGATGTGGAGAAATGTCATGGTAAATGTATCAAGATATTACGATCTGATCGTGGTGGTGAGTACCTCTTAGAAGAGTTTAGTTACTTATCAGAGACTGGGATTCAATCCCAATTGTCTGCACCGGGTACACCCCAACAGAACGGTGTGGCAGAACGAAGGAATAAGACTCTTATGGAAATGGTTAGATCAATGATGAGTTATTCAAAATTACCAAATTCGTTTTGAGGATATGCTCTGGAAACAACAACATATATTTTGAACTTGGTACCTTCTAAATTAGTACCCTCTACTCCCATAGAATTTGGACTGGGCGCAAGCTAAGTCTGAAACACATTCGAATTTGGGGTAGTCTAGCACATATGCTGAAGAGAGATGCTGATAAGTTTTAATCTCGCACGAAAGTTTGCTTGTTTGTGGGTTATCCTAGAGGAATAAAAGATGGTTTATTTTATAGTCCTAAAGATTAAAAGGTCATCATTAGCACGAATGCCCGATTTTTAGAAAATGATTATGTAATGAACCACAAGCCCTTGAGTAAAATTATTCTTGAGAAAATAAGAGGGGATAATTTTTCCATACCAGTGGTACATGATGAGATACCACAAGTGACTACACCACGTATCACAAATGATACACAATTATCGGTAGTGCCTTGTCGTAGTGGAAGGGTTGTTAGACAACCTGATAGATTTATATTTTTAGGAGAGTCTTTGGACTTGGTTCCCGGTGAACATGAAATAGATCTTTGGACTTATGACGAAGCACTCCAAGATAAAGATGCGATATCTTGGAAAAAGACAATACTCTCTAAGATATAATCTATGAATTCTAATCACGTATGGGAGCTTATAGAACCACCAAACTCTGTAAAAGCCATTGGATGTAAATGGGTCTACAAAAGGAAAAGATGATCAAACGGAAAGGTAGAAACCTTCAAAGTAAGACTTGTTGCGAAGGGGTATACTCAGAAAGAATGGATCGATTATGAGTGTTGGGATTTCGATATTTAAATTTTGATGAGATAAAATATATATATATATATAATAGGAAGTTTTGAGTACCCCATTTTTCACAATGTTTAAGTGAAAGCATAGACTAGTTTTAAGTCTAGATATAGGTGCTGAAAAATGGAGGTTTCATAAGTTGCATAGCTGCATCAAGTATATCGGAAAGAAGCTGCTGCAAGAAAGCAGATACAGCATCGCTGTAAGAAAGCAGTTACAGCACTGCAGCAAAGTAAGAAAGAACGGCGTACAGCATCGCTGCAAGAATAGGATACATGAATACTACAAGAAAAAGATACAACAGTACTGCCCGAAGATACTGCAAGCAGGTCTTAAGTTATAGCAGCACTGTAAGAGAGTATCAGCTGTAAGAAGACCTAGGATACAGCGCAGAGCTTACTGACCAAACAGTCAACAATGTTAATAATTAACAGAGAAGTATCCTACAATCCGAGGAAGGATAAATGCAGTACGGGGAACAAAGATTCAAGCAAGAATAAATAGAGCCGTTCAAGACAAGATCAAAGTTGCAGAAAAGGAGCCAATATAAAGATGCCACGTGGACTGACGCACTGAAGAAAGCTGCTAGCCGCAACTGCCGCATTAATTGCTCTGAAAGAGAAAGTCAAGTTGCATTAAATGCAAGCCATACCTTTGATCAAGTACTTCAAATTCAAAAGAGAGATGTCTCCTTCAACGGACATCTTCTCCTACAAGTATAAATAGAGGATGAGAAACACTGAAGCTAGTTACTGAAACATTTGCGTAAAATCTCTCAAGCTTTTAAGTAACAAACATTCAAGTCAACCATTAGTTTCAGTCACTCAACCTCTGTGAAATGAAGCAAGCTCAAAGCTGAAAGATCCTTCGAAGGATTCAGAAGCTCACTTCACCACACCAGTTGAAGAACAAAACATATATACTTTTAACCTTGTTGCTGTGTACTTAGGTTATTTTAGAGGTATCGAACAGTTGATACGAGAGATCCTTGCTGTTTGTATAAGTTATCTAGAGTTAGGCAACTTCCCTGTGTGGGAGTTTAGAACTCTATGTGGGTTAGCCTTTAGAGTTTACAGTTGTTGTGTGTACGCTGGACTCTAGTATGTGGCTACTTTTATAAAGTTGATAAATTGTTAGGAGTGTCCTGTAATTCCATCTTACTTAACGAAGTTCCTGCTCGAGGTAGCAGTAGAATGGACGTAGTAGGATTACACCACCTTCGAACCACTATAAACCATAAGTGTTTTATTGCTTTCTTATATATGCTTATTTTATATTCATATATATCTATCTCATAAGCATAAAACGTTTTGAAAAGGATCATATTTGAGAAAACCAGCCTTGTGTTATAAATCATAATTTTTCACTACGTATAAACTCTAGTTACAGCGTGCAGCACTGCATCCTAGTGCTGTAAGCAGTAACTGTCTGGCGCTGCAAGTTCGAGTAACTTGCAGAACATAAAGGTTTTTTAGAAAGATTTGAAAAATCGATCAAGGTTCATTCACCCCTCCCCCTTCTAAACCTCGGACACCACTTGGGACCAACAAGTGGTATCAGAGCGAGTTGGGTTAAAAGCCAACTTATCTGGTCACCTACCCAGATCCGCCTTAGACTCGCTGTTTTCTCTGTATCCAAAATCTCATTCTTACAGCATATCATAGATTTCTCTAATCACGAGTTACCCATATTTTCCATAGAGGAATATGACGATTGGAAGATAAGAATGCAGGCACATCTGTCAGCAATGAACGACGAAATGTGGATGGTCATAACCGAAGGACCAATAATCCGTACAAAGGTGAATCGAGTGCTCGGTAGAGACTTAGAAGAAGGAGCACAGCCGCCACCAAACTTCCTGGTCAAGCCAAGACAAGAATGGAACAATGAAGACAGGAAGAGAGCCAACCTAGATAATGTGGCAAAAAATGCTCTATTCATCATCTTGGAAAAAGACACATTCAGCAAGGTCAAAACCTGCAGAACGTCCAAAGAGATATGAGAAAAGCTGAAGCAAATATGTGCTGGGATAGAGCTCACCAAAGATAACAAGATCTCCAATGCTACCCAACTATTCGAGCTCTTCGAAATGAAGAATGAAGAGACTCTTGAGCAACTAGACTTGAGATTCACATCCATTGTGACTGAACTAGAAGCTCTGGGCAAGCACTACACTCAAAAGGAAAAGAACATGAAAGTGCTTAGAGCCTTGCCCGCAGAGTGGGATAGCAAGACCGCTGCCATGAGGGTATCCATGGATTTGAAATCCATGAGCACATTCGACCTATTCTTCGACCTCAAAGCATTTGAGTATGACATCAACAGACGGAGAAAGAAGTCTGAAGAATCAAGCTCCAAAGTTACAACGCTAACTGCCAGAGGATCCAAGTATACAGCAACCACTAGTTGCAGTAAGCAGACGGAGGTTACAGCAGAAGATGCTGAAGAGGATATGGCTCTGCTTCTAAAGAAATTTAGAAGATTCATAAAAAGCAACAACAACAACAGCAACAACACCAACCTCAACAAGATGAATGACTTTAGAAGAAGTCATCCACCTCCTCAGGTATCCTCCTCTCCACAGCCAAATACAAGCAATGTTGACTTGTTTATAATTGTAGGAAACCGGGACACTATGTAAGAAATTATCTATATCCAATGGTGCACAAGTATCCTGAAAGAGAGAGAGCAGAGGAGAGATAAAAGAAGAGAGAAAAGACACAAGCTTCGAGCTCTCATAAGAGATATGGAAAAGGACAAGGATACAACAGTCTCGAAGGAGATGCTGAAAGCTATAGAATCCTCTGACAGTGATATTGAAACTTCATCCTCTGATGAAGAAGCGTTGATATGCCTAATGACAAAAGATTGTAAGGACAATGAAGATGATGAGGTAATCTATCAACTGTTGTCCACACCTGGAAAAGACGAGCTGAAAATGATCCAGTCTCTAAAGAGGATCATGAGTGACTTTGAGCTGATCAACTCAATCCATGAAGATCTAAAGGTTGAAAATAAGAACCTAAGAATCGACAATGAGATCCTCAAGAGCGAAAACATTGATATTGCCAAAATGCTGGCTGCATGTGAGTTTGATAACTCAAGATACAGTAAGCTGCAAATGGAGGTCTCTAGATTAAATCAGCTGATCACTAAGCTAGAAACTGAGAAGGAAAGCTTGCAGTCCACAATAAGCACGTTCAGCAAATCATTTAAGGACGCAAGAGATTGCATAAAACAAAACATAAGTCCTTTTGAAAGATCGGGCATAGGTTACAGCAATCACATCTCTCAGAATACATCAAGTACATCCAAAGCTGTTAACTTTGTTCAAGCTAAAACCCAATGGAGAAAGAGTTACTCTGTAACTCTGTAAAGATCTTGAACAAAACAGCAATGATGGATAAGGGGAAGAAACCCCAATGCTCAGCTGCAGGAAGTAAGCATGCATCCAAGAACTGGCTGCAGCAGAAGCCATCTGCTGTGTGCAGCAAGAGGATGCAACAACCTACAAAGTTACAGCATAGAAGAAACTTTCCCACCTATACTGAGATCTATATGTCTAAACCTCAAAGAAGATATACTCAAGGAAAGTATGATGGAAGACCACACCACAAAAGTGTTGGTAACACACATGTTATCTCTGCACACACTTTTAACAAGCAGTTTAGAAGAACAACTGCATATAGTCAGAGAACCAACAAATCTTACAGCAAAACTGTGACTGTTAAGAAAGTTTGGGTTCCCAAAGCAACTAACCCCAAAGGACCCTTACAGAAGTGGGTACCTAAATCTGTTTAAAATTGTTGCAGGTTTCAGTGCCAGGTTGCAGCGATGATGTATGGTACATAGACAGTGGCTGCTCAAGGCACATGACAGGCAGTAAAAAAGCTCTCAAAGACTTCCAAGAATGCAAATGACCAAAAGTCATCTTTGGAGATGATTCCAAATGAAGTACAAAAGGAAGTGGATGCCTAGTCAAATGGAAGATAAAGATCAAGGATGTATCCTATGTGAAAGGACTCAGATACAACCGTCTGAGCATCAGTCAATTTTGTGACAAGGGATATACAGTTGAATTCAACCTCAACAAATTCTTAATCAAGGACACCACCTCAAATGAAGTCAAGCTTACAGGAACAAGAAGAGGAATCATCTATCTAGCTGATTGAAACTCTTCTATTCAACCAATATGCTTCATTGTGAAAAGTCCACCAGAGCTTAGCTGGCTATGACACAAGAGATTAAGTCATCTGAACATTAAGACTATCAACGAGCTAGCAAGGAAAGGACTTGTAAGAGGTTTACCGGATGTGACATACAAGAAGGTTTACCAGATGTGACAAACAAGTAAAAAGCTCATTTAAAGACAAGTTACAGAAATCATCTCACAGGATTCTAGATCTTCTACACATGGACCTGTTTGGACCAGTAGAACCAGTAAGCATAAGTGGGAGGAAGTACTCACTTGTGGTAGTAGATGACTACACCAGATATACATGGACAATCTTCCTTGCCAAGAAATCAGAATCTCAAGACAAGCTGTCTGACCTCATGAAGAAAATCCAGAATGAAAAGAGCTTGAGCATAGTAAAGATAAGATTAGATAAAGGAACTGAGTTCACAAACAAATTTATTGACAAATTCTGTTCTGATAATGGTATTCGACATGAATACTCTGCTGCAAGAACACCTCAACAGAATGGTGTAGCTGAAAGAAGGAATAGAACCCTTAAGGAAGTAGCAAGGATAATGATAGCAGAGGCAGAAATACCCAAAAGATTTTAAGCTGAAGCAACCAACACTACATGCTACACACAGAACAGATGTTTGATCAACAAGGATCTAGACAAAACTCCTTATGAAGTCTGGAATGGATATACACCAAATGTTTCTTATCTGCATATCTTTAGATGCAAGTGTTATATCCTCAACAATAGAAAAGAACATCTGAAAACCTTCAATGCAAAGTCAGATGAAAGAGTATTCTTAGGATACTCTGCTGTAAGTAGAGCTTTCAGAGTATTCAATAAGTGAACCTTGGTGGTTGAAGAATCTATTCATGTGGTATTTGATGAACCACACTGTGATATCAAGAGGCTAGAAGAACCTGCTGAAGACACAGCTCCAAGGAAAGAGAATGTTGTTCCATATGTAGAAGGAGTTATGCATACAGGAGAAGACAAAAAAGAAGAAGTTGCACATCTAGATGCATCAGATATTCTTACAGCAACAGAACCTCCAATCATGCAGCAACAAGAGGAGCAACCTAGAACAACACATGTCTTTGAGCCTGACAGAACATGGCTAAGAGATCATCCTAGGGATCTTATAATAGGAGATCCATCCATAGGAGTAAGGACAAGAAGGTTCATCCCTCATTAAGCAATGTTTACATGCTTTATATCTCAAACAGAGCCCAAGACTGTTGAAGAAGCCCTAAAAGATAGCAACTGGGCACAGGCTTTACAAGAAGAGCTAAATGGTTTTGAAAGAAACCAAGTATGACAAACAGTTGCAAGACCAACTCATCAAGGAGTTATAGAACAAAGTGAGTCTTTAGATGAATCTGGACTGATTGTAAGGAACAAAACAAGATTAGTTGCTAAGGGATATTGCTAGGAAGAAGGAATTGATTTTGATGAGACGTTTGCTCCAATAGCAAGACTGGAAGCAATAAGGATTTTTCTGGCATATGCAGCTCACATGAATTTCAATATCTATCAAATAGATGTAAAAAGTGCATTCCTGAATAGTCTTCTTTCAGAAGAAGTGTATGTTAAACAACCTCCAGGTTTTGAAGATCAAGCAGAAGAGAAGGTGTTTAGATTACACAAGGCTCTTTATGGACTTAAGCAAGCACCGAGAGCTTGGTATGACACCTTATCTCTCTATCTGCTAGAGAATGGTTTCCAGAAAGGAACAGTCGACAAGACATTGTTCAGGATACAGGATGGAGATAGTGTACTACTGGTATAGATATATGTGGACGATATCACTTTCGAATCCACCAACAAAGAGTTATGTGAAAAGTTCTCCAACCTGATGCAGTCAAAATTCGAAATGAGTATGATAGGAGAATTAAGTTTCTTTCTCGGACTGCAAGTAAAGCAGCTGTTTGCAGGAACCTTCATCAGTCAAGTCATGTATACAAAAGAGCTTATCAAGAAATTTGGCATGGAGAATAGTGCAGTAACATTCGCTCCTATGTCTACATCCATAAGCTTTGACAAAGATGAAGATGGTAAAGATGTTGATATCACAAAATACAGACGGTTAATTGGATTCTTGTTGTATCTAACAGCAAGCAGGCCAGACATCATATTTGCAATATGAGTCTGTGCAAGATTCCAAGCAGCACCAAAGGAATCATATATTTTAGCTGTCAAGAGAATTATCAAGTATCTGGAAGAAACTCAGGAAGTAGGCCTATGGTATCCCAAGAAAGGAGGATTCAAGCTTAAAGGCTACTCCGACTCAAATTGTGTAGGCTGCAAGATTGATCGAAAAAGCACCAGTGGGACTTGTCAATTTCTGGGAAATAGACTTGTTTCATGGTTTTGTAGGAAGCACACTTCAATTGCAACCTCTACAGCAGAAGTAGAGTATGTTGCAGCAGGTAGTTGTTGTGCGCAGATTCTCTGGATAACAGCAGCAACTTAGAGATTATGGGATTGAAGAAAAAGAAACTTCGATTCTATGTGATAATACAAGCGTAATTGCAATCACTCATAATCCTATTTTTCACTCAAGAGCAAAACACATCGACATACGACATCACTTTATTAGCGATCACGTGGAAAAGAAAGATGTTGTGTTTGAGAAAGTTCACACGGATCTCCAGCTTACAGATATATTCACTAAACCACCGAGTGAATCGAGGTTTTCTATATTGAGAAATGAGCTGGAAATTCTTAAGTTATGAGGTGAAAATGATGGTGCAGAAGCCCAGGGGGAATCTCTGCATGCTTGCGAGACGCAGTAAGTATAGTGCTGTAAGCTACATCTTCATATAGCGCTGGGTTCAGATAGCGCTGCATCCTTCTATTCTTACAGTACAACAGTTAAGGGGGAGTATAAGCAGCACCTGGTTACAACATTTAATTCAAAGAGTATTCATTGCTCTGTAACCTCGTCCCAAGGATGTTGCAACCTTAAAAAGGTATTTATTTAGGCGGCAAATCGCATGTCTTTCTGCATTTAATGCATGTCTGCACATGTCAGAAGAGGAAAGGGCACGGTCAGAAGCCCACGCGTCTAGTAATGATTATTGACGATTTGACCCCTCCATCATTTTCTAAGAACCGTAAGATCAAATCCTTCAGATTATTCTCAACCGTTGATCTTACTACACCTCCCTTGAGATCCGCCATAACCCCCATAACCGCCCTAATTCGAAATCATTTTTCACCATCACCCAAGGAGAAGTTTCCTTTCTCGTGAAAATTTTCCAAGTCCAATCTTTCGAAACTCTTCATTTTTTCTCTCAGAAAGATCAATAGCGGCCAGACAATCTATTATTTTGGAAGGACGTCTGATCAACCAGGAGCACGTCTATACTTCTGGGTTGTATGACAATGGGCTGATACGCAGGATCTTTGATGCCCTTCAGAGGACTCAAGTCATGGGGCTACTGACCACCGTCTACGCAGGCTTCTCGGTGGAGTTAGTTCAGTATTTTTACTCCTACGCTAGGACAACGGAGGAAAGGAACTGCATCCTGTTCAGGATGGATACAGATGGGAAAGAGCGATCTCTCACCATCAAAGACATCGCCACCATCTTCAGCATTTCAGCCGAAGGTTTGTCCCCGAGTCAGCTTATGACGTATGAGGACAACAATACTTCAGAGATGTGGGATCTCTTTCGAGCAAGAGACACCGGGGTAGAGATCAAGAGAAGCACCCCGAAAAAGCTCTTCAAACCGGAGTTTGAACTCCTATATGATATCTGTGCGTACTCCATCGAAGGCAGGACATGGAGTTACGACAAATGCATAGATCTCCGGTTCCAGATCATGTCTGCCATCATGGCCGGAGAGAAGGTGAACTGGGCGAGGTTCATCATGAAGAGGTTGTGGGAAGAGGCAGAGAAGATAACGGTGAGGAGGAGCTTCGACATCACCATCTGCTCTCTACTCTACAAGCTTAGTCTACAGCTTACAGCACCCACCCCCATCCCCATTGGCAAGTATCTCAGGGAGAAAAAGAAGGGTAAGACCTAACCGAAGACAGCAGAAGCTGGGGTTGCAAGGAAGAAAATCAAAGGCAAAAAGAATGCAACCCTAGCGCTGCAAAATGAAGCTGTAGACAGCGGGGGCGACGAGGAAGAAGAGAATGTTGAGAGTCCTCTTCCCGTCATCAAGAGGATCTTAAGAGAGGCTGACCCTGAACCTGAAGTCTCTTCCTCGGATGATGCCGTACCCTTATCCAGAAGGGCCCCACGCAGCAAGAAGAAAGCTGCCGCAGCTATTGATTCCCAACTCTCTACAGCAAGCTTGGCTATAATTACTGTTGAAGATGAGTCACATCAGCCAGATAGTGGCAGAGAAACTGGTGTAGAAGCCCATCTACAGGAGGCTACTGACCTGGCCTCCCCGCGCGATCATGGAGCTACTGCATCAGTGCTTGATCCTACCCTCCCAGCAGCTAGAAATATGGAGCTGCAATACAATCTCTGGAGGGAGATGCGACTGTCTAAGGGGAAAATCTTGTTAAAGTGGAAGGATTTCCTAACAGTCGAGCAAGCAGTCCTGGAGTGGGCCAACTCAGAAGACATTCTGGCGCTCCTGCAACCTGAGTATGCAGCTATGGTGCAAGACCAATCAGCAAGCAGTGCTGCTCAGGGAGCAAAGGACAAGGAAAAGGGAAAAGCTCTTGCAGAATTCGACTCTATAGAGCTGCCGATGAGAGCAGCATTGGAAGACGTCCAGGTTTTCCTAGCCCCGACTGCGGAGGCTGTAAGAAGGGACGATGACGTCGTTTTTTCTTGAGAGCAAATCGACACCCTAGGAGTGGAGCAAGCTGAAGAAGCGTGCTGCAACAAGCCCTACAAGCTAGTGTCAAAGAGACAAGGATACAACACACTCCTAGGAGGATACGGGGAGAAGGTAGCTCAAGTCAACATCATGCAAACTCCCCTGCATATGAGCAAATGGTTGAAGGCCTCTCCAATATTGTCTCTCTTGATCCTTTGGAGGAGGAGGAGCCTCAACTGATGGACTACGATGATTTTCCTGTTCACATGGATGCTGCTGCTGCAGACTCACAAAGAGAACCAATCGCCATCATCAGAGATGTCATCTCTAACATTGCTGAGATCACCGATGACGCAACCATGGAGGAAGTTGTAGAGGCTGGACTCCCTGTATTGGTCGAGACAGCAGTACAGCAGGCAGCCACCCTAGAAGAAGCTGCTGAGGAAATAAGGAGGGTGGAGGCTGAGATTCTTGCAGCAGTGAAGGATACAGTGCTGAATGTTGTGGAAGTTGCAAGAAACTAACAAGAGCTGCAAGAGCCCATTCTTGCAGCAGAAGTTGTCCAGGTTACAGGACCGGCCGAGAAGATGGGGTCCTTGCAGAACACCTCAGGTGAGGATATTGTTCTGACAACACTCCCTGAGGGAGAGAAGACCTCTGCTAGGGAGGCTGTTGACACAGTACCTACAGAGGATGTTGGAGTGGAAGCAGAGGTAACCCTTGTGCAGCTAGAGACACCTCAAGAGGAGGTTGATGCTGCAGCTGCTGCATGCTCATAAAAACCTTCCCAGGTTACAGCAGCAGAGGTTAATGAGGACGCTGTAGTTGATGATGCCGAATTCGCCAGGATGATGAGAGCGTGAAACATAGCTGCTTACGGACCAAAAGCTGACGGAGTAGAACCTATTACAATCTCATCCGGCGAAGAGGAGACAGAAGATGACGAGCACCCATCCTCAAGCTCAACCAGTTCACAACCCAGCAACCATGAGGATGAGGTTGCTACTAAGGCACCGAGGTAGGATACAGCACAGAACCCTCAAGCTGTCATTCCTTACGCTGCATCCCCTGCCGCCTGAACAAGAAGGAATTCGGGCCTGACTCCTGAAGAGTCACCGCCCAAGTAGAAGCCACTGTTAGACACTTGGTGCATGCTCTCCAGGAACATGAGTCTACCATGCAGAATAGCATCAGAGTCGCCGCCCAATTCCACGCTGAAACCATTACTGGTTTTAAAAAGGATCTTCAAGCCTTACCTGGGATGATCAAATGAATGATCAATGATCACTCCCACAGGCTGTACATGGAACGGGTAAGGATGGAGGGAGAATTGAAGATTGAAGCTGCACAGACTCGCTAAGAAGTAAGGCTGTGCAAGCGACATACTGAGAATGTCTCTGATAGGCTGCAAACTCACACCCTCGTTCTTGACACACTTCTGAACCGCACAACCGAACAATCCAGAAGAACCAGAAGTGTGGACAACCGTTTGGGGAACTTGGAGATGATCATCGGAGAACTGAGGGATATCATGTTCCGTGTTTTCCCTTAGTATACTAAAGCATCCAAGGACGCCCCAGAACCAACTCGAATACCACACTCCAAAGTGGTCCCAACTGCTCCTGCTCAGTCCCCGACTTTTCATAATACCAAAAAGGGAGAAGGATTTACTGAAAGATACAGGAGCTCAGGGGAAGCTGAAGAGGAAGAAGAAGAAGAAGATGATCAGCCTCTCAGCAAGAGAATGAGGAGGTCTGAATCATCTGCTGCTGCTGACATCCCTTCTTCAAAGCGCTGGAAAAGAGATGATAAAGGTGGAGCCGGAGGAGCTGGTGCAGCTGCTTGAAGCAAATCAGCAGCAGGCGCTGCATAAAGCAGTGCTGCAAGTAAAGATGCAGCACCTCCCTCTTCTCATCATACAAAGAGAGGGAGAGAGCCAGCAGCAAGGCTCAAGAAAGAGGGTAAGCGGAGCCGAAACTGAATGGTATTACAACGAGAAGATGACTGCTCAGAGAGTGGAGCAAGCTAGAGCTGAAGCTGATGAAAATGCCTGGATGTAGAGGCTTGGGCTGATTGGTGAAAAGAAGTTCTTTGGCAAAGAATTCTGCCAGTACCCCCCTCAAGAAATACCCCGACTCGACACAGACAACATATCTGCTGATGTATCAGTGCTGATGGATCAGAGGCCGGATGTGGAGAACATCGCATGGAGCTTGAACATCTTCAAATACGTCAAGTTGCCTACTGATTGCAATCCATATTTCGAGATGATCACGCTGTACAAGAGATCGGGATATCTCAGATACTTCAGATACCTATGCAGAAAGGGTAAATTCAGCATATTTCATACTTGCCAGTCTGCACTGAGAAGATATGAAGAGCTTACCAGGTGCGGAGAGCTTGAGATTCAGAACTTCTACACCGACCTAGTGAAGCGAGGCAGGATAGTGCCGTTCTATGAAGACTTCTGGTTGAGATGGATTCAGGTTCTAAAGATGCAGCAAATTTTTGAAGAATCCTATCTGAAGTCCATTCGAGATTGGTGGAAGGGATCGAGAGAAAAAGTTAAGCAAGAAAGGATGGATGCTGAAAGTAGACCTGAAGAATTGTCATCACGAAGGTCCCTATTTCAGTAGTCTTATATACACATGCATGCTCTTTGTACTCTTTCTCTGCTGTATTTCTTTATCTCTTGTAAAATTTCTTTCAGCTAATGAAGAAATTTTAGTTTATTGTTTCTGATCAAGTTCATCAATTATGAAATCTCGCATGCTTTTATGTTTTCATGATGTTATGTGATGAAGGAATAACATGATGCATCTCAGATGAATCCAGGATTAGAATCTTATATGTTCAAAGCTTTTCAAGCATGTAATCCGGATAACATAAGAAAATGAGTTAATGTAAAGATGAAAACTTTCTTCATAAACAAAATAATGTAAAGGTTTTGTCATCATCAAAAAGGGGGAAATTTTTGGGATTTCGATGTTTAGATTTTGATGAGCCAAAATATATATATATAATAGGAAGTTTTGAGTACCCCATTTTTCACAATATTTAAGTGAAAGCATAGACTAGTTTTGAGTCTAGATATAGGTACTGAAAAATGGAGGTTTCATAAGTTGCATAGCTGCATCAAGTGTATCGGAAAGAAGCTGCTACAAGAAAGTAGTTACAGCACTGCAGCAAAGTAAGAAAGAACGGTGTACAACATCGCTGCAAGAATAGGATACAAGAGTACTACAAGAAAAAGATACAGCAGTACTGCCTGAAGATACTGCAAGTAGGTCTTAAGTTACAGCAGCACTGCAAGAGATTATCAGCTGCAAGAAGACCTAGGATACAGCGCAGAGCTTACTGACCAAACAGTCAACAGCGCCAATAATTAACAAAGAAGTATCCTGCAATCCGAGGAAGGATAAATGTAGTACGAGGAACAAAGATTCAAGCAAGAATAAATAGAGTCGTTCAAGACAAGATCAAAATTACAGAAATGGAGCCAATACAAAGATGCCACGTGGACTAACGCGCTGCAGAAAGCTGCTAGCTGCAACTGCCGCATTAATTGCTCTGAAAGAGAAAGTCAAGTCGCATTAAATGTAAGTCATATCTTTGATCAAGTACTTCAAATTTAAAAGAGAGATGTCTCATTCAACGGACATCTTCTCCTACAAGTATAAATAGAGGATGAGAAACACTGAAGCTGGTTACTGAAACATTTGCGTAAAATCTCTCAAGCTTTCAAGTAACAAACATTCAAGTCGACCATCAGTTTCAGTCACTCAACCTCTGTGAAGTGAAGCAAGCTTAAAGCTAAAAATCCTTCGAATGATTCAGAAGCTCACTTCACCGCACCAGTTAAAGAACAAAACATATATACTTTTAACCTTGTTGTTGTGTGCTTAGGTTATTTTAGAGGTGTCGAACAGTTGATAGGAGAGATCCTTGCTGTTTGTATAAGTTGTCTAGAGTTAGGTAGCTTCCCTGTGTGGGAGTTTAGAACCATGTGTGGGTTAGCCTTTAGAGTTTGCAGTTGCTGTGTGTATGCTGGACTCTAGTAGGTGGCTGTTTTGTAAAGTTGATAGATTGTTAGGAGTGTCCTGTAATTCTATCTTGCTTAACGAAGTTCCTGCTCGAGGTAGCAGTAGAGTGGATGTAGAAAGATTACACCACCTTCGAACCACTATAAACCATAAGTGTTTTATTACTTTCTTATATGTGCTTATTTCATATTCATACATATCTATCTCATAAGCATAAAACGTTTTGAAAGGGATCATATTTGAGAAAACCAGCCTTGTGTTATAAATCGTAATTTTTCGCTGCGTATAAACTCTAGTTATAGCGTGCAGCACTGCATCCTAGTGCTGTAAGCAGTAACTGTCTAGCACTGCAAGTTCGAGTAACTTGCAGAATATAAAGGTTTTTTAGAAAGATTTGAAAAATCGACCAAGGTTCATTCACCCCCCTGTGAACCTCGGACACCACTTGGGACCAACAATGAGGAAATCTTTTCACCGATAGTCATGCTTAAGTCTATCCGGACTCTTTTATCTATTGCTTCTCATATGGAGTATGAGGTTTGGCAGATGTATGTCAAGACTTTAGATTTTGATGAGACAAACCAAATATGTAATAGGAAGTTTTGAGTATCCCATTTTCACAATGTTTAAGTGAATAAATAGACTAGAATCGAGTCTTGAATCAAGTCTGAAAATAGAGGTTAAATGAGGATAAAGCTGCATCTAAGCTTTAAGGGAAGATATCGCTGCAAGAAGGCAGGATACAGTATCGTTGTAGAAAGGCAGGATACAGCATAGCTGGAAGAAGGAAGGAACAGCAAAGTTTAAATAAGGCTGAACTTCTATACAGCAAAGCAAGGAAGAACGGCGTGCAGCAACGCTGCAAGAAAAGGATACATGAGTACTGCTAGAAAGAAGTTACAGCAGCACTGCCAGAAGATACTGCAACCAGGTCTAAGATACAACAGCACTGAAAGAAAGCATCAGCTACACAATGACCTAGGATACAGCGCAGACTTACAAGTCAGTTAAGTAATACAGCGCCAACTACAAGACGAAGTATCCTGCAAATCCTAGGAAGGATAAATGCAGTACGAGGAACGGAGATTCAAGCAAGAATAAAAGAGCCGTTCAAGAAAAAGTCAAAGTAGCAGACACGGAGTCAATAAGAAGACGTCACATGGACTGACGCGCTGCAGAAAGCTGCGAGCCGCAACTGCCGCATTAAATGCTCCGAAAGGAAAAGTCAAGTCGCATTAAATGCGAACCATACTTTGGCCAGGCTACTTCAAATTCAAAAAAGGGATGTCTCCTTCAACAGATATCTTCTCCTACAAGTATAAATAGAGGTCGAGGAGAACTGAAGCTGGTTACTGTCACTGTTACCTGAAAACTAAGATCCATTCACGAAAGGTTCAAACTTACAAATTCAAGCATTCAAGCCAACAAACAGTTTCAGTCACTCAACCTATCGAAGTGAAGTAAGTTCAAGCTGAAAGTTTCCCTACGGATTCAGAAGCTCACTTCGAAGCACAAGTTGAAGAAAACCTTTTATCCTTTTAACCTTATTGCTGTGTGCTTAGGTTGTTTTAGTGGTGTCAAGCAGTTGATAGGAGAGATCCTTACTGTTTGTTTAGTTGTCTAGAGTTAGGTAGCTTCCCTGTGTGGGAGTGTAGAACCCTGTGTGGGTTAGCCTTTGAAGTTTGCAGTTGCTGTGTGTACGCTGGACTTCAGTAGGTGGTTTGCTTTGTAAAGTTGATAGATTGTTAGGAGAGTCCTGTAAATCAATCTTGCTTAACAAAGTTCCTGCTCGAGGAGCAGTAGAGTGGACGTAGAAGGATTACACCACATTCGAACCACTATAAGTCATAAGTGTTTAATCGCTTTATTTATCTGTGCGTTTATCTTCTGCATTATTATCTGTCTCTCATCATAAAATATTTTGAAAGAAGCATTCTTGAGAAAAACAGCCTTATGTTTAAAAGTTTATTTCCGCCGCGTATAAAACTCCAGGTTACAGCGTGCAGCACTGCATCGTAGCGCTGCAAGCAGTAACCATCTATCGCTGCAAGCTCAAGTAATTTGCAGTGTAGAACGGTTGTTTTAAAAGATTTTGAAAATCGACCAAGGTTCATTCATCCCCCCTCCCCTCTGAACCTCGGACACCACTTGGGACCAACAATCTATATGAAGCAACCTGAGGGATTGCAAAAGGTAAAGAGCATCTCATGTGTAAGCTCAATCGGTCCATTTATGGACTGAAACAAGCTTCGAGATCTTGGAACATCCGCTTTGATGAAATAATCCAGTCTTATGGATTTATTCAATGTCCGAATGAATCTTGTGTATATAAAAAGAGTGACGGAAATATGGTGGTATTTCTTGTACTATACGTAGCTGACATCTTGTTAATTGGAAACAATATAAGAGTGGTATCAGACGTAAGAGTATGGCTTCCAAGCAGTTTGCTATGGACTTGGGAGAAGTTAGACATATTTTTTAGATCAAAGTAATAAGATATCGCAAGAAAAGGATGTTGTGCTTATCTCAAGCTTCATACATTGATACTATCCTAGCTCGTTTTAGCATGCAAAACTCCAAGAAAGGGTTTCTACCTTTCAGACATAGAGTGCATTTCTCTAAGAAAATGTGTCCTAAGATACCAAAGGAGATAGAAGAAATGAAAGCAGTTCCTTATGCTTCGGTTGTAGGAAGCTTAATGTATGCAGTGCTATGTACGAGATCGAATATTTACTTTGCCGTAAAACATATTCTAAAGTACCTGAAAAGGATTAGAGATTATATGCTAGTTTACCAGGCAAATGATATATTACCTGTGGGTTACACAGATTCTGATTTCCAATCAGATAGGGACAACAGTAAATCTATCTCGGGATATGTGTTTACCTTGGGAGGTGGAGCCATAGTGTGGAGGAGTGTAAAGCAGAAATACGTTTCGGACTCCACCATGGAAGTTGAATATGTGGCAGCCTCTGAGGCAGCCAAAGAAGCTGTATGGCTCAGAAACTTCTTGATGGACTTAGAAGTGATTCCTAGTTTGCCCAAAGCTATCACAATCTATTGTGATAACAGTGGTGCAGTAGCAAACTCGAAGGAACCACGAGCCCATAAGGCAAGTAAACACATTAAGCGCAAGTACCACCTGATACGAGATATCGTAAAGCGAGGGGAAGTTGTTGTCGCCAAGATTGCATCAGCCGATAACCTAGCAGATCCTTTCACAAAAGCCCTTCCGGCGAAAGCCTTCGATGAGCATGTTGATGGGATGTGAATCAGATGCATGACAGCGTATATGACAGCATAGTCTTTTAGTATAAGTGGGAGATTGTTAGGATGTATACTATAAGTCTAGCTTTTGTGTAAACATCTATTTATGATATGAGAATCTTTTATGGTCAAATGTTTACATTTTATATATTTGTTATATGTGTTATTGCAATTGTCCAATTAATTTATATTGTAGATAACATGGTGTGTGGTGCCACACAGAAAATCATGTTATCAGTTCCTTATAGATTATAAATGGTAGCTCACAACCAAGATAAGTTTGGACAAATTATCGAAATGGTTGTAGTGTAATTTGGTATTAGTCTATCTTGATTATAAAATTACACTAGTACATTTTGTTTGTATTAAGTAGGACCAATTGAGGTTGTTCGATTTATACTGACTATGTAATAGAACAAGACCTCTATTATTGTGGATGTGCGTCCTCTTAATCATTATATAATAACGGGCACATATACTCGATATATGTTCCTTTAATTTACCAATGGGTGAGATTTATTCATTAAATCAATAATCTCGATAAATTGAGATACAATGTTGTTTATATGGTGTGTTGTTGATTATAGAATGAAACCGTATCCTAATTATTTAGGATGATGATGTCTCCTTGAGAAGCTCATAATGATTATCATGTAAACTCTGCAGGTGGATTTATTCCGGCATAATAATAAAGTTGAGTGGTACTACTCTTAGAATTAGATGTTAATTAATTGAATTGTTAATAATTCATTTAATTAACGGACATTCGATATCTTAAACACAGGGAGATAAACACACACATAATAAATAGAAGCCCATATTTAATATAGATTTGGGATGATAGTTCAATAATAACTCTTTAGTGGATCGAGTTATTATTGATGAGATTAAGAAGTGTGTTCAGGCCAAACTAGGATTCCTAATCCCATCAGGAGACCGAATCTTAATCCTTCTCTAAGTCCTTGTTGTAGCCTATAAATAAGCCTTAAATCAGCCGCTTCTAAACACACTAAAATCTCATAAAATGATTTTAGTAGAAGGAGGCTGGTATTCTCAAAGGATCATTGCCCACATAACGTTAGAGAAAATGCGAGAAATACGGCAGAAGATCGAGAGGTCCAGGCTCTATCACTAGTTCGGCAGTTCTGATCTTAGAACTGGTTCGTCTTCACCTATTACGGTGAAAGGTATGATTCGTTTTTCACTGCGTGTTAATTATATCTTATATGGATCCCAAATTGGATAATTGCATAGGGTTAACGATCCGACGGTTCCAACAGTGCTTAGTGCACAGAATTATATGGTGCTGTATACATGAAATTTTATGCCGGGATATGACCTCGAGGTGCTGTGTGCACTAAATATATTAGAAATGAATTTGGTGAGTGTTGGAGTGTTAGAAATAAAATAGGTGATTCCAAAAGGGGATGCATGGGAAAGAGTTGTAAAAAATCATATTATCATATATAATTTCTACTTATTGAGATTTATCTCATCTGATTTATGTTTTGTAGGTAATTTTGACAAGTTGTGGAGCTCCTACAGGGTTTGAGCACTTGTGTATATAGATGACGACTTGTTGGGCATGAATGTAGTGTATGTTACTTTTGCTTTTGGATATTAAGTCTCTTTTTGATATGTTTTGTAATACACAACATGATGCGTATTAGTGGATTAACATGAAACTTGTTTATGGGTTGCAGGTTTGTTGAATTTTTTTTATATGAATATGAATAGAGAATTGTTGAATATGAAAAGATGTTATATTGAAATATATATATAACAAGTTTTCTTATTGTATTATATATTTAAAATTCATTTTTATATTTATTTGAACAAATATGGTGGTTTCACATTGAGACAAGTAATCTCACAGATTACTAGTATCGAAACAAGTGTTATCACAATAAATTAGCATCGTGATCAATTATTTAAACAACACAACAATTAATTTAACAAATTGATTCAAATTCTAAACAACCAACATAATGGGGAATGAGAAAGAATATGACTCAATGAAGAGGAAAATTGTCTCGATGAGAGGGCTTGAAGATGAGCTAGATGAAAAGGAGATAGAATAAAACTAGATGAATTTAATAGAGTATTAATTGATGGATACATGGGAGTCATTATACTGATATTATACTTTCAATCACTGTAAGTTCACAAGAGTTTTTATATTTAGAAAATTGGTAACGAACATATTTTGGAAAATGAGTATTAAAAAACATCTTTTCTTAGAATAGGTTTTGTGTGAAACCATTTCACGAATCTCATTTCGTGAAATGGGTTAGATCGAGTTGGACATAATAATTAAGTAATACTTTTATGTGTATTAGGTAATACTTTTCTATATAACATGTAATACTTTGTATTATGTGCAAAATACAAAAATATTATATGATATATACAAAAGTATTACATATTGTACAAGGAGAAGAGCACCGGAAGCCCTAGAATCTGCATGTTTTTTAAGACCCGATTCGACCCAATTCAAATTATATATCCTATAATACAAAAGTATTACATTTTTCTTATAATTTGACTCAATTCAAAATAAAAGTATTAGCTGATATACATAAAAGTATTACCTGATATACATAAAAGTATTATATATTTTACGTATCGCCCAACTTAACTCAAAACGCATCTTATAAAACAAAGTATTACCTAATTTATAGAAAATTATTACATAATACACACAAAAATATTATATAATTACATATATTCAACCCGACTCGTCTCACAACATGAGATCTGTGAGACGGTCTCACCCAAGACTTTGTCTTTTATTTATAGTAACTTCATATGCAAACCCAAAATATTTTATATTATATCTTATTTATTTACATATTTTGTTTGCAGTTATTTAAATATTAAATATTATTATTAGAGCCGGTAATCTGAGTCCGGTTTGATTGGCAAGCCCGAAACAGTCCGTAAATAAAATTTGATTGGGCTTTAATAATAATAACCCAAAAAATGTCAAATTTTTTTGACCCGATCCAAGTAGCCCAATGACCCGTTAAATTAATTTTTTTATTATTATATTTATCTACAACTTGCAAATCCTATACGCGATTCAATTCTCCTCTCATATTTTTATTTATCTTTTTATTTTTCCTTATACATTCACTTTTTCAACTAATCATTAACTATTATAAATTAGGATTGTAAATAATAAGAATCCTCTGACAAGCGATGTGAATTGAATTCAAATATTTTGAATTAACATAAAAATAAAATAAAAAAGAATAGATTTTATCTCCACTAATAATTTGATTATATATTAAATAGAGTGTAAATACCTCTCATTACTCCATTTTAAATAAATTATCTTCACTTAGATAAATAAAATACTATAATTTAAATTATACTTGTTAAATTATTTTATATCAAGTTCTTTCACATGCAAATTGGTTAAAAATTTAATTAGTTAACATTTTTTTTAATTTTAAAAATAATTAAGGATTTGAGTCAATTTAGTTCGTTAACTCAAACGAGGTTGGCTAAGCTCCAATTTTACAAATGCGACTAAACGATTAGTTAGTTTGACCTGAACCAACTTTATCTTTTGACTTCACGAGTTGGGTTAGACTAGACAGTCCAAATTGTCAGCACTAATTATTATCAATTAATTATACGTTTTATACCTTTATTTTAAAAAATTCAATCCATAAAAGGAAACCTACTTACTTGTGTTAGAGCATTTTCCACCGTTGACATCATTTTTTCATCAAACTCCATTTTTGGTGGTGAAAAAATGGGTTTATCTCCCACCGGTAATACACAATTTCCTTATTTCACCATTTTTTATGAAAAAAATAGTGTATTTGATCTCCCACCTATTTCATCAAATCTTCCACCAAATAATAAAATACTAATATTTCACAATTTCATCATATTGCACCATTTATAAAGATATAATTGGGTTTGGTCTCCCATGGTATTTCACCAAATATATCATAAAATTATAAATTTAATGTTAATTATAATTTTGGTCTATCTTATTTCGAAAATATTGATTATAGATCTGATTTTAAATAATAATTTTCTTAACTATATAATTTCAACAATGATGATAAATTTCAAAAAACTATTTCAACATGAAAGAAAATCAACTTAAATTATAATACATATAATTAAATCAGACATAAACAATAATTTCATAAATTATTGTATAAAACATTACAACATAAATTAATCATAAAAACATTACAACATGATAACGTTACAACATGAAAGATAATTAACTCAAATAAATAACATTACAACATATATTAATTTAATATCATAAAAAAATCTCATTCACCATTATCATTATTATCTTCAACATCATCGATTTGACCACGTTTGCCCTACAATGTGCTGCCAATCTTTTTCTTGGTTCATTATGTTTTCCTTGATTTATCAAATTTCGATGTCGATCAAGAAAACTAACATAATTCATATTATGAAAATCTCTTAAAAACTCAACAAATGGAACAGTGGGTGAACTTTCATAGTCAAGGTTGGCGTTTTGATATCCACTACGTTTTTCCTCGACTATCATATTGTGCATAATAATGCATGCAAACATGACTTCATGTAAGTCTTTCTTCTTCCAACATCGAGCTGCTTCTCTAATAATTGCAAACCGAGCTTGAAGAACTTCATATGCTCGTTCTACATCTTTGCGATACGATTCATGTTTCAGTATGAAAATAAGGGGTACTCTTTACTTGTTAGGCCAAACAAGGTTCTAACGAGGCCCATTTGAATCAACATTTTATGTATATAAAAAAGCAAGATTATTAAGTAGTTTATAAGTTTTTCATTTATGTAATTAATCTTTCACAAAAACTTTTATACAATTGGTGTAAGGATTTAGGATCCATACACCTGACCCGACCCGGTCTCCACGCGCCCTCCACGCGTTCGCACGTGCCCCCACACGCCTGGGTGGGTACGCTCAAACCCACCCAAAATTTGCTCCAGGTGCTAGACCTTTATGTTATGTTAAGCATACCTTTATGTTATGTTAGTCATACCTTTAGGGCCTTTTATATTATATTAAGCATACTTTTATGCAACGTTAATCATACATTTATGTTATGTTAAGCATACCTTTATGATTTTATGTTATGTTAAATATACCTTTAGGGTTATAATATTATGTTAAACATACCTTTATATTATGTTAAACATACATTTATGTTATATTAGTCATACCTTTTAATTATGTTAGTTGTACTTTATGTATTATATAAAAATATGACTAATATTAATTAAAGGTATGCGTAATATTTATATAAAGGTATATATGTACAAATTAGGGTTTTTTTGTGCTGAAATTATAATTTTTTCGTCAAAATTAGGATTTTTTTGCGAAAATTAAGGTTTTTTTTAAAAAGCTAAACTGTTACATAAATGTATGCATGCTTAACATAATATAAATATATGACTAACACAATATAAAGGTCAGGATAAAAAAAAAAAGGAAATGCGCGGATTCGGGTCGGATTCAGCCCGACCCAACCCGCGTTGTATGGATCTAAGATCCATACAATAGTTACACACAAGCCTCATTCTTAATCTTTTAATTTATTATGTTATTCAAATATATTATGTTACTCAAATATATTATGTTTTTGTTCATTTATGATAGTAAATGTATTTATCGTTTTCAACATATAATTTATTTTGGCTAATTATTAATTAATTTATTAATAATAATAAATATATTTATTTATTGAAAACGAATTTATTAACTGTTGGGCGTCCGACCCGAGCTGCACGTCATGTCGTACCTGGACGGCCTAATAAAAGCCCTCAATTCAATTGACCGGCCAAGATGATACAGTGGACGTCCAACCCGATAGACCGTCCAGAATGGCCGGCCAATGCCAATATAGCCGTCCAGGTAGCAACCAGCCTCCAAGAGATCGTGGGTGATGAAACAACTTAGTGCAGTTTAAACAGGCGAAAATCAAGGAGAAAGTGGGTTTAACTTCCACAACCTCCACGATCTCCACGATCTCCGATACTTAGGTTATTTTTTAGCTATAAATAGATATAATTTCAACTTGTAAAAAGGATCTGAATCCTTATTCTGTAAAAAGCATTAGAGAGCTGATTTCTCTAAATTAATGATATAAGGTCCTGCCCGGTCACATAACCGTTCAGGATCAGCCGAGCAACATTGCCCGAGTAGGCTCCGAGCCAGTCTCATACTTTCCACTTTATCTTCATTATATTTGGGTGTTAGACTAGGAATTATCTTTCAACAAATTCCGACGTCAACATTTTAACGCTAGAAGAAGGGGGCTATATTCCCAATACCTGAACACAACTCCGAAACACAATGAGCAATTCTGAACGTAATACTACCCCAGAACCCCCGGCTCCTGCCTTCCAGCTTGGTGGCTCCAGTCGGAATTGGCCGTGATCAGTCGAAGAAGTCATTCCGGTGGCTCTTATCACTTTGGAGACCCCAAAGACCCCCACGACAGTAGCACAGATTCGGGGTATCATGGCCGCACTAACCGAACGGCTCAGAGAGGCTGAACAGAGAAAGAAGGCCAAAGAGACCAATGGCCTACTAGAGGACTTAGAGTCCTAAGGCGGACCCAGGCGGAGGCGGAACCTGGGAAAGCGAATAGCCGATGATGAACTTCGGTGAAGCCAGTCCCTCACACATGCCCGAGCGGATCACCACCGGGTCCACCTAGATAATCCCGGGGCACGGGCAGATAGGCGGTTTGTCCAAAATGACAAAGAATCGGCCCTAGCAGGGGAGGCCAGGAGGCTGGATAGGCTCCCCACTGAGAGAGGTGAGGTCCCACCACCTCACGATGAGAGTACCGGCCACAATTTGCGGTACTCGGAGCTTGTAGAGGAGCAGGAGCTCCGACAACGACTGGCTGACATTCAAGCTAGGCGGAATAGAGGGGGCTGGAAGAGGGCCACCCCCTTTGCAAAACACATTGCTACCTTGGTCCCGGTCAAGTTCAAAATGCCCCCCATCGGTCAGTATAATGGAGAGACCGACCCTAGTACTCACCTGCATAAGTATACGTCCTGGATGGAGTTACAGGGATTAGGAGAAGAGCTGATATGCAAAGCATTCCCGCTCACGCTGGGGGATCGAGCACAGAGATGGTTCTGTTCCCTCCCCGACGCATCAATTGGAGGATGAGACGAGCTGTCCGACCTGTTCTTGACACAATTCATGGGTTCGAGAATGAGGTCAACCCCAAAGGAGAGGTTGGTCAACGTGAGACAAGACAAAGCTGAGCCTCTGAAGTCATATCTGGACCGCTTCAACAAACTGGTCCTCAGCATGGAGCAGGTGTCGGATGATGCCATCCTCATGGCCGGATTAAAGCCCCGAACCAGGTTTTGGTGGTCCGTCCACGAGGAGGGGCAGCGAACATATCATGACTTCCTCAACAGAGCAGAGCGGTACATTGGGGCTGAGGAGGCCATCCCGGATGACAAGTCATCCGAAAAAGACAAAAGGCCAGAACGGCGGGAATAAAGGAGGGAAGAGCGAAGAAAGCCACTGAAGCCGTTCAGGCCGGCCACAAATTTCAGGGCCTTCCAACCCGCCGGCCCAGGCCAGGTAACCGAAATCCTCACGATTATCCCATCACAAGTCCTTACAGAGATTAAGGACAAAAATCTACTGCCCGAACCGCGACCCATGAGGGCCGACCCGAATCGCCTCAACCAGAACAAATACTGCAAGTATCATAAGGCGAAGGGTCATGATACAGATAAATGCTGGGCGCTTCTGGCCGAGCTGATGAAGTTAATCGATCAAGGCCAGCTCAAAAAATATGTGAAGGGCCAAGGGCAGCACGGCCAAGGGACGCCACAAGCAGTACCTCCACCACCACCACCGAATGACGCTGCTCGCGAGATCCACACCCTCATCAATAACAATTTCGGCAAGCAGCGTGGGTCAAAGCGAGCCCGGAAAGAACAAGTCCGAGAGCCTAGGAATGCTTACCAGCAATGCGTTCCACCCAGGGCAGCACCCCGCCATGCACCCATCCTGTTTACTGAACTGGACAGCGAAGGGATTACCTACCCACACAGCGATACCTTGGTGGTATCGCTCAATATCTGCAGGACCATGGTGCACAGGGTCATGGTTGATATCGGCGCCTACGCCAACGTGCTCTACCTGAGCACTTTCAAACGGATGGGATTCCACGAATCCCAGCTCATATCTTCCTCCGACATAATTCAAGCTTTTGGAGGGATGAGTACAAGGGTGCTCGGCACTTGCGAGCTCAAGGTCCTATTCGGATCTGGCGATCGGGAAGTGTTCACAACAACAGAGTTCAAGGTGGTGGACTTGAACTCACAATACAACGTCATTTGGGGCAGACCACTCCTCGCCAAATTAAAAGCGGTGGTCTCAATTTATCACATCGCCCTTAAGTTTCCGATGGGCGATGAGGTGTATGTAGTGAAGGGAAACCAGCTGGCCGTTCGGGAGACAGACATGGGGCTACGTCCGAAAGAGCTCAATCAGCTCGAGCTCGCTCAGGCCGCCTCGGTCGACGAACAGATGGAAGACACCTTCGAGGATTCCGTCCTCGAAATTGCCGAGCATAATCAAGCTGCTATAGAGGTAGATAATGAACCTCCATAACTGGCGATTACTCCTGAACAGCCGGTCAGTTCCACCTTTGAGGTTGGATCCTCCTCTGGCACCGCCGCCCAGAATAGCGGAGGAGAAGTGGCAATGGACATGTAAGAGCCCGATGAGGAATGGGGGTCCATCGATCCCCGAAGAGATGGACCCTAAAGACGAGCAGCGCCTGTTGAGGAGTTGGATCTCGTTAGCATGGACCCAAACAGGCCGGATATGGAGCTGCGGATCGGCCGAGAGCTGCACGAGCCCTTCCGTACTGAGCTAATAACTTTTTTGCAGGACAATACTGATGTCTTCGCTTGAGCTCATGAAGACATGGAAGGCATCCAGCCAGAAGATGCATGTCACCACCTCAACGTCGACCCTGCCGCCCAACCAGTGGCCCAGAAAAGACGCCGACTGAGCCCAGGCAGATACGAGGGGCTGGAATTGGAAGTACAAAGGCTGTTGGGTTATCGCTTCATTAGAGAGACCAAATATGCAACTTGGGTCTCCAACCCCATCCTGGTCAGGAAGCCAAATGGGTCATGGCGGCTTTGTGTTGACTTTACAAATCTGAATAAAGCTTGCCCTAAGGATTGCTTCCCACTTCCGAATATAGATCAGCTCGTTGATACTACTGCTGGACACGAGCTCATGAGCTTTATGGATGCATACTCGGGTTATCATCAGATACCCATGGCCGAGGACGACCAGGTCCATACTACTTTTATCACCAACAGGGCATAGTACTGTTACACCATGATGCCGTTCGGTTTGAAAAACACGGGGGCTACATACTAACGACTGGTGAACAAAATGTTTGCCGCTCAGATCGGGAAAATAATGGAGGTCCACGTGGACGATATGCTAGTTAAGTCCAAACAGAAAGCTGATCACGTAGGTCACCTGGCTTCGACATCCTGAGGAGGTACATGATGAAGTTGAATCCCAAGAAATGCTCCTTCGGGGTAGGATCAGAAAAGTTCCTGGGATATATGGTGAGCCAGAGAGGAATCGAAGCAAATCCCGAGAAAATTCAGGCAGTCATGAATCTGACCCCGCCAAGACGGATCAAGGATGTCCAGAGTCTAACAGGCAATGTCGTTGCCCTCAATCGCTTCATATCTCGGTCCACCGATAAATGCCAACCATTCTTCAACTTGATCCAGAGAAACGCTCAATTTGAATGGAACAATGAATGCCAGTCGGCCTTAAAGGATCTCAAGAAAGCACTTATGGAGGCCCCAGTCCTGGCAAAGCCTCAGTCCGGCAAAAAATTGCAGCTCTACCTGGCCATGTCCGAGTATGCAGTAAGCTCGGTACTGGTCCGTGCAGAACAGAAGGCTCAACAACCTGTTTATTACGTGAGCCAGTCACTGCATGACGTCGAGCTCCGCTACCCGACAATGAAAAAATTGGCCTATGCATTGGTCATCTCAGCCAAGAAGCTGCGGCCATACTTCCTGGCACACCAAATTGAGGTATTGACTAACTTTCCTTTAAAGCAGGTACTGGGCAGCCCAAACGCTTCCGGAAGATTGCTAAAGTGTCATGAGGCGAAGGGTCATGATACAGATAAATGCTGGGCGCTTCTGGCCGAGCTGATGAAGTTAATCGATCAAGGCCAGCTCAAAAAATATGTGAAGGGCCAAGGGCAGCACGGCCAAGGGACGCCACAAGCAGTACCTCCACCACCACCACCGAATGACGCTGCTCGCGAGATCCACACCCTCATCAATAACAATTTCGGCAAGCAGCGTGATTGAAAAGCCCAGAACGGCAATAAAAGGTCAGACCCTTGCTGACTTCATCGCTGAATTTACTCCAACTCTCATCCTTCGTGAAGAAATGATTGAAAAGTCTTGGAAGATGTACGTGGACCGGTCGTCCACTGCCCATTGCGCCGGGGCTGGAATCGTATTGGTCAGCCCCACCCAGAAATACTTCTACTCGGTGCTACGCTTCAAATTCCCTGCAACGAATAATGAGACCGAGTACGAAGCACTTCTGGCCGGACTAGACATGATAAAACAGTTTGGAGTGGACGACCTCGAGGTCTTCAGTGACTCCCTCCTGGTAGTCAATCAAATTTCGGGCTAATATGTAGCCAGGGATGAACAAATGGCTAAGTACTTGAGGTCCGTCGAGTTGGCCTCCACAGAATTTCGACGAATCCCCGCCTAGCAGATTCCTCACAGTAAGAATGCACAAGCCGACGCTCTTGCTCGGCTAGCAATAAGTGAAGAAGCTGAGGATATCGGCTCAGTAAACATTGGAACTGTGGACAGCTCGGCCCTCGACCAAAAAGAGGTTTATGATATTGAACCGAAAGTGACTTGAATGACCCCGATCATCCAATACTTGGAAGGGGGGAAGGTCCCCGGCGAGGCCAGAAAGCTAAGGATCCGAGCTGCCCGATATACTATCCAGGACGACAAACTATACAATAGAGGGTTTTCTCATCCCCTTTTAAAATGCCTAGACGAAGAGGAGGCCAAGTATGTGCTAACTGAGATCCACGAGGGTGTATGCGGCAATCATTCAGGAGGCCAATCTCTGGCCTTCAAGGTTATCAGGCAGGGATACTTTTGGCCTAGTCTAAAAAAAGATGCTATCAACTTCGCCAAAAAATGCGACAAATGTCAGAGATGCGCACCCCTCATCCGAGCACCTTCGGAGGATTTGAACTCAATCATGGCCCCATGGCCATTCGCAAAATGGAGAATAGATCTAATTGGTCCGATGCCGACTGGCCGAGGAGGAGTAAGATTTGCTATAGTTGTCGTCGACTATTTCACCAAATGGGTAGAAACAGAGCCTTTGGCATGGATAACCGAGCAGAAAGTCACGAACTTCATATGGAAATCCATCATCTACCGGTTCGGGGTCCCCTATTCCATCATCACAGATAATGGCCGGCAGTTCGACAGCGACGATCTAAGAACATTCTGTGAAAACTTAGGCATCAAAAAGCTGCTCTCTACCCCATATCATTCTCAAGGAAACGGCCAGGTCGAGGCCATGAACAAAATTATCAAGCACACCCTGAAGGCCAGGCTTGAAGAATCGAAGGAAGCTTGGGCCGACGAACTGCCCGAAGTATTATGGACATACAGAACGACGGCCAGGACGGCAACAGGAGAAACACCATTTTCCCTAGCATTTGGATCTGAGGCAGTTATCCCAATTGAGCTCGACGTTCGCACTTGGAGAGTGAACAAATATCAAGACGAGCAGAACACGGAAGCTCTGGCAGCCAACCTTGACTTACTAGAAGAAAGAAAAATTGACGCAGACATAAAAAATTCCATTTACAAACAGCGAAGTGTAAGGTACTACAACTCAAGGGTCTGAGCTAGAAAATTTGAGCTAGGGGATCTCATCCTCAAGAAAGTCTTACTACCAAATGGATCCTTGGGACATAACTGGGAAGGACCGTACAAGATAAGCAGAATCCTGGCCGGAGGTGCATACGAGATAGCCGACCTGAATGGAAAAGTGGTGTCCAAACCATGGAACATAGAGCACCTGAAAAAGTATTATCATTAGCCGGCTAGGATTCCAGTTGTAATTTCTTTGTACATTTTTACACTTGACTAAGAAGTTATTTCCCAGCTTGTATATCGCTTAAGGCTACGGCCTCATCCGAGCCGTCCAGGTCGAATGGAACAGTAAGGCTTCGGCCCACCTAAGGCTACGGCCTCATCCGAGCCGTCCAGACCGGATGGAACAGTAAGGCTTCGACCCACCAAGGTTTCGGCCCACCTAAGGCTACGGCCTCATCCGAGCCGTCCAGGCCGGATGGAACAATAAGGCTTCGGCCCACCTAAGGCCACGGCCTCATCCGAGCTGGTCAGGCCGGACAAAAAAATTTGGTCCGAACCTACCCCGGCTCCGGCCAAGGGCGAAGAGTTAAACCAAATTAACCAAAATGTTGGGGTTAAGACATTGACCAAATAGAAGTGATGAAAAACTAACTTGGCAAGCCGAGCAGGCCAATCACCAAATTTTAATTAATTGTTACCAAGTGTTTTTAATATTAAAATGTCGAGCTGATTAGATAAAGTTGAGACGAGCAAGTTTTAACTTGGTTGAATTGCACAAAAATATGGATAGTCATAAACCAGAAAAAATGTTGGTATTAAAATCAAAACTGGTTTGAAGGCCAGTACCTCTTACAAAAAAAAGAGGAAAAGAAAATCTAGGTACTACTGGCCAACATCGGTCAGCTCCTCTTCAACCACCTAGGCCGCCGTCTCGACAGGCCGCCCAGCCTCTAAAATGGCCCCCATGTCAAAAGATGGGTTAGACATAAGCATGATAGGGGGGCTGGAGTGAGCAGCTTCTCAGACCCTGCCGGAAGATACTTCGGTAGGTCACTCATCAGCTCCAAATAGTAGGTCGGGAGTGGATTTTTTTTCCACATAGCTGGCCAAAGCTGCCACAAGCGAACCGTCGTCCAGCTTTTCCTTTCGAGCCGCTTCAATGGCATCGAAGAAGGCGAACAGGTATGCAATGCTACTCTCGATCTTGTACTCGTTAGAGTCCCGATACTTGGCAACCACAGCAACCTCATCAGCTTGGGCGGCCCGGACAGCTTCCAGCTCGGCTCTCAGCTCATCCATCCCGGCCTGGAGCCGGGCATTCTCCACCGCTAGCTCAGCCACTTTTTTCCTGTCCAGTTCAGCAGCTAGGGTGGCATGTGACAAGGCTTCTTGAGAAGAAGCTAGCTGGATCTGCATCATCTCTTTCTTCTCGACCGCATTCCTAAGCTCGCCAGTCTTCCCCCTCAGGTCGGCCTTCAGAGCCTTAATCTTCTCGACCCGCTCCTGGTACTGCTGATGGGCCTGCCAGGCGAACACGGACGCCTGCGCCAGAAGGATGCTGGTGCAGGAGTTGGCGTCCATACCAGACATCTCACGGGAGTATTTATCCAACTCCTCCGTCTAGGCCTTGACGGGGGGCTTCAATGGCCGCGGATACTGCCGAAGGAAGTTTATCCATCACCTCCGAGGTCGGAGACTGGGCCCGTGAGAAGTTGATCTGGAAAGGCGGGCGACGACCGAGGTACTCTTTAGTTTCCTCCACACGAGCGGGATCCCACCCGCACACACTGACCGAGCCGGCCAAGGGGCTCTCAGCAACCCAGACGCCAGACACCGAACAAACGCCTAAAACTCCAGGTGTCCCCGAGCTTCCTCTTCCAGCTCCCGAACCACCTCTTGAGGGTCCCGCACTGCTACTGGGACCCGGCCTGAAGCGCTTGGCCGGCGGAGCACGCGGAGCAGCATCCTAGGGGGCAGAAGCTGAGGCTGGCGCAACTGAAATGGGGCGTTCAAGTTCCCGGTCTTTGCCTTGGCTTCGATCTTGAGGCCTCCCAGCCTGTCAGGCGGCGGTTTGTTGGGCTCTCTGCCGAATGCATTGAGACGGGTTCATGTCGAGATGCAGGACGTGAGGAGGGAGTTCGGCTGAAAAATAAGAAACGTAAGTATACTACACGGGGTAAAAAACTAATAGGTACAAGTTCGAGAAATATTACCAAGGTAATTATTCGGAGCAGGCCGGAAAGGAAGAATAAGACCGGTGCTAATAAGACGTTTCTCGGTAACGAGCATCTTAAAGGTCCGTTGAGATAAGACGATGTGGTCACGAAGAAATACAATCTTCCGAGAAAAGGTACTGCCAGTTGGGAGGTTCTCCACGGAAACTTCTGCAAAATGAAAGATAATTAAAATCAGATAACCGAGCAGAAAACCAGAAAAATGCAAATATACCATTTACCGTCTCGAAAAACATTGGACAGAACACCCGCTCTGGCCCCTGCTCTCCAACTCGGCCAGGGCTCATCCAATCACCCCTGACCCAGAACCATTTCGTCTTCCAACCCTTGATGGAGGACGGAAGGTCACGGATCAGCTGGGGACGCTTCTGTCGGGGGGATAGATAGTATAGATGGTTCTGAGTGCCGGGTAGGAGTTTCAAACCCAGCAACCAAGACAACTCCTCCGGGCTCGGAACACCGAGGTTGAACGTCCAAAAGAGGATGAGCAACCCAAGAATGGAGGACCAGCTATTCGAATGTAGCTGACCAGGAGCGAGACCCCAAAAATGAAGGTACTGGGTGAGAGGAGGAGCCAAGGGAAACCGAAGACCACCTTCCAAAGATCGGAGGTTGATGGCCACACTATCCGCGGGTGGCTTATCCATCCGCTCGTTCGGCCTCAGAACGTCAAAGGACACCCCCCGCGGAATGTTGAAGAGGGCGTGCCACTTGTCCAATTCAGCCCGGGTAATTACGGACGGCCAGGACATAGCCTCCGAATCTGCAGAGGGCTGCTCAGTCCGACTATATTATCTAGGCGGCCTAGGCATCCCTATTGGAATGTAACGGGCTGGTCGGCCCGATGGCCCTGCCACCTCTACCGCAGGGGGACCCGAACTCCTAATCTCCTTCGAAGAGGAGCTAACTTCTATGCTCAATTCCTCAGAAGGGTAACCTCCATACCCGGACTCAGTCCCAGAAGATGAAGTAGAAGACATGATGAGTAAATAAAATTACCTAAAAATCAAGCTGGACGGTCTAACAAGAGCGGGTTATCCTGGTCGGGTGATATTAGACGGCTAAATCTGGTCGGGGAATATTAGAGAATTCTCTAAGGCTCGTAAACTCGTGAAGGTCAAAATGAATGAAAGTCGCTCCTATTTATAGCCGAGGTGCGACCCCTCGACTCCTATCTGACCAGAGGTGACGCGTGGAGAATCGGATGGTCAACGACGGACGACGTTGCGTCTTCCAGAACATCAGATTGAGACACGTGTCAGGCCTAACAGAAACCTAGGGTTCTATCATATCAGATCTCTTAGGTCTCGTCGCTGCAAAGCCGGCCAGAACACGGCAACAACAGATAGGCCGGCCAAGACAACGATATCCGACAAACAGTCGCCTAAGAATAATTTCTCCGACAAACATATTCAGGCCGGCCAAGATAAAATCAAGTCAAAAGTACTTATATTAAAAACATGCAGTATAGGCATAATTAGAGTCGAAATTAAAGATATCATTAAAGATAGCTGGTTTGGAGGCCAGAATCTCTTGACAGATAATCCTTAAACCCTAAACCCTAAACAAAAAGGATTCAAACGAACAGCTCGGCAATGATCTACGATGTTGGAAGACTTATCAGGTCCCCCTACCCGTCCAAGCCTCTCTCTCAATATTGACATGTCAGCTAAAGCGTGTTATGGACGAAAGATGGTCGCTGAATATGTTACCAAGTACTTAAGCTTAAGAGAACTGCTCGAAACTCTTGCTGGCCAAGATCATAACATCGATCATCTTCGAGCACGATCATACCGTCTTCAAACCTAGCTACACCGGACTCCTCGACTTGCCTGAATCCGGAAGTTCCCATGCTGGAATTCATCATAAATAGGACGGATAATTTAGGACAGGTCATCCTGGGCGGTACTTCTTGCACGACTAAGGCTGGAACGTCACAGTTAATTAAGGGATATCATAGCAAACGCGCGAAGATGAAAGTGAATAAGTCATTGCTATTTATAAAGAGATCGTGACCTCTAGGATCCAAGCTTACTATAGGCAACACGTGGCAGACCCGAAGGCTGACAAGTGACAACGCATCAACTTCTATGCTACCAAATCTCTACACGTGGAACCTAGGGGCTATTCGAAGCCCTACCATATTTAATCTCCCAGATATGGGGTCGGCCAGAATGTTATGCCGATCAAGAAAAAAACTATGTTCAAAAGAATATGGCAATACACGTGAAATACACTCCATTCAAAATCATAAGTACACAAACTGGTTGGCAGGCCAGAACCTGTTTACAAAGGGCTGAACAGCCAAACAAAAAAGAAGGGTGGTCTACAATCAGTTAACTAATCATCCGGAAGTACGATTACATCATCCTCAGCTCCGGTTGCACCAGCTTCCCCGACCTGCTCGGACCCGAAAGCCCCCAAGTCAGGATTTGACATAAATCGGATAGGAGGAGCTGGTTGCAAGAGATGTTCAAAGCCTAGAGAGAGATAGCCAGACAAATCACTCATCAGGTCCAAATAGTATTGACGAAGAGGATTTTTGCACAAAAAATCAGCTAAGGCCATACTAAAGGGACGATCATCCATCTTTGACTTCCTAGCCACCTCAATATTATCGATGAAAGCAAAGAAGTAGGCCAAAATTCCCTCATACTTACATTCATCAGAGTCCTTAAGTTTTAGCTCATCGTGTACAGACCTCAGCTCGGCCTGAACCGCTTCGAGCCTACCCTTAAGTTGAGCCTTTTCAATGCCCGCCTCAACCAACTGCTGGCGATCCAGTTTGGTAGCCCCAACGGCTTGGGCCAATGACTCCTGGGCGGCCGCCAGTTTAGTCCTGAGATCCTTTATCTCATCAGAAGCAGCATCTAGCTCAGCCTTTCTCTCGCCAAGCTTGGCCATACTTGCTACGTATTTGTCCTGATGATCAAGATACTCACGATGAGCCCGTCAGGCAAAGACAGACGCTTGAGCATTTAGAATTGCAGAGCAAGCCCCCAGGTCAGTCGCCGACATCTTTTTGGCATACTTCTCCAACTCTCCTGTCCAGGCTTTCACTGGAGTCTCCATAGCCGGCCCGATTGCAGGTGGAAGGTTCTTCAATAAATCAGTGCTGGGCATCCGAGCGCGAAAGTAGCTCACCTGGAAAGGAGGCCGATGCCCAAGAAATTCCTTGGAGCTCTCAATCAGGTTGGGGTCCCAACCACAAATGCTAACCGAGCTGGCTAGAGAGGATTCGGAGGACCACACTCCGGGACGAGTCGAAGAAGTCGCGTCAGGGCTATCAGCTGGTCGTTCGCTAGAAGTCGGGCGTGATCTCTTTACGGGCGGCTCGACCGGCCCTTGACTCGGGACGAGAGTCTCATCTACTGGGCGCGCAGGGCCACACCTTTTCTCAATCGGCTTTTTCTGCTTCCCTCCTAGCTCAGTCCTGATCTTAATGCGCTCGGTTGGATTCATCTCAGGATGAAGACTGTCTTGGGGAAGGATAGCTGTACGAAGAGTAATCCATTAGGAAAAACCAAACACAAAAAGCTAAGCACAATCTTGGTTCAACAGCAAAACCTACCTTGAAAATCTATAGTAGCACGCACAAAATGGAAGACAATGCCAGCCTGAATAAACCGATCTTCAGCAATCAGCTCCCTGAATGTTCGCTGCTCCGAGCTAATGCTGTCCCGCAAGAAACGGATTTTGTGAGAGAAGTCGCCGTCGCTCTCAAGACTCTCAAGAGACCCCTCTATAAAATAAAAGAATATTAAACACATTAGAAGGCCTAGCAAAGAAAATCACAAAAGTATACCTTCAGCGGGACCAAAGCCAACCGGGCAAGACGCCCTAACAGCAAATGAATGGCTAAACGTCCCCGAACTCATCCAATCCCCATCGACCCAAAACCATTCACTTCTCCAATCTCTAATTGGCAAAGGAAGATCGCAAACTAATTGGGGCCGATGTATTCGAGGGGCGAGGTAGTAAAAATGATTTTCCACTCCAGGTATAAGCTCAAGCTTGAACAGCCAGGACAGCTCTTCAAAGCTGGGCTCTCCGAGGTTATAACTGTGAAAGAGCACTAACAGACCCAAGAGGGAGGACCAGCTATTTGGCAGAAGCTGTCCGGGCGCTATTTCCCATTGCCAAAGATAGCGAGATAAACATGGCGCCATGGGAAACCGCAGACCTCCCTCCAATGCTTAAAGGTTGATAGCAACACAATTTTTCCGCGGCTTATGCATTCGCTCCTCAGGACGGGGGGCGACGAAGGAACCTCCCAAAGGTATGTTAAAACGGGACTGCATTCTATCCAGCTCAGATTGAGAAACAATGGAATGCCACTTCATAGCCTCTGAATCCTCGAAAGGCACCTCGGCCCATCCGGCCCGGTGGCCTTGTGACCATCCAGATGGGATCTCTTTAGGAATCTGAGACATAATCACAAAAAAGAGAAAGAGATTATCTTCCGAATAAGACCGCACTCGCAAGATGACGTAGCACAGGATATCCTGACCGGTTGATTCTGCTCGGAATACACAGTAAATATTAGGAAGTGTAAGCCAATAAAAGGTCAAATGAGAAGAACACTATATATAGGTGATGACTCTTAACTTCTTGCCAACCATATACGGACGCGTGGAAAATCGAACGGATACAAAACGGTGACCTTTCGACTTCCACCTCACCAGATGATGACACTTGTTCACACCATGGAAAACCAACTTGCAGCTCATTCTTCTTTCCTGCTCGGCCCGACTTGTCAGGATTGGTTAGGTCTCAACAGAAGCAATTTTCTGCCAAGACCTAAGGGGCTATTGTTGGGCGTCCGACCCGAGCTGCACGTCATGTCGCACCTGGACGGCCTAATAAAAGCCCTCAATTCAATTGACCGGCCAAGATGATACAGTGGACGTCCAACCCGATAGACCGTCCAGAATGGCCGGCCAATGCCAATATAGCCGTTCAGGTATCAACCAACCTCCAAGAGATCGTGGGTGATGAAACCGCTTAGTGCCGCTTAAACAGGCAAAAATCAAGAAGAAAATGGGTTTAACTTCCACAACCTCCACGATCTCCGATACTTAGGTTATTTTTCAGCTATAAATAGATGTAATTTCAACTTGTAAAAGGATCTGAATTCTTATTCTGTAAAAAGCATTAGAGAGCTGATTTCTCTAAATTAATGTTATAAGGTCCTACCCGGTCACATAACCGTCCAGAATCAGCCGAGCAACATTGCCCGAGTAGGCTCCGGGCCAGTCTTTTTTCATACTTTCCACTTTATCTTCATTACATTTGGGTGTTAGACTAAGAATTACCTTTCAACAAATTCCGACGTCAACATTAACCAACATTAATATATTTACAAAGAATATGTTAATAAGATGGTAATCACATGAAATTAGTTAATATAATCATTTTATATGTTAATTAAAAAATGGTAGTGATTACACCAAATCCTATATTCGATCCTATATTTGATAGGAAAAATAGGATTTGGTGAAAATTATATTAAAATGGTGATAAGGTGGGAGATTAAAATTCCTTCACTAAAAAAATTGGTGAAAATATAGAATTTGAGATTTTTGTGATATAGAGTTTGATCAAGATGAGAGATTAAACCCAAATCACCATAATTTTAGGTATAATGATGATTTGGTAATTTAACATAAAAATTAAAAGACACCGTATAAGATTTGTGTAATGTATAATGGTGGAAAATGCCCGTACAATAAACATTGTCACCAAATATTTTGACCAAAAATTGGAAAAGGAAAAGAAAAGGAAAAAAAGAAAAAAAATCTAGAATCACCGAAGAAAATGACAGACCTGAAAAAATAATGAATTAAAGAAGAAAAAGAAGCAGAAAGGGAAATCGTAGAGAGAAGCAGCAAGAGCAAGACAAGTGAAGAAGGCATAGGTTTAGAAATGTGTGAAGCAGCAGAGATGGTGTCCGTTGAAGAAGCGGTAGAGATGGTGCTGAGGGCTGCGCTAAAGCTACCGCCTGTGACGCTCCCTCTCCACCACGCACTCGGCAAAATTTTGGCCCTAGACATCCTTGCACCCGACCCACATCCATCTTACCCTGCTTCAATCAAGGTCTGTGTGTGTGTGTGTGTAGAGTGTTGAGTTCTATACGGAAGTCATGTATTTAATGGTTAATATTGCTTCTGTGGATGATATATGTGGGGTTTAGTGTGGTACTGCCTTTTTTGGGCTCCGTCACTTGATAGTCGCATGGAGAATGAATAAGAACAGTGCACTTGAATTATGGGTTACGTTGTGCTAATTTAGTTTGGTTAAAATGTTAGCCAAGGCTGTGGGTCTCTATGCTGAACATGTGATGCTGATGAAAGTCTTCCCTCACATCTTATATTTTATTTTAGGATTAATTACACGACAAATCACCATCTTAGTCTTTTTTCAATTACAGACCTTTCGACCCTAACACCACAGATCACCATCTTTCAATTTTTTTACAATTTGGTACATGGTCGGACCATTTGGGTTCCAATTGCCAATGTGGAGCCCAATTTTTGATTAGTGAATCAAAGTTTGTGAATGGCACAGTTTTCTTCAGCATCAGTTGGGGGGGGGGGGGTGCAGTAAATCTTTGAATGACTTAGATTGATATAGATGCAACATTACATGGCTAGAATCAGTATTAGAAGAGGTTCATATGATTCAGATTTTCTTCACTTCGGACTCCTTGGTATATAACATTAACATATCATGCACAACTTCCTAACGACACTTGGTAATTATACGCTGATCATCTAAAGAATCGAAAAAAGTATCATTTGTAACTTCCTAATGTCAATCATTTATAGTATGTCTGTCATCTAAAGAATTGAAACTGTATCATGTGTGACATCCTAATGTCAATCATTATTATTATGTCCGTCATCTAGAGAATTGAAACCGTGTCATGCTCAACTTCCTAATGCCAATTATTAATAATATGCCAGCATCTAAAGAGTTAAAACACCAATTGCACTCTTGCTGGATATTTGTATTTTTGCCGCACATATCTGTTGTTATTACATTCTCATGTTCCTATGAACTCTTGAGGATGTTTGCTGGAATTTTCTTTGAGATTAAGCTATGTTAACTGGTATGCGATATTGTTCAATCAACACTTTTTCTAATTTTGTTAGTCCCTTGATGTTATTTCAAGTTGTAAGCACCAATAGTTTTTAATTCATTCCATTTCTGCTAAAGATGACATCTTATAACAAATTTCCTTTCCACTCATTGAAACGATGCTGGACAAGTTTATTGTGTTAATACACTCTTTTGAAGTGCCTGTAAATCTATTACTACAAGCTGAGTTAAATGAATCCATATTCTGTTTTCCTCTTCCTTTTCTGCTCCTACTTTGTTTTCCTGTGATAGAGCATAAGTCCCCTGGCTATCTGAGTTCATTAAACAATTTACCTGCATCAACAGAATAGTTAACTGTTGTACTTGTTAATGATTCTGATCATACCTTATGTTAAGTTTTGACAGTTTAAGTGGTTTACTCTTGTTCTGTGCTGGTGGCTTTTGATGCATCTGCTCATAGTTTCTGATGCATAAAAGATTTTAAAATTCTTCAAGAGTTTCAGTCAGATGTTTGCTGAAAATCGTTATTCCATTCTTTTATTTTCTAGGATGGGTATGCAGTAGTAGCTTCGGATGGTCCTGGTGAGTATCCTGTTATTACTGAGTCACGAGCGGGAGATGATGGCATTGGTGTCAAAGTGACTCCTGGAACAATTGCATATGTGACAACCGGAGGTGAGTAATCTGGTATTCAAGATTTATTATTGGTTATTTTTCTCTTCTCATGTCATTGGACACCGTTTCTCACACAGTGAAGCCATTTCTTTAGTTTTGAGCACATTTGTATCTAAGGCATCAATCAAAATTCCGAATTGACCAACCAAATGACATCTGTTGCAATTAGTAGTTTTAGGGTGAAAGGATTGGTTCAGATTAAGTAAAGGAAAAAAAAAATGAAGCAATTTTTCATTGCACTTGGCCTAAAATGTATAAACCGCAGAAAGCTATTCCATCCACTATTTATATATACATGTCTATTAGGTCTGCATGTTTATGATTTGCATATGTGTGCATTTTCTTTTTTATTTATTTGGGTCTCCTAAAGTTTAAAGTTTCAATCTCTATAACAAGTAATAAAATGTAAGGATGTTATAAGAGATAGAGGCAATCATTAGTTCTATTTGCTTATTGGCGACTGTGTTCGCCCTCCAATTCCCATTATCTAATTTGTTACTTCCCAAAAAATGTTACTTGGAATTACATGTATATGAAATAAATCTATTTCTACTTACAGGAACATGTGAACTGTGTGTGTATACTCATCCATTTAACACTAAATGTTAGATCTCCCTCCCTCCTCCCTCCCTCCCCCACACCATAGGCCTCTGGTGATCTGTGGCTTTTGAAGCCTTTCAAAATTAAGTGTATCTTAAAAAGAATTTACTCCACTCATTTTGATATTTATCTCTTCTGCGTTTTCTTGCTAATAGAATACTCCTGCCTAAGAATATGTACACACAAGAGCGTCATTAGGCAAGGGTATGAATGTAGAGAACTAATCCCCTATACATTATAAAATTTCCACAACTACCCCCCCCCCCACCTCAAAAAAAAAAAAAAGAAAGAAGAAAAAAAAAAAGAATATAAGTGTCCTGCAAACTGTAGTTCATTAGTTTATTGGACCAAACTTGAGTAAAGTTTTTCAACAACTGCAAATGTTGAGTGGGGCCATCAATTAGTAAGACCCTCCCCAAACCACACCGTGTCACCGCATTCACCCTCATTCGTATCTTTAGATTCAACATGGATTGCGCCCTTTTAATCTGAATCAGAAGTTGAGTCCAGTTTTAGGATTCCCATTTGTAATGTGGAGTGCAACCTAAATAAAATGGAATTGGGATTTTGCTCTTTGATCAGGACCAATACCCAATGGAGCTGATGCTGTTGTGCAAGTAGAGGACACAATATCATTGGATAGTGCTGTTCCAAAGCGAGTACGGATATTGAAACAGGTCACTCAGGGACTTGATATTAGGCCAGTGGTATGATGCTATTCCTTTTGCTATATTCATTTATTGACTTAACTTTACCTGTATATTCATTCATTTATTCTGTTTTACTCTGTCATAGACTTATGGAGTTGGGATTTGATATAAGTTTCTTTAAAAGTATTAAAATTGAGTTTTGTGCTCCTGGAAACTTATTCTGTGGCCACTGTTTCACAGTAATTAGACTTTGCTCGTACAGAACCTGAGATTATATAAACATATTTTTCCTGAAGAAGTATACTATGACTATAATTTTTTTATGTGCTATGTACTAAATGATATAGAAACATTAAAATTCTGATGTATCTTGTGTGACTGGGAGTCTATTGAGTCATATCTTTATTGATTGCTTGAATGTTGTTCTTCCATGGTAATAACTTTGATTTCAAAGTTACTGCAAGAGTGGGAACGATTCTTCTTATTGTCGTTAAAAGATATAAGTGGTGACTTTTTGCCCTTTCTGGAAGAACCTTGTTCCCAGTGGAGGGTTTCTCCTTCAACCTTGTTTCTGGAAGAACATTGTATATTCATTATTGAACTACAACATTTCAAAATTAAGTACTTTTATGCCATCTTGATGACTTAATCTCAGCGCTGGCTACTATTTGGCATTGTAGGAATGTAATCATTTGCTTTTGTCATGTCTAGCAAATAATTAGGTTACTGTTCCAGAAGTTGCTTAGTTTATGTTCTTCCACCTGTCATCTGACTCTTGTCAAAACACTGCCTTATTTGGAAGTTCTTCTGTATAATACATTTTAAAATCTTCTGAATCAGAACCATATTACCTTCTACGTATTCTGATTTCTAATAGAATGGTCATGGCTATCAAATGTTGGAAGTGCTTGCTTTCTAGTTGAAAGCACTATGGTTTGTAAGATTGCTCAGTTTATCACTATATTTCACTTTTCGCTATATCAGTGAAAAGTCATTAGATAGCAACGCAATCTTCATAGCAATCCATTTTCTTCCTTAAAAGTTATAATGACCTAAAAGTAATATCTTCCTACTTTTAGGTCTACTTGTCTCTGATTTCACCTTTTCAATTAGTACATAATAATCCTACCATGTGAAATATAGGATCTCATGTAATTTTGATTGTAACTTATTGCTGCTACAATGCTCTTCATGCCTTCAGTAGTTTATAGTCCATGTGAATGTTGCTAGGGGTGTGACATTGCTAAAGGTGATGTAGTTCTGAAATCTGGAGATCGTTTAGGTGCTGCGGAAGTTGGCCTACTTGCCACAGTGGGGGTAACTGCTGTGAAGGTATTCTGTTTCTATATCTCTATTGTGTCTCTCCCTCTTCCTCCAAGTTTCCCTGTTTTGGTTCTCATCACTTTTTCTTGTTAGCTGAAGGAAATTTTTAAAAGCTTAATGACAATGCTATATCTAGGTATATCCTACCCCGAAAATTGCAGTGCTTTCCACAGGCGACGAACTTGTTGAGCCTACAATCGAGTCTTTAAGTCGTGGTCAGGTAGTGGAAACTTTTCAGTTATGCTATTAATCTTATCGAGATTAATTTCTGGGATTCAAGCGAGTTTTTAAGTTATTTTGGATTCTGTCAGACTCATTTCCATCACTGGTGAATTGGTAAAATTTATCTGTAAGGTTGCCTATTTCAACACTCACTCGTCCTATTGAAACTTTGAAATTTGTGATTTTTTGGAGCATTACACCCAGTACGTCTACAGATTTACTATTGTATAAATTTTTGGTTTCCCTTTTCTATCGTTGGTTTTGTGTGGCGATGGGTGCTTCTCCTTCCCTCCCTCTCTTATATTTAATGGTGTTAAAATCATTATGCCTTCAAACATTATTAGCTTAAGCTTTGGATCAAAATGTTGAGTTTCAATGTGATTATTTCATTCTTGCCAGGATGTCTCATGGCTCTCAATTTCATCCATCTTGAATCTAATATAATCTTCCCTCTTTTACCTCCATCCATCTTCTCCTATTTTACAACTTCTAACTTCTAATTAATCAATCTGTGTGCCGTGGTTTGTTTTACTTTTGTAATGTAATCTCTTCTTTTATTTGTTCCTTTCTTTTTCTGTCTTTCATTGGTGTAAATCTTATTAGATGAGAAGTTCTGGAAATATAAAGCTATCAAGATTGGACTTGTTGACTTTCTTTTACTGCATTTTTAGCTGTAGGTTTCTTAATAGATGCTCCACTCTTCTGCAGATCAGGGATTCTAACCGTGCCATGATCCTTTCTGCTGCTGTGCAGCAGCACTGTGAGGTGCTTGATCTTGGTATAGCTCATGACAATGAAAAAGAAATTGAGAGGATCTTTGATAGAGCTTTTTCTAGTGGAATTGATATCCTATTAACTTCTGGTGGAGTTTCAATGGGAGACAGGGACTTTGTGAAGCCTCTACTTGAAAAGAGTGGAAGAGTATATTTTCATAAGGTAATGTTTGCAATTTTTCTGCTTCCTGGTTTGCCTCCACTGTGTATCAACACAGGTGTGAAATTGTGGTGAAGGTGGCTTACTTGATTTTGCTGTTGCCTACTGATACATTTATAAGACATGTAACTCTATTTTTTTTGCTTCCAATCCAGAGATTCACGGGTCAATAGAAATATGGATTTAAAAACTCTTTTTCGGCATGATCTTTTCAGGTTTGCATGAAACCAGGAAAGCCTCTTACATTTGCTGAGATCCTTCCTGGATCAACTGAAAAGAGGCCCAAAAATAAGATTCTTGCCTTTGGTTTACCAGGAAATCCAGTGAGCTGCTTGGTCTCTTTCCATCTCTTTGTGGTTCCAACAATTCGACATCTTTCTGGATGGACACAACCTCACCTTCCAAGGTTTTTTGAGAGTTGTAAATCTCTTGCTATTTCTGTATCATCTCTTTATCTGTCATCTTGATCCCCGTTCTTCATTTACTTCCTAATCATCCTTTTTAAGTTATAGTATTCTCTTGCTCCTTATGTATATGTTGGTAGAGTACATGCTCGTCTTAAGCAATCATTAAAGGCAGATTGTGTTCGTACAGAATTCCACCGCGCCACTGTCTGGTGGGAATTCGATAATGGTACCCAAATCTCAGGGTAAGAACTATTTCTTTCTTTGTCATCATTGTTTATCTTCTTCTCTCTTTCTCTCTCTCTCTCTCTCTCACACACACACACATTCACACACACGCACACAAAGTCTTCTCTTCGTGCCTGTTTTGTCAGTGTATGGGTTGTGTGCAAACATGTCTTTCTTTCTGCATGTATGCCCTTCTCTTTCTCTTTCACACACACCCCACACAGTCTTCTGTTTTTTGCCTGTTTTGTCAGTGTACGAGGTGTGTGAATGTGTGAATAAGTGTTGCAAGGTAGTACAATTTCATTTAATATTTTTGAATTTGTTTGAAGCTGGTTTTGCTTGATGGGATGGAAATGATCTCTTATTCTCACTTGATGACTGCCAGGTTCGTTGCTGAGAGCACTGGTCACCAAATTAGCAGTCGGTTGTTGAGTATGAAGTCAGCAAATGCCTTGTTGGAGTTGCCACCTACAGGCAACTTGATTCCTGCTGGGACTTCTGTGGTGGCAATTATCATTTCTGATATAATTGGTTTTGCTGGGATTAGTAGTTTGCCATCCTCAGTTACAGTCTCTGCAACACCAAGAAATAAGCACAGTGACATAGACTCTGGCAAGTCTGAAGGTTCTGTGTATAGAGTGGCTATTCTTACAGTGAGTGATACAGTTGCATCAGGGTTAGGGCCTGATAGGAGGTACCTCTCATCTTATTATCTTATTCAGAATATTCATTATAATTGGATAAAAAATTGATTTTTGCATGCATATTACCTGCAAACGAAACTCACTGTTAATCAGTGAATAGATTCCTTCTTAAATTCTCCAATTAAGCATTCTAATATGAAAGGAACTGCGTTACAGTTACTGATAAAAGCTGAATTTTTAAGCTGCATCATGATACATCTTTCTGGATCATGATTCCTGAAAGGTCACTTTAGTGATGCTAAACAAACGCGCAATTGATGTAATGTCCAATGTGAAAAGAGCAACATGGATGTACTGAAGACTTTGCCACAAAAATTCTGTTCAAATGACATTGCATTTGCCAGTGGAATTTTAATCAGTAATTTATTTCTCACGTTTCATTTCTAGTTCCAAAACTGTACTCTATTAGTTATTTAGCTGTATTGGTGAAGTGGTGTCAAAGGATAAACTGATTCTGCTGTTCACTCATTTCACCATCTGTTTTGCATTGCATGCGTATCTATATATCTATTGTGGCTTAGTAGGATATATTGTATTTTGTAGTGGCCCACGGGCAGTATCTGTTGTGAATTCAGCATCCGAAAAACTAGGTGGAGCAAGGGTTGTCACTACAGCAGTTGTTTCAGACGAAATTCCAAAAATCAAGGAATTGCTAGAGAGATGGAGTGATATCGATAACATAGATCTCATTCTTACTCTTGGTGAGTATGTACATTATCTTTGACAAGGTGGTATACTATGATGTGCTTAAATGCCATTTCCGAGATTGTTTTCTCATTCATAACAGGGTCCCAAGGGCTGATCTTTTGGTTATATGACTATGTCAACTTTTATTCCCTTTTTCTTCCCTTGCATGAAAAAAACCCTCTGTTTAACAGTTGTCACAAATACAGTATATTATATAATTTAAAATGAAACAGGTGGTACTGGATTCACCCCAAGGGATGTTACTCCTGAAGCTACCAAAGAAGTGATACACAAGGAGACACCTGGTCTACTTTATGTTATGATGCAAGAGAGTTTAAAGGTATCTAGATTTTGTTCATCTATGGTTTCTTCTCGTTTCCTATAGATTTTTGTTATTTACCTACCACTATCCTTTGTGGAGTTGTGCCGCTTTCTTGGAAAATCAAAACGTGTTTCCCACAGATCCTAATTGTGATTCTCTGATTTTTCTTCAGTATGAAATATGAACCATATCTTTGGGAGTGAAATTGTTTTCTGGTAATGAGCGCAATTTTGTTCCACATAAATAAATACTGATGATGAGCCATGGCTTGTGGGATCCTTTTCTTTGGTGTTCGAATGCAGAAGTGTATTGTAGTTGATTTTGTTTCTAGTATTATGAAGAGCTTGTTTCTGTAGAACAGTTGAGCAATATGTCGTCTCAAGTTCGAGCTTCGCTGATCATAGACTAGTTCTTGAAATTTCAATAATAAAGTCTTTTTGTTCATAGAAAACCGGTTACATGTATGTGAAAAACACATACCTAACAACATGGAGAGAGAGCTTAGGAGTTTTTGTCATCAAATATCTTTGTACACTTTTGTTATGCGTTTTTGTGTGATCATGTGAGCAGGTGACACCATTTGCAATGCTATCTCGCTCTGCAGCTGGAATAAGAGGATCAACATTGGTAAGCCCAGAATCGGATTTAATTACTTTTTAAATTTATTAGTTCCATCTGAATTTAATTTTCCCAACTGTCACGTATCCTTTTGCATGATTCTAGGTTTGAATCTAGGCCTAGTATTCCTTGCACCTCAGATTCATCAATAACGAATTCCTACAGCCTTTCTAGAATGCAAATTCATACGGTTTTATCATTCGTATTTCTAATCTAATCCTGTTAGCAGATTATAAACATGCCGGGAAATCCCAATGCGGTTGCAGAATGTTTGGAGGCTCTGCTACCTGCACTTAAGCATGCGTTGAAGCAGATTAAGGGCGACAAGAGAGAGAAACATCCTCGACACGTGCCTCATGCAGAAGCTGATGCCGCCTCTGCTGATGATACTTGGGCGAAAAGCTATAAAGTGGCTGGTGGTGTTGCTCAACAAACTGGCTGCTCTTGTTCCCACTAACTCTATGCCCAACTTCTTTTGCTATAAGCTCAGCCTTTTTTATTACCCTTTTATGTTACACATTTTAGTTACAGAGAATAAAAAAAAAGAGAGGCCTAGGATTTGTAAGTTATCTTTGAGCAATTTGAATCTCCTAAAAGTATGTCTAGCCACCCAAACCGAATACAGAAGTACATTCGATCACGATAGCCAAACACATAGAAGAATGTTTGGCCATCGAGACCTAACAAAATTAGTAGGGTTTTTGTTTTTAATTTCCTAAATGGTAAAATTTGTATTTTGTATTTTTATACCTGAAATTTATTTATATTGAGGTGTGCTTAGAAATGCATTGGACATTTTTAGTCTCACCCATAATTTTTACGTTTTTATTAAACATAATAAATATATTTTTAAACAGATTTAGTATTATTATTCTAATTGTGCATGTTGTGTTTCTATTTACTTTTAGACTGTATAATAATTATTAATATATTAATCATAAATTTTTTTATATAATTGGTATACGGATCTAGGATTCGTACACCTGACCCGACCTGACCTCCACGCATCCTCCACGTGCCCCACGTGCCTGGGTGGGTGCACTCAAACCCACCCAAAATTTGCTCCAGGTGTTAGACCTTTATGTTATGTTAAGTATACTTCTATGTTATGTTAGTCATACATTTAGGGCCTTTTATATTATATTAAGCATACCTTTATGTAAGTCTTTTATATTATATTAATCATATATTTATGCAACGTTAAGCATACCTTTATATTATGTTAAACATACCTTTATGATTTTATGTTATGTTAAGCATACCTTTAGGGTTATAATGTTATGTTAAACATATCTTTATATTATATTAAACATACTTTTATATTATATTAGTAATACCTTTTAATTATGTTAATTGTACCTTTATGTATTATATAAAAGTATGACTAATATTAATTAAAGGTATGCGTAATATTTAATAAAAGTATATATGTACAAATTAGAATTTTTTTATGCTGAAATTATAATTTTTTCGTCAAAATTAAGTTTTTTTTTAAAAAGTTAAACTTTTACATAAAGGTATGCTTAACATAATATAAATGTATGCTTAACATAATATAAAGGTATGACTAACACAACATAAAAGTCAGGATAAAAAAAAAAATGCGCGGATCCAGGTCCGATTCAGCCCGACCCAACCCGCGTTGTATGGATCTAAGATCCATACAACAGTTACACACAAGCCCCACTCTGTATTAATAGATTTGTATACTGTTTATTTAATACGTAGTTATCATAAAAATGTATGAATGACTATTTAAAAATAAGTAATATCCGATCTTTATAAATTATGGTATTACCCTTATGACATGGTTTAGGCATTATAAATAAGAGAAAATACCCCAAAATGCCACAAAACCTTATCTTTTAGCCCAAAATACCACAAACCTTATAATATAGTCCCAATATGATACAAAAGTGGTCAAAGACCAATTTGCCCCTAAAAATACACTATGTAAAATGCTAATTCCACTCTTATTTTAAGTTGTTGGGATTTCAATGTTTAGATTTTGATGAGACAAACCAAATATGTAATAGGAAGTTTTAAGTACCCCATTTTTCACATTGTTTAAGTGAATAAATAGATTAGAATTGAGTCTTGTGTTAAGTGTTAAAATGGAGGATGAAAATGGATAAAACTGCATCTAAGCTTTAAGGGAAGTTATCGCTGCAAGAAGGCAGGATACAGTATCGCTGCAAGAAGATAAGGATACAACTTAGCTGGTTGAAAGAAGATACAACAACAGTTCAAACGAGTTAAATCTTCTCTACAGCAAAGTAAGAAAGAACGGCGTACAACAACGCTGCAAGAAAAGGATACAGAAGTACTGGTAGAAAGAAGTTACAGCAGCACTGCCAGAAGATACTGCAACCAGGTTTAAGTTACTGCAGCACTGAAAGAAAGTATCAGCTGCACGAAGACCTAGGATACAGCGCAAAGCTTACAGTACAGTTAAGTCATATAGCGCCAACTACAAAACAAAGTATCCTGCAAATCCTAGAAAGGATAAATGCAGCACGAGGAACGGAGATTCAAGCAAGAATAAATAGAGTCGTTCAAGAAAATGTCAAAGTAGCAGACACAGAGCCAATAAGAAGATGCCACATGGACTGACGCACTGCAGAAAGCTATGAGCCGCAACTGCCGCATTAAATGCTCCGAAAGAGAAAGTCAAGTCGCATTAAATGCGAACCATACTTTGGTCAGACTACTTCAAATTCAAAAGAGGGATGTCTCCTTCAACGGACATCTTCTCCTACAAGTATAAATAGAGGTTGAGGAGCACTGAAGCTGGTAACTGTTACTGAAACCATTATAGAGATCTAAAAGTCATTTGCGAAATACTCAAAGCTTACAAGATTCGAGCATTCAAGATTACAATCAGTATCAGTCACTCAACCTACCGAAGTGAAGCAAGTTCAAGCTGAAAGTTTCCTCAAGGATTCAGAAGCTCACTTCGAAGCAACAGTTGAAGAAAACCTTTTATCCTTTTAACCTTGTTGCTGTGTGCTTAGGTTGTTTTAGTGGTGTCAAGCAGTTGATAGGAGAGATCCTTGCTGTTTGTTTAGTTGTCTAGAGTTAGGCAGCTTCCCTGTGTGGAAGTGTGGAACCTTGTGTGGGTTAGCCTTTGAAGTTTGCAGTTGTTGTGTGTACGCTGGACTTCAGTAGGTGGTTTCTTTGAAAAGTTGATAGATTGTTAGGAGGGTCCTGTAAATCAATCTTGCTTAACAAAGTTCCTGCTCGAGGAGTAGTAGAGTGGACGTAGAAGGATTATGTCACGTCCTAAATTTTATAACACTTTTGAAATATAAAACTCTGAAAAATTTGACAAATTTTTTTTTTCAAGCTAACAAATAACAAAATAACAAAAACAACATATCATCAGCAACACTTCATCTATACTAGAGCATAAACCAATATTCTATACCAAACTGGCATCAGAGTTCTCTTAAACCAAACATATAACATTATGGCGCAACGATTATAAACATATCCCAAAAATTTGAACAAAACCAACATGGTCAAAAGCAAAATAAGCCCAAGTTTTAGCCCCGTAGGTCGTCATCCATGTACACCGTCCCAAAACACCGTTGGAGCTCCAAAACATGCTAGCAAGTCCCAAAAGCTCATCAAACGTTGTCATGCTCACCTACAATGCATAAACTAGGTGAGCTAAAGCTCAATAAGCAGAAATCATGCATGCACTGTCATACAAATGACTGTAAAGACTTTAAGAATAACGTGAATGTATGGCTTTGATATCTTTTACTATGTTGGGCCCTTGACCCGTCTACAGTACATCGGAAAGGAGCTAGCTCAATAATCTCTGTACTTTACTTTACTTTGCTTTAAAGTCATGTTTATAGCCCAATATCTTCGAACCATAACCACGGCTCGCATGCCATACATGCACACTTTTACTTTGCTTTAAAGTCATGTTTATGGCTCAATATCTTCGAACCATAACCACGGCTCGCATGCCACACAGGCACACTTTTACTTTTAAGCCATATCCATGCCTCGCATGTCACCGGCCTCGATGTACTAGTAGCGGTCAACTTTGCTTTAACTTTATTTTTTTGTATGATTATGATGTGCATACAGACTCATCATGTCTTCTATGCATACACCTATCTATGCTCATGAATGATATGTACAAAATTCAATGCTCACGTATCATCTTTAATTACACATAAAAATTAATCACCAATATCAAGAAGCGCAAATTCACTATTATCATATAATGCAAGTAAACACATAACATACTATGTTTATGCATTGTAGTTGCAAATAAATTTCTACTTACCTTGTCTTGTAAAATGGTTATTCTCAACTTCTCGTCTCTTTTATGTCAATACCACTAAACAAAAAATAATGTATAAATTGTTATATCAAATCAATGACAATTATATTAAACTAGAGTAACTTCTAATAACCTAAAACATCTTTTATTTGGATTTAATAATATTAATTTTAGTTATTATAATGATTATAACATAAAGAATATTAAATAAAATTAAATCTATAAACTAGTTTTTCACCTTAATTTCAACTCAAAAATCAGTCTATATTTAAAAATTTATCAAATATTATAGACTTCATAAAATAATTTCATATTTTTACAGAATTTAAACAACATGTTGAAGTATAACATATAAAAATATCAACTAAAACTAAGCTTTACATAATTAGTTATGAATTTTCGAATTTTGCTGAAAACAGGATACTTTATAAGGTGAAAACATGTTTTCTTGTAAAAATTCTCATAAATTGCACAAGGCTTCAAAATTTACAAGGTAAATTTCTACATCTCTATCAGAACTGGTACTACCACATAGTCAAATATGGCATATATATATGGTTGCAATAATTAGTTATGATATTTAGAACAAGACCAAAAACAGGACATGACCAACACAGAAAACCAACTATATTGTAAAATTCGGCATAAATCGTACAAAAGTCCAAAAATTGCATACTAAATTTCTGTACGTACCTGAGAAATGGTTCTAAAACATAGTAAAAGATCATATATAAATTCGAAGTATACAGTTCAGAAATATAATTTGATTCGGACTCAAAAACAAGACAAAAACTGTCTCCGAACAGCTTATCTTAGAAAATTCATATAAAATCGATTTTAACTTCAAATCTTCTGAAATTTGACACACTTATTCTACACTTCATATACTAGATTATGTTAAAAGGGTTTAGCTTAATTCAATTCCTACATCACCCAGAATATTTCGGAACAGAGATGCAGAACATAACCGAGATTACAGCATAGCAACCTATTTTGTTTCATTCAAGAAAACAATTTATTCTCAACCCTAACTCCAAAGAACATCTTTGGACTTCATAATATATGCTAAAAGTAAAAAAAACATGAAAATTCAAAGAAAGAATAAAAGTTTTAAGCCAAATACCTTTAAAATTAAGAGAAGAAGGGGTGTGTTCTTCCTTATTTTTTTTTCTTCTCCTTCCACCAGTGAATGAAGAAATTCTATGTATATACTAGCCTTAGTCCACCTCCTCTTCTTAGCTTCCTTAGTAAGTTCCCCTTTCTTTTATCATTATCCTAATTAATGTGATGAAAAAGGTCCTTGCATACACGTGTATACCAATTCTAATGTATATCCTTTATTATGCTTTAGAGATGCATATATCCATATATATAAACAATACATATTTTATTATTATTAAGTTACATATGCTACTTACCATTATTATATACGCATCATCACTTATATATATATATTATAATAATATTTCATTAACTTTTGCATTACTTATATATATATATAGTGTATACCTACGGCTAAGCTAATACATATATATATATATATAATACTTGTTTATATATATATAATTTAGATTTACTTTTTTTGAAAAGTTCAACGAAATTTATATCATCATTAATCAAATAATTCATATTATGCACTCGAAAATTACTCGAGTCTTAATCAATTATAATAGGGGTCTCTCAGCACTAATTATATAAGAACATATAAATAATTTAATATTTGGAAGCAAAATATAATCATGCAAGGTCACAAGTAGCACATAAGCAATAAGAAATACATATGATGCATGAAGTGTATTGATCAATAGGTAATGAGGGGCTCGGGTCTCACAGATTACACCACCTTCGAACCACTATAAGCCATAAGTGTTTATTGCTTTATTTATCTGTGCGCTTATCTTCTGCATTATTATTTGTCTCTCATCATAAAACGTTTTGAAAGAAGCATTTTGAGATAAACAGCCTTGCGTTTAAAAAGTTTATTTCCGCTGCGTATAAAACTCTAGGTTACAGCGTGCAGCACTGTTTCCTAGCGCTGCAAGCAGTGACCATCTAACGCTGCAAGCTCAAGTAACTTGCAGCGCAGAACGGTTTGTTTTAAAGATTTTGAAAATCGACCAAGGTTCATTCACCCCCCCTCTGAACCTTGGACACCACTTGGGACCAACAATTGGTATCAGAGCAAGTTGGGTTAAAAGCCAACTTATCTGGTCACCTACCCAGATCCACCCTTATCTTACTGTTTTCTTTACATAAAACTCATTCTTCAAGCATATCATGTATTCCTCCAATCACAAACTACCTATGTTTTCCATAAAGGAATATGACGATTGGAAGATAAGAATGCAGGCACACCTTTCAGCCATGAATGATGAGATGTGTACGGTCATAACCGAAGGACCAATAATCCCCATGAAGGTGAATCCAATGTATGAGAGAGACCATGCGGAAGGAGAGCAGCCACCACCTAACTTCCTGATCAAACCACGTCAAGAGTGGGGAAATGAAGACAGGAAGAGAGCCAACCTCGATAATGTGGCAAAGAATGCTCTATTTATTACTTTGGATAAAGGCACATTTAGCAAAGTGAAAACTTGCTCAACATCCAAAGAAATATGAGAGAAGTTGGAGCAAATCTGTGAAGGAACTGAGCTCACAAAAGACAACAAAATCTCCAACGCGACCCAACTATTCGAGCTCTTCGAGATGAAGAATGAAGAGACTCTTGAGCAACTAGATTTGAGATTCACATCAATAGTGAATGAACTAGAAGCTCTGGGCAAACACTACACACAGAAAGAGAAAAACATGATGGTGTTAAGAGCCCTACCCGCGGAGTGGGATAGTAAGACCACTGCCATGAGAGTATCTATGGACTTGAAGTCCATGAGCACATTCGACCTATTCTCCGACCTGAAAACATTCAAGTATGACATCAATAGAAGGAGAAAAGAGTCAGAGGAGTTAAGGTCCAAAGTTACAGCGCTGACGGCCAGAGGAACCAAGGATACAGCAACCACTAGTTGCAGTAAACAGAATGTGGATACAGCAGAAGCTGCTGAAGAGGATATGTTGCTTCTCCTAAAGAAATTCAGGAGATTTATAAAAAGCAACAATAGCAGCAACACCAACCTCAACAAGAAGAACGACTTCAGAAGAAGTCATCCACCTCCTCAGGTATCCTCTTCTCCACAATCAAATACAAACAATATTGACCTGTGTTACAACTGCAGGAAACCAGGGCACTATACAAGGAATTGTCCGTATCCAACCGTGCACAAGTATCCAGAAGGAGAAAGAGATCAGATGAGAGATAAAAGAAAAGAGGAAAGACACAAGCTTCGAGCTCTCATAGGAGAAATGGAAAAGGCCAAAGATGCAGTAGTTCTGAAGGAAGTACTGAAAGCTGCAGAATCCTCTAGCAGTGACACTGAAACCTCATCCTCTGATGAAGAAGCGCTGATATGCCTGATGGCTAGAGATGGCGAGGATAGCGAAGAAGATGAGGTAATCTACCAACCGTTGTCCATACCAGATAGTGAGGAGCTGAATATGATCCACTCCTTGAAAAGGATCATGAGTGACTTTGAGCAGATCAACTCAATTCATGAGGAACTGAAGGTTGAGAATGAAAACCTAAGAATCGATAATGAGATCCTCAAGAGCAAAAACATCGATATTGCCAAAATGCTCGCTGCACGAGAGTCTGATAACTCAAAGTGTAGTAAGCTGCAACAAGAGGTCTCTAGATTAAATCTGCTGGTCACTAAGCTAAAATCTGAGAAGGAAAGTTTGCAGCAGTGTTTTCATAACCGAACCGGTGGCCAAACTGGTCTGGCCACCGGTTCACGGTTCAATCGGTCGGATCGGTTGAAGCGGTGGTTCAACCGGTAAAATTATTTTTGTCTATTTTTTTTCAATATTAGTTATGTTACATTAAAAAAGTTATATACTTATATGATTCATATTGAAAATTCCCTATATAACATTTATATATACCCTATTAATGTAGCATTTAATATGATGAATATAATGTTTGTTATTTTTATATAATTTTATATAAATGTGCTTGACTATTGAAAATAATTAATCGACATCAATCATATCAATATTTAATTTTTTTAAAACTTGTCGATAATAACGAAATCAATCATATATATTATTGAAATATCTATATTTAATATTTAATTTTTGTAGAACTTGTCGATATTAACGACATCAATCATATCAGTATTTAATTTTTTTTTAGAACTTGTCGATATTAACGACTAAATATTTAATTTTTTTATAACTTGTCGATATTAACGACATAAATCATATATATTATTGAAATATCTATATATTGAAAATGAACTCAAGCCATTATTACATACATCTATCCAATGTTTCTTGGAACTTTCATAGTCCAAAAAAAAAACAAAAAAAAAACTGATTTTCCGGTTTTTTAGTTCCCGGTTATAACCAGTTCAACCGATTTTTGACTGGTTCTTTTTGATTTAACCGAAAAAATGGTTAATTGGGTATAATCGGACCGGTTGCCGATTGAACCGGTTGAACCGGCCGATCCGGTCTGGTTATGAAAACACTGGTTTGCAGTTCACGATAAGCACTTTCACTAAATCATCAAAGGACGCAAGAGATTGCATAAATCAAAACAGAAACCCTTTTGAAAAATCGGGTATAGGTTACAACAATCATACCTCTCAGAATACAGCAAGTACATCCAAAGCTGTAAATTTTGTTCAAGCTGAAACTCCAATGGAGAAAGAGTTACTCTGTGACTCTGTAAAGATAGTGAACAAAACAGCAATGATGGATAAGGGGAAGAAACCCCAATGCTCAACTGCAGGAAGTAAGCCTGCATCTAAGAATTGGCTGCAGTAGAAGCCATCTGCTGCATACAGCAAGAAGATGCAGCAACTAACAAAGTTGCAGCATAGAAGAAAATTTCCCATCTATACTGAGACTTACATGTCTAAACCTCAAAGAGGATATACTCTAGGGAAGTATGGTGGAAGACCGCACTACAAAAGTGATGGTATCACACACATTGTTAATGCACATTCATTTAACAAGCAGTTTTACAAGACAACTGCATACAGCTCGAGAACCAACAAATCTTACAGTAAAACAGTGACTGTTAAGAAAGTTTGGGTTCCCAAAGTAACTAACCCAAAAGGACCCGTACAGATATGGGTACCTAAATCTGTTTGAAATTGTTATTGGTTACAGTGCCAGGTTGCAGCAGTGATGTATGGTATATCGACAGCGGCTGCTCAAGGCACATGACAGGCAGTAAAGACACGTTAAGAGACTTCCAAGAATGCAAAGGACCCAAAGTCATCTTTGGAGATGATTCCAAAGGAAGCACAAAAGGAAGTGGATGCCTAGTCAAAGGGAAAATAAAGATCGAGGATGTATCCTTTGTAAAGGGGCTTAGATACAATTTTCTAAGCATAAGTCAATTCTGTGACAAAGGATACACAGTGGAATTCAACCTCAACAAATGCTTAATCAAGGACAGCACCACGAATGAAGTAAAGCTTACAGGAACGAGGAGATGAAATATCTACCTAGCAGATTGGAACTCCTCAACACAATCAACATGCTTCATTGTGAAGAGTCCACCAGAGCTGAGCTGGCTATGGCACAAGAGGTTAAGCCATCTGAACTTCAAAACTATCAACAAGCTAGCAAGAAAAGGCCTCGTGAGAGGTTTACCAGACGTAGCATACAAAAATGAGAATGTCTGTGGAGCATGTCAAAAAGGAAAGCAAGTTAAAAGCTCATTCAAAGAAAAGACTCAGAAAACATCTCACAGAATTCTAGACCTTCTACACATGAACCTTTTTGGACCAGTAGATCCAGTAAGCTTGAGTGGGAAGAAGTACTCCCTAGTAGTAGTAGATGACTACTCCAGATACACATGGACGATCTTTCTTGCAAAGAAGTTAGAAACTCAAGAGAAGCTACCTGGTCTCATGAAGAAGATTCAGAATGAAAAGAGCTTAAGCATAGTGAAGATAAGATCAGACAGAGGAACTGAGTTCACGAATAAATTTATAGAGAAATTCTGTTCTGATAATGGTATTCATCATGAATACTCTGCTGCAAGAACACCGCAACAAAACGGTGTTGTTGAAAGAAGGAATAGAACCCTCAAAGAAGCAGCAAGGACAATGATAGCAGAAGCAGAAGTACCCAAGAGATTTTGGGCTGAAGCTACCAACACTGCATGCTACACGCAGAACAGATGTCTAATCATCAAGGATCTTGACAAAACGCCTTATGAAATATGGAATGGTCATACACCAAATATCTCTTATCTGCATATCTTTGGATGCAGGTGTTACATTCTCAATAATGGAAAACAACATCTGAAAACTTTCGATGCTAAATCAGACGAAGGAGTATTTCTAGGATACTCTGCTGTAAGTAGAGCTTTCAGAGTTTTTAATAAGAGAACCCTGGTGGTAGAAGAATCTATTCATGTGGTGTTTGATGAACCACATTGTGACAAAAAGAAGTTGGAAGAACCACCTGAAGAGACCGCTCCAAAGAAAGAGAATGTTGTACCTTATATAGAAGGAGTTCTGCCTACAGGAGAAGAAAAGGATGAAGAAGCTGCAACCGAGGATGCAGCAGATATTCTTACAGCAGCAGAACCTCCTGCAATACAGCAACAAGATGAGCAAGCTACACCAATTCATGTCTTTGAGCCAGATAGGACATGGCTAAAGAATCATCCAAGAGATCTTATAATAGGAGATCCATCCATTGGTGTAAGAACAAGAAGATCCATCCCACATGAAGCAATGTTTGCATGCTTCATATCTCAGTCAAAACCTAAAAATGTTGAAAAGGCACTGCAAGATAGCAACTGGGTGCAAGCCATGCAAGAAGAGTTGAACGAATTTGAGAGAAATCAAGTATGGCAAATAGTTGCAAGACCAAACCATCAAGGTGTAATTGGAACAAATTGGGTGTTCAAGAACAAGCTAGATGAGTCTGGAGTTGTTGTTAGAAACAAGGCAAGATTAGTGGCCAAAGGATACTGTCAGGAAGAAGAAATTGATTTTGATGAGACTTTTGCTCCAGTGGCAAGGTTGGAAGCTATAAGGATTATTCTAGCCTATGTAGCACACATGAATTTCAATGTCTATCAAATGGATGTTAAAAGCACATTCCTGAATGGTCTCCTTACAGAGGAAGTATATGTTGAACAACCTCTGGGCTTCGAAGATCAAGGAGAAGAGAAGGTGTTTCGGTTACAAAAGGCTCTGTATGGACTTAAGCAAGCACCTAGAGCATGATATGACACCTTATCTCTTTATCTTCTGGAAAATGGCTTCCAAAAAGGAACGATCGACAAGATTCTGTTTAGGATACAGGATGGAGAAAGTGTACTCTTAATATAAATATATGTGGATGACATTATTTTCGGCTCCACAAACAAAGATCTATGTAAGAAATTCTCCAACCTGATGCAGTCAAAGTTCAAGATGAGTATGATGGGAGAATTAAGTTTCTTTCTCGGACTGCAAGTAAAGCAGCTACCTACAAGAACCTTCATCAGTCAAGTCAAGTATACGAAGGAACTTATCAAGAAATTTGGCATGGAGAATGGAGCAGTAACGACCGTTCCCATGTCCACATCCATACGTCTTGATAAAGATGAGGAAGACAAAGATGTTGATATAACCAAGTACAGACGACTCATTGGATCATTGCTGTATCTCACAGCAAGCAGGCCAGACATTATGTTTGCAGTAGGAGTCTGTGCAAGATTCCAAACAGCACCAAAGGAATCACATCTGTTAGCAGTAAAAAGAGTGATTAAATATCTAAAAGGAACTTAGGAAGTCGGCCTATGGTATCCTAAGGAAGGAGGATTCAGGCTTAAAGGCTATTCCGACTCAGATTATGCAGGCTGCAAGATTGATCGGAAGAGCACCAGTGGGACGTGTCAGTTTCTGGGAAACAGACTTGTCTCTTTGTTCTGCAAGAAGCAAACTTCTATCGCAACCTCTACAGCAGAAGCAGAGTATGTTGCAGCAGGAAGTTGTTGTGCGCAAATTCTATGGATACAGCAGCAACTAAAGGATTATGGAATTCAAGAAAAAGAGACTCCAATTCTCTGTGATAATATGAGTGCTATTGCAATAACACATAATCCTGTATTTCACTCAAGAACGAAGCACATTGATATACGTCATCATTTTATAAGAGACCATGTTGAAAAGAAGGACATTGTGCTTGAGAAAGTTCACACAGATTTCAGCTTGCAGATATATTCACTAAGCCCTTAAGTGAATCAAGATTTTCTATGCTAAGAAGCGAGCTAGGAATTCTTAAGTTATGAAGAGAAAAGAAAGATGCAAGAACCGAGGGGGAACCTCTGCATGCTTGCGAAAAGCAATAAGAACGGTACTGTAAGCTACGCTTCAATACAGCATTGGGTTCAGACAGCGTTGCATCTTATATTCTTACAGTACAGCAGAAATCAAGAATTCAAGCAGCAACAGGTTACAGCATTTATTTCAAAGAGAGTATTGATTACTCTGCAACCTCTTACTTGAAATGCAGCAACCTTAAAAAGGCATTTATTTAGGCGGCAAATGACATGTCTTTCAGCATTTAATGCATGTCTGCGTGTGTCAGGAAGCGGAAAGGGCGCAGTCAGACCCACGCGTCAGGTAATTATTAGCGACGATTTGACATCTCCGTCTTTTTTTCCTGAACCACAAGATCAACTCCCTTGATTTATCTCAACCGTCGATCTTACACACGTCCCTTGAGAACCGCCATAAACACCATAACCGTGTCTTTTGAATTCTTTATTCATCATCTTCCAAGGAGAGAAAACATTCTTCGCGAAAAACCCTCTAAGTCCAAATGTCGAATTTCTTTCTTTTTCTCTCTCACCAAATCTTCAATGGCTGCCCGACGTAGCATTGTTCTGGATGGAAGGCTGATCAATCAAGAGCATGTCTATGCTTTAGGGCTGTATGATAACGCCCTTCTGAAAAGAATTTTTGATGCTCTTCAACAGACCCAGATCCTAGGGTTGTTGACCACTGTATATGCTGGCTTCTTTGTGGAGTCAGTACAGAGATTTTATGCCCACACCAGGCAGGCGAAGGAAAGGAACTGCATCTTGTTTAGGATGGATGTAGAAGATGAAGAACGGTCCTTGACTATCAGGGACATCGCCACCACCTTCAGCATCTCTGCTGCAGGTCTTACCCCCAGTCAGTTGACAACATATGGGGAAGCATCGGCTCAAGAGATGTGGGATCTCTTTCGAGCAAGGGATGCAGGAGCTGAAATCAAGAGAAGCGCCCTTAAAAAGCTCTTCAAACCGGAGTTTGAACTACTCCACGACATCTGTGCATACTCCATCGAAGGAAGGACTGGGAGTTATGACAAATGCACAGATCTCCGATTCTGGATCATGTCTGCCATCATGGCCAGAGAAAAGGTGAACTGGGCGAGGTTCATCATGAAGAGGCTGTGGGAGGAAGCAGAGAAGATAACGGAGCATCGGAGCTATGGTATCACCATCTGTTCTCTGCTCTGCAAGCTTGGCCTTCAACTTGCAGCACCCGTCCTCATTCACATCGAGAAGTATCTCAGGGAGAAGAAGAAGGGCAAGACCCAGCCGAAGACTGCAGGAGCAGGAGTTGCGAGGAAGAAAACCAAAGACAAAAAGAATGCAACTCTTGCTCTGCAAGATGAAGCTGCAGGCAGTGGGGAGGAAGCTGAAGAAGAGGATGCTTCGAGTCCTCTTCCTGTTATCAAGAGGAGTTTAGGGAAGACTGTACCTGAACTTGAATCCTCTTCCCCGGATGATGACGCACCCTTGGTGAGAAGGGCTTCACGCAGCAAGAAGGCTGCTGCTGCTGTTGTGGATGTGTCACATCAGCCCAGGGATAAAGAAGGCTCTCTTTATTCCCAATTCTCTACACCTTCTATGGTTGTAGTTGACCTTGGGGATAAGTCACATCGGCTTCGGGAGCCACATCAGCACCGGGTCGAGCCAACTGAAGAAGAAGCTCGTCTACAAACAGAAGCTTCAGTGCTCGATCCCACCTTTCCGACTGCTAGAAATATAGAGCAGCAGTACTCTCTCTGGAGAGAGATAAGGCTGGCTAAGGGGAAAATCCTGTTGAAGTGGAAGGATTTTCTGACAGTCGAGCAAGCTGTCCTGGAGTGGGCCAAATCAGAAGACATTCTGGTACTCCTGCAACCTGACTTTGCAGCAAGAGTTCAAGAGCTCGAAGGATGCAGTGCTGCACAGGGAGCAAAGGACAAAGGAATGGGTAAAGCTCTTGCAGAATCCGACTCTGCAGAGTTGCCGATGAGAGCAGCAGTGGAAGATGCGCAGGTCTTCCTTACCCCGGCTGCGGAGGCTGTAAGAAGGGGCGATGACGTCGCGTTTGCTCGAGAGCAAATCGACACTGTGGGAGTGGAGCAAGATGAAGAAGCTATGCTGCAACAGGCGCTGCAACAAAGTATGAAGGAAACCAGACTGCAGCACACTCCAAGGAGAATGCGGGGAGAAGGAAGTTCAAGCCAGCATCCCATGAACTCCCCTGCATACGACCAATTAGTTGAAGGTCTCTCCACGATCGTCTCTCTTGATTCTTTGGAGAAGGAGACTCAACTTTTGGATTATGGTGATTCCCCAGCTCGTGAAGATGAAGATGCTGCATTTGCAGATTCTTAGGGGGAACCATCAGCCATAATCAGAGATGTCATCTCAGACATCTCTGAGATTGCCGATGAAGCATCTACGGAGGAAGTTGCAGAGACGGTACTCCCTGCACTGGCCGCGACAGCAGTGCAGCAAGCGACCACCCTTCAAGAAGGAGCAGCTGAAGAGCCAAGCAGAGTGGAAGCTGAGATTCTTGCAGCAGTAGAGCATACAGTGCTGGAAACTGTGAACGCTGCAAGAAACCAAGCAGAGCAGCAAGAACCCATTCTTGCAGCTGAGTCTGTCGAAGTTTCAGGACCGACCGAGAAGACGGGGTCCTTGGAGAAGACCTCAGAGGAGGACGTTGTTCTAACAACACTCCCTGAGTGTGAGAAGACCTCATGTGGGGAGGCTGTTCAGACAGTACCCACTGAGGATATTGAAGTTGAAGCTGAGGTAACCCCAGTGCAGCTAGAGACACCTCGAAAGGAGGTTGATGCTGCAGCTGCTGCATGTTCTCAAGAACCTTCCAAGGTTACAGCAGCAGAGGTTACTATGGAAACTGAGGTTTCTCATGCCGACTTCGCAAGGATGATAAAGGAACGCAACATAGCTGTTCATGGGCCAAAATCTGGTGGAGCAGATCCTGTTCAAATCTCATCCGGCGAAGAGGAGGCAGATGAGGAAGAAGAAAAAGAAGAGCACCCATCCTCAAGCTCTACAAGCTCTCAAACCAGCAACCATAAGGATGAGGTTGCTACTGAAGTTCCGAGGCATGATGCAACACCAGTATGTCAAGTAGTTATTCCATTTGCTGCATCCACTGCTGTCTTGACGAGAAGGAATTCGGGACTGACCCCTGATGAATCAATCAACCGAGTTGAAGCTGCTGTTAGACACCTGCTGCATGCTCTCCAAGAGCATGAGTCTACCATGCGCAACAGTCTCAGGGTCACTGCCCAATTCCATGCTGAAACCATGACAGGTTTCAAGAAGGACCTGGAAGTACTGCCGGAGATGATCAAGAGGACTCTTAATGATCACTTCAACAAGCTGTACTGGGAACGGGTCAGGATGGAGAAGGAGCTGAAAGTTGAAGCTGCGCTAACACGCCAGGAGATCAAGGTGTGCAAGCGTTATGCTGAGAGTGCCTCTGATAGGCTAAACACTCACTCCACAGTCCTGGAAACACTTCTGGATCGCGTATGTGATCAATCTCAAAGAACCAGAAGTGTGGACGATCGTTTGGGGAACCTGGAGCTAATTGTGGGAGAACTAAGGGACATCATGGTCCGAGCTTTCCCTCAGCATGTTGATGCTCCAGCGGTCGCCCCAGAACCGACCCGTCGCCCATGTTCCAAGATGGTCCCAGCTGCCCCTGCTCAGCCCTCGGCATTTGATGATGCCAAAAAGGGGGAAGGAGTAGAAGATAGATACAAGAGCAAAGGGGCTGCTGAATATGAAGAAGAAGATGATGACCAGCAACCTCTCAGCAGGAGGAGAAGAAGGTCTGGATCATCCGCTGCTGCTGACATCCCCTCTCCGAAGAGATGGAGAAGAGATGATGATGGAGCTGGAGGTGCTGGTGCAGCTGCTAGAAGAAGACTAGCTGCAGGCACTGCAAACAGCAGAGCTGCAAGCAAGGATGCAGCGCCTCCCTCCTATCATTCAAAGAGAAGGGATGATAGCCAGCAGCAAGGCTCAAGGAAGAGGATGAGCGGGGACGAGTCTGAGAGTCATAGGCGCCAAAGAGAAGAAGATGTAGATCCTAATGCCTGGATTCAAAGACTCGGTGTAATTGGTGAAAGAAGAATTATTCCAGATCACTTCTACCAATTTCCTCCTCAAGAAATTCCTCGTCTTGATACAAAAAATATCTCTACTAAAGTGTCCGTCATGATGGATCAAAGGCCCGAAGGAGAAAACATGGCTTGGAGATTTGACATTTTCAAGGAGATCAGACTGCCTTTTGATAGGAATCCATCATTTAAGGCGATTACCATTTTCAAACGTTCAGAGTACCTCAGACACTTCAGAGATCTATGCAGAAAAGGTAAATTCAGCAGGTATCAGACTTGCAAGACTGCATTAAGGAGATATGAACAGCTCGCTCGGGAAGGAAGCCTTGAAATTCAGGAATTTTACATCAACCGAGTAAAGCAAGGGCTGATTGTACCATTCTGTGAGGACTTCTGGCTCAGGTGGATTCAAATTCCTGTGATCATGCACAAGCTAGAAAAGTCCTACCAAGAGTCCATTAGGGACTGGTGGAAATGATCAAGATGAAGGGAAGGCCTTGAAAGATTTGCTGAAAGAAGACCTGAAGAACCGACAAGTAAAAGGTCCCTGTTTCAGTAAATTATATATACTCTCTTGTGATCCATGTTGTACATTTTTCTGCCTTGAAAAATTTCTCTCTGTCAATGAAGAAATTTTCCTTTCTGCTCTGACCAAGTTCAATTCTTATGAACTCATGCATGCTGTTTACGTTTTCCTGTTAATTTATATTGAAAGGAATAGCATGATGCATCTCTGATGAATTCAGGATTAGATTTAATTTTATTAAGCTATTTAAGCATGTAATCCTGATAATCCATATGAGTTATTGTAGAATAAAACTTCTTCATGAACGAAATAATGTAAAGGTTTTGTCATCATCAAAAAGGGGGAAATTGTTGGGATTTCAATGTTTAGATTTTGATGAGACAAACCAAATATGTAATAGGAAGTTTTAAGTACCCCATTTTTCACATTGTTTAAGTGAATAAATAGACTAGAATTGAGTCTTGTGTTAACTGTTAAAATGGAGGATGAAAAAAGATGAAGCTGCATCTAAGCTTTAAGGGAAGTTATCGCTACAAGAAGGCAGGATACAGTATCGTTGTAAGAAGATAAGGATACAGCTTAGCTGGTTGAAAGAAGATACATCAACAATTCAAACGAGTTAAATCTTCTCTACAGCAAAGTAAGAAAGAACGGCGTACAGCAACGCTGTAAGAAAAGGATACAGAAGTACTGGTAGAAAGAAGTTACAGCAGCACTACCAGAAGATACTGCAACCAGGTCTAAGTTACTGCAACACTGAAAGAAAGTATCAGCTGCACGAAGACCTAGGATACAGCGCAAAGCTTACAGTACAGTTAAGTCATACAGCGCCAACTACAAAACAAAGTATCCTGCAAATCCTAGAAAGGATAAATGCAGTACGAGGAACGGAGATTCAAGTAAGAATAAATAGAGCCGTTCAAGAAAAGGTCAAAGTAGCAGACACGGAGCCAATAAGAAGATGCCACATGGACTGACGCGCTGCAGAAAGCTGTGAGCCATAACTGCCGCATTAAATGCTCCGAAAGAGAAAGTCAAGTCGCATTAAATGCGAACCATACTTTGGTCAGACTACTTCAAATTCAAAAGAGGGATGTCTCCTTCAACGGACATCTTCTCCTACAAGTATAAATAGACGTTGAGGAGCACTGAAGCTGGTAACTGTTACTGAAACCATTACAGAGATCTAAAAGTCATTTGTGAAATACTCAAAGCTTACAAGATTCGAGCATTCAAGATTACAATCAGTATCAGTCACTCAACCTACCGAAGTGAAGCAAGTTCAAGCTGAAAGTTTCCTCAAGGATTCAGAAGCTCACTTCGAAGCAACAGTTGAAGAAAACCTTTTATCCTTTTAACCTTGTTGCTGTGTGCTTAGGTTGTTTTAGTGGTGTCAAGCAGTTGATAGGAGAGATCCTTGCTGTTTGTTTAGTTATCTAGAGTTAGGCAGCTTCCCTGTGTGGGAGTATGGAACCCTGTGTGGGTTAGCTTTGAAGTTTGCAGTTGCTGTGTGTACGCTGGACTTCAGTAGGTGGTTTCTTTGAAAAGTTGATAGATTGTTAGGAGGGTCCTGTAAATCAATCTTGCTTAACAAAGTTCCTGCTCGAGGAGCAGTAGAGTGGACGTAGAAGGATTACACCACCTTCGAACCACTATAAGCCATAAGTGTTTATTGCTTTATTTATCTGTGCGCTTATCTTCTGCATTATTATTTGTCTCTCATCATAAAACGTTTTGAAAGAAGCATTTTGAGAAAAACAGCCTTGCGTTTAAAAAGTTTATTTCCGCTGCGTATAAAACTCCAGGTTACAGCGTGCAGCACTGTTTCCTAGCGCTGCAAGCAGTGACCATCTAATGCTGCAAGCTCAAGTAACTTGCAGCGCAGAACGGTTTGTTTTAAAGATTTTGAAAATCGACCAAGGTTCATTCACTCCCCCCCTCTGAACCTCGGACACCACTTGGGACCAACATAAGTCTTCCAAACCATTTTGCTAAATCGATTTTATCAAACCTGGATATAATTATCTTGGTATTTAGGCTGGAAACCTTTCTCGTTCCCCAAAAAACACTCGTATTTATACTTGTGATCTGGTCTGAAAGGTATAACAATGCCACGTACTGGGTGATTATTATTTGGAAACAAATTTTAATAGAGTTTTTCCATGATTTATATTTATTGAGATCCGATGCATGAAGTGGTATCAGAGCTAAGTTTTATTGAAGATATAAATTTAAATTATTTGAACAATATTATTTTCTTGTACCTAACGAGAGGAGAAAATCTAGAAAAATGTATCCAAAAATTATTTCGAGATAGAACATGTGCAGGATTTCAATGACATGCAGCCAAGATTGGAACATAATTGTTCCAGACACATCTAAGGCTACCCAAGACCTTAGGAAAGTCCAAAAGACCATTATATACTATAATGGACAAATGGAGAAGATGTGCCGATCTCTTTTCGAGATCCAACAAAAAGTTTTAGATCTGAAAAAAGAAATTACAGATCTAAAAGGAAGGTTACCAAAGGGAACAGGTAGATCGACGAACAAACGTTTCAAAAATGCGTTCGGAGATAAACCAAGTATTCTTAAAGAAAAGGCTACGGAAGTCCCGAAGTCCAAAAGCTCCGAAGAATTTTTGCTTGACCTCATTCGACAAGTTTGATGGAAGTTTCAAGAGAAGAGCTCTCTGAATTAACCGAATCACTTTCCAATCTAGTAATTGTGGATCTGGTTAATCTCAAGATGAACGACCATATTCCCAAACAGGAAGAAGGGAGTACGAGTGCTGAAACACTCATTCCCCAACAACCACAAGAATGGAAATATGATCGAATCGACTATAGCACCGCTATGGCTTGACAAAAAAGACGGCCAGAATGGAATAAGGCAGCATCGAATAGCCCTTAGGGAAAAACGATGTTAGAACCTACACATCCATTCGGGGTAATGCTCACAACCGACGTCATCGATTTCAGAAATATTGAAACTTTGATCGATGAATGGATGTCAGCATTAAAAGTTGCCGTTTCAACGTTGGACGTGGACCAAGTACACTTTGGCAAATTAATTGAAAATAGTTTGCAAGGTTCAGCCAAGAAAGCATGAGACAAGACAGAGGCCCATATCAAAGAAGAGGTTGGATCGGGAGATGATGTATATGAGATTATCGAAAGATTCGGTAAATGGCTCAAAGTATGCTTCATTGGAGATGGATACTTCAACGAAAGAAAAGAAGAAAAAGAAAGAGTATACACACAGACTTTGTTTGCTCTCGAGTTAAGAAGTATTTGTTATGTGGATGAGTATATATACTGGTTCCGCAAATACTACTTCCAAACTCATAGTCTATGTTTTCACTTAAACATTGTGAAGAATGAGGTACTCAAACTTCCTATTATATATGTGGTTTGTCTCATCAAAATCTATACACTGAATCCCAACAAATTCAAAGCTGCCGTTAAAGGCCAATTCTAAAGCAACCAAAGAGAATATAAAGTATACCAAAAATGTTGCTGATACTATCTACCCACTCACTGGTTTTAGAGACTCTGCTGGAAGATGTCACAAAGTAAGAACAATGCTCATAGAGTGTCGATGATAGCTGGAAAATCTGAAGCTAATAGTAAGAGAGCTAAGGGATGGGGAATATAGTGCTGAGTGTTTTCCCTCAACATATAAAAGGTGATAAGAAAGCATCAGATAAAGCCGCTCCTACTCGAGCTAGGATTGTATTAACTAGATCGAAAGTTATCTCTGTCCATTGATGATGCCGAAAATGGGGAAGAAGCTAGAACATAAAAAAGAAAGAAGAAGAGATTCCTCTTAGTAGAAAGAGAAGAAGAACATCTCTTTCAGTTGATCGTAGCCCAGCTGTGAAAAGAATAAAAGATGATGAAGGAGAAGGTGGTGGTGGCGTTACTGCATCTAAGGTAACAGATAACGCTATATCATGTGTTGTTGTAAGTAAAGATATAATAACCCCACCTATTCAAAATATAAGAAGCAGCGGAGGCAACAGCAACAAACAAAAAAGAGAAGATTTAGTCTTGCTGAGAATGAAAGAATGCATAATGAATGGATGGCTGCTCAAAGAGCTGAAAGAGCAAGACTAGAAAAAAAGTAGGACGTCTGTATTCAAAGACTTGACATGAATGGTAAGAGCATAACTGATATAGATAATTCCACGATTGGATAATACCAGAGGCCAGAAGGAGAAATTTATATTTAGATTTTGATGAGACAAAACAATATCTATAATAGAAATTTAGTGTACCCCATTTTTCATAATATTTAAGTGAATGATAGACTATGTTTTGAGTTTATAGAATAAACATGAAGAAGGAGAGATATCAAGAAAGATGTTTTTAAGAAATGGAAAGTCAAAGACTCTGTAAGAAGAGTCCTAAACAGCACAACTGCAAGAAAAGATACAATACAACACAACTGCAAGAAAGAATATAATACAGTACAAAATGAAAGATAATATACATCAGTGCTGTAAGATTAAGTTACATCATTATAAGAATAAGTTGCAGCATAAACACAAAGGCTACATACTGCAAAGACCAATGACATTGATCAGAATACAATACGAGGAAGATCAAGCCTAGTCTGAGATTCGGCCACCTCAACGGACCAAAATAGTGCCAGTAGAGGCAATCTAAAAATTGCAGTGTTAAGAGCCAACATACAGCTGACACGTAGCCTGACAACCTGCAATAAAGCTGCAACCTATTACAGCTGCATTGAAGATCTGCAATGTGAAAATAAAGAGGCATTTTATACAAGATTAGAACTCATTTAATGCAAGTTGCGCATCTTTGAAGAGAATTCAAATTCAAGAGAGTGTGTCTACTTCAACGGGCATTTCTCACTTCTATAAATAGAGGAAGAGTTGACTGAGATAAAAATTACTACATTCTAACTCAAGCAAGAAGCTCTCAAATTCTCAAAGTATCTTAAAAGCAAAACAAGTTTCAGTCATTAAATCTTAAGAAACAATCAAGTACTTGTTCAAGATCTCAGAATCTCAAGATTGTTTCATAGCACCAGTTGAAGAAAATTCTCATATACGTTTACCTCTATGTTGTGTGCTTAGGTTGTTTTAAGGTATCCTCAGTTGATAGGAATTTAGTCCTTGTTGAGTGTTATATTGTCTAGAGTCTTAAGCAATAATTCTGTGTGTGTTTAGAGATCCTGTGTAGGTCTGCCTTTGAAATTTGCAGCAACCTGTGTGAAAGCTGAGTTCTAGTAGGTGTCTCTATGTTGGGTTGAAGTTTGTAAGGTTACCTGTAATCCAAACATACTTAACAAAGTTCTTGCTCGAGGTGGTAGTTAAGTGGACGTAAAACGATTACGCCACCTTCGAACCATTATAAAAGACATTTTGTGTTTACTGCTTTCCTTATACCATATCTACCGTATCTATATCTACAAACATAGTGCATTGAAAGATTTCAAAAGATCTATACATTGAAAAATTTCTAAAACGAACCTCTGTTAAAAGTTTATTCTGCTGCAAGAACTCTTAGTTACAACAGACAACTCTAATCAATAGCTATGCTACTTACTATACTGTTAGTTGAACTAACTTATAGTGTAGCTAGTTCCAAAGATTTTTGAAAATCTACAAAGGTTCACTCACCTCCCTATGAGCTTCTAAACTATTTGGGACCAACACTAGTACAGTTGTATTAAAAGCCTGAAGTGCAAGATAAGAAAACATTTAATACAAATCTAAGAACACATTTAATATAAGATATTCATCCTTGAAGAGGATTCAAATTCAAAGTATTTTGCCTCACTTAAACGGGCATAACACTTCAACTAAAAATAGAGGAAGAGTTGACTGTTACAACCACTGAAACTGAATGTACAAACACTTAAAACGACTAGCAAGAAGTTCTTAAGTTCCAAGTGTTCTCAAAGGAACAAAATTTCAAAACTCAACCTCCAAAAGCAATCAAACTTTTAATTCAAAGTTCAAAAATCTACAGGCTGCTTCAAAGTTAAAGAAAAACCCCCTATACTTTTACCTCAGTGTTGTGTGCTTAGGTTGTTTTAAGATGCCCATAGTTGCTAGGAAATTGTTCCTTGCTGTATATATATTGTCAAGTGTGTTTTGACAATAATTCTATATGAGTTATAGAGGGTCTGTCTTTAGTACTTAAGTAACCTGTGTGGAAGTGTAACGTTGTTGAGTTAGAGTTTATAAGACCGAGTCTTGTAAATCAAATGTTCTTAACGAAGTTCCTCCTTGAAAAGGATTAAAGTGGATATAGAATGATTACACCACCTTCGAACCAATACAAAATCTTGCGTGCCTCTTATTTGTTTATTCTATCTTTTGTTCTTATATTTGTTGCATATTTATATCCTGCCATATTGCATAAAGGCTTTTAAAGTTCATATTTCAAAAGTTTTTTCAAACATAACCCTTCTATCATAGTTAACATTTCCGCTGCAAGAACTCTAAATTACAGTAAGCAGCACTGCATCCTAACACTGTAAATTGGACTGCATATATCGTTATAAAATGTTATAAGTTAAAACTGTTATAGGTTACAACTCGCTGTAAGTTCAAAAGATTTTAAAAATCGATAAAGGCCTTTGTGTCACTTGGGACTAATCTTATTTTTATATATTACACTTAATATATATATATACACTAGTTTAATTACATTGTTTTTTCTTTTGTTTTTGGAATTAATAAATTATCTAATGTTTTAAGAAAAAAAAATCTAAATATCCTTTAAATCTAGCAAGCTAAAAACTAATCTGATCTAATGTGTGTATACGAGTGTGTATATATTATACAAGTGTCTTAAGTTCGATCAATTTTCGTAATGCCTATAATAGTGTCACGTCCTAAATTTTATAAGAGACTTGAAATACAACACCCCCAAAAATAACAATAATATATTTTTTTAATAAAAATAACATATCACAAGCAACACCTCATCTATACCCGAGCATATGCTAATATCTTAACCCAAACTATCATCAGAGTTTCCCCTAAACCAAACATATAACAATATGGCGCAATGATTTTATACATATCCCAAAATTTTTAACAAAACCAACACGATCAAAAGCATAATAAGCCCAAGTTTTAGCCCCGCAGGTCGTCATCCATGTACACAGTCCCAAAACATCGTTGGACCTCCAAAACATGCTAGCAAGTTGGAGCGCCAAAACATGCTAGCAAGATCCAAGAGCTTATTAAACATTGTCATGCTCACCTACAATGCATAAACTAGGTGAGCTAAAGCTTAGTAAGCAGAAATTATGCATGTACTGTCATACAAATGACTGTGAAGACTTTTAAGAACATCGTGTATGTATGGCTTTGATATTTTTACTATGTTGGGCCCTTGACCTGTCTACAGTACATCGAAAAGGAGCTAGCTCAATATCTCTGTACTTTGCTCTAAAGTCATGTTTATGGCCCAATATCTTCGAACCATAACCACGGCTCGCATGCCATAGGCACATTTTTACTTTTAAGCCATATACATGCCTCGCATGTCACCGGCCTCGATGTACTAGTAGCGGTCAACTTTGCTTTAACTTTGTTTCTTTGTATGATTATGATGTGCATACAGACTCAACATGTCTTCCTATCCATGCTCATGAATGATATGTACAAAATTCAATGCCCCACGTATCATCTTTAATCACACATAAAAATACAAATCGCCAATATCAAAAAAACACAAATTCACTATTATCATATAATGCAAGTAAACACATAAAATACTATGTTTATGCAATGTAGTTGCAAATGAATTTCTACTTACCTTACTTCCCGTGAAGTTCCTCGTCTCTTGTGTTATCAAGGTTAATCTAACATAGCAGGTTAAATATTTTATTAGACTATTAAAACTAATGAAAACAAATTTTCAAGAGATTAAAGCATTTCCTATCGAACTTAATCGGAAAAATTTCATAAAACAGTTAATTTATAGGTAAATGCATTTCCAAAATCTCATTATGATTTTTTTAAATGAAATTATTAATTATAATTAACAGATAAAAATTTAAATTACACTTTAAACATTAATTAACATACTTCACAAATCTTATTCTAAAAGGTATATTATCAGATGCTAAAAAGAAATCATTGAAACTTAGTTATAAAATTGCGGGTCGAGTAAGGAAAAATTCTATAGAAACTTAACGTGTAGTTCTACAACTTTCATGTTTAATACTTTTTCTAATTCAGTCTACAACCTGTATAAAATTAGACTACAAACACAACATAATTAATCGTTTTTAAATTAGACCAAGCCCTGAAATTTTGACATTATCTCACTCAATATTTAACCGATACATCTACGGTTTGCTCCTGAGTTTAGCTAAGAGATAGGGCTATAACTTTCATGTTTTAAGCTTTTTCTATTTCGGCCTATAAAGCTAACAAAACATCTGATAAATTACAATAATTGGAGATATATATAATTCACTAATTTCTTTATACATTTCGTGAAAAAATCTTGAGAATTCACTTTGATCAAATCGAAGAGCACGTCCCCACGAACTCCCCTCAAATTCCAAAGAAAAAACGATGAAGAAACAAAATCAAAATCACAAACCTTTTTTTTTTCTTCTCCCTGCTCTTTTTTTCCCTCAACTCTCCGTTTCTTTTCTTTTCTGCAGTTTCTATCTGTGTTTCTTTCTATTGCTGCCTCCTTTATTTTATTAATTTACTTAGTAAGTTCACCGCCTCCAATTTCCTTCAACTGTAAGCTTGCTGTCTCTGTTTTTTTTTTACTAACTTATTATTATATTGTTAAGTTTGCTTCTCCTATCATTAAATGCATATGCTACTTACATATATATTATAATCATATTTACAAACTTATTCTTTATATATATATATATATGCATACCGCTCTTATATATATACTAACATATATATACTAATTAACTTCTTATATATATATATAGGCATACCTGCAGCTGCCGACTTATATATATATACAATTTACATTTTTTTTTTAAATTCAACATAATTTGTATTATCATTAATCAAATAATTTATATTATGCATTCGAACATTACTCGAGTCTTAATCAATTATAATAGGGGACTTTCAACACTAATTATATAAAAACATATAAATAATTCAATATTTAAAAACAAAAGATATAATAATGTGAGACGACAAATAACACACAAATAATAAGAGATGCATATAATGCATGAAACACAAATAATAAAAGATGCATATAATGCATGAAATATATTGGCTAATAAGTAACGAGAGGCTCGGGTCTCACAAATAGTCCTATAAATATTAAATTTTAAGGATATTAGAAGTAATTTAGAATTTATCTTTTTTTTTTTTAAATTTCACTATAATATTTCATTCATTTTAAAATTATTATTATCATTTTTGCATACTGACGTTTGTATAGTTTATAGTTTTTGAATGAATATATTTATAATAAAATGTATAACTATTTTATTTCATCATTATCAAAATACAGTTCATCATTTTAATCAATATCTCTTGAAACTATAAATTCAACATTTTTTAATAACGAAATGTGCTTATCAATTACTCGTTTATTTCAATTCTACCCTTCTTAATTTAATTTGATGCATTAGAATTCTTCGTTTTTTCTTAATTGTTGCCACTTACTGTGATTGTTTCTTCTTCCACATTTGGAAGTATCATCACATTGCTTGAAAATTAAAACTCATAACCATATTTGTTGTCTTAATTGTTATCGTATTCATCTTTAATCCAATGTTCTTTCAATTCCAATTATTTATTGTCGTCACCAATATCGTAAACTAAGTAATCATTCTAGTTCTTCATATTTTTTTTTGTCCCCGATATCTCATTTTATTGATATTGTTGCTTCATTTCTTTTTTCTTTTTTTCTTGTGCAGGTTGCATCTTTTTAATTGATTTAGCAACGATTATCAATTTTCCATTGACAATTTTAATTTAGTCTTTAAGTTTAAATAAATATGGAACGAGCTTCATTTGAGCTTGAAAACTTCCTTTATAATTTGGATGGCGTTCTTCCTTAATACATCATTTTTTATTAATTATGTTTAATATATATTAAGCGACCAAAAATATATTACATATGTAAATGGTGTTTTATTGATCCTTGTATATTGCAACCTTCTCGAATAGTACAGTTATTGCAATATATTCCTTGCATAACATTTAATGGCATTATGTATATTCATTTGAACAATATGTGCTATTTTTATATTTTTACATTGAAACAGTTTCAACTTTTCTTCATCACTTATGCTCCTCTTTTAATAGGTAAAGAAATAAATTTAAGATTTGAAATTTAGATTAAGTTCTTAATTCAAGATAAAATTTTATATTCTTTTTTATTTATATTTATAGATTTATTTATATTTCAATATGTATTCATATTTTGGATAAATTAAGACAAGTTAGTGCGCTTTAAGAACAATTTTCAATTCATAAAAATATAATTTAATTCAATTCATAAAATATAATTTATATTAAAATGATTAATATTAAAATCAATTTTCTATACTTTTCTTCATAAAATTAAAAAAATAAAGGAATATTAATTTTTTGAATTGCATTTATTATATATATATATATATTTATATAAATTAATACAAGTCGGATGAAGATCATTTCAAAATTGCATGAACTTGTCTTAATTTATCTAAACTATATATACATGTTAAAATATAAATAAATTATAAATAAAAAGAAAAAGAAAATGAAAAGAAAATGAAATGAAATTTTTTCTTAAATTGAGAACTCGATCTAATTTTCAAACCTTAAATTGAAAAAAAAGTAAAATTGAGTCTCTTATTGAGAAATTTTAAAATTTAGGTTTAAAATTAAAAACTAATTTATAAATTGAGTTTTATTATGAAATTTATCCTATAAAAATTAGTTAGAATTTTTAAAAATAATATTGAATATATATTACTGTATGAATTGATTTATACACATAGTTAATAAATAATTAATATGTCTCTTTGTTAATTTTAATTGTGTTTTAATGGGTTATCATCAACACCATAAATCCTAAAGAGAGACACTTTTGTGCCTTTGGGCACGGATCCCGACCCGTCACATAGTAAAATATAATATATATATATATATATATTCCATTTTTTATCCCTCTTAATCTTATTCCTGTGTTGTTGCTTTTTCTTTTTTTCTTCTTTTTTCTCTCTTCCTCCTCAATTTTTTCATATGATTGCTACAATTTAGGGTTTTTATTTTTCTAATACTCCAACAAATTCTTTTCTTCCTAATATGTATAAAAATTTAGGATTTTTATTTTCCTGTAAATTAAAATTCTTTCTATCTTGCTCCGATTTATGACACTTAGCGACAAATTAATGCAATAAATAGCATAGTTAGTTATTGATTGAGTAATATGAATTTGTATAAATTTTGGGGAAGAAGAAGTTGAAGGATTTAGTGACACCTAAAGAGTATACATATGATATCTTTCATTAAATGATCAACTAATACCTTAAAAGTAAATATGTAATACCTTATATTATAAATATTAATACCTTAATGGTAAATATGTAATACCTTATATTAATATCATTCATTGAATGATATATAAGTAATACTTTTGTGGTATTACTGATTTGTTCTATAGGTATTAGACATATGCTCTATAGGTATTACAAAATTACATGCTTGAATGATATGTAAGTAATACCTTCAAAATGTTATGAAAATACTTTTGAGGTATTACTGATTTATAATACTTGAAAGGAACATATGTAATACCTATAAAGTACTTATGTAATACTTGAAAAGAAGATGTGTAATACATGTAAGATACTTATGTAATATTTGAAAGAAACATGTGTAATACTTATAAGGTATTTTTATAATATTTTAAAAGCATACAACTAATATCTTCACTGAAAATCTTAAAATTTCAAATGCTTCATCATCTTCTTCCTTAAAATTTCTAGAAATTGCAATTCCATCATCTTTTTCATCAAATTTTCTGTAAATCATGATTTTATATTGTCTGAAATAATGATTTTCAATGTTTTAAATTATTGTAATAAGTTGTGATTTGAAATCAATTATCTAAATCTATGAAAATGAGTAAAATAGAAGGGGAAGAAGAAAAAACCTCATAAATGACTCTATAGAGATTTGAAGAAAAATAAGTTAAAATAACAAATCGATAAGAAAAGAGATTACAAAGAAGAAGGAGAGAGGAAAAACAAAGTAGTGTTGTTTCTACATTAATACCTTAAGGGTTAATATGTGATATTTTAAGAGTATAAAAGTTAGGTGTTGCGCAGCGCACATCAATTATAGTGTGGCCGCGTGTGAGACACATGGACACACATGAAAACGATCCACATACCAAATTGGATTGGGGACACGAATCTAAAATCCGTGCCCAAATTGTACATAAATTTTTGCCAATCCTAAATTGTATCCGTTATTTTCGTACAACTTTGTTGTAGTAAAACTGTCTTTAGCCAAAAATTGCCTCCCATATTATATTGTGTCGGATATGCATATATGTTAAATGCTTTTATATATGAATATATAAATTAATTTAAACAAATAATGAATATTTATATATATATATAATATTGTATGGATTGATATATACATATAATAAATAAATAAATTTATGCGTGACTATGCAATATCTTATGCAAAATGCTAATAGGCAAATAACTATTATTATGAATTGGAATTTATTACATTATTGAATTAATTACAACACTTTAACCTTTTTATTATTACTTGTTTGAAAATGCTCAAAAGTACGGGACCAGATTAAATTTACACACTTTTCATACATGTGAAATTTTGTGATCTTGAGTTAATTCATTTATAAAGTTCAGAAAGATACTAAAGATCTCTATGCATGTACGTGTTGGATAATTAACGTACTATCTGGTATTTCAAAATAAAATGTGGAAAAAAATAAATTAAGCAGAGCATCGCCTCAGGTGAGTTTTACTTTTACATGAAGGCATAATATTTTTGAACTCAATAGTTTAACAACATCATAGAGTGTTGCATTGCCTTGAAACAATGATGAGTGAGTTAGAGCAAAGAAAAGGCATTGGTTATTAGGAAGATGGAGGGAGAAGGGCTTGAAGGAAGGAAGAAAGCATGGCAAGAGCCCTCTGAGGCTGGTAGCTCGGAACCAGATGTCCGGCTCCTCTTACCGTCACAAATGTCAACCCTTGGTACCCGACCACATACCCTCCAACCTCCTTCTCAAAATACCACGGCCGCCATGCTGTCTCGATTCGAAGCTTAAGGGAGTTGATGGCGTACCGTGTGGCTGTAACTGGAACATTTGCATCTATATCTCCACTGCCAATGCCATTATGAAAAACAAAGTCATCAATAACATTGATGTGTGTTTGGATTGAGGCCCATGTGGAAATTTTGAAAAACTTATTTTGTTTTGAGATTTTATAGTGCAGTTTAAATGCAGTATCACATTGAGAATTGTTGGAAATTGTAGAAAAGTGGAAAAACTAAATCCAGATAGGCTAGTCCCAATCTCTTCTGTCATCCATTAAACGAGGATATATACTTGCCTGTACAGCCATATTCTGATGCCACTAGCTGAGAGTTGCTGAATTGTTGGCAAAACATTGCTTTGCCAGTCTGTCCAGTTATAAAATCTGCAGAAATTTCACAGCATTGGCTCATTCAAATCAATACTCATATCTAACTTCTTTTCTGTTTATCCAAGTTAAGTTTGAGGTTAAGAAAAAAACAACCTCAAGTACTAGACTTTTATTTTTCTCTGATTGCGCTTCAAAATCTGTGAACTTTTCACTTTGCAACCTAATCCTGTTTTCTCAGTCACTTTTTCGGTCAAAATTGAATTTGATGTTTTCATTTTTTTAACCAAACGAAATCCCCAAACTAATTTTTTTGATTTCCATTCGATTCACACTCAATTTGAACAAAAATCAAATAATTTTTTTATTTTTAGTGGGAAATTGAAAAGCTCCGGACTTTAAGATGTAATCGGAGAAAAACAAAAGTTTAGATTGCAAAGTCAAATAGGATCATAATTCAGGTTGTTATTATAACTTTAAGGCCTAAAGTTAAAATACCTGCTGCAGCCAGACCAAGTTGTGGGCTTTACATGGAAAGCACTCTGCACTTCAGCAGTATTCAAGTAATTTTCGACATACGTATCCGAGCATGGATCAAAGAAGTTAACCTGATCATCAACAAAGATCTCAACAGTTGATCACAGTTTTGATGAAAAGGAACAATTAATGCATGTGGCAAGAGGCCTTACAGAACCGGTTGAGCCACTTTTAAGCACAGGTTTTAGGCACATTGGCGCATAAATGTTGTTGATATCGATATTTCCTATCTCATCGTAGGATTTCTCTGCAGCACTAATGCATTCATCTGATGCTGTGTCGTTTGCAAAATCGCAGAATTTAAGGATGTCAGTGTGAGTTTCGTCTGATATCAAAGCATGTGTCCAATAATGATCGAAGATTCCTTGTCCCATCGACGTGTCATCAATCAGTGCATTCCCTATCTGAAACATTTCAAATGATAAATCATTAACAAGAGCATAATATGTAATATTGAAATAACAATATCTTCGTAATGAACATACAGAAATCCCTTTTAGATTGATGAGAGTATGGTTAGTGTTGTTGTTGTTGAGCAATATGGTGTGTGCTAGTTGAGGCACATAATGACCGGCATAACTCTCTCCAGTTATGTAAAAATCCCGGGTTTTGTATTGTGGGAATCTCTCGAGCCAGTTGATGAGAAACGTATAGGCATCATTGGCAGTACTCGTATCGCCCGTCCTGTTGTAATCAGCAGACGTGTTTGAATACGAGAAACCAACGCCAGCTGGCGACTCCAAGAATATCACATTTGCCACTGCCATTTATCATTCATGATCAGTACAGAATTAGAAGCAAAAAAACATGATCTAAATTGGTGGTTGGAAGTAGAGCTCACAGTTGTTCCATGCATAGTTGTTTCTAAACAGAGTTTTGCCATCACTATTCACTCTAAAAGGGCCTAATTCCTCCATGGCTCCAAATCCCAAAGACGAACACCCTGGTCCTGTTAGTGATGTCATTTCATACACGTTAATTAATTCTAGTTATTAATTAAACTTCGATGATATAATATATATACCTCCATTGAGCCACAGAACGAGAGGATTGATGGACGAGTTGGTTGGAGACTCGACAAAATAATAAAACAGTGCTTTTCCGGCCTGAGGATCAACGGTAACATAACCAGCATACTGATCAAAGTCAACGCCATCAGGTTGACCCGGCAATTGAGTGATCTTGTCGGCTTGCATTAGCCCGTCTTGAGGCGCAACGAATACAGAAGAATGGTCTCTTTCTACTTGTAACTCCGACCAAGAATCTGAAACAGAGGAGCTCTGCCATCTTCTCAATCTTAAAAGCCGGTGAAGCTCAGTTTCCTGATTAGCGTTGCAAAGTGTAAAAAGGGCGAAGAAAACGAGCAGCGAAAAGAGGTGTAGAAGCTTATGCATTGTTACTCCTTTGGTAAATGAATGTGATGTAGATAGGATGGATTTATAGACTAAGGCATGGACGGCTGTTTACAAGGATGCTCTTTGTCTTTCTTCACTTTGGGAAGAAGTCTATGGGATCATATGGATACTTGTCCTGATTTTCATTCTTGTATTAGAAATCGCATTAGGTATGCAACATAACTCAGTTGAAAAATATTTCTATCATACGGCATAGTTTACATTTCGTGCTTGTATGTATGCCTGAATGTAGAGTTTGAAGTGGATCTTCCTTTTGGATTATATGTTTGGCTACTCTTAGAGGGATCAAACTTGGGTTAAAATCATTTTTAGTCTTGTAATTTGTTTTGTTTTTTTAAATGTATCACAACTATCTGTTTCTTTAGTTTAGCTCCCACAACTCGATTAATTGTTTGATTTTGGTTCAATATTTGCCCGAAATTGCAAAATATGTTGAAAATATGTGATACATAATATAAAAATTAGGGGTTTTTAAAGACACCTGACATGAGTTGATTTTTTCATTGGATGGGTGCACATTGAAAACAAGTTCGTCCAACTCGAAAAATGAATTATACATTATTTTTTGGTGAATTTTTCAATTTTTGGCAAAAATTGAACCAAAACCGAGCAAGTAATCGAGTTATGGAACTAAATTGAAAACTAAGATAGTTGTGAGACATTTTGAGGAAAAGACAAATAGGAGACTGAAAATGATTTAATGCTGCAAAAAAATTGTATTAATTTTGCAGGCCGGCCTAATACTTTGTAGCTTCAGTTTGTCAGTTTACATACTTCCATCACTATCTTATAATTGTCTTCAACTGATTGTAAGTATACACAATAAATCTGAACTATGAATCTTGCAACTTGATTACACCTGAATCACACTCACTTCAAATAATTAAGAATTGCAATGAAGACCTTATACTTAGCATTATTTCTGTTACAGAGACTTGATCAAATTTATGAACACACATCATTAAGAAGATGGAGGTTGGTTTCCACGAAGAAAGGAAGAGATCATTGCAAGAGCCCTCTGAGGTTGGTAGCTCGGAACGGCATGTCCGGCTCCTCTCACCGTCACAAATGTCAACCCTTTGTATCCGACCACGTACCCTCCAACCTCGTTTTCAAAGTACCAAGGGCGCCAAGCTGTCTCGATTGGAAGCTTAAGGCTACTAATCACGTATTTTGTGTACGTAACTGGAACATTCCCGTCCATATCCCCACTGCCATAAACGAACAAGAAAATTAGTACTAGAAACTTGAGTTATGATTAACAAAGATGTAATATATAGTAGGTCTGTTTGCTGGTTAAATTACTATCTTTACTTTAATTGCAATTTTAGCCGAACTTGTCGATATTGGCAAAACAAATATGGCTTTAGATATGTTGCGTAAATCGATTCATTGGGTTTATTTCGATTTTGAAGTTGCTAAAGTCGTGTTAATTTGTTTTGATAATATCTGAAACAGTTTTAAAACTGATCAGTTAAAGTAAAAGTTGTGATTTAACAGAGATCAATACTTGCCTGTATAACCATATTCTCAAGCCACTTGCCATGAGATTCTCAATCGTTGGTATAACACTGTGTTGCCAATCCTTCCACCCATAAAATCTGCACCAAGATTCGACAAGAAAGGTTCATAGAAATCAACATTACTATCTTCTTTTTTTCTTTTTTTCAATCAAGATTAAAGTTGATTGATTTACTTGCATTTCTCCCAAGTTGTGGGCTGTACATGAAGAGCACTCTGAACTTCAGCAATGTTCAAATAGTGATCAACATATATATCCGAGCATGGATCAAACAAATCAATCTGATCATATCAATGAATCATGAAATGGACTCTTAAGAGTTGCAACAGAAAACATATATGAATCAATTCAAGGGCTTACAGAGCCAGAAGAACCATTTTTGAGCACAGGGTTCTGGCACATTGGTGCATAAATGTTGTACTGATCAATGTACCCAAACTCGTAATCAGCCTTACTTATATAAGCACTGCATTGGTCGGATTCTATGTCGTTGACAAAATTGCAATATTTAAGCATATATCTATGAGTCTCATCTGAGATCAAGGCATGTGACCAAAGATGTTCATAAAATGCTTTCACGTATGGCTTGTCATCCACCAATGCATTTCCCATCTGAGACATGATTTCCATCCATCGAATCTCAATAAAAAGTCAAGTATTAAGATAATGAAATGAAAGTAAGATAAGCTTCTTTTAATCGAACATACAGCAATCCCCTTTAGATTGATGAGAGTATGTATAGTGTTGTTGTTGTTGAGCAATATGGTGTGTGCTAGCTGAGGCACATAATGACCTGCATAACTCTCTCCGGTTATGTAAAATTCCCGCGTTTTGTATTGTGGGAACCTCTCGAGCCAGTTGATGAGAAACGTATAGGTATCATTAGCAGTAGTTGCATCACTAGTGTTGTTATAATCAGCAGATGTGTTCGAATACGAGAAACCAACGCCAGCTGGCGACTCCAAGAATATGACATTTGCCACTGCAAGTTTCATTCATGATCAGTATATATAGCACGAAAAAAATTAATGGTTTGAAATAAGCAGAGCTCTTACCGTTGTTCCAGGCATAGTTGTTCCTAAACAGAGTTTTGCCATCACTATTCACTCTGAAAGGGCCTAGTTCCTCCATGGCTCCATATCCAACGGACGAACACCATGGACCTGTTAATGATGTCATTTCATACACGTTAATTTGTTCTAGTTATTTATCACAATTGAAGACTTAGATGGTATAATATACACCTCCATTGAGCCACAAAACGAGAGGTTTGGTGGAAGCGTTAGTTGGAGACTCGACAAAATAATAAAAGAGTGCTCTTCCAGCCTTAGGATCAACGGTAACATAACCAGCATAGTGATCAAAATCAACGGCATGAGGTTGGCCGGGCAAGTGGGTGATCTTGTCAGCTTGCATTAGTCCACGTTGGGGCCCGAAGAATACGGGAGATTGATCAGTGCTTCGAGGATGCAGCAGTGAGGAAGAAGGTGAAGAGGAGAAAGTGTTTGATTTGAGAAGAGTGTGAAGATAGCGAGTCTGGTGATTGGCATCAGATAATATGAAAGTGAGGGTAAAGAAGGAAAAGAGAAGCATAAGGTTATGCATTGTTAGTAATGGTGGTGTTTAAGGATGAGGTGAAGAGGATGTTTATATAGTAGCACTTTGTTGTGGACATTCTTCATGTATGGCCCAGAGAGCACCACACTTGTGCTTTCTACTTTATGCCCACAAAAGTGGATGCCTTCCTTTTCTCTGTCTTGGAATTCTTGTAGAGAGAGAGAGAGAGAGAGTCCAAATTCTTGCATTGGAGAACATATTCTCTTAGGTATAATCAATGTCAACGTTCCTAATCTATTACCATTTTTGCTTCCAAATGTTTTATTAATCTCATTTTACCAAATTCTTATTTGAAGCTTCTAATAGATAAGGATTATGATATCTATTCAAATACATTATAAATAATTTTTTCTAGTTAACCTATTAAAATACAAAATCTAATATACACCTAAATTGTACTATTACAATTATTCAATAATTATTTTTACATCGACTAATAATATAATATTACATAAATATATTTTTTTCTAGCGTTTACAACAAGAATCATACTTCATAAAATCTCCTAACAAAAATAGATTTTAAAAACTCAATATTTTAAAGGTGGATCTTCTCAATCCCATTTAAACTCCAAAGAGACTAACCTAAGGTATCTAAAATTTTAAAAGGTATTAATGAATACAAAGTGTATATCCTAGGAATCAACACATCAATTTAAAGCATGTGTCAAACAACAACAATACGATCTGAATCTCTTCGTAAAAAAGAAAAACATGCTTGAAAGGGTTTTTGTTATGAGCTACTCCCAACAAATAAATCACTTGAACAATTAATGAAGGAAAAGAAATTTTATTTGTTGAGGAAGGAATTCAAATTGACAAGATAATTTTTCAAGATATCCAAGAAGACCCCCTTTTCCCTTTAACTACCCAATTCAACAATCTGGGTTAGTTAGCTGTTTATGGTTCAGGAACACTAAAACGTTGTCACTTTCTATCTCTAATTCTTTTTGTAAAAACATTGTATACAAATGTTACTCTTCTTTGACTTTTATCCTTTTCTTCGGACTACTTCATATATATATGTGGCAGTTTCACGTGGGCCCGCCGATGTTCAAATTTTTATAATGTCCTTGTAACAAACTCCTTTTCTTTTTCTAGAAAAAGAATGATATATATGATGACTTTTACGTGAAGATTGGTAGATTATGAAATACTGTGCATTCATTTAGTTAACCAAAGTAAAAAACAAAACACTTTAAAAAGACATTACTTGGAATTATAACCCTTTCTGCATTCATTTAGTTAACTAAAGTAAAACAAAACACTAAAAACACATTACTTTTTTGGAATTATAACCGAGTTGGTCTAATATGTAACTAAAGTATTGATCTTAAATTTATATATACGGGTCGGGTTGTGTCGGATTGGATTCGATTTGGATCCACTTTTTTTTTTTTATTCTGTCTTTTATATTGTTTTAGTCACTTTTTTATGTTATATTAATCATATCTTTGTGTTATATTAGTCCTACCTTTATATAATAGTTTAATTTAAAAAAATCCTAAATTCGGTACAATTTATACATATATATGTTTATGTGATATGATTAGTACCTTTTAATGATATTAATCATATCTTTATGTGATATATAAAAATACAACTAACATAACTAAAATGTATGATTAATATAACTAAAATATATGACTGATATAACTAAAAGTTATTAATAAATATCTAAAAATATGTTAATGTATAGGTAAAAATTCTAAAAGGTATGACTAACATAATATAAATGTACATCATTTGAGAGCGAATTTAGGTGGGTTTGAGTGCACCCACCCAAGCGAATGGAATTGCGTGGGCTGGGGTTGGATCTATTGCATGGATCCTAAAACTACACAAAACTTTTTGTCCTTACAATTAATTGAAAAATCTTAATTGACAATTTAGAAAATCATTTCTATATGTTATGGGTTAATTGACTTATATATATATATATATATATATATTATAATATATAAAAACTATTTTAACTTGTTATTAGACACAATATTTCCATTAAAAAATATTTAAAGTAATATTATCACAAAAAAACTCAATTTTAATTATAATATAAAATCTTCTCATATATTGAAGATAACAATAACATGCTCTCATATAACTAATGAAATGAGAATTAATTGATGATATTTAATAGTTTTTTTGGGGGGTCCATTATACATACAAATTTATAGATTCAAAATTTATAAGAAAGTATAAAAAAAGAAAATTAAAAGTATCATAAATTATTAAATGAATTGAAGAAAAAGTATAACATGTGAGATAAACATGTTATATATTTAAATGGACATGCTATTTAGCTTTGTTGACTTTGAGGACGTAATATAAGTGACATAAGTTGTTAAGAGTTGATAGAACACTCTTTAGGTGTGCCCACACAGCGCTGGCCTCGTGCATGGTGGGACTCGGAATAGTTTCAAAGAATCACTTATTAACTACTTTCTTTTGACTACATTAAGTATGCAGTGTATTTTGCAAAAATGATGAGCAATGTTCCATTTTTAGAGACTTGTGATTTAAAAACCTAATTAACTAGTCCAATTCAAACACCCAATTTTATCTTAACAATCAAATAACAAGATTTTAGATATATAACGAAACTAAAATCAAAACAAAAAAAAACTAAATCAAAATTTTCAAATTAACAAATTGCAAGACATGTTTTCATCTAATTCTCATGAAAGTATCACTTTGACCAACTTAAATTCTTTCCCCTATATATGTGAAAGCACAAATATCAAATTAAGCAATCTCCCTAAGTAGGTTTTTTTTTTTTTGTTTTTTTTAATGAATTTGGGGTGGAAGGAAGAAGAACAATAAGAACTAGAAAATTTGTGTAACCCAAGTTCAAATTTTTTGTTTTTTTTAATGAGTTTGGGGTGGAAGGAAGGAGAACAATAAGAACTAGAAAATTTGTGTAATCCAAGTTCAAACCCGAACCAGCACAATCTGTACATTTATAAAGGTGAGATACCACTTGAATTACAAAGCTCGTGTTAATCTCCATAACTAGTTAGTCAATTGATTATATATCATCGAACACATTTTTATTTAAACCGATGAACAAGTAACTCTCAAAAGCACAAATTCATTAATATGTCATGTGATTATTCTTTCATTAAATCTCATCTCTTTCATTTTGTTTGAATTACTAAAATATACTCTACTAGTACACTATAAGAAAACTATCCGATAGTGACGGAAAAATCCGTCACTAAAATAAAAAATTCTGTCACTAACATGTATTTGTGACGGAAAATTTCTGTCAAAAGGAGTTTTGTCACTAAATTTTAATAACGAATTTTATTCTGTCACTAAATTTCTGACAGAATTTCCATCACTAAGATGAAGATTTCCGTCACCAGATTTGTTCAATGATTTGACTTTTTGGTTGAGTAGTGACGAAATTAATAACGGAATATTGTGACAGAAAATTCCGTCAATAGTATTGCCACCGACATGTCATCATGACACCACACCATAAGACACTGACATTAATTTGTCATTAAAATTGTAGTATTGCCATTAATGACAGAATATTGTAACGGAAAATTCCGTCACTAAAATCGTAGTATTGCCACTGACACGTCATCATAACACCACACCATAATGACACTACACCATAGGACACTGACATTAATTGATCATTAAAATCGTAGTATTGCCATTAATGACGGAATATTGTGACGGAAAATTCCGTTATTAAATTCGTAGTATTGCCACCGACACGTCATCATGACACCACACCATAGGACACTGACATTAACAATGACATCGTCATCATGACACCACACCATAGGACACTGACATTAACAATGACATCGTCATAGACAATATTATGCATAATCTGGGAATTGAACGATATTATGCATAGTCATAGACACACCATAGGACACTGACATTAGTCATAGACAATATTATGCATAATTTGGGAATTGAACCCAAGACTCATGGTGGTACTTTAACCACTAAACCATTGATGCTTTATCTAATGATATTCTACATGTATTTTTTTATAAGTATTTTTGATATTTTTCAATTTTCTATTATCACATATTTTTAAAAGGTTAACAATACATATATATGTAATTGGAAGATTAATGACTAATTAATATATTGAGTAATGTTTAATCTAATTTCATTTTAAGACAATTATAAAATATACTAGTGCATATTTTTAATATATTTTATAAAAATACTAGTTTTATAAAATTATGAGTTTGGTCATATCAGATAATATTAATGCAAATAATTATATAAGATACATCATAAAATAATTAAAATTTTTAAATTTAATTTAATTAAAAAATAATTAATATTATTACATATTTTTAGGAATCCATGTAGTGACGGATTATTGCGTCACAAAACATTGACAGATTTATATTCGTCACTATTTTATGACTGTATAATTCGTCACATTCATGTAGTGACGGATTATTTCGTCACAAAATAGTGACGGGTTTATATCTGTCACTATTTTGTGACAAAATAACCCGTTACTACATAATTTTGACTGAAAACTCCGTCAAAAAGAAAAATATCCGAATTTATAATTTTTTTAAAATTTGAATTCATGTAGTGACGGATTATTCCATCATAAAATAGTGACGGATATTTTATGACGGAATAATCTGTCTCTACATAATTTTGACAGAATTCTTGACAGAAAAGTTTTTGTCAATAATTTCCGTCACAATATCTTTTCTATCACTATTCTGTAATAAATTTTTGACGGAATATTTCCATCATTATGGGGCAGTTTTCTTGTAGTGGTAGTTATCTAATCAAATAAACAAATAAATCATAAATACATAAATAGGGTTCTAAACTCAAGAACTTGAATTGACGAATTATTCATAGATCCATCCATCAAAATTCGAATTAAACTATTAACAATTCTAGAAATCCTTGAAAATTTATCATATATGGATAAGTTGAAGAATACCATATCTAACTTTAAAAAATTAACAAAAATGAGTTAAAAACAAACCCTCTAAAGAATGGTTGATCTTCCGTTTCTTAATTCTTTAAAATCTTGAACTCTTCCTTCAAATTGCCTCAAAATTTGTTCTCTTGTGTATGTAGATGACTTCGTTCCATTTTCCATCTATTTTAGGCTTATATGCACTTGGAAACCTTCCAGATCAATTGGAACCCGAAAATACACTAAAAACCGTGTTTTGGGTGAGATGGTGTCTTCAAGCACGATCATGTAATAGAGTCCGGTATTGTACCTCGCTTCACAACTTACATCGAATCTACAACTCCATGTTCATGCTGGAGCAAGATCGTGTGATGGAACATTAGTATGTGATCATTTTCGGCCCACTATATATTATACAACGCCGATGTAATTTATGAAAAGAAAAATCTATATATTTGGATTTGGGACTTTATTAGGACGAGTTTTACATCACGTGCGTTGCACGTGGAGATCAATTCAAATTGAAGAAAGAAATAATACAGAAACCTTATATATAACAATTTTATATTAGAGTTCTAATTGTAATGAAATTTTATAAGACTTTAAATTAGCTAAAATTCTAATATAAAATTATTTAAATATGAAAATCGTAAATTACTATTATAACCTTAACAATAATTTTTGATAAGAATATATTAGACAATCCATATTTTGTAAGAAACATCCACACTTTTATATATGTAAGAGATATGAATTTAAGAGATTATTTATTTTCTATATATACTATTATACTAACATTTTATTTCATCGGTTGGACAATCGGGTTATGTTGGTCCAACCAAGATAACCGCTTAATGGTGTGACAACAGTGATTCGAAAATGCAAAAACACAAGACATAATGGAAATGATGAAGTGATCATGATGAGGAAGATTGAGATAGCTGGTTCCCATGAAGAAAAGAAGAGATCATTGCAAGAGCCCTTTGAGGTTGGTAGCTCGGAACGAGATGTCCGGCTCCTCTCACCGTCACCAATGTCAATCCCTTGTATCCGACAACGTACCCTCCAACTTCCTTCTCAAAGTACCATGGGCGCCAAGCTGTCTCGACTCCAAGTTTAAGGCTTTTAATTGCGTATCTTGTGGATGTAATCGATATATCTGCATCCATGTCTCCACTGCCAAAACCAACAACTAACGTTATGTATATCTCCACTGCCATTTGGATAGGTGGATTTGACTAGAGATTTGAAATTTATGGTAGCAAATACATTAGTGGTATTTGTATAACTGTAAATTTGAAATCTATCACTTTCGTTTAAACTAATTTTTGATTGGATTTTGGTGGATTTCAAATCACTCTATCCAAATACAAACTAAGGGAAATCGTGTAAATATATCAAAATACTTGCCTGTACAACCATATTTTGATGCCATTAGCCATGAGACTCTCAATAGTTGGTAAAACAGTGACTTGCCAATCTGTCCAGTACTCATAATCTCTGCAAATATTTGACCAAGTAAGCTTCATACAAATCAATATCAATATTCATGTCTTGTTCTATTTCTCTGTATCAAAGTTAAGTTGATTATCACCTGCAGAAATCCCAAGTTGTGGGCTTTGCATGAAGAGCTCTTTGAACATCAGCAGTATTCAAGTAGTGCTTGACATACGTATCCGAGCACGGGTCATACATGTCTACCTGATCATATCAATCAAAGTTACAAAGTGCTGCTCAGTTTTGCAATAGAAAACAAAAGCTAATGTATTGATCAACCAATTGGCTTACAGAAGCAGTGGTGGTGCCACTTTTAAGGACCGGATTTAGGCAAATTGGTGCGTAAATGTTTAAGATATCAATATTTCCCAACTCATATTCTGATTTCTGTATAGAACCAGAGCATTGATCAGATTCATAGGAAGTATCAAAATCACAATATTGAAAGATGTCTCTATGCGTCTGGTCTGAGATCATGGCGTGCGTCAATAAATAATCGTAGTATCCCATTCCCTTCGACTTGTCATCTAACCATGCATTACCTATCTGAAACATTTCAAAACATTAAACTAATTAAAAGAGAAACAGAGGAGTATGATATTGAAATGGGAGTGACTAAAACTTTCCGCTAAATTGATGAACATACAGCAATTCCCTTCAGATTGATGAGTGTATGTTTAGTGTTGTTGTTGTTGAGCAATATGGTGTGTGCTAGTTGAGGAACGTAATGACCTGCATAACTCTCTCCCGTTATGTAAAAATCCCGGGTTTTGTATTGTGGGAACCTCTCGAGCCAGTTGATGAGAAACGTATACGCATCATTAGCAGTAGTTGCATCACTAGTGTTGTTATAATATGCAGATGTGTTTGAATAAGAGAAACCAACGCCAGCTGGCGACTCCAAGAATATCACATTTGCCACTGCCAAGTTTCATCCATGATCAGTTTAGCATTAAACAACAAAAAAATGGTTCGAAATAAGCAAAGCTCTTACCATTGTTCCAGGCATATTTGTTCCTAAACAGAGTTTTGCCATCACTATTCACTCTAAAAGGGCCTAATTCCTCCATGGCTCCATATCCCAAAGACGAACACCCTGGACCTGTTAACGATGTCATTTCATACACATTAATTAGTTCTAGTTATTTATCACAATTGAAAACTTAGATGGTATAATATATACCTCCATTGAGCCACAAAACGAGAGGGTTGGTGGAAGAGTTCGTTGGAGACTCAACAAAATAATAAAAGAGTGCTCTTCCGGCCTTAGGATCAACAGTTACATAACCAGCATAGTGATCAAAATCAACGGCATGAGGTTGGCCGGGCAAGTGGGTTATCTTGTCGGCTTGCATTAGTCTATTTTGGGGTCCAACAAATACGGGAGATTGATCAAGTGAGTGAAGATAGTAACTCTGCTGATTGGCATCACATAATATGAAAAGGGTGAAGAAGGAAAAGAGATATATTAGGTTATTCATTGTTAGTGAAGTTGTGTGTTTATGAAGAATGAAGTGATGAGGTAAAGAGGATGTTTATATAGACACGTGCATAATGACATGGTTTGGCTTTTTTGACTATAACCAGAGAGCACTACGCTCAGTGGTTTCTACTTTATGCCCAGCAAAGTGGATGCCTTTCTTTTCTCAGATTTGAAATTGTTGGAGAGAGACTGAGAATGAGAATTTGTTTCCCTTGGCCAATGATCTTTGTCTCTAAACATCAAACTGTATGGGAACAAATTCTTTAGTTAAAGACTAGGTCTCAGGTGCAACTCACATGTCGGTTGGGTTGGGTTGGGTTGGGTTGGGTTGGGTTGGATCCGACTCCAATCCGTACATTTTTCTTTTTTTATTTGTACATATATACATATATATGGTATTACTCGTGTCTTTAAGTAAAATTAGTCATACATCTATGTAATACATAAATGTACAATTAATATAAAAAAAATGTATGACTAACATAATTAAAATGTATCACTAATATAACTAAAATATATAATATGTGTTAATAGATGTCTAAAAATATGTTAATGTACAACTAAAAACCCTAAAATGTATTACTAACGTAACATAAAAGTAGAACTAACATAACATAAATGTATGACTAACATAATATAAATGTACATCATCTGAGAGCAAATTTGGGTGAGTTTGAGTACACTCATCCTCTCAAACCCATCCAGACGCGTGGGTAGTGCGTGAAAGAACATTCGGGCAAATCTAAATCGAATTGAATCTGTTGTATGAATTTATCATCCATACACAAATTATACAAAAGTTTTTGTCTTAGGTAAATTGCATGTCGTGGATCCTAATCTATTAAATATTATTTGCAAAGATTTCTAAATATCATTTTGTTTTCTCAGATATCTAAAACATTAGAAAGGTAATTAAACTATCAATATTTTGGCTTGAGTCAAATTTTAAAATATAGATCTCTAATATTAATTGAAAAAATTTAATGTAAAACATAAGAATTTGAAGTATTCACAATATCTAAAATATATATATGTGTCCTAAAAAATAGTTTAAAATAATTACTTAAATTCAATTTGACTTTGAACTGTTTCTCTATTATTTATTTATTTATTTTTTGGGCTTATTGTAAATTTGATATATATTTCCTTATATATTTAGGATTCCTTGTATGTCTAGGTTTCCTTATTACATTCTAGCATAAATTTTACTCTATATATATATATATATGAGGTTTTGTAAATTTGATATATATTTCCTTGTATATTTAGGATTTTCTATATGTCTAGATTTCCTTGTTAGATTTTAATATAAATTTTACTCCCTATATATATATATATGAGGTTTCTTTACCTAATACGTACAATAATATAATTTCTACTATCTCTCTGACATGGTATCAGAGCAGGATAATATCCCTGCCCTCTATCCTCTATTAAACTGATCTGAGATTTCTCTCAAATTTCTGATTTGAGATTTTTCTCGAATTTCTCTCAAATTTCTGATATGAGATTTTTCTTTCAAATTTCTGATTTGAGATTTTTCTCAGATTTTCTAAATTGATTTGAGATTTCTCTTAGATATCTGATATGAGATTTTTCTCTCAAATTTCTGATTCGAGATTTTTCTCAAATTTTCTAAACTGATCTGAGATTTTTCTCAAATTTTCTAAATATTGATTTGAGATTTCACTCTCAAATATACTCTGAACACTGATCTAATATTTTTCTCTCAAATTCTCAAAATTTCTTTTCTCTCGTGCTAATATCAATGCTATTTTCTTTTTCTCCAATGTCTATTTTGGATTTGAAAACTACTTTAACGACCACAATAAAATTGAATGGTTCCAACCATCTACTATGTCTCATGCCTTCCTATTATTTTTGGGATTTCAGAGGAAATAAGATCATGTTCTCTCTGCCCATGCCTCTCCCGCCTTACGAAAGATGTACTCTAATGACAATCTAATACATTCTTTGAGCACTTTCTTCGCTGTTGTTGTCTCTACCACCGCAGGTGCATTTTCCGTATCTTATGGTAAGTCTTAGATGTTGGATTCTGGTGCCACTTGGGAGCATGTGTCTGCACCCCGTTGACTAATATTAATGTGAAGAACGTCCTTCTCTATGACAATTTGACCTCGACCGTTTTTATGGAGCAACCTCCAGGGTATGTTGCTTAGGGGAAGAATGCTATTAAGGTCTACCGACTTAAGAAAGCTATTTATGGTCTCAAACAAAGTCTTAGAACTTGATTTGATAAATTTAGCATTGTTATCGAAACCATTCCATTTACTTCTTCGTTCGAGATATCTTTACTAAACCGTTAGGAGATAAACATTTCTCGAAACTTTGTGACAAGCTGGATATAATTGATATATATGCTCCAACTAGAGTGTTGTAGATTTGATATATATTTCCTTATATATCTAGGATTCGTTGTATATTTAGGTTTCCTTGTTGGATTCTAAAATGTGTTAATAGGTAATTTTATCCAATAAGCATAACAAAAAATGAAAAATATCCACTTTATAAGAAAACATGTTTTTTACCCAAATTGGGGCTAAAATACCATAAATGTCCTTACCCACCACCTTTAATGAATTCACCTACTACATTTCACCCACCTTATTTACCATAAAAGTTGAATTATTTTTACATTATATCTATTTCATCTATTTTATCTCTTGTATACAAACATCAATTTTCCCCAAATTTCATCTCTTGATTGCTCAAATGAGGTACGATATTTTATTTTTAAAATTTTGTAAATTTCACCCACCTTTAAATATCTTCTAAATATGTGTTTGATAAGTAAATTGGGGCTAAAATAAATAAATAAAATTGCAAAAACTTAAAAAACTGGAGCAAGAACAGATTTAGTAAGATTTACGTTTATGCTCGTGATCTATAGATAACGAGGATAATTATCATATCACGATGATAATTGTCGTGATATATAGATAACGAGGATAATTTTGAATTTATGCTTGAGATAGATCACGATATATAGATAATGAGGATATTGTCGTGATCTATAGATCACGAGGATGATTGTTATGATATATAGATAACAAGGATAATTTTGAATTTGTGTTTGAGATAGATCACGAGGATAAGTTCACCGTCGTGATCTATAGATAACGACGATAATTCTCGTCGTGATCTATAGATCACGAGGATAGATCACGAGGATAAATCACGATGATGATTGTCTTGATCTATAGATAACGAGGATAATTTTGAGATCACGAGGATGATTGTTTTGATCTATAGATAACAAGGATAATTTTGAATTTGTGTTTGAGATAGATCACGAGGAATATATAGGTAATGAGGATATTGTCGTGATCTATAGATCATGAGGATAATTTTGAATTTATATTTGAGATAGATCACGAGGAATATATAGGTAATGAGGATATTGTCGTGATCTATATTGTCGTGATCTATAGATCACTGATTGTTATGATTTTTGAATTTGTATTTGAGATAGATCACGAGGATAACGTTCACCGTCGTTATCTATAGATAACGAGGATAATTATCGTCATGATAGATCACGAGGATAATTACCATATACATCATGGTTTATTTTTACACCGTGATGTATGGGCTCAAATACCATGGTGATCTATCGGCTCAACACCATCGTGATCTATAACAAAAATTGATATTTTTTTTTAAATCTGAAATATTGTTTTGCATTTGTAAGTTATTTTTATAAATTGAATATTATATCAAAATTAAAAAAAATAAAAATCCATTTTTTATAGAATCTGAACAATAATAGTTTCAAGATAGTTTCAAGATAAATTGATAATAAATCCGACAAGTTGCCGTAAATTAAATTTTATAATTTTTAAATAGTTTGAAGATACTATTACTTAACATAATAATAACAAATCTAATAATAATAATAATAATAATAATAATAATAATAATAATAATAACCATTATAAATAATAATAATTCAAGACATTACAATAAATCTTTAAAAATGCATATAGAATATTTAAAAATCTGAAAAATTGTGTTATAATTGAAAATTATTTTAAATCAAATAATAGTTCTAAATTTTTTACACCATCATTTTAAAATATTAAATGTGAGTAATTAAAGTGTATTAAATTTTTTTTTTAATGTAGATGGCTAACAATGAAGTCATTCTAGTTCGTCGTGGATATTGGCATGGATCGGAGTATAAAAATGGAGAAGAGAGTTTGATATATGCATCATTGCATATAATTTCTTATGCAAAACTTTTGGATGAAATTCATTATATTGTTCGAGCAGATCGTAGGACTTGTGATTATGCTTTGCATTGTTTCATGCCTACAAAGATTTCCGGAGAAGTGAAATTTAAAATCAAAACAGATGATGATTTGAGGAGGGTTGCTAATGTATACGATTACCCCAAGTTGTTTGTTTCTATCGAACCGAAAGAGCATGATTTGAATATTCCATTCTCATATGCGAGTCAAGGGGTAGTTTTCTTCAGCTTATGAATTCTCAACAACAATATATTTATCAAAATTCAAATATTTATGGAGGACATGTGAGTTATGTGCAAAGTCAGATTGAAGACCAAATTTCTTCTGTGGATCCAATTGAGAAACCTAGCTCTTCTTCGAAGCATATTTCAAGATTTGTTGAAAATTACTCTCCACCACAACACCATCTCGATGATTTCAACAATTTTAATGATAATGATGGTGATGAAGAGGTTGAAAATGATTATGTATCTGTTGTTGATGCTATGAGAAATTACTCCCCACAATATCATCTTAATGATTTCAACAATTTTTATGATGATCCTGATGATAAAGAGATTGAAAATGATGATGTTGGTGGTACAGTTGCAGTTCGTACTGATGATTTTGATGATGATGATGATGACGAACAAGAAGAAGAACAATTTATGCCCGGGGTTGTTCATGTTCGTACGGATGACAATGATGATGATGGTGAAGAAGAAGAAGAAGAAGAAGAGGTCTATGATGATATAGATGATGACTCAATGAGTCATACACCTGGATTTGCCACTCACGTAAAAACACTCGACATGTAATCCAATGATCACTAGTGCCGCAGTGACATATCAATAACAGCTGTTAAACAAATCGCGAGTATAACAATTAGACTTATAATAACGGTAATAATTAGAGTACACCATTTAATAATAACATATCCAATGATTTGGAGATTTGATGTTAAATAACTTACATCAGGGACTCGATTTTGCTCTGATGCGTCCTGTGGCATCCTCAGTGGTCTTCTCAGGTGATATCATCACATCCATCGCCTCGACTGGTGCTGACGGATCCTCAATCACAGTTGCCGGCAGCTCCACAACAGATGGTAGACATTTCTCCTTGATGAGAGATGTTGGCACGTCACCGACAGATTTTGGAGTTGGATCCTCATGGACATTAGGTGCTGGAGCTATGGTCTCATCTTGTCGCTCCACGATAGCAGTAGGTGGTGCCACAAGAGGTGATGGAACAAACACGTCTCCTTCCTGAGACCTGTGACTGCTGATCCAACACAACAGGAAATCGAGAGTCCTACAATATCAACATTCCGAAAAGTCTACAAACAAGCATATACATAAACATATTATTTATAATCAAAAAAACAAGATATACCCCATATTGAAAATCAGAAGTCTTTCGAGGACTTTGTGGTCGATCATGTCGTGCACTCTCTGTCTTCGAAGGACTAGAACAAGCCTCCCCTCTTATTTGTCTAACCACCTCCGGAAGTACTTGTCGAATGACCTCCGACATGACATCTCGTAAGATATTCGGCATCGACTGTCGAACAAGACCAGGTAATACATCCTCCAAGATGCCTGGCAATGACTATTTGACAATATCCAATGCTCGTCTAGTCTCATTCTCGATCGTAGAAGTAAGTTCCAGATTCAAGAATTCAGATGTCGCTCGAGCAGATAACCTTTTGGATTTATGTTGCTTCTTTGAATCATCCTTCGACTTCTGAGACAAAAAAAAATCCATAATTAAAAACTACATTTTGATTAATAATGTATAAAAAAATTTAAATAATTAAACAAAAGAATGATAACACAGACCTCCGTTTGTGGACGCGGTCCTGCGGGTTGAGGTGGGGCAGGTGCAGGAGCAGGAGCAGGAACAGCTCTTGGTGCTGGTGCCGTCGTGCTCAAGTCACCTCCATCCTTGTCAGCATGATCAGAAATTTTGGGCCTCTTTGAAGGCCGACTGGATGATCTTGAGGAATGTACCGTGTCAGACCTGTGAAGTCTCGGATGTGGCCCATGCTCCGACTTCCGACCAATAAATCGCTCTTGAGGAACGAATCTGACTCCATCAGAAATGTTCATCTCAATATCGACCATATATGGTAGACCCTTTTCTGCCTGTGTGGGCTCCAACTGAATACACTGAATCTGATCAATAACAATAAGTGATATTAGTGTAAAGAATTCAAAGAATAAATAAGACAAATAATCTGAAGTTACTCACATTATGTGTATTAAATATGTCAGGAACATGAGGACGTTTTCCTGGACTTCGCCAACGGAGACCTCTCGGAAAGTCGTCAGATTTCTTCTCCCCCAATTGCTTCCCAAAATCAGAGATGCACTCAAATGCCCAAATCTAGTATAAGATGATAACAACAATGTTAGATCAATTATGAAATCACAATTTAAGAATGATAAAAGTTTGAATATTACACATTTATAGACACACCTGTAATGCGATCTGATATCCATATAAATGATATAGTGGTCTAGGACTTCCAGATGGCAGAGGCTGTAGTGAATTATCCAAGTAATGCATCAATCTTTGAAATGCATACGAACCCCATGAGAATCTATCAAATAAGTCAGCGTCTTCCACCAAACTCCATAGCCACTGGGATACAGGAGTACGTATATCAGATCCAAATATGTATAGCGTCAGCAATAGTATGTATGAAATCTTCAATGCATCATCAGGCCGGCTTCGAAACTCTCCATTCTTGAAACGGAGCAACAAATCACCAGGTATCACAGCCTGTCCATCAAAAGTTCTCTTATAAACTCCATCGGTTGGTGGCGTACATGGTGAAGAATGACTAAATTCTGAAGCTCCAAATTTCAATTCTGTGATCATACAAAACTCTAATTTGGAGAACCTCAACTGATGATCTCCAACACGAAACCAACGCTCGTCTGTATTAGCTTCGGGTATGATGATCTCACAATCCAACAAATGTAGAAGTCCTCGACCACTAATGATGGTATCAATATCAAACCTCAAAAAGTGGCCAAAACATGAAGTCTTGAACTCGTCTAACCTATCACAGTGTCTGAGCTCGATATCTATGTCTCGAATAACCTTACTCAAAGAGTACGTACTACATCTGGCCGACAAATTTAAACGACCTCGCCATTTCCATTGTGGCTGTTAAGAAATCGTAATACATTTTCTCATTACAAATGTTTTTTATCAAAAAAAAAACTCTATAAATAAGAATTATTTGTTGGATGTTACAAGTGCAATTAAAGAAAATATAAGAGAATTTAAGAAGCAGGAACATTTGCAGAAAAAAACTATGAATTAAAATCCAAATATTCTTATTTAGATTAAATATTTGAACATTTAGATATAAAAAATTTGTTATAATCTGAAATGTTACAACGCTTTTTTTTATAATAATAATAATTATTATTACAATTATTATTTGATAATTTTATTATTACTACTATTTTGATGAATTTTTTTTTAAATAATTGTAGAATTTTATACTATTTCCTACTATTTTTTATTGAGATTGAGATATGTTGTCGATATTTTCCAATATCTTTTATATTGTTAGTAAGGTTGTTTCTTGTTTATATTGAAGGGATCCTCCATCTTTTGTATTGTTGGTAATGTTGTTTCTTGTTCCTAAATTAAAGGATTTGATCCAATATTGAAGGAATCCTCCGTAGTTGTACATATATACGTATATCCCATTTTCGTTTTCAATTAAGAAATATGGAGAAAAACATTTTCTCAAACTTCTCTTCTTGTGTCGAATTTATCAATTTTCAAAATATATAAATCCGAGTAAATTATTTTATAAGGATTTTTAAATTAATATTTAAAATATTTTGTCATTTAGTAACAAATTTGATTAGTACATGAAATCCAACACAAAACATTGATAACAATAATATTTATTATTATTAAATTTATTCTTAATATTATTATTATTATTGTTATTATTATTGTTGTTATTATTATTTTAAAATTTTATATTATGATATTAATTGTATTTCAATTTTTGGTCATATTTAAATAATTATTTTTCAACTCATTTTATTATTTAAAAAATAATTTTCTAATAATTTTCATATTTTAGAACCGTGATCTAATAATTTAAATCGTCATCAATACTTTCATCTCGTGATCTAGGTATTAATATGGTAGTTTCATGATTATAAATTACAATCGTCATCTATACCAATTATCATCGTGATCTAATATGTACCATCGTTATCTAGTACGTGTGATGGCGATCATCTATTTTTTATCCTCATGATCTATGAATTATCGTCGTGATCTATTAAATATCATCGTGATCTATTAATAAATTAGCGTCGTTATCTAATATGTATTATCGTGATCATCTATTTTTATCCTCGTGATCTATGAATTATCGCCGTGATCTATTAAATATCATCACGATCTATTAATTAATTATCGTCGTTATCTATTACTTCATCGTCGTGATCTATGATTTACTACCTTAACCACAATTAACCATCGTGATCTATGAATTATCCTTGTGATGTATATATTATCCTCGTGATCTGTTATTTACCATCTTCCCTAACACTACCATCGTGATCTAGATATTATCCTCGTGATCTAACAGCGTCATCTATATTATCCTCGTGATCTATTATTTACCATCTTCCCTAACACTACCATCGTGATCTACATATTATCCTCGTGATCTAACAGGCTATCGTGATCTAAGTTTTCAACTTCCAACAGATTCCAACAATAATACTTTCAGGATTTGCAGCAACATTAAATAACTAACGCCTAAAATCTAGGGCAATTTCAACTTTGATTAACAACAGGAATTTCAAAATCTATATCCGCCTACCTGTAAATTGCCGCTCATTTTGAAGAGTTGCTATCGCGATTCCGCTGCCGTCACCGCCCTTTACAGTCGCGACTCCACCGCCGCCGCCGCCTCCTCCTCCTCCTCCAAAGCTGGTTAATTTCCCGAGTGAAAATTTAACAGTTCACGAAATAATAATTTTACAGTTCACGAAATGAAGGTAGTTTTCCCCCTTTGACAATTTTTGAGTAATTTTTCCCCCCAATTTTACAGTTCACGAGATGAAGGAAGTTTTCCCCCTTTGACAAATTTTGAGTAATTTTTTCCCCAATTTCAAATCTTAAGGGTAGTTGAGTAATTTGGCCTCAAAATTGGGTAAAATTCATATGTTTTAAAATAGTGGGTATTTTTCATTTTACATAATCTATATTGGGTAGAAATACCCCACGTCCCTTCTAAAATAAGTTCTACTCCCTATATATATGGGGGTCTCTTTACCTGTTGATACACACAATAATATAATTTCTACTATCTTTTTTACAGGGCTCATACTGGTGGGCAATATACAATGATACTACAAATAAAAATCAAATTAACTTATAAATGTAAATATCAAACCATGATTTATTTTATCAATAAAAATTTAAAAATAGAGAAGGCATATTACAATTATACAAAAAATATGAATTAAAATTTTAAACTTAAAATTAATATGCCATGAACTATTTTTTAAATATAAACAAACAGATATAATGATACGAAAGATATAAGTTAAAGTATAAAACTTTAACTAACAAATTATAAACTTTTTAATAAATTACAAAAATAAATGAAACATGAATATGCATTATGTAATATACTAAAAATATAAATTGAATTCTAAAACTTAATTCAACAAATTATAAATTATGAGAGACTATCTGCACCCTAGTCTTTTCTATGGGGAATCGAAAGCCTCTACAAAGCACCTCAACATTAACAGCAACACAATCCCTGGGCGGACGCAGCATTCGTTCCTCAGGTCGAGAAGCAATAAACTCAACGCATTCAGGAATGCTAAAGAGTCTATGCCACCGATCCACATCCGATTGAGATAGAGTAGATGTTATATTTATGGGTCCTAGATCCTCAGCTCGATGATCATGACCCTCTTCGGCCTGAAACCCTGTAGGGTTTGGGGCTGGACCTGCACGAGAGGTACCAGCCTCCTCGGCTACTCCCCTAACGTCCACTCCCGGAGGATTGGATCCTATATTCCGGTCAGACGCTCTACCAAACATGATCGGAAGAAAGTTAGTTTACCTTGCAGGGAGACCACCTCGGGTGACGCAGCGCAAAGCACTATGCTCGGATGGCTCACAGAGTTGAAATTATCCGAGACTTCGAAGAGAGAAAATGGTAAATGAAGCCACAAGACACCCATATATATAAGAGTATGTCAGGACTTTTCAGCTTCCAGCCATTAAGATGGCGACACGTGGACAATCCAGTAGATGTAACACTACGCGCCAAAAATCCAATCAGATAACTAATCCAAGTCTTACTCAGCTCGGTGTAGCGAAATCGGTTAGACCTCGGTGGAAATAATTCCCGTCGCGGTCTAAGGGGCTATTGTTGGACCGGCGTATCCGAGCTGCTCAAGTCATATACTTTGTCAATGAAGGTTGTCAACTCGGGGCCCGAAACTAGCCACTCACCTCGACCGGACAGTCATCCTGGACGACACCCAGGGTATCCACTCCAAAGATAGCCGAGGTGAACAGATAGCCGAGCTAAGCAGGTTACTCCGAGCAGGGACAATCGAGCAGAATCAAGCCAACTGTTAAGAGATCGTGGGTGATAAAATCGCCGCACAACACCGAATGAGTAGGCGGAAAACAAGGGGCAAGTGGGTATAACCTCCACACTCCCCCACGACCTCCATTACTTACCTTTCTTTGTCTATAAATAGCAGTAATTTTAACTTGTAAAAGATCCGATTTTCTTATTCTGTAAACAGCACTAGAGAGCTTATTTCTCTAAAGTAATGCTATAAGGTCCTGCTCGGTCACTCAACCGTCCAGGATCAGCCGAGTAAAATTGCCCGAGTAGGCTTCGGGCCAGTCTTTTTTTGCACCTTTTCACTTTACATTCATCACATTTGGGTGTTAGATTAGGAATTAACCAATTACAAATTCCGACGTCAACACACAATACATCGGGAGGTTAATTTAATTAGAAACAAATACTTGTTTATTCAATTCCACTGTCACCATCTAAAATTCCGATAAATGTAATAAATGTACATTGATAGAATCCAACAAATCTAGAATGATATTACCAATCATATAAAAATCTAGAATTACAAACAGATACTTGCTTATTCTACTATTCAAACAAAATTAGAATGATACCCCACCAATCATATTTTTAGTTTTTTTTTAATTCATTAAATTTACTGTTTTAATATTTCGTGTGCTTTTTTGAGTTTTATTAGCCTCCATTTTAAAATACTATTTCAAAATGAAAATAACCACGAGTTAACCTTTAACTAGATCAATACCTTCTATTTTCCCTAAGAAATCATTTTGATTAATGTAAAATTAACAAAATCTGCCTCAGCTCCGAAACTCAAATTGATTAATAAAGCAAAACTAACAAATGTTCAATACAAGATTTTCAAATAGTTCTACTGGACACGAATGAAATTATGAAATATTATTTACAATGTTTACAAAATAAATTCTCGTTAATAGTTAACATTACTGTCGCTTCTAATTCACCAAAATTGAATTCTTATAGTAAAATTAACAGAAACTCAGATGTACATATATAGATTAAGAGAAGTTTTTAGCACATAATTTACACATCATAATATCGAACAATATATTTAGTACAAATATTGCACATCATTGTATCGAACAACATAATTCAAGAATTAATTGCAAAGATACAATAATAACAAAATCCAAAATCTAAAGTTTCAATTCTTATTAAATCAGTTAGAATCAGGAGTTGGTTGCCTATTCAAATCCGGAGGCCCATACTCTTCCTCCATTCCTTCTCCCCCTCCCCCTTCTGCCGCTGCCGCGGCCTCCTCTCCATGAAGATCGGCAAACTCCTCCTCGGCTCTGAACGCCGGTGGTGGATGTGCCCCCTTCCACCCCCTATCGGGATGTGATCTCATGTGTCCGAACAAAGCTTTCGGTGTGCGAAACACTTTCCCACACACAATACATCTCACCTGGTTTTCATTTGGAGGCTTATCAGGCCCTAGAGCAGCAACATCTCCAGAGCCATGGCCACCAATGGCCACAACCTGGGCCCCTTCAAAGCTGATTCCACCACTGCCTATCGGGCCCCGATTAGAATCCGAAGGCGGTGGTGGAGTCCTTGCATAGGGAGTGAAGGCAGATTGGCCAGGCACTCCCATCAACAGTGGCTGTGAATGTCTATTGAAAGGAATGAAGGCCGATTGGCCGGGAACTCCCATCATTGGTGGCGTCTGCGATGGAGGAATCAACTGACCAGGGTGGCCCCGACGCTGAGGGGGGACTCGTCCCCGGCTTCGCCGAGGGCTCGGCTTAGTGACTCGTGGGTTTGAAGACGAGGATCCTTCACTGCCGTTGTTCATGATCAAATATGTATATATTTTTATATGTGAATATACGGATATGAGTGGGTATGCAAGATACAATACGAGGAGTTGGTGAGGATGAATGCATCGGAAAATATGGCAGAAAATTTATAGGCGATGAACAGTAGCATCGATTCATTGCATGCCATATCGGAGAGACACCATAATGTTTTTGAAGGATCACCATTCTTGGACATATTATTACATGAAATCTTAGATAATTATTTACTTTTTTCTTTTCTTTTTTTTTTTTGTTTTTTTGGTGCTAAGCGGGAAAAAGGTTCTATGTTCAAATATATGTTCCAACTGTAACTTCGTTTGGAGGGTTTTTTTTTTTTTGCGGTTTTCGTTTTCTTTTTTCGATTTTCTTTATATAGAAATATTAGCAACTTAAATATTAAATATTATTTAACCAATTCAAAATATTCTGCATATGTGCATTCTGGGGACCTGAGGTTCTGCATATGTGCTTTGGCGCATTTTACTAAAAAAAAAAGAAATGTGAAAAAAGTGCTTTTGCGTACTTAAAAACTTATAAATTTGGGACCCAATATTTAAAAAAAAATTAGAATCTATATAGATGAACATGCGATCAAGAAACATTATAGTTCAGTGAATTCTTACTAAGAACGGAGAATTGTGAAGAAGTAATTGATAGTGATGGAAATGTCAATATTCCTCATGAAATGATCATGATCAAGTATGATATTGAGAAAGATTTTGTACAGCGAATTATTGATATTGATTGTTTTCCGAACTTAGATAAGAATAGGAATATAGTTGAATACATGACCACTAGAGCAATATTAACAACTTAAAATAAGGATGCTGACAATTCGAATGCACAAATGATTTACATGTTTTGAGTGAAAGACAAAACGTTTAGTACGTAATTTTGATGAAGCTACTCATAAAACAGACAAATATTATGGAGAGATTTTTTTTACTCTTTAACACCAAATGGTTTGCCGCCTTATAAGTTGGTGTGCAAAAGAAATTGTTCAATTATTCTTCTAAGAAATTATTTTATATTAGTCCAATAATTGAACAATTGTTTAATTAATAGGTATATAATTCATTGTAATTTTTCAACTAAATGTATAAGAGTACAAGTTTCAGACATGGCAGTATCCATTTTACACATCTTAGTATCGAACAAACATTACTCATGACTAACAAAAAATAACAAAATCCTAAGTCTAAAGTTTGAACTCTAATTAACTCAGTTAGAATGAGGAGGTGGCTGCTTGTTCAAATCAAGAATTAAGCCTGTACTCCTCAACCTCCTCTTCCTCCATTGCTTCTTCTCCTCCTCCTTCCGCCTCCGCCTCCACCTCTTCACAGAGATTGGCAAACTCCTCCTCGACTTTAAACACCGCCACCCGGAGCAGCCACATCCTTGGAGCCACTCCTTCCAATGGGCACATCCTGGGCCCCTTGAATCCCAACCCCATCCTCCAAACCACCAATAATGCTACTTGACCCCATGCCAGAGCCCAAAGGCGGAACACCTAGGCTGCGGGCCTTGTGCAGATTGGCCAGGAACTCTCATTGGTTATTGTGGTGGCCTTGAGTAAGGAGTGAATTGGCCAAGAACACCCATCACATGCGGCATCTACGGTGGAGCTATCAACTCACCAGGCCGGTTGTCATGGCCTTGAAAGGCCCGTCCACGATAGCGGCGGATCCAAGATTTTAAAAATGATGTACGAACAAAATAAGCAATATATAATAGAAAAAAAAATTCCCACATATACATTCTTCAATATTTAAAATTATACAATAAAAAAATATGCAAATACATATAATATTTAAAAAATTCAAGTAAAAGTTAGAATTATAGGCTATCTACATTATTCAGAAACGTGGAAGCGATCAACATCAGGAATTTGTAAGAATAATAATCTTTTTTATATACTTTAACCTTATTGTTGTGTGTTTAGATTGTTTTAGGTGTCGAATAGTTGATAGGATTTATCCTTGTTGTTTGTATAAGTTGTCTAGTTAATAGGTAATTTCCCTGTGTGGGAGTGTAAAATCTTGTGTGGGTTTGCTTATAAAACTTGTAGTTGTTGTGTGTACGCTGGGATCTAGTAAATCAATCTTGCTTATCAAAGTTCCTGTTCGAGATAGTAGTAGAGCGGACGTAGAAGGATTACATCACCTTCGAACCACTATAAGCCATATGTGTTTTATTGCTTTATTTATCTGTGTTGTTTTATATATCTATTCTGTCATAAGCATAAAAACATCTTTAAAAGAAAGAGCATATTTGAGAAAACCGACCTTGTATTGAAAGATATTTTCTGCTGCGTAAAACTCAAGTTACAGCTTGCAGCATTACATACTAGTGTTGTAAGCAATAACTACTGGTGTTGTAAGTTCAAGTAACTTACAGAACAGTAAGTTTGAAAGAATTTTTGAAAAACGACCAAGGTTCATTCACCCCTCCCTCTGAACCTCGAACACCACTTGGGACCAGTAAGTGGTATCAGAGCAAGTTGGGTTAAAAGCCAACTTATCTGGTCACCTATCCAGATCCACCCAAAGACCCGTTGTTTTACTCTGCATCTTAGAAAATCTCATTCTTACAGCATATCATGGATTCTTTTAATCACAAATTGCCCATATTTTCCATAGAAGAATATGATGATTGGAAAAATCAGAATGCATGCACATCTTTCAGTAATGAATGATGAAATGTTGACGGTCATCATAAAAGGACTGATTATTCCCACAAAGGTGAATCCCATGTTGGGAAGAGACATGGAGATAGGAGCGCCTCCACCACCTAACTTCCTAATCAAGCCAAGACAAGAATGGAACAATGAAGACAGGAAAAGAACCAACCTGAACAATGTGGCCAAAAACGCTTTATTCATCACCTTGGATAAGTGCCTTTAGCAAGGTCAAAATATGCAGAACGTCCAAAGAGATATGGGAGAAGTTGGAACAAATATGTGAGGGCACGGAACTCACCAAGGATAATAAGATCTCCAACGCCACCTAACTATTTGAGCTCTTCGAGATAAAGAATGAAGAGACTCTAGAGCAGCTAGATCTGAGATTCACTTCTATCGTGAATGAGCTAGAAGCTCTAGGCAAGCACTATACACAAAAAGAGAAAAATATGAAAGTGCTGAGAGCCCTGCCAGCGGAATGGGACAGTACGACCACCACTATGAGAGTGTCTATGGATTTGAAATCCATGAGTACATTCGACCTCTTCCAGGACCTCAACGCATTTGAATATGATATCAACAGAATCAGGTTCTAAAGTTACTGTGCTGACTGCAAAAAGCTCGAAGGATACAGCAGCTGCCAATTGCAGCAAGCAGTCAGAGGTTGCAACTGAGGATGCTGAAGAAGATATGACTCTTTTTCTAAAGAAATTTAGAAGATTTATGAAGAGTAACAACAACAGCAGCAGCAACAACAACAAGAGGAATGACTTCAGAAGAAGTCATCCACCACCTCAAGTATCTTTCTCTCCGCAATCAAACTCAAATAATCTTGACTTGTGTTATAATTGCAGGAAGCTTGAACACTATGCAAGAAGCTGTCCACATCTAACCGTACACAAGTATCCAGAAGGAGAGAGAGAGCAAAGGAGAGAAAAGACGACAGACACAAGTTTAGAGCTCTCATTAGAGAGATGGAAAAAGCTAAGGATACAACAGGCTTAAAGGAAATGCTGAAAGCTGCTGAATCTTCTGACAGAAGACAGTGAAACCTCATCCTCAGACGAAGAAGCACTGATTTATCTGATGCCAAAAGACTGTGAGGACAGCAAAGAAGATGAGGTTTCAGTGCCAGGATGCAGCAGTGATGTGTGGTACATAGACAGTAGCTGCTCAAGACACATGACAGGCAACAAAGACGCCTTAAAAGATTTCCAAGAATGAAAAGGACTGAAGGTTATTTTTGGAGATGATTCCAAAAGAAGTACAAAAGGCAGTGGAAGTCTAGTCAAAGGAAATATAAAGATCAAAGATGTATCATATATGAAAGGTCTCAGATATAACCTGCTGAGCATCAGTCAATTTTGTGACAAAGGATACACTGTGGAGTTCAACCTCAACAAATGTCTAATCAAGGACAGCACATCAAATGAAGTCAAGCTTACAGGAACAAAAAGAGGAAACATATATCTTGTAGATTGGAACTCTTTTATTCAACCAACATGCTTCATCGTAGAAATTTTAACTTAGAAAGGGTTCGAACTTTATTGTATTCAGCACGAGAGAGCTCATTTCTCTATAATATATTACATACGTTCTGGCCGGCCACCATAAACCAACCAAAATTAGCCGATCTAATTTACCCGAGTAGGCTACGGGCATAGTTTTTTTGCATTTTTCACTTGATTTTCTTTGTTCGATTTGATTCATTTAACCGGATTAATTCAATTTGAGTGTTCAACTAAAGATTTAATCATTAAACAAATTTCAACATCAACAATTTTCAATCAAACAATAGCACATTGGGACATATTTTCTTGCCCTTTGCAATAATCTCTCTCCGTGAAAGGTTGGTTATTTTTTGCCCAGAAGATAATAATGTTATAGATTTCTTGATAATTGTTTGTTTGATTTTTGTTTTCACTTATTTGATTTTGAGTTAGAATAATTAAAATCAACTTTCTTTAATTCGGTCACTTATTTAAGATACAAACATTAATAATCAATCTACATATTAAATTGTTTGAAAGAGAGGTTAATCTATAAGTTGTGATTGCTCACATAAGATAATTTGGAATTGAGTATAGTTTCGCTAGATTAGTAAACTTATTTGAAGTATAACGAAATGGTAGCCTTAAGATTCTTGTTTAAATCTTGATTTTTTCTGATAATTCTTTGTTTGATTTTTTGGTTTTACTTATTTGGTTTTGGGTTAGAATAACTAAAATCAACTTCCTTAATTCAGTCACTTAGATAAAATTAAATATGTAATTAACTTTATTTTAATTCACTAATCTTCATGGTATTGACTTTGCTCATCTTACCTATAGTTTACACCGTACACTTGAGGAGTAAGCTAGGAATATTCCAAACAAGTTTTTTGGTAAATGTTATTGTCGAAAAGATTGCACGTGTTAACTATGTTATCAAAATGCAGTAATTTCTTAGATATTTCATTAAGATAGAAAACCAAGAAAATATAGTTTTAGAATTTATTCACAGACAAACTGTCTTTTCCCAAAATCTAAGAGTTCATTTTGATGGATGGATTTGAGAAGAGATTATTTCTAGTAATAAATCTATTGGTTGTATTTGGATAAATATGGATTTGAAATTTATCACTTACATTTTCAACTAATTTAAGTGAATTTTGATTCATTCCAATTTAAGTGGATTTAAAATCCATCATTTCAAATCTCTCTATTCAAATGGAACCTAATATTCAGAGTTTAATTACACAAATGGTCATTATGGTCTTGCCACAAAATCTAAAATTTAGTGCATAATCATGCAACTCACTCTAATTTATAGAAAAGAAAAAAAAAATTGTTCAAAGCCACTGATTTGTTATACATCAATACCTCCAGTTCTACTGCAGCAAGAATTATTGATCACCAAATAAATAATTTATAAATACTTGCAAAAATTGTACCACATTAAACAATTTGAGAAAAAATACAAATGTCACAAAAGAACCAACCTAATCCATTATTAGGCCACAAATTATGATGTTCATTTTGTTGAACCACAATTAAAGATGTTATATTCACCATAAAAACTTTTTTATAATTGGTGCACGGATTTAGAATCTGTACATCTGATTCGACCCGATCCATTCACCATTCTATGCACCCTCCACATGTGTATATGCGCTCCCACGCACCTACCCACGTACCTGGGTAGGTGCGCTCAAACCTACCCAAATTCACTCCAATTGTTATACCTTTATGTTATGTTAAGCATACCTTTATATTATGTTGAGCATACATTTATACTTTGTTAGTCATACCTTTAGGATCTTTATGTTGTATTAAACATACTTTTACATAACGTTAAGTGTACATTTATGTTATATTAACCATACCTTTAAGGTTTTTATGTTATGTTAAGTTTACATTTATGTTATATTAGGTTTGAACCCGTGCGTTGCACGGGCTTCCTAACTCTTCTAATTTACATATGTTATTTATTTTTATTTTATGTATTTCTTATTATATATATATATATTGTAATTATTTTGTTGAGTTAATTTATTTATTGTGGTTGATTTTTGTATTTTTTGTAAAAATGATCAAATAGTTGATCATAGATAAAATTCATTTGATATAATTATCATGGTATTTTTTAACTAATGTCTTCCAAAAGTAATGAGTAATTTTTTTATGTTTTGAATCCAAGCGTACCTTTTTTGATGAGTATGTTTTAGTTTGTCTTTTCTATTAGGTTTTCTTCCCTTTTTACACCATAGTTAAAGTTTGCACACTTCCGTAAGATTAATATTTTTATTTTCTCATTGATAAATTCATCTTTACATTGTGGAGAATGTAATTATTGTATGTGCTGATATTTTTATTGCTATTTAATATGGATAAATTCTATAAAAAGTATAATGAAAATTTAATATTCCTATTTGTACAATCAAAAGAAAAGATCGCATGGTAAACTCATGCTGAAATGTAGACTTAATTTGGCATGAGACTTCAATGGTGCATAAATGTTATTATGAAATTTTTGATAGAACTCTTGTAACAAACACAACACACCTTCTAGCTCCACCTGCTCAAATATGCCTTTAGGAGGTAAAATATTTCTTTGAGGAGATTTCAGACATATTCTATCAATGGTATCAAAAAGCATCAGACATGACATATTGAATGCAACTACAAACTATTCACATTTGTGGAAACATGCATTATAAAGTGTTATAGCCGACCAAGAATATGAGGTTATAAGATCTTGGTTCAGATGTGAGTGTGATCGATAGGTAACATTGAGACGGAAGTTGTGAAAAGAGGTAGAGTCAAAACTTTGAATCATGTCTATATCTTGAGAAATCAGTGTATGTGGTGGACAATTGTATTTTACGGTCTTCAAAGTCATCAATCGTAAAAGATCTAAAAATTTTGATTTGTGGCATAGAGGGTGGATAAAGTCATAAGACTAAAAATATTGTTTTTAAGAAAATCTTTCAAAATTTATAAATACAGTATGATCATATTTTTTTTATTTAATCGAACATACTACAAATCATGTCTCAAGTAAAAAAAAAAAATTTATTTGATTTGATAATCAACTTATATTGTATGATTTACTGCACTTTGCAATAAAGATGTTATCTTTATTTGATCACTTACTTCAGTTATATGATTTACTATATTTTACAATCAATGACTAATTTTAACTTTAGTACCTCAAACGTTGCTTGATTCGCTCTATATGCATGGTCACTTCTCATTTTCCTAAAATTAGCTCCATGCACAATGAAATAGAGTAGAGAAATTAATGACATTGATAGAGTTAATTCTAAATTTTAGATTAAAGATAAATAAATGAAGGATTAAAAAGAAATTAAGCTCAAAAAATAAATAAGGCTGAAGATTGATCTAGAATTCTTAAAAATACAAAGGCCCAATTTATCGCCTATAACTAAAATAAAACACATTGCAGACAATTTTAAAATATGTGTTGTTGGGAAATATATGAAACATATCCCGGCCCTTAAAATCTCAATTCCCTCTATAGACAAGTTGAGAAATCGTTAGTTATGACAGCTCCAGCTCAAATCCTAATTGATATCTTACAAATGTTTGCAAGGATATTCTCGTTCAGCTTGTTATTGAAGTTGTCAAGGTTTTAGGCCTAAACCAAATGTAGTAATCCTCATCAGTATCTAAGGAATATGTTTTGTGTTAAAAGATATTGTCAGAATAGTTGGAACCTCGAGAATCCTCCAGAACCAGCACCAACAGCGCAGGCTACTATGGCAGAATCAATTCTAAAAAAATTTGGGTTGTCTATTGAGATGTATATCCACCATTGAAGAATTAATCCACTTCCAATATCATCCTCTAATTTAAAAGATTTCGATTCTTCAGCCCGCTCTTGATCCCGTCTGAAAGACCACCATTTATGGTGTTAACATCAACATCTAAAATGCAACAGTTTGCAGAAACTTTAAACATTTATCGGAAGAAAACAGCTAATCTTTGTAAAAAATTGGAATAAAAATGTGGCAATACGAAAAGGTCACTAAATGCAAGCAAAAAAGGTCGAATTGAATTGCTCACCACAATGAAATTTCTGGATTGTATAAGTGCATAAGGAACTGGACTAAACTCTCTGGACTCCTTAACCATTGAAACCCACTTTTCTTCAACCATTTGCACTACAAACTACTACAATTTACAACAAATTGTACAGTATGTAAAATGATTGGTACTGGAAATAAAACGAAAATCAATCACATAAAATACTTATGTAGCAGTTTTGGACAACAATCAAAAGAAAAAATGAAGAGTCCAAAACCTTCTTAAATGTTTCTTGAATGTGCAATTTGATGCTCTAATTGCTGCTGCCGTTTTTCATATGTTGGAGGGGTGGGAGAGAAAGATGAAAAGATGAAAATACTTATGTGGTAGTTTAGAATAAGAGGGGAAGACACGTGGCGACTCTACATTCCTCCAAAATGTTGATGTGTCGGACTGTGAGAGAGCCAAAACCTTCTTTTATAGGTATAGATTAAGCATACATTTATATAACGTTAAATATATATTTATGCTATGTTAAGTATACATTTATGGTTTTATGTTATGTTAAGTATACATTTAGGGTTTTTATGTTATGTTAAGTATATTTTTATATTATGTTAAATATACATTTATATTATGTTAGTCATACTGTAACACCCTACTCTCATTCATTAGGAAAAACGTCACCCTTTACTTGCTTAAAACTAAAGAATTCATGAGATATATTACAGCGGAAGTCTAAAACGAAAACATGAGATTTTTTTTTTAAACTTGACATAATTTATTTTGACTTGTGTCTCACCCACATTTCTAGGTTAAATGTACGGATATACATTTATATAAGATAACAGGATAGAACAAACATATTATACCAAAATATAAGTTTATGTCCATCATATATCATAATTTACATATCCAAAATATAATATTGTTCTCAAAATTAAACACTATTTTAATACTTTAACATTAAAGAGGTGATGAAAAGTCAGTCCAGCTTGCTACACGTCCACATCATCATCCACTGGACCTGAAAATATTAAAAGCAACATCATGAGACTTCTCCGAAGAGGGATCCAGTGGGATAACTGTACTCTCTAATATATACTGAAGCAATTAAATTAATTAGCACATATTACATGTCCTTCCGACACGCTCACCCTGGACCATACATAACATAAAGGAATGTGGGAGTCGCTTGCCCACTAAACCTTACTTTCATAGACTAGGCACTCTCATCTTTAAAGTCGTCGCCCGATAGTGAAGCAACTACCAGTTATAGCTGCGGAACTTCAGTCGTAGATTTTCATACATAACTTAATAATTTAATTATCAATATATAGTAAAGTGTAGAAGTTACCCACTTGAAAGCTGAGGATGCGAGGATTGCTTCTAGATTCACCGATCGCCTCAACTGCACTCGATACACTTATATGTTTAGACAATTATGTTGTATACACACTCGTTTGTAAATTATATTTAGGTTATCTTAACCTAAAATCTAGTCATTTACTAACTTAAGGAAAATAAATCATTCTAAGAGCATATATATTATCACAATTTTATACACTTTATTCAAGCATATAAATATATTAACCATACTTCATTTAATACATACTTGATTCCTATATGAAATTATAAACATGACAATATCATAACTAAAACATTTAAGTAAAAATATCATATGAAATAAAATATCACACTTGTGATATAAAATTTTTAGACACTTAAATTAGTGATTCTAGGCATAAAATGCACATAAAGCCACAACAATTTTAATAATTCATAGGTGATTTCAAAAATGAAAAGAATATTTACATAGTCACATAATAGTGTTAGATATCATATTCTGAAAATTCACAATTTTTCACCGTTTACATATATAAATAAATTAATTCTATAAACTAGTTTTTCACTTCAATTTCAACTCAAAATCAGTCTATAAACTAGTTTACATAACTAGTTATGAATTTTCAAAATTGGCTGAAAACAGGACACCTTTTATGCTGAAAACATGTTTTCTTGAAAAAATCTTCATAAATTGTACAAGGATTCAAAATTTACAAGATAAATTTCTACATGTCCTTAAGAGTCTGTACTATGACATACTAAAATATCACATGTGAAATCAAAGTCTAAAACTCAGGAGAAAGGTTTTACTCAAACACAAAAACAGAGCAAATCATTCACAGAATAGGACTATGTTTGAAAAATCATAGTAAATCGAATTTATGTCCAAATATTCTTAAATTTAACAGATATGTTTGTTCACTAATTTCTTTTAGCTACGTTCGCAAGTGTACGGTGTAAATTGTAGGAGTGGTGAGCAAGGTCGATCCCACAGAGACTATCTATCTAGACACTAATTAACTACTCAAATCCGGTTCTCAAATTTATCTAGGAAAATCAAATCTCATCAATTTCAGATTAATTCAACAAAAGCAAGAATTACGTAAATAAATCAACTCAAGAATCACAGAGATCTAAAGCACGTTCTAGGATATGCGTTCGTCTAATTCTTATAAAGATATCACTTTAATCAATCCAAGTTCATTAATCAATCATCCTATATGAGCAATCACACATATCAATTAATAGCTCCCCCGAGTCAATTAATCAGTTGATCATTATGCCATCAGAGGTATCCCTACTCAATCTGATAGAAACATAACAACTCCCAAAAGTACCTAAGATTGATCTCTCATCACATAAATTCCTTAATCTCCGGATCTAAGTATCTTTATGTGTCATGCGTTTATTCTTCCATAATTAAATCTCATCTCCCGAATTTTGATTCAATTATTAAAATATGCTCAATTATTGGCCAAATAATCAAACACACAATCAACTCATAAACACACAAATAAGATGAATGATCATGAACATTGAATTGAAATTAAAGATCCATCAAGATTCGAATTAGACTACTAACAAGCCCTAAAAACCCTAAAAAATTAGGTAGACATAATTATCCACAAACTCATAGACAAGATTGAAAATATCATATCCACTAAACTAATAAGAGAGGAAAGATTAAAATCTTAGCGCGACGATCTCGTGCTTCCTTCGGTTCTTCAATTCTCTTTCTTCTCTCTCCGTGCTTCTTCTCTCTCCTCTTTTCACCAATTCTTCCTCTTATTTTTCGCTGTTGGAGTCTTATATATCAATCAAAGAATGAGACCTCGCCAAAAACTGAAATTGCTGCACGCTCGGGCACAGCCGTGCTACACGGCACGGTCGTGCCCCATCCTTCAGCCTCGAGTCCCCATCGCACACGGTCGTGCTCTTCTTGTCGCCCATATCACTCGAAACTTGCACTTTTCCTCATTAAAACCATGAAACTAAGCACAAACTCGTCAAATGCATCTTATATACGAATAATCTCAATAATCACCATAAAAACGTAGCTAACACATTCAAATGAATACATAAACATACGCAAAAATAGGTGAAAATTTGCACTTATTAATGTTCTTCACTTCATATATTAGAACTTGGAAAAAGGGTTTAGGCAAAAACAATTTTTATAAACTTACGAAGTTGTTAGAACAGACCTGCAGATTTCATTTCTTACACATGCACTATTTTGCATATTCAAGCAAATTAAATACATAAAATTCTAAACCTAATGCCAAAGAACATCTTTGGATCTTCTAATATATGCTATAAGTCATGAAATATCATAATTTAACGAAAGAGTAGAGATAATTTTAGCAAAATACCTCTAAAAGATCAAGTGTTTTGTTTTGTTGTTGTTTCACTTTTCTTCTAAGAGACGTTGCTCATTTCTCTCATTATTCTTTCAATTTGATGTATGGATAAATAGCATGATATGAAGTAGGATATGTAGAACGTGAAGTAGGAGGTTTAGTAGGAGAAGGTTTCACTATCTAGATCAATAATGCATGTAATAACAATTTCATGTAATATAATAATGCATAGATATTTATTTCTCTTTTTTTTTTCTTTGTTTTTTTTCTTCTTTTATATATATATATAATATATATATATATAGAGAGACATGTATATTTACTTACATAAAGGGATAAAAAAATAACAATAATGCTATATTAGCATAACTTATACAAAAGAGGTAATTTATTTAAATAATTTACTTATGTAAAGAACATATTTTGATACACATTATGATGCATAAATTCACGTTCAAGCAATCTATGTTTCATCACATAAAATAACATATAAAATCATAATTAAAATTTCATAAAACAAAAGCATTTACGACACAAACGAGAAGATTAACATAAAAAAAATAACTTAATATCATATCTATGCATCTAAACTTATTTATTATTTTATCTTTTACTTTCATTCATGCCTGACAAGTGAGTTGGGATCAAGCTCAGTTTCCTCCATGAGCAATCATGCAAAAACCTTTAAAATCTCGAAATAAATATTAACTCATAAAATCTTTGAAATTATTAAACATAATATAATATATTCATCATAATTTTATATAATTTAAAAGCTCACGCATAATCATTTGTAATTGCACACTAAAATATTTTTTTATAAAATATGCAGTGCAGGTTTTCTTGAAAACGGGGTGTTACACATACCTTTTTAATTATATTAGTTGTACCTTTATGTATTATTAAATATATGACTAATATTACTTAAAGGTATGTGTAAATATTACATAAATATATATTTGTACAAATTAGGGGTTTTTATGCTTAAATTAGGGGTTTTTGGGTCTAAAGTAGGGTTTTTTCTTTAAGTTAAAGTATTATATAAATGTATGCTTAACATAATATATAGGCATGTTTAGAATAATATAAAGAGTTTATAACTTTTTTGGCCCCGTAATTTAGGAGGTCTGACAGTTTAGAACTTTAATTTTTCGGGCTGGTAATTTAGGACTTTATTATGTCGGGCTTCGCGAATTTTGTCCAATCTGAACCCAAATTGTTCAATTGGGCTCAAATTGCACGTAAATCGCACATGAAATCCTAAATTTGGGCTTTTCGGGCCAATTTTACTGATGTGGCATTTGTTTGTAACTTGTGGCATTTCTAGTTAAAAATATTTCCTTTCATGTGGATAAAATTTTTAATTTATTTATTTTTTGAATTAAAAAAATCAAAAGAATAAAAGAAATTAACCCCAAATATAAATAATACAGAAAACAAACCCCAAATATAAATAAAATAGAAAATAAAAAATCACAAATAAAATAAAACATAAAATTAAAAAATGATAGGTTATCTTCTTCATCAACCCCGAATTCATCTGATCCCATATCTCTGGTGCGCCGTCACACCACCCACCATCACCACCTACAGCTACTACCACCGCTTACTCCTAGTACCGCCAGCGGTGACAGCCACTCCTCACCACCAGCTACTACATAAAATCATGCCCTAAATTCTAGCAGATCGTGCAGGACACAACCACCAACAAGCAGATCTCGTCCCGCACCAACGCCACCGCCTCCCTCCGTCCTCGTCTCCTCCACCCGCTTCAGAAAGTTCGAGCGAGTTTTCTGAATCTATCCAGTAGTTATGTAATCGGAAATACTAACATCTCAATGACATCTGGACAGTGGCAGACGCAGTAAGAGGCATGGGGTAGCATGTGCCACCCTTTGTTTTTTCTTATAGTTCATTTTATTAATTCTCAATTAAATTTTTTTATAGGTCAAAACTTTTCAAATAAATTCTATAGTTCATTTTAAAACACATATTTGCAAAAAAACTATTCAATTTTATTAATTAATAAGCTTGAAAAGTTTGAATAATCATTTTTTAATCAACCCATATTTATTTTAAATTTTCCTTTTTTATTATTTATATTTTTATCTAAAAACATTTATTCAATAAATTTCAAATTTATAAATGATTTTATATTTAAAGTCATTTGTTACTTTATCAAATTTAGTTAAAATGTCAGTATTATTTACTAATATTTATTATCAACATGAAATTGAACATCATTAAATAGTCATATAAATCAGTTTTAAATATCTCCTAGTATTTCACCTGGATAATTATCCCTAATATTTGATAGATGATTAAAAAATAATTTTCCTAATAAATGATTTTCATAGAAAAGTAATTCAATATATCATATATCTCCTAATATTTGATAGATAAAAAAATTATTTGTGCTAAGTTGTTTCTATTAGGACCAAACCATAATGGATAACTCAACTATAATAACAGAAGTCTTGTTCTATTATATAGTCAGCATAAATCGAAAAACCTCAAATGATCCTACTCAATACCAAATTACACTACAACAATTCCAATGGTTTGTCCCAATCCATCTTGCTTGTGAGCTACTATTTATAATTTACAAGGAACTGATAACATGATCTTCTATGTGACACCACACACCATGTTATCTACAATATAAATTAATTGGACAATTGCATTAACATATATAACAAATATAAAATGCAAACATCCGACCAAAATAATTCTCATTTTAAAGTAAATGTCCATACTTTTACTTGTGCTACCTCAATTTTATTTTTCTACGTCCGCCATTGCATCTGGAGAAGATCGGACAGTTTTAGCCCATTAAGTATGGCTCTGTTCCAGATCATCCCCTCCTCGTCTTCTGAATATGACGGTAACATCCTGCATCACAATCAATGAAAATGATGAACTTTGAATTTCAAATACTTGAAAGCTTTCCCACAAGACTAATTGAGTACACAAGCTGCTGCAATTTATTTAGGGGCTGATCAAAATCACCAAATCTCCAAAATATATTCTCAAAACAATGACGTAAACTTATGACATCCAAAAATAAAGAACGATTATGAACAATCCAAATATTGATTGGTGGTGCGGTGGTGGTGGTGGTGGTGGCCGCATGTGATGAAAAAGAAGATGAATTTGGAGTTGACTTTGAGATGATCTTTGATTTTTTAATTTTATGTTTTATTTTATTTTATTTATTTATGAATTTTTATTCTTTTATTTTCTATTTTATTGTTTTTTTTTTAATTTGGTTATATGTAAGTTCTATATTTTTTTATTTTTTTTTATTTTTAATCTTATGTGTATTTAATGTCAATATGGATGTCATTTGTAAATTAGAAATGTCACAAGTGACAAACAAATGCCACATCAACAAAATTGGCTCGAAAAGTCTAAATTCATGATCTCACGTGCGATTCACGTGTAATTGGAGCCCAATTGAATAATTCACACTCAAATTGGGCAAAATTCTCAAAGACCGACAAGATAAAGTCCTAAATTGCCAACCCGAAAAATTAAAATCCTAAACTGTCAGACCCCCTAAATTATGGGGCAATAAAAGTGATAAATTCTAATATAAATGTATGACTAACACAACATAAAAGTTAGGGTTAAAAAAAAAAGGATCCACGCGTTTGTATGAATCTAAGATCTATACAACAGTTACATACAAGTAAAACTCTTTATTCACATATGTACTTTTCTTTAGAGAATAAGATAAACCTTTTTTTTTCTTTTATTCTGAATTTGGGTATTGTAGATGTCATTGTTTATAAATATGCATATGATATATATGATATTTACTAGTTATCTGCACATATGCATGTATGTCTGTTAGCATACATATAGACAAATACTATGGATACAATATGCTCTATTTATCAATAAAAAAACAAGTTGCCTCAACAGTTCTGTTTACTGGGTAAACGAATCATATAGGCTGTTGTAGACCCAGTTAATTCTACTATCTGATTGAAGAGAGAGAAAAGCTGAAAAAAATTAAATAGAATCTTGAAAAGAAGATATGGGTACCATCATACCATGGTGTGATTACAAAATTTCATGCATTGGTAATAGAAGCAACGCACAGATAGAAGCAAAATTTCAAAATTAGCTTCGTTTGGGAGGGGGAAGCAAGCAGTCATACACTCGATCGAGGCGTGATGCAATACTTAGCTTATGTTCAGTTTGGACTGGAGGCCTGGCTATGCCAAATCAATAATATCCTGTCTCAAACATATCCATTCCCCTGTTTCCTGTGCGTGCTTCTCCACTGCACCGTATAGGGAATCAAGAAAACATAGCACCAGACCATACATGCATGGAGCATCGATTTCCTGCAAAACCAATAGAGCAACAGAAAAGGGAAGTTTTGGGGAAAGAATTTTTCTGGACAAGCTGGGTTGGTGATGTAATGTAGTAGCCAACTTAACAACTATGTACCCCAGTATTGATCACTGCTAAGCTAATACAGTAATTTAGTCAAATGAGAACGAACCAATCCTTTATCTTTGCTACTCTGATACTGCATTATAGCTCTCTCAATTTCCACGACCAGTTGGATTCGAGTAATTCTTCCTCTACCTTCAGCTCTGCCACCCTGATTCAAGGTAATAATGATTCAGTTAACTCATAAATAATTATCTATAACTATTTCTATTCAGCAAAGGAAATGATGAGCAATATGAGGCCGAATGCTAGATGCTGAACAAGAAGATGCTTGTGAACCATTCATGGCTCTACTAGAGATGATCAATGCAGATAGATCTTTCTATATTTCTCCAATTTACGCATGGCAGGAACTGAAAGATTTACAGCTTGTTTGGGAACACTTTTTCAATGGACTTTTGAGTATAAAGTCAATTGCAATATTTTAAAATGTCTGGTAAAACTATTTTCATTGAATTTTTGGAAGAGTAACATCCTTGGAAGCCAATTCTAGAGAAGAGTGAATTTGTGGCTTCTTAAATCACATTTAGTGGTTATCAAACAAGAGATTTTACCAAACATATTTCTATATGTTATCAAGTATCCACTGGTTTATTAACGAAATGCTTGTTTCTCTGGTGAGTATGATTTATCCGAGAAATGGCAATAAAACCCAAATCGATGACTTATGGTCCCTCTCCTTGAAATTAAGAAAGGAGTCCGATGCTCCCATCACAATTTGAACAACCAACCACAATCTGCTTACTCATGTAAGAAGAGAACACTGAAATAAGGTAACAAATATGTGAATATGGGTCATTAAGTGGAATCACATAGGAAACCACAATAACAGATGCATGGAGGAGCGAAACCACCACACTGAAACATGATATATTTTTGTTTTTGGTTAGAAACTAATAGGAAAGGAGTTATTAGGGAGTGTAATTCATGGATTGTGTATTCAAGGAGAAAGCTGAATTATGGAGATTCAAGCAGCATCAAAGGAGTAAATGGTTTTTTAAGAACATTTGGTATAGGGTTAAGTTTAGGGGACGTGGGGTATTTCTACCCAATATAGATTAGGTAAAATGAAAAATACCCACTATTTTAAAACACATGAATTCTACCCAATTTTGAGGCCAAATTACTCAACTACCCTTAAGATTTGAAATTGAGGAAAAAATTACTCAAAAATTGTCAAAGGGGAAATACTACCTTCATTTCGTGAACGGTAAAATTGGGGGAAAAATTACTCAAAAATTGTCAAAGGGGGAAAACTACCTTCATTTCGTGAACTGTTAAATTTTCACTCGTGAAATTAATCGGCTACTGGAGGAGGAGGAGGAGGCGGTGGCGGCGGAATCGCAAGTGGACATTTTAGGTGATGGCGGCGGAGTGACAGTCTGTCAAGTCACGGCTGGAGAGGGAGGTGGTGGAATCGCGACTGTAAAGGGCGGTGACGGCGGCGAAATCACGATAGCAACTCTTCAAAATGAGCGGCAATTTACAGGTAGGCGGATATAGATTTTGAAATTTCTGTTGTTGGATATAGATTTTGAAATTCCTGTTGTTAATCAAAGTTGAAATTGCCCTAGATTTTAGGCGTTAGTTATTTAATGTTGCTGCAAATCCTGAACGCTGTTAGATCATATCACGATGGTAGTGTTAGGGAAGATGGTAAATAATAGATCACGAGGATAATATAGATGACGCTGTTAGATCACGAGTATAATATGTAGATCATGATGACAGTGTTAGGGAAGATGGTAAATAACAGATGACGAGGATAATATATAGATCACGAGGATAATTCATAGATCACGACGTGAATATATAGATCACGATGGTTATTTGTGGTTAAGGTAGTAAATCATAGATCACGATGATGAAGTAATAGATAACGACGATAATTAATTAATAGATCACGATGATATTTAATAGATCACGACGATAATTCATAGATCACCAAGATAAAAAATAGATGATCACGATAATACATATTAGATAACGACGATAATTTATTAATAGATCGCGATGATATTTAATAGATCACGACGATAATTCATAGATCATGAGGATAAAAAATAGATGGTCGCGATGACACGTACTAGATAACGATGGTACATATTAGATCACGATGATAATTGGTGTAGATGACGATTGTAATTTATAATCATGAAACTACCATATTAATACCTAGATCATGAGATGAAAGTATTGATGACGATTTACATTATTAGATCACGGTTCTAAAATTTGAAAATTATTAGAAAATTATTTTCTAAATAATAAAATGAGTTGAAAAATAATTATTTAAATATGACCAAAAATTGAAATACAACAAATATCATAATATAAAATTTTAAAATAATAATAACAACAATAATAATAATAATATTAAGAATAAATTTAATAATAATAAATATTATTGTTATCAATGTTTTGTATTGGATTTCATGTACTAATCAAATTTGTTACTGACAAAACATTTTAAATATTAATTTAAAAATCCTTATAAAATAATTTACTTGGATTTATATATTTTGAAAATTGATAAATTCGATACAAGAAGAGAAGTTTGAGAAAATGTTTTTTCTATATTTTTAATTGAAAATGAAAATGGGATATACGCATATATGTACAACTACAAAGAAGGAGATTCCTTCAATATTGGATCAGATCTTTTAATTTAGGAACAAGAAACAATATTACCAACAATACAAAAGATGGAGGATCCATTTAATATTAAGAAGAAACAACCTTACTAACAATACAAAAGATATTGAAAAATATCGACAAATATTCTTTCATGCATATTTCAGAAACAAATTTGTAACACCCCATTTCTTTTTAAGATAACCTTGATTGAGGTGTCACGTATAAAATTTACTCTTTCAAGAAAATAAAGATAAATAAAATCCAAGAAATTATTATCAAACATTCATTTTCGAAACTCATGAAATATAACATTTTGAAATACAACCTCCTTCCACCTTTAATTATCAGCTATCATCATTCACCGCTCATGCGCCACGCCCTAAATTCTTTAGACTGAAAACATTTTACATAAAATGGGTGAGTGTACAAAGACACTCAGTGGGGTTGATCTACGGGAGTACTCATAATAACATCATTCAATAACATCTTTTTATTTGCAGATCTTAACCGCCGTGAAAACATATGCGGATCTTAATCGCCGTGAAAACATTCACGGATCTTAACTGTCGTGAAACCATTTGCTTATCATAAACACATTACACGTTGTAGACCTCCAAGGAGTCCCAATGACAACTGTGGATAGGTTTCCAAAGAATACCTATCAGGGACCAAAGCCCACCCAATTTGGGTTGTTACACCCCTTCGTATTGGGATTCCAAAGAATATCCCCTTTGATGGGTTTCCAACAAGGAATACCCTACTTGGCGTGGAAAGCGCATGCGCAGTTAAATTGTCATATAATAGTTCTCACAAAACACATAGTGCATATTGATCACGTTCACGTTGGCCACATAATTCACATAACACATAGGTACAGAAAACCTTTAACATATGTTGGTTTCTAAAGAAACACTTTTGATGCGAGAATTTTCCCGACTTTTTATCTCATGAAACCAGTCTCATTTGTGTCTCTTGAAATCAATAGCTTTCAAAATCATATAATTTACTCGAATACTGTTCACGTAGTGAAAACATTTCACTTTAAATCGACGCCACATAATGACGGAATTCAAAACACATAGTCACGTAGTTTTTCATAAAACTGTACAGTTTAAAACTTAAATAAGATTTTACCCCCACCTTGGATACTCGACAGAACTGATCAAAAGCTCTCGATTTTATTTTTCCTTATTCCTGCCTTTTGCTTCTATTTTATAATATTGTAGGACATAAAATACAACAACTATCAAATTATGGGGTCATAATATAATTTCTGCAAGTTTTAGGGGGCGTTTTGTCATTTTATCAAAGTCTAGGGGTGATTCTGTAGTTTTTATAAAGTTTAGGGTCTATTCTGTAATTTTTAGGAATTTTGGGGTCATTTTGCTATTTCAGAGAAGTTGTGGGGTCATTTGGCATATCTTATAAAGTTCAGGGACTAATCTGTAATTATCCATAAATTCAAGGACTAATTTGTGAATACCCAATAGTTCAGGGACTTAATTGCTAATTATCCTAAATTCCAGGATTTGCAATTTAGTCCTTGGGCTTAATCTAATTTTCAGAATTGAACCCTAGCCCCAAATCAACCCAAACTGCTGCCCCTGCCTCGCCCCTCCGTCGCCCTGCCGTCGCCGATCAACACTGCCGGCGACTTCCCGTAGCCGGCGACTCCACCCAACATACTCAACATGCAAACAACACACACACACCCTCACATACTTGCCGTCGTCTGCAGCGGCGGTTCCTCCTCAAATCCACGCCGGCGCAACGAGCGTCGGCCACACACGCACCATTCCCGGCACCGCCACTTACGGCGGTGCCTCCACAGCACACCCAACCATATATACACAAACACACACTCTGCACTCTCACACACGCATACACTGATATACATATATATATATACAGAAGCATACATTATATATATATATACAGAATATTACATACGTGTCGTACGCAGCGAAGACGCGACCGGGTCAGAATCCGAACCCGTACTTGTGATCGGTTGGGCGAGTACTATATCGTAATAGGTTTACCTCACCGAAAAGATTTCGCCGGATCAATAGAAAGATGGACGGTGGTGATAGCAGAGAAGCGGTGAAGATGGTGAGTTTGGAGAAAAAATGAAAAAGTGTTTTATTATTTTTTTTTTTCCTTTCAATTCTTTCTTAATCAATTTTTTTTTTCTCATTATCCTAGTTTGTGCCAAGTGTAAAATATCAAGCAAGATGTGTAATATCTATACAAATTCATGAATTTTGATTTACTAGGTTAACCATAAGATTAAGGTAAATACTAAGATTTATCATTATTATTATTATTATATATATATATATATTAAAAGAAATTATGGGTGCTACAAAATTAAAGGAAAATATCGACAAATATTCTTCCATGCATATCTTAATCTTAATAAAAAATAGTAGGAAATAGTATAAAATTCTACAATTATTTAAAAAAAATTCATCAAAATAGTAGTAATAATAAAATTATCAAATAATAATAGTAAAAATAATAAAAAAAATTATAAAAAAAGCGTTGTAATATTTCAGATTATAACAAAAAATTTTTATCTAAATGTTCAAATATTTAATCTAAATAAGAATATTTGGATTTTAATTCATAGTTTTTTTCTGCAAATGTTCCTACTTCTTAAATTCTCTTCTATTTTCTTTAATTGTTTTTTTTTGATAAAAAAACAATTGTAATGAGGAAATATATTATGATTTCTTAATAGCCACAATGGAAATGGCGAGGTCGTTTAAATTTGTCGGCTAGATGTAGTACATACTCTTTGAGTAAGGTTATTCGAGACATAAATATCGAGCTCAGACACTGTGATAGGTTAGACGAGTTCAAGACTTCATGTTTTGGCCACTTTTTGAGGTTTGATGTTGATACCATCATTAGTGGTCGAGGACTTCTACATTTGTTGGATTGTGAGATCATCATACCCGAAGCTAGTACACACGAGCGTTGGTTTTGTGTTGGAGATCATCAGTTGAGGTTTTTCAAATTAGAGTTGTGTATGATCACATGATTGAAATTTGGAGCTTCAGAATTTAGTCCTTCTTCACCATGTACGCCACCGACCGATGGAGTTTATAAGAGAACTTTTGATGGACAGGCTGTGATACCCGGTGATTTGTTGCTCCATTTCAAGAATGGAGAGTTTCGAAGCCGGCCCGATGATGCATTGAAGATTTCATACATACTATTGCTGACGTTATACGTATTTGGATCTGATATACGTACTCCTGTACCCCAGTGGCTATGGAGTTTGGCGGAAGATGCTGACTTATTTGATAGATTCCCATGGGGTTCGTATGCATTTCAAAGATTGATGCATTACTTGGATAATTCACTACAGCCTCAACCATCTGGAAGTCCTAGACCACTATATCATTTATATGGATATCAGATCGCATTACAGGTGTGTCTATAAATGTGTAATATTTGAACTTTTATCATTCTTAAATTTCGATTTCATAATTGATCTAACATTGTTGTTATCATCTTATACTAGATCTGGGCATTTGAGTGCATCCCTGATTTTGGGAAGCAATTGGGGGAGAAGAAATATGATGACTTTCCGAGAGGTGTCCGTTGGCGAAGTCCAGGAAAACGTCCTCATGTTCCTGACATATTTAATGCACATAATGTGAGGAATTGAGAATTTCAGATTATTTGTCTTATTTATACTTTGAATTCTTTACACTAATATCACTTGTTGTTATTGATCAGATTCAGTGTATTCAGTTGGAGCCCACGCAGGCAGAAAAGGATCTACCATATATGGTCGATATTAAGATAAACATTTCTGATGGAGTCAGATTCGTTTCTCAAGAGCGATTTATTGGTCGGAAGTTGGAGCATAGACCACATCCGAGACTTCACAGGTCTGACACGGTACGTTCCTCAAGATCATCCAGTCAGCCTTCAAAGAGGCCCAAAATTTCTGATCGTGCTGACAAGGATGGAGGTGACTTGAGCACGACAGCACCAGCACCAAGAGCTGTTCCTGTTCCTGCACCTGCCCTATCTCAAGCCGCAGGACCGCGTCCACAAACGAAGGTCTGTGTTATCATTCTTTTGTTTAATTATTTAAAATTTTTTATACATTATTAATGAAAATGTAGTTTTTAATTGTGGACTCTTTTTTTTATCTCAGAAGTCGAAGGATGATTCAAAGAAGCAACATAAATCCAAAAAGTTATCTGCTCGAGCGACATCTGAATTCTTGAATTGGGAACTTGCTTCTGCGATCGAGAATGGGACTAGACGAGCATTGGATATTGTCAAACAGTCATTACCAGGCATCTTGGAGGATGTATTACCTGGTCTTGTTCGATAGTCGATGCCGAATATCTTACGAGATGTCATGCCAGAGGTCATTCGACAAGTACTTCCGGAGGTGGTTAGATAAATAAGAGGGGAGGCTTGTTCTAGTCCTTCGAAGACAGAGAGTGCACGACATGATCGACCACAAAGTCCTCAAAAGACTTCTGATTTTCAATATGGGGTATATCTTGTTTTTTTGATTATAAATAATATGTATATGCTTGTTTGTAGACTTAAAGATTTCGGAATGTTGATATTGTAGGACTCTCGATTTCCTATTGTGTTGGATCAGCAGTGACAGGTGATGCCACAAGAAGGAGACGTGTTTGTTCCATCACCTCTTGTGGCACCACCTACTGCTATCGTGGAGCGACAAGATGAGACCATAGCTCCAGCACCTAATGTCCATGAGGATCCAACTCCAAAATCTGTCGGTGACGTGCCAACATCTCTTCTCAAGGATCAAGCTCCACCATCTATTGTAGAACTGCCAGCAACTGTGATCGAGGATCCGTTAGCACCAGTCGAGGCGATGGATGTGATGATATCACCTGAGAAGACCACTGAGGATGCCACAGGACGCATCTGAGCAAAATCAGTGTTGATTAGGACGCTATTCATCGATCCAGACCTGAAGAAGAAGCAGAAGAAGTTAAAGGATGATTACTCGTGTTTCATGTCGAGTGGGGATTCTTGACGGATTCGTGGTACCAATAGACTTGTGGATGCAGCTTGGTTTAGATAGATTGAAGACCCATCTACTGATTTGTCCACTGATGTAAGTCTTTTTTTAACTCTTTCAATTCACTTTAAGTTAGGTGGTGAGTTCGGGGTTTTTTTTTATTAAAGGAAATTTTATTTTTCGATATAGCAATTGGATAGCTACATGTATATTCTGACGGCCAGGTTAAAGAAGGGTGATTCTGTTCTCACTGGAGTTAACAGTAACTCTTTCAACATCATCGATTCGACCTTCATGGTAAGTCACTTGTGCATTAGAAAGATTTCGTAATCACTATCTAATTCTTATTTGAACTAACTTTCATATTGGATTTAATTCACATATTTCAGAGTTTGTTGAGGTTTGCATGGATGAGATTGTATAAAAATGATCAACAGTGGCTACATGGTGATCCGTTGGGGCCTTGCAGATATCAAAATTGGACGCCAGATACAGATTTACAAAGATATGTCAGAGGCTCCTTTCCCACGTGGGCATCCACATGGCATCGAGTCCCTGATGTAAGTTATTTAACATCAAATTGAAATCATTGGATATGTTATTATTAAATGGTGTACTCCAATTATTACCGTTATTGTAAGTCTAATTGTTGTACTGGTGATTTGTTTAATAGCTTTTATTGATATGTCACTACGGCACCTGTGATCATTGGATTACATGTCGAGTGCTTTTACGTGAGTGGCAAATCCAGGTGTATGACTCATTGAGTCATCGTATCGATGACCCTGTTGTGTGGGAGAACGTATCGATGACCCTGTTATGTGGGAGAACAGGGTGACTCAGCTGACACCACTAAAGCGTTTCTTACCTAGATTGCTTGAGGTAACAGGATGGTTTGAGAAGATGAAGATCAAGCCGAGATTTGAACCATTTGATGTTATACAGGTCCCTCTCGATCAGCATTTCATTCAGAATGACAGTCATAATTGTGGTGCTTTTGCATGTATGTATATAGAGCGATTGATGTCTAGTAGATTTGTTGATCCTAGTACTGATGAGATAGTTGGGCAGTATAGGACACAAATGGCACTTAAGATTTTTGAGTCGAGCTCTTAGATACATTTTTAGGTAGTTTTTTGCGACACCATGATATGTACATTGCACTATTGGCCATTAAATTCGTTTTAATTACCTATTGCTTTTATTACCATATATATTATGTATACAATATATATACTCCTATATACAATATTATTAGTCGAGAAAAATTATATAAATCAACAAATAAAATTAAATTTCTAACAATGATGGGTAATTTTATAAAAACATAGTCAAAGTAAAAATAAAGATATAATTAATCTACAAATTTAGTCAAAAATCTTAAATTTTTTTAAAAAATTTGATAATTATTTTAAAAATCTTAATGTAAATGTTAAGGCTAAATCTATTCATAAATCTAACAATAATGTTATATTTATGAATTAGTTATGTTCTTAATTTCATTTAGATTTCATTTTTAATGCATGTTATATCGAATTCATATATATTTTTAAAATTCATAATTTATTATTTACATTGCATATAGAATTATGTCAAATTTAAAATGTTGATTTGCATTCAAAATTTCTAATTTTATCAAATATAATTATGTAAAAAAACGACTTTCTGTTGGGCGTGATCACTACTAATTGATGACCTTCTCTGAAAAAATCCCTTCAAAAAAATCGGACATATGGACTTTAAAAATTTCGAAAAATTCGAAAAAATCCCTGTGAATACATGATCAAAATTTATGCACCCAACGATGTAAAGTGTTATCACATATGCTACGAGCTTTGACAAGATAATCATAATATCATAATACTGCCACATATGTCTAGTTTAATTACATAAATGGCACTAAATATCCATTTCGATACACTTTTAGGAAGAATTTGAATGAATAAAAACTGTTATGACTCGTATTCATCATTCTTCCTCACTAGTTACAATTGTTCGTTGCTCATATGTTCTCTTCGTATGTCCGACTCCTCTGCAGATGCTACACTTCTTCGGTTGCCTGATTTTAGGTTGTACATCCTACACAATTGTGAGAGTTACCCTTACACCTTGAACATTTCTGATTTTGGGTCTTACTACTCGATTCTCCTCCCGATGGATGTCGTTTCTGTCTAGGACGACCAGCTTGTCTTGGATTATCCGGTAGATTAACAATCATCATAACATTATCAATTGGAGGCGGGATACACCAATCTACTGGAGTTGGAACAGGCATGATCAATTCTGAATACAACTTCTGCATGGTCACTGTCTTATAATAGTTGGAAACATATGAACCAAGAGACAAATTGGCCTCGCTATGAAAATCATTGAGATATTAGACTTGTAATTTGTACATAAAAAATGAAAATTTATAATTTGTAAATGAGAAGGACTTCTGTGCCCCAGGGGCACGGATCCTAAGATCCGTGCCCCCAACCCGCTCCGTCCAACCCGCTCCATGACCCATCCCCACTCTGACCTAGTATATATAGTTTTTTTTTTATTCTGCATTGAAGATGGCGAGAGGTAGCGATGAAGATGGCGAGAGATAGCGAGAGTTGAGAGGAAGCGAGAGAAGATGGAAATACTGTTTTCGAGTTTGATCGATTGGGATTCTTCTACTTCATCAGTGGTGAGTCTCATCACTGCAAGTTAGGGCAAAGGCTTATTATCCGAGTCATGCATCCGTAGGAGGTGGAGGCAGCGGCGCCGGAGCTTGCACCGTTGCCTTCAGCAACAGGCGGAGATTGGGCGGTGCCGCCTACCAACTCCACCGAGAAGTTCTCTGTTGTTTCCTACTTCATCACTGCTCTGGCAGGGCTTTCTCTCGTGGTCTACTTATTTATGTAGGAATGGATCCTTATGATCACCATTGTTGCTTAATTCCTTTGCTTTATTTAATTTGTAGGTAGAATGTTTTTGTTAGGGTGATTTGCTACGGAGTATTGAGTCTATTCACATTGTTTTTGTCTATGTTGGTTAATTGATTTAATGATCAACTTTTTTTTATTTCTAAATATCTTCAAATCAATAGCTTCAAAAATTGTGATATCTGAAAGGGACCTATGTAATACTTGTAAGGTAAATATGTAATACCTTGAACGTATTATTGTAATACTTTAAAGGTGCTTATGTGATACCTGAAAGAGACTTATGTAATATCTGTAAGGTAAATATGTAATACCTTAAACGTATTACTGTAATACTTTTAATTTTAATACCTTAAAGGTACTTATGTGATACCTGAAAATGACTTATGTATTACCTGTAAGGTAAATATGTAATACCTTAAAAGGTATTATTTTTGAAGTATTACTAATTTGTTCTATAAATATTAGACATATGTTCTTCAAGTATTACAAAATTATATGCCTGAATAATATGTAAATAATACTTTCAATATATTATGAAATTACTTTTGAGGTATTACTGATTTGTAATACCTAAAAGGAACATATGTAATACCTATAAGATACTTATATAATATCTCATAAATGACTCCATGGAGATTTGAAGAAGAATAAGAACAAGAAGATAGAGAAGAAGAATAATGTACAAAACAAATAAGAAAAATAACAAATTGATAAGAAAAGAAATTAAAAAGAAGAAGGGAAGAGAAGATAAAAAAAAAGAGGAAAAAGAAGAAATCAGAACTGTTTTTATATTAATACCCGAAGAGTAACAGTGTGATACCTTAAGAGTAAATGTGTAATACCTTAAGAGTAAATGAGTGATACCTTAAAGTATAAAATTCAGGTGGTGTGCGGCGCACACCAGCTATGGTGTGGCCGCGCGTGGGGGCGCGTGAATGCGCGTAAAAGCGCCCCACGCGCCGGTTCGGGTTGGGGGCACGGATCTAAGATCCGTGCCCCTGGTGCATATAAGTTTTGTCCTTTGTAAATTACCTGAGAGCTTTAATTGCATGACTGCAGGGTATTAAATCCAACTGGAACTCACAACATGTGCATGATTTGTGCCCTAAATCAACAACATGACTATGAAGACCATCTTTCACATTGAACACAGAGCCACTAATCTCATAAATCTTCATACGTTGACTATCCTGTTGAGCTTCATGTATTCTTTGAAGAATATTCGGACTTAAACTGGATTCTACACTTGACCATTTTGTGCGTCGTTTAGAAAACCAAGTTTGCAGTAAGTTTCGAGCAAAATCAAGAAGAGAACATATCGGCAACTTTCTAGCCCATAAGAGTTTTGAATTCAAAGACTCCACTGAGTTTGATGTCATAATCTCATACCGACGCACTGGACAACATGCACGAGCCCATCTTTTAACCTTCGCTTTTCTTAACTTCTTCCAACCCTTCTCATTTACTACCTTCAACTGCTCCATATACTTATTGTGTATCTCTCTTGTATAAGAATATGCAGCTATCTTATACAAGCTCACAAATCGAGCTCCATAACTCCGAAAGTTCAACTCCATATGCCACGAACATAGCCCATAAGATGCCCCGGGAAAAACACTCTCAATTGCATTTTTTATACTAACATGACGATCTGTTAAAAAATCAAAAGAAGACTAATTATCACAAATGTAAGTACTCCCAAACTTGATTCGTAGTTGGAAAAAAATCATGTATACCTGATACAATTATAAGATTGTCTGGATGACCATATGCTTCTTTTATTTGGGTCAGGAACCAGTGCTAAGATTCATCATTCTCCTTGTCACCAACACCAAATGCAAGAGGATAAATTTGTTTATTTCCATCTTGGGTAGCAGCCACAAACATAACACCCTTATATCTGTCTTTCAAATGTGTTCCATCAACCACGATTACAGGTCTGCAACATTCATGAAATCCTCTTATAGACGCACCAAGAGCTATGAAAACATACTTGAACTTATCATCTTCATCGGTTTCAAAACACATTATAGTACCAAGATTTGATCTTCTGAGCATGAACAAGTAGGCAGGTAACATCCTCCAAGAATGATCAAAATCACCATATATTAAGCTGTGTGCATGATAATGAGCTCTCAATGCCTTATCATATTGAATATTGTTGGGATTTCATTGTTTAGATTTTGATGAGACAAACCAACCATGTAATAGGAAGTTTTGAGTACCCCATTTTCACATTGTTTAAGTGAATAAATAGACTAGAATTGAGTCTTGAGTCAAGGATTGAAATGGAGGTTAAAAGAGGATAAAGCTGCATCTAAGCTTTATAGGAAGATATCGCTGCAAGAAGGCAGGATACAGCAAAGCAAGGAAGAACGGCATGCAGCATCGCTGCATGAAAAGGATACAGGAGTACTGCTAGAACGATGATTACAACAGCACTGCCAGATGATACTGCAAGCAGGTCTATAATACAGCAGCACTAAAAGAATGCACCAGCTGCACAAAGACCAAGGATACAGCGCAGACTTACAGAACAGTTAAGTATATACAGCGCCAACTACAAGACTAAGTATCCTGCAAATCCCAGGAAGGATAAATGCAGTACGAGGAACGGAGATCCAAGCAGGGACAAAAGAGCCGTTCAAGAAAAAGTCAAAGTAACAGACGCGGAGCCAATAAGAAGATGCCACATGGACTGACGCGCCGCAGAAAGCTGCGAGCCGCAACTGCCGCATTAAATGCTCCGAAAAGAAAGGTCAGTCGCATTAAATGTGAACCATACTTTGGCCAGGCTATTTCAAATTCAAAAGAGGGATGTCTTCTTCAACGGACATCTTCTCCTACAAGTATAAATAGAGGTCGAGGAGAACTGAAGCTGGTTACTGAAACTTTTACGCTAAATCCACAAAGCTTACAAGATCCAAGTATTCAAATCTACAATCAGTTTCAGTCACTCAACCTATCGAAGTGAAGCAGAGTTCAAGCTGAAAGATTTCCTACGGATTCAGAAGCTCACTTCGAAGCACAAGTTGAAGAAAACATTTTTATCCTTTTAACCTTGTTGTTGTGTGCTTAGGTTGTTTTAGTGGTGTCAAGCAGTTGATAGGAGAAATCCTTGCTGTTTGTATTAGTTGTCTAGTGTTAGGCAGCTTCCCTGTGTGGGAGTATAGAACCCTGTGTGGGTTAGCCTTTAAAGTTTGCAGTTGCTGTGTGTACGCTGGACTTCAGTAGGTGGTTAACTTTGTAAGTTGATAGATTGTTAGGAGAGTCCTGTAATTCAATCTTGCTTAACAAAGTTCCTGCTTGAGGAGCAGTAGAGTGGACGTAGAAGGATTACACCACCTTCGAACCACTATAAGCCATAAATGTTTTTATCGCTTTATTTATCTGTGCTTATTTTCTGCATATATCTATATCTCTTCTCATCATAAAACGTTTGAAAGAAGCATTTTTGTGTAAAACAGCCTTGTGTTTAAAAGTATATTTCCGCTGCGTACAAAACTCCAAGTTACAGCGTGCAGCACTGCATTCTAGCGCTGCAAGCAATAACCATCTATCGCTGCAAGTTCAAGTAACTTGCAGTGCAGAACGGTTGTTTTAAAGATTCTGAAAAATCGACCAAGGTTCATTCACCCCCCCTCTGAACCTCGGACACCACTTGGGACCAACAAGTGGTATCAGAGCAAGTTGGGTTAAAAGCCAACTTATCTGGTCACCTACCCAGATCCACCTTTGTCTCGCTGTTTTCTTTGCATAAAAATCATTTTTAAAGCATATCATGGATTCCTCCAATCACAAGCTACCTATGTTTTCCATAGAGGAATATGATGACTGGAAGATTAGAATGCAGGCACACTTTTCGGCCATGAATGATGAGATGTGGACCGTCATAACTGAAGGACCGATAGTTCCCATGAAGGTAAATCCAATGTATGGAAGAGACCATGCAGAAGGAGAGCAGCCACCACCAAACTTCCTGATCAAACCACGACAAGAGTGGGGAAATGAAGACAGGAAAAGAGCCAACCTGGATAATGTGGCAAAGAACGCTCTATTTATTACTTTGGATAAGGGCACCTTTAGCAAAGTCAAGACTTACTCAACATCCAAAGAAATATGGGAAAAGTTGGAGCAAATTTGTGAAGGAACTGAGCTCACTAAGGACAACAAAATCTCCAACGCTACCCAATTATTCGAGCTCTTCGAAATGAAGAATGAAGAGACTCTTGAGCAACTAGATCTGAGATTCACATCCATAGTGAATGAACTAGAAGCTCTGGGCAAACAATACACACAAAAAGAAAAGAACATGAAGGTGTTAAGAGCCCTACCAGCGGAGTGGGATAGCAAGACCACTGCCATGAGAGTGTCTATGGACCTGAAGTCCATGAGCACATTTGACTTATTCTCCGACTTGAAAGCATTCGAGTATGACATCAATAGAAGGAGAAAAGAGTCAGAGGAGTCAGTCTCCAAAGTTACAGCGCTAACCGCCAGAGGAACAAAAGATACAGCAACCGCCAGTTGCAGTAAGCAGAGTGAGGATACAGCAGAAGCTGCTGAAGAGGATATGGCGCTCCTCCTAAAGAAATTCAGGAGATTCATCAAGAGCAACAACAATAGCAGCAACACCAACCTCAACAAAAAGAATGACTTCAGAAGAAGTCACTCAACCCCTCAGGTATCTTCTTCTCCTCAGTCAAATACAGGGAATGTTGACTTGTGCTATAATTGCAGGAAGCCTGGACACTACGCAAGGAATTGTCCTTATCCAACAGTGCACAAGTATCCTGAAGGAGAAAGAGAACAGAGGAGAGATAAAAGACGAGAGGAAAGGCACAAGCTTCGAGCTCTCATAGGAGAGATGGAGAAAGCCAAGGATGCAGTAGTTCCAAAGGAAGTATTGAAAGCTGCAGAATCCTCTGACAGCGATGTTGAAACCTCATCCTCTGACGAAGAAGCACTCATATGCCTGATGGCTAAAGATGGCGAGGACAGCGAAGAAGATGAGGTAATTTACCAACCGTTGTCCATACAAGTTGATGAGGAGCTGAACATGATCCACTCCTTGAAAAGGATCATAGTGATTTCGAGCAGATCAACTCAATTCATGAGGAGCTTAAGGTTGAAAATGAGAACCTTAGAATCGATAATGAGATCCTCAAGAGCAAAAACATCGACATTGCCAGAATGCTCGCTGCACGAGAGTCTGATAACTCAAAATGTAGTAAGCAGCAACAAGAGATCTCTAGATTGAATCTGCTGATCACTGAACTAAGATCTGAGAAGGAAATCTTGCAGTCCAAGATGAGAACGTTCACCAAATCCTCAAAGGACGCAAGAGATTGCATAAATAGTGTCAGAGATCCCTTTGTGATTTCAGGCATAGGTTACAGCAATCAAGGCTCTCAGAATACAGCAAGCACATCCGAAACTGTGAATTTTGTTCAAGCTAAAACTCCAATGGAGAAAGAGTTACTTTGTGACTCTGAAAAGATACTGAACAAAACAGCAATGATGGATAAAGGGAAGAAACCCCAATGCTCAACTGCAGGGAATAAGTCTGCATCTAAGACTTGGCTGCAGCAGAAGTCATCTGCTGCATGCAGCAAAAAGATGCAGCAACCAACAAAGTTGCAGCATAGAAGAAACTTTCCCACCAATACTAAGACCTATATGTCTAAACCTCAAGGAGGATATACTCCAGGAAAGTATGGTGGAAGACCGCACTACAAGGGTGTTGGTAACACACATGTTTGTCGAGCACACACCTTTGATAAGCAGTTTTCCAAGATAACTGCATACAGCTCGAGAACCAACGAATCTTACAGTAGATCAGTTACTGTTAAGAAAGTTTGGGTTCCCAAAGTAACTAACCCCAAAGGACCCGTATGGAAATGGGTACCTAAATCTGTTTGAGTTTGTTACAGGTTACAGTGCCAGGATGCAGCAGCGATGTATGGTATATCGACAGCGGCTGCTCAAGGCACATGACAGGCAATAAAGAAACGCTGAAAGACTTCCAAGAATGCAAAGGACCTAAGGTCATATTTGGAGATGATTCCAAAGGAAGTACAAAAGGAAGCGGATGCCTAGTCAAGGGGAACATAAAGATCAAGGATGTATCATACGTAAAGGGGCTTAGATACAATCTTCTAAGCATCAGTCAGTTCTGTGACAAAGGATATACAGTGGAATTCAACCTCAACAAGTGCTTAATCAAGGACAGCACCACAAATGAAGTAAAGCTTACAGGAACAAGAAGAGGAAATATCTACCTAGCAGATTGGAATTCCTCCACTCAATCAACATGCTTCATAGTGAAAAGTCCACCGGAGCTGAGCTGGCTATGACACAAACGATTAAGTCACCTGAACTTCAAGACTATCAACAAGCTAGCAAGAAAAGGCCTCGTGAGAGGATTACCAGATGTAGCTTACAAGAGAGAGAATGTCTGTGGAGCGTGTCAAAAAGGGAAGCAAGTTAAGAGCTCTTTCAAGGATAAGATTCAGAAATCATCTCACAGAATTCTAGATCTTCTACACATGGACCTCTTTGGACCAGTAGAACCAGTAAGCTTGAGCGGGAAGAAGTACTCTCTAGTAGTAGTGGATGACTACTCCAGATACACATGGACGATCTTTCTAGCAAAGAAGTCGGAAACTCAAGAAAAGCTACCTGGCCTCATGAAGAAAATTCAGAATTAAAAGAGCTTGAGCATAGTGAAGATAAGATCAGACAGAGGAACCGAGTTCACGAATAAATTTATAGAGAAATTCTGTTCTGACAATGGTATTCGTCATGAATACTCTGCTGCAAAAACACCTCAACAAAACGGGGTTGCTGAAAGAAAGAATAGAACCCTCAAGGAAGCAGCAAGGACGATGATAGCAGAAGCAGAAATACCCAAGAGATTTTGGGCTGAGGCAACCAACACTGCATGCTATACGCAGAACAGATGTTTAATCATCAAGGATCTTGACAAGACACCGTATGAAATATGGAATGGTCATACACCAAACATTTCCTATCTACATATCTTTGGATGCAGGTGTTATGTTCTCAACAATGGAAATGAACATCTGAAGACTTTTGATGCTAAATCAGACGAAGGAGTATTTCTAGGATACTCTGCTGTAAGTAAAGCCTTCAGAGTGTTTAATAAGAGAACCCTGGTGGTAGAAGAATCTGTACATGTGGTGTTTGATGAACCACATTGTGACACAAAGAAGCTGGAAAAACCACCTGAAGAAACCTCTCCTAGAAAAGAGAATGATGTACCATACATAGAAGGAGTTCTGCCTACAGAAGAAGATAAAGATGAAGAAGCTGCAACCTTGGATGCAGCAGACATTCTTACAGCAGCAGAACCTCCTACATTACAGCAACATGATGAGCAAAATACACCAACGCATGTTTTTGAGCCAGATAGGACATGGCTTAGAAATCATCCAAGAGATCTCATTATAGGAGATCCATCCATCGGTGTAAGGACAAGAAGATCCATCCCACATGAAGCAATGTTTGCATGCTTCATATCACAATCAGAGCCTAAGAATGTTGAAGAGGCATTGCAAGATAGCAACTGGGTACAGGCCATGCAGGAAGAATTGAATGGATTTGAGAGAAATCAAGTATGGCAAACAGTCGCTAGACCGACCCATCAAGGTGTTATTGGAACAAAGTGGGTGTTCAAGAACAAGCTAGATGAATCAGGAGTCGTTGTAAGAAACAAAGCAAGATTAGTTGCTAAAGGATACTGTCAGGAAGAAGGAATTGATTTTGATGAGACTTTTGCACCAGTGGCAAGGCTAGAAGCAATAAGAATTTTCTTAGCCTATGCAGCACATATGAATTTCAACGTCTATCAAATGGATGTTAAAAGCGCATTCCTGAATGGTCTCCTTACAGAGGAAGTATATGTTGAGCAACCTCCTGGTTTCGAGGATCAAGCAGAAGAGAGGGTGTTTCGTCTACAAAAGGCCCTATATGGACTGAAGCAAGCACCAAGAGCTTGGTATGACACCTTATCTCTCTATCTTCTGGAAAATGGTTTTCAGAAAGGAACGATCGACAAAATGCTGTTTAGGATACAGGACGGAGAGAGTGTACTTCTTGTACAAATTTATGTGGATGATATTATCTTCGGATCCACAAACAAAGAGCTATGTGAGAAATTCTCCAACCTGATGCAGTCAAAGTTCGAGATGAGTATGATGGGAGAATTAAGTTTCTTTCTCGGACTGCAAGTAAAACAGCTTCCTACAGGAACCTTCATCAATCAAGTCAAGTATACGAAGGAGCTTATTAAGAAATTTGGCATGGAGAATGGAGCCGCAACGTCCGTTCCCATGTCCACATCTATAAGTCTTCACAAAGATGAAGATGGTAAAAATGTAGACATTACGAAGTACAGACGCCTCATTGGATCATTGTTGTATCTCACAGCAAGCAGGCCTGATATTATGTTTGCAGTAGGAGTCTGTGCTAGATTCCAAGCAACACCGAAGAAATCACATCTTTTAGCTGTAAAAAGAGTGATCAAGTATCTGAAATGAACTCAGGAAGTCGGCCTATGGTATCCTAAGGAAGGAGGATTCAAGCTTAAAGGCTACTCCGACTCAGATTATGCAGGCTGCAAGATTGATAGGAAGAGTACTAGTGGGACGTGTCAATTTCTGGGAAATAGACTTGTCTCGTGGTTCTGCAGGAAGCAGACCTCAATTGCAACATCTACAGCAGAAGCAGAGTATGTTGCAGCAGGAAGTTGTTGTGCACAGATTCTCTAGATACAGCAGCAACTTAGAGATTATGGGATAGAAGAAAAAGAGACGTCAATTCTCTGTGACAATACGAGCGCCATTGCAATTACCCATAATCCTGTCTTTCACTCAAGAACAAAGCACATTGACATTCGTCATCACTTTATAAGAGATCATGTTAAGAAGAAAGATGTCGTGCTTGAGAAGGTTCACACGGATCTACAGCTGGCAGATATCCTTACAAAACCTTTGAGTGAATCTAGGTTTTCTATGCTTCGTAACGAGCTAGGAATCCTTAAGTTGTGAAGAAAAAGAAAATGCAAGATCGTAGGGGGAACCTCTGCATGCTTGCAGAAAGCAGTAAAAATGGTACTGTAAGCTACGCGTCAATACAGCACTGGGTTCAGACAGCGCTGCAATCTACATTCTTACAGTACAACTGTTATCGAAGAAATCAAGCAGCACCAGGTTACAGCATTAATTTCAAAAGGAGTATTGATTGCTCTGCAACCTCGTACTAGAGATGCTGCAACCTTAAAAAGGCATTTATTTAGGCGGAAAAGGGCATGTCTTTCAGCATTAAATGCATGACTGCGGGTGTCAGGAAGTGGAAAGGGCGCTGACAGAGCCCACGCGCCAAGTAATTATTAGCGACGATTTGACATCTCTGCTTTTTCCTGAGACACTAGATCATTTTCCTGATTTATCTCAACCGTCAATCTCGCACGTCTCTTGGGAACCGCCATATAGACCAAAACTTGCCATTTGAAATTCACTTTTCACCATCTTCAGAGAGAGAAACGCTGTGATCGCAAGGAAATTTTCTAAGTGCAAAACCCTTGTCTCTTTTCTCTCTATCTCACAAAGATTTCAATGGCTGCCAGAAAGACTATCGTTCTTGATGGAAGAATGATCAACAGGGAGAACATCTTGGAGTCAGGGCTGTATGATAATACCCTGATCAAGAGGATCTTTGATGCTCTAGAACAGACCCAAGTCCTAGGGCTGTTGACCACGGTATATGCTGGCTTCTCCACGGAGTCAGTACAGAGGTTTTACGCCTACACTAGGCAGGCGGAGGAAAGGAACTGCATCCTATTCCGGATGGATGCAGATGGAGAGGAACGGTTGCTGACCGTTAGGGATATCTCCACCACCTTCAGCATTTCGGCTGCAGGGTTGACCCCCAGCCAGTTGGCGACGTATGGGGAGGCATCAGCTCAAGAGATGTGGAATCTCTTTCGAGCAAGGGATGCAGGGGCTGAAATCAAGAGAAGCGCCCCCAAGAAGCTCTTCAAACCGGAGTTTGAACTTCTCCACGACATCTGTGCATACTCCATCGAAGGGAGGACAGGGAGTTACGACAAGTGCACAGATCTCCGGTTCCGGATCATGTCTGCCATCATGGCCGGAGAAAAGGTGAACTGGGCGAGGTTCATCATGAAGAGGCTGTGGGAGGAAGCAGAGAAGATAACGGAGCGTCGGAGCTACGGTATCACCATCTGCTCTCTGCTCTGCAAGCTTGGCCTTCAACTTGCAGCACCCGCCCCCATTCATTCTGGAAAGTATCTCGGGGAGAAGAAGAAGGGCAAGACCCAGCCGAAGGCTGCAGGAGCAGGAGTTGCGAGGAAGAAAACCAAAGACAAAAAGAATGCAACTCTTGCTCTGCAAGATGAAGCTGCTATCAGCGGGGAAGATGCTGAAGAAGAGGAACCTTCGAGTCATCTTCCTGTTATCAAGAGGAGTTCAGGGAAGGCTGTACCTGAACTTGAATCCTCTTCCCTAGATGATGACGCACCTTTGGTGAGAAGGGCTCCACGCAGCAAGAGAGCTGCTGCTGCTGTTGGGGATGTGTCACATCAGTCCTCTATGGTTGTAGTTGACCTTGGGGATGAGTCACATCAGCTTCGGGAGCCACATCAGCACCAGGTCGAGCCAACTAAAGAAGAAGCTCGTCTACAAACAGATGCTTCAGTGTTCGATCCCACCTTTCCGGCTGCTAGAAATATGGCTGCAGATTACTCTCTTTGGAGAGAGATGCGGCTGTCAAAGGGGGAAATCCTGTTGAAGTGGAAGTCGAGCAAGCTGTCCTGGAGTGGGCCAAATCAGAGGATATTCTGGCACTCCTGCAACCTGACTTTGCAGCAAGAGTTCAAGGGCTCGATGGCTGCAGCGCTGCACAGGGAGCACAGGACAAGGGAAAGGGTAAGGCTCTTACAGAATCCGACTCTGCAGAGCTGCCAATGAAAGCAGCAGTGGAAAATGTGCAGGTCTTCCTAGCCCCGGCTGCAGAGGCGATAAGAAGGGGCGATGATGTCGCATTTGCTCAGAAGCAAATCGACACCTTGGGAGTGGAGCAGGCTGAAGAAGCCATGCTGCATCTTGCACTGCAACAGAGCCTGAAGGAAACCAGGATGCAGCACACTCCAAGAAGAATGCGGGGAGAAGGCAGTTCAAGTTCAAATCAGATGAACTCCCCTGCATACGAGCAAGTAGTTGAGGGCCTCTCCAACATTGTCACGTTGGATCGCTTGGAGGAGGAGGAAGCCCAACTACTGGATTATGGTGATTCCCCAGTGCGCGAAGATGAAGATGCTGCTCAAGCAGACTCTGAGGGGGAACCATCCACCATAATCAGGAATGTCATCTCAGACATCTCTGAGATTGCCGATGAAGCATCTACGGAGGGAGTTGCAGAGGCGGTACTCCCTGCACTGGACGCGACAGCAGTGCAGCCAGCAACCACCCTTCAACAGGAAGAAGGAGCTGCAGAGAAGAGCAGGGTGGAAGCTGAGATCCTAGCAGCAATAGAGGATACAGTGCTGAATACTGTGATCGCTGCAGGAAGCCATGCAGAGCTGCAAGAACCGATTCTTGCAGCAGAGACTGTCGAAGCTGTTTCTGGACCGGTCGAGGAGACGGGGTCCGTTGAGAAGACCTCAGTGGAGGATGTTGTTCTGACAACACTCCCTGAGTGTGAGAAGACCTCAGGTGGGGAGGCTGTTCAGACAGTACCCACTGAGGATGCTGGAGTTGAAGCCGAGGTATCCCCAGTGCAGCTAGAGACACCTCGTGAGGAGGTTGATGCTGCAGCTGCTGCTGGCTCTCAAGAACCCTCAAAGGTTACAGCAGCGAAGGATACTGTGGACGCCAATATGTCGGATGTCGAATTCGCAAGATGGATGAAAGAACGGAACATTGTTGTTCATGGGCCAAAATCTGGAGGAGCCGTTCCTGTTCCAGTCTTATCCAGCGAAGAGGAGGCAGAAGAAGAAGAAGGAGTTGAGCACCCATCCTCAAGTTCTACAAGCTCTCATACCAGCAAGGATGAGGATGAGGTTGCTGCTGAAGTACCGAGGCAGGATGCAGCACGAGTATGCAAGGAGGTTATTCCATTTGCTGTATCCACTGCTGCCTCAACAAGAAGGAATTCAGGGCTGACTCCTGATGAATCCATCAACAGAGTCGAGACCGCTGTTAGACATCTGCTGCATGCTCTCCAAGAGCATGAGTCTACCATGCGCAACAGTCTCAGGGTCAGTGCCCAATTCCATGCTGAAACCATGACGGGTTTCAAGAAGGACCTCGAAGTGCTGTCTGATATGATTAAGCATACTCTCAATGGTCATTCGAACAGGCTGTACTACGATCGGGTCAGGATGGAGAAGGAGTTGAAGGTTGAAGCTGCTCTGACACGCCAAGAGATCAGACAGTGTAAGCAGCATGCTGAAAATGCCTCAACCAGACTCAACCATCACTCACAAGTCCTGGAAACACTTCTGGATCGTGTCTTCGATCAATCTCAGAGAACCAGAAGTGTGGACGACAGGTTGGGGAATCTGGAGCTGATTGTAGGAGAGTTGAGGGACATCATGGTCCGAGCTTTCCCTCAGCATGTCGATGCTCCAGAGCCCGCCCCTGAACCAACCCGACGCCCGCGATCAAGGACGGTCCCAGCAGCCCCTGCTCAGCCCCCGGCTTTTGATGATGCCAAAAAGGGGGAAAGGTTTGAAGGCTTTGAAGATCGCTATAGGAGCAAAGGGGCGGCTGAACCTGAAGAAGAGGAAGAAGATGATGACCAGCAACCTCTCAGCAGGAGGAGAAGGAGGTCTGGATCATCTGCTGCTGCTGATATCCTTCTCCGAAGAGATGGAGAAGAGATGATGATGGAGCTGGTGGAGCCGGTGCAGCTGCTGGAAGAAGATCTGCTGCAGGTTCTACACACAGCAGAGCTGCAAGCAAGGATACAGCACCGCCCAGCTATCATCATAAGAGAAGGGATGATAGCCAGCAGCAAGGCTCAAGAAAGAGGATGAGCGGGGACGAGTCTGAGAATCAAAAGCACCAGTACGAAGAAGCTGCAGATCCTAATGCCTGGATTCAAAGACTCGGTGTAATTGGTGAAAGAAAAATATTTCCAAACAACTTCTACCAATTCCCTCCTCAAGAGATCCCTCGCCTTGACACAGAGAACATCTCTGCTGAAGTGTCCGTGTTGATGGATCAAAGGCCTGAAGGAGAGAACATGGCTTGGAGATTTGACATCTTCAAAGAAGTCAGACTGCCTTTTGATCGGAATCCAACATTTGAGGCGATCACCATTTTCAAACGATCAGAGTACCTCAGACACTTCAGAGATCTATGCAGGCAAGGCAAATTCAGCAAGTATCATACCTGCAAGACTACATTGAGAAGGTATGAACAGCTCGTTCGTGAAGGAAGCCTTGACATTCAACAGCTGTACATCGATCGAGTCAAGGAAGGGCTGATTGTACCATACTGCGAGGACTTCTGGTTGAGATGGATTCAGATTCCTGTGATCAGACACAAGCTGGAAGAGTCCTACCAAGAGTCCATCAGGGACTGGTGGAAAGGATCAAGAGGAAGAGAAGGCCTTGAAAGGTTTGAAAGAAGATCAGACGAATCTGCAAGCAAAAGGTCTTCGTTTTACTAAGCTGTATTCATATGCCCTCTTATGATCCTTGTTGTATTTTTGTTGTTGTAAAAATTTCTATCTCTTAAATGAAGAAATTTTTCTTTCTGCTCTGATCAAGTTCAATTCTTATGAACTCATGCATGTTGTTTGTGTTTTCCTGTTGAGTTTGTTGAAAGAAATAGCATGATGCATCTCTGATGAATCCAGAATTAGTTTTATTCATTCAAGCTGTGCAAGCATGTAATCTGGATAAACCATATGAGTTAAAGTAAAATGAAACTTCTTCATGAACGAAATATTGTAAAGGTTTTGTCATCATCAAAAAGGGGGAAATTGTTGGGATTTCATTGTTTAGATTTTGATGAGACAAACCAACCATGTAATAGGAAGTTTTGAGTACCCCATTTTCACATTGTTTAAGTGAATAAATAGACTAGAATTGAGTCTTGAGTCAAGGATTGAAATGGAGGTTAAAAGAGGATAAAGCTGCATCTAAGCTTTATAGGAAGATATCGCTGCAAGAAGGCAGGATACAGCAAAGCAAGGAAGAACGGCGTGCAGCATCGCTGCATGAAAAGGATACAGGAGTACTGCTAGAACGATGATTACAGCAGCACTGCCAGATGATACTGCAAGCAGGTCTATAATACAGCAGCACTAAAAGAATGCACCAGCTGCACAAAGACCAAGGATACAGCGCAGACTTACAGAACAGTTAAGTATATACAGCGCCAACTACAAGACTAAGTATCCTGCAAATCCCAGGAAGGATAAATGCAGTACGAGGAACGGAGATCCAAGCAGGGACAAAAGAGCCGTTCAAGAAAAAGTCAAAGTAACAGACGCGGAGCCAATAAGAAGATGCCACATGGACTGACGCGCCGCAGAAAGCTGCGAGCCGCAACTGCCGCATTAAATGCTCCGAAAAGAAAGGTCAGTCGCATTAAATGCGAACCATACTTTGGCCAGCTATTTCAAATTCAAAAGAGGGATGTCTTCTTCAACGGACATCTTCTCCTACAAGTATAAATAGAGGTCGAGGAGAACTGAAGCTGGTTACTGAAACTTTTACGCTAAATCCACAAAGCTTACAAGATCCAAGTATTCAAATCTACAATCAGTTTCAGTCACTCAACCTATCGAAGTGAAGCAGAGTTCAAGCTGAAAGATTCCCTACGGATTCAGAAGCTCACTTCGAAGCACAAGTTGAAGAAAACCTTTTTATCCTTTTAACCTTGTTGTTGTGTGCTTAGGTTGTTTTAGTGGTGTCAAGCAGTTGATAGGAGAAATCCTTGCTGTTTGTATTAGTTGTCTAGTGTTAGGCAGCTTCCCTGTGTGGGAGTATAGAACCCTGTGTGGGTTAGCCTTTAAAGTTTGCAGTTGCTGTGTGTACGCTGGACTTCAGTAGGTGGTTAACTTTGTAAGTTGATAGATTGTTAGGAGAGTCCTGTAATTCAATCTTGCTTAACAAAGTTCCTGCTTAAGGAGCAGTAGAGTGGACGTAGAAGGATTACACCACCTTCGAACCACTATAAGCCATAAGTGTTTTTATCGCTTTATTTATCTGTGCTTATTTTCTGTATATATCTATATCTCTTCTCATCATAAAACGTTTGAAAGAAGCATTTTTTTGTAAAACAGCCTTGTGTTTAAAAGTATATTTCCGCTGCGTACAAAACTCCAAGTTACAGCGTGCAGCACTGCATTCTAGCGCTGCAAGCAGTAACCATCTATCGCTGCAAGCTCAAGTAACTTGCAGTGCAGAATGGTTGTTTTAAAGATTCTGAAAAATCGAACAAGATTCATTCACCCCCCATCTGAACCTCGGACACTACTTGGGACCAACAAGTGGTATCAGAGCAAGTTGGGTTAAAAGCCAACTTATCTGGTCACCTACCCAGATCCACCTTTGTCTCGTTGTTTTCTTTGCATAAAAATCATTTTTAAAGCATATCATGGATTCCTCCAATCACAAGCTACCTATGTTTTCCATAGAGGAATATGATGACTGGAAGATTAGAATGCAGGCACACCTTTCGGCCATGAATGATGAGATGTGGACCGTCATAACTGAAGGACCGATAGTTCCCATGAAGGTAAATCTAATGTATGGAAGAGACCATGTAGAAGGAGAGCAGCCACCACCAAACTTCCTGATCAAACCACGACAAGAGTGGGGAAACGAAGACAGGAAAAGAGCCAACCTGGATAACGTGGCAAAGAACGCTCTATTTATTACTTTGGATAAGGGCACCTTTAGCAAAGTCAAGACTTGCTCAACATCCAAAGAAATATGGGAAAAGCTGGAGCAAATTTGTGAAGGAACTGAGCTCACTAAGGACAACAAAATCTCCAACGCTACCCAATTATTCGAGCTCTTCGAAATGAAGAATGAAGAGACTCTTGAGCAACTAGATCTGAGATTCACATTCATAGTGAATGAACTAGAAGCTCTGGGCAAACAATATACTTGGTGTGTCGAAACATCATCCATAATGTCTCTTGGCTTAAGTATACGACCTTCTCGCAGCAATGACGGAGCAAAATAAGCCCCAATAATCTTCGATGACAATTGACGAGGACGGATAGTAATATCCAAATGGCAGTTGTATGGTGCTTTAAACTTTTTTACTATCCACGGTCCTTTTTGAGTTCCATTTGTATGCAATAAAAACTGACATCCTTGTTGTTTACAAACAATCGTATATCGTTGCTTGTCAGAGCGCTTCACCGACTACTCCACTCGATTCTTCAAGTGGTAAAATCTCACACCATACACCAATTGCTTTTTGCTATCGAATATTGCACCCACCTCTAGCCTTTTTTCACCATCAAATGAACACACTGAAATTGGTTCTGGATCATCAGTGTGAAATGATGTACCTGGAATAATCCAATTCTCATTATGACGACTACTTAATTCTGGTCCTGACTCTCCACTTGAACCATTTTTTGTAATTGAAATTCTTCTGTTTCTAAGAACTTGCTCATGATTAGAACCAATAATGACATCTTCACTCCCAACAAAATCCTCTGGTACAAAAAAACTCATTAGTTTCCCATTGTTCAGTAAATAATCAAGACTGAAGTACATCGGCATAATCATCATCATCATCACCACCATCGTCATCATCATCATCATAATCAACATCATCATCATGCTCATCATCATCTATAGCATCATAGACATCTTCTTCTTCTTCTTCACCATCATCATCATTGTCATCTGTACGAACATAGCAACCCCGGGCATAAATTGTTCTTCTTCTTGTTCGTCGTCGTCATCATCATCATCAAAATCATCAGTACGAACTGCAACTGTACCACCAACATCATCATTTTCAATCTCTTTATCATCAAGATCATCATAAAATTTGTTGAAATCATTAAGATGATATTGTGGGGAGTAATTTCTCATAGCATCAACAACAGATACATAATCATTTTCAACCTCTTCATCACCATCATGATCATTAAAATTGTTGAAATCATTGAGATGGTGTTGTGGTGGAGAGTAATTTTCAACAGATCCTGAAATATGCTTCGAAGAAGAGCTAGGTTTCTCAATTGGATCCACAGAAGGAATTTGGTCTTCAATCTGACTTTGCACATAACTCACATGTCCTCCATAAATATTTGAATTTTGATAAATATATTGTTGTTGAGAATTCATAACCTAAACAAAACTACCCCCTTGACTCGCATATAAGAATGGAATATTCAAATCATGCTCTTTCGGTTCGATAGAAATAAACAACTTGGGGTAATTGTATACATTAGCAACCCTCCTCAAATCATCATCTGTTTTGATTTTCAATTTCACTTCTCCGAAAATCTTTGTAAGCATGAAACAATACAAAGCATAATCACAAGTCCTACGATCTGCTCGAACAATATAATGAATTTCATCCAAAAGTTTTGCATAAGAAATTGTATGCAACGATGCATATATCAAACCCTCTTCTCCATTTTTATACTCCGATCCATGCCAATATCCACGATGAACTAGAATGACTTCATTGTTTGTCATCTACATTAAAAAAAACAATTAATACACTTTAGTTATTCACATTTAATATTTTAAAATTGTGGTGTAAAAAATTTAGAACTATTATTTGATTTAAAATAATTTTCAATTATAACACAATTTTTCAGATTTTTAAATATTCTATATGCATTTTTAAAGATTTATTGTAATGTCTTGAATCATTATTATTTATAGTGGTTATTATTATTATTATTAGATTTGTTATTATTATGTTAAGTAATAGTATCTTCAAACTATTTAAAAATTATAAAATTTAACTTACGGCAACTTGTAGGATTTATTATAAATTTATCTTGAAACTATCTTGAAACTATTATTGTTCAGATTCTATAAAAAATGGATTTTAATTTTTTTTTTAATTTTGATATAATATTCAATTTATAAAAATAACTTACAAATGCAGAACAATATTTCAAATTTAAAAAAAATATCAATTTTTGTTATAGATCACGATGGTGTTGAGCCGATAGATCACGGTGGTGTTTGAGCCCATACATCATGATGTAAAAATAAACCACGATGTATATGGTAATTATCCTCGTGATCTCCACGATGTATATGGTAATTATCCTCGTGATGTATAGATCACGATGATAATTATCCTCGTTATCTATAGATCACGACGGTGAACGTTATCCTCGTGATCTATCTTAAATACAAATTCAAAACGTGATCTATCTTAAATACAAATTCAAAATGAGAAGGACTTGTGTGTAACTGTTGCATGGATCTAAGATCCATGCAACGCGGGTCGGGTCGGGCTGAATCCGACCCGGATCCGCGCATTTCTTTTTTTTTTTTTTATCATGACCTTTATGTTGTGTTAGTTATACCTTTATATTATGTTAAGTATACTTTTATATTATGTTAAGCATACCTTTATGTAACCGTTTAGCTTTTAAAAAAAACCCTAATTTTGGCAAAAAACCCTAATTTTAACGAAAAAATTATAATTTCAGCATAAAAAACCCTAATTTGTACATATATACCTTTATATAAATATTACGCATACCTTTAATTAATATTAGTCATACTTTTATATAATATATAAAGGTACAACTAATATAATTAAAATGTATGACTAATATAATATAAAGGTATGTTTAACATAATATAAAGGTATGTTTAACATAACATTATAACCCTAAAGGTATGCTTAACATAACATAAAATCATAAAGGTATGCTTAACATAACATAAATGTATGCTTAACGTTGTATAAAGGTATGTTTAACGTTGCATAAAGGTATGATTAATATAATGTAAAAGACTTGCATAAAGGTATGCTTAATATAATATAAAAGGCCCTAAAGGTATGACTAACATAACATAAAGGTATACTTAACATAACATAAAGGTACACTTAACATAACATAAAGGTCAAGCATTTGGAGCGAATTTTGGGTGGGTTTGAGCGCACCCACCCAGGCGCGTGGGGGCGCGTGGGGCGGGTCAAATTGTTGTGTATGGATCTAGGATCCATACATAAGGTGTACAAAAGTTTTTGTGATTCAAAATTATCCTCGTTATCTATAGATCATGACAATCATACTCGTGATCTATAAATCACGATAATATCCTCGTTACCTATATATTCCTCGTGATCTATCTCAAACACAAATTCAAAATTATCCTCGTTATCTATAGATCAAGACAATCATCCTCGTGATCTATATATATTCCTCGTGATCTATCTCAAACACAAATTCAAAATTATCCTCGTTATCTATAGATCAAGACAATCATCCTCGTGATCTATAGATCACGACGATAATTATCGTTGTTATCTATAGATCACGACGGTGAACTTATCCTCATGATCTATCGCAAACACAAATTTAAAATTATCCTCATTATCTATATATCATGATAATCATCCTCGTGATCTATAGATCACGACAATATCCTCGTTATCTATATATCGTGATCTATCTCAAACACAAATTCAAAATTATCCTCGTTATCTATAGATAACGAGGATAAACGTAAATCTTACTAAATTTGTTCTTGCTCCAGTTTTTTAAGTTTTTGCAATTTTTTTCATTTATTTTAGCCTCAATTTACTTATCAAACACATATTTAGAAGATATTTAAAGGTGGGTGAAATTTACAAAATTTTAAAAATAAAATATCGTACCTCATTTGAGCAATCAAGAGATGAAATTTGAGGAAAATTGATGTTTGTATACAAGAGATGAAATAGATATAATGTAAAAATACTTTAACTTTTATGCTAAATAAGGTGGGTGAAATGTAGTGGGTGAATTCATTAAAAGTGGTGGGTAAGGGCATTTATGGTATTTTAATCCCAATTTAAGTAAAAAACATGTTTTCTTATAAAGTGAATATTTTTCATTTTTTTGTTATGCTTATTGGATAAAATTACCTATTAACACTAAGTTTAGAGTAAGTATATGGGCGTCAAGTAATTAAAGGTGTGTGGCGTGTTCCTAGCTGGGTAATGTAGTTGTTGGCTGATTGTGATTGAGGGGAGAATAGTTCAAAAATAGAGCCATGTAATGACTACCATATGCAATCTATGGTTTGCATGAAAATGGCCAATGGATATGGATGTCTCTAAAGTTCAAAAATAAAAATCACTAATAGCAACCAATAATGAAGGTAATGAATTCCCCAAATTTGTCAAGCTCCATATAAACCTGTGTCCGGTGTTAGGTAAATACAAATGTATTCGTGAAACCCAATGCTCTAATATTTTTTTATATAAAATTATAAACTTCGGCACCTAAAGATGAAGAAAATTCATTATATACAAGGTGTCAAGATGAACCCGTGCAAACAACACCAAGGTAAAAAGTTAAAATAATAAATCATGAAATAAAAGAAGAAATGACATGCAGTTAACTATACTTACATAAATTCATTAATTGCACATATGTAGTTTAACTAAATATGATACAAGATCATCTTAAAGCCACAATGATGATGTTTAATGGCATAATATTAATATAGTCAGATGCTCAATCGAACACTACATAAAATCCATTGAGAAGAATTGAAATTTCTTTAATTAACATGATCTCAAAAACAAAACAACAAATGTAACCAAAAAAGATTAGAAATAAGAGATGAGAAAATAAACAATAAAACTCCGACACTAACAGTGGCCAACATGTTATCTCAAAAACAAAACAACAAATGTAACCAAAAAAGATTAGAAATAAGAGATGAGAAAATAAACAATAAAACTCCGACACTAACAGTGGCCAACATAACAAATCATGAGTTGGAAAAAAAAAACAAGAAATGCATCCACATCTCTAGCGATGAGGATACTATATTCAAAGATTTCTTATGCAAACCACAGAGAAAGAAGACTAAGACACAAAAGAAGATCAAGCAAAAAAAGTTATCGTTAGAAGCCAAATTAATATTATAATCTTTCTTTTTAAAATTTCAATATTTATTATTCTTTTCATCTTTTTGATTTCTAGATTTTAAATTCTTAGGAATAGAGGAATTAGAATTTTTTAATTTAATGTAATAATTTTTTTTCTTTTTTTAACGACTCTCAAATCCATATTTTTGGTATACATGGATGTCATATTGTATTACACGTATACCTAACTATACATAATTTTCACGATTTATTGATATTTTTCTTAAACAAATTGTTCTTGTTAAGATTTCTATATAAATTTTAAAAATTAACTTATAATAATCAAATGTTAATTAAATTAAATACACTTCAATAAAATGCTGTGATAAATAGATGAAGGAAAAAAAACCACGAAATTGATAAAAAATATGTAACGTCCCGTTCTCCTTTTTAATTGGAAATAGGTCGTCACCCTTTACTTATTTAGAAATTAAAGGAATTATAATTATTTTCTAATATACAACGGAAGACTTAAAATGAAGACACGAGGGCTATACACATATATATATATATATATATATATATATATATTTTTTTTTTTTTTTTAAACCGTAACACATATACATATGTATATATATCCAAAACTAGATCGTATCTTACCCACATTTTTAGGTAAAATGTTCATACCAAAAACTTAGCTGAAATTACACGACAAACATATATACATGACAGGATACAAGTCTAAGCTCATAGTTTATCATACTATACATATTTAACAACTTATTATTCTCAAAAGGAAATATTATTCTGGTACAATTTTATAGATACAGTGAGAAGTCAGCCCAACCTGCTACACATCCACGTCATCATCTGCCGAGCCTGAAAATATAAAAAGCAACATCATGAGACACCTCCGGAGAAGAATCCCGGTGGGATAACTGTATTCTCTATTATATACTGAAGTAATTAAATTAATTAGCACATATTACATGTCCTTCGGGCATGCTCACCCCGGACCATACATAGCATAAAAGAATGTGAGAGTCGCTCGCCCACTAAACCTTGCTTTCATAGACCAGGCATTTTCGCCCTTATGGTCGTCACCTGATAGTGAAGCAACTACCGGTTATAGCTACAGAGCTTCAACCGTAGATTTTCATATATAACTATTTGATTTAATTATCAACACATAGTAAAGTGTAAAAGTTATCTACTTGAAAGCTGAGGGTTCGAGGATTCCTTTTGGATTCACCGATCGTCTCGACTGCGCTCGACATACTTAACTGATTAGCCTCTTATGTCATATAACACAATCTTTTGTATTTTATATTAGGTTTCTTTAATCTAAAGCATAATTATACTTCATTTAATACATACTTGATTCCTATATGAAATCCTAAACATGATCATATCCTAACTAAAACATTTAAGTAAAAATAGCATATGAAATAAAATATCATACTTGTGATATAAAAATTTTAGACACTTAAATTAGTGATTCTAGGCATAAAATGACACATAAAACCACAATAATTTTAATAATTCATAGGTGATTCCAAAAATGACAAGAATATTTATATAGTCACATAATCGTGTTAGATAACATATTCTGAAAATTCACAATTTTTCATCATCTACATATATAAATAAAATTAATTCTATAAACTAGTTTTTCACTTCAATGTCAACTCAAAATCAGTCTATTTTAAAAAATTTATCAAATATTATAGGATTCATAAAATAATTTCATATTTTCACAGAATTTAAAAAACATGTTGAAATATAACATATAAAAATATCAACTTAAACTAATGTTCACATAATTAATTATGCATTTTTTAAGTTGGCTGAAAACAGGGTACTTTATATGGTGAAAACATGTTTTCTTGTAAAAATTCTCATAATTTCAATTTTACTTGAAAATTCCCAAGGTAAATTTTCTCTCATTCTTAAGAACAAATAATATAACTTAGTAAAATATGGCATATGAATATGATTTAAATAAATAGTTATAAATTTTAGAACTAGACTGAAAATAGGACATGATCTATGCAGAAAACAGCCTGTGTTGAAAAATTTCAGCATAAATCATACAAAACTCCAAAAATTGCATACCAATTTTCTGTACGTACCTAAGAATTGGTTCTAAAACATAGTAACAGATCATACATAAATTCAAAGGATACAGTTCAGAAACATAATTTGATTCGGACCTAAAAACAGAACGTATATTCTGCAAACAGGGCTGAAAACATGTTTTCTTGAAAAAATCATCATAAATTGTACAAGGTTCTAAATATTACATGATAAATTTCTACATCTCTATAAGAACTTGCACTAAAACATAGTGAAATATGGCTTATATATATGTTTCCAATAATTAGTTATGAATTTTATAACAAGACCAAAAACAGGACATGACCTACCTAGAAAATCGACTATGTTGTAAAATTTGGCATAAATCGTACATAACTCAAACAATTGCATACTAAAATTCTGAGCATACCTAAGAACTGTTTCTAAATCATAGTAAAAGATCATACATAAAATCGAAGGGTACAGTTCAAGAAAATTGTTTGATTCAGACCTAAAAACGAAACAAAAACTGTCTCTGAACAGCTTATCTTAGAAAAATCATATAAAATCGAGTTTAACTCCAAATCTTCTGAAATTTGACACACATGTTCTACACTTCATATACTAGATTATGTTAAAAAAAATTTGCTTAAAATCCTTCATACACTCCAAAATCCTTAAAATCTCGAAAGAGATATTAGATCATAAAGATTTTAAAATCATCGATCATAATATGATTTGTAAATCATAAATTAAATAATATAAGAACTTGCACTTAAATCATTTATACTTAAACGATAAAAGAAATTTTTATAAAATATGCAATGTAGGATTTTCTTGAAAATGGGGTGTTACAAAATAAGTCTCAAAAATTGGTCTCTGCACGTGCAACACACGTGTTCTCTACTAGTACAATAAAAAACTACGAAAACACTTGAATTAAAATTCTATAGGATTGAGACTCTACATAGTATTAAATTAGAATTTTCTAATATATAATTATTTAAATATAAAATTACTAAATTACTATTATTATCTTAAATAATAATTTTTAATAAGGATGCATCACACCATTAAAATTCTGTTAGAAAACACAAAGCAGAAATAATAACAACTTCAGATTAGTAGTTTGTTTCCAGCAGCTAAACTCTTATTGAGCAAGGTCAGTAAGAACATTCTGATATCATGATCAATGAAATTCATTATGTATACCGTCGAAATTTCTCAAAATTATGTAAAAAGATACCCATTTTGCGATTCAACCACGAAAAAAACGATTACAATTCTTAGCAGTTTGTTTAGCAGCTAAAAATATGCCTCAACAAGATTCAGTTATAAATTCAAGGGAAAGAGAAAACAAAGAGAAAAGAGATACATATATACATGGCAGAGGAAAAATCAAGTCATGTAATACCTGTTATTCCTTTGCAATTTTACTTTCTGCACTGACGAAGAGGTCTGAACTCGAACTTGAAGGCCTGCTTCCCCATATAATTCCTCTTGGTCCTTTTGTATTTTCTTAGCAGAGACGATGGTTGAATTGTTACATTGGACCAACGTAATTGATTTCAGTGTTTCTATTTCTCCAATTTCCGAAGGGATCCCATTGAAGTCTACTAAACTTTCAAGAACAAGGTGCTCAAGACATGGAAAGTGGGAGCTTTCTGTGGTCCAATATTTCAAACCTCGACCAATTTTGATTTTCAAGAACTTTAGGCTCGAAAATTGCCCTTCAACTGTTTCCCACTTGCCTTTTTTGAAGCACCCATCCCAGAGTGTGAGCTTCTCAAGACGGGGTAATGAACCTATCTTTTCCAAAATGCCTTCCCAGTTCCGGAAATAAGAGATGTTCAAAGTCAATTTCTTGAGCAAGTTTGGGAAGGTAAGCTTCTGCAGAAAATCTCTATCATATACAGAGTACTTGAGGTAAAGGGACTCGAGTTTCTGTAAATGTTCAAGATTGTAGGGACAATGGTCTTCCATAACACTATTGGAATAACATATTTTTAACTTCTTTATATTGGGAATTCTCTTGATCACCTCTTTAGAACACTTGAAATTTATTATTGTCCCAAGAGTTTGTAAGTTCTCCAAGATAATGTCATCTCGCCCCGTGACTTTGCCATCAGGAGGATATTGGAGGTAGACTCCTCCTCCTCTTCCTCCAAACTCGAGATGCCTAATTAAAGGCATATTCCAAATTTCAAATGGTGTACGAAACTCCATACCATCTAGAACAATTAATGTATGTAGATTCCATAGGAGGCCAGCTGAAGGAGGGAACTTGTATCCCTTAACATAGAGAAAAATGCATCGAGAGTTAACTAATTGGAATATTTCTTGTAGGCAATACCTGTTATCAAAGTTTGAACATGACATTATCCTCAGCAATCTGTAATTGTGTAATGGTAGAGCTTCCTGAGAATCACATATCAAAGAACGAGCGAGTGACATAGATTGCAAGTCATTACGGATTTTCACACGTGATATGCTATCTGGAATAACAATTCGCCGTTGGGTGCTCAAGTCTTGTGAAGTGTCAAGACTTTGTTGCCTTATGACACTATAAAATCTTTGTTTTTGAGCTTCCCTCAAGGAAAGGTCCCTCAACAGATCATGAATGTAGCAGTACTTTATGTTTCCAGTACACCCCAACTCATGAACTAACACCAAATTTCTGTTGACAAGTTCCTTTAAACACTCTTCTGCAATCTCTTCCAAGCTTTTTCCACTAATTGGTTTTAGAAACCCTTCGGAAACCCATAATTTCACGAGCTTGGAGACACGGATTGACTTGTCTTCCGAGTAGACTCCCATATAGAGAAAACATGGTTTTACATAAATTGGCAATTGGTTGTAGCTCATGTGTAATATTTTTAAGCAACTCTCATCATCCTCTGAATTCACAATCGAATTTAAATTATTTGCTATATATTTCCAATATTCTTGTGTGTATTCAGACTTTGCTAAGAGTCCACCAACCACAACAATTGACAAAGGAAGTCCTCTACAATTTTTTACAATATTCCTTCCAATATCCTTTAGTTCAACAGGGCAACTTTTTTCCCTAAACACAATTTTGGAAAACAGAGTCCAACTTTTATCCTCATCCAAAAATCCCATCTTAAATACACAAGAGTCGATAAGCTGAAAATCTGATATCCTAGTTGTTATTACAATTCTACTACCATTTTTGTTATCAGGAAAGAATCTCCTAATTCGATCCCACACTTGAATATCCCAAATATCATCCAAAATTATCAAATACCTCCTACCTGACAATCTTTTATGCAACTTACCTCCTAATTCACATGCATTCATTTGACCCAAATCTCCCTCACCCTCTTGAAGTTCTTCAAGAATATCTGTCAATCTATATTCTTGAGAAACCGTAACCCAAGCAAGAACATCAAAACATTGCACAACAACTGGATTCTTATAAACATTTCTAGCAAGAGTAGTCTTACCTATACCTCCCATCCCAACAATTGGAATGATTTGTCGATCAAGTTGTCCTCGAGTGAGCTTATCCATGACTTCGATTAAGACATCATCAAAGCCCACCATTGTCATGTTCTGTCCAGTGGAAGAAGGTCTGAAGGAAGCAGCAGGTATTGAGCTTCTCTGCCGCAGGAGATGTTGGAATCCCATCTTCTCTTTAATCTCCATCAGCTCTCTCTTGATACTCTCCATCTCATCTATTACTTGCTCTAGACCTTCATACAAGTTGATTTCATTACCATGAGTTGTGGTTCGGGGGAGAATTTTATCGACTACATGAGATTCGATTAAATCTTCAGCCGCATAAGCTGCATCTGCTATGCGTAGCTCCAAAGGATCCGCTTCTTTGCTGTAGCCTGCAACATGGGAATAACCTTCTAGAAATTCTTGCAAGAAGGTAACTCTTTCAGAGAGAGATTCAACCTGGGTTTTGTCGAGAGAAAGAGGAGGACGAGGATGATGCTCGATCTGCTTTATAATATGCATAACTGAAACCAGAGCTGCATAAGCTGCCATCTCCAACTTCTAATTAATCCTTCTCCAGAAAATTAAATCCAACGGGCTAGGTTTCTCAAAAATGCTGCTTACACACACTACACTGAATCCTTTATAACGGTAAAGGATTTGAGAAAAGCTATGTTTTTTTTACAGCTTTATAATATTCCAAGAAAAGCTCAAAAAAAAAAAAAGAAGGAAAATTCCAAATGGAATTTTGATGTCTTGAATATGGCTTCTTTATTATTGAATTGACTCAATTCAGCTGTGTTTAATACTTTAATTTACTTCATAATAAATTTATGGTTTATCTACTTATCCAAGCCTAATCGAGTCTTAACTACTTTAATAAATATAAAATATTACATATATTATTTATCAATTAATAAAAATCGAACTAAATGCTCCAAATAATATATAATATAGTTATTAGAATCTATATTTTATCTCAAAAAAGAAAAATAATTTTGTAAATTACCATAAATAGTACTGTAAAATTAATAAATTAAAATATCAAATGGATAGTAATGTATTTTAGATCTTGCTCACGAGTTAATGAACCAAATTTTGTAAGCACTTGATTCGTTTATTTGATGAACCTTAAATAAAACTCATTTCATCTTATTTCAATCTCATTTTCATTTAATTACGTGAAAATTTAATATGAGGCATATAATATGATATATTATTATTATTATTATTATTATTATTATTATTATTATTATTATTATTATTATTATTATTATTATTATTACCATCACGTAGAATTGTAATACAATAAAAATATATAAAGAATCTCATGTGATAACTTTAGGTGGCCCACTAATCTTAAACAGCGACCAGTGACCCTTCATTTTTATATGTATGAGCAAAGTTCAAAGCAATTTTAATTTGCACTTTAGTGTCGAAATTCTCCACTCACAAATATTACAGCCATTTTTTTTTTCCTAACAAATAGTACTATAATAATCCTTCACACTTGAATGTTTAACATTTATCAATTTATAAACAAGAACTAAGTCACAAGTTTCTAAGACATCAAGGATTTAATTTCAGAGCACATATAGATTGATATGAATGATTAAATTCAAATATTGTACACGATCATCTTATGGAAAAGATTCAATTAGTAGTGAGAGGTTGGTTAGTAAAAGGTTATGCATATATTATCGGAGAGTTTCAATATCAAAATATCAGTCATAGAAGAAGTTCAAGACACTACCACACTTCTCCTTAATGAGTTTATGGAAATTTTGCACACATTTGAGTTGCACTTAGTGTTGGAAATTATACGGGTCTCGATTCGAATTCGGGTCAAATTGTAACGTCATATTTCTTTTGAAAGTAAACCTTAATTACAGCGTTACTTACGTATAAAATTTACTCTTTTATAAATAATAAAGATAATAAAAAATCAAGATTTATTGTAAAATATGCATATCCATAATTCCTGAAATATAACACTTTGAATATAAATCTTTTGCAACCTTTGATTATTGGCTATCAACATCCACCGCTCGCGCGCCATGTGCTAAACTCTTTAAACTGAAAATATTTTAACATAAAGGGATGAGAGTTTGAAATACACTCAGTGGGAAAACTCGTGACAACCTAAAATATTTTTCAAATAAATAAATCGTAGCGCACATACATATAAAACTATTTGATAAAAAAAAATTGTCATGCCCCTATTCCAAAATTTTATAACTTAAAGGATTTCATTCGGGCATCCAACAACTCATCATAACACAATTTTAAAGATTTAATCGCACCTGCCAAATCACAATTTCATCACAAGAAGCTGGTTGACATAAAACGTTTATCATTTAACAAAATAGCAGAAAATAAATCATATCAATCAACATTTGAAAAGTCTGCCTCCTGAGTGCGGGATTTAACCCGACTTATCATTCATCTCGGGGCTCAAACCCAGTCTGTCTCTTGAGTGCGGGATTTAACCCGACTTATCATTTATCTCGGGGCTCAAACTCAATCTATCTCTTAAGTGCGGAATTTAACCTGACTTATCATTCATCTCGAGGCTCAAACCCAATCTGTCCTGGGGCTCAAACCCGATATTTTATCAATCACAAGGACCTCAATCAAATAATCCAATAAATAAACACTCACAAACAATCACATGATTTAAATCATTCAATAATGCAAACAGTCATCTCAATCGATCGACAATCACATTCAAACATATCACTTTAGTAACGATTTTTAGCTGCCAACGATACGGTTCTTAGCCGTCATAAATTACGGTTCTTAGCCATCATAGATAAGGTTCTTAGCTGTCATAAAAATGTTGTATTATCACGTACATACATTTACCTTGCAATCAATAAGCATCCACATAAAACCATAGCAATCAAGCAAAACACTTAATTGCAGATCTTAACCGCTGTGCAAACACGAATCTTAACCGCCATGAAATCGTGCATCTTCTTAACCACCATGAAATTGTGGATCTTAACTGTCATGAATCGTGGATCTTAACCACCATGAATTACGGATCTTAATCACCATGAATCGTGGATCTTAACTGCCGTGAAATTACGGATCCTAACCATCATGAAAACGTGGATTTTAACCACCATGAAATCACATTTCATTGAGCACATATGCACATATTAACTTAACATCAATTGCATATTTAACCACATCAATCTTCATCTAATAAGCTCATAGTACAACATTCACATTTCGATAACAATCACACTGTCATTTAGCAAGAGCCATCTCATATCATATATTCATAAAGATCACATATTCAAATAGTATGAATTTCATAAATACAAATAATAAATATTACCCCCACCTTAGAAAAATTGAAGCTTCTATTAATAAGTTGTCGAGCAAGCATAGATTATTCATCTTTCTTTGTTTCCTACCTCGAACATTAAAAATGTCTTAATATATTGTCTAACTGTAATTCGTAATTTAAGGTCATTAGTAGTTAAAATACGATCTTTAAGAAATGATTACATTGTGGTTTAAAAAATAAAAGAAATGATTTAATTGCATAATATGTATAGTTAATTTTGTCTAAGAGGATTGAATTTGATATTTAGGTTGACTTTTGACTTTGGGGTTTAACTTGTAAAATTTATAATTAATTTAAGGTTATTAGATCATTTTTAACAATATGGGAAATATAAAATTTATCTCAAAATTCGTGTAATAGGGGAGAGAGGAGGGTGGAAGAGCCATGGCTTTCGCCGCCTCTTATCGACGGTAATGCTGGCAGTCCGACGATCTAAGTCCATACCCATGACAAGCTCGACAAGGTTTACGATGTGGCCCGATTACCTTATGGAAAAAACGTTGGCCGACGATGACGGTAGTTGGTCGATGGTGAGAGAAATGAAGGGGGAGATGAGAGAGAAATTTTACTCATTTTCTTTCTTCTTCTATGTTTTTGCTCTCTCTCTCTCTCTCACATTTTCCCCAAAATGGATAAGATGAAAAGGGTATACCACAAGGGGATGAGGTGTCAAAATTTTAGGGTGTTACGCGAATAAAATCCATCTTTTCGATCTAATCAAACGGTAGCGAAAATGATGGATTTTAAAAATTATTATTTAAAATAAAAGAATAAATCATCAATATTAAATCTATTTAAAACTATAGAAATAAAAAGGAATATACCTTTGATGATTTCCTTTTCTCTTTAGCTTTGAAAGATATTCAAAGGTTGAATCCACGAATTGTTGAAGACACCAAGACTTCCAATTCGATCCTCCCTTTCAATGGTAATGTGTGGGCACCCTCAATTCGATCATTCATTTTAACGGTAGTGTGTGGGCACCCCCAAATATCAATTATCAAATTAATCCTCATTAAATATCACAGGATTGGGCTAATTGAGTTGGGAAGGTGTTAGTCCCAAGTGGTGTCCGAGGTTCAGAGGGGGCTGAATGAACCTTGGTCGATTTTGCAAATCTTTTTAAAACTTATTGTTCTGCAAGTTACATGAACTTGCAGCGCCAGACAGTTACTGCTTACAGCACTAGGATGTAGTGCTGCACGCTGTAACTTAGGGCATCCACAGCAGTGTAAAAAAATTTCACACTACATTACATGTAGTGTGAGATTTTGCTCCAGCAGTGCCACTACATTTCACACTACACTACAGAAATGAATAGTGTACCACTACATGTAGTGGTCACTATTGCACTACACTACATTTTTTTTTATTTTATGATTTTTTTTAATACAATTTTAATTTCACAATTTATTTTTAATAGAATTTGCATTTCATTATTTCATGAAACAATATTATTGTTTATGAAAAAATTATTATTTACTACATGTGTATAATATAAAAGTAAACATAATACATTCAATCACAAAGTATATTAAATTAAAATACATAAATCACAAAATACATCAAGACAATTAGGCTAAAAGAACTAAATTAAAATAAACATAAAACATCTAATTTTATGTGTTAATTTTATATTTTTTAATATGTAAGATTGTAGTATTGTATTGTGAAATTTAATTTAATGTTGTTCTATAATTTTTGTCTTTTTATATTCACATATTTTTACAAAATAACTAATAAATATAATTATATTCAATAATCAATATAAAACTCCAAAAAAAAATTATGCAATTAATAAGTTTAAACTTGTATAGATTTTAAATCAATAAAAAATAAGAATAGTAAATGTAATGCAGAATGTAGTGTTCACTGCTGGAGATAAATTTAATGTAGTGTGAATTTTGCTGTAGTGTAGTGTAAACTGGTGTGGATGGTCTTAGAGTTTTATACGCAGCGGAAAAATAGGTTTTATAACACAAGGCTGGTTTTCTCAAATATTATTCTTTTCAAAATGTTTTATGCTTATGACAGAGATAAATATATAAGATAAATCACAGATAAGAAAGTAATAAAACACTTATGGTTATAGTGGTTCGAAGGTGGTGTAATCCTTCTACGTCCACTCTACTGCTACCTTGAGCAGGAACTTTGTTAAGCAAGATTCATTTACAGGACATCCTAACAATCTATCAACTTTACAAAGTAAAACACCTACTTGAGTCCAACATACACACAGCAACTGCAAACTCCAAAGGCACACCCACACACAGGTTTCAAACTCTCAGACAGGGAAGCTGCTTATCTCCTAAACAACTATACAAACAGCAAGGATCTCTCCTATCAACTCTTCGACACCTAAAACAACTTAAGCACACAACAATAAAGTTAAAAAGTATATAGATTTGTTCTTCAACTGGTGCGGTAAAGTGAGATTCTGAATCCTTCAAAGGATCTTTCACCTTTGAACTTGCTTCACTTCACAGAGGTTGAGTAACTGAAACTGAGAGTAGACTTAGAATATAACTTGAATGCTTGAATGTTTTTGCACAAATGTTTCAGTAGTCAGCTTCAGGGTTGCTCATCATCTATTTATACTTGTATGAGAAATATCCATTGAAGAAGATATCTCTCATTTGAATTTGAGTGTACTTGATCAAAGGTATGGCTCGCATTTAATGCGACTTAACTTTCTTTTTCGGAACATTTAATGCGGTAGTTGCGGCTCGCAACTTTCTGCAGCGCGTCAGTTTAGGTGACATCTTTGTATTGGCTCCGTATCTGTAATTTTGATCTTCTCTGAAATGGCTCTATTATTTTTACTTGGATTTTCGTTCCTCGTACTGCATTTATCCTCCTCGGATTGCAGGATACTTCATCTGTTTGTCATTAACGTTGTTGACTGTTTGATTAGTAAGCTTCGCGCTGTATCCTAGGTCTGCTTGTAGCTGTTCGTTCTTTACAGCGCTGCTGTAACTTAGATCTTTTGCAGTATCTCATACAGTACTGCTGTGTCTTTTCTTGCAGTAATCCTATAACTTTTTCTTACAACGATGCTGCATGCCGTTCTTTCTTATTTTGCTGCATTCTATAACTATCTTCTTGCAGCTTTGCTGTATCTGCTTTCTTGCAGCAGTTTTGTTCTTAATTTCTCGATGCAGCATAACAATTATATAAGCTTTCATCTTTCACCATCTATATTCTAAACTCTAACCTAGTCTATGTGTTCACTTAAACATTGTGAAAAATGGGATACTCAAAATTTCCTATTACATGTTTGATTTGTCTCATCAAAATCTAAACACTGAAATCCCAAGCATTATATCATTTTTCATCCAGATTACATATTTTGATATGCTTTGATAAATAAAGTCTAATCCTGGATTCATCAGAGATGCATCTTGTCTATTCCTTTATCACATATCTTCAGGAAAAGTAAATATCATGCAAGAGTTCATAATATATGAACTCGATCAAAAGTAGAAACATAAAATTTCTTCATTAAGAGAAAGAAATTTTACAAAGAGAAAGATACAACATAATATACAACAGAGCATGCATAAAAGCTACTGAAATAGGGATCTTCTTGATGACAATTCTTCAGGTCTTCTTTCAGCATCTTTCCTTTCTTGCTCGGCTTTTTCTCTTGATCCCTTCCACCAATCCTGAATGGACTCCTGATAGGATTCTTCAAGTATCACCTGAATCTTTGGAATCTGAATCCATATCAGCCAGAAGTCCTTACAAAGAGGCACTACCCTGCCTTGCTTCACTAGGTCTATGTAGTAGTTCTGAATCTCAAGCTCTCCAGCCCTAGTAAGTTCTTCATATCTCCTCAGTACAGATTGACATGTTTGAAATCTACTGAATTTGCCCTTTATGCACAGAAACCTGAAGTACCTGAGATACTCGGATCTCTTGTGCAATGTGATTGATTCAAATGATGGATTCCTGTCAGTAGGCAGTTTTACTGCCTTGAAGATGTTCCAGCTCCAGGCAATGTTTTCTCCATAAGTCCTCTAATCCATCAGTACTGACACTTCGGTAGATATGTTGTCTGTGTCGAGTCATGGAATTTCTTGAGGGGGTATTGGTAGAGGTCTTTGTCATAGATCCTTCTCTCACCAATCAGCCCAAGCCTCTGGATCCAGGCATATTCTTCAGCTTCAACTCTGGCTCTCTTCGCCCTTTGAGCAGCCATTTTTTCGTTATAATGTCTTTCAACTTCGGCTTTGCTCACCCTCTTCCTTGAGCCTTGCTGCTGGCTCTCTCTCCCTCTTTTTGAATGATGAGAAGAGGGAGGTGCTACATCCTTGCTTGTAGCACTACTGTATGTAGGGCCTGCTGTTGGTCTGCTTGCAGCAGCTGCACCACCAACTCCTCCTTCATCGTCTTTTCTCCAATAGATGATCCAGACATCTTCCTCCTCCTGCTAAGAGGCTGTTGATCTTCTTCTTCTTCATCAGCTTCTTTCTCCCCTGAGCTCCGGTATCTATCATGAAATCCTTCTCCATTTTTGGCATCATCAAAAGCCGGGGGTGGAGCAGGGGTTTCTCTAACCATGGAAGATCGTGGTCTTCTTGCTGGTACCAGGGCTTTCCTGGATCCTTGAGCACGCTGAGGGAACGCATTCACCATGATATCCCTCAGTTCTCCTACAATCATCTCCAAGTTCCCCAAACGATCGTCGACACTTCTGGTTCTTCTAAATTGATCAGATACTTACTCCAAAAATGTCTCTAGCACCATGAAGTGAGAGTTCAGCCTGTCAGTTGCTGAATCAACTGATCTCTTGCAGAGCTTGATCTCAGCATGGCTGACTGTAGCATCTCTTTTCAACTCTCCCTCCATTCTTGCTCGATCCCCAAGTAGCCTGTATGTAGACTCATTCAAGTCATTTCTGATCATCTTGGGCAATACTTTAAGATCCTTCTTGAAACCGATCATGGTTTCAGCGTGGAATTGGGTGCCGACCCACATGTTGTTCTGCATGTTAGACTCATACTCCTGGAGAGCATGCAACAGATGTCTAACAGCAGTTATTACCCTGTTGATTGACTCATCAGGGGTCAGGCCCACATTCCTTCTTACAGAGACAGTAGTCGATGCAGCATAAGGAATAATTTCTTGTGAGGGCTGTGCTGCATCCTGTCTTGGTGCCTCGGATACTTCTTTCTCATCCTCATTCAGGCTTGATAGGGGATTGAGAAGGCCTGAGGATGGATTTTCTTCATCAGCTTCCTCCTCCTCCTCATCATCTACAATCTCAACCGCCACTGGACCCATCTTCCCGCAAGTTGCTCTTATGTGGGCAGTGAGGTTCTCAAGAAACTCGGAGGATTCAGTATTGGCATCCTCAGTAACCTCTGCTGCTGTAACCTGAGAAGGTTCTAGAAAACTTGCAGCAGCAGCAGCAGCATCAACCTCCTTATAAGGTGTCTCTAGCTATTGTGGGGTTACCTCCACCACTTCATCGTCTTCCTCTAAGGGTGCTGTCTCAACAGCCGTCCCTTCAGAGGTCTTCTCTCCGTCAGGGAGTGTTTTCTGAACAACAACCTCACCTGAGCTCTTCGGCAGGGACCCCATCTTCTCGACCAGTCCTGAAAGGTTAACAACATCTGCTGCAAGAATGGGTTCTTGCAGCTCCTGTTGGTTTCTTGCAGCTTCCACTGTATGCAGCACTGAAAGCTCTATCGCTGTAAGAATCTCAGCCTCCACCCTTCTTGTTTCTTCAGCAGCTTCTGCAATGGTGGCTGCCTGCTATACTGTCTCTGCCAGTACAGAGAGTTCAGCCTCTACAACTTTCTTCGTGGTTGCGTCATCGACGATCTCAGCAATATCAGAGAGAACGTCTCTGATGATGGCGGTCGGTTCTCTTTATGCATCTGCAACAGCAGTATCTGCAACTATGTGAGATGGGGAATCACCATAGTCCACCAGTTGAGGCTCCTCCTCCTCCAAAGGGTCAAGAGTGACAATGTTGGAGAGGTCTTCAACCACTTGCTCATATATAGGGAAGCTTGAATTGTGATGACTTGAGCTTCATTCTCCTTGTATCTTCCTAGGAGTGTGCTGCATCCTGGTCTCCTTGACACTAGCTTGCAGCGTTTGTTGCAGCATGGCTTCCTCAGCCTACTCCACTCCCAGGGTGTCGATCTGCTCCTATGCAAATGCGACGTCATCGTCCCTTCTTACAATCTCTGCAGTCGGGGCCAGGAAGACTTGGACATCTTTCATTGCTTTTTTCATCGACAGCTCTGCAGAGTGGGATTCTGCAATAGCTTTGCCCTTCCCTTTGTCTTTGGCTCCCTGAGCAGCAGTGCTTCCAGATCGATCTTGCACCAATGCTGCATACTCAAGTTGCAGGAGCGCCAGTATGTCTTCTAAGTTGGTCCACTCTAAGACTGCTTGCTCCACAGTAAGGAAATCCTTCCACTTCAACAAGATTTTCCTCTTAGACAGTCTCATCTCCCTCTAGAGACAGTACCGTTGCTCTATATTTCTAGTAGCTAGGAAGGTTGGATCCAACACAGACTGAACAGTTCCAGAATCACGTGAAGAGGCTAAGTCAGTAGCCCTTTGTAGACGAGCTTCTTCATCTGGCTGGACCCTTTGAAGCTCATCTACTGTGACCAAGCTTGCAGTAGAGAGTTGGGAATCAACAGCTGAGGCAGTCTTCTTCTTGCTGTACGGGGCCTTCTTGACCAGGAATGCGTCATCATCTAAGGATGAGGACTCAGGTTCAGGTTCAGCTCTCTTTGGTGTCCTCTTGATGACGGGAAGAGAACTCTCATCATCATCATCATCATCTTCACCCCCGCTGCCTACAACTTCATCTTGTAGGGTCAGGGTTGCATTCTTTTTGTCTTTGGTTTTCCTCCGTGCAACCCCAGCAGCTGCTATTTTCGGTAAGATCTTACCCTTCTTCTTCTCTCCGAGATACTTTCCAATGGGAATGGGGGTGGGAGCTGCAAGCTGAAGGCATGCTTGCAGAGCAGAGAGCAAATGGTGATTCCATAGCTCCTCCTTACAGTGCTCTTCTCTGCTTCCTCCCAAATCTTCTTTAAGATGAACCTTGCCAAGTTCGCCTTTGCTCCGGTCATGATGGCAGATATGATCCGGAATCAGAGATCTGTTCACTTATTGTAACTCCCCGTTCTACCTTCGATAGAGTACGCATGAATGTCATAGAGAAATTTAAACTCCGATTTAAAGAGCTTCTTCGGGACACTCCTCTTTACGTCGGCCCCTGCATCTCTGGCTCTGAAAAGATCCCACATCTCTTGAGCGCTATTTTCCCCATAGGTCGCAAGCTGACCGGGGGTCAAGCCTTCTGCCGAGATGCTGAAGGTAGAGGCTATGTCTCTGGTGGTTAGAGACAGTTCCTCTTCATCTGCATCCATTTTGAATAGGATGTAGTCCCTCATTTCTTCTTCTGTCCTTGCAAAGGCATAGAACCTTTGGATAGACTCCACCGAGAATCCAGCATAGATGGTGGTCAACAATCCTAGTACACGGGTCTATTCCAACGCATCGAAGATTCTCCAGAAAATAGCGTTGTCGTAGAGACCAGAGTTGTAGACGTGCTTCTGGTTCACTAGATGCCTTTCCAGAATGATGGTTTGACGAGCCACCATTGATGTTTTTTATGTTTTGTGAGAGATGAAGCTTTTGGGACTTTGGAATTTTTTTATGAAGGAAATGAAACTTCTCTGAGATGATGGTGAAATGAATTTGAATATGGAGAGGTTATGGTATTATGAAGAATATCAAGGGACATGTAGTAAGATCAACGGATGAGATTAAATAAAGAGAATTGATCTTATGATCCTTAGAAAAAGGTAGAGGGGTCAAATCATAAATAATCATTACTAGGTGCGTGGGCTACTGACTACGCCTCTTCGGTTTCTAACACGCACAGTCTTACATTAAATGCTAAAAGATATGCAATTTACCGCCTAATTTATTGTCCTTTTAAGGTTGCAGCATCCTGGGTACGAGGTTGTAGAGTATTAAATACTCTATGAAATAAATGTTGTAACCATGTGCTGCTTACTCTCCCATTTTCTTGTTGTGCTGTAAGAATAAAAGATGTAGCACTGTTTGAACCCAGCGATGTATGAAGACACAGCTTACAGCACCATACTTACTGCTCCTCACAAGTATGCAGAGATTCTTCCTAGGCTTCTGCACCATCTTTTTCAACTCATAATTTTAGAATTCTTAGCCGTTTCTAAGCATAGAAAACCTCGATTCACTCAATGGTTTAGTGAATATATCTGTAAGCTGGAGATCCGTATGAACTTTCTCAAGCACGACATCTTTTTTCTCCACATGATCTCTTATAAAGTGATGTTGTATATCGATATGCTTTATTCTTGAGTGAAATACAGGATTATGGGTAATTGTAATTGCACTTGTATTATCACAGAGAATCGGAGTCTCTTTTTCTTCAATCTCATAATCTCTTAGTTGCTGCTGTATCCAGAGGATTTGAGTACAACTTCCTGCTGCAACATATTCTGCTTTCACTGTAGATATTACAATCGATGTTTGCTTCCTGCAGAACCATGAAACAAGTTTATTTCCAAGAAATTGACAAGTCCCACTTGTGCTTTCTATCAATTTTGCAGCCTGCATAATCTGAGTCAGAGTAGCCTTTGAGCTTGAATCCTTCTTCCTTGGGATACCATAAGCCTACTTCCCGAGTTCCTTTCAGATACTTGATAATTCTTTTGACAGCTGAAAGATGTGACTCCTTTGGTGCTACTTGGAATCTTGTACAGACTTCAACTGCAAACATAATGTCTGGCCTGCTTGCTATAAGATACAACAAGGATCCTATAAGCCGTCTGTACTTCGTGATATCTATATCTTTTCCATCTTCATCTTTGTCAAGGCTTATGGATGTAGACATAGGAACGGATGTTGCTGAACCATTCTCCATGCCAAATTTCTTGATAAGTTCTTTGGTATACTTGACCTGGCTGATGAAGGTTCCTGCAACCAGCTGCTTTACTTGCAGCCCGAGAAAGAAACTTAATTCTCCCATCATACCATCTCGAATTTTGACTACATCAGGTTGGAGAACTTCACACATAACTCTTTGTTGGTGGATCCGAAGATGATACCATCCACATATATTTGTACAAGAAGTATATTTTCTCCATCTTGTATCCTGAACAGAGTCTTATCAACTGTTCCTTTCTTAAAGCCGTTTTCCAGTAGATAGAGAGATAAGGTGTTATATCAAGCTCTTGGTGCTTGTTTAAGTCCATACAGCCTTATGTAACCTGAACACCTTCTCTTCTTCTTGATCTTCAAAACCTAAAGGTTGCTCTACATACACTTCCTCTGTAAGAAGACCATTGAGGAATGCACTCTTCACATCCATTTGATAGACATTGAAGTTCATGTGAGCTGCATATGCCAAAAAACCTTATAGCTTCCAGTCTTGCTACTGGAGCAAAAGTCTCATCAAAATCAATTCCTTCTTCCTGGCAATATCCTTTAGCAACTAATCTTGCTTTGTTCATCACAACAAGTCCAGATTCATCTAACTTGTTCTTGAAGACACATTTAGTTCCAATGACTTCTTGATGAATTGGTCTTGCAACTGTTTGTCATACTTGATTTCTTTCGAATCCATTTAGTTCTTCTTGCATGGCTTGTACCCAGTTGCTATCTTGTAGAGCTTTTTCAATATTCTTGGGCTCTGTTTGAGATATGAACCATGCAAACATTATTTCATGAGGAATTGACCTTCTTGTCCTTACTCCTATGGATGGATCTCCAATGATAAGATCCCTAGGATAATTCCTCAACCATGTCTTGTCAGGTTCAAAGACATGTATAGGTTTAGGTTGCTCCTCATGCTGCTGTAAGATTGGAGGTTCTGCAGCTGTAAGATTATCTGCTGCATCCAGAGGTGCAGCTTCTTTTTTTTTGTCTTCTCCTGTATGCAGAACTCCTTCAATATATGGAACATCACTCTTTTTCCTTAAAGCTACTTCTTCATCAGGTTCTTCTAGCTTCTTGGTGTCACAATGTGGTTCATCAAACACCACATGAATTAACTTTTCAACCACCAAGGTTCTTTTGTTGAAGACTCTGAAGGCTCTACTTACAGCAGAGTATCCTAAGAATACTCATTCATCTGATTTTGCATCAAAGGTTTTTAGATGCTTCTTTCCATTATTGAGGATATAACACCTACATCCAAAGATATGCAGATATGATACATTTGGTGTATATTCATTCCAGACTTCATATGGGGTTTTGTTTAGATCCTTGTTGATTAGACATCTGTTCTACGTATAGCATGCAGTGTTGGTTGTTTCAGCCCAAAATCTTTTGGGTATTTCTACCTCTGCTATCATTGTCCTTGCTGCTTCCTTGAGGGTTCTATTCCTCCTTTCAGCTACACTATTCTGTTGAGGTGTTCTTGCAGCAGAGTATTCATGACGAATACCATTGTCAGAACAGAATTTCTCAATGAATTTGTTTGTGAACTCAATTCCTCTGTCTGATCTGATCTTCACAACGCTCAAGCTCTCTTTATTTTGTATCTTCTTCATAAGGTCAGGTAACTTGCTTTGAGTCTCTAATTTCTTGACAAGGAATAGTGTCAATGTATATCTTAAGTAGTCATCTACTACCTCAAGTGAGTACTTCTTCCCACTTATGCTTACTGGTTCTACAGGTCTAAAAAGGTCCATATGTAAAAGATCTAGAATCCTGTGAGATGACCTCTGCAACTTGTCCTTGAATGAACTTTTCACTTGTTTTCCCTTCTGACAAGCTCCATAAATATTCTTCTTCTTATATGTCACATCTGGCAGTCCTCTTACAAGGTCTTTCCTTGCTAGTTTGTTGATTGTCTTGAAGTTCAGATGGCTTAATCTCTTGTGCCATAACCAGCTCAGCTCTGGTGGACTTTTCACTATGAAGCATGTTGGTTAAATAGATGAGTTCCAATCAGCAAGATATATGTTTCATCTTCTTGTTCCTGTAAGCTTGACTTCATTTGATGTACTGTCCTTGATTAAACACTTGTTGAGGTTGAACTCTACTGTGTATCTTTTGTCAGAAAATTAACTGATGCTCAGAAGGTTGTATCTGAGGCCTTTCACATAGGATACATCTTAGATCTTTATGTTCCCTTTGACTAGGCATCCACTTCCTTTTGTACTTCTTTTGGAATCATCTCCAAAGATGACATTTGGTCCTTTGCATTCTTGGAAGTCTTTTAGTGCTTCTTTACTGCCTGTCATATGCCTTGAGCAGCCACTGTCAATGTACCATACATTGTTGCTGCAACCTGGCACTGAAACCTGCAACAAATTTAAGCAAATTTAGGTACCCATTTCTGTAAGAGTCCTTTGGGGTTAGTAACTTTGGGAACCCAAACTTTCTTAATAGTCATTGTTTTGCTGTAAGATTTGTTGGTTCTCTGACTGTATGCAGTTTTGTTTTTGAACTGCTTGTTAAAAGTATGTGCAGAGACTATATACGTGTTACCAACACTTTTGTAGTGTGGTCTTCCACCATACTTCCCTTGAGTATATCCTCTTTGAGGTTTGGACATATAAGTCTTCTGCATCATCTTGTAGCTTACAGCAGATGGCTTCTACTGCAGCCAGTTTTTTGATGCAGGCTTACTTCCTGCAGCTTAGCATTGGGGCTTCTTCCCCTTATCCATCAATACCGGTTTGTTCAAGATCTTTTTTGAGTTACAGGGTAACTCATTCTCCAGTGAAGTTTCAGCTTGAACAAATTTTACAGTCTTGGATGAACTTGTTGTATCCTGAGAGGTGTGAGTGTGTAACCTATGCCTGATTTTTCAAATGGGCTTCTACTTTGACTTATGCACTCCCTTGCGTCCTTAGCTGATTTGCTAAATGTTCTGATTGTGGACTGCAAGCTCTCATTCTCAGTTTCTAACTTAGTGACCAGCAGACTTAGCCTAAAGACCTTCTTTTATAGCTTGCTGCACCTTGATTTATCAGACTCGTATGCAGTCAGCATTCTAGCAATATCAATATTTTTGCTTCTAAGAATCTCATTGTCGATTCTTAGATTTTTATTCTCAACTTTCAGCTCCTCATGGGTTGAGTTGATCTACTCAAAATCACTCATGATCCTCTTTAAAGAGTGGATCATGTTCAGTTCTTTTTTTCCTGGTATGGACAGCGGTTAATAGGTTACCTCATCTTCTTCGCTATCCTCGCAATCTTTTGCCATCAGGCATATCAGTGTTTCTTCATCAGAGGATGAGGTTTCAGTATCGCTGTCAGAGGATTCTGCAGCTTTCAGCATCTCCTTCGAGATTGTTGTATCATTGGCCTTCTTTATTTCTCCAATGAGAGCTCGGAGCTTATGTCTATCATCTCTTCTCTTTTCTCTCATATGCTCTCTCTCTCCTTCAGGATACTTGTGCACCATTGGATGTGGACAGCTTCTTGCATAGTATCCCGATTTCCTACAATTATAGCACAAGTCAATATTGCTTGAATTTGACTGTGGAGAGGAGGATATCTGAGGAGGTGGATGACTTCTTCTGAAGTCATTCCTCTTGTTGAGGTTGGTGTTGTTGTTGTTGTTGCTCTTCATGAATCTTCTAAATTTCTTTAGAAGTAAAGCCATATCCTCTTCAACATCCTCTGATGCAACCTCAGACTGCTTACTGCAACTGGTGGTTGTTGTATCCTTGGAGCCTCTAGCAGTCAGCATTGTAACTTTAGAACTTGATTCTTCAGACTTCTTTCTCCGTGTATTGATGTCATACTCGAAAGCTTTGAGATCGGAGAATAGATCAAATATACTCATGGATTTCAAATTCATAGACACTCTCATGGCTGTTGTCTTGCTATCCCACTCTGCGGGCAAGGCTCTAAGCACTTTGATGTTCTTCTCCTTTTGAGTGTAGTGCTTGCCCAGAGCTTCTAGTTCATTCACAATGGATGTGAATCTCAAGTCTAGTTGCTTAAGAGTCTTTTCATTCTTCATCTCGAAAAGATCGAATAGTTGGGTAGCGTTGGGGATCTTGTTATCTTTAGTGAGCTCTGTCCCCTCACATATTTGTTCCTACTTTTCTCAAATTTCCTTGGACTCCTACAAGTTTGACTTTGCTGAATGTGTATTTGTCCAATGTAATAAATATAGTATTCTTGGCCACGTTGTTTAGGTTGGCTCTCTTCCTGTCTTCGTTGTTCCATTCTTGTGTTGGCTTAACCAGGAAGTTAAGTGGTGGTTATGCTCCTTTCTCCATCTCTCTACCGAGCATGGGGTTCACCTTCGTAGGGATAATCGGTCCTTCGGTGATGACCGTCCACATTTCATCATTCATCGCTGAAAGATGTGTCTGCATTCTTATTTTTCAATCGTCATATTCCTTTATGGAAAACATAGGTAACTTGTGATTAGAGAAATCCATGATATGCTGTAAGAATGAGATTTTTAGGATGTAGAGAAAACAGCGAGACTAAGGTGGATCTGGGTAGGTGACCAGATAAGTTGGCTTTTAACCCAACTCGCTCTGATACCACTTGTTGGTCCCAAGTGGTGTCCGAGGTTCAGAGAAGATGGTGAATGAACCTTGGACGATTTTGTAAATCTTTTTAAAAACTTACTGTTCTGCAAGTTACTTGAACTTGCAACGCTAGACAGTTACTGCTTACAGCACTAGGATGCAGTGTTGCACGCTATAACTTAGAGTTTTATACGCAGCGGAAAAATAGGTTTTATAACACAAGGCTGATTTTCTCAAATACGATTCTTTTCAAAATGTTTTATGCTTATGACAGAGATAAATGTATAAGATAAATCACAGATAAGAAAGAAATAAAACACTTATGGTTATAGTGGTTCGAAGGTGGTGTAATCCTTCTACATCCACTCTACTGCTACCTCGAGCAGGAACTATATTAAGCAAGATTGATTTACAGGACACTTCTAACAATCTATCAACTTTACAAAGTAAAACACCTACTAGAGTCCAGCGTATACACAGCAACTGCAAACTCCAAAGGCACACACACACACAGGGTTTCAAACTCCCAGACATGGAAGCTGCTTATCTCCTGAACAACTATACAAACAGCAAGGATCTCTCCTATCAACTGTTCGACACCTAAAACAACCTAAGCACACAGTAATAAAGTTATAAAGTATATAGATTTATTCTTCAACTGGTGCGGTAAAGTGAGATTCTGAATCCTTCAAAGGATCTTTCAGCTTTGAACTTGCTTCACTTCACAGAGGTTGAGTGACTGAAACTGAAAGTAGACTTGAAAGAGTGTAACTTGAATGCTTGAATGTTTTTACGCAAATGTTTCAGTTGTCAGCTTCAGGGTTGCTCATCCTCTATTTATACTTGTATGAGAAATATCTATTGAAGAAGATATCTCTCATTTGAATTTGAGTGTACTATATCAAAGGTATGGCTCGCATTTAATGCAACTTGACTTTTTTTTTCGGAATATTTAATGCGGTAGTTGCGGCTCGCAACTTTCCGCAGCGCGTCAGTGCAGGTGGCATCTTTGTATTGGCTCTGTGTCTGCAACTTTGATCTTCTCTAGAATGGCTCTATTATTCTTACTTGGGTCTTCATTCCTCGTACTGCATTTATCTTTTCTCGGATTGCAGGATACTTCATTTGTTTGTCATTAGGGCTGTTGATTGTTTGATCAGTAAGCTTCGTGCTATATCCTAGGTCTGCTTGCAGCTGTTCGTTCTTTACAGCGTTGCTGTAACTTTGACCTTCTTGTAGTATCTTCATACTGTACTGCTGTATCTTTTCTTGCAATAATCCTTTAACTTTTTCTTGCAGCGATGTATCATGCCATTCTTTCTTATTTTGTTGTAACTGTCTTCTTGCAACTTTGCTGTATCTGCTTTCTTGCAGCAGCTTCGTTCTTAATTTCTCGATGCAGCATAACACTTATATAAGCCTTCATCTTTCAGCACCTATATTCTGGACTCTAACCTAGTCTATGTTTTCACTTAAACATTATGAAAAATGGGGTACTCAAAACTTCCTATTACATGTTTGATTTGTCTCATTAAAATCTAAACACTGAAATCTGAACAGAGGAAAATAAACCACATAATATAATTGAGATTAGATCTCAAAGAATAACGTCTCTTTTTAAGAAAAGAGGCATGTATTTTCACTCTAGGCGTATTTTCTATTTTAGAGAGAAATTGTGGCTTTCTTTTATAAACTCAATTCTATTAATTAAGTATCTAATCGCAACTAGAAATCTAATCTTATTAAGATTCATAATCTTAATCTAATTAAATATTATCCAACTATCTAATTAAATATTATCCACTAGTATTCCAAATCTCATCAATTAATTAAGAGTTATTGAAACAAAAAGCTGTCATATTAAGTAAGAAACACCAAAGCCAAGCAATGAAACAGTAAAGAGAACTGAGCTATGCAAAAATGAATGAAATGTTTCATTAATTGATTAATTGGATATAAATAGCAAAGACTAGCATCCTAACTGAACATTGCAAATTCTCATTAGAACCAGAATTTCTAGTACAACAAATTTCTGCACAATGGGTTGTCATATCAGTTCCTCCAGATTGTAGTATGTCTTTGGTGTTGCAGGGTCCCTTTTTGTCCTTTACAAGCTAGATCGTACTATGATGAGCTGCATTGATGAATCATATTAAGATTCATAATCTTAATCTAATTAGTCTTTATCCAACTAGAATTCCAACCTATATTACATGAATTTTTATAGTTGAAAGTGTTTTTTGCTTTGGTGTTGTCTTATTTTTGTTGTGTAATGGAAAAGGCGCGTTTCTATGTTGAAAACGCAGTATTGGAAATGCAGTTCTAACTTCTAAGTGTTTTGAAGGAAGAAGGGAAAAAGCACAGTTACACTTATACAAACGTGTTTGGATTTTGTGCTTATTTCCAATGGCTTTGTGAACAAGAAGAAATTGCTCTTCACTTATAAAAATGTAATCATTGAAGTGCGATTTCATAACCACATTAACTGAAGGCTAGAAAGGTTGAAGATGGTTGCTGGAAGAGTCAGTTTTTAAGATTCAAGATGGCTACTTTCTGTTGAGCCTGTGAATTCATTTCTTGATCGTTTTATTTCATTCCAAATCTCATAGATCGTATATATATAGTCTTATATATTGTAAAAGATAGATTACAGTTTAGCATACTATCAAGAGAGATAGATAGCCTAAAGTGAGAGAGTTAGTCATTGTTTTTCAAGTGTTATATTCTCTTTGTAAATTTCCCTTGAGTGAATAAAATCTCCCTCCCTTTCTTACTCATGAATGCAGGCATTGTTAAGTCGAACCACGTAATTCTTGGAGTGCTAGTTTATTTTTCACTTGTTAGATTACATCTTGCTGGATTGATAAGATTTGTTCAAATTCTTGATTGAGCACAAGGGCTTGTTGATTGCAAGTTTATGTTTAAGGTGTTTCTTGGAGCTCAAACTCAGACAACAGTGAAAAAAGTATAAGTTATTCACTAAAAATGTTATGAAATATATAAATAAAGGTTATACTATTACAATATAAAAGTTATACTATTACAACATAAATGTTCGACTATATTATATGATTTTTTTATAGTAAAATAAGTATTAGTTATTCACTGAAAAAGTTATGAAATCTGTACATAAAGTTATAATATTACAACATAATGGTTATGACATAAATTTTAAAAAAAAAGTTGGGTGCGAATTTGGCTGAACCGAACCCGACCCGACTCGTGCACTTAGTTGCATGGATCATGACCCATGCATTTAGTGTATACAAACACTACTCAATCTTATAATATCAACTTTATTGATTGTATTAATTTCAAAAATAATCATCAAAATACTTATTTAATTTCTAATATAGTCATCACAATAGAATATCAGATATTCATGAAATTAAATGATATTTATATAATTGCCCAAATTACATGGAAAACTATTTCCCATAAATCATTAAATATATATAAACTTATATTTAACCTGTTTTACTTAGAAAGGCGAATCGAGGAGCATGGACCCATAATTATAAGTTGCAATAAATTAAATAAATGATTAAAATTTTTAATTAATTCATTCGACTTATTAATTCTGGTATTACTCCACTAAAAATACGGAATTGCACTCTTACGATTATAGAATATTTTACTATTTAAAGTTGAGTCGTCCACTGATATAACCATTACATATAGATTAATTCTCCATAGACAATTCGTAATTAAAGTAGGTATTATCTATCAACTCTTCAATTAGTTCTTTTTCTCATTTACCATTAATTTACTAATGAATAGTTGCTTTGTTATCCAGGTATAAATTTATGATCTCCAACCATTCCATTCCAAAATTAACAAATGAGAGAATTATCTCTCTACTTCCCACAAGAAAGAATGGATTCCATATATATGAATTTATATTCTCAGCCATTTAATTTTATGTGAATTTAAAATGCAGGTGTTATGAAAGTCTATAGACAAATAGAAACAAGAAAATTAAGAACCATATTAAATTAAATAGGAGTCTATAATCACTCTGGATTAACATTCATCCATATATGGTCATTTTATGATTTAATTTGGATTTTCATATCTAAACGGAATTTGTACGAAAATAAGAATTTAAATCGGTCTGTATTTTATATGATTAAATCATATATAAATGTCCCACTCAAATGTCTCCACATCGACGGTTCGAATAAAACGGTCACATCTTATGTTTTGAACCGCATTAATGATGTTTTAAAAAAAGATCTCATACTTTAATTAATTTCATTATAGACTTAATTTAAATTTTCTATGACATTTATGAAATGCATCGAATAATCATATGAGTTTGAAAATAAATAATACATTTATTAATAATAAAAATAATTTTTAATTACTTTAAGGGCATTATCCCTAACACTTAATTCAACAAAAATGTGACAAAAGGAAAGAGTATCGTTTTTCAAACACAACCTAATTTCCCAGATTTTTTGAGGAGGAAGTTGATGATCCTAATTTTGAAGATGAAGTTGTTCTTTCCTCACAAAAAAGTTCAACAATTTTCTAAAAATGGTGTTAACTTCAAGAAGTCATTCAACAATGGACCAGACATCTTAGAAAACGAGAGATGAATTTAAATGTCACATTTGGGTGATGATGCATTTGATGAAGGAAAGAATGACCCTGATGCTAACTGTTGAGCTTTTATCTATGTTCTAGAAGAGAAAAAGCAAAAACAAATAAATCCTTAAGATGTTGCAACTTCCAAGGTATGAAGTGTTTTAATTCTTCTTTTTAAGCTGGAGCAGATGATGCAACAGACTTAGATAGTGGGAAGGATAACGAGCTTTGTAAAGTAAGATGTGAACTATATATTTCCATTCAAACTTACAAAAAGCTCATCACATGTACCTCTAAATTACTTAATGATATTTTATCTTTGAGTAAGTTTGATAAGATTGGTATAGGATATAATGCTACTACTTTGTCTGGTCTTTCAAGCATGATTGAAGATTACAAAACCACTGCTATTTTGTTAAAGAAGAAGAAAAAATTGCAAACATCATTTGAGATTAATCAATCTACATCTCAAAAGAAAATCAGAAAACGTCTCAGTGTTTCACTCCTGGATATATTCGCCATTTTGTTAAAATGCTTGACGTGCTAACTCGATGGTAAGAACTTGTTTTATTTCATAATTGAACCTAAGAATGTGCTTCAAGCTCTTAAAGATGAATTTTGGATCAATACAATGTAAAACTAAACCAATTTGTCAGAAATTATGTTTGGGTTTTGGTTCCACGTCCTGATAATGTTCATTTCATTGGTACAAATTGAATTTCAAAAAACAAAGCTGATGCGTTTGGCAATATTACCCACAACAAAGCACGTCTCATTGCACAAGGATATACTTAGGTTGAGGGGGTGGATATTGATGAATCCTTTCCACCTTTTGCCCGACTTTAATCCATTCGCGCGATTGTTATTGATTATTACATGTTATCTTGGAATAAAACTTCACCAAATAGATGACGAGCGTGCTTTTTTTAATGGTTTTTTGAATGATAGAAGTTTATGTCGAGCACGGTTTAAAGATCCATATAAGTCTGGTTATGTTTTTAAACTTAAGAAAGCTTTATACAAATGAAAACAAGTTCCTAGAGCTTGGTAAGAAAGGTTGTCCGATTTTCTTGTTCAATTTGGCATTATACGTGGTGAAGTTGATAAAATTCTCTTCATTAAGAAAATCTCTCATGATATCATCATTGTTCAAATTTAGGTAGATGACATTATGTTTGGTTCTAAAACTTGCTTGATAAATTTAATGCATCAATGTCTTCGATCTACTTTTGAAATGAGTATGGTTGGTGAATTGATATTTGGGGTTACAAGTGAAACAATTGTTTGACGTTATCTTTATTTCACAAAGAAGATATGCAAAATCTCTTGTGAAAAAAAATTCAATCTTGAAAATGCATATTTCATGAAAACACCTATGAGGTTGAGTCAAAAACAGTGTAGAGAAGACGTGGCAGAAAGTGTTGACTGCACCTTGTATAGAAGCATGATAGGCAACCTTCTTTAATTAACTTCAAGTCATCTTGATATCACTTTTTAGTGTTTGTGTATGTGCTAGGTTACAAGCTAATCTTAAGATCACTCACCTGAATGTAGTGAAAAGAATAATCAAATATGATTCAAGTAAAATTAATCTGGGAATTTGGTATATACTCAAGTCATTAATACTAATCTAAGTTGGATTTAGTGATTCGGATTTGGCAATGGATATAGATGATTGAAATATCACAATGTGAGTTGTTTTTATCTTGGAAATAATTTGGTTTCATGGTACAAACGTAAGCAAAACGGTGTGTCTCTTTCGATGCTGAATCTGAGTATGTGGCAACTGGAAGTTGGTGTACACAACTTTTATGGACGAAACAAATGATTGATGATTATGGTCTTAAAAGTGACATTCACACTATAAATTGTGACAACTCTAAGTGTTATTGACATTTCGAAAAATCTTGTACAACATTCACGTACAAAACAAGTTAATATCTGACATTATTTTATATGAGAGAAAAACATTGTTTGCATTGAATATATTGCTTCTGAAAATCAATTGGCAGACATTTTCACCAAAGCATTAGATTTTATGAGATTTGGTAATCTTGGGACGTTTTTAGGTTTGTGTGTGATTTGATGAGTTTCACAACAATTTTATATGCATTGTTAAGTTTTAGGCCAAACTGAAAAATAATTTTGATCTCCTGCACATATTTTGGCCTATCAGTACATATTTGATCACAACTCCACTATTCCTTTCATTTATCATCCAAGTAACTGGAACATCTCATGAAAATAATGAATGAATGAGCAGTCTAAAGTTTATGAGCCATGTGATGAATATGATTCTTGTAATTGATAACTTGGAACACAACAATTGCTTAGACGATGTTTTCTCATCAAACGGCTAAAAGACAACGATATAAGAAATTATCCAAAAAAAATGGTGGCCTATTAAGAAAATTGTGCAAGTATTTTCCGTATTTGAGTTTGGTCTTGGAAACTTTATCGAAGAACTCTAAGATGCTTAGCCAAATGTGGCCCACACTTTTTATGAACGTTTTTGAGGTATGTTTCACTGTACAATGTGTGTTTACATTTTTTATTTTTTGAGTTCAATTTTATGATATTGAAGACGTTTATTTTTCTCATGCCACTTGTCATTTATTTTGATGTTTGATCTTAGTGAAGTGCAAGTGGCTGGAATTTATGCAGTTTACTGGAATCTCCAATGCCTACTCTTAATGGTTATCAGTGATGGAGAGTTTTGGTGTCATATATTTGTCATTTCTTTTTCTCTATCATATACGTTTTTAAAGGGAGAAATCTTTCATGTTGCTTTCTTTTGCTCATATCTATCTATTTGAGATATTGAAGTGGAGAATTGTGTGATTTTGTTTTTGGCCAAAAAAAAAAGGGAGAGATATCGGTATGCTAATTTTCATTATTTTTTGAATCCTAACACCTTTTTCAGAGTAAGCTGAAGTTGGTTTTTGAAACAAAAATGACAAAGGGGAATTTTGTTATCACTTGTATATGTAGAATTAATGTTTATTGTTTTCTGCATAGGTTAAGATGTTGTACAGAGTGTGACAAAAGGTGTTACAACATCTTTTGAAAGAAGTTTCATATTTTTATGTTTAGTTTTATCATGCGCATGTTTTACAATTCAAATATCATTTTAATCACAATATAATGTTCTTGAACAAAAATAACGAATTGTTACGATAATATCCAAAATTAACTTTGATATGGAAAGAGTTTGATTTGAAATGGACTTGTTGTTTGTCTAGGATTTTATTTTTCTCATTTTAATATCAAATCTCTCGTTGATTCGCTGATATTTTTGAAAATATTTTAATTTTTCCATGTGTTAATCTTTCTTCCACTAATATCATTTTATGTGGTGAAGATTTGTTTTTCATATTTTATTATTATTAAACTACATATTAAATATGTTTCTTTTCCATAAACACAAGTAAAGCATGATGAGCTTACCGGTAATGTTACCATTGTCTCCAACATCCTCCTCCTCCACCAAACCTCTCGTTCAATGGAGGTATTATGTCATCTAAGCTTATAGCTTCGAATAATTACTAGAATTAATTAGCATGTATGAAATGACATCGGTGAAGGAGTTGTACTCATGTGAGCTCTACTTCTAACTACCTATTTAGATCATGTTTTTTTTCTTGTTGGATTCTCGTATCCAAAACACAAAACCTGGGAACCGGAGAGAGTTATGCCGGTCATTATGTGCCTCATATTGCTCAACAACAACAACACTAACCATACTTTGATCAATCTAAAGGGGATTGATGTCATTACAACTGGCACCACTGCTTCTGTATGCCTATTGATAGATCTATATTAAGTCATCACAAAGCACACAATATCCCTTCGATTGATTTGATCAGTTTGACATGTACGATCCATGCTCAATTACGTATGTAATACATGCAAAGCCCACAACAGGTAATTGAACAAGATATCAATATTGATACTGATTTGTATGAAACTTTGTTGAATTTGTGCAGAGATTATGAGTTCTGGACAGATTATCATGACTCTGTTTTGCCAACTATAGAGAATGTCATCAGAATATGGTTGTACCAAAAGAGATGAATAAAAAAGAAATAGCAAACAAACTTAGAAATTCTAAAACCAATTTCGAAATTCCATACGCAATCACACCTTAGGACTGCTAGTGAGATTTTAGGACAAAGTTTGAGACTCTAGTGAAAACATAGTTCGGATTAATTAACTTGTTTCTTCTTCTAAATTTCTTTTTGAGTACAAATTGCATTGATTTTGTGACTTTTTTCCGGTTTTCGGTTTCTATCAACTTTTTTTTCAATTTAAAGGGTTTCCAATTCAGTTATTAAAGCAGTTATTAAAGGTACAAAGAGTCGCTCTGATTTGCAATGGAAAAGAAAAGCCGAGAGAGAGATATATTACAGTTCAGATTACAGGATAAAATGCTGATTCTTACAAAAGAACTTAACTCCACGATGAGCAATGTTCAAACCAGAAACTTTTGTATGCTAATATTTCAGTGAATCTTGATACATTGACCTTTTTTTTTTTTCCCTTACAAAATATCGCAGCAGCACATCACAACACGAAAATTGATCTCACTATCAATACAGGAAAAATAACCATCTGGAAAAGAAATAGTATACATTACTCAACAATTATGTAACTTTGTCCACTTCCATACCTCTTCATAGTCGAACAACTTCATTATATAAGTAGGTTCTAACAAAGTATTATCCAGAGATGACACCTCATCCCTACACAGCATAAAAAAGAATACTTCACCTTTATGTCTGTGAGAGACTATCACGAGCGGAACTGAAGAGCTCCCTCATGAGCCAAAGGGTCGTGTAAAAACAATGCTTGTGACTTCTGTAATATAGCCTTTGTACTTGCACACATAACGCTATTGCTGCCAATTATATTGTTGGTTGCGATTCCCAGACATCATGTTTGAGCCACGTCCAGCTCCAGAAGACCCATATGGAGCTCCACCATGAGGGTAATTAGGGCCGCCCCCGGATCCATAACCACTACTTCCACTTCCTCGAGGACCACCACCGGGTATGCTACTAGATCCATAGGGGGGGGCTCGTCCCTGGGGTGGATATGGGCCACTGCCATAACCTCCTCCTCCACCACCACCTTGACCACGATTTGGATGGCTGTAACCTCCAGAAGGATTTCCACCAGGTGGGTATCTTCCCGGCCCTGCTGAGGGCCCACGAGGCTTAGCATAATGATGGCCAGGTACTCCAGCTACCTGAGGTTGTGAACCACTGTGGAGTGGAGGATTTGGACCGGGACGCATCTGAGCATGTGCATGCCCAGATTGTTGAATTGGTGGAAGACGTGAATGCTGCTGCTGGTGTTGTAGCTTTTGACGCTTGGTGTTTTCTTCATGCTGCCTTGCCTGCTGACGCTTTTTCTTTGTTTGGAACTCGTGTGAAGATTCATATTTGGGCAAACTGGTGGATAAAGTTACAAGTTTAAACAAAAGAGGGCAGGGATGAAGGAGCAGACAGATCAACATTTGAAAATGTGAAATATACATCGAAAGGGAAAGTCTCAAAGATCAAAACCTTTTTGGATCGCAAGGTAGCGGGTCTGTCCAGAAATACTCAGCATCAAGGGCATCCTTTGCTGATATTCTCTTTATTGACAAAAAATAAGGGAAAAAATATCAGTCAAAATGGTGAATGTAGAAGACTCTCTTCTTCAAACCACTTTTAAAGTAGGACATCGCAATGTGTTGCACGAATAAAAAGAGAAAATATATTTGTAGAATGGATATTTGTAACTGCTAATACAAGAACAAACATCTTTTTTTTTTTTTTTTTTTTTTTTTTGTGTGTGTGTGTGTCCTTAAAAACAATGAAAATCCAAACGGATCATACCTGAGATGGATCAAGAGTCAGCATTCGGTCCAGTAGATCCAATGCATGGCGGTCAAAGCTAGAATTAGAGTAATTCATCAGATTCATATAATAGAATCAATGATCACCAACTGTGGTTACTTACTGTCTGAAATGCTCTCTAAGACGCCTCTTCACAAGTCTAGTTGGCTTGAAATTGTTATACCAAGGAATCTTTGAGACTCCAGGCCATATTTCCTCACTAGGAGTCCCACAGATGTCAAAAATTTTATTTATTTGTTCCGGCTGCAAAGAAAAAACCACAAAAATGTAGCTGAATATCAGAAAGACGTGACAAAAATAGAGTACATACGAATAAAATGATAAAAAATTTAGACAAAAGGTCACATGCCCAATGATATAAAAATTACGTATTTACATAAAAGTGGTGCAGCTGTTAATCAGGACTAAGGTATACAACTTTGAAGGCATATTAGCAATCTTCGGATCAACAAATCTCATTTTTATGGTCGTTTTTGAAATTGCACAAGTGCATTAGTTAATAGTGAAAATGAACTACCTCATCTTTCCCAGGAAAGATTGGTTTCCCATTAAGAAGCTCAGCAAAAATGCAACCAACTGACCACATATCAACAGCAGGGCCGTACTTTGTGGTTCCAAGCAGCAATTCTGGTGGTCTACAAGATCAAAGTTAGCAGATTATCAACCGAATAGGATCATATGTTTATAGACTAACTAAGTTCAGAAAATATGTGGTTGAAGATGCCCCATCTTACCTATACCATAAAGTAATCACACGATTTGTAAGATTAGCATTGTGATCACTTGAGAATGACCGGGCTAAACCAAAATCTGCAAGTTTCAAGTTACCTTCATTGTCTATCAGAAGATTTGAGCCTGCAAGTCAAGATACGTAAACCCAACTTAGTATCATACATTGAAAGTAGCTTAAGTTAAATACTTGTTTTAAATGTAGACCTTTAATATCACGGTGAAGCACTTGATTTACATGACAGTAGTGAAGCCCTGTCAAAAGCTGTCTCATATAGCACTAGAAGAAGAGAGAGAAAGTGAAAATCATTCATCTGATTGTCACTCTTCTTTTCCATCAGAAGCATCTGTATGCCAATAAACTAAATATTCTCCATCACTTTACACTCATTGCAATACCTTAATCTGCGCCACAGAAAACCTCATCCCTGGACGATCAGCAAGACCAGTCAAATCATGATCCATGTACTCGAAGACCATGTAAATTCCACCTCTGTACTTGTTACCATCTGGATTATTCAGACAGAATGCATAGTGGAATCAATCAGCTAAAGATTATTGTTTGAAAACCATATTTTTTTTATCACATTGATTTGATTTTTACAAATAAAAGTCAGGCTGATGTATAAGATTCATGCAGCATGCACATAAGCAAACTACAAACATTTACCTGACACCCCTATCTCATCCTTCTCGGGACCTGAATAAAAATTACAAAGTTCAGATTTAGAATTAAACACCAAAAGGGGAATATACGATAAAGAGAATCAAATTATGCATAAAACTGAAAAGCAAATAAAAATCACAAGATTACCAGTAGATGTGACAATCTCCTTCAGCTTGATGACATTTTCATGATGAAGCTTCTTTAATATTTTGATCTCACGAATGGCCGTTATAGGAAACTGCAGACACGGATGAGGACAAGTTAAAAACCATTCTCAGGGATCAGTATGTTGATCAGATGGCCATTAGTTTTCAAACCCATAATTAATATCAGCTCGGAGCCACAGACTGAACTAATAATGGTGACCATGAAAAGATCAAGAGCAGAAAAGCATACCCCTTCCCTTTCATTATCCATCCGTATCTTCTTTAAAGCAACAATTTCCCCTGTTTCAATTTCTCTTGCCATATAAACTTGTCTGCAAGTACAACGATCCCACCTTAGTTAGAAAAAGTAAAACCCAACTCATACACGCAAGCTATTTCATCATTTGCTACTGCGAGTTGAAACAACTTCACTTTTCTATCAACTGCACCCATTATATTCTACACAAACCAAGCACTTCATCCACATTACACTAAGATAAGAGTATACAAAAATGAGTATATTGACTAAATAGTGTATAACATAATTAGTTTGATAACATTTATTTCGCATTTCAAACACCAAATTGAGCATAAATAGCTCAATCTTTAAAATGTTAGTGCTTCAGTTCCAAAAAAAAAAATGACATCAATTCATTCACAATTAAAGAGAAAGATAATCCACCCAAAGAGTTCATCTAGTGTTCTGCAAAAATTCGAAAGTAAATCTTGAAGAAAAATATTAAGAGAAAAAAAGTACCCATAAGTTCCTTCACCAATCTGCTCCAATTTCTCGAAGCAATCAACACTTCGAGAACCCCACACGGGCACTTCACTAACATTTAGCTGCTCCGGCGCCGCTATGGCCATTCTTTTCACCCCGAGCTTCTTCTCTCAACGATTCCTTGGTTCTTGAAAAGAAAGATTGAATCAGAAATGTTTAGGAAGAAAATTAAAAATTGAGATCAAATTGAAATTGATTGGGGTAATTGCCAGAAGCAAACAAACAAAAAGAATTGGATTTAGGGCTTAACAGTGCGACGAGAAAAGGGAAAGGGTTTTCTTTTGGGACTATATGAGATAGCTTCTATGGGTCTAAGCAACAGAAGTAATGGGAAAATAGAAAATGGAAAAGGAGAGGGGCAGTGGAGGTTGGCCGTGGTATACGGTGGCGTAGCTGCACAAGGCGGTGGACGCTTGTGCGGAAGGACAAAGGCTTAATTTTTACGGAATAATAAAATAGCTCAAAAAAAAAAAAACCAATTAATGAATTGGGAACGCATAAAACTAAATCCAGTATAAAGGTTGACTTCATTGACAAGGATTCTTTGATTTATAGGTGAAAAGTTCATTTCATGTTATTTTGGCCTTCATACACTATCGAGTGTTACTCCATTTAAATTGAGTAATTTTGAGAACAAATTTGAATTCATCTTATCAAATTCATGGATAGTAATTATTATAAATTAATTTTTGAGTAATATGGATCCACTTCAATTTGAGTGCATCTAAAATTCATTCTTTTGAGATCGTGTATTACAAATGTTTCCAACTTTAAAAAATTATTTTTAAAGTTTCTATTGTAATTTTTTTTTCTTAACATTCAAGTTGTGTTTGGATTGAGTAATTTGAAATTTATGTTAGTAAATTTATTGATGGTATTTGGATAAATATAGATTTGAAATACATCTCTTTCATTTTAAATTAATTTTTTAATAATATAAAATTTAAGTTGATTTGAAATTCATTCATTTTCAAATTGTGGATTTCAAATCGTTCTTCTCAAACACAACTTGAAATTTGATTAAAAATACACTTAACAAAACTTTTGAAGTTTAATGAATTAAGAAGAAAATTGTAAAATCTTATGATGTTGCATAAATATGTAAGAAATTAAATACGGTAAGCTCAAAATTAAAAATATTTTTGGGATGGTTATTGAGGTTAATTAGTTCATAAATCATTAACGTATACTCGATTTTATTTACATCATGATCTTTGAACTTTAACATTACCAATCAGCATTTTTAGTTATTTATTGTTGGTCTCAAGTGGTGTCGAAGGTTTAGAGAGAGTAAATGAATTTCTATCGATTTTTAAAAAATCTTTCGAACTGACTATGCTGTAAGTTACTTGAACTTACAATACAGCAAGCGGACTAGCTTACAGCACTATGAAGAAGTACTATCTGTTGTATCATAGAGTTCTTCCAGTGGAATAAAACTTAGACAGATGGTTTGTTTTCTCAAATTTGCTTTCTCATGAAAAACCTTTTATGCTGTATGATAACTTGATAAAAGATGTAGCACAAAATAGATATAAAGCGATTAAAAACACATAAGGTCTTATAGTGGTTTGAAGGTGGTGTAATCCTTCTACATCCACTTTACTGCTTCCCCAAGTAGGAACTTCGTTGACTAAGATTGGTTTATAGGATACAGCCTAATAGTTTATCAAACTAACAAGTTAACACCTACTAGAACTCAACTTACACATAGCTGTTGCAAGTTCTAAAGGCAAAACCCACAAAAGATTTCTAAGCACCCACACAGGGTAATTGTCTCTTCGTAGACAACTATAAACAATCAATAAGGATAAAATCTTATCAACTAACGACACCTTAAAACAACTATCACACAGCAAATAGGCAAAGCATATGATTTGTTTTTTCAACTGGTGCAGTGAAGTAATCTTTTGTATCTTCTAGTTTCTGAACTTGAGCTTGATTACTTCACTAGGTCGAGTGACTGAAATTTGTTTGAATGCTTGAGAGATAGTAGCTTTGATTTGTGCTTGATATTTAAGGGCAAATGTTTCAGTAACTGATTTCAGTGCTACTAATTCTCTATTTATACTTGTAGAAAAATGTCCGTTGAAGGAGGCATTCCTCATTCGAATATGATGTTCTGACCAAGGGCACGACTTGCATTTAATGCTCCTTGACTTATCTTCTCAACTCATTAAATGCGGTGGTTGCGGCTCACAACTTTTTGCAATCTGCCAGACCACGTATCTTTTTTTTATTGGATCTGAACCTGCAACTTCAGATTATTTCAACCGACTCTATTTTGATTTTCTTAGGATGTCGTTCCTCGTACTACATTCAATCTTTCTCGTATTGCAGTTTGGAATGACTATGTTGCTACATTTAATGTCTTCTTGGAGTATACAGCAAGTTTCAATGTTGTACTGCATTCTGGATCTTGTTTGTTGTATCTTAATCTTGCAGCACTACGGTAACTTCCTCTTTGTTACACTACGCTGAATGCTTTTGCTTTAAGTTTTTCTTGCAGAGTCCTTACTCTTGCTTTATTCGATGCAAATAGGCCTTCTCCAAAATTCTTCATTTTTCATCTTTTAAACTTACAAACTCAATACTAGTCTACATTTCAGTTAAACAGTGAGAAAAATGAGGTACTCTAAATTTCTATTACAAAGTTAGTTTGTCTCATCAAAATCTAGACATCAATATCCTAACAATTTTCCCATTTTTTATGATGACAAAACATTTACATTATATCATATATGATAAGGAATTTTTACTTTGCATTATCATACTCGTCAGATCAGATCATTATATTTGTGCAGAGATCATAAATTAAACTTGAATTCATCAGAGATGTATCAAAATTAAACTTCATCTCAATCCAGCATAAAGTAAATCATGCAAGAGTTCATAAGAAATGAATTTGATCAACAGAAAGGAAATATTTCTTTATAAATGTAAGAAATTTTTACATGTTATAGCATGAGAAAGTTTACCATATGAGAGTCGTGCTGTAAGATTTTTCTTCTTGTCTTCTATTACTTCTGAAACAGGGACCTTTTTATTGATGATTTTTCAGGTCTTCTTTCAGAGGGTCTTCTCTCTTCTTCTCTTTCTCTTGATCCTTTCCACCAGTCTAGTATGGACTCTAGATAGGATTCCTCCAACTTCTTATTTATCTTTGGAATTTGAATCCATTTGAACCAAAAGTCTTCTCAGTAAGGCACAATCTTATCTTACTTCACTAGGTTTAATTGTCGATTTTAAATCTTCAATTTTTCATCTTTAAAAAGCTCTTCATATCTTCTCAATACAGATTGACAAGATTGAAATCTTTTGAATTTGCCTTCTCTGTAGAGATATCTGAAGTATTTAAGATATTCTGATCTTTTGAAGAGAGTGATTGCTTAAATGATGGATTCCTATCAGAAGGCAGTCTCACTCTGCTTTAAAAATGGATAGGTTCCAAGTCATATCTTCTCCTTCTGGCCTTTGATCCATTATAATTGATACTTCAGCCGATATGTTATCAGTGTCTAGACATGGAATGTCTTGAAGAGGGTATTAAAAGCAAAACTTTATCAACATTCTTCATCAGCTCTGTTCTGCTCTCTCCAACTACCCCAAGTCTCTGTATCCAGGCTTCTTCTTCTTTTTCAGCTCTGGTTTTCTCAACTCTCTAAGCAACCATCTTTTGGTTATAATGTCTTTCTACTTCAGCTTTGCTCATCTTCTTCTTGGACTAATGTTGTTGCTGGCTTCATCCCCTTTTTTGAGCTTGGTGAGGGTGGAGCTGCTGTATATTTTCTTACAGCAATACTGGATGCAACAGTTACAGTTACTTTGGATATAGCTGCTCCAACACCACCTTCGTCTTCATAATCTCTTCTTTTCTTTAAGGCGGGGGCTTCAGCAGTGGGAGATGATTTTCTCCTCTTCCTACTTAGAGGCTGATCATCTTATTTATCTTCATCTTCTTGCTCCTCTATTCTTCTTTCTTCCCCCTGTCTGGCATCATAAAAAACAGCCGGGGATGGAGCAGGGGTTGATCTGACCATAGTAGATCTGGATTTTCTTACAATAGGTACGGGGGCAGACTTGGTTGGCAACTTATCTCCTTGAGCATGTTGAGAGAATGCACTGAGAATTATATCCTATAGTTCACCAACTATCATCTCCAGATTGCAAAATCTATCATCAACACTCTGCGTTCTTTGAGTTTGATCAAGAACATTATCCAACAGAGTCTCTAAGATTATTGAGTGAGATCTCAAATTTTTAGTAGTTATATCCACAGAGTTCTTACAGCTTGTTATTTATTTGTTGTTCTCTACAACGGCTTTCTTAAGTTCTCTCTTCATCCTCACTCTTTCCCCGAACTATTGGTTCCACTGAACCTGCATGTAATGATACATATCTCATGAGAAAGTTTTAATGTCCTTTCTCAGGCTAGAAATGGACGCAGCATGGTATCTGTCACTTATGTTGATGTTGTTCTGCATATTAAATTCATGATCTTGAAGAGCATGTAGGAGTTGTTTTACTGTAGAAACAACATTTTCAATTGATTCCTCTTATGACATTGGAGTGGTCCTTTCCTTTCTGGGCTCTGAAGCAGGTGCATCATATAGAACAATAACTTCTTGTTTTAAAGATAGGCGTTTTGTTGCATTTAGTTCAGCTTCTTTTTCTTCAACTTCATGAACACTCACCCTTTAGCCCTTTCCTTTGAAAGTAACGAATTTATCAGAAACATATGTGGCAAGAGTTTCATCTTCTATTTCTTCATCAAACCCTTTTTTTCCTCGATCTCCTCAGTAACTATTTTTGTTGTTGTATCTATGTTGGATTCTGACAATCTTGCAGTAGGTTCAACTTCAACCTCCTCCTAAGGTGACTCTTGTTGTATATTAGTTACTTCGGCCACTACTTCCATCTCATCATCTTCTAAGGGTACTGTCTCAACAGCCGTCCCTTCAGAGGTTTTCAAATCCTTAATGAGTACTCTCTCAACAGCCACCTCACCTAAGGTCTTCTTAGAGGACACCATCTTAATGGTCGGTCCTTATTCAGCTTCTTCATCCTCATGGGCTACTACTTGCAGTAGAGCCAATTTTCTTACAGAGCTAACAGTTTGAAATACTGTAAGTTCTATGTCTGCAAGAATCTCTACTTCAATTCTTAGTCTAGTTTTTTCAAATTCTTCAAGGATTTCAGCATGTTGTACTGCTACATCAACTAGTACAGGGAGTCCTGCCTCAGCAACTTCCTCCATAATTACATCATCGGCCATCTTTTCACATGCAAGGTCTGTGAGTGTTGGAACTGATGGATCGCTAACCCTATACAAATCCAATTCGGGGTCCATGCAAAATATGACAACGCACAGTGGAAAATGAGTCATACCTTTTGCAACAAAATTAGTTCTAAGGTCAGAACTGTAGACAAAGCAATCGATGTTGCGACCATGAGTGAATTAGATCTGAAGACAGTCCGATCCATAGAGCTTAGACCTCTCGATCTTCTGCTATATTCCTCATCTTTTTCTCAAACATTGTGTAGGCAACGATCCTTCAAGAATTCCAGCCGTCTTCTACTATGATCGTTTGAGAGATTTTTGTGTGTTTAGAAGCAGCTGACTTAAAACTTATTTATAGGCTACAATAGGGACCTAGAAGAGGATTATGATTAGGTCTCCAGATGGGCTTAGGAGTCCTAGTTCGGCCTGAACACACTTCTTAAGCCCATCAATAATAACTCGATCCACTAAGGAGTTATTATTGAACTACCATCCCAAATCCATATTAAATATGGGCTCCTATTTATTATGTTCACGTCTATCTCCACGTGTTTAAGTTATCAAATGTCGGTTAATTAAATGAATTACTGAAAACTCAATTAATTAACATTTAATTCCAAGAGTAGTACTACTCAACTTTATTATCATACCGAAATAAATCCACCTGCAGGGTTTACATGATAATCCTTATGAGCTCCTCAAGGAGACATCATCATCCTAAATAATTAGGACACAATTTCATTCTATAATCAATAACATACCGTATAAACAACATTGTATCCCAACATTGTATCTTAGGACACATGTTCCACCAGTTAAGCAAAAATTTATGTGTATTTTTTATTATAGATTTGAAATTTATTGTTCATATTCTTTGAAGATTCGGGTATAAGGAAGCACATCAATTAATTTTGAAGATTTAAAATTTTATAATTAAAAACAATATTCATTTAAATAAAATGCAAAATAAATAAAAATATATATATATCATATGACATTATTTAATTTAAATCTTAAAATATTTCATAAATTAATAAAATAATCTGACAAATTATTAAAATAGCTGTCTATTTTTGAAAACAATAAATTACATTTAAATTTTATTATTTGGAATCTTCTTAATCTTCATTTGTGGTCAACAAAATGTCTGTTTTAAAAGAGAAGTAAATATAGGTTTTATAGGTAAAATTAAAGGTAGATATAAATTTGAATTTATTTATTATATGCACTACTTTATATAAGTTACAAATCAATAATTTAATTACTATTTATAATAGTAATATTTTTTATATGTTTCCAAAATTATTTATTATACATATTAAAAAAACATATATCGAGTATATGTGTCCATTATTATACAATGATTAAGAGAACACACATCCATAATAACAGATGTCTCGTTCTATTATATAGTCAGTATAAATTGAACAACCTCAATTGGTCCTGTTTAATACACACAAAGTGTACTAGTGTAATTTTATAGTCAAGATAGACTAATACCAAATTACATTACAACCATTCCGATGATTTGTCCAAATTCATCTTGGTTGTAAGCTACTATTTATAATTTATAAGGAATTAATAACATGATCTTCTGTGTGGCACCACACAATGTTATCTACAATATAAATTAATTGGACAATTGCAATAACATATATAACAAATATAAAATGCAAACATTTAACCATAAAAGATTCTTGTATCAAAAATAGATGTTTATACAAAAGTTAGACTTATAGTATACATCCTAACAGTGAGAACGTCCTTCATTATGACTGACGGTTCCCCCTTAGGTGAAACTGCTGCAACTTCTTAAAAGTTACGAACTAGGGAATTGTCATAATCCAGAAGTTAGGACTCTTCCTCTAATGGTTCTAGAAAAACTATGGATAAAAGTCCAGCAACTACTTGATCATAAGCAGGGGAATATAGGTTATGACCTAAACATCCCTCACCCTGTTGCCTCCTTGGAGTATGTTGCATCATTCTTTCTCTACCTTGTAGCGCTAGTTGCATCATTGCTTCTTCTACTTGCTCCACTCCAAGGTTGCTAATCTGCTCTTTTATAAACCCTATATCATCACCCCTTTTTACAGCCACTGCAGCGGGGACTAGGGCGAATCTGCAAATCTTCCATTGCTGCTTTTATCGGCTGCTCGGCTGACTCCTTTTCTTCAGTTGTCTTCTCTTTTTCTTTGTCCAGAGTCTTCTGAACAGCAGAGTTTTCTTGTTTTTTCTCCAAATAGACAAACTTTGTGAACTTAGGTTGCAGGAGATTGAGTATATCATCAGATTGAGCCCACTCAAGAACATATCTTTTTACACCAAGAAAGTCACTCCATCCCAGCAGGATTTCCTCTTTAGACAATCTTATCTTCCTCCAGAGATTGTATTTCTCCTCAATATCATCATCAGAAGTCTTAGAAGAGTGGTCGATCAGACTTCTTGCAGTAATAAATGGAATCTTGCTCTTCTATTAGTTCTGACCGCTCATCTGACTCGATCTCCACAGGGGTTCAGGAAATAGAGGTTGCTGCAACTACCCTTATTGCAGCGGCAGTTGCAACATTCTTCTTCTTACCACACAAGCGGATAAGTTTTCTTGACTTCCTCCTTGCCAATGGTGCATCGTCATCCGAGGATGACAGCTCCGTTCTGTTCTTCTCGGGGCCCTTTTGATGACTTGGACATCATTGTCATCAGAATCAGATTCAACAGCTTGGAATTACCTCATTTATTCCTCTTACAACCTCCTTTTAGACTTTAATTCACTACAAGTAACAATTGTAGTGTTACTTACAGTAGGCATATTAGTGTCTTTTTGATCACTAACTTCCTCTATAATGGTAGCCCCAGTATCTACGTCTTTGGAAGATACATTAAATTTCATTTTTTGGTGCCCAACATCAGAGGTGGAATGGGATGTTAGTGTCAAAGATGCAATTGTTGTAACTTTGGGTTTCCTCTTTACTTCAAGAACAACTGCAATAATGGTGATCTTCTTCATGGTCTTTCCTTTTTTTTTCTCACCAAGAAATTTACAAATGAGAATAGGGGTAGGAACAATAAGTTGTACGCCAAGCTTGCAGAGAATAGAGTAGATGGTAATCTCATAGCTTCGGCGTACTGTATCTTTCTCAACTTCCTCCCAAAGCCGCTTGAGAATGAATCGTGCCCAGTTCACCCTTTCTCCCTTCATGATGGTTGACATGAGCCTAAAGCGGAGATTTGTGCATTTATCATAACTTTCGGTTTTACCTTCAATAGAGTATGCGCAGATGCCATGAGCTCCTCCTCGGCTCCTGCTCGTCTGCTATTCACTTACCCAGGTTCCATCTCCGCATTCAGAATCCTCCAGTAGGCCATTAACTGCTCTGGCATTTTTCCTTCGCTCGGCCTCTTTTAGCAGCTCATTCAGTTGGGCCATCATGGCCCGAACCTCGCTCACTGACATAGGTGTCTCCAAAGTAATGGGAGTCGTGTGAACGACCCCCTCCATGACAGCCTGCCGTGGAGGGCTGGAATCGCCAGGCTGAGAGATAGGAGCCTGGGATTTCGGAGTTGTATTGTGTTCGTCATTGTTCATGTTGAATTTTGGAGTTGTGTTCGAGTGTTTGAATTTCCCCCTCCTTCTAGCGCTAAAATGTTGACGTTGGAATTTGTAATTAAATAATTCATAGTCTAACATTCAAATTGATATAAAAAGGGATGAAATTGAGTAAAAGAAATGATGAAAGAATGTTAAAGCAGTGAAGAAAACACTGGCCCGGAGCCTACTCGAGCAATTTAGCTCGGCTGATCCTAGACGGTTTTAGGAGATCGGGCAAGATATTTTGTTATTAAAGTAGAGAAAATAGCTCTCAAGTGCTTAGTACAATTGAAGTTCGAACTATTTACAAACTGAAATTACATCTATTTATAGCTGCAAAAGAACCCAAGTAGTGGAGATCGTGCCCATTTTCCCCCTGTTTCTCACCTATTTCTACGGTAGTGGGCGGTTTTATCACCCACGATCTCTTAGCAGTTGGTATCCCCCTGCACAGTAAATCCTACTCGGGCCGGCCAGATTCATTCGTATGCGACACTTCCAAATGATCCTGGGCCGCTTGCCGAGGAGGAGACCAGGTGCAACATCCTGGCCGGTTAAATGAACTCCTGAAGGCCCTTTTTGGACTGTCCAGGTACAATATTATGTCCAACTCGATTTGGATGTCCAACAGACTTCATTTAAGTAAGTGAATTGACACATGGTAATGTAATTATAGATACATATAGATAGATTGTATTGTTATTTAGTTGACAAACTTTCTCGTATGGCAAAAGTTTTTGTACCCAACTCCCAATCTGATTCGATATATGGGCAATCTACACGTGCTTTAATGTGTTTTTACACATCGGTTCATGTATGTTCACATGCGTTCACTTCCACCCTAACACAATTTGTATATGTCAATGAAAAATGTATTACTTCCTTACTTGTATACTCAATATTAGTATATAATTGAAAGGTATTACTTATATCACCGAAATGTATGTTAACCTAAAAGTTATTAATTGTGATATAAAAATATATTAATTACTTGGTTACTCAAAATGTATTACTTATTCACTTGAAATGTATTACTTTATTTTACTAAAAGGTACTATTACTTGTTATATATTTTGAATGTTAGGTTGATATTATTCTTATAACTAAAATGTTTTCTTTTAAAAGAGTATAAGTTTAAAACCGTAAAAATATATTTTGCGATTTTCATCATCCTCTTTTTCAATATCATGTTTAACATTCCAATTTTTCTTCAAATGATTTTTTATATATTGTTGAAACTAATTAATTTATATATATATATATATATATATATATAGATTATATTTTTATATATACAGTCATCAAATAACACATTTTTAGTCATCCAACTAATACTTTTAATTGTTTAAATATAATACTAATATTTTTAGTTGCGAACCGAAGCCAGCCCAAAAATCTGAGAAGGTCATTTGGAGAGGCCCAACCCATTGTTACCTTTCCAAAGCCCATACGGTGTTTATCTTTCTACACAAAGATTCTCTTAACAAAAATACATAAAAATAAAAAATTATAGAAAAATAAAAATAGGAAAAAAGTATGACTTTGTTGCGAGACGCGAGTTGAGTTCTATCTCCAGATTCATGGCTCCTCTCCGTCCCCTCGTCTCCTCAAGGTCAGAATCAATTGAGGAGAATAATCTTCCTTTTTTCATTTATTTATTCCTTGCAAGCGTACTTTGCTTAATTCTTCTGTTTACATTTTACTGATCGAATTCCGTTGCTAATATCAATCCAAATTTGCATAATAAAGCGTACTTTGCAAGCATGAATTATTAAACCTTTTTAAGGGATTTGAACTGGATTGAATTTGGTTTGATTATCAGGAATATCATATATACACGTTTCTTTGTGGAATTATCGATTTTCACAGTTGGATTTTTTATTTATTTTTGCGGCACCTAATTAGTGGTTAAGAGATAAGGTACTTTATTATGCAAATTTGGAATAGAATGGTTAGTAAGATGACCTATATTGCTATCCCTGTTTTGGTTGGATAAGTTGGAAAATGGGATATTTTGCTTGTACTCATAAGAATTCACTTCTAGCACCTCTCAGTGAAGACTGCGATATTGATTCCATTGTGGTTTAGTTTTTTCGATTTTCCAGGTTAAGTAGAACTGCGATATGGATTAATAAGGGAATATATAACAGCAACCGATCAGCAGGATCGATTTATAATAAGTAAAGACTGTTTGTGTTGTGCTTTTGGCATTGACTTACAATAGACATGATGTGGGAAGTTTGTTTGAGTTTAACAGAATAGTTGTCTCGGGTAATTTCTTAGTAAATTGTGCACAGTAGGTCTTTTTTTCGTTTCCTGTTAGCTAGTTTGTACTTTTGGGAAAGACAATCTTTTAGTTGGCTCTGCAGATTGAACAAATGCTAATTTGTTTGCAACTAATGGACTTGAGAGTAGAGTATGCATTGCTTCTTCCAATTCACAAGAGCCAAAGTGATGTTTGATTGATAAATAATTTCCTTTCATTTTTGTTCTTTTCCTTTTTGTAAACAACTCATCGATATCTTTTATTCTCTTGCAGCTTCACTCAAGAACTTTTCCATCTTAACTAAGCTTCTAAACGTTCAAATTTGGTGTTTCCATTGTTGATATTCATCACCTATACAGTGAGTATAATTAAAAGAAATGGCGACGGAGGAGGAGAGGAATCTGATTGAAATATTGGAGGAGAATATACCCATAGACATTAGCAAATTCATCAATTATGTCCAATCTCCACAATGTGGCGCTATAGCAACTTTTGCTGGCACTACTCGGGACACCTTTGAGGGCAAAATGGTCTTAGAGCTCAGGTATGAAGCATACGTCCCGATGGCTATACGACGCATCAAGTCAATATGTTCTTCTGCCAGATCATCTTGGAACCTCGACTCAATTGCAGTGGCCCACCGTTTAGGACCAGTTCCCGTTGGCGAAACGAGTGTATTCATAGCAACCTCAGCAGTTCATCGTGCAGATGCTTTGGATGCTTGTAAGTTTGTGATTGATGAAGTGAAGGCATCGGTTCCCATTTGGAAGAAGGAAGTTTATACCAATGGAGAGGTTTGGAAAGAGAATTCGGAGTTCCTTGAGAAGCGGGACGAGCTTGGGAAACCTGTTTCGGACAATGGCCAAGGATGCTGTCGGAAAAAGGTTATTATGGTAGAGAAAAAGGGTTGTTGTGGAGGAAAAGTGAAGATGAATGATACAGCAGATTCATAATGAGATGAAAGATGCTTAATAGTGTTTTTTTCATAGCGCCCCCCCCCCCCCCCCATTTCTCTATATGTGTTAGCTTTTGAATATAGCAACTTAAAATGTTGAATAAGATATGAGAGAGTTGATAATGTTGAATATGTGAGATACATTGTGTAAAGCATAAATTAGCAACTCATTATTATTATCCTTTACATGTTTGTTTTCCCTTTTGGTAAATAAGATATGAGAGAGTTGAAACTGTAAAACATTAATATTTTATAGTAGGCGAATTATGAGAGAGTTAGATAAATGTTGAACATGTGAGATACATTGTGTAAAGCATAAATAGCAACTCATTATTATATGTTTGTTTTCCCTTTTGGTAAATAAGATATGAGAGAGTTGAAACTGTAAAACATTAATATTTTAGTAGGCGAATTACGTATAAATTCATGAAATGAATTGAATTCAATCAACTAATAAATTCGTAGTTACATACCCTATTCATGAATCTACTAAAGAAATTGTAGCAAACAAAAGCAGAGATCATCGCAGCTAAATGATCTCTTAAAATGAAATATCTGGTATTACTAAAATTTCTAGTTTAGCAAGGAACTTTCTTCAAACTGGAATAAAACTAGCCGCGGGAGGAAACAGAGCAACAGAGTCTCTCTCTGGACTAGAGTATTTTCGATAAATTGCCTTGAGCTTGTTTTCGGTTGCTCCAAAGTGGAAACTCACCAGCATCTTCGCACATTCCCTAATACACAACAAAGATGTAAAATTTCAGTGTGTATAATTGCAGTGTAAAAAAAGAAAAAAAATATAAGAGTTTGCATAAAAAAACAAAAGAGTTTGCATACATCAGTTGATCCTCAGAATAGCCAGTGTAGTGCTTCAGAGTCTCAGTCCATAAGGTACTCCTATTAAGAGTGCAACGAGCAGCATACACCGCAGAAGCAGAGAGCTTGGAAGGGCTAAACTCTATGATGGTTGAGTAGTTCATCAAACCAAGTTCTGCATAAAAGAATGTCATGTTTTCCATCTACATCAACAAAAGTAAATATTGGAGTCAGAAAAGTTCATCAAGGAGGAAATGTATTTGTATACATAGAAAGACGATTCATGATTCACCTCCTTATCACCATCTCCAGAAGCTTTTATGTATCGAAGAAGAAAGACATATGGAGTTGGAACCGTTAGATACCACTCCAACTTCCCAAGAATTGCCTTCTCCATTAGAAGCACCTGCTCCCGCACATAAGCATTGTCTGATATGGTTATGAAGTCACTTACCTAAAGAAGAAGATCAAGAAAAAAGGGTCAAATTTGGTGAGTGTGAATAATGATGAGATTGAAGGCATGTTCAATGGAAGGAAAAATAGACGATGTTTTACCTCTGGTGCCCATATTTCCTCGTACTTGCAAGCAATTAGCATAGAACTAATGCCAACCAACTGAAGTTCCCTTCTTGGAACAGTTTTCATGGCAAGAAATCGATCCACTATATTGACGGTGAGGTAGAGACTTTCGGGCATCAGCTCAAATTTCCTGTGGACTTCAACCAACCAATCAATGAGAATGGCTCTCATTTTGGAGTTAATTTCTGGCTGTGAATCTATGTAGTCATGAACTCTGCCATCTTCCTGAACAACAACAATCATAATATGTTAGTTGACAGATAAACGGTGGTTGAGGATAAAGAATGGCTAGTGAACAAACAAAACCCACACTCACCTCTGTTTGCTTATAGAAATTGTACATATCTTCAACATACTCCACTGCGGCCAATTCATTGTCCACATCAGCTGCATCGATGTTTATCTTCAGATCCTTTGGCTTATCAATGAGCCCACAAGCAGCCTAGAAAGGACAAAACGAACCAAAATCGTGACAATTAGTTCCTGATAGTCGAGATAACGAAAAATCCAAGGTCGTCTGTCAAGAGAAGTAGTAGTAGTAGTAGTATCTGAAGTCTCTCTCACCTTGCTTCGAGCAGTGAGGATTGCAGTGAGGGTTTTGCTCGTCTTTTTTACTGATCCTTCCCTCACTTTTACCTCATCAGGGCTAACGACAGCCACTGCGTCGGTTTTCACCGTAATCACAGGTTCCTTCTTAGTTATGGCTTTGGCTTTTCCCACTGGACCTCCATTAGCATTTTCTGCAGGTGGCTTCTGTACATGTTTAACAAGAATGAGTTGTGCCTCAGAGCATAGGAAAATCAGAAATATTCAAGAAAAAGAGAATTATAAGATTCATGATCTTACCTTGCAGTTATTTTTCTCAGCTTGTGCTTGAGCATTTGCCAACAGTTGAGTGCCAAAACTCCTGAAACAGAAGAATCATCAGATTTCTACTAAAACCCACTCCATTTCACTTTTTCTAATCCACTGAGTATATGAATTGAAAATTTAGGAAAATTCAATTTGTAGAGAGTTAGAGAAGAGAACCTTGTTACAGGACGAGTGATCTGTTTTCCCTCGACTGGTGGTGCAATAACCAAGTTTCCGATGTCTCGTAAAACCCGCCTATTCCTACCTTCTGCAGCTTGTACATTTTTCGGTTTCACTCCTCCTCCAACTAATTACAAAAGGCACAAATAATTTTTTGAGAATGTCAATCATGTCAAAAATACTCTCAAACTGTAAATCAAGATATTATTCCCCATCACAGCCTAAAACATATGATCAAATCACGGGAAATTATATATTCAGCCCAGATAAAAGGCTTACATTTTTTATTGATTGCATTTTAGGAGAGAATATACAAAATTAATCATTAGTGATTATTCATGAAAACATGGACGCAACACATTCGATTGTTAACTTAAGAAATGGCCCCAGAAATAAATAAAAAAAACAAAAAACTAAAGCTTCATCCTTTTCATGGTTCAAATCAGATCAAACAGAAAACCCAATAAAACCCTCTTCAACATTTTACACCAAAAAATGTTGAATAAACTCAAAATAAAAAAAATCGATCCCATATAATTTCCTTCAAGATTGCACAAAAACTACAAAAATCAACAATTGCAATACACAGAAACACACGTAGTAAACTTAAACCATCAAAATAAACCAGTGTACATAAATTGCTGTAAATTATGATAGTACCTCCTCTGGGATGGTCGGGAACAACAGCTCTTGAAGCCATTTCTAAGTCAAATTCTTGTTCTTGTTGATGGCTGCCGAAAACCCCTCCAAGACTTGCCCAAAACGACGAAAGAAGCAACTGGAGACGGCCGCTGCGCGTCTCTCCTTCTGCGTTTTCAGTCGCCACTATGCCGGAAAGCCCCTCTTCTCTCCTCCTTTCTCTCTCTAACAATTGAATTCTGTAATTTATGCTACTTACTTAGGATGGAGAGAAAAGAGAATGAAGGTGGAGAATAGGGATATAAAATGCGAAGAGACGCCTCCGCTGACAACGGTCGTATTTCTCAGTTTTGAATAGGAGCCGTTGGATCTATCGTGAGTGGACGGTCCGAATTGGCAAGACTTGTTCTGAATTTACTAGCCGTTACAAGGGAGCACTGGAATTTACCGTTTAATGAGGTTTACTTTTCTATAGATCCCTATTTAGACGAGATTTTCCTTTATCCTCCAAAAATATAATTTTATTGGCATATATATGCTCGTAATATGATTTTTTTTAAATCTTAAATTAATTATCACATGTTCATATATATATGCTCGTAATATATTATTAGTTATGACATGCTTTTTTTTTTTTTTTGAACTAGAAAAATTGTGAAAAGCACTAATATAATATATGTTATTTATTAAAATATTAAAATATAAAATGAAACATGAAAATAGGATAGATGATATGATCAAGCAATAACCATCTTAGGATTTTCAAAATTTTGAAACTATTTCCTATATCAGGGTTTCGTAATTCATTTATTATAACAAAAATGTGAAAGGAATGTGTTAGAACTATGGTATTGATTTAGAACTTTTTCCTTTTTACAAAGTTCATAAAATTCAAAGTAATAATTTGTTTTACCTGGAAGCACATAAAATTTGTGGTAATTTTTTTTGTTTAAATATTACTTTTTCCATTTTAAAACATATAATTTTTGAGTTTTTGTTATAGATTTTTATTTTTTATTTTTTAAAGAAATTTTTGTCATAAATTAAAAAACATTATAATTGAACAAATATATCCTTAACTAATAAAAAAAAATTATGATTCAAAATTGAAAAAAAATCCATAAAAATTAGAATATTAAATTCCTAAATTTTAGTCAAGAAATATTAATAGGAACACAAATATTTATATACATTAGGTGCACGGATTATGGCCCATGCAATCCAAGTCATGTGACCCACAAGGTGCTCTTCACGCGCCCACATGTGCGCCCCAAATCCGCACTCAAACTCGAGGTCCATGCTCAAACTCTAATCCTTCGCGCCTAACCTTTTAATTATGTTCACCTAACCTTTTAGTTATACTTGACATAACTTTTATGTTATGTTCGTATAACCTTTACATTTCTGCTAGTTTAACATTTTATTGTGTCTTAGAAACCTCTTTATGTTATAATAATTTAACAATTTAAATACAAATATCATAATATTTAAGCGAATAACTTTGACTTTTTTCAATATAAAAATTCATATAGTATAGCTGAACATTTATATTATAAAAAATTAACATTTATGTTATATTTTTGTAACTTTTATGTACAAATATTATAATCTTTATGTAAATATAACATAAAAGTTATATTATTATAAGGTTAAATTATTATAACATGAAAGTTATATTATCATAACATAAATTTTAAAAAGGTATTATAGGTTGTAATACATTGTAAAAGGTTAAACTAACAGAAACTTAAAGATTATACAAACATAACAAAAAGGTTAGGCGTGTGGGATTAGGGTTTGAGTGTGGACCTAAGGCGCGTAAAAAGCACCGCCGGATCAGGTCGACCTGGTTGCATGATTCCTGACCTGTGTAACTGATGTATATAAATAAATGTGAAAACTTAAAACAATAATTAATTTGAAATAAAATTTTATCTTTAATAGAACACTTATATTGAAATGACAGGAGTATTAGTTAATTCTTGCAAGTATATTATCTGTCACAATGAGGCATTCTGAGTTGTTATATCCCCTGTACAAGCTAATGATACTACTCGTTAATTATTCCCTAGCCTATATAAGCAATCATAAATATCGAATTAACCACTCTCTCGAGTTAGTTAATTAATGTATTAAAAAAGCTCTCTAAGATTTTTTACTCTCTACATGATCTGATAAAAAGTTAACTCCTAAAAACACCTAAGATTGATTTATCTTTAAGTTCATTAATCTTTTGATCTAATTAGCTTATATGTCATGTGTTCATTCTTCCGCAATTAATCTTCTCTATCGAATTTTGATTCAATTATTATTAAAACATGTTCGACTAGTAGTCATCTAATCAAACAAACAATATCAAAACATAAACTTATGAATAAAGTTAAAAAAAATTAAGAACTTGAATTTAAATGAAGGATCCATAATGATTCAAATTAAACTATTAACAAATCCTAAAAACATTAGAAAATTAGCTAGATATGATTATCAAATAATTCATAAATAAATTGAAAAATATTATATTTAAATAAAAATGTAACTAAGGAAAAAGATAAAAAAAAAACACTAGGAAAGGTGTCTCGTGGTTCGCCAATCATTCGATTCTTGATCTTCTTTTCCATACTTTCAAATATGATGAATTGTGCTCGTCTCTTCCTCCAAATGCTTCTCAAAATATTAAATTTTTTCTTTATATGTGTATGAAACTTAATTTTTGGCATATTCCATTTTTTTCATAAATTTTGGACTTTTATATCTTGGAGGTCTCCTAAGTCAAGTAGAAGTCGAAAATACTCTAAAAATGAGTTTCCTTGGTGAGGAGTCTTCTAACACGATCATGTCCTTGCGCATGATCAGATCATGTGCGATATAAGCTATTGTGTATTGGCACACAAGCGTGACAACCAAGTTTGAATTTGGCTTTGTGTTTTTCAGGAAAGTTGCAGTGCTGAAGTTAGCTTTCCAATGTCACCAATTTCAACTTGATAAAAATTAAGTTTTAGAGTAAGTTATGGCTAAAATACTAGAGTCCTGCGAGGATACAAAACAAAACACAACTTTCGTCTTCAAAGAAAATTATTGAACATCAAAGTTGTAGATCTTCTCCTTATCTTTCCAACAAAATAAGGAGCTTGCAATTTGAAATTCTAGATTAAGAGATTGCTCTTTTTTCCACAATTGTGTGTTTAAGTTCATAGTCAATATCGATTAATTTTCTACTTAACTTCAATCTTTTGCTCTTCAAGTGATTTCCACTCAAAATATGCACTTTTCGGCTGCTTGATTGATCCACTTACTTCTATTATGTCGATGTTAATCACTACAAACCCATTAAATATAACTTATATTTGAAAATCACTGATAAAACATACATATATGCACTCGCAAGAATTAATAACACTTTAAAACATGTTAAAAAAAAGACACTTATCAATTATACTCGCAATGTAGAATTTAAAACAAAATATAAAAAAACGCGGATGAGAGCACCATACTTGTTGGTCTAAAGTGGTGTTCGAGGTTCAAATGGGAGGTGAATGAACCTTAGTCGATTTTGCAAATCTCTTGAAAAACTTACTGTTCTGCAAGTTACTTGAACTTGCAGCGCCAGACAGTTACTGCTTACAGCACTAGGATGCAGTGCTACACGCTGTAACTAGAGTTTTATACGCAGCGGAAAAATAAGTTTTATAACACAAGGCTGGTTTTCTCAAATTTGATCCTTTTCAAAACGTTTTATGCTTATGATAAAGATATAAATATATATAAGATAAAGCACAAATAAAAAAGCAATAAAACACTTATGGTTTATAGTTGTTCGAAGGTGGTGTAATCCTTCTACGTCCACTCTACTGCTACCTCGAGCGGGAACTTTGTTAAGCAAGATTGGTTTACATGACTTTCCTAACAATCTATCAACTTTACAAAGCAAAACACCTACTAGAGTCCAGCGTACACACAACAACTGCAAACTTTAAAGGCTAACCCACACAGAGTTTCAAACTCCCACACAGGGAAGCTGCCTAACTCCTAGACAACTATACAAACAGCAAGGATCTCTCCTATCAATTGTTCGACACCTAAATCAACCTAAACACACAGCAACAAAGTTAAAAAATATATGGGTTTGGTCTTCAACTGGTGCGGTGAAGTGAGCTTTTGAATCCTTCAAAGGATCTTTCAACTTCGAACTTGCTTCACTTCAATGAGGTTGAGTGACTGAAATAGAGAGTAGACTTGAAAAAGAATTGCTTGAATGCTTAAATGTTTTTGCGCAAATATTTCAGTAGTCAACTTCAGGGTTGCTCATCCTCTATTTATACTTGTATGAGAAATATCCGCTGAAGGAGATATCTCTCTTTTGAATTTTCGTGTACTTGATCAAAGGCATGTTTCGCATTTAATGCGACTTGACTTTCTCTTTCGGAGCATTTAATGCGGCAGTTACGGCTCGCAGCTTTCTACAAAGCATCGGTCCACGTGGCATCTTTGTATTGGCGTCATGTCTACAACTTTGATCTTCTGTGGAACGGCTCTATTTATTCTTACTTGAATCTTTGTTCCTCGTACTACATTTATCCTTTTTCGAATTGCAGGATACTTATCTTGTTTGTTATTGGTGCTGTTGATTGTTTGAGCAGTAAGCTTTACGCTGTAACCTAGGTCTGCTTGCAGCTGTTCATTCTTTGCAGTGCTACTATAACTTCGACCTTCTTGTAGGATTTTTGTACAGTACTGCTGTATCCTTTCTTGCAGTATACCTGTAACTTTTTCTTGCAGCGATGTTACATGCTGTTCTTTCTTACTTAGCTGCATTGTTGTAACTGCCTTCTTGCAGTGTTGCTGTATCTGCCTTCTTGCAGCAGCGTCGTTCTGAATTTATCGATGCAGCATAATATTTATGCAAACCTCCATTTTCCAACACCCTTTTTTTTATTTGCTATCTAATCATATCTAGACTCGAACCTAATCTATGTTTTCACTTAAACATTGTGAAAAATGGAGTACTCAAAACTTCCTATTACATCTTTGTTTTGTCTCATCAAAATCTAAATACTGAAATCCCAACAATACTGATCTTGCTTAATTTGATGGTAAAAATTGTGTAACTTTGTCTAAAAAATTATAAGAGAAGAGTTGGTTTTCGATGCACCAGGTGCACGATGCAATCGGGTTGATCTGGATCCATGCCCTTTTTTTTATTTATGTGTTGATTTTTATGTCATATTAGTGTGACTTTTATATTATATGAGTATAACCTTTATATACAACTATCCTAACTTTTATGTAATACTTTAACTTTAAAAAAAATTTAGCACAATTTGTACAATATATCTTTATTTGATATTACTCATACCTTTATGTGATATTATTTATACCTTTATATCAACATAGTCATACATTTATGTAATATATAAAGGTACAACTAATATAACTAAAAAATGTAAAATGTATTACATGTTTGTATAATATAATGTAAAGATATGAATGTCACAACATAAATATATAAATGTTACAACTAAAAAGTATAATGTTATAACTAAAAGATACATACATATTTATAACATGAACATGTGGAGAGAGTGTGCCCACGTGAGAGCACATGGAAGCACGTGCTAAATTGAATCAACTCGGAATACGTGAAATTAAGTTCACTTAGTACACATGAGTTTTTGCTATAAAAAAATCTCTAAATTAATACATAAACCTACTATTACGCAATACCTATAAGCAAAACTAAAATGCACTTTTGTTCCTTTATTGAATTATTTAAAAATATTTAAAATGATTGTATGAAGAAATATGATTGATTAGTTTTATATGAATAAAATAATAAAGTAATTATATATAATGATAATAATTCTAGGAATATAAGATGCTATATATGATATTATTTTTATGGGTCTTTATAATTAACTTTTAGCGTCAACTCTCAAATATATATAGTTTTTGTTTTTAAACCTCATAATAAATCTATTTTTCACGTGTTAAATCGACAAATAATAATATATAATGATATTAATGCTAAAAATGTAAGGTGCTATATAACAAACATGACATTATTTTTATGGGTTTTTATAAATAATTAATTACTTTTATCCTTTAAGTTTTAAATAGATAGTTTTAGTCTTGTAAATATTATTGATAAGTATCACTTTTTTATATAATTTAGCATACACTTAAATAGTTTTTTTGAGTATTTTAGTTGTATTTTATAGATGATTTGTATGATTTTTATGTATAAGTTGCATTTAATTGATGAGTTTTCAGCTCAGTTTCATATTTTTAGTTAAAAAAGTATAAGTTTTAAGTGTAATTATCAATCAAGGAAGAAATCAGTGAAGGATGATGAGAAAACGGACGAAAATATAAGTTAGAGTGTGATTTTTGAGTTTTGTTTTTCGAACACGGTTGTGCACAGCAATTCGAAAGTTATGTGGTGAGCACCATTGTGCTCAAGGACACCTTCTCGCAAAAAATTCGATTTTAGTGTATTTTCATGTTCTACCTAATAGTAGACTTTTAAGCCCATACATAAACGTAAAATTGATGAAAAATGTACCAAGTCATATACATACACAAGATAATATATTTTGAGGTAATTTAGAGGAAGAGATCAAGAATTTATAGATCCAAGAATCAGAAGTTCTACCTTCTCTAGAGTTTTTATTTCTTGTCTTCTTTTGGTTAGATTTTTACAGTTATGGATAAGATATTCTTCAATTTGTCTATAAGATTGTTAGGAGTTTAATTCGATTGTATCTTAATGTATTTTGATTTCATTAACTTGTTGATTGTTGAATGGTATTCATGTGTTTATAAGTTTGCTTGTTTGATTAGATGACCACTAGTTGAACATAATTTAGTGATTAAATTAAAATTTAGGAGATAATATTTAATTATATAAGAATAAAGACATGACAAATAATTGAATTAGATCAGGAGATTGATGAACTTATGTGATGGAAATCAATCAGAGGTGCTTTTATGAGTTATATGTTCATTGAATCAAGTAGACTACTTATATCGATCGATTAACTATCTCAGGAGAGTGAATAATTTGATATTTGTGATTGGTCATATAAGAAAAATAATTAAAATGATGAGAATTAGATGAAAAATGTCCTCAAACTTGTTTCGTGTATATCGATTTAATTTATTATCTTTATTTTGATTTTATTTTGGTTAAATGTGAAATCTTATTATTCGGTTGCCTAGCTAAAATCAAGTGTTGAATTTGAATAGTTAATTAGGTTCCGAATCACAAGTCTCTATGGAATTTGCTTACCATTTTCTACAATTTACACTGCACACTTGCAGTTGTACCTAAAGAAATTATTTAATACGATTGTTAATTTATTTTTCAATTTTAAATTGATAAAATTAATTTTATATACTTGTTTCAGGAAACAGTGGGAAGTAAAAAAGTTTGAGTCTAGAAAAGTTTCTTTAGTTTTAACAATCATAGTTAACCTATGTTCAGGTTTTAAATTGATAAAATTAATTTTAAGTACTCGGAATTGAAAGTAAAAAAAAAAGTTTGGAAGTAAAAAAATTAAATAGTTGATGCTAAGAAAAGTATGTTTCCCAATGTCAAAATAATATAAAAAGAAAGGAAAAAAAATGTTTCCCAATCTTCAAATTTAATTTATTTAATTAAAGAAAATATAACTATTGAATATACTCTTTTATTTTCAAAATAAATATCGTTTTAATAAGAGAAATTTTGCTCAATAATAAGTTTTATAAATACTCTCCTCATTCAAGAGAAAAAAATAAAAAAAATTCATAATAATTATACTTTAAATAAAGATAGATCGATCGTTATATTATTTTTCTTAATTTATATAAAAAATATTTAAATCGACATTTATTTTGGGACCAATAAATAAAATTAATGACCTACATTGAAAAAGAAAAAGGTGGAGAGATAAAATCAATGAAGGTACCCACTATCAGAGTTGAAATTTAATATTACATAGATTAGATAATTAAATAAGAGAATAAAAAATATTAAATAAGAGAATAAAAAATATTATAGATTAGATAATTAAATAAGAGAATAAAAACATGGAGATGCGGGGGATCGAACCCCGTGCCTCTCGCATGCAAAGCGAGCGCTCTACCATTTGAGCTACATCCCCAATGTGTTAATTTTGTCACATATGTTATTAATATCTAAATTTATTTTCTGAATTTATAATTTCCTACTCCAAAAATTATATGAATAAACTAACAAGTAGATTAGCGCATCCTACATCCAGTGCTTATGGATGAAACTTATCATACCGTCGGTTTATGATTCGACTGGTTGAATAGATTAGTTCAACAGTTAAACTGCTAAAGTATAAAATATATTATATTGTATCTATAACTTTCCATAATATTAAAATCATTTATAAACCTATTATAAACAACGTAGAGTAATTTGAACAAGAAGGGTTATAATAAAAATATAATAATGGAAATATTTTTTTTTCCTAAAATTGTGAGATTAGAATTCCAATTTGTACAGATCCTTGGAGCTATAAGAGATGTTGTTCAAAGTATTTCAAATTCATTTTTGTAGCTTAGACGATTACTAGTTTCGATTTCAACCGGTTTTGAATGGTACTAATTAGTAGGTTTTTATCGATCTAACCGATTCATTGCAGTTATGAAATGTTTTTCCCAATTTGATCGGATTTCGAATTTTATATATTCAATTGCAGTGGAACAAGGCCTGGTCCGTGGTCAAACCGGCCGGTCGAGTTGCACAACCATTAATTACTTGTAAGTAACTAATAAAAACAAGGTGAACGATTTATGTAGAGGAAAAATAATATGAGTAGTGTTTGTGTGCACCAGGTGCATGAGTCATGATCCATGCAACTGGACACGCGGGTCGGGTCGGGTTTGATTTAACCCGAATCCGCAGCCCTTTTTTTTTTTTATAATTTATGTCATAACCTTTATGTTGTAATAATATAACCTTTATGTTGTAATAGCGTAACTTTTATGTACATATTTCATAATATTTTCAATGCATGACTTATCCTTTTTTCACTATAAAAATTCATGTAATATAGCCCAAACATTTATGTTGTAATATTATAACTTTTATGTTGTAATAGTATAACCTTTATGTATAGATTTCATAACCTTTTCAATAAATAACTTATAGTTTTTTCACTATAAAAATTCAATATAGCCGAAACCTTTATGTTGTAATGATATAACCTTTATGTTGTAATACAATAACCTTTATGTACAAATTTCATAACTTTTTCAGTGAATAACTTATATTTTTTTCACTACTCAACATTGCAAAAAGTTATATGCATATAACTAAAATGTTATAAAGATAGAACTAAAATGTTAAGTTTGTTAAACTAAAAGGTTATGTCAATATACAGCAAAACTAGGGTTTGGACTCGTGGGGACGCGTGAAAGACACTTTTAGGTCGGGTTGACCCAATTACACGAATCCGTGCACTTGGTGTATAGAAACAATTGTGAAATAATATTACCCAACTCTAGGCAGTGATTATGGAATCAGATTCGTGGTCAAATAGCTTTGGCTAGCGATTAACTGTTCGATCAATTAAGCTGATTCAATTGGCATTATTTATTTATTTTATTGCATTTTTTACTTAATGTAATATGTATAACATTTTATACCAAATATTAAAAAATAATAAAATAATAATATTAGGAAACAATAAAAAGATAATAAATGCAAGAATATTGACTTTATTGTTTAAATCCAAAAACTTGTTTTACAAAAATATTTCATTTTTTTCTTTGTTTAAAAAAAATTAAAATTCTCGTATTTTTCAAGTCGTACCGGATTTCCAAATTTTTTTCTTCTTCAAACTGAACCCATGATCTGTTTTTAATCAAACAATCCAATTCGATTGCACAAACATTAGTTCGAAGTAATTAATTAAATTACTGATAATGAATTAAAAAAACAAAAACAACTTGCATTTCAATTTCAAGCTTTTGACTTGGGTGTAATAGGAATTGATTGATCAAATCCAGGTATATAATAGTTGCACAAAATAAATGGAAAATATTGGGCCATCTCAATATATATTTTATGACAACATAACCTGAAACTATTAAAAAGCTTTGCTTTCGGTTAAGCACTTGTTATGCAATTCACAAATTCCGTATCTAAAATATCTATCTTACTCGTATACAACATTCTAAAACACATAATATTGGTGTAGAAAATAATGACGGTTAGTTAACTGTTAATTTAAAAACTTTTTATTTATTTAAAATTATACAATTTTGATGTGGTACATAAATAAGATAAAATATTTAATATAAAGTAGCAGCAGTAGTAGTATTAGTAGTAAATATAAATAATGATAAAAATAATGTTCATGAGATCAAAGTTTAAAATTTAAAATCAACATATAAAAAAATGTTTAATAATACTGGTAAAAAATTTAATTTGTGAAATCAATTTTAAAATGCTAGGAGAACAAAATAGAAAGATACAATTAACTTAACTATTGCTAAAATTTTCTGAAATCTTTCTTGAATGGAAATTAAGGGCACTTTGATTGTAGAGCCGTATGCATTATGCAATGCATAAAAGATGATGTCCCATTGTTCAATTCTATCCTTTTCCTATTATTCTTTATCTTATTTTCATAAAATCTGAAAATTGTTTAAAAATTTCAAAATATTATTTGAAAATCTGAAAATTGTTTTAAAAATTAGAATATTATTTTAATATATGATATTTTTAAATGTTGTCAAATAATGAGCGGAAGGGTGAAATAAAATAAATAGTCTTTATATTGTTGATTTTCCTCTTTGTGAATTAATTTGTGCAATTATAATGTGATTTGCATATGCTAGAGCATTTTATGGGTTCTAGATTATAGAGGTATGTTTGCCGAAATCTAAATTTCTCATTCATTACTCTTAGTTACTGGCTTAAGATTGTTAGCTTGATTCTTATTGTTGGCGGTTTTTAACAACGTTTATATTTGGAGGCGAGATGTAACATGAGCTAGAGACTAAGCTCAGACATTGTGGGAGGTTAGACTTCTTCCACTCTTGAGATTTGATGTGTTATATTTAAGGTTCTCCAAATAGCGAGCCAACGGTTGATGATATCTTACAACGTTTTAAAAAATGGAGAGTTCAAAAACTTGCTAGATCATCCACTGAAGATTTCATATATACTTATGTTGTTTCGTATGGACGTACATACCCCGAATTTGTTTGAATAGTTTCCCATTAGATTCATACGTCTTTCAAAGACGCCTACATTACATGACTAGTAGTCCCCCTACATGTAGGAGGTAATATGTTTATTTCAGCAGACAGTTCTACCTGTAGGAAGTAACATGTTCATTCGGCATCTTGTACAGAGACCTCTGCAATTGTGTTAGAGCAACATGACAATACGAGGAAACCGGTTTTTCCGCCTATGAAGCCCTTTATGTGGGATTAATCTTCATTTTTAACCAACTTTACTTAGTTATTAAATTTTGTTTTTTTTAACCAAGATAAATGATTTTTGCCCAACTATACCCTCTTAATATTTGAGGTGTAATATGATGACACATACTAACTGGTGCATGAGTGTAATATGGTGGTATGAACTACATTAAAAATGGTACGAATGTGTAATATGGTGGTACGAACTACATTAATATTGGTATGAATGTGTAATATGGTGATATGAGTTACATTAATGATGGTACGGGATGAAATAATGTTGTACGGGCTGGTACGGTGTGTTTTCATTAGGGTACAATGGTTAAAAAAATATTATTTTGGCCAAAAAAATAATAGTTTCAACTCTCGTTTAAAGTTTTTTTCTGTAGTAGACTATTTATATTTTCATCCCACCCTTTATTTTGCCAGCAGTTATGCCTCGTGCTTAGACCAAACTACAAGAAAAATACGCAACAACAATTATCAATAATTTTCGTAGACCAAATACCATTGTGGAAGATGTGACATAAAAGACACACTCAACAAGAAAGGTTAATATAGCTGTCTTAGAGCATGAATTACAATAGTTGTCTTTACAAGAAATGCACAACGATTCACAAACATTGTCATGGAGGTTAACTACAACGGTAACACTTGTTGTCCTTTGTGTAAACTAGAATGATATATATGCACAACTGTTACAAACATTGTCTTTGTTTACAACTGCGCTTTATCAGTGCTTCAACAATTGTCTTTGTTTTATGACAATGCTTTGGCAGTACTTCAACCATTGTCTTTGTCTGTCTAAGACAATGTGATTACAATATTTAAGTATTATCTTTTATATTTACGGCAACACTATTATAATTTTTTTATCGTTATCTCTATTTGTCGATGTCTGTAAACCACCAATAAAAGTGGTACAAAATATTAAATATTTAAAACTTTAATTGCAATAATAATTTGAAGAAAACCCAATTTTATAAGAAACTTTCATACTTTTATATTAGTAGTACTAGTAATAGATAATAAATTTGGAAGATAGAAAGTTTTGTGATCTAGCAGTTGTCTATGAAAAGTCTTAAATCTACTAGTACTGCTAGCAATTGAAATTAAGAAATATAGAAAGTGACTTTTACTAGATCAGGGGAACTTGGTCGAATTGACAGTCGCTATAATTAATAAGATCATAGCAAACATGGCAATAAAAGATCATCATCATAAAGGATACAATTCCATGCAGTTATGGCAAAAATAATCTTAAAGTATACCAATGTAATAAGCAGCAGCAATATTTCAAGCTTGAGATGTGTAAACTGTATATTGTATATATATATATATATATATACTAGTTGAGAACACGTGCGTTGCACGTGGAGAGACAAACTTTTGAAACCTTTGTTTTTGTTGATTTCGTGGTATTTTATCTCTTCATTTATTATTTTTCAATAATATTTTTGAAGTGTATATAAATTACTTAGCATTTGATTATTATAAGTTAATGTTTTTTCAATATAATGTATGTATCATAACAACAACAATTTATTAAGAATAATATCATGAGATTATGGAAATTATGTGTAGTTAAGTATGAGTAATTCAATTTAAAATCCAAATATACCGAAAATATTGTTTTTGAAGTCGTCCAAAAAATAAAACAAAATATTATTGTATTGGATAAAAAAATTCTAGTTCCTCTATTCCTAAAAAATAAAATATTTGAAAGAAAAGAATAATAAGTATCGAAATTTTGAAACGAAAGATTATAATTGTAATTTGGCCACTTACTAATTCTTTTCTTGTTTGATCTTTATTTTTTTCTTTGTGATTTGGCTTATAAATCTTTAATTATATTATCCTCCTCATCGCTGGATACATGGATGCATTCCTTATTTTTTGTCTTCTTAATTCTTCTTTGTTTCTTATGTTCATCATCTGTTGTGGTCACCATTATTACTGTCGCGGTTGTATTGTTTAATTTATCGTCTCTTATCTCCACGGATCAGCTACCGTGCTCAATCTTCCTCCTTCAACTTTTGTATTGTAGATTAGGGCAATTAGAAAACGGACCTCACTTACTCCTTGTAAGATCAACTGTTTGTAGAATTAAGATATGCTTATGTGGCCCTGCATATGGTTTTTTCTTTTAAAAAACAACAAAGATAGATTTTTGCAATGCATATAACTAAAGAAATTTTGTTATCTTCTCAATGGACGTCAAATAATCTTATACTGAGCATCCAACATAAACTGATGTCGTATCACCAAATATTGTCATTGTTGCTTTAAGATGACCTTGTATCACACTTAGTTTAACTACATATTAGTTTAACTACATATCTGTAATCAATGAATTTATACAAGTACTCGTTTTATTTTGTGATTTATTATTTTAATTTTTTACCTTGATATATTGAGAGGTCATGGCAAGCTCTTTGGAAATCAAAACGATTGATGAATATTGTTTTTGCGATTAGTGGGAGGCAGATTGCTTTCCATAAATACAGACACAATCCGATGGAAGGTTCTTATTCTAGGAAGAAGAGAAGCTTGACATAATTAATGGGTGACACAAAATACACTCCAGATTCTAAGTATGAATTAGTTTCGTTCTATGCTTCAAAATTTTCGACCTCAATGAGTCATGCATGTATATATCATGTGGAGAGAAATTGTGGTTTTCTTATATAGATTCAATCTCAATCTAATTAGAATTTATCTCTAAGTAGAAATCTAATTAGTTACTTATCAATAAATATCATAATTTATATCATATAATTTTAAAAGGAATTATGATTTGTATGGACTCTAATTATGATTTGTATGCATTATAATAGACTAAATTCTATTAATTGTGTAGCTAGTTGAAATTCTAATCTCAATCTAATTAGAATTTATCTTCAAGTAGAAATCTAATTGGTTAACTCAATTCTATTAATAATCCCAAATTAATTAGGATTTATCTCCAAGTATAAATCTAATTGGTTACTTATCAATAAATATCATAAATTATATCATATAATTTTTAAAAGGAATTATGATTTGTATGGATTCTAATTATGATCTGTAAGCATTATAAAAAATGGATGAAACATATTGTATTGATTTTCTAAATAAAGCTATTATAATATAAAAAAAATCAATATCAAAACCACATAATTTTGATGTGGTACATAAAATGAGACACAAATTTTGATATAGAGGATCCAATCTGAACGATTTTTGACTCCTCATTGATCTCAATATTTAATTTAAATGTCAATTAACAATATTCACTTTTCACTGTTCAATTTTCTATTTTTATTAATTAAATATATACAACATTTAATAAGCTATCGATTTTCGTTAATCCTTCTCATTTATTTTCTTGATATCAAACTTACTAATTATATTTAAAACTTTTTGACTTTTGAACAGACATTCTCTTTTTTTTTTCCTTCAAATTTTTTTAATAATTTAAAATTTTAATTACTTAAAATATTCATAAAGGAAATAATAGTTTTTTATTTTAAATAATTTTCGTAAATAATCTCAGCGGAAGACTTCACTAAACACGAGTATATTTTTTTTTCTTTTTATTTTAAATGAAAAGTTTAGCATGCAAGAAACTTAACTCGTGTTCTACCTACATTTATAAATAAAAACCTCGATATTTTTAAGTTGCTTTAAAAGTTCACTTAAACCAACATCGTAAGTATCAAAAGAGGCATTAAACATATTAACTTCATACATATTAACATATATTAAAAACATATATTATATAGGCTTCTAGAGAGGGGTCCGTACAGCTGGCTACCAATCCGCTTCGTCGTAAGGGGGTCCTGAAAATATTTAAAATATAGCAACATAAGATTTGAGAAATCTTAGTGGATAACGTTTATGAACTATTACGTTAAAGAGATTAATCAATACACTGAAACATCATCTTCCAAAGTCCGAAAATCTGGCATAAACATCCAAGGTGCGAAGACCCGACATCCAAGGTTCGTCAACCTGATACTTCACCCGAAGGTGTCATTTCATTTCATCATACTCAACATAGAAGTTATTCTAATCAATGTAAATGTAAATAAATGTTACCCACTTTTGACGTTGATTCGAAAGTTGGGATAGCTCCTGAAGTATCCGGTCGCTCGTACTGCACTCGACACGTTCATAAATTCTTAGTCTTTAAGTTGTATTTTCAATTGTATCATATTTAACTAACCTATCATGCATATCGTATATATAGCATATGTATATCGTAACAATTTTCTTTATTTAAACGATCATCCAAAAATTCATGAAAATAAGCATACATTTACATAACAACCCTTAGTTATCCATGCTAAAATATTAGGAATAAATTTGAATCACAAAAACTTTAATAAATCATTAACTATAACCAAAATTTTGTTCGAAAATGCTCTATAACCAGTTTGTATTATAAAATTCACTGTAAATTTTATATTTACTGAAACCTTCTAAAATTAATAATTTAGACTTCTAACATCATGTACTTAAACATAGTAAAATAGTTTTGAAAAATTATAATAGACCGATTTTATATAATTAATTTTCTAAGGTCCAAAACTGCAGAATCTCAAATTCGAAACTGGACTTATTTTGAGAAATCATAATAATTTATAAACTACTCCAAATATTACTAAATTTTAATCATAAACTCATGACTTCATTTAGTATAACATACTAAAACATTTTTGAAAAATTATAATTGAATAAATTTATAAAATTATATTTCTGAGGTCTGAAACTGAATAATTTCAACTTGAACTAGACTATCTTTGAAAAATTATAATAATTCATAAACTATTCCAAATATTATCAAATTTTAACCATAAATTCAAAATCTCATGTAGTATGATATACTAAAACAGTTTTGAAAAATTGTAATCGGCTGAATTTATAAAATTATTTTTCTAAGGTCCGAAACTGGATAATTTCAACTTGAACTTGACTATATTTGAAAAATCATAATAATTCATAAACTACTCCAAATATTATCAACATTTAACCATAGACTCAAAACTTCATGTAGTATAATATACCAAAACATTTTTGAAAAACTCCAAGTATATATTTTTATAAAAATCGACAAAGTGGACTGACATTTCTAAACATTTTCACAACTTGATTAACCAACCTATTTTCATAATTAAAATGAAGACTTAGCTTTTATAACTCTATCAACATCAAATAAACCATCTTGACTCAATTTATCACACATGCAATGAACTTAGACAAGATAATCGAACATGCAAGGACTAAATCAACATGCAATTGTACAACCAACACCCAAACATAACATATTTTAAAGATCAACCATATAAAACAAGACTTTGAACAAATGTCTTCACATTAGTAGAAAATCACTCTTAGATCATACATGCAATGTGTTTGGGTAAAGAAATCAAACATGCAATGACTAAATCAACATGCATTTGCTTAATCAATACCCAAATGTAACAAATTTTAAGGATCAACCATATAAACAAGACTTTGAACAAATATCTTTCCATTAGTAGAAAATCACTCTTAGATCATACATGCAATGTATTTGGGGTAAATAAATCAAACATGCAATGACTAAATCAACATGCATTTGCTCAATCAACACCCAAATGTAACATATTTCAAGGATCCACTACTTAGAACAAGACATCCAACCATTTTATCACATTTGTAGGAAACTCACTTAAATCTTACATGCAACTCAAGATTAGAACCTAATCATGTTCCTAAGGCAGAAAATGGGTGAGGAAAAAGGCAAAATACCTTTGGAGTTGCACACCAAAGAGTCCTTGAACTCTACCTAGCTTCTTGTCTCGTGGGATTCCTTCTCCTTCTTCAATCTTGATTTTCCAACTTTGTTGAAGGTGAAAATGAGGGGTTTTTTGATGAGAGGGTTTGTAGAGAGAAGGTGGAGTATGCTAGAGAGAAAGGGGGAGAGCTTCAAATGGAGAGGAGGGGAGAGAGAGAGGTGTGTATAAGTGTTGCATTTGTAATGTGAGGAGCCAAATAAATGATCTAACACATTCCTAATTATATATACAAATATATTGTACACACATAATATACTACACAATGATACATGAAATTAGATTATAACTTGTAGTGTATAGCAATTTGATGTGTGATCATTACTAATATTGAAATTTGTGGTGGATTTGATGGAGGCATGGGAGATTGAGTGTAGTTCTAACTAAATTGACATGCAAAAGTAATTTTTAGTCAAGACAATTATGCATGAAAATATGACCAAATTAGCACATCACTTAAGTCACATAAATATGATATGTAGAGCTGAATGCATTATGTGTACCAATTCTTTATTAAACTGTGATTGTAGAGCCGAATGCATTACGCAATGCATAAAAGATGATGTGCCGTTGTTCAATTCTATCATTTTCCTATTATTCTTTATCTTATTAGAATATTATTTTAATATATGATATTTTTAAATGTTCTCAAATAATGAGCGGAAGGATGAAATAAAATAAATAGTCTTTATATTGTTGATTTTCCTCTTTGTGAATTAGCTAGGTATGTTTGCCGAAATCTAAATTTCTCATTCATTACTATTAGTTACTGGTAGAGGTAGAGGTGGAAATAGGCTAGGTTAGACTGGGCTTTCTTGTAATCGGCCTAAGCCTGAATTTTAAATATAAGGCCTAAGTCTAGTCTATTATATATGATAGTTTTTTTTTATTTTTTTTTCCTGAACCCAATCTATTTTGTAGATAAACCCGACTTGAAGCCTATTAAAAGCCTATAAACATAAAATACTATACACTTAAAATTCATAGATTTTCAGTGCTTAAGCTGTCAACACACAAGAATGTACCATGCAATTTGAGCTACATTTCAAATTTTAGTTATTTTCTCAAATTTAGTAAACTTGCATTATGAAAACCAATTACGTTGAAAATAGAAGATAAATGTCATTGATGGAATCTAGACTTGTCAATATTATCAACGTCTGTAACGTCCCGATTCTTTTTGGTAAATAAATTTTAACCGAGACATTACTCACTTATAAAAACATTACTCTTTAAATTTCACTAAAAATAAAATAAAATAAATAAACTTTAAAATTCAAGATTTATTATAAAATATACATTTTCATAATTCATAAAATATCACATTTACAAATAAAAAACTTCTGTAACCTTTGATCATCGGCTACCAGCATCCACCGCTCGCGCGCCACGCCCTAAACTTCTTAAACTGAAAACATTTTAAAAGAGGGGTGAGTGACAAAAGTACACTCAGTGGGGTGGGGAACTCGGGATGACATAAAATAATTTTGGAAGATTTTACACGGCTTTCAACAACTCATTATAATAAAATTTTGTAAATTTAAAAGCACTTACAAAACCACTATTTTATCACATAAAAGTGAATTTCGTAAAATGTTTGTATTTTAATAAAAAAAATCGTAGAAAATAGATCACTTTATAATGTAAGCATCCATCTCAAATCAATCATCCTTCACATTCAAACATATCACTTTCATTTTCACATTTACGGTTCTTAGCTGTTTTGCAAACATACAATCCATCATTCACATTCAAACATTACTTTTCACATAATTTACGGTGCTTAGCCGCCATGAAAGCATTTGACGGTTCTTAGCCGCCATGAAAACATTTTACGGTTCTTAGCCGCCATGAAAACATTCTTATACCTTTACCGCTAACCTTTTCCATTAACCTTTACCATTAATCTTTACCGCTAACCTTTACCATTAACCTTTACCGCTAACCTTTACCATTAACCTTTACCATTACCCTTTACCGTTAACCTTTACCGCTAACCTTTACCATTAACCTTTACCGTTAACCTTTACCGTGGGAATCAATCCCCATCATTTACCATCAGGAATCAAACATGTTCATTATAGGGCTCAAACCCTTTTCATTATAAGGGCTCAAACCCATTCAATATCAGGGCTCAAACCCGATCATTTTCATCAATCACATATATCTCAATTGAACAATCCAATCAATCAACAATTACAAACAATCACACTATTTAAATCATCCAATAAAGCAAACAGTCATCTCAATTTATCATCAATCTCAATCAATAATCCACGTATTCATCCCAATCATTCCTCAGTCATCAAGATTTTCTTCAAACAAATCAATCAATTAACAATCACCATCTATCACTTAACTTAAATCATTCATCAATCACATTCACATTTAATAATAATCTTAGCTCAGAGCACTTACTTCACATAGCATGTATATCGACCAACGTCATTCAAGTATAATATTCACATTCATCGTATCATAACATTATCACACATAACATCTCATGCATTCAGCACGTATACCCAACTCATTTAATAATAATCTTAAAACATTGCATAAACTTTATGATATCTTAATTTAAAGAATTTACCCCCACCTTATTCAGTGGTTACCACGTGAACAACACCTCTTAAAGATCATTATTAAATAAAATTAAAAGATTTAAACGATATCGAAAATCGAGATGAGACGGATCGGAACGGAAGGCCTAATGATTGAGGTTAAAGAAATAAAAGGAAAATATCAGTTTATGAGGTTGAGATGAAAGAGAATGAATTTTGGATCACAACAAAACAAGAATGAGCTCGATCGGAGTTGAAACGAGCTCGAACGGAGCATTTTAAGATTTAGAGGTATTTTGGTAATTTGGTCAAAGGGTTGACTTTGATCGGGACACACGACCCCCGGTCAATGATATTTTGTTGGCAACGTCTCGATAATAAAGTACGATGAAAAGAAAATGAGATTCGGATCAAAAACGGATCGAAAATACGACGTCATGCGTGTTCCCGTCGATGGGAAAATTTCCCGACGGCGTCTCCCGTCGGCTGCCTAGTTTTCTAGGCAGCAGTGCCCAGACCTCCCGTCGTCGGCCTGCTCAAGCAGCCTACTTCCCGCAACCACCGGCTGCGGCGGAGCCGCCCTATGCCATCGACCCTTAGTCCTCCGGCTAGCTCGTACCGTCGGCTACCAGATCCGGCCATCCTTCGCCGGCATGAATAGTGTCTGAAAAAACAATCTCAAAAACCCTTCGTCACACACATTTCACAACACCTTGCAACAGCCCCCCTTTCTAGGCCATTTTCCGGCACTGGCGCCGCCACCTATGGCGGCGCCACTCCTCCAGTGGCTAGCCCACAACTTCAGCAGCCCCTCCGGTGCCTGCAACGACGAGAAAAAAAGTGAGAGAGAGAAAAACGGGAGAGAGAAAAGGTGGCCAAAATCAAGGGTTTAGGGTTTGAAGATGGTTTTTCATCGTTTTCCAGCGAACGGAGAATCGGAATTGAATTCCGGAAGTTTCCCTAGACTTGTATCGTCGAGGGCTACGTTGTATACGAAAATCAGTCGAAACGGACAGGTTTGACATTTTCCGGCGACGACAGCGGTGGTTTATCGCCATTTTCCGGCGAACGGAGAATCGGAATTGAATTCCGGAAGTTGCCCTAGATTCGTCTCGTCGAGGGCTTCATTGTGTACAAAAATCAGCTGAAATGGACAAGTGTGAAGTTTTCCGGCGGCGGCGGCGACGACGGAATATAAAATAAAAAGGAAAGAGAGAGGAGAGAGAGACTTACGTGTGTTCGGTGCTTTTCGGCTCGTTCGAAGAAACGGTGAAAATGAAATCGAATGAGGGCCTATTTATAGAATTTGGAAAAGTTACTATTCATGAGTAGGTTACTGTTCATGGGGATAGGTTACTGTTTACGATAAGATTTCGTTTTTCGTTTTTCCGAAACTTCGTATTTTGTCCTTTTCTTCACCGTTTGAGCTACGGGTGTCCGATTGACCTCTAGTTCATTTCTATCTTCTCGTTTTTCTGTTACGCATCTAATCATATAAAAACATTCTATCTTTCATGTCTATAAATTTTATCCTTTTAAAACTGAACGGTAAACACGTATCTGAAACGCACGTAATTAAATTAAACAATTAAAAATTAATACACAGAAGATATATTAATTAAGGGTTTACTTATTTAATTAATCAATTATGCTTCATTTTTGTTCTGGACGTTACAACGTCAATTATATCAGTTACAATATATATATATATATATATATATTAATATTTAACTTATCGATATCGATCATATGAGTTGCGCATAAATTAATATATAAATTATCGATATCAATATCGACTACAGTATCATTTGCAATATCAATATACCGATAAATATCATTCTTTATAATTACTTCACATTCTCTATAAATAGATGTCATATTCATATTCATCTAACTTGTCGATATTATCAACGTCAATTATGTTAGTTGCAAAATCTATATATATATATATCAATATTTAACTTATTAATATCGATCATATTAGTTGCGACATTGTTCGGATTTCAATGTTTAGATTTTGATGAGACAAAACACATATATAATAGGAAGTTTTGAGTACCCTATTTTTCACGATGTTTAAGTGAATATATAGACTAGGTTTGAGTCTAGTTTTAAGTGCTGAAAAATGAAGGTTTGACAAGGATAAAGCTGCATCTAAGTCGTTCAGAAAAGATATCGCTGCAAGAGGGCAGGATACAGCATCACTGCAAGAAGGCAGACACAACATCGCTGTAAAAAGACAGAACTTAACTACAGCTAAGTAAGAAGGAATGACGTACAGGAGTACTGCTAGATAAAGATACAGCAGCTCTACTCAAAGATACTGCAACCAGGTCTTAGTTACTGCAACACTGCAAGAAAGTATCAGCTGCATAAAGACCTAGGATACAGCGTAAAGCTTACAGTTCAGATAAGTCAATCAGCGCCAATTACAACAAGAAGTATCCTGCAATCCTAGGAAGGATAAATGCAGTACGAGGAACGAAGATTCAAGCAAAAATAAATAGAGCCGTTCCAGAGAAGATCAAAGTTGCAGACACGGAGCCAATACGAAGATGCCACATAGACTGACGCGCTGTAGAAAGTTGCGAGCCGCAACTGCCGCATTAAATGCTCCAAAAGAGAAAGTCAAGTCGCATTAAATGCGAACCATGCCTTTGGTCAGACTACTTCAAATTCAAAAGAGAGAAGTCTCCTTCAACGGACATCTTCTCCTACAAGTATAAATAGAGGATGAGAAACATTAAAGCTGGTTACCGAAACATTTGCGTAAAATTCACAAAGCTTTCAAGATACAAGTACTCAAGTCTTCTATCAGTTTCAGTCACTCAACCTCCCAGAAGTGAAGTAAGTTCAAGCTGAAAGATTCCTCAAAGGATTCAGAAGCTCACTTCAAAGCACTAGTTGAAGAAACCTTTTTTTATTCTTTTAACCTTGTTGCTGTGTGTTTAGGTTGTTTTAGAGGTGTCGAACAGTTGATAGGAGAGATCCTTGCTGTTTGTATAGTTGTCTAGAATTAGGCAGCTTCCCTGTGTGGGAGTGTAGAACCCTGTGTGGGTTAGCCTTTGAAGTTTGCAGTTGCTGTGTGTACGCTGAACTTCAGTAGGTTGTTGCTTTGTAAAGTTGATAGATTGTTAGGAGTGTCCTGTAATTCAATCTTGCTTAACAAAGTTCCTTCTCGAGGAGCAGTAGAGTAGACGTAGAAGGATTACACCACCTTCAAACCACTATAAGCCATAAGTGTTTATTGTTTTATTTATCTGTGCTTTACCTTCTGTTTCTTGTTTATCTCATAAGCATAAAACGTTTTAAAGAAGCATATTGAGAAAATCAGCCTTATGTTATAAAGTATATTTTTCCGCTGCGTATAAAACTTCAAGTTACAGCGTGCAGCACTGTATCCTAGTGCTGTAAGCAGTAACTATCTGACGCTGCAAGTTCAAGTAACTTGCAGAGCAGATCGGTTTTTCAAAGATTTGCAAAATCAACCAAGGTTCATTCACCCCCCCTCTGAACCTCAGACACCACTTAGGACCAACAAGTGGTATCAGAGCAAGTTGGGTTAAAAGCCAAATTATCTGGTCACCTACCCAGATCCACCTTAGACTCGCTGTTTTTTCTGCATCTAAAACTTATTCTTACAGCATATCATGGATTCCTCTAATCACAAGTTACCTATGTTTTCCATAGAGGAATATGACGATTGGAAGATAAGAATACAGACACATCTTTCAACAATGAATAATGAAATGTGGACAGTCATAACTGAAGGACCAATAATATCTATGAAGGTGAATCCAATGTTTGGAAGAGACCAAGCAGAAGGAGAGCAGCCAACACCGAACTTCTTGCCCAAACCACGTCAAGAGTGGGGAAATGAAGACAGGAAGAGAGCCAACCTAGATAATGTGGCAAAGAATGCTCTGTTTATTACTTTGGATAAAGACACTTTCAGCAAAGTCAAAACCTGCTTAACATCCAAAGAAATATGGGAAAAGTTGGAGCAAATATGTGAGGGGACTGAGCTCACCAAAGACAACAAGATCTCCAACGCCACCCAACTATTCGAGCTCTTCGAAATGAAGAATGAAGAGACTCTTGAGCAACTAGACTTAAGATTCACATCTATTGTGCATGAACTAGAAGCTCTGGGTAAACACTACACTCAAAATGAGAAAAACATAAAAGTGTTGAGAGCCCTACTTGCGGAGTGGGATAGCAAGACCACTGCTATGAGAGTGTCTATGGACTTGAAATCCATGAGTACATTCGATCTATTCTCCGACCTCAAAGCATTTGAATATGACATCAACAGACGGAGAAAGGAGTCCGAAGAATCGAGCTCCAAAGTTACAGCGCTAACTGCCAGAGGCACCAAAGATACAGCAACCACTAGTTGCAGTAAGCAGAATGAGGTTACAGCGGAAGTTGCTGAAGAGGACATGACGCTACTTCTAAAGAAATTTAGAAGATTTGTGAAGAGCAACAATAATAGCAGCAACATCAACCTCAACAAGAAGAATGACTTCAGAAAAAGTCACCCACCTCCTCAGGTATCCTCTTCTCCACAGACAAATACAGGAAATATTGACTTGTGTTATAACTGCAGGAAACCAGGATACTATGCAAGAAATTGTCCATATCCAACCGTGCAGGAAGGAGAAAAAGAGTAGATGAGAGATAAAAGAAGAGAGGAAAGACACAAGCTTCGAGCTCTCATAAGAGAGATGGAAAAGGCCAAGGATACAGTAGTTCCGAAGGAAGTACTGAAAGCTGTAGAATCCTCTAACAGCGACATTGAAACCTTATCCTCTGATGAAGAAGCGCTGATATGCTTGATGGCTAGAGACTGCGAGGACAACGAAGAAGATGAGGTAATCTATCAACCACTGTCCATACCAGGAAGTGAGGAGCTGAACATGATTCACTCCTTAAAAAGGATCATGAGTGATTTCGAGTAGATCAACTCAATTCATGAGGAACTGAAGGTTGAAAATGAGAACCTGAGAATCGACAATGAGATCCTCAAGAGCAAGAATATTGATATTGCCAAAATGCTGGCTGCATAAGAGTCTGATAACTCAAGGTGTAGTAAGTTGCAACAAGAGGTCTTTAGATTAAATCTGCTGGGCACTAAGCTAGAATCTGAGAAGGAAAACTTGCAGTCCAAAATGAGCACGTTCACCAAATCATCCAAGGACGCAAGAGATTGCATAAACCAAAACAGAAGTCCTTTTGAAAGATCGGGCATAGGTTACAACAATCACAGCTCTCAGAATACAGCAAGTACATCCAGAGCTGTAAATTTTGTTCAAGCTGAAACCCCAATGGTGAAAGAGTTACTATGTGACTTTATGAAGATCTTGAACAAGACAACAATGATGGATAAGGGGAAGAAACCCCAGTGCTCAACTGCAGGAAGTAAGCCTGTATCTAAGAACTGGCTACAGTAGAAGTCATCTGATGTATGCAGTAAGAGGATGCAGCAACCAACAAAGTTGCAGCACAGAAGAAACTTTCTCAACTATACTGAGACTTATATGTCTAAACCTCAAAGAGAATATACTCAAGGGAAGTATGGTGGAAGACCACACTACAAAGGTGCTGGTATTACACATATTGTTAATACACACACTTTTAACAAGCAGTTTGTCAGGACAACTGCACACAGTCAGAGAACCAACAAATCTTACAGCAAAACAGTGACTGTAAAGAAAGTTTGGGTTCCCAAAGCAACTAACCTCAAAGGACCCGTACAGATATGGGTATCTAAATATGTTTGAAATTGTTACAGGTTTCAGTACCAGGTTGCAGCAGTGATGTATGGTACATTGACAGCGGCTGCTCAAGGCACATGACAGGCAACAAAGAAACTCTAAAAGACTTCCAAGAATGCAAAGGACCCAATGTCATCTTTGGAGATGATTCCAAAGGAAGCACAAAAGGAAGTGGTTGCCTAGTCAAAGGAAACATAAATATCAAGGATGTATCCTATGTGAAAGGACTTAGATACAATCTTCTAAGCATCAGTCAATTCTGTGACAAGGGATATACAGTGGAATTCAACCTCAACAAATGCTTAATCAAGGACAGCACATCAAATGAAGTCAAACTTACAGGAACAAGGAGAGGAAACATCTATCTAGCTGATTGGAACTCCTGTACTCAATCAACATGCTTCATTGTGAAAAGTCCACCAGAGCTGAGCTGGCTATGGCACAAGAGGTTAAGACATCTGAACTTCAAGACTATCAACAAGCTAGCAAGAAAAGGCCTGTGAGAGGATTTCCAGATGTAGCATACAAGAAGGAGAATGTCTGTGGAGCTTGTCAGAAAGGAAATCAAGTTAAGAGCTCATTCAAAGATAAGATATAAAAGTCATCTCACAGGATTCTAGATCTTCTGTACATGGACCTATTTGGACCAGTAGAACTAGTAAGCTTGAGTGGGAAGAAGTACTCTCTTGTAGTTGTAGATGACTACTCCAGATATACATGGACGATCTTCCTTGCAAAGAAATCAGAAACTCAAGACTAGCTACCTGGTCTCATGAAGAAAATTCGAAATGAAAAGAGCTTAAGCATAGTGAAGATAAGATCAGACAGAGGAACTGAGTTCACAAACAAATTTATTGAGAAATTCTGTTCTGATAATGGGATTCAACATGAATATTCTGCTGCAAGAACACCTCAACAGAACGGTGTAGCTGAAAGGAGGAATAGAACCCTTAAGAAAGCAGCAAGGACAATGATAGCAGAGCAGAAGTACCCAAGAGATTTTGAGCTGAAGCAACCAACACTGCTTGCTACACACAGAACAGATGCCTAATCATCAAGGATCTAGATAAAACTCCTTATGAAATATGGAATGGATATACACCAAATATCTCTTATCTACATATCTTTGGATGCAGGTGTTATATTCTCAACAATGGAAAGAAACATCTGAAAACTTTTGATGCAAAATCAGACGAAGGAGTATTTCTAGGATACTCTGTTGTAAGTAGAGCTTTCAGAGTATTTAACAAAAGAATCCTGGTGGTTGAAGACTCTATTCACGTGGTGTTTGATGAACCACATTGTGACACCAAGAAGTTGGAAGAACCACCTGAAGAGACAGCTCCAAGAAAAGAAAATGTTGTTCCTTACATAGAAGGAGTTCTGCCTACAAAAGAAGACAAAGAAGAGGAAGCTGCAACTTTTGATACATCAGATATTCTTACAGCTTACAGCAACAAGAGGAGTAACCTACACCAACTCATGTCTTTGAGCCTGACAGGACATGGCTAAGGAATTATCCAAGGGATCTTATCATAGGAGATCCATCTATTGGAGTAAGGACAAGAAGGTCCATCCCACATGAAGCATTGTTTGCATGCTACATATCCCAGACAGAGCCTAAGAATGTTAAAGAGGCACTGCAAGATAGCAACTGGGTACAGGCCATGCAAGAAGAGTTGAACGAATTTGAGAGAAATCAAGTATGACAAACAGTTGCAGGACCAACCCATCAAGGAGTTATAGGAACAAAGTGGGTTTTCAAGAACAAGTTAGATAAATCTGGACTCGTTGTAAGAAACAAAGTAATATTAGTTGTTAAAGGATACTGCCAGGAAGAAGGAATTGATTTTGATGAGACCTTTGCTCCAGTAGCGAGGCTGGAAGCAATAAGGATTTTTCTGGCTTATGCAGCTCACATGAATTTCAATGTCTATCAAATGGACGTTAAGAGTGCATTCCTGAATGGTCTCCTTACAGAAGAAGTGTATGTTGAACAACTTCCAGGTTTTGAAGATCAAGCAGAAGATTAGGTGTTTCGGTTACACAAAGCCCTATATGGATGATGTGTAGAAAAATATGCATAATTTAAATGAATTAGTCCATATTTCTAATGCATTTCATGTGCTTGCACTTGCTATTTTTGTACACATTTTCATTATTTGTTCAAAAACTCCAATTTTCGATTTTCTTGATTTAAGCAGTGATTTAGAGATAAATTTGGGAATGAAGAATGAAGGCCGATGATGTAAAAAGGTGGACATTGGATACAATATTTACACATTGGATGATCCAATGTGTGAGAATGAAGCCCAACGAAAGCCCAAAGCTTCTTTGCCAAAGAAGAATGAGCCCTAGCCCATAATACTCGTCTATCAAGATATAAGGGCCGTATCAAAACAGAAGGAGGAGTCAGACAACAGAGGAGGTAGCGTCAGATTGGAGAGAATAGATCAGAAAAAGAGAAAAGTCATGATTGTGAATTTTATGATGTGTGGCTAATTTCCTACGCTAGTTCAAAGGGATGTTGAACCTTTATTCTTGAATTACTCCAGATGATTAGTAACTGTTGGGATTTCAGTGTTTAGATTTTGATGAGACAAACCAATCATGTAATAGGAAGTTTTGAGTACCCCATTTTCACATTGTTTAAGTGAATAAATAGACTAGAATTGAGTCTTGAGTCAAGCTTTGAAATGGAGGTTAAAAGAGGATAAAGCTGCATCTAAGCTTTAAAGGAAGATATCGCTGCATGAAGGAAGGATACAGCAAAGCAAGGAAGAACGGCGTACAACATTGCTGCAAGAAAAGGATACAGGAGTACTGCTAGAACGAAGTTACAGCAGCACTGCCAGATGTTACTGCAATCAGGTCTAAAATACAGCAGCACTGAAAAGAATGCATCAGCTGCACAAGGACCAAGGATACAACGCAGACTTACAAGACAGTTGAGTAATACAGCGCCAACTACAAGACGAAGTATCCTGCAAATCCCAGAAAGGATAAATGCAGTACGAGGAACGGAGATCCATGCAGGGACAAAAGAGCCGTTCAATAAAAAATCAAAGTAGCAGACACGGAGCCAATAAGAAGATGCCACATGGACTGACGCGCCGCAGAAAGCTGCGAGCCGCAACTGCCGCATTAAATGCTCCGAAAGGAAAAGTCAGTCGCATTAAATGCGAACCATACTTTGGTCAGGCTATTTTCAAATTCAAAAGAGGGATGTCTCCTTCAACGAACATCTTCTCCTACAAGTATAAATAGAGGTCAAGGAGCACTGAAGTTGGTTACTGTTACTGAGATCTAAAATTTCATACGCAAAAATTCAAGCTTACAAATCGCAAGCATTCAAGCTAACAATCAGTTTCAGTCACTCAACCTATCGAAGTGAAGCAAAGTTCAAGCTGAAAGTTTCCCTACGGAATCAGAAGCTCACTTCGAAGCACAAGTTGAAGAAAACCTTTTTATCCTTTTAACCTTGTTGCTGTGTGCTTAGGTTGTTTTAGTGGTGTCAAGCAGTTGATAGGAGAGATCCTTGCTGTTTGTTTTAGTTGTCTAGAGTTAGGCAGCTTCCCTGTGTGGGAGTATAGAACCCTGTGTGGGTTAGCCTTTGAAGTGTGCAGTTGCTGTGTGTACGCTGGACTTCAGTAGGTGGCTTGCTTTGTAAAGTTGATAGATTGTTAGGGGTGTCCTGTAAATCAATCTTGCTTAACAAAGTTCCTGCTCGAGGAGCAGTAGAGTGGACGTAGAAGGATTACACCACCTTCGAACCACTATAAGCCATAAGTGTTTTATTGCTTTATTTATCTGCGCTTATTTTCTGCATATCTATCTATCTCTCATCATAAAATATTTTGAAAGAAGCACTCTTGAGAAAAACAGCCTTGGGTTTTTAAAGTTTATTTCCGCTGCGTACAAAACTTCAGGTTACAGCGTGCAACACTGCATCCTAGCGCTGCAAGCAATAACCATCTATCGCTGCAAGTTCAAGTAATTTGCAGTGCAGAACGGTTGTTTTAAAGATTCTGAAAAATCGACCAAGGTTTATTCACCCCCCCTCTGAACCTCGGACACCACTTGGGACCAACAGTAACGATTTCTTAATTTCTATCTCTTGAATGATTTGTGTTGCTTGGTTAATTGTTTATGATATTGCTTGATTCGATTTTGCAGGGCCCGTTACATTGAATTATTGTGATATCTATTGCTAGGATATGAACCGTAATCCGTAATTGTTACGAATTTATATTCATAAGTAGGAAGAAATGTTGGAATCGTTAGGGGCAACACTTATCTAGATTATCCAGATCGAGCTTGTGAATTTGGAGTCTAGTTCGTCCTATCGTCTTAGAGATTAATGCGTTCATCACACTAAATCTAGAGGTCGTACCTATTAGGTTGTCTGATTGAACATGGTTTATTAAAGAGCTTATTTTAATAGACTAAACTTAAGAGATGATTCGGGTTAGCAGAGCTTGTTGCTAATCTAGGGACGGGGATTTGAGAGATAGATTGAGAGAAACGTTATTAATTAATTCACCTGATCAAGAATAAATGGGAATACTGAACTGAGAACTAGTACTTGTTTATTGATTGATTCTTGTTTATCTGATTTGTTTCCATCTTTGAGTGTGGCGTAATAGCTTGTTAGGTTTTTAGTTTAATTTGATAGCTTCCCAACCAACCCCCCATTTAGCTTGTTTATTTGTTGAGTAGTTAGCACCAGTGAATTTAATTGGTTCCTCTGTTCTCTGTGGGATCGACCCTTATTTGCCACTTCTACAAATTAGTTGAGGGTAAGAAGGTTTATTTAATTTTGTGTGCCTCGACAGCACGGCCAAAATTTGGCGCCGTTGCCGGGGAACAGTGTGCAATTAATTGAGTTTGTTGGTGTTAATTTTTGCTTTTATTCTTATTTGTTTTGTCTGAGTCTTTGTCGTTGTGTCTTATAAAAAAAAATAAAACAAAATATTAAAAATTAAAAAAAAAATTTGATTCTCTGTTTTGTTTTCCATTCTCTGTTTCCAATTTCCACACAGTGCCTAGAAAATAGTACATTAAGCAACCTAGTATCCACATCTAATTACTGATTTTATGTGTGTTTCTCTTTGTCTCTGACAGTGGATGATTACTCGTTCTTCTGGGAAGATTGACTTTGAATACTATCCTGAGATCACTAAGCGAGATCGATAGCTAAGACAGCGAGCTAGAAAAGCTAAAGAGGCATTGGAACTACCACATTTTTTTGAATCAAGTGAAACAGAGAGTGATGAAGAAGTCATGGCAGAGGAGAACAACCAAACACTGAAACAACTTGCTAATCCGGAGTTAGCCCAAGAACCACTTTGCATAGCATTTTCTGTCCTTGCTAACAATACTACATTTGAACTAAAATCTGGATTAATTCATTTACTACCATCTTTTCATGGTTTTGCAGGAGATGACCCATTCAAGCATTTGAAAGAATTCCATATTGTGTGCTCGAGTATGAAACCGACGACAATAACTGAAGAGCAAATTAAGTTGCGAGCTTTCCCCTTCTCATTGAAAGATGCAGCAAAAGATTGGCTCTACTATCTACCACCAGGGTCTATCACAACTTGGGCCAAAATGGAAAGGGAATTCCTTCAAAAATACTTCCCTGTATCTCGAGCAGCAAGCATAAGAAAGGAAATTTGTGGGGTGCGACAGTTGAGTGGAGAAACGCTTTATGAGTATTGGGAGCGGTATAAGAAACTAATTGCAAGTTGTCCCCATCATCAAATCAGTGAGCAATTGCTCATCCAATATTTCTATGAAGGTCTATCGCTCATGGATCGTAATATGATCGATGCAGCCAGTGGAGGGGCCCTTATAGATAAGACTCCAGCAGCAGCCAAAAATTTAATTTCAAATATGGTGGCAAATTCACAGCAATTTGGCACCCGAGAAAGATCAGTTGAGTCAGTCAAAGAGGCTTGTGATTCTTCATTGACAAACAAGTTGGATGAACTTACCTCTTTCGTTAGAAAACTTGCGGCAGGGGGAATCCCACAAGTGAAATCATGTCGAATTTGCGCAACCACAGATCATACAACTGATGATTGTAAGGTGTTATTGGATAAAATTGAGGCGCATGCAAATGTCGTAAATATGATCCCTACTCTAATACCTATAATCCGGGATGGCGTGACCATCCTAACTTCAAGTGGGGGAATCAGCAGGGTACACACCAAGGTGAGCAAAACCGTCCACCACCACCACCACAAAGAGGGCAGTTTTATCAAAAACAACATGCTGAACAAAGCACCCGAACAGAATTGGAAGATATAGTGAAGATATTGGCTACTAATACCGTCCAATTTCAAAAGGATACTCAATCGAGTATTAAGAATCTTGAAAATCAAGTCAGCCAATTGTCAACAACGCTTAGTCGTATTGAGATGCAAAATAGTGGAAAGTTGCCTTCACAATCTGAGATTAACCCCCGAAATGTGAGTGCTATTACATTGAGAAGTGGAAATCAGCTAGTTCAGCTCGAAAAAGCTCAAGAAGTACCTGAACAGAGAAGTGAGGATGAGAACAACAAAAAGGTACACATTCAGTCACCCAGTGTGCAGATGAACATTGGGTCATCAAATGCAGAAAGTCACATTTTAGCACCCGATGTTCAAGATCACATTGTCTCATCCAATGACAAAGGACACATTGAGTCATCTGATGTAAAATTGGGAACCGAATAATAAGAAGTTTGTAGTGGATCACCACAGAAATCCGACTGCCCTGAAAAGATAAGTCCATCCAAGGTTATTCCCAGTAGAACTAACCCCTTACCTTTTCCTTGCAGGATTGCAAAGACACCAGTAGATAACAAATAAAAGCAAACCCTTGATATCTTCAGGAAGGTGGAACTCAACATACCACTGCTTGATGCAATTCAACAAATCCCTAACTATGCAAAATTCCTCAAGGATCTTTGTACGAACAAACGCAAATTGAAGGGGAATGAAAAAGTTATGATGGGAGAGAATGTTTCAGCAATTTTTTAGAAGAAATTGCCACCAAAGAGAAATGATCCAGGTATGTTTGTCATTCCTTGTCGGATTGGGAACTATAAGGTTGAACGTGCTATGCTAGATTTAGGAGCATCAATAAATGTGATGCCACGATCCATTTATACCTCCTTAAATTTAGGACCGCTGAAAGAAACCGGTGTGGTTATTCAATTAGTGGATCGTAGCAGTGCTTATCCTAATGGGGTGATTGAGGATGTATTTGTACAAGTCAATGACCTCATTTTTCCAGCTGATTTTTATGTTCTAGATATGAATAGCGATTCATCGAATTCCACACCTATTTTGTTGGGGAGATCATTTTTAAACACCTCCCAAGCAAAGATAGATGTTCGTGAAGGCTCCCTCACGATGGAATTTGATGGTCAAGTCATTAAGTTCAACATCTATGAAGCAATGAAATTTCCTAATGATATGAATTCAGTTTTTGCAATAAATACCACTGACCCTCTTGTCCAGGAGTATTTTGAGCTAAATTGTAGGGAAGACTTGGAGATTGTGCTTAACCAAGGACTGGTTGATGACGAGATTCTTCAAACTAAAAAAGGGTTGCTGGAAATAGTTGATAACCTATCGAAGACAAAACTGATCACATCAAGACAGGGTGTGAATTTCATCAAGTTGCCTGAATCATCACATTCAAAAGTTCACCCTTCTACTGTCCAAGCACCCGAACTCGATCTCAAACCACTTCCTAGTCATTTGAAGTATGTTTATTTGGGAAATGATGACACTTTGCTAGTGATTATCTCAACAAAGTTGACATCAAGTCAAGAAAGATCTCTGATTTCAGTGCTTCAAACCTACAAAGAGGCAGCCTTGCGATTTCTACTTACGAAAAGAGAGGCAAAACCTCGATTGATCAGATGGATCATTCTACTGCAAGAATTTGATTTGGAAATCAGAGATAAAAAGGGAGCTGAGAATCCAGTAGCTGATCATTTGAGTCGATTGATACAAGAGGAAGATACCACACCATTATTAGAGAGCTTCCCAGATGAACACCTGAATGTTGTATCAACACACTGGTTGAGCCAGAGAACATTAGATAAGCCAATGTGCCAGAGAACATTAGATCATCAAGTGTGCCAGATATCATCAGATCATCAAATGTGTAAATCTCCACCTTGGTATGCTGACCTTGTAAATTTTCTTGTTGCTCGTGTTTTCCCTATAGGAATGACTAAAGCAAGGAAGGATAAACTCAAGAGTGATGCCAAGTACTACGTATGGGATGATCCATATTTATGGAAGCACTGTTCTGATCAAGTAATTAGAAGGTGTGTACCTGACTCTGAATTTCATTCCATTCTAACATTCTGCCATTCTCTTGCATGTGGAGGACACTTTGGATCAAAAAGAACAGCTCATAAAGTCTTAGAGAGTGGATTTTACTGGCTATCCTTGTTTAGAGATACTCATCTCTTTTGCAAATCATGCGACAACTGTCAAAGGACCGGTAACATCTCCCAACGTAATGAAATGCCCCAACATCCAATAATGGTTTGTGATTTGACGTGTGGGGCATGGATTTCATGGGACCTTTCCCTTAATCTCATGACAACATTTATATCCTTCTTGCTGTTGATTATGTGTCCAAATGGGTAGAGGCTAAAGCCACCCACACTAATGATTCCAAAGTTGTGGCAGGATTTGTGATGTCAAACATTTTCTTCAGGTTCGGAATTCCAAAGGCCATCATTAGCGATCGAGGGACGCACTTCTGCAATAGAACCGTGGATGCTTTATTGAAGAAATATTCAGTTCAACATAAAGTGTCTACGGCTTATCACCTTCAAACTAGTGGTCAAGCGGAGACATCAAATAGAGAGATCAAATCCATTTTGGAGAAGACGGTCCATCCTAATCGTAAGGATTGGAGTTTGAGACTCGAGGATGCATTGTGGGCGTATCGAACCGCCTATAAGACACCGATTGGGATGTCCCCATATAGATTGGTTTTTGAAAAACCTTGTCATCTTCCTGTCGAACTTGAATATAGAGCTTTCTGGGCAATAAAGTGATGTAACATGGACTTCGATGAAGCTGGTATGCATAGGAAGTTACAGCTACAAGAACTTGAGGAAATAAAGAATGATGCTTTCGAAAATGCATTGATCTACAATGAGAAAACAAAGGCATTTCATGATGCTCAAATTACACAGAAGAATTTTGTTGTCGGAGCAAAAGTGCTATTCTATCATTCACGACTCAAATTATTTCCAGGTAAGTTGCGTTCTCGTTGGATTGGCCCCTTTGTTATTATTAATGTCTTTCCTCATGATGCAGTCATAATTCGAAGCTTGAAAACTGGCAAAGAATTCAAAGTGAATGGGCATCAACTCAAAGCATACTTTGAAGGATTTCAAAAATCAGATATGGATCGAGAAGATTTCGAAGATCCACCGACTAACTAGCCAAGGAATTTCGTCAAGCCATGACGTTAAATAAGGCGCTTTTTGGGAGACAACCCATATTTTATTTTATTTTATATTCACGTGCATGTATTTCTGTTTCTAAGGTCAATGGACTAAAAGCGACTGAAATCCTTCACCTATTGCGATCGCAACACCATCCGCCAGCTTGATCCGGTGATTTCTTTTCCACTTTACCTTTTCAATCTCATTCATTCCTTTTGTGCTATATTTTTTTAATTGCTTAGGGACAAGCAACTTCTAAGTTGGGGGGATGGGGTTGAAAAGATACAAAGTAGCATAAAAAAAAACAAGTTGGATGGGAAACTTGCAATGATGATTTAGATGTTATGTGAACCTGTGGTGATTATTCTTGTGGGATTAGAGGTGATGCATGAGCTAGACTTGAGAATGCAGAAATATTGTGGTTAAAAATGCTGAATTTGCACTTACTCACAGCTTTTTGAAAGACTGTACTATACTTGAATTAGTACTATGATTGAAAGTTAATCCTTTGAGTCTGCTTGTGTATTTGGCTTGTACTTTTTAGTTTCCTTCAATTGTGGGTTTGAGTTGCTTGCATTTATTGTTGGATGTCACCCCGTGGTTGGAAATAAATCAGTGTGTTTGGAGAAAAATAAATGGAGTTGAGTTGAAAATCATTGAAAAGAGAAAAGATGGTGGAAAGCGGAATCAGCTGCCTGTTCTTAGGGGTCCCGAGAAAAAGCTGAAAAGAAAATAAAATAAAATAATGGACCAACCTAAAAGTGGTGTGGAGCTGCCGATTCCACCCAAAAAAAAGAAGAAGAAAAAAAAAGATCTGATGATTTGGAGAAAAAAGGGGTGACTTGACTGTTTTAACTAGCTCAATCTCTGAGAATCATAAGAAAGGGGACTGGAAGTACCAAGCTGAAGCATGAGTAGTTCAAGGTGATTGATGATCTCTCATAGGAAGTTTGGGTGTGGTATCTTTCATGATTGTGGGTGAATAGTCGAATTTAGTCCACTGTTTGTTGATTGAAAAAAAAAGCTCTTGTGCAAATCTTCTGTCCTGTTATGAAGAGTCCCATAGTTGAGCAAATTTGAGCAAAAATGTTTCCTTCATTTCAACTTCTGTTGTGCATATAATAGTGTTTGTTTGGGGACAAGCAAAGATTCAAGTTGGGGGGAATTTGATGTGTAGAAAAATATGCATAATTTAATCGAATTAGTCCATAGTTTTAATGCATTTCATGTGCTTGCACGTGCTATTTTTCTACACATTTTCATTATTTGTTCAAAAACTCCAATTTTCGATTTTCTTGATTTAAGCAGTGATTTAGAGATAAATTTGGAATGAAGAATGAAGGCCGATGATGTAAAAAGGTGGACATTGGATACAATATTTACACATTTGATGATCCAATGTGTGAGAATGAAGCCCAACGAAAGCCCAAAACTTCTTTGCCAAAGAAGAATGAGCCCTAGCCCATAATACTCGTCTATCAAGATAAAAGGGCCGCATCAAAACAGAAGGAGGAGTCAGACAACAGAGGAGGTAGCGTCAGATTGGAGAGAATAGATCAGAAAAAGAGAAAAGTCATGATTGTGAATTTTATGATGTGTGGCTAATTTCCTATGCTAGTTCAAAGGGATGTTGAACCTTTATTCTTGAATTACTTCGGATGATTAGTAACGATTTCTTAATTTCTATCTCTTAAATGATTTGTATTGCTTGGTTAATTGTTTATGATATTGCTTGATTCGATTTAGCAGGGCCCGTTACATTGAATTGTTGTGATATCTATTGCTAGGATATGAACCGTAATCCGTAATTGTTACGAATTTATATTCATAAGTAGCAAGAAACGTTGGAATCGTTAGGGGCAACACTTATCTAGATTATCCAGATCGAGCTTGTGAATTTGGAGTCTAGTTCGTCCTATCGTCTTAGAGATTAATGCGTTCATCACACTAAATCTAGAGGTCGTACCTATTAGGTTGTCTGATTGAACAGGGTTTATTAAAGAGCTTATTTTAATAGACTAAACTTAAGAGATGATTCGGGTTAGCAGAGCTTGTTGCTAATCTAGGGACGGGGATTTGAGAGATAGATTGAGAGAAACGTTATTAATTAATCCACCTGATCAAGAATAAATGGGAATACTGAACTGAGAACTAGTACTTGTTTATTGATTGATTCTTGTTTATCTGATTTGTTTCCATCTTTGAGTGTGGCGTAATAGCTTGTTAGGTTTTTAGTTTAATTTAATAGCTTCCCAACCAACCCCCCATTTAGCTTGTTTATTTGTTGAGTAGTTAGCACCAGTAAATTTAATTGGTTCCTCTGTTCTCTGTGGGATCGACCCTTATTTGCCACTTCTACAAATTAGTTGAGGGTAAGAAGGTTTATTTAATTTTGCGTGCCTCGACAGCACAACCAATGGACTTAAGCAAGCACCAAGAGCTTGGTATGACACCTTATCTCTCTATCTTTTAGAGAATGGCTTCCTAAAAGGAACAATCGACAAGACGCTATTTAGGATACAAGATGGAGAAAGTGTACCTGTTAGTATAAATATATGTGGACGACATCATCTTCGAATCCACCAACAAAGAGCTGTGTGAGAAATTCTCCAACCTGATGCAGTCAAAGTTCGAGATGAGTATGATGAGAGAATTAAGTTTTTTTCTCGGGCTACAAGTAAAACAGCTACCTACAGGAACCTTCATCAGTCAAGTCAAGTATACGAAGGAGCTTATCAAGAAGTTTGGCATGGAGAATGGTGCAGCAACATCCGTTCCTGTGTCTATATCCATAAGTCTTGACAAAGATGAAGACGGCAAAGATGTAGATATCACAAAGTACAGACGACTAATCGGATCCTTACTGTATCTTACAGCAAGCAGGCCAGATACTATGTTTGCAGTAGGAGTCTATGCAAGATTTCAAGCAGCACCAAAGGAATTACATCTTTCAGCGGTCAAAACGATTATCAAATATCTGAAAGGAACTTAGGATGTAGGCCTATGGTATCCCAAGGAAGGAGGATTCAAGCTTAAAGGCTACTCCGACTCAGATTATGCAGGTTGTAAGATTGATCAGAAAAGTACCAGTGAGACTTGTCAGTTTCTGGGAAATAGACTTGTCTCATGGTTCTGCAGGAAGCAAACTTCGATTGCAACCTCTACAGCAGAAGCAGAGTATGTTGCAGCAGGAAGTTGCTGTGCGCAGATTCTTTGGATACAGCAGTAACTAAGAGATTATGGGATAGAAGAAAAGGAGACTCCAATTCTCTGTGATAATACAAGTGTTATTGCAATTACCCATAATTCTGTTTTTCACTCAAGAACAAAGCACATTGACATACGTCATCACTTTATAAAAGATCACGTGGAAAAGAAAGATATTGTGCTTGAGAATGTTCATACGGATCTCCAGCTTGCAGATATACTCACCAAGCCTTTAAGTGAATCGAGGTTTTCTATGCTTCGAAACGAGCTGGGAATTCTTAAGTTATGAGGAGAAAAAGAAGGTGCAAAAATCAAGGGGGAACCTCTGCATGCTTGCGAGAAGCAGTAAAGCATAGTGCTGTAAGCTATGCCTTCATACAGTGCTGGGTTCAAACAGTGCTGCATTATATATTCTTACAGTATACAGAAATCGGGAGTTTAAGCAGCACCAGGTTACAGCATTTATTTCAAAAGAGTATTGATTATTCTGCAACCTCGTACTAAGGATGCTGCAACCTTAAAAAAACATTTATTTAGGCGACAAATGGCATATCTTTCAGTATTAAATGCATGTATGCGTGTGTCAGAAGTGGAAAGGGTGCCGTCAGAAACCCACGTGCCTAGTAATAATTAGTGACGATTTGACATCTCCGCTTTTTCCTGGACCGTAAGATCAATTTTTATTGATTTATCTCAACCGTTGATCTTACTACACGTCTCTTGAGATCCGGCATAACCCCCATAACCGCGCCTTTTGAAATCATTTTTTTTTCACCATCTTCCAAGGAGAGAAACTTATTTCGCGAAAAATTCTCTAAGTCCAAAATCTTCGAAATTTCTTATCATTTCTCTCAAGAAATCAATGGCTGCCAGACAAACCATCATCTTGGAAGGACAACTGATCAACCAGGAGCACGTTTATGCTTCTGGGTTGTACGATAATACTCTTATCAAGAGAATCTTTGATGCCCTTGAGCGGACCCAAGTCCTAGGGCTTCTAACGACTGTTTACGCTGGCTTCTCCATGGAGTCAGTACAGAGATTCTACTCCTACGCCAGGCAGGCGGAGGATAGGAACTGCATCCTATTTAGGATGGATGCAGACGAGGAAGAACGGTCTCTAACCGTTAGAGACATTGCCACCACCTTCAACATTTCCGCCGGAGGTTTGCCCCCAGTCAGTTGTCAAACTATGGGGAAGCATCTGCTCAAGAGATGTGGGATCTCTTTCGAGAAAGGGATGCAGGGGCTGAAATTAAAAGAAGTGCCCCCAAGAAGCTCTTCAAGCCGGAGTTTGAATTCTTTCATGATATCTGTGCATACTCCATTGAAGGCAAAACGGGGAGTTATGACAAATGCACAGATCTCCGGTTTCGGATCATGTCCGCTATTATGGCCGGAGAAAAGGTGAATTGGGTGAGGTTCATCATGAAGAGGCTGTGGGAAGAAGTAGAGAAGATAACGGAGCGTCGAAGCTATGGTATCACCATTTGTTCTCTGCTCTGCAAGCTTGGCCTCCAACTTGCAGCACCTACCCCGATCCCCATTGGAAAGTATCTCGGGGAGAAGAAGAAGAGTAAGACCCAATCGAAGGCTGCAGGAGTAGGGATTGTAAGGAAGAAAACTAAAGATAAAAAAAATGCAATCCTGGCTCTGCAAGATGAGGCTGCAGGCAGCGGGGATGAAGCCGAAAAAGAGGACGCTCAGAGTCCTCTTCCTGTCATCAAGAAGAGTTAAGGGAAGGCTGTACCTGAAACTGAATCCTTTTCCTCGGATGATGACGCACCCTTAGTGAGAAGGGCCCCACGCAGCAAGAAGAAGGCTGCAGCTGCTGCTTTCCAACTCTCTACACCTTCTATGGTTGTAGTGAATGTTGTGGATAAGTCACATCAGCTCCGGGATCAAGAATGTGCTCTTGATTCCCAACTCTCTACACCTTCTATGGTTGTAGTTGACCTTGAGGATGGATCATGTCAGCTTTAGGAGCCACATCAGCACCGAGTCAAGCCAACTGAAGAAGCTCGTCTATAAACAGAGGCTTCAGTGCTTGATCCTACCCTCCCAGCGGCTAGAAATATGGAGCTGCAATACATCTCTGGAGAGAGATGCGGCTGGCTAAGGGGGAAATCTTGTTGAAGTGGAAGGATTTCCTGACAGTCGAGCAAACTGTCCTGGAATGGGCCAAATCAGAAGAAATTCTGGCACTCCTGCAACCTGAGTATGTAGTAAGAGTTCAAGAGCTTGGGAAAAGTAGTGCTGCACAGGGAGCAAAGGACAAAGGGAAGGGAAAAGCTCTTACAGAATCCGACTCTGCAGAGCTGCCGATGAGAGCAGCATTAGAGGATGTACAAGTCTTTCTTATCCCAGCTGCGGAGGCTGTAAGAAGGGGTGATGACGTCGCTTTTGCTCAAGAACAAATCAACACCCTGGGAGTGGAGCAAGCTGAGGAAGCTATGCTGTAACAGGCGCTGCAACAAAGTGTGAAAGAAATCAGGATGCAGCACACTCCTAGGAGGATGCGGGGAGAAGGTAGTTCAAGTCAACATCATGTGAACTCCCCTGCATACGAGCAAGTAGTTGAGAACCTCTCCAACATTGTCACGCTGGATCATTTGGAGGAGGAAGGATCTCAACTATTGGACTATGGCGATTCCCCTATTCACATGAATGCTGCTGATGCAGACTTATAAAGGGAACCGTCAGCCATCATTCAGGGAGTAATCTCTGAACTTGCTGAAGATGCCAATGACGCAACCACAGAGAAAGTTGCAAAGGCTGGACTCCCTGTACTGGCAGAGATAGCAGTACAACAGGCAACCACCCAAGAAGAAACTGCTGAAGAGACAAGAAGGATGGAAGCTGAGATTCTTGCAGCAATGAAGCGTACAGTGCTGGATGCTGTGGACGCTGTAAGAAACCAACCAGAGCTGCAAGATCCCATTCTTGCAGCTGAAGCTGTCCAAGAAGCAGGACCGGCCGAGAAGACGGGATCCTTAGAGAAGACCTCAGGGGAGGTTGTTGTTCGGACAACACTATCTGAGGGTGAGAAGACCTCTGGTGGGAAGGCTGTTCAGACAGTACCTACAGAGGAAGCTGAAGAAGTAGCTGAGGTAACCTCTATGCAGCTAAAGACACCTCATGAGGAGGTTGATGCTGTAGCTGCTGCATGTTCTCAAGAACCTTCCAAGGTTACAGCAGCAGAGGTTACTGAGGAAGCTGAGGTTACTGATGCCGAATTCACCAGGATGATGAGAAGCCGCAACATAGCTGTTCATGGGCCGAAATCTGGCGGACCAGAACCTGTTGAAGTCTCATCCAGTGAAGAGGAGACGGAAGAAGAAGAAGAGCACCCATCCTCGAGTTCTCCAGTCTCAAACAACAAGGAGGATGAGGTTGCTACAGAGGTTCCAAGGCAGGATGCAGCACCTATCATTCAAGCTGATATTTCATTCGCTGCATCCACTGCTGCCTCAACCAGAAGGAATTCGGGGCTGACTCTTGACGAATCGATTAACCGAGTTGAAGCCGCTGTTAGACATCTACTACATGCTCTCCAAGAGCATGAGTCTACCATGTGTAACAGTCTCAGGGTCGCTGCCTAATTCCATGCTGAAACCATGACAGGTTTCAAGAAGGACCTGGAAGTACTGTCGGAGATGATCAAGAAGACGCTGAATGATCACTCCAACAGGCTGTACTGGGAACGGGTCAGGATGGAGAAGGAGTTGAAGGTTGATGCTACACAGACACGCCAGGAGATCAAGCTGTGCAAGTGTCATGCTGAGAATGCCTCTAACAGGCTGAACACTCACTCTCTCATCCTGAAAACACTTCTGGATTGCACATCTGATCAATCTCAGCGAACCAGAAGTGTGGATGATCGTTTGGGAAACCTGGAGCTAATTGTTGGAGAACTGAGGGACATCATGTTCCGAGCCTTCCCTCAGTATGTTGATGCTCTTAAGGCCATCCCTGAACCGACTCGACGCCCATATTCCAAGGTGGTCCCAGCTGCCCTGCTCAGCCCCCGACTTTTGATGATGCCAAAAAGGGGGAAGGATTTGAAGATAGATACAGGAGCTCAGCGGGAGCTGAAGAAGAAGAAGAAGATGATGACCAACAACCTCTCAGTAGGAGGAGAAGAAGGTTTGGATCATCTGCTGCTGCTGATATCCCCTCTCCGAAGAGATGGAGAAGAGATGATGATGCTGGAGTTGGAGGAGCTGGTGCAGCTGCTGGAGGTAGATCTACTGCAGGCGCTACATACAGCAGAGCTGCAAACAAGGATGCAGCGCCTCCCTCCTATCATTCCAAGAGAGAGAATGAAAGCCAGCAGCAAGGCTCAAGGAACAGAATGAGCGGGGACGAGTTTGAGAGTCAGAGGCACCAGAGAGAAGAATAATATCCATATGTCTGGATTCAATGACTCGGAGTAATTGGTGAGAGGAGAATTTTCCCAAATGACTTCTACCAATATCCTCCTCAAGAAATCCCTCGCCTTGACACTGAAAATATCTCTGCTGAAGTATCCGTTCTGATGGATCAGAGGCTTGAAGGTGAAAATATGGCTTGGAGGTTTGACATCTTTAAGGAAATCAGACTGCCTACTGACAGGAATCCATCATTTGAGGCGATCACGTTGTACAAACGATCAGAATACCTCAGATACTTCAAAACTCTATGCAGGAAAGACAAATTCAGCAGATATCATACTTGCAAGACTGCATTGAAGAGATATGAGCAGCTCGCTAGGGAAGAAGATCTTGAAATTTAGAGATATTATATCAACCTAGTGAAGTATGGAGGGATTGTGCCCTATTGTGAGGACTTATAGCTCAGGTGGATTCAAATTCCAGTAATTATGCAGAAGCTAGAAAAGTCCTATCAAGAGTCCATCAGGGACTGGTGGAAGGGATCAAGAGCAAGAGAAGGCCTAGAAAAGTTTGCTGAAAGAAGACCTGAAGAACCGTCTACAAAAAGGTCCATGTTTCAGTAATTTATATACCCTCTTGTGATCCCTGCTGTAACATATATGCCTTGTAAAATTTCTCTCTGATAATGAAGAAATTTTCCTTTCTTTTCTGTTCAAGTTCAATCCTTATGAACTCATGCATGCTGTTTACGTTTTTCCTGATGTTTTGTGATGAAAGGAATAACATGATGCATCTCTGATGAATCCAGGATTAGATCTTATCTTATCAAAACTGTTCAAACATGTAATCCTGATGAACTATATGAAATAATGTAAAAATAAAAACTTCTTCATGAACGAAATAATGTAAAAGTTTTGTCATCATCAAAAAGGGGGAAATTGTTGGGATTTCAATGTTTAGATTTTGATGAGACAAAACACATATGTAATAGGAAGTTTTGAGTACCCCATTTTTTACGATGTTTAAGTAAATATATAGACTAGGTTTGAGTTTAGTTTTAAGTGCTGAAAAATGAAGGTTTGACAAGGATAAAGCTGTATCTAAGTCGTTCAGAAAAGATATTGCTGCAAGAGGGCAGGATACAGCATCGCTGCAAGAAGGCAGATACAACATCGCTGCAAAAAGGCAGACACAGCATTGCTGTAAAAAGACAGAACTTAACTACAGCTAAATAAGAAGGAATGACGTACAGGAGTACTGCTAGATAAATATACAGCAGCTCTACTCAAAGATACTGCAATCAGGTCTTAGTTACTGCAGCACTGCATGAAAGTATCAGCTGCATAAAGACCTAGGATACAGCGCAAAGCTTACAGTTCAGATAAGTCAATCAGCGCCAATTACAACAAGAAGTATCCTACAATCCTAGGAAGGATAAATGCAGTACGAGAAATGAAGATTCAAGCAAGAATAAATAAAGCCGTTCTAGAGAAGATCAAAGTTACAGATACGGAGCCAATACGAAGATGCCACGTGGACTGACGCGCTGCAGAAAGCTGCGAGCCACAACTGCCGCATTAAATGCTCCGAAAGAGAAAGTCAAGTCGCATTAAATGCAAACCATATCTTTGGTCAGACTACTTCAAATTCAAAAGAGAGATGTCTCCTTCAACAGATATCTTCTCCTACAAATATAAATAGAGGATGAGAAACACTGAAGCTAGTTACTGAAATATTTGCGCAAAATTCACAAAGCTTTCAAGATACAAGTACTCAAGTCTTCTATCAGTTTCAGTCACTCAACCTCCCAGAAGTGAAGCAAGTTCAAGCTAAAAGATTTCTCAAAGGATTCAGAAGCTCACTTCGAAGCACCAGTTGAAGAAACCTTTTTATATTCTTTTAACCTTGTTGCTGTGTGCTTAGGTTGTTTTAGAGGTGTCGAATAGTTAATAGGAGAGATCATTGCTGTTTGTATAGTTGTCTAGAATTAGGCAGCTTCCCTGTGTGGGATTGTAGAACCCTGTGTGGGTTAGCCTTTGAAGTTTGCAGTTGTTGTGTGTACGTTGGACTTCAGTAGGTTATTGCTTTGTAAAGTTGAGAGATTGTTAGGAGTGTCCTGTAATTCAATCTTGCTTAACAAAATTACTACTCGAGGAGCAGTAGAGTGGACATAGAAGGATTACACCACCTTCGAACCACTATAAGCCATACGTGTTTATTTTTTTATTTATCTGTGTTTTACCTTCTGTTTCTTGTTTATCTCGTAAGCATAAAACGTTTTAAAAGAAGCATATTGAGAAAATCAGCCTTGTGTTATAAAGTATATTTTTCCGCTGCGTATAAAACTCCAAGTTACAGCGTGCAGCACTGTATCCTAGTGCTGTAAGCAGTAACTATCTGACGCTGCAAGTTTAAGTAACTTGCAGAGCAGATCGATTTTTCAAAGATTTGCAAAATCAACCAAAGTTCATTCACCCCCCTCTGAACCTCGAATACCACTTAGGACCAACAGACATGCATACTTTGATTTAAGTGATCAATATATTACATTCTCTATAAATAGATGTCATATTCATATTCATCTAATTTGTCGATATTATCAACGTCAATTATGTTAGTTGCAAAATCAATATATATATAATTACTGATCTTATATATATATATAAGGAGTAATTGTTATTATATATACATATATATATCAATGTCAATGAAATTGAGATGATCTTATCAAAATAAATTACCCAACTTATTTACTGATCACGAACAAAATTTTATGGATTGAAATTAAATCGAATCTTTCTGTGCTTAACGACTTAAACACTTGATTTAAAATATGTCTACAATCTAGGACTCATGCAAAGCTCAATCATACATTCAAAAGAACAAATTATATCAATTCAAAAATGTCTGAAGAAACAAAGGTTTACTCAAGGGCACATAAGTTTATATATACTAACAACATTCTCTCCCACTTGCCCTAGAGTAAATGGGGCATGTCTAGTACACCCATGTTCCTAATATGACCCTAAAAAATACCACTGGAAAAATTTTTAGTAAAAGGGTCAGCAAGATTATCTGCAGATGCAATCTTGCACACAGTGACATCTCCTCGTTGAACTATATCCCTTACAAGGTGATACTTTCGCTCAATGTGTTTTCCACACTTATGGTTTCTTGGCTCTTTTGCATTTGCCACTGCTCCACCATTGTCACAAAACAGTGTAATGGAATGTGACGCAGAAGGAACCACCTCTAGGCTTAGCAAAAAATTTCTTAGCCATACTGCTTCTTTGGCTGCTTCGCAAGAAACCACGTATTCAGCCTTCATTGTGGAATCAGCAATACACGATTGTTTTACACTTCTCCAAACTACTACTCCGCCACCAAAAGTGAATACTAATCATGATGTAGATTTTCGAGAATCTCTATCAACTTGAAAATCAGAATCAGTATATCCCACTGACACTAAATCTGATGTTGAATACACTAACATATAATCTCCTGTTCTACAAAGATATTTGAGAATATGTTTTACAGCAATCCAGTGTTCAGGTCCTGGATTCGACTAATATCTACTGACTATCCCATAACATAACAAATATCTGGTCTCGTACATACGATTGCATATATGAGACTTCCTACAGTAGAAGCATAAGGAACTCGTTTCATGTATTCCACTTCACTAGGAGTTTTTGGATATTGCTCCCGTGACAAGTGGATTCCATGTCTGAAAGGAGTCAGACCTTTCTTGGAATTCTGCATGGCAAATTTTACCAGTGTTTTGTCAATATATGAAGCTTGAGATAAAGCAATTATCCTGTTTTTCCTATCTCGTAAGATTTGGATTCCTAAAACATAGTTTGCTTCTCCCAAGTCCTTCATATCAAACTATTGTGCTAACCAGTGTTTTGTTGATGTTAACAATCCCACGTCATTTCCAATCAGTAGGATGTCATCCACATACAACACGAGAAAAACTACATTTTTACCTTCTATCTTTTTATAGACACAAGGCTCTTCAAGATTCTGATCAAAACCACAAGTTTTAATTGCTTGATCAAATCTAATATTCCAGGTTCTACACGCTTGCTTAAGTTCATAAATTGACCTATTCAATTTGCATACTTTATGCTCTTGACCATTTTGGATAAAACCATCTGGTTGCATCATATAAATGCTCTTGTCAAGATTTCCATTAAAGAAAGCTGTCTTGACATCTATTTGCCACACCTCATAATCAAAATGAGCTGCAATGGATAAGAGAATTCGAATAGACTTTAGCATGGCTACCGGTGAAAAGATTTCTTCATAATCGATCCCTTCCCTTTGGGTATAACCCTTGGCAACCAATCTAGCTTTAAAGGTCTCTATCTTTCCATCTATTCCTCTTTTTCTCTTGTAGATCCATTTGCACCCAATGGATTTTACCCCTTCAGGCTTATCTACAAGATCCCAGACAGAGTTAGTGTACATGGAATTCATTTCTGAATCCATGGCACTTCTCCAATGATCATCGTCTATATCTCCTATAACCTCGTTAAACGAAGTGGGATCTTCCTCTTGCTCAGTAAAGACTGCCTCAAAAGACTCTCCATAGAGCAAGAATCTAGAAGGTCGTTTAACGACTCTCTTACTTCGTCTAACCGCTGTAGGTTCCTGGATGACTGGAGCTTGTTCTTGTTCTCCATGTCCTTCTGTATCCATTTCTACACCCGGAGGTGAATGAACAATAGGATCATGATTTTCTACTACCTCATTAATCGGAGAACCAGTTGGCACAGTAGGTGGAACCTCAATGTGTCTCCCACTGGATCCAATAGTCGATGGCGGTAGATTTATGAATTTAGGATGAATAGGTTTAATGCGGATCTCTGGATTAAATAAACCAGGAATATTTTCCTCCATCTTATCCAAAAGAACCTTGTTCCTGGATTCATTATCTTCTATATACTTGTCTTCTAAGAAGGTTGCATTTGTACTTAAAAATACCTTCTTATCCTGAGGACTATAAAAGTAGTACACCCTTTAGGATATCCTACAAACACACATAATTCTGATCTTGATTCTGTCTTCTCCGTCTTACCTTTAAGCACATATGCAGGACATCCCCATACACGAATATGTCTTAGATTTAGCTTATGCCCATTCCACAATTCGAGGGGTGTTTTAGGTACAGACTTAGATGGAACCATATTCAGCACATATATAGCAGTTTGTAGTGCATATCCCCAAAAGGAAGCACTAAGAGTAGAGAAGCTCATCATAGATCTGACCATGTCCAACAAGGTCCTGTTTCTCCTTTCCGAGACACCATTCTGTTGTGGAGTACTTGGTGAGCTCAACTGAGATAAAATCTCATTCTCTGTCAAGTATGCTCTAAAGTCACTAGATAGATATTCACCACCTCGATCAGATCGAAGTGTTTTTATGTTCTTACCTAATTGCTTTTCCGCTTCCAGTCTGAATTCCTTGAATTTTTCAAGTGCCTCAGACTTGCGACCCATTAGATAAACATAACCATATCATGAGTAGTCATCAGTGAAAGTGATGAAGTACTCATATCCACCTCTAGCTTGGACTTTAATTGGTCCACATACATCAGAGTGTACTAATTCCAAAACATCCTTGGCTCTCAGTCCTTTGAACTTGAAAGACCTCTTAGTCATTTTATCCTCCAAACAGGATTCACATATAAGTAATGATTCCACCTTTAAATCAATCAAAGGGCCATACTTTACAAGTCTTTGAATCCTATTAAGGTTAATATGACCAAGTCTTAGGTGCCAAAGATAAGTCTCATTAGTTGGAGATAACTTTATGTGTTTTGTGGTGTGGTATAAAAAGTTGTCGGTTGGTTTTAAGATATACAAATCATTATTCAAATGTCCCTTACACACTATAACATTATTAAAAGAAATATCAACCGTCATAGAAGAAAAATGAACATGATATCCTTGTTTGAATAACAAAGCAACATAAATCAAATTTCTAGTAATGTTTGGGACATAATAACAATTTCTTAAAACCAAATGTTTTCTACTTGAAAAATAAAGATAAACATCTCCGACCGTTTTTGCAGATACCACAGCTCATGTGCCAACCCTCAAGGTATGATCCCATTCATTAAGCTCATTGGTTACTTGGAACCTCTGCAAAATATTGCAAACATGATTAGTGGCTCCAAAATCTACTATCCAAGTATCTGTAGAATCAACCACTAAACATGACTCAATAAAGGATAACTCACCATTTCCTTGTTTCTTAGCTAGGTAAACTGGGCAATTTCTTTTCCAATGACCCTTTTCCCCGCATTCAAAACATTTCCTTTTTGGTTTCCCGTTAGATTTCTCTTGGGTCTTAGCTTTCTTTGCTTGTTGTTGTGGACCCTTCTTATTGGACTTCTTCTTTTTTCCATCCTTACTTTTGGGTTTGGATGAGGATAGCCCAGCAGAAGAAACAATGTAAGCATCACCACTTTGAACCTGAAGAACACTCTTAGCGTTTTGAAGCTCTTTCATCAATTCGGTCAAGGACATGTTCAGCTTATTCATGTTATAGCTGACTTTGAATTATGAGAACATCTCAGGGAGAGTCTCTAAAGCCATGTCAACTTGAGTCTCCGTACTGATTTCAGCCCCTAAAACCTCAGCCACGTTGAATTAACCAATCAGCGTAAGTATATGGTCTCTCACGGGCATTCCAGGTTTCGTACGCAAGTTCATAATGTTCCTAATGACAGTCTGACGAGCTTGACGTCCTTGATGCGCAAACATTTCATGCGCAAACATTTCTTGAAGGCTTTCCATGATTTCAGTGGATGTCCTCATGAACTGATGTTTTTTGTTGCAATACATTTGAGATTGATCCCAAAATATAGCAACGAGTCATATCATCAGCATGAATCCACTTATCATAAGCCTCCTTTTGCACAGCAGTGGACTCATTAGTGGGGATAGGAGGACAGGGTTCATCTAACACAAATTTGAACCTCTCCGCAGTGAGAACAATTAAAAGATTTCATTTCCAGTTTATGTAATTATCTCCCAGTAGTTGATTCTTATTCAAAATCAATGACAAGGCGTTTGCAGACATTTTCTGAAATATAAATAAATGAAAAGGATGAGCATGCATGATACGGATGAAAGCATAATAAAAACATAATAAGTAGACCAAAAACTACTTTATGTGAAGAAACACCTAAAACTCCAAAATCATGACATACCTCTCTATAGGAGAAGTAAATGTTGATTTATAGCTAGGCTAGAAATCTCCCACTAAATCAAACATTCCGCATCTCATGCTATATTGACTTAGTATCACATTATTTTTAGCCATCTACTACATTAATTGGATATTCTATAGGAAGTCCTCTTAATGTTTCGATTTAAGTGTATAACTCTTATATTAATAAATTTTAAATATTTTAATCAAGTGTGAAATCTATAGGATAAACACACTTAATCAAATTAAAATTTATTTACCATTTATTGGGCCCAATCAAGTAACCAAAACAATACAACCCTCCTATAGAGAGACCAAATTAATAGGCACAAGGTATACATATATTCTTACTTTTAGGCTAATAAGGGAGGTCTTGGGATCATAAAATGATCCCTCACACACTTAATATTTTGTTAAAGAAAATGGGTTTTCTTAGATTAATATAAGTCCAACCATTTTAACTCTTAAAATGGTTCAAATATCAATCACAATATTTATTCTCTAAACTAGTCAACCACTAGAAAAGAAAAAAAAAAAAAACAGAATCCTAGAGCGGTGTTCATGCGATTTCTACATGACATGTTATATGAATGACATTTAATTCAATTAAAGCATTTCATACAACAATAATAAAAGTAAAGAACAAATTTTTATGGCCCATCCTAGATACAAAAATTACAAAACAATTGGAAGGTCCAATTGAGCCACAACACGGTTCAATTCTTCAAAGCCCATTTACAATTTTTCTGGTCCAAGATCTTTATTCTGGCAACCCAAATCATTAAGTAAATGGAAAGCCTAAGAATATGGCCCAACAGCTTCTTCTGAATTGTCAAAACGTGGCCTTTCAATTCTCCTCCCTTTTTTAATTTGAATTCTCATGGCTTTGCCCAGCAGCACAATTGGGCCCAACTTCACATGACTTGGGCCAAACTAAAAATATTGGCCCAATTAAAGTGCAAGAATGAGTTACTACAACCAAATATGCATTCTTCAGCCTTCACTTTCTTTTAAATTAAACTTGCAGTCGCTATTGACACCAAACTTCCACATCATCAAAAGCATCACCGCCACGAAAAAAATAATATTACAAATTAATTATTTCGTAACCTATTTCGTATCTAACAAGGAGAAATTATGGAGACGTAATCCACCCCCTTATTTACAGACTCGAAAAATGAAATACAATTTGTATCAAAACTAGGCCATAAATTGTTCATAATTAAAACATTCATCTCATAACAATGAAATCACATAATCTAACACCGCTCAAACTAAAACATGCATGAACAAAATTAATTCATCAAAGAATATACAAAATAATATCAAAACCTATGGCTCTAATACCACTTGATGGGAATTTAACCCTCGAGAATTACATCTGATTAAATCAAAAATCTCGTCATATGATCGATTATAATATATATTCTAATTGACAATTAATCTTGTATAAGAAGGTTAACAAAATACCTTGTGTAGCGTGCTTTAACAGTTTCTCTGCATGCATCAAACCACTGAATCGAAATTTAACAACCAAAATATTTAGAATACACAACCCAAATCAAACCAATTGTTATTTCACAAATTCTTCGAGGCATCAAGTGTAATTATCTAAAATCCGTGCAATTCATGTCAACTCGACCTAAATCCGTGAGTTTTGCTTTTTTATTTTATTTTATTTTATGTGTTGATCTTTATGTTATACATGTGTAACAATTATGTTATATTAATATGATCTTTACGTACTGTAACTTAGGGAGAAAAAATTCAATAAAATTTATAGATATATACCTTCATGTGCAGTTTCTCTGCACGCCTCAAACCGTCAAGCCTTCTCCGGTGTTCTCTCTAGAACTTTTCTGCAGTATACGTGTGTGGGCACCGTATAATATTGTGGACTATTTAATAGAATAAAATCCTAGGAATTTTAGGACTTCTATTCTTACTCTCCAAAATGCCTTTTCCATATAGGAAAAATATATGGATAAAATCATATCAGATATATTTATCTCATAAATATCTCTTAACTGATATATTTATCCGGATAGTCCATCAAACTTAATTATACTGCAATACATATTATAATCTTTATAATATATTAAGTTTATAATAGAGCCACCGAAGGGACCTAATCAGACACAATTAAATTAAGCTCCAATAAATTGATTTTGACTTAATTAACTCTTGACTAATCAAAATAACTTATTAATTTCGTTCAATTCTACTATAAGTACGAGATTGCACTCTTAATTAAATTGGATTTATTGAAGCAAATAAATCAATAAAATATATCCCCTGATTGATCGATCCAATAATGAGCTCATTGTGATCCTTCAAAAGGAATATATCTAACTGTTTGAGCACATTATTAAGAACACCAGTGCATTGATGGCTGAGATGAAGTTGCATTGTTAGAGACCCTCCTTGACAAAACAACAATCATGTTTTAATTGAATGAGAACATTATTATCTAAAGTAAATGTAAGGCCAATGTGAGATACCTAAAAGCAGCTTCACTGTCAACATACGACTGATCAGTTGAGCTAGACATAGCTCCAGGAGATCCATGATCACTAGATGTACAAAATACGACCTCCTCCACACACACCAGCATTACTAGTATTCTTAGATGCACATTTATTCTGGTTTTATTCTTATGGTAATGGCATGGTTACTTCATGGAAGCTACTTGTGTTTGCTCTTGAGGGCTACTTGATTTATTACGTTTTGTATACTTTTTCATATTAAACAACATAAGAAAATACAAAAAGATATACAACATATATACTGTTGAAGGGCTTTTTATTAACAATTTTTGTTAATTTTATTCTTTGCCCAGAAACAAATGTTGCCTGAGATGTTGCCATAACATCTGTGGCAACATTCATCTTTGTTTTGTCTTACTTCACAAATATCTCGATTTTTTTGCATTTGTGTCTTTTTATACTATTTTGCAGGTGTTAGATTGTATGAACAAGAGTGGTGAACGTGTCAAAGAAGGTGCAACCCTAATGCAATCACTTTTGAGAGAAATCCTCTTCAAGGATTAGAATGGACCAAGTCAAACATTGCTGAAGCCTCTTGACTAACAACTTGGAGAAATTCCCTCACGCATCTTTCAAAGCATTTAGCCACGTTTTTGAGTGGCTGAGTTTTAGGGATATTTGTTAGGTTATCATCTTGGAAGGTATCTATATATAGGAGGGTTATTTTGTCTTGTAATTCACTCCTTCAAGCCTTAACATTTATTTATCCTAGAATCCTTCCAAGATAGAATTTTGTGAGCCTGAGCGTACATTGTATACTCAAAGAGAGCTTTTTTGTTTTTGATCAATAGGATCTTTTGTGAGTTCTTTTCTTGTAGGTTTATGCCTATTTTGGAATTCACTTGTATTCACTTTTATTTGTGAATAAATTTTTGCCTAAGGCACCTCAAGATATATATTTATATATATCTTGAAAAGTTATCTCTTTGAGTCATTTTAATTTCCGCTGCAAAAACTCTTCAAAATTAAGTGTTGGCTTAAGTGTTGTGGCAACATCTGCGGCAACATCTGCCTCAGTACACTTACTTTTGTTCTCAGATCAGATCCACTTTTCCAACAAGTGGTATCAGAGCCAACACTCGATACACTGAGTGGTTGGGTCTGGTCAGATTGATTATGGATCCTGTAATTGGAAGACTTCCCGTTCTTGATGGTACTAACTATGCGTTTTGGAAGATCCGCCTACGTACACATATCAAGTCACTTGATTATCATGCATGGAAGACGGTGGTTAATGGTTATGTTGTTCCAAAGACTACACGAGATGAAGATGGTGATGTCGTGGACAAACCGGAATCGGAGTGGACTCAAGCCGAACTCAATGAGGCAAGTAGCAATGAAAAAGCTCTCAACGCCATTTTCTCATGGGTTGACATGCATATGTTCAAGCTGATTCAAAATTGTGCTACTTCCAAACAAGCTTGGGACATCTTACAAAGACATTGTGAAGGTGATACAAGTGTCAAGGAGACGAGGTTGCGGATACTTTCCAGTCAATTTGAAAAGCTTCGAATGGACAACAATGAGGACATCACATCGTACTTCGAAAAGGTAATAGACATTGCCAATGAATGTCAAATGCTTGGTGAGCCCATAAACAACAAGCATTTGGTGTACAAAGTCATTCGCACATTACCCGAAAGGTACAATCTCAAAGTCTCTGCTATAGAAGAAGCTCATCATCTTGCTTCCATGGATCTCAATACTCTTATGAATATTTTGAAAAATTATGAGGTTAACATGTTGTCTCAAAAGGATAAGTTAAAAGGCAAGAGTATAGCTCTTAAGGCTCAAACCTCTGATGAAGATCACGAAGAAGAGGATGAGGAATTGGAAGAAATTGGAGAAGGTGCAAGTGTAGCCTTGATTACCCGCAAGTACAATGCCATGGTAAGAAAATTCAATAAAGAGAAAAGAGTATTCAAGCCTAATGAACAGTATACCAAAAACACTTTCCAAAATCAAAAGAAAACTTTTCAATCTCAAAAGGAAGGTAACACTAGAAGAAATTCTGAAGTTTTTAAATTTGATCCTAAAGATCTTGAAAAAATTCAATGTCGAGCATGTTCCGGTTGGGGTCATTACGCAAATGAATGTGCTAATACTCTAAGGAAACATGGTAAGAATTTTTGAATTTCTTTAAGTGACGATGAATCAGATGATGAAGAGGTTGAAAAGAACTCAACTGCAATGATGGCCACAATACATGAGGAGTCTCTGTCGAACAGTCAAGATGTTGGACGAAATGTTGGGACAACATCTTCACCAACATCTGCTTCTGCTGAAACTAAAAGGTATGTATTGTTTGATTATCCAGATGTAAACTGTTTTCATGGGGCTATTGGTGTTCATGCAGATGATCAAGACGAGGAAAACTTGGATAAAGACGTTCTACTTGGAGAATTGCAAGAACTCTACACAGCTTTGCTAAAAGAATGGAAGAAGGAGAAGAGGAGTGTAGAGAAATTGTCCAAAGAGAATGATGAACTCAAGGACTCTCTTACCAGACTTGAGGTAATGCTTACTAAGAAAGATATTGAAATTTCTAATCTCATGTCTAAGGTAGAGTCGGCCGAAGCCACCTTCTCAAAGTTAAACAAAGGAACGGCTAAATTGAATGAAGTTCTTAACTTGAATCAATCTGGTACTTTTGGTTTGGGTTATCAAAACTTTGCAAATAATTTTGTGCCGGTTGAGGATAAAGCTTTGGATTCTTGCACTTCAAAAGATATTGAATATTCTAAAGAATCTTTGAAAAAGGAATTTATCTGTGATTTTTGTTCTAAGCTTGGTCACATTAAGCCTCACTGTTTTAGATATAGAAGAAAGCTGTTACAGAAACAGATGTTGCCCGAAGTGTTGCCCAACACTTCGAACAACATCTCAGATCTGAATAGAATTGAGGTTGTTTGCAAAGAATCTTGTGCTTCAAAATCTGATGAAACCTGTTTTGTGGTATACACTGCTTTAAAAACTAACGTTTCAGGTTCGTGGTATTTTGATAGCGGATGTTCACGTCACATGACGAGAACAAAGAACTTTTTGAAAGATTATGTTCCTTTAAATGGTGGAATGGTCACTTATGGAGGAGGCTCTCAAGGAAAGATTATTGGAAGAGGAAGGCTTAATGTACCTGGATTTCCTTCCTTGAATAATGTTTTACATGTGAATGGTCTTACGGCTAATTTGATTAGCATAAGCCAACTATGCGATGGCGATCTACATGTAAGATTCAATAAAAGTTCATGTGAAGTGTTTGCTAATGATGGTGCTTGTGTCATGACAGGTATAAGATCAAAAGACAATTGCTATTTAGTTGAAGAACAAATGACTTGTCTACAATCAAGAGTGGATGACACTTTTTTGTGGCATAAGAAATTAGGCCATGTGAACTATCATTTCCTTAGGGACTTGATTGAGAAAGAACTCATTTGTTTAGAGTATGTGGAAACAAACAATCAGCTTGCTGATATATTTACGAAAGCTCTAAACAATGAGAGACTTCTTAGTCTCAAAAAGTCCCTTGGTTTGTGCATCATGTAGAGATGTTGTCGAGGATGTTGCCGCAACATTTCTGGCAACATCCATCTCTGTCCGAGTCTGCATGTGAGTCTGCATTTTATTTTATTTGTATTTCATTTTCTGATTTGACACGTGATTTTGTGATGCAATCTCCTTCAGCTATGTTATACTATATATTAATGTGATAGCTCTTAATCATACGAAAGCCTTTTATTCCTCTTTTAATTGTTAAGGACAAGGAAGCTGAGGTACACGGGGTTCGCTACCACGATGTATTTAGTGTGACCTACTTGTCTATGAATGACGGGGTTCGTGACCACGTTACATTTAGTGTGCTGTACTCGTCTTGTTTGCTTAATGAGATAGGATGGGAAAGCTGGGGTACATGGGGCTCGTTACCACATTGTACTCAGTTGTGACTGTACTCGTCCTAAAAATTTAAACGTGCTTAAAGAATAGAGAAGCTGGGGTACACAGGGCTTACAACCATGTGATATTCAGGTGTGCTGTATCTATCTATATAATCGAATTAAAGATGGGAAAGCTGGAACACACAGGGCTCGCTACCATGATGTGTTTAGTGTGTCTGTACCTATCTCTAATAAGCTTTTTATTGTTTGAGGAATTTTTCATGGGCTAATTATTTATTAAAAAGGGCTGAAAATTAATATTGCGTATGATTTGGCTGATTTTTATAGATTACATCATTTTTGGAACGTGTTAAATTTGTTTTGAGTCTGCATATTTTGTGTGGTTTGTTTTTATTTTTATTGCATATCTTTAGGGGGAGTTTGTTGTGGAGTCATATCTTTTTCCAGGTTGGAGATATTCAAAACCATATCTTTTTCAAATTTCATCTATTAGAAAAGATTTGGTGTTTCAGCTATATATATTTGTGCCAAAGTCATGTCTCTCTTGTGCTCAATTTTTCATTCCAAGCCTCAGACTCCAAATTTCCCAAAAATTTCCAATATCTTCTTTCTTCACAAAAAGAGGGAGAAGATGATGAAAATCGAGGTGGTGATGAGGGGGAGGATAATGAATGAAGAGTGATGAGCCTAATGAGGATTGAAGAGGATAGTTGCTGCCTATGCTGAGATTGTTGCTGATTTTTTACTGATTTTTCTGTGCTAATGTTTACTGACTTGAAGTTCAAACTTTTATTGCTTTCAAACTTGATTTGATTTGTGGTTTGACTTGAGTTTTTTTAACATTAATATCAGTTTTCAGCTTTGAAATATTTCAGGGGGAGCTAGCTTGCTTTGGCTGTGGTTGCTTGATATTGTCGCACTTCTTGTTTATTTTTGCTTGTGCTTAGTATATGTGTTGGACTAACAAATGCTTTTTGGTTTTGTGAAGAAAGACAAAAAGGGGGAGATTGTTGAAGGGCTTTTTATTAACAATTTTTGTTAATTTTATTCTTTGCCCAGAAACAAATGTTGCCTGAGATGTTGCCATAACATCTGTGGCAACATTCATCTCTGTTTTGTCTTACTTCACAAATATCTCGATTTTTTTGCATTTGTGTCTTTTTATACTATTTTGCAGGTGTTAGATTGTATGAACAAGAGTGGTGAACGTGTCAAAGAAGGTGCAACCCTAATGCAACCACTTTTGAGAGAAATCCTCTTCAAGGATTAGAATGGACCAAGTCAAACATTGCTGAAGCCTCTTGACTAACAACTTGGAGAAATTCCCTCACGCATCTTTCAAAGCATTTAGCCACGTTTTTGAGTGGCTGAGTTTTAGGGATATTTGTTAGGTTATCATCTTGGAAGGTATCTATATATAGGAGGGTTATTTTGTCTTGTAATTCACTCCTTCAAGCCTTAACATTTATTTATCCTAGAATCCTTCAAAGATAGAATTTTGTGAGCCTGAGCGTACATTGTATACTCAAAGAGAGCTTTTTTGTTTTTGATCAATAGGATCTTTTGTGAGTTCTTTTCTTGTAGGTTTATGCCTATTTTGGAATTCACTTGTATTCACTTTTATTTGTGAATAAATTTTTGCCTAAGGCACCTCAAGATATATATTTATATATATCTTGAAAAGTTATCTCTTTGAGTCATTTTAATTTCCGCTGCAAAAACTCTTCAAAATTAAGTGTTGGCTTAAGTGTTGTGGCAACATCTGCAGCAACATCTGCCTCAGTACACTTACTTTTGTTCTCAGATCAGATCCACTTTTCCAACATATACCTCAAGTTTAACGTAGGAACCTAAAAAATAAATGAAACCTTTTCTGTTATAAAAATAAAATTGACTAGAATTGGCATGCAGTACGAGTAGTTAGTGGACCAATAAAACAATTTTCTCATACAAAATAAGATGAAATAGAAAGAAAATTTCAAATGTAATCACCCAGTTCATAATAATATATACATTTGATCATGCTGAAAAGTGAAAAGTCACAAAAGTATTTTAGTTTGAAGTAGCAATTATTAAAAATGTTCACATTAAATGATTCTCATTTTCCAAATGATTTGCATTTGCTATTTCTTCAATGCTTTGATTGTGTAAACTTTAATCCGCACTTGAACAACATCTCTTCAATCCTTATTTTATCTCTTCCTGACACAAATATTGTTATATTATGAGTGTATTCGGTTAAACTTATTTAAAAGATCTTATATAAGCTAATATATGTTATTAGATGCTTTTAAAACATATAAGATTTTATATCTCATTGTACAAAAATGTAGTTAAACTGTTTATATAAATAAGATCCAATTAAGTTTATTAAGATATTATTAATTACTATTGTGTAATTTAAATGATAAATTTGGAAGAGCTTTATTAAGATAAGATTTTGTATATAAATAAATAAGATGAATTTCAAATTTTTTTTTAATGCAACTTGCAATCTCCAAACATCATGTTTTGGAATCATATTTTGGAATGAAATAAAATTTTATCTTCAAAATGTCATTAAACACTTTGAGGAAATTACAACCTAAATAGCTAATAGATGTTACGTATAAAAAACTTATGGAGTGAGACTATTCACATGCCACACAATACTAAATACAACTACATAAATGAAAAGTAATAAAATTTTAAAGATTAAAAGCACTTGTCTTTAAATAAATCATACGTAATTCCCTACCTACCATCTCATCTTTCATGTTTCCTTTATTCTCTGTACAACCGGAAATACTTATACACATCTAATCATATATATGACATCAACACATCCAATCATTCTAAACTTGTTTTGTGAAGAAAAAATCACAATATAACATAAAAATATGTTTGCAAAGAATGATGTAAGAAATTCGCTATAAAAATGGCATTCAACCTTGATAAGCGGTATCCTGTGTATACCACTTGTACAAATCGAACATACATTGTTGTGTTCCACCTAAGCAATTCAAATAGATAGTGTTTTGTTCGGCCTATTCATGTTGTACAATCCTAACAAGTTTTTTACATTGTTTGCATTATTCGTTTTAAATATATTTTCATACTTGAATATCCATTGTGATTTTTTCTTTGCAAAACAAGTTTAGAAATAATGAGGTGAGTATTTTAAAGTTTAATGTATTTAAATGTCCTTTAGTGTCTTAAAATTTATTTATCTATTTATTTTAATTTGTGGTGTGTTAATATTGAATTAGATGTTGATAACTCCATCCAAAACCTATCTAGTCCATCAAACACAAATATACGAGTGAATTAAAAAAAAAAAAAAAAAAAACAACGACATGAAGAATGATCCTTTATATATTTACACTTTGCAACATAAATTTTTTATTCTTGATTCTCCGTCCATGAGTTTTTTACATTGCACCATAGAGTCATTCCTAATCATTTATCAGGTCAAATAATTAGGTATTTTCTAATTTCTTACCACTAATTATACATTTTCTAATTTTAGTGGTTTAATTGTCGTTTCTTTTTTTCAATTTCAATCTGATTTGTGCCGCAATTCTTTTGGGCTAAAGTGGTTGTCGAGATTGCATATATCGCCCTCAAATTGAAACCCCCAAATTTTTTTTATATAAATTGGGAAAATATTTTAAAGGGTAAAAGAAAATTCAAGTATATAAGAGAAGGAGAAAGTCACAAGCCGATTAAACTCCATACAATAGGACTCATTAAAAACTTGCTATAGAAAAATCCAGTGAGAAAAACTAATAGCAAGGAAAAAGAGTAGCATGCGAATAAAGCAAGAAAAACAATATTGAGTAACATAATTAATGTGAGTAGCTATAACACAATTCTGATCCACAATAAGTTGTAGTTGTGAAGGTGGTCATCCCTAGCCAAAGACACCTCCCACAGCAGCCTTCTTCGTCGACTCCGCCACCCACACCCCTGTCTATATATAAAAGTTATAACACATCAAATGCAACATGCACTTAAGTGGCTAAATGAAAAACGTTTTTAGATTGCTACCATACTCTATGAATTTTTCAGATTGCAACCCGCTTTCTGAAGCTTTTTTCTTTTTTTTTTTTAAAAACAACGGCCAGAAAGTAAACAATGTTATCCACATCCAAGCATTAGCCAAAATGCATAATTCATATACTAAACCAACCCCAATTCGAAGCTAAATTGTAACCATAATTTATGATTCTCGTGTAATTCGAGTCTAAATGAAACTAATGTTCAATCTAAGTTTTGAACTATTTTTGCTCAATTCAGGCTCAAATAGAACATAAATCCAGAAATTGACTTATGGTTAAAATTTGGTTTCTAAAAGGGATCATTTTATAACTCATGCATTTTAGCTAATGTTTGGAAATGAATTGTTTTGAGTTTAGCGACAATTGTTTGGCCCCGATGTGTCAAAAATTAAGTTTGGATAACAATCTGAAATTTTCGTAAAATATGAGTAGTGATCTGAAAAACTTTCTAATTCAGGGATAAACATCTGCTAAACTACATATTGTATACTTTGATATGATAATTAATATATAATACATATTATGTGTCTGTGTAGCAAATGAAGAGCAAAAAACGTATTGTTCGTTCAACAATTAAATTTTAATTCTCAATTACTAACCTCGTACGTGATCCAGGATGCATCTCATGAATTCCCTGCCAAATGGATCAAAATGTGCTTTGGGACATCTGCACTTAGGAAACTCTTTTGCATTTCCTTTTTAATCAAAGGGTTGCAGTCAACTACTTCAATATCTGGAGCAAGATTATATTTACTTCTCAAACGGAACTTTCTCAATTTGTAGCAGTGTTTTAAGCTTACTTTCTTTAGAGATTGGAAGCTCTGGTTTCTCCCCTTCAATATCACTAGATCAATATCTTCCATTACAAGAAAGGAAAGCTTTGGGAATTCAATGTCTTCGACTACCCACTTTGGCCCTTGAAAGGCATTGCTTCGCAATTTTAACAATTCAAGATTTGGCAATGAGGAAACTGCGCTAATATATTCCCAAGGGTAGCCCAACCCACTCAAACACAAGTTCTTTAGATTTATTGGGAACATTGAAAAAGGAACAAGTGGTGCAACAAGCCCACATGCAGGATTTACAATGACACACTTCAGTGATTCTAATTTACTGAGATGAGAAATATGATCAAAGAGACACAAGGGCTCTATTGAATCAGGCATTAAATCAATTCGAATTCCTAACTTCTTTAAATTAGGGATTCTTGCAACAGCACCACTCGTGCAACTTTCAAAGCTTACATCTGATAGTGTTAAAAGGTTCGGTAAAAAAGTACCACCAATATGAGGTAGGTCGCTGCCTGATACATGAAGATGCTTTAATCTTATCATATCCCATATCTCTAGAGGATAATATGATATGTTTCCAAATTTGATGTTGAAATGTCGATTGACAATCAAGTATTGTAGTTTCCAAAGTTTGGATATGGATGGAGGGAGGCTTGCATTGCACGTTAGAGCAAGGTATCTCAGCTTAACTAATTCTAGTACCTCTAAAGGAAACTCATAAAAACGGATGTTTTGAGCATCAAGTTTCTTGAGAAGCTTTAAATCGAAACATATTGGCACTAGATATTGATGATATGGACCTAAACATAGAAGAGAGTGGGTAGTTGAAGCACAATTTTCCACCATTGATTTATACACATCTTTAATGCCAAACAAAACATTATTGTGGATGGTCAACCTGCTTTGACGTTTTATAACTTCTCTTGAAGCATCTGAGTAACTATCTAGGATATAGAAAAAGTTACTCTTCTTAGCTTCTTTATAGCAGAAGTGCCACCAGGAAGAATGGAGGCCACACTTTTTTATTGGTTCAGTATGATCATTAAGTAGGGTGCTTCTCTGATGGATCATAACAACATTATGTAAAGCAAGATATTGCAAGCACTCTACACCAGAAATTTCTAAAGTTCGGAAGACACCTTTCTTAATGATTTTCTCAACAATCCATAGATTAATGAGATTGGATTTTGGAATCTGATAATTTTTTGGAAAAACTCCCATATAGAGAAAGCACAATTTCAAATCTTCACGTAAATTCTCATAGCTTGGATATAATACCTGTGATATTTCCTCGTATGCATCAACGAAAATTTGATGTTTCTTTTGTGTCGCTACCTCAATCCATAGTGATGTTGACGTCTTTTCGGCCTTTGATAGGAGGTCGGCAACCGTGACGATTGTGAGAGGAAGACCATCACACTTGTCGGCAATCTTCTTTCCAGTTTCTTCAAGCTCAAAAGGGCATGAGTTTCGACCAAAAACCTTTTCACTCAAAAGATCCCAACTTTCTTCTTTGTTCAACAAGCGCATATTTATGAGATGATAAGGAAACGAGTCATGTTGAATCCGAGTTGTAAGCAAGACTCGACTTCCATTTCCGCCCTTTGGAAGTGAGGTTTTCAAGTAATGTTGGACCAAGTCTGTATCCCATACATCATCGAAAACAATGAGGGATCGTTTATCCCTCAAACCATATCTCAAGTAATTTCTCGTGCGCGTGTTATGCACATCAATGCCTAGTTGAGCTAGAATGTTTTGAGTAATCTCAGCTTCCGGTTGATGTTTTCTGCCTAGTGTTACCCAAACACGACAGTCGAAGCTTTCCAAGATATCTAAATCTTCAAAAAGTTTCTTTGCAAGAGCAGTCTTGCCAATGCCCGCCATCCCAACAAGTGAGAAAACGTGTTCATCCACCCAACGACCAATAATTTCTTTTTTCAATTTAGCATACTCATCAGTTAATCCGATAATGTTTGACTTGGAATCAACAACTTCATCTTCATGAGTATCTAGTTTCAGATACTCCTCCTGCATCTTCTTGAATCTGTTAATCAAGGAATGAGCATCTTCTCTCAAATCCTGCATATTTCTAAAGTATAGATCCGACATCTTTTCAGATTCATTCAGTTTTTCCACATGGGAGCGAAATGCGAAATCAAATCCAGTTGTTGCCTCCGCTATTTCTCGAAGCGATGCATTCATCCTCATCCTGCTCCTTGTATCCAATCTTTCCACAAATTCTTCAAAGAGCTTCACCTCCTTGTGTGTAAACTCTACGATTTCCATAAACAGTGGATCCTCATCGGATATCAAGACACCAACATAATCGATAATGCCACCTAACGAGCGATCCAGATTAATCAGAGCATCATAAGCAGCCCATCCCATCTCTCTACCTACAGTATCTTAATTTGCCTCAAATTCACATTATTTTTTGGTAGCCAAATGATGAAAGATGGCTTCAAATCGATGAGGCATTTGTTATTAAGTCAACCATAAATAGCTGGCTAAGTATAATTATCCTTTTAATCTACAGCTGTCGCCAACTATACATGGACTATTAAACTAATTAATGCTTATTTGAATATTCCAAACACATTAATTATTTGCCTCATCAATACAATTAATCATTTGTTTAATTTTATACATTTATATTCCATGTTTCTTTCTGCAAAAAATAAAAATAAAAATAAAAATAAATAATTTTTTTTATTTTTATAATTAGGGGGTGTATGTGGGTCTCGAAGAGAACCAAACTATATCAAAACTCTAACAAAAAACACCTCCGAATATTAAATTATTTTTTAAATTTTATTTTTTAATTAAAATTTTAGATTTAATATGTAACCTTAAAATAATGTAATAATAATATAATTTTTAATAGTCGTATATTTTATTGTTGAATTTTGTTGTATCCCTAACCCGAGCTAGGCAAAATCGGACATGGAGGACCAGAAATGGACAAGCCGACCAGATGAGCTCGATCTAAAGAGGCCGGCCAGAAATGAACGAGCCGACCAGACGAGCTCGATCTAAAGAGGCCGGCCAGAAATGGACGAGCCGACCAGAAGAGCTCGATCTAAGGAGGTCGGCCAGAAATGGACGAGCCGACCAGACAAGCTCGATCTAAAGAGGCCGGCCAGAAATGGACGAGCGACCAGAAGAGCTCGATAAGGAGGCCGGCCAGAAATGGACGAGCCGACCAGACGAGCTCGATCTAAAGAGGCCGGCCAGAAATGAACGAGCCGACCAGAAGAGCTCGATAAGGAGGCCGGCCAGAAATGGACGAGCCGACCAAAAGAACTCGATCTAAGGAGGTCGGCCAGAAATGGACGAGCCGACCAGGATTCGACAAGAAAGCCTAGAAAAAATTAGATGAGCAGGATCAAGCCAACCGTTAAGAAATCGTGGGTGATAAAACCGCCGCTCAACACCGAATAAATAGGCGAAAAACAAGGAGAAGGTGGGGATAACTTCCACGCTCCCCCACGACCTCCACTACTTGTAACTTTTGTCTATAAATAGATTGAATTTGTACTTGTAAAGGGATCTGAATCCTCATTCTGTAAACAGTACTAGAGAGCTAATTTCTCTAATATAATATTATAAGGTCCTGCCCGGTATTTCTACCGTCCAGGATCAGTCGAGCAGCATTGCCCGAGTAGGCTCCGGGCCATTCTTGTGTCATACTTTTCATCTCATTTTTATCATATTTGGGTGTTAGACTAGGAATTACTTTCAAACAAATTCTGACGTCAACATTTTGACGCTAGAAGGAGGGGACTCGAAAACACCTGAACACAACTCCGATAGTCAACATGAGTAATGAACAGATACCCGACTCCCAAGTCCGATCGACCCAAGCTGGAGGGTCCAACCAACCACCTCTAGCTATTCCTATAGGGGCAGCCCAAACTATGCCCGTCACGGTGGAAGCAACTCAACCGCCTATGACCGCCACGGAGATCCGGGCCATCATGGCCCAACTGAACGAAAGGCTGAAAGAGACTAAATAGAGGGAGAAAGCCCAAGTCGAGAATGGGCTAATGGAAGATTCAGAGTCCTCAGAGGGGCCCAGACTGAGGATAAACCTGGGAAAAAGGGTTGCAGAAGATCAAAGGCACAAGAACCCATCGCCGACCCGAGCTCGGGTAGCCAATCGAGCACACCCAGGAGACACAGAGAACTGGGTAGAAACCAGATATGCCCAAGATCGTATAGGTCCAGCCTTGGCCTTGGAGGCCAGACGGCCAGCAAGGACCCAAGATGAGAGAAGAGAGGCCCAACATCCTCACGAGGAGAGTACCGACCACAACCTCCGGTACTCCGAGTTGGCGGAAGAGCAGGAATTGAGGAAGAGGCTAGCAGACATTCAGGTTAATAGGAACAGGACAAACAGAGGGGGCTGGAAGAGGGTCACTCCCTTTGCGGAGCACATCTCAACACTAGCCACACCGATCAAGTTCAAGATGCCCCCGATTGACCAGTACAATGGGGAAACCGATCTGAGTACCCACCTGGATAAATACTCGTCTTGGATGGAACTCCAGGGAATAGGAGAGGAGCTGATGTGCAAGGTCTTCCCACTTACACTGGGAGACCGAGCACAAAGATGGTTCCGATCACTCCCAGATTTTTCGATTGGAGAATGGGATGAGCTGATCGAACTGTTCCTAACACAGTTCATGGGATCGAAGATGAGGTCGACCCCAAAGGAGAGGCTGGTCAGTGTGAGGCAGGAGAAGACGGAGCCTCTAAAATCCTACCTGGATAGGTTCAACAAGCTTGTCCTGGAAATAGAGCAGGTGTCAGATGACGCCATGCTGATGGCCATCATGGCCGGGCTGAGGCCCAGAACTAGGTTTTGGTGGTCAGTCCACGAAGAAGGCCCAAAGACCTACCACGAATTCCTAACCCGAGCAGAGAGATACATCGGGGCAGAAGAGGCAATCCCGAATGAGAAGTCCTCCGAGGTAGAGAGAAGGCCAGAGAACAGGGAAGATAGGAGGCCTATGAAGCCTTTCAGCCCGGTAGGAGATTTCAGGGCCTTCCAGGCAAGGGGGCCCGACCAAGTAACGAAGATTCTGACGATTACTCCCACGCAGGTCCTCACTGAGATTAAGGACAAAAATTTACTGCCAGAGCCGAGGCCACTGAAGACCGACCAGCCCGCCTAAACCAAAATAAATATTGCAAATATCATAAGGCGAATGGTCACGAAACAGATAAGTGTTGGGCACTTCTGGCCGAGCTGATGAAATTAATAGATCAAGGCCACCTGAAGAAGTATGTGAAGGGTCAGGAGCAACAAGAGCAGGGACCGCAGCCCGCACTACCTCTACCCCCACCGAATGGGGCTGCTCGGGAGATATTGACTCTGGTCAAGCATGACTAAAAATTTCCCTGTAAATATGTATTGCAATTTTTATCTTTAAATGAAGTTCAATTTCTACCAAGTTGTTACGACAAAAAAAAAGGGGCTACGACCTCCTCCGCCGAACTCCCCAAACAGAGGTTACGACTTCGATCGAACTGGCAGACGAGAGGTTACGACCTCACCCGAGCTGGCCTAGCCGGATCAAACGAGGTTACGACCTCACTCGAGCTGGCCTGGTCAGATAAAAAGGGGTTACGACCTCGCCCGAGCTGCCCAGGTCGGGTAAATAAGGCTACGGCCCAAGAGAGGTTACGACCTCATCCAAAAAAGGCTACGACCTCACCCGAGCTGGCCTGGCCAGATAAATAAGGCTACGGCCCAAGCGAGGTTACGACCTCATCCAACAAAGGCTACGGCCTCATCCGAACCGACATGGGGCTAGGTATGGACCGGCCAAAACTGACTAAGTTCGGTACATGCCGAGCTGTTCAGGTAATATGCCGAGCTGATAAGATAATACGCCGAGCTGATCAAGCGATAGGCCGAGCTGACAAAATATGAAATTTCTTCACGAAGAGAAAATACTCGGGTCAGGTCTTTCTTCTATGTCCAGATCCCGGCACATCCTATGTTTGTACCATGACCTGGGGGGCTATTGTTGTACCCCTAACCCGAGCTAGGCAAAATCGGACATGGAGGACCAGAAATGGACAACCCGACCAGATGAGCTCGATCTAAAGAGGCCAGCCAGAAATGGACGAGCCGACCAGAATAGCTCGATCTAAAGAGGCCGGCCAGAAATGGACAAGCCGACCAGAAGAGCTCGATCTAAGGAGGTCGGCCAGAAATGGACGAGTCGACCAGACGAGCTCGATCTAAAGAGGCCGGCCAGAAATGGACGAGCCGACCAGAAGAGCTCGATAAGGAGGCCAGCCAGAAATGGACGAGCCGACCAGACGAGCTCGATCTAAAGAGGCCGGCCAGAAATGAACGAGCCGACCAGAAGAGCTCGATAAGGAGGCCGGCCAGAAATGGACGAGCCGACCAGAAGAACTCGATCTAAGGAGGTCGGCCAGAAATGGACGAGCCGACCAGGATTCGACAAGAAAGCCTAGAAAAAATCAGATGAGCAGGATCAAGCCAACCGTTAAGAAATCGTGGGTGATAAAACCGCCGCTCAACACCGAATAAATAGGCGAAAAACAAGGAGAAGGTGGGGATAACTTCCACGCTCCCCCACGACCTCCACTACTTGTAACTTTTGTCTATAAATAGATTGAATTTGTACTTGTAAAGGGATCTGAATCCTCATTCTGTAAACAGTACTAGAGAGCTAATTTCTCTAATATAATATTATAAGGTTCTGCCCGGTATTTCTACCGTCCAGGATCAGCCGAGCAGCATTGCCCGAGTAAGCTCCGGGCCATTCTTGTGTCATACTTTTCATCTCATTTTTATCATATTTGGGTGTTAGACTAGAAATTACTTTCAAACAAATTCTGACGTCAACAAATTTTATAGAAAAACAACTTTTTTTTCAACATTTCATCTTATGTTTTAGTTTATATTTTTATTCGTATATTTTTTAAAATTTATCTAAGATCTTAAAATATTTTATATTGAAAGCCTTCTATTTTTATTGTTTTTACATACATGGCAAATAAATTATTAATATGAGATTATATGAAAGATTGTGTTTACAATAAATTGATTAATATAATTATTTAAAATATTTTTTGAGTTGTTGGGAGGACAACACGGTCATCCAATTGATCTTTTATATATATAAAGATTGAAATTTTAGATTTTAGATTTAATATTGTAAACTTAATAATAATTAATATAATAATAATACTATTGTTAATATTCGTATATTTTATTGTTGAAAGTTAGATAAATAACTTAATTTTTTTAAACATTTTCATTATATATTTATTTATATTTTTATATGTGTATTTTTTTAAAAATTTATCAAAGATTTTAAAATATTTTATATTGAATGTCTTTTATTTTTATTATTTTTACATACATGACGATAAATTATTGACATAAGATCATATGAAAGATTGTGTTTAAAATAAAATTAATTAATTTAATTATTTATAATAATTTTTGAATTGTTGAGAGGATAAAACGTGTCATCCGGTTGGTCCTTTATACATAATGATATTATTATAATTTTAACACTTCGATTCATTAAAGAAATTAACAATTAATTAATAATTAAATATTTATAATGAATAATTTTGAAGACGAAGGAAAACTATTACCTACTAATATTAACATCTCTAATTTAATTTACCCCAAATTCAACATTACCCTTGGTAGTAAATAGTATGATCAAAAGAATAGGGCTTCCAATCGATGATGCATGTGTTATTAAGTCAACCATAATAATTATTTTAATCTACAAATTGCCACAAGGGCTAGCTGTCGCGAACTGTATATGGACTATTATACTAACTAGTGCTTGCTTGGATATTGCAACACATTAATTATTTGTCTGTTGAATACTATTAATTATTGTTTGACAAATTCTCTTATATACTTGGTGCAATCCGGATCGATTCGACTTGAAACTGTAAATTTCTTTTTTTTTTTTTTTGTTAAATTTTATGTCTTAATTTTTATGTATAAATTTGGTGACCTTTATGATCAAATATTGTGATCTTTATATATAAATGTTGTGACATATATGCATTATAACTTAAAAAAATGAAGAATTTCAGTAAAATGTGTACATAAATACCTTTATGTGATATTCATATGACTCTTATATATATTCATGTGACCTTTATGTACAAATATTTATATCTTTATGCAATATATAAAGGTATATAAAATTATGAATATTTGTACGTAAATATCACATGAATATACATAAGGGCCAAATGAATATAACATAAAGGTATCTATGTACAAATTTTGCTAAATTTTTTCATTTTTTCTAAGTTATTGAATATAAAGGTCATAGAACTTAAACATAAAGCTCACAAAATTTGTATATAAAGATTTTAGCCTGAAAACAAAAAACCAAAAAATAAAAATAAATTAAAAGCACGTGAATCTAAATCGACCCGAGTCGACCCAATTGCATATACACCAAGTATATATGAGACATACGCTTATTGTTTAGTTTATACATCTATAATCCTTCTTTCTTTCTTTGAAAAAAAAAAACAAAATTGAATGACAGCTGGAGGTGGACATGACTTAAAAATAGTCTAAACTTGACCAAAACACCTCATAATGGATAAATATTCATTTGTTATTTAATTTTATTTGGATCAAACTGCTTCGATTATATTTTGTATCAAATCAAATTCAAAATCGAAACAAAACTCAATTTCAAGAAAGTAACAATATATACAAATTTATGTATGACCAAAAAATAATATCCTATATTTACAATTCTCCCTTAAGTCAAATTCACATTAAGAAGGACCTCATATACCCAACCCTCACAAACTCTAATTCCTTTAAGTAGTACAATTAATACATTTACATCACTTTAAGAAAATTCACCAATGTTGACAGATCTTAGTGATGAAAATATTCTGTCAAAAAGTAGTTACGAAATGATGAGAGAATATTGATAAAAACAAATATCTAAAATGGATAACATAATAGTGACATAAACTAGTGATAACATGACATACATGTGATAGAAACTAGTGACAAAAATATTTACGTCAATAATTCAGTCAATTATGTTTTGACGGAAAAATACGTCACCAATCAATAATAACTTAAACATATATGAATATATGTAACAAGGAATAATTTAAGTAATTTTTTTTTTATTAGATTGTGTCTCATGTGCACTTGTTGCACATGCAATTCAGATCGATCTAAATTCACGTGTTTTTAATATATATATATATATTTATTTTTTTTATTTTTTTATTTTTTGCTTCAGGTAAAAATCTTTATGTACAAATTCGCTGATTTTTATATACAAATTCGGTGACCTTTATATCTATAACTTAGAAAAAAATGAAGAATTTCAACAAAATTTGTATATAGATACATTTATATTATATTTATATGACCTTTATGTATATTCATGTGATTTTTATATACAAATATTCATACTTTTTATATATCTTTATATTTATATATATAAAAGAAGGTTTTAACTCTCTCAAATATTGACAAGTGAGGCTCTATTTGAATGACACGTCAACTTTTCCAACCACCCAAGAGAGCCACCAATACATGTTTTTTTTTTTATCACCTCAAGGCTCTATCCCACTACCTAGCCATCCATCATTCCTTTTGGAAGAAACGGAACTCTCAACATTTCTTCTAAAAAAAACTACCGCCCACCTCTTTAGATAATTGAAACGGAAGAAACGGCTACAAATCATTAAAGATTTATGTATCTTTAATAAATGGGAGAAACTACATGACAACAAAGAGAGCAGAACGTGATTGTCATTTCAATTTCTGACTCTCTTTCTCCCCTATTCATTCCTCTACTTCTCTCCACATTTTCATAGCTTTCACCTTCCATTTACAGATGGGGAGGTTTTGGGTTTCCGATGTATCATGTATGTAGCTACTATTTTTCCAAAGCAGACTATTTTTTTACTCACTTATTTGTGGGTTGGATGTGAAATTGGATACAATTTGTGGCTTCGAAACATAGATTGCAAGGGTACTGTGGTGTCCATGTCATTATGGCAGTCCCAAATCTTGGTAGGAATGAGTCAAAGCAAGCAATAAGTTCCAAATGCAAACATTGATAGTTTGGAGTTGGATCTCAGTTCTAGGACATCAATCAGGAAATTAGCATTTAAGTTTGATTCTTTTAACCTTCCTCTAAATGTACTTATGTAAGTGTTGTGTTCACTTTTTTTTTTCTTGCCTACGTTCTCTTGAATTCACTACATAAACTTTCTTATAGAATGGAGAATTTGAGATGGACGTTATGGTTATTATGATTTGAACAAGAGTGAAATTTTTTATCGACCAACTATTTGATAAATTACATATATTATAACAACATGAAGATGGTATGCTTTCATTTCCCTTCAAAGTTTGCATGCTATATTATGGCTCATTGTGTTAAATTATATGTTGTCCATTATATCTATTTTGACTACATTGTAGATTCAAATTGAAAATAGGAAAAACATATAAATTGTATATACTTCAAATATGATTTGATCCTGATCAAGCTATTAATAGAAAACATATATTTGTTAAAACGTTCAAGTTGATATATTTCCATTATATGTTCAAGTTTGCTAAAATGTTATTTAATATTCCTCTTTTGCCTTAAAAAATGTAATAATCTTGATTTTATGGTAAAAGATCAGTTGATATAATCCTTCTTCAACATCATGTAGATTAAATTTGTTCTTTATTCATTGGAATCGGTGATAATGCTAGATTCTATGTAGTTGAGGGGTTAAAGAGATCAAAATCTGTATTTGGGATGTTGAATCAATAAATAGTTAATATTTCATATAATAGTTATGGTTCAGTTTTATGATTTCATCATGAATCATTGTGTGCTTTTATTTCTTCTACGGTCTAGATCCATGTATGTCTCGACTTTACAAATTAAATGTGCAACATCATTATTTTGATTTTTTTTTTTGCCTACATCCTACTACATATTGGTTTCACTCGTAAGTTGAAATTATAATTTCACATAACTTGAGGTAAACAAATAACCAAACCTACCACTCTTTAATATTGAAAATGTTTGTTTAATGATCTATGAGAGTTGATGAATTTTCTTTTGTTACGTATAATCTCATATTAAAAAAATGTAATAATGAGCATCAATATTTATATTTTACTTTCAGATTATTCACACAAAGTAAATTGATGTCATATGCATAGAATTAAATAAAACATATGTAATAAAGCGGCGTATGAAATGTAAATTAGATGAACCATAAAGCCCGTGCAACGCACGGGTCAAACCTAGTGTTACATAAAAATATGGATATTTGTACATAAAAGTCACATGAATATACATAAGAGTCATATGAATATCACATAAAGGTATTTATAAACAAATTCTACTGAAATTCTTCCTTTTTTTTCTAAGTTACAATGCATAAAGGTCACAACATTTATACATAAAGATCACAATATTTGTACATAAAGGTCACCGAATTTGTATATAAAAGTCAACACATAAAATAGAAAAAATAAAAAAGGTAAATTTCCAGATCTGGATCTGATCGACTCGGATTGCATGAATTTTAGATCCGTACACCAGGTGCACAGGAGAATTTATCTTTTCATTAAACATATATTTTAGTTTTACAAGTAAACATATATTTCAGTTATATAAGTAAATACCTTATAAGTAAACAACTAATACCTTATGAATATACAATTAATATGCACGTTTTAGTAAAACATATATTTCAATCATACAACTTAAGAATAAGCAACTAATATCTTATAAATATACAACTAATATATTTCACTAAAACAATTATTTCAGTTATATAAATAACACCTTATAAGTAAACAATTAATGTCTTATAAATATACAAGTAATATATTACACTGAACAAGTGAAATGTAAACATATATTTCAGTTATACAAATAATATATTATGAGTCTGCAACTAATATTTTCAAAAATATACCACTAATACCTTATAAATATACAATTAATATCAAACTAATGCCTTTACATATCCAATATACACGAGGTATATAAATTTTGGCCATTCACGTTAACCTTGGTAGTGAATATGATCAAAGAATGGAACTTCCAATCGATAATGCATTGACGAATTTGTTATTAAGTCAACCATAATATTATTCTTTTAACCTACAAATTGCCACAAGAGATAGATGTCGCGAACTGTATATGGACTCTTATACTAACTAGTGTTTAATTGAATATTCCAACACATTAACCATTTGTCTGATGAATAGTATTAATTGTTTGTTTAATTCTCTATATTTATAATCCTATTTTCATTCTGCATAACTTGGACAAAAGGCGTTTTCGTTTCATCAAAAAAAAAAAACAAGTTGCAAAAGTGGGATCCGCATTTTAAATAGATAATTTTATTGTATCTATTTTTTTAAATTTAATTTCATGTTAAAAAAATTTAGGGTAGTATTTGTATGCATCAAGTGCAGGGATCATGATCCATACAACTAGATGTGCATGGGTCGGATCGGATCGGGTTTGACCCAATTTCGTGCCTTTTTTTATGTTATATTAATATAACATTATATACATATATCATAACCTTTAAGTAAAATTACTTAAATTTTTTACAGTATAAGTAATATAATTAAAAGTTATGTAACATTTATGTTATACAAATATAACATTTTATCATAACTTTAAAGTAAAATTACTTTACACTTTTTTCAGTATAAATAACATAAAAGTTATGTGATATTTATGTTATATGAGTATAACTTTTATATATAGATTTCATAACCTTTAAGTGATATTACTTAAACTTTTTCAGTATACATAATACAAAAAGTTATGTGAACAGAACGTAAAGGTTATGAGAACATAATTAAAAAGTTAGATTTGTTAAACTAAAATGTTAGACGAAAATAATTATAATTGGCCGTAAGAGCTAGGGTTTGAACACAAACCCTAGAGCGTATGAACACGTGTGGGGTACGTTTTGAGCACTATATGATCCAAATTGCATGGATCATGACCCATGGATTTGATGCATAAAAATAATTATAAAAAGAATTAATGTATAAAGTTGACAAGAAAAAAAAAATTAATTGAGTAATAAGAATATGGAGGCACATCATATTGACGAAATATTCTGTTGATAATCCTAATATTTCCATCAGTAGCTACATTATCGATGGAACTTTCGGTCATTACTTTTCTCATCGATAAAGTTTTGACGACGGAAAAAATTATGTTGTTTATTAGCCAACTTGAATGTTCGTCGCTTTTCATTTAAACAATGAAAAAAAAATATCGTGAGAAATTTTCCACAAAAAATCTGCAATAATGTCAACATAGGTATAATATTGCCGACAGATAATGTCGTCGATATTCACTGACAAAAAATATTCATCGGTAGAAATAAAATCATTAAAAATTTACCAACAGACCAATCCATTGCTATTATGGAAAAAAAAAGAAAATAATAATGTACCGATGGAAAAAAATAATAATAATAATAATAATAATTAATGACAGATTCAAATCTATCGATAATATCGAAATTGAAATATATTCTTTTAAAATTATTCTAAACTAATAAAACTAATATAAAATTTTATTATTATAAAATTAAGAACAAATTAAAAATTACTGAAATAAAACAACATATTAATATTCATTTAAAAAATCGAACAAATTCAAAATATGTTGTTTCAATCATCACTAATCGTGAGATACATATTCACATTCTTCTAGATCAAAGATTTCTTTGTGTAGTGGGTTTTTTTTTTCGACTAGCTCATTTTCATCGATGACATCCCCTTCATTGTCAATTTCTTCGATTCTGACATTTGTATTAGCCAAATTAATGGGTATCAATTTCATCTCTTGGAACAGTAGTTCAATTGATTCTACCACATTACTTATAGATAAGAAAGGATCGTCCATAGTTGATCGATCATTAACTTTGTAATGAGACTTGTATCTGCAGTAATTAGTCTCTTTTATGCAAACTCTACTATTTGTTGTTGTTTTTGATGAACCAAGTTAAATTGTGAGAATTTTGTATCCATTCACATAATAGCCATGATATATGGTCACAAGATGAAGTGGAACAAGACTAAGATTTCTGATGAATTTGTTTTCAATATTGTTCGAAGATTCATGTACCTATATATTGTGTTTTTTGGAAAAAAAATTGATCATAGATGGTTTGCTGCATAATTAGATTAATTGTTGAAAACTTGAAAAATAGACAACTTACTTATGTGTTAAACCATAACAGAATTGTTGTTCCAATTTGACAATTGTGTTGGCTGATGACATGGATGGTTGCATTTGAGCAATCTCATACAAGAATGCACTTCATACATGAAAAAAGAAAGTTTCATCATATATATTGTAAAAAGGAACGAATAAAATTATAGAATGACCTACGCAATGTATGGTTGTACTTCGTTAAAATTAAACAACACATACGAATGTGCCGCAATCAATTATTATTCATTTATAAATCATCTTTCCCCTCTTCCAAATGCTCCACCTAAAAACTTGAATATAGAATGATTACCTTCAAGTTCATCCAAACAATCATCTACAAGATTACTTGTGTGTCATGTTATGTCACTCATTGTAGCGTTAGAGCATACAACCTCAGTATCCGAGGAATTAGAGGAAAGTAATACATCTTCATTTGAGCTATATACTTTTTTTTACAAGATTTGCTTTTATTAGGAGTCTTCTTATATCGTAGTTCTTCACAACACTTGAAACTTTTACGATCGATGTCTTCTCTCCAATATATGATGTAATTGTTGATGCAACAGTCAATTTTCCCGATAAGCAAACTTATCTATGCTCGACTAGTGGGCTAGAAGAAGAAATGGACATTAAAATTATGTTTCTAAATGGTGAGCTAGAAGAAGAAATTTATATAGATCAACCAAAAGGATTCGTAGCACCTGGACAAAAAAAGAAGATGTGTAAACTTGTTCGGTCCTTATATGGAAGCGCCTAAGTAGTGACATGTAAATTTGATTACACGATGTTATTAAATGACTTCAAAGTCAATCAGTGTGACAAATGTATCTACATTAAGGGCACACCTAAGACTTATGCCATTGTGTATCTTTATGTGGATAACATGTTGAGGAACCATGAAGTAATAGTTGATATGAAGCACCTATTGAAATGACATTTCTATATGAAATATATGAGTGTGGCAGGCATGATTCTTGGAATCAAACTTATTAGGATGCCTGAGAGAATAACATTAACACAATCTCACTATATTGAGAAAGTGCTTAGAAAATTCAATGCTTACGATGATTCATCGGCCAAAATGCTATTAGAACTCAATGTGCACTTGAGTAAAAAATGAGGTGAGCCTATAGCTCAAGTTGGATATGCTAGGATTATATGAAGCTTTGTTGGGATTTTAGTGTTTAGATTTTGATGAGACAAACCAACCATGTAATAGGAAGTTAGAGTACCCCATTTTTCACAATGTTTAAGTGAAATCATATAGACTAGGACTGAGTCTGTATGTTAAGTTTCTGAAAGATGGAGGATCTCAAAGGAGTCGTGCTATATCAAGAAAAGAAGGAATGAAGAAACTACAAGAGGAATTTACAGCAATACAACAGTAAGAAGGAAAAGAAGCTACGCTGCAAGCAGAAGTTATATCAACGCTGCAAGCAGAAGTTACAGCGACGCTGCAAGAATAAGTTACAGCAGTATAGTAAGTTAGGTTGCTGCAAAAAGTTCCAGGATGCAGAACAGAAGTCAAGTCTTGCTGCATACTCCAACAAACCTCGGACACAACAACAGATACAACGCTATCTGCAATCCAAGAAAGTATAAATATAGTACGAGAAATAAAGATCAAAGAAACTCAGAATAAAACGGGTTGAGATAAGATCAAAGTTGCAGTTGCAGAGCTAATGCAAAGATGACACGTGGCTTAACAGACTGCAGAAAGTTACGAGCCGCAACCACCGCATTGAATGCACTGAGTAGATAACTCAAGAAGTATTAAATGAGAGCCATGCCTTTGATTAGAACCCTAAATTCAAATGGGAGATATCTCTTTCAACTGATATCTTTCTACAAGTATAAATTGAGGTCGAACAGCACTAAAGCTGGTTACTGAAACATTTGCGCTCTAAAGACCAAACATTATCAAGCTAAAACTCTCAAGCATTCATACAAGTTTTAGTCACTCGACCTAGTGAAGTGAATAAGCTCAACTTCAAAGATCTGAAGAGGATTCAGAAGATCACTTTACCGCACCAGTTGAAGAAATAACAAACATATACTTTAACCTATTTGTTGTGTGCTAGGTTGTTTTAGGCATCGTCAGTTGATAAGATTTATCCTTACTGATTGTAGTTATTTAGGAGAAAGACAACTTTTCTTTGTGTATGATAGAAATCCTAAGTAGGTTTGTCTTTAGAACTTGCAGCAAGCTGTGAGTAAGCTGAGTTCTAGTAGGTGTTAACTTGTTAGGTTGATAGATTGTTAGGTGATATCCTGTAAACCAATCTTGCTTAACGAAGTTCCTGCTCGGGAAAACAGTAGAGTGGACGTAGCATGATTACACAACCTTCGAACCACTATAAATTCATAAGTGTTTTAATTACTTTATATATTCTGTGATGCATCTTGTGTTTATCTTATCTTAATCATAAGAGAATCTTCATAAGAAAACATATTTGAGAAAACAAGCATTCTGTCAAAGTATAATTTTCCACTGCAAGAACTCTAAGATACAGCATACTGCACTACATCCTAGTGATATAAGTTGTATCATCATGTGCTGTCAGTTCAAGTAACTTACAATGTACAAGTTCGAAACGTTTTTCAAAATCGACGAAGGTTCATTTACCCTCCCTCTGAACCTCCGAGACCACTTAGGACCAACAAGCTTAATATACATATTTAATTATACAAGGTCTGATCTTGCATGCTCGATGAACAAGTTGAGTAGATTGATGAGTAATCCAAATAACTAGCATTAGAAAGCTCTCATAAGAGTCCTGAGATACTTAAAGTATACTATTAACTTTAAGCTTTATAACACGAAATATCCTACTATACTCGAGGGATATAGTGATACAAATTGGATTTCTAACAAAAAAGATTCTTATCCACGAGTATCCTACTGTACTTGAGGGATATAGTGATGCAAATTGGATTTCCAACACAAAAGATTTCTTCTCCATGAGTGGATACATTTTCACTATAGATGGTAGAGTCGTGTCATTAAAATTGATGAAACAAATGTGTATAGCTCGTTCCACTATGAAATCCGAGTTTATAACTTTGGAAAGGTTGGATAAGAGGCCAAATGGCTTCATAATTTCCTCAAAGATATTCAATGTTGGAGTAAGCCGATATCAACCATAATTGTGCATTGTAATTGTCAAGCTATCATTCGTAGAACGATGAATAATATGTACAACGGTAAGTCAAGACAAATTATAACACCCTAGATATTTTTTTAATAATATTATAACATAAGTTATGTAGTATTATAATATAAGATGATAAGTATAATATTGTCATTATCACTTTGGAAAAAACTATAGTTGACAAAGTTTGAAAAATAGGATAAGGACTCCTCTTTCTCTCTCATATCACATCATCTTCTCCAACCACCGACCACCACCATTGTCATCGGTCAATTATTTTTTCAACAAGGTAATTAGACCAAATTGTAAAACGGCCACCTCTTTTTTTTTTTCTCTTTATCTCTCCTTGTTTCCAGCTGTATTTTTTTTCATCTCCTTCGAGGTTCTGCCATGGTTGTGAGGATGGGGTTCTCGTCGTGTAGACGAGCAATCATTGGGATGCACCGACGTTGGGCTATTGGCCGACACCATTTGAAACGACACCTTGTTCTCTATGTATATGTATTTGTGTGCTAGAAGATAGTCGTGTGTCGTGAGCCGAATGATTCACCGTGTTCTTGCCGGTGAGTTAGTAGAGCCGACAGTCGAGTACTCGAGCACCATCGTGAGCAACGGTGCTGTGTTTTTATGTGTGTGTTATGTATGGTTTGTATTGTGCGTGTGTTGTGATTGGTGTCGGGTATTGTCGGCGACGTCATGTCGCCGGCCATGACAGAACCAAAGGCAGGAGATGGAGAGGACGGTGGCTAAACAGAGAAACAAGGAGGGGCTAATTTTTTAAAATTTGATAAAGGACCCGGCTATCCACACCCCATCTTCTTCTAAACACACCCCAATTTCTAAACACACCCACTAAAATGCAAAAATAACTTACAACTTCCTAAACACACCCCACAACATTACAAAAATACCCTTTATTATAAAATATTTAAATAAAATATAAAACACAAATTAAATATTAAACACCCCCCACACCCAAACTCTAACACAAGAGAGGAAGAAGAATAAGCAAAAAAAATTGAAGTTTAGAATCGAAAAGTGTTTGACCTCAAATCGAACAAATTTTGGCAAATTCAATTTCATACAAATAAGTCTACAATGGATCCACACCAACAAGATGAAATTCTAAATAAATAAAGTTCTAAAGATTTTGAAGATAAAATTATGAATTTGATGTGTTAAATTTATTTAATGTGGTTTGAAATATAATGTAAGTGTTTAGAATTCATGTTTAGAACATTTTTGATGAACAACAATGCTTGGTTTGATGAGAAATCAATTTTTTTCGATCGATTCGTGCTTGTATTTTTTGTTTCTGAAAAAGTTCTATTCAACCCTAGTTGGTTGAACACAGTGTAGTGTGTTCGATCAGTGGCCAAACATAGTGTGATGTGTTCGACCATTGACCAAACACTTTGTATTGCGTTGGACCACCGGATGAACGATTTTTTATGTGTTCGACCAATGGTCGAACAGTTTAGGTTTTTTTAATTTTAGAATAAGGGTATAATTGTCTTTACATCTTATATTATATTTTTATTTAATTTTATGGGGTGTGTTTAGAAGAAGGTGGGGTGTGGATAGCCGGGCCCTTTGATAAAAGCTAGTCATTAATTTGCAAACCCTATAATTCTTGGAAATTCAATTTTGACCCAATAGTTATGGATATTATATTTTATACCCTTAAATTTATGAATTATGTTTTAAGCACCATGATTTATGAATAATGATATCGAACCTCCGAATTTTACTGAAATTACATTACGTATCCTAAAAATTGATGATATTATGTATTGCCTATTAGAATTGCTAAATATTGCTAAAATGACCCTAGAACATGCTGAAATTACAAGTAAACCCTAAAAATATTATAACAATTAAAGTATCTACGATTTAATCGTTATCTCAAATCCAGGGTATAAAATCCTAGATTCATGTCTTGTTAACCCCATAACCTTAAGTTCAAATCAAACTTTCTACCTTTATGATTTATAAATTTCTTTACGAAAGAGAGTTTTAACCTGAAGAATTCATTTCAAATAGTTAATGGTTCGATTAAATTTTAAAACGAGTACTTATATCTTGTAGGAAACACGAAAGGAGGAACGAATTAAACTTGTATAAAAGTAGAATTTCTAAAAGCATCATCCTTGAAAGGTGGAGGTAATTTCTTTAAATTACGATATTATAAAGTTTATGCTATTCGTATACACAATCTCTTAAGATTATTATTAAATGTGAATATGATTGATGAATGATTGAGACGAATGCTTGCATTATTGAATGATTTAAGCCACATGATGAATTGTGATTGTTAATTAATTAAGTTATTTGATGGAAAACCAAATGACTGATGAATGATTGAGACAAATGCTTGCATTATTGAATGATTTAAACCACATGATGAATTGTGGTTGTTAATTGATTGAGTTATTTGATGAAAATCTTGATGACTGATGAATGATTGGGAGTAATGCTTGCATTATTGAATGGTTTAAGCCACATTATGAATTATGATTGTTAATTGATTGAGTTGTTTGATTAAAATCCCGGTGATTGGTAAAATGTTGGTACTTGTATTATTGAATGATTTAAGTAATGTGATATTTTATGATAGTTTCTTTATTAGAATGTTTGATTGAGGTTATTGTGAATGATGAAATAGACCGAGTTTGAGCCCCGTGATAAATGATAAGTTGGGTTAAACCCCGCATTCATGTGAGACAAGTATGCTAAATGATTGAATGTTGTGGTTTATATTTTTCATGTTTTTATTGTTATATACTTTGCCCTTATATGTGGAATAGCTTCCACTGAGTGTCATTCGTACGCTCACCCCTTATTATATTGTTTTTTATAGAACATGTTCGTCAATGCTTATAAAACATTAAATTTTGAGATTGTAAAGCTTAAGGTCGTGGGGTCATATACTGATGTTATTTTTTCGTTGGTTTTGTTAAATTTTATTTGTTTTATGTAAAAGCTTATAAAGAATTTCTATTAAGATCAATTAAATGATCTTTAAAAAATTAAGCTTATTATGAGTTATTGGACCCCAAAAATGAAAATTTAATTTTTTTTTGATTCGAAAATAGGGTGTGACAGTTTTGATATCAGAGTCTGCCTCTACTTTTTAAGTAGGGCTTTGATCGATTTTAAAATTTTATAAAATTATTTTTTTCTTAAATCAGATAAGCATCTCTCTTCACCTTTTGTCCAATAGGTGTATAATGAAATAAATATAATTGTTGACTGTCATGATGTGGATAATATTTGTTAATGTGGAGTGTCATGTTCAAATATTATTGAAATGTATGTATATATATATATATATATTTGAGGTTTATTTATGAGGATGATTTAGAGGTGATATCTTTGGAAAACTTATATAAAATCATGTCTGACAGATGCCTAGGGTTAAAGTTACTGCTACGAAATATATTCCTTGGGTAAGACTTAGACAATATTTCTTTGATAGCCACGTATCAGGGGATCATTTAGTGAGCGGACACATAGCCCAATTGAGACTCTGCTTGACAAATGGGTAGTACGAGCACACCGTGTTTATCGCGACGAGGTAGTTTACTTAGCAATAGATAATTCTCCTATTATAAATTTTAGGAGATTTTCTAGACAGTTACTAGAGGCTTGAGGTCATTATGAACAACCATCTACTCTAGAGCAAAGATCCTTTAATCCTTCTAGTGATAGTTTAGATGGAGAAGAGGATCCGAAGGAGGGGAATGAAGAGGAGTATCCGGAGGAGGACCCGAAAAAAGATCCGGAGGAGGATTCGGAGGAGGATCCAATGAAAGACTCGGAAGAGGATTTGGAAAAGAACTCTAATATGGGGATCAGGGTGCATCGACATCAAGATTGACGGGACCCTCGTCGCCTCCAGCCTCTGCTACATAGATATCGGGATTAGGGATGCGTTTTTCTGATGTGTATAAGTTGAAAATGTTATGGCTCATAATTCTAGATAACTATGTATTTAGGTAATGTGTGTAGTTTTTGATGTGATGAATAGGCTGCTTAATCTTTGCTTGTAGTATATATGAAGTTGGCCATATGTTGCTAATCTATGAAATTTACATTTTTATCATTTCTCATATTGTGTGATCTTTCTCATAGCTTGCATTCTCTTCTTTACGAATGATACCATTGTGATACTTTATTGTTGAGACTGTACATGTATCATGTCAGAATTACGCCTAGAGGTAGACCATGAAGAGAACCAGAAACAATAGGGGGGCTGTTTGAGCAACCTGAAGAGGGGTTGTTGGGTAATTTAATAGCACTGCTAAAGGGATTGGCTGATCAATTTGATGCTACCAGAGTGGCAACCCCACTGGCACCAAGAAATGACATGAATTATATAATCGAACAATTTCGACGTTTCAATCCGCCAACCTTTAATGAGAAAGGAGAACCTGCAGATGCTGAAAAATGGCTAAGAACTTTGGATAGACTCTTTGCTCACTTAACTTGTTTAGAGGAAAAGAAGATCTCTTGTACTGTGTTTTAGTTAGTAGAGGAAGCGAGTTTTTGGTGGGAATCATATGATAGAATGCTATCTATGGAAATGAGAGATACGATGACTTGGGTGGACTTCAAGGAGGTAGTTATGTAGAATTATCTACCCCAAAGTTATCGAGATAAGAAAGTGATAGAATTCTTACATTTACGACAAGGATTCATAACAGTTGTTGAATATGAGAGAAAGTTCAATCAATTATGCAGATACGCAACTCATTTAATGGATACTAATAGAAAGAAGGCAAGACGTTTCGGTAGATGCTTACGTCCAGAAGTCGGTGCCATTTTGGTAGAAAATGGAGGGATGACGTATGCTGAGATAGTGGAATGAGCCCAAGAAGTTTCTTCACATATGCGTTTAGATGCTACAACACCTAAGAAATCTATGGAGATGCTAGTAAAAAGAAAATGGGATGACCCCCAAAAACTGAAATCAAATTTTCAATCAAGATAAACGACCGATAATTAAGGGTAATACGAATTCCCCTATTTTTAGAAAAGGAGCTCCCTATTCCCAATGTGGAAAAAATCATGTTGGACAGTGTCTCTTTAATTTGGGACATTATTTCTGGTGTAAAGAACCGGGATATAATGCTAATTTTTGTCCTAAATGTCGAAGTAGTGAGTCAAATTTCAACCTAAGACTTGGTATTGGAAAAACTCAAGCTTTTGCTCTTACTCATAATGAAGTTGCTGAAGGACCGGAGATCATGGCAGGTATGCTACCAGTATGTGATATACCTGTTCTTATTTTGTTTGATACTGGAATAACCCACTCCTTTATATCTATCGTATTTTACAAGCTTTTGCAACATGAGAACAATAGAATAGACACTGAAACCTTAGAGATTAATATACCTTCTGACATAACTGTAAAAACCAAATGTACATGTCGGGATATGAGAATTGTTTTTGAAGATAATAAGATCCTCCCAGTCACTTTACATGTTTTGGATAAAAAAATTCATAAGCTAAGAAATCGAGAGGTTGTGTTAGTTAAGATTCAATGGAGCCGTCATGATATTAATGAAACAACTTGGGAAGAAGAAGAAGAAATCTTGGCAAAGTATCCAAATTTAACGAGTTCTGGTACGTTTACAAATTTTGAGGATGAAATTTCTTTGTAGGAGGGAAAGATATAACACCCTAGATATTTTTGTTTAATAATATTATAATATAAGTTATGTAGTATTATAATATAAGATGATAAGTATAGTATTGTCATTATCACTTTGGAAGAAACAATAGTTGACAAAGTTTGAAAAATAGGATAAGGACTCATCTTTCTCTCTCATATCTCATCATCTTATCCAACCACCATCATAATTGCCAGCAAATTATTCTTCTGGCAAGATAATCGAACCAAGTTGTAGAACTCGTCGAGCCTATCGTGAGTACAGGTTTGAAACTTCGAACCATTGCCGCTTCCACCCCATACGGCCACGGGAAAGGACGACCACTTCTTTCTTTTTCTCTCTCTATCTCTCTTTGTTTCTGGTTGATTTTTTTTCTTCCATCTCCTTCGAGGTTCTATCATGGTTGCGAGGATGGAATTCACACCGTGAGGGTGAACCGGCGTGTGGATCGCATTGGCGTTGGGCTGTTGGCAGATGCCTTTTACAATCACCCCGTGTTTTCTCTGTGTGTGTGTTTGTGCGGCCAGAAGATAGTCGTGTGTGAGCCGGAGGATTTATCATGTTATTGTCCGTGAGTTGGTAGAGCTGGTAGTCGAGCACCGCCATGAACGGTGATGCTGTGTTTCTATATGAGTTGTATGTTGTGCGTGGTGTTGTGTGTGTTGTGATTGGTGTCGGGTATCACCAGCGACATGGTGTCGCCAGCCATGGCAGAACTGAATGCAGGAGATGGAGGGGGCGGCGGCTGAATAGAGTAAGAAGGGGGGGCTAATTTTTGTAAATTTGATAAAAGCTAGGGACTAATTTGCAAACCCTATAATTCTTGGAAATTCAATTTTGACCCAATAGTTATGGATATTACATTTTATACCCTTAAATTTATGTATTATGTTTAAAGCACCATGATTTATGAATAATGATACCGAACCCCTAAATTTTACTGAAATTACATTATGTACCCTAAACATTGACGATATTATGTATTCCCTATTAGAATTGCTAAATATTACTGAATGATCCCTAGAAAATCTTGAAATTACAAGTAAACCCTAAAAATATTATAACAATTAAAGTATGTACGATTTAATCGTTATCTCAAATCTAGGGTATAAAATCCTAGATTCATGTCTTGTTAACCCCGTAACCTTAAGTTTAAATTGAACTTTCTACCTTTATGATTTATAAATTTCTTTACGAAATAGAGTTTTAACCTGAAGAATTCATTTTAAATAGTTAATGGTTCGATTAAATTTTAAAATGAGCACTTATGCTTTGTAGGAAATACGAAAGGAGGAACGAATTAAACTCGTATAAAAGTAGAATTTCTACAAGCATCGTCCTTGAAAGGTGGAGGTAATTTCTTTAAATTACAATATTATAAAGTTTATGCTATTAATACGTAATCTCTTAAGATTGTTATTAAATGTGAATATGACTGATGAATGATTGGGACGAATGCTTGCATTATTGAATGATTTAAGCCACTTGATGAATTGTGATTGTTAATTAATTGAGCTATTTGATAGAAATCCTGATGACTGATGAATGATTGGGACGAATGCTTGCACTATTGAATGATTTAAGCCACGTGATGAATTGTGATTGTTACTTGATTGAGTTATTTGATGAAAATCCTGATGACTGATGAAGGATTAAGACGAATGCTTGCATTATTGAATGATTTAAGCCACATGATGAATTGTGATTGTTTATTGATTGAGTTGTTTGATTGAAATCCCGTTGATTGGTAAAATATTGGGTACTTGTATTATTGAATGATTTAAGTAATGTGATATTTTATGATAGTTTCTTTATTGGAATGTTTGATTGAGGTTATTGTGAATGATGAAATAGAACGAGTTTGAGCCCCAAGAAAGACTAGGTTTGAGTCCCGAGATAAATGATAAATCGGGTTAAATCATGCATTCATGAGAAAGATCGGGTTTGAGCCCTGTGATAAATGATAAGTCAGGTTAAACCTTGCATTCATGTGAGACAAGTATGCTAAATGATTTAAATTTTAAGATTGTAAAACTTAAGGCCATGGGGATCATATACTGATATTATTTTTCCATTGTTTTTTGTTAAGGTTTATATGTTTTATGTAAAAATTTATAAATAATTTTTATTATGATCAATTAAATGATCTTTTCAAAATTAAGCTTATTATGAGTTGTTGGATGCCCAAAAATTAAAATTTAATATTTTTATTTTAATTCAAAAATGGGGCTTGACACATATACGTTGATGACATAATACCATGAGATAATTATTCTTGACCTGCGTGATGTTAATTGACTACATAAAGTGAAAAGACAACTTAGTTGATCCTTTGATGTAATGATTAAATCGAGATCAAATGAATGAGTTGCTAGGGGGAATGAGATTAAAATCCACAAGTTGAAAACATTCTAAGTGGAAACCCAAACATGAAGATTGGAGATCCTAAGAACATGGTTCAAAACGAAAACTAAGTTGTGAAAGTTGGTTGAAAATACTTGGAAAATGCAAATCCTTCCTTAGAAAGCAAACCAAGTGTTCTACAAAATGTGGTGAGCTCAAGTCTTGTGACTTTTAAGGATTCCTAAAATACCTCAAGAAAGTGAAGTTTGGCAAGATACTCGTAAAGATATCACCTATGTAAGTAAGAAGTGGTGGCCACTTCTAATTAACTTATGAAACGAAATTGTGTCTATGGCTGAAAAAGATAAAAATGTGAGAACAAAGGTGTTGAGACTTTGTTGTGTGAGCGTTGTTGATTAGGTGTACACCAATATGAAGTAATTTAAGGCATAGTGTTCACTAAGCTATCGATGCACCCGACGATGTTCACTACGGAATGTTCAAGGTCTAAAATCACATTTCCTTATGCATGAAGTGACTATGAAGTATTCCTTTCAAGGAATAAATGCTAAAAAGATTAATTTACATTTGGAGTAGATGATCAAAATGTATTGAATCGTCCAAAGCCAATTTTTGGTGAGTGAGAAATTAATCGTTAAAGATGGCCACTTGAAGTGGGAAATGTAAAGGTCTTAAGTGTAAGAAGAGAGCTTGACTTTCTCACATGGGAAGATAGATCTTTTAAATGCAAATATAAATGAAGTCATGTGTAAAGGCTTCTTAATTAATACACTCTTTGAGTGGTTAGTTTGTGCAACACACACGTGCATGTGCTCAGCTCAACCCGACGCGACCAGATCTGACCTTGACTATGGACCTTGGCCCTTGACAATTGGATTATGGGTTGGACTTGGGCAGATTGAGACTGAGTTTTGCCTAAACCTGCTTTATCTTTTTGGAGCAAGATTGGATGGTACATACCATAGTGCCAAGGTTGTAGCATCGGGTGTAGCGTGCCGCTGAGGTTGTAACATGCAGCTTCAGGAGCATGCAATGTGTAGCGTCGGGTGCCGGATTGTAGTGTGCAGTGACGGGGTGTGCAACTTTTTGTCTATTAGTGTTTTAATTTTTAAAAAGACGTTACTTTGCATTAAAAGACCTGTTGCAGGGCTGTTAGTTCCCATCAATTCTCAAATGTCACCATGCATTTTTTGACACACGATATGAAAACCCGTATTATATTTTCATACTTGCATCAAGCTCAATTCTCAAACCACTTGAAATTTGCCAGAGTTCTCGAGAATCATGGTGCTACTTCTCAAGAGGTGAAATTATTTTATCTTTAAGAGATGATACATACGTTCTAATAAACACTATCCTAGACATATCTCGTTTTAAGAAAAGTGGGCTTTTCTAGATTCAACTTCTTATTGTTGTTGTTGTATATTCGTTGTAATAGAATAGGACTTTTATAAGTCATTGCTTTTGTTTCTCTGTTCACAAGGTTCTGCCTATTGTTGAGTGTTATCCATTAAACTTTAGGTTTTGTGGCAAAACAATTTGTATAATTATGCTCTAAACTTTATGTTCCATTGGATAGAGAGATTTGAAATATCGGATTTGAAATGAATTAATTTCAAATCCACTCAAATTGCTAAAAAAATTAATTGATTATGTATGTGATAAATTTCAAATCCATATTTATCCAAATATCACCAAAAGATTAATTACTAAAAATTTCAAATACGTCCATCCAAATGAAACTTTAGATTTTAGAGAAAGATAGTTTGTAAGTGAATTTTTTTTTTAAGTTGTGTTTCATTCTTTCATCAATTAATATCAATTAAATTATTTTAAGATCATTAAAATGATAAAGATTGGATTAAACATTATATACTATTTTAATGAGAATATCTAAGAAATTATTGCATTCTAGTAACATAGTAAATACGTGCAATCTTTTCGACAATAACATTTTCCAAAAAATGTGTTTTACCTATAATTAGTTTATTCCACATACAAGTGCATGGTATAAATTATAGATAAGATGAATAAAGTCGATCCCATAGAGATGAGCTTAAAGCCTTAACCACTAGACGAGCTTTATACTTATCTATACTTCCATCAGTCTTGTACTTCCTTTTAAGGATCCATTTGCATTCTAAGGACTTGTAGGAACCATCGGATCGCCGACCCTATACAATTATCTGAATCGGGGTCCATGCAAATATGATTAATGTGCAGCGGAAAAACGAATCATACCTTTTGTACCAAAATTAGTTTTAAGATCAGAACTGTAGATCGAGGAATCGATGAAGCCTGCACCTCACGATCTTCTGCTGTATTCCTTGCCTTTTTCTCGAACGTTGTGTGGGCAACGAGCTATCGAGACTTTCAGCCGTCTTCTACTAATACGTATCTCAAATTTTTATGTCTGTGTATCTGTCTATCACAAGAAACGGCTGACTTGTGGCTTATTTATAGGCTACAACAGGGACCTTGAGGAGGATTAGGAATCGGTCTCCTGATAGGCTTAGGAGACCTAAATTCAATCTGAATATATTTCTTAAGCCTATCAAATAATATCTTAATCCACTAAAAAGATATTATTGAACTACCGTCCCTTACCCATATTAGATATGGCTCCTATTTATTATATGCGCGTTTATCTCCCCGTGTTTAAGATATCGAATGTCCATTAATTAAATGAATTACTGACAATTCAATTAATTAATATTTAATTCCAAGAGTAGTACCACTCAACTTTATTATCATGCCGGAATAAATCCACCTGCAGAGTTTACATGATAATCCTTATGAGCTCCTCAAGGGGACATCGTCATCCTAAATAATTAGGACACGGTTTCATTATATAATCAACAGCACACCATATAAACAACACTGCATCCCAATTTACCGAGCCTTTTGATTTAATAAATAAATCTCACTCATTGGTAAATTAAAGAAACATATATCGAGTATACATGCCCGTTATCATACAATGATTAAGAGGACGCACATCCATAATAACAGAGGTCTTGTTCTATTTATTTAGTCAGTACAAATAAAACAACCTCAATTGGTCCTGCTCAATACATACAAAATGTACTAGTGTAATTTTATAATCAAGATAGATTAATACCAAATTACACTACAACCATTCCGATAATTTGTCCAAAATTATCTCGGTTATGAGCTACCATTTATAATCTATAAGGAACTGATAACATGATTTTCTGTGTGGCACCACACATCATTTATTCTACAATATAAATTAATTGGACAATTGCAATAACATATATAACAAATATAAAATGCAAAGACATTTGTCCATAAAAGATTCTCATATCATATAAAGATGTTCATACAAAAGCTAGGCTCATAGTATACATTCTAACAGGACTTACAATCAAAAGAAAGATCAACTAACTCCCACGTGTTGTTTTGCATGATGTAATCGATCTCACCATTGATTGCTTATTTCCAAACTGGAGCATCAGAATCAATAGAGCTTTTTTAATGGACCTCGATTTATCATCCAACATATAAGTGATAAAATTAGGACCGAAACTTTTAGATATTAAGCTTTTTTGATACGTCTAGGTTCCTCTTCTATAAGACTATAATTACTTGTAACTTGATCTAAAGTTCGTTTATTTGTTGAACTTGTTTCTATTATTTCTTTACAAGGATATACATCTTCAAAGAATATCACATACCTCAATTCTATAGTTATTACTTCCAACTTATGGATTCGAAAACGATATGCACTACTATTAATAGAATATCTCACAAAGATACAATCGATCGTCTTAGGACTGATTTGAACTTGCTTAGGAGGTGATAGCTCCACTTTAGCCAAACACCCTCACACTTTGATGTATTTATACGACGGTTTATGTTCTTTCCATAATTCGTAGGGGGTTTCATTCTTTCTTTTAAAGGAATTTTGTTAAGTATCTAAATTTGCCATTAGGATGGTCTTTCCCCTTTATGGTAACCCCGAGCTTATAAGAATGACATTAACTATATCTTTTAGAGTATGATTTTTACGTTCAGCCACGTCATTTGAGTAAGACAAGTAGAAAGTCATCGTTTGGTGAACTATGTCACTTTATGAACAAAACTCCTCAGACAATGTCATGTATCTCCACCTTTATCACTTCGTATAGCTTTGATTTTGGTATTTAATTAATTATCTACCTCATTCTTAAAATTCTTGAAAACTTCTATAGCTTCAACTTTGCCTTTCTAGAGATAGACATAACAATACTTTATGCAATCATCAATAAAATTAATAAAATACTTTTTCCAACCTCTAGTTTGCATAAATTTCAAGTCACACACATTAGTGTGAATTCTATAGGTTTCGTTCTTCTTTCAACATTATGAAAAGGTAGCTTAGTCATTTTGGCTTTAACACACCATATTTTTTTGTGCGTTTATTTCATCGACTTATAGTAAGTCCAAATTTATTAGTCTTTTCATAGAATTTAGATTAATATGTTGTAATCTATTATGCCACAAAAAATCACAATATTCAATATTGTAAGACAAAGTAGGAGCACACTCATTATTAAGTTTAAATACAATGTGCGTTTGGCCATTATTAACACAAACTTCACATTTCGTTTGTGTTAATAATGGCCAAACACACCCTAAACCCTACACTCCTTAGTCATATGGTTCAGCTTACCACAATTATAGCAATTATCATTGAACTTCATGGCTTTTGTCGACTTCTTCCTTTTTCTCATTTTGATTGGGGTTGGGGCATTTTCTCTTATTACCCTCCAATAAGTTGACCTTAGCATCTATGGACATACGAGGCCTAGGATCCAACTTTCTATTATCTTACTTGATACAGAGCTTGACAATCAAGTCCTCAAGGGTCATTTCCTTTCACTTGTGCTTCAAATAGTTCTTAAAGTCCCTCTAATTATGTGGGAGCTTATCGATCACACAAGCTATTGTGAATAGTTCTGACAGATTAAACACTTCATCTTGAACCTCGTGCGCAACCAATTAGAAGTTTTGTACTTAGTTCATAATAGGACGAGTGTCCACCATTTAGAACTCGAGAAAATGGGCCACAACAAATTTCTTAACTCTAGCATCCTCAGTCTTGTATTTCTTTTCAAGAGCTCCCACATCTCTTTGACAATCTTACAGCATGTGTGCACGTTATACATCAAGTCGCTCATCCTGTTAAGGATATAGTTCTTGTACAAAAAGTCGTTGTGCATCCAAGCATTGAGGGTTGTACGCACCTCCATTTTGTATCATCCTTAACAATGATCGGATGGTCCTGCTTCAGATACATCATCACACCGATGGTTGTTAGGTAGAACACCATCTTTTGTTGCCAACGTTTGAAATTTTTACTCGTGAACCTGTCAATTTTATCCGCTGTAGGCAGTGTAGCAAACGTGCTGCTGTATTTAAGTAGGTTGCAGCAGCAACAACAGGTAGTAGCAATATTAGTTGCAGCAGGAGGAACAATGTTATTGTTTCCATTGTTGTTCGACATGGTTATCTCGTCTTAAGATTGTTGGATACAAACACTCAACAATGGACATAACCTGGTTAACAGAGAAACAAAAACAAAAACAAGAAAACAGTGACTTATAAAATCCTATTCTATTGCAACCAAGATGTAACAACAAGAACAAGTCGAGTCAAAAAAATCTTCTTTCTTTAAGACGATATATACCCAGGGTAGTGATTATTAGATTATGCGTATTGTCTCTTAAAGATAAAATGACTTTATCTATTGAGAAAATAGCATCGGAATTCTTGAGAGTTCCGACGTACTTCAAGCGGTTTGACAATTGAGCTTGATGCAAGTATGGAAAAATTATGTGCGTTTTCATTTTCTTGTGCCAAAACAATGCATGATGGGAATTAACATGGGACAATCTTTAACTATTAATTTCTCACTCACCAAAAATTGGTTTGAGTGACTTAACATGTCTCGATCATCTATTTCAAATGTAGATTAATCTTTTAACATCTATTCCTTAAAAGGAATACTTCATAACCACTTCAACATTAATCATAATGGTGCTACCCACCACTTATATTAAACCAATTTCCAACAAAGTTTAGAGCATAATCATACAACTCATCACTCCAATTTGGACAAAAAAAAAATTAAATGCTCATTTTGTTAGTCCATACATAAGATGTTATACAACATAAAACTCGATAAATTAATACTCAATTATTTAATAAACTCTCTAAGATAATATTTTTGGCCGGTCCCGACTTAGAGACAAGGTATTAAATTAATAATTCACTAAAATTATAAGATAATATATTTTTGATAATTTCTATAGACCCCATATAAAATATAAATTAATAATTCCTTATATACTACATATTACATGAATGATTTATGAAGATTTCTTGAAAAATGACTCAATTATCTTTTATTTTTTGTTGAAATCAATTTCACCTTAAATCTTGTCTCTAATTTTCCTTATCATAGTAAGAACTTCGGGTGTTGTTTTCTTATAGCTCAACAAAAAATTATTCAATGTGATTGACACTTTAATAGCCTTGTTTCGCGAAAGATAGAACTCTCATCATCATCTTCATCATCTTTATCAATTCCAATAACGCTCTCAATAATTTCTTGTCAGTCAACAACTGTGCAACTACATTTTCTTCTGGGTGGTTCAGGACATCTTCGAAATCCATTGCATTACGATAACCTAGCTCTTTGATCAAATTTCGGAGTTCTTAAGTGCTTTCACCACCTTCCTATTCATCAGAGTTCTCAAAAGTCATGTTATCTGTTGATCGAAATTTACAATGACAAAAACAGTTTGCAATTGTATTTGCACGAACATCCATAGTCCATGCTGAAATTGCAAGATTCATTGTATCTAACACATTTATTTTTGCTGGATTTGGAACCCCTAATTCATAACCCTCCAAAAGACTTCTATAAAATTGACGACGATAATGCATCTTAAAAGCTCATATAATCCCCGCGTCACAAGGTTGAATTTTTGAAGTTATGTTTGGTGGCAAAAAAAAAAAATCAACATTTCGCAATCCTTCAATAATTTTTTGGATGAGTAGGGCAATTATCCACAATCAAGAGAATTTTTCTTCCAACCATTTTTTATCAAGTTGGCGAACATATTCTTCAATTAACACCCCAGTCATCCAAGCTCGTTTGTTAGCACGGTACTCACAGTTCGAACTATTCAAGTTTACATTCTTGAAGCACCTTGGTTTAGCATATTTCCCAATAATCCATAAAGGAATTTTCTCTGAACCGTCCTCATATAGCAAATAACAACATTTAGTCATTTCTTGTCTTGTTTTTTCCCTTCAAGTTGCATTGTTGCAAGGGAATGATCCGGTTGAAGTCTAAAAAAAAACCTATTTAAGATCAAAACATGTAAATAATTACATCACTAAAGTACAAAATAAAAATTAATAAAATAATAAAAAACAAACTTGTTTCATCCATATTAAAGATATCTTTCATTTCAAACTGATCCACTTTGTCTCTTATGATTTTTAATTTGTCCTCCATACCCTCCATTTCAACTAATCCACTCTCTCTGAAACGCCGGAAATTTTTAATTTCATATCTTGTTTTGAACTTTCCAAGCCAACCAATATAAAAAGAAAAGTCTGGAGTATTCACAGGATACATATCCTTCATGAACTTTTTCGCCTTCTCGATGATTAGTTCACCTGTCATATTCACATGTTCTTGATATTGAAGAATCCATTCATAGAGAGATTTTTATAGGTCGGGGAATTTTGTCAGTTTGTGTTGCTTAACATCACCTCTTTGAGCAAGTGAGAGATACTCTGAAGACCGCTTAACTATATTCGATACTGTCCCTTGACTCACCTACAAATCATAGTTACTAAGAACTCATTCTTGCAATTGCTTTTGAGTGAGACTTTGATTATCTTTGTTGTGCTTGCATAATGCTCTTCGAATTTCATCGGTCATTGTTTTTTAGTCACACCTTTAAGATGAGAAGCCATGTTGTGTGTATTATTTGCTTGTATTAGCATATTTTGATCTTATATTTATATAGAAAATATTTTTTAATGTCTGTAAAGTGATATTGAACACAAGAAGCATAATAAGGTGGGAAATTAAAGGGTTCTTTCAAATTGGGACCTTTATTTGATATACATACATGCATTGTACAATAATTAAGCGAAAGTTTGAAATATATTTGTAAATTGAGTATTTCATTATAAATTAATAAAATATTAATTAATAACTCTTTTAATAAATTTCGATGCTCGCATGAATATTAATTTATAAAATTTCTACTCTACTCATTTATTTATCTTTGAAGAATAAGATAAACCTTCCAACTTTTATGCTGAATTTGGGTATTGCAGATATTATAACTTACAAACATTAATATGATATGTATGATATTTACTAGTTATTTCCACATTCATTGTTAGCATACAAATAGACAAATACTATAGATACAATATGCTCTATTTATCAAAAAAAAAAAAAAAATTGCCTCGACAGTTTTGTTTACTTAATAAATCATATAGGCTGTTGTGGACACATTCAATTCACTATCTGATTGAAGAAAAAAAAAAAAAAAAGAAGCTGAAAACAATTAAGTAGAATCTTGAAAAGAAGATAAGGGTACTATCATACCATGGTGCGATTACAAAATTTCATACATTGGAAATAGAAGCAACGCACAAATAGATGGGGCTTCAAAATTAGCGTCGTTTGGGAGAGGGAAGCAAGCAGTCGTACACTCGATCCAGGCGTGATGCTATGCGTAGCTTATGTTCAGTTTGGAGGCCTGGCTTTGCCAAATCAATAATATCCTGTCTCAAACATATCCATTCCCCCGTTTCCTGTGCGTGCTTCTCCACCGCACCGTATAGGGAATCAAGAAAACATAGCACCAGACCGTACATGCATTGAGCATCATTTTCCTGCAAGTTCCAAGTGAAAAGGCAAAGTATTATTTTTCCTGCAAATCCAATATAGCAACAGAAAAGGGAAGTTTTGGGGAAACAATTTTTCTGGACAAGCTTGTTTGGTGATGTAATGTTGTAGCAAAATTAACTACTATGTACTCAGCATTGATCATTGTTAAGCTATTGTAATAATTTAGTCAAATGAGAACGAACCAATCCTTGATCTTTGCAACTCTGACACTGCATTATAGCTCTCTCAATTTCCACGAGCAGTAGCCTTCTTTGGATTCGAGCAATTCTTCCTCTACCTTCAGCTCTGCCATCCTGATTCAAGATAATAATGATTTAAATTTCCCGATATTACCATATTAACTCTGATATTCAGTTAACTCTTAAATGATTATAACTATTTCTATCCAGCAAAGGAAATGATGAGCAATACGAGGCCAAACGCTAGCAAAATGCTGAACAAGATGCTTGTGAAACATTCATGGCTCTACTAGAGATGACCAATGCAGATAGGTCTTTCTATAGCACTCCTATTTATGCATGGCAGGAACTGAAAGATATACAGCTTGTTTACTTTTTGAATGGACTTCTAGTATAAAGTCGATTTTCAATATTTTGAAATGTTTGGTAAAACTATTTTCATTGAATTTTTGGAAAAGTCAAATCCTTGGAAGACAATTCTACAGAAGAGTGAATTTGTGGCTTCTTAAATCACATTAAGAGGTTATCAAACATGAGATTTTACCAAACATATTTTAATATTATTATTATCTCTAAGAGTTCTCAAGTAGCACTTAATAGAAAGTCACTTTTAAATGGACTTCCACTTGAGAAGTGTTTCCAAACAAACACATATAGTAATAGTAGAGTTTTGAAGAGTATTGCAGTATTAAAAATATTTTTCCAACACACATCCTACAGTTAAGAGCATGGAATCTATCTTTAGAAACATGTAGCCATAGCAGAAAATATCTAAGCAGAAGACAAATTGCTCACCTGTTTAAACCATGCTCGCACAAGCATAGCTAGAATAAGGGAGAGAAAGAAAGCAGGTAAAGCAGCTAGGATGGCAAAGTTGATTTCATTGGCCCTCAGGATCTGATCTAGCTCGAGCATTGCTCTGTTTTACAATGTTGAACATAAGCAACAAATTTCCAGTGGAAAAATACATGACTTTAAAAAAGAACATATGAACTCACTCACTCTTCTATATCCAATTTTAGCTTCTGAACCTGTAGGGCAGAAATTATGATGAAGTTTGATATCAGGTGGAAAAAGTACAAACTGCTAAATGCATTAAAGCCAAGTATGTTACCTGAATAAGAAGAGATCGGACAAGCTCTCCACCAACAAGACCCTGGATAGGATGCATAAGTTCTTTCTCGTACCTACATATTAAAAGTAACTTAGTACCTTGTTCACCAATCCTTGCTCACAGGTACATGCAAAATGCAAGCATTGGAATACACTAAAAATTTCCAGACATAATATTGGACAATAGTGCACAACTTTCCAAATTACCAAATGGAACGTTCATCAATCAGGAATCATTTTCAACTGGTTTATTTACAAATGCTTGTTTCTCTGGTGAGTATGATTTATCTGGAGTTTCTCAAGAATCTTCAGGCTTAAAAAATGCATTCTCATGCTTGACATGACAGCAAAAAGTTCGTGCATAAAGTGATAAAATGTGAACATGGGTAAATCACCAAACTTTAAATTATGTAACAAATTGATATCCAACTTTTGATTTTAATCATTTTATAACAACCTTCAAATATAACAAATTGGTACCCAACCTTTGTTTTGTATAATTTTTGTTACCAAACTTAAAAATATGAAGCACATCATCAACGAAAGTAAACCAGAATAAAATGTCACAGATCCAAGAACCATATTAGGACATGAGATCCTTGTCTCCAAAACTAGATATGTAATAATGATTTTCTTTGACAGAACAGATGAAGTATATCTTGGCCATCTCACTGGACTATGTACAATAGATAACTTGAAACACCACACAAGAAGATATTTCCGACCCCATTACAACGTTTTGTCTTGTATTTCTTTATAATACAATTACTCGTAGCAACTGAAGTCAAGAAATTAAAGAATTTGACTCTTACTAGAAGGGAAAATCTAGAAAAGCAAATCTCAAATATAATTAAAATCTTATCTTTAAGCTATTACACAAGAGAAATTGCTTGTAGTACTAGCTTACTAGTTTACAGCATTTTGCTCCGTTCTATAAGAAGACATACTCAGAAACAAAATAATTACAACTTGGAAAGAAATTTTACCTGGTCATTACAATCTCAAGCATTTCCTGATCAGATGCATTCACTGGAAACTTTTTACCTACTGTTTGCTCACTGAAGGCTAGGAGCATTCTGCAAAAGAAAATAATCTTAAGGTCAGGTTGTAAACTTGCCAACAATAAAGCAGTTCTGATAGAAAAAGAAAATGTAACATGGAAAACAGACTTTGCTCCATCTCAATGAACTAATTAAAATTAGATAACTTAAGAAGAAACAGAGCCAAAGCATGAATGATAGACCACTGCGGGTCTACACTCGACGAGCCAAGGTGGGCGCGGGCCTCGTCGAGTTGCTGGACTGATTTGTTTCTTGGTTTACTTATTTAATTCCTTATTGGTTTACTGATTTATTTCCTTAATTATTATTTGCTCTTAGTTTAATTATGATTCTGAACGTCTATTAGATCGGGCCTTGTTCATGGGCTTTGTGAGGAGTGTATTTATTTGGAGTTTCATACCCTAGTTGAATATCTTGGATATATGAATTTTGCACCTCCGGGTTGTGGCAGAGAATTCTCTGTGGCCTCACTGTGAGGATTTATCTATCTATTGCGAGTTTAGATTGTTTGGGTGCCTACACTCTATCAATGAAACATCACAACCAGAAGAACACCATGTTACAATCAAGAAGTCAGATCAGTGTTACGCCAACAATCTATTCAAACATTTGGCAGGAAAGACCTATCGCTAACAAATAGCAATAAAACCCAAATGATATGACTTATGGTCCCTCTCCTTGAATTTAAGCCAGGTGTCCAATGCTCTCATCACAATTTGAACAACCAACAGCTATCTGCTTCCTCATGTAAGAAGAGACCACAGAAATAAGGTGACAAATATGTGAAAATGGTCTTTAAGTGGAATCACATAAGAAACCACAATAGCAGGTGCATGGAAGAGTGAAACCACCACACTGAAACATGACATTTTCTTTTTTTTTTTTTAGAAACTGATAGGAAAGGCATTATTCAGGAGTGTAATTTATGGATTGTCCATTCAAGGAGAAAGACGAATTATGGGGATTCAAGCAGCACCAAAGGAGTAAATGGTGGATCTTGACTGACGTAGTTTAAGGAAACTGATCAGCTTTACTTATTAAGCTTTATGTAGTAGCATAAATAAAGACTCTCAATTCTTACAGAGGAATGGAGAAAATATCCTACTTAGTTAAATAAGTCTTTGGACAGGATTTACAATCCTGTTTGGGGGGAGATTATAATGTTTCCTTGCTCCGGTCCCAAATCCTTTTCCAATTAATAAAATTTAGTTGCTTGAAAGCTCATCGGAAACTTTTAGATTAATGGTGTGCATGGACCAGACAAATCACAGCCAACCTTAGCTAAAGTCATAACCAGGGAAACTTAATCAAATTAAGTGTAACGTACTAAATACAGTAATGTACATAAGACCATCTCCAACAATACGTCAAAACATCAATTTATGGTGTGCTTCCTCTGCCAACGCCAAAGTGTGCCAAATTTTCTTTTTCAGCCAAATTAGCTCAAGGCTTGTGCTATTCCTTTTTAATTCTTTTTTTTTTTCCTTATATATTGAGTGTTATTAAATGTTATAAATTTATTTATATCACCACTTATCTATCAGAAATTAATACTCAAGTTATTTTAATTATATATAATTAAAATGTTAAATAGTATGATATGTTTTTTAAATAATAATAATTATTATGATTATTTAAATGGAATAGTTATTTTTAGTGCAAAAGGTAGTGCAGATTGCTAGAGATGTGTTGGGAGATTTTACACTAAAATAGTGACAAATTTGCAGTGTGTGCTATTGGAGATGCTTTAACAGACTAGTAGAAACTTAGTTTAGAAAATACAAGCTAGAAGCCTAGAAATGCTAACAAAAATTACAAAGGCAGCTTTCATAGATCCAAAATATAATACATTATTTGTGCAGTTGTATCAAATGTTCAGAAGATTCATTTTTTTGCTGAGGAATAATCATGCAGCATCATCTTGATTCTTGATTATTCATAATTGAACAAAAAAAAAAAAAAAAAAACATTGCTGAACTAAAACTCCTCCCAAAGGTAGGAAGAATGTAGTATGACATTTAATAAGTGTTAAACTTTGTACAGGAACCTCAGACCTAATAAAAAGTACACCTGCTGCCTTTGAACGACAATCCTAATGGTTTTTTTAAGAACATGGTAAGTAAATCATACTACACCGACTACCACATTTTACCACTTGGATATAACTTATAAGTCGCAGAAACATGGAATGTACAGGAATACTGGACATACTTTAACAAAATTTGAGAAAATCAATAGAAGAAAATGAATAAATTATATTCTTTTCATCAGCTATCAGAATATTGAAATGGCTAACCTATGCAGAGAATCAGCAGTCAACTGCACTTCTTCACGCTCCATTACACCTTTTTGCCTTTTCCTGAAGGTCTCAAAAAGCTCATCCCTTATAGCCAAAATCTAATTTGCAAAAATTAACAAAGGGATAATAGTTCAAAAACAGAGCCATGCTAATGACAACCATAATTCATCAAATTATTTACATGTGATTTTCAGTATATGTAAAGGCCCAATAGAGCATATAAATATTAAACAACCAAATTAATAGAGTGAAGATTGAAAACAAAGTGAAGCCTTACATTGTTAAATACAAATACCCAAAATATAAAAGTTCATATAGCGGCCCTGGATCTTTTAGTAAAGATTAGATCAGCAAATATAAATATTTAATATTACAATCCAAACTGCAACACAATAGTGATATTGCTCCAAAATACTTCTAAGAGAACATTGTCAAACTCAGGTGTTGAGATTGATAAGACAGGAATTACTCAGAGCAATCATATGGCAACAGAAAGATCACAAAGGATATACCTCCAGAATTAGTGCATTTCCAAAACATCTAAAATATACTAATATTCAGAATAAGCAATCTTTTAAGCTAGAGATACATATTCTCTAAATAGTCAAATGAGCAGTATTGAGTTCTCATTCAATCAAAGCACATAGATACCTGAAGATCCCAGATCATTTTTAGGCCATAATTTAACAATTTTATTGAAGTCACTAACCAATCAATATTCTTCACAAAGAAATTGAAATATCAGTAAATCATTAAATATTAGCTTATTTCTCCTCAAGTTCCAATTGCCTCCTATATGGGCCAGAAGACTTACTTCAGCAACAGGAAGGTTGAGATTTCTGAAATGAAACACACTAGAAAATTCCGACTAACTCTGGATTAATGGGAAAAAGAAAGCACATTGCAGGATGCCAGCTAACTAGCATTAAAAGATGTGCTCATGATAAGCTGAGAGGGTGAAAGGAGTCTTACTGGCTGCTCTACGTGATCATTCCAAAAGCTTACAGTTGAATCCTTCGCCTCGGTGATCCAGTTGTCAATGTCAGAGCTTCCCATCAACTTGCTATGACGAAGAAGCCACAATGAACAAACAGAAATTCCAAAAACACCGCAGCTATATCTCATCCAGTACAAAGTTGCTTTCCTTGGTTTCCGATGTTTGGCAACCTGAATGATGTCAAGTCATGCACAAATGTAAGCCTGAAAGTAACACAACTACAAAATACTATTATATGAAACATGTTCTATTATGAATTTCAAGTTTCAACAACTCATGCTAAAACGAAAATTAGTATGGCTGGATGATATTGATGACAGCAAATAAAACAAAAAATACACCCATACGGTTGCATAGATGTGAAGCAAATGCTAGTGCAAATTCCATGTGAAGCTACCATTTCACATACATCCACACATTTAGGCACAATGTTATCGTGAGCACAAAGTTATTGTGAAAAATATAACCACCCATCAGACAGCTCCAGGCACAAATGAAAACTAAAACTAGAGATGCAAGAGCATTTTAGTGATAATTCACAAGGAAAACTGATTCCTGCTCAGTTACCCTAAAGTCCCACAATAATCCTATAGCCCACGAAGTCCTACTTTATCACACATTTTTAAGAGTTCCAGGATCCATCATTAAACATTTCTCCCTCCTTTCCATTAAAGGTGTCATGTTTCACCAAAGGTCTTTTTTTTTCTTCCCATCAACTCAATCAATGTACAATCTATTGTAGGTCATCAAGTCTCACTGATGCTCCTCCATTTATTCAGCAAATACATCATCCAAAGCTTGTTATAACTGAACTCAAGTTTGTTACAAATGCATTATAGAAAATTCAATTGGAAATTACCTGACTTTTGAAACAAGATCATTTTTATAGAGGAAAAAAAAAGTTTTCAAACAAGACTTTTTTTGGGACAAAAGGAGTAACTTAAAAGTCATGAAAATTAACCAATTAGTTATTAACAATGAAAAGAATAATTGCTCAAGAATTCATTAATTAAGATGAAAATGACGATTACATTATTATTTGATTTGAATTCATCACTGAAAATTGACAGTATTTTGTTAAGAAAAAAAAATTGATTAAAACTAAAAATTATAAAGTTTGAAATCCAAAATCTATCAATTAAAATAAAATAAGATGATGAAATAAAGGTATGTTTAAAGGAATATTGATTGCTGCAATTTTCGTGATGTGGAACTATTACTTGATAAGTTTAAAATCCATAATCTGACATATGAAATAAAGTAATTAAACTATAAAAAATTAATAAAAAACTTGAACTCATTACTAATTACCAACTACAAAAATTTAACCTAGTTTGGCACTTAATTCCAGCTGTAATTCATAAATTATTTTATACTATATTCCAATTCAAAAACACAGCCTAAAGACTTGTTGGAAAATTTGTAAGTTTAAAACAAGAATGTAGCAGTTCTCGCATACAATAATTGGAAATCAAGATGAAAAATGAAAAGGAGCAGATACTAAAAGCACATTAGAAAGAATCATATCAAGAAAGATTCTTACAAGAACAGACAGATAAGAGTCTAATCTCTGCAGGTTTTCATAAATCAAGTTGATGGCATCTCTTATCTCACATTCAGTCCACTGAGAACCTTCCTGATTTACTTCTGGAAGTTTTGCAAAAATCAGAGGAGCTGAATAGCTTCCATCGACTGAGGAACCAGTCTGCAAGTCCAATGTATGAGAAGAAGTATAAGGATAACCACAACAGCAGCATGTGAAAAAGTTATCTGCACTCATGCACCAGAGATACACGGAGCCTATGTGAAACAATACGTCATATTGCAGGGGAAGTTTAGGGAAATAAAATTGCAGTTATGTAATCCATGACTTACTTGACGATTTGCATGAATATGGCCAATGGATGCCTCCAAGTTCAAAAATAAATCACTGATAGCAACCAATAACGAGGGCAATGAATTTTCCAGATCCTTAACCAGATCTTCCCCAACTTTGTCAAGCTCCATATAAACCTGTGTCCGGTATTAGGTAAATCCAAATTTATTGATGAAAGCCAACGCTCAAATATATTTTGATATAAGATTATCAACTAACGCAATTAAGGAACATTGGAGAAATAATTCAAGCTCACTCTCATCAGCATAATGAGCATGCTCTTACACTTCTCTGATTGAACTACAGCTCTTCCTTCACAAAAGTGAAAAATGAGTACCAACTACCAAGGTACCCAATTCATGAAACTATACAATTAAACTTCCTTTAGATGTTTACATCTTCATATCAGATTAAGATTATGATGTCCAGTGACAGTAAGAATGAATGTTTATACAACAAAAGGGTCTAAGGCAAACATCCAGAGAGGTACAACCTGATATATTTAACGATCTGACATATAGGTACTTTTACTTTCAATTTATTTCGGCTACTTACGAGAAAGTTTACATACATAAAAGCCAAATTAATTTGTCATGCAAGATGAGGTACCCAAGTTATTCATTTAACTTGAGTAGCTTTATCAAAAGTCATGTGAAGTAAGTTACCAGGAAGGTATTAAATATGGAAGTAATGGCTGAAAGAAGAACCAAGAAAATAGAAGTTAAAGGTTCTCAAACTTTATTTCTTGGTAGAAAAGGATAGCATGATCTCCATAGACTTTTTGGCGAACCGTTAATAACAACTGAAGAGTAAAATCTTTGAATTTGATATAAGTAACACATATACAGTTTGTTCCCAAGTGATTCATATACAATGTCCTAACAGTGAAGGTAACTCAAATGGAAAAGTATCTGATGAAAAGTTTACAATCGTTTTAATCTACTATATCTACGGTATATCAACTCGGGGCTTCCCCCAGTGTGCAAAGACTTATATGTTGTGGAATCTGAACCTGTTTACTGTGTCGTCACTAAATAAGCTTTTTTTAGTTGATCAGGTATTTAGGTTACTGTGGAGGGAATTCAACTTCAAGAAGAAGCTTACAACATTAGGCTGAGGAAAAACCTTAGTTTAAATGCATAACACATGGCCAGTTCACTTGCAACCAGAAGCGAATCCCTTCTAATACCCAAGAAGATTTGAAATGGTCAAACATATGGTACCAGAATAACTTCAATAGAGAACATAAATATCCAACATAATGCTGACATATTACACAATGAATCAGAATATCTAACCTTGGCCAAAAATGTTGCTAAAAAGTATCTTAGAGAAGTCAAGACGCCAATCCTCTCAGATATATGAGAAGATGCTAAACAGTAGAGCTTTTGGATGCTAGCACCATCAGCAAGACAATCACCTATTATTTGAAGAGTACCATTAATAAATGCAGAAGGCCCTCTTTGGCATACCATGAAGTAAGCTTTCCGAGCATTTGAGGCCTGAAACATCAAACATACTAAGCTTAAAACCACGTGGTACCCAAAATAGTTTTCCACCACATCACAACACTAATTCTTGCTGACCTCAGCTCTGGACTGCCAAAATGCTAAATTCTTCTCGATATTGTGCAAATTTCGAAGTGTGTGCTCAATGATATCCTCCAACGCCTCAAAAATTCTACATGCCTCAGATGTACTCCTGCATGTAGAGCATGGAACAGAATTTTCAATCACAACCCCTTTGTTCCAATTTTAATACAATCAAACATTTAACACAAGGTACTATTCTAATCATCCTTTGCAATCCGCAGATGAAATAAAAGCTATCTTCATTTCCGAATATTCTTGCAAGCATAAATAAGCAGGCGTCAGAATATAATACAAACATGCATAAGGAAAACTTAAATAACATGTCCTCGAATCAAATATTACATTCATGCTCATAATCTACCACAAAAAAATGTCTAAGTAACAAGCTTATTGGTTCCTTCTCTATTTTTCCTTTCCAAAATAACTCATCATATACAACTATTTCGAGGAATAAAATCAATCAAATGAGCGCTTTGAACGTTTTCCAAATAGAATTAATAAACGTCGATTAAATGACAGGAATCATACGCAGAAGCAGGGTCCAGTGAAGTAGTAGAGGCGACGGAGGGCAAAGGGAGTGGGAGGCAAGTTTTCCGGCGCCGCCTCTTTGATGAGGAATAGAAGTTCGCGATCTTCGAGAGGAAACTGTCAGCGGGAATTATTGACGTGGGGAAGAAAGAGCGGAAGCTGTTGTGGAGATAGTTTGAGTAGAATGAGAGCAGAGATTTGACATTGTTTGATGGCAATGGAGAATCGTTCCCGGAAGAGGCCTCCATTGTTGATACGTGCCAAGGAAGAGAGAGAGACTTGAAGAGGGAAATGAAAGTCGCCCGGCGAAAAAAATGAGCAGAGTAGAACAATTGGGCCATTGATTGTGGACATACATTTCATTTGTGCTGGATAAGCCCAAACTGAGTTTAATTAAGGCTTCGGCCCATTAAGTTTCAATATTTGTAACTTTTTTTAGATTGGAAAATTTTGACTAGGCTTTGTAATCTAAAAATATTATGAGTTTGATCAAATACTTCATTATTTAAATTATAAATGTTTTCTATATAAGTTGCAAAGTTGCCTTTTATAAAGAAAAAAAAAATAGTATACTTTAAAAATAAATTGATAATCTTTATATTTATATATACTGAGAAGAAAATTCATTCTAAATATATGTAAGACGTGGTTCCATTATTTCCCGCTCATATTTTGAAAATATAGTAGGACTTCATCTTAGAAATTATATATGTTTGAAAATATAGTAGGACTTCATCTTAGAAATTATATTCAGATTATGTATGTTCTTTGCATCTATCTATATCTATATATATATAATAATAGAAGTCACTTTATAACCGTTTATCAATAAAAAAATAATTTCACCGTTTTTCAATAAAAAAATAATTTTATAACAAATAATAAAAGAAATCTCTCTCTAACCGTTTCTTTTTTAATAATAATTTATTTTTCTTTATTGATTATTTATTGAATATTTATTAAATTAATAAAATTTATTGTCGATAATTATTAAATCAACACAATATATATATTATGAAGATATTATAACCATACATCTAATATATAGATAGATATAGATTCTCAAATCTAGAGAGGGAATAATCAGTTTTATTTAAAAACAATAACATTTTTGTACAAGATCTAATTATTTTAATATATTTTCACTCTATAATCGTTTCTTTTTTTTAAAAAAATCTTTAAAGAAAATGTAATTTAAATACTCCAAAAAAATTGTTGTTTTCTTAGAAAACTGTTTTCTAATTATTTTAACATGTGAAATATTGTCACTCAATAACTGTTTCTCTTTTTAAAAACAAATCTCAAAAAAAATGTAATTCAAATTCAAATACACAAAAAAAAAAAAAACCGTCTATCACCAACCTCCTCCCACAACTACTGAATAAAAAGACAGAAGTCAATCTATAACCGTTTCTCAATAAAAAAATTAATTTCACAACAAATAATAATAGAAGTCACTCTCTAACCGTTTCTTTTTTAATAATAATTTGTTTTTCTTTATTAATTATTTATTGAATATTTACTAAATCAATAAAATTTATTGTCGATAATTATTAAATCAACAAAATATATATATTATGAAGATATTATAACGATACATCTAATATATAGATAGATAAAGATTCTCAAATCTACAGAGGGAATAATCAGTTTTATTTAAAAACAATAACATTTTTGTAAAACATCTAATTATTTTAATATATTGTCACTCTATAATCGTTTCTTTTTTTTTTTTAAAATCTTTAAAAAAAATGTAATTTAAATACTCCAAAAAAATAATAATAACAGAAGTCACTCTATAACCGTTTGTTTAAAGATTTTTAATTTTTTTTAAATCAAAAATTTAGTTTTCTTAGAAAACTGTTTTCTGATTATTTTAATATATTTTATTAGTAATGAAAACAATGTATATCAAACAATGTATAATAAGAAAGTTCGGGCAAAACTGTAATTTAAAAAAAAAGAAAAAAACTGTACAAAGACATCCAAATAAAAATTATTGTTAGTTATTTAATATGGATAGAATTTCATTTGTATTTTCCCAACTGCAATCAGTTATTATTTAAAATCATTTTTTAAAACTTATTCCTTAAAAGAAACGGTGAAGGACCCGTTGGATCATCCTCTCATTTCACTGATTTTTTTTTAAACAAAAATATCTCTGTATCAGTTTGGATAAAGAAACCATTTGATGAAGAAACCGCTTATATTCCCTCTGCAACCTCAAAAAACAAAAAAGAAAATCGTTTTGATGGAGACGAAATCGAGTTGAAGAAGCACATTCTTACTTTTTTTTTCTTTTTTTTATCTTTATTTCTATATAGCATGACAGAATTTGAGTAGTATTAGTACTGTTTGGTTTTCGTAGACTTTATATTGTGGTTGGCAACAATACTGCTACATTGATGGTTGTAGATGATTTTTTTAGGATGAAACAAATTGTTGGTACGTTTGTAGGTGATTGCACTGGGAGATTTGAGTGTGGTGTTTTGGTGATAAGTCTTTCTTACCTACTTTAGAAATTTTAGATTGATATTGACATTTATGTTTTTGTTGTTTTTTTAAAGTTGTTGTGGTATTGAATATAAAGACTCTTTATATTGAATTTTTGTGTATAAAGGTTGAAATATTCCAATTTCATAATCTTATAGGTTTTAATAATGTCAGGTGATATGTTTGTTGAAAATATGAGTCATATAATTATAGGTTTTATTGATGTAGAGTGATTTGGTTTTTGAAAATAGCAGTAATGTGATTTGTTTGTTGAGGTTTTATTGATGTCAGGTGATTTGTTTGTTCATTTTATATTTTTGGGTTCATTCAAGTGTTATAAAATGATTGTTACTCTAATTATCTAATTTTTTTGGGTTAGTTTGGATGGATATTTTCCTAATCATATACTTTTTTGTTCATTCAACTTATATGTTGAATTAAATATGTTTCTCATGTTGCAGTAGACGGCACAAGTAAAGTATGTGTTAAAAAATTTTCAATTGAATATGATTTATTGAAGTCATTATATTTATGTTTAAGAATTTTTTCTATTGTTGAGATTTCATTTGGTGTGTAGTTTTTCAAAAGTTGATTTTCAATAATTCTCTTCAATTATTTTTATATTAAAATATTTTTTAAATTTGTTGAGGATATTTATTAAAATTTATTGAGAATATTTATATTAAAATATTAAAATATTATTGGGTATCACATCAAATTTATTCAGAATTTTTTTTCTTGTCACATAAACAAAAATATCTCTGTATTAGTTTGGTTTGATAAAGAAACCGCTTATATTCCCTCTACAACCTCAAAAAGAAAAAAGAAAATCCTTCTAAGGGAGACGAAATCGAGTTGTAGAAGCACATTCTTATTTTTTTTTTCTTTTTTTGTTAATCTTTATTTCTCTGGCAGAATTTGAGTGGTATTAGGAATCTTTGGTTATCGACATTCTTACTTTTTTTTCTTTTTTTGTTAATCTTTATTTCTTTGGTAGAATTTGAGTGGTATTAGGAATCTTTGGTTATCGTAGACTTTATATTGTGGCTGTCAATACTGCTACATTGATGGTGGTAGATGATTGTTCTAGAATGAATCAAATTGTTGGTACGTTTGTAGGTGATTGTATTGGGAGATGAGATTTGAGTGTGGTGCTTTGACGGTAAGTCTTTCTTATTTAGTTTAGAAATTTTAGATTCATATTAGTATTAGCATGCCACATTTTTTTTTCTTTCTCCCCTACTTTCTCTAATTTTTATCATCTCTCATAAGTAAAATTGTCTTTATAGAAATTTTTTCTTTTTCACATAAACAAAGAGATAAACAAAAATATCTCTGTATCAGTTTGGACGAAGAAACCATTTGATGAAAAAATTGCTTATATTCCCTCTACAACCTTAAAAAGAAAATCCATCTGATGTAGACGAAATCGAGTTGAAGAGGCACATTCTTACTTTTTTTTCTTTTTTTTAGACAGAATTTGAGTAGTATTAGGACTCTTTGGTTTTCATAGATTTTATATTGTGGTTAGGCACATTGTTGGGACGTTTGTAGGTGATTGCACTGTGAGATTTGAGTGTTAGGTGATTGCACTGGGAGATTTGAGTGTCGGTGCTTTGGTGTGGTAAGTCTTTCTTACTTACTTTAGAAATTTTAGATTGATATTGACATTTATGTTTTTGTTGTTTTTTTGAAGTTTTTGTGGTATTGATATAAAGACTTTTTATGTTGAATTTTTAATATATGAAGGTTGAAATATTCCAATTTCATGATCTTATAGGTTTTATTGACGTCAGGTGATATGTTTGTTGAAAATATCAATGTCATATAATTATAGGTTTTATTCATGTCGGGTGATTTTTTTTAAAATATATCAGTATCATATAATTATAGATTATATATTAAAATATTAAAATATTTACACGGGATTAAATATTAAAATTTTCTATTGTTTATATTTTTAATGAAAATAATATATATTTAACAAAATTTTGAGTGCTACTATAATTTTTTGAGTGATTATATTAATGTATTGATTGATGCAATATTTATTAAATCGAAAATTTATTGAGGATTTATTGAGTATTTATTAGATCAATAAAATTTATTGACACTACAAGAATTTTGGGTTTTTACAACGGTTAAAAACCATTGTTAAAGACCAATTTTTAGCGTTGTCGTAGCCAGGGTTGCAAAAAAAATTTCGCACAACGACAACGCACCCAAAAGCGTTGTCGTATCTATATACGACAACGCTTTTGGGTGCGTTGCAAAAAAGGGTTGTCTTTTCCACCCTTTTTGAATTTTTTTAACAACAGTGTGTGCAATGCTCAAAAAGCGTTGTCGTATGTATTTAAAAAAATTGTGCAATGCTTTTTACAACGCTTTGAAAGCGTTGTCGTATGTGCTCCGAAAAAATGTGTGCAACGCTTTTAACAACGCTGAAAAAGGGTTGTCGTATCTTGTTCAAACCAAAATAATTTGTGCAACGCTTTTAACAACGCTGGAAAAGGGTTGTCGTATCTTGTTCAAACCAAAGAAATTTATGCAACGCTTATAACCGTTGTCTTTTCTTTTGTTTTTTTTGGGTTGTCGTTTCATAAAATAACAACGCTAACGACAACCCTTTTTGTGTTGTCTTTTTCGTTCATTCACATTTTTTACAATAATTTCATTATTTACTGGATATATATAATAATATAATGTAGTTATATAAACTAACAAGTGCATTAGCCGAACAAGTAAACACCATCAATATCATACGCGTAAATTCATAAAGCATCCCAACCTAAATGTATGTCTCATCCCACACTTGTGTGCACACAACCTTAAGTTCATAAATTTAAAATACTCCAAGTAATAACAAAATGTAGCTTTTGTTTGAATAACATCACAACCATGGAAATCACGGCATCACGACCTTTACGTACTCCCTACGTCCCCACAATCTGTCAAATGTAAGAACAAAGTTAATATGAACTCTAAAGATGATAACATTCTCATATTAAAGTTGTGAAAACAATGCATTTCAAGTTAAAGTATAGTAGTCACCTTCTTCTACCCATTTATATGTTCTTGAACGCAATTAGCCCATTCAACACGGACTTCATCAATATCAGCTCTAGTGCACTTAACATCCGTGAACTTTGAAAAATGAATATATAGAATAATCAACTTCGTGTTTAATCAATAATCAACTTAATATGCAAACTAAATATCAAAGAGTTACTCATAATTGAACGCAACGAAACACAATCCGATGTTGCATCCTTTTGAACAAGTTGTCTCATGTACCACATCACAAAAAAACCACATTGATTGGTATCAGGTTGCAAAGGAGCCTACATTACAATGTAAGTGTATCAACTGACATATATGATTGGTAATGATAAAATAATTACATATATAATTTCCAACGTATTATTCACATATACAAAATACATACCTTGACTACTTCCCATGTCGGTTGTTTTTTCCCATTCTTTCCAATCTCTGTATTGAACATTCTCAAGGCCCTTCATAACAATAGAAGAATGTAGTAATAATCTATATGCAACATAAAATAAGGGATAATAAATGTACTAAACTTATTTAAATTGAAACTTACAACTCAACAATTTTTTTCCAAGTCTGATCATGCAAGCGATGATAAAGAGGATCCAACAAATGACAAGTTTGCTTGTGGGGGTTGATGACAGTTAGAATCCAGTGGAATCTATGGAATTAAAAATTAACCCAAATCAGCCACAACTTCAAATAATTCATAATTTTCTCACAAAATTCAGACTTCAGCTACGTCAAGTTATCACAATATAATGTGCCAAATTTGTAATGAAAACTTACCCTACATTGCAAGGTGCCAAAACTAATTGGCTAGATGTGGTACCACTCAACCTTTTTGCTAGAGCACATGCCCTTCGTTCCATCTCATTGTCACGAAAATCTGGATCACTTTTTGTGGATGGCAAATGTCCTATTTCATATGGATCCACACATCTGAAATTTTGTGCCTTGTTTTCGTGCTTCAACCTCTTGTAGAGATGCCTACCCATCAATGTGTTTGAAATAGAAAATATTACAATGTGAAATATAATAACAATTAGGTGTAATGGCCTTATAATAATGTATAATAATAGAAACAATAATAACACCCCAGAATACTTACCATATATAAACAACAACACATACGTATGAGATTGGCTCCAACTTACAGAATGGAACCATATCTTCAATGTTAACAAAAATGTTGAACTCACGACCAAATACTTCATCATCAAACACTATATGCACATTGCCTCCATTTTGAATAACAAGCTTAGTATAGCAATACAACATATGTAATGGCTTTGGCACACTTGATAGCTCAACAGAAGGTAAGTCTTTGTGCACGATTTTCTTCTTCCCAAGTTTCTAACAATTGTATCAGCATTATATGTAAGTAGGCATGCTATATTTACGGAGCTATGAGCAATTTAATGTAATATTGCAGCATAAAAACAGAATTACCTTCATTTTTCGTTTTATCAAATGCGAAGGCCAAGCAAAATTTTTTTTTTACCATCCATGAAATTTGCCTACACATGATTCAATTGTATTCTACAATACAATTTAAAACTCACCTTGCTATATATATATATATATCTTGTAATAATAGGAAGCATATTTATTTTGGAGTATATATAATCTGTCATTTCATTACATGGTCCAAAAAGATGTCATCAAAACAGCAACTATAATTGATTGAACACAGATATTTAGTTGATGGATGGGAAGGATTTCAGAACAATGTGAAAATTGAGACTGAGGACTGTTACTGTTAGGAAATCAGCAAATGTTTCAATGTTTACATACAATATCCATGTATAATATCAGGAGATATGACATACTAGAAAAGTAGAGATCTGCTTTTGGTATGCACGTTATTATCTGGACGAAGTTATCTATGATAGGAGTCTATTTATGGGAATTAGTGATAACTGTAATTAGGGCTCTTTCAAATTTTAAAAGTTGCTCATTAAATTAGCTTAGCAACAAATTCACAGCTGAATGAATTGGAAATATATTGATGTTTAGAGGCTTATTGAATCAACTACACTAGCTCTGCATAAACTTAAGCACGAGGATAAATTTATGAACAATAAATATATGAAAATTTGGAAAACACGAATGCTACAAGAACAAGACAGAACCAACGTTATTGTTCACCTTTATAATGGGATCCAATTGCTCATGCAGACTATTATATGCTTCTTTTATACAGCTTAATGCATGGAAACACCTACAAAGTTGAATAGATAAGAAACAAAACAACTCTGATTAGTTGATGAAGGTTAAGAATCAATATGCAGTATTATAACTCCAATGTTGTAAGATTTATACTTGCAGCGATGTTCCTAGTGTTCTTGAGAAATCTGAACCCTATGTTCGTAGGAGAAAACAAAGCGATGGCTTCAATGGTTTTACAGTTCACTGTCATCTGGTTTTTCATTGCTCAATGTTTTCCCATTCACTCCTACCAGTTCGGTGTCAAAAACGAGTGTTGCACGACCTGCAAGCATTAATGGTTGAACCAGCAATAAAATGTCAGGTGTTGATCACTCAAGGTCAGATTTATGAGAAATAGAAATGATCAATCAGGAGGCAGAAATTAACAGCTTAAAAGTCAATCACACTATAGGCCGATATAGATCTGAGGATTAGTATGATCTGATTTAGAAAATGACTTCAAATATATGCTTGAGGAGATAGTTAACTTGTTCAAACATATGGCAGATCTAGCTTATTACCTGGGATGGTAGGTGGGGATCCTTGTTCACCATAACCAAGTTTAGAAGGAATTTTCAACTTTCGTTTCTCTCCCAAGCACATGCCCAGTAGTCCTTGATCCCATCCTACAAAATAATGATCAACTAAATAAGACTTTCAATCTGAAATCTTTCATGTAATGTTAAGACATGTTTGCAGGCATTTGTGAATCACATCAGTTGCTTATATATACAAATGAGTAAACAGCCTGTACGAGTATTTGGCATTCCCTAATGTAGAAAGGATATCAAATTTCTTGAGATACTTGCTGTATATTCAATATAGGGTCTCAGCTCATTCAATATATTTTAAATATAACACATATGGTATATATCCTTGCACACTGCCTGATGAAACTCCATCCTCAGCGCCAGGGCAGTAACTGATTTATCTCCAGAGTTGAAAGATTTTCTCTAACAAACATAACACATGTGATGTCATTTCTTACTAATAAATTTTTACCACGAGATTCTAAATCCTTAAACAGACAGGCCTCTTATAAGTCATCATTCAGAGACCATTATTTCTTTTTTCTATGCAATATGTGTCCATTGATCCTTTAAATCCTATTACCCATCTACAGAATTGTTGTCGATAGCATGTCTTAACCTAGAACATGCATCTCTAATCTGACATGCACCAAAGCTGCAAAGCAAATCATACAAGAGCATAAAAATAAGTCTTCATTGAAGCAAAGCATCCAGAAGTAAGTAGAAATGATTAAAGAACAACAATATAAATTCGGCTAATTCACACAACAAAATCATCACATAAGAAATCACTATCAAAGGACCAAATATCAAAGATTCTGGAAATGCACTACACGAAGCAACATAACAACAGAGCGAGGTTCATACAAAATCAATTCAACAAATACGAATGCTAAAGTCGGTTGCATTGGTGTTCAGTTTCTTCATCAATTTCCAAAACAGATATGCTATATGAAATCTTATTCTAAGACTCAAAGCCAAATAAACTTCCAAAATTTTCCCCACCAAAATTTGAAGCCAAATATTATCTTAATACAACAAATTAGTGAACTGGTATGTAGCATTCATTATTATGTGCGAAAAAGGAATTCATTTTTTAACTTCACCATCCCTCCAAAACACCCATATCAATAATCTTCTCAGGATGAAAGAAAGGTCAAACTCAATATTTCCTCCCAAACCAGAAATAATTAGCAGAGACCAGTTTCAATTCAGTCAATAATTCTTTATGTGCCTTGATAAACAAACTCTAATAAATTCAATATGCACAAGTACTGACTTACAGGAAAAACTGTTTTTCTGAATTTTTTTTATTGAAAAGTGATGTTAATGAATAATGTGGAACACAATTTATACTTTAGGGATGGAAATTATTGTACTATAACATCAGGAACCAAAGTGATACTGAGATTCTAACTATTGATGTAATTTGCCCTAATCCAAAACTTAAGCAAGATATAAGCAGATACACTCAGAAGTTCGAGGAAAGACATCTTCTCAAAACGATTATTATCACTTCATTACTAGGTTAAACAGTGGGGTGGATGTGGAAACATCTTAAGCTCAAGAAATGCATAATTACAGTGGTTTTATCACTCTAATCAAATAATTAGTCAAATTTATCTTATCTACAGAAATAAAAGAGCTAACCAGTAAAATAATCTCAGCAACTAGTTGGAAGAATCACTAGTTGGGGCAGAATGATGATTGACAACCAAGGGAGGGCGTAGAGCTCGGTGATTAACTATTTTCTGCTTTCGAGCATTGTACATTTCCTCCGTTTCGATCACAACCAACCTTTTCACCTAAATTCAAATATTCAAAAAAAAGGCCTTTGAAAAAAGAGATTTGGGCAATAGTTCCTAATTTGGGTGGGGATGGAAATGCGTAGACGAGGATGGCGGCAATGGAGAGAAAATTGGGTGGGAATGGAAAGCCCCTTACGAATTTTGGGGTTATTTGAAAAAACTTATCTCCAAATTAGCAAGTATTAATATTAGAAGTTGGTAAACAATGAACATAGATATGTTTGGTGAAATTGGTGATATTGTCTTCATTAATTAATTAGGTCACAGGTTCGACACTGCTTTAGTGTGTTGCACTTCTGATAATTTTTTTTTATTCTTAATTAGTTCATTGATATTAATTAATTAAGTAATTGACATAATTTTTTTTTTTTTTGATTTCTAATTGTATTAATCTTAAAACATAATAATTTTTTTTTTTAAAAAAACATTCATAATTCATAAAATACAATGTTTGAATCATGTTTTAAAATAATATTCAAATATTTTGTATTATTATATAAAAAGCATGTGAGAGTAATACTAAATTAGGTGTAGTTAATTTGTTAATTAATTCAAAATAATATTTTATAAAAATACTATTTTCTAAAATATTTAATTTGTTCCCCTAAGATATAATGCAAATAATGTAATATAAGATAACATTATAAATTAAGTAAATATATTAAATTTAAGTTAATTAAAAAACAATTATATTAAAAAATAATTATTTTATAATTTTTTTTATTTTAAACATGCAACACACAAAACAAAAGGGTTGCAGAATGGGTTGTAAAATAAAAAAAAAATTCTAAGAAAAGACAACGCTCAAAAGCGTTGCGAAAAAGGGTTGTCGTAGAGCCAAAAAAACGCCATTTAACAACCCTACTTAAAAAGCGTTGTCGTTTCATTTTTGACCGTTGTCGTATAGCGATTTTTTGCAAAAAAGACAACGCTTTTCGGAAAAAGGGTTGTAAAAACCCAAAAGACAACACAAATTCAGCAAAAGCGTTGTTAAAGAGGGGTTGTTAAAAGCTAAAATTCTTGTAGTGTGAGGATATTTATTAAATCAACAAAGTTTATTGAGGATTAATATAATTTTTATTTTATTATGAGATTAGTAAAATAAATGAAACATATCTTAATTTAATTATCAAAATTCTTAAATCTGGAGATGGAATAATCAGTTTTTTAAAATTAATAAAAATTTTGAAAAAGAAGTTTTGAAATGGACGCGATTTTCTTAGAAAACTGTTTTTTGATTATTTTAATATATTTTTAGTAATGAAAATAATTATCAAACAAAATTTCTGAGTGCTACTATAATTATTAGTTGATACAACATTTATTAAATCGAGAATTTATTGAATATTTATTAAATTAACAAAATTTATTGAGGATATTTTTTTCGTAGACTTAATTGCATTGTAAACTTTTTAAGAAAAAAAGTATAATGGTTTAGTTATCAAATTGATATTTATTATATATTTATTTATATATTTACAGTTGTTCTTGACTATGTACATATTTTCTATTTTTTATATACACACAACATTTATAAACCGTGCATCGCACGGGTGCATTACTAGTTCAATTTTAAATGGGATTGAAATTATGGAATTCAATTAACTGTTGATTATTGTATTCTTTGACAAAAGATATATCAATTGCACTTACATATATTTAATTTTTTTAATTATTGAGTAAAAAAATACATTTGTTTGTTGTTTAAGACTCGATCATAACCTTCCTATTCAACTAGACCACCCATTCCTAATGATAATCAAATGGTTTAAAAAATCGCAATTGTGCCAGTTCGAACCGCTGGTCAACGATTTTCCACCGTTGACCAGTTCCAATTCCAAATCAGAACTGTAAACTGCGGTCCCCCGGTTCGATTTCGGTTTGACAATTTTCAAACCGTGAACCGTCGGTTTTTTGATTTTTTTTTTATTTTTTTATTTTCAGGGCGTAACACGTGGACAACTTAAATGAGTCAATTGTTGATGATCAACGGTCTTGACGACATGATCGTTATAAACTGCTGATTCGAACAGGCAGAATATTTTTTTTAAAAGACGCGTGGAAAAAAAAAAGAAAGGAAAAAAAGGGGACAAACCAGCAGTTCGAACCGTCAATTTTGATTCAATTGCCGATTTCAAATCAGAACCGAAACCCTCATGATTTTGTTCCGATTTGTCTATAGCCGATTACCAAAGTGTCAATTCGAAATTGAAACCGACGGTTTAAACAGTATGATCATCACTACCCATTCCATTTAATGGAATATCAAATTTTTAGTCTTAAATTAATAATTCAGAGCTTCAAATAATTGGTTGTACATATAGATCTATACATGCAACAATTCAAGAGTGATTTAGTTTTTTTAATTATAATACAAAATAGTGTTTATGTGATTGTGATGGTAATCTTATATTGTTGATCTTATATAGAAATTATAATTAAAAATATATTCTCTTATAATATAATATAATATAATTTTTATTTTAAAGAACAATAATAAATATTGTTCAACTTTTTTTGCTTTAAGATTATGCACGGTGTTATTTGAAAAAACTAATAATTCATCCGCACGATGCATAATCAATTATTGTGATAATATATATAATTTATAATATTATAAAGAGGTTGTATAAATGAAAATGTTATTCATATCATTTTTCATTATTTCAAAACGTAAACAATATACAAATGCGTTTTTCATATTTCTTTTGTTTTTCTAAAGTTATATTTTAATTTTAGAAAATCGTTGTATAAAGTAGGGTTTTGGTAGTAAAAAGTAAAGTTTTCATTGAATTAAATTTTACAATACGTTTAAGGGTTGGGTATGGATTATGTTTATGATGATGATGATAAGTTTTACAATAATTAAGTTGTATAAACCAACAGGTTATTCATAACACCTTTTATTATTTTAATTTAAAATATGTACAATATAAAAATGATTTTTCATATATCTCCTGTGTGTTGCACGAATTGGCATATTACTTTAATAATTATAATAAATCTTTCCTTTTACTTTGACAAATTTGATAAAAAAAAATTTCTCATAATTGTTAATTATATTTTCAAACATTTATTATTTTATATGTTGATTATATATTTGTTTTCAATTTAATATTATTATATATAATAATTCCCTCAATCATAATAATTAATTTTTCCTTTTATATAATTTGTATTGTAACACCCCATTTTTTCAAAAGCTTGCAAACATTTTTTTATATAAAAATTTCATTCATTATAAAATAATTTATAATGTATGATTTTTTCGAGTTTAAAATGAATTTTACTATATTAAGAATGTGTGGGCTAATGTTTCTTTAAGTCTAAAAGTCTTGCAGGATAGTTATCCGAGGAGACTGAGTTCAATCCTAATGCACTCGACATGCACGAGTAATGAAACGAACAAAAAAAGAGAAGAAGATAAATTACACATAAAATAATTTTAATAATTATTATAAGAAATGTGACTTATGTGTTTAATTATAGTTAGGTAGATTTTTATTATATAGTTTATGTGCAATAAAGTATGTGACTATTATGATGTGTTAAATTAAATATACTTTCAAACATACTTATATGACATATGTAATGTGCTAATTTGGACATAACTTCATGCATAATTGTCATGATTAAAATTATTTGTGCATGTCACATTAGATAGAGTTACACTCAATCCCCAATACCTCAATCAAATCCACCACAAGTCTCAATGTTACTTGTTGACGTTGGAATTTGTTTAGGTGTAAATTCCAAGTAAACACTTAAATTAATAGATCCGGCTTAACTGAATCGAATCAAATAAAGAAATTGACTGAATTGTATAAAAAACAGTGTGTCCGAAGCCTACTTGGGTAAATTTGGTCGGCTAATTCTGGTCAGTTTAATATGGCTGACCAGAATTGTATTAAATATATGTATAAAAGAAATCAGCTCTCTTATACTTGAATACAATAATTTTCCAACCCTCTCTAAGTCCTAATTTTGACTATTTATAGATTAAGGGAGAACACAAGTTAGTGGGGATCATATCCACTCCTCTCTTGATTTTTGCCTATTTTCAAGGAAGTGAGGGTTGGTTTCCCCCTAACTTCTATTTAGCTAGGTTAATTACCAAGATCTTCTTGGAACCTAGCTGGCCCGTTTCTTGATCTTTTGCACCATATTCTAGTTAGGTCGACATATATTTTTTCAAGACCGTCGTGAAATCAATCCTAGTCGGGTTTTCTAATGACTGGCCGAGAGATCATCCTGGTCGGGTCTTTTATATGGTAATATATCGGTCATAACTGTCATGAAAATCAACTCTGATCGATTCTTCAAAGGGGCTGGTCATGTCTTATATCTTTACATGGGTCGAGCTCGGTGTTCATGCCTTATAGGTTGGTTTGAACTGGTTATCCTTGGTGACCGGCAAGGTCATACATACTGATCGGGCTTGGATCGGGGGTCCAACAATAGCCCCTTAGGTCATGAGAAAATTTAATTTTATTTGGATCTAATCAAATAACACCAATCGAGCTAAGCACATGCATTTTAGTATTAGGCTTCACATTCTTTCTATGCTTAACACGTGGATCGATATGATCTATCCGATCAAGCGCGTGTCATCATCTTACAGTAGGGAAGTCAAAAAATCATGCTCTCCTTATAAATAGGGTCAACTCCTCTTTATTTTCCTTTTCACGAACTATATTCTCTTGTAGAAATCTCTTAGAACCCCGAGCATAATTCACTGAACAGAATCACCGCGCAAGATCAATTGTCCAAATTATCACTTAAGTAACTTCCAAATCACTTCATAAATTATATCTTTGTCTAACCAGTCTTCTGAGGGTGGGTCGATTCGAGATTATGACCAAAGGGCATCCGAGGGGTGTGAGTACAACTTAGAGGACCTGGATTTAAGGATCGAAAGACCAAGTGATTCTGGGTCGGTGGGGATTGGATGAGTCTTGGGCTGAAGCGAAGACCTCTCCTAGAAAGTATCCTGCCCTACTTCCTTCGGGCCTGCACTTACATTGCTTACCTTGTATAAATTTCAAACCATGTAACTTAATACAACTCACCTAACCACTTGGTCGGCTCAGCTTCTAAGAATTTAAAACCTTCAACCTCAGCTCAGTTTATAAAAACATAATTACAATCTTACACTTAAACACTTGCTCAGCTCGGTTTATAAAAACTTAATGAAACCTTACTATTTTTCAGATCGGCTCAGTTTATCTAATCGATATCTTACCGTTTCATCCGAAATCCAGTTGGTGTGTTTGAGGCTGTAGCCCCGGTCGGCTTAGATGAGGTCGTAGCTTTATATTTTTAGGTCGAAGCTTTATTGTTCTGTCCAAGCTTGGTCGGCCTGGATGAGGCCGTAGTCTTAGTTTTGGGCCATAACCTTACTGTTTCGTCCGAGTGTGGTCGGTCTGGATGAGATCATAGCCTTAATTTTGGGTCGTAGCCTTACTATTCCGTCTGAGCCTAGTCGGCCTGGATGAGGTCGTAGCTTGATCTTGGGTTATAACCTTATTGTTCCATCTGAGCCTGATAGGGCCAGACGAGGACGTAGTCTTACTGTTACGTCCGAGCCTGATCAGCCCGGATGAGGTTGTAGCCTTAATTTTGGGTCATAGCCTTACTGTTCCGTCCGAGCCTGGTCAGCCCGAACAAGGCCGTAACCTTATACATACAATTAATAATTGTGAAATACTGCTTCATTCAATTGAAAAGTATAAGTTGAAAGAAACTATTACATTGTCATTGAGGTCGGATATTTCATATGCACCTCCAGCTAAGACTCGAGCAATCTTGTATGGTCCTTCCCAATTTTGTCCTAGAGACCTGTGTTAGGCTCATTAGTGTTGAAAAACTTTTTTCAGGACTAAGTCCCTTATTTCGAACTTTTGTGCTCGGATGTTAGAGTTATAATATCTTGCACTTCTTTGTTTATAGATTGAATTCCTTAGATCGAAATCAATCATTCTTTCTTCGACTAGGTCAAGACTAGCTATCATCGCCTCAGTATTCTGTTCTTCCTGAAATTTTTTTACTCTTCAGGTCGGCACACCAATCTTAACTGGAATAACCGTCTCAGATCCAAAAGTCAAAGATAATGGAGTTTCTCCCGTGGCTGTCCTGGTCATCGTTCTGTATGACCAAAATACTTCAGAAAGTTCGTCATCCCAAGCACCTTTCAGCTCTTCTAGTCTGATCTTCAAAGTGTGCTTGATGATTTTGTTGATGGCCTCGATCTGGCCATTCCCATGGGGATGATATGGGGTGGAAAAGAACTTTGTGATTCCTAGGTTTTCACAAAGGCTTTTGAAGCCTTCAGGATCGAATTGCCACCCATTATCTGTTATGATAGAGTGTGGCATGCCAAATCGGTAGATGATGGACTTCTAGACAAAATCAATGATCTTAGCCTCAGTTATTTTTACTAGGGGCTCAATCTCGACTCAATTAGTAAAATAGTCGACCATGACTATTGTGAACTTTACTCTTTGTCGGCTGGCATCAGACCGATTAGGTCAATCCCCCACTTAGTGAACAACGAGGGGGCCATTATGGAATTTAGGTCTTCTTAGAGAGACCTGATGAGAGGTGCATACCTTTGGCATCGATCACATTTTTTTGGCAAACTCAATTGCATCCTTCTTTAGGCTAGGCCAGAAATAACCATACTTGATAATTTTGAAGGCTAGAGATTGGCCTCCTAAGTGATTACCATAAATTCCTTCGTGGACTTTTCTCATTGTATACTCTATCTTCTACTCGTCCAGACTTCTTAGGAGGGGTAGCGAAAAGCCCCTTTTTTACAAGAATCTATCTTGCATTGTATACTTGGCAACCCAAATTCTTAACTTCTTGGCCTCACCTTGATCGACGGGCGCCTTCCCTCCTTCTAAGTATTGGATGATCGATGGGTCATCCAATTGTCCTTCTAGTTGGCTGCATAGATTTTCTTCTGGTTGAGGGTCGAGCTATCAATTGTTCCAATATTGACCAAATCAATGTCCTCGACTCCTTTACTCGTGGCTAGCTGAGCTAGTGTATTCTCCTAAATCCTGCTGATATAGCTCTATTGATCTCAAATATCTAGCCATCTACTTCTCTCGGGCAATATACTCATCCGACATTTTGTTAACAACGGCTTGCACTTATCAGTGGATTTGGAAATAAAATAGTTCAGCACGGGTCTCTGTATATCATTGATCATTCTCGAAGGAGTTAGGTTGACAATTGTCTTAAATCTTTTCAGGGTTAGCTTCAATCCCCTTGTGGCTAACCATATAGCCTAGAAACTTTCCCGAGCTGACCCCAAATGAACACTTTTTAGGGTTGAGCTTCATCCGGTAATTTTGCAAAATGTCAAACATCTCTGCTAGGTAGCTGACGTGGTTGGCCATCTTTCTTAACATGACCAGCATGTCGTCGATATATACCTCCATCATCTTACCTATCTAGGTGGAAAATATTTTGTTCACCAACCTCTGGTAGGTTGTCCGGATATTTTTCAATGAAAATAATATCATGGTATAACAATATTGAGCTCGTTCAGGTACGAAAGTAGTATGTACCTGATCTTACTCGGCCATGGGTATTTGGTGATAGCTTGAGTACGCATCCATGAAGCTCATCATTTCATGCCCTGTTGTATCGATGAGTTAGTCGATGTTGGGCCCCTAAACCCTAAACCCTAAATATAATTATCTAAACAGTTAAGTGTATCGAGTGCAGTTGAGACAATCGGTGAATCTAGAAGCAATCCTTGCACCCTCAGCTTTCAAGTGGGTAACTTCTACACTTTACTATGTGTTGATAATTAAATTAATAAGTTATGTATGAAAATCTACGGCTGAAGCTCCGTAGCTATAACCGGTAGTTACTTCACTATCGGGCGACGACCATAAGGGTGAGAGTGCTTGGTCTATGAAAGCAAGGTTTAGTGGGTGAGTGACTCCCACATTCCTTCATGTTATGTATGGTCCAGGGTGAGCATGCCCGAAGGACATGTAATATGTGTTAATTATTTTAATTGCTTCAGTATATATTAGAGAGCATAGTTATCCTACTAGGATCCCTCTCCGGAGGTGTCTCATGATATTGTTTTTTTTAATATTTTCAGGTCCAGCGGATGATGACGTGGACGTGTAGCAAGCTGGACTGACTTTTCATTATCTGTTTAATGTTAAAGCACTAAAATAATGTTTACTTTTGAGAAGAATATTATATTTTAGATATGTAAATTATGATATATGATGGACATAAACTTATATTCCGGTATAATATGTTTGTTCTATCATGTTATCTCATATAATTGTATGTCTGCACATTTAACCTAGAAATGTGGGTGAGACACGAGTTAAGATAAATTATGTCAAGTTTAAAAAAAAATAATATCTCGTGTGTAGCGCTTATAAATATTTTTTTTATATATATAACCATATAATATATATATATATATATTGCATTAATGTATACATAGCTATATGATATAAGTTTACAATATATGTTATATAGTAATTGGTTATATAGTATTAAGATATATAATTCACAAGATAAGTTATATGATATAATTATATAATATGTGCTATATGATATAAATTTATGTATTAGTATATAGCAAGCAAAGAATAGTCAAATCTTCTAGAATGTGTCAATAATTTGCAAAAAGGTGGAAAGGTATAGGATAAAGATTACATAATTTTTACATACTCTCATTTCATCCTCTTCTCTATTATTGAGCAAGGAAGCCATTATATTTTCTCTCTTTTTCACCATCTTCGCCAATACCTTTCGACCGCCAATATCAGCTCCGGTCATCAGAAATTCCGGCGAGGTAAACGGACCAAGTATTAGACCTCGCCGAGCCCGTCATGGGTACGGGTTCGGAATTTTGAAACTGTGAACTCCTTTCTTTTCTCTCCCTCTCTCTTTCCCTCTGTACTGATCTGCTCCGCTGCTGTCGCTGGTCGTCATCGTTTCGGGTGTAGCCGGCGCTGGAAGTCGCCGATGAGTCGGGGGTGGTGAGCCGCTGCTTGCAGTGGCGGCGTGTTCTCTGTGTGTTGGTTGGGAGTGAGTCTGTTGTGGGGTCTTGTTGGGGCTGTGGATGTGTGTGTCGTGTGTGTGTCTGTGTCGAGTTAGACGCCACCGTGAGCAGCGGCGCCGGTCGGGGTCGGAGTCGGGTGTGTGTGTGTGTTGTTGCCGGCGACTGTAAGTCGCCGGCAGTGTCAAGGCGGCGGCACAGTGGAACAAGGGCAGTGCAAGGAAGAGGTGGGGCGGCTGGGAAAAGGGGGGGAAAATTGGGGGGCCCTATTTGGTAAATTAGATATTTTCTAGGGGTTAGATTGCAATAATAAAAGTTGCTGAAATTGAACACTAAAGCATTGGCATTTTCTGAATTTTGTAATTAGATCTTAGGTAATTAAAGCATGCTTTAAGGCCTAAATTATGTATAATAACCAATGAAACCTTGAAATTATTGAAATTACATAGCTTTTCATAATGTTTGATTTTATGTAATTTTCTATAGAATTTTTGAGATTAAATGTTAATGGCATATAGTTTATTAAACATTAGAATATATGGGAATTATATATGTTACTTTATAATGAATATAAATTGATATATGAAATTCGGACTCTAATTAAATGGCAAAGATAAATTATAACCTTAATTTTTTTAAATTATGCTTTAAGTATCATAATTATGTAGAAAATATCGGACTTTGAGTTGGACAAAATGATATGGATTTTCCCTAAGATTTGAGGATATTATGAATTTATTATTATAATTATTGAATTTATGAAAATGACATTTTTGATTTTCGAATATATTGGATTTATAGATATTATTTTTGTAGGTAAATAGAATTTGATAAATGAGACGAGTTTTAATTAAATGATAAAGAAAGATTATATAAATTAATGTATGTTAATTGGATCTATTTATATAATTAATTAGGGAATAAAACCCTAAATTTGATCCAATTAATTAAGAAAATATAGTTTAATCTCGTTTTTGGAATTGAGTGTTATTGCATTATTTATTATAAACTTTAACCAAAGATTTATTTGGAATTATAAGTTAAACCTATGTTTCGCAAGATTGCTTTTGAGACTAAAAATTATAAACTTAGAAATATTATGCTAATTAAATTAATTTTATGATTTAATTGTTTTTTTTCTTTTCTTTTCTAATCTAAGGTTTAATAACCCTAAATTCATATCTATTTTAATCCGAAATATTAATTTCAAATAGAACTTTATAGATTATGAATTATATATTTAATTACAAAATAGGGTTTACCTTAAAAATATTATTTATTAATTCGATGATAATTCGATTAGAGTCTAAGTCGAACCCTTATATTTGTAGGCGATACGCCGGAGTTTGCGCCGTAGATATTTTGGGAATCTAAAGCTTTTGATCAGCTGCTCTAAAGGTGGGGAAAAAATGCGATGTTGGTATTTATAACTTTTCCAACATATGATATTATGTGAAATGTGATATGTATTGATTGCATATGAATAATGTGTTATGAAGAATGATGTGAAGTTGATAATTGCATATGTGCAAATAAGATGTGCTTTCATGTTATGTTTGATATGTGTATGTGTGAAGTAAATTATATGTGCATGTGCATGCGTATGCAAGACAACTAAGACCCGTATATGACGGCTGATCACCGTACCAGGGCGGCTAAGACCCGCATATGTTTCCAGGGCGGCTAAGACCCGCATATGTTTCCAAGATGGCTAAGACCCGTAAAAATGTTTTCATGACGGTTAAGAACCGTAAAATGCTTTCATGGCGGCTAAGCACCGTAAAACATGTGAAAAGTGATGTTTGAATATGAATGATGATTGATTTATGATGAATGCTTACCTTCAAAATGACTATGATTCATGTGATTGAAGGTGAATATGTGTGTGATTGAATATGACCCCCTATTTTTACAATGTGATCCCACTGAGTGTATTTTATACGCTCACCCCCTTTATATATTTTCTTTTATAGATTCGGATGTTGGGAGCAGAATGTGAAGAAAGATGCAAATATTTTGCTGTAATTAAACAAGTTATTTTTGAAGGGTTGTAAAATTAAGCCTGATGGCCGTATATTGATATTTTTGCTGCTGTCTTTGATAACTTAAATATTTTATGTAAATTATGTAATTTGGATGGATATTTTTATCCTTCGGTTTTAGTTTGTTTTAAATTGCTGGACGCCCAAAATGTTAAAAATTTGTATTTTATTTTATTTCGAAAATGGGGTGTGACCGTGTTTTCGTTTTAAACTTCTGCTGTAACGTATCTTATGAATTCTTTAGTTTTAAGTAAGTAAAGGGTGACGAAATTTTCCTAATTAATGGGATTAAGGCGTTACACTAGTTCTAATAGGTTCTAAATTCACTAGTTGGTTTGAACCTTCTTGGTTGCCATTTTTTATTCAAGTTGGCTTTTTTCGATTTTTTTCTTCTTTTTTCATGCTAGGTTTTGCGTCTTGGGTGCCTTCTTCCACTCAAATGTATTTCTATGCTCATTGTAAGAATTTAGTATAGTTGGTTGGCCCAACTTCATGGACCAACCACCAGAACCTAGTTTTTGAACGCAAACCAGCTATCACTGCCATGAGTTGGGCATCTTTTGATATTGGTCTGGTTCCATCATGACCCTGTTGAACTTATCAAGATAATATTTTAAGGGGTCTTCTTTTCCATGTCTTAAGGCCAACAACTTTTCCCTTGGGGCCATTCGAGATTTTAACCCCATGAAATATGTCTGAAAGAGGGTTGCGAGTTCCGATTAGCTATTAATTGATTGGTCGGGTAATGATCGAAACCATCATTGGGCTCAATCTCTAAGAGTGAGGGGAAACATTTTGAACATCTATGGTAAGTATTTATCTATATGGTTGTTTAGGTCAGCATCTCTGTTGTATGCTTCGATCTTGGTGTAGGAACCGCCGGATCGCCAACCCTATACGATTATCTGAATCGGGGTCCATGCAAATATGATTAACGCGCAACGGAAAACGAATCATACCTTTTACACCAAAATTAGTTCTAAGATCAGAACTGTAGATGGAGGAATCGATGAAGCCTGGACCCCACGATCTTCTGCTGTATTTCTCGCCTTTATCTCGAACGTTGTCTGGGTAACGAACTATCGAGACTTTCAACCGTCCTTTTCTAAATCGTATCTCAGATTTTTGTATTTGTGTGTCTAGAAACGGCTGACTTGAGGCTTATTTATAGGCTACAACAGGGACCTTGAGGAGGATTAGGAATCGGTCTCCTGATAGGCTTAGGAGTCCTAAATTCAATCTGAATATACTTCTTAAGCCTATCAATAATATCTCAATCCACTAAAAAGATATTATTGAACTACCGTCCCTTATCCATATTAAATATGGCTCCTATTTATTATGTGCACGTTTATCTCCCCGTGTTTAAGATATCGAATGTCCATTAATTAAGTGAATTACTGACAATTCAATTAATTAATATTTAATTCCAAGAGTAGTACCACTTAACTTTATTATCATGCCGGAATAAATCCACCTGCACGGTTTACATGATAGTCCTTATGAGCTCCTCAAGGGGACATCATCATCCTAAATAATTAGGACACGGTTTCATTATATAATCAACATCACACCATATAAACAACATTGTATCCCAATTTACCGAGCTTATTGATTTAATAAATAAATCTCACCCATTGGTAAATTAAAGAATCATATATCGAGTATACATGCCCGTTATCATACAATGATTAAGAGGACGCACATCCATAATAACAGAGGTCTTGTTCTATTTATTTAGTCAGTACAAATAAAACAACCTCAATTGGTCCTGCTCAATACATACAAAATGTACTAGTGTAATTTTATAATCAAGATAGATTAATACCAAATTACACTACAACCATTCCGATAATTTGTCCAAAATTATCTCGGTTGTGAGCTGCCATTTATAATTTATAAGGAACTGATAACATGATCTTATGTGTGGCACCACACACTATGTTATCTACAATATAAATTAATTGGACAATTGCAATAACATATATAATAAATATAAAATGCAAAATATTTGACCATAAAAGATTCTCATATCATAAATAGATGTTTACACAAAAGCTAGGCTTATAGTATACATCCTAACAATCTCCCACTTGTACTAAAAGACTATGCTGTCATATATGTTGCCATACATCTGATTCTCATCCCATCAACATGCTCATCGAAGGCTTTCGCCGGAAAGGCCTTTGTGAAAGGATCTACTAGGTTATCGGCTGATGCAATCTTGGCGAAAACAACTTTCCCTCGCTTATGATATCTCGTATCAGGTGATACTTGCGCTCAATGTGTTTACTTGCCTTATGGGTCGTGGTTCCTTCGAGTTTGCTACTGCACCACTATTATCACAATAAATTATGATAGCTTTGGGCAAACCAGGAATCACTTCTAAGTCCATCAAGAAGTTTCTGAGCCATATAGCTTCTTTGGCTGCCTCAGAGGCCGCCACATATTCAGCTTCCATGGTGGAGTCCGAAACACATTTCTGCTTCACACTTCTCCACACTATGGCTCCACCTCCCAAGGTAAACACATACCCCGAGGTTGATTTACTGTTGTCCCTATCTGACTGGAAATCTGAATCAGTGTAACCCACATGTAATAAATCATTTGCCTGGTAAACTAGCATATAATCTCTAGTCCTTTTCAGGTACTTTAAAATATGCTTTACGGCAGTCCAATGACCTTGTCCTGGGTTACTTTGATATCTACTAACTATGCCCACGGCAAAGCAGATATCCGGTCTCGTACATAGCATCGCATACATCAAGCTTCCTACAACCGAAGCATAAGGAACTGCTTTCATTTCCTCTATCTCCTTTGGTGTCTTAGGACACATTTCCTTAGATAAAGACACTCCATGTCTAAAAGGTAGAAAACCTTTCTTGGAGTTTTGCATGCTAAAACGAGCTAGGATAGTATCAATGTATGAAGCTTGAGATAAGCATAACATTCTTTTCTTGCGATCCCTTATAACTTTGATCCCAAGAATATGTCCAACTTCTCCTAAGTCCTTCATAGCAAACTGCTTGGATAGCCATACCCTTACGTCTGACAATACCTTGACATTGTTTCCAATTAACAAGATATCATCTACGTATAGTACAAGAAATACCACCACGTTTCCGTCACTCTTTTTATATACACAAGACTCATCCGGACATTTAATAAATCCAAAAGATTAGATTACCTCATCAAAACGGATGTTTCAAGATCTCGAAGCTTGTTTCAGTCCATAAATGGATCAATTGAGCTTACACATAAGATGCTCTTTGCCTTTCTCAATGAATCCCTCTGGTTGCTTCATATAGATGTTTTCTTCAAGACTTCCATTAAGGAAAGCTGTCTTGACATCCATCTGTCAAACCTCATAATCCATATGAGCAGCAATAGACAAAAGAATCCGGATAGACTTCAGCATGGCTACCGGTGAAAAGGTTTCCTCATAATTGATCCCTTCTTTTTTAGTATACCCTTTCGCAACAAGTCTTGCTTTAAAGGTCTCTACCTTTCCGTCTGATCCTCTTTTCCTTTTGTAGACCCATTTACATCCAATGGCTTTTACACCATTTGGTGGTTCTACAAGCTCCCAGACTTGATTGGAATCCATAGATTCTATCTCAGAGAGCATTGTCTTTTGCCAAGATATCGCATCTTTATCTTGGAGTGCTTCATCATAAGTCCAGGGATCTATTTCATGTTGTCCAGGGACCAAGTCTGAAGACTCTTCCAAAAACATGAATCTATCAGGTTGTCTAACAACCCTCCCACTACGACGATGCACTATCGGTATTTGTGTATCATTAGTGACACGCGGTGCAGTCACTTGTGGTATCTCATCTTGTACCATCGGTATATCAGAATTATCCCCTCTTATTTCCTCAAGAACAATTTTACTCCTGGGCTTGTGGTTCATTACATAGTCCTCTTCTAAAAATCGGGCATTCGTACTAATAATGACCTTATGATCTTTAGGACTATAAAATAAACCACCTTTCGTTCCTCTAGGATAGCCCACAAACAAGTGTACTTCCGTACGAGATTCCAATTTATCGGCATCTCCCTTCAGCACATGTGCTGGACTACCCCAAATCCGAATGTGTTTCAAACTAGGCTTGCGCCCAGTCCACAATTCTGTGGGAGTAGAAGGTACTGACTTAGAAGGTACCAAGTTTAGAATGTACGTCGCTGTTTCCAGAGCATACCCCCAAAACAAATTTGGTAATTCTGAATAACTCATCATCGATCTAACCATTTCCATAAGAGTCCTATTCCTTCATTCTGCCACACCATTCTGTTGGGGTGTACCCGGTGCAGATAATTGGGATTGAATCCCAGCATCTGATAAGTAACTCCTAAACTCTCCTAAGAGGTACTCTCCACCACGATCAGATCGTAGTGTCTTGATACTTTTATCATGACGTTTCTCCACATCAGCCTTGTATTCTTTGAACTTGTCAAAGCACTCAGACTTGCGGCGCATCAAGTAAATGTATCCATATCTCGAATAATCGTCTATAAAAGAGACAAAATATTCGATACCACCTCTTGCCTGAATAGTCATAGGGCCATATAAATCAGAATGAATCAATTCCAACACTTCTTTGGCTCTATACCCCTTTGCCTTAAAAGGCCTTTTGGTCATTTTTCCTTCCAAGCAGGATTCGCAGGTTGGATAGTTTTCCACTTCCAAGGAACCCAAAGGTCCATCGGCTATCAACCTTTGAATCCTCCTTAAGTTAATATGACCCAACCTTAGATGCTAAAGATATGTTTGATTCATTTTCGAAGGTTCTTTTCTCTTATTAGATTTAGAAGATGTGCTATTAATTTCCATTTGTTGCATCGTAGGAGTTATAGGATTAAGAATATATAAATTGTTAACCAACGTACCAGAACAGATAATAACTCTATTCTTCTTAACGACAACATTGTTATCAAAAGAAACAGAATATCCATCCTTAAAAAGTTTAGAAACTGAAATCAAATTCTTTCTAAAACAAGGTACGTAAAGACAATCTCTCAAAATCAAAGACTTATTCCTATGAAAAGATAAATAAACATCTCCCACTGCAACGGCCGCCACTTTCGCAGCGGTGCCCATGTATATGGTAATCTCTCCATCACTTAGTCGTTTGGTTTCCTGAAACCCCTGCAATGAATTGCATACATGATCAGTGGCTTCCGTATCTACACACCAGGTACCGGTAGATATCACCGCTAAACATGTTTCAACAACTAATGAAAAAGATGTACCTGAATTGTTCTCCTTTTTACGGGGACAATCGACTTTTTAATATCCAGCCTGCTTGCAATGGAAGCACTTGTCTTTCGGCTTTTTCACACTACCTTGTGGCTTAGCCACTTGAGGTCCAGCCGTCTTCTTTGCTGAAGAATTCTGTTTCTTCTTCTTCTTTCCACCTTGCGGTTTAGAAGCAGAAACATTTTCAGCAACGTAAGCCTAAGAATTTTGACGAAACAGTCCCTCTGCTGATTGGAGTTCTGTCAGAAGTTCCGCTAATGAATACAACCTCTTGTTCATGTTGTAGTTCAAACGGAACTGCTCAAAACTCTTAGGCAGCGTTTGGAGAACGATATCGACCTGGGTTTCCCCATCGATTTCAGCTCCAAGGACCTCCATCTCATTCAGATGAGCCATCATCTTGAGGACATGATCACTCACAGGTGTCCCCTCAGCCATGGTAGTAGTCATCAAGTTTCTCATAGCCTCTTGTCTGGCAGCCCGACTCTGATGTCTGAAGAGTTCTTTGAGATTATGAATCATATCATAGGCAGTAGGCATGGCCTGATGCTGATGTTGCAGCACATTTGACATGGAAGCCAAAATATAACACCGCGCCATCTCATCTGCCTTGACCCACTTCCTATAAAGCATTTTCTCCTTATCAGTAGAGTTTTCATCAGTCATGTTAGGACAGTGCTCAGTGAGTACAAACTTGTACTCTTCAGCAGTCAAGACAATATCCAGGTTTCGTTTCCAATCAATATAATTAGGACCAATAAGTTTGTTTTCTTTAAGTATAACAGCAAGAGGATTGAAAGCCATAATGAAAATCCTGAGAATCACATAAATAAACACATATGTCAAACTATTTGAATTGACAAATCATATTGTTCCCTCAAACAACATAATCTAAATTCACCAACACCTCAATACACTGTGAACTTCGTATGCCATGATAGTGTGGACGTATACTAATTCAAACATTTGTTAGAGGAGGTTTTACCCATTAATTTTATTATCTTGTCAACTTAACTTTATGACAAATAAAATTAATAGTTGGTATCGCTTTGGCCATACAAATAACAGCAGTGACTCCGATCGGGAGGATACTTATTAAATGCATCTAAGTGTATACCATTACTTGATACTAAGTCCATTATCTAGGATTATGTCCCTTCAGATGGAGAAGATGACATGTTCCTAAACAACTTTCTATAATCATCCATAAAGGAAGTTTGATCTAGTGATCCGCAAATGAACTCATCCGATATGGAGGAAGACACTTAAAACCAACGTGCAAGTTCAAATGCATCACTTACAAACCTATAATGGGGGCCATGGGATTTATTTTAAAAATTAATTAATCCCTCTCCCACTTAGTTATTTAACATGAGGGATTTTAACATGCATATCATATATAACACATACAAGCATGCTTGATAAAACACATATAAGGCAATAAATATGAAAAACATAATTTCCAACTATTATGGCCTCGTTTTATCGTTGTGTTCTTGAATGTTTGCCGTCAAAACGGGGATCGACCTCAGCACGGTCATGCTCGATCTGAAAACACGCCGCACGGTTGACCGTGTCGTACAGCACGGTCGTGCCCTGTTGTTCAGTTTCGATCTTCAGCTAGCACGATCTGACCGTGCCCTTCAGTATGGTCGTGCTTGAAATGTAAACACGCCGCACAGTTGACCGTGCTGTACAGCACGGTCGTGCCCTATTGTCCAATTTCGATCTTCAGCCGGGCACGGCTGATCGTGTCCCACCGCACGGTCGTGCCCGGTCGTCCAGCTCCAATTTTCCACCGGCACGGTCTGACCGTGCTCCATAGCACAATCATGCCCGGTTGTGTGACCCTAACCTTGTATCTAATTACATCCATCGATCATATACTCCACGAAGGAGTTTACATATAATCTAGATCGAACAGAAAATTAAAACCTAACACGACAAACCGCTATGATTTTACTATTATAATCATACATTCAAAAACAACCTCGACATGTTCGAGGGTTTAATTCATACATAAACATACATTCAGACCATAATAGTTGGATTTAAGGTTCCTGCAGAAAATCATAATTTCGCAAATCCTACTATTATCCGATCTAAATACTCATGCTTCAATATACGATTCATAATAGAATTAACCGATTCAATCGAATAGAGTCAGAAAACCACGGCTCTGATACCAATTGTAGGAACCGCCGGATCACCGACCCTATACGATTATCTGAATCGGGGTCCATGAAAATATGATTAACGCACAGCGGAAAACAAATCATACCTTTTGTACCGAAATTAGTTCTAAGATCAGAACTGTAGATGGAGTAATCGATGAAGCCTGGACCCCACGATCTTCTGCTATATTCCTCGCCTTTATCTCGAACATTGTGTGGGCAACGAACTATCGAGACTTTCAACCGTCCTTTTCTAAATCGTATCTCAGATTTTTGTGTTTGTGTGTCTAGAAACGGCTGACTTGAGGCTTATTTATAGGCTACAACAGGGACCTTGAGGAGGATTAGGAATCGGTCTCCTGATAGGCTTAGGAGTCCTAAATTCAATCTGAATATACTTCTTAAGCCTATCAATAATATCTCAATCCACTACAAAGATATTATTGAACTACCGTTCCTTATCCATATTAAATATGGCTCCTATTTATTATGTGCACGTTTATCTCCCCGTATTTAAGATATCGAATGTCCATTAATTAAGTGAATTACTGACAATTCAATTAATTAATATTTAATTCCAAGAGTAGTACCACTTAACTTTATTATCATGCCGGAATAAATCCACCTGCACGGTTTACATGATAGTCCTTATGAGCTCCTCAAGGGGACATCATCATCCTAAATAATTAGGACACAGTTTCATTATATAATCAACAACACACAATATAAACAACATTGTATCCCAATTTACCGAGCTTATTGATTTAATAAATAAATCTCACCCATTGGTAAATTAAAGAATCATATATCGAGTATACATGCCCGTTATCATACAATGATTAAGAGGACGCACATCCATAATAACAGAGGTCTTGTTCTATTTATTTAGTCAGTACAAATAAAACAACCTCAATTGGTCCTGCTCAATACATACAAAATGTACTAGTGTAATTTTATAATCAAGATAGATTAATACCAAATTACACTACAACCATTCCGATAATTTGTCCAAAATTATCTCGGTTGTGAGCTGCCATTTATAATTTATAAGGAACTGATAACATGATCTTCTGTGTGGCACCACATACCATGTTATCTACAATATAAATTAATTGGACAATTGCAATAACATATATAATAAATATAAAATGCAAAATATTTGACCATAAAAGATTCTCATATCATAAATAGATGTTTACACAAAAGTTAGGCTTATAGTATACATCCTAACACTTGGGTACATTAAATTTTGCCAAGGTTGGTTCTCGAGAAATATGGTTTTTGAATGGTGATGGCTAGACCTAGGTTGGTTCCCCCATAATTCGGGCTTTCTTGGTTTCAATTTCAGCTAGCCTCTTCTTTAGGTCAAGCTCTTCATCATTCAAATTCCTTTGGATTTTTATGGCTCTTTCGTACTAACCAAGTGAGATCGGTTACTTATGTTTGGGAAATTTTATCCCTCAAAGTCTAAGTCTCGCCTTGCTTCTCAGGCTACCTTCACAGAACTATTCCTAACCTTTCAAAGACACTCTTTGAATGATTTAGTTTTTCGATTGTAGTGGTGCGTGAGTCTTGAGTTTTTGTGGGTAGGTGATTGACAATTGACTTTCTTCGGTATGACTAGGTTCTTAGGTTGGTTGGTATGCAGCTCTTTTATCTAGACCGCTATACCTTGTGTAGACATCTTTGTCTGGCATTCTTTTTCAGGAAAACTACAATTTCAAGTGTTTGGCATACTTGGCTTCTAAATGATCTATAATGTGTCTGATTTGTTCTAGGGTTCGATGGGGTATTATTTGGTCAATTCCCTGTCGAGTTGTTTCTCATGATTTGCTTGTACCGACCTGGTGAGGATTATGATTCGGAGTGTCATCATTCGCAGGTGGCTGGTTTCTTAAAGCCTGTAGAGCTGACAAGTGGTTGACGTACAAAAATTGTAACTAGTTTTTATCGCCTAACAATAAATGTATTTGAGATAATCTATCAAATAACAAGTTTATGAAGGTTTAACAAGATAATTTTTATTTAAACTCGAGGAATATGCAAGCGGCCTTGGGGCCTGAATTGTTTTTATTTATAAATTTGATGGACTTGTTTGGTTGAATCAATGGGAAGAACACATGAGCTCGGTTACTTTTTACACTAATTTCTTTAATAGTAATTTTTGTCTTCTCAATTGCCTCCTCATTAATATAAATTCACTACTATATGTAGTAGTGAGAGTTCGGACAAATTTGGGGCTATAATCCCTTAGTTTAGGAAGTTCACCATGCTTGAGTAGAATTGACACTAATTATGATGTGATTGATTCCATACATGTGTATGACATTGGATGAGAGTTGGTGGCTAACTTTTTGACGCCGCTCTTAATACTAAAGTTTGGAGGGCATATGTGTTCATATCGGTCATTATAGAATGATCGACCTCCATATTACAGAACACTCAGAGAGTTAGGTCCCTGCATGCTGACTAGAGCTCCTCGAGTTTCTTTTTGAACTTGACAATTATGTTTGTATGGTCATGCCACCCTTATTGATCTAGTAGGGGGATGAATATTCTTTTGGTAGATTGTCATTCACTATCAATTTTTGAGGGACCATACCATTTAGCGGTCGATAATTTTGTGGTATAATAGAAACTATAAAATATATGGGCCTTTTCACACTCTTTTCAAAAGTGCGTCTTGTGTGAAACCGTTTCATAAATTTCAATTCGTGAGACTAGACGACCCGATCCTATTAACATGGGTTAACACCGTTGACTAGCCAGTCAATAATCAATCAACATTGAATAATAGTTTGTGTCGGAAAGTCAAGATCGGTCAACAATGGTCAACAATCAGTCAAAATCATTGACCCAAAAATACTTATTCTTTTATTTATATCATGTAAGTACTTATGATTGTACAAGCCATACTTATATATATGTTACTGATATTTATGGCTGCAAAACATATAATTATATGATAATGACTAATATAATAATTGTCAAACGTATACTAATTGTAAATCAAAGCCATTAAATGATATATTTATAGTAAATTAATGTAGTATATCAACTTAATTATTAAAAATAAAACACATTCTAATAGTTGTAAAATGCATACTTATAACTATAAAGCACATACTTATATAATTATAAAGAATAAAATGAATACTTATAGTTGTATAACACATACTTATATTATTATAACGAATACTTATAGTTGTAAGTGTATACTTATACAACAAATAATATATGGTTGTAAATACAAAACACTTACTTATATGACTCTTACTTATACTTATTGCAACAAAGTGCATATGCATGTAGATGCAATCTTATAAAAGCAATACTTATGGCTACAAAGTGCATAGTAAATTAATTCACTATAACAACATAACTATTAAGAATAAAATGCATATTTATATATTTGTAACAAATACTTATAGTTGTAATACGTATATTTATAGGGGTTTACCTTGTTCATAGGTCAACACCATGGCAACAATACTCTTACCGATTTATTAACAATAAGTAGGTCTATGTCAATGGAACGTAGAATCTTTTCTCTTGTTTTTTATTTCTGTAATACTTGATTGCATTAACCCGTGTTTGTCTATGTTGACTGAGCATTGATTAATACATATAAAGTTTTATCTAACATAAAAATTTATGTGAGATGATCTCATATAAATTTTTACATCTTTTCACTACAAGAAAACTGTCCGATAGTGACGGAAATATTCCGTCAAAAATTTGTTACGGAATAGTGACAGAAAAGATTTTGTGATGGACTTGTGACGGAATAATCCGTCACTACATGAATTCAAATTTAAAAAAAATTATAAATTCGATTATTTTTCTTTTTGACGGAATAATCCGACACTACATGAATTCAAATTAAAAAAAATTATAAATTTGATTATTTTTCTTTTTGACGGAATTTTCCGTCACAACTATGTAGTGATGGATTATTCCGTCATAAAATAGTGACGGATTTAAATCCGTCACTACATGAATTTAAATTTAAAAAAATTATAAATTTGATTATTTTTATTTGTGATGGAATAATCCGTCACTACATGAATTCAAATTTAAAAAAAAATTATAAATTCAATTATTTTTCTTTTTGACGGAATTTTCCATCACAATTATGTAGTGACGGATTTATATCCGTCACTACATGAATTCCTAAAACTATGTGATAATATTAATTATTTTTTAATTAAATTAAATTTGAAAAGTTTAATTATTTTATGATGTTATCTTATATAATTATTTGCATTAATATTATCTTATATGATCAAACTCATAATTTTATAAAATTTGTATTTTTATAAAATATATTAAAAATATGCACTGGTATATTTTATAATTGTCTTAAAATGAAATTAGATTAGACATTACGAAACATATTAATTAGTCATTAATCTTCCAATTACATATATATGTATTGTTAATCTTTTAAAAATATGTGATAATAGAAAATTGAAAAATATTATAAATACTTATAAAACAAATTCATGTAAAATATTATTACATAAAGCACCAATGGTCTAGTGGTTAAAGTACCACAATGAATCTTGGGTTCAATTTCTAGACAATGCATAATATTCCTGTGGGTGACACGAAAATTCTGTTAGAAATTTAGCGACGGAATAAAATCCGTCATTAAAATTTAGTGACAAAACTCCTTTTGACAGAAATTTTCTGTCACAAATACATGTTAGTGACAGAATTTTTGGTTTTAGTAACGGATTTTTCCGTCACTGTCGGACAATTTTCTTGTAGTACTCAACCATAAACTCATTAATTAACTAAAAGAGAAAAAAAAAACCAACTCTATCTTCTCTTCTCTCTCCTATCGTGAATTTATCGTCTAATTTTCAATACAATATCAATTATCATCATTATGTTATGAAATAAAAAATATGGATGTCACCAAATCCATTCACCTAATACACCAAACCCATCCACCTTACTCACTCCACTTAACACCCAACCCTATATATAACCCCTCATTTCTTCCAAATGATATATACTACATTTTCATTGTTTTTATTTATTTATGTACTTATTTTTATATCATTCATTTTTATAACACGTTATCAGCATGACGAGTCTCTGTATTGAAAGTTAAAGTTGAAGATCTTTGGAGAAGTGAATTGGATATTTTGAGGTAACATCTTTTTATTTTTGTTTGTTTTCATTATGGCCAATCTTACAAAATTGAAATTTGCATCTCTTGACATTAGTGGAAAGAATTATTTATCATGGGTATTAGATGCCGAAATTCATCTTGAAGCAATGAGTCTTAAAGATACCATTGTTGAGAAAAATAATGCCTCAAATCAAGATCGGGCTAAGGCAATGATTTTCCTTCGTCATCATCTGGATGAAGGATTAAAAACTGAATATTTGATAGTGAAAGATCCTCTTGTGTTATGGATGGATCTAAAATAAAGATATGACCACCTGAAGATGGTCATCTTTCCAAAAGCTCGTTATGATTAGGCTCCATCTACGACTATAAGATTTTAAATCTGTAAGCGAATATAATTCGGCAATGTTCAAGATTACTTCCCAATTAAAATTATGTGGTGAAAACATTACTGATAATGATATGTTAGAGAAATCATTCTCTACTTTTCATGCCTTGAATTTGCTCCTGCAGCAGCAATTTAGAGAAAATGGGTTTAAGAAGTATTTTGAACTTATTGCATGTCTTCTTATTGCCGAATAAAATAATGAATTATTATTAAAAAATCATGAGTCCCGACCCACTGATGCCAGTCCATTCCCTGAAGCGAATGCGACTTAATCTCAAAATTTTGAACATGTTCGTGGACGTGGTTGTGGTGGAAATCGAGGACGTGGTGGCCATTATCGTGGACGCGGTCAGGGAAAATATACTCCATATAATAATAACAATCTCGACCGTGGCAAAAAACAAATTATCTCCCAGAAGAGAGATAATGGAGAAAGAAAAAATTATGAAGATAAATGTTTTCAATGTGGCATAGAAGGTCATTGGTCTCGAATATGTCGAACTGCAAATCACCTTGTAGAGCTTTATCAAGCATCCTTGAAAAAGAAGGATAAAAATATTGAGGCAAATACAAAGAATAAAAATGTAGAAACAAATCTTGTTGATGGAAATGTTGTTTATAATCGCCTTGATGATATGACTCATCTTGATGTGGCCGATTTTTTGTGGATCCTGAAGATCCCAAAATAAATTGAATGTTTAATACCCTATGTATCTGGAATTCTTATTATGAAGTTTATATAATATTTTGCATCTTTTATTAATGTTTATGCATATTTTAATTTTATATGTAATTTCTTCCTGAAGAAGAAATGGATGTCAAATCATTGGAATTAAATAATAATGGTGATATATGTCTATTGATAGTGCTTCTTCGCACACCATTCTGAAAGATGTAAAATATTTTCTCATATAGAAAAAGGAGAGATAAAAGTTAATAATATAAGTGGTAGTGCAAACTTAATTGATGGCTCCGGAAGAGCCACCATATTTCTCTCTGAAAGAACTAAAATTATCATAGATAATGCACTATTATCTCCCAAGTCTCGTAGAAATTTGTTGAGTTTTAAAGATATCCGCCGAAATGGATATCATATCGAGACTTTGAATGAGAAGAATGTTGAATGTTTGTTGATTACAAAAACTATTTGTGAAAAGAAATATATATTAGAAAAGTTGTATTCACTCTCTTCAGGCGTTTATTATACAAAAATAAATTCAGTTGAATCACATCACATAGTAAACCTGAAGTCTACAAATCCCAATGAATTTATGATTTGGCACGATCGCCTTGGACATCCCGATTCTATAATGATGAGGCGAATAATTGAAAATTCACATGGTCATTCATTGAAAATCCAAAAGGTGTTGAAAACTAATGAGTATTCATGTGTTGCTTGCTCACAAGGAAAGTTAATTGTTAGGCCTTCACCAGCTAAGGTGGGGACTGAATCCCCTGCATTTCTAGAACGAATTCATGGTGATATATGTGGGCCTGTAGATCCACCATATGGACCATTTAGATATTTTATGGTGCTAATTGATGCATCAACAAGATGGTCACATATATGTTTATTGTCTTCTCGCAACCTAGCGTTTGAGAGATTACTTGCTCAACTAATTAGATTTTTTTGCTATCTCTAAGGAACAATTGATCTTGGTTTATTTTATTCAAATAAATCTCGACCTGAATTACTGGGTTATGCTGATGCTGGGTATTTATCTGACCCACATAAAGTAAGGTCTCAAATTGAATACATATTTACATGTGGTGGTACAGCTATTTCATGGCGGTCTACAAAACAATCACTAGCTGCCACATCTTCTGATCATGCTGAGATTCTAGCAATCCATGAGACCAGTCGAGAATGTGTTTGGCTAAGATCAATGACCCATCATATTCGAAAGAATTGTGGGTTATCACATGATAATGAGAATCCTCCAATAATATTGTATGAAGATAATGCAGCTTGTATAGCTCAATTAAAAGGAGGATATATTAAAGAAGATAGAACTAAACATATTTCACCAAAATTCTTCTTTACTCATGAATTACAAAAGAATGGTGAGGTCGACGTGCGACAAATTCGATTAAGCGAAAATTTGGCTGATTTATTAACCAAGGCATTGCCGACTGCAACATTCGAAAATTTGGTGAAGCTTATTGGAATGCGTCGATTAAAGGATTTCAAGTGATGTTCAAATCAGGGGGAGAATCAATACATAAAGTAATATGTACTCTTTTTTCCTAATCTAGGGGTTTTTTTTCCCACTGGGTTTTTCCTTAGTAAGGTTTTTAACGAAGCATATTCTTTATGTAATAATGGACATCCAAGGAGGAGTATTATGAAATAAAAAATATGGATGTCACCAAATCCATTCACCTAATACACCAAACCCATCCACCTTACTCACTCCACTTAACACCCAACCTTATATATAACCCCTCATTTCTTCCAAATGATATATACTACATTTTCATTGTTTTTATTTATTTATGTACTTATTTTTATATCATTCATTTTTTATAACACATTAAAGTATATACAATAAATTTTCTAATAATTTTCCCTTTTCTATGTATACTGTAAATAAAGTAAACTAACTCACCAAAAAGTTCAATTATTAAAGAGATTCAACCCAAAAAACAAATCTAATTCTTAATGATGCCCACCAGTCATAAGAGTCAAATTAACATTGCCAATTTAGTACTGCAGCAGAAAAAATAAGGTGTATTAAATGATACTTGTTCTTCAACCCCCAACATTTAATAAATTGTATTAGAATAATGAATAAAATATTAAATCCATAAAGAAATGGAAAGAAACAAAAATAGTCATCGTCAAAGTTAGGATGAAAACGACGCAGCTGAAATTCTCATTGACTTTTAATTTTGAAAAATGATAATATTAGAGTATTTGAATATGATCATATCTTTATTGAAAAATAATAATTTATGCATTTAAATAGATAACAACTTTTTTTAATAAATGAGTCATTAACAAAATAGGAAAAATGAAATAAAATTAAAATTGACTTCTACAATTAAATTTATGTACGATATACTACATAATAATCAATAAAATATAATATATGATTTTTTTGTACTCAACGAATTATATACTTTATTAATAGTACTATTATTATTATTATTTGAAATAGGAGGTTATATATATATATATATATATATATATATATATATATTTTTTTTTTTTTTTTTTGTTTCGTGGGATGATGTATATGTACTTTTTTTTGTTTTTTCTTTTTGAATAAAATGTATTTAAGTTAATTCATCGTAGATATATATGTAAAAAAATTCAATATCAATATATCTTTGATTTTAAAAAATGTTATCTTTCATTTAAATTAAGATATATATATATATATATATATATATATCTATATATATAGTTTATAAATTTACATATGTTGAAATAGTATATTAGCAAACTAACATAACTATTATTGTATAGATTCCGTACATATTTACCATAATATAATTAGAAAATGAAGTATATATACATTTTTTCTACGTATACTAAAAGTGTGAACCAAAATATCAACTAATAAAATATGTATAAGTTATCAAATATTTATCACTAAAAAGTGATAAAAAATTTATATTAGGAATTCGTAATTATCAATTATATTAAATTCATATTTATTACCATGCATAATATAATTAAGAAATATATAACGATTATAAATTTTGTAAAAAAGTAAACAAATATACTTAATATATTTAAGAATGTCCTCTTGTGTACTTTTTTATTAAAATTGGAGACAAACTTCTATATATGTTTCATAATCTGTGGCTGTTAATTACTTTAAGATTTAAAGTCAAATACTATTATTTATTGCCATAACCTTATTTGAAAATATATAGATCAATGATTTTGTATACATATTTAAAAGCGTGTATAAAATATCACAAATATGTATAAGATATGAAAAAATAATTCTAAAAGGTGTTTTTCAATTTATATTTTGAAACTCGAAGATTCAAATAATTCCAAATATATTACCATAATATAATTAGGAAATATGTAATGAGCAAACATTTTGTGAATTATGCCAAAAATACTTATATTTAAGAACGTCCTCTTAATACTTTATATATATATATATGAGCAAATGCCCCAATATACCCAACATGATATAATTTTATACCAAAATGCTCAAATATATATATAACTTACCCTCCAAATTACCCAAATCACTATACTTTTACCCAAAATACCCAAAAGTGCAAATCAGTCAACGAAATCACATGCAATTTGTCAGTGAAGGTCTGCTTGTCAATGAATTCACATGCCCTTTGTCAGTGTATACAGTAATATCTGCCTATATATAATACACAATTTTGGGTAATTCATTTCACACCGAAATTGAAGGATTGGGTGGGTGAGGCATACACGAAATAGTGCAGGTATGTAATTTCTTGCATTTGAACATTATCATATACGAAATAGTGCACGTATGTAATTTTTTTCGAAAGTAACATTATCATACACGAAATTGCAAAATTAGTAAATACGGTCAACTATATGCCTACACGAATTAGCATGAAGTCTAGCCTACATGAATTAAATTAACATCAAGGATGGCCTACACGAATTAGCATGAAGTCTAGCCTACACGAATTAGCATCAAGTATGGCCTACACGAATTAGCATCAAGTATAGCCCTACACGAATTAGCATCAATTATAGCCCTACACGAATTAGCATCAATTATACATCACCCGAATTAGCCGCAAGTAAGCTTACACGAAATTGCAACACCATCATTATTAGTGCTTTAGCCCTACACGGAGTATGGTTGAGTGTCTGCCTACACGAAATTACTAAATTATTCGTTGGGGATTCTTTCCCATTTTCGTGTAGCCTTGAACATATGATTATTTGTTGTAGTAATTTGAATAAATTAATATAGTTTTCTGTTCCTGAAAGCAAGTTTATTCATATTATCATTTGGTTTTGTGTTAATGTATTCAGTTGTGTTATGACATTAACTTGATTAATTAATACATAGTGTCTTCAATGGTTTTGTATATTGTATATTTGAATATTAATATAGTTGAATTTTTTTGGTTGTTATGGTTGAATTTGTTAATGTTCGAACTCCGTATCTTATTATCTATAATCAATTTATCGAGAATGATGATCTGATATTTGTCTATTACTTATTTGTTTTTTTCAGATAGTACATCCGCATTTTAGTATTATGTCCGTACTCATTTGGTATGGGGGTTATTGGGAGGGTTTAGAATACAAAAATGGGGTTCAAGAGCAACTTCACCTGTGGAGATTGACAACATATCAGGATTTATTATTCTCAATTCACGGAGTTGTGTGTGTCGATCCGAATTGTTGGGCATATGTGTTCCATTCACTGGTTGACACAAATGGAAGAGTCAAAAAAGTGAAAATAAAAAATGATACTGATTTGGCAAATGTTATGTCTATGATTGATGATGTGCTTGTTGTGTTTGTTACCCTGAAAAATATGGATGTTAGAGTATCTGGAAGTGCGGGAGCAACTACAAATACAAGTTGTGGTACTGGGTCGACAACAGTGTGTAATGTTGGAATAACTGCATATAATGAAGATATTTCTCGAGGTGATCTGATTTGGTATCCTGTTTCCTCTGGTTCGAATGTACCTATCAGAATGCAAAATGATGATGATTTTTTTAAGAAATGGGGTATTCCAGAACAAAATCAAACAATGAGGAGGGATGCATCAACGTCGATGAACGAGCCGTGGGAATCCTGGCCATCATCCACTGGATGTGTTGATGTCGGAGGCGATTGGGGACTCGACCACATTGATTTAAATATGTCTCCTGTACCGTATAAAGAAAATGAGGAAATAGAGGGAGAAGAACTACACGGATCGGCTTATGATGATCGATCGGGTATGTTTTCAGTATTTGTCAATTGTACATTAATACTTCAATTGGTTGATGCAATTTCGTTTAATCATGTATAACCTTTTTCAGATGCTCAATATGATGAAGATGAAACTGAAGAAGGTATGGATGTAAACGATGATTTTGAGTTGGATGATGAGGATTTAGAGGTTTTGGATAATGAGCAGCATGATGCCTTTCAACAATTTAAAGAGTACATTTTTCGTAATACAGAAGTTACTACCGATGATATGGCTGAACAGGGTGATGTTTTAGGAGATAGTCAGACTCGGTCGAACACCTCACAATGTTATCCAACAATGCCAAAATTTAGTCCAGAGTGGTTCATCCCCGAGATTCCGTCATTTAACCAGCCCCAATCGTACGAGTTTGACTACAACGACATGAATAGTAATGCGTTGCAAAAAGGGTCAACTTTTAATAGTAAGACTGATTTGCAGAAGGCCGTTGGATTATACCACTTAGAGAATAAGGTAGAATACCATGTTGATCATTCAGACAAGCGTAGATGGGGACTAGTTTGTAGCCGCATATCAACATGTGCTTTCCTACTCAATGCGTACAAGAATTACGGGATTTGGAAAATCTCTTCAGTTGTGCTCCCACATACATGTGAGCTTGATTTGAATCGAAGTGCGCCTAGGCGAATTCCATCTATGGTGTTGGGTGAGTATTACGCTGACACAATCCGTAGAGAGAACTCCAATCTCTATCCGAGGGCCATCATTCAAGAAATGAATCAACGACATGGCCTACAAGTCAGTTATCGGGTTGCACTTAGCGCAAAACGTCATGTTTTGCAGATTGCTTACGGAGATCCCGCAATGTCATTTTCAATGTTGCCCTCTTACTTTGAGGCCTTGAAACAAGTAAATCCAGGTACCTACACCGTTTTGGATAAACGCATTGACGGCAAATTCAAATTCGCATTTTTTGCCCTGTCGGCATCTATTAATGGATTTCATGGATATTCCCGGCCCGTGATTATGGTGGACGATTGTCACTTGAAAGGGCAATATAAAGGTATCGGGTTTGTCGCAGTCACGAAAGATGGCAACGACCAAATTTTTCCACTTGCCATAGGGATAGGCGATATTGAAAATAATGAGTCCTGGAGTTGGTTTTTGACCCATGTGCGTTATGCATTTGGCTGTCCAGATGAATTACTGGTGGTTTCAGATCAACACATCAGTATTAGTAAGGCCATCCGACAAGTGTTTCCAGATGTCGCGCACGGGTTATGTTGGTATCACTTGCAACAAAATTTGGCTAAGTACGGCTCGCACTTAGTTGGGATTTTCAAAAAAGCGGCCTACTGTTATCATAACATGGATTTCGACAGGTACGTTTCTCTTTATGGAAATGTCATCCCAATTAAATTTTATCTCCATATTCGTTTTGTTATGAACTATTTTATCTTTTCACATGATTTTGCTGTAGGTACATGACGAAGCTTCAGGAAACCGGAGCAACAGGTGCATTGGATGCGTTAGAAAAAGCGAAAGTTGAAAGGTGGGCCCGTGTGAAATGCCCTGTCCGAAGATATAATTTCATGACCTCGAATGCAGCGGAGGCCTGGAATGCACGACTACTTTGGGCCAGAAAACTCCAAGTTTGTTCTTTTCTTGAATGTGCTAGGCGAATAATTGAAAAATGGTTTTACGAGAGGAGAACAGCGGCATATGACCGAGATAACACACTCACAAAATCAATCCATGATAGGATTGTAGAGGCCATTAAGCTTGGCGGGCGAATGCAGGTAGATAAACTCGGTCAAACTAAGTACAAGGTAACCGATTCGAGCAACAACTATCTCGTAGATCTCAGTGAACCTTCTTGCACGTGTCGGGTATTCCAGCTTGATCTGATACCATGTTCCCATGCCTGTTCGGCCATTAGGTTCATTATTTTTACTGATTTTCGAAAAGTTATATGTCTGCATCTGATTACTAATATGCATGCTGACATTTTATCTTGTTAATGTTGTTACAGGTTTGCCAAAGAGTCAGTGACGCAGTACGTTGCGGATTACTACACCAGCAATTCGTTGAAAGAGATGTGGGCTGGTGAAGTCCTCCCTGTACCAGACCCTAGTGAATGGACTACGTCGGACGAATGCTGCCTCGCACCAGATAAACCGAGACAAGCAGGCCGACCTCGAGGAAAACGTATTCCGAGAATAGGTGAGCTGGCGAATAGTACACGTCGACCCCGAAGACGGTGCACCAGGTGTGGAAGCACCAGCTGCAACCAATCTCATTGCAGTTTGGGCCGAACAAGCCACGACCCCAATGTTTTCCAGGACGTCGAGGAACATACAAATCCAGCTGCACCAGGGACTAGTGGACGTCGAAAGAAAAAATGTTCGATTTGCTCATCTGAAGATCATACGAAGAGAAGGTGTCCCTTCTTCCAAAATAATGAAAATGCAGGGGAAGAATAAGGAGTTCTGCTTGGATTGTATCCAAGTAATGTATGGCTCATCTGTTATTTGAGGTGAATGTATGAATCCATCCAGGTGAAAACGTTGTAATGTTCCTGTTTCGACGATTTGAATGGCTATTACTAAGATGATATGTAAAATCATAAACTGCTCTCGACCGATGAAGATTTTTCCTTAATTAAATGAAACACGCTAACAAGATAAATAAAACATACTACCAATAGTAATAGTAAAGATCAGTCGTAACAAGATTTTATATTAATATAGTGAATGATCAGTCATAATAGTAAAGATAACAATGACAATCAACTTCTGCATATTCAATAAACAATCCGAAGTTCAAATACAAGTGGGTCCATAAGTACAGATAAAACAAACTCAACCAAGAGCATCCCTGGGGATAGTGTCGGCGTCCGTGGAATAGCGGTAAATGGTTAAGCCAATCTGTCGTCGTATCTCGTATATACCCGCATCCATGCCCGGTGTAGGCCACATCGCACATAAACTGCTCTCGACGGACTTGAGGGCGAATATACCGCACGATACGCTATCCTCCTGCCTGTAACACATCAACTCCTTCGCAGATGCTAGCTCAAGCTCCAGTCCTCGCCAATGATAGTACTGTAGTCGGTCATAATACCCGGCCCGCAGCAACAAGGCAGTGAATACTCTACGCAGCGGTCGGGTCTGCTCGAAACGAAGTTTGGCCATATCGGCATCCCAATGGGCTCGTAAATTGTCGAAGATGATCAGTCGCATTGTGGGGATATGAATCTCTGCTCCAACCCAGTGTGTGCCATCGAGGTTCAAAACCGTAAGGATCTGCACCCGTGTACCAAAAAATAATAGAAAAGGCTAATTAATTACTAACATACAGGTGAAAAAATATTATAGTCGAAGAATGACGGAACAAGTGAGTTTGACTGACCGATTCAACTCCTTCCCATCAGGGCTTAATTTTCCCCCACGCAGGCCGTTCTCCAGCGACGTACGGAACAAGCCGATCGAGGTCCTCGACAGGGAACTCCTCTAACGTGGGGAATGGAAGAGGTCTGGCTGAAGACGTCTTCTCATGCTTCTTGTAAAATATCTCCTTACATAATTCCTACACATTAATCAGGAGGTATAAGTATCAAAGTAAAACATATTACCGATAGTGAATGAGCAAAACCACACAACACTTACAAAGAAGAAGACGTCTACGATCTGAACCCGTGGCTTCAACTGCCAGTCGACTCTGATACCCGTAAATTTGGGTTTGGTCTGAAGAATGCCGAGATAAGCATTAATAGCCTGCAATGAAGTATCCAACACACAAGTTGTTAGTACAGTAACAATGAACATTCCAAAAGTAAAACACGCAAGATAATCAACTTCGAACCTCCCAATGCACTTCTTCCGTAGGGTCTATCAGCTGCTTAAAAAAGGCTGGCCCCACCGGAAATCCAACCCCTATATTATGCCTGTAAAAACAATAAATTCATATATTAGTACTTTAAAAAATATAATTCGAAATATTTAAAATTGAATGGTACTTACTGATCGGCTGTCTCTCCAAGCTCCAGCCACAACTCCATGTCTTCCATTCCGACCTCATTTCTTCGACGTTCATTGCGGGTAAATGGAGATCTGAGGAGCCTCGAAGGTACTCACTGCCTCACAAGTCGAATGCCGGCACTAGTCAAAGGGATGGTCACCTCTGGAGAAGAGCTCGACTCTCTAGCGGCAGGGGATACTCCAGAATCCGCTACGCATGTCGTCGGCGTCGCTGCATGCCCCTGGGCAGCTACTGGATGATCGGAGGTACCGGTCAAATCAAATGGAATAGCCGACGGAGGATCGGACCGTGAAGGTACAGGAGCAGCGGGTGTGTCATCATCCTCCGTCGGAATGTATCTATCGTACTTCGTACTTGGAGCAGGCCATGGTTCCCAACCTTGTGTGGACGCGGGTCCCTGGGGACGGCCATATGGAATATCGCCGAAGAAGGCTCTAAGCTGCTCCTGGATCAGAATGGGGATCCTGCATCGATCCAAAACGCTTGTCGTCGGCGGACTGCGCATATGGCCCCGGCTGCGGTGGTGCGTATGAGTCGGGGGAAGATGAAGACACTCTACGACCACGTCGGCACCTAAGTGGAGTAGCATGAATGGGATCCTCGGCCGGTGGAGATCCATGTGACCACTGCTTGTACCTGCCTCCCATAGGCGAGTGGAACCCAGTATCCTGCTGAGCCATCGGCGAGGTAGGATCGCCTGGAATATCAGCCGGAGGACTGCTCGGGGAGGTCACCATCGGACTAGGTGGTCGGGTAGCAGTACGAGAACGGGATCTGGACGGCACTCGCACTCTAGTGGTGTCCGGTCCTGACGAAACCGTCCCACGACGTGTGGAAGTGGCGGCGACTCCTTCTTGGGCGCCTCTTCGAGGGCGTCTACCAGGAAGCTGAACACCGATATCAAGGTCCATATCTAAATCCCAGAAATATGGTTGACACTCCTCCTCGAAACTCCATACCAATGTCTCGAAGCAAGGCACCTATAAACATAACAAGCATGAGAGAGCATTACAACAAAAATTTCATGACAGTTGTAATAGAAAATGGTAATGTTTGAGAATACCTGCTCACGTAACGCGTAGGTCACGTCATCTTCTGATCTCATGGTCGACCACTTCAAGCATCGAGGCAAGCGATACGACAACTCTAAACGACGACCGGCGAAGGTGCTCGTCACAGGAATGGCCTCGTAAGCCCATACTTGCAGCGCCGAATTTACAGGTTGTTAGAATCATACAAAAAAAATGTAAACACTATATCGAATATTCAAAAAAATAAAAGACATACTTAGAAGATTATAACTCACCATTAGGGCGACAGAGAACCCGTAAAAATGATAAGTATACGCCCGACTCCCTTGAGTTGGAGGAATAGAGTCCGGCAGCTTCTCCATATGCTTCAGTAAGGTCAGATAGGAGAATTTACCCCATGGGAAGCTCTCCCATCGCTCCTCATCCTCGATCAGAGTCCAAACCCAAGGATCGACTTCGGTCTTGCCTGCGTCCACTCCAAACACAATACAATATACTATCAAGATCTTCGCAATCTTGATAGTATCGTCGTCGCTATCATGAAACTGGCCTTCGACAAACCAATTACGGAGAGCCTTAATGGTGACCTTCCTACCATCTGAAAATAGCCTCTGGAAAATCCCACCTTCCGGCGGATGATGCACTCCCGATGGGTTGAAATCGGAGTCGTCAAATCGTAGCCCTGTGACGACAGCGAACTCCCTCCTCGAAAATCGACAAAGTCGATCTCCTATACGAAACCATTTCTCATGAGCGTGCGTATCTATCCTCTGACGCACCTCATGAGAAAGGAGGACGTGTAGAAATTGCTTACACGTCTCCGGCACCGTCGCCCACCTAAAGAAATGGCCTAGTGAAGACGAGTTGATCCGATGCTTACACTCTGAACTCCGATGTTTCAAGTCGCCACGTAAGTCGTCTATAATGCTTAGCCGGGTATATCCGTTGATATATGCCATCCGACCTTGGCATCTCTGACGTACCCAAGGCCACTCCAACGACAGCTGTAACACACATAAAATTTCCATGTCAATATTCAATACTAATCACAAAAAATTTCGTGCTTAGCTTTATATATGTACAATAAATCAGAAATCAAAAATTTAAAAAAACAAAATTCAAATTTTATAATTAACCAAAAACAATATGTAAAAAACCATGTCTTGCAAATTCATGTAAAAAAAAACAACGGATATTAAATTCGTGTAAGTAAGAATTCCTGCACATTATCAACGATTTCGTGTAAGCTTGTACATAGACTGTTTTGTGTAAGCTTGAACTATGGCTCTATTTCGTGTAAGCATGAAAGAAGCCTATTTCGTGTAAGCTTGACTTGAGGACATTTCGTGTAAGCTTGTACAGATGAGCTATTTCGTGTAAGCATGACTCAGCCTAATTCGTGTAAGCTTGAAACCAAGATAATTCGTGTAAGCCTATTTCTCAGCCCTAATTCGTGTAGGCATGAACCAGCCCCTAATTCGTGTAAGCCTATTTCTCAGCCCTAATTCGTGTAAGCATGAACCAGCCCCTAATTCGTGTAAGCCTATTTCAGCCCCTATTTCGTGTAAGCATGATCGAAGACCCTAATTCGTGTAAGCTTATATCAACCAAAACACATTCAAAAGACATTTCGTGTAGGGCTGAGTTCGAACAAAACACATTCAAAACTAAACATAATCAACGAAATATAAACATAAACATATATCAACAAATTTTCTCAGCCCACAGAACGCAATTCGTGTAAAACAGAGATTAAAGCGGTTGAGAACTAACCTCTTCAGCAGAAGACAGATTCGTTTCCATTCTTTCGTGTAAGGGTCGTCGGCGGTCGTCGGCAGCAATGGAGATGTAGAGGTGTTGTGGGTCGTCGGCGCTATTTCGTATAAGGTGTTGTGGAGATGACTGACGATTTCGTGTAAGGTGTTGTGGAGATGACTCGCGATTTCGTGTAAGGTGGTGTGGAAAATGGAAGAAGGAGGCGGCTGTCTATCCAATTAGGGCTTACACGATTTTGGCCCAATTAATTTCTCCCTACTCAATGCACCGTTGACTAAGATGATAGGTGACAGGGGTGTGTCTGGGTGGGGTGGGGTGGTTTAGCCAAAAATTGGGTATTTTGGGTAACTATTATTTCAATTTGAGTAGATTAGTTATAATTATAATGGGTTTGGGTATTGATAGGGTCCACTATTTCAATTTGGTTAATTTGAGTTGCTATCCCTATATATATAGTAATATAATATAAGTACCTAAGTAAGATATCAATAACAATTTTCCAAATGAGTAATGAATACACAATATTTCAAAAAATATATAAATATCAATATATACTAAGATAGATATATTTAAATAATATATTTTAATATCTATGTAAATTTATATATCAAGATTTTAACATACTCATTTTATTATCAATAAATAAAATATTGTATTGATAAGTATATATTCAGTTATTTTTATAATCTATATATATAATCAATTATATGCGTTTACATTAATGTATAAATATATACATACAATCCAAAATATAAAAAAATACAATCAATTATAATAAATAAATATTTATAATCACCTTTTATATTAAAAATACACTTGAACCCTTGCTTTTTTAAATATATTTCTCACTACATAATGTAGACTGATTAAATGGCAAATTTGATTCTCACCATGTAACACCCTAAAATTTTTTATCTAATAATATTATAAAATAAGTTATATAGTATTATTAATGTAGTATTATGATATACAAAGATAAGTATAATATAGTATAAACATTATCAATTTAAAAGAATCAATAATAAAATAAAATAAAAATCAATTTAAGTGTCTTGGTGACACATAACCTCATCTCAATTATTATGAAATTAAATATTAAATTTTCTTCTTGTTTAAGGAATGACTAAGTCAAAGTAGGAGAAAATAAAAATAGTAATAATATAAAATTTAATTATATATATAAGTGTATATATATATGTACGTACATAATATATATAAGTATATATATTATAGGTTGCCTTAGTGGATATATATATATATATATATATATATATATATATATATATAAATTAATAGGTAAAAGAAAAGTTAAAGTTAGGATAAGAATTTGAAAGGAAAATTGTCTTCTCCCACAACTCTTTTTCTCTCTCTTCGACTCTTCCCCTCTCTGCAAGCTCTCTCTCTCTTCCCCTTCACTTCTTTATTTCTCTTTAATTGCTGCAAATGGTTGTTGTCTTTGCTGGGTTTGGTGATGGGACCGGCGAAAGGAGCAGACGGCCGGCAGCGACGGAGGGCATCGACGGCAACAAGGGAGGCGTCGGGGCTGCGTGGAAGAGCAGCGGCAGCAGCGCCGCTGCAGTGTGTTGATGTATATGATGGTGTATGCTCGGTGTGTGTTTGGTTGGGGTGTTCGCCGGCGACGTGGGTCGCCGGCAGCGGCGGCAGGGAGGCGGCGACAGGGCTGCAAGGGGGCTGGGAAGGTTTGACTTTGGGGGGCCTTATTTTGAGAATTTAAGGTAATAGAAGGGCTAAGTTGCAATATATAAACTTTGAGGAAATTAAAATTTAATCCTTATCAATTATGAGATTTAAGTTTAATTCCTTAAGAAATTAAAGCATGCTTTAAGGCCCTAAATTAGGTGTAATGACAAATAAACCCTTGAAAATTATTGAAATTACATAACTTTTTCTATTATTTGATGATATTATGCATTTCTTCATATAATTATTGAATTTAGGATAATAAAATTTTGGACATCTAATTAAAACCCCAATAGTTATAAACATTATATTTTATATCCTTAAGGTTATTAAAATATGTTGTAAACACCCTAAAATATAATTAATGATATCGGACCCCTAAATTTTACTGAAATTACATTATGTATCTTAAAATTCAATGATATTAATTATTACATATTAGAATTGGAGAAATTGTGTTTTATTATCCATAATTAGTTGGAATTATAAAAACGGATTTTAGATATTACAGATATTGCTTTCGAAAATTAATATCTATATATATATATGAAATAATGAATTAAACCCAAACTAATGAATTAGGTTATAGATTAACCTTAGAGATAATATAATAATTAAAGTATATACAATTTAATAGTTATCTTAAATTTAGGTTTTAAAACTCTAGATTTAAGTCTAGTTAACTCCATAACTCTTGAGAAGTTATAAAAATAGACCTAAATATAATTATAGACATTATGTTTGATCTTCATAATTTAATAAATAAACCAAATGCCTAATTTTAAATATTAAACATTTAATATATTGTTAAAAATGATTTAATGATCTTAAATAAATTATGAACTTTACAATTTTAAACTTCAAAGTTAAGAATCAAATTAAATATCAAAGTAAATAGTAAATTCAATCCTCTTAAATACAAATTAACTACACATGTTATGCAATTAAATATATTTCCTAAATTAACTTATAATTTCAGTTAATTGAATTCAGTTTATAAAATAAACTTTATAGTAAATCTAAATACGTCATAATCATAAATATATTCAAATTTATTAATATCTAAGTTAAATCGTAAATTATATAATTAGATTTTCTAAGATTATTTTAAAGGCCCTTAAGAATTATTTTAAGCTAAATGCTTTATAATTTACTTATTTTAGAATTATTTCCAAGTCTTCAATATTTAAACCAAATCATAATCTTATAATTTAATTCTTCTGGAACTAAGTTAAGTCTTTCAAGATCTAATAAAAGTCTAATTAAGCTTTCTAATATTTTAATAAACATATTTTATTAAAAATTCACCTAAACCTTATATTCACCTAAAAATCATTTATTTTATTTTTTAAACCACAACATCGTCAGGAACCTGTTCCAACTTATCAAAGAAAAACATTAAAGGACATATTTTAATTACTAATGACTTTAACTAACGAAATTATTTTAAATCGTTAATGGATCGATTAAATTCTAAAACGAACAATTACGCTTTGTAGGCAATACGAAAGGAGGAAAGAGCTAAACTTGTATAAGAATAGATGTTTTACAAGCATCATCTTCGAAATGTGGGGGTAATTTCTTATTACGGTATTTATAATTTTTTCAAAGCATTTAAAATACGAAATATTATACTATATGAAATGAGTTGGGTTTATGTGCTGAATGCATGAAAGGTTATGATATGATGAAAGTGAATCTTATACTATGAGAATGTGACTGACGAATGATTTATAGCACGTGATGGATTGTGATTGTTTTCGATATGTGAACATTTTACTGTGAATGCAAAGGTAAAGGATGATGTGAAGTTGATATTTGCATATGTGCAAGCAAGATGTGTCTTTATGGCAGTTGAAAACTGCAACTAAGTGCTTTGTTAAAATAATGTGCTTTTATGCGTATGTTGATGTGTGCATGTGCATGCGTATGTATAACGGCTGATCACCGAAAAAGGCGGTTAAGTACGCCATAAAAGACGGTTAAGTACGTCATAAAAAGGCGGTTAAGTACGCCATAAAAGATGGTTAAGTACGCCATAAAAGATGGTTAAGTACGTCATAAAAAGGCGGTTAAGACCCGCATATGTTTTTATTATTATGCAAGACGGCTAAGACCCGCAAAATGCTTTCACGGCGGCTAAGAACCGCAAAATGCTTTCATGGCGGCTAAGCACCGTAAACTATGTGAAAAGTAATGTTTGAATGTGAATGATGGATTATATGTTTTTAGGGCGGCTAAGACCCGCATATGTATTGCAAGACGGTTAAAAACCGTAGATGTGATAATGAAAGTGATATGTTTGAATGTGAAGGATGATTGATTTGAGATGGATACTTATATTTTTCTTTAAAATGATTTAAGTCACGTGATTGGAATGATCTACTTTTTACATTTTTATTTAAAAGACAAATGTTTTAAGAAAATCTGTTTTAGGTGATAAAATGGTATTTTGGCATGTGTGTAAAATCTTCCAAAATTATTTTAGGTCATCCCGAGTTCCCCACCCCACTGAGTGTATTTCAAACACTTACCCCTCTTTCAAAATGTTTTTCAGTTTAGGGATTTTTAAGGCGTGGAGTGCGAGCGGTGGATGTTGGTAGCAGATGAACAAAGGTTATAGAAGATTTTTTTATTTAAAGTGATTAATTTTTATGAATTTTAAGAAATGTATATTTCACAAGATTTTATTTATATTTATTCTTGGAAAGAAGAAAATTTTTATAAGAGAGTAACGTCTCGGTTAAGATTTATTTACAAAAGAAATCGGGGCGTTACACACCATATGATATATTCTGACAATAGTGAAAACCCAACACTTTTGATTTATTTAAACAAAAAGTGTGAAATGTAGAATGGTCAAATCAAAAGTATGCATACTGTTAAGATATCAATGTTTAGGCTTTAATGAGATAAAATAATTTTTGTAATAAAAAGTTAGAGTATTAAAATTTTCACAATGTTTAAGTGATATTTAGATTAGGTTTAAGTCTTTAGTTTTAGTAGGAAGAATGGAGGACTTCAAGTATGAAGTCATGCTAAAAGTAATGAAAGAGTTGAAGATTTTACAAGAATGGTTCAAAACAACACAACTGAAATAAAGGTAAAATATAGCACATTTGCAAGAAGAAGTACAATACAACAACGTTGTATGTTTAAGTTACAGCGAGGAGTTACTTAGGTTGACCCAAGATGCATTACGAAGAAGATCAAAACTTAGATGAGAATCAATCTTATCAACGGTTCAAAATAGAGTCAGTGGAGACAATATGTAAGTTGCAGAGTTCGGAGCTAACCTAAAGTAGACACGTGGCTTGATAACCTACAAAAAAGCTGCAACCTGATACAACTACATTTAAAGATCCGCAATGTAAGACATGAAAAATTTAATGCAAGGCCAGATATCATTTAATGCAGGTCATGCACACGAAAGAGATTCAAATTCAAGAAAGAGTATGCCTCCTTCAACGGGTATATTTCTACATCTATAAATAGAAGAAGAGTCGATTGGAATTACTATTAAAACTTCTACATTCTAACTCAACCAAGAGTCGCTCAAAACTCTCAAACTTCTCAAAGACATACTGTTTCAGTCACCCAACCTCAAGAAACAGTCAAGCCAAGTTCTAAACATCAAAGTTACAGATGCTTATTTCATTGCACTAGTTGAAGAAAACATATTTACTTTTACCTTGCTGATGTGTGCTTAGTTTTTTTTAAAGGTGTCCTTAGTTGACAGGATTTAGTCTTTGCTGAGTGTTTAGTTGTCTAAGGTTATAGACAACTACTCTGTGTATGTCACGCCCCATTTTCATATAAAATTTAAAACGTGGATAATAATAATTTTTTTTTTCTTTAAAACAAAATAGAGTGCAAACGCAGCATTTTCATAGAGCGTCCAGCAGAAAATTCTAAACCGTTGAGATTTTAAAACAATCGAGATCTAGAAGATAACCATTGAAAATACAAAAGGTTTATATCATTGCAGCGGAGAAAACGTTCTTGTTTTAGAGTAAAACACATAAACATTGCTTTGTACATAACCGGGTTTTCAGAAAATACCGAACATCCATATACATTCTTATATACATACAAAAATAATAGACATCTCTGATCATTCCTCCTCGCCTCCGAAAATTTTCTGTAAAATAAAACATAAAAGGGTAAGTGCCAAAAGGACACTTAGTGGGGTTGATTTGTATAGTAAAAGGGGTACACATAATATCATTCTTAAATACTATACATATAATACACGTTGGAGACTCCCGAAGAGCCCCAATGGCAACTGTGGATAGGTTTCCGAAGAATACCTATCAGGGCCCCAAGCCGACCCAATTTGGGTTTTTTTTTACACCCCTTCGTGTTGGGATTCCGTAGAATACCCCATTGTTGGGTTTCCAAAAAGGAATACCCTACTTAGCGTGCAGACGCATGCACAGTTAAATTGTCACAGAATAGTTCTCACATAACACATAGTGCACATTGGTCACGTTCACGTTGGCCACATAATTCACATAACATATCGGTAAAGAAAATCCTTTGACATATGTTGGTTTCTAAAGAAACCCTTTTTTAGCGGGTATTATCCCGACTTATCATCATTTGAAACCATTTGCATTTATGTCACTTGAAATCAATAGCTTATAAAACCATATAATTTACTCGAATACTGTTCACGTAATGAAAACATTTCACTTTAAAACGACACCACATAATGATGAAAATTAAATCACGTAGTCACATTGTTTTTCATAAAACTGTACGATTTTATAACATAAATAAGATTTTACCTCCACCTTGTTCGGTGGTTACCACGTGATCAGCAAGTCAAAGATCTCGTATCTCAGGGCTTCAATCCAACAGGTAGCCTACATAATTTACGATGTTTTTCTTAGATCATTATAATCTATAATTAAATATTAAACCAACATCGAATCGGATATTATCGATCGAGATGAGACGAATTGAAACAGTAAGCCTAACGATTGAGGTTGAACAAACAAGAGGAAAATATCAGTTTATAAGGCTGAGATGAAAGAGAATGGATTTTGGATCACAACAAAATAAGAATGAGCTCAATCGGAGTTGTAACGAGCTCGAACGGAGCGTTTTAAGATTGAGGGGTATTTTGGTAATTTGGTCAAAGGGTTGACTTTGACCGGGACCCACGACCCCCGATCAGCGATATCTCGTTGGCAACGACTCAATGTTAAAGAACGACGAAAAGAAAACGAGATTCGGATAGAAAATACGACGTCACGCGCGTTCCCCGCGACGGGAGAAAAACTCGACGGCGTCTCCCGGCAACGGGAGAAAAACAGGACAGCGTCTCCCGTCGGCTGCCTAGTTTTCTCGACAGCGGAAGCAGCAGCCTCGACAGCTGCCCAATTTTCTCGGCAACCTCGGCCCTGGCTCGCGCCCAGGCCTCCCGGCGCGACCCTGCTCAAGCAGCCACCTTCCAGGAGCCACCGGCTGCGGCGACGCCGCCCTATGCCAACACCACTTTATCCTCCGGCGAGCCTGCACCGTCAGCTATCACCTCCGGGCATCCCTCGCCGGATTCCGACATGAATAGTGCCATAAAAACAGCCTCAAAAACCCTTCCTCACACAAGCATGCAAAACCAAACCCCGTCTTTCCAGCTCCGACCGGCGACCCTTCCCCCGCCACCTGGGATACTAGCCGGTGACTTCCAGTCGCCGGTAACCACCAATACAACCCCCAACAGCATGCATACACAACACACACATTACACACACACAAAACCCCATGTGCAACAACCCTTTTTCCATGCCGTTTTTCGGCACCGACGCCGCCATCCAAGGCAGCGCCACCCCTCCAATGGCTAGCCCACAACCTCAGCAGGCCCTCCGGCGCCTACAACCACGAGAAGAAGACAGAGAGAGAGAGAAAATGAGAGAGAGAAAAGATGGCAAAAAGTAAGGGTTTAGGGTTTTGAGATAGTTTTTCGCCTTTTTCCGGCGAATGGAGAATCGGAATTGAATTTCGAAAGTTGTCCTAAATTCGTCTTGTCGAGGGCTACGTTGTGTATGAAAATCAACCGAAACCGACGACTTTGAAATTTTCCGGCGAACTCCGACGGCGGCGCGGTGGTGTCGGCGGTGGCGCGTCGGAGAAGAATGAAGACAGGAAAGAAAAAGAGAGAGGAGAGAGAGACTTACGTGTGTTCGGTGCTTTTCGGCTTGTTTGACTCGTTCAAAGAAACGGTGAAAAATGAAATCGAATGAAGGTCTATTTATAGAATTTGGAAAAAGTACTATTCACAGGTAGGTTACTGTTCATAGAGTAGGTTACTGTTCATGATATGATTTTGGTTACTATTCACGATTCCGTTCCTCGTTTTTCCGAAACTCTATATTTTGCCCTTTTTTTCACCGTTTGAGCTACAGGTGTCCGATTGACCTCTAGTTCATTTCTATCTTCTCGTTTTTCCGTTACGCATCTAATGGTATAAAAATATTCTATGTTCCATGTATATGAATTTTATCCATCTAAAATCGATCGTTAAACACGTATCTGAAACATACGTAATTAAATTAAACACTCAAGAATTAATACACATAATATATTTTAATTAAGGATTTACTTATTTAATTAACCAGTTATGCTTTATTTTTGTCTTGGACGCTACAGTGTGAGTGTTAGAGATTTTAAGGGGGTCTGCCTAAGAAACTTACAGCAATTATGTAAGTTGAGTTCCTGTAAGTGATAACTTATTAGGTTAATAATTTGTAAGGTCGAGTCTTGTAAATCAAACTTGTTTAACGAAGTTCCTACTCGAGAAAGTAGTAGAGTGGACGTAAAAGAATTACACCACATTTGAACCACTATAAAAGATCATAAGTGTTTATCACTTTTTATTCGCTTACTTGTTGCATCTATACTTGCTATCATTCTGCATACAAAAGGTTTTATAAAAAACATCTTTAAGGAAAGATATTTAAAACAAGCCATCTATCAAAACTATATTTCGGTGCAAGAACTCTAAGTTATAACAGATAATACTAATTCCTAGTGCTATAAGCTGGAATGCTTGCTCTATTGTAAGTTTTTATAACTTTCAGTGAAGCTTGTTCGAAAGATTTTAAAAAATCGACAGAGATTCATTCACCTTCCTTCTGAACCTCTAAACCACTTGGGACCAACACATTCCTTCAAATTCATTAACTTAATATTTATAAATATTGTCAGTTAAGGAATATTCATTTTTTCTTGTGTATTTTAAATGTTGATTTATATATATCCATTGATATATCAACACAATCGATTATCTATTATTATCTTTTATCAAATAATAATTGGAAATATCAATCCAGAGATATTTTAGGAGATTTGGTTACATTATAAACCTATTTTTATATATTTATAATACACATCATATTTTAAACATATAATAGTTGGGCCAAGTCTTTGATATAAATGTTAACTAAAGTCGATTTATTTAGAAAAAATATTTTAAGATTATATTAAAATAATAAAAATTAGATATATGTCATGGTAGTATTATTTGTGTTTCAATAGAGATATCTAATACAAAAATTGATATATATATATATATATATCATATCATATAATTTGTGATTTTCCACTATTTATACAAATGCCATATAAGTGAATTTATATATGAAAATTATTTCAAAAAAAACTGAATCAATTATATACATGTTTATGTATGACAGAGTTTGGATTTGCCACTATTTACTTAAATGACATGGATTGAATTCATATATTAAAAATTATTCCAAATGTTACATGTGCAAATTGATTTCTAATCAATGTGGAATTTGTTACCATGATTTTAGGATAATATTATTTGTTTCATTATTCTTTTGATATTGCACAACATAATAAGAAAAAAATAAACATTCCATATTTTAAGGAGTTTCCATATGTAGAAAAACATATTTTTGAATTAAATTAAAAAAAACTAAAATAAAAGGTTGAAATGTTGAATTTTTTGAAGAAATTTTACTATTTTGGGAAAACAATATGGAATCATTTTGTTATTATATATATATATATATGTGTGTGTAGATATTAAATAATGCAACTCTTACATATAGCATATTGATTTCTAGGGTTGCACATTATATAGCATATTGATTTCTAGGGTTGCACATTACAAAATCCTTAACAAAATATGGTGCGAAGTGATTCAATGACTTTTGCGATTACAAGTGTCGAAATCTCCTATTGTTTGTGAGATTGTTTGATATATACAAATCTCTTATCATTTGTGTTGATCTTATTGTCCAGAAACTCAATTGAAAAGAAAACCTCACATAAAATGAGGGCCAAGAGAAAAGAAAAGAACAAGAAATCGAAAGAACACACGAGGATTTAAGTGGTTCGACTATATGATAGTCTACATCCACTGTTGAATCAAAGCCTCTTACTAATTCTCAGAATCAATCAAAGAAATACATCGAATTTCACAATTTCGCAGATTAGGGTTTTTATCCGCGAAGAACCCTAACTCGTTCTAATTGAATCGAATACAATGAATTATCAGAGGGCAAATGCTAACTTCTTATGCTTATATATACGCATTACAAAACCCCCAAAACAATTACTGGAAATGACTCTCAATTGGCAACAAATTTCTGTTTTCTCAGTTGAAACTGCGCATATGAACAGTAACCGGCTCAGGTTAGTTAAAGCCTAACTGCTGCAACTCGAACTAACACCTGCACGCCCGGTTCTAGCCAAATTCATCCGATTCTTCACCACTTGACCACGGTTCTGCAACCCATGCATAATTCCCGAGTTAGCCAACGCCTACAACCTCCTTCAAATCCCCATCTTAACTCTGAATTATCAGCTCAAGACATTGACTCAACTTTTCACATGTATTAAGTATGCTTTGTTTCCCAGCTGACCAAACTCACCAACTTGTTGCAGTATTCGAATTTGGCCTTTGACAATACCTTAGTTAACATGTCAAATGGGTTATCAGCAGTGCTTATCTTCTTTGCTTCAACCTCTCACTTTTCTATCAAGTCCCTCACAAAATGAAGCTTAACATCCACATGTTTGCATTTGCTGTGGAATATCTGATGCTTGCTTAAGTGTAAAGCACTCTGGTTGTCGCAAAACACTTCCACCCTTCTTTGTTTAACTCCTAATTCTCTGAGAATTCCCCTCAACCAAACAACTTCCTTCACTACTTCAGACATACCCACAAATTCAGCTTCGGTTATAGATAATGCTACTATGGACTGCTGCATTGCTCTCCAGTTTATGGCTGTACCATAAAGAGTGAATACATACCCAGTTACTGGCTTTCTTGTATCAGGGTTGCCAGCAAAATTTGAATCCACAAAACCTTGTAAAGAGTTGTTTTGTCCAGTTTCTGTTCTTGCAAACATCAACCCTTCATCAGCTGTACCTTTCATGTATCTCATCATCCATTTTACTCCTTCCCAGTGCATCTTCCCAGGGTTAGACATGAATCTACTCACTTTGCACATAGCAAAAGCTAAATCTGGTCTGCTGCAAACCATCCCATATATCATACTTCCTACTACATTTGCATAAGGAATTCTAGCCATTTCTCTTACTTCTAAGTCTGAGCTTGGTTGCTGGTTTGTAGTCATCTGGAATTGAGCTCCAAGTGGTGTAGCTACTGACTTTGATTCATGCATCTGGAATTTATGAAGAACCTTATCAAAATATTCAGATTGATGAAGAAAAACCAGTCCTTTATTTCTGTCTCTTATTATACTCATGCCAAGTATTCTCCTAGCCTCTCCCAAGTTTTTCATTTCAAACTTGGATGACAACTTATCCTTTAGAGCATTGATCCGAGCTAGACTCTTCCCTACCAAGAGCATATCATCCACATAGAGTAGTAGATATGTATGAATCAATCTTCCATCCTTTTCCATATATATGCAGCTATCAAAATTGTATCTCTCCAATCCAATAGTTGTCATAAAGCTGTCAAACTTTCTATACCACTGCCTGGGACTTTGTTTTAGGCCATACAAAGATCTTTTTAGCAAGCATACCTTTCCAGCATTTTCAGGAAGGATAAAGCCTTCGGGCTGTTGCATATACAAAACCTCTTGTAGGTCTCCATATAAGAAAGCCGTTTTTACATCTAGTTGATGCAACTCCAAGTCTTCTTGAGCCACTAAAGCAAGTAATATCCTTATTTAGACATGTTTTACAACTGGTGAAAATATCTCATTGTAATCCACCCCCTCCTTTTGTGTATAGCCCTTGGCTACTAATCTAGACTTGTATCTCACATGCTCACCACCTGCAACTTCTATCTTCTTCTTAAAAATCCACTTGCTACCTATAATCTTCCTGTCTTTTGGCTTTTCAACTAATTCCCAGGTCTGATTCTTGCTTAGTGACAGTAGTGTTAGGATGTATACTATAAGCCTAGCTTTTGTGTAAACATCTATTTATGATATGAGAATCTTTTATGGTCAAATGTTTGCATTTTATATATTTGTTATATATGTTATTGCAATTGTCCAATTAATTTATATTGTAGATAACATGGTGTGTGGTGCCACACAGAAGATCATGTTATCAGTTCCTTATAGATTATAAATGGTAGCTCACAGCCGAGATAATTTTGGACAAATTATCGGAATGGTTGTAGTGTAATTTGATATTAATCTGTCTTGATTATAAAATTACACTAGTACATTTTGTATGTATTGAGCAGGACCAATTGAGGTTATTTTATTTGTACTGACTACATAAATAAAACAAGACCTCTGTTATTATGGATGTGCGTCCTCTTAATCATTGTATGATAACGGGCATGTATACTCGATATATGTTTCTTTAATTTACCAATGGGTGAGATTTATTTATTAAATCAATAAGCTCGGTAAATTGGGATACAGTGTTGTTTGTATGGTGTGCTGTTGATTATATAATGAAACCGTGTCCTAATTATTTAGGATGATGATGTCCCCTTAAGGAACTCATAAGGATTATCATGTAAACCTTGCAGGTGGATTTATTCCGGCATGATAATAAAGTTGAGTGGTACTACTCTTGGATTAAATATTAATTAATTGAATTGTCAGTAACTCATTTAATTAATGGACATTCGATATCTTAAACACGGGGAGATAAACGCGCACATAATAAATAGGAGCCATATCTAATATGGATAAGGGACGGTAGTTCAATAATATTTTTTTAGTGGATTAAGATATTATTTGATAGACTTAAGAAGTATATTCAGATCGAATTAAGGACTCCTAAGCCTATCAGGAGACCGATTCCTAATCCTCCTCAAGGTCCCTGTTGTAGCCTATAAATAAGCCTCAAGTCAGCCGTTTTCTAGCGTGACAAACACAGAAATACAGAAACACAGACATAAAAATCTGAGATACGTATTAGTAGAAGACAGCTGAAAGTCTCGATAGCTCGTTGCCCACACAACGTTCGAGATAAAGGCGAGGAATACAGCAGAAGATCGTGAGGTCCAGGCTTCATCAATTCCTCCATCTACGGTTCTGATCTTAGAACTAATTTCGGTGCAAAAGGTATGATTCGTTTTCTGCTGCGTGTTAATCATATTTACATGGATCCCGATTCGGATAATCGTATAGGGTCGGTGATCCGGCGGTTCCTACAATTGGTATCAGAGCCGTGGTTTTCTGACTCTATTCGATTGAATCGGTTAATTCTATTATGAATTGTATCTTGAAGCATGTGTATTTTAGATCGGATAATAGTAGGATGTGCAAAAAAAATATGATTTTCTGCAGGAACCTTAAATCCAACTATTATGGTCTGAATGTATGCTTATGTATGAATTAAACCCTCGGACATGTCGAGGTTGTTTTTGAATGTATGATTGTAATAGTAAAATCACGGCGGTTTGTCGTGTTAGGTTTTATTTTCTGTTCGATCTAGATTATATGTAAACTCCTTCGTGGGGTATAGGATCGATGGATGTAATAGATACAAGGTTAGGATCGCTCAACCGGGCACGACCGTACTGTGCAGCACGGTCAGACCGTGCCAGCCGAAGATCGCGACTGAAGGACAGGGCACGACCGTGCTATGGAGCACGGTCAACCGTGTGGCGTGTTCGAAGGTCGGGCACGACCGTGCTGGAGGGCACGGTCAGACCGTGCCAGTTGAGGATCGCCACTGAAGGACAGGGCACGACCGTGCTATGGAGCACGGTCAACCGTACGGCGTGTTTCAAATCGAGCACGACCGTGCTGAGTAGCACGGTTAGACCGTGCTAGGCTATGATTTTTCGGCAATTTGACGGCAAAGATTCAAGAACACAGTGATAAAACGAGGCCATAATAGTTGGAAATTATGTTTTTCATATTTATTGCCCTATTTGTGTTTTATCAAGCATGCTTGTATGTGTTTTATATGATATGCATGTTAAAATCCCTCATGTTAAATAACTAAGTGGGAGAGGGATTAATTATTTTAATAAATCCCATGGCCTCCATTACTGGTTTGTAAGTGATGCACCTGAACTTGCGCGTTGGTTTTAAGTGCCTTCCTCCATATCGGATGAGTTCATTTGCGAATCACTAGATCAAACTTCCTTTATGGATGATTATAGAAAGTTGTTTAGGAACGTGTCATCTTCTCCATCTGAAGGGGCATAATCCTAGATAATGGACTTAGTATCAAGTAATGGTGTACACTTAGATACATTTGATAAGTATCCTCCCCATCGGAGTCACTACTGTTATTTGTATGGCCAAAGCGATAACTAACTATTAATTTTATTTGTCATAAAGTTAAGTTGACAAGATAATAAAATTAATGGGTAAAACCTCCTCTAACAAATGTTTGAATTAGTATACGTCCACACTATCGTGGCATACAAAGTTCACGGTGTATTGAGGTGTTGGTGAATTAAGATTGTGTTGTTTGAGGGAACAATATGATTTGTCAATTCAAATGATTTGACCTATGTGTTTATTTATGTGATTCTCAGAATTTTCATTATGGCTTTCAATCCTCTTGCTGTTATACTTAAAGAAAACAAACTTATTGGTCCTAATTATATTGATTGGAAACGAAACCTGGATATTGTCCTGACTGCTGAAGAGTACAAGTTTGTACTCACTGAGCACTGTCCTGACATGCCTGATGAAAACTCTACTGAAGAGGAGAAAATGCTTTATAGGAAGTGGGTTAAGGCAGATGAGATGGCGCGGTGTTATATTTTGGCTTCCATGTCAAATGTGCTGCAACATCAGCATCAGGTCATGCTTACTGCCTATGATATGATGCATAATCTCAAAGAACTCTTCGGACACCAGAGTCGGGCTGCCAGACAAGAGGCAATGAGAAACTTGATGACTGCCACCATGGCTGAGGGGACACCTGTGAGTGATCATGTCCTCAAGATGATGGCTCATCTGAATGAGATGGAGGTCCTTGGAGCTGAAATCGATGGGGAAACCTAGGTCGATATCGTTCTCCAAACGCTGCCTAAGAGTTTTGAGCAGTTCCGTTTGAACTACAACATGAACAAGAGGTTGTATTCGTTGGCGGAACTTCTGACAGAACTCCAATCAGCAGAGGGACTGTTTCATCAAAATTCTCAGGCTTACGTTGCTGAAAATGTTTCTGCTTCTAAACCGCAAGGCGGAAAGAAGAAGAAGAAGAAACAGAATTCTTCAGCAAAGAAGACGGCCGGACCTCAAGTGGCTAAACCACAAGGTGGTGTGAAAAAGCCAAAAGGCAAGTGCTTCCATTGCAAGCAGGCTGGACATTGGAAAGTCGATTGTCCCCGTAAAAAGGAGAACAATTCAGGTACATCTTTTTCATTAGTTGTTGAAACATGTTTAGCGGTGTTATCTACCGGTACCTGGTGTGTAGATACGGGAGCCACTGATCATGTCTGCAATTCATTGTAGGGGTTCCAGGAAACCAAACGACTAAGTGATGGGGAGATTACCATATACATGGGTACCGCTGCGAAAGTGGCGGCCGTTGCAGTGGGAGATGTTTATTTATCTTTTCATAGGAATAAGACTTTGATTTTGAGAAATTGTCTTTACGTACCTTGTTTTAGAAAGAATTTGATTTCAGTTTCTAAACTTTTTAAGGATGGATATTCTGTTTCTTTTGATAACAATGTTGTCGTTAAGAAGAATAGAGTTATTATTTGTTCTGGTACGTTGGTTGACAATTTGTATACTCTTAATCCTATAACTCCTACAATGCAACAAATGGAAATTAATAGCACATCTTCTAAATCTAATAAGAGAAAAGAACCTTCGAAAATGAATCAAACATATCTTTGGCATCTAAGGTTGGGTCATATTAACTTAAGAAGGATTCAAAGGTTAATAGCCGATGGACCTTTGGGTTCCTTGGAAGTGGAAAACTATCCAACTTGCGAATCCTGCTTGGAAGGAAAAATGACCAAAAGGCCTTTTAAGGCAAAGGGGTATAGAGCCAAAGAAGTGTTGGAATTGATTCATTCTGATTTATGTGGCCCTATGACTATTCAGGAAAGAGGTGGTTTCGAATATTTTGTCTCTTTTATAGACGATTATTCGAGATATGGATACATTTACTTGATGCGCCGCAAGTCTGAGTGCTTTGACAAGTTCAAAGAATATAAGGCTGATGTGGAGAAACATCATGGTAAATGTATCAAGACACTACGATCTGATCGTGGTGGTGAGTACCTCTTAGGAGAGTTTAGGAGTTACTTATCAGAGGCTGCTATTCAATCCCAATTGTCTGCACCGGGTACACCCCAATAGAATGGTGTAGCGGAACGAATGAATAGGACTCTTATGAAAATGGTTAGATCAATGATGAGTTATTCAGAATTACCAAGTTCGTTCTGGGGGTATGCTCTGGAAACAACAATGTACATTCTAAACTTGGTACCTTCTAAGTCAGTACCCTCTACTCCCACAGAGTTGTGGACTGGGCGCAAGCCTAGTCTGAAACACATTCGGATTTGGGGTAGTCCAGCACATGTGCTGAAGGGAGATGCTGATAAGTTGGAATCTCGTACGGAAGTACACTTGTTTGTGGGCTATCCTAGAGGAACGAAAGGTGGTTTATTTTATAGTCCTAAAGATCAGAAGGTCATTGTTAGTACGAATGCCCGATTTTTAGAAGAGGACTATGTAATGAACCACAAGCCTATGAGTAAAATTGTTCTTGAGGAAATGAGAGGGGATAATTCTAATGTACCAACGGTACAAGATGAGATACCACAAGTGACTACACCGCGTGTCACCAATGATACACAAATACCGATAGTGTCTCGTCGTAGTGGGAGGGTTATTAGACAACCTGATAGATTCATGTTTTTGGGAGAGTCTTCAGACTTAGTCCCTGGACAACATGAAATAGATCTCTGGACTTATGACGAAGCACTTCAAGATAAAGATGCGATATCTTGGCAAAAGGCAATGCTCTCTGAGATAGAATCTATGGATTCTAATCAGGTCTGGGAGCTTGTAGAACCACCAAATGGTGTAAGAGCCATTGGATGTAAATGGGTCTATAAAAGGAAAAGAGGATCAGACGGAAAGGTAGAGACCTTTAAAGCAAGGCTTGTTGCGAAAGGGTATACTCAAAAAGAAGGGATCGATTATGAGGAAACCTTTTCGCCGGTAGCCATGCTGAAGTCTATCCGGATTCTTTTGTCTATTGCTGCTCACATGGATTATGAGGTTTGGCAGATGGATGTCAAGACAGCTTTCCTTAATGGAAGTCTTGAAGAAAACATCTATATGAAGCAACCAGAGGGATTCATTGAGAAGGGCAAAGAGCATCTTGTGTGTAAGCTTAATCGGTCTATTTATGGACTGAAACAAGCTTCGAGATCTTGGAACATCCGTTTTGATGAAGTAATCCAGTCTTATGGATTTATTCAATGTCCGGATGAATCTTGTGTATATAAGAAGAGTGACAGAAACGTGGTGGTATTTCTTGTACTATACGTAGATGATATCTTGTTAATTGGAAACAATGTCAAGGTGTTATCAGACGTAAGGGTATGGCTGTCCAAGCAGTTTGCTATGAAGGACTTAGGAGAAGCTGGACATATTCTTGGGATCAAAGTTATAAGGGATCGCAAGAAAAGGATGTTATGCTTATCTCAAGCTTCATACATTGACACTATCCTAGCTCGTTTTAGCATGCAAAACTCCAAGAAAGGTTTTCTACCTTTTAGACATGGAGTGCCTTTATCTAAGGAAATGTATCCTAAGACACCAAAGGAGATAGAGGAGATGAAAGCAGTTCCTTATGCTTCGGCTGTAGGAAGCTTGATGTATGCGATGCTATGTACGAGACTGGATATCTGCTTTGCCGTGGGCATGGTTAGTAGATATCAAAGTAACCCAGGACAAGGTCATTGGACTGCCATAAAGCATATTCTAAAGTACCTGAAAAGGACTAGAGATTATATGCTAGTTTACCAGGCAAATGATTTATTACCTGTGGGTTACACGGATTCGGATTTCCAGTCAGATAGGGACAACAGTAAATCAACCTCGGGGTATATGTTTACCTTAGGAGGTGGAGCCATAGTGTGGAGAAGTGTGAAGTAGAAATGCATTTCGGACTCCACCATGGAAGCTGAATATGTGGCGGCCTCTGAGGCAGCCAAAGAAGCTGTATGGCTCAGAAACTTCTTGATGGACTTAGAAGTGATTCCTGGTTTGCCCAAAGCTATCATAATCTATTGTGATAACAGTGGTGCAGTAGCAAACTCGAAGGAACCACGAGCCCATAAGGCAAGTAAACACATTGAGCGCAAGTACCACCTGATACGAGATATCGTAAAACGAGGGGAAGTTGTTGTCGTCAAGATTACATCAGTCGATAACCTAGCAGATCCTTTCACAAAGGCCCTTCCGGCGAAAGCCTTCGATGAGCATGTTGATGGGATGGGAATCAGATGCATGGCAGCGTATATGACATCATAGTCTTTTAGTATAAGTGGGAGATTGTTAGGATGTATACTATAAGCCTAGCTTTTGTGTAAACATCTATTTATGATATGAGAATCTTTTATGGTCAAATGTTTGCATTTTATATATTTGTTATATATGTTATTGCAATTGTCCAATTAATTTATATTGTAGATAACATGGTGTGTGGTGCCACACAGAAGATCATGTTATCAGTTCCTTATAGATTATAAATGGTAGCTCACAGCCGAGATAATTTTGGACAAATTATCGGAATGGTTGTAGTGTAATTTGGTATTAATCTGTCTTGATTATAAAATTACACTAGTACATTTTGTATGTATTTAGCAGGACCAATTGAGGTTATTTTATTTGTACTGACTACATAAATAAAACAAGACCTCTGTTATTATGGATGTGCGTCCTCTTAATCATTGTATGATAACGGGCATGTATACTCGATATATGTTTCTTTAATTTACCAATGGGTGAGATTTATTTATTAAATCAATAAGTTCGGTAAATTGGGATACAGTGTTGTTTATATGGTGTGCTGTTGATTATATAATGAAACCGTGTCCTAATTATTTAGGATGATGATGTCCCCTTGAGGAACTCATAAGGATTATCATGTAAATCCTGCAGGTGGATTTATTCCGGCATGATAATAAAGTTGAGTGGTACTACTCTTGGATTAAATATTAATTAATTGAATTGTCAGTAATTCATTTAATTAATGAACATTCGATATCTTAAACACGGGGAGATAAACACGCACATAATAAATATGAGCCATATCTAATATGGATAAGGGACGGTAGTTCAATAATATCTTTTTAGTGGATTAAGATATTATTTGATAGGCTTAAGAAGTATATTCAGATCGAATTAAGGACTCCTAAGCCTATCAGGAGACCGATTCCTAATCCTTCTCAAGGTCCCTGTTGTAGCCTATAAATAAGCCTCAAGTCAGCCGTTTTCTAGCGTGACAAACACAGAAATACAGAAACACAGACATAAAAATCTGAGATACGTATTAGTAGAAGACGGCTGAAAGTCTCGATAGCTCATTGCCCACACAACGTTCGAGATAAAGGCGAGGAATACAGCAGAAGATCGTGAGGTCCAGACTTCATCAATTCCTCCATCTACGGTTCTGATCTTAGAACTAATTTCGGTGCAAAAGGTATGATTCGTGTTCCGCTGCGCGTTAATCATATTTGCATGGATCCTGATTCGGATAATCGTATAGGGTCGGCGATCCGGCGGTTCCTACAAGTAGTTCTTCTTGCATTGCCTGGATCCATCTCTCTTTCTCCTCAGAATTTACAGCTTCTCTATATGTCTTAGGCTCTTCTTGCTCTAATTCCAGTGCTACATTGAAAGCATATTGTATTGAACCAGCTTCCCCTTACCTTGCTGGAGCTTTAACTTACCTTCTAGATCTGTCTCTAGTTAATTGATAATCAGTCAAATCCAGCTCCTAATCTTGATCAGACTCTTGTGCATCACTAGGCTGTTCAGTGTCTGAATGTGAGCTTGTATCCTTAGATGATTCAGAACTCAAGTCTCCTTGTTTTCCTGGCCTGCTGGTACTAGCTTTATCTTGCACCTCAAGTTCCCCCACATCAGAATTTCCATATCTCATCACATCTTCTTTGAAGGTTATATCCCTACTTATAAAGAATCTGGGAGTTCTAGGCTCTATACTCCATAGTCTATAGCCCTTTACTCCTTGTGGATAGCCTAAGAACACACACTTAAATGCCCTGGGATCTAGTTTATCTCCTCTAGTATGAGTATAAGCCAAACATCCAAACACCTTAAGATGGCTCTAACTTGGTTTCACTTTATACCACACCTCATTTGGTGACTTGAACTGCACACTTGATGATGGACTTCTATTAATCAAGTAGGCTGCTGTATTGAGTGTTTCTCCCCAGAAATACTTAGGTAGTTTAGCATCAGATAGCATACATCTTACCCTCTCAAGTAAGGTTCGATTCATGTGCTCTGCAATCCCATTTTGCTGTTGTGTATAGGTTGTGGTCCTATGTCTAGTGATTCCTTTTTCCTTACAAAATCCCTAGAACTCTTCAGACAAATATTCTAACCCATTATCAGTTCTTAAGAATTTCATCTTCTTCCCTGTCTGATTTTCTTGTACAGCCACCCATTCTTTGAACTTCTCACAGGCATCACTTTTGTTTTTAAGTATATAAACCCATACTTTTCTTGAATAGTCATCTATGAATGAGATATAGTACCTTTCTCCTCCCATGGTTTCAGTCAGGGAGGTGATCGATTAGCAGCTAAGGAGCGTAGAGTTCTAGAGTTCCTGTAGCTAAAGATCCTATGAGCTACTGAGCTAAGCGTATTAGGTCCCAAAGAGAATTAAGAAGAAGGGCATAGCTAAGGAGCCAAAGAGAGTGATCAGAACAAGTATCCCCTCAAGAATAGGTCGTCCCTCCAGAACAGGGTGACTTTGAAAAACGGCACCCGAAGAATCGGCCGTATAACAGAAAATCTTCTCGCATTTTGACCAACTGGCGAAAGAAGTGGCGATTGCAGGATCTCATCGAACATTTCTTCGACTCGCATGTGTTAAGCATATCACAATTGGACACAGCAGTGGTAGAACCTGGTGAACCGAGACGCCCGTGCAAGGACCTCAATTCTCATTAGAAGGTCGAACCAAGGACCTATGGAAGTCGGGGCTCTTCAGGCTGCATAAGTCAAGTAAGAAGACAGGAGAAAAAGAGTGAGTTTAAACTGTTTAGTTAAACATTAATGAACCATCATTGATGGACGTTGCACATGACACGATCAATTCGACTCAAGGTCCGGCGCTTGCTCGTTAGCGCTTTAGTTGGATGGCAGCTAGCACAGCCCCCTTACTCGAGGGAGGCATATAAGCAACTAGAAGCTCCGTTAGACGCAGCAGAGGAATCTTCACCTTGATCAAAATCCAAATAAAAAGGGTGCCAAGAACAAGTGAAAGATCTGGCGGTCGGAACTCCATCTTTTGATGCCCCTGAAACTTCGAAACTAGTCAAGATGCAAGTCAAGAGAAAGGTTACGCCATGAGGCCGGTTCTCGGGCTAAATGGACCCCACATATCTGAATGTATATACTCAAAAATATCAGTAGTAGTATGTTTACCTTTAGGAAATGGAGTTCTTGTTGTCTTCCCCAATATGCAATGTTCACATTCTTGAGATGGTAACTCCAGCTTAGTGTTTATCAGCTCCTATTTTGACAGCTCCAACAATCCTTTGTATCCGATGTGTCCCAATCTTTTGTGCCATAGTAGAGTGTCTTAGCTTGGATTAGCCACCATTCCAACTCCTTCAGTGATAGTAGATCCCACAGCAGATACAGTCCATTTGTTTTTCTGCTAATTAACACAGTTTTCCCAGCTTTAGTTACCATGATTCTCTCATTCTTTGTAAAGAACTCATAGCCCTTTGCATTAAGTGATCCAAGGGAGATTAAATTCCTTTTTAACTGAGGAATACATCTAACTTCACTCAGGGTTTTTATTGATCCATCATGCAATCTCAACTGGATCATGCCTATTCCCTTAACTTTACAAGTGTGATCATTTCCAAGTAGTACCGAGCCTCCATCTTCCAGCTTGAGATTCACAAACCAAGACCTTATAGGACACATATGGAACGAGCATCCTGAATCCAATACCCATTCATCTTGAACCTGGACTTCTGCAACACACAACATGTCAGTACCCTCAAGAACTTTATTTTCTTGCACCACAGCTGCTTGTTGATTATTTTGTGCTTGTTTCTTCTTCTTCTCAGGGCAATTTCGTTTCAAGTGACCAGGTTTATGTCACCCAAAGCATTTTCTGGTTTTAGACCTTTCTTGATTCCCTGCAGATGCATTGTATCCAGACTTACTATTGTTCTTGAATTGAGACTGATTTCTTTTGTTGTTCCCTTTGTATTTCATATGAAGTCTCTCTCCCATACCTTGTGGTATTGTCTCCGATTCTCCTGACAGGGCTCTTGACTTGATTGCTGTTGAAACTGATTCAAGAGTCATTGATGTGGTCCTCCCATAAATCAAAGCATCTTTAAATGATAGATATGACTTGGGTATGGAATTAAGCAATAGCAGTGCAAGATCCTCATCTTTCTGCTTCTCTCCAATGTTTGTTAGATCATCCACTAGTGTATTAAACTCATCTAACTTTTCCAAGATCCTTTTCTCATCTAGAATCTTGAAGGTATGAGCTTTTATTTTAGGAATAAGCGGTTCGCAAGAGATCGAGTCTGATATAATGCTTCCAGCTTCTTCCATATGTCTAGTGCAGTCCTTTCTTGATACACTTCCCTCAGTACTTTATCCGCAAGTCAGAGAATGATGAAGCTACAAGCCTTGCGATCAATCAACAATCTTTCATTCTCAGACCTTGAGGACTGACCTTCCATCTGTCCAGATGAATCGCTATCTTCTTCCTTAGGTGATATAGCAGTTTCCCGCCCTTGTTGGATAAGGATGGCTTCCATCTTGGCCTTCTATAAGGTGAAATCGCCATTTCCAGTGAACTTCTCCACATCAAGTTTCAGAGATCCCATCTTTTCCGGTTGCCCTTCCCACAGACGGCGCCACTTGTTGATCTTATTGCCTAGAAACACAATTGAAAAGAAAACCTCACATAAAATGATTAACCTCAAAGCCAAGAGAAAAGAAAAGAACAAGAAATCGAAAGAACACACGAGGATTTAAGTGGTTCGACTATATGATAGTCTACATCCACTGCTGAATCAAAGCCCCTTACTAATTCTCAGAATCAATCAAAGAAATAATCGAATTTCACAATTTCACAGATTAGGGTTTTTATCCGCGAAGAACCCTAACTCGTTCTAATTGAATCGAATACAATGAATTATCAGAGGGCAAATGCTAACTTCTTATGCTTATATATACGCATTACAAAACCCCCAAAACAATTACTGGAAATGACTCTCAATTGGCAACGAATTTCTATTTTCTCAGCTGAAACTGCGCGCATTAACAGTAACCGGCTCAGGTTAGTTAGAGCCTAACTGCTGCAACTCGAACTAACACCTACACGCCCGGTTCTAGCTAAATTCATCCAATTCTTCACCACTTGACCATGGTTCTGCAACCCATGTATAATTCCCGAGTTAGCCAACACCTGCAACCTCCTTCAATTTGTATTATCACCAAGTTTTACAACCCCTCTCAATTCGTTGGAGGTTAAAGAAACAACATTCAATATGTTTTTTAGTTGACTGAAGAATTGGTGCCCTAAACCTTTTATGAATATATTTACAATCTGATCTGGTATAGGAACATGCATGACCTGTACTACCTTATTCTCAATTTTCTCTCTCACAAAGTGGATATCGAGTTCTATATGTTTTGCCCGAGCATGAAGAATGGGATTAGACGCTAAAACAATTGTACTCAAGATGTCTACCCATAAAAGAATTTTGTCAACTCAAATATATAGTTCACCAAGCAATTAAACCAAGTCATTTCAGAAGTTGCGTGAGCTAAACATTTATACTTTGCCTCGGTACTGGACTTGGAAATTGAGTGTTGCTTCTTAGAACTTCTTGAGATTAGATTCCTACCAAGATGAATGTAAAAGCTTGTTTTTGATCGTCTATCGTCAAAATTAGTTGTCTAGTCTGAATACAAGAAGTCATACAAACTAAGTTGAGATGATTTCTTGATGTGTAAACTATGATCAGTACTTCCAGCAAAGGACCCTAATATTCGCTTCACAACTTTCCAATGGTGACTCAATGGGTTAGACATATATTTAAGACACTTTGTTAACACTAAAAATCTATTCTAGTCTTATATTGATAGCATATTGTAAAGCCCCAATGATGAATCTGCAGAATGATCCATCATCAATAGGATTAGAATGATCCATGATCAATAGCGTCCTCATCATATTTAGACAAGTGTTGTGAATGAACTATAGGTGTAGGACTAGATTTCACATTGTGCATTTGAGCTTTATGCAACAGTCCTAAATATATTATCTTTCGCTCAGATGTAGCCCCTCTAAAGTAGTAGTCACTTCAATGCCTAAGAAATGACTGAGTGAGCCAAAATCTTTAGAGAAAATTCCTTACCAAAACAAGTTGTTATTCTGTGAAGTTCTGCAACATCATTACCGGTCAAGAGTATATCATCAACAATAATCAAAATTAAGTAATAGTAGTGTGAGTAAACTTGCAACAAAGGGAAGTGTTTGCTCGAGAAGCATGAAAACCAAGAGCTAAGAGAATAACCTTCACTTTGATATACTAAGCCCTGGAGGCTTGTTTTAATCCATATACAACCTTATTGAGTCTGCAAACAAGATGAGGAGATCCCGAAACATTGAATCTCGATGGTTGTTTCATATAAATATTCTCCACCAAGTCACTATTAAGAAAAGCTTTGTTAATGTCTAAATGATTGACCTGCCAAGAATTACTAGCAACAATAGTATGCTGATAGGTAAAAAAATGTGCATAATTTGATTAGTCTAAATGTGTTTAAAATGCATTTTATATATTTACACTTCCTATTTTTCTACATATCTTTATTTTATGTCTGAAAACTCCAATCTTTTATTTTCTTGATTTATCTAGTGATTTTGGAGCAATTTTGGAGATAAAAGATAAGCAAAGGCCTATGAATAAAGAGAGGATTAAATTCTGGTCAAAAGCTAGCTTGAAGTTAAAAGGGACACATTGGATCAACAAACTACATTAGATTATCTTATGTGTGTGAAAAAGCCCAACAAGAGCCTAGTGGCTGACAACTAATTAGATTGAGAATGAAACCTTTCGCCTATGTATTGAGAAGGAAACCCTTGGCCCATGAAATAATAAGTATATTTATTTTAAGGAGAAGAACGGGAGAAAGAGAATCTTGGTAAATAGGGTGGCTGAATAGAGAGTGCCACATAAGAGAGAATTTTAGTTTAGAATTTGCCATTTATTTTCTCAAGATGCGAGGTTAAATTTGTATGTTATTTCAAATGGACATTGAACCTCTATTTTGACTTACTCTAGATGATTAGTAACGTTTTCTTAATTTCTCTCTCTTGAATGATTTGTGATGCTTGTTTTATTGATTTATGGTGTTACATAATTTGATTTAGTAAAGCATGTTGATTGAATTGTTGTGATACCTATTGCTAGAGTATAAATCGTAATTCATAATTGTTATAAATTTATATTCCTTTGTAGAAAATAATGTTTGATTTGTTAAGGGCAACACATCTCTATATTATCCGGATCGAGCTTGTGAATTTGGAGTCTACTTCATTCTATCGTGTTAGAGATTAAAGCATTCATCAAATTAAATCTAGAGGCCGTACCTATTACTTTCTCTAATTGAACATAGTTTATTAAAGAGCTTGTTTTAATAGACTAAACTTAAGAGATGATTCCCGTTAGCAGAGCTTGTTGATAATTTAAGGATGGGGTTTGAGAGATAGATTGAGAGAATTGTTATTAATTAATCCACTCGATCAAGAATAGAAGGGGATATTGAACTGACAACCGGTGTTTGTTTATTTAATTACTTTCATCTTTGATTTGATTGTTGTATAGTAGCTTCAGAGATTTTTCATTTAATTAGATAATTTCTAACCAATCCCCATTTACCTTGTTTATTTGTTGAGTTATATCACCGGTGAATTTAATTATTTCCTTTGTATCTTGTGGGATTGATCCTTACTTACCGCTTCTATAAATTAATTGAGGGTAAGAAGACAATATTAATTTTACATGCCTCGACAACATGGTCATAAGCATAACTCGAATAGTAGTTAGCTTAACAACCAGATTAAATATTTCAATGAAGTCTAACTCATATGCTTGAGAAAATCCCTAGACAACAAGACGAGCCTTGAATCTGCCGACAGTTCCATCAACATGTCTTTTGAGTTTATAGACCCACTTACAACCAACAAGATTCTTATCTTTCGAGAGAGAGCTTAATTCCCATGCGTTATTAGCCAAAAGAGCCTTATATTCTAATTGCATGACTGCAAGCAAATTACTGTCACTATCAGTCATAGCTTCATGTAAAGATCGAGGCTAAATATAAGAATCAACAAGAGCTGCAACATCAAGTTTAGGCTTAAAGACATGGTTCAAAGTAACGGCCGTTACGGCCGTTATAACGGCGTTTCGTAACCTTAACGGCCTTCTCCGCGTCACTGATTCGGTTAAAAACGGTCGACTACATTATCGGGCTTGATATCGGCGCGATAACGCTCGTAACGGCGTTATGCGGCGTTCTATCGGACTGTAACGGCGTTATAACAGATTGTAACGGCGTTATAACGGATGTAACAGTTTCAAGGGGAAAAAAAACGGAAACGACGGATAGATAATTGAATTTGAACACTGTATATTCTTTTTTCGATTGAATGTAATATTTTTTATACATATTTATTATATATGGGTATAATACTATGATATACCTTGAATGTGTATTGTGTAGTACGCAAAAATGTAGAGAAATTAAAGTTGTAGCAATAAAAATAGTAGTTGCTATTTGCTATAATATGTAGAGAAATTAATAGTTGTTATTTGCTATTTGCAATAAAAATACAGGATATCGAGGATTTGGATATTATCATGAGTATTCACATGAACAACCTATACCTCATCCTACTCATTATGATTATGCACATTTTCCTATTTATCCTGAAAGGGAAGATAATGATGACTTTGAACTACCTCGACATTCCACGTGGTATTAATAATGTATGTAATTATATATTTCATATGTTAATTCTAGTTGTAATATTATTTTTTACTTTAATTTAGTAAAAATATATATATAAGTAATTTTCTTTAACTTTTAGATTATTTTTGAGTTTTTTCGAAAAATTGTCCGTTACAACCGCGAAATCTCCGCGAAATTGCAATGTAACCTTAACGGTGGACACCGCGACAAGCACCGCGACCGTTACTTTGAACCATGCTTAAAGATGCCAATCTTAGACCTTGTAACCATATGGTGTTAAGTTACAGGGCGTGGAAGATGGTGCACAAGGTACTAAAGTCACAAAGGCATCAAAACCATCTCCATAACAGTTGTAGTGTGTGTATTATAATGAGTAGGTGAAGTAGTAAGTGAAGAACATGTAGTGGAAGTGGTGATAGGTGTGTGTTGTGGAGAAAAAAAAAAGAGAATGAGAAGGTGAGTTATTAGATGAGTTATCAGAAGATTTAGAATGAATGAACAAGTGTGGCTGAGATGACAAGATGATGTCAGGAGCATGCACAAACCTGTGAAAAGATATATTAGTAAGAGATGGATGTGTGGTTTTGTGATGGGGGTATGGTAAACACTTTTCATTGAACAAAACAGGTCTTGTTATGATGACCTTGCGACTTTGGAGTAACACCTTGTAACCTTTGTATTGGTTACTATATCCCCAAAAAGACACTAGGTGGGGATCTATACTCAAGCTTGTATTTGTTATATGGCCTAAGGTAGGAAAAACAAAGACAACCAAAGACTCTTAGTTTGTCATAGGTAGGGACAAGGTTGAAAAGAAGTTCTAAAGGAGATTTGTAAGTAATGGACTAAATGAGAAGTCTGTTGATGATATGCATGACTATAGAAAATGCATCATCCCAAAAGATCAATGGCATTCCAGAATTTGCAAAAAGTGATAACCCAATTTCTACAACATATATGCCTACATTTTCTTTCGATCGTGCCATTTTATTGAGGAGTATAAACACAAGAGATTCTATGTTGGATACCATGTGAATAAAGGTAAAAGGGTGATACTTCTGAACTCTCCACCCCAATCAGTTTGAAGAGCCTAAAGATGTGATTTAATGTTTTTCAACATGAGTTTTGAAGTGAAGAAACACATTTAGAACTTCAGATTTGATTTTCAAGAAGTATATCCATATGAATTTGCTGAAATCATCAACAAAGGGAACATAATAATTGTACCCATTAGAAGACACTATGGGAGAAGGCCCCAATAGGTGTGAATGAACAAGATCAAGAGGGTTGGTATAAATAGTATTTGAGTGTATGAAAGACAATCTATAACTTTTGAGAAGCATACAAGAAGAACAAAAAAATATCATTTAATTAACATTGAAAGATAGATTACAACCTTTTAATACTCTTTGGATAGTGTCAAAATTAGCATGTCCGAATTTTTGGTACCATAAAGCTACATCTACTTTCTTTCCTAACTGAGCAACTAAGGCAATAGTGTTATGTCTAAGTTGGGAATCAGATTGCTCTTGATTGAATTGAGCTGAAGTGACTCTAGGAAGAGAAATGGGATTACTGGAATGAAGGTTGAACTGATACAACCCATCATTAAGTCTCCTTTGGAGTAGGTTTCCTTGGTGGCTTAGTCCTTAACAAGACAAAACTAAGGATAGAATTTATAATAAACTCCATAATCTCTTGCAAATTGAGATACACTCATGAGATTTTTTGTAACATTAGGAACATGAAGAAAGTTATTTAATATGAAAGGTTTATTTGTATGCATTGAGAGGAAAACAAATTTACCTAAATGTGTGATAAACTCACTTTGACGGTTACCAAGATGAAGTTTATTAGCTCCATGATATTTAATGGCTATATTGAGATTTGAAAGATCGTTGGATATGTGGTTGGAAGCACATGATACTACCAAATCTCATAACCTGCATTAGAAGAAGTACTCAAATGAGAATTAAGATGAGCAACATTCAAAGAATGATTTTTGTTCATGTGAGGCATAGTCTGTGAATGTTGGTATACACCATTATTATTGTTGTTTCCTCCAAGAACATAGTTGGGGCCATATCTATACCAACATTTACTATGGTATGATTAAGCTCATTACAAACATGACATTGCATTCTATTCTAGTTTGTAGAAGAAGTTCTACCTCATCTGCATCTTCTACCAAAACTTCTGCCACCCCTCAAACCAAAATCTCTCATTCTCATGTTGTTGCTATAGCCTCTACCTCTTGACAGAAATGGGAAGAACCTTGAGTGACAGTATGTAATAGAGATTGAGGTCCATCACATTTATATTATGCTCAGCAACAGAGTCAAATCTAGACTCAAAACTAAGTAGAAGAAATTGAGCCTCATAAATAGACCAAAAATCAATTCGAGAGGTAATGATAACCATCACAAAGTCGTATTCTAGCCCTAATCCAGTCAATATATGCATAATATGTTCAATTTTAGATAATGCATAGCTAATCAAGTTATAATATTTCTTAACCTTTGCCAAATATTCTCTTATGGTCATATTTCCCCTTCTTAAGTTGTGAAGTTGCAGCTTGTGTTACATGGTTTTAGCTTTAGATTCACTAGAAAAATTAATTTACAGTACTTTCCAAATGTCTTTTAGAGGTGTTAAGTCCTACCATGAGACCCAAAATACTTTCTGAAAGGGAAGATAATACCCAAAAAGTTGAGATCTGATCTTGCCTTTCTTATGAAGAGTAAGCAAGATTGATTACCTAATATCCAATGTCTAGATCTGTGATGAACTCTTCTATAGCTAAATTTGTTCCATCGATAAACTTCCCTAATCCATATCCATGAATGGTTGTAGTGATTTGCTGCCTCTAAATGAGAATATTTGACTCATCTAACTTCACTGACACCAACTGGTTTTTTGGATAAATTACTAAGATAAATGGGTAACTTGAGATAAATGGGCTGCATTCGCAGCTTGTGATTCCTCTCCACTTATGTTTTTAGAATCAAAGAAAATTAAATGAAAAAAAAAAAAGAAAAACAACGAACTAGAGATTGAGTATCCTGCTCTGATGTCATATTAGAATAATTAATAAAATAGTAAATCCATAAAGAAATGGAAAGAAATAAAAATAGTCATTGCTAAAGTTAGGAAGAATATGATGCAGTTGAAATCTATATATACTCTATATTTCTAAGATTTCACATTACATAATCCTCATCCAAATATATTAGGAAGTGATCCAATGACTATTACGATTACAAGTGCTAAAATCTCCTACAGTTTGAGGGATAAGTTGGTCAACTTGTCTTGATTATGCAATCTCTTATCATCTGTATTATCACCAGGTTTAACAAATTTGAACAAATTGTATAGCATATATAGTTTCTATAATAAAACTCACACACAAAAATGAGGAAGTAGAAAATACATACTGATTGGAATTAATTGATACGAATGCTGTTTTACAATATCCTAAAACATAATATTTCACTCATATGATGTACTAAAGACTTTGGGTAATATGTTCCCAAAATTCAACTGTGTATTCTTCTTCAAATTCTATACTTTGCAATTTAAGAAGTCACGAACTTATCTTTACTTATCTCTCTCAAACACGGTATTCTCAAATTCTCATATTGATGGATTGATTGATTGAATAAATAATTAGCAAATCTAAATCCTCTTATTATACATATCTATGAGACTTATCAAAGAGACTTAACTTTTCTTCTTCAAAATACATGTTTTAGTTATCAAAGGATTTAAGTCGATAGATGTGTTATCTTTTCTTCTCCAAATTATGTTTTTTCAAAACTATTTTAACGGTTCAAAAATTCATCACATATTGAATTTTGAATCCTCGATTAAAAGTTCATTTCTAACATATAATATCTAACAATAAATTGGAATAATATTGGTAAAACTATATTTGATCCTCGGTGATCTTTTTTTTTTCCTTCGTTTCTCTCATACTTTTCTCCCACACTTCTGAATCGGGTTCATAAAAAAAATTAGTTTTCTTCTCAACTCCACTTTACATATTTTGGGTTGTCTTCATTATGGTTCATGATTGTCTCCATCATAGTGTTAGGATTTTGATATTTAGATTTTGATGAGACAAAATACACATGTAATAGAAAAGTAGAGTGCCCTATTTTCACATTGTGGCTTTGAGTCTTAGTTAGGTTGCAGTAAGTAAAAACATACAAGAGAAAAGCTTGCCCAAATCTACGCTGAAAAGATGTTGTAAGACTGAAGTTACAACAGAAGCACAGTTGCAGAATGCTACGTAGATTGTAGATGATACTCGCTGCATATTTTGAGGAAGATCAAAAGCAGTCCAAAAATCAGTCATTTCAAAGGAGTGAAATATATACAGTAGATACAAACTGTTGCATACAGTACAGAAAGCCAATAAATCATTGCCACCTAGCCTGACAAACTACACAGACCTACAACCTGGTACAATAGAAATTAAATACACACTGAAGATCATGACAAAGATCATTTAATGCAAACCTCACACCAATTTTAGAGGATTCAAAATGCAAGGATTTGTGCATCCTTCAATGGGCATAAATCTACTCCTATAAATAAAGGATGAGTTGATTGTTACAACTATTGAAACTCCAACTATCTACACTCAAGTTCAAATAACAAGACTCTAAAATTATAAATTCTTTCAAGATAAAAAGTTTCGGTCACTCAGCCTCTAAGAAGCAATCAAACATTTGATGACACTCTCAAGTTCCTAAGGCTGTTTCCAGCACCACTTTAAGAACAACTTATATACTTTAACCATTAGTTGTGTTCTAGGTTGTTTTAGGTGTCCTTAGTCGATATGAAGTTTTTCTTATTGAGTGTTGTTTGCCAAGAATCTTGACATTCACCATGTGTGAGTTGTAGAGATCTTGTATTGGTCTACTTTTGAAACATGCAGTAACCTGTGTGGAAGCAAAGTTCTAGTAGGTGTTCATGTTAAGTCTAGTGTTTGTTTGGAAGACTCCTATAAATCAAACATTTATAATGAAGTTCCTCCTCATGAAGGAGTAGAATAGACGTAGATGAATTAAACTATCCTCGAACTACTATAAGACCTTGTGTATTTATTTATTTTTGTTATATCTTCATATCTACACATACACATCATCTGTCATATAGTATAAAACTCTTGTTAACAATCTCATTCTTAAAAGATTTTCGAAAGGACCTCATAAACATAAAACTTTTCTGCTACACAAACTCTAGATACAGCTTACTACACTCTCTAGTAGTGCTGCAAGATGTGTCCACACATTGTGTTGTAAGCTCTATAGCTTGCAACATATAGTGACCTATCCGAAAGATTTTAAAAAATCAATAGGGTTCATTTACCCCCTCTGAACCTTCATACCACTTTGGACCAACACAAAGTACCATAAATTATTTGGAACATTCAATTGTCATATTATGTTGTCATTTAAAAAGCTATAACAAAAAAAAAATCATCATTTTTCAAATGTTACGTCCTAAGTGATATTTATATAGGAATTGATATCATAGATAGCATGTAATTATGTGATATTTTATGATTTAACAAGTAGTATTCTTTTCAAAAATGAAAGTATAATTAATGATAAAAAATCAAACAAATGTTTTCGATCATGTCCACCACAATAACAGATTTTTTAGTCTAATCAACCAAGGTCAAATTGAAAATTTTATTTCGTGCCAAATAATAGGCAATACCGTTAGCTTCATGCTTAACATGACGAACAACAAAAATGAGATTAGATCCAAGAATATACTTGCAGACTTAGTGATATTATCGAATTCCACCTCACCAAGAATCAAATGATTAAGTGCATCAATGAGTTCTTTTGCAACCACTTTAAAAAAAGGACATTATAAAAATCCTAAACCCTAGACCCCTGGATATTTCAAACAAATATATGTTGATTCCCATTTACTTACTCGTATATGACCATAAAAATTATTGATCTTGTTATAACAAAGATATCATTATCATCCCGAATAATCATCCCCACTCCAGACTTTCTCTCAACTTCAAAAAATTAAACATCAACATTAGATTTGAAAATTGAGCCTTAAATTTAGGGGGTCTGATAATTTAGAACTTTAATTTTTCGGGCTGACAATCCTAAACCCTAGACCCCTGGATATTTCAAACAAATATATGTTGATTCCCATTTACTTACTCGTATATGACCATAAAAATTATTGATCTTGTTATAACAAAGATATCATTATCATCCCGAATAATCATCCCCACTCCAGACTTTCTCTCAACTTCAAAAAATTAAACATCAACATTAGATTTGAAAATTGAGCCTTAAATTTAGGGGGTCTGATAATTTAGAACTTTAATTTTTCGGGCTGACAATTTAGGACTTTATCTTTTCGGGCTTCGCAAATTTTGCTCAATTTGAGCCCGAATTGCTCAATTGAGCTCAAATTGCACATGAATCGCACGTGAAATCGCGAATTTAGTCTTTTCGAGCCAATTTTGCAGAGGGTGGCATTTGTTTATCCCTTGTGGCATTCCTAATTAAAAAATATTTCCTTCCATGTGACTAAAAATTTTAGTTTGTTTATTTTTTAAATTAAAAAAAAAACCAAAAGAATAAAAGAAAAAAAAATCAAAATATCAAACATCTCACGGACAGCCACCTCGGCCAAGGCCTCTCCGGCGGAGAGCACCGTCGCGTCTCGATCGGGTTCAGCCTCCTCCACAACCCAACGGTGCTCCTCCTCGACGAGCCCACTTCCAACCTCGACGGTGGGTCTACATTGAACGTGATGCAGACGTTCCGATCGATCGCCGCCATGCACCGCCGCACTGTAATTCTGTCTATTCATCAATCCAGTTTTAAGATCCTCTCCACCATCGACAAGATCATCCTTCTCGCCAAAGGCAACAACGTCGTTCACCACAGTACACTGTCTTCCCTTGAAGATTTTTGGCTATTGAAAGGCTTCACTATCCCTCAGCTAAATCCACTCGAATATGCCATGGAAATACTTTGGAGAATAATCTTGAAGCAAGAGAAAGAAAGCTCGAAGTTGACAGCGGAACGAGATTGAGAGTTTGGGAAATATTGAACGGTGAAGAAGAGGTGAAGAAGCGATACGTTTCAGATCTGGTGACAAACCGTGAAATACTTTGCTTCTTGTGCTTTGTTGTTTCTAGAGCAGCCTTTTGGCATTCTCTATGTCATTAATAGATCTCTAGAATTTTCATTGATATACTATAATTATAGGGACAAATTTTTAGGGGGTCCGGGGAGGGGGAGACGTGCCTCCCGTTGGGTTTATTATAAATAAACCGTGATATAAAATAGACTTGGGTCAAGGGCCCAAAATACCCTAATTTATATAGTGGTGACTCTTTTCTACCACAAAATTATAACTTTGGTTGTTTTCTACCCTTTTTTTTGACTTTTGGTTAAATGAATAGTGGATGTGGACCACAAATGATTGATGACTTGTACTTACTAATCATTGACTCATTGATTAAATGAATAATGTATGTTTTTGTTCTTTTTAATGCAATTTTACTTGAATTGCTTTCATTTTTCATCTCAACATACAAGTGAATTTTTTTTGCATTTATAAGAATAAATTGCCGAGAACAAACCCAGATTTGAGATAATTTTTTTTCCCTCACAATTATTTAGTAAATTCTATGTTTATAGTTGTGTGTATAGTATTTCCTTAGAAATTGTCGTGGAATTAATGAATTTAGAAGACAATTATGCCGAAATTGCCTTTTACCCGTAGAATTTGGATAAATATGTTTGAAAACCCTAATTTGGGGCTTAACGGCAATTTTGGAAAAAAATGTAAGGTGTAACCGCCAATTTCACAATAATTGCCGTTTTACCCCTAAAATTGAAATTAATTGATGTTTACCCCTATATAGGTGCAAAATAGGTTGTAATTGGAAATGCAAGGATTAAAGACAATTTTTGAAAAAGATAAAGGGGTAAACGACAATTTACAATAATTGTCGTTTACCCCTTTATTTTTTAAAAATTATCGTTTACCCCTATATAGGTGCAAAATAAGTTGTAAATGCAAATGGAACTTGTAAAGGCAATTTTTGAAAAATATAAAGGGGTAAACGGCAATTTACAATAATTGCCGTTTAACCCTTTATTTTTTAAAAATTGCCGTTTACCCCTATATAGGTGCAAAATAGGTTGTAAATGCAAATGGAACTTCTAAAGGCAGGGGTTAAACGGCAATTATTGTAAATTGCCGTTTACCCCTTTATATTTTTCAAAAATTGCCTTTACAAGTTCCATTTGCATTTACAACCTATTTTGCACCTATATAGGGGTAAACGGCAATTTTTAAAAAATAAAGGGTTAAACGGCAATTATTGTAAATTGCCGTTTACCCCTTTATATTTTTCAAAAATTGCCTTTACAAGTTCCATTTGCATTTACAACTTATTGTGCACCTATATAGGGGTAAACGACAATTTTTAAAAAATAAAGGGGTAAACGACAATTATTGTAAATTGTCGTTTACCCCTTTATATTTTTTAAAAATTGCCTTTAATCCTGAATATGTTGTTAACATTTTTGTAAGAGTTGCTCTAAAATATAATTAAGCAATTTATATTCAAAAAATGTAGAATTAAACAATAGAATAATTGGTGTTTACACCGATTAAGCAATAGACAACACTGAAACAACCACACTTTCACTGAATATGTTGTTAACATTTTTGTAAGAGTTGTACGTGCAGACATGAATGCAATAGCAAAAATTCAAACGGTTAATATCGCTCAGTATACTCAAACGGGTATACCCGTTAATGTAGGCTAGAGTGCCCTGACAATCCTCACGCACCCACTGAAAAGGCATCTACAACAAATGTACACAAATATCTCATTAATTATTAATCACAAATGGTTACACGTTACAAAAAAAATGGCGGTTCTAGGGTGTCACAGCAATACAAGTTCCCCCTATAATTTCCGTGTAACCCTAAAACTTCGGTCTTTTGCCAAAAAACCCTGTTTTAAGGTTACACGGCAATTATAGCAAAAAAATAGGGGCTACACGGCAATTTTGGTTAATTGCCGTGTAGCCCCTATTTTTCGACCAAAATTGCCGTGTAACCCTAAAACAGGTTTTTTGGCAAAAAATCGAAGTTTTAGGGTTACACGACAATTTAGCAAAAAAATAGGGGCTACACGGCAATTAACTAAAATTGCCGTGTAGTCCTTATTTTTTTGCTAAAATTGCCGTGAAACCCTATTTCTCATTTTCAACAATATTACAATTTTTTCAGCATAATTGTGTTGTACATTGAAACCCTAATTCTTCACAAAACCCTAAACTACATTGCAACATAACCATAAACTATAAACTACATTTTCATTCATAAACTTGCAGCACTAATTCTTTACAAAAATTGTAGAAAAATACCACACAATTGCAGCCCTAATTTAATGAATAAATTGCACAACTTTGGTCAAAAAAATTAGATAGAAATAATTGCCGTTTACTAACCCGTACAATGTGTGCTAATCTTCAAGAAATTTGGGCGATTTTTGAACTCAAAACCTCCAAGCTTCTTCAATGGCCGTTTATGTCTTGTGAGGAAGAAAGGGAAGAAAGCAAAAAATTGAATGCCAAGCCCAAGCTTCTACACGGCAATAATGCAAAAGTGAAAGAAAAAATTTTAAAAAAAATCACATGTCATATAAAATGCCAAAAGTTTGTGTCATGCATGCAATTGTGTCATATGTGTCATGCATGCTTTGACTTCTTTTGTACTTGAAATGTCACTTCAATGTTTCAATTGTACTTGTGAACATTTTTCATACAATTTATATCTATTAGGGTAGAAAAATGTATTTATTATATCAAATGTGGTATTTTGAACACTTCTCTCAATAGACTTCGTTAATTTATAAGAATTCGCCTCCTTAATTTGTAAAATTTTACCCCTAGGTTGTACTTAAAAATATGATTTTGTAATGATAGTAAAATATAATTGTGATACAATTGGAGTAAAATTGTGAATAAGTAGAAAATTTGTTGAATCATATTTTATTTGATTTAAGTAAATTCAAAAAATCGGCTACAACAAGGTGTCTATAGATGCTGTTAAGTGGCTCACATTTCAAGGTTGTTCCATTAAGGAACGAGATGAAACTAAGAAATCAAGAAATCGAGGTAATTTTCTTGAACTAATGAAGCTCTTAGCGTGTAACCCAAGATTTTGTGAAAAATGACTTAATATATCCCCTAATATATATTAAAAGTATGATGTTTTAATGTATAAGAAGTGGTATTTTGATATATAATCATTAATACTTTAATATGTAACTTGTGATATTTTAACGTATATTTAGTAGTACTTTAACAAATAAAAAATGATCTTAATACATATGAAGTGACATCAAATCCTTTGCGATTTTATAATTTTGCATGTTTTCCTCTTTTGAAAATAAATAAATAAATAACACAACTATATCTACGATTTAGATGATCATGAGTCTCGAAGATTATTGAATGATACCAAAACCCTAACCAAAAAGCACTAATATGAAGCAACAAAATATTTGTTGATTAGTTGACTTAATCCAAACCAAACAATTTAATTTTCTTATTTCTTTTGTCAATACAAATTAATAAGTTGCACCCTCTTTTTTAAATTTATCGGGTTTTTTTCTATAAATTAATATTTTAAATATGTGTAACACACTCGACTTAGATATATACCTATAATATAATATAAATTACCAAACTAATTACAAAAATTAAACTGAAATAATTCTATAAAATATATAGTTAATTAAAATAATCAATGAAAAACATACAAAACCCAAAAAAATCCGGCATGTAGTCTCCATGAAACTTGAATAGTGATCTATTAGGGAAACCAAACGTTGATTGAGTGGATCAAGCCACCATGCACCAATCTTTCAATTAACAAAATTATTCAGATCATATGACCCGAAAAGTATTGAAAATGTGCCCCACGTGTACTCACACGTTTTGGGGTTTGCGTTCAAACCTTAGTTCTCACGCTCAATTTTAATTATTTTCACATAACCTTTTATTTTAGTAAATCTAATATTTTAGTTCAGTTCGTATAAATTTTTGTATTATGTATATTGAAAAAAGTTTAAGTAATATCACTTAAAGGTTATGAAATCTATACATAAATTTTATACTCATATAACATAAAAGGTTATACTTTTATAACATAAATGTTACATAACGTTCTATTATGTTACTTGTACTGAAAAAAATCTAAATAATTTTGCTTAAAGGTTTATGATATATGTACATAAAGGTTGTAATTGTATAACATAAAGGTTTCGGCTATATTACTTGAATATTTATGCTGAAAAGTTGAAATTATTCACTTAAAGGTTATGATATATGTACATAAAGATTATATAAATATAACATAAAGGTTAATTATGACATATAAATATAACATAAAGGTTATAACATATGGATCGGACCCAACCCGACCCGACCCCCACATATCCAATTGCATGGATCATGATTCATACATTTCGTGCACACAAACACTACTCTTTTATTAATGATTTGGAATTGCTAAAGTCAATGGTATTGCCCCCCACAGGGCCTCACCCACGCTCATTTATTTTTGTTGCTAGATCACTAATTTAGTAAATCAGTCATGTTACCCTATTTATTATGATGTGTGCCTATTGTCAATATATCAAATATCTAACATATATATTAATTTTACTTTTTTATAAAATTAGAGGATGAAATCATCACACGTTATTGATGAATATATTAAGACTAATACACGATAAACATTTTAACATTTTGGTTTAGCAGAAAGACATTTGTTGACCTCATCTATTCAACGTCAGGCATTTGTACGTAAAATATCAACATAAACTTAAAATATAAAATATTTCTCTTTATATATTCAAGCTCAAACACCATGATTATGCGATTCAATTTTTTACTTATTTTGAAACACATACGATCATGTGATTAAATTATTTCCATCAAATATTATGTTGCATCCCAATTTATTCTTAATTGTATAGTAATAAATATACTTTCTTATAAACCTGTTTCAGATGGAATAAGTTGGATGTTCTTCGTCTCACATAATATAATATTTGAAATGGTGCATTAAAGTTTTTGAGTGAACATGATTTTAAATTGAAATCAGAACTTACCTTTCCTAAACTCCCCTTTTCTCTCTCGTTACCATAGTGATCTGTCAAGCATTATGAAAATCTCATTTTAGTTAAATTACAAAAAATTCGTGTAACACACGAAACTGGCCTAGCATAAAACCAATATAGAATTGAGAAGTCAAAGCTAAAATTGATTAACTTCAATGAGATGTTATCCAAACTCAAAGTATAACGTCTCAAACATACAGCGCTTCTTGTTTTTAATTCTTGATACCACTATAAAACAAACAAGTCAAAAACAGACAAAACAAAATCTCAATACCGTTAACTTCCCCGTGTTTACTTCCCCTACAAATACCAGTTCTACTTGCCTTTGCTAATGACAAATCAAACCAAAAAGGGCTTATAATTATAATTATCATCACAAGATGGCAACAGGAGCTATTCATCAGGGTGAAGGATCTAAGAACAGCATCGAGGTTGAAGAACTCGCCCGTTTTGCTGTTGATGAACACAACAAGAAACATGTTCTTCTTCTTCTTCTTCTTCTTATGCTTGAATAAGCATTTGTTGTACCTCAATGGTAATCAGCTAAATGTTATTTTTCTTTTTTTTTTTTTTTTTTTTTTTTGTGCAGAATACGCTTCTGGAATTCAAGAAGGCAACAAATGTGAAGGAGCAGGTGGTGGCCGGGACCATGTATTATATAACGCTTGTGGCAGTCGATGGAGGGAAGGACAAAGTATATGAGGCCAAGGTGTGGGTGAAGCCATGGATGAACTTCAAGGAAGTTCTGGAATTCAAACTTATTGGCGATGCTTGAATTTGCTTCTCCATGCATCAAGATTTAGCACTGCTCCATACAATAATGGTATCCTGAGGATGTCATATTACTGTAAATAAGAATAGTAGGATAGGTTTTCAGTGTTGTTCACTATGTTGCTACATTGATAATTTCTAAACGAAAAATGGCAAATAACGTCCCTCACCTCTTTCACTATAGGTTAACACAGCGATATTGTTTGTATATCCAGCAAAGATCCGGAGTCGACACCGATATGTATGAGATCCTTTAGCATAATTAACAAAGAAACTGGACTGACCTGCAATTTACTCATCAATTACTAAGTAGGTTTCAGATATAGACATCTACATCAGATGGATTGCATACAACAAACCTGGTACGAACAGTGGCAAGCCACCCACGCTGTAATACGAAAGGGCAAAAGCAAGCTTTGAAGTACACATCCAAGCATCATTATGTCCGAATTAATGGCCCACAACTTCACTTGAGTCTATGAAATTTCCAGGTTCTGATATTTACATAGACCTGCATACGATTGGTAACATACAGATGAATTCTGCTTTTTCTGCACAGCTAAATCACAAATATGGAGCAATATACTAGACAAACAAAGCCAGAAAAATGAGACGGATAAATGACAAAATCTAACAACTTTTCGAAATACTAAGTAAATACTGTTGTCAGTTACTTGTACATTTTGCACAGATGAATGAGGACAAAGAGACCCTCCTCCAGTGCAGCCAACTACAGCATTCTTACTTCAATTTGCTAAGAAATTTAATCCTAATCACCTAGCAGCTTTTCTTTCATTCAACGTATATACAACTAGCCAACGACCTTTGTACAATACATACCCAACTGTAAAAAATACAGCTGAAACGCTATAGCATTATTGCATTAACTTATCCTTCCACATCATAATCTTCCTCTTCCTCATCCATCCCCTTGTTTAAGTTGGCAAGTTGAACAGGATCGATAGGCAGGCTTTCCATGTCATCAAGGGGCCAGTTAGGAATATCTTCATGTATTGTGTGAGGAGATGGCTCTTTTGAAGTCCCAGAAAGGACTCCAGCTGATGCAAGAGTAGTATCCTCATTCTCGTTTAACTGGACATTTAGATCAAATTTCATGACTGGTTTATATGCTTCGTTTCCACTTCTAACTTTTGAATCTGCAGCATCAGCAGCAGCTACAACATTATTTGACCTTTCTAGATTTTCTTTTTGGTTCTTCTCATTCTGATTAGAGATGTCCGGATCATCTTCAAGTTTCTCACACTGAACAACCAAATCTCTGTGTAATGCTCGACTACCTCTGCCCCGACCTCTACCCCTACCCCTACCCCTGCCTCTCCTGATGCTGCTTGTATGACCAGTCTCATGCTGCAATGAGTAAAACATCCACCAAGACAACAAATAGTTAGCATCTACAAATTTCCACCAATAATGATGAAGATATAGAATTCACAAAAAATCGCTGAAAAAATTAGATTACCAGTGCTTCAAAATCTCAAGATAACTATTATCAGTGATAACAATAACCGTACATACATCTTATAGTAGTCTTTTGCATGACACACACCTTAAGTGAATTAAATCATAAGTTCCTACGACTCTTTTCTAATTGAAAGATAAACTCCCAGGCAAAACATTAAAACATGCCTTAAAGAAAAATGCATAAAATTTACAAGAGTTGATAGCTCTCAAATATATTATTTTGTATTGCACAAGTATGATCTAATATGTTTTCAGAGATTCATTCTACAAGCTGGTTTAATACTCCATTAAATGCCTTAACTCAAGCTCTAGTGAACACATAAATTAGCTTACCATGTGTATCCTTTCAGACCCATTCAAATTACCATACTCTTCTTCTTCTGAAATCTTCCTGCATTGAACAATATATAACATTAAAAAAAAAAAATTATCTGCAAAGTTCTATCCCCAACCAGAAAGCAACTATTTTGGTGCATCCTAACCTTCTTTTGGTTGCAGATCGATCCTCAGAAGCAGTATCTGCACCACCTAAGTCAGGAACCTTACTTACGGTCTCCCGCAGGAAATCAAACACATTGAAGCTTTGGACACATTGCTTCCTGGCAGTGAAAGGAGTAATTATAGCAAGGGTTGCCAATGAACAATGTTCTCTGAGCACTATACCTCAGAACCAAACAAAAAAACAAGATTCCAAAAGAAACTTACAAATGCAATGAATTTACAGTTTTTGCCCCCTTTTCCAAGGTAACCTCGTAAGTCCGATCACATAGATCTTGCAGAAATAGTTCCAGAGCTTTCGCTGAATGTTTTTCAGCAGAAACACATTAGCAGGCAGCAAAACTAATACACCATGACAATGGAGTAACATATGTGACAGAAGATAAATTTCAAAACTAATGAAAGGAAACTATAATAAACAAATAATACATGATATTTGTATTACATACATAATAGAAGTGGTACAGCCATAGCAATTTTCCCCACGTCCTCATCAGCTTGCATTATCTTTTTTATTCGAGCCTGCAAAGTGATTTTTAAATCATATGACATGATATAAGTATTATCTAGATAATAGATAGCAGTTTCCACATAATATCTGGTGTTCTAAAATATTTTACTAAATATAACTCATTCTTACATATTAGATCCACTTCATAAGTCCATATTTCACAAGAGCAGATGTCAATTCACTTCCTAGACATTGCCAGAATGACTTCAAAAGGATATACTAATTAACTAGTTTTTTTAATCATGTCATAAGGTTATTGTCTTTTGAGTTTGAACTCAATAGCAAAGAATCAAATACTGCTGCATAAGTTATTAGAGGAATCATACAGAAACTACCATTTTAATCAGAAAATACTTCTTCCCATGACAGTTTATACACTTACTAAGCTACTATATAGCTTCTTGAGCCAATTAAAAAAATTCTCACATTTTAAAAGTTAAACCAGAAACAAAACAGATTAAAAACTATCATGCTACTCAAGTGCAACTCAATATTTGGTTCCATTAAAGACCATTCGAGCTCAATTCAGAAAAAACAAATAAACTCAAACATAATTTTTAGAATTCGTTAATAATTAAGATCTGGAAAGTGAACAGCTCTTTTGACTGAATGAAACCTAAGGGCAAAACGGAAGTGCTTTAGGGAACAACAAGAAAGTTTGATCATACTCAATGTGATCTTAGTCTATATAATTATATATATAGAATATTTGCCTCTCTAAAAAATTATATGATCTTCATTATGAATTAAATTTGGCCCCCTCAATTTTAATAATTTCATTATGAATATGCAAATTATTAATTTTTAAAACTGTTTTCTCATTTTGAATAACTAAGTTGTCTGTTCTTGACGTAAAATATAAGCTCCCCTAATAAATTACAATTTTAAACTTTCTTTCTTTCAAATTTATTTGACAATCTGTGTTACAATCACGCCCCATATCCGAACCCCTACTGAATCTCATATTAAGCACAATTATCTCCAACCTCACCTCTCACTAACACACATCAGTTCCTTTATCCTCAACAAATAATTAGTCAAAAAGCCATAAAAGTCAATATTCCTTCTAACTTCACTCTAAATTATGGTTGTTGTTTTCAAAAATGAAGAAACAGGAAAAAACTCGAACCATTCATTGGAATAGCATAATTTAAACAGAATAGGGAAATACTCCATCAAAAAAAAAAAAAAAACAAACAGTATGCGAACAGAAAATTACCGCCGGAAAGCGGGTGTCAAGCTTCTTTCTCATGGCTTAAACGGTACGAAGAGCTCCAATTCCAAAACCCTAGCTTCAAATCATCATACAGAGAAACTAGAAACTCTCAAATATACATGCATGTATCTAACTTTGTATATATACGAAGCTTCCCAGCGCAAAAGTTGAAGCAGAGTTGCCCGCAGAAAATTCAAAATCGTTACGCCTTCTCATAAATATTAATTACTAAAAATATTTTTAAAAAATAACGGAATAAAATACAATAAAAAAAGAGGGAATAAATATTTGGTAGATTCGTTTTTCGCGGACCCTCCTTTACCTCCACGGTTGCTTTTTCACTTTTACTGAGTCCACCTCACACCCTTCATTTCTTTTTTGACCTTTTTCTGTTTCACTTTTTTTTTTTACAGTTGAATGAATCTACGACTTTGCACGTAGCGTGGGCTGACTGTTTCTAATTGTTGCGGCCACGTGTCAGCAAAGGTCAATTACCCTATACGAAGATGCCACGTCAATTAGCATATGTTGGAGTTGCACTTGATAAATAACACCACTACGGACTAGTCATAGTAACATTTAAAAGAGAGACACTTGTGTGCCCCTGCCCCCGACCCGCTCCACTCCTTTTTTTGTTTTTTTTTAATTTTTTTGTTTTTTTTATCTCTCCTATTTGTTGCACTCTTTTTTTGTTTTTTTTATCTCTCTCCTATTTGCTGCACTCCTTTTTTATTTATTTTTTATTTTTTTCTTTTTTTTCTCTCTCCTATGCAAATACTCATTTTTTTTTTACCTCTTCCTGTGGTGCTATTCCTTCTTTTTTTTCTTTATTCCTTCTTAATTTCTTCACATGATTGCTACAAATTTAGGGTTCTTATTTTTCTAATATTTCAACAAGTTTTTTTCTTCTTAATGTGTATAAAAATCTAGGGTTTTTATTTTCTTATAACTTGAAACTCTTTCTATCTTAATCCGATTCATAGCAACATATAAGATAATTGATGCAACAAACACCATAGTTGGTTATTAATTGAGTAATATGATTTTGAATAAATTTTGTGGAAGAAGATGATGAAAATCTTATATTTAAAATTCTGATTTATTCTATAGGTATTATAAAAATTCTGATTGTTCATGATGTTATAAATTAGAATTATCCCAAAACATTGATATATGATCAGTGATACCTTTCAAGTATTACTAATATGATCTATAAGTACTACATATATACTCTTCAAGTATTATAAAATTACATGGTTGAATTATATGTAAGTAAAACCTTCAAGATATTATAAAAAAAAAAGTATGAGCTATTATTAGTTTATTCTATAGGTATTATATATATGTTTTACAGGTATTACAAAAATTCTGACTGTTCATGATTTTATAAATCATAATTACCCTAAAGCATTGATATATGATTGCTCATGACCAGTGATACTTTTAAAGTATTACTGATATGATTTATAAGTACTGGATATATACTCTTCAGGTATTATAAAATTACATGTGTAATACTTATAAGGTAAGTGTAATATTTGAAAGGAACATGTGTAATACTTGTAAGGTATTTTTTAATACTTGAAAGAATATGTGTAATACCTTAAGAGTATACAATTAATATCTTCATTGAAAAATCTTAAAATTTCAAAAAAAATCCTCAAAATCAACAAATCATGATTTCATATTGTTTGAAATAATTGATTTTCAATGTTTTAAAATTATTGTAATAAATTGTGATTTGAAATCAATTATCTAAATTTGTGAAAATGAGTAAAAGAGAAGAGGAAGAAGAAAAAACTCCATAAATGACTTTATGAAGATTTGATGAAAAATAAGAATATAGAGAAGAATAATAATGTACAAAACAAATAAGAAAAATAAAAAATTGATAAGAAAAGAGATTAAGAAGAAGAAGGAAGGAGAAGAAAAAAAAAAGAGGAAAAAGAAGAAAGCAGCACTGTTTTTACATTAAAACCTGAAGGGTAACAGTGTGATACTTTAAGAATAAATGTGTGATACCTTAAGAGTAAATGAGTGATACCTTAAAATATAAAATTCAGGTGGTGCGCGGTGCACACCAGCTATGGTATGGCCGCGCGTGGGGGCGCGTGGATGCGCGTAAAAGCGGCCCACGCACCGGTTCGGGCTGGGGGCACGGATCCTAGATCCGTGCCCCTGGTGCATATAAGTTTTTGCCTTAATAGAATATGGGCGAATAAATCTAAGATTCATATAATTTAAATTGATTAGAATTAATTCAATTTGAATCTGTGAGTTTAGTTTTTTTTATTTTATTTTATGTGTTGATTTTTATGTACAAATTCAGTGATTTTTATATACAAATATTGTAACCTTTATATATTGTAATTTAGAAAAGAAAAAAAAGAATAATTTCAGTAAAATTTGTACATAGATACATTTATGTAATATTCATGTGACATTTATGTACAAATATCCATACCTTTATATATTTTTATATACTTTATGTCTTTTGTATATTCATGTGACTTTTATATACAAATATCCATACATTTGTATATTCATGTGACATTCATGTCACCTGAAGGTTGTTCCTTACTGAGTGTATAGTGCTAGTGTTTTAGCACGTACACTATGTGGGTTGTTTTAGACAGATCACATTGGGTCTACCTATCTACCTGCAACAACCTGTGTAGAAGTTGGACTTAGTAAATTTTTCTTATTAAGTCATGTAAATCAAGCAACACTTAAAAAATTTCCTCCTTATAAATGAGTAGAGTGGATTAGAGAGATTACACCACCTTTGAACCATTATAAGACATTGTGTGTTTATTTTCTTATATTTTGTTGTATCTTGCATATCTACCATTGCATATTTTATCTTGTCATACAACATAAAACCTTTGTGGAAATCTCATTTGTAAAAGGCTTTAAACATGACTTCTTAGGTATTAAAAATTATATTCCACTATATGAACTCTCTTAGACACTGTAAGTTGCACTGCTCGATAGTGCTGCTAGTAGGATTTCATATAGCGTTGTAAGCTCGAGTAGATTACAAGTAGGTTACATCATACAACAAGTTTGAAAGATTTGAAAAATCTATAGATTCATTCAATCCCTCTAAACATATAGCCACTTGGGACTGACAATTTAATTCACTAATTGCATTGAAACTTAGAAAGACCCAATTTTGTCAAAAAAACAAAAATGTAGGTTTATTTAAACTAGATCATAATGTAATCAAATATGCTAAGTGCCACAAGAATCAGAATAATTAAATAATTATGAATTTAATGTTCCAATTGACAATATATTATCTTGACAAATTGACAAATGATCTTTTTTGAACAATTTACCAAAATAATAATAAACAATATGCACAAAAGATATACGAATAACAAAGAAAGAAATAATAAAAAAAAATTAAATTAGGTCTCACAACAATATAAGAACCAGGTCCTGATTATCTTTTAAATAAAAAAAAGTAGAGTTTAGCTCAATGAAGAATTAAAATTATCAAAATAAAAGTTCTTAAGTTTGAAGCGTCGAGTGAAGGTTGAACATGAAAAAATAAGTTAGAATCTTTTTTATACTAGTCTCTAATATCTACTCTTAATATAATACTAATTGTGGAAGTTTAAAATATAACTTCTCTAGTTTTTTCCACCTTTTTTTTTTGTTGTTGTTGCAATTATCAGGTGTTAAGTGAGTCCTCGTCTATTGTTGATACTTTTTCAATCTTTATGGAGAATCAAACTTAAATGCTAAGATGTTGCTAAACTTTCACAAGTTTTGCAAGCTTTGAGACCTTCACCAAATTTCTTCCTAATAAATTTAAAATGCCTTCAACTTCAATTAAATTTTTATCTTATCCTACAAAATACGAAACTTCATCAAAATCAAGAATAAATGATTAATTCACTTCCAAAATGAGGGGAAAACATTATTTTCAATATACAGACAATAGATCTCATCAAATTCCCCCCACACTTAGATGATGTTTGTCCTCAAGTATGTACTTTAGCTCAAATTCATGATCTCAACTCTTCTTCTTCTTCTTCTTCTTCTTCTTCTTATCTCATCCAAGAACATTATTCATGCAATTAAACATAAATTTTCAAATAGAATCATTTACTGACACATGAACAATCACATCAATATTAATCTCCAAATGCATAGGATCAACACCTCACATTGGGTTCATTCTTTTCACTCAAGTGTTTAGGTTAAATATATCAAAGAACTCTCAAGCCAAAACATAAGAAGATCTTTACCACAAACTTATAAATATATCACATCCTTCCCAACAATGAATTGATCAAAATGCAAATATCCAAGGATTTAAGGGGGAAATTTTGACATAGCTTTAGATTAGGGTATGTGAAGAAGGTACTTTTTGATCTTAGAATTGAATGAATCATTGATCAAATTATATCCACCACACCAAGCACAATTATATTATCAAGAATCAAAATATTGCTTCAAGAACTTCTTAGCGTAAATATGTACAAAAACTTAAAACTCAATTTTGTTTTTCAATTTTCTGTTTTTTTTCTTTTCAATTTTTTTCATTTTTTTTCCTACTTATTTCAATTTTTTTAATGAGGAAGTTTAGACTAAGAACTTAGACCGAGACTAAGATTTTACAATTTTTAAACACCAAGCACAATTATATTATCAAGAATCAAAATATTGCTTCAAGAACTTCTTAGCGCAAATATGTACAAAAACTTGAAACTCAATTTGTTTTTCAATTTTCTGTTTTTTTTTTCTTTTCAATTTTTTTTCTTACTTTTTTCGATTTTTTTTAATGAGGAAGTTTAGTGGTTCGGATTAGTTCAAGATCGAGATTTTACAATTTTTAAAGCCAAAAAAGAAAGTAAAAAATAAAAAAAGATTTATATTAGATGAAATGCATGAAATTAAAAAAAGAAACGACTATAATAAACTAACTAAGCATGTATTAACGAAATTTTAGTAAAACCTAAAAATCAAATACATCACTTCGAAAACTATACAATTCATAATTTAAAATATAGAAAAAAGGCTTCTAACTCTTTTATAGTTAACCCCTTCAATCATGCACCGAGTAATTCTACTCATCTAACTTAACAAACATTACACAAAAAATTATATATCTTTGAGGTTATATCGGTGTTTCCAATCCAATGCAATGCATGGATCGCTTTCTTGCATCTTCACACATTCCCACACATTAATTTATGTGAGTCGGCATTCACTTGAATTTGTGTGCATCCATTAATGAAAAATATTAGTGTGTATTCAAAATGTATTATTTATTTTATCAAAATATATTATTTTATTTTACTAAAAATATATGTTTACCTATTATTTGTTATCATAAAGGAATTATTTGTTTTATCAGAAGGTTATTATTTGTTTACATAAAATAAGTATTTGTGTTATTGAAATGTATTATTTGTTTGTTATATGTAAATCTATTACTTGTTTTATCGAAAAATATGACTTGTATTATCTAAAGGTAATATTTTTTTTTTTTACCAAAAGATATAATTTGTTATATGTAAATGTATTACTTGTTTATCTCAACAATATTACTTGTTTTATCAAAATGTATTAATTGTTATGTCTGAAGATATTATTTTGTTTTATTAAAATGTAAGGTATTACTCGTATAACTAAATGTATCAAGAGTATAAGTTTGACAATTCCAATTTTTTGCAAATTATTTCATATAATTGATTTCCATGGTCTTCTTTCCCAAGATCTTGGATATATATATATATATATATATATATATATATATATATATATATAGATTTGGATTAGGATGGGGAGGGGTGAAGCACAAATCTAGGATCCCTACTCGTAGAACAACCTTACTCCAAAAGTTAATGTCACATTACAAATTATTTACTTAATACGAAACTGAATTATATACATATAATTTTTTAAGATCGACTCTTTGGTAAGGTTAATTCAATTTGGCTCAATTCCAATTTAATTTGATATTGAGAAAGTCTCTGGTGCATTTGATGCACATACACACAGGTTGGATCCGAGTTGACCTGGATCCGTGCCTATTTTTTTTATCCTGACTTTTATAATATATTAGTCATATTTATATAAATGTATCATATATTTATGTAACGAGTTTTAGATTACGTGTATTGCACGAGAAGATCAAGTCAAATTAATACAAATATCTTATATATATATAACACTTTTATATTAGAGTTTTAATTATAATAGAATTCTATTGGATTTTGAATTAGTTATAATTCTAATATAAAATTATTTAAGTGTGAAAATTCTAAATTACTATTTTAATCTTAAATAATAATCATTAATAAGAATACATTCGATAATCCATATTTTGTAAGAAACATTCACACTTTTATATAAGTAATAGATATGTTAACTTAAAAAAATAAACCAATTTTACCACAATTTTACATATATATCTTTATATGATAGGACAAAACTTATATGCCCCCAACCCACTTCGAACCCGACCCGGTAAGAAATGGGTCATCATATATATATATATATATATATATATATTAATTTAATTTTTTTTAAATGAAAATAGAATTTCCCCCCCCCCTCTTTCCTCGAGCAGTTTCCTCTTCTTCTCGCGCGCTCTCTCTTCTCTTTCTTCGATTTTTTTTTACAGTTTCTTCGTTCGTTTTTTGATTTATTGTAATCCTTTTTCTATATTGTGGAAGATTATCAGTATTTTGAAGGATTTTTGTGGAGATTTTTGCTTCAAAACGATAGTGGTAAGTGTATAGTTTATTTTTCATTTTTTTTTTCATAGATAGTGTTAGTTGTTAGATTATACTTGTTTTTGCTTTCATTTTGTTCGTTGTGTGTTTGTTTGTTTGTGTTTGTATGTATGTGTTCGAAATTTTAGGGTTTGTTTGTGTTTTATGTGTGTGTTCATATCTGTATTTTCTATGCGTGTATGTGTGTGTTCATTTTCTGTATTTTTGAATGATTAGTTGTTTATTATGAGTTTTATTTGCATGTTTGATTTAAGAGAAATCAGTGTTTATGCAGATGAACATCAATATATTTTTCAGATCTTGTGTATATGTTTATGTGTTTTGGTCTTTCAACAATAGTAATGAACATATAATTGCAGATTTATGAATGTATGAGTGTGATTTTTCATCTGTGTTAGGACAATGGAGAAAACAAAAGCTGCTGGAAAGAAGAGGAAAACTATATTACTGGATCATGAGAAGACTGGGCGTAAAAGATCCAAGGATGAAATTCTGGTAAATTTGCAACAGGAATTGGTTGTGAGGAAGAATTTTAAAAAGGGAAAGGCGGTTGTTGCAGTTGATAGGTATTTTTTTTTTCTTGTACTGAGTAGGTGTCACATTAATAATTTTAAGGTATTACTTGAATAAGGTTGATATATCACATTAATATCCTTAAGGTATTACATATTTTGACTTAAGGTGTTACATGTATTTGAAATTTTTGTTATGATTTTGTTTTACATTAAATTTTCTTATGCATATTTATTTAATTTTTTAGTGGAAAGAAGGTGAGTGAGAAAAAAGAGGCTGAGAAAGCAAAGAAAATGTGTACTGTGGAAAAGAATAGGTAATTTTGTATATGTATTTTTCATTTATTGGATTGACCTTCTATATTGTTTATATATTTTGATACTTATATAATGAAGGTTTTGATTTTATATTTTTTGTTATTGTTTTGAAGTGAAATCCAAATGACTGTTGCGGAGAAATCAAGTAAAAGAGGTTCAACTGCTGTTTCTAGGTAGATAAATTGATAAGTTTTTAAATTTTTGAGTTTTGTGTTATTTTGTTCTTATTTAGTTATGTACTTCAATGAAGTATATGCTTATAATTCTGATGTATGTGTATAGGTTAAATTGATTGTACTCTTGTATGTTAAAGGTTTCATACTTTTTGTATGATGTTTATTTTTAGTTGAGGTATTACATGTATTCAATTAAAGTATCATATTAACATCCTCGAGGTATCACATGCTTTAGATATCACATTAATAGTCTTAATGTATTATGTGAATATATTTGAGTATCATATATAATCATTTAAGGTATCACATATTTTGACTTAAGGTGTTATATGTATTTGAAATTTTTGTTATGATTTTGTTTTTCATTAAATTTTGTTATGCATATTTATTTATTTTTTCAGTGAAAAGAAGGTGAGTAAGAGAAAAGAGGTTGAGACAGCAAATGAAATGTGCACTGTGGAAAAGAAGAGGTAATTTTGTATATGTATTTTTCATTTATTGTTTATATACTTCTATACTTATATAATGAAGGTTTTGATTTTATATTTTTTGTTATTGTTAGTGATATTCAAATGACTGTTGCGGAGAAATCAAGTAAAAGAGGTTCAGCTGCTGTTTCTAGGTAGATAAATTGATAAGTTTTTAATTTTTTGAGTTTTGTGTTATTTTGTTCTTATTTAGTTATGTACTTCAATGAGGTATATGTTTATAATTCTGATGTATGTGTATGTGTTAAATTGATTGTATTCTTATATCTTAAAGGTTTCAAGCTTTTTGTATGATGTTTATTTTTAGTTGAGGTATTATATGTATTGAATTAAATTATCATATTAACATCCACAAGGTATCACATGCATATATATGTATATGTGTGTGTGTTTAAGGTATCAAATAAAGACTTTAAGGTATCACATATATTCACTTAAGGTATCATATATTTTTAAATTTATCAGATGAATATGTAAAATGTGTAATTTGTATGTATAAGAATATTACTTATATGTTTTGGAAATTAATACATTTTTGTCTATCATGTATTATTTACATTACTTATGTGCAATCAGTTGAATATCTTATATGTTTGATATTAGTATTTTATATTTTTTCCTAATTCTTTTTTGGCAGCACTTTTGTCAGTCAATGTAGACCAAATGGTCTTGCTGAACTTGTACAATCTCTGACTGATAAACAAAAGGATGATGTTAGGAGTATGGGGTTTGGGGGTCTCTTATATCTGAAGTTAACCAAGTGCAATATGAAGATGTTAAGCTGGCTAGTGAGTAATTTTAATAGTTCTAGTAGGATGGTTAGTATTGACGATTATTGTCGTTTCAGTGTTACACCAGACGATGTTTTTGATGTCTTTATGATACCTAGAAATGAAGGCCACTGTGTTCAAACATATACTAGGAGTGATGAAACGTCCCCTTTGTGTGACAGGTTTAGTGAGATGTATGGAATTTCTTCTAGAGTTCCTTTAAGAGTTCTGGTGGATGTAATGAAATGATTGGTTGATGGTGGAGATGATTTTAAAAGGATGTTTATCTTGTATGCTGTGTGTTCCTTTCTAGTACCTTCTTCCAATAGACTGATAAGTATGACTGTGGTGAAGTCTATTGTTGATGTGAATAGAATTCCAAAATTAGATTGGTGCTCATATGTTTTAGACAAGTTATGTGAGTCTGTTAGGGCCTTTAAGAGTGACAATTTAAGATATGTAAGTGGTTGTGTCATTTTGTTGCAAATTCTATATTTGCAAAGGGTAAAATGGTAAGGAGTTGCAGAACCTAGGTCGTTGCCTCTTATTCAGCATTGGGTTGATGAAAAGATTTCTAAGAGATGTTCTGAAGAAGCTGCTGCTGGAAAATATGGGGAAGGTGAACTTTTGTTGAATGTTTACCCAGTGTCATCAAGGGGTAAAGTTTGTGGTGTTAATGTGGTTGATGATGTTGTTGAAGAAGTTGAAAAAGAGGAGGAAAGTCGTGGTGGGGTTAATAAAAGTTCAAAGTACATTCAATTTGATCTACCATGTGGAGAGCTGGATGACGATGAAATTAAAAAACTTGCAAAAGATGTAAGTATTTTCAATTTATGTTATGAGTTGTTAATACTTACAGGTATTACATGTTTATATTTGAGGTAGCATACGTATACTATTAAAGTATTATATGTATTTGATTTTTAAGGTATGTTGTGATAGCGGAGGTATCTGCTGAATACCTTTCAGGTATCAGTTGAATATCTTTGAGGTATCACATATATAGTACTGATGTATCTGATAAATACCTTTCAGGTATCAACTATCTACATTCGATACATTGTGATGGTATTATGACTGATAGACATGTTTCTATTTTATTTTTGTAGGAAGTACATGAAGCATTTTTATGTTATAAAAGAGACATTTCAATTGTTTCTAATTATCACATGATGAAGCTGCTGAATATGAAGAATAAAATGAAGAAGAAACAAGCTTCCAGCTCCTCAAGCCCAGAAATGTCTGAGTCGTCACAAAAGTTCTTTTCTGATGAGAAGATTCACAAATATATTGATGAAGTGGTTGAAAATTTTTTGACTATGAAGAAATTGGCTTCGGAGATGCCATCCTTTGATCTTCTGACACCAGACCCACCTCAATACAAGGAATCTCCTCCTACAAATGAAAATGACAATGAAGATTTATCTGATAAAGAAATGCCTCCAGTTAAAGAATTGAATGATGCTATGTTATCAGTTGGCTCAAAGAGCAAGAAAAATTTGGAGGAGGACAATGTTGAGTTTTGGACAATTACAGAAGATGTTGGTTACTTGTTTGATTTTTTGGTTCATTCAAAGCAATATTTAGGTTCTATGGATCAGAAACACAAAGAGATTGTGGATTATTGTTTTTATGATGATGGATCAGATAGCATAGATGGGTAAGTTTAAGTTATATGAATTTAAGTTCCATGCATGATATGTATATAATAAGGTATTATATGTATGAAGTATATAATATTTTTTAAGTATGACATGCATTAATTCTATATATGATATGATACCTATAAATACATTTATAGGTATCACATATATACATTCAAGGTAACTGCTGGATACCTTTCAGGTATCAGTTGTTCACCTTTCAGGTATCACTCATATACATTTAAAGTATCTACTGAATACCTTTTTAGATATTAGTTGTTTATCTTTCATGTCATATAGTTAAAGATATATAACTTATTAATTATCATTGTGTATTTTTTATTGCAGGGAATATTTGTTTATAAATGGATACTTCAATTTTGTGACAAGACAGGATATGGCTTCCTTATTTCCCAAGACTAGAGTTATTCAATCTGTTATTACTACTTGGTGTTTGATTGTTAATGATGGTGATAATGAACAGAAAAGAAGTCGATTTGTGTTCAACTTGGAACACAGTGTAAGTTGTAAATAAATTTCATTTAGTACAATATATTTGTTTTTTATAAGTTATTAATTGTGTTTTTTTTAAGGATGTTTTGGCTAAGATCATTTATAACAAGCATGATGCTGAAGAGAATGCAAGTTTGATAAGAGGCAGTTTCAAAATGTGGATGGATATGCAGAAAAGCTCTCTTGATACTGTTGAAATGGTAAATTTTTATAGCAATTCATATATTTATTATGAATATTTGTAGATTTTAATGTAAATTTATGTTTATTGAAATTGCAGATATTTATTCCATTTTGTCTTGATGATCACTATGCTGCTGTTGTTTTTAATATTCCTGACAAGAAGTTTCAGTATTTAGACAACAGAAAGTACGGAGATAATGAAGACAATATATTTTTTCAAGCTGCTGAAATATTGGTAAGTTATTTGATATATTATTTTGAATAAATAATAATTTTTAATGAGTCTGATTATAACATATGTTTGTTTTTCATTTGAATGACATTCAGAGAGTTGAAACGTTGAAATTCTTGGCTGATCAAAAATATGATAAAGTAGAAGAGATGATGAACTATACTTTTGAAAATGTGGATTTTAAATGGCAAAGAACAACTGCAGATTTAGATTGTGGTGTATACATGATGCATCACATTAAGCATTTCGATGGAGTCATATATTCTACTCCAGATATGACAAAGGTATTTTTTTTCTGTATTTTAATTAATTTTTGAACATCATGTTGTGGTATTTTTTGTCTTTGTACTGATTACATGTCATATTAATAGTCTTAAAGTATTACATGAATAACGTTGATGTATCACAATAATAGTCTTAAGGTATTACATAAATAAACATTAGGTATCACATTAATAGTATTTAGGTATTATATGAATATGATTGAGGTATCACATATAATCGTTTAAGGTATCACATGTTTTCATTTAAGGTGTCAAATGTTTTTTGAATTTTCTGGTATGATTTTGTTATATGTTTTTGGTATTTTGTTATACAACTTTTTACTTTTTTCAGGCTGCAATACGGCGAGTGCTCCGAGCTGAAATATGTGCAACAATTATGTTGTCACAGTTGAATGACTTAAGGAAAGTTATGCTGCAAAAGGTATTCAACTTTTATCAAAAGAAGCCAGATGTTAAAGTGATGATAGCAGAAGCAAAGAAAAAGGAAGCAGCAGATAAGGCTGCAAAATTGAAAAAGAAAAGAATGTCAATTCAAAAGACATACAGGCCACGAACAAAAAGAGCGGGGAAGTGATGATATTCAAAAACAAAATTTTTATGTATCTAATGTTTTTCTTAATGTTTGGTAGTTGAGTTGTAGTTGAGTTGAAAACAAGATGAAGTTGTTTGTTTTACAGGTATTATTTGTTAACTTAAATTTTTAGGGGAAATTATGATTAAAAAATTGTATGAAGTTGTTTATTTCATACAAACCAAATATTTTTTTGCACACAGGTTATTACTGGGAAGTTTTTATGAATGCAAGCATACATATGTAATTCTGGATATAATATAAGGTATCACTCATATACATTTGAGGTATTACATAGATATGCTTAAGGTATTACATTTGTAACAACATGATGATATATATTGTTAAAGACTAAAACATAAGTATATAATTACATATTAAAGTTGTTTTTTGTTACAGGATGATACACTCGGATACTACTTGATTGTACTCAAAGGTATTAATATTAATAGTAAAGGTATTATATATACACACTTAAGAAATTACACTAATGTTATTAAGGTATCACACATATTTACTTATATGAATACTTAAATTTTAAGGTAAAGTTAAATGTATTTCGTAGATACCTTTAAGGTATTGAAAAACAGTCAAAAAGTGTAAAACATATATGTTTCACGCATATTCCTTTCATGTATTATTTAAGAACTTTATAGGTAACATACATTTTCCTTTCAGGTATTATGTAAGTACCTTATCGGTATTATGTATATTCCTTTCAGGTATTACATAAGTAACTAAATTTATATAGGATTAGGAATTTTATACTACACAATTTACTTTCAACTATTACATAAGTTCCTAATAGGTATTACGCATGTTCATTTCAGGTATTATATAAGTACCTTATAGGTATTATTTATATTCCTTTCAGGTATTACCTAAGAATATTATGGGTATTACGAATTTTAATTCAGGTAAATTCTTACACTATTTATAGGTAGTGTGTACATACCTTTTAAGGTATCCCATTTTTAATAATTGATGTTGAAAACAATCAGAAAATATAAATCATAATAACTTCAATCATAATGTTGGAATACAATGTTAGAATTAAACTAAAATAATCTAACATTAGGTGTTTTCGAACAAAACTCCTTTGTTGTTGAATTTGAACTACTTTCTTTGGTCTTCTTCTTCTTTTCAAAATGTCCTTTAACCCTCTGTCGTCGTCCTTTTGTAATTGAGCGTGCTGGATCAAGGACAATATTTGATTGAGTTGATGTTTCGGATTGATGTGTAGATTCTGTTGGAGATATCAAGTTGTCAATTGCAAGAACATCTCTTTTATAGCTATCTTCAATAACTCTTCTTGCTTCCTGATTGTCTTGACACTTTAACACAAGATTGTAATATTTTCGTGCCATATCATGTCGCCAAGGAATACTATCACCTAGCTTTTCAGTTGCAATAGTCAAACTTTTAAATCTATCCCAAACTTCTGATTTAGCAAGTTTTGTCCATCTTTTTTGAACATAAGTATCAGGTATACTCTGTTCAGAGTTGATATGTAGTACCCTTAAACAATGGTAGCATAACATACCATATTCCTCGTATTTCTTACAAGTACATGTTATCAGCTTCATCTGAACATCATATATGACTCGATGCATAGAACCATTGTCATTATCGGATGAAACATGATAAACCATTGTGCTATTTTCAAGTATTAAAAGTGTTGAAGAACTTGAAATGCACCTGATGAATTCATCTTCAAAATCTCTGAAAACAGACAATGTGTAGACACTTGAAGCATGTTTTAACATACCCGTCATTGGTAGAGTAGATTCAGGGTTTGATCTTGATGACTGGAATTCATCATATTGCTCTTTGAGTCTCCATGTTTTAATTGTCTCCTTGAAAATTTTGTAAAAATCAGTCAAACTTGTTGTTTTGTTAACATGGAAGCCAATGGCGTTGTTTGTGCTTTCACATCTTTGAGATGACAATGTTCCAGCTGGGAAGAAATCTTTGTTTAATGCCGTACACAATTTGTCTTTCAAGCCATACAATCTTGTAAACCAAGAATGATTCTCCAAGCCATATTGTGATATCATGGTTTTCCAACAAATTTCAAACTCATTCTCATCAACACATCCTGATAAACATTTGTTGAATAATGATTTAAATGAGTTATCTGACTTGAATTCTGCAAATCTACTTACAGCATTCTGTTGTAAATGCCATAGACAAAGCCTATGCCTTGTTTGAGGGAAGACCTGCATAGTCATACATAAGGTATCAGTCATTCTCGTTTAAGGTATTTCACATATTAGGTTAAGATATCAAATTATCAGAGAAATACCTTTTCTATTGCATTTGCAATAGCTAGATCTTGGTCTGTGAATAAAGTTACAGGACATTTCCATGTCATCGACTTCTTGAATACTTCGAAAAGCCATTGAAATGTCTCTGTCTTTTCATCAGTCAAGAATGCACAACCAAACATGACATTTCTTCGATGGTTGTTAATACCAACAAAAGGACCACAAATTAGGTTGTATTTGTTAGTTCTATAAGTTGTATCAAAAATCATTACATCTCCATAGATTTGATATCTTCTTTCATCATAGAGTCCCTCCAGAAAATGTTACTCAATCTGCCTTCATCATTCAATTGAACTCTGTAGAAAAAGTCATCTTCATTGGCTTGTTCTTCTTGTATCATATCAATGACGGTCTGTGCATCTCCCCCTTCTATTGCTTTCATTTTCAACCGGTTCACAAAATTCATGTGATCTTTCTTTGTATGCCCAAGATATTCCTCACCACCAGCATCGTTTACCATGTATCGATAAGAATTTACTGCAGTTAAACCTGAAGTCACCATGTGCTCAATTGCCTTGCCTTTTTCCTTATCAATTTTTCTTTCTGAACGATGAAGATGATTAAATTCTGTTCTTGTTAATGGATGATTATGTAACACTACATGGTTTACAACTTCAAACAAGCCTTCATCATTCATCTTTACCATCATCAAAGCATTACAATCTGTCCTAGTGATTGCCCTTTTTCTTCTGTTATCTGTTGAATCATTTCTCTGTTTCTTTAGTCCAGCACAAGAGCATACAAACTTTTTCCCTATCTCTATAGGTTCATCACCTGTGGAATATCTAGTAGTTGATTTACGAACAGAGAATCCCAATAAACGAGCATGTTTGCAATACAGCTCATACATCTCTTCAATTGTATGTCTTGTTAATCCAAGTAGAGAGCCACTAACATCAGTTGAATAAGGCATGCCATCTACATAACAAGTATTTTCATACCTTTAGAACATATGTCAAATACTTATAGAATACATTAGTAATACCCCAAAGTTTCATAATAAATTGAAAGACATATCATTCAAGCATGTTATATATGTAATACATGTAGCATATATAGGTAATACCTAAAGAGTATATATCTAGTACATATAGATCATATAGGTAATACCTGAAAAGTATAACTGATGTCATAAACTAATATATTAATATTTTTGGGTATTCTTGATTTATATCAGTATAAACAGTCAGAATCTTCATAACACTCGTAGAACATATACAATAAACCAATAATACCTCAAAAAAAATTTCATTACAATTTCAAAAGTAAACATGCACAAAGATGAAATAAAATCAGTGTCTTATACCTTCATTTATTGTCGCAATAATGTGATTAAGAAAAGCTGACGTTACAGCATTGTCCTCATCTTCTTCACTTGACAATATATGAATTGTATTTGATTCGTGACCTAAAAATTAGAATACTTATATCAACTTTTTGTATTATTTTCATTGTATAAATGTTCATCCAATATATGAAAAGACATAAACCTTTTACCTTGGTCATTGTTCAAATCTCCATCCATTGTTGTTTGGGTAATTTTGATAGCAAGAAGAAACGAACCCTAGATTTTAGGAAGACAAGAATAAAAACGAACCCTAGATTTGCAGTTTATCATGTGAAGAAATTGAAGAAGAAATTAAGATTAAAGATTGAGCAGTAAAATGAGATGACCGCCATCTTCAATGTAGGAATCGCTCTCTCAGCTCTCTCAGCTTTCTCAGCTCTCTCAGCTTTCTCAGCTCTCGCAGCTCTCGCCTCTCTCAAGTTGCAGAATAAAAAAAAACTATATATAGTAAAACAAAGCGGGTTGGATCATGGGGCGGGTTGGACGGAGCGGGTTGGGGGCACGGATCCTGGGGCACACAAGTCCTTCTCTATATGATATTACTATACCTTAATTCGATTTGATCCAATTCGAAGAAAGTTACAAAATCAATAGATATTTTCGTTTCAAATAATGATTCAATTTCAGTAATTTCTCAGATCCATGAACAGCCTACTTGAAAGTTCAATTACTTGATCATCATACTTTGGTAACCAGAGTATCTTTCTTATTGATTATTACAAAGCTTTGGGGATAGCCATTCTTGACGTGATTTACCGGCTTACTATACATATATCGTATTTGGATTTACAAATTTCGTATGTCACACACCCACATACCTAACTATTATTAAATATTTCAACCAATCATAATTAAATGTCGTTTCAATTATAAAAGTTTATTTCCAGTTAAATATCATTTTAGACTTATCTTTAACTTATATCTAATTTTTTTTTCTGGTATTATTCATTAGCAAGAAATCAGAAAATTAATATAATTATTTTTTATGAAATTAATTTGATTTTTTTTACAATATTGAATCCGAAATTCCTTGATCGACTAAAAATATATTTGTTCAATTTTTAAATTTTTTTAAATTCCTTAATCTATGACAAATTTTATAAAACTACATTTAATTAGAGTCGCAGAAAGTATATAAAAAAGTTGGAGCATGAAGTACAATTATATGATTGTTTAGTATATACAGTAGGTTAGAATAATTTATGGTTGGAAACTAAGTAATTTACTGCTGATAAGATTAATGGTTAATTATGTTGACCGTGTAATTTTAGTATATATTTTTTGATTGTATTTCCTTATTTATGTTCTTTTAATTGTGGGATATTTGTTTCCTTATTTATGTCCCTTTAATTGTGGGATATCTGTTGTATCTTTTGTAAATCTCTTTTTATTATTAGTAGTTTTTCTACAACCACAATTCAATGATGATTTCCAAACTCTCTCTCATGCACCCCAAATCTTCTCATATGGTATCAGCTATACGATCCTAAACTCTATTCTTTCTTCTACACAGCTGCAGAAGTCCTAAACCCTATTCTTTCTTCTACACGGCTACCGTCTTCGGCAGATCATCATCACGACCGGACTCGTTCCCTCCATCGTGCTTATCATCGGACTGGTCCCCTCTGGTGACGCATCCCCTAGCTTCACTCGGCTTCCCCTTGAGGGTGTGTTCTCATCGGTATCACGCTAGCATCAACTTCGGGAAGAACTCCTTTCTCTTCACCGGGGTGGTTCTTCTATCGAAGATTATGGTAAGAAGTTCAAGTTCTTATGTGATTAATTGAATGCTATTGGTCATCCAGTGGACGAATCCGATAAGAGTCATTGGTTTTTGCGTGGATTGGGTGTTCAATTTGCTAGCTTCGCGGACACTCCCATGACTTTCTCTCCTATTCCCGCCTTCCGGGATTTATTGCATCAGGCAAAGCAATACGATTTCATGCTCCGAGCCATGAAGGGCTCCACGCCTTAGGCGGTATTCACTATTGATCGAAGGTCTTCGGCGAATCGCGGCTCCTCTCACTATCGCTGGCAATCCAGTGGCAACTCCCATTCTTCGGGTCACAATGATGGACATGGACACTCACATGACCGTGGCTCTACTTTTGGACATGGCCAGCATTCGAACTCTCGTGGTTCTTCTTCAGGTGGTACTGGTTCGAACAACGAGGGGTGCAGACCTTATATTTCTCGTTGTCAAATCTATCGTGGGGATCATTATGCAAACAAATGTCCCCAATTTCTAAGTGCTCGTCAGACTATTTCCTTGGCAACTTGGCTCAGACATTCACATCATCTTGTAATGTTTTAGACTCTACTCCTGATTGGTATCTTGATTCGGACGCTTCTACTCATATGACTAATCAGTCTACCATATTGGATTCTTACAAGCCTTATTCTGGTAACGGATCTGTAATTGTTGGTAATGACAATGCTTTAAATATCCCGCATATTGGTTCTCGTAAATTGTTTGTAGATGTTCAGTTATTGGATGTTTTAGTGGTGTCTCATATCACTAAAAATCTTTTATCCATCAGTAAATTAACCTCTGATTATTTTCCTGTTGATGTCATTTTTTCTATAAGTTCTTTACGATTCAGAACCGTGTGACAAAGAAAATTCTGGCTCAGGGAAGGTGTGATAAGGGCCTTTACTTGCTTGATAAGGGGGTTCCGACCTTGGTGGCAGCAGTCTGGAATAAAAAATTGAAGACTAGTTTTGATTTGTGGCATTTACGCCTAGGGCATATTCCATTTTCCATTATTTCGTTGTTAAATAAACTTGGTCATTTATCTGTTACTTCCTAGTGTTTGCTCTTCTTGTCAGTTAGCAAAAAGTAAGAAATTTTCGTTTCAGTTGAATGAAAAACGCTGACAATGTTCTTGATTTAATGCATTGTGATTTATGGGGTCCTGCATCTGTTACTACTTGTGATGGCTTTCGTTATTACGTTGCTTTTGTGGATGATTTCTCTCGTTTTTCAGGGATTTATCCATTATGTGCTAAGAATGAGTTTTATGATGTACTGGTTCGTTTTCATGCCTTTGTTTGCACTCAATTTTCCCGTAAAATCAAGATTTTTCAGAGCGATGGTGGAACTGAATTTGTGAACTTGAAAGTATATGATTTTATGAACATAAATGGAATTCATCATAGGCTTTCTTGTCCTTACACGTCTCAGCAAAATGGTAGGCTGAACATAAGCACCGTCACATATCTGAAACTGGATTATCTATGCTTAAGCTCTTTTCATTCTGAATCTTCTTCATGAGACCAGATAGCTTTTCTTGAGTTTCTGACTTCTTTGCAAGAAAGATTGTCCATGTGTATCTGGAGTAGTCATCTACTACTATTAGGGAGTACTTCTTCCCACTCAAGCTTACTGGTTTTACTGGTCCAAAAAGGTCCATGTGTAGAAGATCTAGAATTCTGTGAGATGATTTCTGAATCTTTTCTTTGAATGAGCTTTTAACTTGCTTTCCTTTTTGACATGCTCCACAGACATTCTTGTATGCTACGTCTGGCAAACCTCTCACGAGGCCTTTTCTTGCTAGCTTGTTGATAGTCTTGAAGTTCAGATGGCTTAACCTCTTGTGCCATAGCCAGCTCAGCTCTGGTGGACTTTTCACAATGAAGCATGTTGATTGAGTAGAGGAGTTCCAATCTGCTAGGTAGATATTTCCTCTCCTTGTTCCTGTAAGCTTTACTTCATTCGTGGTGCTGTCATTGATTAAGCACTTGTTGAGGTTGAATTCCACCGTGTATCCTTTGTCACAGAATTGACTTATGCTTAGAAGATTGTATCTAAGCCCCTTTACATAGGATACATCCTTGATCTTTATTTTCCCTTTGACTAGGCATCCACTTCTTTTTGTGCTTCCTTTGGAATCATCTCCAAAGATGACCTTTGGTCCTTTGCATTCTTGGAAGTCTCTTAACGTTTCTTTACTGCCTGTCATGTGCTTTGAGCAGCCGCTGTCAATATACCATACATCACTGCTACATTCTGGCACTGTAACCTCATCTTCTTCGTTGTCCTCGCCATCTCTAGCCATCAGACATATCAGTTCTTCTTCATCAGAGGATGATGTTTCAGTGTCGCTGCTGGAGGATTCTGCAGCTTTCAGTACTTCCTTCGGAACTACTGCATCCTTGGTTTTTTCCATTTCTCCTATGAGAGCTCGAAGCTTGTGTCTTTCCTCTCTTCTTTTATCTCTCCTCTGCTCTCTTTCTCCTTTTGGATACTTGTGCACGGTTGGATATGGACAATTCCTTGCATAGTGCCCTGGTTTCCTGCAGTTGTAGCACAGGTCAATATTGCTTGTATTTGATTGTGGAGAGGTGGATACCTGAGGAGGTGGATGACTTCTTCTGAAGTCATTCTTCTTGTTGAGGTTGGTGTTGCTGCTATTATTGTTGCTTTTTATAAATCTCCTGAATTTCTTTAGAAGTAGCGTCATGTCCTTTTCAGCAACTTCTGCTGTGTCCTCATTCTGTTTACTGCAACTGGTGGTTGCTGTATCCTTGGTTCCTCTGGCAATCAGCGCTGTAACTTTGGAGCTTGACTCCTCTGACTCCTTTCTCCGTCTATTGATGTCATACTCAAATGCTTTCAGGTCGGAGAATAGGTCGAATGTGCTCATGGACTTCAGGTCCATAGATACTCTCATGGCAGTGGTCTTACTATCCCACTCCGCAGGTAGGGCTTTTAACACCTTCATGTTTTTCTCTTTCTGTGTGTAGTGTTTGCCCAGAGCTTCTAGTTGTTCAAGAGTCTCTTCATTCTTCATCTCGAAGAGCTCGAATAGTTGGGTCGCGTTGGAGATTTTGTTGTCTTTGGTGAGCTCAGTTCCTTCACAGATTTGCTCCAACTTTTCCCATATTTCTTTGGATGTTGAGCAAGATTTAACTTTGCTAAATGTGCCTTTATCCAAAGTAATAAATAGAGCATTCTTTGCCACATTATCGAGGTTGGCTCTCTTCCTGTCTTCGTTTCCCCACTCTTGATGTGGTTTGGTCAGGAAGTTAGGTGGTGGCTGCTCTCCTTCCGCATGGTCTCTCCCATACATTGGATTCACCTTCATGGGGATTATTGGTCCTTCAATTATGACCGTCCACATCTCATCGTTCATGACTGAAAGGTGTGCCTGCATTCTGATCTTCCAATCGTCATATTCCTCTATGGAAAACATAAGTAGTTTGTGATTGGAGAAATCCATGATATGCTTTTAAGAGTGAGTTTTATGCAGAGAAAACAGCAAGATAAGGGTGGATCTGGGTAGGTGACCAGATAAGTTGGCTTTTGACCCAACTCGTTCTGATACCACTTGTTGGTCCCAAGTGGTGTCCGAGGTTCAGAGGGGGGGATGAATGAACCTTGATCGATTTTTCAAATCTTTAAACAAACCGTTCTGCACTGCAAGATACTTGAGCTTGCAACGACAAATAGTTACTGCTTGCAGTACTAGGATACAGTCCTGCACGCTGTAACCTGGAGTTTTATACGCAGCGAAAATATTAACTTTAAAACACAAGACTGTTTTTCTCAAAATGCTTCTTTCAAAATCTTTTATGCTATGAGATAAATAAGATGCAGAAGATAAACACACAGATAAAAAAGCAATAAACACTTATGGCTTATGGTGGTTCGAAGGTGGTGTAATCCTTCTACGTCCACTCTACTGCTCCTCGAGCAGGAACTTCGTTAAGCAAGGTTGATTTACAGGACTCTCCTAACAATCTATCAACTTATAAAGTTAACCACCTACTGAAATCCAGCGTACACACAGCAACTGCAAACTTCAAAGGCTAACCCACACAGGGTTCCACACTCCCACACAGGGAAGCTGCCTAACTCTAGACAACTAAACAAACAGCAAGGATCTCTCCTGTCAACTGCTTGACACCACTAAAACAACCTAAGCACACAGCAACAAGGTTAAAAGGATAAAAATGTTTTCTTCAACTGTTGCTTCGAAGTGAGCTTCTGAATCCTTGAGAAAACTTTCAGCTTGAACTTGCTTCACTTCGTATGGTTGAGTGACTGATACTGATTGTAGGCTTGAATGCTTGAATCTTGTAAGCTTCAATTCTTCACAAATGATTTTCAGATTTCAGTAACAGTTTTTTGGCTTCAGTGCTCCTCAACCTCTATTTATACTTGTAGGAGAAGATGTCCGTTGAAGGAGACATCTCTCTTTTGAATTTGAAGTATTCTAACCAAAGGTATGGTTCGCATTTAATGCGACTTGACTTTTTCTTTCAGAGCATTTAATGCGGCAGTTGCGGCTCGCAGCTTTCTGCAGCGCGTCAGTCCATATGACATCTTCTTATTGGCTCCGTGTCTGTGCCTTTGACCTTTTCTTGAACAACTCTATTTATTCTTGCTTGAACTTTGTTCCTCGTACTGCATTTATCCTTCCTAGGATTTGCAGGATACTTCGTTTTGTAGTTGGCGCTGTATGACTTATCTGTACTGTAAGCTTTGCGCTGTATCCTTAGTCTTCGTGCAGCTGATATTTCCTGCAGTGCTGCGGTAATTTAGACCTGGTTGCAGTATCTTTTGGCAGTGCTGCTGTAACTTCTTTCTAGAAGTACTCTTGTATCCTTTTCTTGCAGCGATGCTACACGCCGTTCTTTCTTACTTTGCTATATAGAAGATCTTATCTTATTAAAGCGTTGCTGTATCTTCCTTCTACCAGCTATGCTGTATCCATCCTTTTTGCAGCAATGTTGTATCATGCCTTCTTGTAGCGATATCTTTCCTTAAAGACTTAGATGCAGCTTTATCCTTCTTTTAACCTCCATTTTCAGCACTTAATATAAGACTCAATCCTAGTCTATTTATTCACTTAAACAATGTGAAAAATGGGGTACTCAAAACTTCCTATTACATCTTTGGTTTGTCTCATCAAAATCTAAACATTGAAATCCTAACAGGTGCCACACCCCTCTGACACAAACATCGTTGGTTCGAAATGGATTTTTCATACGAAGTTTCATGCTGACGGATCCATTGAGCGTCATAAAGCTCGTCTCGTTGCTCAAGGTTTTACACAGATTCCCAGCATTGACTTCCATCATACTTTCAGTCTGGTTGTTAAGGCTGCTACCGTCCGGATTATCCTGTCTCTCTCTGTTCAGCATAGTTGGCCTCTTCATCAGCTTGACGTCAAGAATGCATTTCTTCACGGCATTCTTGACAAACCTGTATTTATGGCTCAGCCTCCTGGTTTTGTTGACCCACGGCTTCCTGATCATGTTTGTCAGTTGAAGAAGGCTATATATGGTCTTCGTCAAGCTCCTCTTGCCTGGTTCCAGAGGTTCAACATGTTTTTATCAAGCCTTGGTTTTCTTCAGAGTCGCTGTGACTCCTCTTTTTCATTTTCACAAAGGTACCTCTATCATTTATTTGTTGTTTTATGTGGATGACATTATCATTACAGGTAATGACCTTTCTCTACTGCAAAGTTTTATCTCGCGTACACATCTTGAATTTGCCATTAAGGACCTTGGTCGTCTTAATTACTTTCTTGGGCTTGAAGTCTCGTATACTTTCAATGATCTATTTGTTGGGCAGGCGAAGTATGCTCATGACATACTTGAATGTGCTGAGTTGTTGGATGTTAAGCCCGTTTCTACTCTTTTGGTGGTAGGAGAATCACTTCTTAGTGACGGCTCTCCGTTTCGTGATCCTACTTTGTATAGGTCTCTTGTTGGAGCTCTCCAATATTTGATTATTACTCGTCCGGATCTTTCCTATGCAGTCAACTCGGTCAGTCAATTCCTTCACTCGCCTACAGGTGATCATTTTTTGGTAGTGAAGAGGATTCTTCACTATGTCAAGAGTACTGTGCACTATGGCCTTTCTTTCAAAAGGAATTCTAATTTTTCCATCTTGAGTTATTCAGATGCTGATTGGGCTCGTTGTATTGGAACCCGTCGTTTCACATATGGGTACTCTATCTTCCTTGGAGGAAATCTCGTTTCTTGGAGTGCCAAGAAACTACCCACGGTTGCCTGTTCCAGTTGTGAGTTCGAATTTGCTTCATGAGATCCGATCTCTTCCGTCTTCTAGGCCTATTCTCTTATGTGACAACAAGAGCGTTATCTTTTTGAGTCAGAATTCGGTGGCACACAAGAGGGCCAAGCATATTGATCTTGATTATCACTTTGTTCGTGAGCTCGTCTCCTCGGGTAAGCTAGCCACTTGTTTCGTTCCATCTATTCTCCAGCTAGCTGACATCTTTACAAAGAGTTTACCACGTCCGGCCTTCGAATTTCTTCGTTCCAAGTTTTGCTTTTGTCTTCATCCCACGCAGCGCTTGACGAGGGGTGATAAGACTAATGGTTAATGATGTTGACCGTGTAATTTTAGTATATATTCTTTGATTGTATTTCCTTATTTATGTTCCTTTAATTGTGGGATATTTGTTTTCTTATTTATGTCCATTTAATTGTGGGATATCTGTTGTATCTTTTGTAAATCTCTATTTATTAATAGTAGTTTTCCTGTCACCACAATTCATTGGTGATTTCCAAACTCTCTCTCATACACCCCAAATCTTCTCATAATTGCTCTTGGTTAACATCTAAAAGTCTATTTAAAAGGGCAAAAAAAGAAGAAGAAAACAACATTCATCATATATCAGCGATTGCAAAGTATATCATAACACACTCTGTTTGTTATTTGTAAATTCACAAATAGAAACTGTGTTGTGAATATAAGTTATGGATGCTGAAACTCTATCTCGCAAATTAATCAGTGAGAGACAATTTGTTGGGTACTTTTCAATTTAGAAGTTGAAATTTTGACTAAATCATATTATTGCTAGACTATACTTGTAGAGCAAAAAATGAACAAACTATAAAAAATTCGAATCATACTTGAAAGTTCAAACCAACCAAAACAACATTCTGAAATTAAGCATGATCAAGAAACTTTGAAATTTGAATAATTAAAACCTATTCAGTAGGCAAACTCAGCACATGAAGGAAAAACCCACCATTGTTCATCTTCTTGGTGTGTACCCCAAACTTTCCACTTCCCCCATAATGAAGCTTCATTTACAATTACGCGTAATTCTGCAGTCAACATGATGAAGCTCACAACTAACAGTGAATGAACTCCTGCAAGTTTGAGCTGTAAAATCTGAAATAGATATATTTACACAAACTGGAAAATAAGTATTCTTGGGACACACTTTGCTGATTTCTTAACAGCTGATATAAGTTTTTCACGACATATAAAATTACTTCTTAACTCCACAGCGAGATTTACCAAGATCAACATCAAGAAATGGAAAAACTGAGACTTTTTGAGGCCCACAACAGAATGCGATTGAGAAACAGATAGATATGGAGGAACGTTAATAGTCATAAAGCCACCATATCCATTAATGCCCCTCATGAGGAGCCGCTGAGCTGTTACCTCCGTTTCCGAACAACATTGAGTGTTTTGATTCTATGAATTGGAAGGCCATAGGAAAGAGAAAGGATTCCATCGCCCCTGACTCGTATTATTGTCCCTTCTACTGCTGCTACTGCTGCTTGCATTCGTGGTTCTTTGATTCGAGTTGGGACGAGCATTTCCGGAACCTTGTGAAGGCAGCTCAACACGACAAACAGGACATGAATTATGTTCAACGAGCCAAGGAACAATACAATCCGAATGGTATATATGATCACAAGGCATCTGCCTAGCTTTTGAGCCCAATTCAAACTTATCTTGACACACAGGGCAGTGTGTATCTGTGTTGAGATGCCTTTGGGAAATTTTAATGGTGGGCATGGCATCAATAGCAGAACGAGGCGCTGGAGGTGGACCCCGCCTATCATTCATACTTAGCTGCTCAATCAATTCATGCAACCCATGCCCCATAAAGAAATCACTAAAATCAGCTCCTCCTCTCTGCCCCATCCCATGTCCGCCATTGAAGAAGAAATCAAATGGATCCTGACCAGGCACTCCAACCGGAGATTGGCCGCGGAATATAAAGAGCGGACCAGGAGGCCTTGAACCCATACCCACATTTTGTTCTGGGAGCATGCCTGATCGTGTTCTAATGTCAAAATTGGGGTCTCTTCCCATCATTCTATGCCTCATAAAGGTAGCAAATGCATCCATGATACCAAATCTTGGATCATGGACAGGGTCCATATATCCAAGGCCAGAAGAATCACCTGACGGAACACCCATAACTTCAGGCAGCTCTTGTATGAAGCCTCCATCACAGTAAGGGCAAACCAAATTACGGCTTCGAGGCCGCACTGGCTGGTTGCATTGGTAGCACCAGTGAGTGTTTCCACCACTTGACATGCTTTCTTTGATGCAAAGATCTTACAGAAATCTATACCACAATCCCAAACACCTGCACTCCCTGCATATATCCACATGCTTATGGTTTAACCACATCAAAAAGAAACATGATTTCATATATCACTACATAGTATTTAGCTCTAGTAAGTCAACAAATTGACACGATAGACTGATTCTAGATCTCAAGAAAAATAAAAGCCTGAACTATGTATACTTAGGATTCATTTTGACTGATTCGACAAATTATAAATGATCTCAGCTCAAAACGATTTTATCAACGCTGCACCAAATACAAAACACCAAATTAACATTCCATTATCCAAAAACACACAAACACACATGCCCATATATCGATGAGTCAACAGACGGTAGAAGACCGCCCAATACAACATATGTAGCAAAAATCCATATCAATTACAACAAACAATCAATCTCACTAATTCAAACCAGTCAAGCATCAGCAAACCTCGTTTACTCAAAAATGCATTTTTTTTCTTTATTTTGAAATCTAATTAATTCCTCCAGAAATCAATAAACGGCATAGAATCCCTCTCAGAAATTCAGAATTGGAGCAGACAAACACATATTAATAGGAATATAATTAGAACCGACTAATCAAAAAAAAAAAAAATCGAATAAAATTAGGAAGCGACACGATTTAAGCAGGTGTTACCAGAGACTATGCTTGGGATGTGAGAGAAGACTCCTGAGAACAGCGATTGAGAAGGAGAGGATTTAGGAAATGGTGGATTGGAAATTTGCGGTTCTAGAAATTACGGAGACTTCGGTCTTTCCTAAAGTGCGCGAGGGTGCACATTACGCACTCAACAGGTGAGTTTTTTTAGGAGTTTCAGTTTTAACTGCGATCATGTATATCAGTTCATTTTGGTGTGTTATTAATTAAAATAAAATGTGTATTAATTAATGTTGGTATGTTTTTAAGTGTGTTTTTGTGTAGTTAGTATGTGTGTTAAGTTTGAAGAATGCATTTTTATTTCCTACTTTAATAATTGGCCAATCATTGATATAATGACACATTATCAATTAATACTTTTTGCTTTTTTTTTTCTCATCTCATCTCAATATATTTATTTTTTTATATTTTTTCTATACAAATAATTTTTTTTCTTTCCTATACAAACAATTTATCATTTTTATATTATTTATACATTTTAATGTGAGTTGAAATTTTTTAATATAATAATTAAAAAATTCTCTATACAATTTGCACTAAAATTAATACAACAAATAAATAATTAATTTAAATTGATATAAATAATAGAATAAGAATGGTAGATAGTGATCACCCTTCCTTTGAATTTGGTAGAAATTGAAATTGTGGTTCAAACTATAAAAGGTAATTCAATTGGTCAAATTTATTACTCCACTTTCTCAAGTGAAATTGTAGATACACCTAATTTCCAATTGTAAATACACCTAATTTTCAATTCATAAAAATGGTGGATAGTAACCACCATTCCTTAGAATTTTATTACCAATATTAATTGTATGTTAAATGTATTGTAATGTTAATTGTTTATTTTCAATTAATTGCTAATTATATCTATATCTTTTTTTATATAATTAATTTTTTAAAATAATATTTAAATATTATTAATTATATTTTAATGTGAATTGAAAATTATTAATATCATAATTAATTAATCCAACATACAAGTAATAAATAATTACTTTAAATTGATATAAATAAAAATAAAAAATAAAAAATAATAGATCATGGGACCCACATGTAATGATTGCATTTGTGTAAAATTGATTGAAATTTGTGTTAAATTGATGTTGAGGTATATTTTAAAAAAATAGATATTTTAATTAGTGTGTTGGCATATGAACCCCACACTAAAACACATTGATGTGGATGCTCTAACAGATATAATATGGATGAAAGGGCATAAATGGTATTCGAACCAAAATATCTGAAGTACAGTACCAATTTGGAAATAAAATTCCAATTGACATAGTCTGGCAAATTAAAGCAATTCTCAAAAGATTAACACATTAAAATTAAATAAATTTACAATGTTAAAATTTAGAGTTAATCTCTCATACACTAGTTGTATAAATCTAACAACTGGGTTGATCCTATCTGAGTTTGTGTACATTTGAGTTTTTTTATTATTTTATTCATGTATTATCTTAATATTATATTAGTGTGACCTTATTTTTATGTACTGTAACTTCAAAAAAAAAAAAAAATTCAACACAATTTGTACATATATACCTTTATATGATATTACTCATACATTTATTTAATATTACTTATACCTTTATATTAACATAATCATATATTTAAATAACCTTTATATTAACATAATCATATATTTAAATAATATATAAATGTGCAACCAACATAACTAAATGGTATAAAAAATGAATTACATAAAGGTATGTTGATTCAAAAATGAGCTGAAATAGTTTTGTTTTTAGTAGGATCGGCCCCGAGCCCATGCCGGAAGGCTAACGGCCTAGGGCCCCAAATTTTAGGGGCCCCAAAATTTTAAGTGTATATATATATATATATAGATATATTTATATTAGTATATTTTTTATTTTTCTTAATGTACAATGGTTCAATGGCCCAATCATTGAAAATAAGACTAGTTATATCTTTAAGTTGTAAGCCCATTATATATAATATTTTCCAACTTCAAACCCATTAAATTAATTATAGAACTAAAAAAAAATCAATGAATTAGTGAATTGAAGATGAAAAATCATTACTACTTTTTAAGCTATTTAAACAAACGGCCCTTTCACAATTACCACTCACTAATCACTGACAATTTTTCCCCATCCTCACATCATCTTTGATTGTTGTTGTTTACCACTCACCAATCACTCAAAAATTTCTTTCATCCTCACAACATCTTTAATTGTCGTTGTTGAGTGTTTAGCTGCTAATGATTTTGCTTCTCAAAACTGCTCAGGTCTAGATATTAAATTTGCTTCATTGTCACATCATTTTTGATTGTAGTTGTTGAGTGCTTGACTGCTGATGATTTTGTTTCTCAAAATGCTAGCAGATCTAGATATTTTCAATAATACTTTTGCTATTTATTTGGACTTTTTTTTATGAGTGTTGTACTTGCTTCTCAAAATGCTAGGAGATCTAGATATTTCAATAATACTTTTGCTATTTATTTGGACTTTTTTTTTTCGTAAGTGATGTACTTTTCCAATATCATACATATGGTCCGTAATATAGAATTTGGATAGTGAAGTAACTTGACAATATTTTCAAGGATTGTGTGTATGTATTTTTTTCTTTATCTAGGGGTCCATTTTTTGTTATTGTCCAAGAACCCCCACACTATCATGGCCAGCCCTGGTTTTTAGTTACAAAATTACGTAAAGTTTATAACATTTATATATAAAGATAATACTAATATAATATAAAAGTTATATTAATATAAAATAAAGGTAATACATGAATAAAAAACTAAAATCATATGGATATTACATGAATATAGATCCATGAAACTGATGCACATAAAAATTTGTGTGAAATTTATACTTAACTTATACATAAAATCATACACTTATCCTAATTATTAAAAAAAAAAACATTAACTTGTCCACCCCAAATTAACCATTTTTCTAATTTACGAAAAAAATATTAGAAGTCATTCATCTTAAATGTACAATGTTTTTAATATGTCAACTTCTTAAAAGGGAAATTTTTTTATCCAGAATATTAAACATTAATTAAACAAAGATACACATTAGGATTTAGATATATTAGGTTATGTTTGTTTCAGGTTTATATAGGATTGGAGAAATTCAATTTTGAAATTTTGGGATTTATAAATAAATGTGAATATTTAAAATCTGTGTTTGTTATGAGATTTTAGACCATCTCCAACCCTGCGCTAGATGTTATTCTAGCGCAGGGTATGCATTTCCAACCATGCGCTATTGACGGAGTTGAGATGGCGCAGCTCTTCTTCTTCCTTCCTTCTTCGCTAGTTGCAGCGCAGACTAATCCTGCGCTAGATATTTTGTTTTTCTTTTTTTTGTTTTTTTTAATTCATTTTGTAAAGAGAAATGGGCTAGGGCTTGGCAAACATTGGGCCTGCAAGTTTTTTTTCTTTTTTTTGAGTTGGGTTTGGGCATGGGCTTGGGTATTGTATAATTTTTTTTATTAATTCATTTAATTAATTAAATTCAATTTAAATTTGATTAATGTGTTAATTAATTCAATTAATTAAAACTTAATTACCTTAAATTTATTCAATGAAAATTTAAATTAATTGAATAGTAAAAAATATAATAAACATAGAGTAATTTGAATGAAAATTACATTAATGAAAAATATAGAAATTACATTAATGAAAAGCATAGAAATACATAAAACAGAAAATTACATTAATGAAAAACATAGAAATACATAAAACAGAAAATTACATTAATGAAAAATATAGAAATACATAAAACAATAAAACAAAATATAAATTCTAATAATCTGAAAGACCACCTCCGGACCCTGACCCTCCGATATCTCTAAAATATTCTCCAAACATATTAAAATTTGGTGGTGTTGATTTATCCTCGTCGACCCTCTTCTGCATAATTCTTTGTTGTTCTAATCGTAAAAACTCACGTTGTGGAAGATTCTCAATGCTGGACAAATTGATACTTAATGTCTTGTTTTCCTTTGCTCGTAGAATATCCTGTTGCAGCTGAAGTTCACGAGCTCTCAACTCTTGACTATTCTTTAATATTTCAAGGCTGTGTTCATTTTGGTCATATATAGCTTGAAACTTACTATGTTCGGCGTCGTTTTGTTTCTTTTTCATTTTAGATTTTTTCACACCCATGGGTCGTTTTGATGTAGTACCACTGCTACCATTACCGCTACTGTTGTTTTCACTATCTAAATTGATAGAAAATGAAGACAAAGAAGGTTCAGGAGAAAGAAGTGGTTCATTTGATGAAGCCAACATTTCGGCTTGTAGAGTCGGTTGTATAGCAGACCACACATGATCAAAGTTGAATCCACCCTCAAATCCTCGCTCTCCTTTCAACAGTTCTTCAGCACGATTCTTCTAAATATTTTAAATAATATTGTTAAAATCAATATTTAAAATAACCAAAAAAAAATTACTCTAAAAACTTACAATTGTTTCCCAATTTGCACCACTTGGATTGGTCATTTCTATTTGGTGCACACATCCGTTGAATTTTCGACAAAACTTGAGAATGTTTTTCCATCGACAATATAGCGATCTTGAATTACGATCTGGCATCCTGGAGTTTGGTTTCTCTGCATTGTATTTTGTAACAATACGATCCCAAAAAGTTGTTTGAGACTGATTGATACCCACAATTGGATCTTGTGAAATTTCAAGATAAACACTCACAAGGTGTGAATCTTCAGAAGGAGTGTAATTAGTGGTACGCTTAGGAGGCATTTGAAAGAAAATATGTTAGCAAACAAATACTTTTCGAATGAAGTATGTAGGCAAAAAATGAAGAATAGAATATAAAGATGAATCGTAGTAGTGTGTGAAATTAGTGAAGCAAGGAGTCATATATTTATAGCAGATTTGAAGGCCCAGATTGAAAGTTGTTATCAACGGCTCATATTAAAAGCACAAGGATTGTGCTTTATTCAACTTTACACGTGTAAGGCCCAGATTGAAAGTTGCTATCAACGGCTCATATTAAAAGCACAAGGATTGTGCTTTATTCAACTTTACACGTGTAAGGCCCAGATTGAAAGTTGCTATCAACGGCTCATATTAAAAGCACAAGGATTGTGCTTTATTCAACTTTACACGTGTAAGGCCCAGATTGAAAGTTGCTATCAACGGCTCATATTAAAAGCACAAAGATTGTGCTTTATTCAACTTTACACGTGTAAGGCCTAGATTGAAAGTTGCTATCAATGGCTCATATTAAAAGCACAAGGATTGTGCTTTTCTAACCCTCTATATAATGAGTACATGCTCCAACTATATCTTCACATCAATCAACCTTCACCTTTCACATTTTGATGTCCCTTTTTCAACTCTCAAAAGCTCACATGTCAGCTTCTCCTGTTTCTTCTGGTTCTTCAAGTTCATCTGAAGATGAAATTCAAACATTATTACGCAGTGGTACTCTCGATCCAGAGGACCAAGCTGTTGTGTCTCAGATTTATGCTAACAATTGCTTGATGGTTGAATATTTGAGGCGTCAAAATGATGAACCCACCCATGGTGGCTCTGTTTTGGGTCATCGTACAATATTTCGTGATCGAGCCGCAGGAGCTGCAAATCTTTTCAGAGACTACTTTTCTGAAAATCCAACCTTTAATGAAGATCAATTTCGTCGGCGTTATCGAATGTCCCGAAGTTTATTTCTTCGTATTGTTGATGCTGTACAAAATCATGACTCATATTTTCGTCAGCGTCGAGATGCAATTGGGAAACTTGGATTGTCTACTCTTCAAAAAATCACTGCTGCATTTCGGATACTAGCGTATGCAATGCCCGCAGATGCAACTGATGAGTATATTAGAATTGGAGAGTCTACTGCAATTGAGTGTGTCAAAAGATTCAGTCGTGCTGTTGTAGAGATATTTCAGGAAGAATATCTAAGAACACCAAATGTCAACGATGTAGCAAGATTGCTTCATATTGGTGAGCAACGTGGCTTTCCAGGGATGTTGGGAAGTTTGGATTGCATGCATTGGAAGTGGAAAAATTGTCCTACCGGATGGGCATGACGATATGCTGGTCGAAGCGGATCGCCAACAATAATTCTTGAAACTGTGGCTGATTATGATTTATGGATATGGCATGCTTATTTTGGGATGCCAGGATCAAACAATGATATTAATGTGTTGGAAATGTCTCCCCTTTTCTCTAACCTTGCTAGAGATATTGCCCCTCCGGCAAATTATTTCATTCAAGGAATAGAATTTAACATGGGGTATTATTTGGCTGACGGTATATACCCCAAATGGTCAACTCTTGTGCAATCGATTCATGCACCAAGTGGTCCAAAAAAGAAATATTTTGCAATGAAACAAGAAGCGTGCAGGAAGGATGTAGAACGTGCATTTGGAGTCTTACAAAGTCGATTTGCAATTGTGGCAAATCCAACACGTCTATGGAATAAACATCATTTGAAAGATATTATGACTGCGTGCATAATAATGCATAATATGATAGTTGAGGATGAACGAGAACTGGATGCTCCAATTCAAGATGTAAGAAAAGTACAACCTCCAGATGTCGAATTAGCTGAAAATGAAAATGCACGTTTTCAAAATTTTATGGCTCGATTTAGGCAAATTCGATCTTCAGAAGGTCATTTCACACTACGAAATGCACTAATTGAACATTTGTGGGCAAAGTATTCTAATTCAGACGACTAATGTAATATGTATTTTTATTGTAATATGTATTTTTATTGTATTTTTATTTCATGTAATATGTATTTTTATTGTATTTTTATTTCATGTAATATGTATTTTTATTTCATGTATCCTGTATTTTAATTACATTTTTTGGATTAATAAATTTAAAAAATGATATTAAAAATAAAGTAGTGCTGAAAGTAGTGCAAGCTGTTGGAGAAAAGATGCTGATTTTGTATTAGAGTAGTGCAAAATATGCACTACTCTAGTGCAAGCTGTTGGAGATGGTCTTATAGGTAGGATTATTACTGTAGATATCAAATCAATGTTGAAAAAAATATATATGTGTAATATTATATTGTTAGTTGACGTAATGGTAATGATTAATTTGTTATGTTTGATAGGTTATTATAGGTTGATGTAATGGTAATAGAATATGTTTTTGGTAGATTTGATAATTCTTGACAAAAGTCCTTAAACAAACAAGGATTTGAGATTTTAAAATCCCAAATCCAGACTTGTGAAACCCGAAACAAACATACTCTTAGGTTTTTATAACTCAAAAATATGAAAAACTTTATTTCCATTATACTGGATAAGAAATTTATTTTTCTACTACATTTTAAAATATTAACAAAGTTGCCCCTAAGTATAATATGATATAAAATGGAGTCAAATTTTTGTCAACTCATTTTCATGATTTTTTTTTTCATATCGTGTAACGCCTCTATATCAACTTATCATATTATATTATCTTATCCTATATGAATTATATTATAAAATAATATGATAAACTATCATGTTTTTTCCATATTGTGTAACCCTTTTGGATTATATCGTGTCAACGGTCATATTTTTTTCATATCATGTTATCTCTTATAGAACACAACAACCATTTTCCAGAACTCATTGAAAATCTGCAAGCAAAAATTGAGGAAGTATCCAAAGACGTGGTTCAGTCTCCATCAACTCTTAAAAATTCTGGTGTCAAATTCTCTCTCTCTCTCTTATTGCCAAATCCCTACAATCTTCGAACATTTCTACATCAGATCATTCTGCCACAAGAAGATTCCAACATCCGTTATTGGCATTGAATCTTATAGAACGCAACTGTAAACCTCCCAGGACATGTTAGGTTTGAGGTTTGGGTTGGTTAGGGTTAATTAATTTGAATAAATTTATGTTTGCTTTAAAGGTTGAAAAACCCGTGTTTTTTTTGGGGCCCAAATTAAAAATGACATTTATGATCTTGTGGTGGGTTTATTTGGGTTAAATACACCAGAAGTGGTTGGTTTATTTGAGTTTATTTGGGTTTAATAAATTTAATACATAAATCTAACTCAATAGATACCACACCATTTAAATCAAACACAAAATTAAGTCAAATCCATCATTAAACATTCAAACCAAATACATCAAAAAATTAACTCAATTTAACCTAAATAGTGCAAACCCACCATAACCCAACTAACCTTAACTAATCTAACACACAAACAAAACATGCCCTGAAATGATGAAAACTATCCTAGACAAACACAATTATCATGCCACCTCAGTCACAAGTGTCAAGATTGAGATAAAACTTCTCAACAAATTTGTGCATAAGATTGAACGAGCAACTCTTCAGGATGTAAATCTAGTTAATATTCAAAGAATGTTGCAGATTGCTAATGGCGAAGAGCCTTTTGATAATGACAAAAAAAGGAGAAGAAGAGTTGAAAAGGATGAAAATCAAGGAGTAATTGGAACTAAATGAGAAACAAGGCAAGACTTGTTGCCAAAGGATATTGTCAGGAAGAAGGAATTGATTTTGATGAGACTTTTGCACCAGTATTAAGACTTGAAGCTATAAGGATTTTTCTAGCTTATGCAGCTCACAAGAACTTTAATGTCTATCAAATGGATGTGAAAAGTGCATTTTTAATGGACTTCTTTTAGAAAAAATATATGTGGAGCAACCTCCAGATTTTGAAGAATAGACAGAAGATAAGGTTTTTCAACTGCACAAAGCTCTATATGACATTAAGCAAGCTCCAAGAGTATGATATGACATATTATCTCTATATCTGCTGTAAAATAGCTTCAAGAAGGAACAATTGATAAGACATTATTTAAAATCCAAGATGGAGAAAGTGTTCTCTTAGTATAGTTATATATAGATGATATTATATTTGGATCTACAAATAAAGATCTCTATGAAAAATTCTCATGTCTGATGCAAAAGAAATTTGAAATGAGCATGATGGGAGAACTAAGTTTATTCCTTGGATTTCAAGTGAAACAACTTGATGTTGAGGTCTTCATCAGTTAAGTGAAGTACACAAAAGAGTTTATCAAGGAGTTTCGAATGGAGAATGGATCAGCAGTAAGTATCCCCATGGCTACCTTCATTAGCCTTGACAAAGATAAAGATGGAAAAGATGTTGATATCACAAAATATAGAAGATTAATCGGGTCACTGATGTATCTTACAGCAAGTAGACTTGACATCATGTTTGCAGTAGGAGTTTGTGTTAGATTTCAAGCTGCACCAAAGGAATCACATCTTATAGCAGTAAAAAGGATTATCAAGTATCTAAAAGGAACTCAAGACGTTGGTCTTTAGTATCATAAGGAAGATGGATTCAGTTTGAAAAACTACTCAGATTCAGACTATAATGGCTGCAAGATTGATAGAAAGAGTACGAGTGGAACATGTCAATTTCTTAAAAATCGTCTTGTATCATGGTTCTGCAGGAAGTAGACATCCATTGCAACATCTACAATAGATGCAAAATATATTGCCGCAGAAAGTTGTTGTGCACAAATTTTCTAGCTACAACAACAACTAAGGGATTACGGAATTGAGGAGAGAGAAACTCCAATCCTATGTGACAATATAAGAGCCATAGTTATTACTCACAATCCTGTATTTCACTCAAGGACTAAGCATATTGACATTAGATATCATTTTATAAGAGATCATGTTGAAAGAAAGATGTCATCTTGAAGAAAGTTCATACAGATCTTCAGTTAGCAGTATGAATCAAGATTTTTAATGCTAAGAAATGAGCTAGAAATACTGAAGTTATGATCTAAGGAAAGTAAGATTGCTGAAAATAAAGTTATAGCAAGCTTGAAAGAAGTATATAGGAAGTATGGGGATCTCTGAATGTTGTAAGTCTTGCCCTGTAAGAAGTGTAAACATATAGTTCTGCATTCATATATCTTACAGCGAAACAGTAAGTAAAAGAAACAGAAAGATACAACATTTATATCTAAGAGTATTTATTATTCCATAACCTCATACAACAGTTGCAACCTTAAAAATATAATAAATTAGGCGGCAAAACGTTTCACATTTTAGCATTAAATGATAATCTGCTTTTGTGTCAGAAGCCGAAAAAATGCCGTCAAAAGTCAAATCTGCACTATTTCGTATATTTGTAAAAAGACCCCTCCATCTTTTTCTTACAACCTCAAATAAACAAAAACCCCTTGACATCCCCATAATAATCATATCTCTCAAACCTTGAAAATTAGAAGCAGTTTTCAATTTTTCAAAAACTTCTCAACTTCTCCAAAGCAATCGCTTCAAGAACGACAATGGTAGTAAGATAAACAATCATTCTTGAAGGGAGACTCATCAATCCAAAACACATCTATGCCTCAAACATATATGATCAGTCCATTATCACACTCATTTTTAAGTATATGTAGAAGACGAAGATATTAAGACTTCTAACCACCATCTATGTCATATTCTCCACTGAATCCGTTCAAAAATTCTATACATATGCCCATCTGTCGGATGATAGAAAATCGATCCTCATCAAGCTGGGTGAAGGAGAGATGAGGGAGATAGGATTCTCGATGAAGCACATCGCCTCTACCTTCGACTTTTCCACTGAGTGATTGTCTTCGAGCCAACTCCTTGTAGGAACCGCCGGATCGCCGACCCTATTCGATTATCCGAATCGGGGTCCATGCAAATATGATTAACGCGCAGCGAAAAATGAATCATACCTTTTGCACCAAAATTAGTTCTAAGGTCAGAACTGTAGATCGAGGAATCGATGAAGCCAGAACCTCACGATCTTCTGCTGTATTCCTCGCCTTATCTCGAACGTTGTGTGGGCAACGAGCTATCGAGACTCTCAACCGTTCTTCTCTAGATCGTATATCAGATTTTCTATGTCTGTCACTTTAGAAACGGTTGACTTGAGGCTTATTTATAGGCTACAACAGGGACCTTGAGGAGGATTAGGAATCGGTCTCCTAATAGGCTTAGGAGTCCTTAATTCGATCTGAATATACTTCTCAAGCCTATCAAATAATATCTTAATCCACTAAAAAGATATTATTGAACTACCGTCCCTTATCCATATTAGATATGGCTCCTATTTATTATATGCGCGTTTATCTCCCCATGTTTAAGATATCGAATGTCCATTAATTAAATGAATTACTGACAATTCAATTAATTAATATTTAATCCAAGAGTAGTACCACTCAACTTTATTATCATGCCGGAATAAATCCACCTGCAGGGTTTACATGATAATCCTTATGAGTTCGTCAAGGGGACATCATCATCCTAAATAATTAGGACACAGTTTCATTATATAATCAACAGCACACCATATAAACAACACTGTATCCCAATTTACCGAGCTTATTGATTTAATAAATAAATCTCACCCATTGGTAAATTAAAGAAAACATATATCGAGTATACATGCCCGTTATCATACAATGATTAAGAGGACGCACATCCATAATAACAGAGGTCTTGTTTTATTTATGTAGTCAGTACAAATAAAACAACCTCAATTGGTCCTGCTCAATACATACAAAATGTACTAGTGTAATTTTATAATCAAGACAGATTAATACCAAATTACACTACAACCATTCCGATAATTTGTCCAAAATTATCTCGGCTGTGAGCTATCATTTATAATCTATAAGGAACTGATAACATGATCTTCTGTGTGGCACCACACACCATATTATCTACAATATAAATTAATTGGACAACTGCAATAACATATATAACAAATATATAAAATGCAAACATTTGACCATAAAAGATTCTCATATCATAAATAGATGTTCATACAAAAGCTAGACTTATAGTATACATCCTAACACTCCTTGCATATGGTGATGACATTTATGAGGAGATGTGGAACCTCTTCAAATGAAGAGAGGTTGGGGCTGAAGTTAAGAAGAGTGTCCTGAAGAAGCTGTTCAAACCTGAGTTTGAACTTTTTCATGAAATTTATGCATACTCCATTGAAGGTTGAACAGGCACCTATAATAAATATACAAATCTCCACTTCAGGCTCATGTCAGCCATCATGAAGGGAGAAAAGGTGAACTAGGCACGATTTATCTTCAAGCGGCTATGGGAGGAAGCTGAAAAAGATATTGTACGCCGAAGCTATGGGATCACCATTTGCTCAATCCTCTGCAAGCTTGGCGTTAAACTTATCTCTCCTATCCCTATTCCCATTGGAAAATATCTTGGTGAGAAAAAGAAGGGGAAGACCTTGAAGAAGGTCGCCATAGATGCAGTTGTTGCTGAAGTAAAGAAAAAACCAAAAAGTTACAGCAATTGCATTCTTGACACTACTCCCTATTTTACCTCTGATGCTGGCCACCCAAAAATAAAATTTAAAGTATTTTCAAAAGATATAGATACCATGGGTTCTATTATAGAGGAGATTAGTGATCAAGAAGACTCTAACGTACCAAATGTAAGTAGTATTACAATAGTTGCTTACAGTGAATCAGAGGCTGCAAGACGAAGAAAGAAGGACAACCCAGCCTGTTGAATCTGATTCTAATGACAGTGATGTTCAAGTCATCAAGAAGGCCTTAAGGAGAGCAGAACCAGAGTTGTCATCATCCTCTGATGATGATACACCCTTGGTACGGAAGAAGTCGAGTAAGCTAGTCAGCTTGCATAGCAAGAAGAAGACTGTTGTAACAAAGAAAACTGATACTGCAAGTGTTAGGATGTATACTATAAGCCTAGCTTTTGTATGAACATCTATTTATGATACGAGAATCTTTTGTGGTCAAATGTTTGCATTTTATATATTTGTTATATATGTTATTGCAATTGTCCAATTAATTTATATTGTAGATAACATGGTGTGTGGTGCCACACAGAAGATCATGTTATCAGTTCCTTATAGATTATAAATGGTAGCTCACAGCCGAGATAATTTTGGACAAATTATCGGAATGGTTGTAGTGTAATTTGGTATTAATCTGTCTTGATTATAAAATTACACTAGTACATTTTGTATGTATTGAGCAGGACCAATTGAGGTTGTTTTATTTATACTGACTACATAAATAAAACAAGACCTCTGTTATTATGGATGTGCGTCCTCTTAATCATTGTATGATAACGGACATGTATACTCGATATATGTTTCTTTAATTTACCAATGGGTGAGATTTATTTATTAAATCAATAAGCTCGGTAAATTGGGATACAGTGTTGTTTATATGGTGTGCTGTTGATTATATAATGAAACAGTGTCCTAATTATTTAGGATGATGATGTCCCCTTGAGGAACTCATAAGGATTATCATGTAAACCCTGCAGGTGGATTTATTCCGGCATGATAATAAAGTTGAGTGATACTACTCTTGGAATTAAATATTAATTAATTGAATTGTCAGTAATTCATTTAATTAATGGACATTCGATATCTTAAACATGGGGAGATAAACGCGCACATAATAAATAGGAGCCATATCTAATATGGATAAGGGACGGTAGTTCAATAATATCTTTTTAGTGGATTAAGATATTATTTGATAGCCTTAAGAAGTATATTCAGATCGAATTAAGGACTCCTAAGCCTATCAGGAGACCGATTCCTAATCCTCCTCAAGGTCCCTGTTGTAGCCTATAAATAAGCCTTAAGTTAGCCGTTTTCGACATACAGAAATACAGATACACAGACATAAAAATCAGAGATACGTATTAGTAGAAGACGGCTGAAAGTCTCGACAGTTCGTTGCCCACACAACGTTCGAGATAAAGATGAGGAATACATCAGAAGATCGTGAGGTCCAGGCTTCATCGATTTCTCGATCTACGGTTCTGACCTTAGAACTAATTTCGGTGCAAAAGGTATGATTCGTTTTCCGTTGCGCGTTAATCAATTTTGCATGGACCCTGAATCAGATAATCGTATAAGGTCGGCGATCCGGCAGTTCCTACAGCAAGAAGGGTGGTGGCAATAATCCCTGTTTCCCAAACCTCTGTGGAAATCGAGTCAAATGAGCAGCCAGAACCTACAGAAGAGCGGATTCAATCTTTTGCTGCAAGAAGTCTGATCGACCACTCTCTTGAAGATATTGAAAAAGACATTAAGGAGAAATACAATCTTTGGAGAAAGATGAGATTGTCTAAGGGGGAAATCCTGTTATGATGGAGTAACTTTCCAGCTATAAAAAGATGTGTCCTTAAATGGGCTCAATCTGATGACATACTCTATCTGCTGTAACTTGAGTTTGCAGAGTTTGTTCGTGAGAAGAAGAATAAAAAAATCTCTGTTGCTCAAAGAGTATTGAACAAGGAAAAGAGGAAAGTGGCTGAGGAGAATGAGTCAGCTGAGCAGCTGATGAAAATAACAAGGAAAGATTTACAGCTCGCCCTAGTCCTCGCTGCAGAGACTATAGGAATGGGCAATGAAGTAAGGTTCATGGAAGAACAAATCAACAACCTTGGAGAGGTGCAAGTGAATGGAGTAACGTTGCAACTGGTGCTGCAAGCTAGTGTGAAGGATAAAAAGATGCAGCATACTCTAAGAAGGCAACAAGGTGAGGGATCTTCTGGTGGTCACAATCCAAACTCCCTTTCTTACGATCAAGTAGTTGCTGGACTCTCTTCCATCATTTCTCTAGAACCGTTAGAGGAAGAGTCTTAGCTATTCGATTATAGCGTTTTCCTAATTCATGTCATACAAAAAGCTGCAACGACTTCACCTAAGAATGAACCATCAACGATAATCAAGGATGTTCTTACCGACCTTGTATGTGAAGAAGTGACCAATGATGCAACCATAGAGGAAGTTGCTGAGGCAGAACATCCTGTACTGGCTGATGTAGCAGTACAATATGCTGAAATCCTTGAAGAATCAAATGACTCAAGGCTAAGAATTGAAGAAGAAATTCTTACAGACATAAAATTTACAGTATCCTAAACTGTTAGTTTTGCAAGAAACCTGACTCTACTGCAAGTAGTGGACCAAGAAGGAGCTGAAGCTGATGGAGTACAACTAGCAGAATCTCGTGATGATTGCTTAAGAAGGATCAGCCATTGAGATGGTGTACACAGAGAAGACCTTAGGTGATTCAGCTGTTGAGACAGTACTCACTAACGATTTGAAGATCTCTGAAGGGGTAGTTGTTGAGATAGTACCCTTAGAGGATGTTGAGATGAAAGAAGTGGCCGAAGTAACTGCTGTACAACAAGAGTTACCTCAAAAGAAGGTTGAAGCTGCATCTACTGCAAGTATGCCTCAATCTGAAATAGTTATAGCAGCAACAATAGTTATTAAGGAGGCCAAAGAGGAAGGAAGCTCTGAAGAAGATGATGGTGATGACACTCTTGCCCCCAATGCTCATGATAAATTTGTTTCTTTCAAAGGAAAGGGCTCAAGGGGGAGTGTTCATGAAGTAGAACAAGAAGTTGACCTAGATGCAGCAAAACATCTATATTTGGAATAACAAGCTATAGTTCCATATGCTTAAACTTCTTAAGAACCAAGAACAAGTAGCTCTACTCCACTGTCACAAGAAGAATCAATATAGAATATTGTCTCTCTAATGAAGCAGATTTTTCATGCTCTTCGTGATCATGAATTCAACATGCAAAACAACATCAACATTAGTGACAGATCCCATGTTGTGTCCATTTCTGGTATAAGAAAGGACATTGAAACTCTTCCAAGAGATATACAGCATTACATGAGGGAATAGTGGAATGTTCAGTACAAGAACAAGATAAAGATGGAGGGAGAACTCAAGAGAGCAGCTGTAGAAAACAACAGAGAGATTCAAGGCCGTAAGAAGATAGTAGATACCGGTTTTGAAAAGTTGTCCTCTCACTCAATAATCTTAGAGACTATGTTGGATAATGTTCTTAATCAAACTCAGAGAACACGAAGTGTCGATGATAGATTAGGCAACTTGGAGATAATAGTTGGTGAATTATAGGATATGATACTGAGTGCATTTTCCCAACATGTTAAAGGAGATAAACAGTTGCCAACCAAGTCTGCCTCTGTCTCTGTCCCTATAAGAAGACCTCAATTTGCTGTGATTAGAACAACTCCCACTCCACCCCAACCGTTGTTTATGATGCTAAAAAGGAGAAAGAAAAAATTGAAAGATCAAGAAGATTGGAGCAAAAAGAAGATGAAGATGGTCTTCATTTAAGTAGGAAGAGGAGAAGATCATCTCCCACTATTGACTTTCCTGCCTTGAAGAAGAGAAATGATGATGAAGACGAAGGTGGTACTAGAGCAGTTGCATCTAAGACAGCTGACAGTGCTGCATCCAGCGTTGCTGTAAGAAAAGATACAACAACTCCACCTTCACAAAGCTTAAGAAGAGAAGGGAGTCAATAGCAACATCAGTCCAAAAGAAAAATAAGCAAAGCCGAAGATAAAAGAATGTACAATAAGAAGATGGCTGCACAAAAGGCTAAAAAAACCTAGATAAAAAAGGAAGAAGAAGCTTGAATCTAGAGGTTTGGGGTGATCGAAGAGAGTAGAACCGAGTTGATGAAGAACGTTGATAGAGGTTTGCTTCAATACCCTGAACAAGAAATTCCACATCTAGATGCATACAACATATCTACTGAAATATCTGTTCTAATGGATCAAAGGCTAGAATGAGAGAATATTGCTTGGGGTCTATCCATTTTTAAAGTTATGTGACTGCCAACAGACAAAAATCCATCTTTCGAGCAGATCACTCTTTATAAAAGATCAGAATATCTAAGATACTTCAGATATCTCTGCAGAGAAGGAAGATTCGGGAAGTTTCAGACCTGTCAATCTGCATTGAGAAGATATGAAGAGCTTAGTAGGGATGAAGAGCTGGAAATTCAGAACTCACAAATAAACCTAGTAAAACAAGATAGGATTGTGCCATACTATGAATGTTAGGATGTATACTATAAGCCTAGCTTTTGTATGAACATCTATTTATGATATGAGAATCTTTTATGGTCAAATGTTTGCATTTTATATATTTGTTATATATGTTATTGCAATTGTCCAATTAATTTATATTGTAGATAACATGGTGTGTGGTGCCACACAGAAGATCATGTTATCAGTTCCTTATAAATTATAAATGATAGCTCACAGCCGAGATAATTTTGGACAAATTATCGGAATGGTTGTAGTGTAATTTGGTATTAATCTGTTTTGATTATAAAATTACACTAGTACATTTTGTATGTATTGAGCAGGACCAATTGAGGTTGTTTTATTTGTACTGACTACATAAATAAAACAAGACCTCTGTTATTATGGATGTGCGTCCTCTTAATCATTGTATGATAACGGGCATGTATACTCGATATATGTTTCTTTAATTTACCAATGGGTGAGATTTATTTATTAAATCAATAAGCTCGGTAAATTGGGATACAGTGTTGTTTATATGATGTGCTGTTGATTATATAATGAAACCGTGTCCTAATTATTTAGGATGATGATGTCCCCTTGACGAACTCATAAGGATTATCATGTAAACCCTGCAGGTGGATTTATTCCGGCATGATAATAAAGTTGAGTGGTACTACTCTTGGATTAAATATTAATTAATTGAATTGTCAGTAATTCATTTAATTAATGGACATTCGATATCTTAAACATGGGGAGATAAACGTGCATATAATAAATAGGAGCCATATCTAATATGGATAAGGGACGGTAGTTCAATAATATCCTTTTAGTGGATTAAGATATTATTTGATAGGCTTGAGAAGTATATTCAGATCGAATTAAGGACTCTTAAGCCTATCAGGAGACCGATTCCTAATCCTCCTCAAGGTCCCTGTTGTAGCCTATAAATAAGCCTCAAGTCAACCGTTTCTCAAGTAACAGACACAGAAAAATCTGATATACGATTTAGAGAAGAACGGTTGAGAGTCTCGATAGCTCGTTGCCCACACAACGTTCGAGATAAGGCGAGGAATACAGCAGAAGATCGTGAGGTTCAGGCTTCATCGATTCCTCGATCTACAGTTCTGACCTTAGAACTAATTTTGGTGCAAAAGGTATGATTCGTTTTCCGCTGCGCATTAATCATATTTGCATGGACCCCGATTCAGATAATCGAATAGGGTCGGCGATCCGGCGGTTCCTACAATGAAGACTTTTAGTTTAAATGGATTCAGATTCTGAAGATAAAGAAGAAGATGGAAGAATTCTATCTGGAGTCAATTCTAGACTGGGGGAAAGACTCTGGATAGAGACAAGAAGAAAGAAGACCTTTTGAAAGAAGACCTGAAGAATCATCAACAAACACTTTATTTAGAAATTCAGAAGACAAGAAAAACATATTACATCACTGCATTTATATGGTAACATCCCTTACGCTGTAATATGTAAAAATTTCTTACATCAATGAAGAAATTTTCTTTCTATTGATCAAATTCATTTCTTATGAACTTTTGCATGATTTACTTTATATTGTACTTAGATGAAGTTTAGAGTTGATGCATCTCTGATGAATCCAAGTTTAATTTATGAATACTGCATAAATGAATTGATCTGATATAAGTGATAATGCAAAGTAAATATTTCCTATCATGAATGATATAATGTAAAGGTTTTGTCATCATTAAAAGGGGAAAATTGTTAGGATATCAATGTTTAGATTTTGATGAGACAAACCAACTTTATAATAGGAAAGAGTACCTCATTATTCACAATATTTAAGTGAAGTATAGACTAATTTTGAGTTTGTAAGTTTTTAATATGAAGAATGGAGGACTTCAAAGTAGGCTTATATGCAGCATGCAAAAACAAAAATGAAGACTCTACAAGAACAATTTGAAGAGAAGTAGTTGTAAGAAGATCGTACAACTAGCTACAACTAAGAGATTAATACAACATCGTTGTAAGCTAAAGATACAATATTGTTGTAAACTAAAGATACAACATGAAATAATAAAGGATGGAAAATACTATTCAACCTGTTGTATGTTTCAAGAAAACAGCTAAGCCGCAATACGAGGAAGATCAAGATGCAGATGAGAATCAGAGTTCTTAACATATCAAATCAAGCTGGTAGAGACAAACTAAAAGTTGTAGACTCAGACCTAATCCAAAGAAGACACGTAGCCTGACAAACCGTAGAAAGTTGCAAGACGCAACAGCCTTATTTAATGATATGCAATGCTAATGCTAAGTTAAGATGCATTTAATACAGGCTATAGCTTCAATCAGGATATCAATTTCAAAATGGGAATACCTCCTTCAACGGGTATATCTCTACAACTATAAATAGAGGAAGAGTTGCACTGAAACAAGTTATTGAAACATGTTGGGATTTCAGTGTTTAGATTTCGATGAGACAAAACAAATATGTAATAGGAAGTTTTGAGTACCCCATTTTTCACATTGTTTAAGTGAAAACATAGACTAGGTTTGAGTCTAGATATAGGTTTTGAAAGATGGAGGTTTGCATAAGTATTATGCTGCATCGAGAAATTCAGAACGAAGCTGCTGCAAGAAGGCGGATACAGCAACACTGCAAGAAGACAGTTACAGCAATATAGCTAAGTAAGAAAGAACGGCATGTAACATCGCTGCAAGAAAAAAGTTACAGGTATATTGCAAGAAAGGATACAGCAGTACTGTACGAAGATACTGCAAGAAGGTCGAAGTTACAGCAGCACTGCAAAGAACGAACAGCTGCAAGCAGACCTAGGATATAGCGCAAAGCTTACTGCACAAACAGTCAACAACACCAATTACAAACAGAATAAGTATCCTGCAATCCGAGAAAGGACAAATGCAGTATGAGAAACAAAGATCCAATAAAGAATAAATAGAGCTGTTCCAGAGAAGATCAAAGTTGCAGACACGGAACCAATACAAAGATGCCATGTGGACTGATGCGCTGCAGAAAGCTGCGAGCTGTAATTGCCGCATTAAATGCTTCGAAAGAGAAAGTCAAGTCGCATTAAATGTGAGCCATGTCTTTGATCAAGTACAATAAATTCAAACAAGAGATATCTCCTTCAACGGATATTTCTCATACAAGTATAAATAGAGGATGAGCAACCCTGAAGCTGACAACTGAAACATTTGCGCAAAAACATTCAAGCATTCAAGCTATTCTTTTTCAAGTGTACTCTTAGTTTCAGTCACTCAACCTCTATGAAGTGAAGCAAGTTCAAAACTGAAAGATCCTTTGAAGGATTCAGAAGCTCACTTCACCGCACCAGTTGAAGAACAAACTCATATACTTTTTAACCTTGTAGCTGTGTGCTTAGGTTGTTTTAGGTGTCGAACAGTTGATAGGAGAGATCCTTGCTATTTGTATAGTTGTCTAGGAGTTAGGCAACTTCCCTATGTGGGAGTTTGAAACCCTGTGTGGGTTTGCCTTTAGAGTTTGCAGTTGCTGTGTGTAATCTGGACTCTAGTAGGTGTTTTGCTTTGTAAAGTTGATAGATTGTTAGGAAAGTCCTGTAAACCAATCTTGCTTAACAAAGTTCATGCTCGAGGTAGCAGTAGAGTGGACGTCGAAGGATTACACCACCATCGAACCACTATAAGCCATAAGTGTTTTATTGTTTTTTTATATGTGTTTTATCTTATATATATTTCTATCTCTGTCATAAGTATAAAACGTTTTGAAAAGGATCATACTTGAGAAAATCAGCCTTGTGTTATAAAACCTATTTTTCCGCTGCGTATAAAACTCTAGTTATAGCATGCAGCACTGCATCCTAGTGCTGTAAGCAGTAACTGCCTGGAGCTGCAAGTTCAAGTAACTTGCACAACAGTAAGTTTTTCAAGTGATTTACAAAATCAGCCTTGTGTTATAAAACCTATTTTTCCACTGCGTATAAAACTCTAGTTACAGCATGCAGCACTGCATCCTAGTGCTGTAAGCAGTAACTGCCTGGAGCTGCAAGTTCAAGTAACTTACACAACAGTAAGTTTTTCAAGTGATTTACAAAATCGACCAAGATTCATTCACCCCCTTCTGAACCTCGGATATCACTTGGGACCAATAAGTGGTATCAGAGCAAGTTTGGTTAAAAGTCAACTTATCTAGTCACCTACCTAGATCCACCTTAGTCTCGCTGTTTTCTCTATATCCTCAAAATCTCATTTTTACAACATATCATGGATTCCTCTAATCACAAGCTACCTATGTTTTCCATTGAAGAATATGACGATTGGAAGATAAAAATGCAGGTACATCTTTCAATGATGAATGATGAAATGTGGACGGTCATCACCGAATGACCAATCATCCCCATGAAGGTGAACCTCATACTCGGTAGAGAGATGGAGGAAGGAGCACAGTCACCACCTAACTTCCTTGTCAAGCCAAGACAAGAGTAGAACAATGAATATTGGAAAAGAGCCAACCTAGACAACGTGGCCAATAATGCTCTATTTATCACCTTAGATAAAGACACATTCAGCAAAGTCAAAACTTGCAAAACGTTCAAGGAAATTTGGGAAAAGTTGGAACAAATATGTGAGGGGACAAAGCTCACTAAAGACAATAAGATCTCCAACGCCACCCAACTATTCGAGCTCTTCGAGATAAAAAATGAAGAGACTCTTGAGCAACTAGATTTAAGATTCATATCCATTGTGAATGAACTAGAAGCTCTAGGCAAGCACTACACTCAAAAAGAGAAGAACGTGAAAGTGCTTAGAGCCCTGCCCGTGTAGTGGGACAGCAAAACCATTGCCATGAGAGTGTCCATGGATTTAAAATTCATGAGTACGTTTGATCTATTCTCCGATCTCAGGGCATTTGAATACGACATCAACAGATGGAGAAAGGAGTCTGAAGAATCAAACTACAAAGTTACAGCACTGACTGCCAGAGGCTCCAAAGATATAGGAACCACTAGTTGCAGCAAATAGACCGAGGTTGCAGCAGAAGATGTTGAAGAGGATATGGCTCTGTTTCTAAAGAAATTTAAAAGATTCATGAAGAGCAACAACAACAGCAACAACACCAACCTCAACAAGAGGAATGACTTCAGAAGAAGTCATCCACCTCATCAGGTATCCTCCTCTCCACAATCAAATACAAATAATGTTGACTTGTGCTATAATTATAGAAAACCAGGACACTACGCAAGAAGCTGTCCATATCTAACCGTGCACAAGTATCCTGAAGGGGAGAGCGAGCAGAGGAGAGAAAAGAGAAGAGAGGAAAAGTACAAGCTTTGAGCTCTCATAGGAGAGATGGAGAAGGCCAATGATACAGCAGTCTCAAAGGAGATGCTGAAAGCTGCAGAATCCTCTAACAACGATACTGAAACCTCATCCTTTGATGAAAAAGCGCTGATATGCCTGATGACAAAAGATTGCGAGGATAGCAAAGAAGATGAGGTAACCTATCCACCACTGTCCATACCAGGAAAAGAGGAGCTGAACATGATCCACTCTCTAAAGAAGATCATGAGTGATTTTGAGCAGATCAACTCGACCCATGAGGAGCTGAAGGTTCAGAATGAAAACCTAAGAATCGACAATGAGATCCTCAGAGGCAAAAACATTGATATTGCTAGAATGCTAGCTGCATGTGAGTCTGATAACTCAAGATGCAGTAAGCTATAAAATGAGGTCTCTAGGCTAAGTCTGCTGGTCACTAAGCTAAAAACTGAGAAGAAAAACTTGCAGTCCACGATCAGAACTTTTAGCAAATCATCTAAGGACACAAGGGAATGCATAAGTCAAAATAAAAGCCCATTTGAAAAATTAGGCATAAGTTACAGCACTCAAACCTCTCAAGATATGAACTAAGGCTGTAAAATTTGTTCAAGCTGAAACTTTAATGGAGAATGAGTTACCCTGTAACTCAAAAAAGATCTTGAACAAAACAGAACTGATGGATATGGGGAAGAAGCCCCAATGCTCAGCTGCAGGAAGTAATTTTGCATCTAAGAACTGGCTGCAGCAGAAGTCATCTGCTGTAAGCAGCAAAAGGATGCAGCAACCCACAAAGTTGCAGCACAGAAGAAACTTTTCCACCTATATTAAGACATACATGTCTAAACCACAAAGAGGATATACTCAAGAAAAGTATGGTAGAAGACCACACTACAAGAGTGTTGGTAACACATATATAGTCTCTACACATATCTTTAACAAACAATTTAAAAACAAAACTGCATACAGGCAGAGAACCAACAAATCTTACAGCAAAACAGTGACTGTTAAGAAAGTTTAGGTTCCCAAAGTTACTAACCCCAATGGACCCTTACAGAAATGGGTACCTAAATCTGCTTAAATTTGTTGCAGGTTTCAATGCCAGGTTGCAGCAGTGATGTATGGTACATTAATAGTGGCTGCTCAAGGCACATGACAGGCAGTAAAGAAGCTCTAAAAGACTTCCAAGAATACAAAGGACCAAAGGTCATCTTTGGAGATGATTCCTAATAAAGCATAAAAGGAAGTGGATGCCTAGTCAAAGAGAACATAAAGATACAACCTTTTGAACATCAGTCAATTTTGTGACAAAAGATATACAGTGGAGTTCAACCTCAACAAGTGCTTAATCAAGAACAGTACATCAAATGAAGTCAAACTTACAGGAACAAGAAGAGGAAACATCTATCTTGCTGACTGGAACTCTTCTATTCAACCAACATGCTTCATAGTGAAAAGTCCACCAGAGCTGAGCTGGTTATGGCACAAGAGATTAAGCCATCTGAACTTCAAGACAAGCAACAAGCTAGCAAGGAAAGATCTTGTAAGAGGACTGCAAGAAATTGTAGAGCTTGTCAAAAAGGAAAGCAAATAAAAAGCTCATTTAAGGACAAGTTGCAGAAGTCATCTCACAGGATTCTAGATCGTCTACATATGGACCTCTTTGGACCAGTAGAACCAGTGCGCATAAGTAGGAAGAAGTACTCACTTGTGGTAGTAGATGACTACTCAAGATATACATAGACAATTTTTCTTGCCAAGAAATCAGAGACTCAAAACAAACTACCTGACCTTATTAAGAAGATCCAGAATTAAAAGAGCTTGAGCATTGTGAAGATCAGATCAGACAGAGGAACTGAGTTCACAAACAAATTCATTGAAAAATTTTGTTCTAACAATGGTATTCGTCATGAATACTCTGCTGCAAGAACACCTCAATAGAATGGTGTAGCTGAAAGGAGGAATAGAACTCTCAAAGAAGCAGCAAGGACAATGATAGCAGAAGCAGAGATACCCAAGAGATTTTGGGCTCAAGCAACCAACACTGCATGCTACACACAGAACGGATGTTTGATCAACAAGAATCAAGACAAAACTCTATATGAAGTCTGGAATGGATATATACCTAATGTATCATATCTACATATCTTTGGATGCAGGTGTTACATCCTCAACAATAGAAAGGGGCATTTAAAAATCTTTGATGCAAAATCAGATGAAGGAGTATTCTTAGGATACTCTACTATAAGTAGAGCCTTCAGAGTCTTCAACAAGAGAACCTTGATGGTTGAAAAATCAATTCATGTGATGTTTGATGAACCACATTGTGACACCAAGAAGCTAGAAGAACCTGCTGAAGATATAGCTCCAAGAAAAGAGAATGATGTTCTATATGTTGAAGGAGTTCTGCATATAGGAGAAGACAAAGAAGAAGAAGCTACACCCCTGGATGCAGCAGATAATCTTACAGCAGCAGAACCTCCAATCTTACGACAGCATGAGGAGCAACCTAGACCTATACATGTCTTTGAACCTGACAGGACATGGTTGAGGAATCATCTTAGGGATCTTATCATTGGAGATCCATCCATAGGAGTAAGGATAAGAAGGTCAATTTCTCATGAAACAATGTTTGTATACTTCATATCTTAGATAGAGCCCAAGAATATTGAAGAAGCCTGGCAAGATAACAACTGGGTACAGGCCATGCAAGAAGAGCTAAATGGATTTGAAAGAAATCAAGTGTGACAAACAGTTGCAAGACCAACTCATCAAGGAGTCATTGGAACAAAATGGGTCTTCAAGAACAAGCTAGATGAATCTGGACTGGTTGTGAGGAACAAAGCAAGATTAGTTGCTAAAGGATATTGCCAGGAAGAAGGAAATATTTTGATAAGACTTTTGCTTTAGTAGCAAGGCTGGAAGCAATAAGGATTTTTCTGGCATATGCAGCTCACATGAAATTCAATGTCCATCAAATGGACGTGAAGAGTACATTCCTTAATGGTCTTCTTACAGAGAAAGTTTGTGTTGAACAACCTCCAGGTTTTGAAGATCAAACAGAAGAGAAGGTGTTTAGGTTACATAAGGCCATGGATGGACTTAAGCAAGCACCAAGAGCTTGATATGACACCTTATCTCTATATCTGCTGGAAAATGACTTTAAGAAAGGAACAGTCGATAAGACTCTATTCAGGATACAGGATGGAGATAGTGTACTTCTTGTACAGATATATGTGGATGATATCATCTTCGGATCCACCAACAAAGAGTTATGTGAGAAGTTCTCCAACTTGATGCAGTCGAAATTCGAGATGAGTATGATGGGAGAATTAAGTTTCTTTCTCGGGCTGCAAGTAAAGCAGCTGGTTGCAGGAATCTTTATCAATCAAGTCAAGTATACAAAGAAACTTATCAAGAAATTTGGTGTGGAGAATGGAGCAGCAACATCTGTTTCTATGTCTACATCCATTAGCCTTGACAAAGATGAAGATGGAAAAGATGTAGATATCACAAAGTACATACGGCTCATAGAATCTTTGTTGTATCTTACAGCAAGCAGGCCAGACATCATGTTTGCAGTAGGAGTCTGTGCAAGATTCCAAGTAGCACCAAAAGAGTCACATCTTTCAGCTGTCAAAAGGATTATCAAGTATTTGAAAGGAACTCAGGAAGTAGGCGTATGGTATCCTAAGGAAGGAGGATTCAAGCTCAAGGGCTACTCTAACTCAGACTATGTAGGCTGCAAGATTGATAGAAAGAACACTAGTGGGACTTGTCATTTTTTGGGAAATAGACTTGTTTCATGGTTCTGCAGGAAGCAAACATTGATTGCAACATCTACAGCTGAAGCGGAATATGTTACAGTAGGAAGTTGCTGCGCTCAAATTCTCTGGATACAACAGCAACTAAGAGATTATAGGATTAAAGAAAAGGAGACTCCGATTCTCTGTGATAATACGAGTGCAATAGAAATTACTCATAATCCTGTATTTCACTTAAGAACAAAGCATATCAATATACGACATCATTTCATAAGAGATCATGTGGAGAAGAAAAATGTTGTGCTTGACAAAGTTCATACGGATCTCTAGCTGGCAGATATATTCACTAAACCTTTAAGTGAATCGAGGTTTTTTATGTTTAAAAATGAACTGGAAATTCTGGAACTATGAGTGGAAAAAGGAGGTGCAGAAGCCAGAGGGAATCTCTGCATGCTTGCGAGAAGTAGTAAGTATAGTGCTATAAGCACCGTCTATATACAGCGCTGGGTTTAAACAGCACTGCATCTTTTATTCTTACAGCATAATAAAAAATTGGGAGAGTAAGCAACACCTGGTTACAACATTTATTTCAAAGAGTATTTAATACTCTGCAACCTCGTACCCAGTTTGCTGCAACCTTAAAAGGACAATAAATTAGGCGGCAAATTGCATGTCTTTCAGCATTAAAATACAAGTCTGCGCGTGTCAGAAATCGAAGAGATGCGGTCAGAAGCCCACACGCCTAGTAATGATTATTGACAATTTGACCCCTCCACCTTTTTCTAAGGATCGTAAGATCAACTCTCTTCATTTAATCTCAACCGTTGATCTTACTACACGTCCCTTGAGATCCTCCATAATACCATAACTTCTCCAGTTTCAAATATATTTCGCCATCATCCCTAAGAGAAGTTTTCCATCCTTCGTAAATTTTTCCAAATCCAAAAATGTTCATCTCTCTCACAAGAACTTCAATGGCGGCTAGATAAACCATTGTTTTGAAAGGACGTCTAACGAACCAGAAGCACGTTTACAACTCTGGTCTCTACGACAACGCCCTTCTCAGAAGGATCTTTGATGTTCTGGAATAAACCCGTGTTCTAGGGTTATTGACCACCATATACGCTGGTTTCTCTATTGAGTCTGTCCAAAGGTTCTATGTCTTTGCCAGGACAGAGGAAGAAAGAAGAGACTGCATTCTGTTCAGGATGGATGTAGATGAAGAGGAACGGTCTCTAACCACCAGAGACGTTGTCTCTACCTTCAACATTTCGGTGGAAGGCTTGACCCTCGATCAGCTGACGACCTATGGGGAAGATACGCTTAAGAGATGTGGGATCTCTTTCGAGCTAGAAATGCAGGGGCCGACGTGAAGAGAAGTGCCCCAAAGAAGCTCTTCAAATTGGAGTTCGAATTTCTCCATGACATCTGTACGTACTCCATTGAGGACAGAATGGAAAGTTACGACAAGTGCACAGATCTCCAGTTTCGGATCATGTCTGCTACCATGGCCGGAGTGAAGTTGAACTGGGCCAGGTTCATCTTGAAGAGAATTTGGGAGGAAGCAGAGAAGAGCACTGTAAGAAGGAGCTATGGTATCACCATCTGCTCTCTACTCTGCAAGTTAGGTCTCCAGCTTGCAGCTCTCATCCCCATTCTAATTGGGAAGTATCTTGGAGAGAAGGAAAATGGTAAGACCCTACCAAAAGCATCAGCAGCTGGGGTTGCAAGGAAGAAAACCAAAGATAAAAAGAATGCAACCCTAGCCCTGCAAGATAAAGTTGTAGGCAGCGGGGGTGAAGATGATGATGATGAAAGTCCTCTTCCTGTCATCAAAAGGACACCAATGAGGGCTGAACCCGAACCTGAGTCCTCTTTCTCTAATGATGATGCACCCCTGGCCAAGAGGGCCCCACGCAGCAAGAAGAAGGCTGCCTCAGCTGTTGATTCCCAACTCTCTACTGCAAGCTTGGTTGTAGTAGATGAGCCCCAGATGATCCAACCTGATGAAAAAACTCATCTATAGGGGGCTACTGACTTAGCCTCCTCGCGCAATCCTAGAGCTACTCAATCAGTGCTTGATCCTACCTTCCCAGCTGCTAGAAATATAGAGCAGCAGTACAGTCTTTGGAGGGAGATGAGACTGTCGAAGGGGGAAATCCTGCTAAAGTGAAAGGATTTCCTGACAGTGGAGCAAGCAGTTCTGGAGTGGGGCAACTCAGAGGATATTCTGGCGCTCCTACAACCTGATATGCAGCAATGGTGCAAGATCGATCTGAAAACACTGCTGTTCAAGGAGCAAAGAATAAATGGAAGGGAAAAGCTCTTGTAGAATCCCACTCTGCAGAGCTGCCGATGAGAGCAGCAATAGAGGACGTCCAAGTCTTCCTAGCTATGGCTGCGGAGGCTGTAAGAAGGGACGACAACATCACATTTGCGCAGGAGTAAATTGACACCCTGAGAGTGGAGCAGGCTGAGGAAGCCATGCTGCAACAGGTGCTGCAAGCTAGTGTCAAAGAGACAAGGATGCAGCACAATCCTAGGAGGATGCGGGGAGAAGGATGCTCGAGTCATCACAATTCAAGCTCCTCTGCATATGAGAAAGTGGTTGAAGGTCTCTCCAACATCATCATGCTTGACCATTTGGAGGAGGAGGAGCCTCAACTGGTAGATTACGGCGATTTCCCCATGCAGATGGTTACAGCAGCTGCAGAGCCTCAAAAGGAACCGACCGCCATCATCAGAGATATCCTCTCTGACATTGTCGAGATCGCCAATGATGCAACCACGGAGGATGTTGTAGAGGCTGGACTCCCTGTGCTAGCAGAGACAGTAGTACAACAGACAACCACCCTTGCAGAAGCCGTTGAAGAGACAAGAAGGGTAGAGGCTGAGATTCTTGCAGCGATCGAGCTTTCAGTGCTGCATACAATAGAAGCTGCAAGAAACCAATAAGAGCTGCAAGAACTCATTCTTGTAGTAGAAGCTGTCAATTCTTCTGGACCGATCGAAGAGATGGTGTCCCTGCAGAAGACCTCAGGTGAGGATGTTGTTCTGACAACACTCCCTAAGGGAGAGAAGACCTCTGAAGGGGCGACTGTTGAGAGTACCCTTAGAGGATGCTGAAGAAGAAGCAGAGGTAACCCATGTGCAGCTAGAGACACTTCAAGAGGAGGTTGATGCTGCTACTACTGCATGCATTCTAAAATCTTCTCAAGTTACAACAACAGAGGTTACTGAGGACGCTGAAGCTGAAACCTCCGAATTCCTCAAAATGATGGCTGACAGCAACAGGTCTACATATGGACCAAAAGGTTACGTGGCAGTCATGATATCATCTGATGAAGAGGCAGCTAATAAGAACACCCATCCTCAGGCCCTCCCAGTCCCCTATCTAGTCTGAATGAGGATGGGGATGAAACAGAGGCGTCAAAGCAGGATGCAGCACAGACCCCACAAGTAATTATTCCTTACGCTACATCGGTTGCTTCCTTACAAGAAGGAATTTGGGCCTGATCTTTGATGAGTCAGTCGACAGGTTATAGCTGTTGTTAGACATCCGTTGCATGCTCTCCAAGAGCATGAGTCTAACATATAGAGTAGCATGCTGGTCGGCACCCAATTCCATGCTGAAACCATGATAGATTTCAAGAAGGATCTCGAAGTGCTGCCCAAGATGATCAGAAATGACTTGAATGAGTCAACATACAGACTACTTTGGGATCGAGCATGAATGAAAGGAGAGCTAAAGAGAGATGCTAAAGTCAGTCGTGCTGAGATCAGGCTCTGTAGGAGATCAGTTGATTCAGCAACTGACAGGCTAAACTCTCACTCCATGGTGCTGGATACATTTCTGGAGCAAGTAGCAGATCAATCCAGAAGAAACAGAAGTGTCGACGATCGATTGGGAAACCTGGAGATGATAGTAGGAGAGTTGAGGGACATCATGGTGAACACGTTCCCTCAGCATGCCCAAGGATCTATGGAAGCCCCAGCACCAACAAGAAAACCACACTCCTCAGTGCTTCGAGACACCCTTACTCCGCCTTCGGCTTTTGATGATGCCAAAAAAGGGGAAGGAATTCATGATAAATACAGGAGCTTAGGGAGAAAGAAGCTGAAGAAGAAGATGATGATGATGACCAGCAACCTCTTAGCAGGAGGAGAAAAAGATCTGGATCTTCTGCTGCTGCTGATGCTCCTTCTCCAAAATGCTGGAGAAAAGACGATGAAGGAGCAGGAGGAGCTGGTGGAGCAGCTGCTGCAAGTAGATCAGTAGCTGGCACTGCATATAGCAGTACTGCAAGCAAGAATGCAGCACCTCCCTCTTCTCATCATTCTAAGAAAGGGAGAGAGAGCCAGCAGCAAGGCTCAAGAAAGAGGGTGAGCAAAGCCGAAGAAGAAAGACATTACAATGAGAAGATGGCTGCTCAGAGAGCGGAGAGAGCCAGAGTTGAAGTTGAAGAAAATGCTTGGATGTAGAGGCTTGGGCTGATTGGTGAGAGGAGGATCTATGACAAGGGCCTCTACCAATATCCCCCTCAAGAAATTCCACGTCTCGACACAGACAACATATCTGTCGAAGTGTCAGTGCTGATGGATCAGAGGTCGTATAGAGATAACATTGCCTGGAACTTGAACATCTTCAAGTCAGTCAAGCTGCCTACTGATAGGAATCCACCGTTTGATGCAATCACACTGTACAAGAGATCCGAATATCTCAGATACTTCAGGTTTCTGTGCAGAAATGGCAAATTCAGTAAATTTCAAACATGTCAATCTGCACTGAGGAGATATGAAAAGCTTACTAGGACTGGAGAGCTTGAAATTCAGAATTATTACATAGACCTAGTGAAGCAAGGCAGAGTAGTGCCTTTTTTTGAGGACTTCTGATTGAGATGGATTCAGATTCCAAAGATACAACAGATACTTGAAGTATCCTATCAGGAGTCCATTCGAGATTGGTGGAAGGGATCGAGAGAAAAAATTGAGTAAGAAATGAAGGATACTGAAAGAAGACCTGAAGAATCGTCATCAAGAAAGTCCCTGTTTCAGTAACTTATATGCATGCTCTTTTGTATATTATGATGTATCTTTCTCCTATAAAATTTCTTTAAGTTAATGAAGAAATTTTATTTTTTTACTTTTGATCAAGTTCATATATTATGAACTCTTGCATGATATTTGTGTTTCCTGAAGATTTATGATAAAGCAATAGACGAGATGCATCTCTAATGAATTCAAGATTAGACTTTATTTATCAAAGCATACCAAGTATGTAATCCGGTTGGAAAATGAAATAATGCAAAGTAAAATCTTTCTTCATGAACGAAATAATGTAAAGGTTTTGTCATCATCAAAAAGGGGGAAATTGTTGGGATTTCAGTGTTTAGATTTTGATGAGACAAAACAAATATGTAATAGGAAGTTTTGAGTACCCCATTTTTCACATTGTTTAAGTGAAAACATAGACTAGGTTTGAGTCTAGATATAGGTTTTGAAAGATGGAGGTTTGCATAAGTATTGTGCTGCATTGAGAAATTCAGAACGAAACTGCTGCAAAAAGGCAGTTACAGCAATGTAACTAAGTAAGAAAGAACGGCATGCAATATCGCTGCAAGAAAAAGTTACAGGTATACTGCAAGAAAGGATACATCAATACTGTACGAAGATACTGCAAGAAGGTCGAAGTTACAGCAGCACTGCAAAGAACGAACAGCTGCAAGCAGACCTAGGATACAGCGTAAAGCTTACTGCACAAACAATCAATAGTGTAAATTACAAATAGAATAAGTATCCTGCAATCCGAGGAAGGATAAATGCAGTACGAAGAACAAAGTTTCAAGCAAGAATAAATAGAGCCGTTCCAGAGAAGATCAAAGTTGCAGACACGGAGTCAATACAAAGAAGCCACATGGACTGACGCGTTGCAGAAAGCTGCAAGCCGCAACTACAGCATTAAATGCTCCGAAAGAGAAAGTCAAGTCGCATTTAATGTGAGCCATGCCTTTGATCAAGTATAATAAATTCAAACAAGAGATATCTCCTTCAACGGATATTTCTCATACAAGTATAAATAGAGGGTGAGCAACCCTGGAGCTGACAATTGAAACATTTGCACAAAAACATTCAAGCATTCAAGCTATTCTTTTTCAAGTCTACTCTCAATTTCAGTCACTCAACCTCTATGAAGTGAAGCAAGTTCAAAGCTGAAAGATCCTTTGAAGGATTCAGAAACTCACTTCACCGCACCAATTGAAGAACAAACTCATATACTTTTTAACCTTATTGCTGTGTGCTTAGGTTGTTTTAGGTGTCGAACAGTTGATAGGAGAGATCCTTGCTATTTGTATAGTTGTCTAGGAGTTAGGCAGCTTCCCTATGTGGGAGTTTGAAACCCTGTGTGGGTTTGCCTTTAGAGTTTGCAGTTGCTGTGTGTAATCTGGACTCTAGTAGGTGTTTTGCTTTGTAAAGTTGATAGATTGTTAGAAAAGTTCTGTAAACCAATCTTGCTTAACAAAGTTCATGCTCGAGGTAGCAGAGAGTGGACGTAGAAGGATTACACCATCTTCGAACCACTATAAGCCATAAGTGTTTTATTGCTTTCTTATCTATGCTTTATCTTATATATATTTCTATCTTTGTCATAAGCATAAAACGTTTTGAAAATGATCATACTTGAGAAAATCAGCATTGTGTTATAAAACCTATTTTTCCGTTGCGTATAAAACTCTAGTTACAGCGTGCAGCACTGCATCCTAGTGCTGTAAGCAATAACTGCCTGGCGCTACAAGTTCAAGTAACTTGCAGAATAGTAAGTTTTTCAAGAGATTTGCAAAATCGATCAAGGTTCATTCACCCCCCCTCTGAACCTCGGACACCACTTGGGACTATCAAAATATTTACTCTCAAAGACTAAACAAGAATCAAAGCTAAATTCTCAACATACAAAATCATTTCGGTCACTCGACCTCGTGAAGTAATCAAGCTAAAACTCAGAAGCTCAAGATTCAGAAGATTACTTCACTGCATAGTTGAAGAAAGAATATATATATTCTTTTACCTATTTGTTGTGTGCTAGGTTGTTTTAATAGGTATCAAATAGTTGATAAGATTATATCCTTATTGTTTGTTTTAGTTGTCTTGGAGAAAAACATTTACCTTGTGTGGGTGTCTTGAAATCCTGTGTGGGTTTGCCTTTAGAACTTACAGTAGCTGTGTGTAAGTTGAATTTTAATAGATAATAGTTTGTTAAGTTGATAATTTGTAAGATTGTACTCTGTAAACCAAACTTGTTTAACGAAGTTCCTGCTCGGGAAAGTAGTAGAGTGGATGTATAAGGATTACACCACCTTCGAACCACTATAAGACCATAAGTGTTAAATAAATGGAACGAGACATTAACCGATGGAAATTCCATCTATAATGTCATCAAAAAAAATTAAAATGACGTTGTTTCTTAAGCTATCAACAAACATTCCGTCGGTAACTTTTTCAGCAATTTCTTTTAGTTTTTTTTAAAAATTATTTTGTGAGTAAATTTCAAATGATGTTGTTTTGTTTCCCCATAAAAATTTTGAGTATAAATGTATGACATTGTTTTGAGCTATAATTAATCAAAATGACGTAGTTTATTGACGTATTTACTGACGAAATATTTCATCAGCAAATCTTTCTATAGTCCAGAATAAATTAGGTTAGAATCTATTTCTCTTCTGTTGCTCTTTCTCTCTCTCTCTCTCTCTCTTTCTCGCTATCGTTCGCCGACTTCTACCCCAATCATTGATGACTGTTGGTCCCAAGTGGTGTCCGAAGTTCAGAGGGGAGGGTGAATGAACCTTGGTCGATTTTGCAAATCTCTTGAAAAACATACTATTCTGCAAGTTACTTGAACTTGCAGCGCCAGGCAGTTACTGCTTACAGCACTAGGATGCAGTGCTGCACGCTGTAACTAGAGCTTTATACGCAGCGGAAAAATATATTTTATAGTACAAGGCTGATTTTCTCAAATATGATCATTTTCAAAAAGTTTTATGCTTATGACAGAGATAGATATATGAAATAAAGTACAGATAAAAAAGCAATAAAACACTTATGGCTTATAGTGGTTCGAAGGTGGTGTAATCCTTCTACGTCCACTCTACTGCTACCTCGAGCAGGAACTTTGTTAAGCAAGATTGGTTTACAGGACTTTCTTAACAATCTATTAACTTTACAAAGCAAACACCTACTAGAGTCCAGCGTACACATAGCAACTGCAAACTCTAAAGGCTAATCCACACAGGGTTTCAGTTTTCCATACAGGAAAGTTGCCTAACTCTAGACAACTATACAAACAGCAAGGATCTCTCCTACAACTGTTCGACACCTAAAACAACCTAAGCACACAGCAACTGTCATAACCTAAATTTATTTATTTATTATATATATTTTTTTTTCAAGCTAATAAATAACAAAAAATAACAAAAACGACATATCATAAGCAACACCTCATCTATACCAGAGCATAAGCCATTATCTTACACCAAGCTGTTATCAGAGTTTCCCCTAAACCAAACATATAACAATATAGCGCAACAATTTTATACATATCCCAAAAATTTTAACAAAACCAACACGGTCAAAAGTAAAATAAGCCCAAGTTTTAGCCCCGCAGGTCGTCATCCATGAACATTGTCCCAAAACATCGTTGGAGTGCCAAAACATACTAGCAAGACCCAAAGGCTCATCAAACGTTGTCATGCTTACCTACAATGCATAAACTAGGTGAGCTAAAGCTCAGTAAGCAGAAATCATGCATGCATTGTCATACAAATGGTTGTAAGGACTTTTAAGAACATCATGAATGCATGGCTTTGGTATCTTTTACTATGTTGGGCCCTTGACCCGTCTACAGTACATTGGAAATGAGCTAGCTCAATAATCTCTGTACTTTACTTTGCTTTGCTTTGCTTTAAAGTCATGTTTATAGCCCAATATCTTCGAACCATAACCATGGCTCGCATGCCATAGGCACACTTTTACTTTTAAGCCATATCCATGTCTCGCATGTCATCGGCCTCGATGTACTAGTAGCGGTCAACTTTGTTGTAACTTTGTTTCCTTGTATGATTATGATGTGCATACAGACTCAACACGTCTTCTATGTAGACACCTATCTGTAGGAACCGCCGGATCGCCGACCCTATTCGATTATCCGAATCAGGATCCATGCAAATATGATTAACGCACAGCGGAAAAATGAATCATACCTTTTGCACCGAAATTAGTTCTAAGATCAGAACCGTAGATGGAGGAATCGATGAAGCCTGTACCTCACGATCTTCTGCTGTATTCCTCGCCTCTATCTCGAACGTTGTGTGGGCAACGATCTATGAGACTTTCAACCGTTCTTCTCTAAGTCGTATATCAGATTTTTCTGTGTCTGTCACTCTAGAAACGGTTGACCTGAGGCTTATTTATAGGCTACAACAGGGACCTTGAGGAGGATTAGGAATCGGTCTCCTGATAGGCTTAGAAGTCCTTAATTCGATCTGAATATACTTCTTAAGCCTATCAAATAATATCTTAATCCACTAAAAAGATATTATTGAACTACCGTCCCTTATCCATATTAGATATGGCTCCTATTTATTATGTGCGCGTTTATCTCCCCATGTTTAAGATATCCAATGTCCATTAATTAAATGAATTACTGACAATTCAATTAATTAATATTTAATCCAAGAGTAGTACCACTCAACTTTATTATCATGCCGGAATAAATCCACCTGCAGGGTTTACATGATAATCCTTATGAGTTTCTTAAGGGGACATCATCATCCTAAATAATTAGGACACGATTTCATTATATAATCAGCAGCACACCATATAAACAACACTGTATCCCAATTTACCGAGCTTATTGATTTAATAAATAAATCTCACCTATTGGTAAATTAAAGAAACATATATCGAGTATATATGCCCGTTATCATACAATGATTAAGAGGACGCACATCCATAATAACAGAGGTCTTGTTTTATTTATGTAGTCAGTACAAATAAAACAACCTCAATTGGTCCTGCTCAATACATACAAAATGTACTAGTGTAATTTTATAATCAAGACAGATTAATACCAAATTACACTACAACCATTCCGATAATTTGTCCAAAATTATCTCGGCTGTGAGCTACCATTTATAATCTATAAGGAACTGATAACATGATCTTCTGTGAGGCACCACACACCATGTTATCTACAATATAAATTAATTGGACAATTACATTATATATAACAAATATATAAAATGTAAACATTTGACTACAAAAGATTCTCATATCATAAATAGATGTTCATACAAAAGCTAGGCTTATAGTATACATCCTAACAATGTCCCACTTATACTAAAAGACTATGTTGTCATATATGCTGCCATGCATCTGATTCCCATCCCATCAACATGCTCATCGAAGGCTTTCGCCGGAAGGGCCTTTGTGAAAGGATCTGCTAGGTTATCGGCCGATGCAATCTTGGCGACAACAACTTCCCCTCGCTTTACGATATCTCGTATCAGGTGGTACTTGCGCTCAATGTGTTTACTTGTCTTATGGGCTCGTGGTTCCTTCGAGTTTGCTACTGCACCACTGTTATCACAATAGACTGTGATAGCTTTGGGCAAACCAGGAATCACTTCTAAGTCCATCAAGAAGTTTCTGAGCCATACAGCTTCTTTGGCTGCCTCAGAGGCCGCCACATATTCAGCTTCCATGGTGGAGTCCGAAACACATTTCTGCTTCACACTTCTCCACACTATGGCTCCACCTCCCAAGGTAAACACATACCCCGAGGTTGATTTACTGTTGTCCCTGTCTGACTGGAAATCCGAATCCGTGTAACCCACAGGTAATAAATTATTTGCCTGGTAAACTAGCATATAATCTCTAGTCCTTTTCAGGTACTTTAGAATATGCTTTACGGCAGTCCAATGACCTTGTCCTGGGTTACTTTGATATCTACTAACCATGCCCACGGCAAAGCAGATATCCGGTCTCGTACATAGCATCGCATACATCAAGCTTCCTACAGCCGAAGCATAATGAACTACTTTCATCTCCTCTATCTCCTTTGGTGTCTTAGGACACATTTCCTTAGATAAAGGCACTTCATGTCTAAAAGGTAGAAAACCTTTCTTGGAGTTTTGCATGCTAAAACGAGCTAGGATAGTGTCAATGTATGAAGCTTGAGATAAGCATAACATCCTTTTCTTGCGATCCCTTATAACTTTGATCCCAAGAATATGTCCAGCTTCTCCTAAGTCCTTCATAGCAAACTGCTTGGACAGCCATACCCTTACGTTTGACAACACCTTGACATTGTTTCCAATTAACAAGATATCATCTACGTATAGTACAAGAAATACCACCACGTTTCCGTCATTCTTCTTATATACACAAGATTCATCTGGACATTGAATAAATCCATAAGACTGGATTACTTCATCAAAACGGATGTTCCAAGATCTCGAAGCTTGTTTCAATCCATAAATAGACCGATTAAGCTTACACACGAGATGCTCTTTGCCCTTCTCAATGAATCCCTCTGGTTGCTTCATATAGATGTTTTCTTCAAGACTTCCATTAAGGAAAGCTGTCTTGACATCCATCTGCCAAACCTCATAATCCATATGAGCAGCAATAGACAAAAGAATTCGGATAGACTTCAGCATGGCTACCGGCGAAAAGGTTTCCTCATAATCGATCCCTTCTTTTTGAGTATACCCTTTCGCAACAAGCCTTGCTTTAAAGGTCTCTACCTTTCCGTCTGATCCTCTTTTCCTTTTGTAGACCCATTTACATCCAATGGCTTTTACACCATTTGGTGGTTCTACAAGCTCCCAAACTTGATTAGAATCCATAGATTCTATCTCAGAGAGCATTGCCTTTTGCCAAGATATCGCATCTTTATCTTGGAGTGCTTCGTCATAAGTCCAGGGATCTATTTCATGTTGTCCAGGGACCAAGTCTGAAGACTCTCCCAAAAACATGAATCTATCAGGTTGTCTAACAACCCTCCCACTATGACGAGACACTATCGGTATTTGTGTATCATTAGTGACACGCGGTGCAGTCACTTGTGGTATCTCATCTTGTACCGTCGGTACATCCGAATTATCCCCTCTTATTTCCTCAAGAATAATTTTACTCATGGGCTTGTGGTTCATTACATAGTCCTCTTCTAAAAATCGGGCATTCATGCTAATAATGACCTTCTGATCTTTAGGACTATAAAATAAACCACATTTCGTTCCTCTAGGATAGCCCACAAACAAGTGTACTTCCGTACGAAATTCCAACTTATCAGCATCTCCCTTCAGCACATGTGCTGGACTACCCCAAATCCGAATGTGTTTCAGACTAGGCTTACGCCCAGTCCACAATTCTGTGGGAGTAGAGGGTACTGACTTAGAAGGTACCAAGTTTAGAATATACGTCGCTGTTTCCAGAGCATACCCCCAAAACGAATTTGGTAATTCTGAATAACTCATCATCGATCTAACCATTTCCATAAGAGTCATATTCCTTCGTTCTGTCACACCATTCTGTTGGGGTGTACCCAGTGCAGACAATTGGGATTGTATCCCAGCCTCTGATAAGTAACTCCTAAACTCTCCTAAGAGGTACTCACCACCACGATCAGATCGTAGTGTCTTGATACATTTACCATGACGTTTCTCCACATCAGCCTTATATTCTTTGAACTTGTCAAAACACTCAGATTTGCGGCGCATCAAGTAAATGTATCCATATCTCGAATAATCGTCTATAAAAGAGACAAAATATTCGAAACCACCTCTTGCCTGAATAGTCATAGGGCCACACAAATCAGAATGAATCAATTCCAACACTTCTTTGGCTCTATACCCCTTTGCCTTAAAAGGTCTTTTGGTCATTTTTCCTTCCAAGCAGGATTCGCAGGTTGGATAGTTTTCCACTTCCAAAGAACCCAAAGGTCCATCGGCTATCAACCTTTGAACCCTCCTCAAGTTAATATGACCTAACCTTAGATGCCAAAGATATGTCTGATTCATTTTCGAAGGTTCTTTTCTCTTATTAGATTTAGAAGATGTGTTATTAATTTCCTTTTGTTGCATCGTATGAGTTATAGGATTAAGAATATATAAATTGTCAACCAACGTACCAGAACAGATAATAACTCTATTCTTCTTAACGACAACATTGTTATCAAAAGAAACAGAATATCCATCTTTAAAAAGTTTAGAAACTGAAATCAAATTCTTTCTAAAATAAGGTACGTAAAGACAATTTCTCAAAAACAAAGTCTTATTCCTATGAAAAGATAAATAAACATCTTCCACTGCAACGGCCGCCACTTTCGCAGCGGTGCCCATGTATATGGTAATCTCCCCATCACTTAGTCGTTTGGTTTCCTGGAACCCCTGCAATGAATTGCAGACATGATCAGTGGCTCCCGTATCTACACACCAGGTACCGGTAGATAACACCGCTAAACATGTTTCAACAACTAATGAAAAAGATGTACCTGAATCGTTCTCCTTTTTACGGGGACAATCGACTTTCCAATGTCCAGCCTGCTTGCAATGGAAGCACTTGCCTTTTGGCTTTTTCACACCACCTTGTGGTTTAGCCACTTGAGGTCCGGCCGTCTTCTTTGCTGAAGAATTCTGTTTCTTCTTCTTCTTTCCGCCTTGCGGTTTAGAAGCAGAAACATTTTCAGCAACGTAAGCTGAGAACTTTGACGAAACAGTCCCTCTGCTGATTGGAGTTCTGTCAGAAGTTCCGCCAATGAATACAACCTCTTGTTCATGTTGTAGTTCAAACGGAACTGCTCAAAACTCTTAGGCAGCGTTTGGAGAACGATATCGACCTGGGTTTCCCCATCGATTTCAGCTCCAAGGACCTCCATCTCATTCAGATGAGCCATCATCTTGAGGACATGATCACTCACAGGTGTCCCCTCAGCCATAGTGGCAGTCATCAAGTTTCTCATTGCCTCCTGTCTGGCAGCCCGACTCTGGTGTCCGAAGAGTTATTTGAGATTATGCATCATATCATAGGCAGTAGGCATGGCCTGATGCTGATGTTGCAGCACATTTGACATGGAAGCCAAAATGTAACACCGCGCCATCTCATCTGCCTTAACCCACTTCCTATAAAATATTTTCTCCTCTTCAGTAGAGTTTTCATCAGGCATGTCAGGACAGTGCTCAGTGAGTACAAACTTGTACTCTTCAGCAGTCAGGACAATATCCAGGTTTCGTTTCCAATCAATATAATTTGGACCAATAAGTTTGTTTTCTTTAAGTATAACAGCAAGAGGATTGAAAGCCATAATGAAAATCTTGAGAATCACATAAATAAACACATAAGTCAAATAATTTGAATTGACAATCATATTGTTCCCTCAAACAACATAATCTAAATTCACCAACACCTCAATACACCGTGAACTTTGTATGCCACGATAGTGTGGACGTATACTAATTCAAACATTTGTTAGAGGAGGCTTTACCCATTAATTTTATTATCTTGTCAACTTAACTTTATGACAAATAAAATTAATAGTTGGTTATCGCTTTGGCCATACAAATAACAGTAGTGACTCCGATGGGGAGGATACTTATCAAATGCATCTAAGTGTACACCATTAGTTGATACTAAGTCCATTATCTAGGATTATGCCTCTTCAGATGGAGAAGATGACACGCTCCTAAACAACTTTCTATAATCATCCATAAAGGAAGTTTGATCTAGTGATCCGCAAATGAACTCATCCGATATGGAGGAAGGCACTTAAAGCCAACGCACAAGTTCAGGTGCATCACTTACAAACCAGTAATGGAGGCCATGGGATTTATTAAAACAATTAATCCCTCTCCCACTTAATTATTTAACATGAGGGATTTTAACATGCATATCATAAAACACATACAAACATGCTTGATAAAACACATATAAAGCAATAAATATGAAAAACATAATTTTCAACTATTATGGCCTAGTTTTATCGTTGTGTTCTGATCGTGCCCTCCAGCACGGTCGTGCCCAATCTTCAAACACGCCGCACGGTCGACCGTGCTCCATAGCACGGTCGTGCCCTGTCGTTCAGTCGCAATTTTCCACCGGCACGGTCTGACCGTGCTGCACAGCACGGTCGTGCCCGGTTGTGCGATTCTAACCTTGTATCTATTACATTCATCGATCCTATACCCCACGAAGGAGTTTACATATAATCTAGATCGAACAGAAAATAAAACCTAACACGACAAACCGCCGTGATTTTACTATTACAATCATACATTCAAAAAACAACCTCGACATGTCCGAGGGTTTAATTCATACATAAACATACATTCAGACCATAATAGTTGGATATAAGGTTCCTGCAGAAAATCATAATTTTTTTTGCACATCCTACTATTATCCGATGTAAAATACACATGCTTCAAGATACGATTCATAATAGAATTAACCGATTCAATCGAATAAAGTCAGAAAACCACGGCTCTGATACCAATTGTAGGAACCGCCGGATCGCCGACCCTATTCGATTATCCGAATCGGGATCCATGCAAATATGATTAACGCGCAGCGGAAAAACGAATCATACCTTTTGCACCGAAATTAGTTCTAAGATCAGAACCGTAGATGGAGGAATCGATGAAGCCTGTACCTCACGATCTTCTGCTGTATTCCTCGCCTCTATCTCGAACGTTGTGTGGGCAACGATCTATCGAGACTTTCAACCGTTCTTCTTTAAGTCGTATATCAGATTTTTCTGTGTCTGTCACTCTAGAAACGGTTGACCTAAGGCTTATTTATAGGCTACAACAGGGACCTTGAGGAGGATTAGGAATCGGTCTCCTGATAGGCTTAGAAGTCCTTAATTCGATCTGAATATACTTCTTAAGCCTATCAAATAATATCTTAATCCACTAAAAAGATATTATTGAACTACCGTCCCTTATCCATATTAGATATGGCTCCTATTTATTATGTGCGCGTTTATCTCCCCATGTTTAAGATATCCAATGTCCATTAATTAAATGAATTACTGAAAATTCAATTAATTAATATTTAATCCAAGAGTAGTACCACTCAACTTTATTATCATGCCGGAATAAATCCACCTGCAGGGTTTACATGATAATCCTTATGAGTTTCTTAAGGGGACATCATCATCCTAAATAATTAGGACACGATTTCATTATATAATCAGCAGCACACCATATAAACAACACTGTATCCCAATTTACCGAGCTTATTGATTTAATAAATAAATCTCACCCATTGGTAAATTAAAGAAACATATATCGAGTATACATGCCCGTTATCATACAATGATTAAGAGGACGCACATCCATAATAACAGAGGTCTTGTTTTATTTATATAGTCAGTACAAATAAAACAACCTCAATTGGTCCTGCTCAATACATACAAAATGTACTAGTGTAATTTTATAATCAAGACAGATTAATACCAAATTACACTACAATCATTCCGATAATTTGTCCAAAATTATCTCGGCTGTGAGCTACCATTTATAATCTATAAGGAACTGATAACATGATCTTCTGTGTGGCACCACACACCATGTTATCTACAATATAAATTAATTGGACAATTACAATATATATAACAAATATATAAAATGTAAACATTTGACCACAAAAGATTCTCATATCATAAATAGATGTTCATACAAAAGCTAGGCTTATAGTATACATCCTAACACTATCTATGCTCATGGATGATATGTACAAAATTCAAATGCCCACATATCACTTTAATCACATAAAAATAACTAATTACCAATATCAAGAAACGCAAATTCAATATTATCACATAATATAAGTAAACACATAAAATACTATGTTTATGCATTGTAGTTGCAAATGAATTTCTACTTACCTTACTTCTCGTGAAATTCCTCGTCTCTTGTTTTATCAACGTTAATCTAACATAGCAGGTTAACTAAAACTTATAAGTTGCCACAATTTTATTTTTAAACAACTTACAACTTGTCACTATTTGTTATTACAAAAAAAATTTCCTAAATTTTAAATATTAAAATCAATAATTGTCGCAATTTTTATTCGATTATTTTAAATTATTTTTAATTAATCTAATAGTGCTATGAAATATTGTAGTCGTAATTATTGCCTGATTTTGATGTATATTCTTTTTTCATTTTAATAAAAAATTAAAAATTAATATCTATATCATATCATCCAACAAAAAATACGTCAAAATGAATGAAATTTTATTAAAATAATAATAAAAATGTTTCTAAATTAAAATTTAATTACTCAAAAAAACTAACAACCTTAATATCTATGTCTCCTATCAAAGTAAATTCAAATGACTTAATAAACTAAAAACTGTGATCATAAACTTTTAACCATGAAGTTGACTTGCTTGGGTTAAACTTTGAAGCATAGTAGGAAGTTGAACTTTCAAAAGAGCTTCCACTTGAGATTGTACTTGATTTTCTTGTTTGCTAACTTGGGCTTCCAAGGATCCAACCGTGAGGCCATTTCTTCATTTTGCTTCTTTAGATCTTCATTCTCCTTTTGAAGTTTAAAATTAACTCTTTCTCTTTTAGTGGGTGGCTTCAACCCATCTCCACAACCACGTAATCGATTAGGTTTCTCTTACCCAAGTACCTCAATAAAAGCTTCATCTTCATTCATACCGTCATCTTGTCCATCTTCAGTTCTTTCAGTTTGTAATTGAACAAGTTTCTCCTACAAAAATCATTAAATGCTTAAGAATTGATAATAATTACTACTATGTAAGTCATTTAAGAGCTTATATGTTAAAATTTAGAAAAACTTACATAAACTTCCTTTGAAGCTTCATCAACCCATTCGTTCTTTTTAGTGCTATAATGGGTTTTATACCAAACCGTTGTCCGTGTTGGCTCTTCTCCAGTCTCAAGATCACGCTGTCATTTTGGTATACAACATTATAAAATGAATAATTGGTTACAACAAATGAATTGAAAAAATATCATTAAATCACTTACACCATCATAGAAATATTACGCTATTGATTTTGTCCCACAACCATGTGACATCTTCAGCTTCTCTCGGTTACTCTTATTTCGATCACTCATTTTCTGAACATGTAAGTAACTAGAATAAGCGTTCAATATAATGCTTGGAAAAATATTATTATGTTAAACACTAAAATAATAAAAGGTAAAACGAAATCAAAGCATATACTAAAAATCTAGTTGAACACATACCTTAAAATCCTCACTCTCAAAGTAATTGATCAATACCTCCCAATCTTCCACATTTATTCCATTAGGAGGATGCTCAAATATATTCTCATCATCCTTATTTTTAAGATAATAAATGTGTAATTTGTGTCTGATACTCCGATATTGGCGATTTAATTGTTCAAACACCACCTCTTTAACTTGTCGTTCCTCTTGGAGATCAAATTTTTGCTGCAATGTTCATTAATATAATAAATAGAAATAAAAAAATGACTTGCATTACACAATGAAATTTTCACTGTAATTTTGAAATTGCTACCTTCATTGCTAGCCACATCTTTCTCTTACTATCAATTGGAATAACTACAACATATATACAAATACATCAAGAAAAACTCTACATTAAAATAATACAAATAATCAATCATCATGAGAGAAACAATGGAAAAAACAAAATTCAGCCACAAATTTACAGTTAAGTATATTAACAACTTATATCTCATTTATACTTATAGTATAATTATTTTATTTCATATCAAAATGATTACAACTTAGTTATAGTATGGAATAACGTGGTACCTCATAAATGGCAATATTTCATCACAGTTCTTCAAAATATATGAATGAACTTGTTTCAATGATTTTTCATCAAGGAAGTCATATACGCCTTTACCGATTAGACGTGAGTCTCCAGAGAACACAGATAAACTTTTCTTTGACGTGCCTTTACATCTTTCATAATTTCGTTCTACTTTATTGAAATGAGTCTCGATTTCATCCAAGTACATTGAGCAGAAGGTTAAACATTCTTCAGCGATATAACCCTCGGTTATGGATCCTTCTGGAAAAGCTCTATTATTAACATATTGCTTTAATTTGTACAAATACCTGAAAATAAGCTGCAACATGTTCATAATCTGAAATAATAATATGGATATATCAATAAGAGTAACTAATAAATATTACCTTTCAATTGGATACATCCAACGATATTGCACAGGTCCTCCTAAAGTTGCCTCTCGTGAAAGATGAATAGGCAAATGCATCATGATATCAAAAAATGTTGGAGGGAAAATTCTTTCCAACTTACACAATGTTAAAGCTATTTGATCTTCAAGGCATTTCAACTCTGCTATGTCCAATGATCTTGAGCATATTTTCTTGAAGAAATGACTGATTTCAAATAATGCCTTACACACATTATTATTTAGCAGCCCACGTACTGAAATTGGCAGCAATTGTTGCAAGATAATGTGGTTGTCATGAGTTTTCATACTAGAAATTCGACATTCTTTAGTGTGAACATGATTTGATAAACTAGCGGCATATGCATCTGGATATTTTACTGAGGCTAAGAATGCACACAATTTTCTTTTTTCTGTTGTCGATAGCGTATAAGATGCAGGAGGCACCAAATAAGAATTTCCTGTGAATTTTGGATGTAATGGATGCCTTATACGCAATTCTTGCAAATCCAGTCTAGCTTTAACATTATCCTTTGTTTTTCCTTCAATGTCCAACAATGTTCTCAAAATACTATCACATATATTCTTTTCTATGTGCATAATATCTAAATTATGCCGCAACTTAAGAGATCTCCAATATGGTAACTAAAAGAAGATGCTGGATTTCATCCAATTTAAATCCTCGTCACGTTTTCTCTTCTTTGGTTGTGCTTTCCCAAATGTAGTATGGTTGATACTATCCAATTGTTCAACGATATCATCACCTGTTAGAGGAATTGGCTTACCTCTAGCTTCTTTTGTACCATCAAAAGCACTTTTGAGATCTCGCCACTTATGATTTTGAGGTAGAAAACGACGATGACCCATATAGCATACTTTTTTTCCATTCTTGAGCCAAATACTACTATATTCTTTGTTACATATTGGACATGCCATATAGCCTTTTGTACTCCATCCTGATAAGTTTCCATATGCCGGGAAGTCATTTATGGTCCATAATACTACAGCACATAAGATAAACGTAGTAGCATTGGATGCATCATAAGTCTCGATACCATGATCCCATAACTCTATCAGTTCATCAATTAGTGGTTCCAAAAATACATCTATGTCATTTCCAGGAGATTTCGGACCTGGAATAAGCATTGAAAGAATGAAAAAAGGAGCCTTCAAACACTTCCAAGGTGGTAAATTATATGGCAAAAAAAATCACTGGCCACGTGCTATGGGATAAACTCATATTTGAGAAAGGATTGAAACCATCAGTTGCCAAGCCAAGTCTAACATTACGGGGATCCTTCGAAAATGATTTGTGCATTTCATCGAATTCTTTCCATTCTTGAGCATCAGCCGGGTGTCTCACACTCCATCATTTGTACGTTTTTTCTTCATGCCATCTCATATCTTTTGCTGTTTTCTTAGATATATACAATCTCTGCAATCTTGGCTTTAATGGGAAGTAACGTAGAACTTTTTGAGGGATCTTCTTATGTTTTTTTTCCTCCATTCACTTCAGCAAATTTGTATCGAGGTGCTGAGCATTTCAGACACTCTTCTTTATTTTCATAGTCTTTTCTAAATAATACACAATCATTGACACACGTATGAATTTTCTTATAATCTAAACCAAGATCTTGAATAATCTTTTTAGCTTTATAATAAGAGCAAGGGAGTGTGTCACCATCAGGAAGTGCTTTCTTTAACACCTCAAGTAACATTGAGAAAGATTTATTGCTCCACTTGTTAAGAATCTTCAAGTGCATTAAAGTTACAACAAAAGAGAGCTTAGTGAACTGTTTGCAACCAGGATATAATTCCTTATCAACATCTTTCAACAATCTCATAAACTTATCAGATTCCCAACCTGGGACCCCATCTTCAGTTCTTGCGGATTGATCATCTCCACTCCAAGCATTTGTTGTTGCAGCTACATAACAGTCCTGCAACATATCTTGCATGCCATCACGATCACTCTGATATCCTTGATTATTGCTTTCAGTTGCTTCATCTAATTCAAATTGGTCATTTTCTTGTTCATCAGAATAAAATTCTTCATCATCAGAATCATCTAACTCCTCACCATGAAGTACCCATGTAACATAACTCTGGAGTATTCCATACTGAAATAAATCAGCCTCAACATCATCTCGACTTTGAAAGTGAACATTGTTGCATTTCTTACAAGGACACCTAATTTTTTTCCATGGCTCTAATGAAGAATATGCAAAGTTCAGAAACTACTGAACTCCACTTTCATAATCAGGAAGTGCCCTATTTGCAAGCATCATCCAACTTTTATCCATTACAAGCTCCTACAAATATAATATGACACTTTTTGGAAATGATCAATATTACTTTCTTTATCTAATAATTTATCTCACAATAACTTTCTAATAACAATAGGCAATTTATATCATTTGAGCAATGTAATAATTATCTATGCTTTGTGCCCACGTGCATTTTCTCTCCTTAGTAAGAATGATGGTGACTTGGATTGGGGTCCAAGTTTATGTAAGAAATTCTATTAATATATATATATATATATAATCAAAGAAGAAAACATATCTCATGATTAAAAGAAATGGCCCAATAAAGGAAAATGAAATTTCTACAGAAACAGTCAGCAATTGGGTCAGGTTTGAGTATTAAACTGTTTTCGCTCGGGAATTATTGGGCTGATTGGAATATATGGATTCAAAACCCTATGAGTCTAGTTTCCAACGGTTCAAACAGATAAGTATTTGGAATTTTCTAGAGTGAGTTATGCACTTTTTTCTGAAATGTGGTAGATTCATCCAAAAATTATGTCAAGCTAATGAATTTTGTAATTGGAGTCCTTTTTTAACCAAAGAAGTTAAGAGTCAAGTGTTATTATTCTAATGTCTAAAATTATGTAAGAGAGAAGATAATTTCAAGATTGTAATGGGCACAAGAAATGTGTTTATAGAGTAGAAAACAAAAGTTAAAATTTATACAAAAACTATGCACTGCACATTATGTGTTCTATAGAAAAGCAGAAAATAGTTGAGGCATTTTGTCGAACAGGTTATATGCAAACTTAAACAACCTCATATCAATGCAACAAACTTAAACTAATATAATGTCAATGCAAAAATTCTGAGTAGATAGTTCAGAGATTCAATCACAGCACATTATATCATACTTGGGATACTAACTATACTAGATTGAAGATCACGAAATACATTGAAACTTCAATATCTTAAACTACATAATTGCAGCCATCCATCCATCAATCATAAAATTATCCCACTTAACAAAGAATCTTATTCCAACAATATCTCCCAACTTCAATGAATTCAATTACATAGCATATAGAACAATTACATTGCATTCCACTTCAATGAATTAAATAGGGCATATAGAACAACAAAAATTCCCAATTTATACAAAATTAGGATTCATACAAAATGGTAGAAATAAGAAAGAATCAGAGAATGTAAGATTGTAGAAGACACACAAACCTTCTGATTGGTGCTCTAAAACGGAGATGACAGTGGGAGATGGCGGTAGACGGTGGCTGGAGACGGTTCTCTCTCTCAAACTCAAAATCCTCATTCTTTCTTAATTTTGATATTTATTTAATTTTTTTTCCAAAATGATTAATTGATATTTGCTTAAACTTTTTTTTTAATAAATCGTAAAAATATATAAAAGAAAAGAAAACGTTCGTATAGATCAGAAAGAGAAGAACTAAAATTCGAGCTTTTTAAAATTGATGCCCCTCTCCATTTTAATTTTTATACAGTTTGTTTTTTGTCTTTCAATTACATATAGAATATATTTATTGTTTTATAATATACACTCTTTTTTTTATTTTTTTATAAGGTCGATATCAACCTGATTATAATTAAAAAGATCAGATTTGTTGTTTTTATGAACAAGTCTCTTGTAAGTATCAGGAATATTTAATTGGTATTATTTTTGGGTGAGCCTTTTTATCTTTTTCTAGTATCATGAGGTTCAGTAAATAATTCCATACTTTAATTTAATTTTGAAAGTATTTCTCAGCTTATATTTCAATTTAAATTTAAATGATTCTCGATTCTCTTCAAACATTTAACTTCTCATCTAATTTTATTAGATATTTGCTTAAACTTGAGGCTCTACAATTTGATAGAAAAAAAGTGTTGAGATATACGTAATGAGAAAGTAAATCTATTTAATAAATTAATTAAATTTACAATTTAATAATCCCTCACACTTAATTAACAAAAAAATAGTCATTACTTTATTTATTGTTAATTAGTTCACATTGTATTAGTTATCAATATATATAATAAAAATAAAATTATATTAAACATTTAGTGATGGAAAATAGTGATCTACGATAGAAATATATATCTCAACTAATTACAATTACTACAGTTTTGTCCGTTTTGTAACATGAAACAGACATCACTACTGAACATTTTTAGTAATGATTTTATTGTCATCACTGATATGTTGTCACCAAAAAAAAATTCTTTAATAGTGACAACATCTCAAGAATCACTAATAATTAATAAAATTATTTGTCATAATTATTTATTGTCACAAAACATTTCTTCATATAATTAGACATAAATTTAAAATATTGTCACTAATTCAAAATAGAAATAGTGACAACTTGACAACAACGAAAGACACAAAAAAACTAAATTCTCTAATAGTGACAACATCTAAAAAATCACTAATAATATATTTTTTTGTGGTAATTACTTATTGTTACAAAAAAGTTCTTCATATAATTAGCCATAAATTTTAAATATTGTCACAAATTCAAAATAGTAATAGTGACAATCCTTATTTCCCGCGAATAACAACAAAATGGAGGTAGAAATGTAGTGACGGGTCGTAGTGACAAAAGAAAATTTTGTCACTAGTGTACAAGACTTTCACTTAATTGTGACAAGAAATAATTATATCACTATATATATAATATTAGTGATGAAATTTTTATTGTCACTAAAAAAGTTGTCACAAAAAATCATTATTTCTGTAGTGTGGATGCAAAAGAATGTGTAGCTCCAGAGTCAAACAATACAAATGCAAAAGTACTACATATAAGAATTTTACCTGTTACGACTGATGGATTTGCCTCTGCATCCTTTTTAGTCATGGTAAAAACCCTTGCAGGCACTCTTCCTAGGACTACCGCTTTCGCTTTGTTTGGATATATAGTAGAAATATGTCCTGGTTGACCACAAGAATAGCAAACAGGGCTACCTAGATGACAAACTCCGCTATGTGGTCTTCCACATTTAGAGCAAATATTTGGTGGCACCGGTGCTCCTCCCTGAGTAGGTCTCATCCTCTTATTCGAGTCACCTTGTCCTTGACCCTGTTTAAACTGAAAATTTGGTATTGGACCCTGGAATTGGGCTGACCTTTTCATTTCATTCCCTACCCAGCGTTGTCCCTGTCTCTGGGTGAACTGACGTCGAGCTTCTTGTGCTTGCTGTATTCTTTGTTCAGCCTGCTCAGCAACTAGTGCTCGCTCAATAACTTGTGAAAAAGTAACTTTGGAAATACCAGCCATTCAAACATCTTTATAAAATTCGGGTCGCAGCCCCTCAGCAAACCTTTCCACCTTCAGTACTTCGGTTCGAACCATATGCTCAGCAAACATAGACAATTGTTCGAATTTGGAAATATAGTCTGCAACTGTCATACCTCCCTGCCTCAGCTGTATAAACTCATTCATTTTCATTGCACGAGCTGGAGCTGTGAAATATTTGTTTCTGAAAAGTTCTTTAAATCGATCCCAAGTCATAGTTTCCACATTCTCGATGACTTTCACTATATCCCACCAATACCCAGCACTTCCCCGTAACATAAATGAAGCATACAACACATTTTCTTCATTAGTCACTCTACTGTATGGAAACATATTGTCAATTGTTCTCAGTCAATTCTCTGTCTCTGTGGTATCTACTGCAGTTTCGAACGTCGGTGGGTTAAGTTTTCTAAATCTTTCCCCGATCGCCTCTACTGGTTCTGTTCGTGTTTGTAATCGATTTGCATCTCTAGGTTGTTCACTCATATCTCTCTGTTGGATAAGCTGCTGGATCTGTTGGGATTGTTGTTCAACCAGTCCCGTTAATCTTTCAATAAGAGCATCACGACTAGTGTCTGCAGCTGGAGTATTATGTTCCTCGCCCCCAATACCCCCACTAGACTCACCTCTAGTCCTCACCATGGCTATATCACTGACTGTATGCAATAATATGGCATAAACCAATATAATACATGAAATAACACAAATCATATATAAATAAAGCTTACCGGCATGATTTGGATCCACCAGTTTTGAACTCATGTACACGAACAGTCTACAGAACTAAAACCAGGCTCTGATACCACTCTGTCACAGCCTAAATTTATTTATTTATTATATTTATTATTATTATTTTTTCAAGCTAATAAATAACAAAAAATAACAAAAACGACATATCATAAGCAACACCTCATCTATACCAGAGCATAAGCCATTATCTTACACCAAGCAGTTATCAGAGTTTCCCCTAAACCAAACATATAACAATATAGCGCAACGATTTTATACATATCCCAAAAATTTTAATAAAACCAACACGGTCAAAAGCAAAATAAGCCCAAGTTTTAGCCCCGTAGGTCGTCATCTATGTACATTGTCCCAAAACATCGTTGGAGCGCCAAAACATGCTAGCAAGACCCAAAGGCTCATCAAACGTTGTCATGCTCACCTACAATGCATAAACTAGGTGAACTAAAGCTCAGTAAGCAGAAATCATGCATGCATTGTCATACAAATGGCTGTAAGGACTTTTAAAAATATCATGAATGCATGGCTTTGGTATCTTTTACTATGTTGGGCCCTTGACCCGTCTACAGTACATCGGAAATGAGCTAGCTTAATAATCTCTGTACTTTACTTTGCTTTGATTTAAAGTCATGTGTATGGCCCAATATCTTCGAACCATTACTACGGCTCGCATGCCATAGACACACTTTTACTTTTAAGCCATATCCATGTCTCGCATGTCATCGACCTCGATGTACTAGTAGCGGTCAACTTTGCTGTAACTTTGTTTCTTTGTATGATTATGATATGTATACAGACTCAATACGTCTTCTATACAGACACCTATCTATGCTCATGGATGATATGTATAAAATTCAAATGCCCACATATCACTTTAATCACACAAAAATAATTAATTACCAATATCAAGAAACACAAATTCAATATTATCACATAATATAAGTAAACACATAAAATACTATGTTTATGCATTGTAGTTGCAAATGAATTTCTACTTAGCTTACTTCCCGTGAAATTCCTTGTCTCTTGTTTTATCAACGTTAATCTAACATAGCAGGTTAAATATTTTATTAGACTATTAAAACGCTTCAATTATGATTAGAAATGTCATCTAATTAGAAGCAATATATATAGTCACAAGAATATTAATTAATTTCAATATACCTATAGCTAATACAGAATAATTGTATTCAATTTATGTAAATATATACTAGTCTGATGATGCCTATCCTTATTTTCTTGTTTTCAATGTATGTTTATGATCTTGTCTTTCACATCTGTTGTAATAAAATCTCGAAATATAATCCTAGTCCGAACATAACAGTCTTTCACCTTTATTAATCAAATAATTAATTAACCATAATTGGTTGATGAAAACTGCACAATTAGTTATGTGAAAATTGAGAAGTTTGCATTTACCCCCAACCCTACGTACGTACTTCAATTTCCATATAATATGCCCTTATGAAATTATGTTTTAGTAGTTTCTACAATGCCTATCAATTACATAGTTAATTTCCTAGCTAATAATTAATAACATCCTAAAACTAATTAAAGCAAATTTTCAAGAGATTAAAGCATTATGTCTTTAATTAAATAACACATTTGTTGTACTAATAAAATCACTATCTAACTTAATAACTTAATATATTCATCATACCAACCAAAATGAAATTAACATCTGTATACATAAACCATACTTTGCAAATTAAATAAAAGAATAAAAATTCAAGTTGAAATTGTATACCTTATTCAGCCAAATCTGCAGAAACTGAAGCTAAGTATATAATGTAAAAGGGAAGGTTTTTTTTTTCCTATTATCTCCAAATGAATTGATGTATATGAGTAATTGTCCTAGCCACCGCCTCTTCAATAGCTTTTATGCTAAGCTTATTATTTTATTTTATTATATTATTATCATTATGATTATTATATCATTATTCTAATAATTATTATTATAACCTTTGTTGCCTACAACTCATATTCCACCATATGCACTCAAATCATACATATATATTTGTTAGGATGTATATTATAAGCCTAGCTTTTGTATAAACATCGTTTTATGATATGAAAATCTTTTATGGTCAAATGTTATGCATTTTATATTTGTTATATATGTTATTGCAATTGTCCAATTAATTTATATTGTAGATAATATGGTGTGTGGTGCCACACAGAAGATCATGTTATTAGTTCCTTATAGATTATAAATGGTAGCTCACAATCGAGATAATTTTGGATAAATTATCGGAATGGTTGTAGTGTAATTTGGTACTAATCTATCTTGATTATAAAATTACACTAGTACATTTTGTATGTATTGAGTAGAACCAATTGAGGTTGTTTTATTTGTATTAACTACATAAATAGAACAAGACCTCTGTTATTATGGATGTGCGTCCTCTTAATCATTGTATGATAATGGACATGTATACTCGATATATGTTTCTTTAATTTACCAATGGGTGAGATTTATTTATTAAATCAATAAGCTCGGTAAATTGGGATACAATATTGTTTATATGGTGTGCTATTGATTATATAATGAAACCGTGTCCTAATTATTTAGGATGATGATGTCCCCTTGAGGAGCTCATAAGGATTATCATGTAAACCCTGTAGGTGGATTTATTCCGGCATGATAATAAAGTTGAGTGGTACTGCTCTTGGAATTAAATGTTAATTAATTGAATTGTCAGTAATTCATTTAATTAATGGACATTCGATATCTTAAACATGGGGAGATAAACGCGCACATAATAAATAGGAGCCATATTTAATACGGATTTGGGACGATAGTTCAATAATATCTTTTTAGTGGATCGAGATATTATTGATAGGCTTAAGAAGTATATTCAGATCGAATTTAGGACTCCTAGGCCTATTAGGAGACCGATTCCTAATCTTCCTCAAGGTCTCTGTTGTAGCCTATAAATAAGCCTCAAGTCAGCCGTTTTCTATACACACAAAATCTGAGATACGATTTAGTAGAAAGCGGCTGAAAGTCTCGATAGTTCTTTGCCCACACAACGTTTGAGAAAAAGACGAGGAATACAGCAAAAGATCGTGAGGTCCAGGCTCCATCGATTCCTCGATCTATAGTTCTGACCTTTGAACTAATATCGGTGCAAAATGTATGATTTGTTTATCCGCTGTGCGTTAATCATATTTACATGGACCCCGATTCGGATAATTATATAGGGTCGGCGATCCGACGGTTCCAACAATTGGTATCAGAGTTGTGGTTTTCTGACTCTATGCGATTGAATCGATTAATTCTATTATGAATCGTATCTGGAAGCATGCGTTTTTTAGATCGGATAATAGTAGGATATGCGAGAGATTATGATTTTCTGCAGGAACCCTAAATCCAACTATTATGGGCTGAATGTATGTTTATGTATGAATTAAACCCTCGGACAGGTCAAGGTTGTTTTTTCAATATATGATTGTAATAGTAAAATCACGGTGATGTGTCGTGTTAGGTTTTAATTTTCTGTTCGATCTAGATTATATGTAAACTTCTTCATGGAGTATAGGATCGATGGATGTATCTAGATACAAGGTTAGGGTGGCACAACCGAGCATGACCATGCTGTGGAGCACGGTCAGACCGTGCCGGCTGAAGATTGAAGCTGGACAACAAGGCACGACCGTGCTGTACGACATGGTCTATCGTACGGCGTGTTTATAGGGTGAGCACAACTGTACTGAGGTCGATCCCCGTTTGACGGCAAACATTCAAGAACACGGTGATAAAACGAGGCCATAATAGTTAGAAATTATGTTTTCAATATTTATTGCCTTATATGTGTTTTGCATGTTTTTATGTGTTTTATTTGATATGCATGTTAAAATCCCTCATGTTAAATGACTAAATAGGAGAGGGATTAATTAATTTTTAAATAAATCTCATGGCCTCCATTACTGGTTTGTAAGTGATGCATTTGAACTTGCGCGTTGGTTTTAAGTGCATTCCTTCATATCGGATGAGTTCATTTGTGGATCACTAGATCAAACTTCCTTTATGGATGATTATAGAAAGTTGTCTAGGAGTATGTCATCTTCTCCATCTGAAGGGGCATAATTCTAGATAATGGACTTAGTATCAAGTAATGGTGTACACTTAGATGCATTTGACATCCTCCCCATCGGAGTCACTGCTGTTATTTGTATGGCCAAAGCAATACCAACTATTGATTTTATTTGTCATAAAGTTAAGTTGACAAGATAATAAAATTAATAGGTAAAACCTCCTCTAACAAATGTTTGAATTAGTATACGTCCACACTATCGTGGCATACGAAGTTCACGGTGTATTGAGGTGTTGGTGAATTTAAATTATGTTTTTTAAGGGAACAATATGATTTGTCAGTTCAAATGTTTTGACCTATATGTTTATTTATGTGATTCTCGGGATTTTCATTATGGCTTTCAATCCTCTTACTGTTATACTTAAAGAAAACAAACTTACTAGTCCTAATTATATTGATTGAAAATGAAACCTGGACATTATCCTGACTGCTGAATAGTACAAGTTTGTACTCACTGAGCACTGTCCTGACATGCCTGATGAAAACTCTACTGAAGAGGAGAAAATGCTTTATAGGAAGTGGGTCAAGGAAGATGAGATGACACGGTGTTACATTTTGGCTTCCATGTCAAATGTACTGCAACATCAGCATCAGGCCATGCCCACTGCCTATGATATGATGCATAATCTCATGGAACTCTTCGAACACCAGAGTCAGGCATTAGTTGTTGAAACATGTTTAGCGGTGTTATCTACCGGTACCTGGTGTGTAGATACGGGAGCCACTGATCATGTCTGCAATTCATTGTAGGGGTTTCAAGTAACCAGACGACTAAGTGATGGAGAGATTACTATATACATGGGCACCGCTGCGAAAGTAGCGGCCATTGCAGTGGGAGACGTTCATTTATCTTTTCATAAGAATAAGACTTTGGTTTTGAGAAATTGTCTTTACGTACCTTGTTTTAGAAAGAATTTAATTTCAGTTTCTAAACTTTTTATGGATGGATATTCTGGTTCTTTTGATGACAAAGTTGTAGTCAAGAAAAATAGAGTTATTATCTGTTCTGGTATGTTGGTTGACAATTTGTATACTCTTAATCCAATAACTCCTACGATGCAACAAATTGAAATTAATAACACATCTTCTAAAACTAATATGAGAAAAGAACCTTAAAAAATGAATCAAACATATCTTTGGCATCTAAGGTTAGGTCATATTAACTTAAGTAGGATTCAAAGGTGGATAGCCGATGGACACTTGGGTTCTTTGGAAGTGGAAAACTATCCAACCTGCGAGTCCTGCTTGGAAGGAAAAATGACCAAAAGACCTTTTAAGGCGAAGGGGTATAGAGCCAAAGAAGTGTTGGAATTGATTCATTCTGATTTGTGTGGCCCTATGACTATTCAGGTAAGAGGTGGTTTCGAATATTTTGTCTCTTTTATAGATGATTATTCGAGATATGGATACATTTACTTGATGCGCCGCAAGTCTGAGTGTTTTGACAAGTTCAAAGAATACAAGGCTGATGTGGAGAAACATCATGGTAAATGTATCAAGACACTACGATCTGATCGTGATGGTGAGTACCTCTTAGGAGAGTTTAGGAGTTACTTATCAGAGGCTGGGATTCAATCCCAATTGTCTGCACCGGGTACACCCCAACAGAATGGTGTGGCAGAACGAAGGAATATGACTCTTATGGAAATGGTTAGATCGATGATGAGTTATTCAGAATTACCAAATTCGTTTTGGGGGTATGCTCTGGAAACAACGACGTACATTCTAAACATGGTACCTTCTAAGTTAGTACCCTCTACTCCCACAGAATTGTGGACTGGGCGCAAGCCTAGTTTGAAACACATTCGGATTTGGGGTAGTCCAGCATATGTGCTGAAGGGAGATGTTGATAAGTTGGAATCTTGTACGGAAGTACACTTATTTGTGGGCTATCCTAAAGGAACGAAAAGTGGTTTATTTTATAGTCCTAAAGATCAGAAGGTCATTGTTAGTACGAATGCCCGATTTTTAGAAAAGGACTATGTAATGAACCACAAGCCCATGAGTAAAATTGTTCTTGAGGAAATGAGAGGGGATAATTCTGATGTACCGATGGTACAAGATGAGATACCACAAGTGACTGCACCGCGTGTCACAAATGATACACGAATACCGATAGTGCCTCATCGTAGTGGGAGTGTTGTTAGACAACCTGATAGATTCATGTTTTTGGGAGAGTCTTCAGACTTGGTCCCTGGACAACATGAAATAGATCACTGAACTTATGACGAAGCACTCCAAGATAAAGATGCGATATCTTGGCAAAAGACAATGCTCTTTGAGATAGAATCTATGGATTCTAATCAAGTCTGGGAGCTTGTAGAACCACCAAATGGTGTAAGAGCCATTAGATGTAAATGGGTCTACAAAAGGAAAAGAGGATTAGATAGAAAGGTAGAGACCTTTAAAGTAAGGTTTGTTGCGAAAGGGTATACTCAAAAAGAAGGGATCGATTATGAGGAAACCTTTTCACCGGTAGCCATGCTGAAGTCTATCCGGATTTTTTATTTATTGCTGCTCATATGGATTATGAGGTTTGGCAGATGGATGTCAAGACAGCTTTCCTTAATGGAAGTCTTGAAGAAAACATCTATATGAAGCAACTATAGGGATTCAATGAGAAGGGCAAATAGCATCTTGTGTGTAAGCTCAATCGGTCCATTTATGGATTGAAACAAGCTTCAAGATCTTGAAACATCCGTTTTGATGAGGTAATCCAATCTTTTGGATTTATTCAATGTCCGGATGAGTCTTGTGTATATAAGAAAAGTGACGGAAACGTGGTGGTATTTCTTGTACTATACGTAGATGATATCTTGTTAATTGGAAACGATGTCAAGGTGTTGTCAGACGTAAGGGTATGACTGTTCAAGCAGTTTGCTATGAAGGATTTAGGAGAAGCTGGACATATTCTTGGGATCAAAGTTATAAGGGATCGCAAGAAAATGATGTTATGCTTATCTCAAGCTTCATACATTGACACTATCCTAGCTCGTTTTAGCATGTAAAAATCAAAGAAAGGTTTTCTACCTTTTAGGCATGGAGTTCCTTTATCTAAGGAAATGTGTCCTAAGACACCAAAGGAGATAGAGGAAATGAAAGCAGTTCCTTATGCTTCGGCTGTAGGAAGCTTAATGTATGCAATGCTATGTACGAGACCAGATATCTGCTTTGTCGTGGGCATGGTTAGTAGATATCAAAGTAACCCAGGACAAGGTCATTGGACCACCGTAAAGTATATTCTAAAGTACCTGAAAAGGACTAGAGATTATATGCTAGTTTACCAGGCAAATGATTTATTACCTTTGGGTTACACGGATTTAGATTTCCAATCAGATAGGGACAACAGTAAATCAACCTCGGGGTATGTGTTTACCTTGGGAGGTGGAGCCATAGTGTGGAGAAGTGCGAAGCAGAAATGCATTTCGGACTCCACCATAGAAGCTGAATATGTGGCAGCCTCTGAGGCAGCCAAAGAAGCTGTATGGCTCAGAAACTTCTTGATGGACTTAGAAGTGATTCCTGGTTTGCCCAAAGCTATCACAGTCTATTGTGATAACAGTGGTGCAGTAGCAAACTCGAAGGAACCACGAGCCCATAAGACAAGTAAACACATTGAGCGCAAGTACCACCTGATACGAGATATCGTAAAGCGAGGGGAAGTTGTTGTCGCCAAGATTGCATCGGCCGATAACCTAGCAGATCCTTTCACAAAGGCCCTTCCGGCGAAAGCCTTCGATGAGCATGTTGATGGGATGGGAATCAGATGTATGGCAGCGTATATGACAACATAGTCTTTTAGTATAAGTGGGAGATTGTTAGGATATATACTATAAGTCTAGCTTTTGTATAAACATCTTTTTATGATATGAGAATCTTTTATGGTCAAATGTTTTGCATTTTATATTTGTTATATATGTTATTGCAATTGTCCAATTAATTTATATTGTAGATAACATGGTGTGTGGTGCCACACAGAAGATCATGTTATTAGTTCCTTATAGATTATAAATGGTAGCTCACAATCGAGATAATTTTGGACAAATTATCGGATTGGTTGTAGTGAGTACATTTTGTATGTATTGAGCAGGACCAATTGAGGTTGTTTTATTTATATTGACTACATAAATAGAACAAGACATTTGTTATTATGGATGTGCGTCCTCTTAATCATTGTATGATAATGGGCATGTATACTCGATATATGTTTCTTTAATTTACCAATGGGTGAGATTTATTTATTAAATCAATAAGCTCGGTAAATTGGGATACAATGTTGTTTATATGGTGTGCTATTGATTATATAATGAAACCGTGTCCTAATTATTTAGGATGATGATGTCCCCTTGAGGAGCTCATAAGGATTATCATGTAAACCCTGCAGGTGGATTTATTCTGGCATGATAATAAAGTTGAGTGGTACTGCTCTTGGAATTAAATGTTAATTAATTGAATTGTCAGTAATTCATTTAATTAACGGACATTCGATATCTTAAACACGGGGAGATAAACGCGCACATAATAAATAGGAGCCATATTTAATATGGATTTGGGACAGTAGTTCAATAATATCTTTTTAGTGGATCGAGATATTATTGATAGGCTTAAAAAGTATACTCAGATCGAATTTAGGACTCCTAAGCCTATCAGGAGACCGATTCCTAATCTTCCTCAAGGTCTCTGTTGTAGCTTATAAATAAGCCTCAAGTCAGCCATTTTCTATACACACAAAATCTGAGATACGATTTATTAGAAGGCGGCTGAAAGTCTCGATAGTTTGTTGCCCACACAACGTTTGAGAAAAATGCCAGGAATACAGCAGAAGATCGTGAGGTCCAGGCTCCATCGATTCCTCGATATACAATTCTGACCTTAGAACTAATATCGGTGCAAAAGGTATGATTCGTTTATCTACTGCGCGTTAATCATATTTGCATAGACCCCAATTCGGATAATTGTATAGGGTCGACGATCCGACGGTTCCAACAATATTAATATATTACTATTGATAAACTTGCCGACACTCATTTACCAAGCATATGCACACAAAACATACATATATGTTAATATATTAATAATAATAAACTTACTCATTTGCCAAACATATGAATAATTTAATACTTGAAACCAAAAATATAATCATACAAAATCACAAATAGCACATAAAAATAAGAGATGCATACGATGCATGGAGTGTATTAATCAATAAATAACGAGGGCTCGAGTCTCACAGCAACAAGGTTAAAAAGTATATTGTTTTGTTCTTCAACTGGTGTGGTGAAGTGAGCTTCTAAATCCTTCAAAGGATCTTTCAGCTTTGAACTTGCTTCACTTCACATAGGCTAAGTGACTGAAACTGAGAGTAGACTTGGGATAGAATAGTTTGAATGTTTGAGAGTTTTTGCGCAAATGTTTTAGTGGTCAGCTTCAAGGTTGCTCATTCTCTATTTATACTTGTATCAGAAATATCCGTTGAAGGAGATATCTCTCTCTTGAATTTTGAGTACTTGGTCAAAGGCATGGCTCGCATTTAATGCGACTTGAATTTCTCTTTCAGAGCATTTAATGGGCAGTTGCGGCTCGCAGTTTTCTGTAGCGCGTCGGTCCATGTGGCATCTTTATATTGGCTCCATGTCTGCAACTTTGATCTTCTCTGGAACGACTCTATTTATTCTTTCTTGGATCTTTGTTCCTCGTACTGCATTTGTTGACTGTTTGAGCAGTAAGCTTCGCTCTGTATCCTAGGTCTGCTTGCAGCTGATTCTTCTTTGCAGCGCTGCTGTAACTTAGACCTTCTTGCAGTATTTTCATTCAGTACTGTTGTATCTTTTCTTGCAGTACTCTTGTACCTTTTCTTGCAGCGATGCTGCATGCCATTCTTTCTTACTTAGCTGCAGTGTTGTAACTGCTTTCTTGCAGCGATGCTGTATCTGCTTTCTTACAGCAGCTTCATTCTATATTTCTCGATGCAATTTTATAACTTATGAAAACCTCCATCTTTCAACACCTATATCTAGACTTAAACCTAGTCTATATTTTCACTTAAACATTGTGAAAAATGGGGTACTCAAAACTTTCTATAACATATTTGTTTTGTCTCATCAAAATCTAAACACCAAAATCCCAACAATTTTCCCCTTTTTTGATGATGACAAAACCTTTACATTATTTCGTTCATGAAGAAAAATTTCACTTTTACATTATATCATTTTTCATCTGGATTACATACTTGATATGCCTTGATAAGTAAAGTCTAATCCTGGATTCATCAGAGATGTATCATTCTATTCCTTTATCACATATCTTCAGGAAAACACAAATATCATGCAAGAGTTCATAATCAATGAACTTGATCAAAAACAGAAAACTAAAATTTCTTTATTAAGAGAAATAAATTTTACAAAAGAAAGATATACAACATAATATACACAAGAGCATTTATATAAAGCTACTGAAACAAGGACCTTCTTGATGACGATTCTTAGGTCTTCTTTTAGTATCTTTTCTTTTTTGCTCGACTCTTTCTCTCGATCCCTTACACCAATCTCGAATGGACTCTTGATAGGATTTTTCAAGTATCTGCTGTATCTTCGGAATCTGAATCTATCTCAGCCAGAAGTCCTCACAGAAAGGCACTACTCTACCTTGCTTCACTAGGTCGATGTAGAAATTCTAAATTTCAAACCCTCCAGCCTAGTAAGCTCTTCATATCTCCTCAGTGCAGATTGGCATGTATGAAATTTATTGAATTTGCCCTTTCTGCACAGAAATCTAAAATTTCTGAGGTACTCAGATCTCTTGTACAGAGTGATTACTTCAAATGATGGATTCTTATCAGTAGGCAGTTTGATCGCCATGAAGATGTTCAAGTTCCATGCAATGTTTTCTCCATACAGCCTCTGATCTAGTACTGACACTTCGGCAGATATGTTGTCTGTGTTGAGTCATGAAATTTCCTAAAGAGGGTATTGGGAGAGGTCTTTATCATAGAGCCTCCTCTCACCAATCAGCTCAAGTCTTTGCATCCAGACATTTTCTTCAGCTTCAGCTCTGGCTCTCTCCGCTCTCTGAGCAGCCATCTTCTCATTATAATGCCTTTCTGCTTCAGCTCTACTTACCCTCTTCCTCGAGCTTTGCTTCTAGCTTTCTCTCATTTTCTTTGAATGATGAGAAGAGGGAGGTGCTGCACCCTTGCTTGCAGTACTGTTGTATGCAGCGTCTGCTGCTGATCTGCTTGCAGTAACTGCACCAACTCCTCTTTTATCGTTTTTTCTCCATCTTTTCAGAGAAGGAGCATCAGCAGCAGCAGATGATCTAGACCTCCTCCTCCTCCTGCCAAGAGGCTGCTGGTCATTATCTTCTTCTTCTTTAGCTTTCTCCCTTGAGCTCCTGTATCTATCATGAAATCCTACCCCCTTTTTGGCATCATCAAAAGCCGGGGGTGGAGCAGGGGCAGCTGGAACCACTTTGGAACGTGGTCTTCTTGTTGGTGCTGGGGCTTCCCTGGATCCTTGGGCATGCTGAGGAAACGCGTTCACCCTAATGTCCCTCAGCTCTCCTGCAATCATTTCCAGTTTCCTCAAACGGTCGTCGACACTTCTGGTTCTTCTGGATTGATTTGCTACTTACTCCAGAAGTGTCTCCAGCACCATGGAGTGAGAGTTCAGCCTGTCAGTTGCTGTATCTACTGATCTCCTGCAAAGTCTGATTTCAGCACGACTTACTTCAGCATCTCTCTTCAGCTCTCCCTCCATCTTTGCTCGATCTCGAAGCAGTCTGTACGTTGACTCATTCAAGTCACTTTTGGTCATCTTGGGCAGTACTTTGAGATCCTTCTTGAAACTTGTTATGGTTTCGGTGTGGAATTGGGCACCGACTCACATGCTGCTCTACATGTTAGACTCATGCTCTTGGAGAGCATGCAGCAGATGTCTAGCAGCAGCTATTATCCTGTCGATCGACTCATTAAGGGTCATACCCGAACTCCTTCTTATAGAGGCAGCAGCCGATGCAGCATAATTAATAACGACTTGTGGGGTCGGTGCTGTATCCTGTCTTGACACCTCTATTTCAACCTCATTCTCATTTAGGCTAGATAGGGGACTGGGAGGGCCTGTGGATGGGTGTTCTTCATCAGCTGTCTTCTCCTCATCAAATGATATAGTGACTGGCACATAACCTTTTGGTCCATATGCAGACCGATTGCGGTCAGCCATCTGGTTGAGAAATTCAGAGGTTTCAGCTTCAGCGTCCTTAGTAACCTCTGCTGCTGTAACCTGGATTGGTTCATTTGAGCTTGCAGTAGTAGCAGCATTAACCTCCTATTGAGGTGTCTCTAGCTGCACAAGGGTTACCTCTACTTCTTCTTCAGCATCCTCTAAGGGTGTTGTCTCAACAGTCGCCCCTTCAGAAGTCTTCTCTCCCTCAGGAAGTGTTGTCAGAACAACAGCCTCACCTGAGGTCTTCTGCAAGGACCCCGTCTCCTCGGCCGGTCCTGTAATATCGATAGCTTCAGCTGCAAGAATGGGTTCTTGTAGCTCTGGTTGGTTTCATGCAGCTTCCACTGTATTCAGCATTGTAAGCTCCACAGCTGCAAGAATCTCAGCCTCCATCCTGCTTGTTTCTTTTGCAGCTTCTGATAGGGTGGCTGCTTGTTGTACTGTTGTCTCTGCCAGTACAGGAAGTCCAGCCTCTGCAACTTCCTCCGTGGTTGCATCATCAGTGATTTCAATAATGTCAGAGAGGACATCTCTGATGATGGCGGTTGGTTCCTGTTGAGGCTCTGCAGCAGCTGCATCCATGTGTACAGAGGAATAACCGTAGTCCACCAGTTGAGGCTCCTCCTCCTCTAAGGGGTCAAGCGTGACGATGATGGAGAGACCTTCAACCACTTGCTCATATGCAGGGAAGCTTGAATTATGATGACTCGAGCTTCCTTCTCCCCGCATCCTTCTAGGAGTGTGCTGCATCCTTGTCTCTTTGACACTAGCTTGCAGCGCCTATTGCAACATGACTTTCTCAGCCTGCTCCACTCCCAGGGTGTTGATTTACTCCTGCACAAATGCGACGTCGTCATCATTTCTTACAACCTCCACAGCCAGGGCTAGGAAGACTTGGACGTCCTCCATTGCTGCTCTCATCGGCAGCTCTACAGAGTGGGATTCTGCAAGTGCTTTTCCTTTCTCTTTATCATTTGCTCTCTAAGCAGCAGTGCCTTCAGATCGATCTTACACTATTGCTGCATACTCAGGTTGTAGAAGCACCAGAATATCCTTTAAGTTGGCCCACTCCAGGACTGCTTGCTCCATTGTCAGGAAATCCTTTCACTTCAACAGGATTTCCTCCTTAGACAGTCTCATCTCCCTTCAAAGATTATACTACAGCTCCATATTTCTAGCCGTTGGGAAGGTAGGATCAAGCATTGATGAAGCAGCTCCATGTTCATGTGAGGAGCCTAAATCAGTAGCCCCCTATAAACGAGCTTCTTTATCGGGCTGTATCCTCTGGACCTCATCTACTGCAACCAAGCTTACAGTAGAGACTTGGGAATCAAAAGTTGAGGCAGCCTTCTTCTTGCTGAGTGCGGTCCTCTTGGCCAATGGTGCGTCATCATCAGAGAAAGAGGACTCAGGTTCAGGTTCAACCCCCCTTGGTGTCCTCTTGATGATGGGAAGAGGATTTTCATCATCATCATCATCATCATCTTCACCCCCGCTGCCTACAACCTCAACTTGCAAAGGCAGGGTTGTATTCTTTTTGTCTTTGGTTTTCTTCCTTGCAACTCCAGCTCCTGCTGCCTTCGGTTGGGTCTTATCATTCTTTTTCTCTCTGAGATACTTCCCAATGGGAATGGGGATGAGAGCTACAAGCTGGAGACCTAACTTGCAGAGTAGAGAGCATATGGTGATGCCATAGCTCCTTCTTACAGTGCTCTTCTCTACTTCCTCCCACATTCTCTTCAAGATGAACCTTGCCCAGTTCACCTTTGCTCCAGCCATGATGGCAGACAAGATCCGGAACTGGATATCTATGCAATTGCCATAACTTCCTATTCTGCCCTCGATGGAATACCCACAGATGTCATGGAGAAGTTCAAACTCCGGTTCCAAGAGTTTCCTTAGGGCACTCCTCTTCACGTCGGCCCCTGCATCTCGGGCTCGAAAGAGATCCCACATCTCTTAAGTGTTGTCTTGACCAGCTGACCGGGGGTCAAGCCTTCCGTAGAAATGTTGAAGATAGAGGCATAGAGATCGTTCCTCTTTATCTGCACTTATCCTGAATAGGATGCAGTCCCTTCTTTCTTCCTCTGTCTTGGCAAAGACATAGAACCTTTGGACAGACTCCACAGAGAAACCAGCGTATATGGTGGTTAACAATCCTAGAACACGGGTTTGTTCCAATGCGTCGAAGATTCTTCGTAGAATGGTATTGTCGTAGAGACCGGAGTTGTAGACGCTCTCCTGGTTCACTAGACGCCCTTCCAAAACAATGGTCTGTTTGAATTTCTTTGAGAGAGAGAGTTGAAGGTTTTTGGACTTAGAGAAATTTACGAATGAAAGAAAACTTCTCTTCTAGGATGATTGCAAAAAATAAATTCAAATATGGAGAGGTTACGGTATTATGGAGGATCTCAAGGGACGTGTAGTAAGATCAACGATTGAGATTAAATGAAGGGAATTGATCTTACAGTCCTTAGAAAAAGATGGAGGGGTCAAATCGTCAATAATCATTACTAGGCACGTGGGCTTCTAACCGCACTTTTTCGGTTTCTGACACGCGTAGACTTACATTTAATGCTGAAAGATATGCTATTTGCCACCTAATTTAATGTCCTTTTAAGGTTGCAACATCCTGGGTACGAGGTTACAGAGTATTAAATACTCTTTGAAATAAATGTTGTAATCAGGTGCTGCTTACTTTCTCATTTACTTGTTGTGCTGTAAGAATAAAAGATGCAGCGCTGTTTGAACCCAGCACTGTATGAAGACACAGCTTACAGCACTATACTTACTGTTTCTTGCAAACATGCAGAGATTCCCCCTGGACTTCTGCACCATCTTTTTCCACTCATAATTTCAGAATTCCCAGCTCGTTTCTAAGCATAGAAAATCTCGATTCACTCAGTGGTTTAGTGAATATATCTGTAAGCTGGAGATTCGTATGAACTTTCTCAAGCACGACATCTTTCTTCTCCATGTGATCTCTTATAAAGTGATGTCGTATGTCAATATGTTTTGTCCTTGAGTAAAATACAGGATTATGGATAATTACAATTACACTCGTATTATCACAGAGAATTGGAGTCTCTTTTTCTTCAATCCCATAATCTCTTAGTTACTGCTGTATCCAGAGAATTTGAGCGCAGCAACTTCCTGCTGCAACATATTCTGCTTCTGCTGTAGATGTTGCAATCAAAGTTTACTTTCTGCAGAACCATGAAACAAGTCTATTTCCCAGAAATTGACAAGTCTCACTGGTGCTCTTTCTATCAATCTTGCAGCCTGCATAATCTGAGTCGGAGTAGCCTTTGAGCTTGAATCCTCCTTCCTTGGGATACCATAGGCCTACTTCCTGAGTTCCTTTCAGATACTTGATAATCCTTTTGACAGCTAAAAGATGTGACTCCTTTGGTGCTGCTTGGAATCTTGCACAGACTCCAACTGCAAACATGATGTCTAGCCTGCTTGTTGTAAGATAGAACAATGATCCTATGAGGCGTCTATACTTTGTGATATCGACATCTTTTCCATCTTCATCTTTGTCAAGGCTTATAGATGTAGACATAGGAACGGATGTTGCTACTCCATTCTCTATGCCAAATTTCTTGATAAGCTTCTTTGTATACTTGACTTGGCTGATGAAGGTTTCTGCAACCAGCTACTTTACTTGCAGCTCGAGAAAGAAACTTAATTCTCCCATCATACTCATCTCAAATTTTGACCGCATCAGGTTGGAGAACTTCTCACATAGTTCTTTGTTGGTGGATCCAAAGATTATATCATCCACATATATCTGTATAAGAAGTACACTATCTCCATCGTGTATCCTGAACAGAGTCTTGTCGACTGTTTCATTCTTAAAGCCATTTTCCAGCAGATAGAGAGATAAGGTGTCATACCAAGCTCTTGGTGCTTGCTCTACATATACTTCCTCTGTAAGAAGACCATTCAGGAATGTACTATTTACGTCCATTTTATAGATATTGAAATTCATGTGAGCTGCATATGCCAGAAAAATCCTTATTGCTTCCAGCCAAGCTACTGGAGCAAAAGTCTCATCAAAATCAATTTCTTCTTCTTGGCAATATCCTTTAGCAACTAATCTTGCTTTGTTCCTCATAACAAATCCAGATTTATCTAGCTTATTCTTGAAGACCCATTTTGTTCCAATAACTCCTTGATGAGTTGGTCTTGCAACTGTTTGCCACACTTGATTTCTTTCAAATCCATTTAGCTCTTCTTGGATGACCTATACCCAATTGCTATCTTGCAGGGCTTCTTCAACATTCTTGGGTTTTGTTTGTGATATGAACCATGCAAACATTGCTTCATGAGGAATTGGTCTTCTTGTTCTTACTCCTATGAATGGATCTCCAATGATAAGATCCCTAAGATGATTCCTCAGTCATGTCCTGTCAGGTTCAAAGACATGTACAGGTCTAGGTTGCTCCTCATGTTGCTGTAAGATTGGAGGTTCTGCTGCTGTAAGATTATCTGCTGCATTCAAAGGTGCAGCTTCTTCTTCTTTGCCTTCTCTTGTATGCAGAACTCCTTCAACATATGGAACATCATTTTCTTTTCTTGGAGTTATATCTTCAGCAGGCTCTTCAAGCTTCTTGGTGTCACAATATGGTTCATCAAACACCACATGAATTGATTTTTCAACCACCAAGGTTCTCTTGTTGAAGACTCTGAAGGCTCTACTTACAACAGAGTATCTTAAGAATACTCCTTCATCTGATTTTGCATCAAAGGTTTTTAGATGCTCTTTTCCATTGTTGAGGATATAACACTTATATTCAAAGATATACACATATGAAACATTTGGTGTATATCCATTCCAGACTTCATAAGGAGTTTTTTCTAGATCTTTGTTGATCAAACATCTGTTCTGTATATAGCATGCAGTGTTGGTTGCTTCAGCCCAAAATCTCTTGGGTATCTCTGCTTCTGCTATCATTGTCCTTGCTGTTTCTTTGAAAGTTTTATTCCTCCTTTCAGCTATACCATTCTGTTGAGGTGTTTTTGCAGCAGAGTATTCATGACGAATACCATTATCAGAACATAATTTCTCAATGAATTTGTTTGTGAACTCAGTTCCTCTATCTGATCTGATCTTCACAATGCTCAAGCTCTTTTCATTCTGAATCTTCTTCATAAGGTTAGGTAGCATGATTTGTATTTCTGATTTCTTGGCAAGGAAGATTGTCCTTGTGTATCTGGAGTAGTCATCTACTACCACAAGTGAGTAATTCTTTCCACTTATACTTACTGGTTCTACTGGTCCAAAGAGGTCCATATGTAGAAGATCTAGAATCCTGTGAGATGACTTCTGTAACTTGTCCTTGAATGAGCTTTTTACTTGTTTTCCCTTTTGACAAGCTCCACATACATTCTTCTTCTTGTTTGCCACATCTGGCAATCCTCTTACAAGACCTTTTCTTGCTAGCTTGTTGATTTTCTTGAAGTTCAGATGTCTTAATCTTTTGTGTCATAACCAGCTTAGCTCTGGTGGACTATTCACAATGAAGCATGTTGGTTCGAATAGAAGAGTTCCAGTCAGCAAGATAGATATTTCCTCTTCTTATTCCTATAAGCTTGACTTCATTTGATGTATTGTCCTTGATTAAGTACTTGTTGAGGTGGAACTCCACTGTGTATCCTTTATCATAAAATTGACTAATGCTCATAAGGTTGTATTTGAGGCCTTTCACATAGAATACATCCTTGATCTTTATGTTCCCTTTGATTAGGCATCCACTTCCTTTTGTGCTTCCTTTGGAATCATCTCCAAAGATGACATTTGGTCATTTGCATTCTTGGAAGTCTTTTAGAGCTTCTTTACTACCTGTCATGTGTTTTGAGCAGCCACTGTCAATGTACCATACATCACTGCTGCATCCTGGCACTGAAACCTGCAACAATTTTAAGCAGATTTAAGTACCCACTTCTGTTAGGGTCCTTTGGGGTTAGTTGCTTTGGGAACCCAAACTTTCTTGACAGCCACTGTTTTGCTGTAAGATTTGTTGGTTCTTGTTCTGTATGCAGTTTTGTTTTTAAACTGCTTGTTAAAGGTGTGTGCAGAGACTATATATGTGTTACCAACACTTTTGTAGTGTGGTCTTCCACTATACTTCCCTTAAGTATATCCTCTTTGAGGTTTAGTTATGTAAGTCTTAGTACATGTAGGAAAATTTCTTCTGTGCTACAACTTTATGGGTTGCAACATCCTTTTGCTGTATACAGCAGATGACTTCTGCTGCAGCCAGTTCTTAGATGCAGGCTTATTTCCTGCAGCTGAGCTTTGGGGCTTCTTCCCCTTATCCATCAGTGCTGTTTTGTTCAAGATCTTTTCTGAGTTACAGGGTAACTCATTCTCCATTGAAGTTTCAGCTTAAACAAATTATACAGTCTTGGATGAACTTGCTGTATGCTGAGAGGTGTGAGTGCTGTAACCTATGCCCGATTTTTCAAAAGGACTTCTATTTTGACTTATACACTCCCTTGCATCCTTCGACGATTTGCTAAAAGTTCTGATCGTGGACTGCAAGCTTTCCTTCTCAGTTTCTAGCTTAGTGACCAGCAGACTTAGCCTAGAGACCTCATTTTGTAGCTTACTGCATCTTGAGTTATCAGACTCACATGCAGCTAGCGTTCTAGCAATATCAATGTTTTTACCTCTGAGGATCTCATTGTCGATTCTTAGATTTTCATTCTTAACCTTCAGCTCCTCATGGGTTGAGTTAATCTGCTCGAAGTCACTCATGATCTTTTTTAAAGAGTGGATCATGTTCAGTTCCTCTTTTCCCGGCATGGACAACGGTTGATAGGTTACCTCATCTTCTACGTTGTCCTCACAATCTTTTACCATCAGGCATATCAGTGCTTCTTTATCAGAGGATGAGGATTCAGTGTCGCTGTTAGAGGATTCTGCAGCTTTCAGCTTCTCCTTTGGGACTACTGTATCCTTGGCCTTCTCCATCTCTTCTATGAGAGCTCGAAACTTGTGTCTTTCCTCTCTTCTCTTTTCTCTCCTCTGCTCTCTCTCTCCTTCAAGATACTTATGCACCGTTGGATATGGACAGTTTCTTACGTAGTGTTCCAGTTTCCTACAATTATAGCACAAGTCAATATTGCTTGTATTTGACTGTGGAGAGGAGGATACCTGAGGAGGTGGATGACTTCTTCTGAATTCATTCCTCTTGTTAAGGTTGGTGTTGCTGCTCTTCATGAATCTTCTAAATTTCTTTAGAAGTAGAGTCATATTCTCTTCAGCATCTTCTGTTGTAACCTCAGACTGCTTGCTGTAATTAGTGATTGTTGTATCCTTGGAGCCTCTGGCAGTCAGTGCTGTAACTTTAAAACTCGATTCTTCAGACTCATTTCTTCGTCTGTTGATGTCGTACTCAAATGCTTTGAGATCGGAGAATAGATCAAACATACTCATGGATTTCATATCCACAGACACTCTCATGGCAGTGGTCTTACTATCCCACTCCGCGGGCAGGGCTCTAAGCACTTTCATATTTTTCTCCTTTTGAGTGTAGTACTTTCCCAAAGCTTCTAGTTCATTCACAATAGATATGAATCTTAAATCTAGTTGCTCAAGAGTCTCTTCATTCTTTATTTCGAAGAGCTCGAATAGTCGGGTAGCGTTGGAGATCTTGTTGTCTTTAGTGAGCTCTGTCTCTTCACATATTTGCTCCAACTTTTCCCAAATTTCCTTGGACGTTCTGCAAGTTTTGACTTTGCTGAATGTGTCTTTATCCAAGGTGATGAATAGAGCATTCTTGGCCACATTGTCTAGGTTGGCTCTCTTCCTATCTTCATTGTTCCACTCTTGTCTTGGTTTGACAAGAAAATTAGGTGGTGGCTGTGCTCTTTCCTCCATCTCTCTACCGAGCATGGGGTTTACCTTTGTGGGGATGATTGGTCCTTCGGTAATGACCGTCCATATTTCATCATTCATTACTGAAAGATGTGCCTGTATTCTTATCTTCCAATCGTCATATTCTTCTATGGAAAACATAGGTAACTTGTGATTAGAGGAATCCATGATATGCTGTAAGAATGAGATTTTAGGATGCAGAGAAAACAGCGAGTCTAAGGTGGATTTGGGTAGGTGACCATATAAGTTGGCTTTTAACCCAACTTGCTCTGATACCATTTGTTGGTCCAAGTGGTGTCCGAGGTTCAGAGGGGGGTGAATGAACCTTGGTCGATTTTGTAAATCTCTTGAAAAACTTACTATTCTACAAGTTACTTGACTTGTAGCGCCAGACAGTTACTGCTTACAACACTAGGATGCAGTGCTACATGCTGTAACTAAAACTTTATTCGCAGCGGAAAAATATATTTTATAGTACAAGACTGGTTTTCTCAAATATGATCCTTTTCCAAACAATTTATGCTTATGACAGAGATAGATATATAAAATAAAGCACAGATAAGAAAGAAATAAAATATTTATGGCTTATAGTGGTACGAAGGTGGTGTATTCCTTCTACGTCCACTCTACTACTACTTCGAGCAGGAACTTTTTTAAGCAAGATTGGTTTACAGGACTTTCCTAACAATCTATCAACTTTACCAAGCAAACACCTATTAGAGTCCAGCGTACACACAACAACTGCAAACTCTAAAGGCTAACCCACACAGGGTTTCAAATTCCCACACAGGGAAGCTGTCTAACTCTAGACAACTATACATACAGCAAGGATCTCTCCTATCAACTGTTCGACACCTAAAACAACCTAAGCACACAGCAACAAGGTTAAAAAGTATATGGCTTTGTTCTTCAATCGGTGCGGTGAAGTGAGTTTCTGAATCCTTCAAAGGATCTTTCAGCTTTGAACTTGCTTCACTTCACAGAGGTTGAGTGACTAAAACTGAGAGTAGACTTAGGATAGAATAGCTTGAATGCTTGAGAGTTTTTGCGCAAATGTTTCAGAGGACAGCTTCAGGGTTGCGCATCCTCTATTTATACTTATATGAGAAATATCCGTTGAAGGAGATATCTCTCTTTTGAATTTTGAGTACTTGATCAAAGGCATGGCTCACATTTAATGTGACTTGACTTTCTCTTTCAGAGCATTTAATACGGTAGTTGCGGCTCGCAGCTTTCTGCAATGTGTCAGTCCACGTGGCGTCTTTGTATTGGATCCGTGTCTGTAACTTTGATATTCTCTAGAACGACTCTATTTATTCTTGCTTGGATCTTTGTTCCTCGTGCTACATTTATCCTTCCTCGGATTGCAGGATACTTGTTCAGTTTGTCATTGGCGCTATTGACTGTTTGAGTAGTAAGCTTCGCGCTTATACTAGGTCTGCTTGCAGCTGATTCTTCTTTGCAGCACTGCTGTAACTTAGACCTTCTTGCAGTATCTTCATTTAGTACTGTTGTATCTTTTCTTGCAGTACTCATGTATTCTTTTCTTGCAGCGATGCTGCACGCCATTCTTTCTTACTTAGCTATAGTGTTGAAACTGCTTTTTTACAGCGATGCTGTATCTGCTTTCTTGCAGCAGCTTCATTCTATATTTCTCGATGCAACTTTATAACATATGAAAACCTCCATCTTTCAACACCTATATCTAAACTCAAACATAGTCTATGTTTTCACTAAAACATTGTGAAAAATGGGGTACTCAAAACTTCCTATAACATATTTGTTTTTACTCACCAAAATCTAAACACTGAAATCCTAACAATGATCGTTGTCCCCTACATTAGCCCTGTCTCCCTCTCTCTCCCCCTCTTTTCTTCTATGCTGCTACCGCAACGCCACTCCTCCATTGCTTTGACACTCCTCCACCTCCCTCGTCCCACCCCTCCCCTCACATACCCCCATCGCCCTACTCCTTCCTCCTCTCTCCTCTGTACCTAGCCCTAGTCCATTTGGCATCGTGCAGCCACCACTGTTTGACCCTTGCCCCACACTTGCACCACCCACTATTGTCGTTGCTGTCCCTCCAACCAGTTGCACAGCCACTGTCCGCCAAGATTAAATGCATGTTAATTGGTAAATTGGTCACATTTCTAACTATCTCATATTTTGAATAAAAGCTTTTCAATTCATTATTTAACTTGGAGGTGCTCATTGGGTTTGGAAAATCGAAATCGAATCAAGGTCAGTGGTTTGAAAAATCGTTGACCTGGTTTTAATTTAAAACTAAAATCATAAACTATGGTTCGATGGTGTGATTTCGATTCAGATCAATTTTAAATCGGGAATCAATGGTTTGCATAGGCGGTTAAACCGTTGGTTTTTCTATTTTTTTTAATTTTTAAATTATATATAAATAATATTATGTATTTATGTTATTTTACTCTTTTATTTTAAGTTGTATTGATTATTATTCTTAATTTATATTATAAGTTGTTGGAAATTTTCCCAGCACCCTATCTTGGGTCGGAGCTTAAATAGATGTGAGGCACGGCTCTGTCAGGTTCGAATCCGTGAGCACAAAGATACATAAGTATAAGGCATTAAAGTTGCGCCCTATACCCATTGAATATCCTTTTGGTGTAGCGGTAAAATGCTTGATGGTCATACACTTGGTATCAGAGCAGGTCGTGGGTTCAAATCCTCTTGAGAGCAATTTACAGTGGGAGCTTTGGGTTCAAATCCCCTTGAGAGCAATTTACAGTGGGAGCTTTCATCGCCTTGGAACTGTAATAGCCTATGTGGCAGTGGCGTGAGGTGAGATGCCGAGTCATGGTGGTGGCACAAGACGAGACGTCGAGTCACGGTAATATCGAGGTATGACGAGAAGATATGTTAGTGCCGAGTCATGGAGATGTCGAGAGGGTTCCAAGGTTGCTGAAGTGGAGAGGTTGATAGGTGTTGGGGGTTAAAGTCTCAATGTCGAGTCATGGTGGTGGCACAAGACAAGACGTCGAGTCACGGTAATATCGAGGTATGACGAGAAGACATGTTAGTGCCGAGTCATGGAGATGTCGAGAGGGTTCCAAGGTTGCTGAAGTGGAGAGGTTGATAGGTGCTGGGGGTTAAAGTTGTGCCCTATACCCATTGGATATCATTTTGGTGTAGCGGTAAAGCGCTTGATGGTCCTACATAAGTTGTAATTTTTTTAGGTATATAATTGTATTTTGTTGTATTTAAATTGTAATAACTTATATTTGAACTTGTTACTTGTCAGTTGTAATGTTGTGTTGTTGTAACTTATAAATGCAAGTTCTAATTTTTCATTTATATCAAATTATCTACTCAAACAAAATTATTATATTGTAATAAATGAATAATTATAATATTTATATGCAAATTTAATGAAAAAAAATTAAATTTTTTTAAAAAAAATTATTAAACCTCCAAACCAAAACCGCTAGTTTACAAACCAAAATCCACATGGTTCGATTTCAGTTTGAGCTTTCACAATTTTCCAAACCGATGGTTCCAAACTATTAAACACCCTTAGTTTAACTTATCTATATATTTATATGTTGTCATTTGTATCAGAAATGTCTAATATTATCAAATATTTAATTTAGATGGACACAAATTTAATGTTAATATACCTAATTTTGCATTAATATAAATATTGAAATATAACACCTTGTTTTCAGAACATCCGTATTCTATATTTTTATAAATAAATTCAAATTATTATTTTTATTCATTATTAATAACCTTTACGAAAAATTTTGCAATTTATCAAGAAAAAATTAGCTAATATTTTTTTAAGTTTAAGTATCTTGCAGGATAGCTACCCAAGAGGACTGAGTTGATCATAATGCACTCGACATGCATGAGTAAAGAAACGATAAAAAAAAAGATAAGTTACATATAAAAGTAAATTTAGTGAATATATGATTAGTGGCTAATGTGTTCGATTTAGTTAAGTGGATTTTTATTTTATTTTATATAGTTTGTGTACAATAACTTATGTGACTTATATTATATATTAAGTTGAACATACCTTCATGCATAATTATGTGATCACAATATTATCAAGACTCTAATTTAAAGATGTGTAAATTAATTTCAAGTCATGTCATCTTATTTATGTGCGACACCTATTTGATTAATTTTTCATGAAATAAATATTCTATGTCACTATTACATCTAAGATAAATACATCATCATGATTATAACCCCATTTATGTCACTATAGATAAAACAATACTCAACCTCTCTGCCTTCATCAAATCAACTACATTTATCAATGCCACTACATGATATTACATCTTAAATAATATCAATATACAAGTGGTCTACACGTATACTACATGTATTAAATTATGATTTGTACCCTATATATTACATATAGAATGGAGAGACTCCACATTTGAGCCTTTTATTTCTCATTTGGGAAGATGCACACACACTCTCTCTAACTAGTTGCTCCTCCTTCTAGCTACAATTTTCTTCCTCTCCAAAATCTTCATTCTCATCTTCAAACAAGTTGTCATTTTCAAGAATTAAGTGAAGAATCAAAATCATTTCAAGACAAGATGAGAAATTAAGCTTTGCATGTTTGATTTCTTTACCTAAATTCATTGCATGTATAACCCAAAAGTGATTTCCTACTAATGTGAAGAAATTTGTTCAAAGTCTTATTCTATGTGGTTAATCTTTAAAATATGTCACTTTTGAGATTTGATTGTGCAATTGCATGTTGATTAAAGTCTTTGCATGTTTGATTATCTTGTCTAAGCCCATTACATGTGTAATAAATTGAGGCAAAATGGTTTATTTGAGGATAATAGAGTTATAAAAGTTAAATCTACATTTTAATTAAGAAAGTGGATGAGTTTAATCAAGTTGTGAAAAACATTAGCAACGACAGTCCACATTGATATTTTTTATAAAATCGTATACTTGGAGTTTTTCAAAACTGTTTTAATATATTATGCTACATGAAATTTTGAGTTTATGGTTAAAATTTGGTAATGTTTGGATTAGTTCATGAATTATGATAATTTTTCAAATATAGTCCAGTTTTGAGTTAAAATTATGTAGTTTTAGACCTTAGAAAAATAATTGTATAAATTTAGTCAATTATAATTTTTCAAAACTGTTTCAATATGTTATACTATATGAAGTGTTGAGTTTATGGTTGAGATTTGGAAATTTTTGGAGTAGTGTACAAATTATAATGATTTTTCAAAATAGTCCAATTTCGAATTTAAGATTCTAGTTTTTGACCTTAGAAAAATAATTTTATAAATCAGTCCATTATAATTTTTGAAAACTGTTTTACAGTGTTGTGTGATATTGGAAGTTTAAATTATTAATTTCAGAATGTTTCATCAATTAAATAATTTATGGTGAATTTTATAAAACAAAATGGTTTTAGAACACTTTTCGAATAATATTTTAGTGTAGTAAATTATTTATTAAATCTTATGTGATTAAAATCTATCTCTACTGTCTTAACATGGTTAAATTAAGATTATTATATAAATGCATGATTATTTTCATGAATTTTAGATGATTATATGAATTATGAAACTTCTTGTTGTAATAAGTGCTTTTCTATCTACATGTTACTAGTTTTATGATCAAGAATTTATCTAGTATTAAATGTGCAATTAAGCCATAATTTGAAAAGGATCTTAAGTGATAAAACTTGTATGTGAAGTGATGAATCATTTAAATTTTAAGAAAATGGATGTTAGTTTTATGAGTTAAAACGTAGGATACGATTTTCCCTTCAAAGTATAATTGATGCTTGTTTTAAAGTATGCTTTAAAATTCTCCTAAATTTATAGTTATGTGTTTATGATATATAATATGTGACATGTATGATATGCATATTAGGTTAGATGATTATAAAATGATTTAGTAATATTATAATTAATTGAAGCATATACACAAACACCGAATAATAAGTTAAATAAGTAACTAGTGAAGATGAATAAATATGTATGCTTATGATATAAATGAGACATGATTTAAGGACTAAATGTTAATTAATGTGCTGAGTGTAGTACGAGACGATTGGATATTTCAGTAGATATACCCGCTTCAAGTCAAACCTCAAAAATGGATAACTTCTACTCTCTAACTATGCATTATTAATTGAATTAGTAATTTATGTGTTGGTCCCAAGTGGTGTCCGAGGTTCAGGGGGGGTGAATGAACCTTGGTCGATTTTGTAAATATATTGAAAAACATTTCTGCGCTGCAAGTTACTTGAACTTGCAGCGCCAGACAGATACTGCTTACAGCACTAGGATGCAGTGCTGCATGCTTTAACTAGAGTTTATAGGCAGAGGAAAAATATGATTTATAACACAAGACTGGTTTTCTCAAATATGCTCCTTTTAAAAAACGTTTTATGCTTATGAGATAGATATGAATAACAAAGAGATAAGCACAAATAAGAAAGCAGTACGGCACTTATGGTTTATAGTGGTTCGAAGGTGGTGTAATCCTTCTACGTCCACTCTACTACTCCTCGAGTAGGAACTTCGTTAAGCAAGATTGAATTACAGGACCTTCATAACAATCTATCAACTTTACAAAGCAACAACCTACTAGAGTCCAACGTACACACAGCAACTGCAAACTCCAAAGGCTAATCCACACAGGTTACTGGCAAAAAATTCTCCTCTCACCAATTACTCTGAGTCTTTGTATCCAGGCATACTGATCTTCTTCTGCTCTTTGATGCCCTTCAACCTTGGCCCCATTCATCCTCTTTCTTGAGCCTTGCTGCTGGCTCTCATTCCCTCTCTTCGAATGATGATAAGAGGGAGGCGTTGCATCCTTGCTTGCAGCTCTGCTGTATGCAGCACTTGTTCTGCTTTCAGCAGCTGCACCAGCTCCTCCAGCTCCACCATCATCATCTCTTCTCCAGCGCTTCGGAGAGAGGATGTCAGCAGCAGCAGCAGATGATCCAGACCTCTTCCTCCTCCTGCTGAGAGGTTGCTGGTCATCATCTTCTTCTTCTTCAGCTTTCCCTGAGCTCTTATATCTTTCACTAAATCCTTCTCTCTTTTTGGCATGATCAAAAGTCGGGGACTGAGCAGGGGCAACTGGGACCACTTTGGAGCGTGGTCTTCGGGTTTGGTCTAAGGCTTCTTTGGAGGCTTCTGTATACTGAGGGAATGCACGAAATATGATGTTCCTCAGTTCTCCGACGATCAACTCCAAGTTCCTTAAACGGTCGTCCACACTTCCGGTTCTTCTGGTTTGCTCTGTTATGCGGTCCAGAAGTGTGTCAAGGATAAGGGAGTGAGTTTGCAGCCTATCAAAGGCATTCTCAGCATGGCGGTTGCACAGCCTGACTTCTTGGCGAGTCTGTGCAGCTTCAATCTTCAACTCTCCCTCCATCCTCACCCGTTCCATGTATAGCCTGAGAGAGTGATCATTTAGCGTCCTCTTGATCATCCCAGGCAGGGCTTCAAGGTCCTTCTTGAAACCGGTCATAGTTTCAGCGTGGAATTGGGCAGCGACCCTGAGGCTGTTCCGCATGGTAGACTCGTGCTCTTGGAGAGCGTGCACTAGATGTCTAACAGCGGCTTCAACTCTGTCGATCAATTCGTTAGGAGTGAGCCCTGAATTCCTTCTAGTTGAGGCAGCAGTAGATGCAGCGTAAGGAATGATAGCTTGAGGGTTCAGTGCTGCATCCTACCTCGATGTCTCCGTAGCAACCTCATTCTCATGATCACTGGGTTGAGAACTTGTCGAGCTTGAGGATGGGTTCTCTTCATCATCTGTCTCCTCATCGCCAGATGACACTACAACATGTTCTGGTCTGCCAGATTTTGGCCCGTAAGCAGCTATGTTGCTCCTCCTCATCATCCTGGTGAATTCGGCGTCATCTACTGCAGCGTCCTTAGTAACCTCTGCTGCTGTAACCTGGGAAGGTTCTTATGAGCAAGCAGCAGCTGTAGCATCAACCTCCTCATGAGGTGTCTCTAGCTATACAAGGGTTACCTCTGCCTCCATTCCAGCATCATCTGTGGGTACTGTCTCAACAGCCTCCCCAGCAGAGGTATTCTCTCCCTCAAGGAGTGTTGTTAGAACAACAGCCTCCCCTGAGGTCTTCTGTAAGGACCCCGACTTCTCGACTGGTCCTGTAACTTGGATAGCTTCTGCTGCAAGAATTGGTTCTTACAGCTCTGGTTGGTTTCTTGCAGCGTCCACAGCATCCAGCACTGTAACTTCCACTGCTGCAAGAATCTCAGCTTCCACCCTCATTGTTTCCTCAGCAGCTGCTTTAAGGGTGGCTGCCTGCTGTACTGCTGTCTCGGCCAGTACAGGGAGTCCAGCCTCTACAACTTCCTCCGTGGTTGCGTCATCGGTGATCTCGGTAATGTCAGAGATCATATCTTTGATGATAGCGGTTGGTTCCCTTTGAGAGTCTGCAGCAGTAGCATCCATGCGCACAGGAGAATCGTCGTAATCCATCAGTTGAGGCTCCTCCTCCTCCAAAGGATCAAACGTGATAATATTGGAAAGGTCTTCAACCATTTGCTCATATACAGGGGAGTTCGCTTGGTGTTGGCTTGAACTTCCTTCTCCCCGCATCCTCCTAGGAGTGTGCTGCATCCTGGTCTCTTTCACACTTTGTTGCAGCACCTGTTGCAGTATAGCTTCCTCAGCTTGCTCTACTCCCAGGGTGTCGATTTGTTCTTAAGCAAAAGCGACGTCATCGCCCCTTCTTACAGCCTCTACAGCCGGGACAAGGAAAACCTGGACATCTTTCAATGGTGCTCTCATCGGCAGCTCTGCAGAGTCAGATTCTACAAGAGCTTTTCTCTTTCCCTTGTCCTTCGCTTCCTGAGCAGCACTGCTTGCCGATTGATCTTGCACCATTGCTGCATACTCAGGTTGCAGGAGAGCCAGAATGTCTTCTGATTTGGCCAACTCCAGGACAGCTTGCTCTACTGTTAGGAAATCCTTCCACTTCAACAGGATTTCCCCCATAAACAGTCGCATCTCCCTCCAGAGATTGTATTGCAGCTCCATATTTCTAGCTGCTGGAAGGGTAGGATCAAGCACTGATGTATGGGCTCCATGATCACGCGGAGAGGCTGAGTCCGCAACCCCTTGTAGATGAACCTCCACACCAGTCTCTTGGTCACATCCAGGCTGACGTGACTTATCCTCAACAGCAACTACAGCCAAGCTTGCTATAGAGAGTTGGGAATCAATAGCTGCAGTAGCCTTCTTCTTGCTGTACGGGGCCCTTCTCACCAAGGGTACAACGTCATCTGAGGAAGAGGCTTCAGGTTTAGAGTCTCTTGAGATCCTCTTGATAACGGGAAGAGGACCTTGAACATCCTCTTCTTCGTCGCCCCCGCTGCATACTGTTTCATCTTGCAGGGCTAGGGCTGCATTCTTTTTATCTTTGGTTTTCTTCCGTGCAACCCCAGCTCCTACTGCCTTCGGTTGGGTCTTACCCTTCTTTTTCTCCCTTAGATATTTTCCGATGGGGATGGGGGTAGGTGCTGCAAGCTGAAGACCAAGCTTGCAGAGTAGAGAGTAAATGGTGATGCCGAAGCTTCTCCACTCCGTTATCTTCTCTGCCTCCTCCCATAGCCTCTTCATGATAAACCTCGCCCAGTTCACCTTCTCTCCGGCCATGATGGTAGACATGATCCAGAACCGGAGATCTGTGCACTTGTCATAGCTCCCCGTCCTGCCTTCGATGGAGTACGCACAGATATCATATAGGAGTTCAAACTCTGACTTAAAGAGCTTCTTCGGGGCACTTCTCTTGATCTCAGTCCTAGCGTCCCTTGCTCGAAAGAGATCCCACATCTCTTGAGCATTATTCTCCCCATAAGTCATAAGCTGACTTGGGGTCATTCCTCCGGTAGAAATGCTGAAGGTGGCAGCGATATCTCTAATGGTGAGAGATCGCTCTTCTCCATCTGTATCCATCTTGAACATGATGTAGTTTTTCTCCTCCGCCATTCTAGTGTAGGAGTAGAAGCTTTGTACTGACTCCATTGAGAAATCAGCGTAAACAGTCGTTAATAGCCCCATGACCTGAGTCCTCTCAAGGGCATCAAAAATCCTCCGACTCAACCCATTATCATACAACCCAGAAGTATAGACGTGCTCCTGGTTGATCAAACAACCTTATAAAATGATGGATTTTCTGGCAGCCATAGATTTGTCTGAGAGAGAAAATGAAAGGTTTCGAAGATTTGGACCTAGGAAAATTTTTGCAAAAAAAAAACTTTTCTCCTTGGGTGATGGTGTAAAAATGATTTTGAATTAAGATGGTTATGGGAGTTATGGCAGATCTCAAGGGACGTGTAGTAAGATCAACGGTTGAGATAAATTAAAGGGAATTGATCTTATGGTCACTAGAAAAAGACTGAAGGGTCAAATCGTCAATAATTATTACTTGGCGTGTGGGCTTCTGACCGCGCCCTTTCCACTTCTGACACGTGCAGACATGCATTAAATATTGAAAGACATGTGATTTACCGCCTAAATAAATGATTTTTTAAGGTTGCAGCAACCTTGGTACGAGGTTATAGAGTAATCAATACTCGTTGAAATAAATGTTGTAACCAAGTGCTGCTTATACTCCCGTTGACTGTTGTACTGTAATAATAATAATGCAGCGCTGTCTGAACCCAGCACTGTATGAAGGCGTAGCTTACAGAACCATACTTACTGCTTCTCGCAAGCATGCAGAGATTCCCCCTAGGCTTCTGCACCATCTTTTTCACCTCATAAATTAAGAATTTCCAACTCATTTCTAAGCATAGAAAACCTCGATTCACTCAAAGGTTTAGTGAATATATCTATAAGCTGGAGATCCGTATGAACTATCTTAAGCACAACATCTTTCTTCTCCACGTGATCCCTTATAAAATGATGTCGTATATCAATGTGCTTTGTTCTTGAGTGAAAAACAGGATTTGGGTAATTACTATCGCACTAGTATTATCACAGAGAATTGGAGTCTCTTTTTCTTCAATCCCATAATCTCTAAGTTGTTATTGTATCCAGAGAATTTGCGCACAGCAACTCCCTGCTGCAACATACTCTACTTCTGCTGTAGAGGTTGCAATCGAGGTTTGTTTTCTGTAAAACCATGAAACAAGTCTATTTCCCAGAAATTGACAAGTCCCAGTGGTACTCTTCCGATCAATCTTGCAGCCTGCATAATCTGAGTCATAGTAGCCTTTAAGCTTGAATCCTCATTCCTTGGGATACCATAAGCCTACTTCCTGAGTTCCTTTTAGATACTTGATAATCCTTTTAACCGCTGAAAGGTGTGACTCATTTGGTGTGTTTGGAATCTTGCACAGACTCCTACTGCAAACATAATATCTGGTCTGCTTGCTGTTAGATACAGCAAGGATCCGATTAGTCATCTGTACTTTGTAATAGCTACAAATTTACCATCTTCATCTTTATCAAGGCTTATAGATGTAGACATAGGAATGGATGTTGCTGCGCCATTCTCCATGCCAAATTTCTTGATAAGCTCTTTTGTGTACTTGACTTGACCGATGAAGGTTCCTGCAGTCAGCTGCTTTACTTGCAGCCCGAGAAAGAAACTTAATTCTCCTATCATACTCATCTCGAATTTTGACTGCATCAGGTTGGAGAACTTCTCATACAACTCTTTGTTGGTGGATCCAAAGATGATATCGTCCACATATATCTGTACCAGCAGTACACTGTCTCCATCCTATATCCTGAACAAAGTCTTGTCTACTGTTCCTTTCTGGAAACCATTCTCTAGTAGATAGAGAGATAAGGTGCCATACCAAGCTCTCGGAGCTTGCTTAAATTCATAAAGGGCTTTGTGTAATCTAAACACCTTCTCTTCTGCTTGATCTTCAAAACCTGGAGGTTGTTCAACATAAACTTCCTCTGTAAGAAGACCATCTAGGAATGCACTCTTTACATCCATTTGGTAGACATTGAAATTCATGTGAGTTGCATATGCTAGAAAAATTCTTATTGCTTCTAGCCTTGCTACTGGAGCAAAAGTCTCATCAAAATCAATTCCTTCTTCCTGGCAGTAACCTTTAGCAACTAATCTTACTTTGTTTCTTACAACAAGTCCAGATTCATCTAACTTGTTCTTGAAAATCCACTTTGTTCCTATAACTCATTGAAGAGTTGGTCTTGCAACTGTCTGCCATACTTGGTTTCTTTCAAAACAATTCAACTCTTCTTGCATAGTCTGTACCCAATTGCTATCTTGTAGGGCTTCTTTAACATTCTTGGGCTCTATTTGAGATATGAAACATGCAAACATTGCTTCATGAGGGATGGACCTTCTTGTCCTTACTCCTACGGATGGATCTTCTATAATAAGATCCCTAGGATGATTCTTTAGCCATGTTCTGTCAGGCTCAAAGACATGTGCTGGTCTAGGTTACTCCTCTTGTTACTCTATGACAGGGGGTTCTGCTGCTGTAAGAATATCTGTTGTATCCAGAGATGCAGCTTCTTCTTCTTTATCTTCTCCTGTAGGCAGAACTCCTTCTACATATGGAACAACATTTTCTTTTCTTGGAGCTATATCTTCAGCTGACTTTTCTAGCTTCTTGGTGTCACAGTGTGGCTCATCAAACACCACATGTATAAATTTTTCAACCACCAAGGTTCTCTTGTTGAATACTCTGAAGGCTCTACTTACAGTAAAGTATCCTAAGAATACTCCTTCATCTAATTTTGCATCAAAGGTTTTCAGATGTTCTTTTCCATTGTTGAGGATATAACACCTGCATCCAAAGATATTTAGATATGATACATTTGGTGTATATCCATTCCAGACTTCATAAGGAGTTTTGTCTAGATCCTTGTTGATCAAACATCTGCTCTGCGTGTAGCATACAATGTTGGTTGCTTCAGCCCAAAACCACTTGGCTATTTCTGCCTCTGCTATCATTGTCCTACCTGCTTCCTTAAGGGTTCTATTCTTTCTTTCAGCAACACTATTCTATTGAGGTGTTCTTGCAACAGAGTATTCATGACGAATACCATTGTCAGAACAGAATTTCTCAATGAATTTGTTTGTGAACTCAGTTCCTCTGTCTGATCTTATCTTTACTATACTCAAGCTCTTTTCATTCTGGATTTTCTTCATAAGATCAGGTAACTTGTCTTGAGTTTCTGATTTCTTTGCGAGGAATATTGTCCATGTATATCTGGAGTAGTCATCTACTACCACAAGTGAGTACTTCTTCCCACTTATGCTCACTGATTCCACTGGACCAAAGAGATCCATGTGTAGACGATCTAGAATCCTATGAGATGACTTCTGTATCTTGCCTTTGAATGAACTCTTTACTTGCTTTCCTTTCTGACAAGCTCCACAGACATTTTCTTTCTTGTATGTCATATCTGACAGTCCTTTTACGAGGCCTTTCCTTGCCAGCTTGTTAATAGTCTTGAAGTTCAGATAGCTTAACCTCTTGTGCCATAACCAGCTAAGCTCTGGTGGACTTTTCACAATGAAGCATGTCGGTTAAATAGAGAAGTTCCAATCAGCTAGATAGATGTTTCCTCTTTTCGTTCCTGTAAGCTTGACTTCATTTGAGGTGCTGTCTTTGATTAAGCACTTGTTGAGGTTGAATTCAACTGTATTCCTTTGTCACAAAATTGACTGATGCTCAAAAGGTTGTATCTGAGTCCTTTCACATAGGATGCATCCTTGATCTTTATGTTTCCTTTGACTAGGCATCCACTTCCTTTTGTGCTTCCTTTAGAATCATCTCCAAAGATGACCTTGGGTCATTTGCATTCTTAGAAGTCTTTAAGAGCTTCTTTATTGCCTGTCATGTGCCTTGAGCAGCCACTGTCAATGTACCATACATCACCGCTGCAACCTGGTACTGAAACCTGTAACAATTTCAAACAGATTTAGATACTCACTTTTGTAAGGGTCATTTGGGGTTAGTTGCTTTTGGAACCCAAACTTTCTTAACAAACATTATTTTGCTGTAAGATTTGTTGGTTCTCTGACTGTATGCAGTTGTTCTTATAAACTACTTGTTAAAGGTGTGTGCAGAGACAACATATGTGCTACCAATACCTTTGTAGTGTGGTCTTCCACCATACTTCCCTTGAGTATATCCTCTTTGAGGTTTAGACATGTATATCTCAGTATAAGTGGAAATTTTCTTCTATGTTGCAACTTTGTGGGTTGCTGCATACAACAGATGGCTTCTGCTGCAGCCAATTCTTAGATGCAAGCTTACTTCCTGCAGTGAGCATTGGGGTTTCTTCCCCTTATCCATTATCGCTGTTTTGTTCAAGATCTTCACAGAGTTACAGAGTAACTCTTTCTCCATTGGCGTTTCAGCTTGAACAAAATTCACAGCTTTGGATGTACTTGCTGTAGTCTGAGAGATGTGATTGCTGTAACTTATACCCGATCTTTCAAAAGGACTTCTGCTTTGGTTTATGTAATCTCTTGCGTCCTTAGATGATTTGCTAAACGTGCTTATCATGGACTGCAAACTTTCCTTCTTAGCTTCTAGCTTGGTGACCAACAGATTTAATCTAGAGACTTCCTTTTGTAGCTTGCTGCACCTTGAGTTATCAGACTCACATGCAGCCAGCATTTTGGCAATATCAATGCTCTTGCTCTTAAGGATCTCATTGTCAATTCTTAGGTTCTCATTTTCAACCTTTAAATCCTCATGAATTGAGTTGATCTGCTCAAAGTCACTCATGATCCTCTTTAGAGAGTGGATCATGTTCAGCTCCTCATTTTCAGGTATGGACAACGGTTGATAGATTACCTCATCTTCTTCACTGTCCTCGCAATCTTTAGCCATCAGGCATATCAGTACTTCTTCATCAGAGGATGAGGTTTCAGTGTCGCTGTCAGAGGATTCTGCAGCTTTCAGCATCTCCTTCGAGACTGCTGTATCCTTGACCTTCTCCATCTCTCCTATGAGAGCTCGAAGCTTGTATCTTTTCTCTCTTCTTTTGTCTCTCCTCTGCTCTCTCTCTCCTTCTGGATACTTGTGCACTGTTGGATATGGACAGTTCCTTACATAGTGTCCCGATTTCCTACAATTATAACATAAGTCAACATTGCTTGTATTTGGCTGTGGAGAGGAGGATACTTGAGGAGGTGGATGACTTCTTCTGAAGTTATTCTTTTTGTTGAGATTGGTGTTGCCGCTGTTATTGTTGCTGCTCTTCATGAATCTTCTAAACTTCTTTAGAATCAGAGTCATATCCTCTTCAGCATCTTCTGTTGTAACCTCTATCTGCTTACTACAACTAGTGGTTGTTGTATCTTTGGAGCCTCTGGCAGTTAGCGCTGTAACTTTGGAGCTCGATTCTTCAGACTTCTTTCTCCGTCTGTTGATGTCGTACTCAAATGCTTTGAGATCGGAGAATAGGTTGAATGTACTTATGGACTTCAAATCCATAGACACTCTCATGGCAGTGGTCTTGCTGTCCCATTCCACTGGTAGGGCTCTAAGCACTTTCATATTCTTTTTCTTTTGAGTATAGTGCTTGCCCAGAGCTTCTAGTTCATTCACAATGGATGTGAATCTCAAATCTAGTTGCTCTAAAGTCTCTTCATTCTTTATTTCGAAGAGCTCGAATAGTTGGGTAGCGTTGGAGATCTTATTATCTTTGGTGAGCTCAGTCCCCTCACATATGTGCTCTAGCTTTTCCCATATCTCTTTGGATGTTCTGCAAGTCTTGACCTTGCTGAACGTGTCTTTATCCAAAGTGATGAATAGAGCATTCTTGGCCACATTATCTAGGTTGGCTCTCTTTCTATCTTCATTGTTTCATTCTACTCTTGGTTTGATCAAGAAGTCAGGTGGTGGCTGTACTCCTTCTTCTAAGTCTCTACCAAGCACTGGATTTACTTTTATGGGAATGATTGGTCCATCAGTTATGACCATCCATATTTCGTCGTTCATGGCTGATAGATGTACCTGCATTCTTATCTTCCAATTGTTATATTCCTCTATGGAAAACATAGGTAACTTGCGATTAGAGGAATCCATGATGTGCTGTAAGAATGAGTTTTAGATGTAGAGAAAATAACAAGTCTAAGGCGGATCTGGGTAGGTGACCAGATAAGTTGGCTTTTAACCCAACTCGCTCTGATACCACTTGTTGGTCCCAAGTGGTGTCCGAGGTTTAGAGGGGAAGGGGGATGAATGAACCTTGGTCGATTTTACAAATATATCGAAAAACCTTTCTGCTCTACAAGTTACTTGAACTTACAGCGCCAGACAGTTACTGTTTACAACACTAGGATGCAGTGCTGCACGCTGTAACTAGAGTTTATACGTAGCGGAAAAATATGATTTATAACACAAGGCTAGTTTTCTCAAATATGCTCCTTTTAAAAAATGTTTTATGCTTATGAGATAGATATAAATAACAAAGAGATAAGCACAGATAAGAAAGTAGTAAGGCACTTATGGTTTATAGTGGTTCGAAGGTGGTGTAATCTTTCTATGTCCACTCTACTGCTCCTCGAGTAGGAACTTCGTTAAGCAAGATTGAATTACAGGACCTTCCTAACAATCTATCAACTTTATAAAGTAACAACCTATTAGAGTCCAACGTACACACAACAACTGCAAACTCCAAAGGCTAACCCATACAGGGTTCTACACTCCCACACAGGGAAGCTGCCTAACACTTAGACAACTATACAAACAGCAAGAATCTCTCCTATCAATTGTTCGACACCTCTAAAACAACCTAAGCACACAACAACAAGGTTAAAAGTATATGATTTGTTCTTCAACTGGTGTGGTGAAGTGAGCTTCTGAATCCTTCAAAGGATCTTTCAACTTTGAGCTTGCTTCACTTCACAGAGGTTGAGTGACTGAAACTGATGGTAGACTTGAATGTTTGTAACTTGAAGGCTTGTGAGTTTTTGCGCAAATGCTTCAGTAACCAGCTTCAGTGTTTCTCATCATCTATTTATACTTGTAGGAGAAGATGTTCATTAAAGGAGACATCTCTCTATTGAATTTGAAGTACTCTGACCAAAGACATGGTTCGCATTTAATGTGACTTGACTTTCTCCTTCGGAGCATTTAATGCGGCAGTTGTGGCTAGCAACTTTCTGCAGCATGTCAGTCCACGTGGTATTTTTGTATTAGCTCCGTGTCTGCAACTTTGATCTTGTCTCGAACGACTCTATTTATTCTTACTTGGATCTTAATTTCTCGTACTGCATTTATCCTTCTTCGGATTGCAGGATACTTCTTGTTTGTGATAGGCGCTGTTGGCTATTTGTACAGTAAGCTCTGCGCTGTATCCTAGGTCTGGGTACAGCTGATGTCTTCTTACAGTGCTGCTGTAACTAAGACCTGCTTGCAATATCTTCGGGCAGTACTGCTGTATCTTTTTCTTACAGTGCTTCCTGTATCCTTTTCTTGCAGCGATGCTACACGCCGTTCTTTTTTACTTTACTGCGATGTTGTATCTGCTTTCTTGCAGTGATGTTGTATCTGCTTTCTTGCAGCAGCATCTTTCCGATAAACTCGATGCAGCTAAGTAACTTATGAAAAATCTCCATCTTTCAACACTTATATCTAGACACAAAACTAGTCTATGACTTCACTTAAACATTGTGAAAAATGGGGTACTCAAAACTTCCTAATACATATATGCTTTGTCTCATCAAAATCTAAACATCGAAATCCCAACATTATGTATGAAAATCTACGGCTCGAAGCACTGTAGCTATAATCAGTATGCAACTTTCCTATCGGGCAACGACCATAAGGGCGAAAGTGTTTGGTCTATGAAGCAAGGTTTAGTGGGTGAGCGATCTCATATTCTTCGATGTCATGTTATAGTCCAAGGGTTAGCTTATCTAAAGGACGATGTTATAGTATGTGCTTTGTTGGGATTTCAGTGTATAGATTTTGATGAGACAAACCACATATGTAATAGGAAGTTTGAGTACCCCATTTTTCACAATGTTTATATGAAAATATAGACTAGGATTGAGTCTAGTTATAGGTGCTGAAAGATGGAGGAACTCTAAAGGATCGTGCTACATCGAGAAATTAAAAGAATGAAGACGCTGCAAGAAGTAAATACATCAATGCAGCAAGTAAGTAAGAACGACAAACAGCACCATTACAAGAAGTGGCTATAGGAATGCTGTAAGAACAAATACAACAATATTGTATAAAGTAATATTGCAAAAAGGTCATGTTACAACAGCATTGTAAAGAATGAATAAGCTGCAAGAAGGCCTAGGATACAACGCAAAGATTATAACTTGCTGTATAATCAACAAACAGGATTAATGACAAACAGAATCAGTATCCTACAATCTGAGAAAGGATAAATGTAGTACGATGAACAAAGAACGAAGCAAGTATAATTACAGCCGTTTTAGAGAAGATCAAAGTTACAGATACGGAGTCAATGCAAAGATGACACGTAGATTGACAGGTTGCAGAAAGCTGCAAACTGCAACCACCGTATTAAATGCTTTGAAAGGAAAAGTCAAGTCGCATTAAATGCAAGTCATACCTTTGATCAAGTACACTTACTTTCAAATGAGAGATATCTCCTTCAACGGATATCTTTCTACAAGTATAAATAGAGGATGAGCAACCTTGAAGCTGACTTTTGAAACATTGACGCTAAAAAGTTCAAGCATTGAAAGCTATACTCTCTTAAGCATTACTTCAGTTTCAGTCACTCGACCTCAGTGAAGTGAACAAGTTGAAGCTAACAAATCCATCGAAGGATTCGAGAAGCTCACTTCACCACACCAGTTGAAGAAACACTTTATATACTTGAACCTTGTTGCTGTGTGCTTAGGTTGTTTTAGGTGTCGAACAGTTGATAGGATTTGTAACACCCCATTTTTAAGAAAATTTTGCATTGCATAATTTATAAAATTTCTTTTATCATTCAAGTATAAATGATTTAAGTGCAAGTTCTTATATTATTTAAAGTTATGATTTACAAATCATATTATGATCGATGATTTTAAAATCTTTATGATCTAATATCTCTTTCGAGATTTTAAGGATTTTGCAGGATAACTTTTGGAAGAAACCGAGCTCGATCTCCACTCACTCGACACATATGAACAGAAGTAAAAGATAAGATGTTAGTTAATTTTAAATGAATTATATGATATTAAGCTCATATGCAAATTTTATTCGTTACCGTTTTCGAATGCTTTCTTCTATGAAATTTTACTTATGATCTTTATATGTGTTTTTATGAATCAAAATATTTTACCTGAACGAGCATGCATTATAGTAAATAGTAAAATAACCACGATACTTATTATGTATGTAAATTTTAATACTTACTTTTATGCTATTTAATTTTTACACTTATATGATTTATATTTTATACTATTATTATTAGTCTCTTTAATAATATAAGATACCAAAGTAAAAAAAATAATAAATAAATATGAGACAAGCTATACGTATATACATGCATATGAGATTTTTCACAACATATCAAGATAACAATTTGAAACTTCCATGGTAAGATATGAATAAACAACCTATAGTTTAGACCTAGCCACCTCATCATCCTACTAATCTCAAGATAACTCCCAATGTATGTGCTAAACCTTATAATACATAATATGAGAGATGAATCAAAAAGAAGAAGAAAAAAACGAAGGCAACTTGCAGCCAAATTAGAAGAAGAAGAAAGAATACAATTTCAAAAAGGAAGAACACACCTTCTTCTCTTGATTTTGAAGGTATTTTGGCTTAAACCTTTTAATTTTTTCTTTGAATTTTGATGTTTTCTAACTTATAACATATATTATGAAGTCCAAAGATGTTCTTTGGAGTTAGGCTTGAGATTAAATTGTTTATGAATTTCTTAAATGAAACAAAATAGGTTGATATGCTATAAGTTCAATTATGTTCTGCTTCTCTGTTCGTAAATATTCTGGGTGATGTAGGAATCGATTTAAGCTAAACCCTTTTAAAAAAATCTAATTTATGAAGTGTAGAATATGTGTGTCAAATTTCAGAATATTTGGAGTTAAACTAGATTTTATATGATTTTTCTAAGATAAGTTGTTCGGAGACAGTTTTTATCTCGTTTTTGGGTCTGAATCAAACAATTTTCTTGAACTATACCCTTCGATTTTATGTATGATCTTTTACTATGATTTAGGATCAGTTCTTAGATATGTTCAGAATTTTAGTATGCAATTGTTTAAGTTATGTACGATTTATGTCAAATTTTACAACATAGTCGGTTTTCTGGGTAGGTAATGTCCTGTGTTTGGTCTTGTTATAAAATTCATAACTAATTATTGAAAAGATATATATATATATATATATATATATATATGTCACTATGTTGTAGTACAAGTTCTTATAGAGATGTAGAAATTAACCATGCAATTTTTAGAACCTTGTACAATTTATGATGATTTTTAAAAGAAAACATGTTTTTAGCCCTGTTTGCAGAATATATGTTCTGTTTTTAGGTTCGAATCAAATTATGTTTCTGAGTTGTATCCTTTGAATTTATGTATGATCTTTTACTATATTTTAGAACCAATTCTTAGATACGTACAGAAAATTGGTATGCCATTTTTGGAGTTTTGTATGATTTATGCTGAATTTTTCAACACAGGCTGTTTTCTGCATAGATCATGTCCTATTTGCAGTCTAGTTCTAAAATTTATAACTATTTATTTAAATCATATTCATAAGCCATATTTTACTAAGTTATATTATTTGTTCTTAAGAACGAGAGAAAATTTACCTTGGGAATTTTCAAGTAAAACTGAAATTATGAGAATTTTTACAAGAAAACATGTTTTCACCATATAAAGTACCCTGTTTTCAGCCAACTTAGAAACTTCATAACTAATTATGTAAACCTTAGTTTTAGTTGATATTTTTATATGTTATACTTCAACATGTTGTTTAAATTCTGTGAAAATATAAAATTATTTTATGAATCCTATAATATTTGATAAATTTTTCAAAATAGACTAATTTTGAGTTGAAATTGAAGTGAAAAACTAGTTTATAGAATTAATTTTATTTATATATGTAGATGATGAAAAATTGTGAATTTTCAGAATATGATATCTAACACTATTATGTGACTATGTAAATATTCTTGTCATTTTTGTAATCACCTATGAATTATTAAAATTGTTGTGGCTTTATGTGTCATTTTATGCCTAGAATCACTAATTTAAGTGTCTAAAAATTTTATATCACAATTATGATATTTTATTTCATATGCTATTTTTACTTAAATGTTTTAGTTATGATATGATCATGTTTAGAATTTCATATAGGAATCAAGTATGTATTAAATGAAGTATAATTATGCTTTAAATTAAAGAAACCTAATGTAAAATACAAAAGATTGTGTTATATGACATATGAGACTAATCCGTTAAGTGTGTTGAGCGCAGTCGAGATGATCGGTGAATCCAAAAGGAATCCTTGAACCCTTAGCTTTCAAGTGGGTAACTTTTACTTTCTACTATATGATGATAATTGAATTGATAAGTTATGTATGAAAATCTACGACTGAAGTCCGTAGCTATAACCGGTAGTTGCTTCACTATCGGGCGACGACTATAAGGGCGAAAATGTCTGGTCTATGAAAGCAAGGTTTAGTGGGCGAGCGACTCCCACATTCCTTTATGATGATTATGCAAGGTTTAGTGGACGAGCGACTCCCACATTCCCTTATAATGACATGTAGTACTTACTTAACGATTTAATTGCTTCAATATATTAGATTTTAAAATTTATCCCACTGGGATCCCTATCGAGAGGTGTCTCATGATGTTGCTTTTTATATTTTCAGGCTCGGCAGATGATGATGTGGACGTGTAGCAGGGTAGGCTGACTTCTCACTGTATCTATAAAATTGTACTAGAATAATGTTTCCTTTTGAGAGCAATAAGTTGTTAAATATGTATAGTATGATAAACTATGGGCTTAGACTTGTATTCTGTCATGTATATATGTTTGTCGTGTAATTTTAGATAGACTTTTGGTAGGAACATTTTACCTAGAAATGTGGGTAAGACACGAACTAGTTCTGGATATATATATGTATATGTGCTACGGTTTAAAAATATATATATATATATATATATGTGTGTGTGTATAAAGCTCTCGTGTCTTCATTTTAAGTCTTCCGTTGTATATTAGAAAGTAATTATAATTCCTCTAATTTCTAAATAAATTATGTCAAGTTTAAAAAAAAAATCTTATGTTTTCGTTTTAGACTTTCACTATAATGTATCTCATGAATTCTTTAGTTTTATGTAAGTAAAGAGTGACGACCTATTTCCAATTAATAGGGGAATATGGTGTTACAAGATTTATCCTTGCTATTTGTATAAGTTGTCTAGGTGATAGACAATTTTCCTATGTGGGAATGTGAAATCCTGTGTGGGTTTACCTTTAGAACTTGCAGTTGTTGTGTGTACGCTGAGTTCTAGTAAGTGTTAACTTGTTGAGTTGTTAGATTGTTAGGAGAGTCTTGTAATTCAATCTTGCTTAACAAAGTTCCTGCTCGAGGTAGCAGTAGAGTGGACGTAGAAGGATTACACCACCTTCGAACCACTATAAACCATAAATGTTTTATTGCTTTTCATATTTGTGCTCTATTCTATATATCTATCTGTCATAAGTATAAAAACATCTTTAAAATGAGCATATTTGAGAAAACCAGCCTTGTTTCAAAAACATATTTTCCGTTGCATATCAAAACTCTAAGTTACAGTGCGCAACACTGCATACTAGTGTTATATGCAGTAACTGATTGGCGCTGCAAGTTCAAGTAACTTGCAGAATAGTAAGATTGTAAAGAATTTCGAAAAACGACCAAGGTTCATTCACCCCCTCTAAACCCCGGACACCACTTGGGGACCAACATGCTTAATAGTTCAATTACCTCAATGTATTAGAGAAGTACAGTTATCCCATTAAGCTTCCTCTTCGGAGGAGTCTCATGATATTATTTAAAATATTTTTCAGGTCCAGCTTACGATGAAACGAATGTGTAGCCGATTCTACGGACTCTTCCTTAAGTACATGTATATATATATTATATTTTTAATATGTGATGATATTTATGATTTTAATATGGTTGATGCCTTTTTGAAAATGTGATGGTGGCTCAAGTAAACTTGTTAAACGATTTAATATGTCAAAGTTTTGATTTACAAAATGTGTGAGTAGAACACGAGTTAGTTACTTGCATGTTAAGCTTTCGACTTAAAACAAAAAGAAAAAAAATACTCATATTTTTAGTAAAGTCTTTCGCTAAGTTTCTTTATGAAAATGATTTTTAATTATTGTTATTTCTTTTTACAAACATTTTGAGTATATAAAGTTAAGGTGCTGTCACAACCCTTTTAAGTTGGGTTGGAGTGTCACATGAAAAGATTAATTATTTCATATCAAGATAATATATTAGAGAAAATGGCCCGAAATAACCCATTTGTCTATATATGTGGCTCAAATACCCCCCATTTTTAATTTATGCCCTGAATACCCTATTCCTTATATTAATATCCCAATCTACCCCTTTTTTTTTTGAAAAAATGAACCGAGTACTGACGAGTATTGACACATCTCATTGACTTGTATTTGGTGTATTTTTTTAATTAAATGACTTGTATTACTAATTAAACGAATACTCACATGAAATAATGAATTATTTATTAGTAATAATTTTAAATTTGCATCTAATTATTTATAATTTTAAAATAACTAGTAACATTATATAAATTATATAATAATTTATAATAATTAGTAACATTATATAAATTGAAGGAACGGCAATTTTTTATAATATTTAGGCAGTGCACGACATTTTTTGCAATAATTGCCGTGCTCCCCTTTATTTTTTCAAAAAATTTTGTAAAATTTTCTTTAGTGTTATAATTAGTGAAAAACTAATTTTGAAATTTGCATTGTAATTATTAATAATTTTAAATGATTAATATTAATTTTCCAATTTTTTCAAAATTGCCGTTTTAGCTCTTATTATATATTTTATACGAATTAAATAATTATTTATGTCTTATTATATTATATATAATTACAAGAACGGCAATTTTATGCAAATTGTTAGCTTATTTAATTATTATATTATAATTGTCGTGTAGTTTTTTTTTTATTTTACTTATTTTGCTAATTACATCTTATATTATTTAATACATTATATTCAAATCAAAAATAATAATAAGACTTATAAAATATTATTATAAGACTTATAAAATATTGGCACTAATATATATTGAAGGAACGGCAATTTTGTAACATATTTAGGGGGTGCACGACATTTTTTTCAATAATTGCCGTGCCCCCTTTATTTTTTCAAAAAAATTTGTAAAATTTTCTTTAGTGTTATAATTAGTGAAAAAATTATGAAAAAGCTAATTATTTAAGTTGCATTGTAATTATTCATAATTTTAAATGATTAATAATAATTTTTCAATTTTTTCAAAATTGCCGTTCCCACTCTCTTATTATATATTTTATACAAATTTTTTCAATATTTTAATATATTAATATAATATATATAATTAATATATATTATTAATATACTATTACATCATGCATATTATATATATATATATATAATTGCCGTGTACACGGCAATTAGTTATATAATATATAACTAATTAATATATATGCACGACAATTATATAACATGCATTATATAACTAATTATATAACATGTATTATATATGCACGACAATTATATAATTATATAATATATTAATATATATTATATAACTAATTAATATATATGCACGACAATTATATAACATGCATTATATAACTAATTATATAACATGCATTATATATGCACGGTAATTATATAATTATATAATATATTAATATATATTATATAACTAATTAATATATATGCACGACAATTATATAACATGCATTATATAACTAATTATGTAACATGCATTATATATGCACGGCAATTATATAATTATATAATATATTAATATATATTATATAACTAATTAATATATATGCACGGCAATTATATAACATACATTATATATTCACGACAATTATATATATATATATAATATGCATGATGTGTAACGCCCCGATTCTTTTGTAAATAACTTATAATCAAGACGTTACTCACTAAAAAAAAAATTCCTCTTCAAAAGAATTTCACTCTTTAAATAGAACAAAGATAAATAAAATTCAGAATAATTATAAAACATACATTTCTTAAATACATGAAATTAATCATTTTAAAAATAAAAAGGTTCTTTAACCTTTGCTCATCGGCTACCAGCATTCACCGCTCGCACTCCACGCCTTAAAAATCCCTAAACTGAAAAACATTTTAAAAAGAGGGGTGAGTGTTTGAAATACACTCAGTGGGGTAGGGAAACTCGGGAGGATATAAAATAATTTCCAAAGATTTTATACACACACCAAAACACCATTTTATCACATATAACAGATTTTTGTAAAACATTTGTATTTTAATAAAAATGTAGAAAATAGACCACTCTATAATGTAAGCATCCATCTCAAATCAATCATCCTTCACATTCAAACATATCACTTTCATTATCACATTTACGGTTTTTAACCGTCTTGCAAACATATGCGGGTCTTAGCCGCCCTGGAAACATATAATCCATCATTCACATTCAAACAACAATTTTCACATAATTTACGGTGCTTAGCCGCCATGAAAGCATTTTACGGTTCTTAGCCATCATGAAAACATTTTTATGGGTCTTAGCCGTCCTGGAAACATATGCGGGTCTTAACCGCCCTGAAAACATTTTTACGGTTATTAACCGTCATAATACGGTGATCAGCCGTCATATGCGAGCCCTAGCCGCCTTGCATGCGCATGCACATGCACATATATCACTTCATTTTCACATTCAAACATCACTTTTCATATAATTACGGTACTTAGCCGCCATGAAAACATTTTACGGTTCTTAACCGCCGTGAAAACATTATTACGGTTATTAACCATCATAATACGGTGATCAGCCGTCATATGTGAGCCCTAGCCGCCTTGCATACGCATGCACATGCGTACATAATTTCATCACATATTCACATATCAAACATACACATAGAAGCACATGTACTGAACAAAACACAAATTTTCCAGTCATCATACGTCATAACAAGTTCATTCATAGGCACTTCAATATGTTACATTTCACATAGAATAAGAATCACCTTCATCATATAATAACATTTCATACATTCAGCACATAAACCCAACACATTTCATATAGCATAATAAAATTCGTAATTTAAATAATTTGAAAGAAGTATAAATACCTAGCACTTTTTCCCCACCTTTTACTGAGAAAGCTTGCAAAGCGTCTACTTCTATATGAGCTTAGTTCTTTTCTCCCTTCGTATTCCCTACAAAGCGTAATTGCTCGCTTTAGAATTTAATCAAACTATTATTAATTAAAATACATTCTTAATGTAGAACCTTTTCTGTTAACAAAACTATCTAACAGGGTTAACCTGAAATAAAATTAAGTATTAATGTAATATGCTAGGGCGATAACACTCAACCCAAAACCCGACCTGAAACTAAGTTTCCTTAATTATTTCAATAAGGATTTAGGATTTTATACCTTAATCGACATATAAAAAGGTTTAAATAATATTACTTAATTATTATAATTTCTCTTTGTCATTTAATTAAAGCTCGATTTCTTACAAGGTTGTGGTTTAAAAGTAAAATGAATGATTTTTAAAGTAAATATAGGGTTTAAATGAAATTATAATAAAAATGCATTTATTAAAATATTAGAAAACTTAATTAGACTTTATTTAAATCTTGAATTACTTATCTTAGTTTTAGGAAAATTAATTATAAAATTATGATTTAGGTTAGATCTTTGAAGATTTGATAATAATTCTAAACAAGTAATTTATAAAACTTTTGGCTTCAAATAATTCTTGAAGACCTTTAAAATAATCTTAGAAAATCTAATTATGTAATTTATGATTTAACTTAGATATTAAGAAATTTGAATATATTTATGATTATGACGTATTTAGATTAACTATATAATCTAAATTATAAACATGAATTCAATTAATTGAAATTATAGGTTAATTTAGGAAATATATTTAATTGCATAACATGTTTAATTAATTCTTATTTAAGAGGATTGAATTTGATATTTAATTTGATATTTATGTTTGAACTTGACTTTGGGAAATTAACTAGTAAAGTTCATAATTAACTTAAGATCATTAAATCATTTTTTTTTAACAATATAGGGAAATTATTTAAATGTTTAATATTTATAATTAGGCATTTGGTTTGTTTATTAAATTATGAAGATCAAACATAATGTCTATAATTATATTTAGGACAAAATGTCATTTAAATTAAGAAAGATTGTAATTTATATTTATAATTAGGCCTTTGGATTATTTATTAAATTATGAAGATCACAACATAAGGTACATAATTATATTTAGGTCCATATTTATAATTTCCCAAAAGTTATGGGGTTAACGAGACTTGAATCTAGGGGTTTAAAACCTAGATTTAATATAACTATTATATTGTACCTACTTTAATTATTATAATATTTCTAAGGTTAATTTATAACCTAATTCATTAGATTGAATTTAATTCAGTTATTCATATATATATATATATATTAATTCTCGAAAGTAATATCAATAATATCTTGGATCCGTTTTATAATCTCAATCCATTATGGGTAATAAAATACCATTTCAACAACTCTAAGGGTATTATTGTAATTTCAGAGATTCGATATCATTTTTGATAATTCATGGTACATAAAACCTATCTTCATAAGCTTAAAGAAATAAAAATGTAATATTTATAACTATTGGGATTTTTTAATTGTCATGATTCATAAATTATAGGTCTTAAAGCAAATATCATAAATTTATGAAATTAATTTGTAATATACATAATTTTTAGGGTAAAAAATTGAATTGTTAAGAGTTGTAGGATTTTCAATTTAGTCCCCCATTTATATCAAATTTACCAATTAAAACCCTTACCCCAAAACCACCCTACCGCCTCTGCTCCTCCTGCCGTCGCCGCTGCCGGCGACTCCCAGTCGCGGGCAAATATCCATTAATATGGACACACACAAGCACACCCACTTACACCTACCAGCACTGCCGCTGCACCCACGGCGGAGAAATCCATCCAGCCCAGCCACCCTCGTCGGTCACAGCCACCATCCCTTGGCCTCGCTCTCGCCGCCGATCAACCCGGCGCCACCCTGCCAGTCGCTTCAGCCGCTGTTGCCTGCCGACCCACAGCAGCCTTGCCGGGCACAACTACTGCCACACACATTTGCCACAGCGCCGCTGCTCTAGCGGCGGTGCCACCAAACCCAGCTGCCGTCGCCCTTTCCCTTCACCCCCTTGCTTCCCCTGTTCAGCCTCCGTCTCACACCCGTACGCGCCGCTTGTAGCGGCGACTCCCAGCTCCTCACCACCAAAAGTTCAGATCCAAATCTACCACAACAATTAACAACACACCTCAAGAGTTCATCTATTTAAACCAGATTTTACTGGTCAAGCATAACCCATTTCTGTATAAATATTCAAGTGAAATCCATGTCAACTCCCCATTTCTTGATAATTTCAGCTATAAACCCCCAAATCCAACTAGCAATATATATCAAGAACAGACTTCCAACTGAGTAGGAAAATCTGTAAAGACTTCAACTTTAATCACAAAACTTCGAGCCCAATTCAAGAAAAATCAGAGCTGTATAAAGATAAAACCCACTTGGAATTTAGAAGAAAAAATCATGTCAAAGTCTGAAGAAGAAGACGAGAAAGAGAAGCAGGAAAAGTGTTGATGTTACTCAAGGTGATAAAAAAAAAACCCACTTGTGTCCTTTATGATAAGAGAGAGAAATGATGTGATAATGACACATCTATATTTATCCAACTTATATCCTAATACATATATTATTAATATTATATAACCTATTTTATAAAGTATATAAAAATAATAAAATTTTAGGGTGTTACATGATGTAATATATTAATATACATTATAATATATTTTAATTATATATATTAATATATTAATATGCATTATGTAAATTAATATATATTATATAACTAATTGTCGTGCACTAATTAACATATTATATGTCGTGCACTATGCACTAATTAATATATTAATTATATTATATACACATGCACTATGTACTAATATATTAATTATATTATATGCACTATGCACTAATTAATATATTAATATATTATATATAATTAATATATTATATGCACTATGCACTATGCAATTTTTTTTAAAATTGCCGTGCAACCCTATTTTTTTTTCGAAAATTGCCGTTCAACTATATAAAATGATTTTTTCAACAATTTATTCCACATTCAACATATTATTCACCATATGAATTTCATCTCCAACATAATTTAACATATAAATACCGTACGACAATTTTTGAAAAAAAAAATAGGGGTGCACGGCAATTTTAAAAAAATTGCCGTGCACCCCTATTTTATTTTTGAAAATTGCCGTTCAACTATAGAATGCAAAAATTAGAATGCAAATTTCACCTTTTCAATAATTTTTTCACTAATTATAACACTAATTATATTTTACAAAAATTTTTGAAAAAAAAAAGGGGAACACGACAATTATTGAAAAAAAAAATGCCGTGCACCCCCTAAATATTATTAAAAATTACCGTTCGGTAAATATATATTAGTGCCAATATTTTATAAGTCTTATTATTATTTTTGATTTGAATATAATGTATTATATAATATAAGATGTAATTAGCAAAATAAGTAAAACTAAAAAAAAAAAAACTACACGGCAATTTAAAATAAGTAACTATAATATAATAATTAAATAAGATAACAATTATATTAGTGGCACGGCAATTAGGATTAGTGGCACGGCAATTATATTAATAAAAATTAGCTTTTACAAAAATTTGTAATATTAGTGGCACGGCAATTATATTTTCAATAAATTATTAGCGGCACGGCAATTATATTAGTGGCACGGCAATTATATTAATAAAAATTAGCTTTTACAAAATTAGTGTTTCAAAATTTTGCATAAAATTACCGTTCCCACTTGTAATATAATCTAATATAATAAGATATAAATAATTATTTAAATAATTATTTAATTTGTATAAAATATATAATAAGAGAGTGGGAACGGCAATTTTGAAAAAATTGGAAAATTAATACTAATCATTTCAAATTATTAATAATTACAATGCAAATTTCAAAATTAGCTTTTCAATAATTTTTTCACTAATTATAACACTAAAGAAAATTTTACAAATTTTTTTGAAAAAATAAAGGGGGGCACGGCAATTATTGAAAAAAATGCCGTGCACCCCCTAAATATGTTACAAAATTGTCGTTCCTTCAATATATATTAGTGTCAATATTTTATAAGTCTTATAATAATATTTTATAAGTCTTATTATTATTTTTGATTTGAATATAATGTATTAAATAATATAAGATGTAATTAGCAAAATAAGTAAAATAAAAAAAAAACTACACGGCAATTATAATATAATAATTAAATAAGATAACAATTTGCATAAAATTTCCGTTCTTGTAATTATATATAATATAATAAGACATAAATAATTATTTAATTCGTATAAAATATATAATAAGTGCTAAAACGGCAATTTTGAAAAAATTGGAAAATTAATACTAATCATTTAAAATTATTAATAATTACAATGCAAATTTCAAAATTAGTTTTTCACTAATTATAACACTAAAGAAAATTTTACAAAATTTTTTAAAAAAATAAAGGGGGGCACGGCAATTATTGAAAAAAAATGCCGTGCACCCCCTAAATATTAAAAAAAATTGCCGTTCCTTCAATTTATATAATGTTACTAATTATTATAAATTATTATATAATTTATATAATGTTACTAATTATTTAAAATTATAAATAATTAGATGCAAATTTAAAATTATTACTAATAAATAATTTATTATTTCATGTGAGTATTCGTTTAATTAGTAATAAAAGTCATTTAATTAAAAAAAAAATACACCAAGTACAAGTCAATGAGATGTGTTAATACTCGTCAGTACTCGGTTCCTTTTTTTAAAAAAAAAGGGTAGATTGAAACATTAATATAAGGAATAGGGTATTCAAGGCATAAATTAAAAATGGGGGGTATTTGAGCCACATATATAGACAAATAGGTTATTTCGGGCCATTTTCTCTAATATATTATTATATTTTATAAAAAATTTAAAACTATAGAGAAATATGGGAGAATAATAGTTAATATTAATAAAGAGAACAAGAAAAAGGATATGGATGCAACTATTCATACCCCCAACTTTACTTAATACACCCCTTATCTTTTTATTTGAGAAAAATAACCTCTATAAATAGTTTTTTTATTCCCTCATTTCTAATTATTACTCTGCTTGCAATCTTACCTAACTCCACTCCTCATCATCACTAATGCACTTTCTCCTTCATTATATGTGTTTTTTAATGGTAACTATGTGAATTTTTTGACATGATGATGAGAATGAACGACAATAATAGTATTAGTGGTAACAAGCAACTGCGTTGGTGAAAATGAATGAATTAAAATGAGACTAAAAGGACTTTTTATAAGAAAATGACAAATAAAAATTTAAATCTAAAATGAAAATTATATGGGCAGCAACGAGCAAGTAAAGTAGGGGTTGTGAATAGCCGCATCAAAGGATATACACCTCCACTCAATATCTTCGTCTAGGGTTTTCAGCACTCTCATATAAAAGCTCGCCACTCTGCATTCTCCCTTTCTCTCTCTTAAGTGCTCACTCCCGTCTTCGGAGCTTCTCTGCCTATCTCTCACATCCTTCTATCTGTCTCTGGAAATCGAGAATGGCCGTCACCTTTTCAGATCTCCACACAGAATCTGGCCTCAAGGCCCTTGACGTTTTCCTCTCCGGAAAATCATGCATCTCGGGGTATAGCTCTTCTCTCCTTCCTTTTTTTATTTTTTTTTTATTTTCTCTCAGAATTTAATTTGAAGATTGCTCGATTTTACTAATTTCATGTGATATCAATTGGCGGATTTCAGAAACCAGCTAACCAAAGACGATGTTAAGGTTTACGCCGCCGTTTTAGAGAAGCCGAGTGCCGATCTGTTCCCCAATGCCAGCAAGTGGTATGAAGCTGTTTCCGCGAAGCTCGCTGTTAGGTATTTTTCTCCTATACTTAACTTATTATTTAATTTACTTGAGTTTTTGTTGCTCGACTCTTAGATAGAAATATATGGATTCTTGATGCTTGGAGAAGTTCGTGTATAATTCTCATCGTTTCCCTTTTTTTATCACAATCTATGTGGAATTGGTTTATTCTTGAGATCTACTAGAGTGATAACTTGTAATAGTAATTGTGGTTTTTGGATAATGTTGTAGCTTCCCTGGAAAGGCTGTTGGAGTAAGGATCGGAGGCCAAGCTGTCGCTGAATCTGCTGCTCCAGCAGAAACTAAGGTAGCTGATTAATTTTATTTATCTTCATTTCATGTTGAAAAGTTAACCTGTTTAGTGGTATTTGTTCAATTCAGCAAAATTTGATCCTTTTGAAGGGTTTTAATTTAGTTATTTGAGCCAAAAGTGTAGCTTTTGCAGAAGGTTTGTTTATATCATCGTAGATGGATAAGAAGTTTAGAGTAGTTTGGTGGGGGTAACTTCCAATTCAGTAGAGAGGAATGACTGCATTGTTTACCTTCACTTTTCTAAGCTTACTTGTGAATATATTGGTAATAGTACTTATGACACCATAGAGCTATTGACATTTTTGAGCAAAGAATCTCATGTGTTCATATTCATATAAATCTTTGTTCAAATATTTGGACTTCAAATTGAAATGCTCGGCCCACTTTTACTTTTGTCTAGGAGGATGCTGATGACGATGATGATCTTGATCTCTTTGGCGATGAGACAGAGGAGGAAAAGAAGGCTGCAGAACAGAGGGAGGCTACCAAGGCATCTTCTGCTAAAAAGAAAGAGAGTGAGTATATAATGTTACCGTTCTTTCACTACAATATTGTTAAGGCATAAAGAGTTTTTAAGGGAAATGCTTCTAGACCATTTGCCACAACTCCTAAAAATTGTGTTTAATCTGTGTCTATTTTTCTCAACAATATAGTCCCTTGTGATTTTAAAAGTTTCACAAGTTGGATTTGTCTCCAGGTGGGAAATCATCGATCCTCATGGATATAAAGCCTTGGGATGATGAGACAGACATGAAGAAGCTGGAAGAATCTGTTCGTAGTATTGAGATGCCAGGCTTATTGTGGGGAGCATGTATGCTTTCTCTTGTATTTTTTCAGCATTCTTTCCTCGTTTGTTCTTTTACATAAGACTTGGATGCATTGCAGTAGTACACAACACATAACATTGCAACAATCCTTGTGTTTATATTGCTGCTTTGCTGATTTTGTTCATTTTCTTATGCAGCAAAACTGGTCCCAGTTGGTTATGGAATTAAGAAGCTGCAGATCATGCTTACCATAATTGATGATCTTGTCTCCGTTGATACTCTGATAGAGGAGCGTCTCACCGCCGAGCCTTGCAACGAATATGTGCAAAGTTGTGACATTGTTGCCTTCAACAAAATTTGAAGCAGAAGTACCTTTTGAGCCTTCTTTGGCTATAATTTTGTTACTTTCAGTAGCTTGTTTGCTTGTTTTGGTTTTTACAACCCTCTGTTATTTTACCAAGATGTGCTCTGTTACAATTGTCAAGAGAGGAAGAGGAATTGATACTTGAAAGAGCTCCATTTGCAATTTTAATTTGGTGATATTGAATGTTTAATTGTCTTGATATGAATATAGTATGCAGGACTATGAAATAATGAATGGAATTCTTTTGATTTATGGTCATATTAATCTGACTTGAAAGGTAAAATTATAGTCATATTAATCTGACTTGAAAGGTAAAAGTATAGGAAAATGGTTAATGAGAGATTTACAGAATAAGGTCATGTTTCGTATGATGTGTCTATGACTATATAATGTTTATACACAAATTCTCATGTGCACTTGGTGTATGGATTTAAAATCCGTGCAATCCGGGTCGACCCGATCCGGATCCAGTGAATTTTTTTTTTTTTTTTATAAATTTTATATTTTGATCTTTATGTACAAATTTGGTGATCTTTATTTATATACAAATGTTGTGTTTTTTGTTTTTTTATAAATTTTATATTTTGATCTTTATGTACAAATTTGGTAATTTTTATATACAAATATTGTGATCTTTATGTATAAATGCTGTGACCTAAAAGGAAGAATTTCAGCAAAATTTGTACATAGATACTTTTATGTAATATTCATGTGACCTTTTATATATATTCATATAATCTTTATGTACAAATATTCATACATTTATATAATATATAAAGGTATATAAATGTATGAATATTTATACATAAAGGTCACATAAATATACATAAGGGTCATATGAATATAACATAAAGATATTTATGTATAAATTTTGCTGAAATTCTTCATTTTTTTCTAAGTTATTTAACATAAAGGTCACATAATTTATACATAAAAGTCATAAAATTTGTATATAAAGTCACCAACTTTGTACATAAAAGTTTTGCCCTGGAATAAAAAAAAAAAAAAAGGAAAGTGCGCGGATTCGGGTCGACTCGGATTGTATGTACACCAAATATATAGCAGTCATACTCATGTTTTTAATCTAATAATAATCTCTTCTTTTACATTCCTTCTTTAAATACTCGCTATATTTACAATGAAACTATCATTTCAAAAAGTACTTGAAGGGGTTCTACTGAATTTTCTAAGCTATTTAAGTTTTGGAGTTGTATTTTTGTGTGTCAATTTGAAGATCCATGCAACTCAATCTCATTTAAATGGATCACAAGTATATTATTGTACAAAAACTTTTATAAAACTGGTATATGGATTTAGGATCCGTACACCTGACCCGACCCAGCCTCCACGCACCCTCCACGTGCGCGCATGCGTCCCCACGAGCCTAGATCCGTACACCTGACCCGATCCGGTCTCCACGCGCGCGCATGCGCCTTCATGCGCCTGGGTGGGTGCGCTCAAACCCACCAAAAATTCGTTTTAGGTGCTAGACCTTTATGTTATGTTAAGCAAAGCTTTATGTTATGTTAGTTATATCTTTAGGGCCTTTTATATTATATTAAACATACATTTATGCAACATTAAGCATACCTTTACGCAACGTTAAACATACCTTTATGTTATGTTAAACATATCTTTATGTTTTTATGTTATGTTAAGCATATCTTTAGGGTTATAATGTTATGTTAAACATACCTTTATATTATATTAGTCATACTTTTTAATTATGTTAGTTGTACTTTTATGTATTATATAAAAGTATGACTAATATTAATTAAAAGTATGCGTAATATTTATATAAAGGTATATATGTACAAATTAGGATTTTTTGTGCTGAAATTATGATTTTTTCGTCAAAATTAGGGTTTTTTTTACCAAAATTTGGGTTTTTTTTAATCTAAACTATTACATAAATGTATACTTAACATAATATAAATGTATGACTAACACAACATAAATGTCAGGATAAAAAAAAATGCGCGGATCCGGGTAGAATTAAGCTCGACCCGACCCACATTGTATGGATCTAAGATCCATACAACAGTTACATACAAGCCTCACTCATATTATTGTGTTTTCCCTCTAAGATCCGTGCAATCGATTTCTTCAAATATATATAAACTCTTTTTCTTTTTATATACCTCTTTAGTTTCCTTTTTCCTACACCAAGCAATCATTCTTTTCTTCTTTTTAGAGCGACAAAAGAATTATCTCTTCTTCTTCCTCCTATGTATTATTGTATATTTTTAAAATTGTATTGTTCTTTCCTTTCTTTCTCTCATTCTGAGATGATGATTATTTTGTAACACAATTATTTTAAACATTAAAAATCAATTATTTTATCGAGTTAAAATATAATAGTAACTTAAAGAGATAAGGTGAACTGCATAAAAATATTAGTTGAATCATATAAATGCATTATTTCATTTGCATAAATGTATAACCTCATTTTATTGAAATAGAATGTAAGAGCATTACTTATATAATGTAAATGTAATATTGCATTTATTAAATTGTGGGTATATTATTTTGCTAAATTATGCTTAATAGCAAAAAAGAAGCCAAAGCTTTACAATGCTTTTCTATTTTAGTCAATTGTTTGAAAATTATCAATTTTGACCATGAATTATTCAATTCATTTCAATTTTAACCAATTCATATTTTGGTCAAAATTAGATTATTAATATGATGATGTGGATGCCACATGGATATTATATAACTCATACACCACTTTAAGAGCAAGTGTTGGGTTAAGTCTCGCAATGAGCGCAACCCTCGTGTTTAGTTGCTTTAGTCTCTGTTTGTTGTGACATAAATCCCTCCCTACAACTCATGAATTAAGAATTCTAACAACAACAAGGTCTACTCGATACGAATGAATTGGGCATTAATGAAACTTTTCATAGGAATCTTTCACAAACTTCCCAACCAGAGGTTACTCAAGTGCCAGACGCCATTTTCTTCTCCCTAGCACAACGCTACACATGGCGCTATGTGTGGTGCTACATGTGACACCACATTGTTTCAGTGCTAAACTCTTTTTTTATTTTTTATTTTGTTAATTCTGTTATTTTCTTTTCTTTTTTGTGATGTGTGGTGATGTTTTATGTTTGTAATTTGTTAATTTGCGAACATGAATTGTATTATAAAAATATTTAAAGTAACACGGGTGGTAATTCTAACGACGTGGATAATAATATAACAATTTAAAATTAATATAGGTAATCATTTCTCAACATGAATAGTAAAAATTAGATAATCGAGAAACAATTACATTAAATTACTAAAAATAGATTAAAATACTTGAAAATACAATATAAAATAACTGAAAATTAAATAAAATACATGAAAACAAAATATAAAATTAGTGACAATAACAATAAACCTAATATTTGGAAAGACTGGCTCCAGACCCAAACCCTCTAAGATCTAGAAATTGTCCAAACATATCAAAAATTAGGTTTTGATACTTGAGATTGTCTCCTCTTCTGCATAATTATTTGTTGTTGTTCTTGGAAGTATTTACATTTTATAGGATCAACAATCGTGTCCAAATCGATAAGTAGTATATTATCTTCTTTAGTCATTTCATATTGGTAATTGCTTGTTGTAGTTTATTGCTTCTATGCTTCAAATTTTTGTCTTTGCACCTCAATTTCACGCTCTTTATTTGCAGCCAAAGTTGATAATCATTCTCGTAATTTCTCATTTTTCTCTTTTATATTATTTAAAAAAGAAGACATATTTTCACTCTATTTCCTTTTAAATTTAGACTTTATCCCTTGTGGCCGCTGTGATGAAGAACCACCACTTATGTTTTCATCACTTAAATCAATTGAAAATGAAGGTGCAAAAGGGTCGGGAGAAATAGGAGACTCATTAACAATTTATTGTGGTAATGATGTTGAGAATCCGCTTGTATCTTTCAAAATAGACCACATGGTCGAATTTGAACATTTTCTTATTGCCTTTTTGTTGCACAAACAACTCGTTTGCTTGTCGAAACTACAAAGAATGTTGAAATTTATTGAGAAAATATTTATGGCATATACAATAGTAAAACATAAAAATAATTACTTACGATATTGAGCTCATTTGCACAGCTTGGATTCATATACTCAATCTGGCACAAACAACCATCAAACTTTCTAGTATCTTTGAGAATTATTTGCATACGACATTATAGTGATCTTTGGTTATGCTCTTTTAGGTTAGAGTTTAGTATTTTAGAATTGAACACCTATAACGCATTTTCAAAACAGATCTCTAGATTGGTTAATACCAACAGTTGGTGTAGGGCGTACGACCCGAGCTGCACGGCATATTGCACCTGGACTACCTAACAAAAGACATCAATTTACTTGACCGACCAGGATGATACATCGGACGTCCAACCCGTTACATCGTCCAGAATGGTCGGCCAATGCTAGTATGGCCGCCCAGGTAGCAGCCAACCACCAAGAGATCGTGGGTGACAAAACCGCCAGATGCCACGTGAATAGACGAAAATCAAGGAGAAAGTGGGCTTAACTTCCACAACCTCCACGATCTCCACGATCTCTTTCGCTTAGGTTAATTTTTCAGCTATAAATAGATGTATTTTTCAACTGGTAACAAGATCCGAATCCTGATTCTGTAATAAGCACTAGAGAGCTGATTTCTCTAAGTTAATGCTATAAGGTCCTGACCGGTCACTTAACCGTCCAGGATCAGCCGAGTAACATTGCCCGAGTAGGCTCCGGGCCAGTCTTTTTTCATAATTTCCACTTTATCTTCATTACATTTGGGTGTTAGATTAGGAATTACCTTTCAACAAATTTCGACGTCAACATTTTGGCGCTAGAAGGAGGGGGTAATTCACAATACCCGAACACAACTCCAAAACACAATGAGTAATTCCGAACGCAATACTACTCCAGAGCCCCCGGCTCCTGCCTTCCAGCTTGGTGGCTCCAGCCGGACTCGACCGATCACGGCCGAGGAAGTCATTCAGGTGGCTCCTATCACTTTGGAGACCCCAGAGACCCCCATGTCTGTGGCACAGATTCGGGGTATCATGGCCGCACTAATCGAATGGCTCAGAGAGGCTGAGCAGAGAGAGAAGGCCAAGGAGACCAATGGCCTACTGGAGGACTCTGAGTCCTCAGACGGACCCAAGCGGAGGCGGAACCTGGGAAAGCGAATAGCCGAGGATGAACTTCGGCGGAGCCAGTCCCCCACACTTGTCGGAGCGGATCACCACCGGGTCCGCCCAGATGATGCTGGGAAACGGGCAAATAGGCGGTTTGTCCTAAGTGTCAAAGAACCAACCCTAGCAGGGGAGGCTAGAAAGCTGGATAGGCTCCCCAATGAGAGAGGTAAGGTCCCACCACCTCACGATGAGAGTACCGACCACAATCTGCGATACTCGGAACTTGTGGAGGAGCAGGAGCTCCGACTACGACTGGCCGACATCCAAGCCAGGCGAAATAGAGGGGGCTGGAAGAGGGCCACCCCCTTTGCAGAGCACATCGCCACCTTAATCCTGGCCAAATTCAAAATGCCTCCCATCGGTCAGTACAATGGCGAGACCGACCTAGTACTCACCTGGATAAATATATGTCCTGGATGGAGTTACAGGGATTAGGAGAGGAGTTGATGTGCAAAGCATTCCCGCTCACGCTGGGCGATCGAGCACATAGATGGTTCCGTTCCCTCCCCGATGCATCAATTGGAGGCTGGGACAAGCTGTCTGACCTGTTCTTGACACAATTCATGGGTTCGAGGATGAGGTCAACCTTGAAGGAGAGGTTGGTCAACGTGAGGCAAGACAAAGCTAAGCCTCTGAAGTCATATTTGGACCGCTTCAACAAGCTGGTCCTCAGCATGGAGCAGGTATCAGATGACGCCATCCTCATGGCTGTTATGGCCGGATTAAGGCCCCGAACCAGATTTTGGTGGTCCGTTCACGAGGAGGGGCCGCGGACATATCACGACTTCCTCAACCGAGCAGAGCGGTACATTGGGGCTGAGGAGGCCATCCCAAATGATAAGTCATCCGAAAAAGACAAAAGGCCAGAACGGTGAGAAGAAAGAAGGGAAGAACGAAGAAAGCTATTGAAGCCGTTCAGGCCTGCCACGAATTTCAGGGCCTTCCAACCCGCTGGTCCCGGCCAGCTAACCGAAATCCTCACGGTTACCCCATCACAAGTCCTTACAGAGATTAAGGATAAGAATCTGCTGCCCAGAACAAATACTGCAAGTATCATAAGGCGAAGGGTCATGATACAGATAAATTCTGGGCATTTCTGGCCGAGCTGATGAAGTTAATTGATCAGGGCCAGCTCAAAAAATATGTGAAGGGCTAAGGGCAGCACGGCCAAGGGACGCCACAAGCAGTACCTCCACCACCACCACCGAATGGCGCTGCTCGCGAGATCCACATCCTCATCAATAACAGTTTTGGCGAGCAACGTGGGTCAATGAGAGCCCGAAAAGAACAAGTCCGGGAGGCTAGGAACGCTTACCAGCAATGCGTTCCACCCAGGGCAGCGCCCTGCCATGCACCTATCCTGTTTACTGAGCTGGATAGCGAAGGGATAGCCTACCCACACAGCGATACCTTGGTGGTATCGCTCAATATCTGCAGGACCATGGTGCACAGGGTCATGGTTGATACCGACGCCTATGCCAACGTGCTCTACCTGAGCACTTTCAAACGGATGGGATTTCACGAATCCCAGCTCATACCTATCTCCGACACAATTCAAGGTTTTGGAAGGATGAGTACAAGGGTGCTCGGCACTTACTAGCTCAAGGTCCTGTTCGGATCTGGCGATTGGGAAGTGTTCACAACGACAGAGTTCAAGGTGGTGGACTTGAACTCTCAATACAACGCCATTTGGGGCAGACCACTCCTCGCTAAATTAAAAGCGGTGGTCTCAATCTATCACCTCGCCCTTAAGTTTTCGAAGGGCGACGAGGTGTATGTAGTGAAAGGAAACCAGCTGGTCGCTCGGGAGACAGACATGGGGCTACATCCGAAAGAGCTCAATCAGCTGGAGCTCGCTCAGGCCGTCTTGGTCGATGAGCAGATGGAAGACGCCTTCAAGGATTCCATCCTCGAAGTTGCCGAGCACAATCAGACTGATATGGAGGTAGATACTGAACCTCCACAACCGGCGAGCGCCCCTGAACTGCCGGTCAGCTCCACCTTCGAGGTTGGATCCTTCTCTGCCACGGCCACCCAGGATAGCCGAGGAGAAGTGCTAATGGACGTGTAAGAGCCCGAGGAGGAATGGGGGTCCATTGATCCCCGAAGGGATGGCCCCCAAAGACGAGTGACGCCTGTTGAGGAATTGGATCTCGTTAGCATGGATCCAAACAGGCCGGATATGGAGCTGCGGATCGGCCGAGAGTTGCAAGTGCCCTTCCGCATTGAGCTAATAACTGTTTTGTAGGGCAATACTGATGTCTTCGCTTGGGCTCATGAAGACATGGAAGACATCCAGCCAGAAGATGTCTGCCACCACCTTAACATCGACCCTGCCGCCTAGCCAGTTGCCCAGAAAAGACGCCGACTGAGACCAGACAGATACGAGGGGCTAGAATTGGAAGTACAAAGGCTGCTGGGTTATTGCTTCATTAGAGAGACCAAATATGCTACTTGGGTCTCCAACCCAGTCCTGGTCAGGAAGCCAAATGGGTCATGGCGGCTTTGTGTTGACTTTACAAATTTGAACAAAGCTTGCCCTAAGGATTGCTTTCCACTCCCGAACATAGACCAGCTCGTTGATACTACTGCTGGACACGAGCTCATGAGCTTCATGGATGCATACTCGGGTTATCATCAAATACCAATGGCCAAGGATGACCAGGTCCATACTACTTTTATCACCGATCGGGCACAATACTGTTACACCATGATGCCGTTCGGTTTGAAAAACGTAGGGGCTACATACCAACGATTGGTAAACAAAATGTTTGCCACTCAGATTGGGAAGATGATGGAGGTCTACATGGACGATAGGCTTGTTAAGTCCAAACAGAAAGCTGATCATGTAGGTCACCTGGCAGAGATGTTCAACATCCTGAGGAGGTACAGGATGAAGTTGAATCCCAAGAAATGCTCATTCAGGGTATGATCAGGAAAGTTCCTGGGATATATGGTGAGCTAGAGAGGAATCGAAACAAACCCCGAGAAAATTTAGGCAGTCATGAATCTGACCCCGCCAAGACGGATCAAAGACGTCCAGAGTCTAACAGGTAAGGTTGCCGCCCTCAACCGCTTCATATCTCGGTCCACCGATAAATGCCGACCGTTCTTCAACTTGATCAGGAGAAACACTCAATTTGAATGGAACAATGAATGCCAGTCGGCCTTAGAGGATCTCAAGAAAGCACTTATGGAGGCCCCAGTCTTGGCAAAGCCTCAGTCCGACGAAAAATTGCAGCTCTACCTGGCCGTGTCAGATTATGCAGTAAGCTCGGTACTGGTTCGTGCAGAACAGAAGGCTCAACAACCTGTTTATTATGTGAGCCAGTCACTACATGACGCCGAGCTCCGCTACCCAGCAATGGAAAAATTGGCCTATGCATTGGTCATCTCAGCCCGAAAGCTGCGCCCATACTTTCTGGCACATCAAATTGAGGTATTGACTAACTTTCCTTTAAAGCAGGTATTGGGCCGTCCAGATGCTTCGGGAAGATTGCTAAAGTGGGCGGTAGAGCTCGGACAATATGACGTCCACTACGCACCCAGAACGGCAATAAAAGGTCAGACCCTTGCTAACTTCATCGCTGAATTTACTCCAACTCTCATCCTTCGTGAAGAAATGATAGAAAATCCTTGGAAGATATATGTGGATGGGTCGTCCACTGCCCATTGCGCCGGGGTTGGAATCATACTGGTCAGCCCCACCCAGAAATATTTCTACTCGGCGCTACGTTTCAAATTCCCTGCAACGAACAATGAGGCCGAGTACGAAGCACTTCTGGCCGGACTGGACATGGCAAAACAGTTTGGCGTGGATGACCTCGAGGTCTTCAGTGACTCCCTCCTGGTAGTCAATCAAATTTCGGGCGAATATATGGCCAGAGATGAACAAATGACTAAGTACTTGAGGTCCGTCGAGTTGGCCTCCGCAGAATTTAGGCGAATCCGAGCCGAGCAGATTCCTCACAACAAGAATGCACAAGCTGACGCTCTTGCTCGGCTAGCAACGAGTGAAGGAGCTGAGGATATCGGCTCAGTAAACATTGGAACTGTGGACAGCTCGGCCCTCGACCAAAAAAAAGTTTATGATATTGAGCCGAAAGTGACTTGGATGACCCCGATCATCTAATACTTGGAAGGGGGAAAGGTCCCCGCCTACCAGGGCGAGGCTAGAAAGCTGAGGATCCGAGCTGCCCGATATACTATTCAGGACGGCAAACTATACAAAAAAGGGTTTTCTCATCCCCTTTTAAAATGTCTAGACGAAGAGGAGGCCAAGTATGTGCTAACCGAGATCCATGAGGGTGTGTGTGGCAATCATTCAGGAGGCCAGTCTCTGGCCTTCAAGGTTATCAGGCAGGGATACTTTTGGCCTAGTCTGAAAAAAGATGCTATCCACTTTGCCAGAAAATGCGACAAATGTTAGAGATGCGCACCCCTCATTCGAGCACTTTCGGAGGATCTGAACTCAATCATGGCCCCATGGCCATTTGCAAAATGGGGAATAGACCTAATTGGCCCAATGCCGATTGGCCGAGGAGGAGTAAGATTTGCTATAGTCGCCGTCGACTACTTCACCAAATGGGTAGAAGCACAGCCTTTAGCACGGATAACCGAGCAGAAAGTCACGAACTTCATATGGAAATCCATCATCTGCCGGTTCGGGGTCCCCCATTCCATCATCACAGATAATGGCCGGCAGTTTGACAACGACGATCTAAGGACATTCTGTGAAAACTTAGGCATAAAAAAACTGCTCTCTACCCCATATCATCCATAAAAAAACGGCCAGATCGAGGCCATGAACAAAATTATCAAGCACACCCTGAAGGCCAGACTTGAAGAATCGAAGGGAGCTTGGGCTGACGAACTGCCCGAAGTATTATGGGCATACAGAATGACGGCCAGAACGGCTTTCTTCCTAGCATTTGGATCCGAGGCAGTTATCCCAATTGAGCTCGGCGTTCGCACTTGGAGAGTGAACAAATATCAAGACGAGCAGAACACAGAAGCTTTGGCGGCCAACCTTGACTTACTAGAAGAAAGAAAAATGGATGCAGACATAAAAAATTCCATTTACAAGCAGCAAAGTGCAAGGTATTACAACTCAAGGGTTCGAGCTAGAAAATTTGAGCTAGGGGATCTCGTCCTCAAGAAAGTCTTACTACCAAATGGATCCTTGGGACACAACTGGGAAGGACCGTACAAGATAAGTAGAATCCTGGCCGGAGGTGCATACGAGATAGCCGACCTGAACGGAAAAGTGGTGTCCAAACCATGGAACATAGAGCACCTGAAAAAGTATTATCATTAGCCGGCTAGGATTTCAGTTGTAATTTCTTTGTACATTTTTACGCTTGACTAATGAAGTTATTTCCCAGCTTGTATATCGCTTAAGGCTACGGCCTCATCCGAGCCGTCCAGGCCGGATGGAACAGTAAGGCTTCGGCCCACCAAGGCTTCGGTCCACCTAAGGCTACGGCCTCATCCCAGTCGCTCAGGCCGGATGGAACAGTAAGGCTTCGGCCCACCAAGGCTTCGGCCACATAAGGCTACGACCTCATCCGAGCCGTCCAGGCCGGATGGAACAGTAAGGCTAGAACCTACCTTGGCTCCGGCCTAGGGTAAGGACTCAAACCAAACTAACCAAAAAGCTGGGGTTAAGGCATTGACCAAACAGAAGTGATGAAAAACTAACTTGGTAAGCCGAACAGGCCAATCACCAAATTTTAATGAATTTTTACCAAGTGTTTTTAATATTAAAATACCGAGCTGATTAGATAAAGTAGAGACGAGCAAGTTTTAACTTGGTTGAGATACAAAGAAATATGGAAAGTCATAAACCAGGAAAAATGTTGATATTAAGATCAAAACTGGTTTGGAGGCCAGTACCTCTTACAAAAAAAGGAGAAGAAAATCTACAAGTACTACTGGCTAACATCGACCAGCTCCTCTTCAACCACCTTGGTTGCCGCCTCGGCAGGCCGCCCAGCCTCGAAAATGGCCCCCATGTCAAAAGATGGGTTAGACATAAGCACGATAGGGGGGGCTAGAGTGAGCAGCTTCTCAGACCCTGTCGGAAGATACTTCGGCAGGTCGCTCATCAACTCCAAATAGTAGGCCGGGAGTGGATTTTTTTCCACATAGCTGGCCAAGGCTGCCACAAGCGGACGGTCATCCAGCTTCTCCTTTCGAGCCGCTTCAATGGCATCGAAGAAGGCGAATAGGTATGCAAGGCTACTCTCGATCTTGTACTCGTCAGAGTCCCGATACTTGGCAACCACAGCAACCTCATCAGCTTGGGCGACCTGGGCAGCTTCCAGCTCGGCTCTCAGCTCATCCATCCCGGTCTGGAGTCGGGCATTCTCCACCGCCAGCTCAGCCACTTTTTTCCTGTCCAGCTCAACAACCAGGGTGGCATGTGACAGGGCTTCTTGAGAAGAAGCTAGCTGGGTCTGCATCATCACTTTCTCCTCGGCCGCATTCCTAAGCTCGCCAGTCTTCCCCCTCAGGTCGGCCTTCAGAGCCTTAATCTTCTCGACCCGCTCCTGGTACTGCTGATGGGCCTGCCAGGTGAACCCGAATGCCTGCGCCAGAAGGATGTTGGTGCAGGAGCCGGCGTCCATACCAAACATCTCACGGGAGTATTTATCCAACTCCTCCGTCCAGGCCTTGACGGGGGCTTCGACAGCAGCGGATACTGTCGAAGGAAGTTTGTCCATCACCTCCGGGGTCGGAGACTGGGCCCGCGAGAAGCTGATCTGGAAAGGCTGGCGACGACCGAGGTACTCTTTAGTTTCCTCCACACGAGCGGAATCCCACCCGCACGCACTGACCGAGCCGGCCAGGGGGCTCTCAGCAACCTAGACGTCAGGCACCGAACAAGCGCCTGAAGCTCCAGGTGTCCCCGAGCTTTCACTTCCAGCTCCCGAGCCACCTCTTGAGGGTCCCGCGCTGCTACTTGGACCCGGCCTGGAGCGCTTAGCCGGCAGAGCATGCGGAGCCGCATCCTCGGGGGCAGAAGCTGAGGCTAGCACAACTGAAACGGGACGTTCAAGTCCCCGGCCTTTGCCTTAGCCTCGACCTTGAGGTCTCCCAGCCTGCCCGGCGGCGGTTTGTTGAGCTCTCTGCCGAATGCGCTGAGACGGTTCATGTCGAGCTGCAGGCCGTGAGGAGGGAGGACGGCTAAAAAATAAGAAACGTAAGTATACTACACGGGGTAAAACTAATAGGAACAAGTTTAAGAATATTACCAAGGTAATTATTCGGAGCAGGTCGAAAAGGAAGAATAAGACCGGTGCTAATAAAACGTTCTTCTGTAACGAGCGTCTTAAAGGTCCGTTGAGATGGGGCAGTGTGGTCTTGAAGAAATACTATCTTCCGAGAAAAGGTGCTACCAGTTGGGAGGTTCTCCACGGAAACCTCTGCAAAATGAAAGATAATTAAAATCAGATAACCGAGCAGAAAACAAGAAAAATGCAAATATACCATTTGCCGTCCCGAAAAACATTGGACAGAACACCCGCTCTGGCCCCTGCTCTCCAACCCGGCCAGGGCTCATCCAATCACCCCTGACCAAAAACCATTTCGTCTTCCAACCTTTGATGGAGGACGGAAGGTCACTGATCAACTGAGGATGCTTCTGTCGGGGGGATAGATAGTACAAATGGTTTTGAGTTCCGGGCAGGAGTTTCAGACCCAACAACCAAGACAACTCCTCCGGGGTCGGAACACCGAGGTTGAACGTCCAAAAGAGGACGAGCAACCCAAGAATGGAGGACCAGCTGTTAGGATGTAACTGGCCGGGAGCGAGACCCAAAAAATAAAGGTACTGGGTGAGAGGAGGAGCCAAGGGAAACCGGAGACCACCTTCCAAAGATCAGAGGTTGATGGCCACACTATCCACGGGTGGTTTATCCATCCGCTCGTTCGGCCTCGAAACGTCAAAGGACACCCCCCGCGGAATGTTGAAGAGGGCGTGCCACTTGTCCAATTCGGCCCGGGTAACTACGGACGGCCAGGATATAGCCTCCGAATCTGCTGAGGGCTGCTGAGTCCGGCTATATTGTCTAGGCGGCCTAGGCATCCCTATTGGAACGTAACGGGCTGGTTGGCCCGATGGCCCTGCCACCTCTACCGCAAGAGGACCTGAACTCCTAATCTCCTCCGAAGAGGAACTAACTTCTATGCTCAATTCCTCAGAAGGGTAACCTCCATACCCGGACTCAGTCCTAGAAGATGAAGTAGAAGACATGATGAGTAAATAAAATTACCTAAAAATCAAGCTGGACGGTCTAACGAGAGCGGGTTATCCTGGACGGGTGATATTGGACGGCTAAATCTGGTCGGGGAATATCAGAGAATTCTCTAAGGCTCGTAAACTCGTGAAGGTCAAAATGAATGAAAGTCGCTCCTATTTATAGCCGATGCACGACCTCTCGACTCCTATCCGACCAGAGGTGACGCGTGGCGAATCGGATGGTCAACGACGGATGATGTTTCGTCTCCCAGAACATCAGATTGAGACACATGTCAAACCTAACAGAAACCTAGGGTTCTATTATGTCAGATCTCTTAGGTCTCATCGCTGCAAAGCCGGCCAGAACACGACAACAACAGATAGGCCGGCCAAGACAAAGATATCCGGCAAACAGTCGCCTAAGAACAATTTCTCCGACAAGCATATTCAGGCCGGCCAAGATAAAATTAGGTCAAAAGTACTTATATGAAAAACATATAGTATAGGCATAATTAGAGTCGAAATTAAAGATATCATTAAAGATAGCTGGTTTGGAGGCCAGAACCTCTTGACAGATGATCCTTAAACCCTAAACCCTAAACAAAAAGGACTCAAACGAACAGCTCGGCAATGATCTACGATGTTGGAAGACTTATCAAGTCCCCCTACCCGTCCAAGCCTCTCTCTCAATATTAACATGTCAGCTAGAGCGTGTTATGGACAAAAGATGGTCGCTGAATATGTTGCCAAGTACTTAAGCTTAAGAGAACTGCTCGGAACTCTTGCTGGCCAAGATCATAACATCGATCATCTTCGAGCACGATCATACCGTCTTCAAACTTAGCTACACCGGACTCCTCGACTTGCCTGAATCCAAAAGTTCCCATGCCGGAATTATCATAAATAGGACGATTAATTTAGGACGGGTCATCCTGGGTGGTACTTCTTGCACGGCTAAGGCTGGAAGGTCACGGTTAATTAAGGGATATCATAGCAAACACGCAAAGATGAAAGCGAATAAGTCATTGCTATTTATAAAGAGATCGTGACCTCTAGGATCCTAGCTTACTATAGGCAACACGTGGCAGACTCGAAGGCTGACAAATGACAACGCATCAACTTCTATGCTACCAAATCTCCACACGTGGAACCTAGGGGCTATTCGAAGCCCTACCATATTTAATCTCCCAGATATGGGGTCGGCCAGAATGTTATGCCGATCAAGACAAAAACTATGTTCAAACGAATGTGGAAATACACGTGAAATACACTACATTCAAAATCATAAGTACACAAACTGGTTGGCAAGCCAGAACCTATTTACAAAGGGCTGAACAGCCAAAGAAAAAAGAAGGGTGGTCTACAATTAGTTAACTAATCATCCAGAAGTACGATTACATCATCCTCAGCTCCGGTTGCACCAACTTTCCTGACCTGCTCGGACCCGGAAGCCCTCAAGTCAGGATTTGACATAAATCGGACAAGAGGAGCTGGTTGCAAGAGATGTTCAGAGCCCGGAGGGAGATAGCCGGGCAAATAACTCATCAGGTCCAAATAGTATTGAGGAAGAGGATTTTTGCACAAAAAATCGGCTAAGGCCATACTAAAGGGACGATCATCCATCTTTGACTTCCTAGCCACCTCAATATTGTCGATGAAAGCAAAGAGGTAGGCCAAAATTCCCTCATACTTACATTCATCAGAGTCCTTATACTTCCGTGCGACGGCAGCGTCGTCTAACCGACCAGCTCTAGCAAGTTTTAGCTCGTCGTGTACAGACCTCAGCTCGGCCTGAACCGCCTCGAGCCTACCCTTAAGTTGAGCCTTTTCGATACTCACCTCAACCAACTGCTGGCGATCCAGCTCGGCAGCCCCGACGGCTTGGGCCAATGACTTCTAGGCGGACGCCAGTTTAGCCTTGAGATCCTTTATCTCATTAGAAGCAGCAGCTAGCTCAGCTTTCCTCTCGCCAAGCTTGGCCCTACTTGCTACGTATTTGTCATGCTGATCAAGATACTTGCGATGAGCCCGCCAGGCAAAGACAGACGCTTGAGCATTCAGAATTGCCGAGCAAGCCCCCAGGTCAGCCGCCGACATCTTTTTGGCATACTCTTCCAACTCTCTTGTCCAGGCTTTCACTGGAGTCTCCATAGCTGGCGTGATTCCAGGTGGAAGGTTCTTCAATAAATCAGTACTAGGCGTCCGAGCACAAAAGTAGCTTACCTGAAAAGGAGGCCGATGCCCAAGAAATTCCTTGGAACTCTCAATCAGGTTGGGGTCCCAACCACAGATGCTAACCGAGCCGGCCAGAGGGGATTCGGAGGACCACACTCCAGGGTGAGCCGAAGAAGTCACATCGGGGCTATCAGCTGGTCGCTCGCTAGAAGTCGGGTGTGATCTCTTTACGGGTGGCTCGACCGGCCCTTAACTCGGGATGGGAGTCTTATCTACCGGGCGCGCAGGGCCACGCCTTTTCTCAATCGGTTTTTTCTGCTTTCCACCGCACTCAGTCCTGATCTTAATACGCTTGGCTGGATTCATCTCAGGACGAAGACCGTCTTGAGGAAGGACAGCTGAACGAAGAGTAATCCATTAGGAATAGTCAAGCACAATCTTGATTCAACAGCAAAAACCTACCTTGAAAATCTATAGTAGCACACACAAAAGGGAAGATAAGGCCAGCCCGAATAAGCCGATCTTCAACAATTAGCTTCCTGAATGTTCGCCGTTCCGAGCTAATGTCGTCCCGTAAGAAACAGATTTTGCGAGAGAAGTCACCGCCGCTCTCAAGACTCTCGAGCGACCCCTCTATAAAATAAAAGAATATTTGTTGGTCCCAAGTGGTGTCCGAGATTCAGAGAGGGGGGTGAATGAACCTTGGTCGATTTTCAGAATCTTTTAAAACAACCGTTCTGCACTGCAAGTTACTTGAGCTTGCAGCGATAGATGGTTACTGTTTGTAGCGCTACGATGCAGTGCTGTACGCTGTAACCTGGAGTTTTATATGCAGCGGAAATAAACTTTAAAACACAAGGCTGTTTTTCTCAAGAATGCTTCTTTCAAATGTTTTATGCACAGAGATAAGAGAAATGCAGAATATAAGCGCACAGATAAATAAAACAAATAAACACTTATGGCTTATAGTGGTTCGAAGGTTGTGAGATCCGAGCCCCTCATTACCTATTGACCAATATAGTTCATGCATGCATGCATTTTATGAATTATTGCATGTTGTTTATTTTGTGATATTTGAGTTTATATAATGTGTTCGTTTTATTTACCTAGTTATCTAGTTTATAAAAATCTTATTTGCTTATAATTAGTAATTGAAAGCCCCAAATTTATATATATTAAAGAATACATAAAAAAAAAATTATATATATATGTAGTAATTATTTATGTCAATTACTAGTTGTTGGAACGTTAATTAAAGCTTCTAATTGTTTATATGTATTTATGTGCTGAAAAAATAATAATAATAATAATAATAATAATGAGATAGGTGGTGGCTTCCAAGATAAGCTTAAATGGTGTTCACATGTTAATTACTTCCACAGTGAAAAAGATCACCACATCAATAAAATAAATTATAAGAAATATATTAGAGAGGGATTGACAAATCTTAGAGGGAGAAAAGAAGGAAAGAAAAAAAAAACGTAAGGAAACTTAGCAAGAAGAAGAAAGAACACAATTTCAAAAGAAAAGGAAGAACACACCTCTTGTTTTTGATTTTGAAGGTACTTTGGCTTAAATCTTTTAATTTCTTCTTTGAAGTTTGATGTTTTCTTACTTATTGCATATATTTTAGAAGATCCAAAGATGTTCTTTGGCATTAGGTTTAGAATTTTATGTATTTCATTTACTTGAATATGCAAAATAGTGTATGCATGTGTTATAAGATGGAAAACTGCAAGTAAGTTCTGAAACATTCGTAGGTTTATAGGAATTGATTTTGACTAAAACCTTTGGCCAAGTTTTAATATATGAAGTGAAGAACATATCTGTTAAATTTCAGAATATTTGGACATAAATTCGATTTATTATGATTTTTCAAACATAGCCCTGTTCAGTGATAGATTTCCTCTGTTTCATATTCTGCATCTCTGTTCCGAAATATTCTGGGTGATGTAGGAATTGATTTAAGCTAAAAAAATTTAACATAATCTAGTATATGAAGTGTAGAATATGTGTGTCAAATTTCAGAAGATTTGGAGTTAAAATCGATTTTATATGATTTTTCTAAGATAAGCTGTTCAGAGACAGTTTTTGTCTTGTTTTGAGTCCGAATCAAATTATGTTTCTGAACTGTATACTTCGAATTTATATATGATCTTTTACTATGTTTTAGAACCACTTCTTAGGTACGTACAGAAATTTAGTATGCAATTTTTGGGGTTTTGTACGATTTATGCCGAATTTTACAATATAGTTGGTTTTCTGTGTTGGTCATGTCCTGTTTTCGGTCTTGTTCTAAATATCATAACTAATTATTGCAACCATATATATATGCCATATTTGACTATGTTGTAGTACCAGTTCTGATAGAGATGTAGAAGTTTTAAAATTTTTGAAGCCTTGTACAATTTATGAGAAGTTTTACAAGAAAACATGTTTTCACCTTATAAAATACTCTGTTTTCAGCAAACTTCGAAAATTCATAACTAATTATGTAAAGCTTAGTTTTAGTTGATATTTTTATATGTTATACTTCAACATGTTGTTTAAATTTTTTAAAAATATGAAATTATTTTATGAAGTCTATAATATTTGATAAATTTTTTAAAATAGATTGATTTTGAGTTGAAATTGAGGTGAAAAACTAGTTTATAGATTTAATTTTATTTAATATTCTTTATGTTATAATCATTATAATAACTAAAATTAATATTATTAAATCCAAATAAAAGATGTTTTAGGTTATTAGAAGTTACTTTAGTTTAATATAATTGTCATTGATTTGATATAACAGTTTATATATTATTTTTGTATAGTGGTATTGATACAAAAGAGACGAGAAGTTGAGAATAACCATTTTACAAGACAAGGTAAGTAGAAATTCATTTGCAACTACAATGCATAAACATAGTATTTTATGTGTTTACTTGCATTATATGATAATAGTGAGTTTGCGCTTCTTGATATTGGTGATTAATTTTTATGTGTAATTAAAGATGATACGTGAGCATTGAATTTTGTGCATATCATTCATGAGCATAGATAGGTGTATGCATAGAAGACATGATGAGTCTGTATGCACATCATAATCATACAAAGAAACAAAGTTAAAGCAAAGTTGACCGCTACTAGTACATCGAGGCCGGTGACATGCGAGGCATGGATATGGCTTAAAAGTAAAAGTGTGCCTATGACATGCGAGCCGTGGTTATGGTTCGAAGATATTGAGCCATAAACATGACTTTAAAGCAAAGCAAAGTAAAGTATAGAGATTATTGAGCTAGCTCCTTTCCGATATACTGTAGACGGGTCAAGGGCCCAACATAGTAAAAGATATCAAAGCCATGCATTCACGTTATTCTTAAAGTCCTTACAGCCATTTGTATGACAGTGCATGCATGATTTCTGCTTACTGAGCTTTAGCTCACCTAGTTTATGCATTGTAGGTGAGCATGACAACGTTTGATGAGCTTTTGGGACTTGCTAGCATGTTTTGGCGCTCCAACGGTGTTTTGGGATGGTGTACATGGATGACGACCTGTGGGGCTAAAACTTGGGCTTATTTAGCTTTTAACCATGTTGGTTTTGTTCAAATTTTTGGGATATGTTTAAAATCGTTGCGCCATAATGTTATATGTTTGGTTTAAGAGAACTCTGATGACACTTTGGTGTAAGATGTTGGCTTATGCTCTGGTATAGATGAGGTGGTGCTTATGATATGTCGTTTTTGTTATTTTGTTATTTGTTAGCTTGGAGAAATTTTTTTTTTCACATTTTTCAGAGTTTTGTATTTCAAAAGTGTTATAAAATTTAGGACGTGACAAAGGTGATGTAATCCTTCTACGTCCACTCTACTGCTCCTTGAGCAGGAACTTTGTTAAGCAAAATTGATTTACGGGACTCTCCTAACAATCTATCAACTTTACAAAGAAACCACCTACTGAAGTCCAGCGTACACACAGCAACTGCAAACTTCAAAGGCTAACCCACACAGGGTTCCACACTCCCACACAGGGAAGCTGCCTAACTCTAGACAACTAAACAAACAGCAAGGATCTCTCATATCAACTGCTTGACACCACTAAAACAACCTAAGCACATAGCAACAAGGTTAAAAGGATAAAAAGGTTTTTCTTCAACTTGTGCTTCGAAGTGAGCTTCTGAATCCGTAAGGAATCCTTTAGCTTGAACTTGCTTCACTTCGGTAGGTTGAGTGACTGAAACTGATCGTAGGATTGAATGCTTGAATCTTGTAAGCTTTGAATATTTTAGTAACAGTAACAGTTTTCAGTAACCACCTTCAGTTCTGCTCAACCTCTATTTATACTTGTAGGAGAAGATGTCCGTTGAAGGAGACACCCCTCTTTTGAATTTAAAGTAGCCTGGCCAAAACATGGTTCGCATTTAATGCGACTTGACTTTTTCTTTCGGAGCATTTAATGCGGCAGTTGCGGCTCGCAGCTTTTTGCAGCGCGTCAGTCCATGTGGCATCTTCATATTGGCTCCGTGTCTGCTACTTTGACTTTTTCTTGAACGGCTCTTTTATTCTTGCTTGAATCTCTGTTCCTCGTACTGCATTTATCCTTCCTAGGATTTGCAGGATACTTCGTTTGTAGTTGGCACTGTATGACTTAATTGACTGTAAGTTCTGCGCTGTATCCTAGGTCATTGTGCAGCTGATGCTTTCTTTCAGTGCTGTTGTAACTTAGACCTGGTTGCAGTATCTTCTGGCAGTGCTGTGGTAACTTCTTTCTAGCAGTACTCCTGTATCATTTTCTTGCAGCGTTGCTGTACGTCGTCCTTTCTTACTTTGCTGTATAGAAGATTTAACTCATTGAACTGTTGCTGTATCTTCTTTCAACCAGCTATGCTGTATCCTTATCTTCTTGCAGCGATCCTGTATCCTGCCTTCTTGCAGCGATAACTTTCTTTAAGGCTTAGATGCAACTTTATCCTTTTTCATCCTCCATTTAACACTTAACACAAGACTCAATTCTAGTTTATTTATTCACTCAAACAATGTGAAAAATGGGGTACTTAAAACTTCATATTACATATTTGGTTTGTCTCATCAAAATCTAAACATCGAAAACCCAACAATTTCCCCCTTTTTGATGATGACAAAACCTTTACATTATTTCGTTTATGAAGAAGTTTTATCTTACATTAACTCATATGGATTATCAGGATTACATGCTTGAACAGATTGATAAAATAAAATCTAATCCTAGATTCATCAGAGATGCATCATGCTATTTCTTTCATCATAAAATAACAGGAAAAACGTAACAGCATGCATGAGTTCATAAGAATTGAACTTGGTCAGAGCAGAAAGAAAAATTTCTTCATTGACAGAGAGAAATTTTTACAACAGCAAGAGTACAATATGGATCACAAGGGGGTATATATAAAGCTTAGTAGAACAGAGACCTTTTGCTTGGCGGTTCGTCAGATCTTCTGCCAGTAAATCTTTCTAGGCCTTCCCTTCCTCTTGATCCTTTCCACCAATCCCTGATGGACTCTTGATAGGACTCTTCCAGCTTGTGCATGATCACAGGAATTTGAATCCACCTGAGCCAGAAGTCCTCGCAGTATGGTACAATCAGCCCTTCCTTTACTCGGTTGATGTATAACTGTTGAATTTCAAGGCTTCCTTCTCGAGCGAGTTGTTCATATCTCTTCAATGCAGTCTTGCAAGTATGGTACCTGCTGAATTTGTCTTTTCTGTATAGTTCTCTAAAGTGTCTGAGGTATTCTGATCGTTTGAAAATGGTGATCGCCTCAAATGATGGATTCTTGTCAAAGGGCAGTCTGATTTCCTTGAAGATATCAAATCTCCAAGCCATATTTTCTCCTTCTGGCCTTTGATCCATCATGACGAACACTTCAGCAGAGATATTTTCAGTATTAAGGCGAGGAATTTCTTGAGGAGGAAATTGGTAGAAGTGATCTGGAATAATTTTTCTATCACCAATTACACCGAGTCTTTGAATCCAGGCATTAGGATCTACATCTTCTTTTCTCTGGCGCCTATGACTCTCAGACTCGTCCCCGCTCATCCTCTTCCTTGAGCTTTGCTGCTGGCTATCATCCCTTCTCTTTGAATGATAGGAGGGAGGCGTTGCATCATTGCTTGCAGCTCTGCTGTGTGCAGCCGGTCTTCTCCCAGCAACTGCACCAGCACCTCCAGCTCCATCATCATCTCTTCTCCATCTCTTCGAAGAGGGAATGTCAGCAGCAACGGATGATGACATCTCGAGGAAAAAAAAGGTGGTTTTATAGCATATTGCACCTGTAATAAATTTGTTGCCAATTTTCTTAGACCATAGCTAGAACATAAAATATTTTACGTCAACTAAAAAAAAAAATATATATATATATATATATATTACGATAAAGCACCTTTGAGGTTGCATCTTTTGTAAATTTCGTATACTTGTATTGATATTTGCCTCTATTTACAATTTGTAACGACACTCAAAAAATAATTATTAGCAAATACAAATCTGAAGAAAGTATTTGTAGTAGTCCTCAAGTGCATTGGTAGATCTAGAATATAATCATATTCTTCCCATAAACCTCAATAGGTGATTTCAAAAATTCTTGGAATACAAAGTAATACACTATTCTCATTTTACTTCACTAATACATACAAATAGATTCCAACATCATCTCAAGAGGGGCTCATCCTCATCCAAGTATACGCTCAACTCTAACAACTACAAAAGTTTTTTCAGTATCAGTAGTTCAATCAAACATACACTTGGCATTCATCACCCCTTCATTTCATCGTCATTTCTAACAAAACATAAGTATTTCCTCACCTCTTAAATCCACCGTTGTTGCTAACGTGCACTACAACAATTTCCATTATACACACTACGAAAACAACATCCAAGGACAAATTAACATGCCTCTTCAGAAGCCAAACCAGCTCTACCATATGACTTTGTACTTTCCCTTGATAGAGCTATAGACATTTTCATGTTTTAGAAATGTTAGAATGAACTTGTTCTTCGGAGCTGATATCTTGCCTCGGACAAATCACAGGGAAAGAGCTGTTCGAATTCCTGCAAATAATATTGAAGTCTCAGACTAAGTAAAGTAGTCAACTTTTTGTTTTTTTGGTTAACTGAATGAAAACACAATCTTTCTATAAGCCATCAATTCTCATTTATGCCCCTCCATTTATTCATCAAGTTAGAAAAACACTATCCAATAATGGCCATCAATATTGGATACCCGATATGATAAAATTTCTTATGAATACTCCAAAATTCAAAATAAGCCCATAACCAGATGTCCAAAGTCTTTTATTACAAGCCAATGTGATTATAGAGATTCAATTTGATTACTAAAAAATAAGGAAAATACTACAAATCAATAACAGTAGACAACACATGAAAATTGTAAGTCACACACAAACCTCCTTACAACCAAAAACCCCACTTTGATTCACATCCAACACCATTTCTTCACCAGATTTTCTCTTTTCAATTAACTCTGCAGCTTTCTTCCACCTGTTACTGACTGAAGAATGATGTGATGATCTCAGCCGGCTTAGTGCTCACAGTTCAATATGGAGACTGCAAATGAGTCCATTGTTGGATGATCCTAACTATATGTATTTTCAAAATCATTTAACCGTCGTAGTCAGGTACATCTAATCTAGTAATATTAGTTTCAGAGAACTTATGGACCTAACTCAAATTTTCTCCACTATTTTCATTCCAATTTCAAGTTATTGTTTCCCATCAAACAATTCATGGATGAAAGCATCCTCTGAATTGTTCCAAAGGTATTTTAGCTAAATGAAAAAAGATATAAAGTTGTTATTCAACCGATTAAAAGCATCTTTGAACAAATCACATGTCTTCTCTTTTCACAACAAAGATTTTCTACACCATGTTGCTTTTTTCAGGTTGTAGGCATCCTAAAGTATTAACGAAATGTCTACAATATGTCAGACCATTTACCCTTCTTGCACCAGCCAACACTTTCTACTTCTATCAAATGTGCAATAGTCTGTCTTGCTTTGAAGTATTTGTAGATCCATTTTCTAGCTGAAACAATTTTTTAAGTGTCATTCTTCAGCTTAAATAAATAACATTTTATTTTTAAAAATTTAACAAACACTTTTGAGGAGCTTACAAGCACTCAAACATCTTATGAGATGTTTAAGTGCTTATAAGCTCACTCAAACACCCTCTAAAACTTTTATTTTTTCTATTTTTATTCATCTACAAACTTTAATTCAAGTCAATGTTGTTTCTTTTAGTATGGCCAACATTTTTATATTTTTCTTAATATGGCAAATGCTATTGAAACATTTCTTTTGCATGATTGTGTGCCTATTATGTTCACCAATTTTACAGCCATTTCAAGCATGAGATTTGGACTAGAATAGGAAAATGTTGTTTTCAGCTCATAGCCAAAGAAACAATCGGACAGTTATGCAAGCGTGCTTGCTGACAACTACTTTTCAGCAAGTTTGATTTGTAAATTTTGGCTTATTTTTAAATGTGGTCCAAGTTTTTATGGACTTATTAACTGCAAAAGAAGAAAAGAAAAAAGGTCTAGGTAATTTGTGTGTAAAGCATAAGTTATCATGTAGTACTAAGCATCCTTCCTTCATTTATTTATGTATACCCTGTATGTAAGCTTATTGAATCTAACAACTAAGGATATCCAAGATATGTACTTGAGCATGATGGTGATTTTTTGTTGTTCCATCCTAATTATTTGCTCTCCTTTCAATGTCCTGGCCTCATGGTGTTCACAGGCCATAGTTACATTCATTTACACCAACAAAAAAAAAAAAAAAAAGGATCTACACTCTGATGACAATTACATCATACCCAGGGTCGGAGGGAGAGGGGGGCCAAGGGGGCGTTGGTCCCCCCTCAAATTTTTAAAAATTATATATATATATATATAATATGTGTGTATTATATCATTTTGTGAAATTTATTATTTATATATGTGTGTGAAATTACAATCATTAATGGATTGTAATTTTATTTCATATTAAATCAATATATATACATATATATATATATATTATTTCACTTAATTATATATTAGTGTCATATCTTCACACTTTTTCAACCTTTGATATTCTTAATCATTTTAGGTACCAAATTCATAATAATAAAATGATGGTGCATGTGAGTTTTCTAGATAACTGAAATGAGTAAATTATATTTGTGGCCACCTATATTTGTATTATTCAAGAATCCAACATTTGAGTTTTATCATTTCAGTACCAAACCATTAATTCAAATTTGTTAAAAGAATATTAAAAATTCAAAGTTGAATATATGTTCACTATGAAATGAAAAAAATACCTATATATAATTAATAAGTATATTAAATTTTTATATACTGTAAGTGGACCCCCTAAATTTCTGGCTTTGTCACTGATCATACCAATCCTGAATTTCAATATTTGCTTGAGATATTCAATGAACTGATTTACAAAAAAGATGAATCTGTAACTAGTATTAAAATGGTCAATTTTGCTGATCAGATTTCAATCAGAGATGATGTACACTAAAGATAATGGTGTACACTAAAATAAAGTTACGTAAAAGTTAAACTGAGAGGGATAATTTACTTTTTATATCTTCATTTTTTTTCAGCTTTATGTGGTTTTCCATCATTCTAGTCCTTTCTATATAGTTCTTCCACGGACTACAACATTTTCGGTCTATGATTACAAAATCTATTTTGTAACAAAAAGGTTATTCCTTCAATTCGAAATGATACTTAAAATAATTGTATTCAGATATATCTACAATTGCCATGTCAACAAACGAGCACTTCTAGAAAAATAAATATGACCTCTGGTGCTAAGTGACCAGACCTGATGGTTATTCTATACATGGATATTCCAGTTACTGGCTACTCTCAGTTTAGATTTCTTTTGCAATAACATCAAAAGAGGTCGCATTTCTTTGGAGATTCGTTAGGATATTAGGTGAGAGTGTTTTCTGTACAAGGTTCTCATCAATGTATGAGGAACAGTAAACACTCTACATAAATAGCCATGAAATTGGGTCCAACAAACTTGCTATAATTACAGGATGAAACTCATCAAGCGGTTTATATCAATTTCATCAAGAAAATGCCCTGACAAAGTAACATGGAAAAGAAACATCTCTCATTGGGTACTAAACACTTAAGGATTGATTAAGCACATTTCCATAATTCATTTTTCGAAGGCAGGCAGAAGGTCTGGAGTGGACGGCCTTCTGTAGGCGGAGTGCTGGAGTCAGCAGGCTTTATTTCTCAACTGTTTAGGATTCGTGAATTCACAGAAATAAGATGAAGTCTTTATGTGTAACTACGAGGCAATATTAGAATATACGGACTTATAATAGATTTTTTCTTCTTGGTGCCAGTGAATGATCACTCAGAAACTGTCAAACTCACCTAGAGAACTGGTAAAATTCCAAACAAGCCTTGAAAACAACCCCATGAATCAATCACTCTGTTACCAAAGCAGTTCTGACCAACCACCTAAACGCCACTCCATGTTCAATACCCTTTCTTTACCTATTGACTATTGTACTCATGTCATGCATCTGTACTTGATGATATATCAATTATTCTAAAATTCTTTAGTAAAATTTGATGTTTAGTAAGTCAATGTCAAATAAGTTAAATGAAAAATGTCATCGTGCAAAATAGAATTCAAGACTTTTGTCTATTGTACTCATGGGATGCATCCTCTCTCTGATACATGTACTCTTAGCTGTTCAATAAGCTTTAAACCAAAATTTGATTTTTAGCTAGTCAAAGAACATTATATTAAAAGATAGAATTTAGCATCCATAACAAGAATTCATCTGGACAAGAAATTCTAGACTTTGGCTGGTTAAGTATTGATTGCTTAATGGTACCCAGAATATCAGATTATAGCATGCAATGCACCACAAAAAATGCATATATGAAAGAAGGATACACACAGGCATAACTTACCTTTTCCCTTTTAAGCTTTAAGTTTTCCTCTTCAAGATGCGAGACCTTGGTCACCAACTCGTTGTGGTAAGCCTGTGAATGCCACAAGATATTAATATCCAAATGCCAAATACATGAAAATTTTCAAAAAATCTTAGTAGCAGCATGAAAAGGTAATCTAGCAAGACGAATTCATATCCTGCCTGCTTTCTTGCTCGTGAGCGTGCAGCGGACTCCCTATTCTTAATTTTCCGTCTTAGCCTCCTCTCAATGGACTTCTCAACGTCCCCAGACATCCTCTTCCTGCCTGGCATTGGTGTATCAGACAAGTCGTCGATTGAAGGAGAAGGTGACAATCCCATGTGAGACGAGAATTTATGGGACTTGAGTGCACTATCCAAAGACATGACTGGTTCAATCGAAGCTTTGGAATCAGCATTGGTTACATACATCCCTGCTTTTACCAAGAAATCTTCCAAAGTCATCTCTCCAAGAGTGGGGGCTCTTTCTTGGCTAGTCATACTCATCTTATATCCTTGTTGGATATCCCTCCACACCTCATCCACAGTCATCCCACTAAAAGCCCTTGCAAGCGACCAACTTGCTTGGCGTTGGAGCGAGGCTGCAGAGGATGTGTCAATGCTTTCCCGTCCAGATGAGTGGCTAGCCTCACTAGTCCACACTTTCTTAAGCAATTCATCAAGGTTCATGCTCCCTAATGGTTTCGACGAATTACCTAAATGGTTTTCAACTTGATCGAGCGTGAGGCCTAACCATGAGTTCCACCGTTGCAATGGCTGCTGTACATGAGATTGCTGCCCTCCACCACTCACATGAGAATTCATTGTCTGAATCCCCATTCACACTTCAGCTCCAGTTATCCAAAACTAACCCCAAAAAAAAAAAAAAAAAAAAAAACATAGAATGAACACTAAATCACTCTCTTTCAATCAATCCGATCTTCATCAACATACAAACATGCATGCAAATCCATCCAGTAAAAGTGAAGAAAAAACCCACAATCAAAACATAACACGGAGAGCAGAAATAAGAAGCAAAAGAAGACAGAATTCCAATTTTAACCTAGAAAAAACAAAATGAAAATCTGCAAAGAAAGAAGCCATATCCTGTGAGCACAAGGTGAAAGCAACATCCATGATTCCATCCAAAAGAGGCAAATTCAAACAAGAAAAGACAAATAATTGGAGCAGTGGAATGCAGTAATTAAATAAATAGAAGCAATTAAAGAAAGAAGGACCATTAATTACCTGGCAGCAGAAGAGGATCTGATAACTAGAGCAGTGCTCACGAGAGAATGTGGGGAGAAAAAAAGGGGAAAAAGTAGAACCCTTTTGGTATTTTGGGCTTCGTTTGAGAGATCCACGTGTTGCCTTGAGTTTTCTTTTCAGGTAAAGGAAACAAATGACCAAAGGTGCGTTGTCCGAATTCTGTAGATTTTTCCTTGGTTTCATGCCTCATTAACAATAGACAACGTGTTGTCTATAATTTTAACCTACAATTTTTACCTATAATTTTTTAGATAAATTATTTGGAAAGATGTCGTTGTTGAAAAGACAACGTGTTGTCTATTAAGCCAAAGAACAAGTTTATTCATATATTCTCGGAAACAACCCAGAGTAGGATATTCTATCAAATGGGTCTATTTTCGGAATACTCACCCAATAATGTATATATGTATTGTAATCATTATTGATGTCTCGAATTCTCAATATTTACATGAGCTAGTAACAAAAAAATATCACAAATATAAGATATATCTTTTTCTACCACATTCATTTAAAAGACACATTTTTCTAAATTTTAATATGAGTACTTTTTTATTATTTTTTTTACTAGTCTTTATTTGAATAGTGTATGATGAGACACGGTTGATTTGTGATTTGTACTTTATACAATGTAACATAAATACATTGATGATTTGAATAGTGTATTTTTTTTTCTATTTAACCACTATAACTTTCATTTTCATTTTTCATCTCCACACATTAGTCAAACAAGGATATTGAGGTGAAAATAAAAAAATTATCCGAAGTTGTGTGCACGTAATTTAAAGTCACAGAAAGATTATACGCCATAGCCTTAAAGAATTTTTGGGTAATTTTTATTTACTAGTGATTATTTAGTAAATTTTATTTTTTAAAATCTTCGTGTGCTGATAATAATTAATTTATAGTTGTGCATTTTTTTAGCAAATGTTCGTTCATTGTTTAGAAAATGTATGTGCATTTGTTATTACTGAAGGATTAGGAAAGAAATTTGTTTGGAAAAAGTAGTCGAATAATTGTAATTTAGGGTTAATCGAAAATTATTGGACAAAACGGTGTGAAATGAACTTTTATGGAAATCATCGTTACGCCCTAATTTGTGGAAAAAAAAGTGTGTATAATTCTAAATTAGGGTTAAATGATGATTATGCTTCAAAACAATGTTAAACAAAATTTTAATGAAATCATCGTTTAGCCCTAATTAGTGAAAAAATAGGTTTATAATTCTAAATTAGGGTTAAAGGATGATTACGCTTCAAAACAACATTAAACGAAATTTTAATGAAATCATCATTGAGCGAATTTTTTGGGGAAATCATCGTTTAGCCCTAATTAGTGGAAAACTAGATTTATAATTCTAAATTAGGATTAAACGATGATTATGCTTCAAAACAACGTTAATTAAAATTTTAATGAAATCATCATTTAGCAAACTTTCAGGAAAAATCATCGTTTAGCCATAATTTGTGGAAAAATAGGCTTATAATTCTAAATTAAGGTTAAACGATGAATATGCTTCAAAACAACGTTAAATGAAATTTTAATGAAATCATCGTTTAGCGAACTTTTATGGTAAATCATCGTTTAGCCCTAATTTGTGGAAAAAATAGGTGTATATTTCTAAGTTATTATTTTAATACTTGAAACTAATATTTATTTTAATACTTGAAAATATATAATTAAGCAAAAGGAGAACTCGTATTTCATTGTTTAGAATTTTTTTTCTCTTGTAAACTAACAATTTTTTTATTCTTTACTTGATAGTAAAGAAAAAGATGAGATTTCATACTTGTTAATGTTTGGTTTGAAGGTTATTGGCAAGGTTTAGAGTACATAAATAGTTCTCAAGAGGTGATTTATCTTCAAATAATCATATATTATGATTTACTCGACTCAATTCATGAAGTTGTAAGTGCACATGAATTATTGGGGATAATGTGATCCACTCATTAGTTGAGACGAAGGAAAGAGTGAAGAAGAAAAAAAAAAGAATGATTCCAATTTGGAACGATTATTATTCATGATTGATAAGTTTTTTTTTGTCTTCCTTAAAAGCATGGATGTTGGAGTATCAGATCACATGGTGTCAACTAGAACTCATAATAGCAGCCCTGGAGGTTTTTCATTAGAGCGCGTTAATATTGGATCCTCTCATCCAAAACAAAATAATACGTCAGATGAAGAATATAATTGCGGTGGTCAAAGTTTTTGTCCGCTTACCTATGATGCGAATGTATTAAATCTCCAATGTAAGATCGAAGGTTAGAGAAATGTTGTCCAACGTAAGTCCTCATCTCCTCGAAATGAGTGTCAAACATACATGACAAGCGTTGGAATATATCATCATGTATAGAACCATGATCAAGAATTGTAGAAGTGGGAGGCAAACTGAAGGGAGGCGACTTGTATCTAATCGGAGTGGCTTCCTAATATGACTCGTACCGTGGATAGTTAGTGGATGCTTGTGAATCATAATGATGGTCTTGACCAATACGCACCTCACGTGACATAAGAACATGCAAAAAAGACTTGAAAATCTCAGTTGAAGTCTCCCACCTTAGAAAATGGACAAAATATGTCCTAAGAAAATCAAGGAGAGTTTGTGCCTATATGTTGCAATATCTCGTAACTTAGACGAGTATACCCGTTAAAATATGCCAAACGATCGTAACAACCCTCACGAAGTCAACCTAAATCACTCTATAATATGTACAAAATATCTTATTTATTATTAATCAAAATAAACATTGTAAGTAAAAATACAAATTAATATCTTATACGTAAATTAAACTAACAATTTTTTAGCTCACATTAATATCAAACTTCTCGATAAGATTGTTGAATAATTGGGTTAATTAAAGATTTTGACAAAAATAGGGCCAAACGAACATTTTAACCAAAATAGGGACAAACGAACATTTTGAGGGAAATCTTCATTTAACCTTACTTTGACTCAATTTTTGAAAATACATCATTTAGCCCCTATTAAAATTAATTTTCTTAAAATTTTGTTTAGCCCCTATTAACATAAATTTTCTTAAAATTTCGTTTAGCCCTAAACTAACTGTAATTGTCTTAAAATTTCATTTAGCCCTAAACTAACCATAATTTTCTTAAAATTTAGTTTAGCCCCAAACTTACAATAATTGTCTTAAAATTTCGTTTAGCCCTAAACTAACTGTAATTGTCTTAAAATTTCGTTTAGCCCTAATCTAACCATAATTCTCTTAAAATTTTGTTTAGCCCTAATCTACCCGTAATTGTCTTAAATTTTCATTTAGCCTTAATCTAACTGTAATTGTCTTAAAATTTTGTTTAGCCCTAAAATATCTGTTAACCCCTAAAATGTCTGTTTAACAAAATCTCAAAAATATTCGGCTAAAATGTCCGTTTACCCCTAAACTACTCAATACACTTGCACCAAATTTGATTCTAAACGAATATGAAATAATGTCTGCATAATAGAAATAAACACCAATATGAATAAACACCAACAAATGGAAAAATCAACTTTAAATGTAAAGGAAGATTTTTGAATTCGAAACTTGTTAGGATTTCAAGACACCTTGAAGATTATAATTTATAGCAAGAAAAGGTATATATCGACTAAAACCTTCTAGATCACATGCTCTTCAAGCTGTCATGACTGACTTACTTATGTTCTTACCATGTTCATTGATGATGTTATATATTCACATAATATATGATGGTTGTTTGAAAATATAAGATGAAATACACACTAAAATAATGGATCTGATTTGCCGAACAATATTTATGCAACAAGATGCATGTTGAACGAGTTTTTAATCATAATTGTAGTGTATATATATATATATTAGATAAATATTACACTTAATATTTACTAGATGTATCATCGCCATCCAATACAATCTTATGAAATATAATTTATAGTTAAATACAACTCGATGGGAATGTGATGTCATTAATGCAGAATAAGAAAGTTAAGAGATTTGTATTTGTATTATTTTGTATCATATAAATATAATAGAGTGAGGCTTATGTACCTTTAGGGTATAAATCTAGGATTCATGTGTCCAATCCGACCCTCCTGATCCAAATCCATATATATATTTTTTCTTTATTTTACCCTAATTTTCTCCATCCTTCAGTATTGTGTTTTTCCTTCTCTGCTTTTTTTTTTCCTTTTTCCATTCTCTGTTCTTTTTCTACTTCTTCTTATTCTCTTCTTTTCTTTGCACAATTTGATTATCATCCTATTGGTGTTAAGGAGATGTTGAATTTCGTTGTTGACAACTAAAATATGATTTTTTTTTATATCACATGAAGATTGAGTTCATAAAGAATGTGTTTGTATGTTGATTATATACGAAAATCTATTTGTTTTTACCTTGAAAACATGGTGAAAATTGAGTGCTATAAGATTATTTGCACAATATTTGAAGAAGAAGAAGAAGATAGATGGAACTCGCGTATTTTAGAATTTGAAAGTTTAAAGATCTATAAATACTCTTTTGGATTACAACACAGAACATATTAATAAGAAAATATCGAAGTGAATATCCAAGATTTTGTTCTTCTTTATCTTTCTCTCTTTATACTTTCTTTTACGCAAACTTATGATCCATGTTTCTAAAGATTGGAAAGAGTGTAACTTTTAAGTCTTCGTGTAGCTTTTGTATCATGGAGGTGAATTTCTTGCGACCATATGTACCTACAGTGAAAGGAATTTATACCTTAAAGTAAATACATTCGTGTGCCTAACATATATAGATTTATTACCTACTATTCCATATAACAATTTTAAGATATAATTTTGTTTTTGTAATGGTGTCTGTTAGGATATCAATGTTCAGATTTTAATGAGATAAAAAAGCTTTATAATAGGAAGTTAGAGTAACCCATTTTTCACTGTGTTTAAGTGAAATTTAGATTAAGTTTGAGTCCTTAGTTTTAGTTGGAAGAATTGATGACTTCATGTAAGAAGTTGTGCTGCAAGTAATGGAAGAGTAGAAGACTCTGCAAGAATGGTTCAAAATAGTACAACTGAAAGAAAGGTAAAATATGGCACAACTGCAAGAAGAAGTATAATACAACAATGTTGTAAGTTAAGGTACAACGAGAAGTAAATTAGGTTGCAAAAGACCAGAATCTGCATGCTCCAAGTTTTAGAGACATACTTATTAGAGTAAGCAGAGTGGATCCTAAATGTAGTATGAGGAAGATCAAGACTTATACTGTAACGTCCCGTTTCTTTTGTAAATAAATCTTAACCGAAACGTTACTCACTCATAAAAATTTTCACTCTTTCAAAAGAATAAAGATAAATAAAAAAATCAAGAATAATTTAAAATTTAAGATTTATTATAAAATATACGTTTCCATAAAATTTCATAAAATTAATCACTTTAAATAAAAATCTTCTAGAACCTTTGATCATCGGCTACTAGCATCCCCCGCTCGCGCTCCACGCCATAAAATCTTTAAACTGAAAAATATTTTAGAAATAGGGGTGAGTGACAAAAGTACACTCAGTGGGGTGGGGAACTCGGGATGACATGAAATAATTTTGGAAGATTTTACACACATGCCAAAACACGATTTTATCACATAAAACAGATTTTCATAAAATGTTTATCTTTTACTAAAAACCGTAGAAAATAGATCACTTCAAACACTTGGCTTAAAATCATTTTTGAAAATGTAAGCATTCATCTCAAATCAATCATCCTTCACATTCAAACATCACTTTTCACATAATTTACGGTGCTTAGCCGCCATGAAAGCATTTTACGGTTCTTAGCCGCCATGAAAACATTTTACGGTTCTTAGCCGCCATAGATGTGGTTCTTAGCCACCATAGATACGGTTCTTAGCCGCCATAGATGTGGTTCTTAGCCACCATAGATGCAGTTCTTAGCTGCCATAGATACGGTTTTTAGCCGTCATAGATGTGGTTCTTAGCCACCATAGATACGGTTCTTAGCCGCCATAGATGTGGTTCTTAGCCACCATAGATGCAGTTCTTAGCTGCTATAGATACGGTTCTTAGCCGCCATAGATGTGGTTCTTAGCCACCATAGATGTGGTTCTTAGCCACCATAGATACGGTTCTTAGCCGCCGTACATGCACATGCACACATATTCACATCACACATACACATATCCAACATACACATGGAAGCACATTATTTTAACATAACACTTAGTTGCAATTCGGAATCATATCTTATTGCTCATATACATACATTAACTTCACATCATTCTTCACTTTTACATTCATAGTAAACATTCACAATCCATCATGTGCTTTGAAACATTCATTAATCATATCCATCATATCACTTTCATTTTCACATATAACATCTCATGCATTCAGCACGTATACCCAACACATTTCATATCATATAATATTTCGTATTTTAAATACTTCGAAATTTAAATATTTTGAAAGAGGTATAAATACCGACATAACAATTTCCCCGCATATAATAACAATCTTAATTTAAAGAATTTACCCCTACCTTGTTCGGTGGTTACCACGTGAGCAGTACCCCTTAAAGATCACGTATCCCAAGGCTTCACTCCAACAGGTAGCCTACATAATTTATAGTGTTTCTTAGATCTTTATTAAATAAAATTAACGATTTAAACGATATAGAATCGGATACTATCTATCGAGATGAGACGGATCGGAACGGAAGGCTTAACGATTGAGGTTGAAGAAACAAGAGGGAAAGATCAGTTTGTAAGGCTGAGATGAAAGAGAATGGATTTTGGATCACAACAAAACAAGAATGAGCTCAATCGGAGTTGAAACGAGCTCGAACGGAGCGTTTTAAGATTAAGGGGCATTTTGGTAATTTGGTCAAAGGGTTGACTTTGATCGGGGCCCATGACCCCCGGTTATCGATATCTCGTTGGCGACGACTCGATGATAAGGTACGATGAAAAGAAAATGAGATTCGGATCAAAAACGAATCGAAAATACGGCGTCGCATGCGTTCCCGGCGATGGGAAAATTTCCCGACGGCTTCTCCCGTCGGCTGCCTAGTTTTCTAGGCAGCGGGGCAGGTTGCTCCCGTCGTCGGCCTGCTCGAGCAGCCATCTTCCCGGCGCCACTGGCCGCGGCGGCGCCACCCTATGCCATCGACCCTTAGTCCTCCGGCTAGCCCGCACCGCCGGCTACTAGATCCGGCCATCTCTCGCCGGATTCCGGCATGAATAGTGCCTGAAAAACAGCCTCAAAAACCCTTCGTCGCACACATTTCACAAACTCCTTGCAACAGCCCCCCTTTCTAGGTCATTTTCCGGCACCGGTGCCGCCATACCACCCCTCCGGTGGCTAGCCCACAACTCCGGCAGCCTTTCCAGTGCCTGAAACGGTAAGAAAAGAGAGAGAGAGAAACGGGAGAGAGAAAAGGTGGCCAGAAGCAAGGGTTGGGGTTTTGGAGATGGTTTTTCACCGTTTTTCGGCGAACGGAGAATCGGAATTGAATTTCGGACGTTGCTCTAGACTCGTATAGTCGAGGGCTAGTTTATATACGAAAATCAGCCGAAACGGACGGGTTTGACTTTTTCCGGCGATGGCAGCAGCGGTTTTTCGCCATTTTCCGGCGAACGGAGAATCGGAATTGAATTCCGGAAGTTGCTTTAGACTCGTATCGTCAAGGGCTACGTTGTGTACGAAAATCAGTCAAAACGGATGAGTTTGACTTTTTTCCGGCGAACTCCGACAGCGGCAGCGGCGGCGGCGGCGGCGACGACGGAATATAAAATTAAAAGGAAAGAGAGAGGAGAGAAAGACTTACGTGTATTCGACGCTTTTCGGCTCATTCGAAGAAATGGTGAAAATGAAATCGAATGAGGGCCTATTTATAGAAAATTTTGAAAGTTACTATTCATGATAAGATTTCGTTTCTCGTTTTTCCGAAACTTCGTATTTTGCCCTTTTCTTTGCCGTTAAAGCTACAACTGTCCGATTGACCTCTAGTTCGTTTCTATCTTCTCATTTTTCCGTTACGCATCTAATGGTATAAAAATATTTTATGTTCCATGTTTATAAATTTTATCCCTCTAAAATCGATCGTTAAACAATATTTGAAACGCACGTAATTAAATTAAACACTCAAGAATTAAAACACATAAGATATTTTAATTAAGATTTTACTTATTTACTTATCAATTATGCTTCGTTTTTATCTGGGCGTTACATATACTAGAATCAGTCTTATCAACAGGTCAAAATAGAGCCAGTAGACACAATCTGCAAGTTGCATAGTTTAGAGTCAACCTATAGTGGACACGTGGCCTGACAATCTGTAGTAAAGCTACAACCTGGTATAGTCACAATAAATGATTCGCAATGCAAGATATGAAGAATTTAATGCAGGACCAGAGATTATTTAATGCAAGCCATACAAATGTGAAAAAGATTTAAATTTAAGAAAGAGTGTGCCTCTTTCAACGAGCATATTCCTATATCTAAAAATAGAGAAAGACTCGAGTGGAATTACCACTAAAACTTTTACATTTTAACTCAAGCTAGAATCGCTCAAAACTCTCAAGCATTTCAAAGACATATAGTTTTAGTCACTCAACCTCAAAGAACAATCAAACCAAGTTCTAAACTTCAAAGTTACAGAAGGTTGTCTCAGTGCACCAATTGAAGACACATATATATTTTTACCTTCTTGCTGTGTACTTAGGTTGTTTTAATAGATGTCCTCAATTTACAGGACTTAATCATTGCTGACTGTCTAGTTGTCTAAAGTTATAAGCAATTACTCTGTGTGAGTGTTATAGATCTTAAGTGGGTCTGTCTTATTACAACAACTATGTATAAGTTGAGTTTCTGAAGGTGTTAATTTTTTAGGTTGACAGTTTTTAAGGTCGAGTCTTATAAATCAGACTTGTTTAACGAAGTTCATAGTCGAAGAAACAGTAGAGTAGACATAGAAGGATTACACCACCTTCGAACCACTATAAGACCATACATGTTTATTACTTTAAATTTACTTGTTGTATCTACTCTTTCTATCATTCTACATATAAAATGTTTTATAAAAAGCATACTTAAGAAAATATTTTAAGCAAACCATCTGTAAAAATCTATTTTCCACTGTTGTAACTTAGAGAACTCTAAGTTACAGCAAACAGTACTAATTCATAGTGCTGTAAGTTGGACTACTTACCCAACTGTAAGTTTCCATAACTTTCAATAAAGCTTGTTCGAAAGATGTTTTAAAATTGATAGAGGTTCATTCACCCCCTGAACCTCTGAACCACTAGGGACCAACAAGTGGTATCAAAGCAATTTGGGTTAAGAACCGACTTATTAGGTCACATACCCAAATCCACCTTATGTTAGTTGAAGGTCTGTTTCTCTTTAAAAACCTCATCCTTTAGCTAACATGGATTTTTCACATCACACGCTTTCAATATTTTCCATAGAAGAGCATGATGACTGGAAAATCAGAATGCAGACTTATCTCTCTACCATGAATGATGAGATGTGGACAGTACTCACCAAAGGTCCCATCATACCCACCAAAGTCAACCTCACATTTGGAAGAGAACCAGAAAGAAGGAATACCTTCACTACCTAACTTCCTAGTCAAGCCAAGATAGGAATGGAACAATTAAGATAGAAAAATAGTCAATCTGGATAATGTGGCTAAAAATGCACTATTGATCACTCTAGACAAATGAATTTTTAGCAAGGTTAAAACTTGCAAGACAACAAAAGATATATGGGAAAAACTGGAATAAATCTGTGAAGGAACTGAGTTGACAAAAGACAACAAGATTTCAACTGCTATTGAACCCTTTGAGCTTTTTGAGTTAAAACCTAAAGAATCATTAGAGCAGCTGGATCTAAGATTCACTTTGATTGTGAATGAACTGAAGACTCTTGGCAAGCACTACTCTCAAAAGGAGAAAAATATGAAGGTATGTACTAAGAGCTTTACTAATTGAAAGGGATAGCAATGCCACTGCAATGAGAGTATCAATGGATCTGAAGTCTATGCGCACATTTGATATATTTTCAAACCTCAAGACAATTGAGTTTGATATAAATAGAAGAAAGAATGAGTCGTAAATGATCTAGACAAGATAAATGAAGACATGTCACATTTAAGGATAAGAGTAATGCAGTACCCTACATTGAAGGAGTATCAATTCCTGCAGAAGACAAAGAAGAAGAACTTGCAGTATAGGTTACAACAGATCAGGATACAACTATCCAACCTGACAACTTACAGCAAGATGAAGATCATCCTAGACCTATGCAAGCTTTTGACCCAGATAGATTATGGCTCCAAAATTATCTAAGGAATCTTATAATAGGAGACCTCAATGATAGAGTAAGAACAAGAAGATCAAGACCTCATGAAGTCATGTTTGCATGTTTTATATCTCAAACCAAAACTAAAAGAATTGAAGAAGCTCTTCAAGATAGTAATTGGATTCAAGCTATACAGGAAGAACTCAATAGCTTTGAAAGAAACCTAGTATAGAAGATAGTTCCCAGACCCAATCATCAAGGTGTTATTGGAACTAAGTGGGTGTTCAAAACAAGTTAGATGAATCAAGACTTATTATATAAAACAAAACAAGATTAATTGCAAAAGGATACTGTCAAGAAGAAGGAATTGATTTTGATGAGACGTTTTGCACCAGTGGCAAGACTTGAAGCCATAAGAATTTTTTTAACTATGTTGTACGTAAGAACATCAAGGTACATCAAATCGATGTAAAAAGTGTATTTCTTAATGGTTTTTTATCTGAAGAAGTATATGTGGAGCAACCACCTGGCTGTGAAGATCCACTAGAAGATAAAGTCTTTAAGTTACAGAAAGGTTTATATGGTCTTAAGCAAGCACCTAGAGCTTGGTATGACACTATATCTTTATATCTATTGGAGAATGGTTTTCAAAAGAGAACATCTGATAAGACTCTGTTCAGAATTCAAGATGGAGAAAGTATTCTGCTAGTATAGATATATGTGGATGACGTAATTTTTGAATCCACAAACAAAGATTTCTGTGAAAAGTTCTCAAGTCTTATGTAGAAAATGTTTGAAATGAGCATGATGGGAGAACTAAGTTTCTTTCTTGGTTTGCAAGTTAAGCAACTTGATAATAGAATCTTCATCAATCAAGTCAAATACATAAAAAAACTTATCAAGAAGTTTGGATGGAAAATGACTCTATAGTAAGTATCCCTATAGTTTCTAACAAAAATGAAGATGAAAAAGATGTGGATATTAAAAAATACAGAAGAATATTGGACCATTAATGTTTCTTATAGCAAGCAAACCTGACATTATGTTTACAGTTGGAGTATGTGCCAGATTTCAAGCTGCACCAAAGGAATCACATCTTACAGTAGTAAAAAGAATCATCAAGTATTTTAAAGGAACTCAAGATGTGAAACAAATTATCCAAAAGAAGGAGGATCCAGTCTAAAGGGTTACTCTGATTCAAATTTTGTTGGATGTAAAAGTGATAGAAAAAGCACTAGTGGTACATGTCAGTTTCTTGGAAACAAACTAATTTCATGGTTTTGCAAAAAGCAGACATCGATTGCAACATCAACAACAGAAGCAGAATATGTTGCAGCAGGAAGTTGTTGTGCACAGATTCTATAGATACAACAACAACTAAGAGATTATTGAATTGAGGATATAGAAACTCCAATTCTATGTGATAACACAAGTGCTATTGCAATTGCACACAATCCACTATTTCACTCAAGGACAAAGCTCATTGACATTAGACATCATTTCATAAGAGATCATGTTGAGAAGAAAGATATAACTCTTGAGAAAGTACGCATAGATCTTCAGTTTGTTGATATATTCACTAAAGCTCTGTGTGAATCGAGGTTTTCTATGCTTAGAAATGAATTAGGAATCTTAAATCTATGATCTAAAAGTAAAGTATTCCTTGTAGAGAGAAGTTACAGAAAGCCTGTAAGAAGCGATAATGGAGTGAGAGGGAACTCTGTAATTAAGACTCGATGCAGCAAGTTATGTTAAGCATTAAAGAAGTTCTTATAGTGTTGCATGCAAAATACCTTACAGTCGTGAAAGTTATAGTGAGTTTTGGAAACAACAAAAGGATACAACATTTATGTTTAAGAGTATTTATTGCTCTGAAACCTCGTATTGAATCTGCAACCTTAAACATAATCAATTGGTTGGCAAATCATTTGTTCAGCAAAAAGATCGCATTTAATGTTAAAGCACTTTCGTCAGAAGTACAACAACGTCATCTATAGTCAAACCCTTACACTTTCTGTTATTTACAAACTAAACCCTCCACTCTTTTACCCCAACCCTCAGATCATATTCATTTAAAATCTATCTTTCAATCTCAACTGTCAAATACAACTCATATAGTTTGATGATATAAACTGTTCATCTCCCCTATAATGATCTTATTTTCAAAAACATGAAGAACTAGAATAGTTACCAACCAGTGCACTCTCTCATATTCTATAAAAAAGCTTATCTTCTTACTATAACAAAAGCTGCAAGACAAACAACAGTGTTGGAAGGAAGATTGATCAACATGTCCAATGTTCTCGTTTCGGATATGTACGATCAGACCGTCATCTAACATAGTTTTTATTTTTTACAGAGGACCAAGCTTTCAAGTCTTCTAATAAAAGTATACGCCGGATTCGCTACTGAGTCAGTGTAGAGATTTTATATACTTTCCCAACCATCGAAAGATAGAAGATCCATAGTCTTTAGAATGGATAAAGATGATGAATAGGAGATGGACTTCTCGGTGAAGGATATATATATATACTACCTTCGACATCTCATTGGAGGGAATGACCCCAAACCAACTTTTTATATACGGTTATGATGTTGCAAATAAGATGTAGATGCTCTTCAAAAGAAGTGAAGTAGGCCAAGAAGTGAAGAAGAGCGCCTCGAATAAGGTGTTCAAACCAGAATATGAGCTCTTCATGATATTTGTGCATATTCCATTAAAGGAAGAATGGGCAATTATGACAAATACACATATCTCCAATTTAGAATAATATTTGTAATCATGAAGGGAGAGAAGGTGAACTATCGGAGGTTCATCTTCAAGAGGATTTGGGAAGAAGCTGGTAAGGATACAACATGTCGAAGCTTCGGGATTACCATTTGCTCAATCTTGTATAAGCTTGGTGTTAATTTGATTGATCCCACCCCTATTCCTGTTGGAAAATTTCTTGGTGAGAATAAGAAGGGAAAGACCATGAAGAAGGATGTCGAAGATGCAGTTGTTGTTGATTTAAAGAGAAAACAACAAAAAGTTATAGCAGCTACATCCAAGAAACTTACAACATCATCTACTATAGAATCCAAACAAGGCTATCCAAAAATGAAATTTAAAGTATCTACAAAAGACATAGTCAAATGTAAGTACCACTGCATTGGTAGCTTACAACGAGTCAGAAATTGAGAAGAGGCTGAAGGAGGAGAGAAAAGTAACCCAACCAGTTGAATCTGACTTTGATTATACACCATTCAAGTCATCAAGAGGATTCGAGGAAAGGAGAACTTGATTTATCATCATCATCCTCTGATGACAATGCACCTTTAGTCCAGAATAAAAAGGGGAATTGATCAGCTTGTACAACAAGAAGAGAGCTGTTGCATCCAGGAAAGCTAACGTTGCAAGAAGGGTGGTTGTAGCAGACCCCATTTCTCAATCCCCTGTAGATATAGAGCTAGATGAGCAGCAGAAGCATATAAATGCTGATATACAATCTGTTGATCCTATTGTTGAAAGAAGCCTGATGGATCACATTTTAGAGGCGATTGTAGATGATTTCGAGGCCAAATACAATTTTTTGAGGACGATGAGGCTGTCGAAGGTGTAACACCCCATTTTTAAGAAAACTTTACATTGCATATTTTATTAAATTTCTTTTATCATTCAAGTATAAATGATTTAAGTGTAAGTTCTTATATTATTTAAAGTTATGATTTACAAATCATATTATGATCGATGATTTTAAAATCTTTATGATCTAATATCTCTTTCAAGATTTTAAGGATTTTGCAGGATAACTTTTGGAAGAAACCGAGCTCGATCTCCACTCACTCGACACATATGAACAGAAGTAAAAGATAAGATGTTAGTTAATTTTAAATGAATTATATGATATTAAGCTCATATGCAAATTTTATTCGTTACCGTTTTCGAATGCTTTCTTTTATGAAATTTTACTTATGATCTTTATATGTGTTTTTATGAATCAAAATATATTACTTGAACGAGCATGCATTATAGTAAATAGTAAAATAACCACGATACTTATTACGTATGTAAATTTTAATACTTACTTTTATACTATTTAATTTTTACACTTATATGATTTATACTTTATACTATTATTATTAGTCTTTTTAATAATATAAGACACCAAAGTAAAAAAATAAAAAAATAAATATGAGACAAGCTATACATATATACATACATATGAGATTTTTCACAGCACATCAAGATAACAATTTGAAACTTCCATGGTAAGATATGACTAAGCAAACTATAGTTTAGACCTAGCCACCTCATCATCCTACTAATCTCAAGATAACTCCTAATGTATGTGCTAAACCTTATAATACATAATATAAGGGATGAATCAAAAAGAAGAAGAAAAAAACGAAGGCAACTTGCAGCCAAATTAGAAGAAGAAGAAAGAAAACAATTTCAAAAAGGAAGAACACACCTTCTTCTCTTGATTTTGAAGGTATTTTGGCTTAAACCTTTTAATTTTTTATTTGAATTTGATGTTTTCTGACTTATAACATATATTATGAAGTCCAAAGATGTTCTTTGGAGTTAGGGTTGAGATTAAATTGTTTATGAATTTCTTGAATGAAACAAAATAGGTTGCTATGCTATAAGTTCAATTATGTTCTGCTTCTCTGTTCATAAATATTCTGGGTGATGTAGGAATCAATTTAAGCTAAACTCTTTTAACAAAATCTATTATATGAAGTGTAGAATATGTGTGTCAAATTTCAGAAGATTTGGAGTTAAACTCGATTTTATATGATTCTTCTAAGATAAGTTGTTTAGAGATAGTTTTTATCTCGTTTTTGGGTCTGAATCAAACAATTTTCTTGAACTGTACCCTTCCATTTTATGTATGATATTTTACTATGATTTAGGATCAGTTCTTAGATATGCTCAGAATTTTATTATGCAATTGTTTGAGTTATGTACGATTTATGCCAAATTTTACAACATAGTCAATTTTCTGGGTAGGTAATCTCCTATTTTTGGTCTTGTTATAAAATTCATAACTAATTATTGAAAGCATATATATATATATGCCATATTTCACTATGTTGTAGTAAAAGTTCTTATAGAGATGTAGAAATTTACCATGTAATTTTGAGAACCTTGTACAATTTATGATGATTTTTACAAGAAAACATGTTTTCAGCTCTGTTTGCAGAATATATGTTCTGTTTTTAAGTCCGAATCAAATTATGTTTCTGAATTGTATCCTTCGCATTTATGTATGATCTTTTACTATGTCTTAGAAACAATTCTTAGGTACGTACAGAAAATTGGTATGCCATTTTTGGAGTTTTTTATGAATTATGGTGAATGTTTCAACACAGACTGTTTTCTGCATAGATCATGTCCTTTTTTCAGTCTAGTTCTAAAATTTATAACTATTTATTTAAATCATATTCATAAGCCATATTTTACTAAGTTATATTATTTGTTCTTAAGAACGAGAAAAAATTTACCTTGGGAATTTTCAAGTAATACTGAAATTATGAATTTTTTTACAAGAAAACATGTTTTCACCATATAAAGTACCCTGTTTTCAGCCATCTTAGAAAATTCATAACTAATTATGTAAACCTTAGTTTTAGTTGATATTTTTATATGTTATACTTCAACATGTTGTTTAAATTCTGTGAAAATATAAAATTATTTTATGAATCCTATAATATTTGATAAAGTTTTCAAAATAGATTGATTTTGAGTTGAAATTGAAGTGAAAAACTAGTTTACAGAATTAATTTTATTTATATATGTAGATGATGAAAAATTGTGAATTTTTAGAATATGATATCTAACACTATTATGTGACTATGTAAATAATCTTGTCATTTTTGGAATCACCTATGAATTATTAAAAATTTTGTGGCTTTATGTGTCATTTTATGCCTAGAATCACTAATTTAAGTGTCTAAAATTTTTATATCACAATTATGATATTTTAATTCATATGCTATTTTTACTTAAATGTTTTAGTTGTGATATGATCTTGTTTAGAATTACATATAGGAATCAAGTATGTATTAAATGAAGTATAATTATGCTTTAGATTAAAGAAACCTAATATAAAATACAAAAGATTGTGTTATATGACATAACAGACTAATCCGTTAAGTGTGTCGAGCGTAGTCGAGATGATCGGTGAATCCAAAAGGAATGCTCGAACCCTCAGCTTTCAAGTGGGTAACTTCTACTCTCTACTATATGATGATAATTGAATTGATAAGTTATATATGAAAATCTACGACTGAAGTCCGTAACTATAACCGATAGTTGCTTCACTATCGGGCACGACCATAAGGGCGAAAATACCTGGTCTATGAAAGCAAGGTTTAGTGGGCGAGTGACTCCCACATTCCTTTATGATGATTATGCAAGGTTTAGTGGGCGAGCTACTCCCACATTCCTTTATTATAGGGCGTCCAGCAAAATTACCAAACTGTTGAGACTTTTTAAACAATCAAACTTTAAAAGATAATTATAGAAAATGCATGGATTTTTCTCATTTCAGCGGAAAAAACGTTCTTGTTTAGATCAAAACACATAAACATGTTTCGTACATAACTTAGGTTTCAGAAATACCAAACATCCATACACATTAATATTTACATGCAAAATATCAGACAATTCTATTCACCCTTCCTTGCACTCAGTGTTTTCTGTAAAATAAAAGCATAGAAGGGGTAAGTGTCAAAAGAACACTTAGTGGGGAGGGGAAATTTGTATATATAAAAAAATACATAATATTGCTTGCATACTATACATATAATACACGTTGTAGACTCCCAAATAGTCCCAATGGCAACTGTGGATAGGTTTCCGAAGAATACCTATCAGGGCCCCAAGCCGACCCGATTTGGGCTATTACATCCTTTTATGTTGAGAATTCCAAAGAATATCCCCTTTTTATGGGTTTCCAACAAGGAATACCCTACTTGGCGTGAAGGCGCATGCGTAGTTAAATTGTCACATAATAGTTCTCACATATCACATAAATGCACATTGGTCACGTTCACGTTGGCCACATAATTCACATAACACATAGGTAAAGAAAATCCTTTTAGCGGGTATTATCCCGACTTATCATTTTTTTTAAACCGTTTGCATTTGTGTCACTTGAAATCATTAGCTCTCAAAATCATATAATTTACTCGAATAATGTTCACATAGTGATAACAGTTCAATTGAAAACAACATCACATAATGATGGAATTTAGATCACGTAGTCACATTATTTTTCATAAAATTGTACGATTTTTAAAACATGAAAGGATTTTACCCCCCACCTTGGATTTCTCACAAGGTCCTGCAAAAGCTTTCGGTAGTAGGTTTATTTCTGTCCCCCACGTGAACTTCCTACAGAGTATGAAAATATGACTTATTCTCTGACTTAAACATCTTAAAATCTATAAAATCTGTAAATAAATAAACTCTCGAGAAAGAATCGATAGTCGGGGTTTCTAAATTTAGGGTTTATTAACACTACAAGAATTTCACCTTTTAACAACGGTTTTTAACTGTTGCTAAAGCGATTTTTTAAGCGTTGTTGTATCCAGGGTTGTTAAAAATTTTCGCCATTCGACAACGCACCAAAAAATGTTGTCTTATCTAGATACGACAACGCGTTTTGGTGCGTTGCAAGAAAAGGGTTGTCTTTTCTTATTTTCTGAAACTATTTTACAACGCTTTTTGCAACGCTTAAAACGCGTTATCTTTTCCTATTTTACAACGCTTTGTGGTGCGTTGTAAAAAACGTTGTCGTATCTGACACGTCATCGAAAAAGTGACACATCATCAGCATATTTTTGACACGTCATTGCCACATCATCTTCCACGTCATCAAATTCTAACACATCATTGTCATGAGAAATAAATGTGCGTTGTCTGGGATTGGAACTCGTGACCTTTGTTGGACCTTGAACCACTAGGCTACTAGTGCTTTATGTGTTTACATTATATATGTATTTCTTTTATTAACTAATTTTATATATATACATATATAATTAATGACTAATTAATATATAATTGGAAGTTTAATATATAATTTTCTTGCTCAAAGGGTTCGTTCGTCATGTCCTATATCATTTTGAGGTCGAACTATCGCTTTATAATATCGTAGGACATAAAATACAAAATTATCAAATTATAAGGTCAAAAAATAATTTCTACAAGTTCTAGGGGTCGTTTTGTCATTTTATCAAAGTCTAGGGGTGATTCTATAATTTCTATAAAATTAGGGTCCATGTTGTAATTTTTAGGAATTCTGGGGACTATTTTGTAATTTCAGCAAGTTTTGGGGTTAATCTGTTAGTGTTCAAAAGTTCAGGGACTAAACCGTGAATATCCAATAGTTCAGGGACTTAATTATTAATTATCCTAAACCTGGGATTTGCAATTAGGTCCCTAGGGTTAGTCAAATTCTCAAATTTCACCCCAAACCCCAAATCTCCTCCCCTGCCCTTCCCCCGTCGTCCTGCCTGTCCTCCGCCGCCCGCTACCGTCGTGCCACCTCCGCTGCCGGCGACCACGCACACCACCCACACGCTTCACACACTCAACACACACATATATATACACGATTCCATATATATATATATATAACCTCCAGCTTTGCCGCTGCTTGCTGCGGCGGCTCCCCCTTCAACCACGCCGGCGCAAGCCCGGCGCCGGCTCCTCCTCACCAACCCCATCCATTCCCACACCAAAACAACACACAACCAATTACATATATATATATACACTTTCCAGCACAGCCGCCACTAGCTGGGGCGGCCTTTATCAAATCCTCACCGGCGCTACAAGCACCGACCACCCCACCGTACACACATCACTCGCCGGCGCAATCGAGTGCCGGCACACACAGCAGCAGCAGTATCGGCAGCAGACGGAGGGAACAAGGCGGCTGATTCTAGCTTAGAACTCAAAATCATATAAAGCTTGACAAGAATTACAAATTAAAAGGAGCAAAATAAATAAAATCTTACCGGAAACTTGCCGACGAAGAGAAAGATGGCTGCTGTGATGTCTGAGAAGGAGGCGGTGGAACTGGCGATGTTTTTTGAAGGAGAAGAAATAAGATGGAAAGGGTGAAGAAGGGTTTAGTTGTCTTGAAATCTATTTGCTCCCCTTATCAAAGATCATATTAATCAATCACCTAAGCTAAACTATAGACTAGGCTATGTGTCCAATTTTGTGGTGTGTAGGAGGAAAAGAGTCAACATTTCTTATCCTAGCTAAACAAACAAAATAGATAATTAGAAAACTATTATTAATTTATATGGGTATTACATCATTTCCTCCTACAAAGAAATTTCGTCCTCGAAATTTAAAAGCGTACCAAAATTCGATAGATTCGGATATTTTGCCAGAATTTCTTCTTCTTTTTCCCAGGTTGCTTCCTTCGCTTTGTGCTGACTCCATTGGACCTTTATCAAGTTTACATTTCGATTTCTCAGCTTATGAACTTTTATATCTATAATAGCGATAGGAGATTCCACATAAGATAAGTCATTTTCTAGCCCAATGCTTTCTTGGTGGATTACGTGACTCGGGTCAAACACGTACTTTCGCAGCAAGGATATGTGGAATACATTGTGAATGCCCGCGAAATCATGTGGTAGCGCTAATCGATACGCAACTTCACCAACCCGTTCCAGTATTTCATAAGGTCCAATGTACCTAGATTTTAGTTTACCCCTCTTTCCAAATCGGTAAACACCTTTAGTAGGCGACACTTTCAGGAAAACTTTATCACCCACTTCAAATTTTAGCTCTCTTCTTCTTTTATCTGCATAGGATTTCTGTCGATCCTGAGCTGCTTTAATTCTTTCTCAGATTTTTCTTATTACTTTTATTGCCTATTCGACCAACTTAGGTCCCAAAACTCGTTTTTCACCCACGTCGTCCCAGTATAGGGTGATCAACACTTTCTTCCATATAACACCTCGTATGGTGCCATCCCAATCATTGATTGATAGCTGTTATTGTAAGCGAACTCTACTAGGTACAAATGATCCTCCCAGCTTCCCTGTAAATCTAAGGCACTGGCTCTCAACATGTCTTCTAAAATCTGTATCGTTCGTTCTGTTTGGCCATCGGTCTAGGGATGGAAAACAGTACTGAAAGTTAGTTTGGTGTCTAACTCCTTCTACAAGCATTGCCAAAATCTGGAGGTAAAGCGGGGGTCCCTATTTGATACAATAGAAACTGACACTCCATGAAGCCTGACAATTTCCTTCATATAAATTCGTGCCAATTTATCCAAGTCGAACGTCATTTTAATAGGCAGAAAATGAGCAGACTTGGTCAGTCTATCCACTATAACCCACACAGCATGATTTTCTCGAATTGTTTTAGGCAACCCAATAACAAAGTCCATAGTAATATGCTCCCACTTCCGCTCTGGAATTTCCAGTGGTGTCAGCATTCCCGCTGGTCGCTGATGTTCTACTTTTACTTATTGGCAGACGAGACATTTCTTGACGAAAAGTCCGATGCTTCTCTTCATGTTTCGCCACCAGAAAGTTTCCCTCAGATCTTGGTACATCTTCGTACCTCCAGGATGTGCTGAGTACGGTGTTACGTGTGCCTCTTCCAAAATTCTGTTTCTCAGTTCTTCATCCTTTGGAACACAAAGTCTTCCTCTGAAGGTGAGAGCTCCTCTGACAGACTCCGTAAATCCTTCTGTTTCTCCCTTCTCCATCTGATCCCTTATCTGTAGCAAAAATCTGTCATTCTTTTGGGCTTTTATGATCTCATCTCGCAGGGCGGGTCTAACTATTAAAGCTGCCATCCTAGCCTTGATACTACTTGGTGGCACTATTATTTCCAGATTTAACTTAGCCATTTCTCTTATCAATAGATCTTGGTTGGTAAGTAGGCAAACTATCCCTTCTGTCCTCTTCCGGCTAAGTGCATCAACAATAACGTTCGCCTTTCCTGGATGGTAAAGAATTGTACAGTCATAATCCCTTACTAATTCCAGCCATATTCGTTGCCTCATATTAAGCTCTTTTTGTTCGAAGAAGTACTTTAGACTTTTATGATCAGTGTAAATCTCACATTTTCCCCCATACAGATAATGCAGCCAAATCTTAAGGGCATGTACTACTGCAGCTAACTCCAAGTCATGAGTTGGATAATTTTGCTCATGAGTCTTTAACTGTCTTGATGCATAGGCCACCACTCTTCCCTGTTGCATCAAAACACACCCTAAACCTTGTTTGGAAGCATCGCTGTAAACCATAAATCCTTTTGTTCAATCTGGAATTATCAAGATTGGTGCAGTAGTTAATCTCCTTTTTAATTCTTGAAAACTTTTCTCACACTGATCAGTCCACTGAAACTTCATCTCCTTACGGGTTAAACGAGTCATGGGCTTAGCAATCTTGGAAAATCCTTCTATAAATCTTCTGTAATATCCAGCCAGTCCAAGAAAACTCCGCACTTCATTTACATTAGTAGGCGCCTTCCAGTTACTCACAGCTTCCACTTTGGCGGGATCCACTTCTATCCCTTTTTCGGAGACGATATGTCCAAGAAAAGACATCTTATTCAGCCAAAACTCACACTTCTTGAATTTTGCGTACAGTTTCTCCTTTCGTAGAATCTCCAACGCCATCCTCAAGTGTTCTTTATGGTGTACCTGTGTTGGGTTTTCAATGTTTAGATTTTGATGAGACAAACCAAATATGTAATAGGAAGTTTTAAGTACCCCATTTTTCACATTGTTTAAGTGAATAAATAGACTAGAATTGAGTCTTGTGTTAAGTGTCAAAATAGAGGATGAAAAAGGATAAAGCTGCATCTAAGCCTTAAACGAAGTTATCGCTGCAAAAAGAAAGGATACAGCAAAGCTGGTTGAAAGAAGATACAGCAACACTTCAATGAGTTAAATCTTCTACAGCAAAGTAAGAAAGGACGACGTACAGCAACGCTGCAAGAAAAGGATACAGGAGTACTGCTAGAAAGAAGTTACAGCAGCACTGCCAGAAGATACTGCAACCAGGTCTAAGTTACAACAACACTGAAAGAAAGCATCAGCTGCACAAGGACCTAGGATACAGCGCAGACTTACAGTTAGTTAAGTTATACAGCGCCAACTACTAACGAAGTATCTTGCAAATCCTAGGAAGGATAAATGCAGTACGAGGAACGGAGATTCAAGCAAGAATAAAAGAGCCGTTCAAGAAAAAGTCAAAGTAGCAGACACGGAGCCAATAAGAAGATGCCACATGGACTGACGCGCTGCAGAAAGCTGCGAGCCGCAACTGCCGCATTAAATGCTCCGAAAGAAAAAGTCAAGTCGCATTAAATGCGAACCATGCTTTAGCCAGGCTACTTTAAATTCAAAAGAGGGATGTCTCCTTCAATGGACATCTTCTCCTATAAGTATAAATAGAAGTCGAGAAGAACTGAAGCTGGTTACTGAAAACTGAAATATATCACTATTCTAAAATTCTCAAAGCTTACAAGATTCAAGCATTCCATCCTACAACCAGTTTCAGTCACTCAACCTACCGAAGTGAAGCAAGTTCAAGCTAAAGGATTCCTTACGGATTCAGAAGCTCACTTCGAAGCACAAGTTGAAGAAAACCTTTTATCCTTTTAACCTTGTTACTGTGTGCTTATGTTGTTTTAGTGGTGTCAATCAGTTGATAGGAGAGATCCTTGCTGTTTGTTTAGTTGTCTAGAGTTAGGCAGTTTCCCTGTGTGGGAGTGTGGAACCCTGTGTGGGTTAGCCTTTGAAGTTTGCAGTTGCTGTGTGTACGCTGGACTTCAGTAGGTGGTTTCTTTGTAAAGTTGATAGATTGTTATGAGAGTCCTGTAAATCAATCTTGCTTAACAAAGTTCTTGCTCGAGGAGCAGTAGAGTGGATGTAGAAGGATTACACCACCTTCGAACCACTATAAGCCATAAGTGTTTATTTGCTTTCTTTATCTGTGCGCTTATATTCTGCATTTCTCTTATCTCTGTGCATAAAACATTTTGAAAGAAGCATTCTTGAGAAAAACAGCCTTGTGTTTTAAAGTTAATTTCCACTGCGTATAAAACTTCAGGTTACAGCGTGCAGCACTGCATCGTAGCGCTGCAAGCAGTAACCATCTATCGCTGCAAGCTCAAGTAACTTGCAGTGCAGAACGGTTGTTTTAAAAGATTCTGAAAATCGACCAAGGTTCATTCACCCCCCCTCTGAACCTCGGACACCACTTGGGACTAACAACCTGGCTATCTGAGTATATCAAGATATCATCAATAAAAACTATCATGAATCGATCGAGATAAGGATGAAAAACTCGATTCATCATATCCATGAAGACCGCTGGCGCATTACTGAGTCCAAAAGGTATAACTACGAATTCATAATGACCATATCTTGTTCGGAAAGCTATCTTGAATATATCTTCCTTCTTAACTTTCACTTGATGATAGCCGGATCTTAAGTCGATCTTTGAAAATACACTTGCTCCTCTTAACTGATCAAACAGATCCTCAATCCGTGGTAAAGGATACTTATTCTTGATGGTCCATTTGTTCAATTCGCGATAGTCTATACACATTCGAAAAGTCCCATCCTTTTTCTTTACAAATAGCACCAGAGCTCCCCATGGAGATACACTAGGATGAATAAAACCTTTCTCCAAAAGTTCCTGTAACTGAACCTTTAGTTCTTGCAATTCTTTTGGTGCCATCCGATATGGAGCCTTTGATACTGGTGCAGATCCAGGCACCAGTTCTATCCCAAACTCTACTTCTCTGTCTGGTGGAAGGCCAGGTAGCTCTTCAGGAAAACTATCCTTGAACTCCTTCACTATCGGAACTCTTTTAATAGGATCTGTTTATTGCTTATGATCTACCAAGTTGACCAACATTGCCTCACAATCTCCTCCTTTTAGCAGTTTTACGGCTTGCATGGCCGTAATAACCCTGAAATTCAAACCAATTCGAGTTTCGAAGAAAGTAAATTTCTCACCCTCAGGTGGCTGAAAGAGAATTTCCCTCTCAAAGCACTTGATCGTTGCATGATTTTTCGTTAGCCAATCCATTCCAAGAATTACATCGAAATCTTTCATTTCTAATACGTGCAAGTCGACATATAGGGTTTTATTCCCAAAGGAAATCTTCAAATTTCAGCACATCCACCGAGTGCTTACTATCTTTCCTGAAGGTATGCTAACCTCTAAACTCTTAGCATTTATCATATCACTTTCTAACTTTAACATCTCATAAAACTTAATAGAGATAAAAGAGTGGGTTGCCCCAGTATCAAATAAGACAAGTACAGGCAAATCACAAACCGATAACATACCAGCCATTATCTCCGGCTCTTCTGCGGCTTCTCGGCGGGTAAGAGCATAAGCCCGAGCTCTTCCTACCCCTGGCCCTTGATTAACACCTGACCCCATGGCTGGAGAATATGGACAATTCAATGTACTATGTCCTGGTTCCTTGCATCGAAAACAATTAGACGTTCCCAAGAGGCATTGTCCAAAGTGAGGCCTTCTACACTTGGGATAAATCTGTTTTGCTCTATTATTTGGAACATTAAAATTGCCTCTACCCATTGGTCGTTTTGCCTGGATGGGGTTCCGACCCTGATTCGGCCCTGAGTTTACCCATTTTCTTTTCCCCAGCTCCTCGTTGGCTCTCTTTGGGGCCACCAAATCCGTTCGCAATCGAGACGCCACCTCCATAGCCCGTCTTACCGCCTTGATATATGTTATCTTTCCCTGCCCTGCCAATATAGCCCCAATATCTGGGCGTAACCCTTTACAGAAACGTCTGACTTTCTTGAAATCGGTATCCACCTGATGAACCGCATACCTACTCAGCTGATTAAATTTCCTCTCATATTCACCTACTGTCATGAATCCTTGACGTAGGTGTAAAAATTCTGTTTCTTTGGTATCCCGATATGACTGTGGCAGATACTGTTTCATAACGATCTCCTTAAAATCTGCCCAAGTCAATTCATCCCTCGCTTCTAAGGTCAAAGTTCGACTGTAGGATTCCCACCAGAAGCTTGCCTCCTCAGTGAGTTGAAAGATTGCACGGGAGACCCATTGTGCCTCGGTACAAGTCAAATGAGCAAATAAAAGATCTAGAACTCTCAGCCATTCTTTTGCGTCAGTCGGTTCTTCCCTTCCATTAAAGGTTGGTGGATTGAATCGTTGGAAGAGTTCAATTACTCTGTTCTCATCTTCTTTAGGCTCCACTGATGTTGTATTCGTATTTCGTTACCCAACCGTTGGGCTAAACCTTGCAACACCGCTACTAAACTTTCCATGGATTCCAAGTTAGGTGCCCCTGACGTTGATTGACTTGGTGTAACTTATGGTGGTGTAGTTTTTTCTCGTGTATATGTTTCAGACGCTGACGGTCCAGACGCTGACATCATCATTTGAGGATTTTTCCTTGGTCTACCCCTCCTCATTTTCTGATTAGAGAATAACTAAAATTGTTATAACACTCGAGAAAATAGTAATAATAAGGTTCTATAATGCAAAAATATTATCATTAACCACTAACAGCTATCATATATATATATATATCATAACCCAGATCATAACGAGTACACTGGTTAGATGGGTGCAAGCGACTCTATTCCTATATACCTATCAAAAAGAATAATCAAGAATCACTGCACCCTACAAAATATAGCCTATATACATACATCAAAAGAATACTGTCCACACTCCTAACCCAACCATCCCAGACCACCAACTACCTCCTAAGCCATGGCAGCAGGTGGAGACGGGGGTCCCTGTAACCCTGGTGGAAAATCCCTATGAACCACCCCGTCAACTGCCTCACAGAATCCTCATCTGGATCATCCTCTGGATCCTCCTCCGGATCCTCCTCATCATCTCCGTCTCCATCCGAATCACTGCTGGAAGGGTCAAAAGGTCTCCTCTCTAGAGTGGACGGGGTCTCCCATCGCATCCATAAATCCATCATTTGTTGGGCCATTCGCCCAAAATCTATACTCGATACATTATCAACGGCCGAGTACACCAACACATCATGGAAAACCCGTCGAGCCCGCACAGCCCACTCCCTTGGCAATGTGTGGATCAAGCGAGTTGCCGCTTCCATGTTGCCTATTCACCCAGATCCTCTACCTGTCTCCCGCCAGCAATGAAATAATCTAGCTATATGCTCCCCAATAGAAACATCGCCCACTATCTGGCTGCTTATACACAGTCTTCTCAGCCTAGCCCCAGTGGATTCGACCCGGGGAACACTCATCCTGGCTGTCCTACGTGGATGAACCATCTGTTACCCACAACCCCACATGTAAGTTTCATAAGGAAACCATATCAACAATAACTCTCAACCCTGATCATTTCCCAAAACATCACCAACTTATATATATAGGAAATAAAAATCATTAACAGATAAGAACATTCACATCATCACGTTATATAAAAAAATTCAACCAAAATCTGAGGAAGAAGGTTGAACAGAATTGTCTGTCTAATTTACATATTAACCGTATAATTCATATCTATTAATACACACCAAAAGAAAATTTTACGAGCAAGGCCCTACGAAAAAGAAGGTAGAGCCAGGCGCTACAAGCGCCGGCCACCCCACCATATACACATCACTCGCCGGCACAACCGAGCACCGGCACACACACAGCAGCAGCACCGGCCACAGACGGAGGGAACAAGGCGGCCAATTCTAGCTTAGAACTCAAAATCATATAAAGCTTGACAAGAATTACAAATTAAAAAGAGCAAAATAAATAAAATCTTGTCGGAAACTTGCCGATGGAGAGAAAGATGGCTGCTGTGATGGCTGAGAAGGAGGCGGTGGAACTGGTGATATTTTTTGAAGGAGAAGAAATAAGATGGAAAGGGTGAAGAAGGGTTTAGTTGTCTTGATATCTATTTGCTCCCCTTATCAAAGATCATATTAATCAATCACCTAAGCTAAACTATAAACTAGGCTATGTGTCCAATTTTGGTGGTGTGTAGGAGGAAAAGAGTCAACATTTCTTATCCTAGCTAAACAAACAAAATAGATAATTAGAAAACTATTATTAATTTATATGGATTACATTTAGTACTTACTTAACGATTTAATTGCTTCAATGTATTAGACTGTAAAATTTATCCCACTGGGATCCCTCTCCGGAGACGTCTCATGATGTTGCTTTTTTATATTTTCAGGCTCGGCAGATGATGATGTGGACGTGTAGCAGGCAGGACTGACTTCTCACTGTATCTATAAAATTGTACTAGAATAATGTTTCCTTTTGAGAGCAATAAGTTGTTAAATATGTATAGTATGATAAACTATGGGCTTAGACTTGTATCATGTCATGTACATATGTTTGTCGTGTAATTTTAGATACGCTTTTGGTAGGAACATTTTACCTAGAAATGTGGGTAAGACACGAACTAGTTTTGGATATATATATATATATATATATATATATATGTATATGTGCTACGGTTTAAATATATATATATATATATATATATATATATATATGTGTGTGTATAAAGCTCTCATGTCTTCATTTTAAGTCTTCCGTTGTATATTAGAAAGTAATTATAATTCTCTAATTTCTAAATAAATTATGTCAAGTTTAAAAAAAAAAAGAGCTCTCATGTTTTCGTTTTAGACTTTCACTATAATGTATCTCATGAATTCTTTAGTTTTATGTAAGTAAAGAGTGGCGACCTATTTCCAATTAATAGGGGAATAGGGCGTTACAGAAGAGGGAAAATGTTGCTACGATAGAGAGACTTTCTTGTTGTGGAAAAGGATTGTTCTTGAATGGGCTAAATCCGATGATAATCTCCATCTACTACAACTTGGGCTTGTAGAATCAATTCAAGAAGAAAAGATTGAAGAGATGACTGCAGCCTAAAAGTCACTGAAGAAGGGAAAGTGAAAGCTGGTTGAGCAAGTGAAGTGTCAGGGATATACTGAAAAGTATGTTTTTTTTGTGCTACTTTGTATATAAACTGATTCTTGCATTTTATGAGAATAAATCTTTTATCACTGTTTATATTAAATATTATGAATGTTATTTATTTAAACACATAATGTTCAATATAATTTACATTGTAGATAATGTGGTGTGTAGAATGATCACAAAAGATAGCATTGTCAGTTCCTTGTAGTAAGTATAGTAAAATTCACAACTTAGATGAAATTGAACAATCCATTGGTAGAAGTTGAAATGTAAGGTTCGAATTGGTTTGTTTTGACCAAGAGATTACACTAGTGCCTTTGATGTGCTGAATATGACCTACAGTGAGATAATCCTTCTAGACTGACTTGGAAAAAGTGTAACATCCCAAAATAAAATTCAAATACATAAAATATCTCAAGAATTTTACTTCAATTTAAATGAGATTTATGTAATAATAATAATTATACTAATAATAAATGAAAGAGAAAATAATAATAATCATAATAATATAAAATTTATTTATATATAAGTGTGTGTATATATATACGTACAGAATATATATATACGTATAAACTATATGGGTTACCTTATTAGATATATATATATATATATATAATCATGATATAGGGATAAGCATAGATATGTTAACATCAATTTATTTTCTTTCATTATCATAATTGAGCAATCTATATTAACCTACCTAATCTCATTTTGGAAGAATAAAAAATTGTCAAAGTTTGAAAAGTAGGATAAGGAATCCATTATTTTCTTTCTCTCCATCTCTCGATTCTCTCTCTCCCTCTCTTCCCCTTCTCTATTTTTCTTTTTTTTCTCTCATTTTTCTATCTCTGTGCACGCCATTTCTTTTCTCTTGCTTGGCTACCATACGCCGCTGTAAATTATCTTGGCCTGGTGTCGGCAAGTTGGTGGATGGGAAGCGGCGCCGGAGTGCGCCGGTGAGCTGAGATGTGAGCCACCGCGAGGAGCAGTGGCATGCCTGTTTTGTGCTACTGTGAGTGTGTGTAGCTGGGGTGCAGGGGGAAACAGAGGCGGCGGCCTCGGGGGTGAGGTGGCGCCGGCGAACTGGACTGTGAGCCGCCGCGAGGGACGACGGCATGCTGTAAGTCTCTATATATATCTATGTATATTTGGCAAGTGTATATATGTATATATGTAAGACTGAGGGTATGTATATATGCATATATATATGTGTGGTGGTGGAAGAAGAGGCATGGGTGAAGGTGTGTGTTGGTGTGTGTTTGAAGTGGGTGAGGTTGGTGTCGGAGTTTGCCGGTGACGTGTTGCCGGCAGAACTGGAAGTTGGAAATGGGAGAGGAAGTTGGACAGGGGCGGCTGGAAGGGTTGGATTTGGGGGGGAATAATTTTGGAATTTGATATAATATAGGGGCTAATTTGCAAACTCTAACATTTATGTAATTAACACTTAAACCCCTTAACTTACAAATAATGGCATAGAAGACCCTCACTTTCTTGGACTTGAACTTTAACCCAGAACTCTTGTAAAATTATAAATTTACCCTTTAACTTCTTAAGATATGCTTTAAGACCCATAATTTATGAATAATGACATTTAAAGCCCAATAGATATAAATATTACATTATATATCCTTAAGCTTATGAAAATAGATTTTAAACATCATAAATTATAAATGATGATATCGGACCCTAGCTATTATAGATATTGCTTTTGAGAGTTAATATGTATATGTAGGAACCTGCCGGATCGCCGACCCTATTCGATTATCCGAATCGGGGTCCATGCAAATATGATTAATGCGCAGCGGAAAACGAATCATACCTTTTGCACCAAAATTAGTTCTAAGGTCAGAACTATAGATCGAGGAATTGATGAAGCCTGAACCTCACGATCTTCTGCTGTATTCCTCGCCTTATCTCGAACGTTGTGTGGACAACGAGCTATCGAGACTCTCAACCGTTCTTCTCTAAATCGTATATCAGATTTTTCTGTGTCTGTCACTCTAGAAACGGTTGACTTGAGGCTTATTTATAGGCTACAACAGGGACCTTGAGGAGGATTAGGAATCGGTCTCCTGATAGGCTTAGAAGTCCTTAATTCGATCTGAATATACTTCTTAAGCCTATCAAATAATATCTTAATCCACTAAAAAAATATTATTGAACTACCGTCCCTTATCCATATTAGATATGGCTCCTATTTATTATGTGCGCGTTTATCTCCCCATGTTTAAGATATCGAATGTCCATTAATTAAATGAATTACTGACAATTCAATTAATTAATATTTAATCCAAGAGTAGTACCACTCAACTTTATTATCATGCCGGAATAAATCCACCTGCAGGGTTTACATGATAATCCTTATGAGTTCCTCAAAGGGACATCATCATCCTAAATAATTAGGACACGGTTTCATTATATAATCAACAGCACACCATATAAACAACACTGTATCCCAATTTACCGAGCTTATTGATTTAATAAATAAATCTCACCCATTGGTAAATTAAAGAAACATATATCGAGTATACATGCCCGTTATCATACAATGATTAAGAGGACGCACATCCATAATAACAGAGGTCTTGTTTTATTTATGTAGTCAGTACAAATAAAACAACCTCAATTGGTCCTGCTCAATACATACAAAATGTACTAGTGTAATTTTATAATCAAGACAGATTAATATCAAATTACACTACAACCATTCCGATAATTTGTCCAAAATTATCTCGGCTGTGAGCTACCATTTATAATCTATAAGGAACTGATAACATGATCTTTTGTGTGGCACCACACACCATGTTATCTACAATATAAATTAATTGGACAATTGCAATAACATATATATATAACAAATATATAAAATGCAAACATTTGACCATAAAAGATTCTCATATCATAAATAGATGTTTACACAAAAGCTAGGCTTATAGTATACATCCTAACAGTATATATATAAAATAATGAATGAAATCCAAACTAATGAATTAGGTTACAAATTATCCTTAGAGATATTATAATAATTAAAGTATGTACAATCTAATAATTATCTTGAATCTAGGTTTTAAAACCCTTGATTCACATCTAGTTAACCCCATAGCTGTTGGGAGATTATAAATATGGACCTAAATATATTTATGGACATTATGTTTGATCTTCATAATTTAATAAATAAACCAAATGTCTAATTATAAATATTAAACATTTAAATAATTTCCCTATGTTGTTAAAAATGATTTAATGATCTTAAATTAATTATGAACTTTACTAGTTAATTTTCCAAAGTCAAGTTCAAACATAAATATCAAATTAAATATAAATTTTAATCCTCTTAAATAATAATTAACTAAACATATTATGCAATTAAATATATTTCCTAAATTAACCTATAATTTCAGTTAATTGAATTCATTTTTATAAATTAAACTTTATAGTTAATCTAAATACGCAATAATCATAAATATAGTCAAATTTCTTAATATCTAAGTTAAATCATAAATTACATAATTAGATTTTCTAAGATTATTTTAAAGTTCTTTAAGAATTACTTTAAGTTAAAAACTTTATAATTTACTTACTTTAAAATTATTTTCAAATCTTCAAACATCTAACCTAAATCATAATTTTATAATTAATTTTCCTAAATCTAACATAAGTATTTCAAGAACTAAATAAAGTCTAATTAAGCTTTCTAATTAAAGTTTAATTAAGTTTTTATAATATTTTAATAAACACATTTTCATTATAATTTCATTTAAACCCTGTTAGATGGTTTGTTCACAGAAAAATGCCTAAATTAAGAATATATTTTAATTAATAATAGTTTGATTAAATTCTAAAGCGAGCGGTTACGCTTTGTAGGAAGTACGAAGGGAGGAAAGAACTAAGGTCGTATAAAAGTAGACGCTTTGCAAGCTTTTCCGTAAAAGGTGGGGGTAAATTCTTAATACGATATTTATATTCTTTCAAAATATTTAAAATATGAAATCTTTTACTTGATTGATGTGAGGTTGATTTACGTGTTATGTGAAAAAAGTGCTATAAGATGAGAATGTGATTGATGAATGATTTAAAGCACGTGATGGATTGTGATTGTTCTCGGAATGTGAAGATTTTACTGTGAATGCAAAGGTGAAGAATGATGTGAAATTAAGATTTGCATATGTGCAAATAAGATGTGTTTTCTTGGCAGTTGAGAACTGCAACTAAGTGTTGTGCTAAATTAATGTGCTTTCATGTGTATGTTTGATATGTGTATGTGTGAAGTAATTATGTGTGCATGTGCATGCGTATGCAAGACGGCTAAAACCCGTATATGACGGCTGATCACCGTACCAGGGCGGCTAAGACCCGCATATGTTTCCAGGGCAGCTAAGACGCGCATATGTTGTAACGCCCAGGAAAAAAATGAATCATAATTGATTAATTAAATAAGTAAACCTTAATTGAAATATCTTATGTGTATTAATTCTTGAGTGTTTAATTTAATTACGTGCGTTTCAGATATGTGTTTAATGATAGGTTTTAGATGGATAAAAATTATACACATGGAAAATAGAATATTCTTATACCATTGAATGCGTAAAGGAAAAACGAGAAAATAGAAACGAACTAGAGGTCAATCGGACACCCGTAGCTCAAACGACGAAGAAAAGGGCAAAATACGAAGTTTTGGAAAAACACGGAACGGGATCTGGATGAACAGTAACCGACCTTATCGTGAATAGTAAATTTTCTAGATTTTCTATAAATAGGCCCTCTATTCCGATCCGTCTCGTTTCGATCGATAATATTCGATTCGATATCGTTTAAATCCTTAATTATATTTCATAAATATCTAAAAGCACCGTAAATTATGTAGGCTACTTGTTGGATTGAAGCATTGAGATACGTGATCTTGGATACTTGCAACTCACGTGGTAACCACCGAACAAGGTGGAGGTAATTTCTAACTCTTTATCTGTTTACAGTTTTCCCTATTTCCAAGCATGATTGAGGAATACTAAATGCTGTGATTATATTTGCTGTGACATACTTATTACTGTGAGGGGTGGGCCCGCTGAGGCGCCCCTTCATGCATTCGTCCTTAACCACCATTCTTCTATGAAAGGTTTGGTGGTCCTTGAAATGCACCAGCGGTATTGAGACCGTTTTATAGGATAAGACGGGGGAATCCCGCACCTATTCGTCCCTTACCATTTCTAATGTCTGCTGTGCATATTTCGTGCTGTGATTCATAATGATTATGTGTATTTCTAATTTAATTATCTGTTAAAGATTTAGACGCGGATTTTATTCCCCACGAGTGTATTCAACGCACTCACCCCTTATTCTGTAATTCACGTTACAGGAGGTGATGAACATGATGAACCCTAGAAGGAGAGAGGAGGTGATATATTTGGATCTGTAATTATTTTGATATGATGTTTCTCAAACTTTTGTCTTTATAAAACAATGTTGTAAGGAATCCAAGTTTGGTGGTTAGATGATGTGTATTCGGGATGTGAGATCCTGATGATGATGTATGTATGGGATGTGAGTTTCTGAAGTCTTTTCCGCTGTGAGTATTATGTTGAATTGGTTGAAACCGATGGTTGATGTATAATATCTTCTGTTCGTCTCTTATCTTTTTTTCTTCCTGCAGGCCCATGTGGAAAACTCTGATAAATTTTATGAAAGAAAATTGGGGCGTGACCTATGTTTCCAAGACGGCTAAGACCCGTAAAAATGTTTTCATGGCGGCTAAGAACCGTAAAATGCTTTCATGGCGGCTAAGCATCGTAAATCATGTGAAAAGTGATGTTTGAATGTGAATGATGATTGATTGTATGTTTGCAAGACGGCTAAAAACCGTAAATGTGGTAATGAAAGTAATATGTTTGAATGTGAAAGATGATTGATTTGAGATGGATGCTTACATTTTTAAAATGATTTAAGTTACGTGATGGAAATGATCTACTTTTCTACGGTTTTTATTAAAAGATAAACGTTTTACGAAAATCTGTTTTTATCCGATAAACTGGTGTTTTGGCATGTGCGTGAAAAATCTTGTAAAATTATTTTATGTCATCCCGAATTCCCCCCCGTCCCCCACTGAGTGTACTTTTGTCACTCACCCCTCTTTTTAAAATGTTTTCAATTTAGGGATTTTATGGCATGGGGTGCGAGCGGTGGATGCTGGTAGCCGATGATCAAAGGTTTCAGAAGTTTTCTTTCTATTTAAAAATGATTAATTTCATGAATTTAAGAAATATATATATTTTATAATTATTCTTGATTTTATTTATCTTTATATTTATTAAAAGAGAAATTTTTTTAAGTGAGTAACGTCTCGATTAAATAATTATTTTAAAAGAATCGGGGCGTTACAAAAAGAATTAGATCTCAATGGTTGTTGATTTCTTAATTTCTGTCACTTAATTGAGATTGTATATAATTAATAAATGTTGCTTTGATTTATTATGAGTAAATCAATACTTTGTATTTTAGGTAATATTATTAATTATATGGCAGGTTGCTAAACTAATATAGAAAATCGTGTCTTGATACGTCAAGTTGATAACATTCCTTTTGTAACATCCGAAATAAAATTCAACTATATAAAATATCACGGGAAATTTCTACAATTGAAAAGAAATTTAAATAAAAATAATAACTATTATTATACTAATTAAATATGAAAGAAAAATAAATGTAGTGATGACTCCTTATAATGTTTACCCAACTTAAATATTAGACACATAACTTTATCTCTTTATTAGGTAGTATTATGATATAAATTTCATAGTTAATAAAATAACATTATGTTATAAGATGATAAATATAATAATATCCTTATCAATACTACTTTATCTCTTCCTCATAAATGCATACCCATTCTTTTCTCACCTAGTCTAGTGTAGGTAGAAGCAATAATTGAGAAAAAAAATTTGAAAGGGGATAAGGATATATTTTTTCTCTCTCTCGATTTATGCCTCCCTAATTGCTCTCTCTCTCTCTCTCTCTTTTCTCATATAATTATCTCTCTCTTCTCTCACTCTGCACTTTCTCTTCTCCATTTTCTCACCCATTTTCTCTTTCATTTATTTTGGCCGTCCTCTACTGTGTTTGCTGTCATCCATTTTCTGTGTCTGCTATCATCTTATAGTTGAGTCTCAAGGTATATATGTATGTATATAGACGTGTGTGTGTGTGTGTTTGGATGTGAGGAGTTGCCGGCAGCTGCCGGCGGCGGTAGAGAGAAGGGCGGGGGCCGGCGTGAGCAACGGCGGTAAGGGAAGTGAGTAGCGGTGTTGCTGCCGCTGCAGAGTGTGTGTATGTGCTGTTGGGCAGTGCCGAGACTGCTGTTTGGATGTGAGGAGTTGCCGGCAGCTGCCGGCGACGGTAGAGAGAAGGGCGGGGGCCGGCGTGAGCAGCGACGACAAGGGGAGTGAGTAGCGGTGTTGCTGCCGCTGCAAAGTGTGTGTATGTGCTGTTGGGCAGTGCCGAGACTGCTGCTTCCGGGCGCCGGGAAAGCTGCCGGGATGCCGGGCTGCTGTAGCTGAAGTCGGAGTTTCACCGGCAACCAAGGATGGTGGCAGGAAGCGACGGGAGCGGTGGAGCTGCTGTGCGCGTGTATATATATATTGCAGGGTGTGTGTGATGCATGCCGGGTGTAAGCCGAGTGTGTGTTGGGCAGTGATCGAGTGGTTTAGCCGGCGACACGAGTCGCCGGCAGGAGCAGCGGCGGTGGCGGACAGGACAGGCGCAGGGCTGGGCAGGGGTGGTTTTGGGGGTAAGGGTTTATTTGGTAAATTTGATATAAATGGAGGACTAAATTGAAAACCCTATAATTCTTAACAATTCAATTTTTACCCTAATAATTATGTATATTACAAATTAATCCCATAAATTTATGATATATACTTTAAGGCCTATAATTTCTGAATCATAACAATTAAAATCCCCAATAGTTATAAATATTACATTTTATACTCTTAAGTTTATAAAAATATGTTGTAAGCACCCTAAATTATAATTAATGACATCGGATTCCCAAATTTTACTGAAATTACATTATGTACCCTAAAATTCAATGATATTAATTATGGCATATTAAAATTGTTGAAATTGTATATTATTACCCATAATTAGTTGAAATTATAGAAACGGACTTTAGATATTACATATATTACTTTCGAGAATTAATATATATATATATATATATATATATATATATATGAAATAATGAATTAGATCCAAACTAATGAATTAGGATATATATTAATTTTAGAGATATTATAAATTTTACCCTTAAAGTCTATGAAATTATGTTAAGTATCATAAATTATAAATAATGATATAATACCCTGAATTTTAATAAAATTACATTATGTAACTTACAGATTAATAATAATAAGTATTTCTTTTAGAATTTCTTTATATTGCTAAAATGATCCCTAAAACTTGCTGAATTTACATATTTATCTCATAATTAATTAGGTTTGCGAAATGGACCGTATAAGTCATTAATATTACTTCTTGACCCAAACAAGTGAATTAGGTCGTAATATCACATTAAAGATATTAATTACTATCTCTATTAATTTAAATGACTTTTCATCCTAAATATAATTATAGACGTTATAACTTGACCTTCATAATTTAATAAATGAACCAAAGATCTAATTATAAATATTGAATATAGAATTAAATCATCCATAAAAATGATCAAAACGTAAATAAATAATTATGAACTTTATAATTTAAACCTCAAAGTTAATAATTAGATTAAATATCCAATTAAATATCAAATTCAATTCTCTTAAATAGAAATTTAACTAAACATGTAATGCAATTAAATATATTCCTAAATTAACCTATAATTTTAGTTAATTGAATTCAATTTAGCAATTAAATTATATAGTCAATATAAATACGCCATAATCATAAATATATTCAAATTTCTTAATATTTAAGTTAAACCATAAATTATATAGATTTTCTAAGATTAATTTAAATGTCTTCAACAATTATTTGAAGCCAAAAGCTTTATAATTTACTTGTCTAGAATTATTATCAAATCTTCAAGAATCTAACCTAAATAATAATTTTATAATTAATGTTCCTAAAAGCTAAGATAAGTATTTCAAGATCTAAATAAAGTCTAATTAAGTTTTCTAATATGTTAATAAACACATTTCCATTATAATTTCATTTAAACCCTATATTACTTTAAAAATCATTTATTTTATTCTTTAAATCACAACATCGTCAGGAACCTGTTCCAACTTATCAAAGAAAATCTTAAAGGACATATTTTAATTACTAATGACCTTAACTAAAGAAATTATAGTTAGACAAAGTACTAAGATATTTTTAGTGTTTGATGTAGGAAACAAGGAAAGAGGAATACGCTCGACAACTTATGAATAAAAGCTTCAGTTTCCTAAGGTGGGGGTAATTGCTTATTACGGTATTTATAATTCTTTCAAATAAATTAAAATACGAAATATTATATGATATGAAATGAGTTGGGTATACGTGCCGAATGCATGAGATGTTATGTGTGATAATGTTATGATATGATGAAGGTGAATCTAATACATGTGTGAAATGTCGTTTGCATTACGCGCTGAATTAATAAGGTGCTATGAGCTAATATTATTATTACATGAGAATGTGATTGATGAATAATTTGAAGCACTTGATGGATTGAGATTGTTCTCGGAATATGAACGTTTTACTATGAATGCAAATGTGAAGAATGATGTGAAGTTAATATTTACATATGTGCAAATAAGATGTGTTTTTATGGCAATTGAGAACTGCAATTAAGTGTTATGTTAAATTAATGTTCTTCTATGTGTATGTTTGATATGTGTATTTGTGATGTAAATATGTGTGCATGTGCATGCATATGCAAGGCGGCTAGGGCTCGTATAAAAACGGTTGATCATCGTATTACGACGGTTAACGACCGTATTACGACGGCTAACAACCGTAAAAAGACGGTTAAGACCCGCAAATGTTTTCATGGCGGCTAAGAACCGTAAAATGCTTTTATGGCGGCTAAGCACCGTAAATTATGTGAAAATGAAAGTGATATGTTTGAATGTGAATGATGATTGATTGTATGTTTGCAAGACGGTTAAGAACCGTAATATGAAAGTGAAAGTGATATGATATGTTTGAATGTGGATGGTGATTGATTGAGATGGATGCTTACATGGTGAAATGATTTAAGTCACGGGTTTGAAGTGATGTATTTTCTATTGTTTTTATTAAAAGATGAACGTTTTATGTCAACTGGGTTTTCTGATAAAAATTGTGTTATGATGAGTTGAGGAATGTCCGAATAAAAATCTTATAAAAATTATTTTATGTCATCCCGAGTTTCCCCACCCCACTTAGTGTACTTTTGTCACTCACCCCTCTTTTTAAAATGTTTTCAGTTTAAGGAGTTTAAGGCGCGGAGTGCGAGCGGTGGATGCTGGTAGCCGATGAGCAAATGTTAAAGAACCTTTTTATTTTAAAATGATTAATTTCATGTATTTAAGAAATGTATGTTTTATAATTATTCTTGATTTTATTTATATTTTATTCTTGTGAAGAGGAAATTTTTTTATAAGAGAGTAACGTTTCGGTTAAAGATTTATTTTATAAAGAATCGGGACGTTACACCTTTGGTGGGCTTTGAACGTTTATCATATCAAATCAGGCCAGTTGATTAATTTTTGATATGATAATGATGTTGAGTTATCTTTTCTCAAGGAATAAAGATATTAATTAATTAAAGCATTCAATAGCTTAAACTAATTATGATGTAGAATTGCTAGATTTTTTTTGCAGGTATCCAATTATGATGGTTTTAATGTATGTTTAAATTCATGCGATTTGAATATTGTTTTTTTATTTGATTTGATCAGATTCATTTTTCCCATGAGAAAATCCACGGGTAGATTAGAATCTAAATGTTAGATTTATTTTTCTAAATAAATTGTAACAGATAAAAAAACGAAGATTGAAGAGACGGATTTAAAAGATCGGAGATGTATGACGGGTGTATGACGTCGAATGTTGTACATAGACGGATCAGGCTGACTGCCCAGCAACCTAAGTCATCGCAGCTGCTGCCTGGATTTTGTTCTAAAATTCGGGTTCTAGGTTTTCGAAATGGGAAATTAAACCGTGATAATTTGAATTATTTATATGTTTAATTTGTGATTTTTGTTGTTATTAATTTGATTAATTATGCATGAAAGTCTATGATAAAAAAATCTTATGGTTTTAAAATTACTAAGTATGTAATTTAATTAATTTATTTTGGATAATAAATTAATTAATTGACCTTCATAGTTGATTTATTTGGGAAGTTTTTGATTATGTATTGGCAAACGCCTCTCTCCCTAACGGATATGCTAAATATTAGTTCACTTGAATAAATTTCTTTGGATAATTATGGATTATTATTAGTGGCGATATGACCTTCCCAGCGAATGACTTATTCAAAATGAAATAATAATCCTGTATTAAATTATGGTTATTACTTAGGTGTAAAAGTGATATATTAACTCCCCAACGGAGTCCCTGTCAATTTTATATGGTCAAATGGGAGCCAACTATTAATTTTGAATTAAAGGTTTGTAACTGTCTTTATTTGTGACCTGCTCAAATGTATTTGAGTAAACGTTCACAATTAACGTGACTTAAATTATTTTGAGATGTTGGCCGATGACATGTTTATATTTTTTTAAGTTTTTTGATATAGTACATGTAATCGAATTATGTAATAATTTTGATTGGATATTGATACAAATTATATGTTTTATTCTCAGTTCAATATGACGTCACCTTTTAATCCACTATTTTATATACTTAAAGATAACAAACTAAAGGGAGAAAACTATGTAAATTGCAAAAGACATCTATTCATTGTCTTGACCGCACAATCGCATAAGTTTGTCCTTGACGAACCTAAACCCACTTCACCTACAGATGAATCTAGTGAGGAAGCTAAGGAATATCATAAGCAGTGATTGAAATCCGATGAAATGGCTAGGTGTACCATTTTGGCTTCAATGTCAGATGTGTTGTAACACCAACACCAATACATGGAAACCGCTGTAGATATTATGTTAAACCTTAAGAAACTTTTTGCTCACCAGAATTGTACGACAAGGTAGATGGCCATATGAGATATGTTGTTGTTGAAAATGGTTAAAGAGACACTCATCAGGGATCACGTTCTTCAAATGATGAGTTTTCTGAACAAACTTGAGATTCTTGGTACCGAATTCGATGGAAAAACCTAGATTGATTTCATACTCCATTCTCTATCAAAATTTTTTGAGCAGTTCTAACTAAACTATACTATGAACAATCAAAAGTATATGTTGGCTCAGCTCATGCAAGCTTTGATATCGGTTGAGATACTAAAAGGACCAAGAGAAAGTCAAACCCTGTTGACAAACAGTCCATCTTCCTCTTCTGGACCGAAAGGTGGGAAAATGAAGAAGAACACTAAGTTGGAAAAGGAAAAAACGCCTATTGAGGGTGGTGTCAAGAAGAAGACAACCAAAGGAAAGTGTTTTACTACGGTCTGAAAGGACATTGGAAGAAGGCCTGTCCTCACCCTAAGAAGGCTGGAAAACAAGGTAATTCTCACGCACTAGTAATTGAAACTTGTTTAGCGGCGTATTCTCCCCATTTGTGGATCATGGATATGGGAGCCACTAATCATGTTTATTCAATATGTAGGGGTTTCAGCTAACCCGACAATTTAGTGGGAGTGAGATCATCACCATGGGTGATGCTACGAGAGTGGCAGCTGTTGTAATAGGAGATGTGCACCTATCTTTTAGTGATAAAGTTTTAGTTTTAAGAGATATTCTTTTTATTTCAAGTTTTAGAAAGAATTTAATTTCAGTTTCTAAATTGTTTATGGGTAGATATTCAGTTTCTTTTAATAAGAATGTCATTATTACTCATAGTAATGAAGATACTGTTCAGGAACATTAGTGAATAATCTCTATACTATTAACAATCCTCAATCCACACACATGTAAAATGAATCATATAACGCATCGTCTATTTCTAAGAGAAGAAAACATTCTTCAAGTATGAATGAAACACTTTTATGGCATCTTAGAGTTTGTCATATTAATCTAAAAAGAATTCAAAATTTGGTGAGTGATGGTGTAGGAACCGCTGGATCGCCGACCCTATACGATTATCCGATTCGGGGTCCATGCAAAAAAAGATTAACGCGCAGCGGAAAACGAATCATACCTTTTGCACCGAAATTAGTTCTAAGGTCAGAACTGTAGATCGAGGAATCAATGAAGCCTGGATCTCACGATCTTCTGCTGTATTCCTCGTCTTTATGTTGAACGTTGTGTGGGCAACGAACTATCGAGACTCTCAGCCGCCTTCTACTAATACGTATCTCAGATTTTTTTTATGTCTGTGTATCTATGTATTTAGAAACGGCTGACTTGAGGCTTATTTATAGGCTACAACAGGGACCTTGAGGAGGATTAGGAATCGGTCTCCTGATAGGCTTAGGAGTCCTAAATTCAATCTGAATATATACTTCTTAAGCCTATCAATAATATCTCAATCCACTAAAAAGATATTATTGAACTACCGTCTCTTATCCATATTAGATATGGGCTCCTATTTATTATGTGCGCGTTTATCTCCCCGCAATTAAGATATCGAATATCCGTTAATTAAATGAATTACTGACAATTCAATTAATTAACATTTAATTCCAAGAGTAGTACCACTCAACTTTATTATCATGCCGGAAGAAATCTACCTGATGGGTTTACATGATAATCCTTATGAGTTCCTCAAGGGGACATCATCATCCTAAATAATTAGGACACGGTTTCATTATATAATCAACGGCACACCATATAAACAATATTGTATCCCAATTTACCGAGCTTATTGATTTAATAAATAAATCTCACCCATTGGTAAATTAAAGAAACATATATCGAGTATACATGCCCGTTATCATACAATGATTAAGAGGACGCACATCCATAATAACGGAGGTCTTGTTCTATTTATGTAGTCAGTACAAATAAAACAACCTCAATTGGTCCTGCTCAGTACATACAAAATGTACTAGTGTAATTTTATAATCAAGATAGATTAATACCAAATTACACTACAACCATTCCAATAATTTGTCCAAAATTATCTCGGCTGTGAGCTACCATTTATAATCTATAAGGAACTGATAACATGATCTTCTGTGTGGCACCACACACCATGTTATCTACAATATAAATTAATTGGACAATTTCAATAACACATATAACAAATATATAAAATGCAAACATCTGACCATAAAAGATTCTCATATCATAAATAGATGTTTATACAAAAGCTAGGCTTATAGTATACATCTTAACAATCTCCCACTTATACTAAAAGACTATGTTATCATATACGCTGCCATGCATCTGATTCCCATCCCATCAAAATGCTCATCGAAGGCTTTCGCCGGAAGGGCCTTTGTGAAAGGATCTGCTAGGTTATCGACTGATGCAATCTTGGCGACAACAACTTCCCCTCGCTTTACGATATCTCGTATCAGGTGGTACTTGCGCTCAATGTGTTTACTTACCTTATGGACTCGTGGTTCCTTCGAGTTTGCTACTGCACCACTGTTATCACAATAGATTGTGATAACTTTGGGCAAACCAGGAATCACTTCTAAGTCCATCAAGAAGTTTCTGAGCCATATAGCTTCTTTGGCTGCCTCAGAGGCCGCCACATATTCAGCTTCCATGGTGGAGTCCGAAACGTATTTCTGCTTCACACTTCTCCACACTATGGCTCCACCTCCCAAGGTAAACACATACCCCGAGGTTGATTTACTGTTGTCCCTGTCTGACTGGAAATCCGAATCCGTGTAACCCACAGGTAATAAATCATTTACCTGGTAAACTAGCATATAATCTCTAGTCCTTTTCAGGTACTTTAGAATATACTTTACGGTAGTCCAATGATCTTGTCCTGGGTTACTTTGATATCTACTAACCATGCCCACGGTAAAGCAGATATCCGGTCTCGTACATAGCATCGCATACATTAAGCTTCCTACAGCCGAAGCATAAGGAACTGCTTTCATTTCCTCTATCTCCTTTGGTGTCTTAGGACACATTTCCTTAGATAAAGGCACTCCATGCCTAAAAGGTAGAAAACCTTTCTTGGAGTTTTGCATGCTAAAACGAGCTAGGATAGTGTCAATGTATGAAGCTTGAGATAAGCATAACATCCTTTTCTTGCGATCCCTTATAACTTTGATCCCAAGAATATGTCCAGCTTCTCCTAAGTCCTTCATAGCAAACTGCTTGGACAGCCATACCCTTACGTCTGACAACACCTTGACATTGTTTCCAATTAACAAGATGTCATCTACGTATAGTACAAGAAATACCACCACGTTTCCGTCACTCTTCTTATATACACAAGATTCCTCCGGACATTGAATAAATCCATAAGACTGGATTACTTCATCAAAACGGATGTTCCAAGATCTCGAAGCTTGTTTCAGTCCATAAATGGACCGATTAAGCTTACACACAAGATGCTCTTTGCCCTTCTCAATGAATCCCTCTGGTTGCTTCATATAGATGTTTTCTTCAAGACTTCCATTAAGGAAAGTTGTCTTGACATCCATCTGCCAAACCTCATAATCCATATGAGCAGCAATAGATAAAAGAATCCGGATAGATTTCAGCATGGCTATCGGCGAAAAAGTTTCCTCATAATCGATCCCTTCTTTTTGAGTATACCCTTTCGCAACAAGCCTTGCTTTAAAGGTCTCTACCTTTCCATCCGATCCTATTTTCCTTTTGTAGACTCATTTACATCCAATGGCTTTTACACCATTTGGTGGTTCTACAAGCTCCCAGACTTGATTAGAATCCATAGATTCTATCTCAAAGAGTATTGTCTTTTGCCAAGATATCGCATCTTTATCTTGGAGTGCTTCGTCATAAGTCCAGGGATCTATTTCATGTTGTCTAGGGACCAAGTCTGAAGACTCTCCCAAAAACATGAATCTATCAGGTTGTCTAACAACCCTCCCACTACGACGAGACACTATCGGTATTTGTGTATCATTAGTGACATGCGGTGCAGTCACTTGTGGTATCTCATCTTGTACCGTCTGTACATTAAAATTATCCCCTCTCATTTCCTCAAGAACAATTTTACTCATGGGCTTGTGGTTCATTACATAGTCCTCTTCTAAAAATCGGGCATTCGTGCTAACAATGACCTTCTGATCTTTAGGACTATAAAATAAACCACCTTTCGTTCCTCTAGGATAGCCCACAAACAAGTGCACTTCCGTACGAGATTCCAACTTATCAGCATCTCCCTTCAGCACATGTGTTGGACTACCCCAGATCCGAATGTGTTTCAGACTAGGCTTACGCCCATTCCACAATTCTGTGGGAGTAGAAGGTACTGACTTAGAAGGTAACAAGTTTAGAATGTACGTTGCTGTTTCCAGAGCATACCCCCAGAACGAAATTGGTAATTCTGAATAACTCATCATCGATCTAACCATTTTCATAAGGGTCATATTCCTTCGTTCTGCCACACCATTCTGTTGGGGTGTACCCGGTGTAGACAATTGGGATTGAATCCCAGTCTTTGATAAGTAACTCCTAAACTCTCCTAAGAGGTACTCACCACCACGATCAGATCGTAGTGTCTTGATACTTTTACCATGACGTTTCTCCACATCAGCCTTGTATTTTTTGAACTTGTCAAAGCACTTAGACTTGCAGCGCATCAAGTAAATGTATCCATATCTCGAATAATCGTCTATAAAAGAGACAAAATATTCGAAACCACCTCTTGCCTGAATAGTCATAGGGCCACACAAATCAGAATGAATCAATTCCAACACTTTTTTGGCTCTATACCCCTTTGCCTTAAAAGGCCTTTTGGTCATTTTTCCTTCCAAGCAGGATTCGCAGGTTGGATAGTTTTCCACTTCCAAGGAACCCAAAGGTCCATCGACTATCAACCTTTGAATCCTCCTTAAGTTAATATGACCCAACCTTAGATGCCAAAGATATGTTTGATTCATTTTGGAAGGTTCTTTTCTCTTATTAGATTTAGAAGATGTGCTATTAATTTCCATTTGTTGCATCGTAGGAGTTATAGGATTAAGAATATATAAATTGTCAACCAATGTACCAGAACAGATAATAACTCTATTCTTCTTAACGACAACATTGTTATCAAAAGAAATAGAATATCTATCCTTAAAAAGTTTAGAAACTGAAATCAAATTCTTTCTAAAACAAGGTACGTAAAGACAATTTTTCAAAATTAAAGTCTTATTCCTAGGAAAAGATAAATAAACATCTCCCACTGCAACAGCTGCCACTTTCGCAGCGGTGCCCATATATATGGTAATCTCCTCATCACTTAGTCGTTTGGTTTTCTGGAACCCCTGCAATGAATTACAGACATGATCAGTGGCTCCCGTATCTACACACCAGGTACCGGTAGATAACACCGCTAAACATGTTTCAATAACTAATGAAAAAGATGTACCTGAATTGTTCTCCTTTTTACTGGGACAATCGACTTTCCAATGTCCAGCCTGCTTGCAATGGAAGCACTTGCCTTTCGGTTTTTTCATACTATCTTGTGGTTTAGCCACTTGAGGTCCGACCGTTTTCTTTGCTGAAGAATTCTGTTTCTTCTTTTTTTCGCCTTACGGTTTAGAAGCATAAACATTTTCAGCAACGTAAGCCTGAGAATTTTGACGAAACAGTCCCTCTGCTGATTGGAGTTCTGTCAGAAGTTCCGCCAATGAATACAACCTCTTGTTCATGTTGTAGTTCAAACGGAACTGCTCAAAACTCTTAGGCAGTGTTTGGAGAACGATATCGACCTGGGTTTTCCCATCGATTTCAGCTCCAAGGACCTCCATCTCATTCAGATGAGCCATCATCTTGAGGACATGATCACTCACGGGTGTTCCCTCAGCCATGGTGGCAGTCATCAAGTTTCTCATAGCCTCCTGTCTGGCAGCCCGACTCTGGTGTCCGAAGAGTTCTTTGAGATTATGCATCATATCATAGGCAGTAGGCATGGCCTGATGCTGATGTTGCAGCACATTTGACATGGAAGCCAAAATGTAACACCGCGCCATCTCATCTGCCTTTACCCACTTTTTTTTAATAAGTTTGGGGGAGTGGAAGGGAGGGGAACAATAAGAACTAGAAAACTTGCGTGACCCGGGTTCGAACCTGGGTCATCACAATCTGCACCTTTATAAAGGTGGGATACCACTTGAGCTACAAGGCTCGTGGTGCCTTTACCCACTTCCTATAAAGCATTTTCTCCTCTTCAGTAGAGTTTTCATCAGGCATGTCAGGACAGTGCTCAGTGAGTACAAACTTGTACTCTTCAGCAGTCAGGACAATATCTAGGTTCCATTTCCAATCAATATAATTAGGACCAATAAGTTTGTTTTCTTTAAGTATAACAGCAAGAGGATTGAAAGCCATAATGAAAAACCTGAGAATCATATAAGTAAACACATAGGTCAAATCATTTGAATTGACAAATCATATTGTTCCCTCGAACAACATAATCTAAATTCACCAACACCTCAATACACCGTGAACTTTGTATGCCACGATAGTGTGGACGTATACTAACTCAAACATTTGTTAGAGGAGGTTTTACCCATTAATTTTATTATCTTGTCAACTTAACTTTATGACAAATAAAGTTAATAGTTGGTATCGCTTTGGCCATACAAATAACAGTAGTGACTCCGATGGGGAGGATACTTATCAAATGTATCTAAGTGTATACCATTACTTGATACTAAGTCCATCATCTAGGATTATGTCCCTTCAGATGGAGAAGATGACATGCTCCTAAATAACTTTCTATAATCATCCATAAAGGAAGTTTGATCTAGTGATCCGCAAATGAACTCATCCGATATGGAGGAAGGCACTTAAAGCCAACACGCAAATTCAAATGCATCACTTACAAACCAGTAATGGAGGCCATGAGATTTATTAAAATAATTAATCCCTCTCCCACTTAGTTATTTAACATGAGGGATTTTAACATGCATATCATATAAAACACATACAAGCATGCTTGATAAAACACATATAAGGCAATAAATATGAAAAACATAATTTCCAACTATTATGGCCTCGTTTTATCGCCGTGTTCTTGAATGTTTGCCATCAAAACGGGGATCGACCTGCCTGGTCAGGTCGCGGGGTGTGGGGCAGCGTCCCGTTAGAAAAAAACGTCGGAAAATCATCGACTAGCACGGTCTGACCGTGCCCTTCACGATCAAGGAATCAATGAAGCCTGGACCTCACGATCTTCTGTTGTATTCCTCGCCTTTATCTCGAACATTGTGTGGGCAACGAACTATCGAGACTTTCAGCCGCCTTCTACTAATACGTATCTCAGATTTTTTTATATCTGTGTATCTATGTATTTAGAAACGGCTGACTTGAGGCTTATTTATAGGCTACAACAGGGACCTTGAGGAGGATTAGGAATCGGTCTCCTGATAGGCTTAGGAGTCCTAAATTCAATCTGAATATACTTCTTAAGCCTATCAATAATATCTCAATCCACTAAAAAGATATTATTGAACTACCGTCCCTTATCCATATTAGATATGGGCTCCTATTTATTATGTGCGCGTTTATCTCCCCGTGATTAAGATATCGAATGTCTGTTAATTAAATGAATTACTGACAATTCAATTAATTAACATTTAATTTCAAGAGTAGTACCACTCAACTTTATTATCATACCGAAATAAATCCACCTGCAGGGTTTATATGATAATCCCTATAAGTTCCTCAAAGGGACATCATCATCCTAAATAATTAGGACACGGTTTCATTATATAATCAACGGCACACCATATAAACAACATTGCATCCCAATTTACCGAGCTTATTGATTTAATAAATAAATCTCACCCATTGGTAAATTAAAGAAACATATATCGAGTATACATGCCCGTTATCATACAATGATTAAGAGGACGCACATCCATAATAACAGAGGTCTTGTTCTATTTATGTAGTCAGTACAAATAAAACAACCTCAATTTGTCCTGCTCAGTACATATAAAATGTACTAGTGTAATTTTATAATCAAGATAGATTAATACCAAATTACACTACAACCATTCCGATAATTTGTCCAAAATTATCTCGGCTGTGAGCTACCATTTATAATCTATAAGGAACTGATAACATGATCTTCTGTGTGGCACCACACACCATGTTATCTACAATATAAATTAATCGGACAATTACAATAACACATATAACAAATATATAAAATGCAAACATCTGACCATAAAAGATTCTCATATCATAAATAGATGTTTATACAAAAGTTAGGCCTATAGTATACATTCCTAACAGATGGCTCATTGGAATCACTTCATGTTGAGTCGTTTCCAACATGCGAATCATGTTTAGAGGGTAAAATGATTGTGAGAGCTTATGGAATAAAGGGAAACAGAGCCAATGAAGTGTTAGAACTCGTTTATAATGATGTATGTGGTCCAATGTCGATTTGGACATGAGGTGGTTTTGAGTATTTCATTACATTTATCGATGATTACTTGAGATATGGATATATTTTCCTAATACGGCATAAGTCTGAGGTTTGTGATAAGTTCAAAGAGTTTAAAATTGAAGCAAAAAAACATAGGGGAAAGAGTATCAAGTTTCTATGATTAGATCGTAGAGGCGAATACCTCAACAATGAGTTTTTATACTACTTGTCAAGATAAGGGATTGTATCCCAGTTAACTACACCTGGAACCCCTCAATAAAATGTGGTTACAAAACGAAGAAACAGAACTCTTTTGGAAATGGTCAGATCTATGATGAGTTATTCAGATTTACCCAAGTCGTTCTGGGGATATGCTTTGAAAACAGCGACTTATATTTTTAAGTCGGTACCTTCCAAATCAGTTCCTAAAACCCCTTCAGAATTGTGGACTGGGTGAAAACCCAGTCTAAGACACATAAAAATTTAGGGGTGTCCCGTATATGTGTTGGATAAAAAAGTTAATAAGTTGAAGTCTCGTTCGGAATTAAGGTTGTTTGTAGGATATCCTAGAGGAACGAAAGGAGGATTATTCTATAGTCCTAAGGATCAGTGGATCGTGGTTTGCACGCATTTTAGATTCTTAAAAGATGACTATATGAGTAATAGAAAACCCAAGAGTGAGATTACTTTAGATAAAATAAGGGGGCCAACTCTTATACCAACTATACAAGTAGATATACTATGTGATACACAAACATAACCAGAACCTCATTGTAGTAGGAGGGTTGTTCGACAACCTGAGCATTTCATATTCATGGGAGAGTCTTCAGACTTGGTTCCTGGAGAGGATGAATCTGATCCCTGAACTTACAACGAGCAATCCAAGACAAGGATGCAGTTTCTTGGCAAACTGCAATGGAAGCAGAAATGGGATCTATGGATCACAACAAAGTGTGGGAGCTTGTTAAACCACTCAACATCGTAAAACCTATTAGATGCAAGTGGGTTTATAAGAGAAAGAGATGATCTAAAGGGAAATGTTGGGATTTTAGTGTATAGATTTTGATGAGACAAACCACATATATAATAGGAAGTTTGAGTACCCCATTTTTCACATTGTTTAAGTGAAACCATAGACTAGGATTGAGTCTATAGTTACAGGTTTTGAAAGATGGAGGAACTCATCAAGGTCGTACTGCATCAAGAAAATGAAAGTATGAAGATACTGCAAGAAGTGGATGCAGCAATGCAACAAGTAAGAAAAAATAGCAAGCATCGTTACAGGAAGAAGATGCTGGATGCAGTTACTGCAAAGCAGCTGTAAGAAGGAAGTCAACTATGCTGCATGAAGTAGTTGCAGTAATGCTGCAAGAAGAAGATACAACTCTACTGCAAGTAAAAGATACAACAATACTGTATGGAAAGAGTTGCTGCAAGTAGATCAAGGATACAGAGCAGAAGCCATGACTTACTGCATACTCAACAAACCTCATCTATATCGAATAGATACAACATCCTACAATTTGAGGAAGGATAAATGCAGTACGAGGAACAAAGAACAAACCAAGTATAATTAGAGTCGTTCGAGAGAAGATCAAAGTTACAGACACGGAGCCAATATAGAGACGACACGTGGCTTGACAGGCTGTAGAAAGCTACGAGTCGCAACCACCGCATTAAATGCTCTGAGAAGAGAAGTCAGAACACATTAAATGCAAGTCATACCTTTGATCAAAAACCTAAATTCAAATGAGAGATATCTCATTCAATGGATATCTTTCTACAAGTATAAATAGAGGTCGAGCAACACTGAAGCTGAGTATTAAAAAACTGAATAACTAAAACATTCTATGCTAAAACGAGCTCAAGCATTCAAAGCTACATTCTCAAGCATTCTACAATTTCAGTCACTCGACCTAAAGTGAAGTGAACGAGTTCAACCTGATAGATCTAAAGAAGGATTCAGAAGCTCACTTCACCGCACCAGTTGAAGAACAAACCATATATATTTTAAGCTTGCTGCTGTGTGCTAGGTTGTTTTAGGTATTGAACAGTTGATAGGATTTATCATTGCTGTTTGTATAGTTGTCTAGGTGATAGGCAACTTTCCTATATGGGACTATAGAAATCCTATGTGGGTTTGCCTTTAGAACTTGCAGTTGTTGTGTGTACACTAGGTTCTAGTAGGTGTTAACTTGTTAGGTTGATAGATTGTTAGATGTTTCCCTGTAATTCAATCTTGCTTAACGAAGTTCCTGCTCGAGGCAGCAGTAGAGTGGACGTAGATGGATTACACCACCTTTAAACCACTATAAGCCATAAGTGTTCTTATTGCTTTATATATCTGAGCTGCATCTTATTTACATATCTTGTTATAAGCATAAAAACATTTTAAAGGAAAAACATATCTAAGAGAACAAGCCTTAGGTCAAAACGTTTTTTTCCTATGTTAAAAACTCTAAGTTACAATATGCAACACTGCATTTTAATGCTGTAAGCAGTAACTGCTAGTGCATTTTAGTGCTGTAAGCAGTAACTTGCCGAACAGTAAGTTTGAAAGAGATTTAAAAAATTGACCAAGGTTCACTCACCCCCCCATCTGAACCCCGGAGACCACTTGGGACCAACAGGAAGGTTGAGACCTTCAAGGCTAGACTTGTGGTAAAATGATACACTCAGAAAGAGGGGATCGATTATGAGGAAACCTTTTTACTTGTAATCGTGCTTAAGTCTATCCGTATTTTTTTTTCGATAGCTGCACACCTAGACTTCGAGATATGACAAATGGATGTCAAGACAGCTTTACTAAATGGAAGTCTTGAAGAAGATATGTATATATGTCAACCCAAAGGCTTCGTTGAAAAAGGCCAAGAAAACCTTGTATGCAAGCTTAAGAAGGCAATTTATGGCCCTAAGCAAGCATCACGAGCTTGGAATCAATGTTTTGATCAAGTAATCCAATTATATAGATTTGCTCAAAATGAATTTGAGAATTGTGTTTATAAGAAGTGTTTTGGAATTGCCTTAGTATTCTTAATACTATACGTAGATGACATTCTGCTTATTGGAAACAATAAAAAGATATTATTAGATGTAAGAGTATGGTTGTCAAAACAGTTCGATATGAAGGACTTAGGAGAAGCTGCTCATATCCTTGGGATCAAGATTACTCGAGATCGCCAGAAAAGGATGATATGCTTATCTCAAGCTTTTTACATTGATACTATTTTGAAACGGCTCAGCATACATGATTCCAATAAAGGTTTTATACCTTTCAGGCATGAAATCCATCTATCAAAAGATATGCATCCGAAGACACAAAATGAGATAGATGAGATAGGAAGATTCCATATGCATCGGCAGTTGGAAGCCTCATATATGTAATATTGTGGATGAGATCGATATGCTATGCATTAGGCATGGTGGCAAGACATCAAAGTAACCCCGAGAGGAATATTGAACTACGGTTAAGAACATTCTGAAGTATCTGAAAAAAACTTAAGATAAAATGTTGGTTTATCAATCGGACAATCTATGCCATGTGGGTTACACGGACTCAAATTTCCAATCAGATGTAGACTCTAGAAAATCTACCTCAAAAAGTGTGTTTTGTTTGGGAGCTGGGTCCATGACATGGAAAAGGTGAAACAGAAATACATCGTTGACTCAACCATGAAAGTCGAGTATGTCGTTGCTTGTGAAGCAGCGAATGAAGCGGTTTGGCTCAAGAACTTCTTAGTGGACTTGGATGTGGTTTGGGATTTATCTATTAGTATTACAATTTATTGTGATAATGCTGAGCAGTTGCAAATTCAAGGGAACCATGAGCCCACAAGGCAAGCAAGCACATTGAAAGAAAATACCATCTTATACGAAAAATCCTTAAGAGAGGAGATATAGTGGTGGCAAAGATAGCATCGACGGACAACCTAGCTGATCCTTACAAAAAGAGTCTACCCCAAATTACATTCGAGAGACATATAGAAGTAATAGAAGTCAAGTGCGTCACTAAGCTTCTTTGAGTATAAGTGGGAGAATTATTAGGATATGTTGTGGTATACTTAAAAGCAGACTTTGAGTATAAATGGGAGATTGTTAGGGATATACTGAAAAGTATGCTTTTTGTGCTACTTTGTATATAAACTGATTCTTACATTTTATGAGAATAAATCTTTTATCACTGTTTACATTAAATATTATGAATGCTATTTATTTAAATGCATAAATTTTCAATATACTTTACATTGTAGACAATATGGTGTGTAGAAGATCACATTGTTAGTTTCTTATAATGAGTATAGTAAAATTCACAACTTAGATGAAATTGAATAATCCATTAGTAGAAGTTGAAGTGTAAGACTTGGATTGGTTTGTCTTAATCAAGAGATTACACTAATGCATTTGATGTGATGAATAGGACCTACAGTGAAATAATCCTTGTAGACGGACTTAGAAAGAAGAATTAGATCTCAGTGGTTATTGATTTTCTAATTTCTATCACTTAATTGATATTATATAATTAATTGATATTGTTTTGATTTATTATGGGTAAAGAATCAATGAGATTCAATATTTTGTATTTTGGGCAACATTATTAATTATATGATAGATTGCTAAATTAATAAAGAAAATCATGTCTTGATACGTCAAGTATGTTTATCATATCAAATCTGGCCAATGGATTAATTTCTGGTATGATAATAATGTTGAGCTGTCATTTTCCAAGGAATAAAGATATTAATTAATTAAAGCATTAATAGCTTAAATTAATTAATGGATATTAGATCTTAAACACGGAAAATAATAATCGGGAGCCATATTTCATAATATGAGTTATGATGGATAGTGCAATATTAATTTTATAGTGGAGTGAATTAATATTAATGGGCTAGAATAATATTGTGGCTCAATATTTGTTTCTAGGCCCATTGGGAGGTCCAATCATAATTCTTCTAAAGGCCCATTGAGTAGCCCATAAAAGTCCATTTAACTAACGTGGTTAAAAGATAAGAATTAACTATTGTTGCAAAATATGTGGAGATCAAGATTTTCATATATTGATTGAGGAAATATTTGAGATCAAATTTTTGAGGATATATTTGAGATCAAATCTTGAGAATATATTTGAGATCAAATTATCTTGAGAGATATATTTGAGATAAAATCTTGAGGATATATTCTTCTCCAAACTAGTACTTTTCGGCCAATGTGTTTGAGATAAAATCTTGAGGATATATTCTTCTCCAAACTAGTACTTTTCGGCCAATGTGTTTGAGATAAAATCTTGAGGATATATTCTTCTCCAAACTAGTACTTTTCGACCAATGTGTATAAATAGAGGCTGATTTCGGCCCCATGATATATAGCTATTTTTTATACAAGAGCAATAAAAGTGAGAAATTAATTCTTCCCAAAAAGAGTTAAAAGAGTCTGTTTGATTTCTCACTGGATCTACGAACTTGGACTTGGGGAATACTCAAGAAGGTGTTTTAGTTGAAACTATTAATCTTCTCGATGGTGTCTCTCCAATCAAGAGGTAAATATATATCTCTTAGTTCCGCATGTTTAGGACAATGTATGATTTACCATGTTTCAAAGCATGATTTATTTGATTTAATTCATTTTAAATCATAGGATTAGATTTATGATGTTTTTAATTTAAATTATACCCGAATAGATCAATGCTAGTTCCTCAACATGAAGTCAGCATAGCAGCCGATGAAAGCAATAAGGGAAGAGTTACAGCTTGTCTTGATCCCTGCTACAGAGGTTGTAAGAATGGACGATGAAGTAAGATTTGTTGAGAAGCAGATTAGCAACCTTGGAGAGGAGCAAGCTAATGAAGTCATGCTTCAACTAGCGCTGCAAGCTAATGTTACTGAGAAGAGAATGCAGTAGACACCAAGGATGCAGTAGAGAAAGGGAACTTCTAGAACACATAAACCTAACTCCCCTGCATATGATCAAGTCGTAGCTAAACTTTCTTCTAGTATATCTCTGGATCTTTTTTAGGAAGAGACTCAGCTGCTGGACTATGGTGATTCCCCAATGCATGTAGAAAAAATAGCTAAACAAGTTTCACTTGAGGGGAACCATCTGCGACCATCCAGGATGTCCTCACTGATCTTTCAAATGAAGGTTTAGTGGCCGATAATGCAACTATGGAGGAAGTTGTTGAGGCAGGACTCTTTGTATTGGCTGAAGTAGCAATACAACATGCTAAAAATTCTTGTAGAATCTAAAGAACAAAAACTTAGGATTGAAGTAGAGATTCTTGCAAACATAGAGCTTACAATGTCACATATAGTTAGCTCTATAAGAAACCTGGCCTAATTGGAAGTTGTGGCCCATGATGTTGATAGAGAAGAAGTTGATGGAGTACAACAAGCAGTATCTTAGAAGGAGATTGTTGCTGCATAACCAGTCATTGAGATGATGTCCTTACTAAAGATCTTATGTAATATGGCTATTGAGACAGTACTCACTAAGGATTTGATAAAGACCTTTAAAGGGGTGGTTGTTGAGACAATACCCTTAGAGGATACAATGATGGAAGAAGTAGCTGAAATAACTTATGAGCAGCTAGAGTTACCTCAGAAGTAGGTTGATGTTGCACTATCTGCAAGTTTACCTGAGCAAGAAGGAAGAAAGTTCTGATGAAGAAGAAGATGATGATACCCCTACCACCAATATTCATGAAAAAATTACTTCTTTTAAAGAAAATGGCTTAAGAAAGAGTATTCAATCTGAAGAAGTCGATCTGAATGCAGCAATGCTCTTATCAATGGAACAAGAAGCTATGGTTCCATTTGCTGCAACTTTTTCAACTCATACAGTAAGCAACATCATCCTCTTGTCACTGGAGGACTAAATCCAAAATGTTGTCTTTGCAGTTAAACAACTCATCCAAGCTCTACGAGTTCATGAATTCAACATCCAAAACAACATTAATATCAGTGATAAATCCCATACGTTACATCCATTTTTGATCTTCGCAAGGATATTAAATGTATTCCAAAAGATATGCAACACTAGATGAAGGATGAATAGAACACTCAATACAAGGTCAGAAAAAAGGTAGAAAGGGAGTTCAAGACAACAACTGAAGGGGCTAAGAAATTTGTTGAAGCAAATACAAAGTCTGCAAGATCAGTTGTTGATACCCTGGCTACTCACTCTGTTGGAAATGTCATCGATCAATCTCAAAGATCACGGAGTGTTGATGATAGACTAGACAACTTCAAATTGATAGTTGGTGAACTTAGGGATATAATGTTTAATGCATTCCCCCAGTATGTAAAAGATGATAAGCAACTACCATCTATGTTTGCCCCTGCAAGAAGAGTTAGATCTGTTATCACCATATCAACTCAATCCCTTCAAGCTATTTTAGATGATGCCAAAATGAGGAATATAGAAAAGAAGAAGAAGCTCTATTGAGTAGGAAAAAAAGGAGAACATCTCCCACTGTTGATCTCTCTGCCTTCAAGAAAAGAAGAGATGATGAAAGAGAAGATAGCTTGAAGTTTATCTATCTTCAAAGTTGTGAGTTTGCCTAGAGATAGAAATCATCATTTGAGCATATCACACTTTACAAAAGATCATACTTGAGGTACTTCAGGTATCTATGCAGAGAATGATGGTTTAGAACATTTGATTACTGCAAGTATGCTGGCAATTGATGGAGATCTTGAAATTTAGAAGTATCAGCTTGACTTGGTGAAATAAGGTAAGATTGTACCTTACTGTTAGAATTTCTAGCTTAAATGGACTCAAGTACCAAGAATCAAGAATAAGCTACAAGAATCCTATTAAGATTCTATCTTAAATTGGTGGAAGGGAGAAGATGAAACAAGACCTACTGAAACAAGACTTGAAGACAAATCAACGAAGATGTCACTCTTTCAAAAGTAACTTGAAGACCTTAACATATTACAACCATGTTTTTATATTAAACTTTTTTTGCTGTAATATGTAATCTCTCTTATCTATGAAGAAAGTTACTTCATGTTCAATAAGTTCATTACTTATGAAATTTGGCATGGTTTATCTTATGATTAATCTGTGATAAAAATTGCATTGATACATCACTTATGTATCCTAGTTTTAAAATATTTGGATATAACATAAACATTTTGTACTTGTGAAAAATAAGTAAAGTTACAGAATATATTTCTCATCATGAAGGATACTATGTAAAGGTTTTGTCATCATCACAAAGGAAAAAATTGTTAGGATATCAATGTTTAGATTTTGATATAAACCACCTTGAGAGGAGGAATGGTTAGCACAATGAAGCCAACAAAAAGAAAATAATCTAAATCCAAGACGGAGTCCATATGGGAACAAAGAAGAGGATAGGCTATCAGGTATTGAGCCACACATTCCTTATGTTCCTTCATATCATCCCATAGTCGGGTTTTCAATAGCACACCTATGGCATCAGTTAAGGTAAAGATATAGGCTCCATTATCTCCTGTCTTGAACTCATCAGAATTCTTAAAGTCTTACACCATTCTAGTCAACCACCCAGGCCTCGACCTCTCTCAATCTCTCCTCCAATGCCACCTTACGGGCCCTCTCTCGCTCGAGCTTTTTTGACTGATCAGAGAGCTCTTGTTGGAACATCCTCATCTTCTCGGCTAAGTCAAGAACTAACCTCTTGAAATACGAGTTTGATCGCCTCTCATCTAATAATTCCTTCCATAAAGACTCATTTTCTTTTTATAGGTCCTAAGTCGCCTTGTTCTCTTACAGAATATTCTCCAAAGCTAACCGGTATAAGTTCCAACTTTCACACTCATTAGGACAACAGAAGCCGATAAATCCACAGAAGATATGGAGCAAGCAACATTATCCATCGTAGGAAAACAAACCATAAGCGCCGTCATAACAGCCCCAAATATATGATCTGGGGGCATCTTGAGGGAGTCGAATTCTAGGACTGCCATCTGTTGAAAGATATCAATAAAGAGAGAATGAGCTTACCTGACCCTGCGTCCCTTTATCTAATGTGGATAGGACGAAAGACCCATTAGATATAAAGATCTAAGAACCTAACGTATAAGAATAAGCAGTGGATCTCCCCAAATTGAGCACTAGTTTGATCTTACTTAGAGCAAAAGAACCCGACCCGTTAGCTAAATAATCAGCCAAGAACCTCAGTATGATGAACGCCACAAGATCTTGCTCAAATGACCTTGATAAGTTCTTGATAAAATGAAAGGCTCACAAAGAGAGAATTCAACACACTAAGAAAAAGCTTAATTTTCGTATTTAATATTAGGCTCCTTTTACAAGTAATCATAAGTCATATTTATAAGCTAGAAAATGACTCTTGAGTACCTACATTAATACCTATCACTCATGGAGCCATTATAAAGCTTTTGTAACTTAAAACTTCATTATTGAGTCATTAAATGACTTTTGTAACTTAAAACAACATGAAACTCAATTCACATGACCCTTTAACCACTAAAGAATGCATGAAGTCTTGATTATTCCATGGGCTTGATATAAGCCACGAATTTAGTGGCCCATGGTCTTCAAAATATTTCCACAAGCCCAATTTAGCATTAGTGTACCTCATTAAGTGATCTCCAACCCAATAGCATTCACCATTAGGCCTTCTTTGAACTGCTCTTGCACCTTTTCTTTAATTTCAACAACAATGATCATCAAGACCTCTTTAAGCTTTTTTACCCTTGCTCTTGTAATCGAACCTTCTTGCATGATCAAATGATCTCTCTTTCTTGTATGATTGTGCATTGATGGATCTCCATCATTAACTCTAGCCCACTTCTAGCAAAAATAAGAAATCAGACCAACTCGAGGATCATTGTTCTCCCACACCAAATCAGGCTTTCTCACACCGTTCCGGTTCCAATTACACTCCTCTCACACCTCGGGCTCACCCTCATCAATCTCAACAACTTGGCCCTACTCAACTAGAGTGGTGAACCAATTGTAAGAATTTTTTCTTCTTTGAGACCCCTGACCTCTGATCTTCGGACGATAAGTTCTCTCTTTCTTATCCTGCATCTTGGCAAAATTAATGGCAACTCTTTACTTGGTAGATAATATTTTTACTACTTTGAGACCTTGATCGAGAATGACAACTGTGAAAGAGAACAAAGATGAGGGAGAGAAATTAGTAAATGGAGATAAGGGAGAGAAATTACCTTCAATTCAATCACAAACGACTGATAGGGATAACAGAGCCCGAAAGCAACGATTCATTCCAACGTTACAAGAGACCTACAAATCTTATCCTGATCAAGAACCATCTCTTTTAGAAACTAAACCTTTGGTGAGAAGAGCTCACTGACTTGAAGCTGAGGCCCCGTAAGTTCTACAAAAAATGATAGAATAAAAATCAGCAAGAAAATAAAGAAAAATGAAAAAGATAACTACCATGCAACTTACCGAACATAATTGGGTACGAGATGAAGTCCTTGGCTTCATCTGTTCTACCCGAACTCATCTAATTACACCCAGCTCAAAACCAAGATTTTCTCCATCCTTTCACCGATTCTAGAAGCTTCTCAATCAACTTAGGTCGGTTAGGTGGAGTTGAAAGATATAAGTCATCGACTGATCCTAAGGACGTCCTAAGGACCGCCTTTAGCTTATACAACCATGTTATCTCCTTCAGGATAGACACCCCCAAATTATATTTATAAAATAGAATGAGCATACCGAACAAGATAAGGAAGTTATCCGGATGAAGATGGATTGGTGCTAATCCCCAATAGACCAGGGAGTCAATAATAAGTCTCAAAAAGGAAAGTGTAAGTCTCGATTCCAGTAGATGGACGTTGAGAACCATATAATAGAAAATGAGGGAGTCCATTATTTCGCCACCAATTAAAACTCACAGAGTCACCGCCTTTGATATAGAAAAATATTATCTTAGCTCTTTAATTTATTGGCTAGTCAACGAAAAAGAAAAGAATTATGTTAGCTTATCCACTTTTTCTTCAAGCCCTAATGATCTAAAAGCCTCAATGACCAACACACTAGCTCGACTCTCGAATATACCAGTCTCTTCAATAGGGCCATGTTCGGCCGGATACCTTACTCTCATGAGCTTTGGCTCATTCGATGATGCCTTCGAGCTATCTGAAGTGCTCGTTCCCAACAATGACGATGATCCTACTAACTCATCCCGAATCCATAACCTCTCACCTCATTATCGTATCCATAACTACTCGACATCTTTTAGGAAATAGAAAAGAAGAAGAGAATACTAACAAGTAATGAAGCTCGGATGCTTGCACAATCTTACAATATCACCTCCCGACTTAATAAGCAGCCTCGAAGAAAAGAGAAGAAATAAAAAAGGCGAAATGATTGAAGGGAAGGGGTATCACCTATTTATAGAAAAAGAAGGCCACCCTTCATCCTTCCAATCCTCACGTGATGACCCACACTCAAAATCAATGTATGTCACGTGTAAACTATTCCACCTAGGTGCGGGAGTTTCAAAAATTTCCCGTTATGATGCGGAAACATTAAAGATTTCCTGCCATACTTCAGTCATAAACCGTCATCTCATGCGACCAATCATCAACATGAAAACAAAAAATGATCGACACACACCACCTCAAAAGTAAAGTGGAATACGAAAAGCTGACCATAATAGAATCAGATACCCCGACCCATCAAACCAGTTCGGCATATCTAGAGGACTATTGTTATATCACGATTAATTAATAACCTGGAAAACACAATTAAGAGAATAATTAACAATCATTGGCATACCCATTATTGATAGAACAACCCACAGGCGAACAACCTAATAAAGACGTCACCAAATTAACTGAACTCTGAGGTGGACCCCCATCTCAACTGGGGTTAATATGGTACACGAACTATTTGATCACCAGGTCGGAAGGAAACCTGAAAGGTCTTATGACAATCGACCTTCTTTTTAGTGTTAGGTATGGTGTTAGAATTAACAAACAACACCCTACGGAAGCCATACCTCAACATGAGAGCAATTCAATACCATTAATGTCATACTTACTCCAAGTATGGTGAGGTCCCTCAAATTCAGAAATTATAGATAGAAATCCATCTAAACACCCACTACTATAAATAGGGGCTTATGTATTGTACAATGGGGTGTGGCACCAACAAAGAAGTTGGCATAAGATTAGCTCAGAAATAGCCAAGCTCCAAGCTTTATACATGATCTCGACCAACCAGGTCAAATTTAAACATATAATTTAAGCAAAAGGCCCCCGATGCTGCCCATTTGCATTTCACTTGAGTTTATATCAATTTATGCTTCATTAACGTTCATGAACTCATTTATATCTTTCATCATCATCAAAATATATTGGTTTCTTGGCTATAAATACGGGTGACCATGTTTATAAGTCAACTGTTGGTCCCAAGTGGTTTCACAGGTTTAGAGGGGGGTGAATAAACATTCGTCAATTTTGAAAATCTTTTCAAACTTACTATACTTGAAATTACAGCACTAGGATGTAGTGTTGTACGCTGTAACTTAGTGTTCTTCGCAATGAAAAATTATACGTTTACAGAAGGCTTGTTTTCTCAAATATGATTTCTTATAAAGATTCTTTTATGCTTATGATACAAATAAACACATGATGCAACACAGATAATATAAAGTGATTAAAACACTTATGGTTTATAGTGGTTCGAAGGTGGTATAATCCTTCTACGTCTACTCTACTGCTACCTCAAGCAGGAACTTCAAAGCAAGATTAATTTATAGGGTACAACCTAACAATCTATCAACCTAACAAGTCAACACCTACTAGAACTCAGTGTACACACAACTTGCTGCAAGTTCTAAAGGTAAACCCACTTAGGATTTCTAAACCCCACATAGGGAAGTTGTCTTTCTCCTAGATAACTAAATACAATCAGTAAGGATAAATCATATCAACTGACGACACCTAAAATAACCTAGCACACAGCAAAAAGGTTAAAGTATATGTTGTTGTTTCTTCAACTGGTGCAGTGAAGTGAGCTTTTGAATCCTTCTTCGGATTTTTCAAGTTGAAACTTGTTCATTTCACTTAGGTCGAGTGACTGAAACTTATAAGGATGCTTGAGAATTTAGCTTGATAATGCTTTAAACTTGTTGAGCGCGAATGTTTCCATAACCAACTTCAGTGTAGCTCGACCTCTATTTATACTTGTAGAAAGATATCCGTTGAAGGAGATATCTCTCATTTGAAATTAGGGTTCTGATCAAAGGTATGCTCATATTTAATACATCTTGACTTATCTTCTTAGTGTATTCAATGTAGTGGTTGTGGCTCGCAGCTTTCTGCAGCCTGTCAGACCACGTCTAATCTCTGTATTGGCTCTAGGCCTACAACTTTAATCTTGTCTCAACCGGATCTATTTAAACTTGCTTTGATCTACGTTCCTCGTACTGCATTTATACTTTCTCGGATTGCAGGGTGTTGCTTCTGTTTGTTGTGGTTGAGGTTTGTTAGAGTATGCAGCAAGTCTTGTCTTCTACTTTGTATCCTTGATCTTCTTCCAGCAACTTCTATTTTACAATACTGCTGCAACTTATTCAAGCAGCGTTGCTGCCTTCCTTTCTTACTGCTACTGCAATTTATACTTACAGTTTCTTCATACTCTTATCTTCTTGATACAGCACGGCTTTGTTGAGATCCTCCATCTTTCAAAAACTAAACTTACAGACTCAATCCTAGTCTATATGATTTCACTTAAACACTGTGAAAATTGGGTTACTCTAACTTCCTATTATAATATTGGTTTGTCTCATCAAAATCTAAATACTAACATCCCTACAATTTCCCTCTTTTTGATGATGACAAAATCCTTTACATTATTTTGTTCATGATAGGAGTTTTAGTTTGCACTTATCAGATTTGTTCAGATATTACAGATATGTACCAGAAAAGATAAACTAATCCTAGATTCATTAGAGATGTATCAATTCTAAGCTTCATCTCAAATCAACAGAATTTAAAGAAGCATGCAGAGGTTCATAAGATATGAACTTGATTGTAAAGCAGAAAATAAAATTTCTTCATTAATGAAAGAAATTTTTACAGAATAAAAATATATAGAAGAAGATGTACAAACTATCATTTTGATTTACAAGATTCTTGCAGCATGATTACTGCTAAAACAGAGACCTTCTTGTCGTTGTTTTCTTAGGTCTTCTTTCAGCAGTTCTTCTTTCTGTTTTTTCTTTTCCCTTCGAACCCTTCCATAAGTCTCGAAGAGACTCCTGATAGAATTCTTCCAGCTTTTGCTTAATCTTCGGGATTTGAATCTATCTGAGCTAGAAGTTTTCACTGAAAGACACTATCCTGTCTTGCTTCACTAGGTTTATATAGCGAGACTGAATCTCCAGTTTTCCATCCCTAACAAGCTCTTCATATCTCCTCAATGCAGATTGGCAGGTTTGGAACCTTCTGAATTTGCCTTCTCTGCAGAGATATTTGAAGTATTTGAAGTATTCTGATCTTTTATAAAGTGTGATTTACTCAGAAGTTGGATTTCTATCAGTGGGCAGCCTCACAGCTCTGAAGATGTCCAAGCTCCAGGCCATGTTCTCTCCTTCTATTAGAACAGACACTTTAATAGATATGTTATCAGTGTCAAGATGTGGAATTTCTTTAGGGGGGTATAGGTGTAAAGCTCTATCAACATCTTCCATCAGCTTAGGCCTGCTCTTACCAACTACTCCTAATCTCTTCATCCAGCATTTTCTTCTTGTTCAGCTCTGGCTCTCTCAACTCTTTGAGCAATCATCTTCTGGTTATAATATCTTTCTGCTTCAGCCTTGCTCACCATCTTTCTTGAGCCAGACTGCTAATCTCCTCCTCTCATCTTGGTGTTGTAAGAAGAGGGGGGTACTGCTGTATCATTTCTTGCAGTAGCACTGTGTTGGGATTCAATGTTTAGATTTTGATGAGACAAACCAAATATGTAATAGGAAGTTTTAAGTACCCCATTTTTCACATTGTTTAAGTGAATAAATAGACTAGAATCGAGTCTTGTGTTAAATGTTAAAATGGAGGATAAAAAAGGATAAAGCTGTATCTAAGCTTTAAGGGAAGTTATCGCTGCAAGAAGGTAGGATACATTATCGCTGTAAGAAGGTAGGATACAGCATAGCTGGTTGAAAGAAGATACAGCAACAGTTCAACGAGTCAAATCTTCTACAGCAAAGTAAAAAAGAACGGTGTGCAGCAACGCTGCAAGAAAAGGATACAGGAGTACTGCTAGAAAGAAGTTACAGCAGCACTGCCAGAAGATACTGCAACCAGGTCTAAGTTACTGCAGCACTGAAAGAAAGTATCAGCTGCACGAAGACCTAGGATACAGCGCAGAACTTACAGTATAGTTAAGTCATTCAGCGCCAACTACAAAACAAAATATCCTGCAAATCCTAGAAATGATAAATGCAGTACGAGGAACGGAGATTCAAGCAAGAATAAATAGAGCTATTCAAGAAAAGGTCGGAGCCAATAACAAGATGCCACATGGACTGACGCGCTGCAGAAAGCTGCGAGCCGCAACTGCCGCATTAAATACTCCGAAAGAGAAAGTCAAGTCGCATTAAATACGAACCATACTTTGGTCAGACTACTTCAAATTCAAAAGAGGGATGTCTCCTTCAACGGACATCTTCTCCTACAAGTATAAATAGAGGTTGAGGAGCACTGAAGCTGGTTACTGTTACTGAAACCATTATTGAGACCTAAAAGTCATTCGCGAAATATTCAAAGCTTACAAGATTCAAGCATTCAAGTTGACAATCAGTATCAGTCACTCTACCTACCGAAGTGAAGTAAGTTCAAGCTGAAAAGTCCCTTACGGATTCAGAAGCTCACTTGGAAGCACAAGTTGAAGAAAAACCTTTTATCATTTTAACCTTATTGTTGTGTGCTTAGGTTGTTTTAGTGGTGTCAAGCAGTTGATAGGAGAGATCCTTGCTGTTTGTTTAGTTGTCTAGAGTTAGGCAGCTTCTCTGTGTGGGAGTGTGGAACCCTGTGTGGGTTAGCCTTTGAAGTTTGCAGTTGCTGTGTGTATGCTGGACTTTAGTAGGTGGTTTCTTTGTAAAGTTGATAGATTGTTAGGAGGGTCCTGTAAATCAATCGTGCTTAACAAAGTTCCTGCTCGAGGAGCAGTAGAGTGGACGTAGAAGGATTACACCACCTTCGAACCACTATAAGCCATAAGTGTTTATTGCTTTATTTATTTGTACGTTTATCTTCTGCATTATTATTTGTCTCTTATCATAAAACGTTTTGAAAAAAGCATTTTAAGAAAAACAGCCTTGCGTTTAAAAAGTTTATTTCCGCTGCGTATAAACCTCCAGGTTACAGCGTGCAGCACTGTTTCCTAGCGCTACAAGCAGTAACCATCTAACGCTGCAAGCTCAAGTAACTTGCAGTGCAGAACGGTTGTTTTAAAGATTTTGAAAATCGACCAAGGTTCATTCACCACTTGGGACCAACAAGTGGTATCAGAGCGAGTTGGGTTAAAAGCCAACTTATCTGGTCACCTACCCAGATCCACCCTTGTCTTGTTGTTTTCTCTGCATAAAACTCATTCTTTAAGCATATCATGGATTCCTCCAATCACAAACTACCTATGTTTTCCATAGAGGAATATGACGATTGGAAGATAAGAATGCAGACACACCTTTCAACCATGAATGATGAGATGTGGACGGTCATAACTGAAGGACCAATAATCCCCATGAAGGTGAATCCAATGTATGGGAGAGACCATGCGGAAGGAGAGCAGCCACCACTTAACTTCCTCATCAAACCACATCAAGAGTGGGGAAACGAAGACAGGAAGAGAGCCAACCTCGATAATGTGGCAAAGAATGCTCTATTTATTACTTTGGATAAAGGCACATTTAGCAAAGTGAAAACTTGCTCAACATCCAAAGAAATATGGGAAAAGTTGAAGCAAATCTGTGAAGAAATTGAGCTCACAAAAGACAACAAAATCTCCAACGCAGCCCAACTATTTGAGCTCTTCGAGATGAAGAATGAAGAGACTCTTGAGCAACTAGATTTGAGATTCACATCAATAGTAAATGAACTAGAAGCTCTGGGCAAACACTACACACAGAAAGAGAAAAACATGAAGGTGTTAAGTGCCCTACCTGCGGAGTGGGATAATAAGACCACTGCCATGAGAGTATCTATGGACCTGAAGTCCATGAGCACATTCGACCTATTCTCCGACCTGAAAGCATTCGAGTATGACATTAATAGAAGGAGAAAAGAGTCAGAGGAGTCAAGCTCCAAAGTTACAGCGTTGACGGCCAGAGGAACCAAGGATACAGCAACCACTAGTTGCAGTAAACAGAATGAGGATACAACAGAAGTTGCTGAAGAGGATATGACGCTTCTCCTAAAGAAATTCAGGAGATTTATAAAAAGCAACAATAGCAGTAACACCAACCTCAACAAGAAGAACGACTTCAGAAGCAGTCATCCACCTCCTCAGGTATCCTCTTCTCCACAATCAAATACAAGCAATGTTGACCTGTGTTACAACTGCAGGAAACTAAGGCACTATGCAAGAAATTGTCCGTATCCAACCGTGCACAAGTATCCAGAAGGAGAAAGAGAGTATATGAGAGATAAAAGAAGAGAGGAAAGTCACAAGCTTCGAGCTCTCATAGGAGAAATGGAAAAAGCCAAGGATGCAATAGTTCCGAAGGAAGTACTGAAAGCTGCAGAATCCTCTAGCAGTGACACTGAAACCTCATCCTCTGATGAAGAAGCGCTGATATGTCTGATGGCTAGAGATGTCGAGGACAGCGAAGAAGATGAGGTAATCTACCAACCGTTGTCCATACCAGATAGTGAGGAGCTGAATATGATCCACTCCTTGAAAAGGATCATGAGTGACTTTGAGCAGATCAACTCAATTCATGAGGAACTGAAGGTTGAGAATGAAAACCTAAGAATCGATAATGAGATCCTCAAGAGCAAAAATATTGATATTGCCAAAATGCTCGCTGCACGAGAGTCTGATAACTCAAAGTGTAGTAAGCTGCAACAGGAGGTCTCTAGATTAAATTTTTTCTGGTCACCAAGCTAAAATCTTAGAAGGAAAGTTTGCAGTTCACGATAAGCACTTTCACTAAATCATCAAAGGACGCAAGAGATTGCATAAATCAAAACAGAAACCCTTTTGAAAAATCAGGTATAGGTTACAACAATCATACCTCTCAGAATACAGCAAGTACATCCAAAGTTGTAAATTTTTTTCAAGCTGAAACTCCAATGGAGAAAGAGTTACTTTGTGACTCTGTAAAGATAGTGAACAAAACAGCAATGATGGATAAGGGGAAGAAACCCCAATGCTCAACTGCAGGAAGTAAGCCTGCATCTAAAAATTGGCAGCAGCAGAAGTCATCTGCTGCATGCAGCAAGAGGATGCAGCAACCAACAAAGTTGCAGCATAGAAGAAAATTTCCCACCTATACTGAGACTTACATGTCTAAACCTCAAAGAGGATATACTCTAGGGAAGTATGGTGGAAGACCGCACTACAAAAGTGATGGTATCACACACATTGTTAATGCACATTCTTTTAACAAGCAGTTTTTCAAGACAACTGCATATAGCTCGAGAACCAACAAATCTTACTGTAAAACAGTGACTGTTAAGAAAGTTTGGGTTCCCAATGTAACTAACCCTAAAGGACCCGTACAGATATGGGTACCTAAATCTGTTTGAAATTGTTACAGGTTACAGTGTCAGGTTGCAGCAGTGATGTATGGTATATCGACAGCGGCTGCTCAAGGTACATGACAGGCAGTAAAGACACGTTAAGAGACTTTCAAGAATGCAAAAGACCCAAAGTCATCTTTGGAGATGATTCCAAAGGAAGCACAAAAGGAAGTGGATGCCTAGTCAAAGGGAAAATAAAGATCAAGAATGTATCCTATGTAAAGGGGCTTAGATACAATCTTCTAAGCATAAGTCAATTCTGTGACAAATGATACACAGTGGAATTCAACCTCAACAAATGCTTAATCAAGGACAGCACCACGAATGAAGTAAAGCTTACAGGAATAAGGAGAGGAAATATCTACCTAGCAGATTGGAACTCCTCTACACAATCAACATGCTTCATTGTGAAAAGTCCACCAGAGCTGAGCTGGCTATGGCACAAGAGGTTAAGCCATCTGAACTTCAAGACTATCAACAAGCTAGCAAGAAAAGGCCTCGTGAGAGGTTTGCCAGACGTAGCATACAAAAAGGAGAATGTCTGTGGAGCATGTCAAAAAAGAAAGCAAGTTAAAAGCTCATTCAAAAAAAAGACTCAAAAATCATCTCACAGAATTCTAGACCTTCTACACATGGACCTTTTTGGACCAGTAGAACCAGTAAGCTTGAGTGGGAAGAAGTACTCCCTAGTAGTAGTAGATGACTACTCCAGATACACAAGGACGATCTTTCTTGCAAAGAAGTCAGAAACTCAAGAAAAGTTACCTGGTCTCATGAAGAGAATTCAGAATGAAAAGAGCTTAAGCATAGTAAAGATAAGATCAGACAGAGGAACTGAGTTCACGAATAAATTTATAGAGAAATTCTGTTCTGATAATGGTATTCGTCATGAATACTCTGCTGCAAGAACACCGCAACAAAACGGTGTTGCTGAAAGAAGGAATATAACCCTTAAAGAAGCAGCAAGGATAATGATAGCAGAAGCAGAAGTACCCAAGAGATTTTGGGCTGAAGCTACCAACACTGCATGCTACACGCAAAACAGATGTCTAATCATCAAGGATCTTGATAAAACACCTTATGAAATTTGGAATGGTCATACACCAAATATCTCTTATCTGCATATCTTTGGATGCAGATGTTATATTCTCAATAATGGAAAGGAACATCTGAAAACTTTCGATGCTAAATCAGACGAAGGAGTATTTCTAGGATACTCTGTTGTAAGTAGAGCTCTTAGAGTATTTAACAAGAGAACCCTGGTGGTAGAAGAATCTATTCATGTGGTGTTTGATGAACCACATTGTGACAAAAAGAAGTTGGAAGAACCACCTGAAGAGATCGCTCCAAAGGAAGAGAATGATGTACCTTATATAGAAGGAGTTCTGCCTACAGGAGAAGAAAAAGATGAAGAAGCTGCAACCGAGGATGCAGCAGATATTCTTACAGCAGCAGAACCTCTTGCAATACAGCGACAAGATGAGCAAGCTACACCAACTCATGTCTTTGAGCCAGATAGGACATGGCTAAGGAATCATCCAAGAGATCTTATAATAGGAGATCCATCCATTGGTGTAAGAACAAGAAGATCCATCCCACATGAAGCAATGTTTGCATGCTTCATATCTCAGTCAGAACCTAAAAATTTTGAAGAGGCACTGCAAGATAGCAACTGGGTGCAGGCCATGCAAGAAGAGCTGAACGGATTTGAGAGAAATCAAGTATAGCAAATAGTTGCAAGACCAAATCATCAAGGTGTAATTGGAACAAAGTGGGTGTTCAACAAAAAGTTAGATGAGTCTGGAGTTGTTGTTAGAAACAAGGCAAGATTAGTGGCTAAAGGATACTGTCAGGAAGAAGGAATTGATTTTGATGAGACTTTTGCTCCAGTGGCAAGGTTGGAAGCTATAAGGATTTTTCTAGCCTATGCAGCACACATGAATTTCAATGTCTATCAAATGGATGTTAAAAGCGCATTCCTGAATGGTCTCCTTACAGAGGAAGTATATGTTGAACAACCTCCGGGCTTCGAAGATCAAGGAGAAGAGAAGGTGTTTCGGTTACAAAAGGCTCTGTATGGACTTAAGCAAGCACCTAGAGCATGGTATGACACCTTATCTCTTTATCTTCTGGAATGTGGCTTCCAGAAAGGGACGATCGACAAGACGCTGCTTAGGATACAGGATGGAGAAAGTGTACTTCTAGTACAAATATATGTGGATGACATTATTTTTGGCTCCAGAAACAAAGAACTATATGAGAAATTCTCCAACCTGATGCAGTCAAAGTTCGAGATGAGTATGATGGGAGAATTAAGTTTCTTTCTCGGACTGCAAGTAAAACAGCTACCTACAAGAACCTTCATCAGTCAAGTCAAGTATACGAAGGAACTTATCAAGAAATTGGCATGGAGAATGCCGCAGCAACATCCGTTCTCATGTCCATATCCATAAGTCTTGACAAAGATGAGGAAGGCAAAGATGTTGACATAACCAAGTACAGACGACTCATTGGATCATTGCTGTATCTCACAGCAAGCAGGCCAGACATTATGTTTGCAGTAGGAGTCTGTGCAAGGTTCCAAGCAGCACCAAAGGAATCACACCTGTTAGCAGTAAAAAGAGTGATTAAATATCTGAAAGGAACTCAGGAAGTCGGCCTATGGTATCCTAAGGAAGGAGGATTCAAGCTTAAAGGCTATTCCGACTCAGATTATGCAGGCTGCAAGATTGATCGGAAGAGTACCAGTGGGATGTGTCAGTTTCTGGGAAACAGACTTGTCTCTTGGTTCTGCAAGAAGCAAACTTCTATCGCAACCTCTACAGCAGAAGCAGAGTATGTTGCAGCAGGAAGTTGTCGTGCGCAAATTCTATGGATACAGCAGCAACTAAGGGATTATGGAATTCAAGAAAAAGAGACTCCAATTCTCTGTGATAATACGAGTGCTATTGCAATAACGCATAATCCTGTATTTCACTCAAGAACGAAGCACATTGATATACGTCATCATTTTATAAGAGATCATGTTGAAAAGAAGGATATTGTGCTTGTGAAAGTTCACACGGATTTCCAGCTTGCAGATATATTCACTAAGCCCTTAACTGAATCAAGGTTTTCTATGCTAAGGAGCGAGCTAGGAATTCTTAAGTTATGAAGAGAAAAGGAAGATGCAAGAACCAAGGGGGAACCTCTGCATGCTTGTGAAAAGCAGTAAGAACAGTACTGTAAGCTACGCATCAATACAACACTGGGTTCAGACAGCGCTGCATCTTATATTCTTACAGTACAGCAGAAATCAAGAATTCAAGCAGCACCAGGTTACAGCATTTATTTCAAAGAGAGTATTGATTACTCTGCAACCTCGTACTTGAAATGCAGCAACCTTAAAAAGGCATTTATTTAGGCGGCAAATGGCATGTCTTTCAGCATTAAATGCATGTCTGCGTGTGTCAGGAAGTGGAAAGGGCGCAGTCAAACCCACGCGCCAGGTAATTATTAACGACGATTTGACATCTCAATTTTTTCCTGAACCACAAGATCATTCCCTTGATTTATCTCAACCGTCGATCTTACACACGTTCCTTGAGAACCACCATAAACACCATAACCGTGTCTTTTGAATTCATTATTCACCATCTTCCAAGGAGAGAAAACATTCTTCGCGAAAAACCCTCTAAGTCCAAATCTTCGAATTTTTCTCTCTTTCTCTCTCTCAAAAATCCTCAATGGCTGCCTAACATACCATTGTTCTGGATGGAAGGCTGATCAACCAAGAGCACGTCTATGCATCAGGGCTGTATGACAACGCCCTTATCAAAAGGATTTTTGATGCTCTTCAACAGACCCAAATCCTAGGGTTGTTGACCACTATTTATGCTGGCTTCTCTGTGGAGTCAGTACAGAGATTTTATGCCTACGCCAGGCAGGCGGAGGAAAGGAACTGCATCCTATTCAGGATGGATGCAGAAGATGAAGAACAGTCCTTGACTATCAGGGACATCGCCACCACCTTCAGCATCTCCGCTGCAGGTCTTACCCCCAGTCAGTTGACAACATATGGGGAGGCATCAGCTCAAGAGATGTGGGATCTCTTTCGAGCAAGAGATGCAGGGGCTAAAATCAAGAGAAGCGCCCCCAAGAAGTTCTTCAAACCGGAGTTTGAACTACTCCACGACATCTGTGCATACTCCATCGAAGGAAGGACCAGGAGTTATGACAAATGCACGGTTCTCCGGTTCCGGATCATGTCTACCATCACAGCCGGAGTAAAGGTGAACTGGGCGAGGTTCATCATGAAAAGGCTGTGGGAGGAAGCAGAGAAGATAACGGAGCATCGGAGCTACGGTATCACCATCTGTTCTCTGCTCTGCAAGCTTGGGCTTCAACTTGCAGCACCCGTCCCCATTCACATCGAAAAGTATCTCGGGGAGAAGAAGAAGGACAAGACCCAACCGAAGGCTGCAGGAGCAGGAGTTGCGAGGAAGAAAACCAAAGACAAAAAGAATACAACTCTTGCTCTGCAAGATGAAGCTGCAGGCAGCGGGGAAGAAGTCGAAGAAGAGGACGCTTCGAGTCCTCTTCCTGTTATCAAGAGGAGTTCAGGAAAGGCTGTATCTGAACTTGAATCCTCTTCCCCGGATGATGACGCACCCTTAGTGAGAAGGGCTCCACGCAGTAAGAAGGCTGCTGCTGCTGTTGTGGATGAGTCACATCAGCCCAGGGATAAAGAAGGCTCTCCTTATTCCCAACTCTCTACACCTTCTATGGTTGTAGTTGACCTTGCGGATGAGTCACATCGGCTTCAGTGCTCGATCTTACCCTTCCAGCGGCTAGAAATATGGCTGCGGAGTACTCTCTGTGGAGAGAGATCAGGCTGGCTAAAGGGGAAATCCTGTTGAAGTGGAAGGATTTCCTAACAGTCGAGCAAGCTGTCTTGGAGTGGGCCAAATCAGAAGACATTCTGGCACTCCTGCAACCTGACTTTGCAGCAAGAGTTCAAGAGCTCGAAGGATGCAGTGCTGTACAGGGAGCAAAGGACAAAGAAAAGGGTAAAGCTCTTGCAGAATCTGACTCTGCAGAGCTGCCGATGAGAGCAGCAGTGGAGGACGCGCAGGTCTTCCTTACCCCGGTTGCGGAGGCGGTAAGAAGGGGCGATGACGTCGCTTTTGCTCAAGAGCAAATCGATACCTTGGGAGTGGAGTAAGCTGAAGAAGCTATGCTGCAACAGGCGCTGCAACAAAGTATGAAGAAAACCAGAATGCAACACACTCCAAGGAGAATGCGGGGAGAAGGAAGTTCAAGCCAGCATCTAATGAACTCCCCTGCATACGACCAATTAGTTGAAGGTCTCTCCACAATCGTCTCTCTTGATCCTCTGGAGGAGGAGACTCAACTATTGGATTATGGTGATTCCCCAGCTCGTGAAGATGAAGATGCTGCGTTTGTAGATTCTCAGAGGGAACCATCAGCCATAATCAGAGATGTCATCTCAGACATCTCTGAGATTGCCGATGAAGCATCTACGGAGGAAGTTGCAGAGGCGGTACTCCCTGCACTGGCCGCGACAGCAGTGCAGCAAGCGACCACCCTTCAAGAAGTAGCAGCAGAAGAATCAAGTAGGGTGGAAGCCGAGATTCTTGCAGCAGTGGAGCATACAGTGCTGAAAGCTGTGAACGCTGCAGGAAGCCAAGCAGAGCTGCAAGAACCCATTCTTGCAGCAGAGTTTGTCGAAGTAGTTTCAGGACCGGCCGAGGAGACGGGGTCCTTGGAGAAGACCTCAGGGGAGGATGTTGTTCTGACAACACTCCCTGAGGGTGAGAAGACCTCATGTGGGGAGGCTGTTCAGACAGTACCCACTGAGGATATTGAAGTTGAAGATGAGGTAACCCCAGTGCAGCTAGAGACACCTCGAGAGGAGGTTGATGCTGCAGCTGCTGCATGCTTTCAAGAACCTTCCAAGGTTACAGCAGCAGAGGTTACTATGGAAGCTGAGGTTTCTCATGCCGACTTCGCAAGGATGATAAAGGAATGCAACATAGCTGTTCATGGGCCAAAATCTGGCGGAGCAGATCCTGTTCAAATCTCATCCGGTGAAGAGAAGGCAGATGAGGAAGAAGAAGAAGAGCACCCATCCTCAAGCTCTACAAGCTCTCAAACCAGTAACCATGAGGATGAGGTTGCTACTGAAGTTCCGAGGCAGGATGCAGCACCAGTATGTCAAGTAGTTATTTCATTTGCTGCATCCACTGCTGCCTCGACGAGAAGGAATTCGGGACTGACCCCTAACGAATCAATCTTATCGAGTTGAAGCTGCTGTTAGACACCTACTGCATGCTCTCCAAGAGCATGAGTCTACCATGCGCAACAGTCTCAGGGTCATTGCCCAATTCCATGCTGAAACCATGGCAGGTTTTAAGAAGGACCTGGAAGTACTGCCGGAGATGATCAAGAGGACCCTTAATGATCACTCCAACAAGCTGTACTGGGAACGGGTCAAGATGGAGAAGGAGCTAAAAGTTGAAGCTGCGCTAACACGCCAGGAGATCAGGGTGTGCAAGCGTTATGCTGAGAGTGTCTCTGATAGGCTAAATACTCACTCCACAGTCCTGGAAACACTTCAGGATCGCGTAAGTGATCAATCTCAAAGAACCAGAAGTGTGGATGACCGTTTGGGGAACCTGGAGCTAATTGTGGGAGAACTGAGGGATATCATGGTCTGAGCTTTTCCTCAGCATGTTGATGCTCCAGCGGCCGCCCCAGAACCGACCCGTTGCCCACGTTCCAAGATGGTCCTAGCTGCCCTTGCTCCGCTACTGCTGACATCCCCTCTCCGAAGAGATGGATAAGAGATGATGATGTTGGAGCTGGAGGTGCTGGTGCAGCGGTTGGAAGAAGACCGGCTGCAGGCGCTGTACACAGCAGAGCTGCAAGCAAGGATGCAGCGCCTCCCTCCTATCATTCAAAGAGAAGGGATGATAGCCAGCAGCAAGGCTCAAGGAAGAAGATGAGCGGGGATGAGTCTGAGAGTCATAGGCGCCAAAGAGAAGAAGATGTAGATCCTAATGCCTGGATTCAAAGACTCGGTGTAATTGGTGAAAGAAGAATAATTCCAGATCACTTCTACCAATTTCCTCCTCAAGAAATTCCTCGTCTTGATACAGAAAATATCTCTGCTGAAGTGTCCATCATGATGGATAAAGGCCTGAAGGAGAAAACATGGCTTGGAGATTTGACATCTTCAAGAAGATCAGACTGCCTTATGACAGGAATCCATCATTTGAGGCGATTACCATTTTCAAACGTTCAGAATACCTCAAACACTTCAGAGAACTATGCAGAAAAGGCAAATTCAGCAGGTATCAGACTTGCAAGACTGCATTAAGGAGATATGAACAGCTCGCTCGAGAAGGAGGCCTTGAAATTCAAGAATTTTACATCAACCGAGTAAAGGAAGGGCTGATTATACCATTCTGTGAGGACTTCTGGCTTAGGTGGATTCAAATTCCTGTGATCATGCACAAGCTACAAGAGTCCTATCAAGAGTCCATCAGGGACTGGTGGAAAGGATCTAAAGGAAGGGAAGGCCTTGAAAGATTTGCTGAAAGAAGACCCGAAGAACCGCTAAGTAAAAGGTCCCTGTTTCAGTAAATTATATATACCATCTTGTGATCCATGTTGTAAATTTTCCACCTTGTAAAAATTTCTCTCTGTCAATGAAGAAATTTTTCTTTCTGTTCTGACCAAGTTCAATTCTTATGAACTCATGCATGCTGTTTACGTTTTCCTGTTTATTTATGATGAAAGGAATAGCATGATGCTTCTCTGATGAATCCAGGATTAGATTTAATTTTATTAAGCTGTTCAAACATGTAATCCTGATAATCCATATGAGTTAATGTAAAATAAAACTTCTTCATGAACGAAATAATGTAAAGGTTTTGTTATCATAAAAAAGGGGGAAATTGTTGGGATTTCAATGTTTAGATTTTAATGAGACAAACCAAATATGTAATAGGAAGTTTTAAGTACCCCATTTTTCACATTGTTTAAGTGAATAAATAGACTAGAATTGAGTCTTGTGTTAAGTGTTAAAATGGAGGATGAAAAAGGATAAAACTGCATCTAAGTTTTAAGGGAAGTTATCGCTGCAAGAAAGCAGGATACAATATCGCTGCAAGAAGACAAGATACAGCATAGCTGGTTGAAAGAAGATATAGCAACAGTTCAACGAGTCAAATCTTCTACAGCAAAGTAAGAAAGAACGGCTTGCAGCAAAGTTGTAAGAAAAGGATACAGGAGTATTGCTAGAAAGAAGTTACAGCAGCACTGCCAGAAGATACTGCAACCAGGTCTAAGTTACTGCAGCACTGAAAGAAAGTATCAGCTGCACGAAGACCTAGGATACAGTGCAGAACTTACAGTACAGTTAAGTCATTCAGCGCCAACTACAAAACGAAGTATCCTGTAACTCCTAAAAATGATAAATGCAGTACGAGGAATGGAGATTCAAGCAAGAATAAATAGAGTCGTTCAAGAAAAGGTCAAAGTAGCAGACACGGAGCCAATAAGAAGATGCCACATGGACTGACGGGCTGCAGAAAGCTGCGAGCCGCAACTGCGGCATTAAATGCTCTGAAAGAGAAAGTTAAGTCGCATTAAATGCGAACCATACTTTGGTCAGACTATTTCAAATTCAAAAGAGGGATGTCTCCTTCAACGGATATCTTTTCCTACAAGTATAAATAGAGGTTGAGGAGCACTGAAGCTGGTTACTGTTACTGAAACCATTACTGAGACCTAAAAGTCATTCACGAAATATTCAAAGCTTACAAGATTCAAGCATTCAAGCTGACAATCAGTATCAGTCACTCTACCTACCGAAGTGAAGCAAGTTCAAGCTGAAAAGTCCCTTACGGATTCAGAAGCTCACTTGGAAGCACAAGTTGAAGAAAAACCTTTTATCCTTTTAACCTTGTTGTTGTGTGCTTAGGTTGTTTTAGTGGTGTCAAGCAGTTGATAGGAGAGATCCTTGCTGTTTGTTTAGTTGTCTAGAGTTAGTCAGCTTTCCTGTGTGGGAGTGTGGAACTCTGTGTGGGTTAGCCTTTGAAGTTTGCAGTTGCTGTGTGTACGCTTGACTTCAGTAGGTGGTTTCTTTGTGAAGTTGATATATTGTTAGGAGGGTCCTGTAAATCAATCTTGCTTAACAAAGTTCCTGCTCGAGGAGCAGTAGAGTGGACGTATAAGGATTACACCACCTTCGAACCACTATAAGCCATAAGTGTTTATTGCTTTATTTGTCTGTGCGCTTATCTTCTGCATTATTATTTGTCTCTTATCATAAAACGTTTTGAAAGAAGCTATTTGAGAAAAAAAGCCTTGCGTTTAAAAAGTTTATTTCTGCTGCGTATAAAACTCCAGGTTACAGCGTGCAGCACTGTTTCCTAGCGTTGCAAGCAGTAACCATCTAACGCTGCAAGCTCAAGTAACTTGCAGTGCAGAACGGTTGTTTTAAAGATTTTGAAAATCGACCAAGGTTCATTCACCCCCCCTCTGAACCTCGGATACCACTTGGGACCAACACACTGGATGTAGCACTGCCAGCCTGTCTAGATGCAGCAACTACTCCAACTCGTCCTTCTTCATCATGATCTTTTCTTCTTTTAGGAGATGGGAAATCAGCAACTGGGAATGACCTTCTTCTCCTCATTTTGCTAAGAGGTTGGTCATCTTCTTCCTCTTCTTCCTCCTCTTCTTGGAGCTCCTTGGATTTCCTTGATCTCTCTGTTCTTTCTTACCCCTTTTTGGCATCATCAAAAGCGACCGGGGGTGAAGCAGAGGCTGTTCTGACCACAGTTGATCTAGGTCTTCTTACAGATGCAGAGGCTTATCTGGTTGGCGACTTAGCTCTTTGAGCATATTGAAGAAAGATACTTGTCATCATATCCCTAAGATCGCCAACTATCATATCCAGATTGCCTAATTTATCATCGACACTCCTGGTTCTTCGAGTTTGATCTTGATCATTATCCAGTAGTGTCTTCAAGATCATGGAGTGAGATTGCATTGTTTCAGCAGCTGCATCAACCGTCCTCTTACACTTCTTCTTTTCCTCAAGGTTGACTGTAACATCTCTCTTTAATTTTTTCTCCATCCGTAGCCTATCCCTATACAGTTGGTTAGCTTGATCCTGAATGTAATACTGTATCTTCTGCGGGATAGCTTCAATATCCTTCTTGAGGTTGGTCATGGATGCAGCATGGAATATGTCACTCAGATGTATATTGCTCTGCATGTTAAACTCATGATCTTGCAGCACATAAGAAGTTGTCTAATAGTAGCAACAACTCTTTCTATTGATTCATCATGTGACATTCCAGCTGGTCCTTCTTATCTTGATTCTGAGGCTGGTGCAGCATATGGAATAAGGGCTTGGAGGCGTTGTGCTGCATTCAGCTTAAAATCTTCATCTTCATCATCATCATCATCATCATCATGAACGTTCCTCTTTGAGCTTGAGCCTCTGAAAGAAGTGAACTTCTCAAAAATATAGGAGGCATGAGCTTTATCTTCATCGGCCTCCTCAGAAACTTGCTCTGTTATATCCTGGATGGATTCAGTTGAGCCTGTAGCAGGTGCAGTATGAACCTCCTCATGAGGTGACTCTGGCTATACTGAAGTTCTTTCAGCCTCTACAACTACTTCAGCATCCTCTAAGAGTACTGTCTCAACAGCCACCACTTCAGAGGTCTTCAACAAGGACACCATCTCAACGACCGGTCCTGTAACTTCCATACTTCCTCCTTTGTAACTTCTACTTCCTGCAGTATAGATAGGTTTCTTGCAGCAGTAATAGTCTGAACCACTATAAGCTCGACTTCTGCAAGAATCTCAGCTTCCATCCTTAAAGATAAATTTGTTGTTTGTTCTAGGATGTCAGCTAGATGTACTGCTACCTCCACCAGTATAGGGAGTCCCACCTTCGTAACTTTCTTCATGATCGCATCATTGGTAACTCATCATCTACAAGATTAGAGAGTACATCTCTGATGATCACTAACAGTTCTCTTTCAAGTGAAGCTTCAGTAGCTTCAAGATAAGAATGCATCGGGGAATCGCCATAGTCAAGTAGTTGAGTCTCCTCTTCCAAGGGTTCAAGAGAGACTATCTTTGAGAGGTCCTCAACTACTTGGTCGTACGCATGAGAGACTGAGTTATGGCTTGAAGACCCTTCTCTCTATTACCTCACTGGAGTGTGCTGCATTCTCCTATCCTTCATACTAGCTTGTAGCGCTAGTTACAGCATTGCTTCATTTACCTGTTCTACTCCAAGATTGCTGATTTGTTTTTCAACAAAGACAATGTCATCACCCCTTCTTACTGTCTCTACAGTCGAGACTAGGGAGACTTGCTAGTCCTCTCTTGTTGCTTTCATCGGCTGCCCTGCAGAGTCCTTCTTTACTGCAGTAGCCTTGTCTTTGCCTTTTTCTAGTGCACCCTGAGCAGCAGTTCCTCTTGATCTTTCCAAGTGAATGAACTCTGCAAACTCAGGTTGCAGGTGGTGAAGGATATCATCAGTTTGAGCCCACTCCAGGACAACTTTCTCCAAGATAAGGAACTTCTTCCACTGCAGCAGTGTTTCCCTCTTAGCCAATCTCATCGTCCTTCAGATATTGTATTACTGCTCTATCTCATCTCCAGCAGTTGGGAAGGTTGGATCGACATCAGCAGCTGGGAAGATTAGATTGATCAGAGTTCTTGCAGCAGCTTGTTGGAGACTTTCTTGCTCTGGCTGCTCATCTAACTCGACCTCAATTAGAGTCTGGGAGAGAGAAGTTGCTACTATTAACTGTCTTCCCACAGCTGTGGCAGTCTTCTTCTTTTTACTGCGTAGAATGACAAGTTTCCTTATCTTTCTTCTCCTTAAAGACGCATCATCATCTGAGAATGATGATAACTTATGTTCTCCTCTTCTCAGAGCCTTTTTTATGACAGGTAGGACACTGTCATCGGAATCAGAGCTGGCAGGCTAGGTCTCTTACCTCGGTTCTTCTTTTTCCACCCTCATTTCAACCTTTGATCCACTGCTTACAACTTTGTCTCTAAGAGACAAGGATGCATCTGCTGTATCCTTTGACTTCTTTCTAGCAGTAGCAGCAGGTATACCAGCAGCAACCTTTTCAAGGTTTTTTCCTTCTTTTTCTCACCAAGGAACTTGCCGATGGGGATTGAGGTGGGAGCAATAAGCTGCACTCCAAGCTTGCAAAGAATGGAGCAAATGGTAATCTCATAGCTCCTTCTCACTATTGTCTTCTCTGTCTCCTCCCATAACCTTTTAAGGATGAACCTGGCCCAATTCACCCTCTCTCCGCTCATAATGGCAGACATTATTCTGAAGCAGAGATCAATGGAGTACGCACAAATATCGTGAAGAAACTCAAACTCAGATTTGAAGAGTTTTTTCGGGGCACTCTTCTTGACTTCAGCCCCAACCTCTCTCAGCTTGAAGAGGTTCCACATCTCCTTAGAGTCATCGTCGTATGTCAAGAGTTGATTGGGACTCAACCCTTCTGTAAAGATGCTAAATACAGCGACAATCCCTCACGGACAGTTCTTTGTCCTCCTCATCCTCATTCATTCTAAAGAGAATGGAGAACCTTCTCTCCTCTGACCTTCTAGCATATGCATAGAAGCTCTAGATAGATTTTATGGAAAATCTGGCGTAGACCTTAGTCAGGAGCCCTAGGATTTAAGATCTCTCCAAGGCCTCAAAAATTCGAACAAGGATGGAGGGGTCGTATAGCTCTGAGGTATATGCGTACTCTTGGTTGACAAGGCGTCGTTCAAGCATAACTATTTGTTTGGCAGCCATTGAAGTAGGAAGAGATGTGCTTAGGAGAATATGAAAAAAGAAATCCTTGATATTGTAACTACTCTTTTGTTTGATACTTGGAAGATGTGTGAATGTTTAGGAAATGGTATCAAGGAGAAGTTTAAAAGCCGTGTAGTATGATCAATGAATGAGATTAAAAGATTAAGATTGATCTAACGGTCCTTGTAAAAAAGGTGGAGGGGTCAAAGTGTACATATTCAAAACTTAGCAGTTATGACTTCTAACCGCATCTTTTCAAATTCTGACAGATACAGACTTACATTAAATGCGAGGTAAAGCATGCATTTTACCGGCTAATTTATTATTTTTTAAGGTTGCATCTTCTTGTACGAGATTGCAGAGTATTAAATACTCCGAGAAATAAATGATGTATCTTTCTGCTGGTTACTTTGCTTACTTACAGACCTTGCTATAAGAATTAAGGATGCAGCGCTGTATGAAGCCGTATGTTGCAGTATGATACTGTTTCTAGCAAAGATACAGGAGTTCTCCCTAAGCTTCTATAGCTTTTCTTTCCACTCATAACTTTAGAATTCCCAACTCATTCCTTAGCATACTAAACCTTAATTCACACAAAAAATTGGTGAATATATCGGCTAACCGGAGGTCTGTATGAACCTTCTCTATTACCACATTTTTCTTGAGTGAAAGATTGGATTATGGGTAATTGAAATAGCACTCATATTATCACAAATGATTGGAGTCTCTTTCTCTTCAATTCCACAATCTCTTAGTTGCTGTTGTATCCAGAGGATTTTAGCATGACAACTTCCTACTGTAACATATTCTGTTTCTGCTGTAGATATTGCTATGAATGTTTGTTTTCTGCAGAACTACGAAACAAGTCTATTTCCAAGAAATTGACAAGTTCCACTTGTACTTCCTGTCTATCTTGCAGCCAGCATAATCTGAGTCAGAGTAGCCTTTAAGCTTGAATCCTCCTTCGTTAGGATAACATAGGCCTATTTCTTGAGTTTTTTTAGATACTTGATGATCATTTTCACTATTGTAAGATGTGATTTCTTTGGGGCTGCTTCAAATCTTGCACATACTCCTACTGTAAACATGATGACTGGCCTGCTTGCTGTAGGATACAGCCAGGATCCTATAAGTCATCTGCACTTAGTAATATCCACATCTTTTTCATCTTCATCTTTATCAAGATTTATGGATATAGCCATGGGAACTGATGTAGCTGATCCATTTTCCATACCAAACTTCTTTATAAGTTCATTTATATACTTGACTTGACTGATGAAAGTTCCTGCATATATTTACTTTACTTGCAGTCTAAGAAAGAAGCTTAATTCTCCCATCATACTCATCTCAAACTTTGACTGCATTAGATTGGAAAACTTTTCACAGAGATCTTTGTTGGTGGATCCAAAGAAGATGTCATCCACATAGATTTGTACAAGGAGAATACTTTCTCCATCTTGAATTCTGAACAGGATCTTATCTACGGTTCATTTCTTGAATCCATTCTCCAACAAATAGAAGGATAAAATATCATACCAAGCTATTAGTGCTTTGTGCAGTCGAAAAACTTTCTCTTCAGCTTGGTCCTCAAAGCCTGGAGGTTGTTCCACATATACTTCATTTGATAGAAGACCATTGAGTAATGCACTCTTCACATCTATTTGATATACATTGAAGTTCATGTGAGCTGCATAGGCTTGAAAAATTCTTATAGCATCTAACCTTGCTACAGGAGCAAAGGTCTCATCAAAATCAATCACTTCTTCCTGATAATATCCTTTAGCAATTAGCCTTGCTTTATTTCTTATAACAAGCCTTCATTCATCCAGTTTGTTCTTGAATACCCACTTTGTTCCAATAACTCCTCGATGAGTTGATCTTGCAACTATGTGTCATACTTGATTTCTTTCAAATCCATTCAACTCTTCTTGCATGACTTGAACCCAGTTGCTGTCTTGAAGGGCGTCTTCTATGCTCTTTAGTTTTGTATGGGAAATGAAACAAGCAAACATTATTTTATGAGGAATAGACCTTCTTATTCTTACTCCTATAGATGGATCTCCAATGATGAGATCTCTAGGGTGATTTCTTAGCCAGGTTCTGTTAGGCTCAAATATATGCACATGTCTTGGTTGTTCCTCATCAGGCTGTAAGATGGTAGGCTATTCCTCTTTGTCTTCTGCTGGAAGTAGAACTCCTTCAGTGTAGGGAACATTATTTTCTTTCAAAAGGGTTGTTCTTTCAACTAGTTCATCCAGCTTGCTTGTGTCACAATATGGTTCATCAAACACTACATGAATTGACTTTTCAACCACCAAGGTTCTTTTGTTGAAGATTCTGAATGTCTTACTTACAGCTGAGTATCCAAGGAATACTACCTCATCTGATTTTGCATCAAAGGTCTTTAGATGCTCTTTTCCATTGTTGAGGATATAACACCTGTATCCAAATATATGTAAATAAGAAATATTTGGTATATATCCATTCCACACTTCATATGGAGTCTTGTCAAAATCCTTGTTAATCAGGCATCTATTCTGAGTGTGGCATGCAGTATTTGTAGCTACAACCCAAAATCTTTTGGGTATCTCTATCTCTGTTATCATTGTTCTTGCTGCTTCCTTAAGGATTCTATTCCTTCTTTCAGCAACATCATTCTTTTGAGGTGTTCTTGCAGTAGAGTATTTATGATGAATACCATTGTCAAACCAGAATTTGTCTATAAATTTGTTGGTGAACTCAGTTCCTCTATTAGATCTTATCTTCACAATGCTCAAGCTTTTCTCATTTTGAATCTTCTTCATGAGGTCAGGTAGCTTATTCTAAGTTTCTGACTTCTTAGCAAGAAAGATAGTGCAGATGTATTTGGAGTAGTCATCTACTTCCACAAGTGAGTACTTCTTCCCATTTATACATACTGGTTCTACTAGTCCAAATAGGTCCATGTGTAGAAGGTCTAGAATCCTGTGAGATGACTTCTGTAACTTGACTTTGAAGGAGCTTCTAACTTGTTTGCCTTTTTTACAAGCTCCACAAACGTTCTCTTTCTTGAATGCCAAATCTGATAATCCTTTTACAAGTCATTTTCTTATTAGCTTGTTCTTGGTTTTGAAGTTCAAATGACTAAGTCTCTTATGTCATAGCCAGCTTAGTTCTGGCGGACTCTTTGCAATGAAGCATGTAGGTTGAATAGAAGAGCTCCAATCAGTAAGGTATATGTTTTCTTTTCTTATTCCTGTAAGTTTGACTTCATTTGATTTGCTATTCTTTATTAAGCACTTGTTGAGGTTGAACTCCATAGTGTATCCCTTATCACAGAATTGACGGATGCTCAGTCAGTTATATCTCAGTCCTTTTACATATATGATATATCTTTAATCTTGATATTTTCTTTCATAAGATTTCCACTTCCTTTTGTATTTCTTTTGGAATCATCTCCAAAGATGACATTTGGTCCTTTGCATGGTAGGAAATCTTTTAGGGCCTCTTTGTTGCCAGTCATGTGCGTTGAGCAGCCACTATCAATGTACCATACTTAACTGTTGTATCCTGGCACTGAAACCTACAACAAATTCAAGCAGATTTAGGTACTCATATCTGTACGGGTCCTTTTAAGTTAGTTTCTTTTGGAACCTAAATTTTCTTAACAAAAATGACCTTTCTGTAAGTATTGTTGGTTTTCTTTCTATATACAGTTTTGTTTGAGAATTGCTTGTTAAATGTGTGTGCAGAAACTATATGTGTGTTACCAACACTTCTATAGTGTGGTCTTCCACCATACTTCCCTGGAGCATGTCCTCTTTAAGGTTTAAACATAAGAGTCTTAGTATTGGTGGGGTAAGAATTTTTATGCTGCAACTTTATAGGTTGCTATATCTTTTTACTGCTTACAATAGATTGTTTCTGCTGCAGCCAGCTATTATATACAGGCTTACTTCCTATAGTTGAACACATGGGTTTCTTCAGAGTTACTTAGTAACTCATTCTCCATTGGAATTTTAGCTTGAACAAACAGTACAACTTTGGATGAGCTTGTTGTATCCTGAGAGGTATGAGTGTTGTAACTTAAGCAAGTTTTTTCAAAAGGACTCCTGGCCATCATTAGACACTATCTTGCATCCTTAGCCGATCTGCAAGCTTTCTTTCTCATGCTCTAGCTTAGTGAATAACAGATTGAACCTTGAGACCTCTTTCTGAAGCTTGCCGCATCTTGAGTTATCAGACTCATATGTTGATAGCATCTTTGCAAGATCAATGTTCTTACTTCTTAGGTTCTCATTTTCAAACTTCAGCTCCTCATGAGTTGATTTTATCTGCTCAAAATCACTCATAATCCTTTTAAGGGAATGGATCATGTTCAGCTCCTCTTTTTCAGGTATGGATAGAGGTTGATAGGTTACCTCATCATCTCCACTATCTTCGCAGTCCTTTGTCATAATACAGATCAGTGCTTCTTCATCTGAAGATGAGGTTTCACTATCACTGTTAGATGATTCAGCAGTTTTCAGCATTTTCTTGGAGACTGTTACATCTTTAGCTTTTTTCATTTTTCCAATGAGTGCTCTCAGCTTTTGTCTATCATTTCTTCTTTTTTCTCTCATTTCGTCTCTCTCTCATTTAGGATATTTATGGACTGTTGGGTGTATAGACAGTTTCATGCATAGTGTCCAAACTTTCTACAATTGTAACACAGGTCAGAATTATTTGTACTTGATTGGGGAGAGGGAGATACCTGAGATAATAGATGACTTCTTCTGAAATCACTCATGTTGTTGTTCTTCGTAAATCTTTTGAATTTCTTCATGAGTAAAGCCATATCTTCTTCTACATCCTCAGCAGATAGCTCTGAGTGCTTACTGTAACTTGCAGTTGTTGTATCATTTGTACTTCTTGCAGTCAGTGCAATGACCTTGGAGCTGGACTCTTCTACCTCCTTCTTTCTTCTGTTGATATCATACTCAAATACTTTAAGGTCAGAGAAGAGGTCGAATGAGCTCATGGATTTCAGATCCATTGAGACTCTCATAGCGGTTGTCTTGCTATCTCATTCAGCTGGAAGAGCTCTTAGCACTTTCATGTTTTTCTCCTTTTAAGTATAGTGTTTGCCCAAAACTTCAAGTTCATTCACTATTGAAGTGAACCTTAAGTCTAGCTGCTCCAGAGTCTCTTCATTCTTCATTTCGAAGAGCTCAAATAGTTGGGTGGCATTGGAGATCTTGTTGTCTTTAGTGAGTTCTATTCTCTCACATATTTGCTCCAACTTCTCCAAAATTTCCTTGGATGTCTTGCATGTCTTGACTTTATTCAAAAATCCTTTATCCAAGGTTATAAATAGGGTATTTTTAGCCACATTGTCCAAGTTGGCTCTCTTCCTATCTTCATTGTTCCATTCCTGTTTGGGCTTGGTCAGGAAGTTAGGTGGTGGAGGTGCTCCTTCCTCCATATCTCTTCCTAGCATGAGATTCACCTTCATAGGAATTATTGATCCTTCAGTGATGACCGTCCACATTTCATAATTCATTGCTGAAAGATTTGCCTGCATTCTTATCTTCTAGTCATCATATTCTTCTATGGAAAGCATAGGCAACTTATGATTTGAAGAATCCATGATATTTTAAAATATGAGATTTTCACAAAGATGCAGAGAAGACAGCGAGCAAAAGGTTGGATTTGGGTAGGTGACCAGATAAGTTGGTTCTTAACCCAACTTGCTCTAATACCACTTGTTGGTCCGTAGTGGTCTCGGAGGTTCAACAGGGGGATGAATGAACCTTAGTAGATTTTGAAAATCTTTTCGAACTTACTATACTGTAAGTTATTTAAACTTACAGCACAGGGTAGTACTGCTTACAGCACTAGGATGCAGTGATGTACGCTGTAACTTAGAGTTCTTCGCAGTGGAAAATTATACTTTGACAAAAGACTTGTTTTCTCAAATATGATTTCTTATAAAGATATCTGTTGAAGGAGATATCTCTCATTTGAAATTAAGGTTCTGATCAAAGACATAACTCGCATTTAATGCATTTTAACTTATCTTCTCAGTGCATTCAATGTGGTGGTTGCGGCTCGCAGCTTTCTACAGCCTGTCAGGCCACATGTCATCTCTGTATTGGCTCTGGGCCTGCAACTTTGATCTTATCTCAACTGGCTCTAATTAAACTTGTTTTGATCTTCGTTCCTCGTATTGTATTTATACTCGTCGGATTGCAGGGTGTTGCTTCTGTTTGTTGTGGACGAGGTTTGTTGGAGTATGCAGCAAGTCTTGTCTTCTACTCTATATCCTTGATCTTCTTGCAACAACTTCTATCTTACAGTAATGCTGTAATTTATTCAAGCAGCGTTGCTGTAACTTCTACTTGTAATGTTATTGTAACTTCTGCTTGCAGTGTTGCTGCCTTCCTTTCTTACTGTTGTATTACTACAATTTATTCTTACAATTTCTTCATACTCTTATCTTCTTGATATAGCACGGCTTTGTTGAGATCCTCCATCTTTTAGAAACTAAACTTACAAACTCAATCCTAGTCTATATGATTTCACTTAACATTGTCAAAAATGGGGTACTCTAACTTCCTATTACAATGTTGGTTTATCTCATCAAAATCTAAATACTGAAATCCCAACATCAACAAAAGTGTTACCGACGAGTAAAATCACGATAGAATTTGGTGATGGAAATTTCATTGATAATTTGTTTACCAATGAAAATATTTGTTGTTAATTCACACGATTTTTGTAGCGAAAATTTATTATATATATATATATAGTAATGATAAGGAACCCAACAGTGGGTTCCTTATGGAGCCAAGTCTATTGATCTGGCAATACACGTATATCTTCTTTATTCTTTTCTTATTTAATTTCTTTATTTTTTTTTCTTTTCTTCTCTATTTCTCAATAAATAAATATTTTATCTTATGTATCTCAATTTCTTTTTTATTCTATATCTTTTTTTTTCTTATTTTATCTCATTTTTAACTAATATTTTTTCTTAGTCATGTCAATTTCTTTCTTATTCTATATATATATGTTTTTTTCAAACTCTCATTCTATCTCAATTTTTCGGTAAATTATCAATTTCTTTATATTGTCAGTTTCTTTTCTTCTCTAGTAGTTGTCATTTTTTTATTGTAGATAAATTTCATGTATTTTTTAATTGCAGATAAGTTTCATCATCAATTTTTTAATTCTAAATAAGTTTTATATACCATGATAATTATAGCTTAATTAATCTCAACCATCTATATTTAAATTGTAGATAAGTTTCATGTAACAAAATATTTCTTAAGTTGTTTTGTTTTTCTTTTCTTACGTACTACTATGTTCATATATTTCTTATTTCAAAGTATCAAGTTTTCATCTTCATATTCATATATTTGTTATTTCAAAGTATCAATTATTCATCTTCATGGTCATTCTTTTCACTACTATCATACTTTCTTACTACTATATTTATATATTTCTTATTCCAAGTATCAAATTTTCATCTTCACCACTATCAAACTTTCTTACCACTATATTCATATATTTTTTATTCAAGTATCAATTTTTCATCTTTACGGTCATTTTTTCACGGCTATCAAACTTTCTTACAAAGTAGAATTAAAAAAAAATTATGTAAAATAAAATAAAATACTTCATAAATCTTCAAGAACTTTTAGAAAATTTTTAGAGAAATTCTAAACTTATCTACACTTTTATTAGATAATTTCTAGATAAGTTCTTAACTTATCTACAATTTCAAAAAAATGGATGGTTGAGATTACTCCATAAAAATGTAAAATTATATGAAATTTGAGTAGGTCTGGTGCGAGACGTCTCACCAATCTCATTTTGTGAGATGGGTCGGATCGGGTCAAACATAATAAATTAGGTAATACTTTTGTATGTATTAGGTAATATTTTTCTATATTTCAAGTAATACTTTTGTATTATGTTATGTAGTGTATGTACATAATACAAAAGTATTACATGATATATAGAAAAAATACTGCCTAATATACATAAAAGTATTACAATATTGCAAGAAAGAAAAGAGCACATAAACAGCTAGGATTTGCATGTTTTTTCACCGACCCTACCCAACCCAATTCAGGTCATATATCCTATAATATAAAAGTATTACCTGATTTATAGAAAAGTATTACCCGATACACATAAGAGAATTACATATTTTTTATAATCCAATTCAACTTAAAACAAAAGTATTACTTGATATACAGAAAAGTATTACTTAATACATAACATGTTTTCTCATAGTCCAACTCAACTCAAAACCATCTTATAACACAAAGTATATGTAACAACTAATTTTAAAAAAAAAAAGCAATATTACATTATAATATAAGTTATAAGTATTAATAATATGGTATTAATATATAGGGAGATAAGCATAGTATTGTCATTATCAATTTTGGAAGAATCAATAATTGGCCAAGTTTGTAAATAGGATAAGATTTCTTTTCTCTCTCTCTCACTACTTGTCACGGGGTGCTTTGTAGTATGTATAAAAAGAGCACAATTGTGCGGCTAGTAATCGGCACGTCCAATTACTCCACCTAAATAACTCGTAGCTTGCTGGGAATCACAAGCTGATGCGACGTAATCATGCCAAAGACACTTTAGTGGCATAATAATGTACGAAAGCGGGAAACTTCATTGTATTGAATGTGATAATAATTACAATATGGCATACATGTTGTGCCTACAATTGTTGATAGAGAGAGGAGAGGTTCTATGTAACGTTGCTTCGGAAGGTTTTCTGGATCATGTCCCCCCTATAATAGATAAAAATAAATAAAGGCTATTGACCTATTATTACATTGTTACGCTTTACATTGCGACAAAAATGCCACAGAGGCATACCGGTGGCATAACAGTCATTACAATAAAATCATACATTGCACCTAAAGACTTAAATTTTCTAGACTTAGAATAATCTTGCATCTTTTTGGTGCAGCTTTGTCTGACAACCCGATTCGATAAGTTGTAAGTCACGGTATCCCGACTAATCTTGAGTATTGGGTGGGTATCCCGTGACAACTCTCACCCACTTGAGTTGGCGACGTCCTCGACGCCACAGATCCATCATAGGTATCAATTTGCGATTAAAACGTCTTAAGATTTGCCGTCCTCTCCCAAGTGCTTTCTTCAGTGCTGTGACCCTCCCATTTTACCAAGTATTCCAGAAGTAGCATTTACCTCTTACCTGTCACACGGTGATTGAGAATGGATTCTGCCACCTTTTTCTTCTTATGCCGTTTTAACTTCATCTTAGGGCGGTCGTACGGGTTATAAGTAGGATCAACCTTGCTAGCTTGATACGGCTTTAGTGTCTGATCATTTCGCTGTCGTACTTTTTCAGATTCTCGTTGTGGAACTTGATCTCTTCCTCGAGATCTCCCGTTCTCTGATGTGCATTCTGGGGTCGGGCTTGCCCTTGCATACCCCCAACAATGCTTGGTGCCTCGATCGACATCCTGCCTCGGCCCAGCAAATCAAAAGCCGAGGCTCTGATACCACCTGTCACGGGATGCTTTGTAGTGTGTATAAAAAGAGCGCAATCGTGCGGCTAGTGATCGGTACATCCAATTACTCCACCTAAATAACTCGTAGCTTGCTGGGAATCACAAGCTGATGTGATGCAATCACGCCAAAGGCACTTTAGTGGCACAATAATGTACGAAAGTGGGAAACTTCATTGTATTGAATGCGATAATAATTACAATATAACATACATGTTGTGCTTACAATTGTTGATAGAGAGAGGGGAGGCTCTATGCAATGTTGCTTTGGAAGGTTTTCTGGATCATGTCCCCCCTATAATAGATAAAAATAAATAAAGGCTATTGACCTATTATCACATTGTTACGCTTTACATCGCGACAAAAATGCCACAGAGGCATACTGATGACATAATAGCCATGACAATAAAATCATACATTACACCTAAAGACTTAGACTTTCTAGACTTAGAATAATCTTGCATCTTTTTGGTACAGCTTTGTCTGACGGTCCGGTTGGATAAGTTGTAAGTCACAGTATTCCGGCTAATCCCGAGTATTGGGCGGGCATCGCGTGACACTACTGCACTCTCTCTCTCTCTCTACCTCCTGCACTCTCTCTCTTTCTCTTCTCTTTTCCACAGCAACCACCATGCCACTACTATCTTCATCGTCATCTCCTTTCCGACAAGTATTTTCCATATAATATGTAAAGCTTGTTGAGCTCGTCATAAATTCGAGTTTAGAATTTGAATCGGCCATCGTCTCCACCTCATATGACCGTGGAAAGGGAGGTAGCCGCTTTTATTTTTCTCCCTATCTTCTCCACTCCGCTGCTGCCGCTGGATTGCTGCCTTTGTGGGTTGTCGGTGCAAGTTACACCGACATGTGGTGTGTGCGTGTGTCTAGGCCACCGCCGTGAGCAGTGGCGGCAGGTGTGGTATGTGCGTGTGTACAGGCTACCGTCGTGAGTAGCGGCGGTAGGTATGTGAGCATGATTTGGTGATTGTGGCCGGCGACGTGGTTGCGCTGGTGGGGTGTATTGGTTGTATGTGTCACCGACGACAGAGATGGTGAGCAAGGGACGAAGGGGAGAGGGCGACGGAATGGGGGGCGGCGGCTGGGAGGAGGAAAAGGGAGGGAGGGGCTCTGTTGAAATTTGAGATAACATAGGGATCAATGTGCAAACCCTAAATTTAATTTCAACCCCTAACATTTATGGATATTAAATATAACACCCCTAAATTTATGAAATATGCTATAAGCACCATGATTTATGAATAATGATATTTAAACCTCAAAAGTTTTTAAAATTATATAGTACACCCTAAAATTTGATGATATTATGCATTTCACCTTAGAATTGATGAATATTGTTAAAACGATCCATAGAATATGCTGAAATTACAAGAATACCCTTAAATTACTGAAATTTCAGTTTTACCTCATAATTTAATAAACAAACCAAGGCCTAAATATAAATATTAAACATTCAAATAAATCCCCCATATTGTTAAAAATGATCTAATGATCTTAAATTAATTATGACCTTTACAAGGTAATTTCCCAAAGTCAAGTGCCAACATAAATATCAAATTGATCGTCTTAAACAAAATTAATTATACTTATTATGCAAAGGTTTAATTACATCATGATTTCATAGATAGTCTTTTATAAATATATTCAAATTTCTTAATATCTAAGTTAAACCGTAAATTATATAATTAGATTTTTTAAGATTATTTTAAAGGTCTTCAAGAATTATTTTAAGCCAAAAGCTTTATAATTTACTTGTCTAGAATTGTTATCAAATCTTCAAGATCTAACCTAAATCATAATTTTATAATTAATTTTCCTGAAACTAAGCTAAGTCTTTCAAGATCTAAATAAAGTCTAATTAAGCTTTCTAATATTTCAATAAACATATTTTTATTACAAATTTACCTAAACCTTATATTCACCTTAAAATCATTTATTTTATTCTTTAAACCACAACATTGTCAGAAACCTATTCCAACTTATCAAGAAAACCCTTAAAGGACATATTTTAATTACAAATGACCTTAACTAAAGAATTTATAGCTAGACAATGTACTAAGACTTTTTTAATGATCGATATAGGAAAAGAGGGATGAAGAATTATCTATGCTTGCTCGACAGCTTATAATTACACACACTCTTCTCATGAGGTGGGGGTAATTGTTTATTACGGTATTTATATTTCTTTCAAAGTATTTAAAATATGAAATCTTATATATGAATGACATGAGGTCGGTAAACGTGTTATCTGAATAAGGTGATATGAGTTTTTTAATACAAAGGTGAAGAATGATGTGGTTAAATATGCAATTGATGTGAAGTTAATAAGTGCATATGTGCTAAATGAGAAAGTGATTGATGAATGATCTAAAGCACGTGATGGATTGTTTGATTGAAATATTTGTGATTGATGATAATGAACGGTTTTGAGTCCCTATAAAATGTTGTATGATTAAATGTTTATTTTATGCAATATAAGTATGAAAATATGAGATGTACTTGAATTATGTGAATGACGGTGAAAACCGTATCTATGGCAGCTAAGAACCGTATCTATAGTGGCTAAGAACCGTAATGAAAGTGATATATTTGAATGTGAATGATGATTGATTGAGATGATTGTTTACATTTAAAATGATTTATGTCACGTGATTGAAATTAATGATAAACCTTTTATGTCAACCAAGTTTTTCTGATAAAAATTGTGTTATGATGAGTTGAGGAATGCCCGAATGAAATATTTTAATTTTATTACATTTTGAAATAGGGCATGCAATATCTTTTATCAAATGGTTTCAAATGTTGTAACTTATTTATATTGTCCTGAGTTTCCCCACTGAGTGTATTTAAAACACTTGTCACGCCCCATTTTCTTATACAGAATTTATCAGAGTTTTCCACACTGGCATGCAGGAAGAAGAAAAGAAGTAGGAGATGAACAAAAGATATTACATAACAACCATCGGTTCAACCGACTTAAACATAATATTTGTAGTGGAAAAACATCAGGATCTCCCATCCCAAACACACCTCATCATTAGGATCTCACATCCCTGAATACACATCATTATCAAGATCTCACATCCCGAATACACATCATTATCACCCAACATGGATTTCTTCCAACATTGTTTTATAAAGAGAAAAGTTTGATAAACATCATATTACAATAATTTACAGATCCAGAAAAACATAGCACCTCCTCTCTCCTTCTAGGGTTCATCATGCTTATCACCTCCTGTAACGTGAATTACAGAATAAGGGGTGAGTGCGTTGAATACACTCGTGGGGATAAAATTCGTGCCTAAATCTTAACATATATATATTTGAATCAGAAATACGTATAATCATCACTAATCACAGCACGAAATATGCACAGCAGACATTAGAAATGGTAATGGACGAATAGGTGCGGGCATCGCCCGTCTTATCCCATAAAACGGTCTCAAATACCGTTGGTGCATTTCAAGGACCACCAAACCTTTCATAGAAGAATGGGGGTTAGGGACGAATGCATGAAGGGGTGCCTCAGCGGGTCCACTCCTCACAGTTTATGTATGTCACAGCAAGTATAATCACAGCATTTAGTATTCCTCAATCATGCTTGGAATAGGGAAAATTGTAAATAGATAAAGAGTTAGAAATTACCCCCACCTTGTTCGGTGGTTACCACGTGAGTTGCAAGTATCGAAGATCACGTATCCCAAGGCTTCAATCCAACAGGTAGCCTACATAATTTATACTGTTTTTAGATATTTATGAAATATAATTAAGGATTTAAACGATATCGAATCGAATATTATCGATCGAGATGAGACAAATCGAAATGGTAGGCCTAACGATTGAGGTTGAAGAAAATGAGAGAGAAATATCAGTTTATGAGGCTGAGATGAAAGAGAATGAATTTTGGATCACAACAAAATAAGAATGAGCTCAATCGGAGTTGTAACGAGCTCGAACGGAGTGTTTTAAGATTTAAGGGATTTCGGTAATTTGGTCAAAGGGTTGACCTTGACCGTGACCCACGACCCCCGGTCAACAATATTTTGTTGGCAACGTCTCGATAATAAAGTATGATGAAAAGAAAATGAGATTTGGATCGAAAATCGCATCGAAATACGTCGTTGTACGCGTTCCCGGCGACGGGAAAAATTTCGTCGGCGTTTCCCGACAACGGGAAAAAAAACAGGGCAGCGTCTCCCGTTACTGCCTAGTTTTCTCGACAGTGGGGCAGCACCGCTCGGCAGCTGCCGAGTTTTCTCGGCAGCCTCATCCCCGTCACTCGCCCAGGTCTCCCGTCGTTGACCTACTCGACTAGCCACCTTCCCGGATCCACCGGCTGCGGCATCGCCGGCCTATGCCGCCGAAACTTAGTCCGATGGCTAGCCTGAATCACCGGCTACCAGATCCGGCCATCCCTCGTCTGATTCCGACGTGAATAGTACCATAAAAACAGCCACGAAAACCCTTCGTCAAACACAATTTACACAAACACAATGCAACAGCTACTTTTCCAAACCATTTATCGGCACCGCCGCCACCACCCATGGCGGCGCCACCCCTCCAGTGGCTAGCCCACCAGTCCGGCAGCCCTTCTGGCACCTGCAATCTCGAGAAAAAGAACAAGAGAGAGAAAAACGGAGAGAGAAATGGTGGCTGAAAATAAGGGTTTAGGGTTTGGAGATGGTTTTTCGCCGTTTTCCGACGAACGGAGAATCGGAATTGAATTTCGGAAGTTGCCCTAAACTCGTATCGTTGAGGACTACGTTGTATACGAAAATCAGCCAAAACGAACGGGTTTGACATTTTTCGGCAACGGCAGCGGCGGTTTTTCGTCATTTTCCGGCGAACAGAGAATCGGAATTTGAATTCCGGAAGTTGTCCTAGATTCGTCTCATCGAGGGCTACGTTGTGTACGAAAATCAGCCAAAACCGATAAGTTTGACTTTTTCCGGCGAACTCCCGCGGCGGCGTCGGCAGCGGCGCGCCGGAGACAGAATAAAGACGGGAAAGAAAAAGAGAGATGAGAGAGAGACTTACATGTGTTCGGCGCTTTTCGGCTCGTTCGAAGAAACGGTGAAAAAAATGAAATCAAATGAGGGCCTATTTATAGAAAATTTTGGAAAGTTACTATTCACTAGGGTTACTATTCACTAGGTTACTGTTCATGATAAGCTTCGGTTACTATTCACGATAAGATTTCGGTTATGTTCATCACGATTCTGTTCCTCGTTTTTTCGGAACTCTATATTTTGCCCTTTTCTTCGCCGTTTGAGCTACAGGTGTCCGGATGACCCCTAGTTCGTTTCTATCTTCTCATTTTTCTGTTACGCATCTAATGGTATAAAAATATTCTATGTTCCATGCGTATAAATTTTATCCATCTAAAACTGGTCATTAAACACATATCTGAAACGCACGTAATTAAATTAAACACTTAGGAATTAATACACATAAAATATTTCAATTAAGGTTTACTTATTTAATTAACCAATTATGCTTCTTTTTTGTCTTGGGCGTTACAACACTCACCCCTCTTTTTAAAAATATTTTCAGTTTAAGGATTTTATGGCGTGGGGTGCGAGCGTGGATGCTGGTAGCCGATGATCAAAGGTTACAGAATTTTTTTATTAAAATGATTAATTTCATGAATTTAAGAAAGGTATATTTCATATTATTTTTTGATTTTATTTATTTTTATTATTATTGAAAGAGTGAATTTTATAAATGAGTAACGTCTTGGTTAAAATTTACCTTCAAAAGAATCAGGACGTTACAGTATAACCTAATATAAAGAAAAATATTACTTAATACACATAAAAGTATTACATAATTTTTTATGTTCGACCGACCCAACCCGTCTCATGGAATGGGATCCGTGAGACGCTCTCACCCAAGACTTTGCCATGAAATTTTTAGTCAATTTCTAAACTTATGTATAATTAAAGAAAAATGTCTAAATAAATATTTTTTTCAAGTAATATTGATATTAATGGTAAGTAAGAGAGAAGAAAACAAATCGACAATTTAAAGAAATTAACAATGTATTGAAAAATGGAGATAGAGAATATAAGAAATTGAATATTTACTTAAAAAATGTAGATAGAAGAATGAAATAGAAGAATAAGAAAGAAATTGACATGAATAAGAAAAAAAAATTATTTAAAAATGTGATCAAATAAAAAAGAAATTGAGATGAGTAAAAAAAGGATTTATTTATAAGAAAAAATAATTATTTAAAAATGAGATAAAATAAAAAAGAAATTTAGATGAGTAAGAAAAAAGATTTATTTAAAAATGAAATAAAACAAGAAAGAATAAAATTTATCTATAAAAAAAATTATTTAAAAATGAGATAAAATAAGAAAGAAATTGAGATGAGTAAAAAAAAAATTATTTAAAAATAAAATAAAACAAAGAAAGAATAATAGATCTGTAAATTAAATTACTTAAGAAAACAAAAACAGAAAAGAAATTATATTAAAAAAAATATCGTGGTATGTAAGAAAAAAATATCGTAGTACTTAAAATAACTTAAGAAGATATACGTGTATTGTTAGATAAGAATATCGCGTATTTAAAATAATTTAAGAAGATATACGTGTATTACCACATAAAAATATGATGATACATAAAATAATTTAACAAAATATATGTGTATTGTTAGTGTATTGCCAAATAGCAGATCTGGCTCCATAAAAAACTTAAAGGTGGACTCCATATCATTATTCTATATATAAATATTGGGTAGGTCCGAACTAACTAAAACCCATTTGATCGGATTTTGGTGGGAGAGATTTTGATCCGTATTTAAATCCTATCATTTTCATCCCTATTAATTTCATTAGCCATCCATACTAGAAATAAATAAAAATTTAAAATAATAGGGATAACTACATTAAATAGGTAATTAGGGTGATAACTTTTTTTACAACTTTAAAGAAGTAAAGTTTATTTTCCATGATGACTAATATGAACTGTAAAATTAATTAAAAAGCACATAATTTCTGTTGTCGCTCCATAAGAATTACACTATATATCTAATTGACAATTCCCTATAATTATTTAGCAAAAGTTTCTTAATCTTGTTTATATTAATTTAATAAATATGCTTAAATATTTTACCATATGGGGCCATTTTGAAAACTAAAAGTTTTTTTCTTAGGAATAGAAGACTTCATATACTATATTTATTAATAAGAGGGTCAATGACTAATTAAAAAAAAAAACCTTATCCCTATGTATCGTATTCCTAAAAATCTCATATAAAATTATATGAAAAACTGAGAAAAATCAACATATATACACACAAGTCCTTAACTCGACGAAGATTAAAAAAAAAAAAAAAATACACTCTATTTTATATATATATATATATTAAAAAAAAAGATTACTGCACAGCTCTATAAGGAAACTTAGATATACAGAAATCAATTTATGTTAAGAAAATAGATGAAGATCTAATTTATGAATAATTCAAATCAAAAGACTTTCCTTATACCAATATATGATCATATGAAGGCAGGACACCAAGCCAAGCTACGCAACTTAAAACTAAAAATAAAAAGAAAAAAGAAAAAGACCGACCCCCATGGCTCGAGTGAAGAGCAAATGCAATACAAAAAGAAGTGTGAGAATACTGAAACACGATTATACAGGGACTCTACCCAGCTAAGAAGCCACGCACAAGTGCGTATGTTAGCTCTCACCACTCATTAATTTATATATGTATATTATGCACTCATGATTAATTACACAAAAACAATATATATATACTTATATATTATCTATATCTATCTATAAAGATTTGAAATATTTATTTGAGTATATCTTGTTCAAACTGGCTTTTATCTTATTTCTGATTGAGTTCGAATAGAACTGTTGAAGTAATTAGTAATCAAAAGCAGGAAAAATAATTAAAATAAATTAGCGCAATTTAGATTGTATATATTGTAGCTTTCCATGGTCGTTTGATTGCGTTGTGAGGCAAATAAAAGGAAACAACCCATCTTCTTAATCACATTATATTAGATGGCATTTTTATTATTTTTCCTTCATTCACAAAACTACTTTCCAAATTTATTTCTCCTAATTAGTATTTTGCCTTTCCGTCTTCTTTAAAATTAGGGTTTTGATCCCCCATTCCTAGTCTCTCTCTAAGAAGATTTTCTTCAAGATTTTGATCCATCTTGATTTCACTACATTCATCGTTCCTTTATTTTCTTGCTTTCTTTAATTAATTCTCTGTCGGAGCCATGGAAAAGGAAGATAACGAAATCAATCCCCAAGATTCAGTGATGGAGAAGGAGGATCAGGAAATCAATTGGATGGAAGAAGAAGAAGAAGAAGAGGCAGCTGGGTCGGCGGCGCAACCGTCGAACGGCAGACTTCTGGTGAAGCTGAGGCTTCCCAAGATGCCGGAGGAGGAAGAGACGGCGGAGGCGAAAGAAGTGAAGAGCAGCCATTGTTGCAAGGAGTGCAACAAGAGTTTTAACAGTGGTAAAGCGTTGGGAGGTCACATGAGCAGTGCCCATGTTCAAGCTAACAAAGAATATTCTTACAGGAAGCAGCTTAATCCTAAGACCAAGAGCGGCGGCGCCAACCCTTGTCCGCTGTGTGAGAAGGCTTTTCCGAGCAAGAAATCACTGTTTGGGCACATGAGATGTCACCCCAATAGGCGTTATAGAGGCATGGAGCCCCCGCCCCCGGCCCCGCCCGCGCCCGAATCCGAAGGTTTTGGGCTCAAAAATCAAGATGCGGACACTGATTCAGGCTCAGGCTCATCCGATATGGGTTACAGTTTTCAGGACTGGCCGTCCACAAGCAAGAGAGGCCGCGGCTACGTTCGGGCTCCTGCTTGGGGCCCGGATGACCGTGAAACGTTCGCTGCAGGGCACCAGTTGCTCAGATTAATCGACGAATCAAACAAGAAGCAGATCAAAACTAGCCCGCAGACAGCTCTGAGAATTCGAGAAGGTGATGAAATCAAGGGGAAAGGGAAAGTGGCTCTTGATGAAGAAGAGGAGCTGTACAGAACCGCCATACAAGTTCTGATGGACGTAAAACGAGGTGGGGTTATTAAAGAGGAAAAGACAAGTATACCCAAGGAGAAGATGGATGAATGTGGAGGAGCAGGATCAAAATCATCAAGCCCAGACGCATATATGTGCAACCTTTGCGAGAGAGGGTTCAGCACTCATCAAGCATTGGGAGGGCATAGGGCGAGTCACAAGAAGTTCAAGCTCACCATCATTAACACCGCCGATCGAGATCAAAACCCCAAGAAGGAGACCAATGGAGAGAAAGTGGTTCTAGGGTTTGATCTCAACATGATGCCTGAGGATGAGGATGAGCATCATTGCATCTAGCCAAACTACTCTTGATTAGTTTAGGTAAATTTTACTTCTTCTTCATTTGTTTCAGCTTCACTACATTAGGTAGTTGTTGACTTATCTCTTCAGCTTTTTTAGGGTTTTGTTATTTCATATGCTTGGTATAAGATTTCGTGGTAGTTTGCTGAAAAGGCAGACATTGGGTTCATTGGTAAGAAAAGCAATTTTTGGATGTTGATAGACCTACAGAATATGAATCGTGCTATATAGTCTATGATTAATTAATACCCCTAACTTTTATTCATACTGAAAAACTTGAATACTTAACAATGAAAAAGTATATATGTTCGTGTCGTATGATTTTGGTGTGTGTAATTTAACAGGATTGACATTCAATATAGGGAAATCTCAATTTTTGATCTTCATTTTTTTATCATCAATTTACAAATTTCAATTTTAATTTGATTTTGTTTGAATGTAAATTTCTGCCTATGGTGACACTAGAATAGAAAAATACACATCAAGCAATTATTCGGCGTCCATTTACAAAATTACTGAAAAATTATACTTACAAGACCAAAAATTTGGAATATGTAAAATTAGTAATATAAGAATATACAAGACCTAAATTACATGATGAAAATTGTAATTTTTCATTAAAATAAATGACTGTATCCTAGAAATTTTGCTGAACCTTGAATATTTTTTTTTTAAATAGAAATATATACATACTGTCAACTGATGTTTAGGATTTAGCATTGCATTCATATTAACCTGGAAGCAAAATGCTATATGCTTAGAGAATTCTGCTAATGCTTGCAGACCCAAAGTCTTTCTTTTTTCTGTTGACCCGCTGCACTGGTCAAACCTCAATTCTACAATTTCAACATTTTTTGTTACGCGAACAAAGTCTATTTTTTCTCACCATCACTTTTAAACTAGAACAGATAAAGTTATCACACTTTTTAAAACTTCTAAATTTTAAATAATAATAATATTATTTAGGGAAATTTTGCCAAATTTGAGCGAATTGCTCAATTGGCTCAAATTGCACTTGAATCACACTTGAGATCACGAATTTGGACAATTTTGGTCAATTTTGCTAACATGTCATAATCCCAACATATGTTGCATTTTGAATTTTATGTATTTACAGTGAACTGGATTTGCCAAAAATTTCCCAAATCAAAATAGTGAATATCCGTCATTGATGAGTTCTCAAAAAATTCTCCCCAAACTAGGCCTTTTAGAATGTAGGGGCTAGGTCGATTATTAGCTGAATAACATGGAAATGGATATACCTTTCTTCCCCATATTGCGAAAGAAATTCGGCCACCATCAATCTCTCCGGCAGGAATGCTGTTAATTGCATTAATGAGAAGTCCAGCTCATGCCCATATTATGTGTGGAATTATTGACAAAGGGGTGCCTTCCTTGAGAACGTCTCCAAGAAGTAGCTTAGCTATGTCCAAGAAAGAAAGGGAAAGTGCATTAGAGTCGGTGAGTCCAGCATACTTTTAAAATGGGAATGTGGAGAAATGAAAGAATAAAAGGGGTGCCATCTGAGTGTCGCCGATTGAGACGGAAGTTAACGGAGCCGAGGCGTTGTTGTCTATTCTCTTGGGGGCAAAGGTGGCATTCCAGTGGAGGTTGTGGGGAGGAGAGGTGGAAGGTGTGCGGTGGTCGGTGATTGGATTTACTCGGTGGTTGGCGTTTGGAGGTGCTGCAAGTGGTGGTGGGAGGCAGTTGGAAAGAAGATGAATTTTTTTTGGTAGAATTTTCTTTTATTTTTTTGTCTTTTTTTAATATAAATTTCCTTTTTTTTTTAATCTTATGTGGTGCAATGAAGTGTAAAATTTCTGCTAATATGGATTATATTTATACTATTATGTTACATATGCAAAATTGGTCTGAACAGTTTGAATTGGCCAGCTCACGTGAGATTCATGTGCGATTTCAGCTCAATTGAGCAATTTGGGTTCAAATTTGGCAAAATTTGTGAAACCAAAAAAATAAAATTCTAAATTGTCAGCTCGAAAAATTAAAGTTTTAAACTGACAGACCCCCCTAAATTAGGAGAAAAAAAATAATAACCTCTTTAAAGTTTTCAAATGTTATCATGTATGGTTTAGAAATGTCCAATTTATATCTTTTTTTTATTACCGGAAATTGTATATTTTTGCCGAAATTAAATAGCAATTTTGACCAATTTTTCATAATTTGATTCATGAAAATTATCATATTACGATGAAAACAATGACCACTTATATCAATTTCATGAATTATTTTCATTTTAATTATTTTTCTTGTTGTTTTCATTTTGTTTAATTATAAGTTGAAGTTGGATATCATGTGTTGACCGGCCCCCACTTTGGAGTTTATGGTTATCTCCATATCATCGAACCATATCATCAAATTCTCATTAAAGTCACCTTCTTTAGAATTTGAAGAAACTCTCCATCATTAAATCCATTATATTCGTTTTCGATTGATTTAAAGTTGAATTTGTTTCATATTTATCAATTAATGTTAGAAGTAAGTATTCATTCTTTTGCAGGCTTAATGAGTATGAACAAGATTGTCTTTGATCTATATATAAAGAGAGTTGTTGATAAATAAACTATTGATCTATACTATAGTTTGTACAATAATTGGTTTAATTCTAATTTTGTTTCATTTTTCATAGATAATGTAACAATACTTCCTAGTTTGTTGAAATTATATATTTTGGATGTTGTTATGTAATTATGAATGTGGCATATTAATTATTAATTTTATCAAAAATTGTTATTAATATATAATCCTATTTTTTAAATTAGTGTATATAATTTTTATTATGAATTAATTGCATCCGTCACCGCTCAAGCCTCGCCCATTATTTTCCATTAACCTTTATGGGGTGGTTAATTTAGTTATAATATATGCAGTGAAGTACTACTTGTGAATATATATCCTTATATATATATATATAAGGAAAATGCTAAAGTGTCCATCGTGAGCAATTTTTAATATATCTATTAATTACGTGTAATAATTACAGCTTGTTATTATATGAAAAATGAAATTAATAAGCATTTTAGATTTTTAACACATCAACCATAGACGCATCTTTATATGTCCACGATGGATAGAACAGCAGAGCTTGATATATAGTCTATGATAGTTACACTACATAGTTCACAAGTAGTACTATAATAATCTCCAGGCAAAGGATGCCACAAGTCATGTTACCTTACCCACCTCACAGATTAATATGTTAGATATCTAGTATTCTTATTATTTTCATTTTCCATATAATCAGGGGATGAGATCGTTACGCGTTATCGATGAACATATTAACAATTAACCACTATAAACATTTTATCATTTTCATATAAATATATATATATATATATATATTGTGTAATAATACTATTAAACAATTAATAGGGTAATAAAAGCATAAATTAAGTATTAATTTAACACAGACTTGTTTGCATCCGTAGCTGGATATTTTATGGAAACTTTTCGGTTATATGTAATAAAGACAAAATTGAATATTCATAGAAAAAATACACCACACAAGAATCATGGAATTTGGACAAAGAATATCTAATTACATGCAAAAGTAGTAATTCTATATGTATATTGTATATACTTAAACTTAGTCATGGTAAAGTTTGATTAATGATCTAAATTAGAGAGAGAGAAAGAATGTTTACCAAAAAAAAGAAAAAATCAAGGCTGATGTGATCGAACTGAATTCCTCAAAACCGAACCGAACTAGCCCTGACTGAATTCATCCAGACCGGATTTCTTATTTAGTGTAGGTCGAACTATGCCTGTCCCGGCGAACCACTTTGATAAACGAACTATACCTGTCCCGGCGAACTACATTAGCTCGGTATGATTCTACGAACTGAATGATGAGATGAGATCGAAATGATCTTAACTGCCCGCTATTTCCACGGGTTTGTCGCCCACATCCCTGATTTCTAGGCTGATATCGAGCTAACCCTTGATTTCCGGAGGACTCCCACGCCGACCACAATTAGGACTCCTATTTCTACTGCAACAAGTATCAGGGAGTATATATATCCTTGTTCTTTTACACTTTACACACACGCAATATACAAAATTTAGAGATTACATTACTTAAGAGATTTCAAAGTTTTTCGACTGACTTGAGCGTCGGAGTCCCTTCGTCGGGAACCCCTCCCGGTGTCTGTTTTGCAGGTTCGTTGGATCCGACCGTTCAAGATTTCGAGTTTTTTTTTTGGTTCCGAGAAGACACACGTCAAACCGGAGCAACATCAATTGGCGCCGTCTGTGGGAAATATTCTGAGTTGAGACGTTGAGAGCAAATATGGTAAACACTAGAGGAACGTAGAGAACGGAGATCGGTGAACCATCGAGGAATCGCGAGGAAGAAGGGGACAGCCAGAACACCGTCCCGGATAATCCTCCTCACACCATTACTTTGACTCCTGAAGAGCTTTCCGGTTTGATATCGGCGGCAGTTCAAAGGGCCTTGACTGCTCATGTCAAAGGACAATCTGAGAATGTGGAAATTGAAATAGAGAAAAATCAGCCAGAAGACAAGTCACAAGCTAACGAGAGGGAGAGTCGTTTCGATCAGCCCAGGGGTCAAATACGGGAACACGCCGAGCCATCTGAGGAGGTTGTTGAACTGCAAAGAGAGCTGAGAGAAGCCCATCAGAGCGCTCGTCGAGCTCCGCGAAACTCAAGGGGAAACCCTTTTTCGGACCTGATCATGAAGGACAAGCTGCCTGTCTCTTTTCGCCCAGTTAATTTCGATTACGATGGCACTACTGACCCTTGGGAGCATTTGTGTCGATTTGAAAATACTGCTCTCTTACACCAGTACTCTGAAGGGATTAAGTGTAGGGTGTTTGCCACCACCCTCACCAAAGCTGCTCAGACTTGGTTCAGTCAAATAAGCGACGAAGTAATTCACAGTTTCGAACAGCTGTTAGATATGTTCTTGCATCAGTTCGCTAGTGTTCGGAAGCAGAAGCGATCTGCTCAAACGTTATTTGGAGTTTGACAAAAGACGGAGGAGACATTAAGGGACTATGTCAAAAAGTTTACGGCTGCCACCCTTGAGGCCCCTGAGGCTTCGGGCGATCTGGTGGTCAGTGCTTTTATTCAAGGATTGAGAGAAGGGGATCTTCACACTTCTCTAGTGAAGAAGACCCCTCTGGATTTTGACGATCTGTTACAACGGGCCACCAAATATATCAATCTAGAAGAAGCAGTTCGGATGAAGAAATGGGAGAGTTTCAGCCGGCCGAACAAAACACGGGAACCGAAAAGCATAAGGAAGCGGAATTTCGAAGAACCCCGAACAAAGTTCGCACCTCCACAGTTAAGAGACAGTAGGGGAAGCCGAAAGCAATATGAACGATACACATCATTGACAATTCCTCCCGAACAAGTACTAATGGAAATCTGGAATCTGCCCCAGTTAAAATGGCCGGTGACCTGGAGTCCGAATCCTAAGAAACCACCCACCTACGGTAACGGGAAATTGTGCCGGTTTCATAACGAGTACGGCCACAGTACGAATGAATGTTGGCATCAGCAAGATGAATTGGAGAGATTGATTAGAGAAAACAAACTGGCCCGATATGTTCGACAACCTCCGCGCGAACACGGAGACAATCGAAATGGCCGGCGAGGACCAAGAAGAGATAGAAGACGAGAACAGCCCGAACTACCTCCACCTCCACCAAATCCACAACATAATGAGCCCGCAAGGGAGGAGAGGCCTACAATACACATGATCATCGGAGGCCCTACTGATGGGGACTCAAATAGAGCTCGCAAAGCAAGGTTGAATTCAGTCCGGCAAAGAAATATTGAGGTTCAAACCATCTTTGATGACGTTGTGATAGAGTTTGGAGCTCGCGATAAGGTGGCCATCCAAAGTCCCCAGTTCGACGCGTTAGTGATTTCTGCGGAAATTGGAGGTTTCGAGGTTAAGAGGATATTTGTGGATACAGGAAGTTCCGTGGATATCATGTTCATGGATTGTTTCAGGAAGATGAGGTCGACGGTGGAAGTGAAGTCAGTAGAGACCTCCCTTTATGGCTTTTCTGGAGAAGCAGTAGTTGTTCTGGGCAAGGTGCAGTTACCTATGGTGTTAGGAGAAGGAGAATGGAAGCAAAATAGGACCATAACCTTCCTATTGGTCGATGCACCCTCTCAGTATAATGTGATATTAGGTCGTCCATCTTTGGGTACTTACGCAGCAATCATCTCGCCAGCACACTTGATGATGAAGTTTCCTATCGAGAATGATCAGGGCCGGATCCTGGGTATAGGAAGGGTTCATGGGGACCAACAGACAGCTCGACGATGTTATGTTACTGCAGTTCGTCAGTTGGAGTCCCGAAAGCGGAGTTCAGAACAAAGGGATGATGCTGATCGAGAAAGAGATATTAGTTACAAAAAAGGACGAGAACCGAACACGGCTGAGTTCGAAGAATGAGAGTTGATGAGCGTCGAACTGATTCCGGAGTGACCTGGTCATACCATTCGCATTGGTCGTTACCTAACTAAACAGATCGAGGAAGAAATAATAGAAGTGTTAAAAGAGAACGTGGACTTGTTCGCATGGAAACCAGAGGATATGAGGGGAATAGATCCAGAGGTGGCCGTTCACAAATTGAATGTCAAACCTGAAGTTCGACCCATCAAGCAAAAGTTAAGACATTTCGGAGAGCAACAGAATGAAATCATTGAGAGAGAAGTCCAGAAGCTGTTTGAAATCGGACACATTGAAAAAATTCTATACCCGCGGTGGTTAGCTAATGTTGTTTTGGTACCCAAACCAGGGAACAAGTGGCGGATGTGCATTGATTTCCGCGATCTCAACAAAGCTTGCCCCAAAGATTACTATCCACTGCCCCGGATCGATAAGCTGGTCGATTCCACTTCAGGGTGCGAACTGCTCAGTATGATGGATGCAGCACAAGGATATCACCAAATTCTGTTACATCCCGAAGACAAACCCAATGTGGCATTTATCACTTCGTCAGGAACATATTGCTACACGGTGATGCCTTTTAGATTAAAGAATGCTGGAGCTACTTATCAAAGGATGGTGGACAGGATGTTTGCCAATCAGTTAGGTCGGAACATGGAGGCTTATGTAGATGACATGCTGGTAAAAAGTGTTAAAGCAAACACACATCCTGCGGACTTAAGAGAAACCATGACAACCATTCGGAGAAGTGGAATGCGCTTGAACCCTGCGAAGTGTTCTTTCGGAGTAAAAACGGGGAGATTCTTGGGTTACATGGTTACTGAAAGAGGAATCGAAGTTAATCCCAGCAAGATTCAAGCTATACAAAATATGACTGCTCCTCGAACTATGAAAGAAGTACAAATCCTAACTGGTCGCGTGGTCGCCTTAAGCAGATTCATTTCCAGATTGGCGGACAAGGGATTACCTTTCTTTAAAGTTCTCAGAAAAAGTAGTCAGTTCGGCTGGAATGAGCAGTGTCAGAAGGCGTTTGACGATCTGAAGGTTTTCCTTGCTACACTTCCCCTGTTGAAACAACCAGTTCAAGGAGAACCGCTAATGATATACCTAGCAATCGGAGAAGAGTCAGTTAGTTCGGTCCTAGTGAAGGAGATAGGCAAGGACCAGTTCCCGATATACTTCGTCAGCAAAGTCCTTCAAGATGCGGAAATACGCTATACGGAGATTGAGAAAGTAGCATATGCATTAGTAACTGCGGCCAGAAGATTAAGACCCTATTTTTTGAGTCATACAGACATAGTGCGAACTGACCATCCGTTGAGCACCATATTGGGGAAGCCAGAAGCCTCTGGTCGGTTGGTCAAGTGGGTCGTCGAGCTAGGCCAGTTCGACATTAGATACGAACCACGAACGGCGATTAAAGGTCAGGCTTTGGCAGATTTCATACAAGAGACAACCAGAATTCAGGAAAAGAAAGAATGGGAACTCTTTGTTGACGGATCCTCTTCTCGTCATGGAGCCGGAGCTGGTATCTTGTTAATTAGCCCAGAAAAAGATGAGCTACAGTTCGCTGTCAAGTTCTTGTTTAAAGCCTCTAACAATGAAGCGGAATATGAAGCCTTCCTATAGGGTTTGAAGATAGCCGAACAAGTTGGAGCTCGTCATGTGACGGTTAAGTCTGATTCGCAACTAGTAACTCAACAACTGCAAAACCGATGCGAAGTCAAAGATGATCGGATGAGTTCTTATGTGGAAAAAATCAAGGAAATGGAAAGCAAGTTCGAGAAGCTTGAAATTGAGCAGATTCCCAGAAGCGAGAACCAAAAGGCAGATTTTCTTGCTAAGATAGGCAGTTCGCTTCGAGATTGTTCGCAGAGGACTATAACAGTAATGGGAGTGGAAAGAGAGAAAGAAGTAATGAGCATTGATGACGGGGTGAGTCCGGATTGGAGAACTCCAATTATACGCTTTTTAAAAGGCAACAAAGAAGGAACAGAAAAGGAATTAGAAAAGCTGGAAAGGCAAGCTCGATTTTATTATCTACTACAAGAGGCCTTGTACAGAAAAACCTTCCTGACGACAGACGCCCGATGTTTATCCAGAGAAGAAGGAATCAAAGTTTTGGAGGAAGCCCATGAGGGAGAATGTGCCGAACATGCCGGAGCCAGATCTTTGGCTCGAAAGGTAGTACAAGATGGATTTTATTGGCCCACGATGAAGAATGACGCGAACGAAATAGTTAAGAGATGCGAGGCTTGTCAAAAACACGGATGGCGAATTCATACACCTGCTGTGGACATGCTAACTATCTGTTCGCCGTGTCCTTTCGCCAGATGGGGAATCGACATCGTAGGCCCCTTTGTAAAAACTTGAGGAAGCAAGCAGTTCGTAGTAGTGGCGGTGGATTATTTCACCAAATGGGTCGAAGCCGAACCACTAGCCAAGATCACCGAGGCCGAAATGATCCACTTCATCTGGAAGAGTATTTGCTGCAGATTTGGTTTACCAAGAATTTTGGTTTCAGACAATGGGGCTCAGTTCCATGGAAAGAAGATCATCGAGTGGTGCAAAGAGATGAAGATCCTACAAGTATTCACAGCAGTAGCTCATCCTCAAGCAAATGGGCAAGTCGAAGTGGTGAATAGAATCATATTGGACGGACTGAAAAAACGACTAGAGTCAGAGAAGTCCAACTGGGTAGACGAACTCCCATCGGTTTTATGGGCATATCGAACTACACCACGATGGACGACGGGAGAAAGCCCTTTTAGTTTGGCATTCGGAATGAAAGATGTTGTGCCAGCAGAAATCCAAGGAGAAGCGCTGAGAATCACAAGTTTCGAGCCTCTGAAGAACGAGGAATTAATCAAGATCGATTCAATATTCTTGGATGAGCTTCGAGATAAGGCTAGAGTTCGAAATGAATTTTATAAGAGGTGGGTTCAGGCGGCATTCAATAAAAAAGTTCAGAAAAGGGAGTTCCAGATCGGCGATATGGTTCTAAGGCAATCAGATGCCTTGGTCAATATCGGAAAATTGGACGCTACTTGGGAAGGACCGTACACCATATCCAAGATTCTTTTAGGAGGATCTTACGAACTGATCGATGGAGAAGGAAAATTACTACCAAGACCTGGCATGTGAGCCATCTGAAGAAATTTTATGCGTAGTACGCTACTTTTGTACGATTACTTTTTTAAATTTCTGTCAACTTAATAAAATAAGTCGGTATCCGACTCGTGGATGTAGGCTGATTTGGCCGAACCACGTTAAAATGGCTGTGTCTTTACAATTCTGTTTCAAAAGTCATATTATATTTTGAAAAACAAACTGAATGCTTTCTCCTTGGAAGGGTTGATCGAACGAACTGATCAATTGAACCTTCCTAGAATCAAACTGAATGAATTCTCCTTGGAAGGGTTGATCGAACGAACTGATCAATTGAACCTTCCTAAGATGGAACTGAATGAATTCTCCTTGGAAGGGTTGATCGAACGAACTGATCAATTGAACCTTTCTAGGATGGAACTGAATGAGGATCGAACTGAATGAATTCTCCTTGGAAGGGTTGATGGAACGAACTGATCAATTGAACCTTCCTAGGATCAAACTGAATGAATTCTCCTTGGAAGGGTTGATCGAACGAACTGATCAATTGAACCTTCCTAGGATCGAACTGAATGAATTCTCCTTGGAAGGGTTGATCGAACGAACTGATCAATTGAACCTTCCTAGGATCGAACTGAATGAATTCTCCTTGGAAGGGTTGATCGAACGAACTGATCAATTGAACCTTCCTAGAATTGAACTGAATGAATTCTCCTTGGAAGGGTTGATCGAACGAACTGATCAATTGAACCTTTCTAGGATCGAACCGAATGAATTCTCCTCGAAAGTTGATCGACCGAACGGATCGATTGAACCTCCCTAGGGACAAACTGAATGATTTTCTTTTTTGAAGGTTCTGATCGACTGAACTGATCAGAAACCTTTGGAACGAGATTGATTACTTCAAACTACTTTGCGGAAAGAAACTTGAGAAGAAACACCAAACGATATCCGACAATATTCAAAAAATTGATTACATTATACAAGTCTTGCAAAAACTAAAGTATTACAAATTTCTAGGAAAAAAACTAAAGAGCCTAAGTATCAGAAGGACCCTCGGAAGGAACTGCAGGAGTAGAAGGTTCGCTGACTGAAGGCAGAGCAGGCGAAGGGGCAAACATCTCTTCAGGCAGGTCGGCAACCAAGCTCGGAGTCGCTCCTCCGGACTGAGGGACAGCCGAACCAACACTTGGGGGATCTGGAAGAACTTCCTTGATCGACTGCTCCAAGTAGCCAGCCCACCATTCCGCTTTTGGGTCCTCGTTCGGATCCCCTTGCCAGCCGGGAGGAATGGGAAAAGTCCGAACTAACTTCTTAAATAAGGAAGAGATGCGATATTGAAGGACGGACTCTGGCAACGATTGCCCAGTCTCCTCCTGGAAACGCTGAACAATCTCCGTCACTTCCTCTTGGCGCAAGCGGATTCCCTCCCGGAAGTATGCCTCTGCCATTGGAGCCGCCTTGGAGAGAAAGAGAGTGGAATTCCAGAGTTGATGAAAAAGCCGGTCGCGATATTCTGCAACTATCAGCTCCATCTCTGGACTTTTTGCGAACTGATAGTAGCCCGCAGCAGTCCCAGCCTGGAAACCCTCAGCTCGCATTTCCTCCCCAAAACGAGCTCGCGCATTTCTTTCCTCCTCTAGCTCTTCCTTCAGCCGGCGATTCTCGGCCTCTACCCGAACAAAAGCCTCATGTCTCTCCATGGCGAACTTCTCCTTCGCCAGCAACAGCTCCTCTTTTCGGGTAGATTCCGAGCGAGCCATCGCCAGATCGACCTGGACCTGCTCCAGCGAGGCCGACAATTTATCGGTCTTCTCGGAGCGGATTGAGAGATCACTCTCCAAAGTCTTCTTCTCCTCGACCACCTCCTCCAGTTGCACACGGCTCTCCCGCAGCTCGTCCCTCCGGCGGAGAGCCTGCCTCGCATAGCCTACAAAATACTTCTGGGCGTTTACTAGGCGGGACAGGTTCTTCCGCAGCTCTTTCTCTTCTGCATCTTCCTCCTCTTCACTCCCCGCTGTTTTTCCCTCGGTCTTCGACGAACCCCCCACCGCGGCCTCATCTGCTCGCACCTTTTTCGGTCGGGAGGCTCGCGAACTGGAAGATGCTCTCCTTTTGGACGAAGGAGTTCGAGCCAGAGGTGCCTCGCCAGTCTCTTCGGTCAGGTCGATTGGTTGAGAGGGAGGAGCTGCGATGGGAAGCGGAGCGCGAGGAGTCAGAGTCACAGTAACATAAGCTGGAGCAGGGGATTTTGGAATAGGATCCGTAATAGGGGGAGGACGCTCTCCTCTTGAATCACGTCGACAGAGGGGCCAGGAGCCCTACCCACTAGCTCGGCAAGACGAGCTTCCTCGGTCTGCTTGTAAGTAGCAGCTAGAGCAGGATCCACCCCGTGCTGAGCAGGCGAGATCGGAGTTCGCTTCTCGTCGGACACGTCTTCCGCAAATAAAAAAAATCGATTCATCGCGAGATCTACAAAAGAGAATAAACAAGGTCAGATGATAAGACAAGCAGCTCGACATAAAGGAGAATGTAATAACAAAATGACCTAAGTCAAAACGAGGAGGGATCTGACTGTTCGGATAAAACCCCCAGAAAGATAACAGCTCATTACAGGAACTCAGCTTGGCAATGTCGAACCAACCTTTGGCAAAAATTTCATTCAAGGTGATAATATGATGGTCCGGAGCAGGAGCGGGCTCGGTCTGACCCGAACGCTGAGCCCAGTGGAGTGAACGGAAAGGCCGATCTACCGGTGCTTTCACAAAGAAGTAGTATTTCTCCCAGGAACTGATTTTATCATCCCCAGGAGATAAGAAAGCGGCTAGCCTCGCGCCACTGCGAGGACTAAGATAGAAGCGAAAAGGGTTGGAGTTTTTAAGAACAAAACAAGATCGAAAGCGATCTGGAGTGGGTTCGACTCCCATCCACCTACAGACCATATAGAAGGAAACTATATAGCTGATGGAGTTCGGATGTAATTGATTTGGGCATACACCAAAAAGCGAACCGATCTCAAGAAAGAAGGGATGAATTAGGGGAACTAGCCCTAAGGTAACATGTTTTGAAAACCAGGTCTGATGACCCGGTGGTGCTCGATGTGGTCGATCATCCAGACCCGGAATCACTACCACATAACCCCCCACCATTAATGAGCTTAGAAAGAGAGTATGAGTTGGAGTAACTTTAGTAGAAGAAAAGACATCCTCTACAGACCGTTTCCTTCTAGGTTTTTCCGAAGTGGAAGACGCCATTGAAATAATAAAGATTAGAAAAGAGAGGAAGGGGTACCTGCGATTGAGAGAAGAAACCTAAATCAAGGAGAAGATCGGAGAAGACGAACGTCTACAGTGGAGGAGCACGAAAGTGTTTTAAAGATGATGATAATGACATATATATAGAGAGAAAGATCTTGATTTTGGGGGAAAAATCCGAAGAGACGCGATCTATCCGCCGTTGGATGGAGTGAAATCTAACGGCAGAAAACGAAGGGGCATTGGGCGGGAACGATCTTTTCGCCACGTGTCGTGCGAACAGAGCGATGGCAGCTGAAAAGACATCGAAAAGACATCTTGCCTCGGAAAGGAGCGTCAGTTCAGTTCGGTCACCGCCTTAGTGAACAGCTACCGTCTTAGCGAACTCCCCCAGTGTATTACATACACTTCGAAAAGGGGGGGAGTACTGATGTGATCGAACTGAATTCCTCAAAACCGAACCGAACTAGCCCTGACTGAATTCATCCAGACCGGATTTCTTATTTAGTGTAGGTCGAATTACGCCTGTCCCGGCGAACCACTTTGATAAACGAACTACACCTGTCCCGGCGAACTACATTAGCTCGGTATGATTCTACGAATTGAATGATGAGATGAGATCGAAATGATCTTAACTGCCCGCTATTTCCACGGGTTTGTCGCCCACATCCCTGATTTCTAGGCTGATATCGAGCTAACCCTTGATTTTCGGAGGACTCCCACGCCGACCACAATTAGGACTCCTATTTCTACTGCAACAAGTATCAGGGAGTATATATATCCTTGTTCTTTTACACTTTACACACACGCAATACACAATATTCAGAGATTACATTACTTGAGAGATTTCAGAGTTTTTCGACTGACTTGAGCGTCGGAGTCCCTTCGCCGGGAACCCCTCCCGGTGTCTGTTTTGCAGGTTCGTTGGATCCGACCGTTCAAGATTTTAAATTTTTTTTTTGGTTTCGAGAAGACGCACGTCAAACCGGAGCAACATCAAAGACCACACTCCCCCAAAGCCAAGCTTATGTGTTTATGTGTTTGAATGTCATGTACAAATGTATATTAACAACTCTTCCATCCTATATCTGGTGTAGTGTGTAGGTGTATTAGATTTGGTGCATATGTAATTTTTTTTATATATTTAATTTTATAATTTTAAATATGAATTTGAAGTGAAAGATTATTTAATTATATAGATGTCATAATCTACTATACCCAGTAAATTCCATCAGAGATAGGATGGAAGAAACTCTCTTTGTAGCAATCCATTATCACACCAAAATTTTTAGGATTGTCTCAACCAAAATCAAGATTTCTCTAATTAAAATTTTCTAAATTAAAATTGTGGGTTTTATTTTCTTTATTAGAAGTGCATGCGTTTTCAAAACTTGTAAAGGAAAAAAGGTTTTCAATTACACAAATATTTATATACACCTAATACAAGGATTATAACTAATATAATTTTTATGTTATAATAATATTATATTTTATGTTATAATATATTTTACATATAATATTTTTTAAAACTTTTATGTTATAATTTAATAATATAATATATATTGAAGTAATTTTACATAAATATTTAAGTAATATCATATAAAGGTATGATCAAATTGTGTCTAAATTATTATTTTTTTAAGTTAAAATATTACATAAAAGTTATAATATTTGTATTTAAAGGTTATATTAATACAATATAAATATTATACTAATATCACATAAAAATATATATAAATTATACCGAATTTTTTTTAAATATAAAAATATTATAGAAAAATTATGATATTTACACATAAATATTCACTAATTATCATGAAAATTTTGTTAAGACATCTCGCAATGTATATCTATTTGTAACTAGCAGGCTTACAACACGTATATAACTGGCAGACTCACTCATAATACATACAACGCATTATCTTATGAAATCATGACGATTTTGTCCATCTATGTGAATGTGCATCTAAAGCATGAAAATCACTTTATGTTATGTAACCCAAATTACACAGATCCAAACCCATTTACCTCGTCTACAAAAATAATTGTTTAAATTGGCATGCGTTAACCTATGATATTTCTGTTAATGACTAAAGATGTGGGGTGACTTAATTTCAGTTATAGATTTCTTTTAATCCAATATTTACATTTTCAACGATCTTTTTACTAAATAAAACCTTTTTTAAATAAATTTTATGGTATCATTATTTATTTATTTATCTACTACAAAATAATTAATTATATTTGTCTATGTATATGTCTAATAAAATACAAATATTCATGATAGATACATTATATTCAAGTTAAGGTGAACATAATTTATGTATATCAAGTATACAGGTTGGGAAGTGTGTAATTGGGTAGATTCAATTCGACGATGCATTTCACATATCTCACTTGCGCTTCATATAACATCACGCGCGTCCACGTGTCCTAGGTCCACCCTCAAATCCTAGTTGCATGCATCTAACCTTTAGTTATGTTTGGTCAATCGTTTAGTTATATTTTCATAATCTTTATATTTATGCTAGTTTAACCTTTTACAGTGTATTACAGACCTACAATATATTTTAAACATTTATGCTATTATAATATAATTTTTATTTTATTCTTTAAGAGTATAAAGGTTATGATATTTGTATATAAATATTATAATAATATAACATAAAAGTTAAATTATTATAACATAGAGGTTCAGCAATGCTATATGAATTTTTATATTGAAAAAAGTTTAAGTTATTCACTTAAAATTTATGATATATATATATATATATATATATATATATATAAATGTTATATTCGTATAACATAAATGTTACTGTATAAATAAATAAAAAATTGAGTGTGGATTCAAGCCATACCCGACTCCCGCACGCCCAATTGCACGGATTTAAATCCGTAAATCTAATTCACAGAAATAATACTCATGAAAATATATATCTTAAGATTTGGAAAAAAGAAAACTGACCATCGAGTTTCTATTAGAAAATTTTATGCTATGGCTAAGAATTGACATAGATATGTAATTCTTTAGCCCTAGGTTCTTTTCGGATACAACACTGGGACTAAACTTTTCATACTTTGATTAGTTTTGAATTTGAGCCAACAACATTTGGACTAATATTTTCATACTTCTAATGATTTAGGCCCTCAAATAACAAGTTACCGATTAAGTTTCAAATAACACAAACTCTTCTTGTGTACATTGCATTACAATTACCATAAACAAAAGTTAAAAAACGTAATCGCTTTTGCAAGCTGTAGTTGGATAAATTATTTTTGATCTTGTAAGTTAGCTCATATTCAATTTAGTGTAAGTAGTGTTAGGAAATTGATATTTAGATTTTGATAAGACAAAACACAAGTGTAATATAAATGTATAGTACCCCTTTTCACAATGTTTAAGTGAATCTAGATTAGATTTTGAGTATGGAGAATAGGTTGAAGAATGAAAGAGTTCAAGATACAGCCGTTGTAATTTGAAGAGAAGAACTGTTGCAAGCAAATAAAGAATACAGCATAACAACAGTAAATTTACAGCAAGGAAGCTGTAAGTTAAGTTACAATGAGAAGAACCTGATTACAGGGACTGCATACAATATTCTTTAAGAATGAAGAGATAAGATGCTTTGAAGACATGAAACAATAACTTCAGTACGAGGAAGATAATTTGTAGTTCGAGAATCAATCACTTCAACGGAACTAAAACTAGTCAGTAGAGACAAGTTGAAGGATGTAGTGAGAAGAGCCAATACGCAGCAGTCACGTGGCCTAACACACTGCGCAAATCTGCAACCTAGTACAACCGCATTAAAAATCTTGTAGTGCAAGACAAGAAACATTCAATCCAATATTAGACTTCATTTAATACGAGTTCTACACCAAGAAAAGGAATTCAAATTCTAAGTATTATGCCTCTCTTTAACGGGCATAATATTTCTCTATAAATAGAGGAAGAGTCCATTGAAATTACTACTGAAACTACAAACAATCAAAGCTAAATTTACAAGTTCTAAGAGTTATCAAAGCCTCAAAATTTCAGCCACTTAACCTCTAAGAAGCAATCAAGCCTAAGTTCGAGTTCAAGAATTCTCAAGGCTACTTCGAACATCAGTTGAAGAAAACTTTATATATTTTTACCTGTGTGTTGTGTGTTTAGGTTGTTTTAGGTGTCTTTAATTGATAGAAATCTAGTCCTTACTAAGTGTTAATATTGTCAAGTGAATTTGACAATAATTTTGTCTGAGTTGTAGAGATCCTTTATGGGTCTGATTTTGGGACTTAAATAACTTGTGTGGGAGCTAAGTCTCAGTAGGTGTAACTTGTTAAGTTGAGAGTTGTAATGTTGAGTCCTGTAAATCAGGCTTACTTAACGAAGTTTCTTCTTGAGAAAGAGAGTAAAGTGAACATAGAAGATTACACCACCTTCAAACCACTATAAAAGACATTGTTGCGTTATTTATTTATATATGTTCTTTATATATATTTTGTATCTGCATATCTATTATTGTAACGTCCCGATTCTTTTGTAAATAAATCTTAACCGAGATGTTACTCTCCTAAAAAAAAATTTCCATTTCAAAAGAATAAAGATAGATAAAATCAAGAATAATTATAAAATATACATTTTTTTTTATTCATAAAACTAATCATTTTAAAATAAGAAATCTTCTTTAACCTTGATCATCGGCTACCTGCATCCACTGCTCGCACTCCACACCTTCACCTATTTAAACTGAAAACATTTTAAAGAGAGGGGTGAGTGTTTGAAATACATTCAGTGGGGTGGGGAAACTCGAGATGACCCAAAATAATTTTAAAAGATTTTACACGCACATGTCAAAACACCATCTTATCGGATAAAAACAGATTTTCGTAAAATGTTTGTCTTTTAATAAAAATCGTAGAAAATAGATCATTTCAATCACGTGACTTAAATCATTTTAAAATGTAAGCATCCATCTCAAATCAGTCATCCTTCATATTCAAACATATCACTTTCATTATCACATTTACAGTTTTTAGCCGTCTTGCAAGCATATGCGGGTCTTAGCCGCCCTAGAAACATATAATTCATCATTCACATTCAAACATCACTTTTCACATAATTTACGGTGCTTAGCCGCCATGAAAATATTTTACGGTTCTTAGCCGCCATGAAAACATTTTACGGTTCTTAGCCGCCATGAAAACATTTTTACGGGTCTTAGCCGTCCTGAAAACATATGCGGGTCTTAGCCGCCCTGAAAACATATGCGGGTCTTAGCCGCTCTGGTACGATGATCAACCGTCATATACGGGTCTTAGTCGTTTTGCATACGCATGCACATGCACACATAATTACTTCACCCATACACATATCAAACATACACATCAAAGCACATTAATTTAACACAACACTTAGTTGCAGTTCTCAACTGCCAGGAAATCACATCTTATTTGCACATATGCAAATCTTAACATCACATCATAGCATTATCACACATAATATCTCATGCATTCAGCACGTATACCCAACTCATTTCATATAGTATAATAATTCGTAATTAAAATAATTTGAAAGAAGTATAAATACCGACTTAGCAATTTTTCCCCCACCTTAGGAAACTGAAGCTTCTATTCATAAGTTGTCGAACGTATTCCTCTTTCCTTGTTTCCTACATAAAACACTAAAAATATCTTAGTACTTTGTCTAACTATAATTTCTTTAATTAAGGTCATTAGTAATTAAAATATGTCCTTTAAGATTTTCTTTGATAAGTTGGAAAAGGTTCCTGACCATATTGTGGTTTAAAGAATAAATTAAATGATTTTAAGGTGAATATAAGATTTAGGTGAATTTCTAATAAAATATGCTTATTAAGATATTAGAAAACTTAATTAGACTTTAATTAGATCTTCGAAAGACTTGGTTTATTTCTCAGGAAAATAAATTATAAAATTATGATTTAGATTAGATCTTGAAGACTTAATAATAATGCTAAACAAGTAAATTATAAAGTTTTTTTGGTTTTAAAATAATTCTTAAGGACCTTTGAAATAATCTTAGAAAATCTTATTATATACTTTATGGTTTAACTTAGATATTAATAAAATTGAATATATTTATGATTATGACGTATTTAGGTTAAATACATAATTTAATTTATAAGAATGAATTCAATTAACTGATATTATAGGTTAATTTAGGAATTATATTTAATTGCATAACATGTTTAGTTAATTCATATATAAGAGTATTAAATTTGATATTTAATTTGATATTCATGTGGGCACTTGACTTTGGAAATTTACTTGTAAAGTTCATAATTATTTAAGATCATTAGATCATTTTTAACCATATGTGGAATTTTAATTGTATATTTAATATTTATAGTTAGGTCTTTATCTCGTTTATTAAATTATGAAAATAAATTTATAATGTCTATACTTATATTTAGGACAAATATGTCATTAAATTAAGAGATGATAATTAATATTTTTAAATGTTATATTACGACATATTTCACTTATTTGGGTCAAGAAGTAATATTAATGACTTATACGGTCCATTTCGCAAACCTAATTGAGTTTGTTATCATTATTTATTAATTTAGGGTTTTAAAACATATTTTCAAAATCTTAAGATTATCAAACTTAATATTTATAGCTATTGGGTTTTTAATTAAATGTCCAAAATCTTATTATCATAAATTCAATAATTATATGGAGAAATGCATAATATCATCAAAATTTCAATAATTTTCAAGGGTTCATTTATCCATTACACATGATTTAGGACCTTAAAACATGCTTTAATTTCTTAAGGAGGTAAGCTTAAATCTCATAATTGATAAGGATTTAATTTTAATTTCCTCAAAGATTATATTGCAACTTAGCCCTTCTATTACCTCAAATTCTCAAAATAAACCCCCCTCCTCCTTCTTCCTTCCCTGATCGGCCGCCTCCCAGCCACCTCTTTCTCTGCCGCCGGCAACTCCATGTCACCGGCGAATACTCACATCCTAACACCCAATACACATAGCCCCAACCTTAGTCATGGTTGCTGCTTCCTTTCCTACCTTTCCCATCCACCACAGCCACCTCTGCCCTGCACACACGCACATCGCAGCAGCTGTAACATCGCTGCCCTTGCAGCGTCGAGACCACCCATCCGCCTGCCACATACCCTCACCAGCCTGCCGGCGCAACCACCGGCGCCAGCCTCCTCCCCCAACACACGCACCCACAGCATATTTCCAGACACGTCGCCGCCGCCGCTGCGAGCGACGGCTCATATCTTCCCATACCGGCCGCTGCTGCTTCGGCCACTCCTTACTCGACTCGCTGGCCAACTCAAGCATCAGCTCCCATACGGACACATCCACGTACAACAACATAGGGAAAAGAAGAGAGATATTATCTTGGGAGGGAGAGAAGAAAGAGATAGCATTGGGAGAGAGAGAGAGAGAACGTCTCGGAGAGAGAGAGATGAATGGTTTGATTGCTTTTCAATTCTATATCTTTGCACATGTAATGAATGGTCAACTTTGCCATCCTAGCCTAGGTTACTAGATTAGATTAGGTGAGTTATCACCCGCTCATTGTGAGAAAAGTGTTGGATAACATATCTTAGGATATAAGATAATGAATTATGTTGGTCCCAAGTGGTGTCCGAGGTTCAGAGGAGGGGGGGTGAATGAACCTTGGTCGATTTTTCAAAATCTTTAAAACAACTGTTCTGCACTGCAAGTTACTTGAGCTTGCAGCGGTAGATGGTTACTGCTTGCAGCGCTAGGATACAGTGTTGCACGCTGTAACCTGGAGTTTTGTACGCAGCGAAAATTAACTTTTAAACACAAGGCTGTTTTTCTCAAGAATGCTTCTTTCAAAACGTTTTATGATAAGAGATAGATAGATATGCAGAGAATAAGCACAGATAAATAAAGCATTAAAACCCTTATGGCTTATAGTGGTTCGAAGGTGGTGTAATCCTTCTACGTCCACTCTACTGCTCATCGAGCAGGAACTTTGTTAAGCAAGATTGATTTACAGTATCTCCTAACAATCTATCAACTTTACAAAGCAAACCACCTACTGAAGTCCAGCGTACACACAGCAACTGCAAACTTCAAAGGCTAACCCACACAGGGTTCTACATTCCCACACAGGGAAGCTGCCTAATTCTAGACAACTAAAATAAACAGCAAGGATCTCTCCTATCAACTGCTTGACACTGCTAAAACAACTTAAGCACACAGCAATAAGGTTAAAAGGATAAAAAGGTTTTCTTCAACTTGTGCTTCGAAGTGAGCTTCTGAATCCGTAAGGAAACTTTCAGCTTGAACTTTGCTTCACTTCGGTAGGTTGAGTGACTGAAACTGATTCTTAGCTTGAATGCTTGAGATTTGTAAGCTTGTGACTCTAGCGTGAAATGTTTCAGTATCAGTAACAGTATCAGTCCTCCTCGACCTCTATTTATACTTGTAGGAGAAGATGTCCGTTGATGGAGACATCTCTCTTTTGAATTTGAAGTAGCCTGGCCAAAGTGTGGTTCGCATTTAATGCGACTTGACTTTTCTTTTTGGAGCATTTAATGCGGCAGTTGCGGCTCACAGCTTTCTGCGGTGCGTCAGTTCATGTGGCATCTTCTGATTGGCTCCGTGTCTGCTACTTTGACTTTTCCTTGAACGGCTCTATTGTCCCTGCTTGGATCTTCGTTCCTCGTACTGCATTTATCCTTCTTAGGATTTGCAGGATGCTTTATTTTGTCGTTGGCGCTGTATTACTGACTTGTAAGTCTGCGCTGTATCCTGGGTCCTTGTGCAGCTGATCCTTTCTTTCAGTGCTGCTGTAACTTAGACCTGGTTGCAGTATCCTTCGGCAGTGCTGCTGTAACTACTTTCTAGCAGTACTCCTGTATCCTTTTCTTGCAGCATTGCTGTACGCCGTTCTTTCTTACATTGCTGTATAGAGTTTTCGACTTATTACAGCAGTGCTGTATCTTCCTTCTATCAGCTATGATGTATCCTATTTTCTTACAGCGATACTGTATCCTGCCTTCTTGCAGTGATAACTTCCATTAAAGCTTAGATGCAAATTTATCCTTGTTTATCCTCCATTCTCAATACATGACACAAGACTCAATTCTAGTCTATTTGTTCACTTAAACATTGTGAAAATGGGGTACTCAAAACTTCCTATTACATATTTAGTTTGTCTCATCAAAATCTAAACATTGAAATCCCAACAATTTCCCCCTTTTTGATGATGACAAAACCTTTACAATATTTCGTTCATGAAGAAGTTTCATTTTACATTAACTTATATGATTTATCCAGATTACATGCTTGCATAGCTTTGAGCAATTAAATCTAATCCTGGATTCATCAGAGATGCATTATGCTATTCCTTTCAACAAAAACAATAGGAAAACATAAACAGCATGCATGAGTTCATAAGAGTTTGAACTTGGTCAGAACAGAAAGAAAAATTTCTTCATTGAGAGAGAAATTTTTACAATATCAACAATACAATAAGGATCACAAGAGGGTATTTGAATACAGCTTAATAAAACAAAGACCTTTTGCTTACTGGTTCGTCTGATCTTTCTGCAAACCTTTCAAGGCCTTCCCTTCCTCTTGATCCTTTCCACCAGTCCCTGATGGACTCTTGGTAGGACTCTTCCAGCTTGTGTCTGATCACAGGAATCTGAATCCATCTCAGCCAGAAGTCCTCGCAGAAAGGTACAATCAGCCCTTCCTTGACTCGATCAATGTATAGCTGTTGAATGTCAAGGCTTCCTTCTCGAACGAGCTGCTCATACCTCTTCAATGCAGTTTTGCAGGTATGATACTTGCTGAATTTGCCTTTCCTGCATAGTTCTCTGAAGTGTCTGAGGTACTCTGATCGTTTGAAAATGGTGATCGCCTCAAATGTTGGATTCCGATCAAAAGGCAGTCTGACTTCTTTGAAGATGTCGAATCTCCAAGCCATGTTTTCTCCTTCAGGCCTTTGATCCATCAACACGGACACTTCAACAGAGATATTTTCTGTGTCAAGACGAGGAATTTCTTAAGGAGGGAATTGGTAGAAGTTATTTGGAAAGATTTTTCTAGCACCAATTACTCCGAGTCTTTGAATCCAGGCATTCGGATCTGTAGCTTCTTCATTCTGGCGCCTTTGATTCTCAGACTCGTCCCCGCTCATCCTCTTCCTTGAGCCTTGCTGCTGGCTATCATCCCTTCTCTTATGATGATAGCTGGGCGGTGCTGCATCCTTGCTGTATGCAGAACCTGCAGCAGATCTTCTTCCAGCAGCTGCACCGGCTTCACCAGCTCCATCATCATCTCTTCTCCATCTTTTTGGAGAGGGGATGTCAACAGCAGCTGATGATCCAGACCTCCTTCTCCTCCTGCTGAGAGGTTGCTGGTCATCATATTCCTCTTCTTCTTCAGGTTCAGCAGCCCCTTTGCTCCTGTATTTATCTTCAAATCCTTCCCCCTTTTTGGCATCATCAAAAGCCGGGGGCTGAGTAGGGGCAGCTGGGACCGCCCTTGATCGAGGGCATCGGGTCGGCTCGGGGGCAGGCTCTGGGGGATCGACATGCTGAGGGAAAGCTCGGACCATGATGTCCCTGAGTTCTCCCACAATCAGCTCCAGGTTCCCCAGACGGTTGTCCATACTTCTGGTTCTCTGGGATTGATCATAGACACGATCCAGAAGTGACTCCAGGACTTTGGAGTGAGAGTTGAGTCTGGTTGAGGCATTTTCAGCATGCTGCTTGCACACTCTGATTTCCTGGCGTGTGAGTGCAGCATCGACCTTCAACTCTTTCTCCAGCCTGACCCGATCGTAGTACAGTCTGTTTGAATGTTCAGCAAGATTCGACTTGATCATATCAGGCAGTACTTCGAGGTCCTTCTTGAAACCAGTCATGGTTTCAGCATGGAATTGGGCACTGACCCTGAGACTGTTGCGCATGATAGACTCATGCTCCTGGAGAGCATGCAGCAGGTGTCTAACAGTGGTCTCGACTCTGTTGATAGATTCATCAGGAGTCAGCCCTGTATTCCTTCTCGTCGAGGCAGCAGCGGATGCAGCAAATGGAATAACATCCTGGCATACTGGTGCTGCATCCTGCCTCGGAACGTCAGAAGCAACCTCATCCTCATCCTTGCTGGCATGAGAGCTTGAGGATGGGTGCTCTTCTCCTTCTTCTTCTTCCTCCTCCTCTGCCTCCTCTTCGCTGGATAACACTAGAACAGAATCTGCTCCGCCAGATAGTGGCCCATGAACAACTATGTTCCGTTCCTTCATCCTCCTTACGAATTCGGCATGAGACATGTTAGCGTCCATAGTATCCTCTGCTGCAGTAACCTTTGAAGGTTCTTGAGAGCATGCAGCAGCTGCAGCATCAACCTCCTCACGAGGTGTCTCTAGCTGCACTGGGGATACCTCGGCTTCAACTCCAGCATCCTCAGTGGGTACTGTCTGAACAACCTCCCCACCTAAGGTCTTCTCACCCTCCGGGAGTGTTGTCAGCACAACATCCTCCACAAAGGTCTTCTCAACGGACCCTGTCTCCTCGGCCGATCATGTAACCACTTCGACAGCCTCTACTGCAAGAATGGGTTCTTGCAGCTCTGATTGGTTTTCTGCAGCGATCACAATATTCAGCACTATATCCTCTATTGCTGCTAGAATCTCAGCTTCCACCCTGCTTTTCTCTGCAGCTCCTTCTTCTTGTTGAAGGGTGGTTGCTGGCTGCACTGCTGTCGCGTCCAGTGCAGGGAGTACCGCCTCTGCAACTTCCTCCGTAGATGCTTCATCGGCAATCTCAGAGATGTCTGTGATGACATCCCTGATTATGGCAGTCGGTTCCCCCTCAGAATCTGCTTGGGCAGCATCTTCATCTTCACGCACTGGGAAATCCCCATAATCCAGTAGTTGGGCTTCCTCCTCCTCCAAACGATCCAGCGTGACAATATTGGAGAGGCCCTCAACTACTTGCTCGTATGTAGGGGAGTTCATCTGATGTGAGCTAGAACTGCCTTCTCCCCGCATCCTCCTTGGAGTGTGCTGCATCCTTGTTTCCTTCAAGCTTTGCTGCAGCGCAAGGTTCAGCATAACTTCTTCAGCTTGCTCCACTCCCAAGGTGTTGATCTGCTCTTGAGCAAAAACGAGATCATCGCCCCTTCTTACAGCCTCCGCAGCCGGGGCAAGGAAGACCTGTGCATCTTCCACTGCTGCTCTCATCGGCAGCTCTGCAGAGTCGGATTCTACAAGAGCTTTGCCCTTTCCCTTGTCCTGTGCTCCCTGTGCAGCACTGCAGTCATCAAGCTCTTGTACTCTTGCTGCAAAGTCAGGTTGCAGGAGTGCCAGAATATCCTCTGATTTGGCCCACTCCAGGACAGCTTGCTCGACTGTCAGGAAATCCTTCCACTTCAATAGGACTTCCCCCTTAGACAGCCGCATCTCTCTCCAAAGAGAGTACTCAGCAGCCATATTTCTAGCCGCTGGAAAGGTAGGATCGAGTATTGAAGCATCTGTTTGTAGATGAGCTTCTTCTTCAGTGGGCTCGGCCCGGTGCTGATATAGCTCTTGAAGCTGATGTGACTCATCCCCAACAGCAGCAGCAGCAGCTCTCTTGCTGCGTGAGGCCCTTCTCACCAAGGGTACGTCATCATCTGGGGAAGAGGATTCAAGTTCAGGTACAGCCTTCCCTGAACTCCTCTTGATAACAGGAAAATGACTCGAAGGATCCTCTTCTTCAGCATCTTCCCTGCTGCCTGCAGCTTCATCTTGCAGAACAAGAGTTGCATTCTTTTTGTCTTTGGTTTTCTTCCTCGCAACTCCTGCGCCTGCAGCCTTCGGTTGGATCTTGCCCTTTTTCTTCTCCCCGAGATACTTTCCAGGATGAATGGGGGCGGGTGCTGCAAGTTGAAGGCCAAGCTTACAGAGCAGAGAGCAAATGGTGATACCGTAGCTCCGACGCTCCGTTATCTTCTCTGCTTCCTCCCACAGCCTCTTCATGATGAACCTCGCCCAGTTCACCTTCTCTCCGGCCATGATGGTAGACATGATCCGGAACCAGAGATCTGTGCATTTGTCATAACTCCCTGTTCTCCCTTCGATGGAGTATGCACAGATGTCGTGGAGAGCTTCTTGGGGGCGCTTCTCTTGATTTCAGCCCCTGCATCTCTTACTCGAAAGAGATCCCACATCTCTTGAGTCGATGCCTCCCCATACGTCGCCAACTGGCTGGGGGTCAAACCTGCAGCCGAGATGCTGAAGGTGGTGGAAATATCCCTAACGGTCAGCGATCGTTCTTCTCCATCTGCATCCATCCGGAACAGGATACAGTTCCTTTCTTCAGCCTACCTAGCGTAGGCGTAGAATCTCTGTACTGACTCCGTGGAGAAGCCAGCGTATACGGTGGTCAACAGCCCTAGGACTTGGGTCTGTTGAAGAGCATCAAAAATCCTTTTGATCAGGGTATTATCATACAACCCTGACTCCAGGATGTGTTGCTGATTGATCATCCATCCATCAAGAACGATGGTCCTTCTGGCAGCCATTGATGATATTTTTCTGAGAAAGAAAGAGAGGTAACAAAGGTTTGTACTTAGAAAATTTGCGATCAAAGGTTTCTCTTTCTCTGAAGATGGTGAAAAGTGAATTCAAAAGGCACGTTTTGGTCTTTATGGCGGTTCTCAAGAGACGTGCGAGATCAACGATTGAGATAAATCAGGGAAGTGATCTAGTGGCTCAGGAAAAAGCGGAGATGTCAAATCATCGTTAATAATTACTTGGCGCGTGAGCTCTGTCAGCGCCCTTTCCTCTTCCTGACACCCGCAGTCATGCATTTAATGCTGAAAGATATGCCCTTTGCCGCCTAAGTAAATGCCTTTTTAAGGTTGCAGCATCTCTAGTACGAGGTTGCAGAGCAATCAATACTCCTTTGAAATAAATGCTGTAACCTGGTGCTGCTTGAATTCTTGATAAATGCTGTACTGTAAGAATGTTGGTTGCAGCGCTGTCTGAACCCGATGTTGTATTGACGCGTAACTTACAGTACTGTTCTTACTGCTTTCTTCAAGCATGCAGAGGTTCCCCCTGCATTTCTACATCTTCTTTTTCTTCACAACTTGAGGATTCCCAGCTCGTTTCGAAGCATAGAGAACCTCGATTCACTCAAAGGTTTTGTGAGGATATCTGCAAGCTGTAAATCCGTGTGAACTTTTTCCAGCACAATGTCTTTTTTTTCAACATGATCTCTTATAAAGTGATGACGAATATCAATGTGCTTGGTTCTAGAGTGAAAGACAGGATTATGGGTAATTGTAATAGCGCTCGTATTGTCACAGAGAATTGGAGTCTCTTTTTCTTCTATCCCATAATCTCTTAGTTGCTGCTGTATCCAGAGAATCTGCGCACAGCAACTTCCTGCTGCAACATACTCTGCTTCTACTGTAGAGATTGCAATTGAGGTTTGCTTCCTGCAGAACAACGAGATAAGTCTATTTCCTAGAAATTGACACGTCCCACTTGTACTCTTTCTATCAATCTTGCAGCCTGCATAATCGGAATCGGAGTAGCCTTTAAGCTTGAATCCTCCTTCTTTGGTATACCATAGGCCTACTTCCTGAGTTCCTTTCAGATACTTAATTACTCTTTTTACTGCTAAAAGGTGAGATTCCTCTGGTGCTGCTTGGAATCTAGCACAGACTCCTACTGCAAACATAATATCTGGCCTACTTGCTGTGAGATACAGCAACGATCCAATGAGGCGTCTGTACTTGGTAATGTCTACATCTTTACCATCTTCATCTTTGTCAAGACTTATGGATGTGGACATGGGAACGGACGTTGCTGCTCCATTCTCCATGCCAAATTTCTTGATAAGCTCCTTCGTATACTTGACTTGGTTGATGAAGGTTCCTGTAGGTAGCTGCTTTACTTGCAATCCGAGAAAGAAACTTAATTCTCCCATCATACTCATCTCGAACTTTGACTGCATTAGGTTGGAGAATTTTTCACATAGCTCTTTGTTTGTGGATCCAAAGATAATATCGTCCACATAAATTTGTACAAGAAGTACACTTTCTCCGTCCTATATCCTAAACAGCGTTTTGTCGATTGTTCCTTTCTGAAAACCATTTTCCAGAAGATAGAGAGATAAGGTGTCATACAAAGCTCTTGGTGCTTGCTTCAGTCCATATAGGGCCTTTTGTAATCGAAACACCTTCTCTTCTGCTTGATCCTCAAAACCAGGGGGTTGTTCAATATATACTTCCTCTGTAAGGAGACCATTCAGAAATGCGCTTTTGACATCCATTTGATAGACGTTGAAATTCATATGTGCTGCATAGACTAGGAAAATTCTTATAGCTTCTAGCCTTGCCACTGGTGCAAAAGTCTCATCAAAATCAGTTCCTTCTTCCTGACAGTATCCTTTAGCAACTAATCTTGCTTTGTTTCTTACAACGACTCCTGATTCATCTAGCTTGTTCTTGAACAGCCACTTTGTTCCAATTACACCTTGATGGGTTGGTCTTGCGACTGTTTGCCATACTTGATTTCTCTCAAATCCGTTCAATTCCTCTTGCATGGCCTGTACCTAGTTGCTATCTTGTTGTGCTTCTTCAACAGTTTTAGGCTCTATTTGTGATATGAAGCACACAAACATTGCTTCGTGTGGGATGGATCTTCTTGTTCTTACACCAATGGATGGATCTCCTATAATGAGATCTCTAGGATGGTTTCTAAGCTATGTCCTATCTGGCTCGAAGACATGCGTTGCTGTAGCTTGCTCATCCTGTTGCTGTATTACAGGAGGTTCTGCTGCTGTAAGAATATCCACTGCATCCAAGGTTGCAGCTTATTCTTCTTTTTCTTCTTCTGTAGGCAGAACTCCTTCTATGTATGGTACAACATTCTCTTTTCTAGGAGCGGTCTCTTCAGGTGGTTTTTCCAGCTTCTTTGTGTCACAATGTGGTTCATCGAACACCATATGTATAGATTCTTCGACCACCAGGGTTCTCTTATTAAACACTCTGAAAGCTCTACTTACAGCAGAGTATCCTAGAAATACTCCTTCGTCTGATTTAGCATCGAAAGTTTTCAGATGTTCTTTTCCATTGTTGAGAACGTAACACCTGCATCCAAAGATATGCAGATAAGAGACATTTGGTGTATAACCGTTCCATATTTCTTAAGGTGTCTTGTCAAGATCTTTGATAATAAGACATCAGTTCTGCGTGTAGCATGTAGTATTGGTTGCTTCGGCCCAAAATCTCTTGGGTATTTCTGCTTCTGCTAGCATGGTCCTTGCTGCCTCTTTGAGGGTTCTATTCCTTCTTTCAACAACCCCGTTTTGTTAAGGTGTTCTTGCAGCAGAGTATTCATGGCGAATACCATTGTCAGAACATAATTTCTCTATAAACTTATTTGTGAACTCGGTTCCTCTGTCTGATCTTATCTTTACTATACTCAAGTTCTTTTCATTCTGAATTTTCTTCATGAGACCAGGTAGCTTTTCTTGAGTTTCCGACTTCTTTGCTAGAAAGATCGTCCAAGTATATCTGGAGTAGTCATCCACTACTACTAGTGAGTACTTCTTCCCGCTCAAGCTTACTGGTTCTACTGGTCCAAAAAGGTCCATGTGTAGAAGATCTAGAATCCTGTGAGATGATTTCTGAATCTTATCCTTGAAGGAGCTTTTAACTTGCTTTCCTTTTTTACACGCTCCACATACATTCTCTTTCTTGTAAGCTACATCTGGAAATCCTCTCACGAGGCCTTTTCTTGCTAGCTTGTTGATAGTCTTGAAGTTCAGATGACTTAATCGTTTGTGCCATAGCCAGCTCAGCTCTGGTGGACTTTTCACAATGAAGCATGTTGGTTGAGTGGAGGAATTCCAATCTGCTAGGTAGATATTTCCTCTTCTTGTTCCTGTAAGCTTTACTTCATTTGTGGTCCTGTCTTTGATTAAGCATTTGTTGAGGTTGAATTCCACCGTGTATCCTTTGTCACAAAATTGATTGATGCTTAGTAGATTGTATCTAAGCCCCTTAACATAGGATACATCATTTATCTTTATGTTCCCTTTGACTAGGCATCCGCTTCCTTTTGTGCTTCCTTTGGAATCATCTCCAAATATGACCTTAGGTCCTTTGCATTCTTGGAAGTCTTTCAACGTTTCTTTACTGCCTGTCATGTGCCTTGAGCAGCCGCTGTCGATATACTATACATCATTGCAGCATCCTGGCACTGTAACATGTAACAATTTCAAACAGATTTAGGTACCCATATTTGTACGGGTCATTTGGGGTTAGTTAATTTGGGAACCCAAACTTTCTTAACAGTAACTGATCTACTGTAAGATTTGTTAGTTCTCGAGCTGTATGCAGTTATCTTGGAGAACTGCTTATGATAGGTGTGTGCTTAACAAACATGTGTGTTACCAACACCCTTGTAGTGTGGTCTTCCACCATACTTCCCTGGAGTATATTCTCCTTGAGGTTTAGACATGTAGGTCTTAGTATAGGTGGGAAAGTTTCTTCTATGCTGCAACTTTGTTGGTTGCTGCATCCTTTTGCTGCATACAGTAGATGGCTTCTGCTGCAGCCAAGTCTTAGGTGCAGACTTACTCCATGCAGTTGAGCATTGGGGTTTCTTCCCCTTATCCGTCATTGCTGTTTTGTTCATGATTTTTTCAGAGTCACAGAGTAACTCTTTCTCCATTGAAGTTTTAGCTTGAACAAAGTTTACAGCTATGGATGTATTTGCTGTATTCTGAGAGCCTTGATTGCTGTAACCTATGCCAGATAATTCAAAAGGATCTCTGACACGGTTTATGCAATCTCTTGCATCCTTTGAAGATTTGGTGAACGTGCTCATCTTGGACTGCAAGATTTCCTTCTCAGATCTTAGCTCAGTGATCAGCAGATTCAGTCTAGAGACCTCTTGTTGCAGCTTACTACACTTTGAGTTATCAGACTCTCGTGCAGTGAGCATTTTAGCAATGTCGATGTTTTTACCCTTAAGGATCTCATTGTCGATTCTAAGGTTCTCATTTTCAATCTTAAGTTCCTCATGAATTGAGTTGATCTGCTCGAAATCACTCCTGATCCTTTTCAAGGAGTGGATCATGCTCATCTCCTCATCAACGTGTGTGGACAACGGTTGGTAGATTACCTCATCTTCTTCGTTGTCCTCGCCATCTTTAGCCATCAGGCATATGAGTGCTTCTTCGTCAGAGGATGAGGTTTCAGCATCGCTGTCGAAGGATTCTGCAGCTTTCAGTAATTTCTTCGGTACTACTGCATCCTTGGCTTTCTCCATCTCTCCTATGAGTGCTCGAAGCTTGTGTCTTTCCTCTCGTCTTTTATCTCTCCTATATTCTCTTTCTCCTTCAGGATACTTGTGCACAGTTGGATAAGGACAGTTCCTTGCGTAGTGTCCAGGTTTCCTGCAATTATAGCACAAGTCAATATTCCTTGTATTTGACTGTGGAGAAGAGGATACCTGAGGGGTTGGATGACTTCTTCTGAAGTCATTCCTTTTGCTCCAGCTTTTCCCATATTTCTTTGGATGTAGCGCAAGTTTTAACTTTGCTAAAGGTGCCTTTATCCAAAGTAATAAATAGAGCGTTATTTGCCACGTTATCCAGGTTGGCTCTCTTCCTATCTTCGTTTCCCCACTCTTGTCGTGGTTTGATCAGGAAGTTTGGTGGTGGCTGCTCTCCCTCTGCTTGGTCTCTTCCATAGATTGGATTTACCTTCATGGGGATTATCGGTCCTTCAGTTATGACGGTCCACATCTCATCATTCATGGCAGAAAGGTGTGCCTGCATTCTTATCTTCCAGTCGTCATATTCCTCTATGGAAAACATTGGTAGTTTGTGATTGGAGGAATCCATGATATGCTTTAAAAATGATTTTTATGCAAAGAAAATAGCGAGACAAAGGTGGATCTGGGTAGGTGACCAGATGAGTTGGTTCTTAACCCAACTTGCTCTGATACCACTCGTTGGTCCCAAGTGGTGTCCGAGGTTCAGAGAGGGGGGGGTGAATGAACCTTGGTCGATTTTTCAGAATCTTTAAAACAACCGTTCTGCACTGCAAGTTACTTGAGCTTGCAGCGATAGATGGTTACTGCTTGCAGCGCTAGGATACAGTGCTGCACGCTGTAATCTGGAGTTTTGTACGCAGTGGAAATTAACTTTTAAACACAAGGCTGTTTTTCTCAAGAATGCTTCTTTCAAAACGTTTTATGATGAGAGATAGATAGATATGCAGAGAATAAGCACAAATAAATAAAGCGTTAAAACCCTTATGGCTTATAGTGATTCGAAGGTGGTGTAATCCTTCTACGTCCACTCTACTGCTCCTCGAGCAGAAACTTTGTTAAGCAAGATTGATTTACAGGACACTCCTAACAATCTATCAACTTTACAAAGCAAACCACCTACTGAAGTCCAGCGTACACACAGCAACTGCAAACTTCAAAGGCTAACCCACACAGGGTTCTACACTCCCACACAGAGAAGCTGCCTAATTCTAGACAACTAAAACAAACAGCAAGGATCTCTCCTATCAACTGCTTGACACCGCTAAAACAACCTAAGCACACAGCAACAAGGTTAAAAGGATAAAAAGGTTTTCTTCAACTTGTGCTTCGAAGTGAGCTTCTGAATCCGTAAGGAAACTTTCAGCTTGAACTTTGCTTCACTTCGGTAGGTTGAGTGACTGGAACTGATTGTTAGCTTGAATGCTTGAGATTTGTAAGCTTGTGACTCTAGCGTGAAATGTTTCAGTATCAGTAACAGTAACAGTCCTCCTCGACCTCTATTTATACTTGTAGGAGAAGATGTCCGTTGAAGGAGACATCTCTCTTTTGAATTTGAAGTAGCCTGGCCAAAGTATGGTTCGCATTTAATGCGACTTGACTTTTCTTTTTGGAGCATTTAATGCGGCAGTTGCGGCTCACAGCTTTCTGCGGCGCGTCAGTCCATGTGGCATCTTCTGATTGGCTCCATGTCTGCTACTTTGACTTTTCCTTGAACGGCTCTATTGTCCCTGCTTGGATCTTCGTTCCTCGTACTGCATTTATCCTTCTTAGGATTTGCAGGATGCTTCGTTTTGTCGTTGACGCTGTATTACTGACTTGTAAGTCTGCGCTGTATCCTGGGTCCTTGTGCAGCTGATGCTTTCTTTCAGTGCTGCTGTTATTTAGACCTGGTTGCAGTATCCTTCGGCAGTGCTGCTGTAACTACTTTCTAGCAGTACTCCTGTATCCTTTTCTTGCAGCATTGCTGCACGCCGTTCTTTCTTACATTGCTGTATAGAGTTTTCGACTTATTACAGCAGTGCTGTATCTTCCTTCTATCAGCTATGCTGTATCCTTTCTTCTTACAGCGATACTGTATCCTGCCTTCTTGCAGTGATAACTTCCATTAAAGCTTAGATGCAGCTTTATCCTTGTTTATGCTCCATTCTCAATACATGACACAAGACTCAATTCTAGTCTATTTGTTCACTTAAACATTGTGAAAATGGGGTACTCAAAACTTCCTATTACATATTTGGTTTGTCTCATCAAAATCTAAACATTGAAATCCCAACAAATTATCATAAATATTCAAATGAGGTGGGGTTATTAGCACTTATATATATATATATGATAAGGATAATTATATAGGTTATATTTATATATATACATTGTGTATTTATTTATATATAATATATATATATATATATATATTTTTATCTATATTTCCTCCATAGATTATTCTTAAATTGTATTATATTACTATTTAAATCTCATTTTAACTATAGAAAATTCTTGTTATATTTTATGTGATTGAATTTTATTTTTGGTTGTTACAATTATGACATTCTTCATAAACGATCTTAAGATGTAGCACTCCAACCCATCTTTGTAGGATTGAGACACCCACCAAGACATTATTTTCTTAAAATATACATAAAGGAAATAATAGTTTTTTTTAAAGATTTTCGTAAATAATCTCAGCAGAAGACTTTACTAAACACAAATATTTTTTTTTCTATTTTAAAACGAAAAGCTTAGAATGTAAGAAACTTAACTCATGTTCTACCCATATTTGTAAATCAAAACCTCGATATTTTTCAAGTGTTTTAGAAGTTCACTTAAACCAACATCGAAAGTGTCAAAAGGGACATTAACATATATTAAAAATATATAACATATATGCTTCTAGAGAGGAGTCCGTACAGCTAGCTACCCATCCATTTCGTCGTAAGGGGGTCCTGAAAAAATTTGAATATAGCAACATAAGATTTGAGAAATCTTAGTGGATAATGTTTATGAACTATTACGTTAAAGAGATTAACCAATATACTGAAACATCATCTTCCAAGGTACGAAGACGTGGCATAAATATCCAAGATCTGAAAACCTGGTATAAACATCCAAGATCCGAAGACCTGACATCCGAGGTTCGTCAACCTGGTACTTCACCCGAAGGTGTCATTTCATTTCATTATACTCAACATAGGAGTTATTCTAATCAATGTAATTGTAAATAAATGTTACCCACTTTTGAGGTTTGACTTGAAGCGAGGATAGCTTCTAAAGTATCCGGTCGTCTCGTACTACACTCGGCCCATTCATTAACTTTTAGCTTTAAATCACATCTCATTTATATCATAAACATACATCTATAAATTTAGGAGAATTTTATAGCATACTTAAAAAAAACATCAATTGTACCTTTAAGGGAATAAAAATTGTATTTTACATCTTAACTCATAAAACTCTAATTCATATGCTAAAGACTTAAATTATTTGACACTTCACACATAAGCACGCATTTAATCACATAATATCATTTTCAATATATGGTCAAATTGCATTCTTAAATCATAGATAAAATTTTAATCTTGAAGTTAGTAATATATAGGAAGAAACGACACTCTTTACAAGAACAATTTTTCATAATTTAAATGATCATCCAATATTCATGAAATTAAATATACATTACATAACAACCCTCAGTTATCCATGCTAAAATATTAGGGATAAATTCAAATCACAAAAGCTTTAATAAATCATTTACTAATATCAAAAATTGTTTGAAATTGCTCTAAAACTAGTTTGTGTTATAAAATTCACTGTACTATAATTTGTATATTTACTGAAACCTTCTGAAATTAATAATTTAGACTCATCACATCATGTACTCAAACATAGTAAAATATTTTTGAAAACGTATAATGGGCCAATTTTATATAATTAATTTTCTAAGGTCCAAAACTGCAGAATCCTAAATTCGAAACTGGACTTATTTTGAAAAATCATTATAATTCATACACTACTTCAAAAATTACCAAATTTCAACCATAAACTCAAAACTTCATGTAGTATAACATACTGAAACAATTTCGAAAAATTATAATTCACTCAATTTATAAAATTATTTTTCTAAGGTCTGAAACTGCATAATTCTAACTCAAACTGGACTATCTTTGAAAAATCATAATAATTCATAAATTACTCCAAAAATTACCAAATGTTTATCATAAGCTTAAAACTTCATGCATCATAACATACTAAAACAGTTTTGAAAAACTTCAAGCATACAATTTTATAAAATTCTACAAAGTGGACTATCATTACTAATATTTTTCACAACTTGATAAAACTCATTCACTTTTTTAATTAAAATATAAATTCGACTTTCATAACTCCATTAACCTTCAATAAACCATCTTGACTCAATTTATCACACATGCAATGAGTTTGGACAAGATAATCAAACATGCAAAGGCTAAATCAACATGCAATTGCACAATCAACTCCCGAAAGAGACATGTTTTAAAGATCAACCACATAAAACAAGACTTTGAACATTTTCTTTACATTAGTAGAAAATCACCCTTGGATCACACATGCAATGTGTTTAGGTAAAGAAATCAAACATGCAAATCTTAATCCAACATCTATTTGCTCAATCAACACTCAAAATGACAAACTTTTGAAGATCAATTACTTAGAATAAGATATTTAATAAATTTAACACATTTGTAGGAAATCTTGCTTAGATCTTACATGTAACACAAAATTAGAACTTAATCATGCTCTTAAGGAAGAAGAATGGTGAGGATTTACAAAAATTACCTCTTGAATGCACTAACTATGTGTTCTTGAAAATTGCTTGGAAGAAGCTTTTAATTTGAGCTTGATTTCCTATCTTATCTTGAAAAGATCTTGATTCTTCACTTAAATCTTAAAAAATTGCAGCTTGGTTGAAGATGGGGATGAAGGCTTTTGGGAGGAACAAAAGTCTAGAGAGAAGGAGGAGCAAACTAGCTAGAGAGAGAAAGAGAACGCATCTTACCAAATGATGAATGAAAGACTCAAAAGTGGAGTCTCGTCCTTTTTATATATAGTATATAGTGTACAAATTATAATTTAATACATGTAGATCACTTGTATAATGATATAATTGAAGATGTAATATCATGATGTAGTGGCATTGATATTGTAACTTAGCTTATCTAATGCGACATGAAAGAACTCATGATTATGATAATTAATTTGTTATTGGTGTAATTTATTGCACATCATATTAAATTCATATAAATTTAATCAAATTGGTGCCACGCATAAATAAGATGGCATGACTTGAAATTAATTTGCACATCTTTAAATTAAAATCTTGATAATATTGTGATCATATAATTATGTATGAAGGTGTGTTCAAGTTAATATATCAAATAAGTCATATAAGTATGTTTGAAAATATATTTAATTTAACACATCATAATAGTCACATATTTTATTGTACATAAATTATATAATAAAAATCCACCTAACTATAATTAAACACATAAGTCTTTTTTTTAATAATAATTGTTAAAATTATTTTATGTGTAACTTATCTTCTTTTTATTTTTGTTCTTTCCATTTCTCATGCATGACAAGTGCATTACGATCGAACTCGATCTCCTTGGGTAGCTACCCTACATGATCTTTAAACTTAAAGAAACATTAGCTCATTTCTTCTTGATAAATTGTAAAGTTTATCGTAAACATCATTAGCAACGAATTATGTAAAAATAAAATTTGAATTTATTTATAAAAATATGGAATGCACGTTTTATTGAAAACGGGTGTTACATAAGAACTAATATTTCAAAAAGTTTTTAAACGAACTATCTTTAAAAGATTTAAGTTTCTGTTGCACAAACTCTAAATTACAGTGAGCAGCATTATACCCTAGTGTTGTAAGTTGAGTTGCATACAACCTTGTAACTTCATATAGAATACAGTGCAAGACCAATTGATAGTTATGCATTTTCTAATTTTGATCATTTAATTATCAATTCTTTTAATTTTAATTCGATTCTAATTGAAAATTTTGGTCACATTGATGTGGTCGTTGGAATTCCACACGTGGCATCCAAATTAAAAATCCCCCATTAATGGACCAAAAATTGAGCATATATGGTAATTTATAATGCCACATCATAAAAAAAAATTAAAAAAAAATAAAGAGAACTACTAAATTTACATAAATGCCCTTAGACTTAATCAAATTTACAAGGAGAACCCGACCATGTAGTGTATGCTGGGGACCAGAAAAATGGCAACCTAGTTTTGACTGTTAAAAATGACAGACACAGCACAAAAGAAATAACTTTGGAGTGAAAGGAACATCTTCATTCATGGTTGGACAATTGTATAAATACAATACATCAAGATCTAAAAGAATCAATTATTACCAAACTTAACGGATTCTAGAATATTCATAAAAGGAGGAAATATATGACCAGAATAAAACAAGATGGAAATATATGACTAGAATAAAACTAAGATTATCCATCACTCCCCCTCAAGGTGGATTGTGAAGATTCCGAACACCCAACTTGCTAATGAGGAAATGAAAACGATCTGCACCAAGGGCTTTAGTGAACACATCAGCAACTTGAACAGAAGTTGATATCTTTTTAGTTTCAATATCTCCCGACTCTACCCGTTCTCGAACAAAATAGCAATCCATCTCAACATGTTTTGTCCGTTCGTGGAAAACAGGATTGTTCGCAATATGTCTGGCCGCTTGATTATCACAATATAACGGCGTTGCTCCCTCTTGAGTTGCTTCAAGATCGTTTAATAACCAACGTAACCAGAGTATCTCACTGACAGTAGTGGCCATGGCTCGATACTCCGCTTCAGCTGAGGAACGAGAAACCACCGATTGTTTCTTAGTTCGCCACGATATGGGTGCACCTCCCAAGGAGATGTAATAACCAGTGCGAGATCGTCTAGTCATAGGACAACCTCCCCAGTCCGAATCGCAAAATGCTTCCAAATGCAAATTACCATCAGCTGGAAGAAATATACCTTGACCAGGGGTGGCTTTCAAATAGCGCAACACACGAATGACAGCTTCCATATGAGAGCGTCGAGGAGAAGAAATAAACTGACTTAGTATATTAGTGGCGTACTGTATATCTGGTCTAGTGACAGTTAAATAAAGAAGACGACCAATAAGGCGTCGATAACGAGCTGGATCGACTGAGGGGCTATTATCGTCAAAGCTCAATCGAACATTTTGCTCCATGGGAATTTGACTAGGGCGACAACCTTGAAGCCCACTTTCTTCTAGAATATCCAAGGTGTATTTGCGTTGACTTAAAACAAGGCCTTGAGAGGAACGGGCTACCTCAATTCCCAAAAAGTATTTCAAGGGACCCAAGTCCTTGATACTAAACTCACTGTCAAGAAACATCTTCACATGCTTGATCTTTTCTTCATTATTGCCAGCAAGAATAACATCATCGACATAAATAAGAGCAACAACGTAAACTGAATCTCGCCGATAAATAAAAAGGGAGTAATCAGCCTTCGATTGACGAAATCCGATTTTCCAAAGAGCTTGAGTGAATTTGTAATACCAATTTCTTGATGCTTGACGTAAGCCATATATGGACTTGTGTAACTTGCAAACTCGTGTGTCATTTTGCTTTGCAAAACCTTGAGGGACCTTCATGTACACATTCTCAACTAAGTCTCCATGCAAAAATGCGTTATTTACATCAAGCTGATGAATGATCCAATTTCGTTTAGCAGCCACAGCCATAACGCTCCTGACAGTAACTAATTTAGCAACTGGTGCAAAGGTTTCGTGGAAGTCAATGCCTTCAATTTGTGTGAAGCCTTTCGCCACGAGACGTGCTTTATACCTCTCTATTTCACCATTTGGTTTATACTTGATCTTGTAAACCCACTTCGAATCTATTGCCCGTTTTCCTGGTGGTAGACATTCCAAGGTCCAAGTATTATTTGCCTCTAACGCATCAATTTCTTTCTTCATTGCATCACGCCACTTAGGGTCCTTGACGGCCTGAAAAAAATGCTTAGGCTCATCACGTGAGGTGATGGCCGCAAGGAAACATTTATGTGCATGAGAAAATTGTTTATAAGAAACATAATTGGACATAGGATGTACCGTCGAGGTTCCCGTGTTGGACTGGGGCTGCGAATGGTCTATTGAACTCGGCAAATCGACCTCATAATTCTGCAAATGTTTCGGTTGCCGTTTAAGACGTTGACTATGTCTTGTTTCATGATGTACTTCTGAAGTCACCTTATCTGGCCCGCCCGTAATAATGGTATCACATTGGGTGGTGTTAAGGGAGTCCATTTCAGCACTGCTAGAGTTGATTGGAGCATTAGGGTTCATTGGGTTTTCATTCATCATACTAGTGGGCTCAGCATCATCACCACTAGTTGTGTCCAAGTGTGAACGATATTGATTGGGCTCAATTACCAGCTTACTCAAATCCAGATCAGAATCCCAATCTGCTAACCGCTGCTGGGAGACGATTTCAACATGACTATCCTTCTTATAAGGAAAAATAGTCTCATAAAATTTCACATCTCTGGATGTGTATATTTTATTGCTCGTCAAATCGTAGACTCTGTACCCCTTTTGACCATTAGGATATCCCACGAAAACACAACTTCTCCCTCTTTCGGCAAACTTGTCTCCCCCTTTTTTGGTATCTCGAGCATAAGCGAGACATCCAAAAACTCGCATATGGTGGTACTCAGGTGGTTTTTGCAATAATATTTCATAGGGGCTCTTATTCTTAAGAAGTTTGGAAGGTAATCTATTTATTATATAAGTGGCTGTCAATATGCACTCCCCCCAAAATTCAATGGGTAACTCTGCTTGAAACCTCAGTGCCCTTGCTACCTCGAGGATGTGTCTATGCTTGCGCTCAACCACCCCATTTTGTTGTGGAGTGTCAGTGCAAGATGTTTCAAGCATAATCCCGTGTTCTGCATAATATTCTAACATCGAGTATGATTGAAACTCACCACCGTTATCTGTTCTGATTCGTTTTACTGTTTTTCCAAATTGAGTTTTCACCATATTGCAGAACATGGTTAGATATCTACTCACCTCATATTTATACTTCATTAAATATACCCAAACGCCCCTACTATAATCGTCAACAATCGATAAAAAATAATGGGCTCCTGAAAAAGATGCAGTTTTGTAACTTCCCCAAATATCACAATGAATTAAATCAAAGCAATTGTTCGTTTGAATAGAACTGATAGGAAAAGGTAATCTAGTTTGCTTCGCTCTCATGCAAGCATCACAATAATCATCAAAAAATTTACCCACTGAATCAACATGCTGAAGTTTCACCTTTGACGCATGACCCAATCTTTTGTGCCAAACCTCTGGTTCAACTTTAGCTGTCATTACTTTACGCTCCTTTTCAACAGACTCCAAGCAGTACAGACCATCACATTGCCTACCCAGTCCAATCAGGGTCCTCGAGGCCAAGTCCTGCATAACACAAAAGTCCGGAAAGAAGGTCAGGGCACAATTATGTTCTCTTGTAAGGCGACTGACAGATAAAAGATTACACTGAAATTCAGGAACGTGTAAAACATGATTAACTTTCAACCCATTAGGTAGGTAGGTCTCTCCAATGCCCTTAACAGGTATTTTATCCCCATTGGGAATTTTGACAGGAGTTTCAATTCCAAAATTCTTTTGACATTCAAGTTTCATACCGTCATATGTGATGTGTTCGGTAGCTCCAGAATCGATCACCCAAGAATTATCAAAATTAGCCGTAAAAGCAACCTTACCAGCCATATTCACCGTAGGGGACTCTATTGCCTTGGAATTCTGATTTCCTGTTCCAAAGAACTCCACTACCTTTGCAAATTGATCACTTGTTAGTCCTGGTATAGGACTTGCTACAACATCCACATGTGCAGCCTTAGGATTTGCCTTTTGCTTATTGCCGTTTTTCATGCCCCCATCTTTTCGATTTTTCTTGATATGTTCTGGAACTCCATTAATCCCCCAACATTCCTCAACAGTGTGTCCAGATCGTTGACAATGACTGCATCTTGGAATGCCAATAATCTCCCAACATCCTTCAATGGTGTGTCCAGATCGTTGGCAATGAGCGCATTGTGCCTTCTCACGCCTACCATCTTTCCGCTCTTCTCCATTTCGACGATTGGTATGGGCTTGAAAAGCAGCTGCCTCCATTGATGGTTTTCTTGCCGCCGTAATTAATCTTCGTTGCTCATCTTCTGCAACTAAGTGATATGCGGCTCCAATACTTGGCGTGGGTTTAGTGCTTAAGATTTGAGTTTTGACAGTATTGAACACCTCATCTAGACCCATGAGAAACTCGTAAAGTCTCTCCTTCTCACGCATTGCAACTAATTGCTTCGAAACGTCACATGTGCATTTACCACAAACACACTTCGGAATAGGTGAGGTAGACTGAATCTCATCCCAAATCCCTTTCAATTTAGTGTAGTAGGATGAGACTGACATCTTGTTTTGACGTGTGAGAGTAAGGGCTTGCTTCAGTTCATAAGCTCTCGGGGCACTCTCTTTTCCAAATCTTTCTTCTAGATCCTCCCAAATCGCACGAGCCGTTTTGGCATGTTTTACGCTACTGCGTATTTCTTTCTCCATTGCTACGGTTAGCCATCCTTTAACCATAGCATTGCATCGCTTCCATAATGGCAACTCCGACGAACCTTCTTCCGGAATCGGAATGGACCCATCAACAAATCCTATTTTATTTTTGGCGAAGAGACTATTGCTCATCTCTTCTATCCAATCAATATAATTTCCGTCGCGGAGTACCTCGCTGACATATATTTGCCCAGGATTGTCTGAGGGCGATATATAATAAGGAGACATTACATCTACAGTGGTGGAACTCTCACCGTGGACGCTGCTCGCTTTCTCGTCTCCAATCTTCGCCATTGTTGCTAAGATTGAAGTTTGGTCTGAGGTATTATGCGGAAGCTAAGGATCGAACTCGCTTTGATACCATGTTAAAAATGACAGACACAGCACAAAAGAAATAACTTTGGAGTGAAAGGAACATCTTCATTCATGGTTGGACAATTGTATAAATACAATACATCAAGATCTAAAAGAATCAATTATTACCAAACTTAACGGATTCTAGAATATTCATAAAAGGAGGAAATATATGACCAGAATAAAACAAGATGGAAATATATGACTAGAATAAAACTAAGATTATCCATCATTGACTCTGTTCATCCGACTAGTGGTACAAAGTCTTGGAAGTCGCCACAATTTTCTTGGTCGTGGACATTTCCTATATACTCCAACATGGAGAAGTAAATCCGTTTCCTCAAAATCCCCATTCATGTATCTCATGATGTTCGCAAAACGAACCAACTCCGTTGGAGTTTGGTGGATGTAAATATCTTGCTCTCCACTGTATGCATGCGTGTGTGGTGGCGGTGATGGTGGAGGAATTATTAGTAAGCGGATAATGGCACTAAAAATACACCCCATGAAATACTAAGTACACGAATATCCAATTATTTGATTCACAATTCTAATCATTTCTAAGAACACCTCAATAATTTTTTATAAAAAAATAATATATAGATTAAAATCACTCATCCCTTCTCCAATATGAAAATGTCAGCAAACCTTCCAAATTAAGAATCTTCACCAAATCTTCCAAAACTGAATCATGATTTTTTTTCTCCATCGTTAAAATCTCTCCCAACTTCTAAATTGTAGAAGGAAACCCCGAGTCAACCAACTCTTCCACCAACTTTCAGGGCGACTTTGTAGCGTGCAGGACAAAAACAAAGTATAATTGGTTAATTAAATAAGTAAATTCTTAATTAAAATATCTTATGTGTATTAATTCTTGAGTGCTTAAATTAATTACGTGTGTTTCAGATACGTGTTTAACGACCAGTTTTAGATGGATAAAATTTATAGACATGGAACATAGAATATTTTTATACCATTAGATGCGTAACGGAAAAATGAGAAGATAGAAACGAATTAGAGGTAAATCGGAAACCCGTAGCTCAAACGGCGAAGAAAATGACAAAATACGGAGTTTCGGAAAAACGAGGAATGAAATCGGGATGAACAGTAATCAAAATTTTATCGTGAACAGTAACTTAGCTAGATGAAGAGTAACCTAGCCTAGTGAATAGTACTTTCCATTTTCTATAAATAGGCCCTCATTCGATTTCATTTTTACCTTTTCTTCGAACGAGCCGAAAAGCGCCGAAAACACGTAAGTCTCTCTCTCCTCTCTCTTTCTTTCTCACTTTATGTTCTATCTTCGGCGCGCCACCGCAGTAATTCGTCGGAAATTTTCAAAGTTGTTGGTATCAGCCAATTTTCGCACAGAACGTAGCCCTCGATGAGACGAATCTAGGACAACTTCCGGAATTCAATTCTGATTCTCCATTCACCGGAAAACGGCGAAAAACTATCTCCAAACCTTAAACTCTTACTTTTTGCCACCTTTTCTCTCTCCCGTTTTCTCTCTTTCTATCTCTCTCTCTCTTCTTCTCGCAGTTGCAAGCGTCGGAGGGGCTGAAGGGGTTGTGGGCTAGCTACTGAAGGGGTGGCGCTGCAGTGGGTGACGATGCCGGTGCCGGAAAACGACATGGAAAAGGGGCTGTTGCATAGGGTTTTGTGTGTGTGTAATGTGTGTGTTATGTATGCATGCTGTTGGGGGTTGTATTGGAGGTTGCCGACGACTGGAAGTCGCCGGCCAATATCCCAAGGTGGTCGGGGGAAGGGTCGCCGGCGACTGGAAGTCGCTGGCCGGAGCTGGAAATGCGGGGTTTGGTTATGTATGTGTGTGTGATGAAGGGTGTTTGAGGTTATTTTTATGGCACTATTCATGTCGGACTCCCGCGAGGGATGGCCGGAGGTGGTAGCTGGCGGTGTAGGATCGCCGGAGGACAAAGTGGTGGCGGCACAGGGCTACGCCGCCGCAGCCGGTGGCTTCGGGAAGGTGGCTGCTTGAGCAGGGTCGTGCCGGGAGGCCTGGGCACGAGCCTGGCCGAGGCTGCCGAGAAAAATGGGCAGCTGCTGAGACATGGTGCTCCCGCTGCCGAGAAAATTAGGCAGCCGCCAGGAGACGCCGGGGTTTTTTCTCCCATTGTCGAGAACGCGCGCGATGCCGTATTTCGATGTGATTTTCGATCCGAATCTCGTTTTCTTTTCGTCGTTCTTTATCATCGAGTCATTGCTAACAAGATATCGTTAACCGGGGGTCGTGGGTCCCGATCAAAGTCAACCTTTTGACCAAATTACCGAAATATCCTTCAATCCTAAAATGCTCCGTTCGAGCTGGTTTCAACTCCGATTGAGCTCATTCTTGTTTTGTTGTGATCCAAAATTCATTCTCTTTCACCTTAGCTGTATAAACTGATATTTTCCCTATTGTTTCTTCAACCTCAATCATTAGGTCTTCCATTCTGATCTGTCTCATCTCGATCGATAATATCCGATTTTGATGTTGGTTTAATCTTTAATTATAGATTATAATGATGTAAGAAAACATCATAAATTATGTAGGCTACCTGTTGGATTGAAGCCTTGGGATACGTTATCTTTGACCCTTGCTGCTCACATGGTAACCACCAAACAAGGTGGGGGTAAAATCTTATTTACGTTTTAAAAGTGTACAGTTTTATGGAAAATAATGTGACTACGTGATTTAAATTCTGTCATGATATGGTGTCGTTGTAAAGTGAAATGTTTTCACTATGTGAATAGTATTCAAGTAAATTATATGGTTTTGAGAACTATTGATTTCAAGTGATACAAATGCAAATGGTTTCAAATGATGATAAGTCGGGATAATACCCACTAAAAAGGGGTTTCTTTAGAAGCCCACATATGTCAAAGGATTTTCTTTACCTATGTGTTATGTGAATTATGTGGCCAACGTGAACGTGACCAATGTGCATTATGTGTTATGTGAGAACTATTCTGTGACAATTTAACTGCGCATGCGTCTGCACGCCAAGTAGGGTATTCTTTTTTGGAAACCCAACAATGGAGTATTCTACGGAATCCCAACACGAAGGGGTGTAAAAACCCAAATTGGGTCGGCTTGGGACCCTGATAGGTATTCTTCGGAAACCTATCCACAGTTGTCATTGGGGCTCTTCGGGAGCCTACAACGTGTATTATATGTATAGTATTCAAGAAATATTATGTGTACCCCCTTTTACTGTACAAATCAACCCCACTAAGAGTCCTTTTGGCACTTATCCCTTTCATGTGTTTTATTTTATAGAAAATTTCGGAGGCGAGGAGGAATGAACATAAATGCCTATTATTTTTGTATGTATATATGAATGTATTTTTCCGCTGTGAATATTATGTTAAATCGGTTGAAACCGATGGTTGTTATGTAATATCTTTTGTTCGTCTCCTACCTCTTTTCTTCCTGCGCGCCCGTATAGAAAACTCTGATAATTTCTCTATAAGAAATTGGGGCGTGACAGACTCTCCCAACTAATCATCTTATCACCTTTTATTCATTGATATCTGATGTATCTTGTCCATATATAGTTAGGTCTCTCGTATATATATATACACCGATAGATCTCTCTTGTACAGGGAGGAAAACAAATCAATAAAGATTAATTTCCAAAACCTATTAATTCTAACATGGTATCACGAGATCAGGAACTCTAATTCCTCTCTTCCTCCTCTTTCCGCCATCTCCTATGGCTGACGATACTGCCACTCTCAGTGCCCTCATGGCTTTAATCGCCGCTCCCTCTCCCTTGAAATTAAATCACACAGTTGCATATAAACTCACCCGTGAAAATTTTCTTCTTTGGCGTCTTCAAATCGAACCATATTTTTACGGGCAAGGCCTTTTTAGGTTCTTAAATGGCAGCCATCCGCAACCTCCTTCCGTTGTTCAGCCACCGCCTTCTGGCTCCACTACCTCCTTATGGATCCAACAAGACCAACTCATCCTGAGTGCAATTATCTCAACAGTCTCCAAAGACATTCTTCCTCATCTTGGGATGCGCTTAACGCATGTTTTGCATCGAACTCTCGAGCCCGTGCAACCCAAATCAAATATTGCCTAACTACAATCCAGAAAGGTAGATCATCGGTCGACTCTTACTTCAATGAAATTCGAAAACTTGCTACTACCCTAGCAGCTATTGGTGAACCCCTTCGCTCCACCGATCATGTCGTCTATATCCTTGGTGGCCTCGATTCCTCATATGATCCATTGGTCACTGTCGTACAAACTCGTGTTGAGCCAATCTCTCTTGAAGCCCTCTACGATTTGCTCGTTGCCCATGAGCAATGGCTTGAGATCGCCCATACACCCTCTGCTCTCACGGCTAATGTGTCTTCTACTGCTAACCCACGCTCTACTGGCCAAACCCATGAGCCCACCTCAGCTCCATCTGGTTGTCGTTTTGGTGGCAGTGGCAGTCGCCCCTTCAGAGGCAGGGGACGCGGTCGTGGCTCCTCTTTAGGTCGCTCCATATATTGCCAACTCTGTCGTGAATATAACCATACAACCTAAAGTTGCCCCCCATCGATTCGACCCTCACTTCAATGGCGTGCCCTCCGCTTTCTACGACACTCTGGCTCCACCTTCGTCTCATGCCGTACCTCCACAACAGTATGCTACCTCTTCCCATCATACACCTCCAGCACCATCCTCATACGCCGCCAGCTCTACACCATCGTATCAGGACACTTGGTTTCTTGACTCTGGAGCAACTCACCACATCATATCTAATCTCCGCAATCTGAACATCTCTTCTCAAGGCTTCTTAGACCCCGATCAGTTGTACATTGGTGATGGTTCAGGTTTGCAGATTCAGCATATTGGTGAATCATCCCTTAGTTTACCTAATACTAAATTTCGATTATCTGACATCTTGCACGTACTATCTATCTCTCGCAATTTGATTTCTATCAGTAAGTTTACTAAAGATAGTCGTGCTTATGTTGAATTTCATTCCACTTATTTTTGTGTGACGGATGAGGCGACAGGGAAAGAGCTTCATCGAGGCGCATGTGAGGCTGGCCTATCACCTATTCACCCCACCGTCACTCCCATTGCCCTTACCAGTATCTGTGCCCCATTCTCTATCTAGCACTCCCGTCTTGCTCATGCACATCCTGGAGTTATCAGCTCTGTCCTTAGTCATTTTGAACTACTTAGTCTATCTAAGTCTATGTTACATGTCTGTGATTCTTGTCAAGAGGCCAAGAGTCATCAATTACCATTTACTTTGTCCAACTTTGTTTCTAACAGACCTTTTGAACTTCTTTTTATGGATGTTTGGGGATCGTCTCCCACTCTTTCAATTAATGGCTGTCGTTTTATGTTAACTATTGTCGATCACTACTCTCGTTTTACTTGGTTTTTCTTTCTCAAACTTAAATCTGATGTGATGATTAATGTTAAACAATTTCTTGCTTATGTCTCCTGTCATTTTTCATCTCCCATCAAAAGCATCCAGACTAATTGGAGGGTGAGTTTAGACCTCTCAATACTTATTTTCGTGATCTAGGAATTATTCATCGTCTCACATGCCCTCATACACATCAACAAAACGGTTTAATTGAGCGAAAACATCGCCACTTAACTGAAACCGGTCTCATCCTTCTTTAAGCCACCGGACTCATTTTTGCGTATTGGGATGAAGCATTCCAAACAGCGTGCTTTGTCATCAATCGTCTTCCCTCCCTAATTCTCAAACACAAATCTCCTTACGAAGTCCTCTTTGCCCAACCTCCCGATTATACTATCCTCTACACCTTCGGATGCATCTATTGGCCCTGCTTACGCACATATAACCGCCATAAAACTGACCCCCGCTCCACTGAATGTGTCTTTCTCGATTATAGTCTCTCCCACAAAGGCTACCGCTGTCTCAATCCCCAAACCAATCGCATCTATATCTCGCGGGATGTTGTCTTTGATGAGTCCCGCTTCCCCTTTCCTAACCTGGCTCCTCCGTTGGTTCTCGCCCCCACACCACCTGTCCCTCTTCCCGACAGCTTATTCTCTCAATCTTCTCCCTCATCTCTGCCTACGACTACCATTATCACCCCAACCCCACCCTCTCCATCTCCTGCTCCACCCACAAATACTTTCCCTCCACCGAGCCCTCATTTACCAAGTCAGCCAAGCATCCTTGGTCCTGCTCCCAAGCTATCGCTGCGCCCAACTCACGCAATATAAACCCACTCTAAAAGTAATGTTCATCATCCCAAATAGTACACGGATGATAGTGTACGTTATCCTCTTCCACCGGCTCTCCTAGCCGCGTGCTCTGAGCAGGTTACCACATGTTATACAGAGGCTGCACGCTCCTTGGCCTGGCGTACTGCTATGAATGATAAATTTGACGCACTTCTGTGTAATGGAACTTGGTCTTTGGTTCCTCCTCCAGTTCATCGTACAGTTGTGGGCTGTAAGTGGGTCTTTCATATAAAGTACAAACCTGATGGTACCGTTGAACGACACAAGGCTCGTCTAGTAGCAAAAGGCTTTCATCAACAGGCTGGCTTTGATTATAATGAAACTTTCAGTCCAGTCATTAGACACTCCACTATTCGTCTTGTTCTCTCCTATGCCATTTTTAAGAGTTGGTCTATTCACCAGGTGGACATCTCCAATGCCTTTCTTCACGGTTTTATTTTTGAGGAAGTTTACATGCAACAACCCCCGGGGTTCATTTATCCTCAACACCCAAATCATGTCTGTCGTCTACATAGAGCTCTCTATGGTCTACACAAATCGGCTTCATATACTTGTCTTGGTATATGTTGATGATATTCTTATCACTGGTTCAGACTCCTCCGCCATTGATCAGCTTATTTCACTCCTCAGTGCAGAATTCTCAGTTAAAGATTTGGGACCTATCAGTTACTTCCTGGGTGTTGTATTCCACCGTACTACGATGGTGTATTTCTTTCCCACCGTACACTCGATATTCTGAAGCGCACAGATATGACTGCCACCAAGCCCATTGCCACACCTATGTCCACTGCTACTTCTCTTGTAACCGATGGTGTTTCCTTTGAGGACCTGTTATTATATCGCAGTACCGTGGGTGCTCTAAATTATCTCAGTCTCATCCGGCCAGATATTTTGTTTGCAGTCAACCGTCTTCGCCAATACATGTATCGTCCTACTGTTAACCATTGGGCCGCCGCTAAGCGCGTGCTTCGCTACCTCAAGGGCACTTATGATAGAGCATTCTACTATCCAGCTCACTCTGTTTCCTTCTTGTCTCTCCATGCCTTCATTGATGCTGATTGGGCTGGTGACATCGACACACGTCGCTCTACCACTGGCTACTTTATCTCATTTGGGGACTGCCCCATCTCTTGGTCAGCACGAAAATAGAACACTATCGTCCGTTCAAGCACTGAAGCAGAAGATAGAGCATTAGCCGACGTCGCGGCCGAAATAACAGGGCTCCTCTCTTTGGCTAAAGAACTTCACCTCACATTCTCTCAAGCTCCAGTCATTTGGTGCGACAATATAGGTGCTACCTATCTTGCTGCTAACCCAGTTTTCCATGCTCGTACAAAGCACATTGAGCTGGATTATCATTTTGTTCGTGAGAATGTTGCTCACATGGTGCTTCAAGTTTGTTTTATTGCCTCAAGAGATCAAATTGCCGACGCTCTCACCAAACCCCTTTCTTCACCTCGATTTAGTCTTCTTTGTGACAAGCTTCACGTGCATCCACTGCCCGTTCACTTGAGGGTGTGTGTAGAAGGAAACCCCAAGTCAACCGACTTTTCTGCCAACTCTCAGGACGACTCTCCCGACTAATCATCTTATCACCTTTTATTCATTGATATCTGATGTATCTTGTCTATATATAGTTAGGTCTCTCATGTATATATACACCAATAGATCTCTCTTATACAGTGAGGAAAATAAATCAATAAAGATTAATTTCCAAAACCTATTAATTCTAACACAAACTGATAATCGTCCCAACCTTAGATCTCACAAAAACCTCAGGTTTCAACTGATAGTTGCATATTCAGTCATCACTATTTTATCCAATCTTAGATTTTGAGAATTCATTTACAATGCATCACATAATCTGTAAGTTTCATAACCGTACTAATATAAGTAGTTCAGCATGATTCTAGCTAAAATACATTAGGGTAAAATAAGTTTATTTTTTTCCACTACATTTGTTTTATTTGAATTTTTCATCTTTTATTTTTTCATGTTTTGATTTTTAATCTTGCATATTTAAAAAATGTGATTTTTTAGTCTTTTAATCCGCTAAAGAATATAAAATTTGCCTTTTGATGTCTTGTCTGATTTGATGCCTTTTTTATCACAATTTTATATTTTCAACTTATAAAGAAATACATTTTCTTACTATTTTGTGTTTGTTTTGATATTAATAATTAAAAGAGTTTATTTTTCTCCCAATACGTTGGTTAGAGTTTTGTAATCGTGAAATAAATCACTTAAGCATGATAATTGATATTTAACAACTAGAAAATTTGTAAAAATTATATACAATATTTTCATCTTTGGAAATGGATTATTGTTGAGATATCAATGTTTAGATTTTGATGAGACAAACCAACCATGTAATAGGAATTTAGAGTACCCCATTTTTTTACCATATTTAAGTGAATGCATATAAACAAGAATTGAGTCTGTAAGTTAATGTACTGAAAGAGGCTTCCTGTATCAAGCAAAGCAGGAATGAAGAAACTGCAGGAAAAGTCAAGGGTTATGCAGTAGTAAGAAGAAAAAGAAGCCGCAACCAAGCGATGGTTACAGCTATGCTATAAGAATAAGTTATAACAATGCAGTAAGTTAAGTTACAACAATACAGTAAGATCAAGATACTGCAAACAGTTTCAGGATGCAGCGCAGAATCAAGACTTATTGCATACTCCAACAAAACATTAGTTACAGCCGCAGAATCAACCCCAACCTGTATTATAAGGAAGAATAAATGAGTACGAGGAATGTTAACCAAAGCAAATCAAAATAGAGTCGGTTGAAACAAATCGAAAGTTACAGTTACAGAATCAATACAAAAAGAACACATGGCCTGACAGGTTGTAGAAAGCTACAAGCCGCAACTACAACATTAAATGAGCTGAAAAGATAAGTCAAAAAGTATTAAATGCAAGTCATGCCTTTGATCAGAACACTAGTTTCAAATGAGAGATATCTTCTTCAACGGATATGTCTCTACAAGTATAAATAGTGGTCGAGCAGCACTGAGACTATTTACTGAAACATTTGCATTCAAAAGATCAAAGCAATCTCGAAGCTATACTCTCAAGCACTCGAACAAGTTTCAGTCACTCGACCTGATTAAGTGATCAAGCTCAACTCCAAGATTCTAAGAGGATAAAGAAGATGACTTCACCACACCAGTTGAAGAAAGAACACATATATATTTTTACCTATTTGTTGTGTATTAGGTTGTTTTAAGGTGTCATCAGTTGAAAGGATTCATCCTTGCTAATTGTTTTTAGTTGTCTAGGAGAAAGACAATTACCCTTTGTGGGAGTTTAGAAATCCTTTGTGGGTTTGTCTTTAAAATTTACAGCAACTGTGTGTATGCTGAGTTCTAGTAAGTGATAACTTATTAAGTTCATAGATTGTTAGGCATTGTTTTGTAAATCAATCTTGCTTGACGAAGTTTCTGCTCAGAGAAGAGTAGAGTGGACATAGAAGGCCTTCGAACCACTATAAGTCCTTAAGTGCTTTAATCGCTTTAATCTATTTTGTGTTGTATCTTTGTTTACATTAACGATAAGCATAAAAGATTCTTCATAAGAAAGCATTTTTTTTAGAAAACAAGCCTTCTGACAAAGTATAATTTTTCGATCCAAAAACTATAGGATATAGCAGACAGTATTACTTCATAGTGCCGTAAATTGTTCCAACTTGTACTGTAAATTCAAGTAACTTACAGTGTAGCAAGTTCAAAATGATTTTCTAAAATCGACAAAGGTTCATTCATCTCCCTCTAAACCTTCAAGACCATTTCAGACCAACAATAATACAAAAAATTAATTTTGTTTGTGTTCGCTCTCAATTAAAAAAATATTATTTTCTCTTAATTAAAAAAATGATGATAAGATTAAATCTATAATTTAAAGATCAAATTTTCTGCTATAGTAGGTTGATGGACTAAAAAGTGACATATTTAAATATAAATAACTAAAAATTAAAGGATGAAAGATAAAGGATGATAAATTAATATTCAAATTTAAAGGACAAAAAGGACTTATTTCCAAAAAATTTATCACCAAATTTTCTTCTATATGTTAATCTTGATTTAACGACAACAAAATAGCCATGCTAGATACCACATTATATGTCATTTAATTTTAAAAAAATAAAATGAAACTTTCATCATCATCGAATCAACATTATTTTAGGTGAATTTAAAATTGAGTGAGTTTTACGTAAGATCGTGTCATGGATCTCATTACAAGACGGATCGGATCGGAAATAAGAAATGATGTTATATTTTTGTATGTATTAGGTAATTGTTGGTCCCAAATGGTGCCCGAGATTCAGAGGGGGGTGAATGAACCTTGGTCGATTTTGCAAATATATCGAAAAACCTTTCTACTCTGTAAGTTACTTGAACTTGAAGCGCCAGACAGTTACTGCTTACAGTACTAGGATGCAGTGCTGCACGCTATAACTTGAGTTTATACGCAGCGGAAAAATATGATTTAACACAAGGCTGGTTTTCTCAAGAATGCTTCTTTTCAAAACGTTTTATGCTTATTAGATAGATATGAAAAATAAAGAGATAAGCACAGATAAGAAAGCAATAAAGCACTTATGGTTTATAGTGGTTCGAAGGTGGTGTAATCCTTTTACGTCCACTCTATTGCTCCTCAAGCAGGAACTTCGTTAAGCAAGATTGAATTACAGGACCTTCTTAACAATCTATCAATTTTACAAAGTGACAACCTACTAGAGTCCAACGTACACACAGCAACTGCAAATTCCAAAGGCTAACCCACACAGGGTTCTACACTCCGACACAGGGAAGCTGTCTAACGCTTAGACAACTATACAAACAGCAAGGATCTCTCCAATCAACTGCTCGACACCTCTAAAACAACCTAAGCACACAATAACAAGGTTAAAAGTATATTGGGTTTGTTTCTTCAACTGGTGCGATGAAGTGATCACTGAATCCTTTGAGGGATCTTTCAGCTTGAGCTTGCTTCACTTCTGAGAGGTTGAGTGATTAAAACTGATGGTAGACTTGAATGCTTGTAACTTGAAAGCTTATGAGTTTTTGTGCAAATGTTTCAGTAACCAGCTTCAGTGTTTCTCATCCTCTATTTATACTTGTAGGAGAAGATGTCCATGCAAGGAGACATCTCTCTTTTGAATTTGAAGTACTCTGACCAAAGTCATGGTTTGTATTTAATGTGACTTGACTTTCTCTTTCGAAGCATTTAATGCGGCAGTTGCGGCTAGCAGCTTTCTGCAGCGCATCAGTCCACGTGACATCTTTGTATTGGCTCCGTGTCTGCAACTTTGATCTTATCTCGAACGACTCTATTTATTCTAGCTTGAATCTTCATTCCTCGTACTACATTTATCCTTTCTCGAATAGCAGGATACTTCTTTTTATGATAGGCGTTGTTTGGTCAGTAAGTTCTGCGCTGTATCCTAGGTGTGCGAGCAGCTGATGTCTTCTTACAATGTTGCTGTAACTTGGACCTTCTTGCAGTATCTTTTGGCAGTACTGCTGTATCTATTTCTTCCAGTACTCCTGTATCCTTTTTTTGCAGCGATGTTGCACACCGTTCTTTCTTACTTTACTGCGGTGCTATAACTGCTTTCTTGCAGTGATGCTGTATCTGCTTTCTTGCAGCAGCATCTTTCCGATATGTTCCATACAGCTAAGTAACTTATGAAAACCTCTATCATTCAGCACTTATAACAAGACTCAAAGCTAGTCTATGACTTCACTTAAACATTGTGAAAAATGGGGTACTCAAAACTTCCTAGTACATATATGTTTTGTCTCATCAAAATCTAAATATCGAAATCCCAATAATTTCCCCTTTTTTTATGATGACAAAACCTTTACATTATTTCGTTCATGAAGAAGTTTTCATTTTTACATTATATTATATGGTTCATCAGGATTACATACTTGATGAGCTTCGATAAGACAAAATCTAATCTTGGATTCATCAGAGATGCATCATGCTATTCCTTCATCACATATCATCAGGAAAACGTAAAAAACATGCATAAGTTCATAAGGATTGAACTTTGAACAGGAATGAAAAGAAAATTTCTTCATTAACTGAGAGAAATTTTACAAGGCAGGTATTATAACGAGGATCACAAGAGAGTATATAAATTATTGAAACAGGACCTTTTTGTAGATGAGTCTTCGGGTCTTCTTTCAGCAAACCTTTCAAAACTTTTCTTTCTCTTGATCCCTTCCACCAGTCCCTGATGGACTCCTGATAGGACTGATCTAGCTTCTTCTTGATCACCGGGATTTGAATCCATCTTAGCCAGAAATCCTCACAGTAAGGCACAATCATGTCTTGCTTCACTAGGTCTATATAGAAATTTTGAATTTCTAGCTCTCCTTCCCTAGTAAGCTGCTCATATCTCTTAGATTGGTAAGTGTGGTATCTTCTGAATTTGCTCTTTCTGCACAGAAATCTGAAGTACCTGAGGTATTTTGATCGTTTGAACAGGGTGATCTCCTCAAATTATGGATTTCTGTTAGTAGGCAGCTTGACTGCCTTGAAGATGTTAAAGCTCCAGGCCATGTTTTCTCCTTCAGGCCTTTGATCCATCAAAACTGATACTTCAGCTGATATGTTTTCTGTGTCAAGGCGTGAGATTTCTTGAGGGGGATATTGGTAGAGGTCTCTGGCAAAAATTCTCCTCTCACCAATTACTCCGAGCCTTTGCATCCAGGCATATTGATTCTCGGTCCCGTTCATCCTCTTCCTTGAGCCTTGCTGCTGGCTCTCATTCTCTCTCTTAGAATGATGATAAGAGGGAGGCGCTGCATCCTTGCTTGCAGCTCTGCTGTATGCAACACTTGCCGCTGATCTGCTTCCAGTAGCTACACCAGTCCTCCAGCTCCATCATCATCATCTCTTCTCTAGTGCTTCGGATAGGGGATGTCAGCAGCAGCAGATGATCCAGACCTCTTTCTCCTCCTGCTGAGAGGTTGCTGGTCATCATTTTCTTCTTCTTCAGCTTCCCTTGAGCTCCTGTATCTTTCACTAGGTCCTTCCCCCTTTTTGGCATCATCAAAAGCTGGGGGCTGAGCAGGGACAGCTGGGACCACCTTAGAACATGGTTTTCGAGGTGGTTCTGGGGCATCCTTGGAGGCTTCAGAATATTGAGGGAATGCGTGGAACATGATGTCCCTCAATTCTCCGACGATCAGCTCCAAGTTTCCCAAACGGTCTTCCGCACTTCTGGTGATACTGGTTTGCTCAGTTGTGTGGTCCAGATGTGTGTAAAGGATGAGGGCGTGAGTTTGTAGCCTATCATAGGCATTCTTAGCATGGCGCTTGCACAGCCTAACTTCTTGGCGAGTCTGTGCAGCTTCAATCTTCAACTCTCCCTCCATCCTCACCCGTTCCATGTATAGCCTGTGGGAGTGATCATTGAGCGTCCTCTTGATCATCCCAAGCATGGCTTCAAGGTCCTTTTTGAAACTCATCATGGTTTCAGCGTGGAATTGGGCAGCGACCCTGAGGCTGTTCCACATGGTAGACTCGTGCTCTTGGAGAGCTTGCACCAGATGTCTAACAGCGGCTTCAACTCTGTCGATCGATTCATCAGGAGTCAGCCCAGAATTCTTTCTAGTTGAGGCAGCATGGATGCAGCGTAAGGAATGACAGCTTGAGGATTCGGTGCTGCATCCTGCCTTGATATTTCTGTAGCAACCTCATCCTCATGGTTGCTGGGTTGAGAACTTGTCGAGCTTGAGGATGGGTGCTCTTCATCATCTGCCTCCTTTCGCCGGATGAGACTATAACAGCTATTGCTCCACCAGATTTTAGCCTGTAAGCAGCTATGTTTTGAGCTCTCATCATCCTGGTGAATTTTGCATCATCTACTACGGTGTCCTTAGTAACCTCTGCTACTGTAACCTGGGAAAGTTCTTGTGAGCATGCAACAACTGCAGCATCAACTTTCTCATGAGGTGTCTCTAGCTGCACGGGGGTTACCTCTGTCTTCATTCCAGCATCCTCTGTGGGTACTGTCTCAACAGCCTCATCAGCAAAGGTCTTATCTCCCTCAGGGAGTGTTGTCAGAACAACAGCCTCCCCAGAGATCTTCTGCAAGGACCCCGACTCCTCGGCCCGTCCTGAAACTTGGACAACTTCTGCTGTAAGAATGGGTTCTTGCAGCTCTGGTTGGTTTCTTGCAGCGTCCACAGCATCCAGCACTGTAACTTCCACTGCTGCAAGAATCTCAGCTTCCACCCTCCTTGTTTCCTCAGTAACTTCTTCAAGGGTGGCTGTCTGCTGTACTGCTGTCTCGACTAGTACAGGGAGTCCAGCCTCTGCAACTTCCTCCGTGGTTGCGTCATCAACGATCTCGGCAATGTCAGAGATCACATCTCTGATAATGGCGGTCAGTTCCCTTTGAGAGTCTGCAGCAGCAGCATCCATGCGCACAGGAGAATTGCCATAGTCCATCAGTTGAGGCTCCTCCTCCTCCTCCAAAGGATCTAGCGAGATAATATTGGAGAGGCCTTTAACCATTTGCTGATATGCAGGGGAGTTCGCTGGGTGTTGGCTTGAACTTCCTTCTCCCCACATCCTTCTAGGAGTGTGCTGCATCCTAGTTTCTTTCACACTTTGTTGCAGCGCCTAATGCAGCATAACTTCATCAGCTTGCTCCACTCCCAGGGTGTCGATTTGCTCTTGAGCAAAGGCGATGTCATCACCCCTTCTTACAGCCTCCACAGCCAGGGCAAGGAAAACCTGAACGTTTTCCAATGCTGCTCTCATCGACAGCTCTGCAGAGTCGGATTCTGCAAGAGTTTTTCCCTTTTTCTTGTCCTTCGTTCCCTGAGCAGCATTGCATGCTGATTAATCTTGCACCATTGCTGCATACTCAGGTTGTAGGAGCGCCAGAATATCTTCAGATTTGGCCCACTCCAGGACAGCTTGCTCAACTGTCAGGAAATCCTTCCACTTTAACAAGATTTCCCCCTTAGACAGTCGCATCTCCCTCCAGAGACTGTATTGCAGCTCCATATTTCTAGCCGCTGTGAGGGTATGATCAAGCACTGATGTGTGGGCTCCATGATCGCATAGAGAAGCTGTGTCCGTAGCCCCTTGTAGACGAACTACAGCCAAGCTTGCTGTAGAGAGTTGGGAATCAGCAGCTGCAGCAGCCTTTCTCTTGTTGTGCGGGACCCTTCTCACCAAGGGTATATCATCATCCGAGGAGGAGGCTTCAGGTTTAGGGTCAGCCTCCCTTGAAATCCTCTTAATAACGGGAAGAGGACCTTGAACGTCCTCTTCTTCTTCGTCGCCCCCGCTACATACTGTTTCATCTTGCAGAACTAGGGTTGCATTCTTTTTGTCTTTGGTTTCTTTCGCGCAACCCCAGCTCCTGTTGCCTTCAGTTGGGTCTTACCCTTCTTCTTCTCCTCGAAATACTTTTCGATGGGGATGGGGGTAGGTGCTGCAAGCTGAAGACCAAGCTTACAGAGCAGAGAGTAGATAGTGATACCGAAGCTTCTCCGCTCTGTTATCTTTTCTGCCTCCTCCCACAGCCTCTTCATGATGAACCTCACCCAATTCACCTTCTTTCCGGCCATGATGGCAGACATGATCCAGAACCGGAGATCTGTGCACTTGTCGTAGCTCCCTATCCTACCTTCGATGGAGTACGCACAGATGTCATGTAGGAGTTCAAACTCCGATTTGAAGAGCTTCTTTGGGGCGCTTCTCTTGATCTCAGCCCCAACATCTCTTACTCGAAAGAGATCCCACATCTCTTGAGCATTATTCCCCCTATAAGTCACAAGCTGACTTGGGGTCATCCCTCCGACAGAAATGCTGAAGGTGGCAGCGATATCTTTGATGGTGAGAGATCGCTCTTCTCTATCTGCATCCATTCTGAACATGATGCAGTTTCTTTCCTCCGCCGTCCTAGCGTAGGAGTAGAAGCGTTGTACTGACTCCACTGAGTAGCTAGCAAAAACAGTAGTCATTAGCCCCATGACCTGAGTCCTCTCAAGGGCATCAAAAATCCTCTGAATCAATCAATTATCATACAACCCAGAAGCATAGGCGTGCTCCTGGTTGATCAAACAACCTTCCAAAATGATGGATTGTCTGGCAGCCATAGGTTTTTTTCTTAGAGAAAGAATGAAATTTTTTGAAGTTTGGACTTAGAGAAACAAAAATTGGCGAAGAAAAAACTTCTCTCCTTAGGTGATGATGAAAGAGAATTCGAATAAGGGTGGTTATGGGAGTTATGGCGGATCTCAAGAGACATGTAGTAAGATCAAAGGTTGAAATAAATTAGAGGGAATTGATCTTACGGTCCAGATAAAAAGACGGATGGGTCAAATCGTCAATAATCATTACTAGGCGCGTGGGCTTCTGACCGCGCCCTTTCCACTTCTAACACATGCAGACATGCATTAAATGCTGAAAGACATGCGATTTGCCGCCTAAATAAATGGCTTTTTAAGGTTGCAGCATCCTTAGTATGAGGTTACAGAGTAATGAATACTCTTCGAAATAATTGCTGTAACCAGGTGCTGCCAATACTCCTGTTGGCTGCTGTACTGTAAGAATAAGGAATGCAGCACTGTCTGAACCCAGTACTGTATGAAGATGTATCTTACAACATTATACTTATTGCTTCTCGCAAACATGCAGAGATTTCCCCTAGGCTTCTGCACCACTTTTTTCACCTCATAACTTAAGAATTCCCAGCTCGTTTCTAAGCATAGAAAACCTTGATTCACTTAAGGGTTTAGTGAATATATCTGAAAGCTGGAGATCCGTATGAACTTTCTCAAGCACAACATCTTTCTTCTCCACGTGGTCTCTTATAAAATGATGTCGTATGTCAATGTGTTTTGTTTTTGAGTGAAAAACAGGATTATGGGTAATTGCTATCGCGCTTGTATTATCACAGAGAATTGGAGTCTCTATTTCTTCAATCTCATAATCTCTAAGTTGTTATTGTATCCAGAGAATCTGTGCACAATAACTCCCTGCTGCAATATACTCTGTTTTGGCTGTAGAGGTTGCAATCGAAGTTTGTTTCCTACAAAATCATAAACAAGTCTATTTCCCAGAAATTGACAAGTCCTACTACTAATACTCTTCCGGTCAATCTTCCAGCCAGCATAGTCAGAGTCAGAATAACCTTTAAGCTTGAATCCTCCTTTCTTGGGATACCATAGGCCTACTTCCTGAGTTCCTTTCAAATACTTGATAATCCTTTTAACCGCTGAAAGGTGTGACTCATTTGGTGCTGCTTGGAATCTTGCACAGACTCCTACTGCAAACATAATATCTGGCCTGCTTGCTGTTAGATACAGCAAGGATCCGATTAGTCGTCTGTACTTTGTGATATCAACATCTTTACCATCTTCATCTTTATCAAGGCTTATGGATGTAGACATAGGAACGGATGTTGCTGCATCATTCTCCATGCCAAATTTCTTGATAAGCTCTTTTGTATACTTGACTTGACTGATGAAGGTTCCTACAGTCAGCTGCTTTACTTGCAGCCCGAGAAAGAAACTTAATTTTTCCATCATGCTCATCTCAAATTTTGACTGCATCAGGTTGGAGAACTTCTCACATAGCTCTTTGTTAGTGGATCCAAAGATGATATCGTCCACATATATCTGTACCAACAGTACACTGTCTCCATCCTATATTCTGAACAAAGTCTTATTGATTGTTCCTTTCTAGAAACCATTCTCCAGCAGATAGAGAGACAGGGTGTCATACCAAGCTCGTAGTGCTTGCTTAAGTCCATAAAGGGCCTTGATAATCGAAACATCTTCTCTTCTACTTGATCTTCAAAACCTGGAGGTTATTCAACATATACTTTCTCTGTAAGAAGACCATTCAGGAATGCACTCTTCACGTCCATTTGATAGACATTGAAATTCGTATGAGCGGCATATGCTAGAAAAATTCTTATTGCTTCTAACCTTGCTACTGGGGCAAAAGTCTCATCAAAATCAATTCATTCTTCCTGGCAGTATCCTTTAGCAACTAATCTTACTTTGTTTCTCATAACAAGTCCAGATTCATCTAACTTGTTTTTGAAAACCCACTTTGTTCCTATAACTCCTTGATGAGTTGGTCTTGCAACTGTCTGCCATACTTGGTTTCTTTCGAAACCATTCAACTCTTCTTGCATGGCCTGTACCCAATTGTTATCTTATAGGGCTTCTTCAACATTCTTGGGCTTTGTTTGAGATATTAAGCATGCAAACATTGCTTCATGAGGGATGGACCTTCTTGTCCTTACTCCTATGGATGGATCTCCTATTATAAGATCCCTAGGGTGATTCCTTAACCATGTCCTGTCAGGTTCAAAAACATGTGCTGGTCTAGGTTGCTCCTCTGGTTGCTGTATGAAGGGGGTTCTGCTACTATAAGAATATCTGCTGCATCTAGAGGTGCAGCTTCTTCTTCTTTATCTTCTCCCATAGGCAGAACTCCTTCTACATATGGAACAACATTTTCCTTTCTTGGAGCTATTTCTTCAGCTGGCTCTTCTAGCTTCTTGGTGTCATAGTGTGGCTCATCAAACACCACGTGTATAGATTCTTCAACCATCAAGGTTCTCTTGTTGAAAATTCTGAAGGCTCTACTTACAGCAGAGTATCCTAAGAATACTCCTTCATCTGATTTTGCATCAAAGGTTTTCAGATGTTCTTTTCCATTGTTGAGGATATAACACCTGCATCAAAAAATATGCAGTTATGAAACATTTGGTGTATATCCATTCCAAACTTCATAAGGAGTTTTGTCTAGACCCTTGTTGATCAAACATCTGTTCTGTGTGTAGCATGCAGTGTTGGTTGCTTTAGCCCAAAACCTTTTGGGTATTTCTGCCTCTGCTATCATTGTCCTTGCTATTTCCTTAATGGTTCTATTCTTTCTTTTAGCAACACCATTTTGTTGAGGTGTTCTTGCAGTAGAGTATTCATGACGAATACCATTGTCAAAACAAAATTTCTTAGTGAATTTGTTCGTGAATTCAGTTCCTCTATCTGATCTTATCTTCACTATACTCAAGCTCTTTTCATTCTGGATTTTCTTCATGAGATCAGGTAGCTTATCTTGAGTTTCTGATTTCTTGGCAAGAAAGATTGTCCATATATATCTGGAGTAGTCATCTACTACCACAAGTGAGTACTTCTTCCCACTTATACTTACTGGTTCTACTGGTCCAAACAGGTCCATATGTAGAAGATCTAGAATCTTGTGAGATGACTTCAGTGTCTTGTCTTTGAATGAACTCTTTATCTGTTTTCCTTTCTGACAAGCTCCACAGATATTCTCTTTCGTATATGTCATATCTGGCAATCCCCTTATGAGGCCTTTTCTTGCAAGCTTATTGATAGTCTTGAAGTTCAGATGGCTTAATCTTTTGTGCCATAACCAGCTAGGCTCTGGTGGAATTTTCACAATGAAGCATGTAGGTTGAATAGAGGAGTTCCAATCAGCTAGATAGATGTTTCCTCTTCTTGTTCCTGTAAGCTTGACTTCATTTGATGTGTTGTCTTTGATTAAGCATTTGTTGAGGTTGAATTCAACTGTATATCCTTTGTCACAAAACTGATTGATGCTTAAAAGGTTGTATCTGAGTCCTTTCACATAGGATACATCATTGATCTTTATATTTCCTTTGACTAGGCATCCACTTCCTTTTGTGCTTCCTTTGGAATCATCTCCAAAGATGACCTTGGGTCCTTTGCATTTTTGGAAGTCTTTCAGAGCTTCTTTACTGCCTTGTCATGTGCCTTGAGCAGCCACTGTCAATGTACCATACATCATCGCTGCAACCTGGCACTGAAACCTATAACAATTTCAAACAGATTTAGGTACCCATTTCTGTAAGGGTCTTTTGGGGTTAGTTATTTTTGGACCCAAAACTTTCTTAACAGTCACTGTTTTGTTGTAAGAATTGTTGGTTCTCTGATTATATGTAGTTGTTCTTACAAACTGCTTGTTAAAAGTGTGTGCAGAGACAACATATGTGTTACCAACACCTTTGTAGAGTGGTCTTCCACCATACTTCCCTTGAGTATATCCTCTTTGAGGCTTAGACATGTATGTCTCAATATAGGTGGGAAATTTTCTTCTATGCTGTAACTTTGTGGGTTGCTGCATCCTCTTACTGCATACAGCAGATGGCTTCTACTGCAGCCAGTTATTAGATGCAGGCTTACTTCCTACAGCTGAACATTGGGGTTTCTTCCCTTTATCCATCATTGTTGTTTTGTTTAAGATCTTCACAGAGTTACAGAGTATCTCTTTCTCCATTGGCGTTTCAGCTTGAACAAAATTCACAGCTTTGGATGTACTTGCTGTAGACTGAGGGATGTGATTGCTGTAACCTAAACTCAATTTTTCAAAAGGACTTCTATTTTGGTTTATGCAATCTCTTGCGTCTTTAGATGATTTGTTGAATGTGCTTATCGTGGACTACAAGCTTTCCTTCTCAGATTCTAGCTTAGAGACCAGCAGATTTAATCTAGAGACCTCATTTTGTAGCTTGCTGCATCTTGAGTTATCAGACTCACATGCAGCCAGCATTTTGGCAATATCAATGTTCTTGCACTTAAGGATCTCATTGTCGATTCTTAGGTTCTCATTTTCAACCTTTAGATCCTCATGGATTGAGTTGATCTGCTCAAAGTCATTCATGATCCTCTTTAGAGAGTGGATCATGTTCGGCTCCTCACTTTCAGGTACGGACAGTGGTGGATAGATTACATCACCTTCTTCACTGTCCTCGCAGTCTTTAGCCATCAGGCATATCAGCGCTTCTTCATTAGATGATGAGATTTCAGTGTCGCTTTCAGAGGATTCTGCAGTTTTCAACATCTCCTTCGAGACTGTTGTATCCTTGGCCTTCTCTATCTTTCCTATGAGAGCGAAGCTTGTGTCTTTCCTCTCTTCTTTTGTCTCTCCTCTGCTTTCTCTCTCCTTCTAGATACTTATACACCGTTGTGTTAGGATGTATACTATAAGTCTAGCTTTTGTATGAACATCTATTTATGATATGAGAATCTTTTATGGTCAAATGTTTGCATTTTATATATTTATTATATTTATTATATATGTTATTGCAATTGTCCAATTAATTTATATTGTAGATAACATGGTGTGTGGTGCCACACAGAAGATCATGTTATCAGTTCCTTATAGATTATAAATGGTAGCTCACAGCCGAGATAATTTTGGACAAATTATCGGAATGGTTGTAGTGTAATTTGGTATTAATCTGTCTTGATTATAAAATTACACTAGTACATTTTGTATGTATTGAGCAGGACCAATTGAGGTTGTTTTATTTGTACTGACTACATAAATAAAACAAGACCTCTGTTATTATGGATGTGCGTCCTCTTAATCATTGTATGATAACAGGCATGTATACTCCATATATGTTTCTTTAATTTACCAATGGGTGAGATTTATTTATTAAATCAATAAGCTCGGTAAATTAGGATACAGTGTTGTTTATATGGTGTGTTGTTGATTATCTAATGAAACCGTGTCCTAATTATTTAGGATGATGATGTCCCCTTGAGGAAACTCATAAGGATTATCATGTAAACCCTGCAGGTGGATTTATTCCGGCATGATAATAAAGTTGAGTGGTACTACTCTTGGAATTAAATATTAATTAATTGAATTGTCAGTAATTCATTTAATTAATGGACATTCGATATCTTAAACGCGGGGAGATAAACGCGCACATAATAAATAGGAGCCATATCTAATATGGATAAGGGACGGTAGTTTAATAATATCTTTTTAGTGGATTAAGATATTATTGATAGGCTTAAGAAGTATATTCAGATCGAATTAAGGACTCCTAAGCCTATCAGGAGACCGATTCCTAATCCTCCTCAAGGTCCCTGTTGTAGCCTATAAATAAGCCTCAAGTCAGCCGTTTTCGACACACAGAAATACAGATACACAGACATAAAAATCTGAGATACGTATTAGTAGAAGACGGCTGAAGATCTCGATAGCTCATTGCCCACACAACGTTCGAGATAAGGCGAGGAATACAGCAGAAGATCGTGAGGTCCAGGCTTCATCAATTCCTCGATCTACAGTTCTGATCTTAGAACTAATTTCGGTGCAAAAGGTATGATTCGTTTTTCCGCTGCGCGTTAATCAATTTAGCATGGACCCCGATTTGAGATAATCGTATAGGGTCGGCGATCCGGCGGTTCCTACACGTTGAATATGGACAATTCCTTGCATAATGTCCCGGTTTCCTGTAATTATAACACAAGTCAACATTGCTTGTATTCGGTTGTGGAGAGAAGGATACCTGATGAGGTGGATGACTTCTTCTAAAGTCATTCCTTTTGTTGAGGTTGGTGTTGCCACTGTTGTTATTGTTGCTCTTCACAAATCGTCTAAATTTCTTTAGAAGTAGAGACATATTCTCTTCAGCAACTTCTGCTGTAACCTCTGTCTGCTTACTACAACTAGTGGTTGTTGTATCCTTGGGGCCTCTGGCAGTTAGCGCTGCAACTTTGGAGCTCGATTCTTCGAATTCCTTTCTCCGTCTGTTGATATCATACTCAAATGCTTTGAGATCGGAGAATAGGTCGAATGTACTCATGGACTTCAAATCCATAGACACTCTCATGACAGTGGTCTTGTTGTCCGACTCCGCAGGTATGGCTCTAAGCACTTTCATATTCTTTTCCTTTTGAGTGTAGTGCTTGCCCAGAGCTTCTAGTTCATTCACAATGGATGTGAATCTCAAATCTAGTTGCTCTAGAGTCTCTTCATTCTTCATTTCGAAGAGCTCGAATAGTTGGGTAGCGTTGGAGATCTTGTTGTCTTTGGTGAGCTCTGTCCCCTCACATATTTGCTCCAACTTTTCTCATATCTCCTTAGATGTTCTACAGGTCTTGACCTTGCTGAATGTGCCTTTATCCAAAATGATAAAGAGAGCATTCTTGGTCATATTGTCTACGTTGGCTCTCTTCCTATCCTCATTGTTCCATTCTAGTCTTGGTTTGACCAGGAAAGTAGGTGGTGGCGGTACTCCTTCTTCTAAATCTCTACCAAGCACTGGATTTACTTTTGTGGGGATGATTGGTCCTTCATTGATGGCCGTCCACATTTCTTCGTTCATGACCGATAGATGTGCCTGCATTCTTATCTTCCAATCGTCATATTCCTCTATGAAAAACATAGGTAGTTTGTGATTAGAAAAATCCATGATATGCTTTAAAAATGAGTTTTAGATGTAGAGAAAACGGCAAGTTTAAGGCGAATCTGGGTAGGTGACCAGATAAGTTGGCTTTTAACCCAACTCGCTCTGATACCACTTGTTGGTCCCAAGTGATCCCCGAGGTTCAGAAGGGAGGTGAATGAACCTTGGTCGATTTTGCAAATATATCGAAAAACCTTTCTGCTTTACAAGTTACTTGAACTTGCAGCGCCAGACGGTTATTGCTTACAGCACTAGGATGCAGTACTGCACGCTGTAACTTGAGTTTATACACAGCGGAAAAATATGATTTAACACAAGGCTGATTTTCTCAAGAATGCTTCTTTTGAAAACATTTTATGCTTATGAGATAGATATGAAAAATAAAGAGATAAGCACAGATAAGAAAGCAATAAAGCACTTATAGTTTATAGTGGTTCGAAGGTGGTGTAATCATTCTATATCCACTCTACTGCTTCTCGAGCAGGAACTTCGTTAAGCAAGATTGAATTACAAGACCTTCCTAACAATCTATCAACTTTACAAAGTAACAACCTACTAGAGTCCAGCGTACACACAGCAACTGCAAACTCTAAAGGCTAACCCACACAGAGTTCTATACTCCCACACAGGGAAGCTGTCTAACACTTAGACAACTATACAAATAGCAAGGATCTCTCCTATCAACTGTTCGAAATCTCTAAAACAACCTAAGCACACAGCAACAAGGTTAAAAGTATGTTGGGTTTATTTTTTCAACTAGTGCGACAAAGTGAGCTTCTGAATCCTTTGAGGGACCTTTCAGCTTGAGCTTGCTTCACTTCTGAGAGGTTGAGTGACTGAAACTGATGGTAGACTTGAATGCTTATAACTTGAAAGCTTGTGAGTTTTTGAGCAAATGTTTCAGTAACCAGCTTCAGTGTTTCTCATCCTCTATTTATACTTGTAGGAGAAGATGTCCGTTGAAGGAGACATCTCTCTTTTGAATTTGAAGTACTCTGACCAAAGTCATGGTTTGCATTTAATGTGACTTGACTTTCTTTTTCGGAGCATTTAATGCGGTAGTTGCGGCTAGCAGCTTTCTACAGTGCGTCAGTCCACGTAGCATCTTTGTATTGGCTCCGTGTCTGCAACTTTGATCTTGTCTCGAACGGCTCTATTTATTCTTGCTTGGATCTTCGTTCCTCGTACTGCATTTATTCTTTCTCGAATAGTAGGATACTTCTTTTTTGTGATAGGCGTTGTTTGGTCAGTAAAGTCTGTGCTGTATCCTAGGTCTGGGTGCAGCTGATGTCTTCTTACAGTGCTGCTGTAACTTGGACCTTCTTGCAGTATCTTCTGGCAGTACTGTTGTATCTATTTCTTCCAGTACTCCTGTATCCTTTTCTTGCAGCGATGTTGCACACCGTTCTTTCTTACTTTGCTTCGGTGTTGTATCTGCTTTCTTACAGCGATGCTGTATCTGCTTTCTTGCAGCAGCATCTTTCCGATATGTTCCATGCAGCTAAGTAACTTATGAAAATCTCCATCTTTCAGCACTTATAACAAGACTCAAAACTATTCTATAACTTCACCTAAACATTGTGAAAAATTGGGTATTCAAAACTTCCTAGTACATATATGTTTTGTTTCATCAAAATCTAAACATCGAAATCCCAACAGTAATATTTTTTTATATATCATGTAATAATATTGTATTATATTATGTAGTATATATATACATAATACAAAAGTATTATCTGGTATATACTGAAAGTATCACAATTATTTTTATACACCAAGTGCATGGATCTAAATCCAAACAATTGGGTCGACCCGATCTAAGAGTATATTTCACGTATCCCACACACACCCCACACGTGCCCACATGCGCCCAAACCCTAGTTCAAATTCAAGCCCAAACCGTAGGTCTGCATTTATATTGACATAACTTTTTAATTTAGCAAATTTAACCTTTTAATTCTGTCTGCATAACATTTTACAGTGCATGACACATTTATAATACCTTTCAAAACATTTATATTGTAATTACATAACTTTTATATTGTAATAGTATAACTTTTATATTGTAATAATATAATTTTATGGTATTCTTTAAGTACATAAAAGTTATACTAATATAAAATAAAGGTTAAAATATTATAACATAAATCTTTCAGCTATATTATATGAATTTTTATAGTGAAAAAAATATAAGTTATTCACTGAAAAGATTATGAAATTTGTACATTTATGTTATACTATTACAGCATAAAAGTTATATCATTACAACATAAAGATTTCGGTTATATTACATGAATTTTTATAGTGAAAAAATTATAAGTTATTCACTGAAAAGGTTATGAAATTTGTACATAAAGGTTATACTATTACAATATAAAGGTTTTTACAAAATAAAGATTATGACATAAATTTAAAAAAAAAACAAATTGGCTGCGGATCTGGGCTGAACCAGACCCAACCCGACCCGCACGCCTAGTTGCATGGATTATGATCCATGCACTTGGTGCACACAAATACTATCCTAAAAGTATTACCTAATATATACAAAAGTAATACATGTTGCACGACTCACGAGCGAGGGAGAATAGTGTATGGGCCAATACTAGGAGGATCCACGTGTTTTTATAAAATACGACCTGTCCCAACATATCTATACTAATATAAAAGTAAAGAAGTAGGTAATATTTTCAATTTTGTCACATTCCTTCCTAAAAGTGTCACTTCAACAATTTTTTTTTTAATATTCTTAATTGTTTTCTCATGTATTATATTTATTAAGATTCTTGCTTCATAAGCTACAATGTTAATTCTTGGAAAATCATTTTGTAGGATGATTTTGGGTTTTACAAATCATGTATTTATAAAAAATTAAGATTCTTATGAATCATGCGTATTATAAACTCATGTTATGAAGATGAGAAAATGGTCCACTGTGCCACAAATCCTTAAATTTTGGCCCAATATGCCACAAAATTTAAGTTAAGTCCACATTTACCACTTCCCCTATATTTTAGTCCCCATATGCCACAATTTTCATAAAGTCAACCTGTCATCACATTAGTATTCCCGGCCCACCATCTGAAAAGTGCATAAAAACTGACAAGATAGGTTGAAATTGAAATTCGTCTCACTTGACTTACATTTTTTTGTGTAAGGGTTGAAATGAGTCAATTTTTTTCATTATTTTCGTGTAAGGAAAAAAAATAAAAAATTCAATTTTAAATTGTGGCATATGGGGACTAAAATATAGGAGAAGTGGTAAGTGGGGACTTAGATTAAATTTTGTAGCATATTGGGCCAAAATTTAAGGATTTATGGCATAGTGGGCCATTTTCTTGATTCTGCTTCATCTTATATGTCACGTCCCATTTTCGAAACAATAATAAAAAAATAATAATAAATTCTTAACATTTTGGGCGTCCAGTAATTTTAAAACAAAATTTAAAATCGAAGGATAAGATATCCAAACCAGTTGCATAATTTACATAAAATGTTTACGTTATCAGAGCAGCAGCAAAACTTCGGCTAAATTTTACGACCCTTAAAAAATAACTTGTTTAATTACATCAAAAATATATGCATCTTTCTTCACATCCTGCTCTCGACATCCGAATCTATAAAAGAAAACATATAAAGGGGGTGAGCGTATAAAATACATTCAATGGGATCACACTGTATAGGGGATTTATTTCATAAATACACCAAATAATCACATTCCATCACATGACATATAATCAATTTAAATATATGCATTCTTCACAAAGCAAACATCATTCACCTTCAAACATATCACTTTCATTTTCATATTTACAGTTTTTTAGCCGTCTTGCAAACATGAAATCAATCATCATTCTCATTCAACATAGCTTTTCACATAATTTACGGTGCTTAGCCGCCATGAAAGCATTTTACGGTTGTTAGCCGCTATAAAAACATTTTTACGGGTCTTAGCCGTCTTAGAAACATATGCAGGTCTTAACCGCCTTTTTCGACGTACTTAACCATCTTTTTATACGGGTCTTAATCGCCTTTTTCGACGTACTTAACCGCCTTTTTATACAGGTCTTAACCGCCTTTTTCGGTGATCGGCCGTCATTCATACGCATGCACATGCACACATCAACATACACATAAAAGCACATTATTTTAACATAGCATTTAGTTGCAGTTCTCAACTGCCATAAAAACACATCTTATTTGCACATATGCAAATATTAACTTTACATCATTCTTTACCTTTGCATTTAAAAAACTCATAGCACCTTATTCATTCCGTGCGTAATACAAACAACATTTCACACATGTATAAGATTCACCTTCATCACATGCATTCAGTACGTATACCCAACTCATTTCATATTGTAACACCCAAAATTTTTATGAAATAAATTTTAGAATATTAATGGTATAGGTTAAAAATAAATAAAAAAATAAAAATAAAAATAAAAATAAAAAAATAATTATTATTAGTATTATGCTAATAAAATATGAAAGAGAAATAAACAAAAATAAAAATTTACTTATATATATATAAGTATATACATATATGCTACGCACACAATATATATATATAATTACAACTTATATAACTAATCTAAATATGTATATATATATATATGCTACACACACTAATTATCTTTATTATATGTATATATATATACACCTATAACAAATAAGGAATGAAAAAGATATTGGATTGGAAAAGTCAAAAAAGGAGGCTCTCTTTCTTTCTCTTTCATTTTTCTCTTCCCTGCCAATTCTCTCTCTCCTCCATTTTATTTCTTCTGCACGTTCTTTTCCTGTTTCTTCTTCTTTGTGGTGGATGCTTGGATGCTGTGGTGTTGGTTGAGTTGGCGAGAAGGGTGAAGGGGGGGCCGGTACTCTTTGCGCCGGCAAGGACTTGTTAAGGACCGCCGCATCTAGCGGCAGCGAAGCTGGTGCTGGAACAGGTATTTATATATATATGTTTTACTTGGTTGTGTATTGTTTGGTTTGGGTGTTGGTGGATGGGAGTTGCGAGGAGGAGGCGGCGTCGGGCTTGCACCGGCGAGGGGGAAAGAGGAGCCGCCGCTGCAGCGGCGGCAAAGCTGGATGGTATATACGTATGTATATATATGTATGGGCTTGAGTAGATATGTGTGTTGATATATATATATATATATATATATATATATATAAGTATCGAAGTGTGTCGTAATGGAGGTCGGGTGTTGCCGGCGACGTGGTGTCGCCGGCCATGGCAAAACTGAAGGCTGGAAATGGAGAGGTGGTGCTGGACGCGGCAGCAAGAACAGGGGAAAGGGGGGAAGGGCTGGTTTTGTAAATTGAAATAACCTAGGGGCTAAATTGCAAGCCTAATAATTATTGAAAACTCAATCTTGACCCATAATAGTTATAAGTAGTAACTTTTATGTCCTTAAGTTATACAAATATGTTTTAAGACCCTTAAAATATGTTGAAATACACAAATGCCCTTAAAATTGTTGAAGTTATAATTAATTACTCATAATAAATTGAGATTATAAAACGGACTCTAAATATTATAGATATTATTTTCGAGATTTAATATATATATGAATAAATAAATTAAATTCAATCTAATGAATTAGGTTATAAATTAACCTTAGAGATATTATAATAATTAAAGAAGATACAATATAATAATTATCTTAAATTTAGGTTTTAAAACCCTAAATTCACGTCTCGTTAATCCCATAATTCTTGGGAAATTATAAATATGGACCTAAATATAAATTAAAAATCCCTCTTGATTTAAATGACTTTTTGTCCTAAATATAATTATAAAAGTTATAACTTGATCTTCATAATTTAATAAAACCAAAGATCTAAATATCAATATTACACATTTAGTTAAATTCTCGTATTGTTAAAATGACCAAATGACCTTAAATTAATTATGGACTTTATGTTTTTATCTTCATACTTTAATAAATAAAACAAAGGCCTAATTATAAATATTAAACATTTAAATAAATTTTCCCCATATTATTAAAAATGATATAATGATCTTAAATTAAATTATGAACTTTACAATTTAAACCTCAAAGTTAAGATCCAATTAAATATCAAAGTAAATATTAAATTCCATTCTCTTAAACAATAATTAACTAAACATGTTGTTATGCAATTAATTATATTTCTTAAATTAACCTATAATTTCAGTTAATTAAAATCATGTTTATAATTTAAATTATATAGTTAATCTAAATACGTCATAATCATAAATATATTCAATTTTATTAATATCTAAGTTAAATCATAAATTACATAATTAGATTTTCTAAGATTATTTTAAATGTCTTCAAGAATTATTTGAAGCCAAAAGTTTTATAATTTACTTGTTTAAAATTATTATCAAATCTTCAAGATCTAACCTAAACCATAATTTTATAATTAATTTTTCCCGAAAACTAACATAAGTATTTCAAAACCTAAATAAAGTCTAATTAAGTTTTCTAATATTTTAATAAACACATTTTTATTAGAAATTCACCTAAACCTTATAATTACATTAAAATCATTTATTTTACTTTTAAACTACAACATCGTAGGGAACCGAATTTTAATTAAATGACAAAGAAAAATCATATTAATTAAGTTATTTTATTTAGACCTCTTTATATGTTGATTAAGGCGTAAATCCCTAGATTCTTATCGAACTAATTAAGAAAACTCAGTTTCAGGTCGGATTTTGGAGTTGAGTATTATCACCTTATTGAATTATATTAATACTTAATTTCATTTCAGGTTAACCCTGTTAGATAGTCTGTTAACAGAAAAGGTTCTAAATTAAGAATGTATTTTAATTAATAATAGTTTGATTAATTTCTAAAGCGAGCAATTACGCTTTGTAGGAAATACGATGGGAGAAAAGAACTAAGCTCATATAGAAGTAGACGCTTTGCAAGCTTTCTTAGTAAAAGGTGGGGAAAAGTGCTAAGTCGGTATTTATATTACTTTCAAATTATTTAAATTACGGATTTTATTATGCTATATGAAATGTGTTGGGTTTATGTGCTGAATATATGAAATGTTATTATATGATGAAGGTGAATCTTATTCTATGTGAAACGTGCCATATTGAAGTGCCTATGAATAAACGTGTTATGACGTATGATGACTTGAAAGTTGGTGTTTTGTTCAGTACATGTGCTTCTATGTGTATGTTTGATATGTGAAAATGTGATGAAATTATGTGCGCATGTGCATGCGTATGCAAGGCGGCTAAGGCTCACATATGACGGCTGATCACCGTATTACAACGGCTAACGACCGTAAAAAGACGGTTAAAACCCGCAAATGTTTTCACGGCGGCTAAGAACCGCAAAATGCTTTCATGACGGCTAAGCACCGTAACTATGTGAAAAGTGATGTTTGAACATGAATGATTGATTGTATGTTTACAAGACGGCTAAAAACTGTAAATGTGAAAATGAAGTGATATGTGCTTGTGCATGCGTATGCAAGGCGGCTAGGGCTCGCATATGACGGCTGATCACCGTATTATGACGGTTAATAACCGTAATGATATTTCCAGGGCGGCTAAGACCCGCATATGTTTCCAGGACGGCTAAGACCCGTAAAAATGTTTTCATGGCGGCTAAGAACCGTAAAATGCTTTCATGGCGGCTAAGCACCGTAAATTATGTGAAAAGTGTTGTTTGAATGTGAATGATGGATTATATGTTTTCAGGCGGCTAAAACCCGCACATGTTTGCAAGACGGTTAAAAACCGTAAATGTGATAATGGAAGTGATATGTTTGAATGTGAAGGATGATTGATTTGAGATGGATGCTTACATTATAAAATGATTTAAGTCAAGTGATTGAAATGATCTATTTTCTACAGTTTTTATTAAAAGACAAACGTTTTACAAAAATCTATTATATGTGATAAAATGGTGTTTTGGTGTGTGTGATAAAATCTTTGGAAATTATTTTATATCCTCCCGAGTTTCCCTAACCCACTGAGTGTATTTCAAACACTCACCCCTCTTTTAAAATATTTTTCAATTTAGGGATTTTTAAGGCGTGGAGTGCGAGTGGTGGATGCTGGTAGCCGATGATGTAACGTCCCGATTCTTTTGTAGATAAACCTTAACCGAGACGCTACTTATTTATAAAAACATTATCATTTTTAAGAATAAATAAAGATAATTAAAAATTCAAGATTTATGTAAAAATATTCGTTCCCAAAAGTTCATAAAATATTATACTTAAAAAAAAATCAAATACAACCTTTTGCTCATCGGCTACCAGCATCCACCGCTCGCACTCCACGCCTTAAAAATCCCTAAACTGAAAAACATTTTTAAAAGAGGGGTGAGTGTTTGAAATACACTCAATGGGTTAGGGAAACTCGGGAGGATATAAAATAATTTCCAAAGATTTTATACACACACCAAAACACCATTTTATCACATATAACAGATTTTCGTAAAACGTTTGTATTTTAATAAAAATCGTAGAAAATAGATCACTTTATAATGTAAGCATTCATCTCAAATCAATCATCCTTCACATTCAAACAACACTTTTCACATAATTTACGGTGCTTCGCCGTCATGAAAGCATTTTACGGTTCTTAGCCGCCATGAAAACATTTTTACGGGTCTTAGCCATCCTGGAAACATATGCGGGTCTTAGCCGCCCTGGAAACATCATTACGGTTATTAACCGTCATAATACGGTGATCAGCCGTCATATGCGAGCCCTAGCCGCCTTGCATACGCATGCACAAGCACATATCACTTCATTTTCACATTTACGGTTTTTAGCCGTCTTGTAAACATACAATCAATCATTCACGTTCAAACATCACTTTTCATATAGTTACGGTGCTTAGCTGTCATGAAAGTATTTTGTGGTTCTTAGCCGCCGTGAAAATATTTGCGGGTTTTAACCGCCTTTTTACGGTCGTTAGCCGTCGTAATACGGTGATCAGCCGTCATATGTGAGCCCTAGCCGCCTTGCATACGCATGCACATGCGCACATAATTTCATCACATTTTCACACATCAAACATACACATAGAAACACATGTACTGAACAAAACACTAATTTTCCAGTCATCATACGTCATAACACGTTTATTCATAGGCACTTCAATATGTCACATTTCACATAAAATAAGATTCATCTTCATCATATAATAACATTTCATACATTCAGCACATAAACCCAACACATTTCATATAGCATAATAAAATGCGTAATTTAAATATTTTGAAAGTAATATAAATACCGACTTAGCACTTTTCCCCACCTTTTATTGAGAAAGCGTGCAAAGCATCTACTTCTATATGAGCTTTAGTTCATTTCTCCCATCGTATTTCCTACAAAGCGTAATTGCTCGCTTTAGAAATTAATCAACTATTATTAATTAAAATACATTCTTAATTTAGAACATTTTCTATTAAGAGACTATCTAACAGGGTTAACTTGAAATGAAATTAAGTATTAATATAATTCAATAAGGTGATAATACTCAACTCCAAAATCCGACCTGAAACTGAGTTTCCTTAATTATTTCGATAAGAATCTAGGGATTTACGCCTTAATCAACATATAAAGAGGTCTAAATAAAATAACTTAATTAATATGATTTCTCTTTGTCATTTAATTAAAATTCGGTTCCCTACGATGTTGTAGTTTAAAAGTAAAATAAATGATTTTAATGTAATTATAAGGTTTAGGTGAATTTCTAATAAAAATGTGTTTATTAAAATATTAGAAAACTTAATTAGCCTTTAATTAGAAAGCTTAATTAGACTTTATTTAGGTTTTGAAATACTTATGTTAGTTTTCAGGAAAAATTAATTATAAAATTATGGTTTAGGTTAGATCTTGAAGATTTGATAATAATTCTAAACAAGTAAAATATAAAACTTTTGGCTTCAAATAATTCTTGAAGACATTTAAAATAATCTTAGAAAATCTAATTATGTAATTTATGATTTAACTTAGATATTAATAAAATTGAATATATTTATGATTATGACGTATTTAGATTAACTATATAATTTAAATTATAAACATGATTTTAATTAACTGAAATTATAGGTTAATTTAAGAAATATAATTAATTGCATAACAACATGTTTAGTTAATTATTGTTTAAGAGAATGGAATTTAATATTTACTTTGATATTTAATTGGATCTTAACTTTCAGGTTTAAATTGTAAAGTTCATAATTTAATTTAAGATCATTATATCATTTTTAACAATATGGGGAAAATTTATTTAAATGTTTAATATTTATAATTAGGCCTTTGTTTTATTTATTAAAGTATGAAGATAAAAACATAAAGTCCATAATTAATTTAAGGTCATTTGGTCATTTTAACAATACGAGAATTTAACTAAATGTGTAATATTGATATTTAGATCTTTGGTTTTATTAAATTATGAAGATCAAGTTATAACTTTTATAATTATATTTAGGACAAAAAGTCATTTAAATCAAGAGGGATTTTTAATTTATATTTAGGTCCATATTTATAATTTCCCAAGAATTATGGGATTAACGAGACGTGAATTTAGGGTTTTAAAACCTAAATTTAAGATAATTATTATATTGTACCTTCTTTAATTATTATAATATCTCTAAGGTTAATTTATAACCTAATTCATTAGATTGAATTTAATTCATTTATTCATATATATATATATATATATATATATATATATATATATATATATATATATTAATTCTTGAAAATAATATCTAGGGTCCATTTTATAATTCCAACCAATTATGGATATATATAAAAATATACAATTTCAACATATACTAGGGATCGTTTAGCAATAATAAACAGTTCCTAATAGCATTACCTAATATTATCAATTTATAGGTTACATAATATAATTTTAGCATAATTGAGAGTTTGTTATCATTATTCATTAATTTAGGAGCTTAAAACATATTTCATAATCTTCACTTTGTATAAAAATATAATAATTATAATTATTTGAGTTTTAAATGTCATTCATTCATAAATTATGGATCTTAAAGTATATTTCATAATTTTTAGGGGTGAAAATGTGTAAGGTTCATAATTGCTAAGGTCAAAGTTGAATTTTCAATAATTATGGAGTTTGCAAAATAGTCCTTAATTATATCTAATTTTCAATTGATACCCCTCATTCCATATCTTTTTCAACCACCACAGCCGCCGCCCACAACCGCCGCCCTTGGCCTTGCCTCTGCCGCTGCCGCCGGTGGTTCACGTCACCGGCGACCCCCAACCGAACACAACCACACCCAACAACACTCATACATGCAGCCCAACTCACACAGCAGTTTATACACACGCACATAGACATATACACAGCAGCGCCGCTGCTCCTCCGGCGGTAGCTACCAAGCCCAGCCGCCGGCGCATCCCTGCCGGCCACTCCCACTCTTGAGACAGCCGATCTCGGTTTTCCTCTGCCTCCAACAACAACCATCCTCACCATTCCAACTCTGCCCTTTCGCAGCCACAGATACATATATATATATATCCTCGCCGCCGCTGCTAGCGGCGGCTCTCAGCCAAATATCAGCCGTCGATCACGGCTGCGGCCACCCATACCCATAGCCACCTTGCAGCATAGAGGAAGAACGAAGACAGAGAGAGCTGCAGACAAGATAAAGAAAGAATGGTTTGGGGAAAGAGAAAATGAGAGAGCTAGCGACAGAGAGGGAGAAATTGGGAGGAAAATGAGTGAGAGAGGAAGTCCTTATCTCCTTTTTCATTTTACTTGTATCCAATTAGTCAACAATGGTTGTCCTAGACTAGGTGAGGTGTCAAGATTGTAGAGGTGTCCTTAAACTATATTAATCTAATTAACCTAAGCCACTTTAGTTAAATAATAGGTAATAATAATTGCTGGGCACATTATGTACGCATGCATATATACTTATATATATAATTACATTTTTTTTTCTTTTATTTCATTTCCATTTTATTTGTGTAATAAATTTATTATTATTATTATTATTATACATCTTATCTATTTATTTCTTTCTTTCTTTCTTGTATTCTCATCCTCAATTAATTCCCAAAACTAGCCAATACTATTCATTTATCACCTTATATTATAATATTGCATTAATACTATATAATCTAAATTTAAATTAATTTATTTAAAATTTTAGGGTGTTACATCCTTCCCTCCTTTAAGAAATTTCGTCCTCGAAATTTAGAGACGCGATAAAATTCAATAAATCTGGATACTTTACCGAAACTTCTTCTTCATCTTCTTTCCAGGTTACTTCTTTAGCATCATGACGATTCCATCGAACCTTCGCTAAAATCACTTCTCGATTTATGCGTGTTATCCTTGCGCAGGGGCCATGCTAATCTTCTCTATATCGTTCCAATTTTATCGAATGGCCTTTTTATCCAAAATAGCCACTTGAGCTTCTTCATATAACAAGTCCTTCTCAAGCCTGATTTACCACCACGCTTCACCTGACTCGATTCGGTAACGTACTTCCTCAGCATAAACATATTAATAACATTTTGTATACCAATATAGTCCGGCGGTAAAGCTAACTTGTACATCGCTTCTCTAACTTGTTCTAGAATTTCGAACAATTCAATATATCTTTGCGTTAACTTGTCTACTTTCCCAAAGTGATAAACTTCCTTAACGCGTGGTTCTTTCGAAAAGACCTCGGCTCCTATTTTTGAAAATGAAATCCTCTGCATCTTTTATCCGCATAGGGCCTTTGCCCATTTTAAGCCGTTTGATTTTCTCTCAAACCCTTTTTTTATTATTTCCATGGTCTGTTCTATACATTTGATTACCAAACTCTTTAGTGATAGTTCGACCATGGATTATGCTATGTTAAATTATGGTTCAAATCTTAGTACTCATATCATTCTAACATTACAGGGAAAACTTCAAGTTGGAGCATATGTCAAGAAGAAGGGTTAAGGAATTAGAGAACTTAGAGTGAAAATTTTGATAAAGGAAGATTAGGGATATCTTGTTTCGATTCAGCTCTTACTCATACGAATTTTAGCTTTATTGGGAAAATTTCAAATTGGAGAATAGGCTAAGAATAAGTTTAAGGAAGAAGATAACTTAGTGTGTAACGTTTGATTTATGTCAAAGAGAAAATTTAGATAGCGTACTTTTGATTTGATTTAATTTATCGTGATTGTAGCCATCACTTTTCCTCCAAAGTCATCTTGCCCTGGTTTGATCAGTCGTAAGGGGAAAATGTATTATTATCACAAATATCCGCTTAGAGAATCTATCAAGAAATTTCAGTGTCGTCCTATTCCTGAAGTTCAAAGTATATGAAATCCATTATGAGCATCTATGTTATTCTAGCTATTGTCACATTTTATGAAAACTATATTTTATATTAAACTCTACATGATATTTGAACATTTAAGAAACATTCCACTCAACAAATAACATAATTCGATAAATCACATAAATACCTCAATAAATTTCTCTGTTATCGTTTGACATCATAACATTATCTTGCAATTAGGATAACAAAAATCAAATTGCACAAATCACGAAATCATATCATCATTTAAAAATCATCACAAAACATAACACAATTTATCCACACATGGTCCCCATAGACCTCAAACATTAGTCGTGGCTTTATGTATCACGCCCCGTGTACTAGGGAAAACACACCCACTAGCTCATCATGTCATAGACAAGGGCCCATGATAGTCTCAACCCCATGTAAACCAACGACTATGGCAAAATATACACACTAGCTCAGCTGACACTTAGTGGCTAGTGGCAGTGTTTACCCATATTACAAATCTCACAGATAACATAACATAACATAATTTAACATCTCACATTGCACCAACTCCTGCTACGGCCATTTACGCACACGAGCTCATGCTGCGGCCATCAGCAGCTCAGTGGCGGCGTCCAGCAGCAGTATGTTGATAACAGTAACATCACACAACAATAGGATCATAAACCGTTACAGCGAATTCAACAAGAAAATATTCATCAGCAAACTTTCTAGCATTAAAGCTCATACTTGTATGTAAAAAAAATGTGATTATCAATTACACAAACACGTAGCCATGAATGACATAAAGATTTTATTTGGTCACGTTAACTTATCATTATAACATAATATCAAAAATTATATAAATTCGTAAGATTTTCACTTTCACTTAGATTGACAATCATAAAATAATTACACATCATAACATAACATACCTTAACGAAGGCGGAGCAGTAGATTAGAAGTGGATGCTAGTAGCTGATAAAATATTTCCTTTTCGACAAAAGTTATATTTTTACTTACTTTTAAATTTAAGTTAAATCAAATATTTTTAGAAAATAAAACATTTTAACGAGTCTACAAAATCATAGACCCGCTCTGATACCACCTGTAACGTCCCGATTCTTTTGTAGATAAACCTTAACCGAGACGCTACTTATTTATAAAAACATTATCATTTTTAATAATAAATAAAGATAATTAAAAATTCAAGATTTATGTAAAAATATTCGTTCCCAAAAGTTCATAAAATATTATACTTAAAAAAAAAATCAAATACAACATTTTGCTCATCGGCTACCAGCATCCACCGCTCGCACTCCACGCCTTAAAAATCCCTAAACTGAAAAACATTTTTAAAAGAGGGGTGAGTGTTTGAAATACACTCAGTGGGTTAGGGAAACTCGGGAGGATATAAAATAATTTCCAAAGATTTTATACACACACCAAAACACCATTTTATCACATATAACAGATTTTCGTAAAACGTTTGTATTTTAATAAAAATCGTAGAAAATAGATCACTTTATAATGTAAGCATTCATCTCAAACCAATCATCCCTCACATTCAAACAACACTTTTCACATAATTTACGGTGCTTAGCCACCATGAAAGCATTTTACGGTTCTTAGCCGCCATGAAAACATTTTTACGGGTCTTAGCCGTCCTGGAAACATATGCGGGTCTTAGCCGCCCTGGAAACATCATTACGGTTATTAACCGTCATAATACGGTGATCAGCTGTCATATGCGAGCCCTAGCCGCCTTGCATATGCATGCACAAGCACATATCACTTCATTTTCATATTTACGGTTTTTTGCCGTCTTGTAAACACACAATCAATCATTCATGTTCAAACATCACTTTTCACATAGTTACGGTGCTTAGCCGTCATGAAAGCATTTTGTGGTTCTTAGCCGCCGTGAAAACATTTACGGGCTTTAACTGCCTTTTTAAGGTCGTTAGCCGTCATAATACGGTGATCAGCCATCATATGCGAGCCCTAGCCGCCTTGCATACGCATGCACATGCGCACATAATTTCATCACATTTTCACACATCAAACATACACATAGAAACACATGTACTGAACAAAACACTAATTTTCCAATCATCATACGTCATAACACGTTTATTCATAAGCACTTCAATATGTCACATTTCACATAAAATAAGATTCATCTTCATCATATAATAACATTTCATACATTCAGCACATAAACCCAACACATTTCATATAGCATAATAAAATGCGTAATTTAAATATTTTGAAAGTAATATAAATACCGACTTAGCACTTTTCCCCACCTTTTACTGAGAAAGCTTGCAAAGCATCTACTTCTATATGAGCTTTAGTTCATTTCTCCCATCGTATTTCCTACAAAGCGTAATTGCTCGCTTTAGAAATTAATCAACTATTATTAATTAAAATACATTCTTAATTTAGAACTTTTTCTGTTAAGAGACTATCTAACAGGGTTAACTTGAAATGAAATTAAGTATTAATATAATTCAATAAGGTGATAATACTCAACTCCAAAATCCGACCTGAAACTGAGTTTCCTTAATTATTTCGATAAGAATCTAGGGATTTACGCCTTAATCAACATATAAAAAGGTCTAAATAAAATAACTTAATTAATATGATTTCTGTCACGCCCCAATTTTCTTATTAAAATAAATATAAAATATATAATTTTCTAAAATTGGGCGTCCAGCAAAAACACAATAATCGAACAATTTAAATAAAACATAAAATCCAAATTCACAAGGATTTTAAAATACACCCAAAATAATTTACAGAAAACTATAGGTTATCAGAAATCAGCAGCGAAATATTAATATACAAGCCACCGGCTTAAACTTTACATTTCTTTAAAATAAATAGATTTTCAAATCCTTTATGAACATAGCATAACATATTCATATACAGTAAAATAATTATATGCATCTTTCTTCAGCTTCGTCTCTCCTCATCCGGATCTAAACATAGAAAAACATGCAAAGGGGGTGAGCGTATAAAGACACTCAGTGGGATCACGTTGTAAAATAGGGGAAATCAGCTCATAAATCACATAAGATAATCAATATTCAATTATTTCATATGCAAACATATAAATTTCATAATTATTCATATCAATTGCATGTTCAAAAATTTACTGTTCTTAGCCGCCATAGATGTGGTTCTTAACCACCATAGATACGGTTCTTAGCCGCCATATATGTGGTTCTTAGCCACCATAGATACGGTTCTTAGCCGCCATAGATAATTCAAGTAATTCACATAAATTCATGCTTTTTGCATCACATAAACATTTATTTTGCCATTCATCATCTTTCAGTACGCATTCATCATGTATATAATGAAACATGTCACATTTCTTATAAAATCAGAGTCATCTTCATCATATAATCACATTGCATGCATTCAGCACATAACCCAACACATTTCATATAACATAATAAAATCCGTAATTAAAAATATTTCGAAAGAATTATAAATACCGCTTTAGCAATTTTCCCCACCTTAAAGCAGACGATCAAAATCTGTAGAGCTAAGGATATCTACGGAGCGAACTCCTGCCTATCGCCTAAAATCATAAAGATTTGACTTAGAAGCTAATCGAACTATCATTTATTTAGAAACTAATTTCTTAAAAAAATATAACTCTATTTCATAGTGAAATATGCCTAATTTCTTAAAATAGAAAGTCCAAAATCGAACTTACTATTTCGGTTTTAATTAAATGTGAATCTAAGGTTAATAAACCTTAGATTTAGAATTTATAACTAAAACGTAAAATAAATTAATTATTTAACATAATATTTTTAGATCGATATTTTAGTCTCAAAAGCAATCTTGCGAAACATCGGTTTAATTTATAATCCCAAATAAATCTTTGGTAAAAAAAAATTATAATAATTACTGTATTAATACATTATTCCAAAATCGAGCTTAAACTATATTTTCTGGATCATTTTGATAAAATCTAAGGTTTTATTCCCTAATTAATTAAATAGATTCAATTTAACATATATTAATCTATATGATCTTTCTTTATAATTTAATTAAAACTTGCCCCATTTATTAAATTCTATTTACTTATAAATATTATCTATAATTCCAATATATATTCGATAGATCAAAACGTCATTTTCATGAATTCAATAATTATGCTAAAAGATTCATAATATCTTCAAATTATAAGTAAATATCTATATCATAAATTTAAAGTCCGATATTTATATACTTTATTATGATGTTTAAAGCATAAATTAATTATCGTACCTTATCTCTATAGATTAATTAAAACTCGATTTTTATATATCATCTTCTCTAAATTATAATATAATATCCATTGATTTAATATATTCTAATTCCAAACATGCCATCATCATACTTCAATAATTTATCAGGCAAAAATGCATATCATCATCAACTATTTAAAGAAAGCTATGTAATTTAATTAACTTCAATATTCATTGATAATTATACATGAACTAGGCCTTAAACATGCTTTAATTTATCTAAAGTTTCATTACCAAATTTCAGCAATTTATAAAGCTTAATTGCTCAATTCCAGCAACATATTTCATTGAAAATCACCCTTAGTATACCTCTAATTTACAAAACATGCCATCCTCTTCTTTTCCCCAAATTCCCAGCCGCCCCTTCTCTCCTGCTACTGCCAGAGCTCGCCGCCACCGTCCTGACCTTGTCGGCGACTCCCAGTCGCCGGCCACACCCACATGACCGACCCGACAGACCCACGGCCAACGCACAGCCGATTCCCAGCCGACGCGCAGCCATCGAACAGCCCCCTCCCCCCTAAACCCGACAACCCCAAACACACGCCCCTGCACTTGGCGCCGCTGCTCACGGCGGCGCCTCCCACCTCCTGCCGGCGCCACCCCGGCGCCGGCCAACACCAAGACCACAGACCCGACTCGACACCACATCAATCCAACAGACCAAACAACAACCAACACTCACGCACAACACCGAAAACACACACGCCACAACAGAGAGACACGCCACCGCTGCAAGCGGCGGCTTCAGACCACGACTCGCCGGCGCCTTCCAGCGCCGGCCACGACCAAACGGCAGCATCCAGGCGGCGAAAAACAGAGCCATTAAAGTGAGAGAGAGGGAGAGAGTAATGTTTATAGTTTAATGTTTTTCAATTTCAAAACCCCCCTACAATTAGCTCAACTAGTTGCATCTCTAGGTCCGGTTACCTTCGCCGGAATTTCTGATGACCGGAGTGGAGATTGGCGGTCGATTGTTGATGAGAGGAGATAATGAGAAAGATAGAGAAATAGCCTTGGTTGTGCAATAATGGTGGAGTAGGAAATGGTAATACCCACTTGTCTTTATCCACACATATACCTTCTAGAATCATTTGACTTCTTTAGCTTAATTATGTACTTAGCCTAATTAAGTACAATTACATAATATATATCATATAATCCTAGGTTATGAATCATATATATATTAATACTATATAACCTATATTGCAAAGTTAGAAAAAAAAAATTTCTTGGGTGTTACAATTTCTCTTTGTCATTTAATTAAAATTCGGTTCCCTACGATGTTGTAGTTTAAAAGTAAAATAAATGATTTTAATGTAATTATAAGGTTTAGGTGAATTTCTAATAAAAATGTGTTTATTAAAATATTAGAAAACTTAATTAGCCTTTAATTAGAAAGCTTAATTAGATTTTATTTAGGTTTTGAAATACTTATGTTAGTTTTCAGGAAAAATTAATTATAAAATTATGGTTTAGGTTAAATCTTGAAGATTTGATAATAATTCTTAACAATTAAAATATAAAACTTTTGGCTTCAAATAATTCTTGAAAACATTTAAAATAATCTTAGAAAATCTAATTATGTAATTTATGATTTAACTTAGATATTAATAAAATTGAATATATTTATGATTATGACGTATTTAGATTAACTATATAATTTAAATTATAAACATGATTTTAATTAACTGAAATTATAAGTTAATTTAAGAAATATAATTAATTGCATAACAACATGTTTAGTTAATTATTGTTTAAGAGAATGGAATTTAATATTTACTTGATATTTAATTGGATCTTAACTTTGAGGTTTAAATTGTAAAGTTCATAATTTAATTTAAGATCATTATATCATTTTTAACAATATGGGGAAAATTTATTTAAATGTTTAATATTTATAATTAGGCCTTTGTTTTATTTATTAAAGTATGAAGATAAAAACATAAAGTCCATAATTAATTTAAGGTCATTTGGTCATTTTAACAATACGAGAATTTAACTAAATGTGTAATATTGATATTTAGATCTTTGGTTTTATTAAATTATGAAGATCAAGTTATAACTTTTATAATTATATTTAGGACAAAAAGTCATTTAAATCAAGAGGGATTTTTAATTTATATTTAGGTCCATATTTATAATTTCCCAAGAATTATGGGATTAACGAGACGTGAATTTAGGGTTTTAAAACCTAAATTTAAGATAATTATTATATTGTACCTTCTTTAATTATTATAATATCTCTAAGGTTAATTTATAACCTAATTCATTAGATTGAATTTAATTCATTTATTCATATATATATATATATTAATTCTCGAAAATAATATCTAGGGTCCATTTTATAATTCCAACCAATTATGGATATATATAAAAATATACAATTTCAACATATACTAGGGATCGTTTAGCAATAATAAACAGTTCCTAATAGCATTACCTAATATTATCAATTTATAGGTACATAATATAATTTTAGCATAATTGAGAGTTTGTTATCATTAATCATTAATTCAGGAGCTTAAAACATATTTCATAATCTTAACTTTGTATAAAAATAAAATAATTACAATTATTTGAGTTTTAAATGTCATTCATTCATAAATTATGGATCTTAAAGTATATTTCATAATTTTTAGGGGTGAAAATGTGTAAGGTTCATAATTGCTAAGGTCAAAGTTGAATTTTCAATAATTATGGAGTTTTCAAAATAGTCCTTAATTATATCTAATTTTCAATTGATACCCCTCCTTCCATACCTTTCTCAACCACCACAGCCGCCGCCCACAACCGCCGCCCTCGGCCTTGCCTCTGCCGCTGCCGCCGGTGGTTCACGTCACCGGCGACCCCCAACCGAACACAACCACACCCAACAACACTCATACATGCAGCCCAACTCACACAACAGTTTATACACACGCACATAGACATATACACAGCAGCGCCGCTGCTCCTCCGGCGGTAGCTACCAAGCCCAGCCGCCGGCGCATCCCTGCCGGCCACTCCCACTCTTGAGACAGCCGATCTCGGTTTTCCTCTGCCTCCAACAACAACCATCCTCACCATTCCAACTCTGCCCTTTCGCAGCCACAGATACATATATATATATCCTCGCAGCGGCGGCTCTCAGCCAAATATCGGCCGTCGATCACGGCTGCGGCCACCCATACCCATAGCCACCTTGCAGCATAGAGGAAGAACAAAGACAGAGAGAGCTGCAGACAAGATAAAGAAAGAATGGTTTGGGAAAAGAGAAAATGAGAGAGCTAGCGACAGAGAGGGAGAAATTGGGAGGAAAATGAGTGAGAGAGGAAGTCCTTATCTCCTTTTTCATTTTACTTGTATTCAATTAGTCAACAATGGTTGTCCTAGACTAGGTGAGGTGTCAAGATTGTAGAGGTGTCTTTAAACTATATTAATCTAATTACCTAAGCCACTTTAGTTAAATAATAGGTAATAATAATTGCTGGGCACATTATGTACGCATGCGTATATACTTATATATATAATTACATTTTTTTTTCTTTTATTTCATTTCCATTTTATTTGTGTAATAAATTTATTATTATTATTATTATTATTATTATTATTATTATTATTATACATATTATCTATTTATTTATTTCTTTCTTTCTTTCTTGTATTCTCATCCTCAATTAATTCCCAAAACTAGCCAATACTATTCATTTATCACCTTATATTATAATATTGCATTAATACTATATAATCTAAATTTAAATTAATTTATTTAAAATTTTAGGGTGTTACAGATGAGCAAAGGTTAAAAATCCTTTTTATTTTAAAATGATTAATTTCATGTATTTAAGAAATGTATGTTTTATAATTATTCAGGATTTTATTTATCTTTGTTCTATTTAAAGAGTGAAATTCTTTTGAAGAGGAATTTTTTTTTAAGTGAGTAACGTCTCGGTTAAGATTTATTTACAAAAGAATTGGGGCGTTACACATATCGTATAATATTTCGTATTTCAAATGCTTTGAAAGTGTAACGCCCCGATTCTTTAGTAAATAAATCTTTAACCGAGACGCTACTCTAAAAAATAATTTTCATTTTTCCAAGAATAAATATAATTAAAATCAAGAATAATTCTGAAATCTACCATTCCTAAATTCATGAAATTAATCATTTTAAAATAAAGAGGTTTTGTAACCTTTGCTCATCTGCTACCAGCATCCACCGCTCGCCTTCCACGCCATAAAATCCTTAAACTGAAAACATTTTAGAAATAGGGGTGAGTGACAAAAGTTCACTCAGTGGGGTGGGAAACTCGGGATGACATAAAATAAATTTAAAAGATTTTACACACGTGCCAAAACACCAATTTATCACATAAAACAGATTTTTGTAAAACATTTGTCTTTTAAATAAAAACCATAGAAAATAGATCATTTCAATTACGTAACTTAAATCATTTTAAAAATATAAGCATTCATCTCAATCAATCATCCTTCACATTCAAACATCATTTTCATTATCACATTTACGGTTTTTAGCCGTCTTGCAAACATATGTGGGTCTTAGCCGCCCTAGAAACATATAATCCATCATTCACATTCAAACGACACTTTTCACATAGTTTACGGTGCTTAGCCGCCATGAAAGCATTTTACGGTTCTTAGCCGCCATGAAAACATTTTTACGGGTCTTAGCCGTCCTGGAAACATATGCGGATCTTAGCCGCCCTGGAAACATATGCGGGTCTTAGCCATCCTGGTACGGTGATCAGCCGTCATATACGGGTCTTAGCCGTCTTGCATATGCATGCACATGCACACTTAATTACTTCACACATTCGTCCCTAACCCCCATTCTTCTATGAAAGGTTTGGTGATCCTTGAAATGCACCAGCGGTATTTGAGACCGTTTTATGGGATAAGACGGGCGATGCCCGCACCTATTCGTCCCTTACCATTTCTAATGTCTGTTGTGCATATTTCGTGCTGTGATTAGTGATGATTATACGTAATTCTGATTCAAATATATGTGTTAAGATTTAGACGCGGATTTTATCCCTACGAGTGTATTCAACGCACTCACCCCATATTCTGTAATTCACGTTACAGGAGGTGATGAGCATGATGAACCCTAGAAGGAGAGAGGAGGTGCTATATTTTTCTGGATCTGTAAATTATTGTAATATGATGTTTATCAAATAATGTTGTAAGAAATCCATGTTTGGTGATGATGATGTGTATTCGGGATGTGAGGTCCTGATGATGATGTGTATTTGGGATGGGAGATCCTGATGTTTTTCCGCTGTGAATATTATGTTAATTCGGTTGAAGCCGATGGTTATTATGTAATATCTTTTGTTCGCCTCCTACCTCTTTTCTTCTTCCTGCACGCCCGTGTGAAAAACTCTGATAATTTTTGTAAGAAAATGGGGCGTGACATTATTATTTAAGAGGATTAAAATTGATATTTAATTTAATTCTTAACCTTGAGATTTAAATTGAAAAGTTCATAATTTATTTAAGATCATTAAATCATTTTTAACAATATAGGGAAAAATTATTTAAATGTTTAATATTTAAAATTAGGCATTTGGTTTATTTATTAAATTATGAAGATCAAACATAATGTCTATAATTATATTTAGGTCCATATTTATAATTTCGTAAAAGTTATGGGGTTAACTAGATGTGAATCTAGGATTTTAAAACCTAGATTTAAGATAACTATTAAATTGTACATACCTTAATTATTATATTATTTCTAAGGTTAATTTGTAACATAATTCATTAGCTTGGATCTAGAAGTAATATTAATGACTTATACAGTCCATTTCGCAAACCTAATTAATTATGAGATAAATCGGTAATTTCAGCATATTCAAGAGATTATTTTAGCAATACAAAACAATTCTAATAGATATAATATTATCAATTTTATAATTTACATAATGTAATTTCAACCTAATTGAGTTCATTATAATTATTTATTAATTTGGGGTTTTAAAACATATTTTCATAATCTTAAGACTATAAAATTTCATATTTATAACTATTGGAGATTATAATTATTATAATTCATAAATTTTAGGTCTTAAAATATATATCATAAATTTATGAGATTAATTTGTAATATACATAATGATTAGGGTAAAAATTTGAATTGTTAAGAATTAATAAAGTTTTCAATTTAATCCACCATTTGTCAAGTTTTCAAGTCTTACACAGCGATCACGATTATAAGAACGAGATTTCCAACTTCGTAAACAATAATGTTATTATTGAAATAAAAATAGAGTTGTAGAATCTTTGCTTGCATAATCAATCACCATTTTCTATTACCAAACCCAAAACAGAGAATATGCCAACGAGTTGATATTGGATAGAAACTTTAGTGTACCTCCTTAAGCCAGGCATGATAAGTATCTCTGATATTTGTTTTTCTCCATTCATGTAAGTCAAAAATATTCATTCCATATGCCCATGCACATTCATCCGGATTCAAGTTCTTTGCTATAAGTGGATGAGAGAAGTTGAAATAATTCCTAAATCGCTTAGACATAACCCAGTGGTCTTCACCCTTACCCCCAAAACCACTCCTGCTGCCGGCCCCCTATCTTGTCAGCCGCCGTTGATTCAACTCTGCCGGCGACTGGGATTCGCCGGCGACCATCAACCAACCAAAACCCCCACCACCATATGCACAACAACACATGAACAGCCGCAACAGCAGCACATCTGCTCTCGCCTCTGCCCCCCTGTCGCCGCTACAGCCTACCTCTTGCCACTACCGGCGACTCACGTCGCCGACAACCACACTACCACAGCCCAAACACGCACACAACCTCATTCAACACACACCCAACACACGCACACACCTAGCAAACATACACCACCGCCCAGCAGCGGTGCGTTGCTCCTCCGAAGGCGCCACCAAGCTCAGCCGTCGGCGCCTCCCGCGCCGGCCACCCCATCATCCAACTTGCCGACACAACCACGCGCCGGCTCCAACCAAATACAGCAGCAACTTGCAGGAAAGAGGAAGAATAGAGAAAGAAAGTGTATTGCAGAGGGAGAAAATGAGCAAGAGAGAGAGAGCTGAGAGAGTTGGGAAGAGAGAGAGAAGAACTTGATTGTACTTATCCATCACCACTCACCTTTGTTGACTAAGACTTCTTTTTACTTTATGTATATATAATATCATGCTTATATATATATAATAAACATAATTATATAAGGTATACCCATATATTTTATGTGCGTACATATATATATATATACACTTATATAATTAAATTTTGTATTATTACTATTTTTATTTTCATTTTTTTTCTTTATTTTATATAACTATTAGTACAAATATCTTCTAATTTTTTATGCATATATCTATATAATAAATCAAACATATATTATACTTATATATATATGTTGTGTGCATTTGTATATATACTTATATATAATTAAATTTTATTTCTTTTATTTCTCTATCATTTTTATGAGTATAATAATAATTATGACTATTATTACATAAATCTCATTTTAATTTATAGAAATTCTCATTATATTTCATGTAGTTGAATTTTATTATTTTGGGGGTGTTACATCATTCCCTACTTAAAAAAAACATTTCATCCTCGAAATTTAGAGACGCACTAAAATTCAGTAAATCTGGATACTTTGCCAAGATTTCCTATTCTTCTTCCTAATTCGCTTGCTTGATATCGTGATGGTTCTACTGAACTTTTACTAAAGCCACTTCTCAATTTATGCTTGTCATCCTTACTTAGGGGCCATGCAAATCTTCTCTATATCGTTCCAATTTAAAGGATGTCCCATTTTTATCCAAAATAGCTACATGAGCTTCTTCATATGATAAGTCCTTCTCAAACCTGATTTGTTGCTAATTGATAACCTGACTCGATTCGATAACGTACTTCCTCAGCATAGACAAATCAAAAACGTTATGTATGCCAACGTAGCCTGGTGATAAAACTAACTTATACGTCACTTCTCCAACTTGTTCCAGAATCTCGAATGGTTCAATATATATCCTTGCGTTAACTTGTCCATTTTCCCAAAGCGATAAACTTCCTTAACGGGTGATACTTTCGAAAAAAGACCTCGGCTCCTACTTTGAAAATGAACTCCTCTGCCTCTTTTATCCACATAGGGCCTTGCCCATTTTGAGCCGTTTGATTCTCTCTCGAACCCTTCTTATTACTTTCATTGTTTGTTCTATCAATTTGGTTTCCAAAACTCTTTAGTAATGGTTCGACCACGATTTATACTACATCGAGTTATGATTCGAATCTTAATACTCATATCTCTCCGGCATTATAGGGAAAACTTCAAGTTGGAGCATAGCTCAAGAAAATTTTAAGGAAGAAGAGAATTTAGAGTGTAACATTTGATTCACGTCAACTAGAAAAGTTAGGTAGCGTTTTTTTTTCTTTCATGATTGTAGCCATTGCTTTTCCTCTAAGGTCATTTTACCCGTGGTTAATCCGTTATAAGGCCAAAAAGCATTGTTGTTACTATCGTAAACTTAGAAAATTTATTATGAAATTTTTCGAGTTATTTTATTTCTAAAGTTCAAAGTATGTGAAATTTTTGAGCATCTATGTTATTCTAGCTATTGTCACATTTTATGAAAACTATATTTTTACATTAATGTCTATGTGATATTAAAACCCGTTTTGAAAATCATTTCACTCAACAAATAACATTATTCTATAAATCACATAAATATCTCAATAATTTCTCTTTGTCATTTATTTGTCATCATAGCCATATTTATCACATTGTAAGATAACATATAATCAAATTGCACAATTTACGAAATCACATCATAAGTTAAAATCATCGTAAAACGTAATACAAGTTATCCACACATGGTCCCCATAGACCTCAAGCATTAGTCGTGCTTTACGTATCACCCCCGTGTACTAGAGGAAACACCCCCATTGGCTCATCATGTCATAGACAAGGGCCCATGGTAGTCTCAACCCTATGTAACCCAATGACTATAGCAAAACATACACACTAACTCACACGGCATTTAGTGGCTAGTGGCAGTGTTTAAAGATATAATAAAATTCACAGACAGTATAACATAAAATAACATAATCCATCAAATAGCACCGCACCAACTCCTGCTATGGCCATTTACGCACACGAGCTCATGCTGCTGCAGTCAGCAGCTCAGTGGCGGCGTCCAGCAGCAGTATGTCGATAACAGTGACATCACACAACAACATAATCATAAACCAGCCAAACCATTTAACAAGAACATATTCATAAGCATAAATTCTAGCCTCGAAGCTCATACTTATATATAAAAATGTGATTACAATTTAACAAAATCTTGTAGCCATGAAAGATATATAAAAATTCAATATAGTCACATAAACATATTACTGAAACATGACATCAAAATTTATATAAATTCATAATTTCCACTTCCACATAAGTTCAAGGTCATAAAAATTAAACATTATAATATAACATACCTTAGCAAAGGCGGAGCGGTAGATTAGAAGTAGATGCTAGTAGCTGATAAGATATTTTCTTTTCGACAAAAGTTATATTTTTACTTCCCTTTAAATTCAAGTAAAATCAGATATTTTAAAAATAAAACATTTTAACGAGTCTACAGAATCGTAGACCCGCCCTGATACCACCTGTAACGCCCCGATTCTTTAGTAAATAAATCTTTAACCGAGACGCTACTCTAAAAAAAAATTCCTTTTTCCAAGAATAAATATAATTAAAATCAAGAATCATTCTGAAATCTACCATTCTTAAATTCATGAAATTAATCATTTTAAAATAAAGAGGTTTTGTAACCTTTGCTCATCGGCTACCAGCATCCACCGCTCACCTTCCACGCCATAAAATCCTTAAACTGAAAACATTTTAGAAATAGGGGTGAGTGACAAAAGTTCACTCAGTGGGGTGGGGAACTCGGGATGACATAAAATAAATTTAAAAGATTTTACACACATGCCAAAACACCAATTTATCACATAAAACAGATTTTTGTAAAACGTTTGTCTTTTAAATAAAAACCATAGAAAATAGATAATTTCAATTACGTGACTTAAATCATTTTAAAAATATAAGCATTCATCTCAATCAATCATCCTTCACATTCAAACATCATTTTCATTATCACATTTACGGTTTTTAGCCGTCTTGCAAACATATGTGGGTCTTAGCCGCCCTAGAAACATATAATCCATCATTCACATTCAAACGACACTTTTCACATAGTTTACGGTGCTTAGCCGCCATGAAAGCATTTTACGGTTCTTAGCCGCCATGAAAACATTTTTACGGGTCTTAGCCGTCCTGGAAACATATGCGGGTCTTAGCCGCCCTGGAAACATATGCGGGTCTTAGCCGTCCTGGTACGGTGATCAGCCGTCATATACGGGTCTTAGCCGTCTTGCATACGCATGCACATGCACACTTAATTACTTCACACATACACATATATATCAAACATACACATCAAAGCACGTTAATTTAACACAACATTTAGTTGCAGTTCTCAACTGCCAGGAAAACACATCTTATTTGCATATATGCAAATCTTAACATCACATCATTCTTCACATTTGCATAAGAAAAACTCATTGCACCTTATTCATTCCTTGCGTAATACAAACCACATTTCACACATGTATAAGATTCACCTTCATCACATCATAGCATTATCACACATAACATCTCATGCATTCAGCACGTATACCCAACTCATTTCATATCGTATAATATTTCGTAATTTAAATGCTTTGGAAGAATTATAAATACCGTAATAAGCAATAACCCCCACCTTAGGAAATTGAAGCTTCTATTCATAAGTTGTCGAGCGTATTCCTCTTTCCTTGTTTCCTACATCGAACACTAAAAATATCTTAGTACTTTGTCTAACTATAATTTCTTTAGTTAAGGTCATTAGTAATTAAAATATGTTATTTAAGATTTTCTTTGATAAGTTGGAACAGGTTTGTGACGATGTTGTGATTTAAAGAATAAAATAAATGATTTTAAGGTGAATATAATATTTAAATGAATTTGTAATAAAATGTGTTTATTAAAATATTAGAAAGCTTAATTAGACTTTAATTAGATCTTGAAGGATTTATCTTAGTTCTAGGAGAATTAAATTATAAGATTATGATTTGGTTTAAATATTGAAGACTTGAAAATAATTCTAAAATAAGTAAATTATAAAGATTTAGCTTAAATTAATTCTTAAGGACCTTTCAAATAATCTTAGAAAATCTAATTATATAATTTACAATTTAACTTTAGATATTAGAAAATTTGATTATATTTATGATTATTGCGCATTTAAATTAATTATAAAGTTTAATTTATAAGAATGAATTCAATTAACTGAAATTATAAGTTAATTTAGGAAATATATTTAATTAAATAACATGTTTAGTTAATTATTATTTAAGAGGATTAAAATTGATATTTAATTTGATTCTTAACCTTGAGATTTAAATTGAAAAGTTCATAATTTATTTAAGATCATTAAATCATTTTTAACAATATAGGGAAAAATTATTTAAATGTTTAATATTTAAAATTGGGCATTTGGTTTATTTATTAAATTATGAAGATCAAACATAATGTCTATAATTATATTTAGGTCCATATTTATAATTTCGTAAAAGTTATAGGGTTAACTAGATGTGAATCTAGGATTTTAAAACCTAGATTTAAGATAACTATTAAATTGTATATACCTTAATTATTATATTATTTCTAAGGTTAATTTGTAACATAATTCATTAGCTTGGATCTAGAAGTAATATTAATGACTTATACAGTCCATTTCGCAAACCTAATTAATTATGAGATAAATCGGTAATTTCAGCATAATCAAGAGATTATTTTAGCAATACAAAACAATTCTAATAGCAATATATAATATTATCAATTTTATAATTTACATAATGTAATTTCAACCTAATTGAGTTCATTATAATTATTTATTAATTTGGGGTTTTAAAACATATTTTCATAATCTTAAGGCTATAAAATTTCATATTTATAACTATTGGAGATTATAATTATTATGATTCATAAATTGTAGGTCTTAAAATATACATCATAAATTTATGGGATTAATTTGTAATATACATAATGATTAGGGTAAAAATTTGAATTGTTAAGAATTAATAAAGTTTTCAATTTAATCCACCATTTGTCAAGTTTTCAAGTCTTACACAGCGATCACGATTATAAGAACGAGATTTCCAACTTCGTAAACAATAATGCTATTATTGAAATAAAAATAGAGTTGTAGAATCTTTGCTTGCATAATCAATCACCATTTTCTATTACCAAACCCAAAACAGAGAATATGCCAAATGAGTTGATATTGGATAGAAACTTTAGTGTACCTCCTTAAGCCAGGCATGATAAGTATCTCTGATATTTGTTTTTCTCCATTCATGTAAGTCAAAAATATTCATTCCATATGCCCATGCACATTCATCCGGATTCAAGTTCTTTGCTATAAGTGGATGAGAGAAGTTGAAATAATTCCTAAATCGCTTAGACATAACCCAGTGGTCTTCACCTTTACCCCCAAAACCACTCCTGCTGCCGGCCCCCTATCTTGTCAGCCGCCGTTGATTCAACTCTGCCGGCGACTGGGACTCGCCGGCGACCATCAACCAACCAAAACACCCACCACCATATGCACAACAACACACGAACAGCCGCAACAGCAGCACCTCTGCTCTCGCCTCTGCCCCCCTGTCGCCGCTACAGCCTACCTCTTGCCACTACCGGCGACTCACGTCGCCGGCAACCACACTACCACAGCCCAAACACGCACACAACCTCATTCAACACACACCCAACACACGCACACACCTAGCAAACATACACAGCCGTCGGCGCCTCCCACGCCGGCCACCCCATCATCCAACTTGCCGACACAACCACGCGCCGGCTCCAACCAAATACAGCAGCAACTTGCAGGAAAGAGGAAGAATAGAGAAAGAAAGTGTATTGCAGAGAGAGAAAATGAGCAAGAGAGAGAGAGCCGAGAGAGTTGGGAAGACAGAGAGAAGAACGTGATTGTACTTATCCATCACCACTCACCTTTGTTGACTAAGACTTCTTTTTACTTTATGTATATATAATATCATGCTTATGTATATATAATAAACATAATTATATAAGGTATACCCATATATTTTATGTGCGTACATATATATATATACACTTATATAATTAAATTTTGTATTATTACTATTTTTATTTTCATTTTTTTTCTTTATTTTATATGACTATTAGTACAAATATCTTCTAATTTTTTATGCATATATCTATATAATAAATCAAACATATATTATACTTATATATATGTTGTGTGCATTTGCATATATACTTATATATAATTAAATTTTATTTCTTTTATTTCTCTATCATTTTTATGAGTATAATAATAATTATGACTATTATTACATAAATCTCATTTTAATTTATAGAAATTCTCATTATATTTCATGTAGTTGAATTTTATTATTTTGGGGTGTTACAGAAAGAATTATAAATACCGTAATAAGCAATTACCCCCACCTTAGAGTAGACGATCAAAAGCTTTAGATTCCAATATTTTAATGTAAATCCTATTTTATGATGGAATAATAATTCATAAATATATAGAGTTCGATCTTAACTTAATATATATCTAGTTAAAACAATTGTAAATCTAGGGTTATTGCACTCTAAATTAGAAATAATAGTTAAATCGTAGAGTAATTTAATTAGCATAATATTAATAAAATCTATAATTTTAGTTTCAAAAGCAATCTTGCGAAAACATGGGATCTAACTTATAATTCTAAATACTCTAATGGATTATATATAAAACTCTAAATAATATAAATTAATTAACGTACATTTCTTTATCCATCAATTATAGCTCGATTTTTCATAGGTAAAATTTCTATTAATTATATAATAACATCCATAATTCTAATATGTAAGTTCATATTAAATAAAAACATATCATTATCATAAATTCAATAATTCTAAAGAGAAATACTGTAACGTCCCGATTATTTTGTAAATAAATCTAAACCGAGACGTTACTCTCTTACAAAAATTTCCTCTTTCCAAGAATAAATATCAATAAAAATCTTGTAAAATTTACATTTCTTAAAATTCATAAAATTAATCACTTTAAATAAAAAAAAATCTTCAATAACCTTTGCTCATCGGCTACCAGCATCCACCGCTCGCACTCCACGCCTTAAAAATATCCCTCAACTGAAAACATTTTAGAAATAGGGGTGAGTGTTTGAAATACACTCAGTGGGGTGGGGAACTCGGGATGACATAAAATAATTTTGGAAGATTTTACACACATGTCAAAACACCATTTTATCACCTAAAATAGATTTTCTTAAAACATTTGTCTTTTAAATAAAAACGTAGAAAGTAGATCATTCCAATCACGTGACTTAAATCATTTTAAAATGTAATCATCCATCTCAAAACAATCATCCTTCACATTCAAACATCACTTATCACATAGTTTACGGTGCTTAGCCGCCATGAAAGCATTTTGCGGTTCTTAACCGCCGTGAAAACATTTTACGGTTATTAACCGTCATAATACGGTGATCAACCGTCATATGCGAGCCCTAGCCGCCTTGCATACGCATGCACAAGCACATATCACTTTCTTTTCACATTTACGGTTTTTAGTCGTCTTGTAAACATACAATCAATCATTCACGTCCAAACATCATTTTTCACATAATTTACGGTGCTTAGCCGCCATGAAAGCATTTTGCGGTTCTCAGCCGTCATGAAAGCATTTGCGGGTTTTAACCGCCTTTTTACGGTCGTTAGCCGTCATAATACGGTCGTTAGCCGTCATAAAAGCATTTTTACGGTTATTAACCGTCATAATACGGTGATCAGCCGTCATATGCGAGCCCTAGCCGCCTTGCATACGCATGCACATGCGCACATAATTTCATCACATTTTCACATATCAAACATACACATAGAAGCACATGTACTGAACAAAACACCAACTTTCAAGTCATCATACGTCATAACATGTTTATTCATAGGCACTTCAATATGGCACGTTTCATATAGAATAAGATTCACCTTCATCATATAATAACATTTCACATATTCAGCACATAAACCCAACACATTTCATATAGCATAATAAAATCCGTAATTTAAATAATTTGAAAGTAATATAAATACCGACTTAGCACTTTTCCCCACCTTAGAAAACTGAAGCTTCTATTCATAAGTCGTCGAAGGTATTCCTCTTTCCTTGTTTCCTACATCGAACACTAAAATATCTTAGTACTTTGTCTAACTATAATTTCTTTAGTTAAGGTCATTATTAATTAAAATATGTCCTTTAATGTTTTTCTTTAATAAGTTGGAACTGGTTCCTGACGATGTTGTGGTTTAAAGAATAAAATAGATGATTTTAAGATGAATATAATATTTAAGTTAATTTGTAATAAAATGTGTTTATTAAATTATTAGAAAGCTTAATTAGACTTTAATTATGTAACGCCCCGATTTCTTTTGTAAATAAATTTTAACCGAGACGTTACTCTCTTATAAAAAATTTCCTCTTTCCAAGAATAAATTAAAATAAAATCTTATGAAATATACATTTCTTAAAATTCATAAAAATTAATCACTTTAAATAAAAAAAATCTTCTATAACCTTTGTTCATCTGCTACCAGCATCCACCACTCGCGCGCCACGCCCTAAAATCCTTAAACTGAAACCATTTTTAGAAATAGGGGTGAGTGACAAAAGTACACTCAGTGGGGTGGGAAACTCGAAATGACATAAAATAATTTTAAAAGATTTTACACACACATGCCAAAATACCATTTTATCACATAAAACAGATTTTCTTAAAACATTTGTCTTTTAATAAAAATCGTAGAAAACAGATCATTTCAAATCACGTGACTTAAATCATTTTAGAAATGTAACCATCCATCTCAAATCAATGCTCCTTCACATTCAAACATATCACTTTCATTATCAGAGTTACAGTTTTTAGCCGTCTTGCAAACATATGCGGGTCTTAGCCGTCCTGAAAATATATAATCCATCATTCACATTCAAACATCACTTTTCACATAATTTACGGTGCTTAGCCGCTATGAAAGCATTTTACGGTTCTTAGCCGCCGTGAAAGCATTTTGCGGGTCTTAGCCGTCTTGCATAATAATAAAAACATATGTGGGTCTTAACCGCCTTTTTATGACGTACTTAACCGTCTTTTATGGCGTACTTAACCGCCTTTGTATGACGTACTTAACCGTCTTTTATGGCGTACTTAACCGCCTTTTTATGACGTACTTAACCGTCTTTTATGGCGTACTTAACCGCCTTTTTCGGTGATCAGCCGTTATTCATGCGCATGCACATGCACACATCAATATACGCATAAAAGCACATTATTTTAACAAAGCACTTAGTTGCAGTTTTCAACTGCCATAAAGACACATCTTGCTTGCACATATGCAAATATCAACTTCACATCATCCTTTACCTTTGCATTCACAGTAAAATGTTCACATATCGAAAACAATCACAATCCATCACGTGCTATAAATCATTCGTCAGTCACATTCTCATAGTATAAGATTCACTTTCATCATATCATAACATTTCATGCATTCAGCACATAAACCCAACTCATTTCATATAGTATAATATTTCGTATTTTAAATGCTTTGAAAGAATTATAAATACCGTAATAAGAAATTACCCCCACCTTAGAAAACTGAAGCTTCTATTCATAACTCGTCGAGCGTATTCCTCTTTCCTTGTTTCCTACATCGAACACTAAAATATCTTAGTACTTTGTCTAACTATAATTTCTTTAGTTAAGGTCATTATTAATTAAAATATGTCCTTTAATGTTTTTCTTTAATAAGTTGGAACTGGTTCCTGACGATGTTGTGGTTTAAAGAATAAAATAGATGATTTTAAGGTGAATATAATATTTAAGTTAATTTGTAATAAAATGTGTTTATTAAATTATTAGAAAGCTTAATTAGACTCTAATTAGATCTTGAAAGACTTATCTTAGCTTCAGGAAAAATTAATTATAAAGTTATGATTTAGCTTAGATCTTGAAGACTTGTTAATAATTCTAGATAATTAAATTATAAAGCATTTAACTTAAAATATTTCTTGAAGACCTTTAAACTAATCTTAGAAAATCTAATTATTTAATTTACGGTTTAACTTAAATATTAAGAATTTTGAATATATTTATGATTATGACGTATTTAGATTGCCTATGTAATTTAAATTATAAACATGAATAGATTAACTATATAATTTAAATTATAAACATGAGTTCAATTAACTGAAATTATAGGTTAATTTAGGAAATATATTTAATTACATAACATGTTTAGTTAATTATTATTTAAGAGGATTAAAATTAATATTTAATTTGATTCTTAACCTTGAGATTTAAATTATAAAGTTCATAATTTATTTAAGATCATTAAATCATTTTTTAACAATATAGGGAAAATTATTTAAATGTTTAATATTTAAAATTAGGCATTTGGTTTATTTATTAAATTATGAAGATCAAACATAATGTCTATAATTATATTTACGTCTGTATTTATAACTTCGTAAAGGTTATGGGGTTAACTAGATGTGAATCTAGGATTTTAAAACCTAAATTTAAGATAACTATTAAATCGTACATACCTTAATTATTATATTATTTCTAAGGTTAATCTGTAACATAATTCATTAGTTTGGATCTAGAAGTAATATTAATGACTTATACAGTCCATTTCGCAAACCTAATTAATTATGAGATAAATCGGTAATTTCAGCATATTCAAGAGATTATTTTAGCAATACAAAGCAATTCTAATAGCAATATATAATATTATCAATTTTATAGTTTACATAATGTAATCTCAACCTAATTGAGTTCATTATAATTATTTATTAATTTGGGGTTTTAAAACATATTTTCATAATCTTAAGGCTATAACATTTCATATTTATAACTATTGGAGATTATAATTATTATGATTCATAAATTTTAGGTCTTAAAATATATATCATAAATTTATGAGATTAATTTGTAATATACATAAATGCTAGGGAGTAAACTACAATTTCATAAATGCTAAGGGTTAAATTCCAATTTCATCAAAGTTTATTTTTGCAATATAGCCCCTTAATTATATCAAATTCACCAAAAGAAGACCCTTACCCCCCCCCAAAACAGCCCTTGCCGTCACCCCCTGCTGCTGCCACCGTTCATCACTGTCCTGCCGCCCTACCGTCGCTGCCCGACTCTGCCGGCGACCTCCCGTCGCCGGCGACCACCTTCTCCCACACACACAACACACAGATACATATATATATACAGCAGCAGCGCCGCTGCTTCCATGGCTGCTCGACCATCTCCAGCTGCCGGCAGAAACGAGCTCCGGTCACCACTCACATCCTAGTCCAAAGGCCATGGTTTTTTCCACTCCACAACATAGTAAACACCAACCCACAGAGGCAGCCAACCCTTTTGCAGCTGTGAAGAAGATGGGGAAAAAGAAAGACTTGGGAGGAAGAGAGAATGAAAAAACGTGTGGAAGGAAAGTGGAGAGAGAAAGAGCTTTATCTCATTTTTCAAACCTTGCCCACTATTGTTGACTATGCTCTACTTTTATCATTTTATATTATTATAATTATTAATACAAATATCTTTTAATTTATCCATATATATACAATATATATATTAAATAGGTCAATTATGTCGTATATATATTGTGTGCGTGCTTATGTACTTATATATACATAATTAAATCTTTTTTTTAATTATAATAATAATAATAATAATAATAATAATAATAATAATTTTATTACATAAATGTCATTTTAATTGTAGAAAATTATCATTATATTTTATATAGTTGAATTTTATTATTTTGGGGTGTTACAAATTAGATCTCGAAAGACTTATCTTAGTTTCAGGAAAAATTAATTATAAAGTTATGATTTAGCTTAGATCTTGAAGACTTGTTAATAATTCTAGATAATTAAATTATAAAGCATTTAACTTAAAATATTTCTTGAAAACCTTTAAACTAATCTTAGAAAATCTAATTATTTAATTTACGGTTTAACTTAAATATTAAGAATTTTGAATATATTTATGATTATGACGTATTTAGATTGCCTATATAATTTAAATTATAAACATGAATAGATTAACTATATAATTTAAATTATAAACATGAGTTCAATTAACTGAAATTATAGGTTAATTTAGGAAATATATTTAATTACGTAACATGTTTAGTTAATTATTATTTAAGAGGATTTAAAATTAATATTTAATTTGATTCTTAACCTTGAGATTTAAATTATAAAGTTCATAATTTATTTAAGATCATTAAATCATTTTTTAACAATATAAGGAAAATTATTTAAATGTTTAATATTTAAAATTAGGCATTTGGTTTGTTTATTAAATTATGAAGATCAAACATAATGTCTATAATTATATTTAGGACAAAAATGTCATTTAAATTAAGAGAGATTGTAATTTATATTCATAATTAGGCCTTTGGGTTATTTATTAAATTATGAAGATCACAACATAAGGTGCATAATTATATTTAGGTCCATATTTATAATTTCTCTAAGGTTAATTTGCAATCTAATTCATTAGATTGAATTTAATTCATTTATTCATATATATTAAATCTCGAAACAATATCTGTAATACCTAAGGTCCGTTTTATAATCCCAACAAATTATGGATAAATACAATTTTAGAAATTCTAGAAATCGTTTTAGCAAAAATAAGCAATTTTAATAGGCATTACATAATATTATGAATTTGTAGGTTACATAATGCAATTTTATCTAAAATTTTAGGGGTTCGATATAAGTATTTATAATTCATGGTGCTTATATCATAGTTCATAAATTTATTGGAATTAATATGCAATATACTTAATGGTTATGGATTAAATCTTTAATTTTCATTACTTATATGATTTGCAAATTTAGCCCCTAGATTATGTCTAATTCTCAAATTCAAACCCTTACCCAAACTACCCCTGATGCCCAACCTCCTCCGCCTCCGCCGACCGCTTGTTGCCGGCGACTCACGTCTCCGGCGACCCTCCGTTTTCAGGCCAACACAACCATGGCACACTCAACACAAACTCTGCATCAACACACACCAACCAACACCCTAAAACATAACAGCAACTCACGCACTGCAGCAGCCCGCTGCCCTCACTGCAGCATTCCCAACTCCCATCAGCTTCCCCCGGCAGCCAGAAGCAGTAGCCCCACCACTTGCAGCCGTCCCTCTCCAAACAAACACACGCACACAAGCACACAACCAGCAAAACAACCAGCAAAAACAGGGCCGAACCATCACAGCCCCGTCCAGCATAGCCACCACTTCCGACGGTGGTTTTCCCACCCAGTGCACTGGCGCAGACACTGCGCCAACACTGACCAAACCAGCGGCGAAATGGCAGTCTCAGATAGGACAGGGACATCTTCCAGTACAGCCGAGAGAGCTAGAGAAAGGGATACATAGCAGCTCATTTGTTCAAGTTTCGAACCCGTCCTTACAACGAGTTCGAAGAGTTCTACCCCTTGTTCTGTTTACCTTGCTGAGAAGATGAAGATCGGCGGTGGATAATGATGGTCAACGTAGCTGTTGGAAGGAGAAATGGAAGAGAAGAAAGAAAAGAAAGTGGCTTGGTTGTGCTTTTGCTCAAAGTGCTCGTCTGAAAAGATGATGATTGAGAAAAGAATGACCTTACTTCCAATAAATTTCCTTCTAGAAGAAACTTGACTTATAACACCTATATACCTATGCCACCATGCACTTCATGTACTATAACCTATACTTATATAATTTCTATTATAATATTATAAATTTTCTTACATATATATGTATATATATATATATATACACACGTAAATAATATACATAATAAATTTTAAATTATTAGTATGATAATAATAATTATTTTTATTTAAATTTCATTTCAATTATAGAACATTCTCGTGTTATTTTGGTATATTTTGAATTTTATTTTGGGATATTACATATGTAATAACTAAAGAAAATTCTTATGTATATATATGTCAAATAAATTTTACATCTTATTTATTTATTTATTTATTTATTTCTTGTATTCTTATCCCCAATTAATTTCTAAAACTAGCCAATACTTATTCATTTATCACCTTATATTATAACATTGCATTAATACTATATAATTTAAATTTAAATTAATTTATTTAAAATTTTAGGGTGTTACAAATACACAATTTCAATAAATCTTAGGGAGATCTATGTAATTTTCATAAGTTCGAGGGTTTGTTTGCCACTTATCATAGTTTGATAGTCTTAAAACATGCTTTGTATATTTAGGGAGCAATCTGCAATTTCCTAAATTCTAAGGGTTTAGTTTCAATTTCAGCAAAGTAGAGATTTGCAATCTAGCCCCTAGAATTTGTCAAATTTACAAAAAGGAACCCCCCCAAATCCCTCCCCTGTTCCCAGCCGTCCGCCTCCTCCCTGCCACTGCTCCCTTCCGCCGCCGTCCACCAATTAGCCACAGCCGGAGATTGGAAGTCGCCGGCAACACCACAACCCGACACCGACCGGCGCAGTTGCCCAAGGCGGCGCCTTAACCCACACACACTTGCACACACTCTAGCCGCCGCTGCCCACGACGGCTGCTTGGACAGACACTACAACCACGACTCCCCGTCCGGCGAACACAGAGCCGGCCACCACCACAACCAATAAGACACACCCACTGACCAACAACACCACAATCAACTCACTCACACCTAGACCACAGAGCACCCAACACAGCTTAAACACCCACATGCCGCAGCTTACAGCAGCGGCTTCACAGCCCCTGACTCGCCGACGCACACAGCGCCGGCTATCCCCAAACCCGACGGCGACCGGTGACCAGCGAAGCAGAGCAGAGCAGCCACAGGGACAAAGAGAGGGAGAGAAACTCAAGGTTCAAAATTTCGAACCCGTCCTTACAACGAGCTCGACGAGTTGTACTATTCGGTCTGATTACCTCTCCGGAAAACTGATGATGATGAAAGGCGGTCGATTCTTTAATGAGGGAAGAAAATGAGAGAGAGATGACTTTGTTTGCTCAATAATGGTGAAGGAAGAAAATGGTGATAGAGACTTATTCTTATCCAAGCATTTATCTTCTAGAAGCAATTTGACTTGTATCTTGCTTAATCACTTAGCTTAATTAGGTACATTATATAATATATCATATGTTATATAACTATATCATATATTTATAAAAAAAAATTTCTAAGTGTTACATTATAAGTCATTTTGGAGTATGAGTTTTATAAATATTAATAACATGTTTTTTTAAGATGATTCACATACAATGACCATCAAATGTAATGGGTTTTTCATAAATGAATTCATTGTATTAGAAATTGCAATATTGTATAAATTTTTCAACTTATATGATGCTTGGTCCATTTGATTTAATATCATAATTATTTTATTAATTCATTTATATTTTCTTTATCTTAATTAATTTAATTTTTATTAAACATAATTTCTTAAATCCCAATTACAGATATTGTTCATAAATAAACTCAATAACAAATATTAATTTCTTTAGGGTATCTAATATCATATTTAAGATAAATTAATAAATAAATGTAACGTTGTTAAAGAAATTATTATATATATATATATGTGTGTAGTATGAAATTTTACATCATTCCAAATAATTTTTAGATTAATATTTAATATTTGTATTTAAAATATGTAATACCCTCATTATTATACGAAAAATATTAATATTCTTCACCAATATATTTTAATAATGAAAATATTATTAAGTATTCAAGTATAAAATACATGATTGGTTATCTCTCATTTTCAATGCTAAGAGATATTAAAAATGTCTTCTTTTATTTTAAATTTAATTTACTTTAAAATGAAGATTGAAAATACATGATTGACATTGTTTACATCAAGTTCTTAAGTAAAATTTCCATTTTTTTGTGCGTATTCTTTCTAATACATACAGGATATATATATATATATATATATATATATATATATATATATATATATATATCTTTTATTTAAGTAATATTGGGTTTAATATATATATATATATATATTTTATTTAAGTAATTGTGTAATACTCGAGCTCCTCACAACTTATTGACCAATGCACTTCATGCATCGTATGCATCTTTTATTGCTTATGTGCTACTTGTGACCTTGCATGATTATATTTTGCTTCCAAATATTAAATTAGTTTTATTCTCTTACAAAATTAGTGTTGAGAAAATCCTATCATGATTGGTTGAGATTCTAATAATATTTGACTGCATAATAAAATTATTTTATTAACACTTATATAAATTAAGTAACAAATTATGAAAATATAATAATACTAGAATTTATTTTATATATATTATATATGTATGTGTACACGTGTGTACACATACATGTAAAGTCATACAATCAAATTAGTTAATTAATATAGTGTTTGCATATACATACAAGCAGATTAGTTAATTAATATTAAAACATATATATGCTATTGATAAGAAGTAGGCGTGTATATATACATATATATGTAAAGCTAATTTGAATAGTAATACGTGTAGTTGCCAAAACTTGCCACCATAATAATAATAAATAATATAATATTAATAATAGTAATGTGTTAAAGAAAAGGGGACAAGTGTTGACCTAATATTAATAAATATTATAATTAAGAAAGTTTAGAAGGAAAGCTTGGCAGAGAGGCAGTGGAATATGTAATATACAAATATCTTCATTTCCTTCAAAAACGGAGGCAGAAGAAAAATTAAAGAAACAGAGAAGAGATAGAGGGAGACGAGGTTTAGAGAAAAAAGAAAAAAAATAATAATAGGGGAAAATAGGAGAGAAGACTGAGAGGTAAATTAGGAGGTTATACAATCAAAATCCTCGGCAATTCAGGTATGTAGAAATTTGTTGGGATTTCAATGTTTAGATTTTGATGAGATAAACCAAATATATAATAGGAAGTTTTAAGTACCCCATTTTTCACATTGTTTAAGTGAATGAATAGACTAGAATTGAGACTTGTGTTATGTGTTAAAATGGAGGATAAAAAGGATAAAGTTGCATCTAAGCTTTAAGGGAAGTTATCGCTGCAAGAAGGCAGGATACAGTATCGCTGCAAGAAGATAAGGATACAGCATAGCTGATTAAAAGAAGATACAGCAACACTTCAACGAGTCAAATCTTCTATACAGCAAAGTAAGAAAGAACGGCGTACAACAACGCTGCAAGAAAAAGATACAGGAGTACTGCTAGAAAGAAGTTACAACAGCACTGCCAGAAGATACTGCAACCAGGTCTAGGTTACTGCAGCATTGAAAGAAAGTATCAGCTGCACGAAGACCTAGGATACAGCGCAAAGCTTACAGTACAGTTAAGTTATTCAGCGCCAACTACAAAACGAAATATCCTGCAAATCCTAGAAAGGATAAATGCAGTACGAGGAACGGAGATTCAAGTAAGAATAAATAGAGCCGTTCAAGAAAAAGGTCAAAGTAGCAGACACGGAGCCAATAAGAAGATGCCACATGGACTGACGCGCTGCAGAAAGCTGCGAGCCGCAACTGCCGCATTAAATGCTCTGAAAAAGAAAGTCAAGTCGCATTAAATGCGAACCATACTTTGGTCAGACTACTTCAAATTCAAAAGAGGGATGTCTCCTTCAACGGACATCTTCTCCTACAAGTATAAATAGAGGTTGAGGAGCACTAAAGCTGGTAACTGTTACTGAAACCATTACTGAGACCTAAAAGTCATTCGCAAAATACTCAAAGCTGACAATCAGTATCAGTCACTCCACCTATCGAAGTGAAGCAAGTTCAAGCTGAAAGTTTCCTCAAGGATTCAGAAGCTCACTTCGAAGCAACAGTTGAAGAAAACATTTTATCCTTTTAACCTTCTTGCTGTGTGCTTAGGTTGTTTTAGTGGTGTCAAGCAGTTGATAGGAGAGATCCTTGCTGTTTGCTTAGTTGTCTAGAGTTAGGCAGCTTCCCTGTGTGGGAGTGTGGAACCCTGTGTGGGTTAGCCTTTGAAGTTTGCAGTTGTTGTGTGTACGCTGGACTTCAGTAGGTTGTTTCTTTGTAAAGTTGATAGATTGTTAGGAGAGTCGTGTAAATCAATCATGCTTAACAAAGTTCCTGCTCGAGGAGCAGTAGAGTGGACGTAGAAGGATTACACTACCTTCGAACCACTATAAGCCATAAGTGTTTATTGCTTTATTTATCTGTACGCTTATCTTCTATATTATTATCTGTCTCTCATCATAAAACGTTTGAAAGAAGCATTTTCAGAAAAACAACCTTGCGTTTAAAAAGTTTATTTCCGCTGCGTATAAAACTTCAGGTTACAGCGTGCAGCACTGTTTCCTAGCGCTGCAAGCAGTGACCATCTAACGCTGCAAGCTCAAGTAACTTGCAGTGCAGAACAGTTTGTTTTAAAGATTTTGAAAATTGACCAAGGTTCATTCACCCTCCCCCTCTGAACCTCGGACACCACTTGGGACCAACAAGTGGTATCAGAACGAGTTTGGTTAAAAGCCAACTTATCTGGTCACCTACCCAGATCCACCATTGTCTTGCTGTTTTCTCTGCATAAAACTCATTCTTTAAGCATATCATGGATTCCTCCAATCACAAACTACCTATGTTTTCCATAGAGGAATATGACGATTGGAAGATAAGAATGCAGGCGCACTATTCAGCCATGAACGATGAGATGTGGACGGTCATAACTGAAGGACCAATAATCCTCATGAAGGTGAATCCAATGTATGGGAGAGACCATGCGAAAGGAGAGCAGCCACCACCTAACTTCCTGATCAAACCACGTCAAGAGTGGGGAAACGAAGACAGGAAGAGAGCCAATTTCCTGAGCTAATCTCGATAATGTGGCAAAGAATGCTCTATTTATTACTTTGGATAAAGGCACATTTAGCAAAGTGAAAACTTGCTCGACATCCAAAGAAATATGGGAAAAGTTGGAGCAAATCTGTGAAGGAACTGAGCTCACCAAAGACAACAAAATCTCCAACGCGACCCAACTATTCGAGCTCTTCGAGATGAAGAATGAAGAGACTCTTGAGCAACTAGATTTGAGATTCACATCAATAGTGAATGAACTAGAAGCTCTAGGCAAACAATACACACAGAAAGAGAAAAACATGAAGGTGTTAAGAGCCCTACCTGCGAAATGGGATAGTAAGACCACTGCCATGAGAGTATCTATGGATCTCAAGTCCATGAGCACATTCGACCTATTCTCTGACCTGAAAGCATTCGAGTATGACATTAATAGAAGGAGAAATGAGTCAGAGGAGTCAAGCTCCAAAGTTACAGCGCTGACGGCCAGAGAAACCAAGGATACAGCAACCACTAGTTGCAGTAAACAGAATGAGGATACAGCAAAAGTTGCTGAAGAGGATATGGCGCTTCTCCTAAAGAAATTCAGGAGATTTATAAAAAGCAACAATAGCAGCAACACCAACCTCAACAAGAAGAACGACTTCAGAAGAAGTCATCCACCTCCTCAGGTATCCTCTTCTCCACAATCAAATTCAAGCAATGTTGACCTGTGTTACAACTGCAGGAAACCAGGGCACTATGCAAGGAATAGTCCGTATCCAACCGTGCACAAGTATCCAGACGGAAAAAGAGAGCAGAGGAGAGATAAAAGTGTTAGGATGTATACTATAAGCCTAGCTTTTGTGTAAACATCTATTTATGATATGAGAATCTTTTATGGTCAAATGTTTTGCATTTTATATATTTGTTATATGTGTTATTGCAATTGTCCAATTAATTTATATTGTAGATAACATGGTGTGTGGTGCCACACAGAAGATCATGTTATCAGTTCCTTATAGATTATAAATGGTAGCTCACAGCCGAGATAATTTTGGACAAATTATCGGAATGGTTGTAGTGTAATTTGGTATTAATCTATCTTGATTATAAAATTACACTAGTACATTTTGTATGTATTGAGCAGGACCAATTGAGGTTATTTTATTTGTACTGACTACATAAATAGAACAAGACCTCTGTTATTATGGATGTGCGTCCTCTTAATCATTGTATGACAACGGGCATGTATACTCGATATATGTTTCTTTAATTTACCAGTGGGTGAGATTTATTTATTAAATCAATAAGCTCGATAAATTGGGATACAATGTTGTTTATATGGTGTGCTGTTGATTATATAATGAAATCGTGTCCTAATTATTTAGGATGATGATGTCCCCTTGAGGAACTCATAAGGATTATCATGTAAACCCTGCAGGTAGATTTATTCCGGCATGATAATAAAGTTGAGTGGTACTACTCTTGGAATTAAATATTAATTAATTGAATTGTCAGTAATTCATTTAATTAATGGACATTCGATATCTTAAACGCGGGGAGATAAACGCGCACATAATAAATAGGAGCCCATATCTAATATGGATAAGGGACAGTAGTTCAATAATATCTTTTTAGTGGATTAAGATATTATTTGATAGGCTTAAGAAGTATATTCAGATCGAATTTAGGACTCCTAAGCCTATCAGGAGATCGATTCCTAATCCTCCTCAAGGTCCCTATTGTAGCCTATAAATAAGCCTCAAGTCAGCCGTTTCTATATACAGATACACAAATATAAAAATCTGAGATACGTATTAGTAGAAGGCGGCTGAAAGTCTCGATAGTTCGTTGCCCACACAACGTTCGAGATAAAGGCGAGGAATACAGCAGAAGATCGTGAGGTCCAGGCTCCATTGATTCCTCGATCTACAGTTCTGACCTTAGAACTAATTTCTATGTAAAAGGTATGATTCGTTTTTCCGCTGCGCATTAATCATTTTTGCATGGACCCCGAATCAGATAATCGTATAGGGTCGGCGATCCGGCGGTTCCTACAATTCTAATATGAATCGGATTTCTGGTCACCAAGCTAAAATCTGATAAGGAAAGTTTGCAGTTCACGATAAGCACATTCAGTAAATCATCAAAGGACGCAAGAGATTGCATAAATCAAAACAGAAACCCTTTTGAAAAATCGGGTATAGGTTACAGCAATCATACTTCTCAGAATACAGCAAGTACATCCAAAGTTGTAAATTTTGTTCAAATTGAAACTCCAATGGAGAAAGAGTTACTCTGTGACTCTGTAAAGATAGTGAACAAAACAGCAATGATAGATAAGGGGAAGAAACCCCAATGCTCAACTGCAGGAAGTAAGCCTGCATTTAAGAATTGACTGCAGCAGAAACCATCTGCTGCATGCAACAAGAGGATGCAGCAACCAACAAAGTTGCAGCATAGAAAAAAATTTCCCACCTATACTGAGACTTACATGTCTAAACCTCAAAGAGGATATACTCTAGGGAAGTATGGTGGAAGACCATACTACAAAAGTGATGGTAACACACACATTGTTAATACACATTCTTTTAACAAGCAGTTTTTCAAAACAACTGCATACAGCTCGAGAACCAACAAATCTTACAGTAAAACAGTAACTGTTAAGAAAGTTTAGGTTCCCAAAGTAACTAACCCCAAAGGACCCGTACAGATATGGGTACCTAAATCTATTTGAAATTGTTACAGGTTGCAGTGCCAGGTTGCAGCAGTGATGTATGGTATATCGACAGCGGCTGCTCAAGGCACATGACAGGCAGTAAAGACACATTAAGAGACTTCCAAGAATGCAAAGGACCCAAAGTCATCTTTGGAGATGATTCCAAAGGAAACACAAAAGGAAGTGGATGCCTAGTCAAAGGGAAAATAAAGATCGAGGATGTATCCTATGTAAAGGGGCTTAGATACAATCTTCTAAGCATAAGTCAATTCTATGACAAATGATACATAGTGGAATTCAACCTCAACAAATGCTTAATCAAGAACAGCACCACGAATGAAGTAAAGCTTACAGGAACGAGGAGAGGAAATATCTACCTAGCAGATTGGAACTCCTCTACACAATCAACATGCTTCATTGTGAAAAGTCCACTAGAGCTAAGCTGGCTATGGCACAAGAGGTTAAGCCATCTGAACTTCAAGACTATCAATAAGCTAGCAAGAAAAGGCCTCGTGAGAGGTTTGCCAGATGTAGCATACAAGAAGGAGAATGTCTGTGGAGCATGTCAAAAAGGAAAGTAAGTTAAAAGCTCATTCAAAGAAAAGACTCAGAAATCATCTCACAGAATTCTAGACCTTCTACACATGGACCTTTTTGGACCAGTAGATCCAGTAAGCTTGAGTGGGAAGAAGTACTCCCTAGTAGTAGTAGATGACTACTCCAGATATACATGGACGATCTTTCTTGCAAAGAAGTCAGAAACTCAAGAGAAGCTACCTGGTCTCATGAAGAAGATTCAGAATGAAAAGAGCTTAAGCATAGTAAAGATAAGATCAGACAGAGGAACTGAGTTCACGAATAAATTTATAGAGAAATTCTGTTCTGATAATGGTATTCGTCATGAATACTCTGCTGCAAGAACACCGCAACAAAACGGTGTTGCTGAAAGAAGGAATAGAACCCTCAAAGAAGCAGCAAGGACAATGATAGCAGAAGCAGAAGTACCCAAGAGATTTTGGGCTGAAGCTACCAACACTGCATGCTACACGCAGAACAGATGTCTAATCATCAAAGATCTTGACAAAACGCCTTATGAAATATGGAATGGTCATACACCAAATATCTCTTATCTGCATATCTTTGGATGCAGGTGTTACATTCTCAACAATGGAAAAGAACATCTGAAAACTTTCGATGCTAAATCAGACGAAGGAGTATTTCTAGGATACTCTGTTGTAAGTAGAGCTTTCAGAGTTTTTAACAAGAGAACCCTGGTGGTAGAAGAATCTATTTATGTGGTGTTTGATGAACCACATTGTGACAAAAAGAAGTTGGAAGAACCACCTAAAGAGACCGCTCCAATGAAAGAGAATGCTGTACCTTATATAGAAGGAGTTCTGCCTACAGAAGAAGAAAAAGATGAAGAAGCTGCAACCGAGGATGCAGCAGATATTCTTACAGCAGCAGAACCTCCTGCAATACAGCAACAAGATGAGCAAGCTACACCAATTCATGTCTTTGAGCCAGATAGGACATGGCTAAGGAATCATCCAAGAGATCTTATAATAGGAGATTCATCCATTGGTGTAAGAACAAGAAGATCCATCCCACATGAAGCAATGTTTGCATGCTTCATATCTCAGACAGAACCTAAAAATGTTGAAGAAACACTACAAGATAGCAACTGGGTGCAGGCCATGCAAGAAGAGCTGAACGAATTTGAGAGAAATCGAGTATGGCAAATAGTTGCAAGACCAAATCATCAAGGTGTAATTGGAACAAAGTGGGTGTTCAAGAATAAGCTAGATGAGTCTGGAGTTGTTGTTAGAAACAAGGCAAGATTAGTGGCCAAAGGATACTGTCAGGAAGAAGGAATTGATTTTGATGAGACTTTTGCTCCAGTGGCAAGGTTGGAGGCTATAAGGATTTTTCTAGCCTATACAGCACACATGAATTTCAATGTCTATCAAATAGATGTTAAAAGCGCATTCCTGAATGGTCTCCTTACAGAGGAAGTATATGTTGAACAACCTCCGGGTTTCGAAGATCAAGGAGAAAAGAAGGTGTTTCGGTTACAAAAGGCTCTGTATGGACCCAAGCAAGCACCTAGAGCATGGTATGACACCTTATCTCTTTATCTTCTGGAAAATGGCTTACAGAAAGGGATGATCGACAAGACGCTGTTTAGGATACAGGATGGAGAAAGTGTACTCTTAGTACAAATATATGTGGATGACATTATTTTCGGCTCCACAAACAAAGATCTATGTGAGAAATTCTCCAACCTAATACAGTCAAAGTTCGAGATGAGTATGATGGGAGAATTAAGTTTCTTTCTTGGATTGCAAGTAAAGCAGCTACCTACAGGAACCTTCATCAGTCAAGTCAAGTATACGAAGGAACTTATCAAGAAATTTGGTATGGAGAATGGAGCAGCAACATCCGTTCCCATGTCCACATCCATAAGTCTTGACAAAGATGAGGAAAACAAAGATGTTGACATAACCAAGTACAGACGACTCATTGGATCATTGCTGTATCTCACAACAAGCAGGCCAGACATTATGTTTGCAATAGGAGTCTGTGCAAGGTTCCAAGCAGCACCAAAGGAATCACATCTCTTAGCAGTAAAAAGAGTGATTAAATATCTGAAAGGAACTCAAGAAGTCGGCCTATGGTATCCTAAGGAAGGAGGATTCAGGCTTAAAGGTTATTCCGACTCAGATTATGTAGGCTGCAAGATTGATCGGAAGAGCACCAGTGGGACGTGTCAGTTTCTGGGAAACAGACTTGTCTCTTGGTTCTGCAAGAAGCAAACTTCTATCGCAACCTCTACAACAGAAGCAGAGTATGTTGCAGCAGGAAGTTGTTGTGCACAAATTCTATGGATACAGCAGCAACTAAGGGATTATAGAATTCAAGAAAAAGAGACTTCAATTCTCTGTGATAATACGAGTGCTATTGCAATAACACATAATCCTGTATTTCTCTCAAGAATGAAGCACATTGATATACGTCATCATTTTATAAGAGACCATGTTGAGAAGAAGGATATTGTACTTGAGAAAGTTCATACAGATTTCCAGCTTGCAGATATATTCACTAAGCCCTTAAGTGAATCAAGGTTTTCTATGCTAAGGAGCGAGCTAGGAATTCTTAAGCTATGAAGAGAAAAAGAAGATGCAAGAATCGAGGGGGAACCTCTGCATGCTTGTGAAAAGCAGTAAGAATAGTACTGTAAGCTACGCGTCAATACAGCACTGGGTCCAAACAGCGCAGCATCTTATATTCTTACAGTACAGCAGAAATCAAGAATTCAAGCAGCACCAGGTTACAGCATTTATTTCAAATAGAGTATTGATTACTCTGCAACCTCGTACTTGAAAATGCAGCAACCTTAAAAAGGCATTTATTTAGGCGGCAAATGGCATGTCTTTCAGCATTTAATGCATGTCTGCGTGTGTCAGGAAGTGGAAAGGGCGCAGTTAGACCCACGCGCAAGGTAATTATTAGCGACGATTTGACATCTCTGCCTTTTTCCTGAACCACAAGATCAACACCTTGATTAATCTCAACCGTCGATCTTACACACGTCCCTTGATAACCGCCATAAACTCCATAACCGTGTCTTTTGAATTCATTATTCATTATCTTCCAATGAGAGAAAACATTCTTCGCGAAAAACCCTCTAAGTCCAAATCTGTGAATTTTTCTCTCACCAAATCTTCAATGGCTGCCCGACGTACTATTGTTCTGGATGGAAGGCTGATCAATCAAGAGCATGTCTATGCTTCAGGGCTGTATGACAACGCCCTTATCAAAAGGATTTTCGATGCTCTTCAACAGACCCAGATCCTAGGGCTGTTGACCACTGTATATGCTGGTTTCTCTGTGGAATCAGTACAGAGATTTTATGCCTACGCCAGGCAAGCGGAGGAAAGGAACTGCATCATGTTCAGGATGGATGCAGAAGATGAAGAACGGTCCTTGACTATCAGGGACATCGCCACCACCTTCAGCATCTCCGCTGCAGGTCTTACCCCCAGTCAGTTGACAACATATGGGGAGGCATCGGCTCAAGAGATGTGGGATCTCTTTCGAGCAAAGGATGCAGGGGCTGAAATCAAGAGAAGTGCCCCTAAGAAGCTCTTCAAATCGGAGTTTGAACTACTCCACGACATCTGTGCATACTCCATCGAAGGAAGGATCGGGAGTTATGACAAATGCACGGATCTTCGGTTCCGGATCATGTCTGCCATCATGGCCGGAGAAAAGGTGAACTGGAAGAGGTTCATCATGAAGAGGCTGTGGGAGGAAGCAGAGAAGATAACGGAGCGTCGGAGCTACGGTATCACCATCTGTTCTCTGCTCTGCAAGCTTGGGCTTCAACTTGCAGCACCCGTCCCCATTCACATCGGGAAGTATCTTGGGGAGAAGAAAAAGGGCAAGACCCAACCGAAGGCTGCAGGAGCGGGAGTTGTGAGGAAGAAAACCAAAGACAAAAAGAATGCAACTCTTGTTCTGCAAGACGAAGCTGCAGGCAGCGGGAAGGAAGCTGAAGAAGAGGACGCTCCGAGTCCTCTTCCTGTTATCAAGAGGTGTTCAGGGAAGGCTGTACCTGAACTTGAATCCTCTTCCCCGGATGATGACGCACCCTTGGTGAGAAGGGCTCCACACAGCAAGAAGGCTGCTGCTGCTGTTGTGGATGAGTCACATCAGCCCAGGGATAAAAAAGGCTCTCCTTATTCCCAACTCTCTACACCTTCTATGGTTGTAGTTGACCTTGCGGATGAGTCACATCGGCTTCAGGAGCCACATCAGCACCGGGTCGAGCCAACTGAAGAAGAAGCTCGTCTACAAACAGAAGCTTCAGTGCTCGATCCTACCCTTCCAGTGGCTAGAAATATGGCTGCGGAGTACTCTCTCTGGAGAGAGATGAGGCTGGCTAAAGGGGAAATCCTGTTGAAGTGGAAGGATTTTCTGACAGTCGAGCAAGCTGTCCTGGAGTGGGCCAAATTAGAAGACATTCTGGCACTCCTACAGCCTGACTTTGCAGCAAGAGTTCAAGAGCTCGAAGGATACAGTGCTGCACAAGGAGCAAAGGACAAAGAAAAGGGTAAAGCTCTTGCAGAATCCGACTCTGCAGAGCTGCCGATGAGAGCAGCAGTAGAGGACGCGCAGGTCTTCCTTACCCCGACTGCGGAGGCTGTAAGAAGGGGCGATGACGTCACGTTTACTCGAGAGCAAATCGACACCTTGGGAGTGGAGCAAGCTGAAGAAGCTATGCTGCAACAGGCGCTGCAACAAAGCATGAAGGAAACCAGGATGCAGCACACTCCAAGGAGAATGCGGGGAGAAGAAAGTTCAAGCCAGCATCTAATGAACTCCCCTGCATACGACCAATTAGTTGAAGGTCTCTCCACGATCGTCTCTCTTGATTCTCTGGAGGAGGAGACTCAACTTTTGGATTATGGTGATTCCCCATCTCGTGAAGATGAAGATGCTGCGTTTGTAGATTCTCAGGGGGAACCATCAACCATAATCAGAGATGTCATCTCAGACATCTCTGAGATTGCCGATGAAGCATCTACGGAAGAAGTTACAGAGGCGGTACTCCCTGTACTGGCCACGACAGCAGTACAGCAAGCGACCACCCTTCAAGAAGTAGCAGCTGAAGAGCCAAGCAGGGTGGAAGCCGAGATTCTTGTAATAGTGGGGCATACAGTGCTGAAAGCTGTGAATGCTGTAGGAAGCCAAGCAGAGCTGCAAGAACCCATTCTTGCAGCAGAGACTATCGAAGTAGTTTCAGGACCGGCCGAGGAGACGGGGTCCTTGGAGAAAACCTCAGGGGAGGATGTTGTTCTGAAAACACTCCCTGAGGGTAAGAAGACCTCATGTGGGGAGGCTGTTCAGACAGTACCCACTGAGGATATTGGAGTTGAAGCTGAGATAACCCCAGTGCAGTTAGAGACACCTCGGGAGGAGGTTGATGCTGCAGCTGCTGCATGCTCTCAAGAACCTTCTAAGGTTACAGCAGCAAAGGTTACTATGGAAGCTGAGGTTTCTCATGTCGACTTTGCAAGGATGGTAAAAGAACGCAATATAGCTGTTCATGGGCTAAAATCTGGCGGAGCAGATCCTGTTCAAATCTTATCCGGTGAAGAGGAGGCAGATGAGGAAGAAGAAGAAGAGCACCCATCCTCAAGCTCTACAAGCTCACAAACCAGCAACCATGAGGATGAGGTTGCTACTGAAGTTCCGAGGCAGGATGCAGCACCAGTATGTCAAGTAGTTATTCCATTTGCTGCATCCACTGCTGCCTCGACAAGAAGGAATTCGGGACTGACCCCTGATGAATCAATCAACCGAGTTGAAGCTGCTGTTAGACACCTGCTACATGCTCTCCAAGAGCATGAGTCTACCATGCGCAACAATCTCAGGGTCACTGCCCAATTCCATGCTGAAACCATGACAGGTTTCAAGAAGGACCTGGAAGTACTGTCGGAGATGATCAAGAGAACTCTTAATGATCACTCCAACAAGCTGTACTGGGAACGGGTCAGGATGGAGAAGGAGCTAAAGGTTGAAGCTGCGCTAACACGCCAGGAGATCAGGGTGTGCAAGCATTTTGCTGAGAGTGCCTCTGATAGGCTAAACACTAACTCCACAGTCCTGAAAACACTTCTGGATCGCGTAAGTGATCAATCTTAAAAAACCAGAAGTGTGGACGACCGTTTGGGGAACCTGGAGCTGATTATGGGAGAACTGAGGGACATCATGGTCCGAGCTTTCCCTCAGCATGTTGATGCTCCAGCGGCCGCCCCAGAACCGACCTGTCGCCCACGTTCCAAGGTGGTCCCAACTGCCCCTGCTCAGCCCTCGGTATTTAATGATGCCAAAAAGGGGGAAGGAGTAGAAGATAGATTCAGGAGCAAAGGGGCTACTGAAGAAGAAGAAGAGGATGATAACCAGCAACCTCTCAGCAGGAGGAGAAGAAGGTCTGGATCATCCGCTGCTGCTGACATCCCTTCTCCAAAGAGATAAAGAAGAGATGATGATGGAGCTGGAGGTGCTGGTGCAGCTGCTGGGAGAAGACCGGCTGTAGGCGCTGCACACAGCAGAGCTGCAAGCAAAGATGCAGCGCCTCCCTCCTATCATTCAAAGAGAAGGGATGATAGCCAGCAGCATGGCTCAAGGAAGAGGATGAGCGGGGACGAGTCTGAGAGTTATAGGCGTCAAAGAGAAGAAGATGTAGATCCTAATGCCTGGATTCAAAGACTCGGTGTAATTGGTGAAAGAAGAATAATTCCAGATCACTTCTACTAATTTTCTCCTCAAGAAATTCCTCGTCTTGATACAGAAAATATCTCTGTTGAAGTGTCCATCATGATGGATCAAAGGCCTGAAGGAGAAAACATGGCTTGGAGATTTGACATCTTCAAGGAGATCAGACTGCCTTATGACAGGAACCCATCATTTGAGGCGATTACCATTTTCAAACGTTTAGAGTACCTCAGACACTTCAGAGATCTATGCAGAAAAGGCAAATTCAGCAGGTATCAGACTTGCAATACTGCATTAAGGAGATATGAACAGCTCGCTTCGGAAGGAAGCCTTGAAATTCAAGAATTTTACATCAACCGAGTAAAGGAAGGGCTGATTGTACCATTCTGTGAGGACTTCTGGCTTAGGTGGATTCAAATTCCTGTGATCATGCACAAGCTACAAGTGTCCTATCAAGAGTCCATCAGGGACTGGTGGAAAGGATTAAGAGGAAGGGAAGGCCTTGAAAGATTCGCTGAAAAAGGACCCGAAGAACCGCCAAGTAAAAGGTCCCTATTTCAGTAAATTATATATACCCTCTCGTGATCCATTTTGTAAATCTTCTACCTTGTAAAAATTTCTCTCTGTCAATGAAGAAATTTTTCTTTCTGTTCTGACCAAGTTCAATCCCTATGAACTCATGCATGCTGTTTATGTTTTCCTGTTAATATATGTTGAAAGGAATAGCAAGATGCATCTCTGATGAATCCAGGATTAGATTTAATTTTATTAAGTTGTTCAAGCATGTAATCCTGATAATCCATATGAATTAATGTAGAATAAAACTTCTTCATGAACGAAATAATGTAAAGGTTTTATCATCATCAAAAAGGGGGAAATTGTTGGGATTTCAATGTTTAGATTTTGATGAGATAAACAAAATATGTAATAGGAAGTTTTAAGTACCCCTTTTTTCACATTGTTTAAGTGAATGAATAGACTAGAATTGAGTCTTGTGTTATGTGTTAAAATGGAAGATAAAAAGGATAAAGCTGCATCTAAGCTTTAAGGGAAGTTATCGCTGCAAGAACGCAGGATACAGTATCGCTGCAAGAAGATAAGGATACAGCATAGTTGATTGAAAGAAGATACAGCAACACTTCAATGAGTCAAATCTTCTATACAGCAAAGTAAGAGAGAACGGCGTACAGCAACGCTGCAAGAAAAGGATACAGGAGTACTGCTAGAAAGAAGTTACAACAGCACTGCCAGAAGATACTGCAACCAGGTCTAGGTTACTGCAGCACTGAAAAAAAGTATCAGCTGCACGAAGACCTAGGATACAACGCAAAGCTTACAGTACAGTTAAGTTATTCAGCGTCAACTACAAAACGAAGTATCCTGCAAATCCTAGAAAGGATAAATGCAGTACGAGGAACGGAGATTCAAGCAAGAATAAATAGAGTCGTTCAAGAAAAAGGCCAAAGTAGCAGACACGAAGCCAATAAGAAGATGCCACATAGACTGACGCGCTGCAGAAAGCTGCGAGCCGCAACTGCCGCATTAAATGCTCCGAAAAAGAAAGTCAAGTCGCATTAAATGCTAACCATACTTTGGTCAGACTACTTCAAATTCAAAAGAGGGATGTCTCCTTCAACGGACATCTTCTCCTACAAGTATAAATAGAGGTTGAGGAACACTGAAGCTGGTAACTGTTACTGAAACCATTACTGAGACCTAAAAGTCATTCGTGAAATACTCAAAGCTTACAAGATTCAAGCTGACAATCAGTATCAGTCACTCAACCTACCGAAGTGAAGCAAGTTCAAGCTGAAAGTTTCCTAAAGGATTCAGAAGCTCACTTCGAAGCAACAGTTGAAGAAAACCTTTTATCCTTTTAACCTTGTTGTTGTGTGCTTGGGTTGTTTTAGTGGTGTCAAGCAGTTGATAGGAGAGATCCTTGTTGTTTGCTTAGTTGTCTAGAGTTAGACAGCTTCCCTGTATGGGAGTGTGGAACCCTGTGTGGGTTAGTCTTTGAAGTTTGCAGTTGTTGTGTGTACGCTGGACTTCAGTAGGTTGTTTCTTTGTAAAGTTGATAGATTGTTAGGAGAGTCCTGTAAATCAATCTCGCTTAACAAAGTTCCTGCTCGAGGAGCAGTAGAGTGGACGTAGAAGGATTACACCACCTTCGAACCACTATAAGCCATTAGTGTTTATTGCTTTATTTATCTGTGCGCTTATCTTCTGCATTATTATCTGTCTCTCATCATAAAACGTTTGAAAGAAGCATTTTGAGAAAAACAGCCTTGCGTTGAATTCATTATTTCCGCTGCGTATAAAACTCCAGGTTACAGCGTGCAGCACTATTTCCTAGCGCTGCAAGCAGTGACCATCTAACGCTGCAAGCTCTAGTAACTTGCAGTGCAGAACGGTTTGTTTTAAAGATTTTGAAAATTGACCAAGGTTCATTCACCCCCCCTCTGAATCTCGGACACCACTTGGGACCAACAAAATTTATTTGCAATTACAAAGCATAAATCATTATTTTGTGCATTGATTGTATTAATTGGTGATACGTGAAAACTTCGTGTTTCATGAGATTTAAGTTATTATTCAGTGATTATTGTGAAATAATTGAATATGTTGGATGGTTGTTGTGAATTGAAGTTGTGAGTGTTATCAAGTGGTATTCTGATGATAAGAAAATTGAGTTGTACTTTCAGATTATATTTATGTTGGTTAAGTAGTGTTTTGTATACAGAATTATATGGTGCTGTGTGCACGTGGTGTTATGTATATGAAATTATATGATGCTGTGTGCATGAGGTGCTTTGAAAACAGAATTATATGGTGCTGTGTGCACGTGGTGTTATGTAAATGGAATTATATGGTGCTGTGTGTACGAGGTGCTTTATAAACAGAATTATATGGTGTTGTGTGCACGTGGTGTTATGTAAATGGAATTATATGGTGATGTGTGCACGAGGTGCTTTGTAAACAGAATTATATGGTGTTGTGTGCACGTGGTGTTATGTATGGGAAATTATATGGTGCTGTGTGTACGAGGTGTTTGATATACGAAATTATATGGTGTTGTGTCCACGTGGTGTTCGTATACAAAATTATTTGGTGTTGTGTGCACGAGGTTCATGTCGGGATATAACCTGAGGTGCTGTGTGCACTAAATATATTAGAAATGAACTAGGTGAGTATGAAGTATTAGAAATGAAATAGGTAATCCCAAAAGGGGATATACGGGAAAAGAGTTGTGAAGAATCATATTATCTTGTATAATTTCTGCTTACTGAGATTTATCTCACCTGATTCATGTTTTGTAGGTAATTTTGGTAAGGTGTAACGTTATGGATGTTTTGGGCAAGCTGTGGAGCTCCTACAGGGTTTTGAGCACTTATGTACATAAATGACGACCTGTTGGGCACGAACATGGTTTATGTTGCTTTTGTTTTTGGACATTAAGTCTCTTTTGATAGGTTTTGTTATACACAACATGAAGCTTATTTATGGATTGCTGGTTTGTGAAACCTTTTGTTATGGGAATGTGAATAGGGAATTGTTGGATATGAGATGATGGTATGCTGAAGGGAAAAAAAATGATAACGGGTTTTTAGGTTATGTTATATATTTAAAATGTATTATATATTCGTTTGAGTAGGTGTGGTCGTGTCAAATTGGGTTTAATTTGAAATTCATAATTGATACTTTTAGTGTTATTAAACAAGATTATTATGAATTAGATAGATATATAATATATAGTTAAGTAAATTCATAGTTTTGAATGGTTAAATACTTGATATCTTCAAAATGCTTATAGTCATATTGTATTATCAAATAGTTGATATTTACTACATATTATATAGCAAATCATGCAACGTACGGGGAGAACTACTAGTATCCTATAATTCAAAAATATTATCTTATATATAAAAAAATATTACCTAATATACATAAAAATATTGGATAAATTTAATAACAAGACCCAATTTATAGATTAATTCTCAATTCTGGATCCAAATGTTAAAGTTTCTCAATAAGGGGCTCAATTTAAATTTTTTTTCTCAATTTAAGGTTTAAAATTTAGATTGAGTTCCCAATTCAAGAAAAAATTTCATACTTTTTTATTTATATTTATAGATATATTTATGTTTCAATATGTATTCATATTTTGGATAAATTAAGACAAGTTAGTGTGCTTTAAGAACAATTTTTATCTGACTTATCTTAATTTATATGGAAAAAGAAGTGAAAAAAAATATATAATTAATTCAATTCATAAAATATAATTTATATTAAACTGATTAATATTAAAATCGATTTTCTATTTTTTCATTCATAAAATTAAGAAAATGAAGGAATCTTAATTTTTTGAATTGCACAAGTTGGATGAAGATCGTTCCAAAATTGTATGAACTTGTCTTAATTTATCTAAACTATAAATATATATTAAAATATAAATAAATTATAAATATAAATAAAAATAAAAAAAGAAGGAAAATGAAATTTTGTCTTGAATTAAGAACTCAATCTAATTTCAAGCCTTAAATTGAGAAAAAATGTAAAATTGAGTCCCTTATTGAAAAATTTTAAAATTTGGATCTAGAATTGAGAACTAATCTATAAATTGGGTCTTGTTATAAAATTTATCCTAAAAATATTACATTTTTTTTATAGTCCAACTCAACTCAAAACACATTCTATAATACAAAAATCTTACCTAATTTATAGAAAAAATATTATTTATTATATATAAAAGTCTTATATAATTTTTATATTTGATCCGACTCGACCTATTTCATGAAATGAGATCCGTTCTATGAGACGGTCACGTTGGTAACTAGGGGCGAGCACGGTCCGGAGCAAGTCGGGGAAAAGAAAATCTCTGGAATTGCTCCAAAGTTCGGAGAATTTCGAAGAATTCTAAAAAAAATTCTCTGAAATTGCTCCATCACATTGGGTCGGTCTTCGGAGATTTGGGTATTACGGATCAGATCAATTCGAATTTTGAAGATTCGAATTTTATAATATAAAAATAAATATTTATTCAAATAAGTCATAAACTAATAAAATAAACTTGACAAATTACTAAAGTAATCGTCTCTTCTCGAAAACAATAAATTATATTAAAGTTTTTCTTCATATTTTATTTTTCGAAATTGTTTTAATCTACATCTCATAAGTGGTCATTTGAAATTTTCCATTTTGAAAGTAAAATAAATATAGGTTTTCTAGTAATATTTGAAGGTAGGTTATTAGAATTAAATATATCTGCATTAGTTTATATACGTTATAAACTAATTATTTAATTAATATCTATTGCAGTTAAAATAATTTACATTTCCAAAATATTCATTATAAGTATTTTACTTTATTATTTAATTATCAATTTTTTTATGAAGTTTTAAAATTATAATAGTATTAAATATTATTAAAATTCAATCATATATGTAATTAATTCAGTATAACAATAAGAAAAATGAATTAAATGATACATATAAATTTATAATATAATCACTTTTTTAAAATCGGTTCTACTCGATTGTAAATTCTATTCTTTGATTCGATACAGTTCGATTTGACATAAAAAAAATATTAGGAGCTGTTCGGTTCGGATAAAGTCAAAAAGTCAACGATTCTTTCCAAATTTGAAATATTTTAGTTCGGATTTCTCCACAATTCGGTTATCTTCGAGATCCATACTCACCCATATTGGTAACTTTGCCTTTAAAAAAAAAAATTTAAAAATTCGAATTTAAGTTCACTTAAAACTACTGTTTCGATGTAAATCAAAATATTATTTTTAATTTTTAAATTACGTGGCTGATGTCAACTAATCTGTGGACAGCAGGTATTGAAATTGTAGGAAAATATAATTATGATTTAATTGCAATATAGTGTCAAAATCATTATTAAAAAATTTCACTAAATTCAAAATATCATGACCATTTTGTAAATTTGATGATTTAAAAAAACAATTCAAAATATCAAGATTAAATCGTACATTTTGAAAAGATAATGATTTATTTTTCAATGATGCCTTAATTTGATGAAAAAAAAAATTCAGTAAGGGAAACATACATTTGGTTATGCTAAGATATTAGAGAAAGAGCATCAAAGAGAATAACTCCTAAAATGATTTCAAAACCAAAGACCAGTTTGGGTTTCAAACTGACTATAATCTCCACCAATTCCATATTATACCATTCTAATATTGTTCTTATTGCCTAATCTAAGTTTATGTTCAATAGTATCCCTATATACAAAACGCTCTTCGTAAATAAAAAGCCTCATCAAGCCGTTAGACTACTTCACTTCAAGAAAAAGAAGAGAAAAAAAAAAAAAAAACTCGAGAGGCCTTAAAGAACCCTTCCTGTATTGAAGCACGTTTTAGAGCAGAACGGGGCGACCAACTATCTACAAGAAACAACCTCTCTCGTATACCAAAAAAATGGAGTACCATCTTCAGCTAACCTCCATGGAGTGTTAGAATTCTTCTCTTCCAAAAATTTGAAAGTGGGTCAGTTAATTGCAACTGTAAGGCATGTCTAGTGGTTGTCCTCTTTTATGGTAGCATTTTTACTTTTGAAATCATCCAAACCACGATATTCTTCTCTGAGAAGCCTGTCCAATTCAGGATGCTTCTTCAGTGGCTCTTTATGGCCCCGACGCTCTCTATAATGGTGAAATGCCCTGCAAAGTAAGAATAAACCTCGTAAACAAAGGAAAGCAATATGGGGGGTTGAGGTGGAATAAGTAGAAGACACTTTAATGACACAAATTCTTTGTAACATGGAATATAAGTTACAATATCTCATGGTATAGCTAAAAACAGAACCATATCAAGATGGGAGTGGTAAAACAATATCAACAAGATCTTTTCTGCATAAGATAAGCCTCATCAAAGCCTTTCTCATCCAAATATCCACATGAGATGTAACACTCACAGAAATGGTGCATGGCACTTGAGAGGTGTTGTAAAATCAGATTTTCATAATAAAGCACTCTCATCATAACTAATACAAGCTGATTCGTATCATCCTATATAACTCATAGCGAGGGTAGTTAAAAGCAGTTTCATAAAGTAAACAACCCTCAGAATCTCATCTACAAGCAACATGCAAAACCAGATAACCAGATTAACTGGAATCTAACACTGACCAATTTAATTTTTTTCTGAGTACATTATGTGTCCAATCAACTATTATATAATCACCAAGAACTGTTCATTGGTACATCATGGTTTCTTAAACCACAACATAAAAAATTAGTGATGGAAAATTGAAAAAAGAAAAGGAATCAAAAAGGCAACAATACCAATACTTCTCCAGGCCATAAAGGTTCCCTTTTCCATAGAATTGAAGTGTCAGCTGCTCAAAGTCCTGATAGAGATCCTCCTTAAATTCCATCTCCAAACCATAACTGAAATAAGCAATTGAAAAATTAGCAACTACAAAATCAGAGTACAAAGTCATTTATGTTAAGAAACAAAAAAAAGGAAATGAGGGGACAATATGAGAAAATTCAAGAATCAATAAGCATTTAGAAACAGAGCAATTTAAAAATTCTACCTATAGAACCTGAATAGGCACTGTATTCCATAATTGTAACTAGCGGCAGCATCTTCCAGGGCCAGCTTCCGGAATTCATTATACATGGAAGGGACAAACATGTCCCTTAGGAAAAAACACCAAAATTTGTACAATTTGTTCATCTCCTACAGGAAAAGAGAGGTGAATGTCATAGGCATCAACAATATGAGCACAAAAATATGTTACACCTACTTTAACACCAAGTTCACACAGTTAAGACAGATTAATTATCGCCTAATGACCAAGTCTATAAAATGATAAAGTTCTTAACAACAGTTCAAAATAAAAATTCATCAATAGTTCCAAAGTTACCTCACTGCAACCAATGCCCATCTTCTTTCGTTCACTAAGGCAGTGCTTTTTAAACTTATTATAACTGAGAGAAGGAAATTAATCAGCAAGTTAATATAATATGAACTATTTGCAAGATATGAAAGAAGGAAATTAATCAGAAAGTAAACATTATATGAACAATTTGAAAGACATGCTCGCAAGTCCACAGCACAGTGTGATTGCAAGCAAACTAGCAAATTATTATGTGATATAGCCTTCCAGAACTAGACATGCACACAACATTTATAGTGTACAGTTGAATCTAAAATGGATCGCCTTACAACTGCTGTTTGAAACCATTTTCCTCAAGAAGTTTATGGCCTGGATGTTGAAATGGTGGAAATGGCTTTGACACTGAACCAACTGGTGGACTGCTTCCAGATAAATTGCTTTGAGGTGAAGCACTCAACTTTGAAGGCCTTATCCTGAAAAGTCTCAAATTGGGTTTAATGGGCCAAGAAACATAATTTGACTAATAAGTGTCAATAAAAATCAGAAGCTTCACCCAGAAACATATATGGTAAAAATATTAACAAAGAACGGGATTCATGATGCTCACCCATGACCATCAGGAGGTGTAGAACCAAAGAAAAAACCGACTGCATCACTAGGTGGACTTTCAGATACTGCTCCCAGTAAGTTTCGGCCACTTCCATGACCTTTAACACTTCCATAGAATAGTCGCTGTTTCTGAAAGGAGTGCTGCTTTGAGCTGCCTCTATTTTGCTTCCTCCGAGTGTTGGATGTTCCGGGTCCCTCAGAGTTGCTTCGTCCTGTAGGATGATCGAGATCCTTTGAATTCGACGTAGCAGCAACATGAGCAGAAAATCTAGAGTTCTCATCCCTGCCTTTGGAAATAGGTTTATTATGTGTACGATGTGACCTTTTTGAGTTTAGTTCCTGCAAATGAATGATGGTTGGACACAACTGTTTTTCCTTTCAATATAGTGAAGGAAATGAATCTATCAACCTGCTCATAATAGTAGAGGCCATCATTTATAGCAGAAGCAAGCTCACTGGGCAATGTATTTGTCTCTTCAGTGGCACTAATTCGACAATTCTGTAGAATCAAATCTAGTCAGTCGCTAATTTAAACAATCAAACTGATATCTCCTCAATTAAACTTTAGCATGAACTCTTAGAAAAAGAATATTAATATTGAAAGCTAACATATTTCATGAAAATCCCTTCCCCTAACAAAAAGAAAATTGATTCAAGCATATGAGAAAGAAACCATATTTATAATGTAAGGTGTAAGTATATGATCACATCAATTCAGTTCAAACAAAGAGAATTAGGGAACATAAATCGAAGAAAATACATCAAAATTTATAGTATGGTTTACAGAAGAGAGATCATCATCATGTATGATCATTGAATCACGCATTTGTCAAATTCAACTATGTTATTCACGTATAAATCAATAGGAAAAAATCAAAAAGGTCGTTGAAACTATAGCATCAATGTTCTTTTACCTCCCAATACCAATAAAGCACATAATGTTAGTTTTATAGTTTGGTGTCTTGGGTCCATTTCATGCAGTAAAATAGTCAATTAAGATGTGTAGGCTTGCTCATAAATTGATATTAAATTTAAATTTATTAACAAGTACCTCTCAGGTTATAAGTACAAAATCCAGATTTTCTTTTTAAAAGTTGTTATGGTGCACCTCAATAAACATAAAGCAAAAAATAGAGCTATCCCTGATTCATTTCTCAGCATTGGCAATGGAAGGTTTCAGCTTATTGCTGTATTTAAGGGATTTTCTAGGTTGCGCAAAGACATTTTAAACTTCGCCAGATGCATATTGGAGCATTGTCATGGAGCTTGAAGAACTGACACTTCCAAGGTATATGTTACTTTTGAACAGCCAAGGTCCAATATATTTGTGAATGGGTTAAACTAAAAACAAATTCACATGAGAAAAACTGAGATGTGCTCCATGAGGTTTGACTAGAAGACATCACGACAGAAAGTGAGAGTAACCTGTAAATTCATGTAACTCTCACCCTCAAAGGAAGACTAATGCCCAGTATTCCAAATTAAGAAGGATCATATAGAAAGAAAACCTGGAAATGTTTGATAAAGGCCTGAAAAGTAGGGTCCAGAGTTTTCACAGATTTAACTTAATATGGGACCTAAATCTTCTACCTTTTTACTGAACTTCAAATGGAACCACAGATTTCTGAAGCGTCATAAAATTGCATATTCACAGTAAATATAAAGAGTAAATATTACCGGATCATTAGCAATTCAGAACATTGTAAGAATATTTTATATCAGTAGGCATGGCATATCTCAAGCAAGCCTGATAGACTCGTGGTCTTACCTGAGTAACAATTACAAGCCTCTCAACTGCTTGATCATTAAATATTACTTCATCATCTTCGTCATCAACCCTGCAACGACCCATTGATTTGAAAAGATATAGTCATAATGCACTAAGCACTTAAAAAAGAAATTTACATGTACTTGAAAAGAACAAAAGCAACAAAAAAGCAGTAAAGCAATATTTATACACAGATGTGTGCAGCAAACAACATTATTACTATGTTGAAACTAATAACTCCAACTGAGAAATTAGATTGTCCAAGTAAAGGCAACTTTGACAAGTAAAAGTATGTAACAAGTTTGACATGTGACCAAAACAATGGACAGGCACAATCTTAAAAATTATAGATACATGTAAACCAAGAAGAAAGAATTCTGAAGTACCTTCCAGCAGTTGAAGGATGGCCGTTCCTTATTGTTTTCTGCTCCTCTTCCAGCTCTTCATCTAGCATAAATGTGCTTGAGAAATCATTAGAAGAGTCATCTGAATTCTTCAGATGCAGACTAGAAAGCTTTCTGTTTTCACAGTTTTCGAAATTGATAGACTTTACTGAATCAGCTTCAGTAATATCATTCCAATTGTTGGACTGACAGACCAACTCCATTCTTGAACTATTTACTGAAGCAACTCCTTGTGCTTCACTATTTTGTCTTTGCTCTGTATTTTTGTTAATTGAAGTTTTCATAATATCTGCAGTCAATGGAAGATGATCCTGAGAACTTCCATTTGGTGCAGGTAGTTCAGATGTTCCTTTAGAGATGTCTCCTTTATTTTCATTGTGATCATCATTGTTCACAGAACCTCCAATTAGTGGTGCAAATTCACTGATCGGAGATAAGGGAATCCACCTAGACCACTCATTGCGTCTCCTAACCTTGTCACCCTATAGAGATTTAAATCAAAGGAACCATGGGAGAGTTCGCAAGCAAGAAACAGAAAATTAGAAACAAAAAACACAGAAATGTTTCTACATAATGGCCATGTTGAGTAGACAACTGATTGTGAATCCCATGACAAGAAAGTTATCGAACCTGCACTTCAATGGTCCCTGAGGCCTGCAAAGCATCTAAAATAAATGGTATCTCTGCATTCATTCGTTTAACCTGAAACTCAGAATTCCAGAAAAACCTTTAGTAGCATAATAATCAGACAGAAACCGCTCATTGTGGAGAGCAGAATCAAGGGTAAAAGACAAGAGAGATAAATTAATACCCTTTTAAAGTTGGCGATAATTGATATTGGAACCCAGCCTTCATGGTCCATCAAGGAAATCAAGTAGCGATCATTCTGCAGATTCTCATCACTGCCACAGTAGTTATGTTTAGCACTAAGTTATCAAAATAAAGTTCTTTTAAAAATCAGGCATGGAAAATTGGAATGGTTTATTACATAGAAGTACTACCCAACACAAAATTGTTAAGAACTAACGCCATCAAGCTGAAACTATTTTCCCAGACTCCACCGGATGAATTAAAATAAGATTCAATATCACATATAGCAGATGGACGTTGACTTTGACAAGTTACATTGACACCATACAATAGGCTCAAAAACATGCTAAATTATTATAGAACTAGTTAACACCACAACTATTTTTTCCTGGTGGGTTAGCTAAAATATTCCAAGAGAAATGAGATCAGTTTAAAGAATTCACCTGAAATAATATTCAATTTGTTTTACAATGTTAGCTTTCAGTGCTACCATTGGCGAGGGTGGCATTGGAACTCCTGGGCTCAAAGGATATGGAACTAAGAATGGTGGATAAGGTACTCTAATATTGCCTGGGGGAGCAGCAGGATAATAATAGATAATTCCTGGTGGACCTGTATCATAGATTATGATGTTAGATAATAGATACACGTTGCCGTCAAAGACCAGAAGAACAACAGAGGCAAAAGGAGAAAATGAAAGTGGAAAATGAAATACTGAAGGTAAGAAGTCAACCACACAAAATGAAATGAACATAAAAACATTTACTTTTTATAGAGTAGCACGAATACCTTGGTAGTTTGGTCCGTCAACAAAGCCTGTAGGACCAACAAATGGAGGCCTCACGAAAGGTCTTTGCCCCGTAGTTTGTAGCAAATGGAAGTTGTTAGAGGCAACTGGCCGTTGATTATTCCATGAAGGATTCATTTGGCTATATTCTTCATTTGTGCTACGCCTCCTTCCAACAGACCCGGAATCATGGGCACTCGAATCAGCACGTGGTGAAGGCGGAAAACTCCCATTTACTGGTGGAACAAATGCTTGCGCAGTATCACTACCGGACTTTGTCAGTTGAGCATCAGCTCTCATGAAAGCTCTGGGGGATAACTGATAACCATATCCAGGACCAGAAGTTGGTGAAATGGGAACCATAGTATGAAAAACTGGTGTATATGGTGGTGGATGATAAGGTAATGGAGCAGCAAATGGAGGTATGCTATTTGGGCCGTTCTTGGGGTTTGTTTTATTTTGATTTGTAGTGTATGCCCTTCGAGGAGATTTAAAATTACCACGCCCATGGAACTTCTGCTGCTCAACTATAACCTGGAAGTCAGATCACTAGCAGGTGAGCACACAAATATAAACATAAATATGCATGTTAATTAACTAAATATGTTCATGAAACTGTAAGTTTTCAGTCAATGCACATATGACAACTTATATACAAGAATTTGGTGTAGCTTTTCAAATAGATATGAGATTCTTCATCTATAAGAGAAGTTCAGTTGAAACAATACAACAATAAAATGTTTGCATCACCAACTCATTACTATTTGGTCCAACAAGGCCAGAGAACTTGGAAGATATAGTTCATATTGCAGATTACAGATCCTAGGTGCAATAGGCCCATGCAGAATCAGGTTACAGAATATAGTAGCTAAGTTAAGACTGGCAAATTTGAAATATAAGATGATTGCAATAATGAATTATCCCTACATGCAGTGAGTTATTAACCAATTAGGCCGGTTTGGGAGCATTTATCTATTCTCAACAATCATAGAGGCAGCTCATGTCCACGAATAGTAGCTTTTTCTTTGTCCTTGTTATATGTGTTGCTATAATAGTGCATTCAATAAAAACTAATCCCTCGACTAACCAAAAATCTTGGATCATACACTCTGAATTTGAGAAAAATATGCATATTTTCGAATTCCAAGAACAGTCTGAAACACCATTTCATTATATACAATAATAATTTGAGAGACAAACCACGTTATCATATCTGAAAAAAAATTGTGTCTCTTGCTTTAAAAAATACCTGTCGTCACTCAAGTTTCAAACAAGTGCCAACAAACATGAAGACACAATAAATTGAGTAGTCTAAACCCTAAACCCTAAATTCTAAACAAAAATTCCAAAAATATTAAACTTATAACGCAAAGATTTTCATTCACATCAATGATATGTCTGATATTTCCCAATAAAAAAACTTAAATCATTACCTAGTTGTTGTATCTTAATATTAAGGTATCCTATTTATATCTCCCATTACTTCATATTTTCCAATTCATTATAACAGATGGATGCAAGGAGCCAAAGCACAAATACAGAAGAGCATATAGAGAATGATAATCCATGAAAGGCAACATTTTTTGAATATCAAATGCAAATTTACCTACTGCATTCACAAAAAAAGCAATAAATAATTAAAGAAACTAGAATCAACAAAGATAGCACCCACCGGCGCAGGAGTCGCCGGAGGATCACCACGGGCATCGCTCTTGGATTGTGTGGGCAGGGGAGGCGACTTGGCGGAGTTCGAATCAATACTTCCGTTAAATTTTTGCCGCGGCTGAGCGTCGGAGAGCGCCGGCCAAGACTTCGAATCAGCTCCCATCACCGGAGAAGCAGCGGCGGAAGTCTTCCAGGGAGACTTGGGAGGGTCACCAGAAACGATCTCAAGCTGATCACCACAATCACTACCCCCATTGTCCCCCATACACACAGGTTTGCGTGAACAAATATTGATGGGGATAAAGATTGTAAAACAAAGAGTATTATCGAAGAAAGAGAGAGAGAGAGTGACTTCTAGGTTATGGCGGCAGCTGTGGAGGACAGAGGAGGCGGGAGTACGAGAAAAAGGTGGGGTGGCCGGCTGGAAGAGGAGTGAGGAAGGAGTGTGTTTAGAGAGAGAGAGACACTAGGGTTGTAAAGTAGTTAGAATAATGTTTGACAGGTTGACTGTTTTTATATGATACCATATAAAGGAGATTTGAACAAATCTTCTTTCTCGTTCATGTACCCACAATTTAGAATTCTAGTTAAAAATATATAAATAAAAATAAATATGTTAAAACACTTTAGATTCTCGAAGAGATTGAATTCGAATTTGGGCCCGGCTATACACATCCCGGGCCCTTCTAAACACACCTCATCAAAATAATGAAAAAAGAAATATAAGAAGAAATGTCCAAAATGCCCTTACTATTAAAAAAAACATAATCAAACTAATTATCTAAATTAAACACACCCACAAACTAGGATTGCTAAACACACCCCACTAGGTTTTGTTGAATTGTGCATTGCACACAACCCACTTCTCCCTCTTCTTCTTCACCAACCCAATTCAAAATTTGTGAAAAAACACTACCCAAAACCCTACTACATTTGTACAAAAAAAATCATAGATCAAGATAGAGCACGGGAAATGGACAATGTAAGTCATTTAACATGGTTTCACCGATTTATTTTTCAGTATTGTTCGGAAAAAAAAAATCGCGCAGTTCCCGATCGGCCAATACAGGCTGAACAATGTGTAGTGCGTTCGACCTGTATTGGCCGAACATAAAGCAGAACGTTCGATCAGAGGATGTCGAACATTTAGGTTATGTTCGACTTATATGCGTCGAACATTATGCTGTGTGTTCGGTTAGCCCTGGTCGAACATATGTAATGTGTTCGTCTGTTAATGGTCGAACATATTGCATATGTTTGAGGTATTGCGGGAGTAAATAGTCGATTAAATTTAGGTTTTTTGATGTGGTCAATGTATTTATGCATGCTGTTCTTTTTATAGGAATATGGCTCCAATGAAACGCGATTGAGTGTTGTGAACGTTATTGACCCGATGTATGAGCAAATAGATTTTTCGAAGGATTTTTGAACAAACGAACTATTTAATAATCGTGAAGATTTGGTGAATTGGGCTAGTAGGGTTGGGAATCGTCTTAACATGGTTGTCTTGGTTAGAAGATCTGATAGTGGAGATAGTGGAAGGCGAGCACGGGTATTTTTAGGATGTGAGCGTGGTGGTAAATATCGTCCGCCGAAATTAAAGGTTGTGGAAGGTACCTCTATTGACCCAGAAAAGAAGTCTGCTAAAGGATGGCAGACTGGAATAAAGAAGTGTGATTGTCCTTTCATACTCAAAGGAGTTGAGCTGAAAGAGATTGGGCAATGGTGTTTGATGGTTGTATGTGGGTCCCATAATCATCCAATGGGGCTGCATTTGGTGGGACATTCTTTCACCGATCGACTAATGTCTGAGGAAGATCGGCTAGTGTGAGACCTGTCTATGAATAACACGAAGCCGAAGGACATTTTGAGCACTGTTAAGCTTTCTTTTCCCGACAATGAGTCCACCTTGAAGACAATTTACAATGCTCGGCAAAAGCATAGAGTTGTCGAGCATGGAGGCCGAACTCAACTACAGTTTTTGTTGGGAAAGTTGAAGTTGGAGAGCTATTACTTCTTGGACCGGAGAGAGGAGTAAACAGATCGAGTCACAGATCTCTTTTATGCCCATCCGAGATGTATTGACCTCTTACGTGCATTTTCGAGTGTGCTCCTAATGGATTGTACCTATAAGACTAATAGGTACCGGATGCCACTTTTGGAGGTGGTTGGTGTGACATCGACCAACATTACTTTTTCTGTTGCCTGCGTATACATGTCCCAAGAGCGCGAAGATAATTACAGGTGGGCTCTGACCACATTGAAAGGGTTAATGTCCGACAACCGGCTGTCTTCGGTGATTGTAACTGACCGTAAGTTGGCCTTGATGAATGCCATCAGTGTTACATTCCCCAACTCTACACACTTCCTATGTCGGTGGCATATCAATAAGAACATCTTGAGCAACTGCAAGAATTTGTTTGGACGAGCGAAGAAATGAGAGCAGTTCAATCATGCATGGAATATGCTGATTTTTGCTGAGGATGAACCGAGGTTCAATGAATTGCTGAGGAGGTTAGAGGATGACTACCGAGAGCATCCTAGGGCTGTGGCTTATGCCGTAAAAAACTGGATCGATCCGTATAAGGAGAGATTCGTCTCGTGCTGGACTAACAATGTCATACATTTCGACAACACTACAAGCAGCAGGTAACATTTTGTTTTTCAAAATTCTGTCAGCATTATTTCTGTTCGGGTAGGGTATTAATTTCATGAGCTACTGACGTAACACTTGACTTATAGGGCTGAGAGTGCACATGCCAGGTTGAAAAAGCAGGTGGCATCCTCTCAATCAAATTTCGAGACATTGTGGGAACGAATACACCATCTCCTCATCACGTCGTACACACACATTTTGGCCTTCTTCGAACAAAGCTTGAATGTCACACCTCACCGGTTTGCGATTCCTTTGTTCAAGAATATTCGAGGTTTAGTCTCTCATCAGGCCCTAAGTAAGATTTTCGAGGAGATTAGTGGTGTTGCCAGCTGCGGTGTTGATCCTTTGCTTTGTGGATGTGTTTTGAGGCGGATGTGTGTGTTGCCTTGTGCGCACAAGTTGGCCGAACTAGAACGAGATGGTCAAGTTATCCAGCTTGAGATGATCCACCCATTTTGTCAGAAGTTAGACTGTGAACCAGTTGTGGATGAGGGTACTATCAATGTGGACGTTGGTAATCGTTGGGAAGAAATAGTCGGTGATATTAACAACATGTTCGGATCGGCTTCGGAGGCTCAGAAACTGTTGTTCCTGAAGTGGTTGCGCGAGATATCTATACATTCGACCTCTCAGTTGCAGGAGTCCGTAGCCACCACACGTACCCGTGGTAGGCCTGGCAAAGCGAAGGCGAAAAAGGATACATCGACCAAACGCAACCCAAGCAAGTTTAAGTACGTGCAATCATTCCACGATAGTTGCTCGTTCGAGAAAGATCAAACGATCCCCATACAAACGGCCGCGAAGTCCATCCCTATCTTTACCACACTGAAGCGTAAGATGATACCGATAAAGCGATGATCAGTTCGGAAGGCAGGGGATGAGGTGTTTGTAGGCTTGCTACCTGCTCTATTGCAGCCACATGTTGTAAGTATCAAAAATCCATTGGGAGACGGCCACTGCGGTTTTCGATCGATTGCCCACGCAATCGGGTTGGGGGAGAATTCATGGGGCCAAGTCCGTAGCGATCTTATCCAGGAGCTTAAAGACTTCCAAGGTTTGTATTCCAATATATATGGCATGAAGGATCGTCACGTGCGTTGGTCTCCAATTTAAGTTGCTACGAACGACCTACGCCAAGCATGAATTACTGGTGGACTTTCCCTAAAATGACCTATCTGGCCGCTAATACCTATAACATGGCCATCATCCATCTCTCCCCTCAGATGTGCGTTACGGTGCTGCCGTTGCGGGCCCAAGTTCCCACGAAGCCTAAGCATGTTTGCATAGCGTTCGTTCACGGAAACCATTACATTCTGGTATAGTCGAGTTTCACTTATTGAATGATACCCATCCAAACTTATATGCTTACTGATTTAGCCCTATTGTAGGTCAAACTGGCAGAGGAAGCGTCGTTACCGCCCATCATAGACCGATGGTTCGAACATCGTCTTCCTTGTGCAAGTGGATGGTCTGAGGTGTATAAGAGACGCATCATGCAGTATGCGACCGACAATCGTAGTGAAAGTTCTTATGTTGGGTAAGAAACGATCCAGATCGCCGATGAATGATTTTTTTGGATGTATGATTCACAAGATTTTAGTAACCTTTGATGTTTGTATGATTTTTGAATTCATTACATTTACTATGACTATAACCATTTTTCGAGCTATTGATGTCAATTAGCTTGTACGCTTGAGTATGTGAATTATTCGACTTGTTTGCACAGGGCAAGTATACGAATGTAGGGGAAAACGAGTCTGTTCAACCACCTATGGCCGAACAAAATGATAGAGTTCGACCATAAGTCGAACATTATACAAAATGTTCGACACTGCGTCGAACAACTGCTCAATGTTCGACCTATCGTCGAACAACACGAAGGGCGTTCGACCAATATCGGACGAACAGGCTCGTTTTTCACTGTTCTAATGTGTTCGACGGGTAATCGAACATTGTGGGTATGTTCGACATATAGCCGAACTTAGTTCGAGTGTTCGATCCATCTTGATCGAACATAGCACAAGCTGTTCGATGGGTCTTGGTCGAACATGCTATGATTAGGGTGTATGGTATGATCCCTGTCCTAAAACGAATTCGACTTATGAATATGTCAGATGTGAAAGACACAAAAACTTCGTACGAATACATCAACAACAGAAAATATGAGGTAACATGTTTAAATTCATCAAAAACAGTCAATTATAAAGTTGGGAAAGGAGCAGGTGTTAGACCAAAAGTTGTTCGATCATGAAATGGAAAATACATAAAGGAACAATGTTAAAATTAAAGATAAAGAGACTAGACTAAGATCTCCGAGGCCTACGCTGTCGGCTGCTTGAAGCTCATCTCGACGACTCGGGCGGATCCTCGTTGTCAATCTTCAGGGCTCTATATGCTCCAACTAGGGCTGGAACCACCATCGACGCGTCCAAATCTTGTTCGTCAGTTTGCCACTGCTGGTATACGGGATCTAGGTGCCCAAGTGCCGAAGTGATCATGTCCCACAATTGTGGGCCTCTGTGTGTGCTTTGAGGGACATGTCCAGCATGAAGTTCATCCTGATTCTGGATGAATGGATGTGAAACCCTAGAATACCAGTCGAGGTAGTCCTCGAAGCACTCCCAGGCAGGGTATGCACGTCTCCCAAGTGCTTCGGCTGACAGAACGTGGTTCCGTCATACCCTGAAGTATGCGCCTAGTGCATCCCAGGTGACCTTATAAGTGGCCCCCTGTTTACCCCTCAGTGCGAGTAGTGGAATCAAAGGCTCATTCGGGATCCTCTGAACAAATCCGAACTGCCGCAGAACACGGTCCGAATGATAAGGCTCCACTATATCGAACGCTCGTATGCATCCCTGGTAGAAAGCCACTGGGTTCTGAGGATAATGATCACGAATCTCGGAGTACGGATTCCAATTCACCTGCATGTAAAAATATTGGAGTACACGACACATTGTGGTGAGAGATGAACTATCATAGGTTTGAAAAGAATTGGATAAGTGTTACTCACGTCGTGTGGAGACATGGTATCCAAACTCTCTCTGATGGCAAGTAATCGGGCATGTGTTCCTCCGCCATGAGATCATTGCACCCATTTCCGTGCAAGTGGCTCACCCATTCAAAAACCAACATTATATGTTGGTCGGAATGCAGGGAAATATTTATATATCCAAGCCTGAGAAAATTGAAAACGCAACGGTTAGAAAAATAAAACAAAGTACATTTACAGTATATAATAAGACATTATGAATGTTATGCACATACCTCGAGTAATGTCAGATATCTACTCATCTGCCGAACACCAACTCGAGAGGCCAACTCCAACTGTCGGTACAAGAAGGCCAAAGCCGCTGTGCCCCAAGCGTATTCATGGACACAGTTCAAGTGCTCCAATAGTCGAATTATCTTAGACGATGCCCTAGTGCCGGTCTTGTCTGCGAACAGTGTGCACCCCAACACAAAAAGCTGATATGCACGGGCAGCACACTCCAACACGAGGAGGTTCTGAGAACTCGTATCAGCTTCAAATTGACTTCGAAGCCATTCCATTTTGACAAATCCTCCTCGAAGGCCTTCGAGTCCCTCCTTTGCAGCCTTGTTCGAAACGCCCAACAACCGACTAAGGAGATCGGACACGGGCTCCGGCCTGGTTCTACTGTCCAGAATCATGACCGATCGGCCACTAACCAGCAAGCCAGTCAAATATAATACGTCATCCAGGGTGATAGTTATCTCACCCCAAGGTATGTGAAAAGTGTTTGTCTCCGGTTGCCAGCGCTCGACAAATGCACATATGAGGTTTTTATTGGGCGTCTTATAAGACACCCACCTCAAATCTGGGATGGGACTGCGCTGTAGCAACTGTATCCAAGCCGGATTCTGTCCCTCGAATTGCCACGTCTCCATCTTTGTGGTGTGGCACCAACACCTCAGGATAGGCCGTTCCTCACCGTTCCAGATGGCATATGCGATATGCGATTTGAAGCTCAGAATCAGTTGTGGATCGATCGGTCCACCAGGGCAAGGGCCTCTCAAAATATCATCGTCACCAACCTCTCCTTCGGCTTCCTCAGGCACCGCTTTCTCATCTTCAGCATCGTCAATTTCTGCTTCCTCTACCGGTGCTTCGTATTCGATCAGAGGAAGGACAAATGAAGAAGCCATCGGTGGATCAATCGTGGCGGCCTCTTCGACCCGACGCCTTCAGTTCGAGGCAGTAGGTCGTGTCCTCCTCCTAGTGTAAAGAATATCCCCACATGCAATATTCATCAACGATTAAGTTCAATTAACGTATACATATATGCTCAGATTCATATACATTACACGTAGGCCAAATATTCCTAATACTACACTACGATCAACCTCAACAATTTAATCAATTCATCTATACATACAATTTCTAAATCAATCAAGTTCAATCACCGAACAATCGATCAATCCCTAAATAAATCGACTACAATGTTGCAACATAAAATCTACCAATTAAAAACTGATCATGCCGGCTATGTTCGACCACAATCAACTAAACACATCCACATATGTTCGATCGAAAACCACCGAACAAAATTAGTATGTTCGACCGAAAGGAGACGAACATATTATGAATGTTCAACTCACTGATCGAACATTATGCATCACGTTCGACCGCAATCGGTCGAACAATCTTCCCTTGTTCGAATTACCAGGGTCGAACACCCTCAAGCTCGTTCGACCGCCGATGGTCGAACATCCCCCGACCCAGAACGTCTAATTCATGCCAACACCGAACAGATTTCATGCATTCTCCACAAATAAACGAATCCTAAACACTAATATTGTGTTTTAAACTACATTACACACATTTAACCCACTAAAATTACAACTTCAATCTACCAATTCATAAGGTCACTTACTTGGCATTTCTTATTCTCTTTGATGCTCCATTGTAGTGTTTGAGCTATGAAATTGACCTTGCTACACCTTGTTCGATTGATGGTCGAACAAACACTCAAATTTCAGGGCTTGGGTGGGAAGGGGACGACGACTACTTTGCAAAAATGGAAGGAAATTTGGGAAGATGGGGTGTGTGAGTTTGTGTGGGTGTGTTTAGATTAGGGTTTTTGTTTTTTCATTTTTTAAATTCATAAGGGTATTTTGGTAATCTTGTGGGGTGTGTTTAGTATTGTGTGAGTTGATTTTTAATTGAATGGGGTGTGTTTAGAATTTGGGGTACGTTTAGAAGGTCATGGGGTGTGTATAGCCGGGCCCTTCGAAGTTTTTACCTTTTTGAGGAATTTAATGAAAACCGAAGGGATTATTTTTTCAATCTAGTTCAAAAAAACATTGATCTTTTAGTAGATAATTAGCAAATCAGAAGTTGTAATGTGCCAAAATGTCGCAGAAATTATTAAAATAAATATAAATTTATTTGATAATTATCTTAAAAAATTGATAGATATCGAATTGTGATGGATCAATCAAATCGTTCCATAATAATCCTAAAGCTATTAGAATTCTACGTTTACGAGTTATCAAAATTCTACTTCTAGATGGATATTAAATTCTGATGATCGATCAAATCACTTCGTTAGAATCATAAACTTATTAGAATTTTACTTCTAATTATAACTATTCATTAACATCTATAAAAATAGGGATCTTATTTTCATCATTCTACACAATACAAAGAATTGATTTCAGGATCTTATTTTCATCATTTTACGCAACACAAAGAATTGATTTCATTTACATTAAATAGATTTCTTATTTTCATCATTCCACATAACACAAAAATTGAAGAATTCAAAGTGAGGAGCAGCAATCTTCAATTTTCATCATTCCACATAACATAAATAATTGAAGAATTCAAGTGCTTTCGGCAGCGGCAATCTTCAAGTGCTCTCTGATGACAATCTTCAAATGTTCTCCGATGACGACGATCTTCAAATATTCTCCGTTGGTGATGATCTTCAAGTGGTCTCCAAAATTGTATGGGTTTTAACTCTTGAATCAAATAACTTTTTCAAAATTATACCATGATTTGAAGAAGGTGTTTAAACCCTCGAATCAAACAGTTTCTTCAAATAAAGTTCAAATCTAACTTGACCAAAATATCTCTTTCTTTCATCTATCTCTTCTCTTCTACAAATTTCAAAGTATCAAAACATCTACGGTGCAAGCCACGACGACTCTTAAAGAGCAAATCACAAATCTAACAAAAGTTTTAGAAAAACTTACTAAACATGTTCAGGCACAAGATGCTGTTATTTACAAATTGATGGACAATGTTGATTCAAATTGTATGATGGACAAATAAAGCAAGCACCATGATGAAGTTGAGGCGCCAATCAACTCAACAAAAATGTCTCCAACTCAAACGGAAGTCACCACTTGAAAAGTTGTAAGTCTCGTTAAATGGAGTGATTCTTGCACATCAATTGAAAAACTTCATCATGGGAACTATCAACGACTTCGATTGAAACTTCAAGTTATGTATACCAAGCCATACACTTCAAGAATTGACAATTTGATGATGCTTGAAAGCTACCAATCTCCAAGATTTCAACAATTTGATGGCAATATCAATTCAAAACAGCATGTTGCTCACTTTATAGAAACATGCAATGATGTCAGGACACATATGGAGATCACTTAGTGAGACAATTTATTTATTCACTTAAGGGAAATGATTTAACTAGTACACTGAGTTGGAATCAAATTCAATTAACAGTTGGGAACATTTAAAATATGAATGTCTTAATCGCTTTTATAGCACTCAACAAACAGTCAGTATGCTTGAGCTTACAAACTCACGCCAACATGGTAAAGAGAATCATTGACTACATCAATTTATCACGCCCCATTTTCTTACATAAAATTTATCAGAGTTTTTCACACGGGCATGCAAGAAGAAATGGTAAAAGATGATTCATACACAGAAGAATGAGGTAGAAGATGAATATTAGAAGAATGAGGTAGGAGACGAGCAGAAGATATTACATATCAACAATCGGTTTCAACCGATTGAACAAAATATTCACAGCGGAAAATATCATCTGGATCTCACATCCCAAATACACGTCACACAATCACAAAATGTGGATTTCTTAAAACATTGTTTGAAAATGTTTGAAAAACATCATCTTAAAATTTCAGATCCAAAATATAGCACCTCCTCTCTCCTTCTAGGGTTCATCACGCTCATCATCACCTGTAACGTGAATTACAGAATAAGGGGTGAGTGCGTGGAATACACTTGTGGGGATAAAATCAGCATCTTAACATTCAACAGATATTTAAATCAGAAATACATATAATCATCACGGAACACAGCATGAAATATGCATAGCTGATATTAGAAATGGTAAGGGATGAATAGGTGTGCTGGTATTTCTCGTCTTATCCTATAAAACGGTCTCAATACCGTTGATGCATTTCAAGGACCACCAAACCTTCCAAAGTAGTAGAAAATGGGTAAGGGACGAATGCATGTCAGAGGTGGACCACAGTCCGTTCATAGTAATAAGTATGGCACAGCAAATATAATCACAGCATTTAGTATTCCTCAATCATACTTAGAATAAAGAAAACTGTAAACAGATAAAGAGTTAGAAATTACCCCCACCTTTCGGTGGTTACCACATGAGTTGCAAGTATCAAAGATCACGTATCCCAAGGCTTCAATCCAATATGTAACCTACATAATTTATGGTGTTTCTTAGATCTTTATTAAATATAAATAAAGATTTAAATAATATCAGATCGGATATTATCGATCGAGCTAAAATGGATCGGAACGGAAGACCTAATGATTGAGGTTGAAGAAATAAGATGGAAAGATCAGTTTATACGACTGAGATGAAAAAGAATGAATTTTGGATCACAACAAAAAAAGAATGAGCTCGATTGGAGTTGAAACAAGCTCGAACGGAACGTTTTAAGATTGAGGGGTATTTTGCTAATTTGGTCAAAGGGTTAACTTTGGCCGGGACCCACGATATCTCATTGGCAATGACTCAATGATAAAGTATGACAAAAAGAAAATAAGATTCGGATTGAAAATTGAATCTAAAATAAGGCATCGCTCGCGTACCCGTAGTCGGGTGAAAAACTCGGTATCTCTCGGTAGCATCTCTCGGCAGCTGTTGAGTTTTCTCGACAGCTCGGCAGCGGGCTCTCGACAGCCTCGGCCAGGTCCGTGCCCAGGCCACCCAGCGTCGACCCTGCCCGACCAGTCCACTTCTCAGTGCCACCAACTGCGGCTACGCCGTCCTATGCCGCCAACACTTCATCCTCCGGCGAGCCTGCACCACCGATTACCACCTTCGACCATCCCTCGCCGGATTCCGACATGAAGAGTGCCGGAAAAACAGCCACAACACATCCTTCATCACACATGCATGCAAAACCAACCTCAACCTTTCCAACTCCAGCCGGCGACCCTTCCCCGACCACCTAGGACACTGGCCGGCGACGTCCAGTCACCGTCGACCACCAACACCGCCTCATAGCATGCATACACAACACACATGTTATACACACACTATACAAACTCTGTGCAACAGCTTTCTTTCCAGCTCGTTTTCCGGCACCGACGCTACCCCTCCAGCGGCTAGCCCACAACCTCGACAGCCCCTCCAGCGTCTGCACCTACAAGAAGAAAAAGAGAGAGAGAGAGAGAAAACGGGAGAGAGAAAAGGTGGCAAAAAGTTAGGATTTAGGGTTTGGAGATTGTTTTTCACCATTTTCCAGCGAATGGAAAATCGGAATTGAATTTTAAAAGTTGTCTTAGATTCGTCTCGTCGAGGGCTACGTTGTGTGTGAAAATCGATCGAAACCGACGAGTTTGAAATTTTTCGACAAACTTTGGCGGTGGTGCTGGCGGCGGCGCGTCGGATACAGAAAATAAAGGGGAGAGAGAAAGTGAGAGGAGAGAGAGGCTTATGTGTGTTTGGTGTTTTTCGGCTCGTTCGAAGAAACGGTGAAAAATGAATCGAATGAGCGCCTATTTATAGAAAATTTTGAAGTACTGTTCATGTAGGGTAGGTTACTATTCATGTAGGTTAGGTTACTGTTCAAGATAAGATGTCGGTTACTGTTCATTAAGATTTCATTCCTCGTTTTTTCAAAACTCCGTATTTTGTCCTTTTCTTCGTTGTTTTAGCTACAGGTGTCCGATGGACCTCTAGTTCATTTCTATCTTCTCATTTTTCCATTACGCATCTAATGGTATAAAAATGTTCTATATTCCATGTCTATAAATTTTATCGATCTAAAACTGGTCGTTAAACACATATGTGAAACGCACGTAATTAAATTAAACACTCAAAAATTAATACACATAAGATATTTCAATTAAGGGTTTACTTATTTAATTAACCAATTATGCTTCGTTTTTGTCCTAGGCCCTACACAACCATTGGAGAAACTTAAGCCTTAATTGTAAAGATCAATTGTCTGAAACTTCAGCTACTAAGATATGCATTAAAGACATACATTGAAATATTCTCTACATCCTTCAAACAATTCAGCCACCTTCGAAGACTTACCTACTAAAGTTCATGACTAGGAGCTTAGCATGGCTATAAATGAAGTTAAGGACCACCAATGCAAAAAATCTTATAACTGGGTGGAAAATGATGGTGGTGATGACGATGAAGAAGTTGAAAATGAGGGTAGCACTTATCCTAACACTTTGTGTCAATAACTACAACAGTCTTCAAGCTTCAATGCAAGCCAAAGTTGAAACTTATAATATAAACTTCTCTTAAGTGGGGAGGCAAAAAGATCACGACTTTAAAGAAAGAAAAGAAGACTCATTAACAAGAGTGTAAATTGTCTGCAATGCTCCTACATATGAGCAAAAACTATCTACGCCCTTCAAATCAAATCTCGAAAAAAGCTCATTGATAAGAGCATGTCTATAATGCTCCTAAATAGGAGCAAAAACTATTTATATCCCTCAAATCAAATCTTAAGAAAAGCTCTTTAATAAGAGCATAAATTGTCTAATGTTTTGGATACAGATAAAAATTATTTAAGTCTCTCAAAGTAAAAATCAAATCATAACACATTAACACGAGTATAAAAGGTCTACAAATAAAGTCAAATGAAGCTCCATGATATACGAGCTTGAAATTTTTGTTGCTCCTACATATGAGTATAAAATGAGCAGAAAGTCCAAGGCTTCAGAATCTTGGTGGTGAATCTGTTCTAAGCTTTCCAACCAAGTGGCAAAGCCAACTTCTTAGGTTTCGGGCGACCCTATTCTCGAACCCTCTGTCAAGCTCTAATAGAGAAAGCTTTTACATGTTGTTTGTTCTGAAACAGAGAGGCGTACTTCTATCATATCCAAATTCAAATTGAAGAACTCCTTGGTATGAGTGTAAACTAATATCCATCAAATCTAAATTCAAATTATTTAAGAACTCATTGTATGAAAATAAACTATCTATCAAATTCAAATTCTAGTTGAAGAACTTTTTTGGTATGAGTATAAACTATCTATCAAATTCAAATTCCAATTGAAGAATTCATTGATATGAGTATAATTATTTGTCTAATTCAAGTTCAAGTTGAAAGGGTTGCATGATATGAATATAAACTTTTATATGCTTTAAAAAAATTTAAAAAATAAAGAATTTAAAGTCATCTACTCCAAGATAGCATCGTTCATAAACAAGTCTCGCAATAGCATTTGTAGATAGCCAAAATTTTCTAGTAAATTATGATAGACCAATCAAATCACACCATCAGAATCCTGAACCTATCAGAATTCTACTTCTAGTCCTATTAGGACTCTTCATCAACATCTATAAATAGGGTTTTGATTTTCATCATTTCATACAAACAATTCAAGAATCCAGGTGCTCTCTAATAGCAATGATCTTCAAGTGCTCTCCGGCAACGACGAACTTCAAGTATTCTTGGGTGACAATCTTCAAATGCTCTTCAACTGCATCTTCAATTGCTCTCCAAATCTTTTCCTTGATTCGAGTAAGGTTTTAAACTCTCGAATTAAACAGTTTCTTCAAAAAATGTACCTTGATTTGAATAAGGTGTTAAACACTCGAATCAAACAATTTTTTCAAGTGAAGTTCAAATCTAACTTTCTAGTGGCGAATTTCTTCACGTAGTTGAAGACATTATTCGTAAAGGTATTCAAAATTGTCCTTTGATTCGAATAAGGTGTCAAACCTTTGAATCAAACAATCTCTTAAAAATGATACTTCATTCGAATAAGGTGTTAAACCTGGAATCAAACAATTTTCTTTTCAAACCTAGTTTAAATATAAAGAAGCTTTGACCAGAAGTCAATTCTAAATTTCATAATGAAGAGAAGAATCAAAGAATTAAAGACATTGTAACCCAAAATTTTATTTAATTAAAATAAATATGATGTGTGCAATCTTTTACCTTTATTTATTTAATACACAAACTTTGTTGTTACAATATTATCAATGCAAGGTTTGAAAAGTGAATCTACTCAATTCAAGGCTGGCAAGATTTGCAACTATTTAAGTTAACCTAGAACCCAAGATAAATAAAGTTTTTTTATTCAATATTTGTATGCAGAGGCGACGTAGACTCTTCTTCTCTTCTACGGTTCTTCTTCTTTTTAGCAATAGTTCTTCTTCTCTCTTCTCTTACTTTTCTCATGGATTTTTTTTCTTCTCTTCCCTTCTCTCGCAATTATTATTCTTCTTCTTTTTCTCATTCTCATGTTTTCATTTTCTTCTTCGCATTTTTTCTCTTCTAATACTCTCTCATCTTCTTTGTATTGTCAATAATGTATGTCAACTTCTGTTTCTATAATTGTTATTCTTCTCATAATCATATCAAATTTTCTACAAAAACAAAGAAGATTATAAGTTGCAAAAAGATATGGAGAAAAAATGATTTTTATTATTTAGGGTTTAGGATATGAGTTGAAGTTCATTAAGAAGGAATCTCATGTGGTAACTGCTACCAACTGGGTGTGGTGAGTGGAAATTGAAGGCCTTAGTGGATAAAAAATGATTACTTTCCAAGTTAAACATTCAAAGTAAGCATACATTTGCTTATAAGACTAAAAACAATTAAGCATACCACAAATACCTAGCTAAAGAGAGAATTTTAAAAGCAGCGAAAGATAACCCACATGAGTTAGTTATTGATTTGAAAAACAAAATGAAAACAGATTGTGGTGTTTATTGTTGCTTGCAAAAAATTTATAGGATCAAGAGACATGCATTGACTCTATTATCTGGGGACATAGCTGAGCAGTACTAGATGTTGTATGACTACGGTGCCACAATAGTTAAATACAATCCTTGAAGTTTAATTGAGATAAAGGTTAACAAGGGTCTAATTCCACTAAAATTAGAGGTACGAATTAGACCTCCACTAGGTAGACCTCATTAAATCCTTAGCATAGAAAAATCCTGTAGGAAAAATCCATACCTAAGGAAAAAGAGTACGATACCTAAAAATCATGAAAAACGAAAATACTCAATTCCCATAAAATCAGAACCTAACAAGCTAGTAATCGAACTAGGTGAAAACTGCCACCACGTATATTCTACATTCATCTTCAAGAAAACATCCGCTACCTGATTGTCTTCCCTATATGTATGAAAAATATGAAAATCCATGTGGATGTCATGTTAAGAACCCCTAGCTATATGTTTCTAATGTACCATGAAACACTACCAGCCAAAGCATACATAAGAAAAACGACTACATATGTTGAGCCAGATTCAAGCCAAAGCTGTCTCCATCCATGAACATAGGTTGCCTCAATCGCAAACATGACTATAAGAATTTCATCATCAAAAACATATCTGACACTATCATAAAAAGAATACACACCACAATAAATACCAACTGTTATTCCTAAACTCTCCAAACATCTTCATGACCCATCGCTAAAGATTTTACCCTAGAGCAATTCAGAAAACATGATCAATGGATTCTATCACTGAAAAGTAGAGGTAGCAGACCAAGGGGCCATTATAACCTCTTCTACGTAGCCACTCCGTAGCACCAATCTTCTCATAAACCACCTTACGAATAGATAGAGATCTTCATGTGGGAATAAAGGGTGCCTATATCCATTTACACCATTTTATATTAGGGAACTTATCCCGTATCTACTCATACATTGTTGTAGAAGTAATGACACCAAGAGCATTATGAGGCCAAATTGTCTGATCAATTAAGTTGAGAGCATGAGAGAAAGATAGGATTGTCCGAATAATCTCAGAAAACTCTGCATAAAGCTTATAGTGAAATGTCATACTCCGTCAAAGAAATAGTCCTCAATATGTTGCATAAAAAAATTCTGAAAAATATCAGGAATTCAAATTCTATTAGTAACAGAGAAACCCCCAAACTAATTATCAATCCAAAAAAGCACTTTGCATGCTTCTTGGGAAATTCTCCAAAAATTGTATGATATGCTTTTTAATAATGTCCCATATAGAAGACATAGACACCCATTTTCGAATCCTCTTGTTTTCATGCCGAAACCTCCTTCTCAGAATCATCACATATTCATTTTAAATCCATCACATTCATTTTAAACTATTTTTAAATAATTTTGGTCAATTTAAAATCCACTCTAATTTGAGTGGATTTGAAATTCATTTATTTCAAATTTTAAATTTCAAATTATTATATCCAAACACAATCTAAATATTTTGGTGTCATTTGTTGGTGTTAAATGGGATATTATCATGTTGGCATCAATAATTAGTCAACCAATTGTTTCCTTCGATAAAGGAATAATTGGATTTGGTGATTACTCTTAAATAATTTTAAAGTGTGTCTACTGTGCAATTGGTGTATATGTAACTCGGGTTGACTCAGATCCACGTATATATATATATATATATATATATATATATATATATATATATATATATATATTTTACTTCAAACTAAAACATTTATATTTTATAGGTGTGACCTTTATGTTGCATTGTTGTGACCTTTATGTATAAATTTTGTAACCTTTATGTACAATAACTTAAAAAACAAACAATTTCAGCAAATTTGTACATAGATACCTTTATGTGATATTCATGTTACCCTTATATATATTCATGTGACCTTTATATACATTGTACATAAATGTCACAAAATTTGTACATAAAAGTTAACATATAAAATTAAAAAAAAAAAAAAGCAAAACTCACAGATCCAGGTCGGGTCGATCCGGACCTGGTGTACAGGAGAATTTATGATAATTGTAAACTTAAAACTTGTTTTCTTCAACTTGAATACGGAAGTGAAAAATATCGAAATCAAAGAAGAGTCTTTGTATGAGATCAGCTACTCCTAGATGTGTCTTTCTTGCTCTGTTAGCTTTGGTTTGCAGTTAAATCTGTTTCACTGGTAAATTGGTTCTTTTAAAATAGATAATGAATTTCAATTATTTCATTTTGTTAATATAAGATTGTAGCTATTATAATTGTAGTACTTAGTATGTTTAGAATGATCTTATCAGACTTTTGGGCAAACAATTAAGGGTCTCCACTTGTTATGAGAAAGATAATGATTTTGTGTTGAGAAAGAGATTAACGGCACGTACCAAGAAGGCAATTCTTCTTTTCTGGTGCTCATTAATATTACTTTCACGTGTTTCATAGATTATGATATTAGATTTTAAAAATTATTATATTAAAATATTAAAAACTTCATATTTTATAAATAAAAATAAACAAAATGAACATAGTATATAAAAATATATAAACATCTATACTAATAACTAAAAAAACAATAACAATTATAAATATAGTTGACACGTAAATCCAAATTAAAAAAAAAAACAAATTACTAATAATTAAATGAATCAAAATATTCGATAAATGATACTGGACAATAATTTTTTTAAATTAATTTTTCTTAAATTTAAATTTTGTGTTATAGTCTATTATATTACTGTCTTTATTTCCCAGTATAACTTGAGGAAAATGAAATTTTAAAATTATTTATATATGATTTATTTTCAACTCTCCAAAATAAGTTTGGTTGTACTTTATTTATTGTTTTTTATTGAATATTTCATTTATTTATTTATTTTTTGTATTTCATTAACTTATAACCACAACTATGATAAATATTTTCAAAGCATTGATTTAATTTTTTAGTAAGAACAAAAGAATATGTTTTATTAATATTAGAGTTGAACGTTTTCATGTATTATCATCTTTTTCATTATCTTACAATCATTGATTTAATTCTAATATGAGGTTCAGTAGAAGAGTATGATATGTTTATTGGCGAATATAAAATTTAAGAAAATATATTATTAAAATATTAGACATGTTGTATCAAATTATTATCTTTATACTTTATATGTAAGTTTTATTAAAAATAACTAGTGGACAAATATTTTAGTTTTCATAGTTATAGATAGTCATGTACATTTTTTTTAAATTTCTAATTCAACCTAGAGCTGTTCCGCCGGTTTTGATTCCGGTTTGCCGGTTCAAAATCGGCGATATTTGGAATCGGAGGCATGAAATCGGAACCGAACCGTGGGGGGTTCGGTTCCGGTTTGGAAACCGGTAGTTAATCGGAATTGGCGGTTCAAACTGTCGGTTTCCGGATTTTTTCCTTTTTTTTTTTTTTTAATTTTTTGCTATGATTTGATCGGTTTTGAAATGTATTTCTCTTTTTTGCAAAAAAATGCACAAGATAGATTAAAATGAAAATGAAATGAGGTTAAAAAATAACAAGTCACAAGTTAAAAAATAAAACTCAATAGTTATTACAAATTTACAATTGAATATATTACAATTACAATGATGAATGAAAAAATAAATTACAAGTTACAACTTTTAACATATTACAATCATACATCAATATTGAAGTTAAAAAAAAATTACAAGTTACAAGTAAGAAGTAAGTATAAATAAATGAAAGAAGAGGAAAAAAAAATTGAAAGAGCTTGAGTTTCATTTTAAGTTTGAAAGTGAAATGAAAATTACACTTCCAAACTTTTTCATTTCACTTTCAAACTTTGAATGAAATTGCCAACGTATTCTTAGTAAAATTAAAGAATCAAAGCTTACGTAGTTCTCTTACCTAAACTTACCTTCATTCGTCAACGTTGGTTCCGGCGGAGGAGGAGATGTTTGAATCATAGCCATAGGTGTCATCGGAATCTTCATCTAGATGTGAGAAATCTAAATATTGTTGCCGGTTTTTGGCTCTCATCCAATCTTCAAGAAGAGTAATGTTTTGTACATTCTCTTTAGTCAATTTCGATCTTCTTGGATTCAACATGTGACCTCCCTTGGAAAATGTTTGTTCAACAGAGACGGTTGAGGCGAGACTTGCAAAAATTTCCTTAGCAATAATAGTTAGAATAGGATAAATGGTGGTCCTTTTTGACCACCACTTCAAAAGATCTGATGGATGTGTAAAATCAATTAATTCGAAAGTAGCACTTAAATATGAATCTAATTCAGATTTGCTCTAGGTCGTTTATGTGTTCAATTATCATAAAAATTGTAAAATTGACTAAGATTACCACCAAAACTAGAAGAACTACTACCTGCTACATTTTATGCACTTACATGATCATCATCACTAGAAGAATCACCAAAAGCAATTTTATATTCTTTAAATAGTCGATTAATGATTGTTTTGCTCTACCAACAACTTCCATATAATTAGGCACATAATCAACTTCATCATATTCTTCTAAAATAAAGTTTGGAAACAATGCATAATAATACATTTTTAATAATTCTCCTAAGCCATCTTCTCTAATCCTAAGATCTAATAATTTAGCACATAAAAATACATCAGGAATTTCATGAAAATATTTTAACCATTTTGATCTCATAATTATAATTGTATCTCCTAAAATAGGACATGTAGAATATTCATTGAAAATAAGAGCAATTTTCACACAATGATCTAAAGTTAGTGGAGAAATAGGATAATAATAACCGGATAATTTTCTAGTTGCCTCTTCAAAAAATTTTAAAAGTTGCATCAAATTAATACATGTTTCCCATGCATTGTTCATTAACATTATGTCATCATGTGAATTTTCCAAAAAAAATTGATAAAGCAAATCTTTATATGCAAAAGAATCGTTAAGCATATTATAAGTTGAATTCCAACGATGTGTAACATCAACTACAAATTTCTTAACTTCCATTCCATTATTCTTACAAAATCTAGCCCATTTTTTATGCCATAACGTTGATTTTGCAATTTCATGAACGGCGGATCTAATAGGTGCAATATATTCATTTAATTGTTTTAAACCATCTTGAACACATAAATTTAATATATGACACATACAACGAGTATGAAAAAATTTACCATTTAATGGAGGTATACAATATTCAATTAAAAATGGTACACTAGCCGTATTAGCTCTTGCATTATCAAATCCAATCGTAAATTTTTTTTGTACTATACCATAATCATTTAAACATCAATTATTTTACGTGTAATATTCATAGCCGAATGTCTATCATTAAAGTCAATATATGCAATTAAACGTTTTTGTACATTTCATGCATCATCTATCCAATGAGCCGTAATTCCCATATAATTGTTTATTTTATAAGGATCATTCCAAATATCACTACAAATAAAAAAAATTGTTGAGACATTTTAAACTCCTCAATTAATTTATATTTATATTCTCCTACGATTTTCTCTATATCTCTAGGTACGGTATTTCTAGATATTTTTCTACTAGAAGGTTGTAAATAATTTTTAGTATATTCTTCAAAATCATCATCACATGGAAATCTTAAATGTAGATATTTTTTAGCAACAAATTCGGCTACTCCTTTCCTATGTGATAATCGACTAAATTTAAAGAGTAAAGAATTCATACCTTCGACTCCGATTGAAGAGTCGATATTTCCACGAAGTTGGGTTTGCGATCGATCATTACCCAACTTATCTGGATGCTTCTTCAAGACGTGGTTGTTGAATGTCCCGTTGCCTCCTCCATGCTTGAATTTGTAGCTCTTCCCACAATAATTACACGTCACTATGTAATTCACGTCATTATTAGATACTTTCTCCTTTCTAAAATGAACGGAGAAAATATCACTTTGAAGAGTCGAAGGTGCTCGAGAAGTGGTACACCTAATATTACCACTTTCTTGAGTATGTCTCGGCACCTCCTTCTCTTCTTGCTCGGTACTAAAGGCGGCGGCGGTATTAGGACCTAGACATTCCTCCAAATTCTCACATTCTTGACTTCAATGAGAAAAGTAAGAATCGATGAGATCATCTAGAGGCATATCTTGTGGTGGTGGCATAGGCGATTTTACTTTTCCACGGGATGATCCGGTGGGAGAAGAACCGACTCTTCGAGACATTTTTTTTGAAGATGAAGAAGAAAGAACAATTGAAACTAGAATTGAATGAAATTGAAGTAGAAGAGTAGTAGCTAAGTAGAATTGAAAGAGAGATTAAAGCTTGAGAATTGAATGATATGGATCTTGAAATTGAAAATATGAAATTAAAACAATTAGCACAAATTGAGAGAGAGATTGAAGCTTGCAATTGAGAGAGAAGATTGAGGAATGGTGTGGTTTAAAGTGGAATGGAATGAGGTATTTATAGAGCACAATACATAATTTTTGTAAAAAAAAAAAAGTGGCCGGTTCGGTTTAACCGCCGGTTTTGCAACGGTCCTTTCATCTTGACCGTTGATCATCAACAGTCAATTAATCTGGTGCGTACACATGGCATGATTTTTAAAAAAAATTACACGTGCCGATCTGAACCGGCGGTTCCGGTTCCGATTCAAACTGGTGGTTTACAACGGCAAAATCACGCGAGCCGTCGATCATCAACGGTCAAGCGATCTCAGCCGTCCATATGGTACATTCAAAAATGCAAAATAATAATAATAATAATAATACACAAACCGACGGTTAAACCAGCGGTTTTAACCGTCGATTTAACCGACCTCCGGTTTTTTAAGATGCCGAACCGAAACCGAACCTTAAGATCCACGATCACGATTCTGGTTCGGAACCGAGTCAACGGTTCCTGAAACCGTTGACCGCCAGTTGGAATTGGCCCGGTTTCGGTTTTTCGAACCGGTTGGGCATGTCTAATTCAACCAACATAAATAACTTAATTATTTCAAATCAAAAAATCATATATGTGTTCATCAAATCTATATATCTATATATATATATCAAAGCAGAATAGTCTGCCAAAAATATCAACAATAAATTTCCCATCCATAAACTCTTGCTATTTTTGAAAATCATAGTGAGTAATTTTTTAATCAACAAGAAGCAAAACTAAAAGTTAAGAAGGAAAACTAAGAGTAGTGTTTGTGTGCACCAGGTGCATGGGTCATGATCCATGCAACTGGGCATACGGGTCGGGTCCGGTTTAACCAGGATCCGTGCCCTTTTTTTATAATTTATATCAAAACATTTATGTTGTAATAGTGTAACATTTATGTACAGATTTCATAACCTTTTCACTGAATGACTTATACTTTTTTCACTATAAAAATTCATGCAATATATCCCAAACCTTTATGTTGTATAATATAACTTTTATGTTGTAATAGTATAACCTTTATGTACAGATTTCATAACCTTTTCAATAAATAACTTACAGTTTTTTCACTATAAAAATTCAATATAGCCGAAACCTTTATGTTGTAATGATATAACCTTTATATTGTAATACTATAACCTTTATGTACAAATTTCGTAACTTTTTCAGTGAATAACTTATACTTTTTTCACTACTCAGCACTGCAAAAGGTTATGTGCATATAACTAAAAGGTTAAGTTCGCTAAACTAAAAGGTTAAGTTCGCTAAACTAAAAGGTAATGTCAATATACAGTAGAACTAGAATTTGAGTTAGGGTTTGGGCTAGGGTTTGGGCGCGTGGGGGCGCGTGAGGCACTCATGGGGGTGCGTGAAAGGCACTTTTGGGCGAGTTGACCCAGTTGCACTGATTTAGGATCTGTGCACCTGGTGTATAGAAACAATTGTGGAAAACTAAAAGCCAGATTCATTCATTATCTATAAAATTAATCAATCATTATCTATCATCTATCATTTTAATAAAATACGTGTATTAAAAATAAGTTAAGAAGGAAAACTGAAAGTCATATTCATAGAAATTTCTGTCACGCCCAATTTTCATATAAAGTTTAAAAAACGGATAATTTTTTTTAAAAGACAGTAAGCGCAACATTTTCATAGGGCGTCCAACAAATTTTTTTTCCTAAATTGTTGTGATTGAAAAGCAATCAAAGATTAAGAAAATAACCTTTGAAAATACTAAAGGTTCGTACAATTGCAGCGGAAAATACGTTCTTGTTTAGAACAAAACACATAGACACTGTTTCGTACATAACTAGAGTTTCAGAAATGTCGAACATCCATATACATTCTTATCTACATGCAAAAATAACAGACATTCATGTTCATTCCTCCTCGCCTCCAAAGTTTTCTGTAAAATAAATCATAGAAGGGGTAAGTGCCAAAAGAACACTTAGTGGGGTTGATATGTACAGTGAAAGGGGGTACACATATTATTTCCTATATAATATAATACACATTGCGGACTCCCGAGTAGTCCCAATGCATCCTTTGAATAAGTTCCCTCAGGAAGCCTATCAAGGCCTCAAGCTGACCCTATGAGTTATTACACCCCTTTATGTTGGGTTTCCGAAGAATACCCCTTTTGATCGGTTTCCAGTAAGGAATACCCTACTTGGCGTGCAGACGCATGAGCAGTTAAATTGTCACATCATATTTCTCACATAGAAAATAGTACACATTGGTCACGTTCATGTTAGCCACATAATTCACAACAACACATAGGTAAAGAAATTCTTTAACATATGTTGGCTTCTAAAGAAACCCCTTTTGTGCGGGAACTACTCTGACTTATCATCATTTAAAACCATTTGCTTTTGTATCACCTGAAATCGATAGTTTTTAAAACCATATACTTGATTTGTATACTATTCACATAATAAAAACGTTTCACTTTAAATCGACATCACATAATGACAGAATTCAAATCACAGTCACATAGTTTTCTACAAAAATTGTACAGTTTAAAACATAAATAAGATTTTACCCCACCTTGGACACTCGATAGTACTGATCAAAAGCTCTCGGTCTTATTTCCCTTTATTCCTGTCTTTTACTTGTATTCTTTACAAGGTAAAAAAACGTGACTTATTCTCTGATTTAATTGCTTAAAATCAATAAAATCTATTAAAATTAACTCTTGAGAAGTCGATAGACGGGGGGTGGGGGGTCTAAATTTAGGGTTTACTGAAAATTAGGGTTTATGGATCACACCCCTAAAATTAGGGTTTTCTTGCTTAAAGGCTAATTCATCACGTTTAAAGTTAATTTGCGGTCAAACTACTATTTTATAATGTTGTAGGACACAAAATACAATAATTATCAAATTCTGGGGTCATAATATAATTTTTGTATGTTCTAGGGGTCGATTTGTCATTTTCCAAAGTCTAGGGGTGATTCTGTAAATTCAGAGATGTTTTGGGGTTCAATTTGCTATTATTCAAAAGTTTAGGGGTCTTTATGCACATCTTATACATTTTAGAGACTATTCTGTAATTATTCATAAGTTCAGAGGCCTGAGTGCTATTTACTAAAGTTTTAGACTTTGCAATTTGGTCCCTAAACTTAATCAAATTTACAAATTTAAACCCCCCAATTCCAACCCTGTTTCCCCCCTGCCGCCACTGCCACTTGACGCTGTCAACGACCTCCATGTCATCGGCGACACCACACCACCACATACACACACGTACACACACTCATCACCGCTTGCAACGGCGACACTTGTTAATTCACGCCGGCACTTGCACACACCCTTCCACCTATCACACGCCCAAATAACCATACACACAGACATATATATATATATATATACACGTAGAAAAATACATACATATGTCGCCGCTTGCAGCGGCAGCTCACTATCCATCACACGACGGTGGCTCCAGTCGAAACCCACCGGCACAACCTCACATCGGCAACACCACTAACACACCCACACACGCAACAATGATGATAGAGAAAGGGGAGAGAAAGGTTGCCTCTCCTTTGCGGCTATATGAGGTGGAGACACGATCGGATTAAAATTTGAGCCCGTATTTATGACGAGCTCGATAAGTACTATAAAGTAACCGATTTACCTTATCGGAATGTTGGTCCCAAGTGGTGTCCGAGGTTCAGAGGGGGGGATGAATGAACCTTGGTCTATTTTGCAAAACAATGAAAAACTTTTATGCTCTGCAAGTTACTTGAACTTGCAGCGTCAGATTGTTACTGCTTACAGCACTAGGATGCAGTGCTGCACGCTGTAACTTAGAGTTTTATACGCAGCGGAAAAATAACGTTTATAACACAAGGCTGATTTTCTCAATATACTTCTTTTAAAAACGTTTAATGCTTATGAGATATATAAGATCAGAAGGTAAATGCACAAATAAGTAAAGTAAATAAACACGTATAACTTATAGTGGTTCGAAGGTGGTGTAATCCTTCTACGTCCACTCTACTGCTCCTCGAGCAGGAACTTTGTTAAGTGAGATTGAATTACAGGACTCTCCTAACAATCTATCAACTTTACAAAACAACCACCTACTGAAGTCCAGCGTACACACAACAACTGCAAACTTCAAAGGCTAACCCACACAGGGTTCTACACTCCCACACAGGAAAATTACCTAACTCTAGACAACTTATACGAACAACAATGATCTCTCTATCAACTGTTCGACACCACTAAAACAACATAAGCACACAACAATAAGGTTAAAAGAAATGAAACGGTTTATTCAACTGGTGCAACGAATTGAGCTTCTGAATCCGTTGATGGATTGTTCAGCACTAGGTTTGCTTCACTTCAGAGGTTGAGTGACTGAAACTGATAGTAGGCTTGAATATCTGTATCTTGAAAGCTTGTGAATCTTTGCTCGAATGTTTTTGTATCAGAAGATTTAATTCAATTTTTAGTAGTTTCAGTAACCAACTTCAGTGTATCTCTTCCTCTATATATACTTGTAGGAGAAGATGTCCGTTGAAGGAGACATCTCTCTTTTGAATTTGAAGTAGTCTGATCAAAGACATGGCTCGCATTTAATGCAACTTGACCTTTTCTTTTAGAGCATTAAATGCGGCAGTTATGGCTCGCATTTTTTTACAGCGCGTCAGTCCATGTGGTGTCTTCGTGTTGGCTCCATGTCTGCTTCTTTGATCTTGTCTTGAACGGCTCTATTTATTTTTGCTTGAATCTTTGTTCCTCGTACTGCATTTATCCTTCCTAGGATTGCAGGATACTTCTTGTTGAAATTGGCGCTGATTGGCTTCTCTGAACTGTAAGCTTTGTGCTGTATCCTAGGTCTTCGTGCAGCTAATGTATACTTGCAGTGCTGCTGTAACTAAGACCTTCTTGCAGTATCTTCTGGCAGTGCTGTTGTATTCTTTTCTTGCAGCGATGCTGCACGCCGTTCTTCCTTCCTTAGCTATGGTGCTGTAATTGCTTTTATGCTACGATGTTGTATCTGTCTTCTTGCAGCGATGCTGTATCTGCCTTTTTGAAAGACTTAGATGCAGTTTTGTCCTTGTCAGACCTCCATCTTTCAACACTTAAGACTAGACTCAAACCTAGTCTATATATTCACTTAAACATTGTGAAAAATGGGGTATTCAAAACTTCATAATACATATATGTTTAGTCTCATCAAAATCTAAACATTGAAATCCCAACACGAAAAAACTTTGCCCGCGGCGATGGAAAAATGAACGGTGAAAATGAAGGTGGCGGTTGAAAGAGAGGGGGAGATATGGGGAGAAAAGAACTTTTTTTCTTAATTTCTTTTCCAAATTCTACCCTAATCAAACTTTCTTTTTACCCCAAAAAAATGCCAACTGCACTAGCTTAAGCAGGAGTTGTCCTTATACTAATAATTCATTTAGTATAGTTAGATTAAAATTATAATAAGATTCAGTTTTTAAGGAAAAGAAATATGGATACTACATTCTCACTGTCCAAAATATTTCAAGAATAAAAAAATCAAACCTAACTTTTCAATTACCTGCTATTGGCTTATAAATAGCATCACTTGACAACAAATTTATCATCAAAAGTAATTTACAGAATCAAAACAAATTTCAAAATGGCTCCTCTTTTTAGCTTAATCAATGAAATTGGCCTACATAAAACCCAATGGGCGTTGAAGTTGCGTTTGATTCGTTCATACCATGTACCTGCATTTCAAAACAGACATCTCAATCAAAATTTGAAGTGTGTTTTTCACGACTGTGAGGTATAGTTTCTAAACTCATGCAAAAGATTTAATAGTGAAAAAAATTCTGCTTACTTACTATACACAATTAGATAAAAATGATTTCTTTAGATTATTGATATAATTTTTTTTCCAGGGTGTGCATATTTATGCTACTGTTGATCGTGATCTTTTGCACAGATTTGACCATACATTGGTCGAGAGACATATCTATGCTTTAAAAATTTTTATTGTGACAATTAATCACATGAGATATAAAACTACATCGCATCGCTATTTTCTGATATTTCTTAATAATACTAAAGTTACAGAGATTTCTGATGAGGATTTCCCATCATTTATTTTCAATTTCAAACCATATACTCAGCTGAAACCTCATGAGTTGAATGCGAACTGGACATTTGGTAAGTACAGTTTATTCTTATTTTGGTTAGTCCAATTGATGTTTATTTGTAGATAAGTTGGTTTTGATTCTAATTATTACAATATATATAGATTTTAATAATGATCTTATATTTCAGACATCATTGGTCTAGTTGTTACAACTTCTACACCACATATTGTGAATGGAAATATTGCCTCACAACTTATGGAAGTGGTTTTGGAGGATGCAGAGTATTATTTCTATATATTATTGTTATGTAATCTATAATTTTAAGTATTACATAAATTTTATCTTTATACTTTTTTAATAGGAGGAATAAAGTCAAATGTACTTTATAGAATGAGTATTGCGATCAAATGATGGTCGTGGTTGCAAATGAAGGTGAAACACCTATTGTGATTTTGCAATTTGTTAGGGCAAAGCTTTATATGGATAAGTAATATTTTTTTATAGATTATCCTCATATAGTTATTTATTAATCTATTTTATACTTGAAATATTTTCAGAATTGTTTAACTTTGTTTGATATGTTCGTTAATTTTTGGAAATCATAATATTTATTAATTGTTTATGTAGACAATGTTATTCTTTCAACAACATATAATGCTACAAAGATGATTATAGATGGGATTTGAAGGAGGTGACAGAATTTAAAAACAGCTATTTAAACTATTGAATAAATGATTTATATACCTTTCCAGGGTTGTATATTAATATATTTTTTAATAAATCAAAAGTTTGATGTTGATGAAGGCATTGTGCCAACAATAACAGTAGTTCCAAGTTCATCAGTTGAAACAATTAACGATGAGTTCCTCAGAGGGAAAGTTGTAGTCAAAAAGTGTTAAGCAGATTAAGAATTTTGGGAAAGTAAGTAGTGATATCATATGCAATTTATATTTGTTTAACGTAATTTTAAATCGAACAATTCTTATTTTTGTTATTAGGTTGGGAGTTTTTGGGTGCATGCTTGGATAGTTGGTTTTGAAAATGATACATGGTAGTATTTATCATGTAAGAAATGTTCTAAAAAGGCCAACAAGGTTGATAATAGGTTCTACTGTTCACCCTACCATATTTTCTATGTTGATGGAAAACTAAGGTTTGTTATAATTCATTGTATGTACTTTTACAATTAAACTGATTATAACTATTCTAATGTTCATATAATTCATTGTAGGTATAAGATAAAGATTCGTGTTCAAGATGATACTAATAATGCTCAATTTTTGTTATGGGATCAACAATGTACCGAGTTGATTGGCAAATCAGCATCTAAATTGATAGAGAAAACTGTTGTTTCTAGAAAAAATGATGGGATATCTACTCCTATTACTTCAATAATTGATAGAGAAGTTTTCTTTAAGGTTCAGGTCAATCCTGAAGAAACAATAGACTTTATTTGAGCATATACTGTGAAAAACTTATATACTAATGATGAATTAATTTCTAAGTATGCTGAATCTCACATTTTAAGCGAGGTATTTGTTTTCTACATTTCAATTCATTTTATTACTTTAAATTAATGTGATATAATGCCGATCTTTATTTAATTTTAAGGATCTGATATGATATTAGAATTGGTTAGAGATGATGAATCTGTGAAGGTAAATTATAAATAAATACTTCTAAAACTAAATTTGATAGCGTTATAAATTGTACAACTTATTTATTATCTATATATTTTAAGGTTTGTTCTTCGGAGGATGAGGCAAGCACCCTGACTTATAATTTCATGTTAAAATAATATCATTTTCATTCCAAGCTTTAGACTTAGAGAGAATTTTGTATATAACAATGCATGTCTAATCTAATGTATGTCTTTAATAAATGAATTCCACAAACATAAAAGACTGCATTTAGTTCATGAACACCCAACAATAGATGTTTAGAATGTTGAAACAACATGCATATATTTAAATTGCATCTCTTTTAGATCCAAAAGATTTAAAACAACTAATTCCAACATGCATTTGTTCCAAATTCACAACAACTAACCAAACAAGTTCAAATTATTGATATCTCCCCTATCAAAAACAAAAAGGAACAACCATTTATTCCTCCACAACATTTATACAATCAATTTCATCTTATTTGAAAAGGTGAGTAGAAATCACTTACCTTTTTGCTTCATCAGAATTCTTTAACATCAAACAACTTCAAACTTTATACAGCTCTTCATCGGGCACTGAATGGAACATTTAGTTCCTAAGAAAAATTGACAAGAATGACATTATCAAAATCAAATTAGGCGATTAATTCATGTATATCCAAAATCAACTACTATTCATTTCATATCATATAAATCAACAATATATATTATATCATGTACTGATCTGACATTATTAAAAAAACACTTTTAGTATAAATTAATTAATTCTAAGCAAATTCAACTAAGATTAAGAAAATGACATAACTCTACGCACTGCACAATATCTTAATATAACTACAAAATATAATTTTCATGTAAGTTTCCATATAAAAGTGAATAAAATCCTATATATATATATATGGATATCAATATAGATATGGTTCGTGTGTTTTTAATATTGTCTCTTTATTTAACCATCAACACCAAATCATCATTTTCTTTCATGTGTTTTTAATATTGTCTCTTCATTTACCCATGAACACTAAATCATTATATATATATATAGATATGGTTATCAATTCACTTCTTCATTTCTTTGCTCCTAGCAATATTATACTAAAGAGATTTCAGTTTGAGCTCGACTAAATTCTCTTTAGCCACAGAGTTAGTATATTGTCAATTAAATATATCAAAGGAATGAAGAAACTCACTAGTTTTACATTGATAAAGCAAAAGAGAATTGTTGAGATTTCAGTGTATAGATTTTGATGAGACAAACCACATATATAATAGGAAGTTTGAGTATCCCATTTTTCACGATGTTTAAGTGAAACCATTGACTAGGAATTGAGTCTATAGTTATAGGTTCAGAAAGATGGATGAGCTCAATAAGATCATGCTGCATTTAGAACATGAAAGTATGAAGACACTGCACGAAGTGGATGCAGTAATGCAGCAAGTAAGAAAGAACGACAAGTAGCGCCACTGCAAGTAGAAGATATAGGTTGTAGGAAAAAATCTCTGCAACACAGCTGTAAGAAGAAAATACACTACGCTGCAAGAAGTGGTTACAGGAATGCTGCAAGAATAAGATATAGCAGTGTTGTATGGAAAAAGTGCTGCAAGCTAATCAAAGATATAGCAGCACTATACAGAAGGAGTTACTGTAAGAAGATCAAAGATACAGAGTAAAGACCATGACTAGCTGCATTCTCAACAAACCTTATCTATGTTAAATAAAATCAACATCCTGCAATTCGAGGAAGGATAAATGCAGTACGATGAATGAAGTACGAAACAAGTATAATTAGAGTCGTTCGAGAGAAGATCAAAGTTGCAGACACAGAGCAATATAAAGACGACACGTGGCCTGACGGGTTGCAGAAAGCTGCAAGCCACAACCACTGCATTAAATACTCTGAGAAGAAAAGTCAAGACGTATTAAATGCAAGTCATATCTTTGATTAGTACACATAATTCAAATGAGAGATATCTCCTTCAACGGATATGTTTCTACAAGTATAAATAGAGGTCGAACTACATTGAAGGAGACTACTGATGATCTAAAAAACTGAACGACAAAGCATTCAAAGCTACATTCTCAAACCATTCTATAGTCTCAGCTACTCGACCTAAATGAAGTGAACCAAACTTCAACCTGAAAGATCCTAGAAAGGATTCAGAAGCTCACTTCACCGCACCAGTTGAAGAACCAATCTTTTATATACTTTAACCTTGTTGCTGTGTGCTTAGGTTGTTTTAGGTGTCGAACAGTTGATAGGATTCATCCTTGCTGTTTGTATAGTTGTCTAGGTGATAGGTAATTTCCCTGTATGGGAGTGAAATCCTGTGTGGGTTTGCCTTTAGAACTTGTAGTTGCTGTGTATACGTTGGGTTCTAGTAGGTGTTAACTCGTTAGGTTGATAGATTGTTAGGAGAGTCCCATAAATTAATCTTGTTTAACGTAGTTACTGCTCGAGGTAGTAGTAGAGTGGACGCAGAAGGATTACACCACCTTTGAACCACTATAAGCCATAATTATTTTTATTATTTTACATATCTGTGTTGCATTTAATATATCTATTTTTTCATAAGCATAAAAACATCTTAAAAGTAAAAGAGCATATTTAAGAAAACCAGCCTTGTGTAAAAAGATATTTTTCGCTGCGTAAAACTCTAAGTTAGAGCATGCAACACTGCATACTAGTGCTATAAGCAGTAACTGCTGGTGCTGTAAGTTCAAGTAACTTGCAGAATAGTAAGTTTAAAATAATTTTAAAAAAACGACTAAGTTTCATTCACTCCCCCGAACCTCGGACACCACTTGAGACTAACAAGTGGTATCAGAGCAAGTTGTGTTAAAAGCCAACTTATCTGGTCACCTACCTAGATCCACCCAAGACCCGCTGTTTTTATCTACTTTTTGAAACATCTCATCCTTACATCATATCATGGATTCTTCAAATCATAAATTACCCATGTTTTCCATAGAAGAATATGACGACTGGAAGATCAAAATGTAGGCAGATCTTTTAGTGATGAATGATGAGATTTGGACAGTCATCACAGAAGGACCGATTATCCCCATAAAGGTGAATCCCATGCTAGGAAGAGAAATGGAGGAAGGAGCACCTCCACCACCCAACTTCCTGATCAAGCCAAGACAAGAGTGGAACAATGAAAACAGGAAGAGAGCCAACCTGGATAATATGGCCAAAAATGCTCTATTCATCACCTTGGCTAAAGGCACCTTTCGCAAGGACAAAACATGCAGAATATCCAAGGAGATATGAGAGAAGTTGGAACAAATATGTGAGGGGGCAGAACTCACCAAGGACAATAAGATCTCCAATGCCACCCAACTATTTGAGCTCTTCGAGATGAAGAATGAAGAGACTCTAGAGCAACTAGACCTGACATTCACTTCGATAGTGAATGAACTCGAGGCTCTGGGCAAGCACTATACACAAAAGGAGAAAAATATCAAAGTGCTGAGAGCCCTTCTGGCGAAGTGGGACAGCAAGACCGCCGCTATAGGAGTGTCTATGGATCTAAAGTCATGAGTACATTTGATCTCTTCTCCGATCTTAAAGCCTTCGAATATGACATCAACAGAAGGAAGAAGGAGACAAAAGAAACAAGTTCAAAGGTCACTGCACTGACTGCAAGAAGTACGAAGGATATAGCAACAACAAGTTGCAGCAAGCAGTCAGAGGTTACAGCTAAAGATGCAGAAGAGGATATGGCTCTTCTTCCAAAGAAATTTAGAAAATTTATGAAGAGCAACAACAACAGCAACAACAACATCAACAAGAGAAATGACTTCAGAAGAAGTCATCCACCACCTCAGGTATCTTCCTCTCCTCAATCAAATGCAAATAATCTTGACTTGTGTTATAACTGCAGGAAGCCTGGACACTATGTGAGAAGTTGTCCACACCCAACTGTACACAAGTACCTAGAAAGAGAGAGAAAGAGAGAGAGAGAGTAAAGGAGAAAGAAGAGAAGAGATGACAGACATAAGCATAGAGCTCTCATTGGAGAGATGGAAAAAGCTAAAGATGCAGTAGTCTCAAAGGATATACTGAAAGCTACTAAATCCTCTAACAGCGACAATGAAACCTTATCCTCAAACGAAGAAGCACTAATTTTCCTGATGGTAAAGGATTGTGAGGACAGTGAAGAAGATGAGGTAACATATCAACCGCTGTCCATACCTGATAAAGAGGAGCTGAACATGATCTACTCTCTCAAGAGGATCATGAGTGACTTTGAGCAGATTAACTCAACTCATGAGGAGCTAAAGGTTGAGAATGAGAACCTTAGAGTTGAAAATGAGATCATCAGAAGCAAAAATATTAACATTGCAAAAATGCTAACAACATGTGAGTCAAATAGCTCAAAATACAGCAAGCTTCAAAATGAGGTCTCAAGGCTTAATTTGCTGGTCACAAAGCTAGAAGCTGAGAAGGAGAACTTGCAGTCCACAATAAGTATATTCAGCAAATCTGCTAAGGAAGCAAGAGAGTGTCTGAATCAAGCCAGGAGTCCATTTGAGAAAACTAGCTTAGGATACAGCTCTCACACTTCTCAGGTTACAGCAAGTTCATCCAAGGCTGTGATATTTATTCAAGCTGAAACTTCAATAAAGAATGAGCTACCTTGTAACTCTGAAAAGATCTTAAACAAGCCAACGCTGATGGACAAGAGAAAGAAAGTTTGGGTTCCAAAAGAAACTAACCCCAAAGGATCCTTCCAGAAATGGATACCTAAATCTGTTTGAAATTGTTACAGGTTTCAGTGTTAGGTTGCAGTAGTGAAGTCTAGCACATAGATAGTGGCTGCTCAAGACACATAACTGGCAACAAGGAAGCTTTAAAATATTTCCAAGCATGCAAAAGACCAAAGGTCATCTTTGGAGATGATTCCAAAGAAAGCACAAAAGGCAGTGGAAATCTGGTCAAGGGAAATATAAAGATCAAAGAAGTATCCTATGTAAAAGGTCTCAGATATAATTTGCTGAGCATCAGTCAATTCTGTGACAAATGATACACTGTGGAGTTCAACCTCAACAAGTGCCTAATCAAGAAGAACACATGAAATGAAGTCAAGCTTATAGGAACAAGAAGAAGAAACATATATCTTACAGATTGGAGCTCTTCTATTCCAACATGCTTCATTGTAAAGAGTCCACCAGAGCTGAGCCAGCTATAGCACAAGAGGTTTAGCCATTTGAACTTCAAGACCATAAACAAGCTAGTAAGAAAAGAACTTGTATGAGGATTGCCAGATGTGGCATACAAGAAGGAAAATATCTGTGGAGCTTGTCAAAAAGGAAAACAAGTAAAAAGCTCATTTAAAGACAAGTTGCAGAAGTCATCTCGCAGGATTCTAGATCTTCTACATATGGACCTCTTTGAACCAGTAGAACCAGTGAGCATAAATGGGAAAAAGTACTCACTTATGGTAATAAATGACTATTCCAGATACACCTGGACCATATTACTTACTAAGAAATTAGAAACTTAGAATAAGCTATCTGACCTCATGAAGAAGATTCAAAATGAGAAAAACTTGAGCATTGTAAAGATTAGATCTGACAGAGAAACTGAGTTAACAAACAAGTTTATAGAGAAATTCTGTTCTGACAATGGTATTCGTCATAAATACTCTGCTGTAAGAATACCTCAACAAAATGGTGTTGCTGAAAGAAGGAATAGAATCCTAAAGGAAACAGCAAAGAACGATGACAGTAGAAGCAGAGATATCTAAGAGATTTTGGGCTGAAGCTACCAATACTGCATGCTACACTCTGAACAGATGTCTGATTAACAAAGATTTGGACAAGACTCCTTATGAAGTCTGGAATGGATATACACCAAATGATCCCTATCTGCATATCTTTGGATGCAGATGTTATATTCTCAATAATGGAAAGGAGTATCTAAAGGCTTTTGATACAAAATCAGATGAAGGAGTATTTCTCGGATACTCTGCTATAAGCAAGGTATTCAGATTCTTCAACAAAAGAACCTTGGTGGTTAAAGAGTCAATACATGTGGTGTTTGATAAACCACATTGTGATACCAAAAAGCTAGAAGAACCTGTTGAAGGACCAACCCTCAGAAAAGAAAATGATGTTCCCTATATTGAAGGAGTTCTACATCCAGCAGAAGACAAAGAAGAAGAGTCTGCACCTCTGGATGCAGCAGATATTCTTACAGCAGCAGAACCCACAATCTTACAGCATTCTGAGGAACAACCTAGATATATACATACATTTGAGCCTGACAGAACATAGCTAAGAGATCACCCTAGAAATCTCATCATTGGAGATCCATCACTAGAGGTAAGAACAAGAAGGTCTATTCCTTATGAAGCAATGTTTGCATGTTTTATATCTCAAACAGAGCCAAAGAACATTGAAAAAGCCCTTCAAGACTGCAACTGGGTGCAAGCCATGCAAGAAGAGCTGAATGGATTTGAAAGAAATCAAGTTTGGCATACAGTTGCAAGACCAACTCATCAAGAAGTTATTAGAACAAAATGGGTGTTCAAGAACAAGTTGGATGAGTCAAGACTTGTTGTAAGGAACAAAGCAAGGCTTGTTGCTAAGGGATATTACCAGGAAGAAGAAATTGATTTTGATGAGACATTTGCTCCTGTAGCAAGGTTGGAAGCCATAAGGATTTTTCTGGCATATGCAGCTCATATGAATTTTAATGTGTATTAGATGGATGTGAAAAGTACATTTCTCAATAGTCTTCTTACAGAGGAAGTATATGTGGAACAACCTCCAGGCTTTGAAGACCAAGCAGAAGAGAAGGTGTTTAGACTGCACAAAGCTCTGTATGGTCTCAAACAAGCACCAAGAGCTTGGTATGACACCCTGTCTCTCTATTTGTTGGAAAACGGGTTTAAGAAAAGAATAGTCGACAAGACTCTGTTCAGAATACAGGATGGAGACAACATTCTCCTTGTACAAATCTATGTGGATGACATCATCTTTGGATCCACCAACAAAGATCTATGTGAAAAGTTCTCCAACCTGATGTAATCAAAGTTCGAGATGAGTATGATGGAAGAACTAAGTTTCTTTCTAGAGCTGCAAGTAAAGCAGCTGTCTGTAAGAACCTTCAGCAGTCAAATCAAGTATACGAAGAAACTTATTAAAAAGTTCGGCATGGAAAATGGTTCAGCCACAACAGTCCCTATGGCCACATCCATAAGCCTTGACAAAGATAAAGATGGAAAAGATGTGGATATCACGAAGTACAGACATCTCATAGGATCCTTGTTGTATCTTATAGCAAGCAGACCAGACATTATGTTTGCAGTAGGAGTCTATACAAGATTTCAAGCAGCACCAAATGAGTCATACCTTTCAGCAGTAAAAAGAATTATCAAATATCTGAAGGGAACTCAAGAAGTAGGCCTATGGTATTCTAAGGATGGAGGATTCAAGCTTAAAGGCTACTCTGACTCAGATTATGCTGGCTGCAAGATTGATAGGAAAAGTACAAGTGGAACGTGTCAATTTTTGGGAAACAGACTTGTTTCATGGTTTTGTAGAAAGCAAACCTCGATAGCTACATCTACAGTAGAAGCAGAATATGTTGCAGCAGGAAGTCGATGTGCTCAAATCCTCTGGATAAAAGATTATGGAATTAAAGAAAAAGAGACTCCAATTCTCTATGATAATACAAGTGCTATCACAATCACCCATAATCCAGTATTTCACTCAAGCACAAAGCATATCGACATCAGACACCACTTTATAAGAGATCATGTGGAGAAGAATGATGTCATGCTGGAGAAAGTTCATACGGATCTCCAGTTAGCTGATATATTCACTAAACCTTTATATGAATCAAAGTTTTTAATGCTGAGAAACGAGCTGGGAATTCTTAAGTTGTGAGTGAAAAAAAAAGTTGCAGAAGCTCAGGAGGAATCTCTGCAACCTTGCGAGAAGCTGTAAGAATCATGCTACAAGTTGTATCTTTGTATAGCATTGGGCTCAAACAGCGTTGTATCTTTAATTCTTACAGCATGGACAGTAAGAATGTGAAGTAAGCAGCAGAAGGTTACAACATTTATTTCTAAGAGTATTTAATACTCTGCAACCTCATATCAGGATGCTGCAACCTTAAAGAGATAATAAATTAGGCGGCAAAATGCATGTCTTTCATCACATTTAATGCAAGTCTGTGTATGTCAGGATTTGAAAAGACGCGATTAGAAGCCATAACTACTATGGTTTGGTTATTTACACTTTGACCCTCTGTCTTTTTATAAGGATCGTAAGATCATTTTTCATTTTTTAATCTCAACCGTTGATTTTACTACACGTCTCTTAAACTTTCTTCTTGATACCATAACTGATCATTTGAAATCATTTCTCCTAAGTATCAAACACAGAGAGAAGTTTCCCTCCTTCTAAAATTTTCTAGGTTTCTCAAATCCTTCATACATTCAAAACAATGGCTGCCAGACAAACGATTGTTCTTGAAGGTCGTTTGGTCAACTAAGAGCATGTTTATATTTCTAGGATGTAGGATAACTCCATCATTCGGAGCATTTTCGATGCGTTGGAAAGAACCCAGGTTCTAGGGCTCCTTACCATAGTTTATGCCGGATTCTTCGTAGAATCCGTTTAGAGATTTTACTTCTATACCAGGAGATCCGAGGAGAAAAGAAACTCCATTCTTTTTAGAATGGATGCAGATGATGAAAAGAGATCACTATCTGTTAGTGACATTGCCGCCGTCTTCAGTATTTCTTCAAAGGGGTTGTCTCCAAGTCAACTCTTGACATACGGTGAAGATATCTCTCAGGAGATGTGGGATCTTTTCCGGATTAGGGATACATGGGCTAATATGAAGAGAAACACCCCGAAAAAATTCTTCAAGCTGGAGTTTGAGTTTCATGATATCTGTGCATACTCCATTGAAGACAAAACAGGAAGTTATGACAAATACATAGATCTCCACTTCTGGATCATATTTGCTATCATAGTCGGAGAAAATGTGAACTGGGCCAAGTTCATCTTGAAGTGGATATGGGAGGAGACAGAGAAGAGCACTGCACGACGGAGCTACGGAATCACCATATGCTCCATTCTCTGAAAGCTGGGTCTACAGCTTACAGCTCCTACCCCCATCCCCATTGGAAATATCTCGGGGAGAAGAAGAAGGGTAAGACCTTGAAAAAGGTTACTGGTTCAGCTGCTGCTGGGGTTGCATGAAAGAAAACCAAAGAGAAAGCAGCTGCAACCTTGGCCCTGCAAGATGAAGCTGTAAGCAGCGGGACAAACCAGAAAGATGACAGTCCTCTTTCCGTCATCAAGAGGGCTCCGAGGAGTTGAAGAAGACAATTAAAAATGTCTCTCTTCGCAGCAAGAAGAAGGCTGCTGCAACTACTACAAGATCTGATGCGCAGCTCTTGCAAGATAATCCCCAATTCTTTACTGCAAGCATGATAGTAATTGCAGCAAAGGTCGAGCCAGATGAGCAGTTGTACAAACAAGGAGTTGCTGACTCAGTTCAGTTACATCAACATGGAGCTGCTGACTCAGCTCAGTTGCATGAACAAGCTGCTGCTGCTCAAGATCTACTTGATCCAACCTTTCCAGCTGCTGGAGCTGATATAGAGTAGCAATACAGTCTCTGGAGGAGGATGAGACTAGCTAAGGGGGAAACTTTGTTGCAATAGAAAGCGTTTCTCACCGTAGAGAAGGCTGTCCTGGAGTGGGCCAAATCAGAAGATATCTTCGGACTCCTGTGCTGCTGATGAAAGCAGCAAGGGAAGATGTACAGGTCTTCCTAGCCCCGGCTGTAAAGACTGTAAGAAGGGGTGATGACGTTGCATTTGCTGAAGAGCAAATCAGTGCCCTGGGAGTAGAACAGGCTGAAGAAGCCATACTGCAACTAGCATTGTAAGCTAGTGTGAAAAAAACAATGATGCAGCACACTCCTAGAAGGATGCAGGAAGAAGGAAGCTAATGCCATAATTCAAGCTCCCCCGCATACACACAAGTGGTTGAGAGTCTCTCAACGCTGGTCACTCTTGATCTTTTGGAGGAGGAGGAGACTCAATTACTTGACTACAGTGATTCCTTTGTTCACGCCAATCCTGATGCCGCTAAAGATGCTCAGGAGGAACCGTCCATAATTATCAGAGAAGTTCTCTCTGATATTGCTGAGATTGCCAATAATGTGACCACGGAGGAAGTTAAGGAGGCGGGAATCCCTGTACTGGTAGAGACAACAGTACAGCAGGCTTACATCCTTGAAGATACAAATGAAGCAACATTGAGGATGGAGGCCGAGATTCTTGCAGCAGTCGAGCTTACAATGCTGCAAACGGTAGATGCTGCAAGATACCAACCTGCGCTGCAAGAAGACATTCTTGCAGAAGAACCTGTCCAAGTTGCAGGACCTACCATTAAGATGGCATTCGTGCAGAAGACCTCAGGTGAGGCTGTTGTTGAGACAACACTCCCTGAGGGGATGAAGACCTCTAGAGGGGCGGCTGTGAGACAGTACCCTCGGAGGAGAAAGAAGATGAAGTGGCTGAAGTAACCACTGCTCAACTAGAGACACCTTATGAGGAGGTTGATGTTGCTGCTGCTGCAAGCTTACTAGGATCCATCCAAGACACAATAGCAAAGGTTACTAAAGAGGTCGAAGAGGGAAAAGAAGAAGACCTTGCTACCTTTGAATTTTTTGAGAGGCTCGCTGTTCTCAGAAGATCAGAATCAAGGAGGAGCAGTAATGATAAAGATGATGATGATGACAATGATGAGGAATAAGTTGAGGCTCTTGAGCAGAATGCAGCACGGACCCCTAATGCCATTATTTCATATACTGTATCAGCTTCTAGCCTCAAACAAAGAAGAACAACTAGACTATCAACCCATGAGTCCATCGATAAAGTTGTTACTACAGTTAGACAATTGGTACTCGCATTAAAAGAACGTGAGTCTAACATGCAGAACAGCATGCGCCTTGGTGACAGATTTCATGCTGCAACTATGACTAGCTTCAAAAAGGATATTAAAGCAATCTCTGGGATGGTCAAGAACAACCTCAATGACAACGCTAATAGGTTATACAGGGATAAGATATGGATAGAGGGTGAGCTGAAGAGAGAGGCTGCAATCAATCATCAGGAGATAAAGATGTGCAAGAGTTTGGTTGATGTTGCAGCTGAGACCCTTAATCAGCACTTCATGATGTTGGAAACATTCTTGGATAATGTCCTTGATCAATCTTCAAGAACTAAGAGTGTTGACGACAGGCTGGGGAATCTGGAGATGATAGTCGGCGAGCTGCGAGATATAATGGTCAGTGTATTCCCTCAATATGTTCATGGAGACCTGCTGCAGCCCAGACAAGTCCCTGTATCCGGAAGGAGACCACCATCCTCAGTGGTCAGAACAGTCCCTGCTCTACCCTCGGCTTTTGATGATGCCAAAAAGGGGGAATGATTTCCAGATAGATACAGAAGATCAGGGGAGGAGGGAAATAAGAAAGAAGAAGATGATGACCAGCTGCTGAGCAAAAGAAGAAGATCATGATCATCTGCTGCTGTTGATTTCCCTCTCCAAAAAGATGAAGAATAAGGAGCTGGTGGCGCAGCTGCTGCAAGCAGATCAGCTGCAGGTGCTGCATACAGCACCGCTGCAGGTAAAGATGCAGCACCTCCCTCTTCTTATAGCACCAAGAGATAGAGAGATGATCAGCAGGAGGGCTCGAGGAAGAGGGTCAGCAGAGTTGAAGCTGAGAGGCATTACAATGAGAAGATGGCTGCTCAAAGGAATGAGATAGCCAGATCAGAGCAAGAAGAAAATACCTAGATGCAAATGCTTGGAGTGATTGGTGAGAGCAGAGCAGTAGACAGAGCTTTCTACCAATACCCCCTAAAGATATTCCACGTCTTCACATAGACAACATATCTGTTGAAGTGTCTATTCTGATGGATTAAAGGCCTGAAGGAGAAAACATGGCTTGGAGCCTCAACATCTTCAAGTCAATCAGATTGTCTACTGACAGGAATCCATCGTTTGAGGTGATTACTCTGTACAAGAAATTACAGTACCTCAGATACTTTAGATATCTCTGCAGAGAGGGCTTCTTAATAAGATTTCAGACCTGTCAATCTGCATTGAGAAGACATGAGCAGCTTGCTAGGGATGGTGAGATGGAGATTCAGACAAGATACTTATCCCCGGTGAAACGAGACAGAATAGTGCCTTTTTGTGAGGACTTTTGGCTGAGATAGATTCAGATTTCGAAGATCAAGCAGAAGCTGGAAGAATCCTATCAGGAGTCCATTCGAGATTAGTGGAAAGGCTCAAGAGAAAGAGCAGAGGAGCAAGAAATGAGAGCTACTGAAGGAAGACCTGATGAATCTTCTACAAGGAGGTCCTTATTTCAGCAGTAGCCGCTGTATGATATCTTGTATATATGTGTATATACCATTTCTCCTATCCTTGTAAAAAAAATTTCTCTTAATGAAAAAATTTTATTTTCTGTTTATGTTCAAGTTCATTTCTTATGAACATCTACATGTTTTTTAATCTTGCTGTTTTGTGATAAGGATTAGAAATGATACATCTCTTATGAATCCAGGATTAGCTTATCTTTATTAGATCAATATATAAATCCTGAATGAAAAAGATATAGTGCAGAGTAAAAACTTTCTTCATAAACGATATAATGTAAAAGGTTTTGTCATTATCAAAAAGGAGGAAATTAATGGGATTTCAGTGTATAGATTTTGATGAGACAAACCACATATGTAATAGGAAGTTTGAGTACCCCATTTTTCACGATGTTTAAGTGAAACCATAGACTAGGAATTAAGTCTATAGTTATAGGTTCAGAAAGATGAAGGAGCTCAATAAGACCATGCTGCATCGAGAACATGAAAGTATGAAGACACTATAAGAAGTGGATGTAGTAATGCAATAAGTAAGAAAGAACGACAAGCAGCGCCACTGCAAGTAGAAGATACAGGTTGCAGGAAGAAGTTTCTACAACATAGCTGTAAGAAGAAAATACACTACGCTGCAAGAAGTGGTTACAGGAACGCTGCAAGAATAAGATACAACAGTATAATTAGAGCCATTCGAGAGAAGATCAAAGTTGCAGACATAGAGCCAATACAAAGACGACACGTGGCTTGACGGGTTGTAGAAAGCTGTGAGCCGCAACCACCGCATTAAATGCTCTGAGAAGAAAAGTCATGGCACATTAAATGTAAGTCATGCCTTTGATCAGTACACATAATTCAAATGAGAGATATCTTCTTCAACGGATATCTTTCTACAAGTATAAATAGAGGTCGAGCTACACTGAAGGAGACTACTGATGATCTGAAAAAATTGAACGACAAAGCATTCAAAGCTACTTTCTCAAACCATTCTACAGTCTCAGTCACTCGACCTAAGTGAAGTGGACCAAACTTCAACCTGAAAGATCCAAGGAAGGATTAAGAAGCTCACTTCACTACACTAGTTGAAGAACAAATCTTTTATATACTTTTACTTTGTTGTTGTGTGCTTAGATTGTTTTAGGTGCCGAACAGTTGATATGATTCATCCTTACTATTTATATAGTTGTCTAGGTGATAGACAATTTCCTTATGTGGGAGTGTGAAATCCTGTGTGGATTTGCCTTTAGAACTTGCAGCTGTTGTGTGTATGTTGGATTCTAGTAGGTGTTAACTCGTTAGATTGATAGATTGTTAGAAGAGTCCTGTAAATCAATCTTGTTTAACGAAGTTCCTGCTTGAGGTAGCAATAGAGTGGACATAGAAGGATTACACCACCTTCGAACCACTATAAGCTATAATTTTTTTTATTGCTTTACATATCTGTGTTACATTCTATTTATCTATCTTGCCATAAGCATAAAAACATCTTAAAAGAAAAAGAGCATATTGGAGAAAACCAGCCTTGTGTAAAAAGATATTTTCCGCTATGTAAAACTCTAAGTTACAGCGTGCAGCACTGCATACTATTGCTGTAAGCAATAACTGCTGGTGCTGTAAGTTCAAGTAACTTGCAGAACAATAAGTTTAAAAGAATTTTAGAAAAATGACCAAGGTTCATTCACCCCCTCTGAACCTCGAACACTACTTGGGACCAACAAGAATTGTAGATAAAGAAGTAGAAAAAGGTATGTTATTCCTCTATCTTCTGTCGTTACAAAGCTAACTAGAAAATTGAAAGATGAAAAAAATTAACACTTAACTTCTCATATATTCCACTATTTGCATCCTTACTTTAATATTTCAATACGCTTCTCAGATCCCTCCACTTGCACCAATAACTAAAAAGTTCACGTTTCTGGAGCAAAAAATGTATAAACTCATTACAGAAATGTTACAAAATATTAAGAAAATGTATAAACTCATTACAGAAATGTTATAAAATGTTAAGAAAAAACTCATTATTTGAGATATCATTACAAACACCAAGGAGCAGACATATATTGTAACGCCCCGATTCTTTTATTAATAAACATTAACCAAGGCGTTACTCACTTATTAAAATTCCCTCTTTTAATAAAATAAAGATAATTAAAATCAACAATAATTATGAAATATACATTTCTTAAATTCATAAAATTAATCATTTAAAATAAAAAGTTTACTGTAACCTTTGATACTCGGCTACCAGCATCCACCGCTCGCGCGCTATGCCCTAAAATCCTTAAACTGAAAACATTTTAAAAAGAGGGGTGAGTGACAAAAGTACACTCAGTGGGGTGGGAAAACTCAGGATGACATAAAATAATTTTCAAAGATTTTACACACACATACCAAAACACCATTTTATCACATATAACAGATTTTCGTAAAACGTTTGTCTCTTAATAAAAACCATAGAAAATAGATTATTTCAATCACGTGACTTATAATCATTTTAAAATGTAAGCATTCATCACAAATCAATCATCATTCACATTCAAACATCACTTTTCATATAGTTTACGATGCTTAGCCGCCATGAAAGCATTTTACGGTGCTTAGCCGCCATGAAAGTATTTTACGGTTCTTAGCCGTCATGAAAACATTTTACGGCTCTTAGCCGCCGTGATACGATGATCAGTCGTCATTATACGGGTCTTAGTCGTCTTGATACGAGCCTTAGCCGCCTTGCATACACATGCACAAGCACATATCACTTCGTTTTCACATTTACGGTTTTTAGCCGTCTTGCAAACATACAATCAATCATTCACGTTCAAACATCACTTTTCACATAATTTTACGGTGCTTAGCCACCATGAAAGCATTTTACAGTTCTTAGCCGCCATGAAAGCATTTTACAGTTCTTAGCCGCCATGAAAACATTTGCGGGTCTTAACCACCTTTTTACGATCGTTAGCCATCGTAATACGGTCGTTAGCCGTCGTAATACGGTGATCAGCCGTCTTTATACGAGCCCTAGCCGCCTTGCATACGCATGCACATGCACACATAATTACTTCACACATACACATATCAACCATACACATCAAAACACATTAATTTAACACAACACTTAGTTGCAGTTTTGAACTGCCATGAAAACACATCTTATTTGCACATATGCAAATCTTAACTTCACACCATTCTTCACCTTTGCATAAGAAAAACTCATAGCACCTTATTCATTCCTTGCGTAATACAAACCACATTTCACACATGTATAAGATTCACCTTCATCACATCATAGCATTATCACACATAACATCTCATGCATTCAGTACGTATACCCAACTCATTTCATATTGTATAATATTTCGTAATTTAAATGTTTCGTAATAAGCAATTACCCCCACCTCATGAGAGTAATGTGTGAAATTATAATCTGTCGAGCAAGCATAGATAATTCCTCATTCCTCTTTTCCTACATCGATCATTAAAAATTGTCTTAGTACATTATCTAACTATAAATTCTTTAGTTAAAGTCATTAGTAATTAAAATATGTCATTTAAGGTTTTCTTTGATAAGATGGAACTGGTTTCTGATGATGTTGTGGTTTAAAGAATAAAATTAAATGATTTTAAAGTGAATATAAGGTTCAAGTGAATTTGTAATAAAATATGTTTATTAAAATATTAGAAAGCTTAATTAGACTTTAAATTAGATCTTAAAAGACTTATCTTAGTTTTAGGAAAATTAATTATAGAATTATGATTTAGGTTACATCTTGAAGATTTGATATTAATTTTAGATAATTAAATTATAAAGTTTTTACTTAAAATAATTCTTAAAGACCTTTAAAATAATCTTAGAAAATCTAATTATATAATTTACGTTTTAACTTAAATATTAGGAAATTTGAATATATTTATGATTGTGGCGTAATTAGATTAACTATAAAGTTTAATTTATAAAAGTGAATTCAATTAACTGAAATTATAATTTAATTAAGAAAATATATTTAATTGCATAACATGTTTAGTTAATTATTATTTAAGAGAATTAACATTAATATTTAGTCTGATATTTATGTTGGCACTTGACTTTGGGAAATTAACTTGTAAAGTTCATAACTAATTTAAGATCGTTAGATCATTTTTATCAATATAGGGAATTTATTTGAGTGTTTAATATTTATAATTAGGTTCTTAGTTCGTTTATTAAATTATGAAGATAAAATTATAATGTCAATAATTATATTTAGGATAAATATATCATTTAAATTAAGAGAGATGATAATTAATATTTTTAATGTTATATTGCAACATAATTTACTTATTTGGGTCAAGAAGTATTACTAGTGACTTCTACGGTCTGTTTCATAAATCTAATTAATTATAAGATAAAACTATAATTTCAGCATATTCTAGAGGTCATTTTAGCAATATAAAGCAATTCTAATATGCAATACTTAATATCTTTGCTTTTTAGGGTATATAATGTAATTTCAGTAAAATTTGAGGGTTCTATATCATTAATTATAATTTAGGGTGCTCAAAACATAGTTTCATAAACTTAAGAATATAAAATGTAATATTTATAACTATTGGAGTTTTATAGTATGTTTCATAAATTTAGGGGTGTAAAATGTATGTTTTAAATACTTAAGGAATTAATCTGAAATTTTACAAATACTAAGGATTTAATTCCAATTTCATTAAAGTTTATTTTTGCAATAGAGCCCCTCAATTATATCAAATTCTCAAAATTAAACCCTCACCCCCAAACCTTTTACAGCCTTAGCTACCGTCTGCCCCTGTCCTGCACTGTCGTCACTACCGGTGACTCCCCATCGCCGACGACTATCAAAGAACCCAAACACACCTACAAAACCAAACCCGGCACACGCACAGCAAATACATACCACAACAGCCCTATATACAGCCATAAACACACGCACCCCGCAGATATTTTCGCACCGCCGCTGCAAGCGGCGGTCCACAGCCCCTTACCACACCATACGCCGGCCACACACGCACAACAGCCCAACGCCGACACACACGACGGCGCCACCACCCATTCTTGCCAAGACACTTACACACACGCACACAGGGTACAAAAACACAGCAGCACACTGCCACTTGTAGCGGCGGTTCATTTCCAGCCCCACCTCACGCCGTTTACGGTGGCGGTCCACTCTCGCAAGCACAACACACGCCGGCGCAACCTTGCGCGGGCAAACTACACCAACGGCGATGTTGCAGCCAAGAGGAATAATAGGGAGATACAGGAGAGGTGGCTGAAGCGGCGATGGTGATTTGGCTGCAGTGATGTGGGTGCATTTAGAGAGAGAAATAAATGATTTGGGAGAAATTGCACATAGCTTTCTTTTCTACTTTAACTTATTCCTTCTTTCTACTTTTGTTCTTGCTTCCCCCAACGTAAGAAAGGTGAAAGGGTATACTACACCGAAGGGTTGAGGTGTCAAAATTAGAGTGGGGGAAAGAGGATGAGGTGTATAAGCATCCATATCCTTTTCATTTACTTATTAAGTATTATCATTAACACATTATTATTATGATGTGTCCTCTTAAAAAATTAAATATATATATATATATATATAATGATAATAATAATAATTTGACGGAAAATAAACATAGACTTTAAATTATAAGTCTCATTTCAACTATACAAAACTTTCGTTATAATTTATATAGTTGAATTTTTTTATTTTGGGGTGTTACATATATATTAACATAGCAAAAACTAAACCCATTACACAATTTCATTGCACTCAAATCTTAGAAAAGAGGTTACACAAATGGCAACTAATTCTTCACGTGCAAATATATCTGTAAGAAGGTAAAAAGAGGCTAACCATTGATTCTTCATCTGAAATCTCAGTAAATCTTATCTTTTTCATCATAGATCTTTGAATCATCTCGATTTCCAATGGATTTCGAAACAAATCCCAAAGATCCTTTTATTTTTTTCAGAAATCTCATAAAATCTTATGATTTTCGTCATAGATCTATGAATCATCTTGATTTACAGTGGAATAGTAAATAGATCTTAAAGATCCTGATTTTTTTTTCTTTCTAAAATCTTAGAAAATCTTACGATTTTCATCATAGATATGTGAATCATCTCCATTTAAATTGGATTTCGAAATGGATCTTTATGATATGTTGATAATCAACTGTAGTGGAAAAGTTTCTGTCACGCCCCAATTTCTTATAGAGAATTTATCAGTGTTTTTCACACGGGCGTGCAGGAAGAAGAAAAGAAGTAGGAGACGAACATAAAATATTACATAACAACCATCGGTTCAACCGACTTAAACATAATATTCACAGCGGAAAAAACATCAGGATCTCCCATCCCAAACACACCTCATCATCAGGATCTCACATCCCTGAATACACATCATTATCAGGATCTCACATCCCGAATACACATCATTATCACCAAACATGGATTTCTTCCAACATTGTTTTATAAAGAGAAAAGTTTGATAAACATCATATTACAATAATTTACAGATCCAGAAAAATATAGCACCTCCTCTCTCCTTCTAGGGTTCATCATGCTTATCACCTCCTGTAACGTGAATTACAGAATAAGGGGTGAGTGCGTTGAATACACTCGTGGGGATAAAAATCCACGTCTAAATCTTAACACATATATTTGAATCAGAATTACGTATAATCATCACTAATCACAGCACGAAATATGCACAGCAGACATTAGAAATGGTAAGGGACGAATAGGTGTGGGCATTGCCCATCTTATCCCATAAAACGGTCTCAAATACCGCTGGTGCATTTCAAGGACCACCAAACCTTTCATAGAAGAATGGAGGTTAGGGACGAATGCATAAAGGGGCGCCTTAGCGGGCCCACCCCTCACAGTAATAAGTATGTCACAGCAAATATATAATCACAGCATTTAGTATTCCTCAATCATGCTTGGAATAAGGAAAACTGTAAACAGATAAAGAGTTAGAAATTACCCCCACCTTGTTCGGTGGTTACCACGTGAGTTGCAAGTATCCAAGATCACGTATCCCAAGGCTTCAATCCAACAGGTAGCCTACATAATTTACGATGTTTTCTTAGTTTATTATAATCTATAATTAAAGATTTAACCGATATCGAATCAAATATTATCTATCGAGATGAGACGGATCGGAACGGTAGGCCTAACGATTGAGGTGAAGAAAATGAGAGATAAATATCAGTTTATGAGGCTGAGATGAAAGAGATTGAATTTTGGATCACAACAAAAAAAGAATGAGCTCAATCGGAGTTGAAACGAGCTCGAATGGAGCGTTTTAAGATTTAGGGGTATTTCGATAATTTGGTCAAAGGGTTGACTTTGATCGGGACCCACGACCCTCAGTCAGCGATATCTTGTTGGCGATGACTCGATATTAAAGAACGACGAAAAGAAAATGAGAATCGGATCGAAAATCACATCGAAAAACGTCGTCGTACGCGTTCCCCGCGACGGGAAAATTTCCCGACGGCGTCTCCCGTCGGCTGCCTAGTTTTCTAGGCAGCGGGGGCAACAGACTCGGCAGCTGCCCAATTTTCTCAGCAGCCTCGGCCCCGGTCTCCCGGCGACAGGAGAAAAACAGGGCAGCGTCTCCCGTCGCGAACCTGCTTAACCAGCCACCGACGGCGGTGTCACCGCCCTATGCCGTCGAAAATTAGTCCGATGGCTAGCCTGAATCACCGGCTACCAGATCCGGCCATCCATCGCCGGATTCTGGCATGAATAGTACCAGAAAAACAGCCACGAAAACCCTTCGTCAAACACAATTTACACAAACAAAATGCAACAGCTACTTTTCCAATCCATTTTTCGGCACCGGCGCCACCACCCATGGCAGCACCACCCCTCCAGTGGCTAGCCCACCACTCCAGCAGCCCTTCCGGCGCCTGCAACCTTGAGAAAAAGAGCAAGAGAGAGAAAAACGGGAGAGAGAAAAGGTGGCTGAAAATAAGGGTTTAGGATTTGGAGATGGTTTTTCGCCGTTTTCCGGCGAACGAGAAATCGGAATTGAATTCCGGAAGTTGCCCTAGACTCGTATCGTCGAGGGCTACGTTGTATACGAAAATCAGCCAAAACGAACGGGTTTGACATTTTTCCGACGAACTCCGGCAGCGGCGCTCCGGAGACAGAATAAAGACGGGAAAGAAAAAGAGAGAGGAGAGAGAGACTTATGTGTGTTCGGCGCTTTTCGGCTCGTTCGGCTCGTTCGAAGAAACGGTAAAAATGAAATCGAACTAGGGGCTATTTATAGAAATTGGAAATCACTATTCATCTAGGCTAGGTTTATTGTTCATGTAGCTAGGTTACTGTTCACGATAAGATTCCGGTTACTATTCATGATAAGATTTCATTTCTCGTTTTTTCGAAACTCCGTATTTTGCCCTTTTTTCGCCGTTTGAGCTACAGGTGTCCGATTGACCTCTAGTTCATTTCTATCTTCTCGTTTTTCCATTACGCATCTAATGGTATAAAAATATTCTATTTTCCATGTGTATAATTTGTATCCATCTAAAACTGGTCGTTAAACACATATCTGAAACGCATGTAATTAAATTAACATTCAAGAATTAAAACACATAAGATATTTTAATTAAGGTTTACTTATTTAATTAATCAATTATTCTTTGTTTTTTATCCTGGGCGTTACAGTTTCTTAGTGTTTCAATAAAGAGACTATGACGGAGATATGATGGAGAGACAGAAAGAGTATGTCGAAGAAAATAGTCTCTTGGGTTTATAATTGGATTTGAAATGGATTGTATTATGGATCAAGATTCATCTGGATTTGCCCAAATAATTTTCTTATATGTGCATTTCATTATTTTTATAATCGCGCATAGATTTTATTGGGCTTTTGTATTCTACAATCTTTTTATAAATTTAAGATATTTATGCTTTAAAAATAAATAATATATTGATTAATTTGGCCAAAATAATGTATTGATTAATTATTGTTATACATCTCATTTAATACTTTAGTAAAAAAAATTCTTTAACAGATAATCATAAATTTAATAAACATCATGTTCAAAATAACGTTGGTCAAAGTTCGTCAACAATGCTAATTGATTTAACCAATGATGAAGATATCGCAAATGAAATATTACGTCATATTCATCCAAGTATCTCAAATCAATTAGAAGATTCTATCATTGATGACAACAATATTGATGAACCAATCGGTACAATTTTTTATTTACAATTTTCAAACATTATATTTATTTGTTAATAGGTGAGAATGATTTTTCATGTAATTGATTTTAGGTACAAATCAAGATGAATTAGAAGCAACTCTTTCAGAACCAAGTACTTTTTTTAAGATATTGAAGAGGGGATGGGAGACAGAGACATTATAGTTGAGCCACAGTCTGGACAGTTAAAACAGATAAATGAATTAAATGCTACATATCATGGTCTACAATATCCTCTTTTATTTTCTTACAGTGAGGATGGTTACCGTGAAGATATTCCTTTTTCAAATTCAAGATCTTCACTTGGGCATGGCAGAATAAAACTAAGCATGTGAGAGTCGATTGCATTTCGGCTTCATGAAAGGGCAAATGAACCTCTCTCTATTTTGATATCTAGAAGATTGACTCAACAATTCATAGTTGATGGATATATAATGATTGAATCTGCTAGATTATTATATATTCGTACCCATAAAAAACAATTGAGAAGTGAAATGTATAAGGGTCTTCATGAAGCATTGTTACGTGGGAAAACTAATCCATGTAGTTTCGGTCAACGAATCATTCTTCCTTCAACATTCATAGGAGGAGCTAGATATATGATTCGGAATTATCAAGATACCATGGCAATATGTAGATGGGCAGGTTATCCTGATTTGTTCTTGACTTTTACATGTAACCCAAAATGGCCCGAGATAGTCCCTTTTTTAGAACCAAGAGGTTTGAAATCGGAGGATCATCCTGACATTGTTTGTTGAATTTTCAAGATAAAATTGGATGGTTTGATAAAAGATCTTAAAAAAAATAAGGTTTTTGGAAGTGTTAGAGCACTGATATATATTGTTGAATTCCAGAAACGTGGTTTACCTCATGCTCATATCTTATTGTTCCTGGATCAATAAGACAAACACCCTTCCACGGATGATATTGATCGTATTATTTCGGTGGAAATTCCAAATGAGAAAAATGTTCCTCTATATTTTAAAGTTGTCCAAGATTTTATGATACATGGTCCATGTGGAAATTTGAATCCTAAATCTCCATGCATGTTGGATGGTTGTTGTTCTAAATATTTTTCGAAGAATTTTGTTGAAAACACTTCAGTTGATGAAGATGGTTATTTTATATATCAACGTAGAGAAAATGAAAGAACAATACTGAAGAATGGAGTCGAATTCGATAATAGATATGTAGTCCCTCATAATAGGAATTTATTGTTAAAGTATGGAGCACATCTTAATGTTGAATGGTGTAATCAATCCCGTTCAATCAAGTATTTGTTTAAATGTGTCAATAAGGGACATAATCGGGTAATTACTATATTTTACGACAGTACAAGTGATGAGAGAAGAGCACAAATGATCGATGAGATTGAAATGTATTATGATTGCAGATGTATTTCACCATGTGAGACCATGTGGAGAATTCTTGGATTTGAAATCTAATTCAAGAATCCTCATGTCGAGCGTCTAACCTTTCATCTTTCTGATCAGCAGAATGTAGTTTTTTCCGATAATGACCCTATAGAAAGTGTTCTTGACCATCCAATTATAAATCAAAGTATGTTTCTAGCATTCTTCAAGGCTAACAAGAAATATCCGGAAGCTAATGGATTGACATATGTAGAATTCCCTCCGAACAGGGTTTTGCACCAATCCGACAAGAATAAAATATCCTCAAAACTCTCCATTGATACGACATGTTATGTTCTCCATTTATTCCCTTTCAGGATCAATCGTGGTCTTCCAAAGTTTACCAACGGTATGGACGAATTCATCATTTCATCCAAATGTGTAAAAGATTCTAGCAACACTTAAAAGCCAAGTACTCTACCGTTGAGTTAGCAACCTCAAAATTTTGTTTGGAATAAATCTTCTAAGGAATGGACACTAAGAAAAAAGGATTCTCAATAGGATGCATTTTTACATATCTCCTGGAAGTGGTGAATTGTATTAGCTGAGATGCCTTTTAAATGTAATGCGAGGTCCGAGAAGTTTCGAAGATATAAGAACTGTGAACAATGTGCACTACAATACTTTTCGAGAGGCATGTTATGCTTATGGATTATTGGATGACGATAAAGAATATATTGATGGAATCATTGAAGCAAGTCAATGGGCTTCGACAAATTCTTTAAGATATTTATTTGCTACCCTTCTATCATCAGACAATTTGAGTTGTCCAGAAAAAGTTTGGGATAAATGTTGGATTCATTTATCTGATGATATTCTTTACAGATAGCGTAATCTTCTTAACCACTAAGGTATATTTAATAGTTTAATATTACTAATGATATTTTGTTTTATATTTAATCATCATGGATTTAATTTTTTTCTCTTATCTCTTAGATTTGCACTTGGTAAGATGATATAAAAATCTTGCTTTGATAGAAGTTGAAAAGGTTTTACAAAAATTGAACAAAAGTTTGAGGGATTTTCCATCGATGCCATCTTCGGATACATCAATCTTTTCAATGGCTTCTAACAGATTATTGTACGATGAGTTAAGGTATGATAGGGTTCGTTTGGCCGATGAACATGGAAGATTTTTTTATGCTTTAACTGATGAACAATATCATGTTTATAAAACCGTAATTGAAGCAGTTGAGTCCAATAGTGGTGGTGTTTTCTTTGTGTATGGGTATGGAGGTACTGGAAAAATGTATGTTTGGAAAACTCTCTCGGCAGCTCTTAGATCCAAAGGTGAGATTGTTCTTAATGTTGCTTCCAATGGTATAGTTTCTCTATTACTTCCTGGTGGAAGGACAGCTCATTCTAGATTTGTTATTCCTTTTAATCTGAATGAGTACTCATCATGTTCAATCAAACAAGGAAGTAAACTTGCAGATTTGATCATAAAGTCTAAACTAATTATATGGGATGAGGCGTCAATGATGCATCATTATTTTTTGAAGCATTGGATAGGAGTTTGCGAGACATCATGCAAGTGATCAATCCATATAACAAGAATAAACCTTTTAGTGGAAAAATGATCGTCTTTGGAGGTGACTTTCAGCAAATATTACCAGTTATTCCAAAAGGTTCAAGACAAGATATTGTCAATGCAACAATTAATTGTTCAAAGATTTGGAAAGATTATAGAGTTTTGAGGTTAACAAATAATATGAGGCGTTAACAACTTAATTCTGGAGACCTTTTAAATAAGATGTCATAGTTTGCTGAGTGGATAACAAGTATTGGAGATGGAATGATAGGTGAAGAAATTGATGGGTATTTAGTTATTGATATTCCTGATGATATTTTATTGAGGAGCACATGTGATCCTATTTCAATAATTGTCAATAGTACTTGTAACACCTCGTTTTCAAGAAAACCTTGCATTGCATATTTTATAAAATTTCTTTTATCGTTTAAGCATAAATGATTTAAATGCAAGTTCTTATATTATTTAAAGTTATGATTTACAAATCATAAAATGATCGATGATTTTAAAATTTTTATGATCTAATATCTCTTTCGAGATTTTAAGGATTTTGCAGGATAACTTTTGGAAGAAATCGAGCTCGATCTCCACTCACTCGACACATATGAACGGAAGTAAAAGATAAGATGTTAGTTAATTTTGAATGAATTATATGATATTAAGTTCATATGCTAATTTTATTCTTTATCGCTTTCGAATGCTTTCTTTTATGAAATTTTAATTATGATCTTTATATGTTATTCTATGTGATGAAACATAGATTGCTTGAACATGATTTTATAAATCATTATGTGTATCAAAAATATGTTCTTTTACATAAGTAAATCATATAAATAAATTACCTATTTTGTATAAGTTATACTAATATAGCATTATTGTTATACTAATTTTTTTATCTTTTTATGTAAGTAGATATACATGTATCTATATATATATATATATAAGAAGTAGAAAAGAAAAATAAAATAAAAAGGAAAAGGGAAATAAAGATATTTATGCAACTTGCTAGTACATGTATTATTAGTCTATATAGTTGTAACGTCCCGATTCTTTTGTAAATAAATCTTAACTGAGACGTTACTCACTTATAAAAATTTCCTCTTCAAAAGAATAAAATATAAATAAAATCAAGAATAATTATAAAATATACATTTCTTAAAATCATGAAATTAATCATTTTAAATAAAAAGCTTCTATAACCTTTGCTCATTGGCTACCAGCATCCACCGCTCGCACCCCACGCCATAAAATCCCTAAACTGAAAACATTTTAAAAAGAGGGGTGAGTGACAAAAGTACACTCAGTGGGGTGGGGAAACTCGGGATGACATAAAATAATTTTAAAAGATTTTACACGGCTTTCAACAACTCATTATAATATAATTTTATAAATTTAAACGCACTATTTTATCACATAAAAGTGAATTTCATAAAATGTTTGTATTTTAATAAAAATCGTAGAAAATAGATCACTTCAATCACGTGACTCATAATCAATATAAATGTAAGCATTCTTCACAAATCAAACATCATTCACCTTCAAACATATCCCTTTCATTATCACATTTACGGTTTTTAACCGTCTTGCAACCATATGCGGGTCTTAGCCGCCCTGGAAACATATAATCCATCATTCACATTCAAACAACACTTTTTACATAATTTTACGGTGCTTAGCCGTCATGAAAGCATTTTACGGTTCTTAGCCGCCATGAAAACATTTGCGGGTCTTAACCGCCTTTTTACGGTCGTTAGCCGTCGTAATACAGTGATCAGCCGTCTTTATGTGAGCCCTAGCCGCCTTGCATACGCATGCACATGCACACATAATTACTTCACACATACACATATCAACCATACACATCAAAGCACATTAATTTAACACAACACTTAGTTGCAGTTCTCAACTGCAATGAAAACACATCTTATTTGCACATATGCAAATCTTAACTTCACACCATTCTTCACCTTTGCATTCATAGTAAATCGTTCATATTCCGAAAACAATCACAATCCATCACGTGCTATAAATCATTCGTCAATCACATTCTCATTTAATAACAATCTTAGCTCATAGCACTTTAATCACATAACACATATATATCAACCTCACGTCAATCAAGTAAAAGATTTCATATTTTAAATACTTTGAAAGAATATAAATACCGTATTAAGAATTTACCCCCACCTTTCGAAGATGATGCTTGTAAAATGTTTACTCTTATCCAAGCTTAATCTTTCCTTCTTTCGTATCTCCTACAAGACGTAAGTGCTCGCTTTAGAATTTAATCGAACTATTATTAATTTAAAATACATTCTTCATTTAGAACATTTTCTGTTAACAGACCATCTAACAGGGTTAAACTGAAATAATATTAAGTATTAATGTAATATGCTAGGGTGATAACACTCAACCCAAAACCCGACCTGAAACTAAGTTTCCTTAATTATTTCAATAAGGATCTAGGGTTTTATACCTTAATCGACATATAAAGAGGTCTAAATAAAATAACTTATTTAATATAATTTCTCTTTGTCATTTAATTAAAGCCCGGTTTCTTACGATGTTGTGGTTTAAAAGTAAAATAAATGATTTTTAAAGTAATATAGGGTTTAAATGAAATTATAATGAAAATGTGTTTATTAAAATATTAGAAAACTTAATTAGACTTTAATTAGATCTTAGAAGACTTATCTTAGATTTAGGAAAATTAATTATAAAATTATGATTTAGGTTAGATCTTGAAAATTTGATAATAATTCTAAACAAGTAAATTATAAAACTTTTGGCTTCAATTAATTCTTGAAGACCTTTAAAATAATCTTAAAAATCTAATTATGTACTTTACGGTTTAATTTAGATATTAAGAAATTTGAATATATTTATGATACTTAACTATATAATTTAAATTATAACCATGAATTCAATTAACTGAAATTATAAGTTAATTTAGGAAATATATTTAATTGCATAACATGTTTAGTTAATTATTATTTAAGAGGATTAAAATTGATATTTACTTCGATATTTAATTTGATTCTTAACTTTGAAGTTTAAATTATAAAGTTCATAATTATTTAAGATCATTAGATTATTTTTAACAATATGGGAAATTAATTGTATATTTAATATTTATAATTAATCCTTCGGTTTATTTATTAAATTATGAAGATCAAAACATAAGGTTTATAATTATTGTTAGGTCCATATTTATAACTTCCCAAGACTTATGGGGTTAACAAGACGTGAATCTAGAGTTTTAAAACCTAAATTTAAAATAACTATTAAATTGCACATACTTTAATTATTATAATATCTCTGAGGTTAATCTGTAACCTAGTTCAGTAGTTTGGATCTAATTCATTATTTCATATATATATATATATATATATATATATATATATTAATTCTCGAAAACAATATTTGTACTATCTAAGGTCCGTTTTATAATTCCAACAAATTATGGATAAACACAATTTTAGAAATTCTAGAAATTGTTTTAGCAAAAATAAGCAATTTTAATAGGCAATACATAATATTATCAATTTGTAGGTTACATAATGTAATTTTATTTAAAATTTTAGGGGTCCGATATAAGTATTTATAATTCATGGTGCTTATATCATAGTTCATAAATTTATTGGAATTAATATGCAATATATTTAATGGTTATGGATTAAATCATTAATTTTCATTACTTATATGATTTGCAATTTAGCCCCTAGATTATATCTAATTCTCAAATTCAAACCCTTACCCAAACCACCCCTGCTGCCTCCCCTGCTGCCTCCCCTGCTGCCCAGCCTCCTCTGCCGCCGCCGGCCGCCTGTTGCTGGCGACTCACGTCTCCGACGACCCTCCGTTTACAGCGACACACTCAACACAAACACTACATCAACACACATCAAATGACACCCTGAAAAACAGTAGCAACTCACGCACTGCAGTGGCAGCAGCAGCCCGCTGCCCTAACTGCAGCATTCCCAGCCCCCCCGTCGTCAACACACGCGCACAGTAGCTCCTCCGCACCCGTCACTTCGGCCTTTACCCCTCTCCGCCTCCTGCCACCCCTCAACACAACACACGCACACATAGTTTCATATATACACAACACCAACAAATATATGCATATATATAGCCACATACACTGCAGCGGCGGCTCCCAATCAGCCACACCGGCGCAACTCTAGCATCGGTCCCCCCTCCATCCATCAAACTAACCGGAATTTTCTTCAATCGATGGCAACGGTGTTGATCGGTGATGTAGAAGGTGGCAGTGATGAGGAAGAAAAGGAAAAGAATTGCAGAGGGGATTGTGAGATGAGAGATGAGAGAGACGTTATAATAAAGAAGAGAGAGTAAGAAAATGAGAGAAAACAAATGGGGAGAGGAGAGAGAGAAACGTGAGTGAGAGAGAGGGAGTTGAGAGAGAGAAAGCTTGAAGAGAGAGAGCCGAGGGAATTGGAAGAGAGAGAAGATATTTTCTTTTCCAATTCTTATCCTTTAACTTATTTATCCTATTAAATTATGCATAGGTATATATATATATATATAACAAGGTGAACTATATGTCATACTTTTATATATATATATATATATATATATATATTGTGTGCCGTATGTATATATACTTACATATAATAGAATTTTATTTCAAATTTTCCCTTCATATTTTATTAGTATAATAATTATTATCATTTTTAATTAATTCTCATTTTAATTGAAAAAAAATTCTCGTGTTATTTTATATAGTTGAATTTTACTTTGGGATGTTACAATAGTAGAACCTTCTACACATCCTAATACCTAGAAGTTATCTCCTAATTCATGTGCTAAACCTTATAATACATAATATGAGGGATGAATCAAAAGGAAGAAGAACAAAATGAAGACAACTTGCAGCCAAATTAGAAGAAGAAGAAATAAAACAATTTCAAAAAGGAAGAACACACATTCTTCTCTTGATTTTGAAGGTATTTTGGCTTAAACCTTTTAATTTCTTCTTTGAATTTTGATGTTTTCTGACTTATAACATATATTATGAAGTCCAAAGATGTTCTTTGGAGTTAGGGTTGAGATTATATTGTTTATGAATTTCTTGAATGAAACAAAATAGGTTGTTATGTTATAATTTCATTTATGTTCTGCTTCTCTGTTCGTAAATATTCTGGGTAATGTAGAAATCGATTTTAAGATAAAATCTTTGAAAATAATGTAGTATATGAATTTTAGAACATGTGTGTCAAATTTCAGAAGATTTGGAGTTAAACTCGATTTTATATGATTTTTCTAAGATAAGCTGTTCAGAGACAGTTTTTGTCTCGTTTTTGGGTTTGAATCAAACAATTTTCTTGAACTGTACCCTTAGATTTTATGTATGATCTTTTACTATAATCTAGAAACAGTTCTTAGGTATGCTCAGAATTTTAGTATGAAATTTTTTGAGTTATGTACGATTTATGCTGAATTTTTCAATACAGGCTGCTTTCTGCAAAGATCATGTCCTATTTTCAGTCTAGTTCTAAAATTTATAACTATTTATTTAAATCATATTCATAAGCCATATTTTACTAAATTATATTATATGTTCTTAAGAATGATAGAAAATTTACCTTGGGAATTTTCAAGTAAAACTGAAATTATGAGAATTTTTACAAGAAAACATGTTTTCACCATATAAAGTACCATGTTTTCAGCCAACTTAGAAAATTCATAACTAATTATGTAAACGTTAGTTTTAGTTGATATTTTTATATGTTATACTTCAACATTTTATTTAAATTCTGTAAAAATATGAAATTATTTTATCAATCCTATAATATTTGATCAAGTTTTCAAAATAGACTGATATTGAATTGAAATTGAAGTGAAAAACTAGTTTATAGAATTAATTTTATTTATATATGTCGATGATGAAAAATTGTGAATTTTCAGAATTTGATATCTAACACTATTATGTGACTATGTAAATATTCTTGTCATTTTTGGAATCACCTATGAATTATTAAAATTGTTGTGGCTTTATGTGACATTTTATGCCTAGAATCACTAATTTAAGTGTCTAAAAATTTTATATCACAAGTATGATATTTTATTTCATATGCTATTTTTACTTAAATATTTTAGTTATGATATGATCATGTTTAGAATTTCATATAGGAATCAAGTATGTATTAAATGAAGTATAAGTATGTTTTACATTAAAGAAAACTAATATAAAATACAAAAGATTGTGTCATATGGCATAAGACGCTAATCAGTTAAGTGCGTCGAGCGCAGTCGAGACGATCGGTGAATCCAGAAGCAATCCTTGCACTATCAACGTACAAGTGGGTAACTTCTACACTTTACTATGTGTTGATGATTAAATTAAATAGTTATGTATGAAAATCTACGGCTGAAGCTCCGTAGCTATAACCGATAGTTGTTTCACTATCGAACGGCGACCATAAAGTCGAAAATGTCTGGTCTATAAAAGTAAGGTTTAGTGGGCGAGCGACTCCCACATTCCTCTATGTTATGTATGGTCTATGGTGAGCGTGCCCGAAGGACATGTAATATGTGCTAATTAATTTAATGGCTTCAGTATATATTAGAGAGTACTATTATCCCACTGGGATCCCTCTCCGGAGGTGTCTCATGATGCTATTCTTTTTATATTTTCAGGCTCGGCAGATGATGATGTCGATGTGTAGCAGGCTGGACTGACTTCTCACTGTATCTATAAAATTGTACTAGAATAATGTTTCTTTTTTTAGAACAATAAGTTGTTAAATATGTATAGTATGATAAACTATGGGCTTAGACTTGTATCCTGTCATGTATATATGTTTGTCGTGTAATTTTAGATAGGCTTTTGGTATGAACATTTTACCTAGAAATGTGGGTAAGACACGAACTAGTTTTGGATATATATATGTATATGTGCTACGGTTTTAAAAATAAAAAAATATATATGTATAAAGCTCTCGTGTGTTCATTTTATGTCTTCCGCTATATATTAGAAAGTAATTATAATTTCTTTAATTTCTAAATAAGTAAAAGGTGACGACCTATGTAATATCCAAATATTTTCCTTTCCTAAGTTATTAGAATTATTATTATTATTAGTATTATTGTTTTTAAAAAAAAAAAAGATAATAATGTTAATGCTTAAGGAAAGGACACCTCACCTTGCAAAACTAACCTAAGCATGACACCTATCTAGTCTAAGAACCTAATCTAAGAAGGAAAGTTGACTCCAAATAGCAAAAGTGCACAGGAAAGAAACGGGAAAGCAAGTAAATACTTTACCATTTCATCTCTCTTCACTCTCAAACAACCATTGCCGCCGCTGTTTCTACTGTACCGCCGCCGCCGCCGCTGCTCCACCGCACCACTACTACCGCCGCCGCTTTCATTTTCGGCAAGTACTTTGATTAAGATGTGATATTTTTCGAGCCATTATGATTTCGGCCTCGAAAACTCCGAATCGCCGTCGCCTCTGCCGAGTATGGCTGTGGAGAGGCACGGTTGTCTCTTTCTCGTCTTCTCTCTTTGCTGCTGCTGAATTATTATCGTCGTGGGTCGCCGATGTAACGCCCAGGACAAAAACGAATCATAATTGGTTAATTAAATAAGTAAACCTTAATTGAAATATCTTATGTGTATTAATTCTTGAGTGTTTAATTTAATTACGTGTGTTTCAGATATGTGTTTAACGATAGGTTTTAAATGGATAAAATTCATAGACATGGAAAATAGAATATTTTTATATCATTAGATGCGTAACGGAAAAACGAGAAGATAGAAACGAACTAAAGGTCAATCGGACACCTGTAGCTCAAACGGCGAAGAAAGGGCAAAATACGAAGTTTCGGAAAAACGAGAAACGAAATCTTATCATGAATAGTAACTTTCAAAATTTTCTATAAATAGGCCATCATTCGATTTCATTTTCACCATTTTTTCGAATGAGCCGAAAAGCGTCGAATACACGTAAGTCTTTCTCTCCTCTCTCTTTCCTTTTAATTTTATATTCCATCGCCGTCGTCGCCAGAGCCGCCGACGGAACCGCCGCCGCCGGAGCCGCCGCCGTTGCCGGAGTTCGCCGGAAAAAGTCAAACTAGTCCGTTTTGGCTGATTTTCGTACACAACGTAGCCCTCGACGAGACGAATCTAGGACAACTTCCGGAATTCAATTCCGATTCTCCGTTCGCCGGAAAATGGCAAAAAACCGCTGCTGCCGTTGCCGGAAAAAGTCAAACCCGTCTGTTTCAGCTGATTTTCGTATATAACGTAGCCCTCGACGATACGAGTCTAGGGCAACTTCCGGAATTCAATTTCGATTCTCCGTTCGCCGGAAAACGGTGAAAAACCATCTCCAAAACCCCAACCCTTGTTTCTTGCCACCTTTTCTATTTCCCGTTTTTCTTTCTCTTGCTCTTTTTCTCGAGGTTGCAGGCGCCGGAAGGGCTGCCGGAGTGGTGGGCTAGCCACTGGAGGGGTGGCGCCGCCATGGGTGGTGGCGTCGGTGCCGGAAAATGGATTGGAAAAGTAGCTGTTGCATTGTGTTTGTGCAAATTGTGTTTGACGAAGGGTTTTCGTGGCTGTTTTTATGGTACTATTCACGCCGGAATCCGGCGAGGGATGGCCGGATCTGCTAGCCGGCGGTACGGGCTAGCCGAAGGACTAAGGGTCGATGGCATAGGCCGGCGACGCCGCAGCCGGTGGCACCGGAAAGGTGGCTGCTCGAGCAGGCTGACGGCGGGAGCAACCTGCCCCGCTGCCTAGAAAACTAGGCAGCCGACGGGAGACGCCGTCGGGAAATTTCCCGTCGCCGGGAAGGCGGGAACGCATGCGACGCCGTATTTTCGATTGTTTCCGAGTCGAATCTCGTTTTCTTTTCATCTTTCTTTAACATCGAGTCGTCGCCAACAAGATATCGCTGACCGGGGGTCGTGGATCCCGGTCAAAGTCAACCCTTTGACCAAATTACCAAAATACCCCTCAATCTTAAAACGCTCCGTTCGAGCTCGTTTCAACTCCGATTGAGCTCATTCTTTTTTTGTTGTGATCCAAAATTCATTCTCTTTCATCTCAGCTTCATAAACTGATATTTCTCTCTCGTTTTCTTCAACCTCAATCGTTAAGCCTTCTGTTCCGATCCGTCTCATCTCGATCGATAGTATCCGAACCGATATCGTTTAAATCCTTAATTATATTTCATAAATATCTAAAAACACCGTAAATTATGTAGCCTACCTGTTGGATTGAAGCCTTGGGATACGTGATCTTCGATACTTGCAACTCACGTGATAACCACCGAACAAGGTGGGGGTAATTTCTAACTCTTTATCTGTTTACTGTTTTCCTTATTCCAAGCATGATTGAGGAATACTAAATGCTGTAATTATATATTTGCTTGTGACATACTTATTACTGTGAGGGGTGGGCCCGCTAAGGCGCCCCTTCATGCATTCGTCCCTAACCCTCATTATTCTATGAAAGGTTTGGTGGTCCTTAAAATGCACCAGCGGTATTTGAGACCGTTTTATGGGATAAGACGGGTGATGCCCGCACCTATTCGTCCCTTATCATTTCTAATGTCTGTTGTGCATTTTTTGTGCTGTGATTAGTGATGATTATATGTATTTCTGGTTTAAATATGTGTCGAAGGTAAAGATGCGGATTTTATTCCCCACGAGTGTATTCAACGCACTCACCCCTTATTCTGTAATTCACATTACAGGAGGTGATGAGCATGATGAACCCTAGAAGGAGAGAGGAGGTGTTATTTTTTTTCTGGATCTGTAAATTATTGTAATATGATGTTTCTCAAACTTTCTCTTTATAAAACAATGTTATAAGAAATCCACGTTTTGTGGTGGTGATGATGACATGTATTCGGGATGTGAAATCCTGATGATGAGGTGTGTTTGGGATGGGAGATTCTGATGTTTTTTCGCTGCAAATTTTATGTTAAATCGGTTGAAACCGATGGTTGTTATGTAATATTTTATGTTCGTCTCCTACCTCTTTTCTTCTTCCTGCACGCCCGTGGGGAAAACTCTGATAAATGTTTTTGATAAGAAAATGGGGCGTGACAACCGGCGTAAAGTTGCGTCGGTGAGTGTGTTGCATGTATTGACCGTCGCCGTTCACGGTGGTAGTGAGTGTGGGTGTGCATGTGTGCGTGTGTTGCTGTGTGGGATGGGGAAGAAACCGAGGCTACCGACCTCGGGGGTGTTGGTGACCGGCACCGAGGGTGCACCGGCAGGGTGAATCGAGCACCTTCGTAAGCAGCGGCACCGATGGAGTTGGTTGTGTGTGTGTTGGGTGTTGCTTGTGTGTGTTATGTGTGTGAGTATGGTCGGAGTTGGGTGGTCGTCGGCGACCTTTGGTCGCGGGCAACGTTAGACAGTGGCTGGGAGAAGATTTGGTTGTGGGGGGTTCAAATTGTAAATTAAGTATGTTAGAGGACTAATTTGTAAATCCTAGTTTTAGGATAAATTGCACATAAACCCTCAACTTGTGATTAATTGTGCAAAAGACCCTGATATTTTGTGAACTTAGGTTTAGGCCTCAGAATTTTCTGTTATTACAGGATGATCCCAAGAATCTGCTGAAATTGCATAATGTACCCTATAATTTGCTGAAATTATACTTTGTACTCTTAAGTAGCTGAATTTTCAGATTTTGCCTTGGATTTAAATAGAATTGTTGTAAGAACCCCAAACTTGATGTAATGATAAAAGAAACCTATTTAGGCTGTATTGATACTCTTAAGCTCCAGAATCGTTCGATTAAAATACGAAACCTTATACATTTATCGAAGTATAGTTTTCTTTTAAAACCTTTCTTAATTTATCTGTTTATCAGAAGAGTTTCTAAGTTAGGAACTTACATTAGATTACGTATAACTCGATTGAATTCTAAGACGAATTGATATACTTTGTAGGGTATGCTGAAGGGGAACAAGATAGGATGACCTAAAATCTAGAAGCATTCAGAACACTTACTAAAGGTGGGGGTAACATCCTTTAATTGTGTTCTCTATGTGAACTTTACGTGTTTAAAATTACGTGATCTTTATGTGTTCTTAAACGAGCGTGTGACTTTATGTGATGTCTGACTGAATAGCAAGTATGCTTTTATAAGATATTAGCATGAGTTTGTAATATGAATGCGTGATTCTATGAAAAAGTAAACGTTTTCACAGCTGTTAAGATCCGTAAATAATTTCATGAAGGTTAAGATCCGTAAACATTTTCACGGCGGTTAAGATCCGTAAATATTTTCATGGCGGTTAAGATCCGTAAATAATTTCACGGCGGTTAAGATCCGTATATGTTTTCACGACGATTTAGATCCGTGATTTAAAGAAAAGTTGATTGATTTCATTACGTGGTGTTATTATATGATGTTTATTACAGTTTAACCCACTGAGTGTTCACGCACTCACTCCACGTATGTTAATATGTTTTATAGATTATAGGTATAATGACGGAGAATGAAAGGGATATGCTGTATCATTTTTTTTTTGTAAACTAAACGTGTTGTTACAGTTTTTTATCCTGAAAAACCCTTGTTTTTTTGAAATGTTTTGTATAGTTAAGGCCGGGAGGTTATACTCCTATGATATCTTCCGTTGTCACTATAAATATATGTAATATTTTAAAAAAAACTTCTTTTTGGAAACGTCGGTTGTTATAGGAAATTTTGGTCTTTCAGTGTTTAAATATTTTACGAGTTGCTGGACGCCCGAAGTCTATATATATAATATATTATTCTGATCCAAAATCAGGGCGTGACAATCTATTTCCGATTAAAATGGGAACGGGGCATTACAGACGGTATTTTCCTAACGTTACAGTACTTATCCTTCTTTTCAAGAATCTGTTCAGGATCCAAGTTTTCTCAAAGATCGTGCTACACTAGCACCAACACTTGATGTTGTTGACAGTATAAATGATTACATGACATAGTTAATTCAGGTGAGGTATTACCTATCGAAGTTCAGATTCAACATGCAAATCTGATTCTAATGTAAATCTAATTTCTAATGTGCACACGCCTGAATTTTTTGAATTCAATTAAATATTATGGAATTCCAAATCATAAGATTCAATTAAAGATTGGTACTTCTGTAATGTTATTAAGATGATGATATTCTTACTGACCCTTGTCCTGGTCGACCACTTGATCCACGACTGATTCCAAGCATCAAAACGCATATGACATATGTTATTTTGAACGGTATGGAAAGGGACATTCTCAAGTGTTGGTGTCACACTACGAAGATGGAGACGTGGACGTTCGAGGTTCACAACCCGGGTTGGATAAAGATGCTTGAGTGCAGTCCCTACGATTAACCCAGAGGCCCATAATCATGGGACATGATCTCCAATGCACCTAGAGCCTGTGTACCAACAGTGGTCCGAGAATGAGGATGGTTTAGATGTATCACTTATGGTTCCACCCTTAGTTAGAGCATATCAGGCATTGAAGATTGAGAACGATCCTCCCGAGTCGTTCAGACGAGCTTCTAGTAGCAAATCTTGTAGACCTCATCGAGCTTAGACTTGTTGTTACTGATTTCTGAACTTGTAGCTATATGTATTTTGAATATATGTAACTTAAACAAGTTATGTATGTCGTTTATCCTGTTTTACGTGAAGAATTTTGCTATTTGAAACTTCTAAAGGCTATTTCGACCTTTTTATCATTTGTGATCAACGAAACAATGAAGTCATGGTTTAGAACATACGTAATATTCAAAAACATGAACAAATCGACTTTGTTCGCCCAACCCTAACCGTACATTATTCAACCTATTAGCCAAACATTATGAAATGTGTTCGACCTAACCAATAGTCGAACTCGATTCCACATGTTCGATTCCAGATCGAACAATTCTCAATATGTTCGGTTGTTGGTCGAACATTATGTAATATGTTCGACCAACACAAGTTGAACAAAGTCGATTTTTTCTAATTTTGGCTCTACCAATTGACAAACAACACGAACATTAAAATACACAAGCCACCGTTCCAATCATAATTCAAACCTAACATGAAAATGCATATGGATTTCTGAGCAAAGATAGTTGAAAATACATAATACGAGCTAGTACTAAAATCGAACAAGTATGCTTGGTACAACATACATACTAGTAGATATGAATTATCATAAAAAAAACTAATCATCATTGATCTGAATTGTATCTTGACCCACTGAGGAACTTTTCACTTCAGCTTTCAGCTACATACTTCATGATGAGTCTTTTATAGACCTCGGACCATCCAACAGCACATGGTAGATGATGTTCTAACCAACAATCTATAATGGGTGGTAATGGTGCATCGTCTTCCAACTTGACCTAAAAAACCATCTCAATACAAATATAAAGTTGGAAAAAAGAAGCAATAATTGAAGCCCATCTGTACTAGAATATAATAGTTTCTTTGAACAAGGGCCATGCAAACAAGTCTAGGCTTCTTTGGTACTTGAGTCCTCAACAGTAGTACCGTAACGCACAATTGGGGGGAGATATGGACAATGGCTATGTTGTAAGCATTCACGACCAAATATGTCATTTGTGGAAAAGTCCACCAATAATTGATGCTTGGTGTAGTCGTTCGTAGCAACTCAAGTTCGAGATCAACTCGTGTTGGTCCCAAGTGGTGTCCGAGGTTCAGAGGGGGGGTGAATGAACCTTGGTCGATTTTTCAGAATCTTTAAAACAACCGTTCTGCACTGCAAGTTACTTGAGCTTGCAGTGATAGATGGTTACTGCTTGCAGCGCTAGAATGCAGTGCTGCACGCTGTAACCTGGAGTTTTGTACGCAGCGTAAATATATATTTAAACACAAGGCTGTTTTACACAAGAATGCTTCTTTCAAACGTTTTATGATGAGAGATAGATAAAAAATATATGCAGAAAATAAGCACAGATAAAATAAGCGATAAAAACACTTATGGCTTATAGTGGTTCGAAGGAGGTGTAATCCTTCTACGTCCACTCTACTGCTCCTCGAGCAGGAACTTTGTTAAGTAAGATTGATTTACAGGACACTCCTAATAATCTATCAACTTTACAAAGCAAACCACCTATTGAAGTCCAGCGTACACACAGCAACTGCAAACTTCAAAGGCTAACCCACACAGGGTTCTATACTCCCACACAGGGAAGCTGTCTAACTCTAGACAACTAAAACAAATAGCAAGGATCTCTCCTATCAACTGCTTGACACCACTAAAACAACCTAAACACACAGCAACAAGGTTAAAAGGATAAAAAGGTTTCTTCAACTTGTGCTTCGAAGTGAGCTTCTGATTCCGTAGGAAAACTTTCAGCTTGAACTCTGCTTCACTTCGATAGGTTGAGTGACTGAAACTGTTGGCTTGAATGCTTGAAATTTGTAAGCTTGAAACTTTCGCGTATGGATTTTAGTTCTTAGTAACAGTGACAGTTTTCAGTAACCAGCTTCAGTTCTCCTCAACCTCTATTTATAGTTGTAGGAGAAGATGTCCGTTGAAGGAGACATCCCTCTTTGAATTTGAAATAGCCTGGCCAAAGTATGGTTCGCATTTAATGCGACTGACTTTTCTTTTCGGAACATTTAATGCGGCAGTTGCGGCTCGCAGCTTTCTGCGGCCGTCAGTCCACGTGGCATCTTCTTATTGGCTCCGTGTCTGCTACTTTGACTTTATCTTGAACGGCTCTTTTATCCCTGCTTGGATCTCCGTTCCTCGTACTGCATTTATCCTTCCTGGTATTTGCAGGATACTTCGTCTTGTAGTTGGTGCTGTATTACTCAACTGTCCTGTAAGTCTGCGCTGTATCCTTGGTCTTTGTGCAGCTGATGCATTCTTTCAGCGCTGCTGTATTTTAGACCTGATTGCAGTATCATCTGGCAGTGCTGCTGTAACTTCGTTCTAGCAGTACTCCTGTATCCTTTTCTTGCAGCGATGCTGCACGCCGTTCTTCCTTGTTTTGCTGTATCCTGCCTTCATGCAGCGATATCTTCCTATAAAGCTCAGATGCAGCTTTATCCTCTTTTAACCTCCATTTCAATGCTTGACACAAGACACAATTCTAGTCTATTTATTCACTTAAACAATGTGAAAATGGGGTACTCAAAACTTCCTATTACATGATTGGTTTGTCTCATCAAAATCTAAACACTGAAATCCCAACAACTCGTCCATCCTGTCTTTGATGCCATATATATTCGAATACAATCCTTGAAAGTCTGTTTAATTCCAAGAATGTTATTGACACCATCAGATCCCAGATTACCTTTTAGATTTCAAAGGAGACAATTTCCTTTAATAGTGTCATAGGATATGATGATAAACAAAAGTCAAGGCCAATCATTGTCGAATGCGGGACTTTTATTGAAAAAACCCATTTTTACTCACAATCAACTGTATGTTGCTGTTTTCAGAGTGACTAATCGAGATGGACTAAAGATTTTAATATGTGACAAAAATAATGAGAATAGTTGTTCAACTAGAAATGTTGTATACAAAGAAGCATTCAAAAATTTGTAATTTTCAACTTTATTTTTATCATTGTATATTTGTTTTTTATGTTCATTTTTTTAAATGTTGATAGTTTTAATATCTTATTATTTTATATTTTATAATAAATAAATAAAATTGCTAGCCATGCAACGCACAAGTGAAATACTAGTATATATATAAAAGCAGAATTATTTGCCAAAAATATCAAAAGGTATTTTTCTGGCCATTTTAACTTTATATTATATGAAATATTGTTTACTATATTTCATATTACATTTATTGTATATTAATATTTTTCACTAAATATTTTTAAAGTATAATAACTATATTTCAAATTCATTTATAACATATAATATATCAAATTAATCACTTTTAATGATTTTTAATTTGATATTCATATTGTATATATAAAGAAAATGAAATATATGATTTGTGGGTTTAAATAATTTTTATTTACTTTAAATATTTGTGTAACTTTTAAGTTATCTAGAAATAAAAAAAATAACAAATAGAAATGTATAATAAAAAAATTACTTAATGAAAATACATATAATTAAATCAAATAAAGAATCCAAATTAAACAACTTCATTTGAATTTTGTCTTAATGTATTTGTAACGCTCCCTTCCCCTTTTTATTGAAAATAGGTCGTCACCCTTTACTTATTTAGAAATTAAAGGAATTATTTAGAAATTAAAGGAATTATAATTACTTTCTAATATACAGCGGAAGACTTAAAATCAAGACACAAGAGCTATATATATATTTTTATTTTTTTAAATCGTAAAACATATACATATATATATATATATATATATATATATTCGAAACTAGATCGTGTATTACCCACGTTTCTAGGTAAAATGTTCATACCAAAAGTCTATCTAAAATTACATGACATGTTAGGATGTATACTATAAACCTAGTTTTTGTATAAACATCTTTTTATGATATGAGAATCTTTTATGGTCAAATGTTTTGCATTTTATATTTGTTATATATGTTATTGCAATTGTCCAATTAATTTATATTGTAGATAACATGGTGTGTGGTGCCACACAAAAGATCATGTTATCAGTTCCTTATAGATTATAAATGGTAGCTCACAACCGAGATAATTTTGGACAAATTATCGGAATGGTTGTAGTGTAATTTGGTATTAATCTATTTTGATTATAAAATTACGCTAGTACATTTTGTATGTATTGAGCAGGACCAATTGAGGTTGTTTTATTTGTACTGACTACATAAATAGAACAAGTCCTCTATTATTATGGATGTGCGTCCTCTTAATCATTGTATGATAATGGGCATGTATACTCAATATATGTTTCTTTAATTTACCAATGGGTGAGATTTATTTATTAAATCAATAAGCTCGGTAAATTAGGATACAATGTTGTTTATATGGTGTGTTGTTGATTATATAATGAAATTGTATCATAATTATTTAGGATGATGATGTCCCCTTGAGGAGCTCATAAGGATTATCATGTAAACCCTGCAGGTAAATTTATTCCGACATGATAATAAAGTTGAGTGGTACTACTCTTAGAATTAAATATTAATTAATTGAATTGTCAGTAATTCATTTAATTAATGGACATTCGATATCTTAAACACGGGGAGATAAACACGCATATAATAAATAGGAGCCCATATTTAATATGGATAAGGGACGGTAGTTCAATAATATCTTTTTAGTGGATTGAGATATTATTGATAGGCTTAAGAAGTATATTTAGATTGAATTTAGAACTCCTAAGCCTATCAGGAGACCGATTCCTAATCCTCCTCAAGGTCCCTATTGTAGCCTATAAATAAGCCTCAAGTCAATTGGTTCTAAGTACACAAAATCTGAGATACGATTTAGTAGAAGGTGGCTAAAAGTCTCGATAGTTCGTTGTCCACACAATGTTCGAGAAAAATACGAGGAATACAGCAGAAGATCGTGAGGTCCAGGCTCCATCGATTCTTGATCTACAGTTCTGACCTTAGAACTAATATCGGTGTAAATGGTATGATTCGTTTATCCACTGCGCGTTAATCATATTTGCATGGACCCCGATTTGGATAATTGTATAGGATCGGTGATCCGGCGGTTCCTACATGACAAACATATATACATGACAGGATACAAGTCTAAGTCCATAGCTTATCATAGTATATATATTTAACAACTTATTGTTCTCAAAAGGAAACAATATTCTAGCAATTTTATAGATACAGTGAGAAGTCAGCCCAGCCTGCTACACATCGACGTCATCATCTGTCGAGCCTGAAAATATAAAAAGCAATATCATGAGACACTTCCGGAGAGGGATCCCAGTGGGATAATTGTACTCTCTAATACATACTGAAACAATTAAATTAATTAGCACATAGTACATGTCCTTCGGGCACGCTCACCCTGAACCATACATAACATAAAGGAATGTGGGAGTCACTCACCCACTAAACCTTGCTTTCATAGACCAGGCATGTTTGCCCTTATGGTCGTCGCCCGATAGTGAAGCAACTACCAGTTATAGCTAGGAGCTTTAGCCGTAGATTTTCATACATAACTATTTAATTTAATCATCAACACATAGTAAAGTGTAGAAGTTACCCACTTGTACGTTGATAGTGCAAGGATTGTTTTTGGATTCACCGATCGTCTCGACTGCGCTCGACACTTAACTGATTAGCCTCTTATGTCATATAACATAATATTTTGTATTTTATATTAACTTTCTTTAATTTAAAGCATAATCATACTTATAACTTAGTTGTTAAGCATTTAAACTAGCAATTTCAGAACTAAAATGACATATAAAGATGTAATATTTTTAATAATTCATATATAATTCCTAAAATCACAACATTATTCAATAATCACATAGCTTCTTTTAGTACAACATACTGAAATTTCATAAATTTTAACAGCTTGTACAAGGAATGAAAAATCACACATTTAACTAGTTTTTCACTTCAATTCTAGCTCCCAAATAGTCTGATTTTGAAAAATTAATCAAACCCTATATACAGTAAAACCTCTATAAATTAATAATCTCGGGACCATGAAATTATATTAATTTAGAGATATTAATGAACGTCCCGATTCTTTGGTAAATAAATCTTTAACCGAGGCGTTACTCTCTTATAAATACCGACTTAGCACTTTTCCCCACCTTTCGAAGATGATGCTTGTAAAACGTCTATTCTTATACAAGCTTAGCTCTTTCCACTTTTCGTATTTCCTACAAAGTGTAATTGTTCGTTTTAAAATTTAATCAATCCATTAACGATTTAAAATATATATTCGTTAGTTAAGGTCATTAGTAATTAAAATATGTCTTTTAATGTTTTTCTTTGATAAGTTGGAATAGGTTCCTGACGATATTGTGGTTTAATGAATAAATTAAATGATTTTAAAGTAAATATAGGATTTAAATGGAATTATAATGAAAATGTATTTATTAAAATATTAGAAAACTTAATTAGACTTTATTTAAATCTTGAAAGACTTGGCTTAGTTCCAGGAGAATTAAATTATAAGATTATGATTTGGTTCAGATATTGAAGACTTAAAAATAATTCTAAAATAAGTAAATTATAAAGCATTTAGCTTAAAATAATTCTTAAGGGCCTTTAAAATAATCTTAGAAAATCTAATTATATAATTTTACGGTTTAATTTAGATATTAATAAATTTGAATATATTTATGATTATGACGTATTTAGATTTACTATTAAGTTTATTTTATAAACTGAATTCAATTAACTGAAATTATAAGTTAATTTAGGAAATTTATTTAATTGCATAATGTCACGCCTCAATTTCTTACAAAAATATTTATCAGAGTTTTCCACACGGGCGTGCAGGAATAAGAAAAGAGGTAGGAGATGAACATAAAATATTACATAATAACCATCGACTTCAACCGATTTAACATAATATTCACAGCGGAAAAACATCAGGATCTCCCATCCCAAACACACCTCATCATCAGGATCTCACATCCCGAATACACATCATCATTAGGATCTCACATCCCTGAATACACATCATTTAACCACCAAACATGGATTTCTTACAACATTGTTTTATAAAGAGAATGTTTGCGCAACATCATATTAACAATAATTACAGATCCAGAAAAATATAGCACCTCCTCTCTCCTTCTAGGGTTCATCATGTTCATCACCTCCTGTAACGTGAATTACAGAATATGGGGTGAGTGCGTTGAATACACTCGTGGGGAATAAAATCTGCATCTTTACCTTCGACACATATTTAAATTAGAAATACATATAATCATCACAGAACACAGCACGAAATATGCACAGCAGATATTAGAAATGGTAAGGGACGAATAGGTGCGGGCATAGCCCGTCTTATCCCATAAAACGGTCTCAAATACCGCTGGTGCATTTCAAGAATCACCAAACCTTTCATAGAAGAATGGAGATAAGGGACGAATGCATGAAGGGGTGCCTCAGCGGGCCCACCCCTCACAGTTTATGTATGTCACAGCAAGTATATAATCACAACATTTAGTATTCCTCAATCATGCTTGGAATAGGAAAAACTGTAAACAGATAAAGAGTTAGAAATTACCCCCACCTTGTTCGGTGGTTACCACGTGAGTTGCAAGTATCCAAGATCACGTATCCCAAGGCTTCAATCCAACAGGTAGCCTACATAATTTACGGTGTTTTTAGATATTTATGAAATATAATTAAGGATTTAAACGATATCGGATCGGATACTATCTATCGAGATGAGACGAATCGGAACGGTAGGCCTAACGATTGAGGTTGAAGAAAACGAGAGAGAAATATCAGTTTGTACAGTTGAGGTGAAAGAGAATGAATTTTGGATCACAACAAAACAAGAATGAGCTTAATCGGAGTTGAAACGAGCTCGAACGGAACATTTTAAGATTTAGGGGTATTTTGGTAATTTGGTCAAAGAGTTGACTTTGATCGGGACCCACGACCCCCGGTTATCGATATCTCGTTGGCGACGACTCGATGATAAGGTACGATGAAAAGAAAATGAGATTCGGCTCGAAAACGAATCGAAAATACGGCGTCGCATGCGTTCCCGGCGACGGGAAAATTTTCCGACGGCGTCTCCCGTCGGCTGCCTAGTTTTCAAGGCAGCGGGGCAGGTTGCTCCCGTCGTCGGCCTGCTCGAGCAGCCACCTTCCCGGCGCCACCGGCCACGGCGGCGCCACCCTATGCCATCGACCCTTAGTCCTCCGGTTAGCCCGTACCGCCGGCTACCAGATCCGGCCATCCCTCACCGGATTCCGGCATGAATAGTTCCAGAAAAACAGCCTCAAAAACCCTTTGTCACACACATTTCGCAAACTCCTTGCAACAGCCCTCCTTTCTAGGTCATTTTCCGGCACCGGCGCCGCCACCCATGGTGGCGCCACCCCTCTATTGGCTAGCCCACAACTCCGGCAGCCCCTCCAGCGCCTGCAACGGTGAGAAAAAGAGCGAGAGAGAGAGAGAAACGGGAGAGAGAAAAGGTGGCAAGAAACAAGGGTTGGGGTTTTGGAGATGGTCTTTCGCCGTTTTCTGGCGAACGGAGAATCAAAATTGAATTCCGGAAGTTGTCCTAGACTCATATCGTCGAGGGCTACGTCATATAGGAAAATCAGCCAAAACGGATGGGTTTGACTTTTTCCGGCGACGGCAGCGGCGGTTTTTCGCCATTTTCCGGCGAACGGAGAATCAGAATTGAATTCCGAAAGTTGTCCTGAATTTGTCTCGTCGAGGGCTACGTTGTGTACGAAAATCAAGCAAAACGGACGAGTTTGACTTTTTCCGGCGAACTCCGGCAGCGGCGACGGCGCAACGGCGGCGCGGCGGAGACGACGGCGGAGATGGTGGCGGCGGCGACGGCGGCGACGGAATATAAAATTAAAAAGAAAGAGAGATGAGAGAAAGACTTACGTGTGTTCGGCGCTTTTCGGCTCGTTCGAAGAAACGGCGAAAAATGAAATCGAATAAGGGCCTATTTATAGAAAATTTTGGAAAGTTACTATTCACTAGGGTTACTGTTCACTAGGTTACTGTTCATGATAAGCTTCGGTTACTATTCACGATTCCGTTCCTCGTTTTTCCGAAACTCTATATTTTGCCCTTTTCTTCGCCGTTTGAGCTACAGGTGTCCGATTGACCTCTAGTTCGTTTATATCTTCACATTTTTCCGTTACGCATCTAATGGTATAAAAATATTCTATGTTCCGTGTGTATAATTTTTATCCATCTAAAACTGGTCGTTAAACACATATCTGAAACGCACGTAATTAAATTAACATTCAAGAATTAAAACACATAAGATATTTTAATTAAAGTTTACTTATTTAATTAACCAATTATGCTTTGTTTTTATTTTGGGCGTTACACATAACATGGTTAGTTAATTATTATTTAATAGGATTAAAATTGATATTTAAATTGATTCTTAACTTTGAGATTTAAATTGTAAGGTTCATAATTATTTCTTTACATTTTATCATTTTTAACAATATTGAGGATTTAATTATATATTTAATATTTATAGCTAAGTCATTGATTCGCTTATTAAATTATAAGGGTCAATCTCAGCGTCTATAATTATATTTAAGTCAACAATTCGTTGGAAATTAAGAGATATTATAATTAATATTTATAATATGGCATTTGGTTTGTTCATTAAATTATGAAGATTAAAACATAATATTCATATTTATAATTACCCAAGAGTTATGGGATTAACGAGACGTGAATCTAGGATTTTTAAAACCTAGATTTAAGATAACTATTAGATTGTATATACCTTAATTATTATAATATCTCTAAGGTTAATCTATAACCTAATTCATTAGCTTGGGTTTAATTCATTATTTCATATATATATATATATATATATATATATATATATATATATATATATATTAATTTTCGAAAGCAATATTTGTAATATCTAAAATTCATTTTTATAATTCCAACTAATTATGGGTAATAAAACACAATTTCTCCAATTCTAATATGCAATAATTAATATCATTGAATTTTAAGATACATAATGTAATTTCAGTAAAATTTGGGGGTCCGATATTATTGATTATAATTTAGGGTGTTCTATAATTTTAGTAAGTTCGGGATTTCGTTTATCATTATTCATTAAATCCTAGGTCTTAAAGTCTACTAAATCAATTTATAGGTGTACTATGCAATATTTATAAAGTTTATGGTCAAATATTAATATACCCTAAGTCCATTGTTTGCAATTTAGCCCGCAATTATATCAAATTCTCAATTGATAACCCTTACCCCTAAGTGTTCTTCTCAGGCCTTTGTGCCCCATCATTCACCTCCAGATTGACCTTTTTCCCCCACATGCTATCCTCAGGCTTCTTTGTCCAATCATTACCCTCAGAGATAGCCTTCTTACCCCATGTATTCTGTTCAGGCTTTTGTGTCCAATCATTTTCCTCAGATTCAGCCATTTTACCAAAAGAAGACCAAGAATCATTGGCATCCTCCTTGGATAAGCCATCATTATCATTTCCATTGAGCCCAAACTCAATGCCATCTTCAAAAGTGGGCTTATCTGTACCATCTTCTCGAACTGGAGACAGATTACAGTCTATGTATTCATCATCCTCGTCCAAATCTTCAATTTTTGCTCCCAGGTAACCACTGCCTATATCTTCGCGCCTGGAGCTGCTATTCACCATGTAAAGGAAATTGTAGACATCAATTTCCTAATCTGGACTCAACTCAGCCTTTCTCGCCAGCTCCACCTTGCGCCGGCCACCCCCATCAACAGCAACCCAACATCCACAACAAAGAAGTAGAAACAAGAAGAGAGAGAGAGCAAGAAAGAGGAAAATTTTGCAGAGAGAGAGGGAGAGGAGAAATCGGGAGACAGAGAGAGAGAGAGGGGGACAGTTGACTTGGAGATATTTTCCTTCTTTTTATTCTTATCCCATTTTCCACTTTCCTCAATTATTGATGCTTTTAATTTGTTAAAGATTATAATATACTTATCACTTAATATTAAAATACTACATTATTAATTCTTATAATTTATAGTATTATATTATTAAATAAATAATTAAATAAAAATTTTAGGGTGTTATAATTAATATATCGATAAATTAATATTTTATTAATTAAAAGAGAGACTTTTTAAATTCAGCAAATTTAGTACATATGTATTGAAAATAAATGAATTCATATACATGTTTCATTGATTATATTCATACATCAACCAAATCTTTATAACTAATTAAATATATTCATATATAATATCAATTCATTGTATACAATTAACTATTATATTCATGGACACATGTATCAATTCATTGGAATTACTTAAATATACACGTTTACATTAATTCGTTGCACTTAAATATTAAGAAAAAACAAGTAACAATAGATTTATATTTTAGCAAATTACTATAATATTTATAATTGTAATATTTATGAATTATTAATTTAGAGTTTTAATGGGGCCTAATATTTATAAAGGGATTTTTTGAAAAATTATTATCTTATTATCTTATCGAATTTGATAATTTTTTACAAAGGCCCAAGTCGGAACCGGAAGATTTTATTATTTTAGAGAGTTTATTAATTTATAGAGTATTAATTTATAGAAGTTTTACTGTAATTCATTAAATCCTTTAAAATTTCTACAGACTATAGATACCTTATATAAGTATGAGATATAAAAATATCAACTGAAAATAAGATTTACATAATTAGTTATGAATTTTCTAAATCGGCAGAAAATAGAACATAATACATATTGAAAACAGACTTTCTTGTAAAAACTATCATAAATCGCACAAGGTTTTAAAAATTACATGGTAAATTTCTACATCTCTATAAGAACGTGTACTAAAAGATAGTGAAATATGGCTTATATATATTATTGGACATCCGACCCGAGCTGCACGCTACATTGCATCTGAACAGCCTAATGAAGGCCATCATTCCATTCGGCCGGCCAGGATGACACATTGAATACCCTCCTCAACGGACCGTCCAAGCCAATTGGGAGGAATCATCGATAGATTAGTTTGACCGGCCCGGGCTAATCTAGCCGCCCAGATAACAGCCAACTGCCAAGAGATCGTGGGTGACGAAACTGTCCAATGCCGTGTAAATAGGCGAAAGTCAAGGAGAAAGTGGGCTGAACTTCCACAACCTCCACGATCTCCGTCATTTAGGTTGCTTCGTAGCTATAAATAGATTCAATTTCAACTTGTAAAGGGTTCGAACTTCATTCTGTAAACAATACAAGAGAGCTCATTTCTCTAAAGTAATACTATAAGATCCTGTCTGGTCACTTCAACCGTTCAGGATCAGCCGAGCTAAATTGACCGAGTAGGCTCCGAGCCAGTCTTCTTTTTACTTTACACTTTATTCACATATTTGAGTGTTATACTAGGAATTCACCATATACATGAATTTTAGTAATTACATGTCTTTTTACTTCTGACGTCAACATATATGTTTTTAATAATTAGTTATGAATTTTAGAACAAGACCGAAAACAAGACATGACTTACACAGAAAACCGACTATGTTGTGAAATTTGGCATAAATCGTACATAACTCAAAAAATTACATACTAAAATTCTGAACGTACCTAAGAATTGTTTCTAAATCATAGTAAAAGATCATACATAAAATCGATGGGTACAGTTCAAGAAAATTGTTTGATTCAGACCCAAAAAGGGGACAAAAACTGTCTTTGAACAGTTTATCTTAGAAAAATCATAAAAAATCGAGTTTAACTCCAAATCTTCTGAAATTTGACACACATGTTCTACACTTCATATACTAGATTATTTAAAAGGGTTTAGCGTAAGTAAATTCCTATATCACCCAGAATATTTACTAACAGAGCAGCAGAGTATAAATGGAATTATAGCATAACAACCTATTTTGTTTCATTCAAGAAATTCATAAACAATTTAATCTCAACCCTAATTCCAAGAACATCTTTGGACTTCATAATATATGTTAAAACTCATGAAATATCATAACTCAAAGAAGAAATTAGAAAGTTTAAGCTAAAAATACCTTCAAATCAAGAGAGAAGAAGGGTGTTCTTCCCTTTTTGGAAAATGTATTCTTGCTCTTCTATTTAAAACCCTCCTTTCGTTTTTGTTTTCTTCATATGGTTCATCACAGCATATCATACATATTATAAGGATTAGCACATGAAATAGGAGTTATCTTGAGGTTAGAAGGATGTGTAGGAGAAGGTTCCATTTTGTAGACTAATAATGCATGTATACAAGTTGCATAAGATATTTATTTAATTTTTCCTTTTCATTCTTTTTTTTTTCTTCTTATATATATACATGTATATCTACTTACATAAAGTGATAAAAATTAATATAACAATAATGTTATATTAGCATAACATATACAAAAGAGGTAATTTATTTATATAATTTACTTATGTAAAGAACATATTTTGATACACATTATGATGCATAAATTCATGTTCAAGCAATCTATGTTTCATCACATAAAATAACATATAAAGATCATAATTAAAATTTCATAAAAGAAAGCATTCGAAAGCGGTAACGAATAAAATTAGCATATGAGCTTAATATCATATAATTCATTTAAAATTAACTAACATCTTATCTTTTACTTGCGTCCATATGTGTCGAGTGAGTGGAGATCGAGCTCGATTTCTTCCATAAGTTATCCTGCAAAATCCTTAAAATCTCGAAAGAGATATTAGATCATAAAGATTTTAAAATCATCGATCATAATATGATTTGTAAATCATAACTTTAAATAATATAAGAACTTGCACTTAAATCATTTATACTTGAACGATAAAAGAAATTTTTATAAAATATGCAATGGAGGATTTTCTTGAAAATAGGGTGTTACAATAATTGTATCATATTTATCCTTTTTATTTGAAATTTTGTTTATTCTCATTTTATTTCATATTTATAATTTTGAGGGATGTTGGTCGTAAGGGATGGGGTGTGCATTTTTTAATTATTATTTCAAAATAAATAGCTTCTAATAAAATTTATCTTAATGCATGATAAATCAAATCTATTATTTTTATTTATAGTTTGTTTATTGACATTCTTTTTATTTTGAATTTGTAATTTTGATTGTGCTAAGTGAGGAGATGTGAGTTTTTTAATAAACAATAACTTCAAATTTAATAATTTTATCATTTTGAAAAAAAAATCATTTGTAATGCATTATATATCTGTTAGGATATCAATGTTTAGATTTTGACAAGATAAACCAACCTTATAATATGAATTTAGAGTACCCCATTTTTCACAATATTTAACTAAAATATAGACTAGTATTGAGTCTTTAAGTTAAGGTGTTGAAGAATGGAGGATCTCAAGAAAGGGTTGTCTGCATCGAACAAAGCAGAAATGAAGAAACTGCAAGAAAAGTCTAAGGCAATACAGTGGTAAGAAGAGAGAGTAACTGCAACCAAGAAGAGGTTACAACAATGTTGTAAGTTTAAGTTACAGCAAACAAGACCCAGGATGCAATACAACATCAAAACTTGATATATACTTCAACAAGGTATTAAATACAGCAACAGAGTTAATCCAATCTGCAATACGAGAAAGAATAAATGGAGTACGAAGAACGTAACCGAAGCAAATCAAAATAGAGTCGGTTGAAATAATCTAAAGTTGCAGATGCAGAACCAATACGAGGAAGGCACGTGGCCTGACAATTTGCAGAAAGTTGTGAGCCGCAACCATCGTATTTAATAAGTTAAGAAGATAAGTCAAGACGCATTAAATGCAAGCCATGTCTTTGATCAGAATATCAATTTTGAATGAGAGATACCTCCTTCAACGGGTATTTTTCTATAAGTATGAATAGAGGATGAGTAGCACTAAGGCTGGTTACTGAAACATTTACCTAGAAAGATCAAAGCAATTTCAAAGCTACACTCTCAAAGCATTCAAACAAGTTTCAGTCACTTGACCTGGTTAAGTGATCAAGTTTAACTTTATATTCAAAGAAGATAAAGAAGATCACTTTTTGCGCTAGGTTGTTTTAAGGTGTCATCAACTGATAGGATTTCATCCTTATTGATTGTTTATAGTTGTCTAGGAGAAAGACAATTACCCTTTGTGGGAATTTAGAAACTCTTTGTGGGTTTGCCTTTTAAGAAATTACAACAGTTGTGTGTAAGCTGAATTCTAGTATGTGATAACTTGTTAGGTTGATAGATTGTTAGGCCGTAACCTGTAAATCAATCTTACTTAACGAAATTCATGCTCGGAGAAGCAGTAGAGTGGACGTAGAATGATTACACCACCTTCGAACCACTATAAGATCTTAAGTGTTTTTAATCGCTTTATATATATTTGCTCTGTGTTGCATCTTTATCTAAGTTCACATTAAGCTTTAAAAGTGTTTCATAAGAAAGCATATTCGAGAAAACAAACATTCTGTCTAAGTTTTGTTTTTTATTGCAAGACTTTAGGATATAGCAGACAGTACTACTTCATAGTGTTGTAAACCGAACCGATCTCTACGTAAGTTCAAGTAACTTACAGTGTAGCTAGTACGAAATGATTTTCTAAAATCGACAGAGGTTCATTCACCCCCTCTGAACCTCCGAGACCACTTGGGACCAACAATATCAAACCTACCACTTATTATAATATTTAATTCGATATTTATACAACAATTTATCAAATCTAATATATTAGTGCATTTGAATATTTTTTTTAATTAATTTGTAGTAGTTACAGCTATAGATTAAAGTGTGGGAGTTAAAAATTTGCTTAAAGTTAAAATTATATCTAACAAAATTGCAAATATAAAAGAAATGTTGATTATTTAAAAAAAATTAAAAATAAATAAACTTTTGGTGTAATGGTTTAGTTTATTTATCTTAGTTTGGCGTGTTGAATATATTATAGATTAAATCCAATTTTCAATAATATTATTTATGCAAATTGTAAATAGATTTTGGGTATTTGTTGAGTTGATATATATTTTATTGAATTTAAAATAATCGAATTATTTGTATTGATGTAATAAAAAATTCATTAATATATCTCTATAGTTATGAACATTGGTAAAAGGTAATATTTATTAATCTTAATTCTTAATTTAAATTTATATTGTTTTCAACACTCATAGCATAGCATATCTATATGATTCAATTTATTTTTATTTTTTTGCTACTAAATTTAATTTATGTGATTTTTAAGTACTTAATGGTTGTACAAATGTGATCAAATTGAATATTTTATTTATCTCATTCTTATTTTGAATATAGATTTTTTAATTTGTTCGTGTGACTTGTCTATATATTTTTATATTATATTTACATTATGTTATTATAATTATAAAATTATTAATTATATCTTATATAACAAACCGTGCGACACTGTACACTACTAATACCCCTTAAAAGAAAAGTTAGTATACAATTATTCAACTATTTAATAAGAAATTCAGTTGAAAAATATTTTAACACTTTAATTGATGGGCTAGCTCAAACCTAAGCAGGTCATCCTCGCAACTTTTGCTGCCAAAATATACTACAACAAATTTCTCTTTTTTTTTTTTTTTTTGACATTGATATTTTTAGGCTGGAAAATGAGAATATTATAATTTCTTCCAAAGGTTTTATAATATCATTTTGGTTAAGCATAGTAAGTATGAAATAATTTAAGAGGAGGTGAAGGTACCCTTAAAAAGTTTGTCGAGAAGTAGAGGAGTGAGGGCATAAACATACTAGAAAATACTTGTTTTAGTATGTGGGGGTAAATGTTAATTTTTGAATTATCGAAAAACGTGTATCAAAATTATTGTCAGGTGGTTTAATTCTCAAGTAAGACTAGTCATGAAGCAATATATATAGAGAAGAAGATTGTTGATATTTGGAAGTTTCTCATTAACGACTATGAACTATACAATATACTTGTTCTAATAGCTAAAAGGAAAGAAACTTGAATTAAATTATACCATTTCCCAAGGTGTATTTATATCCCTTCAGTCACAAAACTTAATTGAAGCTCAATTTCCCAAGGTGAATAATTGAGTGATTAATTCATAAGACTACTCAATCTTAAATTTGACATAGCTAAATGAATCTTCATTGACAAAGTATTCAAAATCTTGCTCAACATCAAATGAAAATAAAAGATGAGAAAACTAAACTAGACTATAATGATGAATTCTCCCTTTCGAGATGAGTTGATCTTCAAATTCTTGTGTTCAAATCTCTTTCACCACTTAGAATATTGTTCTCTCTCTCAATATATTAAACATATTCCAAATATTGGGACTCAATTAAGTAAGAATACATGCATAAAATAATGAGTAAACCCACTCAGGTTTATAAGGAACCCAAGCTCTGCCCTTTTCAAAGCCTCATTGTATGGATCAAAAAATACTCAGTTCAGATAAGGAAAGAGACAAGTTGATGCAAATTATCTGAGTTAACGTCTGCATCTATTTGACAATATTAACAGATCAAGGATAAAATCATGCAACTATCATGCTAAAATATCATCAAAAGTAATTTTAACCAAATTCACATCAATCAGTAACAATTAAAAGTTGTAGTAGATTGGGAGCTTAAACGTTTAACATAAGATAGTTTTGGTCAATTAGATACTTATCATGTTGGAATGTATTTTGACACCTCAATAAATTTGAGTCAAATCAGCTTCAACCGACAAAAATTACCGGTTGCAAAAAGAGTGAAGGAAAAAAAAATAAATAAATAAAAAAGGAAAAAATATGCAAACATAATAGATGTTAAAGTGTCTTTCCAAAACCTCATAATCCAAAACAAAAACAAAAACAAAAAAAACTCAATACCAATAAAAAAAAAAAATTTATCTAGTTTATACTAGTATAGCAAATATGGCTAGACGGAAATTCAATATAAGAAAATGTCCAAATACCATAAATTCTAGTAAAAGTTAAAAATATCCTAGGTCCAATAAAAAATAATGATGCACTCACTGTTATACACAATTTTCATGTAATCCTATGAAATATAAGGATTACACAAAAATTGATTATTTTTATTGTAAAAAAACATTTAATTTTTTTGGATTTACACGAAAATTGATCAATTTTCGTGTAAAGTCAATTTTTTTTTTTTACCCGAAAATTGATCTATTTTCGTGTAACCCTATGAAACATAAGAATTATATGAAAATTTTGTGGGAGTGAATCGACCATCAATTTTGAGTCTTGTGAAACTAACAGTCATCACTTCACATGTTATTACATGTGACTTTTTTAACTTTAAAGTATAAAAGTAATAGAAATGCACTAAAATTTATATCAAGTGTATTAAGGGATTTACATTATATATGTTTGGTGGTAGTACTCTTGGCCATTTACTCTTTTAATAAATTATTTATGTTATTTCCAGCATTCCAGTTAAACATTTCCTAATGCATATATAATTCATAATATAAGTTACACAAAAATATAGGTGAGACCGTCTCACGTCCGACGGCACAATGCATGGTCATGTTCTAGAACACAGTCGAAAATATATAAGTGCCCTTTCGATTTATAAGTATACATTTTTAGCTATGAGTATGTGTTTTTATTTTCCTTGCATATGGTAGTGTCCCAGAACAGGATTCGATCGTGCGCAACAATAATATATAAGTATATATTTTTCAACTGTAAATATACGTCTTAAAGCTATAAGTACGCATTTTTATTAGTGTCACAGACGGTTGACCATATCCTAATTCACAACCATGGGCAGGTTCCGTTACACGTGAGATGATCTCACGTAAGACCTACTCTAAAAGTTAAAAAACATGAAAATGATATTGTCTCATTCTTTATTTTACACAAAAATGGTGATCTTGGCGCACCTAAAAGAGATGCAACTAAGAGCACCCACATCAATGAGTGTTAATAACACCAAATAATATAGGTCCCACATGCCACCTATCAATTATAAAACATACACTATCTAAACACACATAATTTAATATAAATACAAAAAACTACGTGTGGATCACATTATTCACTAACCTGTTTTTATATTATTTATATTAATTAAAATCGTTATTTTATTTGAAATATGTTTAATAGTGATTAATTGATAAGTGAATTTATATTATTTAAAAAAATTCAATTGAATGATTAGTTTACAAAAATAATAAACAAACTTTGTTTATTAACCATGAAATTAACAATTTTCAATTGACAATAAAATGTAATTGAAATGCAAATAATATAAGTTAAATATTCATTTTGATGTTTTAATTAAATGGACTATTTTGATTATTTAACTAAAACACTTGAAAAAAATTAAACAAATTTTATATATTAATATATGATCTGAATAATTTAAGAAAAAGTTATGATTGATTAAAATATATAAAATATATATTGTTAGGAAATTTCATTGTAATTTTAATGATGGCAAAATTCATCTTTCATCTAGAATGTTATCTATGTATAGATCGAGTCTTATATGTAGTTGTGTTTTTTAGGACCACTCTTGCAATCTGCCGGAAGACCTCATATTTGAAGACTAGTTTCGATCATAGAAACTGGAAAGCACATATCAAGGGGAACATATTTCAATAAACTTTTTTCTAGAAGACCTAGATACCCTGTCAATCTAGAAGATAGCTCCAAATGAAGACATCTTAAAAAGAAACATAAAACTAGAAAAAATTATCTCAAAAGTCATATTTCTCAAATGAAGAAGAAGATGAGTCCGCACAAATACTAAAGAAAACCTACCAAAAGTAGAAGACAGAAGATCCCTACTGAAGAAAATATATTAAAAAACTTCTACAATCATTGGAACACATTTATTGAAGTTTCTCTCTAACGACTGAAAATTTACTGTCCTATAAATAATGATCATCTCTCACTCATGAAAATTGGATGGATTCCTAACGATCTACAAATTCTCCAAAAAGAGTCGCATGTCAAAACTCTCTAAGTTCATCAATTTTTCATTCTCAAATACTCAACCATTTCATTTATTATGAATGAGAAAATAGATTAGAAGAGAGAAAGCCCCTTATCAACACCCTTGAAAATACTTAAGAATAGGATCGTCCCTCCTTGTATTTAAGGAGTATTCTCTCTGTGTTTGGAAAGAGCATACCACTGATTTGGGAGAGTTGTTGTGTTGTTTGTTCCCCAGGCTATTGGAAAGAAAATTGTGTATTGTTCCCCTCTTCAGGGAAGTACGTTGTAACAGTCAGTTGACTTGCTCAATCCTCTATAATATTTTGTATTTTTTACTTGTTCATATCTTGCATATCATATATGTCATCTAAATACATCTGCATATCTCTCCTTACATACACATATCTGAGTGTTGTGCATGCTTTCCATTGATTAAAAGAAAAGAGTCAAGCCTTCACATTTCCGCATAGAACCTAACAGCTCACCCTCTATCTTCGACCAAATGTTATACATTTGATTAGCATATCTCTTATATCAATCATCTATAAACTATTCTTATAGTAGTCCTTGTTGAGCTCTTATGTTGGTTGAAGAAGTGTTCTAAAAGTAAATTCACCTCCCCCTCTAAACTTATTTTGACTCTAATCGGGACCAACACATATAAATTTTACATCACATAAATACAATTATATTTTTATTGACAACCAAAAAAACAAAAAATATTTCAATCATATAATATATATAACATGATTTATGGGATATATATAAAAATAAATGTAAATAAATAAATGGTTTTTGTAAATAAAAGACATTTTAGATGGAAAACACAAAAGACATTAGAATATAGAACCAAAATTGGGATTTAGAATCAAATACAAATGTCTGAAGAAAAAAATTAAAGTCTTTGAAAAGGTTGTGTGGTTTGGGAAAAAACATAATATACAGTCAGCAGGCCCCACCGATCCACTGCTATAAAACATGGTTCTTACAGAAACCTGCAATTGTTTTAGTGAATAACATTTGCTAAAAACACACATACAAAAATGAACATAAAATTTTTTGTGATTAACACAACCATCAACACATTCTATTAATTGCAACCATAATATTCTCTCCTTACTACTACTACCATACACCTCATTTCACTGTTTTGCCCTTTAATCTTATTTTTCTTTTATTGAAAGCTCTACTTCATGTGTAGCACCCACTGTCTCTCTAGCTTGAAACACATTTTTCTCAACGTCTCGTGCTCCTATCCATGTATTCAAAGCTGATTAAACATTTCTCCATACATTTGCCATCCATTGTTGTCACAATTTCTTTAAAAACCATGCTGTTATTTTGATGATAAGGATTTGAAATCCATACAATTGTATCCATCACTTTCATTTTGAATGCAATTTAATTTCAAATCTTGTATTACAAATCACTCAAACCAAACACAATCTTAATTCAAAGAACGGCATTGCCACAAAAGTTTTACCAAATGCACAATTTCACCCAAATTTTACTGCAGTCCATTTCTTCTGAAAAAAATTCCGAAGTTATCCGTATGACAATCCAAATCAGATTTAATCAATGCGCAGATTCTAATTTTCCGTAAACCTAAATTTCACACGACAGCATAGGTTTAAATTGAGTACATAGCTCTGTTCGAGGTTTAAACTATCATCACTAATCTTGAAAATCTCATGAAAACAAGATCAGCTTAATCTTTCTTGATAAATACTAAATAAAATCATTAATATTTCAAGGCAAGTACTAAAATTAATATCAATAATGATATTTTACCTACTACCAATTCCACTCTATAACATGCATCATAAATACATCTCTCTAATATAACAAACCGCACTTTACTTAGGGGCTATATAGATTAAAAAGAGACCAGTATCAAGAGAAATTCTTAATACTGTAAATAAATTAAATCACAAGGACATTTATGGTACTTGGACCCAAAATCTGGAAATATATATCAATAGTAGTACCCATAAGCAATCAAAGATACCTAAATACTTATATATGTGTGTTGGGGGGGGGGGGGAGATTGATACTACATTTCTAACCAATGCTCGAAAAGAAAATATGAACATGTCTAAGCAGAATAGATGAAAACAAGATTCATGCCGCTGAACCGTTGTGATAGACACACGAACCAAAATGGTAAACAGCACATCCAAAAGACAAAACATGGTCGCGGTATTTACTAGGGCAGACCCCTAGTGCTTACGGGTTCTGCGCAGGATAGATAGATAAACAGAATTTAAAGGATAAAGCTAGTTAGGCGATAAATACTGTAGTTTCTTCAGAAGCAGAAAAGGGGCTCACAGCCCTCAGCAGAAAAACATAGAATTGCGAACACTTTCCTTCAGCTTAGGCATAGGAGTGACAGCTGGAGCACCACCAGGAGCAGTCCCATTGTGGCTCGATGAAGTCTCTGATGTGTCTTCAAACTTCATCCATTGTCCCAGCTGAGTTGCTGCCAAGTGGGCATAGCATATGGGGGCAACTGCAGTTTCAAAATGCGACGAAGTTTAATTAGGAAAAGCAGAAGAAAATATCCTGAAAAAAAAAAATAGTGTATAGCAAAAGAAAATTTGGTTCTTGAATTACCAATAGAAATAGCAGTTGTGCTACGCTGGTACCTGCAGTGAAGATCATCAACTAACAATTTAGAAAACTTCTGAAAACTTCAATGAATTAAATCTTAATTCAGTAAGGCACTTACACATAGGACAGGGAATGAACAATCTCCTGCAAATCATCTGGTGAAAAACCAGCCTCATCTAACAGAACATGATAATGCGTTGGCCTTGTCGTCCCCTACGTAATCATGTACAGTATATTAGAGTATGTGGGTGTGCATCATCAAATGGAAATGATGAGGTTCTTGCAGAAAAGCTCAAATGAGAAATCTCCACATCAAGATGAGCATTGTGAGTGTTGTGATGGTTTTGACACATTTAAGACTGTTGCAAGAGAATATTTTCACTGGACTAATTATGATTGACGAGAAATCCCAATAACAAATAACAGGAGGTTCCAGTAGACCTTCAGAGTTCAACACAACTAAACGAATAGTGTATGATGGTAAAAACATGAAAAAAGAAAAAAAAAAAAAAAAAAAGGCTTACAATCATCCCAGCATGTGCACACAAGTAAAAATCATTGTTCCTAGGATGACAAACTTTGTTATCTATTATCGTCCCTGAAAAATCAGAACAATTAACATATTAAAACAACTGCGAATCTCCCATCAAATTTCACTTCTAATTTGGAAATTGCATTCCTGAAAATGATATTAAAGACAAAATGCAGTACCTGGCTGCACATTATGCTCAGAGTTTGGCTGAAAAAATTTAGTGTGGTGATTTTTTTGTGCAACAATCACCACAAACTTGGGCGACCAATTTTCATCAAGGAACTTGCAAGCCTGACAAAACATACAAACCTTGTTATCAAAAGCAGAGACAGATAAAACGATTTTTTTTTCTACTGCAATAAGTAGGCAGGTCGGAGCAGAAATGACCTCAATAATCTGGCTCAGCTCAATGTTGAGGACTTGATTGAACTGTGATTCACTGACACCATCTCTGAGAAATTTGTGCAAGTGAATGATTAGGAATAAGTGAAAAGAGCTTAAATAGCCAGTCATGGTAATCATGCAACGAAAAGTGAAATAATAGACCAACATCAAGAAGAAAAGGAACACAAACATCTATTCACCAGACAACTTTTCCAACAAGGTGGAAGGGCAATAAAAATGGTTCAACGTCGTGACAAAAGTTTTAAGCATTAAATTTAACTCGAGGAACCTATAGAGGAGCTAACATTTGATGCAAATAGATTACAATAAATTTCACCCACACAATATCTATTCATTCTGTGTTGATCAATTGAAGAGCCATTTTCTCATAATCAGCAATCATGTAAAGCAACATGCAGACATGCTGCAGCAACAGTGTTCCATTTTATCCATTGGATTCTGTAGGGGTTGTGAAAGTCGGGTTGAAACATTACCTAAAAATGATAATCTGATCAGGCTTCCTTTTGCCTGAACTGGAGTAGAAATCCACCAAAGCTTCCCTGAAATAGATGGAGAAAATATTTAGGTTACCCATCTTACATTATGCATTTTACAGGTTACTGAACTTACAAGAGTTTGCAATCATCATCACTTAACAAAAACTCATGCAGATTGTGATATTTTTATAATTCATAGGCCTATTTCTGCCATTCTGTGTGACCATGGGCTACAGATAAATGAAAATTATTGCAGACTTAACCGAATAGTGTCACCTGATAATGCCATCATCTTCAGTGTCTGATACACGTTTGAATAGGGAATCAATCATCTCAACTTTTGGGGATTGAGTACGGACACATGCTCTATAACGAGAAATTGATGGCCATTGCCTTGAGCTCACAACCTGATTAATTAATTAAGAAAGAGCACTGCAGGATTAAAGCCCAGATCAAACCAGGTTGTGGGGCGGAGTTATCTTTTTCGAGCTTGTGGTTGCAAATCATAGGGTATTTGTCCATTATGGACTATAATTTATTCGTTAGAAAATGATGAGAGGTGGAATGTTAGAAATAACACAAATATCTTTAAAAAATCAGCTGCATAGGCTGGCAGTCTACGCGATAGGTGGTCACTAACCCCACCACCTGATTTCCAGTGAGTTTAGCAAACACTAAGAAAGGCTACCTAGTGCATTCAAAACTAAGAGGATATAACTGAAAAATGTGAACTAGAAATTATAATCAGGAAAAAACATTAGGAAAGCACTTACTGCAGCAATTGACGGAACATCAGACTGGCCAGGTGAGCCATGTGACACATCCATGCCAAGAATTAGGGTCGGGACCTTTGATATCACCGGAAGAGAAGGTGATAGTTCACCAGCTAACATAGAGTTGAGCCCACCAAGCTGCAAGGAAATGTAGTACCCCACCAAAACATCAGATATAAACAAGAATGGAGGAAGAATCTAAAGGACATATTTGCACGCAATGATTCGGTGGGACTAACCTTTGCATTTATCTTTAGCAGAAGATTCGTCAGATACTGATCATTGACACGCATCGGCGACAGGCACTGAGTAACAACTCCAAAATCCGATAAATTTTTTCGCTTCCATGGACCTTACACATTTAGTTCATGACATAATCAAAATCTCAAGTTCATTTTTGCTTTTATAAATTGCAAACGAATTATTGAATGACACAAACCATAGATGTCACAGTTCTTCCGTTCAGGGAGTAAACAGAGAAGGAACTTTGGTGGACCAGGCAGCTTTGATTGTATGTCTTCAAACATTTTCTCCACCCTAACAAGGGCTGGAGCTCGTCGGAACTGAGCATTTTCTTCAAAGATATCAAAAGGAGGTTCCACAGTCTGATATGAAGTAAACTTATTGATTATCAATCACGTCACACAGAAAACAGTAAGCATATACAAAGGATGTTTAGGAACATACAACTCCTTTCATTTCACCAACTTTGATCAGATCTCTGACCAGGTTATTAACATCACAGCGGGCAGAGAAGTTTACAACAGCCCAGCGTTCTATCTTGCTAGCATCAACAAGTTTCTGTTCAAAGACATAATTTCCAAGAAGTAAAGACCCGTGAACATTTAGCATGATTTTAATAACACAGGGATTTTCACAAGAACCTTGTTATTAAAGTTCCATCTTCCATTCCGAGCAAATAAATCTTCCCCATTACCTACTTTCAGCTGCAATATGATACAAAAGGGTTGATATTAGTTTTTACTGACAAACTCCAGAAAACAGAAAAACTAATCCATATCATAAAAGCTACCTTTGGGGTTGGCAGAATACGCCCTTCAACCTGAGTAAAGTTACTATTAATAGAAACACCACAAGAGCGTAGCAAAGGCTCAGCATCATAATTGTTGATCTTCAAAGCCTGAACAACCCAGAAGCAGCTGAGCACAGAACACACAAAAAATCCTAGAATATAATCATGCAAGTAAGAAACATACATTACTCAGAACTGACATCCTTTCTTGAGGCTTTTGACGTGACTTCTCTACCAGGGATGCACGTTGAAAGGTCGTAAGAGCTTTTGTGTAGCGTTGTAGGGATACCAATGAACACAGCTGAAAAAGCAAGGCAGCGTTCACAATTTAAACTTCATCTGTTTAAACAGAAACTGAAATCAAATCCAAAATCACCTCAATCGGGAAGTATGTTGGACGTTTTGGCTTGCCAACATTGATGCATGGTAAATCAGCGGAATATCTCAGATTGATGTTGCGTTGGTTGACAAAGTAGTCATAGACAGTGACTTCTGTTGTTTGAGCTTCACCATCTTCAACCCGGCTTTTCTGCTTCAAAGTGAACCTACAAATTTCCAGAAAGTAAGCTACATTCAACTCATGCAAAGAGTTTCTAACAAAAGAAACTGCCTAACACAGCGGCAGTTTTCACCATAGGTAAAGATTAAGCAAAGTAGGGAAACATACGTCTGCTCTCTGCAAGATTTCTCACTTAATCCAGTTATTTTATATTCTTGGTTAGTAGGACTTGTCTTCACCCTCAAATTCTTAAGCACACGCTTCGCCTGATAATTTAAATTACAGAACATTTTGTTAGCAATCATAAAATCTACAATTAACAAAACACTTCTGCTTTCAATCTTAAATTCTTACCTTAGCCCAGTCAACTGAGAAGGGATCTTTCACATTTTGATTGGCAATCAGAAAGTCTACCACAGGCCCAGGCTGGATAATCATGGTCGTAGATACATCTGAGAGTATTCAAGCAACCATCAATGAGTTACAATCCATAACATCATATTGAAAGTAGAAACAATAACCACACACAAATAGTTGAAAATCAAAATGCAGTGATTTAATATCACCAATGTTCAAAGATAAGCCACTCTGGGTGGTCCTGAAGCTTGAATGAAACCCCCGGCAACCAAGAACACCGCCTCCAACATCAGCAAAGTTCTTTGGATCATTATGAAAAAAAGACTGACGAACCAGCAGGCAGCCCCTGACATCAAGAATGTTGTAAGATATGAACTCAATAATAACTTTTTTATATTGACTGTGCAAGACTTACTGCTTTGCTGCATGCTGTCTTAAAATAATATCCAACACACGCAAGGCTTCTTGAGAGTTTTCAGATTCCTGGCCGCGTAGAGCATTTGCAATGGCCTGCATTGGAATTTTTGCAGCAAAACTTATCTCAACTTTGTAGGTTTTAGATTGATAAGGTCGCCTGATTCTTTTTCTGTCGCTGTCATTGGGACTACCATGCCCTCCGGGGCTGGCATTTCCATTATTCCTGATCACAACCAACACAAAAGTATAAGAGATAAAGCAAGTATGAACAATCTAAAGCAGTGTCAAACTGACATAAAAATACCTGCTAGACGCAAAATCCTCAAGCACAACGGTGAATTCTAGTTTGTTCCTTGGAAGTGCACCTACAGTGAACAGAGTCTTCTCTCCATCATATGCAAATTCTTTTCCAGCCAATTCAGCATCATAAGTCTCATGAACTCGATCAAGGACTTTTCTGCCAATACCCTTACCGTCAACAGGGCGGCCATCTTCATAATAAAGGGCAACCTGCAGTACATAGCAAACATGGGCCAACATGTTAGAATGAGTTAAATTAGATTCTAAAGCAAAACGAACGAGAATTTTAGAAAGGACATAATGCAATGTCGGACATACGCTGTAATGGAAGAAGTGCCCGTCAGTCTTGTTAACATTTACTTTGAAGTGATTAGTAAGGATAGGAACCTTGTTGCCCTTGGTACCTAGACCGCGTCTTGCCATTGGGACACGGATAGCCTTTTTTAATTCAAGTTCAGGTTCAGCCTTCAATGGAGTAACATTAGGAGGAACGGGAGGAGGAGGGGGCAGTGCTTCTGGGGCACCATTACCCTCATGTTCACTGGGATCCATTGGCAAGATGTCCTAAAAAGGTTTATGAAGTACTTCTGAAAACAAAACAACAGTAAAAATTGTTAGGAACCGCAGTAAAATAAAACATTGTATATGCATGCAAACAATGTTCATTCTTGAAAATTTATGGAAAACTGAGAAAACAAAACCATTAGAACTCTTACATAATAAAAAGGTTTGTAGAGATTCTACAACCAACAAAGCACAAAACTAATGGAAACAAATTCATCACCAATTGCCTAGTACATGTAAAAGCAAACGTAAAGACAAACAGCTTTTATATTATGGGTGCAAAAAGTGAAGGCAAGGCCTTACAACAGCCCCAACATCAGAATGCAAAAGCTATCACACTGAGTGAAGAAACTTGCCTGATATTATCTGAGATGCTTAATGAGGCTTGAAATGGAATAAAGTTAACAACTAACCAAACACAAACCATAAAAGAAGATGCAAATATGGACATAAATCATAATTGGATAATAGAGACAAATGTACCAACAAAAAGGCTGAACAGCATGTAAACTACAACAAATTTATCATAGTAGGCGCACACAAAAATGCTAGCAGATCACTTTTATAAAATGGCAGGTTAATTGACTATATTTAAAATTTTCTAAAATGACAAAAAAAAAAACTGATAATTGCAATGGATGTGTCAGATCATCAGAAAAATAAAAAGCCAACAAAATCAGAAACCACCGAACGACATTCATCTTTTATGGTAAGAGAAACATGAAACCCTCTTTTGTACATGATAATGAAAAACATATCAACAAAAAAATTCTATAGAAATACGCAAAAAAAGAAAAAAAAAAAACATATAGAAAAATTTTAAAAGCACGAGCAACTAGTCACTGACCAAAAAATACCGTACAAAATAACTTTCTAACAGAATTATCTAAACATCACACATCTGGACAAATAACAGCCCATGCATGTCCAGAAAACCAAAGGAAAAAAACAAATTACAAAAAAAAAAAAAAAAAAAAACGAAGACAGACGAGAAAATAATCTACAACATCATAACAAAGGTGAACTTCAAAATGCAACCAAAAATTTCATATACCTTAAACCACACCACCGTTAAGTAAAAGCCCTGCAGAATTCCCGAAATCTGCGAAAACCCACCAATACAGGAGAAATCAGAAAGGTTAGTAAAAGCCTAAGTGATTTTTGCTTAGTTTAAAGGAAATCCATCAAAGGTTTTTGCAGAAAACTTCAAAAGAAAGCCTTGAACATAAATAAAAACAAAACAAAACAAAAAAAGCAAAAAAAAAAAAAAAAAAAACGGAAAAAATAGTTTCAGAAATAAGGAAATTCACATACAGAACCTACACTACGCTAAGAGAGCGGCGTGCAAGTTGAAAACGAAGCCCTAAAAATGGAAGTGATTTCAGAAGGGGAGAGAGGAAGACGAAAGCAGAGATTTTAGAGAGAGAAAGGAGGAGAGAGTACCACACTTGAAGGAGAGAGACTATTACTTGAGGAGTGTGGTGTGAAAATAGTGTCCTTTGTGCTTTTATTTGCGCTCAAACGTCCTCTGCGCTTTCGTCATATACATATAAATACGTGTATCTATATACACGGGGGTTTATCCTCTACTTTCATCACCCATTTTAATACTATAGCCCTCAACTTCATAATCACACTTTAATTCCTTAGTACTAGAAAAGAAAATTGACATATTAATTTTTTTTCTTCTATCATCTCAATTAAGTATATACAGATTACCGAATGTTGTCAAAACTATATTATATTAAAATAAAATATGTACAATACATTATCTTACCATATTTTATAAGTGGGTACATTCCAATAAAAATAAATATTTATAGCTTAGATTTATTTTAAGGATATTTATTGTTCGGATGTATTTTCCATTTCAGATAGATGAAATTAAATATGTGAGTATCTATACACATATATACATGGGCGTTACAATCCAGGTCGCAAGATATTCTTCCAAAAATAATTGTGCTTAATTTTAGGGTATATTCTAGTTTGCCCGTTGAATATGATTGGAAAGTGGAAAGCCAATTTAATAATACTCCTATTATTTAAATTAAAGTATTTGAAAATAATAAATTATGAATAGGAATATAATTTTTTGTCAAAAAATCAACATAAAAACATATTGAACACCGTTCCATCCCTATGATTTTTTGAATTTGAACCACTGTTGACAATCGAACTCATTTATTTTGTGAGTTGCGAATTGTGTATTGACTCATCTCACATATATCTAAATTTATTTATATATTTATAATTTCATGATAGTGTTAGTAAATTTGGTTTTTTAGTCTAAGTCTAATTAATTTAAGATAACAATTCATTTACTTTGTTGATATCAAAGACGAAAAATTGTGAAATATGGTGAATATATAACAAATTTGAATATTGAGTATGGAAATTGAGGGTATGTGGCGAAATATTGATATTTATATTACTATTTGTTCAATCATAGTACAAAATTAGATAAAATCATATTGAATAATTGTTTTCTTATGTTTGTTTCTTTGGGTTGAATTGTATTGCATTGTATTTTGAATGTAACATTTTCTTATTTTTCAATTTTTTTGTCATTTCAATATATTCATTGATATATATGTAAAATTAAGATTGTCATATTACTTGTAATTGCGATATTTTCAATCATTGGTTTATACAGTCCTGCTCACCTACCTACCGTGGGCACAACCCACTGCTGACGTGTCAAAAATTCAAAATATCTATTAATTTTATTTTCTATATGACAAGGAGATGAGATCATTACACGTTATCGGTGGGCATATTAAGAGTTGTTCACGATGGGCATTTGAGCATTTTGTTTGGTTTTTATATATTTGATCAAAATAAAATATATTGTGATTCAATTTGATTGGACAACTTGCTACTTTGATTCTATTGAGAGTAACTCTTTATATGTTTCCATTCTTAATTATATACGTAAAGTGAAATTTATATGTATCTAGATATTAATGGTGGACACATTTAATATGATCACAATGGGTAGGATAATATAACTGTGTATTAAAATACAATTATAATTTAAAAAGTGCCTCTATGTGTAATTTTGAAAGTAATTAATAAATTTTAAATTAAAAAAAATGATAATTCCGCTGAAACCGCTCAACCAAATAACTCAAGATATGAAATGAGTGTCCACCTCGATTTCTTTTTATGTGCAATTGCGTATGCATATTATCAATCAATTTTTTAAATAAGGAATTATTTTGCTTTCAAAAAATCATTTAAAATATTTGGATGAATTTTAAAAAGTACTCTCTTCTTTTTTTAATAATTAATATAGAGTTTTTTTTTGAATTTAAAATACTCAAATGGGTAAGGTAGAAACAAGCCACGCTTAGTGCTATGATATCATTTGACATCTTTATCAAATCCTCTTCTCAAATAATTTCAACATCACTCCCAAGTATCTCAAAATAAAATTTGATAGATCATAAAATGAATCATCCAATCCAAGAAACTTTAATGGATTCGTCATAATCAATTTAGAGACGAGATTACATTTGGATTGAAACATTTTATTGAAAAGAAAATATGATGAATCAATTTCAAAACCTGCAAAATCATGTAAAAATATTAAAGATTTAAATTTATCGCAAAACTTATCCAAACAACTTCATGTTACATTTTTTAATTGGGGATTTAAATTTGAGCACAGTGTTCCACTGAAAATAAAAGGAACAAGTGTTGATTTCAAACAAATTTATAAATACAGTTAAAATGAGAGCTAATGGATTTGCATTATAAAATAATTTGATAAATGAGATGCTATATAAATTCTTTTTTGAGACACTATGTTTTTTTAGACCATCTCCAGTACTGTTTGTGGTATTTTACATGGATTTGGTGATTTGTTTTTTTTTTTTTTGATGGATTTTTTTTTTTTTTTTTTGGATTTGATGATTTGTTTTCTGCAACAACCCATTAGATGATTGCACTATTTAAACCACTAAATCATCTAAACCGTTCTACTTGCGTTACATTTGCACAAACTCCTGCGCTAATACTTTTTTTTTCTTTTTCTTTTTTTATTCATTTTCTTTTCTTTTTTTCTTCTACTTTTTTTATATTTTGAGTGATATTAAATGTTATAAATTTATTTATACCGCAATTAACCATAAACTTATATATACTATATATAAAATGAAAGAAGTTGGCAAAAATTACTGATTTGCCATTAATTACCTAATTGGTAAAAATTACTGATTTGCCACTAATAACCTAAATTTATCTGATTTTTTTTTTTTTTTGGTTTGGATTCAGGGGAAAATTGTTATAATTTATTTAATTTAATTTCATGATTGCAGAAAATGGCTTCAGGAGTGTGCAAATGTGGGTCAGCTTTTTGATTATTCCTATATAGTTTTGAAGCTAAATTTTTTAAACATAAACTAAATTTTGAAATAAATTACTTTTTTTTTTTTAACAAATCCATCCAAAAACAATGCAGAAAATTATCTACACATCTAAAATATAAAAGAACAAAAATATGAACAAAATATATTAGCAAGTTTAGTAAATGACTTTTGAATTATTTAGAAATTAAAACTCACAAACACAAAACTATTATTATTATTTTATATTGTGTTCAATTTTATTTCAAATTGAATTGTTGAATATTGATTTTATATTTATTATTTTATTATTTTTTAATATTGATGTTCAATTTATTATTCAAATTTTATTATTTTATATTGTATTGTGTTATATTTATGAATTAATTATATTCATAATTTGATTTAGATTTCATTTTTAATGCATGTTATATCAAATTCATATCCATTTTAAAATTCATAATCTACTATTTACATAGCATATATAATTATATTAAATTTAAAATGTTGAGTTTCAAAATTGTTTGCATTCAAAATTTTTAATTATATCAAATATAATTATTTAAAATAACATAATTTTAAAGTTGAAATATTAACATTTTTAATTAATATAGATATTAAAAGCAATATATATATATATATATATATATATTTATATATTACATTTAAATGAAATATCATTATATTATGTCATCAATATTAAAAAATATAGATTTTATATCACAAACCGCGCATCGCGCGGATATACTGCTAGTATTAAATAACCTAAAATAATAGTAAATTTATTTTAAATTTAAATCTAACATAAATTTAAATTACTATACAACCCAATTTTTATTGAAATCAATATGTTGTATATACTCATATAGATATTAATATTAATATCGAATATCGCAAACTGATATAGATATTGATAAGTTTGATATTGTGTTGGAAAATTTGATGAATTAACAAAAGAAAATGGATATTAAGTATTACACAAACATATATATGAGATTGTTGTGTGAGATGGAGCCTTATTATCCATCAATCAAGTCGATTTTCACAAATTCATGTATATTGTAGGTTGTGGATTGTATGGATTCCTCGAACCGATTTTCACAAATTCATGTGTATTGTAGATTGTATGGGTTTCACGTAAGACCAGTGAGACAGTCTCATAATAGTTTTACTCAAATTTAAAATACTAGACAACCCATTTTTCATTGATATCGATAAGTTATCTATCAATATATATATATATATATATATATATATATATATATATATATGGGGCAACTCTTACAGATATCAGTATTAATATCGAATATTACAACCGAACTAATGTAGATAATGATATCATCGATAAATTGTGGATATTTATATCGATAAGTTGGATATACCCTAATGTAATATGTGAATTTTGATGAATTACCAATAATTATAGATATTAATAAATACATGGCAAATAAATAAATAATAAATATTATGGAATATTCATTTTTCAGTGTAGATTATTCAAGATAAATGATAATTTTTACATTAAAATAGTGCAATTCCTAAAATAGTGCGAGAGATGGTATAAATAAAGGACACTTTAGTCTTTAAATTTTAAAAATGTAAAATGATGCATTAAAATGATTTGGGAGCACTCTATTGTTTACTTTTTCCAAATATTTAGGTAATAATCTCTTAGAGATCATATTTTGTGAGACGAGGTTCATCTAATTTTTTTCAACTTATTATTAAATTAAAGTGGATCATCAATTAGAACAATTGGAGGCTGTCTCCTGATCCATAAATCAAATCCATGAAAATAGTGTTTTTTTATTTTTATGTGTGATACAGTTTTGAAAATACTAATATAAAATATATAGTGCTTGTATAGAAATTGAGTTAAAAAAATACATTTCGGGGGTGAAATTTTGTTATAATTATATCTTTCTCATTTTAGTTATATCGCAATTTTACATCAACAGTTATTCTTATCTTTATCCTAAAAAATTCTTTTATTTTCCAATTTATCATATGATTTTTTCACATCATTTATTCTATGCCATAATATAAGGGTATATTAATTATTTATTATTATTTTTTAATTTTTTACAAAAATTTGGCAGCGTCTTTCCAACTTATCATATGACTCTCTCGCATTATTTATTATACGCCCTAATATAAGGATGTATTGATTATTTATTATCATTTTTTTAATTTTTGACAACAACTTGAAAGCGTCTTTCCAATTTATCATATGATTCTCTTGCATTATATATTCAATGTCCTAATATAAGAGTATATTAATTATTTATTTTATCATTTTTAAATTTTTGACAAAAACTTGAAACCGTCTTTCCAACTTACCATATGATTCTCTCGCATTATTTATTCTACGCTCTAATAAGGGTATATTAATTATTTATTATCATTTTTAAATTTTTGTCAAAAACTTGAAAGCGTGTTTCCAACTTACCGTATGACTCTCTCGCGTTATTTATTACACGCCCTAATATAAAGGTGTATTGATTATTTATTATCATTTTTTTAATTTTGACAATAACTTGAAAGTGTCTTTCCAACTTACCATATGATTCTCTTGCATTATTTATTCAATGCCCTAATATAAGAGTATATTAATTATCTATTTTATCGTTTAATAATTTTTAATAAAAACTTAAAAACGCCTTTCTGACTTACCATATGATTCTCTCGCATTATTTATTCTACGCCCTAATAAGGGTATATTAATTATTTATTATCATTTTCAATATTTCATATCTTTCCAACTTAATTCTCTTGCATTATTTATTCCACACCCTAATATTAGGGTATATTTATTATTTATTACCATTTTTAATTTTTGGTTTAATTTTAATTGCAATGGCAATATTGTACAACTAATATCAGCCCTATAATTTTTAGGGTTAAATGTGTCATTACCGAATTAACTTCAAAATAGGTTAATTGTATATTTAAAACTAACCTCCTTGATCAAGAGTATCGGATCCATGCAGTCTAAAACTTTTTGTTAATGTAATTGACCTAAAAATAAAAACAAAGGGGAGTGGCAAAAAGTTAATCAAGTAAAAAAAATATAAAAATTAATTAATTTGAAGTGGCCTACTGCGAGTGCACTACTCCAAGGCCCGATGCCTTCATAAAGGGCTTCCCATCACTATCCCCACCTTTTTCTTTAATTGGATTTTTTTGGTTCTCTCGTCTTCTTTTTTTCTTGCCCCATATTATATTACTGTTTTGCCCCTCCTTTGTTCCTTAAATACCAACGAGCCCGCGCAATTTTAGCACGTGACCTCAGATATTGAGCTTCTAGGCTTTATCGAACTTATTTATTGGATATTATATTTAGGAGGAAATGATCAAATATACCACAATTAATATTGGAAATAAGATTTTAATTACATAATATAATTTTATTAATTTTTTATTATATATTAGAAATTTTGAAATAAAAGTAAAAAAAAAAAAAAAAAAGAGATTACCGGATTTTACAAGATATCGTTAAATCTTACCGAGATAAACGATTTATACATAGTGTAAATAGGTAATTCTATTCAATAAGCATGACAAAACATGAAAAATATCCACTTTATAAAAAAAAAATTATTTACCCAAAATGGGACAAACATACCATAAATGACCTTACCCACCACCTTTAATGATTTCACCTACCATATTTACCATGAAAGTTGAATTGTTTTTCACAATTGTTTCTATACACCAGGTGCACGGATCCTAGATCCGTGCAACCGGGTCAACCCGACCCAAAGTGCCTTTCACGCGCCCCCAAGCGCGCCTCACACGCCCCCACACGCCCAAACCCTAACTCAAAGACTAGTTCTGCTGTATATTGACATAACCTTTTAGTTTAGCGAACTTAACCTTTTAGTTCAATCCTTATAACCTTTTAGTTATATGCACATAACATTTTGCAATGCTGAGTAGTGAAAAAAGTATAAGTTATTCACTGAAAAGGTTATGAAATTTGTACATAAAGGTTATAGTATTACAGTATAAATGTTATATCATTACAACATAAATGTTTCGGCTATATTGAATTTTTATAGTGAAAAAACTATAAGTTATTTATTGAAAAGGTTATGAAATCTGTACATAGAGGTTATACTATTACAACATAAAAGTTATATTATTACAACATAAAAGTTTGGGTTATATTGCATGAATTTTTATAGTGAAAAAAATATAAGTCATTCAGTGAAAAGGTTATGAAATCTGTACATAAAGGTTACACTATTACAACATAAATGTTATATTATTACAACATAAAGGTTATGACATAAATTATTAAAAAAAAAAAGGGCGTGGATCCGGGTTAAACCGGACCCGACCTGACCTGTATGCCTAGTTGCATGGATCATGACCCATGCACCTGATGCACACAAACACTACTCATTGTTTTTATATTATATCTCTTTCATCTCTTACTCATTTCTAAATACAAACATCAATTTAGTATAAATTTCATCTCTTGATTGCTCAAATGAGGTAGTGTAATCCTTCTACGTCTACCCTACTGCTTCCACAAGTAGGAACTTCGTTAAGTAAGATTGATTTATAAAATACTGCCTAACAATCTATCAACCTAACAAGTTAACACATACTAGAATTCAGCTTACACACAACTGCTGCAAGTTCTAAAGGTAAAACCCACAAAGAATTTCTAAGCACCCACACAGGGTAATTGTCTCTTCCTAAACTACTATAGATAATCAGTAAGGATAAAATCGTATCAACTGACGACACCTTAAAACAACCTAGCACATAATAATTAGGTAAAATATATATTTTGTTTCTTCATCTGGTGCAGTGAAGTAATCTTCTGTATCTCTTAACTTCTGAACTTGAGCTTGATTACTTTACTAGGTGGAGTGACTAAAACTTGTTTGAATGCTTACGAGAGTATAGTTTTGATTTTTGCTTGATCTTTAAGGGATAATGTTTCAATAACTAGTTTCAGTGCCACTCGTCCTCTATTTATACTTGTAGAAATATGTCCGTTGAAGGAGGCATTCCTCATTCGAATATGATGTTTTGACCAAGGGCATGACTTGTATTTAATGCTCATTGACTTATCTTCTCAGCCTATTAAATGCGGTGGTTGCGGCTCACAGCCTTTTGTGGTCTGTTAGGCAACGTGTCTTTCTTATATTGGATCTAAACCTGTAAATTCAAATTTATTTCTATCGACTCCATTTTGATTTGCTTAGGATACCATTTCTCGTATTGTATTCATTCTTTCTCGTATTGCAGTTTGGAATGACTTTGTTGCTGCATTTAATGTTTTCTTGATGTATGCAGCAAGTCTGGATGTTATACTGCATCTTGAATCTTATTTGATATATCTTAATCTTGCAGTACTACTATAACTTCTTCTTAATTATAACTACGCTATGTGCTTTTTATGCAGCTGTGTTGCTTCAAGTTTTTCTTGCAGAGTCCTCATTCTTACTTTGTTCGATGCAAATAGGCATTCTCCAAAATTCTCCATTTTTCATCTTTTAAACATATAAACTAAATATTAGTCTACATTTCACTTAATAATGTGAAAAATGGAGTACTCTAAATTTCTATTACAGAGTTGGTTTGTCTCATCAAAATCTAGACATTGATATCCTAACAATTTTTCCCTTTTTGATGATGACAAAACTTTTACATTATATCATATATGATAGGGAATTTTAGTTTGCATTATCACACTTGTCAGATCAGATCATTGCATTTGTGCAAAGATCATAAATTAAACTTGGATTCATCAGAGATGTATCAAAACTAAACTTCATCTCAATCCAACATAAAGTAAATCATGCAAGAGTTAATAAGAAATGAACTTGACCAACAGAAAGGAAAAAAATTCTTTATTAATGTAAGAAATGTTTATATTTTACAACATGAGAAAATTTACCATATGAGAGTCGTGTTGTAAGATTTTTCTTCTTATCTTCTATTACTTTTGAAACAGGGACCTCTTTGTTTCAGAAGGTTCTCTCTCTTCTTCTCTTTATCTTGATCTTTTCCACCGGTCTAGTATTGACTCTAGATAGGCTTTCTCCATCTTCTTCTTTATCTTTGGAATCTGAATCCATCTGAGCCAAAAATCTTTATAGTAAGGTACAATTCTGCCTTGCTTCACTAGGTTCAATTGCCGATTTTGAATCTCCAATTCTCTATCCCTAACAAGCTCTTCATATCTTCTCAATGCAGATTGACAAGATTGAAATCTTTTGCATCCAGACTTCTTCTTTTCAATTCTGGCGTTTTCAGCTCTTTAAGCAGACATCTTCTAGTAATACTACATTTCTGCTTCGATTTTGCCCATCTTCTTCTTGGACTGAGATTACTGCTGACTTTCTCCTCTTCTAGAACTTTGTGAAGATGGAGCTGCTGTATCTTTTCTTTCAGCAACACTGGATGCAGCACTGCCAGTTGTCTTGGATGCAGCTGCTCCAGCACTACCTTTCGCCTTCATCATCTCTTCTTTTCTTTATGGTGGGGGACATCAGCAGTGGGAGATGATCTTCTCCAATTCCTACTCAGAGGAAGGTTGTCTACTTCTTCTTCTTCTCGATCCTCTCTTCTTGATCTCTTTATTCTTTCTTTCCCCTTTTTGGCATCATAAAAAATAACCGGGGATGGAGCAGGAATTAATCTAACAATAGTAGATCTGGGTTTTCTAGCAACAGGTACGGGGGCAGACTTGGTTGGCAACTTATCTTCTCGAGCATGTTGAGAGAATGCACTCAACATCATATCCCATAATTCGCCAACTATCATCTCTAGATTGCCCAATCTATCATCGACACTCCATGTTCTATGTGTTTGATCAAAAACATTATCCAATAGAGTCTCTAAGATCATTGATTGGGATTTCAATTTTTTAGCAGCTGTATCTACAGAGTTCTTACAGCCTTCTATGTCTTTGTTGTTTTCTGAAAGAGCTTTCTTGAGTTCTCTTTCCATCCACACCCTTTCCCTTGAACTGTTGGTTCCACTGATCCTGCATATAATGTTGCATATCTTGTGAGAGAGTTTCAATGTCCTTTCTCAAGCTAGATATGGACCAACATGGGATTTGTCACTTATGTTGATATTATTCTGCATATTAAATTCATGATCTTGAAGAGCATGTAAGAGTTGTTTTACTGCAGAGATAACATTTTCAATTGATTCATCTTGTGCCATTGAAGTGGACTTTTCCTGTCGGGGTTCTGAAGCAGGTGCAACATATGGAACAATAGCTTGCTGTTCCAAAGATAGGCGTTTTGCTGCATCTAGTTCAGTCTCCTCTTCTTCAACTTCATGAACACTCCCCCTTGAGCCATTTCCTTTGAAAGAAACAAATTTATCAGAAACATATGTGGCAGGAGTTTCATATTTTATTTCTTCATCAGATCCTTCTTCTTCCTCGGTCTCCTCAGTAATTATTCCTGCTACTGTATTTATGATAGATTCTGACAAACTTGCAGCAGGTGCAACTTCAACCTCCTCCTGAGGTGACTCTTATTGCACATTAGTTATTTCAGCCACTACTTCCATCTCATCATGCATCCTCTAAGGGTACTGTTTCAATAGTCGATCCTTCAAAGGTCTTCAAATCCTTAGTGAGTACTATCTTCAACAGTCATCTCATCTAAGGTCTTGTCGAAGGACACTATCTCAATGGTCCGTCCTTCTTCAGTTTTTTCATCCTCATGGGCTACTACTTGCAGTATGGAACTGACAGTTTGAGATACTGTAAGTTCTATGTCTGCAAGAATCTCTGCTTCAATCCTTAGTCTAGTTTCTTCAGATTCTTTAAGGATTTCAACATGTTGTACTGCTACATCAGCCAGTATAGGGAGTCCTACCTCAACAACTTCCTTTATAGTTGCATCATCGGCTATATCTTCACATACAAGGTCTGTGAGAACGTCATTGATTATGACTGATGGTTCCCCCTCAGGTGAAGCTCCTGTAACTTCTTGGAAGTTACAAACTGGGGAATCGCCATAATCCAAAAGCTGAGACTCTTCCTCTAATGGTTCTAGAGAAACTATGGATGAGAGTCCAACAACTATTTGATCATAAGCAGGGGAGTTTGGGTTATGACCAGAACATCCCTCACACTAGCTTCTGCTTGCTCTACTCAAAGATTGCTGATCTGTTCTTCTGCAAACCCCACATCATCACCCCTTCGTACAGTCTCTGCAGTGAGGACTAAGATGATCTGTAAATCTTCCCTTGCTACTTTCATCGGTTGCTCGGCTGACTCATTCTCCTCAGTCGCCTTCCACTTTTCCTTGTCCCAGAGCCTTCTGAGTAGCAGAGTTTTCTTGATTTTTCTCCAGATGGACAAACTCTACAAACTCAGGTTGTAGAAGATGGAGTATATCATCAGATTCAACAAAATTTCCCCCTTAGACAATCTCATCTTCCCCCAAAGATTGTACTTCTCCTCAATATCATTATCATAAGTCTTAAAGGAGTGGTTGATCAGACTTCTTGTAGCAACAGATGGAATCATCTCTTTTGTTGGTTCTAGTTGTTCATTTGACTCGATCTCCATCGGGGTTTGAAAAACAGGGTTTGCTGCAACTATCTTTCTTGTAGCGCCAGCTGCAATAGTCTTCTTTTTGCTACGCAGGCTGACAAGCTTTCTTGACTTTTTTCATGTTAATAGCGCATCATCATCAGAGGATGATGATGATAGGATGATGACAACTCTAGTTCTGCTCTCCTCGGGGCCCTTTTGATGACTTGGACATCACTTTCATTAGAATCAGATTCAGCAGGTTGGGCTGTCTCCTTTCTTTCTTTTGCAGCCTTCTTTCAGCCTCTGATTCACTGTAAATAACAATTACAGTATTACTTACAATTGGTATATTAGTGTCTTCTTGATCACTAACTTCATCTATAATGGCAGCCCCGCTATCTACATCTTTAGAAGATATTTTACATTTTATTTTTGGGTGCCCAACATCAGAGATGGAATGGGAAGTTAGTGTCAAGAATGTAGTTGCTTTAATTTTGGGTTTCCTCTTTACTTCAGCAACAACTGCACTAGCGATGACCTTCTTCATGGTTTCCCCCTTTTTCTTCTCATTAAGAAATTCACCAATAGGAATAGGGATGAGAGCAATAAGTTGTACGCCGAGCAGAGAATGGAGTAGATGGTAATCCTATAGCTTCAGCGTACTATATATCTTTCTCAACTTCTTCCTAGAGCCGCTTAAGGATGAACCGCACTCAGTTCACCCTTTCTCGATTCATAATGGCCGATATGAGCCTGAAGTAGAGATATGTGCATTTGCCATAACTCCCGGTTCTACCTTTAATAGAGTATGCACAAATTCATAAAGAAGTTCAAACTCGGGTTTGAATAGCTTCTTCGGGGCACTTTTCTTGATTTTGGCCCCAACCTCTCTCTACTTGAAGAGGCTCCGCATCTCCTCAAAGATGTCATTACCGTATGAAATGAGTTGACTCAGAGATATTCCATCGATGGAAATGTTGAAAGTAGAGACGATGTCCTTTATTGAGAACTCCATCTCTTTTTCGTCTTCCTCTTCCATTCTGAACAGGATGGATCTACTATCTTCTGACTGATGGGCATGTGCATAGAATCTCTGAAGGATTCGGTAGAGAATCCGGTATAGATGGTGGTTAGGAGTCCTAATATTCTTGTTGGTCCCAAGTGGTGTCGGAGGTTCAGAGAGGGGATGAATGAACCTTCATCGATTTTGTAAATCTTTTTCAAACTTATTGTTCTATAAGTTACTTGAACTTACAACACCAGCAGTTACTGCTTACAGCACTAGAATGCAGTGCTGCACGCTGTAGCTAAGAGCTTTATGCAGCGGAAATATCTTTTGACTAAAGACTTATTTTCTCAAGAATGCTTATTTTTTTTAAAGATGTTTTTATGCTTATGATAAAAGATATATATATATATATATAAGATGCAACACAGATATATAAAGCAATAAAAACACCTATGGGTTATAGTGGTTCGAAGGTGGTGTAATCCTTCTACTTCCACTCTACTGCTACCTCGAGCAGGAACTTCGTTAAGCAAGATTGAATTACAGGAAAACACATAACAATCTATCAACCTAACGAGTAAACATCCACTAGAACCCAGCGTACACACAGCAACTGCAAGTTCTAAAGGCAAATCCATACATGATTTCACACTTCCACATAGGGAAGTTTTCTATCACCTAGACAACTATACAAATAGCAAGGATAAATCCTATCAACTGTTCGACACCTAAAACAACTTAGTACACAACAATAAGGTTAAAGTATATATGGTTTGTTCTTCAACTGGTATGGTGAAGTGAGCTTTTGAATCATTCTTCGAATCTATCAAGTTGAACTCGTTTACTTCACTTTAGATCGAGTGATTGAAACTATAGAATGTGTTGGTCTCAAGTGGTGTCTGAGGTTCAGGGGGGGTGAATGAACCTTGGTCGATTTTACAAATGTATCGAAAAACCTTTATGCTCTACAAGTTACTTGAACTTGCAGCGCCAGACAGTTACTGTTTACAGCACTAGGATGCAGTGCTGCACGCTGACTTGAGTTTCTGACTTCTTTGCAAGAAATGTAGTCCATGTATATCTGGAGTAGTCATCCATTACTGCAAGTGAGTACTTTTTCCCACTTATGCTTACTGGTATAGGAACTGTCGGATCGCCGACCCTATACGATTATCTGATTCGGGGTCCATGCAAATATGATTAACGCGCAACGGATAAACGAAATCATACCTTTTGCACCGATATTAGTTCTAAGGTCAGAACTGTAGATCAATGAATCAATGGAGCCTGGACCTCACGATTTTCTGCTGTATTCCTTGCATTTTTCTCGAACGTTGTGTGGGCAACGAACTATCGAGACTTTCAGCCGTCTTCTACTAAATCATATCTCATATTTTATGTTTGTGTATGTAGAAACGGCTGACTTGAGGCTTATTTATAGGCTACAACAGGGACCTTGAGGAGGATTAAGAATCAGTCTCCTAATAGGCTTAGGAGTCCTAAATTCAATCTGAATATACTTCTTAAGCCTATCAATAATATCTCAATCCACTAAAAAGATATTATTGAACTACCGTCCCTTATCCATATTAGATATGGGCTCCTAATTATTATGTGCGCGTTTATCTTCCCGTGTTTAAGATATCGAATGTCCGTTAATTAAATGAATTACTGACAATTCAATTAATTAACATTTAATTCCAAGAGTAGTACCACTCAACTTTATTATCATGCCGAAATAAATCCACCTACAGGGTTTACATGATAATCCTTATGAGTTCCTCAAGGGGACATCATCATCCTAAATAATTAGGACACAGTTTCATTATATAATCAACAGCACACCATATAAACAACATTGTATCCCAATTTACCGAGCTTATTGATTTAATAAATAAATCTCACTCATTGGTAAATTAAAGAAACATATATCGAGTATACATGCCCGTTATCATACAATGATTAAGAGGACGCACATCCATAATAACAGAGGTCTTGTTCTATTTATGTAGTCAGTACAAATAAAACAACCTCAATTGGTCCTGCTCAATACATACAAAATGTACTAGTGTAATTTTATAATCAAGATAGATTAATACCAAATTACACTATAACAATTCTGATAATTTGTCCAAAATTATCTCGGCTGTGAGCTACCATTTATAATCTATAAGGAACTGATAACATGATCTTCTGTGTGGCACCACACACCATGTTATCTGCAATATAAATTAATTGGACAATTGCAATAACACATATAACAAATATAAAAAATGCAAACATTTGACCATAAAAGATTCTCATATTGTAAATAGATGTTTATACAAAAGCTAGGCTTATAGTATACATCCTAACAACTGGTTCTACTGGTCCAAACAGGTCCATATGTAGAAGATCTAGAATCCTGTGAGATGACTTTTGTATCTTATCTTTGAATGAACTCTTTACTTTCTTCTCTTTTTGACAAGCTCCGCATACATTCTTCTTTTTATATGCCACATCTGGCAATCCTCTTATGAGGCCTTTCCTTGCTAACTTGTTGATAGTCTTGAAGTTCAGATAGCTTAATCTCTTGTGCCATAACCAACTGAGCTCTGGTGGACTTTTCACAATGAAGCATGTCGGTTGAATAGAGGAGTTCCAATCAGCTAGATAGATGTTTCCTCTTCTTGTTCCTATAAGCTTCACTTCATTTGATGTGCTGTCTTTGATTAAGCATTTGTTGAGGTTGAATTCAACTGTGTATCCTTTGTCACATAACTGACTGATGCTTAGAAGGTTGTATCTGAGTCCTTTCACATAGGATACATCCTTGATCTTTATGTTTCCCTTGACTAGGCATCAACTTCCTTTTGTGCTTCCTTTGGAATCATCTCCAAAGATGACCTTGGGTCATTTGTATTCTTGGAAGTTTTTGAGAGCTTCTTTATTGCTTGTCATGTGCCTTGAACAGCCACTGTCAATGTACCATACATCACCGCTGCAACCTGACACTGAAACCTGTAACAATTTCAAATAGATTTAGGTACCCATTTTTGTAAGGGTCCTTTGGGGTTAGTTGCTTTTGGAACCCAAACTTTCTTAACAGTTACAGTTTTGCTGTAAGATTTGTTGGTTCTCTGATTGTATGCAGTGGTTCTTACAAATTGCTTATTAATGGTGTGTGTTAAGACAACATATGTGTTACCAATACCTTTGTAGTATGGTCTTCCACCATACTTCCCTTGAGTATATCGTCTTTGAGGTTTAGACATATAGGTCTCAGTATAGGTGGGAACTTTTCTTCTATGCTGCAACTTTGTGGGTTGCTGCATCCTTTTGCTGCATACAGCAGATGGCTTCTACTGCAGCCAGTTCTTAGATGCAGGCTTACTTCCTGCAGTTGAGCATTGGGGTTTCTTCCCCTTATCCATCATTGCTGGTTTGTTCAAGATCTTCACAGAGTTACAGAGTAACTCTTTCTCCATTGGGGTCTCAGCTTGAACGAAATTTACAGCTCTGGATGTACTTGCTGTAACTTGAGAGGTGTGATTGTTGTAACTTATGCCTGATTTTTCAAAAGGACTTCTGTTTTGGTTTATGCAATCTCTTACGTCCTTGGATGATTTGCTGTACGTGCTTATCGTGGATTGAAATTTTTTTTTCTCGGATTCTAGCTTAGTGACTAGCAGATTTAATCTAGAGACCTCCTTTTGTAGCTTACTGCACCTTGAGTTATCAGACTCACATGCATCCAGCTTTTTGGCAATATCAATGTTCTTGCACTTAAGGATCTCATTGTCGATTCTTAGGTTCTCATTTTCAACCTTTAGATCCTCATGAATTGAGTTGATCTGCTCAAAGTCACTCATGATCCTTCTTAGAGAGTGGATCATGTTCAACTCCTCACTTTCAGGTATGGACAACAGTTGAAAGATTACCTTATCTTCTTCATTGTCCTCGCAATCTTTAGCCATAAGGCATATCAGCGCTTCTTCATCAGAGGATGAAGTTTCAGTATCACTGTCAGAGGACTCCGCAGCATTTGGCATCTCCTTCGAGATTGCTATATCCTTACCCTTCTCCATCTCTCCTATGAGAGCTCGAAGCTTGTGTCTTTCCTCTCTTCTCTACTCCCTCTCTCTCCTTCTGGATACTTGTACACGGTTGGATATTGACAGTTTCTTACATAGTGTCCAGGTTTCCTGCAATTATAACACAAGTCAACATTGCTTGTATTCGGTTGTGGAGAGGAGGATACCTGAGGAGGTAGATGACTTCTTCTAAAGTCATTCCTCTTGTTGAGGTTGGTGTTGCCGCTGCTGTTGTTGTTGTTGCTCTTCATGAATCTTCTAAACTTCTTTAAAAGCAGAGCCATATCCTCTTCAGCAACTTCTGTTGTAACTTCCGTCTGCTTACTACAACTAGTGGTTGCTGTATCCTTAGGGCCTCTGGCAGTTAGCGTTGTAACTTTGGAGCTCAATTCTTCGGACTCCTTTCTCCGTCTGTTGATGTCATACTCAAATGCTTTGAGATCGGAGAATAGGTCGAATGTACTCATGGACTTCAAATCCATAGACACTCTCATGACAGTGGTCTTGTTGTCCTACTCCGTGGGTAGGGCTCTAAGCACTTTCATGTTCTTTTCTTTTTGAGTGTAGTGCTTGCCCAGAGCTTCTAGTTCATTCACAATAGATGTGAATCTCAAATCTAGTTGCTCTAGAGTCTCTTCATTTTTCATTTCGAAGAGCTCGAATAATTGGGTAGCATTGGAGATCTTGTTGCCTTTGGTGAGCTCAATCCCCTTACATATTTGCTCCAGCTTTTCCCATATTTCCTTGGATGTTCTGCAGGTCTTGACTTTGTTGAATGTGTCTTTATCCAAAGTGATGAATAGAGCATTTTTGGCCACATTTTCTAGGTTGGCTCTCTTCCTGTCTTCATTGTTCCATTCTTGTCTTGGCTTGACCAGGAAGGCAGGTGGTGGCTGTGCTTATTCTTCTAAATCTCTACCAAGCACTGGATTTACTTTTGTGGGAATGATTGGTCCTTCAGTGACGACCGTCCACATTTCATCATTCATTGCTGATAGATATGCCTTCATTCTTATCTTCCAATCATCATATTCCTCTATGGAAAACATAGGTAGTTTGTGATTAGAGGAATCCATGGTATGCTGTAAGAATGTGTTTTAGATGCAGAGAAAACAGTGAGACTAAGGTGGATCTGAGTAGATGACCAAATAAGTTGGCTTTTAACCCAACTTGCTCTGATACCACTTGTTAGTCCCAAGTGGTGTCCGAGGTTCAGAGGGAGGGTGAATAAACCTTGGTCGATTTTGTAAATGTATCAAAAAACCTTTCTGCTCTGCAAGTTACTTGAACTTGTAGTAGCGCCAGACAGTTACTGCTTACAGCACTAAGATGCAGTGCTACACGCTGTAACTTGAGTTTATACGTAGCGGAAAAATATGATTTATAACACAAGGCTCATTTTCTCAAGTATGCTTCTTTACAAAATGTTTTATGCTTATGAGATAGATATGAGCAATACAGAAATAAGCACAGATAAGAAAGCAATAAGACACTTATGGTTATAGTGGTTCGAAGGTGGTGTAATCCTTCTACGTCCACTCTATTGCTCCTCGAGCAGGAACTTTGTTAAGCAAGATTGAATTACAGGACCTTCCTAACAATCTATCAACTTTACAAAGTATCAACCTACTGAAGTCCAGCGTACACACAACAACTACAAACTCCAAAGGCTAACCCACACAGGGTTCTACACTCCCACACAGGGAAGCTGTCTAACACTTAGACAACTATACAAACAGCAAGAATCTTTCCTATCAACTGTTCGATACCTCTAAAACAACTTAAGCACACAACAACAAGGTTAAAAGTATATTTGTTTATTTTTTCAACTGGTGCGACGAAGTGAGCTTCTGAATCTTTCGAGGGATCTTTCAGCTTGAACTTGCTTCACTTCTGAGAGGTTGAGTGACTAAAATTGATGGTAAACTTGAATGCTTGTAACTTGAAAGCTTGTGATTTTTTGTGTAAATATTTCAGTAACCAGCTTCAGTGTTTCTCATCCTCTATTTATACTTGTAGGAGAAGATATTCATTGAAGGAGATGTCTTCTCTTTTGAATTTGAAGTAGTTTGACCAAAGGCATGGTTCGCATTTAATGCGACTTAACTTTCTCTTTTGAAGCATTTAATGAGGCAGTTGTGGTTAGCAGCTTTCTACAGCGCGTTAGTCTACGTGGCATCTTTGTATTGGCTTCATGTCTGCAACTTTGATCTTGTCTCGAACGGCTCTATTTATTCTTACTTGGATCTTCGTTCCTCGTACTGCATTTATCCTTCATCAGATTGCAGGATACTTCTTGTTTGTCATTGGCGCTGTTTCTGTTTGGACAGTAAGCTCTGCGCTGTATCCTAAGTCTGAGTGCAGCTGATGTCTTCTTACAGTGCTACTGTAACTTGGACCTTCTTGCAGTATCTTCTGGCAGTACTGCTGTATTCCTTTCTTGCAGTATTCCTGTATCCTTTTCTTGTAGCGATGCTGCACTTCGTTCTTTCTTACTTTACTGTGGTGCTGTAACTGCCTTCTTATAGCGATGTTGTATCTACTTTCTTGTAGCAGCATCTTTCCGATAAGCTCGATGCAGCTAAGTAACTTATGAAAACCTCTATCTTTCAGCACTTAAAACTAGACTCAAAATTAGTCTATGACTTCACTTAAACACTGTGAAAAATGGGGTACTCAAGACTTCCTATTACATATATGTTTTGTCTCATCAAAATCTAAACATCAAAATCCCAACAGAATGCTTGAGATTATAGCTTTGAATGCTTGAGCTTGTTTAACCGTAGAATGTTTTAGTTGTTCAGTTTTTCAGTAACCAGCTTTAGTGTTGCTCGACCTCTATTTATATTTGTAGGTATCCGTTGAAGGGGATATCTCTCATTTGAATTTTTGGCTTCTGATCAAAGGCATGACTTGCATTTAATGCGTCTTGACTTATCTCCTCAGAGCATTTAATGCGGTAGTTGCAGCTTACAGCTTTTTACAACCTGTCAGGCCATATGTCGTCTCTACATTGGCTCCGTGTCTACATCTTTAATCTTGTCTCGAATGACTCTAATTATACTTGCTTCGTTCTTCATTCCTTATACTGTATTTATCTTTCCTCGGATTGTAGGATGTTGTTTCTATTCGACATTGATGAGGTTTTTTGAGTATGCAGCAAGTTATGGCTTCTATTGTGTATCTTTGATCTACTTGCAGCAACTTCTTCCATACAGTACTGCTGTATCTCTTATTTGCAGTAGAGGAGTTTTAGAAAACGTTCTTGGTGGAAAAAAATGCGAATGAAAGACCCCACTGAATTGAATTGGGTCCACTACTTCTTGTAGCATAGTTGACTTTCTTCTTACAGCTGCTTTGCAGTAACTTTTTTCTGTATCTAGCATCTTCTGCTTGCACCGATGCTTGTCGTTCTTTCTTACTTGCAGCATTACTGCAGTTTATACTTGTAGTATCTTTATGCTTTCATCTTCTTGATGCAACATGGCCTTGTTGAGCTTCTCCATTTTTCTGAACCTATAACTATAGACTAAATCCTAGTCTATGGTTTCACTTAAACATTGTGAAAAATGGGGTACTCAAACTTCCTATTACCTATGTGGTTTGTCTCATCAAAATCTATATACTGAAATCCCAACAATTTCCCCTTTTTTTATGATGACAAAACCCTTTACATTATTTCGTTCATAAAGGAAGTTTTTACTTTGTACTTATCTTTTTCGCTCAGGTATTACAGATATGATCTAAGAAAGATAAGCTAATCCTGGATTCATCAGAGATGTATCATTTCTAATCCTTATCACAAATAACTAAGAATAAAAAGCATGCATCGGTTCGTAAAGAATGAACTTGATCATAAAATAGAAAATAAAATTTCTTCATTAAGAGAAATAAATTTTACAAGAATAAAAAGAAAAGTATATACAGAAATATACATGATATCATACATCAATTACTGCTGAAACAGGGATCTCCTTGTTGAAGATTCTTTTGGTCTTCTTTCAGCAGTTCTTCTTTCTTGCTTCTCTCTTTCTCTAGAGCCTTTCCACCAATCTCGAATGGACTCCTGATAGGATTTTTCCAGCTTCTGCTTGATCTTTGGAATTTGAATCCATCTTAGCCAGAAGTCCTTACAGTAAGACACTATTATGCCTTGCTTCACTAGGCTTATATATCTTATCTGAATTTCTAGCTTTCTATCCCTAGCAAGCTGTGCATATCTCCTCAATGTAGATTGACAGGTCTGAAATCTTCTAAAGAAGCCCTCTCTGCAGAGATACCTGAAGTATCTAAGGTACTCTGATCTCTTGTACAGAGTAATCAACTCAAATGTTGGATTCCTGTTAGTAGGCAATCTAACTGCCTTGAAGATGTTGAAGCTCCAGGCCATGTTTTCTCCTTCAGGCCTCTAATCCATCAGTACAAATACTTCAACAAATATGTTACTTGTGTCAAGTCGTGGAATTTCTTAAGAGGGATATTGGTAGAGAGTTCTGTCTACATCTTCCATTATTTTTGGTCTCACCAATCACTCCAAGCTTTTGCATCCAGGCATTCTCTTCTTGCTCTGCTCTAGCTATCTCAGCCCTTTGAGCAGCCATCTTCTCGTTGTATTACCTTTCTATTGCAGCTCTACTCACCCTCTCCCTTGAGCCTTACTGCTGATCATCTCTCCCTCTCTTGGTGATGTAGGAAGAGGGATGTGCTGCATCCTTTCTTGTAGCGACACTGTATGCAACGCCTACAGCAGCTGTACCACCAGCTCCTCCTTCCTCATCATCCTTTCTCCATCTCTTTGGAGATGGAACATTAGCAGCAGCAAATGACCTTGATCTTCTTCTTCTGCTCAGAGGCTTATCATCATCTTGGTCATCTTCTTCCTCTACTTCTTGCTCCCCTAAGCTACTGTATCTATCAGGAAATCCTTCCCCCATTTTTGCATCATAAAAAACTGGGGGCGGAGCAGGGGCTGTTTTGACCATAGAGGATCATGGTCTTCTTCCTAATACGGGGGCTTATCTAGGTTGCGGCAGGTCGCCATTAACATGTTAGGGGAATGCACTGACCATTATGTCCCTCAACTCACCGACTATCATCTCCAGGTTGCCCAGCCTATCGTCAACACTCTAGGTTCTCAAAGATTGGTTAAGGACCTTGTCCAGGAGTGTTTCCAACATCATGGAGTGTCTCTGCTGCAACATCAATCGAGTTCTTACATATCTTTATCTCTTGCCGGTTGATTACAACCTCTTTTTTGAGCTCTTCCTCCATCAGTATCCTATCCCTGTACTGCCTGTTAGCATTATCGTTGAGACTGTTCTTGATTATCTCAGGGAGTGCTTCAATATCATTCTTAAAGCTTGTCATGGTTGCAACATGAAACTTGTCCCTGAGGCGCATGCTACTTTGTATGTTAGACTCATATTCTTGCAACGCTTATAACAATTGTCTAATAACAGCAACAATTTTATCGATTGATTCTTCAGTGGATAATCAACTACTCTTTCTTGTATGAGGCCAGAAGCTGATGCAGCATATGGAATAATAGCTTGAGGGGTTTGTGCTACATGTTGCTCTACAACTTCAACTTCTTCCTCATCATCATCATTATCATCATCAGTATCCGTATCCTCATCAGAACTCTGCATCGAGCTTGATCCTCTGAAAGAAGCAAACTTCTATTGAAATTCAGAGGTAGGATCTTTTAGGATGTATACTATAAGCCTAGCTTTTGTATAAACATCTTCTTATGATATGAGAATCTTTTATGGTCAAATGTTTTTGCATTTTATATTTGTTATATATGTTATTGCAATTGTCCAATTAATTTATATTGTAGATAACATGGTGTGTGGTGCCACACAAAAGATCGTGTTATCAGTTCCTTATAGATTATAAATGGTAGCTCACAATCGAGATAATTTTGGACAAATTATCGGAATGATTGTAGTGTAATTTGGTATTAATCTATCTTGATTATAAAATTACACTAGTACATTTTGTATGTATTGAGCAGGACTAATTGAGGTTGTTTTATTTGTACTGACTACATAAATAAAATAAGACCTTTGTTATTATGGATGTGGGTCCTCTTAATCATTGTATGATAATAGGCATGTATACTCGATATATGTTTCTTTAATTTACCAATAGGTGAGATTTATTTATTAAATCAATAAGCTCGGTAAATTGGGATACAATGTTGTTTATATGGTGTGCTATTGATTATATAATGAAACTGTGTCCTAATTATTTAGGATGATGATGTCTCCTTGAGGAGCTCATAAGGATTATCATGTAAACCCTGCAGGTGGATTTATTCCGGCATGATAATAAAGTTGAGTGGTACTGCTCTTGGAATTAAATGTTAATTAATTGAATTGTCAGTAATTCATTTAATTAACGGACATTCGATATCTTAAACACGGGGAGATAAACACGCACATAATAAATAGGAGCCATATTTAATATGAATTTGGGACGGTAGTTCAATAATATCTTTTTAGTGGATCGAGATATTATTGATAGGCTTAAGAAGTATATTCAGATCGAATTTAGGACTCCTAAGCCTATCAGAAGACCGATTCCTAATCTTCCTCAAGATCCATGTTGTAGCCTATAAATAAGCCTCAAGTCAGCCGTTTTACATATACACGAAATCTGAGATACGATTTAGTAGAAGGTAGCTGAAAGTCTCGATAGTTCGTTGCCCACACAATGTTCAAGAAAAAGATGAGAAATACAGCAGAAGATCGTGAGGTCCAGGCTCCATCGATTCCTTGATCTACAGTTCTGACCTTAGAACTAATATCGGTGCAAATAATATGATTTGTTTATCCACTGTGCGTTAATCATATTTGCATGGACCCCGATTCGGATAATTGTATAGGGTCGGCGATCCGACGGTTCTAACAGGATCTTCATCTGTTTCTTCCTCATCAGCCTCCTCAGTAACATCTACTGTTGTATCCTGGGTGGATGCAGGTAAGCTTATAGCAGTAGTAGTATCAACCACCTCATGAGGTGTCTTTAGTTGTACATGGGTTATTTCGGCCACTTCTTCTTCTTTATTCTTTGAGGTTACTGTCTCAATAGTCGTCCCTCTAGAGGTCTTCATCTCCTCAGGGAGTGTTGTCTCAATAGCCGCCCCACCTAAGGTCTTCTGCGAGGACACTATCTTAATGGCCTGTCCAACAACTTTGACAGCTTCCTCTGCAAGAATCTCTTCTTACAGCTTTGGTTGGTTTCTTGTAGTTTCAACAGTTTGCAGCACTGTAAGCTCGACTACTGTAAAAATCTCATCATCCATCCTTCGTGTTTCTTCAACTGGTTCTTCAAGGATGTCCACCTATTGTACTACTGTCTCTACCAGTACAGAGAGTCCTTCATCTACAACTTCCTCCATGATCGTATCATCGACAATTTTGATTACTAAGATATTAGAGAGCACATCTCTGATGATCTCTGACGGTTCATTCTCTGATGAAGCCCCAATAGCTTCAAGGTAGACATACATCTGGGAATCATCGTAATCAAGTAGCCGAGTCTCCTCCTCTTCCAGAGGATCTAGAGTGACAATTGTTGAGAGACCCTCAACTACTTGATCATATGTTGGAGAGCTTGAGTTGTGACTAGAACATCCTTCTCCCCACATTTTTCTTGGAGTGTGTTGTATCCTAGTTTCTTTGACACTAGCTTGCAGCGCTAGTTGCAGCATCGCTTCCTCAGTCTACTCCATTTTAAGAGCGTTGATTTGCTCTGCAGCAAATGCAACATCATCGCCCTTCTTACAGCCTCTGTAGCCAGGGATAGAAAGACCTGCACATCTTCTATTACAGCTCTGCAGACTCTGTCTCTGCAGCAGCCTTTCCCTTTTTTTGTCCAGTGTTCTCTAAGCAGTAGATCCTCTTGATCTTTCTTGCACGAACGTTGTGAACTCAAGTTGCAGGAGATGGATGATGTCATCTGATTGAGTCCACTTTAGGACAATCTTCTCCACTGCAAGAAACTCTCTCCACTGCAGCAGAGTTTTCCCCTTAGCCAGTCTTATTCTTCTCTAGAGACGGTACTACTGCTTTATCTCATCTCTAGCAGCTGGAAATGTTGGATTAGTCAGATCTCTTGCAGCAGCTCCTTATTCATGAAATTGAGCTGACTCGACAACAACTCCTTATTCATGCAACTACTCATCTGACTTGACCTCTGCTGCAACAACCGTCATGCTTATAGCAACGAGTTGGGGATTATCTTGCACATGATGCACATCAGGCTCAATCTCTGCTGCAACTATTGTTCTTGTAGTAGCTGCAGCAGTCTTCTTCTTGCTACGCAGGGAGACAAGCTTTCTTGTCTTCTTCATTCCCAAGGGCGCGTCATCATCTGAGGATGATGATGACTCCGGTTCTGCTCTTCTTGGAGCTCTTTTGATGATGGGAAGGGCGCTATCTTCAGAGCTGAGACGCAGGGTCTTTTGCTTAGATTCAATATCTTCTGCCCTGTTGCTTACAGCTTCATCTCGAAGGGCCAAGGTTGCAGCTGCTTTGTCTTTTGTTTTTTTCCATGCAACCCAAACAGCTGAACCAGTAACAATCTTTTTCAAGGTCTTACCCTTCTTCTCTTTGAGATATTTTCCAATGGGGATGGGGATAAGAGTTGTAAGCTGCAAACCCAGCTTGCAGAGAATGGAGCAGATTGTGTTGCTGTAGCTCCTTCATACAGTGCTCTTCTCTGCCTCCTCCTATATCCGCTTCAAGATGAACTTAGCCTAGTTCACCTTTTCTCCGGCTATAATAATAGACATGATCCGGAAGTGGAGGTCTGTGCACTTGTCATAACTCTTTGTTCTGCCTGCAATGGAGTATGCACAGATATCATGAAGAAACTCGAACTCCAGCTTGAAGAGTTTCTTCAGGGCGCTTCTCTTCACTTCGGCCCCAACATCTTTTACTCTGAAAAGATCCCACATCTCCTGAGAGATGTCTTCACCATACGTCAAAAGTTGACTCGGGAATAACCTTTTTAAAGAAATACTAAAGACAATGGCGATGTCACTGACGGATAGCGTTCAATCCTCGTCATCTACATCCATCCTGAAAAGGATAGAGTTCCTTCTCTCCTCGGATCTCCTTGTGAAGGAGTAGAATCTCTAAATAGATTCTATGGAGAATCCGATATATATTATGTAAGGAGCCCTAGAATTTGGGTCCTCTCTAAGGCGTCAAAGATTCGACAGATGATGGAGTTGTCATACAACCTAAAAACATAAACATGCTCCTGGTTGACCAATCATCCCTCTGTTAGGATGTATACTATAAGCCTAGCTTTTTTATGATATGAGAATCTTTTATGGTCAAATGTTTGCATTTTATATATTTGTTATATATGTTATTGCAATTGTCCAATTAATTTATATTGTAGATAACATGGTGTGTGGTGCCACACAGAAAATCATGCTATCAGTTCCTTATGGATTATAAATAGTAGCTCACAACCGAGATAATTTTGGACAAATTATCGAAATGGTTGTAGTGTAATTTGGTATTAATCTATCTTGATTATAAAATTACACTAGTACATTTTGTATGTATTGAGCAGGACCAGTTGAGGTTGTTTTATTTGTACTGACTACAGAAATAGAACAAGATCTCTGTTATTATGGATGTGCGTCCTCTTAATCATTGTATGATAACGGCATGTATACTCGATATATGTTTCTTTAATTTACCAATGGGTGAGATTTATTTATTAAATCAATAAGCTCGGTAAATTGGGATACAATGTTGTTTATATGGTGTGTTGTTGATTATATAATGAAACCGTGTCCTAATTATTTAGGATGATGATGTCCCCTTGAGGAACTCATAAGGATTATCATGTAAACCCTGTAGGTGGATTTATTCCGACATGATAATAAAGTTGAGTGGTACTACTCTTGAAATTAAATGTTAATTAATTGAATTGTCAGTAATTCATTTAATTAACGGACATTTGATATCTTAAACACGGGGAGATAAACACGCACATAATAAATAGGAGCCCATATTTGATATGAATAAGGAACGGTAGTTCAATAATATCTTTTTAGTGGATTGAGATATTATTGATAGGCTTAAGAAGTATATTCAGATTGAATTTAGGACTCCTGAAGCTTATTAGGAGATCGATTCCTAATCCTCCTCAAGGTCTCTATTGTAACCTATAAATAAGCTTTAAGTCAGCCGTTTCTAAACACACGAAATCTGAGATACGATTTAGTAAAAGACGGCTGAAAGTCTCGATAGTTCGTTGCCCACACAACGTTCGAGAAAAAGGCGAGGAATACAGCAGAAGATCATGAGGTCCAGGCTCCATCGATTCCTCGATCTACAGTTCTGATCTTAGAACTAATTTCGGTGCAAAAGGTATGATTCGTTCATCCACTGCGTATTAATCATGTTTGCATGGACCCCGATTCGGATAATTGTATAGGATCGACGATCCGGCGGTTCCTACACCCTCGAGAATGATGGTTTGTCTAGCAGCCATTGTTGTGTGTAAGAGAGAGTTTTGAAAAATTCTGAAATTTTTTTGAAGGAAAGAAACTGCTCTTTGTGCTTGATACTTGGGAAATAATGCGAATGATCAGGTTATGGTATCAAGAGAGAAGTTTAAAAGACGTGTAGTAAGATCAATGATTGAGATTAAAAAAGAAGAATTGATCTTATGGTCCTTATAAAAAGATGGAGGGGTCAAAGTGTAAATATTTAAAACTTAGCAGTTATGACTTCTGACCGCGTCTTTTCGAGTTCTAACACACGCAGACTTGCATTAAATATGAGGAAAGACATACATTTTGCCGCCTAATTTATTATTTTTTAAGGTTGCAGCGTCCTAGTACGAGGTTGTAGAGTATTAAATACTCTTAAAAATAAATGTTGTAACCTTATACTGTTTACTTTACCTACTTACTGTCCATGCTGTAAGAATTAAAGATGCAGTGTTGTTTGAAGCCAGCGCTGTATGAAGCCACATCTTGCAGCATGATTCTTACAGCTTCTCGCAAGGTTATAAAGATTCCTCCTGAGCTTTTGCAACTTCTTTTTCTACTCACAACTTCAGAATTCCCAGCTCATTTCTTAGCATCGAAAACCTTGATTCACATAAGAGTTTAGTGAATATATCAGCTAGCATGACATCTTTATTTTCAACGTGATCTTTTATGAAATGATGTCTGATGTCAATATGCTTTATTTTGTGTGTAATACTGGATTATAGGTAATGGCAATAACGTTTGTATTGTTACAGAGAATTGGAGTCTCTTTTTCTTCAATTCCATAATCTCTTAGTTGTTGTTGTATCCAAAGGATTTGAGCACAAAAACTTCCTACTGTAACATATTCTACTTCTACTATAGATGTTGCTAATGACGTTTGCTTTCTGCAGAACCATGAAACAAGTCCGTTTCCCAGAAACTGACAAGTTCTACTTATGTTTTTCCTATCAATCTTGCAGCCAGCATAATCTGAGTCAGAATAGTCTTTAAGCTTGAATCCTCATTCCTTAGGATACCATAGACCTAATTCTTGAGTTCCTTTCAGATACTTGATGATTCTTTTGACTGTTGAAAGATGTGATTCCTTTGGTGATGCTTGAAATCTTGCACAGACTCCTACTGCAAACATGATATCTGGCCTGCTTGCTGTAAAATATAGCAAGGATCCTATGAGGTATCTGTACTTTGTGATATCCACATCTTTTCCATCTTCATCTTTGTCAAGACTTATATATGTAGCCATGGGAACAAATGTTGCTGATCCATTCTCCATGCCAAACTTCTTCAAAAGCTCCTTTGTATACTTGACCTGACTGATGAAGGTTCCTGCAGGTAGCTGCTTTACTTGCATCAGATTGGAAAACTTTTCACAGAGATCTTTGCTGCATTTAATGTTTTCTTGGAGTATGCAACAAGTTTTGATACTATACTACATCCTGGATCTTGTTTGTTGTATCTTAATCTTGCAGTACTGCTGTAACTTCTTCTTGGTTATAGCTACATGTAACAGCCCATTTTCAAGAAAACCTTGCATTGCATATTTTATAAAATTTCTTTTATCGTTCAAGTATAAATGATTTAAGTACAAGTTCTTATATTATTTAAAGTTATGATTTACAAATCATATTATGATCGATGATTTTAAAATCTTTATGATCTAATATCTTTTTCGAGATTTTAAGGATTTTGCAGGATAACTTATGGAAGAAACTGAGCTCGATCTCCACTCACTTGACACATATGAACGAAAGTAAAAGATAAGATGTTAGTTAATTTTAGTCATTATCGCTTTCGAATGCTTTCTTTTATGAAATTTTACTTATGATCTTTATATGTTATTCTGTGTGATGAAACATAGATTACTTGAACATGAATTTATGCATCATAATGTGGATAAAAATATGTTCTTTACATAAGTAAATTATATAAATAAATTACTTCTTTGGTATAAGTTATGTTAATATAGCATTATTATTATATCAAATTTTATCTCTTTATGTAAGTAAATATACATGTATCTGTATATATATTGCATATATAAGAAGAAGAAAAAAAATAAAGATATTTTTACAACTAGTATACATGCATTATTAGTCTATTAATAGAATCTTTTCCTACACCTACCCTAAAGTCATCATCCTACTTCACATCATGATATGCATCATACCCATTACTTGAATATAAACTCTCTCTCTCTCTCATCCAAACTATATGAAGGGAACTAAAATAAGGCATGTGTAGTTGAACATAGCAAGTAAAGAAGAGAAACAAAAATCAGCAAAGAGGAAAAGATCATAATACATCAAAGCTCTTCCTTACAAACTTTGAAGGTATTTTAGCTAAAACTTTCTTATTTTCTAATATTTTCTTAATTTTAGCGTATACTATGAAGTCCAAAGATGTTCTTTGGAATTAGGGTTGAGAATAAATTGTTTATGAATTTCTTGAATGAAACAAAATAGGTTGCCATACTATAATTCTGCTATGCTATAATTCCATTTATGCCCTGCTTCTCTAATCGTAAATATTTTGGAAGATATAGGAATCAATTTAGGCTAAACCCTTTTAAAATAATCTAGTATATGAAGTGTAGAACATTTGTGTAAAATTTCAGAATATTTAGAGTTAAACTCGATTTTCTATGATATTTTTAAGATAAGCTGTTCAGAGACAGTTTTTGTCTCGTTTTTAGGTCTGAATCAAACAATTTTCTTGAACTGTACCCTTCAATTTTATGTATGATCTTTTACTATGATTTAGAAATAGTTCTTAGGTACGTTCAAAATTTTAGTATGTAATTGTTTGAGTTATGTACGATTTATGCCAAATTTTACAACATAGTCGATTTTCTATGTAGGTCATATCCTGTTTTTGATCTTGTTCTAAAATTCATAACTAATTATTATGAAATTTACCATGTAATTATTAAAATCTTGTACGATTTATGATAATTTTTACAATAAAGTCTATTTTCAACATATACTATGTCCTGTTTTCTGCCTATTTAGAAAATTCATAACTAATTATGTGAATCTTATTTTCAGTTGATATTTTTATATTTCATAATTCTATAAGGCATCTATAGTCTGTAGAAATTTGGAAGGATTTAATGAATTATATAGGGTTTGATTATTTTTTCAAAATCAGACTGTTTTGGAGCTAGAATTGAAGTGAAAAACTAGTTAAATGTGTGATTTTTAATTCCTTGTACAAACTGTTAAAATTTATGAAATTTCAGTATGTTATACTAAAAGAAGCTATGTTATTATATGAATAATGTTGTGATTTTAGGAATTATATATGAATTATTAAAAAAATTACATCTTTATATGTCATTTTAGTTCTGAAATTGCTAGTTTAAATGCTTAACAACTAAGTTATAAGTATGATTACGCTTTAGATTAAAGAAACCTGTTGGTCCCAAGTGGTGTCCGAGGTTCAGGGGGGGTGAATGAACCTTGGTCGATTTTGCAAATCTTTGAAAAACCTTTCTGCTCTGCAAGTTACTTGAATTTGCAGCGTCAGATCGTTATTGCTTACAGCACTAGGATGCAGTGCTGCACGCTGTAACTTAGAGTTTTATACGTAGCGGAAAAATATAAGTTATAACACAAGGCTGATTTTCGCAATATGCTTTTTTCAAAAACGTTTAATGCTTATGAGATATACAAGATCAGAAGGTAAAGACACAAATAAATAAAGCAATTAAACATGTATGGCTTATAGTGGTTCGAAGGTGGTGTAATCCTTCTACGTCAACTTTACTGCTCCTCAAGCAGGAACTTTGTTAAGCAATATTGAATTACAGGACCCTCCTAACAATCTATCAACTTTACAAAGCAACCACCTACTGAAGTCTAGCGTACACATAGCAAAAGCAAACTTTAAAGGCTAACCCACACAGGGTTCTACACTCCCACACAGAGGTGAAGTGAGCTTCTGAATCCGTTGATGGATCTTTCAGCACTGAGCTTGCTTCACTTCACAGATGTTGAGTGACTGAAACTGATAGAAGACTTGAATATTTGTGTCTTAAAAGCTTGTGAGTTTTACTCAATTGATTTAGTTGTTCAGTTTTTCAGTAGTCAGCTTCAGTGTATCTCTTTCTCTATTTATACTTGTAGGAGAAGATATCTGTTGAAAGAGATATCTCTCTTTTGAATTTGAAGTAGTCTGATCAAAGGCATGGCTCGCATTTAATGCGACTTGACTTTCTCTTTTAGAGCATTTAATGCGGCAGTTGCGGCTCGCAGCTTTCTGCAGCATGTCAGTCCACGTGGTATCTTCGTATTGGCTCCGTGTCTACAACTTTGATCTTGTCTCGAACGGCTCTATTTATTCTTGCTTGAATCTTCGTTCCTCATACTGCATTTATCCTTCCTAAGATTGCAGGATACTTCTTGTTGTAGTTGGCGCTGATTGACTTCTCTGAACTGTAAGCTTTGTGCTGTATCCTAGGTCTTCATGCAGCTGATGTTATCTTGCAGTGCTGCTGTAACTAAGACCTGGTTGCAGTATCTTTGAGTAGAGCTGCTGCATCTTTTTCTTGCAGCACTCCTGTACTTCCTTCTTACTTAGCTGTAGTGAAGTTCTGTCTTCTTACAGCGATGTTGTATCTGCCTTCTTGCAGCGATGCTGTATCTGTCTTCTATATATAGTATGATAAACTATGGGCTTAGACTTATATCCTGTCATACATATATATGTTGTGTAATTTCAGATAAGCTTTTGCTATGAACATTTTACTTAGAAATGTGGGTAAGATAAGAATTAGTTTTGGATATATATATATATATATATATATATATATATATATATATATATATATATAACTCTCGTGTCTTCATTTTAAGTCTTTCGCTGTATATTAGAAAGTAATTATAATTCCTTTAATTTCTAAATAAGTAAATGGTGACGATCTAGTTCCAATTACAAAGAAAACTCGACGTTACATACACAGTATGCTTCTCATGCAACTGTGTTGCTTCATGTTTATCTTGCAAAGTCCTCATTCTTGCTTTATTTGATACAAATAGGCCTTCTCCGAAATTCTCCATGTTTTATCTTTTAAACATACAGACTCAATACTAATTTACATTGCACTTAAATAATGTGAAAAAATGGGGTACTCTAAATTCCTATTACAGAGTTGGTTTGTCTCATCAAAATATAGACATTGATATCCTAACATGATCTAATATGCACTATTAGGATATCAATGTTTAGATTTGATGAGATAAACCAGCCTTGTAATAGGAAATTAGAGTACCTAATTTTTCACAAATGTTTAAGTGAAATTTAGACTAGATTTGAGTCGGTAAGCTCATATGCAGCATTTAAGGAAAAATTGAAGACTTTGTAAGAACAACAGGAAAAGATGCAGCTGTAAGAAGAACATACAACATAGCTGTAATCAAGAAGAAGTTACAGCAGTGCTATAAGATAAAGTTACAGCAAAACCAGCCTTGTGTCAAAAACATATTTTCCGCTGCGTATAAAAACTCTAAGTTACAGCTCGCAACACTACATACTAGTGCTGTAAGCAATAACTGACTAGTGCAGAGCAATAAGATTGAAAAGTATTTCAAAAAATGACCAAGGTTCATTAACCCCCCTCTGAACCTCGGACACCAATTGGGACCAACAAGTTGTATCAGAGCAAGTTGGGTTAAAAGCCAACTTATCTGGTCACCTACCCAGATCCACCCAAGACTCGCTGTTTTTCTCTGCATCCTTGAATATCTCATTCTTACAGCATGTCATAGATTTTTCTAATCATAAGCTGCCCATATTTTCTATAGAAGAATATGATGATTGGAAAATCAGAATGCAGATACATCTTTCAGCAATGAATGATGAATTGTGAACGGTCATCACAGAATGACCGATTATCCCCACAAAGGTGAATCCCATGCTTGGAAGAGATATGGAGGAAGGAGCGTCTCCACCACTTAACTTCTTGATCAAGTCAAGACAAGAGTGGAATAATGAAGACAAAAAGAGAGCCAACTTAGACAATGCAACAAAAAATGCTCTATTTATCACCTTGGAGAAAGACACTTTCAGCAAAGTCAAAACATGTAGAACGTCCAAGGAGATATGGGAAAAGTTGAAACAAATATGTGAGGGCACATAACTCACTAAGGACAATAAGATCTCCAACGCCACCCAACTATTCGAGCTCTTCGAGATGAAGAATGAAGAGACTCTTGAGTAATTAGATCTAAGATTCACTTCTATCATAAATGAACTAGAAGCTTTGGGCAAGCACTATACACAGAAAGAAAAGAATATGAAAGTGCTGAGAGCCCTACCAGTGGAATGGGACAGCAAGACCACCGTCATGAGAGTGTCTATGGACTTGAAATCTATGAGTACATTCGATCAATTCTCCGACCTCAAAGCATTCGAATATAACATCAATAGAAGGAAAAAAGAGGCGGAAGAATTAGGTTCCAAGGTTACTGCGCTGACTGTTAGAAGAAGCTCGAAGGATACAGCAGCTGCCAGTTGCAACAAGCAGTCAGAGGTTGCAGCTGAGGATGCTGAAGAAGATATGGCTCTGCTTCTAAAGAAATTTAGAAAATTCATGAAGAGCAACAACAACAGCAGCAACAACAAGAGGAATGACTTCCGGAGAAGTCATCCACCACCGCAGGTGTAACGCCCCATTCCCTTTTTAATTGGAAATAAGTCGTCTCCCTTTACTTATTTAGAAATTAAAGGAATTATAATTACTTTCTAATATACAACAGAAGATTTAAAATGAAGACACGAGAGCTATATATATATATATCCAAAACTAGTTTGTGTCTCACCCACATTTCTAGGTAAAATGTTCATACCAAAAGCCTGTCTGAAATTACACGACAAACATATATACATGACATGATATAAGTCTAGGCCTATAGTTTATCATACTATACATATTTAACAACTTATTGTTCTCAAAAGTAAACATTATTCTAGTACAATTTTATAGATACAGTGAGAAGTCAGCCCAGCCTGCTACACTTCCATGTCATTATCTGCCGAGCCTGAAAATATAAACAGTAACATTATGAGACGCCTCCGGAGAGGATCCTAGTGGGATAACTGCACTCTCTAATATATACTGAAGCAATTAAATTAATTAGCACATATTACATGTACTTTGGGCATGCTCACCCTGGACCATACAGAACATAAAGGAATGTGGGAGTCGCTCGCCCAATAAATCTTGCTTTCATAGACCAGGCCTTATCGCCCTAAAGGTCGTCACCCGATAGTGAAGCAACTACCGGTTATAGCTACGGAGGTTCAGCCATAGATTTTCATACATAACATATTAATTTAATTATCAACATATAGTAAAGTGTAGAAGTTACCCACTTGTACTTTGATAGTGCAAGGATTGCTTTTAGATTCACCGATCATCTCGACTGCACTCGACACACTTAACTGATTAGCCTCTTATGTCATATAACATAATCTTTTGTATTTTATATTAGGTTTCTTTAATCTAAAGCATAATCATACTTATAACTTAGTTGTTAAACATTAAAACTAGTAATTTCAGAACTAAAATGACATATAAAGATGTAATATTTTTAATAATTCATATATAGTTCCTAAAATCACAAAATTATTTATATAATCACATAGCTTCTTTTAGTGTAATATACTGAAATTTCATAAATTTTAACAGCTTGTACAAGGAATTAAAAGTCACACATTTAACTAGTTTTTCACTTCAATTCTAGCTCCAAAATAGTCTGATTTTGAAAAATTATTCAAACCTTATATAATTTATTAAATCCTTCCAAATTTCTACAGACTAGAGATACCTTATAGCAGTATGACATATAAAAATATCAACTGAAAATAAGATTCACAAAATTAGTTATGGATTTTCTAAATCGGCAGAAAATAGGACATAATACATGTTGAAAACAGACTTTCTTGTAAAAATTATCATAAATCGTACAAAGTTTTAAAAATTACATGGTAAATTTTTATATCTCTATAAGAATGTGTACTACAACATAGTGTAATATGACTTATATATATACCTTTGCAATAATTATTTATGAATTTTAGAAAATGACTGAAAACAAGACATGACCTACACAGAAAATCTACTATGTTGTAAAATTTGGCATAAATCGTAAATAACTCAAACAATTTCATTAAAACTATCAACATACCTAAGAACTGTTTATGAATCATTGTAAAAGATCATACATAAAATTGAAGGGTACAATTCAAGAAAATTATTTGATTCAGACCCAAAAGACAAAAACTGTCTCTGAACAGCTTATCTTAGAAAAATCATAAAACATCGAGTTTAACTCCAAATGTTCTGAAATTTTACATACATGTTCTGCACTTCATATACTAGACTATCTTAGGAGAGTTTAGCCTAAATTGATTCCTAACTCAGAAAATTTATGAACAGAGAAGTAGAGTATAAATGGGGTAAATCTGTCACAGAACATGACTATGTTTGAAAAATTATAGTAAATCAAATTTATGTCCAAATATTCTGAAATTGAACAGATATGTTCTTCACTTTATATGTTAGAACTCGACCAAAGGAATTAGGCAAAAATAATTTCTATAAACTTATGAATTTCTCAGAACATATCTGCAGATTTCATTTCTTCCACATGCATTATTTTTGCATATTCAATCAATTTAAATATATAAAATTCTAAACCTAATGCCAAAGAACATCTTTGAATCTTCTAATATATGCTATAAGTCATGAAATATAAAAGTTCAAAGAAGAAATTAGAAGGTTTAAGCGAAAAATACCTTCAAGATCAAGAGAGAAGAATGTATGTTCTTCCTTTTTGAAAATGTGTTCTTTCTCTTCTTCTAAACTTGTTGCAAGTTTATCTTCGTTTTTTGCCTTCACATTTGATTCATCAAAAACATATTATGTATTATAAGGTTTAGCACATGAAATAGGAGTTATCTTGATGTTAGTTGGATGTGTAGGAGAATGTTCCATTTTTTAGACTAATAATGCATGTATACAAGTTGCATAAGATATTTATTTCCTTTTTCCTTTTCATTCTTTGTTTTTTTTCTTATATATATAATATATATATACATGTATATCTACTTACATAAAGAGATAAAAATTAATATAACAATAATGCTATATTAGCATAATATATACAAAAGAGGTAATTTATTTATATAATTTACTTATGTAAAAAACATATTTTGATACATATTATGATGCATAAATTCATGTTCAAGCAATCTATATTTCATCACATAAAATAACATATAAAGATCATAATTAAAATTTCATAAAAGAAAGCATTCGAAAGTGCTAACGACTAAAATTAGCATATGAGCTTATCATCATATAATTCATTTAAAATTAACTAACATCTTATCTTTTACTTCTGTTCATATGTGTCGAGTGAGTGGAGATCGAGCTCGGTTTCTTTCATAATTTATCCTGCAAAATCCTTAAAATCTCGAAAGAGATATTAGATCATAAAGATTTTAAAATCATCGATCATAATATGATTTGTAAATCATAACTTTAAACAATATAAGAACTTGCATTTAAATCATTTATACTTGGACGATAAAAGAAATTTTTATAAAATATGAAATGTAGGATTTTCTTGAAAATGGGGTGTTACAGTAGGTATCTTCTTCTCCACAATCAAACTCAAATAATCTTGACTTGTGTTATAATTACAGAAAGTTTAGACACTATGCAAGAAGCTATCCATATCCAATCATACACAAGTACCTAGAAGGAGAAAGAGAATAAAAGAGAGAGAAAAGAAAAGATGATAGGCATAAGCTTAAAGCTCTCATTGGAGAGATGGAGAAAGCCAATGATATATCAGTCTCAAAGGAGTTGCAGAAAGCTGCTGAATCTTCTGATAGTGATACTGAAACCTCATCCTCAAACGAAGAAGCACTGATTTTCCTGATAGCAAAAGAATGTGAGGACAGCGAAGAAGATGAGGTAACATACCAACCGTTGTCCATACCTGGAAAAGAGGAGCTGAACATGATCCACTCTCTAAAAAGAATCATGAGTGACTTTAAGCAGATTAACTCAACTTATGAGGAACTAAAGATGAGAATGAAAACCTTAGAATTGAGAATGAGATCCTCAGAAGCAAAAACATCGACATTGTAAAAATCCTAGCAGTATGTGAGTCTGATAGCTCAAAATGCAGCAAGCTACAAAAGGAGGTCTCAAGGCTCAATCTGATGGTCACTAAGCTAGACAATGAGAAGGAGAACATGCAGTCTACAATTAGAATTTTAGCAAATCTGCTAAGGATGCAAGAGAGTGCCTAAACCAAGCCAGAAGTCCATTTAAGAAAACGGGCTTAGGATACAACCCTCACACCTCTCATAATACAGTAATTGTTCAAGCTGGAACTTCAATAAAGAATGAGTTACCCTGTAACTCAGAAAAGATCTTGAATAAACCAGCACTGATGGATAAAGGAAAGAAGTCCCAATGCTCAATTGCAGGACGTAAGCCTATATTTAAGAGTTGGCTGCAGTAGAAGCCATCTGCTATAAGCAACAAGAAGATACAACAACCCACAAAGTTGCAGCATAAAAGACATTTCCCCATCAATACTAAGACTCTCATGTCTAAACCTAAATGAGGACATACTCCAGAGAAGTTTGGTGGAAGACCACACCACAAGAGTGTTGGTAACACATATATAGTTTCTGTACACATATTTAACAAGCAGTTTAAGAACAAAACTGCCTACAAAAGTGGAACCAACAAATTTTACAGCAAAGTATTGATTGTTAAGAAAGTCTGGATTCCAAAAGAAACTAAACCAAAAGGACCCTTATAGAAATGAGAACCTAAATCTGCTTAAATTTATTGCAGGGTTCAGTGCCAGGATGCAGCAGTGATGTATGGTATTTAGACAGTGGCTACTCAAGGCACATGACAGACAATAAAGATGCCTTAAAGGACTTCCAAGAATGCAAAGAACCGAAGCTCATCTTTGGAGATGATTCCAAAGGAAGCACAAAAGGCAGTGGAAACCTAATCAAAGAGAATATAAAGATCAAAGAAGTATCCTATGTAAAAGGTCTCAAATATAATTTGCTGAGCATCAGTCAATTTTATGACAAAGGATACACAGTGGAGTTCAACCTCAACAAATGTCTAGTTAAAGACAACACATCAAATGAAGTCAAGTTTACAGGAACAAGAAGAGAAAATATATATCTTGCAGATTGGAACTCTTCTAGTCTACCAACATGCTTCATTGTAAAAAGTCCACCAGAGCTGAACTGGCTATGGTACAAGAGGCTGAGTCACTTGAAATTTAAGACCATAAACAAGCTAGTAAGGAAAGGGCTTGTAAGAAGACTGCCAGATGTGGCATACAAGAAGAAAAATGTTTGTGGAGGTTGTCAGAAAGGGAAGCAAGTGATAAGTTGATTTTGTACCATTTTATCTATCATTTTTTACTTGGATTTTTACTTGTTCTCTGTTGTTGGATGGTCGTTTACACTTGCTTTTGTGTGTTTTAGCAGGTTTTTAGAGTTTGGAAGGCTTGGAGGTGATTTGAGCTAGAGAAGACAAAGAATGAGTTCAAATATGATATGTTGGTGTAGGTAGCTGATCTTGGAGGCATAATTCGAATGAGATTCAATCAGATTTTAGTGTCATGAACTGAAAAGTTGTACAACTCTAAGTTATGGATCTAAAGGTGAAAGAATCAAGTGATTTGGAGTCTGTTTGCTCAAGTTACACTTAAAATACTAAAGAAGTAACTAGCAGCCTTCAAGAGAAGCATGAGACATGTATTGAAATTCTGAAGACGCGTCCTGCAAGGCGCGGAAATTATTCTAATTTAGGGATTCTTTTAATTCAAACTCCTTATATTATGAAAGAATCTGTTATATATATTTTCATTATCTTAGACCTAGAAGACGCACAACAGAGAATAGAGGAAGGCAAAAAAGGGGAGAACGCACACCATCTTGAGTTTTTCTTCTCTGTTTTGCTTGGTTACTTTTGGGATATGGAATTCATTGTTTTTTTGTTCTCTTTTGTTTTAATCATGAACTAATTTCCATATCTAGGGTTTATGATGTAGCCTAACCATGAATATGTATATTTGATTTCTTGATAATTGATTCTCGATTATTTTGTGATTGTTGAGTGTTCTAGTTTGTTATTAATGCTTATAATTATTTGGCCAATTCTTGCATGATTTAGGGATTTAGCTTAAGATCGAGAGAAGATAGTTATTTCTGCCATTAAATTAGAATGCCATAAAATACTGTAAGATAGAGATATTTGCAGGTTTTGTGCAATTACCATAGAGTTCTTGAGAGTTTAATGAATCCTAGTCTGATAGATTCGAGATCAAGAGATAAGAATTATCTTACTAGGGTATATTTGTTGGTGCTTGAGAAAGACTAGCAATTGCATTAGGGAACTTGATTGTCAACATCGTAAATTAATTAGAATCAATTGATTGAATCGATTTGCATAAGAATGGTTATGGTGAAGTCAGAAGCCCTAGGTTTTCTTCATATTTGATCAAACCTATTTTCTTAATTCTTGCGTGTTTTGTTTGAAGTGCATCAGTTAGCTTATTAGTGAAAATTCTCATTAATTGATTGTCTAAATAGATTAATTCTTACCCTATTTTGGTACTTGTCTAGTTTAATTAGTTCCTGTGGGAACGATACTTGATTTATCATTTTACTACTTGTCACGATATCGTACACTTGCGATTTCACACAACAGTAAGTGAAAAGCTCATTCAATGACAAGTTGCAGAAGTCACTCACAAAATTCTAGATCTTCTACATATGGACCTCTTTGGACCAATAAAACCAGTGAGCATAAACGGGAAGAAGTACTCACTTGTGGTAGTAGATGACTATTCGAGATACACTTGGACCATATTCCTTACTAAGAAATCAAAAACTCAGAACAAGCTACCTGACCTTATGAAGAAGATTCAAAATGAGAAAAGCTTGAGCATTGTAAAGATTAGATCAGATAGAAGAATTGAGTTCACAAACAAATTTATTGAAAATTTTTGTTTTGACAATGATATTCATCATGAATACTCTGCTGTAAGAACACCTTAATATAATAGTGTAGCTGAAAGGAGAAATAAAACTCTCAAGAAAGCAACAAGGACAATGATAGCAGAGGCAGAGATACCCAATAGATTTTGGGCTGAAGCAACCAACACTGCATGCTACACTCAAAATAGATGTTTGATCAATAAGGATCTAGACAAAACTCCATATAAAGTCTAGAATGGATATACACCAAACATTTCCTATCTGCATATCTTTGGATGCAGGTGTTATATTCTCAACAATGAAAACGAGCATCTAAAAACTTTTGATGCAAAATCAGATGAATGAGTATTTTTAGGATACTCTGCTGTAAGCAAAGCATTCAGAGTCTTCAACAAAAGAACTTTAGTGGTTGAAGAGTCAATTCATGTGGTGTTTGATGAACCACATTGTGACACCAAAAGGCTAGAAGAACCTGCTGAAAGAACAATACCAAGGAAAGAAAATGATGTTCCCTATATTGAAGGAGTTCTACCCTCAGCTAAAGAAAAAAAAAGAAGAATATGCACCTCTGGATGTAACAGATATTCTTACAGCAGAAGAACCTCCTATCTTACAGCATGCTGAGGAACAACTTAGACCTATGCATACTTTTGAGCCTGACAGAACATGATTAAGAAATCATCCTAGAGATCTTATTATTGGAGATCCATCTATATGAGTGAGAACAAGAAGGTCTATTCCTTATGAAGCAATGTTTGCATGCTTCATATCCTAAACAGAGCCAAAGAATGATGAAGAAGTTCTACAAGATAGAAACTGGGTTCAAGCCATACAAGAAGAGCTAAATGGATTTGAAAGAAATCAAGTTTGGCAAATAGTTGCAAGACCAACCCATCAAGGTGTTATAGGAACAAAATGGGTTTTTCAAGAACAAGTTGGATGAATCAGGGCTTGTTGTTAGAAACAAAGCAAGATTAGTTGCTAAGGGACATTGCCAGGAAGAAGAAATTAATTTTGATGAGACATTTGCTCCAGTATTAAGGTTGGAAGCTATAAGGATTTTTCTGGCTTATGCAGCTCACATGAATTTCAATGTATATCAGATGGATGTGAATAGTGCATTTCTCAATGGTCTTCTTACAGAGGAAGTATATGTGGAACAACCTCCAGGTTTTGAAGATCAAGCAGAAGAGAAGGTGTTTAGATTGCACAAAGCCCTATATGGACTCAAACAAGCACCAAGAGCTTGGTATCACACATTATCTCTCTATCTGCTGGAAAACGATTTCAAGAAAAAAACAATCGACAAGATTCTGTTCAGGATACAGGATGGAGATAATATTCTCTTAGTATAAATCTATGTGGATGATATTACCTTTGGATCCACCAACAAAGATCTATGTGAAAAATTCTCCAACCTGATGCAATCAAAGTTCGAGATAAGTATGATGGGAGAATTAAGTTTTTTTCTAGGGCTGCAAGTAAAGCAGCTGGCTGTAGGAACCTTCATCAGTCAAGTTAAGTATACAAATGAGCTGATCAAGAAGTTTGGCATTGAGAATGGTTCAGCAACATTTGTTCCTATGTCCACATCCATAAGCCTTGACAAAGATGAAGATGGAAAAGATGTGGATATCACGAAGTACAGACAACTCGTAGGATCCTTGCTGTATCTTACAGCAAGCAGGTCAGACATTATGTTTGCAGTAGGAATTTGTGCAAGATTTCAAGCAGCACCAAAAGAGTCACACCTTTCAGCAGTCAAAAGGATTATCAAATATCTGAAGGGAACTCAAGAAGTAGGCCTATGGTATCCTAAGGAAGGAGGATTCAAGCTCAAAGGCTACTCAGACTCAAACTATGCAGGCTGCAAAATTGACAGAAAAAATACTAGTGAAACTTGTCAATTTCTGGGAAATAGACTTGTTTCATGGTTCTGCAGAAAATAGACTTGTTTCATGGTTCTGCAGAAAGTAAACATTGTTGTCTTTCTGGGGATTCTATCCGAACAGTCAAATTCCCCCCAGATTTAACTTAGGTTAACCTTGTTCCCTATTTCATTCTTTCTCAACCATGAGTTTATTCCAATTTGTTTACTCACCCACGAATTATTTCTTTTGCAGATCGCGCTATGAACAAATTTTTCAGCTTTGCGAATGATGTTCCTAAAGCTAAGCGAACTCCTTATTCACCCTCCCAGCACGGAGTGAATACCGACATGGCGGCTAACTATAGGCAAGCAGAAGAGGATCGTCTTGCGGAGCTTGCTAGCCGAACACCTGGCCCCCCCGACGAGTCAGTTCGGGAGACGGAGGGGGTACTGGCCACTGTTGCTGTTGATGCTGCATCTTCTCCTCGGGATCCACCTAGTTTGGTCCCCATCGATGTCCCGGCGAAGACCCCTCCTGCCAAGAAAAGGGGGTCCTCCAGTTCGCGGGGATCTCGGGCCAAAAAGTCGTGAACTGCCGAGGAGGTCGGTGGTTTAGAAAGGCTGGCCGAGGAACCGGCTAAGGGCGAAGAGGAAGATGCTGAAGAGAAGGAAATAAGAAAAAACTTAACTCGTGTTACTAATTTCAAAAATTTCTTCGAGGGATTAGCTAAGACAGCTCTCCGTCGCCGAGCTCTGCTCCGGAAAGGCCATCAAAAGTTGGTGGAGGTGATGGACGAGAAAAAGACGCTTGAGAGCGATCTATCCCTCCAGTCAGAGAAGTCCCAAAAATTATCCGCCTTGCTGGAGCAGAGCGATTTAGACCTGGGGCTGGCGGGTTCGGAGGCTGCTCAGAAATAAGAGCTGCTTTTGGCAAAGGAGAAGTTCACCATGGAGAAGCAAGATGCTTTTCTTTCAATGGAGGCTGAGAATCGCAGGTTGCGGGAGGAGTTAGAACGAGAGAGAGCCGCGCGGGCTCAATTCGAGGATAGCATGTTCAAGGCCAGGGTTGCGGAAGGTTTTCATCAGTTCGTACGGAGCTCGGAGATGGAGTTGATAGCCGCGGAGTATCGTGAAAGAATCATTCATCGTCTCTGGGACTCCGTTCTCTTTTTGTCCAAAGCAGCCCCAATGGCACAAGCATACTTCACGGAAGGAGTTCGCCTGCGCCAGGAGGAGGTGACTGAAATTGCTAAAAGTTTTCAACGGGAGACTGGTCAAGTATTGTCGGGATCTTTGTTCAAACACAACCTTCCCCTCCTAGGCGATAAGTTGGCTAAAACTTTTCCCATTCCTCCGGGTTGGAAGGGGGACCCGAACGAGGATGTTGATGTGAAGTGGTGGTCCGGTTTTCTGGAACAGTCCATATCGGAAGTCCTCCCTGATCGCTCTAATATTGATTCGTCTCTTCCTCAATCTGGCGAGGCGACTTCGAGCTTAATCTCAGATTTCCCTGAGGAGATGTTCGCCTCTTTGCCACCTCCTCCGGCCAACGGACCCTTTCCTCCTTCTGAAGGCCCTTCTGGGGTTTGAATGTATTTTTTGTCTTTTCTTTTTTGGAAATATTTTGTACCTCTTTTCTGTAACTGCTTTTTGCTTTGAATGTTACCAACTTTTCACAAGTATCCATTCGAATAGATATTTCGTTCTACTTCAAATAAATAACTGATGATCGCAATAGACTCATAATGATCTATTTTCAGTTTACTTAATTAGTTCGTCCTTAAGGGATGTTGTTTGATTGTTTTAACCAAGATGTTTGATTCCGAAGGAAGAGTGTTGATCAGTTCGGTCGATCAAAACTTTCCAGAAAAAATCATTCAGTTCGTTCCAAAGAAAGGTTTCCGATCAGTTCGTTCGACCAGACTTTCCAAGGAGAAATCATTCAGTTAGTTCCAAGGAAAGGTTCCTGATCAGTTCGGTCGATCAGACTTTCCAAGGAGAAATCAATCAGTTCATTCCTAGGAAGGTTTCATTGATCAGTTCGGTCGATCAACCCTTCCGAGGAGAAATTCATCAGTTCATTCCTAAGAAGGTTTCGTTGATCAGTTCGGTCGATCAACCCTTCCGAGGAGAAATCAATCAGTTCATTCCTAGGAAGGTTTAGTTGATCAGTTCGGTCGATCAACCCTTCCGAGGAGAAATCAATCAGTTCGTTCCTATGGAAGGTTTCGTTGATCAGTTCGGTCGATCAACCATTCCGAGAAGAAATCAATCAGTTCATTCCTAGGAAGGTTTAGTTAATCAGTTCAGTCGATCAACCCTTCCGAGGAGAAATCAATCAGTTCGTTCCTATGGAAGGTTTCGTTGATCAGTTCGGTCGATCAACCCTTCCAAGGAGAAATTCATCAGTTCATTCCTAGGAAGGTTTCGTTGATCAGTTCGGTCGATCAACCCTTCCGAGGAGAAATTCATCAGTTCATTCCTAGGAAGGTTTCGTTGATCAGTTCGGTCGATCAACCCTTCCGAGGAGAAATTCATCAGTTCATTCCTAGGAAGGTTTCGTTGATCAGTTCGGTCGATCAACCCTTCTGAGGAGAAATTCATCGGTTCAGAAAAATAGTACAGAGTTCGGACAGGAACTTAAAAGACACACCCATTTTAACGTGGTTCGGCCAAACTAGCCTACATCCACGGGTCGAATATCGACTATTTTATTAAGTTTAACAGAAATTTAAAAAGTAATCGTACAGGAGTAGCGTATTACGCATAAAATTTCTTTAAGTGGTTCACATGCCAAGGTCTTGGTAATAATTTGCCTTCTCCATCAGTCAGTTCGTAAGACCTCCTGAAAGAATCTTGGATATTACGTACGGTCCTTCCCAAGTAGCGTCCAATTTTCCAATATTGACCAAGGCATCTGATTGCCTTAGAACCATATCACCGATCTGAAACTCCCTTTTCTGAACTCTTTTGTTAAATGCCGCCTGAACACGCCTCTTGTATAACTCATTCTGAACTCTAGCTTTATCTCGAAGTTCGTTCAAGAATATTGAATCGATCCTGATTAGCTCCTCGTTCTTCAGAGGCTCGAAACTTATGATTCTCAGTGCTTCTCCCTGGATTTCTGCTGGCACTACGGCTTCCATTCCGAAGGCTAGATTAAAGGGGCTCTCTCCCATCGTCGATCGCGGTGTAGTTCGGTATGCCCATAAAACCGACGGTAGTTCATCTGCCCAGTTAGATTTCTAAGACTCTAGTCACTTTTTTAGTCCGTCCAGTATGATTCTATTTACCACTTCGACTTGTCCATTTGCTTGAGGATGAGCAACTGCCGTGAATATTTGTAAGATCTTCATCTCTTTGCACCACTCGACAATCTTTTTTCCTCGGAACTGAGCTCCATTATCTGAAACCAAAATCCTCAGTAAACCGAATTTACAACAGATGTTCTTCCAAATAAAATGGATCATTTCTGCTTCAGTGATCCTGGCCAAGGGTTCGGCTTCGACCCATTTGGTAAAATAGTCCACCGCTACTACTACAAACTGCTTACTTCCTCGAGTTTTCACAAAGGAGCCGACGATGTCAATTCCCCATCTAGCGAAAGGGCACGGCGAACAAATAGTTAACATGTCAGCGGCAGGGGTATGAATTCGCCATCCATGCTTCTGGCAAGCTTCGCATCTCTTAACTATTTTGTTCGCATCACTTCTCATTGTGGGCCAGTAGAATCCAGCTCGTACTACTTTTCAAGCTAAAGATCTAGCTCCCGCATGTTCGGCATATCCTCCCTTGTGGGCCTCTTCCAGAACTTTGATTCATTCATCTCTTGATAGACATCGGGAATCTGTTGTTAGGAGGGTTTTTCTGTACAAGGCCTCTTTGAGTAGATAATAAAATCGAGCTTGTCTTTTCAGATTTTCTAATTTTTTTTCTGTTCCTTCTCTCTTGCCTTCTAAAAAGCGTATAATCGGAGTTCTCCAATCAAGATTCATCCCATTGTCTATGCTCATTGCCTCCTTTTCTCTTTCCACTCCCATTACCGTTATAGTTCTTTGCGAACAGTCTTGAAGCGAACTGTCTATCTTAGAAAGGAAATCCATCTTTTGGTTCTCGCTTCTGGGAATCTGCTCAATTTGGAGTTTTTCGAACTTGCTCTCCATTTCCCTGATTTTTTCCACATAAGAGTTCATCCGATCCTCTTTGACTTCACATCGGTTTTGTAGCTGTTGAGTTACTAGTTGCGAATCAGATTTAACCGTTACATGACGAGCTCCGACTTGTTCGGCTATTTTCAAACCCTGCAAGAAGGCTTCATATTCCGCTTTAAACAAAAACTTGATAGCGAATTGTAGCTCATCTTTTTCTGGACTAATTGACAAAATACCAGCTCCAGCTCCATGACGGGAAGAAGATCCGTCTACAAAGAGTTCCCATTCTTTCTTTTCTTGGATCCGAGTCGTCTCTTGTATGAAATCTGCCAGAGCTTGTCCTTTGATTGCTGTTCGTGGCTCATACTTAATGTCAAATTGGCCTAATTCGACAACCCATTTAACTAATCGTCCTGACGCATCGGGCTTTCCTAAGATGATGTTTAATGGATGGTCAGTTCGTACTATGATCATATGGCCCAGAAAATATGGTCGCAATCTCCTGGCCGTAGTTACCAATGAGTATGCTACTTTCTCGATCTCTGAGTAGCGTATCTCCGCATCTTGAAGGACTTTACTGACGAAGTATATTGGGAACTGATCTTTGCCTATCTCTTTTACCAGGACCGAACTAACTGACTCTTCTCCAATTGCTAGGTATACTATTAGCGGTTCTCCTTGAACTGGTTGTTTTAACAGAGGAAGTGTAGCAAGAAAAACCTTCAGATCGTCGAACGCCTTCTGACATTGCTCATTCCAACCAAACTGACTACTTTTTCTGAGAACTTTAAAGAAAGATAACCCTTTTTCCGCCAATCTGGAGATGAACCTGCTTAGGGCAACTACGCGACCAGTTAGGATTTGTACTTCTTTCATAGTTCGAGGAGCGGTCATGTTTTGTATAGCTTGGATTTTACTGGGATTGACTTCAATTCCTCTTTCAGGAACCATGTATCCCGAGAACCTTCCCGCCTTTACTCCAAAAGAACACTTCGCAGGGTTCAAACGCATTCTACTCCTCCGAATGGTTGCCATGGTTTCTCTTAAATCCGAAGGATGTGTGTTCGCTTTAGCGCTTTTTACTAGCATATCATCTACATAAGCTTCTGTATTCCGACCTAACTGATAGGCAAACATCTTGTCCACCATCCTTTGATAAGTAGCCCCCGCATTCTTTAATCCAAACGGCATCACCATGTAGCAATATGTTCCCGACGAGGTGATAAAAGCAACATTGGGTTTGTCTTCTGGATGCAACAGGATCTGATGATACCCTTGGGCTGCATCCTTCATACTAAGAAGTTCGCATCCTGCCGTTGAATCAACTAGTTTATCAATCCGTGGAAGCGGATAATAGTCTTTGGGGCAGGCTTTATTGAGATCGCGGAAGTCGATGCACATACGCCACTTATTTCCCGATTTAGGCACCAAAACGACATTAGCTAACCACCGAGGATACTGAATTTTTTCAATATGTCCTATCTCCAATAACTTCCTGACTTCTTTCTCGATGATCTCATTCTGCTGTTCCCCGAAGTGCCTTAACTTTTGTTTGACGGGTCGCGCTTCAGGTTTGACATTCAACTTGTGAACAGCCAAATCCGAATTTATTCCTCTCATGTCCTCCGGCCTCCATGCAAACAAGTCCACATTTTCCCTTAATACCTCAATTATTTCCTTTTCCATCTGCTCGGCTAAGTCACTTCCGAGGCGAACTGTATGACCAGGTTATCCTAGAATCAGTTCGACGCTCATCAATTCTCCTTCTACGAACTCAGTTGTGTTCGCTTCTTGTCCTTTTTGTGACTAATGTCTCTTTCTCGATCAAAATCATCTCTTTGTTCAGAATCTCGTTTTCTGGACTCCAACTGGCAAACTGCGGTAACATAGCATCGACGAGCTGTTTGTTGGTCACCATGAACTATCCCTACGCCTAGGATTCGACCCTGATCATTTTCGATGGGGAACTTCATCATCAGATGTGCCGGTGAAATAATTGCTGCATAGGTACCCAACGATGGGCGGCCGAGAATCACATTATATTGAGAAGGCGCATCTACCAACAGGAAAGTTAGTGTCTTATTCTGCCTCCATTCTCCTTCCCCTAAACCATAGGTAATTATACCTTGCCCAGAACAGCCACTGCTTCTCCCGAGAAACCATAAAGGGAAGTTTCTACTGATTTTACTTCCACCGTTGACCTCGTCTTCCTAAAACAGTCCATGAACATGATGTCCACCGAACTCCCTGTATCCACAAATATCCTCTTAACCTCAAAGCCTCTGATCTCTGCAGAAATTACCAAAGCATCAAACTGGGGACTTTGGATTGCCACTTTGTCACGAGCTCCGAACTCTATCACTACGTCGTCAAAAATGGTTTGAACTTCAACACATTTTTGCCGAATTGAATTTAGTCTTGCTTTGCGGGCTCTATTTGAATCTCCATCAGTAGGGCCTCCAATGATCATGTGTATGGTAGGTCTTTCTTCTCTAACGGGCTCATTATGTTGTGAATTTGGCGGAGGTGGAAGTAGTTCGGGCTGTTCTTGTCTTCTATCCCTTCTCGGCCCTCGTTGGCCGTTTCGATGATCTTTATGTTCGCACGGATGCTACTGAACATATCGAGCCAATTTGTTCTCTCTGATCAACCTCTCCAGTTCATCTTGCAAATGCCAACATTTATCCGTACTATGGCTATATTCATTATGGAACCGACACAACTTCCTGTTGCCGTAGGTGGGTGGTTTTTTGGGATTTGGGCTCCAGGTCATCGGCCATTTTAACTGGGGCAGATTCCAGATTTCCATTAGCACCTGCTCGGGAGGAATCGTCAATGGCGTGTACCGTTCATATCTTCGGCCTCCCCTATTGTCTCTTAACTGCGAAGGTACAAATTTTGTTCGGGGTTCTTCAATGTAACACCCGTAAAATAATAATAGAAGTAATAATAAATTAATAATTTAAAGGTTGTTAGATTTATAAAAAGAAATTATATCAATCCTATATAATGTATAATTTTAGTTAAATGATGAATCTAATTGGAATTATAAGTTAAATCTTACTAGACTTCTTTTAGTATGAGCCCAAAAAGATTTCTTTAGTATGAGCCCAAGAGATTAGGAGGCCCATTACCATATTATTGGGTTTAGAACCCATAAACCTAATCATATAAATAAGAGAAAAGTTAGTAGGCTAGGGTTAGGATTCTCAACTCTCTTAGAGAAGGTACGTATTTTTCCTTTCTCACAATTTTCTTTCCATTCAAACCTAGAGTAATTTGTTTAATTCTTATGATAAATCTAAGTGATATTTTGAGTTAGAATACAACTAGGTTAAGGAGACACATTTTGTTCTTTAATTTCAAATTCTAGAACGGTTAGTCAATTATTTGAATTCGTAGTTAGACACCTCCAAATTTCATGAATCTTGAATATGTTGATCTTTGATATATATTGAATACTCAATAAAATTTTCAGATCAATCGAAGTTGAAACCGATTTAAAATAATTTTTTTATTCCTTCAGTCCAAGAATCGATATGTTCACATTTCTGATTTAGACGTTTTAAAATAAATACTTACAGACCTTATAATTTTGTGAAATTTTAATATGTTATAGCATACTGTAACGTTGGTCTTCTGTAAAAAGTTCATGTCAATCGGAGTTATATTTTATTTCATATGAATTTTATATTACTGACTTTCAGAATTCAACAGCTTAGGTATCACAGTTTTAAAAATTTAAAACTATTATTTATATACTTCAGAATTTTATAATATTTTACCAGATTATGTATTAATAGGGTTTTGATCTACAGTAAAAATTTAAAATTAATCCCATAGGTATTTCATTTAAAAATTAATTTTCTATTTCTGTTTTGGAAAGATTCACGGTATACAATTTTCTGATGTACGAGATTAATACTCATAGTTAAACATCTTCAAATGCTTTGAATTTTGGATATATTATATATTAACATGTCTTTTATCTTCTGAAAAATTTTCAAAATAAAAGAATTTATATTTTTTTATATATTAATTTTCTTTTACAGCTCTGCAGAATTTACTGTTTCTAAAATTTAAGTTTCAAAAATTATAAATCTATGGTTATACTACTTGGATCTTTATGAAATTTATAAATGTTATTTATTTAACAACCTAGATTCCATGTTTCAAATTTAGGATCATTTTATCTTATATATTTTAAGAAATAAATATTTCAATGCTTAACTAGAGTTTTCCTAAAATCTTCCAACTTAGGATTCATGTCTTATTTCTTCAAAAATTTTAAGAAGTTCTTATTTACCCTCCAAGGTGTTCTAAGACAATTTTAGAGATTTAATTTAATTAAAATAATTATGAAGGTTTTGTTTAGACCTTTAGGTATTAAGTTAGTGTATGTTTTCGTTATGAATGAATAGGTGTCGAAGAAGGTGTGGCTCGCGAGTAATAGGATTGCATTCACTTTCTTTCCGCTCAAGGTTTTTAACTTTTAAGGTGGGGATTCTTTTCATATATGTTTGTCTTTATTAAATGTGTTATGTGGAAGTGATTGATGAATTGATGCAATGTGTCATGAGAAAAATTTTATGAAAATGCTTGCTATGATCTGTGCATGAGACTTGCTGTGATCTATGATCTATGTATGAGAATTAGCCAGGGACGTAAGAGGTCCAAGGATCAAAAGTTAGATTCTCCGGTATGCCCGCCGTGCTCAGAATTGATTGGCCAATCCCAAGATGAGAAAATGTTTATTTGCTTGGCTGTTGTGTTATTTGTCTTGCTTTTGCCTGATGCCTTTAATCTTGACAAGCATGTCCCCACTGAGCTAGTGTTTGCTCACCCCTTTATGAAAAATCTAAAATTTCAGAGTAATGGCATGGACGTGGAATGGAGTGGATGAGCGGTGGCTAGAGTTACTTTACCTGTTTATTTTAAGCTATTTATTTCAAGAAAGACTAAATGTTTCCATCTTCAATCTACTTTTGTTGAGATCTTCTGCTGAAACCGTTGTAGGATACGGGTTATTTTTAAATACTCTTACGGTCTTTATTTTATTACTCAAACTTCTATTTTTAAAATATTTACAAATTTAATTTTCCGCTGCAAGAATATTAATTTTTATAAACATTTAAAAAAAAAGGTTAAGAAAAATTGGGATGTTACATTCAAAGTGTCGCTTTCTTATGCTTTCCTGTTCGCGTGTTTTGTTCACTCGGCTGGAGCTATCTCCTTTCTTAATCCGAACTGCTTCTTCTAGATTGATATATTTGGTAGCTCTTTGTAGTAAATCATCCAAATCCAGGGGGGTCTTCTTCACCAGAGAAGTATGAAGATCACCCTCTCTCAACCCTTGAATAAAAACACTAACCACCAGATCGCCCGAAGCCTCAGGGGCCTCAAGGGTTGCAGCTATGAACCTTTTGACGTAGTCTCTCAATGTCTCCTCCATCTTTTGTCGGATTCCAAATAGCGTTTGAGCAGATCGCTTCTGCTTCCGAACACTGGCGAACTGATGTAAGAACAAATTTGATAGCTGTTCAAAATTGTGAATCACTCCATCACTTAGCTGACTGAACCAAGTCTGCGCGGCTTTGGTGAGGGTGGTAGCGAACACCCTACACTTAATCCCTTCAGAATATCGGTGTAAAAAGGCAGTATTTTCGAATCGACACAAATGCTCCCATGGGTCAGCAGTGCCATCATACTCGAAGTTAACTGGGCGAAAAGAGACGGGTAGCTCGTCCTTCATAATCAGGTCGGAAAAAGGGTATCCCCTTGAGGTTCGTGGAGCTCGGCGAGCGTTTTGATGTGCTTCCCTCAGTTCCTTTCGTAGTTCAACAACTTCCTCAGATAGCTCAACATGTTCCCGTTTTTGACCCCTGGGATGATCGGAATGACTCTCTCTCTCATTGGCTTGTGACTTGTCCTCTGGTTGATTTTTCTCAACCTCAATTTCAACATTTTCCGGTTGTCCCTTGACTTGTGCACTCAAGGCTCTTTGAACTGCCACCGATATCAAATCGGAAAGTTCTTCAGGAGTCAAAGTAATGGTGTGAGGAGGATTAGCTGAGACTGTGTTCTGGCTGTCCCCTTATTCCTCGCGATTCCTCGATGGTCCACCCATCTCCATTCTCTGTGTTCCTCTAGTATTTACCATGTTTGCTCTCAACGTCTTAACTTAAAAGTTCCCACAGACGGTGCCAATTGATGTTGCTTCGGTCGGACGTGTGTCTTCTCGGAACCGAAACTCGAAATCTTGAACGCTCGGATCCGAAAAACCTGTAAAACAAACACCGGGAGGGGTTCCCGACGAATGGACTCTGACGCTCAAGTCAGCCGGATTACTCTGAATTCTCTCAAGTAATGTAATATGTGAATTTTGTGTATCGCGTGTGTGTAAAGTGAAAAGAACAAGGATATAAATACTCCCTAATACTTGTTATAGTAGGAATAGGAGTCCTAATTGTAGTTGAAGTAGGAGTCCTCCGAAAATCAAGGATTAGCTCGATATTACCCTAGAAAGAGGGGATATGGATAACAAATCCGTGAAAATAGTGGGCAGTTAGGATTAGTTCGTTCTCATCCAATCATTCAGTTCGTTGCTGCATTCCGAGCTAACGTAGTTCACCGAGACAGACATAATTTGCCTATCAAAGTAGTTCGCATATACCGACCAAGACGAGGTAGGAAACCCGGTTCGATTCAATTCGGTCGGAAATTAGTTCGGTTCGGTCATTGAAATCAGTTCGACCATAACAGTGTATACACCTAGAATTTCTTTGAGTAATCATCAATCTATATAAGTTATAAAATATCTAGCTCCATCATAAGTCATAGTCCTTGCAAGGTTCCAAATATTGGATGTATGTCTTTCAATTCCATATGAGAGTTTTTTAGTATTCACAAAATTTAAGTTTTGTTATGTTCTCTTTAAGTAGACTCTTCTTAGACAATTCTATCAATCTTTTTTCTCAAATGACCAAATCTTTTATGTTGATAGTTGGTTTCTTCTTTACTCATAATAGCAGTTGATTCTCCCTTCATTACTGATCCAATGGGTATGTCAATCCATTGTTTTTCTTATCCTTCATTACTACCTCCTCATTTCTGTTGACTTGAATTATATATCATTTTGTGCTAAAATCATAACCTGCAGAGTTCAAAAAACCAAGAGAGATTAGATTTATTTCAAGTCAGGAATATACTTAATTCTATAAGCCTTTTGATGCTTCCATCATACAATTTCAGAGTTACATTTCCAACTCATTTAACCCTAAATGAATGATCAATCCAATACATATTCTTCTTCTTCATACTAGAAGTAGAGATACATATCATATCAACGTTGTCATAATTGTTCTATATTAGAAGTAGAGATACATATCATGTCAGCATTGTCATAAGTGTTCTCTACCACTACAGCTTCAGGCTCTTTTCCTTATTGTCTATTATTATTCTTTTCTGGGCAATTTCTTTTCAAATGAGCCACCTTGTGACATGTGAATCATTTTATTTTCTAAGGATTATCTTCTCCAACTTTGTTATCTTGGGTGTTGGATCTCTAATTCTTATTCTTCTTTTCTTGATTCTTCTTGAATCCATTATTCTTGATGCTCAATACGATTCTATAGAACCTTGGTCTTGACGGCAATCATGACCTCATTTAGAGTCAACATTACAAGTCTTCCATAGATCAAAGCATCCTCGAATGCTTTTAGAGACTTTGATAGTGAATTAAGCAACATCAATAGCTTGTCCCTATCCTTTATTTGCTCATCTACATACTCCAGGTCATCTACTATTTTATTGAACTTGCCGATCTTTTCAACAACCCTTCTTTCATCTAGTATCTTGAAATTCAAAAGCATTTGCTTCAAATATAACTTGTTTGCTAGAGACTTAGTAAGATATAAAGAATCTAACTTCTTCCAGATTTGTGTTGCTGATGTTTTTTTGTAAACTTCTCTCACAGCCTTTTCTCCTAGGCATAATATGATTGCACTTCGAGATTTCTTGCAAATCTCAACCTTTTTTTCTTCTATCATGGATGAAGAAACCTTTTTTTCCTCTAACAAGATATCTTCCAAATTATGTTGAATCAGGAGAGCTTTCATCGTCATCTTCTACAAGTTGAAAATCAATTTTTTCCAATGAATTTTTCCACATCCAACTTCATAGCACTCATCTTATTGATGTATATAATTTACTCAAGAACTCATTACAACTCTCAAAAAATTAGGAAAATGACTATTGCGATGATAGAATAAAAAAAGTGACTGCTCTTTGGATCACACAATGATCAAAATCACTAAGAAACACATGAAAAATCAATTTACAAGATCAACCCATAATTAGGGGTCTATGCAATAACACTTAAGCTAAGAAACCTAATCAATATTATCTCATTAAATAATCAAAAACTCAAGATGAAACTCAAATCTAAATATGAATGGATATATAATAAAATCTGTTGGTCTCAAGTGGTGTCCGAGGTTCAGAGGGGGATGAATGAACCTTGGTCATTTTTCGAAATACTTTTCAAACTTACTGTTTTGCAAGTTACTTGAACTTGCAGCACCGGTCAGTTATTGCTTACAGCACTGGTATGCAATGCTGCGCGCTGTAACTGAGAGTTTTTATACGTAGCGGAAAATATGTTTTTGACGCAAGGCTGGTTTTCTCAAATATGCTCTTTTCTTTAAGATGTTTTTATGCTTATGACAGATAGATATACAAAATGTAGCAAAGATATATAAAACAGTAAAAATACTTATGATTTATAGTGGTTCGAAGGTGGTGTAGTCCATCTACGTCCACTCTACTGCTACCTCGAGTAAGAACTTTGTTAAGCAAGATTGAATTACAGGACTCTCCTAACAGTCTATCAACTCAACAACACCTACTAGAACCTAGCGTACCTTTAAAACAGCAACTGTAAGTTCTAAAGGCAAACCCACATAGGATTTCACACTCTCACACAGGGAAATTGCCTATCACTTAAAGAACTTATACAAACAGCAAGGATAAATTTTATCAACTGTTCGACACCTAACACAACCTAAGCACACAACAACAAGGTTAAAGTATATAAAGTGTTTCTTCAACTGGTGTGGTGAAGTATGCTTCTCAAATCCTTCTATGGATCTTTCAGCTTGAACTTGTTCACTTCACTGAGGTTGAGTGACTGAAATTGAAGTAATGCTTGAGAAAGTATAGTTTTGAATGCTTAAACTTTTTAGCGTCAATGTTTCAATAGTCAGCTTTAGGGTTGCTCGTCCTCTATTTATACTTGTAGAAAGATATCCGTTGAATGAGATATCTCTCATTTAATGTGACTTGACTTTTCCTTTTAGAGCATTTAATACGGTGGTTACGGCTCACAGCTTTCTGCAGCCCGCCATTCCATGTGTCGTCTTTGCATTAGCTTCGTGTCTGTAATTTTGATCTTTTCTGAAATGGTTCTAATTATACTTATTTCATTCTTCATTCCTCGTACTGCATTTATCCTTCCTCGAATTACAGGATACTGATTTTGTTTATCATTAACACGGTTGTTTAATTATACAGTAAGTTATAATCTTTGCGTTGTATCCTAGGCCTTCTTACAGCTGTTCGTTCTTTACAATACTACTATAACTTGACCTTCTTGCAGTATTACTTTGTACAATACTGTTGCATTTGTTCTTGCAGTATTCCTGTAGCCGCTTCTTGCAGTGGTGCTGCTTGTTATTCTTATTTACTTGCTGCATTGTTGTATTTACTTCTTTCAGCGTCTTCATTTTTTTATTTTCTCGATGCAGCATGATCTTTTAGAGTTCTTCCATCTTTCAGCACCTATAACTAGACTCAATCCTATTCTATGTTTTCACTTAAACATTGTGAAAAATGGGGTACTCAAACTCCCTATTACATATGTGGTTTGTCTCATCAAAATCTATACACTGAAATCCCAACAATTTCCCCCTTTTTGATGATGACAAAATCTTTTACATTATTTCGTTCATGAAGGAAGTTTTTACTCTGCACTATATCATTTTCGATCAGGATTACATACTTGATATGTTAAGAAAAAAATTTAATCTTGGATTCATCAAAGATGTATTTTATCTAGTCATTTATCACAAAGCATCAGGATAAAAAGAGCATGCAGAGGTTCATAAGGAATGAACTTGAACATAAACAGAAAATAAAATTTCATTAAAAGAAAGAAATTTTATAAGGGAAAGCAGAAAAATATATACATATATTTACATAATCATACAGCTGTTACTGCTGAAACAGGGACCTCCTTGTTGAAGATTTTTTAGGTCTTCTTTCAGCAGCTCTTATTTCTTGCTCATCTCTCTATCTTGAGCCTTTCCACTAGTCTCGAAGATTCTTCTAGTTTTTGTTTCATCTTTGGAATCTGAATCCATCTCAGCCAAAAGTCCTCACAGTAAGACACTATCCTGTCTTGCTTCACCAGGGATAAATATTTTGACTGAATCTTTAGTTCTCCATCCCTGGCAAGCTGCTCATATCTCCTCAATCCAGATTGGTAAGTCTGAAACTTTTTGAAGTAGCCATTCCTGCAGAGATATCTGAAGTATCTAAGGTACTTTGATCTCTTGTACAGAGTAATCAACTCAAAGGATGGATTCCTGTCAGTAGGCAAAACAATTATCTTGAAGATGTTTAGGCTCCAGGCTATGTTCTCTCCTTCAGACCTCTAATCCATCAACACAGATACTTCAGCAGATATGTTGTCTGTATCGAGACGTGGAATGTCTTGAGAGGGGTATTGGTAGAGAGCTCTGTCCACATCTTCCATCATCTTTGGTCTGTTCTCTCTAATGACACCAAGCCTCTACATCCAGACATTTTCTTCTTGTTCTGTTCTGGCTTTCTCCGTCCTTTGAGCAACCATCTTCTCATTGTAATGCCTTTCAGCTTCAGCTCTGGTCACCATCTTTCTTGTTGGGATTTCAGTGTTTAGATTTTGATGAGATAAAATATATATGTAATAGGAAGTTTTGTGTACCCCATTTTTCACAATGTTTAAATGAAAACATAGACTAGATTTGAGTCTAGATATAGGCGTTGGAAGATGGTGGTTTCTATAAGTTACATAGTTGTATTCAATATGACGAAAATAAGCTGCTGTAAGAAGGCGGATACAGTATCGCAGCAAGAAGAAAGATATAACATCGCTGCAAGAAGGCAGATACAGCACTGCAGCGAAGTAAGAAAGAACGGCGTGCAGCATCGCTGCAAGAAAAAGATACAAGAGTACTGCAAGTAAAACTATACAACAGTACTGCACAAAGATACTACAAGCAAGTCTAAGCTACAGCAGCACTGTGAGGAAGTAACAGCTGCAAGCAGACCTAGGATACAGCGCAAAGCTTACTGCTCAAACAGTCAACAGCGCCAATGACAAACAAAAAAGTATCTTGTAATCCAAACGGATAAATGCAGTACAAGGAACAAAGACCCAAGTAAGTTTAAATAGAGCCGTTCCAGAGAAGATCAAAGTTACAGACACGGAGCCAATACAAAAATGCCACATGGACTGGCGTTCTGTAGAAAGCTGCTAGCCGCAACTACCGCATTAAATGCTCCGAAAGTGAAAGTCAAGTCACATTAAATGTGAGCCATGCCTTTGATCAAGTATAATAAATTCAAAAGAGAGATATCTCCTTCAACGGATATCTTCTCATACAAGTATAAATAGAGGATGAGCAACACTGAAGTTGGTTACTGAAACATTTGCGTAAAAACTCTCAAGCATTCAAGCTACAACCATTCAAGTCTACTCTCAGTTTCAGTCACTCAACCTCTGTGAAGTGAAGCAAGTTCAAAGCTGAAAGATCCTTCGAAGGATTCAGAAGCTCACTTCACCGCACTAGTTGAAGAACAAACCATATATACTTTTAACCTTGTTGCTGTGTGCTTAGGTTGTTTTAGGTGTCGAATAGTTGATAGGAGAGATTCTTGCTATTTGTATAGTTGTCTAGAGTTAGGCAGCTTCCCTATGTGGGAGTTTAGAACCCTGTGTGGGTTAGCCTTCAGAGTTTGCAGTTGCTGTGTATACGCTGGATTCTAGTAGGTGGTTGTTTTGTAAAGTTGATAGATTGTTAGGAAGGTCCTGTAAATCAATCTTGCTTAACAAAGTTCCTGCTCGAGGTAGCAGTAGAGTGGACGTAGAAGGATTACACCACCTTCGAACCACTATAAGCCATAAGTGTTTTATTGCTTTCTTATCTGTGCTTTATTGTATGTATCTATCTCTGTCATAAGCATTAAACATTTTGAAAAGGATCATATTTGAGAAAATCAGCCTTGTGTTATAAATCATATTTTTCCACTGCGTATAAACTCTAGTTACAACGTGCAGCACTGCATCCTAGTGCTGTAAGCAGTAACTGTCTGGTGCTGCAAGTTCAAATAACTTACAGAACATAAAGGTTTTTCGAAAGATTTGTAAAATCGACCAAGGTTCATTCATCCTCTCTCTGAACCTGGGACACCACTTGGGACCAACAAGTGGTATCAGAGCATATTTGGTTAAAAGCTAACTTATCTGGTCACCTACCCAGATCCGCCTTAGACTCGTTGTTTTCTCTGCATCCTAAAATCTCATTCTTACAGTATATCATGGATTCCTCTAATCAAAAGTTACCTATGTTTTCCATAGAGGAATATGATGATTGGAAGATAAGAATGCAGGCACATCTATCAGCCATGAATGATGAAATATGGATGGTCATCACCGAATGACCAATCATTCCTACAAAGGTGAATCCAGTGCTTGGAAGAGACCTAGATGAAGGAGCACCGCCACCACCAAACTTTCTGGTCAAACCTAGATAAGAATGGAACAATGAAGACATGAAGAGAGCCAACCTAGACAACGTGGCCAAGAATGCTCTATTCATCACCTTGGATAAAGGTACATTCAGCAAGGTCAAAACTTACAGAACGTCCGAGGAAATATGGAAAAAGTTGGAGCAGATATGTGAGGGGACAGAGCTCATTAAAGATAACAAGATCTCCAATGCTATCCAACTATTCGAGCTCTTCGAAATGAAGAATGAAGAGACTCTTGAGTAACTAGATTTGAGATTCACATCCATTGTGAATGAACTAGAAGCTCTGGGCAAGCACTATACTCAAAAGGAAAAGAATATGAAAGTGCTTAGAGCCCTGCCCACGGAGTGGGACAGCAAGACCATTACCATGAGGGTGTCCATGGATTTGAAGTCCATGAGCACATTCGACCTATTCTCCGATCTCAAGGTACTTGAGTACGACATCAATAGATGAAGAAAGGAGTCCGAAGAATCGAGCTTCAACAATGATAACTACCAGAGGACCCAAGAATACATCAACGACTAGTTGCAGTAAACAGACAGAGGTTACAGCGGAAGATGCTGAAGAAGATATGGCTCTGCTTCTAAAGAAATTTAGAAGATTCATGAAGAGCAACAACAATAACAGCAACAACACCAACCTCAACAAGAGGAATAACTTCAGAAGAAGTCATCCACCTCCTCAGGTATCCTCCTCTCCACAGTCAAATACAAGTAATGTTGACTTGTGCTATAATTGTAGAAAATCGGGACACTATTTAAGAAATTGTCCATATCTAACGGTGCACAAATATCCTGAAGGAGAGAGTGAACAGATGAGAGATAAAAGAAGAAAGGACAGGCACAAGCTTCGAGCTCTCATAGGAGAGATGAAGAAGGCTAAGGATATAGCAGTCTCGAAGGAGATGCTGAAAGCTGCAGAATCCTCTGACAGCAACACTGAAACCTCATCCTCTGATGAAAAAGTACTGATATGTCTAAAGGCAAAAGATTGCGAGGACAATGAAGAAGATGAGGTAATCTATTAACCGCTGTCCATACCTAAAAAAGAGGAGCTGAATATGATCCACTTTCTAAAGAGGATCGTGAGTGACTTTGAGCAGATCAACTCAATTCATGAGGAACTGAAAGTTGAAAATGAGAACCTAAGAATCCACAATGAGATTCTCAGGAGCAAAAACATTGATATTGCCAAAATGCTGACTGCATGTGAGTCTGATAACTCAAGGTACAGCAAGCTACAAAAGGAGGTCTCGAGATTAAATCTGCTAGTCACTAAGCTAGAAACTGAGAAGGAGAGCTTGCAGTCCACGATTAGCAAGTTCAGCAAATCATCAAAGGACGCAAGAGATTGCATAAATCAAAACAGAAGTCATTTTGAAAGATCAGACATAGGTTACAGCAATCACATGTCTCAGAATACAGCAAGTACATCCAAAGTTGTTAAATTTGTTCAAACTGAAACCTCAAGACAGCAATGATGGATAAGGGGAAGAAACCTCAATGCTCAGCTGCAGAAAGCAAGCCTGTATCCAAGAACTGGCTGCAGCAGAAGCCATCTGCTGTATGCAGCAAAAGGATGCAGCAACCAACAAAGTTGCAGCATAAAATAAACATTCCCACCTATACTATGACTTACATGTCTAAACCTCTAAGAGGATATACTCAAGGGAAGTATGGTGGAAGACTACACTACAAAGGTGTTGGTAAACATATGTTATCTCTGCACACACTTTTAACAAGCAGTTTAAAAGCAAAACTACATACAGTCAGAGAACCAACAATTCTTACAGCAAAACAGTGACTGTTAAGAAAGTTAGAGTTCCCAAAGTAACTAAAGGGTTCCCAAAGTAACTAACCCCAAAGGACCTTTACAGAAGTGAGTACCTAAAAATCTGCTTAAATTTGTTGCAGGTTTCAGTGCCAGGTTGCAGCAGTGATGTATGGTATATTGACAATTGCTGCTCAAGACACATGATAGGTAGTAAAGAAGCTCTTAAAGACTTCCACACAGAAGATCATGTTATCAGTTCCTTATAGATTATAAATGATAGCTCACAGCCGAGATAATTTTGGACAAATTATCGGAATGGTTGTAGTGTAATTTGGTATTAATCTGTCTTGATTATAAAATTACACTAGTACATTTTGTATGTATTGAGCAGGACCAATTGAGGTTGTTTTATTTGTACTAACTACATAAATAAAACAAGACCTCTGTTATTATGGATGTGCGTCCTCTTAATCATTGTATGATAACGGGCATGTATACTCGATATATGTTTTCTTTAATTTACCAATGGGTGAGATTTATTTATTAAATCAATAAGCTCGGTAAATTGGGATACAGTGTTGTTTATATGGTGTGCTGTTGATTATATAATGAAACCGTGTCCTAATTATTTAGGATGATGATGTCCCCTTGAGGAACTCATAAGGATTATCATGTAAACCCTGCAGGTGGATTTATTCCGGCATGATAATAAAGTTGAGTGGTACTACTCTTGGATTAAATATTAATTAATTGAATTGTCAGTAATTCATTTAATTAATGGACATTCGGTATCTTAAACATGGGGAGATAAATGCGCATATAATAAATAGGAGCCATATCTAATATGGATAAGGGACGGTAGTTCAATAATATCTTTTTAGTGGATTAAGATATTATTTGATAGGCTTGAGAAGTATATTCAGATCGAATTAAGGACTCCTAAGCCTATCAGGAGACCGATTCCTAATCCTCCTCAAGGTCCCTGTTGTAGCCTATAAATAAGCCTCAAGTCAACCGTTTCTAGTGGGACAGACATAGAAAATCTGATATACGATCTAGAGAAGAACGGTTGAGAGTCTCGATAGCTCGTTGCCCACACAACGTTCGAGATAAGGCGAGGAATACAGCAGAAGATCGTGAGGCTCAGGCTTCATCGATTCCTCGATCTACAGTTCTGACCTTAGAACTAATTTTGGTGCAAAAGGTATGATTCGTTTTCCGCTGCGCGTTAATCATATTTGCATGGACCCCGATTCGGATAATCGAATAGGGTCGGCGATCCGGCGGTTCCTACAATTGGTATCAGAGTCGTGGTTTTCTGACTCTATTCGATTGAATCGGTTAATTCTATTATGAATCATATCTTGAAGCATGCGTGTTTTAGATCGGATAATAGTAGGATGTGCGAGAAATTATGTTTTTTCTGCAGGAACCTTAAATCCAACTATTATGGTCTGAATGTATGTTTATGTATGAATTGAACCCTCGGACATGTCGAGGTTGTTTTTGAATGTATGATTGTAATAGTAAAATCACGGCGGTCTGTCGTGTTAGGTTTTATTTTCTGTTCGATCTAGATTATATGTAAACTCCTTCGTGGGGTATAGGATCGATGGATGTAATAGATACAAGGTGAAGATCGGGCACGACCGTGCTGGAGGGCACGGTCAGACCGTGCCAGCCGAAGATTGCGACTGAACGACAGGTCGATCCCCGTTTGACGGCAAACATTGAAGAACACAGCGATAAATCGAGGCCATAATAGTTGGAAATTGTGCTTTTCATATTTATTGCTCTATATGTGTTTTATCAAGCATGCTTGTATGTGTTTTATATGATATGCATGTTAAAATCCCTCATGTTAAATAACTAAGTGGGAGAGGGATTAATCGTTTTAATAAATCCCATGGCCTCCATTACTGGTTTGTAAGTGATGCACCTGAACTTGCGCATTGGCTTTAAGTGCCTTCCTCCATATCGGATGAGTTCATTTGCGGATCATTAGATCAAACTTCCTTTATGGATGATTATAGAAAGTTGTTTAGGAGCGTGTCATCTTCTCCATCTGAAGGGGCATAATCCTAGATAATGGACTTAGTATCAAGTAATGGTGTACACTTAGATACATTTGATAAGTATCCTCCCCATCGGAGTCACTGCTGTTATTTGTATGGCCAAAGCAAAACCAACTATTAATTTTATTTGTCATAAAATTAAGTTGACAAGATAGTAAAATTAATGGGTAAAACCTCCTCTAACAAATGTTTGAATTAGTATACGTCCACACTATCGTGGCATACAAAGTTCACGGTGTATTGAGGTGTTGGTGAATTTAGATTATGTTGTTTGAGGGAACAATATGATTTGTCAATTCAAATTATTTGACCTATGTGTTTATTCATGTGATTCTCAGGATTTTCATTATGGCTTTCAATTCTCTTGCTGTTATACTTAAAGAAAACAAACTTATTGGTCCTAATTATATTGATTGGAAACGAAACCTGGATATTGTCCTGACTGCTGAAGAGTACAAGTTTGTACTCACTGAGCACTGTCCTGACATGCCTGATGAAAACTCTACTGAAGAGGAGAAAATGCTTTATAGGAAGTGGGTTAAGGCAGATGAGATGGCGCGGTGTTACATTTTGGCTTCCATGTCAAATGTGCTGCAACATCAGCATCAGGCCATGCCTACTGCCTATGATATGATGCATAATCTCAAAGAACTCTTCGGACATCAGAGTCGGGTTGCCAGACAGGAGGCAATGAGAAACTTGATGACTGCCACCATGGCTGAGGGAACACCTGTGAGTGATCATGTCCTCAAGATGATGGCTCATCTGAATGAGATGGAGGTCCTTGGAGCTGAAATCGATGGGGAAACCCAGGTCGATATCGTTCTCCAAGCGCTGCCTAAGAGTTTTGAGCAGTTCCGTTTGAACTACAACATGAACAAGAGGTTGTATTCGTTGGCGGAACTTCTGACAGAACTCCAATCAGCAGAGGGACTGTTTCGTCAAAATTCTCAGGCTTACGTTGCTGAAAATGTTTCTGCTTCTAAACCGCAAGGCGGAAAGAAGAAGAAGAAGAAACAGAATTCTTCAGCAAAGAAGACGGCCGGACCTCAAGTGGCTAAACCACAAGGTGGTGTGAAAAAGCCAAAAAGCAAGTGCTTCCATTGCAAGCAGGCTGGACATTGGAAAGCCGATTGTCCCCGTAAAAAGGAGAACAATTCAGGTACATCTTTTTCATTAGTCGTTGAAACATGTTTAGCGGTGTTATCTACCGGTACCTGGTGTGTAGATACGGGAGCCACTGATCATGTCTGCAATTCATTGCAGGGGTTCCAGGAGACCAAACGACTAAGTGATGGGGAGATTACCGTATACATGGGCACCGCTGCGAAAGTGGCGGCCGTTGCAGTGGGAGATGTTTATTTATCTTTTCATAGGAATAAGACTTTGATTTTGAGAAATTGTCTTTACGTACCTTGTTTTAGAAAGAATTTGATTTCAGTTTCTAAACTTTTTAAGGATGGATATTCTGTTTCTTTTGATAACAATGTTGTCATTAAGAAGAATAGAGTTATTATCTGTTCTGGTACGTTGGTTGACAATTTATATATTCTTAATCCTATAACTCCTACGATGCAACAAAAGGAAATTAATAGCACATCTTCTAAATCTAATAAGAGAAAAGAACCTTCGAAAATGAATCAAACATATCTTTGGCATCTAAGGTTGGGTCATATTAACTTGAGGAGGATTCAAAGGTTGATAGCCGATGGACCTTTGGGTTCCTTGGAAGTGGAAAACTATCCAACCTGCGAATCCTGCTTGGAAGGAAAAAATGACCAAAAGGCCTTTTAAGGCAAAGGGGTATAGAGCCAAAGAAGTGTTGGAATTAATTCATTCTGATTTATGTGGCCCTATGACTATTCAGGCAAGAGGTGGTTTCGAATATTTTATCTCTTTTATAGATGATTATTCGAGATATGGATACATTTACTTGATGCGCCGCAAGTCTGAGTGCTTTGACAAGTTCAAAGAATATAAGGCTGATGTGGAGAAACGTCATGGTAAATGTATCAAGACACTACGATCTGATCGTGGTGGTGAGTACCTCTTAGGAGAGTTTAGGAGTTACTTATCAGAGGCTGGGATACAATCCCAATTGTCTGCACCGGGTACACCCCAACAGAATGGTGTGGCGGAACGAAGGAATAGGACTCTTATGGAAATGGTTAGATCGATGATGAGTTATTCAGAATTACCAAATTCGTTTTGGGGGTATGCTCTGGAAACAGCGACGTATATTCTAAACTTAGTACCTTCTAAGTCAGTACTCTCTACTCCCACAGAATTGTGGACTGGGCGTAAGCCTAGTTTGAAACACATTCGGATTTGGGGTAGTCCAGCACATGTGCTGAAGGGAGATGCTGATAAGTTGGAATCTCGTACGGAAGTACACTTGTTTGTGGGCTATCCTAGAGGAACGAAAGGTGGTTTATTTTATAGTCCTAAAGATCAGAAGGTCATTGTTAGCACGAATGCCCGATTTTTAGAAGAGGACTATGTAATGAACCACAAGCCCATGAGTAAAATTGTTCTTGAGGAAATGAGAGGGGATAATTCGGATGTACCGCAGGTACAAGATGAGATACCACAAGTGACTGCACCGCGTGTCACTAATGATACACAAATACCGATAGTGCCTCGTCGTAGTGAGAGGGTTGTTAGACAACCTGATAGATTCATGTTTTTGGGAGAGTCTTCAGACTTGGTCCCTGGACAACATGAAATAGATCCCTGGACTTATGACGAAGCACTCCAAGATAAAGATGCGATATCTTGGCAAAAGGCAATGCTCTCTGAGATAGAATCTATGGATTCTAATCAAGTCTGGGAGCTTGTAGAACCACCAAATGGTGTAAGAGCCATTGGATGTAAATGGGTCTACAAAAGGAAAAGAGGATCAGACGGAAAGGTAGAGACCTTTAAAGCAAGGCTTGTTACGAAAGGGTATACTCAAAAAGAAGGGATCGATTATGAGGAAACCTTTTCGCCGGTAGCCATGCTGAAGTCTATCCGGATTCTTTTGTCTATTGCTGCTCATATGGATTATGAGATTTGGCAGATGGATGTCAAGACAGCTTTCCTTAATGGAAGTCTTGAAGAAAACATCTATATGAAGCAACCAGAGGGATTCATTGAGAAAGACAAAGAGCATCTTGTGTGTAAGCTTAATCGGTCCATTTATGGACTGAAACAAGCTTCAAGATCTTGGAACATCCGTTTTGATGAAGTAATCCAGTCTTATGGATTTATTCAATGTCCGGATGAATCTTGTGTATATAAAAAGAGTGACGGAAACGTGGTGGTATTTCTTGTACTATACGTAGATGATATCTTGTTAATTGGAAACAATGTCAAGGTGTTGTCAGACGTAAGGGTATGGCTGTCCAAGCAGTTTGCTATGAAGGACTTAGGAGAAGCTGGACATATTCTTGGGATCAAAGTTATAAGGGATCGCAAGAAAAGGATGTTATGCTTATCTCAAGCTTCATACATTGACACTATCCTAGCTCGTTTTAGCATGCAAAACTCCAAGAAAGGTTTTCTACCTTTTAGACATGGAGTGCCTTTATCTAAGGAAATGTGTCCTAAGACACCTAAGGAGATAGAGGAAATGAAAGCAGTTCCTTATGCTTCGGCTGTAGGAAGCTTGATGTATGCGATGCTGTGTACGAGACCGGATATCTGCTTTGCCGTGGGTATGGTTAGTAGATATCAAAGTAACCCAGGACAAGGTCATTGGACTGCCGTAAAGCATATTCTAAAGTACCTGAAAAGGACTAGAGATTATATGCTAGTTTACCAGGCAAATGATTTATTACCTGTGGGTTACACGGATTCGGATTTCCAGTCAGATAGGGACAATAGTAAATCAACCTCGGGGTATGTGTTTACCTTGGGAGGTGGAGCCATAGTGTGGAGAAGTGTGAAGCAGAAATGCGTTTCGGACTCCACCATGGAAGCTGAATATGTGGCCGCCTCTGAGGCAGCCAAAGAAGCTGTATGGCTCAGAAACTTCTTGATGGACTTAGAAGTGATTCCTGGTTTGCCCAAAGCTATCACAATCTATTGTGATAACAGTGGTGCAGTAGCAAACTCGAAGGAACCACGAGCCCATAAGGCAAGTAAACACATTGAGCGCAAGTACCACCTGATACGAGATATCGTAAAGCGAGGGGAAGTTGTTGTCGCCAAGATTGCATCAGCCGATAACCTAGCAGATCCTTTCACAAAGGCCCTTCCGGCGAAAGCCTTCGATGAGCATGTTGATGGGATGGGAATCAGATGCATGGCAGCGTATATGACAGCATAGTCTTTTAGTATAAGTGGGAGATTGTTAGGATGTATACTATAAGCCTAGCTTTTGTGTAAACATCTATTTATGATATGAGAATCTTTTATGGTCAAATGTTTGCATTTTATATTTGTTATATATGTTATTGCAGTTGTCCAATTAATTTATATTGTAGATAATATGGTGTGTGGTGCCACACAGAAGATCATGTTATCAGTTCCTTATAGATTATAAATGATAGCTCACAGCCGAGATAATTTTGGACAAATTATCGGAATGGTTGTAGTGTAATTTGGTATTAATCTGTCTTGATTATAAAATTACACTAGTACATTTTGTATGTATTGAGCAGGACCAATTGAGGTTGTTTTATTTGTACTAACTACATAAATAAAACAAGACCTCTGTTATTATGGATGTGCGTCCTCTTAATCATTGTATGATAACGGGCATGTATACTCGATATATGTTTTCTTTAATTTACCAATGGGTGAGATTTATTTATTAAATCAATAAGCTCGGTAAATTGGGATACAATGTTGTTTATATGGTGTGCTGTTGATTATATAATGAAACCGTGTCCTAATTATTTAGGATGATGATGTCCCCTTGAGGAACTCATAAGGATTATCATGTAAACCCTGCAGGTGGATTTATTCCGGCATGATAATAAAGTTGAGTGGTACTACTCTTGGATTAAATATTAATTAATTGAATTGTCAGTAATTCATTTAATTAATGGACATTCGGTATCTTAAACATGGGGAGATAAACGCGCATATAATAAATAGGAGCCATATCTAATATGGATAAGGGACGGTAGTTCAATAATATCTTTTTAGTGGATTAAGATATTATTTGATAGGCTTGAGAAGTATATTCAGATCGAATTAAGGACTCCTAAGCCTATCAGGAGACCGATTCCTAATCCTCCTCAAGGTCCCTGTTGTAGCCTATAAATAAGCCTCAAGTCAACCGTTTCTAGTGGGACAGACATAGAAAATCTGATATACGATCTAGAGAAGAACGGTTGAGAGTCTCGATAGCTCGTTGCCCACACAACGTTCGAGATAAGGCGAGGAATACAGCAGAAGATTGTGAGGCTCAGGCTTCATCGATTCCTCGATCTACAGTTCTGACCTTAGAACTAATTTTGGTGCAAAAGGTATGATTCGTTTTCCGCTGTGCGTTAATCATATTTGCATGGACCCCGATTCGGATAATCGAATAGGGTCGGCGATCCGGCGGTTCCTACACATCCTAGGGATCTCATTATTGGATATCCATCCATAGGAGTATGGACAAGAAGGTACATTCCTCAGGAAGCAATGTTTGCAAGATTCATATCTCAGATAGAGCCCAAGAATATTGAAGAAGCTCTGCAAGATAGCAATTGGGCTCAAGCCATGCAAGAAGAGCTAAATGGATTTAAAAGAAATCAAATATGCCAAACAGTTGCAAGACCAACCCATCAGGGAGCTATAGGAACAAAATGGGTCTTCAGGAACAAGCTAGATGAATCTGGACTAATTGTGAGGAACAAAACAAGATTAGTTGCTAAAGGATATTGCCAGGAAGAAGAAATTGATTTTGATGAGACTTTTGCTCCAGTAGTAAGGCTGGAAGCAATAAGAATTTTTCTGGTATATGCAACTCACATGGATTTCAATGTCTATCAAATGAACGTAAAGAGTACATTCCTGAATGATCTTCTTTCAGAAAAAGTGTATGTTGAACAACCTCCAGGTTTCGAAGATCAAGCAGAAGAGAAGGTGTTTCGATTATACAAGGCCCTGTATGGACTTAAGCAAACACCGAGAGCTTGGTATGACACATTATCTCTCTATCTGCTGGAGAATGGTTTCAAGAAAGGAACAGTCGACAAGACTCTATTCAGGATACAGGATGGAGAAAGTGTACTGCTTGTACAGATATATGTGGATGATATCATCTTCGGATCCACCAACAAAGAGCTGTGTGAGAAGTTCTCCAACCTGATGCAGTCAAAATTCAAGATGAGCATGATAGGAGAACTAAGTTTCTTTCTCGGGCTGCAAGTAAACCAACTGACTGCAGGAACCTTCATCAGCCAAGTCAAATACACAAAGAAACTTATCAAGAAATTTGGCATGGAGAATGGTACATCAACATCAGCTCCAATGTCTGTATCCATAAGTCTTGACAAAGATGAAGATGGTAAAGATGTAGATATCACAAAATACAGACAGCTAATTGGATTCTTGCTGTATCTTACAGCAAGTAGGCCGGACATCATGTTTGTAGTAGGAGTCTGTGCAAGATTCCAAGCAGCACCAAAGGAGTCATATCTTTCAGCTGTCAAGAGAATTATCAAGTATCTGAAAGGAACTCAGGAAGTAGGTCTTTGGTATCCTAAGGAAGAAGGATTCATGCTCAAAGGCTACTCTAACTCAGATTATGCAGGTTGCAAGATTGATAGAAAAAGCACCAGTGGGACTTGTCAATTTCTGGGAAATAGACTTGTCTCATGGTTTTGTAGAAAGCAAACTTCGGTTGCAACCTCTACAGCAGAAGCAGAGTATGTTGCAGCAGGAAGTTGCTGTGCTCAGATTCTCTGGATACAACAGCAACTTAGAGATTATAGGATTGAAGAAAAAGAGACTCCGATTCTCTGTGATAATACAAGTGCAATAGCAATTACCCATAACCCTATTTTTCACTCAAGAACAAAGCACATCGATATACGACATCACTTTATAAGAGATCATGTAGAAAAGAAAGATGTTGTGCTTGAGAAAGTTCACATGGATCTCCAGCTTACAGATATATTCACTAAACCTTTGAGTGAATCGAGGTTTTCTATGCTTAGAAACGAGCTGGAAATTTTAAAATTATAAGGTGAAAAAGATGGTGCAGAAGCCTAGGAGGAATCTCTACATGCTTGCGAGAAGCATTAAGTATAGTACTATAAGCTGCGTCTTCATACAGCGCTGGGTTCAAACAGCGCTGCATCCTTTATTCTTACAGTACAACAGTAAATGGGAGAGTAAGCAGCACCTAGTAACAACATTTATTTCTAAGAGTATTCATTGTTCTGTAATCTCGTACCCAGGATGTTGCAACCTTAAAAAGACATCAATTAGGCAGTAAATGGCATGTCTTTCAGAATTTAATGCATGTCTGTTGGAATCGAGAGATCGCCAACCCTATACAATTATCCGAATCAGGGTCCAGGCAAATATGACTAACACGCAGCGGAAAAATGAATCACATCTTTTGCACCGATATTAGTTCTAAGGTCAGAACTGTAGATCGAGGAATCGATGGAGCCTGGACCTCACGATCTTCTGCTGTATTCCTCGTATTTTTCTCGAACGTTGTGTGGGCAACGAGCTATCGAGACTTTCAGCCGTCTTTTACTAATCGTATCTCAGATTTTGTGTGTATAGAAACGACTGACTTGAGGCTTATTTATAGGCTACAACAGGGACCTTGAGGAAGATTAGGAATCGATCTCCCATTAGGCTTAGGAGTCCTAAATTCGATCTGAATATACTTCTTAAGCCTATCAATAATATCTCGATCCACTAAAGAGATATTATTGAACTACTGTCCCAAATCCATATTAAATATAGGCTCCTATTTATTATGTGCGCGTTTATTTCCTCGTGTTTAAGATATCGAATGTCCGTTAATTAAATGAATTACTGACAATTCAATTAATTAACATTTAATTCCAAGAGTAGTACCACTCAACTTTATTATCATGTCGGAATAAATCTACCTGCAGGGTTTACATGATAATCCTTATGAGTTCCTCAAGGGGACATCATCATCCTAAATAATTAGGACACAGTTTCATTATATAATCAATAACACACCATATAAACAACATTGTATCCCAATTTACCGAACTTATTGATTTAATAAATAAATCTCACTCATTGGTAAATTAAAGAAACATATATCGAGTATACATGCCCGTTATCATACAATGATTTAGAGGACGCACATCCATAATAACAGAGGTCTTGTTCTATTTATGTAGTCAGTACAAATAAAACAACCTCAATTGGTCCTGCTCAATACATACAAAATGTACTAGTGTAATTTTATAATCAAGATAGATTAATACCAAATTACACTACAACCATTCCGATAATTTGTCCAAAATTATCTCGGTTGTGAACTACCATTTATAATCTATAAGGAACTGATAACATGATCTTCTGTGTGGCACCACACACCATGTTATCTACAATATAAATTAATTGGACAATTGCAATAATATATATATATAACAAATATAAAATGCAAAATATTTGACCATAAAAGATTCTCTTATCATAAATAGATGTTTATACAAAAGCTAGGCTTATAGTATACATCCTAACAATCTGCACGTGTCAGAATCTGGAGAGGTGCGGTTAGAAGCCCACGTGCCCAGTAATGATTATTGACGATTTGATCCCTCCATCTTTTTCTAAGGATCGTAAGATCAATTCTCTTCTCTTAATCTCAATTGTTGATCTTACTACACGTCCCTTAAGACCTGTCATAACCCCCAAACCGCCCTAATTCGAATTCATTTTTCGCCATCACCCAAGGAGAGAAGTTTCCTTTCTCGTGAAATTTTTCTAAGTCCAAAATTTTCGAACCTTTCATTCTCTCTCAGAAAAATCAATGGCCGCCAGGCAATCAATAATTTTGAAAGGACGTCTGATCAACCAGGAGCACGTCTATGCTTCAGGGTTGATTTACTGTTGTCCCTATCTGACTGGAAATCTGAATCCGTGTAACCCACATGTAATAAATCATTTGCCTGGTAAACTAGCATATAATCTCTAGTCCTTTTCAGGTACTTTAGAATATGCTTTACGGCAGTCCAATGACCTTATCCTGGGTTACTTTGATATCTACTAACCATGCCCACGGTAAAGTAGATATCTGGTCTCGTACATAGCATTGCATACATTAAGCTTCCTACAGTCGAAGCATAAGGAACTGCTTTTATTTCCTCTATCTCCTTTGGTGTCTTAGAACACATTTTCTTAGATAAAGGAACTCCATGCCTAAAAGGTAGAAAACCTTTCTTGGAGTTTTGCATGCTAAAACGAGCTAGGATAGTGTCAATGTATGAAGCTTGAGATAAGCATAACATCTTTTTCTTACGATCCCTTATAACTTTGATCCCAAGAATATGTCCAGCTTCTCCTAAGTCCTTCATAGCAAACTGTTTGGACAATCATACCCTTACGTCTGATAACACCTTGACATTGTTTCCAATTAACAAGATATCATCTACGTATAGTACAAGAAATACCACCACGTTTCAGTCACTCTTCTTATATACACAAGACTCATCTGGACATTGAATAAATCCAAAAGATTGGATTACCTCATCAAAACGGATGTTCTAAGATCTCGAAGCTTGTTTCAGTCCATAAATGGACTGATTGAGCTTACACATAAGATGTTCTTTGCCCTTCTCAATGAATCCCTCTAGTTGCTTCATATAGATGTTTTCTTCAAAACTTTCATTAAGGAAAGCTGTCTTGACATCCATCTGCCAGACCTCATAATCCATATGAGCAGCAATAGACAAAAGAATCCGGATAGACTTCAGCATGGCTACCGGCGAAAAGGTTTCCTCATAATTGATCCCTTCTTTTTGAGTATACCCTTTCGCAACAAGCCTTGCTTTAAAAGTCTCTACCTTTCTGTCTGATCCTCTTTTCCTTTTGTAGACCCATTTACATCCAATGACTCTTACACCATTTGGTGGTTCTACAAGCTCCCAAACTTGATTAGAATCCATAGATTCTATCTCAGAGAGTATTACCTTTTGCCAAGATATCGCATCTTTATCTTGGAGTGCTTCGTCATAAGTCCAGTGATCTATTTCATGTTGTCCAGGTACCAAGTATGAAGACTCTCCCAAAAACATGAATCTATTAGGTTGTCTAACAACCCTCCCACTACGACGAGGCACTATCGGTATTTGTGTATCATTAGTGACACGCGGTACAGTCACTTGTGGTATCTCATCTTGTACCGTCGGTACATCAGAATTATCCCCTCTCATTTTCTCAAGAACAATTTTACTCATGGGTTTGTGGTTCATTATATAGTCCTCTTCTAAAAATCGGGCATTCGTACTAACAATGACCTTCTGATCTTTAAGACTATAAAATAAACCACCTTTTGTTCCTCTAGGATAGCCCACAAACAAGTGTACTTCCGTACGAGATTCCAACTTATCAGCATCTCCCTTCAGCACATGTGCTGGACTACCCCAAATCCGAATGTGTTTCAGACTAGGCTTGCGCCCAGTCCACAATTCTGTGGGAGTAGAGGGTACTGACTTAGAAGGTACCAAGTTTAGAATGTACGTCGTTGTTTCCAGAGCATACCCCCAAAACGAATTTGGTAATTTTGAATAACTCATCATCGATCTAACCATTTCCATAAGAGTCATATTCCTTCATTCTGCCACACCATTCTGTTGGGGTATACCCGGTGCAGACAATTGGGATTGAATCCCAGCCTCTGATAAGTAACTCCTAAACTCTCCTAAGAGATACTCACCACCACGATCAGATCGTAGTGTCTTGATACATTTACCATGACGTTTCTCCACATCAACCTTGTATTTTTTGAACTTGTCAAAACACTCAGACTTGCGGCGCATCAAGTAAATGTATCCATATCTCGAATAATCGTCTATAAAAGAGACAAAATATTCGAAACCACCTCTTGCCTGAATAGTCATAGGGCCATACAAATTAGAATGAATCAATTCCAATACTTCTTTGGCTCTATACCCCTTTGCCTTAAAAGACATTTTGGTCATTTTTCCTTCCAAGCAGGATTCGCAGACATGATCAGTGGCTCCCGTATCTACACACCAGGTACCGGTAGATAACACCGCTAAACATGTTTCAACAACTAATGAAAAAGATGTACCTGAATTGTTCTCTTTTTTACCGGGACAATCGACTTTTCAATGTTCAGCCTGCTTGCAATGGAAGCACTTGTCTTTCGGCTTTTTCACACCACCTTGTGGCTTAGCCACTTGAGGTCCAGCCATCTTCTTTGTTGAAGAATTCTGTTTCTTCTTTTTCTTTTCGCCTTGCGGTTTAGAAGCAGAAATATTTTCAGCAACGTAAGCCTTAGAATTTTGACAAAACAATTCCTCTGCTGATTGGAGTTCTGTTAGAACTTCCGTCAATGAATACAACATTTTGTTCATGTTGTAATTTAAACGGAATTGCTCAAAACTCTTAGGCAGCATATGGAGAACGATATCGACCTGGGTTTCCCCATCGATTTCAGCTCCAAGGACCTCCATCTCATTCAGATGAGCCATCATTTTGAGAACATGATCACTCATAGGTGTCCCCTCAGCCATGGTAGTAGTCATCAAGTTTCTCATAACCTCCTGTTTGGCAGCCCGACTCTGGTGTCCAAAGAGTTCTTTAAGATTGTGCATCATATCATAGGCAGTAGGCATGGCCTGATGCTGATGTTGCAGCACATTTGACATGGAAGCCAAAATGTAACACCGCGCCATCTCATCTGCCTTGACCCACTTCCTATAAAACATTTTCTCCTCTTCAATAGAGTTTTCATCAGACATGTCAGGACAGTGCTGAGTGAGTACAAACTTGTACTCTTCAGCAGTCAGGACAATATCCAGGTTTCGTTTCCAATCAATATAATTAAAACCAGTAAGTTTGTTTTCTTTAAGTATAACAGCAAGATGATTGAAAGCCATAGTGAAAATCCTGTGAATCACATAAATAAACACATAGGTCAAAACATTTAAATTGACAAATCATATTGTTCCCTCAAACTGTTAGGATGTATACTATAAGCCTAGCTTTTGTATGAACATCTATTTATGATATGAGAATCTTTTATGGTCAAATGTTTGCATTTTATATATTTGTTATATATGTTATTGCAATTGTCCAATTAATTTATATTGTAGATAACATGGTGTGTGGTGCCACACAGAAGATCATGTTATCAGTTCCTTATAGATTATAAATGGTAGCTCACAGCCGAGATAATTTTGGACAAATTATCGGAATGGTTGTAGTGTAATTTGGTATTAATCTATCTTGATTATAAAATTACACTAGTACATTTTGTATGTATTGAGCAGGACCAATTGAGGTTGTTTTATTTGTACTGACTACATAAATAAAACAAGACCTTTGTTATTATGGATGTGCGTCCTCTTAATCATTGTATGATAACGAGTATGTATACTCGATATATGTTTCTTTAATTTACCAATGAGTGAGATTTATTTATTAAATCAATAAGCTCGGTAAATTGGGATACAATGTTGTTTATGTGGTGTGCTGTTGATTATATAATGAAACTGTGTCCTAATTATTTAGGATGATGATGTCCCCTTGAGGAACTCATAAGGATTATCATGTAAACCCTGCAGGTGGATTTATTCCGGCATGATAATAAAGTTGAGTGGTACTACTCTTGGAATTAAATATTAATTAATTGAATTGTCAGTAATTCATATAATTAATGGACATTCGATATCTTAAACGCGGGGAGATAAACGCGCACATAATAAATAGGAGCCCATATCTAATACGGATAAGGGACGGTAGTTCAATAATATCTTTTTAGTGGATTAAGATATTATTGATAGGCTTAAGAAGTATATTCAGATTGAATTTAGGACTCCTAAGCCTAGCAGGAGACCGATTCCTAATCCTCCTCAAGGTCCCTGTTGTAGCCTATAAATAAGCCTCAAGTCAGCCGTTTTATAAAAAATAGAAATACAGATACACAGATATAAAAATCTGAGATACGTATTAGTAGAAGACGGCTGAAAGTCTCGATAACTCGTTGCCCACACAACGTTCTAGATAAAGGTGAAGAATACGGCAGAAGATCGTGAGGTCCAGGCTTCATCGATTCCTCGATCTACAGTTCTAATCTTAGAACTAATTTTGGTGCAAAAGGTATGATTCGTTTTCCGCTGCGCGTTAATCATATTTGCATGGACCCCGATTCAGATAATCGTATAGGGTCGGCGATCCGGCGGTTCCTACAACATAATTTAAATTCACCAACACCTCAATACACCGTGAACTTTGTATGCCACGATAGTGTGGACATATACTAATTCAAACATTTGTTAGAGGAGGTTTTACCTATTAATTTTATTATCTTGTCAACTTAACTTTATGACAAATAAAATTAATAGTTGGTATCGCTTTGGCTATACAAATAACAACAATGACTCCGATGGGGAGGATACTTATCAAATGCATCTAAGTGTACACCATTACTTGATACTAAGTCCATTATCTAGAATTATGCCTCTTCAGATGGAGAAGATGGCATACTCCTAGACAACTTTCTATAATCATCCATAAAGGAAGTTTGATCTAGTCACTACAAGAAATCGTACTTTTCATGACGATTTTTTTTGCGACACATGAAATTTTGTCACAATTTTTCACTTAATAGTGACGAATACCATTTTTGTCATTATTATATATATTTTTGCGACATTATTTAATTTTGTCATTATTCATTATTTTTTTCGTCACTAATATGTATATTTTATGACGATTATAAAATATTCGTCACAATATTCTTGTAAGGTATAATTTCCCACCAAAATTTTAGAGGCACGTCTTTAAATGACAAATTTATTGTAATTGATAACAACATTCCCTGTCACAAATCGATTAATTTTCTTGACAATGACAAATTTTGTCATGAATTCTTTGAAATAAATACCGACACTATTAGTTCGTCACCAATGTTCATATTTCGCGACAATAAACATCAATTCGTAATTATTTCATTTGGAGGCATAATCTCTTTTTTAACTTTAAAAATAATGTTTTCACGACGAAAAAAATATGAAAATTTTGTCACAACAAAATATTATTTTGTTATTATTTAGTAGAATAGAAAATTGACGAAGTTCTTTCGTCATTAATGAAATGTTTGGTGACAATCTATTTCGTTATAATAATTCATCATTTTTATGTCTACTTTAATTTTAATATATATAACGAGATGATGATCATCATTAATTAATTCATATTTAAATTATATATCTAACACGTAAAGTTATTATGGTGGTAATCCTCATTCTTAACTATCTCAATTTTATGTAAACTTCATATTATAATTATATAATTATTTGTAACGAGATAATATTTTGTCATGCATAATCATTTCATTAGTAATTAATTTCATTTTGATTATATATGACAAGATAATGATTTTTCACTAATTAATTTATATTTCAATATTATATAATTATTATATATATATATATATATATATATATATTATATGAGGAGATAATCTGAATTATATAATTATGTCGAATAGATAATAGTTTCTTATGAATTAAATGTTTCAATAAGTAAAAAATATAAAAATAAACCTATGTAAGAGTTGAGATTCGAACCTAGCCCTCCAATTAACAAAAACACCACCTAACTAACTAAGCTAACTAACAATTGCCACACAAGTATTCTTATAATATAAGACCATGCATGCATCATAACTCAATTATTGGATCTGAATTAAATTTTTTAATAAGTAAAAAATATAAAAATAAAAATCCTTGTGAAAGTTGAGGCTCGAACCCAGATCCTCCAATTAAAATAATCACCACTTGGCTAACTAATTGTCTAGAAATCCTAGACACAAGTATTCTTATAATTAAATCTAATTCCCCAAATTAAAAGCCCAAAACCATATTATCTCCTCCATTCCATCAAATTACACAGCGAACTTCTCCTCTATTCTGTTGTCCACCTTTCTCAATCTCGCCCCCTATGCAACCATCATCATAATTCACTTCTTGACATCTCCCACCTCTCGTAAGTGTTAAAGATTTATTGAATTTTTATTTTTTCTTATGCTTAACCCCTTGTTTATTGATTTTTTGAGAGACTATAAGTATTTATAAGGAGAAGAACAAATGATAATCTCACAAAATATGCTAAATTTATTTTTTATTTGAGCTTATATATTGGATATAGTGCTTCATTCAATTGCGATTTTGGTTTTGCCTTTTGTTTTCTTATGTTAAATTGGATTTGAATAACTTGGTAGCAAAACTTTCATTCATCATATACAATATGAAGCTTAAGTGTTTGATAAAATGCATAAATGAGATGGGTGAGAATACCATTTTTTTTGTTTCAAGTTGAGTGTTGCATATATCAATTTATACTTGAATATTTTTGTAATGCATGATATTTGTCACTATTTCTTACTCAATTGTGACAAATTCTATTTTTATCATTAATATATGCATTTTTGTGATGTTATTTATTATTAAACCTTAACATTTTCTACATTTACAAAAGTGTGATATTTGATCTTTCTCCATGATAGGTGAAATATGGACAAAAGTTGGATGCATGCTATTAAATGGTGTAAGACTTATATAAATGGGGTAAATGGTTTTATGAAATTTGTGGAAACACATATGGGTCTAGAGGGTGACATTAGATGCCCATGCAGAGATTGTTTGAACTTAGTAATAAAGGATAAGATAACTGTTAAGAAACATATTTTGGAGCGGGGGATAGATCCGGGATATATTACATGGTTTTATCATGGTGAACCAAGTTTGAATAATCAAACGAATCAAGATGTTAATGAGGATGAAAGAATTGATAGTGATTCTCTAGAAGGAAATGATGAGGAAAATGATGGTATTGCAGATATGTTATTTGACCTTGGTGAACAGTACTATCAAACACATACTAATAACATGTCAGATAACAATAATACCAATAATTTTGAGATTCCAACATATCTTGAGGCACTCTTGGATGATGCTGAAATTAAATTATACCCAGGATGTAAGAAGATTTCACGGACATCTTTTATTATTCAATTGCTCCACTTGAAAGTATATAATAGATTGAGTAATAAAACAATAGATATGATGTTAAAGTTGATGAAGTCAGCTCTTCCAGATGGTGAAACACTTCCTAGTTCTTGCTATGAAGCTAAAACATTTTTACGTGATTTGGGATTGGGATATGAATGCATCCATGCCTGTAAGTATGATTGTATTTTATTCTGGAAAGACAATAAAAACTTGGACATTTATCCTATTTGTCGGACTTCTCGTTGGAAAATTAATGATGGTATAGGGAAGAAGATACCACAAAAGATTTTAAGGTATTTTCCATTGACACCTAGACTTCGTCGTGTTTATTTATCTTCAAAAACATCTAAAAAGATGGTTTGGCATAAGGAAAAATGGATTGATGATGATTATATGAGACATCCGGTAGATTCAATTGCATGGAAGGACTTTGATAATAAATCTCCTTTATTTGCTAAAGAACCTAGAAATGTTCGACTAGCCCTAGCTTCAGATGGTTTTAATCCATTCGGAAACCTAAGTACCACTTACAGAATGTGGCCAGTAATTTTAACCCCATTGAACCTCCCTCATTGGGATTGCATGAAGCCATCATTTTTTATGTTGTCGTTGCTTATTCCCGGAAAAAAATCATCAGGAAAAGACATTGATGTTTACTTACAACCATTAATTGAAGAATTAACAGAATTATGGGTAAAAGGAGTAGAAACATATGATGTTTCTTGTAAAAATAATTTTCAACTGCAAGCAGCTGTTATGTGGACGATTAATGACTTTCCAGCTTATGGTGATTTGTCCGGATGGAGTACTAAAGGGTACACGGCTTGTCCAGTTTGTAATGAGCAAACGTATTCTCTAAGATTGCGGAACAAGATATGTTACCCAAAAATCATTCTTGGAGGAGAAGTAAGAAGTTTAATAATAAAAGAGAAGATAACGAGACGCCAAGGAACTTATCTGGTGATGATGTGGTAATGCAGTTGGATAGACTAGAAGATTTGACACCAGGGAAGCATGGTAGTAGAAAGAGGAAACGTATGCTTAAGGAATTGAATTGGACTAAATGCAGTATTTTTTTAATTTACCTTATTGGAGTAAGTTAAAGTTGAGGCACAATTTAGATGTAATGCACATCGAGAAGAATATTTTTGAGAGTATTGTTGGTTTATAGTGCACCAAACAATGTCAATTACAATGGGAAAACAGAAAACAAAATAATTACAGAATTCAAATGTTGTCCCAAATGTCGTCACACTGCACACAACAGATTCTGGAACCGAATGTTGCCGATAATGTTGGCAACACTGCAGACAACACTGTGACAACAGAAACTTGAAATGCCTTCGAACTTCAAAAATCTGTAAGATCTTCGAGCTTTGGCTACGTACAAGATCCAGAAAGCAGCAACAACAACCCTGCAGCAAAGATCCTTCGAAATGCACCAAAATGAATTTTGGAAAGTCGAGTCAATGAGACCTTTCCCCTAAAAAACGAACATGTCCCGGCCAGTGCTCACGGTACGACGTGACGTTTTCAAAGGTAAAACGACTTACGTCTTCTAGTTAGTAGCACCACAAAACTAGAAGCACCAACGAACTAAAATAGTGGAAGGACTAGATCGCACTTCTAAATGCTCAAACAATGCAAGATTGATTTTGCAAGGATGCTATGAGAATGATCTTTTAGCAAGAATTTCGTGCTCTCAATATTGTATAAAGCTTGTTTTTATGCTTATGCAAAGAATGAAAACCATGCCCTATTTATAGGCACATCCACCAAGTGAAGGGACGCCTCATCTTAATGAGCATTTAAGCCCACTAAGTAAGTGGAACTCTTCACTACCTTACACCATCAGTTACAGAGGATTTAGAAGGCCATTAGCCACTAGGGCTTCGAGCTGGGCTTTCCCAAATGGGCTACCCAATGGGCTTTTACATTTTGGGCTTTACAGACGAGCAATGTTGCATGTCATGTTGCCAACATCAGACGCAACATCCGACCACCAAACAGGTTTTGGTCATTAACTTTGTGCATGAATTTCCACTCACCGAAAATCGATTTTAAGAGTGTAAATGCACTACGATCGTCTACTCGAGATGTAGAACGATCTTTTGCCGTTTATTTTCACATTTGCCCAATTTTGACTCCTCAAAATAATGGTCAAACACGTGTGGTCAAGACTTCCTACAAAAGTCAACATTGACCCACACTTCTAATTGGATCAAAACCAATTTTCTCCAACAATCCCCCACATGAGTGGAAATTAGTGCATATAACATGCAGACCCACAATCTAGTCCAACTGAGACACAATTGCATAAGGAAATGTAGCTTGTGGCTTTGAACCCTCCATAGTCGAATATCATCGAGTATACCAGCGGCTTAGTGGACACTATGCCTTGAACTACTCCATCTTGGTGTATACCGAGACAACAGTATTGACACAACGATGTCTCACCACCTTTTGTTCTCACGTTTTTGTCCGTTTTGGCCATGGACAGCCCTTTGGATTCATAAGTGTTACCATGAAGCGGCCCACACTTCTCACTTATATAGGTGATCTCCTATCACGAGTATCCTGCCATACTCTACCTCAAAGAGGTTTAGAAATCATTAAAAGTTAAAGACTTAGCCTCACCACATCTTGCAGGTTTCAACACTTGGACAAGTGCTCTCTAGGGAAGGATTGAAATTTCCAAGTGTTCCAACGAACATCCATAGCTTAGTTTTCCCATTGAACCAAGTTCTTGGGATCTCCAGTCAGCATGGTTGGGTTACCACTATTTCCTTATTTTGTGGATTTTAAACCCATTCCCTCTATCAACTTAATCATTTGATCATGGTTTAGCCCTTTCGTGAGCGGATCCACTAAGTTGTCTTTTGACTTAACGTAGTCAATTGACATTACACCACTTGTGATCAAATATCTCACGGAATTGTGTCTACGACGAATATGCCTAGACTTTCCGTTGTACATATTGCTCAAGGCTCTACCAATGGTAGCTTGGCAATCACAATGTACCATTACCATCGGTACATGCTTATTCCAACATGAAATGTCCTCCAGAAAATTACGAAGCCATTCAGCCTCTTCACCAGCCTTATCCAAAGCTATAAACTCAGATTCCATGGTGGATCGGGCTATACACGTTTGCTTTGTGGACATCCACGACACCGCTCCACCTCCTATAGTGAATACATATCCACTTGTGGAAAACGAGTCTTTCGTGTCGGATATCCAATTAGCATCACTGTACCCTTCGAGTACCGCGGGATATTTCATGTAATGCAGCCCTAAGTTCAGGGTGTACTTTAAGTACCTTAAAACCCTTCTTAACGCTCTTAGAGGTGTCAAAATGGGTTAGGCCCGTTGGGCCAGCCCGCCCCGCCATACAAAAAAGGTGGGTTGGGCCGGATATTTCGGAGCCCGTAAAAAAGCGGGCCTAAACGGGCTGGCCCATTTGGACCGCGGGCTGGGGCGGGGCGGGCTGGGGCGGGCTAGCCCACCTTTTTTTTTATTTTTTATTAATTTTTAATTTTTTTTAATTTTTTTTTAATTTTTTTTATTTTTTTTAACTACATTTTTATCTATTTTGTATCTAGATGGTGAAAATGCAAATATTAAGACAATTTTTTCTAGTGAAGCATCCAATATCATGGAGAATATTGATGAAGAACAAGGAAATGAAGATGATTTTGATGATATAATTGTTGATGAACTCTAACTTTTAAGAGATTTATGTTTCATTTGTCATACACTTATATTTTGTGGACTCTTTAGTTTTATATTTTTGGATTATTGATTTATAGACTTATGGACTATGAACATATGGTTATGTAATGAATGTTGCATTTTAATTTGCGAACACTTTGTGTTTTTTGTTAGCTATTAGAATGTATTTATGTATAGTGGATTAATGGTTAAAAGAAAAAAAAAAGTGGGTTGGCCCGCCCAACCCACGACCCACCGGTGGGTTGGACTGGGTTGGGATTTGAAGGCCCGCTTAATAAAAAGCCTGCCCCGCACCGCCCCGCCAAAGGGTGGGTTAAGGTGGGTTGTGGGTCGGCCCGCCCCGCCGGCCCGTTTCGACAGCTCTAAACGCTCTCCAATGCTCATCATTTGGATTACTTGTGAACCTACTTAACTTGTTCACCACACACGCAAGATCAGGACGTGTACAGTTAGCAATGTACATCACACTCCCTATGATCCTTGCATAAACCACTTGAGCCACTGGATCGCCTTTATTTTTACTTAAGTGAACATTAGGTTCCATGGGAGTCTTAGCCGGTGGATCGTCAAATGCATTGAAATCTTTCAATACCTATACCTTCTCAATATAATGAGATTGCTTTAAGACGATTCCATCATACGACCTTTCGATCTTGATACCCAGAATCACATCGGCTAGTCCCACAACTTTCATGTCGAAGTTTCGTTTCAACATATGTTTCATATCAACGATTATCTCATGGCTATTGCCCATGATCAACATGTCATCTACATAGAGACATACCATGACATATGCATCCGGTGTACCTTTGACATACACGCATTTGTCACATTCGTTGATTTTGAAACCATTTGACAACATAGTGTTATCAAACTTCACATGCCATTGCTTCGGAGCTTGTTTTAGCCCATACAATGACCGAACGAGCTTGCACACCTTTTTCTCATTTTCAGGTGCTACAAACCCTTCAGGTTGATCCATATAAATCTCTTCCTCCAATTCACCATTTAGAAACGCAGTCTTCACATCCATTTGATGAATCTCAAGACCGTGCAAAACAGCAATCGAGAGAAGCACACGAATAGAGGTGATCCTCGTTACAAGTGAATAGGTATCAAAGAAGTCATACCCTTTTTTTTGTCTAAACCCCTTAGCAACCAAGCGGGCTTTATACTTATCAATCGACCCATCAGCTTTATACTTTCTTTTTAGGATCCATTTACATCCTAAGGGCTTACAACCTTTTGGGAGGTCAATCGACTCCCACGTATGGTTTTGCATGATCGAGTCAATCTCGCTATTAATAGCTTCTTTCCAGAGCGCTGCGTCTGGACTCGACAGAGCTTCTTTGACAGACGTAGGTTTATCTTCCAACACATAAGTGATGAAATCAAGACCAAAAGTCTTAGCTACTTTAGCTCTCTTGCTGCGTCTCGGCTCTTCTTGAGTAGAAGAATCGGCAAACTTTTCAAATGTTCTCTTCGATGTGCCAACATTTTTGAATGTTGTCTCGAATGTGCCAACATTCTCATTTTCCTTATTAGGAAAGATGTCCTCAAAGAATATAACATTCCTTGACTCAATGATAGTGCCTTTCGATATATCGGGTATTTCCGACTTGTGAATCGGAAGCCGATAAGCACTACTGTTGAAGGCATATCCTATGAAGATACAATCGAAGGTTTTAGGGCCAATCTTAACTTGCTTAGGAAAAGGTACTTCAACCTTTGCCAAACACCCCCACACTTTGAGGTATTTATATGATGGTTTCTGCCCCTTTCACAACTCATAAGGAGTGACATCCTTAGTCTTGTGTGGAATTTTATTCAGAATGTGGTTGGCCATTAAAACGGTTTCCCCCCACAAGTTCTGTGACAAACCTGAGCTAATTAACATAGCATTCATCATCTCTTTAAGAGTTTGATTCTTCCGTTCGGCAACACCATTAGACTGCGGTGAATACGGAGCAGTGGTTTGGTGAATTATGCCCGAAGCGGAACACAATTGTTCAAAAGGGACTACATACTCGCCACCTCTATCACTTCGAATTGCTTTAATCCGAGTATTAAGTTGATTTTCAACTTCATTCTTGTAGAGTTTGAAAGCTTCCACAGCTTCATCCTTACTCCTCAAGAGATAGACATAACAAAACCTTGTGCAATCATCAATAAAAGTAATGAAATACTTTTTACCACCTCTAGTTTGCATAAACTTCAAATCACACACATCCGTGTGAACTAAGTCTAGAGGTGAAGTGCTCCTTTTTACCGAATGAAACGGTAACTTAGCCATTTTAGCTTCAACACAAACTTCACACTTTTTAGGTGCATCAGTTTTTGAAATGTTAAGTAAATCAAGATTTACTAACCTTTTTATAGCATTTAGATTTACATGTCCTAATCTTGCATGCCATAAAGAAGAGCACTCAGTCAAATAAACAGAAGTAGAACCATTTTTATCCATAACTTCTTTGCCAACATTGTCGACAACATTTCCGCCAACATTGCGGACAACATTCTTGCCAACACGGCTTACAACAACCATAGCAGAAATTTTGAACAGACCACTATCTAGGTACCCCTTTCCTAGAAATTGTCCAAATTTGCTAAGTACAAACTTATTAGACTCAAAGATAAGTTTAAAACCATGACTAACTAGCAACGAGCCAGAAATCAAGTTCTTCCGAATGTCTGGGACATGCAGTACATTTTTCAAGTTCAGCTCTTTTCCAGAAGTGAGTTTCAGCACCACACTCCCAACACAAACCACGTTAGATGAGGCATGGTTACCCATATTGAGCTTTCTTCCGGTAGACGGGGTATACGTCGAGAAAGCTTCATTCTCGGAACAGACATGACAAGTGGCACCGGTATCCACAAACCATTCTTTGGGGTTGTCAACCAAATTGGCTTCAAACACCACCGCTGACATCTCAGTGTCATTCAACTCCCGGTTCTTAACCACGGGTTGTTCCTCAGTAAGGAACCTCACTAAATTTAGCGTCGTTAGGTAAAACAGCATCTTTTGCTGTCACCTTTTGAAATCCACGCCCATAAATTTTTCAGGCTTCTCGCCTTGGGCAGGAGCTACAAAGGCTCTTTCATTTGACATTGCTTAGTACAAGAGACTAATGTTCGTTTTTGAGATTGTTGGTCTATAGTGCACCAAACAATGTCAATTACAATGGGAAAACAGAAAACAAAATAATTACAGAATTCAAATGTTGTCCCAAATGTCGTCACACTGCACACAACAGATTCTGGAACCGAATGTTGCCGATAATGTTGGCAACACTACAGACAACACTATGACAACAGAAACTTGAAACGCCTTCGAACTTCAAAAATCTGTAAGATCTTCGAGCTTTGGCTACGTACAAGATCCAGAGAGTAGCAGCAACAACCCTGCAGCAAAGATCCTTCAAAATGCACCAAAATGAATTTTGGAAAGTCGAGTTAAGGAGACCTTTCCCCTAAAAAACAAACTCCTCAAAATAATGGTCAAACACGTGTGGTCAAGACTTCCTACACAAGTCAACATTGACCCACACTTCTAATTGGATCAAAACCAATTTTCTCCAACAAGTATATTAGGAACTTTGATGGATATAGATGGGAAAACAAAAGACACTGTAAAGACAAGACAAGACTTAGAGGATATGAAAATTCGCAAGTAGTTGCACTTAATTAAGAGAGGTGATGGAAAATATATAAAGCCTCCTGCATGTTATGTTATGAAAAAAAAAAAGACAAGACTTCTGTGAGTTTCTAAAATCTATTAAATTTCCAGATGGATATGCTTCTAACATTTGTCGTTGTGTTAGTATGAGAGACCAAAAGATATCTGGATTGAAAAGTCATGACTGTCATACACTCTTACAACGACTACTTTCAGTTGGTGTTCGTGGATCTTTAAATAAAGATGTACGTAATGTGTTGGCTGAGTTAGGCCAATTTTTTCAACGTTTGTGTTGTAAAAAGTTGAAAAGATCTAAACTGGAGAAAATGAGTGAAGATATTTGTATGATTTTGTGTAAACTAGAATAGATATATCCTCTTGCTTTTTTTGACATCATGGTTCATCTGCCTATTCACTTACCAAATGAGGCACTACTTGGTGGACCGGTTCAATTTAAATGGATGTATCCAATTGAAAGGTAACACTTCAATCTTTTTTTATGTATATACTTTCAATTGAAAGGTAACACTAATAATTTGTTGCCTTGTTTTTTTTTAGATTATTATGTGATCTGAAGCAGAGTGTACGCAATAAAACTCATCCAGAAGGTTCAATTGCAGAAGCTTACATTGCAAAAGAGTGTGTAACTTTTTGTTCAATGTATTTGTGAGGAATTGAGACAAGATTTAACAGAGATGAGCGGAACACTGATTTAGGAATTGATGATAGTTTATCAATCTTCTCACAGAAATGTCGACACTTTGGGGCAACAAAATATATTCAATTATCTGAGGAAGAGTTTAGTGCCACACAATGGTTTGTCTTTAAAATTGTGAGGAGGTTGAACCATATTTTGAGTAAGTGTATTATTTTCTTTAACTTACAAAATCAATATGAGTTGCTAAAAACTTTAAACATGTCACCTACATGAAGCATAAGCAAGAGCTTGTCCTAGAAGGTTGCGAAAATATAGATAAAGAACACAAAGAGAAATTTCCTACATGGTTCAAGAAACTTGTAAGTTGATATTTGTTTGCAATTAATAGAATATCTTAACATTCAATGATTGATATATTTGATTTTTGATACTTAATTTATATATATGCATATATATTTCAGATGACTCAAGTATACCATAAAGAACAATCAGCTGCAAATGAGTCTCTTTATGCACTTGCATGTACACCGCATAGGTGTGTAAGAAAGTATACCGGATGCATTGTAAATGGAGTAAGGTTTCTAACTAATGAACGTGATAGTCAGCGTAAGAGTCAAAATAGTGGGATTGTTGTGGAAGGGAACCACGTGATGAAACCATAGATTTTTATGGTGTTTTGACTGATATAATTCAACTTGATATAATACAAATTACCATCATATATATGTTAGATTGTGAATCGTTTTTAAGACTTGTAAACGATTCTTTTGTAAAAAATAAAAAAAAATCTTCAATTAGTTATATTAAAATATACTTCAGATTAAAATTATATATGTAGATAGTCTTATTGTTAAGGGAATTATATAAAGGTGATAATTAAAGTATCATATCTTATAGAGTAGCCCGATCAAATCTTATCACATGTCTTGTAAGTAGTTTTTTCAAATCATCTATTAACAACATTAACTAATATATATTAATAAGAAATAAATATTATTAAGATTTATTTATTATAATTTTTTTTATTTTATATAAATTTGTGAGAATTTTTTTTCTTTTTATTAACTTATAAATGATATATTTTATAGTTAAAATATATAATATAATGTATAAATAATATAATATTAATATTTGAATTTGTTTAAAACATTTATTTGAATTTGGAATATAAGGAGAAGTTGTCGCATAACTAAACACTATATTACTTTAAAATATACTAACTTGACTTAATTTATCCAAAACATGAATACATATTAAAATGTAAATAAATCTATAAAAAAATATGAAATTTTGTCTTGAATTGAAAACTCAATATAAATTTCAAGCCTTAAATTGAGAAAAAAATGTTAAATTAAGCCCCTTATTGAGAGACATTAAAATTTGGGTTCAAAATTGAGAACTAATCTTTAAATTGGATCTTATTATAAAATTTATCCTATAAACAATTTATAAAATTGAAATTTCTTTACTTTTAAAATTTGACGGAAAGCTATTTTTCATATATAAAGGAATGACCACATGTATGTCACATGAAAAGCCTAAAAATAAATACAGAATTGCATATTTAAGTTTAAAAAAATTGAAATCTATTTAGTTATTTATGCATTGTTAAGATTATAACTTTAAATTTGTCACGCCCCATTTTCTTACAAAAATATTTATCAGAGTTTTCCACACGGGCGTGCAGGAATAAGAAAAGAGGTAGGAGATGAACAAAAGATATTACATAATAACCATCAGCTTCAACCGAATTAACATAATATTAACAGCGGAAAAACATCAGGATCTCCCATCCCAAACACACCTCATCATCAGGATCTCACATCCCGAATACACATCATCACCAGGATCTCACATCCCTGAATACACATCATTTAACCACCAAACATGGATTTTCTACAACATTGCTTTATAAAGAGAAAGTTTGATAAATATCATATTACAATAATTTACAGATCCAGAAAAATATAGCACCTCCTCTCTCCTTCTAGGGTTCATCATGCTCATCACCTCCTGTAACGTGAATTACAAAATATGGGGTGAGTGCGTTGAATACACTCGTGGGGATAAAATCCGCGTCTAAAACTTAACATATATATTTGAATCAGAATTACGTATAATCATCACTAATCACAACACAAAATATGCACAGCAGGCATTAGAAATGATAAGGGACGAATAGGTGCGGGCATCGCCCGTCTTATCCCATAAAACGGTCTCAAATACCGTTAGTGCATTTTAAGGACCACCAAACCTTTCATAGAAGAATGGGGGTTAGGGACGAATGCATGAAGGGGCACCTCAGCGGGCCCACCCCTCACAGTAATAAGTATGTCACAGCAAGTATAATCACAGCATTTAGTATTCCTCAATCATGCTTGGAATAGGGAAAACTGTAAACAGATAAAGAGTTAGAAATTACCTCCAACCTTGTTCGGTGGTTACCACGTGAGTTGCAAGTATCGAAGATCACGTATTCCAAGGCTTCAATCCAACAGGTAGCCTACATAATTTACGGTGTTTTTAGATATTTATGAAATATAATTAAGGATTTAAACGATATCGGATCGGATACTATCGATCGAAATGAGACGGATCGGAACAGAGGGCCTAACGATTGAGGCTGAAGAAACAAGAGGGAAATATCAGCTTATACAGCTGAGGTGAAAGAGAATGAAATTTGGATCATAATAAAAAAAGAATGAACTCAATCGGAGTTGAAACGAGCTCGAACGGAGCGTTTTAAGATTTAGGGGTATTTCGGTAATTTAGTTAAAGGGTTGACTTTGATCGGGACCCACGACCCCCGATCAACGATATTTTGTTGGCAATGTCTTGATAATAAAGTACGATGAAAAGAAAATGAGATTTGGATCGAAAATCGCATCGAAATACATCGTCGTACGCGTTCCCACCGACGGGAAAAATCTCATCGACGTTTCCCGACGACGGGAAAAAAAACAGGGCAGTGTCTCCCGTTACTGCCTAGTTTTCTCGATAGCGGGGCAGCACCGCTCGGCAGCTGCCGAGTTTTCTCGGCAGCCTCATCCCCATCGCTCGCCCAGGTCTCCCGTCGTCGACCTGCTCGACTAGCCACCTTCCCGGAGCCACCGGCTGCGGCGTCGCCGGCCTATGCCGCCGAATTTAGTCCGATGGCTAGCCTGAATCCCCAGCTACCAGATCCGGCCATCCCTCACCGGATTCCGACGTGAATAGTACCTGAAAAACAGCCACGAAAACCCTTCGTCAAACACAATTTACACAAACACAATGCAACAGCTACTTTTCCAATCCATTTTCCGGCATCGGCGCCACCACCCATGGCGGTGACACCCCTCCAGTGGCTAGCCCACCACTCCGGCAGCCCTTCCGGTGCCTGTAACCTCGAGAAAAAGAGCAAGAGAGAGAAAAATGGGAGAGATAAAAGTTGGCTGAAAATAAGGGTTAAGGGTTTTGGAGATGGTTTTTCACCGTTTTCCGGCGAATGAGAAATCGGAATTGAGTTCTGGAAGTTGCCCTAGACTCGTATCGTCGAGGGCTACGTTATGTACGAAAATCAGCCAAAACGGATGAGTTTAATATTTTCCGACGAACTCCGGCAGCGGTGGCGGCTCCGGCGACGGCGCGGCGGCGCTGGTGGTGGCGCATCGGATACAGAAAGTAAGACTGAAAAAATAAAGAGAGAGAAGAGAAAGACTTACGTGTGTTCTGCGCTTTTCGGCTCGTTCGAAGAAACGGTGAAAAATGAAACGAATGAGCGCCTATTTATAGAATTTGGAAAGTTACTATTCACTAGGTTACTGTTCACTAGATTACTGTTCATGATAAGCTCCGGTTACTATTCACGATAAGATTTCGGTTATGTTCATCACGATTCCGTTCCTCGTTTTTCCGAAACTCTATATTTTGTCCTTTTCTTCGCCGTTTGAGCTACAAGTGTCCGATTGACCTCTAGTTCATTTCTATCTTCTCGTTTTTCCATTACGCATCTAATGGTATAAAAATATTCTATGTTTCATGCGTATAAATTTTATCCATTTAAAACTAGTCATTAAACACATATCTGAAACGCACGTAATTAAATTAAACACTCAGGAATTAATACACATAAGATATTTCAATTAAGGTTTACTTATTTAATTAACCAATTATGCTTCGTTTTTGTCCTGGGCGTTACAAAATTAGAATAAATTTCATATTGTAAATTAAAATATTTAACAATGTAATCATATATTCATATATATAAATATAAATATAAAAATATATATAACTATATATAGTTATACACACATTTTGTGAAGTGTATTGTATCATCAATGTTTATATGTTATCACTTATCTTATTTTTCAATATATTTGAGCTATAAGTAAAATATTTAAAAAATTATAAATAATATTTAGTAATATTTAATTGTATATTATGTAGTAATACATCTGAAATATAATAATGCATATAATATATATATATATATATATATTATAAATATTGTTTGCATTTCAGAATCAAATTTCGGGTGAAACTAATTTTTGTTTTTACTCTAATTAAGTATAACCAACAGAATATCATTATTCTAATTAAAATTAGAATATTTAACTAATATCTTAATTAAACATCAAGCAATAATTAAAATGGTTTGACCAAATTGATTTATTCTCTCTCTAAGTTCACCCGTCCCCCCTCTCTCAGCAACTCAGGCCTCTTGTGTTTACATTCTAGTCACTTTGTGGATGGTTTCTCCATCGATCAAAATCTCGATTTTTCCTTTCAGTTTATCCGATTTCAAATTGCAATCCTTAAGTAAATAATCCTACCCATTAAAAAGATGTGCCCTAGATATTTACCTTATCCATATCCCTCTTTTATTTTCATTCACTCTGCCAAATCGCAACCTCCTATGTCAAGCTCTTTTCTTTTAATTTATTTGGGGAAAAAGTGGCGGGATATCAATTGGAGAATATGGGAAATCTAATTTCAATCATGGTAAGTATATCACACCCCTTATGCATATAATCTAGGTTATACTGTATCAACGCCTCAAATCTTCTTGCTTTATTTTTCTTGATTATCAATCTTTGAGTCTGGTAAGGGAAAATCTCTATTACACGAGCCTTTTTGTGAGGTATGTTTCATAAATATGATGTTCTGCCTTGTTCCAATAGTGATAGTATTAAATCAATTCGTTTGTAGAATTATTGAGATAATTTTTTCTTAATTTTTATTGTATATTTGAGTGATGTCTACAATTATGGTGTAATTGTTCATTGAATCATAATGTTCTTTTCATTGTAAGTGGACTGATGTGATGATATAGATTATGCACGCCTTAAGTATCAAGAATTGGGTGATATTGTTTTGGGAAATGTGGTTGTAATTACTAGATTTATGATCGTCTTTCTTTTTTTAAGTTTTGGAATCATGTTTTTACTTTGCTTGGTTGCTATAAAACTATCATTGATAACATATCTGAAAACTGGGGTATTAAGAAATGAAGATATTCATTGTAAAATTAGTACTCTTCTTACAATTGAAGTTATAAGATATATATCTGCTAACATATGATGGTTAGTTAAAGCACATGAATATTGAATACCCAATTATTTTTATTTTTTTATAAATGAATATTATCTTTTGCTTCAATTTATAGTAATTTACTTGTGAAATTGAAATAACAATTTCATTATTTCAATAGCCTTTAATTTTGAATTAAATGTGATATAGTCTGTTTGCAATAAATTAATTTCAATTGAATTAATGTTAAAATATTAATTTGATAAAAGGTATTTATCTTGATTTTTTTATAAATTTTATTTGAGTGATGGCTTCAATAGAGGAAAGGTAAAAGTGGCTGCATAGGAATGTGTTACTTTTGTGGTGATGTCTATTTGGTGGATAATGATTATAACAACTTTGGGAAGGTGTTGTTAGTAGTGTTGGGTGGTATGTGAAGAAGTTGCTACAATATTTTGATATTGGTATAAATATGTTCATGTATTTGTCTTGGTGGTAAGTTGAAGAGGCCAAATTAGGTTTTACATCATCTTGTATTGGGCTTCTGATCTGCTTATTTCTGACCATATATGTAAGTAGGCTAGGTCCAAATCTGCCATTTCTTGTTATTTACACAAAATCTATGACTTGATTCAATTTGTATCATTAAAGTCTCTAAGAGACCTTTCACAAATTCTTATTAGTTCATTGTAAGGTAACAAAATTATTTTAATCCTTGTCTAGCAGGTTTTAAAATGGCTCCTGGATTTCTACATAAACTGAAATCAAAAAAGAACCACCCTAGCATGTTTCAACAAGATCTCATGGATCAAACTACTAAGTATACATTGACTGATGCGGATATCAGAGGGCTTCTAGATGAGACAAATTTATTTGGTGCCAAAACTAATACAAAAACTAAGGCTGTAGGAATTATTGAATCACAACATGGTTTCAAGACAGGAGTTGGACATACAACAAAAAACCAAAGCATGATAAGAGGTAAACGTACCACGGAAAATCCCACCATAGAATTGAAAAGTAATACGAGTCAAAATTCTAGAACCTTACAGAACAATGTAGTTTCAGCAACTCATACTCCTGAAGTACCTCCAATTGAAACCTTTAGAACTCCACTCAGTCTTGAACATCTATCACCAAATGCTGCTACCACTGGTATAAATTTATCTTTCTATACATTAATATGTTTTTCTTTAGTATTTGAATTTCATAGCATTTCTGTGTGAAACAACAAAATATCATAATATATATATACACGTATAGCTACTGCTTCTAAGAAAAGAGGACGAGGACATACAATGGGCAAGAGCATTATGAAGTATTTTGCTTCCTCTGGGAATAAAATGAAGATAACTGTGGATTCTTCGATTGGAAGACCTCTAAATGGAGATGAATCTGCAAAGCTTACAAGCCAAATTGGTGTGGTAACTCGAGACGTGCTTCCTGTTCCAAAGAGGTGGAAAAAAGTGGATGAAAGTAATAGTTTGGAGCCAGGGCTTGATCATCTAAAGGTATGAATAAGAAAAATTTACATGTCTATTAATTGTTATCACTTTGTACGGTTATAATAGATTGATTATTTGTATGATATTTCAGATTCATACGAACATCAATATTGATGATCCAGGTGTAAGACAATGTCTGATTGATAGGTTGAAAATTAGTAGTCGTCAAAAGCGTCACAAGTTACATAAGCATTTCCAAAAGTTTGCAACTTTGCAACAAGCCAAGAGTAACAAGCCATCTTTCTGTCCTAGCAAAGAACATTGGAAAGAAATGTGTGATTATTTTGCATCACCTAAATTCAAGGTACTAATCCTATTTCTTTTTATGATTTTATTGTCATAACAAAAATGTGGTAAAAATTTTGTAAGTTACTTTGGTTTTTCCAGCATACAAGTGGTGTAAATGCATTAAACAGAAGCAAGTTGCGATGTAAGCATATCTCAGGCAGAAAAGCTTTTACCGTTCGAAGTCATGAAATTGTGAGTATTTTAATATGGTTTTTTACATGAAAGTTTTATGTATTGATATCTGATTTTAGTTGAAGTAATATAGTTGAGATCATACTATTTGAGTTTAGATATTATAAACTTTTTATATATGTTTTAGTGAACTATTTAAGAAAAATTATGTAAAACATGTAAGAAGAATAATTTGAATTATCCATATGCTTGTTTTTTCATCTTACCAGGCTGCATGTTTCTTTTATAATTAGAGATATCTTTTCTAGATAATGATCTACCTCTATATCTTGTTGAATTTGGTTTAATATTGGTTTTTTGTAGTTTGGAAAAGTAAGATACTTTTCCAAACATAATTTAATTGTATGAAGCAAAGTTATTTTGAAAATTTATGCTAAAAATTTCATCACCAAAAATCTTTCATGACGAAAAATGATATTTATATGACGAAAATTGTCGTCGTGATTTCTCAAATTTCTTGTAGTGGGTGATCCGTAAATGAACTCATCCGATATGGAGGAAGGCACTTAAAACCAACACGCAAGTTCAAAAACATCACTTACAAACTAGTAATGGAGGTCATGTGATTTATTTTAAAATAAACTAATCCCTCTCCCACTTAGTTATTTAACATGAGGGGTTTTAACATGCATATAATATGAAACACATAAAAGCATGCTTAATAAAACAACACATATAAGGCAATAAATATGAAAAACATAATTTCCAACTATTATGGCCTCGTTTTATCGTCGTGTTCTTGAATGTTTGCCGTCAAACGGGGATCGACCTCCCTGGTGAGGTCACGGGGATCTGCCCTCTCGCTTCTCTTTCCGTCGTGGCTTCTGGCCTCTAGAATCTCCACGATCCAAAGAATCTCCATCGCAACCCTAACCCTAACCCTGTATCTAATTACATCCATCGATCCTATACACTACAAGAAAACTCACCGACAGTGACGGAAAAATCCATCACTAAAACCAAAAATTTTGTCACTAATCAGGGTTTGTGACGGAAAAATTCTGTCAAAAGGAGCTTTGTCACAAAATTTTATTGACGGATATTATTCCGTCGCTAAATTTATAACAGATTTTCTGTCACCACGGAAAATTCCGTCACTAAAACCAAAGTATTGACGTGGCATAATGATGATGACATGTCATCATACCCGACACGTGTCAACGCCCAATATTATGCATTACCTGGGATTCGAACCCAAGACCTATTGTAGTAAGTTAACCACTAGACCATTGGTACTTTATGTAATAATATTCTACATGTATTTCTTTTATAAGTATTTTTAATATTTTTAATATTTCTTTTATAGTGGCGGAATAATCCATCACTACATAATTGTGACGGAAAATTCCGTCACAAAGACAAATATCCGAATTTATAATTTTTTTAAAATAGGAATTCATGTAGTGACGGATTATTCCGACACAAATACAAATATCCGAATTTATAATTTTTTTAAAATAGGAATTCATGTAGTGACGGATTATTCCATCACAAAATAGTGATTAGTGACGGAATAATCCATTACTACATAATTGTGACGGAAAATTTCGTCACAAAGATAAATATCCAAATTTATAATTTTTTTTAAATAGAAATTTATGTAGTGATGGATTATTCCATGACAAAATAGTGATGAATTTATATCCGTCACTATTTTGTGACGGAATAATCCGTCACTATATAATTGTGACGGAAAATTCCGTCACAAAGATAAATATCCAAATTTTTAATTTTTTTTAAATAGGAATTCATGTAGTGCCAGATTATTCCGTCACAAGTCCATCACAAAATCTTTTCTGTCACTATTCCGTAACAAATTTGTGACGAAATATTTCCGTCACTAAAATTCGTCACTATCGGGCAGTTTTCTTATAATGACTCTACGAAGGAGTTTACATACAATCTATATCGAACAGAAAATTAAAACCTAATACGACAAACCACCATGATTTTACTATTACAATCATACATTCAAAAAAAACCTCGACAAGCCCGAGGGTTTAATTCATACATAAACATACATTCAGACCATAATAGTTGGATTTAGGGTTCCTGCAGAAAATCATAATCTCTCGCATATCCTACTATTATTCGATCTAAAATACGCATGCTTCAAGATACGATTCATAATAGAATTCACCGATTCAATCGCATAGAGTTAAAAAACCACGACTCTGATATCAATTGTTGGAACCGAGAGATCGCCGACCCTATACGATTATCCGAATCGGGGTCCATACAAATATGACTAACGCGCAGTGGATAAATGAATCATACCTTTTGCACGGATATTAGTTCTAAGGTCAGAATTGTAGATTGAGGAATCGATGGAGCCTGGACCTCACGATCTTCTGCTGTATTCCTCGTCTTTTTCTCAAACGTTGTGTGGGCAACAAGCTATCGAGACTTTCAGCCGCCTTTTACTAAATTGTACCTCAGATTTCATGTGTATAGAAACGGCTGACTTGAGGCTTATTTATAGGCTACAACAGGGACCTTAAGGAAGATTAGGAATCGATCTCCTAATAGGCTTAGGAGTCCTAAATTCGATCTGAATATACTTTTTAAGCCTATCAATAATATCTCGATCCACTAAAAAGATATTATTGAACTACCGTCCCAAATCCATATTAAATATGGCTCATATTTATTATGTGCGCGTTTATCTCCCCTGTTTAAGATATCGAATGTCCGTTAATTAAATGAATTATTGACAATTCAATTAATTAACATTTAATTCCAAGAGTAGTACCACTCAACTTTATTATCATGTCGGAATAAATCCACCTGCAGGGTTTACATGATAATCCTTATGAGCTCCTCAAAGGGATATCATCATCCTAAATAATTAAGACACGGTTTCATTATATAATCAACAGCACACCATATAAACAACATTGTATCTCAATTTACCGAGCTTATTGATTTAATAAATAAATCTCACCCATTGGTAAATTAAAGAAACATATATCTAGTATACATGCCCGTTATCATACAATGATTAAGAGGACGCACATCCATAATAACAGAGGTCTTGTTCTATTTATGCAGTCAGTACAAATAAAACAACCTCAATTGGTCCTGCTCAATACATACAAAATGTACTAGTGTAATTTTATAATCAAGATAGATTAATACCAAATTACACTATAACCATTCCGATAATTTGTCCAAAATTATCTCAGTTGTGAGCTACCATTTATAATCTATAAGGAACTGATAACATGATCTTTTGTGTGGCAGCACACACCATGTTATCTACAATATAAATTAATTGGACAATTGCAATAACATATATAACAAATATAAAATGCAAAACATTTGGCCATAAAAGATTCTCATATCATAAATAGATGTTTATACAAAAGCTAGGCTTATAGTATACATCCTAACAAAGCCAACACAATGCAAACTCCCCTGCATATGAGCAAATGGTCATGTTTGATCCTTTGGAGAAGGAGGAGCCTTAACTGATGGATTACGGTGATTCCCAAGTGCACATGGAAGCTGCTGCTTCAGATTCTCAAAGGGAACCAACCGCCATCATCAGAGATGTGATCTCTGACATTACTGATGTCGCCGATGACGCAACCACGGAGGAAGTTGTAGAGGCTGGACTCCTTGTATTGCTGGAGACAACAGTATAGCAGGCAGCCACCCTTGCAGAAGCTGCTGAGGAATCAAGAAGGGTGGATGCTGAAATTCTTGCAGCAGTGGAGCTTTCAGTGCTGGATACAGTGGAAGCTGCAAGAAACCAACCAGAGCTGCAAGAACTCATTCTTGTTACAGAAGCTGTCCAAGTTACAGGACCGACCGAGGAGATAGGGTCCTTGCAGAAAACCTCAGGCGAGGCTATTGTTCTGACAACACTCCCTGAGGGAGAGAAAACCTCTGCTGGGGAGGCTGTTGAGACAGTACCGGCAGAGAATGCTGGAGTAGAAGTAAAGGTAACCCCTGTGCAGCTAGAGACACCTCAAGATGAGGTTGATGCTGCAACTACTGCATGCTCGTCAGAACCTTCCCAGGTTACAGTAGTAGAGGTTATTGAAGATGCTGCAGTTGATGATGTCGAATTCGTCAGGATGATGAAAGAGCACAACTTGGTTGCATACGGACCAAAAGGTAGCGGAGCAGGACTAGTTTCAATATCATCAGAAGATGAAGAGCACCTATCCTCAAGCTCAACCAGTTCCTAATCTAGCCACCATGAGGATGAGGTTGCGACTGAGGCACCAAGGCAGGATGCAGCACCGAACCCCCAAGTTGTCATCATTTACACTGCATCGGCTGCCACCTCAACAAGAAGGAATTCAGGTCCTGACCCCTGACGAATCAATCGATATGGTAGTAGCCGCTGTTAGACATCTACTGCATGCTCTCCAGGAGCATGAGTCTAACATGCAGGACAGTATCAGGGTCGGCACCCAATTCCATGCTGAAATCATGACTGATTTCAAGAAAGATCTTGAAGCCCTATCTGTGATGATCAAAAGAACGCTCAACGATAATGCCCACAAGCTGTACATGGATCGAGTAAGGATGGAGGAAGAGCTGAAGGTAGAAACTACACGGACCCACCAAGAGATAAGATTGTGCAAACGCCCTGCTGAAAATGCTTCTGACAGGCTGCAGACTCACTCCCTCGTCTTTGACACACTTCTGGACTACGTAACGGATCAATCCAAAAGAACCAGAAGTGTGGACGAACGATTGGGGAACTTGGAATTGATAGTTGGAGAGCTGAGGGACATCATGGTGAATGCGTTCCCTCAGCATGCCCAAGGATCCAAGGAAGCCTCTGCACCAACTAGAAGACTACACTCCAAGGTAGTTCCAGCTGCCCCTGCTCAGCCCCCGGCTTTTGATGATGCCAAAAAGGGGGAAGGATTTACTGAAAGATACAGGAGCTTAGGGGAAGCTGATGAAGAAAAAGAAGATGATGACCAGCCTCTCAGCAGGAGAAGGAAGAGGTCTGGATCATCTACTACTGCTGACATTTCCTCTCCAAAGCACTGGAGAAGAGATGATGTAGATGGAGTTGGAGGAGCTGGTGCAGCTGCTGGAAGCAGATCAGCAACAGGTGCTGCATACAGCAGTGCTGCAAGTAAGAATGCAGCACCTCTCTCTTCTCATCATTTAAAGAGAGGGAGAGAGAGCCAGCAGCAGGGCTCGAGGAAAAGGGTAAGCAGAGCTGAAGCTGAAAGGCATTACAATGAGAAGATGGCTGCTCAGATAATGGAGCAAGCCAGAGCTGAATGCCTGGATGTAGAGGTTTGGGCTGATTGGAGAAAGAAAGTTCTTTGGCAGAAACTTCTACCAGTACCCTCCTCAAGAAATTCCCTGACTCGGCACAGATAATATATCTATCGAAGTATCAGTGCTGATAGATCAGAGATCGAATGGAGAGAACATCGCATGGAGCTTGAACATCTTCAAGTCCATCAAGCTGCCTACTGATCGCAATCCATCTTTTGAGATGATCACACTGTATAAGAGATCTGAGTATCTCAGATACTTCAGATTTATGTGCAGAAAAGGGCAAATTCAGCAAATTCCATACTTGTCAATCTGAACTGAGAAGATATGAAGAGCTTACTAGGTGCGGAGAACTTGAAATTTAGAACTTCTACATCGACCTAATGAAGCGAGGTAGGATAGTGCCTTTTTGTGAAAACTTCTGGCTGAGACGGATTCAGATTCCAAAGATGCAGCAGATACTTGAAGAATCCTATTAGAAGTCCATTCGAGATTGGTGAAAGGGATCGAGAGAAAGGTCCATGTTTCAGTAGCTTTATATATGCATGCTCTTTGTACTCTTTTTTGTATATTTTTATCCCTTGAAAATTTTCTTTCTCTTAATGAAGAAATTTTTAGTTTATTGTTTTTGATCAAGTTCATCGATTATGAACTCTTACATGCTTTTGAGCTTTCCTGAAGATATTTGATGAAGGAATAATATGATGCATCTCTGATGAATCCAGTATTAGAATTTATCTGTTCAAAGCTTTTCTAGCATGTAACCTGGATGACATATGATATAATGTAAAATGAAAAGTCTTTCTTCATGAACGAAATAATGTAAAGGTTTTGTTATCATCAAAAATGAGGAAATTGTTGGGATTTCAGTATTTAGATTTTGATGACACAAAATATATATGTAATAGGAAGTTTTGTGTACCCCATCTTTCACAATGTTTAAGTGAAAATATAGATTAGATTTGAGTCTAAATATAGGCATTGGAAGATGGTGGTTTCTGTAAGTTACATAGTTGTATTCAGTATGACGGAAAGAAGCTGCTACAAGAAGGCAGATACAGCATCGCTACAAGAAAGAAGATACAGCATCGCTACAAGAAGGAAGATACAGTACTGTAGCGAAGTAAGAAAGAACGGCGTACATCATCGCTGTAAGAAAATGATACAGGAGTACTGCAAGTAAAATGATACAGCAGTACTGCACAAAGATACTGCAAGCAAGTCTAAGCTACAACAGCACTGTGAGGAAGTAACAGCTGCAAGCAGACCTAGGATACAGCGCAAAGCTTACTGCTCAAACAGTCAATAGCGCCAATGACAAACAAAGAAGTATCCTGTAATCTGAACGGATAAATGCAGTACGAGGAACAAAGACCTAAGCAAGTTTAAATAGAGCCGTTCTAGAGAAGATCAAAGTTGTAGATATGGAGCCAATATGAAAATGCCACGTGGACTGGCGCACTGCAAAAAGCTGCTAGCCACAACTGCCGCATTAAATGCTCCGAAAGAGAAAGTCAAGTCGCATTAAATGCGAGCCATGCCTTTGATCAAGTACAATAAATTCAAAAAAGAGATATCTCCTTCAACGGATATCTTCTCATACAAGTATAAATAGAGGATGAGCAACACTGAAGTTGGTTACTGAAACATTTGCACAAAAACTCTCAAGCATTCAAGCTACAACCATTCAAGTCTACTCTCTGTTTCAGTCACTTAACATCTGTGAAGTGAAGCAAGTTCAAAGCTGAAAGATCTTTCAAAGGATTCAGAAGCTCACTTCACCGTACCAGTTGAAGAACAAACCATATATACTTTTAACCTTGTTGTTGTGTGCTTAGGTTGTTTTTGGTGTTGAACAGTTGATAGGAGAGATCCTTGCTGTTTGTATAGTTGTCTAGAGTTAGGCAGCTTCCCTGTGTGGGAGTTTAGAACCCTGTGTGGGTTAACATTTAGAGTTTGTAGTTGTTATGTGTACGCTGGACTCTAGTAGGTGGTTGTTTTGTAAAGTTGATAGATTGTTAGGAAGGTCTTGTAAATCAATCTTGCTTAACAAAGTTCCTGCTCAAGGTAGCAGTAGAGTGGACGTAGAAGGATTACACCACCTTCGAACCACAATAAGTCATAAGTGTTTTATTGTTTTCTTATCTGTGCTTTATTTTATATATCTTTCTCTATCATAAGCATTAAGCGTTTTGGAAAGGATCATATTTGAGAAAATTAACCTTGTGTTATAAATCATATTTTTCCGCTGTGTATAAACTCTAGTTACAGCGCGCAGCACTACATCCTAGTACTGTAAGCAGTAACTGTCTGGTGCTGCAAGTTCAAGTAACTTCTAGAACATAAAGGTTTTCGAAAGATTTACAAATCGATCAAGGTTCATTCACCCCCCCTCTGAACCTCGAACACCACTTGGGACCAACATTTCTCAATCCCTATTACTGATCCTCTCTTTCTTTTAGTTTGGTGAGAAGAGGGAGGTGTTGCATCTTTTCTTGTAGCGGCACTGTATACAACGCCTGCAGCTGTCTGCTTGCAGCTGCTGCACCACCAGCTCCTCCTTCATCATCCTTTCTCCATCTTTTCGGAGAAGGAGAGTCAGCAGCAGCAGATGATTCTAATCGTCTCCTCCTCCTACTCAGAGGCTGATCATCATCATCTTAATCTTCTTCTTCTTTCTTCCCTGAGCTCCTGTGTCTATCTTAAAATCCTTCCCCCTTTTTGGCATCATCAAAAGTCGGGGATAGAGCAGGGGCAGACTGAACCACTACAGAGCATGGTCTTCTTGTAGGTGCTTGGGCTTGCCTGGATCCTTGGGCATACTGAGGAAACGCACTGACCATCATGTCCCTCATTCTCCTACGATCATTTCCAGGTTCTCCAACCTATTATCGACACTTCTGGTTCTTCTGGATTGGTTAAACACATTATACAGAAGTATCTCCAGCAGCATGGAGTGAGATTGAAGTCTTTCTACTGTAAAATTAACCAAGTGTTTACATAGTTTTATCTCTGCATGGTTGATGCAGCCTCTCTCTTCAACTCTCCTTCCATCCGAATCATATCCTTGTACATCTTGTGAGTAGCATCTGTAAGATCACGTCTGATCATCCCAGACAGAAGTGTAATATCTTTCTTAAAGTCGGACATAGTTTCAGCATGGAATTTGGTGCTAACCCTCATGTTGTTCTGCATGTTGGACTCATGATCTTGAAGAGCATGCAGCAGATGTCTAACAGTAGTAACAACCCTATCAATCATTCATCAATTGTTAGACCTGTTGCATTCTATCATCTGGGGGCAGAAGCCGATGCAGCATATGGAATCATAGCTTGAGGTGGCTTTGCTGCATCCTGCTTTGGAGCCTCAAACTCTACTTTAGCATCCACATCCTCATTAAGGCTTCATAAGAGACTTGAAAAGCCAGAGGTGGGATCTTCTTCATCAGTTGCTTCCTCCTCAACAACTTCAACATCGCTACTCCTTCTTGATCTTCGGAGAACAGTGAGCTTTTTTAGAGAAGTGGAGGTTTCAGCATCTTCGACCTTCTTAGTAACCTCTACTGCTGTAACCTAGATCGGTTCTAGTAAGCTTACAGCAGTAGCGGCATCAATCTCCTTATGAGGTGTCTCTGGCTGTGTTGGGGTTACCTTGGCCACTTCTTCTTCATCCTCTAAGGGTACTATCTCAACAGTCACACCTTCAGAGGTCTTCAACCCCTCATAGAGTGTTGTCTCAACAACAGCCTCGCCTGAGGTCTTCTGCACGGACCCAGTCTCCTCAACTGGTCCTGCAATCTCGACAGCTTCTTTTGTAAGAATGGCTTCTTGCAGCTCTGATTGGTTTCTTACAGCTTCAACAGTTTGTAGCACTGTAAGCTCGACTGCTGCAAAAATCTCATCATCCATCCTCCGTGTTTCCTCAGCAGCTTCTAAAAGGATGTCTACCTGCTGTACTGTTGTCTCTGCCAGTACAAAGAGTCCAGCCTCTACAACTTCCTCCATGATCGTGTCATTAGCAATCTCAGCAATATCAGAGAGAACATCTCTGATAATGGTTGTCGGTTCCCCCTGAGTGTCTTCAGCAGCTTTAGAAATGGTGTGAACCGGGGAATCATCGTAGTCAAACAGTTAAGCCTTCTTTTCCTCCAAAGGATCGAGAGTGACTATCATTGAGAGGCCCTCAACCACTCGCTCGATGCAGGGGATCTTGAATTGTGACTCGAGCTACCTTCTCCCCGTATTCTTCTAGGAGTGTGCTGCAGCTGCATTTTTATCTCTTTCATGCTAGCTTACAACGCTTGTTGTAGCATGGCTTTCTCAGCCTGTTCCACTCCCAGAATGCTGATTTGCTCTTGAGCAAATGCAATGTTATCGCCCTTTCTTACAGCCTCTATAGTCAGCGCTAGGAAGACCTGCACATCCACTATTGCTGCTTTCACCGGTAGCTTTGCAGACTCAAATTCTGCAACAGTTTTTCCCTTTCCTTTGTCTAGTGCTTCCTAAGCAGCGTGCCTCTTGATCTCTCTTGCACGAATGCTGCATACTCAGGTTGTAGGAGTTCCAGAATATATTCTGAGTTGGCCCACTCCAGGATAGCTTGCTCGATGGTGAGAAACTTCTTCCATTGCAACAGAGTTTCCCCTTAGCCAGTTTTATTCTCCTCCAAAGACTATACTGCTGCTCCATATTTCTAGCAGCTAGAAAGGTAAGATCCAGCATATGTTGAACAACCGCTCCATGATCGCGCAACGGAGCTGAGTCAGCAGCCACTTGTATATGTACCTATTCAACTGGCTCATCCTTTTCTTGCTCCTCTTCTACTGCAACTACCATCATGCTTGTAGTAGAGAGTTGGGGATGGTCTCGCAAGAGCTGCTCTCCAGATCTTGCAACAGCTGTAGCAGCCTTCTTCTTTCTGCACGGGGAGATAATTTTGCTTGTCCCCTTTTTTGCTAGGGGTGTGTCATCATCTGAGGACGAGGATAATGACTCTGGCTCTGTCCTTCTTGGAATCCTCTTGATGACAGGAAGAGGATTATCATCTTCCTCATCCTCTTTCTCACTCCCGCTGCTTACAGCTTCATCTTGTAGTGCTAGTGTTACAGTTTTTTTATCTTTGGTTTTCTTCTATGCAACACCAGCACCTGTTGTCTTCTGTAGGGTCTTACCATTCTTCTTCTCTCTGAGATACTTTCCAATGGGGATGGGGGTAGGAGAAGCAAGCTGAAGACCTAACTTGCAGAGTAGAGAGCAGATGATGATGCCATAGCTCCTTTTTACTGTGCTCTTTTCTGTCTCCTCCTATATCTGATTCAAGATAAACTGGCCCAGTTCACCTTTTCTCCGGCCATGATGGCAGACATGATCCTGAAACGGAGGTCTGTGCACTTGTCATAACTCCCGATTTGGCCTTCAATAGAGTATGCATAAATATCATGAAGAAACTCAAATTCAGGTTTGAAGAGTTTCTTCGGGATGCTTCTTTTCACATCGGCCCCGGCATCTCTTACTCGGAAGAGATCCCACATCTCCTAAGAGATGTCTTCCCCGTAAGTTGTGAGCTGACTTGGGGACAACCCTTCTGAAGAAATGCTGAAGGCAGTAGCAATGTTGCTAGTGGATACTACTGCTTCTTCTCCATCTGCATCCATCCTGAATAGGATACAGTCTCTCCTCTACAGGATACATCCATCCTAAACAGGATGCAATCTTCTTCATTTACAAAGGAGTAGAATTACTGAACCGATTCTACAAAGTATCTGGTGTATACAGTGGTTAGGAGCCCTAGAATTTGGGTCCTTTCCAGCGCATCGAAAATCCGACGGATGATGGAGTTGTCATACATCCCAGAAGCATAGACATGCTCCTGGTTGACCAAATGACCTTCTAGAATAATGTTTTTTCTGGTAGCCATTGTTGTTTAAGAGAAGGGGTTTTGGGAGACTTAGAGAATTTTTTAAAAAGATTTGGAACCTTCTCTCTAGGGATGATACTCAGCGAAATAATTTCAAATGATATGGTTATGGTATCATGGAGAAGTTTAAGGGACATGTAGTAAGATCAACGGTTGAGATTAAATGAAGGGAATTGGTCTTACGATTCTTATAAAAAAATGGAGGGGTCAAACGTAATTAAACATGACTAAGCAGACGTGGGCTCTGACCACGTCTCTTCGAATTCTGACAGACGCAGACTTGTATTAAATATGATGAAAGACATGCGATTTGCAGCCTAATTTATTAGCTTTTTAAGATTGCAGCATTCGGGGTACGAGATTGTAGAGTATTAAATACTCTTCGAAATAAATGTTGTAACCATACGCTGCGTTCTTCCCTTTTTACTATCTGTGCTGTAAGAATTAAGGATGCAGCGCTGTTTGATCCCAGTGCTTTATGAAGTCGCAACTTACAACATGATTCTTATAGCAACTCCTTTTTCCACTTACAATTTTAGAATTCCCAACTCGTTTCTGAGCATAGAAAACTTTGATCACATAGGAGTTAAGTGAATATATAAGCTAGTTGGAGATCCGTATGAACTTTCTCAAGCACGATATCTTTCTTCTCCACATGATCTATTATAAAGTGATGTCTTATATCAATGTGCTTTGTTCTTGAGAGAAACACTGGATTATAGGTAATAGCGATAGCACTTGTATTATCACAAAGAATTGGAGTCTCTTTTTCTTCAATTCCATAATCTCTTGGTTGCTGCTGTATCCAGAGGATTTGAGCACAGCAACTTCCTACTGTAACATATTCTGCTTATGCTGTAAATGTTGTAATCGCACCGAACTCAGTTGTACTGTATCGAACCACCATTTCTCGAAAATATCGTTTAAAAGAGAGATTATACTATCCGTGGGAGGAGCAGGGTCGAGGTGGCGAGAGCTTTGAGCCCAGGGAAGAGAAGCAAATGGTCGGTTCGCTGGTTCCCTAATAAAATAGTAATAGCTCTCCCAGGAGCTGATCTTGTCATCCCCAGGAGAGAGAAAAGCAGCTCGCCTCGCACCGCTATGAGGACTTAGATAAAAGCAAAAAGGATTGGAATTTTTTAACACAAAACAAGATCGGAAACGAGTTACAGAAGGCTCGACCCCCATCCACTTACAAACCATGTAGAAAGAGACTATGTAACTGATGGAGTTCGGGTGGAGCTGGTTCGGACATATCCCGAACTCCGAACTAATTTCTAAAAGGAAATGATGGATGGGAGGAACTAAGCCTAGGCTAACATGTTTTAGGAACCAGGTCTGATGCCCAGGAGAAGCGCGATAAGGTCGATCCTTCGGAGTCAGAATGACCACGGTATAACCTCCGGCGGTAAAAGAGCTAAGTAGAACAGTATGGGTAAGAGTAACTTTGGTGGCGGAGAAAACCTCGTTTACAGATTTTCTCCTAGATTTTTTAGAGAGGTTGGTTCTCAAAGAAGTAGATGTCATTGTAAAGTAAGATTTAAGGAGAAGGAAGGAAGGGTACCTGAAGTCGAAAGGAGAAAGTCGAAAATTTGAAGGAGGAGGCTCTGCTGATAAACGTCTACAGTGAAAATTTACAGAAAGATTGTATGGAGATAATGGAAAGGGTATATATAGAGGTAGGTTTTCTTGATTTTTGGGGGAAAACCGAAGAGACGCGATCTGTCCGCCGTTGGATGCGATGAAATCCAACGAAGGAAAACGAAAAGGCATTGGGCGGGAACAGTTTTTCGCCACGTGTCGCGGGAACGGAGTGATTGCAGTTGAAAAGACATGGAAAAGACATCTTGCTTCGAAAAGGAGCGTTAAATTAGTTCGGTCACCGCCTTAGTGAACTACTATCTTAGCGAACTCTCTAAGTGTATGATGACATACACTTCGAAAATGGGGGGAGTACTGTTATGGTCGAACTGATTTCAATGACCGAACCGAACTAATTTCCGATCGAATTGAATCGAACCGGGTTTCCTACCTCGCCTTGGTCGGTATATGCGAACTACTTTGATAGGCAAATTATGCCTGTCTCGGTGAACTACGTTAGCTCGGAATGCAGCAACGAACTGTATGATTGGATGAGAACGAACTAATCCTAACTACCCGTTATTTTCACGTGTTTGTTATGTTAGGATGTATACTATAAGCCTAGCTTTTGTATGAACATCTATTTATGATATGAGAATCTTTTGTGGTCAAATGTTTACATTTTATATATTTGTTATATATGTTATTGTAATCGTCCAATTAATTTATATTGTAGATAACATGGTGTGTGGTGCCACACAGAAGATCATGTTATCAGTTCCTTATAGATTATAAATGGTAGCTCACAGCCGAGATAATTTTGGACAAATTATCGGAATGGTTGTAGTGTAATTTGGTATTTATCTGTCTTGATTATAAAATTACACTAGTACATTTTGTATGTATTGAGTAGGACCAATTGAGGTTGTTTTATTTGTACTGACTACATAAATAAAATAAGACCTCTGTTATTATGGATGTGCGTCCTCTTAATCATTGTATGATAACGGGCATGTATACTCGATATATGTTTCTTTAATTTACCAATGGGTGAGATTTATTTATTAAATCAATAAGCTCGGTAAATTGGGATACAGTGTTGTTTATATGGTGTGCTGTTGATTATATAATGAAACCGTGTCCTAATTATTTAGGATGATGATGTCCCCTTGAGGAACTCATAAGGATTATCATGTAAACCCTGCAGGTGGATTTATTCCGGCATGATAATAAAGTTGAGTGGTACTACTCTTGGATTAAATATTAATTAATTGAATTGTCAGTAATTCATTTAATTAATGGACATTCGATATCTTAAACATGGGGAGATAAACGTGCACATAATAAATAGGAGCCATATCTAATGTGGATAAGGGACGGTAGTTCAATAATATCTTTTTAGTGGATTAAGATATTATTTGATAGGCTTAAGAAGTATATTCAGATTGAATTAAGGACTTCTAAGCCTATCAGGAGACCGATTCCTAATCCTCCTCAAGGTCCCTGTTGTAGCCTATAAATAAGCCTCAAGTCAGCCCTTTTTTTTTGGATACACAGAAATACAGATACACAGACATAAAAATCTGAGATACGTATTAGTAGAAGACGGCTAAAGATCTCGATAGCTCGTTGCCCACACAACGTTCGAGATAAGGCGAGGAATACAACAGAAGATCGTGAGGTCCAGGCTTCATCGATTCCTCCATCTACGGTTCTGATCTCAGAACTAATTTCGGTGCAAAAGGTATGATTCGTTTTCGGCTGCGCGTTAATCAATTTTGCATGGACCCCGATTCGGATAATCGTATAAGGTCGGCGATCCGGTGGTTCCTACATGTTATCCATATCCCCTCTTTCTAGGGTAATATCGAGCTAATTCTTGATTTTCGAAGGACTCTTACTTCAACTACAATTAGGACTCCTATTCCTACTACAACAAGTATCAGGGAGTATTTATATCATTGTTCTTTTCACTTTACACACACGCGATACACAAAATTCACATATTACATTACTTGAGAGAATTCAGAGCAATCCGGTTGACTTGAGCGTCGGAGTCCCTTCGCCGGGAACCCCTCCCGGTGTTTGTTTTGTAGGTTTTTCGGATCCGAGCGTTCAAGATTTCGAGTTTTGGTTCCGAAAAGACACACGTCCGACCGGAGCAATATCATACACTAAAGCACAAACATGATGTCTTTAAAAGCTACAAAGATTGGCTGACCCTACAAGAAATCAAGATAGGTAAAAACTCTAAAGCAAGAACAAGCACAGGACATAGAACAATAGCTAATCCTCAACAAAATGGTGTTTTTGAGAGGATGAACAAGACACTATTGGAAAGAGTGAGGTACATGCTTTTGGATACAAAATTGGCAAAGTCCTTTTGGGTAGAAAATGTTAAAATAACAACTAATTTGGTAAACAAATCACCATCAACTGGTATAAGTTTTAAATATCCTAATGATCTATGGTATGGTAGATGCTCTGATTATTTTCATCTAAAAGTTTTTTATTGTCAAGCTTTTGCTCACATTAGACAGAACAAGCTTGAGCCAAGAGCCCTTAAATGCATCTTTATAGGATATCCAATAGGTGTAAAAGGGCTATAAAATGTGGTGTATGAAAAATGGCTATCATAAATGTTTTATAAGTAAAAGTGTAACCTTTAATGAAAATGTTATGGACTACAAGACTAATTTTACAAACCAAAACCAAGTTACTAACGATGGTATTTTAGGTGAGGTAGGACCTCAAGATAATATCCACTTAGATAGGATGGTGGAACCTCAAAACAATGATTTGACACATTGGGAAGCTCTTAAGTGGATGCTAAGATAATTAGTGAGATCTGCTAATAAAGGACTATTGTTTGCGAAGCAAGACAATCAAAGTAGTGTAGATGCACTTATAGGATTTGTGGATTCTAACTTTGGTGGAAACATAGATAGTAGAAAGTCATTAATAGGTTATATATTCACTTTGTTTAGAACTGCTATAAGTTAGGGAAGTGTACAACAGTCAATGGTAGCTCTCTCCAAAAAAAAAAACTGAATATATGTCAATGACGGAAGGCATTAAAAAATGAATATAGTTGAAAGACATAATCAGAGAGTTTGGAGTTTATCAGTGAAAAGGGTTATGGTGTACTGTGATAATCAAAGTGCATTACACCTTGTAAATCACCTGCTTTCAGTTTCTATCTCACTATTTTTTTTCCCCTTTAAAGTAGTAATTTTGTTTTAACTAGGTTGCAAATGGAAATTCATTTAAAAAATATTGAAATTATAATCAAATTTTGTTTTGATAGATTCCAAAATAAATCTAAGTGATTGATTAATCATGAGTCTATTAAGACCCAACAAAATAATATTAATACCATGAGATTTGTAGTTCAAATGGTACCCTATCTTTAAAAAAGTACAAATTGTAATAATTTGGTTCAAACTCGGATCAAACAAATTTTTTAATGTTTATTATCTCATTCCTTCCACTCCATCCAAACTCGTAATAAAAACAAAGTAATATTAATAGATCTAAAAATGCTCAACTAAATGGTCATTTGTGTCTCACTGGAAGCGATTTCTAATTTAAGTTGGAACTTGAGATCGATGATTTAATCACCTCTATATATTCACTATCTATTTGTAATTTATGTTGGAACTTATATGTAACTTCTACTTATCCCTTCACTCTATCAATTATTGAATTTACTTATGCCTTGGAATATGAATCTAATACCATTTCAATTACTTAATGTAAAGTAAATATATTCTTTTATAATTATCTGTTAAAGTACTAATGAGTATGAACGATTATTTGTAGGATGCTAAATTGCAGCAAAAGTAAAGAAAAAGACATCCGAACATTAGTTAAAGAAGAAGAATAAAGAAAAGTAGTTATTCTTATTCAGCAAGAAAAGAATTTCATAATTATTGAGATGATTTTATAGATACAAGTTTGGTACTACAATTCAAATATAGTTTTACAACTTATATAATATGTAGATTATTAATTTGCTGTTTTATCATTTCAGATAATTATATTTCTGATATAGTTTTATAAAAATTATACTTCTAGAAAAAAAATAAAAACAGAGAAAGATCCCCTTCCCCGCCCCCAATCCATCCCGATATTATATAATAGCCCTACGCTTTCCCTACATTTTCTTAGTTGACGCACTCAAATCCATTCTCTCTCTTCTCTCTCTCTCTCTCTCTCTCAATTGACATACGAGTGCTGATTCTGTAGTATTGCCTGAAAGCAAAAAGCTTTAAAGGAAAAGAAATGGCGGATCAGCTGACCGACGATCAGATCTCTGAATTCAAGGAAGCCTTCTCTTTATTCGACAAGGATGGCGACGGTCAGTGATCTAATCCGTGCCTAGATTTACTCCAATATATCTATATGTTCATGCGTTTTTTTCCCAAATATCGGGTGCGTTTCCATGTTTCGATCTGTTTCTGCCTGGATCTATTTACTTGTTAATTGCTGTTAATTTATTAATGAGCTGTTTTTGATTTTGCTTATGCTTGCCTTCGTCAATGTTCTTGTGATCTGTATCGATTTTGCGCTAGTAATATAGATCGCATTTTCCACGCTATATATTGTTTCCAAATTGGTGGTGGTGTTTTGTTCTTGAATGATTTATGCTGATTAATGATTTGATTTATGCTGATTAATTATGTGAATGTATTGGGTATACGCGTTCGATGTTTCCTTGTTCTGATGGTGTTGAATGTTTCCTTGTTCTGATGTTGTTGAAGTTAATTAGTGATCATAAGTTGAAGGATTTTGGATTGTTTTTGTTGCTTGATTGGTTGATTGATTGTTTCATTTCGATTGGTTGACTGAAAGCAGATGGACTTCAGGTAGCCATAGTGGTGCATCAGATGCTGCTGTTTTCAGCTCTACTCCCTTGAGAGCAAGTTGCATGATGTTTCACCTTTTTTATTTATTAAATTTTTTGTTTTATTTATAATCGACGATTGGTAGCATTTGAAACAAATTATGTGTTGCATTTTTGTCACTACAGAGGGTGTTATTGGGTGTTTCTCATCATTATTAATTGCTATTACCCTTCTATAGCTTGCATATCTGTTAATCGTGCAAAGGAATCCTATTTGCAATGTGTTGATGTTATGGTGGTTGGTTCTTTGAATGAATCTCTTACTTATTCAGTTACCCTTTCTTTCACCTATTATCTTTTGTTCCCTCATAGCTGTTCTGCTTGGTGTTTATTGTTAGCGCTTTTATTGATTTATGATATGAGATTCAGATTGTTTTGCATCTTTGTTCTTTTTAAGTTGATATTTAGTTTCAATAGTGAAGTTTCTGCATTATTTTTGCTAAGCCCAACGATAAAACTGATAGCGATAAACACTCTTTGACTTGTACCTTTCATCCTCAATTATTTGGTGAATTGCTTGATAGGTTGCATCACTACCAAGGAGCTTGGGACTGTGATGCGCTCTTTGGGACAGAACCCAACAGAGGCTGAACTTCAGGATATGATCAACGAGGTTGATGCTGATGGCAATGGGACGATTGACTTCCCAGAGTTCCTCAACCTGATGGCCCGTAAAATGAAGGACACTGATTCTGAGGAGGAGCTCAAGGAAGCTTTCCGAGTTTTTGACAAGGACCAGAACGGATTTATATCTGCAGCTGAACTTCGCCATGTCATGACAAATCTCGGGGAGAAGCTAACTGACGAGGAGGTTGATGAGATGATCCGTGAGGCTGATGTGGATGGTGATGGGCAGATCAACTACGAGGAGTTTGTCAAGGTCATGATGGCCAAGTGAGATCTGACCCACTCCCAAACTAAATTTTTAAGTATTTAAGATTGACCAAAAAATGAAACAGGGATGAGATTTCTCTTTCTGTTAGATGTGTTTTTGGCATTATTTACCTGATTTCCTATATGCATTGTTTCTTTAAGTATATGCATGTGTTTTGTGCCCCTTGTTCTAGTATTTTGAGTTGTTAGTCTGCTACTTTTTTCTTCAACATTTCCTGTTATGAACCTAGAACATCTTAAGAATTTTGGGTTTTGATATTTTTTACGAACATAGAATTTGTTGATATTGCATTTTGTTGGTCTTTTATTCTATCTTTGCATCTGTTATTTCCCTAGTGTTTTTCTGCTGCTTATCGTAGAGCTGTAGAACTTCGGTGGTTCCTATGATGGTCGCTTCCGAAAATGAAAGTTTAAATTTCACTATTTTGTGTAAAGTATAAATGACTCTTTTGACATCTTTATTCATTTTGTCCATACCTTCTACATCAACTCGTAACATTAGAGCTGGTACCAGTAGAGCCTGATCGTTCAATATGTGTGTGTGTATATATATATACCATCAAAGCTTTTTTTTTTTTTTTGCTCGTACCATGAAAACCTAGCAGCATAATTGGCAAAAGCGAAAAAAAATAATGGCGCTTAAGTTATGGCTAAAAACTACCTTTGTAGCAAAATTGGTTAAGCCTTTTTTCTTTGGGTGAATTGCGTTATTCCTTTCACAATTGTTAACGATTGTATATTTGACTATTTTTTAAAACAATACTGGTCTAAGAAATGGAACAAATTAAAGCTAAATTGATCGATAATTGCTTCTCAAATAATGCTTTTAGGACAAGTGGATCCAAATAACATGATTCTGATTTGATGCTGGGTGAGTCTTTCATCTTGGTATCAATTCTTCATTAAAGTGCAAGGATTGCTTCTGATACTGACTCAGTGGGACACATTATTGAGCTCAATTGTGGGTCGGGTCTGGCATGGGATGCATCCTACACCTGGTTAGGCTCAATCATACATTTTCCTCGCTCAATAATTATGTCTGATTGTGTTGTGGGCACCACAATCTACGACACAACGAATCCATTACACCTGGTCGTTTCATCGGGTGTAGAAAAGAGTGCCCACTACGGGTGTCGTGGTGTGCAACTCCTTTGATATGTTTACATGCGAGCCCCACGGCCATGATTCCTGATCATTGTGGCTCTTGAGTCTCCACCATGTTTGTTCTGCGCATCTGCTTCTTCTCATACATGATTTGCCCAACTTATGCTTCTTCCTTTTTTGACATGTAAGAATCCACTTCCTTGCAAATTTATCTTCTCCCAAATTTTTTGCTCACTCACTTTTCATCTTTTGATCCCGATTTCTCTCACACCTGAGTATGTGTGCAAATAAATGATAGATGCTACACATCGAGTTAAGTATCTACCCTGACTTGCAAACTCCCTTTTGGGTGTGTGTCATATCAAGATAAGAGGTAATCCTTGGCCTCTATAATTGGATGTCTTTCTACTAACATAATTCACTATATATGTATTTCTTAAAATTATATTCAATAAAGCTATAAACTTTAGTATAAATCCGCAATCTATACACTTCAATTTTGGTTAATTTGGACATCCAATTCCTTTTAATTGATATTTGGATTTATGTGGATTGAAAGAATGTAATCTCCATTCGATTGAAACGGGGTCTCAAAATCAAAGTCCACTTCTAAAGATTCCTCTATGAGACACGGAGAACATGTTTTTATCAACTTTTAATTTTTCATGGGTTTTTTTTTTTTTTTTAGGGGAAAATCTCGACTTTAAATTTAGGGAATAATGAGAAAAGAGGGATTCAAACCTATATTCCCAACCATGAATCAATAGATTATTGAACTGTAAATGGCTAAAAAATTCTTAGAACAAAGAAATTGTAAAAGATGCATTCTGAATGATTAGAGACTCAACTAATAAGAACAAAGTCTAATTTATATAAGATTTGTCTTACAAATTTTCGTGTTACGATAAACATTTATTTAAGCTATTAGTTTACACCACTTTATTATAGATAGGTGGACCTAACTATATTATTTCCAATATTACAATTACCGCTACTACCCATTACTCGGAAGTAAATCGAATTATTTGATGAGAAAAAAAGAAAAGATGTGAACGAGTGACCAAATTGGTAATTAATGCAGAAAACGGGCACAAAGGAGTTCAACAAGGAAAGGAGAAGAGAAGAAAAGCACGAGTTATGGAAATAGGAGCTTCAAAAACAGCCGTAAGAGGGACAAATGTGTGATTCTCTAATTCTATCTAACATGATCATCAGACTCACTTTTTCATGTTTCATTCATACATTATTGTCAAGAATATGATGTAATTTTAATATTAAATTAAAATTGCTAACACTGCTACTTGACAATAATACAAAAATTGGAACATGAAAAAGTCGGACAAATGATTCAATTAGCTGATTTAATGTTTCGAAATTAAGAGGTTTTATGAAATAAGTATGTAAAATATAGAAGGGAGGGTGAGGGCTGTACCAACTCTACTTCTATTACACTCTACTATTGTCAATGTAACTATTTGTGTGTGGCTAAAATAATATGATTATTCGTATGTTGCATTTGATATTCTACTGTTGTGTTATATTTTGTCTGCAAGTACAAAAATATGATATCGGCATTGTTATAATAATTTTTGGGTGTGACTATCTTACAAATTTCAATACGATCAATTTATATTGATTAACCTAGTCAACGTGGATACGACAATATTTTAATGCTTATTAAATAATATTTTTGTATCATATAATAATTTTGAGAATTTATAATTTAGTAAGTAAAAATGTGTAATAATTTTGTGCATATTTGGTAATACTTTTATACATATCATATAATACTTTTAGGCTTTCATGTTACTACATTTGCTTTCTAAATTTAGAATCCACGATTAATTTGAGAAAAAGTTTATTAACCAAATTACCCAGTAATTTAGGAGATTCGACAATTTTCGGACAATAAATTTTTGGGCTAAAAATTTTATCATTTAACTTTTAAAAATATGAAAATTTTGGCCAATGATCAAATTGAGTTGAAATCATATGTGAATCTAATGTCAACCCCTAATTTCTGACTATTTGGCTTAATTTGGTGATTTAGCTATCATTTAACGTCTATATCATACATATCCCCTTTGAGTGAGACTTGTGTGTAACTGTTTCGGGTCGGGCTGAATCCGACCCGAATCCGTACATTTCCTTTTTTTTTATCCTGACCTTTATGTTGTGTTAGTCATACCTTTATATTATGTTAAACATACCTTTATATAATACTTTAACTTTTAAAAAACACTCTAATTTTGGCAAAAAAAACCCTAATTTTGACCAAAAAACTATAATTTCAGCACAAAAAACCCTAATTTGTACATATATACCTTTATGTAAATATTACGCATACCTTTAACTAATATTGGTCATACTTTTATATGATACATAAAAGTACAACTAACATAACATAAAAGTATGACTAACATTATATAAATGTATGTTTAACATAACATTATAACCCTAAGGGCTCGTTTGCTTTGAGTGATGGGTTTGATAAGATTGATAAAATATATGGACTTGCACTATTCATTAAAGACAAAAATAATGTTAGTTGGGTGTTTGATATGTATGTTTGTAGTAGATTTGAGTTAAATTATGTGTTTGGTTTGAATGATTATAAGTTTGTTAAAGTGAGATTATTTTTAAAAACTTGTTTGGTATATTTTATTTTTCCATTCATTTTCTTTTGTTTCTTATTTTGTTTTTTTTTTAATTTTAATTGCTATTATATTCCACAACTAATCTATCATATATTAATATTTAAGGTAATTTAATTATATACAATTAAATGTTAAATAATATCATATAAAATATTTTAAAATATTGTTAAAAATATTATTTTAAATAATAAAAATTATGATTAACTACATAGATCATACATATTATTAAAATTACATGCAATAATTAAAATTTGAGATATGTTTTTACTATGATAAAATAACCTAAACATACAATATTTTTTTTAGTATACCGAATGACCGTGAAATAAAATTATTGATAAAATTAAATTTTAAAAACTGTTCATAAAATAAAAGTAAAGAAACAATATTTTCCTAATTGATAAAATAAAAGTTAAAAAATTACTAATAAAACTAAAGCACAATTTATAAAAAAAAAAATTATCCACAAAACTAAGGATATATTGGTAATTTAATTTTTTTTTATTATTCATACTAATTTAACCCACCATTTTTGGTGGGTTTATAAACCTTCTTCTAAACCACCCTAAACCCAACCTAACCCTGGCCCGCTGCTTAAACCGGGCTTCAAACCATCAAAACAAACATTGAATTAGGTTGGTTTAAAATCTCAAACCAACCTAAACCCCCCAACCAAACGAGCCTTAAAGGTATGCGTAACATAACATAAAACCATAAAAGTATGCTTAACATAACATAACGGTATGCTAACGTTGCATAAAGGTATGCTTAAAATAATATAAAGGCTCTAAAGGTATGACTAACATAACATAAATGTATGCTTAACATAACATAAAAGTTTAGCACCTAGAGCGAATTTGAGTGGGTTTGAGCACACCCACTTATGCGCGTGGGGGCGCGTGGAGGCCGGATCAGGTCAGGTGTACATAAAACGATTTTAAAACTCTTATTGTAACAATTATCATAAACGATAAGCTTGTAAAGCATGTTAGAACTCTTAGTTATGTGTTTTATAACTGAAAACATACAAGTAATAACAATTCTTAGTGGATTTGTTAAGGAATTGGTCGATGATTAGTCTTTTCTCATTCTTTAGTCGTATCTTCTATTAGATTTATTTAATAATAATAGCCTTATGTTTTCCATCTTAGTGCACTCTGAGTGAAACAGTTTGGTCAATATACTTGTCTAAAGATGTTTAAGTGACATAGTTTTGCATTTATAAAGAGTTAATCGTACTCGAATCATCTTATAAAGAGTCAATTGTACTTGACTTTTCTTTTAACTCATTATAGAACGATTTCAAAACTCTTATTGTAACAATTATCATAAACGATAAGCTTGTAAAGCTTGTTAGAACTCTTAGTTATGTGTTTTATAATTGGAAACACACAAGTTGCAAAACTATTGCACTTAAACATCTTCGGAGAAGTATATTGATCAAACCATTTCACTTGGAGTTATCTTATGCATTTAAATGGGAAACATAAGACTACTGTTATTAAACAAATCCAATAGAAGATACGACTAAAGAAAGAGAAAAGACTGATCATCTACGAATTCCTTAATAAATCCACTAAGAGTAGTTACAAATTATGTGTTTCCAGTTATAAAATACATAACTAAGAGTTCTAACAAGCTTTACAAGCTTATCGTTTATGATAATTGTTACAATAAAAGTTTTGAAATCGTTCTATAATGAGTTAAAAGAAAAGTCAGGTACAATCAACTCTTTATAAGATGATTCGAGTACAATTACTTCTTTATAAATGCAAAACTATGTCACTTAAACATCTTCGGAGAAGTATATTGACCAAACTGTTTCACTCAGAGTGATCTATGCACTTAGAGAGAAACAAATGACTATTATTACTAAACAAATCTAATACAGGATACGACTAAAGAAAGAGAAAAGACTAATCATCTACGAATTCCTTAACAAATCCACTAAGAATACTTACAACTTGTGTGCTTCCATTTGTAAAACACATAACTAAGAGTTCTAACAAACTTTACTTGCTTATTGTTTACAATAATTGTTACAGTAAGAGTTCAGAATCATTCTATAATGAGTTAAAAGATAAGTTAAGTACAATTCACTCTTTATAAGATGATTCAAGTACGACTGACTCTTTATAAATACAAAACGATGCCACTTAAACATCTTTAGAGAAGTATATTGACCAAACCATTTCACTCGGAGTGATCTTATGCACTTAGATGGGAAACATAATATTACTATTATTAAAGAAATCTAATAGAAGATACGACTTAAGAAAGAGAAAAGACTAATCATCTACGGATTCCATAACAAATCCAATAATAATAGTTACAACTTGTGTGTTTCCAGTTATAAAACACATAACTAATAGTTCTAACTAGCTTTACAAGCTTATCGTGTATGATAATTATTACAATAAGAGTTTCGGAATCGTTCTATAATGAGTTAAAAGATAAGTCAAGTACAATTAACTCTTTATGAGGTGATTCGAGTATGATTAACTCTTTATAAATGTAAAACTATTCCACTTAAACGTCTTCAGAGAAGTATACTGACCAAACCGTTTCACTCGAAGTGATCTTGTGCACTTAGATGGGAAACATAAGGCTACTATTATTAAACAAATCTAATAGAAGATACGATTAAAGAAAGGGAAAAGACTAATCATTTACGAATTCCTTAATAAATCCACTAAGAGTAGTTACAAATTATGTGTTTTCAGTTATAAAATACATAACTAAGAGTTCTAAAAAGCTTTACTAGCTTATCGTTTATGATAATTGTTACAAAAGGAGGTTTGGATTCGTTCTATAATAAGTTAAAAGATAAGTCATGTACAATTAATTCTTTATAAGATGGTTCGAGAATGATTAATTCTTTATAAATGTAAAACGATGCCACTTAAATATCTTTATCATTCCACTCAATGTGATCTTATGCACTTAGATGGGAAACATAAGACTATTATTATTAAAAAATCTCATGGAAGATACGACTAAAGAAATAGAAAAGACATATCATTTACGAATTCCTTAACAAATCTACTATAAATAGTTACAACTTGTGTGTTTCCAGTTATAAAACACATAACTAAGAGTTCTAACAAGCTTTACAAGCTTGTTGTTTATGATAATTGTTACAATAAGAGTTTCAGAATTACTCTATAATGAGTTAAAAGATAAGTCAAGTACAATTAACTCTTTATAAGATGGTTTGAGTATGGTTAACTCTTTATAAATGCAAAATGATGCCACTTAAACATCTTTAGAGAAGTATATTAACCAAATCGATTCACTCGATGTGATCGTATGCACTTAGATGGGAAGCATAAGTCTATTATTAATAAATAAATCTAATAAAAGATAAGACTAAAGAAAGAGAAAAGACTAATCATCTATGAATTCCATAACAAATCCACTAAAAATAGTTACAACTTATGTGTTTCCAATTATAAAACACATAACTAAGAGTTCTAACAAGCTTTACAAGCTTATTGTTTATGATAATTGTTACAATAAGAGTTTTGAAATCATTCTATAATAAGTTAAAAGAAAAATCAAGTACAATTAACTCTTTATAAGATGATTCGAGTACGATTAAATCTTTTTTTTAAATTATTATGAAAATATATCAAAAAAACAAAAATCCAAATACAAGCGTAAGGAAAAACAACTGGCCTCGTTAAAAACCCTGTATAGAAAAACCCAAAGGGAAAAATCTATACAAGGGAAAAAGAGTACCAATCTCTAGTGAAACTTATAAAAAGGGAGACCAAAAACATCTCTAGCCAAAAGCCCATGTTGAAAAGAGGGAGCCAAATCCCACCATTCAAAATCCACCGAGCACTTTGATAATCTATTAGCCACCTGATTCCCCTCTCAAAAGATATGTGACATATGAAACTCAAAACCTTCAAGCAGGTGTAAGGTCGCTGTCCATCTATTTCGAAAATACCAAGGGACCTGACATGACTTCTGAGCAAGAAGCGCAACCACGTAGGCTGAATCTAAGTCTAGCCAAAGGAGGGTTCAACATTACAGGCAGCCACCTCAATAGCAAACGCAACCGCTAGGAGTTCTATGTCAAAAGCATATCCCACACCACCTTGGAAAGAGAAACCACCACAAGCCTGACCCCAGAAATTTCTAAAAATGCCACCAACTTGAATAGCCCCCGGAGCACCAGCAGCACTACCGTCCATGTTTACCTTAACCCATCCTAGCGAAGGACGCAACCACCAAGCAGGAGTGATCTTCGACGCTTTTCCCAACTTATCCCGCACACCAAGCCTAGCTAAGATAAGAAGCTTCTCTTGGGAGTTAAACATGGCTCCTCGAACTAATCCTCCTACCTCGCGAATAAATATTAATATCATCGATTGTAGATTCTCAAAAGAACGAGAACTATCATCAAAGATGTACAGATTACGAGTATTCCAAATCGACCAAAAATAGAAATTACAGCCGCCTTCCAAAGACCGGTAATTTGCTTACTGAACTGAACAACTAAAGCCTGAAGAAGCAATCTTAAGATTCCAGAATCCAAGTCCAAGTTGACGTCGAATAAGTTCGCAGCCCACCTCCACACCCGCTTGAAGAGACTACACTCGAGAAGAAGATGATCCAAGGACTCTCCAGTAGATCTACAAAGGTCGTGGTCTTAGTACACCACATCGTTGCAATAAATCGCCATGAGAAAGACGCTCATGGATCATAAGCCAGATGATCATGGAGTGGCTGTTCGGGATTATATTGCTCCAAATTCAGGAACCCTATTTGACCGCCGGGAAAAGAAATACGGAAAGCTTGGTATGCAATGCTTGTGGTAACCTCTCCTTTTGCCGTGACAGGCCAAACTCGTAGATCTCCGTATTTTGAGGCCATTGGAGACCTCAAAATATCTTGCTCCACTTTCTCAAAATTAGAGACGAAATCAGCAGTGAAGTGCCACAGACCATCGAAAAAATAATCAACAATGCAGTGCTGAAAGTGGCAACATAAAAACTCTGAAACTCGTAGCCGATCAACCAAGATATAATCAAACTAAAAATGGACTCTTGACTGAGCCCCCGGAACCCATCTCGAAGAAGAAATAAAGCTCACAACCTGCTCACGGATACCAGGCCAAACAGATGAGATAACAACGGATTTTTTGATCGTGTTTTTATTAGAGAGGAAACGATTTTGCAACATCCTATATACTACCTCAGAGGATATGAGTAGCTTCCAGGTAATATTAGTAAGGAAGGATTTGTTAGCAATCAAGAGTGACCGAATACTTAAGCCCCCTCCTCTCTAGGCGCACAACATCGTGAACAAGCCACACACACATATGCCGTGCCTGTCGTCAACCAAACCAATCCAGATAAAGTTTCTAATTGCTGAGTCAAGAGATTTCAAAGCTCCCACCGGCCATCGATACACCATCATGGAGTGTATAAGGGACTAGATAATACCGAGTTCACAAGATAAATTCGACCAGCTATGGAGAGACATCTTCCTTTCCAAGTAGCAAATTTGGAAAGAAAATGATCCATCAGAGCTCCGAGAACCGATTTCGTAGGTTTGCCATTAAAAATAAGGACACCAAGATAATTAAAAGGCGCAACCCCCATAGTAAATCCCAACCGACGTAACACATTTTCACGAGTAGCCAATCATATCATCGTACCAAAGAACACACTTGATTTGTCAGAGCTGCATACCTGACCAGAGAGGGAAATATAGAAGGTAATAATATCCTTAACTGCTCGAGCATCCTTAGATTTGCCACAATAAAAGATTAAGATGTTATCGACATAATAGACACCATGCGGGAAACTGACATCCCACGGGGAAGTAAATTCCCGTAGTCTTCCATCGTTAATAGCCTTAACAAAAAGACGAGCAAGTATCTCCTCACCAATAGTAAACAAGGGGAAAAAGGGTCTCCTTGCCTAACACCTCTAGAACATCTAAAATACCCAGCCGGGGAGCCATTGAAAAGAATAGAAATTTAGGCCGAAGATAGAATTTCCTTAATCCAACTGATAAACAGAGTAGAGAATCCGAAAGCCTCCAAAGTAGCAAATAGGAAATCCCATCGCATGGTATCAAACACCTTTCTACTATCAATTTTGAGAATCATGTTATGGCCGTACTGCTTGCGTTGCAGGCAATTATATCCTTCCGAAGCCAAAATAATACAATCATGGATACGACGATTAGGAATAAAACCGAACTGAGTTGGGGAGACCACTTTACCCACCAACAGACCCAATCGAGAGGAAATAATCTTAGTAATAACTTTGAAAATGAAATTGCTCAAAATGATAGGGTGAAAATCTTCAATCTTTTATGCGTGATCCCGTTTGGGAACCAAGACCATGAAGCTCGAGTTAAGCCTCTGGTGAATCTTACCCGAAGAAAAGAAATAAACAATAGCTGCGAAAACATCCTCCTCGAGAAACGACCAAGACTTTTGAAAAAAAAGCCCGGAAAGCCATCGGGGCCTGGAGCACTATCTCCCCCTAAAGCAGAAATCGTATCCTTAACTTTCTGATGGGAGGGAACCGTAACGAGAAAGCTATTGTCTTCATCAGAAATACATCGTGTAAGGACAGTAGAGAGATAATTCAAATCCACCTCTACATCCTGCTCTGAAAATAAATCGAAGAAGAACTGAATGAAAGCATCCTTGATTGCTCCTGATCAGAGATAACAGCCTCATTCACCTGAAAATAAGAGATAGAAGAGTGCTGTAACTTAACTTTAATGATTTGTGGAAGAAACTAGTGTTTCGATCCCCATCCATCAACCATGTCGCTCTACTCTTTTAGCGAAGCATGCAAGCTTTCCTATCGAGCAAAGAATTCACCTCTAGTTGAGCATCAATCTCTCGTAGCAATAGCTCCTTAGAATATCCATCATGTGAAATTTCCTCTTGGATAGATCTAGATGTGAAATGAAGTCTTTCAATTTTAAGTTGACATCCTCAAAGATCTCACGATTCTATTTCTTAACAACATATTTTAGATGTCTCAACTTTAACATAATAAGCACCATATGATTAGCTGTAAAAAGCTGGCGACTCCAATCAGTGCTAGCAAAGTCAAGAAAACCCTCATGAAAAAACCACATCTACTGAAAGTGAAACGGTAGAGGACCATGCAACGAATCCTCTGTACATGCAAATATGAGAGGATAGTGATTAGAGACCAGGCGAGTACCTTTTGCACCGAAATTAGTTATAAGATCAGAACTGTAGATAGAGGAATTGATGAAGCCTGGACCTCACGATCTTCTGCTGTATTCTTCGCCTTTATCTCGAACGTTGTGTGGGCAACGAGCTATCGAGACTTTCAGCCGTCTTTTACTAATACGTATCTCAGATTTTTTTGTCTGTGTTTCTGTATTTCTGTGTCTGTCACTCTAGAAAATGGCTGACTTGAGGCTTATTTATAGGCTACAACAGGGACCTTGAGGAGGATTAGGAATCGGTCTCCTGATAGGCTTAGGAGTCCTTAATTCGATCTGAATATACTTCTTAAGCCTATCAAATAATATCTTAATCCACTAAAAAGATATTATTGAACTACCGTCCCTTATCCATATTAGATATGGCTCCTATTTATTATGTGCACGTTTATCTCCCCGTGTTTAAGATATCGAATGTCCATTAATTAAATGAATTACTGACAATTCAATTAATTAATATTTAATCCAAGAGTAGTACCACTCAACTTTATTATCATGCTGGAATAAATCCACCTGCAGGGTTTACATGATAATTCTTATGAGTTCCTTAAGGGGACATCATCATCCTAAATAATTAGGACACGGTTTCATTATATAATCAACAGCACACCATATAAACAACACTGTATCCTAATTTACCGAGCTTATTGATTTAATAAATAAATCTCACCCATTGATAAATTAAAGAAACATATATCGAGTATACATGCCCGTTATCATATAATGATTTAGAGGACGCACATCCATAATAACAGAGGTCTTATTTTATTTATGTAGTCAGTACAAATAAAACAACCTCAATTGGTCCTGCTCAATACATACAAAATGTACTAGTGTATTTTTATAATCAAGACAGATTAATACCAAATTACACTACAACCATTCCGATAATTTATCCAAAATTATCTCGGCTGTGAGCTACCATTTATAATCTATAAGGAACTGATAACATGATCTTCTGTGTGGCACCACACACCATGTTATCTACAATATAAATTAATTGGACAATTGCAATAACATATATAACAAATATATAAAATGCAAACATTTGACCATAAAAGATTCTCATATCATAAATAGATGTTTACACAAAAGCTAGGCTTATAGTATACATCCTAACAAGCTAAAGATCAATCCAGCCTAGAAGCCATGAACCCGTGCCGAAAGTCGTGGTGAAACCAGTTGAACTCACTACCTTCCATACTAATCTCCAAAAGCTTGCAAGAGTCAATCATGTCGCGAAATTCAAGATAAGACTGTGGCTCCGGGGGTAAAGGGGTGCGACGTTCATAAGAAACATCAACAACACTTAGCAAGGGATGTCTAGCAAAAGGATGAATATCCTGCCACAAGAAACGATGACCAATGTAGAAGGACCGACATGCACAAACCCAAGATATATTATGATGTTGTTTTTGACCATCTGAACCACCACTAATTGATTTGAAGTAAATACCACAACAACATTAGCAACACTTCTTTTAACCAAAACCCACATGTCATCCATGTTATTCCGTATATTGGAACCCATTAAACGAAGATCCAAAGAATTCCAAAAGAAAATAGGGACCAAATTGAAAGCCACCTTAGGCTCAGCAACGTATAGAAAAAAAGGCTTATTCAGCCTGCAAATCTCCGTAAGAGCTTGACGGGAGCATTTACTTGTCACCCCCTCATATTCCAGTAAATGAATATCATTGAGACAAATGAGAGAGAGCATCTGGGGACCCATGTGCTCCCATTGTAGAGTCATCCATCACATCCGACCATTTTTGTGAAGAAGCAATAGACATTTTCCGAAGAGCATCCGACTCGCTTCCAGCCCGAACTATGAAATCATAGATTAAAATTTTTGACTGAATTGACAGATTGGTTATTTACCTAGTGGGGAACCTTCTCGTTGCTAATGACTCTCCTTCTAAGAGAGGGCCGCTTGCTGCTGTTCACACCCCAATTTAGAAGAAACGACTTGTTGAGAATGACTTTGTATATTATTAGTCACCTGCTGCTGAATCGTCATGTCCGGAATGATCTCAAGATCATGTTCCATTAGAGCCGACCCCTTAATAATCACCTTATCTTACCTGCGTCGACCAATATGCTTGACCTCACCGACATTCGTTATCTCATCATCAAGAGAATCCTGCAGGGATGCAAATCTGTTACAAGAACCAGGAGTATTATTTGGTTTAGAATCAGGATGGGAGGTAATCAGCTTGTTCCCATCCCTCGCATGTTCCTGATTTCTCCATCCAACAACCTGTCATTCACTACGCGAACGGGCTTGATGGCGAGATTACCTCCTACGCTGTGAACGAGGCCTTTTTTTAAAAGAAATAAGCCGCTCAACAGTATTCACATGACTATGAGTGGATAGCCTCTCATGCTCGGCATAAGCATAGGCTAAAATCTCCTCAATAGTCTGTATGCATGTGGCCCATATCATAGCTCGTAGCCAGTACTGATAAGCCTCATTCTCCATCTGGGATATATCTGCCAAGCACATCTCATAATGCTCTATAGTCTCCTGCAAACTCAAACAGTAAGCTTTGTACTCAATCTGAGATCCCCCTTCTACCATTAAGGATGAGCAGTCTTCGAAAAACTGACCAAGCTATAGTCTGGTATGCTGGGTGTTTACGCTAACACGTAAATGCTCAACTGCCCGTATATCACAATCTGCAATACCTAGTGCGTGCTTCATTAATACATCCTATAAACTCCTGTATATCCTCCTAGCCATGCTGATAGCACTCGAGGTACTCCCTCTCTAACTGTGCGTATCTAACTTCACGGTCCATCCAACTATACTATTTGTGTCATATCCATACTCAAGTTAACTTCAAGTTCTATAATCTAGGGATCCATGCATGTATGTATTTTTTTTTGAAATAAAATGATTAAATTTAAACGTCAAGAAAATAGTTAAATCATTTCGATCATTGTAATATGTTACTTCTGCATGCTACATATTAGTACTTTTCATATCCTCGTTAGACCGTATCTGACGATCTCTTACATGTATAACATCATATCTTAAACCTTTTCATAAAACATATCATACTTTATCGATAACATCATAACTTAAACTTTTCATAAAGCATATCATACTTTACCGAATATCTTTAAAACGTAGTTTAACATACTTACTCGGTGACAATTCGGATGGTAGTTGGCTGTTGACTTTCCTTCACTTAGCATACTTAGTTCATAGTCATAATCATTCCTTTAACTTTATAACTCGAAATCATATTTAGATTCCATTAAACAAATAAACCTTAGCCTAAAACATTGAACCTAGAGTTCGGGGAGATAATCCCTAAACCTCGGCTCTGATACCACGTTGTAACGCCATGTTCCTCTTTAATTGGAAATAGGTCGTCACCCTTTACTTATTTAAAAATTTAAAGAAATTATAACTACTTTCTAATATACAGCGAAAGACTTAAAATGAAGACACGAGAGCTATATAAATATATATATATATATATATATATATATATATCCAAATATGAATATAAAACTAAAGAATACATGAGATATATTATAGCGGAAATCTAAAATGAAAACATGAGATTTTTTTTAAACTTGACATAATTTATTTTAACTCGTACTTCACCCACATTTCTAGGTAAAATGTTCACATCAAAAGCCTATCTGAAATTACACGACAACCATATATACATGACAGGGTACAAGTCTAGGCCTATAATTTATCATATTATACATATTTGACAACTTATTGTTCTCAAAAGGAAACATTATTGTAGTACAATTTTATAGATATAGTGAGAAGTCAGCCCAGCCTGCTACAAGAGTCCATTCGAGATTGGTGGAGGGGATCGAGAGAAAGAGCCGAGCAGAAAAGGATAGATGTTGAAAGAAGACCTGAAGAATCGTCACCACGAAGGTCCCAATTTCAGTAGCTTTATATATGCATGCTCTTTGTACTCTCTGTTGTTTCTATCTATCCCTTGTAAAATTTCTTTCAGTTAATGAAGAAATTTTTAGTTTATTACTTTTGATCCAGTTCATCGATTATGAACTCTTGTATGCTTTTGAGCTTTCCTGAAGTTTTGTGATGAAGGAATAGCATGATGCATCTCTGATGAATTCAGGATTAGAATTTATCTTATCAAAGCTTATGAAATATGTAATCCGGATGACATATGATATAATGTAAAAATAAAAAACTTTTTTCATGAACTACATAATGTAAAGATTTTGTCATCATTAAAAAGGGGGAAATTGTTGGGATTTCAGTGTTTAGATTTTGATGAGACAAAATATATATGTAATAGGAAGTTTTGTGTACCCCATTTTTCACAATGTTTAAGTGAAAGCATAGACTATATTTGATTCTAAATATAGGTGTTGAAAGATGGTGGTTTCTATAAGTTATATAGCCACATCAAGTATGTCGGAAAGAAGTTGCTGCAAGAAAGTAGATACAACATCGCTGCAAGGAAGAAGTTACAGCACTGTAGCGAAGTAAGGAAGAACGGCATGCAGCATCGTTGCAAGAAAAGAATACAAGAGTACTGTAAGTAAAAGATACAACAGTACTGCACGAAGATACTGCAAGCATGTCTTAGCTACAGCAGCACAACAAGGAAGTAACAGCTGTAAGCAGACCTAGGATACAGCGCAAAGCTTACTGCTCAAACAGTCAACAATGCCAATGACAAACAAAGAAGTATCCTGCAATCTGAAGAAGGATAAATACAGTACGAGGAACAAAGATTTAAGCAAGTATAAATAGAGCCATTCCAAAGAAGATCAAAGTTCCAGACACGGAGCCAATACGAAGATGCCACGTGGTCTGGCGCACTGTAGAAAGCTGTTAGCCACAATTGCCGTATTAAATGCTCCGAAAGAGAAAGTCAAGTCGCATTAAATGCGAGCCATACATTTGATCAAGTATTCAAAATTCAAAAGAGAGATATCTCCTTCAATGGATATCTTCTCATACAAGTATAAATAGAGGATGAGCAATACTGAAGCTGGTTACTGAAACATTTGTGCAAAAACTCTCAAGCTTTCAAGTTACGACCATTCAAGACTACTCTCAGTTTCAGTCACTCAACCTCTGTGAAATGAAGCAAGTTCAAAGCTGAAAGATCCTTTGAAGGATTCAGAAGCTCACTTCACCGCACCAGTTGAAGAAACAAACATATACTTTTTAACCTTGTTGCTGTGTGCTTAGGTTGTTTTAGAGGTGTCGAACAGTTGATAGGAGAGATCCTTGCTGTTTGTATAGTTGTCTAGAGTTAGACAGCTTCCCTGTGTGGGAGTTTAGAACCTTGTATGGGTTAGCCATTAGGGTCTGCAGTTGTTGTGTGTATGCTGGACTCTAGTAGGTGGTTGCTTTGTAAAGTCTATAGATTATTAGGAAAGTTCTGTAAATCAATCTTGCTTAACAAAGTTCCTGCTCGAGGTAGCAGTAGAGTAGACGTAGAAGGATTACACCACATTCAAACCACTATAAGCCATAAGTGTTTTATTGCTTTCTTATCTGTGCTTTATTTTATATATATTTATCTCTGTCATAAGCATAAAATGTTTCGAAAAGGATCATATTTGAGAAAACCAGCCTTATGTTATAAATCATATTTTTTCACTACGTATAAACTCTAGTTACAATGTGCAGCACTGCATCCTAGTGCTGTAAGCAGTAACTGTCTGGCGCAACAAGTTCAAGTAACTTGCAGAACAGAAATGTTTTTTGAAAGATTTGTAAAATAGACCAATGTTCATTCACCCCCTTAAACCTCGGACACCACTTGGGACCAACAAGTGGTATCAAAGCTAGTTGAGTTAAAAGCCAACTTATCTGGTCACCTACCCAAATCTGCCTTAGACTCGCTGTTTTCTCTGTATCCTAAAAACTCATTCTTATAGTATATCATGGATTCCTTTAATCACAAGCTACCTATATTTTCCATAGTGGAATATGACGATTGGAAGATAAGAATGCAGGCACATCTATCAGCCATGAACGATGAAATGTGGATGGTCATCACCGAAAGACCAATCATTCCTACAAAGGTAAATCCATTGCTTGGAAGAGACTTGGATGAAGGAGCACCGCCACCACCAAACTTCCTGGTCAAATCGAGACAAGAATGGAACAATGAAGATAGGAATCGAGCCAACCTAGACAACGTAGCCAAGAATGCTCTATTCATTACCTTGGATAAAGGAACATTCAGCAAAGTCAAAACTTGCAGAACGTCCAAGGAAATATGGGAAAAGCTGGAGCAAATATGTGAGGGGACAGAGCTCACTAAAGATAACAAGATCTCCAATGCTACCCAACTATTCGAGCTTTTCGAGATAAAGAATGAAGAAACTCTTGAGCAACTAGATTTGAGATTCACATCCATTGTGAATGAACTAGAAGCTCTGAGCAAGCACTACACCCAAAAAGAAAAGAATATGAAAGTACTTAGAGCCCTGCCAGCGGAGTGGGACAACAAGACCACTGCTATGAGAGTATCCATGGATTTGAAATCAATGAGCACATTCGACATATTCTCTGACCTCAAAGTATTCGAGTATGCCATTAATAGACGAAAAAAGGAGTTTGAAGAATCGAGCTCCAAAGTTACAACACTAACTGCCAGAGGACCCAAGAATATAACAACCGCTAGTTGCAGTAAGCAGACAGAGGTTACAGCGGAAGATGCTAAAGAGGATATGGCTCTACTTCTAAAAAAATTTAAAAGATTCATGAAGAGCAACAAGAACAAGAACAACAACACCAATCTCAACAAGAGGAATGACTTTTGAAGAAGTCATCCACCTCAAGTATCCTCCTCTCCACAGTCAAATATAAGTAATGTTAACTTGTACTATAATTGCAGGCAACCGGAACACTATGCAAGAAACTGTCCATATCCAACAGTGAACAAGTATCCTGAATGAGAGAGAGAACAAAAGAAAGAGAAGAGAAGAGAAGACAGCCACAAGCTTTGAGCTCTCATAGGAGAGATAGAGAAGGCCAAGGATACAGCAGTCTCGAAGGAAATGCTGAAAGCTGCAGAATCCTCTAACAGCGACATTGAAATCTCATCCTCTGATAAAGAAGCACTGATATGCCTGATGGAAAGAGATTGTGAGGACAGTGAAGAAGATGAGGTAATCTATCAACAACTGTTCATACCTAGAAAAGAGGAGCTGAACATGATCCATTCTCTAAAGAGGATCATGAGTGATTTTGAGCAGATCAACTCAATTCATGAGGAACTGGAGGTTGACAATGAGAACGTAAGAATCGACAATGAGATCCTCAGGGGCAAAAACATTGATATTGCCAAAATACTGGCTGCGTGTAAGTCTAATAACTCAAGGTGTAGCAAGCTGCAAAATGAGGTCTCTCGACTGAGTCTGTTGGTCACTAAGCTAGAAAATGAGAAGGAAAGCTTGCAGTCTATGATTAGCACGTTCAGAAAATCATCTAAGGACATGAGAGATTGCATAAATCAAAACATATGTCCTTTTGAAAAAATGGGCTTAGGTTACAGCAATCACACCTCTCAAAATACAACAAGTACATCCAAAGCTGTTAAGTTTGTTCAAGCTGAAACCCTAATGGAGAAAAAGTTACTCTATAACTCTGAGAAAATCTTGAACAAGACAACAATGATGGATAAGGGGAAGAAACCCCAATGCTCAGCTGCAGGAAGTAAGCCTGCATCCAAGAACTGGCTGCAGCAGAAGCCATCTGCTGTATGCAGCAAGAAGATACAACAACCCATAAAGTTGCAGCAAAGAAGAAACATTCGCACCTATACTAAGACTTACATGTCTAAACCTCAAAGAGGATATACTCAAGGGAAGTATGGTGGAAGACCACACTACAAGTGTGTTGGTAACATATATGTTGTCTTTGCACACACTTTTAAAAAGTAGTTTAAAAGCAGAACTACATACAGTTAGAGAACCAACAATTCTTACAGCAAAACAGTGACTGTTAAGAAAGTTTGGGTTCCCAAAGTAACTAACTCCAAAGGACCCTTACAAAAGTGGGTATTTAAATCTGCTTAAATCTGTTACAGGTTTCAGTGCCAGGTTACAGCAGTGATGTATGGTATATTGACAGTGGCTGCTCAAGACACATGACAGGCAGTAAAGAAGCTCTCAAAGACTTCCAAGAATGTAAAGGACCAAAGGTCATCTTTGGAGATGATTCCAAATGAAGCACAAAAGGAAGTGGATGCCTAGTCAAAGGGAACATAAAGATCAAAGATGTATCCTATGTGAAAGGACTCAAATACAACCTTCTAAGCATCAGTCAATTTTGTGACAAAGAATATACAGTTGAATTCAACCTCAACAAATGCTTGATCAAGGACAGTACATCAAGTGAAGTCAAGCTAACAGAAACAAGAAGAGGAAACATCTATCTTGCTGACTGGAACTCTTCTATCCAACCAACATACTTCATTGTGAAAAGTCCACCAGAACTTAGCTGGTTATGGCACAAAAGATTAAGCAATCTGAACTTCAAGACTATCAACAAGCTAGCAAGGAAATGTCTTGTAAGGGGATTGCCAGATGTGGCATACAAGAAGGAGAATGTATGTGGAGCTTGTCAGAAAGGAAAACAAGTAAATACCTCATTCAAAGACAAGATATAGAAGTCATCTTAGAAACTCAAAGCAAGCTACCTGATCTTATGAAGAAGATTCAAAATGAAAAGAGCTTGAGCATAGTGAAGATAAGATCAGATAGAGGAACTGAATTCACAAACAAATTCATTGAGAACTTTTATTCTGATAATGGTATTCGTCATGAGTACTCTGCTGTAAGAACACCTTAACAGAATGGTATAGCTGAAAGGAGGAATAGAACCCTCAAGGAAGCAGCAATGACTATGATAACAGAAGCAGAGATACCCATGCTTGATTAACAAGGATCTAGACAAAACTCCTTATGAAGTCTGGAATGGATATGCACCAAATGTTTCATATCTGCATATCTTTGGATGCAGGTGTTATATTCTCAACAATGGAAAAGAACATCTGAAAACTTTTGATGCAAAGTCAGATAAAAGAGTATTCTTAGGATACTCTACTGTAAGTAGAACTTTCAGAGTATTCAATAAGAGAATCTTGGTGGTTGAAGAATCAATTCATGTGGTGTTTGATGAGTCACACTGTGACACCAAGAAGCTAGAGGAGCCAGTTGAAGATACAGCTCCAAGGAAAGAAAATGATGTTCCATATGTTGAAGGAGTTCTGCATACAGGAGAAGATAAAGAAAAAGAAGTTGCACCTCTGGATGCAGCAGATATTCTTACAACAGCAGAACCTCCAATCATACAGCAACAAGAGAAGCAACCTAGACCTATACATGTCTTTGAGCCTGACAGGACATGGTTATGGAATCATCTTAGGGATCTTATCATTGGAGATCCATCCATAGGAGTAAGGACAAGAAGGTCCATTCCTTATGAAGTAATATTTGCATGCTTCATATCTCAAACAGAGCCCAAGAATGTTGAAGAAGCCTTACAAGATAGCAACTTGATACAGGCCATGCAAGAAGAGCTAAATGGATTTGAAAGAAATCAAGTATGGCAAACAGTTGCAAGACCAACTTATCAAGGAGTTATAGGAACAAAGTGGGTCTTCCAGAACAAGTTGGATGAATCTGGATTTGTTGTGAGAAACAAAGCAAGATTAGTTGCTAAGGGATATTGCTAGGAAGAAGGAATTGATTTTAATGAGACTTTTGCTCTAGTAGCAAGGCTGGAAGCAATAAGGATTTTTCTAGCATATGTAGCTCACATAAATTTCAATATTTATCAAATGGACGTGAAAAGTGCATTCCTGAATGGTCTTCTTTCAGAAGAAGTATATCTTGAACAACCTCAAGGTTTTGAAGATCAAGTAGAAGAGAAGATGTTTAGGTTACACAAGGCCCTGTACGGACTTAAGCAAGCACCAAGAGCTTGGTATGACACCTTATCTCTCTATCTGTTGGAGAATGGCTTTAAGAAAGGAACAATCGATAGGACTCTGTTCAGGATACAGGATGGAGACAGTGTACTACTTGTACAGATATATGTGGATGATATCATCTTCGGATCCACCAACAAAGAGTTGTGTGAAAAGTTCTCCAACCTGATACAATCGAAATTCGAGATGAGCATGATGGGAGAATTAAGTTTCTTCATCGGGCTGTAAGTAAAATAGCTGGTTGTAGGAACCTTCATCAACCAAGTCAAATATACAAAGGAACTTATCAAGAAATTTGGCATGGAGAACGGTGCAGCAACATCCGTTCCAATGTCTACATTTATAAGCCTTGACAAAGATAAAGATGGTAAAGATGTAGATATCACAAAATACAGATGGCTAATCGGATCCTTGCTGTATCTTACAGCAAGTAGGCCATACATCATGTTTGCAGTAGGAGTTTGTGCAAGATTCCAAGCAGCACTAAAAGAGTCACATCTTTCGGCTGTTAAAAGGATTATCAAATATCTAAACGGAACTCAAGAAGTAGGCCTATGGAATCCTAAGGAAGGAGGATTCAAGCTCAAAAGTTACTCTAACTCAGATTATGCAGGCTGTAAGATTGATAGAAAAAGCACCAGTGGGACTTGTCAATTTCTGGAAAATAGACTTGTCTCATGGTTTTGCAGAAAGCAAACTTCGATTGCAACCTCTACAGCAGAAGCAGAATATGTTACAGCAGGAAGTTGCTGTGCTCAAATTCTCTGAATACAGCAGCAACTTAGAGATTATGGGATTGAAGAAAAAGAGACTCCGATTCTCTGTGATAATACAAGTGCAATAGCAATTACTCATAATCCTATTTTTCACTCAAGAACAAAGCACATTGGCATACGACATCACTTTATAAGAGATCATGTAGAGAAAAAAGATGTTGTGCTTGAGAAAGTTCACACGGATCTCCAGCTTACAGAAATATTCACTAAACCTTTGAGTGAATCGAGGTTTTCTATGCTTAGAAATGAGTTGGGAATTCTAAAATTATGAGGTGAAAAAGATGGTGCAAAAGCCTAGGGGGAATCTCTACATGCTTGCGAGAAGTAGTAAGTATAGTGTTGTAAGCTACGTCTTCATACAGCGCTGGGTTCAAACAACGCTGCTTTTTTTATTCTTATAGTACAGCAGTAAATGGAAAATATGCAGCACCTAGTTACAACATTCATTTCTAAGAGTATTCATTACTCTGTAACCTCGTACCCAGATTGCTGCAACCTTAAAACGACATTTTTTAGACGGTAAATCGCATGTCTGCGCATGTCAGAAACTGGAGAGGCGCTGAGAAGCCCATGCGCCCAGTAATGAATATTGATGATTAGACCCCTCTGTCTTTTTCTAAGGGCCGTAAGATCAATTCCCTTCTCTTAATCTCAACCATTGATCTTACTACACGTCCCTTGAAATCCTTCATAAGCCCATAACCGCCCTAATTCGAATTCATTTTTCACCATCATCCAAGGAGAGAAGTTTCATTTCTCGCGAAATTTTTCTAAGTCCAAAAATCTTCAAACCTTCAATCCTTCTCTGAAAAACAATGGCGGCCAGACAATCAATCATTCTAGAAGGACGTCTGATAAACTAGGAGCACGTCTGTGCTTCTAAGTTATATGACAACTCAATCATCCACCGGATCTTCGACGCCCTTGAGAGGACTTAAGTCCTAGGATTACTGACCACTGTCTACGCTGGGTTCTCGTTGGAGTCAGTATAGAGGTTTTACTCCTACGCCAGGATAGCGCAGGAGAGGAACTACATCCTCTTCAGGATGGACGCAGATGAGGAAGAAAGGTCTCTAACCATCAGAGACATCGTCACCACCTTCAGCATTTCTACCAGAGGTATGACCCCCAGTCAGCTTGTGACGTATGGGGAGGACAATGCTCAAGAGATATGGGATCTCTTTCGAACAAGAGATATTGGGGTTGAGATCAAAAGAAGTGCCCCGAAAAAACTCTTCAAACCGGAGTTTGAGTTCATACATAAAATTTGTGCATACTCCATCGAAGGCAAGACGGGAAGTTACGACAAATGTACAGATCTTCAGTTCCAGATCATGTCTACCATCATGGATGGAGAAAAGGTGAACTGGGCGATGTTCATCATGAAGAGGCTGTGGGAGGAAGCAGAGAAGATCATGGTAAGGAGGAGCTTCGGCATCACCATATGCTCTCTACTCTGCAAGCTTGGTCTTCAGCTTGCAGCTCCCATCCCTATTCCCATTGGGAAGTATCTCGGGAAGAATAAGAAGGGTAAGACCCAACCGAAGGCAGCAGAAGCTGGGGCTGCAAGAAAGAAGACCAAAGACAAAAAAAAATGCAGTTCTGGCGCTGCAAGATGAAGCTGGAGGCAGCGGGGGCGACGAGGAAGATGAGAATGTTGAGAGTTTTCTTCCTATCTTCAAGGGGACTCCAAGAGGGGGTGAACCTGAACCTGAAACCTCTTCCTCTGATGACGACGTATCCCTGGCCAGGAGGGCCCCACACAGTAAGAAGAAGGCTGCCTCAGTTGTTGACTCCCAACTCTCTACAGCAAGCTTGGCTGTAGTTGCTGTTGAGGATGAGTCACATATGTCGGGAAGTGGCAGAGAAACTGATGTAGAAGCTTGTCTACAGGGGGCTACTAACTTAGCCTCCTCCCGCGATCACGGAGCTACTGCATCAGTGCTTGATCCTACCCTCCCAGCGGCTAGAAATATGGAGCTGCAGTACAATCTCTGGAGGGAGACGCGACTGTCTAAGGGGAAAATCCTATTGAAGTGGAAGGATTTCCTGACAGTGGAGCAAGCAGCCCTAGAGTGGGCCAATTCGGATGATATTTTGGCACTCCTGCAATCAGCAATGGTGCAAGAACAATCAACAAGCATTGTTGCTCAGGGAGCAAAGTGAAGGAACCGCCGGATCGCCGACCCTATACGATTATCTGATTCGGGGTCCATGCAAAAATGATTAACGTGCAGCGGAAAACGAATCATACCTTTTGCACCGAAATTAGTTCTAAGATCAGAACTGTAGATGGAAGAATCGATGAAGCCTGGACCTCACGATCTTCTATTGTATTCCTCGCCTTTATCTCGAACGTTGTGTGAGCAACGAACTATCGAGACTTTCAATCATCCTTTTCTACATATGTATCTCAGATTTTTATGTTTGTGTATCTCTGTATTTAGAAACGGCTGACTTGAGGCTTATTTATAGGCTACAACAGGGACCTTGAGGAGGATTAGGAATCGGTCTCCTAATAGGCTTAGGAGTCCTAAATTCAATCTGAATATACTTCTTAAGCCTATCAATAATATCTCAATCCACTAAAAAGATATTATTGAGCTACCGTCCCTTATCCATATTAGATATGAGCTCCTATTTATTATGTGCGTGTTTATCTCCCCGTGTTTAAGATATCGAATGTCCATTAATTAATTGAATTACTGACAATTCAATTAATTAATATTTAATTCCAAGAGTAGTACCACTCAACTTTATTATCATGCCGGAATAAATTCACCTGCAGGGTTTACATGATAATCCTTATGAGTTCCTCAAGAGGACATCATCATCCTAATAATTAGGACATGGTTTCATTTTATAATCAACAGCACACCATATAAACAATATTGTATCCCAATTTACCGAACTTATTGATTTAATAAATAAATCTCACCCATTGGTAAATTAAAGAAACATATATCGAGTATACATGCCCGTTATCATACAATGATTAAGAGGACGCACATCCATAATAACAGCGGTCTTGTTTTATTTATGTAGTCAGTATAAATAAAACAACCTCAATTGGTCCTGCTCAGTACATACAAAATGTACTAGTGTAATTTTATAGTCAAGATAGATTAATACCAAATTACACTACAACCATTTTGATAATTTGTCCAAAATTATCTCGGCTGTGAGCTATCATAAGGAACTGATAACATGATCTTCTGTGTGGCACCACACACCATGTTATCTACAATATAAATTAATTGGACAATTGCAATAACACATATAACAAATATATAAAATGCAAACATTTGACCATAAAAGATTCTCATATCATAAATAGATGTTTACACAAAAGCTAGGCTTATAGTATACATCCTAACACAAAGAACAAGGGAAAGGTAAAAGCTCTTACAGAATTTGACTCTGCAGAGCTGCCGATGAGAGCAGCATTGGAAGACGTCCAGGAGTGTGCTATATTCTGGTCTCTTTAACACTTTGTTGCAGCGCCTGTTGCAGCATAGCTTCCTCAGCTTGCTCCACTCCCAGGGTGTCGATTTGCTCTTGAGCAAAAACATCATCACTTCTTCTTACAGCCTCCACAGCCGGGGCAAGAAAAACCTGGACGTCTTCCAATGCTGCTCTCATCGACAGCTCTACAGAGTCGGATTCTCCAAAAGTTTTTCCCTTTCTCTTGTCCTTTGCTCCCTGAGCAGCACTGCTTGCTGATTGATCTTGCACCATGGCTGTATACTCAAGTTGCAGGAGCACCAGAATGTCTTCAGAGTTGGCCCACCCAAGACTGCTTGCTCGACTGTCAGGAAATCCTTCAGGGTTTACATGATAATCCTTACATGATAATCCTTACATGATAATCCTTATGAGTTCCTCAAGGGGTCAAGTCATCTGCCATGTCAGCGCCATGTGACTGCCACGCCACCTGCCACGTCATCAGGTCAACACCAAGTCAATGCCACATCACATGCCACGTCATCATAGTTGTCCACGTCATCTGCCACGTCATCATTGCCGTCCACGTCACCTGCCACGTCAGCGTGAATAAATTTGTGTTGCTTGAGATTCGAACCCGCGGCCTCTTGTTGGAGGTGAAACCACTTGGCCACCAACATTTATGTGTTTATATTCCACATGCATTTCTTTTATTAACTAATTTAAAAAATTCTCAATTTTACAACGGTTATTAACCATTGTCGTAGACATCTACGACAACGGTACAAAAAAACCGTTGTCCCAACCGTTGTCGTAGATGTCTACGATAACGGTTAATAATCGTTGTAAAAAACCGTTGTCGTTGTGCGAAATTTTTTCGCACAACGACAACGGTGCAAAAAAACCGTTGTCGTAGACATCTACGACAACGGTAAAAAAAAACCGTTGTGCCAACCGTTGTCGTAGATGTCTACGACAACGGTTAATAATCGTTGTAAAAAACCGTTGTCGTTGTGTGAAATTTTTTCGCACAACGACAACGGTACAAAAAAAACCGTTGTCCCAACCGTTGTCGTAGACATCTACGACAACGGTACAAAAAAATCGTTGTAAAAAACCGTTGTCGTTGTGCATTTTTTTCGCACAACGACAACGGTTTTTCGAAAAACCGTTGTAAAAGATGTCTACGACAACAGTTTTTTAAAAAACCGTTGTAAAATTAGTGTTGTTGTTTATCATTTTTCTTGTAGTGAATATTGTATCCCAATTTACCGAACTTATTGATCTAATAAATAAATCTCACCCATTGGTAAATTAAAGAAACATATATCGAGTATATATGCCCGTTATCATACAATGATTAAGAGGACGCACATTCATAACAACAGAGGTCTTATTTTATTCATGTAGTCAGTACAAATAAAACAACCTCAATTGGTCCTGCTCAGTACATACAAAATGTACTAGTGTAATTTTATAATCAAGATAGATTAATACCAAATTACACTACAACCATTCCGATAATTTGTCCAAAATTATATCGGCTGTGAGCTATCATTTCTAATTTATAAGGAACTGATAACATGATCTTCTGTGTGGCACCACACACCATGTTATCTACAATATAAATTAATTGGACAATTGCAATAACACATATAACAAATATATAAAATGCAAACATTTGACCATAAAAGATTCTCATATCATAAATAGATGTTTACACAAAAGCTAGGCTTATAGTATACATCCTAACAATCTCCCACTTATTCTAAAAGACTATAAAGGTAGAAAACCTTTCTTGGAGTTTTGCATGCTAAAACGAGCTAGGATAGTGTCAATGTATGAAGCTTGAGATAAACATAACATTCTTTTCTTGCGATCCCTTATAACTTTGATCCCAAGAATATGTCCAACTTCTCCTAAGTCCTTCATAGCAAACTGCTTGGACAACCATACCCTTACGTCTGATAACACCTTGACATTGTTTCCAATTAACAAGATATCATCTATGTATAGTACAAGAAATACCACCACGTTTCCGTCATTCTTCTTATATACACAAGATTCATCCGGACATTGAATAAATCCATAAGACTGGATTACTTCATCAAAATGGATGTTCCAAGATCTTGAAGCTTGTTTCAGTCCATAAATAGACAGATTGAGCTTACACACGAGATGTTCTTTGCCCTTTGCAATGAATCCCTCAGGTTGCTTCATATAGATGTTTTCTTTAAGACTTCCATTAAGGAAAACTGTCTTGACATCCATCTACCAAACCTCATAATCCATATGAGCAGCAATAGACAAAAGAATCTGGATAGATTTCAGCATAGCTACCGGCGAAAAAGTTTCCTCATAATCGATCCATTCTTTTTGAGTATACCCTTTCACAACAAGTCTTGCTTTAAAGGTCTCTACCTTTTCGTCTGATCCTCTTTTCCTTTTGTAGACCCATTTACATCCAATGGCTTTTACACCATTTGGTGGTTCTATAAGCTCCCAGACTTGATTAGAATCCATAGATTCTATCTCAGAGAGCATTGCCTTTTGCCAAGATATCGCATCTTTATCTTGGAGTGCTTCGTCATAAGTCCGGGGATCTATTTCATGTTGTCCAGGGACCAAGTCTGAAGACTCTCCCAAAAACATGAATCTATCAGGTTGTCTAACAACCCTCCCACTACGACGAGGCACTATCGGTATTTGTGTATCATTAGTGACGCGCAGTGCAGTCACTTGTGGTATCTCATCTTGTACCGTCGGTACATTAAAATTATTCCCTCTCATTTCCTCAAGAACAATTTTACTCATAGACTTGTGGTTCATTACATAGTCCTCTTCTAAAAATCGGGCATTTGTACTAATCAATGACCTTCTGATCTTTAGGACTAAAAAATAAACCACCTTTCGTTTTATTCTAGGATAGCCCACAAACAAGTGCACTTCCGTACGAGATTCCAACTTATCAGCATCTCTCTTTAGCACATGTGTTGGACTACCCCAAATCTGAATGTGTTTCAGACTAGGCTTGCGCCCAGTCCACAATTCTGTGGGAGTAGAGGGTACTGACTTAGAAGGTATCAAGTTTAGAATGTACGTCGTTGTTTCCAGAGCATACCCCCAAAACGAATTTGGTAATTCTGAATAACTCATCATCGATCTAACCATTTCCATAAGAGTCCTATTCCTTCGTTCTGCCACACCATTCTGTTGGGGTGTACCCGGTGCAGAAAATTGGGATTGAATCCCAACCTCTGATAAGTAACTCCTAAACTCTTCTAAGAGGTACTCACCACCATGATCAGATCGTAGTGTCTTGATACATTTACCATGACGTTTCTCCACATCAACCTTATATTCTTTGAACTTGTCAAAGCACTCAGACTTGCGGCGTATCAAGTAAATGTATCCATATCTCGAATAATCGTCTATAAAAGAGATAAAATATTCGAAACCACCTCTTGCCTGAATAGTCATAGGGCCACACAAATCAGAATGAATCAATTCCAACACTTCTTTGGCTCTATACCCCTTTGCCTTGAAAGGCCTTTTGGTCATTTTTCCTTCCAAGCAGGATTCGCAGGTTGGATAGTTTTCCACTTCCAAGGAACCCAAAGGTCCATCGGCTATCAACCTTTGAATCCTCCTTAAGTTAATATGACCCAACCTTAGATGCTAAAGATATGTTTTATTCATTTTGGAAGGTTCTTTTCTCTTATTAGATTTAGAAGATGTGCTATTAATTTCCATTTGTTGCATCGTAGGATTTATAGGATTAAAAATATATAAATTGTCAACCAACATACCAGAACAGATAATAACTCTATTCTTCTTAACGACAACATTGCTATCAAAAGAAACAGAATATCCATCCTTAAAAAGTTTAGAAACTGAAATCAAATTCTTTCTAAAACAAGGTACGTAAAGAAAATTTCTCAAAATCAAGGTCTTATTCCTAGGAAAAGATAAATAAACATCTCCCACTGCAACGGCCACCACTTTCGCAGCGGTGCCCATGTATATGGTAATCTCCCCATCACTTAGTCGTTTGGTTTCCTGGAACCCCTGCAATGAATTGCAGATATGATCAGTGGCTCCCGTATCTACACACCAGGTACCGGTAGATAACACCGCTAAACATGTTTCAACAACTAATGAAAAAGATGTACCTGAACTGTTCTCTTTTTTACGGGGACAATCGACTTTCCAATGTCCAGCCTGCTTGCAATGGAAGCACTTGCCTTTCGGCTTTTTCACACCACCTTGTGGTTTAGCCACTTGAGGTCCAGCCGTCTTCTTTGCTGAAGAATTCTATTTCTTCTTCTTCTTTCCGCCTTGCGGTTTAGAAGCAGAAACATTTTCAGCAACGTAAGCCTGAGAATTTTGACGAAACAGTCCCTCTGCTGATTGGAGTTCTGTCAGAAGTTCCGCCAATGAATACAACCTCTTGTTCATGTTGTAGTTCAAACGGAACTGCTCAAAACTCTTAGGCAGCATTTGGAGAACGATATCGACCTGGGTTTCCCCATCGATTTCAGCTCCAAGGACCTCCATCTCATTCAGATGAGCCATCATCTTGAGGACATGATCACTCACAGGTGTCCCCTCAACCATGGTGGTAGTCATCAAGTTTCTCATAGCCTCCTGTCTGGCAGCCCGACTCTGGTGTCCGAAGAGTTCTTTGAGATTATGCATCATATCATAGGCAGTAGGCATAGCCTGATGCTGATGTTGCAGCACATTTAACATGGAAGCCAAAATGTAAAACATAATCTCATCTGCCTTTACCCACTTCCTATAAAGCATTTTCTCCTCTTCAGTAGAGTTTTCATCAAGCATGTCAGGACAGTGCTCAGTGAGTACAAACTTGTACTCTTCAGCAGTCAGGACAATATCTAGGTTTCGTTTCCAATCAATATAATTAGAACCAATAAGTTTGTTTTCTTTAAGTATAACAGCAAGAGGATTGAAAACCATAATGAAAATCCTGAGAATCACATAAATAAACACATAGGTCAAATCATTTGAATTGACAAATCATATTGTTCCCTCAAACAACATAATCTAAATTCACCAACATCTCAAAACACCGTGAACTTCGTATGCCACGATAGTGTGGACATATACTAATTCAAACATTTGTTAGAGAAGGTTTTACCCATTAATTTTATTATCTTATCAACTTAACTTTATGACAAATAAAATTAATAGTTGGTATTGCTTTGGCCATACAAATAATAGCAGTGACTCCGATGGGGAGGATACTTATCAAATGTATCTAAGTGTATACCATTACTTTATACTAAGTCCATCATCTAGGATTATGTCCATTCAGATGGAGAAGATGACATGCTCCTAGACAACTTTCTATAATCATCCATAAAGGAAGTTTGATCTAGTGATCCGTAAATGAACTTATCCGATATGAAGAAAGGCACTTAAAGCCAACGCGTAAATTCAAATGCATCACTTACAAACCAGTAATGGAGGCCATGGGATTTATTAAAATAATTAATCCCTCTCCCACTTAGTTATTTAACGTGAGGGATTTTAACATGCATATTATATAAAACACATACAAGCATGATTGATAAAACACATATAAGACAATAAATATGAAAAACATAATTTCCAACTATTATGGCCTCGTTTTATCACCGTGTTCTTGAATGTTTGCCGTCAAAATGGGGATCGACCTGATACCAATTGAAGGAACCGCCGGATCGCCGACCCTATACGATTATCTGATTTGGGGTCTATGCAAAAATGATTAATGCGTAGCGGAAAACGAATCATACCTTTTGCACCGAAATTAGTTCTAAGATCAGAACTGTAGATGGAAGAATCGATGAAGCCTGGACCTCACGATCTTCTGCTGTATTCCTCGTCTTTATCTCGAACGTTGTGTGGGCAACGAACTATCGAGACTTTCAACCGTCCTTTTCTAAATATGTATCTCAGATTTTTATGTCTGTGTATCTCTGTATTTAGAAACGGTTGACTTGAGGCTTATTTATAGGCTACAACAGGGACCTTGAGGAGGATTAGGAATCGGTCTCCTAATAGGCTTAGGAGTCCTAAATTCAATCTGAATATACTTCTTAAGCCTATCAATAATATCTCAATCCACTAAAAAGATATTATTGAGCTACCGTCCCTTATCCATATTAGATATGAGCTCCTATTTATTATGTGCGTGTTTATCTCCCCGTGTTTAAGATATCGAATGTCCATTAATTAATTGAATTACTGACAATTCAATTAATTAATATTTAATTCCAAGAGTAGTACCACTCAACTTTATTATCATGCCGGAATAAATTCACCTGCAGGGTTTACATGATAATCCTTATGAGTTCCTCAAGAGGACATCATCATCCTAATAATTAGGACATGGTTTCATTTTATAATCAACAGCACACCATATAAACAATATTGTATCCCAATTTACCGAACTTATTGATTTAATAAATAAATCTCACCCATTGGTAAATTAAAGAAACATATATCGAGTATACATGCCCGTTATCATACAATGATTAAGAGGACGCACATCCATAATAACAGCGGTCTTGTTTTATTTATGTAGTCAGTATAAATAAAACAACCTCAATTGGTCCTGCTCAGTACATACAAAATGTACTAGTGTAATTTTATAGTCAAGATAGATTAATACCAAATTACACTACAACCATTTTGATAATTTGTCCAAAATTATCTCGGCTGTGAGCTATCATAAGGAACTGATAACATGATCTTCTGTGTGGCACCACACACCATGTTATCTACAATATAAATTAATTGGACAATTGCAATAACACATATAACAAATATATAAAATGCAAACATTTGACCATAAAAGATTCTCATATCATAAATAGATGTTTACACAAAAGCTAGGCTTATAGTATACATCCTAACACAAAGAACAAGGGAAAGGTAAAAGCTCTTACAGAATTTGACTCTGCAGAGCTGCCGATGAGAGCAGCATTGGAAGACGTCCAGGAGTGTGCTATATTCTGGTCTCTTTAACACTTTGTTGCAGCGCCTGTTGCAGCATAGCTTCCTCAGCTTGCTCCACTCCCAGGGTGTCGATTTGCTCTTGAGCAAAAACATCATCACTTCTTCTTACAGCCTCCACAGCCGGGGCAAGAAAAACCTGGACGTCTTCCAATGCTGCTCTCATCGACAGCTCTACAGAGTCGGATTCTCCAAAAGTTTTTCCCTTTCTCTTGTCCTTTGCTCCCTGAGCAGCACTGCTTGCTGATTGATCTTGCACCATGGCTGTATACTCAAGTTGCAGGAGCACCAGAATGTCTTCAGAGTTGGCCCACCCAAGACTGCTTGCTCGACTGTCAGGAAATCCTTCCACTTCAACAAGATTTCCACTTTAGACAGTCGCATCTCCCTCTAGAGATTGTATTGCAGCTCCATATTTCTAGCCTATGGAAAGGTTGGATCAAGCACTGATGTGTGAGCTCCATGATCGCGTGGAGAAGCTGAGTCAGCAGCCCCCTTGTAGACGAGCCTCCACATCAGTCTTTTTGTCACATCCTGGCTGATGTGACTCATCCTCAACTGCAACTACAGCCAAGCTTGCTGTAGAGAGTTGAGAATCAACAGTTGAGTCAGCCTTCTTCTTGCTGCACGGGGCCCTCCTGACTAAGGGTACGGCATCATCCGAGAAAGAGGCTTCGGGTTCAGGACTCGCATGGACTGCATCTGGTTATGTTCACTTCAAATCGAGAGCATTTGTGTACATTTATTTGTATTCAATTTTGTTGCAAAACAGAGTGGGCCCGCGCCTTTACTCATTGCAGTTGCCGAATTGTTTTGCTCTCTTTTTATTTTATTTTATTTATTTCTTGAATAGAGATCCTCTTGATAACGGGAAGAGAACTCTCAACATTCTCTTCTTTCTCGTCGCCCCCGATGCCTGCAGCTTCATCTTCCAGGGCCAGGATTGCATTCTTTTTATCTTTGGTTTTCTTCATTACAACCCCAGCTTTGCTGCCTTCCGTTGGGTCTTAACCTTCTTCTTCTCCTCGAGATACTTGAAGAGCTTTTTCGGGGCGCTTCTCTTGATCTCGGCCCCGGCGTCCCTTGCTCGAAAGAGATCCCACATTTCTTGAGCATTGTTGTCCCCATACGTCAGAAGCTGACTGGGGGACAAACCTTCAGCTGAAATGCTGAAGGTGGTGGCGATGTCGCTGATGGTGAGAGATTGCTCTTCCCCATCTGCATTCATCCTGAAAACGATGCAGTTCCTCTTCTCCGCCGTCCTAACGTAGGAGTAAAAGCGTTGAACTGACTCCACTGAGAAACCAGCATAAACAGTGGTCAGTAGCCCCATGACTTGAGTCCTCTGAAGGGCATCAAAAATCCTACGTATCAAGCCATTATCATACAACCCTGAAGCATAGACGTGCTCCTGATTGATCAGACGACCTTCCAAAACAATGGATTGTCTGGCACCCATAGATTTTTCTAAGAGAGAAAATGAAGAGTTTCGTAGAATTTTGGACTTTGGAAAATTTTTGCGAAAAAGAAACTTCTCTCCTTGGGTGATGGTGAAAAATGATTTCGAATTAGGGCGGTTCTAGGGGTTATGGCGTATCTCAAGGGACGTGTAGTAAGATCAACGGTTGAGATAAATCAGAGGGAATTGATCTTACGGTCATCAGAAAAAGATGGAGGGGTCAAATCATCAATAATCATTACTAGGCATGTGGGCTTCTAACCGTGCCCTTTCCACTTCTAACACGCGCAGACATGCATTAAATGCTGAAAGACATGCGATTTGCCATCTAAATAAATGACTTTTTAAGGTTGCAGCATCTTTGGTACGAGGTTACAGAGTAATCAATACTCTTAGAAATAAATGCTGTAACCAGGTGCAGCTTATACTCCCGTTGACTGCTGTACAGTAAGAATAAAGAATGCAGCACTATCTGAACCTAGTGTTATATGAAGGCGTAGCTTACAGCACTATACTTACTGCTTCTCGCAAGCATGCAGAGATTCTCCCTAGGCTTCTACATCATCTTTTTCACCTCATAACTTAAGAAAGAAACTTAATTCTCCCATCATACTTATCTCGAATTTTGACTGCATTAGGTTGGAGAACTTCTCACATAACTCTTTGTTGATGGATCCGAAGATGATATCGTCCACATATATCTGTACCAGCAGTACACTATCTCCATCATGTATCCTGAATAATGTCTTATTGACTGTTCCTTTCTGGAAACCATTCTCCAACAGATAGAGAGAAAAGGTATCAAACCAAGCTCTCGGAGCTTGTTTAAGTCCATAAAGGGCCTTGTATAATCTAAACACCTTCTCTTCTACTTGTTCTTCAAAACCTGGAGGTTTTCAACATATACTTCCTCTATAAGAAGACCATTCAGAAATACACTATTTACGTCCATTTGATAGACATTGAAATTCATATGAGCTGCATATGCCAGAAAAATCCTTATTGCTTCCAGCCTTGCTACTAGAGCAAAAGTCTCATCAAAATCGATTCCTTCTTCCTGGTAGTATCCTTTAGCAACTAATCTTGCTTTGTCTCTCACAACAAATCCAGATTCATCCAACTTGTTCTGAAAGACCCACTTTGTTCCTATAACTCCTTGATGAGTTGGTCTTGCAACTGTTTGCCATACTTGGTTTTTTTTCAAAACCATTCAACTCTTCTTGCATAGCCTGTACCCAGTTGCTATCTTGTAGGGCTTCTTCAACATTCTTGGGCTCTGTTTGAGATATGAAGCATGCAAACATTGCTTCATGAGGAATGTACCTTCTTGTCCTTACTCCTATGGATGGATCTCCTATTAGAAGATCCCTAGGGTGATTCCTTAGCCATGTCCTGTCAGGCTCAAAGATATGTGTTTGTCTAGGTTGCTCCTCTTGTTGCTGTATGATAGGAGGTTCTGCTGCTGTAAGAATGTCTGCTGCATCCAGAGGTGTAGCTTCTTCTTCTTTGTCTTCTCCTGTATGCAGAACTCCTTCTACATATAGAACAACATTCTATTTCCTTGGAGTTGTGTCTTCAGCAGGTTCTTCCAGCTTCTTGGTGTCACAGTGTGGTTCATCAAACACCACATGAATAGATTCTTTAACCACCAAGGTTCTCTTGTTGAAAACTCTGAAAGCTCTACTTACAGCAGAGTATCCTAAGAATACTCATTCATCTAATTTTCCATCAAAGGTTTTCAGATGTTCTTTTCCATTATTGAGGATATAGCACCTGCATCCAAAGATATGCAGATATGATACATTTGGTATATATCCATTCCAGACTTCATAAGGAGTTTTGTTTAGATCCTTGTTGATCAAACATCTATTCTGTGTATAGCATGCAGTGTTGGTTTCAGCCCAAAATCTCATGAGTATTTCTGTCTCTGCTATCATTGTTCTTACTGCTTCCTTAAGGGTTCTATTCCTTCTTTCAGTAACACCATTTTGTTGGGGTGTTCTTGCAGCAGAGTATTCATGTCGAATACCATTATCAGAACATAATTTCTCAATGAATTTGTTTGTGAACTCAGTTTCTCTGTCTGATCTTATCTTCACTATGCTCAAGTTCTTTTCATTCTGAATTTTCTTCATGAGGTTAGGAAGCTTGTCTTGAGTTTCCAATTTCTTGGAAAGAAAGATTGTTCATGTATATCTGGAGTAGTCATCTACTACCACAAGTGAGTACTTCTTCCCACTTATGCTTACTGGTTCTACTGGTCCAAACAGGTCCATATGTAGAAGGTTTAGAATCCTGTGAGATGACTTCTGTAACTTGTCTTTGAATGAGCTTTTTACTTGCTTTCCTTTCTGACAAGTTCCATAGACATTCTCTTTCTTGTATGCCACATCTGGCAATCCCCTTACAAGACCTTTCCTTGCAAGCTTGTTGATAGTCTTGAAGTTCAGATAGCTTAACCTCTTATGTCATAACCAGCTAAGCTTTGGTGGACTTTTCACAATGAAGCATGTTGGTTGAATAGAGGAGTTCCAATCAGTTAGGTAGGTGTTTCCTCTTCTTGTTCCTGTAAGCTTGACTTCATTTGATATACTCTCCTTGATTAAGCATTTGTTGAGGTTGAATTCAACTGTATATCCTTTGTTATAAAACTGACTGATGCTCAGAAGATTGTATATGAGTTCTTTCACATAGGATACATCCTTGATCTTTATGTTTCCTTTGACTAGGCATCCATTTCATTTTGTGCTTCCTTTGGAATCATTTCCAAAGATGACCTTGGGTCCTTTGCATTCTTGGAAGTCTTTGAGAGCTTTTTTATTGCATGTCATGTGCCTTGAGCAGCTACAATCAATGTACCATACATCACTGCTGCAACCTGACACTGAAACCTGAAACAATTTCAAATAGATTTGGGTACCCACTTTTGTAAGGGTCCTTTGGGGTTAGTTGCTTTTGGAATCCAAACTTTCTTAACAGACATTGTTTTGCTATAAGATTTGTTGGTTCTCTGATTGTATGCAGTTGTTTTTATAAACTGCTTGTTAAAAATGTGTGCAGAGTCAATATATGTGTTACCAACACCTTTGTATTGTGGTCTTCCACCATACTTCCCTTGAGTATATCCTCTTTGAGGTTTAGATATATAAGTCTTAGTATAGGTGAGAACTTTTCTTCTATGCTGCAACTTTGTGGGTTCTGCATCCTCTTGCTGCATACAGCAGATGGCTTCTGCTGCAGCCAGTTCTTAGATGCAGGCTTACTTGTTGCAGCTAAGCATTGGGGTTTCTTCCCCTTATCCATCATTGCTGTTTTGTTCAAGATCTTCACAGAGTTATAGAGTAACTCTTTCTCCATTGTGGTTTCAGCTTGAACAAAATTAACAGCTTTGGATGTACTTGCTGTAGTTTGAGAGATGTGATTGCTGTAACCTATGCCCGATCTTTCAAAAGGACTTCTATTTTGATTTATGCAATGTCTTGCGTCCTTAGATGATTTGCTGAATGTGCTTATCGTGGACTGCAAGATTTTCTTCTCAGCTTCTAGCTTAGTGACCAGTAGATTTAATCTAAAGACCTCTTTTTGTAGCTTGTTGCACCTTGAGTTATCAGACTCACATGCAGCCAGCATTTTGGCAATATCAATGTTCTTGCTCTTAAGGATCTCATTGTTGATTCTTAGGTTCTCATTTTCAACCTTCAGTTCCTCATAAATTGAGTTAATCTGCTCAAAGTCACTTATGATCCTCTTTAGAGAATGGATCATGTTCAGCTCCTCTTTTTCAGGTATAGACAACGGTTGATAGATTACCTCATCTTCTTCATTGTCCTCGCCATCTTTGGCCATTAGGCATATCAGTACTTTTTCATTAGAGGATGAGGTTTCAGTGTCGCTGTCAGAGGATTCTGCAGCTTTCAGCATCTCATTCGAGACTGTTGTATCCTTGGCCTTCTCCATCTCTCCTATGAGAGCTCGAAACTTGTGCCTTTTCTCTCTTTTTTTATCTCTCCTCTGCTCTCTCTCTCCTTATGGATACTTGTACATCGTTGGATATGGACAGTTTCTTGCATAGTATCCCTGTTTCCTGTAATTATAACACAAGTCAACATTGCTTGTGTTTGGCTGTGGAGAGGAGGATACCTGAAGAGGTGGATGACTTCTTCTAAAGTCATTCCTCTTGTTGAGGTTGGTGTTGTTGTTGTTGTTTCTCTTCATGAATCTTCTAAATTTCTTTAAAAGCAGAGCCATATCCTCTTCAGCAACTTCTGCTGTTGTTAGGATGTATACTATAAGCCTAGCTTTTGTGTAAACATCTATTTATGATATGAGAATCTTTTATGGTCAAATGTTTGCATTTTATATATTTGTTATATATGTTATTGCAATTGTCCAATTAATTTATATTGTAGATAACATGGTGTGTGGTGCCACACAGAAGATCATGTTATTAGTTCCTTATAGATTATAAATGGTAGCTCACAGTCGAGATAATTTTGGACAAATTATCGGAATGGTTGTAGTGTAATTTGGTATTAATCTGTCTTGATTATAAAATTACACTAGTACATTTTGTATGTATTGAGCAGGACCAATTGAGGTTGTTTTATTTGTACTGACTACATAAATAAAACAAGACCTCTGTTATTATGGATGTGCGTCCTCTTAATCATTGTATGATAACGGGCATGTATACTCGATATATGTTTCTTTAATTTATCAATGGGTGAGATTTATTTATTAAATTAATAAGCTCGGTAAATTGGGATACAGTGTTGTTTATATGGTGTGCTGTTGATTATATAATGAAACCGTGTCCTAATTATTTAGGATGATGATGTCCCCTTGAGGAACTCACAAGGATTATCATGTAAACCCTGCAGGTGGATTTATTCCGGCATGATAATAAAGTTGAGTGGTACTACTCTTAGATTAAATATTAATTAATTGAATTGTCAGTAATTCTTTTAATTAATGGACATACGATATCTTAAACATGGGGAGATAAACGCGCAAATAATAAATAGGAGCCATATCTAATATGGATAAGGGACGGTAGTTCAATAATATCTTTTTAGTGGATTAAGATATTATTTGATAGGCTTGAGAAGTATATTCAGATCGAATTAAGGACTCCTAAGCCTATCATGAGACCGATTCCTAATCCTCCTCAAGGTCCCTGTTGTAGCCTATAAATAAGCCTCAAGTCAGCCGTTTTCAACATATATAAAAATACAGATACACAGACATAAAAAATCTGATATACGTATTAGTAGAAGCCGGCCGAAAGTCTCGATAGCTCGTTGCCCACACAACGTTCGAGATAAAGGTGAGGAATATAGCAGAAGATCGTGAGGTCCAGGCTTCATCGATTCCTCCATCTACGGTTCTGATCTTAGAACTAATTTCGGTGCAAAAGGTATGATTCGTTTTCCGCTGCGCGTTAATCATATTTGCATGGACCCCGATTCGGATAATCGTATAGTGTCGGCGATCCGGTTGTTCCTACAGCTGTAACCTCCGTCGGCTTACTGCAACTAGTGGTTGCTGTATCCTTGAATTCTCTTGCAGTTAGCGCTGTAACTTTGGAGCTCGATTCTTCGAACTTCTTTCTCCATTTGTTGATGTCATACTCAAATGCTTTGAGATTGAAGAATAGGTCGAATGTACTCATGGACTTCAAATCCATAGACACTCTCATGTCAGTGGTCTTGCTGTCCCACTGCGCAGGTAGGGCTCTAAGCACTTTCATATTCTTTTCTTTTTGGGTGTAGTGTTTGTCCAGAGCTTCTAGTTCATTCACAATGGATGCGAATCTCAGGTCTAGTTGCTCAATAGTCTCTTCATTGTTCATTTCGAAGAGCTCGAATAGTTGGGTAGCATTGGAGATCTTGTTATCTTTGGTGAGCTCTATCCCCTCACATATTTGCTCCAGCTTTTCCCATATCTCTTTGGATGTTCTACAAGTCTTGACCTTGCTGAACGTGCCTTTATCCAAAGTGATGAATAGAGCATTCTTGGCCACATTGTCTAGGTTGACTCTCTTTCTGTCTTCATTGTTCCATTCTTGTCTTGGCTTGACCAGGAAGTTTGGTGGCGGCTGTGCTTCTTCTTCTAAGTCTCTACCGAGCACTAGATTTACCTTTGTGGGGATGATTAGTCTTTCGGTGATGACCGTCCATATTTCATCGTTCATTGCTTATAGATGTGCCTGAATTCTTATCTTCCAATCGTCATATTCCTCTATGGAAAATATGGGTAGCTTGTGATTAGAGGAATCCATGATATGCTGTAAGAATGAGATTTTGGATGCAGAGAAAACAGCGAGTCTAATGCGGATTTGGGTAGGTGACCAGATAAGTTGGCTTTTAACCCAACTCGCTCTGATACCACTTGTTGTACCCAAGTGGTGTTCGAGATTCAGAAGGGGGGGTGAATGAACTTTGATCGATTTTACAAATCTTTCAAAAAACCTTTCTGCTCTACAAGTTACTTGAACTTGCAACGCCAGACAGTTACTGCTTACAGTACTAGGATGCAGTGCTACACGCTATAACTAGAGTTTATATGCAGCGGAAAACATGATTTATAACACAAGGCTGGTTTTCTCAAATATGATCCTTTTCAAAACATTTTATGCTTATGAGATAGATAAATATAAGAATATGAAATAATCACATATAAGAAAGCAATAAAGCACTTATGATTTATAGTGGTTCGAAGGTGGTGTAATCCTTCTACATCCACTCTACTACTCCTCGAGTAGGAACTTCGTTAAGCAAGATTGAATTACAGGACCTTCCTAACAATCTATCAACTTTACAAAGTAACAACCTACTAGAGTCCAGCGTACACACAGCTGTTAGGATGTATATTATAAGCCTAGCTTTTGTATAAACATCTTTTTATGATATGAGAATCTTTTATGGTCAAATGTTTTTCATTTTATATTTGTTATATATGTTAGTGCAATTGTCCAATTAATTTATATTGTAGATAACATGGTGTGTGGTGCCACACAGAAGATCATGTTATGAGTTCCTTATAGATTATAAATGGTAGTTCACAATCGAGATAATTTTGGACAAATTATCGGAATGGTTGTAGTGTAATTTGGTATTAATCTATCATGATTATAAAATTACACCAGTATATTTTGTATGTATTGAGTAGGACCAATTGAGGTTGTTTTATTTATACTGACTACGTAAATAAAATAAGACCTTTGTTATTATGGATGTGTGTCCTCTTAATCATTGTGTGATAACGGGCATGTATACTCGATATATGTTTCTTTAATTTACCAATGGGTGAGATTTATTTAATAAATCAATAAGCTCGGTAAATTGGGATACAATGTTGTTTATATGGTGTGTTGTTGATTATATAATGAAACCGTGTCCTAATTATTTAGGATGATAATGTCCCCTTGAGGAGCTCATAAGGATTATCATGTAAACCCTGCAGGTGGATTTATTCCGGCATGATAATAAAGTTGAGTGGTACTACTCTTGGAATTAAATGTTAATTAATTGAATTGTCAGTAATTCATTTAATTAATGGACATTCAATATCTTAAACGTGGGGAGATAAATGCGCACATAATAAATAGGAGCCCATATTTGATATGGATAAGGGACGGTAGTTCAATAATATCTTTTTAGTGGATTGAGATATTATTGATAGGCTTAAGTAGTATATTCAGATTGAATTTAGGACTCCTAAGCCTATCAGGAGACTGATTCCTAATCCTCCTCAAGGTCCCTGTTGTAGCCTATAAATAAGCCTCAAGTCAGTCGTTTCTAAACACATGAAATCTGAGATACGATTTAGTAGAAGGTGGCTGAAAGTCTCGATGGTTCGTTGCCCACACAACTTTCGAGAAAAAGACGAGGAATACAGTAGAAGATCGTGAGGTCCAGGCTCCATCGATTTCTCAATCTACAGTTCTGACCTTAGAACTAATATCGGTGCAAAAGGTATGATTCGTTTATCCACTACACGTTAATCATATTTGCATGAACCCCAATTTGGATAATTGTATAGGGTCGGCGATCCGACGGTTCCTACAATTGGTATCAGAGCCGTAGTTTTCTGACTCTATTTGATTGAATCGGTTAATTCTATTATGAATCGTATCTTGAAGCATGCGTATTTATATCGAATAATAGTAGGATTTGCGAGATTATAATTTTCTGTAGGAACCTTAAATCCAACTATTATGGTCTGAATGTATGTTTATGTATGAATTAAACCCTCGGACATGTCGAGGTTGTTTTTTGAATGTATGATTGTAATAGTAAAATCACGACGGTTTGTCGTGTTAGGTTTTAATTTTATGTTCGATCTAGATTATATGTAAACTCCTTCGTGGAGTATAGGATCGATGAATGTAATTAGATACAAGGTTAGGGTGGCACAACCGGGCATGACTGTGCTGTGGAGCACGATCAGACCGTGTCGGTTAAAAATTGGAGCTGGACAATCGGACACGATCGTGCTGTGGAGCACGGTCAGACCGTGCCTGGCTGAAGATTGAAACTGGATAACAGGGTACGACCGTGTTGAGGGGCACGGTCAACCGTGCGGCGTGTTTACAGGACGAGCATGACCGTGCTGAGGGGCACGGTCTGACCGTGCTAGTCGATGATTTTCCCTCATGTTAAATAACTAAGTGGGAGAGGGATTAATTAATTTTAAAATAAATCCCATGGCCTCCATTACTGGTTTGTAATTGATGCATTTGAACTTGCGCGTTGGTTTTAATTGCCTTCCTCCATATCAGATGAGTTCATTTACAGATCATTAGATCAAACTTCCTTTATGGATGATTATAGAAAGTTGTCTAGGAGTATGTCATCTTCTCCATCTGAAGAGGCATAATCCTAGATAATGGACTTAGTTTCAAGTAATGGTGTACACTTAGATGCATTTGATAAGTATCCTCCCCATCGGAGTCACTGCTGTTATTTATATGGCCAAAGCGATACTAACTATTAATTTTATTTGTCATAAAGTTAAGTTGACAAGATAATAAAATTAATGGGTAAAACCTCCTCTAACAAATGTTTGAATTAGTATACGTTCATACTATCGTGGCATATGAAGTTCACGGTGTATTGAGGTGTTGGTTAATTTAAATTATGTTGTTTGAGGGAACAATATGATTTGTCAATTCAAATGTTTTGACCTATGTGTTTATTTACATGATTCTCAAGATTTTCATTATGGCTTTCAATTCTCTTGTTGTTATACTTAAAGAAAACAAACTTACTAGTCCTAATTATATTGATTGGAAATGAAACCTGAACATTGTCCTGTCTGCTAAAGAGTACAAGTTTGTACTCACTGAGCACTGTCCTGACATGTCTGATGAAAACTCTACTGAAGATGAGAAAATGCTTTATAGGAAGTGGGTCAAGGCAGATGAGATGGCGCAGTGTTACATTTTGGCTTCCATGTCAAATGTGCTGCAACATCAGCATCAGGCCATGCCCACTGCCTATGATATGATGCATAATCTCAAGGAACTCTTCGAACATCAGAGTCGGGCATTAGTTATTGAAACATGTTTAACGGTGTTATCTACCGGTACCTGATGTGTAGATACAGGAGCCACTGATCATGTCTGCAATTCATTGCAGGGGTTCCAAGAAACCAGACGACTAAGTGAAAGAGAGATTACTATATACATGGGCACTACTGCGAAAGTAACGGTTGTTGCAGTGGGAGACGTTCATTTATCTTTTCATAAGAATAAGACTTTGATTTTGAGAAATTGTCTTTACATACCTTGTTTTAGAAAGAATTTGATTTCAGTTTCTAAACTTTTTAAGGATGGATATTCTGTTTCTTTTGATAACAATGTTGTGGTCAAGAAGAATAGAGTTATTATCTGTTCTGGTATGTTGGTTGACAATTTATATACTCTTAATCCTATAACTCCTACGATGCAATAAAAGAAAATTAATAGCACATCTTCTAAATCTAATAAGAGAAAAGAACCTTAAAAAATGAATCAAACATATTTTTGGCATCTAAGGTTAGGTCATATTAACTTAAGTAGGATTCAAAGGTTGATAGCCGATGGACCTTTGAGTTCCTTGGAAGTGGAAAACTATCCAACCTGCGAGTCCTGCTTGGAAGGAAAAATGACCAAAAGGCCTTTTAAGGCAAAGGGGTATAGAGCCAAAGAAGTGTTGAAATTGATTCATTCTGATTTGTGTGGCCTTATGACTATTCAGGTAAGAGGTGGTTTCGAATATTTTATCTCTTTTATAGACGATTATTCGAGATATGGATACATTTACTTGATGCGCCGCAAGTCTAAGTGCTTTGACAAGTTCAAAGAATACAAGGCTGATGTGGAGAAACGTCATGGTAAAAGTATCAAAACATTACGATCCGATCGGGTGGTGAGTACCTCTTAGGAGAGTTTAGGAGTTACTTATCAGAGGTTGGGATTCAATCCCAATTGTCTGCACCGAGTACACCCCAACAGAATGGTGTGGCAGAACGAAGGAATAAGACTCTTATGGAAATTGTTAGATCGATGATGAGTTATTCAGAATTACCAAATTCGTTTGGGGGGTATGCTCTGGAAACAACAACGTACATTCTAAACTTGTTACCTTCTAAGTCAGTACCCTATACTCCCACAGAATTGTGGACTGGGCGCAAGCCTAGTCTAAAACACATTCGGATTTGGGGTAGTCCAGCACATGTGCTGAAGGGAGATGCTGATAAGTTGGAATCTCGTACGGAAGTACACTTGTTTGTGGGCTATCCTCGAGGAATGAAAGGTGGTTTATTTTATAGTCCTAAAGATTAGAAGGTCATTGTTAGTACGAATGCCAGATTTTTGGAAGAGGACTATGTAATGAACCACAAACCCATGAGTAAAATTGTTCTTGAGGAAATGAAAGGGGATAATTCTGATGTACCGACGGTACAAGATGAGATACCACAAGTGACTGCACCGCGTGTCACTAATGATACATAAATATCGATAGTGCCTCGTCGTAGTGGGAGGGTTGTTAGACAACCTGATAGATTCATGTTTTTGGGAGAGTCTTCAGACTTGGTCCCTGGACAACATGAAATAGATCCCTGGACTTATGACGAAGCACTCCAAGATAAAGATGCGATATCTTGGCAAAAGGCAATGCTCTCTAAGATAGAATCTATGGATTCTAATCAAGTCTGGGAGCTTGTAGAACCACCAAATTGTGTAAGAACCATTGGATGTAAATGGTTATACAAAAGGAAAAGAGGATCAGACGAAAAGGTAGAGACCTTTAAAGCAAGGCTTGTTGCGAAAGGGTATACTCAAAAAGAAGGGATCGATTATGAGGAAACCTTTTCGCCGGTAGCCATGTTGAAGTCTATCCAGATTCTTTTGTCTATTGCTGCTCATATGGATTATGAGGTTTGGCAGATGGATGTCAAGACAACTTTCCTTAACGGAAGTCTTGAAGAAAACATCTCTATGAAGCAACCAGAGGGATTCATTGAGAAGGACAAAGAACATCTTGTGTGTAAGCACAATCGGTCCATTTATGGACTGAAACAAGCTTCGAGATCTTGGAACATCCGTTTTGATGAGGTAAACCAATCTTTTGGATTTATTCAATGTCCGGATGAGTCTTGTGTATATAAGAAAAGTGACGGAAACGTGGTGGTATTTCTTATACTATTCGTAGATGATATCTTGTTAATTAGAAACAATGTCAAGGTGTTGTCAGACGTAAGGGTATGGCTGTCCAAGCAGTTTGCTATGAAGGACTTAGGAGAAGTTGGACATATTCTTGGGATCAAAGTTATAAGGGATCTCAAGCTTCATACATTGACACTATCCTAGCTCGTTTTAGCATGTAAAACTCCAAGAAAGGTTTTCTACCTTTTAGGCATGGAGTTCCTTTATCTAAGGAAATGTGTCCTAAGACACCAAAGAAGATAGAGGAAATGAAAGCAGTTTCTTATGCTTCGGCTGTAGGAAGCTTAATGTATGCAATGCTATGTACGAGACCAGATATCTGTTTTGTCGTGGGCATGGTTAGTAGATATTAAAGTAACCCAGGATAAGGTCATTGGACTGCCGTAAAGCATATTCTAAAGTACCTGAAAAGGACTAGAGATTATATGCTAGTTTACCAAGCAAATGATTTATTACCTGCGGGTTACACGGATTCAGATTTCCAATTAGATAGGGACAACAGTAAATCAACCTCGGGGTATGTGTTTACCTTGGGAGGTGGAGCGATAGTGTGAAGAAGTGTGAAGCAGAAATGCGTTTCGGACTCCACCATGGAAGCTGAATATGTGGCAGCCTCTGAGGCAGCCAAAGAAGCTGTATGGCTTAGAAACTTCTTAATGGACTTAGAAGTGATTCCTGGTTTGTCCAAAGCTATCACAATCTATTGTGATAACAGTGGTGCAGTAGCAAACTCGAAGGAATCACGAGTTCATAAGGTAAGTAAACACATTGAGCGCAAGTACCACCTGATACGAGATATCGTAAAGCGAGGGGAAGTTGTTGTCGCCAAGATTGCATCAGCCGATAACCTAGCAGATCCTTTCACAAAGGCCCTTCCGGCGAAAGCCTTCGATGAGCATGTTGATGGCATGGGAATCAGATATATGGCAGCGTATATGACAACATAGTCTTTTAGTATAAGTGGGAGATTGTTAGGATGTATACTATAAGCCTAGCTTTTGTATAAACATCTTTTTATGATATGAGAATCTTTTATGGTCAAATGTTTTGCATTTTATATTTGTTATAAATGTTAGTGCAATTGTCCAATTAATTTATATTGTAGATAACATGGTGTGTGGTGACACACAGAAGATCATGTTATCAGTTCCTTATAGATTATAAATGGTAGCTCACAATCGAGATAATTTTGGACAAATTATCGGAATGATTGTAGTGTAATTTGGTATTAATCTATCTTGATTATAAAATTACACTAGTACATTTTATATGTACTGAGCAGGACCAATTGAAGTTGTTTTATTTATACTGACTACGTAAATAAAACAAGACCTCTGTTATTATGGATATACGTCCTCTTAATCATTGTATGATAACGGGCATGTATACTCGATATATGTTTCTTTAATTTACCAATGGGTGAGATTTATTTAATAAATCAATAAGCTCGGTAAATTGGGATACAATGTTGTTTATATGGTGTGCTGTTGATTATATAATGAAACCGTGTCCTAATTATTTAAGATGATGATGTCCCCTTGAGGAGCTCATAAGGATTATCATGTAAACTCTGCAGGTGGATGTATTCCGGTATGATAATAAAGTTGAGTGGTACTACTCTTGGAATTAAATGTTAATTAATTGAATTGTCAATAATTCATTTAATTAATGGACATTCGATATCTTAAACGTGGGGAGATAAACGCGCACATAATAAATAGGAGCCCATATTTGATATGGATAAGGGACGGTAGTTCAATAATATCTTTTTAATGGATTGAGATATTATTGATAAGCTTAAGTAGTATATTCAGATTGAATTTAGGACTCCTAAGCCTATCAGGAGACCAATTCCTAATCCTCCTCAAGGTCCCTGTTGTAGCCTATAAATAAGCCTCAAGTCAGCCGTTTCTAAACACATGAAATCTGAGATACGATTTAGTAGAAGGCGGCTGAAAGTCTCGATGGTTCGTTGCCCACACAACGTTCGAGAAAAAGGCGTGGAATACAGCAGAAGATCGTGAGGTCCAGGCTCCATCGATTCCTCGATCTATAGTTCTGACCTTAGAACTAATATCGGTGCAAAAGGTATGATTCGTTTATCCGCTGTGGGTTAATCATATTTGCATGGATCCTGATTCGGATAATTGTATAGGATCGGCGATCCGGCGGTTCTTACAACAGCAACTGCAAACTCCAAAGGCTAACCCACACAAGGTTCTACACTCCCACACAGGGAAGCTGCCTAACTCTAGACAACTTATACAAACAGCAAGGATCTTTCCTATCAACTGTTTGACACCTCTAAAACAACCTAAGCACAAAACAATAAGGTTAAAAGTATATATTTTGTTCTTGAACTGGTGCGGTGAAGTGAGCTTCTGAATTCTTCAAAGGATCTTTCAGCTTTGAACTTGCTTTACTTCACAGAGGTTGAGTGACTGTAATTGAGAGTTGACTTGAATGGTTGTAACTTGAAAGCTTGAGAGATTTTGTGCAAATGTTTCAGTAACCAGCTCCAGTGTTTCTCATCCTCTATTTATACTTGTAGGAGAAGATATCCGTTGAAGGAGACATCTCTCTTTTGAATTTGAAGTACTTGATCAAAGGCATGGTTCGCATTTAATGCGAATTAACTTTTTCTTTCGAAGCATTTAATGCGGCAGTTGCGGCTAGCAGCTTTCTGCAGCGCGTCAGTCCACGTGGCATCTTTGTATTGGCTCTGTTTCTGTAACTTTGATCTTGTCTCGAATGGCTCTATTTATTCTTGTTTGGATCTTTGTTCCTCGTACTGCATTTATCCTTCCTCGGATTGCAGGATACTTCTTATTTGTGATCGGCGCTGTTGACTGTTTGGACAGTAAGCTCTGCGCTGTATCCTAGGTTTGGGTGCAGCTGATGTCTTCTTACAGTGCTGCTGTAACTTGGACCTACTTGCAGTATCTTTAGGCTGTATTGATGTATCTTTTTCTTACAGTACTCCTGTATCTTTTTCTTGCAGCGATGCTGCATGCCGTTCTTTCTTACTTTACTGCGGTGCTGTAACTTCTTTCTTGTAGCGATGCTATATTTGCTTTCTTACAGCAGCATCTTTCCGATAAGCTCGATGCAGCCATGTAACTTATAAAAACCTCCAACTTTCAGCACTTATATCTAGACTCAAAACTAGTCTATGACTTCACTTCAACATTGTGAAAAATGGGGTAACTTCCTATTACATATATGTTTTGTCTCATTAAAATCTAAACATCGAAATCCCAACAAACTTGCTTCACTTCGCAGAGGTTGAGTGATTGAAACTGAGAGTAGATTTGAAATAGAATAGCTTGAATGCTTGAGAGTTTTTGCGCAAATGTTTCAGTAGTCAGCTTCAGGGTTGCTCATCCTCTATTATACTTGTATGAGAAATATCCATTGAAGGAGATATCTCTCTTTTGAATTTTTAGTACTTGATCAAAGGCATGACTCCCATTTAATGCGACTTGACTTTCTTTTTTGGAGCATTTAATGCTGCAGTTGCAGCTAGCAGCTTTCTACAGCACGTCAGTCCACGTGGCATCTTTGTATTGGCTCCGTGTCTGCAACTTTGATCTTCTCTGGAACGACTCTATTTATTCTTGCTTGGATCTTTGTTCCTCGTACTGCATTTATCCTTCCTCGGATTGCAGGATACTTATTCTGTTTGTCATTGGTGATATTGATTGTTTGAGCAGTAAGTTTCGCGATGTATCCTAGGTCTGCTTATAGCTGATTGTTCTTTGCAGAGTTGCTGTATCTTCGACCTTCTTGCAATATCTTCGTGCAATACTATTGTATCTTTTCTTACAGTACTCCTGTATCATTTTCTTGCAGTGATGCTGCATATCGTTCTTTCTTACTTACTGCATTGCTGTAACTGCTTTGTTGCAGCAACGTTGTTCTAAATTTCTCGATACAGCGTTATTACTTATGAAAACCTCCATCTTTCAACACATATATCTAAACTCAAACCTAGTCTATGTTTTCACTTAAACATTGTGAAAAATGGGGTACACAAAACTTCCTATTACATATTTAATTTGTCTCATCAAAATCTAAACACTGAAATTCCAACACATAAACAATTTAATCTCAACCCTAATTCCAAAGAACATATTTGGACTTCATAAAATATGCTAAAAGTCATGAAATATCATAACTGTTGACGTCGGAATTTATCGAAAAGTAATTCCTAGTCTAACACCCAAATGTATATGAAATAAAATGTAAAGTATGAAAAAGATTTGCTCGGAGCCTACTCGGGCAATTTAGCTCGGCTGATCCTGGACGGTTAAGTGACCGGGCATGACCTTATAGCATTAATTTAGAGAAATCAGCTCTCTAGTACTGTTTACAGAATTCAGATTCGGATCCTTTACAAGTTAAAATTACCTCTATTTATAGCTGACGAATAACCTAAATAGTGGAGATCGTGGAGATCATGGAGGTCGTAGGAGTTGAGCCCACATTCTCCTTGATTTTTTCCTATTTACGTGGCATTTGGCAGTTTTGCTACCCACGATCTCTTAGAGGTTGGTTGTATCCTGGACGGTCATATGGATCCTGGCCGGCCAAGTTAATCCGTCGAGGAACCATTGCAATCAACCTGGACGGTCTTCTTGAGAAGACATGGCCGTCGTGGCCGACCAGGTGAAGCGATATCCTTCATTCTGCCGTCCAAGTGTGATATGCTGTCCAGCTCGGGTCGGACGCCCAACAATAGCTCCTTAGATCTTGGCAGAAAATTGCCTCTGCTGAGACCTAATCAACCTTAACAAGTCGAAATGAGAGGGGAGAAAGAATGAGTTGTAGGTTAGTACTTTTGTTGCGAACAAGTGTCGTCATCTGGTGGAGTGGAAGTCGAAAGGTCATTGTTTTGTATCCGTTCGATTTTTCCACGCGTCTGCAGGTGATTGGTCGAGAATTAAGGGTCATCACCTATATATAGCGTTCTTCTCATTTGACTTTTCACCAGCTTTCGATTTCGAGTGCCTATTGCGTATCCCAAGCAAAATTAGCCGGTCTGGATATCCCGTGCTACGTCATCTTGTGAGAGCGCTCTTACTCGGAAGGTAATCCCTCTCTCTTTTGTGACTATGCCTCAAATTCCCAAGGAGATCCCATCTGGGTGGTCGCAAGGGCACCGGGCTGGAGGGGCCGAGATACCTTTTGAGGACTCAGAGGCTGCAAAGTGGCCGTCCACTATTTCCCAATCTGAGCTGGATAGGATACAGTCCCGTTTTAATATTCCTTTAGGGGTTTCCTTCGTCGCCCTCAACCCTGAGGAGCTAATGCATAAGCCGCGGAAAAACTGCGTGGCTATCAATCTTCAAGCATTGGAGGGCGGTTTACGGTTTCCCATTTCTCCATGCTTATCTCGCTACCTTTGGCAATGGGGAATAGCGCCTAGGCAGCTCCGGCCAAATAGCTGGTCCTCTCTCTTAGGTTTATTAGTGTTTTTTCACAACTACAATCTCGGGGAACCTAGCTTTGACGAGCTGTCCTGGCTGTTTAAACTTGAGCTTATACCTGGAGTAGAGAATCATTTTTATTATCTCGCCCCTCGAACACATCGACCCCAGCTAGTTTGTGACCTTCCTTTACCAGTTAGGGATTGGAGAAGTGACTAGTTCTGGGTCGATGGGGATTGGAAGAGTTCGGGGACGTTTAACCATTCCTTGGCTGTTAGGGCGTCTTGCCCGGTCGGCTTTGGTCTCGCTGAAGGTATATCTTTATGACTTTCTTGGCCAGATATTCTAATGTGTTTAATATTCTTTTATTTTATAGAGGGATCGCTCAAAAGTCTGGAGAGTAGCAGTGATTTCTCCCGAAAAATCCATTTCTTGCGGGACAGCATCAGCTCGGAGCAGCGGACGTTCGGGCAGCTGATTGTGGAAGATCGGCTTATCCGGGCTGGTCTTGTCTTTCTTTTTGTGCGTGCTGCCGTGGACTTCCAAGGTAGGTCTTGCTGTTGGACCAAAATTACGCTTGGCTATTTTTTAGTTAATTGTTCTTCTTGTAGCCATCCTTCCTCAAGACGATCTTCCGAGCGCATTAAAATCAGGACGGAACGAGGTGGTAAGCAGAAGAAACCAATTGTAAAAATGCGGGGTTCTGCACGTCCAGTGATCGAGACTCCTACTCCGAGTCAGGATCCTATCGAGCCGTCGACAAAAAGATCATGCCCGACTTCTAGCGAGCAACCAACCGATAAGCCCGATGTCGCCACTTCAGCTCGTACAGGAATATGGTCTTCCGAGTCTTCGCTGGCCGGCTCGGTTAACATTTGTGGTTGGGATCCCAAACTGATTGAAAGTTCCAAGGAGTTCCTCGGGAAATGTCCTCCATTTCAGATCAGCTTTTCTCGTGCTCGGCCGCCCAGCACGGATTTAATGAGGAATCTTCCATCTGGGATTAGGCAAGCTATGGATGCTCCGGTAAAGTCCTGGACAGGGGAGCTGGAGGATTATGCAAGAGAGATGTCGGTGGCTGACATGGGGGCTTGCTCGGCAATTTTGAATGCCCAGGCTTCCGTCTTTGCTTGGCGGGCTAATCGTGAATACCTTGCTCAGCAGGATAAATACATGGCAAGCAGAGTTGAGCTTGGTGATAAAAAGGCCGATTTGGCCGCCGCTTCTGAGGAAATAAAGGGACTTAAGGCCAAGCTGACTTCTGCTCAGGATTCATTATCCCGATAAAAGGCCGAAGCGGACGTTGAGAAGGCCCTGCTTAAAGGTCAGCTCGAGGCGATTGGGGCTGAGCTGAAGTCTGCACGTGATGAGCTGGTAATTGCTAGAGCTGGCCGATTGGACGAGGCTGTCGTGGCGCAGAAATACAAGGAGTCTGATGAATGCAAGTATGAGGGAATCTTGGCCTATCTTTTTGCCTATATGGACAATATTGTAGTGGCTAGGAAGGCCAAGATGGACGACCGTCCCTTCAGCATAGCCTTAGCCGAATTTTTGCGTAGGAATCCTCTTCCTCAATATTATTTGGACCTGATGGAGGACTTGTCTGGCTATCTTCCTCCGGGAACATCTCCTGCAACCAGCTCCACCAATCCAATTTATGTCAGACCCAAATTTGGGGTTTCTGGGTCTGAGCAGGTTGAGGGAACTGGCGCGACTGGATCTGAGGAGGACATAATTGTACTCCAGGATGCTTAGCGTAGCATTTTTTGTTTATTCTTTTTTCCTGGCTACTTAGCTCTTTGTGAACAGGTTCTGGCCTGCAAACCAGTATGTGTACTTACACTTTCAAACGGATAATGTTTCACTTGTATCGATGTTTAATTTAAACATGTCGGGCTAACTTATCTTGACCGGTTTAGCCCCTGGCCTAGCACCTATGCCGGCTTTGCATTTAGAGGACTGGATAGGATCTTCATATTTTGATAGGCATAGCCCTTAGGTTTAACACGTCACAATTGACAGCCTAGAAGATGACGTATCGTTATTTATTGGATTTCAGAATCGCCACGTGTTACCAATTATAGGGGAGGATCCCAATGGTCCCAATCCTTCTATAAATAGCGGGGGCTTATTCATTTTCACCGTTGCCATGATACTCTTTAATTTACCGCCGTATTCCAATATTGCCATGCAGGAATTGCCGCCTAGGATTAGCCGTCATTCATTAACCGTCCTATTTACGACAGACCTCGGCATGGAAACCTGCGGGGCAGGGCAAGCTGAGGAGACCGATGTAGCCAGGTCTGAAGATAGTGTGATCGTGTTCGAGGATGATCGATATTACGATCTTGGCCATAAGGAGTTCCGAGCAGTTTTCTTAAGCTTAAGTACTTGGCAACATATTCAGCAACTGCCGTCCGTTCATAAAATGCCCTGGTTAACATGTCAATATTGAGGGAGAGGCTCGGTCAGACTGAACGGCCTGGCCAACCCTTCTAGTAGTATATATTATTGTCGAGCTGCTCATTCGAGTCTTTTGTTTAAGGTTTAGGGTTTAATGGATCGTCTGTTAAGAGGTTCTGGCCTCCAAACCAACAATTTTCAATAATATTTCTAATTTCAAATCTAATTGTCCTTGTCGTATTTTCATTATATAATTGCTAACATATAACCTTACACGTAGCTTAATTTTGGATGGCCCGGATATGTCTGACTCTTTAAATCAGGTACCTTCTCCTGGCCGGCCTATCAATTGTGATTTGGCCAGCTTCATATAGGAGAGATTTGTGGAATCTGGTATGATCTGGTCCTGGGCTTCTTCCTGGGCCTGACACGTGTCGCAATCTGGTGTCCTGGGAGACGAAGCGTCTTCCATAGTTGACCGTTCGATTCGCCACGCGTCACCTCTGGTCGGATGGAAGTTGAAGGGTCACGTCTTTCCTATAAATAGGGGTGACCTTCCTTCATTTTGACCTTCGTGAGTTTGTGACTACTTAGAAAATTCTCTGTTATTGCCTGACCAGATTAAGCCGTCCAACATCGCCCGTCCAGGATAAATCGTTCTCGATCATCCATCCGGTCCAGTTTCTAGGTAATTATTACTTTCTCACTATGTCTTCTCCTTCATCTTCTGGGACTGAGTCCGGGTATGGAGGGTATCATTCTGAGGAACTGAGTCTAGAGGTTAGTTCGTCTTTGGAGGAGATTAGGAGTTCAGGTCCTCCTACGGTTGAGGTGGCAGGGACATCGGGCCGACCAGCTCGCTACGTTCCCATAGGGATGCCTAGGCCGCCTAGACAATACAACCGGACTGAGCAGCCTTCTATAGATTCGAAGGCCATTTCTTGGCCGTCCACAGTTACCCGGGCTGAATTGGATAGGTGGCACGCCCTTTTCAACATCCCGCGGGGGGTGTCGTTTGATGTTTCGAGACCGAACGAGCGGATGGATAAGCCACCCGCGGACAGCGTGGCCATCAATCTCCGATCTTTAGAAGGTGGTCTTCGGTTTCCCTTGGCTCCTCCTCTAACTCAGTACCTCCGCTTGTGGGGCCTTGCTCCCGACCAGTTACACCTAAATAGTTGGTCCTCCATTCTAGGGTTGCTCATCCTTTGTTAGATGTTCAATCTTGGTGTTCTGACCCCCGAAGAATTAGCTTGGCTGTTGGGTTTGAAACTCCTGCCCGGGGCTCAGAACCACTTGTACTATCTGTCCTCCCTGTATGGGCGTCCCCAATTGATCATCGATCTTCCGTCCTCCGTCAAAGATTGGAAGACGAAATGGTTCTGGGTCAGAGGTGATTGGATGAGCCTCGGCCAGGTCGGAGAGCAGGGGTCAGAGCAGGTGTTTTGTCCAATATTCTTTGGGACGGCAAATGGTATATTAGCATTTTTCTTGTTTTCAGCTCGGTTATCTAATTTTAATTATCTTTCGTTTTGCAGAGATTTCCGTGGAGGGTCTCCCAGTTGACAACACCTTCTCTCGGAAGATAGTATTTCTCCGGGACCACACCACCCCCTCTCAGCGAAACTTTAAGACGCTCATTACCGAGGAGCGTCTTGCTAGTGCCGGCCTCATCCTTCCTTTCCGGCCTGCTCCGAATAATTACCTAGGTAATATTTTCGAACTTGTATTTATTTGCCTCATTCTGAAAATCTTGCTTATTTACGTTTCTTATTTTTCAGCTGTCCTCCCTCCTCACGGCCTGCAGCTCAACATGAACCCCACTCAGCGGATTCGGCAGAGGACTCAACAAGCTGCTGCTGGGTATGCGGGGAGGCCTCAAGGCCGAGGCCAAGGAAAGGGCAGGGGACTTGAACGCCTCGTTTCTACTGCACCATCTCCAGCTACTGTTACCGCGGATACTGCCCCGCGTGATCCACCGGCTAAGCGGTCTAGGCCAGGTTCTTGCAGTGGAGCGGGGACCTCCCGGGGTGGCTCGGCAGCTGGAAGGGGAAGCTCGGGGACACTTGGAGCTTCAGCTGCTCGTTCGGCGTCTGGTGTCTGGACTGCCGAAAGCCCTCTGGCCGGCTCGATCAGTTTATGCGGATGGGACCCTGCTCGGGTTGAGGAGATGAAGGAGTTTCTCGGCCGTCGCCCGCCTTTTCAGATCAGTTTCTCCCGGGCCCAGTCTCCGATCCCGGAGGTGTTGGAGAATCTTCCTCGGGTGGTGTCCTCAGCTGTCGAAGCCCCCGTCAAGGTCTGGATGGAGGAATTGGATAAGTTCACCCGCCAGATGTCTGGTGTGGATGCCGGCTCCTGCACCACTATCCTTTTGGCACAGACGTCCGTGTTCGCCTAGGAGGCCCAACGACAGTATGAAGAGAGGTTCGAGAAGATCCGGGTGCTGAAAGCCGAGCTGAGGTCAAAGAATGGCGATCAGAGGGAGATGGCTGAGGAGAAGGAGTCGTTGCAGACTCAGCTCGGCCACCTCGGCTGCCGAACTGGAGAAGCAGAGGGTGGCGGACCTTACTGCGAAGACTGTCCGGCTCCAGGCCGGGATGTATGATTTGAAGGCCGAGCTGGAGGCTACCCGGGCTGCCCAAGCTGACGAGGTGGCTGTAGTTGCTAAGATCAAGGGCTCCGACGAGTACAAGTACGAGAGCAGCCTTGCTTACTTGTTCATTTTCTTTGATGCTATTGAGGCGGCCCGGAAGGAGAAGCTGGACGATTGTCCGCTTATGACAACCCTGGCCGGCTACATTGAGAAGAATCCACTCCCGACCTACTACCTGGAGGTGATGAGTGACCTGCCGAAGTATCTTCCGGCTGGGTCGGAGAAATTGCTTACCCCAGCTCCTCCCATTGTGCTTATGTCTAATCCAACTTTTGACATGGGAGTAGCTTCTGAAGTCGGACGGTCAGAAGTTGGGCAGCCCACCGAGGAGGCGGGCGAGGTGGTTGAAGAGAAGATGGTGGATGTTGAGCAGTAGCTCTTTGTAGAGATTTCTTTCTTTTTTCTCTTCTTTTTTGTAAGAGGTACTGGCCTCCAAACCAGTTTTGATTTTAATATCATGTCTTGCTGGTTTATGACCTTCCATACTTATATGTATTTCATTCTAGTTGAAACTTGCTCGTCTCAACCGAATCAGCTCGGTACTTAAATACCTGAAACACTTAGTAAAAACTATTAATCATTTGATAATGGTAGTGTGAGCCTGCTTTGCTTACCAAGTTAATTTTTATCACTTCTGTTTGATCGACACTTTACCCTTGGCCGGAGCCGAGGTAGGTATAATACCTACAGTTTAGCCCGGCCTAGATGGCTCGGATGAGGTTGCAGTCTTGAGTGGGCTGAAGCCTTACTGTTCCATCCGCCCTAGACGGCTCGGATGAGGCTGTAGCCTTTGGTGGGCCAGAGCCTTACTGTTCCATCCGGCCTGGACGGCGCGGATGAGACTGTAATCTTAGGTGCGCCGAAGCCTTGGTGGGCCGGAGCCTTACTGTTCCATCCGGCCTGGATGACTCGGATGAGGCCGTAGCCTTAGTCAATATTACAAGCTGGGAAACAATTTCATTAACATGTAAAAATATGTAAGAGAATTATAATTGAAATCCTGGCCGGCTAATGATAATACTTTTTGAAGTGTTCTATATTCCATGGTTTGGATACAATTTTCCCTTCCAGGTCGGCTATCTCATATGCACCTCCGGCCAGGATCCTGCTTATCTTGTACGGTCCTTCCCAGTTGTGTCCCAAGGATCCATTCGATAGTAGGACCTTTTTGAGGACCAGATCCCCTAGCTGAAATTTTCTGGGCCGGACCCTTGAGTTATAATACCTTGCACTTCTCTGCTTGTAAATGGCGTTTTTTATGTCTGCGTCCATTCTTCTTTCTTCTAGCAAGTCGAGGTTGGCGGCCAGAGCTCCTACGTTCTGCTGGTCTTGATATTTGTCCACTCTCCAAGTGCGAACGCCGAGCTCGATTGGGATAACTGCTTCGGATCCAAACGTTAGGGAAAATGGCGTTTCTCCTGTTGCCGTTCTGGCCGTCGTTCTGTAAGCCCATAGCACTTCGGGTAGTTTATCGGCCCAAGCTCCCTTCGATTCTTCCAACCTGGCCTTGAGGGTGTGTTTGATAATTTTATTCATGGCCTCGACCTGGCCATTCCCTTGAGGATGATATGGGGAGGAGAGCAGCTTCTTAATGCCCAAGTTTTCACAGAATGTTCTTAGGTCGTCGCTGTCGAACTGCCGGCCATTATCTGTGATGATGGAATGCGGGACCCCGAACCGGCAGATGATGGACTTCCAAATGAAGTTTGTAACTTTTAGCTCCGTTATTCGTGCCAGGGGTTCTGCTTCTACCCATTTGGTGAAATAGTCGACGGCGACTATGGCAAATCTTACTCCTCCTCGGCCAGTGGGCATCGGGTCGATTAGATCTATTCCCCATTTTACGAATGACCACGGGGCCATTATTGAGTTCAAGTCCTCCGAAGGTGCCCGGATGATAGGTGCGCATCTCTGACATTTGTTGCACTTCTTGGCGAAGTTGATAGCATCTTTCTTTAGACTAGGCCAGAAGTACCCCTGCCTAATAACCTTGAAAGCCAGTGACTGGCCTCCCGAGTGATTGCCGCATACGCCCTCATGGATCTCGGCTAATACATACTTGGCTTCTTCGTCGTCCAGGCATTTCAGGAGAGGATGGGAGAAACCTCTTTTGTACAGAAGGCCGTCCTGGATGGTGTATCGAGCAGCTCGGATTCTCAATTTTCTGGCCTCACCCTGATCGGCAGGGACCTTCCCCCCTTCCAAGTATTGGATGATCGGGGTCATCCAAGTCACTTTTGGCTCAATATCATAGACTTTTTTTTGATCGAGAGCCGAGCTGTCCACAGTTCCAATGTTTACTGTTCCAATATCCTCAGCTCCTTCACTTGTCGCTAGCCGGGCAAGAGCGTCAGCTTGTGTATTCTTGCTACGAGGGATCTGCTCGGTACGGATTCGTCTAAATTCTGCGGAGGCCAGCTCGACGGATCTCAAGTACTTAGTCATTTTGTTCATCCCTGGCTACGTACTCGCCTGAAATTTGATTGACGACCAGGAGGGAGTCACTGAAAACTTCGAGGTCGTCCACTCCAAATTGTTTTGCCATGTTCAGTCCAGCCAACAGCGCTTCATACTCGGCCTCATTGTTTGTTGCGGGATATTTGAACCATAGCGCCGAGCAGAAGTATTTCTGGGTGGGGCTGACCAGCACGATTCCAGCCCCGGCATAATTAGTGGTAGACAATCCGTCCACGTACATCTTCCAGGGTGTTTCTATCTTTTCTTCTCGGAGGATGAGAGTTGAAGTGAACTCGGGGATAAAGTCAGCAAGGGCCTGACCTTTTATTGCTGTCCTCCTGGGTGCATAATGGACATCATATTGGCCCAGCTCGACTGCCCACTTTAGCAGTCTTCCGGAGGCGTCTGGGTGGCCCAGTACCTGCTTTAGAGGAAAGTTAGTCAGTACCTCACTTGGTGTGCTAGGAAGTATGGCCGCAGCTTCCTAGCTGAGATGATCAGTGCATAAGCCAGCTTTTCCATTGCCGGGTAGCGGAGTTCGGCGTCATGCAGTGACTGGCTCACATAATATACAGGCTGCTGAGCTTTCTGTTCTGCGCGGACCAGTACCGAGCTAACCGCATACTCAGACACTGCCAGGTAAAGCTGCAATTTTTCGCCGGGCTGAGGCTTTGCGAAGACTAGGCCTCCATGAGTGCTTTCTTGAGGTCGTCTAGGGCCGACTGGCACTCACTGTTCCACTCGAATTGAGCGTTTCTTCTGATCAAGTTGAAGAAAGGTCGGCATTTGTCAGTGGACCGAGATATGAAGCGGTTGAGGGCGGCGATCTTGCCGGTCAGACTCTGGATGTCCTTGATCCGCCTCGGCGGGGTTAGGTTCATGACCGCTTGAATTTTTTTCGGGATTGGCTTCAATTCCCCTCTGACTCACCATATATCCTAGGAACTTTTCTGATCCGACCCCGAATGAGCATTTCTTGGGATTCAACTTCATCCTGTATCTTCTCAGGATGTCGAACATCTGTGCCAGGTGACCGACGTGATCAGCTTTCTGTTTCGACTTTACAAGCATGTCGTCCATGTAGACCTCCATTGTCTTCCCAATTTGTACGGTGAACATTTTGTTTACGAGCTGCTAATAAGTAGCCCCTGCATTTTTCAGACCGAACGGCATCATGGTGTAGCAGTATTGTGCTCGGTCTGTGATGAAAGTTGTGTAGACCTGGTCGTCCTCGGCCATTGGTATCTGATGATAGCCTGAGTACACGTCCATGAAGCTCATGAGCTCATGGTCGGCAGTGGTGTCGACCGGCTGGTCAATGTTGGGGAGCGGGAAGCAGTCTTTTGGGCATGCTTTGTTCAGATCGGTGAAGTCCACGCATAGCCGCCACGATCCATTTGGTTTCCTGACCAGGATGGGGTTGGAGACCCAAGTTGCGTATTTGGTCTCTCTAATGAAGCGATAACCCAACAGCCTTTGTACTTCCAGTTTTAGCCCCTCGTATCTGTCTGGGCTCAATCGGCGTCTTTTCTGGGCCACCGGTTGCGCGGCAGGATTGATGTTGAGGTGATGGCAGGCATCTTCTGGTCGGATACCTTCCATGTCTTCATGAGCCCAAGCGAAGACATCAACATTGCCCTGCAAGAAAGTTATCAGCTCGGTGCGGTAAGGCTCTTGTAACTCATGACCGACCCGAAGCTCCATGTCCGGCCTGTTTGGATCCATGTTGACGAGATCCAACTCTTCAACAGGCGCTGCTCGTCTTTGAGGTCCATCCCTTCGGGGATCGACGGACCCCCATTCCTCTTCAGGTTCTTGTATGTCCATTGCCACTTCCCTTCTGCTATTCTGGGTGGAGTACCAGAGGATGATCTGACTTCAAAGGTGGAACTGACCGGCTGTTGAGAGGTAACTGCCGGGTGTGGGGGTTCATTATCTGCCTCCATGGCAGTCTGATTATGCTCAGCAATCTCGAGAATAGAATCCTCGAATGCGTCCTCTATCTGCTCGTCGACCGAGGTATCTGGGTGAGCTCGAGCTGAATGAGCTCCTTTGGGCGTAGCCCCATGTCAGTCTCCCGAGCGGCCAGCTGGTTTCCCTTCACAACATATACTTCGTCGCCCATGGGGAACTTAAGGGCGAGGTGATAGATTGAGACCACTGCCTTTAATTTTGCTAAAAGTGGCCTGCCCCAGATGGCGTTATATTGGGAGTTCAAGTCCACCACTTTGAACTCCGTCGTTGTGAACACTTCCCTGTCATCGGAACCGAACAAGACCTTGAGCTCACAAGTGCCGAGTACTCGGGTACTCATTCCTTCGAAGCCTTGGATAGAGTCGGAGGACGGCACGAGTTGGGATTCATGAAATCCCATCCGCCTGAAGGTGCTGAGGTAGAGCACGTTGGCGTAGGCACCGGTGTCAACCATAACCCTGTGCACCATAGTTTGGCAAATATTGAGCGATACCACTAAGGTGTCGCTGTGCGGGTAGGCTATCCCTTCACTGTCTAGCTCGGTAAACAGGATGGGTGCATGGCGAGGTGATGCCCTGGATGGAACGCACTGCTGGTAAGCGTTCCTGGCTTCCCGAACCTGTTCCTTCCGAGACCTTTTTGATCCGCGCTGCTCGTCGAAACTGTTGTTAATGAGCGTATGGATTTCGCGAGCAGCCCCATTTAGTGGCGGCGGTGGTGGGGCTATGGCCTGCTGTGCTCCCTGGCCCTGCTGTCCTTGACCCTTTACGTACTTCTTTAACTGACCCTGGTCAATCAGTTTCATCAGCTCGGCCAGCAACGCCCAGCATTTGTCAGTGTCATGGCCCTTCGCCTTGTGGTACTTGCAGTACTTGTTCTGGTTGAGGCGGTTTGGGTTGGCCCTCATAGGTCGAGGCTCGGGCAGCAGGTTCTTGTCCTTAATCTCAGTAAGGACTTGTGATGGGGCAACCGTAAGGATTTCGGTTATCTGGCCGAGGCCTCCGAGTTGGAAAGCCCTAAAATTCATGGCCGGCCTGAACGGCTTCATTGGTTTTCTTCTCTCCTCCTTTCTCTCTTCTCGCCGTTCAGGCCTCTTCTCCCTTTCAGGGGCCCTGTCTTCTGGTATGGCTTCCTCGGCCCCAATGTACCGCTCTGCTCGGTTGAGGAAGTCATGATATGTCCTTGGTCCCTCTTCATGGATGGACCACCAAAATCTGGTCCGGGGCCTCAACCCGGCCATTATAGCCATGAGGATGGCGTCGTCCGACACCTGCTCCATGCCGAGGACCAGCTTATTGAAGCGGTCCAGGTATGACTTCAGAGGCTCAACTTTATCTTGCCTCACATTAACCAACCTTTCCACTACAAGAAATTTGAAAAATAGTGACGAGAAAATTTGTCATTTAAATGCTATTTTTTGTCACTAAAAGTATTTGATGACAAAATCTTAGTGTCGCAATGATCATCATTGTAGGTGCGTCACAAAAGAAAAATGTAACAATTTTTTAAATTTGTCATTAAATAGTGAACTTTTAATGACGCTAAAGGCATCATCACCATATTTTATCATTTATAGTGACATTTAACTCGTCATTTTTTCCTTAAAATTTTTGTCACCTATTATGTTATTTCGTCATCTAAATGGTTAACTTTAAATGACAAATGTCTTGTTGTCATGAAAACATTGAACTTCAGTGACAAAATCAAATATTTTACTGAACTCATCGTTATTTGGTGACGACTTTATTGTCATTAAAATATTAATTATTTCGTCATCTTTAAATAATTCATCATGAAAGAGTTACTAGATGATGACAAAATTTTAGTCGTCATTTAATAAATATATCATGTTGTCATGATAAATTAGCATTTGATGACAAATATTAATTGTCACCGAAAATAGAAGTATTATGACAACATATTGTTTTCGTCAAAAAAATATATGACGATTTTTATCCGTCACAAGATATACACGTACGGTGACAAACAATATTTGGTGACAAAATATTATATATCACTAAATGAATATTTATCATGACAACTAAATTAATTCATTGACATAAGATTAGTTTTTTCATGACAAAATAATCATCGTCATTAACTTATTGATTTTATGTGACGACGTTCACGATTACGGAAAAAAAATTAACATATAGTGACAAATTGTTATATTAATGTCATCTTTTGTAAAATATATTTCATTATATATTTGTGACTAAACATATTATTGTTACACAACTCTAGTTGTAAATATTTTAAATTTATTATTTAATAATAATTATAACTATACCAAATTTGTTTTTAATTATAAGATCACAAATTTATTCCAAAATCAAATTGTGCACAAAACTAAAAGAATATACATATTCAAGTACCAGAATGAATGCAAATATTTAAAAATACTAAAAGACAGTGGCAAATATCCAAGTTTGATCAATGAAATTAACAATCTTAGTTAATATAAGAAAATGAAACAAGGATGATCATCACTTAAAAGGAACCAAACTATCTAGATAAATATTAGGACTATAATCCTAAATCTTATTTCCTTTCTTGCTTCTTTCAAAACTTCAAAGTGGCAAGAATGAAAACTTCTCATGAGGAGATCCACAACCATTTGAATATAAAAAGATTCACCTGTATATTCCAAATCAATATTAGTATATTAAAAGTAAATATACTCGAAACAATGTATATGAAATTTTTTATTCCTCAATGACACATAACAATGGTCGAAAAACACAATTACAAAAGCAAACTTTAAGAAAAAAAAGTTAGACAATGAATAAATACGTAAACCATTTAAATCATACACCTAAACAAAATTAAATTAAAAAAATACATAATAAACTAACAAATAATATACAAAATGAAAACAATTTAAACTAACCTTGAAAATATTTTAGAGCTCAATTCCTTTAGCAGCAAGAAATTCTATAAGCTTATTGATATTTGCACCTTGTTGAGATAATTGGTTCTTCAAACCAGTCACTTCGTTCTCAAATTCAACCACTTGTGTCTTCAATTCGTTCACTTGTGTTTCAGACTGTTGTTGTTGTTGTTCTTGTGTCTCTTCAAGATTCTTTTGTAGTTGTTGGGTAGTTGATTCATATAAAAGTGTTTCATCTGCTTGGAGGTTTTGGACCATACCCTAAGCCTTTTACATAACCAGATCCATGTCCAATGACCTCAAAAACTATCTCATCAGGACTCTTATCAATTCCTTCTTCTTTATATTACTCCACTAACTTAACCATCTTCTCCTAGTTGAACATATAAATGTAAACAATTAATACTCAACAATATTACAATTAATAGAATTGAATTCTCATAAAAGAAATTTGTATGCAACTTACTCAATTATCTTTTGCCTCTAGACCATCCATCTTTCTTAGTATAATGAGTATGTTTATACAATTCGATTCTATCACATAGTTCTCCATTAAACTCATTTTGAGACTAAAAAGTAAAACTTTGATTAATCTAAAAATTGAATCATAAGGAATAACATCAAATCAAGGAACAACAATATATTATAAGTTTAACTGCTCTATATTCTTATACCTACAATTGTAGCGATCATTTGTAAATGTTTTACTTATAAATCTAAGAACTATTTCTTATAGAAATATAAAAACTAATGATATGCTCATATAAATAACAAAAAGATGCTATGTCACTACATTTAATAAAACTAAACCCAACACTTTCACCACAACTAAAACAGGAATTCAGTTATGGTAATCCTCTATAAATGATTTGGATATAATTAAGAATCAATTCTCATAGAAACATAGAAACAAATGACTAGCTCAAACTAAGAACAAAAATAGATCCTCAGTCTCTACAATCTAAAATTCAAAAGCTTTCATGTATAATCAACTTAAAAGATCTAAACATTCAATAAAATAAATACAAATGCAACAACTTCAAAAAAAATAAAAATCCCAACACTTTCATTCAACTAACCATGAATTCAATGTTACAACTTATATATATGCAATATTTATAAAACTCACTATTTCATGCCCTTACCCATTGTTTGACCACGACCTCTTTTCTTAGATCCAACAGCTGCATATGAAAATGAAATAACAACCATGATAGCACATCTCTTATGTAACAATTAGGAAATTTCATTTACTCACAATATATAACTTGTACAAGTGGCTAAAAGGAATAATCTATACCTATTGTATCACCAGCTCTAGGTGAAGGATCTAACTTCAGAGGTTTCAGCTAATGGAGTTACGTCTGACTTTCTGGTGTTCCAATATTTTGTGTTGTGTTACCACTTTCACATGTTTGATTTGTTGTCATAGGTTGATATCCATTAGAGTTCTGATTTTGGGTAGGTGAAACTGTTGAGTTTTCTGGTATGTTGTCATTTACATAAATCTGTTTTGCTGCACTACGTTGACTCCCATTCGAGGAATCATTCTGCATTTTTGACTTTAGTCTACATAATCCTCTAGGAGCCATTTCTTAAACTTACAAGTAAATTAAATTCAATTAGTTGTAATATGATATTTTAAAATGAAAAGTAACATTAATGCAGTGAATTATAAAACCTTAAATGCATCAATAAAACAATAACAAACACTAACAAACACTAAAATCAAGAATTTATAATACTCCCTCCGATTCAACATAAGTGTCGTCCTCCAACTTTACACACAAATTAAGAATGACTTTAGTTTCCTATTATACCCTTCATTTATTATTTTTATCTCAATCTCAATATATACTCAGATTAATTCATAATTAATCTAATTCACAATTAATCTGAAGATTAAACACTTAGATTATTTATGTAAATGTGGTGCAACACCTTGAAAAACAAAAAAAATAAATACAAACGAAAAATGTAGTAAAATAGAAGTACTTAAAACAAAAAATAAGTACAAATGAAAAATGTAGTAAAATAGAAGTACTTAATTATATTACTGCAAATGTCTTACTAGAATTGCATACCCACAAAAGATCCTTTCAAGTTCATCCATGTGATCAAGCTCAATGTGAATCCATAGATATTATAATGATCAATAAATTGATATAAAAGCTTCAAAAAAATCTCTCTACCTTACCAAAATCAGAAGTAAGATGAAATAAAGAAAACTGAATTCTAGTATAAGATCATAGTAGCATATGTCACTTCAAGATGCATAATAACACTAGGATAAGTTCGATCATGTTTAAGTATTGACTAATAACAAGCAACCAACAAGGACAATCAATTAATAGATAAAATATTACAATTGAAGATTGATCTCAAATGCATAAAAAGAATAAGAATTCCTGAAAGATGATATTACCAATAGCCAGTTCTTCGTTATTGCAAGAGGGTGAATAAAAATAAATCTTGCAACAAGATAATAAGAGGGTGAATAAAAATAAATCTTGCAACAAGATAATTCAATATAACATAGGGTATATGCATGGGAGAAAATAGAAATAGAGGAGATACTTACCATGATTAAATTTTGATTTCCCACCATCCTTAATTTGATAGAACGCCAATTTCTTCCCAAAACGGGAGAAAATAGGAATATATGAGATATTTCATTTCCCACCATCCCCAATCCAAAACGGGAGAAAATAGAAATATATGAGATATTTCATTTCCCACCATCCCCAATTTGATAACCCTTCAATTTCTCCAAAAAAAAAAACAGAATATTGTAAATTCGGGAAAGATATGGAAAAACAAAAATATAGATATGGAAAAACAAAAATAAAGATATGAATAAATAAGAAAGAACCTACCACGGAGGAACTCGTGGAGCATAACATTTGTACAACTCTTCCATTGATGATTGAGTAAACCCATTTCAAACCTAGGGCACATATTTTACATTGGGGTTGTCGATTATTAAAATCAAGCTGACGATTGTTAAAATTGGTATTGAAAATCAAAGTTGGGATAAACATGTTGAATAATCAATAGGAAAATGGCAGATTAGCTGCTGAGAATGAATACTAGAAAGAGAGATTGAGAGGGAGAGAGAGAGATTGAGAGGGAGAGAGAGAGTTTGGCGGTGAGGTCGTGAGTTGCAGAGAAATGCATATTCGATAAACTTTCAATTAATTATTTTCTGCTACTTTTTTATGTAACCAAGTCAATATTTGATGACCACTTTTAATTACATAATTTAGATCCACTTTAATAAAGGAATATAGTGTTTAGCTATGCGCTAACTTCTCCTTGTATTACAAATTTAAATAAATTTTTTAAACAAATTCAAATATTAATATTATATTATTTATACATTATATTATATATTTTAACTATAAAATATATCATTTATAAGTTAATAAAAAGAAAAACAATTCTCACAAATTTATATAAAATAAAAAAATTTATAATAAATAGATCTTAATAATATTTTATTTCTTATTAATATATACTAGTTAATGTTCTTAATAGATGATTTGAAAAAACTACTTACAAGACATTTGATAAGACTTGATCGGGCTACTCAATAAGATATGATACTTTAATTATCACCTTTGTATAATTCCCTTAACAATAAGATTATCTTTATATATAATTTTAATCTGCAATATATTTTAATATAACTAATTGAAGAATTTTTTTTATTTTATACAAAAGAATCGTTTACAAGAGTTAAAAATGATTCACAATCTAACATATATATATATATATGATGGTAATTTGTACAAATATATCGTCTTTTTATGTCAATTGTATAACTATAAACATAAATAGGAAATGAAAAAAATTATACTGACGAAGTACACGAACACCAAAAATTTTGTATCACCATGACATGAAAAGAAAATGCTCTAAAATTTAAATGACTTGTGAAAATATATTAGTAGTTGTTAATACATGATAAATGATAATAAGCCATAATTATATAAAAACATATTTATAACAATAGTGAATTATAAAGTACAAATTCTATAAAGTACAAAATTATAAAGTATAAATCGTGTTACTAAGATGTTAAAATATAGATAACATTTGTTATTAAAAAAATTAAATTGTGTTTAAAACTTCAAGTTATTAAAAGTAACAAAAATCTCTTAGACATTTAAATTATGTATATTTTGAAATTTATTAAATTTCATACTAACACATCATTTCAAGAATTTAATTGAGATGTCCACAAATGTCAAACCACCAATAAATAGCATGATACCAATGTATCTACTTATAGAAAAACTAGTAAATTCATATTATAAAAGAAATATATTTATACATCTAGATGAAAGTTCTTAATATACATGTAATACAATAGTACATATATTTTTAACATAGTAATAATTATAATATAATGTTGTATAGTGTATTATATTAGATTTAGTTGATTTTGGTAAAGGGCCATCAATTTGAGTATCCTGTTGTCGATGTTGAATATTTAAAAATGCAATTTTTATTTAATTGATTAGAAAAAAACAACAATTTCTCATAAGAGTATACCAATAGAGAAATAAGAAATGATTTTTGTGGTCAAATATGTATTTTCTATAAACATAATTGAATATATTAAATTTCTATATTGTATATAGGGACCAAACTTTATTCTAATTCAGAAAAATAAAATATTAGAACATAAATATTGAATATTTTCTATAAAAAAGATATATATATATATATATATATATATAGATTATACAAATGTGAATAAATTAAGAATTAATTGATACAAACATTGATTAAACATGTATGTGATGGAACACAAAACTTTGGAAAAATCTAGAGTTGACATGCGTCTCTCTTTTCTCTCTTTTCACCTTTTCCTCTTCCTCTTCTTCATTGCTCATCACTCTCACTAAATGCATAATAAATTACTATAATGCATATATGAAGTATCATATATATAATAACAAATATCGAAAATGATAAAATGTCAATATTCCAAATACTTCTTAAAATGGAACTTGGACCTGGTGGAAGAAAACCAGCACCATGTGCCGGGCAAATACGCCGCCATTTTAATCAATTCATTCATTTTATTTTATTTTCCATTTCTTAATCTCTCTCATGTTTCCCATTTCATTTATATTATTTTATTAATCTCTCTCATCATGCTATCTGGAGGATTTGTATCTTTTTTATTAATTTTTCTCTCTTTCTCTTCAGTCATTCTACCGCCATTTATTTTCTTAGTACTCCATCCAATTTTTTCCTTCATATATATGTTTTAGAGAATATCAAATTTCAGCAAAATATCAATAATCATTTGGGCAATAAAGGGTTATTCAATCTCTCAAAACTTTTCTTCTCGATCAACTAACGGTATGTTTTCCCCTTTTCTTTTTTTATTCTTTTGAAATATGTTGTTTGTATTGTTTGAATATTTTTTGTATTTAATTGTTTAAATGATTTTAAATCTAAATTGTTTACATTTCTTCTCGATCAACTACTGGTTTTTCCCTTCTTTTTTTATTCTTTTGAAATATGTTGTTTGTATTGTTTGAATATTTTTGTATTTAATTGTTTAAATGATTTTAAATCTAAATTGTTTTTTTTCATTATAGGCGCTGCTTGATCATCCACGATATTCTCTTGAAGGCATGAGTTTCAATAGAGATACATCCAATACAATTAGTTGTCTAACGGGTTTTTTTTCTAAATGTAATTCGATGGAGATCTTATTGCAATTTTGATATATTCTAATTTTCGATATTTGTATTATTGATATGTTATATTAAAATATACTTTTAGATTATTCTAACTTTTTTAGAACTTGTGGATATTAACAACATCAATCATATCAATATTTAACTTTTTTTAGAACTTGTCGATATTAACGACTCAATATTTAACTTTTTTATAACTTGTCGATATTAACGACATAAATCATATATATTACTGAAAAATCTATATATTAATATTTAACTTTTTTAGAACTTGTCGATATTAACGACATTAATCATATCAATATTTACTTTTTTTAGATTATATTAACGACATCAATCATATAAATATAGTATGGCAGCAAGTACAAAGCAAGAAGGTCAACATAGTTGGTTGAGAGTATTCTCTCAAATTTACAGGTTAAGTGATCGAATTTTGTTAGATGGGTTTTTTGATTTTTTTTCTTTTGAAATAATTAATTAATAAAGAATTATTATCTCATCATATATGATTAAAATATAAATTATAGAATGACAAATATTATATAATGATGCATAATTGAAATATGTAACAAATATGAGTAGTCATAATTATTAACATAAAATGTTGCCTTTCTAATTCAATTGTTACGAATTAATACAAACTGTCACTAAATTTAACATTAATATATAACGAAATAGTTTCATAATTTTTTCATCAAATTAATGATTAGTGACGAAGTAATATTTTGTTATTTTAAAATCTTAAATTGTTTTAATTTAATAACTATTTTCTTTGAAAACCCATCTACAACGAAACATTTTCACTCCAAATGATATAATGTCAAATTGACATTTATCGTCACCAAATATGAACACTTTTGACGAACTATTATTGTCAATAATTCTTACTAAGAAATCATGACAAAATAATTTATTGTCAATAAAATAAACAATTTGTGACGCTTATAATCAATTTGTCGTTGAAATATATTTGCCACTAAAATTTTGGACTAATGTTTTGCTTTAACAGAATATTGTCATGATTTTTTTTATTCATAATTAAATATCTAAATTAGTGAAGGAAAAAAATCTAATGATGTTAAAAATAAATAGTGCCACAAAAGTACATATATCGATGATGAAAATATAATTCGTCATTAGTAGTTAAGAAATAGTGAAAAAATTAGTGGGAAATTATACCTTAAAAGAATATTATGACGAATATATTTTAATTGTCACGAACTAATGGTGTCAATATTTATTTCCAATAATTCAAGACAAAATATAGTATTGTCAAGAAAATTAAACAATTTGTGACGTCAAATATCGTCACCATTTGCAATAAAATTGTCATTGAAAGGTTCTTCTCTAAAATTTTGGTGGGAAATTTTATCTTAAAAGAGTATTGTGAGGAACATTTTTTAATCGTCATGAAGTATGAACATTGGTGACGAACTAATGATGTCAATATTTGTTTCAAAAAATTCATGACAAAACTTGTCATTGTCATGAAAATTAAACAATTTGTGACGTCAATTATCGTCACCAATTACAATAAATTTGTCATTGAAAGATTTTCCACTAAAATTTTGGTGGGAAAGTCTACATTAAAAGCATATAGTGACAAATAATTTTTAATCGTCATAAAATATGCAAATTAGCGACGATAAAAATACTTAATAATGACAAAGATAAATAATGTCATAAAAATACATATATTAGTGACAAAAATTGAATTTGTCACGATTAAGTAATAAATTGTGACAAAATTTCATGCGTTGCAAAAAAATTCGTCACGAATAGTGTGATTTCTTGTAGTGTTCCTTAGGGGTCGATCTCATCCTCGAACCCATGAACTGAGTCAGGAACAGGTCGGATAGCTCGTCCCATCCCCCTATGGACGCATCAGGGAGAGAACGGAACCATCTTTGTGCTCGATCCCCCAGCGTGAGGGGGAATGCTTTGCACATGAGCTCATCTCCCAATCCCTGTAGTTCCATCCAGGACGTATACTTGTCCAGGTGGGTACTGGGGTCGGTCTCTCCATTATACTGACCGATGGGAGGCATTTTGAACTTTACCGGGACCATGGTGGCGATGTGCTCAGCAAAGGGGGAGGCCCTCTTCCAGCTTCTTTTGTTTCACTTGGCTTGAATGTCAGCCAGTCTGTGTCGGAGCTCTTGCTCCTCCATAAGTTCCGAGTATCTCAGATTGTGACCGGTACTCTCATCATGAGGTGGCGAGATCTCACACCTCTCATTAGGGAGCCTATCGAGCCTCCCGGCCTCCCCGGCTAGGATCTGTGTCTTATCACCTGAGGTGTATCGCCGGTGTGCCCGTGCCCCGGCATTATCTGGGTGGACCTGGTGATGATCTGGTTGGGCACGTGTAGGGGACTGACTTCGCCGAAGTTCGGCCTCGACTATCCGCTTTCCCAGGTTTCGCCTACTCCTAGGTCCGTCTGAGGACTCGGAGTCCTCCAATAGGCCATTGGTCTCATTGGCCTTCTCCTTTTGTTCAGCCTCTTTGAGCCGCTCGGCGAGTGCGGCCATAATACCCCTAATCTGTGCCACAGACATGGGGGTTTCTGGTGTTTCTAAGGTGATGGGAGCTATTTGAGTCACTTCCTCGGCCGTGATTGGCCGAGCCCGACTGGAGCCGCCAACCTGAAAGGCAGGAACTGGGGGCTCCGGGGTAGTATTGCGTTCGGAATTGCTCATTTTGTGTTGGAGTTGTGTTCAGGTGTTGTGAATACCCCCTCCTTCTAGCGCCAAAATATTGACGTCGGAATTTGTCGAAAAGTAATTCCTAGTCTAACACCCAAATATATATGAAATAAAATGTAAAGTATGAAAAAGATTTACCCGGAGCCTACTCGGGCAATTTAGCTCGGCTGATCCAGGACGGTTAAGTGACCGGCAGGACCTTATAGCATTAATTTAGAGAAATCAGCTCTCTAGTACTGTTTACTGAATTCAGATTCGGATCCTTTACAAGTTAAAATTACCTCTATTTATAGCTGACGAATAACCTAAATAGTGAAGATCGTGGAGATCATGGAGGTCGTGGGAGTTAAGCCCACATTCTCCTTGATTTTTGCCTATTTACGTGGCATTTTGCGGTTTTGCTACCCACGATCTCTTAGAGGTTGGTTGTATCCTGGACGGTCATATGCCAAGTTAATCCATCGAGGAACCATTCCAATCAACCTGGACGGTCTTCTTGAGAGGACATGGCCGTCGTGGCCGACCAGGTGAAGTGATATCCTTCATTCTGCCGTCCAAGTGTGATATGCTGTCCAGCTCGGGTCGGACGCCCAACAACTATTAAACAAATCTAATTGAAAATACGACTAAAGAAAGAGAAAATATTTATCATCTACGAATTCTTTAATAAATCTACTAAAAATAGTTACAACTTGTGTGTTTCTAGTTATAAAACACGTAAGTAAGAGTTCTAATAAGTTTTACTTGCTTATCGTTTACGATAATTGTTACAGTAAGAGTTTCGAAATCATTCTATAATGAGTTAAAAGATAAGTCAAGTACAATTAACTCTTTATAAGATGACTCGAGTTCGATTAACTCTTTATAAATGCAAAACCATGCCACTTAAAGTACTTCAGAGAAATATGTTGACCAAACAATTTCACGTAGAGTGATCTTATGCACTTAGATGAGAAACATAAGGCTATTATTATTAAACATATCTAATAGAAGATACGTCTAAAGAAAGAGAAAAGACTAATCATCTACGAATTCCATAACATATCCACTAAGAATAGTTACAACTTATGTGTTTCCAGTTATAAAATACATAACTAAGAGTTCTAACAAGCTTTACAAGCTTATCATTTATGATATTGTTGTAATAAAAGTTTTAAAATTGTTCAATATTGAGTTAAAAGAAAATACAAGTACAATCAATTCTTTATAAGATGATTCGACTACAATTAACTCTTTATAAATGTAAAATTATGCCACTTAAACATCTTCAGAGAAGTATATTGACCAAACCATTTCACTCGGAGTGATCTTATGCACTTAGATGGGAAACGTAAGGCTACTATTATTAAACAAATCTAATAGAAGATACGACTGGAGAAAGAGAAATGACTAATCATCTACGAATTCCTTAATAAATCCGCTAAGAGTAGTTACAAATTATGTGTTTCTAATTATAAAATACATAACTAAGGGTTCTAACAAGCTTTACCAGCTTATTGTTTATGATAATTGTTACAATAAGTGATTTGAAATCGTTCTATAATGAGTTAAAAGTAAAGTCAAGTACAATAATCTCTTTATAAGATGATTCGAGTACGATTAACTGTTTATAAATGCAAAACTATACCACTTAAACATCTTCAAAGAAGTATATTGACCAAACCATTTCACTCAGAGAGATCTTATGCACTTAGATGGGAAACATAAGGCTATTATTATTGAACAAATCTAAGATAAGATACGACTAAAGAAAGAGAAAAGACTAATCATATACGAATTCCTTAACAAATCCACTAAAAATAGTTACAACTTATGTGTTTCAATTTGTAAAACACATAACTAAGAGTTCTAACAAACTTTACACGCTTATCGTTTACAATAATTGTTACAGTAAGAATTTCGAAGTCATTCTATAATGAGTTAAAAGATAAATCAAGTACAATTAACTCTTTATAAGATGATTCAAACACGATTAACTCTTTATAAATGCAAAACAATGCTACTTAAACAACTTTAGAGAAGTATATTAACAAAATCGTTTCACTCGATGTGATCGTATGCACTTATATAAGAAACATAAGACTATTATTACTAAACAAATCTAATGGAAGATACGACTAAAGAAAGAGAAAAGATTTATCATCTACGAATTCCATAATAAAATCCACTAAGAATAGTTACTACTTGTGTGTTTCCAGTTATAAAACACGTAACTAAAAGTTCTAACAAGCTTTACTTGCTTATCGTTTACGATAATTGTTACACTAATAGTTTCAAAATCATTTTATAATGAGTTAAAAGATAAGTTAATTACAATTAACTCTTTATAAGATGACTCGAGTATGATTAACTCTTTATAAATTCAAAATGTTGTCACTTAAACATCGTTAGAGAAGTATATTGACCAAATTGTTTCATTCGAAGTGATCTTATGCACTTAGATGGGAATCATAAGACTACTATTAGTTAACAAATCTAATAGAAGATACGATAAAAGAAAGAGAAAAGACTAATCATCTACGAATTCCTTAACAAATTCACTAAGAATAGTTACAACTTTTGTGTTTCCATTTGCAAAACACATAACTAAGAGTTTTAATAAGCTCTACTTGCTTATCGTTTACAATAATTGTTACAGTAAGCGTTACGAAATCATTCTATATTGAATTAAAAGATAAGTCAAGTACAATTCACACTTTATAAGGTGATTCGAGTACGATTAACTCTTTATAAATGTAAAACGATCTCACTTAAACATGTTTAGAGAAGTATATTAACCTAATTATTTCACTCGATATGATCGTACGCACGTAGATGGAAAACATAATGATAATATTATTAAACAAATCTAATATAAGATACGACTAAAGAAAGAGAAAAGACTTATCATCTACAACTTCCATAATATATCTACCAAGAATAGTTACAACTTGTGTGGTTCCAGTTATAAAACACACAACTAAGAGTTCTAACAAGTTTTTGTAACACCCGTAAAATAAAAATAGAAATAATAATAAATTAATAATTTAAAGGTTGTTAGATTTATAAAAAGAAATTGTATCAATCCTATATAATGTAGGATTTTAGTTAAATGATGAATCTAATTTGAATTATAAATTAAATCTTACTAGACTTCTTTTAGTATGAGCCCAAGAAGAATTCTTTAGTATGAGCCCAAAAGATTAGGAGGCCCATTACCTTATTGTTAGGTTTAGAACCCATAAACCTAACATAAAAATAAGAGAAAAGCTAGTACGCTAGGGTTAGGATTCTCAATTCTCTTAGAGAAGGTACGTGTTTTTCCTTTCTCATAATTTATTTTTTTTCATGTCAAACCTAGAGTAATTTATTTAATCCTTGTGTATTTGATAAATTTAAATGATATCTTGAATTAGAATACAAGTAATTTAAGGAAACACGTTATCTTCTTTAATTCCAAACTCTAGAATGGTTAGTCAATTATTTAAATTCGTAGTTAGACACCTCCAAATTTTATGAAAATTTAATATGTTGATCTTTGATATATATTGAATACTCAGTAAAAATTTCAGATCAATCGGAGTTGTAACCGATTTAAAATAAAGTGTTTATTCCTTCAGTCCAAAAATTGATATGTTCACATTTCTGATTTAGACATTTTAAAATAAATAATTACAGACCTAATAATTTTATGAAATTTTAATATGTTATAGTGTACTATAACTTTGGTCTTCTGTAAAAATTTCATGTCAATCGGAGTTATATTTCATTTTATATGAATTTTAAATTACTGACTTTCGGAATTCAACAGCTTTAGTATCACTGTTTGAAAATTTTAAAACTATGAATTATATAATTCAGAATTTTATAATATTTGACCAGATTACGTATTATTAGGGTTTTTATCTACAGTAAAAATTTCAAATTAGTCCGAGAGGTATTTCATTTAAAAATTAATTTTCTTTTTCTATTTTGGAAGGATTCACGATATACACTTTTCTGATTTACGAGATTAATACTCATAGTTAAACATCTTCCAATGCTTTGAATTTTGGATATGTTATATATTCACATGTCTTTTATCTTCTGGAAAATTTTCAAAATAAAAGAGTTTATATTTCTTAGTATATTAATTTTTTTTTACAGCTCTGCAGAATTTTCTGTTTCTGAGATTTAAGTTTCAAAAATTATAAATCTATGATTATACTACTTGGATCTTTATGAAATTTATAAATGTTATTTATTTAACAACCTAGATTCCATGTTTAAAATTTAGGATCATTTTATCTTATACATTTTAAAAAATAAATATTTCAGTGTTTAACTAGAGTTTTCCTAAAATCTTCCAACTTAGGATTCATGTCTTATTTCTTCAAATTTTTTAAGAATTTCTTATTTACCCTCTAAGGTGTCCTAAGAAAATTTTAGAGATTTAATTTAATTAAAATAATTATTGAGGTTTTCTTTAAACCTTTAGGTATTAAGTTAGTGTATGTTTTCGTTATGGATGAATAGGTGTCGAGGAAGGTGTAGCTCGCGAGGAATAAGATTGCATTCACTTTCATTCCGCTCAAGGTTTTTAACTTTTGAGGTGGGGATTCTTTTCATATATGTTTGTCTTTATTAAATGCGTTATGTGGATGTGATTGATGAATTTATGCAATGTGTCATGAGAAAATTTTTATGAAAATGCTTGCTATGATCTATTGATCTGTGCATGAGGCTTGCTGTGATCTATGATCTATGCATGAGAATTAGCCAGGGACCTCAGAGGTCCAAGGATCAAAAGTTAGATCCTCGGGTATGCCTGCCGTGCTCAGAATTGATTGGCCAATCCCAAGATGAGAAAATGTTTATTTGCTTGGCTGTTGTGTTATTTGTCTTGCTTTTGCCTGATGCCTTTAATCTTGACAAGCATGTCCCCACTGAGCTAATGATTGCTCATCCCTTTATGAAAAATTTAAAATTTCAGAATAATGGCATAGACGTGGGATGGAGTGGATGAGCAGTGGCTAGAGTTATTTTACTTGTTTTATTTTAAGCCATTTATTTCGAAAAAGACTAAATGTTTCCATCTTCAATCTGCTTTAGCGTGACTTATTTCATTTTTTATGAGATCTTCTGATGAAACCATTGTTGGATTCGAGCTATTTTTAAAATATTCTTATGGTCTTGATGTTATTACTCGAACTTCTATTTTAAAATATTTACATATTTAATTTTCCGCTGCAAGAATATTAATTTTATAAAAAAAAAAGTTAAGAAAAATTGGGATGTTACAGTGGTATCAGAGCGGGTCGACGTTTCTGTAGACTCGTAAAATAAGTTTTCATTTTCAAAATCAATCTGTTTTCAAGTCAGAAGTTAAAGTAAAATGATTTAAAATATATATATATATATATATGAGACCCTTAATAGCTACTGCCGTCCTCTCTGCCACGTACGTAAATTGAGGTATGTTTTACGATAAGATGCAAATTTTACTTCAAAACGATAAGTTTTGATGAGAAAGAAAAATGATGGATTATTATCATTTTAATTATTTTTGCAAGATTCATGCTTACAAATATTTTTATTTCAAAATTTTATGCATAGATGTCCCTTGAGATTAGAGAAAACTCGCTCTTAGTATTAAAAGAATAATGAAAGATCTTCCATTTATTGAATAGATGGTACGTAGGTTTGCTTACGCTAAGAGGTCAATGCCCTATGGTTTATTGAGGTTAAGACACAAATGTATAAAGAATATCAATATGAACATGGACGAAGTATAGGAACACATATTGACACCCTACTAAAACAGTGGAGGGAAGTAAAGGATTTTGGAGAAGGGATTACTGACTATTGGGCGTGTTGCAAACTTATTAAGACTCTTCCTGACATATGACGGCCATGTACGAGACATGTTTTTCATCAACTAGTGACATACTCTACCTAGTCCAAGGTGCCAATCATAAGTTATGCTAGATTTTCAAGCGAGCTATATCTATTATGGGCAAGACGAAGCAAAGATGTTGCCTTACTTGAGGAGGAAGAGCCTGAAGAGGACCCCGATGAGAAGAAAATTTAAGGCCGTTAGTACTTACGATGATGTCATAGTGACTTATAGTATTGTGGAATAAAATATTAAGTATTGTTGAATGACTTATCTCATTTTGGGTTTAGTTATTTAGAGGATAGATGTTGAGGTTAATTATAAATCACATAATTTACATTTAAAAAAAATGATGGTAGAAAAGATGCCTCTAAAACGAAACCTTGTGAACCAAGGTGAAACTAGAGATGAAAATTAAGATAGAGATGAAAATCAAGCTACAAACAGAAATCGAGGACACCCTGCTAATCCTGACACTGGACAAGACTTGTTCAATCAATTCGTGAATGTATTCCAAAATGCGCCCAATGCCGCAAATGATCAAATGTAAGTTGTGGAACAATTTCGCCGACATAGTCCACCAAAGTTCAATGGGCGACAAGGACCAGCTTATGTAGAAGAATAATATCGATCGCTGGAGCCACACACACTATTTTATTTCCTTAAAGTTCTGTGATGTTATCAAGAGTAAGAGAACTAAAGTTAGTGAACCACTAGAAATTAGCTTGCCTTCTGGAAAACCTGTAACCACTAGCTCAATGATTAAAGGGATAGATATCAACTTTAGTGGAAAGAATCTAGAAGCTAATTTATATGTAGTGAATATGAAAGACTTTGATGTCATATTAGGTATGGATTGGTTGTCTAAGTACAAAGCGAACATAAAATGTCAAGAAAGAATGGTGAGTTTGGACTTGCTAGGAGATGGGGAGGTAACATATTATGGAGTAAGAAATTTCCTCGTACCACGTGTGATACCAGCAATGAAGGCAATGAAGATGTTAAGGAAAATGAGTTGTCAAGGGTATCTAGTAAATGTAATGGGGAATAAGGTAGTGAAGCTTACGCTATGCGACGTACCGATAGTACGTGAATTTGCTGATGTATTTCCAGAAGAGATACCTGGAATTCCTATAGATCGACAAGTAGAGTTTGTTATAGATTTGGTTCCTGGAGCAGCACCGGTATCTAAAGCACCTTATAGAATGGCACCGAAAGAGGTGCAAGAATTGAAAACCCAATTACATGAGTTGTTGGAGGTGGGCTTCATCCGACCAAGTGTTTCACCATGGGGAGCACCAGTGTTGTTCGTAAAGAAGAAAGATGGGACTTTGAGAATGTGCATCGATTATAGAGAGCTCAATCGACTTACAATAAAGAACAAATATCCACTTCCGAGAATCGAAGATCTTTTTGATCAGCTAAGAAGGGCTGAAGTGTTTTCGAAAATTGATTTGAGGTCGGGTTATCATCAGCTAAGGATTAAGGAGGAAGACATTCCAAAGACTACGTTCAGAACCCGTTATGGCCATTATGAGTTTGTTGTGATGCCTTTTGGACTCAGTAACGCTCCTGCAGTATTCATGGATTTGATGAATCGGGTTTTTCATCCTTACTTAGATCAATTTGTAATTGTTTTTATAGATGACATCTTGATCTATTCAAGAGATAAGAAACAACATGAAGAGCATTTGAGGACAGTGTTGGAGGTATTACGTAAGGAGAAGTTGTATGCAAAGTTTAAAAAATGTGAATTCTGGTTAGATCGAGTGGCATTCCTCGGACATGTTATCACTTCGCAAGGAATTGAGGTCGATCCTACTAAAGTGGAAGCTGTCAATGAATGGAGGATGCCAACTAATGCAAGTGAAGTACGCAGTTTCTTGGGTTTAGTTGAATATTATCGAAGATTCATAGAGGGATTCTCAAGGATAGCAACACCAATGACATGTTTGACCAGGAAAGTTGAGAAGTTCATTTGGACGGATAAGTGTGAGCAAGAGTTGAAGCGAAGGCTTACTACGGCTCCGGTATTGACAATTCCTGATCCTACTAAGGAGTTTATTATTTATAACGACGCATCAAAACAAGGGTTGGGATGCGTTCTGATGCAAAATGGCAAAGTCATTGCTTATGCTTCAAGACAGTTAAAAACACATGAAACCAACTATCCTACCCATGATTTGGAGTTGGCAGCAGTTGTACATACGTTGAAGATCTGGCGTCATTATATGTATGGGGGCAGATGCGAAATATACAGTGATCATAAGAGCTTGAAGTATCTTTTCACACAGAAGGAGTTGAATATGAGACAAAGAAGATGGCTAGAGTTGGTGAATGACTATGACTACACCATTCATTATCATCCAGGTAAAGCTAACGTGGTAGCTGATGCTTTAAGTCGGAAGTCGAGAAGAGAACTAGCTTGTTTACCTGCAATGCAAAAAAGGTTGGTGAAGGATTTTTCAAACCTGAATTTGGAGATGGTGATACCCCCAAATAATGTAAAGTCAGTATTAGCAACCTTGGTGATACAACCCACGTTGAGAGAGAGAATTAAGGAAGCTTAAACCCTAGATGCTATCTTGTGTAAAGTAAATGAGCAAATAATAATTGGAAATGGAAAATGGTTCGTTCTCACTAATGATGGAATGATAACATTTGAGAGAAGGTGGTGCATACCTGAGAATGACAGGTTAAGAGAAGAAATTCTTGAAGAAGCTCACCGCTCGCCTTATACTACACATCCGGGAGGTACAAAGATGTACAACGATCTGAAGAAGACATTCTGGTGGAGAGGTATGAAAAGAGATATTGGAGACTTTGTTGCAAAGTGCTTAAACTGCCAACAAGTAAAAGTCGAGCATCAAAGACCGTCTGGTTTGCTTAACCCACTAGAAATTCCTTAATGGAAATGGGAGCATATAATAATGGATTTTGTGGTGGGTTTACCCAGGACGAACAAAGGGAATCATGCAATATGGGTAGTGGTGGATCGATTAACAAAGTCTGTACATTTTCTGCCAGTGAAAATGACTTACACATTGGAACAGTATGCCCAAGTCTACATTCGTGAGATTGTTAAGTTACACGGAATTCCTGTTTCCATAGTATCAGATAGAGATCCTCGTTTTACATCAAAATTTTGGAAGAGCCTGCAAGAAGCTATGGGTACCAAGTTGAACTTCAGCACTGCTTATCACCCACGATCAGACGGTCAGTCAGAGAGAACCATACAAACGCTAGAAGATATGTTACGAGCAACTGTACTTGACATGGGGAGTAATTGGAAGAAGTACCTACCTCTAGTGGAGTTTGCATACAACAACAGTTTCCAATCTTTTATTGGAATGGCTCCTTATGAAGCACTATACGGGAGGAAGTGTAGATCACCGTTGTACTGGGATGAAGTTGGAGAAAGAAAGGTGTTAGGTCCAGAGCTAGTGGTGCAAACCGTGGAAGTCATACAAAAGATTCGAGAAAAAAAAAAAAAAGACCGCTCAAGATAGACAAAAGTCCTATGCAGATGTTCGAAGGAAGGATCTGAAATTTGAAATGGGAGATAATGTGTTCCTTAAGGTGGCACCGATCAAGGGAATTGTTCAGTTTGGGAAAAGAGGCAAGTTGAGACCAAGGTTTGTGGGGCCATTCGAGGTCTTGGAACGAGTGGGAGAGTTGGCGTATCGTTTGGCTTTACCACCAGAATTTGTAGCTGTTCACAATGTTTTCCACGTATCCATGCTGAGGAAATATGTCTACGACCCGAGTCACGTTGTCAACTACGCAACCATGGAGGTCAACCCAGACTTGACTTATGAAGTGTTTTCGGAGAAAATCCTGGATCGTAAGGTGTATAAACTAAGGAATCGAGAAATGACCTTAATTAAAGTACAATGGAGTCGACATGACAAGGATGAAGCTACTAGGGAACGCAAAGACAACTTTCGAGCGAAGTATGCAAATTTTTCTACAATGGGTAAGTTCTTAAATTTCGAGGACGAAATTAATTTAAGGGGATAGGGATGTAACACCCGTAAAATAATAACAGAAACAATAATAAATTAATAATTTAAAGGTTGTTAGATTTATCAAAAAAATTGTATCAATCATATATAATGTATGATTTTAGTTAAATGATGAATCTAATTTGAATTATAAGTTAAATCTTACTAGACTTCTTTTAGTATGAGCCCAAGAAGAATTCTTTAGTATGAGCCCAGAAGATTAGGAGGTCTATTACCTTATTGTTAGGTTTAGAACCCATAAACCTAACATAAAAATAAGAGAAAAGCTAGTACGCTAGGGTTAGGATTCTCAATTCTCTTAGAGAAGGTACGTGTTTTTCCTTTCTCATAATTTATTTTTTTCATGTCAAACCTAGAGTAATTTATTTAATCCTTGTGTATTTGATAAATTTAAATGATATCTCGAATTAGAATACAAGTAATTTAAGGAAACACGTTATCTTCTTTAATTCCAAACTCTAGAATGGTTAGTCAATTATTTAAATTCGTAGTTAGACACCTCCAAATTTTATGAAAATTTAATATGTTGATCTTTGATATATATTGAATACTCAGTAAAAATTTCAGATCAATCGGAGTTGTAACCGATTTAAAATAAAGTTTTTATTCCTTCAGTTCAAAAATCGATATGTTCACATTTTTGATTTAGACGTTTTAAAATAAATAATTACAGACCTAATAATTTTATGAAATTTTAATATGTTATAGTGTACTATAACTTTGGTCTTCTGTAAAAATTTCATATCAATCGGAGTTATATTTCATTTTATATGAATTTTAAATTACTGACTTTCGAAATTCAACAGCTTTAGTATCACTGTTTGAAAAATTTAAAACTATGAATTATATAATTCAGAATTTTATAATATTTGACCAGATTACGTATTATTAGGGTTTTTATCTACAGTAACAATTTCAAATTAATTGAAGAGGTATTTCATTTAAAAATTAATTTTCTTTTTCTGTTTTGGAAGTATTCACGATATACACTTTTCTGATTTACAAAATTAATACTCATAGTTAAACATATTCAAATGCTTTGAATTTTGGATATGCTATATATTCACATGTCTTTTATCTTATGGAAAATTTTCAAAATAAAAAAGTTTATATTTCTTAGTATATTAATTTTCTTTTACAGCTCTACAGAATTTTCTGTTTCTGAGATTTAAGTTTCAAAAATTATAAATCTATGATTATACTACTTGGATCTTTATGAAATTTATAAATGTTATTTATTTAACAACCTAGATTCCATGTTTAAAATTTAGGATCATTTTATCTTATACATTTTAAAAAATAAATATTTCAGTGTTTAACTAGAGTTTTCCTAAAATCTTCCAACTTAGGATTCATGTCTTATTTCTTCAAAATTTTTAAGAATTCCTTATTTACCCTCTAAGGTGTCCTAAGACAATTTTAGAGATTTAATTTAATTAAAATAATTATTGAGGTTTTCTTTAGACCTTTAGGTATTAAGTTAATGTATGTTTTCGTTATGGATGAATAGGTGTCGAGGAAGGTGTCGCTCGCGAGGAATATGATTGCATTCACTTTCATTCCGCTCAAGGTTTTGAACTTTTAAGGTGGGGATTCTTTTCATATATGTTTGTCTTTATTAAATGCGATATGTGGATGTGATTGATGAATTGATGCAATGTTTCATGAGAAATTTTTTATGAAAATGCTTGCTATGATCTATTGATCTGTGCATGAGGCTTGCTGTGATCTATGATCTATGCATGAGAATTAGCCAGGGACCTCAGAGGTTCAAGGATCAAAAGTTAGATTCTCGGGTATGCCCGCAGTGCTCAAAATTGATTGGCCAATCCCAAGATGAGAAAATGTTTATTTGCTTGGTTGTTATGTTATTTATCTTGCTTTTGCCCGATGCCTTTAATCTTAACAAACATGTCCCCACTGAGCTAATGATTGCTCACCCCTTTATGAAAAATCTAAAATTTCAGAATAATGGCATGGACGTGGGATGGAGTGGATGAGCGGTGGCTAAAGTTATTTCAAAAAAGATTAAATGTTTCCATCTTCAATCTGTTTTAGCGTGACTTATTTCATTTTTGATGAGATATTCTAACGAAACCATTGTTGGATTTGAGCTATTTTTAAAATATTCATATGGTCTTGATTTTATTACTCGAACTTCTATTTTAAAATATTTACATATTTAATTTTCCGCTGCAAGAATATTAATTATATATAAAAAAAAGATTAAGAAAAATTGGGATGTTACAGTTTTACTTGCTTATCCTTTATAATTGATGTTACAGTAAGAATTTTGGAATCATTCTATAGTGTGTTGAAAGATAAGTCAAGTACAATTCACTCTTTATAAGATGATTCAAGTACGATTAACTCTTTATAAACGCAAAATGATGCCACTTAAACATCTTTAGAGAAGTATATTAACAATTCGTATCACTCGATGTGATCGTATGCACTTAGAAGGGAAACATAAGGCTATTATAATTAAACAAATATGTTGGGATTTCAATGTTTAGATTTTGATGAGACAAACCATATATGTAATAGGTGTTAGGATGTATACTATAAGCCTAGCTTTTGTATGAACATCTATTTATAATATGAGAATCTTTTATGGTCAAATGTTTGCATTTTATATATTTGTTATATATGTTATTGCAGTTGTCCAATTAATTTATATTGTAGATAACATGGTGTGTGGTGCCACACAGAAGATCATGTTATCAGTTCCTTATAGATTATAAATGGCAGCTCACAGCCGAGATAATTTTGGATAAATTATCGGAATGGTTGTAGTGTAATTTGGTATTAATCTGTCGTGATTATAAAATTACACTAGTACATTTTGTATGTATTGAGCAGGACCAATTGAGGTTGTTTTATTTGTACTGACTACATAAATAAAACAAGACCTCTATTATTATGGATGTGCGTCCTTTTAATCATTGTATGATAACGGGCATGTATACTCGATATATGTTTCTTTAATTTACCAATGGGTGAGATTTATTTATTAAATCAATAAGCTCGGTAAATTGGGATACAGTGTTGTTTATATGGTGTGCTGTTGATTATATAATGAAACCGTGTCCTAATTATTTAGGATGATGATGTCCCCTTGAGGAACTCATAAGGATTATCATGTAAACCCTGCAGGTGGATTTATTCCGGCATGATAATAAAGTTGAGTGGTACTACTCTTGGATTAAATATTAATTAATTGAATTGTCAGTAATTCATTTAATTAATGGACATTCGATATCTTAAACACGGGGAGATAAACGTGCACATAATAAATAGGAGCCATATCTAATATGGATAAGGGACGGTAGTTGAATAATATCTTTTTAGTGGATTAAGATATTATTTGATAGGCTTAAAAAGTATATTCAGATCGAATTAAGGACTCCTAAGCCTATCAGGAGACTGATTCCTAATCCTCCTCAAGGTCCCTGTTGTAGCCTATGAATAAGCCTCAAGTCAGCCGTTTTCTAGTGTGACAGATACAGAAATACAGATACACAGACATAAAAATCTGAGATACGTATTAGTAGACGACGGTTGAAAGTCTCGATAGTTCGTTGCCCACACAACGTTCGAGATAAAGGCGAGGAATACAGCAGAAGATCATGAGGTCCAGGCTTCATCGATTCCTCCATCTATGGTTCTGATCTTAGAACTAATTTCGGTGCAAAAGGTATGATTCGTTTTCCGCTGCGTGCTAATCATATTTACATGAACCCCGATTCAGATAATCGTATAGGGTCGACGATCCGGCGGTTCCTACAATAGGAAGTTTTGAGTACCCCATTTTCACAATGTTTAAGTGGATAAATAGACTAGAATTGAGTCTTGTGTGTAGTTTTGAAATGGAGGTTAAAAGAGGATAAATCTGCATCTAAGCTTTAAAGGAAGATATCGCTGCAAGAAGGCAGGAGACAGTATCGCTGCATAAAGGCAGGATACAGCATAGCTAGAAGAAGAAAGGAACAACAAAGCATAATTAAGGCTGAACTTCGATACAGCAAAGCAAGGAAGAACGGCGTGCAGCAACGCTGCAAGAAAATGATACAGGAATACTGCTAGAAAGAAGTTACAGCAGCACTGCCAGAAGATACTGCAATTAGGTCTAAGATACAGCAGCACTGAAAGAATGCATCATGTAACGCCCAGGATAAAAACGAATCATAATTGGTTAATTAAATAAGTAAACCTTAATTGAAATATCTTATGTGTATTAATTCTTGAGTGTTTAATTTAATTACGTGCGTTTCAGATATGTGTTTAACGATAGAAGATAGAAACGAACTAGAGGTCAATCGGACACCCGTAGCTCAAACGACGAAGAAAAGAGCAAAATACGGAGTTTCGGAAAAAAACGAGAAATGGAATCTCGATGAATAGTGATCGAAATCTTATCGGGAATAGTGACTTACCCTAGATGAACAGTAACCTAGTGAATAGTGATTTTCCATTTTCTATAAATAGGCCCTCATTCGATTTCATTTTTCACGTTTCTTCGAACGAGTCGAAAAGCGCCGAACACACGTAAGTCTTTCTCTCCTCTCTCTTTCTTTTTTTAAATTTTATATTCCGTTTCCGGCGAGCCGCCGCCGCCAGAGCCACCGCCTCCGCCGGAGCGCCGCCGCCGCCGCCACCGCCGCCGCTGCCGGAAAATTTCAAAGTTGTCGGATTCGGCTGATTTTCACACACAACGTAGCCCTCGACGATACGAATCTAGGGCAACTTCCGGAATTCAATTCCGATTCTCCGTTCGCCGGAAAATGGCGAAAAACCGCCGCTGCCGTCGTCGGAAAAAGTCAAACCCGACCGTTTCGGCTGATTTTCGTACACAACGTAGCCCTCGATGAGACGAGTCTAGGACAACTTCCGAAATTCAATTCCGATATCCCGTTCGCCGGAAAACGGCGAAAAACCATCTCCAAACCCTAAACCCTTGCTTCTTGTCACCTTTTCTCTCTCCCGTTTTTCTCTCTCTCGCCCTTCTTCTCGTGGTTGAAGGCATCGGAGGGCCTCCCGGAGTGGTGGACTAGCCACTGGTAGGGTGGCGCCGCCTTGGGTGGCAGTGCCGGTGCCGGAAAATGGATTGGAAAAGTAGTTGTTGCATTGCGTTTTTGTAAAAATCTGTGCGACGAAGGGTTTTTGAGGCCGTTTTGTCAGGCCCTATTCATGCCGGAATCCGGCGAGAGATGGCCGGATCTGGTAGCCGGTGTTTCAGGCTATCTATAGGACCATGATTTGGCGGCATAGGGCGGCTACAATGCCGCGGTGGCTCCGGGAAGATGGCTGGTCGAGTAGGGTCGCGACGGGAGACCGGGGCACGAGCCGGGGGAAGGCTGCCGAGAAAATTGGGCAGCTGCCGAGAGCCCGTGCTCCCGCTGCCGAGAAAACTCGGCAGCTGCCGAGAATGATTTTCCCGCTGTCGAGAAAACTCGACAGCGACGGGAGACGCCGTGCGGGATTTTTCCCCGTCGCGGGGAACGTACGTGACATCGTATTTTCGATTCGTTTTCGATCCAAATCTCGTTTTCTTTTCATCATACCTTATCACCGAGTCATCACCAACGAGACCGGGGGTCGTGGGTCCCGGTCAAAGTCAACCCTTTGACCAAATTACCAAAATACCCTTCAATCTTAAAACGCTCCGTTCGAACTCGTTTCAACTCCGATTGAGCTCATTCTTGTTTCGTTGTGATCCGAATTTCATTCTCTTTCACCTCAGATATATAAACTGATATTTTTCTCTTGTTTCTTCAGCTTCAATCGTTGGGTCCTCTGTTCCGATCCATCTCGTTTCGATCGATGGCATCCAATTCGATATCGTTTAAATCCTTAATTATATTTCATAAATATCTAAAAAACATCGTAAACTATGTAGGCTACCGATTGGATTGAAGCATTAAGATACGTGATCTTGGATACTTGCAACTCACGTGGTAACCACCGAACAAGGTGGGGGTAATTTCTAACTCTTTATCTGTTTACAGTTTTCCCTATTTCAAGCATGATTGAGGAATGCTAAATGCTGTGATCATACTTGCTGTGACATACATAAACTGTGAGGGGTGGCCCGCTGAGGCGCTCCTTCATGCATTCGTCCCTAACCCCCATTCTTTTATGAAAGGTTTGGTGGTCCTTGAAATGCACCAGCGGTATTGTGACCGTTTTATAGGATAAGACGGGGGAATCCCACACCTATTCGTCCCTTACCATTTCTAATGTCTGCTGTGCATATTTCGTGCCGTGATTCATAATGATTATGTGTATTTCTAATTTAATTATTTGTTAAAGATTTAGACGCGGATTTTATTCCCCACGAGTGTATTCAACGCACTCACCCCTTATTCTGTAATTCACGTTACAGGAGGTGATGAACATGATGAACCCTAGAAGGAGAGAGGAGGTGCTATATTTTCTGGATCTGTAATTATTTTAATATGATGTTTCTCAAACTTTTCCCTTTATAAAACAATGTTGTAAGAAATCTATGTTTGGTGATAATGATGTGTATATGGGATATGAGATCCTGATGTTTTTCCGCTGCAAATATTATGTTGAATCGGTTGAAACCGATGGTTATTATGTAATATCTTTTGTTCGTCTCCTACCTCTTTTCTTCTTCCTGCACGCCCGTGTGGGAAACTCTGATAAATGTTTTTGTAAGAAATTGGGGCGTGACACATCAGTTGCATAAGGACCTAGGATACAACGCAGACTTACAAGTCAGTTAAGTAATACAGTGCCAACTACAAGACGAAATATCCTGCAAATCCTAGGAAGGATAAATGCAGTACGAGGAACGGAGATTCAAGTAAGAATAATAGAGCCGTTCAAGAAAAAGTCAAAGTAGCAAACACGGAGCCAATAAGAAGATGCCACATGGACTGACGCGCTGCAGAAAGCTGTGAGCCGCAACTGCCGCATTAAATGCTCCAAAAGGAAAAGTCAAGTCGCATTAAATACGAACCATACTTTGGCCAAACTACTTCAAATTCAAAAGAGGGATGTCTTCTTCAACGGACATCTTCTCCTACAAGTATAAATAGAGGTCGAGGAGAACTGAAGCTGGTTACTATCACTGTTACTAAGAACTAAAATCCATACGCGAAAGTTTCAAGCTTACAAATTTCAAGCATTCAAGCCAACAGTTTCAGTCACTCAACCTATCGAAGTGAAGCAAGTTCAAGCTGAAAGTTTCCCTACGGATTCAAAAGCTCACTTCGAAGCACAAGTTGAAGAAAACCTTTTTATCCTTTTAACCTTGTTGTTGTGTGCTTAGGTTGTTTTAGTGGTGTCAAGCAGTTGATAGGAGAAATCCTTGCTGTTTGTTTAGTTGTCTAAGTGTTAGGCAGCTTCCCTGTGTGGGAGTGTAGAACCCTGTGTGGGTTAGCCTTTGAAGTTTGCAATTGTTGTGTGTACGCTGGACTTCAGTAAGTGGTTTGCTTTGTAAAGTTGATAGATTGTTAGGAGAGTCCTATAAATCAATCTTGCTTAACAAAGTTCATGCTCGAGGAGTAGTAGAGTGGACGTAGAAGGATTACACCACCTTCGAACCACTATAAGCCATAAGTGTTTAATCACTTTATTTATCTGTGCATTTATCTTCTGTATTTTTATCTGTATCTCATCTTAAGAAGCATTCTTGAGAAAAACAGCCTTGTGTTTTTAAGTTAATTTCCGCTGCGTATAAAACTCCAGGTTACAGCGTGCAACACTGCATCTTGGCGCTGCAAGCAGTAACCTTCTATCACTGCAAGCTCAAGTAACTTGCAGTGCAGAACGGTTGTTTTAAAAGTTTTTGAAAATCGACCAAGGTTCATTCACCCCCCCTCTAAACCTCAGACACCACTTGGGACCAACAAGTGGTATCAGAGCAAGTTGGGTTAAAAGCCAACTTATCTGGTCACCTACCCAAATCCACCTTTGTCTCGCTGTTTTCTTAGCATTAAAATCATTTTTAAAGCATATCATGGATTCCTCCAATCACAAGCTACCTATGTTTTCCATAGAGGAATATGACGACTGAAAGATAAGAATGCAGGCACACCTTTCTGCCATGACTGATGAGATGTAGACGGTCATAACTGAAGGACCGATAATCCCCATGAAGGTGAATCCAATGTATGGAAGAGACCATACAGAAGGAGAGCAGCCACCACCAAACTTCCTGATCAAACCACGTCAAAAGTGGGGTAACGAAGACAGAAAGAGAGCCAACCTGGATAATGTGGCAAAGAACGCTCTATTTATTACTTTGGATAAAAGCACTTTTAGCAAAGTTAAAATTTGCTCAACATCCAAAGAAATATGGGAAAAGCTAGAGCAAATTTGTGAAGGAACTGAGCTCACAAAGGACAACAAAAATCTCCAACGCTACCCAACTATTCGAGCTCTTCGAAATGAAGAATGAAGAGACTCTTGAGCAACTAGATTTGAGATTCACATCCATAGTGAATGAACTAGAAGCTCTGGGCAAACACTACACACAGAAAGAAAAGAACATGAAGGTGTTGAGAGCCCTACCAGCGGAGTGGGATAGCAAGACCACTGTCATGAGAGTGTCTATGGACCTGAAGTCCATGAGCACATTTGACCTATTCTCCGACTTGAAAGCATTCGAGTATGACATCAATAGAAGGAGAAAGGAGTCAGAGGAGTTGATCTCCAAAGTTACAGCGCTAACCGCCAGAGGAACCAAGGATACAACAACCGCCAGTTGCAGTAAATAGAGTGAGGATACAACAGAAGTTGCTGAAGAGGATATGACGCTCCTCCTAAAGAAATTCAGGAGATTCATTAAGAGCAACAACAATAGCAGCAACATCAACCTCAACAAAAAGAATGACTTCAGAAGAAGTCATCCAACCCTTCAGGTATCTTCTTCTCCACAGTCAAATACAGGGAATATTGACTTGTGTTATAATTGCAGGAAGCCTGGACACTACGCAAGGAACTATCCTTATCCAACCGTGCACAAGTATCCTGAAGGAGAAAGAGAACAGAGGAGAGATAAAAGAAGAGAGGAAAGGCACAAGCTTCGAGCTCTCATAGGAGAGATGGAGAAAGCCAAAGATGCAGTAGTTCCGAAGGAAGTACTGAAAGCTGCAGACTGCTCTGACAGCGATGCTGAGACCTCATCCTCTGACGAAGAAGCACTCATATGTCTGATGGCTAGAGATGGCGAGGACAGCGAAAAAGATGAGGTAATCTACCAATCGTTGTCCATACAAGTCGATGAGGAGCTGAACATGATCCACTCCCTGAAAAGGATCATGAGTGATTTCGAGCAGATCAACTCAATTCATGAGAACTTAAGGTTGAAAATGAGAACCTTAGAATCGATAATGAGATTCTCAGGAGCAAAAACATCGACTTTGCCAAAATGCTCACTGCACGAGAGTCTGATAACTCAACATGTAGTAAGCTGCAACAAGAGGTCTCTAGATTGAATCTGCTGATCACCGAGCTAAAATCTGAGAAGGAAACCTTGCAGTCCAAGATGAGTACGTTCACCAAATCTTCAAAGGACGCAAGAGATTGCATAAATCGTGTCAGAGATCCTTTTGAGATTTCAGGTATAGGTTACAGCAATCACGGCTCTCAGAATACAACAAGTACATCCAAAGCTGTAAATTTTGTTCAAGCTAAAACTCCGATGGAGAAAGAGTTACTCTGTGACTCTGAAAAGATCATGAACAAAACAGCAATGACGGATAAGGGGAAGAGACCCCAATGCTCAACTTCAGGGAGTAAGTCTGCATCTAAGAATTGGCTGCAGTAGAAGCCATCTGCTGCATGCAGCAAAAGGATGCAGCAACCAACAAAGTTGCAGCATAGAAGAAACTCTCCCACCTATACTAAGACATACATGTCTAAACCTCAAGGAAGATATACTCCAGGGAAGTATGGTGGAAGACCACACTACAAGGGTGTTGGTAACACACATGTTGGTTATGCACACACTTTTAACAAGCAGTCTGTCAAGACAACTGCATACAACATGAGAACCAACAAATCTTACAGTAAAGTAGTTACTGTTAAGAAAGTTTGGGTTCCCAAAGTAACTAACCCCAAAGGACCCGTATGGATATGGGTACCTAAATCTGTTTGAATTTGTTACAGGTTACAGTGCTAGGATGCAGCAGTGATGTATGGTATATCGACAGCGGCTGCTCAAGGCACATGACAGGCAATAAAAAAATGTTGAAAGACTTCCAAGAATACAAAGGACCTAAGGTCATATTTGGAGATGATTCCAAAGGAAGCGGATGCCTAGTCAAGGGGAACATAAAGATTAAGGATGTATCCTACGTAAAGGGGCTTAGATACAATCTTCTAAGCATCAGTCAATTTTGTGACAAAGGATATACAGTGGAATTCAACCTCAACAAATGCTTAATCAAAGACAGCACCACAAATGAAGTAAAGCTTACAGGAACAAGAAGAGGAAATATCTATCTAGCGGATTGGAATTCCTCCACTCAGTCTACATGCTTCATTGTGAAAAGTCCACCAGAGCTGAGCTGGCTATGACACAAACGATTAAGTCACCTGAACTTCAAGACTATCAACAAGCTAGCAAGAAAAGGCCTCGTGAGAGGATTACCAGATGTAGCTTACAAAAAGGAGAATGTCTGTGGAGCGTGTCAAAAAGGATAGCAAGGTAAGAGCTCTTTCAAGGATAAGATTCAGAAATCATCTCACAGGATTCTAGATCTTCTACACATGGACCTTTTTGGACCAGTAGAACTAGTAAGCTTGAGCGGGAAGAAGTACTCCCTAGTAATAATAGATGACTACTCCAGATACACTTGGACGATCTTTCTTGCAAAGAAGTCAAAGACTCAAGAAAAATTACCTGGCCTCATGAAGAAAATTCAGAATGAAAAGAGCTTGAGTATAGTGAAAATAAGATCAGACAGAGGAACCGAGTTCACAAATAAGTTTATAGAAAAATTATGTTCTGACAATGGTATTCGTCATGAATACTCTGCTGCAAGAACACCACAACAAAACGAGGTTGCTGAAAGAAGGAATAGAACCCTTAAGGAAGCAGTAAGGACAATGATAGCAGAAGCAGAAATACCCAAGAGGTTTTGGGCTGAAGCAACCAACACTGCATGCTACACGCAGAACAGATGTCTAATCATCAAGGATCTTGACAAGACGCCTTATGAAATATGGAATGGCCATACACCGAATATCGCTTATCTGCACATCTTTGGATGCAGGTGTTACGTTCTCAATAATGGAAAGGAACATCTGAAAACTTTTGATGCTAAATCAGACGAAGGAGTATTTCTAGGATACTCTGCTGTAAGTAGAGCTTTCAGAGTGTTTAATAAGAGAACCGTGGTGGTAGAAGAATCTGTACATGTGGTGTTTGATGAACCACATTGTGATACAAAGAAGCTGGAAAAACCACCTGAAGAGATCACTCCTAGAAAAGAGAATGTTGTACCTTACATACAAGGAGTTCTGCCTACAGAAGAAGATAAAGAAGAAGAAGCTGCAACCTTGGATGCAGCAGACATTCTTACAGCAGCAGAACCTCCTGCAATACAGCAACGTGATGAGCAAGATACAGCAACTTATGTCTTTGAGCCTGATAGGACATGGCTGAGAAACTATCCAAGAGATCTCATCATAAGAGATCCATCCATCGGTGTAAGAACAAGAAGATCCATACCATATGAAGCAATGTTTGCATGCTTCATATCATAATCAGAGCCTAAGAATGTTGAAGAGGCACTGCAAGATAGCAACTGGGTGCAGGCCATGCAAGAAGAATTGAATGGATTTGAAAGAAATCAAGTATGGCAAATAGTCACAAGACCAACCCATCAAGGTGTAATTGGAACAAAATGGGTGTTCAAGAACAAGCTAGTTAAATCAGGAGTCGTTGTAAGAAACAAAGCAAGATTAGTTGCTAAAGGATACTGTCAGGAAGAAGGAATTGATTTTGATGAGACTTTTGCACCAGTGGCAAGACTAGAAGCAATAAGAATTTTCTTAGCCTATGCAGCACATAAGAATTTCAACGTCTATCAAATGGATGTTAAAAGTGCATTCCTGAATGGTCTTCTTACAGAGGAAGTATATGTGGAACAACCTCCTGGTTTCGAGGATCAAGCAGAAGAGAATGTGTTTCGGTTACAAAAAGCCCTATATGGACTGAAGCAAGCACCAAGAGCTTGGTATGACACCTTATCTCTCTACCTTCTGGAAAATGGCTTTCAGAAAGGAACAATCGACAAAAGGCTGTTTAGGATACAGGACGGAGAAAGTGTACTTCTTGTACAAATTTATGTGGATGATATTATCTTCGGATCCACAAACAAAGAGCTATGTGAGAAATTCTCCAACCTGATGCAGTCAAAGTTCGAGATGAGTATGATGGGAGAATTAAGCTTCTTTCTTAGACTGCAAGTAAAACAGCTACCTACAGGAACCTTCATCAACCAAGTCAAGTATACGAAAGAGCTTATCAAGAAATTTGGTATGGAGAATGGAGCAGCAACGTCCGTTCCCATGTCCACATCCATAAGTCTTGACAAAGATGAAGATGGTAAAGATGTAGATATTACCAAGTACAGACGCCTCATTGGATCATTGCTGTATCTCACAGCAAGCAGGCCAGACATTATGTTTGTAGTATGAGTCTGTGCAAGATTCCAAGCAGCACCGAAGGAATCACACCTTTTAGCAGTAAAAAGGGTAATTAAGTATCTGAAAGGAACTCAGGAAGTCGGCCTATGGTATCCTAAGGAAGGAGGATTCAAGCTTAAAGGCTATTCCGACTCAAATTATGCAGGCTGCAAGATTGATAGAAAGAGTACAAGTGGGACGTGTCAATTTCTGGGAAATAGACTTGTCTCGTGCTTCTGCAGGAAGCAGACCTCAATTGCAACCTCTACAGCAGAAGCAGAGTATGTTGCAGCAGGAAGTTGCTGTGCACAGATTCTCTGGATACAGCAGCAACTTAGAGATTATGTGATAGAAGAAAAAGAGACTCCAATTCTCTGTGACAATACGAGCGCTATTGCAATTACCCATAATCCTGTCTTTCACTCAAGAACAAAGCACATTGACATTCGTCATCACTTTATAAGAGATCATGTTGAGAAGAAAGACATTGTGCTAGAGAAAGTTCACACGGATCTACAGCTTGCAGATATCCTCACAAAACCCTTGAGTGAATCGAGGTTTTCCATGCTTCGAAACGAGCTGGGAATCCTTAAGTTGTGAAGAAAAACAAGATACAAGATCGCAGGGGGAACCTCTGCATGCTTGCAGGAAGCTGTAAGAATGGTACTGTAAGCTACGCGTTAATACAGCACTGGGTTCAGACAGTGCTGCATCTTACATTCTTACAGTACAGCAGTTATCGAAGAATTCAAGCAGCACCAGGTTACAGCATTTATTTCAAAAGAGTAATGATTGCTCTGCAACCTCGTACTTGAATCGCTGCAACCTTAAAAAGGAATTTATTTAGGCGGCAAAGGGCATGTCTTTCAGCATTAAATGAATGACTGCGGGTGTCAGGAAGTGGAAAGGGCGCTGACAGAGCCCACGCGCCAAGTAATTATTAGCGTCGATTTGACATCTCCACTTTTTCCTAAACCACTAGATCATTTCCCTGATTTATCTCAACCGTTGATCTACGCACGTCTCTTGAGAACCGCCATAAAGACCAAATCGTGCCATTTGAATTCACTTTTCACCATCTTCAGAGAGAGAAGCACTTTGATCGCAGAAAATTATCTAAGTGCAAACCCTTGTTCTTTCTCTTTCTCTCTCACAAAAACTTCAATGGCTGCCAGAAGAACTATCGTTCTTGATGGAAGGATGATCAACCAGGAACACATCCTTGAGTCAGGACTGTATGGCAATGTTCTGATCAAGAGGATTTTTGATGCTCTTCAACAGACCCAAGTCCTAGGGCTGTTGACCACTGTGTATGCTGGCTTCTCTACGGAGTAAGTACAGAGATTCTACGCCTATGCTAGGCAGACGGAGGAAAGGAACTGCATCCTATTCCGGATGGATACAGATGAAGAAGAACGGTCGCTGACCGTTTGAGACATCTCCACCACCTTCAGCATCTCGGCTGCAGGTTTGACCCCCAGCCAGTTGGCGATGTATGTGGAGGCATCGGCTCAAGAGATGTGGGTTCTCTTTCGAGCAAGGGATGCAAGGGCTGAAATCAAGAGAAGCGCCCCCAAAAAGCTCTTCAAACCGGAGTTTGAACTTCTCCACGACATCTGTGCATACTCCATCGAAGGGAGGACAGGGCTGCCAGAAGGACCATTGTTCTTGACGGAAGGATGATCAATCAGGAACACATCCTCGGGTCAGGGCTGTATGACAATACCCTGATCAAAAGGATTTTTGATGCACTTCAACAGACCCAAGTCCTAGGGCTGTTGACCACCGTGTACGCTGGCTTCTCTACGGAGTCAGTACAGAGATTCTACGCCTACGCTAGGCAGGCTGAAGAAAGGAACTGCATCCTGTTCCGGATGGATGCAGATGGAGAAGAACGGTCGCTGACCATTAGGGATATCTCCACCACCTTCAGCATCTCGGCTGCAGGTTTGACCCCCAGCCAATTGGCGACGTATGGGGAAGCATCGGCTCAAGAGATGTGGGATCTCTTTCGAGCAAGGGATGCAGGGGCTGAAATCAAGAGAAGCGCCCCCAAGAAGCTCTTCAAACCGGAGTTTGAACTTCTCCACGACATCTGTGCATACTCCATCGAAGGGAGGACAGGGAGTTATGACAAATGCACAGATCTCCGGTTCCGGATCATGTCTGCAATCATGGCCGGAGAGAAGGTGAACTGGGCGAGGTTCATCATGAAGAGGCTGTGGGAGGAAGTAGAAAAGATAACGGAGCGTCGGAGCTACGGTATCACCATCTGCTCTCTGCTCTGCAAGCATGGCCTTCAACTTGCAGCACCTGCCCCCATTCACCCTGGAAAGTATCTCAGGGAGAAGAAGAAGGGCAAGACCCAGCCGAAGGCTGCAGGAGCAGGAGTTGCGAGGAAGAAAACCAAAGATAAAAAGAATGCAACTCTTGCTCTGCAAGATGAAGCTGCAGGCAGCGGGGAAGAAGCCGAAGAAGAGGATCCTTCGAGTCCTCTTCCTGTTATCAAGAGGAGTTCAGGGAAGGCTGTACCTGAACTTGAATCCTCTTTCCCAGATAATGACGCACCCTTGGTGAGAAGGGCTCCACGCAGCAAGAGAGCTGCTGCTGCTGTTGGGGATGTGTCACATCAGCCCATGGATAAAGGTGACTCTCTTGATTCTCAACTCTCTACACCTAATATGGTTGTAGTTGACCTTGTGGATAAGTCACATCAGCCTCAAGAGCCACATCAGCACCGGGTCGAGCCAACTGAAGAAGAAGCTCATCTACAAACAAAAGCTTCAGTGCTCGATCCTACCTTTCCGACTGCTAGAAATATGGCTGCGGAGTACTCTCTTTGGAGAGAGATGCGGCTGTCAAAGGGGGAAATCCTATTGAAGTGGAAGGATTTCCTAACAGTCGAGCAAGCTGTCCTGGAGTGGGCCAAATCTGAAGACATTCTGGCACTCCTGCAACCTGACTTTGTAGCAAGAGTTCAAGAGCTCGATGGCTGCAGTGCTGCACAGGGAGCACAGGACAAGGGAAAGGGCAAAGCTCTTGCAGAATCCGACTCTGCAGAGCTGCTGATGAGAGCAGCAGTGGAAGATGCGCAGGTCTTCCTTGCCCCGGCTGTGGAGGCTGTAAGAAGGGGCGATGATGTCGCATTTGCTCAAGAGTAAATCGACACCTTGGGAGTGGAGCAAGCTGAAGAAGCAATGCTGCATCTAGCGCTGCAACAAAGCCTGAAGGAAACCAGGATGCAGCACACTCTAAGGAGGATGCGGGGAGAAGGCAGTTCAAGTTCACATCAGATGAACTCCCCTGTATACGAGCAAGTGGTTGAGGGCCTCTCCAACATTGTCACGTTGGATCGCTTGGAGGAGGAGGAAGCCCAACTACTGGATTATGGCGATTCCCCGGTTCGCGAAGATGAAGATGCTGCTGCTGCAGATTCTGAGGGTGAACCATCAGCCATAATCAGGGATGTCATCTCAGACATCTCCAAAATTGCCGATGAAGCATCTACGGAGGAAGTTGCAGAGGCGGTACTCCCTACACTGGACGCGACAGCAGTGCAGCCGGCAACCACCCTTCAACAAATGTTGCAGCTGGAGAGACAAGCAGGGTGGAAGCTGAGATTCTTGCAGCAGTGGAGGATACAGTGCTGAAAGCTGTGACCGCTGCAGGAAACCAAGCAGAGCTGCAAGAACCCATTCTTGCAGCTGAGGCTGTCGAAGTCACTACAGGACCGACCGAGGAGACGGGGTCCGTTGAGAAGACCTCTGTGGAGGATGTTGTTCTGACAACACTCCCTGAGGGTAAGAAGACCTCAGGTGGGGAGGCTGTTCAGACAGTACCCACTGAGGATGCTGGAGCTGAAGCTGAGGTAACCCCAGTGCAGCTAGAGACACCTCGAGAGGAGGTTGATGCTGCAGCTGCTGCTCGCTCTCAAGAACCTTCCAAGGTTACAGCAGCAGAGGTTACTGTGGACGCTAACATGTCTCATGCCGAATTCGCAAGGATGATCAAGGCACGGAACATAGCTGTTCATGGGCCAAAATCTGGCGGAGCAGTTCTTGTTCAAGTCTCATCCGGTGAAGAGGAGGCAGATGAGGAAGAAGAAGAAGAAGAAGAAGGAGAAGAGCACCCATCCTCAAGCTCGACAAGCTCTCAAACCAGCAACCATGAGGATGAGGTTGCTTCTGAAGTTCCGAAGCAGGATGCAGCACCAGTATGTCAAGATGTTATTCCTTTTGCTGCATCCGCTGCTGCCTCGACGAGAAGGAATTCTGGACAGACTCCTGATGAAGCTATCAACAGAGTCGAGACCGCTGTTAGACACCTGCTGCATGCTCTCCAGGAGCATGAGTCTATGATCAAGTGCTGCCTGATATGATCTCAGGGTCACCGCCCAATTCCATGCTGAAACCATGACAGGTTTCAAGAAGGACCTCGAAGTGCTGCCTGATATGATCAAGTCAACTCTCACTGAACATTCAAACAGGCTGTACTACGATCGGGTCAGGTTGGAGAAGGAGTTGAAGGTCGAAGCTGCTCTGACGCGCCAGGAGGTCAGGCAATGCAAGCAGCATGCTGAGAATGCCTCAACCAGACTCAACTCTCACTCCAAAGTCCTGAAAACACTTCTGGATCGTGTCTACGATCAATCTCAGAGAACCAGAAGTGTGGACGACCGGTTGGGGAATCTGGAGCTGATAGTAGGAGAATTGAGGGACATCATGCTCCGAGCTTTCCCTTAGCATGTTGACGCTCCGGAGCCCGCCCCTGAACCGACCCGACGCCCGCGATCAAGGGCGGTCCCAGCTGCCCCTGCTCAGCCCCTGGCTTTTGATGATGCCAAAAAGGGGGAAGAATTTGATGATAGATACAAGAGCAAAGGGGCTGCTGAATCTGAAGAAAAAGAAGATGATGACTAGCAACCTCTCAGCAGGAGGAGAGGAAGGTCTGGGTCATCTGCTGCTGCTGATATCCCTTCTTCTAAGAGATGGAGAAGAGATGATGATGGAGCTGGTGGAGCCGGTGCAGCTGTTGGAAGAAGATATGCTGCAGGTTCTGCACACAGCAGAGCTGCAAGCAAGGATGCAGCACCCCCCAGCTATCATCATAAGAGAATGGATGATAGTCAGCAGCAAGGCTCAAGGAAGAGGATGAGCGGGGACGAGTCTGAGAATCAAAGGCGCCAGAACGAAGAAGCTACAAATCCTAACGCCTGGATTCAAAGACTCGGAGTGATTGGTGATAGAAAAATCCTTCCAAATAACTTCTACCAATTTTCTCCTCAAGAAATTCCTCGCCTTGATACTGAAAATATCTCTACTGAAGTGTCCGTGTTGATGTATCAAAGGCCCGAAGGAGAGACCATGGCTTGGAGATTTGACATCTTCAAAGAAGTCAGACTGTTTGATCGGAATCCAACATTTGAGGCGATCACCATTTTCAAACGATCAGAGTACCTCAGACACTTCAGAGAACTATGCAAGAAAGGCAAATTCAGCAAGTATCATACTTGCAAGACTGCATTGAGAAGGTATGAGCAGCTCGTTCGGGAAGGAAGCCTTGATATTCAACAATTATACATCGACCGAGTAAAGGAAGGGTTGATTATACCATACTGCGAGGACTTCTGGCTGAGATGGATTAAAGTTCCCGTGATCAGACACAAGCTGGAAGAGTCCTACCAAGAGTCCATCAGGGACTGGTGGAAAGGATCGAGAGGAAGGGAAGGCCTTGAAAGGTTTGCAGGAAGAAGATCAGACGAACCAGCAAGCAAAAGGTCTTTGTTTTACTAAGCGGTATTCATATACCCTCTTGAGATCCTTATTGTATTTTTGCTAAGTTGTAAAAATTTCTCTCTGTTAATGAAGAAATTTTTCCTTATGTTTTATCCAAATTCAACTCTTATGAACTCATGCATGCTGTTTATGTTTTCCTGTTGCTTATGATAAAAATAGCATGATGCATCTCTGATGAATCCAGGATTAGATTTATTTGTTCAAAGCTATGCAAGCATGTAATCTGGATAAACCATATGAATTAATGTAAAATGAAACTTCTTCATGAACGAAATATTGTAAAGGTTTTGTCATCATCAAAAAAGGGGGAAATTGTTGGGATTTCAATGTTTAGATTTTGATGAGACAAATCAAATATGTAATAGGAAGTTTTGAGTACCCCATTTTCACAATGTTTAAGTGGATAAATAGAGTAGAATTGAGTCTTGTGTCTAGTTTTGAAATGGAGGTTAAAAGAGGATAAAGCTGCATCTAAGCTTTAAATGAAGATATCGCTGCAAGAAGGCAGGATACAGTATCGCTGCATAAAGGCAGGATACAGCATAGCTGGAAGAAGAAAAGAACATTAAAGCATAATTAAGGCTGAACTTCGATACAGCAAAGCAAGGAAGAACGGCGTGCAGCAACGCTGCAAGAAAAGGATACATGAGTACTCCTACAAAGAAATTACAGCAGCACTGCCAGAAGATACTGCAATCAGGTCTAAGATACAGCAGCACTGAAAGAATGCATCAGCTGCATAAGAACCTAGGATACAACGCAGACTTACAAGTCAGTTAAGTAATACAGCGCCAACTACAAGACGAAGTATCCTGCAAATCCTAGGAAGGATAAATGCAGTACGAGGAACGGAGATTCAAGCAAGAATAATAGAGCCGTTCAAGAAAAAGTCAAAGTAGCAGACACAGAGCCAATAAGAAGATGCCACATGGACTGACGCGCTGCAGAAAGCTGCGAGCCGCAACTGCCGCATTAAATGCTCCGAAAGGAAATGTCAAGTCGCATTAAATGCGAACCATACTTTGGCCAGACTACTTCAAATTCAAAAGAGGGATGTCTCCTTCAACGGACATCTTCTCCTACAAGTATAAATAGAGGTCGAGGAGAACTGAAGCTGGTTACTATCACTGTTACTAAGAACTAAAATCCATACGCGAAAGTTTCAAGCTTACAAATTTCAAGCATTCAAGCCAACAGTTTCAGTCACTCAACCTATCGAAGTGAAGCAAATTCAAGCTGAAAGTTTCCTTACGGATTCAGAAGCTCACTTCGAAGCACAAGTTGAAGAAAACTTTTTTATCCTTTTAACCTTGTTGCTGTGTGCTTAGGTTGTTTTAGTGGTGTCAAGCAGTTGATAGGAGAAATCCTTGCTGTTTGTTTAGTTGTCTAAGTGTTAGGCAGCTTCCCTGTGTGGGAGTGTAGAACCCTGTGTGGGTTAGCCTTTGAAGTTTGCAGTTGTTGTGTGTACGCTGGACTTCAGTAGGTGGTTTGCTTTGTAAAGTTGATAGATTGTTAGGAGAGTCCTGTAAATCAATCTTGCTTAACAAAGTTCCTGCTTGAGGAGCAGTAAAGTGGACGTAGAAGGATTACACCACCTTCGAACCACTATAAGCCATAAGTGTTTAATCGCTTTATTTATCTGTGCATTTATCTTCTGCATTTTTATCTGTATCTCATCTTAAAACGTTTTGAAAGAAGCATTCTTGAGAAAAACAGCCTTGTGTTTTTAAGTTAATTTCCGCTGCGTATAAAACTCCAGGTTACACCGTGCAGCACTGCATCTTGGCGCTGCAAGCAGTAACCTTCTATCGCTGCAAGCTCAAGTAAATTGTAGTGCAGAACGGTTTTTTTAAAGGTTTTTGAAAATCGACCAAGGTTCATTCACCCCCCCTCTGAACCTCGGACACCATTTGGGACCAACAAAATATAATAGAAGATACGACTAAAGAAAGAGAAAAGACGAATCATCTACGAATTCCTTAACAAATCCACTAAATTTAGAAATTGTGTGTTTCCAGTTACAAAACACATAACTAAGAGTTCTAACAAGTTTTACTTGCTTATCGTTTATGATAATTGTTATAGTAAGAGTTTCGAAATCATTCCATAATGAGTTAAAAGATAAGTCAAGTACGATTATCTCTTTATAAGATGATTCGTGTACGATTAACTCTTTATAAATGCAACACGATGCCACTTAAATATCTTCAGCGAAGTATATTGACCAAACCATTTCACTTAGAGTGATCTTATGCACATAGATGGGAAACATAAGGCTATTATTATTAAACAAATTTAATAGAAGATACGACTAAAGAAAGAGAAAAGACGAATCATCTACGAATTCTTTAATAAATCCACTAAGAATAGTTACAACTTGTGTGTTTCCAGTTATAAAATACATAAGAGTTCTAACAAGCTTACAAGCTAATCGTTTATGATAATGATTACAGTAAGAGTTTCGGAATTATTCTATAATGAGTTAAAAGATAAGTTAAGTACATTTAACTCTTTATAAATGCAAAATGATGCCACTTAAACATGTTTAGAGAAGTATATTGACCAAACCATTTCACTTAAAGTGATCTTATGCACTTAGATAAGAAACATAAGGCTATTATTATTAAACATGTCTAATAGAGGACACGACTAATGAAAGAGAAAAGACTGATCATCCACGAATTCCATAACAAATCCACTAAGAATAGTTACAACTTTTATGTTTCCATTTGTAAAACACATAACTAAGAGTTCTAACAAGCTTTACTTGCTTATCGTTTACAATAATTATTACAGTAAGAGTTTCAGAATCATTCTATAATGAGTTAAAAGATAAGTCAAGTACAATTCACTCTTTATAAGATGATTCGAGTACGATTATCTCTTTATAAATGCAAAAAGATGCTACTTAAACATATTTAGAGAAGTATATTAACTAAATCTTTTTACTCAATGTGATCATATGCACTTAGATAGGAAACATAAGACTATTACTATTAAACAAATCTAATTGAAAATACGACTAAAGAAAGATAAAAGATTTATCATCTATGAATTTCTTAATAAATTCAATAAAAATAGTTACAACTTGTGTGTTTCCAGCTATAAAACAAATAAGTAAGAGTTCTAATAAGTTTTACTTGCTTATCGTTTACGATATTTGTTACAGTAAGAGTTTCGGAATCATTCTATAATGAGTTAAAAGATAAGTCAAGTACAATTAACTCTTTATAAGATGACTCGAGTTCAATTAACTCTTTATAAATGCAAAACAATGCCACTTAAACTACTTCAGAGAAATATGTTGACCAAACCATTTCACGTAGAGTGATCTTATGCACTTAGATGAGAAACATAAGGCTATTATTATTAAACATGTCTAATAGAAGATACGTTTAAAGAAAGAGAAAAGACTAATCATCTACGAATTCCATAACATATCCACTAAGAATAGTTACAACTTATGTGATTCCAGTTGTAAAATACATAACTGAGAGTTCTAACAAGCTTTACAAGCCTATCATTTATGATATTGTTGCAACAAAAGTTTTAAAATCGTTCTATAATAAGTTAAGAGAAAAGACAAGTACAATCAATTCTTTATAAGATGATTCGGTACGATTAACTCTTTATAAATGCAAAATGATGCCACTTAAACATCTTCAGAGAAGTATATTGACCAAACCATTTCACTCGGAGTGATCTTATGCACTTAGATGGGAAATGTAAGGCTACTATTATTAAACAAATCTAATAGAAGATACGACTGGAGAAAGAGAAAAGACTAATCATCTACGAATTCCTTAATAAATCCACTAAGAGTAGTTACAAATTATGTGTTTCTAGTTATAAAACACGTAACTAAGAGTTCTAACAAGTTTTACCAGCTTATTGTTTATGATAATTGTTACAATAAGTGATTTGAAATCGTTCTATAATGAGTTAAAAGTAAAGTCAAGTACAATAAACTCTTTATAAGATGATTCGAGTATGCTTAACTGTTTATAAATGCAAAACTGTTGGTCCCAAGTGGTGTCCGAGGTTCAGAGGGGGGGTGAATGAACCTTGGTCGATTTTTCAGAATCTTTAAAACATCCGTTCTGCACTGCAAGTTACTTGAACTTGTAGCGTTAGATGGTTACTACTTGCAGCGCTAGAATGCAGTGCTGCACGCTGTAACCTGGAGTTTTGTACGCAGCGGAAATAAACTTTTAACACAAGACTGTTTTTCTCAAGAATGCTTCTTTCAAAACGTTTTATGATGAGAGATAGATAGATATGCAGAAAATAAGAGTAGATAAATAAAGCGATAACACACTTATGGCTTATAGTGGTTCGAATGTGGTGTAATCCTTCTACGTCCACTCTACTGCTGCTCGAGCAGGAACTTTGTTAAGCAAGATTGGTTTACAGGACTCTCCTAACAATCTATCAACTTTACAAAGCAAATCACCTACTGAAGTCCAGCGTACACACAGCAACTGCAAACTTCAAAGGCTAACCCACACAGGGTTCTATACTCCCACACAGGGAAGCTGCCTAACTCTAGAAAACTAAAACAAACAGCAAGGATCTCTCCTATCAACTGTTTGACACCACTTAAAACAACCTAAGCACACAGTAACAAGGTTAAAAAGGATAAAAGGTTTTTCTTCAACTTGTGCTTCGAAGTGAGCTTCTGAATCCGTGAGGAATCTTTCAGCTTGAACTTTGCTTTACTTCGATAGGTTGATTGACTAAAACTGATTGTAGGCTTGAATACTTGAATCTTGTAAGCTTTGAATTTTTCGCGAATGATTTTCAGATCTCAGTGACAGTCCCCAGATTCAGTGCTCCTCGGCCTCTATTTATACTTGTAGGAGAAGATGTCCGTTGAAGGAGACATCCCTCTTTTGAATATTATGTAACCTGGCCAAAGTATGGTTCGCATTTAATGTGACTGACTTTTCCTTTCGGAGCATTTAATGCGGCAGTTGCGGCTCACAGCTTTCTGCGACACGTCAGTCTATGTGGCATCTTCTTATTGGCTCCGTGTCTGCTACTTTGACTTTTTCTTGAACGGCTCTATTGTCCTGTTAGGATGTATACTATAAGCCTAGCTTTTGTGTGAACATCTATTTATGATATGAGAATCTTTTATGGTCAAATGTTTGCATTTTATATATTTGTTATATATGTTATTGCAGTTGTCCAATTAATTTATATTGTAGATAACATGGTGTGTGGTGCCACACAGAAGATCATGTTATCAGTTCCTTATAGATTATAAATGGTAGCTCATAGCCGAGATAATTTTGGACAAATTATCAGAATGGTTGTAGTGTAATTTGGTATTAATCTGTCTTGATTATAAAATTACACTAGTACATTTTGTATGTATTGAGCAGGACCAATTGAGGTTGTTTTATTTGTACTGACTACATAAATAAAACAAGACCTCTGTTATTATGGATGTGCGTCCTCTTAATCATTGTATGATAACGGGCATGTATACTCGATATATGTTTCTTTAATTTACCAATGAGTGAGATTTATTTATTAAATCAATAAGCTCGGTAAATTGGGATACAGTGTTGTTTATATGGTGTGCTGTTGATTATATAATGAAACCATGTCCTAATTATTTAGGATGATGATGTCCTCTTGAGGAACTCATAAGGATTATCATGTAAATCTTGCAGGTGGATTTATTCCGGCATGATAATAAAGTTGAGTGGTACTACTCTTGGAATTAAATATTAATTAATTGAATTGTCAGTAATTCATTTAATTAATGGACATACTATATCTTAAACATGGGGAGATAAATGCGCACATAATAAATAGGAGCCATATCTAATATGGATAAGGGACGGTAGTTCAGTAATATCTTTTTAGTGGATTAAGATATTATTTGATAGGCTTGAGAAGTATATTCAGATCGAATTAAGGACTCCTAAGCCTATCAGGAGACCGATTCCTAATCCTCCTCAAGGTCCCTGTTGTAGCCTATAAATAAGCCTCAAGTCAGTCGTTTTCGAGATAAAAACAGAAATACAGATACACAGACATAAAAAATCTGATATACGTATTAGTAGAAGACGGCTGAAAGTCTCGATAGCTCGTTGCCCACACAACGTTCGAGATAAAGGCGAGGAATACAGCAGAAGATCGTGAGGTCCAGGCTTCATCGATTCCTCCATCTACGGTTATGATCTTAGAACTAATTTCGGTGCAAAATGTATGATTCGTTTTCCGCTGCGCGTTAATCATATTTGCATGGACCCCGATTTGGATAATCATATAGTGTCGGCGATCCGGTGGTTCCTACATGTCCCTGCTTGGATCTCTGTTCCTCATACTGCATTTATCCTTCCTAGGATTTGTAGGATACTTCGTCTTGTAGTTGGCGCTGCATTACTTAACTGACTTGTATGTCTGCGCTGTATCCTAGGTCTTTGTGCAGCTGATGTTTTTTTTCTTTCAGTGCTACTGTATTTCAGACCTGATTACAGTATCATCTTGCAGTGCTGCTGCAACTTTTCTTGCAGCGTTGCTGCACGCCGTTCCTTCTTACATTGCTGTATAGAATTTTCGACTTATTACAGCAGTGCTGTATCTTCCTTCTATCAGCTATGCTGTATCCTGTCTTCTTACAGCGATACTGTATCCTGCCTTTTTGCAGCGATAACTTCCATTAAAGCTTAGATGCAGTTTTATCCTTGTTTTTCCTCCATTTTCAATACTAGACTCAAGACTCAATTCTAGTCTATTTAATCACTTAAACATTGTGAAAATGGGGTACTCTAAACTTCCTATTACATGATCGGTTTGTCTCATCAAAATCTAAACAATGAAATCCCAACAATTTCCCCCTTTTTGATGATGACAAAACCTTTACAATATTTCGTTCATGAAGAAGTTTCATTTTACATTAACTAATTATGATTTATTCAGATTACATGCTTGCACAGCTTTGAATAAATAAAACTAATCCTGGATTCATCAGTGATGCATCATGCTATTCCTTTCAACAAAAACAACAGGAAAACATAAACAGCATGCATGAGTTCATAAGAGTTGAACTTGGTCAGAGCAGAAAGAAAAATTTCTTCATTGAGAGAGAAATTTTTACAATATCAAAAATACAAAAGGATCACAAAAGGGTATATGAATACAGTTTAATAATACAAAGACCTTTTGCTTGCTGGTTCGTCTGATCTTCTTTCTGCAAACCTTTCAAGGCCTTCCCTCCCTCTTGATCATTTCCACCAGTCTCTGATGGACTCTTGGTAGGACTCTTCCAACTTGTGTCTGATTACAGGAATCTGAATCCATCTCAGCCAGAAGTCCTCGCAGAATGGTACAATCAGCCCTTCCTTTACTCGATCAATGTATAGCTGTTGAATGTCAAGGCTTCCTTCCCGAACGAGCTGCTCATATCTCCTCAATGCAGTCTTGCAGGTATGATACTTGCTGAATTTGCCTTTCCTGCATAGTTCTCTGAAGTGTCTGAGGTACTCTGATCGTTTGAAAATGGTGATCGCCTCAAATGTTGGATTCCGATCAAAAAGCAGTCTGACTTCTTTGAAGATGTCGAATCTCCAAGCCATATTCTCTCCTTCAGGCCTTTGATCCATCAACACGGACACTTCAGCAGAGATATTTTCTGTGTCAAGGCGAGGGATTTCTTGAGGAGGGAATTGGTAGAAGTTATTTGGAAAGATTTTTCTAGCACCAATTACTCCGAGTCTTTGAATCCAGGCATTAGGATCTGTAGCTTCTTCATTCTGGCGCCTTTGATTCTCAGACTCGTCCCCGCTCATCCTCTTCCTTGAGCCTTGCTGCTGGCTATCATCCCTTCTCTTATGATGATAGCTGGGCGGTGCTGCATCCTTGCTTGCAGCTCTGCTGTGTGCAGAACCTGCAGCAGATCTTCTTCCAGCAGCTGTACCGGCTCCACCAGCTCCATCATCATCTCTTCTCCATCTCTTCGGAGAGGGGATGTCAGCCGCAGTGGATGATCCAGACCTCCTTCTCCTCCTGCTGAGAGGTTGCTGGTCATCATCATCATCTTCTTCTTCAGGTTCAGCCGCCCCTTTGCTCCTGTATTTATCTTCAAATCCTTTCCCCTTTTTGGCATCATCAAAGGCCGGGGGCTGAGTAGGGGCAGTTGGGACCGCCCTTGATCACGGGCGTTGGGTCGGTTCAGGGGCGGGCTCTAGAGCATCGACATGCTGAGGGAAAGCTCGGACCATGATGTCCCTGAGTTCTCCCACAATCAGCTCCAGCATCCCCAAGCGGTCGTCCACACTTCTGGTTCTTTTGGATTGATCGTAGACACGATCCAGAAGTGATTCCAGGACTTGGGAGTGATGGTTGAGTCTGGTTGAGGCATTTTCAGCATGCTGCTTGCACTGTCTGATCTCTTGGCGTGTCAGAACAGCTTCAACCTTCAACTCCTTCTCCATCCTGACCCGATCGTAGTACAGCCTGTTTGAATGTTCAGTGAGAGTTGACTTGATCATGTCAGACAGTACTTCGAGATCCTTCTTGAAACCTGTCATGATTTCAGTATGGAATTGGGCACTGACCCTGAGACTGTTGCGCATGATAGACTCATACTCCTGGAGAGCATGCAGCAGATGTCTAACAGCGGTCTTGACTCTGTTGATGGATTCATCAGGAGTCAGCCCTGAATTCCTTCTCGTCGAGGCAGCAGCGGATGCAGCAAATGGAATCACATCTTTGCATACTGGTGCTGCATCCTGCCTCGGAACTTCAGAAGCAACCTCATCCTCATCCTTGCTGGCATAAGAGCTTGTAGAGCTGGAGGATGGGTGCTCTTGTCCTTCTTCTTCTTCTTCTTCCTCATATGTCTCCTCTTCGCTGGATAAGACTGGAACAGGAACTGCTCCGCCAGATTTTGGCCCATGAACAGCGATGTTCCGTGCCTTGAGTATCCTTGCGAATTCGGCATGCGACATGTTCACGTCCACAGTAACCTCTGCTGCTGTAACCTTTGAAGGTTGTTGAGAGCATGCAGCAGCTGCAGCTGGGGTTACCTCGGCTTCAGCTCCAACATCCTCAGTGGATACTGTCTGAACAGCCTCCCCACCTGAGGTCTTCTCATCCTCCGGGAGTGTTGTCAGAACAACATCCTCCACAGAGGTCTTCTCAACGGACCCCGTCTCCTCGGCCGGTCCTGTAACCACTTCGACAGCCTCTGCTGCAAGAATGGGTTCTTGCAGCTCTGCTTGGTTTCCTGCAGCAATCACAGTTTTCAGCACTGTATCCTCCACTGCTGCAAGGATCTCAGCTTCCACCCTACTTTTCTCTGCAGCTCCTTCTCCTTGTTGAAGGGTGGTTGCCGGCTGCACTACTGTCGCATCCAGTGCAGGGAGTACCGCCTCTGCAACTACCTCCGTAGATGCTTCATCGGCAATCTCAAAGATGTTTGAGATGACATCCCTGATTATGGCAGTCGGTTCTCCCTCAGAATCTGCTTGGGCAGCATCTTCATCTTCGCGAACTGGGGAATCGCCATAATCCAGTAGTTGGGCTTCCTCCTCCTCGAAGCGATCCAGCGTGACAATGTTGGAGAGGCCCTCAACCACTTGCTCGTATGCAGGGGAGTTCATCTGATGTCAGCTAGAACTGCCTTCTCCCCGCATCCTCCTTGGAGTGTGCTGCAACCTTGTTTCCTTCAAGCTTTGCTGCAGCGTAAGGTTCAGCATAACTTCTTCAGCTTGCTCCTTCTTACAGCCTCCACAGCCGGGGTGAGGAAGACCTGCACATCTTCCTCTGCTGTTCTCATCGGCAGCTCTGTAGAGTCGGATTCTGCAAGAGCTTTGCCCTTTCCCTTGTCCTGTGCTCCCTATGCAGCACTACAGCCATCAAGCTCTTGAACTCTTGCTGCAAAGTCAGGTTGCAGGAGTGCCAGGATATCCTCTGATTTGGCCCACTCCAGGACAGCTTGTTCGACTGTCAGGAAATCCTTCCACTTCAACAGGATTTCCCCCTTAGATAGCCGCATCTCTTTCCAAAGAGAGTAATCCGCAGCCATATTTCTAGCCGCTGGAAAGGTTGGATCGAGCACTGAAGCTTCTGTTTGTAGACGAGCTTCTTCTTCAGTGGGCTCGACCCGGTGATGATGTAGCTCTTGAAGCTGATGTGACTCATCCCCAAGGTCAACTACAACCATATTAGGTGTAGAGAGTTGGGAATCAAGAGAGTCACCTTTATCCATGGGCTGATGTGACACATCCCCAACAGCAGGAGCAGCTCTCTTGCTGCGTGGAGCCCTTCTCACCAAGGGTGCGTCATCATCTGGATAAGAGGATTCAAGTTCAGGTACAGCCTTCCCTGAACTACTCTTGATAACAGGAAGATGACTCGAAGGATCCTCTTCTTCAGCATCTTCCCCGCTGCCTGTAGCTTCATCTTGCAGAGCAAAAGTTGCATTCTTTTTGTTTTCGGTTTTCTTCCTCGCAACTCCTGCTCCTACAGCCTTCGGCTGGGTCTTGCCTTTCTTCTTCTCCCCGAGATACTTTCCAAGATGAATGGGGGCGGGTGCTGCAAGTTGAAGGCCAAGCTTGCAGAGCAGAGAGCAGATGGTGATACCGTAGCTCCGACGCTCCGTTATCTTCTCTGCTTCCTCCCACAGCCTCTTCATGATGAACCTCGCCCAGTTCACCTTCTCTCTGGCCATGATTGCAGACATGATCTGGAACCGGAGATCTGTGCATTTGTCATAACTCCCTGTCCTCCCTTCGATGGAGTATGCACAGATGTCGTGGAGAAGTTCAAACTCCGGTTTGAAGAGCTTCTTGGGGGCGCTTCTCTTGATTTCAGCCCCTGCATCCCTTGCTCGAAAGAGATCCCACATCTCTTGAGCCGATGCTTCCCCATACGTCGCCAACTGGCTGGGGGTCAAACCTGCAGCCGAGATGCTGAAGGTGGTGGAGATATCCCTAACGGTCAGCGACCGTTCTTCTCCATCTGCATCCATCCGGAACAGGATGCAGTTCCTTTCTTCAGCCTGCCTAGCGTAGGCGTAGAATCTCTGTACTGACTCCGTAGAGAAGCCAGCGTACACGGTGGTCAACAGCCCTAGGACTTGGGTCTGTTGAAGAGCATCAAAAATCCTTTTGATCAGGGTATTGTCATACAGCCCTGACCCGAGGATGTGTTCCCGATTGATCATCCTTCCGTTAAGAACAATGGTCCTTCTGGCAGCCATTGATGATATTTTTCTGAGAGAGAAGGAGAGGGAACAAGGGTTTTGCACTTAGAAAAATTTACGATCAAAGTGTTTCTCTCTCTGAAGATGGTGAATAAGTGAATTCAAATGGCACGTTTTGGTCTTTATGGCTGTTCTCAAGAGACGTGCGAGATTAACGGTTGAGATAAATCCGGGAAGTGATCTAGTGGCTAAGGAAAAAGCAGAGATGTCAAATCGACGCTAATAATTACTTGGCGCGTGGGCTCTGTCAGCGCCCTTTCCACTTCCTGACACCCGCAGTCATGCATTTAATGCTGAAAGACATGCCCTTTGCCGCCTAAGTAAATGCCTTTTTAAGGTTGTAGCATCTCTAATACGAGGTTGCAGAGCAATCAATACTCCTTTGAAATAAATGCTGTAACCTGGTGCTGCTTGAATTCTCGATAAATGCTGTACTGTAAGAATGTAGGTTGCAGCGCTGTCTGAACCCAGTGCTGTATTGATGCGTAACTTACAGTACTATTCTTACTGATTTCCTCAAGCATGCAGAGGTTCCTCTTACATTTCTGCATCTTCTTTTTCTTCACAACTTAAGGATTCCCAGCTCGTTTCGAAGCATAAAAAACCTCGATTCACTCAAAGGTTTTGTAAGAATATCTGCAAGCTGTAGATCCGTGTGAACTTTCTCCAGCACAATGTCTTTCTTCTCAACATGATCTCTTATAAAGTGATGACGAATGTCAATGTGCTTGGTTCTAGAGTGTAAGACAGGATTATGGGTAATTGCAATAGCGCTCGTATTGTCACAGAGAATTGGAGTCTCTTTTTCTTCTATCCCATAATCTCTAAGTTGCTGCTATATCCAGAGAATCTGCGCACAGCAACTTCCTGCTGCAACATACTCTGCTTCTGCTGTAGAGATTGCAATTGAGGTTTGCTTCCTGCAGAACCACGAAACAAGTCTATTTCCCAGAAATTGACACGTCCCACTTGTACTCTTTCTATCAATCTTGCAGCCTGCATAATCTGAATCGGAGTAGCCTTTAAGCTTGAATCCTCCTTCCTTAGGATACCATAGGCCAACTTCCTGAGTTCCTTTCAGATACTTGATCACTCTTTTTACTGCTAAAAGGTGAGATTCCTTTGGTGCTGCTTGGAATTTAGCACAGACTCCTACTGCAAACATAATATCTGGCCAGCTTGCTGTGAGATACAGCAACGATCCAATGAGGCGTCTGTACTTGGTAATGTCTACATCTTTACCATCTTCATCTTTGTCAAGATTTATGGATGTGGACATGGGAACGGATGTTGCTGCTCCATTCTCCATGCCAAATTTTTTGATAAGCTCCTTCGTATACTTGACTTGGTTGATGGAGGTTCCTGTAGGTAGCTGTTTTACTTGCAGTCCGAGAAAGAAACTTAATTCTCCCATCATACTCATCTCGAACTTTGACTGCATCAGGTTGGAGAATTTCTCACATAGCTCTTTGTTTGTGGATCCAAAGATAATATCATCCACATAGATTTATACAAGAAGTACACTTTCTCTGTCCTGTATCCTAAACAGTGTTTTGTCGATCGTTCCTTTCTGAAAACCATTTTCCAGAAGATAGAGAGATAAGGTGTCATACCAAGCTCTTGGTGCTTGCTTCAGTCCATATAGGGCCTTTTGTAATCGAAACACCTTCTCTTCTACTTGACCCTCAAAACCAGGAGGTTGTTCAACATATACTTCCTCGGTAAGGAGACCATTCAGGAATGCGCTTTTAACATCCATTTGATAGACGTTGAAATTCATATGTGCTGCATAGGCTAAGAAAATTCTTATAGCTTCTAGTCTTGCCACTGGTGCGAAGGTCTCATCAAAATCAATTCCTTCTTCCTGACAGTATCCTTTAGCAACTAATCTTGCTTTGTTTCTTACAACGACTCCTGATTCATCGAGCTTGTTCTTGAACACCCACTTTGTTCCAATTACACCTTGATGGGTTGGTCTTGCGACTGTTTGCCATACTTGATTTCTCTCAAATCCATTCAATTTCTCTTGCATGGCCTGTACCCAGTTGCTATCTTGCAGTGCCTCTTCAACAGTCTTAGGCTCTGATTGTGATATGAAGCATGCAAACATTGCTTCATGTGGGATGGATCTTCTTGTTCTTACACCAATGGATGGATCTCCTATAATGAGATCTCTTGGATGATTTCTAAGCAATGTCCTATCTGGCTCGAAGACATGCGTTGGTGAAACTTGCTCATCCTGTTGCTGTATTACAGGAGGTTCTGCTGCTGTAAGAATATCCGCTGCATCCAAAGTTGCAGCTTCTTCTTCTTTTTCCTCTTCTATAGGCAGTTATCTTGGAGAACTGCTTATAAAAAGTGTGTGCATGACAAACATGTGTGTTACCAACACCCTTGTAGTGTGGTCTTCCACCATACTTCCCTGGAGTATATTCTCCTTGAGGTTTAGACATGTAGGTCTTAGTATAGGTGGGAAAGTTTCTTCTATGCTGCAACTTTGTTGGTTGCTGCATCCTTTTGCTGCATGCAGCAGATGGCTTCTGCTGCAACCAAGTCTTAGATGCAGACTTACTCCCTGCAGTTGAGCATTGGGGTTTCTTCCCTTTGTCCGTCATTGCTGTTTTGTTCATCATCTTTTCAGAGTTACAGAGTAACTCTTTCTCCATTGGAGTTTTAGCTTGAACAAAATTTACAGCTTTGGATGTACTTGTTGTATTCTGAGAGTCTTGATTGCTGTAACCTATGCCTGATAATTCAAAAGGATCTCTGACATGATTTATGCAATCTCTTACGTCCTTTGAAGATTTGGTGAACGTGCTGATCTTGGACTGCAAGATTTCCTTCTCAGATCTTAGCTCAGTGATCAGCACCTCAATCTAGAGACCTCTTGTTGTAGCTTACTACATTTTGAGTTATCAGACTCTCGTGCAGCGAGCATTTTGGCAATGTCTATGTTTTTGCTCTTGAGGATCTCATTATCGATTCTAAGGTTCTCATTCTCAACCTTAAGTTCCTCATGAATTGAGTTGATCTGCTCGAAATCACTCATGATCCTTTTCAGGGAGTGGATCATGTTTAGCTCCTCATCAACGTGTGTGGACAATGGTTGATAGATTACCTCATCTTCTTCACTGTCCTCGCCATCTTTAGCCATCAGGCATATGAGTGCTTCTTCGTCAGAGGATGAGGTTTCAGCATCGTTGTCAGAGGATTCTACAGCTTTCAATACTTCCTTCGGCACTACTGCATCCTTGGCTTTCTCCATCTCTCCTATGAGAGCTCGAAGCTTGTGCCTTTCCTCTCGTCTTTTATCTCTCATCTGTTCTCTTTCTCCTTCAGTATACTTGTGCACTGTTGGATAAGGACAACTCCTTGCGTAGTGTCCAGGCTTCCTGCAATTATAGCACAAGTCAATATTCCCTGTATTTGACTGTGGAGAAGAGGATACCTGAGGGGTTGGATGACTTCTTCTGAAGTCATTCCTTTTGTTGAGGTTGATGTTGCTGCTATTGTTGTTTCTTTTGATGAATCTCCTGAATTTCTTTAGGAGAAGCGCCATATCCTCTTCAGCAGCTTCTGCTGTATCCTCACTCTGTTTACTGCAACTTGCGGTTGCTGTATCATTTGTTCCTCTGGCGGTTAACGCTGTAACTTTGGAGACTGACTCCTCTGACTCTTTTCTCCTTCTATTGATGTCATACTCGAATGTTTTCAAGTTGGAGAATAGGTCAAATATGCTCATGGACTTCAGGTCCATAGACACTCTCATGGCAGTGGTCTTGCTATCCCACTCCGCTGGTAGGGCTCTCAACACCTTCATGTTCTTTTCTTTTTGTGTGTAGTGTTTGCCCAGAGCTTCTAGTTCATTCACTATGGATGTGAATCTTAAATCTAGTTGCTCAAGAGTCTCTTTATTCTTCATTTCGAAGAGCTCGAATAGTTGGGTAGCGTTGGAGATTTTGTTGTCCTTTGTAAGTTCAGTTTCTTCACAAATTTGCTCCAGCTTTTCCCATATTTCTTTGGATGTTGAGCAAGTTTTGACTTTGCTAAAAGTGCCTTTATCCAAAGTAATAAATAGAGCGTTCTTTGCCACGTTATCCAGGTTGGCTCTCTTCCTGTCTTCGTTACTCCACTCTTGTCGTGGTTTGATCAGGAAGTTTGGTGGTGGCTGCTCTCCCTCTGCTTGGTCTCTTCCATAGATTGGATTTACCCTCATGGGGATTATCGGTCCTTCCGTTATGACGGTCCACATCTCATCATTCATGGCAAAAAGGTGTGCTTGCATTCTTATCTTCCAGTCGTCATATTCCTCTATGGAAAACATAGGTAGCTTGTGATTGGAGGAATCCATGATATGCTTTAAAAAATGATTTTTATGCAAAGAAAACAGCGAGACAAAGGTGGATCTGGGTAGGTGACCAGATGAGTTGGCTTTTAACCCAACTGCTCTGATACCACTTGTTGGTCCCAAGTGGTGTCCGAGGTTCAGAGGGGGGGTGAATGAACCTTGGTCAATTTTTCAGAATCTTTAAAACATCCGTTCTGCACTGCAAGTTACTTGAGCTTGCAGCGTTAGATGGTTACACAAGGCTGTTTTTCTCAAGAATGCTTCTTTCAAAACGTTTTATGATGAGAGATAGATAGATATGCAGAAAATAAGCGCAGATAAATAAAGCGATAACACACTTATGGCTTATAGTGGTTCGAAGGTGGTGTAATCCTTCTACGTCCACTCTACTGCTCCTCGAGCAGGAACTTTGTTAAGCAAGATTGGTTTACAGGACTCTCCTAACAATCTATCAACTTTACAAAGCAAACCACCTACTGAAGTCCAATGTACACACAGCAACTGCAAACTTCAAATGCTAACCCACACAGGGTTCTATACTCCCACACAGGGAAGCTGCCTAACTCTAGACAACTAAAACAAACAGCAAGAATCTCTCCTATCAACTGCTTGACACCACTTAAAACAACCTAAGCACACAGCAACAAGGTTAAAAAGGATAAAAAGTTTTTCTTCAACTTGTGCTTCGAAGTGAACTTCTGAATCCGTGAGGAATCTTTCAGCTTGAACTTTGCTTCACTTCGATAGGTTAAGTGACTGAAACTGATTGTAGGCTTGAATACTTGAATCTTGTAAGCTTTGAAATTTTCGCGAATGATTTTCAGATCTCAGTGACAGTCCCCAGCTTCAGTGCTCCTCGACCTCTATTTATACTTGTAGGAGAAGATGTCCGTTGAAGGAGACATCCCTCTTTTGAATTTGAAGTAGCCTGGCCAAAGTATGGTTCGCATTTAACGCAACTAACTTTTCCTTTCGGAGCATTTAATGCGGCAGTTGCGGCTCGCAGCTTTCTGCGGTGCGTCAGTCCATGTGGCATCTTCTTATTGGCTCCGTGTCTGCTACTTTGACTTTTTCTTGAATGGCTCTATTGTCCCTGCTTGGATCTCTGTTCCTCGTACTGCATTTATCCTTCCTAGGATTTGTAGGATACTTCATCTTGTAGTTGGCGCTGCATTACTTAACTGACTTGTATGTCTGCGCTGTATCCTAGGTCTTTGTGCAGCTGATGTTTTTTTTCTTTCAATGCTGCTGTATTTCAGACCTGATTACAGTATCATCTTGCAGTGCTGCTGTAACTTTTCTTGCAGCGTTGCTGCACACCGTTCCTTCTTACATTGCTGTATAGAATTTTCGACTTATTACAGCAGTGCTGTATCTTCCTTCTATCAGCTATGCTGTATCCTGTCTTCTTACAGCAATACTGTATCCTGCCTTTTTGCAGCGATAACTTCCATTAAAGCTTAGATGCAGCTTTATCCTTATTTTTTCTCCATTTTCAATACTAGACTCAACACTCAATTCTAGTCTATTTAATCACTTAAACATTGTGAAAATGGGGTACTCTAAACTTCCTATTACATTATCGATTTGTCTCATCAAAATCTAAATAATGAAATCCCAACAAAAACTATGCCACTTAAACATATTCAAAGAAGTATATTGACCAAACTATTTCACTCAGAGAGATCTTATGCACTTAGATGGGAAACATATGGCTATTATTATTGAACAAATCTAAAATAAGATACGACTAAAAAAAGAGAAAAAACTAATCATATACGAATTCCTTAACAAATCCACTTATAATAGCTACAACTCGTGTGTTTCAATTTGTAAAACACATAACTAAGAGTTCTAACAAGCTTTACATGCTTATCGTTTACAATAATTGTTACAGTAAGAATTTCGAAGTCATTCTATAATGAGTTAAAAGATAAACCAAGTACAATTTACTCTTTATAAGATGATTCAAATACAATTAACTCTTTATAAATGCAAAACAATGCTACTTAAACAACTTCAGAGAAGTGTACTAACCAAATCGTTTCACTCGATGTGATCATATGCACTTATATAGGAAACATAAGGCTATTATTATTAAACAAATCTAATGGAAGATAGGACTAAAGAAAGAGAAAAGATTTATCATCTACGAATTCCACAATAAAATCCACTAAAAATAGTTACTACTTGTGTGTTTCCAGTTATAAAACACATAACTAAAAGTTGTAACAAGCTTTACTTGCTTATCGTTTAGGATAATTGTTACACTAATAGTTTCAAAATCATTCTATAATAAGTTAAAAGATAAGTTAAGTACAATTAACTCTTTATAAGATGACTCAAGTATGATTAACTCTTTATAAATTCAAAACGTTGTCTCTTGAACATTGTCAGAGAAGTATATTGACCAAATTGTTTCATTCAAAGTGATCTTATGCACTTAGATGGGAAACATAAGGCTACTGTTAGTTAACAAATCTAATAGAAGATACGATAAAAGAAAGAGAAAAGTCTAATCATCTACGAATTTCTTAACAAATCCACTAAAAATACTTACAACTTTTGTGTTTCCATTTGCAAAACACATAACTAAGAGTTCTAACAAGCTCTACTTACTTATCATTTACAATAATTGTTACAGTAAGAGTTACGAAATCATTCTATATTGAGTTATATTAACCATCTTTAGAGAAGTATATTAACCAAATCATTTCACTCGATGTGATCGTATGAACCTAGATGGGAAACATAAGGCTATTATTATTAAACAAATGTAATATAAGAAACGACAAAAGAAAGAGAAAAGACTTATCGTCTACGAATTCCTTAATAAATCCACTAAGAATAGTTACAACTTGTGTGTTTTCAGTTATAAAACACATAACTAAGAGTTGTAACAAGTTTTTCTTGCTTATCATTTACGATAATTGTTACAGCAAGAGTTTTGAAATCATTCTATAATGAGTTAAAAGATAAGTCAAGTACAATTAACTCTTTATAAGATGATTCGAGTTTGATTAACTCTTTATAAATGTAAAACGATGCCACTTAAACATCTTCAGAGAAGTATATTTACCAAACCATTTCAATCAGAGTGATCTTATGCACTTAGATGAGAAATATAAGGCTATTATTATTAAACAAATCTAATAGAAAATACGACTAAAGAAATAAAAAAGACTTATCATCTACGAATTCCTTAATAAATCCACTAAGAATACTTACAACTTGTGTTTTTCCAGTTATAAAACACATAACTAAGAGTTCTAACATGCTTTACTTGCTTATCATTTACGATAATTGTTACAATAAGAGTTTTGAAAGCATTCTACAATGAGTTGAAAGATAAGTCAAGTACAATTAACTCTTTATAAGATGATTCGAGTACGATTAGCTCTTTATAAATGTAAAATGATGGACTTAAACATCTTTAAAGAAGTGTATTGACCAAACAATTTCAGTTAGAGTAATCTTATGCACTTAGATAGGAAACATAAGGCTATTATTATTAAACATGTCTAATAGAAGATATGACTAAAGAAAGAGAAAAGACTAATCATCTACGAATTCCATAACATATCCACTAAGAATAGTTACAACTTATGTGTTTCCAGTTATAAATAGTTAACTAAGAGTTCTAACAAGCTTTACAAGCTTATCATTTCTGATATTGTTACAATAAGGGTTTTAAAATCGTTCTATAATGAGTTAAACGAAAAGTCAAGTACAATCAATTCTTTATAAGATGATTCGAGTATGATTAACTCTTTATAAATGCAAAACTATGCCACTTAAACATCTTTAGAGAAATATACTGACTAAACCGTTTCACGTAGAGTGATCTTATGCAATTAGATGAGAAACATAAGACTACTATTATTAAAGAAATAAAATACAAGATATGACTAAAGAAATAGAAAAGACTAATCATCTACGAATGCCTTAACAAATCCACTTAGAATAATTACAACTTGTGTGTTGGTTCCAAGTGGTGTCCGAGGTTCATAACTAAGAGTTCTAACAAGCTTTACTTGGTTATCGTTTATAATAATTGTTACAGTAAGAGTTTCAGAATCATTTTATAATGAGTTAAAAGATAAGTTAAGTATAATTCACTCCTTATAAGATGATTTGAGTCGATTAACTCTTTAAAAATGCAAAACGATGCCACTTAAACAACTTTAGAGAAGTATACTATACAAATCGTTTCACTTGATGCGATCGTATGCAATTAGATGGGAAATATAAGGTTATTATAATTAAACAAATCTAATAGAAGATACAACAAAAGAAAGAGAAAAAACTTATCATCTACGAAGTCCTTAACAAATCCACAAAGAATAGTTACAACTTGTGTGTTTTCAGTTATAAAACACATAACTAAGAGTTCTAACAAGCTTTACTTGCTTATCATTTATGAGAATTGCTATAGTAAGAGTTTCAAAATTGTTCTATAATGAGTTAAAAGATAAGTCAAGTGCAATTAACTCTTTATAAGATGATTCGAGTACGATTAACTCTTTATAAATACAAAACGATACCACTTAAACATCTTTAGAGAATTATATTATCCAAATCGTTTTGCTTGATGTGATTATATGCACTTAGATGGGAAACATAAGGCTATTATTATTAAATAAATCTAATAGAAGATATGACTAAAGAAACAGAAATGACTTATCATATACGAATTCCTTAACAAATCCAATAAGAATAGTTACCACGTGTGTTTCCATTTATAAAACACATGACTAAGAGTTCTAACAAGCTTTACTTGCTTATCGTTTAAGATAATTGTTACAATCAAAAGATAAGTATTCTGCACTCTTTATGAGATGATTCGAGTATGATAAACTCTTTATAAATACAAAACGATGCCACTAAAACATCTTCAGAGAAGTATATTAACAAGCCGTTTCACTAAGAGTGATCTTATGTACTTAGATGGGAAATATAAGGCTATTATTATTAAACAAATCTAATAGAAGATACGACTAAAGAAAGAGAAAAAACTTATCATCTACGATTTCCTTAACAAATCCAGCAAGAATAGTTACAACTTGTGTGTCTCCTGTTATAAAACACATAACTAAATTTTCTAACAAGCTTTACTTGCTTATCATTTAAGATAATTGTTACAGTAAGAGTTTTAGAATCGTTCTATAATGAGTTAAATAAAAAGTCAAGTACAATGAATTCTTTATAAGATGATTCAAGTGCAATTAACTCTTTATAAATACAAAACGATGCCACTTATACATCTTCAGAGAAAAGATATAATTAAGAGTTCTAACACACTTTACAAGCTTATCGTTTATGATAATTATTACAATAAGAGTTTTGAAATCGTTCTATAATGTGTTAAAAGAAAAGACAAGTACAATCAACTCTTTATAAGATGATTTGAGTAAGATTAACTCTTTATAAATACAAAACGATGCCACTTAAACATCTTTAGAGAAGTTAATTAACCAAATCGTTTCACTCAATGTGATCACATGCACTTAGATGGGAAACATAAGGCTATTATTACTGAACAAGTCTAACAGAAGATACAACAAAAGAAAGAGAAAAAACTTATCATCTACGAAGTCCTTAACAAATCCATAAAGAATAGTTACAACTTGTGTGTTTTCAGTTATAAAACACATAAGTAAGAGTTCTAACACGCGCTACTTGTTTATCATTTACGAAAATTGTTACAGTAAAAGTTTCGAAATTGTTCTATATTGTGTTAAAAGATAAGTCAAGTATAATTAACTCTTTATAAGATGATTTGAGTACGATTAACTCTTTATAAATACAAAACGATGCCACTTAAACATCCTCAGAGAAGTATATTGACCAAACCATTTCACTAAGAGTGATCTTATGTATTTAGATGGGAAACATAAGACCATTATTATTAAACAAATCTAATAGAAGATACGATTAAAGAAAGAGTAAAGACATATCATCTACGAATTCCTTAATAAATCCACTAAGAATAGCTTCAACTTGTGTCTTTCCAGTTATAAAACACATAACTAAGAGATGTAACAAGTTTTTCTTTCTGTTAGGATGTATACTATAAGCCTAGCTTTTGTATAAACATCTATTTATGATATGAGAATCTTTTATGGTCAAATGTTTGCATTTTATATATTTGTTATATATGTTATTGCAATTGTCTAATTAATTTATATTGTAGATAACATGGTGTGTGGTGCCACACAGAAGATCATATTATCAGTTCCTTATAGATTATAAATGGTAGCTCACAACCGAGATAATTTTGGACAAATTATCGGAATGGTTATAGTGTAATTTGGTATTAATCTGTCTTGATTATAAAATTACACTAGTACATTTTGTATGTATTAAGTAGGACCAATTGAGGTTGTTTTATTTGTACTGACTACATAAATAAAACAAGACCTCTGTTATTATGAATGTGCGTCCTCTTAATCATTGTATGATAACGGGCATATATACTCGATATATGTTTCTTTAATTTACCAATGGGTGAGATTTATTTATTAAATCAATAAGCTCGGTAAATTAGGATACAATGTTGTTTATATGGTGTGTTGTTGATTATATAATGAAACCGTGTCCTAATTATTTAGGATGATGATGTCCCCTTGAGGAACTCATAAGGATTATCATGTAAACCCTGCAGGTGGATTTATTCCGGCATGATAATAAAGTTGAGTGGTACTACTCTTGGAATTAAATGTTAATTAATTGAATTGTCAGTAATTCATTTAATTAATGGACATTTGATATCTTAAACGCGGGGAGATAAACGCGCACATAATAAATAGGAGCTCATATCTAATATGGATAAGGGACGGTAGTTCAATAATATCTTTTTAGTGGATTAAAATATTATTGATAGGCTTAAGAAGTATATTCAGATCGAATTTAGGACTCCTAAGCCTATCAGAAGACCGATTCATAATCCTCCTCAAGGTCCCTGTTGTAGCCTATAAATAAGCCTCAAGTCAGCCGTTTCTATACACAGATACACAGACATAAAAAATCTGAGTTACGTATTAGTAGAAGGTGGCTGAAAGTCTCGATAGTTCGTTGCCCTTACAACGTTCGAGATAAAGATGAGGAATATAGCAAAAGATCGTGAGGTCCAGGCTCCATCGATTCCTCGATCTACAGTTCTGACCTTAGAACTAATATCGGTGCAAAAGGTATGATTTGTTTTCCGCTGTGCGTTAATCATATTTGCATGGACCCCGAATCGGATAATCGTATAGGGTCGGCGATCCGGCGGTTCCTACAATTGGTATCAGAGCCGTGGTTTATTGACTCTATGCGATTGAATCGGTTAATTCTATTATGAATCGTATATTAAAGCATGTGTATTTAGATCGGATAATAGTAGGATTTACGAAATTATGATTTTCTGCAGGAACCTTAAATCCAACTATTATGGTCTGAATGTATGAATTAAAACCCTCAGACATGTCGAGGTTGTTTTTTTGAATGTATGATTGTAATAGTAAAATCACGACGGTTTGTCGTGTTAGGTTTTAATTTTCTGTTCGATCTAGATTATATGTAAACTCCTTCGTTGAGTATAGGATCGATGGATGTAATTACAAGGCTATGGAGCACAGTCAGACCGTGTCGGTGGAAAATTGGAGCTGGACGACAGGGCACGACCGTGCTATGGAGCACGATCAACCGTGCAGTGTGTTTACAGGTCGTGCACGACCGTGTTGGAAGGAATGGTCAGACCGTGCCAGCTGAAGATCGAGACTGGACAATAGGGCACGACCGTGCTGTACGGCACGGTCAACCGTGCGGCGTGTTTGCAGATCGAGTATGACCGTGCTAGTCGATGATTTTTCGGCGTTTTTTTCTAACATTCAAGAACATTCAAGTTGATGATTTTCAGGTCGATCCCCATTTTGACGGCAAACATTCAAGAACACGGCGATAAAACGAGGCCATAATAGTTGGAAATTATGTTTTTCATATTTATTGTCTTGTATGTGTTTTATCAAGCATGCTTGTATGTGTTTTATATGATATGCATGTTAAAATCCCTCATGTTAAATAACTAAGTGGGAGAGGGATTAATTATTTTAATAAATCTCATGGCCTCCATTACTGGTTTGTAAGTGATGCATTTGAATTTGCGCATTGGCTTTAAGTGCCTTCCTCCATATCGAATGAGTTCATTTGCGGATCACTAGATCAAACTTCCTTTATGGATGATTATAGAAAATTATCTAGGTGAGTGTCATCTTCTCCATCTGAAGAGGCATAATCCTAAATAATGGACTTAGTATCAAGTAATGGTGTACACTTAGATGCATTTGATAAGTATCCTCCCCATCGGAGTCACTAATGTTATTTGTATGGCCAAAGCAATACCAACTATTAATTTTATTTGTCATAAAGTTAAGTTGTCATAAAGTTAAGTTGACAAGATAATAAAATTAATGGGTAAAACCTCCTCTAACAAATGTTTGAATTAGTATATGTCCACACTATCGTGGCATACGAAGTTCACGGTGTTTTGAGGTGTTGGTGAATTTAGATTATGTTGTTTGAGGGAACAATATGATTTGTCAATTCAAATGATTTGACCTATGTGTTTATTTATGTGATTCTCAGGATTTTCATTATGGCTTTCAATCCTCTTGCTGTTATACTTAAAGAAAACAAACTTATTGGTCCTAATTATATTGATTGTAAACGAAACCTGGATATTGTCCTGACTGCTGAAGAGTACAAGTTTGTACTCACTGAGCACTGTCCTGACATGCCTGATGAAAACTCTACTGAAGAGGAGAAAATGCTTTATAGGAAGTGGGTAAAGGCAGATGAGATGGCGCGGTGTTACATTTTGGCTTCCATGTCAAATGTGCTGCAACATCAGCATCAGGCCATACCTATTGCCTATGATATGATGCATAATCTCAAAGAACTTTTTGGACACCAGAGTCGGGCTGCCAGACAGGAGGCTATGAGAAACCTGATGACTACCACCATGGCTGAGGGGACACCTGTGAGTGATCATGTTCTCAAGATGATGGCTCATCTGAATGAGATGGAGGTCCTTGGAGCTGAAATCGATGGGGAAACCCAGGTCGATATCGTTCTCCAAACGTTGCCTAAGAGTTTTGAGCAGTTCCGTTTGAACTACAACATGAACAAGAGGTTGTATTCATTGGCGGAACTTCTGACAGAACTCCAATCAGCAGAGGGACTGTTTCGTCAAAATTCTCAGGCTTACGTTGCTGAAAATGTTTCTGCTTCTAAACCGCAAGGCAGAAAGAAGAAGAAGACACTACAAGAAAAACACCCTACGACAACGGTTTTTCCACGTCGTTAAATCCAATTTTTAAGCGTTTTCGTATCGAGTGTTGAAAAAAAAAATTCACCATACGACAACGCACCAAAAGCGTTGTCGTATGTAGATACGTTGCAAGAAAAGGGTTGTCTTTTCTTATTTTCTGGAATTATTTTACAATGCTTAAAAAACGTTGTCTTTTCCTATTTTACAACGCTTTTTGGTGCGTTGTAAAAAGCGTTGTCGTATCTGAAAAAAATAAAAAAAAGTGACACGTCATCGCCACATCATCTTCCACGTCATCAAATTCCGACACATCATTGCCACGTCATGAGAAATAAATGTGCGTTGTCTGGGATTCAAACTCGTGACCTTTGTTGGACCTTGAACCACTAGGCTACTAGTGCTTTATGTGTTTATATTATATATGTATTTCTTTTATTAACTAATTTTATATATATACATATATAATTAATGACTAATTAATATATAATTGGAAGATTAATGACTATTAATATGTTTAATAATATTTAATCTAATTTCATATTAAGACAATTATAAAGTATACTAGTGCATATTTTTAATATATGTTATAAACATACTAATTTTTTTAAATTATGAGTTTGTTAATATATATAAGATAATATTAATGCAAATAATATAAAATAACATCATAAAATAATTAAACTTTTCAACTTTAATTTAATTAAGATAATATATAATTTTTATAGTATTATATAAAAAAAATTGTATTGACCAATTAATATATGTATGTTTTTTTATTTTGAAAAATAGTTTATGGTTCAATTAACATATTTAAGTTTTTTTTTCATATTATTCTTTTAATTAATCATTTTTATATCTTTTTTTATTTTATAAAATAATTTTTTCAAATAATTTATGTTTTTGGTATTAATTTTAAAACCAAACTAATTTATATTTATTTTCTAAAATAATAATATATAATTTTTATATTATTATGTAATACAAATTTTTATATTTTTCAAATTAATATATGGATTTTTTTTTTTTGTAAAATAATTTTTGGTTCAAATTAAAATCAAACTCATTTTATATGTACTTTCTAAAATAATAATATATAATTTTTATATTATTATGTAATACAAATTTTTATATTTTTCAAATTAATGTATGTATTGTTTTTTTTTTTTTGTAAAATAATTTTTGGTTCAAATTAAAACCAAGCTCATTTTATCTTTACTTTCTAAAATAATAATATATAATTTTTATATTATTATGTAATACAAATTTTTATATTTTTCAAATTAATGTATGTATTGTTTTTTTTTTTTTGTTGTAAAATAATTTTTGATTCAAATTAAAACCAAACTCATTTTATCTTTACTTTCTAAAATAATAATATATAATTTTTATATTATTATGTAATACAAATTTTTATATTTTTCAAATTAATATATGTATTGTTTTTTTTTCTTTTTTGTAAAATAATTTTTGGTTCAAATTAAAACCAAACTCATTTTATCTTTAATTTCTAAAATAATAATATATAATTTTTATATTATTATGTAATACAAATTTTTATATTTTTCAAATTAATGTATGTATTGTTTTTTATTTTGTTGTAAAATAATTTTTGGTTCAAATTAAAACCAAACTCATTTTATCTTTATTTTCTAAAATAATAATATATAATTTTTATATTATTATGTAATACAAATTTTTATATTTTTCAAATAAATAAATGTATTTTTTTTATTGTTGTATAATTAAATTTTTTATATATTCTTAATTAATTGATATGATATATATAAATATATATATATTTTATGTTTTTTGTATTAATTTTAAAACACAATAATTTTATCTTTATCTTTTTTTAAGAAAAACATTCGTAATTTATGAATTATGAATTATAAAACACAATTTTCGAATTATGTTTTAAAATAATATACCAATTTTGTATTATTATTTCGAAGGGTTAGAGTAATATTTAATTAGGTGTAGTTAATTTCTTAATTAATTCAAAATAGTATTTTATAAAAATACTATTTTCTAAAATTATGAGTTTGTTCATATAAGATAATATTAATGCAAATAATGTAATACAAGATAACATTACAAATTAATTAAATTTAAGTTAATTAAAAAACAATTATTTTATAATTAATGAGTTGTAAAATTGTAAAAAAAAAGTACTAAGAAACGACAACGCCAAAAAACGTTGTATAAAGGGTTGTAAAATTGAAAAAAAAAAGTACTAAGAAACGACAACGCCAAAAAGCGTTGCATAAAGGGTTGTAAAATTGTAATAAAAGTACTAAGAAACGACAACGCCAAAAAGCGTTGCATAAAGGGTTGTCGTTTTGAAATAAAAATTCGCTCTACGACAACGCATCAAAAGCGTTGTCTTTTTAAAAAAAAAGCCATACGACAACGCTACTAAAAAAGCGTTGTCGTTTCCTAAAAAAGCGTTGTCGTATGGCGAATTTTTTAAAAAAAGACAACGCTTTTCGGAAAAAAGTGTTGTAAATTCCAAAAGACAACATAAATTCATGAAAAACGTTGTTGAATAGGCGTTGTTGTATGCAAAATTTCTTGTAGTGAGAAGAAACAGAATTCTTCAGCAAAGAAAACGGCCGGACCTCAAGTGGCTAAACCACAAGGTGGTGTGAAAAAGCCGAAAGGTAAGTGCTTCCATTGCAAGCAAGCTGGACATTGGAATGTCGATTGTCCCCGTAAAAAGGAGAACAATTCAGGTACATCTTTTTCTTTAGTTGTTGAAACATGTTTAGCGGTGTTATCTACCGGTACCTGGTGTGTAGATACGGGAGCCACTGATTATGTCTGCAATTCATTGCAGGGGTTCCAGAAAACCAAACGACTAAGTGATGGGGAGATTACCATATACATGGGCTCCGCTACGAAAGTGGCGGCTGTTGCAGTGGGAGATGTTTATTTATCTTTTCCTAGGAATAAGACTTTGATTTTGAGAAATTGTCTTTACGTACCTTGTTTTAGAAAGAATTTGATTTCAGTTTCTAAACTTTTTAAAGATGGATATTCTGTTTCTTTTGATAACAATGTTGTCGTTAAGAAGAATATAGTTATTATCTGTTCTGGTACGTTGGTTGACAATTTATATATTCTTAATCCTATAACTCCTACGATGCAACAAATGAAAATTAATAGCACATCTTCTAAATCTAATAAGAGAAAAGAACCTTCGAAAATGAATCAAACATATCTTTGGCATCTAAGGTTGGGTCATATTAACTTAAGGAGGATTCAAAGGTTGATAGCCGATGGACCTTTGGGTTCCTTAGAAGTGGAAAACTATCCAACCTGTGAATCCTGCTTGGAAGGAAAAATGACCAAAAGGCCTTTTAAGGTAAAGGGGTATAGAGCCAAAGAAGTGTTAGAATTGATTCATTCTGATTTGTGTGGCCCTATGACTATTCAAGCAAGAGGTGGTTTCAAATATTTTATCTCTTTTATAGACGATTATTCGAGATATGGATACATTTACTTGATGCGCCGCAAGTCTGAGTGCTTTGACAAGTTCAAAGAATACAAGGCTGATGTGGAGAAACGTCATGGTAAAAGTATCAAGACACTACGATCTGATCGTGGTGGAGAGTACCTCTTAGGAGAGTTTAGGAGTTACTTATCAGAGGTTGGGATTCAATCCCAATTGTCTGCACCGGGTACACCCCAACAGAATGGTGTGGCAGAACGAAGGAATATGACTCTTATGGAAATGGTTAGATTGATGATGAGTTATTCAGAATTACCAAGTTCGTTTTGGGGGTATGCTCTGGAAACAGCGACGTACCTTCTAAATCAGTACCCTCTGTAGGAACCGCCGGATCGCCGACCCTATTCGATTATCCGAATCGGGGTCCATGCAAATATGATTAACGCGCAGCGGAAAAACGAATCATACCTTGTGCACCGAAATTAGTTCTAAGATCAGAACTATAGATCGAGGAATCGATGAAGCCTGGACATCACGATCTTCTGCTGTATTCCTCGCCTTATCTCGAACGTTGTGTGGGCAACGAGCTATCGAGATCTTCAGCCGTCTTCTACTAATACGTATCTCAGATTTTTATGTCTGTGTATATGTATTTCTGTGTGTCACGAAAACGGCTGACTTGAGGCTTATTTATAGGCTACAACAGGGACCTTGAGGAGGATTAGGAATCGGTCTCCTGATAGGTTTAGAAGCCCTTAATTCAATCTGAATATACTTCTTAAGCCTATCAAATAATATCTTAATCCACTAAAAAGATATTATTGAACTACCGTCCCTTATCCATATTAGATATGGCTCCTATTTATTATGTGCGCGTTTATCTCCCCATGTTTAAGATATCGAATGTCCATTAATTAATTGAATTACTGACAATTCAATTAATTAATATTTAATCCAAGAGTAGTACCACTCAACTTTATTATCATGCCGGAATAAATCCACCTACAGGGTTTACATGATAATCCTTATGAGTTCCTCAAGGGGACATCATCATCCTAAATAATTAGGACACGGTTTCATTATATAATCAACAGCACACCATATAAACAACACTGTATCCCAATTTACCAAGCTTATTGATTTAATAAATAAATCTCACCCATTGGTAAATTAAAGAAACATATATCGAGTATACATGCCCGTTATCATACAATGATTAAGAGGACGCACATCCATAATAACAGAGGTCTTGTTTTATTTATGTAGTCAGTACAAAATAAAATAACCTCAATTGGTCCTGCTCAATACATACAAAATGTACTAGTGTAATTTTATAATCAAGACAGATTAACACCAAATTACACTACAACCATTCCGATAATTTGTCCAAAATTATCTCGGTTGTGAGCTACAATTTATAATCTATAAGGAACTGATAACATAATCTTCTGTGTGGCACCACACACCATGTTTATCTACAATATAAATTAATTGGACAATTACAATAACATATATAACAAATATATAAAATGTAAACATTTGACCACAAAAGATTCTCATATCATAAATAGATGTTCGTACAAAAGCTAGGCTTATAGTATACATCCCAACACCCTCTACTCCCACAGAATTGTGGATTGGGCGCAAGCCTAGTCTGAAACACATTCGGATCTGGGGTAGTCCAACACATGTGCTGAAGGGAGATGCTGATAAGTTGGAATCTCGTACGGAAGTGCACTTGTTTGTGGGCTATCCTAAAGGAACGAAATATGGTTTATTTTATAGTCCTAAAGATCAGAAGGTCATTGTTAGTACGAATGCCCGATTTTTAGAAGAGGACTATGTAATGAACCACAAGCCTATGAGTAAAATTGTTTTTGAGGAAATGAGAGAGGATAATTTTAATGTACCGACGGTACAAGATGAGATACCACAAGTGACTGCACCGCGTGTCACTAATGATACACAAATACCGATAGTGTCTCGTCATAGTGGGAGGGTTGTTAGACAACCTGATAGATTCATGTTTTTGGGAGAGTCTTCAGACTTGGTCCCTGGACAACATGAAATAGATCCATGGACTTATGACGAAGCACTCCAAGATAAAGATGCGATATCTTGGCAAAAGGCAATGCTCTCTGAGATAGAATCTATGGATTCTAATCAAGTCTGGGAGCTTGTAGAACTACCAAATGGTGTAAGAGCCATTGGATGTAAATGAGTCTACAAAAGAAAAAGAGGATCAGACGGAAAGGTAGAGACCTTTAAAGCAAGGCTTGTTGCGAAAGGGTATACTCAAAAAGAAGGGATCGATTATGAGGAAACTTTTTCGCCGGTAGCCATGCTGAAGTCTATCCGGATTCTTTTGTCTATTGCTGCTCATATGGATTATGAGGTTTGGCAGATGGATGCCAAGACAGCTTTCCTTAATGGAAGTCTTGAAGAAAACATCTATATGAAGCAACCAGAGGGATTCATTGAGAAGGGCAAAGAGCATCTTGTGTGTAAGCTTAATCGGTCTATTTATGGACTGAAACAAGCTTCGAGATCTTGGAACATCCGTTTTGATGAAGTAATCCAGTCTTATGGATTTATTCAATGTCCGGATGAATCTTGTGTATATAAGAAGAGTGACGGAAACGTGGTGGTATTTCTCGTACTATACGTAGACGACATCTTGTTAATTGAAAATAATGTCAGGGTGTTATCAGACGTAAGGGTATGGCTGTCCAAGCAGTTTGCTATGAAGGACTTAGGAGAAACTGGACATATTCTTGGGATCAAAGTTATAAGGGATCGCAAGAAAAGAATGTTATGTTTATCTCAAGCTTCATACATTGACACTATCCTAGCTCGTTTTAGCATGCAAAACTCCAAGAAAGGTTTTCTACCTTTTAGGTATGGAGTGCCTTTATCTAAGGAAATGTGTCCAAAGACACCAAAGGAGATAGAGGAAATGAAAGCAGTTCCTTATGCTTCGGCTGTAGGAAGCTTGATGTATGCGATGCTATGTACGAGACCGGATATCTGCTTTGTCGTGGGTATGGTTAGTAGATATCAAAGTAACCCAGGACAAGGTCATTGGACTGCCGTAAAGCATATTTTAAAGTACCTGAAAAGGACTAGAGATTATATGCTAGTTTACCAGGCAAATGATTTATTACCTGTGGGTTACACAGATTCGGATTTCCAGTCAGACAAGGACAATAGTAAATCAACCTCGGGGTATGTGTTTACCTTGGGAGGTGGAGCTATAGTGTGGAGAAGTGTGAAGCAGAAATGCGTTTCGGACTCCACCATGGAAGCTGAATATGTGGCGGCCTCTGAGGCAGCCAAAGGAGCTGTATGGCTCAAAAACTTCTTGATGAACTTAGAAGTGATTCCTGGTTTACCCAAAGCTATCACAATCTATTGTGATAATAGTGGTGCAGTAGCAAACTCGAAGGAACCACGAGCCCATAAGGCAAGTAAACACATTGAGCGCAAGTACCACCTGATACGAGATATCGTAAAGCGAGGGGAAGTTGTTGTCGCCAAGATTGCATCAGCCGATAACCTAGCAGATCCTTTCACAAAGGCCCTTCCGGCGAAAGCCTTCGATGAGCATGTTGATGGGATGGGATCAGATGCATGGCAGCGTATATGACAGCATAGTCTTTTAGTATAAGTGGGAGATTGTTAGGATATATACTATAAGTCTAGCTTTTGTATGAACATCTATTTATGATATGAGAATCTTTTATGGTCAAATGTTTGCATTTTATATATTTGTTATATATGTTATTGAAATTGTCCAATTAATTTATATTGTAGATAACATGGTGTGTGGTGCCACACAGAAGATCATGTTATCAGTTCCTTATAGATTATAAATGGTAGCTCACAACCGAGATAATTTTGGACAAATTATCGGAATGGTTGTAGTGTAATTTGGTATTAATCTGTCTTGATTATAAAATTACACTAGTACATTTTGTATGTATTGAGTAGAACCAATTGAGGTTGTTTTATTTGTACTGACTACATAAATAAAACAAGACCTCTGTTATTATGGATGTACGTCATCTTAATCATTGTATGATAACGGGCATGTATACTCGATATATGTTTCTTTAATTTACCAATGGGTGAGAAATATTTATTAAATCAATAAGCTCGGTAAATTGGGATACAATGTTGTTTATATGGTGTGCTGTTGATTATATAATGAAACCGTGTCCTAATTATTTAGGATGATGATGTCCCCTTGAGGAACTCATAAGGATTATCATGTAAACCCTGCAGGTGGATTTATTCCGGCATGATAATAAAGTTGAGTGGTACTACTCTTGGAATTAAATGTTAATTAATTGAATTGTCAGTAATTCATTTAATTAACGGACATTAGATATCTTAAATGCGGGGAGATAAACGCACACATAATAAATAGGAGCCCATATCTAATATGGATAAGGGACGGTAGTTCAATAATATCTTTTTAGTGGATTAAAATATTATTGATAGGCTTAAGAAGTATATTCAGATCGAATTGAGGACTCCTAAGCCTATCGGAGACCGATTCCTAATCCTCCTCAAGGTCCCTGTTGTAGCCTATAAATAAGCCTCAAGTCAGCCGTTTCTATACACAGATACACAGACATAAAAAATTTGAGATATGTATTGGTAGAAGGCGGCTGAAAGTGTCGATAGTTCGTTGCCCACACAACGTTCGAGATAAAGGTGATGAATACAGCAGAAGATCGTGAGGTCCAGGCTCCATCGATTCCTCGATCTACAGTTCTGACCTTAGAACTAATATCGGTGCAAAAGGTATGATTCATTTTCCGCTACGTGTTAATCATATTTGCATGGACCTCAAATCGGATAATCGTATAGGGTCGGTGATCCGGCGGTTCCTACACTTTCTTATTGTTTACGATAATTATTACAGTAAGAGTTTTGGAATCATTCGATAATGAGTTAAAAGATAAGTCAAGTACAATTAACTCTTTATAAGATGATTCCAGTTCTATTAACTCTTTATAAATGCAAAACGATGTCACTTAAACATCTTTAGAGGAGTATATTTACCAAACCATTTCACTTAGAGTGATCTTATGCACTTAGATGAGAAATATAAAGCTATTATTATTAAACAAATCAAATAAAAAATACGACTAAAGAAATAGAAAAGACTTATCATCTACTAATTCCTTAATAAATCCACTAAGAATAGTTACAACTTGTGTTTTTCCAGTTATAAAACACATAACTAAGAGTTCTAACATGCTTTACTTGCTTATCATTTACGATAATTGTTACAGTAAGAGTTTTGGAATCATTCTATAATGAGTTAAAAGATAAGTCAAGTACAATTAACTCTTTATAAGATGATTCCAATTCTATTAACTCTTTATAAATGCAAAACAATGCCACTTAAACATCTTCAAAGAAATATATTGACCAAACCATTTCACTCAAAGTGATCTTATGCACTTAGATGAGAAACATAAAGTTATTATTATTAAACAAATCTAATAGAAGAAACGACTAAAGAAAGAGTAAAGACTTGTCATCTACGAATTCCTTAACAGCTTCACTAAGAATAGTTACAACTTGTGTGTTTCCAATTATAAAACACATAACTAAGAGTTCTTACAAGCTTTACTTGCTCATCGTTTACGATAATTGCTACAGTAAAAGGTTTGAAATCGTTCTATAATGACTTAAAAGATAAGTCAAGCACAATTAGCTTTTCATATGATGATTCGAGTACGATTAACTCTTTATAAATACAAAACGATACCACTTAAACATCTTTGGAGAAGTATATTAACCAAATCATTTCACTCGATGTGATCACATGCACTTAGATGGGAAACATAAGGCTATTATTACTAAACAAATCTAATAGAAGATACAACAAGAGAAAGAGAAAAGACTTATCAAATCTATGAAGTCCTTAACAAATTCCCAAAGAATAGTTACAACTTGTGTGTTTTTAATTATAAAACACATAACTAAGAGTTCTAACAAGCGCTACTTGTTTATCGTTTACGAAAATTGTTATAGTGAATGTTTTGAAATAGTTCTATAATGAGTTAAAAGATAGGTCAAGTACAATTAACTCTTTATAAGATGATTAGAGTATGATTAACTCTTTATAAATGCAAAACGATGCCACTTAAACATCTTCAGAGAAGTGTATTGATCAAACCGCTTCACTAAGAGTGATCTTATGTACTTAGATGAGAGACATAAGGTTATTATTATTAAACAAATCTAATAGAAGAAACGACTAAAGAAAGAGTAAAGACTTGTCATCTACGAATTCCATAACTTATCTACTAAGAATAGTTACAACTTATGTGTTTTCAGTTATAAAATACATAACTAAGAGTGTAACGCCCGGTTTCTCTATAAAGTATACCTCGACTAGGGCGTTACTCACGTATAAAATTCACCTTTCCAAGAAAAATAATGATAAATAAAATCAAGAAAATAAAACGTTATGAATTATATATTTTTGAAGTTCTCGAAATATAACATTTTGAAATAAAACTTTCTTCGACCTTTATTCATCAACTACCAGCATCCACCACTTGCGGTCCACGCCTTAAACTTTTAAATTGAAAACATTTTTGAAAAGATGGGTGAGTGCGTGAACACTCAGTGGGGATAAGCCGTAACAATCAACATATATTAACATCTTAAAGGAAATTAACTAATATATAATCACATAATCATGGATCTTAATCGTCGTGCAAATAATTACGGATCTTAACCACCGTGAAAACATATGCAGATCTTAAACACCGTTAAAGCATATACAGATCTTAACCACCATACAAACATATGTGGATCTTAACCGTCGTGAAAGCATATGCGGATCTTAACCACCGTGCAAACAATTTACGGATCTTAACGACCGTGCAAATATATGCGGATCTCAACCGCCGTGCAAACAATTGCTTTATTGTAAATCACACTTACACGTCATAAATCTATGTCATTATTGTATAAGAGCACATTTGCACTTCAAACAGATTTCAAATAAAATCACACATTCGTTCGAACACATATTAAAATCACGTGATTTAAACACACAAATTCAAATAAAGTGCACAATTAGAACATATTACCCCCACCTTGGGAACTCGACAATACCGGTCAAAAGCTTTCGGTCTTATTTTTCTTTATTCTTATCTTTTGCTCGTATTCCCTACAAAGTGTAAAAACATGACTCATCCTCTAATTTAAACGTTTAAAACTAATAAAATCTATAAGATTAACCACTGGGAAGGTCAATAGAGGGGGTTCTAAATTAGGGTTTTACTAATATTTAGGATTTTACTGGATTATAGGGTTTTCCTACTTATTGGTTTGCTCGTCACATTTTATGTCATTTTTGGGTTAAACTATCACCTTATAAAGTTATCGAATACATTATACAATAATCATCTAACCTGGAGGTCATATACAATTTCTGCAAGTTCTAAGGGTCGTTCTGTCATTTTATCAAAGTTTAGGGGTGATTTTGTAATTTCTGCATAGTTTAGGACCCATTCTGTAATTTCCAGGAATTCTGGGGTCTTCTTGCTATTTCAGAGAAGTTCTGGGGTCAGTTTGCTATTGTTCATAAGTCTAAGGGCCTCTTTGCATATCTTATAAAGTTCAGGAACTATTCTATAATTATCCATAAGTTGAGGGACCTAAGTGCTATTTACCAAAGTTCTAGGATTTGCAATTTAGTCCCTGAACTAAATCAAATTCTCAAAAAACAACCCCCAGCCCCAAATCACCCCTCTACCTTCTGCTCCTCGACCCGCCGGTGATCTCACGTCGCCGACGACACCGATCAACACCACACGCACACACAATCTTTCTCATACATATATACATAGATGCATATAAACATATATATATACTGAAACTGAAAATTATATATATATTGAAAATTACATACATTCGTATGCAGCGGAGACGTGATCGGGTTAAAATTCGAGCCCGTACTTGTGACCGATTTGACGAGAACTATATCGTAATCATTTTACCTTGTCGAAAAGGCTTTGCCAGCGATGATAGAAAGGTAAACGGTAGTGATGAGGGTCGCTGTAACACCCCGTTTTCAAGAAAACCCTGCATTGCATATTTTATAAAAATTTCTTTCATCTTTCAAGTATAAATGATTTAAGTGCAAGTTCTTATATTATTAAAAGTTATGATTTACAAATCATAATATGATCGATGATTTTAAAATCTTTATGATCTAATACCTCTTTCGAGATTTTAAGGATTTTACAGGATAACTTTTGGAAGAAACCGAGCTCGATCTCCACTCACTCGACATATATGAACGGAAGTAAAAAATACGATGTTAGTTAATTTTGAATGAATTATATGATATTAAATTCATATGCTAATTTTATTCGTTAGCACTTTTGAATGCTTTCTTTTATGAAATTTTAATTATGATCTTTATATGTTATTTTATGTGATGAAATATAGATTGCTTGAACATGAATTTATGCATCATTATTTGTATCAAAAATATGTTCTTTTACATAAGTAAATTATATAAATAAATTACCTCTTTTGTATAAGTTATGCTAATATAGCATTATTGTTATACTAATTTTTATCTCTTTATGTAAGTAGATATACATATATCTATATATATATAAGAAGAAGAAAAGAAAAAAGAAAATAAAGATATTTTTACAACTTGTATACATGCATTATTAGTCTATAGATGGAAACTTCTACACATCCTAATACCTAAAAGTCATCTCCTATTTCATGTCCTAATCCTTATAATATATAATATGATGTGATGAATCAAATGAAAGAAAAAAAAAACACAAGGGAACTTAGCTAGAAGAGAAAGAACACAAATTTCAACAAAAACGAAGAACATACCTCTTCTCTCTTGATTTGAAGGTATTTTGGCTTAAACTTTTTAATTTATTCTTTGATTATGATATTTTATGAGTTTTAGTAATATTTTGAAGTCCAAAGATGTTCTTTGGAATTAGGGTTCAGATTAAATTGTTTATGAATTTCTTGAATGAAACAAAATAGGTTGCTATGCTATAATTCCATTTATGCTCTGCTTTTCTATTCGTAAATATTTTGGATGATATAGGAAACTATTTAGTCTAAACCCTTTTAATATAATCTAGTATATGAAGTGTAGAACATGTGTGTCAAATTTCAGAAGATTTGGAGTTAAACTCGATTTTCTATGATTTTTCTAAGATAAGTTGTTCAGAGACAGTTTTTATCTCATTTTTTGGTCTGAATCAAAACAATTTTCTTGAACTATACCCTTCGATTTTGTGTATGATTTTTTACTATGATTTAGAAAAAGTTCTTAGGTACGCTCAGAAGTTTCGTATGAATTTTTTTGAGTTATGTACGATTTATGCCAAATTTTACAATATAGTCGATTTTCTATGTTGGTCATGTCTTGTTTTCAGTCTTGTTCTGAAATTCATAACTAATTGTTGCAACCATATATATAAGCCATATTTCACTATGTTGTATTACACGTTCTTATAGAGATGTAGAAATTTACCATGTAATTTGTAGAACCTGGTACGATTTATGACAAGTTTTACAAGAAAGTCAGTTTTTAACATGTACCATGCAATTTGTGGAGTTTTGTATGATTTATGCTGAATTTTTCAACACAGGCTGTTTTCTGCATAGATCATGTCCTATTTTCAGTCTAGTTCTAAAATTTATAACTATTTATTTAAATCATATTCATAAGCCATATTTTACTAAGTTATATTATTTGTTCTTAAGAACGAGAGAAAAGTTACCTTGGGAATTTTCAAGTAAAACAGAAATTATGAGAATTTTTACAAGAAAACATGTTTTCACCATATAAAGTACCCTGTTTTCAGCCAACTTAGAAAATTCATAACTAATTATGTAAACCTTAGTTTTAGTTGATATTTTTATATGTTATACTTCAACATGTTGTTTAAATTCTATGAAAATATGAAATTATTTTATGAATCGTATAATTTTGATAAATTTTTCAAAATAGACTGATTTTGAGTTCAAATTGAAGTGAAAAACTAGTTTATAGAATTAATTTTATTTATATATCGATGAAAAATTGTGAATTTTTAGAATATGATATCTAACACTTTTATGTGACAATGTAAATATTCTTGTCATTTTTGGAATCACCTATGAATTATTGAAATTTTTGTGGCTTTATGTGTCATTTTATACTTAGAATCACTAATTTAAGTGTCTAAAAATTTTATATCACAAGTATGATATTTTATTTCATATGCTATTTTTTTCTTAAATATTTTAGTTATGATATGATCATGTTTAGAATTTCATATAGGAATCAAGTATGTATTAAATGAAGTATAATTATTCTTTAGATTAAAGAAAACTAATATAAAATACCAAAGATTATGTTATATGACATAAGAGACTAATCAGTTAAGTATGTCGAGCGTAGTCGAGACGATCGGTGAATCCAAAAGGAATCCTCGAACCCTCAACTTTCAAGTGGGTAACTTCTACACTTTACTATGTGTTGATGATTAAATTAAATAGTTATGTATGAAAATCTACAGCTGAAGCTCCATAGCTATAACCGGTAGTTGCTTCACTATCGGGCGACAACCATAAGGGCGAAAATGTCTGGTCTATGAAAGCAAGGTTTAGTGGGCGAGCTACTCCCACATTCCTTTATGTTATGTATGGTCTAGGGTGAGCGTGCCCGAATGACATGTAATATGTGCTAATTAATTTAATTGCTTCAGTATATATTAGAAAGTACAGTTATCCCACTGGGATCCCTCTTCGGAGGTGTCTCATGATGTTTTTTTTTTATATTTCAAGCTCGGCAGATGATGACGTGAACGTGTAGCAGGCTGGGCTGACTTCTCACTGTATCTATAAAATTGTACTAGAATAATGTTTCTTTTTTTAGAACAATAAGTTGTTTAATATGTATGGTATGATAAACTATGAGCTTAGACTTGTATCCTGTCATGTATATATGTTTGTCGTGTAATTTTAGATAGGTTTTTGGTATGAACATTTTACCTAGAAATGTGGGTAAGACACGAACTAGTTTTGGATATATATATATATATATAATTACAGTTTTAAAATAAAAATATATATATATGTATAAAGCTCTCGTGTCTTCATTTTAAGTCTTCCGCTGTATATTAGAAAGTAATTATAATTTCTTTAATTTCTATATAAGTAAAGGGTGACGACCTATTTCCAATTAAAAGGGGAATGGGGCGTTACAGACGGCCTTTTCCTAATTAATATGACTAGGGCGTTACAGTAGAGGTGGAAATGGTGAAAGTTTGGAGAAGAGAGAGATAAGAGATTTTTTTTTTCTTATTTTCCTTTCAAATTTTACCTTAATCAATTTCTCCATTCTCCAAAAATTACCAAGTGTAATATTTCTTAGCAAGAGGTGGCATCACTATACTAATTGATTAATTTTTAATAACTAAAGTTAATCATAAGCTTTATTATTATTATTATTATTATTGTTTTTTGTTTAAAGAAAATGTGGGTATTACATCCTTTCCTCCTATAAAGAAATTTCATCTTCGAAATTTAAAGACGTACCAAAACTCATTAAATTCGAATATTTTTTTGCTAAGATTTCTTCTTCTTTTTCCCCAGTCGCTTCCTAATCGTCGTGATGGCTCCACTGGACTTTTACTAAAGCCACTTCTTGATTTCATAGCTTATGAATTTTTTTTATCTCTAAGATCATTACGGGAACTTCTTCATAGGACAGGTCCCTCTTTAGCCTTATATGTTGTTGACTGATTATATGGCTTGGATCGAACACGCATTTTCACAACATAGATACATGAAAATTGTTGGTCCCAAGTGGTGTCCGAGGTTCAGTGGGGGGTGAATGAACCTTGGTCGATTTTGCAATCTTTAAACAAACCGTTCTACTCTACAAGTTACTTGAACTTGCAGCGTCAGATAGTTACTGCTTATAGCACTAGGATACAGTGCTGCATGCTGTAACTTGGAGTTTTATGCGCAGCGGAAATTTACTTTTATAACACAAGACTGATTTTCTCAAAACTGCTTCTATCAGAAAACGTTTTATGCATATGATACAAACAAGAAATAGAAGATTAAAGCACAGATAGAAAGCAATAAACACTTATGGTTTATAGTGTTCGAAGGTGGTGTAATCTTTCTATGTCCACTCTACTGCTCCTCGAGCAGGAACTTTGTTAAGCAAGATTGAATTACAGGACACTCCTAACAATCTATCAACTCTACAAAGTTACCACCTACTGAAGTCCAGCGTACACACAACAACTGTAAACTTCAAAGGCTAACCCACACATGGTTCCACACTCCCACACAGGAAAGCTGCCTAACTCTAGACAACTATACAAACAGCAAGGATCACTCCTATCAACTGTTCGACACCACTAAAACAACCTAAGCACACAGCAACAAGGTTAAAAAGATAAAAATGTTTTTCTTCAACTGGTGCTTCGAAGTGAGCTTCTGAATCCTTGAGGAAACTTTCAGCTTAAACTTGCTTCACTTCGGGAGGTTGAGTGACTGAAACTGATCGTAGACATGAATACTTGGATCTTGTAAGCTCAGTGAATTTTGCGTAAATGGTTCGGTTAATTAGTAGTTTCAGTAACCAGCTTCAGTGTATCTCTTCCTCTATTTATACTTGTAGGAGAAGATGTCCGTTGAAGGAGACATCTCTCTTTTGAATTCAAAGTAGTCTGACCAAAGGCATGGTTTGCATTTAATGCGACTTGACTTTTTCTTTCAGAGCATTTAATGCGGCAGTTACGGCTCGCAGCTTTCTGCAGCGCGTCAGTCCACGTGGCATCTTCGTATTGGCTCCGTATCTGCAACTTTGATCTTTACTGGAACGGCTCTATTTATTCTTGCATGAGTCTTCGTTCCTCGTACTGCATTTATCCTTCATAGGATTGTAGGATACTCTTTGTTGTAAGTTGCGCTTATTGACTTGACTGGACTGTAAGCTTAGCGCTGTATTCTAGGTCTTCGTGCAGCTGATACTTTCTTGCAGTGCTGCAGTAACTTAGACCTGGTTGCAGTATCTTCCGGCAATTCTGCTGTATACTTTTCTTGTTGCAGTACTCCTGTACTTTTTTCTTGCAGCGATGCTGCATGCCGTTCTTTCCTTCTTTGCTGTAGAGATGCTCTATCCTGTTACGGCGTTGCTGTATCTTCCTTCTTGCAGCTATGCTGTATTCTGCCTTCATGCTGCAATACTGTATCCTGCCTTCTTGTAGCGATATCTTTTCTTAAGGACATAGATGCAGCTTTATCCTTGTTCAACCTCCATTTTCAGCACTTAACACTAGACTCAATTCTAGTCTATGTCTTCACTTAAACATCGTGAAAAATGGGGTACTCAAAACTTCCTATTACATATGTGATTTGTCTCATCAAAATCTAAACATTGAAATCTTAACAATTTCCCCCTTTTTGATGATGACAAAACCTTTACATTATTTCGTTCATGAAGAAGTTTTATTTTACATTATCTCATATGGTTTATCAGGATTACATGCTTGAATAACTTTGAGAAGATTAAGTCTAATCCTGGATTCATCAGAGATGCATCATGCTATTCCTTTCATCACATAACATCAGGAAAAAAAATGTAAACAACATGCATGAGTTCATAAGGTTTGAACTTGGATAGAACAGAAAGAAAAATTTCTTCATTAACAAGGAGAAATTTTACAAGACATATAATGTACAACAGGGATCACAAAAGGGTATAGAATTTACTGAAACAGGGACCTTTTAGTTGACGGTTCTTTAGGTCTTCTTCCAGTAAACTTTTCAATGCCTTCTCTTCCTCTTGATCCTTTCCACCAGTCCCTGATGGACTCTTGATAGGACTCTTCCAGCTTGTGCATAATCACAGGAATTTGGATCCATCTGAGCCAGAAGTCCTCACAGTAGGGTACGATCCCGCCATGCTTCACTAGGTCGATATAATATTTCTAAATCTCTAGATCTCCGCCCCTAGCGAGCTACTCATATCTCTTTAATGCAGTCTTGCAAGTATGATATTTGCTGAATTTACCTTTCCTGCATAATTCTCTGAAGTATCTGAGGTATTCTGATCGTTTATATATGGTGATCGCCTTAAATGATGGATTCCTGTCAGTAGGCAGTCTGATTTCCTTGAAGATGTCAAACCTCCAAACCATATTTTCACCTTCAGGCCTTTGATCCATCAGAATGGACACTTCAACATATATTTTGTCTATGTCAAGACGAGGGATTTCTTGAGGAGAAAATTGGTAGAAGTTATCTGGGAATATTCTCTTCTCACCAATTACTCCGAGTCTTTGAATCCAGGCATATGGATCTTGTTCTTCTCTTTGCTGCTTTTGACTCTCAAACTCGTCCCCGCTCATCCTCTTCCTTGAGTCTTGCTGTTGGCTCTCATCCCTTCTCTTGGAATGATAGGAGGGAGGTGCTGCATCCTTATTTGCAGCCCTGCTGAATGCAGAACCTGCAGCAGATCTTCCTCCTGCAGCTGCACCAGCTCCTCCAGCTCCAGTATCATCATCTCTTCTCCATCTCTTCGGAGAGGAGATGTCAGCAGCAGATGATCCAGACCTTCTCCTCCTCCTGCTGAGAGGTTGCTGGTCATCATCTTCATCATCCTCTTCAGCTCTCCTTGAGCTCCTATATCTATCTTCTTTACTTTCCCCCTTTTTGGCATCATCAAATACCGGGGGCTGAGCAGGGGTAGCTGGGACCACCTTGGAACGTGGGCGACGGGTCGGTTCAGGGGCGGCCGCATGAGCGTCGATAAACTAAAGAAAGGCTCGGAACATGATGTTCCTCAGTTCTATAATAATGAGCTCCAGGTTCCCCAAACGGTCGTCCACACTTCTGGTTCGCTGAGATTGATCAGATGCGCGATCCAAAAGTGTTTGCAGGACGTGGGAGTGAGTGTTCAGCCTGTCAGAGGCACTCTAAGCATGACGCTTGTACTGCCTGATCTCCTGGCGTGTCAGTATAGCTTCAACTTTCAGCTCTCCCTCCATCCTGACCCGTTCCATGTAAAGCCTGTGGGAGTGATCATTCAGCGTTTTCTTGATCATCCCAAGTAGAGCTTCAAGGTCCTTCTTGAAACCCGTCATGGTTTCAATGCGGAATTGGGCAGCGACCCTGAGACTGTTGCGCATGGTAGACTTGTGCTCCTGGAGGGCGTGCACCAGATGTCTTACCGCGGCTTCAACTCAGTTGATTGATTCGTCAGGAGTCAGGCTAGAATTCCATCTTGTTGAGGCGGCAGAGGATGCAGTGAATGGTATAACAGCTTGACTTTTAGGGGCTGCATCCTGTCATGGAACCTCAGTAGCGACCTCATCCTCATGGTTGCTGGTCTGAGAGCTTGTAAAGCTTGAGGATGGGTGCTATTCTTCTTCTTCTTCTTCTTCCTCTGCCTCCTCTTCGCCGGATGAGATTTGAACAGGATCTGCTCCGCTAGATAATGGTCCATGAACAGCTATGTTACGCTCCTTCATCATCCTTGCGAAGTAGGCATTAGCAATCTCAACTTCCTCAGTAACCTCTGCTGCTGTAACCTTGGAAGGTTCTTGAGAGCATGCAGCAGCTGCAGCATCAACCTCCTCTTAAGGTGTCTCTAGCTGCACTGGGGTTACCTCATCTCTTTCTTCTGTATCCTCTGTGGGTACTGTCTGAACAGCCTCCCTAGCAGAGGTCTTCTCAAAGGACCCCGTCTCCTCGGCCGATCCTGTAACTTGGACAGCTTCTGCTGCAAGAATGGGTTCTTGCAGCTCTGGTTGGTTTCCTGCAGCGTCCACAGTATCCAGCACTGTACGCTCTATTACTGCAAGAATCTCAGCTTCCATCCTTCTTGATTCTTCAGCTGCTGCTTCAAGGATGGTCGCCTGCTGTACTGCTGTCTCCACCAGTACAGGGAGTACCGCCTCTGCAACTTCCTCCGTAGATGCTTCATTGGTAATTTCAGCGATGTCTGAGATGACATCTCTGATTATGGCAGATGGTTCCCTCCGAGAATCTACACAAGCAGTATCTTTAACTTCACGAACTGGGGAATCGCCATAGTCTAATGGTTGGGTCTCCCCCTCCAGAGGATCAAGAGAGACAATCGTGGAGAGACCTTCAACCATTTGTTCATATGCAGGGGAGTTCGTAAGGTGAGAACTTGAACTTCCTTCTCCCCGTATTCTCCTTGGAGTGTGCTGCATCCTGGTTTCTCTCACATATTGTTGCAGCGCCTGTTGCAACATAGCTTCTTTAGTTTGCTCCACTCCCAAGGTGTCGATTTGCTCTCGAGCAAAAGCGACGTCATCGCCCCTTCTTACAGCCTCCGCAGCGGGGGTAAGGAAGACCTGCACGTCCTCCATTACTGCTCTCATCGGCAGCTCTGCAGAGTCGGATTCTGCGAGAGCTTTTCCATTTCCTTTGTCCTTTGCTCCCTGAGCAGCACTGCTATCATCAAGCTCCTGTACTCTTGCTGCGTACTCAGGTTGCAGGAGTGCCAGAATGTCTTCTGATTTGGCCCACTCCAGGATAGCTTGCTCGACTGTCAGGAAATCCTTCCACTTCAGCAGGATTTCCCCCTTAGCCAGCCTCATCTCTCTCCAGAGAAAGTACTGCTGCTCCATTTTTCTAGCAGCCGGAAAGGTGGGATCGAGCACTGAAGCTTTTGTTTGTAGACGAGCTTCTTCTTTAGTTGGCTCGACCCGGTGCTGATATGGTTTCTAAAGTCGATGTGACTCATTCCCAAGATTTTCTACCAGCTCAGAAGGTGTAGAGAGTTGGGAATAAAGAGCTCATTCTTTATCCCGGGGCAGATGAGACTCATCCGCAACAGCAACTACAGCTAGGCTTGCTGTAGAGCGTTGGGAGGCAGCAGCTGCAGCAACCTTCTTCTTGCTGCGTAGGGCCCTTCTCACCAAGGGTGCATCGTCATCAAAGGACGAGGATTCAGTTTCAGGTACAGCCTTTCCTGAACTCCTCTTGATAACAGGAAGAGAACTCTGAGCGTCCTCTCCTTCGGCTTCATCCCCGCTGCCTGCAGCTTCATCTTGCAGAGCAAGAGTTGCATTCTTTTTATCTTTGGTTTTCTTCCTCGCAACTCCTGCTCCTGTAGCCTTCGATTGGGTCTTGCCCTTCTTCTTCTCTCCGAGATACTTCCCGATGTGAATGGGGGCAGGTGCTGCAAGTTGAAGGCCAAGCTTGCAGAGCAGAGAACAGATGGTGATACCGTACCTTCGACGCTCCGTTATCTTCTCTGCTTCCTCCCACAGCCTCTTCATGATGAACCTTACCCAGTTCACCTTTTCTCCGGCCATGATAGCGGACATGATCCGAAACCGGAGATCTGTGCATTTGTCATAACTCCCGATTCGGCCTTCAATGGAGTATGCACAGATATCATGAAGCAGTTCAAACTCTGGCTTGAAAAGCTTCTTGGGGGCACTTCTCTTAATTTCAGCCCCTGCATCCCTTGCTCGGAAGAGATCTCACATCTCTTGAGCAGATGTCTCCCCATAAGATGTCAACTGACTGGGGGTCAAACCTGCAGTAGAGATGCTGAAGGTGGTGGCGATGTCCCTAACGGTTAAAGACCGTTCTTCCCATCAGCATCCATCCTGAACAGGATGCAGTTCCTTTCCTCCGCCTGCCTGGCGTAGGAGTAGAATCTCTGTACTGACTCCACAGAGAAGCCAGCGTACACAGTAGTCAACAGCCCTAGGACTTGGGTCCACTCAAGGGCATCGAATATTCTTTTGATGAGGACGTTGTCATATAACCCTGAAGCGAGAACGTGCTCCTGGTTGATTAATCTTCCCTCAAGAACGATAGTTTGTCGGGCAGCCATTGAAGATTTGAGAGAGAGATAGAGAGAAAAATCGAAGATTTTGGACTTAGAGATTTTTCACGAAAAGGTTTTTCTCTCCTTGGAAGATGGTGAATAATGATTTCAAAAGGTGCGGTTATGGGGGTTATGGCGGTTCTTCAAGAGATATGTGAAAGAGTGACGGTTGAGATAAATCAAGAAAATGATCTTACGGTTTAGGAAAAAGTGGAGATGTCAAATCGTCGCTAATAATTACTAGGCGCGTGGGTTTCTGACTGCGCCCTTTCCACTTCCTGACACCCGTAGACTTTGCATTTAATGCTGAAAGACATGCTCTTTGCCACCTAAATAAATGTCTTTTTAAGGTTGCAGCATCCTTAGTACGAGGTTGTAGAGTAATCAATACTCTTTTGAAATAAATGCTGTAACCTAGTGCTGTTTGAAACCTGATTTCTGCTGTACTGTAAGAATATAAGATGCAGTGCTGTTTGAACCCAACACTGTAATAAGACGTAGCTTACAGCACTATACTTACTGTTTCACGCAAGCATGCAGAGGTTCCCCCTTGGTTCTTGCATCTTCCTTTTCTCTTCATAACTTAAGAATTCCCAGCTCGTTTCTAAGCATAGAAAATCTCGATTCACTCAAAGGTTTAGTGAGAATATCTGTAAGCTGGAAATCCGTATGAACTTTCTCAAGCACAATGTCTTTCTTTTCCACGTGATCTCTTATAAAATGATGACGTATATCAATGTGCTTTGTTCATGAGTGAAATACAGGATTATGAGTAATTGCGATGACACTCGTATTATCATAGAGAATTAGAGTCTCTTTTTCCTGAATTCCATAATCCCTAAGTTGCTGCTGTATCCAGAGGATTTGCGCACAGCAACTTCCTGCTGCAACATACTCTGCTTCTGCTGTAGAGGTTGCAATAGAGGTTTACTTCCTACAGAACCGTGAAACGAGTCTATTTCCCAAAAACTGACAAGTCCCACTGGTACTTTTCCGATCGATCTTGCAGCCTGCATAATCTGAATCAGAGTAGCCTTTAAGTTTGAATCCTCCTTCCTTGGGATACCATAGGCCTACTTCTTGAGTTCCTTTTAGATACTTAATAATCCTTTTGACTGCTGAAAGATGTGATTCATTTTGTGCCGCTTGAAATCTTGCACAGACTCCTACTGCAAACATAATGTCTGGCCTGCTTGCTGTAAGGTACAGTAAGGATCCAATTAAGTGTCTGTACTTCGTAATATCAACATCTTTACCATCTTTATCTTTGTCAAGGCTTATGGATGTAGACATAGGAACGGACATTGCTGCTCCATTCTCCATGCCAAACTTTTTGATAAGCTCCTTCGTGTACTTGACTTGACTGATGAAGGTTCCTGTAGGTAGCTGTTTTACTTGCAGTCCGAGAAAGAAACTTAATTCTCCCATCATACTCATCTCGAATTTTGACTGCATCAGGTTGGAGAACTTTTCACATAGCTCTTTGTTGGTGGAACCGAAGATGATGACGTCCACATATATCTGTACTAACAGTACACTTTCTCCATCCTGTATCCTAAACAGCGTTTTGTTGATTGTCCCTTTCTAGAAGCCATTCTCTAGCAGATAGAGAGATAAAGTGTCATACCAAGCTCTCGGAGCTTGCTTAAGTCCATACAGGGCTTTGTGTAACCAAAACACCTTATCTTCTGCTTGATCTTCAAAGCCTGGAGGTTGTTCAACGTAAACTTCCTCTGTAAGAAGACCATTCAGGAATGCACTCTTTACGTCCATCTGATAGACATTGAAATTCATATGAGCTGCATATGTCAGAAAAATTCGTATTGCTTCCAACCTTGTTATGGAGTGAATGTCTCATCAAAATCAATTCCTTCTTCCCTGCAGTATCCTTTAGCAACTAATCTTGCTTTGTTTCTTACAACGGTTCCAGATTCATTTAACTTGTTTTTGAAAACCCACTTTGTTCCTATTACTCCTTGATGAGTTGGTCTTGCAACTGTCTTCCATACTTAATTTCTTTCAAAACCATTTAGCTCTTCTTGCATGGCTTGTATCCAGTTGCTATCTTACAGTGCCTCTTCAACATTCTTAGGCTCTGACTGGGATATGAAGCACGCAAACATTGCTTCATGAGGGATGGATCTCCTTAACCAATGGATGGATCTCCTATGATAAGATCCCTTGGATGATTCCTTAACCATGTTCTGTCAGGCTCGAAGATATGTTCTTGTCTGAGTTGTTCTTCTTGTTGCTGTAATGCAGGAGGTTCTGCTGTTGTAAGAATATCTGTTGTATCTAAAGATGCAGTTTCTTTTTTCTTGTCTTCTCCTGTAGGCAGAACTCCTTCTACATATGGTACAACATTCTCTTTTCTTGGAGCTATCTCTTCAGGTGACTCTTTCAACTTCCTGGTGTCACGGTGTGGTTCATCAAACACCACATGAATTGATTCTTCAACCACCAAGGTTCTTTTATTGAAAACCCTAAAGACTCTGCTTACAGCGGAGTAACCTAGAAATACTTCTTCGTCTGATTTAGCATTAAATGTTTTTAGATGCTCCTTTCCATTCTTGAGAACATAACACCTGCATCCAAAAATATGCAGATAAGAAATATTTGGTGTATGTCCATTCCAGATTTCATAAGGCGTTTTGTCTAGATCCTTGATGATTAGACATCTGTTCTGTGTGTAGCAAGCAGTGTTCGTTGCTTCAGCCCAAAATCTCTTGGGTATTTCTACTTCTGTTATCATCGTCCTTGCTGCTTCCTTGAGGGTTCTATTCCTCCTTTCAGCTACACCATTCTGCTGAGGTGTTCTTGCAGCAGAGTATTCATGTCGAATACCATTATCAGAACATAATTTCTCAATGAATTTGTTTGTGAACTCAGTTCCTCTGTCTGATCTAATCTTCACAATACTCAAGCTCTTTTCATTCTGGATCTTCTTCATGAGATTAGGTAGCTTGTCTTGAGTTTCTGATTTCTTTACAAAGAAGATCGTCTAGGTGTATCTGGAGTAGTCATCTACAACTACGAGAGAGTACTTCTTCCTGCTCAAGCTTATTGGTTCTACTGGTGAACTCTTCACAATGAAGCATGTAGGTTGAGTAGAGAGATTCCAATCAGCTAAATAGATGTTTCCTCTCCTTGTTCCTATAAGCTTGACTTCATTTGAGGTGTTGTCTTTAATTAAGCATTTGTTGAGGTTGAATTCCACTGTGTATCCTTTGTCACAGAATTGACTGATGCTCAGAAGGTTGTATCTGAGTCTTTTTACATAGGATACATCCTTGATTTTTATGTTTTTTTTTACTAGGCATCCACTTTCTTTTGTGCTTCATTTGGAATCATCTCCAAAGATGACTTTTGGTCCTTTGCATTCTTGGAAGTCTTTCAGACAATGTTTACTGCCTGTCATGTTCCTTGAGCAGCCGCTGTCAATATACCATACATCACTGTTGCAACCTGGCACTGAAACCTGTAACAAATTCAGACAGATTTAGGTACCCATATCTGTACGGGTCCTTTGGGGTTAGTTGCTTTGGGAACCCAAACTTTCTTAACAGTCATCGTTTTGCTGTAAGATTTGTTGGTTCTCTGAGTATATGCAGTTGTCCTAGCAATCTGCTTGTTATAAGTGTGTGCATTAACAACATGTGTGATACCAACACCTTTGTAGTGTGGTCTTCCACCATACTTCTCTTGAGTATATCCTCTTTGAGTTTTAGACGTGTAAGTCTTAGTATAGGTGGGAAAGTTTCTTCTGTGCTGTAACTTAGTTGGTTGCTGCATTCTCTTGCTGCATACAACAGATGACTTCTGTTGCAGCCAGTTCTTAGATGCAGGCTTACTTCCTGCAGTTGAGCACTGGGGTTTCTTCCCCTTATCCATCATTGCTGTTTTGTTCAAGATCTTCACAGAGTCACTTAGTAACTCCTTCTCCATTGGGGTTTCAGCTTGAACAAACTTTACAGCTTTGGATGTGTTTGCTGTATCCTGAGAGGTGTGATTGCTGTAACCTATACCCGATTTTTCAAAAGGGTTTCTGTTTTGATTTATGCAATCTCTTGTGTCCTTTGATTTACTGAAAGTGCTTATCGTGGACTGCAAGCTTTCCTTCTCAGATTTTAGCTTTGTGATCAGCAGATTTAATCTAGAGACCTCTTGTTGCAACTTACTACACTTTGAGTTATCAGACTCTTATACAGCGAGCATTTTGGCAATGTCAATATTCTTGCTCTTGATGATCTCATTGTCGATTCTTAGGTTATCATTTTCAACCTTCAGTTCCTCATGAATTGAGTTGATCTGCTCGAAGTCACTCATGATCCTTTTTAAAGAGTGGATCATGTTCAGCTCCTCACTTTCAGGTATGGATAATGGTTGATAGATTACCTCATCTTCTTCGATGTCCTCATAATCTTTAGCCATCAGACATATCAGCGTTTTTTCATCAGAGGATGAGATTTTAGTGTCGCTGTCAGAGAATTCTATAGCTTTCAGTACTTCCTTTGGAACTACTGCATCCTTAGCTTTTTCCATCTCTCCTATGAGAGCTTGAAGCTTATGCCTTTCCTCTCTTCTTTTATCTCTCCTCTGCTCTCTTTTTCCTTCAGGATACTTGTGCATGGTTGGATACAGATAATTCCTTACATAGTGTCCTGGTTTCCTGCAGTTGTAGCACAAGTCAATATTTCCTGTATTTGACTGTGGAGAAGAGGATACCTGAGGAGGTGGATGACTTCTTCTGAAGTCATTCTTTTTGTTGAGGTTGATGTTGCTGCTATTATTGTTGCTCTTCATGAATCTCCTGAATTTCTTTAGGAGAAGCGCCATGTCCTCTTCAGCAACTTCTGCTGTAACCTCATTCTGCTTACTGTAACTAGTGGTTGCTGTATCATTGGTGCCTCTGGCAGTTAGCGCTGTAACTTTGGAGCTCGACTCTTCGGACTCTTTTCTCCATCTATTGATATCATACTCAAACGCTTTGAGGTCAGAGAATAGGTCGAATGTACTCATGGATTTCAGGTCCATGGACACTCTCATGGCAGTGGTCTTGCTGTCCCACTCCGCGGGTAGGGCTCTCAACACTTTTATGTTTTTCTCCTTTTGAGTGTAGTGTTTGCCCAGAGCTTCTAGTTCGTTCACTATGGATGTGAACCTCAAGTCTAGTTGCTCAAGAGTCTCTTCATTCTTCATTTCGAAGAGCTCGAATAGTTAGGTAGCATTGGAGATTTTGTTGTCTTTGGTGAGCTCAGTCCCTTCACATATTTGCTCCAGCTTTTCCCATATTTCGTTGGATATTCTGCAAGTTTTGACCTTGCTAAAGGTGCCTTTATCCAAAGTGATGAATAGAGCATTTTTGGCCACGTTATCCAAGTTAGCTCTCTTCTTATCTTCATTGTTCCATTCAAGTCTTGGTTTGACTAGAAAATTTGGTGGTGGAGGTGCTCCTTCCTCTAGCTCTCTACCTAGCATAGGATTTACTTTTGTGGGTATTATTGGTCCTTTGGTGATGACCGTCCACATTTCATCGTTCATTGCTGAAAGATGTGCCTGCATTCTTATCTTCCAATCGTCATATTCTTCTATGGAAAACATAGGTAACTTGTGATTTGAGGAATCCATGATATGCTATAAGAATGAGTTCTGATGCAGAGAAAACATCGAGACAAGGGTGGATCTGGGTAGGTGACCAGATAAGTTGCTTTTAACCCAACTTGCTTTGATACCACTTATTGGTCCCAAGTGGTGTCCGAGGTTCAGAGGGGGGGAGTGAATGAACCTTGGTCGATTTTGCAATCTTTAAACAAACCGTTCTACTCTGTAAGTTACTTGAACTTGCAGCGTCAGATAGTTACTGCTTACAGTACAAGGATACAGTGCTGTACGCTGTAACTTGGAGTTTTATGCGCAGTGGAAATTTACTTTTATAACACAAGGCTGATTTTCTCAAAAATGCTTCTATCAGAAAACGTTTTATGCATATGATACAAACAAGAAATAGAAGATTAAAGCACAGATAGAAAACAATAAACACTTATGGTTTATAGTGGTTCGAAGGTGGTGTAATCCTTCTATGTCCACTCTACTGCTCCTCGAACAGGAACTTTGGTAAGCAAAATTGAATTACAGGACACTCCTAACAATCTATCAACTCTACAAAGTTACCACCTATTGAAGTCCAGCGTACACACAACAATTGCAAACTTCAAAGACTAACCCACACAGGGTTCCACACTCCCACACAGGGAAGCTGCCTAACTCTAGACAACTATACAAACAGCAAGGATCTCTCCTATCAACTGGTCGACACCACTAAAACAACCTAAGCACACAGCAACAAAGTTAAAAAGATAAAAAGGTTTTTCTTCAACTGGTGCTTTGAAGTGAGCTTCTAAATCCTTGAGAAAACTTTTAGCTTGAACTTGCTTTACTTCGGGAGGCTGAGTGACTGAAACTGATCGTAGACTTGAATACTTGGATCATGTAAGCTCAGTGAATTTTGCATAAATGGTTCGGTTAATTAGTAGTTTCAGTAACCAGCTTCAGTGTATCTCTTCCTCTATTTATACTTGTAGGAGAAGATGTCCGTTGAAAGAGACATCTCTCTTTTGAATTCGAAGTAGTCTGACCAAAGGCATGGTTCGCATTTTATGCGACTTGACTTTTTTATGGTTCGCATTTAATGCGGCAGTTACGGCTCGCAGCTTTCTGCAGTGCGTCAGTCCACGTGGCATCTTCGTATTGGCTCCGTGTCTGCAACTTTGATCTTTACTGAAACAGCTCTATTTATTCTTGCATGAGTCTTCCTTCCTCATACTGCATTTATCATTCCTAAGATTGTAGGATACTCCTTGTTGTAAGTTGTGCTTATTGACTTGACTGGACTGTAAGCTTAGCACTGTATCCTAGGTCTTCGTGCAGCTGATACTTTCTTGCAGTGCTGCGGTAACTTAGACCTGGTTGCAGTATCTTCCAGCAATCCTGCTGTATACTTTTCTTGTTGCAGTACTCCTGTACTCTTTTCTTGCAGCGATGCTGCATGCCGTTCTTTCCTTATTTGCTGTAGAGATGCTCTGTCCTGTTACGGCGTTGCTATATCTTCCTTCTTGCGCTATGCTGTATTCTGCCTTAATGCAGCAATACTGTATCATGTCTTCTTGCAGCGATATCTTTTCTTATTACATATGTGATTTGTCTCATCAAAATCTAAACATTGAAATCTTAACAAAAACATTATGTATATCGATGTATTTGGCAAAGCTAGCCTGTACGCCACTCCTCCGACTCGTTCTAAAATCTCGAATGGTTCGATATGTCTTGACTTCAACTTACCTCTTTTTCCAAAGCGATACTCATTTTATAGGTAATACTCTTAAGAAAACTTTGTCTCCCACCTCAAAAATTAATCCTCGGCTTCTCTCATCTGCATAAGAATTTTGTTGATCTTGAGCTGTCTTGATTCTTTCTCGAACTTTACATATCACATCTACTGCTTATTTGACTAATTCAGGTCCCAAAAGTTGTTTTTTTAACACGCTTGTACCTTTTAATTAGTTGAATAAATCTTCTATTCGAGGTAGCAGATATTTATTCTTGATAGTCCTTTTGTTTAGCTCGCAATTATCAGCACGCATTCGAAACGTTCCATTTTTTTTTCTTCACGAATAACACCGCAACTTCCCAAGGAGACACACCGGGGTGTATGAACTCTTTTTATTTTCAAGAACTCTTGTAATTGCACCTTTAATTCTTCTAACTCCTTCGATGATGTTCGATCTGATGCTTTTGACATTGATGCCGACCCGATACCAAATCTATGCTGAACTCAGCTTATCGATCAGGCAATGGCCTAGATAAATCGTTCCGATAAACATCCACGTATTCCCTTATTATCGACATTATTTTGATAGGGTTTGTTTTCTGCTCAAGACTTACAATATTTATCACAAACGTCTCACATTCTCTCTTTTTAAGCATCTTGGTCATCTGGTCGTTGTCTCTGGCTCTTCAGTAGTCTCGTTTCGTGTGAGAGTAAAAACTTGAGCTTTTTTTGCTTCGTGTCTTGGTTTGAAGTCTGGTCTAACGATCATACTTTTAGGACTAACATTCGAATTATGGCCAGGTTCTTAACATCGATGGCAATGTTCAGTCCTCCAGCGATATTATCCGATGTGAATTCTTTCATATCTTGAACAGGTGACTCCCATTCTGAGAATAAAGGCGTTTAGAGTGCCACTCACCATCGGTCGTTTTATTTGGTTGAGAAATAGAGTTTGATCTTACTTTCGGTTGTCCCACTTTTTTGTTCTAGACATCTCAGTAGGTTTTTTTTAGGAATTACGTAGTCTTAACACATATGTGAGGTGTTCTTGAGCTTTCTCGATGATCTCGACGTATGTCATTTCTTCAAACGTAGATTCTTACTAAAGCGTCTAGCTTTCTTTGTATCGGTGCTAACTAAGTGTGTCACGTACCTACTTAATTGATTAAACTTTCTTTTGTATTCTCTAACCATCAGCAACCCTTGGAGGAGATGTAGAAATTTCATTTCCTTCTTACCACAGTAAAATTTTGGGCAGGTAACTCTGCATGATCACTTCTTTACAGTCTGTCCACGTTATTACAGCTCTTTCTTTTTAGGGTAAAAATTCTATCATATAATTTTTACAAGAAACTCATCTTCTCGATGAATTGAAAATAACGCAGGAAATCCTCTGCTCATCGGTACAGATTAAGTGGGTAGAAAGTCTATCTGAAGCCATCAACAGTTCTTCAACATCTGCAGTTTCTCCTTTTCCATTGAAGATTGGTGATTTTAATTCGTCGAAATTGTTTGGTTACATATTTTATATTGTTCCTAAGTATCGATAGGGGTGCTGCTCGTGGGGTATCAAACTGATCAACCAAACCCTTTCGTATGATTATTAAATTACTCGTCAGCCCTTCTTCAGCTGGTTTAGGTGATTCCCCTGTTACTCCTGGATTCCTTCACGATCGGTCCCAAAATATAATTTTTTCAGGATACACGCAATGCCCCCATAGACTTCAGACATTAATCGTGGTTTTACGTATCACACCCGTGTACTAAGGGAAACACACCACTGGCTCATCTTGTCATAGACAAGGGCCCATGGTAGTCTCAGCCCCATATAACCCACGACTTGGCAAAACATACACAATAGCTCATCCGACACTTAGTTGCTAGTGGCAGTGTTCACCGATAACAAAAATCTCACATATAACATAGCTTAACATGACATAACACATCACATAATACTGCACCAACTCTTACCACAGCCATTTACGTACATGAGCTCATACTGTAGTCAGCGGCTCAATAACGGCATCCAGCAGCAGTGTGTCGATAACAGTGATCCCACAACAACATGATCATAAACCATTAAAGCAATTTTATAAGAAGATGTCTATACAACCTCTTTTTTCACATAAATTCAAGGTCATAAAATAGTTATACATCTGAACATAGCATACCTTGGCGAAGGTGGAGCAGCAGATTAAAAATGAATGCTAGTAGCTAATAAGAATTTTTCTTTCAGAGAAAAGTTATACTTTTATTCTTCTTTAGATTCATATGGCATCAAATATTTTTAGAAAATAAAATATTTTAACGGGTCTACAGAATCATAAACCCACTCTGATACCACCTGTAACACCCCATTTCTTTTTAAAGTAAACCTCGACTAGGGCGTTACTCACGTATAAAATTCACCTTTCCAAGAAAAATAAAGATAAATAAAATCAAGAAAATAAAACGTTATGAATTATACATTTTTGAAATTCTTAAAATATAACATTTTGAAATAAGATTTTCTTTGACCTTTATTCATCGGCTACCAGCATCCACCGCTTGCGCGACACGCCCTAAACTTTTAAACTAAAAACATTTTTGAAAAGAGGGGTGAGTGTGTGAACACTCAGTGGGGATAAGCCGTAACAATCAACATATATTAACATCTCAAAGAAAATTAACTAATATTATAGGAACCGCCGGATCGCCGACCCTATTCGATTATCCGAATCGGGGTCCATGCAAATATGATTAATGCGCAGCGGAAAACGAATCATACCTTTTGCACCAAAATTAGTTCTAAGATCAGAACCGTAGATGGAGGAAACGATGAAGCCTGGACCTCACGATCTTCTGCTGTATTCCTCGTCTTATCTCAAACGTTGTGTGGGCAACGAGCTATCAAGACTCTCAACCGTTCTTCTCTAGATCGTATATCAGATTTTTCTGTGTCTGTTACACTAGAAACGGTTGACTTGAGGCTTATTTATAGGCTACAACAGGGACCTTGAGGAGGATTAGGAATCGGTCTCCTGATAGGCTTAGGAGTCCTTAATTCGATCTGAATATACTTCTTAAGCCTATCAATAATATCTTAATCCACTAAAAAGATATTATTGAACTACCGTTCCTTATCCATATTAGATATGGCTCCTATTTATTATGTGTGCGTTTATCTCCCCGCGTTTAAGATATCGAATGTCCATTAATTAAATGAATTACTGACAATTCAATTAATTAATATTTAATTCCAAGAGTAGTACCACTCAACTTTATTATCATGCCGGAATAAATCCACCTGCAGGGTTTACATGATAATCCTTATGAGTTTCTCAAGGGGACATCATCATCCTAAATAATTAGGACACAGTTTCATTATATAATCAACAGCACACCATATAAACAACACTGTATCCCAATTTACCAAGCTTATTGATTTAATAAATAAATCTTACCCATTGGTAAATTAAAGAAACATATATCGAGTATACATGCCCGTTATCATACAATGATTAAGAGGACGCACATCCATAATAACAGAGGTCTTGTTTTATTTATGTAGTCAGTACAAATAAAACAACCTCAATTGGTCCTGCTCAATACATACAAAATGTACTAGTGTAATTTTATAATCAAGACAGATTAATACCAAATTACACTACAACCATTCCGATAATTTGTCCAAAATTATCTCGGCTGTGAGCTACCATTTATAATCTATAAGGAACTGATAACATGATCTTCTGTGTGGCACCACACACCATGTTATCTACAATATAAATTAATTGGACAATTGCAATAACATATATATATAACAAATATATAAAATGTAAACATTTGACCATAAAAGATTCTCATATCATAAATAGATGTTTACACAAAAGCTAGGCTTATAGTATACATCCTAACAAATATATAATCACATAATCGCAGATCTTAACCGTCGTGCGAACAATTACGGATCTTAACCGCCGTGAAAACATATGCGAATCTTAACTGCCGTGAAAGCATATGCGGATCTTAACCGCCGTGCAAACATATGTGAATCTTAACCGCCGTGAAAGCATATGCGGATCTTAACCGCTGTGTAAACAATTTACGGATCTTAACCGGAATGCAAACATATGTGTATCTTAGCCGTCATGCAAACAATTACTTTATTGTAAATAACACTTTCACGTCATAAATCCCTGTCATTATTGTATAAGAGCACGTTTGCACTTCAAACAGATTTCAAATAAAATCACACATTCGTTCGACATTAAAAACACAAATTCAAATAAAGTGCACAATTAGAACACATTACCCCCACCTTGGGAACTCGATAGTACCGATCAAAAGCTTTCGGTCTTATTTCCCCTTATTCTTGCCTTTTGCTCGTATTCCTTACAGAGTGTAAAAACATGACTTATCCTCTAATTTAAACACTTAAAACTAATAAAATTTATAAGATTAACCCCTGAGAAGGTCAATAGAGGGGGGTTCTAAATTTAGGGCTTTACTAGAATTTAGGATTTTACTGGATCATAGTGTTTTCCTGCTTATTGGTTTGCTCGTCACATTTTATGTCATTTTTGGGGTTAAACTGTCACTTTATAAAGTTATCGAATACATTATACAATAATTATCTAATCCGGGGGTCATATACAATTTCTATAAGTTCTAAGGGTCGTTCTGTCATTTTATCAAAGTCTAGGGGTGATTCTGTATAGGGTCCATTCTGTAATTTTCAGAAATTCTGGGGTCTCCTTGCTATTTCAGAGATGTTTTGGGGTTAGTTTGCTATTTTTCATAAGTCTAGGGGCCTCTTTGCATATCTTATAAAGTTTAGGGACTATTATATAATTATCCATAAGTTGAGGGACCTAAGTGCTATTTACCAAAGTTCTAGGATTTGCAATTTAGTCCATGAACTAAATCAAATTCTCAAAAAACAACCCCCAGCCCCAAATCATCCCTCTACCGCCGCTATTCCTGACTCTCTGTCGTCTCTCGGCCGCTGCCGCCTGCTCCTCGACCCTGCTGGCGACCTCAGGTTGCCAACGACACCGATTAACACCACACGCACACACAATCTTTCTCATACATATATACACAGATGCATACATATATATATATATATACTGAAACTAAAAATTATGTATATATATGGAAAATTACATACATGCCGTATGTAGCGGAGACACAACCGGATCAAAATCCGGGCCCATACTTGTGACCCGTTTGATGAGAACTATATCGTAATTATTTTACCTTGCCGTAATTGTGGCGGTGGAAATGGTGAAATTTTGGAGAAGAGAAAGATAAAGAGATTTTTTTTTCTTATTTTCCTTTCAAATTTTACCTTAATCAATTTCTTCATTCTCCAAAAATTGCCAAGTGTAATATTTCTTAGCAAGAGGTGGCATCACTATACTAATTCATTAATTTTTAATAACTAAAGTTAATAATTAGTTTTATTATTATTATTATTATTATTATTATTTGTTTAAAGAAAATGTGGGTATTACAAAGAGTTCTAACAAACTATACAAGCTTATCATTCATGATATTATTATAATAAAAGTTTTGAAATCGTTCTATAATGAGTTAAAAGAAAAGTCAAATACAATCAATTCTTTATAAGATGATTCGAGTACGATTAACTCTTTATAAACACAAAACTATGCCACTTAAAAATCTTCAGAAAAGTATATTGACCAAACCGTTTCACTCGAAGTGATCTTATAAACTTAGATGTGAAACGTAAGGCTCCTATTATTAAACAAATCTAATAGAAGATACGATTAAAGAAAGAGAAAACACAAATCATCTTTGAAATCCTTAATAAATCCGATAAGAATAGTTACAAATTATGTGTTTCTAGTTATAAAACACATAACTAAGAGTTCTAACAAGCTTTACTAGCTTATTGTTTAAGATAATTGTTACGATAAGAGTTTTGAAATAGTTCTATAATGAGTTCCAAGTAAAGTCAAGTACAATCAACTCTTTATAAGATGATTCGAGTACGATTAACTGTTTATAAATGCAAAACTATGTCATTTAAACATCTTCAGAGAAGTATATTGACCAAACCATTTCATTCAGAGAGATCTTATGTACTTAGATGGGAAACATAAGACTATTATTATTAAACAAATCTACTACAAGAAACGACTAAAGAAAGAGAAAAGACTAATCATATACGAATTCCTTAACAAATCTACTGAGAATAGTTACAACTTGTATGTTTCCATTGGTAGAACACATAACTAAGAGTTCTAACACGCTTTACTTGCTTACCGTTAATAATAATTGTTACACTAATAGTTTCAAAATCATTCTATAATGAGTTAAATGATAAGTCAAGTATAATTAACTCTTTATAAGATGATTCGAGTACGATTAACTCTTTATAAATTCAAAACGTTGTCACATAAACATCTTCAGAGAAGTATATTGACCAAACTGTTTCATTCGGAGTGATCTTATGCACTTAGATGGGAAACATAAGGTTACTATTATTAAACAAATCTAATAGAAGATACGACTAAAGAAAGAGAAAAGACTAATCATCTACGAATTCCTTAACAAATCCATTAAGACTAGTTACAACTTTTGTGTTGGTCCTAAGTGGTGTTCGAGGTTCAGAGGGAGGGTGAATGAACCTTGGTCGATTTTGCAAATCTCTCGAAAAACCTTTCTGTTCTGCAAGTTACTTGAACTTGCAGCACTAGATAGTTACTGCTTATAGCACTAGGATGCAGTGCTGCACGCTGTAACTAGAGTTTATACGCAGTGAAAAAAATATGATTTATAACACAAGACTGATTTTCTCAAATATGATCCTTTTGAAAACGCTTTATGCTTATGACAGAGATAGATAAATAAAATAAAGCACAGATAAGAAAGCAATAAAACACTTATGGCTTATAGTGGTTCGAAGGTGGTGTAATCCTTCTACATCCACTCTACTGCAACCTCGAGCAGGAATTTTGTTAAGCAAGATTGATTTACAGGACTTTTCTAACAATCTATAAACTTTACAAAGAGACCACCTACTAGAATCCAGCGTACACACAACAACTGCAAACTCTAAAGGCTAACACACACATGGTTCTAAACTCCCATACAGGAAAGTTGTCTAACTCTAGACCACTATACAAACAGCAATGATCTCTTATTGGAACCGAGGGATCGCCGACCCTATACAATTATCCAAATCGGGGTCCATGTATATATGATTAACGCACAGCAGATAAACGAATCATACCTTTTGCACCGATATTAGTTCTAAGGTCAGAACTGTAGATCAAGGAATCGATGGAGCCTGGACCTCACGATCTTCTACTGTACTCCTCGCCTTTTTCTTGAACGTTGTGTGGGCAACGAACTATCGAGACTTTCAGCCGTCTTCTACTAAATCGTATCTCAGATTTCGTGTGTTTAGAAAAGGCTAACTTGAGGTTTATTTATAGGCTACAACAGGGACCTTGAGGAGGATTAGGAATCGGTCTCCTGATAGGCTTAGGAGTCCTAAATTTAATCTGAATATACTTCTTAAGCCTATCAATAATATCTCAATCCACTAAAAAGATATTATTGAACTACCGTCCCTTATCCATATTAAATATGGGCTCCTATTTATTATGTTTGTGTTTATTTCCCCACGTTTAAGATGTCGAATGTCCATTAATTAAATGAATTACTGACAATTCAATTAATTAATATTTAATTCCAAGAGTAGTACCACTCAACTTTATTATCATGCCGGAATAAATCCACCTGCAGGGTTTACATGATAATCTTATGAGCTCCTTAAGGGGACATCAGCATCCTAAATAATTAGGACACGGTTTCATTATATAATCAACAGGACACCATATAAACAACATTGTATCCCAATTTACCGAGCTTATTAATTTAATAAATAAATCTCACCCATTGGTAAATTAAAGAAACATATACCGAGTATACATGCTCGTTATCATACAATGATTAAGAGGACGTACATCCATAATAACAGAGGTCTTGTTCTATTTATATAGTCAGTACAAATAAATTGGTCCTGCTCAATACATACAAAATGTACTAGTGTAATTTTATAATCAAGACAGATTAATACCAAATTACACTACAACCATTCCGATAATTTGTCCAAAATTATCTCGGCTGTGAGCTACCATTTATAATCTATAAGGAACTGATAACATGATCTTCTGTGTGGCACCACACACCATGTTATCTACAATATAAATTAATTGGACAATTGCAATAACATATATATATAACAAATATATAAAATGCAAACATTTGACCATAAAAGATTCTCATATCATAAAAAGATGTTTATACAAAAGCTAGGCTTATAGTATACATCTTAACATCTCTCCTATCAACTATTCGACACCTAAAACAACCTAAGCAAACAACAACAAGGTTAAAAAGTATATAAGGTTTGTTCTTCAACTGGTGCAGTGAAGTGAGCTTCTGAATCCTTCGAAGGATCTTTCAGCTTTGAACTTACTTCACTTCACAGAGGTAGAATGACTAAAACTGAGAGTTGACTTGAATGGTCGTAACTTGAAAGCTTGAGAGTTTTTGCGCAAATATATCAGTGTCCAGCTTAAGTATTGCTCATCCTCTATTTGTACTTGTATGAGAAGATATCCGTTGAAGGAGACATCTCTCTTTTGAATTTGAAGTACTTGATCAAAGACATGGCTTGCATTTAATGCGACTTGACTTTCTCTTCGGACCATTTAAAGCAGCAGTTGTGGCTAGCAGCTTTCAGCATCGCATTAGTCTATGTGGCATCTTTGTATTGGCTCAGTGTCTGTAACTTTTATCTTCTTTGGAACGGCTCTATTTATTCTTGTTTGGATCTTTGTTCCTCGTACTGCATTTATCCTTCCTCGAATTGTAGGATACTTCTTTGTTTGTTATTGGCGCTGTTTACTGTTTGAGCAGTAAGCTTTGCGCTGTATCCTAGGTCTACTTGCAGCTGTTATTCCTCACAGTGCTGCTGTAGCTTAGAATTGCTTGCAGTATCTTCTTACAGTACTGCTGTCTTTTACTTGCAGTACTCTTACATCTTTTTCCTGCAACGATGCTGCACGCCATTCTTTCTTGCTTTGCTTCAGTGTTGTATCTACCTTTTTACAGCGATGTTGTACCTGTCTTCTTGTAGCGATGCTATATCTGCCTTCTTGCAGCAGCTTCTTTTCGTCATACTGAATACAGCTATGTAACTTATAGTAAACACCATCTTCCAACGCCTATATCTAGACTCAAATCTAGTCTATGTTTTCACTTAAACATTGTGAAAAATGGGGTATACAAAACATCCTATTACATATATATTTTGTCTCATCAAAATCTAAACATTAAAATCTCAACAATTTCTCCCTTTTTGATGATGACAAAACCTTTATATTATTCCGGACTACATGCTAAAAAAAAGTTGTGAAAAGATAGATTCTAATCCTGAATTCATCAGAGATGCATCATGCTATTCCTTCATCACATATATTCAGGAAAACTCAAAAGCATGCAAGAGTTCATAATCGATGAACTTGATCAAAAGTAATAAACTAAAAATTCTTCATTAAGAGAAAGAAATTTTACAAAAGATAGAAACATACAACAGAGAGAGTACAAAGAGCATGTATATATAAAGCTACTAAAACAGGGACCTTCGTGATGACGATTCTTCAGGTCTACTTTCAGCATCTAACCTTTCCTACTCAGCTCTTTCTCTCGATCCCTTCCACCAATCTTGAATGGACTCCTGATAGGATTCTTCAAGTATCTGCTGCATCTTTGGAATCTGAATCCATCTCAGCCAGAAGTCCTCATTGAAAGGCACTATCCTGCCTCGCTTCACTAGGTCGGTGTAGAAGTTCTGAATTTCAAGCTCTCCGGACCTAGTAAGCTCTTCATATTTTTTAATGCAGATTGGCAAGTATGGAATTTGCTGAATTTACCCTTTCTGTACATAAACCTGAAGTATCTGAGATATTCGGATCTCTTATACAGTGTGATCATCTCAAAGGATGGATTGCGATTAGTAGGCAGCTTGATGGACTTGAAGATGTTCAAGCTCCATGCGATGTTCTCTCCATCCGGCCTCTGATCCATCAGCACTGATACTTCAGCAGATATGTTGTCTGTGTTGAGTCAGGGAATTTCTTGAGGAGGGTACTGGTAGAAGTTTCTGCCAAAGAACCTTATTTCTCAAATTAGCCCAAGCTCTGCATCCAGGCATTCTCATCAGTTTCAGCTCTGGCTTGCTCCGCTCTCTAAGCAGCCATTTTCTTATTGTAATGCCTTTCAGCTTCGGCTCTGCTTATCCTTTTTCTCGAGCCCTGCTGCTGGCTCTCTCTCCCTCTCTTTGAATGATGAGAAGAGGGAGGTGCTGCATCCTTGCTTGTAGCACTGCTGTATGCAGCACCTACTGCTGATCTGCTTTCCGTAGCTGCACTAGCTCCTCCAGCTCCATCTCTTCTCCAACGCTTTGGAGAGGAGATGTCAACAGCAGCAGATGATCCAGACCTCTTCATTCTCTTGCTGAGAGGCTGGTCATCATCATCTTCTTCTTCATCAGCTTCCCCTGAACTCCTGTATCTGTCAGTATATCCTTCCTCATTTTTGGCATCATCAAAAGCCGGGGGCTGAGTACGGGCAGCTGGGACCACCTTGGAGCGTGATCTCCTTGTTGGTTCTGGGGCGTCCTTGGAGGCTTGAGTATGCTGAGGGAATGCACTGACCATGATATCCCTTAATTCTCCGACGATCATCTCCAAGTTCCCCAAACGATCGTTCATACTTCTGGTTCTTCTAGATTGATCCGTTACGTGGTCCAGAAGTGTGTAAAGGACGAGGGAGTGAGTCTGCAGCTTGTTAGAAGCATTTTCAGCATGGTGCTTACACAGCCTTACTTCTTGGCGAGTCTGTGTAGCTTTGACCTTCAGCTCTCCCTCATCCTTCTCCATTCCATGTACAGCCTGTGGGTATGATCATTGAGCGTTCGTTTGATAATCCCAGATAGTACTTCAAGGATTTTCTTGAAACCAGTCATAGTTTCAGTATGGAATTTGGTGCCGACCCTGATGCTGTCCCGCATGTTAGACTCATGCTCCTGAAGTGCATACATCAGATGTCTAACTATGGCTACCACCCTGTCGATCGCATCAGGGGTCAGGCCCGAATTCCTCCTTATTGAGACGGTAGTCGATGCAGTGTAAGGAACGACAGCTTAGGGGTTCGGTGCTGCATCCTACCTTGGTGCCTCAGACGCAACCTCATCCTCATGATGACTAGATTGGGAACTGGTTGAGCTTGAGGATGGGTGCTCTTCATCTTCTACCTCCTCTCCGTCGGATGATATTGACACTGGTTCTGCTCCGCTACCTTTCGGTCCGTATGCAGCCATGTTACACTTTTTCATCATCCTGGCCAATTCGGCATCATCAACTGCAGTGTCCTCAGTAACCTCTGCTACTGTAACCTGGGAATGTTCTGACGAGCATGCAGCAGCTGCAGCATCAACCTCCTCTTGAGGTGTCTCTTGCTGCACAACAGTTACCTCTGCTTCAACTCCAGCATCCTCCGCGGGTACATGCACTCTTTATAAGATGATTCAAGTACGATTAACTCTCTATAAATGCAAAACGATGCCACATAAACATCATTAGAGAAGTATATTAACCAAATCGTTTCACCCAGAGTGATCTTATGCACTCAGATGGTAAACATAGGGCTATTATTATTAAACAAATCTAATAGAAGATACGACTAAAGAAAGAGAAAATACTTATCATCCACAAATTGCTTAACAAATCCACTAAGAATAGTTACAACTTGTGTGTTTCCAGTTACAGAACACATGACTAAGAGTTCTAATAACCTTTACTTGCTTATCGTTTACGATAATTGTTACTGTAAGAGCTTCAGATTCATTCTATAATGAGGTAAAAGATAAGTCAAGTACAATTAACTCTTTATAAGATGATTCGAGTATCATTAACTCTTTATAAACGCAAAAAATTACCACTTAATTATCTTCAGAGAAGTATATTAACTAAACCGTTTCACTCAGAGTGATCTTATGTACTTAGATGAGAAACATAAGACTATTATTATTAAAAAGATCTAATAGGAGATACGACTAAAGAAAGAGAAAAGACTAATCATCAGCGAATCCCTTAACAAATCCACTAAGAATAGTTACAACTTTTGTGTTTCCATTTCTAAACCACATAACTAAGAGTTATACCTATCTTTACTTTCTTATCGATTATGATAATTGTTACAGTAAGCGTTTCGGAATCATTCTATAATGAGTTAAAAGATAAGTCAAGTACGATGCACTCTTTATAAGATGATTCGAGTATGATTAACTCTCTATAAATGCAAAATGATGCCACATAAACATCATTAGAGATGTATATTAACCAAATCGTTTCATTCAGAGTGATCTTATGCACTAAGATTTTAAACATAAGGTTATTATTATTAAACAAATCTAATAGATTACTTAACAAATCCACTAACAATAGTAACAACTTGTGTGTTTCCAATTACAAAACACATATCTAAGAGTTCTATCAAACTTTACTTGCTTATTGTTTACGATAATTGTTATAGTAAGAGCTTTGGAATCTTTCTATAATGAGCTAAAAGATAGGTCAAGTACAATGCACTCTTTATAAGATGATTTGAGTATGATTAACTCTCTATAAATGCAAAATGATGCCACTTAAACATCTTTAGAGAAGTATAGTAACCAAATTGTTTCACTTGATGTGATCGTATACACTAAGATGGCAAACATAAGGTCATTATTATTAAACAAATCTAATAGAAGATACGACTAATGACTAATCTTAATGTCGCCTTTCATTGGTGGGATACGGCCCCTCACTGCCTTAGACATTTGCTCCTGAGGGATCTCTTGGCTTTACCCCATTATAGATTACATTGATTGGTTGATGCTTGTTTTTTTTTTTCTTTTCCATGGTGGTTTTGCGTGCAGTCCTTTTTTTCCCTAATATAGTTTTTTTCCCACTGAGTTTTGCTATATCAGGGTTTTAATGAGGCCGCACTTTTCCTCTTGTATTCTCTATTCTCATCTATTTAAAAAAATACGACAAAAGAAAGAGAAAAAACTTATCATCTACGAATTGCTTAACAAATCCACTAAGAATAGTAACAACTTGTGTGTTTCCTGTTACAAAACATAAAACTAAGAGTTCTACCAATCTTTACTTGCTTATCATTTATGATAATTGTTACAGTAAGAGTTTCGGAATCGTTCTATAATGAGTTAAAAGATAAGTCAAGTACAATGCACTTTTTATAAGATGATTCGAGTACGATTAACTCTCTATAAATGCAAAATAATGCCACATAAACATCATTAGAGATGTATATTATCCAAATCATTTCATTCAGAGTGATCTTATGCACTAAGATGGTAACCATAAGGTTATTATTATTAAACAAATCTAATAGAAGATACAACTAAAGAAAGAGAAAAGACTTATCATCTACGAATTGCTTAACAAATCCACAAAGAATTGTAACAACTTGTGTGGTTCTAGTTACAAAACACATATTTAAGAGTTCTAACAAGTTTTACTTGCTTATCGTTTATAATATTTATTACAGTAAGAGTTTCAGAATCATTCTATAATGAGTTAAAAGATAAGTCAAGTACAATAAACTCTTTAGAAGATGATTTGAGTATGATTAACTCTCTGTAAATGTACGATGATGCCACTTTAACATCTTTAGAGAAGTATAGTAAACAAATCGTTTCACTTGATGTGATCGTTTGCACTTAGATGGGAAATATAAGGATATTATTATTAAACAAATCTAATAGAAGATACGACTAAAGAAAGAGAAAAGACTTATCATCTACGAATTGCTTAACAAATCCAGTAGGAATAGTTAGAACTTGTGTGTTTCCAATTATAAAATACATAACTAAGAGTTCTAACAAGTTTACTTGCTTATCATTTACGATAATTGTGTAGGAACCGCCGGATCGCCGACCCTATACGATTATCTAATTCGGGGTCCATGCAAATATGATTAACGCGCAGCGGATAAACGAATCATACCTTTTGCACCGATATTAGTTCTAAGGTCAGAACTGTAGATCAAGGAATCGATGGAGCCTGGACCTCATGATCTTCTGCTGTATTCCTTACCTTTTTCTCGAACGTTGTGTGGGCAACGAACTATCGAGACTTTCAGCCGTCTTCTACTAAATCGTATCTCAGATTTTATATCTGTGTTTCTATGTCTAGAAACGGCTGACTTGAGGCTTATTTATAGGCTACAACAGAAACCTTGAGGAGGATTAGGAATCGGTCTCCTGATAGGCTTAGGAGTCCTAAATTCAATCTGAATATACTTCTTAAGCCTATCAATAATATCTCAATCCACTAAAATGATATTATTGAACTACCGTCCCTTATCCATATTAGATATGGGCTCCTATTTATTATGTGTGCGTTTATCTCCCCGCGTTTAAGATATCGAATGTCCGTTAATTAAATGAATTACTGACAATTCAATTAATTAATATTTAATTCCAAGAGTAGTACCACTGAACTTTATTATCATGCCGGAATAAATCCACCTGCAGGGTTTACATGATAATCCTTATGAGTTCCTCAAGGGGATATCATCATCCTAAATAATTAGGACACGATTTCATTATATAATCAACAGCACACCATATAAACAACATTGTATCCCAATTTACCGAACTTATTGATTTAATAAATAAATCTCACCCATTGGTAAATTAAAGAAACATATATCGAGTATACATGCCCGTTATCATACAATGATTAAAAGGACGCACATCCATAATAACAGAGTTCTTGTTTTATTTATGTAGTCAGTACAAATAAAACAACCTCAATTGGTCCTGCTTAATACATACAAAATGTACTAGTGTAATTTTATAATCAAGACAGATTAATACCAAATTACAGTATAACCATTCCGATAATTTATCCAAAATTATCTCAGTTGTGAGCTACCATTTATAATCTATAAGGAACTGATAACATGATCTTCTATGTAGCACCACACACCATGTTATCTACAATATAAATTAATTGGACAATTGCAATAACATATATAACAAATATAAAATGCAAAACATTTGACCACAAAAGATTCTCATATCATAAATAGATGTTTACACAAAACCTAGGCTTATAGTATACATCCTAACAAATTGTTACAGTAATAGTTTCGGAATCATTCTATAATGAGTTAAAAGATAAGTCAAGCACAATTAACTCTTTATAAGATGATTTGAATATGATTAACTCTTTATAAATGTAAAACAACGCCGTTTAAACATCTTCAGAGAAGTATGTTGACCAAACCATTTCACAAAAAGTGATCTTATGCACTTAGATGAGAAACATAAGGCTATTATTATTAAACAAATCTAATAAAAGATACAACTAAAGAAAGAGAAAAGACTAATCATTTGCGATTTCCTTAACAAATCCACTAAGAATAGTTACAACTTATGTGTTTCCATTTATAAATCACATAACTAAGAGTTCTAACAATCTTTACTTACTTATCGTTTATGATAATTGTTATAGTAAGAGTTTCGGAATCATTCTATAATGAGTAAAAAGATAAGTCAAGTACAATGCACTCTTTATAAGATGATTCGAGTACGATTAACTCTCTATAAATGTAAAATGATGCCACTTAAACATCTTTAGAGAAGTATATTAACTAAATCATTTCACTCGACGTGATCGTATGCACTTAGATGGGAAATATAAGACTATTGTTATTAAACAAATCTAATAGAAGATACGACTAAAGAAAGAGAAAAGACTTATCATCTATAAATTGCTTAACAAATCCACTAAGAATAGTTACAACTTGTGTGTTTCCAGTTACCAAACACATAACTAGGAGTTCTAATAAGCTTTATTTGCTTATCGTTTATGATAATTGTTACAGTAAGAGTTTCGAATTTATTCTATATTGAGTTAAAAGATAAATCAAATAGAATTAACTCTTTATAAGATGATTCGAGTACGATTAACTTTTTATAAACGTAAAACAATGCCACTTAATTATCTTCAGAGAAGTGTATTTACCAAACCATTTCACTCATAGTGATCTTATGCATTTAGATGGGAAACATAATACTATTATTATTAAACAAATTTAATAGAAGATACGACTAAACAAAGAGGAAAGACTAATCATCTGTGAATTCCTTAACAAATCCACTAAGAATAGTTACAACTTTTGTGTTTCCATTTATAAACCACATAACTAAGAGTTCTACCAATCTTTACTTGCTTATCGTTTTTGATAATTGTTATAGTAAGAGTTTAGGAATCATTCTATAATGAGTTAAAAGTAAGTCAAGTACAATGCACTCTTTATAAGATGATTCGAGTACGATTTACTCTCTATAAATGCAAAACGATGCCACATAAACATCATTAGAGAAGTATATTAACCAAATTATTTCACTCAGAGTGATCTTATGTACTTAGATGGGAAATATAAGACTATTATTATTAAAAAAATGTAATAGGAGATACGACTAACGAAAGAGAAAAGACTAATTATCTATGAATTCCTTAACGAATCCACTAAGAAGAGTTACAACTTTTGTGTTTCCATTTATAAACTACATAACTAAGAGTTCTACCAATCTTTACTTGCTTATCGTTTTTGATAATTATTATAGTAAGAGTTTCGAAATCATTCTATAATGTGTTGAAAGATAAGTCAAGTACAATGCACTCTTTATAAGATGATTCGAGTACGATAAACTCTCTCTAAATGCAAAACAATGCCACATAAACATCCTTAGAGAAGTATATTAACCAAATCGTTTCTCTCAGAGTGATCTTATGCACTTAGATGGTAAACATAAGGCTATTATTATTAAACAAATTATTTGTCCCAAGTGGTGTCGGGGGGTGAATGAACCTTGGTCTATTTTTCAAATCTTTTTAAAAATCTTTATGTTCTGCAAGTCACTCGAACTTGCAGTGCCAGACAGTTACTGCTTACAGCATTGGGATGCAGTGCTGCACGTTTTGACTAGAGTTTATACGCAGCGGAAAATTACGATTTATAACACAAGGCTGGTTTTCTCAAATATGATCCTTTTCATAACGTTTTATGCTTTTGAGAGATATATATATAAGAATATGAAATACGCACAGATAAGAAAGCAATAAAACACTTATAGTTTATAGTGGTTCGAAGGTGGTGTAATCCTTCTACGTCCACTCGACTGCTACCTCGAGCAGGAACTTCGTTAAGCAAAATTGAATTACAGGACACTCCTAACAATCTATCAACTTTACAAAGCAACCACCTACTGGAGTCTAGTGTACATTCAGCAACTGTAAACTCTAAAAGCTAACCCACAAAGGGTTCTAAACTCCCACATAGGGAAGCTACCTAACACTAGACAACTTATACAAATAGCAAGGATTTCTCCTATCAACTGTTCGACACCTTTAAAACAACCTAAACACACAGCAACAAGGTTAAAAGTATATATGTAAACTCCCACATAGGGAAGCTGCCTAATACTAGACAACTTATGCAAACAGCAAGGATTTCTCCTATCAACTGTTCGACACCTCTAAAACAACCTAAGCACACAGCAACAAAGCTAAAAGTATATATGTTTTGTTCTTCAACTGGTGCGGTGAAGTGAGCTTTTGAATCCTTCGAAGGATCTTTCAGCTTTGAGCTTGCTTCACTTCACAAAGATTGAGTGACTGAAATTAATGATAGACTTGAATGTTTGTAACTTGAAAGCTTGAGAGTTTTTGCGTAAATATTTCAGTAACCAGCTTCAGTGTTTCTCATCCTCTATTTATACTTGTAGGAGAAGATATCCGTTGAAGGAGATATCTCTATTTTGAATTTGAAGTACTTTGACCAAAGACATGACTCGCATTTAATGCGACTTGACTTTCTCTTTCGGAGCAACTAATACGGCAGTTGCGGCTAGCAGCTTTTCTGCAGCGCGTCAGTCCACGTGGCATCTTTGTATTGGCTCTGTTTCTGTAACTTTGATCTTATCTCGAATGGCTCTATTTATTCTTGCTTGGATCTTTGTTCCTCGTACTGCATTTATCCTTCCTCAGATTGCAGGATACTTCTCTGTTTATTATTGGCACTATTGACTGTTTGGACAGTAAGCTTTACGCTGTATCCTAGGTCTTCTTGCAGCTGATACTCCCTTGCAGTGCTGCTGTAACTAAGACCTGCTTACAGTATCTTCGGGCAGTACTGCTGTATCTTTTTCTTGCAGTACTCATGTATCCTATTCTTGCAGCGATGCTGCACACCGTTCTTTCTTACTTTGCTGCAGTGTTGTAACTGTTTCCTTGCAGCGATGCTGTATCTGCTTTCTTGCAGCAGCTTCTTTCCGATACACTTGATGCAACTATGTAACTTATAAAACCTCCATTCTTCAGCACCTATATCTAAACTCAAAAACTAGTCTATGCTTTCACTAAGAATATTTAGAACTTGTGTGTTTCCAGTTACAAAACACATAACTAAGAGTTCTAACAAGCTTTACTTGGTTATCGTTTATGATAATTATTACAGTAAGAGTTTTGAAATCATTCTATAATGAGTTAAAAGATAAGTCAATTACGATTATCTCTTTATAAGATGATTCGTGTATGATTAACTCTTTATAATTGCAGAACAACGCCACTTAAACATCTTTAGGGAAGTATATTAACCAAATAGTTTCACTCGATGTGATCGTATGCACTTAGATAGGAACATAAGGCTATTATTATTAAATAAATCAAATAAAACATACGACTAAAGAAAGAGAAAATACTTATCATCTATGAATTGCTTAACAAATCCATTGAGAATAGTTACAAGTTGTGTGTTTCCTGTTATAAAACACATAACTAAGAGTTTTAACAATCTTTACTGCCTTATCATTATGATAATTGTTACAGTAAAAATTTTGGAATTGTTCTGTAATGAGTTAAAAGATAAGTCAAGTACAATGCACTCTTTATAAGATGATTCGAGTACGATTAACTCTCTATAAATGTAAAATGATGCCACTTAAACATCTTTAGAGAAGTATATTAACTAAATCATTTCACTCAACGTGATCGTATGCACTTAGATGGGAACATAAGGCTATTATTATTAAACAAATTAAATAAAAGATACGACTAAAAAAAGAGAAAAGACTTATCATCTATGAATTGCTTAACAAATCCACTCCAAATAGTTACAAGTTGTGTGTTTCCTGTTACAAAACACATAACTAAGAGTTCTAACAATCTTTACTGGCCTATCATTTATGATAATTGTTACAGTAAGAGTTTCAGAATCGTTCTATAATGAGTTAAAAGATAAGTCAAGTACAATGCACTCTTTATAAGATGATTCGAATACGATTAACTCTCTATAAATGCAAAATGATGTCACTTAAACATCTTTAGGGAAGTTTATTAACCAAATCGTTTCACTCGATGTGATCTATGCACTTAGATGGGAAACATAAAGTTATTATTATTAAACAAATCTAATAGAAGATATAACTAAAGAAAGAAAAAAGACTTATCATTTAAGAATTGCTTAACAAATCCACTAAGAATAGTTAGAACTTCTGTGGTTCCAGTTACAAAACACATAACTAAGAGTTCTAACAAGTTTTACTTTCTTATCATTTATGATAATTGTTATAGTAAGAGTTTCAAAATCGTTCTATAATGAGTTAAAAGATAAGTCAAGTCTAATTATCTCTCTATAAGATGATTCGAGTACGATTAACTCTTTATAATTGTAGAACAATGCCACTTAAACATCTTCAGAGAAGTATATTAACCAAATCGTGTCACTCAATGTGATCGTATGCACTTAGATGGGAACATAAGGTTATTATTATTAAACAAATCAAATAGAAGATATAATTAAAGAAAGAGAAAAGACTTATCATCTACGAATTGTTTAATAAATCCACTAAGAATAGTTACAACTTGTGTGTTTCCGAGTACAAAACACATAACTAAGAGTTCTAACAATCTTTACTTGCTTAACATTTATGATAATTGTTACAGTAAGAGTTTCGAAATCATTTTATAATGAGTTAAAAGATAAGTCTTTATAAATGCACTCTTTATAAGATGATTCGAGTACGATTAACTCTCTATAAATGCAAAAAGATGCCACATAAACATCAATAGAGAAGTATATAAACAAAATCGTTTCACTCAAAGTGATCTTATGCACTTAGATGGTAAACATATGGCTATTAGTATTAAACAAATCTAATAGAAGATACGACTAAGGAAAGAGAAAAGACTTATCATCTACGAATTACTTAACAAATCCACTAAGAATAGTTACAACTTGTGTGTTTCCATTTACAAAAGACATAACTAAGAGTTCTAACAAGTTTTGCTTGCTTATTATTTATGATAATTGTTACAATACGAGTTTCGAAATCGTTCTATAATCAGTTGAAAGATAAGTTAAGTACAATTAACTCTTTATAAGAAGATTCGAGTACGATTAACTCTTTATAAACCAAAAACAATGCCACTTAATTATCTTCAAAGAAGTATATTAACCAAACCGTTTCACGTAGAGTGATCTTATGTACTTAGATAGGAAACATAAGACTGTTATTATTAAACTAATATAATTGGAGATACGACTAAAGAAAGAGAAAAGACTAATCAGATGCGAATTCCTTCTCTAAAGATGCTTAAATGGCATCATTTTGCAATTATAAAGAGTTAATCGTACTCGAATCATCTTATAAAGAGTTAATTGTACTTGACTTATCTTTCAACTCAATATAGAACAAATCCAGAACTCTTACTGTAATAATTATCATAGACGATAAGCAAGTAAAACTTGTTAGAAATCTTACTTATGTGTTTTACAACTGGAAACACACAACTTGTAACTATACTTAGTGAATTTGTTAAGGAATTCGTAGACGATTACTCTTTTTTCTTTCTTTAGTCGTATCTTCTATTAGATTTGTTGAATAATAATAGTCTTTTGTTTCCCATCTAAGTGCATACGATCACATTGAGTGAAATGATTAGGTTAATATACTTCTTTAAAGATGTTTAAGTGGCATCCTTTTACATTTATAAAGAGTTAATCGTACTCGAATCATCTTATAAGGAGTTAATTGTACTTGACTCACTACAAGAATTTTGGGATACAACAACGCCCACTCATTTGATAATTTATACGATACATCAGTTTTATGGCTGTATATTTGAACTTCAGTTCGCCGTTATATATTGTTGTCCTCATCTCTCTCTCTCAACATACTTTAGAAGGAAATGTTGATAGCTTGATATGCTTATAGACTGTTTTTTTTTGTTGCTCATGCACCAATGGTAATCTCAGTTTCTATTGTTGTTGTTTGAGCTCTTAAACAGAGGGTAAAGTTTTGTACATGTTGCAGGATGATGAATTGGATATTTCCCCTTTAGAGAGAGAGAGGGTCTGGTGAATTTGAAAATATGTGTATACCCTTTGGCTGCATATCCTTTTACTTTAGTTTTCTCGCATGAATCGTAGAAGTTGATGGGACGACACAACACCCAGCAGGCTGCATGTTCCACAACTGTTTTTAGTTGACAGTTTAGTCTATACATTAGGTAGCCTGCATTGCATTAAGATACCTGTCTCTGGCCTGCATATATATATATATATATACCAATATGCTCAAACGTTATTGATAATATTTTCTCCAACTTATAAGGCTGAAAATGTGAATTAATATGTGGTTGTAGGCTGATGAATTAGGCAATGATGATGAAATCAACAGAGCAATTTTATGGATGAAAGCACGATTGCCCAAAGAAGGGGAAATCCAATAAGAGAGTTTGAAAGACACAATTACGAAGATTGTGAGTATTATATCGTACTTAATTATTTTGGGCTGACTATCTCTCTTACTTACCCACCCCATTTTTGGTGATGTTGTTACTTATTTTACTTTAAAGGACGAGTACATACAACAAAAAAAGGAAGGTAATTTCAAGATGCAAGGAAATAGTGATGGCATCCTTGCAAAAGCTCTAGGAGTACAAGAACACTCTGGACGTTTGAGGGGGATCGGATGTCATGTCACTCCCTCAACTTACAAGGCTGCTTCGTCAAGTACACGGGTGGATAAAGCGGTGCTGCTGGAAGAGCAAAAAAATTAAATTCAGAACTTGATGCGCGAGTTAGAAAATTGGAAGCAATGATGTTGAAGAATGCACACCAGCTTGCAAGTGATAAAGAAGACAAGGGCAGCTGTTCAGTTAAACTCCCGAGCCCCTTACAAATGGAATGTGAGAGAGACAAAGATGATAAACCACAAATGAAGAAATTATTTCAAAATGCAGGTTCGGATGATGATGTGAAAATTGTTGACAATAATTGGCCATTGGAGGTATGATTTTGTATCATATTACCTGAACAATAAACTCATAATATGGCTGAATTATCTCTGTAACATAATCTACATTGTAGGGTGAACGAGTCAAGCTAACATTGGAGTCTCAAACTAATATTGCTGCATATGGCACGATTATCAAAGTGGGAGGAGCTAATCAATTTCATCATGGTAATCTAGTACCTGAAAATTGCATGAGTGTGTCCATTGACCAAGCAGTGGATCACGATGCCCCTTTGCCAATTCGTGGAGAATGCAATAGTATTGGTGAGGCGGTAGGTTCTCATGTTGCTTGGCCTTCGCATTTGATAAAACCCAAAGTGAAGGTAAGTCTTTTTTAAAACATCTTATAACACATTAATTTTTTACTAGCTCCGTAAATCATACATGACTACTTACATATTATGCTGATACAATTTCTAGAAACCTGGGAAGAAGAAAGTCGTGCACAAAGACTTACCCTCTGTTGATATATCAAGTGTGCCAAAGCCATTACATATGTTATATTGCTATACTAAGCTTGTTATTCAAAATGGAGGCAATGTGCATATAGATTTTGATCATGAAGTATTTGGTCGTGAGTGCACCATCTTTGTTAACATTGAAGATATGGTTCCATTCTGTAAGTTGGAGCCAATCTCATACGTATGTGTTGTTGTTTATATATGGTAAGTGTTGTGAGATATTATTGTTGTTATTATTGTACAATCTTATTGGTATCATTGTTATTATTATTCAATGGACATTTAACATTGTGGTTTTTTCCATTTCAAAAAAATGATGGGTAGACATCTCTACAAAAGGTTGGTGGACGTAAAGAAGACTCAAAATTTCAGATTTGTGGATCCATATGAAATAGGACATTTGCCCTCAACAAAAGATGATCCAGATTTTCGAGAAAATGAGATGGAACGACGGGCATGTGCTCTAGCGAAAAGGTTGAGTGGCACCACATCTAGCCAATTAGTTTTGGCAACCTTGTAATGTAGGGTAAGTGTGATTACAATTTTGGCACATTATATTGTGATAACATGATGTTCAGTTCAAATTTGATGTTTGTGAGAAAATTATTAATTACTTGAAATTTGTCCTAATTTGTTTTACTTATTAATTCCATAGATTCCATTGGATCCTAACTGTCATCAACCCCCACAAGCAAACTGTCACGTCCTAAATTTTATAACACTTTTGAAATATAAAACTCTGAAAAATGTGACAATTTTTTTTTCAAGCTAACAAATAACAAAATAACAAAACAACATATCATCAGCAACACCTCATCTATACCAGAGCATAAACCAATATTCTATACCAAACTGTCATCAGAGTTCTCTTAACCCAAACATATAACATTATGGCGCAACGATTATAAACATATCCCAAAAATTTAAACAAAACCAACATGATCAAAAGCAAAATAAGCCTAAGTTTTAGCCCCGCAGGTCGTCATCCATGTACACCGTCCCAAAACACCGTTGGAGCTCCAAAACATGCTAGCAAGTCCCAAAAGCTCATCAAACGTTGTCATGCTCACCTACAATGCATAAACTAGGTGAGCTAAAGCTCAGTAAGCAGAAATCATGCATGCACTGTCATACAAATGACTATAAGGACTTTAAGAATAACGTGAATGCATGGCTTTGATATCTTTTACTATGTTGGGCCCTTGACTCGTCTACAGTACATCGGAAAGGAGCTAGCTCAATAATCTCTGTACTTTACTTTGCTTTGCTTTAAAGTCATGTTTATAGCTCAATATCTTCGAACCATAACCACGGCTCGCATGCCACACAGGCACACTTTTACTTTTAAGCCATATCCATGCCTCGCATGTCACCGGCCTCGATGTACTAGTAGCGGTCAACTTTGCTTTAACTTTGTTTCTTTGTATGATTATGATGTGCATACAGACTCATCATGTCTTCTATGCATACACATATCTATGCTCATGAATGATATGTGCAAAATTCAATGCTCACGTATCATCTTTAATTACACATAAAAACTAATCACCAATTTCAAGAAACACAAATTCACTATTATCATATAATGCAAGTAAACACATAAAATACTATGTTTATGCATTGTAGTTGCAAATGAATTTCTACTTACCTTAACTCCAATGAGTTATGATGACTTGGGGTGTATCTAATTTGCAAACAAAGCTTTCTCCTAACAATGTGATTTTGAATATGTTAAACTCTATGATAATATATTAAAATCGAGCAATACAAATTTTACGAGATAATAAAAAATAAATTTCTATTTGTTCTGAGCTATTAAATTATCAGTAATTTATATGCAGCTTAATAATACATTCTTTATTTTATTTTATTTTTAAGATAGTATAAAATACATTAGTTCTTAGGAAATTATATATATTCATGGATTCAATTGATTTGTTATTTTATATACGCATTGATTATGGATACAGTAGCTTATCCTTAAAAATTGATTTAGGACTTATTAAAACCATATATTTACATACTCTTTATAACACCTTTCATCAAAAGTTGATCAAAATTAACCTGAGTCTTCTTTTCTTTATTCATGTCACCTAATATTATTATATTAGGTTTGCTAATAAATTAAACTTAAGTCACTCTTTAGATTTAGTTAGCAAAGTTTTACTATCCTGAAAGTAAAAAGAACAATTATTTATATATTGAACCTAATTTTATTATTCTCAGCAACTACACCCTAAGAACTATAAACTTATGATAATATCAATAAATATAAAAGAATTTTCCATATAATTTTCTCGGATTGAAACTTAAAAATTCATATTCTTGACAATTACTTTTATTTTAATTTCTGAAATATAAATTACCAACCTCAAATTAGAACCACTTAACTCAATATATTCATCATTCCAATCAAAATGAAATTCACGTCTGTATACATAAGCCATACTTTACAAATTAAATAAGAGAATAAACATTCAAGTTGAGAATTTCATACCTTATTCAGCCCAATCTACAAAAACTACGCTCAGCAACCCCTATACCCAACTGAATCTCTCTCTCTCTATTTTATTTTAATTAACCAAGTATGTATTATAAAGGAAAATATCTCCCCTGTTATCTTTAATGAGTTAATATATATGTGTAATCATCTTAAGCCACCGTCTCTTCGATAGCTTCCATGCTAAGCTTCTTATTTTATTTTATTCTATCACTATCATTATATTATTACATTATTATTCTAATAACTATTATTATATTATTTGTGGTTGACAATTCATTTGCCAAGCATATGCACACAGTACACACATATATATTAACATATTAACATTAATGAACTTCTCATATATATATATATATATATACGCACGGCTAACATACATATTTATTAATATATATATATATATATATTGCACACACATCACTTACATATATATATTATAATAACATTTCATTAACTTTTGCATTACTTATATATATATTGTATACCTACGGCTTAAGCTAATATATATATATCTATATATATAATACCTGTATATATATATAATTTAAATTTATTTTCTTTGCAAAATTCAACGAAATTTATATCATCATTAATCAACTACTTTATACTATGCACTCAAAAATTACTCGAGTCTTAATAAATTATAATAGGGGTCTCCCAACACTATTTATATAAGAGCATATAAATAATTCAATATTTAAAAGCAAAAGATATAATCATGCAAGGTCACAAGTAGCACATAAGCAATAAGAAATGCATATGATGCATGGAGTGTATTGGTCAATAGGTAATGAGGGGCTCGGGTCTCACACAAACTTGTCATTTGTTGGACCCTCTTCATCATCGCTTCAAGGATGAGACTTGGAAGAAAATTGTTGAGTTGTAAGTTTCACTTTAAATAAGTTTAGTACATTTATGTTCCCTTATTTGATGAAGCATACAGATTATTACCAAGTCATTTTGTCATGAAGGGCCTTGAGAATGTTTAATACAGAAATTGGAAAGAATGTCAAAAAACAACCTACATAGGAAGTAGTCAAGGTATCCTCGGACTCGGATGTGAATAATATATGTGAAATTATTCATGTGGTTATTTTATCATCACCAAATTTTTAATGTCAGTTGATAATGTTACATTGTAATGTAGGCTCCTTTGCAACCTGATGCCAATCAATGTGGTTTTTTTGTGATGTGGTACATGAGACAACTTGTTCAAAAGGATGCAACGTCGGACCTGGTTTCATTGCGTTCAATTGTGAGTAACTACTTCCTGTTTAGTTTGCATATTGTATACTTCACCCAAATGAAATGAAATTGATTATTCTATATGTTCTTTGTTCAAAGTTCACGGATGTTACGTGCACTAGAACTGATATTGATGAAGTTCGTGTTGAATGGGCTGATTGTGTTCAAGAACATATAAATTGGTAGAACAAGGTGACTACCATATTTTAACTTGCAATGCATTGTTTTGAATATTTCTTATGAGGACGTTATTGATTTGTAGGTGTTCATATTAACTTTCTTCTTACATTTGACAGATTGTGGGGACGTAGGGAGTATGTGAAGTTCGTGATGCATGGATTGTAAAGGTTGTGATGTTAGTGAAACAAAAACTAGATTTTGTTATGAATTTGGTTGGACTACTTTAAATGTGTGAACTTAATGGTGTGTGCACACAAGTGTTGGACAAATTTAGGATGGTTTTTATTTATGCATTTACGCGATGATATTGACGATGGGTAAATGTTCTTCTAATGCGTTTGTTATTTTACGTGATTAAATTATATTATTATATATATTCAGAAAAAAATGAAATTATTATACAAATTGTGAATAAACGAAACAGACAACACAAAAAAAACAAAAGACAACGGTTATAAGCGTTGCGAAATTTTTGGAATTTACGACAAATACGACAACGCTATTTAAGCATCGTAAAAAGCGTTGCATAAATTAATTTTTCGATCCACATAAGACAACGTTAATTAAGCGTCGTAAAAAGCGTTGCATAAATTGAATTTTTGAATCACATAATACAACACTTTTTATGCGTCGTAAAAAGCATTGCAGAAATTCATTTTTTGAATCACTTACGACAACACTTTGTAAGCGTTGCAAAAATGTGTTGAATGCAACCGATACGACAACGTTTTTTCTGCGTTGCGAAAAGCGTTGCAAAAAAAATTTCAGAACATTAAAAAATGCAACGCTTTTTTGCAACGCACCATAAGCGTTGTCGTATGTAGATACGACAACGCTTTTGGTACGTTGTCGTAGAGCGAAAATTTTTTTGCAACACTAGATACGACAACGCTTAAATTTCGGCTTTAACGACGTGGAAAAACCGTTGTCGTATCCAGTTTTTCTTGTAGTGACTTATCTTTCAACTCAATATAGAACGAATCCGAAACTCTTACTATAACAATTATTATACACGATATGCAAGTAAAACTTGTTAGAACTCTTACTTATGTGTTTTACAACTGGAAACACATAACTTGTAACTATATTTAGTGGATTTGTTAAGGAATTCGAAGACAATTACTCTTTTCTCTTTCTTTAGTCGTGTCTTCTATTACATTTCTTGAATAATAATAGTCTTTTGTTTCCCATCTAAGTACATACGATCACATCCAGTGAAACGATTTGGTTAATATACTTCTCTAAAAATGTTTAAGTGGCATCATTTTGCATTTATAAAGAGTTAATCGTACTCGAATCATCTTATAAAGAGTTAATTGTACTTGACTTATCTTTCGACTCAATATATAACGAATCCAGAACTCTTACTGTAATAATTATCGTAGACGATAAGCAAGTAAAACTTGTTAGAAATCTTACTTATGTGTTTTACAACTGGAAACACACAACTTGTAACTATACTTAGTGGATTTGTTAAGGAATTCGTAGACGATTACTCTTTTCTCTTTCTTTAGTCGTATCTTCTAGTAGATTTGTTGAATAATAATAGTCTGTTGTTTCCCATCTAAGTGCATACGATCACATCGAGTGAAACGATTACGTTAATATACTTCTCTAAAGATATTTAAGCGGCATCCTTTTGCATTTATAAAGAGTTTATTGTATCCATACTTAGTGGATTTGTTAAGAAATTCGTACACGATTACTCTTTTCTCTTTCTTTAGTCGTATCTTCTAGTAGATTTGTTGAATAATAATAGTGTTTTGTTTCCCATCTAAGTGCATACGATCACATCGAGTGAAACGATTAGGTTAATATACTTCTCTAAAGATGTTTAAGTGGCATCCTTTTGCAATTATAAAGAGTTAATTGTACTCGAATCATCTTATAAGGAGTTAATTGTACTTGACTTATCTTTCAACGTAACATAGAACGAATCCGAAACTCTTACTGTAACAATTATCGTAAACGATAAGCAAGTAAAACTTGTTAGAACTCTTACTTATGTGTTTTATAACTGGAAACACACAACTTGTATCCATACTTAGTGGATTTGTTAAGGAATTCGTAGACGATTACTCTTTTCTCTTTCTTTAGTCGTATCTTCTAGTAGATTTGTTGTATAATAATAGTCTTTTGTTTGCCATCTAAGTGCATACGATCACATCGAGTGAAACGATTAGGTTAATATACTTCTCTAAAGATGTTTATGTGGCATCCTTTTGCAATTATAAAGAGTTAATTGTACTCTAATCATCTTATAAGGAGTTAATTGTACTTGACTTATCTTCCAACGTAACATAGAATGAATCCGAAACTCTTACTGTAACAATTATCGTAAACGATAAGCAAGTAAAACTTGTTAGAAATCTTACTTATGTGTTTTACAACTGGAAACACACAACTTGTAACTATACTTAGTGGATTTGTTAAGAAATTCATAGACGATTACTCTTTTCTCTTTCTTTAGTCGTATCTTCTATTAGATTTGTTGAATAATAATAATCTTTTGTTCCCATCTAAGTGCATACGATCACATTGAGTGAAATAATTAGGTTAATATACTTCTTTAAAGATGTTTAAGTGGCATCCTTTTGCATTTATAAAGAGTTAATCGTACTCGAATCATCTTAGAAGGAGTTAATTGTACTTGACTTATCTTTCAACTCAATATAAAACGAATCCAGAACTCTTACTGTAATAATTATCGTAGACGATAGGCAAGTAAAACTTGTTAGAAATCTTACTTATGCGTTTTACAATTGGAAACACACAACTTGTAACTATACTTAGTGGATTGGTTAAGGAATTCGTAGACGATTACTCTTTTCTCTTTCTTTAGTCGTATCTTCTATTAGATTTGTTGAATAATAATAGTCTTTTGTTTCCCATCTAAGTGCATACGATCACATTGAGTGAAATGATTAG